>CM036879.1:10000000-15000000 GCA_020796165.1 Pantala flavescens | reverse complement strand
AGGACCGAAATAATAAATGCTGATCTGCAGTTAAAACACTTAAATTGATGCATCGCTTTTCTAAGTACAGCACAGGGAATGACTTTATAACAATCATTCGGTATATATTTATTTATTAGAAACGTTCTCCTATTACTATCGGTTTACATGGTGACCAAACTCCTCCACGGTTACTACGGTATAATAATAGATCAACCGATGTAAGATACGTTACTATCTGATAACCATCGACCAAGTCATCGTCTCCAAGAAACCAAACCTTCCCGTCCCGCAAAAATAACCGTCGAAATTCTGCACCGGCAACCCTCTGGCACGACGACGACGCCGCCGCACCAAAATACATGCGCCACGGCACGGAATTTCCGCGAGAAAAAAAATAAAACAGACGCCGCATAATTAAAAGAGACCATCGTGAAGAATGTTCGTCTCCTTCTTAGCGAAATTCCCTCGCGACAAGAAAAACAACACACAACGTATAAAGACACGCGACTCGGAGTTATTCGTCGCTCTAAGGGCTTTCGTTTTTATCGGGGAGGATTCCAGACTCCCTAAATTTAAAAGAGCTGTAAAAATGGCTGCTGTGAAGACGAGATAATTTCATTCCTGGGAAGACTAAGAATAGTAAAAAGAATCGGCGCCTAGAAGATCGGCACACAGTCTCTCTCTTTCGGAGCTGTTTGATTCCGGGTCGTAAATCTGTTCAGTAGGTCCTGCTGCTACGTCTCCTATATAGGTTTTCATTTTTCTTCCGAAAAACCTCTCGAACCGCCGTCTGAGAAATCCGCATTATTTTTTTTTCCTCTCGGACAAGGAAGAAGAGGGAGAGAGCGCTGAGGAAGTGATCTGACTTTTTTTATCGTTTCCGACTGACAAACGGAAAGTGGATTGGATTGCACAGACGTCGCACAAGAAGACGGGCGTGGATCGAGATTAATCGGTCGGAATTAAATTCCCTGGGTCTCTCTATTCCTCTGCCCTCTCGTGGATCATTTATTAACGAGACGCACGGATAGAGAGGGAATAGGACAGGTTAAATTTTTTCATTGTCGCAATTAGTTTTCGGGTCTTAAGAAAGCTAAGTGTTTACTCGTACATATATTTATGGCTGTAGTGTCGGTATGGCTGAGCTAATGACTTCTTCTGAAGTTCTGAAGGTTTCTATTCGCTTCATTAACTTTTGCTAATTTTATTCATTATCTCGAGGTCCGTACTGGCATCCATTTTAATGACAATAGTTGCAAGGGCGTAAACAATAACAAGTGACTAAAGCTCACAAAGGTTCTCAAAGGGAATACTATAAAAAAAAGAAACCTTGGTATCTGAGAGTTAATTATCAAGTGAAAAAGTACTTATTTTTTCCAAACTTTTGGGATACGTATAAGAGTTCGGACAGACTTATATCATACGTTCTAGCTAGATTTTATCATTATTTTGCAAAACTACAAGTATTTAAAATAATAAAATACATGAAATCAAAATAGTCCACTTTCAAGTTCAAATTTCGACTCATGATCATGTCGTTTATATTTTTATATTTTGTTTCAAAAATCCTACACAATGAAAATTGCTCACAGCATATTCTCCCTCATTCATAATTTTCGATGAACTTTGAAGCAAATATTTGTTCAATCAGTATGATGACAGCGATACCTTATTTTGTAAGGTAATAACAAAAAGTACTAAAATACGAGATTTATCTGATGTCAATACGACAAATTTAATTTTAAAATATAAAATATATACTCGTAAAGATCCAATTACATCGCTGATGCGTTAACTTTTTAAAAATGAAAGATCAATATTACTTGATAGGCATTATAGATACTCTCTAAGAAATTTGGAGAAAACTAAATTTTAAAATATATCGCAAAAAATAATCGTAAATAATTAAAAATTCGACGAGGTTATGTGCCTAGGTACACGTAACAATGCTCATTCTGAAAAATATCATAAACTAGTGGACTATAGATGAAATCCGTCGAGAGTAAAAATGTTGATATTTCCTTTCAAACATCACTTCAGGTAAAAAAATATAATGAAATGCTTCAGAGCAAAAAAATCGCACGCGACAGATCATCAAAAAATTGCACATCGAGGAAAAACTTTGCCCAATTTGCCACTCAATTCTCCACTTAGACACTCACAAATGTGAAATAAAAAAAATACGAGATGAAAAATGATCTGAAAGCTGCTACAGAAGCTAATATAGCTATATGAATCTCACTCAAAACTATTTCAACTTTTTGTCGATTGTTTAACCATCTCAACCAACTATTTAACACCGCATCGATTTATTATACATATATTTATTGGTTACGGAATGAATTGATTGAAGTGTGTGAAGTTTTAATATAGGAATTCCGCGACATTATATCTATCCAAATAAATACGTAAACATCGAATTGGGCGGGAGATGTTCGGGACGAAGAGAAGTAGGAAGATATCAACGCTGGACATGATATACGTAAATAATCGGAAGGTGGCGCCCCCTGCGAAAAGGGAAGGACAAGCGTGAAATGCGAAGGAATAAATCAACTGGAAAAGGAACGGAGTGAAAGAAAAGAAAGCTTAATTGAGATAGATTTAAGGGAGAGGATAGAGATAAATGAGAGAAACGTCAAAGCGATGAGTAGGAGCTATATGAATCGGATTGGAGTCAAAAATGATTTCACAAATGAGCAAGGATGAAGATGGAAGTAAGCTCTAATAATGCAGATTAATTTTTAGATTAAAGTAATGATTATGGTTTCATTTCCGTGTCTTATGCATTAAAGGTTTTGTGATAGATTAAATATTTATTAGCAACGCATTTTAAGTTGCCATGGAGCGTAAATAAGAAATAACTCTTTTCAATTCAATTGTAAATAAATAAGAGATAACGCCAGATATATTTGAGAATCATGTTTAAATATGTATGAAATTAAGTAGTAAACTTTTCCTGTTCAATAGAAGTACAAATATTATCTGTAATCCACTTTTAAGTTAAAAACAATCAAGTGACAGTCTTTAAACCAAATTCTAAGACTTAAACCACCATCATGATTTTATACCGTAATGAATGCCTTTAGAAATTATATAAATTGGTAATAACATATTAATCTCGCAATATCTATTATTGCATAAAGAATGGTATATACATAATTGACAATATCTTTAGGAAATCGTAAAGACATTTTCCTATTCCCATAAGATGTCTCTAATTTTGTTTAATTGACATTATAGTTTGAAGATGAAACTGGAAAATCAGTAGCATACCCAGACGTTTAATTCGCCAAGAATATGAAAGGCGTATATCTTATATACGTCATATGGTAAAGGTAAAGTCCCAAATAGAAATATTAAAGAATATATAGTGAAAACAGAGGTAACATTTAGATAGAAAAGATAGCTCTTGTTCATCAATCCGCTTATATGAAAAGAAAAGAAGTATTTGTCTCCAGATTACTCTTATCCTTCGTGTGCGTCCTTCCCACGCTAGATACTGTGGGAGGAAGAGCACTTTCTCCCGAGAAAAGAACGCTGAGATATAAAGGGAATCGATTGAGAACACTCCCAATTCCCAGATCAAGCACATCGTTCCCACCTCCGTTCCCGGAGGGTTGCCAACTGTCGCGAATTCACCATTTCTCCAAAAAGGGTGTGCCTTCCTTTCTCACTTACACCACTCTCCTTTTTTCCCTATTGGAAAGTACCCCATTGTTTCATCCCTCGTGGTTTGGACCGCACCTTTAAGAGATCTCTTTTAGCCAAAGCAGGAGAAGATTTTGTGGTTCGAAAGTGACTGAGTAAATTAGCTATTTGACGAATGATTATTACTTTATTTACAGTAATGGAAAGGTTTTTTTGTTTCGATATTTGGTCGATTTAATACTTACTATTTACTATACTATTAAGAGACTTCAGTCTCTTTCTTTTAAAGGTGAGAACTCCTAGATTCTGCTCTAGTACGAGGAGATTTAAAGTTATACATGTAATAATGGTTTATTCAAATTATTAATATATATTGATCGATTGTCCTAAGGATATAACAGAGAATTTGCCACCGATTTTACAAGCGCTCCTTGTATTATAAATCATTTCGATGCTGCAAGAAGTATCGGAGAAATAGAGGTAAAAATAAACCTGTATGAAATTGCTTTTTCCGTAAATTATACGCAGAAGAATTGATCAGGAGCAGAAGATGAATAGCATGGAGACGAAGTGGTTGCACCCCCTTGCTACGTACCGACTTTCATAGCGTGTATGTAGATTTAGACGCAGTAGAAAATCTAATCTAATTAAACAACAACAAGCAATCTAATTAAGCAACATCGAAACATGAAACGTTAAATGAACTTAAAAAAAATTCCCAAAAAACCAAAATAGGAATCTACATTAACTTCGTTCCCACTTCGAAATACGAAGCACACGCTGATAAAAACTAATGAATCAAATGTGATTGCTGCAGGATTGGAAAGCCGTACGGAGAGCCCCCGAAAACTCGGCAGCTTCCCTTTGCACTGACTTACGCCCGAGGGTAGTCTTTTGACTGAACCCCATTTTCCTAATCCCCAATCTGATTACATCCAACATCACTCTTCCCTATCGAAGAAGAGAGAAATCCCGCGGAGATCTTCTAATTCCCATTCCGTGCTCATCATTGCTCCTTATTCCCCTCCCTTCGATATCGGCCTCAATTACCACCGCTTTCTCTTCATCTCCACACTCCCAACGGAGTCCGTCCACGGAGGCGTGGAAGCTCGTTGTCGCGGGAGTGTGTATCACACACACACACCCCCTTTTTCAGACCACCCCCCTTGCTTCCACACTCCGTGCTCGAGTGCATATTGGATATTCGAAAAAAAATTTATAACGTCGCCCCCACTTCAATGAAGATCGGTCACGAACCGAGGGGCCTTCGTAAATATGTGATGGATGGAAATCCGCTCGAGTACGCTCTTACGTCGAGTTACAGACGTATGAATGCGCTACGTCCCGTTTTCAAACTCGAAAAACGTATGTTCCCTATTGAGTTTTACGCGGCCCGGAATCGAGAGGAATAATTCTGTTGATTCGAGTGGTTTTTTTTAACGCGAAGCGTATGTTTTTATCCACCACTTATGAGTGTGGATTTATCGGTGAAGTAGAGGCATATCGAATGAGAAATTTCTGTTGTAAAATCTACTGGAACTCTTTTACCTTCCATCTCAGCTATAGAGCTATAGATATAGGATACAGCGAGTAATAAACGGAATAGATATAAAATCTAATACGCGACAGTTATCGTTTAGATGCATAGAATCATATTGCTTGTACCCCCTATTAGACTCCGAAAACTGGCTCGAAAGGGTATACTCATACATACAGACATACTTTTTCATTACGGACTTCCTTATCGATTTAGATTATAAGGCGGTATTCGAGGGTGAAATGACTTTAATGCTTGGTTACTCTGTTAAGGGGGTATCCTCAGATACATCCGCACCCTCTGTAGTAAGGAACCTCGTTAGGCGAGATTTATATTTTGCTCGGCACTTGGTAAGCAATATAATCGTAAAAAACCTTTTAACCGCTATCATGTTGCTTAATTTATTCCGTCACATAACGCATTATCAAAAGAAGCAGCAAATGAAACCAGGTTGAATTTCGGACCTGTGTTTCCCCTTCTAAATGACCAGCACGTCTCGTAAACGCTAAAATTTGCGATAATGATTATTTGCTCCTAAGTCTTGTGCTTCTCGTTGTACACTGAATGAGTAAGTTATGGCCCATTTAAGATTGTGTTACCTAATTGCGCTTATGTCTGTTTAAGGAGAATATTGAATACTTATACCTGATAATGTGGGAATACAATTACAGATATTAATAGTGTAGTCAGATATGTGGAATTATGTTACTTTAATCAAACCGGACTGGTCACGAAAACAAAGTGAGGAAAATTTATGGAATTGTATCTGATATATATTACAAAAGATATAAACTTCGACAATGGAAAAAAGCAGGATATTCCGTGTCCTGTACGATATGGTAATTTTACTCCCAATGAAATCGTTTAGTCATAAAATAGATAGTATTTTTGCGTTTAAACATGAACTCTGTTTGTGACAGTAAATTTAAGATTAAAATACTATCTTCACATTTATTTGAGACATCTTCATCAATTTTTTGGGACTAAACTACTTTATTTCGATGCATAGATATAATTTCTAGAACTGATGGAGTAAATTCAAAGATAATCCTCTATAATTCGAGGCTTACAATTAATTTACTTCCAACGGATGTCTATGAAGCATTGCCTTGAATAAATCGTTAACATCCGCTAGACCAAACTTTCTCTCCTAGACTAACTAGACACGGAACGGGTTCCAAAAGCGAGGACTTGGACAAGAAGACATCTGAGCACGAGCGGGAACCCCTTTAAAAATTTCCTCCTGCAATTAGGTACGTTCTACAGAAGAACCCAAATATAGACACTTCCACGTTAGTCAGCCATTTCCTCATGAGACATGAAAGACCTTTCAATGATTTAAAGACCACGTTCCCCGACATAATCCGTGGCATCCATTTATAGAAGCAAGCGAAGGAAAGCTTACGCGTGGGTAACTACAAAATACGCCTCCTTTTTAAAGCGTAGCCTCCTCGGTATTTCCGATGCCAAAATGGCGTTCGGGAGACATGAGCTAGTACGTTGAAGTGCTTTAATCCGTACGGTGGCGCCGCTCGGTTGTTGCGGAGAGGATTAAAAAAAATACATTACGGCCTAAATGGAAACGGACTAATTCGACTCTCTCGGAAATTACTGGCGAATGCTTTCCTGAAGGAGGGGAGGATTCATCATACACCGAGTGCATTATTTCCTTCCAGTTGACTCATTAAAATTCTCGCGTGCGACTCTTTTTTCGTGTCCCGTGACTGATCCGTGGGGAAAAAAGTATGCGCGCGGAGAAAGGCATGAGAGAAACGCAAGAATGCGAGTGTGAGGGAAGAAAGAAATATCGGAGGGAAAAATGCCGCAAACAAATGAATAAAGAGAGCCGTCGAAAAGTGATACCGACGCGGGAAGGTGTTTGTGATGGAAGCGGGGGAAACGAGAAAAACATCTGGAATAAAGGAAATCTTGAAATGAGCAGATGGAAAGAAAGCGCTCGACCAAATATTTCTTCAAAATGGGAATATGGAAGAATGGAAATTGTTGATGGAAGGGGAGATGAAAGGAAGACAAACGGAAGGATTAAGTTGTGAATTACGGAGCAATGAAAATGGCGGCGATTTTCCAAGGGTTTTTGGGATTATACGACACGAACGTGTATAATTTACGTAAATTCGGATTCGGAGATGCAGAATCGAAATGTAGTCGATTTTAATTGCTGTATTTTCGTTTCAAGTTCGTGGATGACGCAGGATGTTTGAAATTGGTTCTTTCGAAGCAGAAGTCGTTTGCGTAATTGATGTTTATTACATGAGGTATCGATTGAATGATTGAGAAACGCGGTTGCTCCGATTTATGGATTTCTTAGGCGTTGTAATCTACAATTCTACGGAAGGAATTCCATTCATTTATACTGATTTGAGCAAAAAAGAATTAGGTTGACTCGGTACTCGTCGAAATACTTAATTTCGGAAATAACAAATTCAAACGTTCGCTTATGAGTTCGTATGTCAAATATTCCTATCGTAATCTAACAATAAGCGATTCAATGACCAATCCAATACATTTCTCTAAATATCAGAGATCATATTTTCAATGACAATCGTACGATTACATCCCGTTTCTCCAAATGGAAGCACAAAGCTTTTCAACGGTATATATAGAGTTCAAACGCGAGTAAAATATGTAATACATAGTATCAGGTCTTAACATTAAAATCAATAAGTTCCATTACCGTTGTAACAATACCATACTGTAAAGCAGTATTCCAAGGATTCAAATGACCGCTGAACTTGTAGAGTTGTGAATTTATCATTGATTGCCATATCATATCATTGATTGATAATATGAATTTTAGTTAAAAAAGGGCTCGAGATGTAAATTTATATTTAAACTTTCTAATACAATAATAATATATTAATTGAATAACTAGAAATTAACTATAAAATAACTATGAAAAGATCGTATACAGAATTATAAAGTGACACGTGATCACGTAAAAAATAAAATAAAGAAATTATTACAGAAGCATAAATACTAATTAATCTTTCGTAACCAAGCCCTCGACTTTCTTCCATTCCTTCGTTAAGCCTTTACACTTGTTTCAATTCCTCACACTTAACTCCTTAAGCTTTCCCCTTTTCAAGCACCAATCAAATTGGCCGACAATTTCAACTGCAATAAGTCATATCAATCCTCACTCAACTCCGAATGAAAATGACGTGTACGAAACGAACGGAATGACCACTCCAAGGTGATCAATTCCGTCCCCTCCTGGCAAACACCAAATGTAGTTTTAAGGAGATTCCTCCTCTCCTTTTTTTATTTAAAGTATCAGCGTCTGTTTCGGGGGGACCAAATCCTCGTTACTCGACGCGCAGAAGCTGCATCCGGCGTCGAAAGGGTCTCTTCCCCCAAATGACTCACTCCTACTTAACCCGACGTATTCGAATGCAATTAATGGCGTCGGGTACTAACAAACTCTTTTCGGGACTCCTGCTTTATTACCCCTTCGCCTAACGACTGTGGCAAAAACGCCATCCGCCATTTTGTTCCGGGGAATGTTTCCAACGAGCGGCGAAATACGAGCGGAATTCGTGAAGGAAAGTGATCGGGATTAAGGGCAATGGTTTCTCCCCAGAAGCCCTCATCCGGGGAGGAATGCATGGCGCATTCTAATCGCGCTGTCATTAAATTCGGAAGGGGACTTTTTTTTTCAGGGTTCGACATAAAACCGCGTCCGTAAAGAGAGGGAAAATTATTCGATTTCTCCGCGACGGCGTTGCGGTCGGGGAATAATGGGGAATTTAGGGGGAGGATATAACTCATGGCGTGGTAATCGACGTAAAGATGTACAGTTTATGATGAATGTATTTCAGGCGCTAGAGTTAGATGACTTGCGTATAATCGAGCATTGTCGACAAAGTACGCAACGTTTTTTTTAGGAAAAAGAATACAAATTTAACATCTTTTATTTCAAAGTCGTATCAATTAGATTTTGAAGTACTTTTTGTTGTAAAATGTTCTTTAATTACGTGATAATATGCTCTTAATGAACGAACAATAACCAGGAAATCGATATTGTCAGGCGTATATTATTGGAAAGCGATAATAAATTGTAAGTGAAGACTTCGTACTTTGCTACAATGAATTTATTCTACCATCGCTTTCGTAATTTTACTTACATAGTTGCACAGACAAGGATGTAAGTAAACTTCTGAATCCGGTCGCAGAAAGAATTCATTGTGTAAAAGTACGAAGGTTATGTTATAATACTATTATAGAGAAAACCATGAAAATAGAAGTAGAGAGATAATTTAACCATGATTGATTTCAAAGTCGTGTCTATTAGAATTTAAAGTACTTTCGGTTGTTAAATATTCCTTGATTAAATAAAAATCTTTCTTTTATTGAACATACGATTCACCATGATTATAGAATTAGAGTGAAAGTTTGATCAGATTTCAATTCAAAGAGATTTCCATTGGAACTTCAAGTACTACGTATTTCGAATTCATCCATATCTACGTTAAAATATAACTCGTTATGTATACATCGTAACTATCATCTTATAACTATATTCTTCCCGATTTCCATTCCGAATCAAACGACTAAAACTCTAGCGTAATCAAACCGACTCTTACTTTCGCCATCGCGTTATAAAATGGAATGATGAATTACTCTACTGGGAATCGACATCTTCGTCATCGAAAAAGTTTCTTTCCTCCTGAGACCAATTCCCAACTCCGAATCCTTTAGCGCTCTGCTGACGGTGTTGATATTAGAGCCCATAACTAATTGCTACGCTTTTTCATCCTTGACATTATTTCCGATCGGGGAAATTTCCATCTAAGACAGGCGATGTTCAATTGAAATTCGAATGTCTCGATCGATCAGGGGAGAAGGATTTGTCAACTTCCGTAAGACGTGTGACGTCACGGGTTCGAATCTCACCCAGAAACCTCAATCCGGGAGGTTCTTTTTTATTTTCACGGCCCTCGGTGGGCGCGATGTGACGGTCGCCATGCGTTTCGTTTTCGGTAGGACCGTCCCGGTAGAAACTGTAAGTAGTCCGGAAAAAAATGGAAGGGAAAGGGTAAGTGGAAACTTACGTATACAGTACTTGAAGTACGACGATTGGAAACGATTTGGAGTTTTAACTCACCATTATCATGAGTCGTGCAAATTGTCGTAGGACCTGGGTTCGAGTCCCGGTCACGTCGCTATTTTTTACTTATTTTTTACTCATTAAGATATTTATTTTTACCCTTTTACAGGCGGAAGTATTATAAAGTATATGGAATGGAGTAATATGGGCGTTTGATATTAATCCGGGCTACGGTCAGGCCTATGTACCGGTTATGACCGCTTCAAAATTTGATAAGTCCCGGTTTCCGGCCATTAAAATATGGTTTCCCAGTACAGTAGTTGTCCATTTATAAGAGATGACAACTTATGAAGTTACTCAGGATTTTAAAAATTCTGAATATAGTTCTATTGCACACAAAATTAACATTATTGTTACTTCAGTATTATGGAGTATATTTACAAGATTATTCATATCTTAGTTTTGCTGGCCTTTGTGGAGGAGTTGTCACCATAATTTCTAAGGCTAAAGCACCAGGTTGAGGGTCTTTGACAATGAAATATTCCATTCAGGGAATTGTTGTACGTCCATTGTTGATTTGAATACCACGTAGTAATTGTCCAAAAACTGTATTCTTGTGGTGGCATTGTTAAATAAATGAATACGCTTCGGGAACTGGTTGATGGGACTCGGGTGGATCAAAATGGTAACAAACAGTCTTGGAAACTTATAAAAGACACAGGAAACATTAATGCATTCCACGACCGAGAGAGATCTCGGACCAACACGAGGATCGGCCGATTTCAGTTTCCGCGGAACTCGACGCTACGGAGGGAAAAAAAACCAAAAGAACTTTCTGGGAGGGCCTCGCGGTAGAGCAACATAGACCATCCGAGCGTACGGATGGAAAAAGAGATAGAAAAAAAACCGGCGAATGCTTCATCTCCGTTTTCTTTCTCTCTCTATGGCAACATTCGTCGCCTCTTGGACCACGGGTGGAGGTCTTGCTACTCTCCACAGCTTGTTCTATTTTTGAAAGCGAGCCCACTTCTTTTTCCCTCCTCTTTTACTCCACGCACTCTTCTTTCCTATCTCCCCCTCTCCTTGCGGGAGTCTTCTCGATGAATCCCCCGCACCTCTTTATCCAAAAGGGGAGGGTATTCCCCCCTTCTTTCACAGAGTATTCCATGAGCGTGAATTGCTCTCTTCCTCTCCCCACTCCTTTCTTACGCCCCCCTTTACCCAGTCCCTCGCCACTTCAGCACGTGTCACAGCAGGGCCTCATTAAAACATGCCGGTTGCTTTTCCCTCTTATTCTTTTCCTCTTCCATCCCTATATCCCGCCCAAATTTCGTAGGCCCGCCCGTAGATGGCGTCACGGAGCAGGGTCTCCACGCAGCGCCTTCCCGGGCGCTTTAGCCGCCGCGGACATCTAATGAGAGAAAGCCGAACCAGGGAGTTTTTTCGGAGGAACACGTAGCGCCATCTGTGAAATGATCGCCCAAAGCTCATGGAGACCCCCTGCGGCGTTCTGCGTCGCGCTACCTCTTCTGGCTTTTTAACGATTTGCGGCACCAAGAATAGAAGTTTTTACCCCTCCCCCCCCAATCGCCCCAAACCTTCCCGGCACCTTCACCTTCCCACCTCTTTTATTTTTTTTTCTTTCGTTCATTCCATTTTGTTTCCGTTCGTAAGGAGCCATTTTAAAGATCGACGTTTCCAAGGAAAAATCTTTACTCCCTCTCTTAAGTCCGCCCGAATTGTTGGAATGGATATCGCCGGAAGGCGTGCATTCTTGCGGGGATTAGTTCACGGGCCGTGATGATCCGTGCACGCACGTCCTAAGATCGGTGCGCGCCCACTGTTAATGCCGTTTTTATAGTTCGGCTTAAAAGAAAATGGTTAACGCGGTCCCCGAAGAGCCGGAGAAAGCGACGGAGGTTTTTTATTTCGTCTTCTAATTACGCCATTTTGTCGTCCGTGCCTTCGCGAAGGTCGTAAATAGGGTTGGACTGCGTAATAGGAGATATACGCCCTTGAGAGACGCTATTCCATTGATTTTCCCAAGATTGGTTCAGCATTTGAGTAATTCCTCCGCTAATGGTGTCGTAAGATATTTGTTTCTGCAGTCGGAGAACACAACATCGCACAAGTATTGCTGAGTAATATTCAAGTATCATAAATTAAGAGAGTCATAACTCTATCTGAGAAATGAGATGAGAGAGCAAAGTTTTAATCATTCTATATCTTTGCCCTAAACCAAACTGATGCGCAATAGCCAATTCTTTGGTGTGATGTGCTTTTTCCGACAGTTCAACTCTTACTAAATGTTTTTTAAATAAAGGAAGAATATTCACGTAATATTCATAAGCATTCATTTTTCTCTGAGCCGAGGTCAAAACTGAAAGGGCTAACATAAGAAAATAATTCTTTATTATAAAAATACTGCATCGTGAGTAAAAGCGGGGAATTTTTAGCCACAGTAGAAGTTTTACTATAAAATTTTACTTAATAAATTTGATTTGATGCATTGAAATTTAATATCTGTTGATCAGTTGAAGGCATAAAAAAATATTTTGAAGCTGATAGAAATATTCTAATGCGATAACCATTTGTACGTTTAGACATAATAGTTTCAACTAATTAATATCATAAGGAATGCATCATAAAATATATATAGATAATAGAGTCGAACGAAATTTCTAAAGGCTATGTATCAAAATAACCGTGTAACTCTTAAGAAATAATAATTGATAAATTCAGAGATTTTTTCAAGAGCGCAGTTCGCAAGAGTATATGTAAGCATTTTCAACATAATTTAACCAAGATCTACTGACGATTCTATTGTCAACAAATGGCATTTCACAAGCAACTCAAGGTCTAAGTCTTCAGAAAAATTCCTAATCGTAAATGATTTTCTAACTTTCGTTACTGTTAAATAAAACTACAATGTTTCCACGAATATGGATTGTGATGGTTATAAAATCAAGAGTGTATTTTCTTTAAACGATAAGAATAAAGGTCCTAGTGTAGTTTAGCTTGATCTTGTATTTTGTCAATTTTTTCAGTATAGATTTAAGTCTTTTCTTGCGGTAAGACCATGTTCACGATTCAAAATCGAGCGCCATTTCCTTTAGAGACGAAGTTCCTTCTCCGCTCACGAGAGCGACCAAATCCAGCGCATGCGAAACCCTCGCTCCTGCCATCTACGAGCCGACCGGTGAAAGAACTCGCTCTAGATTCATCTTACCGCCGATTCTTGAGTTCGTAAAAATAACCGCTGGTGGTCTGGAGATGATGGTGTTACAGGAAAGAGAGGGTTATGAGAGGGCAGCGACGAGGTGCGGACGGTGACGAGTCAGCTATTCGGGGATATTTCTCATTCTCTTTTCCTAGGCGCCACCCATTATCACCCTTCCTAAAACTTCCTCTGTATCTCATTACCTTGCAATTCTGACCCTCAGTATCACTTTCCGTTTCTTGAAGACTAAGGCTAGTTAAAATCCTCTGGATGTCCTTTCTTAGGTCGATGATCCTGGTATCCTAGACAGCACAGTATTCGGAAATAATTTTCCAAAGCTACTATTGGGTTCTGCTGGGTCTAAATGTTTTGTTCGTTAAATTTATAAGTTTCCCAATTAATTTCATTTCATTCATATATCTTATTAAGGTGATATTTTCTTTTTCTATTCATAATATCTCAACTAAATGTTTTAATAGCTCTCATGAAAATGTCCAAATTTTCAGCATCACTTTTTGTCTTCATTCCACTTATTATCCTCAAGTGAGTATTTCTCTAGTAATATATACTTTGTTGCTTATACACAGTAAACTTATAAGTCCCAAGATACATCTTAGATTGAAAAAACATTTTTTCTTTCTCTAACTTCTCTCATCAAATATTGAGTTCATAGGTGTCCCTTATAATAGTTATTCAAATGTTAAATCAAGTATATGAATAACGTACTGTGGAATATTCGTCCAATATAATCCACGTTTGATTTCAGACATAACTGATATATTTTTGACAATTTATAGCTTAAAAATTGGTCGACCTTGTAAACACTCCTAATGCTTCAATTAGACTAAAACGATTTGTACAACTGAATCTAAGAATTAGATGAATATTGCAATTTATGATAAAACTTGTGGAATTCAGACAGAAGACAAGTATTTGATTGAGCAATATTCTTCAGCTCTCTTAACTTCCTTAACATGTCCGGTATTTGAGTACCATATTATTATACTATAATATAAAGTGATTCTCTAGATATGAAGGATGGAGTATAAAACGACATAAAATGGTAATTAGAAGTATAAAACACAAATTGCATTGATTACATGGAAATCTAATATATTGTTATGAGAAATTATGATTACAAGGATGAATTAATGCAAGAATAAACTCACTCATCATTCATAAGTAAAATGATCATTTTTTTTGGATCAATTCCTATTCATCTATATCATGAAAAATACGAAGCTATTTAAATTATTTTATAAATAAAAATGATTGCCATAACCAATATTTAAAATGAAATGTTTCTAAATATTTTAGAAAAGAATTGATAAAATATGTTATCATAATTCTAATTCATCCGGGTATATAATCCAGGATTATGTATCCGAATAAATTCAATAGAACATTCATTTTAAAAAGCATTTTAACTTGCATAGAGAATTTTTAATTTTCTGAAAAAGAAAGATTGCAATTAAAAAGTCCGAATTTTGCTTCAGCCAACTTTCAAAAGTATCCTCGTCTCCTTAAAAAGGCCACTTCGTAATTAAAACAATTCCCTGCGAAAAAATTTGAAAAACAAGTTACTCAATCCATCCTTGCGACTCCTGCATCCAAAACAACTGTTACCATAGAGTGCATCCATTTCGAACGATACGATCAGTGGTTACCAAAGAGCCATGACGCTTACGAATGATCAAAGGCACTTCCAAATCCCTTTGGATACTCGTGCATTAACGAGACCATACTCCACTTTTCTTTACACCGCTCCTCTTTCATTCAACGCATTCTTATCCCCGTTGAATCCCGTTGAACTTCCTCCCGCTTTAAAACGGGGTCGAACGATGTATTTACCGGTGGGTGTTAGACCATTTCGATGGCTTCTGGTGACGCCCTCACCAGGTGCACTCGTTACGAAACTGTTGCATTTATCGAGGGTGTCTTGCATTTGCGTCGTTGGCGGAAGTGGGTTCGAGCATCCATTTTCCTACTAATGGGTGTGCAGAGAGAGACGGTGAGGTAGAAATTTATGAGAGGCGGAAGTCTTTAATCTGAAGGATATGGGAAGGTTCCCATAGAGGACTCATGCGCTTGGATGTCTCTTCGGGTTATTCTCTAGGTCACACAGTTTCTCAACTGTTGAGATGAAGAGCTTGTTTGTGATATCCTCGTGATCTCGCTCTATTTTTTTATACACATCCCGGTTGAATGGATTTGCGAAATATATAGGTTACCATGGAAAAGATATCTGTTTATGAGCTTGTTATGCTCGTTACAAAAGTGGTTTAATCAGTGCGTTGTTCCCATGGTAATTATCAGTAAAAACAGATATAAATCTGAAGTATAAGCTTGTTATGCTCGTTACAAAAGTGGTTTAATCAGTGAGTTGTTCCCATGGTAATTATCGATAAAACAGATATAAATCTGAAGAGTGAAGAATCTAAAATATCTTCCACATAATGAACCGGCACATCGTACTATATGGAATGTATTCAAATTTATAATATTCAGAATGTTTCATATTTAAAGAGATCTCATAATGTCGCAATGATGGAAAATAAGAAGGAAACTAAATGATAAAAAGCACGATTATTGATGAAATATTCTATTGGACAATATTATTAAAAATCGAGATTTTATTAAACGTATATGATTAGGAAAAAGACGAAAAATGATTAATTGATAAGGAAACAAAATCACAATGAAAACAGAAAGAGAAAGAAAAACTAGGTTGAATGATGAAGTTATTTTCCCCTGTTTCCTCGTAGTTGCTGCAATAAAGAAATACTCCTTCGTCTGCAGTATTAAGACCAGTCGAGTCATAAATATTCTCAGCTGAGTATTTTTACATACATTTTTCTATCAGATAAGCTATCACATTTAAGATATTTTAAGGCTAATCCAAATACTTTAGGATTTTATCAATTTTCAAATGGATAAATGTAAACATTTCCTGTATCCATAATGAACAAATTCCACATGTCTGAAAACGGTATTTGTAGTTTAATTCCTTATCTATTACACCGAAATAAAATCAGCTCAACGTTGAATAATTTAGCGATAAATTGAGTGAATTAGTCAGTTTGGATTGCAATGCATCTATCGAATTCCCGACAAACAATCGCAGTTATTATTTAAATAAAATCTCACCGAAGTTAAGAAGTATCAAGACAGTTCTAAAACAAAATACGCAGGATATAAATTTAACACACAATAAATATCATTTATAATAGAACGTCTTAAGGGAATTCTTGGTACTGTTCATATACGTCTTCCTCCCTCGATATAAGTGTCTTCGGGTCCCCCGTGAAGATCGATCCCTGGACATCCCATAGAGGAACATACAACCCACTCAAATGGGGCCAAAATAAACACTTATGAATCTTTGAATGAAACTCGCTATATGTAGGATGCTGGAAAGGGATCTGAAGAAGATCGTAGTCTAAAGAAGTCCAGTTGCTCAACATTCATGGAAGTGGAGCGCCTAGTTAAAGAAGATTAAAGGATCGAAAAGGACTTTGGGATATTTCCAGAAGGAAATGGAATGAATGGTTCTCCACATAATGCATTCAACCTCACAATCGTAATGCGTCTATTGATATCCGACGGAATAAGATTTCTGGCAGACTCATTCCTCCTTTTATTTCATTGATCTATGGGCCAATTTTCTTTTGCGATTCAAAATCATCGCCAATTTTTTGAATTTTTGAATCTATTAGTATAAAATTCATAATTATCCCTAAATGCATTTCTGATATCATATGAGCGTTATGTAAATTCTCATTAATCTTTTAAAAGGCAATACACAACTGCTGTTTATCTCAATCCAAACATATTGTTTTAACTCTGTTCTATGTTTAGTAAAAGTATATTGTGAGGATTTTATTCCATTACTTTTATAAGTCGTTATTCTTATTAGACTGTTAATAAAATATAGAATATGATGCATGAATGTATTAGATCACGCGTAATTTCGTCACATATCTGTTAACAAGATATTCTGATAAAAAATTCCTATCTAGTGATGAAATAGTGACAGCAAATTGTGCCAGAAGAATAGAATGCCATTTCAATAAGTTATTGAATGTGCTATGAGAAGAATATCAAAAGAAATTACAGCGTCATTGCAATCCAAACAGCTTTAATCCACGCGCTACAGTGTGCGCCTCTAGGCGATTGCTGCATTCTTATCCTCCGAAGGAAGGAGGCCGTGCTCTAAATTCTATATTTCGATCCATATACGCTTCTACTTCGAAATATTATGATTGAAGGACTGAAATTTTATTTTCAGTTCGTTTATTTTCGTTAACCTATATTTTATTCATTAAAAATTTATTTGACTTCTATTCAACTGATGTATCGTAATTCCTATTAAAATTTTATTGTCGAGAAAATGAAAACAGAAGAACAATATCTAATAGGCTACCAAATGGATGATATACTTTGATGGAGCTGTACTGTACCTTCATCCACGTTTGAGACATCAAGAGTTACAAAACATGTCAATAAACCGAACATAAGAATATCACAGAATCCATTCATAAATATTAGAATAGAATCGAATAAGGTAAAAGTTGACTTACAATCTCATTCGTGTTTCCTTTCTAAGTCTAAAAAAAACATTTTTTCTTCGAATATCACTGAATGGAACTTCGGAAATAAATGTATGAAAGTCATAAAGATACAGAATATTAATCATGAACTCCAGAATTCCAAAAAAGTTATATTAGATACAGGAATAGCTAGCCTTAGTCTTTGTAATGTAGCATTAAAGTGAAGCACAATACCTTCAATTCAATAGAGGTAAAATAATCTTCATACATTATTATTATCCTATTGGAAGTACGTCAGATAAAGTAGAAAGTATTTTAATCAACCTCGGATTGATATCTTCAACAGCGTGATAATTTCATCCATGGCAGCCAGATATTATAGAGATCTTTCATTAAGAAGACTAAAAACTTTATTCTCAATCAAAAAGAATAGATCGATCAAAGGAAGCAGTGATATTCCAATGGAAATTAATGATAGACTCGGTATCATGAAGACCGAGAAGTAATATTAATCTTCCGCATTTGGGAATCATACTCCTGATGGCTTGATTTCACTCGAGATAGTGTGACACAACTCATATGAAACACAGCTCACATAAAAACTTCAAAGACTCTTTGCCTCATGACTCTTTCTCCTTCCTAATGACGCATATGAGAATGAAGGCAACATTTCGACATGCCCGTAACAATAGAAGACTTCCTTAAGTGGTTTCATGAATGTTTGGAATGGAAACATCTTATACACTGTCAATTTCTACTGGAATTTTTATGTTAAAATCGATATACTCAAATCTGCAGTGAAAATTTAACGATAAATTTTCATTCCATTAATAATAGATAGGATACGGCGTCGATTGTTGTCTCTCTTTCAATATTTCATCGGTAAAAGTATTAATGTTAATTTTTTTAAAGCTGCAGAAATATTCTACTTCTCTTGCTGAGGGTATCAAACCTAAACTCAAATCAAATCCAAAACAACAATTTAAGCCTACAAAATGGCTAGCTTGGAAATTTTGGAGCTCTATTAAATATATTTAACTGTTCTATGAAATTTAATAATATTATATTCACAAAATATTTAAATACGTTAAACAGAAGTGATAAATAACGACATAACAGGGACCTGGAAAATAATCATCACTCAATCCTTTTAGATGCATTCCTGATGTGACTTATTATAAACTATATTGAATGACTTAAAGTTATCATTAATTCTTTCCAGTTCTTTGTAGATAATATTGCCCTGGGTTAATAATTTAAAATTAATTTTTCCGGAAGCGATAAATAGGTATAGTATAACATTTTGATCGAGTTCTCATAAATCCTACAAATTTCACAAAAAAAAGATTCACATCCGAGTTCCAAATTTTCGAGTGAACGTTTTCGATTTTGATTGATTTAATTATGATGAGTATTTTTTAATTTATCAATTCTTTAACTAACCTATGACTCTAAAGAAATATACTAACCATTTCAATAACTCAATTAGCTCCTGCGTATTTAAATGCATATCTTTAAGGAAAACTTTTTGAGTAACTAATTTGCAAAATCATCCTTGTCCCATAATAAAAAATGGATGGCACGTTAAGTTATAATAAGTATTTAACAAAAAAGGCAAGTAAGGCAAATAAAAATATAAAAAGAAATTTAAAAATAACGACATTATCTCCTTTATTTAGTCCGTGTTGTGAATCTATAGTGATCCCTAAATCCTAGATATCGTTATCAGCTGGAGATGGGAAGAAATATTCAATGTTTTGGGCCAAAGATTTTGAGGTATTACGAACAACAGATAGTACAAAAATAAAATTACATTAAGATAGTTTCAGCCTTCGAATGAGGCAAGAACGAAGTGATTTTTTTGTATTCCTGTTAAAGAAAGATTTGAATAACAAATGATCAAAATGCGTTTGAGCTTAGTCAAAATTTATTCGAAGTTGGATGCTAAACTACCCTGAGGATTAGATTAGTTTTCCTTGATCTTTCAGCCTTTCACGAGCAAATTTAAATAACTAGGATCGACATACCTCACCATCACCTCACCTCATTATACATATTATAATATGTATAATAATATGTATATGTAATACATATTAGAATTTAATTTAGTAGAAAATTACTATTGCTATAATGCTTCGATAGCTGAAACCGTTTCTTAGATTGGTACCCATTGGGAATAGTACACTAGACTCCTCCCATTAAAGTCGAACGTGAAACCTACTTCACTATCCGTGAGTACACCGTAAAATCTCATAGAGGATAGAACAACTTTCCTTTCCGCTAAAATTAATTTGCTAATAATATTGCTGAATGTTCTTCTAGTTCAAAGACTTCTGGTCATCGCTATATACCTCAAATTCCAATTAAGAGAACGTTAGAACAAGGAACGCATAAAAAAGTACAAAAAATGCAAATTTTGGATCGTTCGACCACGTTTATTTCGCGAAACCTTCAATTTTCAATATCCATTAAAAAATAAAAACAAATATCAATCGATGGAGCTAAGAAAAGCAGCTCATTTCATCAATCCTATTTCCTTTCGTTTCTCGACATTCCTTCCGGAATCGGCCATTTGAACGATCCCGGGAAAATACTCAAGAGAACGGTTTATAATTAACTGCTTGAAATTCTTTTCTTCCGTCGATCTAGACTCGTAGACTTTCCGTCGTGCCCGTATTCTCCGACACCGCTCTCTATTTATACCGCCAGTTTCCCCTCTTCCCCTCGCACCATCCAAAAATCTACTTCTTCCACTCTGTTTAACAGTCGCGCGACTCCATCTCCCAGATTCAATGCTCACTCCCTTAATTATCGACTTCTCGAGAATTATATAGACGCCTCATTGAACTTTTTACGGGGCCTTCCTAAAAAAATTGCGTCGATTTAATTATTTCGAAATAAAACTTCGAGTTTTGCGGAGTGTCTCCATTTTACATTCGTTTCTTCCAACGGTTTCAAGAGACAGCTGAGCCTCGTTTATGTATATTTTGAGAGAAGAAATCAAAGATTATTCTGTTTATATGGTTTGAAAATAATTATATAGATGTATAACTCTGGAAAGTATAAATAACGATACAGAATGGTTCGATGTTGTATGATGGATATACAGAAGAAGATTGAATATAAGCAAAGAACTGCCATTTTCATAAATGTAATTATAGCTATGAAAATTCGTTATGGAAGACTGTATAACTGCAAATTCATTTGATATATAATCAACTCCATTACTGCGTAAAAGATTCTTAAAACAAGACCTTAAATTAACGTAATGTTTAAGTTATTGATTGTCTTCATTGATATGAAATAAATGTGTAATTGTATCAATATCATTGAATAATATAACTTTGTGATTAGAGAGAAAGTAAGCGTGGAATCTCTATTCGATCTTCAACAAGATTGAATTATTCTATTCGGAGAGGAGTAATATATATGTATGGGCTTCTGATACATATCCCAGCGTAAGTGATTTTAAATAAAGAGGGCAATTGGATTGGCACGAATAAGACGCCAAGATGTTAGAAATACGTCATTAAAGACAAACAAAAGAAAAAGAGAATGACCCATCGAGATCCACATTAATGAGTTCCCATCCATCTTATGTTGTCGCTATATATTCATTTTTTATATAAACTGAAAGAGCTATAAATCCGAAACATTTCAATGGATTCAGAAGAAAATTATTAAACTTTAAAACACACATAAATGATATTTACGATGAAATATCCGAGTTTTAATATTATTCAAGTGAAAAGTAAATTCCCTTTGACGTCAGTATATCATTACTATAATTATGTGTTAATAGATATATTACTGCCTGAATTACCCATTAACCTCCGGCGTTACTACCCAATTAATTCCATGCACGCACCACCGACCTTACAGAATACAAAAACAAAAAAAATCTCTTTAAAAATTATTGAAATAACGTCAAAAAATCTTCACTTCTCATCTGCCTTAAATCATACTCTACTGCCAACCCTTCCTTTTATTTCGGGACGTTAAACTGCACGGAGTCCTTTCACTCAATACTTTTGTGCCAATGTTTGAACGAAAAGCGCGTTAAGAAGGTCAAACTGGAGGTTTGGGATGGTCGCGGCGAATTTTGACAGATCGCGCGAGAGAAGACTTTCTCCTTCAGGGTAAAGGCCTCTCTAGAGTCTGAAGAGGGAAGGACGAGAGGTCCAGGTGGACCCTTATGGTCGAACTGGGGAAATGATAATGAAAGTTGAAGGTGAGGAAATGCGGTCATCTTGAAGAAATGGGAGTGGAGGATTAACAATGGGCTTAGGAAGTACAAAATATTTTCAAGTGTATCAAGGAAGCTATGATTCTTTGGAGAAATTCCGCATGATGACTATACTACGAACAGAACGTGATATAACTGTTAAGTAGGAGCATTAGTTTGGTTGAATTTTAAGGACTCCAAGAGAAATATAGCTGAAAATTATACGCTAAAATTTTGGATGGTAAAGTTATATATTTCATGACGATTAATTTATGATAAATAATCTAGTTATTAATATCTCGACCTTTGTGTATAAGCAAATCTTAATGGAATATAATAATGAACTATTTAAAGGCGATATGACCCTAAATAAAACCAGATACTTGAGGTCCGTAAGGAAAGAAAAAAATTCCGTGAATTGCTGTTTATATCGAGGTATAACTTTCTTTAAGACTTTATGGGATATTCATATTGGAGATTTTGTGTTACTATGATTGTCAGCTGATAGTGTTGCCGTGGATTAGCACTTTCAATATGATTCAACAATTAATTTTCTTTCTAGAAGATTATATTATTACCGAATATTACGAATGTAGTCTGTGATGTTTCTTCGCTATTCCTAATCCAGATAGACATTTCAAACCATATATATCAATGCTGATATTGTAAGAATCAGTTCTTCCTTTTATAGCCACCTATCGATTAAATGTTTACCGAGAAAATATAGCAATCAGCAGAGCATGGCTTGAGAAACATCGAATGGGTTCCAGATCATTCAGGATGTATTTTTAAATGGCTTGCATAGTTCGGATTCCGGGTCGAAAATACCCCTTAAGGAAGGACCTATTAACGGGGGAGGTAGTCAACGAAGATGCGCGGGTGAATGCATTTGATTCGATGGTAAGAGAAGGAGGTGGTGAAGATTGGCATCGGCTCACTCGCATCCGCGTCAGTGCATCGCATAGGGACGTCTATACGTAATAAATACGTGTGAGGGGCCGATTCATTTCCTCTCCTCCCTTCTGGTTTTTGCAAATGGGATCTTCCTCCGGAAGCAGATGCACTGCCCTTTTTCCCTCTTGATGAATGAGATTAGCGGATTGCTTAAGCGTGCGTACGTAGGAAGAAATCCAAGGAGCATTTTCGTCTTTTCCCAGCCTTTTCCACGAAACTCCCATTCAATCACACTGCTTCGTAAACTATATATATCCGGACGAAGCGAGCGGCGAATTAAATCCAAGTAAACGAGGTTTATTTCTTGCGTTAATGGGTACGAATATAGAAGTATGAAATGCCAGCTTTTCCGATATTCTGTGCCAAATTGATAACTTGCCGTGGGATGAAACTTCGGCACGTGTACCTACATGGACAATATATTTATATATTATTAATTTTACTCTAATATTATGTACGAACTATCTATCCAATTTTGAGAAAAATATTGCATATTATTAACACTATGCGAAAATAAGTTTCCGATGTAACTTTTAGAAAATCAAGCTCGAATTTAACGCTATTCCCTATATCAATTAATATTTCCTCGATCAATTTTAAATAAGTATAAGAATATATCCTCTGGTTACTTCAATTATCTACAATTTTGAAAATATAATTGAACTTTTGGCATAAAAGTTTCATATTCTAGTTCAGTGAATATAGTTCAGTTTCTAATGATATTAAAATAAATAAAGAAGTACGATAGACTCTTTCACGAATCACTGAATTACATTGCAGAGATAGCAAAGGAGAAGTTATATGAATGGTGAAACGTTACGCCAAACGAAATATCATGATTAAAACCATTGCAAGGAAATAAGAAAATTATAAATATATTATAAATATAATTAAATAATTGATATAGTAAAGAAAAGGTTAATATTGCTCTTGTTATTTGTCTTGCTAGATTTAGTTGATAGTTAACTCCTGTTATATTCATAAATTTTTAAGAAAAAAATAAAAAAAATTATTATTTTAATCGTAATGTACGTATTAAGACCAAAAACGATTCGGTACAAAAATTTTAAAAGATAGTATAAAAATCTTATTCCTTCGCCCAGCTTCACCTTCACCTAACTAACTAAGGGAATAAAAATACCGCCATTAAATTTCCATTACATCAATACGCTATTATTTCCGATCCTATGATTTACGTATTTTTATCGTCATAATATCATCCGTCATAAACATCAAGTTTAATACGATAATCTCATTTAGTATTCATCCCACTACTACCACACCCTCATCCCCGAAATGTAGGAGATATTACCGAAGAAAGCGTATGGGTATTCCCTCTACACACACACACACCTATTCAACGTAGGAACCGGCTCAAAGCGACAATGGACCAATGATCCAATCCTCGCGCCTCTTCACGGCGGATCCGTGTGTATCTCTCCTTCCTCTCGGAGGTGACGCAACGAAAGTGGTCCCCGTGGACGAGACGAAGCGTGTTTAGAGGGGAGTGAGGTAGTAAAGGAGGAGCGGAAGGGTGATAGAGAGAGAGGTGAGGGAGTTACAGGAAGAGTGCCCGTGGGAGGAGAGGAAAAAAAAGGATTTCTTGAGGAGGTCCGCCTTGGACCGTTGGCGAGCGAGAGAAAGAGTTATAGCAAAAGAGAGGAAAGATAGGGCGGGAGGAAAGGTCCCTTTTGGCTTCCCCGCTCCCTAGCAGACGGCATTCTGACAGTCCGTCCACGAGCCGAAAGCGCCGCTTTCGATATAACACGCATCCGCCGTCTACGCGCGTTCTTCGGCGGTCGTCGCGTCGGTGGTGAAGTGTTGGTGACCCCGTTCGCCCGCGTTCTTCGTGCCAGAGGAAAGTTTCTTTGCATACCGGTGGAGTGTGTGCAATATCCAGCAGGAGGTGGTGGTGTGAGAGGAGTTCTTAGTGTTTGGAAGTGTTTGGGTTTGTGTCGGGAGGGGCCAAGGTGGCGGGGGGCAGGAGGAGGGGCGGAGGGGGCGCGAGCTCCCTCGCCCACCATTCCAGAAGACCTCCGACGCGGAAGGATCACTACAAGCCGCTCGGACTCATGCGAAGGAAGGTAATTATGATGAGATGAAATAAATTTGGACGGATACCTCTCCGGATTAACCTTGCTTTCCTCCTCGATGGATATAATACAAGAGAAAGATTCTGAAAGATCCTTCTCCTAGAAGTTTTCTAAGTTCTACAGCGTATCAGCTGTTCTCCAGACCAAGAGTTAACGTTGATGTTTAGATGATTAATTTAACGAAATAGTTAATTAAGCCAAGTAATTTTACTGAGAGACAATTTTACACTGATCGAATTATGTCCTAAGCTGTGTGAATTTTGTTTCATGAAGATAGAAGTGGTCTACAAAACATGATGAGAGTTCGTTAACCTTCAAGTGCTAAACTTTTCTGTATTTTTACCACGATTATGAACTTCCAATTGTATAAAAAAGATAAGAAACCTACCGAATTTGATTCTAAAATAGATCGTAGTTATTAAAACGAAAATATTTTATATGATAAATGAAAAATAAATGGACGAGTCGTTTTCATAGTCGATGAACCAAATAACACGTTGAAAAATCTCAATTCCCATCAATAAGATGCATTTATACTCACTCAACCTGTTATTCCTGCATTAGCTCAAAATACAAAAACAGGCTCAGGAAAGTACTTATAAAGGTTGTTAATTATGATTCAAAAAACAGCACTTTTTGTGCTGACATTGTGATTCATTAAAAATAAATTTAATCCGCCTTGAATGACACGAATTAACTATTACGATCATTTCGTAAACATGTTGATCGTACGGGTATAATTGGCTATCAATTCAACATGATAATGGAAGCAATAAGTGACCATGTTCCCACGGATGAGTATGCAACAAGTTGGATGTTGTTACGTAAGGATAGAATATGTATATCCTGCATCAAATTTGTTGATACATAATCTACATTCCTATTATCCTATCCTATTTATAATATACACTCTTAGTACATCGTCAGGTTGACTCTCAAAATTTTCATTAGGTTACGGAATTACGTAGATAGATTGTTATAATCCGGTAGAATTAAAATCCAAACAGCTATAGCATCGAAGGGATAGAATATGCGTGGTGAAGCATAAAACCGTCCTTGTGAGCCAGTTTCCTTTTTTAGCTCAATTTCACTTGGGGTTTTCCTTGTCACTTAGGACACGACTTCGCGTCGAGCGTAACCCCTTTAAAAGATCTATGACCCAAACGTTTGTTTATTTCTGCTACCTTCTGGATTAGAGGGTCACAGCGAAAGTTGCGATGAAGCTCTTTGTTCCGTGATTGCCTGATAGATTGATTCTTAATTGCTCTATTAAGGTACGTTCTTTAAGGAATCTTCCAACTACATGTTATTTGTTTAAGAATAATCGTAATGCTAGCTTTAGTGGTAGTAGTGGTAACGGGAGTTCTTTCTCTTTTATTATTGAAATTTATCGATACATTTTCGCAAGTTTGTCGAAGAAATACTGTTATGTGTTCTCGTAATTATAATTAGCAACTACAAAAAACCATTTTCTCGTCAATTTGATGTTTTCATATCTCTTTAATCTCCTAGGAATATTAAAACGATATTTTCTGTAGCTAGCTCAATTTATAGAACAAGTATGCTTGAGTGAATGATACTTCCCGGAATTACTATCGGTCTAAAACTATTTAAACCCTGGAGAATCCTTCAAATATCCATTTCAAAGTCAAATCTCAGTAATAGAATCCTTCAAACACATATTTTAAATATAATATTCAGTTTACATTATCGCATTTCAACCAGATGATACACATATGACTTGATGACTTGATGCACACTAGTTCACTTCAACCTAGTATACTGCACTGATTAAAATTATTTCTCGGGCAACTGTGTATGATATACTATAGAGAATACATTATTATAAAAGCCATAAGCAATTATTAGCAGAAGCAAGTTTGCATACTTCATATTCGAATAATAATATAATGCGCATTTTAGAAACCAAAAGTTTATATTATGTTCACAAAAGTTTAGGATAATACCTTCATGATGTTATACGAAAAATTTCGGTTGGATAAAAACGACCGGAACGGTAAAGAGAAGGGAACAGCATACTTAATGATGTGAATAATAATATGTGAATCTCAACGTTAATTTTTTAATATATCACTGTCATTAAGCGTGTTATATCAGCATTATGTTTTTCATCATTCAATACAAATCATCGATTGCCTCTTTTAAAGTTTTGAACCTTTGAACAGTTATTCCTAAAAATTGATTTCTCTTACATCAGTCTTAAATCCATATGTACTAAAACTATAAAATTAGTGTTTGAACAGCTAAAACCGTTGCTATATTCCGCTCGTAGATCCGTGTTTTTCTACATTCGTGCTCGCTTATATCGCCGTACGCCTAATCGCCGTATTTCCCCCGACGCCTAAAGTAATTTTACCACCGAGGACTTCACGGGGTCGTCTACCAACCTCCGAATGTTTTTTTCTGCGATTTCGCGACAGAGGTTTAACAGGAGCCAAGTGGCGCCTTCTCCTTGAAAGCAAGCGATTTATATAAAGCAGCGAACAATGCCAAAGAGAGGCGACCCTCCTCTTTGTTTTCAAAGCCCAGGTAGCGTTCGTCTCTCGAGCCAACCATCCTTTAATGAACGGCGAATAAGGGGCGGATTATTTCGTACGTCAATGCCTCTTGTTTCGATTTAGAATCAATCAAAAATTACATCCCATTTGCCCATTGGATTGTGAAATGTTATA
Source organism: Pantala flavescens (assembly GCA_020796165.1). Lineage (NCBI taxonomy): Eukaryota > Metazoa > Arthropoda > Insecta > Odonata > Libellulidae > Pantala > Pantala flavescens. Next base: position 14,972,030 of record CM036879.1, on the reverse strand, counting down.
TGGCACTTAATAAAAGCTTCGTTTACGCAGACCCCGAGGGACTCTAAAAATATTTCTCCCTTAACCTTGTTTACGTATAAAACCGGCGAATTGTGTTTGCAAATTTATTTCTCGTATTTGGTGTATGATTTATAATCGAATTTGGCCATGGTTTCAATCTTCAATTCTCTCATGTTTAAATAGGTATCAAGCATAAAATTTAAGCACGAAAGAAGTATTTTCACTTACTTTCTTTATGTCCTTGAAAGTGAGCCTTTAGGAACAGCCAAATGGTACCAGAAGTCCTTCAAAATCCTTCTCATGTGTCTATCAGAAAACCTGTCATAGGTCTGTCGTCTCCACCTCTTGTCTTCTCTAAAAATTCATCTGAAAAGAAGTTCATTTTGATAGGTTAGTTAAGATAAGTTATTTTTACGACAAGTTTCAAGTAACATTGAAAATTTTTTTTCTTTTGACTAAATTCCACAGGAGCAGTTATATCTGATAGCTCATTTTATTAATAACTTCAGATGCCTCTTAAAAATGTAATTCAAAACAAATATTACAAGGATAACTTTTACGGCTGTGTAAATGTGGCCCTCTTTATTTTCCTTAAATTTGCTTTAACTTCATCGAAGAATAAGAATAGTATTTCAGTATTTTGGTAAATATAATGTGTATAAAATATTCTGATATCCTTTCTGGCACTAAATAGAGAGTTGTAAATTTCATGAAATTAATTGTCAATTTGTTTTATTTGTTTAATTCCTCCATTGAGAATTCAATTAGGAATATTTTTAATACACTTTTTGCATGGGATATTGATGGGAGCGATTTATTCTTATGTTCAGAAGATTAAGGCAAACTAGTTCACGCTCCAATAATCTATTTTATAAATCCCACTACTTCCTTTACTATTTTGTTTCTATGTGTAGAGAGGTTAAGATAAATATGGACACTGCATGTATCAAATTTAAGTTTTAAGCATCAAACTATTATTTAACAATAAAATATAGATGCTAGAAAAATCACACATATAATCAGTTATTATATTATACATCGAAATTACACATTACATAATTAAACAATAATGCCCGAAATTTCTCCTCTGAAGAGTTAAGTCGTTTCAATCCTTATTTAAGTCGACATTCAAGCTATTTGCGAAACTCTTCCAACACTTGATAGCGTCCCTTATTGAGGGAGTTCGCGTGGGAGGAAAAGATGTCCCCGCCATGATAATTAAGCGCCTATGGAGTCGAAATGGTGCGCGTGGGAAATGAATCAGGACGGGCATTCACTGCAACTGTCAGCGCTAGAAATAACTCGCGGCTGCTTCTGATTTGCGAAATTGCCAGCGTAAATAAAACATTTTCTTCACAACGTCCCTCGTTTGAGGTGAAAGAATAGGGGTAATTGGCTTCATGATGGTAACTGAGAAGGATGCCACTTTCCTCTACCTTTGATACACAGATGATCGCGCTATTTCAGTCGGATTCGAAGCAGAACGTCCTTTTTTTTATTTTACGGTTGCATTACTTCATAGGCGCATCATTGTAAGCGGAGGCGGGCTTAGAATGTTGCCAGAGGATGTTTGGAAATATTCATACGCACCAGACTCAAAGTAACAAATATCTAAGTGCTTTACTTATCACCAGCTATAAGGACGTTGTCATGCGAATTTATACGAACGCGGTCTAATGGATTAAGTACTCGTAACATTTAGTTATTGGCTCAGCTTTTCTATATATTTCGTAAAACGTTAAAATGTTCTTAGTTAAGTAATCTATCTCCACGAACAATCTCTATGAAATCTCACAGAGCTTCTACACGATGAGTATTAGACGCCAGAATTTGTTTTTATAAAGATCTTTCTACGTAGTAAAGCTTATGAATTATTTATTTTTCAAAAAAGAAGATATTAGAAACTTTCATTTATTCGATACTTTGTTTCATAACGTTGTTAAAATGATATCTTTAATCACAAAACATTTAATTGCAGATTTAGTGTTGCATATATTAAAGTTATACAGTCCAGAGGAAACACAATATTCTTTTCAGGCCAAATCTATGCATTTCTCTTATAATGAGTATTTTTAGTATAAAAAGCATATGAAAGCGTCCATATGTATCAAATTCGACATCAAAGTACCTTGGCAAAGTGAAACAGAGATAAAAAAGCTGTTTAATTTTCTCAATTACATTTAAAAAAATCTATTAACGCATACAATAACTGAAAGGACATTTTTGAACCTCAATGTATCATGAAACCTAATCGGAAATGTATGCACACATTGTAGCAACTCCTTGATCAAAAGAATTACGTAAGGCATGAAAGCAATCCTCATGAGAGTTTAAATTTACCGCTATCTGGCAGATGGCGTCGGCCTCGCATAAAGCGGAATCGATGCCTTCTCTTAGTTTTCCTTTGGAGGCGTTCTGTGCCCGTTTCAATCCGTGTATTTGAAATCAAAATATAAGATTTTAGCGAAAGAACTTGTTGAAAAGGAGCGAATTTATGATTTTTATCGAAAGTTGATTTTTTGCAAAAATGTAGTAATACTTGGACGGATCTTAACTAAGAGTATGAATTCTAGTTTAAATTTAATCTAGGAAGGATATAACTTCTATTTCTTTTACATTAATAGCATAAAATTTCATCAGTTGAAATGATAACCTAATGTTGAGATCCGGGAAGCTTCTATATGACTGTAATTGCAAACTCTCATGAATCCAGGTTCTATTAACACAGAAAATAACAATTATTTAATTTAAATTAGAAACTAATAGCCCGGCAAGAATGTATATTCCGTACTTATTGCTAAAGAATAAGCCTAACTCATTCTCCTAGAATCGATATAGTACAATCAACAGGATTATATCGTTTGCTTAAATAACGTTCCACTCAAGTATATAACTTCTGAGACATTGAGTAAGAAAATGGGATTGTATTCCACCTACGAAACCAGAAAGATTAGATAGAGCAACTACAGATATGAAAGAATCTAGAGAAATTCTATATATAAAATTAAAACAATAGGAATGAAGTGAGAAAATACAATTCAAAAAGTAACATTCCCCGAAAAAGATACTCTGAGAAGGGGTTATTTATTCTTAGAAGATAAGGAGAAAGAGATATTTAAACGGAGAGCGAGAGAATGAAACAATCTGATAAAAAAGACGTGATAAGGACCAAAGAAATAATGGGGTGAAGAATAAAGAGGGTCTTCAGGAACGATATCCAAAAATGGAAAGTGAGGCGGGTTGGGAAGCGTGGGAGAGCAGACGCAATGGCCGAGGGATGAGTGAGGAAGTAGAATTTCGGGACGATGACTGTATATAACGGTCAATGGGAACAAATGAGGAGTATATTTGGTATTTTTTAACAGGTGTCGCTATTGTTTAATTACGTCATTCCGATGTAAGTTTTCAGAACGATTATGCGTTGCTATAACGATTCTTTTTTGCGTTTATTTATTCAATACTTTTGAAATGCTAAGATATTGATGCGTCGGACGAGAATGATGCTTTTTCAAGGGCGGAGAGGATTATCCTGAATAAATGAGGCCTTACTCAGTTGCGAACGAAGAGCTGGAAAGAGACTCATAAATTATAGAAAAATTCCCTTTATCCTTTTAGTGTTCCCTTTCACTCGCAGATGTTTTCGTCATATATATATATAGTGGAAGATTATTTGTAAATGTTGTCTGGCGAGCGACATAATATACATCGAGAATATAATGATAAGATCATAAATGTAACTTGATTATGTCTATGGTTAAAGATAAAATTCTAGAGTCTAGAAGTGTACTGTGATGTAGGACCGCATATAGAATAAGTGTTATGAATTGAAAGAAATATTTTATGAAACTTTATGTACTAGAAACGAATGAGTTTCGAGCTTAGAGAGAAAACGAATGATTTCTTCATAATTGAAAATCAAAGGAGAGTGAATCACGATAAAAAATATTACGTACCGTCCAAATATTCCTCAGATGCATTAGTAATATACAATATACAATATATAATAATATACAATATTTACACGATTACTACTTACTATTATAATTTATATTGACACTATAATTACTTCGAAAACCATTCGACTTTATAAGCATTCCATAAAAATTCAATAATTTTGGAAGGCCTTAAAAAGATTAAAATATATAGAAATAAGCGTCATATTCGTGCGAAGTTAGAATTCTTGTTATTTATGAGTGTAAGGGACGTCTATATTCATGTAAACATATCACTTTTCGTCAAATACTATGATTGATTATCTTTAGAAATAGAGCAATTTAAGTTCATATGTCTTTGGATTTTAAACAATATTAAAGAAAATAAAAAGCATTACTTTAAAACTATAGCGTATTATTATATTTATTCAGAAATTTATTTAAAAGCTATACCTCTATCATTCAAGTTTAACTTTTAGGTGGCATATACCGTTGTTACCAGGAGTTTAAACGCAAAATATTCGTTTTCTAGAATGGATATTATTTTTGCATACATTTGTATATTCGCATGGATGGTCAGGCAAAACTGCTAGACGATGAAAAAGGGTTGGTCTTACGTACACGAACGAAGATTAAGTGTAATCCTACTTGTAAGGTCATTTCAGCAATAGTAATATAGTGGTAATGTTGAAGTAGTGAGAGATATCTATTGATTTTTAAAGAAGAACCCTGAGAACGCGTGATTTCTAATTCGTAGCAAAACAGACCGACATGAAACTTTAATGAACTGAATGAGAGAGAGCATGTGAAAGCAAACCCAAGGAATACAAACTTGATAATAAAGATCAAAGTATAACACCATACAAGAATCCAAGGGAGAAATATCAATGTTAACCATTTGAAATCATTACCATCATAAAATTATTCCAATCCATATATATAGACATCGATGTCACTCTCTTTAGAACCGATGAACATTACCATTTGCTTCCGACGAAGGAAGGTTTAATATGATGCAATAGTCGGTCATTTTATAAAGATGTAAAAAATCAAAACAGTTATAGCGAAAGTACATGAGTACAATAATAATACACAAGCTTTCCTTCAAAATAAAGATCGATCATTTAACTTTTCAAGAATAAAAAATAAAGAATTGCATAGAATCGTATAGAACATCCCCTACATTGCGATTCAAGTAGAAATGGATGACCGAATAATGAAAGCAAAACGAAGTTATTGATCGGAAATGACGAAATAAAAACTGTCTATCGAGGGCATTTAGAAGGAGAGGTGAAATATTAAGAGTGTAATGGGAGAGGAATGCTGCAAAGGACTTGAGAGGGTGGAGTGTGTCGCGGGGAGGAGTGTGTGTGTGATCTGCGCTTGGCTGACACACTCACGTTGCTGCGCCTTGGACCAGCGGTTCCCCGCGTGGCAGCTCTGCATTGCGGGCCAAACAGATTCTAGGGGCGCGCGCTCCAAGAAACGCATCCAAAGCGATCAATCGACGCAGAATGCGTTACATTGTTCTTTTTCGAAACGTTTACACAGTCTGTAATACTCCTGCATCGCATTCATACTTCGTTTGTCCGCATTGTTTGCGCTGTAGTTACGATTGTTGGCGCAGAGGATGTTCATTTGACGCGACTGGGTGATCTATTCTTCTATAAGAGGGCTGCTGGAGATAGACCTTTGAAATGGGAAAGTTTAAGATTAAAAACGCATGTTTGGAGCCAGGAATATGATCCTTAAAGTGAAAAGCTTAGATTTTCAAAGTTTTCTCTTCTTAACTATCGTTTGAAATCATGAAAATATCTGACTATAAATGTTAGTCAAATGTCATTTACGATTCAATTCAAACTCCTCTTATGAGCTAACTAAAGGATTCTAATGCGTATTCTCAGAATTAGTATGATACAAGTCAATACATATAAAGTAATTATTTTTAAAAAATCTCTTTTAGCTGGAAAAATGTATTATCTGTATGGTAACTTTTCTCGCTCACGGTTTCATATCAAGAAGCTTTTAACCACCTCAATCTTGGTGCCATGATGTGTATGGAGTTCATTAGTTCTCTTACAACATTTAATCCTTTCTATACGAATCGATTCTGATCAATTATCAATTGCTTAACAATAAACTAGTGCATAATAAATGTTTTCGCATTAGTGCATAGTAACTCATTTCATTCACGATAAATTTTGTGATTAATTTCTAATGCTTAAGCCAAAAATTCCAAAAATATGTGCTACATTTGTACGTTGAATCTCTTCATTACTAATCATCAATAGAAATTGACATTATCATAGATAATTAAATTTGACTTGTAGAGAAAATGTAGTGGTATATGGCTACATTGTTTAAACGGCCGGTAGCTTCGTTTTAAAGGAAACAAAAGTAGCAGGACAATTCATCTTTACGTAGTATATGTACATAGATTCGTGCATTGTACATATTGATGTTCGACTACTGAAAAGGATTAAATATATTCAGTTACTGGGAGATTAACATGTAAATAGAAATTTTTTAAGAATAAATTCCATACGAATAAAAACTGAGCAGCCGAAATAATTTTTTGTATTTTTGAAGGCCAATGAAACCGCAAGAATATAACGTCGGTATAATCAGTTAAATCATAGGAAACCATTTAATAAATACAATACAATTGTAACGAATGATGGTGTACAATAAAAGACAACGAAATCAATTACACAAATTAATACCAAAACTATCAAGAACTCGATTAATAAATGACACATTTTCATCGCCAACATTCAGCATTAAGATAATTCGAACAAACTAATCTGAGTGCAGAAATATGCACATTATTACATCCCCTTAATCAATTAACTTCCCATCTCTATATTCATAAACACACGCACAATTTCAGCCGTGTTTGACATCGCTGTGACGCGATTACAGCAAAACGCGGATGAGGAACTCAATCTCCGTTCGGGACTCGGCGATGGAATTCCGTTTCGGGACATAATTTTCGCATCGGTGGAGACGGAATGGTCGAACGGAAATGACGCACTTTTCACGTGATTGCGGAAACGAACATCCTCGGTGGCGGCGAATTTCGTGAGAGCGAAATCTGAGGACTAATTTCCTATTCTGGAACACGCAACGGGAATGCATCACGACTCTTGAACTTTAAGTCCGATAAATTGGACCGAAGCTCCATCATTTGCCAAGAATTATGGAAGAATGAAGAATGGGCACGCGAAATGAAAGAGTTATGGCCGAGAAGTGAGTGTAACTCGTGTCACCGGCAAACGATTTCCCATCCTCTTTGTGACTAACACGCTCACACGAGAAGGAAATAAACACGCCCACCGTTCCACTTCATTTGTACGATTATTTATCGGTGGAGGATGTCCCCAGCCTTCCTTGTGTTTCAAAAGGAGTGCTAATCTTAGTTTGGGTCAAATGCTGTTAATTGAATAAACTTCCAGGAGTTTGAGAATGATAAGTGAAAAATCAGATAAGAGAATCAAACTCAAAAATTTTTTTTTCGCATTAATACAAGGGATTACTTGAAGAATTCATAATTTAGAAAAAATACACTAAATTTGAATGAAATATTTAAATTAAATATTTTACAATATCGTTATAATGCGTTTAAAATGTTCCTCACGATATGTGAGGTGTATACTGTGAGGTATATTACTGAATAGATAAAGATTAATATAAATAATGTTCGATCACACATACGTTAAATTTTACTATAAAGAAATCTCTCAAGTCTTTTATAAAAAGAAGTAGAACCTATATATTTGGGTAATTTTTGTTTTAGGCTCTTATCGGTAAAGGCTCTTAGGCTCTTACAAAGTTGTCAGCAAAAGAAATGTTTCTAGCTATCCATTCAAAGTATCAATTGGGGATAAAAAAAACTGACTATAATAAATAACATTAATATTCATAACATATTTAGCTATGTTGTTGATTAGTGTTTTCCATATAAATACCAAAGAATGGATATTTTCAAATTTGGAATCCATTTATGATAAAGCATTTAATATCTAATTTCACTATTAAATTTGAAATAACGATCTATACTTTTATAAAACCACATCGAAATCAATCGCCTTTTCGAGCGACCCACATAGGTATATTGGACACATGGAGAAATATGGATGCTCTATAATTATGCAAGATACAAAAGTAATCGCCTCTTTTGTGACGCCTCTTGAGAAATGAGATCCAGTAGCATCCAAGGCTTACGTAATTGGTATCCACGAAAGAATATTCTTGGCAGGTTACGGTACATTTCACAAGTTAGCACAGATTCATAGAACCAGCTTACTCTTTATATAACCGATTTGAGCATTATTGCATGAATGAACGAATATAACTGAATGTTACCAGCGTTAATAGATATACGAAGGGGTGATTCAGAAGTCTAGGTGGGGTACGGATATATATTCCGCAATTGATTACTATAATTTAAAAAGGAATCTGGCTAATTATATACAGCATAAACTGATTTAGTTACCCTGAAGTCTCAAAATTATTTAAAATTATTATTATTATATTATTATAATTGTTTGTGCTTTAGTCTTTCGGTATAAAAGGAAAAAGTCCGTATTTTATTTCATAAAAATGTCTTTCGAACATTCACCTGTTCAAACATTCACAGAATTCGGAGATGCCTAGTTAATACGTATAATCAAACCGAGATGAACAGGAATCAATCTACTTTACAAAGAATTTATCATAGCAATATTTGATCGCGAATAACGACGGATGTATGCAGATTTATCTGCTAATTTAGGAAAACCTTCATGAGGAAATGGTTGGAAACTATTTACATACTTTCATCGTCAACCATAAAGTTACAACCTCTCATTCATTGGCTTTGTTGTATACGAGAGATAAAGAAGAAACATGAATGAAATTTTTATCTACGTACAAAACATAACGCATTTATTCATCGCGACTGTTATAACTACCTATAAAAGTAATTATCAGAGAATTTATTTTAAAATAAGTTTACAACATAAGTACCGTACCACTATAAAAAAATCAATACATACGATGGGGAAGCAGACAAAATAATAATTTTCGGTTCCTGGAAAACCGCCCACTAACGTGCGAATCCACGTTGATACACATTTGATGCGTGAGTCCAGTGGGCATTGGAAGGCCTTTTTCGGCAAATGGGAAAGAGTGGGAGGGTAGAGGCCGTCCGATCGAAGTGCGTGCTTCCCTCAGATTATTGGGGATTCGTGATTCAGGGGTCCGAAAAGACTGGGTGGGGTTCACGGCGTGGATGTTTAGCCGAGGAGTGGGGGGAACCAAATCTCCGGGATGCAAGGTGCAACGACCGCCTTTGACGTCACGGGAGAGCCGGGTTGTGGAGGGAAGAAATTTCGGCAAAGGCGGCAAGTGAATGGAATAGCGGTGGTCAGTAGTCCGATACTCGATTTATTTACATAATCAGGTACACGTATGGCGTGTTGTAGTTTACGATACATCCACAGGCTACGTTCCATTAGACTTCTTTTTGGATCCAACATGATGACAAACGTAAAATTATTTTTGTGTGTACTATGCGCCACTCACTGTTTGCGACTGTTTCAAATTAAATTTCGAAGCTTAGGAAAAATAAAACTGTAAACAATGTATGCTTTTCATGCTAAAATATAGCAGAAATTTAATTTTTTATATTTCAATGTATTCAGTGAAATAACGTAATTTTGCTCCTTTACAAACATTTTAAACAGATCGGTAAGGTTTCCCTTTGAAAAATTCTCATTTCGTGCAAAAAGATGTATAGGTTTTAAGGAAGTTTTTAACAGTTCTTAATAAATCATCTGTTTACTAAACACGTTTTGTTAGATGAAATACTCCGCTTGTCTTGGAACTTTATACTGAAGTTATTTCCAGTGACTATTACATCATCGAGGAACTTGATTACTGAACTGTAACCACTGCTAAGAATACTATGATTCCGTGTATGATATCTTTATTCAACTGTCTATAGGTTGTCATAAATGATTTCAAACAAAGAGATTTTTGTGCTTTCCTCAACAGACGATATTCTGCATATTGCAAAGAAACAATCTATCACCTAATGATTACAAATTAACATTGATTTAGTGCTTTAAAAGGCTCGAATGGAATAGCTGCTCTTGGTGTAATTATATAGACGTGTTGTCTATAATTGCCCAAAAAATCAATATATTTCTGGAATTTCAACCATTTCTTTTCATAAATCAAATGATACTTAAGTATATTAATCAAAATCTGTATTTTTGGGTAAGTTTCTTCAGCTCTAAATCCCTTCAGTTGCTTCCTAAGCATCTCTCAGAAAATCCCCACTATTTCCTTCACATCCTATGTTTCGCTCGCCGATGACGTCATCGTCGCGTAAGTCGGAACTTCAATCCTGCACAACCCAAGCGAAACCCGCCACAATATGGATTTCCTTCCCGGAGCGATTAACCTCTAAGTATGGAGACGTCAGTGGAACACATGGATTCCCAGTAGTGCGTCAGAAATAGATAAAGAAACGGACAAGGAATAGATTAGGAACATGTTGGGAAGATCATTGATGACCTAACAGGATATCCTGGATTTTATCAATGATTGACTCTTGGACTCTTGACGTCACAGATCCTATGATAATCGTGTAGTGTTGTACGCTTCATTAACGAATAGGTTTCCTCTTATTCAGAAGATGTTGATAAACAGATGAAGCGATTGTCTCCTATTACAAAAGAGTGTAGGAGTGAGCTACTTGTTTACAAGCACGTCCGTCAGCTGCTTTTTAAGTAGATTTATTTTATTTAATTAAATGGATTCATTAAAATTTAACTTCCCCTTCATCTAAAGCTGTATATTTATGATTCAGAAATTCAACGATCTTTTAACTGATACAACGATATTCAGAGTATAATACACATGATAGTATATTATACAAAGTACAGGTTACAATTCCCTTCCATTTGGAATGTAACATTCAACTCAATAAGAACAAATTTGTAAATTTCCACAGAAAAAATTGGTGAATTCGCGACCGGTTTCGTAATATAAAATTAAATCTTCAGGAATGCAATTTTTCTGTGGAAATTTAAAGTTGTTTTAATTACTATGGCATTCCACGAAGTCACACCATCTCACATTGATTTCATTAACATTCAATTCCTTGACCCGATCGTTGCTTTCCACTGCATCATGCTGTTTCTACTTTTGACTCAAATGTTTAAGTGACGATTTATCTCTCAAACGAACTTAAACGATAGCAAAAAAGAAAGCATATTTCAAGTAAAATTAAGAAGGAATGTTTTGAGTTCAACATTACAGCGAGAAAGTCATTAGCAGCTTTCGGCAGTTACTGTCTGTTTGAACAGAGCTCAGCCCGAAGGTTGGTTTGTAACTCATAACCTCCTACGTTAGAGATCAAATGCTTTGGAGAGGGGATGTGGAGTGCGGTAGTTTGGGTTTACTTTTCTCACTCTTCCAAAATCTTAACAGTTGTATAGTGTATCGAAGGTGTAGTATATTTAGCTGATATCTCATTATAGTATTGGGAATAACATCAGGAAGAAATAATGCATGCTATTTTTTGATATTGTTTTTATGATCATTCTACCGTCTATTCGGGAAGGTTAGGCCCAGGTTGGCCTACCTAACACCTCTACCTCATCTTACACCTAACCTCTAAAGTTATACATTGTTTTTACGACACTGATAGAGAGAAACTGTATATTGGTAGCTCGTTTATTTTAATAAGCTAGAAAGAGTAAAGCATAAGATTTCATCACTGAATGATTGCAGCCAAAACATCGCGCTGAATGTGTTTACATTCAGATCCTACTACCTCTTAGGCGAGGAGGAAAAGGTGGATGAAATTTGACAGGGATTCATTTTTATAACAACGAAATCAAAGAGTTGTTTTTGGTCTCCCGCTTTCTTGTGAATCTCTTTTCGCTCCGATTACATTTGCATCTCTACGGTCGCGAATTTTAAGGTTGACGTAATAATTCTGAAAGTATCTTACGGTAAAACCTCTACTGGACATAGTTTTCACGAGAACCCTGTAATATTTCACACTCATGATTTCGCCGATTGTTATCGTTTCACGGCCGCGAGTCGGAAAAGGAGCTATCGCATGAAAGGCGCGCTTTCGCTCCTGAATCAGATACGCATCGAGCGTTAGAGAGAGAAACAGTAGGAGGGAGAGAGAGTAGATGGGCCGGCGAAATGTACGGTGAGCTTCGCGGGGGAATTGCATCGCGACGAATCGAAATGTTTCCACGGTATTCCTAGGGATTCGCTTATGAATGGAAACTGCAGCTGTGGGGAAGTGGGGCAGGGAGCGGAATGGATCCGATGGGACGAAGAAAAAAAAGAAGAAGGGGGACCAAAAAACACGAATTTATCGGACGAGCTTCTGTAGGAGAAACGAGAACGATATTGTTTCGGTATCGAGTGAGATGAACTCGGGTTCCGGGGAGGTTATTGAAGTAGTTTTACGGATGTTTGTCCGCGTGCGTGTGTGAGGTTGGGGATGTTTCGTGGGGGAGGGGGGGGGAGGAGGTTTCGGCGGGGGAGGTGTGCGCGTCATAGTGAATGCGTGGTGGGGGTTGCCATGGAAACTCGGATGGAGTGACGCAGAAGTCGGACGCTCCCTCCCACAACCACCTCATCCTGCCGGCGCACCTCCCTTGCAGGGACGGACAAACACAACGGAATTTCATTCATTCCCTCGCAGTGATTATAAACTCGTGCCACTCGGGATTTTTACAGACTTGTAGTTCGGAGGTTTATTTTTATTTCGCTTCCCTCCTTTTCCTTGCGTAGCGAAGTGGCAGAAATGAAGAAGGAGGGAGTTTTTTTTTATTTCGGCTCTTCGGTTCTCAGGTGGAGAAGAAGGTCTCGTTTCATCCCTCTAAAGTGTAAAGTCGTTCCTCCGTGGAGAGGATGAATTTTTCTCGGGAATAATGACGTTTTCAGAGTAGGGGTACCACGATTTGTGGTGGAAGGCCGTTAATGAATTGGATTCATTTCTGGGAGTTCCAAAATTAAATCGAGTTGTTCCATTTTCATCGCTGCGTAAGAGGGTGGAATTTTCCGTTACGGACACTCCCGTTCTTTCTTCTCCATCCAAAATATTTATTTAAGGAAGTTAAGATGTTTCTCCACTAATTTTCGATGTTTATCTTCATAATCTATTACGATTCTTTTATCTCTATACTGTATCCAAATACTGTTTACATGCTTATCATGATAGTATGATAAATATTATAATATGATAGTACGATTCATTGTAAATACTACTTATATTTAAGAAAGAAAATTAACTAATAATAGATAATGATTGTGATTAATATTTATTTATAGGTTATAGTTATTATGTTATAATAAAATTTCATTTCAATGATCTAAGAGCCATTGTATAAAATATGTTTGTGTATGAAAATTAATCCGCGCATGTTTGTATATCCTAAGATATAACCATTTGTGTTTTTAAACCGGACTCCTTCTATTTTATTGTGATTCGGTTATACATATGTAATATGTACAAACATTATCTACCTGTTAAAAATATAAGTGGCTCCACAATTTATTTTAAATACTTCATAGATTATTAAATAAAATACCAAATAATCATTAATGTAAGTAAAAAGTAATTCAGTTAGAAATCTTAGTGTGTGTATATTTACGAAAATTTGGAAAAAACTTATTCAAATATATTTGCGAAAAACAGCAGAGTAAATAGAAAAATTTCAATGATATACGAGTGAAACTATAAACAGTATACTATCATCAATTTTTTGGATGAACAATTCAACGATATTCAATGTTTTCTGGAGAGAAAATAATAATCAAATTATGAACGTTATCACAAGCATCAGTATTCTGCCTCTTTGGAATCCGTCCACGCAACAGAGCAAAATAGAATAACATTTTTAAAAGGACTCAAAGCTACATATAATTCATGGCTATTCATCCACCTGTACATTAGGTATCGCGTAGTATGAATCTCTAATTAGCGGACGCAAAAAGCATTTCCAAAACGGGATTAAGGCCGTCCATTGGGAAAGTGGACGACCGTCCTTCCTTTATGCTAATACTCTAACATTTCGCGTCGATGTATTCGCTCGTCAATGGACCCGAATCCGAAATTCGCCGTTCATGGCTAACTCCCCCCCCAGCAGCGGGAAAAAAACCTTCGTCCGCTCTCATTCACAGAGCTCCCTTCGGTCATGCAATATGAAAGATCATGGCATCCCTTCATTCATCTCCACAGATGAAAGAGAATGCGTCACAGTTGTAGCTCTCCAACCAGAATGCGCAGATTAGTCGAAGAATTCCGTTTTCAACATCCGGATCAATACCGCCAAATTAAGATTAGCGAGGGAAGGTTTTTTTTCCCGTTCCGCTTCGTTATCATTAGTGTCTCGAGAGGTGATTTACATTCGGCCATTCACCATCCCTGCGACTCTCTTCATTCAACTATTATTTCGTTCATTCATGCATTAATGATCATTTTCGAATTTTTCCATGGTGATATTTATAAATACATCTCGTCTCTCCCGCTGTTTGTTTACTTCCGTCGCTGTGACTACGTTGTACCTTATAGCATTAATTCTTTATTATTATTCTGCCCAATAACTCATGTAATACATGCATAGTTTAAAGAAAATAATGATTCATTAGAACCGTATTCATTTCATCTTTCGATACAAAAATTAGCAGATAATGAGATACAGGCAATTCTGTTTAACAGCTTCTATCTTGGCTAAAATACGCAATATATGTTCAATGATTCACTCATAATATTCGCTTCACTAATCTTAAAGCAGGAATCTTTCTTTCGTTTTGTTTAATTATGATATTACTACTTAGGTATTGGTATTTTTGATAAAAAAATACATACCCCAATATCGTAAGTATTTTAAGCAACTGATAGTAATTTTTTAGTGGTTTAAGTATGTAAGTATACTTATTAGTATTAGCGAGAAATATGAAAAGTAACGTATTTTATCTCTCAAATCATGCTTCAATTTTCGTACACAATTTACAGGATTACTTTAAATACACACATTAAGATAATATCTCTTTTTTGATAGTATAGTTTCCAAATATTTAGAGTTCTCAACGTATAAGTAGTCTGTTTTTCAAGGGTGCATGTAAAGTAGACTGTAAATTTAATAATGACAGTTAAAACTCAGATCTTACTCTTTAAGACCACGAAATAAAGTTTTTCTATTGTTTTTCACTTTATAATTTCTCCTAAGTAGCAAAATGTATATGCAAACTTCGATTCCAGCTCGAATAAAAATAATAAATGAATTTTCAGTCCTTTCCATGTATGTAAACGTAACTATATGAATTTAATGCAATTTGGATCAATTCCATACGATCAAAACCACCGAGCTAAACATACAACTGACTCAAAACATAATAGGCCACCTATGAAATAATCACATTTTATTGCAATGCAATCCCATTAGTTTTGGGTGTTGACCAACCATAATACGATCCGAGCGAGAAAATATATTTAATATTCTTGGAATCGAGAAAAATATCAATAGCATCATTTATACGTGAAATTTTTTCCGCCCCAGCTTTTTGAGTATGATCGCGTGTCAGATAAGCTCCTTAAATGTGTCAAGCTTTGGGAGAACTCTGTCATAAATAATTCGACCCTTTCCCATGACCTCAGATGACACTCGTCTGACTAAATATAGGCGGTTCAAATGAAAGAAATGGCCGCTGCAATGGCCCGATTTAGACTACGGTTTTCAATTCCGAACTCACTCGTGTCCTTCACACTTCGATAACTGAAAGCCCGTCAGGCAAAAAAAAAGAAACATTTACTGAAAGAGTCCTGAGAGAGAGGCACCTTGGAACTCGCTCGCCAGAAGTGATAATACGAAAAGTATTTCACACCGAAGACGAACCCGCATTACGATCAAAGGAACCTGGCGATTATAACGAAGATTATAACTTTCCAATCGGATTTTTATTTGCTTTGGTTGCCTTGGCGTTTCCGGATCTTTTTCGAAGAATGGGATGAATCGCTGTTTTAATAATCCAGAGGTTCCTTCGCTCGAAATGAATCCCTCGCGGGAGGAATTAGAGAGAGAATTAATTACTAGGCTCATCATTAAAGAACTTCAAAGAGTGGGGATCTTCTCCATGGTTACTTGTTTTCATTGCGGAAATCTTCTCTCTTCCGTTTCTACTCATAACCCCTTCCTTTCAACGTATCTCACACTCCCTCTTATTGCAATTCGAATGCATCTACATCTTTTTATTTGACAGAACCAGATCAGGATATCGGGACTTATCTCCTTCGATCGCAGAGCTATTGGTTCTTCGTCCGTTTCTGTTCTTCTTTTCTTTATCCCGTGTCTTGTCTCTAACGTGCATTCCACTTCCTCTTTAACATCAACCCAAAATGCGAATCAATTTCTACCCACGCCCGCCCACTCTATAGTCAACAAATCTAATCCGCTCTCATCCCTCGATTGGTTTCCCGCTTTTTCCTCCTTAAGCTCGTAATCTAAATCTTCTCTCCCACGGAGGAACTGTTAACGGACGCTGATGCAATAATGAGTCGAAATTTTAGCCATTAACCCTAGTCAAATTTACATCTATTTCTTTCTCGTATGCGTGAGTTAGTTTCGGAACTGGTTCTATTTATTTATAAAGAGTTTCGAGCAACATTGAAGAGTAAATAGTAACAAAACTACGTTGTGTTACGGTGTTAAAGGATTGATAAATTTATGCCTCAAAAGTTTTGATTCCGTTCAATGATTGATATTTTAGGGACGAACTTTGGTCAATTAAACGCGTGTCCTTTTTGAACAAAATTTTTCGCCAACGTTGGTTTTGTTAAAGTTGATGTCAATTCAATTAAAGTTAAATAAACACCGAGAATAATCTGATGAACACTAAATCATAAGCTCCTTAACATGTTTCATCAGTGTATAGTTTCCTGAACAGAAACGTGATTTTCAACGAGATCTTTACGTAGATGTATAGAAAATAAAAATGAAAGAGTAGGCAAGTACACAGTCATTTGTATTCATAACTCAAACTTCAAAAGAAGACACTGACGAATTTAATACATCTAGGAAAGATGAATTAACGGTATCGAACGAATACTAGTCATTTACAATTATTCTTCCTTAAATATCGAAGTTTAAAATGCCCTTTGAAGATTATAGGACCACCGAATTTAATTTGAGACTCGATTGGACTAAATGAATCGAAAATATGAAAACTGTACATTTCAAAGACTTCTACCACATAATAGGAAATGCTTCCTGATATCATCTGAAAATTGTAAGTAATTCAATTAATCGAAGTAGGCATTTCTGACCTCCACATGGATGACCATTATCTTCTTATATCCCTTTAAAGAGCCATAAATATATACACGGAAATTGATGGTAGACTGGTTGACAAACGTGGATCATCCCCTTATTATAAGTATGCTATGAAAAGGCGAGGTTTTATGTGTAAGATTTCCATGGTATGGCGTAATGAGGATTAGGCCTTAAGGGTCGAGTGTCTTGCATAACTACCCTTTAGAGGGCGGACTGCGGAGTATGACGTAAATGGTAACAGGAAGTCATAAAGGACGCCGTCATAAGCGCAAGTGATTACGGTGTGGGAGAGGTTCCATTTCATGGTCATCCGCAGGGCCATGTACACATGCTGATTAATTATGGAGGAACACAAATATTATGCTCACAAAGTTCTACAAAATGATAGATTATGGTTGCAAAATAATGGAAAAGGTATAACTAACATTAGATTATATTTAATTACTTATTTATTTACTTTATACAAGCACCTATATAAATATTTTCCAAGAATCCTATTATTTTTCCAAAAAATGTTATTAACTTGCAGAATCCTACGTCATGTATGAAAGCTAAATAAATTGGAGGTTTATTTGTTTCCATTAAATATTTTTAATAATCGAGATCTTTTTCGGATTTAATATGCCTTAAAGTAGCTTTTCTTTCTCTTTTTCTCATGTCAAGAATTCACAAACAGCTATCTCTTATAGCGATTTGGTTCAGAATTTCCCAAAGCTTCCAACTTCTTAGTCACTACTTGAACAAGAGAAATTGTAAATGTTTATATTTCCCGCATACCATTTTAAAATATAATTTCTTGTATATTTCGGCCATATTAAGCACTTAATCTTCCAGATTTTCAAGAATTACATGAAATAATTTTCATAAAATTTAATTCCTTATCTGAATGTCAGGAAACTTAATCACAAATTTTGTATGAAAAATTCAGTGCCTATTAATAGCACACCAATTCAATATACGTGAGTTATCTAGCTTTATGCTGATAATCTATGATTGTTTATGGTAAATACTAGGTTTATGCTATGCTAAATCCAAGATTCAAATTTTTTGTAGAAAAAAGATAGAATTTGAAAATATTAATTAACTTAATGAATAAGAATTTACTACTCGGAAGAAATAGTTATCAAGAAATGGACGTATAAAATATCGCATATGCGAATCCTAGGATTATAAACAGATTGATTAAAATTTCCTTTAATTTTAAATAAATAACTGCTCATAGGGATTTTTATTCGTAATAGAACATGGACATGCCTTTTTTATTCGCATACATGCTTAATCTCTCCTAAGAATCTTAGTGTTTTAGGAATGCATTCCCTTCCGTTAAAATGCAGAACAGCGCATTTACAGGCAATTAATTAACCTAGAATTACATTCTCTAATCTTCCGCGTGCTCCATATTCATTGTTTGTTTTGATCGTCTCACCCAAGAGGCACTGCGTAAAAGTTAACTTTTTCACGAGATCTAGATTACTCCGGTCACCTCGATCTTTCAAGAGATAGCATTATTAACCCACTCGTGCTCTATAACAAAACAACACGTTTATTCACTTTTAATCAAATCGTTCTGAGGCATATTCCGGTTTCCATCGTGATCGATGCAAGGCGTCGTCATGCACGACGTTGATGATGTAAACAACGCGCACTTTTACGTTCCCAACGCGACACACCTCTTATTAAAAGTCCGCATAAGCCCTATGACCTTCAAAGCCTTTCCATATTTACGGGGTAATATGTTTCGAATCTCGCATCGCCCCGCCATTTGTCCCATTACCCTCTCTTTATTTTCCTCCTCGTCAACTTCCGTGACATTGCTTACTCCGTGAGCGAAAAAAACACGCCTTTGGGAACTATTCCCATCCGCACGGCACGTTCTCAGGCTGCGTTTATATGCCAAAAGGACGATCTTCCTCTCACGCGTGCTTCGGTGTTTTTCCCACTGCATTTTATATGGCTGAATGATTTAAATATCTACGGATACGATTCGTTGAAATGATCATTGAACCCAAAAAATTGAAGAGGGAAAAATTCATCGCTCATGGAGAAAAATAAACGATTTGTAGTCCAATTTTATTTTCAACGATGCAAATTACTTATAGCGCAAAATACAAGAAAAAATTAACTTTTTATATTTCAATTATATATATAACTTCCTCCAACTTCTAAGTCCGAGTAATTGAAAAGTAAAATTCAGAAGTATTACATTCCTATATAAGCTAGATGGTTATGAATAAGTAAATTTCAACCTTCGGTTTCGACACAAAAATTTCTGCAAAGTAATTCCTTATTATGTATTCAAATAATTATTAAACTAGAATACTCATACTTATATAAAAAAACCTGAAGGTTAATTTTGTTAGTAAGCCATGACCAAAAGGTTTCTTGTAAATAAACGAAAAATTCGTTTGATAGTCTTGTCTAACTCGGAACAAAATGTATTGTATCATTGTTTTCGATTTAAATAAAGAGCTCCTTTGTTAAATCTCCATAAAACGCGTCAAAAATGGAATATGTACATTTCTACTACATGAGCTTATAACCATACAAAGAGTTTTCTGTATGGTTATCAACTTAAGATAGATCGAAGCCAGTTTTAATTCATTATAGGATCTAATGCGTTGATCCTGTACGTTACAGATCATTCCGAGTGAGGGCAGGTGGCTCAGATGAGGAAGAGGATATTTTAGCTTTAATCCTTACCCTTGAATGAATCATCCGTTTGACTGCTTCATTGACCTTTTCCCTGTAAGCCCTCCTATATGGCAATATAAGACCTGACCGATGAAATTACAACGATCTATCCTTCGCTAAACATTTCCTTCCATCCTCGACGATTTAAAATCCTCTTGAAAGCTCTCCTTTACGTGAACTCGTGCATTGCTTTATCACATCATGAGTTTTCCCTCATTCGTTAGAGCATTCAACCTTGCAAAACCCCTTCCACTCTTCGAGAAAAAACTGCCAATTTTCCCCACCCTTTTTTTCATTAAAGGTATTTCATTGTTTCTTATATTCTTCCTACTTAAACACCTACTGATAAGAGTTTATTCTCTAATTTTGGCATTCTTTAAACTCTGGCAATATTTGCATAGTGTTTTCTAACTATTTTCAACGTATATTTTGCATCGCTTATAATATAAAAGTGTAATTATCACTGTACCCTTTCATTTATAAAATTAAAGGGACAATTCCTCCTCCGTATATAAATAAGCCAGTTTAATCCGATCTACTAGACTAACTATTTAAAATAGTATTTAAACATTAGTGACATTTTCAATGATTAATTCCTTATATATTTATCCCCTCTATATATTATTTACGCGGGTGAATGAATTAAATCCCATTTACCCCGTAATTAATTCAATTAAACTCTTATTAAGCTTACTTATCCTATATCATATCGTATTAAACCTAAAGATATACTTATTAGTATAATTTGTGATATGATCACTGTATAACTTTTGCACTTACACCCCAAACATTCCTCATTCTTATCACAGCTCCAACTTTGTTTACTTCCCATTCCAATCCTTGAGTCTTCCTCTTTTTCCCACTCCTGCTCAATTTAAGTCCCTTCCTCAAAGCTTCCTGGACCTTCCACTTCCGTAAAATCTCTCCTAGGTTTGTCCCCTAGACGCACTTTCTTCTTCCCTCAACCTCCTTCGCCTGCATCTACTCTAACCTCCTTTCTCTTCTTCCCACTCCAACTAAATATTTTCCCGACTTACGGCCTTCCTGAGACGTAAAGTTTCCTTCAGTCCCCTATCGTACGTGCGCTTTATGGTCATCATAGGTTCACTTTGTTGGACACTAGACAAATAAAACATTCGATAGATATTTGAAGGTATTAATGAATAAAGTACACCTCTATGTTTCAATCTGTAATGCTTGTATGTTGTTGATAGTTTTAATTTATTTTGAACGGGAGATTTCTTCGTAAGTGACTGAGAGCTTATTTATAGTGCGTACATTTAAAAGGATATTTCGCCTAGTGTGAAAAGTAAATATTACTCATTAATTCTAGTATGCATTCTTTGGCATAAGCGGAGCTATTTTATTAAACAGAAGTATTTGCTAACTGCGATTCTTTAATTCATCATTCTCTAACATCCATTCCTAATAAATAAACTCTGTGACCATGGAGACAATATCACATTGACAACATGTTGATAAAATTTGTCGAATAAAAACAAGCATCGGTAATTACTAAGATTTGAAATTTTCGAAACTTGTCTTGAGCTCCAAAAAGTAGCAAATTTACTTTCCTTTAATTTCAGTTTATATTCGTCCTACATCTTTTTTACGAACAGCTACCATTCGTGGCTAACTTCGCTTGGATTTTATAAGCATAGGAATGGGGCTACTCCTGACCAGAAGCAATATTATATCCCCTTTGGTTTGCTTCACCACCTGAATCCCTGCCTCCCTCAAATAACCCACACTTCTTACAATTTTCCACATCCTCTTTCTCATCTTTCCACCTGCCTCAACCTCATAACACCCCCACCCCCATTCTCTCATTCGTTCCCAAACACCCCCACCCAACCGACCGATGCCCTCAGCAGCTCGGTCGATCCATGACCCCCCCCCCCCCTCCCGGGAGTTGGAATAGAACTTTTTGGAATCAGCCACGATGCCGCAACCCCTCCACCCCCTACACCTTCAAATGCACCCCAAAAAAAAACACGGGGATGACGAAAGCGTGCATTTTCAAAACGCGTTCCATTCAAGAGGACGTCCTACGCGACAATTTCACTCCACATTGAAATGCGGGAGAGAAAAAAAATGGGCTATCTGGTTTTGTTTCCTCCGGAGGGGGTCCGTCGATAAGACTTCGTCGCATTAGTGTGGCAGGTGCCTCAGCCGCTGGGAGATAAGAAATGCGCGGCGACATACGTTTCGTCTCCGTATCCCATCGGAGGGTTCCGCTCACTTTCTCTTACCCCCACCAAAGAGTGCCTCCGCTGTGTTCCAGAGTCGCGGTGAAGTCGAATTTAAAATCTTCCGCGTCCCTAATAACCCCTGTCTCGTATCACTTACGTTTACCGCTACCTTTCCCCATTTCCTTTCTCATCTTCTTCCCCTTCACGTAAATACGCCCCTTCTAAGTAAGACTCCTTCGAATCCCTGTTTCTGTTTTGCTTCTTCCTCTCTCATCTTGTAAATTCTCTTTGTTTGATCTCTTCTCTCCTTTGCCTACTATCTCCTCTATCGTCAAATAATAGATTCTTTTATGGAGAGGAATAAAGGCGATCACGGTTCACAGATATTAATTCTGTACTTTAAACATTTACTGATGAAATAATTATATTGTGACGAAGTGGTCTAATTCCATTTAAATTCTAAATAATATTAATACTTTCTTTCTTTAAGAATCTTGTCTTTACTACTTCATACGCTGAAAGAATATCTTTTAAATAGTTAGGAGAGATTTCGTAGATGGGTATAATATAGAATAATATAATCGTTTTTATTTTATAAATCCTTTTCTTATTCCTTTCAATTATACGATTTTCCACGTCATCACGCCTTATAATTTTGAAGATCAGATTTGAGTTTCCTTATACATTCCTTGAATGTATTTCCTTCTATACCGATCTAATTTATTATGTTTGAAGTTAAATCTATCAACGTTTCTTATTTTATTTACCCTGCTGTGTCCCTAAAATTGTCTATCGTTGCCTGCAAACAGCTTTTAAGAGAGAGAATTTGAGATCCATTATGATGACATGAGTAATTTTGTGCTTTACAATTTTCACCAAGCCAGAATGTCCAAATGAGATTATTTAAATCGAATACCTCACACTACCATCAAAATTTTAAAATATATATTAATAGGATTCATTTTGGATTGATTTATAAGATGATATTGTATAAAAATCAACCATCATTATCGCTCATGACCTCAGTAGACTTTTTAATTAAACAATCATGGATAAGACGGAAGGAAAATAAATAGCAGATGCATTTTTATTGAACCTTTACCACGAAACAAGTCCTCCACGTCTATCCTTTCGATACTCCTCATACTTACTCAACAACTTCAAAAGTCTCGGTACGTCTCAATGATACTAAGGGATATGAAAGGCTTCGTACGGTAAGACTTGGAATTAGAACTTCTAAATCATATTTCCCGCAAGTTACCAGACCGTTAACCTCTTCAGTACACCTGCACCCGACTCCGTCCAGTCATAAAAGATAAAGACTGTTTGGATCGACGAATAATGTAGTTTACATTTCCTAAAGCATGAACGATCGGTTCTTAATTAAACATTTAATACACGATATTAAATTTATAATTAAATCATTTAAATCATTGAAATAATAGATGTGTTTGGAATGAAAAATTAAACTTTTCCGTAACGAATATATGAAATAAAATACGACTATTAGTTGAACATGAATGCTATCTTTCACACATGCATAATTATAACTGATCGAGACTTTTTAGGGTCTGTAAGCACAAAATGTCAGTTCTCTAGAAGCTATTATTCTTCTCTTTGAGGTACTACTCAACTCTACAATACGGTCCTTCGATCACTAACCTCTATAAATGGAATAACTTACATTTATTTATTCACCCAAACTTTGAATAGGGGAGCAATCAGTAAATAGACCTCGATATGGGTTATCAATTAGGGAACCGTAGATGAGAATTAACAGGTTACACCTAGCAAGAGACCTCCATACTCTCTCTGGGCACTTCCAATCCATTAGTACCCTTGATGGATGTTAACTCAGAAAACGAGACGCGGTAGCACACCCATCTCCGTTACGTTACGAATCCATTCCCAAAAGCCTTTGGGAAAGAAGTTTGTTTTTCGCGGGCATCGAAAGAGGCGCCCCGGCGCGGAGAAGGGAAAAGGACGCCTGTGCGCCGTCGGGAAGGTCTCGTGGTGGGGAGAAATAAGAGGAGCAACGGCGAAGAAGTCGGGGGCATCGCGTCATCGATTTCAGCGCGTCCTTCCCACACTACGCCTCCCCCCGCAACCCTCCGTAGAGAGAGGGGCGTATCCTAAACGCAGAGCGAGTCAGAAGCAGTGTAGGCCTTACACCGACGACTCCATAGCATACCAACCGTCTCGACCATCCAGTTTCGCCATTCGGAATACTTACATCCATTTACGCGTATATATAAACACATATACGTACTATTATCACCTCGTAACCCTTCTACCCTCTGGAAAGGGTGGAATTTCGGCGAGCGAAAACGTAAAGTTGTTTTCGGACCGACGCGTCCTCCCAGTGCTCCACTCGGCGTAGGGGAAAAATGGAGTGTTTTGTTACGCCCACGCCACCGGAAGTGCCTCTTGATTAAGTCCGCGTCGGTGAACCGCAGCCGAGAGTTCATAGGTCGAGTGGTTTTTTCACGGACACGGACGGCGTCCTTCGGCAGCGTGCCTCCCCAGAGTAGGATTGAGAATTTCGGGGCCCCTTGGATTTCCGACCAGTCCTCTCGGTCGATTGGAACCGAAGGCCCCGCCGTTGGCGTCTTCGGGGGTGCCGCGGTCCCTCCGGCGTGGATCGCGGGAAATGGTGTCGGAGGAAGAGGAGGCAGGGGAACCGATCGTGCGGTGAGGAGTGGTACCCGGAGGCACCGCTGCTGTTGCCTCCGCCCCACGTGTCACCTTCGCCGCCGCCGGCGGAGGGCCCTCAAGGGGCGAGAGGGGTCGGGGGGAGGAGTGGAGTGGTGCCTCCGCTTCGGTCCCTGCCTCGTCGACCGTCTTCATGGTGCAGAAACGGGCGCCGCAGGGACAATGTAATATGATAGGTTACAGCCAATACGGTCAGGGATACAACAAGTTATTCACTCAGGTAAGCGGAAAGCACGCCATTTTCCCCCATTCGGAACCATACTTGCCGATTTATAAGATACGAGATTTAATTAATCGTTTGCCCGAATTTCTCACTTCGAGGAATCTTTACAATAACATTAAAATTGCCCTATAGAGGCGACATGAATATTCTCTATGTATGTTCCCTCTACAAGTTCATACTAAAATCATTCTTGAGTCAATGCCTTGCCTGCTCTGGCTAAGAAAATGATTTGAATTTGAATGTATGTATTCTTAAAGGTTACGGCCCCTTTCAAACGGGCGTTGTTATGACAATGAAACTCCATAACATTACATGGTTATACTTATCTTGCTTTCATACAGCTGAGCTCGCGTTGGGCTAACATAGATCCAGACAGCAGATAATAACAGAGTGATTCCCATAACAACGATTTTCCCTCTTTATACTGCATCACATTTATACCCATTCTGATTTTCAGGACTACTGATATCTAGCTTTAATGATTATTTCTAAATCCTTATGGTTCCTATTTCTATGGCTGAACTATTTTATAGTCTAATTTATAATTTAAAGCCTTTACTTGAATATCTCTCCAGGGTTCAATAGCGAGTAAATTTAAAGAAACCACACGAGCTTTTATTTAACAATAAGTTCACGAATTTTTCTAAGTTTCCACTTCAAAGCAAGTTTTTAAATCCACCACTGATTATATTCTTCCATTAACATATTTACTGACTATCGTATTGTTTTACTCTTAAATTGTATATACATGTACATTGTGGATATGTTAAAATTGATTACACCATGAGTTATGGCTATTATCATTTACATCTAGTCAATGCAGAAACAAAGTTCCGGGGTAACCATCTACATATAATTATATTATTTTATCTAATCATTATGAAAATTTTGATAATAATCTTTGTTTCCCTGGTATTAATTCCGTTTATGTCTGTCGACAAAACAACTCAGGGGAGCAGCTGCAACAGACAGAAGGAATACCAAAGAAATTGAGTATCGATTAATTTGTCAAAACATCGGATGAATTCGAATAAAATCAATTCCTGTCGTGTCGATTCGGGAAGTCAGACAGATAAGAAAAATTTTCGAATATTTTTCACTACATTTTGTCTCTCTCGAGCTAATTTTGCACTTATCGAATCAGGAAAACCAACGGAAATGCGATGTTTTCGAAGCAATAACTAACAACTTTGCGAGATGTATATATTTAACCCTCTGCCTCATCTTTAAGTGGCTTGGACAACACAGGCGGATCAGAACGCATGAATCTACTTAATTGGGGACAGATGGTTCTCAGAGCGCTCGTAAAAGAACCGTGACAAACGTATTTGCGAGTGGAAAAACTAATTTTAAAAATTGTCCTCTTGGCCGATCTTGAGTTTGCGCCAATTTAATTTCATAATTCCTCTTGGTATTCCAGCATCTCATACCACCAGCTTTTCTAATCAAGTAATTCTAAAGTGATATATGCGTAAACGAATTTTTGAGCTAAATAAATTCCTTGTAGCGTAACGAATGAACACTTCCGCACGCCAATGTTTTCGATTCGAAACGTGGGGTGAAACAAATCCTATCAGAGAAATTTGTGAGGGTCAATGACACTCCGCAAACCTTCCGAGATGGCTTGATGGGGTATCGCGTCCGCTAGCAGATTGTAGAGGTGTGTTTCATAGTCGCCGGGAGGAAGCATCAAAGTAAGGTTATCTCCCATGTGTAGTTTCATTCAGATGAAGATAAGAAATTGATATCGCCAAGCGATCCCAGATAATTGAACGCTCTCAATTCACAGCGAGAACGAGATTGAAAAATCAGTTTTTTTTCCTTGAATGCTGTATCCGCGGAACCGTAATTTCCCTCGCTATCTCTCCGTTCCTTATCAGTTGTGTAAGGCCAATTAAGACGGAGTGTGGCTGTGGAAAGCGTGGCTGGTGGAGGCCAGCGTGCTCCAGGTTTCGACGCTTTTGTGGCAGCGTTTTATTGATTGTGCCCACTTCTATTATTCCTCTGTCATTCCTCTCTTCTTCAGCACATGCACGAGAACTCCATCCTCTCATTGTCTCTTTACCACGGATGATCGCGGGGTGGCATTGTGGCAAACGGAGTCCAGCACAATAACCGTCAATTTTCGGAGTGATTTCGATTCGGGGGGCATTCGGAATGCGGTAATGTGAGGTACGGATGTCCTCGACGTTCGCGTGGACCGTGAGGTTTTCTCAATGTTCGGAATCGTCAGGAGGAAAATTTGCAAAGGCTGGAGAGGGACATAACCGAACCGTGTCTTCTTTCAAAAACACACGTCTGCTCCCTACGTTCGATAATTGGGGACAGTAGTCACGTACGATGTTATTACAAGAGTGAAGTTGGTTATCCCTATGTTGTTTTTATGGAATGCTGATTTTTATCAATGGTTAATTTGATGTTTTTATATTTGATTGGAACAGTCGTTATTGCCATATAGTGAGACAATAGCAGGTTCCTGAACGTATCTTTATAAATAAATAACATATTGAAACTGATCGTACCATAAATATGATGAGGGAGTTAATAGGTGCGTATATGCTCTTTTAAGTAATATAATTTTGTACATTTAGGAGCTAAAATACACAAATTATGAAAATATAGAGTAATGTTAAGTATAAGAACAGCTTAATTGTAAATGCGTTACGGGTTTATTGCAGAGAGTTGGAGTAATATAACAGATTTTTAGATTTCAATCTCTTCAAATTAAACAGTGAAATTAGCAATAAATAATTGCTACCATAATTTATGGACTCAATATTTATGATATGTTTAAGACAATTGAATTCTTATTCATCATTCCCATTAATTGTGAATAACTAAGCCACTAAATATCAAAACATTAGTGTCTACGGCAATCGATTTTCAATGCACTAATACCTAAAACTTGAACGTAAAATTCACTTTATGTTTTACATAAATCTATATGTATTCCAAAAATTATAACAAACTTGTGCGGGTTATTACTAACTAAAATTGACTTAAATTATCAGTATAAATAGCTCTTTGCAGAAACTAAATTAAATCTTCATTAAATCCAGATAATACGAAGCATCGGTTACCTTCCATTTCAGTTAAATTTGGCCATTGAAATTACTTTGGTAAGACCCCAAGTCTCCTCTTTTTTATTCTCCTTTATACTAGGTTGATTAAACCTATAAATAAACTCAGCTGATTAAATCTTAGTTTCAATGACTATTTCATTAGGTAATTTGGATATATTACCGTAGCGTGGGCCTGTGACGGGGTTTCATATCGTTCCTTTTAGTACCCAAGAAATAAACCGGTGGTAATTTTCGTTCCGGAAACGTTGGAAAGGAAACTAAACACACACTTCTCAGTTTTTACTTTTTGTGAAGCCCTTCTTTAACTACTGCTGCCTCTAACTTGGCGAAGGAGGAGATTTTTTTATGTTTCCTTCGCGTGACCAAATTGTTGGTTATGCACACTCATGCATGCAAGTCGCGCCAACTCGTGGAGTGGCGCCATGCGGGTCACATATGTCCGAGGATAGAAGTTGGCCGTCCTTCATATCGCTGATACTCGCTCATTTCTTTGATAAATATTTGATATATCTGTGCGTAAATCAGACACTAATAAGATATATTTCGCAATAAATTATTCTAATAGGCCATTTTTATCGTGAGACTTCTCTCTTGCATGCGGATAGCATTAAAAAACCTGACGAGGCAATTATGAATAATTGGTACGTATCTTTTGTTAGGATTTATTGAAAACCTTTTCGGACTAATAATTTTATGCAAATTGAGATCTATATCTTCAATATAGCCTCCTTGAATTTCATAAATAGTTTAATTTTTAATGGCATTTATGCATATTTTATGGCAAACACTTCTGATTCCATATAATTTATTTTTTTAAATATCTCTACTAATCCGTGATTTTTCTTAGATTAATAATTGAGAGACCAACTATAGACTTGGGACAGATGATTGTAAATTTATATTCATTTAATATCCTATCAAAGAATTACGTTGAAATAAGATACTTATTGGTATTTGCACCAGATGGATCATCATCGAGTTCTAGAAATTAATGCGATATCAATTGAAACACCTTTGAAAATAATTAAAGTAAGATGGAGACAAGATTCGTGGAAAACATCTTGGATATCAATGAATTATTGTTAGCTCTTTTTAAGAACAAACTGACACAGTATTTCGAGGTATTAATTCGTTTGAATTTATTATATTTCATTATTTAAGCATTTCTCCGAATTTCAGGTCTTATAAAAGTGTCCTATCTAATTAGAATCGGAATGTATTCTATCACCTTCTAATTAGAAAATGCACCTCTGTTATCGTAAAAAGGCAACTCTCGTAGCACTTACTTCTCACTCGGAGGAAATATCATAGCACAACTCCCGTTACAAAGCTTCATCTCGATGGATTTATTCACTCCCATAAAAAAAACCTCCGAGAGAGTTTTACTTTTCCTTAAAGAACAGAAGGGATCGAGACAAAGAAATATCGGCGCGGACGCAAGCGTTTGGGGTCACGCAAATACAGTCCGTCGATACGTTCTCAGAAATTCAAGGAGATTTCTTCGGTTTTAATACACCATTGTACGCCCCACAAAGTTTCCCCTATCCTCCTTTTGTAAGCCGCGCTCTCCGGAAATTTCTTCTCCCCCTTTCGAGTGTACACACAAACTGTGTGAGGAGGACTGCTATTTTGCATTTGGCTTCTCCTCCTAAGATGTAGAAACAATCGGAATGTATCGACTTTCGTCTCGACATTATCGGAAAACCTTGAGATTACGCAAGTGTTTTAGGAAATACCACAAAATGTCAGGGTGATCCAAATGGAGTAGCTCCTATTTCTTTCTTTTTTAAGGGATTGAAGAGAGAGAGGATTCGAACACGTCTAGCATGATTGGAATTGGAAGAAAAGTCACCGGATCTTTCGTATGACCTTCTATTTTAGCCGTCAGAGTGGTTTTTATGTAACTTATAACACAATATATATAAAACTATAACAATTAAATTAAATTAAAGCTTCGTGTAAAATGGCAGGAAAAAATTAATGATTTTATATGACAATTTTAGATTTCAACCTTGTATTCTTTCTTCATAATAAGTTGATGAATAAGTTTCCTATTTATTACCCATCTTAAGATTGATACGAGGCCAACTCTCGTTACTCTATAAATTCTTACTTTTAATTCGCTTATTTCGAAATACGTATCTCGAACTAATTTTCCTCCTACTAAAAATGAATTATATGTAAGTTGATTCCGTTATTTTTACGTTTCGTAGAAGCTTTGGCCAAACCTCTCTTCACACGAAAAATTAAATATAGAGAAGGCGAGTAAAGAAACTCCTCCTCCTCCTCCGGTTCAACTCCTCACTTTTAACTATATTTTGATTCCCTTAACGCATCCTGACGTACTCAAAGGCAGACAGATGAAACAGAAGGGTTGATAAAACACTTTTAATGATCCCATCAATTATTTTAAGAATTGATCGTGTCGGAAATACTTTTCGCAGTTTGTGCCAATAACGAAACCAGCTTTTTCAAATAAACCCATTAATTAGGCCCAAACAGTGTGATGATATTTTTATATTCAGGTCGTAGAACGTGTAAAACTCAGGGGCTCAAATTTATGAGGCATAAAAAGATAACTGTTTTGATTTTAGGAGAGACTAGAATCATTAGGCGTTTTTCTTCACGATAATCAAATGCTAATTAAAAATTATTAAACAATGATGATAGCCCGCTCTTTCGTCGCACTTATGAAGATATAGAGCTTTCGTTCGTTTTAATTGATATGTGTCCTTGGTTACCAAGTACAATCACATTAAAGCACCAAGGAAAAAATAGTCATGTTTTCAAGATCAGTTATTAATTGATCGTTTTAATATTAATTTGAAGAAACAAAAATCTCTTCTGATTCCTTATTGCCGCTTCTTATTTAGAAAAACACTCAAACACATAAACAACCCTTTGTTCGTATCAGCTTAAATTCTTCTTTTTAAACCCATAAAGAAACGGACTTACGCGTCATTCAATGGTTATGAGGCATAATAGGATAGAAATATTTGAAAAGACCAAACCAACTTAATCACTCAACTAACTTTCATTCCAAAAATCCTCTATCCCTATTCTATCAAACTGATTGTAAGACAAACGCTTTTACCCTACATATATCTACCGACATATGTTACGTTCATTCAATGGAATTGAAAGCTACATGGATCTAGGAAGCAGCCAAAATCGAAGGTACTGTTTTACAACACGATGCAATAAACTTTCGGGTAAATCGAGAAATTTTGAGGATCCTTTCAAACAAAAATAATTTACTTTTCTCTCAATTTGAACGTAAGTAGTGCGTGGCGCCAAGTTGTTACGCATCATCTATTTTATTCAACTGCATTATGATACTCGAAAGCGGTCCTTGAGGCGTTACCCACGCCATGTGCTTATTCGTCAAACCCAAGTTCACTACATCAGCAGACAAAGGAAAGAGAGTGCAGAAAGAGCCCTCACAGGAAAGGCCACGTTGCCAAGTTTGTGCTTACCTTGCGAATTTGAGCTAAAGCTTACTCTTGATCCACATAGCTGAGCGCTGCTGATTAAGGCAATTATAGAGTGGAAGGTTACATTTTCTTTTGATGATACCCAGATGTCATAAGGAATGCACATTCCGTATCGTATTGAGAGGATAATTACTACGCGCCGGACGTAAAAAAGTCCTCAATAAAAGTTAGACAATTATTTATGAACCAATTCGTAAAAACCACCCTTGATTTTTATCAACAACGAATAAGAAGAATAAAGTAGCACTGCAAAGATAAAAAACTGTCAACATGATATGTTGAGTTGAGTTAGAAGTTGAGAAATATTAAACGAATTCTAACGACAAAAAATAAAATACCATCAACCATTGCGATACTAACTAACCATTATACCTTGTCTGAGTGCAAGAAGTATAACAGTATCCTCTTTACTAGACGTAGATGGCCATTTTTTATTTAGGAGTTACCTCTTAAAAATACATGCATTCCGTAGTATTGTATTACATTACCCTCTAAAGTATTATGGAGGTACTATCAACAACGAAAGTATTATTGTGAAAACAAACTAATAATAAATTATTGAAGGAAAATGTTAAATTAATTCTTAACGTAATTCCTCGTGAGAGTTATCAACAATATTTTGGCTCCCGTACGTTTAGATTGGATAACAAAAGCGGAAAAACATTAAGGAGATGGGAAAATTCAGAAATTATGATTGAATGGTACCAAAAAATGTCAAAATACTTCTCGGTTTCCATAATCCAAAAAGGAAAGTAAAAAATATTTGGCCTTAAACAAGGCTGTTTATGTATCATTATTTCTGATTTTCCATACCAGAAAAGTAAGTGAATAACTCGAGTTCCGTTTGAAAGTAGTGGAATGTATTCTAACCGCATCTGAGTCCTAATCATTACCAATATTTCGCTCATTCGATCCTAACTTTAAAATTGCTTGATTTCGTCTTTGGCAAAAAGTCCCTTCCAAAGCGAACAAGGATTGCAGGTGGCAGATGAGTTTTATGGATTCGGTTAAGCGGGCAGACTTCCAGTTGGTGGGGCATATAATGACGTAACGTGTTGACCTATTTCAAAATAGAAGACAGAACAGGAGACGAATAGTTGCACCAATAATCTAAGACCTGTCTGAGTCGGCACGTGAAAGAGAGAAACGGACAATGTGTTGACGTAACCAATGGAGACAATTCCTAATCTAAAGTTGAGTATAGAAAAAATTCTAATTTAAAATAGTATAGAAAATTTAAAGTCCTGCGTTTCTGTATAATGTGATTAGTTGATTCCCAACTGTAAATAGTTTCTAATTATTAATTTGTAACTGGAAATGGAAGTCTTAGAAGAGTACCCCTGCAACACAACGGTGGATTGGATATTTAAGAACAGAGAGAATGGAGAACTTTACCAACACATTTCCAACATTCATAGACATAGATATAGGAAACCGTTTCCATGGAGTGTATATTTTCTTCAAAAGAGAGATACTAAAACTGAATAAATTTTGCGATATAAAATTTTCGTAATCATATATACTAAAGACACATAAAGGATAGAAATACGTAAAGGATTTCCCTGAATTGAGATTCAGAAATGAAACAATTTTCAGCTAATTTCAATAGATTTGAAAAGAAAAATATCATACAAAACTACTGTAGATTATTACTTTAATTTGTAGTGAGTAGGATTGAAGGTACGCACTCTTAGCAATTGGAAATGAAAAATTGCTACCATCACTAATCATATTAATGAGAGCAGTGAAGTAGGGGTGAAATAATCATAGAGGCTTTTTTATGATGGTGAATACCTCCAAAATACTGTGAAATAACTTCCGTGACACTAAAAAGGGAAGAGTTGATCGATCATTAGATATAATAAGAAATTCGTTTTGTCTCACTTTTAACAAATAAGACGAGAATTTTCGTTCGTCTCAAAATGTAGGATTGACATAATCCTCGGTACATTCCTAAAAGGAATGA
Organism: Pantala flavescens; assembly: GCA_020796165.1. Lineage (NCBI taxonomy): Eukaryota > Metazoa > Arthropoda > Insecta > Odonata > Libellulidae > Pantala > Pantala flavescens. Next base: position 14,938,388 of record CM036879.1, on the reverse strand, counting down.
GAGCATAGTTACATTTATGTATAGTTATATATTGTCTAAACTTCGACGTAACTATTGAATTAATTTATGCAATTCGATAAATATATCAGCTATTTTATTAGGGATAACCTATAATGTAAGTCTATGATTAAATCATAGAATCTACTAAGTAGAAAAGCGTATGGTTTGATTTAAATAGTGAAAAAACATCTCTGAAAATGACTTTAATCTCTGATTCTAATTCGTAAATCAATCGCATTAGTTGATTTCTTACATGCATACAATGTAAGATCAAGAAAATAACCCTAAACATATGAGCCGGACGATAAAAGACATTGTTTTGCTTTCCTTAGAATGCGATAGTGCAATGTTATTTGATTCAGTACTACGCAGTGAGTCACGTGCTATGAGGTAATCGCAGTAGTACAATCTTCTCAAGCGCGTGGGCGGAAGAAAAAGCAAAAATATCCGAGTGTAAAGTTTAAGGGACCAAAGAGCAGACCGCGAGGCATCTCCACGCACCTTTTCGGGATAGCTAAGGGGCGCCACCGTGGCAGAGGTTATGCTATCCGAAGGGCGACATCCCCCAAACGAGTGACGTCAAACGTTCCCCTTCACCACTCCACCTACTCGGCTGGAGGGGTCGGAAGGGTTAGGGGAAGGGATGTTCGAAAAAGGGGAGGAAAACTGTTAAGGCCACCGCGGATGTCACGCGAGAAACAACCACCTACATTACTTACTTTCTTAATCTCCTTGCTCCGCTTTCACCGCCTCTTTTCCTTCAAATCCTCGCCATCTGCCTATCTATTTATCCTCGCGAACATCCCTTCTCAAATCCTACCGCGACTCCACACGAAAACATTGTATGATACTTTACGGGCGTATTAGCAGGGGTTCCGTTCCCTCCGGAAGGTCTTATGCGATTGTGCGAAACTCGCGCCGAAATTCCATTTTTGCTCACTAGTGTGTACGAAAAAAGTCTCACAAATTTCAGTTCTATACATTTCTTCTCAATGATATAATGAAGTTATTTGCGCAACTTTAAATTTGTCCTAAGAGAAGTTATTTCCATACAGATCGTTAGCGTACGTGCGTATTTTCATATCCTATCGTACACCAAGGGTACTGAGAGCTACCAAAGAAACAGAGATTTACAATACTATGCTATTTAAAAATGATTGTCCTCAAATTTATTTATTCAAACATTATTTATTATCTATGTACGATATAGTTCATGATGACATGATGTATACGTACGGAATACATACAACGGATGTAAATATGGAAATATTCAATTTTTATACTATCTAAATCAATTTTTTTAGAAAAACTAATTCATAACGAATATAAATAAAGAAAGGAATGTGAATTAAAATAAATTAAATTTTATGATTGTTTTCTCCATAAAAAATAAGATGAAGAGTGTATTTTTTAATACGAACTATTGCCAAAGAATTATAAATCCTCATAATCCTCTCTCTGTAAAAAATGATCCACTAGTTTTTTTATCTATAACATATCTCAACCTAATTCACTTCTCATAAACTCCTCTATCCCTCGGTTAAAATTAGATAGGAATTAAAATTCTACTGCTTAACTGCCCCTTAAATTAATATAATATACCATTCTTCTAGTACAAAAAAACCGTTCTGAAAAAAAGGCTTTATGACGAAGGCTACGTATCGTAACACACAATCACATGAGAAAGTCCTATACATTTTCCTTTCTAATTCATTTCGTCTGTTCATTCCTTTGCCCCCCTTGGATACGACGCAATCAATCGGACCGCTGTTTCATCAGGCAAATGCAAATCCCCCATGATATTGCGCTACAGACGCGATTATTAATTCCTCAAATAAAATGACTTAATATCCTTCTCCTGGCGAAAAATCGTAAATCACCCACGCGAGGGTATTTTTTTTTCGTCCCGAATTAGAAACGGGAGAAACTGTGCGAGATGAGCTGGGTATCAAATTGGATTGAATAAAGAATTCGTAAGGCGCGCACGAATAAAAAAATGAGTGGGCGTTCATTTCTCTGGGCGAGTTTCTCTTTAATTGTTAACGATAAATCTTACGCTTAATTAATGTAAGCGATGCCCGTTTCGCTGTTCATTGCACGTCCGGGTACGTAAATAACGCATTATCTATACAGATTGCTTTCGATGGCGAAACATTTGACGTGGGAGCGTAAAATTCAAAATTAATTTTAACTTCCTATGTATCGAAGTCGTGAAATCTTGACTTGTACTACATAGTGAGAAAGAAAGGGAAATATTGATCAACTGAATCATCAATACAAACGATATGAAATATCTCATGATATGAAAACATAACACTTCCGAAACACTTCCTTAAATTGATAAAGCTACTTGCAGTGATTTGTATACTAATAATGTAACTTCATTGCCCTATAATCCTTACATTAAGTCTAATTAGTCTATTCAATAACAATTTTATATTTTATTTTGGTTCCTCTTTGCTGTATCATACTATTTTAAATGTGAAAAAGAATAAACAAATGTCTCAGATTACGTTATAATCTTAACCTTTCTATATGAGTCGATATATTGATTAAATATATGTATTTACGCAAAATAATAGATGTATTTGAGTTACAAGCATTACTTTTTAAACTATTTATATAATATTATCAATATGACAACGGGCTTATTTTTCCGGAACTAGTTTGAATCCTACTTATTTTACGCATATTCCTTCTTTGTCACAATCGCTCTACCTTGGGCATTCAATTATATATATATAAGTTGGTATCTTATGCCTTGTCTTCTATTAATTTTGCAACATTAATAAGTAGATTTTTATAGATTAAATACTTTTTAAAATTTAGTTCGACAAAATATAAATTTTTGGTTTCATTTCTTTTGTTTCCATTACCCAAATATACTCATCCCGTTGGGCACAGATCTAATGTTGCCACCAAACTCGATTAGAATCATAAGGGACGCTTGGCTCGTGAATAGTGTATACTTCGAAGAACTACCACGCCTAGCCTCGATGTACTTATTAAAATTTAAAGGGTTATGGGGCCCCTTGAGTGAGAGACTCCGTACATCTCAATAAAGACCCATTTAAAAGGAAAGGTCATCGTGTGACAACTACTGGGCATGAGGTCGCTCCCTTTAACACCTACGTTAATGAATAAGAAAAAAGTTTCCTGTACATCAGAGTTCTGTTAATTTGACCGTCAGGGGCATCTACATGAGTTCAGTTATCTTTTGTACTTCATAGCAGCAGTGTATGTTCATCTGAAGCAAAATTTTCAAATATACATTGGATAATTTTCGTTTGATAACTGGAAAAACGTTATCGAGTGCGTCATGTACTATAAATGAGAAACAAGTTGATACTAAATGAACTAACCGACAAGTAGTGTAACAATAGAACTGATAACATTTCTTGGTTCCTTAACCATTTTTCAACATGTCTTTGGTCATTCGATTTCATTATGGGGCATGTAAAATTCATTTTACTCATTTTAACTTCAATGTTATTGATTTGAATAAACTTTTTAGGGCCAAAGTTATAATAAGAAAAAGGTTAAAATGAAAAAAAAACACATTGACCCCCGCTGATTATTAAATATAGGGAAGGAAAATAGTTCGACTAAATTCGTATGAAATAAAACTTATGTGACTTACTGAGACGAAAACACGTTGTTCTAAAAATTATTGCGGTTTCTTTTAGGCAGCACCTGGCAATAAGGTTAAACATACGTTTCTCTCAAGGTTTATAATCTTGCGAATCGCATTAAAAAAATTCTTGGACGAAAGATGAGTTCCCAAAGAATTCTGACCCTAAATACGTGAGGGAAATGAATACTAGTAATCCGTGGCGAAGGGCAGAGAGAATTTGCGTCCTTGGCGAAGGATAACGCGTGGGTGTACGAGAAGGGGAAACGAAGCGTAGCTAGGCAGCCATATCGGCCACGATTGGCCCAATCTTTATGCCGATACCACAGAAAGACGATTCGGACACTGCATTTCCTTCTCTCTCTTTCGCCGTACACACACACACTCTCTCTTATGGCAGACTATATAACTATCCTAACCTCATTACGCACACTGTATTGAATGGCAATGAAAGATCATTGAAGGCATTGAAATATACATAGAATACATAGCACCGGAATCGTGATATATATATAAGAAGACGAGGTGAAAAACGAAAACATCTAATCCCGAGTAAATAATAAAGAAGTGTATATATCACATGAATAGCGTTCTGCGTAGAATATTTAATAGTTATATATAGTTATAATATTATAAGGACTAAAGGATAATGGGAACTATGGCATTTGAAATCCAATTACTATTTTCACTAGGAATTAAGATTTTTTGCAGTACGATATTTAAAATGAAAACAGTTCAATGATATTTATTCCAATGCAAATAATAGGTATACAAGTATTCAAGCAAGAGGGAATAACACATTTGAAATATTATAGTACGGAAGAATGAAATTGATCGGGAATAGAAATCCAAATCGATCAATATTTCTCACGAATTAGGGGACTCAATATTTTCGAGTACAATTCCCGCTGTTTGACGCGAATAAACTTTCCGATTTTATAAATATATAACGGACTAGAAAAAAGTGAACAGAAAATGATTAATTGTATCATGAAGTATAGATTATGTTTAAACTGATTCACTTTAATATCAATCGTACCCTAATTCTATTTATAAATTTAAGATATTAAAATCCCTACTTCTTTCTCTTAAACAGACTAAAAATAGCTCTCTAGTTTTAATTAACGAGAGTCAATTTGCTTGTCCCGTTTCATTCCTCACGTAACTTCTATTTTTAAAGGTGAAAATTAATTATTAAGCCATATATATAATTAGACGTAAATATAAAATATTTCTCTCTCTCAATAATTGCCATCGTTCAAAATTACTCAGAGAATAAATTTTGTGCTCCGTATACTGATCGTATTGTATGACGTATTTTATATTTTACCCTTCTTTATACAAGAAGAGATAAGCGTGGTAAAGTATCCTATAATATCAATAATAGTATAAGGAATATACTAAAGTGGACAGAATAAGTATTGTAATACTTTCATTGAGTAGGGCTAATTTCTTGTGATATAAATGCGACTATATATTATATAGTAAAAAGCAAGATCGAAAGATGTTATACACATCTAACTCTATGCTGAAGAAATAGGGAAATATAGAACTTTGGACATATTTGATACGACATTGAATCATATCTTTAAAGTTAACCTTGCTCAGTTTAGAATCGCACGATAAAATCACTCATATCATCGGTACAGCTATTCACAACATTATTTCTACTCAATGAACGACGAGAATATCAATTGTGTAAACTACGCTTCCTTTATTCGATGACAAAATCACCTCTGGCGACGAGCAATGAAGAACTTTTGACGGAATAGAAAGCGAGAGTAGTTCTCATCGACGGAATTTCCCTTTAATTTTCCCCGAGTTCATTCTCAAGGTTGGCCTCCCGCGCCTTCTTCGCCGCTTTTCTGATCCAATTCCTTTTCCTTCTCCATCATTTTTTTACCAAAATAACAATATCTACCCACCACACTTTCAGCATCCGGCCGTTTTCGGTTTCCGATCTCAAATCGCTATCGGCCTTGCAAATCTCGCACTTGGTTCTTTCCCTACGAGACATCTACTTTCTTCTTCTTCACACTCCCATTCAATTAAGAGTCTCATCTTCTCGACATCTTTCAATCAAACGATAGCTCTTCGCATAGTTGATGACTTCGAGGTTTTCATCCGCAAGATATATAATTTTCAAGTTAAATTTAAACAGGAATAATGAACTTTCAAATTTCGTCCACGTAGCGTTTCTGCCTCAGGTTTGATAATAATGATTTGGTATCGCGATAAGTTCAAAATTTGGAATTCATGGTGACTTATCTGGATTAAAAGATGTATTTAAAGAAGCAAATGAAGAACTAACTGTAATGAGGTTGAACCTTTCCGATCATAAAAACCAGAAATTGAGTGTTAAAAAAGCCTCGATCTTTTAATTTTAGGTTCATCCTTATATTATAACTATCATCAATCTACTACCAGGAATAAATATACTCTACACTATGTTTTAATATAGGGAACGAGGAAGATACAACATAAATTACTTAATATGTCCCCATTATTATCATTAAACCTCTATTTATGTACTTCAAATTATTGCAAGAACATATAATACCTTTGGTGCCAAAATAACCAGCTGCTCTAGTTAAAAAAACTTCGGAACTTATGACCGTTCGGAAAGAAAAGATAGAAAACGCTATATATTTCTTTTTCCAGTCCTATTCCACATCTGGACCAAATAACCTTAAATATACGTTTATTGATAGATGTATTGGATCGACCATATGCTATCGAACTCATGCATCAGCTCGTAATGCTTAGTCCACGGCGTCAAACCATAAATTCTTACATTAGCTCCATTTTAAACTATGAATAAGCGTTTCGGACGATGTTTATTACACCCTCCGTATATATCAGTTCGGTTGCAGGACGTTAATTCAGATGTAGAGGTATTTACATCCCCACATATCTTCGTGTCTACGTCCTTTTGATCTCTATCCATTCGCATCCATTTATCCCATACCTCATAATTCTACCTCACTTTCCCTCCGCACTTTACCTTCCCCGTTCACGGTTCGGTGACCGAACAAAATTAGCCTCTGGAATAGGAAACTGGCGAATTACTCCGCTAAAACATGTTTCCCCCCGGAGCTACTGCCCAGGAAATTCCGGGAATTTTGGCATTCGTAACATTCCTAATTCATCACCTCAAAAAGTTTGGTATTCCAGATCTTCCGAGGGCGCGAGTCAAATTTTGAAGCGGAATTCCCAAAGTCGAGACCCATTCTTCTTCTTGTTACTGTTTCGAGAATAAAGCTTTCTTTTCCTTCGCTTCAAAAAGGGCATTTCATTGCCCCTTTCACCTTCTCCGTGTTATGGGCGTTTGAGAAGAAATTCCACGGCGATGAAAATTGCCGAATGAGAAATGGCAGAAGAAACGACAAAAGGTCGCGATACGGGAGGATAAAATTTGAAAACGGTGGATTAATTGAACACGCCATTCGACATTCCATTCTTTAAAGTCTCGATGACGATATCATCATTAGGATCGCGAGTCTTTAATACGACTCGAATAATTTTATTCTTTTTTTATGCGGGTTCAACCTCCACTCATTAAATTCCACGAAATATCGCGATAAACTGACCTCTCTTTCCTCATTCGTGCTGACGATCACAGATCAAGCGACTGATACTAAATTTTAAAGTAAACAAGTTCACAAATAATATACGGCTATATTCACAAAAAGTTGGCATTACAATCTGGAGAATATGATATACAAGATTTCTCACATTTATTGGAGAAAATTCTCCATCTCTTTTAATTACGCTTAGTGTTCTATCTTTATTGGTTGGAACATAATAAATTGATTCAATACAGGACAATAATTGAAAGCATTTGGAACATAGTTTTTGGCCTTTTTAGATGAAATGATACTCCAGTAATTATTTTTCTAAGGATGAACGTGCTTCGCACTAAGGTATAGTAGAGAAAAATTACAGTTAAATTTTTATACTTTATCTCTTAGATAGGGTCATAGAGAGCCTATCAATTTTTTTAAAAAATCAATGAAGATTTAGTGTCTAAGTGTGGGTAAATGGATTGATAATTTTTCTTATGAACTTCGAAGCATGTCGTCTAAACTCTACTGTTTCCCTGTAAAAGAATAAATACATGTCCAATAGTTCCATCAGTGATATATCAGTGTACACGCTCTTAGTATTTAAAGCGTTAGAATGAGCTTGAAAGTTCTGAATAAATGATCTACCTGAAAAATGTACATCGGTAAACCTGGCCGGCTGTAATCAATGAAAAATTCAGATGAAGGAAGCAGGGATGTTTTGAGACGAGTGAAGGATAAAAAGGAAGGCTTTATAACATGATGTCCATCTCGCTTTGTCGTAAAAACAAAGAAAGAATTCCTTGGGTGCTCATTTCACCGCTTTCGTATACGGAGGACAAAAGTCTTCAAGATTCTATATTTATTGTACACGTATTTACGTCCTTTTCTAATATGTAATGTTAAAGATGTTTTTTTTTAAGTGCCGGAGATGAGGAGGATATTCCATTATTTAGGCTGAGAAATTTCAAATTTAGAAGTTTTTCAAAAATTGGTGATAAAAAATTCGGAAAATTTATTTATAATTATTTTTATCAATATGCAAGTACAACGTAATAATTAATTTGAAAATATTTCTTTTCTATTTCATCTTCGTTCGCACCGGAATCTATGGTCATTAATATAGTTAACGTCAACGTTTAATAAAAATTATCAAGCTACGTGACTCTTCAAAATAGAAATCGAATTTAGCATCAAATTTATAATTTTCAATTTCAAATACAACAGAAGATGTTATTTGGAATATCGACTAAAATTTTGCTTAAATTTCTAGGTTATCTGTAATATATAATATAGTTAACTGGAATAGTTAAATTTGAGATGTCTGCATTAAAATAATGTTTCCGAATTTAATAACAAAGTATATTTACCAATACCGATCAAGACTACTCCTCATCACTCCTGTATAAAAATCAGGATGCAGTAAGTGTCTAATAAAATTGATTATAACAAAATATTAAATTTTTATACCACAAAGTAATAATATTTAGTATAATTTAGTATAATTTTTATAGCGCCAAGAAAATTATTTATTCATTCCAAATTATCCCGACCGCTTTCCAGACATTCCTGTTATACTCTCTTATATAATGGACTACTATTATCTCTACCGAAATTTAAAAGTTTTCAAATCACATTTGTATCGCAGCCCGTATAATTCCAACATTCCTCTATAAAACTCAAACGTGACGAACCGCATTCATTAAAGTTTAGACATTTTCTTCCGATGGCTCGCGTGTTATTGTGCCGTAAAAATGTGTACTTTTCTCCGCTGGAAACAATTCGAGATATGACGGAATCTCTGTGAAATGCACTCGATAGAAAAAGTAATGAAAAACCCTCGGGGCTGAGCGCACTGAATGCGAATGCTATAATGACTGTGGCGGTGATACAATGGACTCGGATTGTGAGCTATAAGCGCCTTCTTTGCCCATCTGACCGTACCGCATCGGAACAATGGAACGCTCACAGAAGGAGTAGCAAATGTAGAACACAAATAAACAATTTCATCCCTCTCGGAAACATTTACTTCTCGTTTCCAAGGCATCAATGCGGGATCTAATGAAGGCGCGCTTTTAAAAGCATAATGAAGACTCGCGGATAAAATGAATCATTGTTGAAATGCAAGTAGAGGAAAAGAGGAAGAGTTAACGTTCTCTTAATCTAAGATTCTAATTTATTTATTCGGGAACTTTTTTCCATGGAATTCCTTCTTAATTTAATGTAACAGAGAATGACAAACGTAAATATCAATTCGAGGACAAAATATGAATACTGTTCACTTCTTTCCTTAACGAAAAAATATAAGCTATATAAAAGTACACCATTCATCATCTCTTTTCGTAATTGAAATCGTAAGAAAAATAATTAATATGAAAACAATTTCTCAGACCCCGTTCAGAAGAAGAATCAATGTACACATTCGTTTCAAATCATCTCAGGAGTCAAAAACTAACGACGAGAACCAGTAGAGATAAATTTTTATATCGAAGTAGACGGCAATAACGAGAGAAAATCACCATGGGCTCTCTTGGTAGTCTTGAGGAAATAACAAACACGGAAGTGCTCGAGAGAAGAGAGTTTTGATTGAAGTTATAAAACTTTTAGAGGAGGAAACCCGAGGGTCAAATATTGATAGGAGAGAGATTGTTAAAGGAGGTAATTGAAGGCAGGATGTGAAGGGAAATCAGAGAGGATGACAAAGGCACAAGACTTTGGATGATGTTGAGGGACACGCCATTAATTAATGAAGGAAAGGGGCGGGGCTAAAAAAGAAAGGACACGTGCACCTACCTTAAGGTCAAAGATTTATGAGGCTGTCATCGTAATATATAGAGAAAGACCATCATCCCAACATCTTTAAAATTACGAGTGGTTTTTAGAAAAAAAAATCCGATTTAATTACTCGTGCGGTTCTCTCTACTGTTTTCCTCGTACTGCCAATCAAACACATGTATTTTCTTACGTTGAAATCTGAGACGAAAACGGACTTATAAACTCGTTCGAGAACTCGGAGAGTCAGATTACTTCGAGAAGGAGGACTCGAAAGCGTTGCGGAACAATCAAAAGCCGTGAAAGGAAAACTCCGCGAAAGCTTTGAAGGGATCATATCGATTCCGCGTGACATTTTGCATCTTTTTCCGCTCAAGACGTTTTCTTTCTCTTCGCTTAAATACGCGACGATTTCTTTGAGAAAGAAACACATGACGAGGATCCCTTTTATGGGTGGCTAAAGACAAGGGACGGCGTGGTTGAGAGCCATCAGATAGGAGACAGGAGGGATAAAGAGGAGACGTCTGGAGCAAAGGAAGGTCATATTGAGGGAGAAGACAATGGCGGAGAGGAGGATGATGCGTAGTCGGAGTTGCCATCTCCTCGCTTGGTCACTGAAGGATACCAAACTAAAGGGTTCTCACAACATTCTCATTATGCACGGAGAGAGTGAAACGTGAAGTGTGGTAGTACGTACGAAATGAACGAAACCACTTCAAACGACGAGTCTTCATTAAAATGTGAATAACCAACTGAATTAATAAGATCACTAAAACAAGCTAATACTTAATAGAGATAGATTCTTATGATCGTATAAAAAGAACGATCATTAACACTTCCTGACAATTTTTATAAGTATCTCCTTCAAAACTAGAGACAAATTCAATAATTATTCTATATATTTCACGCTTGCTTACGCCAAAAGCAATATCTTCCCACTTTAACAATTAGATCGTTCAAATCCATGGAAACATATTATTTGATTAATAGTAATTAAAGATGAAATCATTTATCCTCAGCAGCGACAAAGGTTTGAGTTCTCATTTCTAATTTAAAAATTTCATTAATCCTTTAATATTCTCAGAGTTAATTCCATTTTAATCCTTGCCATTGATAGCAAACTATGGCTAGAGTTTTGAAAGCCGTACCCCGATTTATTCCTCCAAATACTGAACTGTAGCAGCAATAATTTTTTGAGTAGTTATTCACATAAATACATATCATCTTAAGTAATACTTAAAAATTATACATTACAGGGAGTTAATGAAATAACACATACCCTATTTGATGAGAATTACTTCAAACTAAGAGGTTTAGTATGAGAAATTCTTTTTTACTCAAAGACAACTGAAGTATAACTTCAAATGATAAATTAAACGTAACCTAAAATCTCTTTATAATATATTATTATATTCTATTAATTTCCCTTTAAGGCGTGTCTCTACTCAGACCAATGGATATATGCTCACTTAAAGCAGACGCTCATCCAGAAGAACACCAATTGTTAAACCGCAGCCACGTTACGAGACGAAAATTTGAGAAACTCACGCGAAAGGAAAGAGAGAAATCTGGCTGAAAAAGATTCTAGGGAAAGCAGATATTGAGGAAGACCGAGAGATGGCGTTCAGTTGAAAGAGACGAGAGAGATAGATTTTGAGGAAGAGAGAGTATGTCTAGACTTGAGGGGTGAGAGGATTTAGTGATGGGGTAGGGCGACGCCGTTGGAGAATTTACAATGCACCAAACTCCATGACGTCTGATAAGTCTGGTCTGTATGGCCGATTAAAGATTCAGAACTTCTTTTTTAAGCCGAAATCATCGATACAGTCTATATGGAGATCATATGCTGAGATAAATTGACGCCAGACAATATTAACTTTCGTCTCTTGTTTAAAGTTGAAGGAACAGTTTAAATGGACGAGTAATATTCCGAAATTTACCGAAAGAAATTCCATATTATTCGTTATTATTATATTATTAACATATCTCACAGTAATCATTATATATTCTTTTAAAATGAATTACTTTATTGATAAATTTCTTTCCCTTTTCTACGCTACATCCTGAGATAGAACCTATGTACAAATACTCATCCTTAGGCACTTGAAAGTTTTCATATTTTCACGTGCGTACGTACACACGAGTTAAAGAGGAACTAATTCCTACAATTTTCGTACAACGATGGCGGGTAAGGTACATGTGAATGAGTAAGATGGCCGGAATATAAAGTTCTACCCCAAAAATGCCACGCGGTATTTGAAATGAGTCTCCAGATGGTGTTTCATTCTACCGATTCCTGAATGAATCAAATTATAATTCACCTCAGGTTGGAGTTTACGTGATAGGCATATTGATTTCAGCCGGGTTCCAGGGTCTGATTTTGGTCTGAATAAAAAAAAACGATACCATAGAGCTGTGAACACGCTTTCTCCTTAGTTCCCCTGGACTCGCTTCGCCGAAAAGCTTCGATGTGTCATTTGGGTTGCATAAGATATAGGATAAGCTACGAAGACGTCCCCTTACTATAGGGACAAGCGTTTGTTCTATTGGCTCACCGTTGCTAGGAAGCGATCCAAATTAAAGAGGGATGAGAAACAATGTGTCTATATCTTTTAATCTCAATGTTAAGAGTGTTGAGAGTTATTGAACCAATTGTAATCATTTAAATATTCATTCTGTTTGTAAATTGAACATATAAATGTCCTTCTAATACTGAATACTTGTATACTCGAGATTTATTCCTTATTTATGAATATAACACGTCTAATATCTCCACGTTCCGTTTAAGATTTTCACTGTTACAATTCATCCTATGAATATTAGACTGTTTTCGGTCTTCTTTTAAATACATTACGAGACTTTTACTAACGCAATCCGTTTACTGATAAATCCATAGTACACTCTACAGAACTCTTTCGCAATTCGCAAAAGCATCCAGAGCGCGTGATCAAATACGAGTGCGCCTCGTGATTTAAATACCCAAAGAATGCGCAATGCGTAACTCACACAAAACTTCGATGATGAATGGAAGTGGCGCTTTTTGACGTGGGTAAACTTATTACGCCATGGCGACTCGTGAGTTCGTAAGCGTGCAGTTTGCCATAGGGGTGTGGAATAGCCGTGGAAGGCCGAGTGGAGAGTGGCAATCGATAACGGACCATCAAATACGACCGTGGCATTTGCGAACGCCAGATCACTCAGATCATGCTTCGTTTGTATAGGAGTCGATTTTCAATCTAAAGGAGAGTGCCTTTAAAAAACGAAAGAACTCTTCTTGTATGGTTTCGCGCAAAAATATTTTTATGTCGTTTTTGTTTTCATAAGTGATTATTTAACCCTTAATTTTTATTATTCTTACTAATTTAATAATCTAAAAGGGTCATCAATTTACAACTAAATGGAATACATTGATCTATAAGCAAATATGAAAAACCTATTAAAGAATCCGTGCTGAAACTAAGTTAAAAGGAACATTTTTAACATGAGTACTTAATATTCCACCTCAGTCTCTCCTAAGTTAAGGAATACATTTTCAAGCAGGATAATGACTTAGAATCGCGTCATAAATATTCCAGATTGTTAATCTTGTTTGGATAATTAATATATTTCGGTGAACCTTTCTCATAAAATATATTTTATTTGTTCGTTTCAAACTTAAATGGGAAAATTCATAAGAATTGTTGGCTTTTCACATCAAGAGAGGGAAATATTTCCGCGAATTAACGTCGTTAAATTAGTATTATTAAAGCTTTAAGTGATTCCATGATAATTTTTCTAGTTTTTTAATAATTTACAAATTTTGCATTTTAAAAACATAATCAATACGAAAACCTTTTGAATTACCCATATATTAATAATACTCTTCAAATTCAAACCTGCAATCTGGTAAATCAATTTCATCTAGTCAATAGTTCCGACGAACATAGACCGCAGCATAGCTTTAATTTATCATTTCCCCTTATTTTAACACGCGTAAGAAGATATATAGGATTGCAAAAATAATTTTCATAAGTGTCTCCGAGCATGTTTCCATTTCCGTAATGTATTTACCCTGCCTCTCGGAACACAGCAAAGCAAACTTTCTCCCCTAAAAGTTGAACTTTTTGCCATTTTTCCCCTTCATCCCCAAGGCGCCGTAATTTCTCTTCGCTCAGAAAAATTAGCGTCTCCGACACGTTTCATTGATCGACACGTATTCAACCGAAGGAGGCAAAGAAAGGAAAAAATATGGCACGAGAGAAAACAAGTTCCTGCGGTTTTTCTTCCCGAAGTATAAAAAAACACTGCAGCTTACATCACGAGATCGCAGCTCCCTCCACATGCGCCGTTATTTTCGAGACAATCTAAGTTAAGGATGCGGAATGCGTTTCCGTAGAAGCCTTCTCTTAAGGGGGAGGGGTGGGTGCGAGCGCCCTCATATGGGAAAAAGTTGGACGAAATAATAATATCTGGCGGAAGAAGGCGGGGACATGAAAGGAAAGGAGGGTAGTTAAAAGAAGTGAACGAAAAAAGGCTACGAAAAAAAATCCCTACGTCATATGAGAGTTTGTGGTTAATTTGGGTCTGAAAGTCTCGTCGGCTTGTGATTTGCGAACTCTAGTCTGCGAGAGAAAGATTTCTTTGTCGAACCGAAGAACCATTATTAATTTTTTTATATTTATCTTAAGTACTTTTAAAAGCATTATTGTTTTTTTCTTTGCAATAATACGATTAGTTATTTATCACTCATAGCTTTTTACCTGTTCCCACTGGGAATTAGAATTAGACTGTATCCACAGCAATATTCCCAAACTTTTATTCTCTAAAAGCAATTTAAATGAAAGTAATATTTTTAAGGTTCAATAAACCAAAATACTTTTACTAGCAAAATTCGCGTATAAGTACACTTTGTGCATGTTCCCCTGTCCTATTTTTCTGTTAGTTGTTATATATCTTCTATTTGGATCTCTTTAAAGTTTCGCTACTATATTCTCAGGGTGAAATTAATACGTAACATTAGTTACTCGTAAACAAAGTTCTATTTCTATAGCAATAGATGTTTCATTTCGTTTTATTTTGTATCATAGATTTCGTTACTACAGTAACGAAAAAAATGCCGTGCATCAACATTGTAACACATGAGATGAGGCATTTATTCCTCGATT
The DNA here is from genome assembly GCA_020796165.1 of Pantala flavescens. Classification (NCBI taxonomy): domain Eukaryota; kingdom Metazoa; phylum Arthropoda; class Insecta; order Odonata; family Libellulidae; genus Pantala; species Pantala flavescens. Next base: position 14,923,278 of record CM036879.1, on the reverse strand, counting down.
AACTAACTGCTCTGCTGCTTTCTTATTGCTAATATTTTTAGGGTATATATAAGCTTAAAATAAATTAAGTTGTGATTAAGTGAAATTTCTAACCCCTTGTTGATTCTACATGATCAATGATGATCGTTCATTTGATACTTAAATGAAGTACAGACAAAGAGGACTATGAAGGACATAAAGAGTGAACATATGGATTTGCGTGTGAAGAAAGAAGAAATATGTATGAAAGAAACCTAGGCCTATTTAAAGCATCATAAAACGAAAAACATCACTGAAAGAAAATATTTCATATCTCATGGAATATTCACCCTGGTGTGAATTTGTGTCAGCTCGACACAAACACTGGATCTAGCCTAAATTCCAATTTAATTATGAAATGAATATCCTTAATGGCAATTGAATAATGTTTAGGTAGCAAACGATGCTTATTAACGCAATGTAACTCTCGTGGTGACACTGAAATACTTATATATAGAGAAAATTAATCAAAACTCAACTCAACTTCAAGTCGGTAAAGTCGTCATTATTTATGGACTCTGTATATATATTATGGGCTTGATGGAAGATGAGACTTTTGGCCTCAGTTTCGCCATAAGTTTTAAAGAAGTATTTTTATCAGATTTAAATAAGTGATTTTCTTTTTAACGACAATCGAATCAATTGAATATGTAGTATCGAAACGAAAAGCGATGTATTTAATTACCCAGATGTACGCAAATCACTACGAAGCGCTACTTTACCACATAAACCGCCTCTCTTCTAAACGGACAGAGAAAAAAATATCTTGCATCTGAACCGTTGACTTTTAATGCGGCTTTCATGAAGTGGCCGCACCGTTACCCCCTCTCAGCGCGGCCACTCATGCGTCTTTGTGCGGCTCCGACGCGGCTCGGGTGTGGGAAAAAACGTTACCGATGAAAATGTCGAGCACGCGTTTCAACGGAGGAGCGGCACTCTTCAAGTGTCTGTCATACGCATGCATCTTCTCTGATTCCCTTGGACTCGTATGTGGAATCATATGTTTGCGCTACTTCCTCCAACTTCCACTTCCCCACTACAAAAACTATGACACCTTATCTCTCCTATAAATATTTCTCCAGTTGGTTTTACTCAGGCTTCTTCGTGGACTAGTGAGCCATTTATACACTCAGACGAATTTATTTCGTTACCTTTATAAGCCTTCGTATCGTTACCAATCGCTCCTTATAAGAACTAATGTTCTAGTATCAGTCTTCAAATTATCTTATATTAAGACAAATTCGAATATAAATTATTCGCAACTCTAGCAGAGGGCATATATCGGGAAATTGGTGGGAAAAATCAGAATAATCTGTTAATATACTGTTATTATAAATTACTACTATAAGCTATTACGAGATACGATACTAGATACAAAGTACGAACCTGCGTTATATTTCGGCAATACTACACGAATTGGTATTTACGTGATAAATAAGGGAACGAATAAGAATATTTTAATTCATTCGTTTTAATTTTATAAATCATAATTTAATTAATCTATAACAATTATCTTGGCGTAAATCCAAGACAGTTCTAAAAGTGTTGATGTGAAGTGAACAATGACGAACTTGAGTTAGCAACAACTGTAATATTTTGGAGCAGCAATTCGAAGCAGTACGATTGTAAGTTGAGTCAGGAAAAATCAACAGAAATGGCAATCGCCTCCCTGGGGTGGCCGTCCGTTATCTGAAACCGGCCCTGGCTTCGGCTTTAATATGGATTGAATCAACCCATATCGGAAAAATTGGCTCTCTGGAGGGAATAAAAAGCAGGGTTCCATTTGTGGACTCAATGTTTGTTGTACGAATACGAAGTAACTTTCAAACCAATGGAATAGTGGGAAAAAAAATAATAGGTATTTTCTTGACTTATTATCTTACGTCAATTCTCAATTTTTATGGAATACATTCAGATTAATGTTTCTGGTCGCATTCTTTTCGATCGCTAAAATAAGTTTTTTAACATTGCTTATTAAGAAATCTTGGTCGAGACCCTCTTACAACCTCAGAGGTCCACAGAGCCTCTAGTTCGTAAGCACCGGGGTCTTCTTTAAGGTGCTGCCTTTGCAGCACAGGTTCCGGGTCCGATTTGGGAGGAGGGTTCTATCGTTTGGGTTCTTCTGTTGTCGTATTCCTAAATGGCATACCCTGCGGAGATTTTTTAAAGGTGTGCTGCCCTTAGAAAATGTTATCATCCCAAATGCTACCGAATGTGAAACAATAACCAAGAATCTAAGGTGATGAAATAGTGAATGGATTACGATCATTATTGTACTCTTCGTGACAACTGAAACGTGTTAACGAGGAAACCAAGTGCTGGAGGAGACGGATATGACGGAAAGACAGCTACCGTTCTTCAGGGCCGATGAGGAAGTGCTGTTAAGTGGGCTGAAAGAAGGGGAAAAGTCTTCGAATGACCCCTCTTAATAAAATTTTGCGGGGCTAATTGCAAAACAATTGGGACTTTCTTTTTTTCGGCGAGAAAACCCGAAAGAGAAGCAAACGAGCAGCGAAACCAAGGAGGACTCAAGAAGGCGATCAAGGGAGCTGAAGTAAGAATGAAAAGGTGAGAGGGAGAAAAAGTAAGAATCGTCCGGTCGCGATGAATAGCTTGCGGCAAACGGTCAGGAGAAGAGCTCGGAGAGAGGGAATGCGGAAGGGAGGTAGATGTGGCAACACCGCTCCCCCTACTTCCCCCTGCGGCGCTGGGTGCAGCGGCAGCACAGAGAAAGAGGATCAATACGCGGAGGTGGAAAGGGGTTAGGGAGGGGTCTCACATGAGGTTAGGTTTCCGATGGAGGGGGAGGGGGACGGAGGTGGGAGGGGCGTGGTCTGGGGAGAGAGAGAGGTACGGAGGCTGTAAGTCCAGAGGAGGTTGTGAGATTATGGAGATATGGAGTAAGGAAAGGGTGGAAAAAATTTCGTGAGTGGGGAAGCGCATGGATAGCGAACGTGTAGTAGTAGGGGGGGGGGGGGGTTTCCATGGTTATCGAGGAGGGGAAGGGGTGACCCTCACACTACTCGCATATACGTTTCGTCACGTGACGACAATTAAATACGCTACTTCATTTACGCGAACGGCGTAAGGCGTCGTGGGAGATGTTCCGATGCCTATTTAAGGTCACGTCTTCGCAAACGAATGGGTTCTATTTCTCTCGGGCGCCTTATCCTTTCATCTGAGAGGTCTTTTCCTGTATCACTCCATCCCCAAATCCACGCCTCTCGCCCTACCGGTAATTCCTCCTCTTCCCCAGACTTACGACGAATATTTTTCGTCTCCTTATCGGTGCTCAAACTAACATCTCTTCGCTTCTCCTTACCCTAACTTTTCCCTGCCGCGGATCCTCGCCCCTTTCGAAGATTTCCGTTGTCGCCTTAAATTCCCCCCCCTTTCCCCATAGTTCTCCGCGTTGTTTCCATCTACTCCTCATCTTCCTTTGTACTGGTTTTTCACATCTTCCGCTAACACCTTCAATTGCATTAGTGTCAGGAGGTTTCCGGTTTCTTGAGCATTTCCCTTCGACTCTGCGCCTCTCAAAGAAATCCTCACAAAAGCAGAAACTGACTCAGAGCACGTGTGGCAGACATCCATATATGTTTCCATTTGATATCGACTCATTCTTTTCACGTTTTTATTTAACATTGGTATTATATATTAGGATTCATTTTCTGCTCTCAAAGAGAGCTCATGCTACTCGTAGGGATCTCTAGTGTGTGTGTTTACTGTACTTCTGTAAGGAATTACTTAACATTAAAACGTTATTAGGAACTTTTACTTATTTAAAGATGTTTGGTTATGATGTAAGAAAAGAATAGTACATTTAAATATGTATATCTATATTAAATCCATTTTATTATTGATATAATTAGCTAAGAGAAAAAGAGATGACCATGATCCCGTCGTATCTATTCTCAGATTGATATTCGACTCATCGTCAATAGCACAACTAACTAAAGCTTAATTTTAATTTACTTTACGCTTTCAAAATATAATTAAGACTAACTGAATCGGAAGATAACCCACTAAGCAACAACTTTAAGTCTAATATTTTCTGTAATAAACTTCACTGAATCTGGCGAGGTGTTGTGGTAATTCATAATAGAAAGATCTATGGGAGTAAAAAGTCTTTATACGAATCTTTCTCATATTTTTTAATGTTCAGGGAAAATCTAAAAGATTGCAGATTGAAAAAAATGAAATTATGATATTGCATTACCAATAATGATGATTATAATATGAAAACCTAATAATAAAAACTTTAAACCGAAAATTCAACAATTAAAATAGGCAATTTTTAAAAATAATCATCTTATCATAACTTACTTCAGTATACGTTTCTAATTTCTTCTCCCCTTGGGTCACCCTTTTTAGAATCCGTTTCACGTCGTCCCTGCTTCAACTTTATTTCAATACATTTTTTCCTCTCTCTCCAATTCTTTATTTTTTTCGCATTCCTACCCTAACATTTGGCTTCATTTCCAATTCTTCATCTATTTTCTCTCCGCCTCACCTCACTCCATTTCATTCCTAATCCACGCGTCCTTTATTCCCATCATTCCCCATATCCGCACATTCTCGTTTCCCCCTCATCTTCATTTCTCGTACACAGGACCCGAAATTTCCTCATTAACCGTTTACAACGTGGGCACCCCCCTCCACTCATTCACCTATTTTTTTTCCCGCCTCTCCCGAATATTTACTTCGACCCTCGGCGCTATTTTCTGCCGGTGTTTTTTACACCTTTTCATTCCGGTAATTGGCACCACTGGAGGGAGGAAGATTATGCACGAAAGTTTTCTATCGTCGATGCCATCTCGAGGCGACCGCGGGATTCTTTTTATTTTTTAATGAGCCCACTGAGTTTCTAAAACGATTTCCATGCGGTTGAGGGCTTCTTTCCGCGTAATGCCCCTTCCTTCTACTTTTTCCAAAAGGAGACATTTCACGGCATTTGTACGAGTCGAAATTAATTTTGCGAGAGGACGTCAACTCTTTCGATTGTTTGCCGATCTTTCCAAGTGAAGCTTCCGAGAAGAGAGATGGAAAAGTTTTTTATTTTTTATTTTTATTTCGCGGAATTGTCGAATTTCTCTTTAATTTCGATCTTGTATGATCTGGTCTCTTTATGGACAAGAAGTTTGAGGAAAATAATTCTCCGTATTTATACGTAAAAGCAGATCTTTTTAAGTGGCCGATTGTAAAGTATTTTTACTCATCCTTTTATAACAATGGTATCTATAATGGGGTGAGAACGTTAAAATTTCGAGCACAGTAGTTCAATAGATTTGAGTATTCAAACAGCATTGAGGAGTTCCATCCACGAGCTCTGGTTACCACATACATTTATCCTAACGTATTTCCCACTCTCTGTCACCCTTATCACTATATCGATAGCAATTTTGTGAATATATAACTCTATCCTAAGTTTATTCATATAAAATATATGAATAGTAGTAAATTCTTATACACATATCGCTATTTCATTGATATTCAGCCTAAATATTGTATTTATATAGTGTATACATTATATAAGCACTGTTTACGTTATCACTTTAGTGGAATTACGTAAATTTCATGCACTATGACTTAAATATTAATGCTTCAAAGTCTAAGTAGTGATAGCTCGATGTCTTTCAAACGGAAGAATATCCTTGGCGTCGTCCTAAAGAGACCTCTCATAAACATCAGGCAAAGAAAGCAAACAGAATCATTTTATAAAGCCCCTTTACTAAGGACAGAACGGATGCTTACATCGAGAGGGGGAGAGAACACGTGGATCAAAAACAGTGAGTGTACATAAGAGCTGATGGGAGCCTAAATATTATGAGCATATACTCGTAAATAGAAACAGTTGGTGTCGTAAAGTTTCAAAATAAAGTGACGTGAAAAATTTTAGTGATCGATTAGAAATCAAGAGGATTAAGTGCATGATCTCTCGTGCTATCTTTTTATTTATGCAGGAGAAATTTTAAAAATGATAGAAGCTGATTGCATGACATGGAAAGAATTTATTGATGGCATGCACACATGTACATCGTGTATATATATAGCCATAATATGAAATGGCACGTGTTGAAGGATATTCAAAGGGAGATGGGCGAAAAAATGTGTTAAGACTGTTAACAGGAAACATATGTTCTTGTTTTCTTATCCTTACAAATATGGAATAGAATAAAATTATCCACAAAGTGTTAGCCATTGATAAACTGAGATTAAGGATTAAACTGAACTTGATGAAAATGAAGATTGTTAACAAAATGTAAAAATTCTTTTGAATGATTTGAGTCATGCAAGATTATCAAGACAGAGTAGAAAAGAATGTTTGAAACAACATCAATGAATGTTCAGGATAAGGTATTGTGTTGAAAAATATGGAAACATGGTTATTTAACCGATCGTTTAAGTTTCTTCGGAGAGCTTCCATAGTATTATTCCAATCAGTTGACAGTTAAAACAGAAGGATATTTTTTTAGAAACATGTGTATCATCTTGACTTACATTTATCTACAATATATGATAAGAATGCATATTTCCAAGCCACAATTACTAGAAATATGTATACCATTCATTTGAAAGGCTTTCCGAACAACAAGGAGAGAGGAATAAGACTCGGGATATTCATTTTCCTAGAAAACACTTTTAAAAGCCCGAGTTTGATTGAGAGTTCAGCCAAAGACGCACCTGCTTTGGACGTGCCGAGAGCTATCACCACAGCTGTCTCTCATTTACGTGTAAGTGCAGTTTCTTCGACCTTCACAAATAAAATTTCGTATCAGATGTTCCTAGATTCAAAAGCTTCATTTTCCCACGGATTATTTTCACCATAATCAATATACACAGTCGTTAAGTCATATCAAAACGGAAAGAGATAGAAGAATATTAAACTTTTCAAAACTAAGGGGGGTTCAATGAAAGAATGGAGATGATGGTACAAAAAACGATTAGAAAAATTATCACGGACTATTACTGAATCACTGGACTCCAACATCAGAAAGTTATCATATATTCAACTTGGCCAAATATTTTCTAAATGCTTTTACATTTGAAATTACGTTCCGTTTCGATGTGATTGATATCAAATATTGGTATATAGTAACATTTGAAAATATGATATTGGTATTGAATATGGTACATATATATAAACCGAGAAGGTTTAAAAACTCTTTGTGAGAGATGTATTCGTCGTATTAATATACTAATATATAATACTAATTAAATAACTAATATATAATATACATAATATATGAGGGCTGAATATTATTTTACGATAACTACCTCAGACGAAATCGATTTTTTGTAAGTGATGCATGTCCTAAAAGAAAATGTGCCATTAGAATGTTTAATTAACATTTATGGAGCAGAATACGATAGTGAATTAAAAGTAGTAGGAAAGTACACTATATGGAAATTCTGTCGTAGGATACGTGTTTGAACTATTAATACAGAGTATTCGATAAAAGTACCTGACTCATGATATTAAATCACCATTAAATTCTCTGGCGCAATGCAAAATATTATTATATACCTTAATCCTATTATGATTCTTTTCGTATAAACGTACATGATCTTCAGTATCAAAGATCTTTGAAGTTAAAGAATCCATCTTATATTTGCTGCATCGATAAAATCTGTGTAAGACGTGCATAAGATAGGTTATTACATACAAGACCAGATTATTTCTTGGCAACTCTCTCTCGTTTATGATAATTCGATATCCTATTCATATAGTGATAATGTTTGTTTCCACTACAAGCTTATTTTCTCTGCGTGTTTATTCAGGCAAAAGATAAAGCGTCTGCTACGTCTTTCGACTACAACATACTTTCCTAAATAGAGCTTGGATCCGTAGGAAGGTCAATCTCATATGTCTGAGATTGATTAGATAAACTAAATCGTACCAATCAAACTAAATGGTTTATAGTAGTAAACAAATCACCCTCAGTAATATTTAGGGAAATAAGTTAAACTTAATGCGTAATTAAATAGCATTTTTTCCAATGACGCAATATTTTAAGGGTAAGGAATTAGGGTGTTCTATTTCGGTAAACGCTTGATGTATATATACATTATTTTCTGACGTATCGTGAGCTATCGTTCTGGTTATAAGCACATAAAAACCACCTCTATGACGTTCGAATGTAATCTTGTACACTTATCGATATAGTTTATACCTCACTCCAATTATTCTTAGGATACTGCATTGTAAATATGTAATTATGTACTATTCTACTTATAAGTGCACAGAAGCAGGTGTAATACCTTCTTCAAAAACACAAATTTGGAGATAATTAATAGCATTAACATATTGGAAATAACTACAAAGAAGAAGAAAATCACCCAACATTCCTCAACCACTTCCTTTTATACATAATCCTTTACAAGATGCCAAACTTAAAAAATTAACAGGGTCACCTATATAAGATAATACGGCACACTGCACGAATGCAGCACAGTGAATAATGCTCACTTGGCTTATAGAAGAACATCTGCACTCGATTACATAGTCGAGCAATAATCATCCCGACGAACAGCTCAATTAAAAACTTCAACTTCAAAACAAGAGGGGTAAACAAATTCCAATGCAGATTTAATTCCTCCAAGAACCCCCCCCCCTCCCTCTGAAGATATGCCATGTTCTGGAATATTTATCTTTGCTCTTGATTTTTAAAAGAGAGAGATAACGCCCCGATATGAAGTTTAATCTAATTTTACTGGAATGTTGGGGTAACCCGCACCCCATCTCTTCCGCTGCGCTGCATCTCAGGCCCTCCCTCGTTGCAGCCCCAATCGAGACGGACGCATCCTTCGCTCAGCGCTCCGGCGGCGTGGCCTGTAACCCATGACCAAGCATCACAGCCACGCGGTAAGCGGTCGAACTCAATTAATAAAGTGCACTCCCATTCAAAGTCTCTATCAATGTCTCTCTTCATTCTATGGTCATACCCTTTCCCTTCTATCGAATAGAGCACAAATCACTCCCTGCAGAATATTTTCGAAAAGGATAAAGCTTTTCCTCGACCATCCTGTTTGTTATAGTATGCCTTCTGTTTCATTTGACCTTACGTAGTTGAGTCTCTGAAAGTGTTGTATGACCACTGGAAGGTTTTACTCGTAAAATAGAGCTATCTTTCTGAATCTCCTAAAGTATTCTTGCTCTGTTTTATCGAATGGTAATCGTTCAATGACCATGTCTGATTGATGTTTTATCCTTGAATAGATTTCGAGACGATTAAAACCCTCGTGTTTGAAGGTTAGCGAATGTGAATCTAAAAATAGTTGAAAATTTCTAATATATTTCTAATAACGCTGTGCTTGCTATTGTTAATATATTCTTAATCAACGATTTCTCGCGGTATTGTTATTTACGAATAATATTCCTCGGCAGAAAAAATATCGTTTACACTTACGGATAAATCTTGAAATTACCATTATTAATACCATGATAAATATAGTACAGAAATCTTGTATTACTTAATCTTGTATATCTTACTAAATCGAAGCAAAACAGTTCTGTAACTCTCTTGGTTGTTTCTATCGCTGCATAAATTACACACAAAATTTAATTTTCAAAAATTCGCTGCTTGTTTATGAATGAACAACTAAAAGTTTCAGAAGCGCATATAGAGGTAATTTGAATGATAAAGATGTTAATTAACAGCTACTTTCTTATCAAGCAATATCAAATTAAAGAGTTATAAGAGAAATTTTATTGCATAATGTATATGATGTATATCATCGGCCCATTTTCTCCATGAACGATTACCTTCGATAAGATGATGTAGTAATTCAAAGTTCGATGCAATTTCTTATGTACCTAAAAACCCCTGTTGCGTCTCACACGCAATTAAAAGCTTGTACTATCCATTGGACTTGTACTTTCTTCAAAAATACCCATTCTTAGATTGATCTCCCAGACTTCACCGATCCGAAAGTTTCCTTGCATCACACAGTATGTTTTCTTGACTCCAATTTCAAATCTTTGGCACCCTCCCACTCTTTCTTATGGTCCAGCACCGATATGTATCCTTCCTCAAAAGATCTCTTTACTTCTTCCCCTCGAGACGAGTACTCTTGAGTATCACCTCCTTTAATACGACCGATCAATGAGGTCACAACTTTTTCTCTTCATTCTTCCGCCTCATCATGATTACTCGATCAACTGCCTGAGTGATTAATGCCCGCATAGGGGCAGCACGATCGGCTGAGCATGCATGAATTTCCTTAGAAAAGAATGACGATCCCTTTATCAAACTACGAATATCACGGTCTGCTAGTTCCAGCACTCCTTTTACATCTTGCTCACAAAATTGCTTATTGACCACCCCGTGAGTTTATGCGAAGAATTAGTGACATGATTGTGCTTTTTGTTGAACGATAGAGCTATGAGAATATGATTAGAAATTTTTATTCGTTTATGAAGTAACTCGAGAGGTTTCTTAATCCACAGCGTAACGTATCAATGCCTTAAAGTCCCTTTAGCCGGTCATGTATCGTAAAATGGGAGTAATTTTCCTTCAAAATATTGCTTAACCTGCAGAACTTTAGAGCGCTTCTTCGGAAAAAAATCACCGCTCACAATTACGTCCTGATTATTGTTGTTACAAAAATGTTACCATGCATAGCAACGGAATATTTAAACTGGGCAAAATATGGTTCGTACCACTTTCATGTGACATTCAATCGACTTGGTTCGACTTTTTGTAGAGCCTCATTAATTTTCTTTATTACCGCATCGAAGTTAAGACTTATATGAACAATTCATAAACTTTTTCTGCATCGCTGTTATTTCATTTATATATTTCTAATTCTTATAAAAAATTATCTCAATTTACGTTAATTTGAAAGACCGATGAATTATTTTTTAAGCATTGGACTTGCATGCCTAATGGATTAACTACGTGTGTTCCATGACGCACATGAGTTCCATTAGGAAATGAAATGTCACATTAAGTGGATATGAGCTAGCATTCATGTAGATTTTAAGGGGCTTTAGCTGCCAGAAATAATGCTCGACAGTTATAAATTAGCATGAAGACGCTTGGGTACATTGGTGTTCCATTGCACGGGCGACCTTTCCTATTTAATGAAGCAATGGCAAAATGTTGACGCGACTAGTTTGGAAAATACTACTGCAACAAAAAGTTTCAAGCACAGTACGAAAACAGAAAACCAATGAATTACTTTCATAGCTATAAATGGAGATTGGAAGAGAAAAGAATAGAATATAAGTATTTTGGAAACTCATTCTTGTGTTCCAAAGCTCATCCATGGCTAAGTAAATTAAAAAGATCATCATTAAAACTATCATTCGCTAGAATTAAGAATCACGCAAAATTGAGGTTCATCGTATCACAGAAATTGCAGTAGAATTTTTCAAACTCTCTCGCCCACTTCCCTATACTTCAACAGCGTAGAATAGTCACATGTTCAACTAAAGATGGCTTATCGTTTAGTGAACGTATCGTAAAATGAGGTAGGCGTAAGATAACAATAATTCGCTCCTTACCTTTGTCTGGTCTCCCGCCAATCGTAACTGCCCGCTGTTGTCATCCTTTGGAGTATATATATACCCGATCGATGACTTCCGAGGGAATTCAGGCGTTGAAGTCTCCGCGACGCGGCGTCTTGAATGCCACTCCGAAAGCGAACCTTAACGATGTCCCATTCCTCGTTTCAGGGCTCCGCCGACTCAAACTACTCACAGCCGTCTTCCGACTTGTCGCTGGACGAGGAGAAGGAGACCCTCCGGCGGGAGAAGGAGCGGCAGGCTCTCGCACAGATCGAGAAAGCCAGGGTAAGTAGTCCATCTTAAATGAGTGACCACGGTGATTGATGGCTAGTCTATATCTGGGTAGCTGGAATAAAAGCCACGAAAAATGTATTATATATATACACATTCGGAGGGTTCCATTTGATTTGACTTGAGCCATTTTACCTCGTAGTATGATTCTCAGAGGGACCTAAAATCTGATTGCTCTTTCATAAAAGGTTGACTGGCTCAAGAACATAAATCTCCCTTCGAAAAATATGGAAAAGACTTGAAAAATATAATCGCTGTAAAAATAATAATTATTGCTGCTAAATATTAGATAATGTTCCATGATTTTTGTTATAACATGAACATTGTTTTATAATACAATTCTTTTTAACAATATTTCTAATTTTTTTATTGGATAAAACTAGTAAAATCATAACTTTTATAAATAAGTAGGAGACTGACTGATTCCTCAAATTAATGAACAGAATGAGGAAATAGTCGATAGTCCTCTCTTATCTTTGATTGTTTTAAACATTGAAACATTTAACAATAATAACCATAAATGACATGAGACAAATGATATATAATAAAAAGTTTTCTGACAAAATTTCTGCACAAGATATAGGTTGATTAACGAAATTCCTTTTATATAGTTGTATATTTTTCACTAATTATTAATTCATTTGCAAATTTTCCCAATTTTAATGATGCAAGGGTATTTTGAATAATTTTATACCAAGACATAATTATCGATTTGGCAGCATGAAATGTTATCTTTGAAAACGAAAATGATAAGTTCATTTGAAGAAGAAATGCGGTTAAAAGGGGACTATTTAAGCTTATTTATATAAGAAGTGTCCTAAAAACCGCTAGCTTTTATCCCTTAGATTGACAATTGTTTGTTTATTTCTCTTCTAGACCAAACCTGTTGCGTTCGCCGTTCGCACCAACGTCAGCTACGATGGGTCCCTGGACGACGACTCGCCGGTGCACGGCTGCGCCGTCTCCTTCGGTGTCCGGGATTTTCTTCACATCAAGGTGACGTCTGCATACGATAGTATACAGATTGAATCTGTGCGATCTTTCTTAGTTCGAATAAGAGAGCCTATTAGAAGAAAGATATAGTATGAAAACAGTTAATATAAAAATAATTGTTTAAATTAAACTTCCAATTCTGAACGAAGTTTATTTTTTTGACAAAAAACCCTTTTTGAAATTGTCAATTAATTTATAAGGAACTCTTCGAGTTTGCTATTTATTTGACTGTTTTATACTTTTCATTGAAATCAATAATTAAATTTAAATTTAAAAAACTGGAAACGTGAATTAAATATTACGATTTTATCACTAATTTTTATTCTTGAGTAATTAAGAATGATTAATATTAAAGTAAACTCAAATATATATTAAAAGTAAAATTTTTGCATATAATGTCAACTTAAGACATAAGTAAAATTTATTATGCAATGATAGCACATGTAATTTTCAAAACACAATGTTGAACTTCATTGCGTTTTAGGGAATGGAGATGAAATGAAGATAATCAATATAAATATACGTAATGAATAATTTTAGATAATACGAGACAGGATAATTATCATAAACTGTTTAGCAAAGCGATTATCAGGAATAACGCTTAAGCTGAAAGATTTCAGATATTATAGATATTCATAGATTCAGATAAAATAGAGATTACATCAAACTTTCATAACAAGACACTGGTAATTATTTCCGCGAATGAATAATTTTAATCCTGATTAAATGTTTTCCATTTTAAATATTTGTATAATCGTCGTCTGTATGGAGATTACTTCATCTACGTATAAAGTTATTACTTCTAATTGTGTGTTCTATCATGTAATAATAATACGATAAACAAATTTTGATATCTTGGTCTATCAACAAAATGATAAATATCAAAGAGAATGACTCAACTGTTTATTTCTTGTGCTCTATTTCGCACGCTTCCTTTAGGACGATAAATATTGGTTTAGAGACAATTTCTATATCATTATTTCTATAGCATATTTGTAGCGCCTCCTAAGGATTCCATTTCTTTCGCTCTTGCATCTCCTATGAGACAGCGTTTTAACTGACGCAACCCGAATCTTTTTCTCATGCGACTCGATCTCCCAACAGGAGAAGTACGACAACAACTGGTGGATTGGAATGCTGGTGAAGGAGGGTTCTGACGTAGGATTCATCCCATCGCCAGTGAAGTTGGAATCTCTGAGGTTACAGGCGACACAGGCAGCGCGCAATTCTCGCCTCTATGCCTCAAAGACATCCTCGTCATCCAACTTAGGTGCGCTCTCTCCCCCAACAGCAACAGCAGGCCCGGCCGACACCAAAGGCAGCAATTCCAGAGGCTCCACCCCTCCCACCCCCGGTACGTTCCTTCCCGGGCGCCCCCCTATCTCCTCCCCAAAAACCTCGAATACCTCCGTAACAAAATAGCAACGCCGTGAAAGTATAACCTCATCTTTCCAGGCGCCCAAAGGATGTTTGTATGTCTCTCTGTCTCTATTTGCCTCTTTCTGTTTTCTCTCTCTCTGAGTGGTGTTCGTCGACGTGGTGGTCGCATCTGCAGCTTGCATCCGCAACCCCAACCGCACAGCCAAAAATTTTACCTCCCGCCAACGCAACCAACCGACGCCAACGGCGATGACGATATCACGGCGATAGAGACTCTAAATCTCGATGGAATAACTATTCATTATTCTTCGTAAACACTATATCCGTATACTGAGTATATAAATAGCCCATAGCTTAATGGCATTAGAAACGGCTCCATAAGAAAGTTTTTCTAAATAGGTAGAGAATGGACATCAAAGAGTTTAACATTCTATTTATTCTGTTTTTAAGATGTAATTATCGCGATGCGAATCGTATTAAATAAAAATGTATTTATTCTGCCAAAAAACAGGATATAAAGAATAATATGAATGACTTAAACAACTTTGCTATCATAAGGCTATGGTTAAATGTTGTCGTTGAATGCTTGACATCAATCTTATGACAAGAAATAGTAATTGAAATAGATTTGAAAATTTTTCAACCTATAAAAACAAAAATAAATTTGCACTGTTACTTTTACAGTGAAGCAAGTTCAGTTATATTACATTTGATCAATGTCCTTAAATGTACTTTATTTCTCTAGTTCAGCCTTATGTTACGTTTATCAAACTAAAATTTACTATTTAATCGTACAACTGACCCGTTAATTTATGAAGGATGAGTAGCCAAGTCGTCATTTGTGATTCAAACAAGAGTCATTAACATTATTTGTGGAGGAAGAAAATCGACAGTTATTCAGCATACCCATCATACTTCACGTCATTCATTCGAACATTTCAGTCATCAGATGTGAAGAAAACTATCCACAGTATCGCAAACTATTCCTTACATTCACAACAAATACACGGGATAGTAGATATCATCAACCAATCGATGTTTGTTTCTTAGATTTAACGACCGATTGGGTCGTTTTTTTAACCTTTACGATAGTTACATAATCTTCTTAGTTATTGTAAAATAATTTTGAGGTCATCCGGATAGAGTTAATTTGTTTAGTGTAGATTATTGCCAAAGAGCCCCTCTAGTGTAGACGGAGATACTTTTTCCACCGAAAGGTAGACCGCTTACAAATGCTTTACAACTTACCAAGTTAGAGTAGTAGTGCAGGCAAACATCAGTAAGATAAATTAGTAAAAAATATCTATCATCATCTGTTATCATGTAACTTTAAGGACGCGCATTTCCTTATCATAAACTATAGCTTATTTCCCTTCATTTTTATTTACCCTCTATCCCATTCACTTACGAGGTGTTGCTTGTATTCCTGCCAGTGATGTGGTTTTGTAGAGTAAATAGCTTCGTATCGCTTTTTTTTGTTGCTTTGTTCATTTTTGTCGAATTTAACAATCAGTAGACGTATTATTTAAACGCTGCTCTATTATTTTCGTATTTTTTATTTCTTGAAATCGATGTATATCGCAACTCACGTGTATGTGCTTGTTTGTGTAGCTTTATTCGTTATTTATATGGCTTTTGATTATAAAGAGCGTATTTTTCGTCTCCCTCAAACCCTCACATTTAATTAACTTTTCAGTACACGCAAACCTTTCATTCACAGTTTCCATTCCTAAAACACATCGGCTTAATTTATCCTTATTCCTACATTCTTTGAATTCATTGAATGCTTTTCTTGACCTGAAATCCATCTGATCTCTTCACCATACCTACCTCAATTTCCTCAACCAGTCATCCCAAAATAACTCCCATCTTTTCTTCTGTGAGCATTTCTTGGCTTGCCGAACTCATACGAATTGAATCATTACACATTGCCTCCTCCATGAGTTTCTTCGACATTCGCTTAATTTTTCATTCGTCGAAACAGCCTCTCTACTTTCATTTCCATTATGAGTTTGTGTTGCTTTGAACATTATCATATCATCGGAACACACGTACTTCATTCATCGATCATCGTCAGTAATAACGACAAAAGATTAATCAAAACATGCATTGAGCGGAAGAAAATGTTGAGGTACGAAAAATATCCTATGAAAACATGCAGTAATATATTTTTAAATGATTCAGTTATGTAGAAATACGATCTAATCTTCGTTGAAGTGATAAAATCTCGATAACGCGAAACTTAAGAAATAAACGTAACCTTAATAGCTGATGAAGTAGTGCCGCATATTTCTTTTATTAAGGCACATATTTTCAACTGTATCTGATTCTGCTAAAAAGTAAAATTAATTTTTTTATCGTATAGCAATATTTTATCTATTCTTTGGAACTTGTCGTCGCTTGGCTTAATTGTTATCTCAATACAAATCAACGGTGAAATCTTGAATGTACATTCTATGGACTAGCTATGAAGTTTCTCCTTTACAAATATGTATCACTTCTGTACGTTAATTCGTGAGACCTTAATATAAAGTGTCGATTTCTCCGATGTAAAATTCTGTATTCTCGCGTCATAAAAGCCAAGCGATCGCCTACTTAACAATACTTACGCGACAAAGGTTTATTTTCGTGAAATCTCTCGATACGTTTTGGGAAAATATTGAAGGACTTGGAACGTCATTCTTGGAAAGCTCTGCGGAAAATTATCTCTACACTTTTCACGACCAAAGCGGAGGCGAAGGACATGGTCGATGTCTTCTGAAACGGCAGTTTCAAACGTGGGCAAGCATATCAATAAAGGAGGCACATACGAAGGTATTTAAGACAACCCTCCAATCTTTCTCTTTTTTTTCTCTCTTCCGTTTCCGAACCTTTGTCCAGTTTCCTCTTCTCCTGCACATCTTCCTCTTTCTCTCCTCTTGCCTACATTCTATTACTCTACTTCTCGATTTCTTTGAACGCCCGTTTCCTCTCTTCCCTGGTGTCTTTTCTTCCACAGACATCTCTCCCCTGATATCCCTCCTAAACGTCCCTACGATTGCCTCTTTGCACCCAAACCCCCAATATCGCCCTATAAGACCAATCCTCACAGTTTGATCCAACCGATCATTCACCCCGGAGCTCCTCCTAAAAAAAACCCAGCCTCGCTATATCTTTGGTGTGGTTTTATTTTTTATTGTTTAGTAACTGTCAATCACTGTTCACTATTTATCCAGATTTATTTTGTTCTTAGGTTTGACCATACTGAGTGTTTTTGCATTGATTGATAATGCTTTCAGTAAATGTTTGTCGAGTCACTAACCTCTTGGATGAGCGAGACAAGGGAGTTCTTTCCGACAACTTGCTTGCGTATCCTTCCCGTGCATGCAATACGTATAACTTGCCGGCGAGCCGTTTGTCGATTAAAATTCTAAAATTGAATATATAAAATATTAAATTCTTTGAAAGAATCTTATGGACATGTTGGTCAAAAATTGACTTACTGTTAAGAATTACTGATTCATCGTTTTATTTTTGGACAAAAAAATTAGTAGCAAACGAAACTAGCACTATCATGAACTTTTTTGGGTTATTTGCACCTTTTTTAGTAAACAATAAATCCCCATTAGAACCATTTCTGAAATATAACTCAAATTATACTGCTGTAATAATACTGTAATTTCCAATTAAACAAAGCCTTCCCTGAGAAAACACCGTATTTTCTCATAATCTTACCGGCATGTCCAATTTAGGCAATCATTTTCAGAACCTAATTAAGTGAAAAAAAGGGCTCGCTAGGTGGTCGTAAGAAAGTACCAAATCCAACAACTACTATAATAAGAGTGTATGCGTGTGTGTGTGCGTGCGTGCGTGGGTGTTGTTGTTTGTGATCGGTGGGTGCAGGGGATGACTCCGACTCGGTGGGCAACGCGAGGCGCGGCGGGGCGACCGCACCCTCGCTGACCACTCCGCCGCCCGCGAAAGAGAAGAGGAAACCGTTCTTCAAGAAGCAGGAAAGCCCCACGCCATACGATGTGGTGCCGTCCATGCGGCCTGTGGTGCTGGTGGGCCCGTCCCTTAAAGGATACGAGGTGACGGACATGATGCAGAAGGCGCTCTTCGACTTTCTTAAGCACAGATTCGCTGGAAGGTAATGTATACCGTGATCTCTCTATGCTGGTTGTTAATTATCTAAACCTCAACTATACGAAAATTATAACACCCTATTAACTTGCTCGATTGAACTATGATTGGATTAATCTTTAATAATGAATACGTTTCTATCTACCTTTTTGAAGAAGCCGAGAGTAATGTTCTATTCTCGGATAGAGTAATCGCTTTAAAAGAGACGGAGAATGCCATAGAGTGGTACATACGAGTACCTATCTTACATTTAACTGATATTCAAAGACTACGTTTTAAAAAATGTATTCGCTCTGGCGTTTACAATATAATTAGAATGACAATCTCGTAATGAGAGAATCAATTTTCGGTAATTACAAAAGTTTCAATGTATTAAACTGTTCTTTTTAGGACTTATTACGGATGAATTCAACATTTATTCGGTCTAAATTTACTCTTCAGAACATATAAATAAAACCTCTTATAAATTTAATTCCTTCCTTTTTAGACACAGTAAACTCAGTAAGTAAACATAGTAAGCTTAGCGCTCCGCAAAGCCTGCATCCATCTCGCGGCATATGAATTAAAAAAGTATCTTTTCCACCGTTTCATCGAATCCATAATCTCCTATCTAATCTATTCTTTAATTCTTTTATTCTTCCGCTTCGTTGACCTTTCCCTTCCCTTTCAGGATCATTATAACGAGGGTGACGGCGGACATATCGCTGGCGAAGCGTTCGCTTTTGAACAATCCCTCAAAGAGGGCGCTTATGGAACGCTCCAACTCTAGGTCGTCTTGTTTAGCCGAAGTGCAGGCAGAAATTGAAAGGATCTTTGAGTTGGCCAGAACACTACAAGTAAGTATGACTATTGATTCGTCATCCCCTATATTCCACAAACGAATCTCATCTCTCTCCTTGGGCTACGTTTTACGTAATTGGCCAAATGACAATCGAATAAAGATCTCGATTGCATTCGTACAGTATACGATGTTTTAAAGAGCATAATAACATGATTTATAATTGAAATATCGTTTTAAAAGGTACTCAAAGTATTTCTTAATAACGATTTCACTTAAAATTGAAATCGGAATACAAACAAAACATTTTATATAATGAAAATATTGATCTGAGAATAAAAGGGTAAAATTGCTACGTAATCATCATTGTTATGGAACAGCGAAAAAGAGCTATACCGCAAACGAAAGTACGAGACTTATGGAAGGAGTAATCATAAAATCTCTTTTACAGCTGGTTGTACTCGACTGCGATACCATCAACCACCCATCGCAGCTGGCGAAGACTGCACTAGCGCCAACAATCGTATACTTGAAAATATCCTCTCCTAAGGTGAGAATGTTTACTTGTTACGCTCCAATCACAGTCTAAGGAAAAGAACTGCTAATATCTTTATGACTTTCCATTAAATAAGTCTTATAGCTGTAATTGGACCCTAAACAATCCACACATTGATTTCCTATTACTCTATTTATTTTAAAATTTTCCCCTCTTAGTTACTAGAACGTAATAAGAGTACGAATGACTTATTCCGTCACTTAAGACCCTACACTTTCTCAAATAGATTTTAAATGTGTGTGCTTTTGAAATCCATGTGTATACAATGTGTGCGATGGAGTCAAAGCCGATTCGTCCCACATCTACTGTTGTTCCCTTACACAGACCAATAACTTTATTCGCGAGCGAGAACCTTCATGTTTTAAGAACTAGTTCCTTCAGACAGTTTTCATTCGTTATGGTAGCACATGTACGGATTTTTTGTCCTACTTATTATTAGAATGCATCGTTATATCCTTGACACAAATACGACGAAATAGCGATTATGCTACCTTATGTTTACCTAGACTTAAGACCAGACAAACCTAGACCCAGTATAAGCCTAAACCCAGTTCCTAGGAAGTGTCTGTCTTCGAACGTTATTTTCTATCGATCATTTTTAAGTTAAGCATTAGTTTAGAAGTAAATGGATTTGGTATCCAACGCTTCCAGGACTCCTCTTTAATTTTCATTCAACCGAAAAAGCTATTGTTAAATCTTCACTGAGGGTTATAACCCTGCTTAATTTTTTTATCAACAGTTTTCAACGGACATTTTTACTGCAGCCGGCAGTTCATAACATAATATCTTCGATGTTACATCATTAAAATTTTAAAGATTTGGTAGAAACAGGAAAAACTAAAAGAACTTAACAATTTTGGAAATTATAATAAATTTCGTAAACTGAACCATTAATAATTAGTCCCAAGACAGTGCTAAGAGTGTACTGAATATTTTTTCTTGTTTATTGCCATTAATTTAATGATTGTCTTTCGCCTTAAAGGTCCTTCAGCGTCTCATCAAGTCAAGAGGAAAGTCGCAAGCAAGGAATTTGAACGTTCAAATGGTAGCTGCTGAAAAACTGGCACAATGTCCACCGGAGATGTTCGATGTGATACTCGACGAAAATCAGCTAGAGGACGCGTGTGAGCACATAGCGGAGTATCTTGAGGCAAGAATATATGTGGCAACAAATATTTTAAGATATCACGAAAGATTTCCTTACAAAATGATTTTATCTCTTTGGTGTAAACACTGTTGATCATCAATCCATTGCTGTCCAGCGCACATGGGTTCTAATTTTGAGCTTGATAAAATTCATATTCCGAAAATTTTATACGATAACTTTCTGATCGCTGAAGTAATGATATTTTTTTTTAATTTTAACAATCAGGTTTTAAATTTGATAATTTTATAGCATTTCCTGTGATGACTATCATTTGAATTCAAGTCCAAAAGGGGCCAAACTAAATTTAATTTCAAATTATGATAATTGTTGACTTTCCATCCTGATTATTTTGACAGTAAATTATCTCTACAAAACGATAGAAGAAAGAGTTAATCGCACTTTTAAGCCCTTTAGTTATTCATCTACTTACATGAAATTTAATTGCAGGCTTACTGGAGAGCAACCCATCCTACATTTTCCGGACAATCTTCAGGAGCTGCACCTGTTGCTTCTGCATCATCTTCAGGACTTCAGCCAGGTGGGGGAAGTATGTCTGCATCAAGACCATCTCCCCATGCCACGCCTGGCATGGACCATAAGCTCAACTCAACTCCTCCAGGTATGACTTTACCTATAAGCAAAAAATATTAGAATTATCATCCTATATCTGAATATTATATTCATGAATTGGAATTTTAACATAAATTACATGAAGGAGAACATAACCCCATGATCGTTTAATGGGAAGATTGTTTCTGGCTAATTATCCACTAAGAGATACTGGAGAATTAGATCTGCGTTAATGGCTCACACTGCAGAACTGTATGAGAGCTGATCAGGATTGGTATATATTACCCCTTCTGAATAAATAAAGGTTGTGATATCAAATTAACTTTTCATCACTGTTTTTTGATTCTATTATCAATTTGTACATAATCAACTGTTGATAAATCATCTTGATTGAGTCAATTATTCAGAGCCCTCACTGTGAGTGTGCCTTCGACAAATTCTTCATCAGTTTCATAATTTTCACAAAAGTAATTAAGCATTAATAACATCAGTATTTTGAATGTAAAATCTCAAAATATTAAATTTGATAGTTTCAACAGTTTTCATTTCAAATCATATCTAATTGTAATGGTACCCAACCATAAACTTAGCCAAAGTTTTTTGTACAAAGTAATTACATTTGTGTGCTTTGTACAGACAATGGTGGTGCACAGTTCAATTCATATTGCTATTTTTTCTATTGTATTTAAGTGCAACATATGCAACAATGAAGGATCAGAAGAATTAAATCCAAAACTGCATAATGTGGGCTCTCCAATTGCTTTGTGATAGGCTATCTATCTCATACAGTGAAACAATGGAAATAAAATTATAATTTCTGTATTCAATAATTTAGTAACATAAAAACTATGCACTGCTCATAGGTGAAATATCAGTAATATTGATTCAAGATCACAATATATTCTATACCATATTCACTAGTATTTTGAATTTAAAAATTACCAGTTCTAATTGCCTTCATACAATTTATAATGTTGAAATTTCATTTCATTGTGTTTACATCAAGAAAATGATCCTAAGTAAAGGATATTATTGAGTTCTTTGTTAAAAATAGTAAATTTGTTTATAGTCTAGTCATTAATAAAAGTCACTTCTAGATGATATCTTACATTAAGTTAATGATTTCAATCTAACAAAGTCCTAGTAAGTCTTGTAAGTCCTAGTTCATACAGGAAGGTGAATGATCCTAATGTTATTATTTGCTAATGCTAAATGTTTAAATGGTATGAATAATGTTTTACCTTTGTTAAATTTTCAGTTTTCTGAATTTAATTTTACTAGATTTTAAACCTGTTTTGTAAGTAATTTACATTTAATTGCCCTACTTTATTTATAACTCAATGAGATTCTTTTATAATCCTACCTGTTAATGTAAGATGTCATCTTTACAATTAAAATAAAGTAAAAACTAAAATTTTCTTCAAAATGTATTATGGCTTAAATAAGTGTTTGATATGAGAATGATTTAATTCAAGAGAAATATTAATTGAGTAGCATTTAGTTTAGAAAATAATTTATAATGAAAGTAAATTGATCATTACAGCCATTGATAATAGTGTCCATTTGATGATATAACTCAAATAAAACTAATATTTTTAACATTAATGAAATCTTCCTGCAAAAAAGTTGTTTGTCTGATGCAAATCAATATCTGAAGATACTGATTTGTAATTCATGAAATTTATTAGTATTTAATGTGAACATACATATATTTATGAAGATCAAATTTTAAAATATTTGATATTGTAAATTTTATTTATAATCTGAAAGAATTTCATTAAATGCATTTGAACTATCCCCATTAAAATTGAAACATATCATGTGGTTTGATCTCATTTTAAAATATGATTAGCAAATCTATTCAAGATGTAATTCTACCAAATATAGCTCGGTTAATTTAATAACTATGGTCTTATTAATAATTTTATTTATATAATATATAATAATATATGATAATTGATTGATATTGAATATAAGAATGTCCAATGGTCCATAAAACTAATTTGAAGGTTTTCCTTCCTTATATTATTGATAATTTATCCCCAGGTGCTGATTAGCAAGTTAGTTGTTATAAACTGTGATGAATTACATAAAATATGTCACTTTTAGTTTTCTTCTATATCTACCCAACATCATTACATTAGAATTGATAATTGACCATAAGACGAATAAAACATAAAGATATCAGATTCAAAGATTCATTGTATTATACTCAATTATTGTAATTTATCCAGCCTGAACTCCTTATTGTTAAATAACAGATTTAAATGGTTCAAAAATGTACAAGTTTATATGATACCTTTCTATTGGAGCACCTTTCTTTAGTGGAAAACATGAAATTTTGAACAAACATTATTTCTTATATTGAACTTCATATTTACATTAGTGAAGATTTTTTCACAAATCATGAAATGTTCTCTCACAAATAGTTTGCTTTCAGAATTTCCCTGCTCGATCACCTCACTCATTATGCCATCCTACCAAGCAAATTGTTAGATTCTGCATATTGTATTGTCATTTTCATGTCACTTGCATAACAATGTCATTGGATGGCACTTAACAGTAATTCCCTATGCAAGTAGGTCCCTTTGTTTTACCCGTTTTAGAGTGAGTGATGGCTAAGTATGCAACTTCACGCTTGAACCACATGACACCAAGCACCTGGGATGTTTGCACTCACTCCAGCTTCTTTAGACATTGTATGCACTTAGTTTTAGGAAGCAATTCCCATATAAAAATGCAATATGTTCATGAGATGATTAACATCATGAATGTTATTAAAGAGGGAGATAAGACAAGAGTCTGCCTCCCACTTTATTTGCTCACTTCCCTATCTTTTCATATTATATCTCTCTTTTTCCTTTCCCAACCATTATCTTACCAATCCTTATCCAATATTCCATGATGCTTCCCATTATCCTCACCAACTATCCAAACCCTCAACCTCTCCATATTTAACCCCAACAGCGCACCACGACACCTATGGATACTCACACGACCCAAGAGGTAAATGGCAGCCCCTTCCCAGATGCACAGTAGTAGATATGCAAGCACTCCTCTTGGCATAGTCAATATAGAATGATAGATGATGATAGATAATAGGGAGAAAAAAGAATATATTCTTGCATGCAACTGTCAGCGAGTATTAGAAGAATCAAGGTTTAAAATTTTCCAATTTTTGACAGGATGCATATCTTTAACAATATATTCCAGTAAAACTCTACAATATTGAAAAATTTGAGGGATATGAATGATATTAAACCAAGTTTGATATTGATATGAAGGTAGTTAGATAGAAAACTTACATGTCAATGAAACTTAATGTAGTGCCCATATTAAACTCTCATTATGAAATATCTCTGGATCTGAAGTTTTGTCCTGAGCATGTAAATTTTTCTTCCAACACGTCTAAAAGAAGTTAAAAAATTTATGTTAGTGATAGTAAGGGTTTAATTTTACTTAGGAATAAACTAAATTATAATCTATCTAGAATAGTAGAGTTGGATTAGAAAAGTAATATATTTAAAGAACTCAAACTTAAAAGCAGGAATTGAAACATTTACATATCTTTGTTTTTGCTCTCCCAGTTTTCATTTACCATATTTATACTCCTCTCATGAATTATTTTTTAAATTTTCAATACAATTTCAAAACAAACAATTAAATATCCTATTACATATACTTTACAATAATATGACCATCTAGAGATTTTGGGAGACCATAAAATCTTAATTACTATAAATTTTATAAATCTCTCAAAAATAAATAGCTATCCTGATTGTATACTAATACTATACCCAAACAAGAACATTAAAAATAATATCCTCCTCCAATAGTAATCAATATTCATATCAAATTGTAATTATAAAGAAATATAAAAACTTATTATTATAATTATATACAATAACGAACACAGTCCTAAATCTACATTAATAACATTTGGTTCAATTTTATTATAAGACATGAGATCCTTGTTCAGATTTTTTTCATTTCTTTCAAATCAAGTTTTTTCCCATACTACATAAATGTACATTGTACAAATAATTTTTGGCTTTAATAATGATGTGGGGAAAATGCTGGGAATTCTTAGGAAAATGAATTGTTCTTTCAAGTCAATATAGAAACTGACATTGCTAAAAGAGCTTGATTTGAAACCTGTAGTAAAAAACTTTTCTTCAGAGATTGCATCTTAGAAAGAAAATTATTTCTCAAGTGAAACTAATTGATTCTTTTTAAACTAATCACATTATTTAGGTGAAATTAGAATTTTTGGGTCTTAGATTACTGTTGATAATATTTAGGATCTATCATTTATCCCACTGTGTTACTTTTAAATAGAGTTTTACTGAGAATTAGGTATCAGTTTTTTGATGAAATTTGAAAGTGAAAGCAGCTAAGAATAACAGCCAGAGTTACCCATTATGGGCAATCTGTCTCTACTGCCAAGCATGTATTTGGTATGTAATGGTTATAAGTGAGTACATATTTTTCTTGTCCATAAAATGGGAGTGCTTGCTGTGAAATTTTTGTTGTTTAAAATTTATCTTTCTTCTTGTTATTGTTTATTAAACACTTAATGTTGTTAGAGGTTATGAGCTGTCTTGGACAAGAATGTCCAAAACGATATGCAATGCCTTGTTTCTGCAATGCACGAATCTCTTCTGGATTGATGCTTATTTTCTTTACAATGCCTCCTCTTTGATTAAAACAGGCTTATCTTCCAGCTTAACTTTTTATTTTACCAAAAAGCTTTTCATTGCCAGATAATTAGTTGGTGATTGGATTTATCTTCTCATGACATTGGATGTCACACAATGACTAATAGAAATTTCAGATATATATACAAATCTCAATACATTTCCTGTAATAAGATTATATTATTTCTTCAACACCTTCTTCTGATAGCATAAATCATGCATGTATTTACTTTAAAAGGATTTATTAACCCTCCTTAACCTAATTTCCTTTGTTATTTTGACAGTATCAAAGTAATAACTATGATAAAATTCATTTATAAAATTAAGATTTTAAATAATAGAAAAACTGTCTGAAATATTTCTTTGTTTAGGAAAGTTTAATAAGATTGAAAAATATGGATTTAACAAAATGACAATTATTTCATTCAGATATTCTATAAATCTATTTAATTTTTAATCTTCCATGACTTTCCTAATTATTTTTTGTATGTTTACTTCTTTTATGGAATTTCTCCAGTTAATTCTATATCTTTCATTTAGCTTTCCAGCTTGCATGTGCACAAACTATCACTCTTCTGCTTTTGTTTTTAATTTTTGCTTTCTTTTTGAAATTATATTTCCCTTGATTACTTTTTCCTCTTAGTTCCCTCAAAAGGTGTTATTCGGACAATTGCCGAATAGCAGGAATTGGAAAAAAGGGCAGTGGAATTTAAGTTATTCGAGTGATTGGACAAGGGATTTAGAGCAACAATAGATGAGTAAGTACTTTGAGCTCAGTGTCATATTCCCTACTAACCAGAGTGGAATTCGCAACTCACCCCAAATATGAACGTAAAAGATTTATTGCAAATAAAGAATATACCATGCTTACATTTTATTGGAATACAAGCTGCCTAATATCTATTTTTCATTTCTTATTTTTTTTATGGAAATCTGTTATAACTAATCCTCTATGTTTTTATAGTAGTTAATTGTTTTATTTAAAAATAACTCACTCAAGCACGAAATTTCTATTCAATGAGGGTGTGAAAGTTTAAAGAATTTTGAAGTAATATATTTGTGGAGTGCTTGATTATATCGTTTCTATATTTTCAGTAAATCTTTGCAACTCATCAGATCAAAAATACAGAGAAAGTTAGTAAGCTCATATCCTTGAAGAATTTTCCCTTGTTTTTACTTTTTCATCAACCTTTTATATTTACTTCAAAGTAAATTTTGAACATATCCAGTTTATATCTTAAAAGTTGACATAAAATATAAATTGAAATATAATTTTTAGAAATCCCTTACCAGAATATCTACATGTATTGATTTCCAATCATATTAATTGTCAATGCTGTTCACTATCTATTGTAGAGTTAATTAAAAATAAAGGGATTTCAATCATTTTACCAAAATCATATCTAAATTTTGTTGAATGAAGTCAATTGAAAATAGATTCTCAACTATCTACAGATGGCATTATTATTTACCTTACTGAATTAATCATAGTAAATCAAGTATCTTATATAATTACAAAAATGAAAATAAGATAGATATCATATGAGATAATTTTAGCAGAATATGAAATTGATATTTGAAAGCTATCATTCAATTTATCCTCTTCTAAAATAAAATTCTAGTGAAGAATCCTTCAAGTTTATATAAAAATAGGAAAGAAGTGGAAGTGACACTGAAGCAACTTTGTGGATTCCAATGGATAATAATATTCATATTTTATATGCATTCTTTGGATCCTGTATAAAAATTCAAATGCATCAGTGAGGAGGCCAGAATCTTATTTATGCATGGGTTTGTTTTATTTTAACAAGGGCATTGTTGAGTTGTTTATATGCATGGCATGCAAATACTTTAATTACTTTGCATATCTATCACTGGCTTTTATGCAAAAATCTGCTGCACAAAAATTTCTAGCACAACTTAAATTTTCTTATGGTTGTACTAATGCCACCACTTAAATTTTCTTACAATTATCTCATACTATACCTGCTAGAATTGATAAGCAAACTGATGAAGAGCATTTATACTGAAAGCATGTGAAACTTTATCTGAGCTGTTCAATTTTATTCCATTGATTAGATAAAAGTAATTGGAATTAGTGTTATTTATTATAGACGGATAAAATGCCAATTACCTAGCTGCTTTTTTAAGACATGGCAACTATTAGTGATTCAATGAAAGTGCTGGTTTATGGCTTGCATAACTTTAAATCAAGATTAATGAACTTACTTTATGGTCGATTTCAGGTTTTATTATAATTAATTGATATAAGAATTAAAACCACTGATACTTAACATGTTACTAAATATCTATTAATATTCAATCATTAAAATTTTCCTTGAGTATAATTTTTATGAATTATAACAAAATTTCTCATATGTTACCTGATATTCAGTTTAAAAACAGTTTTTTCAATTTTTAACTTCAAACTTTCCAACTAGAATTTTGTAAAATTTTTCAAAGATTATGATGCTTATAAATTTTTTAAATCTAAATATAGCCAACTTTTTCATGTTCAGAAAAATTCAATTCCTTCACATAATTGTGCTAAAAAGAAAATTATAGATAATCCTGTGTGCCCCTCAATAGATTTAGCCAAATTAGCTTTACACCACATTCTGTAAATATTTAGCAGATGAATTGATAAACTTTCTGTTGCACTGGTGACAATTCAACTTTGATCCAAAACCAAAAGCAAAATCTCTATTTGATTTTGTAGCCTACCATCGGCATCGCTCCAGGGGACGCTCACGAGAGTATGAAGAGGAGGAGGAGGAGGAAGCTGAAGAAGTTGAAGAAGAAGAAGAGGAAGTAGAAGAGGAAGAAGAGTGTGAAGAAGAACCCTTAGATGAAGAAGCAGAGGAAGAGGAGGAGAGATACCACAGGCGCATGAGAAGAGGCCCTCCTTCAGGTGGAGTTGCTCCAAGGAGTCACAGATCTGCGAGAGGAGCAGAACCAGGAATGGCATACCATCACCGACGAGGAATGACAGAGGAGCCTCGTGAGGGAGGGAGTAGAAGACGAATGGATGATGGTGGTCGGTGGGCAGTTGAAGATCATTCTCCTCATCGAGCTTCTTCTCGTAGGGCACTCAATGCTATATGAGGTGCAGGAGCAACAAAACCAGAAAGGCTGTGCCCATGCTCTTTGACAACAGATTTTCATGATATTTGATGACAGATTTTAAGAGAAAGTAGCGGAACAAATTGGCCCCATTGAGGATTGTCCAGAATGGCTGTGCTTTGAGGCGCAGAATTAGTAGTATCGATGAAAAGATTGGTGCTGTATGTCCACCCTAGATTATTGTTTAGAAAAGTGCGAGAAGTGCATGGTTTTGAGGTGAGGAAGAGCTGGAGTGATATGGAGAATTAGAAAGTAGAGAAAAAGCAGAGGTGTGATCTAAGTGCAGAGGGGAAATTTTCTTAAATTTTAATAAGTTACAATGAAGAAGATCCATCTGGATTGGCTTGATGCAACCCCTTTGCCCAATCTCTGTAAGGAGAGTGAATACATTTTGAGAGAAGTTTCATTAAAAGAGCAAGATAAGTCAGAAAAGTAAAGGGAGAAGGCTGATCTATGTAAATGTAATTTTGGGAATAATGCATGGTCCTGGGCAAATTATGCCTTAAAATGTTTCCAATGCACATCAATTTAGTGACACCCGCTTCCTTTTTATGCAGGGTTCATTGAAGTCATGAGGCTGTCAGCTTCTGGGTCAATTTTGCTCTGTAGATTTGTTGGTATTGTGGTCCAAAAAAATTACAAACCTCAAAACGGAACTTTGGTATTATGCTTTCTTTCTAATTCAATTAATATGCATGAGAATTGTAAAGAATTGAGGATAATTCAAAATTTTTGACAGCCTATCTTCCCTTCTCCTATTGTAGCATAAAAGGTCTTTTTATGAGAAACGCTATGTTCTTAGTCATGGTGAATCTATAAAACCAAAGGCCTTGATCATTACGTACAAGAAAAATCTTTTTAGAACTGAAGTTAATTGTGGTTTCCAGGTATGAGATCCAGCAATTCCTGACCACAATACCCCTTGCAGTTAGATGGGCACCCCTTGTTCATTCCTATGGACTATGGCAAGGTCTGAAGGTGCTGATGGAACAGGTTTGGTGATAAGATCTAAACTGTCCCCTAATGACTTCCACTTCCGAGCTTTCCCGTCAAGGGAGTGTGATCCTTTGTTTGACCATATTAAATCAATCATTTCCTTTCATTAAGCTGATGATTAAGTGATATATATTGGAATATTGGACAATGACTATGCTAATGTTTTTCTTACTGGGAAATATAAAAGACTGTGTTAAAAGAAGAGGAAAAGAAGAAGGTTGAGAATATTATGTGTTTTTACATGACCAATGTGACTGACTAAAGCTGAAGTTAACAAATGGAGTGTCAGGGAGAAAGACAGAAAAAGAAAGAGAGAGAGAGATAGAGAGATATAAACATTTCCTGCCTTAATTTAGAAAGCCTGCTGTTGATATTTAATAATTAAATAGTGGGTATGTGTGTATGTATAGCCAGTTAAAGTTATATATGCACACATACATAATGTTATTGTAAATACATATATAAATATACACATATGGATCCTGGATTTCTTCAATATCTGAAGATATACCTGCTTGTACATTCAAAGTTTATGTGTTTCCTGAATTATTCTTTTTGTTTCCATAGGTAGAGTGGTTAGAAGTAGCTCTCATAAATCTGTTTATTTATGATAATTGAATCAGTTTTAGGTTACAGATCTTCATAATACTCAAAAATGATTATCATTACAAAACAAGATGCATATCCTTATAGTACTGTATTAGTTTCATTGATGATGATTGCTATTTAAAGGATTGATGCTATTTGACAGATTATATTGAACATTTAAAATCTTATTTGATTTGCAATAAAATATTATATAATTATTACTCCAAAATCTAAATCATTCCACCTATGTTTTTGTATACTAAATTTTATAAGGCCAAGAATGATTGGAACACGTTAAGAAAGAATGCTTTGATAATTGACAGTTTTCAAAAATAACTTGGTTAATGAAAAATAACTTTCTCTCACATTTCAAAGCATCTTAATTTCCTCAGAAAGGGTCTCTACAATTTACACATCTACTCTGGGCAATTTTTTTCTACATCAAATGGTATAAATACCAATGTATCATAAATCATAAAAATATTTTGCCATTTTGAATGATTTTTTAAATGTACTTAATATATCTTCATTTAATAATGCATTAAAAATTTTTATTGTTTATTCTTGATTAAAATATTGCTAAATAAGTCACTAATATATTTATTAATGATCTATAGTAAAGCAATATCATCTAATAAATTATCTTCCTTCCAAACACAAAATCATAATAGATCTTGCTTAATATGCCATTTATTAAAAAATAATCTATAGATATAAAGAGGATAGATATTTTTATAAGTTTCATAGAATAAAGTTTAAATTTAAAATTCCATATATTAAGAAACTTACACATTCAAAGATATTTCTTTATTTAATTTCAATTTTGCTGAATTTAAAACTCAATTTATGAATTTACCAAGATAAAATTCGTTATGAATTTGTTGACTAACTATATTTAATTACAAAAAAATGGTCAATGACTTTAATTATTTTTAATTTGTAGTTGTATAGTGAAAATTACAAGCAAAATAATATTTCCTAATTTTTTCAATGTTTGGTTGGATTAGAACATTTCTTAAATCTATCCATTAAAGAGAGGGGGTAAGAGGGCATAAATTTACTTGCGTAGTTTGTAGATAAAATTCATTCATTCTGAAGTATCTGTAACATAATCATACTATTTGAAAGAAAAGCATTATGCTACTTTTCATCCTTGAAATACCTGTAATTATTTTTATTTCCAGAAAAATCAATGGTATGGAAATTTGAGTCATTCTGAAAGGAATCTGAATAACCATACTTTAAAATATGAAAATTTAAAATGTTACAAATTTTTATAACAGAACTTAATTATCTTTGGGATGAAAAGGGATAACTCAGATCCTGAAGTTAATGTAAAGGGAAATCAAATTCTCTCCTGCAAATATTCAGACTAATTTTATTCTTTCATTATTAATTTTCATTATTTATAGATAAAGACCATTATTTGAAATTGAATGAGTTCCAGTGATTCATTAAAACAATCAGGATATATGAATACATACATAAAGTAGAGAACGATAATTTCCATTTCTATTTCTTAAGTACAAGTAAGCACTAAGGACTATAAAGAGACAAAAACCAAGGAAAATAGACTTTCTGATAAATTAAAAATTTTTCATCTAAGAAATAATGAAATGGTAAGTTATGAAACACACGTCCTCATCAACATTGTATTTCTTGATCTGACTTCTGTCAAAAAGCATCTATTTCCATAAAAATAAGGATAAATAGAAATCCAGCTGTTATTATTAGCATACTAAACCAACATTAGAAAAGTCACAAAGAATTACAATGGCACACAATCTTCAGCACAGTGTGAAGGGTATTTTTTGATGTTACTCATCTCTCTCTCTCGGTAGAAATGTTTTTAAAAGATGAACATGAATGGCAGCGTGAGTGTCTAAGCATTTGTATGTATATGCTGATACGCATACATATTTTGGGATATATAAATACATTTATGGATGTACATGTATTTATATATGCATCTTATTTGTATGTTTATGCGTATATAGGTACACATGTGTATGTATGTATATATTAATATATTGCAGTTGTTTCACCCTTGTATGAGACTGAGAACCCACATCTCATTACCACTAACTATATTTTATCTACATACAATTAAAAAGTAACTCAATTATCACTGTTAATCATGTAGAATCTTAGTAATAAGCTGAGCTTACATATATATATTTTTTCCAAAGGAAATACAATGTGGGAAAGTTAATTTTTTATTCTGAGTATCCATTTTTCTATTAGTTTGTGATTAAATATTTCTTCTTCTTGAAATTTTGTTAAACATTTGCTGGATTGTCTCTATCTTTTGATGACAGGAAGTTTCACAAAGAAGTTATTCTACAAAATGTCTTTGTACAGCCTTTGAATCAAATTATTGTACTTATCCAAGTTATTTATACCAATAATAACATTTCTTTCCACTCATACTTATCAACTATCTTTTTCCTGCTTTCTTCCTCTAACATGAAAGTATACCTTACAGATATAAATAGCATATTGAAAATGAGTCACAAGATATTTTGAAGTGTTTTAAATTAATTTAAATATTTTACTAAATATAATGCCATTGACTCATTTAGAAAAACCCTGTTATTTGAGTAATATAAATTAAGTTTTTGTAATTTCAAGAAGAAATTAATAGTTGATGATTTTGATACAATGTTGATTGCATTTTAAAAGAACAATATAAAAAATAATTCTCATTCAATTGTTAATCAATCATAAACATAAAATCAGTTCAAAAGTTGATCTTTAAAGTAGATAATTTCAGTGGGGAAATAATTTGATCAAGTTGTCTAAATAATATCATTTGAACAAACTTCTATAGCAAAAACATTTTCTATAATACATAGAAATCAGATCTAAGTTTACCACAAAGAAAATCCAATTGCTCAATTAATCAAATTTGTCTATTTATTGAGTTTAAATAAAATACTAGTTTTCCAAAAATAATTTAGATGAATCAGTCATAATTAAGATAGTTCAATATTCCTCCAAACAAGAATCATTTTTTAAAGTAAAGATTTTCCTTATAACATGCACACTATGAAAGTTTATGACTTATGATTATCAATATAGTGCTCCAATTTGTTAATAGATAACATGACCAAAATTCTTATCATCATCAAAATATTGAAACTTTTGTTAAGGTAAAAAAAGTAGATTATTATAACTGAATGTATTGAATAAATAAAATGAATCCATCATTTCATAAAACATGATGGCAAGCAATTTATTTAATTCTCGATTTTCATTAAAAGCATCTAAAAAGTGGCCATGTACATAGGTAGTATTGGCAGAATTGGTTTTTGAGGATTAATCCCAAATGGTAATTCAAATATAAAATAATAATGTATTTCATATCTGTTGCAGAAATTATATGTGATATAACAGTCAGTTTTAAGTTGACAAATGGGACTAAATAATTCCATCTAAATTTGCTCGAGTATTTTAAAGAAAAAATAATCTGTTTATGATGATAAAATTATGAATTACATTTCCTTATCTTAGGAATGTATTATCAATATAAATCATAAAAACCCGCAAGAATCAATCAATGTTTGTCAGCTCCATCATCTCAGAGTTTTAATTGCAGAATGTCACCTATACCTTATAATTTTAAATTTTCCCGAAGATATATTTAATATAATGAAAAGTAGCCACAAAATGAAAAATTGGGGGTTTAAACAAGAGCTATTTTAATTTCCACTTACTTCTTAATGAGAAGACATTGATGACTGGGATATGCAAAGCCCTTTCCTAAAATAATGAATTATTGATTTTTGTGTTCATGTTAATCTGGACCTTGTTATCATGGAAAGATTACGTTTGATTGAACTAACCATAACAGATAGTAGACTATCAATATCTGTAAGAAGCTTTCAAAAACCAAAATTTTTCATCAGTTATATCTGGACCTCAATTCTTTTAAAGTTCAAGCATTTTTTGACATACTATTAATATTATTCCATGGATAATTGTCTTTAAGACGACATATGCAGTGCTTCAGAAATTGTTATACTTTTATATTTATATTGTTTCAGAAATATTGTGCGGTAGATGAAATAATGGTAGTCCGAGAAATCAGGAAGAAATTACGCGAAAGTTACACTATAGTTATGAAAAATTCTCATTCGAAGATGAATATCTAGTAGATAAAGTAATGATATTAAGAAAGTGTGGTGGAGTTACGAACAAGGGACAGATAACCATAAAATTAAGCAAACGATGGAATAATGTAAAGAATTAAAAAACCTGGACAATTTAGATGAGGACAATGGATACTGTTCAAGCTTGTAAGAAATTATGCGGGTGAGTATAGAGAAAAACTACAAGCGTACGGAAATGATTAGTAGCAGAAGGGAGCATATATATATTTTAACGCGACTAAAACTAAATGAAAAACGATAAAAGAATTCCGAAACTTAGAGAGTTCATTAACCCGGAAGAAACGTTTTCTTATGTTGTTAAATTGCACAATTCACGAAAAAAATCTCAGAAATGTAATTTCGAAATTATGCAAACCTCTAAAAGTTTCTGCTATCTAAGTATATTAAGCATATCTGGAAAGCCGTCTTAAATTAAATTACATATTTATATTATATTTTATGCAAATAAATTCGCGCTTTTCTAAATTTAACCACATAGTAAGATTATAAATACCATCGCTAAGCCAGTTTTGCTTACCAAACCAAAATGTAATGCATAAATCTCGAAAGTCAATATTTATAAAAGATTTCTTTATTAATATATATTTTTAAAAATCGTCTCAAACTCTCGGTATTATGATGATAAACGGATTTTAACGTAATCCGAGTTATATTTATTCATTTTCGCAATAACAGCACTTCTTGAATCTTTGTCCGAAAAATGTAACGGAAAAATTTGCTGGAATCTTTTGATTCCGGTAAATTAAATTGGCACAACTTATAACCTATTCATTATCTATGAATATAAGAGAAGGAATGAAGTTTATCATACCTTAAAACTTCATCTCATAAATGAATTCAATTAGTGAATCCCTATTGTCCGCTAATTCTCTGCGAATGTTTCCATGGTTACTATCCTTGGCAAATTCAAATTTTGAATCTCGTTCGAATTCGCGAACATGATTTGCGAATATTATCTAGAGAAGAAATGCTTCGACATAAAAGTAAATGCGCTTAAAATATTTTTTATATAAAAAAATTAATATAAGTGATTTCGTAATATGTATAATAGTATTTGCTAATTAGTTCTTATTTTTGAAAGTTACTTAGAAGATAATCTCAAACCCTTATATTCCAGTTATTTATATTTTGAATTATAAATTGTGATAAACTAAAAAAATTAATTTATATTAGACATAGTCTTCATATATTATAATTTGAAGTAGAATGTGTGTCTTTACTACATATACAAGCAAATAAACAAAATTATGTATAATAATTCAAAGGATATTAATAACTTGGTATTGGTTACAGAGTACTCATGTGAATAATTTTAAATTAAATATTATGTACTTCATACAATAACCTCTTAGGTTCAATAGGAAGGCAGTAAAATTTTATCTATTCTATTAATAGAATTGATTGATTATTTTCCAAGTCTTTAACATTTTTGAAGGAATACATATTGTATGTAAGGAGTAAAGACATAAGAGTTACTTGTCACTATTCATAAACAATCATGAATTATTTAAAAAATTGAACTTTATCTATAAAACTGTTTTGAATAGGAAAGAATGTTTAAATATTAATTCCCATACAAAAATCTAATGCTAAAATGGTTTAAAACTTATATTTATATGCTTCATTAAATATTTGATAGGTTTTTTATTTTATTCTATATTGATTGGAAGGAATATTTTACAATTCCTTTGCTTATAGTTTCATATTCAAAGGTGTTACAAGGAAATGAAAAGCAAAATATATTCTTATAATAGTCCTCTTTAATCTGTACAAAACATATAAATGTATTCTACAAAGAAGTTACAAATACATATCTTTGGTATCAGCCACTCATACACTGTCAAGACAAATGAAAATTTAAAACGTATAACAATATGATTTCACAGCTGTTAACAGGTTAGTACACATACAACCCAGCTTTATTTAAGCTGTGCTAATGATCAGCAAACAAAAAGCTGCAAAGCTGTTTAACTAACAGCTACTAGAAACATTCTGCACAAACATGAAGAATATATATATATATTATAGTGGTAATTCATCTTTGGATTTATCCCTTACAGTTAAACACTCAATATGTTTTTCTGTAAGATAAGAAATGATAGTAACTTTTAAGACTGAAAACAATTTCATTTTCAATCAATAAACAGTAATTTGGCTTAAAGTATTCACACTAAGGCAAATTTTGCCTTTTATAAACAATTCACTCCTTACAAAGTTTTTACTTTGGAAATAAATTACATTGATCATCTTAGGTAAAATGCTTTTGCATAAGAGCTTTACAATCATCGATATCAGAGGTTTCTCTCCATACTGATATAACATAATCCCTCAATACCGAAGATGTTTATCAAAAAGTTTATCCAACTAGATACATCAATTCAAAATTCTGCTTTGCTCTCTAGAGGTAACTTGCAATGCAAGCATATACACACTACCAATCAAGTTTCACTTTTCAAAAGATTACATAGGCACAATCTACATTAAATAATGATGCCTAGATTTAGTCAATAACTGCAATTTGCAAAGCACTTTTACAATGACTTACTCTACAAATACCAAATGTGTCACATAAGCACCCAAGCAATGAGATTGGAACTTTGGCATGAAAACTAGACTGAAACAATAATGAGTTTCAATGAAAAGTAGCTTGGTTTTGTAGCTAACGATTCTTTGGCTGCTTTTGCTTTGAGCACAGGAAATATTCCCTTTTTCTTTCATAGAGCTGCAGCCGGTGTCATCTTCATTTTAAATTATATCTGAAAAGATAAGAGTAAATGATAAGTAACTAAAATTATTTTAAGAATATTAATACAAATTTTGAATGAAATATTTCTTTATCTTCTGTAACCTTTGAGTGATTCTGATAAAGTTTATACTTATTCAATTTAATAACATAGAAATTAAGAAAAAGCTTATAATAACACTATTGTGTTCAGTTTTTGACAATGAATATTTTGAAAAACTAAACCAAATATTAAAACAAACATTGCAATATTTCTTCTTGTTGAAATGTAAAGACACATAACACAGCATGTTAATATTATTTTCAATGAATGAGATAAAATTGATGGAAAACTGTTTCGCAATAGGCTTAAAATTAAATTTTATAGAAAAGGCTATTCTGCTAAAAGATGAACAACATGGTGATGCTTTTACCTGATTGCTTTTGAGCTTCAGATGTAAAAATAATTTTCATAGTCTCCGTACGAAGATGAAGTAGACAATGGAAGAGACCTTAGCCTGGCCTGCACCTCATCTGGTGGCCTCTTGTGCTGCAGCAAGAGCAATGAGGATGCTGGCTGATGAATATGTTGCTGGCAGCTTCTATTCAGAGCAGGTGAGGCTAAACCAGATGACTGTGATCTGTGCATACCGAACAAGGGTTGATTCTATAAAAAAATTTAAAATAAATTAACTTTTGAAGTATACGTGGCATGTAGGCATGACAAAAACAGAAAAAAGAAGCTATAATAATATCCTTAAAATTGAACCCATCAAAAAGGCAAAAAGGAGAAGACTAAAAAATGTAAATCAAAAACAAAAAATACTATTGATCTCAGGATGCAATCAATGAATTCTGAAGGTAAAAGAATGACTTTTTCATCAAAAAAGGTCTAAAGAATTTGCGCTCACATTCTTTGCCCTGTCCCAATGCCTCTGATTCAACTGTTGCTGCATCTGTGCATGCTTGCAGGACATTGTTCTCTGGTGCTCACTACT
This sequence comes from Pantala flavescens, assembly GCA_020796165.1. Taxonomy (NCBI): domain Eukaryota; kingdom Metazoa; phylum Arthropoda; class Insecta; order Odonata; family Libellulidae; genus Pantala; species Pantala flavescens. Next base: position 14,884,615 of record CM036879.1, on the reverse strand, counting down.
GCAGCCATTCTTTGCTCTTGCATGATGCTGTGACTTTGGGGTACCATTACTTATTCTTGGAGATTCTTCCTCCCTTTCAGATAGCCTTTCAATCTCCCAACTTTCGGAACCTTCTTGAGATTCATCCACTGAACTTTCTTCCTCTTCTCCACAACTCAAAGATCTTACAATATTCTGCTGCTCTGGATTCCTTCTCAAGAGGAAATGAAATTCCTCAGGTGAAGACTGCCATGCCAACTGCACGTGAAGTGGAGAGTCATCTGGATGTAGTTTTCTCTCATATTCCTCACTCTTGCAAACCTGGAGTAGATGAGAACATCGAGAGTTAAAGATTAATGTAATCTTTGATACGTGTTAAATTTTCTACAAAACTATACGAGTACATATGAGAACCAAAAGATAAGAGAATTTCATAATTACCTCATAGAGGGAGAACTGCTCAACTCGCTCTTTGCTGTTGTAGCAATTGAGGAGGATTTGGATAAGTTCATCGACTGTTGTCTTATCCGATATCAGTAAGCTCTTGTACTGGGACTGGAATAGAAAAAGTAAATTAAATTTCTGTTCATAAAATAGCAATGAAAATTTCAAGATTTATATACTGAGAATCTAATCTTAAAATTATTACAAATCTAAAGGAATTTGAATGTTAGGAAATAAATTAAGTTATAGATTCAATCCAGTCAGTCAAATGAGTAGATATAATGATTACAACTCACCCCAGTCATGAGGACACTGTCGTATATTTTCACAAGACCACCTCTTCTGGTTTGCAGAGCGAACCTGTGAATAAATTATACCACAAATTAATATGGTACATAAAACTTTAAGCATAGTGATTATTCATCTTATTTTCCAAATTTCTGATAATTTATTTCCATCGATATGGAAGAAGAAACACATAAGATTCAGTTATTCATTTTAGTTACTACACAACACATCAAAAAGTTTTATTCATAGATATAACGTTTAGTTTCATGATTACATAAGGAGATATAAATTATAATATAAATCTCCTGCCTTTAGATTTATGAGAATAAGTAAGTGAGCTTATATTACAATTTTCTGAGTACTTGATTAGATAAAAGTAATAGGAATATTATTTAAGACTATATTATAGCATAACATTTACCTTGAGTCACCCCTTGGATGACAGGATTGAAGCTCTGCTGGTCTGGCTTCCTCATCTAGCACAAGGACAGTTCGGGTTCCTAAGAAAAGGAAAAATTTCATTAGAAAATTGAAAAAAGTAAGAATAAGACAGAAAAATTTTCAGTTAACGTCTTTAAAAGGAGAAATAGTAAAACAGCAATTTTATTACAGAATTAAGAAGATGAAATTTATTTACTGATACAAGGCCAATAATGTAAACAAATAAGCAATGCATTGTATCATTATTACAGAAAACTTGGGCAAGACCCAAATAATAGTTATTTTATTTCCAAAAAATTTCAAGAACTTTATTTGGCAAGAGACAGCCATTAGAAGGTTATGATGGAAATTTTTTGGTTGTGTGAGAATTATCAGATTTCTACTCACCGCAAATGAAATCACTTGTAAGATACTCTTTTGATTCAATTCTAACAGAATAAATTAATATTTTACAAGGAAAATATTAAAACAAAAACAAAAAAATTGGATTAATTAATAACAAATACCCTCTCAGTTATGGAGAAAATAGTAAAATATCAAAAGGAATAGAATTGAAGAAATTATTTCCCTCTTTATAATTTAACATAATTATTAACCTCAAAAATTTTTAGAATCTGATGAAAATTACTACATCTGATACTAAATAAACATTGGACTTTCATGTGCGGTGAGATAGATTTTTTTTACGCTAGGTGAACTTATTTCACCAGAAAATTTCCATCACTCACCAAGCCTACCTCCTCTTACTCCAACTTCCATAGTCAAGTAAAAGAGGTTTGGATCCCTGTGCCGCATACGGTATTTCCCCAGCAGAGATGACACCACTTGGCGACTCGTCGTGTCGAAAGTAACTCCCAGAGTCTTGTATTCGATGTCGGGTCGGAGACATCTGGCATAAACCTTGATCGTCGTCTGCAAGAAAAAAAGGAGATGTTCGTTAGCAAGAGTAGGGACAAGAAGTGGAGACTCTTCTAGAACTAAACAGTCATAAAATATGAGTTCTACTCGTTTACATATTATGTTAATTTTGTAAGGGTACTAAAAATAGACCTAGATTGTCACTAACGAATTTTTTTCGCCAGTAAATAAATAAGGAATATCTATAGCAAACTAAAACTATTATTTATTATAAATACTATCGACATTTAAGATATAAAGATTGAAAACAAAAAGTGACGAATTGAAAAATAATTCATTCACGAATATTTATCCGCATCAACAAGTACAAGTAAGTAAATAAGGGTACAAGCATCGACATCATCATCAACAATTCACTAGGCTGTAGCATTGAGGAGATCCAATTAGCGAACGGTATGAGAGAGCCTCAATTAAAACTCAAACGTCACGTCCTCTGAGCCAGACACAGGAAAAGAACGAATACCTTCTCGGTCCCGTGTGAACAGCTACCGGCACAACTGGCCACCGACCACGGATAAAGAGTATAGGAAGGCCTCGCATCGTTACGGAATCGATCTTCCTCGAGTAACCACGGTCTTTAAGTCTGAGAGGTCGTAAAAATATGCATAATTCGTAAGAGGGCGTGACTTTCCATGAGATATCGGGCTATGATGCGAGCTTCCTGCGCACCGAAAGAAAAGATCGCTTACAGATGTTCCGATGGCTCCGTAGTATTTCGTGGCGGAGGCGTGGTCACGCATTCGAAGAGACAAAACCGGATGTCATCGGACTGAGATAAGAAACGGTAACCCGGCTTCGTCTTCCCAGCGATCCCCGACGACACTTGGGCGTACAACTCCGAAGACCCTTTGTGCGGTGACCCAAGCACAGATAACGCGGGATCGGAGTTAATACTCTGAACGGGCGAAGAGAAACGACCGATGTGGTATATAAAAGATCTCCCGCCCACTTCTGTTTCCTTTGCAGTTTGCATACCGAGGAGCGCGTGCCGCAGAGGGCGTTTCTCTAATGACTTCCGCTGCCTTCGTGAGACGCGGCCATCGACGGCGCCGGAAATCGGTCCTGGGCAGAGGCCGACGACCGAACGCGCTCTTTGAAGACGCTCCAGAGCAATTCCCTTTCGCATTCCTAAAGAAGATTACTTCCCTTGGCCAGCATCCTCTCCGAGAGGTCCTCTTCGGCTAACGGAACTTATGTAACCGACGTCCGGTCTTAGATGTTGAGCATGCGAAACTTGGTGATTTTTAAACCGGGAGCACAAACACCACTACGCTGAGCCACAACCACTGTTGTTATGAAGATGTTGTTGTGCTAGAAGCTAACGCTATACATTATTAGCGACAACTTACAATTCCTTTCATGATTGTTATGGAGTAACGAAAATTTCTATTCGCTCTACATTTAAGCTCAATTTATTTGATGGCTGATGGTTTAGCGTAAATTGCTGTAATGTAGTATTTTAGAGATAGAATCTTCGTGTCTTTAAAAATATAAACTTTAGGTTCCTAAAAATAGGCTTACCGACTTCCTACTAGATTAAAATTAACACGAGTACGAGATTCTTCCAACTTAAATTCATCGGTTGGAATCAGTTTTGATATGAACATAATTTTCTGCAAAATTCCTTAAATAGTATTCTATATGTTGGAGCTGTATTATATTATATTGTATTTTATGTATTATTCTGAAATATACTTGACAAAAGGTAATCATAAAAACACGAGGAGTTTTAATCAAAGGTTAAACACGAAAAAGAGCTTAAAACGCATCAAAACATTCTTCCAGAGCCATTCCTGGTAATCTAGTTCCGATTCAATCGCTTTATAGGCGAGAGATATAGAAACAAATAAACAAAAATACACCGAACCAATTTGTAAATGCACCAAAAGATGCTTTCTTAGCTATCGTGCGAGGGAATATTTCCGTGCTTCTCTGACTCTGCGCGTTTATTTAAAATCGTGGATGCGTGAAGCGAATTTGCTCTTTCAAAGCTGGCGTGACGGGGTTTATAATGTCACACCCTATAGTCTCCCATCTCCGAGTATCATGCTTCCAGTCGAGAGTATTCTCCACCACTTTTACCGCTCTGCCAAAATGGAGAGGAATGATCCGATTAAAGGAATGGGAGCATTGGATCGTAAAATTATGGACCAAAAAAAAACTTCTGATTGATAAAACCATTTCGAAAGGAAAATTATGAAGTAACAAGGCTCAAAGATGATGTATCTCAATGCGCGAGCTTCCATCACTCGGGTACCATGCGGTTGGGTTCTTCTCGATGAAAGTCCAAAGAACAACAAGTTTTTTAAAACATTTGACTGAGGTTCTCGAATCGCTCCACATCGTAAGATACTGGGGGGATTCCTTTGGCGATCGGTTGGGCAAGAGAGGATGCTCGACCTCGGGGTCACTTCTTCATCTTCGTTTGCCACAATCGCTTCCTTGTTTCTTTCTTCCGACAACTCTTTCTTTCCGCCCTTTCTTTCGGACCGAATTGAAGGCAATGATATCGAAGCACGGAATTTCTTCTGCGTGACTTACGAAACGCTAACAGACGAAGCCTTCCCTGAGGGAGCACGAAAGGGCACTTCTACTCCTCGTAAGTGATGCTATTGTTCGACCCGAAATCGAGTGCCAATTTCAGACTATTCGAAACCTCGCGGCGGATTTCCTGGAGCAAGACGATGGAGTCATGAACGAGTTGTAATTCGTGTGCTGTAAAAACTCGTAAAAAACGTAACGAGTTATGTAACGGTATTGATTGATATTCAAAGTCTTTGTGGACGGAAATATAACTCCGATCCGAGTTTCCTTCTCTATTGACCCCAAGTCGAAAGAATACGTAAAACATCTCAATAAATAAGAGAGAGTAAAGAAATTTAAATAATCAAATTATAAATAGCTTTAAACCTAGGGATTTTTAAGAAATCTCCATTAAAGGCAATGATCTTAAGACGCATTTTCTTCTAACTGCTATCATTAAACGAATGCTAAAATTACACTCGAATACTATGAAAATTAAATCAACTTAGAGCTGAAATTAGATTAATATCAAATTTTACGCAGTGGATTTAAAGGAAACCGACGTTTTATGCCAAAGAACCGTTTCCTTCTGAGTTAAATTACATATTAGAATATTAAATTTGCCGAGATAAACTTCATTCCTATTTCCTTCAATGCGATAATATCAAATCAGGAAATCGTGCACTCGAATCCGCTTGAACTTAAGAGTTTTCATCCACAACTGCATACTGAGTCAGTTTTTCTTCGATGCACACACACAAATCAGAGAGGTCATCGGGAAAGACAGCGAAATGAAAACTTTCATCTCTTAAGCCCGAGAAGCACGGGATCGTATCTATAAGAGAATGCGATTTAAAGGGGGGGAAAACCCTACGTCTTTCCGGTCCAATTCCAACGCCAGGGCACCGGAAACGGGTCCGAATTGATCCTAAACGAGAAGGTAGTGTTCAAGAGATTCCAGAGCGATCCATTGCGGTGGTCATCCTAACACTTCGAGGAGAAAATAATTTGTGGCAGGAATCGAAAACCTTTTCCGAGACCACGGAGGGTTCGAAAATGCCTAAGAAAGGAAAGGAAATTGGGTGATGGGGAACGGTAATGTGTTCTTGGTAAGACATGGAGACTTCAACGGTAGGTTCGTCAAAAATCCGTCCTCGTGAATTATAGATCAAAATGCGGCATTTTCCTTTGTAAATTTACAATGTAAAATCTCGTATATTGAAGTAAAAAGGATTTTGATCACACGATAAATTGAAGAGACAACGAAATAAAATGAACAATTATCATTACCATTTCAGTCTCAAACGAAACTGATTCGTCTTATTTCCTGATTTTCCCTAGCAGTTTTTCCATCAGATTAATGAGCGAAAAACGGGATTTTTACAATCAGAAAAGTTCTTCCATGCTTCGTTATCGTGGCTATAATATTTATTAAATGAGATACATGCGAGATTACCTGTCCGTCTCTATTTCCTCTCTCATGCTGACTCGAGTTTCTTCCTACATATGCTTTCCAATTAACTCTCGGCGAGCGCATATAAGTGGCCTTTTCCTTCGTCCATCACAACAAGAGCATTCCGAGACACGGAAAAGCCAAGGTAAAAACGAAGAGTACGTAGATTTCACACTCTTCGCGGAATTAGAAAGGTCGCTGCTACGAAGACAACGGACTGAATTAACATTTTGCGGAAGAGCGCGAACGGAGTCTAAAAATGGATTTTGTGATGCTCAATGTAAGTGTAAGGATATTCGTTGTTTTTTAAAGTTCAGATATTTTTGGATGTTGAATAATCTCCTCGTTAAACTAAAAACAATTCATAGAATGTCAAAGTTAAAACGAATTAATTGTATAAATGACCGATAAGAAGCTACAAGGGAGTATTCTATTCAACTTAAAAACCCCTTTTAGAAGGGGAGAAGTATTCTCAATATCTTTTAGGTTGAATATATTATTAGGCTTCTTATGAGTTCTTATAGCTATTTTTTAAAATTATTTATAATACATTATCTTCAATATTTGCTGACTTCATTTTGATGTTCCCCTTTTAAGGTTTAATCTGTTTGGAAAGCCTGAAAAAGAAATCGAGAAAGATCGGGAAGAGGCACGGATGGAGAAAACTTTCCAAAATCCCAGACATCCCGCATCAGCTACTTCATTCCCGCATATCCCACATTCGTACATCGATAGGCAAATTTGTGATTTTTTCGCAAACGCGATTATCAATAGCGACCTCTTTAACTACGTGCACAATCTCTCGTAGCCTAGAAGTGACTAGCTCTCGGCACATTTTGTAGGCTAAGTGTCTTCGTCACATTAGAGAAATATTTGTCTTTCAACTGAACCTTCAGATGTAGTACTTACGTACTTGAAAAACGAGGATGTACATGTTAACGTTTCTTTTGCATCCAAACAAAAAGACGAAGTAAAGCGACACCGGAGAATCTTTGCAGAAGACGAAAATGAGTAGCTCGAACATTAGTCATTACTTTTTGCCTCTAGTGGACTTTCAAGACAAAAAAGTAAAACTAAAATCAATTAAAATAACTAAAACAGTTAACATCGAAAAAAATTTAAACCATGGAAACATCTGTTCATTAGATCCCGCTTTGAACCGAGTTGAAACAACCACAGTGTGGCGGACGCACTGACTTCATGCAAGTGGACTTCGATGAAAAACGGAGATAGGAAGCGAAGCAGATTCCGAGATGATGATGATTAGCGCAGCTCTCGCGAGGGATAATGTACGAGGGACAGCGTGGGCGGAAGAGATGTTAACGGAGAAAAGACAATGAGAGCGGCTGTATTTGATGACCGCATGCGTTAGTTTTAATCTGAAATCGGCCTCTAAAAGATTTATGTAATTCGGAATAATGACACAAATTGCACAAGAGATGGTGGCTGAACTCTACGTATCTCCTGCCACGCGCCCAGAGAACCTTTTTGAATATCGTTCCGCAATAATTTAGACGGGTGAAGAATAGAGGGAGTGAGTGTAGGAGTGAGGCATAGGTGCGGCTGATGGGAGTGTTGAAAGATGTAAATGGACTAAGAAATGACGTGAAGGTCAAAAGGCCACGGATAATGGAAAAAGGGAGACTACGAGAGGTGGGCGAAAAATGAGATAATTAAAGACGAATCGATTTGAGCGACCGAAGACAATATGGAGGGCAATAATGGCATATTAGGATAACCTATTCTTTTTCATGAGAGGGTAATTTAATTTGACGGCGAGATATCCAAGCTGAGAAATGAGGCTGCAGTTTTATTTTAGTGGATAGAAAATGCACGAGAAATTCAAGAATAAAATACAGTGGACAGAAAATGCACGAGAAATTAATTATCGAAAAAAAAAACGATATTACCGAACTTAAATAAACTCTATCGAATTGATTAAGTAGTATATATTATAAGAAGAGTATACGATGCAATTTCATAGAATAAGTAACCCGAAAATTCGTAGATATTATCACACAAAATTATTTGCTTCATCGTAGAGGTGCAAAAAGCATACCGTGGGGGACACTTAGTTCGATATTGATCTCTGATATTTGAAATTCAAAGCAATATTTTTAGTATCGTACAATAATACATATCTTAATTCACCCTCGTCAAGATGAGATGACGAAAGACAAATTTATTCAGATGGAATTTACCAGCTCTAAGAACTTACAACAAATTTGAGTATATCAACCATTTTGACTCCTGATTCAGTTCATCCCGATAAATAACTCGGCATGCTTTCGCAAAATATTCGCCTCCCTTGATGGATATCCATCCCGATACCTCAGCCATCGTTATACGGAGTCGTGAGAGAATAAAAAAAAATCAGACGGGCTGCTGTGAGCGGACCTCTGTGTTAAAGACGGTGGACGGCCCGAGGAGCGCTTCTGCCTCGGAAGACGCGTGTGGGAGTCCGACAGTAACACACGATCGCACGCACGCTCTGAGATCATCCGATTGAACTCACGGATGGAATGACGCACGAGGTGATGAAAGATGCGCCATCGCTTTACTGGAATGAAGCCAGTGTGGAGAGGGAATATAAAACATCTTAAAAAGACAAGGCGTTTCTTCACGGACCTCCATTCCGAGAATTACGGCGATCACTTACCCTCCTCTAATGGACGTGACGGTTCGAGAATTCTCGTCCCATTACCGGCGAAACCTACGAACCGAAATACGAGTCCGAGAGAGAGAGCAAATGGGGTTGAACGGTGCATCAATTCCACACTGACTTTCGAAGGCCCAGATGCTGCAGCGTGATTTGGAGTCCCACGCAGCGGGCGAGACCAAATAGCATAAATCATAGGGAAAACGGCGGCTCGTTTCTTACGAGAAAAAGAATGATATTCCTCCCGGTGAATTGAAAAAAAAATCAAAGGCATTAAAATAGAGGCCATTTATTATAACGAGGTAGAAATAAACGATGGAGTGACGAATGGCGCTCGGGATGGAAATAATACATTTCACGCTACAGAATAGACAAGCGGAGAATACTAATAGATGAGTGTGGGAGGAGGGAAATTTGTGCGAATGGTCGCTAAACGAGTGGCCCATTCAGTGCGAAGATTTTAATGCGAGAATATATTCACAGAATCCCTCTATGGACCAGAATGATTAATATGCGTTAAAGCTAATGGAGTCCAACTTCTAAGGTACAAGAAACGACACAAATAAATGAAGTAAAATGAGATGGAGAACTCCAAAAAAAGATTTATATCAATTTTTTGTCGAATAGAATAAGTAAATAGAGTCGAATAGAATAGTAAAATTTTCATTATATATATTCAAAGTAAGATGGAATATTTTCTAACAATGTGATATAAATATAAACGAAATTACAACGTAAAGTAAGAAAAAAGACTTCATAGAACAAAAAGCAATACGAATAAACACATAATCCTTTACGGTTAGAACAACCTTAAACATAATAGCATTCTTTATGACCTATATACAAGTCTCCTACTTATTCCATGAGTATTTATATCATCAATTAGTCCATAATCGTCACTGTTCATTGTCATCACCCTCTGCCGCTCTGCCCTGAATCCCTCCTACTCTTTCACAAGAGTGTCCACTTTAAGTTGAAATTAAGCCGACCTTGGGTCCTGGAACGTCAATTCCTGACCATAAGATCCTCCTCAAAGGCTCCACACTACAGATCTACATTAAGCTCTCTCATTTGTCGGCGACGGCGCCATAAAGGCTAAATGGCCATCCCATCTAATTCGTCAGTAGCGCGCCAGGAGGCGCGCGTCATCGGGGCTTCCTGCGTAAGCCTCCGGGGAAATGTGCGAGGGGCAAAAAATGAATGCGAATTAAAAAAAGTTTCGGATTCTCCGGGGAGGCCACGAATCCCTACATAAGACACGACTCCCCCGCAGTCAACAAACGGCATCACAGTTGCGACATTTGAAGATGAAAGCGATTTCTTTACGAGGGCTAAAGAAACTGCCAGCCGTTGTAGGAGAGCCGAAGAGGAAGAACACATGGTTGGTTTGAATATAAAATCTCTATCATAAGAACTATTCTCATTTGTCGTCATGAGAACAAAAAGTCTTTTCAAGGCCTAATATTAATAAGTGGGTCAAAATAGATTTCATGAATCTAATTCGAGACGAAATGAATTTGCGAGAAGACAGTCGACTTCAAGCAGAATATTTGCAACCTCAGGAGTGGTTAAATCTATCTTTCTCATTTAAGACAACGCACACTCAATCTGTAATCAACAAGAAACAATAGTGATGCAAACAGTAATTCATGGTTGAATATATACAAGTTATAATATCTCGTCGTAATGAACGAATTTTTTTATTAGATTAAGTGCGCTATAAATTTCCGCTTTCATTACAATCTACGTACTTACAATACAGCTTCAATTTAAAACAATAAGAAGTAAAACTCAACCTTTAATTCTGGTCAAATCAGAGGGAAATATTATCCACCATCTAAACGAATAGGATTTTTATAGATAGCATGAAATTTACCCCCCTGCATCTCTGGGCGAAATACGTCACAAAAACACCAGAAAAAAACATTAATTTGCGGGTGAATTACTCGGCGATATAAGCCGCAAAATCTCCGAGGGAGGGCGTGCGACCTTGTGACGGCCTTAACTCCACGGGACACCAGGAGATCATCCACCTCAAACTTCCGCTTCCTTCGACAGATTCCGCTCCCGAGCCGACAGTTCTAACGAAGCCCAGCCACCGAAGACCGCGATACACGACGACATTACGTAATCCTCCCTATACGATAACCGTGTGTCTCGCATAGTAAAGCGAGTTTACTTCGCCTTCGCTACTGAAACGTCTATGATCGTAAAATTTGCGCGGATTCCCGATGGGCGTCGTCCAAATCCCCTCTCTACCTGCCACAGGCGATCTTTATTTGTCGATGCGAACATTCTCGTCACAATTTGACGCGTGCGACGGCATGAGAATTCTTAAGAAGCTCGCCAATAGCTTTTATGGATTGCTGTTGAAGGGATTCGTTTTCGGAAAACTTGGATTGTATTTTAAGAGCGTAAGTTCGGACCATTAAAAGACGATAAATCGTGAACATCGATGGAAGCGATTTTGGCTACTTTATTCCGAGAATCGTCAAAATCCTTAGGGGAAAATTGTATGCGGAATATTGAGTGTATCGATGATTTATTGCCGCATAGTTATACATAAACATGTGCTGAAAGAGTTGAAGTTTTTTCGATTTAGAATTTTTATCTGAGGATTGTGTCACAGAGCTGCAAAAAACTTTCAAGAGAGAGAGAAGTTATAAGACGATTAAGATTTCATTACGAAGCTTTGAGTTTGTAATTTTACGTAAATACAAATAAAAATCTTCTTGAGAATACTTAGAACTTCATTTCATAGGCTTCATACTATATCTCCACTATCGCGAAGTTTGTTTTCTCGTTTATAAGTTGAGAAAACACTAATTATAAACAAACATTTTAAATATCGAAATAAGATGACTGTTCCGAGTAAAACTGAAATAAAACATACTACGAAAAAAGTTCAATACGTATTAATTTAGCATTAAAATAGTCCAATCCAACAACACCACCACCGATTTCTAGCTTTCGAGGATTCATAGCTTCACCACTGACCGCTTCTCCCCGAAATGCACTCTGTTTATTCGTTCGGTTACGAAACCAAATACAAAAGACCCGATCCTATTATAGAAGGTAAAAACCAGCGACCTCGAATCTCGTTTCGGTCGATCGCAAAAAAAATCGAAGGAGGGGCGGCAAAAACGTTACCGCGTCCTAAACAGGGCCACAACAGCCGTGACATCGTGACAGCTGCAAAAACAAACGCACATCGAGCCATTTCCTGCGAGACTAAAGGGCGGTCGTGTATGAAAGCGGACGGGGAATAAAAGAGCGATGAAAAAATCATTAGTGCATTCTGCGAGCGATAACTAGATTGTGGGGATAGGAAACGAATACAAACAGAGGCGATAGTAAAATACGAACCCGCCGGGCGTGTTTATTCGGAAAGCATGGTGGGAAAAAAACGTAAACAAAAACCCTGTGAGGAGAGCGGAGTGACGAAATATCTCGACAGAAGGTCTTATTTATAAAAGGAGATGGTATCTATTGAGGTAAGACGAGAAGAGCGAACGAAAAAGGAACCAATTAAGATCGAGAGGGAGCTAAATGACGCGTGGCTATTGGCGGAATTGACTGGTTGAAGAGGAAGCCTAATAGATCTACACGGAACATTTCATTGCGCCGATGACCTCGATTTTAGCAGTTACAAAGGGTTACTTGATGTATTGACGCCTTTCTAGGTTGATGAGAGATCATGATGGACTGAAATTGAAAGTGGATGAACAAGCTGATGATTGGTACAGATACTGGATTTAATTTCTGAAAATAGAAACGTTTAAAGTTCCCTCATTGCTTTCGCTCTCTTTAGCATAAGAATATAATTCATTTCAAGATACTATCCTTTTACTAACTTCTTCCATCCTATTCCATTTCGTTCAGCGAACCCGTAACTTCTTAAATACGTTTCCAATTCTAAAAGGAGAGCCTCAAAGTTTCAATCACACATATCAACTACATCCTCTGAGACTCTGGGATTGAATCCATTAACCCACATCGATGAATATGACTCACTTCCGAGTGAAATATCTCATAGGACTCCTGGTACAGATGTGATTGGAGAAACAACGCGGGAGCTAGCATAGTCCCGAGCCAAAGAAAAAATCTAGGCCGGGTGCTTTGAGTGAAGGATGTGAACTGTTTACTGGCTCTGCAAATGCGTCTTTCGAGGAAGTTCTAGAAGAAGAAGAAGCGAGGAAATGAAACCAAATGGACTGGCTTCGGTCAACAGAAAGCTTTGCATCATGGGAATGTGCGTGGGTTATGACTGCGCCTTGGCTGTATGAAAGGGGTTAGGGAGCGGAAAAAATAACTGCGCAGCGTGGAGGCTACTTCGGAGAGCCTCCGATTGCAACAAGGGTGCAAAACACTCTTCCTTTTCGAACGGGGTTGGCTGAAATGAAATGATGGCGAGGAAAGGAAAATAAGCAAGTTTGAAGTCATCGGCGGCGGGCACTTGAGTGAGCAGGAAAGATTTCCTCTTGAATGAAAGCCCCTTGAAATAGGTTTAGAATTGAAAGCTGTATCCATCGATGGAGATCTTTCGAACGATGAGAAAATAAAGTTTGCGGCTGGGAAGGTTTGTTTAGAGATTAAAAATTAGGCCGCCAGAAATACAGCCTTTGTTTATTGTGCTCGAGATGAATAGGAATTTGGCATCTGATGAAGACCTTTTAATGAAGAGATAATAGAAGCTCTGTTTCGGAGAGGTTTTCAAACCTAAATTTGACAGTTTGATATCACTTAGAGATTTGACTGACGTAATAATTATGAAAAGCTTTTTTATCACAGATTGGCGGAACTTAAGTGTTGGGAGGAAAATGCCTTCCTTCTATCAGTCTCATCCGAAAGAATGACGATTCTATTCTAACATAAAAATTGCGGGAAAATTTACGACGAACTTGACATAATAGAGTGCCAAATCTGATAAAAACCGGGAATAAATAAGCATCAGAGTATTTTAATTTATACCAAACAGAACCCATTAACGTGACCATAGAATGCAAATAACATTCTCAAGTCGAAACTAAAAAGTAGATTTCCTCATCAGTTCCATGGAAACATAACGTTCTCACACTCAACGATAATAAACACGAGACACATGCGAGGAAAAGGAAACGATATATTGACCAAATATGAATCTGTCTATGAGAAAAGAACTGTTTTTCTCGTTCATATCTCCTTCATAGCGCTCGGATGGAGTAACAAAAAAAGACGAAGGATAAGAAGAGTGAGGGTGTAAACAGGCGTTGAAATGGACCGGAAGCCGTAAAAGATACCAAAGGAGCACCACTCCGGCGATACTGGGAAGAATATGAGATTCCGCAGGCCGTAAACTTTCCGCCAAAGACGAAAATACCTCGAAAGGGGTTTATCTTCCGAGAAGATGCGAAACCCTCTTCATGGGAAAGAGGTAAACCCGGCACGCGAAACTCGACCGCGAAATTCGGCCGTGTTTTACACCCGCGAAAAAAAACCGTTACGTAAATTTGAGGCGAGAATTCGGAAAAGAAAAGTTTGGATGGCCTTCATCATATTTATGTAGGCTATCACGAAAATTGGACGGATGCACGCGATCTCCTTAAAAAAAATCACGTCACCTTTAATCATATATCATCAAGAGAGTTTAGGACTGGTTCTATGTAGTTATCGTAATAAGCCGACATCATCTATGACATGATTGAGGCCATTTTCTTAGCCGTTGTAAAAGTCTAATAAATCACGCGAAACCGGATTCCTCTTTTACGAATTACGTTTGTGCAAACACGTCTTTAATTTTAAAAAAAATTGGTCTTGTCCGGAATGATGAGCCTACCATCCCAATGAAATAAAAATTTTACTGTGTACGTATACTAAAGCTATGAACTCCAAGCGCGAAAATTATGAATATTTTCATTCTTTTCATTCAAGCACAACGTTCTCTATTATTTCAAGCTCAATTTAAAATATCTTATCTTTAGAAGATGTTCGACTTCAGTACCGTCATACGACATCATAAATAATGCATTTTTTGCATCACTTGGCAAATATCGAATTCTTCAGCGAGAAAATATGACGGCTTTCATCTGGAAATCGAAAAAAATTCAAAGCCAAGGTAAACTACAAAAAGAAGTAGTCTCTGTGAGTCGAATTTTGATTTTACGAGTGATGGAAAAGATAGTGGTAAAAAAACGCTGGCGCGACGGAGCGGCGGGCATCGGAAATTTTAAACTGTTAAAAGACGAATAGATAAAGCATCTATCACTTGAGCCTCGAGTTTTTCAAACCGGGTTATTAATATTCGATCACCGGCGGAGGAATTTCAGACATGTCGCTCCGTAATCGCCGAGGAATGGATTGTTTGTGGGAAACGCATTATACGTTATGCTAGTGTTTTAATCATTTTCGCGGAGGAATTTTCGCTGCATTCCTTATCTTTATTTAATGCACTACTTCTTTGTTTTGTTTGACATAAGGAAAAAATGAAGACGATATTGTAATGAAAGAATGTGCATTTAATTTCGCACTATAAAGGAGCTTCTTCTTTGAAGATTAATGATGTGATACATGATATCCTCTGTTTACAATTGCTGATCAGTGTTGCCTTGGCAACTATTTTTTACGTAGTCATTATAGGAATATATCTGGGATATCAAGCTACTTTACTCTTATCTTCCAACTGAAACAGTGCTGGAATGATTAGTCATCTACAGAATGTCCGTGTAATATAATTATCCTTTGCTTTTTTAATACTAATTTGCGTAATTTTCGAGGGTATATTCCAGCGTGTTAACTTATAAAGGTATTCAAGCAGACGCTTCGATATTCGACTAAAATGATATCGCGTATTTAATACGAACCTAATTCAAAGTATTTTCCAAACGCGATACCATGTTAACGTACATATAAACCTAAGATATCCAGTAACCAAAGGATATCGGAGACGACAACGCATCCCCTCGGCTGAACCAGTTGAACGACAAGAAAAAATCCTCGAAGCAGACGAAGTGAGAACAGAAGGTCTATTTAGAGATTACGGAATAATATCCTCGGATGAATCTCCGGCAAAGGGTCGGGGGAAACGAGTAAAACATTATGGCGTCACAAAGAAGAAGAAGATGACGCCAACAAAATAAGCTCGGGCGAGCGATGAGAGAGAGGGCGGATGGAGTTGGAAAAAAACGACAGAAATAAAACAGCGACGTACGAGAACAGGCGAACGAGACCGAGAGCGGAATGGTTTTGAAAAGAGGGATAATGCGAGAGAGGGTTGATAGGAAGAGGTGAGAGAAAAAGGGGTTGGAAATGTTATAGGGTATGAGGCGTTTCCAATGCTTCTGGTTTTTGCCTCGGAGATCTTTCGGGACTGCGGTTGGGACGTGGACTCTACGGCAGTTCCCACGGAGGGCGAACACAAGAGGCGTGGAAGGAAAGAGAGGATGTGGAGGAAGTGGGGCATTTCGCACGATACGTGATTTGCATCTTGCAGTAAAGGGTTCGTATTTGCGTTGGATTCCGCGGGAGGTGGTGTACGAGACTCATCTCCAGACCGCAAAACCTTTCGCTATCGGAAAACAAGGTGGCGAGACGTGGAATCGAGACGAATTGCGAGGATATGGACGAAATTCCACCGCTGGAACCTGTACAGTTCCATTGGTTACTCTCGCGCTGACCGCAGTCATGTCCTGCGAAGTGGAGATTCCGTCCTCGGTGGGGGAGGAGATGGTTTATTCGGCTCGACGCATCTACCGAAGAGTAAGCTCCTCGCAAGTGCGTCGAAATAACTTCTTACGTCTTGAAAGAAGACGGAGTGCATTTACCAACAGAATCGCCCCTTTCCAGAAGAGTCCAACTTTTTCAATTGATATCCGTTTACTACAACTTTGGATCGCGAGGATTTTAAATCACTGGAATCTGATTATAAAAGTTATCTATCTATAGGCTTTCATGAACAGTAGAGAATAGAATCTACTAGGTGAGTCATGGATCATTAAGTTGAACTCTTAATCCACTCCAAACACAAAAACAGCTGGACTTTGAACAATGATACAGACCACGATGAATATTAACCAAGTATAGACTCCAAGTCGTATCATTGTACAATGTGACACTACTATCTTGCGCGAGTTAAAACTTTCCCACCGACTTCTACATTATCCATCCATTATGTATAGAAAAATATACAGCCGCACCCATTTCTATGCACATGACTTTCTTAATTCTCCTTTCTATAGCATTGTTATAGCCTATAACATAAATCACGACCCAAGGAAATGCATCCATCAGTGTGACAGCTCGAATAAGACTCCCCCGAAAAAAGAGAATGGGTTCAAATCTACGTGCATAGATAGAGACTAATAGAAACATCCTGTTTCGTCTCATAGAACATAGAAACCACCCTCGATAAAGAATAGCGGGGTCCGGAGACATTTAAAAAAAGAGGCCCTAGAGGATGCAACGTGTTTTGGGGGTGTGAGTGTGTGGTAGAGAACTTCGAATGTATATGACGAAACGGGATTCTGTCGGAAAGGCAGGAAAAGGCACCCCTATCCCCTGAAAGAGTACAGACAAAGGGGAGACGTGATCGAAACAAAAGCTTAATGAATGAATGAATGGGAAAGCCGAAAAAAGTGGAAAGGAAGTGGAGAAAGGGGGCTTCGGAATGAGAAATAAGGGTCTATCCGTGGTGAAAGAGGGACGAAGAGAACTTTCTCAGGAGGAAAATGCGTAATTGGTGGATGAATCGGAGGGGAAACGGATGCTTGGAATAAGACCGATGGAGGCGGAATATAAGAGAGTCTTCGCCCGCATTCTTGTGCCGGGAGGGGAGTGAATGAATGGTGGGAAAGGGGTTGTTGGTGGTGGTGGTGGCGGGTCTGGATGTTTGCGGACGGAGTGAGGGATGCAGACGACAGATCGCGCCTTCGCGAACCCCTCCAACGCTGAGGAATTTTTGCGAATTCTCACCGATGCTCCTATCCCTCGTCATGAGGCTTTTTCCATTCCGGACAGACTTGATAATTAACTAGCAATGATACGCATTAAAGGGAAACTTATGTTCTTAAATTTTTTCGCTCTTCAGTTTTTTTTAAATGCCTCATTACATCGATAATTATCGTGATCGAGGCAAAAATGGAAGGAACTGGCTATATTCCGAGCCCACTTTACTCTTCTTGAAAGATTTAAAAGAGAAAAAAATATACAATTGAATACGTCCCAAAAGGTCGTAAATATAAATTATAATTGATTAAATATTCGATGAGAGTGACCCTCGAAAACTCAGAAGATTTTCACGAAATACCTCAGATGAGCTCACAACAACGTTAGTCTATTCTACGATAAATAGAACGGCATAAAATATGAATAATACTTAATATTATAAGCACCATAGAATAATCTGCATTTATCCTACCTGCAGGACATTTCCCGACGGGATATAACTATACTTAATCCTTAATTTCCTTTTATTACACGCATAGATCTCGGAGTATTAGTCTTAAACTTCATTCGGCCGAACTTCCACTTGTGCATTACCATAATAAACAGCATAGAAAGTTACGAAGAATAATTAAAAGGCGTAATACCCTCTATATATCGACTAGTACGACACATTGACCCCGAATGAAGTTGCATTGGAAATGCATTCCGAATCACGACTCATCCGACGATTCCTACGCATCCCAAAAGGGGAAAATACGAGTCCGGGGAAACGAGTGACGGCACAATTACTTCCAATTACTTTTTCTCGGCAGGGACTGCGAGTGTACGTGGATCCACTCCCGGACATGGAACCTCTAAGCTCGCACGTTCAAAGAGGGGGGGGGGATGAAGTGAGATTCGTTTCTCACGATCCTTATGGGAAAACGTATCCGCCCGTCGGAGCCCACGGCGGAACACAGGAAGTGTGCTACATGTCCGAGTCGGGGCCCTCCCGAGAGAGTGGGAGGAGATTAAAAACAATCGGGAGTTAAATGGCCGAAGAGGGGGCGCTAAACGCCAGGAATTACGTCTGCTTAAAGGAGCCGTGCGTACTTGGGCTGATTCGATGACCCTACAATGATTGAAAGCACCTTGGGTTGCACTTTAAAGCGCTTGCATAATTATGTCGTCGTGCCGCGCTCTTTGCCAACCGCCTTGGTGACGGAGTGTGTTTTCATAGAGCATTACTCGTTTATTAGAGGCGCTCCCATGTCGGTTTAATACGTGACGCGCGTTGGTTCGGAGGGGCGAATATTTTTTTAGTACGCGACTTGGGGAAGTTGTGAGCGTAATGGGTCGTATGGGGGCACTTGGTGCGTGTTACCCGCATCGTTTACCACCAACGCATTAATATTTAATTCAAGGAAATCAAATTTTGCTGTTATTGAGAGCTACTTACTCTTAATAAAGCCTACCACTTGAGAAACATCATATTTATTACCGCGGAATGTTGACTTTGTTGTTCGAAAGTTAATTAAAAGGTGTTTTACTTTCCTTCCAAAAAAGATTCAAGGAATTGAAACCGTAAATTACGGCATTTTAATTCAAATAAGAATAAATAGTTCTGATAAGTAAAAAGGTGACGTATAGAAGTTAATTTGTACAGCAAAAACAGAATAATAGTATAGAATTAAAATACATAACTTACGAAATAAATAATGAAAGTAATTAAAAACGGGTTAACAATAAAAATATGGAAACAATAAAAGATAATAAAGTCATTCACTAATTTCACTGTCTCATAAAGATACATTAAGACCAAAATCGATTTAAAACTATAGTTAGTGACATCCAAAACAATACTACTGCTCGATGGAGAAACAAGACAGACGCGTCGTTCATCTAGCACGGCAAATCATCGATTAAAACGATCCAATCAGCACGAACAAAGAGACTATTTCTGTACTATTGAGGAACAAAACCGATATCTCCAATCACTACCCACAGATTCCTCGATTCATGGCCATTATAAGTGAACGTCGTGCAGCAAATCAGTTGGTGCGTTTTCTATCAGCGTATCGGATCGACCTATTGGCTCCAATTGAACCTATCAATGGAACTAGTACGCAGATCGTTTACCTAAGAGGGTTGCTGTCGTGACAAAAGATTCCGTAAGATTACGCTGCCATCCACGAGTGCGAAAAGATGAATCGCTACTACCTTCGAAGTATTTTCCAGCCGGAAACCTCGTTTCGCACGGGACTAATGTAAGATCGAGGGAACTATAAGTAGAACTACGACCGGCTTAACCCAAGCGATGTTTTTTAGCATTCGATAAAACTCGTGGGGAGGACTAATCAAAGATAAAGCGGAAGTATGCGAACGATGGGGGACGTATACACAACACCGTCACGTTTCCATGCTTTAACGATAGCGCCCACTTTGGGATTCATTGACATGTCAACAGGATGTCACTGAAGGGGGGTCGACGGCCTCGCACCACGGTAAACACTACCATAGCGACCATGGAAGAGGAACGGTGTTTTAAATCGGGGGAGATTCCGACGAGATAACCTACATACGTGGATATCAGGGGAAAAAACACTTGCATCGGTCCCCGCTCTCCTCGTTCCGTAGACCGATGGAGTTTTTTCGTAGGAACCACTTTATCAATCTCGAAGGAACTGTCCAATTACGATTGTCCTCGATCTTCCGAAGACAAGGCGCGAGTTGTTGGCTTCGAGAGGAAGAGAGACGCATCTGATGTTATCCAATTTAGAAAACGAGGCCGTCTTTTTTACGACTTTAAATAAGTTACGTAACGCGGACTCTGAGGTGTAAAACTCCGAACTAAAACAAAACACTGTGACCGAATTCAATCTCGAGTATTCAAACTTCTTATGTTACTGTTAGATAAAACTTTTTGATAACGAGAGATCAACTTATAAAGAACGGAAGGGGATTTGAATCAATGCTTCTACAGCCTTTTATGGCAAAAATTTTCGAGAACCTATTTTCATTATAAATCTACTCTTTAATTAGGATGTCATTTCATTTCTTACAAAGTGAATTCCAACTAAAATATTTGCGCTTCAGCAGGCAATGGTTCAACATTAATTACGAAAGTATATTTACGAAACTATAATCAATTACGAATTGATTAGACAGAGGAATGAGCACCGATAGTTATATAGATAGTATCAGCACGAAATCCATTTTCTCAAATGTTGAATCGTTTCAATTAAACATTTAGAGTTCATAATAAGATCATCATAACAAGCTGTATATTGTGTGCTGGTCTTCCTTTCTCATCTAAGTAAACGTATGCGGTATTCCGAATTTCTGGAAACAGATGATTCATCGACTAATTAATCGTCAGTCAGCGGACCTTTAAAAACCTTGAGAAGGTGAACTTCCGAAGAGTTTAAATACCAAGGCCACTGAGGAGGTGATTCACACGTAATCCGCATTCGAGGGCGAAAAATCTACACATTGAGACGACTAATCAGAAAACTTAACCCACGAAAAAAACTTTAAGTTCATCATAGACCACCGGCGCTTCCTTTGCATTCGTTCCACTTTTAGTGCGAAAGCAAGCGTGCTAATTCCTTCATCGTGGTATTAACCGAAGAGCGAAGGACGGGGCAAAAAAGAAGTCGTGGAGGTGGAGTATATCTTTCCCAGAAACAGGATTCGATCCCGTACGTGAGCGAATCGATTCCCTGAGTCACTGCGAACTCTTCCCCATCTGCTCGAACTTCACCTCGCACATTCGACCTTACCGTCCTCCCCCGCCGCCCTCACCTGCTCCACTTTCCCACGAAACACAATGCAAAGACTTTGGAGGAGGGGTGGGGAGGAGGTGAAAGGGAATTGGCCACTGTTCCTTCCTCACCTGGACCTTTTAGGTTTTAACTGATCTATTTCCCATCGATTAGAGAGAGAAACGGATCGCTTAGAATGGGTTCGTCTCTTTCGTAAGGAACCTAAGGTGAGAGATAGAATCTTCTGTTTACCCATCAACTGTTAAGATGGGATCCTAGAAGGTAAACAGCTAGGATTTCATGGAATATTTTAACCTGAGAAGAGGAACTAATGACGGGAAAATAATAATTATTATTGTTCTTAATTATTGAGGGCTAAATGTAGTTTACGACAACTCAATAATAAACCACAGTTAAATTTAACTACTTATATCCAGAATGAAATGAACGATCGCAAATGAAAACTTAATTATACTGTACGTAAATTTTATATTAGAGTTCTTTGGTTTCTCTTAATAAAACACCGTGGGAATTGGAACTTACAACGTTAGAAACGTAAACTTTGCATAAACGATTAGTCATATCTACGTAAGTATTTCTTTATTTAATTCCATAAAACATTCCTGATGACTATAATAGGGTTCCCAATCGAATATATTGGACCATAATGGACCGCTCTGGAGATGAAGCAGAATTTAAGAAGTGTTATCATGGTCAATTCTGACAACGATGAAACCTCTTTAGGAGGAGGCGCCGAGTTGACTTCACGCTGATAAAGTGGCGCTATTCTAACGTCATCTAATGGTCTCTTTTGCGTCATTCAGAAGCTATGAAAATGATTACTCATATCGCTGCCGGCGACGATCGTGTCATTGAAATTTCTTCGCGGAGAAAAAAATTCCACGGCAACTTACCGAGCGATTTTAATTCCGAAAAACTCGTAAACCAATTTAGAATAGTTTTTCTCCATTATCCGAATCGTAACTTAGATGAGTGTGGGAACACGAGCGGAATAGTTCGGAAAGAGAAGATCCTCATCTCATTCTCCGCACCGCGAGTGAATCGCTAAGACAGAAATTCCGCTGCGGCAAAAAAAGACATCGCATCGGAGGACGAATCACTTTGACGTTATGTCCGGTTTGGGAACTTTCCCGAAGGTAAAAACGAATCGCTTTCGAGAGAGACTTACGTGAGGAATTCACGGAATCGTAGAGTGCTTGCAAGGCTATCGGTTGCGCTTTTTCTCCGCAATCCTATACGAGAACCGGAGTAATAATATATGTGTCATCTTCCGAAGGGCGACTCATACATGCACTTGCGACGAGCGGAATATATAAAATTGCTTCCAGAAGAACATCGAAACATCAAGAGGAACTTTTTGGACCTTTCCCAAAATGCTTTATTCTCCTCACACACAGACATGGTTTTCATAATTCGCGTCACCGCTAAAAATGAACCTTCCGAGAAAGGTTATTAAAAACCTTTGAAAGAGTGACTGAATGGGAAACCTAGGCTAGGATGGCTCACAGTCCTGCTTTTTAAAACTGGAAACCACTCTAAATTTAGAGGGTTTAGTTACCTCCCGCATTAAACATCGTCAGACTTTTTTGTGTAGAGAGAGCTCGATTAAGCACATACGGGCTTCAATAGAGATATCAGTTAAGAGAATGAAGGAGGATGTGGTTCCATCTCCGGGATGATTAATCAACTCCAATAAAATTCCAACATTCTTTAAACTCTATTTGTTTAAAATATACGAATTCCACGCGAGACACCACCATTAAAGAAAGAAACCTTTCTTCTCGGCCTTCGTAAACAAATACCACGTCACCCTTGGCTGAGGAGTCAGTCGCCCTTTTGTGAGGGAAACCTGCGGATCCTAGGTTCGAAAATTCTCACGGCCGTGATCATACGGTCCTGCGGTCAGCTGTGGTCACGCAGACGGTGGCGTTCAGTAACCGGAGGGTATCCCCCGTCCTTTTAAAAAGGACAGTTCACCTGGCGGAGGAAAGCCTATGGGAAAACAGATGATGCCGAGGCCGTCTTTTTTTAAAAGGACCGAGAGAGGTAAGGAGGTTATAAGCAGCAGCCTCCTTGGTTCGAGATGACGATTGTCTTCCCGAATCTAGGCGCCATCAGGGGATCTTTTGTTGT
Source organism: Pantala flavescens (assembly GCA_020796165.1). NCBI lineage: Eukaryota > Metazoa > Arthropoda > Insecta > Odonata > Libellulidae > Pantala > Pantala flavescens. Next base: position 14,861,094 of record CM036879.1, on the reverse strand, counting down.
TCCGTGGGAGGCCGGAATGAGAACGCTTCCGGGGTCGAGGGGGCGGAAGAATATGGTGGGGGATTATGAAAAGGGAGGAATATAAAGGGTGAGGAAGGAAGTGGTTGCTGCGGTGTGGGGTTGGACGTGGGAAAGGAAGAGAAATTGTCGCGTAATTCGCGAATTTCGATTCCTTTCCGCGGCCGACGCGGGTTAAACCTCGCGTGGGCGGATAGAAAGCGAGGGAGAATTATGCAAACGGAATTAAGGCTATTGCGGAAAGAGGAGCAGAAATAAAAATTGTGAAAGTTCTCCGGCGGAGGCGTGTGAAAATAAATTCGGAGTGCGAAGGATATAGGACTGACGTGTGTTTCCGGAAGGCCCTGGTCTCGGAAAGAGAGGCACGGGATGAATAAATCTTCACCCACGATTACCAACGAAGTAAACTAAGAGGAAATTAGTATAATTTTTATTCGATTAGATCGCGTAATAGTTTTGGTCTCGTGAATAGTGCCTGAAGACACATGCTACGGCAAAAATATTAAGCGTGAGAACCCTTAAGATAGGCTAATGCAATATTGAATTACGAGCGTGATACATTTTTCGTGAATATAAGCAAGGAGATGGGATTTTTTTAATAAGTATGATTTGGTGACTTAAAATATTTTATTTCACCAACAAAGGTGAAATTAAATCTATGAGATAAGATTCAGAAGATACAGAACGGCTTTATATATATCTGTAACCGAATAAAAAGGCTCTTTAATTGGGATATTCAATAAAGTCCTTTTACATCGCCATCAGCATAGGCTAAATATACTAACCGGATATTTTTAACGACCAAAGCCTGTTTGTGATAAATAAACTATTATTATTACTGTTTCATTATACCAATTACTAAATGAATACATAATCAATCAATAACCAGTATTACCAATAGAACACGATATAAAACATTATATTCACATATCTCTTTGTGTGTTGTAATGTTGGTGCCTTTTTTAAAAACAGATGGAGTTTCTACACTGACACTCGCAATATACTTAATCAAAAGCTATTTCTTTATATAATACAATACAATATATAATTCATATACATGTGAGGAAAGTTCGGTGGGATTGAGGATGGCAGGAAATACAGAGCAATATTCGAAAAGGAAAACATAAAATGATATAATAATTGCGAAAAGCTCATTTCCGTTTTGATCTTCAGGATGGGACCTCTAATCGTTAGAGCACCCTAAAATCCCCTGAGGCCAAAAGTTTCAGAAATGCGATGCGAAAAACTTTCCCTCGATTTCGCACGTCTAATGTGCATTAAGATGTTTGATGAATATTCCGCTCGTCCGATTACACTGGAAGGTTTGCTGTAACTCAAAGGAAGTGGTAATCGCCGAAGAAACGATCTGCTGAGTCGACATCCGGGGCACGAGATGGCAATTTATGATCTCTGGTTTTGATTAAAAGCTTTTCGGCACACGACTCGTAAGTAACTCATTCGAAGCCGGATGCATTATTTCATTCAAAATCGAGACCTTTCGGAAAATTAAAGTTCGATACAAAAAATTTCCATAGCAACACGCAACTGAGATGAAATTAAAACGAAAGACTGTCGTACTTTATTACTAAGATAACGTTACTCGGGAGATGGAATACATTTTCCATTCTGAAGAGAGATGCAAAGAGATCTTTGTGTATTTAAGAGCAATAAATGTTTTATGTACTACATACAACAGAAGAATATCGTTTATTGAAGAATAAATGAGAGAATTTCATTGATATAGATTAACAATTAATAAATAACAAAAATAAAGGGAATTCATCGGAAAAATTAACAAAAACTTTTCTATAAATGTATATCCGAACAACAGCAATAGGATTTTATTATCATTCCCTATCTACCTACCCTATCCCTAATTACTCCTTCGATATGTGTTGAAAACAGTTTCGTTCAAATACTCCAATTGCAACCAACTGCATAAATGACTTTCCGATTTACTCACGAAACAATTACGTTGGCGATCGTAAACATTACATGCTTAAGCTAACATACAAATATTTCAGCCTTAGAGGCAGAGGTGGCGCGCATTAATTTCTTCTCCACGTAACAAAGCTTTAATAAATTCCTCTGAACAAAGGCACGCGAACTGTTTATAGGATCTCGCGGGTGATTTACATCCGCGACCACCGGTAAACAGACAGGAAACGGATTCCGGCCTGAATCACTCGGAGCCTTCCGAGCGAAAATGAAAGTGAGGATGGAAAATAGTAAACAGAGCAACAACGATTTCCGCTAACGCGTAACACGCGCACTGAGAGAGTAATCCGAGAATTTTCTCGAAAAGAGATCGTAAAGAGAGAGAGGGGTAATTACAATAGACGCGTCGATGGACGAGAGAGCAACGGACGTTGAAATTTTATAAATTACGGAGGAGTGACCGCGGACGGAAGCGGCAATACGAAAACGGATGTGACGCTCGAGGCGTCCGAATAGCGAACTTTCGCGACCGATTCAAAGGTTAACGAGTGCATTAACGCCGCCGGATTTCTTTCCCTCCGAAACAATGTTGAGGGGAAAGCGCATTGCGAAGTGTTTCACGCACTCTCGAGGTGGTTTAGGTGCGGCTCTGATGAATGCGAAACGAACTAACAATGGTGAGGCACGCGCGGCGATTCCGATGGCGGTGGGAGTCGTACGGTGATTTAACGCACAACCATTCTTGTTTATTAGCAACGGTGCGGTATTTATTCATCGATCTACATGGAAACGTACGGCGCTAACGAGAAGGAATTGGAATTGCATTTGCAACAGTCTCTAGGAGCGTAAAATATGGATGGCAAGCTTGGTTTACGATAAAATACGGAACCATATCTATAATACATACATAATCCAATTGAATCCATTATCTATACTTATTAGGTGATTTTTATAGACGACAATAAATTAATAATTAGGATTACAACCCAAACAAGAAAGACCACGTAACCATATATAAAGAGGAGAGAAATATTGATCATCTAAAGGAGTATATAGTAAAATAAGAAATAAAAAATAATAGAAAACAACGATAAAATTAATTAATATAGTACTCATAACATAAGATGATCCAATACAACAACTTAAACTTATCTCGTGGGAAAACTTCGAGTCGAATTCTAGTCCGTCCTTCCCAAACAATTCTGAAACACCAATTATTAAATTTAACAAATAACACGACGTTATCAGATAACATCTGTTCCTTCATCGCCCGTCGTACAACATATACACGCTCTGAAATTGTATTTCAAGGGAAGTCACGAAGACAAGGAACATTCTGCCAACAGCCTGTCTAGAAGGACACCGCTGGATGAATAGCATGCACGGATCACAATAGCAGAGGTGAAAGGTCGGATCTTGTCGAGGACATGAGAGTGTCTTATTACCGTCACAGCCGACTTCTCCTGCAATGTTGAGTACCCCTGAGAGATGAAATACATCGCGGATATGGGAAATTTTCAGAAACCGAATAAATTGAAAATGAACATTCCACGTTCGACACACGAAGATAATGCGACCCAAGGTTAAAAAAACGCCTCCACATATATATTAATGTCTTCTCGAAATTCTTACACGCGCAAACCGCTCTGTAATTAATCCAGAAAGAAAACTTCCTACTTTCAGACTTTCCCTGTAAAAAAACGACCATAATGCAGCCGTTCCATTTACCCATTTGGACTTCAAAACAATTTGCGAGAATTTTCAACGACGAGATAGAATTTCTATTAACGCTCCAGAATAAGAAATCAGATGGTCGATAGCATCTTTCCAGATTCCTCCTCCAGAACTTTTTGCTCCTCTAGAGAGAGAGAGAGGGAACGGGAGAGAAAATTTTCACGCGCTCGCATTCCACAAACGTCTATACGCAACGATTCCGTTCGTTCCCTTGACCCCTTAAAAAAGAAATAAGTCTTTAAAACGGTCGCAAAAATTTCGCACGCGTAAAAAATAAACGTTGCAATTGCCTATTCAAATTGGAATGAGATATGAGAGATAGCGCGTGAGAGGCAAGGCTGCCACCGTAGTCCCCCGGGGAAGGTCGCTCGGCGGTAGTAGCCTCCGCGGTAGGGAGGGCCGTGAGGAAGGGGGGGTAGGTCTCTGCTAGGTGGGAGCAGTTAACGGGTCCTCTTCCTTCCACGGAGGGCGACGGAATAAAGAAAAGGCATAAACGCCGATGAAAGGGTGGGCGTGAACGAGCACTGTAAACTTATATAACCCTAAAAATGGGACCCTTTGGGCACCCTGATGGCAGGATGGGCTACCTTTTTTCTCTCTCCTCTCTTTGTAGGCCTGGTTGGACCATTGGGTGCGCGCAACTTTCTCAAAAGACACTTGACACCGCAAGAATCGAGATGGGTGTTACGCAAAGGTTTTGTGAAAGATCTCGCTTCCTTCCAGGAGGGAAGTTCCCACGTCCGAATTCTTTCGTGACGTCGGATTCCTCGTAGGATCGGCTTATGGGGTTTTGTCGTAGGAGAAAAGGATAATCAGGGTTGTCACCCTTGAAGCGGAGGTGCGAAATTAGCCCTTTTTGGAAGGCTTTGCAGATGAAAATTGGGTGCTCGATATCGCGGGAGCAACAGGCTGAATATGACAGAACGAAGCTTAAAGAGAGATGAATTACTATTCAATTGTGACTCTAACAAGATATTGATGGCTCAGGAAATACTCCAAAGATGATGAATGTACGATATATTATCTCCTAACCCTTTATAAAAGTCGATTGTGCTTAAAAACGATACTCTATCAGAATGGTAAAACTCTAAAACGCAAAATTTCGTTTGCAGAGTAAGCGTTGAAGTTGATAAAATGATGCAGCGTTCGTGGAACTTGATTCTCAGGAATGAAAGGGAGAAATTGATGACACTTCATCTTTAGCGCTGCCGATGCTGCACTAAACAAAGTCCGAAAATCGATCGACCTCAGTCAACAAAAATGTTTCCCACTGATAATCAAAATAGTTACGAGCCATGACTTCCACGGAATGCGTCGAATTGAGAAAATTATTTTCGTTACTTTACGTTATTTCTCGGTAAATTTCCAGTTAAAATATATCCTGAGTTCTTCCCAAATTTTATATAAATTCTTTCTTTGGAAAATATTAGGGCACTACGATAATTCTGATATGAAATATAATTTAAGAAATATACGTATATTCGTTAACTACAATGATTAACTAATTGAGTACCTCCAATATCGAAAGCACGTAACAAGATTAAAAATTTACCCATTACTTTGGCAACGTGTAAATTACGATCATAATCGAATTTTCTCACCAACGTCACATTCATCTTCGTACAAATTAAAATTGAGTGCATGTTAAAAAGTTGCGTCATCCTCATTATAACCTGATATCCGATACGTTACGCAATCACGTGAGAAGAATAATAACAACATAACGTCGAAAATCACACACATCAGCGTGGATATGAAACGGGAATAATTTTTATTCTCGGAGAATGAAATGTGGGTTAAATTTGGAAGACTAACGAGTGGAATGGGCTGAAAACAATGTTTGTTTTGCAATCGGAAATTTAATGCTCCGCGTTCGCATGGGAATCGAAAGAGCGAGAAGAATATAAGAATGCGTGGATGTGAAAAGTTTTGCAAGAGAAGGGACCGGAGAAGGAAAAGCGTAGTACTCGGTGAGAATGGCTGGAATCCGAGCATTAAAATCTCCCGGAGACGACCTCCTCTCATACCACTAAAGCCCAGCTCCTTGACGACTTCCCGGCGATGGAAAATCCATACCTATAAGAACAAGGCATGAGGATGAGATCTCGAGGCACCCTTTTGACGTGAATTTCCCGAGCAAATCGGAAAAGCGACGGATAACCAGCCGTGTGAGTTCGGATTGACAGCGGCAACTTGCTTACAGAACGATCGACGAAGATAAGGCGTTTTTGCCTCACTTCTCCAAAGCCTGATTGACTGCTATAGATTCCCTCCCGGGAAAGTAATTAAGAATCCGATACTTTATAATGGAAGGGCGAGTATCTGCATTCGTAAATGGAAATCCTGAGGTCATTGCGCTAGGAATTATGCGATAGATCCACCCTCCAATATACTAGACGGCTCTAGGAGGTGGAAAATAAGATGATGGGACTTTATTCCATCATTAATCAAAGCTCGTTCCGGAAACGTGCGTTTCTGAAGGCAACAACTGTAATGCTAAAGGAATTTCAACCTACGCGATGACCGATGCAAAACAAATTACCGAGCGTCAATTTGTACGTGTGTAATGTTAAAAATCTCTTTGTCTACTTCTTGGTGTGTTGACTTCCGTCTGATTACATATATCCATGGTTAACTCTTTCAAAAAAAAGCGTAAGTTTACTTGAAAGGAACCTACGCACAAGTTTATGTAACTAATAATTTTCAGAATAAATTTCAAAATATCTTATCTTCCCAACACGTCATATTATTTGCATAATAATCACTTCAAAAATATTAAAATAATAATGCTTTATATAATATCGATCGATTGTGAAAAAGTTGTTTAGTGTGAGATAAATGTACCAATCTTAGATCAAAGCTCTTGCGTAAAACATTGAGTATCACGATCTGAAAATTCCCTTAATTAATTACCTTAATTTCTTCCAATGCAGATGATATCGAATCTACGGTCTAAAAATTTTGAACCAGTGTTGATAGACCGTGAATAATAAAGATTTATTCCATGAGAACTATGCACGTCGCTAACAAAAGAAATGCGAATCAAATCCTCATTTCCGTCAAAGCTTTGACTGGTTCCCGGGGCTCTGGAGAGTTGCCTCTGTTTGATCAGAAGCCATGCTTACGGCCTACCCAGTTTCCCAACAATAACCCCCCCGACTGGTTTACATTTGCACACTCACCAACTTCTTGTCGGAAACGGACGATTCACGTGAGAAGAAAGAGATCTCGCGCTGGAGGCCCAGATTTGGGTCACTCTCCGCGAGAATCCCCTGTCTTAGGAAAAAATCCCACGGCAACAATAATAAGAGAAAAACCGGAGAGACGGGCGAAGGAGATGCGAGGAGCAGCTCCTGAGAAAGGAATGCCGTTCTTATTTTCCCACTTAACTACACAAAACATTGCGAGGAAAAACTCGATAACAGAGAGTTCTTTTTATTTTCCCCTCGCGAGTCAACAATGGCGAACGACTGAGGCAATTTGGAACCGGGTTTTACCCCCTCCGCATTATTTAGCAACGCTAACGAAACTTTCCTCCGAAGTTTCTTACGCGAATTCTCATCTTTGAAGAACCGAGGGTTAGGAACCATGAGATTTGAGGGAGGGCTCTGGAGGATTTCGCGTGATTCAGCAAAACACGCATAAAATAGAATTAAATACAAATAATACGTAACAAATTAAACACAAAATATAGAAAAAAATGCAAAGCAGATCCATCTAAATACATCACTCAAGCTTACATTAACTTCATGTCAATTATAATATCGCTATTTCACCCATTTAATTCTATGTAAATATAAAAAACCATTCATTGTATCTAACATAATTTAATAGGATAGGAAGAACATTCTCCTCATCAGAAAAATTTTGCATAAAGAAGGGCTTACGATGTAGTGACTTGGCACGAAAGAAGTGATAATATACAAAATCATACTAAGTTACTTCGACAAAAATAGACCACTACAAACAACCCTAAAAACATTACGTCAAAACGAAGCCACTACACGAAAAGGACAACAAACTTCATCCTTCCCCTTCATTCAAATTTTCCCAAAGTAATTTAAGCCGGGCTATATAACCCGTTAAATTCCAGCCGACATCTTTTTGCAGCGTTTAACTTTGGTACACTTCCCTCAATTCACTGCGAAGGATGGCTGCCTCCCATAATGATGTGACTGCCGTAATTGGTTCTAGAGACAAAAAGGATTTAATTTCCATTCGGCTTTCCCATCCATTTAACAGACCCACGGGGAATGCAGGATCCCCTGCGACGGACAAAAAGGAAACTGCATCCTTCCGTAGCCCATTAAAACTCGCGCGGTTTTAACTCGACGAAAAAAAGAATTAAGCAACCTCTTGAGAGTAATTCCCACGCAGCGCAAGAATAACCTACTCAGCGAAGGGAAGTGCGCTGGACTTCGGGATGCTTGAGGATCGGTTATGATGGACAGAAGGGAGGAATATGTGTCAGTTTTACAGCATCCATCGCGAGGGAGTAGTCCGAGGGAAGGTTTCACGTTAGAGAGGGAGTGAGAGAGAAAGAAAAGGGGAGGAATAAAACGTGGCTGCCGCGCTTCTGGTGATGAATTACGAAACAGTTCCCACGTGTAAGCAGGAAGCAGAATTATTGCATTGCCTGAGTGGAACAGACGACACGAACGGAAAAAAGAAGAATATCGCAACAGATGAAGATGGCGGGTCGATGACGCTACGCTTGCTAAGGACACGGAGACGATCAGGTGTGCTTCCGACGGTTATCATCGACGCTAAATCGCTCCTCGTGACGATATGAAGACAGGTAGTCCACGCCAACTAAAAACTGACTATTCCAAGATTTACGAAACCCTTTTGGGAATCTACAACGCTATGAATCATGCTCAATGGGTGATTCAATTTCGGAAACCGTCCGCAACAAGAAAAACACTCAGGCGACACGAAACTCTTGTGACTAGAAATACCCGGTTGTCGTAACAAATCCATCTTCCTACGGCAGCGATCAATTACGAAAAATCTTGGAAACGGCTTGGGAAAAAGCTCACGTTCAAAAGGGTTAACCCGAAAACATGAGTCGTAAGATGTTGGATACGTGTACGCGGATAAAAAAAAGTATCCCTTGAGTGTCTGGGATCCAAAAATAAAAGCAAGCAACCCTGGCGATTCTCGTAGGGCCTAAAAGAACCCTCCGCCTATCCATCTGCCTCGTTAACATTTCGCCCGCGTGTCCTTCTTCTGCCCAACGCATGCACAATCCTCCCTGGACGTACGAACCCCACAGGCCCGGGATGCGTCGGGCTCTACGTACGCCCCTCAAATAACAACGTAGTCACACACGCGTTGGGACGTGCGGTACATGCCGGTTGGTGAGGTGATGAACGCGATTATGTATTCATGGGCGGAGGGAGCCGAGTTCGACAGGGTTTCGCGTGCTTAGGCACGGCCCGGAGGCGATGCATCGAGATTATATATCGAGATTTGGGGGAGTCGCGGGGCGTGGGAGTGATCGGGGTGAACGCCTGCGAGTGTTGCGGGGGAGGCGTGCTTGAGGGTCGAATCCAGGTACTCTCCCCCAAGGACGCACGCTCTGACTTCCTCTGACGTGTCCGGGAAAGCAATGAACGTTTTCCGAACTTGCCTTTCTTCCTTGCCAGCGCTCTCTTCCACTCTTTTTCCTTCCGCCGATTCCCGTCCATTGTGATCGGCCGGAGCATTAAGACCGATTCATTAAGACGCGATAGGAATGGAAGTGGACGGCTGATGCCTTTGATTTCGGTCTTTGGGGGACATTTGTGCTCGTATGCACATCTCGGTGGTGTGTCATGAGAAACGGCGAGGGGAACGAGAGTCAAACAAATGTACACTTTAGCGAGGAAGGTCGTGGGAGAGGTAATCACGAAGGAGCACTCCTTCTTTTACTTGCGGAAAGGTCGTTTATTCATCGCTACGTACAGGAAATATATCGCTAATGCGAAACAAAAATCACGATATAAGATTATACATAAATAACATGAGTATGACGAACTCCTCTTTAAGCTAAGAGTAACTTAAAGAATATTATATATCTTTTCATGTATTATAGATCTATCTATAGATTTCTTTCATTACGCATCGATAAGTCCATAACACACAAGTTACTCATGCAAGTTTTTTTTGGATATCTGCCGCAGCAGAATAAAAAAACCAATTTATCGAAAGGTCAAAAAACTAGAAGGAAACTTCAAACCATAGAGGATGTGGAATAATTCAATGACTAATGCGACAGATTGAGAAACACGAGTGATATGCGACCGGATTAAACATTTACCATGGCAGCAGATAAGTAAACTTCCGCATTAATTTTTTTGTATGCATAACAGTAAGAAATAATCCGACGCGACTGATTCACTAAATATATAATTAATAAACAGAGAATGATCATCATTAGAATGAGATGAGCCATCAATTCCATATATAGACGCATCCCTTTCTATTCTAACAGAGAAGTAAACACGTATAGAAGGAATCATGCGCGGAAAACAAGTGTTTTTCAAACGTTAGAAAAAAGATGTTGGTATGTCAATTCTAACCGTTTAATAGCCACGATTATTCGCGATCGAAAGATATTAAATTTGTGTGTTCCGTTGCAGATTGACAAAACCTTCAATAATGCTCGTATGCTACCTTGACAAGTAAAACATCTACTCCACTTTCATCCTTGAATTTATGCGGTTCGCGGCGCCGTAGACGTTTCTGCGGTCGAGTCGGCGAAAGGTTTCGATTCGAAAAGAAAAGTTCGCGAACGTAAACAATTCGCAATCGTGGTAAAAACCCGACGCGAAAGGTAGAATCCGATTCGTTGAAACGAGAGAGCTGAATGTGGAAACAGGCTCGTAGTTGCTGAGATGGGTGATTTCAACGTATGTAAGATGACAGCTTAATCATATACAAAGTGTAAAAGGTTATGTACATTCCTCTCTCGTGCTATTAAAAGAGGAATTATGATATCTCCTTCTTTCTTAGCCACTGAATAAATAGTCTTGAAGAACGATTACTCAGTACGACTCACGATTTTTACCAGTTTTCAGGAAAACGCTAATTGCATTCGTGGCAATGAATGTCAGTAAGCGACTACTTCAATTAACGTACATCTCATTAATATTAACATGTTAGGGCTTTACCAACCATTCTTAATTAAACGTTACGTCACAGGTCGTATGATGAATGCTGACGAATAAATAAATTCTACACTTGCGCACATCCACTCGAAAGAATAATGAAAAAATACTGGATATCATCCTCACACTCAACTCTAAAAATAAATATTCATCATATTAAGAACTAAAATTCCGAGAAACAGATTCCTACTTTAAACTCGTTTAAAATAGCTAGAAAGCTATACATTATTCCAAACGTACAAACATTCGCGAAAACAGCCTTATTCCTCAGGCAGAAAACGTCCGACTCATGCATAGAAAAATTTTAATTACGCAAATTCTCCCCGATTATTCACGCCGGAATTTCCTAGACTGTGAGCAAACGTCTTGTTTTCTAGGTAAACGAAGTTATAAAAGTTGTTTACAATGGGATATGGTTGGAGTCTGTCCGATTCATGGAATAGGTCGCGATTTCCTCTGTCTCCCGGTGGAGAACCGTTCAACACATAGGTATGCGCATCCAAGGTGACCGCTGACTTATTGAATGGGAAAAGGACGGACGGGGGCGAGCTGAGCATAATGGAGAGGTGTCGCAAATAAATCTACTCCGACGCCTTCCCCAGACACGTTCCTTTCACACGTTCAGCGCTAAGATTCAACTACGCCCCGTCGTATTCTTTGGGCACCGAGCGTTAATCTCCTCGTCGGGGTGGTGCGAATAATTCTTCAGCTCAATGAAAAGTTCCGATCCAACGCGAAATGTCTTGCGAATTTCTCGGGAGAAAGGGCGCAAAAATTTCCCATTGTCTTAGGTCCGGTAAAGACTCGATCTTGCGACAGCGGCTGCGCACAGCATCCGCTTCAGTGCCGGAATTTACAGAGGTTTTCTCTGTCATCTCGAAGTTTCACGATCTTGAGATTCAAAATTTATGATCCTTCTAAAATTATACTTCGCCATGGTTTTCAATATTTTCCACGATAGTATTTTTCAAATTTTTAAGAAAACAAAATAATGTTTTCTGAGTAAGTTTACGTCCTTTAACATAAGTAGTCGAAAATTATATATACTTCATATTGGAAGTCAAATTCAAATTAGTTTATATGGAATGTTGATGATTTAAAAATCATTTAAAATCGAACATGAAATTCTTTGGATACTGTACACTTGGTTGGAAATATAATCCCAAATTCTATTGCTCTAAGTCTCACAAAACGACCTTCCTAAATATAGACTTCCAAACAAGATTTTTCACTATTTTAAGCGTAAAGGATGGAGTCAGACAAATATTAGCATTGCAATTTAAACTCGAAACGTATCGGAAACCTTGAACATATAGGGAAATGAATGACTTTGGCATTGTTCCTTCTCCTCAATAAATAGAGCGAATCTTCGACGAGGAGCAATTAAACGTTGGAAATCAATTAGGGCGCCAAATCGTTCGTGAAATAACTGGATACGTCTTTACAAGACACTTACTCGAACCGATCGAGAATGACTGACGCAAAGTACTTAGTCGCTCTCTCTGCGTTTCGAATACTTTCGTTTTTTATAGCAATTAACTACATTTCTATTCGCATCTTATTCGAATCCAAGTCATCACTGAGTAGGTACGCCTTCGAAATAAATACCTTATAGGTGCAATATTTCACTTGCTTGAGAATATTTTGAGTATTGAAAATTAAACAAAGAATAAAAAATATGTGGAGGAATACATAAATTTTTCACGTCTACAGCCAAGTAATTTACGTAAATTTAGTACTCACACAGACATCTAATGGTAACATGGTCAGAGAACCTGGGTGCGTGCAACTCACCTGCAAATTAAATAAAAAAATAATTAGCTATTTTCAAGCAATTATTCATCGAAGAAATTAACTTTACACACAGCATAAACTGTGTAAATGTAATTAAAGTAAGTATTCTATTCCATCAATGGAATGTATAATACATAATACATATAAACATTGTTATAATATAAGATTTTTATATAATAAACTACAGAATTTAAAACAGAAATTAAGAGATATTTTTGCAAATAGATGTATGACGCCCTATTTAAGTTCAACTCAAGTTTAGAAAAACAAAAGAAAAATCATAAAACCGCGTTCATAACTCAATTATCATCACTGGAGATCATCTCTTTTTTTATTCCCAAAATTTCGTCCGCATTTCTCAAAACAGCATGTAAACGAACGCTTTCCGCTCGACAACAAACAAAAAAAACACGAAACACAGTTCCCAAAAATAAACAAAAAATAACCGAGCTTTTTCACGCGCGTGGTCGGGAAACTATGAATTATACGGGTAAAAACCTAACCGCAACTTTTTAAAACCACCCCGACGCGTTTTCCCTCCAGTACTCCCCGCATCCGGTATGCATGGGCGATACGAATATTTATTAATAGTAATAGATGCCTAGAGTGTGTCTCCCATCCCATTCCACATATATTCCCTTCTCGCATCACTCAACTCTTCCCCTCGTTCGAGTCGTTCTCTTTCGACGATTCTTCGCCTTTGTTTTGGTTCTGACTTCGGTCACGAGCCGCGCCTCGCGAGTTATTGAGGTGTGGGCGGGTGCGGTCGTTAAGGGGCAAAGACGTAAGAGGGAGCTTATGATTTAGGAAGGGTTTTTAAAGGGTAATTTAACGCGGTTTCCTCGCTATGCTGAGGTAGGGGTTTGAGAGAGGATGTAGGGAGAATGCAACCCCCTTTCGAAGCTATTTTCCTCTACAAGTACTTGGAATTCGGTCTGGAAAGAGTCGGGAGCCTATTATAGCGTTGGCGTCGTATAGCGTACATTTTTTCCTTATGAGATATTAACAGCTTTGATTCGCGTGCCCAAGGGAATGGAGTAGATAGACCCTTTTATACTTAATTTATGAGCTCGTATATTTTGAACGTAAATATTAAACGGAATCAGCCAATCGCGAGCGGTGAATTACTGCATCATCTCCATGAACACGAGAACACAAAACTCTTTTAATAGTGAATAAAATATCGTAGGAATTCATCTGCTACACATTTAAGCATTGTGCTAAATTCTTCCTCACTGGGAATAGTTTATTCAGCGTTTTATACAAGAGAAAAATCAGGAAGAGGTTCCCTTTTATAACGGCCATGAATAGAAGTTGAATATACTGCCGATTATATTAGCTCACGCTAATTTGACGTGACCAGACGTTCGTTTAGTCTACTGAGTAGACCTGCTGAGCTAATAAAGTTCGCTATTATCACGTCGTAAATGCTATAAGAATCCAAAAGGGTAAAAAGTGTGTGTAAATCCATCTTAATCGATCCTTTGCCGGAATAAGTATTTAATTTTAGCTTTTCGGTACATAACATTCTATTTCCATCGTGTCATAAATGCTATCTTATTCTTTCAACAGTATAAACCAAATTGCGACATTATGTTCGATAAATATTTCCCAAATTCGGAGTTTCCATCGCGATGTATTGCACAAAAAAGGGGGATTCGTCAGTATCACTTTTGGCAGCGCAAGTAACTCGAAATGAGTCAAAGTATGAACCAGCGTTTCCTTTACGATCACTCCCGTTTCCTCTATGCTTTTTCGAAGGAATGTTTCGAAAAACGAAAGAAAAGGTCACAAACATAAAACTGCTATAATAATCGTATCGCTGACGCAACAGGAAACTTTTAAAGGGAAAATAAACTCGTGATACACACCACCGATGATAATCTTGACCGGAAAAGACTTTGGGTCAAAGTTCGTACAATCTTCTTTAGTAATCATTAATACTACGCATCAAGGTCTTCTGGAGGAGAGAGAGAGAGTAAAACTCGGTTGATGGTGACGAGATGAAAGACGGCGTACAATAAAGAAAAACACGATACGAAAAACTATTTTAGAGGTTGTTGAAAAAAAAAAAACTAAAACGATGTTATCCGTCTTCATTGATTAATTGTGAAGATAATTGGAGCCGGAGGTCCTTGTAAACAGAAGTGGAGGAGAGCTGGCGGCTTAAGAGAGAGAGAGTGCAACTGCAGATGGACTGGGAGCATTAAAGGAGCAGATGCTGGGTTGAGTCCTTAATAGCGAAGAGAATTGGGTAATTAAGGCGAGAGGAGGGAGGATGAATTAAGCCCGCGGGAAAGGGTGGTGCATGCCAATCTCTGATTGTCCCGTCGGACTCACCGCAGACAAAAGAATGTCACGAGAGGAAAAAGGGGGTGGTGTAGAGTTACCGTTGTTATTCCACGTCGCTAGAGCATGAGCGATGGGGAAATACCCGAACGATGAATTGCTACCAATGAGAATTGAGATGTACGTAAGGAGATGAGTAATGGAGTCAGAAAAAAGAGGGGCCTGGAAAGTATGCTGAAAGGCTGTTGCTGAACTAGATCCAGGCTTTTAGTACATCACCCGCTTAAAAAATTGACAAAACTAACATTGCTGGCTATGACATCATTGGGAGGAAAGCAACTGAAGTTACACAATGCGATGGCTTCATATCCTTTCCCGCTGTAACTTGTGGAGCGGAGATTCCAATTTAAAAAATAATAGGACATAGGCAGTTGACTAATATAACCGTAAGACAATATGCCCAGGGTTATATTTAAAGGGTCACAACTGAATAAATAAAGTAACAAAATTCAATCTACAACGAACGTTTTTCCGACTCCTAACTTGGAAGTACTCATAACTAGCTCAAAAAAGCAGTCTATTGAAATAAAGTTAGGATTTTCAAAAGAGATTCATTCTATACGATTCTAAAATATTTTTAAAAAAGTTCTCGAAACTCGAAATTAGAAGAAATTACACAATTTATCGTAATGTAATAATTTCCTATTCTCTCCATTGGAAACCATTTCCAAGATTAGGGCACAAAATAAATATTTTTAAGGACACTTCTCGATAAACATTTCCCTACGATTTGACGATTCAAATTATGAAAATAGAATAAAATAGAAATAGAAACATCCCTTTGACTATCTTAACGTAAAAACTCCCCCTTGTTTAGATAAACTGAACCTCTCGAAGCAAAATAAGAAGGCAGTATGGCAAGAAGAGAACAGAAACGACGATGTCAGATGGAACAGGAGGAACACCGGTTGCAACGTGGAGAAGAGGTGGAAGAGCACAGATGGAAAGAGGTAACACGAGCTGCGGAAGGAGGCGCAGATGAAGCTGGAGAAGAAGGACCTTCTCCAAGAGAGCACATTGTAAACTGCAGCAGCCCTCCCACTTCCTGTTACTCTAGGCACACTTCGGGCGCCCACCCTTTTTTTCCACTCCTAAAACTCCGAATAAGACTCCTCCTTAACCCTTTCACCCCATCGTGCCCGATATCCTTCCCGAATCCGAATTACGACCCGTACATCCTTCCTACGAACCCTTTCCGTACCCGAATCCGCTGTTTATATATTTCCGTTACAGTTCCTCTTCTCGGAACCGTCCCCGCGTGCATTCCTCCTCCGGGTCTCCGCCGCCTTCGTAACGAACGAACCGAAGACGAGGGCAGATGTCGGCGGTAAAAGTGATAAATATTTACGCGTGCCCCGCAGTTTCCCGGTTCTATAATAAAGCAAAGCCGTGGCTGAATTCCGTTAACAGACGCTCCATGGTAATTCTGCCGCCGGTAAGTTTACGTAGGTCACGTTTGCAGCTGTCCGAAAATAGACGAGGATTACAGAAATGCCACACAAGAGCAGGAGGGACTCTCTCACTTAGGGGAAGTCATCTGCGGATTTTCCATCGCCTTTGAAGGAAGTCCTGTCAGATGGCCATCTAGTTTATGTTATGCAACTGGGGAAGCGAAATCTCGAAGACGAGAGAGAGTTCGTTCCTCATCACCTACGTGTCAAGGAACTGACAAAATGATTATCTGCGAAAGCAATAAAATGGTTATATTATATACACATTTCGCACATCGCTCTGAAGATTTAATCGCAATTGACTCGTTGATGTGAGGAGTTGCCCTTGAAATTCTATAGATACCTTTCGAGTTTCTAAGGTTCGCGTGAGAAGAATAATTTTACAC
This sequence comes from Pantala flavescens, assembly GCA_020796165.1. Taxonomy (NCBI): domain Eukaryota; kingdom Metazoa; phylum Arthropoda; class Insecta; order Odonata; family Libellulidae; genus Pantala; species Pantala flavescens. The sequence continues at coordinate 14,844,273 of CM036879.1, read as the reverse complement.
TATGAATGTGAATTAAGAAAGATTCTCCAATTGCTGGCGTTAATACTACTTAGATTCAATTATATCATTAACAAACTTAGCTTCCAAGGATTATTGACTGAAATAAAAGGTGAGGGGGAAAATATATTTAACATCTTCCTGTTATTTGGATATTATGGAGCATTATAGGAACCCGAGAAAAAATGTTTATACGCACAACCGCCAATGTTAATAAATTTATCTTTGAATGATTTACGATATATGTACGTACATTTCTACTGAAAATTTTCGAACAAAATCGAACCTTTTCAAAGCGATTTAAAACAATTAAACCCCTATTAATTGAAACAAAATTACCGTCTGACATTAAATTTTAAAAAATGTAAATAATATAAAGCTATTTACTCAACCTATGAGGAAAACAACGCAATTTCCTATGACACCCGTCCCATTTCCGGCCGATGCGTATCAAAACGGACAAAAATCAATTATAGACGCTGAACTCTAACTAACTTCTAACTGAATCATTCCTTGAGAGACGTGCATCAAGAATCCAATCACCTCAAAACCGTCCCTTCCTCGTTACGTGAGAGATTCAATATCCGGAAAATTCCACCCGTCACCCTCATCGGGAGCTCAAACCCCGACGGTGAAACGGAAATCGTTCCACTAACCAACTCTGGACTTAGGACCAAAACTAAAGAGAGAGTTTACTTGCGTACCATTCATCATCATCACCGCCTCTTCTCTCATCGCTACCATCCATCCCCTCATCAACGGATCCTCCTTTTCCCGTCCACGAATAACTACCCCCGCCGAGGGTCACCGCCGAGGAAGTTTTCCCGTGGTAACGCCGTGCCCTTACCGAAAAAACCACGCCGTATCAATTAAAAGAGAGGGATGCTGTGCCGAAAGGAGCCGCAGGAACCGATCCCAGAGGATGCGGGGGTGAACGGTTTCATTGAGAGGGGGCGAGTGCAGCTCCAATTACGGTACATAAAAGAGCAGCTAACGCCGTCTGCCGCCTCGAGCACAGACGAACGAGAACAAAAAAGAAGCGTAAATTGGGGCCGATGATGGCGTTCGATTGAAGACTCGTAAGGGACCAATTAGAAAGGGCGTTTGAGGAGAAAAAAAGGGCGGTTTAATGAAGAAAAAGACGTAGCGGTGGAGGGCTGGAAGGAAATTGGACGTATTGATAATTATGGGAAAATGCGTATTGAATGGAATGATGAACTGGGTCCTAAGAGAACAGGACAAATATGGGAGATGAGTATCAAGATTACGAGAAATGTAATGATAGAAGGGGATATCGATACGTGTAGAACATCTGGAGGGTATAGAAATACAGCTGAATAGGACTAAAGCAGCTGCCAGTGTAAGGCGAACATCATGAATTATAAATACGTAAACTAAAATTAATTAATAAATCAAAATAACTTGGTCGATGATGACTTTAAATGTACCAACTTATTCGAAGATTTTACAATTACAATAAAGTAGCATTCACCATTAAGACAAGGACCCAAATTCAAACTTATTTCAACGACAAAATTTTAGGGTGACTAAATTCATTCATAGAAAAAGTAAGAGATAAGGTTTACTCAATGGTTAGGTCAGAGGTTTGATAAGTAGGAGTTTCCGAAATCTTGCGCAAAGTGTTGCTAGACTTAGTCACGTCTGTTTATCCGCTGCATACATGAGTAATGCGAGTTCATTCAAGAAAAACAATTCCATAAATCCATTCATCTAGAGTAGACGGAATAAATCCGGATAAAGTGAACAATAAATACGGATAAAGCAGACAACAAATAAGGAGTTGGGGATTAAAAACGTGGACTTTTTCTTCGTATATGGTGAAGGGTAACTCAGAGGAAGGTTAACAAAGAGAAGGAAAAGGTGTGTAACAATGAACGTAAAACGGTAAAACGGAGGTATAGAACAAAGATTCCGTAAAAAATAAAAAAAACACGAGGGGACAGAAAAGCACGTCACAGCAAGAGAAAACAGGGAAATAGAGAAAAAATGAAATTTAAAAAAAACACGAAACCAAAAAGAACGTGTAAAGATAAGAAAATCCAATCAAAGCATCAAAAGAAGGGGGTGGAGATGGAGCAAAAGAGATATAAAACCAAAAAAAAGAGACGCGGAGCGCAAAAAAAATTGCGCAGCGAATGCGTAAGTCGAGGGGAAAAGAAAACAATTTACGGAGAACGAATTGCGTGGCGACGATTAAGGCGAATTTTATGCCTCCGACAATTGATTGCAATTAAGAAAGAACGTCGCTCGTTTGAGAGAGGTTCTCACGATTCGGTGGCTCCCTTTAGAGAGAGAGAGACGGCGGAGAGAGCTTTCAAAAGGCCACTCGTTTTCAGCACATGCATCGGCTCATTATTCCTGCACACTCGGATGGATTCGGAGGGAGCGCTTTTTTCTCTTCTCGGAAGTCCAAATGCCGCATTCATCGGTCCATTTGTGAACTGTTTAACTTTTTTCGACCTTCGAGAATTGGACTCCCGACTCGATTTGTTCTTGGGCGAGGGCGTTGTTCGAAGCCGTGAATGACTTCCTGGATATTCTGTGTTGTATTATACTTATCCGCAGAGTAATTATGCGCTTTGAAATAAACCGCTCCTACTAACGACTTCGTAGTCGAGAACAATCACGTTTACTGCGAGCAATAGCTTTTGGTTCAGGTTTAACAGTTAAGCGGCAGATTTAACAATCATCGCTACCATTACTGAGCTATGTTAAAGAATGTCTCTACAGAGGTAATAGCAGTAATAGATAAACAATTAATTGTACATTCATACCTGCAATAATGGATACGCTCCCGTAGATATCTCCATAAATAAGTAAGTTATACAAGAAATGAAATTAAAGTTAAAATATCTGAGAACGAGTATTAATTATTAACATTTTACGTTGACTAATATTTATACAGAAATCCAAAAAGAATGCATCTTTACATTAAAAGATAGAGATGAAGTTTTACCTAGTATGAAATAAAAATGAATTAAAGTAAGAAATGAAATAATAGATCGTATTTTCAATAGTCCACACTTCATAACCATCATGAGCTGTACGTAAAACTCAAACCGCTAACCAAAAAGTTAAACTCGATCTGCGATGAAAAACGAGTCTGTAATTTAACATAGAACTTATTCATTCTTTCTTTACGAGGAGCATATTCTTGGAAACGTTCGCTCGTATTGACAGGATTATTAAGTCCCACGCATCCAAACCGACATATTTCCGGCGTGTTTAGGTACTCCATATAAATAGCCTATCGATAAACCACGAGCAAAACGTAGGGATAAAACTGCTTCGTCTCAACAACCGGTAACTCTCATGATCGAACCATCCTTTCGAAGAACATCCGACGTAAAAATGAGAAGATGGAAACTGTTCGTGACGGCGCCCACGCATCCTGCGCTATCTCCACGACGTAGTCTCCTAATTCAGATATATTTCATCTCTTGCTCAAGGGAGCCATTCAGTGAAGAAGCGATCGCATATATCCGCTACGATAGGAAGGGTGGAAAGGAATGCTACGAGGAGAGTCGACATGGTTCGTAGAGAGACTGCTTAACATCTCCGGAGAAGGGGGGTCGTATTGTAGGTGACATCCTCCTTTATAGGGGGAAAAGAAGGATGATGGAAGTGGCGGAGGAAGACGACTGAATTTTTCGGAAGGGGTGAACGGGATTGAATGGGAAACAGACGGTTGGGATGCGCGGGATGAATACCTTTCCGACAACTTCCTCAGGAGGAGGAGGGATTTGGAGAGATCCCTCCTTTTAAGCAAGGGATTGCGGGGAAGAATTAGGAAGAGCAGTGGGAAAAAGGTGTCCGGTTACGTAGCACGTGCTCCTTGGTAGGAAGGATGAAACGGTCCTTCGGGGGGGGGATGAGGTTGTAAGTGGGCACGGAATTGAGAGAGAGAAGGACTTCTCCGTAGGGGGGATCAAACGAAAGGGTTCAGAGAGAGAGAGGAAAAAGGAAACCATCTCGGGCGCTTTTTTGGAGTGGCAATGAGACGCGTTCCACTCGAACGAAGACCGAGCCAAAACAAACAGAATGGACCTTAAAATATCCGCTCTTCTTCGAACGCCGACACCTATGTTTTTCGAACAGATTCGAAAGGGCGCTTCTCTCTTTTTTATTATTCCGAGGGAGCGAGTCGAGCGTGAAAGTCTTCTTAAGGATGTTTGTTCGGCAATACTTTTAGTAGACTGTTGATAGGGTTCTAAAGAGGGGCCCGAAATCTCGTTCCCCGGAAACTAAACAGAACGGGACCATTTTCGGTCGATTGGTTAAACGTGACAGGTCACACACCCCTAAGCGATTGGTCGGTTCATATCACCCATTAATTTTCTAGGATTATTAGCTCCCTATTAACTTCTATTATAATAATGGTTGCGTGCATTATTTACACGCGCTATTGATTACCGTTTTTGCTTTAAGTTTCAGGAAAGATGCGAAAAAATATTCCGAGAAGCACTTCAACCGTTAGGAGACTTCTAATGTAAACGAAGAACTTCCTGCTAATTTTTTACTTCTCAAAGTCGCTTTACAGTTTTCTGCCTAAGAAGGATTATACAGCACGGAATAAAGGAAGTAATAAATCTATAAATTACCTGCCGTAGTTGATATGTTTTCAAATTAGAGCATCGTCAATTTAATTGAACTCTTTTCTCATTAGCCAGTTTCCTGAATCGTGAGTCATGCGAATAGGATGAGGAAATAAAAATTCCAATGCGCAGCAACAGTGGGTTATCTATTTCTGAACGTTGCTACCACAGATATAAGATACAGCTAGATCTATGGACAGCATTTTCAATTATTGAACGAGAATTTTTATAAAGATAGCTATCTAGTATTTTTAACAGCACACAGAATTAAATTATAAAATGGAAGTGTGATAGATATATTCATGTATAGAGATTCCTTACGTTACTTAAATATAAACATTCATTCTCGAAGACAATAATGGATCCTTTTAATGTTCACAATAATAACGTTAAAAAACCTTCGCTTTATGATTAGTCCAACTTTCAATGGATAGATAGGAATTATTATCCAAACGAGAAAATCAAGGAAACTCCATCAGTCATTCCACATGCGGGTACTCAATCACCAGTGAAATCCCAACAGTTTTTACGTGGATACACCTTCGGGATCGATCTTTCTTCCGATCCAGATGACTTAAGTGCTTCCGGAGAAGTTTGGGTAATTACAGTTTTCATCGCTTTCTAGCATCGAAACAAGTCTGCAGACAACCGGCAATTTCGGAGTAGCCCCAGAGAAAAATCTCATTTTGGAATACCAGAAGCTTCTAAAGAAGTTGTGAGGTATAGATTCCATCGATTTGGAGGGAGCTTTTCTCTTGGCAAATCTCCTTGACATAGAACCACCCACGTGAGTCATATTCTCGGCTGAGACCAACACCCAGGCCTTATGAAGATGCACTCACCGTGAAGGACGCGAACCGAATACAAATAATAAAACACGATTGTGATCATGGTGAAGTCATCGCATGCTTGGATAATTATTCCGGGCGTAGCGCTTCCCTGTTCCCGGTTTAAAGCAACCAAAGGGACAATAGCGATAGGGATTCTAAAACAGAATTATATTTTACAAGGAATTTATAAAGGATCTACTAAAGATACTAAATTCTTAGCCCTAAGTATGTTAAAGATACCTACTGTTAGGTAAGGTATCCCCCACAACCATACCGACTAATATTTATTTATACATTCTTTGGGGGTTATTCTATTCCGAGCAAGGCCAAACCCTAATTGATATTTCGGTCTTGATAACTCCATTCCTATCCCTATCATTTGGCTCTCAATGCATTCACTCCATTTGAAAGAAACGGGTAACATCAATTTGCATCCATCTACATATGAATCGGGCAGAGAGAGTGAGGTATTTAATTTAAAATTCTAATGTAGAGGTCGCAAAAAGCGATCTTGAGATTTTGGCAGTATGGTATTAGTGCGATAAGAAAATCACGTACAATACCTCGTGGTGAGGTTGAGTTATGGCCGTTGTAAACTGAACGGATTGATCGATTCTCAAGAGACGTTTTAAGATAGGTTTCAAAGCAAACATTTCTCTAGGATTTCAATAGGTACCCATTGAGGAAAACGATTTTTTAATCGAAGATCTTGCGTGGTAGAAAAGAAAGTGGTACATCTAAATCGTGCGTACATTCGCGATACTCCTGTACAAACACTTCTGACATTCTAATCAAACTGGAAACCAAACAGCGAACGCTAAGGCCATAAACCATTCCATTGTACGAATCAGGCGATACGTTTCTTATCCATCGCTTAAAAAATTACCGACTGTTGGAAGAACCAACACTTTGAACGCCTCCTTGTCTCTGTACAGGTGTAGATCTCTGCAGCACCGCGCTCCATATCGTGGGAGACCGTTGAAGAAATGTTGGCGGAAGTAAAGAGTTGTGTACAAGCGGCTAAAAAGATAAGGTCTTATTTGAGAACTTAAACCGAGTAAAAAGGAAGCAAGTGTCAGTATGGATTGCGGAAGACATGCCCTCCATACTTCCCGCGCGCTTTATCGCTCTTTGATTATCTGCGGGAGTATTCGTCGTGTGCCGTTTCTTCTTATTGCATCGTACGGAGCTCATACGCCTCCAGCACGAGGGCATCGTAAGATAAGCCGCACAATTCGAGCGGGAATAAGACCTCATGATGGTATTTTTAGATGGCGCATTCGAAGCTGGAATTAGACCGCGTCGCAACGCGGAATTTAGCCAATGCTCGTCTCTGGAAGAGAAATGTTTGCGAGAATCCTAACAACAGGCGCATTATGTCCTCTGGGGCGTCGACGCGGAGCTATTTGGAGGGTCTGCAAGGGGTAAAAGGCCACGTAGAGATAGAGAGGAATAGGCCAATGGGGGGGGAGAACATCATTGGGCGGCTCTCTTTGAATAAGGGCCTTTCTTAGAGAACTCCACAACGCCTTTCTTTCTAGTCCGGGAGATCCAGGGATGGAAAAAAGGAGCCAGATACGGCGCACAAGGCGGAAGGAGATTGCGGAGCTGAGGGGAGGAGATGAGGCTTTGGAGTAGAAGGAGGGAAAGATATCTTGTGGTGGGGAGAAGAGATTAACGCAATGGAACCCTCTCTCTTTGTCATGAATCTAGGAAGTGGAGATTTTCCACCGCGTGATAAAACCGTATTTTTATTCGGAATTATCGGAAGAAGAATGCGAAAAATATCAATACAAGACGTATGAGAAAACATAATGATATTCGAAATTATTTAGTCCTACGGTCATGAACTTCTAATGACATTTCTAAGATCACCGAGTCAAGAAAGTACTTGGATACTGGAACATTCATAAGTTATTCCATTCGTGCTAAGATTACTATCAATGATTACCTACATGGTGTCGAAATATAATACTAATCCGCAAGGAACAAAAACTACGTTACGGATTCGTGTTAGTCAATGCAACGTGAGAATTGCTGTTTTTCCGGGAATTGAATCCAAAAGGTACAGTAAACGATGCCTCATGAACTGGGTTAGGTATCCGCAAAAACGGAATTGGTAATTGCAATCTTAAGACTGCATCTTACGCCACAAAGCATAAGAATTAATATCGAATACGTGTTTGAAATCGGAAAACAGAACCTTTCCGGAGGGGAAAAACGAGAGAGATTCTTATGGAGTGCATTAAGCAGCAATTCTTCAAGATAAACGACTCCGTGACAAGCTTTTCGTGGGCTGCCAGTCAAACTTACGACCGCTTACTCCGTACACCGAGTTGAAAACACGAAGGAACACACACGAAACTCGGCTACCTCTGGGAATTCACTAACAAGAACGCAGGGGATTGATTGATTGCTTATGAATCGTAGAAAAAAAGTTTCCTCTTCCTCTATGCTGAAAACCGCCACTCGAAAAGAGAGTAAGAAAAATAAACGACGTTATTTCCACTCCATCTTCAAACGCCGTGGGATGACGAATCGGTAATACGGCAAACTTCTCTCTCTCTCTTCGGATACAATTATTTTCCAAACAGAAATATTTCCTCACGATGTATTTTTTTCACGTAGGGAGAACGAATCGGAGACTCTAGGACTGCAATTCAAATAACATAATGAAACTCGGATTGAGTTGTGTAACTCTCACGAAGAGGGAATAGAAAGCTTCTGCACAAAGGGACCACTGTTTAGAGAACGTCGCATACCTCAAAGAATGGGATACGTTATAGAATTAATCCCCAACGAGCTGTCGTCGAAGATGAGAATTTAGTGGAAAAACTCATGAGACTAAATTAATAAGATTATCCACGCTTCCTTTCAGTTTACCAGACCATCTAGTAAACCCTTCTACGTTCCTATATGTTAAGGTTCACAACGTTAAACGGAATTTGAAAGCCCTTTTAAGCTTAATATCTTACGAGGGAAATTTAAGATCATCAAGCACTTCTTAAGCACGCTCAATATCGGCTAGCGCCTTGTGATTACATCCTTAGAACTTCTAAAATTTTCAATTACCTATTCCGTGTCAACTGGAACAGTTTAAGAGGGAGATCGTGGCTGTACGTTGGTGCAGACCGAAGGTGTATTATTGACGGAATTCTCGAGTTAATGGTGGGAGGAGTAATTTGTAGCTGAAAGGAAGGGATGGGGAAGACGAGAGAGGAGGCTGAGAAAGAATGGGGGGAACTGAGGAAGATGTGTAAAAAAACTCGGGGGTGTAGTTGAGATGGGATGGGGACAGGAAGTGGGAGAGAGCGGGAGAGAAAAAACGGAGCAGTAGCCCCGATGTTGATGGGGAAGGAGGAGGAGGAGATGAAGAACGTTCTCATCCAATGATGGGTTGAGGACCAGCGGCGCAGGGGGAAAGGAAGCCGGAGAGTTGAACGATCGCTAAGTACATACCGAAGAAAAAGGTAACGAGAATAATGAGAACGAAAAACGTTCGTAAGAAGGAGCAAAAATTCAGTAATTCTAAGGATTCAATTAAGTTAAAAATAAAATAACGGTCAAAAATAGAATAAATGAACGAAAGCCTAAGAATAAAAAGGATATGAAGCTAAATGTATGACTCAAATTTTTAAAGTCTATCGCGGTCCTTCACATGTACTTAAGAATCATCAAACTAACAAAAAAAGATGACAAATTATCTTACAAATTAATGAATAATATAGTAAATTATATAATGAAGTAAAATTAGATATAGCCTAACTGAAGATAAGTCGTAACTACGACGAAGAACGTCGAAGCTGATCTAGAGTACGCCGGATGGACTGGAGACTTCAACGACCGAAATTACGAGAATTCACTCGATTGCTATAAAAACGTTGTTCAAAGCTTTATATATTAACTGCCTGGTAGGAGCTACAGATTGGATGATAATTTATATATCGCTCCCATATTTTTACCTAAAGTGAATCAAATAAAACTCCTATATCTTTTATTCTTCGCTAAACGCACTACTTCTCTCCCGCAGTAATACTTCTTCACGCTTTACTTCCAAACGATGACACAGACAATTGTAGCACGAGTCTGTCAAAGATACCCGATCTGGAACCAGGTGAAAGTGTGGACATGGTCGAATCATCCCTCCCATTTCATTCATGCGTGCAGTTTGGGTTCTATCCACACGTGCCTAAGTGGTGGGTGGGGTACGGAGATGAGGCTGGAGAAAAGAACTCCGGAGGGAATAAAAGGAGGGGGCGGTGGGAGGCACGCTCGTGCCCGTCACCGGAACGGACGACGGGCGTGATTTCAGCCTCTGGGTACTGCGGAGGAGGTGGAGGACATCGGCGGGTGTTCGTAAAGAAATTCGGCGGGGTCGTAACGGAAGCACTAAAAACCCTGCTGGGAGGCTTATTAAGAAGATCTGAGAGTGAAGGGTGCTGGGGACACGTGGGGAAAGGGGTGAATGGGTATCTATCCACCGTCCCGAATGGGAAAGTTTCATCTGGAGAGGGTTGAGGAGCGGAAATGCGGGGGTTAGAGTGGGGAAAATACTAGAAGCAGTTGCGGGCGTCGAGAGGAAGAAAGACAACTGGTTCGGGGGCGTGGATTGCGATGAGGGTGTGGCGGCTGACGAAAGATGGAGATGGAAGACTGAGGGAAGAAGGAAAAAGGAGGGGGGAGGAGGCATTTACAAGGATCCAGCGCACGTGTTCCATGTCAGATGACCTTTTTGCAGCCTGCGGACGGGAGTGAATGGCGGAACGAGAGGAGGAAAAAGGCGGAGATAGATGGGAAAATCGGTCGGAAGACGGGAAGTTTTCGGAAGAACAAAGAAAACATTTCGGACGAAAGGAGAGGAGAGCCTTCCTCCATCCTTTATCCGTGCCGGCGTCAAACGATTCTGAATTTATTTTCACTAACTCGTGAGATAGCTTTCGAGTATCGGAACATTAACTCTCTTAAAGTTTTTCTTTGGGTCGCAGCCCTTTTCCGAAAATATGGGAGGTCCTACGTCCCGCTCTAAGGGTTGAATAAATAAACTGTTTGCAATGAGAGGATTTTTCTTTGTGGTGGTACAGGATTCGGATGTGGAGAGCGAGAGCACGCCCTCTGGTCGTAGAAGATGAAAGTGCAGCGGATGAAGGGGGAGTTGTGGTGAGAGTGGATGTTTTGTCGGGATGGAAGAGATGGCGATATGAAGGTGAAAGTCGTGCGCCGGGACACAATTAAAAGGGAAGGAGAAGCGCAATACGTCGATTACAGCCTTGCAGAATGGGTTTTGCCCAATTTCCAAAGCCGGACCGGAGACCTATAGGTTAAGAGAGTCAAATAACGGGTCTAAAAAGGTTAACAGGGAAAGCTCATATCCTATTTCGCAGACAGGCTCCATACAAGATGCGTTTCTGCCTTATGTAGAAATTTTTAAATATCCTTTTTCCATATGGGGTATTTAAGAAAGTAACATATCTCCATCCCGCATTAGTAAAATGAATATATAGCTATGAATGTAAGGTGCCTTAGTTTTCCCATCTCTTTTTACAATTACCATTGATTATTTCTTTTAGTTTGATTTCCTCTACTTGTGATGTGCTTGTGCGCAAGATCTTTTTGATTTTGATATTGACGTGAGGTATAAAATATAATCATACCTTCTTCAAGAGAGTTTATTATCATTGAGCATTTACTAAAATTGATTTAAATGTATCATTTATACATTCGTTCTACAGTCTATATGTAAAAATTCAATCTACGGTCTACTTTGGTCTTAATTTAGATTACTCTTAACAAGATACATTCAATTTTGAGGATTTATTTATCCAAGTATTCCTAAGTAAACATATTTTTCCTTTACTCACTGTTTCTTCTAAATGTTTACATGGCAAGTCTTTCAAACTGAGTTCAACTCAGGAAGATAGAACGTTACTAAATCATTTATTTCTATCAGAACCGACACGTTTTTACTCAATCCTTCATCAATCATTCTTAAATTTTGCGTCGAAAATTCACGAAATGTACGAAAAAGAACATTCACCTGAAGAAATCTTTTCAAAAAAGTTCCACAAAGCGCACTTTGAGCCGCCGGCACTGCGGAAATCGCCTATCCGATACGCAAGCACTGTCCCCGCATTCGCCGGACCGGGCCGTATTTTTTCGGGAGGAAGGAAAAAGCATTCGAGACGGATCCTTATTATAACACAGGGGCGCGGGACACCGGATGCAGGGAGTCCCTTCCTTTCAGAAAGCTGCGAAAGGGATCGCTTCCAGACCTTACAACGAACGCGTCTTCCCGAATTTCCAACCCTCCACAAGTGGTTCTAATCTTACGCGACCGTTTCCCGATCGTTTTTCCGACAGAGCCCATCGACGAATGCTTCGATAGGTGCGGGTAATACACCCGCATACTTATGGGCGGTGCGTGATCTGGCTGAGATCCAAAAACGTTGGAGGAGAGGGCGGGTGAAAGAGATCCGTGACAGTGCGGATGTCGGAGATTGGGTTTGGCGGATCGTATTAAGCTCGTTTCAGACGACGGGTCGCCGCAAATGCATCGCGAAAAAAGTGTCGAAGCCGATTTTCCGTCGACGGGCTTTTTGGGAAACGGCTTTCTCTGACGCCTACTACTCCGAAGGAAAGTTGTCCGGCGAAATTCACAAAAAATGAGGAATAAATCAGGGTTGTTCACACCGGAAATGAAGCATATTACGAGTTTGGATAGATACGCTTGTCTTCAATTTTCTCTTTTACTTAGTATATTCATGCAAAATATAATAACGTAAGATTTTGGTGAGCAAGAACAAACTTAAATATACGTACATAAATATAAAGAGATATTTCTTACAAATGGAGTTCATTCCTTAATGTAAATTCGAGGTTGCGAAAACTTCAACTAAAGTAAATATTTTCCTTCTTAAACATCCATGACACTTAACGAGTAAATAATAGTCAAAGAAGAGATTGTACATAATAGAGAATAGAATGAATAAATAATGAAGAGAAGAGATATTCATTTCTCTTCTCTTCATATATCACTAAATCTGTCCTAAGTTAAAAGTAACTAGAATAAATTCATAAGAGCTGATTGAAATTAGACTTATTTGTGGTGAAAATTATACAATTTTTTAAATATCTCATTAAACTTATACTATGATATTCTTCACAAATTTCCGATAAAAGATATCGTTAAAATTTACCCAATACTTTTTAAATCTTGCATCCTTTCATGATAACGCAATATCATCATTATTACGAAGACTTTGTTTACGGAAAATATTGACGTTCTTTCGAATCCTGTTTTGATTGTTACTTTTTGTACCTACTTTTTCAACGAGGTAACAAATTGGGTGCATACGCCTCCCGATTTCTTCGCTATAGGGGGTTCCGACTGAAAAGTTTCCTTTGAAAAAGCAGGAGATTCACTCCTTTCACTAAGCACAAACTACACATTTCCGTCTGTACTTTGAGTCGCGAGAGGTTTTATCTCTATCTTCATGGTCCCTGTCTTCGTCTCGTCCCCGACCTTAGTACTAAACAGACCGGAACGCCGATTTAACTTCTCAAAGGTTAATTGAAACTGCACCGGGAGATTATGACCCCGTTTCATCCCTTTCAGATTATTGCTTCTTGCACGGATGTAGACGTTAGATTAGACGATTTCCCGAGCATTACTCAGAGAAAGTGTTGAGCAACGACAAATGGTACGGGAAGAGCGTATTAACTGATGAAAAAAGAAGAAGTTTACGAAAAAATCATTGGCACAGTTTTTGAATTTTCGTAACCAGATCAAGTGGGAGCGAATTTCGTGAAGTTTATAAATAAAACGATGAGAATAAAGGAATATATTTCCCGGAAGTTTTAGCTTGTTGTTATGAAACCCTTTCTGGGTTAATAAAAATTAAAAGGATACAAAAATATAGTTAAATGAAAGCTGAAATCTTTTCTAACACTTCCATGGCAAAATTTCATTTTTATATTACGCGATACTAGTTCATAACGACGAAAAAATGATTCATTATTCGTATTGTCTTTCGATAATGAACATCATCTGTGATTTACTTCGATACCAATACGATTTCTTGCTTCTAATTCATACCATGACATTTTTACGTACTCATGCTAATGAAAATTACACACAACATCGAAAATATTACTGTAGAAATTTGGGGAATTTTGGGAATACAAATATGAATCATTATCCTGCCATATGAAGAAGAGGGATGAAAACAAAAAAAATATTTATACTCAGATCCGTTTTCGTGTTGACGACCGCGAATCTGACCTTGCGATAGATCGTGCGACCAAAAAAGGAAGGATAAAACAGTGTTCGGAATGAAGACCAAACCCTGGATGTCTTCAGTCACAGCATTGTGGAAGCCAAGGACGAGGGAGGCCTCCCCATCGGCGGCGCGCAATACTCCGTAAGCAAGCGAGGTCACCGCCAGTGAAAGAATGGAGAGTGGGAGACAGAGGGGGGGAGATGTAGATACAGAGAAAGAGGAAGTGGGGGAGAGGGTGAGGAATGCGGTGGAGGAACGCGACTCCTGAGCAAAATTCAAGCGCCGTAACGGAGACATTTACCTAGCCTGCAATTCGACCGCAAGTTGGAAAGTTTATGTAAATGATATAAGCGTTTTGAGGGGCGATTCTCGTGCACGCATCTTCTCAAGGAGGGCGTAAAAGCTGACCTTCTCGTCGTTGGTCCCTTTAAATACATTCCGGTATCGTTCGGAGGAGATGAAGAAACGAGCTAAGCACTAATTAGTTATAATTCGAAGACTTGTGGATAGCTTATGATCTTTTAATCCTCTTAAAATGAACTAATATTATTGTTAAAAATTCAAATTGTTCAAACTATATAGCATAGCGCGGCAACCCTCATATTATAAAATGTCTTATATTCTAGTACCCATAGAATTAAAATTAAATAACACTGGATATAATGCTTAATCTTCTTTTATCAACAAAATTACGTAAAAGGGTTGCAATATCAACATAAGCTCCATAAAAACATTAAGGTAAATATTGAAATTTACATTTATTCCTTAATTAAATGCAGCTTTTCTCTAATGAATATGCTCAAGAAACTGCTTAGCTTCCTCGCAAGAAGCGCACACACCGGAAACTAGACGCCGACTAGATAAGATCTTCAAGCGCATCTAGGAGTACAGAACGCGGAATGTTTACGACTATTGCAAGACTAAAAATTAATTCAGACGATCGATTCCTTATTTTAAAACCATAGAAATACTTTAACGATGTCAACAATGGATTTATTATTGTGAATCACAAACATTCAGATATCCATACATGCAAACCTCAAGAAACGTGTATGATTTCATCCTAACCGACTTCTGTCCAGAGTCGTAGAAGCCCTTAAATTGACTCTGGATCGGGATAAAACACTTCCCTCGCAGTACTGAGAAACAGATAGGAACTCTGGATATCTCCCACCTATAGCCACGAACAACACAGAGAAAAGAAATCTGAGATACGAACAGGAAACGTTGAAAGTTAAGACGTGACGAAATCGGATGATTCAAAAGAGGATGCAGATGAGATTAAGGGAACGGATAAAAGAGTCGACCGAAAGGAAACGCGAGAGAATGCGTACGTGACCGTCTTGCGGGTGAAGAGCTGGAGGAGGTGAGCTCAGGAAAGCAGATGTTAAAATAAATCTCCATTGCTCTGCATTGGATGAACTCCGTGCCCGCGAATACCTACGCGAGAGAGTAAGGGTCGTCATCCCAGTTCCCTTTTGATAACGAACTCTTCCGCTCCACTCTTTACAGCCACCCACATGGCCGCCTGCGAGGAAATTACACTCTTTAGCGGTTGACCCCGGGTCAACTAGGCGCGCGTCCACTCTTATTGGATGAAGAACGAGCGACCTCTTCGAAGGGCGAGGAGTTTTGAGCGACGCGTAGGAGTAGGCAGAAAACCGGAATGAACATTTTTCACGAACCCACATGGTGCTTTTGTTCTGGACGAGGATGGGCGATGGCTTTGTTAGCAACGGTTTCGAGGCCTGACCAGAGGGACGTGATCAAGATTCTGGCGTCCGCGAAGGCTGAGGCTGATTTGTGGAGAGGATGTTGCATTAATGCGCTTCGATTCCGCGGAAAGCTTTCTAAAGACTCCAGAGGAACGGATGGCGATTTACTGATACGGAGGGTAGAAGTTCACTGCCTTCAAGTCCGCTAGGCGTTAACTCAAGCGAACTAACGAGGAGCTATCTTCCAAGTGTTTTACAATCGATCTGGAGATTCCGGAATAATTAAGAAAGAGAATCATTGGTTTAAAAGAAGTATAAAATAGAGACATGGCTAGGACTCGAACCCAGGTTCTCCACTTAGGGATAGGTATACTTTTCTAGCTATTTTTCTCTTCTGTTTAAACTATTTTTAACAAGTCTCCCTAGCTCATCGTGTTATTTCCATTTTCTTTAAATCCTAAAATAATACGCCGTGAATGTCTATGGCTAAAAATAAAATCCGTAAACTAAATATTATTTAAAAATACTGATAAAAGGATGAATTTCTAAGGATTACTTTTATCGGAAATTTATTCGTGAAAAATATTTCAGACGATGATAATAATTTTTTATGATTACGTAATTTAAGACACTCTAAATCCTCTAAATAGGACATTTTCTAGGCACCATCAGCGAAACATCTGGGGGATACAATTTACGATGAATAAATATAAAGCGTATCCTTATGGACCGAAAACCATATCGTTATTTAAATTTACGTAAGCTAGATAGTGGGTAGTCGTAGGTTTGAAAATATTTCGCCTATAACAACACAGCGAGAGAGTAAATCTTCTAAACTAAACGCTTTCAAATTTAAATCATACGAAAATATCCCACGCATGGGCATTTAATTTCGGTGCATAAACTGGGTTAACGAGCAAAATGTCGAAACGACGCTTCCGAAAAAGGAAACAAAAATAAAAACACGTGGTTACACAAATTTGCCTCGCGAAAAACATCAAAAGAAAAACCGAACTCGAATGGATGACGACCTAATAGGACCCATTACACATTTCGAGATCATTTTATGGAAATAACGAGGAGTGACAAAACTCGTGACCCACATAAAAACATTGGGCGAACCCAAAAAAAATATATGCGGGCCGCGTGAGATAAACGCTCCGTATCTGGCGACCGCTTTGCATATAAAAGAAGTGCCTTAAATCCGCGAGGAGAGGAGATTCTGGAAGGAGGAGAAAGACCTTCTTTGGGAGAGAGATAGAGCTGGTGAAACAATAAAATGATACAGAACGCCTAATAGGAATTCGGTGGGCGGAGTCGCCTGAGGAGGGTTCGGAATGACATCGTTACTTCGAGATGAACTCTTCCTTCTCACCTCCTCAACTCAGCATCTCTCTAGACACGTCCGCTCACTCGCCGTGAGCCGCCTTAACTAACCCTCTCTTTATGAATGGTTCTTCGAGACCAAAATGGGATAGCAAACGACTCCTTCGAAACTCATCCCTCTCGTAGACTCTTCATCTTCCCTCTTTAAAAGCTCCCCTCGCATACTTCGGGAGTGGTTTGGATCGCCACTTTGGAGAGCCTTTTTAAAGTGTTGCGAGCCTCGTTAAAGGCGTAAGTTGGAGTGGAGTCGATAATCCGCTCGTACGCGCGAGGTAAATAGTAATGTAACATCATACGATGTTAAAGATGATATTGCGATTCGTCACTGTATTATACAAAGAAATAAAGGCAAAATTTGCGTAATAAATATTTTAGTTAGGTGCGATAAGTATGGGATTTATAAATAGGTAATGGCTATTTTAAAGACAGTAATATCTTTTCCTCACACTTAAACACGTTCTACTCAACGTCACAGTTAGTTATATTTTCTTTAAATTAGTTCAAAAGTCTTATTATTATCTTAATATTTTAGACGTACATCGAAAAATTGTTTGAATTTCAAAATAGTTAAACTGTATAAAATATAAATAATAAAATCAAAATAATTATTCTTAAATTAAGATAATACAAAAACGAATAGTAAACAGTTTTCGTTATGTATCTCCATTAAAAATTAATACAAGGAGATGTCAAACGTTAAATCTTTGTTTGGGAAATGGAACGTATGAGATGAGATCTCCTGAAGCACGGGAGTGATACCATCTTTAGAACCGCGCATCATGTAAATAAACGCTGAAAGCAACAGCTGAGGCATTTCATAAAAATTTAAACACGTTTTAAGTCCTACGCATTCCGAAAACTAACTTTGATTTACGACACTAAAGTCCTGTTGTTTAAACTGATGGAGCACAAAGGAGTTCGGTTTCGAAACTAACAGAGAATCTTCCTTTGTATCAGAACTCGTTGGTCCATGTGTAGCATTATTTGTCTCCCGTCATACCTATTCTAACATTTCCCTTATCGGCATCTGTGCGACTGTCTCCATGGATTCCTTTCCCTTCTTTTATTTACTCTCCTTATCTCGTCCTTCACGTTTTCCCATTTCTCTTCTCGATCGATCTCGAGATCGATTCTGGAGACTCGAGATCTCCAAGAAGTACTCCTTTTTCACGCCTCTCCCGATTCGTCTCGATGATTGTTCCCCGCGATCGTGATTTTCCGCGCCGTGCATCCCGTGATCTTTTCCCCATATCTCTCCTCCCTCCGCTCCTCTATTTTCATTCGAGAGTTTTTGGTCACAAATCCATCTTCGCCGGAGAAATATTCCCGCCGTATGTCAATTGTCAATATTTCCTACGATCGTAAATCTCTCACCCCGATTAACCTTGTTATCTGTGACGTAGCCAGTGGTGGATCCATTTTTACTTTTTACGCGGCGAAGAAACTACATTTTGGGAGATAAATCCTCAAGGATACGAGAGAGGAAAGTTTATCAGCTTTAAGTAGGATACGAGTCGATCTCGTCTTAAGTCCATATTTTTATTACGATTGAATTAGCTTCTGGTGTATATACACTGCGTATTGGAAGAAAAAATAGGCAAATACCGATATTATTCATTAATCCCTTGATAGAACTATAGCCGATAAACCTAGATGAACACTAATTTATTCGACTGCTAATCATAAGATCAGAAGACGATATAAAGATCGCGTTTATCCTGTAACCGAGACTAAGAGAAAATCTTCAAAAACAATCTGAAAACATTGACACTGCAGTTTTCTCAGCGCAATAACAATAACCTCGCAACTACTATCACACAATTAGATACGAAACAACTCTCATCTACTCGTAAATATTTGCCCTCTCTAGGATCACGTCCTGCCGGAACGAAACACGACGGGAAAATTGCTTTATCTGCTCGAATTACCGCGACAATGAAGGCTCGGGAGCCGCGCGACAATGGCTCGGTCGGCGTTCAAATCGCTTTAATGAGTTTCCAGCGTCGATGGAGAATTAGAGGGAATGTTACTTTCACGGATCACTACGCCGAAGCCGAACCGAGCATCTGGGGGGGATGAAGGGCGATGCAAAAAAACAATGACAATGATTCGAAGAAAAAGAGCAGGAATCCGACTCCCACAAGACAACAGGAACTGCTCCGTTGGGGTGGACGCGCGCCCGTCCCCATAGTGGGACGATACAGTTCAAGGGATCTTTTCACGGAGACTGAAGTTATGTTCTCACCGCTCCTTTCTCTCTCAGAGCACTTCCTCCTCTTTCGATCACGGCACCTCTTTCGTCGGGCGTTCTTGCGGATCAAACACGGAGCCCTTTTGCGGATTCTACACGCTTTCATGGTCAACGAACTCGTCTCCAGGAGCATCTTCCTTTCCATCGACATGAAAGTGACGACTGGATGCAAAAAGTTTTACCGGGACGGTAGTGGAGGCTTCTTCTGGTTCTGCGGAAGACGTCGGTGACATGCGTCGCATAGAACGTAACACGCCAAAATTCAGCAGCTACCCCTCTGCGGGCTCACTTATGCAAACGGAATTATGACCCCATTAAAAAACTACGATTCCTATTTCGTAATAAATATTCTTGCGACGTAATTAACACAACGATGCTGAAAGAGAGAGACACATTCCATCCATTCCAGATATCGAATACGAATCAAAATATCATTGACTTCATAGAAATATTTTCTCAACTACGATGGTTAATACATGCTCATATACATAGCAGCGTATAGGGCTCATATTGTTCGTATAAAAACAGTGAACTTCCTGACAGTTACGGATCGGTCACTCTTTAAACCTTTCCCAGACTTTAAAAACTCATTAGGTAGTAGTTTAGACACGGGTCGTAAAACTTTCGAGGAAAAGTTACGCTGGATCAAAAGAAAATCATCCGGCTAGTCAAAACACAATAATCATCCCGTGCGACATGCCGACAGGCGGCTTGCTATAAGGGTATTCATGTAGATTTTAGAGAGGGTCGCACGGATTTCCTCACCTTGGAGATACACACATTATCTCGAAGCCTCAATTAGGAGGCGGGAAGGTCGACGTTCCACGGCACCCTTCCTTTCCCTAGCCACCCATCGTCTTCGGACAATCCGTTTCCTTTTCATCCCAAACTTTTTCCCGACTCGGAACGAAATCGTGGGCTAGGAGAGCGCTAGCCGTTCCCACACCGTTTGTGCGCCTCTTTCCAATGGATTCGGTATCGAAGTTCTCACACCTTCAATTGTCTCTCCTTGCTTTCGTTCGTCCCTCTCGCATCTGTCCAACCACCTCCTCCTTCTTCTCGCTATCTCCCTCGAAGAGCTCTACCCAATTTAAGCTTCCGCTCAAAGAGAGTTCATCCGCTGGATCCCCGAAAATTTCTCCGCGTCTAAAAAGAACTCCTTATCGGTACCAACACTGACTTGGGTCACTAGATAAGGATTTTCGGGGGGCTCAAGAGTTGTAGATTTCGGGACTTCGCCCTCCCCAAAGCGGATGTAGCCGAGGATGCGTGGAGGGGTTCCGAAGAACATGCCCCACGGTTACGAAGGAAACGAAGATTTACGCAATTTCCTTCTCCAATATCCAATGCTTAAGGGTTTTATCTCGAGCGTTATGGAGCGATAAATCCTCCTAGTATCGCGGGAGGTTAAGCACCGAGTGATCGCATGGACATGTTTATGAGCCGCTGTGCCATGAGGATCCGCGATTTAATTGCGGGATTCCGACACTCCGTATAATTAAAGAGTCACGATAAGCCTATAAGCGATGATAGCTCGCAAATGAGTCCCTGTTTATGTTATTCCTATCAGAAAAAAATGGCACTAGTAATAAATCAATACAACCAAAATAAGTCGAATCAAACAATCATTCAGAAGTGTACCATGTAAGTGATTAGTCTTCCTTTCTGTTCAGCAAAAATGGAAATAATCTTAACACTTAAAAGAAAATTTGTATTATGTTCCCTAAAAAACACATTTCATTACATCTAAATCTCTTCGTTCTGCAATAATTTGGGACAACGCTACGGCCATTACGTACTTGTATTGGCGAAAGAGAAAACTCTCCAAAACCACGGAGGTTGCGTAGATATCAAATACTTCCGCTATTGGTAAAAGTGCGGTCTGCGGTTGGCAAGAGCGGAACTTTACAGAAAAGCGCGGATTGTGGGAATGAATATTAGAACGGCAATAGAACGGACCGAATATACTAAAAGCCGCGATTTGAGTAGAAAACGAATGCGTGCTATTAGCAGTCTCTTAATCCTCTTAGTAGGACACCTGCTGCACGATTTGGTTGGCTTCGCTAGCATACATTCACCATCGTAGCAAATCTTTTCGGAAATAAATGACTCGTGATGCAGACAAACATCGACCTTTAAAAAAAACTTCCGAGAACGTTCGATCCAAAGTATGAGTGACCTCAAGCGGAAGGAGCTGCTCATTAATAAAATTTCCTTATACGCGCCGCTCTTCGAAGAATTCGCTTTATCCGGGCTGAAGCGATCTTAAAAAAGGAAAACCGTTAGGGCGAAAGCGACTCGGCATTTCACGACTTGCCTTTCGTGTGCGCCACCTCATACGGATTTTATCCCTTCTACGGCACGGGCATGGTGATGAGTAAGGGAATGGAAAGCTTGCGAAACGTTACCGATGAGCCATACGTGAGGGAGAGAAATTGCCAATTCCCGGAAAGGTGAGAGGGCGGTCTTGGAGCTTCCGACGATGGCAGACTTTTATTTTTCCAGTCGTTTTCGGACGCGGAACCGTTTCTTAGAGAGAGAGATAACCCGTCCCTCCCCCAAGGTGTTTGAACTGGAAGGTCTTGGTCATCCCTCCACCACGCATG
Organism: Pantala flavescens; assembly: GCA_020796165.1. Taxonomy (NCBI): domain Eukaryota; kingdom Metazoa; phylum Arthropoda; class Insecta; order Odonata; family Libellulidae; genus Pantala; species Pantala flavescens. The sequence continues at coordinate 14,822,596 of CM036879.1, read as the reverse complement.
ACGGGGTGATGCCTTCCAAGGGCGCAGAATGCATTGTGGATCAGTGAGCGTATGGTATGGTGATCTGGATTGCGGGGGGAGAGGGCGGGGGGAAGGTTCCCGTGAAAGATGCGGGGGTGACCGCAGTATACGGTACGGCGCGGACCTCCGAGTATGTGGGAAGGGTTTGGAGAAAAAAGGCTTCGGGAGAGGAGGGTGAGGAGGGAAAAAATCCTAAAGGGTAGACTTTCGAGATATTAGAGGCGGTGCGCGTAAACGGTGGTCATTCAAGAAGGGAAATTCCGATGTTGCTGCAATTAGCGGTCGGAAAAGTGGGAACGAGCGGTGCGGGAATTTAAAATTTCTCTCGATAGACTGTGGGAGTGTAATAGAATTGAAATAAACTTTAAGAATAGCAGTTTGACGACTATTCATCGATATCTCGTACATTTTAGAGAACTGACGCTGGAATTTTCCATCTCATCGCGTGTAGTAAAAATAAAAAGTCTCAAACGTTTATCTCTACTACTCCGAAGGCATATCTTCATCATACAATTGTTCGAGAATCCATAGAAACCAAACAACTACGCGTAAAGATCTCGTTCCGACCCACCGGCGTTGTAAATCTACCACGTTTCCATTTAAAGAAGAAGATATAATTGAATTTCCCTCTCGTTGCAATAAACATGACTTCTTGACGTCCGACTGAATTACTCAGACACTCGAAGAAGGGCAAAAGGAGGAACGTTTAGCGATAAATACTGGAATGTATTGGACTTCGAGTATGTTGCCAAACCTGTTTCCGCGCTGAAATTCGTCCATCTTCTCACACTCTAGAATAAACGTGTTTGACTCGATTATGTCAGGTAGCCGTTTAGTTTTAATGTATTCAGCTCCAAAAGAAATTCCTGTGAAAGGCGTAAAAATTAACCGAGCAACGGTAGCACACGGTTTTTTTTACACCTCCCGAGACCTTCTCTTGTTAAAGTCTTACTATTTTGACTTGTAGCGAGTCCGAGGGGAGTCGTGAAGATAAATTTACGAGGAGAAAACGTCTGACGGTGTGACGAATTCATATTTCCTGAGAACGAAAGCGCCAGGAGAAAGAAAGGATTCTCGTCCTTGTGCGGTGAAAAAAGCGAACGCAATTTCCTTCGTTGTGGATTGAGTTCTCGGCGAAACCGCAGATATAGGTTTCGTTTCGGTTACATCTCTTACAGCTTAGCGGTTCGATTATTTTATAGACGCATCTGTTTCGGAGACTCGATGGTCATGAAACATTCGCTAAAATTATCCCCGTCGGAAACCGCTGTCGTGGAATGGTACCAATCGACGCATCATATGCCAAATGATACAGTCGATACTCGCACTCGATGGCTGCGGCTGGAATGGCTCTGAACAAACGTCCGACTGCGGCGGTTTTACTCCTCCGTGTGTGCAGAAGTCTGCAGACTAGACCTTTCATCCACTTCCCACGACTCGGCATTACCTATCTCAGACAATAAATCCAAATTATTAACTCAAACCGTCCAGTTATGATCCCCTATCCTTCATTAACAAAGCGACGTTAATTTATTGATTCCGAGACAGTTCTTTTGATGATTAAAACGCATTCGTTTGTCCTCTGGTTAGCGCCTTCACTGTGATACCTACTCCTTAATGTTTGCATCCGTTTACTCACTGCCTTACGCTAGAATTCAAAGTGGGAGATCTAGAAAGGTCACGACTTTGACTGTAGGTCAACATTAACGACGCTTTAACAACCTAAAAGTAATAAAACCAGAGGTTATGTGTTCGTACGCGTGAAGGAAACAACACAGTAGCGACGTTTTAAAAAGGTTAAAGATTACCTCCTCAAAAGGAACGATAATCTGAAGGAATGCTAATCAAAAGACGTCCCTTATGAAGCGAAAAACTTCGCGATCCTCACAAAAGACCGTCTTTACGGCATCATCGTAAAAATTTCATCTCTCCGCGTATCGCCAAAAAGAGAAAAAAAAAAAACAGATGTACAGACGCAAAGAAGCGGATGGAACGAAACAAATACGACTGGGGGTTAAAAGTTTGTTGGATTAAGACAGAAAGGATGACTTCCTTTATCGTAATTGGGCCTAAATTCAAAAGATCTCTAAATGGGGCGCATTCATTAACGCATTGCGAACCGTCATCCGTCAATATTCTTCCGGACAGCGCTTCCTTCTCCGTAACTGTTAACGGACAGCAGAGTTCCGCTCCAGCGAGTTTTCAGAGACAGAAATAAAAATATTTCCACGTCTTAATTTACCTATATATTTCGGAATGCGAGATTCTTCTTTTTTTCGGCCGAAACGACGGCGATCGCGTCATAAAAGAAAAACTGGCGATGGACGGAAGATTGATGAAAGGAAGAGGGAGAAGAAAAAGGGGGAGGAGAGAGCGATATAAATTTGCTTCTTCCTCTCGTTTTTTTTCATTCGAGTCGATTACTCAGGAACCATGAGAACGGTAACATTCCACGATTCCTGTTATACCGGACCGCTCGGTTTTCCACGCAATAGGGAAAACCACTGCGCTGTCGGATTTCTTTCGTCAAATATTTCAGAGAGAGACTCGATATCGAAAATTCCTCATTCCGAAGTTCGTGAGAAAAGGAGAGTGGTTGTATGTTATTGGGAATGTCACTCGGCCTTTCTCGAGCCCAAGGGCGAAAGGGTGGATGAACGAGGCAGTATATGAAAGGGCGCTGTCAGAGTGGGTTTTGTGGAATTGATATTTCCATACACTTCTACAGCTTAGGCACGTAAATTCTTAAAATCATTAGGAGCTATTGTTAGAGTGCTTGACTCAGCATTGCTCATAAATATGAATTGTTAGGAAGAGTCATAAAAGTCTCACAGGATATAATCTTACTATTAAGCAGGAGAATGGAACGAAGGTTAAACATGAATGGGATTCGAACCAAGGTCCCATTAAACTAATAGAATATTTTTTTAACTTTCCTTAATCGAATGAGAATAGAATTGAAAAAAAATACTCTGTATAAAGAATTGTAGTAGCTTTAAATCGGAAGAAGGATACTTTTAGAAGACCTTAAGTATTTTAAGATTAAGTGATTTAATGCTTTTTATGTAAATACTTCCTTCAATCACGTGAATTTCCAAAATCCAACGGAAACTCTATGAACTATATTATATACCATATAAAGATGATTCTAAATATCCTTATTAAAAATATACAACAAAAAGCGAAACTAAATGCATACATTCAGTCCCTTTAACTGCTTGATTGCCCGTAACCTTTGCTTTCCTCCTCAACCATTAAAATCTCCATCGCACATATAAACTCTCCTTATGGATGGATTTAAACCGACCGCAGGAGTCGTTGACATTCGCGGCAATTAAAGAGTCCATCACGCATAGTATACTTTCGTTTTCAGCTCCGAAGGCCGAAAGCGGTTCATTACGTCTCCATCCGATGAACTTCGATATTTAGAGCGACTGCGGTCACAATGACACCTCGGTCCCCCCCCCACTCTCCCCCGCCGCATTCCGCGAACCTCTCTTTCATGCGGCGAAAGGAAATACTCGATGGCAAACGGAAGAGGGCACACCGAAGAAAAAGAGACACACGCGAGTCCGCGTGCGTTCGCGCCACGTACACCCGTGGGAGAGCGATCTGGAAAGAGGCGATCGGGGGATGGGAAGGAGGGTTAAGAATGCATCGGAGGGCAGTTCGTGTTTGGAGCGAGGTTCTCTGAACTCATCGATTCAGATAATAATCGTATTACTTTTCAATTGATTTAGTATACGATAATCAGGTGGAGGTGAGCTGTGAAAACCACGAAAATTGATGATAGTATAAGGACTATAAACGCAGATAAGAGGGCTAAAGTATCCTAAAATAAGATTATTATTTATTATCAAAGGGGCTGAAACATCCAAAAAAATATTAAATTATTAATATTTTACTAAATAAATCAATAAAAATATTAAATTAATCCACTATTAATAATCAAAACTGGAAGTTTTTTGGCAAACATTATATTATGATAAAAATTGAGTTTATGGCCAGAAATATCGTAAATTTAATAAATTTATTAAAAATGAAATTATACGATTAATATGGAAGTAAAATACAATGTTAAAGAAATAAAAATGACTGCTTATATTGCCTAAGATATGAAAAGGTATTCGACAAATAAAATAAAAATCAAACCAAAAATAAACGGCATTCTATACATAACTGCCGATTACAATTTCATCCGAGGGCATTCCTTGATTGATATACATTTCAGAACTGGTCTTCTTTGTCAATTCAACGAGAAGAGGAGATGGGGAGGGGAACGGAACGACTGGAGAAGGGGGGGGGGGTGTTGCGAGGTAGGAGTAGGGTGGGGAGAGAGACCCTCCCTCCGCTGGCAATCCGTCTCCGTGGGAATTGCTCCACGCTCGGATGCTGAGGACACGCTCTTGCAAGACGCGGGTGTCCTAGTGGGCAATCGATCCGACATCTGGATTGAAAGACGCGAGCCACTTATATGTGTGGGAACCCTGCGCGTGTGGTTTGTGGAGCAGAAAGGACCTCTCTCTGTACGTGTATAGAGATTTTCTTGCGTCACCGAATACTAGCTACGAATACTGCGGACCCGAGATGACCGCTCGCTCTCTGCTTACGGCCGCAATTGAACGCCTTAAGAGAGTGACTCAGGAGAGAGAGAGGTCCTCGTTCGCGAAGGGTCACTTCCGTCATTTGGTTGTCGCGAAGCGCGTGTCCCCCCGTCGAGGGTCGATGTCCAAGGAGCGGATTTCGTAAAAATGTAGTACTCGATTTCATGCGCGTGGGTGAGGTTTTTTAAACGACCATCCTAGAAGGCGGTCGAGGTCTCCCCTGACAGTCGGCACCCGAGAGAGATATTTAAACGGATCGCATGGAAGGTAAACAGTGTACGAAGGCTGTTTGTAATTAGTTCATGCTTTCGTGGAGGGCATATCCCTTACTGGTGTCGCGTTACTCGCGCTCGTAATTAATTTAATATCTTCATTAGAAGAAGCGAGGTAACTTTATACTTCCAGACCGACAAACGTTATCTCACAATCCGTCAATGCGTATTTACCAATCGTAATATGAGAATTCAATTAAATTGAAATTGTCGGAGAGTCATTTATAGCTCAAATTCACCCCTAATTCATTCCAGTCTATTTCCTTAATGTACACCTCATTTAGTGATACAAATTTTGAAGATAAATATTAGCCATAAAGATCATTTCTCATTCGATTCCAACTGGAAAAATTATAATAAGATTAACCGATAAATACGAATCTAAAACGTTACCATTTTATTATAAGTAGGATAGGACAAACAACGCGATTATAAGAAGCTTTTAATAGTCGCGGTACGTAACTTAGCCTCGTACTCTGAACATGTACCTATGTCGCCGTTATGCATCGCCGAGTAAGGATTCTTACTCAACGGCATGCACATCATTCGATAATCTTATAATGCTGTTGGGCGTCATAGGAATGATATTTCATGATTTAACGGGTGTTTAGAGGCTGTAATAACGTGGAAACGTTGAGTCTTATACACACGTGAGAATTCGATGTAAATATAATCATAGTTCATTGGTCGTTTATTACATTCCGTTCCCGGTTGCTTTTGAAGCTTAGTTAATTTACATCTAAAAATTTACATAAATGAAGAGAAAATAACTCATATGTTATTAAATCATACGAGATAACGTATCATTTGTTAAAAATACCCTTTATTAAAATTTGAAAACAATGAGATGACTAAATGACTAAGCAAACAGGTTGTTTAAGATACATAATTATGGACAGCAGAACATCACGCACATGAAATAAATAGTAATTGAAAAAACTTTCAATCATCAATGATATTTGATACCGATAGAACGAATTTCAGTACGTAACTCAAACAAGCAGATCTATATAAAAGTATGACAACTGTTCCTATCTTAATCATCATCTAGAACTAATTCCACGTAAGTGTTATTGCAGTAAATAAATCTCATTTTACGAAAGCCTTCGGAGGCCTTTACGATCCATACAACGCCAACCTCATCTTCTTCTTGAGAAGATACTCCAAGCGCGCGCGACTTCTTCTTCTCGACCGAGTCACCGAACCCACCACCACGGCCGCCCACGTACCCTCCGGAGAGGAAACGAATTATGCCCGCGATTAATCACCCGACCATCGTGGAGAATTCATTTCGTCCGCGAGTAACACATCTTCCCCTTTTGTCTCCTCCTCTGTGTGTCACTCCCTTTCGTGTCACTCTCTTTCATTCCCTCCTCGCGTTCCTTTGTGCCACCGATGGGCGTTGCCCTTCCTCTGACTCATCTACTACTACCATTCTCCAAAAAGCGCGCGTGTTGTACTCCACGCGAGGGATGAAAAGCCGTTGGAGGGCTACGCCCTAATTTCTCCCGCTCGAGTTTGAAAAAGAGGGAGGAGGGAGTTGTATGGAATAGGTGTGGGAGGTGGATAGACTAAGAGACGCCGGCAATAGTAGAGCGGATCCTTGGAAGGCTTCTGGTTGCCCGCGGAGGAATTTTCCCGTTGGGGGGATTCACTCTCGAAAACGAGGTTACGAGGGACCGAGGTGCGAAATCAGCGTACTGAGAGGATGTAGGTACCGTGTTTCAGAAGCGGAATAATGAATAAGAAGTAAATTTTTGTGACTGAAGAGTGAGAAATGAAAATGAGAACCGTACAGAGGGAGGTGTGGTGATCTACCGCTTGAAAGTTATGAATAGCAGATGGGAAAGAGAATGAGTTTCTCATAGTAATATATAACATTTAATAGTAATACAATAATTCATGTTTGAATTCAAAGTATAACAGAAGTATTAATATTTTAAACTTTTAATTAGAGCCATGACGTGATTCTGGTTACTTGCTTGTAATCCTTGTAATGCACTTCCCTTATTCATGTCATTTCATCGTAAAAAAATAAACCACGAAATTTGAGTTGAATTACGAAAAAAATAAGCGTACAAACTCTAACGCTGGCTTAATTAAATTTGAGGATTTTACATTTTATATCTTTTCACGATGCATTTGTATACAACTCCGCTTCATCCCACCACTTGGTCCATGAAAATTACGAGTACAAACAACTCTTTTTTCAAAGGTCCACGTTCCCTTCCAAAAATCCGTCAACGCTTCATCCACGAGTTGAGCACGGCAAGACATGCTCGAGAGAAAGCACGAATCCTCCGTTAAGGGGACGGTGAAAAGGGTTGGAAACGTGAGCAAGTGAAGACCCTGGAGTGGTCCACGCTCTCAAAGCGATGAGAGACGAGTGGAAGGAGGGATTGCAGAAAAGGGTTGTGAGGGTGTCAGCCTCGGGGATCGTTGTAGGACTGCGTTTGGATGACGGGGTCCTTGTGGTTTCTGCGGTTCCATTCGATAGCGTATCCCCTGCCTTCGTTAGGACGCCGAGGTAAAAAAAAACGTGCGGTGGATATTTTATAACTCGAGTGTGGGGTGAATAGGGTGGCAGTTGGATGAGGGGAAGGGTTGAGAGGCGATGAGAAAATGATGAATATGCGCGAAAATGAGGGAAATAAGCCCAATTAATTAGAGGGGAAACTGCGCGAGCGAGCAAGACGTTTCCCTAGTTACCTGAGGGAAGTTTGTTGACAATCTTAGGGTGATGGGCTATGTGCCTAGATGCACTAGAAATGATAAATTGACGTAAACTAATCTAAGCACCTGTTGGATATAGTGGAGCAAGAAGTTTGTAAATTATACGTGGATTAAAATCGATTTTATTCCTCTTAGATACAGCTCCGAGATGAGATAAGAAAAGATCGATTTTAAGCGTTAACTCCTTTGGATTGAAATTGAAATAAGATTTTAAGGAACAGATACTTCGAAATAAAAACCTTAACATGCATTGATATAGGAATTTTATGTGTTATAAAGGGTATTAAATAAAATATACCTCAAGAAAGGTATTAAATACTAGTTAGAATCAACCGTATTTGTTAAATACGATTGATCCTCCGATACGGAATGTTCTACGCAAATAAATCAAAGCGCTACTCACGAGAAACCCAACACCTGTGCTCACAAAAATGATACGGGGAATTTAGAAAAAATAAACATAATTTTTTCGACATGGGAATTCGGATAGACTAAAATGTTCCATAGAATTTCGAGGGTGACATGCGTTTAAGCGGACATTTCGGAGTGAAACGATCCCACGAGAAAAGCAACAAGGAGAAGGCAGATTTGAAAGAAGGATGTGGCATTCCAAGAGGGGTTGGAAATAGTATCTGAAGGACCTCTAGTATACCTAGAAGAGGTCCCTGAAGAGTGGGGTTGCGAGAGAGGGTATCCCCAAGGAGAGGGCAATTTTTTCCTCGGAATATCCTTGCCGTCATTGTGTGGATGGGGAAGAAAAGTCACTCTTACATTGGGTCCCATTTTGTCAAGGGAGTGAGAGAGGAAATATAGGGGTTTTGTTCCCCTCCGAGGCCTTTTCCGCAATGGGGAGCCTGAAGAGAGTCCATGACTCTCACACAACAATCGGAGAGGCAATTGGGCAAAACTGAGCACAAAAAAGTACTGTCAATAGCGTAATAAAAATGAAAGCGGGAGTTCACAAGCGCAACTTTCTTTAGGAAAAAAATTCACCATCCGTGAAGCTCTCCGAGTATATATATTCCGGTAATTGTGGGGATGAGATATTGGGTTATTGTTCAGCCAGACAATGGCGGTAGCCGAAATGAAGTATCATTGCCCCGTGAGAGGACAGGGTTGAAGAAGACGACAGCTGAGAGAGAGAGAAATATTTCGAAGGGAAGCTGTTTGACTCAGAGAAATTCGTACTTGAAATTGCTTAGGAAAGAGGTAATTTTCGAAGATATGAACTGCTTTAATTTCTGTTTCACTTAAAATCTTCATACAACCTCTTTACTAATCACTCGTTTCTAATCCAGCGTAATAAGATAACATCTACGCATTAATCTCTTCCGAAAACTGACGAGCTCACAACATTAGCAACAGATTAAGTTCAAACAACATTTCGAAAAGAAATATTACCATTTATGACAAGCACGCGATTACGTGGAACTTTCCGAAACTTCCCCATCAACTCCTTAATCCAAACCTCCCGTGTAATGGGGCGATCAGGAAATTTCTCCCTAACCCCAATCACATTTCCAGGAGAGTGATCCCATCGACAAATCGGATTAGGGGATCGTTCCGTGCTAAGAGCTAATCATCATCTTCCCGAATCGATTCTTCCGCCACACGCCTGCAGCCATGGGACTCTTCCAAATCTTTAGAAAGCAGAATCCGTCCCTTAGTCGCTAAACCAACACGACAAATTTTCAATGAAACCAACAGATGCTAGAAGATTTCGCACTTCCTACATAAATCTCCGCGACTTTGTGGACTAAAAGTGGAGCGTTTTTGAGAGTCACAAAATCCACAAACTGCGCGTGTCGGGACGTCAAGAATATCAATCTTTTGAAATCGCACAATGGCTCACAGAATGACTCCAACAGATGGTCCTATTTAGAGCAAAGCGTTTTACCTACACAAAAGGAGGTGTGCCGGGGATTTTAATAAAGAGTACGGGATGTGCTCACGCATTAGCTCGACAGATTACTGGGAAGACCCCAAGGGAGTCTTAAGGTAAGCACGCAAACCTAACGTAATCACGCGCCTCCGGGTTCCGGACTAGAATGCTTCGTTTCCTGGCGACATATGGTGGTTTCAGACGGAGACATGGAGAGGGGTCACGAAGGGTTCATACCCCGAGCTATTGGGCACTTCCGGTGACCTTTGACGCTGTCCCTTGGCAGAGGGGCGGCTACTGGAGGCTGATCTCTTGGATGGGCAACAAGCGTGGATCGGGGGACAGCGGAAGGATTTAGTTAAAACGGGATGGACAGGGACATCGGAGTAGGGTCCTGCACTGAGGTCAAAGGGCGGACGTGAAACAAGGTTTCTGTTGAAAGTATACGGACGGATGATTTAAGAAGGGGTCCACACACACGTTGACAAATTGCGCCCGAACTTGAAATTGAGTTGATGTGACGCATTAAAGAGGGTCGTATCCTTAAGAGTGTAGGCACTCTAAGAGAGAAGGAAGTTTGTGGTTTCCTTAAGAGAAAAAGCAGACAAATTTCGAAGAAGAGGCATTTAAGAATACTCGTCATTCAGTTTAAACACTTAAGGAATATTTCTCGACCATAAAATTACAGGAGGGTTGACGAAACTAACATTCATCACTATGACTACTTTAAATCCACCTATTTATCATCTTCATTGGTAATTTAGACGAAAAGAGCAATTGAAGTATAATAATGAAAGTTAAATAAGCAATGGCAAGAGATGCTAAAGTCATATCACAGTTCAAAAACATTTTTTTTTCAAACGAAATAAAATAATAAAAAAGGATCCGGATATGCAAGGGTAATATAATAATCAGCGAGTATGAAATTAAGTTACCATATCCTCCGTAATCGCCAAAGATTCATGCAACCGTTAAACCATTCCACTCATCCAAACCCAGTCTTATAGAAATTTCGGATAGAGCTTTTTGGTTCCTTACCAAAGAACTTCTTCAAAAAGGAAAACACAAAGAAACTCCCGACTCTACTTAGAGATTAAAAATTCTCGACAGCGAAATTGAATACTGCGATATTAACTAATTGGAAAACACGACATTACATTCCAATGAGAAGAAGCGAGAGAAGGCGGAACTTTTGAGGGGAGATAAATGTAGACCAGAAACCAAATTAAGAGCGGCGAACTCTATGATAAATGACTCTGCCCCTCCGCTTTCAAGCTATAAGAGATAACGGTCTTTTTTTTCGAATAACTCTGATATGTAAACAGAAGCGTCTTCATTCAGCGAATGAAAGAAATTCTCTCTCACAGATTACTAGCGGAGATAACCGAACGTAACACGGACTACGAAGGACGTTAAGTCTCCTGATTTGGGACGGAGACTCATACGACCGGATGTTACGAAAGAACCTCACCGAGTTCCTTCGAACGGTAGCGCTAAGTACGTACGACTAACAAAACACTATCAGCGCAAGATTGTCGCTTAAGAAATGTCGAGAATGAATCAGAAGTTTTACTGGTAAATATAATACGGTTAAATTAATATATTATTTGATCAAATTCGTAAGAATTTTAATAAATTAACTCATTTCACTGTCAAATACTCGAATAAGTATTAAACCTTTATGAAGATTCATTTCTTCCCTTATTAATTCCATATAGTTCGCTTTTAAGCAACCTATTTCCATATTCTATCGACCTACATATGTACACTACAGATGAGAACATACTAATATACCGATCATAGGCTAGATTGTTTATTTCCAGTTCCATCTAAAAGAATTTCATATATTCGGAATGATCTAGAAATCACTCGTGTATACATGAGATGATACATGGATACCAACAAGGTAGGGGAGGGTTGAGGAAAGATATGATGACTTAATGGGCTGCGGTAGATGGCCGAAAATACCTCTTTGATTGGATGGGAAAACAAACGAACCGAAAAAGGTAAGGTGCCCGGAGCGGAATTGGATGTCGGTAGTTAATGATTAGTTGGGAATTCCAAATAGAATGGATGATTCAATTATGTTAATGTGAATGTTAGAAGATTCCATATTGATTCCCTATTTCTGATAGCTTTCCTGCATAGCTGAGGCACGATATTGAGAGGCCTAAGTGAATGGAATTTCTAAAGATATAGACTCGAAAATCATGGGTGGGAGAATTGAGTGGGATGATTTGATTCCATTTTCGCAGTATCAGCACAATCGTTATCATTCCTAAGCATTTATTTGTGTTTATTCAGCATTCCGTTTCCAATTTTCATGCAATTTAAAAATACGAATACATAATTGATCGCAATAATAGGATTAAGTAAATAAATTACCATAGTCTTGATATTAGGGATAGTGATTTTTTTCTTCATATAATAAGCTTTGGATGGACATGTTATAAAATGAAATTTATCTTGAGTGAAGGATATTCGAAAGTTCCTTGTACTGCACTTAAATGGACTTATTCTTCCCACAACTCGACACTGTGAGAAAGGTAAGGATGGATGACCTGTCTCCCAAAACCTATAAAGGTCTTTAAGCTAGTAAAAGTGGAGAGCTTGATCCTCTTATCGACCCTTGAGCTGATACAACATTTACGAATGGTTTTTGATAATAGCGAGGAATTCAGAATGCACCGAGGATCAACAGACTTCCGGTTACGTATTCCAAAACCAATAGTGACCCAACCGAAAGGAACCGTTCCGGAACTAGAACACCGATTAGTTTCCACTAACGATCAGCCAAAGAATGCCACCTTCAAAAGTTGAGGAAGTAAGGCGACCTCTCTTTTAGAGAACTCGCGGTCAGTCCTTTATAAAAGCTATTTGCCCATCTTTTTCCAGGAGGCACCCGCGAAGAAAAGGGAGAAGAAATTTGCCTCTTTCCGAAGAAAATATACGACGTCCGATTGTTGAAAAATCTTTGTCGTGAGAGTGAAGAAATTCCATTCCCTCGGCCTTTTTGTGTTCCACCGGAAAATGGTCTGCGGGGCGACCTCGTTGCCGATATCCCACAGGAAGGATGCAGTGCTTGAGTCGGGGAGGCGTGAGTGTGCGGGGGAGAGCCATGGGAAGTGTGCCGCACCGTGGACGGGGAAATACAGGTGGAATTTCGTAAGCCCGTCCACTACCGTGAATATCTCCCGATCTGCATTCCTGAATTTTCCGGTAGCACTCTCTGCTGACCGTAGCAAGAGTCGAAAGCCCATGTCCTGCCGAGCTGCTATACGAGAGAAAAAACAAAGGCGATTCGACGGTCGGAAATTTTGCATATCCGCTCTTAAGAGACCGCAATGAACGAGGTGAACTTGGAGGAGGAATTACGCGGAGAGAGCGTCGGCTTATCTCCGCCAAATCTGGCCCAGTTCGCGGTTTCCTCGTTAGTAATTCGGCGGTGATTTCTTGGTTATCTTCTCCTGTCCCTGAAAATGCAATCTAGGTCGGCTGAGGTACGAAATTTCCAGAAAGATTCCCTATTCGGAAAATGTTTAAAACCTCTTGAGTAATGGCAATTAACCAAGTCATAATTGGTATAAATAAATAATCACAATTTAACATGTAATTTAAATAAATGAAATAATAAAATCTTTAGATATTTTGCAGTTACTAGAGGAGTTTCAGTGGTTCCATTCCCAGAATATCTGAATAGCTCTGTGTTTGGAGATAGTACTGAATATAACAACTATCTTCAGTTTAGAAAGACTCATTCTACAGAATATCCACTAATTTCGTCACTGATATTAAGAAAAATATTCAAAACAAGGAACCCTTTTATGAAGACGACAGGGAAACTCATCGCTTTCTTGACAGTTTCTCGTAAAGACATGGACCAAGAGCACTTGAGAAGACAAGCAGAACTATCAGTTCCTTCTACTAAATAGCAATCGTTATGCTAGAGCATCATTATAGCTAAGCTTTCCCCACGACGTCAGACCTGAAGCATAAAGAATCCACCAAAACCTCATGACTATTAAAAAGCTCATTCGCAGTACTATCCAAACGAACCAAAATGGCTTTTATGGAAATTTACGAGTATAAACATACGCAGTTGCCTATGCTGATGATCTTAGACACTGACGTTGTGCAATTTCGCACATGGCGTTAACAAGGGGCCTTTACGAATGAATAACAATGAACCTTATACTCCTTCCATCCCTTGTGGGCATATTTTACGCAAATGGAAAATTCTTGTTTCTAGGCATGGCTGAAGACCTTCGGACCATGTTTCCTATATTGCTCTAATAGCAAATGCAAATCCCTTGAGGAAATGTTTTGGCAACGTATTATGAAGGATCAGTAGAAGAATGGATTACACAAGCAAAGCTTTCATCTCCTAGGAGAGGGTTGCACTCTTCTTAAAGGTCCACGGGTCGTTTATTTAACTTTCATTAGAGACAGGCTGTATACAATTATCAGTAGGAAATGATACTAGTAAACATGTATTAATATGTAGTCTACATAGTTCGTAGGTAATCGTCAAATTATTTCAATGAGTAAATAATTAAATTAGAGATTGCTTTACTGCTCAAACTTCTCTGGGTACAGTACTGTAATAATAACCATCCAACGTGTCGTATTAGGCATATTTACCTCAGCTTGTCTTTAGAAGCTCTAAAACAAAGATTCCGTGCAGCGACCACTCTCAGAGGTTTGCTCCACCAGACCGAGAACGGTCGTAAGGTAGAGTAAACAAGGTTAGAGATTCGTAATTCGCGGAAAAACTCCGTGTATACATTCCTTAAAGGTTTCTAACAGCCGTGAAGAATAACTTTTCTCCATTAACCGCAGGACTGGAAACACCTTCGGACCGTGTACCTGGGTGCTAAGGCCCTAATCGCGGCGGCTAACAAGGTGAGGAGCGGCGGTGTTCTTCTGAAGCAGAGAGAGGCGTGGTTGAGGGATAGACAGGTTGAGAGGAAAGGGAAAGCAGTCCGCGGAAGGTCGAGAAGGCATTTCAAAAGGCGGATGCACGTAAAGGGAGTGCGCGTAAGATTGAGAACGGCAGGATGAGGAGGGGGAAAAATAGTGTGTTTTTTTCGGAAAATACCCTTCGGGACGTTCCCTAACGTGAAAAGTGCTACTCACTTCCGAGGAAAGGGTCCTTCTGCAATCAGGGCAAAAGGGAAGGCTGTAATATCGATGGTGACATCCTTTCATTAGGGAAAATAATGTCTCTCATCGTGGGAGATGAAGAGAGGGCGCTCTATTTACCTCTAGCGTTTTTCACGAGAGGGCATACGCTTAAGTAATCGACTTACCCTCTTGCAAAAGATTCCTAGGTAATGACTAGATTCTAGTTTTTTATAGGCGCTAAAGTGAGGTAATTGAAATGAGGGTCCATTGTGTTCGTCTTGGGAGGCCTGTTTCGTAATGGTGCAAGTTAAGTTTCGAGGATAATCTTATGGCGTAATTACCAAAATACGAGTCCTAAAATAGGAAAGACACGAGAGAATAATTCCGGGCAATCGAGCAGATGGGACAATTACTCTTCATAAACATACACTCTCCTTTAAACTTACAAACAGCGAAAGGCGAAATTTAACTGGCTACATTCCAAAAAGTAAATGCATCTTAATGCTGTTGGGAACACACGAGACTGAAAGGGGATCAAGAAAAATCCTTCCTCGCATTCAACCGGAACACAAAGCGTTGTTTGAAGAGCCGCATAAAAAAGAAAGTAAAAGTCTATGGCTCCGTGAAATTACATGTATCTTTCAATGTGTTTGAACTTGAACGCATAAATTTCCCCTTATTCACGCCGTTCGGCGACTTCCTCCTCCGATACACAATGGACGTGCGCTCAAATTAACTCATAAATAACGACAATGACCCGGGACCTTAACCCATAGAAACAGAGGAGGCAGGCTTTCGAATAAAATACTCCCCTTTCACGTTTTTAATACCGCTCATTGTTGGAGAATTCAAACAGTCAAATACCTTCGAGTGTGAAGGTTGCGTCGAATAATCGAACCATTCAGATTCGAGGGAAAGGGAGATGGTGAGTTGGTGACCCCATCCAGTCTGGCCTCTTCCAAAGGACAATGGGATAGGAATAGAGTAAAAATGAAGCTAATGGAACGTTGTGTGGGCACAAACGATAGATTCTACTCCGATAAAACCGTTCGAGAGAGAGCGTCGTCGCGAGGGAGGGCAACGAAGGATAGGTGTAAACAAAGAGTTATGGGGAGTCAGGAGGGAAAATCCCGTTGCATGCGAAAGTATACACACGGCGAGTTTGCATAGCTAATTGAGGTGGTAACTCTTCGACGGGTGGTATTTTCCATTGTGCACGCCTCTCCCACATTCACTTTTAGACTCCTGTTCTTGTTTCCAACCGAAGTGGGTGACGTTGGAAAAGATCATCGGACGGGAAAATCCATAGGTAAAGTGAGTTGGCCATCTATATGAAACGTTTAATAACGGAGAAGGAAAACCCGAACGCGGGACAAAAACGTGAAAATTGGCTGTTTTAATCGTGTGCGGGCAGGTTGGCAAGGCGGATAGTAGCGCATTTAGCGCGGAAGTGAGAATTTTGTTCCGTTCCGAAGCGAATAACACTAGCCCGACGAAAGAGCGCACGCCAGCTCGTCCTCTTCCTCAAGATACGTACGAGATTCTTAAAAGCGTGTTTTTGTTTACGGAAGCGTGAGAAGTAAAAAGGAACGCGAATTATATCCGAAAGACGCTAAATAAAGATTTAACATATGAATTAATTGTGGGGAAGGTCACAAAGCGCTTTCATTAACGTAAACACGAGATAAATGGGTCCGAAAACGTGTTTTCACGTCGAGATGAGATGGAAAAAGAAGGAAACATTATAATGTGTTAATAATGGTTGAATATATTGATAAAATGACATTCTTACAAATACTAAAGAGCAAATTTTGAAGTCAAAAAAATAAAGAGCTACCCGAGATAAAATCTCCACAATATCTTTGAATGCCTGCCGAAATTTATTGAGATATAAATATGAGTTCAAAATGATATAGCACGTAGAAGTCTTTGAATCTTTACAACGAACCCATACATTAGGTTTTCATCCAACCACTGGTTATCAAAGGACAAGGACACCCTATTCCAGAGATAATAGAGAATAAGATTAAGGGTTGAGGAAGGTTAATGATAACAATAACTACTTTGATAACTGGTCCTCAATCTATATATTTGTTCTAGCTAGCCGCAGATAACTCTTTATGTACTATTCGGCGCCGGGTTATCCTTAATATTTGTGAGCGACACCGGGTCATTTTTCTGGAGTCTTATGACAGACTCAAACATTAACGACCACCCAGACAGTATACATATCTGGCGACAACCCTGGCACCCGGTCTTCACCCCGAGAGATATTCCAATAAACAAACACCGAAAATTCCCCCGTCGTCCTAGCCCGGAATAAAAAGTTATGGTGATAATGGATAGAGTAAGGGTACATAAAACTTCTACACACAAGATAGGAACAGGTTTCTCGAGAATAGCTGGGATGCATATGTGAATCAGAGAGTTGATTTTTTTCGATCTGTAAATTGAATGTGTATTCAAGAAGAACTCTGTAGAAGATAGTTATAATACCTATATCTTTGATTTAAATTGCAAATACAGTTGTACTGATTGAATAGGATGAAACAAATAATAAATAAATCACATATTAAAATGAATTTATCAAATCAATCGTGCCTGTCTTCTAACCCATTATAATTTATAGACAAGAAAGTATAGATGTATCCAAAACTAACAATAAGAAGAAGCATCAAAATGTTCATTTCATAACGTTTTGCGAAAAGGTACTCGATAGCAAATGGAAAGGAGAGTTACCCAAATACCAATACGCAAACAAAATACCTGTAAAAGATCTTTCCTTGACACGCTTTCAATTTCTCAGAAGCATTTTCTCTGAGAGAAGGATGTACTCAGATTTCACTGAAAACAGATATTGGAACTTAAATGGAAATTCTGCCTTTTTCAAATACCACGGAAGCATTTCTCGTTTTATTTGCATTTCATTGGGGAAACTGATTTACATTACGACCGCTCGATCATATCTCCGAAATTCTTTTATTTGTTTTGGGACCTTGAACGTGGAAACTGTGGCAGAAATTAGTGATTGTCAGATATCTCGAGTACACATTATTCTTCGCGTATTTACGGAACGTGCATTGGATTACGCGAGCTCGAAAATTTATGAAGAAATATGCGTCACCGTTTAGCTTACCGAGATTATCTTCGCAAAGCACGAAAGTTATGCAATGTGATGGATCACCTCGAACGTCAATACCTTTCGATGAATAAGCAGACCGGATATTGGACGTTAAATGATGGATGACTGAAATCACGACGATCTCTAAACAGTTTCATGAATCGATATCGATCCCTTAAATGTCAAATTATCCGAATATTTTGAATGATTAAGAACGTTAATTGACGGAATATATGGAATATATATAAGGTAAACATCAAAAGATTAATTCACCTATTAGTACATTATGTTTTACATTATTAAACACAATAGGAAATGTCTAAATAGCAAGTAAATTTCTAACACGTAATGGTAAATGAAAATACACGAATAGAAGGTGGATGTCTCGTTGTTTATACCGGTACACACTTCCTGATGGAATTATAATGAGACATGTACCTTATTGAGTAGAACAATAGAACCTACGGTGATTCAACAGGGATGCGAAATGGATATCAAAACGGAAACGAAACTGTTGAACAAATACCACGCTCTGGAGGAGGATTTCTATAAAGTAACGGCGCCCGGTGTCTACCGCTCGATTCTGCTTCCTTCGAAATTTCCCAGAATTTTAGGGGGCATTCAACGACCGAAATTACTGGGGCGCAAAAAAGTCTCTCCGGGGACAAAAAATCGCACCCATTCCCAGGGCGCATCATCGGAGTCACTCACCGTGATCGGAGTCGGAGATGAGGATGTAGACGACGACGAAGATGAGCAGATGGACGAGGCGTCGCTCAGGGACGAGTAGGACGAGGCGCGGGAGGATGCGAGGGTGCACCGTCCTCCCACCGAATCCTCCTGCCCGACGCCCCCGGACAGGGAGGCGTAACTCAGAGTCGAAGATAAACTCAGACTGTCCGACCTCCCTCTGAAAGGAGATAGCTGCACGTGTTTCAGCATCTTCCGCTGAGGCAAATCCTTCTTTTCCGGAGACTTCGAGGGCTTTTTGGGGGCGTGTCGGAGGTCTTTCTGCACCGCGCGGAACCGCACGGACGACGACGACCGTCACTTCTCACGGGAGGGTCTTTTTTTCAGAAACCACCCGCGAACACACTCAAAATATCCGAAACGTAACTTCTCACACAATGTTTGACTGCGTTATCACCGCGGAGGCGTATTCCTTCTGGACGTCTGGAAGATTGATCCACCGGTAAAAAACAGTTTACGATCTCGGAAGCATGTTAACTCGTTAGATGCATGCCATCCGCGACCGGCGAGGACATATCCACCGTCCACAGAAGGGTTAAAAAAACCCCCCGACGCACTGGATCGAACGCTAGTCCGGGACGACGACCACTGACACACACGCTGTGCCCCTTGCGACGGGCGAACGTCGAATGAAACACTCTACGCCGACGACCACCTCGCAGACTCGGCGCGCACGGAATGACGCTGTCGGAGGAGGCCTGCCGCTACTCCAGCACTCTCTTCCCCTCTCCCGGCTTCCCCTCCGTTCTCCTTTCCTCTCCGTTTCCTCGGCTTCCCGTCCCACTACGACACCCACGCCCCCTCCCCCTCTCCCCATCCCCTCGTACCCTCGAAAAAAGAACCCTCGGAGCGGAGTTTCAACCCCGCCCCGTACAGACCTCGCGGCTGAGGACGCCCTATGGCTGTCCCTCCGGTGATTGAAGGAGTATGAGGTCTCCGTGGGCGTGTATCAGTTCTTCGCCCCGGGAGATGAGGACAAGGGAGGAATTTAGTGAAGTAATGAACAGAGGGCGTGTTCCGGCACAGGAAGAGTTTGTTATTCTCTCTCGAGGAAGAAGACTTCGAGGTGATTGTGATTCGGGGAGGATCTAGGAGGAGAGAGAGTTGTTGTTTCGTGAATGAGGCGCCGATGGCTGTGTTTTCGCATTAGTGACGCGAATTTTCGCCATGGACCGTGAAGGATGTGTCGACCCGGTGAGATACTCTGGGTGGTCTTCATTCACGAAGGTGTCGAGGGTGAATAGGGATATTTTCGAAGGGAACGATATTATTTTCGGTGATAAGCGTGTTAAAAGGTGCTAAGGTGTGGCAGTCCTCCTTACGCCGGATGATGTCTACTTAAGCAAATTGAAAAGCTTTTACGCTCATCCTATTCCGATAAATTCAAATTTTTTTGACCAATCTATAACTTCGATCAACTGTTATCTATTAATATGAGATAAATGAGGTCAGGAAGTAATTATAATCTCATTCCACAACCTCCGTTTGTAGTACTGTAAAGTAAACACCACAAATCGTACTTCATTAAATAATGATGAACCTTAGAATATAATTATACTAAACAAGGGATTATTGTTCAACAAAACGTTCACAAAGATCGTAACTTTCTTGTTTTCGAGCCCCCACGGATAAATTCATGAAAATTTAAGTAGATAATTAATTTAAACCATTAATTAAATAATCAGTAATGGATATATATTTAAATGCATTATTCTAATATATTCAACGTATTTATGGTTCCAAATCAAGTTCAATCGAACACATCAATAGTAGATAAAAGAATACATAAAACTATGATCGGCGAACGATAATCATCGTTCTTACATACCCTAAGATAGTTTCAGTCAATGAAATAACTGTTTAACCTTCATAAATAATACCTTTAGCCTAACAACTTCATTCATATATATGAAGATGGACATAAAAAAAAATTGGGCTTTCTAAAAGAAATAGCCGTAGGAAGGTTTGTAGGGTACTATATTAGTTGATGAAGAAGAATGTATAAATAAATTAAGTTGCATATGAATGAATACATAAATAAATATACATATATATTTACTTGATCAATGAGGATAAAGAGCAATTTACTGGATTTTAAATTATTTCAAAATAGCAGAAAAAAAACTCCAAACTTATCGCAAGATTGAGTTTTTGCTGCTCCTGAATAATAAAATTATGATTTAAAGGACCAAAGGAATGCGATGGAGACATAATGGAACCAAAGGAAAATAATCATTCGATGCCCGAAGAAGTGTTGGTAAGTATGGTCGATATTTCTTCCGTTTTTCTCTTCTGGTGGTCTTAACTCATAGTGGGTGGCCAAAGACTGAGGATAATTGGCTATATCTACCATCCTCCCACTACGCTCCAAAAAAGCAGGTATGCAGTGTTAGAGCCTCAAACATAGGCATTTTGGGAATTCCCTTATAAGTTGTCGGTCTTTTATCAAAATCCCACGTGACCATGGAAATGGTGCTTGCTTGCCGCGACTTCCTACAGATTACCTACCGCACCGAAGAATTTAAGAAATGCCTCAAGCGCGGAATATATGAATAAAAGAAACAGCAGATAAACACAACAGATAGTAGATTACCCGACGGAGGTTTCAACACGTGGATTTATTAAATGCTTTAGCTCCATTATTTACCGTGAGTCGAGAAGATATATCACTGCAAGTGCAGACTGGTTAAATGGACATAAAAGGACTTGCTACGGGCTGCGTACATAAGCAAACCGCGTCTTCTTCGATTATACGATGTTTTATGGGATTGCACCCGTGTTCCGCATTATCTCTGGGCGTACATACGTCTCAATAACATCGACTGCAAGAGCGATAAAAATGGATTGCTTCCACTTTGAATAGATTCACTTGCATGCCCGCCGCTCTAATCTCTGCTGATGCGGAAAGCTTTCGTTCTCCATCCTCCGATGCCCTCACACCTGTGCAAGTGCGCCAAGATAATTGAGTTGGAACAAACAGCCGGCTGGAACTATCTCGCGGCTACAAATGAGCCCCGCAGTGACGTATTTTACTACCGAGAGCGAGGGTGTTGCGTCGGCATGATTCACTGTTCTAATTTGAAAAGATTCGGGGAATTTCAGCATACGCTACGTCAAGGTTAAAGTCCTGAATCTATAATTCCATTACAGCAGGAAACGAAGTGAAGTTTCACGGTAATTAACGCATTAATATCTCTTGTAATCTAATTATCGTATTAAACGAACGAAGTTATACGGGTATGTTTCTTGGGCTGAGTCATCACGAAGCTCTGATTTTATCAGGAAGAAAATTTACTCATCGATGAAGTATTTCATTAATATTTACTTAGGCATCAGTAATTAGTTCATTTTAAAGGTGAGTCAAGCTACTAAAAATCGAACTTTTTAATGAGAAAATAATGGATGTTTGCAAAAGGGAATTTTAACTATAAACTTTCATCGACTACCGATAAATATTATGAATTTAGAAATTACAGTACAGTATCTACTTAATCCATTTAAACATTAATAATCTATTTCATTAATCGTCAGCCACATTTTTGAAAAATTTTAAATGGCGTGTCAATGAATTACGATTATACCAAATAAAATTATTGATTACAAACAAAACATTTCTATTATATTCTGCCATAAATGCAATATTTAAAACTTTAAATATACGTTATTTGTAATAATCAGTCCTCATTCATTTACCTAATATGCCATTCATCCCTTAAGTCTCTGCACAAAACTATTTATTAAAAAAATGGCAAGTACAGATTAGAATAGGTGATGAGGATTGATGAAAACAATTTATTATTACATATCGTTCATAAGTAGTATTCTACATTATTTCCTTAAAAAGAGAAAAAAAGATGGATAAAATTCTAAAACACGAAAAGAAGTCATAAATTACGAGCATACTTAAATAATACTATACTGAAGCACGTTACTCATTTACGTATTTCAGAATTTCAACTCATTGTCATTCTCATTTATTTAGAAATTATTCTTTTAACGTCAAGGATGATTGCAAAAGAGTTTTGATCGCATACCCATCAATTTTTCTGTTTTTCAGACGAAAGCTCTCTGATATTCCTCGCAATCCAAAAAGAAGTCGAATTTTCTAAACGTTATTAAATAATTCTAAGGCAACAACGAAGATAAGTATAAAACAAAATAAAACTTAAATTTATGAAGACTATGAGAATGAATTTGTAATTTTTCGGGACGTATTTCTATTAATATAATACTAATAGCTCACCCTCATTTTCATCCCTTCCGTGAAAAAAAAACAAACAATATTCGCACGAACCCATGGAAACCGTTTCAACAACACTAAAACCTCAACAACCCCACCTTCATCTCGGATAGTAACCAAAACGCACGATTCGAAAAACCCTGCATTTTCGGGAAGTCGTAGACGGAAGTCCACGAGCCACTCCATTAATCAACCATCCACCCCGAGAAATCGTAACACAGCATAAAACCAGTCGGATGTCTCCGTTTCAATTCGCGTCCCCGTGTCAACGGACCCCCTTCCCCTAAGAAAAAAACTCAAAAACGTCCGGACCTCGAAAAACTTTCACCCCGTCAGCGTTTTAATCAACGCGAGAAGCTTGATGACGTCTTGAGAGAGGACCTCTCCAGGAACCAGGTGAACGTTCTTCTTCCGCTCTCACAAGAACAAAAGACTTGCATCCTCACTCCCTCGTACTAAAAACACGCCCACGCTAATAACCAACGAAAGCGGGGGAGAAAAAAGAAAACAACGCTGCAGACTCACTAATTATTAAAACTCTCTCCCCTTGAATCGGACCCTCACTCCTTCCCTTGGAGTGCCCTCACCCCCGCAACCTGTCTCTCTCTTCCGGTCCTTTTAAAAGAGACTACTATATACCATAGGGGTTGCAGTGTGTTTTTTCTTCGAGGGGCTGTAGAGGGTGAGCGGAAGTGAAATGCTTCCATTTCTACAGATTATTCGGTGGTGGTGGGGGTTATGCCTTCGAGGAGTCTCTCTAGTGGAGGCGATAAGATGCGATGACTGCGTCGAATACGTGACGTGCTATAGGCTTTGGTTAATTGCTCCGGGGGCGGATGGAGATCTTCCGTGGGAAACATTAACTCGAGGGGGCATTCCTGAAGTGGATACGAATCGTGGCTCGACTCCCACATGATGCGCAGGATTTCTATGTAATGAATTCGATACGTTGAACCGATGTTTAAATGTCCATGTCGAGTTGTCGCAGGAGGCAATTATAGTAGAAACTGCTAAGAGAGTTGATCGCTACTCACACGCCTTTAGGGATAGAGAGTTTGATTCAGTTTCTCTTACGACCATTCTCATTCATATGAGTAAGATTTCACTCTCACGAAATTATAATAAAATCATGAATGCATTTCTCTTTCGCTGTTCCACGAATGGTAAGAGCAATACGTGCAAACTTTAAAATATCTAAGCACTAAACTCGTACTAACAATATTATGAGAGAGGAATCAATACATTTTATAGATATCGAGGGGAATAATTAATTCTACAATTATATAACCAAACGAAATGTAAAAAAGTAATTACTAAATTCCTCTAGAATAAATAACATCCTTAAGGTGATCAAACGAATGTTTTGTCTTAAGAAAAATTACAATGCACATTATGAAGGACCATGTCGTTATCAAATGTTGTAATAACTTGTCAAGTTTATGACTGAACAGTCAATAGTAAATTAATCCTATTTCAAATACATTTATGGTAAAAAGCGGCATAATAATTCATTATGACCGTAAGAAGGTTTAATAATTTTTAAAAGTTATGAACTCTCATGTAACTACTCATTAAGAGACAATTGATTTACAAAGAATAAATCATAGCTTTAAACAGGGTACTTAATGACCGTTCACAGCTTGCTCATTCAAGTTCAATCCAAGAGATTCTAAACATTTGTCAAGAGCGACTTTGAGCGATTCTTTGACCTATTAAACGATTTAGAAGAGATATTATTAAGGAAAATTAATTACAAAAACCTGAAGTCGAGGCAAGCAGGGAGGGGTTAAATCTAAGCCTTCTTGAATCTGATCGATGAACCAATAAATTAAATTCGTATAGCTCTGTGATTTTCGGAAGGAGTACATCACATCCACAACACCTGTCCGAGCCGCCTAAAGGTCTGGCCACAGCTGTTTAAATTCCGCCACCAGGTTACTTCACCGGTATAAGACGCTATCCTTCTAAGGGTTGGGTAAAAGCGGGTATCCCTCTTCTATCGAATATGGCCCATATAACATTTGGTTTCATATAGAACCATCAGGTCGAATATGAAACTGTATTGAAGCATTTGTGAGGCATGCTGCCTTTATTCGAACACGAAATATTGACACCGATCCTGCGGAAACATATGGCATAGCATACTAAGCTTAGTAGAAGCACAATATCCTTCTGGTATTCAATTTTCGAGATTTAAAGAGAAAATACGTGCACATGCGCGTGAGATTTACAATTTCATATTATTGAATGGGCATCTTGCATGTTCTTTTCGTTGTAGATCAATGGTAACATTGTTAACAATTAACACTAACTTAAAATGAAAATGGCTTTTAATACACATAGTTACTCATCTTAAAATGAGAATGAAATAAAAAAATGAGATATAAAGCATTAAATTCAGAAGAAATCATTATACAATTACGCAAATAGAATACTAAGTTAGAACGCAGAATAGTCTCTATGGATATTGAACATGTTGCACCATGACAATACGTTGTAAAACTTCGAGTATCTAAGTAATCCTAAGTTAAACTGATATACCATGTATAGTATATTTAATCATGACACATGCAAAACATCTAACAAGCATATTCGACTTGGTGAATGGTTGATGGTATACATTAGTAACAAACAACTTGCAACTATTAATCTCTCTGGAACCATAACTTTACTAGAGTTATTATCCCAGGTAATAAAATATTTATTCTACAAAAATGAATAACATTGAAGAGCATATGTTGCCTAGTGACGCGTAAAAAAACGATTATGGGAAGACTAATTAATTAAAGTGCTTGAAAGAGCTGTAACGTGTGTCAGAAGCCATACTCCGTAAAGGACGATGATATTTCCATCGATGAAATAAGGTTTCTCTAAGGAACCGAAGCGATTAATAGCGAGAAAACAGGAAGAGGGTGTTTCTAAGGAAAATTCCGTCTTTACATCGACGAATAGATAATCATCATCCTTGTAAATAACGCTTGGTATCGATTTTCCTTTGACCACCTAACGCAACAACAACCTATAGGAAAGTTAAAGAAGATTGTCTAAAACATACATCCGTATATAACGGAATCCGAACCGTAAACGAAATCGACACAAAAGGAGCAGAATTTACGAGGTGATAGTCCAGAATGTAGTCTGGAATCGTTCACGTCTTCAAAAGTATCCAACGAGGAGCAATTTTCTCGAATTGTATGCTCTATAGGCATTCGCGTGACATGGGCGTCGTTCCGACGAAACATCTGCGCGTGCTTTGCGACAAAGTATCGCGTCTCGTAATTTTTCGGCGCTTTTCCTTTCAAAGGGAGGAACAATTGAATTCATCCGCCTCTCAAATTATTTCCAGCCGCCATCACTTATCCTGTCTACGTTCGATATGTTTTTTTTTCCGCCTCGCCCTCGGCTCGTTCGAATGCGAAGCCATCTGAATGCGTATAGTATGCACGGAGGACCGCCTCGGTCCGAAATTCCGATCCTGCGTGACTTCTGCTTTCCTAGTCCCGCAAAAAAAATATTCCCTTTAGTCTGCAGACGGCGGTGAGGGTTACATGGCCTTGCGTGTGTGTTGACGGTCCCTTTCCTGACCGTTTCCCTTTAAAAATTGCACAACGCTACGGAAAGACGAGGATGAGAGAATACGTTGCTGCTCCTAACGTTTCATTATGTCACTTTAATGAGAATTGAGTAACGATGAAGGATGTGATGATAAGTCCAGCACAGGGATTATACACTTTGAGGCACTCTCTTGTCGTAGATGGGCAAGTTCCGTTGTGTAAACGATTCGGGAATTGAACACTGTCATATGGAGAAGTTATTGCGGAACTACAAAGAAAATTAAAGGGTGGAATACGACATTTAGAGTAAATATCCTCTAATTTCAGAGCACGATGGGAACGTCTTAAATTTTATGTTCATTTCGTAGTATGTTACAATGGCTTTGGAAAGAGTGTCGTAAAAGAGTGCAAGATTTCAGTAAAAATCGCAGGCCAAATTTAACTTTTAGAAACCAAACTTCTTCCCCCTGCCACACACCGGAAGGTGGCTCACAGAGTATCTACATAGGCACAAAAGCGTACTGTATAAATCTTTGAATTTATTCCTGCCACGTGAGCTATTCTCGCAAAGTTTACCTTTACGCATTTTACCTTTACCGAGTACTATAAGAAAACTCTAAGGAGAGCATTCATATTTGAAGGTATAAATGAAAAAGATAAAACATAAAATATCAAATTTGTATGATGAAATTTAATTTAGGGCCCTAAATCGATATAATAATAATTTCTAATAAGGGCAAAATATCAGCTTCTCTTAGTAATTACACCTTTAAATGCGAATGTGATTAGGAAGCTAAGAACCTTATTTTATTCGAAACTTTTCCTATAAATACAAAATTACAGCCGCTTCAAAAAAAAACAACCAGTACATAAGGATCGTTCATTTCCGTACTGAATTCATTTTAGATTTACGCGTTCAAAATCGTAGCCTCGAATTAAAAGAACAAGGGCAAAACCTAAACTCGATTTGATCGATTTTCAAGTTCGTCGCACATGACCGATTTAATGCCATATGCTGCATTGGGTCTACGCTTCACGGTTAATGGTTCGGAATATCCATGCTAATAACATCGAAATCCACCCTTCATTGCTCGCGAATGCTCCTTCCTCTTCGTATTTTAAGGAGTTCCCACGAATATTCCTTCGTTATGCTTCCTCCTGCATCTATACGCGCTATTTGCGATGCAATTTAACGCACTGCTTAGTGTGAGATAATAGAGACCCGTGGAATCTCTTCTGTTTAGGCTGAGCTAAACATTCTATGGTCGTCACGCCTCTTAACATCGCAATATTTACTGCGTTCCTTCCCAGTAAACGCCGGTTTAGAAGTTTACCACATAGGCGATTCCGAAAAGTCCAGACGCCGGAGTTGCTAGTGATGCAATACATGACTGCATCGACCGAAAAATCTTGTCATTTTCCTCTAGAATTTTCCTTCTGAAGAATATCCATCGCTGCTCCTCTTCCAGGAAATAGGTGCCATCAATGTTGACTGAAGGCCGAACATATTTCATCATTAGGTATTCGTTAATATATGGAGAAAATAAATCGTGATTGTGTTGGGTTCCGAGTCTCCGTACTAATGCACTGCAGTTACTCATCGACTCTTGGTATCACGCCATAGCTCAGGGAAATCTTAATTTATTCAATTAATATTACGTTACTTCTCGAATAAATATGATAACTGAATTCACCTCTACGAAAACTGCAAATTGAGTAACCGATGAAGGATAAATTGTTAGCTCTGCTCATTGCATGATTAAGATCCAGTTTTTGGTATTTTGTTGGATTAAGATAAGATACCAATTGTTGGTATTTTGGAGACCACTTACGTACAGAATAGATCGACCGTGAAGTCTATTGATTAAAAGGTAATTGAACGATGTGAATTGCTTATCTATATTGAGTCGAGATAATTTTCCAACTTTTTAATTGACGTAAAGTATTTTTCTACTTTCCTTATTACCCATGTGTTAAAGCTATGCTCAAGAGAGAAATAATACTGAAGGATGCAAAAATATTTCTAGAGCAACAAAACTTAAAGCCGTCATTACTATATTCTTTGCTGCTGATTGAAGTTTTAATGTCTAAAGTTTTTCTCATGAAGGCTAAACTTTTCATACTTAAATGCTATGATAAATGAATTTGAATAATTCAGACCAAAAACTATTAAGATACTTAAAAATATACTGAAGAGAATAATCACAATTCAGCTGATGTACGATAATAATCTGATGCCTCAACGTTAGTTTTTCCTTCTCTTTGTTCTGAACCATAAGCGAGCCACTATATTCCTGTCAAGAATAACAAGTCAAGAGAGCAGATAAGTAGGCCTTTGAGTGGTATTTTAACCTAAATTTAAAATCAGCCGAGTTTAGAGACAAAACAAATCATAACCCAAGCCAAAATCGAAAGAACTTCCTTTGCTTGTTGATAAATAATTTATTTTCCTTAGGAACCCTATTTTCATAGAAACCAAAGCAGCCTAGCTCGTATTAGGATCTCCTTGTAACAAGATACGATCTACTATTATAGCACGTACCACGCATTGTTTCTCCTTCCCGTAAAGCCAAGACAAATAATTCCAAAAACCATACCGGAGGCCGTCTCGGAACTATATTTTTAAGCGCATTACAAAACGGGAAATATTTACTGCTTCGAAACGTAGGAAGAGACACGTTTTGGGGGAAATCACCTCCAAGAAAAACACAAATCCAATCTCCTCTTCCAAATCTGGATCGCTCTTGTAACTTCCGCCCTACGGCACTTCCACCACCTTCCTGTCGACGCCCCCACCTGCCAAACCTCTCCTGTTCCTGCATATGGCGCTCCAAATGCCTCGCCTTCCCCATGTGGGCTATGGGTTTGCAGCGAGGCAGTTTTCAGGGGCGGCTCAGACAGACGCCACCTGTGGCTTACGGCCTCGGGCACCGGCTTCTAAAACCTCGACCTGTAGATGAGGACCGCGCAGCTGTCTTGTGCGGTCTTCGTGAGGAGGCTGGAAACCGCAGGGAGCTTGACTCCGTGGAAGAGACCCTCTCTCATCTGCATACGTCACTCATCGAGGGGAGAAAAAACAGGACGTCCCTAACGATGAGACAATGGGCGTGAAACGAGCCGCGTGATTTATGAGCCTTTAAAGACGTTGAAGATGTTTCTTGCGGTGACGAGACGGTATTGTCGCTGTTCCCGAGCGGAGATCCTTTCCATGGAAATGTAAATGGTTCGGTGGCGATGCTGAATATTTCGGTGACCAGAAGCTCTTCAAGGACTTCCATGGAGGTCGAGGGGTAGAATATTAAACCTTGATCGAGACATTTATCATTCTCAAACTATGAAGAAACTGCCGCTTAGAATGCAGATTTCAATATCCAAAACCGTGAGGTAAAAATGATAACCCCAGAAAAAATAAGTAACGCGACGAAAAAATTGTTAATAGTGACATTAGAAACCGTACATATAACTTTTTAATTTCAATTTCTTTAACAAAGAACAGTAAAAGTCATTAGAAATTAAACATTCCATTTGGTCACAATATACGCAAAGTTGCTTACGTCAGAGAACTAGATTATAGCCATAACGTCAAAAAGAAGATGTGACGATGAATTATCAATATGGTACTATATCTGTATCCATTAATATCGTCATAACTCGGCATCCTTATCAATCTTAATGGTTATCGCTAGTTCCGCCATCATTCACTCGTTATCGAACGTCGTGACGTCAATCAGTGGTTGTCACAGAAACGAATTCTTACGTTAATGACGAACTGTAGTACTTATTAGTAGTGATTGATATCAATCCCAAGGATTCAGCCTCGAAGGAAAATTCCTAATAAACATATGCACATATATATACACACATATATGAACATAATATTCGAAAAACTTATACCTGTCCTTCAATAAGACATAAATCTGGACACAAAATCGTATTTTGTCGGCACTCAAATCTGAAAGACTTTTTTTACCGAAGTCCGTGCTCCCCATAGCTGATGGGCATCCTAAACGCGTGACAGGAAATCGCCGGAGATGGATACTGGGCTTAAAAGCTTACCAAAACGTACGTACATGACAAACATTCAAGCGTTATTTTCCAAATATAACTCGTATGAAATGATATGTTGCACACGTATTTATCTCGCACTTCATACACATGAGGGAGAAATTGGCCCTTAGCCTAACTCATACAGGCCAATGAGAGACAGACGTCAAACGGAAGCTCGAGTAGACTATACTGTTCGAAAAGATATGGAAAGAAGGACTTCATCGATAAAACTACGCAAGTAGCGTGTGGCGAATATTATTCCAGCTTCTGCCACGTACGTTTTTGTATTGAAATCAGCTGAATATGACGGAAGATTTGAATTCGCGGAGGATATTCTTTTCGATTTGAATGAAGGTAACACAAAGGATCGATCAATAACGTGTCATCGCGAAATATTTTATAAATGAATTCCCTCCGTGATAATATCTCGACAACCTTGTAGCGAGCGATTTAAATTCACATCAGTTCCGTTCATCGAGTGAAAAAATGCATTAGAACAACGTATGTGTAAATTTCATTATCCTCTATGATGATAATACAAGTAACTTAGTATCTCTTAGGCCTTTTCAGTCAACATGTAAGTTTTCTTTTTAATATTAATGCAAAATAATCTCAACGTAGCATTAATATTTAAACTTCAATGAATGACAACGGGTTAAATGGAAGAATAGACTCTTTCGTCTACATTTCGCCCGCAATAAAGTCGTTTCATTATTATTATATCCAAATTTGCATTCAAGAGAGTATGAAAGGGAACTATTTTAACATTTCATTTAAGAGGTAGATTCGTTTACTTTTATTAATGAAAAACTATATTTGTAATATTTATTTGTATAACTACATTGTATTGTAAATTACATGTGTATGCTATTAATAAAACATTAAGTATTTAACACGTAGAGTCCTACAATGATATCTTTCAACGTATTAGGTATTATAAAACGTTTAAATATGCTTTTTTTTAATAACAGTAAAATATGCGCACGTTAAGGCACTTAAGCGAAATAAGTAAAAGTATCAGCGGCGCGTTACGTGACTCTGAGGAAGTTCACATTTATAAACACTTTCTACTCTTTTCCGCACATTCGAAATGCCGTTGAGGGGGCAAAACGCGATCCGTGTAATTCTAAAAGCGAAATCGCACGCGAAACTGGAAGTCTTTATCGCATAGAAAAGCGCGGAGCTCTCTGAAATTCTCCCGCTGAATTAATCGCCACGGACCGCTTTCTCCATAGTATTTAAATGAGAATAGGAGGCTTGTTAATCAAGCGGGAAGAGCATAACAGGAACGGGACGCGGCGTGGATATTTATGATAATACGCATTGTTCTCGAACGATTTTCCTGTATCGAGCGGGGGAAAGCAGAATAAAAATCGAGCGTTTGTCGCGGTTCACTTTCACTGGAGAACACAAATGACGGAAACAAACTGGGAAGCTGTTGTTGAGGTGAAAACGTGCGAGGCGACAATGCGGCTAATTGCCCAATCTCTGCACGACAAAGGAACCGATTTATTTCCCTCGGAAATCTTCCTCCCGGAGGAAAGAAGAGGCATGGTCCAGCACTTCCAGGAATGGCTTTCACCGCTTCCCACAAGAAACGTCTCCTACCACCCGCAGGACATTCAACCCCTTAACGTGCCTCTTACCCATTTCCTTTCATCTACAGTCCTTTGACCTGCTCCAACATTTAAAAGGATTCCCAAACAAGGGAGGCTGAAGGAGGGCCTTGTGAACAAAGGAACCCCAATCTGGGGTCACTGCGAGGGAAAGGCCTATATAGTAGATGCTTTGACCGAGGAATCAAAAATTGTTTTTTAAAGTGCGTGGATGAATCCAGGGTGCGCCTGACATGAGATAAATTACTTTCGATTAAATTATTCTTACAAAAAAACTCTGAATGAAAAAGCAACGACGGTACCTCTTCGGTAATATAACGCAAATCCTAGGATAAGGCAAGCGTAAATTCGTTCCGAAAGTTTAAATGAGGTTGGAACGGTGTGAGTATCGTACTTACTTTCCTAGTAAAAGCTCCCAGGTTCGAATACCGGTTAATGGGGAATTTTTCTGTTAGGGAATGAATGTATGTGTTCCTCAATATGTAATTATGTACCTTAACCTGATTGTGAGAATACAAAATTACTTTTATCATTATTAGAAATGAAAAATTTGTGTCGGTAAACAAGCTAAAATTTCTTGAATACATTAACACAGTATCTTCGCCTCACTTCTTCTTAACGGAAGTTACCAAGTAGATAAATTTCAGCTATTATTTTTCAGCGAAACTGAACTTTGATTTCCTTGTAATAACAAAACACAGAAGCAACATATCTTTACTAAACACTTTCGATCGTTTATTTTCCTCTATCTTTTAATTTTTGCTGCAATCAAACAATAGTGCTTTAATGAGTCATTAGATGAGTCAGAAGTGAGTTCATTTTTCAAGGAACAAGAGAGGGAAAGAAAGCAGTCGCCGCAGAAAGTGACCACAAAAGTATTTTGAAACACAGAATATGGCAGTATAAATTATATATAAACACATAAATTTAAGAACTACGTCAATCTTACTATAATTTCACTTCCTTTATTCTCCTGTATACACATATACACAGAGAGAAAATATTTCAATATTTCTATCAATTCTTTCTTATAAAACCTCCTTCAAATAAACCTCTTAATTGTACCAATACATTAGCGAAAATTTTATGATAGTTTACGTATAATACCCTAAAGTACATTACAGAGTACGCTAGTTACATAACAATATCGGTATGACCCAAATCTGCAAAAATTTTTAACTCCTTTTCTTTTAATTTTTGCCGAGTCTTCAAGTTATTATGGGTCGCTATATAAGGCCATTATTTTTTTAGCATCGTGTTTCTCGTGAATCTCAAATATTTTCCAGCCAAACAAGCACTTTCGGCTCTCCTTTATTGCCGCGTACGTGACCGTGATAACAGTGACATCAAAGGGAAAGCCTGAAAAAGTGCCCGTGCTTTATCTTGTAAATGAAGTTTAAGATCGATAAAGCTCTCGTCCTTCTGGATTGATTTCGTCCCGCTAAGCACTCTGACCTAGACATGTGGGCTGATGGCTGTGCGAGATTTATCATAGATCGTGTGTTCGTGAATATAACACGATCAACCAATTTGACAAGACGAGAATTATCTAAGAAATTTGCGGATAAGATAGATACGTGATAATAAATAATCGTAGGTAGGATATGAATATGGTAATAACAATATTATAAACATAATAATAATAATGTATAATCTATCAATGTATAGTCATAGTAGTCGTCATCATGAAGACATAATGACCAACTAAAGACCTCCTGAGAATGGGAATTTAGAAGCCTAATTAAAAATATTTCAAAAGAATTCAATTTATTCCCAACTTTGTACAGGGATATAAAGGGTGTATATTGAGAAATTAAATCCTCTGAAAGATGTCAAAATAACTAATACATTTTCCTCTATTCATATTCACCATTTTACACGATACGATTAACTACATAAAATATTACGTTAACCTTAGAATATACGTGACTCAACCTCTGAAGAAACCATAATTCCCAGAACTCGTTATTTGCACCCATTCACAATCAAACGCTATGCAAATAAGAAACTGGAAGACTATGTTTATTCAGTTCTACTCGCATTCACGAGCGACGAAACCAGAATCGTCCCTTACTGCGAATAGAATTCTCGGTAACAGGTTCGTTACTTATGTCTCCGCGATAATATTCACTAAAAACCTCCGCGCCAGAATTTCATACTCGAATACATTACCCGCGCGAGAAAACCCTCCCGTCCCATGCAAATAGTACGTGTCAGATCAGAGAGTTTAACTCCAATAAGAACTGGGAATTTACGCTCGTGGAACTCGACCGGAATGGATATGTCAACCGAATAGCCTTCTCGCTCATATAAGGTCTTGATCCCCGACACCTCTGCTACCGTCCAGACCTAAGAAGTGCCCATCATCAATCACGCCGATATCTCTGCCCCTTTCGCTGCCGATTCCCACGGCGCTGAGCATCCGCGGGTAAAAATCCTTTGCAAACAGCGTCCGTACCGTACACCTACGTGATTTCCACCCTTGAATCTTTTTACGACCCGTCTGTTCTCTTTTAAATCCCCCATTGCTCCGCATTCTATACCCCTCTTTAAAATTCCGCTCGCCCCCGCACGCTCATCCTTGGGAACCGCTAGAAGACGTTTTCTTTCCCTTTTTATGGACTCTCAGGTGTTCGCTCTTGACCACCGTTCTTTTCGGCTCGGAACAAGCAATCCCGTAAATTGCACTATACGTAGAGTGCGGTAGTCGCGCTTAGTAATAGACTGCTATATCCCGCAGTAGGAACGGGGAGATGAGATAAATGGTACGGAGCACTGTCTGTGAGATGATGGGACGCGTTTGTTTACGTCTACTGTTGCTACGGAGGGTAACTTAATCGTTTCAGGGTGGAGGGTGTGTGATTTGATCCGGGTTCTCTTGCGCCTTTGTTTTCCAGGATTAAGATGACAAATCTTGCAAGGTTGAGTGGCGAAATAACATAGGAGAGAGAGTTGGAAAAGCACAGGTGTTTGAGATTTATGTTTGTCGACTCGGGAAGGCGACGAAGTATTAATCCGCTGAGAGCGATCCTAATTTATTATCGCTTCTTCTCCGAAAGAGGAATTGAAACTCTTAAGCGATTTATTCAGAGAATCTCGTAAGTCATGATAACCAATCGATATTCATTTAAGACTGTCTCCATAAATTAAAGATGGAATTCTATTTTCAATCAATACTGTTTATTCTTCTACGCTCATAAATTGTCACCATGAGAAGTTATATTTCATTACTACTACAGTATTCAGTATAAAATAAAGTAGGAAAAATAATGAATGACTTGCATCAAACATTTCTTTTTAATCATGAGCCCATATCTTTTTAGGAATACCGTGAAGAGAGTGTTTAAGTTCTCAAACAGTTATAAAAATGACATATTTATGCAATACTTTTTCTATGAGGATTAAATTTTCAAATTTTAAGTAATATCTTGGAAAGGTTTGTCACTGGGCGACCCCCAAGGTAACAAAATTATTGATTCAATCTAATTCAATTACCGCATTGATTATGTGAATGAAAGCGTATTTATATAATAAAATATTCCATAAAATATATTATAGATATAAATAAAACTGCAACTTTACTTTAGGTAACTATGGTGATATAAATAGATATCTGAAAATCTAAATATACTCACGAAAGTAAGGCTAGAGGAATAAATTATTCCATTCTTGTAAGTCGTATATTGGGTCACTTTTTCCACCCATGATTCCGTAACGCAAATGCTATTACTGCGAAACAGGATGCATTTGTCAAAATAAACACTTCAAATATCTCGCGTTTTTCCTGCGCTGAGAAGTTGACCATGACCAAAACGAAAGGGCAGCCTCACAGTCTCTGCGTCTCAGAATAGATCAGGTGCAGAGTGTGCGTTTTAAAATCTTTATTATTTTTTTCCTTCTTTAGCGCAAGTTTTATTTTTATCACGTACCGAGGTCCGGGTGAGAATATACGTTGAACGTCCGCTTCACTCGAATCAAAGGGTGCCGCTTGGCTCCGCTTAAGATTCATATTTCACCAGCGTATATTATTGCCTACGTAATGACACATGATGTCTCTTTTAGTAAAAGTACGTAGACTGAGAATATATATCCATGCGGTTGCAATAGTAGGAAAAAGAGAGCGATTTATTGATAATGTTTTTATATAATGTTATCTCTAAGTACTACGAGTACGAAAGCTAGAATTAAAATATGATTACTACCTCGGAAGATTTCACGGTTGAAAGACTATTGGAACTTTTTGAAAGTATACAAAGGAACGGAAAGGTTTAGATATTAATGCCATATAAATACCATTTAATTACCTACGCATTCATAATTAATTATAGTTGACAGCATTAAGTTTATTCAACAGATACATTTTGTGTTCTACTGAGAAAAATCCACGTCCGGTGGAAAAATAACGGAAAACTGCATTCTCTGAATTACTTATTCGACAAACCTTCGGATAGCATATCGCTTGACGAGTGAAAAATTACGAAGTTGGCAAAGAGCGAAGGATATTAATTCCGTAATTTAACTCGACGTGAGGTTTTCCGCTAAGAATGCAAATCTATTAAAACTTCATTAGTGCATCCTTCGTTCGAAATAGTTTTTCTCGACGAAAGTACGTATCTGTAGGGCAATCGTATGGCATTGCATCTGTTCGTTCGAAAGTGAGTCACTGAATAATTGGTGAAGGGAAGCCAGTGATTGCTAACAGCGTGAATACCTCCCTCTTCCCCATGTCACTCACTTGTTTCTGTCAAACTGCACTCTGTGCAATTGCGGAAGGGCGTAAGTAAAGAGTGAGCGGTGAATATACATCTCAATGTTGTTTTTCCTTTTTTTAATATCCTGTTGCAGCAAATTCACTTTTATCAACGTGAGGAGAGATAAAATAATTTATGCGTTAAATATCTCGTAGATTATACCAAGAATGGTCAACTAAATCATAAATATTTCTACAGCATGAACAATTTACTTTATAAAGATGCGCAAGACAACAAAATTGCACTTTTTATTTAATTGTAATCTGAAAGTCATCTCGCAAGAGGGACTCGATTGTGTATTACGGATAAAAAAATGAGCGAGAAATGAACATTTTTAGAATTTATCAACACTGTATTAATAATTAAACTTTAAAATTCATACAAGATGCATTAGAAAAAAGTATGGATACGAAATAGGAAATGAACTATTTTCTCTACGCATATCGCAGGGGAACACGACTTACGTAAAATGTCGGAGCTTAAGAAAACCATAAAATATATATTTAGCAGAAAATTGACCACTTGGAAATCCCAACCAGCGGGAGTTTCCTTCCCTAACTGTGCTCTTCAAAAAGGTTTCGACAATTCGAGTCGACTTCGTAACCAACTTAAAGCTTCCATGACAACTCAATAGCCGATGTATGAAGTAAAACGACATAAACAGTACATTTGAAGATAGAGATAGCAAAACTCGACCCGAGCAAAAATTCGGGGACACATTTCCCAACAGGTAGTAGTCAGTAGATAGCGAAAGATAACCGTCGCCTCGGAAAATACCTTCTAACATGCTCCAACGCGCACAACTCCCGGTTTGTTTTCCGCTCTCGAAGAAATAAGCGGATAAGCGCTCAAATTAATGACGCTAAATACGAGAATTAGTTATATCCTTAGAGAAGTGGTAACTCCGCTCTCTTTATCGCAATTCCAAAAGAATTCTCTCTCTCTCTCGGTAGCAGAGCGCGCATTCCTTTTACTTCCTTCATTACGCATTCCCCAGGAAATGGGCGTACGCGTTTCCATGCGGTGGAATTTGCATCTGTGATGGATGAAGAAAGGAAAAAGCGACCTTTGCTTATGTGTCTACGCCGCTTTACTCACGTGTAACGTGAATATTACGGTGCGGAAAGGGAATCCAAACAAATCGAGCCATCTATGGCCTATCCGAGAATTACACTAAAAAATCTGAGTACTCGTGCATGACTCAATCATAGATATATAGAGTATTTCTATATAAATAATCGTTGATGGAATAAAATCATTGGTACAGGGATAAAAAAAATTCACGGAAAGGATCCTTGAATAATTACATCAACATACCAAAACGAAATATATAAAAGAAGTATGAATTTAAAAGATGAAAAATCTCTAATATATAAGTGGTCAATCATACCATTTAGCTGGATATTTTACCCAGTATTTTATACCCCAATTTCCTAGCATAATCCGTTTCCCAACAGTACTGGAAAAAAATCGGAAAGAGAGGAAGAAACTATGTTTATGTTATTATTCTTAAGGGTACCTTCACTTATATTCCAAGATAATATACACGTACGTTCTAAACTTGACAGCGAATCCATTAGTGTGCCAACTGCTCAAGTGACATCTAAATTAATGACAGCATAGAAACGTCCAACAACTGATCAGACGACAACTACGCTTGATAATCAGTGAACTTTCTTGATAATACATCAGTGCCTCCGATAATCACATGAGTAACGATCATCCTTATCCTTAAATATGTATTACATGATGTATCCTTACATACGCTACTAATCGTGCAATATATATACCAATATGGACGTTGTGAAAACTTCAGAACTTGCGGTGTTAATAGTATATGAAGTAAATTGGAAGCTATAATACTTTTGTAAGCGAATGGAACCTTAAGAAGGCTCTACTAAAAATGGGAATGAATTTAACTTAAGCGGGGCTTGAAACTTTTAAGGAAAAACATATGGAATTCGCAATAAATCTAAAGGTCTATAAATCAGTCAAGCCCAAGAACTCTCGGAAGAAATATTTTCCGTACACGATCGAACGATTTAATTCCTCTATTCGCCCTGCCCCATTACGGGGTCCGAAACATTGTTTCAAAATTCGCATTTTTTCCGTAAAGTACGCGCAAATGTAGCATGGCGAATTTTTGCCGCGTTTTCATGTCCGTCTCAAAACCACGGCAGTAACTCTGTGCCTCGAGAGAGGAGTCCAAACGGAAATGACATTTCGTATTGGGCAGTCGCATTCCGTTTCGCGAAATTATCTCCAAAACGAGAAGAGGAGTAATGACTCGAAAACTTCACGTTGACAGGTAACATCCTCCGTGGCGTCCTTGGCTCGTTCGAGTATACAATTGGGGATTTCGCGTTGCCTCCAAAGTGCAGCGAACTCGTCCGAAAATTTTCGAGCGTTACTCACGGAGACGAGGAATTTTAACGACCGAACGAACGAGATGATGTGGAAAGGCTTCGATCGAGAATTAAATTAATATCGAATTAAAACTTGGGGAGATAAGAAATAATAAAGTACGCCCTCGGGCATTGGCTTTATCCCACTCATTCTCGAGGAATGCGTTGCTTTTAAAAAAAGTGTTCATTAAAAACCTTTCCTCCCGAACCGAAGCGGAACCAGGGAAAAAAAACTTTCCAGCAGAAAGGAGATAGCTAAGCGATTCATAAATTGAGAAGGAAATTCCTCCACCCGCCGAATACGGATTATCAGTCAGTTCCTGTGTGGAGAGGACGTTTTGTAAGGCTTCATAAGTCGATCTAGTCCTTTTTTTAATACGTCGAAGACAGGATCGTTGATGATTGCCATCATCTGCTCGTTTTTGCACTCCGTCTTCTAGAACGAGACGCGTTTACTTCTTCCAATTAGAAAAACACGTTCCCGCTAAACCACTGAATCTGAATTTCTGTCTTTTTTCCGTTCTAAAGCGAGGAAAAACTTATTTACCGTCTTAGCATTCCGCTACGGATGCCAAATTTGGATGGCGACTTTAACGATACGCGCGATGAAACTCGACGAGGCTTCATCGCCATTCGATGTATGTTTCTCGATGAATCGGAGATAAAAATTTTGACGATGTGTTCATCCCTTCGGTAAAGGTA
The DNA here is from genome assembly GCA_020796165.1 of Pantala flavescens. Classification (NCBI taxonomy): domain Eukaryota; kingdom Metazoa; phylum Arthropoda; class Insecta; order Odonata; family Libellulidae; genus Pantala; species Pantala flavescens. Next base: position 14,782,774 of record CM036879.1, on the reverse strand, counting down.
CTTCGAATTTACGAGTGCAGACGGCTAAGGTCGTTCAATATTCTGTATTCCGTCCTGTGGTAGAACTTAAGATCACTCAAACCAATGACGGAGGTATTGCTGATCTATCAATCTGTGATCATTTATCGTTTTTCGTGACATTCATGCATATTTCATCTCCGAAGTTTTCTTGGACTGCTTCCGAGATTCAACGGGATGTTTTTCATTCGTGATGTTCAACATTAATTAACATTAATGTTCCAAAATTAACTTCAAATAGGAAAATAATTATCGCAATATAACTTTCAGGGTCAAATAATATAGGACATTGTATTTCTTTAACTGGTATCAAAAATTTCCTGCTTTTTCCATGCAAGAAAATGTATCCTTTTGAAATGACATTAAATCTTACTGATGTAATTTCGAATAACATTTCAGCCTCATATAATTAATATATCTTTTACACTTCGAATATTTACTCTCTATATATAAAGTCTTTATATTACCAAAAAGTTCATGGACGCACAGTCGTTAGAACAAGCTTAAATTTCAAAGTCAAATTAAACATTACAGGAAGTACATCTGGGTATAGGGATACTAAAACTTAATATAGTAATGTAAACTTCTTATATATAACATTACGCAGGAATACAAACTTAATCTATAAATAATTTTGAATAGTTTTATCCCTGATTTCATTATTTCTATATATTCTTTCGATCATGCACATATTTTCTCTATTTTTCTCATTTATCTAGTCATGGAAGACATAAATGAGAAGTAGTTCATGGAATTTAAAATTATTTAAGAGTAAACATTCTCACAAAACGTTTTACAATGGGACAAAGTTCGCATTTTTACGTATCTTCACGACATCTTTCAAATTGTATTAAAAATTTTAAACGTAAGTATAAAATATTTGATATTATAAATTCTGTTCCGTTTAAACTTCTCAAAAACAGATTTAGAAATCTGAAAAAGTTTACCTTCTATATAAGAAAAAAATCAGAATGCAATTGGTACGCCCAAATTACATCATTGTAGAAAGCAGTGCAAGTAGCATCCCATAGCAGAAAATCCTACAGATTAGTTACAAGTTTAATTAAAAGTCAAACAAAATATTTTACAGAAACAAACCAAAATATAATTACTTCCTAAAGCATCATACGAAAAAATAATGAAATTATAATTCACAAAATCGCGTTGAGATTGAAACTTACCTACTTCTGAAAATAATTTTGACCCAGAAAAAGCAGATAATAGTTTTTCTCATTTTTCCGATAAACACACATACTACGTTTTGTTTCCACTTACGCTTTCTCTTTGATATCGCAGCCGAGTCCGCTCCTTTAAGGGTAAACAAACCCCACCTTCCATAAAACACACCCTAAAGCTACTTGTATAACGAAAATTCGACACGTTCGGGACCTATCTCCCGTCATGATCAACCGAGAAAAATAATAAAACACTTGTAGATGGAAAAGGATAGAAGACGGGATGCAGACGTATCCTTGGGCGCAAAAAAAACCCCAAGGTGAATTAGATATTCGTTTGAATGTCGCCACGTGAGTGAGGGAAAGCGATAAAAATCCAGGAGCGCCAAGACGTGAGCGTTTTCGAGTAGCGAAAGGCAAATCGGATTTGTGCCCGGGGATAGAAGATGGTCTTTGGAGGAAGCGGTACGTGCGGAAGACACGGGGAGAGGAGGGAAGAACCAGGGCGGCACGCTTGAACGATTGTCAATGGAATGCGGCTATATGAGGCAGGAAGCCAAACCTGTCGGTCGTATCTGTAGGCCTATTTCCCTTCCACGCTCTTCCTCTCCCATTCCACACGTCCCACAGCTCTTCTGTGCACGTCCATCGCGTGCCGACGTTGATATATCCTCTCCATTAACGCCTTCGATTCTCTGTTCGCTTCTCCATACCCACTTCGAAGCGCGAATCTAGGTGATCTGGTAGCCGAGATGCGGAGTTGATTTCTTTTCACGCCAAAAAGGATACCCAATCCGATTTGAATCTATGAAAACAATCTCTAAATTACCTCGAAAGACGTGCTGGAAACGTTTTTGATGTATAAAGATGGAAAAATATTTTCCCAAAGCCAAAATATGAGCAAATATTCAAGTCTTTGTTCGTAAAACATCTCAAAATAATACTGAAATGTTTGAAGATGAAGTTTCATAAAGTGAAGGCTTCTTTGATTGAATTTAATTTAGATATAATCAATTATTAATGAGCTTTAATTTATTATTTACTGTGAATAAGTAAAAGCGGTAGAGGTGCAGTGAAAATAAAATAGTAGAGAGCAAGAACTGCATTCCAAATTACCTGGCAAAGAATGAATAACATAAATTCAAAAATAAATGCACATGCGAATGATTTTTTAATAGTTGAATAAACTGCGAAACGAGAAGAGGCTGAGATACGATCGCTTTGATTCATTATAAGATTGAATTTTTTAAATATTTAAATTATTCGTAACTTACTTTTGTGAAACAATTTACATTAATTTGCGACGTATTAATATCGAACTATCTATAAAACATCGTTAGAAATGGGATTGTTGACCAATTTCCAGAACTCTGGCTTCGTTTAGTTGAAATATCTTTATATAATTATCTATGAAGTACATCGTAAATATTAATTCAGCGGCATTTTCGCTTATATAAAACACTTATAAATTTATGTACGAATTTCATAATAAATATCACATCAATAAGGAACGACCAGGGGAGTATAGATTGCAACATTTAAAGACTTACGGGTCATTTAGTCCTACTTAACTTTGGAAATAGGGTCCTTAGCCATTACTTTGACGACCAATTTCACAACTGACTTGATGTACGTCTTCTTACCAGAAGATTCCTATACTTCTTCTTACTTTTCATCCAATTTTACGACTCATATTTTATTTTCTCGCTTTATCTTACGAGGAATGCCGTCAAATCAGTCTAATTCACGATGAAGTGTAGCCTCTATGTCGTACTCCCTGTCTCATTTTCTGCCCCTTTCATTTCCTCTTTAATTCCATACCCAATTTCCTTTCCATCCAATCTCAATCACATCCCACCGATGTCCTACTCGGATCCCTTGCATTCAATCCTAAATTTCCCCTTCATTAAATGGAACGCTCCACACACTACTATTTTTCCGCGCCATTAGTCAGCAATGTGGAGAAGAAGCCCCATTAATTCCAACCTTTTGTCAGACACTGTTATTCCATTCCACTTCTACGTCATTTTCTTAATTGCTAATGTTTTGATTACCCTCTTCAAATTGACACTATCTCTCTTTGTTACATCTTTATCTGATCTCGATGTCGCTCTATCCTTCTGTCCTCTGAAACAGTTCCTTTCGTAATCTTAGAGAGGTTGTGGAGAGATTCCCTCTCTAATGCAATCACGACCTTCATTCTTTACTTAATTCGCTTCGCTCCCATTTCTCCCACATCTTCTCATCCGACCACTTCATTTCGTTCCTCTCTCTTCCCATTGCATTCTTTTCTTGTGCCCTTTTTCTATTTCCTTCCCCTTCCCATTTCTAGGATTCCGAATTCTAGTTCAATTTTCATTCCTTACCCACTTCCTCTCCTACTGTATTCCTAGGATTTCATCCCCCTCCAGGACAACTAATCTTGCGCAACTCTTGCGCACGTCACTGCAACCAGTATACGAATTCCCTAATCCCCTTCTAAAAGTCACTTAACCATCACTTAACTTTGCATCTCTTACTCTTAATCAATGCCATCTACTTCATCTTCAAACTGATCTTAGATGCTTCAGGATGAAGGGTGGGCATCTTTAGTAGATGAAAGATTGAAACACAGTCTTGATTCGCTCGATAAATCAGAGAAAATGCGATCTTGTAAGATGGAGTCGATACTTTACGTCAACTTAAGTTCGAGGCCCGTTTGAATATTTTTGTATGTACCAGTGAAATAGAAGAAATAACATGTCAATAACAGAAATATTTCATTGGGCATATAAGTTCAAGGTAGTATGAATTAAACTGTTAACTCAATTCGTTCTTTCCATCGAATGATTCGAATTAATCAATTACAGAAGTACCAATCTCAACAATACGCCTTGGTTCATTCACCCTCTGCCACACGCCGGAAACCTTTTCCTCAGAAAAAAACACGTGCAGTCAAAACCTCTTTCGGCGTACAAATATACCTCGCTACTGAAAGAGTAACGATAATAGGGGGTCTAAAGGAAAAATAGAGATTTTCTTAAAGTCTCAATTCCAGAGGAGAAGATAAGTGATTCGTTATCCCCCATCTTCCCTGTCCTCGCTCCTCTCAATCTTTCATCTCTACCTCCGCCCCATCTATAATCTTAATTCTATTCTCTCCTTTTACACATCCTCCCCCACCTCGACCGTTCTGGACGGATTCCTAACCAGAAAGGCTATTCATCACACAATTCGATCACGTCCTCGTTCTCGGTGTGGAGAACTTTCGCCTCTCCCCACCTGGGAGGATGCTCCAGAAGCGAGCTTTTCAGAAAACGAGTCTCTCAATTTACTTTATACGTATTTTTTTATGGGACGATCCGCACCTCGAAAAGTTCCACCTCCCAAAAACGTGAAAGAAAACGATCCAAAAACACTGACGTTTCAATAACGATTCCTTAAGGATTTTCGGGCGAAAGATATATTCCTTCCGGTCTTCCCTCCGCAGATTTGACAAGATCATCCGCCGAACATCGAGAGCGGTTGCTTAGGACCACATACGAAGAAAGGACGTAAAAATTTCTCCATTAGAGAGAAAGTAGGTGATCGAACTAGGATTTTTGTTTTCGGGAAAATGTTTCCGGTCGTCATTTTGCGAGCCTTTAGATGGAGCGTTCCATTATCCCGGATTTTTAGGATTCTAACGTAAGAAGTGGTCCACTCGGGTGCGACGAATGGAAAACCGATAATTAGAGAGAAAACAACTCGACATGGTTCGCGATTGTCGATGCCCCTACTAAGCCTAATTATGGGGAAGAAATTTCACCTTCTAAATTATCGAGCTGCCTGTAAAGTGATCATCCCTGAGGCTGCTTGCTTACCCTATTCATCCGCTCGTACCAAAAGCTGCGAAGAGTGAAATAGGTTTTGCGGGCGAGATTGCGGGGCACGGCGTTGGTCTTGTGCTTCTTATTAATTGGGAATCCTTTAGTGGGAACATCAATAGCTGCTTTATGTTCTAATGAATATTTTTTCGGACCATTAACTCCGAGTTTTATCGCGTACATGAAATTCAGATGACCGTTTCCTTCCATGAATGATATTATATAGTACATTGCATACGGAAATGAGAGAATTTTAAAGAGGGTTGCGGTTTAATGGTGAGGAAATGAGATAGAATGTCCTTCGATAGGTTCGATTACAGAAGTGAGGATAATGGATTCTGAAACTTTTATAATAAGTAGGTAAGTATGTAAGAGTAATTTTCCAAAATAGAATAGATATAGACGAGATATATAAATAAATATAAAGACAAATGCTACGTTACACTTTATCTTGTACTTTAATTTCAAAGATGTCGATCACTATTATTAGATTTATTTAAGAGAAACACCGCGGAAACAAAGAAAATTGTACACTTTTTGATTTTAGAAATATCTTCTATTTATTATTCTATTCTATTCGCTATTTATTTTCAGTTACGAGTTACAAGATGTTTCCTAAAGACGAAATAACTCGATTACATCCCTAAACTCCTCGAATAGTCAAAATTTCGGGATCATCGACAGTTAAACTGACAACTAACCTTCATTATATTCAAATAATGACACATAATATACTTCTAAAATCTTCTGGATTGACACTAAAATCTCAAAAAATACTCCCCTGAAAATTCCTAACGTAACCTCACTTACAACCAGCCACACTCGAATCTCATAACAAATAGACACCGGTTCATCTCACTTTGATCGATTACACCGTAAAAAAGTTACTCGACTGTCGTGTTCACAACTTTTCAAATCAAACTGAAAAACGGCGGTATAAATTCAACGAGACACGATAAGCGATTCCGTATGTAAATCGCCTGGAATGCAGTCGGGGAACGCGAACGGCTCGGGACGTATTTCAATCCGAATTTGGACGAACCGTGATCTTATCTCTCCCTCCGAAACCACCGTGGAAGATGTCTGCGGCGTGAATTAAGCAGATACGTCCTCTCGGCTCGCGTGCATTTTCGGGTTTTTGACACGGGTACTTGGCCGGAATTTTAAGAACATGTTCGTCGCCGTTTAAAAAGAAATTGAGGGAGATTTTTGAGGTGGCGTAGGCGAAGGTTCATCGGCCGCCCTCTTGGACCAGACACCCCTTCAGGGTCCACCGGTCTCAATTAGTCTTCCTCCATCGGCCTTGAATCCGCGACTTTTATGTAAGGCTCTCTTTCTTAGTTCGGATCACGACAGCGTGAGTCTTCTTTTACTTCGCGCTATTAAGCGCTAAATCACCGAGTCACTTTCCTCGAAAGTGGGGATAATGATGTCTCCATCCTCGACCACATGTATGCGTTTATCTCCATGGGAACTCGTACTATGGTCGCCCAACCCCAGACGTGGATGGGTTCCTTCGAATTTATCCTCGTTTTTAAAACTTACGAGAACTAACGGACGACACCGTGATGTTTACATCTGAGAGCCAATAAATTCGCAGTTTGCGAAAAAGGCGGATTGGTGTGTTCAAAAGGTTAATGGCTCGTTATGCGAGTCTTTGGGAGGATAAATATGCGATATGGGCGGTTCGGAAATTTTCCAAGGGGTGGGTGCGATAAAAGTCAACGTTCTTAAGAACCCATCTACATTTGACCTTTTTAAGTTCCATTTTGCAGTGATATGAGTAGAATATGATCATAAATAGTGTGGAGTGTGTAGTGGAGCAACCTTACGATATTTGAATATGCTGCATTTAAATTTTCTTAGAAATCTTCGCCGAGCCCTAAATAATGTATTCTATACAATATTGCAATTATGATATACTTAAAGCTACTTATATACTTAATACCATGATTATCAATGCAGAGTGTATATATAGAAAAGTAAAAGAGACTAGTTTGATAATTAAAAGTTAAAATTTTTTCTTACTAACATGATAGAGATTATTTTTATACGTTACATGTAGTAATAATAGTTAAAAGATTAAATACATCCATTACAAAGAATATTATAGATAGAATAAAGAAAATTCCCTTGCATAAAAGGAATCGTAAAAGAACACAGTTCAGAGGTTATAAAAAATACTACGCGTTTGCGAAGGTAAATATTTCTTCGTAAATAACTATAAGTAATTCGTAAATAATTATAAGTAATTATAAATAAGAATTCTTTACTGTGAGTTCTATTTAGAGCTGATGTTTAGCAACAGAAATAACTCGGTAACTTGTAATACAGAAATATCTTTAAGGCTCTCTTTCACCCTTAAGACACACGAAAAAAAAACTCCACTAATTACAATATCACGACAACGTCTGCAGAAAATATAAAGGACCGAAATGCATCCGTTAGGGAATCAACGGTCTCAATATTTACCGAAGAGATCGCTTCTCGAAAGGAGGTGAACGAGTCTATTTCAACCTCCATGCTTTCCCTTCCTATAACTGTCTTTCCTCTCACTTTTTGCATCGCCGATTTTTCTCCACCTTTTATCACCTCATTCTATTCCATCTGAGGCATCTCCTTCCCCCCCACCGCGATCTCCCATTCGACTCCGAATTTGCGGATGCGATGTTCTGGAACAGAAACGGGTTTCCATTATGGACGAGGACCTCAAATTGGGAGGGGATGAGTGGTGAAGATGATGGAGAGGAACGTGGTCGCCAACGGGAAGGTGAGCCAGTGATAATATATATATTTCATCAAAAGTTTCCGCAGAGGAGGATCTTGATAAAATTAAATTAAAACCGGAGTCGTAAGAAATCAAAAATATGCACGAGACGATGAAAAATTTTTTCGAAATTTTTTTTCTTAAAAGGACGTTTTTCTTTCCGATAATTAATGGAGTTTTATATCATCGTAATGGGATTTTAAACTGAAGTTTCATAGGGAAAATGTAGTCAAGCAACGTCTTAGAGAACTTTCGTAAACAAATAAATTAAAAAAAGAAAAACTCCCTGAAACCGTATCCTAAGCTATATGTTTACATAAAATACGAGTCAAATCGCATCCTACGGTATGTATATAAAATACGTATAAAAAACTTTTGAATACATTTGACGTGGACCGAATGGCTAATAAAGAGGATTAAAATTGTACAATAATAATTACATTAACGTTCAGCAATTCCTTTAACTGTAAACAATAATGGTTACATTGAAGTTACCTTTCATAAAATTTAAATACTCTTAAACTTTTAACATTAATTTTTCGTTTTTCGATTGCTTCTGTTTTCCAACAGGTAGCTAAAGTCCTACGTCACTAAGATGCTGTACTCCTTAATGATGCGCCCAAATGAGCAGGAGTTAGGGGAAGAGGAATTTGGATGGGTGCTTAAGGGGAAGCTAACGGTGCAAACGGATAAAAAAGAGTTATGCCTTCCGTTCTAGCGATTCCCTCCTTTTGGAAATTAAGTTTGAATTAGCCGTTCACGAAATCGAGGAAATTACTATGAGATTCATTAGGCAGAGAGAACTCAATACGCAGTCATTTGAATAAGATATATAAATATATTGTAAAATTAAGTGAGATAGAGACGTATTTTATCTCCTCTTTTAACAATCAACGGATTCATATACTTTAAGTATAATGATATTTTTCCAATAAAAAATAACAACATTAAATATTAATTTAAGATTATTTTCATTCCTTATTATTTTTGTTAATTTATTATTAGTTATTGAAATATAAGTAGTAAATCTCGGACTTGCAAACACATGGTTACTCAATACGATTTCTTTATCAATGCATATCGTCATCATCTTGCTATGCAATCGAATCTAGGTCGTCTTTACGTATAACGTATAGAAACAAGTATAGTACCTTCTTTATTCTCCTATTTTATTTTCCATCATGATGATCCAGGACAAATATTTCATGGAAGTTTAAAGTTCAAAGTTCATTGAAGCAGAACATTTTTGATCGATTTTGCGGAATTTCGAAGAAAAAAATAAAATGAAAGTAAAGAACAAAGGTCGACGCTTTCGCTAATTCTGCTCAATATGCGAGTTCTGAACAACCTTCCCTTCTCAAGTCTACAGATTCTTTTACATGTAGTAGTATATCTTGAACTGGAAAGCATTCCAAAAATATACGAAGTTAATATTCGTATGATTTAATGGTGTGCTCTATATCGGTTAGAGACTATCACTTATAGTCATTGATTTGAGCATAGATTTGAGACAAGAAAACACCATTCACCCTACAGCACTGCAAACAAAACGGTTTCAGTTAATGGAAATCCTAAATGGACGCTTTCGATAGGATTTAAACCATATATGCTCACGAGAAAGACGCATCAAGACGCACGGAGCATCTTAGTAAGAAAAAATATAATGAAACTCGGAACAAACCCATAACTCTCCGTATAATTCGTGACATTTCGATGTCTTAGGCGACATTTACGCCGAGCGCACGCTCGTAGAAGTAGGTTAGCGATCCGTGAGTCACGGCGAATTGTTGGAAGAGTTAAGCGATTATCGAGTCGTTTAATGATTCCATGAGCGTAGCATCCTATCGAGATCGGTTCATCCGAACACCGGAGATAAGAGGAGAAGAATGGATGCTGCATAGCGAAGAATGCGGTGCTCGGAGGGTTGGAGGAAAGGAGGAGGGGGAGGAGGTATGGCGAGAAACGCCCGTATAAAAACTTCGATGTCCGTGCAAAAGTTTACCTCCAGACATGCGAGGAGGATCTTCTTCGGAAATAAAAGCATTTCGTCTTGTTTCACCGTCTGCTGGGGCGACGATAAAAAACATTTGAATTCCCGAGCCAAAAAAGCTTTACCAGAGACGCTCCTGTCCCTTCCCGCCGCGGACATGGATTGATACGTCTCATCGGTTTATTCTCCTCATCCATTCGCTTTATCCTTTCATTCGAGCGTTTCGTCAAATTAGAATAAACAGCATGATAATCTCCGCGACGTATCCAAGATGCCATTTCAGGCGTTCCTTATCCTCGTTCGGAGAAAGGAGCCCGACACTTCCAATGTGCACAACCCCTCAGCTTTGGGCTGCGGAGGATTCAAATGCATGCAGCTGCATACCTCTTCGACGAATTGCATCCCTATCTTTTCTCGGAACGCGCGTTGCGAACCTTTTTCGTTTCGAATGAAGGTCGCAGACGCTATCCCGCGCGTATACTAATATCGCGAAATGAAAAACGAAAAAATACAAACAAGCTATAAAACACATCGCGATTTTTCCAGCCCAGTGACTAAGAGGAAAAGAATCGGTGGAAAATGTCCAATAATGGGTATAATAGTTGCGGCCGGTACTCGAACGACACTCGCTGAGCAGATGTTCTACTGCGTAATGAATAATTCTTTGGTCCATTATAATACGAAAGATTAGCATTGATATCATTCTCAGTTATTTAATGAGTAAAGTCGACTAAAATTGAAGAATTTTGTATACGTATGATTTCACATGCCTACTATGTAACACAAAATGCAAATGACAACTAAGGATACAATAAGAAAAGCGTTTTGAAATTCTAGGAATCGGAACACCCCATGAAGAAGACTGAAGAAACTTGTGAAACACGGTATTTATATGTGATAGGGTATGAATGAAATCTACATTACGTTTTCTGAACCTACGAAAGAAAAAAGCGAAAAATCAGTGACAAAAATCTCTTATATATAAGATTATAATTTTAAAAAGTTATCGAATTTACGAAGTTGAAACTTTAAACTTTGTTAATCTCTGAAATGAAATATATGAGCAATAAATAGATTCAAATTAAAGGATCATTCATAAAATAACCAAAACAGCAATCCCAAACGATCAAGAATCAACCATTGACTTTATTACTATTCAATTTCACCTAAAACACCTCCACGTAAGATCTAATGACATATAATTAAGAGCGTGGAAAAGGAAATCTACCGTAGAATATTCTAAATATTTGATCGTATGCCAGCGATACTAATATGCAGATTTATTCACTAGACTTCTGAATAATTTAAATTCGCATATTAAAGGTTGTTGTAACAGGATGGATAAAATCGCTAAATGATAGGTACTCAAGAATTCAATTCTCACTAGAAAAACAGCTGTAAAACAACTTTCACACGCCTTTGAATAGGAATTCCTAATAATAAAACTTCTTCTTTACGGATTTGCTTGATCTTAAATGTTCCTACATTTAACCATAAATTATAGACACTCGTGAGAATGAGCAAACTTAATTCAATTAAGTTTGCTCATCCCCTCTTTTCACGTATTTTCCGTAAAGGGAAGCAGGAAAATATCACAGAATCTTTCTTCTTAATGATCAGAAAACCGTGTATTAGTAAAAATGCACAGAAAAGTACATCGGAGTATCACCAATTATGAATGAAGAAATTACATTATTGGTGAAGATTGAAAGATCTTAAAGAATAATTCGCTGTAAAATATTTCTCAAGGATAATGGGACGTGTAGTTCTTGAGTTAGTAATATTTCTCAAGGATTATCCGGACTTATAAGTAGTAAGTATAGTAGTTAAATTAAATAAACAGATTCTATTAGGAATAAACATAGAACTTGCACCATAAAATCCATGACTAATATTCTTTCAGATAATTCATTCAGTTGCATTAATTCCTCATTAAGGATTTCAAGAATTGGTAGGCACGATTCCTTCTTCGATTTAATATTCATGCGATGACTCCACATTGTATAACGTTACATTTCATAGTAAGGTAAATGATCCATAAAGGAATTTCCAAGGGCGTTAATGTATTTTGAAGGAGTGACATCTTAGTCTTTCCGGGAAGCGTTCTTCCTGCATTCCGTTTTAATTGTCGAACTCCCACTAAATCTCTCCTCCTCTCTTCACCTCCAGGCAAATTAATTTGAATCCAACAATAAAAGATGATGTTTACGATGTGGGCAGAAGCTTGGAAAGGAAGCGTATCTCGTTTAGGAGAGTGTTAATCAGATTCTGCTCGAGAATCGTACGAGTCAAGCATTAAAGGTGCGTTTCGGTCAAAACACTAATAGAATGCAAAGGAATTTCGTAAGGATGCCTTTGATGGTTAGTGTGAAGGCAATAGGCGCCATGAATGGAATGACCACTTCCATCCAGACGTAAAATTGGAGATGATACTTCAATTTAGGACTTAGGAAAAAAAGAAAAAATAACGAATCGAATTTAATGGCTTTGTTGGTAGTATCATTAGGCAAAAGCGCCTAGCAACTTGGAACTTTACAATCAAGTTGGAAGGAATCATAGATGACTGTACCTTTTACAGATAAAGCTATCGCTCTTTTCTGGTGAATTATGAGGCAGCAAAATTTTGTGTGTCAACCACCCATAAATTGAAAGAGAAAAAATGTTTTCGCGGAAGTTCAGCGTAAAAGTTTCCTAATATTTCTTATGTAAACAAAAGGCCTCTGAATTACTCATTACCTTATCTGGTACGGCCTCGAGCGCTAAATATATCGCACGGGAGTGGAGTGGGAAAGAGATCCTCGCGTTAGACGTAAAAGGAATGATTCGCACCTCCTCAACAGCTTCTTGAATTAGATGAATACAACTCGTAACTATTTCCATATATCGAATGACCGCATTACTTTCATTATCGTACCTCCTTAGCATTAAAGTATAGTATCTGATGTATTTTGAGCAGAGCGGAAAAATTAAATTAACATATATACACCTGCGTACTGATCTGTTATGATAGTCATCAACTTATTTCTTGAAATTTATATTCAAACACGCAATATATGAATTTGAGGCAGTTGATCCAATTTTTAAATTAGGTATCGTATCGAGAGTGTTCAGTATTTAGAAAGAATAATATCAACGATCAACTCTAAATATCTTCCCATGTTCTTGAAAGAAAACTAAACATGGAACCATTTATAAGGCTTGGGAGTATTTTAATGCCAGATGATATTAAATTGCAATATTATACGTAGTTCAGCCAAAGTAATACACGAAAATACAAATAAATTTATTCAAGGAACGGGAGCTTATCGAAAAATTAATCGACGTTATTTACCTTTTAATTATTCATTCAAGAGAATTAGTGAATTGATACAATCGAGTTAAATTATTAAATAATAAATATTTTCTAAATTAGGGATGGATATTCTTATATAGTAATAGTGAATATCAATAAAAAATTCTAAAATTTTAAAACTGAATTGCAATTCGAAATTTTAATTATATTAAGAGGAACTTATGGTACAAGTATTGCTTAATCTTTATCATCTGGAGACATTTTTTGTGAGATATCCTAAGTAAACAAGAATATAATAACCCCACATAAACAAAAACTATATACATAATACATTCCCGCATGAATTAACCACCAATATATACAATTTAAAACCCCATTACGAAGAAGGCACGAACATAAAATTCAACGAAATAGGGGAACTGCTCTTTGGAGTCCCGACTTAATGAAAGAACTAAAAGAGGAGAGCGAAGGAAATAAAAGTCGAGCTTTGGAGGAGACTGAATAATTAGCGTGCGCTGGCAGGCGCTCTGCCCTCCCAATCATCTCAGCGGGCGTAGTCCCGGATCGGCGTAGCGTGGCGGCCGCTGGATGGAGAAGAGCGAACGGATAGGCCGCCGGAAGTTGGTAGGGCGGCCATAGGGCGGCCTTGACTGCCCCGCGGGGCAACGGCAGGTGCGTAGCCGTGAGGAAGAATGCTCCGTGAAAAAATCACGGGATGAGTTCCTTCTGAGCTTACCCACTTGGCGAGTGTGCAAGGTGCAAGCTGGTGTCTCGTGCAATTCCATCAATCTCGCGAGACGGAAAGAAAATATGCGCATTGGAAAAATACACAAAAAAAAAGAATCGCGAATTATAATGGATGTAATGGTGGAATTTAAAATCTTTTATGACTCTCGCTACTTGTTACGAGCATTGGTACATCTTTACGGCTAAGAAATAGTGAGCTCTCTGTTAACTTTCACATGAATATATGCTCGGTTTATGATCTATAAATGACTGTAACATGACAATAATGAGTAAGCGATGTTAGTCTGTGGTGTCAAAGCACATAGTAACTAGGTTGAAGCAATCTAAATGAATGTTCAACTCTTTGAGATTCCTAATGGACGATATTTCGTATGTATTATGTCTAATTTTCCGTTGGGTTAGAACTTCAATACTTTACAAATAAATCATACGTCCGTAAAATTAAATTATAGTAGATATTGATAATGATAATTTACAGCCCATGCAGGAAGTCCTATTTCATTAATATTCGAATTCGAAACGGGGAAGTTACGTGAATATCAACTGCTGCTTATGGTTCCCTTTCAAAATAATTACAAGGAAAAGAGGGAATTACAGGATGTATATCGACTGCAGAATAATGCTACAAAACCGATAATTAGAAACCAATCATACGAATAAATGCAATAAGGCACATTATTTCTAGCCTTGAGAAAGATATAAATAGTTATTTTTCAGCTTCCTCCGGGGAAATTCATACGATAATTGCAGAAGGAATTCGTGATCGCTGACGAACTTGCATCGTTAGGGAAATACCACTGTTGCTATGACGAGTAATGAGAGTGAGCTTTCCGGACGAATCGTATTAATTAAAGATCAACAGCGGAAGAAAGAACGTGGATCCCTCTTACGTCGGCTGACCTTTGAACGCGAGGAATCCGAAGTGATTTATTTACGTTACCATTATAGTCAGGTAAATAAATACCTGAAGGTCGCCCTTAGAAGAGCAATAAAGTCACGATGATGGCGACTCGTGATGAAGTCAAGGATCCCTCACCGAGAGTCATTTGTTTTTCCTCTACGTCGCTCGGAATGTTTACAACTGTTTAGCTGTCTCTCGAAAGTCAAGTTCACGACTAGCTATATTTGACTTTTAAATTCCTTTGCGAGGGTCGATGATGAAAAAAAAATGAGAATAGCGAATTGCTTACGAGAACAGGTTTCCCCTTTGATTCCTTTTTCTTAACTCGTAATTGCTGCCGTTCTATTGTATTTATAAGAGCCCGACTCTTTCCTCTCGCATCATGAGAAGGCATAGCAACGCAACGCGAGTTTTAAAAATACAACCGGAAACCTTCGATAGCGATTAATATTGGAGTGATTTTATTCTTGGAAAAGTGCCGAGTAACAGGATGGAATCTTTCTCCTTTTGCTGACATGACCGTGAGGTATTAATGGGCATCGTTTTGCATATTCACCCCAAAGCTGAGAAACAACCTTTTGGCAGGGGGTGTGAAAATGCTAGGCTCTCTAGCTTCCTAATTTATTCGTATTTCTAACACCAACAGGAAAGACACACAGAACTATTTGTACTAACGAGTGCGTATTTCAAAGCAACTAGCACTCCTCTAGCTGCGAAATTCACGCCTATTATACATGGAAATCGGAGTGCCTTCCTCATTCGAATTGCTAGTTACGAACTTGAGCAGTTTCCGCCTTCGTATAGATTTTGCATGCTTAAGGGACTTAAAGGATGGTTTTAGTAATAGATGGAATAATGCCGATGAAAGATGATAAAATATAAAGCTTATCGGGAATAAAAAACAGCGCTTCATTTTCCTCTTTCAAATATTTTCTACGTGCTACAGGTGATATTAGAAACCAAGTATCTTATCATTCATTTTAAAAATCTTTTACGTTAAGTAAGCAGAAGTAAATTTTTTTCAAAATTTATTTCCTTCTACGATGAAATAATTGAAAAAATAGTAACAATTATTCTATTTTATTGCAACCTATTAATTACTAAAGTTCGGTGACAAGTATAAGTAATGTATCTCAGCTAACTTCACACTAAAACATTATAGTTTTCGAAACTCACAAAGATAAAAGGAACTAATATTCGCAAAGAGAAATGATTCGTGTGAGAAATTTTTCTTTCAATGCTAAATTTCGAGTTCTTTCTAGCTGGTTCCATATATTATACATTCATAATATTTTCATTGTTTCCAAGGTACCTTGCTGTAAATAAATGAGCACCTAGCTTGTAACTGTACGTCAACAAAAAAAGTACCACAACGCAAATACGCTTTCAAGGGTGAGACGATATAAATGGAACATACTTCACATTAACAAAAAATAAATTAATCGATGCAATAAATTTCTTATCGGAAGCGGAGCCCTATTAAGCTCTGATGATTTGAGATATGAAAAAAATTAAAAGTTTGCATACCCGTTAACCTTTATTGGATCTCCTTGATGGTTCCCACAGCTTGATTGACTCAATCATTTAAAGACTGGGAGCACAATTAAGCCCAATATATCTTGAAAGTATTTCCCATTATGTTGCTACGGAAGGAAACCATTTGCGATTTACTCGCGGGAGGACTTTTTTCCCAGATGACAAATGATGATTCGATTGAATTTTTTTAATTGCCCGTCATTTTTCTTTTACTATAACGGCTTGTGATATTTCTGGTCCAATTCGGTCATCATGAATCAATCTTCGGAATGATATAACAGTACATGATCAATGCATAGCAATCGAATAATTTAGGACGGCAGATGAATATCTCGTGAGTGCTTACTTCCTCAATTGCACAGAAAAAGAACGAAAAATGAAGTATTTTGGGCTAATTTTCTTATTTTGAGTCACGCAGACGGACCTCTACGTTTTAAAAGCGAACACTCAGGTTACCTTTAAAATTTTTGCAAACCTAAACGAACTTCTCCTTCAAAGGTGACTGATGGTTAAACAAGCGCGGAAATTCAAGTTCATAAAGATACCTCGATAAGCGATGGAATGCGTTTGCTTCGGTTGAGTCCCTGAAAAAACTTTCCTGAAGGTTAAACTGTGGGAAAGAAGAAACCAGGAAGACGATATGTGCTTGGAATTCTCTTTAACAAAGACCATGAAACGATCCTCAAATTATAAACGGATTTAATTCATAGTAATATCTATTAACTATTTTCCCTTCTCACTTCCTAATCACTACATTTAGCTAAATAGAAATATGAAAGTAATTATAGTACGTTTGATCTGTGTTCTGCACTATTAACAGCTGATTCTAAACGAATAACAAGACGAACGGTAACCAACACACTATTGCAAACAATAAATTCGGGAACACTTCAATCTAACAGAAATGTTCGCATGATAATTCGATAAATTAATCGCCCAGCAAATTCGTCAATCCATCACTTCGGTCGTGAAACGCCTCTTCACCATTTAATCGCAACGACAGCGATTTTTTGCACCTAATTAAAATTCGCAAACGCTGGAAGTCTTGCGTAACCGCAATCCCGGGAATGAGTGCTGAACCACCCGCGCGTGAAGAATGGGCAGATGACCAAGTTAGATAATCTATCGCGTATACTTTTTCTAAGGCGTACGAGGCGCAGGAAATATGTTATGGAACAGGGCGTAGTGAGAACGCAATATTTACACCGATATCTGAAAGGCGAGGATGAATCGTTTGTCTATGGGATGACCGACAACATCAGCTTGCTTCACCGGAACGAGGAAGAGTGATTTCATTTCCGTTTCGTGAATTCCTTTCGTTTTGTAAACAAACGGTAGAGATTACGATTCTAGGAACACCGAGGAATGGACCGACTTATATAAGATAAGGGAGGGTTTCTGAGAAGTCCGTCGATTTTCTATATGAATGACTAATGAATGATCCCTGCCTCGTGTCTCTCTCTACTAACAAAAAGGTATCCTTGAACCTGATCTTGAAGCTTTCAAGTCACTGCAGGAGTCAGCAGAGATAAGCGTAAGTAAACAATGAGGAATTCGCGAATTCTTGTATTAATCTAAACAACTCTTGCTGGGGAAGACCTGCAACGTAAGCAATCATGTTCGATAACAGCTGATTCCTTTCATCCAAAAATGAAGCGATTCATTTATAGTAAACTTGCATTACTCATTTCAATTATCAGTTGAAATAACGAGAGAGGACTTTTCAATAGAATCATCATTCTTCGAAATACGACCATTCTTCTGGAGATGACTAATTATAAAACGAAGGTTCCTTTGATATCTGTTTGCATGCGAAAACAACCATACGCTACCATCCACAATGATTCATTCATGCACGGTGCAGACAAGTCAGGTTTTGATTCAATATAATAAATGATAACCATTGGAATCTAAGCCCGGCTAGCTCAGTCGGTAGAGCATGAGACTCTTAATCTCAGGGTCGTGGGTTCGAGCCCCACGTTGGGCGAAATTTTTTCGTCGTAGAGCGCTTATCCTACCAGCGCTATTATCTTCCAGATCCTCAGTACTTGTGGATCGGATTTTTCCGATCTGGGATTGGCTGTAATTGTGTTTGAACCATGTTGATGAAATATTAGAGTGATCTTTGCAGGCTAAATTTCGCCCCGAATATTAAATGGAGACGCATGTTTTCACTATGAAAGTGACACACCTCTTAAATTTATGAACCTGTTGCGCGATTTTCTAATTGGTAATTGTTAGTTTTTGATATCTTTAAAGAGGCCAAAACAACTTACTTCTTAACTAATAAAGCAGTAAATTATAACCATATATGCTATAATATTAATTTTTTAGGCAATTTTGAATAAACAAAGTCGAGCTTATAAGAGAATCGAACGGAAAGGCTAAAGATTTTCATAAATTTATAAAAGTAATAACAACAAATACAATTACACATATTATAAATTGTGAATAAGGATGCTATTTCAAAGGAAAATCAGGAAAGTAAAGAAATTTATTGACTAATGAATAAAAGTAGTATCTTATTGTTGATTTAACATCGAATAGAATGACGTATTCACAAGGACAGTCACTAATCAGAGAAATACTGAAAATTAACCATACTAAATCATTAAAAATTTTATAAAATTTTCAATTATACTATCACTGTAAAATCAACGAAAATATTATTTATTACTACAGTATCTTTGCTGGAAAACGTTCTCTATAAGTACAGAATATCCCCACATTATCGCAAACATTCGTTTCCTGGCTTTGATTTGAAATCAATGTCTTTAAATCTGCGAACCTTAACATTGAACCGGCAAATCGATCTTCATATATCATACAACAGATTTAAGTTTACGACATATCACTCTTTGATTGTCCGATTCGCGAACGGAAGCTCGTCAATCATCCCTTTACTCCCATACGCAGCTTCTATCGACTGTTACGAAGCGGTTTCAAAACATGCTTACACGAATCGCAGCGGGAAGCACTTGCTGCGTTATTATACGGGACATGGTCCACGTTGAATGCGGACGTACACAATACGAGATGTGGTTTACTATTTCCCTACACCCGCACTTCCGCCCACGGAGGAACTTCGTTCCCTCATAGCGGACGTAAACAGCGCCCTCTCGTGCCTTCCTTCTCGGAAACAAGAGATAAACGCTTCTGATTTTATAGAGCTTGGATAAGGAAATGCGAAGTGCGTAGGATAGGGGTGGGCGTACAGCAGTGACCGGCCAGTAAACACGAGATAATCGCCTCGAGACGGAAATTTACTCGGTGATTAAACGATTTGTAACATTGAGACGTACTGGTGACGATTTCTTTTTATTTTCGGACGAGTTTCCACGCCTCTCTACGGAATTTTTATCTCGTATAATAGAATTTAACGCGGGAGCGCCGCAACGCGCTTGAATATTTATGTCCTTTTCTTTCGAAACGGGAAAGCGGACTGGAATTTCATTGGACTGAGTGTAACTGGTGGGAAAATGGTTAAATTATGTCCCTTTAGTCCTCTCCGTTATATACGAGTCTTTCTTCTGATGCGTTTCCTGCTCTCGTCTCCATATTTCCAAATATTCTTCCGACAACCTCAATATGTCAGATTTATAACAATCTTATCGTGCTTGATAAATGGGAGATCAAATTAATGCTTCCTTCTTAAAGTCAAAAGAGCTAATATTCCAAATTTCTCACCATTTTGGATAGAAAGTTTCCACGTTATTTTTATTCTCTACCGTTCTCGGGCGTTCTAGAACTTTCCGTAATATAAAATGTAGCGTGAGAGGACAATTTGACATGTTTCACACATTTTGCATGTTTAAAAGTATATAAAATCATGAAAAATTATACTTCCTTGTGTTGCATAATCTTATTATTATTATTTTAACGTCTTCATAAAGGGCGAAATTGAGATTGAAAAGCCGTCTCCTCTATTTAACCCTATATAAAGTTGAATACCTAGTGGAGGAGAATAAGATTATTATTTCTTAGACCGAAAGTTTAAAGTATTTCCAAGACATTTAACCGTAATTTCTTACTCGAACCAACTTGAACAATAGATCGTAAATTAAAAAATGGTCTCAATTTCCTCATAACATATATTGGTGAAAAGTATTAAAATATCCACCCCAAAATATACAATGCTCGTTAATTTTTTCAAACATATAAATATACCTCTAACGAAAGATAAATAAAAGCGAAATTCGTAAAAAAAAGCAAAATTTAAGACAACCGAACCCAATCATTACAAAATACCAATGGCAGTAAGAATTCTAAAGATGTATCTATCTCTAGCCTTACTATTTCTCCTCCGTCATTTATGGTCATTTCACAACCGTTTCTTTCCGTCGAAAATGACTTAATTTCCTCCGTTGCTATCTAATCTCCATGGATTCTAAGCCTCTCCTATTCTCTAGTTTGACCTTCTCATCGAATGTCCGTCGGTTCTTTTTCAGACCACTTAATTCCCTTAAGACATTCCTTGTTTCCGCATCACATCTCGTTCATCAAAGAGACGTTGAAATGGTTCAATTGAGAGTTGAGAAATATAACGTCACTGGGTGGCCATTCAAAGTCGTAACGGCTTCTCTAATAGAGAAACTACTTAATCCAATTCTTCCAATTAACGTAAGGAATTGTAAAGTTTAGCATTTTACAGCATTCAGTAAGCTTCGGACTGGATATGATTGGTATCCTGCGCTTTTATGTATGTATAATAGCTATTGTATCCACAATTCCTAAGCTTTTATTAATTCATTCTGACAAAGGGTTATTCCAGCCGGAATCCTACCACAAGTCGCCCCATATTTAACATTAATTTTCACATATAAGATCAACGGATCACACACAGATTACTTTAGTATTCGTATACAAAATTTAAAAAATACTCAAGCATATAATTTATTACCTGAGTAAACAAAAGGCAGAACACATTATTTGCGAACAATTATAAATAATATGAACAATTATAAATAAGTAAAGTTCAAAAGTGTGAGGTATAAAGAAGTCAAGAATGTAAAAGTAAATGAAAATATAATGATGAGTAAAGACTGATTATCCGCTATGAAATCTCGAAACAGTAGCCACGATTTAAGAAGTTTTTATCTGGTTTCTTAAATACGAGAATGCACATTTTATTTCAAAGAATAGAACACTCCACAAAACTAAATAATAAAATTCGAAACAAATAAATACGTATATATTACGAATTTTATTTTAAATTATGTCCTTTCCTTAAGAGAGCAAGAGAGCAGAAGTAAGAATTGTTCATTCATTTCCATTCAATCCATACTACTGGCTATATTCCATACAAGTTAATAATATATACTAAAATCTATAATACATGATGCCTCTATTATATACTGCATTTCATCGTTAATTATCACCCTGCTCTCTCTTGAACCAAAATCATATGAATGGGAAAGAGAGAGTTTAAAATGCACTCTGAAGAAACGACTCATTGATTAATCTGAGAAATGAAAGTATTCGTACGTAGAGTAATTTCAAGTTACTTCTCATTCATGGTCCTTGTATGAACCAGTTTTTAAAAAGTGATGGATTTATTTTTGGTAGAAAGCGTCCCTAAAAAAGGGGGCTTGCTAAAGAACTTCCGGTACTGGAAACGCATTAGCGCGAGTAGTTTTTTATATTTGACTCGTGCCTTCATTTCCTCTCGAAGCGAAACAAAAACCGAAAAATCGCCGTTCGAGGGGACAAAACTACATCCTTTCTTCCGGAGAAACCGGAAGAATGACTGCACCCAGCCCTCTGTCACCCACTCATTTGTCACGGAGCGTAGCCAACCCTCACTCCCATCCATGAAAATCTTCGGTCCCAGAACTGATCCCTGTGGGACATGCTCCTGTTTTCCTAAGTCACCAATCAAACGCTTCCGTCCAACCCCCTGCGAATCGCACCACGACTTCCGCT
Organism: Pantala flavescens; assembly: GCA_020796165.1. Taxonomy (NCBI): domain Eukaryota; kingdom Metazoa; phylum Arthropoda; class Insecta; order Odonata; family Libellulidae; genus Pantala; species Pantala flavescens. Next base: position 14,760,581 of record CM036879.1, on the reverse strand, counting down.
TCCGCTCCACATCGCACGGACCTCGCACTACTGTTTTTTTTATTTTCTCACCCTTCTAAGTCTCACCCTAACAAACCACTAAGGAATGATTTTTGCGGGCGGGAGTGAAATCTTTCCCCGTGGGACTGCGTGGGAAATGCGGGGAAAGTACGGTGGTGGTCTTCGGTCATCGTAAAATCCTTTCATTGAATTTTTTAATTACGATCGACTCCCTGAATTCAATGGTGCGAAGGAAATAATGGTAACAATAGGTGAAATGATTGAACTTTCCACGGGGGAATAAGGAAAGTCTTCTCTCAAAAAGCCATTATTTTTAACGAATGAGACAATTTCGAGAAAGTGTGGCGTTGATCGCTCACATCCTGCGACTACTTTTTACGGCTCTTTTGTTCAGAATGTCTCGTCATCTTATCTTTATTTAATTCGAACTTCAAATGAAGCGATTTGATGGATATTAACAGTCTAATATGGATGAATTCAACGGATTTCACTCAATAAAAAGTTAATATACTTCCGTGAAAATTTCTTTTTTTCTCTGTTCTCAATAGAGATCTCAAGCTATCGCAGAAACAATGGACTCATTTTAACATATTCACAGACAATTCTATCAATTGATGAAAGTGCTTCCAGAAAAAATAGAGGCATTTAGAATTAAAATGCCTGTAGAGAACAATTATGTTCAACAATAAAATTAACAGCAGGAAACAAGAGCTAGTAGATTCGATAGAGATTCATCAATATCACTGATGTAAGATACATGTACAGCTCAAATAGGCACCAGATCCAGATCCACCACAATCCAGATTTTACCAAGATTATAACATAATTAAGAATTGCTTATAATAATTAAAAATTTTACGATATTTATCGCGAATGGAGAGAATAATGTGCATGAATATTTCTCCGATACCGCGTTCCAGTCCGACCTGACAGTATGGGGAGCTAATGGATAATTAAATTCAAATAAACGCCAACTGCCATAAGAGACCAAGGCCAATAAGGTCAATAATAATAAAAAACCAATAGGCCCTTCTCAGGACGCATTTAATTGGTCTTGTACTTTCATACGGATAATGCTAAGAGTTGAAGTTTACTTTCGTCGATTGAAACTTCAATTCAGTTGAAATTTGGAAAAGAAAATTTCATTCTACATAGTGATTACGTCTTTATGAATAACGGAATACATTTAAGGTGAAAGTAAAGAATGACTGGGTATTCCAACTGAAATCAGTGTTGAAACTGGCATTGCTCTCATCGTACTCCCAACATAAAATGTTAATTTTATCTTAAACTGCGTTTTATATCTTATGAATACATAAATAGACTTTAGATTAAATTTGAGTCTAAATATACTAGCATAGAATAATTGAAGGGGAACGTTATCTTCGAAAATATTGTTCATGCACTAAAGTTTATACATCGTCTAAACCTTTTTGATTCTCCGGTTACGAAGAACAAGTCGGGAGAGCAACTGAGATAATTGTTGCTATTTTCTAGTACAGGTTGTTCTGAGAGGATAACTTTAATAGAACTTTAATTTTGACTGATATCAATTATATTATGATCACACTTATGATAAAATATAAGTTGACCTTTGATTTATCATGCACCTCCTTTGATTTATCATGCTCACCATTCAGTAATTTATGACTCAGCGGTTTTAAAACAACTATGAATCCTATTAAAACGCGTGACTTTCTAGGTATCTTGTTATCTAGCATTCTCTGTGTTATGGTTACGTGAATCATTTCTTTCGAGAATCGAACTAAGAATTACAGATATCTTTTTTACGATAATATTTATATTTCCGATAATTTAAATGAGAACAAGAGCACAATCAATAGCACGAAAACCTCTCATTTTATCTCCAAGCATGCTCGAAATTTTTTTTCCCACAATACTGCTTAAAACATCGATCGTCAATTCTCAATACAAAAATCTTGAGAAGTCGAAACCAAGACTTTCTCCCCAATGAAACAGAATTCTGTAAGGACAATCCTCTTGTGAGTTCTTGAATGATATTCCTCTCAAAAAGAGAGACACTGTATTCAAATTTTCTCTCTCTCGAGAGAGACTTCCACTTAGAATATCGAACGGAAATCCAAGAACTCACTCGAGAAAGCTGACTCCGCGGAAAAACTCCTAAGTAACGAACTGAACTGCGTGTACACGTGCTGTATTGGAGCGAGATTATAATCTGCAAACCGCGAACATATCTCTCCTTTCCATGCCCATCCTTCTCTTACGTTGTCTCTCTGCATATCTACGTTCTTCCATCCTCCCACAAGTACGTCTTGTGCCAATCTTTCGACCCTTCATTGCACGGCCCATCGCAGACCGTTGCGAGTTACCACGCCTCCTTTGATTACCATCGGGCGAAAGATGACCTCTGTCCATCGGATCGAAAGAATGGCGCGCGCCCATACGTACGCCGCCAGACGGTGAACGCACATCTCTGTGCAGATGTTTGCTTCTTTTGGTTTCACGGAGTGAATTCGATATCTGCTTTGAAATTCTCCGTCATGCGCTTGAAGATCTTCTGGTAATTCACGGTAAGTCTAACACGATATCAGGGCTTCCAAGAAAAGTTCCTCATTTTAATTTAAAAAAAGCACATCGTTGTTACATGTCTGCAAACATTAGAATGAATATTTTCACGCGAAAGATACCAAATAAAAGAGCTGAAAAGAGCAAAGTTGCTATATAGAACGCGCTCTTTCAATATATAAGGTAGATATTGAAGTATAAATTATAAATAAATAATTATTAATAAGTGCAGAAAACTTAAAGAGTTGTCGTGCAGTTTCTTTTAGATATTGAAATCATGATAGGTACATAATAAATAGTTTCAAAAGTGATTTTTGAAGACATGTTAAATAGTTCTAAAATATGAAGGTCAAACATTTTTCTTGATTATGTCAAATCGTAAGAAATGTTAGGCACTGAAAGTTGAGATTTCTTCATGAAGATCAGGCAGAAAACAACATAAAATGACTAAACGAATAACAATTACCAAACACGAATATGCATGGTTGAGCTGCAATATAAAATTTCAAACATCAGACTCGGGAATAAAAGCCATCTTCCTCCAATTCCTCAACCCTAGAGCTCATGAATCTCCATCATTTCCTGTTTAATTTTTCCCTCAACTTCAACACCACAACTTTCTTTCGATAATGTACGTAAGATAAGCGGAATCTCCATCATATAAAAAAGGGTGGCCAGCGTTCGATGTATTTAGACCGACTTTCAGACGAACCGTTCAGACCTCTCATGTTTCCATAGGATTATGAACAGAGAAGTCTTCATTGGCATAATCGGGGCGTCAAATTATTTCGAAACGTCTCCAAGGAAACCATTAAATGTTCCTGGAGATGACATATAAGCCTTCGCAGAAGCGGAAGGATTAAATACAGCTCGTAAGAGCCTCCTGTAGACATGGATGGTGTTTAGATGAACGAAATCTGCCTTCACATCTCTCCCAACAACCCCATTCAATACGCATGTGGACTCCATCGCTCTCCCACACGTTCTGTAAAGTGCTTTCCTAAAACTCCTTCCCAAAACGCCTCTTTCGTTTCCTTTTTGCTAACTTTTTTTGAGCAGACTCTTTTAACCGTAGCTCTTAATCTCCCGTGCTTGAATCCTTGCTCACAACTTCGCGAGTTATTTCAACACCACTCCGTGGACATCTGCTCTCCCACACGACGAGATGCTTCGATAAGAGCTTAAGAGCTTTCCAGAGGGAATTGAATTTGCAGACAAGATTTGGCGAGCATTTAATTTAATGCGTGAGCAAAGCCATCCGATTCTGTCTTCCCAAACATAAACTCAGGTCGTCACGTTAAATTAACTAGAACAATATGTATTATAAACCTTTATACACTGACATAGTCTGTATAGTTTAGATCTTCTGAAAAATAGTATCAGCAACTCTTAAGAGCAATAATCCTTTTTTTATAGGAAGTTTCTTACACTATATGTATTAATGAGTTTAATGTGGAAAAATATTGCTGATTTACATTATAGTTCATTACAGCAGTTGATGAATGATTAAATCAAAGCAATTGAAGATATACTCTTAAATTAATCATCTCATTTGAGAATATATTTCTCTAAAACGAGCTCGAAATCATTAAAAGGCATTAATAAGTTATAGAATTGTCTTTTTGGATAAGTCTGTAGTCTGAAGTACAAAATTTTTAAAGCATAAATAACCGGTGAAATGTTTAACTTAGAATTTTTAACACCCAAGACTTTTACTTTTAAGATTAATTTTATTTTGTCCACACGTTCTCTCATTGCTCCGTCAAATTGTGCGAATCAGGGTATTAAATTTTTAGCAGTTTCACTTTTATTTTGTTTTTCATTATATTATAACTGAATCATGAGAGTATAAATATTTCTCAATGAATCTCTTTCCAATGAGTTAGAGAAATTCGGCAAAACCAACTGCCTCCAAGATTTCCGTGGGCAATAGCCTATGATAATCACTTACGTTTTTACTACTTACAAGCCGTATAGAAAGTACAATGAAAGCTAATTAAGCCCTCGGGTGGGTAGGAACAATAGGTGATTTTCCGTAAGAGTAGACACGACTTTCCGTTCGTTAAAGAATACATCGTATTGACGTACATTTTAACTTCTTTGATTCACGTTAATGAACCAAGCTAACAGTATACAATGAGATTATTTAGTTGAAACGTAAAACAATCTAAATTATCTATACTTTTACTTTACTTGGTTTTAACGATTAATCCTTCTTTCGAAGTGGGAAGGTCATCTTCAACTCTTAAAGCTAATTATTAAGTTCGAAACTTATACGTGTAGACTCGTATTCAGTACGAATAGACGATTAGAATAGATGGATGTCAATACATCTCATTCACAGACAACGTAAATGTCCTACATGATTAAATAACATGAACAGTAAAAAAGGAACTGTAAAGGATAAAATTATAAGGCGCACTAATGTAAACATTAAGATTATTGCTCAATATCTGAGAGTTATAAAAAGAACTATATTATGACTATTATACTTCTTGTCCAATGGATTCCTCTCCCTAATTCATGAGATTGGTATCTATGACAATATCATACATAAGGAAAATATGGTTTTGAAAGGAAAAGAAACATCAAAATTATTCTGTTAGAGATTATTCTCTGGCTCTATATGAATACATAAATACACGGTAGTAATTATTTAAAAACGAGGAAAATAAAACGGATGCGGTGCAAATTATAAGCTTCCTCCGATCTAGAAAAGTAAGGAAAAACTTAAGCGGTGATTTATATAGAAACAGAATACACAGCTAAGTATATCGGTCTCCTATTTCCTCACGGGAAGGCCAAATGAATGACTTCCAACACGAAGAGAGCCATGGTCCTGAGTGGCCTAGGGACACAAAAAACGCCCTTAACCTCCGCAGACCTTCAAGACATGTGTCTTCGCACTTTCATTTAGTGACCTTTCATGTGGTATGCAGATGTTAGCCTCTTGTTTCAACAGACAAAAAAAGAAAGAAGATCCGTAGAGACTTCCGAAAAATGGATACACAATTCTAAAATTTCCCACTGTTTGGCTAGTCGAAGCTAGATATTTTCTTTTTTTTACTAATCCGGAAACCAGAATCCATTATATTTGGGAATATGTCGAAATATGAACGATCAATGTAAACAGGACGAAATTTATAGAGAAAATAGTTATAAAAATTGGAAAATAACATAAATAATTATATAAATATATAAAAATATTATTGAGACGAAAAATTATAAATATCCATCCTCTGTATCGACTCCAGCGCAACAGGATGATATTTGAGATGTTACTATGAGAACTAATTTCTACTCGAAGTAATTTAATTTTAAAAATTAACAATTTTTAGCTTTTTATCTCCTGTCATAGTAGCGGTTTAACTTCGTAAATCAATGTTATACTTATACATCCGATTCAGTGATTGAGTAGATAACATTCATATAAACTTAAAAACAAGTACTGAATACATCCAGATAAATGAATGCTACTGTAAGGACGAAAACTTAATGAAAACGGAAGTTTCTTAACATAGATGCTGAATATGACCATGAAACTACTCACACGATGACGCCGCTATCTCAAAACACGACGTGTGCGTTATTTCAAGTTGATGCGGAGATTTACAACAGCTCGATTGGTTTATAAAAAAGTGCATCGTTGAGACTTTTATGTGTTCCATTAACGATGACCATGTACCGAATCAAATTTCAGCATATTCTAATCGTGGGTCATCATAAACATCTTTGAGTTAGTCTAAGCAGAAAATTTTTCCAACTGAGTGCAGGTTTGAAGCGTTATCAAAAGCTCAGAAATAATTGAAAGATTACGAGGGGGATATGTAAGAAGAGAATCATCAAAAATAACGCTTATACCCCGTATGATTCCGATTGGAAATTTCCAGAAGAATTGTCGACAATTGTTCATCCAAAAATAAGATAGTATAGAAATTATTCAATATAGAGCCTGTACAAGCAAAGCAGATTATACTGTAAATCAAATATAATTTACATTTGGCAGTCTCTATATATGGTAAATCTATAGAAGATTAAGAGTCATGAAAATATTAAGTTCTTTTAACTTACGGAAAATATTTGAAGATTGTAATTTACCTTCGAATATTTTAATTCTCCTATAATTTGTATGATAATTAGACGATAAATCTCATAAAACTTAGACGCGGAATAGATTTTACAAATAACCTGCGAAAGTTTAAGAGTGTGCGAAGGAATACTTATATGGATAAAAGTACGCTGATGCAGGAAATAAATAAAATTTTCAATCTTCTTGCAGGATTACGTTCCTCAATAAAACGTTCGGTAGGAACTATGAGCAATTTTCAATACTACGGATATAATCTTATATACTTACAGTGATATTAACAATTACAAAGGTTAATAATAAAAAATAATTTAGATTTTACTTTGTAATTTACATATACTTTTATTCTCACTCGACGTAAAACGAATAATCATACAATTTAATTTAGCTGAAATAGTTTCCGATAGTGTCAGTTCATGATGAATATAACTGTATGAAAAATCCTATTTTTAAACAATAAAAGTATAATTGATAAACGATCTTCATTCATTAAGTTGAAAAAGAAGCCTCGCGATAGAATATCAGCGATCAGGTATTTATTAGGATACTGAGATTTAAAAAACTGTGGAGAACAGCACTGAGATATCTTTGCGCCAAAGCTTCTGATGAACTTCGACATTCATCAAAAAGAAGTCGATTTCGTTTTATTTCAGAAAAAAAAATTCCCCGATTGAGGTAAGAATCATTCTTGATCGAAATACAAGAGCATCCTTCTAAGTAGCAGACGGGAATATTGTAAAACGCTAAGGCAATCTTTCCGGTGTAATTAATATAACGGAGAGGTTAAGATCGCCTGTTGAGGTCTTTTATATTGAGGAAGTCGTCGCTGAAGAATAACATGAATCCATAACACTGTGAATTATAACGGACGATTTTAGAGGGGATGCTGATCTAGAGTAAATTATTCCACCGGCGTCGATATAAATATGGAGATAATAGGCGATTTGATCGAAGTGAATGGCTATTTAGTGCGAATAATATCAAGAGTTTATGCAAAACTCATTATGTTCTCCAATTTGAAAATATGAGCTAACATAGTTAGTAGTTAGTTCAGTAGTTTTATAATTTTAGTGATATATGTTAATATTATATCATGAATCCTGAGCAGGCATTAACTTCTACTTTAGACTGACGAAGTGGTCCAACTTTCAAATCATACCCATTGATTAATAATAGTAAATACTTAATAAAAAATAAATACTAAAAACACCATATTTGTTAATGGACGATTTCCTTCCTTCGGGAATATACTTCCATACTGAATTACATTCAAGAAAATAAATATAAAAATAATTTCAATTTCAAATACGAGAAACCGATTCGAACCATGAGAACTGCTCTTCTCTGAAACTGTTCTCTATCACGACACTAAATAACTTTTTGCCTCTAGAATCTTTTTCTGACCTATGTAAAATAAAATGTAAGTAGCGGTAATATAGCATGCTTATGACTGAAAAAAAACAGTGGTCATTCACCATTGATCACGCTCTTGCCGGATGCGTCCTTCGAGAATTAGCCGGATGCAGCCGTCAGGTCTTTTAATGTAAAGTTTTCTAGATGTGGAGGTTGAGGGAAAGAAATTGCGAGTAGGCACTCTAGTTTGAACTACGTTTACAATGCAAGCAAAAACCGTATCCGAGGCTATCGTGGCGACAAAAATGACATGCGCATGAATCTGCACCTACGTCGGCGGAGTACTGGCTTGATTTTATCTCGATGCCTCCCCGACACTGTGAAATAAAAGCTTAGGAAACCAGCTTTTGAGGGAAACATTGTTTGAAATAACCGGAGAGTACTTCGTTTCTACGCTAAAGGACTGGATTATTAATTACGTAATTTAAATCAATTTAAAGAGTTAATTACATAAAGAAGAGGAGTGGAGATAATATATTAACCTAAATTCCAATATATGAACCCAAATAATCAGGACAGAGGTCAAACATAATTATCTTTCGAATTAGCATAAATTAGGGACTGGACAGGTATTCAACTATAATGAAGACATTTAAATCTTGGGAAGCAGTAGTAATTTTCCCAATTTGAATGAAGAGTAAACAACCAATTATAATAGGAATCCTTCGACTCACAAAATCAAACACAAGCCCAACAAAATCAAGCTTAAATATACATCATGAAGACTAATGACATTGCAAAATTTTATGTGGAATCAATTTACTATTCCAGCATGACATACTGAAGATCATGAAAGATTATAAACATCTACTAATAACATTTAACGTGTTATGAGTCATGGGAAATAAGAACATTTAAACGAACATTCATGAACATATTCACTCTGAAGTAAATATTAAAAAGTAGGCTTATTTCTACGAAATGTTACTTCTTTCAAATATGAATTTTCTCAAGAAACGTCAAAATAAAAATATGAATAAAGTAATCACAATCAGGCAAAATTTTTATATTCAAAATGTCAAATCAGAGCGAAAACAATATTTGAATAATTGAAGATTAATTGATCAATGTGATAGATATTGCAAGAAATACGTAAAGAACATATCTAAATAGAGAGAGAGGAAAAATAACCATTCTTCATATGTATACCCTTGGACGTCAAAATAAAACAACTGACAGAGTAAACAGAAGGCCGTACCAGATGCACTTGTGAAAGAGGAAATCAATTTTTAAAGCAATTAGTGCCTGAAATTGTAAAAAGTAAAGCAGATAATGAGACTTTGAGAAAATAAAACGGCCCATATTTCCGGATCGCACAGTTTTAGCAGGTGAAAATAATAGCCTAACGATGACGGTAATGAGGGAATTGTCCTTGAAAAGAGTATCGTTATGTTTCGAATGCAATTTATTGGGAAATCGGCAAAATTCAAAACAAACGGTTCGGCATGGGAATTAAATGAAGAATTTATCCTTGAGTTGGGAATAACCGAGTTATTTCGTACCTTTTGTTTCCAGAGGTCAAGTAATATGCTCACTCCAAGCTCTAGGAAAAACAAATTTTACTCCAAAAACAAAAATTTACTCCATTCTGAATTAAGCTAAGAAACACATCGAAAATGAGCTTAATAAAAAAAGCGTGGAATATGGCATCTTATAATATAATGCAAGAAACAAGTGCTTCCTCAAGACTCGCTGGTATAGAATAGAAGTGGGTATAAATATAGAGGTTTTGGGGAATTATCGCAAAAGTTACGAATTGAAAAACAGTGGACATTGGCCCAAGGAGAGAGATTTACAATGATAAATATTGTGTTTTCAGTAAGAGGGCGAAAATGGGCAATTGATTGATTGGTTACTGGGTATCAACAGTACCTAAAACATTCTCTCATCAATACACTACTCGAAGGACTTAATTTTACATTGTTGTATTTTATATCCTTCAGCAAAAAGAAAGTAGGATGCAGAAGAAAAATTTTTAGAATATGAGTATTGTAAAACGAAAACATTTATTTAGTAGCTGAATAATTGCTCATTTAATTTTAATATTTAAAGAAGATGAAATAAGAGAAAATCAGAAGTGACTTATTTTTACATTATTTTTTTTCGGGATTACAACCAATGAAATTCAAAGGTAGTCAAATCTTATCGTTTTATCTACTGAATGGAACTGAATAAGGTAAAAAGTTTATTTAAGTATACATTATATTGGTGTACACACCTTTTGAAATAGGGAAGTTGCTAGGTCTTCCTAGGTATACGTGAAAAAATTATTATTGAAATTTAAGATCAGAACATCGCTTGTTACCACGAGCTTCTTGTAACAATTTACTGTATTCTAAATGCTAGAAATAATAACAAGAAGAAATGATCTGGCGGAAAAAGCTCTAAACGCGCCATACAATAGGAGCTATTATTCACTTTCATGTTCGACACTAAACATGGGTGGTCGACATACAGCTCGTGACATCTTCGCATCGTCCTTATGACTATCGACGCATAGCAGACCTTGTCCGCCATAAGAAGACGCAGGTGCGGACTTCTTAAGCAGGGCTTCCTTCCCTTTCATGGCCCATTACCCATAAGGCCGCGTGGCATCCGCGGGTGGATTTGGAGCTTCACTCGCGTGTGGGGAAAAGAGATCAAAAGATCTTTCGGAGGAATGATCAGATGATGGCAGGTGCAGAGAACAAAGAATTGGGGGGGTGGGAGAAAACAATGGGGTAAAAAATTGGGAAAAGAAAGGAATAAGACAAACGAACATGGAGAGAATAATGGGGGAAATCAAAGAGAAAAAAGAATTACGTGCGATGTTAATGAAGATTCATGGAGATGAAAAGAATTAAGGAAATACAAGATAGAATAATAGATGAGACAAGCATGACGAAGATAATGTTTGTATCTTCTTTATTAAAACCGTTATTATTCTTTCGGTGAGTTCGGCAAAACTATCAACTGTATTGAAGGTGTAAGGAGCTACTTTTACATTAATCTTCTATCAAACTTAAGGGAACGACTTTATATAATACTTAAAAAGTATCGAAGAAATCTTTCTGAGTTTTGGAAGAATAGCACCTGAAATATTTCGATGTCGAAAATTCCTGATACAAAATATCATATCGTAAACGTTCCATAGATATATACCTGGATTGGAAAATACACTACGCAATACAATTTAAAAAGTTAACCGAAGATATGAAATAAAATTTTAAACAAATGCATAAAATCTGTACAAGAGAATAAACAAATTAATAACACTTACAGTAAACGACTCTTTTTGTAGTCATCCTTGTTCCGAACAGCATTTTCTTTTCTAGTAAATCGGCACTGATAGTAGCACATGTATTTATCCCGACCATGACTCTATAAAGTAAAAAATTAGTTGTTAGGATTAGAGTAAGTATAAGAATTTTCAAGTGTAAACGCAATTTATCAAAGATCAAAATAAAGTAAACCTAGTCAAGTACCACTGATAGTTAACTATACTAAGACGGTTAACAACCAGGAGACTGAATCGATGTACCTATTTGTGAATGATCTAATAAGTTACGTAATTCTAAAGCACGATGATTTTACTCATCCACCGAAATTTATCCCTATATTTATGGGGGGGAAAAACCATCATCGTTTCTAAATACGTCTTTCATGAGTAGATTAAGGGAGCGTCGACTCGTGCTACACGACAACACGCATTTCCTCTTAATACTTGATGCATCCCTGTTAGACAAAGAGGGGTATTGTCGTGGTATATTGTTTACTTCCGTCCATAGAAAAAGCGGTCCCTGATTCCATTACCTGCGATATCCCTAAAAAACCCGAAATGACCTTTGAATTCATAGACGGCAATTCAAGATCCTCGCTATAACGGATCTAGTAAGTAATCGAGGAGGGGGACAATAGAAAATGAATAGGAAGTGAGGAATAGAAAGGTACCTCTCGGATGGTTCCGTGAGGGGGCGTCAGTTGGGAGGAATCTATCTATCTCCGGTTACGCACGTTGTCAACCGGAAGTTTCGTCTCTCGTTTTTTTCCAGAAAAGACCGTGCCGTGGGATGGGAACTCGTGCCCTCCCTAAAAGTTTTATTTTTTCGGGTTTTCATTGCATAGCAGTGCGGTTAACCGAGACTACTTAAGGAAAAACAAATTTGTGGGAGACGGGTTCGACGGCTTCCGCGCACAAAAAAAAGCTGTCTGCAGGAGCCATTGCGTTTTCGATTCAGTGGATGGAAAAATTGCTCATCTTTGATGGGATTTTCGTCTGATGAATATGTCTTCCCTGAGGACCTTTCCATTATCGGGGTTTTGCCATCACGTGCTTGTCATCAGCGGCTGGGCGCTGGAGCGGATAGCTTGGACAAAAAATTAGTTCCTGAATCTCTGGATATTATTTTCGTAGTTCATAGCTACATATCAAACAGCAATGATAGAACATTTTAATCCTCGTGTTGTATAAATCGTTCGTTCAAACAAGTAAGAATAGAGATACGGCTGTTGTAAATGAATTCCTGAGCCGCAACACGACGTAGTATGATTATATTTTTATGAATACGAAAGAGTAATCTTAGAATTGGGTCTGATGCTAAAAAGTGCAAAAAACAGCCGCCCGGACAGGGACTTGAACCCTGGACCCTTAGGTTAAAAGCCTAATGCTCTAACGACTGAGCTATCCGGGCCCAGATATTCGCAAATTTACCAGATCCAAATTTGAATTAATACGAAGATGAAGACAATGAAATTTTAAATATAAATTTTACATAGAATTAAGGAAAACTATATCAATAGTACCCTAATTGCCCCACGTGAGACCTAACGTAGTTGAACAAGAGATGTGATTCGCTATTGGGAATGTTTTCATCCTTGGAAATTGGCACATCCTGATTAAACTCTTCACTTAATAAAATCCTAAGTTTTTTTCCCTATTCTCCACGGAACCGAATAGGTATTTGGATATAAGCGTCGTCTTACGATATCGCTGCCGTTATATTCAAAGTAGAACGTAATACGCAAATGGCATTGAAAGCAAGGGCTCCATGATAGCGTTAATGAACGCAAAAAACGCATCGACATCCGGCGAAAAACGTTGCGAAAATCCCTTTCTTTTTCACGAGGAAATCTAGGTCCTGCGTCGATATACAGGAAATGTTTATTTATATAACTTCATCCATACTCGGCGTTGCGAAATTAAAACCCAGCCTTGAATTTTTCGATATTTACCAACACAAGCTAAAAAATACAACCAAATTCCGCCTTGTTATAATACAAATATATTGCTCCTCAATTGGCATTTTATGATGTTCTTTATAAGCACGTTAAATTCGCTAATGGTTAAAATCCAAAATATCTTAAAAAATGAAGAGATTGAGCACGAAAAGTTTCCCGAATATTCAACGATGATATCTTATCTGCACGTAAGATGTTCATGAGCGAGTACATATATATATTTAAACAGAAAGACAAAATAATTTGGATTGTAAATATTCTTTCTTTGAAGAGATTTAAATCCGTAATGTTTACCTTGATGTCCATATATTCAAATATCAAATTGTAATGCTTAATAAGTCAAAGGAGGTGTTCCTAAAAAAATCAATGAAGCATCAATAACATAACCACGTAATATCTACAGAATTTTTATTTCTCAACAGGTAAGATATTGCATTGCATTAAAAGTATCATTTCATCATCCAGTAGTTACCTAATAAAATTTCCTGTTCATCGAAGAAGACTATCTATAATAATTTACACAACATTACCGATTAAAAGAACTCGGAATCGTATAAACAGTTAAAAAAACAATAGCAGATTCTTCAATTAAGGTCGGCCAATCTCACTTTGATGGATTATCTTCAATTTATAACCGGAATGCGAAAAAAAAACTCAAAAATAAATAAATTCATCTTGTATAATCACCCGATAACATTACTTGATATATATCACCGCATTAAAAACACATCCTTCGTAATTCATTTCGAACATTACGTCACGTAACGAGAGTGCTCCTTATAAGGCATTTCCTTCATATTGAAAGTACGTCTTATAAGAATTTTGCGCAACTTCCTATCCCATTACAGCCCCGCATTCCATCCTCTCACCTTCCTGACAACGCTTTCCAAAGGGCGCATATAGAGCAACGCAGTATCAAAATATCCCTCGTATTCAACCACGTTCGATTACGTTCGCATCCGGACAGGGGACGATGTTAGGGCTTCACCCTTTCCTCTCCCCCCTTCCCCGCCTTCTATTGACAATGGTGAGAGCTTCCGTCTCTAAACACGACGAGACATTTGTACGCTACGGTACTACACCCATTCGTAGTGTATAGGGGAGACACAATCGTCTTGATAGATGAGGGTAACTGAAGAGCAAACTAGAACATGATAGACGGAAGTTGGATGAGGTAAACTGGGTCGACATTTTCCGCAGTTTCGAATTTAAAGAAAGGTTTCTTGTAGACGATGGTTGTAAGACGAAGATATTATTATCACGCTTGTCTGCAGATAGGTGGTATACTGTCAAACAAACAATCAATCGTACAATTTTATATATGACAAGGTGTAACAAAACTACATCGTACAAAAAAATAAATAGAAGATTAAGTCCTTAAGATAAAATATTACACCCTAACATTTCCCGTGTTAAAAATAACGTATTTTTAAAAGTTTTTCTTGATAATTATTTTCTTTACGGGGAAGGATTTGGAAATTTCTTTTTCAAAAACTTCTTAGTAAAAAAAAAATGAAAATCGATCAATGTTTTTTCGAACAGGAAAAAAAATCAACCTTTTTAAGAGCCGATGTTCCTTACTAATATTGAATTCATACGAGTACATTAAAAAGGACAATTCCCTCGATATGCTAAGCCTGGGAGTTCGTCAAAGCGGGTAGAATAGCCAAAAGCCATTATTTCAATTCATATTTTATAACAATAGCAAACGATTACTATGAGAGGTCTATCTTAAGCTATGAAAACTAATTTCCGAAAAAAGACGTATACACGTGAGAAGTTCCAACACCTTAACCGCTGAAGCATTATCATATCAAAACCGCATAGGTAGTAATTACATATAGGAGTTTCAGATTAAAAATTATTTACCGTTTCCTATATTTTAATAAATCGATACTATGGTACACGGTATGATAATATTTTACCTCTAAGGATAGAAAATTCCTTAACGCATTAAAAAAGTTAAAAATTGAGGTGTAATATATATAAGAATTCGTAATAAAAGAGTAGGAATAACTTTATATCGCTAGTAAAACAACAAAGATGGAATAAATGGAGAAAACAGAAAAAAAAAAGTTCGCTGCGGACAGGATTCGAACCTGCGCGGGCAATGCCCATTGGATTTCAAGTCCAACTCCTTAACCACTCGGACACCACAGCCGATACGAGAGGAGGGAAAATCGGGGTTTATATAACAAGTGCAGTATTTTAACATACATATCTCTAAGTTTTCATCAATTGCAATAGTTTATAACTACTTGGATGCGGCGACTGACACAATACATGACAGTATACAATCATATTACCCCTACATACTTTCACACTTAAATCTCGTACACGTAAGCAAACCAAAATCGTAGAACCAAATGATCGATTGGTAGATGCTCACAAACAGCAACACGATATGTTGACAAAATTTGAACAGAAATCATTTACCTTTGCATTTATCTATTAAGTTAAGTTACAAATAAGCAGTTAAGACACAATAAAACCTTAAGATATATTTTAAAACAACACAATTGTAAATTCGTTTGAATATACTGCGTATTGCTCTAGTGCTTTTTAGTTTTTTTTTTATTTTTCATTTCGTAAACTCTTAAAATTAATATCCCGGATCACATTTTATTTTGCAGTTTCTCTAGCTTTATGTTAATAAATTGGATAAATGAACAAAATTATTTAATATGGTACAATTTTGTTCTTACGAATACAAATGAGAAGTTATTTTCGTACCTATCTTCCGTTGGCAAAAAGTAATCATTTAGTATGCATTAAAATTGCTTTATAATAAGTAATACTTTATGTAGTATATAATAATAATAATAAATGGTATTTAAGTTTCAGACCTTGAGCCGAAAATTCGGTGTTTATGGGAAAATATATTTGCATAGAAAAAATTCACATATTTCCATGGTTACCTGCTTCAATTCAGCTTTCAAATCTTTGTCTGAAACAGTTAAATTACACTAATCTCAATGATTATGCATGTTTCGTGCTCATAATGAATTCCAATTTCCTGCGAAAATCAGACCTTCTCACGGGAGATAAGGAACGATGGAGAAGTCACGAATGCCGTAACGGACAGTTGTTTTAAGGCCTTGTTTCCTCATGCGAGATGTTTACCTGTCCTACATTTGGGAGTATGAATAATAGGCGGAATGTGTATATCGTAAACGTCTTCCGCAAAATAAATCAACGGAAATATTTATTTTGTAACCGTTCACCGATTTATTTTATCAGAAGCGAAATATGCAAGACTTGAAGCCCACATTTTGAATTAAAATGCTGAATTCAAGAGAACTAATGAATATCTATTTTTCGTATTTTTGAATCATAGATGGAAAAATAAATCGAAGATATATGAAATTAATAATCTCTTTTTCGCCGTATATTTGGAATAGTTTTCACCTTTAGTAAATTTAGTATGACCATAAAGTTTGAACAAACTGGAGTTCAGAGTCTATTATCGCTATGAATAAAATTACTTTTAAAAAGTGAAATGTAAGAAGTATCTCAGTATTCCTTCGTTTAAAGCGATAAAACTTACAGCATCGACGAATAAATATGTTGAACAATTATTTGGTTTATAGCAGCATTTTTTCAAAGATCATTTAACCGTTGTAACCTTAAAGGAAATAACAAAATCAATCCAGAATCATATTTCAAAAAACCGAATGTTTCACTCAATTTTCAGGGTACGTTGAAAGACAAGAATTCATTCCACATTAATATATCGACAATTAACCTCACAAGTATACGATAACCTACAAAATAATAGTTGTCCCTAGGACATTAGATTCCTTGCATAATTAAATACGTAGGGATTTTATTATCGTGCATCCATCCATGACGGCCTGAAACGTCTCTTATATCTTCAGATAAAAAAAAACACCACTAACTAAAATAAGTAGAAGCCGCCGATCTATTTAAACTACATAAACGTTCCCCGTTTCCTTAATACACGCACGAATAATTCCCGCAAAAAAACAATCCATCCACCGTGCGAGCGTGCTCCAGAAGAATTCGCAACAAAAAGTGAAATGAGCACAAGATTTTTAGAGCGGCAAATCAGTAGCGCGGCTCTATAAACAAAAATATTTTCCCTTAAAAACCCTTCTGCATCCAGGGGTCACGCTTTGGCTCCTACGCAGGAGCATCTGGCGGCTGGACCGAGTCGGAAAAAAAACAACGCCTTCGCAAAAAGAAAAGCAGTTTGTAACAATCGACGCCCGGTGAGCACGGATGGAAACACGCCTCCCCTCCATCTCTGCTAAGGTGACTTGATGAGTAGTATCCTCTATTGTGCGTGGGTCTGCGGAGGAAGTGGAACTGGTAGTAGAGGCGGTGAGGGAGGCTGCCCCGGGACATCTCTAGAGAGCCTCTTCACATAAATTCCACTCGTCTCTCTCTCTCTCTCTTAGCCCTCCATTCCGCTCGTAACGCTGAAGCGGAGTTTCCTTATTAGGCGACTCGAAATTTGTTGCTAAGAGACCTTTCCATCGGTAGAGCTGTTTACTCCCTAACTCGTCATTTTCGCCCGTAAGGATATACGTTTAAGGGCCAATAAAGCAACTATTCGATATACCCACGTAAATTTCGGGGGAGATGTTTATCGTTAGATCGAGATACTATACTTCTTTATAGCGTCAGCGTAAACACCTTGAACCTGTTATCCCCACTTTCGGTAACGCGAAAGAACAAGATAAGTAAATGTTTGTTGTAGAAGAGAGCGTTTTAGGAGATTGGTGTGTTCGTTTACAGCCAAGGTCTCTCATTCCTTCTATCGCTTTCAGTTCTATGGCCGAGAATTCCTATCCTCAAGATACAGAATGCTGTATGGTGCGGTGAAGAACCTATGATTGAATTTACATGGTTCTTACAAATACGTTAATTGAATTCTACTCTGAGGAAATTATATTTGTTGTATAAACTCAACCCAAAATATTTTTTCCATAATGTTTCTGTCCTCAAAAAACGAAGTGATATAAATGTGATGTATATGATATAGAGATGTGCGTGTATATTATCCTTAAGGAATCGTATGTTACGTTCCTAGAATTGTGAGATACTATTGATTTTTGTATCTTTTAGGATACGGAAATAAATATTAATAGCACTCAAACAGTATTATTTACTTTATTTATCTTCGGCATCATCAAAGGGAGACATATGTAAGGTAAATATTTAACTTGTCGCTAGTTTTAAATATTTCCGATTCTTATAATACCAATAATTATGCATTCTCTAATATAGAACTGAGCTTATTTCAAAAAATAAATTTCAACGTCTGCGGATAAAAAATCAGATCTATAGTCAAGAATTAAATTTACAAACTTAAAATTTGAATTAATCAACAAAAATCGTAAACCTCAAAATATTTTCAAAAATAACTTTCCTCATTCAAGACAAACTTCGAATAAAAATTCCAAATTCCATCTCAAACAAAATTTTTTCATCAGATTTAGTTATCATTATAATTAAGCCAACATTCAGTTACTCTAATCTACATCTTCAAGGAAAACCGACTTTAATTAAGCGTATTTTAAGCATTCCGTATTTTTTCCGTATAGTTCATAATAACCAACGTAGAAGGGTGTCCTTTCCTTAAGGTTAACTCTTTACTTGGAGGTCTTAGATTATTAAGATAACTTTTAACAAAAAATAATCTCTATGGAAGTAGATAAAAAGAGAAGATACTTTGATAGCAATCCAAAATAGACAAGGGTTAGAAGGCCCTTTCAATAATAAAAAGATTACCTTCACATCTAGTCGTTTTGTATTGTTAAAAATTTAATTGTATGGAACAATAAATAAAAATAAACAGGAATAAAAGTCAGAATCCATCGCTATCTATCCATCTATCTTTTTAACGGGTTAGTATTCCTCCTTATCACTTTCAAATTCACCCCTTATTCTAGTTAAAATGAATAAAGTAATATAATACAAGAGAAACAAAGCTTTTTGAAAAACAGTTTGACTATCAAAGAAAACAGTTTGACTATCGGCTTATTAGCTTTTGATACAAGCAACCAGCTGGAAACCTCAAGATATAAGAATCAAAGATATAAATCGACAACAGATGCTTAATCCACGTGACAGTCTAAAAACCTCTGCTTCGAACCAGACAATTTTATGCTTTTCTCTTCACTTTCACTCGTCTGGTTTTTGCTCACTTTTTTCCCTCGCAATCCATCCCAGCAGCGAAACAAATGCTACCGGCACGCACATCTTCGTCTGGACCTCTAGGGCCAAAGGGAAGCTGCGTGGTGGAAAGCGAAAAAGATGATGCCGTCTGGAGAAAGTGATATTATAAATCGCTACGCGTCCCCCTAATGACTCGTTTTTCGTCTCTATCAACTGCTCCCTCGAGGGAATGTGGTAGCGTATTATTTTTTGTACTAAAGCCTATGAAAATTTCTAGAAAAGGACGTTGATGTGTAAACACAACTAACAAATTTTGAGGAACCAAATTTTACGTTACGATACAACGACAATTAATGTTAAGGAATACTTTAACGCATACATGACACTCAGATACCATCAACATAAAGTGGCAATGATTTCTGCATCAGGTTGGATGAGCCATTATACATTATACGAAGTATTAATTACGACATCACTAAAGGGTATTCGCGCACCTGGTCATACGGGAGTTAATTATGCAACATATACGAGGCGTCGCTCTGTGTGTGTAAATGGAAGCTGATTAATCATGAATGAAGGGATATATCCCACAGGTGCTCGTATACATTCATAAAATACAGCTAACGAGTAATAAACCAATAATTATTGAAAACCAAAACTCACGTTATTAACATTTGCATTCGATCTTTTGAGTGAAAAGCGTTTATTGTTCCGGAAAGTAATCGATATTTTCGCAAAATCCTTCATCTGCTGATATAACATTCGGAATTTTTTCGCTCTTCATTTGAAAGCTATGCTGGTCTGGTTTAGACCTTATGCAAATCGTTCATTCCCTCCACTTACTAATGCGCCCCGTCATAATTTATGCACTGTGGTTTGAGGAGACCAAAAGAAATGAAGCTTCGAGAGAGCTTGAATCGATACTGGTGGAATTGCTGGCCGCGTGTGGGAGTTGCGCCTGAGAAGGGGAAAAGAAAAAAATCTGCCTTAAATGTGATTCGAACCGCGCCTTGGTCCATCTCTAAGGCACTGAATTTTGCAACGACCTTTCTGATGGCAATCGTATATTAAAGGGCTATTTTGTAACATGAAGTTTTAGGAGGATGGAGAGAAAATGTTTCTTTGGTATATTAAAAGTGAAAAGAGCAATGGGAAATTGCCTCACTGCCAATGTGCCTCATATCATTCCAGCTGATCTTGGAGGAGGTAAAGACGAATTTCCATGTGCATGGACCAGAATTCTCCAGAGGAAATTGGGGTGCAGTCGCGATTGGAGTTACAATATCTTCCATTATAAAAGCAGCTTTGGAATTGGAATGCCTCTCGGAGTTGCTCATCTATCAATACGGAGCACAACGGGTGCCGGAGCGATGTCCCTCCGCATTTCCGCGCAGTTTCTCCACTATAGGACGGATTCGAGGATTGGATGCGACACAGTCGTTTCCTCTATTCTAGGCGATGATGACTGCGGGTCACTGAGATAGTACATAATTGGGAAATGCGTCTGGCAACGCCGCCATCGCGTCCCTTTCAATTGAGTGACCTAGGTCCGACTCGAGAAGATATGCTGACGTCACTTCCCGCCTCTCACAATGAATCGCATCCGAAACTTTCCAGATCAACTGACGTTCATACGAATTTCCTCTTTCTATTTTTTTTATTTCGCTCCCCACCGGATAACAAATGCCAAATGAAAATATGATGAGCGCAACAATGGTGAGCTTTCGGCACAATGAAGCAATTTGTGTCAGGGTTTTACTCGCCTCTTGGACAGCCCTCCGTGGGAAAGGCAGAAATTATGGGAAGAACCGCTTTTTTTGCATCTCAGATGCATAATCTCACAGTGTTTTGACCACTGGGATACAGCAGGAAAAAAGAGATGCAAAAATAAGCGTGGACGCGCAGATAACGTGGGAAAATGAGCGAACGGTGTCGTAAGATAACTAAGAATAAAAACTAAGAGCGTGTTAATACTGAAATAAACGAAAGTTTTATAGGTCTTTTGTAAGTTATGAATACCTATCACCGAACTATTTACATATGATTATGGAGCATCTAGTCACGACATTACTACATGTCAATCAAAAATACTAATACTTTAAATTACGCACATTATACTGCTAAATATAAGAATAATATAAGCCGAAGCTTATAAATAAGGCCCTCAAATAGAGGGTTCCGACGAAAAGAAGAAAACTGATTAGCGTAAATAATCCTAATCGATATTAAGTTGAAAGAATAATAATTTGATAATCCGTGACTTTAAAATTACGAAGTGTACCTGCATTAATTCTTATTCTTCGATTCATCAAAATAAGATCAATTGGAAATGAAATACGCTTTTACGAAAAGGGAATATTTTGAATATCTTTGCTTTTACACAGAATGAATTAATTTCGTTCATCGATATACACTAAAACTCTTAAGGCTTCTATGGTATTCAGGGAATGCATCGTATTTCTCGAATGTGCTACGGAGCGTTGCGGCAACATACTTACTTAGAGCTATTTCTATCGGCGACAGGGATATTTTACAAAAAAATCAATTGACGACAATCTAAGGAGGAGTTATTACCTCGAATGAAAAGTAATAAATTTTACGAATATTTAAAAAAAATCCTATTCAGATTTAATTAATATTCGATAGTGAACCATCTTAAGTATAAATTTAACGCATTTGTATACAAATATTAAGACCAAAGACAATTCAATTAATCAAGTCGGAAATTTTACTACGTACGCCGAAAACTTATGTAAACATATATAATTACTGTTATTGGCGTCGTTCGAATTTTAATGGCTTAATACCCTGTTGGTTTCCTTTATCTGCATAAATCAGCATACGCCAACGTGCATGTACAAATTAAAATCTAGTTCATGATTTCCTTCGATATTTGGCAACATACTTAAGGGCAGGATTTCCATCCAAATATATTCATTGATTTCTTCTGCAACCTCATTTCACTCAATCACAATTCCTGTTTATGTATTTTTTAGGGCAAGTTTTCACCTTTACGAAAAAAACGGGCTCGATTCGAAACTGCTCCAATTAAATGCCATTTTGTAACCAAAACCCGTTATAACATCAGAAAACCGAATATTTTCCCACTGCTTTTCCTAAATTCTTATCTTTTTAAGCTCTAATATCCAAGTTTGGTGATGGATTTCTCAGGTAAAGAATTCGTAAGGTTTATCGAGAAATATGTAAGCAACAAAATTTAACATGAAACAAAATACATCTCTTCGAGAGAGAATAACCTCAGGATCTACAGGGTGTGTTTTCAACCTCTTGACTCTGATCATATAAAAAGGTAGAATTCTCGAATGAAAATATTGTAAAAAAAAGTTTTCGAATTTTAAGTTTATGAAATAGATAATTGTAAGTGATTCTCTTCCTTATATTGCTAAGTAGAATAATAAACAGATGAAACCATTTCATTTTTCAATCAGAGCTCCTACAGTTATTAAGAAATTTGATATTTATTTTGGTCAATAATATGAACACGGTACTATGTATTCAACTTTTTATATTTGAAATTTTCTTATGAATATTGATTATTTGAAATTTTCTTATGGGTATAAATTGTAATTTCAAATCTGTTGTTCACTATAAATACTTCTAACTCCAACCTATTTTGAATGTATTATCCTGATAAAATTGAGAAAGCTACTGTCCTTTCTGTGAACAATCAGCTCCATTTACTTAAATAATATATCTGTATTAAATCATATTCATTTCTTATTCATATATACCATAGCATAACAAAGAACT
The DNA here is from genome assembly GCA_020796165.1 of Pantala flavescens. Classification (NCBI taxonomy): domain Eukaryota; kingdom Metazoa; phylum Arthropoda; class Insecta; order Odonata; family Libellulidae; genus Pantala; species Pantala flavescens. The sequence continues at coordinate 14,737,402 of CM036879.1, read as the reverse complement.
TTTAACTTAAATTTTGGTCGAAACAAATGGATATAGCTCGCACATTAAGGGATATCTTAATTAGAATAAGAATACAAATTGTAAGTCGTTATTCCAAATGGATGAAATTATTTTCTTCTATCATACTGAATTTGAAATGATATATTATCTTACCCTGAATTTCCGCCCATAATCCTCAAGATAGCAAACATTGTTTTAATATGCGAGATACTTTAAATGGCTCCGATAAAATATGCCGCAATTGTGTTCAATTGATTACGAAAACAAATGAGTACACATCTCCAACGATGAGATACAGCCAGCGGAGATATTTACGACAACATACACCCGGAAAACATTCGGCTGAAACCACTCTTAAGGGGCATAAATTTGAATTAAAATCAAAGGCTCAATTAAGAAACCATGTAGCTTTAGCGGCGAAATCAGCAAGCAGCTGTAAATCCGAATAAAGGGCTTTTAAAATATTCGCCACAGCTCTCGTTAAAAAAGAAACTGGTATCTTTCCATTCGTTGATCTCAAAGGTGAGGTCTTTCGGTAGATAAATAAGTCAAGTTACGCGCGACCTCCCAAATTAGGAAGTGGACCTCCGTGGCTAACCAAGGACGCCGAGGGAACGACTCGCAAAAATTACTACGTTCACTGACGTCTTCTGCCTTGCGGAATGCGATTCTGGATACGCTCCTAACACAATAATGCGAACATACTCATAATAGCCACGATTTATAACCTACACTCACAATTTTTGGCGCATTTAATTACATTAATAATCTAAGACTGCGTACAACAACCCTTATTACTTCGATAATTGCTTAAAAACTGCTAAAAGGCTGTGATGGAGACAAAAAAAAATTCTGGAATGTTTTACTCCGATGCTGATATTTACCTCTCTACATGTTATTCTATGCATATTATCCAATACCTCTAGTATTATCTACAAGAAAACGTAGAACTTTCTTTTTTAAATTCTTTCCCACAGTAATTTTCAACTTTTTCCAATTAATTTTACTCAATAAATCTCTATATTGAAAAACTAAGAACACGAATAATTTTGTTTATTTTATAATTTAGATCTCTTTTAATGTATCTGAATAGTTTTTGAAACAATTAACTCGTTCATTCAGAATTATCAGGCATTAATATTCAATATATTTACACGATTTTCGAGTATATGAAATTTCGCAAAATAATTAAAACATTATAAATTTTAATCGAATATTATTTTTAAATAATATATAAATAGCATCCGATAATGCATTAATTTTCTAGAAAGACTGATACATCACTTGTGCTGTAACATTCACTTTCGTACATTACCGTACCGAAATCATTTCACCAAGTGCCGACTGGAGGTTTATATATACTTCTTGATGACATAACTTCCTTCCTCAATAATTTTCAAATAATATTCATAAAGGAAAAAAAACTTCAGCTGTGAAAATTCATAAGAAACCATACAGAAGACGAGATTCATAACAACGGGTCTCCCGATCTAGCCTCTATTCCCACGCGAACAATGAAGCCTTCTTTTCCAGCGCCCTTGTTTCTAGATCGCATTCTTCCTCCCTCTTTTTTAATGTGTCTGATAGAGCGGTCGCAAGTCCAAAGGCTCGAGATGTATACGAGAAGGAAGCCAACGAAGGTCGTGGGAGCGTAAGAGGCCGAGTGTCCGGGATACGAGGTGATTAGGGCATATGGGAATGACTCTCTAATTAAACAATGAAAATTCAGATCATTAGGAAAACTAGCTCGGTTTCACTTAATGAACCGAAAGGTCAATTACTATTAATGCTATTCTTTTCGTATAGATGAGATTAATTAGAAATATTAACGATCCACTTCATTAGAGCTATGTAAATAGGAATGGAAATTTATGTAATCCTTGATAAAATTCATTAATGGATTTCATAAACCATTTACGTAAGGAGAGAGAGAGTTATTTGGTCAGTTATGTAATTAAAGATTTTAGATCGATATTACCTCATAGAATAGAGTAGCTATATTTTCATTTATGCAAAACATGATACTTAAAGCCTCCAAGAGTATCGACCAAGACCTACAAATTCTTTCCTGAGATATAAAACAAATAATATCCAGAGGATATTGGAATATGGAGACAGGACATGGATAAGTATGTATGTATAATGTATCAGAAAACAAATTCGTCTGACATCTCAATAAAAGTCAATATATTCGTTACTGAATCAATTACATTATAAAAATTAATAATAATTTTCAATGAATATTTAAACTTATTTTAAAGGTCAGTGGAACAAAATTTTGGGCAACGATAATAACAAGGAAAGATTTGATCTGTCGACAAAATTTAGACCAAATTCAATGAACCCTTAAAGATTACTCTTGGCTATCAATACAACTAAATCTATTCTTCTTTGAAATCGTAAGATTAGTGAGAATAATAAATCCAAAAAACTATGCAGAAAATTTCGAAGTTTTCCTTTTCTAAAGGCTTTCCACCGAGTAAGATAAGAACAATAACACTACTGAATAGTTTTTCAGTTCAGCTGCGAAGCTTGATATTTGCAATTTCATAACGTTGTAATCTGTTGTTAAAGCAACTCGAGTGGATAGGGTTTTTAGGCTATTCCGTAATATTGCCTCGGTTAAGGATGTACTAATGTGGTCCCGCGAGCCATTCCGGTCCCAAGATCACTTCTATCCGACAAGTGAAAAAGGACCAAATTACATGCTTTACCTAAGAAGAAATATCGCTCTCCGTGTAATTCATATTGGAAGAGAAGGATCACTTAATTTTGTCCGTTTTTTCTGAGAGACACGCTTTACGATTTTCATTGATGCCCCAAAAAACTTGTTTCCAAATTTCAATACGTCAGAGAGCATATAAATCAACCTTTCCTACTTGTGTGGTCCATGTCTTGAATCAGTAGAAGTCATACCCAATAATACCCAAACGTTTGTGTTCCACGAAAAAACCAGTTTTTCTGCGAAGTACGCGGGACATACAATCATACTTATGAAAGAGAAACTTCTGGCCTTGCTCATTACAGTATCTATCAATCTCCATCAAATATATTCAAAACTGAAAAAGATATTTTCATTTAAACAAAAAATAATCCTATGCTAAAGGAAAGAATATAGTCTCAAATAAACGAATATAACTAAATAAATACTGTCCAGTCATAGTATTCTTGTTATTTAAGCTCTAAATACGGCCGAGCAGCAAAAACATAAACCGCCCGGACAGGGACTTGAACCCTGGACCCTTAGGTTAAAAGCCTAATGCTCTACCGACTGAGCTATCCGGGCTCCTTTAGTTACTCAAAAGTCAAATAATGTTTAATCATCTGCATCGATATAGCCTCCGGACACAAAAACAAGAGAATGCACTTATCAAAGTTTAATGGGAACGGGAGTTGTCCATAGTTCTGAATCGGGATATCATTTATCCACGACGATTTATCACCGCAATGAATTACGATCCATTCTCTTGGCGTGCCCGTCAAAATCAGAATGCGTGCCTCCCGCGGCACGCCTCTCTCCCGTCACTGCACTACCTCAACCCCTTCCACGCAAGACATCCCTTCGCATAATCGGATGTGCGACCTCCGACGTAGAAGCAATTTCCCAAATTATCTTTTGTTTTCCGAAGCTACTGTTTCCAGAGGTCGTGTCCTCGACTGCTTGGCTCTTTCCTGCAAATGTTCCTCTTTCTTAATCGCTCGTTAAGGAAACGGGGAGAGATCACGTGACTCGCGAAAGTCTACTCGAATCTTAACAAGGGTTTGTGAAGTCACTTAATGTTACTGCAGCTTGAGAGGGATTAACCGACTTCGGAAGCAATATTCAGCGTACGGATTTACCGCGCAAATGCGACTAAATTATCAATGTTTCAATGGGTGATTAGGCTTACAAATGGAAGTAAAAGAACAACGATACAAAGAATAGCAAATATCGCATAACTGCTTAATTTTCTACCCTTGTTATCCGGATTGAAGTAAGGAAAGCTCGAGTAAAGAACAAAACTTGGTTATCCAAGTGAATAGGTACTAAAGATAAATTTTCTTAAGCGTTAAATGTTCAAACTTTGTTGAACATAATGGCACAATACTATAGGAATTTTGTTTACATATAACCATAATAAATTTCCTAAGAAGAAGTAAAACTATTTATTCTAAAAACACTGGGATCGTTTAGACTTGCGCTTGACTTGTGATGCATTCTGCTGATCAATACTTTCTCATCTGTAGTGTGAGTTCTTTGAAATTCCTTCCCCTTCGATGAAAGGTATCCGTCTACTGACATTACGCATTTAACAGAAAAAATTAAAACTGTGCGTAGACGGAATCCAAAATCGTATTCATCCAATCGATTAGAATTGATGGAATAATCACATTTTTCACGGACGTGACACCATGAAATTATGAGAAGTAAAATACTATTGAGTAGTTTTCACTGAGGAAAAGACGATTAATTTCTCCAGCAAATACTTTGAATCAGAATATTTGTTCGTTGAAAAAACCTGAAACACGCCGTTATAACCCTTGCGAAGTAAAATGTTAAATTAGGTTATGGATAAAATATTTAAATTATGAAACTGAGAATCGCAGATTTCGTGACACAAGTAATATATTGGAAACCGCAAACTAAGACGGAAAATTATTGACCAGAGAGTTTCAAGGCAGTACTTCGCCGAAAGACGGATGGTCGGATAATTTTATCCACGTGGCTATTCAAACAAAGGAAAGGTAAAGTTCTATTCCGGTCGTAACGGAATTCCGAGACCGTATATATACTTCTAGGCCCATTATTCGAGTGCGCATGGATTAACTGCCGGCTAGAGCGATAGCAATCACCATTATTCATGATGGCAATCGACCGCCGAACAGTTAGCCAATTAGCGTCAAATAAGGAGTCACTAAACTGTTTTATTTATTAACAACCTCCATCCCTAAACGAGGCCGGTCCAGTCATTGACGCAGCCTTTCTAAACCTTCGACTGAAGCCGTTGATGCTAATTTCGCTTAAGCAACTCAACCAACTGGAAAACAGTGGCCTAACATCGGAGGTGTCCGAGAACACATTTCACGGCGATTTTAACGGGTGAAATTACAATGAAACAATGGCAAAAATTTCTCATTACCGTTAAAACGATTATAGCGCTTCGGTTAGCTATTTCTTAATCCCAGCGAGCCTTCAATGCACTTTCCGAGAAGTAACGCGGGAGAGATGTTTCCGAACACCTCTTCAATCTTTTGTTTCCATGGGAGACCATTATGACGCTTTCTGCAAAATCCAGAAGCTCACTAAAACCCCCTGCTAACCTCGTCCGTTAGGTTGTGTAGCGGCGCGACGAACGTCGGGAAGGGGTCCAACGAAATAGAGAGCCTATTGTTCTGAGTCGATGCGTCCCCACCGAGCGACCCACAGCCGTAAGATTTACACCGACCCCGTTCACGGAGCCGTAATTCACGCCGCTAAAAAGTTTAAGAGTCGCGGAACGGTATAAGGGTGATAAATTAATTCAATTGTTCTCCCGTCTAATTGTATTCCGAGTTTCGGTCTTGAACCGTTAAAGGAGTGCATTACGCGCGCATTTTCCGTATCGCTTCCTCTTCTTCGGCTAATTTTGCTGCTCCGGAGTAGCGACCCGTGACAGGGTCGCTCTGCCCGATCTCCTGAGGCTGGTCATGGTGCGTCATTTGCATCGAGGATTTATTCCGAAATCCAGCTCTTTCATTGCATACATTTATTTCATTACATGGTGCCTAACTGGGTATTGGAATTAGTATCGCGTTTTATACGAGCTCTAAGAACATATTTTTAAAAGAGACACTTAGGTTCAATTTTTAGACTAAATTTCAAAGACACAAAAATTTCAAATTTCATTACTTCACTTCAAACTCGTATTTTCAGAAATGAATGGATTAAGTGCGTTTCGAATAGCGTTTCAAAAAATGTACCTATAACTCTTGCATTCTAAATTAAAACTTTATATTTGTGCTCAAGATGAATTGTTATGGAAGAGAATTCACAGAAAAAAACTAGAAATAATCCTTAGAATGGTGTATCAACATGTGGTGCTGATCAATAATATTTCAAATGAATCGTGACACTTAATAATAAGAACCTCATAAGTATTAGTAAGTGGTATTTGCTCATCGTATTCTCAACAAATAAAAAACTTGGTCGACTTGCCCTTCCACCCGGATAGAGCCCGGATAGCTCAGTCGGTAGAGCATTAGGCTTTTAACCTAAGGGTCCAGGGTTCAAGTCCCTGTCCGGGCGATAGCTTTTTGCGCATCCTAACGTCCTGCCCTTCTAAAGACCGATTTCTAGTCAAGTTTAGGCTAACGTGTTCATGCTGACCTTTTTAGAATATTTCAACATATATACACTATTCTTGTTCTCTAATTACAATATTTAGATCCCCAAGGTGTAATTATGGTTCAAAAAGATAAACTCTAATTCCTGTTCTAAAATGCATGTTATTTTCAGACTGTACTTAAGGAAAATAATAATAGATCTGCTAATTAAGGAATGTTATTTATGACAATAGTTCACTAAAAAAGTTAGGATGATATTCATGTACCCCGAATTCGTTTAAATGTTAATTATAATTTTCCAAATCCTTAAAGAATGAATGAGAATTTCGATTTGCACGCTTTTTTCAGTTTAGTAAGCTTAAGTTGATCTAACAATAATCTCGACTGTGAACGTCTTTATAGAAAAATATAGTTTACTTCTTAAAATAGTAAAAAATTAAATTTAGTAGAGATACCAGATAATAACTGTTACTGCTTCATAACTAAACAAATAACTCAGTAATTAAAATTTTAACATAACGTTTCTCTTTCCCAATTTTATGCAGCAGGTTCGGGAAGAGTTTTAACAGCGCTTACAATTCAACAAAGTTGTACGTGAGAAAATAGATAAAGTAGCCCATTATTTTTTATAACTTTATATAACTAAATAATAAACAATTTAAAACTGCATTGACTATTACATACTTTCTGTCTCGTAGTAGCTCTACAAGACTTTTTTATCATAATAAAATTAACTCAAAAATTATCGTCCTGAGCTGTTGAAAGAATCTCATTTGAAATACAGTACGCATATTCACTTCCACTTTTCTGAATTTAAAAAACGTTTTCCTCTAATCTATTCTTGAGTAATCATGGGCATTCACGCCAATCTAAGCGAGCGATCTAATACAACGTTCCCTATTATTAACCTACAAATTTACATAAAACGCCACTTTTTTATGCCTCTATTCCATCAATTCCGTGGTGCTTCACCCTGAGCTAGAAAACCAACTAACTCCATCCAAACCGTTCCTTCTCATCTCTCACTTTCAGTATTCAAATAAACGTTCGTAGAACTTTCACGTCTACAGTTACTTTCGAGGAAGGCATTCTCATCGCACGACGACCCTTCCCAAATACCGCAGAGATTGTGAACTTGAAAAAATTAATTGCGCGATGCAAACTTAAACAAACCTGTTTCCGAACCGCCAATAAAAATGCTACGGTGATCGACGTGTGACGGAAGAATAACTATTATCTCTCCCATACTCTGTGGCGTTCTATTAATCATGCAAATTTCCGAAGAAAACTGACGCATGTTTATCGGTTTAGACGCATCGTTCGGAGAATCATTTTCATTTAAATGATTGAGTTTCGAGTATTTGAGAGATGGGAAAAACTCGAATGAAACCTGTCGAAGATCTTGTAAGTGTAGGATAAATCGGAAATTAATGGTGAGTTAATTAACGGAAACGTTTTAGAAGAAGTCAATATTAGAAGGCGTGACTCTGTAGAAAGCCATAGTATAGTGAAAAACTTTGTAATTTCCATAGATTTTTCCATTGATTTAATCTCGACCGGTTTCGTAATTTCACATTACATCTTCAGGCCTGAAGTTTTCATTATATTTTAGAAAAACGACTAAAGATACAGGGTGAGATTTGAGATCAAATGTTAATTCTAACAGTGTGTTTCCTAATGAATTATTATGTTCGTTTTATGTTATAACACCAAATAATAGTTTACCCATCTTATTAATTCCTATAAAAACTATCACAAAGAACATTCTTACACATTCGTCTGCTAGTATAAGAGAATGTTCCTCTTCCTAGCTACCGTTCAGATAAACCAATAAGCATATATTTTCGCGAACTAATATTAATCAAATATCTCATTAAGCTACCGCATTTGAGCATTTTACCTTTATTCTCCATAGAAGAAGAAATGTTTAGACTCATGTCAGGGGGAAATGTTTCATTCAATCATCCTAGAGACATCCCATAATAGAAAGTTGTGGTGTATGTCAGATTGAGATCTGTTACGGTGATAAATACCGTAAATCATTCCGGCCATTCCCATCCTTTTGATTTTGGCTTTACGATGTCTAGTTGTAACGCAGTTGCTACTCGTGCCATTGTGTTCCTTATCGTTGCCTAGGAATCTAATCCGGAGGAAGTTTCTCAATGCCTTTCCTGAAAGACCAGAGGTATACAATGACCCCATTGGTTTCTATCACTGCTCTTTTGCGGGCTCTATTCAACTCGTTCTATAGTTATCGCATGAGCTCATCTCGAATTCAATTGCCTTCCTTTGAATTGGATCTTGATGCTACACGAGTAAGAAGTTACGATAACGTTGGTAAGGCACAGGTATACGATCTCATTATCTCTTGATGGGGTGTCAACCGCAAAGCTGAATGAAAGCAGCGTGTTTGTTGGTTTTCCAGTTAGAGATAATTCCAAACATATTGCGCGATAAGTTGGGCTTCCGTGTCTGTTTCCTCATACCATCGCATACTAAGTAGCAGATTGTTTCTTTCGGTGTACTACTACATAGAAACAAATATTTAACGCACTACCTGTTTATACTCCAACGTGTTTTATCATTACATTGTCGAATATGACGAAATCAAGTTGGATAGGAAACTACAACGCTTAATCATATCACAGAATTTAAATTAATATCGAAATGTATTAGTCAGTCATTTTTCTACGAAGATAACCGATCCAAATTATAGTTAATTTATAAATATTCGGTATTATGTTTATTTATAATAAAACATCCCTTAATCAATTCTTCGATCCTTAGGAGTTTTAAAAAATCTATTATTATAACTAAATTTTTAATTAAGTTTGGACTATTAAATATCAAACACAATTTTTTATATTTGTTTCTATTTTATTTTCCACGCAGATACTAAATACCATAATAAATAATACCAAATACTCTAATACTAAAACTAAACACAACAATATTATTGCCTACTTCCATAGCGACGAATATAATGAATCAATATTATAAAACACAAGGAATCACACTCCTCTAAAAGAAACCACCCTCACTTGAATGCGTTCTGCCATTCCTAAAACATTCAAGCTAATGACTCTGTTATACGAAATGAATTGGATAAGGGCCTTGCAATCTTGATCCACCTCCACTCGCGATATCGCAATTTCACGCGCGTAATACCGATCGAACCGGCTGCGATTACTCATTGACGCAATAACCTCTCCCTTTAGCGAAAACAAAGGCTCGTTATTTCACCTGGACACATACCGACGCCTTGGAGCTGATTGACGAAGCGTACCGTGGTACCGACTACCCACGGCGCGAGATAAAAACTTGGACCGAACGGCGGGAATTAACCGATCCGGAGGTGGATTTCCCCGTTTTCTACTTGGTCACTCACGGAATAGCCATCAACATCGCCTCGCTCATTACGGACTCCGGAGATAGGGTATTTTTCACCCTCTCTAACCCGAGTTCCGTCCGTCATGTTTTTGGCAAAAGCTAGAGGCCTTTGTGCAATTAAACATGGCCATGGTGTGAGTTATCCGCAATGGACCTTGAAAGATGATAAAAACGAGACATGCTAGAGCGCGGCATGGGGAAAAAACGTATCCTTTGGCGTGTAATTCCTCGTGAAGAAAACCCCAAACGGCGTGCAAAGCAATCGGCAATGGTGGGATTGATTTAGGTTTTCGTCTGGTGTAACATGGCTCGGAAAATTACCGAAACGTCTGGTGGAAGGAAAGTGATTTTTTCGGGGAAAAAAGGTGAAAGGGAAAGTTTGGTACAGCACTTTCCCACGTGCAGTGTTGGATACAACCAAATAGTATAGTTGATATAACGCAGATGGGCTTTTTAAATTAAATGAAGTTGGCAAAATTTTGCGAATTTTATGTGATAGATATTTTACAAATAAATTAATCTTTTATTTTATCTATTCTAGCATTCTTTAAACTGACGTAATAATTGATTGATTATTATGCAGTTTTTAAAAATTTACATCATTTTAAGACAGATATAATCTAACTATTTAATATCCATGGTTTTTTATTTAGGTAATCAAGTATATAAGTGCGTAAAGTTAATTTTAACCCAATCTAAATTCATGAATATGATTTCAATATAATTGTAAACACAAGATTATAGCGTAAGTGAATCCTTATATATGAAAAAAAAATTAATTAGTGTAAACAGCCTGTCTGTTAATGAAAGACACCGTTACTGAAAGAGAGAACATCACCTTTGACACATAATAACTTCTGTGTAAAGATTAGTTTATTATCTTAAGTTATAGATTAAAGACAAAATGGTGGTTGGCTCATTTATGAAGAAACCAATTTTTAGAACATTTTGACGAAATATGTATAGTAATTTGTTTTGTTTGTAAGAGAATTCAATTCCGTAAAACGCATAACTAATCGAATCAAGTTTGACTCTAAATTTAATTTTTCAAGAGCGTAAGAGCCCTTGAAAAAAATAAAAATATACAATATATTTAAAATAGAAGACTCTACGTTTCACGAATAGCTTACATGCTTTCCAGAATGTTTCTTGCTAATCGAATTCATTCGGATACCATAATTCAGATGGGAAAGGAAGATAGTTTCAAATCACTCATTTACGTTGGCATAGATCATCCGACTCAATTAAGAACCATCCATAAATAACGTAACGCATCCGACTGTATACGCTGATTCATATTCAGAAAGATAAGAGATTCACTGATGCTATGAATATCGGAGCCATTCTTTTAATAGAGGGCTGTGATTTACTGATGGTAGTTGAAAGTTAGAGGGGGAAGAGAATAAGTTGGTAGTAGGATACGACCTTTTGTGGCCTGCATTAGATTCACATACTGATCAATTCGTAGATGTAGTCCGTCCATTGAATAACTAATTGCGAAATGAACTCATCTTTCTTTTATCTCGTTCCGTTATTGTACTGAGGCCAAAGATCGTGAGCTCTTTATACCCTAGCCGCAATGAACTGCCAAAGATAAGTGCGTAAGATATTAAATACACTCAATCGGTTGTATTCAGCGACGATAAAAACGTGAATAAATCAAAAGATTCATTTCCCTTTACTGAGCTGCACAATAAGTTCATAAGCTCATGAGGAAATATTTCTTTCATGCCTATTTTTCAATATGCTGCGAAAACATTTACTGTCATTGAAATTAAGTTATGAGAATTGAAAAGAATTATACGGGTAATCAATATAAAATACATTTTTAACATAAAGTCTCTACTCATCGAATCTATGAATAATTTTTGTTGATGACTATAAAAATCTCGATAATCATTTACGTACCTTTCATCAATCAGGACAGATACAAGGTCAATATTAAAAAAACACCGGAATATAAAAATATCCCTGAGTATAGTTGGTCGTAGAGTAGAGAATCAATTAGAAATAGAGCTCTAACTCTTTTTTGTTTTCGATCCTACCCATCACGTAAGGATCATTTCAATAAATAAATACATAACAATCCATCTTAATAAACACAAACACTATTTCAATAAATTAGATACCGGAATCTAATAAATATGACAATCAATCCACATCGACGCGGAAAAATAGCACAGAATGACAGTGCATTAGATTCAGGCTAATTACCGCGGAAAAAGTACGACAACCGCTGAAAATTCTTCACCGCCTACGAAATTTCCACGCCGATTCGCGGGGGCAAATGGGACGAATCGCCTTTTGATTCCGCGAAATCATTAGAATACGCGGGGAAATCGAATCGATTCGCACGAGACATAAGATAGATCGATCGACATTTTTCCCGTCCTTCAGACGATCGAGAATTTTTAACGGGCCGATCTCCGAGAAGCACGCTTACAGTCTACGGAGAAAAATGAACGCGGAGAGGAGAAAGTGAAAAGACAAACGACCTCCGAAGGAGAACGGGCCAAGAATGTATGGGATTCTGAGTACTACGACGCGCCCACAGACGCACCGCAAGGCACAGACGAGTTCGTTTGCAGATTCGATGAATGAAAATTTTCTCGAAACGCATTCATCCTACAATTATTTTTCGCGAGAACTGTCTTTCCTCCTTTCTCTTGCAGAAAAAGTTATTTGCATATTATGCAGCGCTCTTTCCCTGAAGGGAGACGGAAGGTTGTTCGAAGCAATTAAGACGCACGCCCACCTTTGCCGGCGAATTAATTGAGTTGGGAATCTGCCAGGGATGCTCTAGTGATAGCGTGCGACGGGGCCTTTTTATGAAATTCCCTATTTCCTGTTCGGGAACCAAAAGGTGCCGCGTTGGACGAGGGCCAATCGTTATGAATGCGCCTCTGGCACGCGAGGAAGATTTGCGGCCGAGGATGCTAATTGGCAGGCTAATTGTCGAGCCGAGATTTCAGATATGCTGATAGAATGCGTTTTCGTATAATCCCACCCGTCATTAAGAAGAAATTTTACGCATAATTTACTTATGTCAACAAAAACCTTCCTTACAGCTCGTCTTTAAAATTAAGATGCATGGGTCGCATATTGTTTGGTGTACCCTCGATTAATGTCTTCATGCAATTATATAGCTTTCGTAATACCGAGAGTTCGTATGAATGAATTTTAGAGAAAGTCAACCGTAAAAATTTTCCGAGGAAAAGAAGTCGTAAAACCGGTTCCTATGTACTATTCAAATACCAAAAGTGCATGATGTTGACTTACGACATAGTTCGGAGTGGAGCTAATGAGGATTCTTCCCCTATGACATTTTTCAGAAGTCTTCTTCATTTTTCATTTCATCACTTTCTGAGAAATTGAGGCTGACGAAAAGTTACGACGAACAACTAAATCTCTGCCTTAAAGTTTGATTGATGATACCTGAAAATAATTAAATATACCTAACTCATGACATCATATTGGCAAATCGGTGTAAAATAAAGTGATTAAACGTATAAATTTTATAAATGCATTCATGCATTTCTCAAAGCCTACGAATGAATACCTACGATACATCGAATTGATAAAACAAACATTGAACTAAAACCTTTAAAAATATTACTAAATATTGAATTAATTGTAGAAAATTATTCACCAGTGAATCGATTAAAATAAAACAATATTGTGATGTAAAATACATTAAAAGGTAATTCTACTGATTAATGAAATCAAATTAATAGTTTCCACGTAATAAGGAAGTTATAATACTGTTCATTTACCTTATCTATTCTGAAAAAATAAGCTTTTGAAAAATCTATTTTTCCTACAGACATTTCCTTTTTATTTATTCGGTTTACTTAGTTATATTCATTAATTCCAATTGAATTCATACGCTCAAATCGAATCAGAAATTTAGAGAATGTCAGAATTAAAATCTAGGTCGTCAATAGTTCCTTTGGACAATTAATTGTTGCATAAGATACCGGAACAAGAGAAAAAGTTTGCTTAACCTTTGAGATAAACGGATAGAAAGAGGGAAACCGTCCGCGACTGAAAACTGTCAAGCGTGAAAATAATGCGACCCTCGTGCATTTACCTCATCGTCTCCTGAATGCTAAAGAGCGGTCACAACATAACGAAAGGAATTTACATCACCATTGAAAGTCTACACTCTCCCGACGGTTTTGAAGGGTCAAATATGCAGGAATTTCAGTAGCGAAAGTAGGCCTCACATAATCCAGTCATCATTCGTCGGAAATGCTAACCACATCGATATTGGCTGGGGGCCACTTGTTCAACCAAGCGGTTCTCATAGTCTGATAGCCATGTGGAAAGACGGCCCATGATAGATGAACGTATTGGAATATTAAAAGATAAGGAGTAAAAAATTCAATTTAGTAACATCAAAAAGTTAAACTACAGCTGATAAATTAAAATATTCAAGAAAGCCTTAGCATCCGGACATATCGTACACGATAGAAAATGTATTTTGGGAGATGAGATCAAAGAAATTTTTGTATTCAAGCGGGTTGGACTTCCCGTAGTGCGGGGTTTTCCCAGATGAACTTTCCGTGAAAGGGAATTTTTTCTAATACATTTCATCTTCCCTTTCCTCTTTGCCAAGGAGTTCACATCTATTCTGAACGTTCAAAGGAAATTATGGAAAAGAAAGATTCTACGGGGAATATAAGTGTAAATTTCCCTTTCAACGACACTAATAATAAATGCCATACGCTTAAATAGGAAATATGGAGAAGAATAATTCCAAATCATTTCTAAATCCTTAGACATACTTACTTATGAGTAACAATCAAATTTTTTGCCATAAAATTATAATTGGCCAACATTTTTCAAACTGCATATTTTAACCCATAAAGAATTCTTTGAATTTTATGAAAATAATTTATTTACACAGCCTTCTTTTAATCCTATTAAGAGCCCAGATAGCTCAGTCGGTAGAGCATTAGGCTTTTAACCTAAGGGTCCAGGGTTCAAGTCCCTGTCCGCCCGAGCATATTTTGATATGCAATATTCCATTTTTACACTACTTCTATTTGATGTGTGGAGAACATAATCATCTGGAATTATTTGGTAAGTATAACGCATGTTCGAACTTCATTCTCATCATATTAACATATATATCAAATTCAAAGATGAGAAGATCATTATATAATCATTGCTTACGGGGTAATATACATTATGCAGTATTTTCCGCAGTTCAAGGAACAACTAAATATAGCTTAATTGCTTCCTCGTAAGTCATGGGAGCAATGAATTTTCGACGTACAAAAAATAACCCCGCGTTGATCTACGGCCATTGCGTCACACGAAGGACACCTCCAACATCCCCAGAAGGTCATACGAAAGAGCGGACGGCAACACTTCCCCCCTCCGATCTATCAAAATTCCCGCCCCACCCACTCTCCCACATAACTTTCTCCGCACTCTAGCGTGGAAATTCCATGCCTCTGTCCCACGAGACTTTTTTGTCGCATTGTGTCGTTTCTGAAGCTCCCATTACATAAACATGTAGCAAGAATCGTGCCTTTTACCAGATCCTAAGATCTTGCCAACTCTTGAGGACGCCGTTCTGTGCCCGGTTCGCGGAACGCGGTACGAGCACACCGCTTTTAGGCGACGATTTTCCCGGAACTATTAAAATCGATTTTTCCTGATAGAGGCGCGCGACTTCGCGGTGACGTTATGCGTATAAAATGCGTAAACAGAGGAATTTGATGCAAATCGATCTTTCGTGCGAAAATTTATGAGGGCGTGCATGAGCAGGTATATAAGAGGAAATCATTACTTCTCCTTATGAATTTTAATATCCCAATATTACAATTATTATTTTGAATTGAAAGAAATATATACAAACATGCATATATATTTAATTAGCGATAATTATTTATTTTCCAGTTTATCGTTATTACGAGAATTTGACTGAAATGGAAGAGCAATGTAATTAAAAACTCCTGGTTCAGCAAATTTGAAAAGGATTACGCACTTACAGGGTGTAGTTACACAGCGTCATTTTAAACATTAAGGGTCCACAAATGAATAAGTACGCATTAGCAAAACAATGCATAATGATTATACAGAGCTGTTTAAACACTTATAATTAAGTCCTTAAGTCTGAATATTACATCCATACACGATCTCACAAGACATTAAATAAGACAACTTCGAAGTATTCACAATCTAAAAAAAGACTAAAAATTCCCTAAAATCACTGCAGAGAGATAAAAGGGCAAATTTAATATTCGGCCAGCACTATCATATCGGAAACCAATGTCGTGCGACCTTTACATAGAAGTTATCGACTTATTTCAATACGGGCTCGAGCAAAAAAACGAATGCATCTCGGTTTAAATTTATGCACGGGATGTTTGCAGAAAAACAGCTCGTCATGACATATTCCGCAAATAAATCTCCCGAATCGATCTCGAGTGCCTTGTACGATTGTCGAATCATCCTTCACAACTAAAAAGGAAATGAAATAAAATAATGATTCGTTGAGTTTGTACTACCGGAATTTTTATTTTATTATTTTGTTCGGTGAATGAGTGTAAACAGATGCCAAAAGTACGTGGGGTTGAATGAGAAAGAATACAACTCGAAAGGTTAAAAAATCGCTATGAATAATTTTGTTTGAAAATCATTTTATACTGAACATGTTACTAAGAGTGATATTTATCACATAATCATAGATAATATACATTCTTATATTAAACTTTTTACAAATCTGGTTAATAATGATCAGTGAGGAAATCACAGAATTTTAAAGTCATCGTTCCATATTCATTCGCAAATACAAAAATAATCGGGTGGGAAAGCTTTAGTGATATTGACGCTTATAAGTGGCAGAATAAAAACGAGAATCATATTTCTATAGAAGCTTTACTTTGGCAGCTACTCGAAGGATTCTCTGAATTTAGAATGTTAGTTTTATGCATGACCAATCATTATCACCATCCGGAAGAGGTGAATAAATACCAAAGTCACTTCACGCCTAACACATCTATAAGAATTACATCTATAAGGAAATGTATTAAAATAATAAAGGGTATAAATTAGAGAAAATAAACTAGGTAATTCCACAATATTCAACACGCTTAAATGATTATAGACAGAAATTTTTGGCCTATGAATTTTGATATAATAAACATTATTTATTCTATTTATTTCATTCACATACCATTACTATGCTATTTAATTTGAGCAGTATAACTTCTGATCCGCAAATTATCAACATTCGTCAATTCTAAATTTCAAACCTGCTTCTTAATTATTATATGAGCAATAATAAAAATTTAATAGTAAAAAATATAAATAATTCCCATTTTATGAGGAAGTTCTTTCATAATACCTCATAATTCTTCGAGATTCGTTTTTAAGGCGACAAAGACAAACTTTTCACAATAATTGAAAAAACACTAAGTTTTATTTCGGGGAATAGTGAATTTAAGAAATCATTATCATGATCGTATGATTTCCCTTATTTCATTACAACTTGTACATTCAAATCTATAGAAACCATTGTTACCTTTGATTGCAATTGAAGATAAATTCTCGCTTAAAATTTTGAATGTCTAGCTCCCTCAAATTAAGTTGGAATAAAATTCTAGGGAACAGAACAGACCAACGAAAAAACAGTTCGAAGAAAATTTCACACAAAAACAGAAATACGAAACAAGAACCTAATAAAACAAAAAAGGCAAGCTCTAATTTAAACATTCGTATGAACGCCTAATCACTGTAACTTCAAACGTAAGATCACGCGACAACCGACCAGAGAAAAAATACAACACGCGAGCCGCCATCAGCTCTCAATAACGGCACAGTCTCGTTAACGACGGATGTGGTAGAAACGCGATGCGTTTCTGCAAAGCAAGATCGCTAGAAACGATACACATCTGTTGCCGAGGACGCTCTCAAAAATCTTACGGTATCTTAGTTACACACACGGCTCGCGTAACTCGCGACGTACGAATACTCCTCCAGAGGTGCCACCTTTCACTGCACTTCGTCACGACCATTCACTCCGCCGCAGAAGAAGTGAAAGCGGGCCCCGGCACGTGGCGCGGGGAATTCCAGCGCTCGCGAAGGCTCCCGGAATTGTTACCCGGACCCGATGGGCAGCCGGCGGCCGCCTCGATGACGCACCGCGAATTCCCGCTCTCGTTGCGAAATATCGTAACTATGTTACCTCTCGGACAGGTGTAGAGAGACGTATAGGAGTGGCGAATGAAAAACGATATCGGGTGTAAAAGATTGGATCGCGATTGTTACAGGATTTCGCTCGTGACACAGATGCTTCGGAAGGTATGATTGGTCGCAGATGGGGACCACAGGGGCAAGGTTCTCGATCTGTATCGACTTCCAGGTACCCTTGGAATTCTGTAGCGAGAGACCGCACGTATTTGATAACTCGATTTCGCGGTGCTCCGATAGAAATCGAGGCCTGATCGGAATGCGTTATTAAGAAGGAGTGAAATGGGTGCGGGTGGTTTTTTTTATCGACCGAAATATTTTTCGGTTCCTAGAAATGTTAGCTGGTAAGAATAAACGAGGAAGTTATATTTTGACATTGGGATAGCAGAATTGGAGAGAGCTATTATCAGATCAATACTTAACGTTCTTGTAGAAAATATTACAAAGGAAATCGTAAGGTTACTTCTATCTTAATTATATGGAAAATATTATGATTTCTGCAAACTTGTAAAATTCACTCTTGATACAAAAAGACGTGTACGGGCCTAATGCTAGATAATCATTACATATTCATAAATATTCGAAACAAAAATAGTCGGGAATCAAATACCTTGTAAATTATGGAGCGGAATATTTCTTTCCTATGCCTGTGATACAACAGTATACTTTAACCTCAATATTGAAACGATTATGTCAGCTAAGTTAACGTATTCACCAAATTTTAAAACTCGTTTCCTATTCATTTGAAAAATTTAAAATTAATTTAATAATAATATTAATTTTTGTAAATACTTCAACCACATTACATGTAGAAGATGTACATTACATTGATATTATTTTATATAATAAGATATTTATTTACGTACATTAGTTTATTGAAAAAGATGAGAAGTGTCCTATTGTATTCCAGAGTTTATCGCACATCTTTCGAGGCAAGAGATCAGAGCATTATCTCCAACGAGTTTAAATTTTTCAGGAATGAATCAACCATTAATTCGTAATCAAATACCTGCTTACTGCGATCTATTTGCAAGTCACCGAGTTGATATTTTTAACTATGAGCAATCATTAGAACAGTTGAAAATTTAGAAGATCATTAAGTTACTCTACATTATTTTTCGCAATCACCTTCGCTGTCCTCGGTAGTATAGTGGTCAGTATCCCCGCCTGTCACGCGGGAGACCGGGGTTCGATTCCCCGCCGGGGAGAAATTTTTCTCTCTTTCTTTTCGTTACACATCATTTCTACATACAGAATATTTATTCCTGTTTTTTTCTTAATCATTATTTCTATTTATTTATGTTAATATGCATTAGTAATCGCTTGAACCTTTTATTTTTGGGTTCGTCAAGTATGCATGAAATAGGAAGGTATACTTTCTCAATAAGTGCACACTTTTTCATAAATCTCAATGTTAAAAAATAGTATACATCAATCATCGAACAAGTTAATAATATCAACATAAGTTGTTTTTAATTTTCCATTATAAGGTTGAATAAGTATATGACCCGAATAATATAACGGGTTATGCAAAAGCCAAACATAACTAATTACAAAGCAGCTATTATTACTTTAATTATTTAAAACAAATATAATATACTTTGCTAAACAAACAATTATTCAGCCTTACTCACAATAAATATCATTTAAATTTTAGGTCTTTGACTTGCATTTTCACATCGAACGTGTACATATCTAATATTGAGATAATAATCAAATTTAATAGAATAATAATTGAAAAAATGCAGCACAATGTATTTGGATAAATAAGATTCGTTTTACATTGCATACGGTTAATTCTAACGTTAAACCCATACAATCTCACGGAAAGGAATGGAATTCAGGTCGCCACCTTGCGAGGGAAAGCAGTACTGCTTTAATCTTGCCCGCTTCTTTTGAACGCAGCAAATTAATACGCGTAACTATTGCTATGGTAATTAAGCGTTACCTCTTAATTTACATTAGAGTGATAATACTTTTAAATAAACTTTAGAATAAATACTTAATAATGAACACTTTTAAGGAATATAACGAAGAAAATCCACATAGTCATATTATAATCTTTTACATAAACTGAGTGTTTCAACAATTTTTATATAGTGACAAGTTGATTAAATAAGGGACTTAGTATAATGTCAGTATAGTTTTTAAGACATATTAATTGTCAATAAATTAACTAATTTTTGGTCGATAAAAGTAATGAAGTGAGACGAAATTTAAAGACAGTTAGACAATCATTTGATACAAATTATTTTCTTTTCATCACCTAAAAGAGGAAAAAATGTGAAATCCGTATGCGTTATCTTTATAACTAATTACACCTTATTTACTACGGAGGTTTTGACTTTCTTCTCTTATTTAAAAGAAAATAAAGAATTATTGAAGATTCCATTGGAATTCATTATGACTGAAACGTCATATCACGTTTTACGGAATTATCTCTAGAAATAGGAACAAATTCATAAAAAAGAAAAACGAATACCAACACTACATCGATAGATATTACTTCAACCTATTACAATTCAATAAATCCTGAGATGATAATAATTTATAATGCAACGCTGATGATAAACATGTATTCCTGGATGCTCGTAATTCGTAAACATTCTTAAATTTCACCTCCAAACATAAATTACATCTCTTTATTAGGATGCAAAAGTGGCGTGGTAAATCATGCATTAAAGTGTCAATTTGGCCGTAAAACGACTTTGAAAGGCAGTATTTCTTAATCTCTTGACAACGCCCGAGTGCTATAAATAGGTCCTGCATGAGGTTCACCTCATTGCTTCTCGACACGAGTACATTCGGACAATCTACGGCCTTGGTTTTTCTTTGCGGGCAGATGGATGTGACCTCCGGCCTTTACGGGTCTCCTTGCCAATTGACACCAAGTCACTGCAACTCGCACGAATGCCCTCCCTCGGTTGTCCATTGGGCGCCTAATTCTTGCTTTTCTTTTACGCGCAAGCTGTCTCCTAGCAACCTTCAAGCACCCATGTTTTTCTGCTGATTTTACGGTACAGTACGGCCTCGAGAGTTCTTAAATGAGTCTATACTTTAGGATTAAGATTTTTTCATCAACTATTTCATAATTTTCGAGTCAGATATCCCTTTTAAAACCTTCATTCTATGGAACAATACTGGCAAGTTATATCCTGCAGAATAAAAGATGAGAGTAAGAAGTGCACCCATAAGATTAAAAAGCTTCCCGAAGTATTAAAACAATATCCCATTACTTCTAGTACATCATTCATTAGTAAAGAGGTCACCATAGCCGCTTGAGCCATAAGTTCGATTCTTATTAGGGTATATTGATTGATTATTTAAGCACCGATTTTTTAAGAAAATGTTACCACGATTTAATGAAGTAATTCATAGATACAAAAAAAGAATATTTCCCCATTTTTGCTAAAATTAATAAACCATTATTATAGTTGATTCTAGTCATGCCATAAATCCACCAATAAAAGATATGGTTACTTTACTAAGCGGCTTACATCTATATAACATGCATACTAAGCATAAATTTATGAACAGCTTTACACAACGCGAATTTTCTTCACATGGAAAAAAAGGAAAAAAAACAAACTGACAAAAAAAAACAAAAAAATCAACACCTTAATAATTTCAAGGTTTCTAATTATTCAGCACAATAGTCAACTGTGATAGACTGAACTGTTTTGAGGAAGTAAAACCGAACTCTACATCATGCAGTTTGCCAACAATTTCGAATAAATTGTAACCTTGCACCATGAGTATTTATGTATCCTCCGCGTAATTCTCCCATCGGTTACTGCGTGACCCTTGAAACTGATTGATTTACCTTCTCATAAATAATTGACAAGTATAAGGAATGCGTATTCCCGACCTCTGGACATATTCAATAGAGAGAGAGAGTGCATGTTCTGCCCAGTCACGTTCGAGCTCTCTCTGGGTAACCTGTCACCGGAGTCGATTTTATAAAGGCTTTGAGAGAGTATATTTACGAGAAAAGGATAATTTAAACACGTATGACCCACGTCCGAGACATTAAAACGAATAATACCGCGACTAAAATAAGGATTGAACCAAAAGGCGGACTTTGTTCAAGATTTTGATCTGTTTGAGAACTTATGCTTTATATAAGCTACACCCATTGCTATTCTCATGGTTGACCAAAGAGCATCCGATTTCCGTTAAGTAGCGTTCAAAAGGATACTTCGCGAAGTGAATTATGTGCTCGAAGAACGGAGCGGATGCGAGTCGTAAATACGGTCTCTCGATTCCACCGAAAGTTGCGAAGCTTGGGAACGGAATGTGGAATACGGTGAATTTCAGAAATATCCGCTATCGGAAGGCGTAAATAGCCCCGAAGCGAGGCAGTGTTTTTACGTGAGAAAATTGGTTTACTCTATTTCGACAGACGGAAAATTGGTGGAATAGGTTTCGTTGAAGGACTAAAGAAGTGTCCTTGATAATCAGAAATTTATTCCGAACTAATTTATGCATTTACAACCAAGCATGATCCACCCTTGGAAAAAATTCATTCATCTACGATTGCATCCATTTCTCTTTTAGTTTTTTCCAATCCTTGATCCTTTTATTCATCTATCATCAAAGTCTTTACATAGTAAACAACTTACGCAAACCTTCCTTTTCTTCAT
Source organism: Pantala flavescens (assembly GCA_020796165.1). Classification (NCBI taxonomy): domain Eukaryota; kingdom Metazoa; phylum Arthropoda; class Insecta; order Odonata; family Libellulidae; genus Pantala; species Pantala flavescens. Next base: position 14,714,861 of record CM036879.1, on the reverse strand, counting down.
TCGCTTCTTTCTTTGTTTCATTTACATGCATTTATGAGTAGTAAAGGAAATTTTCTCTGACCACGCCAGTCTGCTAGTAAAATACGTATCAATAAAATTTAAAGGGAGTGAAAAAGGGACATTTCACATTATTATGACCTTCCACGGCATAACACCTTCGCATTTCGAACACTATCATAGCTTTGAAAAGCTGATAAATGGTAAATTTCCCTATTCTATAGTTGGCCTCCCACTTATAATCTATCATCATCCACGTTACTTTTTTTTCGATATTTATACATTTATTCTACAAAGCTAAGGAGCTCGGACATGGATTCTCACTTCCTCTTAAATAATATTTAGCATAAAAGTCAAGCCTTTAACCTTGGCGAAATAGACGTAATGAAATTCGATTATCTTATATCGAGGTTCCATATCTACTCAGGCATTTTAGAGTACAGACAACATTTCTGCGGTTATCTTAAGAGACAAAAGCTTTTCTCTGTTTGCTTTGTATTCATTCCACCAACTTAAGTCCCTGAACCAACTCTTGAATGTCAATTCCAGAATGTAATTGTAGAGAATAAGATACTTTAAGTTAGCGCATAGAATAAACTAAATCATAAAATACTAAATTTGTTATAGCGAAAATGTATATGTACACGCATTGAATGCATGCGTCAAGACAATAATTTCATTCGAACTCAGAGAAGTTGATATATACTCAGGAAGTGTCTGAAAGAGTGTAGCATTATGTATAAAATATAATACTTCTAATCCAGCCCATTTTTATTACAAGTTTAGAAGAGAAAGAAAAAGAAATCTATCACTGAATCCAAGAAGAAACTAGCAGAGAACACTGCTGGATCGTGATGGGGAACGTTTGATTTCCAAAACATTAAAATTCATGAGCGTAAATGTTTCCTTCTCGGAAGAGAATATTACGTAATAGACCAATCGCCTTGTTTGTAGCCCATGGCAGTTAAAATTTGAGGAATGGAGCGATAAATAAACTACGTTTCGGCCCACAATAGAACGGCGGTAGCTATAAACGGCCTGTGATTCAAAAAAATCCTTTGATTTCCTATGCGTGGAGAAATGAGAAATTTACGACCTGAAATTCCCTTCTGTTTCTTCATCTTATACTCCATTATCGAATCGATTAAAAAGTATAGAAGAGCCATAAAGGATAATTACTCCTTTAGCTCGGTTATTTGATCTGAGATGATTTCTATTCTCCGATTTTATGTACGCGAGATGAAAACATCATCGTGGCGCCGTGGGCACTCTGCGTTGTATATAAGGTTTTTGAACGTCGATTACAGAATCAAAATATAGCCCCCTTAAGAGAGAGAAGAAGGATTTTTTATGGCTTTTTAAATAATTCCCCTCTCGTAATTCATTAAGCGAACTCTTACGAACCCACTCACCCGGATCTGCCTTCGAGTATCGGCTTTTTTATTTTCGTGGGGAGGGAAAGTGGTGGTTTTTAAGACCAAATTGTCACATCCAGTCTCCTGAGGCCAAGGTCCGGGTCGAAGATGAAATAAAAACGGAAGAAAAGGAAGGTGGGGACTGATCGCGTGCCCTCTCCACTTTTCATTCCCTCTTTAACTTCGAGTTTGGGTGTTTGAACACGGGCGTGACCATCAATGGTTCATTGGATCATAAAACTCCCTTCGAATAATCACGAAATTCCAAAAATAACTTCCCGAATAGAAAAGATACTTTGAAGGGGCGGGGTTCGAATCTCTCTTATACACGCACTATATCTAATCGAAGTTAAACCCTTGAATAGGATACCTGTATGCGATACCTAAGACAAAAGAATATACTCGAGTATTTTCCCGAAAAGGCTTTATTAAACGACTGATTTAAATTATCTAAATAGAAATACTTCATCAGTACTTAATTTTGTTTATACCTAATACATAAACTTATAACCTCACTACAAAATGTCTCAAGAAAGCAGCAGATTGAACTAAATATACTTGTGTATATTAAAATTTTCTTTTTTCCAGAATATCTTTCAAAATAAATGAATAAGTTTATCTATAAGATTCTAGGATGATGCCAATGAAACAAGATATATTGAAAATTTGAAAATTATTTCAGAAGTTAATTCAACGCAATTACGACGGGTCGTAAAAATACATAAACAAATCCGGATCTATAATTAATAATAATACATCTCTAATTCTGATACCATAATTAATCGAAGACCCAGCTATATTTTAAGAAATTAAAAGAATTCAAAATGATCATCAAAGTTGATGGAAAACACCTTATAACTACACGAGGCATGTCCTAATGTATAGTCAGCATGGAATTAAAATGTACACTGCATATATTCTGCGATATTTCCACTAAAACAGTACATTCGTTGCGGGAATAAATGATAATATTACAGTGGAAGATATCGGTTATGAAGAGTCCGAATAACATGGATTACAAGCGAAAGTTATGAAGGCAATCGTGGGGTATTCCCCGCGTTGACCATCTCGACTCCTCTTACAAAATCTCTCTTGCGCATCTTGATGCAATGATCTCCTGGCCTTTTTACGATGCGGGAAAACCCGAACGGTGGGGTTAAGAGACGGTGACATAAATCGTCTCGTAATAGCACTCGATGCATCTCTAAGACAGTCTATCTCCCGAGATTTGTTCTTATCGTCTTTATTCTGATTACGTCTCGTCGCGGCCACTTATACTGCGGGATACCATCTACGAGTGTCGTAATATCGCGTTGACCACGTGAGGAAGAGAATTCCTTCCGTACGGAACGACTTACTCTCCCTTAACCGGTTACTTACCAGAAGGATCTATTGGTTGCATGAACTACCCCTCGAATTTATTTTTTCTATCTGCACCAAAATGAATCATAATAGTGCTTGGAAAGGGAGACTCGTTCAAAGCCTCTTGCGGAATGGTAGTGAAAACTTATCCCCTAAATTTTAGGAAAATTGTTCTTATAATTACTATTTTTACAGTAAAGGAGAAGTGAGTGTTTCTTTAACCTTACGAGAAATGATTTGCACAGTAGTGTAAAATCATTATACTAATGTTAAAGATTTACAGTTTTTTTCAAAGTTATACATTTATACCCCCCAAAATAATACAGATCGTATGAGCCTCTATACCAATTTAAAATATATCTTCCAGTTCCATGTCAATGAAATTTATAATGTATAAAGTATAGAGTGCTACTACATATATTTTCTCAAAATAATCAAGATTTAAAATTTTATGAATACTCAATTTAGGAATCCAAATTATCACAGAGAACTACAGATTACGAATGACACCAACAAAAATAATAGCCTCAACAACGATTAAAGATAGAAAAATTATAAAAATAAAAAACTATAATCTTTTAAAGGATCTATTTTTTAAAAGCAATTGTGATTACTGAGAAAAGATGAAATTTACTCCAATTGAATAAACATATTTCTTACGGCTGAAAATATAAGAATGTTCAGAGATTGAAAAGAAATATACGTATAAAAAATTGTAGCAATAAATCCAAGAAGAAGATGATCTCGAATCAGCCTACTTTTTAGCAGATAAAACAGTTCAAAAAACGTTTGTTTAAGAGGATTTCCTCTTCAGGACATTTCCTCGAGATACATCAATGCCACAACTCTCTCTTCTAGGCGATAGATGAGAACGGAATCCCAGCATATTTGCCTCCTTTTGAGACAGGCCCGGCGTGTAAAAAAAACAGGATCGAACCGTCCGAAAAATAAGTCCCCTTTTTGTCAATATACCTATCTCACTCCTTTCCCCAAACACCACACACACCGCCCGCAATATCTCCGGAATCCCGTCTTATATCTTTCTCACGCTTTCCACTCGGTCCAAAAGCGATCGTTCCCAAAAAAATCCGCCTGTATCTTTTTCTAATAAAGAGGCTATTCTGTTCTGCGTCCTTGGTTACGTCATAGCCGAAACTTGCCTTCGGGCGGGTCCTTTACAGACGAGTTTATGTCCCTCCCATCTTTTATCGCTCTTCCTACTACTCCATAGTTTTCCCACCTTGATTCCCCACCCTTCTCTTCCTACTTACTTACTCGTCTTCGGATAGCTTTTTCTAAATCCATTTCCTGCTTTCAATGTCACGTCGAACTCGTCTCTCGTTTCAGCCTATTTTCCGCGACAGAATATAGTTTTCCAATCAAGTATTCGAAACCCTCATATAATCTATGTATTTCTTTCGTATGTCCCTCTTTCTGTTAGATAATCGCCCAAGGCTTTTGCGGCTTCCTGAACTTCCGAATAGGCTTACCACAGGTGATGCTGAGGTCTAGAGGAATGCATCTATTTCCCCATAACTAGCCTATTCGGCCATCGAAAAGGGTAATTTGGTGGAAATACGTTTTCTATCAACTATATCTCGTTTTCCTCGTAAGTTAGAGCTGTTTTTTGAGAATCCCACATCACCTCTTTCTGCTACTTATATTTTCTTATTTAATTCTCGAGTGTATTCGGAAAGATGAGGAAGTTAAAGTTTCAAAGATGAAATGGGAATCGGAGATTTTTAAGAGGCAATAAATTATAAAGATGATTGAAATGTACGCTTTTCCGGGTTCAGATGTAGAATGCCTTCCCTCAGATGATATTTAGAATTATGAATGGCTAATGTCATTTTAATGCACCGATTAAAATACTTTTGCCTATTTTAATATCTTTTTCATATGTTGGAAGGATTTCTCGGAGTTCGTTCAACCGATACGTAGAAACGATTTCCATAGAAATCACTAGCAAAGATTATTAACTGAAAACGTTTTACAGTATTACTTTCGTAATTCAATCAATACTCACAGCTGCATTAAATAATATTGGTGAGACAAATCAATACAATGGAAAGCCATTCTATTTACTTATAAAATGAAACAATTAATTATTAAATCAGTAATGGTAATTGAACACAAGACACAAGTAATCGAACACTAGCATAATCTGGAACAATTATGAAAAGGCAACAGCTTTCATTCAGCTTTCAACAGCAGAGTTTTTACGTAAATCAAGTAATTTATTCTTAAATTAGATGATTTTAACGAAACTCGATTCGGTTGAACCTGATTTCATATAATTAGACCACAATTTACTGTTATAATAACGTAAACAGATAACCCTTATCAAAATGGTATTATTACGAAGCTAGGATTCTAGCCTTTGGAGAAATCAATGTACGAATAAAACTTTTCCGAGTCTGACAATCGAATCTCCGGTCACGTACACATCTCAATCAGAGTTGAGCACTTAACGAAGAGAGACGTAGAACTCCATTCCCTTATCCGGCATTGTTAACATCCTTCTTAACCTGAAGTACTTCACCGTGAGGTACAACATTTTAAATCACGGCATTTATTTGTAATTCAACGTAATTCATCATCGATCGTAATTGATATAATCTTCAATTGGATCGATTCGGTGATAAACGATACCCATTACGCAAAAGACACGAGCGGTAATAGGGTCAGTGCGGCAATCGCCGGACTCGTGCCTCACATTCTCGAAATGGTTGGACGTAGCCGCACTCACGCCAAGGCTACCTTCACATCCTCTTAAGGAAAAAACCGTTTCATATATAATATCCTTTCTAATATTACACGGTCCTTGAACGAGTGATGGAAGCGCGTTTCCGTCCGATCCCCTGCAGACTTCATTCAGACGTCCCGTTTTGAAATCGTTTTATTTGCTTTCCGCATCGCTTGTCCCGGTGACATCTCTCCCCGAATTCCGTTTTCACGCACCGCTGAAACCCTCATTTTGGAACTTCCCGTGCAGGTGAAAGAGGCTATAGGTAGTAGTGACCCTCGCATTAGTGAGGGGGCTTTACGAAGATTTATCTGGCTAACCCTAATGAAAGAAGCCGTTCCGTTCTGATTGCTTCTGCCCATTTCCCGCGCGCCTCTTTCTTAGGAGATCGTTTACACGGAGAGGTGTTTTCGGTAGTTTCTAAATCCATGGGCGTCCTAGAATTTCTGAAACAGTTCCGCAGGCGACCGGTTAGCGGGAAATATCTCGTGGCTCCCGGGCGGATGCTTACACTATATAGATAGAGGCCCCCGAGGTTGTTTGATTTTCGGGGAAGAAGATTGATCGAGTTATTACAAGATTTATAGCATGGGTGGGTATCTGTCGTGATAATCTTTGTAATAGCAGACAGATCTGACGAATGTATCGGAAAATGACAGGATGATGTGAGAAAATTAGGGCAATGGTATCGAAGTTGCAGCAATTTACGTTATTATGATATGTGAATTATGATGCGCTAATATCAATCGGATGGTTGACTGAACTTTGAAATTAATACTTCAAATTAGAATTTGCAAACCAAGTTGGAATGTGGAAATACTTTATCCATTACTTGAGAGTTAGCAACATAACAAAGAACTATTTTTCTACATAAAATTACTTCCAAGGACATAAGCCTCGATCAATATTTAAGGATCTGTTAGGGTAAACAATTATACGGCGGCAGATATTAAAACACAAGACAATCGAATCGTACGAATAAATCTAATCTGGAAAATTGTAAACTATCGAAATCACCGGAACGATACAAGAATGACTGAACATTGAATTAATAATAATTACGAAAACATATGCACACATTCATGTATCTTATAAAATCTTAAGTCGATAGCTTGAAGGATGCTGAAAACCTCATAAAAACGCAATTATTCTGTTATTCCTTACTATATTATCAGTTGAGATGATACAAACATAATCTTTCGTATTTGAAACTTTAATTTGTAAATGACTGGATTTACCCGTACACTAAACGGTTAATACCATAGAATAATTCAAACTAGGTTAGCAACCTAAAAGTTTTGAATTAACCAAAATAAAGAAATTCCAACATTTCACACGAAATTTATCGACAAAATTGAACTGAAACAATCTTAATTTACTTACCAAAGCATTATCAGAAAAGAATTCTTTTCAAAGCGATCCTCTTATCGTGAACTTAAATAAGAAGCCTGTCTGTCAGAGAATTGATAGAATTGCAAAAAACCAAGAGCCGTTTACTTATTTATTCGATCTTTTGGTTGACTGAACTCTAAAGCTAAGCTTCCATAAATTATATCTTTGTAAAAAAAATGATTTCCTTTCTAATTTCCAAAAACTATAATTAAAAATCTATTGAGGAGAGAATGAGCCCTGAAGATACACGTGTTCCAGACAATCGGATAGCCCTCTTCCTTAACCCACCAATAAATTATTACTCTAACGTATTTCGTTTTTGGGTCGGTCTTAATCGGTCTTATGAAGGGTGAGGCGATTTGTCGGTCAAATTTCACTAATATATTTAAGAACGCTGCCAATGTAAAAACTGCTATAAACAGCTACTCAATTTCCTTTGAAGGTACTTAACGACTGAACGGCCTAATTTTCCTGCAGCGGTCCACGATACGCGAAAGATTTAGTCATAATTAATAACGAGGTGCTAAAAGCTCTGGAATCGGATACAAGCAGCTAGCACTGCAATATTTCATTATTCTTGAAACTATACATCACAAGTAATCGTAAATATTGCATCTTTCAAAGTTAACTTCATTTAATTCTCCCAGAAAATTCCTTTTTAAATGCACAAAACGAATTGCGAGCGAGAAAAGTATTTTTATCAATAATGGAAAGGCGTTGGCGAAAGTAGCAGATGCATCTAATGGAAATATACTTATCTATTAAAACAATTTTTGGAAGTATTCTTCATGTAATTAAATTTGATGATCGTGGTAAGCGTGATGAATGGGTTAAACGACTATAGACGATAATTAATATTACCACAAGCCAAGTGAAGATGAAGAAATGTACTGCTAATCCCGTTGTTTACAATATTTAAAGGAAATATCACTATTATTAAGATGATAGAGGAAATTAACTCTATTTTTAAGTACACATGAGTACATCCACATGTTACAAAGAAATGATGCCATCCTTGATTCGTAATTATCAGAAGGATATTATTACTGAGTGATTATGATTTACAATGAAAAGTAAATTAGTACGTGGTACTAGAATAATGATTCTTAAAATGATTTACTTAGATTTTGTTTGACACAGTTATTGAGTTGTACCACCGGAAACCTAAGAATTTCCTTTCTTACAATTAGAAAAGGGAAATTGGATCTGAAGATTACATAGACACTGAAGTATCCTCAACTTAATTAAGCTTCAATCCTTTCCCATCATTGCAGGCAAAGAAATGAGAAACGGTACTATGGCAGCATTCAAAGTGAGTTCCCACGATGGAAAGCAGTTCTCGATGAGATTTCGCTTCAAATTTGATTTTAATTGCCATAATGCAAGAGCGAGACGCACAATAGATGAAAACTGCGTGGAAAGATGCACCCTTTATGCTTATAATAGGAGAAATTCGACCCAGATTCTAATGTACGGATACAGGTTTCGAGTTGAAATGCGAGTACGTGCAAATTATACGCCAGACCTAGTTAAAGCAATGAATTATCTTTTTTCTTTAGAAGATTTCTCTCTTGATGAATAAATATTAGAAAACGATCGTAAAATTCAGTTATGTCATCAAAAGGATATGTTTATGTATGTTAATTTAATTTGAAAGGCCGGAGCAGATTTCGGTAAAGGATCCTTCCATAAAGGTTGCGATGCTATAACATTAGCCATATAACTTAAATTATTATATTCAGGATTTGGTATCCTATGGCAACTCATAGACTAAAGGACCGCAGACCTCCAAAGTATCACTGACCATCAACGAGCATAAAGACGAAATGTTTAAGCTTCGGCCCGACACACGCTGAGTTTATCGGTAGCGTAAATGGATGCTATGAATTTTGTTCCGGTTTCGTCGTTTTAGGGAAGATCCCGTCGAATAAAAATTCCACCACCGCCATCACCTCGCCAGATGTCTATCTGCTTATCTGCAATCGCCCACCTTTCCTGGAAACCGGATCTTCATTCCTTGCAAAGCGAGTAAATACGGGGAATCCTCGCCTCTTACTTTTATTCCATCCGGGAAAATATCTCGCGAAAGAAGATAGCGGATTTTAATAAACGCGAATCGGCAACGATGCGAAAGACGCTCTTCGGAAATTCTTGACGCATACTCGTCGTTCGGTCTCCGAAATTATTCGATTCTACACTCGTTTAAATAGCGATTGAAGCGTAGAAGAAGAATCTGCCAAAATTATTCGAGGGAAAAAGGCACCGATTTTACGGCTGTTACATCCGCTCCACGGTCGATTAAAATGCTGGAAAGAGCTTTAAGACAGCAGATGACCTCTCCGTAACGGATTACGATAATCGAATTCGTTTTATTTCTATAGAAGGTGGCTATTGTGTGCTCGAAACGTTTAATTCTATAAGATATAAACCTATGCTAACAATAGAGTTATTAAATTTGAGAGAAATTATTGAGAAATCTGATTCCTTCCGCGAAACGAAAATAAAAGTCTGTGCCAACGATTATACGTGGAATGATTTCCAAATGATTAAATACCGATTTAAAGTATGCCATAACCAGAAGGAATTTAATATGAGATGGTTAACGACCAAACAGTTACATCAAATTTAAAAATATATTTAGTTGATAGCGAGAGAAAAAAGTGCGGAAAATCAAACGGGCCGAGTTGTTGGAAAATTAAATCTTCAGAAAAAGTATTTAATTTGAAAAAAAAAATACTTCGACCCTCAAATATTGCGCCATACTCAAATGAAAAAATATTCGAAGAGATTTGTTGAAATTGATCCTAAAAACTAAATTACCGTAGATTTTAATAATATAATCGAATGTGCTAAGTTGTTCCTTGTGCATAGATCACAAGATTTGACAAAATTTCTCGGTATTGTAATACAACATTAGTAACGTAGCACCACCTTCATTATTTCCGTTGATGAAATCTTATTGTATAAGTCTGGAGGCATTGAATCCTAAAATCCTCGAATTCAGGTTCAAAGTCGTAAAACATATTACACATTTGTTTCGCAATCAAAGTCTATCACCAACATTTAAGGAGAGCTGATGAGATCTTATGACGAAAGACTAAGATGATGAGATATTAACTCTCCTTAAATTACCATGATTTAATTCGAATAATCATTTCATACATCGTGAATCGCACAGCGACAAAGTTAGGATAGGATAAAGGAAAGCATATGTTCTAAAATATCAAAATATAATTCTAAGCCTTTCTGAATTAAAACGACTAAAAAAACCTGACAAATTATAATAAGATATCCTTGAAACAGAAACTATGACCATGAATAAATTAAAACTAAGGTCGCGATAAGCCCGAGTGTTTCGATTCGTTTTGAAGAATGGGTAAACCGAATCTTGAGGCGTGACAAAAAAGTCGCTGACGAAGATTAGTGGAGGAAATGAGAGACAGTTTTGCCTTTCCGGGTCTTTCCTCACCCCGAAACAAAATCTGTGTTGTTTACTCCACCCAATGGGGGTCTTAAAGACTTGTATCCACCCAATGACATCACCTTCAATCAGCGAGGGAACTATTACTATATAAGTTGGTCCACCGCCATCCACTTCTCCCGCCCACACCCGCGCTCATCCTTTGCGTACCTTATGGAAGAAACCCATTTAATCGGTGAAGGAACTCGACGGTGGCATCCCGGATCCTCGAGATGCAGGCGCGGGTTTATCGTCCGATGACGTGATCTCTGAGAACGTACATTGAAAATCATGGGAAATCGATCGAGATAACGGAAAAATCTCTCTTGCATACATATTTTATTCTTCTCCCGTGGCATATACTTCAAGTTAATCCTCTTATGGGCTTACATGAATACAGTAGCCCTTGTTGATGGATTTCAGTAGCCCTTACATCTAGTATTTATTGTGTATACCTTATTAATATCCGGCAACGGTTGTTAGATTTATAGCTACTTCTATCATTGTAGGAATTCAGAATATAGATCAAGTTCTCATTATGCACAATATATATATATTCAAATGATAAAAACATTTATTAAGTATTTGGCTAAATATGCTCTACCGATGGACAGCTATTACTTGCAAGAAAATAGACCAAAGTTGATTATTAATGGCACGACAAATATTTTATTATACAATCTATTGAAATGAAAGAGGTTTTTGTATCGAATCATTGACAATCGATTTATTTCTTATTTATTTTTTTGTCAGAAATCATTAAAACACAAGGAATTTCTGAGGAGCTCATAGCTTGTTCTACAAAAAGGAAAGTCTCTTTTAGCACCCGGTGTACAATTATGTTAAATATCTACATCACAATAACAAATTCATATGTATATATATCATCTAAGTTTGAAATATTTCAGAATGTAACCTGCTATTGATTAAATGATGCATCAATTTAGGAATTTACTCCATTCTAATCCCTCCTGCCAATTATGTCTATTTATGTACGTAAGAAGAGAATAGATCGCGTTCGTTGAGCAGTAAACGGCGAATAAATTCCCATATAATTAGGGAAATTTCGTAAACTCTGATAATTTCAGTCAACATAAACGTCTGATCATGAAACAAATAACATTTGAATTGACCTCTAATTAGAAAGACTACAATAGACGTCCTCGTATGGGAACCTCAACAAATAAGTTTCAGGCTGTTTACACGACACTCGATGGGTGGATTCAAGAGTCGACACAGTCATTCTATAGAGATAGCGACATCAGATGAAACTTAAAAACACAACCAGTGGACCTGAACAAACGGGTCTTGATGAACGAGGCTCATCACAGGTCACCGTTTCCTCTTCGAGTCGCCTTAGATAGTGAGTAGATTCCCATACGAGAAAAAAAACCTCATAAGAGCTTTTGAACATGCTCCAGAATGACACAGTTTCTGTGGGACAATCAATCAGACCCGATAATCAGCATCTTCCTGTCACTTGCTTAGGTAACACCGGAAAACGAACGAGCAACGTACTCGGGTTGTCACACGCGACAAAGATCTTTGATTATTCGCTTCATTAGTTCAATTCACCTCATTAATTCCTGTTTCACTTGTTTCGGATCCTCCGTTTCCCAGGAACGATATATCGATTGGGAAAAAATCGCTGGGAAACGTATTAAGGCAGTTCTTCGGAATTGATTCTCCCATTCACTGAATTACATCCCATTCCTGTTATTACGCAGATCTCATTATTTCGTTTCGTAGTCTAAGCTCGTCAATAAACCAGTCTCTGCGTGTGAAAATTATGTGTAATGAAACTGTCATGAAAGAATACAGTAAAAAAGGGTTTAGAAGATAGAAATATTAGCCTACAAGCTTTAATAATTATCTAATACCACTTACAGACCTCTATCTCTTAAATACCATTTTATAACGCTGAAGATATCAAAGAAGAATCAATGAAAAAAGATACGCTTTATAGAAAGAGTAAAATCAATCATTGATTAGAAACTTTACGTACACGTATACCTTGCTGGCTAATTAATAGAGTTAAAATCTAACATCTCTTTAAAATTCAATTGAATATAACAAAGATATTAATCTATTGAAGTCCGAAAAAACTATTAAAATTAATAGTATGATCCAGTAACTAACACATAGCTGATTGAAATATACTTTTCTGATAAAAAAGACGTAAATAAACCTCCTTCAAATATCAAGAAAAATCTAGATTTCATAAGTCTTAATACTGAACATTATATTTTGATCCCCAGCTCTTAGGAAAAATTGAGTGAAATAATTGATTCCTACAAATACAGAGTAAAATTCCATCAACCATATCTTTCTGCATTGCACAATGTATTTTAAACTGCCCTTAAACTTTTCATGGTGCGGATGAATGATAATGATGTCCTTTAGCATGGAATTTCTTTCATACATAGAAACTTTCGTAAGTAGAAAATCTAATCACTCTGAGGCATGATAGTCCTGACAAAAAATCTCGATTGGAAATAGACTTTTGAAGTCGTACTTTGAATGTTTAGGTATTTTTATTGATTGGGTATGAAATATAGCTAATACGAATACGAGAAAAATATAAAAGGAAGAATCTATTAAAACTTGCTAGAGTAATCACAAAAACTCCAACTATATGTGTAATATTACTAGAAGCGGTTGACAAAAATTAAGAAGAAAACCACAAACGTTGAAAATAATTACAAACCTATTCACTGAGCGCGCATCAAAAAACTAAAATTCAAGGTAAAAAAAGTACTGAATGAATTCCGAGAAAAATTGAGGTATTCCAGTTGACAAGGATAAGGTACAGCTCAATTCAATCCATTAATTTAACGCATATGCTCGAGTAAGATTGATTCAATCCAGGCAACCTCTACTAGGTAATCGTTATTCTTAATGTAATCCTACACCATCTACGAAGTTTCATGTGGCACACGATTAATCAAGGGAGTGTGCTCGATTTTCTTGGTTATGTCCTTATGCGCATTTTAATACGGGAGGCACTCCTTCTCGACTTCTACCATTCTGTTTTATTTCAAGGAGAATGATGAAACAATCTCTATATTTATGTACATATTGTTTGTGAAGAACGCGACCTTGATTAACAGCGCATCATCCTTGCTCATCGATAAAAACGTTTAGTAAAGGGGAGTGATTTTTCTATGAAAGACCCCTTCTAAATACTTTTGCGCATCTTAAAGTATATCTTATGAAAAATAAATTATATCGCTATATAAAAAGCATTTTAAAAACTTTTAATAAAGATTAAAATTACAATAATACTCGAAGATGACTGAAACAGAGCGGTGGGTGAAAACTTTTAACGCACGATTAACATTCCATAACTCTTTGTGAGAAACTAACGTTAGACTCTCTTATATGAAACAGACAGCCTTTTGAAACAATAAAAGATTCATATTAGAAATTTACATCGTATTATTGGATGTCTTATAAATCAAACGTGGTAATCAGTTACGCTCCAAGGCAGCACTCAAAAGAAGGCTATTTAGAATACAAAGAAAGATTAACTTCAGCCTTGTCTGCTTATTGTTAGATATACCATCAATGATTCCTTACTCTCACACTTACAGAACTGTCGCTTATTCTTTGCTTTCTTATACATCCTTTATACTTGTCATTATAGAAAAGGAAAAAAGACTTATTAAGCTTGAATAATGGTCGAAACTAAACGATACGAAAGAAGATATTACTGACGAACCTTAAAAATTCAATTTTTATCTTTAGTACAACAATTGGAGTATCGTTTCTTTCGCAGCGTTGAACATTCTGACATCTAAGGATCACGGATTCAATACATGCGTGACTATTGGCAGATTGAGTTGAGATTCCTGAATATCCACATATTAAGTGGGAGGAGATTATCCCAAGTCTCACGTCGCGGGGCAATTTTCTGTCTCCGTGAGGGAGGTCCTATAGGAGACTTCAACTCTTTAAAGCTCTCGAGGGAACAAAGGAGTGGGCGTCCGCGTGCAGAGCAGGATCTCACCCCGGAGGGCGTGGCGAGAGGCTGTTGGTACCCGAGTCACGAAAGGGAGATAGGAAAGGAGATGGTTGATGATGTAAATGCGGACATCTTTATTACGGTCATGTTGAGCCTAATGAGTCCTCTTCACTTAACTGAAGGATATTACCGATTTAAAAATCAGACGTTTCATAAACCGTTGTAAAACCAAACAAAACAGCGACTTGAGAGTAAGAGTTGAAGATAAATACATATCTACAGGAAACAAAGGAAAATGTCAAAATAAAACAACCTAGAAACATGGAAAGAATAAAAAATCACCTAATGGAAGAGTATTATAGGAAACTCTTTCCGATGACATTTTTACAAAACTTCTAAGCTTTCAAAAATCATCCCAATATTTAAGAAAGGACAAAAGAACGATCCTTCGAGTTACAGACCAATAGCAATTACGCCAATAATTTCTAAAATCATAGAGAAAGCATTACTTGTACGGTTAAATAAATACTTTGAAGTAAATAATCTAATAAGTAAGACACAATTTGGCTTCCTAAAGGGTAGAGGAACTATAGAATGTATAATGTCAATGATTAGTGATGTACACTTCTCTTTAGAAAACAATGAGAGTACCATTCTTGCCTTCAATGACCTATCTAAGGCCTTTGATAGTATATGTCATACTAAGCTTCTATCAAAATTATCATCTTATGGTATAAGAGGTACTCCTTTGCTTCTTATTGAGAGTTTTCTTACTGATAGATATCAGTATGTGTCAGTTGATAATAAATTGTCCACAAAAACTCTGGTGAGGTATGGAGTTCCCCAAGGATCTGTCCTTGGACCTTTTCTATTTTTAATTTATGTTAATGACCTAAGCAATTCTTGTACTGCTAAAACCTTTCAATTTGCTGATGATACTGTGATCCTAGTTAAAAGCAAGAATCATGATGATGTTGACTCTGTAATGAAGACTGAATATAAAAAAATAACGGATTGGTTCAGTGAGAATCAATTATTTGTAAACCAAAGCAAATACCAGTCACTAAAAATCTCTCTTGCCAGGAATGTAGCAAATACAAATCAGCCATCAGTAAAATATTTGGGTGTTCTGATTGACCAAAAGCTAAACTGGTATGATCACATTAGATATCTAGGTAAAAAATTAAGTAAAGCAACATACCTGATTGGCAAACTAACCTCTGCAGTTACCTTAAATGTCCTGAGAGTGGCATACTTTGCCACTTTCCATACAGTGATGGTTTATGGGATATTAGTATGGGGTAATTCTCCTCATTGGAGGCATGTTTTTGTAATGCAAAAAAGAGTTCTTAGAGTAATGGGAAAGATTGGAGGGAGAAATTCATGTAGACCTTTATTTAAGGAGTGGGAAATTTTGACAATGCCTTGTGCATATATTTATGCTTGCGTTATACATGTTCAGTCAAACATGAATAACTATGAACAACATAACCACCACCATGACCACCTCACCAGGGGAAGGTTATTCTTGAGGGCTCCATCCCATAGGCTGAGCCTCACAGGAAGAAGCTTCGAAATAATGGCTCTTAAAGTATACAATAAGCTGCCAAGCCATTTGAAGAGCTTAAGCAGTGCACTTTTTTGCAAGGAAGTGAGAAAATTCTTACTGACTAAATCATACTATAGTGTCAATGAATTTTTAAATGATAAGAATATGTAAATATTTTGTATTTATAATAATTTATTTTGTAAAATTAATGTATTAGGATGATGTTTGATCATATAAGTGTCTACGATGATAAAGATTTGTTTCTGTTCGTAATTGTATAATGACCAATGTAATTATATTTGTAATGACTATTGACTTGTCCTATACCAACATGTGTTTGTTTCTGGGATGAATAAAATTATTATTATTATTATTATTATTATTATTATTATTATTATTATTATTATTATTATTATTATTATTATTAAAAACTTCTTATGGTGATAAATTCGATTTTAGATTCGACTAAAATTCTTGAAAAAAACATTTCGAAGTTAAAATATGATTTGAGATCTATCAATAGAAAGAAGTAAAGAAGAAGGAAGCTGACAAAATATGCTCCAGAGATGTCAGTGATAAATAATTACTCTATTTTAAGAGGCTGCGTGCATGAATAGTTGCATGAATTTTGATACGTTATTGAATCACGAATGATTCAGTTACTGATGAATTTTTATAAACATAAAAAATACACATTCAGTAAAATTTAAATTTTTTAATGTTAAGATTTCGTAAACAGTGATTTCATGTAAAGCTAAATGTTATCTTAGGATTGTCATTATTGTAGATAATATGTAAAGAATAGTTACACGAAAGATTGATATGGTATACAGAGAATGGATTATTAATTAGATAAGGAGAAGAATGAATATTTATGAGTATCAATTTCCCATTTTATACTAAAATCATCTTCACGAGGGCAAAAAATATAGGGATCAATCTATTACAGAAAGGGACCAAAATAGTTAAATATTACGAAAGTACGTATCAAACTTAAAAACGATCTTATACTCCACTTAAAATATAGAGCACAGCGTTCCAGACGCTCATCTACACATACAGTAGGTAATGTTAACGAATATCAAACGAGTCAGCATAATGATTCTACCAACGTCGCCTACTGGACTGCACAAATTGTGTCATCTTGATCAATGCGCCGCGGCTTCTTGTGATTAAATTTACATAGGAACGAGGTATTTTATGCTAAGATACCAGAAGCTTGGAGAGATAAGACATGCAGGCGGGAAGATAAAAGAAACACGAGAGGAATGTTACGTTGCGGGATGGAAAAAAGATCTCGGAGTGTAGAGACGAGATGTCGAAGTCCTCGGGGCGAGGTCAACAGGGGCAATAAAGGGCAAAAAGCGACGTGGCGTTGATCTCGGCATCGGAAGGAGACGAGAGATCGGAAACGTAGCACAGAGAGATTAGCGTAGGTGCAAATGAAGGGTGGATTGCGGTAGCCGATAATTTAATACCCGCCTTAGATTGCGGCAACAGAAGGGTGTGCGAGGTCTTTATGGGTCATACGGGCTTGTCTCCTCCCTTGACCCATATATTGAGCTCCCTCGCTGAATTGGTCCACATGACATTGCGTGATGCAATTCAATAGATTCGATATCCTTTTTTGGTTAGCTTAAGGAGGGAATCAGTTTTCAAACTGTTCGGCACACACCCAGTGTTAAGGAAGCCGCTTACGCAACGGATTTTATCAAACGGAGAAGATTTCTTTACGTTTTATAGACGATATGGAAGTGATGTTCGTATATGTATTTATATCATCTGCCATGTCTAAAAACTAACACATACTTTTACGCAATATTTAGCTGTTGAATAACAAATTTCAAGAGAATTATGTCCGCTCCTTTGAAGAGAAGATACTATGGGAACTAAAGAGACAAGAAATGATCTTTGGAGGATGAATAATATAATTCTTAGTTATAAATATTTCTGATTGAGAACTCACATTTTTTAAACTTTAATTCTTACTAATGAATATCACTTGGAGATAAGTAGTTATTCGTAAATTTTCACCGAGTTAAATGGAAGAAAATTAGAATTAGATAGAATTCTTTTGGTATAATTATTAAACGGAGAACATTAGAAATAAAAATATTTCCTTTGTATATAATCCTTATATTTATCCTATACATCGCATCAGCTTTTAATGAGAACATACATAAATAATAATCTCATAAACATAGATCTGACGATGTAAGGACTTTCAAAGGAAAACTCATTCTCAAGTTGGATGTTTCCTTAGATGTAAGAGTGATATATTCGTGGCCTTCACTCCGAATGCTCCAAAATTCGCACTCGACCATTTAAAACAGAGAAACTTAAAAATATTAAAACAGGTGGCAGACGCACCTTTTAAGAAGACATGAGGAATTCTTGGAGGTTGTTTTTAGAGTCCTAATTTGCATTAATTTGTCGAGCAATGCGAAAAACAGCAGATGATCGAAAATATCACCAAGTGAAGGTGAGAATAGTGTACCAGTTGTAATTTAGGTTTCCTCAAAAAGTGAATTCTTTGACTTTATTTTAGACTTCAGGGTGCCAAAACAAAATTAGTGAATGGAAATCAAGTAGCAAGATGTTTGATGATGTATCATCAATAATAATACCAAAAACCAGACGACATTAGTTACTGAAAAAAGTGAAACATAGGTAGTCCCCTTAATCGCCGCAGTTAATGAAAAAGGATAAATTAAGAAACTTTAATCTTGTAAAATTGAAAAATGAGAAAAAAAATTGCGAATAATTTATCTCAATTTCTTAGATATAATATCGAATAAACATTTTCCAGCGAAGTAATTTCTTAATGGTAAAATTTGGATTATATAATAATGAAAAAGCGAGTGAATCCTTTTGAAATTTCTAAAGCTTTCATTTCTTGAGATACATAAGTCGTGAAGGAGAAATTAACTTTCATACACGTGTTGTTCCAGCTCCATTTGTTTTGAAAATCTAACTCCGGAAAATTCAACATCCATATTGAGATGAAACCATAATAAATTATAATATTATATTAAACGTCATTCAATTAATCACTCTTCTAAAATGGAATCGCTATATTTAAATTCGGCATGGTCACTAGGCCGTAGCAACAGAAAGGCTATCAACAAAAAGTTGACAAGAATCATAAAACTCCATTTGGCAACTGAATATCTTTCGACCACAAAAAAGTAGCATTGGAATCAAGGACGATCTGTCTTAAATATGAATATAAAACATCAACGGATTAATCGATGCCCTTATTCAAATTCCCGTTGCTACTGGTTTTGATGGGCAATGCCTTCTCTGTAACAGTGGGGAGGATTCCTCGTTGGAGACACGCCTAAAATACAGTTCTCATCGGTGAACTTTGCATACGAAGGAAATAAACATATACACTCGAAGGAAGAATTGAGTAATATACTACGTGAAAAACGGATTGCCTCCGAAACGATTTAAACAAAATTTAACTCTCAAGATATACATACATAATATTTCGCTTCCAGAAAGTTCCATGAAAGTAAAGCATGAGTAGAAGAGAAAAATATTCTTGTAAAAAAACTGTATATATCGTCCATACTTGAGGAAACAAGTAGGATGATAATCATGATTAAAGATATGTATTTGACTTACTTTACAAAGATCGTGCATTATAAATGCAATGTTCAATTTGATCGAGATTCATAAATATATATTATCAAACTATATGAAGTGCGTTTCATTATCTTAGGAACAAAAACGATATTATTATTGCCAAATTATATAAAAATTATAAATTACGAAAATGGTGGTCCTTCCGTAGGCTGATTACGAAGTATTTTAAGTATGCAAAACACAAAGGGAAACAGGAATCATTGCTTTCGACGTCGTAAGATTAGAAAAATAAATCTAATTCATAACATTTTTGCAACATTAAGATTATAATGCTTAATAATAAAGGAAAATTTCACCAACGAGGAAAAAGAGATAAAATCGAGAGATGAGAATTCCATTTAAGCAAAGGAGAAAAAATAAATTCGAAGTAAACCTATCGAAAACGTTTTCCGATTGCGAATCGACGGGGAAGTGATCCATTCATCAAAAAACAGCGTGAGTTCCACACGAGAGAACGTCAAACACGGCGTGCCAAATTCAACCTGCTATCGATAATCTTCCTCACAAACAGATGTTTGCCTACTTCTGAGAAATCTCTCCCGCTGCATATGTCGTTTGGTTTATCATTAGTATCCAAATTTAGCTGGATGTTTCTAAAATGTGACTCATTAGTGTTAAATAGACGATAATCGATTTTACCGACAGAATCTATCGACAGTATTTTGGTAATTTGGAATTACTTACGCAAAATATTTACAAATTAGAAATCGTTGATGACTAAAGATATAAATGATTTATTGGTCATAAGAAGAGGTCTCCGTGCTAAATGAGTAATATTTCTAGACGATTAGTAATTAATATCTACTGAGTAATATAACAATATTGATACAACTCCATTAATAATAAAAGCACACTCTTGTATTCTATAAAAAATACAAACGAACACGAATTAGAAGTAAATGAAGAAGACTACTCGTACATTCAAATCATTAAACGTAATTCAACGTTTTGTTAGAAAGGAATTGAAACATCTTCATTATCAGGGAAAATGAAAATTTTAAATAGCAAGATAACGTTATAGAGAAAAAGAAAGTATACAAGAAGTTAGTACATAAGAGTTCAAAACGTCAAACTGTCCACCTACAATCCTTCCAATAAAAAGGCCACTTTATACCGAATACATTAATAATGGGACGAGAACTATTGATAGAATCCATAAATACTGTACATATATTTAGCCCAAATTTGATTGCCTTATTCGATAAATTTGAATAAAAGTTTCGAAATATTGAAAATTTACGTAAATTTCACTTTGGGCCGATAATTACAATTGAAGAGACAATTTGAACACGCTGAGTAATTCGAGAGCCCAAATAGTCCGTTAGGTCACATCCTGGCCATATTGTACTTCCGATACGTAACAGGTGTTAGTAAACATCATGGACGGCCACAATCGACACTCCCATTCCCGAGATTCGAGGAATTGCAACGGGAAACTTCTTAAAAACGAACGAGAGTAACATTGGGTGGGAAAGGTGTAGGTGGCGGATCGTAGTCAGGCAGGTTGCGGAGAACGTGGGCGTCACAAGAGATGGATTGGGAAAGGATGCAAATAAGTAGAGGGAGTGAAAAGAGAGAGAAAAAAAGGGATCGGTATCAGACGCTGATTTCTCTCGAAAAATCTCCCTGAAATATCGTATTTCTACATCTTGTTTCCGGAAATGATGTAAAGGATACGTCTTTAAAGTTGGAAAACGAGCAAGGCCGTAAAATATACGCGTTCTTGAGGCGAAATTAAAGTAAAAAAGTTTGTTTCCAACCTATATAACTCTGTGTCCCACATCAAATCTCTTTCACTTTTAAGAAAAGAAAATTTCTTCAAAAATATAAGTTCTTCAAATGGGCCTAATTTTATATTTTGGCAAAATTTGATCTGAACGAATGAACGAATCCCAAATAATTTTCTTCGATAACGACTAACTGTGACAATTAGTAATAAATTAGTAAAATGATAACAGGATTAAATTGGATGAAGATAAATAATCGTTACATAATGTATTTACATAATATTCATAGCATAAACATGCTAAGATAATCCTTAACCTCGCCTTGACCTCATGACGTATTTTATTGTATATAGAGTTCTCCCTTCTTAAAAACAAATTCAAATCAAATACAAATTATCTACTTTATTGTTCGACTGAATCAAAACGCAATGAAATATGAAGAAAAAATCAATGTATAAATTAATAACAGTATAATATAACACGAAAAATACATTAACCAACTCTGTGGTGGTAAGGAAGGTAATTCAATTTTCATCGTGATTTCATCGAAAAAATGATAATGCAATACCCACCACGGTAATTATAATTAAAACTTTTTGTATTGTGCATATAAATTCATTAATTCAAACTTATAATCATTTCCGTCCGAACAAAAAGAAGCGTAAACATCAGAGAAAATACTAATAAGGACAACTTCTGTGGGCGAGACAATTAATCGATCAAAACTGAAAACACTCAGCGAAAAAAGCTCGGAAGATTTTACGATGGTAACCTTAGTTACCAAGTTTTGTTGGGGTCGAGGTCTTGCTGAATGGAGCGCTGATCCTTGAATTGACTGGTTTATAATGAAAGTTTTTTGCGACTCGTAATCAAGTCATTGCGTAGGAAGCGCAAAAATCAAAGGAGTCACGCCGACCGGGAAAAGAAATAATTCTCACATAAAATACGTACTAAAAATTTTGTCGACGCTGAGACATTCGTAACGGCCCTGATAACAGAATAAGTGGAAGATACAACGAGGAGGTAAATTTACGTTCTTAGTGAGACATTCCATTTTAAACTGCCGCACTTTTTGTTCACTTACTCCTTTATGAATACGAAACACTGAGAGAATCGTACTCTCAGAGAATTGCAAAAGAAAATACGGCCCTCTAATGCGCATAAATATCGGGAGTTTATCGTCATGTTATGTATTTTGAGCATTGTAAAACTTTAGTATCAACAGGTATCAACGCTTTCCTCCTTAAAACATCCAGTTTATTTCAGAGCCTCACATTGAACTTCACAAGTGTTTTAATTTAAATCTTAATTTCCTAGACATGCCGATGCTCACTTCCATACAGTGTAGCAGGCTAAGATTTCTATCAAATGATATTCCAGTATATAGATTTAATTTGTTCAGTGTATTGGAAAATATTGCTAGCAATTCGTGTTATAAATATAAATTTGGATGCATTACCAAACACCACATAAAGTTGTCTTAATCAATCGTTTTCACAGGTATATAAGCACTCCAGGGATCAGCAGAATATTCATTATTAGCTCGAAAATTATAGGAAAATTTTGCTCAAAATTCTTCTAGCTTAAACTCTGAGACCGCGAGGGTAGACAGTAAAGTTTGGCTTCAATTCCTTTTAAAAACCTGAGAGAAAAAGAGATACAAAATAAGATTCTTTAAAGCCTCAATTTACAAGAAATAAACAAGTAAAAAAAATCGCTGAGAACGGATGAGTTGAACACAATAAAATCCTTTACGCTAACTGACAGCGATCTCGAGGAAGTTAGTAATTAAGCTCTAAATGTATCGATTCAAAAGAAAACGATGACTAATGGTTATCTGATCATCATTACACTCTTATTTTCGTATTCAATCCTTACTCTAACATCTCCACACCACTCTTCTTATTACAATACACTAATACTCTCTATTTTCATTTCCGATCAATTCCCACCTCATCTCCATATATACGATTCGTACGGAAGGAATCTGGAGCATTCGAGCCGCCAAAAGACGAAAGAAATCCCGCGATCACATTAGCGGTAAGGAGAGAGAGGGGGCAAGGGTGGGAAAGGTGTGGGTGGCATCGCAGACAAGCAGGTTGGGCCGGTGAGGAGGGGTCGTGGGCGAACAGATGGGACGAGAGGAGATGAACCTCAAGTGGGCGGAAGGCGATCCGGAGTTCACGGTGCGGTGGCGCGTGGGACTTAACACCCTTTCGCCGATTTTTTGGCCTTAGATGGAGAATTGAGGGACAAAGGAGGATGGGGAGCAGATGATGGATGCGGAGAGGGAGTGGAGGGAATCTCGCGGAAGATTGAGCGCCGCGTGGTGGGAAAGCCCTAGGAAGGCGTGTGGGAGCGAGCAGTTCCTTTATGTTTCCACCTCCGGCGAAATTTATGGGCGAATTCAATCCCGATGTCCCGCCGAATTGTTGGATATTTGACGTTTTTATGAGCGTCCGATGATGACATCCATTACGGGTGAGTTAAGGGATATTCGGTTCCCAAGAAAAGGGAGGCGATGGGGGAATATTTCATCTCGTGACAAAGGAGCGTGACGAAGAAATCGCGTGTCTCCGTGGAATCGACGAACTGTATGGGAATGGAATAAAAGGCATCGCGAGGTTCGACCAAGGATGAAAGTCTCGATGATAAATTAGAATAAATTGACTGATAGTTGATTTCATTTCAACATAAGTGAATAAATCAATGAAATTGTAATGAGCGTGTATATTATATAAAAATAATTCAATGTTTTAGCAATTTGTAGATAATTAAAAGGGATAATCATCTCACTTCCACTCAATACGTAAATATTAATCACGTAATTTAGCAGGCAACTATAGCCCAAGATAAAATTAGAAATTAAGACTGTCATCTCGTATTATTTAAGAAAATAATAATTTAGTCTGAAGTGTAAAAATAGACAAATAGAAAGAAGCTGAACTGGAAACTTTCTATAAATACATGATAGAACTTACGTTCAAATCATGTAACTTTAACTTTGATTGAAAAACATTGTATCTAAAAACTAATAACTAACACATTAATAGTTGTCTTAAATCGGTTAAATTGTTTTAATTTCTACTTAAGGATAACGACTAAAGGAAAAACTTTCAATTCAATTAACTTAAATACATCATAATTTGGAATGAATGCATGGATTTTCCTTACATGCAGAAATTAAGGTTTGCATAAAATGCGAGGCTTTTGATTTTTTCTTACACAATATCGACAAAAAGAAGTATTTCGGAAACCAAAATATGCAACGGTAAAAAATATATAAATAGAAAACGAATGTCAACTCATCAGGGGAAGGAATCGGTAAGTTACATCTTAGGAAATGTATAGCTTGCAAATTCTTCTATGTTATGTGTTAAAATTTCAAAATAATCAAAACTTGATATAATTAGTTAAATACTGAGTGAACTTCAAAAGAAAATATATTGAAGTAAAATTAAGGTAAAACAATCCTTTAACCTCTCATTACATAAAAATTAAATAATTAGTACAAATTGTGCTGAATACATTATGTATAATAATTGGTTAAAGGCTGTCAACAGAAATACCTAACTAAAATAGTAAATATTCAATTGGTATACTCAAGATTGATTGTTGTTTATTGTAATCATACGAGCGTAATGATTTTCATTTTATTTTCTTTGTGAATTAACACACCCGAATACAAGAAGTATTACATAGACTATTACTCCGTATAAACCTCAAATTTGATGAAGAAATATTAATTAGAAAGCCTTCTAACTTTCCCATATCATCTCATTTCAAAACAATATACTAAAAAAATGTCCTCATATTAATTTATTTTCATAGGTCTTAAAGAGGCTATCAAGGAATAAACAAGAATACGGCAGCTACAAGCGTGTCATCTTCTTCATGAGAGAAAATAAAATTCGAATACACAGCTTAGGTTGGTTTAAGTTGCTTAGAGAGACTGCTGTTTATCATTTCGTGATAAGACGGTGGCACAAATCCTGATAAAGTACAAATAACATCTATCACATCATCTAAAAAGTTATGGAGTATATATATACTAATCATAGCTATGGTGCGTTAGTCTGAAGTCTGTTTACAAGTGAAGAGTAGTCAAACATATCTATCTTTGAAATTTTCAATCACAATTATAGTGTGGGAGCACCAGATAAATAAAAAAAACAAATATGCGGTTGAACATTCTAAATATATAACATTTAAGACATTTCTCAGACATTTTAGGAAAGAATGAGAAATAGTATAGTGTTTTTTGTTATTTTGGTATTATATTTTATAATATTAATGATTAAGATGAAGGATTTAGAATCACATATAGACCTGAGAGGAATTAGGGTTCGTGTTATTTACGAAACATCATTAATATCCTTCATTTTTCATTATGATTACAATGCTTTTCATAAGAATCATTTATCAATATGATTAAATCTAACTCCTGATTTAACAACATTTAATATCTAACATTAAATGGACAACAATGAAGATTGAGGGTAACATTAAAGATTTCCTGATTCCTATGGAAATTTCTACGTTCTAAAATTTACGATTGTTATTGTTGCATTTTGATTAACTTTCACTCGAGAATTTCCATGGTTATTTCGAAGAAGATAAGCAAGGTTCACAGGACGTAGATTACATGAAGATTCATTAATTGTATTATATATTATGAAATAAGTGTATTTAGAGCTAAATTTTTCGTTTTAACTGAATGAATTGAAACCAATATCGCTGAAGATTGTAATAAGAGTTATATTTCAATAAAAACTCAATAAGAACAATATGAACTGATACTAAATCGATTGAGACAAAACAAGATTATGGCTATATATGGTTGTACATATTCATAGCGTAATGAACTGAACAATGTTAAATGGAATGGGTTGGATCCAAATAATCCAGTTTGTCGTATGCTGAGGGGTTGAATCAAAGTTATTATGGCCCATAATTGGCGTTGCAAGTAGTTCCAATATTCTATATGCATATTATATTCTTATGGAATATTATGGTAGAAGTTACCTGTACCTTAAGATTTTTTTTTCTACTATTTTCCTCTAATTATGTATAAATTTGCTCTGGTTAAAAATCACGCTATAATGTTCAATAAAACATGCAAATAATCAACCATTGCGATTAAGGCCGACTAAAATACGGTAAATAGAATGTTTTTATAAAGCAGGATCATTTTTCACCAGATTTCTCATTCAGTTCAAAAAAACTATGAATTTTATTCATCACGCAAAAATACTAAAAGCAGTATTTTTCGCAAATTTTGGCGAAATTTGACCCCACAGTATAATTTCAATCCACAGAAATATAGACACACGATTAAACACTTGTAATTTCATTGAAGAGTATCCGTCCGGACTTACAAAAGTTCGTAGTAAAAAAACCTTTTTGTATTTTTTATCGGCATTTATTTATCTTAGCACATTTGGCGACGTTTGAGTCAGCCACATTATGAAGAATTTGATTCGCATTGTCTTCTTTCTTACAATCCTCAAAACAAAGAGCATTTCGGCAAATTTAAAACGGAAATCATTTTATAATTTTTAATTAGTACACTAATTTCTTAATAAGGGTATTATTTTATACGGTAATAAATTTCTTTCCGATGATGAACATCTTCACACCAAACAATCATTATTGTATTCCAATTTAGTAAAAGGATTAACTTTCAAGAACATAAAATACGTCTAAGCGACATCAAGGCCGTGGAGCCAAATTGAGGGCGCTTCGGAAGACAATGGCCCATTATCTAAAGAAGAAGTTAAGTTAAAAACATAAACAAAAATTAAAACTGAGTGTTACTTTGTATTTCTTTGGTCTTTTACGAAGACTCGTACACTGGTCTAGATTTAAAATTGAAATTATCGAAAACGATTCTAACATCTAACATCACTCTCAGTAAATGGAAGGAATTTATCAAGACAAATAAATGTATCGCTGATACATCAAGAGCCCTGGGGGAAAGTTTAACAAGTATTGAATTACTTAAAGATCAATCTTTAAGAATTATTGTGGATAGTAGAATATTGTGATTTGGATACTTTTATCCTATATGACGTATACTTTACTTTCTAAGTAATATTATGAGACAAGAATGTTTCCTTGTATGCTTCGTTGATAAATATATATATGATGACTCAGATGACATATTATTTATATGTTAGTCATTCACACCTTAATCTTAAGACGGCCAATCGAGGCTTAATTGAATTAAGTCTCTGTTTTCGCTTTTTGGAAAAGTTATGATGACAAAAAAATACTATAAAAGATTCATTAAAATATAAACAGATATTGTTAAACGATTCAAATAATGAGAATTAAAATGATTCTGCTATATGAGCCCCATCAAATGCGGTAAGTTTTCTGAAACGCTGAAGTAAATTTTGAAAAGACTTCACATCAAATAATCAACAAACCATTCAGAGAGAACGGTAGTTTGACGGTTTATTAATGACCTTGACAAAGAATATTTTTGGGAAATAAGGAAAGATATTAGCGATACGCATCGGAAATATCTTTAATAAATTATCGTTCTTCAGCAAATATAATCAGAAACGCGCGCAAGCAACGAACAACTGCACATACCAAAAAGCAGCGTGAGCGATCCCATTATCTGCCATCTACCGGTTAGAAGAGAAAATGTTACGAAGAGGGTTTCTTTTAAGTTTGAACTTACCCCAGTAGAGGGCTTGCAACACGAATATATTTAAAATTATATTTCCAACGCTAAAAATACTATCTAATAGAATGGAATTTATAAATTTAATGCAGAAAATATAATTCAGAAATCCGCGTTATTTGTTTTAAAATAATTGAAATTTTGTAATTAGAAGAAAGACTCATGTAACTATATATTGCAACACATATGTTGATTAAATCTTGAATTTAGTATTTAAAATATACAATCACGTACAACTATCAAGAATTACATTAACAATGATTATAAGAGATACTAGTTAAGCACCAATGGCACACTATTGCAAACAGCGATAACATCGTAATCGATCTACAAAAATGCAATGAAATATAAACTAATAAACACGTTTCCTTATATTGATAATCACTCGATATAGCATAGAATATGATCTAACACATTTCTAAGCATATTAATTTAGAATTTGGGAATTTGATGATTATAAATTAGAGAATCATTTTCAGAATTGTTCATTCTTGAATGAAAAATCGCCCTTATGACCATATATAAATTACTAAATCATTTCCCATCAAACCTCTAACTATGAGCACAAGGGTACAGGAGAAATATTCAAACAAAATATTCAATAATATTCATAATAATTCAAAGAATCCCTAGACTGCTTTGAATTTTCACTGCAATCAGGGTTGATAATCCAGAAAATTTACCCAGTTAAGCACATTTAAAGAATCAGAATATAGGACAAAAATTCAAGTTAAGCTTAACTTAACAAAAAGAAAAGAGCTAACTCTCATACCTCCTTAACTACAAAGAAATAAATAGTAAGCTAAAAAATATCTTTCCATAGGTATAATTCTCTTATGTTTAAGAAAATGGCCATTGAAAAATAATCTATAGTATTATTAATTAATAACAATTCCTAAATTCAGTGTTTGGGCATGCTATAATTTAACAAGAGGATGATTTTGTAAGTGGTAAGAGGTAAATATTGGTTTATTAGTAGTATTCTGATGTTTAAAAGAATTTCATGTAAACTAAATTAATCTTAGAACTGTTAAAATGATACATGAAATTCAATGCACCATTATGATTTTATAAAATCTAGTAATTCAAAGTATAAAAATGGCTCTTATCACCATTTATTTACAATGCATATGATATATGTATTGTAAATTGATGATGCAATGCATATAAAGCAAAAACCCTTACCTTACAGAGGCAAACACTCTCTTCATTCCATTTAGTAATTCAATTTTGATGAAAATTACAAATGACTGCAAATCAAAAGCTTGCTAAATCCTTCAGTCGAATCACAGCTATCATGTCCTCCACTACAAAATAAATAAGACAGAGATGAATATGTATTTTATCAAAACTAAAATAAAAATATCAAATTCAATTAATCTTGTCCAGAGGATATTGTAAATCACATAAATATATAAATGTATTACTATACTGTAAAATTCTTTCTTAAAGCAATCTGAACTTCCTTGTTGTTTATTTATTTCTTTTAGGAATCTTACGGTATAATAATAATATGTTGACTGAAAAGTTCTATTCAGGTCTCGCTTTCTTTAATTCTTATTTCAAGAGTCAAAAATTGCATTGATAGTCTCTTTAATTTACAAAAAAAAATTAAGAAGATACCACAAGATTTAGGTTTTTTGAACTGAGAATAATGAATGTACTTATTTTTGATGTGAAGCTGTAATTATTTAGATTGGATTGCTAGATAAAATCCTATAAGAGGGTTCCATTTCCATACAACCATACAGAACATTATGCAGTAACAAAAAGTGATAACAATCGCAACTAAGAAGAGAATATGAGTAATGAAGTTTCTATTTAGCAATTTACTGATTAAACAATTGGTACCATCACTGATCAAGCTTAACAATGGATATGCATTAGAAATAAAGTTTTTTATTCTTTATGACTGTAGCTATAAGATAAGTAAAAATTCAATAGCTGTATCTTGGAGAGTAAACATATTAAATTTCAGTGCTAGCTACATAAGTAGTGTCCATAGTGGTATTATAAAGATACTTAAATTTTAAAAGGGACTACTGTGTCCAGCAATGAATTTAAATATAGGAATATGATGCCTCAGGCCTCACCTTGAATATGCATGTATGGGAATGTGTGTTGGACCCTGCTGATAGAAATAAGTCACAAATTATAAGACTAGAAAGTGTATAAGAAAAGGAACAATATAAAGCAATGAATTTTGTGATGAACTGCTACTTAAAATGTACAAGCTTAACTAAAATGCACTAAGATGCAAAATATTAAGAAGATAGAAGATCAAAGTATAGATAAAACTTACTAAATATATTCAAAGAGGGAACATTCAAGGAAGATGTTCTATATGTCATAGGCCCTCTCTGCTATAGAGATCAATCAGATACAGCGAATAAAGAAGTAAGGGAAATAGATGCAAAAACTAATACTTAAAAATTTGTTTTTCCCTCAAACAATACATGAGAGTAATGGCAAATAGAGTCGTGATGCTTGTATCTCTTGTCACACATCAAAAGAAAGCTTGCAGGGTATCTGCATAGAGATAAAATGAGTTGGTAATTCAAAATAAAGCTATCTCCTTCTGATTACCTTCAACTATTACAAAATATCAAGGAAACTCATTGTGATCAATAAATAGATAAAGATATATGACTGACACGAAAGCAAGATTTTAAGGTCAATAACTCTTTGTGATATCCAAGATTTACATATCCATATTACATATGATATCTGAGTGAAGATAATAGTTCATTTCTAACAGGATTTGATAACCAGATG
Organism: Pantala flavescens; assembly: GCA_020796165.1. NCBI lineage: Eukaryota > Metazoa > Arthropoda > Insecta > Odonata > Libellulidae > Pantala > Pantala flavescens. Next base: position 14,684,129 of record CM036879.1, on the reverse strand, counting down.
AGATACCAGAAATCCCCAGAACACCCTTTAAAAAGATGCTATGTAATTATTCACACTTAAATTCAGCCTTATTTTAATAATAACAACCTTTAGGTGATCAATGATATTCTTCAGTTGGGGATTAAAAATACATCAAGCAGTAAAAATGACTAATTGGAAAATGAATGATTTTACTCAGTGTCTCTGTCTTATGTGTATAAAACTGCTGGCAGTAAACACTGTTAAAAATTCAGTATATCCTATTACTATGGATAGTCAGAGCCGATACAATATTTCAGAAATGTGAAACATACTACCATATCTCTCAAAAGCAATTAAAAATTATACATTGAATTGAATATCATTTAAAATAGTCATTTCCAATATTATGATACTAATTTATTAATAACAACTGGATATTCTATTTAAATTTTAATATTTTTATTCCTAATCTTAAGTTCTTCAGAAATGGAAAAGGTTTTAAATATAGATATTCATGCAAGAGTTCTTAAAATGGCAATTTTCACAAAACAAATAATTACAATAATATAAAATTTCTCAAAGATTACTAAAATCATTGACTGTATAGAGAGTGCAAATTTTAATAATTTTACACAAGATTTAACATCGAATAATTAGTAATTACTCTATCATGAAATGTTTTTGAATACTTTAAATTGCAAATGTATGAAATATTGATGAAAAAGCCAGGAAAAGATTTTGGGTAAAAATCTCTATCAAAAATGGCATGCCATGTTATTTACTATCTATAATTTACAGATTTTGCATGGATTAAGAAAGTTAGACAAATGTACTAAATTTATATAAGATGGTCATCTACTCTTGAGAAATTCAATGACTAAGATCAAGTACTAAGTACTTGTCAGGATTCTAATAGACTCAACAATAGTACCTGATAAATCTTGTTCCTGCTAAATTTGAGGATTTATTGGGGTATACATATTTGGTCCTTTATTCAAAGCCTTAACTACCTTTTCTGGTGTATCAACAGCTTCTGCTACATCTGTACAATTGCCATATACTATTTAACTCTGTTGTACAGTGGCCAAGTTTGTTTTCTGTAAAAAGGATAGATATTAATAACTTAATGTTCATGGTTTTAATTACTAAGTTCATGTCTTACATTAAAAAAATCTAAGTTAAGTCCCATATGAAAATTCTTAACATGATGAATGACATTTTTTCAAGTTAAGGAATTAAAAAGACAATAAGTGTAAATTATTTCCTAGAAGGATAATTTTCCTTTATTTATATGAATAAGAAAATATTAAAAAAATAATCTGTATGATTTATTTCTAATATTAATAGTATAATTTAAGAAACGAACTCAGCGAAATACGCACCTTTTATCGAACTTTGTCTATGAACGCTTTTCCCCGCTTTTTATAACACTGCTTATTATAACGATTTAAATTCATAATTTCATAAACAAATTTATGTTACCTCCAGAGGAAAAAAATATAAACGACAGAACTAAAAATATTCTGTGTTGTTATGTAGAGCAATGAAAGCTATTTAAATTGTAATTATATGTATATCGTCAACAATCGCCAAGATTTTGTTCCATAGAAGTAGATACTATCTAAATTAAAAAACAAATCCCAAGTATTTGAAACGTTCTCTCTTTTTAGGTTACTAAAATCCATGGCTGCAGCAAAGAATTGGCAATTTTGATTGCATGAATGAACAGTTCTCATTCCTCGAGATTTCGCTTTGACCGCCATTGCGCACTGGCGGTAAAATTCATAAGAAAGCAGTCTGTTTGAGGGTTATTAATTCTCACCTCTCTCGCAATTCATTTTTTATCAAGAAGAAATTCTTTTAGTAAATTAATAAGAATTTTTGTTTTATCAAAGTAAGAATTTCTAAATGCATTTTGAATTAAGCGTGAAAGAAAATCATAAGTAAGATTCTATATTACTTAACCGAGAAGAACAACCATATTTAATATAGGTCACTTAATATGAGTCATTTAAAGAAAAGACATTCATCGTACCATTAGAACGAGGTTAAAATATTGTGAGGTTCATTTTACGGTAAGAGTAATTTTTGTAAGAATTTATTTTAAAGTTTGAAGTATGAAAATTCTCCTACCTTTTAGATTATATTTTTTGAGACATTAACTTTTGATATTAGTTGTAGTAGTAAACAGTTGGTGATAAATTCAAATTGAGTGTACAAAATTGAGTGGGATGCAGATAGGCTCCTTTAAGTATTAAGTTATTTAACTGCGTTAAAGTTATTTTAATTTATGATAATTAAAATGTTTTTATCGCTATATAACCGATCACCTTGAAAAATATCTTAAAAGTAATACCGCAGTTCGTGTAATTGAACGTTGCTATTCGGTGGTTATAACATAAAGAAATACTAATTTCGTCAGGTAGTTATTAAGCTCATAAAATTTCAATTACTGGCAACTTTAAAAAGGTACCTTTAACTATCAGTATTAATATCGACTTAATAAGGAAATCTTGAAACTTTGATCTTGAAGGTGTGATTATGGATTCAAATTAACATTGCCAGTTCCCTAATACCTTATGAGGTGAGTTAAATCGATGCCTTATAATTCCTTAAATATAATATAAAGTAACCGGATATCTTATTTCAGTCATTATCTAGGTGGGGAATAAATTCTTAATTGTTCCTAATTCATAAAATCTACATGTATTGTAATCACTACTCCTTGTCATAGTGGTTTTATCCAATGTGATAGATAGTGACTTGATCTGTTGTTTAATAATTATGAACTACTTAGTAAGTGCACAATTTTATTGATGATTGAAAGAAGCATATTTTATTTACTGAGAGGCAATAATTTTAAGTTATTTAAAGACTGAAATTGTGTCAATTCTTTTCTAAGAAACTTTGTTGGAAGTTAATACAAACATTGTCTGTTAATAATTAAACAGTGGATATTGTTTTTAAAAATTGACAAGTCAGAGTTTGCATTAGTATATTTATTCTTTAATATAATTCTGAGAAGTTATATCTATCTATAAGGTCTATTTGCATTATGCATTATATACCATAGAAAGAAAAATAATTATTTTCTGTTTTTAATCTAATCCAAGTAGTCAAATATAGTTGTATCACATACTGTCTAATTGAAGTAAATTAATTTATCTTCTTTCTAAATGGTCAAAATTTATTTTATTGTAGGAGTTGAGCTTTTTTGATTTTGAATTGGATGGAATGGGATTGATCTTTAGCAACTCTGAATTTAAAAACGTATATTTTCTTTGTGTGAAGATTTCTTCATTTTTTACTGTTAGAGAAATAGAATATGATAGAAATTACGGGAGGTGTGTTTGTAGAGACATGTAGGTAAAAGCAAATGTCTCTCTTATTAATAACATCCTAATTATGTCTTTTCTCTTTCCTTACTCTTTGGGAGGTGCTGTAAAAACTATTGCAGCACTTTGATTCTTTCAATGAATTTTCATTTCATTGAAATAACTGTGAATTTTGTGCCCAAACTTTATCTTTTTAGGTACAGAATAAAGTAATGAATAATAATAGCCATGTATGATTTAAGATTTAAATTTTAAATTATAATTTATTATTTATCTTCATCAGTAAATTATGAAGTATTTGGGTAGATATTCTTGAATACATGAACATGTTTCTGACCTTAAACTAATATAAAATAACTGAAAATATTTGGCTTGATTTCAATTGTTTGTAAATCTAGACATTCAAAGAGTACATTTCTTATGTACTTTTCTTAAAGTCAATGAAACTTATATGCTTAAATATACTCTACAGTTTAAAATATTTCAATTTTTAAATCAATGTAGCAGTTAAATAAGCATTCTCTCTTCTGATCAAACTTTTAGATTTGCAGGTTTTGGGAACTTGTACATTTTATTATATTATTATTTATAATTAGCCTAGTACAGTATAAAATTATTTTCTTATTAAAAAATAATTTTTTAAAACACAGCCACTTGTGTATTGTTGGAAACTTTGCTATCATTTTTATATCTTCGCATATTTTATTTGAAAATCATGCTATTTTGGTACGTACTATTTTATGAATCTTTGTTATTTTTATTAACTGAAAACTGTCAAGGAAATTTGTCATTGACAGAGTGCAGCCTCAATATTTCATTGGTTTTACTCAAAATCATTCTAATTAACAACATAATGTTCATAAATAATATTATTTGGATCTATTTATTTTTGAAGATATTGAATGTATGAAAATATTCTCTAAATAATATTTGTATGAAATTTTAAGTAATGGTAATAAGTAGAAACTGGTCTGTTTCTACTCCATCATTTTCATTGCTTTTTGAAAAGTGTCCTTGTTATTATAATTTCACATTGATATAAGGGAGCTCAAGCAAATTTGAGTTTCAAATGTTCTGTTTGTGATTTATAAAGTCATTTTACAGAATGGATGGAATTGATGATTTTTTCTTGTATAGCTATGGGAAAAATTTTAAAATTTTACAATCAACCATTAATACAAAATATCCATTTTTGTTTAACAGGAAGAAGATAATTCTGAATTCCAATATTTATAATCTGAGGCAGGATGATTTATTTTGCTGAATGCTTAACTTAACCTATATTAATATCTATGCTAAAAATCGTTACTCATTTTATGAGATAAGTGAAATAAATATAAGTAGAAACATTTAAAATAATATACCCACCACACCCAAGCCACAATAAATTCACTTAAAACAAAGTTTCTATTCTTTTCCAATTTGGAAACTCAGTTAGAGTAAATGTGTTGTATGTTATATGCCTTTCCTTTCAAACAAATAAATCTATTATGATTTTATGGGTAGTTAATTGCATGTAGAATCTAGGTAAATTATTTTATGTGAAAATTAAAAGAAATGTTAACAGCTAGCTCAAACTCAATTTTCTTATATTTTGTCTACATATAAACCTTAAAATACTTGTTGAAAAAACTCATATTTCAATAATATATATTATTATCAACATTTTATCATCTATGTATATTTACTGTTAAATTGTTATTTTAGATATCTTCAATGGAATGTTAACATCAAAACTTCTCTTCACAACTGAGGTTCTTGAAGTATAGTTGATCCATTTAAAATGTGAGTTGATAATTAAAAAATATTTCTATTATGTAGTTAAGAATTCATGTAACTATTTCTTGAATTATTATTTGATTCTCAAGTGTTTAAGAGGAAATGAATTGGAAATTCATTTAAGAAAAAAATTATCTTAATCTCCGGTAAGAATATATATTTGTCGTGTTATATATTTTTCATGTTGTCTGTGGATGTTTATATATTCGAGCACTATGAGTACTCATATGAACATTTGACACAATTCATTACCTACTTCAGTGCACTTTATTTGATCTAAAATTTAGAAAGATTCTATTATATATGTATATTTTATGAAACTGCTTTCTAGTGGTATTATATTATCATAAGAAAGTGATGTTCCTGAGAAATGTGGTTAAAGTATAATTATGTTTTATATAATACAGTAGGATGTTCTGTTTGTTTATCAGATCCAGTAAGCTAAAAGAATTAATTAATAATGAAGCTTAATATCTATATTGGCATAGACTGGCAATTATAGTAGAACCACATTTTTATATACTACCAGGCAAATTAAGTAAGTGATTGATATCTCAACACTCAAAATATGTCAACATATATTTTGAAATATATGTTTACCTTCATCATAAACCCATTTATAATATTACTTGATAAAAGAATCCATTAAAAAGCAGAGCTTGTGAGTAGTAAAATAACTATATGTAAACTATATAACTATATTTAAATTTTATAAAAATCTATTCCTATGAAGAAGAAAAATTTCTTAGAGATCAACAGTAAGTACTTCTAATTCTTTGATGCTGGTTTGCTATCATTGGTGATTAGGTTCTACGAATTTACCTTTTAATAAATAAAAGCAATCAATATTTTATGCATACTACTGTTATATCGTATGATGAATTTTTAACAAATTGTAAGCCTTAAAATACAAATTTAAAAAACTTGCAGTGTGTTCTGGTGAAAATATTTCTGCAATTAAGGTGTTGCAGCATCGTTTAAGTACTTAATGGTTCATTTGAAGAAGGAAAATTTAAAGTCTGGCTAAGTCGATAAGCCAAAAAACTTCTGCAAACTAGTTCTGGACACTTTTATCAATCTAGCATGCGCAGAGTGGAAATTATGGAAAACTATTTCTTTTAGTTTTTGAGTGACGTCATGCATAAGGAAGTATTGGCGAATATAAAAGACAGGAAACGTAGATCTCGTGGAATGGGTGGCCCATCGCCGCTCCAATTGATTCATGCTCCCAGTCGCTCCAAGTCTGACGAAAATTGGAAGGCAGCCGTACTCTTCTCAACATTTTATTTCCCATCCAAATCCTCCCCTAGTTTCCCTCCCCTCCACCAAAAAGGTCTCACTTCTCCGCGGTTAGAACATTTTTCCATTTCGCCTGTCCCATTTACGGCCCTTGTAGGGTGAGCTATGGAGACTCTGCTGGAATTGGAATCCGGTAGTCGAGGTAGAGAAGGCAAAGAAGAAGGATGCAGAATGGTGGAGAAGTGCATGACGGGAAGTGTTTCTCTGTGAAAATTGCAATCAACGAAAGGTTGTTCTTTTTAACAACTCGATTAAAATATGATTATTTATTTATGTCTAATGCTGTTTAGCGTTTTTAAAAGTAAGGATTTTATAAATTTTGTACGTTGTAACGTGAGACAATCAGTTGAATTCGATGTAATGGAAGTGGAACATTCAGCGAAAACGAAAGAATGGAATCAATATCTTTGGTGTAATTATCTCTAGATTATTATTATTGTTATTATTTCATCATTACGTTATTTTCGAAAACTAGTATATTTATTTATTATTTTATTATTTATACGTTGTTACTATTGGACTATCAGTCCGATTACAATATAATTACCTTTATACCCCTTTAGACCTAAATCATAGCTAAAAGTACGCAGTTTATCATGTTAAATAAAAGTAGTTATTATTTGCGGTATTCTCTAGTGAAGTGGATTGAAATTCAGTATACCGTGTACATCCAAATCTAGAGCCGTACAAGTGATTCATACTTTTACGTACTGAACACTTTTAATTTAGCTTTTCTTCAATTAAATAGAAGTTTCGCTCCGTATATTAGTCCGTTCAATAGGGCTTTCTTCGCTATCCACAGTTGGAATCATCTATATGTTTCGTTTCATATTAATTCTAACGTTTTCATCGTCAAATTTATCTCTTGTATATTCCACTCTTGTTCCATTCCTCCACTCGGGACTGAATTCCGTCGCGTTGAGATTTGAGAGCGCCAATTCGGAGGAGAGGTACGTCGTGAGTGTGGATGAGATAGGTCGAGGTTTTACGACAGCGTTTTAAGAGAGACCACATTGATTGCAAGGGTGATAAATCGAGAAGCGATTCGAGTCGTAACGAGAGGACAAGGAGGGATTTCGCAGAAGGTATCCACGGGAAAGCGGAACGAAAGAGGGCGCGTGCGTACGCCGTCTCTTTGTAAGGCCCCTCGTCAAAAATTCAATTAACCCCGGCGGAGGGCGGTGGAAATCATCGTGCCCTTGGGAGAGAGGGATGTATTGGAGTGTTTTCGGTATAAAAGGGGATGAGGAATATTGGAGTCGGAACAGATCGCTATTCCTTCCCATTTGGAAGAGATATTCGCTTCAAATTGGGATCCGATGGAACGGGGCATCGCGATCGGTGGTTCGGGAGGAAAGAGGGTTTGCCTCGATTATTCGGATAATAACCGTTACGTACGAATCGTTACGGATTGAGAGGGAATTGAGAGTGATTATTGATGGAAATCTTTATAAATTTTATTATATTTACACCGAAAGTTTAAATTATTCTTCTAGTTTAGTTGTTTAACACTAGAACAGCGGGAAACGGACACCCCCCTAGAACAGCGGAAGGTGTCCTTAGGACACCTACACTTGCGCTTCTTTTAAATTGCATGAGGCAGTCGTATTTAAATTTCTAGTCTTTCCTTATAAGCTTAAAAATTAAAAACTAAGTATGGGTACTTATTTATCGGCAGATCATGAGGTAAATAGTTGCTACATATTTAATATAGAAATTGTTGTTGAGTTCAATCATTTTCATGAGACTCATATTCCGATATAAAAATATACGGAACAGTAAAGCTAGAAATAAATTATATGAATAAATTAATATAAAGCCTTTTCGAGATAAAATAATTATTTGCTTGAATAACTTTTGAAAATTACCCGATTTTATTAACAATTTACATGGGGTACAAGAAAAAATAAACTCGCGTAATAAAACTTTACCGCTTCACGTACCTTCCTTTGATTTTATTTCACAACAAAAAGACTAGAAATAAGGTTTAAGACACAAACTGGACCTTAAATGTTATTTGCATACGCAATTATATTAATTTTTCTTTTTTACTACAATGATGCTGTCACGAAGTAATTACTCCACAGAATCCTTCCACGAAACTAATAGATAAATCTTCTTGATGTTACAGTTTCTATTAACCTATTCCTTGCACTTCTTACACTTATCTTATGCTATATTTCACTTGTATTTTCTTTTGAACAGATATCGGTGGCTTAATTGGATGATGTCTCGTGCATCTAGTGTTTACTTAGGTCCTTTTTGAGATCTCTTTAGACAGCTTAGGTTTTACTTGGTTTATCTGCGATTCGTTGCAAGAATCTATATCTGGTTATTTGGCGACCTCTTTCTTCTTGCAAATAACGTATACATTGACTTCTGCTAGATAAATTTTTATGTAAAAAGAATGCATAAGGCAACGTCGTGAGACTGCTCTCACCGTGTGCCTATGCGCCATTTGGTCCACTACGCCGCTTTTTGTACAATTATGGTACGTCACCGCGTCTGATTTTCTTTTACTAATACTGTCAAATACGACATTAGAAAGCATCTAAATCGTGAGAAGAACATGTTTATTCGGTTTAATTTTATAAACAAGGATTATTCTTCATTTTTCGACAACATCGGAATTCACTGCAGATTTTTGCTGGTTTTCAACTCCAGCGACTCTCATCACAATTTGTTCAGTGTTCCAGATAAAAAATACCTGCTTTCTTCAGCCTTTTAAATAGTTTCTTTAATTGAAAATAATTATCGGTCATTAGGTTACTTCCTTTTATATAGGAAAGGTCCCATCAAGGTCATGACCACATGGTTCAGGAAGATGGCCTATCCTCCAACTCGATAACTTATGGAAATCTATTCTATGCATATTTGGAATTAAAATACACTACTAACCGAAACTTAAGTACATATTTATCAGGTTTATCAAGAATAAATTGTGTGAATAGACATCTACACTTTCTGGGAAAAAGCTGATCTTTCACCGTCACTTTTGTAACGGGATTGTAGCAAGCGTGGCAATATTCAAAGAGTGAATGTCACAAAAAGATAGAAGACAAATTAGTAAATTGCGAAAATAGAAATGGGAAACGTATCTTATAAATGGAAATATTAGAAAATATAAGGCAAAATGTTTCCAACTCAAATCATCATTAGAATTGCTACCTCAAATTTTTATACATAACAATATAATTAATTAATTTTAGAGAACGGGGACAAAATAATAGCAAAAAGCAATATTATCTCAAAGTACATTCGTAAGAGCTTCTAATATAAAACAATGAAGGTTTTATCATAATAATAAATAGTAAATATTACGTAGGTGTCCTGAGGACACCTCCGCTGTTCTAGGGGGTATGTGGTAGGATCTCCTATGAAAATTTTCCAATAATTATAAAACTTGGTAGAAATACGCAGAATATTAAATAATTAAAAGTCACGAAACGATTTTTTTCTATGATACAAATTACAAAAATGGTGCGTTTTTTTCATAGGCGAGGTGTCCTGAGGACACCCTCCGCTGTTCTAGTGTTAAGACAGCTAGAGTATCACTGACGTATAATTTTTGGAATCCCTTTTGTCGAAGACCTAGGGGACGTATATTGTAGAATAAGAGAAATATAGAGAAACTCAAATGGAACCTATAGCTAAAGCGAATTGAATTTGTTTACATGGTATTTATATATGATTTGATGATTATGAGCTTTATTCAAAATATCGATAGCAAATAGATTTTCGTGGGATACAGAAATATCAGAATTGAACTTAGTTATGTTTTTCCTGGAATGCTCCTTTTATAATCTAAATGGGAAAACACTTCGTAAATTTTTAATTGAAGTGCCGCGTGTTTTCATTTCAAATATCGGAAATACGAATTTAAATAAAAAATGCACTTTTTCAATAATTTTTTTATTAATATATCAGAATAACGCAAAAATATTTTCGTAACCTTCCTCTTGTTTATGTATTTTAGTTTTCATACAATTTATCAAAAAGATTTGGGCATTATCTCGAGAAAAGAAAACTGATATTCGTATATTGCTTATGTAAGATACATAAAACTTAAATAATAATATTCCGATAGTCAGATTTTAACTTTATTGAAGCTCAGGAAGTTTTACTCCGTAAATATTTGTTCGTCTATTCACGATTGGTGTATTTTTATGATTATCCTCAAGTGATCCTCGTTTCATCAAACTATTCTATAAATTTTAAAGATAAATTTCATTTATACGTTCCTTCTCATTTATATAAAATATATTATTTTACCTCACACTTTACAAAAATATTTCACTATAACGGAAATGATACGTAGACGAGGGAAGAATAAGAAATAGTTGAAATATTGATAGTGTAAACGTGAAAGAAATACTGTGTATATTCAGAATAATGCTGAGAAGAATACTAAATTAGGATTGAGGAGCTAAACCGGAAATTTAAGACGCAAAAAGTTAAATACTTGAATGATTCTTTTAAATCTTCATCCAGTAAGAGTTTACATTGATGCTTTTACTGAAAGTCAACAGTTAGTTGGAATGACGCTTTCCTTTTAAGATGTGTATTATCAATCTTCCCTTCTGATTCCAAGATTGTGAATCTAATCATTGGTATTATTTTGACGATTGTATCGTCATGTGTTTATAATTGTTTTATCGTGTTTAGTATTGATGCATTAAGAATTAACTGGAAGTTTTATTTTATTATATTAAAGTCCCATTCTCTAAAATATTTATAGAAATTTTTAACCATTTTCCAAAGCTAATAATTTTGAGATGTACTTATCAGAAAATCCTGTGTCTGACGAAGCTTGAGAAATAATCTTTGTAATCGAAGGTGACGCTTAGAGATGCAAAATGAATTAACGTAATTCAGTAATCGACTTCTATAAGTAAGGAAGTTCGAGTACGATGCCTCAATCGAATATTAAAGCAATGGAATAATTCAAAGCTGTATTCAATGTAAAACGCTTTAAAAAAGAGGAAGAAATTAAATACGAGCGCCGAATCAATTATTCAAAATGGAAGGAAATAATTCCATTTCCGTTCGATAAGAGCAGAATTTCGATGCGCAAAATCCAACCCGATGGAGAAACCGCGATTGCGAATTCCTTACAGAAAGCATTTGATTGAACGCAATCAAATTGCGAAGGCCGGAATAAGGGCATCCGATTAACGGCGGCAGTTATTTGAATTCGGGGAACGCGGATGCCCTGGAACGGACTAAGGAACGGAACTCTCCTCCTTCAAGAATTGTTTTTGGCGAGTCCACGCTCCGAACGCATTTGTTTCTTCGAACGGAATAAAAAACGAGTGCGTGTCGAGAAATGGGATAGGAATGGCATAATGAAGTTCCGCAGGACTTCCTTTTTTGTCGAGAGGGGAATATAGGAGGAATAGGGGAATTCCCTAAGTAGGAGTCGCTCGTCACGTCCGAAATCGACTCGTCTTCCACTCCATTCGATTTCCATCCCTCTTCGAAAACCAAACCATCTCCGCCCTCTTTTCTTCTCCATTTCAGCCTCCTTTCGTATCCATGGTAATGATTTTAAGACGCCGATACTATTTCGGGTCTAAAGAATTGGAGAATTCAGTCGAAAGGAAATGCAATTGTAATTGAAATATTTCTCTTGTAAGAGTAGAGGTTATGATTTTATTAAGACCATATTAGGATTATAATCTTCTATTTTTATTATGCAAGAGTATTAATTTTAATTTTATTTTGTTAATTTTTTTTTCTTATTCTTATTTTATCTATTATTATTATTTTCTTTAAACATTATGGCAAAGTCGTAAGTTAGAACATTTCAGCCATCACCATTCGCAGTGACAGGAAATTTATATCTTTGAACAAATACTAATCAGAAATATCGAACCGATTTCGTATTGAAAAAATCACTAAAGATTTTTCCTCGGATCCAGCAATTAATTTCTTTTGCATCCTTCAAGAACGAAAATATAAATAGAGCTAAACAGAAGTGATAAATAGAGGCATGACTGGGACTCGAACCCTTTTTTCACTTTTAACTCTGTGAAAGGCGTTGCTTTCTCATGCTTAATAAAAACCTATTCTCTTTTTTATTAAAATAATAAAATGTTTGAAAATTATGATGAAAATAATTCCAAAATATTTCTGCGTATAGCTTTTAAGATTTTCTTAATTTCGTAAGTTGTAGTCATAGACTTCTGTCTATAAAATACTTTCATTTTATTATTAATTTTCTTTCACTTTCGATAAACCATTTTGAAAAACTCGAATTCTTTCTCCAGGGGTTCTCAATAATGCTCAACATTGAATGATTCAAATCGAGTAGCGATAGATACATAAATTCACAGTCTTTTTGTATAAAATGGAAGTTTCCCGCCGACAGAAATGTTTCAACATCAAGAACCACAATCATTCACACTCCCTCAGGGAGCGCTAACTTATCTCCCTCAGCGCACGAGGAATTTTATCCGCAGGGTCCGAGAGAAGTCTTAAGACAAACGTGGGCTCAGGTTGACCGACAAAAGCCTCCTCAAATGTCACATGCAAATCGAAGGGAAGATGATGGGACCGAGTTCGAAAGAAGAGTCGCTGTTCGGAGACATCCGCCGTGACCGGAATGATACTCCGTCTCCCTCTTTCCATCGTATTCATCCCTTAACAATCCAATGTACGCCCCTCTCACTTAAGAAGCCGAAAAGAGATCTATTTCTGCGGGACATCGGACGAATTCCGAACGATTCCTCCGCAACCGTTTCCATAGCACCCGAGAAAGAGAGAGGGAGACTGATGGGCTTTCTTACGTCTACAATTTCACCTCTCCTTCGATTGAGATGCACTCGCTTTTTAGGTTGTGGGAGGGGAGATGTTCCCCGCAACATGGGTGCTTAAACCTAGAGGATGGAGGGGTTAAAAGAGTCTCTATTTACTCTAAAATCCTTATGTATTCTTACAAATTTTCATTTATCGGGAGTGAATCTTAATATTGTGTTTAGGATTTGAAATAGAGCATTAGGACAAATTTAAGGTATAGCTGTAGCACTAATTCTCTATTCACTAATAATTTTCTGATATATTTCGTCTTCTCTTCATCAATCATTACGAGTAGATTTCTTGTTAAAAGTATATGAAATACATTGCTTAAGAAATACTGGATAAATTTTAGAAAAGTATTCCAACAGAAAAGAGAAATTAAATCGGTCGTATTCACCCATTATATTAGCTAATATAGTCGGTTTTGATGAAGTAGCTACATCCATGGGTGTCTTCATTGGATTTTATTTATGTAGAAGGTTGAGAGGTTTTTTAAAAGGAAGGTAACTTCAGTCACGATCAACAAATAGCCGGTATTTCAAAGGAATGGGTACACGATATAGCGTTAAGGTCACGCATGAATATATGTTGACTATTTTTGAAATTAATTTTTTTCTTGAAAATTTCCTCAATCTGATGAGGGTGCTTCATTTGCCAGTTCCTCGAGATTTCATTATTTACAAAATTAACAACATTTTCCTTTAATAAATTTGGCCTTTGTCTTTGATTGGCATTGAAATTTAGCAAAACATCTTATTTTGTTATGAACTCGGGAGTATAAATAAATTAAAGTTTGATTACTAACCACCCTAATATTTTTAAAGAAATCAATTCTAATCCATGGAATTAAAAAAAATGAAAGTAAAGAACAGGAAGATGTACCAATCGGCAATCGAACCAAGATCTTATCAACTGAAGCAGAACGGATATTTTTCTCATCTTCTTCTGCTTTCTACAGTGTTGCACATGAGGCATGTTCAGCCATCCATTAAAATTCCAGAGACAACGTAATCGAAAGTCTGAACCTCGTAATTTTTAAAAGAGAATATTATATGAAAATATGTGTATGAAATCGAGAACGTTTTAATCCTTTCATATGTTTAAACCTAGTTCATAGAATTATAAAATATATACACTGAAATGTATTTTCTTTATATAAATTGTATAGGAGTTAAAAGAGGTGAAATAGGAGTTGCTTGGCCGAGGTGTAGTATGCTCAATTGATAGTATTTTTATTTTTTTCTTCAATCGTTGAAGCATTGTTATTCGACTAATACGCAAGTTGATCCACGTAAGGGTGGAATCCAAATGTTTCATCCACCCGATAGATTAGTCAAAGGTCCCAAAGGGGGTTCGCGTTCATTACTTTATAAATCTCTGAACTCTTTCCTGAAATAAATATGAAATTCATGCTTTTATTTCCAAGTAAAAAATTTGAATTGAAAATAAACATGGTATCGATCAGGTATTAGAATAAATAATCAACTTTAATTGGAAATTGAGCACTCAAGACTAATTCAGTGTTTCAAAATTAAAATGACTTAAGGAAACTACCATAAATGACTTTAAACACATCTTAAAAAATATATATTGCACATAGACGTTAAAAATCTTAACCTTGTTAATTATTCTGAGTAAATTTTTAGAAGAGTTTTATATCAATATTTAGATCTCTTATCTGATGTACAACGTACAAAATGAGTATTATCATAATACTTACTTCCCTTTTTAGGCGTTTAAAACATATAATCTTATATTATTTTTTGGACTTAAAAGTTCCTTCATGTACAATGACTTATTGAAATATTCATGTCACTCTAGTATGTACGATATAGGAATCATTCGGTATTAGATGTCTGTAACTGTGAAAGATGTGACGAATTATTTCGGCTCGCAAATAGATGACGTCAATAGAGATACCCTTATCAATTCATCCTGCGCTTGATCATGATCCATATTTTCCTAAATTCCCTTTTTCATTCCACTTTTTATTTTTTATCCCCGTAATTAAAATCGTAATAATAGCCCGAGATATTTTATTTAACAGCCCGCAACCAATTACGCCAGTTTTAATAGCCAGAGCCGAATTACATAATTTGATTTTCGAGAAATAGGTCATCAGCGCAAAATTCCGGATTCCTTTTGTGCCTAGGCGAAGCTAATGGAAGCTTCATCGGCACATCAAAAGCGACAGCTCAAAATACTTATCTCCGCTATCCCATTAGCCCAACTGGAGTAAAATAAATGGCGAAAAGGGGCACTTTCGAATCATAAACGCTCCGGAAGAAAAGAATAATTGCGTCACGATTCAGACTTAATCGCCGAGAATTAAATAGATCCTCGGATTTTTCTCTCTCTCTCGAGCCGTATATAAAAAGTCACAGAATGAAATTCCGCGCTAACGACGTCACACGGGCGCTATCCTTTCCTCTCAACCCACCCTATCATTTCCAGCGGATCTGACGGGATCTGTCAAAAGAGTACAATTCGTATTCATCCGGAGTGCATCTCATTTCCGCGCCGTTAATTGCAAGCGACGTCGCCGAACCAAGTCATAAAGGCTAGAGGGGAGGGGTGGAGGTACGCGACGGGTGGGGGGATGTGACGTCACCGCGCACCTTTTTCAGCTCCGGCATATGCACGGCGCTGCAATAGAGATTTTACTCGCGCGCTTAATCCTCCACTCGAATTGGGACTAAATATTTGATTTCCATTCGACGAGCATCGGGCGAGCTTATTTAATTTTCCATTTTCTCGATATATGGAGTCTTAATTCACGTCCCCTTTCGCAATTCCTTTCCGCGAAAAACTCCCTCCGCGCTTTATTTCCAATCGTGCGGCTTCGGCTTTTTAACGCGTCAATGCCAGGATGTGTCGAGCCGTTCTCTCTCTTTCACGTGTCAGACGGATTACGTAAACACGGAGGCGCCGTACTCCCCCTTCCACTCTGCACTCTCTTTTCGCGAAGCCTCTCCCTCCCCCTACCCACCGTTCTCATCCCACGCTTCACAACTCCACGCCCGCCACCCCCCCAAAAAGTCCGACTTATATTCACCCGTTCAATTAAATACGTGACTTTATAGCGATGGAAATTTGGATGTTTTTTGCGGAAAAAACACGATATATCGATACAAATTGAAACCTCATAAATTCGGACGAATTTTTGTCGATACGCGTCGGCTGTCATCGTGATTATGAAGTCGTCGTAAATCACCGGGAAAAATTAATTTCTCGTCTCCGTGCGGAGCGGCTCTCTCCGATATTCGTTAGAAGCAATTCCATCGCGCTTGTCCGATGAAATTTGTATAATGATGCGTGAGGTATGAGAGGTAAAGAAGTGAAATTACGACGTTCCAGAGCAAATCAGTTGTGGATGGATGTTTACGGTTTTCATTGCGAAGGAATTAATGTCGGATATTGTTTCGATGAGAAGTTCGGTGTACGATAATGTGCTTTTCTTTTGAATCATAGAGTTGCGTATAAATACATCTCCCCTTGTTTTACCTTCTACGTATATCACCCTAGCGAAAGCTTACTTCTACTATGATGGCTATTTAATTTCTTAGTTCTTCATTTTATATCTCATTAATGCTGTAACTATGTGCTTATTATGTTTTGTTTAGAGAAACTTAAAAATAACTTTGAAGAGGCACTGAAAGCTTTCTTGTACTATCATTAGAGAATGATATTTAAGACAATCAATCCTGTCTGTAAGACAAGACTATACTAGGTTTGTGATGGAATAATTAAATATAAAATTATCGATTCTATTTAAAAAAAAGAGCAAAATCTAAGAAATAGAATATTATCAATATGTATCAAAGATTTATTTCGGCTCTATTTTATGAATTGTATTTTTAAGGTAATTTTAGAGGAAGTAAATTGTATGTAGTCAAATTGTCGAAAACAATTTGGTTTAGGCTGATTTAACTTTTCGTTTTCCTTATATTCTGTGTTTTAACTTGATTTTATCATGAGTAGGTGCACTTTATACTATTTCCTATTGAATGGTTTAAGCTGTACATGGAATTGTTTACAGTTTTATAAAAGTATTTAGTAACGCATATGCTGCAAGATAGATAAAAGAAGATGGAAATATGTATACCGAGAGGTATCATTTCGGTTTGAGAGGATTAAAAGGTTTTTATACTTTAGAAATTTTATATAGAAAGAAAAGTATTGAAGGGTAAATCGATTATAGCTGTCTCCAGCTGTTATGTATGTGTAGGGTATATGGTGTAATCAGAAAAAAAGAAACATATTTATATTGTGCCATCGTCCTTTAATTTGAAAGATGTTATACACTTCAATTTTTGTGCGTATCAAATTATTTACAAAAATTACAAGAGATTCACACCTCACGGAGGGCGAGATATTTTTATCACCATAATTCAACAAATCTACCAAATTCAGGGCTTGAGATGCGGTGGGCTGCTTCTTCTTCTCAAGTATTTCATTTCTTAAACGGTGTCCGTGTTTAGATGAGCCAAGATAGTAAGCATAAGTGGAGTAAGATTCATTGAAGTATCTTCAGAATAGGGTTAACCTATTTAGTCCACGCGGTAGGAGACGGCGTGTCCGGGGTTGTTGACGATGGTGGTGAGGGTGGCGGGACGGACGGCATGGGCGGCATAGGGCAGGGCATGGGCGGTGTAAGGAAGAGCGGAGTAGGCGTGGAGGCCAAGGGTGTTGTAGGCGAGGGGAAGGATAGCCTGTCTGCGCTGGCGGCTCTTAACCTCAGCGTGAGCAGCGAGGTGCTCGGCGCGGGCAGCGACGACTTCAGGGGTGTCCTGGACGGGGGCGGGTCCCTCAAGGGCGGGGACGGCTGGGACAGCGGGGGCAACGGGGAGGTCGTTGGAGGCGACGCGGTAACCAAGGGAGTCAGCGACGTAAGAAGCCTCAACGATCTTTCCTTCGGGGTTGACGTAGGAGTAGTGTCCGGTCACTCCACCGAGGGCGTTGCGGAAGGCGGTGTGGGTCTGGTCGTGGGTGGCGTGTCCAAAGGAAGCCTGTCCGAACTCATCCTGTTGGAAATAGAAGTTATCGGTTACGTTTCTGCTTCTGTTGAAGGTGAATCTAGGCAATATTAAAGGGGTATGCAATTGTCTGCATTAGTGTGCCGGAACTTACCTGAGCGTGGTACTGGCTCTTGGTGGCGAGAGCGTTGATGGCAATGGGAGCGGCGATGGGGGCAGCAATAGGAGCGGCAATAGGAGCGGCGATGGGGGCAGCAATGTGAGCGGAGTAGGGAAGGACGGCGGAGGAGTATCCGTGGATTCCAGCGTAGGGGAGGACTCCGTTCCATCCGTTCCAGCCGTTCCAACCGTTCCAGCCAGCAACGTAGGGGGCGGTGGAGGAGTAGGCAAAGCCAAGACCAGTTGCAGAAGCAACGGCCAGGAGAGCGGAGACTACGACCTGCACATTGCAATGAAATATACCGTTAATTATTCAATAGAATGCACATTTGAGGACTTTTTAATAGGCGGTTGTAAATAAGTTACGTTGCCTTCAATCAAGCAAGGTTGTTAGTTGGTTTTGGGCAATACTTTTTTAGAATCCTTTTGAAATACTAATTTGACTGGCTATTTACTTTTGAATGGATTGAGGTTACAATCTTCTCGATTCAATACTGGATTCTTTCAGACGATTTAACTCGGAAATTGTATCATGTTTACAGCTTTGATTGAGCATAAATTGACCAAGATAGTTTTCAAATGCCCACAGTTAGTATGCAAAAATTACTTTACATTTTTATGGTTAGCTTTCGTTTATCGTTCAGAAATTAGTGCAGAATCAAGCAATTTAATTCTTATGGAAAATATGTTATGGTTGCTGGACTACTCACCAGGACCTTCATGATGTTTTCCTTGCCTCTGTAAGAGCTCAGGGAATGATGCTGTTCTCAGATCTCGTCCCTCTTTTATACGGGCGACCTTCCTGGTCCTCCCCACCAACTCCCGACGGATCTCGCCTTCGGAACTCCGCACAGTTTCGGCCCCACCCAAGATTCAACTTGTTTTCATTTAGGGCCCAAAACAATACAAGGTCTTCAGCACCTGCTTTGCGTGGAAACGCCTACTTCACCCAAGTACCTTAGCTGTGAGATTCCGTTATGCTCTGATATAATGAGATTAACTGATACATCACTAATTTCTTTATGTTAAAGGAAATTTTACGGAATGATCGAAAATATTTTTGTGCTGCCATACCTATTTTACGAATTCGTATTTATCGTTGCTTTATCACAATATGGTTTATGTATTACATATCAGGAACTCACAAATATTCATATTTTTGTGGATGAAATGCGCTAATGTTCGGGTTACTATTTTTTATGGAAAATTATTTACAATTTTTTTCCATATGAATCTATTCCTATAATGCAAAGAAGAAACTCTGAAACAATTTTTGAGTATCGGTTCGAAAAGAAGTGTATTTTATGATCTAGTTGTTTAATTAACGCATTTTTGTAGGAAAGCAAAATGTATTGGGTAACTAGTTGCATAATCGGAAACGGAAAATGAAGTATATTCAGTCATAAATAGGCATAGACCTGCCAAAATAATTAACGATCAAGATTTATGAATACTTAAAACGAATATTCAATCCTTCAAACAAATGCGATATTTAGGCATTCAAGTCCCTTATCGGCGAATTTGAAACTCGAAATTTTCTCAATTTATTGTTTTAATGCATGGTGAAAGTGTAAGTATATTTTTGGTCGAAAGAAAGCCACTGAAGATTACAACTATTTTTTCCTATAGTTGCACTAATAACCGGAATGTAAAGGTAGTAAAACAAGGAGTACCCACAAAATTTATTTGTCATTATTCTATCAATATAATTTTCGTTTTCTTTGGCAGTTGGCGTTTGTTGCAGATTTCTATCGAATAATTTGCATCTTTCAGTGACAATGCATTAAGTATCGGTGAACGTATAATTAACTTTAAATCGAATATGTTTTTCTGTATTTTTGTTATTCATTATGAAATTAATCGCTTCTATTGTGGTCTCTAACAAATTAAGAAATAAGGGTTATAATATTTTCATGATATTAGTATTATCCGGTTTCGTTTCTATGCATCAAGCATGTTGTCCTACTAACGAAAAACCTCGCCTCCAAATTTAGCCAACATTTTTTTGCTTGTTCCTCTCCATTCAATCTACTCTTTTGTAAGACGTTATACAAAATTGCAGATTCCATGTCACAGTATGGAGGAGCAAGAGAAAAATATCAACGGATTAAAATCACCAACTATTTTTCGTCGGATTCAATCAATTTCTTTCTATGTTTTCGCGATTTATTACCCTCACCGTCCAAAAGGTTTTCTGTTCGATGGATTTATTCATTCAGTTGTGGAATCTTTCCCACCACCATAATCTTTTTATTTCTTTTCAATATTTTTTTCTATTCCTCGTCAATATCTTTTGATTTTATTCTGTATACTGTAGGGTACACGATATTTGATTGGAGAGTGTAAGATGAATCCTTTTTATAAGTTTGGTGTGGAACAAAATTAGACAAACTCGCATTATAAAGGATACAGCTATGACAATATATTTTGTAATTAGGAAAGAATTGACCTAAGTCCTCTTATTTCGCTGTTCGCTTAACGTTTATTCATTCATCTTTTACTATAGAGATATATGAAAATAAAATACTCGTATTGCCCTTTCTTTGAATGAAATTTGTTAAGAATTGTGATGAGCATAGATGAACAAATTCACATCTTAATCTCGTTTTATTATGATTAAAGTAGTGATAATGATGACATTGATAATTGATATGTTTATCAGTTTATCTTACGAAGAGAGGCGTATCGAGCCCTACTAAACTGCCCTGAATTTAATTCAAGGCCAATCAACCTGCTTCTTTCATACTTCAATAACAGGTTTTGAGTAATTTCATCATGAATGTTATTACTATTTAAGACGTGTGTGGGCCTTATATTTTCCTGTACAGTACCTTGTTTGAGAAATAAAATATATTTGTTATTTACTCTTAAAGTTCTTGATACTTTGAAATGAATTGCAAGTTCAATACCATTCAGATCGACTAAATTTGTGACTTGTGCCTCGGTTTGCTAAATTCGTGAATGATCAAATTACATGTTTCATACATAGAAATGCTATAATACTCGGTGGTACTATTGTCAACTAAGCTATGATATCACTAGCTTTAATAACTTTTAATTGCATTTACTGATTTAATGTAGCCCATGACCATAATAGTATTATTATAGACAGGTATTCAACAATTTATTTGCATTAATATTCATACTCTGAAAGCATTCGTAACTTTCTTATCGTTTTTATATGGATAAAATTACCGAATTCTCCATTTCAGCAATTTTCAGTGAGTTAGATCTTCCAAATCACGTTTCTCTAAATTTGTATTTGTACCATGTCGAAACGATTGTAAAATTTTAGTTTATCTCTGAAATAATTTGATAAAAAATTTTGTATGAGGATGGATCTCTTTAATTTTTTGGGGTATTATCTACGAAAATTCTCCAACGTAAATACCTTACTGATAGAATTACATCAATCGATCACATCATAACGATACATGCAATTTGATGAAAAATATACCAATAGATACAGTCTGTTGATATAGAAATAGAGATAAATTATACTCTTACTATTTATAAAAATCCATTGTTTCAATCCCAGTTTTTTCTTTTGTTCAGGAAATTAATGTTACAGTATGAGAAATATTTCAAACCCAGATCACAACTAAAAAAATATTTTCGGTATCTCATAAGTTCTCTGTTCTTTAAGAATCCGCTATAAATTAAATCCTTCCGCACATTATAGGAAAAAAAGAATTCTTTTCCTAAAGTAACTTATAAATAATATGACCGGTTACAATTTAAATTTCATGATTGAGGTTTTCCAGGGAAACATTTATTTTCTCCTATGATAAAGTAATAAAGTATAATGAAAACTCTACAATTAACACAAACTCAATTCCGGTTAAATTACTTAATATAATAATTTGTAACAATAATTGAAAAATTAAGCTTTTGAATAAAAGTCATAAAGGATCTTGGTAGCACATTTTGATTTATTTTAAGATACATCACTCTGCAGTCGTACCAAAGACTAATTGAAATCAATATGTATCTATTGTTTTCCTATATATTTTGGAGTATATTATATTTTTATAGTTTATTAACTTTTAAACAACTGCTTGATCATCATTTGTTTAGAAAAAAGTTCCCACATACTAAATATCAAACTTAACTGTAAGGTATAAAAGGTATGAATATCAATTAGAGTAGTTAGTAGTACTAGTATCAATTCCTTTTCGGATATTCATTTTAGTTTCTAGGATATGATAGTTGAAAAGTATTCCGGTATTGAGTATTGTAGATAATTGATGTTTAATTTTTGTAGGTCTCGAAATTCTTTTTGCCGACTTAAGCTATGAAGCTAGGACAGCCTCAATGTAATAATCATCGAAATATAGCATTTTTCAGTTCCAAGCGATCGTTCTTAGGATTGGAATTCAATCAATATTATTCATCCAAGATACGACCTTCCTTCAATATTTATTAAGCCCTTGACGGGCTCAGTTACGTGCCTGAAAAATCAGCTAAAGGAGATTTTAACGAGCGAGGTTTAGGTAACATTGAAAATGCATGTATAGATACAAAAATATTTATTGAAGATCACATATGCAGCCACCATACAAAAGCTGGTGGAGAGAGATGCATAAGATGCAACTGTGCTGACACACAGATGGTAACGGTGGCTGTACAGAGATCAATTCAACTTGACCCGTTAGATGACAATCGGTCGATGACTACTGCTGTTACTTGACGTCATTCCTTGAGCTCTAGAAGAACTCGCTGTTCAGGTAATTTAGTCGACGCGGTAAGAGACGGCGTGTCCGGGGTTGTTGACGATGGTGGTGAGGGTGGCGGGGCGGACGGCGTGGGCGGCATAGGGCAGGGCATGGGCGGTGTAAGGGAGAGCGGAGTAGGCGTGGAGGCCAAGGGTGTTGTAGGCGAGGGGAAGGATAGCCTGTCTGCGCTGGCGGCTCTTAACCTCAGCGTGAGCAGCGAGGTGCTCGGCGCGGGCAGCGACGACTTCAGGGGTGTCCTGGACGGGGGCGGGTCCCTCGAGGGCGGGGACGGCTGGGGCAGCGGGAGCAACGGGGAGGTCGTTGGAGGCGACGCGGAATCCGTTCTGGTCGGCGACGTAAGAAGCCTCAACGATCTTTCCCTCGGGGTTGATGTAGGAGTAGTGTCCGGTCACACCACCGAGGGCGTTGCGGAAAGCAGTATGGGTCTGGTCGTGGGTGGCATGTCCAAAGGAAGCCTGTCCAAATTCATCCTGTTTAAAAGAAAGAAAGGAAAACTTTTATTGATTGTTCATAGAGTTTTTCGTTTACTTCTAATGATGTTCGAACTTTGTAAGAGAAGGAATATTTATTACGATATATTTTATAATATATGGAAAAATCAATTTTTTTCTGCTATTGGAAGAATCTGAAGCTTGATAGATTCTAGACTGAGCTAGAGATTAAAAGGGAGTTTAAAAGCATGAAAGTTTATTGTTTGTGATATTTGTAGATATATTGCAGGAATGGTTATGGTGGTAATTATGTTCAGTAGGCTCTAAGTTTCCTGAGAGCCTAGAATCCCTTTCCGAAGACTCACCTGTGCGTGGTACTGGCTCTTGGTGGCAAGGGCGTTGTAGGCAATGGGAGCGGCGATGGGGGCAGCTACGGCGTGAGCAGCAACTGGGGCAGCGATGGGGGCTGCGTAAGGGAGGACAGCAGAAGAGTATCCGTGGATTCCAGCATAGGGGAGGATTCCATTGTAGCCGTACACATTGCGAACAAGTCCGTTGTAAGCCAGGCCGTTGTAGGCGAGGCCGTTGAGGTAGGGCACAGCAGTAGAGTAGGCAAAGCCAGCGCCAGTTGCGGCAGCAACGGCGAGCACAGCAGAGATGACGACCTGGAGATGCGGAAGCGGAAGATTTAGAGTCACGTTGATATCTCACCAGGTGTTGTCACACTTCACCCTACATGTCTTTTTTCACTGCTCCGTATAACTTCTGCCTTTCGAAGGCCGACCGCAAACCGCACGGCGGTGTCTTTTGAGACTATTCATATATCCAGCGCTTTGTCCTTATGAAACGGTACGCTTGGAAGACCGGCAAAGAACTGTTAGACTTTCTTGAGTAAAGTTTTTATCGTTCAGCTTCACGCTGGCTGTTAATATTCTATATTTAATTCGCTATTTTTGTATGGTATATATTGTTCTGAGTATTTTTTATGTTTTACGTAATAGTTGTTGAATAGTTTGTCTCGAATTATTGCATTTCCGTTTGTTTCGAATTTTTGTAAATTACTATAAATAATGATTTCGATCAGTGGAAATGATGAAATAAGCCTTTAGTTTTTAGAATTATTTTTCGACAGATTTATATTCAATTTTAGATTATGAAATTATGGTATATGAAATTGCCGAGTAAAGCTAGAGTTAATATATTAACGGTATATTTCTTTATATAGCTTATATGAGTTTACAAAACAATGTGCAAAAAAAACTGATTCGGAAAAGTTAATGAGAAAGAAAAGATAATGAGAATCATCCATCTAGCCCACGTATACGTGTGAATGATTCACGACCTTGCTCCGATTTGAAACGTTTCTTAACATGTAGGAAAAAAATCATCGGAATGCAAATGCTACGATTTCTATTGAGTTTTTTGTGAGGGCCTATTTGCCTGCTATAGTTAGAGCTGAAATACTGGTACTCACCAGGACCTTCATGATGCTTTCCTTGCCTCTGTTAGAGCTCAGGAATGGGTGCCGTTTGTGGCCGCGCGATGTCTTTATATATTGTTCGTCCGCCTTCCCCACCGCCTCACTCCATGACGGCGGCCTCTCCTTCGTCTCTTGGCCCCACCCTTTCTCGAACTTGTTCTCTTTCAGGAACCGAATTAATTCGAGTCCTTCGCTACCCGGAGGTGAGTCCTGACCGGATATCCTTACAATGATCCCATGTGTCACCGACCGAGGCTGATCTTTTGCTTGATTTATTCTTCGTGGCCGCTTTCTTGACGGACGTTCCGGTAGATGTGCGGCCTACGATGGTGCCTAAATTCGATACGCATACACAGCGGAGATCTCGGGTGTTTGAGCGCGGAGGCGTAGTGATTCGATGAGCACAATATGTCAATATGTTACCCCGCAATTCAAGTATGGGTCTGTCGCTCGTGAGATAAGCGTTTGATTATTTTTCTGAGTCTCGGAGACTTCAACGAACGACGTAAGGAGTTTGGGATTTTCGAGCAGAACAATTTGCACCCAAAACACTATCTGATCCTTCAAATAATCATCCTTCATAAAAAAAAAATTGGTAAAGCATCTTGACGTCGTAACGTTATATTGCAGGATACATTTAAAATAGCTCAATAGACGTGAAATTAAAGAATTTAGACGATTTGTACGGATGATAAAACACAAAGACGTTCTTATGTTTTACTCGTACGTATATCTTTGTCACATTACGAATCAATGATATGCTTGTGTTTGTAGTGAACAAACGCATATGACTTTAGAGTGAATGATGGTCCAATAAATCAAAAATAAAAAATTTCGAACCATTGTGAATGTTATGAGATATTCATATGTTTTTATCCTCGTGCGTGGATCTCTGTATCACTTCTAATAATTTAAATACTTTCTTTGTTATTTTAATGAACGCATCATTTATTCATACTATGTGTAAAGATTATAAATTTACAGTTATAGTAAAGTACATTTAGCACGTTTTTTTGACGTCTAGGTTCCTTACATTTAGGGTAGATCTATCTTCTTCAAACCTTCGTGACTCTTTCATATATAATAATAATATAATAATAATGTAAGTAGACTTGAATTTCATTGGTTACCTTTTAAAAATAAGTGAAGAATTTCAATCAATATTCATTGGAGCGTGCATTTGGAAATTTATAAATTTAACGCATTTATTTAGTGATGTTTAACCGATCCCTCTATGATAGTATTGTCGCTGTGGAATTTTTGTTCGAATAATCCAAGTTTTAAGTAACAATAGGAGAAACATATTTTGAGCCATAGAGTTAATTTTAATTGAAAGAGAAAAAATAACAGTGTCATTCTTGTTTCTTATGATGGAGGAGAGACGGCAAAATGTATCCGTCAAACTGGCTATCAAAGACCCAAATTCATAAAGAAGGTCATTATTTCGCTGAGAATTGAAGGGCATCGGGTTCCCTTACAGCTGCTGCGTCGAACAAGATCATTATCTTTAGCGGAGAGCTTTCCATCCACTCATCAGACTCGGAGACATAAATCTCTGTGATGGTCTATGAGCAGACAAATATACGTGACCGAGTAACAATTACCGCAGGACGTCGTATCATAGCATCTGTCAACAGTGCAATGAAAGAATCAGTTGAGGCTGTTGAACAGAATGAAGGGATATATTTGTCGATACAAAATAATATGGTCTTAATATGCATTTGATTATTTTATAGTGGGCCACGTTTAATATTTATACGACAGGTTTATTATTCATGTTAACTATGAGCTATTTGAGTCATATTTTAGAAGAAATTTCGGTGGAGTTACTTTCTAGTAATAAGTTTATCCATTAGAGTATTAAGACGATGATTCTTGTCTAGGTTTTATAGTTCTAGTATTTAGAATGATTTTTGATTTGCTTTAAAGGAATGCCCTTGTAAATTATGTCTACTTCTCCATTAAAATATACTTACTTTTACATAGTTATGGTACATTTTCAGCTTTATATGATAGGTATTTTAATTTTTTCAACAAAGCTATGAACGTCCCAGTAGCTGAGTCATGGAAATGAATTGGAAATTTTGCTTTGAAGCATTGGAGCATATTCCATTACTCAATGAAGTAAAGTGAGGAAATATACACAGCATGATGTTCTGGAAGGAGGATTAATTACGGTAAGCAGAGAGATATTATCTTTTTAGAAATTTATAGTGTCGAAATGTTACATTCCTCACATTTTTCTGACAATCCTCGGAAACTTTCTATCTCAACTCTGTGAACTACTATTTCAGTCGGGAAACGTGATACTAAAGGTACAGAACATCATTAAGACTATGATGGATAATAAATAAAATTGTGAGCGTACGTATGTTTTTTCTTAGTTGGTTTGACGAGTTTGATTGCCATCTGGTTGATTAAGGATCATTTATTATCATACACATCTAACATAACTACTTTGAACTCGTTTGCTGAAAGCAAAAGTTTGTAATTCCCCAAGAAATTCTTTTGATTGAAACGTATTCTATGTAAGGTAAAAAAACTATGTTCTCTGTTAGATGGGCCATTCAAACACCGTAACAAGAATTAGGAAAATATATTCCAGAATGAGTTTTTTTTAAAAATTCATATGTTCTTCCATCTATACGTGAAAATAATCGGTTTTGAAAGTAGACACTGAGCATGCACCTCCTGCAGCACACCAATAGACGATTTTCAAGGAATTTTTAGAGCCATTTTATGGAAATAGAATTCTTTAGAGCGAAAAATTTTAGGTTTTCAATTTAAATAAAATTGCTGTTGTTGTTTCTTCGATTACATTAGTTTATTTTATTGTCTCAATAGAATTACTCTGCCTAAATTTTCTTCTTGACCTTGGAGCTCTGGAAGATTCGTGGTACATTGAAGGTTATCCCTTATATTTTATTTTGCACAGAGAAAAATCAATTATAACGTTATATCCGTTAAGGGGAAAATGATGTACATATACCAAATAATTGAACTTTATTTAGTCAAAGAAATTAAATAAGAAAGCATTCGGAAGTATATCGGTAAAGTAGTTTCCACCTTGACTGAAGTTTTCAGCGCATAGTCTCTGCAAAATTCACGTTTTGACTCGTGTATCTTCATGAACTGTATTGGACTCATTAATATTCTTTTAATGAATGTAAAATATAATAACACATACTTACCCATTTCAGTTTTTACATCTATCGTAAATCTTTAACTGTAACTTCTTAGGCAGGATATTATTAATGCATTTATTGGAAAACTATAATTTCTATCTAAAGAATGAAAGTATTTTCCTAAAATTTAAATCATGCACCACATGTTTTCCGTTCAGCATAAGTTTAATCTTCGTTGTAATTTAATTGTAAAAATGAAAATCTTGGATATTTCTCTATTCAATCCGGAAATGTTTGTCCAGATTTGCAGAGGAAAGATTTAAAATTTATTAAAGTTATCTTAATTTTCATATTTTCCATATTTCTATATATTTTATCAATATCGCCTAAATTTGGAACAAAAATGTCTGTATTTCGTTCTGTTACGAGAATTATCAAGCAATATTGTACTTGCAAAGGTAATAGGTGTTTATCTCGTTAATTGAGATTCATTTGTTTTAAGCCTATTTCCATTATCCTTAAATTGCAACTTTAATTCAAGAAGATTTATCAATATATTTTTTCTTCGATTAACTATATAAATTTACCACGCAGTGGCATTAGCATTAGCGATTAGCATTGGCTATATTTTTAGCTAAGATTAAAAGATTACGATGTACTCTTAATAGATTCATTGGATTAATTTGCTAAAATTTAGTGTTATTTATCTGGTCTAAGTTCGATTTTAGATTTTCTATTAGTAATTTATATCAATTTATCAAGTAAGAAGGCTATTTTTTTACAAAGCTAAATGAAATATAGTAGCTATAATATACTTAAAAGGGAAGATGCTGTGGCTGAATTTTTAGTTTTTATTTTTAGCAGTACTATTTTTACATATCCACTCCATTATGTTTGTGTCACCCAACATAGTAAATGGTAAGTGAAATATTGATAATCTTATCCTTGTCTCATATAATATCTTGGCGGTGTACTATTTTCTACTAAGTAAGTACTCATTAGTTGTTATATAGGCTCATAATGAAGCTGAAATAATTTAAATTCTTAAAATATCGTCCACGATATAGATTTGAGAGTTTATCCACGAGTCATTGTTCGCATACTCATTTTATATTTTATACATTTTAATATCATTTGGAAATATTTCGATTCTTAAGATTAGTGCCGAAGTCAAAATCCTTCCGCTTAAAAAAAAACTCTTATTTAATATTCATATGGTCTTGTGAACTATTATATGTTATTTCGCTTTATCTAGAAAAATATTCTTTTGGTATATTATAAAAAGGTCGAAAATTTGTGTGTCTGTTGAACCGCGCTCAATTGGAAATCCTACTCTAAAAATCTTGGGTTTCATCGATTTCTTGGTTTTAAAATATGGATTTATAATGGTGAATATGTAAGACTCGATAATATGAAAATGAGAAGTGGAAGATGTAGTTTTAATTGTGGATGATTACTGTAGGCATTGAACTTCAATTTCAGTTTACGAAATATTGGTGGATAGTTATTTTACCCAAAAATATTAAGTATTGAAATACCAAAAAGTATTCAAACAGAAAAGCGGCGAGTCTTTAGATAAAAAATCTAGAGGAGAAAATTCGTCAAAACTTTGAGGAATACAAATGAAAAGACAAAAGTTTTCAAGTTGAAAAAGATATTTTATTGAACTTGAAAGCCGGGCGGTCCAAATTACAGGATCTGTATGGAGTGTTGACGCATTCACACAAGCACACATACACAAACATAACACCTCATAGAGGGGGGGCCTTTTATGGACTGTCCATGATTTGACACCGCTCAGCGATCCGTTCTGCTCGATCCATCAGATGTAGTCGACGGCTCGATCGCGCCAAGGTGGAAGACAGGCGGATTCAATGGTCTGTACAAATGGTCAGGTAATTTAGTCGACGCGGTAAGAGACGGCGTGTCCGGGGTTGTTGACGATGGTGGTGAGGGTGGCGGGGCGGACGGCGTGGGCGGCGTAGGGCAGGGCATGGGCGGTGTAAGGGAGGGCGGAGTAGGCGTGGAGGCCAAGGGTGTTGTAGGCGAGGGGAAGGATAGCCTGTCTGCGCTGGCGGCTCTTGGCCTCAGCGTGAGCAGCGAGGTGCTCGGCGCGGGCAGCGGCGACTTCAGGGGTGTCCTGGACAGGGGCGGGTCCCTCAAGGGCGGGGACGGCAGGGACAGCGGGGGCAACGGGGAGGTCGTTGGAGGCGACGCGGAATCCGTTGGAGTCGGCGACGTAAGAAGCCTCAACGATCTTTCCCTCGGGGTTGATGTAGGAGTAGTGTCCGGTCACTCCACCAAGGGCGTTGCGGAAGGCGGTGTGGGTCTGGTCGTGGGTGGCGTGTCCGAAGGAAGCCTGGCCGAACTCATCCTGTTGTAAAGACGAAAAATTCATTAGGTACCAGAATTAAGATTTGTAATTTTTAATGCAGTACCGATGCACGTAGTGATAGGATATCTGCAACGTAATAATCCATTGTGCCGGAACTTACCTGAGCGTGGTACTGGCTCTTGGTGGCAAGGGCGTTGTAGGCAATGGGGGCGGCAATGGGAGCGGCAATACGGGCAGCAATGGGAGCGGCAATGGGGGCAGCTACGTGGTGAGCGGCATAGGGGAGGATGGCAGAGGAGTATCCGTGGATTCCGGCGTATGGGTGGATGCCTCCATAGAGTCCGTTGTATCCCAAACCGTGGAGGTAGGGCACAGCGGTGGAGTAGGCGAAGTTAAGGCCAGTTGCGGAGGCAACGGCGAGGAGAGCAGATACAACGACCTAGAAATGGAAAAACAAGCGTTGAAATCTCCTGGATATATTTTGCGGTTTTGTGTAGAATAGTTTTGAGAGTAGACCTACATGTTAGGAATATATTTCTGGTTCTTCACGTAATGGTTTTTTTTATTTTCAATCTAGAAATTTATTTTAATCTGAACGTATAGGAAGAGAGAATATCTCATTTCCACCGAGGAATTTATATACTTCTTCACTTTTTAATATAACTTTTCCGCACACCTGCTTATTACGTAAGCGAAGATAAAAATATATTCTTTCGCGTGTAAGGACAAAAGACAATTGCTTCCGTATCTCCTAGGTTTTCATAATTAAGGATGATTATGACGTCAATCGTTAGTGGCCTAAAAAAATTGAAGCGAACGATTCATTAAGACACGGCCTTCAGATACTTCTCACCCATCTCAAGGTGATTTTTTTCCGGCTCCGCCCTTCCACCTCGTCTTAATTCACAAAGGGAGCAGTTCCGTGAATAAATCTCGCTTTTTTTGAGCTCGATGTTCGGGGGAATGCACTGAACTACGAACGATGCGTTTGGTTTCCATCACAGATTTATGATAGTTAAGTTCTGAACAATTCTTTAAATCGGGACACAATCGATGACTTTTTCTTAAGCTTGGAATTTTTTAAATGGGAGGATTTTTTCTTTTTTTAATCTTTAATTTTTGAATTGAATAAAAGTTTAATATTTTTTTAACAATTTTTTATCGAACAAATGAATCAAGCAACAAAAGATGGATTGGTTTACAGAAGTAGTAAATTTCAGTTTTATGGCAGATAAATGGAAATTTACGATTAAAATTAAGATTTAAGCGTTTTCTTTTAATTTTTATTCGATAACATTTTTTTTAAAATTTTTATTAAAGCGTTTTCTTTTAATTTTTATTCGGAACAATATAGATGTTCAATGAAAAAAAATCGCGGAATAATAGCAATATTAGGACAAGTGAAGATGAGATTGAAATATCTTTTAACCCTATGGCCTCAACATCCGAATGAAATTGTGATAGTTGAATGTTTTGGAACAATGCGATTGGAATTGCGAATCTGCTTATTGTAAAGAAACGGACAATGGAGGTTGGAGAATCGCCTTCTCGAGCTATGGTACTCACCAGGACCTTCATGACGACGCTTTCCTTGCCTCTCGAAGAGCTCAGGGAATTATGCTGTGGTGGACGAGGCAGCAGCCTTTTATACCAAGCCTCGCCCCTGCTATTGTCCGAACCTCCTCACCCTCCCATCCACCACGCCTCGAACGCTTCTTCGCGCTTCTCTGGGATCCGCGAAGGCCCACACCCTGTTGTCAAGGACGTATCTCCCACACGCATCCGCCTGAGATGGTTCCTAACTTCCTCACCCCATTCCCCACATCCAACCACCCCCTCTTCTCTTCCAAAACGAAGTCTCTGATGGGCCAGTCATGGTTGAGGCGCTTCGGTTCCTTCTGGACAGCCCCGAAGGAGGTTTATTTCCATGGTCAAGTTTCCTAGACGTCCGATTGCCCTGAAGCACCTATCGGGATGAGAACTCTGGGTGTGGTCAGGAGTGTTTTTCTTATCCCCCGCGGCGATTTTCATTTTGAGGAGGATTGGACGTTTGTTACCAGGATTATTTCTTCGCGACTCCTGAAGGTCACCCTTAATTTAAGTCTTCATCGACTGCATACCCGTTGTTACCATAAATCATGGATTTGATTAAATACGTTCGTTTCCTCAGGATTCGGAACTCGGCGATCGTATCCAATTTGTGGTTGTGTATTCTGGGTTTCGGTGACGAGTATCATTATGCTTCTTTACGATTCACTATCTATCTGCAAAGCCTACGGTTCTTTTCCCAGTATTGGAGTTGTCTTTAAGTTTTCGTCTAGGCAAAGCGGCGAGGAAAATTATCTGTGGAAACAATTGAATCCAACCTTACATATTAATTTTAATAGACGTTATATAAACAATAAATTTTTCTCGAGAAATTTATAATCTTCTTTATTCGGAATGTTATACTAAATTGTTCGTAATCAGTACAGTCCTCGAAACTATAAACTGAAAGGTTCTTTCTCTAAAGAGCTCTTTTGATAGTTATTTTATTTTGAGCGCTAATGTATTCGAAAGCCATATCGTTGACGTATCCAAAATACTCCATTGTTTGTGGTCAAGCTTGTACAGGAATTAAAGATGTTTAGGATGACTTTAAATCATATTACGTATTAGCATATTATTTCTAGAAAATTGAGGGGATGATTTAGTCATGTGTGGTAGATGAGTAAATAGCATTCATAAAACTCTCTTTCTAGCTGTTGTTACGCATTTTATTCATTAAAAACTTTCATCCCATGGTACAAAATAGTAATAGTAGTTAATAACAATCAATAATTTTCCACCGAGACTTAAAGCTACTGAATCAGCTGATATCCCTCAAACTCTGACCTTAGATTTTTATCATTCATAGCGCACGGAATTTTCCATCGTCGTAATTTAAACTCACCAGCGTTTCATTTACCTATTTAGTTGTCAATCGATACGATTGTTGTTTATATTAATTCAGTTAATGCGTACCGTAGTACTCTTCCGGTATCCTCACGTTACCTTCGACTAGGAAAATTAATGCTGGAGCGCATTGCGTTAATAGGCGTGAAGAGGTTTGATGTCCTAGGCCCTTGGTCTCTTATTACGCGAGGAAGTCTATGTCCTTTGCGGGATTCTGACCTAGGTCTTCCCTGTTGTGGTGCAGTTACCGGTTCTCTTGTCGAGGACCTTTGCGCGAAGGGAAAGTAACCCAATACAGCACGTACGGAATACTTTGCGGTTTACACTTCGGTGCGTCGGAATTTTCCTGCGTGTACTCGGAACTCATTCGCAGGGTGAGGAGGTCATTATGTATAGAGAGCTCCGCAGAGGGTGTAGGACTCAAGTGTTGATTATTTAGATACGATTCCCGTCATTCAGTATCTGAGAAGAAATTATATAAGCGGTATCCGATTCCTTTTCGAATAATAAACCAACCGCATAGTTCCGTAATTTTGATTGAAGCATATGTATATCGCACTGAAACCGGATAGCTCACTCAGGATATCGTTATATGTTTTTCAGTTCGACTTCTTGGCTTTCGCATGCGTTTTCCGAGAGTGGGAATTATTTTAATTAGAATGGAGAGAGAATTAGATTTATTTTATTATATTAGGATGATGTACGTAGCAGTCAATGATGAAGTATTTTTAACTAAATATTAGAAGCAACTATCATCTCATTAATCTGGAAGGTTTATTTAAAGCATTCTTTCTTTTTCCTAGAACCTTATCCTCGCATCATTATATCTAATTTTATGATAAATAGCATCATTATAATGTTATATTACTACGGAAAATTTGTCGGGGAGATACTATTGTAGCAAATTTATACATTTATAAATGTCTTCAAACGAAAATATTCTATTCCTAACCTTTTAGTTTTAAATTGATCAA
Organism: Pantala flavescens; assembly: GCA_020796165.1. Taxonomy (NCBI): domain Eukaryota; kingdom Metazoa; phylum Arthropoda; class Insecta; order Odonata; family Libellulidae; genus Pantala; species Pantala flavescens. The sequence goes on along the minus strand of CM036879.1, from coordinate 14,649,807 downwards.
ATTAAGTCCCAGATAAGTCTTGTACACTCAATTTTATTTTATTTTTTTTTTCGTATATATATTAAATTAGTATTTTAATCACAATACGAATCTTTATCAGTTTTATTAGATTTGAATTGAGGTGTATCATCTTTATGAAACCTCTCCCACTTCAGTTGAGTGTAAAGGATGTATTAGAATAGGTTGAAATTAGGTTTAGATAACAATATTCAAATACTATCTCATTTTCAGTGAAGATAGAAATTAAAGAGGTGCAAAGGAATGATTTAGTTGAGTGAACGAACTATTTTGTTGAAAATCCTCAGTTTTATGAGTTCGTTGGCTGTAAAAATAGAAAAGATTAGAATGATGTAAAAATTTATAATAAACAATCTATCGGGCGTAGGTGTTTGATAACTAATGTTGATGCTCTTTCATCAAATGATGAAGCGGGTCTATGCCTCTATAGTTTCAAAGCGGTATCATGAATGATTAATAGTATGATCCGGTTCGGAAGATGAATGTTGTTCCTTCGAATTTTCCTTAGTATAATGATCCGGATTATTTTAGAATAAGTTTGAAGAACAATATGGTGAAAGATTACGACTTATATTGAAACTCAAGTAAATATGAATACCTTTTCGGTGTTATGCTTTACTCAAGATAAATAAATCACGTGTGCAATCGATTTTCTTAGGCACAAATTTGAATCATATTCTGGAATCATCAAATTTTCTTTGCTAAGATACGATATGTATCCTAGAACTTGACTTCACAATGATCTTCAGAAGGAAGTGGAAAAAGGAAGAACAGTAAATAGCGGACTCGGAGAAAATTTTTTAAATCGAGATTGTGAGTACGGAGTTCTCTAAAGAAAACGTTGAACTCTAACATTCCCTTTTTAATCTGTATGAGTCTCCAAGGTTAAATTATTGTCGATATTAAGACCGTAACGTTAATACACGAGCGCAAAATTTGATAGCGGTGCGAAACGAGAATAAATTAGCACATACTTTCAGTGAGTTATGAAGGCAAAAATCTTTAGTGAAAGTCTTGCATAATGAATGGTTTCATGAACACGAGCTTACATTCCTTGAGGAAGATCGGAATATTTGAAGTAAAAGTAAAACTTGAATTCTTGGTCGATTTCTTAATGATAAGATCCGGGAAGCAAGAATTATGAAAACTGTAATCGATTGAAAAGATGTATAATGTTACAAATAAATGAAATTTAAGGAAGCATATGTTGTTATGCCATAGTACTACGTGCCTTTGATTTTAATAATATTGTACGAAAACTAAGAAGTAAGCCCTTTACCTGTAATTTTGCTGGTAGAAGTACCTGATATATCTAATTAAGCATATACATAAAATAAATTTAAAATATTTACATCATTCATAATTAGGGTCGAATATATATAGCTGTTTGAGTGTAAATTTAGGTGTTCATTTCTTAGATAGTCGTTTTCGCTTAACAGTCTCATTGAGCTACGAAAGTTAACGTCATACTTTCCTGTAAATAAGAATATAGATGTCAGTTCTGAATAGTTGATCGAAAAGAATCATTGCTCATAGAGACGAAATTCTCAACATAAAAATTTTTTCTGACTCTAAATTTCGTTCGATTCAATTATTTTTCTTTTGTAATAAGCATCGTTTAGTTTGTTTATATTTCGTAATTTTATGTAGTGGTAGTTTTGAACTCGATAGTTCTGATGATTTTATGTCGGATCTCCAATATCAAGTTTTTGCTAACATATCACCCGTCTAAAATTGATGGATGAGTGATACTCCAAACAATGTACTTTCAGGAATATAGAATCATGCGGAAGAGATTTTCTTTTAGGAATATATTTTATCTATGTAGTGAAGACTTCGCAGTACAAAATAAGTGCAGGAAAAGTGTAGAAAATATATAAGTATATTGGAAATGATCTAATAAAAGTAATATTTATTAAAAGATTACATTAGTGAAAGTAATTTTATACACTTTAGTGAGTTATGAATCAAAAAGGTGCCAGATGGATTGATTATATACATAGTATGGGTCAAGGAGATTCGGTGAGTGAAGTTGCAAGTTATGGGAAAGAATAAGTACAAAACGATTCTAAAGGGTGGATATACGTGTCCACGTCACGTATGTCCAAACCATACGTATCAAAGTGGACGGGTTACTAAAAGTTTAAAAAATCCATGTCTAATGAAAAACCATGGAAGATTACTAATAGCTTAACATTTCTGTACGTTATAATCACTTAATGAGATGGTAGAAAACTAAAAGATTTAGGCATTAACGGCAAGGATTCTAATTTCCTGGTGATTAAATATCAATTTCAATTGTCATTAACATTAAAAGCTTTCATTACATAAGGAATTTTTGTTTGTGTTAGAAAACATATTTGAATAAATTTAAATGCATTATATGAGAAATTTTCGTACTGTAACCGTTTTAATTCGAGGAATACGACCATTTATGGAAGAATAAAAGTCTGATGGATAAATCATGGTTAACAATAATCTGTTACCATTTCCAGTTCAGTTTTATCGCTCGAAAATTAGCGAAATATAACTAAAAGTGCCTCGTCGTATCGATTCCAATCCAACTCGTGTCTCAAGAAGTTTTCCGCACCATAAAATCAGTTTGATGGTGCAATTTTCGTCCCGAGCACGTTCTCGCTTTCAGCGTAATCATGCTCTCAATTCGAATTCGTCATTGAATATTCATCAGTTTGCGATCCATCATTTAACCTTCGAGACGATGAGGAGGCTATCCGAATAGGTCCTCTTTTTCCGCCGATTTTGAATATGACGTGATCACTCCCCCCGATGCCGCATTCTTACTCCTCAAAAGGAGTCGGGTAACGGCAATGCAGCGGCCGCTAGTGAAATTTCCCGTTCGACCTTAACCTTGCGAAGAGGAGGAGGCTGCCGGACTACTTTCACTCTCTCACGTAATTTACGACGTATGCGGGGAAACTCCTCGGCGGCGCGGGATTTATACTGCCGTAAACGCGTCTTTTATTTTAAGGCAAGTTAGTTAAAGCCATCGCGTGTAAATCAGAATGACAAATGGTTCACCGAGAAGCCGCAATCGTGGGAGAATATTTGGTCAACCCAACGAGAACGATCTATTTTTAGCTGCTTCGAGTGACATTCCAGCACGTTCGATGAAATCTTGATCTATTTTTTTTCTGAGCGCTACCTCATTGCGATGTTATTGGAATTACTTTTCCCTTCCGTGTATCTACCTGATCGGCATTCTGTATTCGGTCCACGCCTTAGCGCAAATATTTCTCGCGTGAATGGAGATTCAATCTGAAATATTCATAAAATATAAAATCTTTTTCAATAAGACGTAGTATTATAGTACTCGCTAATCGGCCTTTTTTGTTCGATTGATATTGATTGAGTTTAGCAATGACGATTTTGTTGGCCAAAGATATCTCATGACCTTTCTACAGCATTTGCCTTGATCGACTTTTTCCGTTTGGAAATATGTCATTCCATATCAAAGATTGCTTTTGAAAAAAAAATTCGTATGAATCACAGTCTTGAACGCTGTTACTATACATATTCTTATTTCATAGCATATCTTACGTTACTTAAGTTCAGATTCTAAGGCTCATATTTTAGCTTTATTTGTGTGGGAATAAATATTCTGAGGTTACTATCTTTGTTTATTTTATCGTTCTATAGATCGAATGATGAAGAATGTATACAATTTAGTCTACAAAATCAGCTTATCTTTTGTGCTCTATTTGTTGAGCATTATGTATTTGTATTCTTTTGTATGTAGAATCCTATTACAAAGTAGGAACACATATCAGTTTACTGTGCTTATTTATCAAAATTAGCCGATATACAGTTCCTGAATGGTGTCGGGGAAATTTGATTAAGTAATTTGAGTAATGAAAATAAGGAGAAATGATTACATTACCCAATTCTGCATTTAGCTTGAATGGCTGAGAGAATAGAAATGGAGACAGTTGTTTTATCTCTAAATCAATTTTAATGAACTTGGGATACCAGTGAACCTTAGAAATTATTCAAGAGTTGATTGATACATATACACATAATGCAATGGTTTGATGTGTATGTCGTGTGCCAGTTCATATTATGACGATCAATGCTAGGCGGAGATGGAGTTTAGCCAAGCATTCCGAGAATGAGAACCGGATTTTTCTTTCGCATGTTTTTAGCCCCACACTCATTCAATTCTTTGTACCATACTTCCCACCGGTAATGATGGAGGTTGCTTGCAACTCGTATGTGAATGAATAAAAATTGCGGGTATTATTCCCTTAACAGGAATCAGTTTGGAGAAACAAATCATATGTACTTCCAATGATTCCAGTGATTTATGATGTCAAACCGTATCGTACAAAGGGCAAAATTCAGTTATATATTTGGGTCAAACCTTTTTACGATTAAGCTACAATTTAAAAATATTATGATGACCATTTTCTGATGAGCAATAAATGAAACAGAACAATTAATTGTATTAAAGTTTTCTATTTTATTTATAGATATAATCCGAAATTTTTGGTTAGAGAAAACATAGCATTCATTACAAAGGTATTTGCTTAGATGCTTCAAAATTTCTTTCCGTGAAAATGGTGAGAAGATATGGAATACTTTTCTTTCACTAAATGTTTTAATAAATACATGATTTTACTCATTCCCCTGCCCGTTCAAATAACATAAAATGGTCACAGACATATATATGTAAGATATAAATTTATGATACATTAAATTCTTAGTCACGTATATATTACAATGATTAAGTAGACGCATTATGTACTGTTTCTTCAGTGGTGAAGCTTTTTGATGGAGACTATAATGAGAAATTGCAGCTGTTAGTCAGTATTTTTACAGTGCTACTGAAACAAAAAAGGAAATTTTCCGTGATTTCTCGAGATTGAAATACTTTCAGCAGAGACAGTAAATTGCCAAAACGTCAGATCCACAAGTCGACGAAAATTTAAAGATGTGGAATACTTATCTCAGGAAGCGTTTTTTTGTAAACGTGTTAATTTTTTCCTCTTCCGAGCCACTTAAGAATTTTTCAAGGTCGGCGGGAATCCTTAGAACCGCAAAAAACAACGGGAGGAGCCATTCCATTCGTTTCGTCCAATTAACTCCTTTAATTGTGCCGGCGGTGTAGCGTCTTTTTCGTGAATTTTCATCGCTTCCACTTCTTTACGGGATGAATTTGTAGGGCAACGATACATCGCCCACGATGGTAGAACGATCTAGAAGCTCCGGTTCCGTGAAGTATATCGTTCGGAGCGAAAGTCAAAAAGAAAGAACCTTTTCATGTTCTCTCGTAACCGATCATCCCGTGGGATCTCCCATCACCATCCGTTTGCTACGCCCCGCGTCCGTTGTCGGGCGTGTCCGTACATTCGGGCGTATACCGGAGTGCGGACGAAAAAAAGGGCGTAGGAGTAGGAAAAGAGAGAAGGATCCGGCGTTTAGAGGGCCAAGATCAAAGGGGATGAGAGCAAGTGAGGAGCCGACCTTCGCTTTCGTTCCACGCCCATTCCGCGACCTTGCGCCTTTTCTCGCCCTACGTGACCACCCCCTCCTCTTTTCACCTGCCGCCCTCCAACAGACGCTATAGGGACGGACCAAAGTCGGCCCGAGGGCCTACCAATCCGTTCCGAACCGGTCCTCGGCGATATGCACAAGCAGTGGCCGAGCGGAGATTTTAACGCGTGCAAGGTCGGGTGTCTCGAAGAAGGTGGATCGAAACAAATGATTCTCTCGTATGATTTGTATAGAGCGTTGGAGGAGAAGGTTAATCGTTTGGGTGAGATTCAGATCAGGGGCTTATTATGCAAGATTCTCCGATCGAGTTTTCTGGAGGTGTTGTTTTTTTAATGGACGAAGGTGGTTAACTTTCTTGCACCTCGCTGTGGGGAAGAAAGACGTGCAACGTGACACATCCACCTAATCGAATGTTTGAATGAAAGGTTTATTAGAAATTAGAACAGATAGTACATTATGATCTGAGAAACGTAAATAGCAAAGATAAGAAATGGATTATTATGATTTAGCTGTACAATTTAGATGTTACCGTATATATTATAAGGCAAAATGATGTCTTTTATATATGTTTATTAGAATAATATACCCTAATCGATTAGATTATTCTTTGTATTCACTTTGAATTGCTTAAATTAAGTCATTCACATACATTTTTCTTTGTGATTATCTTAGACGACAATGCTCAGTAACTCTTAAAGCTTGATCTTTTCCTCATCGCCTTTGAATCGTGAAAAACTCCTTACGTGCCGCTATCCTTTCTAATTCAGCCTCTTATAGGTTCACTTTCTTTTTCCTCGCATGATTCATAACTGTCAATGTCGGTCATTACTCCGGGTGTAGACGCTAAAGGCTGTTCATTTTATCGATTACCTGATTTTATGGCCTCCTGACTGCTGGTTACGTTCACTTTTCCACGCTTTCTTTCAGGAATCATATTCATTAACTACACTTTTGCTCTCGTGGTGGTTCTCTGTACCGTATTAATAACTATTTTAACCGTGTTTCAAGATCCCGTTAACGATCCTTCATCAGCTATTCTTCGTTAATGGTTATTTATTTTTCGCCGTGATTTGTTTTAAATTAATTACTGTAGTGTTACGAAAATTTCTTTAGCTTCCTTGGGTGCATTGCTAATAAGTTTTTGTGTTGAAATATTTTCTTGGATAAGAATGCTATTAGTGTAGCATGTGCACTCCTCTTAGTTCAGTTTAGAAAATCATCGTAAAATGTAAAATTTCGAAATTTTCACAACTTGTTCTCCTTTTTTGGGGACGATAAGTCTCAAGGCTTGCTCTCGGAGTCTCGGTGACCTCCACCCTTTTTTCCTTGTCCCACCCATTGCCTCCCATCATCCACCTTATGCTTTTCTTAGCCTTTTACACTTTGTTTTTATTTGTGTGCTCCATCGATTTTATGCCTATCTATCCGTTTCTTTTTCTTCCTTCCCGATTCGACGTTGCCACTTGGAAATTTGGTATAGCTTTTCGGTAGACCTCTTGGATACACTTCAGCTAACGTTTTACTGAAATCTTTCATTTTCGTATTGAAATTGCATTCTTTGAATATTTAGTGGTCGTAGTTTGTGATTGTATTTTGGAAGGGGGAATAGAGAAAACCTGGAAAGTTAATTATCAGTTAGTTAGTTAAATATACCTGATATTATGTATGATTTTTATTTCACTGAATTGCTTTTATTATTCGACGAATGAGTAAGATGCTGAGGTATATAGTGTATCCATTGGTACATTGAAATATTTTGAAATCATCAAGAATTTTCTCTTGAATTAGGTGAACTCCTTGATACCCTTGCTCAGGTTTTGATGTTCTGATAAGGTTATTCATAGAACTATTATACATCGTTCTTCATTTATGTGTAATTCATGAAAATATTATCTATATTTATATTCTTTCGCTGATACATGATTTATTTTATTCTATTCCTGATTTTACTGATTTATCGATTGATACTTTTTGAGAAGGCTACTTTTAACTGTTAAAGCTATTTTAGAAACATCTAATATCATTTGATACTTAAAAGAAGAGTGAATCTTACAACTCTAAAACTTCATGTAAATATAAAGAATGATTTTATATAATAATCAGTTAAATATACCAGCTTAAAATGTTATAGAAATAATATGAGAATCCCGTTAATTTCCCATTCAGCTGTTGGCATGCGGGTGCATATATGGGTTTAATAAATTGTATCCTGCCATTTATTTGTTTATTTTGAAATTTAAAGAGGTTCAATTCGGTTAAACATATCCATAAAGCTCGAGTTATAAAATAAATCGTACTAATTTCTAGCTCTTGATTTTAAAATAAATTCATTTAAATATACCACTATACCTAACGTAGCAGAGTTTTTAAATCGAGTCGTATTCTATTAAGAAATATGAAACCTATTTTCGTTTCTGTAATAAACTAAACTTTAGCTACTTCATTGGTATTTCAGATTTTCATACGAGCATGAAATTTATCTAATCAATACGACCTTTAGATTTTAATTAGTGATTTTTCCTTACGAAATTCTTGCGGCGGTCTGAAAATTAATCCACACCAAAAAGCAATTAAGGCGAGAGATTTAGTGCGAAAGTAAATCTATCGGCCTTATAAAGGTGTGAGAAAAAGCGAGTTTTTCTTGTGCTGCGGGTTGTGGAGGCTGAATTGGCAACGCTGGTCCAATAATTGCAACTTCTTCTTCGGTGCGTGATGGAAAGCCCTTGAAAATCGGACGATCTTCAATAATGTCGGTCATCTTAAAACATTATGTGGTTATGATAGTTGCTATGGAAGTGAGATTCCTTTTGACGACAGAAATATGTTTTGGATTCTCAAGGAAAACTCTTTGGATGGACTCTTTTGCAATGATCCTCTTTTTTTTACTCTACCTTTGTTTTAACCTGACCTGTTGTATTTTTTTACTCTTTTTAATATCGTAACAAATATCCTTCTAGATCTACAGAGTATTAACCAGAAAATATTACAAATAATTCTCGTTTTTTCAAGAATTATGTGAATATTTAGATTACTTATCTATTATTCATTGATAGTTTTCGATGATAAATATTTTTTTTGGATGGTTACTCCAATTCCTATTTTTATGCATTAAACATTAACTATAAAGAGTAACATTCCGATTACGGCTTTCAAACGTTTAGGTTACTAAATTTCTTCGTTATATATATTTATTTATTCTTTCCCTTAATTCCTTTTTAAAAATAATTTAATCATCATGAGGGCTCTCCAAATATTTTTGTGTTTAAAATTTGATGCTCTTCTAATATGTTGTACGCGTGAATATCATGAAATAATTACGCGAGACCAAATAGTGCTGAAAATTTAAATTGCCATTCAATATTTTTGAGTCCATAGTGGTCTAATTTGAAATAACCCAAAAATATCGTCTCCTCACCCCAATTTAATCTCTTTTCATAATATTGCCTCATTTGGTATCGGGAATTATGAAAATTCTCCAATGGTGTTTTTGAAAGCATGTTTTTAAGAACGTTTCATTCACATTGAATATTAAAATGTTAATATTGCGACGTTTATTTTCCATAGCTCATATGATTATATTTAACTTATAATAACGATGCTTATAACATCTCTAGGTTAAATATTTTATTCCGTTCATATAGCGGAGTAATTAAAGTATCGACAACTGTAAATTTTGGGGAGAGGGTTAGTGTAATTTACGTTGCATAAATAATTCAGGATCGTTATTACGGTTCATTTCATTGTATGTGGCTTCTACGTTTACAGCTGATATTCATCGTGTTAATTGTTTTTGGAATAATTTTTAGATGCTTCCTATCCGCTCTTTAACTATATAAAACTCTAATTATTGGTAAAGGAAGAGTACTAAATGCTAAATGAATACTAAAAATTATTTATAGGTATTTTCTTTTTGAGCTAAAACAATGAATTTATGATTTACATATTGGAACATCTTTAATTTAAAATAATTGCTCAGCAGTACGTACTTTGATACTTTTGGACTTTTAAATATATGAAATTTATCAAGTTTTATTCTAAGGCTCTTAAAATGAATGACGTTTAGTCATCTTGGTTTGGTCATGAACTTCTAAATATTTAATAAGAATTCTCTACATATTTCATCGATATTTATTATCTTTATATTGAATTTTTAATGGAAATATTTATACCTTTATCTTCTATTAAGTAGCTTATATCCAGAACTTTCTAAGTCGAATGATCATGAAATAATCTTATATTAGTGAAAATATCTGTATAATCCCTTCGGATTTTCTTTTTCATTTCTTTTATTTATTTTGAATGCGGCACAACAATCAAATAATCATATAATAATATATAACTCTTACAATTAAAAATATTTTCCGAGTTCTGGCCCTTTAGAAGTGAAACGCAAAAACTAAAAAAAATATGAAATTTGTTTATCGATTTCCATTGGTAGATAATTGGTATCTCTTTATTAAACTTACTCTAGTGGATTCCACCCCTGCATTTACAGCGAAACCCATTTCAAATAATCACTTGCAGAATTTCATTACTTTGGGGAATTTTCATTTAAAAATATATAAAAGCAAAATTGTATAAAATATAATCAGAAAGAAAATCGTCACATTTGCTGTGGCATTTATTTCTGTCATAAAACCATAAGTTCTATGTCATACGCTGAAAGGGAAATTTCCGGATCTGTGGGTAAATCACCCTTCCGCTGCCAGACAAGACGATGGGAAGATTCGAGCATTTTAATTTTCCAAAAATGATATTTATCAATGAGAATGATTAATTAACCATTTTTAGACGAATGCCGGAAAAACCCGGCGGGAATTTTCCAGGCTCAGAATACGAATGCCGGAAAAATTTTAATTTTACTACTTTGCACAATTTTGAAACGAAATTTTATCCCAAATAATAAGGTAGTTAATAAGTAACTCAATTTCATCATTATCATTTAGAGTAGCGAAAACGCTCCGTATCACAAGGAAGATTTTCAGAAAATGTCTCCGTCTCGAAAGGGTTAAGGTCGATTCAAAGTAGCAATTTTCAAAATTTTTTTACGTGTATGTAGAGGAACTTTAATTAGATTCAAGCATTGACTAAGAGGATGGAAGTTCGTTAGATTCGTATAAAAAATATGTAGAGTAGTCGCAAACAAATGCTGACCATGTATATTAGAACGATCTTGCATGTGATATAAATTTACTGTATTATGCGCAAAAAAAACAACAATTTTTAATTAATTAATGTTAATAGAAAGGTAAGAATTAAAATTGCCGGAAGTTAAAGCTATGCTTCTGGTTCTTAGAATTTCATTCAAGAAGACAAATAGAGGGGGTTGACGTCGACCTTAGAGAACCGTTTCTCCTTCACAAAGATTTTGCTGATGGGTGTATCTTTAATAAAATTTTGCCATGTCATGATTTTTGGAGCAAAAAATTTTGAAGTAATCAGTGCAAGGACAGGGAAAGGAAAGAGTTTGTGAACTCCAGATATTTTCACTCATAAAATTTGTATAAATGGTTCTATTAATTCAACTGTTTTAGCACTATTATTTGCTTTGTAATAGTTTTGTTGTTCTGGTCTTCTAAAAGAAGTACATCCACCCTGGTGTTAGTTTAAATACTCCCTTTTTATCCCTAGTGTAGTTGGTAATTCTGAACGTTGTTTTATCTATTATTTCAATTGATCTTACATTAGTTGTAGTTTATAATATTGGCGTGTGGTTTCTTTAGTAATTAATCCGAGTTCTATTCCCCATTTTCTCAGTTTTATTCTTTATATTTCCTTCCCTAAAAATCAACTAATTTAAACTTTTATCAGACAAAGAATACGAGAAAAGAAAACCAAATATACGCAACCCGCAGATATTCAAAATTCGCGATACTTTTTTTTACAGAACTCGTATGTTTAACTCATTCTGCAGCTGAATATTAGTAGTTACGCTTTTGAAGTCCGAAAAGAAAATTGGATTATATCTTTCTTTGCGTAGCGTATTGATACCAGAAAATTCTGTTGTATATTGGAATTAAGTTCTTCGTGACTATTAAGTAAATGAGATAAGGCTTGATTTAATGAAAATTCTTTTTAAAATACATGATGAAATTTCCTTTGTTACAAAGCGCGCATCCTTTTCGGTCCAAAACAATAATCGTCAGGTATTTTGCTCTGAAAACGTTATCAGTAATTTCCAGCGTTGACGCAACTAAGGCTAATGCGTTGATACAGTCATAATTTGCTTATGTTTCGATGTAAGCTCGGCGAAAGAAATTCATTAGCTGAAAATTTTAGTTCCCGGAATTCATCTGGAGTTGATTATATTACGCGTTGGAAACCGTAACCAAGTTTCGAATTTAACAAGATTTATGTTTGGTCACAAGATGGAATTTTTAAATTATCGCCGATTCATTTTAACATTTTTCGGATGAGTTATTCACATTCATTTTTCTGACTAAAAATCTCGGGATCAGTCAATGGAATTGCTACTCAAAATGTAATAAAGTAAGATCAGTATATATCAGTAATCAATAATCATAATAAGGTAAATTCTAATAATTTATTATCGTTACTGTTGACCAACATTTGAAATTAGGTGAAGGATCGAAGTAAATCTATTACTCTAGTATTTAACCTTAAGAAAAATGGATTTTATTAGCTCGGTAAGTGTTAATACTATTGAATGCAATTTTGATATAAAATAGCTACTTCTTCTTTTAGTTTAAGGATAAAATAGATATGTCATATAGGTTTTAGGACCTTGGGTTATGTAACAATTATCAATTTATCAATTTCCCTTCAGTTACTCGAACTTCAAAATTTATTATAAGTGAAACGAAGATTTTTTTCGTAGATGACCGAATGTTTTAGTTGGCTCATTAAAAACAAATATTTATTAAATTCTGTCTTTTGTTCAATTATTGTCAATTCTTTTTCACGTCGGTTCTTTTCTGGGAGTTTTTCATGAATTGAGGGAACAAGAATATTATATAAAGATCAGTAGCCTACTTAAGTCGTATTTCATTCAAAAACATATGTTGAAAAATTAATGTCCTATTTAACAATAACCCTCATCGCTCTAGGAATAGTCTTTTAATGATTCTTATTTGGTTTTTAGCGTTTAAGTTATATAATTAAGATACTTAGAAACTGCTATTACTTTACCACCATGGTCCCACTCCATTATTTGTTTAAAAAGAGGATTTGAGCTATGTTCTTATCGAAGCTATTTTATGTGAAACTTTGCGATTAATGTTAAAATTTACCCTCTTTAAATCTAAATGTCAATAGAGGAAATTAAGAGAATTAAACGGAGAAATATTTTACATTAAGTCGTAGATTTCAAGTAAGAAGAATTAATTTTTTAAATCAATTTTTTAGAAGTTTGGCGAAAAACATGAACAATAAGGAAAATAAAACCGGAAAAATTACGCGAATTTTTTTATAAAAGCTCGATTACGAATTCCTCACTTTTCGCCTCCCCCAAGATACGACAAGATTACAATTCGATCCCGCGGGAAAAAATACTCTCCGGTTAAACTGGAAAAGTCTAAACAATCATACCGAAGCGATCCTAATCTCTCGTAAAAATTTGATGGTCAACATTTTCCTTACAAAAACCAATAAAGGTGACGGAATCGAAAAGCCGTCGGAGTTAATAACCAATCGAAACGGCTCTCGAGAAGCAGAGCAAAATTCATAAAACCCCGAGGAAAGGCACGAGCGCTTCTACGCTAAACTTTTTGACGCGTCTCGTATAATCCCACTTCATCACGCACGCGCGGCAAATAAAAAGCTCGCATTAACTGTATAAGCGTTAAATATATAATTCTCGTCCCGGAGATGGTTATAATTAAGCGCGTAGTCCAATCAACGTCCTCCCAACTCACAAAGGGCATGTTAAGCCTCTCATCGGAGCCCCCCCCCTTTTCCACGCTCCAAAACAAATGAGCAACGATACATGATCACTAACGAAGTGGCGGCGTCGGAAAACAATGTAAAATGCAAAAGCGGGCGGAAGAACCAGGATGTGAATTGTTGATTTTGATTGTCAGTAGTCGTTAGGAGTAAACCCCGGGAGGTGCCGAAATTGGCAACGTGGGGATGGGACAGGAGCCGTGTTCCAACGAGTCGATTAATAAAAGCGACGAATTTAATCCGATTATTGGTCCGTGTTGCGACCCGAGGACCGCGGAGCAATATAGGGGATCCGGCAGAAAATTTTGGAGAGGTGGATGGAGGAAAGAAAGTGGTAGGATGGGAGGAATGTTTGTGTGGAAAAATCGGGGAGAGAAGGGGATGAGGGAAGAAACAAACAGGGGAAAAGAAGACCGATGAATAGTAATGGGTATTAATTTCGAAATGAAATTGTATTTCTATAGATGGATATTGCGATATGAAGGGATTTTTAAAATATAATGACGATGTTTGTGAGAAGGAAGTATCTGAATAGGGTGTTGAGACGTACTGAAAGATGGAAGGAAAGGGAATGGATATAGAAAAATGAAGGAGGGTTGAAGAAAGGGATGGTTATATTTAGTAATAGAATGAATTTTGTATAATAAATAAAAATTTTAGAAGAGGGTTTGGTAGATTTTGTGTTATCTATTTAGTTGAAAAAATGATCCAAATTGATTAACCATATTCAATCTAGCACCGGTTATTCTACGTTTTTTGTAGTGGGTAATATTTTAGGAAACATGAATGTGTTTAATTTTTGGATTTGATCATCAAAATCTTTACTTGTTGGACTTGTATGTCCAAGTATTTGTAACGAATTGATGCTTCAGTTGGTAACTAAATAATTTCAGGTATTATCAATATCTTATGAGTACGCATCCCTTAGAATTCAGTTTATTTTCTGCCTCGGACGATTCATCTATCAATGACTTATTGTTAGACTACTAAGACTGTCATGTTCTTAATCTAAGATGCAGTTTATTTATCTCATGCTTATAATCTAAATTTCAATTTAATTATTTATAATAAAAATAAGGAAATACGGAAGGACGAGAAGAGGAAAGCGTAATTACACTCCCATAATCACTGAGGATTAAACCATTCAACTCAACCTTAACTAACTCACCTGAGTTTTTCCAGGTCTTATGATTGAGAATAGATATCATCGTACGATACGTGCTTCCTAAACCCCAGATGATGATCACGACGTAAATTTCACCCAAGATTTATAATCTTGTCTATAAAAAACTTGTTTTATGATTTTTATTAATACTAATGTGCGGAGTTTCAATCATGGATTTTGATATGGCTTTATAATACGTTTATGGAACCAATAATAAAGCCTTAACTTGGTGGTAGATTTCCTCAATGAAAATAGTATTAGAAAAACTTTTCTTCTTAACTATGAGGTTTTGTAAACGTACTAATACACTTGTACACTGAACTTCTGTTTTCCTAATATTATTTTCATTAATAATTTTATTAATGACCCCTGATTAGAGATCTGATTACTATTTTTAAGTAGATGAGATGAGCGGTGGCATATAAGCGCGATAAAAAGATGGCGTCACTCGAATTGGGGCACGCTTCGCCCCCTCTCGCGACACGAGCGAAAAAAAAAACAACCGCAGTAGAATGAGACTCGCACACGAAACGAGATGGTTATTTCCAGCGGTCGGGAGATGGACATTTTTTTCCGTAAAAAAGTAATATCGTCAGACGAGAGCGGTTTTGCATCTCGTTTACGGGTTCCGATGGAATTGGAGGGGTTATTGCAATCGGGGCGCGCGTGGGAGGGGCGGGAAATCGGCGGGGACAAAAGCGGTTTCCGTCCGTGGAAGGAGGCAATCGGTACGAACGCGTCTCCGATAAAAATAAAAACACGATCGAGGCGCGTTGCCTGCGAACACGCCTTTTCTCTGGTCAGAGGGATGCTAAGCGAGATTTGCAAATACGGACACCGAGGTATATAAACGGAATTAGCTGTTTCAACAGGCCGTTTGGGACGCTTTCCGGAGTCGTGTTGGTTCGGCTTCGGGAGTGGTAGGGATGAGGGGTAGGAAAGATGAGAAAGAGGGTAAATCAAAAACACAAACGCTCGGTCCTATTGCGGGGATGCGAGTAATGGAGCGCGCGCTTGTTGTTTGTAATTGTTGTTCATCGACGCGTGTTTTTTATGTCAGAAAACAATTTGACGCTCTTAACTCCTTCAGGATCGCCAAGGGAATGGAAAGTTCAGTTTACGTAGTGGTTAGGGAATGTATCACTCTGCGAAAGACATCTGAAAAGTGCTGAAGGATTCGTTAAACTCTAAACGTCGTTTATTTTCGTATAGTAGATAGCTGCGTTGTAGATGACGAGAGGCTGAAACTAATATGGAATAGAACATTACATTTCTATCAGTTGTTGATAAATGGACGCTAAGTAGATACGAGAAATTAGTTGTCAATAGCTACGTATACAATTTTTTAATCCCAAACAACTTCAATCTTTTCCTTGGTTACCGCGTTAATTGATACGCAATAAGCGAGATTTAATGAATGGACAATTAAGCTACATTATTGCGAAAATAAAGCGTTTAAATTATTCTATTTTGGAGGAGATTTGATTAACCGGCTGCAATCGGATGCTAATGACAACGATGCAAATGATTTGGAGCTGTAATTAATCGTATGCATTATTAAATCTGCTAAGCGATGGATAGACAATCGTGACTTCTTTCTAGATTCAATCTGTGACCTTTTAATGTATGGAAATTAATAACGATTTCGTTTCTGGAAGTGGTAAAAATGTTTTCAACTTTGTTTTAGCCAAAGCTACAAACGAAATCACTTTTCGCATCGGAATAAATTCTCGGAAATTCAGTTTATCATTTGCTAATTTATCTGCTTTAGCAATTACGAAAAGGGTGCAAAAAAAGAAGGGAGAGGATTCGAAAAAATTACCTCGGGAGTAATTGACGACATTTAATCCAATCTACTGTCGAGGTTCATTATGATGAGAAAGAATTCCATAGTATGCCCGAGATGAATTAAACCCACGCACTGCGTGACGTAACAAAATATGTGAAAATGAAAATAGTGGAAGTAATTTGAAAAAGGTACTAAATGTTCTTCTGCATGTTGGATGTTCATTGAATCATTCTCTGCTATGTATGTGGTGGAGTTGATTTAACTATTCAATCAATCATTAAGTATGTGTATTAATGATATAAATAAATTACAATGCTTGGATTTTTCAATGATTAGTTATTTTATGAGAGTTTGTGTCTAAATAAAATCTATAGAATGTCTGTATATTAATTTTCCGCTATTATCAAGAAGGTTGTGGATAGAATTATTGCAAAAGTGACGGATACTAGAGCTGAAGGTTAATGGTTTTTTATATTTAACTTCGTAATATAATTGAAGATAGAAATGTTTTTCGAAGCTCAACACTCAACCTAGACCTTTGATTTCAATGACGTAATTTCTAAACGATCCCATTTTATATCTATGTGACCTATATTTCAGCAATTATTGCCAAACGAAATGAATTCAATTTTGATTTTGTTTCAATAGCGGTGAAATATAATCAATATAGGTATAGGATATTGCTGCATTGATTAAATTTGATGGAAACCTTAAAGAGTTTACGGTGTAAAGCAGCGATACATCAAACTCGTCTGATATAGTATTCACATTGCTTATATCTTTAGATATTTTTTCTTTATTTACTCCGAACTTATGTAGTTTTCTCGGAGAACTACAAATAGATATGTATCTCTTTTTATATCGAGGATTTCCACCGTCTATTTATTTCTGATTCAAGTATACACTACACATAAACTTAATAAATATTTTATACTTAATGATACTATTCGACTAATTTAACTGTTTTATTTGCTCGTTTTATTTTTTTCATCGCGTAGCCGATAGTTTTGTGCTCCAATAGAAGATGCTAGGCATTTATTTATTCCATACGAGTATCATCATCATAGAATAAAACGTTTCAATAATATTTAATTCCTGATGGCGTATTATATGATATATTTGTCAAGGAACGATTTGTATATTCGAAAGAAACTTTCACGTTAGCTAGTTTATTGTACATTTGTCACAATCATTCAATTATCTACGATGTTTTTGCCTCAACATAATCTTTACAATAATAACCGTTAATAAAATTAATGTTGTGCAAGTTCTCTAAAAAGCGTATCTAAAAGTTCGCTTTTTTCTTAGTTGTTGTTTTCTATATGAAGGTTGAATATACTGCTTGTGTGGCCACCCCAAAAGCCCTGCTTCCATATCATCAATCCCTCTTCGTTATATTTGTATTCCTCTTTATAATTCTTATTTACTCTCTCTTTCATTTGCTTCGGAGCGTTGCCTTCCCGCAGCCATCCACCATTTGCAGAATCAACAGCTCACACTCTTCGGATATCCCATTCCTTCGGCGCGCCCTCCCACCGCTGCGTCCTTCCCCTGCGACACAGCCCTCGTTTCGGCCATTATTTCTCGTCCACTGTCCCGCTCGCTATTTATGAACCTGAACTATGTAATAATCTGGGACCTCGGAATCCGGGATTTAATTTCAAGGACTGATTTCACACGGTTAATCACTTCGAAGGGATGGGATTTTTGCAGGAATGGGAGCGGAAGAAGTACCGCGAAGGGATTAAGGATGTAGAGCGGTAGATGAGAAGGCGTATGTTTGTATTTTCACTCGGTTTGGAGCTTGTATGTGGGTGGGTCGTAAGAGCGATTAAACTGTTGAGATGGAGGGTCTTGTAGGTCCGGTTCGGGCTCTTTAGGAGATGAGGGTTGACGGGTTCTTGTCGGTTGGTGGGAGTAGGAAGTTTGCGTTCGGAGGTCTAAGGTGTCGCCCGCCGAAGGACAATAGGAAACAGGATTTATGGAAGAATGCGCAGGGCCTCTTCCGCGTTCTAATAGATCGATTTCGGAGTATGCCTTTTACGGAGTTGTCTGGTTCCGAGTTGACGTATTAGATCTTGTTTGATCTCAGGGACGGATCTGAGGCGGTCAAGTGATGACGTCTTTAAACAAGTTCCTTATCAGCCGATCTATAGTGTGTCTGATGTACCGTTGTGACGCAAACTGAATTTTTATGGTGTTATATCCATAATGCGGAAATGTACTAGACGAATATTAAAACAAATTGATTTTTATGCTGTGTGGAATAGATGTTATTGTTCAATAGAAAAATAAATATTGGTTAATTACCTACTTCTTAATTTCACCATAGATTGAATTTGATAGTACCTCGCTTATCTTTGCTTTATTATAGATTTTTTATGTCTAATTTTATAAACAGCTTTTCACCTACGCGTCCGGTTAGGGTCTACTCCTATTTACCGTCGTGGAAATGATTGTGGGTCATATGGACGGGACCCGTCCGGTTATACATTTTGCTGTATATACCAAACTGCGAGATTCCTTAAGTTGGTAAATGAAGGGAAGGCTTAAATTTAAGAGTAATATTTCTTTCGGTTACATTAAAATTTATTCTCTCACCTAATACGCATTGTATAGCTTATTTTTGGGACATTTTATTAAGTACAATTTATTGTACCATTCGGAGTGGAGTACCAGGAAAATATTATAAATTTTACGCATTGAATAACTTTAGAAATTGAAAGCTTTTTTTTAATATTATAATCGAGTCTTCATCATTAAAGTTTGTAAAGTCCTGTTGTTGATGATTAAATGTATTTTTATGATTTTGTACGGCATAGGAGAACTTTTAACGACGGATAATCTATTTTCCAAATGTAATTAAAACCATTATATATTTTATGACCGAAAGAATTGTCATTACATTTTATCCTATTTTTATAAACGTACCAATACATTTTTTTCGGCTTGCAGACGTAATTGATGTGATACGCGTTATTATTCACACTGATTAAAGCATTCAATGAGTTCCATCCATTAAGTATTTAAAACATGTTAGGTTTTCCTCGCCATTTTCTTGGGGGCGTCTTCCTGCATGGTTATGGGTATACTTAGATCCGACTTTGTTTTTTTAAACTTTATAATACAATGTTTGTATTACTATTATTTTGCTAGAGTCTATTTTAAATGAATCTTTTTATGACATATGTATAGATGCAAAAGGAAACTAGCATGTCTCAATCTCTCAGTTAAACAAATACATGCTATTTTTATGTTAAATTTCTCATGTTCGTTATTTTTCTACTTCATGCAGAATTCATCGTTTAAACCTTTCTGGCCGATTAAAGAATAAAATGAAGGCTTAATTTCACAAATGACCTCCACAAAATCTCATTTAATCTACATTATTATGCGTAGTCATTGTTTGAGGAATTTTGGTGAGCTTTTCCGGACAATTTAGAAAGAATAGTTGTCAACAATATCAAAAAACATATATTTCGAAGGTTTTTAAGCGAGAGAAACTCGGCGCAGCAAAATTATCCGTCCAAAAATCCATCAAAATCCTTGTTACTATGCATATCCTGGTACAGATTCTGCGAAAGAGTTGGTCGGTGGGATTGTGGAACGGGAAGAAAGTGGTATGCGGCGGAGGGAGTGACTGTGCTGCCATGTGGCGGCGAACTCGTAATTAAAAATTCCATTCCCGCCCCTTGCAGAGATTCGAACGGATTTCCCGTATAGGGAGCAGCAGTGTGTCTGAGCGCAGAGTGTAATGAAAACTGGAAGCAGAGGACGGTAAGGAATTCGCATGGAAACGGGAAGGAATGAGGGAGTGTGAGGCATAAGAAAGAGGACTCTGAGAGAGACGGGATGGTGGAGGAAGAGAGAAGAGGGTGTATATGAGGGAAGAGAAAAGATTAAGTGTATAATTAAGAACTTTACGCTCTATATGGGAGGGAATTGTAAAATTCTCTCGGAAATACTCTCTGAGTTCGCCACGGAGTTATTTCCCAAGGTTTATGACTCTCATCCAAGATTGTTTTCTCACAGATTCAAAGACGAAGGAAAATGATTCGAAAATCTTGTAGTCCTACTGGTTATTCGGAGATAAAATGGTACAATCGTGACTTGCTAATTTATTCCTGCAGAAAGGTATTTTGTATAACTCGAGGTTGTGTTAAGAATTGATTTGTTGCTAGGAATAAGAGTTGATTTTAATGTTGAAATTTTCACTAATTAACCGGCTGAATAATCAATGTTTGAAAATGTAAGAATGAGTTGAGGTTTTGGAATTATTTTACTAAATTGTCAAAATGATTAATGATATAAGCATATTCAGATTTTTTTTCAGTTGACAAGAGAAGTGAAATATTACAAAGATACTTCCTTCCTTACTCTTCATCTCATCCTAAATTCTAATTTATGATGAGAATTCTTACGAACTGATACTTAAATGTGAAATAAATTAAATTTAGTACGTTAAGACACTAATTTTTTTAACATTTATGTTCAAAGGTTTATATTTGCTTATATAGAAAATGAGTACATAGTGCGTATTATCTATTTGTACAGATTTTAAACCAATATCTAAACAGAGTTTATCTTAGGTTTCATATTAACGTTTTGGTGTTCTCTAGGATTAAAATTAACTTCTTGAAATTATTTTTCTTGCATTAAAATCTAGTGTAACGCAATATTTTTCTACTCGTGTATCCTTTTAGTTCAGTGTGAAATAAAATGTTAAGAATTCCATCACACTATTTAAAGCTGGGAAGGTAATTAGCAAAGAAAGAAATAGCAAGGAAAAAGGATTTCGAAAATAAAGGGAAATCGTCCATATTTATCTCCTCTATACATTTATAAAGATAATTAAACCAATATTATCTGAATTCTTTCCCTTTTAATGCACATCAATTCATCTACTTCGTAATTTGCTTTAGAAACACGCGTTAGTCAAAAACAATTGGAGTTCCTCCGTGGTTGATAAAGCGCAGAAAAACGTGAGCAAGCCTTGAAGGAAGATGGGCAACTGAAGAATTCTCTTCCGCCCCGTTTATCCTCTCTTTACCATCTCACCGTGCCTCCTCCTTCCCCGCATACCAAACCACCCTCCCTACTCCTGCACCATATCCCCCTTTACTATACGCAGTCACCCGTCTCCCATAAAGTGGCTTCATAAACAGACCCCGGTGATGAATGGATCTCGCACCATATTCACCCTCGCACAACCCCTTCCATAACTCCCTCTAGGAGAGGTACTATATATTCTCCACCATCTTCACTGTCACCTCTTTTTCTAATCTTCTACGTCTATGCATGATCCACAGCTTGTTCCCCTCCAAGGAACCTGATGATATGCTAGTATGTCGCGCGGCTATTGCAGCCTCCTCCGCCGGACCATTACGGAGTCAATCTCGCCCTTCTCATTCAGCGTCTCGTCAGTGTCCTTTTGCCCAATCATCAATCACGATTTGATTAGAGTCATCTCCTGCCTGTCTGTAATTGTTACTTTTGGAGATTTATTGTAACGGAAAAAATTAGGATTTGTTAGGACTCATTTAGGACTTGGAAAACGAATTTTATTGATTAAGGGAGAGAGAAACAAATGGATAAGGAAGGAAAAAAATTAGAATTGAGCTTAACTTGGAGTCGTCGTTAATGAGATAGGAGGAATGTGTGTCTTCAGGATAATTAGTCTAATAGTAACCATCCGGGATCCTAGGAGGATAGATAAGATACTATTGTATGCTATCCATAATTTACCAATAAATGATGTAGCGGTGGTGTTGGGGAAATGCCATATAGATTGAAAATGATAATGCAATGTTAATGATGGATAATCTCATATTTGAACTCGTTCAAGATGTTATTTACTTATACTATAGACGTTACTATGAAATTACTTTTTCCTTTAAATACGTTTTAGTGTAATAAGGAAATAAACAGTTTAGGTACTTGAAGTATTCTCGTTGGATACTAACTAACTCATTGTAAGTGAACACAATTTATTGTCTAGATATTAAAAGAAGATTAATTATAAATATAAGTAGTTCAGAAAAGATATTATTTTCAAAGAATAATTTTGCCCTAGGTTTTTGTTCTAAATGATTTTTCATTGAGATTTCATGAACATATTTATAAGGAGATTAAAATTACTCATTATACATAAGCTACGTTGATTCTTATATTCTATTCTATTCTATTGATAATTCGTCCTTGTGCTAAACTGAATGAGTTACCAAATATATCGCTGCAAAGCATATTTTTGCCGCCTTTTTCTGATTAATTTCTTTCTTAAGGAATTCCTAGATAAAGTATCGCAATAATTATCGTTTATAGAATGGACCTGCATTGCACGAAATTGAAAATCCTTAGAATAAGATATATTTACAAAATTTCATAATTTCATAAAATTCAGAGATCGCGTATTGCTAGAGCGAAGAACGGCATATCGAACTTGCGGCTTTGAACCCGAACATATCGTCTTGTTTCCTATCCGAGTATCCAATAGAATATCGCGTTAGGTTTGGAAGAATAGAAATACTACTCGTTCAGTTTCTCTCTGCCTCAAATGGCTGTGTTAATAGTTGAGGGTTTCTATTAATTTCAATATGTAGATTATACAAAGTATCCGCTGTTTTGTTGGGCTTCAAATCGTTAAGGTTTTACTGAGTAACTATTCCTCCTTACAGTGTGGATGACAATTTAAATATGTACTTATAATATAGCATGAGTGTATTGAGAGTTTTCTTTCTTTTCGTAGATTATGGTTGTTAACTGCAAGGAAGTGAATTCTTTTTAAAATCAATTATAATTCTTGGGAGTTAATTGTAAACTAAAAATAGCAAATTAAAAACTTTCGTATTTCATTAAAAATATAATTTGTTGCTAATATTCTTAATCAATTATTGTATGATACCACTTTCCGTCCCTTTTAATGAAAGGATTTAGTAAAGTAAAACACTTGTTTAGAGTACACGATTTATGCCTTTTGTTTTTATCGTCTAACCGAAATAAGTGAACTGTTTACATTTTACTCTTATTCATTTTTAATGGATTATTGAAAATATTTCAATCATCTGGAAATAGTATTTAATTTGAATCTTACCTACACCGTTGTTATTACCTATTAATATTCTATCAGAGGAATTATTTATTAAAGCTATCGGTTCCTACTTGTTTATTTATCGTCGCGTACATATTTTATGAGGCGAATTTCCACAAATTTTTCCCTTAGTACCACAACGTATAGATTATAATTTTCAAATTATTTTCCTCTCGTAATCAATACGCTGTTAAAAAATATCTTCGGGACTTCGGCTTAGCAGCGGGAATGAGTAATTTTAGTTGACAGAAGCCTCTGTGGTTTTTATTTACATCGTTCGACAAGACACTTTCAACTAACTGCCCATCAGGCACCTCATTTCCCTTTCTAATATGTCAAAGCATTTTTCCATTTAAACTGTGCTTGAGTCTGAGGTAATGGCAAGGAAGGATTTTTGTTATCGTCGTATCTACTCTCTATGATAGTTATCTGAATTGTTGCGAACACTGTTTTCCTTATTATGATATCGATAGCTTGTACAAATATCCCGTTAAATCAATCTCAATTGTCATGTACGTATTTATATAATATTTCACTCTGTTGTCCTTATAATTTATAGGAAAACAAGCTTATTTAGAAATAGGAAGGTTTTTTGTTTGTTTACGTAGAAATAACACGTGTAATCCGCGCAGATGAACGATTCTTTGTATCATTCCTCCTAACATGTTAAGCATACTACATCCCCATGTCCGATTTCACGTATCTTACTCATTTATTCGGACCTCCTGTTTGGGGATGGATTATTCGGGATTTATATCCCTTTCTGCCGAAAATAAGGCCCGAAAAGGATGACGCGTGGGTGTGGACACGGAGGAAGGACAAGGTTTCCGCCTCAGCGGTCACTTACACCGAGGTTAATCCATCCCCAGCCGCGGGCGACATCGGATTTACTCATTCGCGCAAGATGTCCGGGAGGTGTCGGCGAACAAAGGCATTGTTTGCGGTTTGTATCGGATTATCCTCACGGACCCTACAGAGGGATAAAAATCCATGCCCTATGGGGAGACCGCTTCCCGACTCGGCGCACGCAAACCGGTCCTCTTCGCCCGCAGGTTGCCCGGATCCCTCCGTCTCACCGAGGGGAGAGACGTCGTCGAATGGGCAAATGTGATGCTAATCAATCTTTCTGCCTCGGAAATTGCGCGCACAAAAGGGACTATTTTTCACGCGACTTCATGCAATCGGAGGAAATAGGAGATGCCAGAAGGTTGTTCCTGGGCGTAACGTCTCAAGCAAATTTTCTAAGCTTGTTTTCTATCCTGTTTGGTTTAACAGATTACCAATTACATGATTTTTTCTATAATTTATATCGTTCACTTCTTCATTGTTTTAGATTCGATTCGGTAGTGTGTAGTACTGCTACAATCCCCTTGACCCCGCTTAAACAAAACCCTTTGTAATAATACAATCGCTGTATGATCATTGTAGGTTTAATATATTTGGAATATCTTTTGGAGAAAAATGCACATGGTATAGCATTTATACTTTATTTACTCATGTCTTTAGTTTATAGAACCTTATTTGAAAGTAATATAGGTATCTATCGTTAAATCTCATATTACGTGCGTGTAACGAATTACTTTTAATAAATGAAGAATTTATATTACTTACCAGCTTTGGTAGTCCTTCAATGATACGGAATTTTTAATTCTGAGTCCATCAAATTTCCATTCAACGAATCGTAGATATAAAAAGTAAAGAATAACAATATATTATCTCGCACACTGTGGAATAGAAATTTTTCTCACTCTCTCAATCACAGTTCTAAGGCAAAGTCCATTCAAATCTATGAAATTGCAATAAAGAAACAGAATTTTTTGATTGCCGGAACAATATTCGAATTAAATGTGGTGTAAAAGGAATGATAAATGTACATTTCCTCGCTAGGTGAATCTGTTACCTCTCATTCTCCCTAAGTGATCTATCTGAGCCATCGAAGCCGTAATACGTAAGTCTTTTCTTATTCAAGTACTAGGCTGTCAGTAGTCTGTCTTGGCTCGCTTATTGTTAGTTATACGTGTAACTACAGGTTGAACATTCGTCAGTTCTATTCATCCTTGATGGTTGGTAACGGAATAAAATATTTTAGGCCCTCTATTTAGAGAGAGGGATCACACTTGCTTACACCTTGCGACATGGGAAGGCGGCAAGATTATACATTTGTGCATAGGGTGGGTGATAGTCCCTCTATTTTTGTAATTCCGTCCTATCCCTCATTAGAAGTCGTGTTTCTATTGTAATTAGTATGTGTGGTAGGGTATGTATTTAGCAGGACAAGTACGCGCACACGTCGGTAAACGGCAACGAAAGATTTTTTCTTCGTACGTGATAAAGGCCAACTGCAATGATTCAAGATGTTAACCATCAGGGAGATTTATTCTAAACATTACTAACTTATGAAAGATTTCGTTAAATGAAGTGAATAAAAGGTCGATGGAAAATAGCTCCACAATGTCTGTTGAAAGATGTGGAGTATTACAAGAGTTCTGAACGAAAATATGTCATTCATTTTCCTACTTTTTATAAGTTCCTTTCCTATCCGGCCGTCTAAGTCTCTTTTTATTCTCATCGACGTGTTAAGTAAATAAATGTGTACCTGTAAATGATTATTTGCAGTTAGTATAATGATATCAATGTGTCATTAGGATTAATAATTATTTGAAGGAAGTGAATTATTTGTAAAGTAAAATATTTGACGATATTTTTACTGACCGGACAAGTATTTAAGAGAACTTTATAATTTTAAGACACTTACTTCTAATAAGAGAAATTAAACTTCCACAAACGGTTCTTTCATTTAATGAATTGTATATAGTCATCGATAGAGTTTTGTTTATGTTTCAATCCATCCTGTGTTAGTCAATCATTTACCTTCAAATAATCATGATGAAATTGAATTTATCATTTATTTAAATGGAAAAGAATTTTACACTACATGATGACGATCATTAGTCGAAACCGGTCGTGTTTTTAATGTAATTGTCAAGTAATGTTATTTTTGTGGTTAAGTACTTATTTGTAGCCCCAGGTAATACAAAGAATAAGATAAATTTTTATTAATATCAGAGTAAACGTTGATAAACAGAGTAAACTATTTGCAGCGCTCATTATATTGAGAAGAAAATAATTCCAAACATTCAATACTGCATTTTAATACGAAAATGCATCATCATTCTAAAAATAAAACTTCATGTTTTTAACCTTCACTAATGACACACACCTTCACTTTACACATTTCTACTCTCGCATGGTAATTAGAGTCAAATAATTACGTCTTTATTGTAGGAGTATTGTACACAATTTATCATAAATACATGTCTTATTTATAATAATGTTTCCATAATGTGAGTAATTTTAATGAAAAAGCTCATTACATTTCACTTAAAAATTTCCACCTTTGGTCAGTCGTTATTAAAATTTATATATGAAATTAGTTAAAAATTTTCCTCAAACTATTCTTTGAAACTTCTTTTCATTGATCCAAATTGTTGACTTTCATTAAAGTATGATATAAATGCGCAATTGGTGCCGTAGCCTTTTAAAGCTGTATTAGGTTGATGAATTGAAACTTAACTGTCTAATTGTATATAATTTTGTATCGTCATTTCCAGCATGATCAGAATACCGGCATATTGAGCATAGACAGTATGAACCTATGAGGAAAAAAGGAGTTAGACATTTTTAGTGAAAATTTGACAGGATAGAAATTAAAAGTTGAAAAATTATTTTGATAAATTCGATCCAATTTATTCCAAATATTTAGAAGAAAGTTAAAGTTGATTGCTATAGATTTATCATTAGTTCGATATTTGATGAATAGAGCAACATTTGGTAACATCGTAGATCTTACATGATTTCACGATCGCTCCAAGTATTTCGTAGGATTCATGATATCCGAAATATATCATGTTGCAAGAGTATATTATAAGGATTATAAATCGAATATTATGGCGGTATAAAAGTTCATAGTGATTCTCGAAACGCATCAGAAATTTTAGTAGAAAGCAAATCAATAAACACATGCAAACAAAAGGAGAAAATTTCTTCGTCGAAAATGTTATTCCGCTCGCAAAATATTTTGTCACAACGATGTATTGTTTTTCATTTCAATATCGATTTACATATAATATCTTCGGGAACAATGGAGACCCACCCGGTTCCCCAAGTTAATTCGGGAATCAAAAAAGAATATGTACACAAAACAAGTATTTTCGGAAAACATGTTTCCTTTTATAATTTGTCCATATATATTCAAATGAGGATCGGGTTCCTCTCGACTCTAACCTGTCCTCCAACGTCATTTCACTCTTTTTCCCTCTCTCTCTCTACATTCCTCTCCCCTTTTCCCAATTTAGCCATAATTTTCCGGTAGTCGACTGAACTCTTTTTCGAAATGTAAAAAGCTATTCGTTCTCCATTCCGGATGAGGGCGGGATGTGTGTCTTCTATCTATTCCTTCGTCGTTGGGGGACGTGACTGTCTATCCTCTCCCTCTTCTTCTTCCTACACCACCACTTATCTTGGTCTTCCCTTTTTCACACATTTACATCCACCTTACTTCCGATTCGTTCACGTTGTGCATGGGTGGGAGCTTGAGAAAGAGGTGTGTGTGTATAAGTTAGGATTTGCAGTTATAGGAGATATAGATGAGTGTACACTAGACTTCCGTTTCTCCAGAAGACTTGGAATTTAGATAATTTATACTTATTGTATGGAAGAATATGCCAAGAGAACGATTGGTAGAGATACAACCGATTCAGAATTCAGAAGAGCTAATTTATTGTGTTGGTGATTATTATCTGTAGTACATGTTTGTTATTTATATAGAAAAAAAAGAAAATAAGTCGAAAAAAGTTGCACAAACTGTTGTTGACTTTCTGTTGTTTTTAATTTTTAGTTCATTATTATAATGTAATTATAAAATAAGATCGATCATTTTAAGTAACAGGATAGAAAAATTATCGGAAAGAAATTTCAGGAAATATCTCCATTTGAGTTTTAATGAGTTTCTTAGATATTCGTTTTCTCAGACTTGTGTTGATAATACTTTTACTTTATAATCTAAACATCCCATAGAATAATAAAAGACGAAAATTATCTTATTATGAATTTGATTTTAATATACTCCAGTTCGTGTATGATCTTGTTATCGATTAGTTAATATGAATAAACCCTTCATTCGATCACATTCCCCATATGTACATTCGGAAGTAATTCGAATTAGAGACCCGCTTTGGGCACGAGTAAGGTTTTCCGGACCAATGGCAAGGGCCCTCCGAAGTTTCAGGAGTGGGCGGTGGAGAAGGTGGAGATTGTACGCGGGGGGGAACATCCCTCGCGAGGGCGCTCCTCCGGGCCGACACGTCTCAAATCGAACATGCTCGGCACATAGAGCAGTACACACGCTCACGCATGTAGTTTAGGAGCTATTTTTTTCCTTCCATCCCTCGCTACATCCTCCTCACTACCCTCATATTCCATTTACCCCATCCGCCACTCTCTCTGTGATCTCCGGAGATGTCTCCACCTCCACATCGTCTCCAAGGCACGCGTTCGCCACTCGTCGCCTCGAAACAAATTCCAAGTTTTTCGCATCCGCCCTCTTCTCTCAAAAACTTCTCATTCTTAACTCCAATTTCCCTTTTTTATTTATTCGTTTCGAGGCCATTATAAAGGACGACTCCGGAGAGGTGGCTTTTTTCGCTTAGCAACTCTATACGCTTGGGAGGATGTGTTTTTAACTCGAAGGTGGAGTGTAGCGAAAGGTTATCGGTATTAAAATTGAGGAGTGAATAATGTTGTCATTCTGTTTGAAATTTAGAAGTTTTGTTATATATTGGTGATTTTTTCTCATTATTTAGGCTATGATTACGTATTTTAACATATTTTATAATACTTAACGCATTACTACGTAAGAATGTCTTATTTTATCGAAAGTAGAAATGCTAGGTTTAATTTATTAAGAACGTTTTCATTTCGGAAAGGAGGTTCTGTTTTTAAGTTCTACTAGTGAAACCACACGATGATCATTACTTTCATCATTATTCATTCTTATTTGTTCAGTATAAAATTTAATAATGCATTTGTTTTAATATTACGTTATTTCATTTTGAAAAGTTATTTTGAATATAGATAAAGTAATAATTCAAGCTTCACTTTCCATATTATGCCCCTCGAGAAGGTGATAAAAGTCATGGAAAGTCAATTTATATATTCTGGGATTAATTATATTCTATGATATGTTTTTGAAAAATAATAATAATAATTACAACTATCTGAATGAATATATGAATAAATGAAAAGGTTTCATAGAATTTGCACTGTCAGATGTTAGTTTCTGAGTTTGTATTTATGTATATATGTACTCATAAATAACCTCTTGAATATGATAAAAGTCCTTTTAAAGTATGAAGAGGATGATCAAAGCAGCAGAAATCAACTGCTAAATGTTTCGAGGTCAGCATTCATCAAAACTCATTCAAACGTATGACTGTATTGTATGATTTCGTATGATATGTCGTAATCGTCATTCATACTTCATAAATCGGTCTGCTATATACCGCACACTCTCTATCATGAACTCCAAAAAATATGAGGAATCGCGTCGTCGTCAGGCATTAAAATCTTTTCAGGTCCTCATTTATAGCGAGCGTTGGACACGCATTACTCGCTTAATTCACTGGGAACTTTTATGGCCGGATGCAGCGTTTATGACGCTTGCCCTTAATTGATTATACTCTTCGCAAGGTCTCCCATTCTCTCTTGCCGGTGGAAACCTCAGTCCTCATTGCGTTCATTCTCTATGAGTACGTTCATTTCTACTGAGTCTTAGTTACATCCGATTAATAAATTCAAGTTCCGCATTAATTAATTTATTTAATAACGGATGAAATTAACTTGTGTCCTTTCGAATTCATGTGTGGTATGATATATTTGAATATATATTCTCGTATTATATCTTATTTTTGTAAATATTTCTTTCCTCGAACTTCTATTGTATAAATATGAAACTTTCAATGTTACGAACCTTTTTTTATTTGCATGCGTCATTTAAATGTCCTTGACTGGCCTAATACATTTCTTTCTTATACTTTATGCTTCTACAAAGTCCAACCGAAATGGGTGTGTCAAGCATAAGGTACAGAATTTATTTAGACTGATAAACGAATAATTTTATGTTTTTATTACCTATTATCACCTCTACTTTGACATACTACCGATTTCAGAAGATTTTTATTCTTATTTATGTATTGAGTAAACATCGTATGCCTTTTTGAGAAAATTGAATTTAAATCAATTTTCCGTATCTTTTAAGAGCAAGGTTACATTGATCTGGGGACAAAGTTACAGTTCAACATATCGAAGATATCTTTGAGGTTTTATTTCTACTAAACCCGAAAGTGAAATTTGATTTTTTAAATTCATTCGTAAAGCTAAGCAGTTATCTCAGCCGTCTGATTAAATCCTAATCCAACTCAATAAAAATCATGCGGAATGCGTTTGTATTCTTCCTTAAAAACCTCTTCTCCCATTCCACAAATGTAATTTATCTCATTTATCATCATCTCTCTCCTACCGCATCCCTCTAATTCCGTTTCCTCATCTCCCACACCACTCCTCCTCCTCTTTTTCCTCCTGGATAGAACACATGTCCCGTGAGACTTCCTCCGGTCACTCTGAATATTCCAGGCCCTCCTCTTGGGGAGTCACGCGAGGGTTTTCAATGGCCCGAATATGCGATATAAGTGCGGGCAACGGAAGGGAGGAACGCCGCCCACATGCATTTTTAATCTGCGGCGTAAGCGGACGCTATTTCACTCCCATTTTACTTTATATCGGCGGTAAGTACACGGCGGGAGTCGCGGTTTATTTGTGGATGGATGGTGCTGCCGATTTTCTCTCGCGTGTCGACTTTAGAGACAATGAAAGGGGAGCGCGTTTTCTTTTCTGTGCTGGTTAACCTTTTAAGTGTCAATTGGGAAATTCTGTGCTCTTCTAGGGGCTGGTTTAGCTGTTGAGGTTGTTGGATATTGTTTTCATTGTGTTTGGTGTGCTATGCTGGTTAATGGAAGCGCTAAAGGAATTTAGTTTTGAAATTAAAAAATTTAGGACTTTTTGAGTTAGTGCGCACGAAATAGGTAGATTTAGATTTATGCTCTAGAAGTCGCTAGTAGGATGTAGTATAGGCTAAAGTTCATGAAAAACGATCTATATATATCAACGAAAAGAATAGTATATAAATATCGCTAGTCAGAGACAATGACTTTTAAAAAAAAATCAGCTATATATAGATGGCATAAGATTAGTGTGCCATCTGATTCTGTGATACTACAATTCTATCATTTAAAATCTATACTTTTGTGTAAGAAACTATTATTACTCTTTGGATTCTGTCCGGACGTTTTACGAATTAACCCAAGTAATTAGTTGGAAATTACTTTTAAATTATGTTAGTGTTACCGAAAGTGATCGTTATAACAAGTTGAAAGCAATTAGATTATTTCTTTATTATCATTTACCCATAAAATAGCAGTTAGAAAGAGTACTTATTTCTAGTTTTCTTAGAAAAGAGTAAGTTAGGATTTTATTCTAATCCTTTACATCTTATTCATTTGCACATTATTATGCATGCACATGCATTACACTTGCTTTTATATCTTATATAATTTTCTCAATACATACCTTACCATTTAAGGCTATCTGACACATATTAACCCATTGTTCTTTTGAGTGAGAAGAATTGTTTATATCTTTCTAAATCTACGTGAAACCTAGATTAGTTTATCTCACGTTTAAACGGTAATTCATTTCTACAATATAAAGGGCATAAATTCATGAAGTTTTATGAGTCATTTGTTAATAACAGTAATTGCCAGAGAGTTGTAATGAGGCTAGACTCAGAGGCTTAATCAGCATAGATTAGAAGATAAGTATACCTACAATTTTAAAAGACAATGTATATATTATTATCATTAGATCATATATATCATAATCAACAATTTGGCTAGTTGAATGTCCAAAATAATGTGAAACTAAATTTTTTAGGACATTTTACTTGGTCTCGTTCATTGTATAGAGAAATGACTACTATGCTAAAGCTGAAAAGTATAGAAAGATTTTGGAGCCTTTGATTTCATTCTGGGATACCCAAAACTATATTTCGTTGATATCGTTGGAAAATGGAGGCCATTTTGTAAAGGAAATCTTCTCGATTGAATTTTTCCCACGACGGCTTTTCTTTATCGTTGGAACAAATATGCGGATTTGACCCTTTCGCATCTGTCGTTATGTTCGGCATAAGCCTTTGATGCGTCATAATTTCTTTTAGCTCCAATGAATCCTCAATCGTCCCTCTTTTAGGTTCAAAAAAAGATTTTCTGCCTGTAATCCTACGTCATTCAAGGACATGAAAGCAGGAGAACGAATATCAGGGAATATTTCAATGATCCATTGAGATTTTATTGCCAAGTTCTTTTGTATGGAATCGTTACTGTCGTTTGCATGAACTTAAATAATTAATGGATGTATATTTCGTATTTATAAAGTAAAAATGTTTTGAACTTATGGGAAAGGATTATAACCTATTTATGTTTGTCATTATACCACTAAATTATAAGTAACTTTCGAGGAAGTAAATTATTAACGTGTTTAGTATTTCATTAAATGAATATTAGTTCGTTGTTACGTATATTTTTTAACTATGGCCTTTACCTTTTCTGCACTTCGTTACAATGACTTATATTGTTTAATGATTCATACAAAATGTGGCATAAGATCTTGAAGAAACAGAGTATGGATTCTAGTCTAAGATTTAAAAAAATCTTCGACGCATGATTTCAGTAAATTAATAATTTGCTGAATCTTTTACTATTTATAATTATTATACTCCTAAAAAGAATACAAAATAACCTTTTTCTTTGATAGGATTAGAATGTTCATAAACTTATTAACATAATGGGATGTTTTTTAAACCCAGATAAGATAAAATAATTGAGATATTGCAGTATTAAATTGGAAGACACTCTTTCTCCATTATAAAGCATAGTAATAGGAACGAGCAAACTATTATGTAATTATTATAAGTACATACGTTCTGTTTCTCCAAATTATATAGTGTTTCGCGGAGGTGCCATTTATGTATATTTGTCAATGACTCGGAATATCAATGTATGTAATATGAGCATCATATTTCCACATATAATGGAGAGCCATGTTTTTTTTGTACATATATTATAAATTCGATGTAATATAATCTTAATCTTTAGCGCTATGTTCTTCTCCAAGAATTCAGGATACAAAAATGAGATTTGCTTACTCTCGTTGATGGAATGATCCTTAAAGGAATTTACGTACTCTTGCCGAAGGGTCCGTACTTATGGACACGTTTGAGTCATCGAATTCTCCATTCCTTATATTCCCTTAAAAAACATAGACTCTTTCCATAAAACTTCGAAAGTTTTTACGTCCTTCATCCATATTCGTCTTCAAATCAGTCTCCTAATTATTTATGAAGGGCGTTTCCGATCAAAGTCTTTGGAAATATTCGGGAGAATTTTTTCGGCGGAATAGCCGCTTGGTTTCGGCGGTGGCGGCGGTTACCGAAGCATACGACCGTTTACCAATAAAAGGAGGTCCGCATGAATTCCCAATCACTCCCACGTCCCAAGGGTAAACAAAACGTGGTTCACATTTTTATGACTTTAGGCTTAACATCGCAGGAGCACACCCTCTGCACTCCCATAAGTTTTTCATCCAATCGCAACCTTCGTGTGTTTCACTTTTGGAATGACACTGCGTCATAAGAGAGGCTAAAAGGGGAAGGAATATTCGGGGGAGGATTAAGGGGGCGTATTGAAAGGATACCTTGGAGAGTCACATTATGCGTTATGGACATGTTGAGTTTAAGGTCCGCCGCCGCGATCGATGGTGCATTTGATGCATCGAGGGGTCCAAGTAGGGCATTCTGGGGAATTATTTTTAAAATTTTAAAGCAAAAAACCGAATTGTGGGGAGCTGTAAAATTCTGAAGGGCGATGTATGGGACGGACTTTTTTAAGATATTGGAACATGTGTATGTTGGAAAATTGTCTCGATTCTAAGTGCGATGAGGGGGGTGTATTGAAGAAATTTTAAAAAATCGTTCAAGTCAATACGTACTGTTTCAAAATGATTTTTTTAATGCTTACTTTTTAATATTTTTCTTGTTAATGCAGTTTCCTTACGATAGGTTAAAATTTTGATAATTATTATATTTTAATTCATTATCTTGTATATTTTGTAGTTTTATTATGAGTTACTATTAATTTTTTAAAATTCGTTTGAATATATTGTGCTTTCATATAAGAAATGAGAGCGTTAGAAATGACAATAGAAAATGACGATGACGGGGTTATTGAGACTTTGTTCGTAATCTTTCCGTTTTATAATTAATTTTGTTGTAATATATCAGTCGAATAAGAATGGAATTTACTGCACTTCGTGTGAAAGTATTATTGTGGTTTTTGAAAGTTTTGAAGACCAAGAATTATCGATGCTATATTTGAAAAATTGAATGTGTGATGGTTCATCACACATTCAATTTTTGATGGTTAGGATTCTTTCGGTTTGTTTTAGGATCTCGTCCAACATTAGTTGATGCTTAAATTATCGATCTCAGTCACACTTAATTTTAATTTTATATATTTATTTTAACTGATAATTTAAATTGAATATATTATAATATCAAAAGGCGAAATAAGTAATAAGTTTTGTAAATAGGTATAGATCAGTACGAATTGTAAGTGGTTTTGTAAGAGTATCTAATGATTCGCCATCAATTATTAAAGATGAAGCTAATGCAATGAACATTTTATTAAATTTAATCAGGAAAACCTAATTTTGTTTTTGGTAAAAACAAAAATCAAGTAAATTCCATTAATTCATATGGATTTTTGAAGTGTAAGGCAACAAGATAATGTATTAAGACAGAATTAGGTGATATCATGCAAAAACTCAATGTTTTACTATCTATAAATGGTCCTTATCATCAAAATTTCTCACAAAAACGAAAAAAGAGAACTTTCGTAAATATTACACTCTTCAAGTCCAAAAAAGCGGGATTAATTGTTAAGGACGAATCGTAAATAATCTTCAGTTTGCGTTGCCTGGGAATTACTCCGTCATTCGAGTGTTATTGCTCGCGTGCGCCATATATTTCCCTCCCGTGATCGAATGTTTATAGAAAGTGACAAGCTCCGTATCTGTCTAAGATTGTGTTACGATGGGGGAGCATGTGGGAAGATTATCCGAGGATGTCGCGAGAGTGTGAGGCGCTGGCCCCCGTTCGGCGCCCGAGTACTCTACAGCCTATATTTCATCCCGCGACAGCCCTATAAATTAATCTCCGTTCCTGCTCTTTCTAAGTGTAACAATCGTATACCAAGCGCCTAGTATTTTTCGTAGTTCTTTTACTTTTTGTTTCCTTAATTTTATCTCTATACTATCTGATACCAAGTTTTGAATTAATACCTGCTTCCTACTCCCAGTACTTATTTATATTAATGTTTCATAGGTTGATTTAAGAATAAGTATGCTATTTTTAAATCGTGTCAAAGGTACATATAGTGCAATATTAATTATATGGAAGACATTTCTCGATGACAAGATGTTATTTTAGGTGACAAGATTTTACAAGGATCAAATAATAATAGCTGCGGTAATTAATAAATATGGCCAACTAATGTGTGATACAGCGTATCACATATCAAACACAATTAGTATCAGTAGTGGCTTTCTTCAAATACTCTGTGCTATAGATTACATATGTATAACGAGAGTATTTGTAAAATGCAGTAAGTTTTTGAATGAGTAGAGTTTTGGCTTGAAATTGTAATTATTGACTTAAATAATAAGCATTATTTAACAAATTTCCTTCGATTATTAATCTATTTTAATGAAAAATGAAACTATGAAATGAAATTTATACTTTAGTAGGAGTAGGACTTCATATGATTGAAATGAAGCTGTTATCGATCATTATTTAGATTACAATAGTAAATAGATGAAAATTCGCTCATTCTTCAAATCATCATGGAAAGTAGTGTATTTCCAATATGATGTTATGTACTATTATTCAAATATTTAGTCCCACCAGAAACACAAATACTGTATTTTAATTCCTTATGAATAACCTAGAAAGCTGTCGTAAAAATTCCTCCTTCCAAGTTCTCACAAAAACACCCTTTCAGTTGTGTCTATGGAAGATGGAGTATCCTTATTAAACTAATTTCTAGGAACATTGAAGATAGAGGAGAAAGGATTCAGAGATTATAAACTGCAGTGGAGGCACTGTTACCTAGAGCATCACTCCTTCGTTTTTCATAGAGT
Organism: Pantala flavescens; assembly: GCA_020796165.1. Taxonomy (NCBI): domain Eukaryota; kingdom Metazoa; phylum Arthropoda; class Insecta; order Odonata; family Libellulidae; genus Pantala; species Pantala flavescens. The sequence continues at coordinate 14,612,970 of CM036879.1, read as the reverse complement.
TCATCAACTTGCTTCTATTAGGAAAACTTCCTTACCACGAGTTGCTTCTACGGAGGACTATCGAGTGCGATCTCCCACTTCCCTCCCACCAGATGGATGGCATTTTCCAAAGGTTGGAGTACGAGGTAGGATAGGATTGTTGATCTTGGAGAGGCGCACGGTTGCCAGGAAACGAACCGGACGAGTTAGAACGAAAGGCAGAAACGCAATGAATTATTGGCACGAAGGAAACGGTCGCATATTTTTTCGTCCTCCCCTTTTTTTCAGCATTTTTTATTTTGTCCATCATTTTTGTTTTTACTGCCGCATCTCTCCTTTCTCACCGTTTCCTTTCGGTTGCAATTGGTTCTTGCCGTGACAGGAAGCGTCTTCCATCCCCCACGGCTGTCCTTTTTCTTCAGCTCTTTTATTTTACGGCAACTCCTTTAGTTTACGGCCTCCGTGGCAGGTGTCCCGTGACCTATTGCTCCGACCGATGGATTGGGTGAGGAGGTGGAATACGCTCCTCATCCCCTTTACCACATCTGTCCCTTTATTATTTTTTTAACTGCCAAGAGGCGCCCGGTCGTAACCTTAGGGAAGGCCCTTGCCATCGCCTTGTGGACTTCGATTAATCACTTCCAATGCGATGTTTCTCACCCGCCCCGCGTGGGGGAGCTGATGGGGAATAAAAGGGGCAATAAACGGAATGGGGAAAGAGAATGGGGCGCTCATTATCAGCGAAACGGTAATAATTCGTGCGGAGGGGAATTTATCGCTTTGTACTGCTGAAATACAGTCGGCACTGTTTGCTCGTGGCACCGATAAGGGATTTGGAATGAGGAATAGATGGAAGGATTAGCTACGCGATGACAAATTCGTCTTTTTGAATCTGTTTTCAAAGCTTTGGATTGTTTTGGAGTCATTGGTTAGAAGTTTGTCGTACGTGAGTCAAATAGATCATTAAGATCTAGGCGCCAGCACCTAGATTGAACTATGTTGCATATAAGGTCGTGTTTGAAGCATTTATGGAATTAGCTAGATGGTAAAACGTCTAAAACTCTTTCATAAATGTGCGATATCGTGTCTTAAACCTATGGTACTCTAGTGATTAAATGAAAAAAAAAAAACAATTTAATGTATTCCATCAATTTGTAACAAGTTCACCAATCTGACGATGCTTCAGAGTACAATTAATGTTTCACTTGTATCTAAGTTTATTAATTTACACTATACGAAACCAAACTAATTTAAACTAAAGTTGCAGTTACTAAAAACCTTTTGAAATGTAGAAATAAAACAGTATTTCGACGAAAAAGGGTGAAAGGGTTAAATATAACACTGTTACTATTATAAGACATTATTTGTTACATTTGAAATTTCCATTTAATAATGTATTTCCACTTAAAAAACACGCCTTCTACCATCGTTTCATTATAAACATTTCCATTATTATTTGGAAGAGTTAGTAGCGCATTCTATTCTACTCTTCAGAATATCCTTCCACGAAGTTATGGTCGAATAACATAATATATATTTATAGTTTTGAACCATCTGTTCGACATTATACAAAATAAAGTAGCACTGGAAGTAATCGAAATTTAATTAATTTAAAATTCAACATCCATAATTATTTGATCGTATGGATTAGGATTCATTCCCTTTTTATTCGTTTGGTAACCTTTTCATTATCGTATTTTTGAGATTTGAGAAGATATCATTTTACTCTAGCCTCTCGTATCTCTTCTGTAATAATAAAAAATAACCATAATGAAGTTGAACTCAGATAAAGAACTATTAAAGCACTATTGAATGTCGATATTCCTTCATCCATCCTAAGAAATTATCGAACCTATCTATAAAACATTTTATAAGGTAGATAAAGTTTATTATTCTTAATATTATAGGATTGTATGCCCATCGAGGCAGTTTCGTGTGTATATTTTTCTTTTGAATCAACTTACTATATACAACCATACATTTACTAGTATCTTTAAAAGATGCATTAAAATATTTACTTATATGATATATGTTATTAAATTACATAAGGTTATAATATGTATTTTATATGTTATTAAATTACATAAGGTTATAATACTATATAATACGATGGTTATATGTTATAGGATGATATAGGATTATTTTGTAATGATGATATTTATAAATTGGCCGCAGAATATATTATATAATTACTGAATTTTTTAAATAGGAAAGAGATTCTGGTTGCTAGGATACTACTGGTAAGAGATTTAAATAGGAATCTAATGTTTTATTTTCCAAGGTTTATCGAATGACAAAGGATTGATCAGATGAGGAACTCGACTCTAGAAGGGTTTCCAAGGTGCAGGAGTGTATAGCGGGGAGTGAGGGATAGATGGAATAGTCATCTCGCACAGTTGACTTAAGGTCGCCTCATTAGCGACGTAATGACGCGTGGTCAATCGGGTTGAGTCCTCGGGCTGCGCCACGCCTTCCGTCCCCTTCATGCGCAAACACACAATCACACACACACACCTTCACCTTTTCTAACCTACGCCCACTTTTATTCCCTCCCCCTTACTGATATTTCCTCTGTGTTCCTTGATTCAAAGGAGTGGTTTTGAGATCCGATGTCAGGCCTCTAACAAAAGAGAGTTTCTAAGAAGAAAATCAATGCAATATTTAGGAGAACAATTTTGAAAGTATAAGGTTAGCTTTAGTTTGATTGTAGATGAAGTTTTCTTAAAATTGATCGCTATCTAATTCCTACGTATTTTATTTCGGATTGCTATGTTTAGCGTAATTTTTACAGGAACTAATTTGTTTTCCTTGTTTTGCAGTTATTAATGCTGTAATCAAACAGTTGGGTTGTTTGCGAATTTTGCGATAAATATTATGTTGGAGTATGAAATAGACTGAACGATATGTTATAGATTAAAGTAATACCTTATTAAATAAATATTAGCGGAATTTTCTTAATTCGTTGCTCTCTAAAATTAGGATAGAATTCCACAAATTCAAGGGTTCGTCCATTGAATATATTAAAAATTAGTTATTTATTTCATCGGGATAGAAACGCTTTCTCAATCCGATGTATTATCGATATCATTAATTCTGTATACTGTTTTTAGTTTTCTACAAATTGTCACCATGTCGCCTTATGATACAACACAAAGAGTTTTTAGATGATACCGAAAACAGGAGAAGAGATAATTTTAATATCTAATGTTTTGAATAAACTTCGGTTAATGTGTTTTTAATGTTTTCCTTATTATAAATTAATACCATTTTTTATGAAATATAAATTACATTCACTCACTAGGGGAAGAGCTGCTACGGAAATATTTTCCGGTATGAACTAATTTATCTAAACATCATAAAGATAATATAACTAAAGCAGGAAGCGAAGTTTTTTAGAAACGAGTTTGCAAAACATTTCTCAGTTATAAGAGAAAGATTAATGACGAATATTTACGAATAGGAAAATAAAAATGACGAATAATTAGAGGTTTTTATGTAAAAAGAAAAAAACAAATATTTTGCGATTTATTAAATACAACAAATGAAAAAATCTTGTTACTCGTTTGGTTTAAACAATTATTTATAAGAATTAATCTTTAATTAAAATACACTGTATGGTATAATCATATTATTATATGCATAATTGATATATTTTCGGAAACATAACTAGTTTAAATCAAACCTTACTATGTAACATCAAAAGTTTCTTGTTCCAGGAAACGTCCCTCTGTTTTCCTTTGTGTTTCAAGCCGGACCTATTTACTTGTCAACTTCCCGCCGCTCTTTCTATAAAACTTCCGCTTTCCGAAAACCCTTTAAGTATATTCTTAATTAAGGTGAAGATTTCTGTTTCCTCTCTTAAAAATCTCTTTGGCTCCTCTTCATTTATGGCAAATCGTTTTCCCCTTCCGTTTGTCCATATGCGCGTGTGTCGGACGCCACGGATCGACGGCCAGTGTTGCCACATCGGGCGTGGTCACCTCACTAATGATTTTTAACCCGCTCTGACCTCCCAACCCACCATTTCCATACTTCCAGCCACTCTCCCTCGGTGTCTTCCCTTGATCTTCTCATGCCGTCTCACCGAACCTTCCTCTCGTCTCGGTCTCTACAGAGGATATGTTTTTGTTTGCAAAGATCTACTTGTTTTAGATTTTTCAAAGAATGTTATGTGGGTTTTTAGAATAGTGTAGTTGTTGTCGTTTAGTTGTCTTATATTGTGGAAAATTAATGGTGTTATATTTTAGAGATGCATTGGTGAATAATTTCACGCAAACAAAACACAAAAAGAACAATCGTGGATCATAAACATAAGATGGATATTATAGTATTGGATAAGTAATTTGAAATTATTGAATTGATTATATTCTATTTAATATATGTAAAATTGAATAGATTATATCCTATTTTCTCTACATCTTCGGAAATTAAAAAGGACGAATTAAATTCATAGATGAAGCTAGGATGATGAAAATTATCATTGTATTATATCAGATCTTAACGTGTAAAAAAACGATGTTTTGGAATGAAAAGTAATTTTAGAAAGCTATTATAATTTGCGAAGTCATCAATCAATAAATCAATTTATATAGAACCCAACCTTTGAATATCATTATAATGTCAATAATTTCTGTATTTTTCAAAAAGATAATCATATGAAGTGAACGAATTCGGTGAAGAATAAGCAAAATTTAAATTTTAGTATCTTTTAAAATAGAGAAAATTATACTTATGATGAAAAATATCCCATCGTGAATATGTAAAATATATAATTAATATTCAGAGGTAGTAATGTATAGCCAGGCAATCTGTGGACATATTTTAAGTAATATCCCTAATCTTATGCAACCACGACTACAAGTCGTGTTACTAAAGGGGTGTAACGGTCGTTCCTGTTGCATATGAGCAAGGATAGGACAGTTTAGGGGATGAAATCTGAAAGGGATGAATTCCTTTTTCTAGTCCGTATTCTTAGGTCTAGAATATTTAAGTAATATCCCTATCGAATATCCGAAATTTGGTGCTCATTTCGACTTCCCATCTCTAGAAAAGGATTAATAATTCTGGTCACCCTATACAATAAAATAGTTGGGTATCAGAAAAATTTAAATTTACGTAAAAGTAGTGATATCCCATCTAATTTCATGTTATATTCCTGATTGCGCTATTTTTAATTAAAACTATGTCAATACATGTGTTGAAATATATGTAACTGAAAATACTATTTTTGAATTTGAAATCTGACAGTGTAACACGGCTCTAAAACTATTTGTATTGTGATGCTATGTAAGCATTCAATGTAATATAGTATCTTGAAAATAACGAATTTAATAATAATATAAAATAGATTGGAAATAATTTTCTGTATTTAATACACGTTAATTCGAAATTAGGACTTTAAAATGTTGTATCTGATTCGTAAATTCAGCTTAACATCGAACGCATATAAAAATAATTTTGCCAAAATCGTTCGACATGAATGCGAACGTGCAAAATCCGTGATTTAACTTCGCTTTGAAGAACTCTCATTTGAATATTCCGTAATGAAATTCATCGGAGAATCGCAAAATAACAAAACACTCATTGAAAGCAACGGGAAATATCCGCGACCAACGTAAAACTACCAAGAATTGGATTATCCTCGATTATCATCGAGTTTGTGAAAATTTTCAATTCTTAATGGGGCCAATATTCCGCGAAAGCGCGAGATAACAAAATGTTGATTTTTTGAAACGGACGTTTATCGGCGTCAGAACCTAAATTTTTTTCCGAATATTAATCGAATTCCGGGCATGATTGATTAAGCGATCCTCCGGTCATCGGGGTGCATCGAGTAGAGGCCGAAAAAGGCAGCCTCTCTCGAGAGGAATTTTGCAGAATTTTTCGGCAGAGGAAATTCGCACTTTTTTCCCCGCTGCAGTCAGTCACCGGCAGAGAGGGCGTGGAATTTCGCGGAACGCAATTTTGCCGACCGCACCTAAAACCGAGAGAGAGCAACGCTTTTTTTATATCCCCCGAACTCTTATCCATTGTCATTGTCAGTTAAACTCTCGTTCGGGCCCGCTCATGACTCTCTCATGCAATATGCCGTTTGAAGTGAGCCCGGAATGCGGGCTCGTGAGCGAACGGGAAGATTTTTGAAAAATTCCTTTGACAGAGGATGGAAGAGTTCTCGGTGCGTGTTTGGGCTTTTTTTCGCAGTCGGAATTGATGAAAAGGGTTTCGGGAGGGAGGCAGATTGCAGTCGGAACGTTTAGCCCTTCTCTCGGAACTTTTTAACCCCGGTTCTCTGGATGAGCTTCGGGAGGCGATATTTCCAACCATAACCCCGCATCGACGACCAAATGAATGCCCCTCTAAGCTCTGTCCATTTTAGAAATCTGCCATCGCTGGATTTCTTTCGATCTTTTTTATCTATCGTTGAGAGAAATCCGAGGGATTTGTTTTCCATAGAGAAATCTGGATCAAGTTTTTCATTTTGTTTTAAATTTTGTGGTCGGTGTGAATTACAGTTTGTCTCGTTTGACCTGCTTTGTTTAACAGTCCAAATTCCCAAAGAACTTTTATTGATTCTTCGTTCAAAAGATGCTTCCTCAATGAAATTTTTATGAAAAAATTCTATGTTATTGATAGATATCGATGATTAGGTAGTGTAATGAATATTTTACATGAAAAATATTTCTTCCCATGATTTGTTTGGTCACATATACGTGAGTATAGAAAGATGACGGATGACTATTGTCTACACAAAGGTCTACACAATTGATCTTATAGGCAGAGTAACTAAATTGGCACAATTGAATATTCTGATTAAATTTCTCGATTTTGGCCGACGTTTATGGCCGCTAGAATTGAAATCAATTTATAGCTTTAAATATTTAACGTACTCACCATCTGTAGCATATGGACCCATTAATAATTACTGAATGATTTCATGAATTCCAATTTCAAAGAGAAGATTGATGAAAAGGGTGTTACACATAATTTCACAAAGGGTGTTACAATAACCTACGACTATCATGTATTAAATATTTGATAATGGTTTAATTATTGATATAGTTTCTTGTACTGAAATTATTTAAATTTAAAATATATATGAGGTCAAAATTAATAGCTATGCCTTACTAATTAAGAGAGCAATTTTTTATTATCAAAATTTATACTCTTCTAACAACATCATAGTATCTAAACTTAGTCAGGGGTGTGTTTTCAACAATTTATCAAATTATTTTCCCTCTAGACAATTCTTTTCTTTAAAATCCCTTTTCTGCAATCTTCGGTAAGAATTCAATTTTTACATTTTTACTTATATTGATTTTATCATCATTTTCGGATATATTCATTTTACTTTGAAGTCATAATGCGCTCGAGTAAAATCCATCCATTATTTAATTCAGATACTACCGAAATCAATGGCATTTTTACCTTTCTATGCATCAGCCTTTTAATTAATTAAAAACTATAATTTTCAGTGTTCTCTTCAGTTTCAGTTGTTGTTGTTTCTATTTTTAATTTTCATCTGCTGATATATCGCTTACATTTCAAATGGGTCGATTTGTTTTGCAAATCCATTTAAAAATGAATGAACGTTGGGCGAAACCCTTAATTCATATTCAACCAAAAAAATATCGAATGAATCCCATCTGAAGTGTATAAGGTTTTCAATTATTTATATTGCTTTTATAAGATTCGAGCTTTTCCGAGTCTTAAATTCATCGGCGTGCTTTATAATCCACGCCGAAATTTGAATTCATCAGAATTATTTGTTTCTACAATCCGATCAATTGGGTCGGTTTATTTTTACTACAAAGTGCTCTCCGGGTTTAAATTTAGTCCGTGGATGGTAGATGAGATCGGTTTATTCTCTTTCTGCTCCCCTTTGCCGTTCAGTTATCTCCCTTTTATCCGTTAAGTATCAATATTCATCACTGTTCATCACCCGGATCCAAGCTGTAAAACTCGCATACAAGCATTTCACATCGTTATCCCGCAAAAATCAATAAAAGCTTTCATTGCGTAAACCAATTCGGCGCAAGTGCACGTAGGTTTGGATGCATTTGGGGAGCGGGTTATTTTATTTGCGCATTAAAAAAAAAATTCTCTTAAGTGGTCCGCAGTCAATCCGTTAAAAAAAAGGGATTTTCGCAAGTTTTTCATTGACCATGTCATCGAGAGTTAAATCGTTGAGGACTAATTCCAGATGCATGAAATATTCAAAGCGTGCAACGAGCCCGTGACAAAAAATCACGCGTGTTCTTTGTCACGCAGAAGAACGTGCGGTCTGTTTTTGAATCGCTGGCTCAGTGAAATTGGCGGTTGTGCAGCGATGCATTTATTAAACGCGAGATTCGCTTTATTTTTATCCTTTCTGCTAATCTTTCGGGATTTTTTGAAATTTTTTCGTTCGCTGGAATTGAAATGATGGCTGTTTTGCTTCATTGAAAGATTGATGCATTTTTATACATAACCGGAAAGATGTTAATTCATGTTAAATATATAATTAAAAGGGATAATTTTTTATTTATAGGTACATCATAAATTTATAATTAGAAATTTGCACCTCTTTCTTATTTTATAATTGTCTATCATGATCAATTACTGTCCGTGTGATTTGTCAAAATTATGTAATCACGTCTAAAACGCTATTCTAATAATAAAGGTGTAAGTATTAGATAATTTTAGTTGTTAATTCTAAAAATATTTAAGCGAACGAAACCTCAGACAAGAATGATAAGAGTATTTGTATGTTTTATATACTGAAAATATTTAAACGCATTATATGATCACATTACCTAATATTTAGTATTTCAGCCTGAATTAATATGATTCACGTTTGTCATTAAATTCATAGCTTTAAAGCTATCTTTTCCCCGAAAATGATGATCTGTGTTTCGAAATTCTATAAAGGTATAAACATCTATATATAATGTAATGGAAAAACGATTTGTGAAAATAGAGAGGACCTAAAATGGAATCGTGAGCTACAATAATATCTAAGGCTTTTGTTGGAGATATTTAACCTTTTTTATATTTATTGTAATAATTTTTCTTCGTTAAAGTATGATCCCAGATGATTAGATTTTTATCTGTTATTTCTCTTTACCATTACCTCTTTCCAAAAGGATATTTGATAGCATTAGTCCCTCCGATATTTTTGTCTCAAATAGTTAAACTTAAAAGTTTATACTTCAATGTTTTACGTCTCGTATAATTTAATTTGATATACGTATAGAGGGAGAATATTTCGTCAAATATGTTCCTTGTAATTAGTTCATTAATTATCTTATACAATATTTAAGTATCCTGGACTAAAAGTTTTTTAAATTTTAAATACTCTTCTAAAGGTTTTTTATTTTAAATATTCAGTTATTATATTTAGTGCGTCGACTTAGTTAATCAGAGTACGTTTGTGAATTGTGTTGAACGAGGATACTTAATTGGATTGTTATTTGGACTGAAAACATCAGTTTATCGATGAATTAATATATTCATTATTATTTAATGTATGTAATATATCCCTCTCATCCTTGTTTATTTTCAATTCTGATTGGCTCCTGAAAATTATACATTGGGGATGAATAAATAACAGGAAACTCGTGAAAGACATGACATAGTGAGGGTTACTAATTAACCTTATATTTAATATATAATATGATAAATAGACTCTATAACAAATTGTCCTTCATAACCTTGTTTTTCTTTACTTCAGCTTGTATTTGAAATTCATTTTATTGGCCGGAATTAATGATTATTTAATATCACAAATGCCTTCAAATCCAGTCTCCGTACAACTCCAACTTAAAATAGTTTAATTTATATTAATTTAATATTCAGATCATCTCTGCGTTTTGTACTGTCCGATAAAAAAAGGAATTTTCATTAAAATGTAATCAGTAAGAAAAGCTTTTATACTTTTTTTACCAAAAATTCAATCGATAGATTCTATTCTTATTTAATTGGTAGTTTACTTTCACTAAATAGTATTTTATTCTTGTAAAAACGAGCCTCCTTTAGCATCACTTGGAATTCTAGAACTGAAAGAAATTTTGGACACGTTACTATTGCAGGTTAATGATTATTTCATATTAAATTTATTTTTTATGCATGAACGCGATAGCAAAACAAAGTTTGAATCTCTTTTAAAACAGCGTATGAAAAGTGAAATAAGTAAGTTTATAGAAAACTATCTAAAATATTATAGTAAAATAAATTTATAGATTTACCCCAACCCTTACTCTCTTTATCTTTCCATAGATTTAAAGTTTTTGGCTTTTTACCTCTATTACCTTTCTTGATCAACGATTTTCCTTTTCAATATTCTGCTTTTATTTCGTTCCTCGCCAATATCCATTTTATTCTATCTTCTTCTCTCCATTCTCTCTGTAATCATTTTTATCTCTTCCAATCTAATCCATTTCAATTCCGCTTTATTCACTTTTCTCTACAAAATGTCAGCTATTTTCGCTCTCCAGCGTTTCCTTCCGAACGAATGATTCTGAATATAGATCATCTCGCTATAAGTCACACAAAAGTATGTGAAGGTTAAATATGTTGAGATGCGAATTCAGGAAGTATTGAAATATACATGTATTTCACTGGTATTGATAATACTGAGTATTTGAAAGGAATATGTTAAGTATTCGTGGTTTTTTAACTTGTTTTTTTCATTGATGAGTTCTTTTTGTTCATTGGTTATTTTAAAATTTATCTCAAATTATGAGGAATTAGGTTTTTGAATTTATTTGTTCTCTATTCTTTCGTGAATTACTCTTGGTGAAAATTATTTGCTATGATTAGCAGATGATTGTTTTCAATTGTGAAAAAAATATCCTTGTTGAGGTTGTGTTAATTGAAAGCAAAATAACAAATTGACGTAACATCAGTTGTCTCTATAAATGTATGAAATATTTGAACGATCAATATTTCTGAATAATCTATACTTCACAGTTATAAAGTCTTAGTTTTAATGTATTAAAAACAAAATTCACTTTTCTACTTCCGAGGGCAATCTATAATAAAAACACACAAAATAAAATACTATTTTTAGTTATATTAATTTAAATTCATCAATTTATCTTTAAAAATTTAGAGTTAATTTTTACGCTTGTTAATTACCGAATGTTCTGTGTTATTGTATAAAATTAATCCATGGAATCATAATATTCCGTCTTTCTTTTATGATGTAAATTACTCAGTGTAATTCATAAAAAAGTGAGAAATAAATGCGATTCTTATGCGAATAACTCTTTCATAACCAACTCTATAGTTTCAAATAATCATTCTGACCTATATATAATACTTTTTATAATCTACTACTGAGCTACTTTTTTCGCTTTTCTGAGACGTTTCCGTTATAAAAGTTTTGCTTGACGTAATTTAAAGTCGTTGAGGGAATTTGGCCTACAGCAGTGTCAGCAGAAAGAGGTGCAGCTCAATATTGCTCAAAACTTTTGCATAGCACGTTAGCATAAGTGTAGCATGTTCGTACGGAAAAAAAGAAGGTCGTAGGCATAAAAGACATTTAATGGGAAGAGGGCAAAGGGATTTGGCCGTGGGATAACACGGTCGTTCGCTACGTAAGCCTAAAATTGGTTTCCGCCCCCTTCAGTTCCTCATCTCACGAGTCTTCCAAGAGATTCCCCTCTCTCTTGAGGGAGGGGATAACGGGACCCGGATCGTGGTAAGCAAATTGAGACAAACTTTATTCAAATTTCAGATCGCATTTGCTAGGCGCGGTCGCCATTCGTCGGGAGTTTAGGGAGATAAGGGGCGCATTACGGGGTGTTGTCATGGGGAAGTGTCGCTCTCCTTGAGGGAGAATAAGAGTGTCCTGCCTTCGTCCCCTGGGAGATGGCGAAGGAGAGATGGGTTTTAGAAGTGGAGGACTGGCAGCCGAATTGGACTTGGGAGATGTGGAAACCGGTGGGCATTATAAGTCATTGTTTTCCGGAGACTTTTCTTGTTTCCTGGGATACCGTTTTCAATGTTTTTAATGCCCTTACATCCTTGCCTTTCTTCGCTCAGTTCTGCCGGCTACCATGAGGGGTGGAAAGACTTATAAATGAAGATTTTGAGGTTCAATTGTTACTGTATGATGATATGGTTCTCAATCGTTGGATCCCAAACGCTAATGTGGTGGTTGAGGATTACCAGTCAGCTTATAAAAACCTGAGTGATAGGACATTTTTCGTATGTTGGATATTTTAAGGAGGTTTCGTTAAATCCTCGAAATGTTATGTTAGTTTGGGACTCAAGTTGTTAGCAATAGGTCGTCAGATTTGAACCCTTTCGATCCGAGTTTTTCTGTTTGTAATGTATCGCATTAGGGATTGAATTTGGAAATCATTTAAGCAACTTCAAACCCTAAAAATTATAGGAAGTTGAATAGAAAAATGTAAATATTAATCAAGTACTGTCATTTGAAACCAAAATAGCTTACTATAATGATAAATCATGAGTAACGAGGATCACTAAAATGATTCTATTATACTTCTAACATAAAATTTAATTTACTCTAACCTCAGAGCATATAAAATATTCATAAATCACTTCGATTCTTGCTGATTACAAGAGACAAGATTTCTCTGTAATATATCACGAGATCCTCTTCATTATATTTTGGATATACCATAGTTCCTTAGTGGAGAATTTCCATATTCTTTGGAAAACAGAAATTAGAAACTAAAAGATGTTCTGCTAACCTTATAATTTGTACCTCATATTGCTACAATGATTCATCGAATTCCCTTACTGGGAACCACGTATGTTGCAGGAGTCCAAGAACAAATGTTATACATTGTGTACACCATGTATCTTGTCGTCATCCATTTCCTTCAGCAAAATTTCGCATCTCCTCCGATCGTTGCATTGAAATGTCTTCACGTTTCCCTCCCTATTCTCCCTAACTACCTCTCCTCCCCTTCTTCGTATGCATTCACATCACGGGCGATGACAAGAGGAAGAGGGAACAAGAGTTTGACAGACGACGCTGTCGCAGATAAGGGTTTCGATGGAATGGGAAAAAATTTTGTCGGAAGAAGATATAGGAGGTGAGACTGGTGATGGGAGAGAAGTCTCGTAGAAATTTATATTCCCTCTCTTTCATCCACACACACCCTTCCTTGCCTCCTCCTATCCATCCTTTGGAGCAAATCAGCCGCTTGCTGTGTTATTGCGAGAAGGCTTTCTTCACTCTATTATCAAACTCCCCGACTTATACTTACGCATTCCCTTCGAAGCCTTATGCTTTTGTATATTCAAGTGAGTTATGATTGTATCCTTATATACTTCTCTTTAAGAGTGTTTGTCGAAAAGAAACTGTTTTCAAAATTTTATTAGTACTAACGGGAATTATTTCGTGCAATAAACGTATGTTATTTTGTTACGAAATGGCTACTGTGTTGGTTTCAACTTTAAAACTTAAATAAGAGGATGAAAGAAATTCTCAAGCCTATAAATAATGTGTTTCAAAAACTATTTCATGATTTCTGTAAAGAATTAACATGCGTATCACTCCTAGGAAATTTCTAATCAATTAAAACTTAGTTTAGTTTCTGCTATAGCGTATATCGGTTAGTACTGTATGTACGTATGTATACCTTACTGTATATTGTTTTTGCTGCATAAGGATGAAACTTCATTTTGCTTTAGTGAAGTAGCAACTGCCTTAATTCTGGTGTTTGGAAATAACTAATTTGTGTGAACGATGTTATGAATTTTGGCGAAATTGTATGAATATTTCGAAATGAATAGGATTAAAAGATTGTCTGCTACTTCGGCAGATGAGACAAATCAATACCCAATAGATGGTTGACGAGTCAATAGTAAGAATAAGGAACATGTTATATTCTTTTTGGTGTTATTTCTTGATAAATTTATGACTTTTTTCGGGCATAATCACTGTAAAACTTTTCTTAGAGGAATGTTAAAAAAATAGCAATTATTCTTTTTCTAGTTCATATGCGAGTAAATAGTTAAAATTCAGATTTATACGATATATTCTCTATTATAAATCAAATATTGATATTTCTAAATTTGTAATTGAATGGTTTCAGGCTCAATTATTCGGCGTCTCTTCATGAAAAAGAAATTGCCAAGAAATGCCCGATTCTCGTGAAGGTGAGTCAGCTAATACAAATATATTTTCTTCTCGTACAAAGTATTTTTGTGATCCTTTAGACAATAATACAATATAGAATACAATAACACAATGCAGAATTCTTTATGATCATGTCCAATTATACTGACTTTATCAATAATCTTTGGTCAACAAAGAAGTCAGTTTCAAAGTTCCCATCATCCTCTATTCTCTTATTTCTTCGTTCATATTCATAGCAATGATCTTGTAATAACTAAAGATTAGAGATTTTTTTACCATTTTTAAACACACCGTGATTTTAAGGGAAGGGATAAAAATTATATAAGAACAATCTTGAAAAATCAAATTTAGATAAGATTATAGTAATTTTAATAATTTTAATTTAAACTTTTCAATGATATATTTGTTTGAATGTATTTTGACACCATTTTTGTCTTCTATTTTAAATTAATCATTTTACGAGTCTTTTTCATTATATATAAACTCTACATAATCACGCAATATGTTCATTAATGTTGGTATATCTACGTCTCAAAAGGTCACGGAACCTGAAATATCGCCAACTCATTTTTTATACTAAATTTGTTAAATATAATTTATTTACTGCGTATAACTTTTAGTTAATTTCAAATAAATTTTGGAATAACATGAGTATGAATCGATTTTCTTAAATTTTATCAATTTACCTTTAGAATTGATAAATTCTATTATTATCATTATCTTTCGTTATGAAAATGTATGGATTTTAATGTCTATTGTAAAGCAAATTCAATTTTAAAAGCTAAAAGGTGAGTTACTATCTTTCTTATTCCTATTCAAGGTATATACTGTATCCAGAAAATTCTTTGCTCTTAACAATATTTCAGAAATTAATGATTCATCAAACAATGAATTATTTTTTGGTTTGAATTAATTATATATTTTTAACTTAATCGTGTAGTGTCTTCAGGATTTTATTGCTTACCTATCTGCCTTCTTTATCCTCTTATTTGTTCTTCTCTTTTCCTAATTGTTCGGCTTTTTTAAAAGTTATTATTGACTTTTAATGCTCATCCTAAGATATTGTTTGATGAACATTACCATTCATCGATAAAATCCGTTGTAGTTTATTGAGTGGTGAAACAAATTTTGTCTTCTTTCTCATGTAATTAAACATATATGTATTTCATACACGTTGGATCTAGGAAGTATGAATTACAAAAACGATTTCCTCTTTCATTGGTGATAATAAAATATTTCATTGTTAAATGTTTAAGCCTTCGTAAACCTCAAGAGTAATTCGTATTATCATTTAATAGTATATGCTGATTTATATACAGATCAATTTTTCACATACGTTAAAGGAATTGGTATAAATAACCTTAAACTCTTTATAGCATTTTTATAAGGAAAACATGCGTTCTCTAATAAGGTGCGTTGGTAATACAGGATTGAGGAAATAAATACGCAAGAATATTTTATGATATTATATATTTTATTTACGTTTTCAAAATGGAATGGATGTCTCGTTCTTTGGAGTGGACCCATCGTAAAGGGATTTCAGAATAGTTTGAATTTTTTTGGGATTACTCAGATGACAGAGAAATAGCGTAGGATCACTTTTGATAATTATACATCATTTTATCTCTCGCCACACATAATACCTTAAGAATAATATTGCAACAGCAAACATCTTCAATACTTAGAGACCTTGTGAAAGATTCCATCAAAGTTTCAATGTACTGCTGGCTTGAAAAGATGAGGCTGTTAGTTCATCAACATATTATGTCCAAAGTTGTTCGTCTATGCATCAACAGTTCTGTATAATTGGAATATCCATATTGTAACACTGATAAAGTGTCTTTTGATGTACATTTGTCTCAGGTTATGTTTGGGAGAGATACACTGGGAAGTAGAATGTTACGGATGTATATTAATCACTACAGAGTTCAATTGATCACCAGAAGTTGATACAATGCCATCCTTTTGGTCTAGTAGTCTTTTGAAAAGTTCTTTTTTGGTAGAGCTCCACTTTGCATCATCTTTCCACTAATCTTTGGTGCTGCACTTAAGATTATTACATACAACAACAATAAAAAAAATACAACGGAAACACTTTGTGCTTTTGAAAAGAACGAAGTCATTTTTAAATGCCTGTTTTATATGCATATGTTACATCTCAGTTGTACTGCGTTAGAAAAAGAGGCATCCTTACACATCTTAAATATTTTGATTGAAACACGAAAACACTTTTTACAAACATCGTCTCGTAGGAAGAAAGAAGATTATTTATCCCATAAATTGCGATTTTTTTCTGTTTTATCGAAGAACCGAGACGAATAAAAACATACATGTCGAAGACGCGAGAGAAAACAACGACCTTCATTTGTCACTTACGAAACTATTTACGTCACTTTTTTATTCACTGTTTTTGATGATACGATATCTCGTGTTCTTCAGGCTATACACTTCTCATTGCGCATGCGCACGCACGAAAAAGTTCTATCATAATTTTAAAATGTCTCTCAGTTCTAATTTCGACGTATTGCGATTAATTTATCGCACGACCGTAAATACGGAATCTTCGACGTATTTTGAACATCGATTTTAACCGAAGGTTATAACTTAGATATCACAATTTCCGAAGAAAAGTCATTCTAAAAAGAAACAGTCAGTCCTACGTGAGGTGCGCAGGTGATCTTTGGCTATAAGTCTTTGGGAATCTTTAGCTACGCTGAAGTCTCGATCTTTCCTAAAATTCATAATATTAGTTCGTCATTTCCTTCCAATCGCCGCCGCCTGCGAACAGGAGCGCCACTCGCGCGAAACCAAGAGTTCGCGAAGTGGACTCGATCGAGTGCATAGCTCTCCTTCGTCCTAGACGGTCGCGCCTCCTGGAGACGAAACGTCGAAACATCTCCGACTCAAACTTCAAACGAGAGGTCCGTCACTACACTCAAGACCTCGAAGTCTTTCCTCACTATTTCATACATAAATAAATTAGCGGATATATATATATATATTTATATTCTTAATAGATCACTCGAATAGTGGTTGTGAGAAGGTCACCCTCTTGGAGTTCAGGGGTCATTCCGTCCGACCACTTCCACCGCAACATTGCAGACTGTTGCTAAAGTCGCCATTTCGCAGTTCGATGGATTGCGCGATGACTCGTGGGCGATGAGAATTGTGCACGCTCGGTCCCTTTACGACCCCGTCGCCACCCGGACTTCCTCCGTGGTCAAGTGGTAAGGCTGGTGCCTGGGTGCCGTCGGTTCCACCGTCCCTGGGCCTCTCAGCTCCGTGTGTTGAGTTTCCTTGTGCCTCCTGAGGTCCACTTTCCTTTGGAAGGCACGTCCGCACAAGTCGCACGCGAAGGGTTTGAATCCAGTGTGCTTCCGACTGTGGGTGATGAGATTGGAGGATTGGCTGAAAGCCTTCCCGCACACGCTGCATTTGTGCGGTTTCTCGCCTGGAAAGAGAATAGAAATAATGAGGTTTTTGAAGAAGATATTTCTAAGAAGTTAGCGTGTTTATTTTTACATGGTTACCATAGTTTTTACCTTTCAAAATAAGTTCAGGACTTCATTTTCTCGATTCACAATACTTAGGCATGTAGAGAATCGATTTTGATGAATTTTATTTCTTTTCCTCCAGGATTTAACAAGCTTAATACAATATTAGAGGTTCGGGACTCGAACATCCCTTATGCTCCTTATTTATTCATTATTTCGAGAACATTATTCAATGATTGAAGGATAAAAAAACGTTTAATTAGTTATGTTTACCTGTTATGAATTGTCTTGAAATTTGTTTGTCAATAAAATATTATTATTTCCAAGACAAGTGAATGATCAAAATAGGCCGCTTATATTAAATATTTTAAATTCATAGTATTCCTTAAGTAAATGCATACGTAGTTATAATAGTCATCCCTCACAGAATAAATGTACTATACTATATACTAGATCCGGGTAATTATCAACCTTTCTTGCTAATAAGGTTTTTAGACTAAGTTCTAAACATACGAGCTTGACGTTTAATGCGTCACCTGTTTTACTTAAGTTTAGTTACAACAGGAAATCAGTAAGGTGTAGCCCAGGAATATACTTTTCAGTTATCCTTCAATGCAATGTTAAATTCATAGATCATAGTAAACTACATTGGTCTTTGGGTATCAAAATTAGGTGCCAAAAATCCTATGCTGAAAGTGTTATTGAGTTTGCGGTCCTATAAATTAGTTAAAGTTTGGAAAGTCAATTGGATAAGCTTTTATAAAATAGAGTGAATTAAAGAGCAGGTACTTAATCATTCAAGCGAGAATGACTAGCTTTAGAATCACCATGCAGACTAGGTTATCTCGGATCCTTAAACATTTTTCTAGTTAAAGGGCCATATTTTTTGATTTACGATCGGAAAGAACATTAAGGATATCTCTCAGCTTTATCTCAGCGAAGGCAAACCGATTTCGGTTGGAGGCGAATCTTGGAAGAATATTCCCTTAAAGACTCGGCGTTGTTGATGTCACCGGAACATCTCTCTCCTGAGTAATGGGGGAGAGGAACCAGGGGCATCTGGAGCAGTTATGAGAAAGCAAAGAAGAGGTGAGAGAGGAAAAATGGTCGTAGGATTCCGGGGGAAGAAAATGGAAGCGTGGGTGGGACATTAAGGGAGTGGCGGGAATCGGTCGGTATGCGTTGGGGGAATGGTTCCCATGGTAACGCGGAAGCCGAGGGTGGAGCGGCAATGGGGTGAGGGATGCGCGTTGGATGTGGGAGGGGCGCCTGTAATTAGAGGGCGGCAGTAACCGATGATGCTGCGAAACAAGTGAAAATCAAATTCCGACCCGATTGGTTTCGAAATAGGAGGATAGGCTCGTTAATAGTTTATCCCTTTCGGAAGGATCAACGTCGTTACGAGAGTGGGTCGGCCATTGATTGGTTCCGCTGCACTGAATTTGAAAGCAAATTTATCCAAGTGTAAACATAACGACAGTTTGTTCTCCTGATTGCTCCGCGTACTGTCCAATTCTTCTCGGCCCATCGTGCTTTTTATCGGGATATTTCGCTATGCTTGTGAATGTAGTTTTCACCCTAGTCTGATTGTGGTCGTTAGAATTGTTTTTTATCATCAACACATCCACCCACAAAACTAATACATTGATATGTTTTAGTTTTGTGGGTATTCAAAGTGCGGTGTAGTACTTGATTTAAACTCTCTTTACCGTTTACTTATTGAAATTTTTTCTGTAATCTCAGTCTTAATTTACAACTGAATCTAATACTTATCGTATATATCGTATTTAATGTAGTTCCTTTAAAAATGGACACGGAGACATAATACATAATAATTTAGAAAGATAGAGAAAAATTGTTTTTCCTCAACTGTCTTGGTTTTTCCCATGCTCGCTTTGTGTAAATTAGGTTTCACCTAATTTTTTTCGAAAAAATTGTGAATGCAATACCTTAGAAAATTTCTCAACAGTACCCGTTTTTAAGTTATTCGCATTTTGGCTCTATTTAAAATATATAACTAAAAAAATTAGATGCATTAAAGTAAGAAAAGGCTTGTCTGACGTAGTACAGACTCCAATAAGCTACCATTCCAGAAGAGAAAGATAGAGAAACAACATTTATTGTTCCTGATTCGAATCTCCGTCACCTCATTTTTCCTCAAATGTTTTCACCCTTCAAAATAAAAATTATAGCTAGCCTATAAGAGATATAAACAAGGGTAATGTTTACCACTCTTTTGAAATATCTTAATAATCAATATTATAGGTTTCCACCATTAGTACGGAGAATTATAACGCACTGACCTAACCTTCCCTACTAAGATACATTCACCTCCTAAACTTGCAGCGTTTTCAATCACGTTAATGCCCTTCCGGGGAAGAGGCGTGTTTACCTCACGGAATTCTTTAAAGGTTCGAAGGCAGAGTTATGCGCCCGAGAGGTTTTAAAGGTATAATGTATTCACGAGGGAATCGCTCCATCGCCGCGAACTTCGGAATTTTCAGGAGAAGCTGTTTGTCTGCCAATACTACGTCACAGGGAAGAAAATCGAATCCTATGGGGTTGAGATCTAGGGAATGTGTCTTCTTCCTTCCGTGGCATTTTGCTCCGTAACAAAAAGAAACACATCCGTCTGACGGAGATTACTTTTAAGTCGCGAGAAAAAAATCCCACTTTGAGTTGCGGCTTTCGCGAGTAAAGGCTCTCGAAATGAAAAGGTTGCGGGAAGAAGGATTCCAGACGGAATTCCAATGGAGAGAGATGGAGATGCGTCACGTTGTGGACGTTTTTCTCATTAGGTTATTTTACTCAAGTGTTGCCCTGGAAACGTTTTTTTTACTTCCTGAAACCCGTGCTGATTTTTAATCGTTAATTTTACGAAATTTATAACGTGTTGAAAAGCTGAAAGAATGATTAAATATAATATAATTCCATAAAATAATGATTTTATTTAATTCAGTATAAAATTTCAGCTTCATTCAACTGTCTTTTCTACTATCTTCCATTCGACGTTAATAAATTTTGTAAAATTAATTCAAATTAGTTGCTGTTTAGAATTTAACCATTATAAAGTAAGTAAATAACCATTTGATTTGTCTACAGCTCTTGTCGTGATGTTACTTGGGGTGTAAGTTTTTTTGGAGGAACTACATTCAATTTTCATTTATTATCAAATTATTTTCTATTCGAACTATTAATGAGTAATACATATGAGAAGGAAGGAAGTAGTTTCCGTCAAAAAGAAGACGATATATTTAGTCTCAATATAAGAATTATTTGCGAAAGAAAAAAATACAACCTTACATTTAAATTCGTACTTATTCGCTGCAAATATTTTAGGAAAACAATATCTTCAGGTAGAATTATATTCTGGGATTATATAATTGTTTTCCAAAACCAATAATTCTTCAAATAGATCGTAATTATAAAATTAATTACTTAAAGAAAAATATGAATTAATTATGCTATGAATGAACGATGCAAAGGGTCTTCGTATCTTTGTGCAATACGAAAAATGGCCGATGAAATTCGCAGTGGTAAAGGACTGGAGGAAGATGGCATCGGCTTGAAACTCGATTCTCATGGTCGTGAGGAGGGCGTGGGAGATATGGGACTAGAAAAAGAGGAAATGGGGGAGGGGCACGACGGGGATTTTCCGAGAGCGTAGGAGGGTGTGGGGGAGGGATGAAGGTGCCGGGAACCAATCACAGCGTGGCATTCGGGAAGGAGGGGGCGTGGGTAGCGAGTAGAGAGGGGGTTGCGGAGCAGTGTGGAGGGTGTGTTTCGCTTCTCATCATCTCTATACTATCGCAACCTCTGCACTCCTTATTCCCTCCCTCTCCAGCCACTCTTTCTCCCAGGACCTCCTTTTTACGACCACCGGTCTTTGATTTCCCAACCGTTCTCTGCTTCCTACGCTCCAAAACCCTCTCTTTAGGCTCAAATGAATGACCTCAGTTCCGTGGATTTTTCTCTGTAACGCTGCGGAATCGACGAGGACAACTCCCTTTTTTTACGGCCGTCTTATAACCGGAATATAAAAGAGGAGAAAGACGAGCGAATGAAAAAATATGAATCGGGCGCTTAAATAACATTTCATGGCCGTACCGTGCGTCGTTAAAAAAGGGTTGTGAGATATACTATACGAATCTCGATGAGATGTGCGGGTTGCAGGCGGTGTTTGAGTTTGCGTTTCTGGTTTTAGGAGATGTAGATTTGATAGGGTTATCAGTTGGTAGTGGCATTGCACTTGGTTAATTAACTATGTTAATTTCTTAAAATATCAGTGTTAATGATGTTGTAGAGTGATTAGTGTTAAAAACATCTTAAGCAATAATAATATTTTAAAGTAATAAAATTAGTATTTAGTTGATTTATTCGCAACACTTTTTGTGAGTCGCATGGAATTTATTTTGGACTAAAGGATCATATTTTCTACCCATATTTTGTCTTCAGAAGCAACTGCGATTTTAGCGGAGTAATATTTCCAAAATATCGGATTAATTTAGTTGACTGGTTGACATTCGGAGACCGTTGGAATTGTTATCCATTTTAAAATCTTGACGCTGTTTCTGATATTATCTTTATATACTAATTTGGGTTATCACAAGAGTATATAAGTATAATGTATCGTAATTAACTTTTTCAGAATTATACCTCGAGCTAGTAAATTAATTTAGTTTGAAAATACTTATATCTAATAACATTTGTAATGCATTAAAAAATTCTATTCGTTGTCTGAAACAATAAGTTTTCCGTATACGTGATTCACGTAATTTTTAAGATTTAATTTAGAGAGGCATTTTTAATCATTATTCATAACAACAAACGGTGATTTATCGTACGATTAAGTTTCTTAGTGAGCACACTAAAATTCAATTTGGTCTTGTTAATTTTTAATATAAATGTTTTATGAAATATGCGAATATTATACCTAAAGGATTACTTCAACATTATAGCTTTGAGATATAACGTGTGTGAAAGAGGTATTTATTTGAAATCCTTCAAAAAGGAAAACAATGACCCAGAGACAGAGAAGAGAAACGCAATGTAATAGAAATAAGGAAGAGAGCGAGCGATGGAATGGGAGGAAGGCAATATTGAAGACCCTCAATCTGGAACGATCATGATCACTCGGCGGATTGAAGCTCTTAGAGACGGCGAGAAGATGAAGGGAAGAGGCGTAAAGTGGAGGAGGGGTTGGAGTTGTAAAAAGACGAAATGCAATGCACAAGCGTTTGAGGATTGGAGGAGTTTTGTGATGGTGGTTCTCTTTTATTATTTACTAAAAGGAGCATTATCTCGGGAAACGTGGCGTGTTTGAGAGGATAAATAAAATATCTCGTGAAATATTGATAATACTGTGTATAGGCTTTCAAAGAGAGGTCGTAACGTTTCCTTTTCGTTAAAAATGTGAGCAGCCGGAAAACCAGTGTTATGCTTCCGAGTTTGAGGGAGAATGTAGTTCGTTTCTATGCTGGTAAATGGGGTCTGGGGAAATATGGAAGGATTGTTTTTCTTGAATAGGATGGATGGATTATAGGAAATACTGTGCCGTGGGCTCGATACATAAATACGATTTTATTTGTGGAATGATTTTGGATTTCTATTTCAGTCTCTATCCTCGAGTGGAATATCAATTAAAAAATTGTTTTGATTTTATTTATATGTATTCATTATAGAGGGAATTTTCCTCTTTTGTGAGTTTCTGTCCTGAAGATAAGTACCTTTGAATTCGAAATTTAAAACAGATTGTATTAACGTTAAAGATATATCTTAGATAAATATATTACGGTGTTCTTTCAAAGACCAACATATCTTAACATTTTTATCTTTATTGAAATCGAATTTTAATAATAAATAATCTTAACCTATTATATATTTATCTGGAAATGTATACATTTCCAGATAAATATCTATACGAAAATGTAACAATGACAAGGCAAATTTCAATAATGATATCGATCAAATCTTGTTTCAACCATATCAATAAATAACATAAGACCCACATTTACGCATACATAAAAATGTATTAGATATTAATCTTTTTGAAAATCCTTATGATTAATATCTCTTCCTTGTGAAAGTACTGAATTAAAAAACGTAATTAATCCTTCTTTATACCACCCCTAAATAATTTCCTTTTTTTAACATTCTTACGCAAGAACTTTGCCTCGTCAACGCGTTCGTAGTTTAAATCTCATCCTACAAAAAATTCCCTTCCCGGAAATAAATTTTAGGGGAGCTCTAGAGACTAAAAAGGTACACCCTCTCCCACCCACCATAAGCAGAAGGAAAGTTAGGGCTGAAGAGGAGAGTTACCGGCAAGATAGGAAAATGCGAGCGATATCGGAGAAGGGGAGGGAATATACGGAAGAGTCCCAGGAGTTGGTGCGGAGAGTGCTGGGATGTGCCTGGAATCCGAGAAGGGAACGTAATCTCGGATCGGCTGATGGGCTAGAGCGAGAAAGAGTATAATATGGCGTCGTAAGAGGAGAGGATGGGTGTAGAAAAAAGGGAGGGGTGTGGTGGTGGGTGTACAAGGAAGTAAGGGGAAGATGTCTTTAAGGTTTTCGCCACGGAGGGGATACGGGGGAGGGCAAGTATTTTGCTCGGATATCCTGAGGAGTTCCTTTCCCGAAGAGGTTTTTAGGAGGATGCGTACGGAAAGGGTGTGGGGTAGGGTGGGGTACGGGGGTGGGGTAGGGCGGACGTGACCTGAAGTTTTCCCGTCGCCGAGAGTTGGACTAAACCTGATTGCTTCGAACACTCGGTAGTATTACGCGACTGTTTTTTTTTCTTCTTTTTTGCTCCGTTGGAAAGACAGAATACGTGCAGTAAAATATAAAGATTTTCTTTCCTTAAATCCGTTTTTGCAGCTCCAGCTTTTGGAGCGAAGGGAGAGGTTGAAAAATCAATGGTGGGATTAAACGGGAGAGTATAAGGTCGATTTTTATGAGCTGAAGGACGGGAATGGAGATTTGCGAATTCGTCTGTGTATTGAGATTAACTGCGATCTGATTTCAATGTCGGTGAAGTGTTTTTATGTGGAAATGTTTTAAATAATACTTTAATTCATTAAACTGTTGGCTTGAATTGTATTATTGTATCTTAGGTATTAATTAACCTTATAAATAGAAAATCAACTTAAATGGATAATAGATAATTATTGAATCGTATCCAAATATAAGAGTTAGAAAATTTGATGCAAAGTATATATTCTTGATTTTATTTTCGTTAATTCTACTCTAATTTAAGATATGAAGTGTATTATCATAAAATATTGTTAAATTTTAGATAATGAAAATTATTTTTTTCAATTACTCGGGATATATGTTGAAGTGAGACAGGTTTAATGCTTCTCTTAAGAAGTTACTAACTATTTTCCTTGTTAAGTGTTCGGATATATTCTCACTTTGTGCGAATAAGGATTACTATACTGGTAAATGGGAATGTAAGTTAATGCTACCCTAATTGATTTCGTTTAAGTACTTTTAAGAATAATAGAAAATTAAATGTAAATTTTTACTGGATTCATATTTAAATGACCTATGATCCATAACATTGTATTTTTTCCGAACATATCCTCCGAATAACATGTCGCAACGAAGATGGGATATTTAATACTCGCGTTCTTTTTATTTTATCCGATCGAATTATTCCCATGATTTACAATACGGAGAAATCTTTATTTACGTGTTCTATCGGGTAGAAGTGTATCGTGTAGAATAACAATTTTAATCAAACGCCGCTGATTTTGTTCGCCAGATTGTTTTTAACACAATTAGGATTATTTTCTTGGAAAATCGTGAAAAGAACCTTGCGAAAACGTGCAATTTCATTTCAGTCTTCCCTCTAGAAGTCGGCTCTATTTGGCTTCCGTTGAGGACGGGTATTTCTCGTAATAGACAAGGGGCAGATTAATAGGTCTGGACGATATCTCCTAGATAGGGATGGAGGGATCACTAAGGTCGACGGATGGTCACAGAGGGACGGGTCAAGTGACGTGGGACAGTAAAGCAGGTGCGGGAACGTGGGATTGCCTTGGCTGATGCATAACTGGTCACGTGACTGGATAGGTGAGGCACGGCGCAAGATTAAATACGGCCGGGGAGTTTGCAAAAGTCATATGATGGATGCGTTTTATTGAGGAATCTAAGGAAATATTCCGAGCGTTCTATCGCTGAGATAGTTTTAAATGCACGTAAAGGAAATGGTATGAATTTTGGTAGAAGGTGCTTTTAGTATTATTTGCATGTCTCTTTTGATGTTTTTATATCTTCCTATAGTTCCGCAAATAGAAATAGAGCTTTTATTCTAATTATCTACTATTCTATAGGATAGAATGCTGTAGCTACATGTATGTAATGAGTTAGGTTTGCTTACTGTTCAGAAGTAATTGATTTAATCTTGGCCAATATTCCTTTGTTGTATTATTTATATATATTTTTAATGAGTTGTTTCAGTTCGTAAAATCTTTGCTTGATTTTCTTCTAACATAAGGAAATATAAGGATATACTTTTCTAGCAAATTAATAAATATAGAATGGATAACAGTAAACATAAACATCTATTCGCCTAAATAGTTACAACTTGTTCATTATTGTTTTCGTGAGTTGTCAAATGTTCTTGTAATCTCTTAATCTTATTTGTAACTCGTTCAAAGAATCCATATCTTTAAGATAGAAAAGGAGATGGGTGGAGAGAGAGAGAGAAAGAGAGTAACAGGTCAAGAGGACTGCGTCTACTATTGATCGTCAATCCCAACTCTTTCTTCCTTCAGCAGCACTTGATTGCACAAGCTCTATCCTATCTTAAACTGTTTCTCTGTGCGTTTCAAATTATCTCGTCACATACATACGTAGTAGGTCCAAGCGTCTTATTTGACGTTGTTAAAGTATGAAGGTGGTAGGTAAGGTGATTGCTTTGGGCATTTTGTGATTTAACGCAAATAAATTTTTTAACTTAATGTTATTAAAAATGTTCTGAGTGGTTAAATGTTTTAACAAGTTTATATCAAGAGAAACGGATTTTATTTTCTTGCTTTACCACATATTTGGGTTTATCGATAAAAAGACATTTCGTATCCCTAGGTGATTTCTCTGTATCACCAAAATAACTTAGTTTTTTTCAAATTAAGATTTACAAATGAAACTTACGATTTTTATCGATTGATTTACTGATGCCATTCTTCAACATGAGTCGATTGCTTCTGTTACGCTTTAAATACTTTTATCATTCTGATCCGGTGGATTACCATATATTCAGGGTTAAAATTTGTATTCCGTTATTTATTTAATAATAATATCCTATTAGTTACATCGATTTGTTAACCAGGAGATAGTTAACGGTATTTATACATATTTTGAAGTAGCTATGGTGTACTAATTTTTAGATCTTACGTTATTAATAATTCCATTATATATGTTCGAAATTGAATAAAGGAAATGAAGTATGGGAGGATAGAAAACTCAAGGGTAAAGGAAAAGAGAGAGTAGATGAATGTGGGAGGTTATGGTGGAAGGCGTTTGGAGGAGCGGTAGGAATGCGACAGAAGGAGATATGGAAGTGGGTTGGAATCGGGCGAAGGCATCTCTTATGGAGAATAAATGAGGAAATCCATCGGTGAAGATGAGTCCGTAGCCGAGGATGGGTTCGAGGAATCCTTGAGAATAAACTCCCCCGCATATTATTTTATATATGGGATCTAAAGTGATTTGCTTGGAATTCGAAGTAAATAATAAGATTTTAATCTAAGTATCGTAATATTTGTGTTTGTTGCTGTATCAAATATGAACGGAAATACAGAATTTCATGAAAATAAAAGTTTTTATATAATACTAGTGTTTTAAATGTTTTGCTTATCTCTATGATGAAGGAAATTCTGCAGATAACTCAGTGTTTAATAGGTATAATGTGAATAATGATTATTTGTTTTTTTTACCTTCTTTTAAAAACATTATCTATCTATATATAATATTTTCGATTCTGATTAGAAGTAATATGAATTAATATATCTAAATTTCTTAATGGAAGTCAGATCTCTCGTGGCTCTTTCAACTGTTTGCGGAAGTAAATCTTGTTGCAAAATACTGAACATATCCCCAAGTAGTTCTTAGGGATGTGTTAAAGCTGATGACGATCACAGAAGACGCTTAATGACATGCCAGTTGAAGGGGCATATTTTAGGAAAAGTCAATAAAATTCTATGATCGAAAAGTATTTGCGAGGTATGTGGTGCTTCGAAGAGAAGGAATGGTTGGTGGTGCGAGGGTGAATGAGTCGAAGGAGAAAGCTGTACAAAGGGGTAATAGGATGGGTCATGAGGGAGGGGAGATACGTGTTATAAGGTGTGGGAAAGATGGGAAGAAGAATCAGTTGTGAGGCGAAGAAGATGGGATGGAAGCAGAAAATATTAAGATGGGATTTCTCGAATGGCTCTCTTCTTTATAGAGAGAGGGTGAGGTTTAACGATGAAGGGAAAGAGCTCAGGAATGTTCATATACGATCAGAGAAGAAGTATTTGAGTGTATGAAATCAGTGAATGGAGTTAATTTTCTAATTTTCTTTAAGAATGCTCAATATCTTCAAGATTAAGAACTTTTTCTCTCAGTATGAATGAAAATGTATGGAATATTTCATTGAAAGGTATATACGTATCGAACTGTAATAAGTTTTGGTATCCGAATATTCTGGAATGATATATCTGTTGACTAATGCAATCAATCAGCAATTTGGAGTTCAGTTTTGATACCTAGTCCTTTATTAACGTACTCGTAAATAATTCTTTCAGTTTCATCAGAGCCGAATAAATTTTCAAGTTGTATTCCTATCCCATAAAAGTAATATATTTGATTTCCATATTATTCAAGCCTTTTTATGATGGAACCCCAATAGAAGTTACATCTAAAGTAAATAACAAATCTATAAATTTTAAAACTGAATGTCCTCTAATATTATATAGAACTTACTCATAAGATCTACTGAGCATATTTATATCTTCTTTTTATTATATACGTGCATATTATTCATAGTATTTCTTGATGCATTTAACGTTTCATTGTCCAAAGATAGGATTACAAAAATTTGGAGCTCATTGAAATATCTTAATTTGAAAGGAGCAATTGAATATCGCAAATACAGATGCATATATGAGTCTTGAAGAAAACCTCTGATATCAGCGAAATTATATGTCCGAAGATAATGCGTTTGAGTGAAAAGTTGACTGGGATTCAGTCGTCCGGCGAAAAGAATCATGGCGTAAAAGCAAAGCGGAGAGAGAGGAGATTTTTGGTGGAGAGAATTAGGCGGAGACGAAAACGACAGGGATGCGGAGGCAAGAAGGGACTGGAGCGGGCAGATCCTCTGGATATTGCCGACCAATCTCTGTCATCCCGTCCCCTGGAGAGAGATTTTTGCTCCAGACTCTCCTCTTTTCCTCATATCCCGAACTTCCCCAACTTCCACCCTCTTCCTTGCCCATTTCCTCTAGAGCACGCCCTCAATCCAGGCAGGTCCCAGCAGGCTCGTACGTCCATTTCGCCGTGATATGGTGGGCCGTATAAAAAGTGAAGGGTGTGTGTGTGTGGAGTGGGAAGGCGTTATGAAGCGATGCGGAGCGGGTGCGGGGCAGATGCCGGAGGATGGGGGGAAAACTTTCACGGATTGAATCCAATATTCCAGAAGTAGAATGCTCTTGGGTGCCTTGAACGTACAGCTCTGGAAATTGATGTCGCTGCTATATTTGGAATTGAATCTCAGCCATAAATAGCGCGTGTTCAGTGCTTTAAGAGGTCTGTTTTAATGCGCTATTCCGGCGATATATAGCTAGACTAATCAAGTATCGATTGGATTATTTTTGACGTACATGAGGATTTTTTTGTTTTTTTTTGGTCTGATCAATTGTTTTTCATTTATTTTTATTACGTATTCTCGATATAATTTTATTGTGTCTGTATTAATATATTTATTGCGAACGACTTTATTGAAGGATTGGTACGTAGATATAGAGTGATTTACGTGTCCTTGTGAATGAATCGATCAATATCAAGGGCTATATTAGTTGGAATGGACTTGAAGTTCAAATATTTGCTGTTGGAAATTTATCTCATCTCGTGAAATGCCATAAAAATGTAAATGAATGCACTTATTGTAAATCCAGTTCAATTTGTTTTTAACGATGAGGGACTTTTACCTATTACTATATTTCAGAATTGTATTTATACTTAATTTTATAAATACGTGATTACGACAGAAAGATTGTTATAGAGAATTCTATTTGTAATCATAGAGGTTGTGATTATTGTGATCGCGATATGATTTTCTCCGACAGTTCAACAGATTACTCTATTTTAGTACCGTTTCCCTTATTTGTTCACGGTCGAATTCTGTGAAAAAATAGTCCCAGTATCACCTTTGTTAAATAATAAATGACCACTTAGTGGAAGCACAATTTTTGTGGTCATATTCCAATCATAGTTCTCCTAGGAACTCTCCTCATCCAATCAGTTGCATATGTCACCGCAGACAATGTGTGTGGGGGAGCAAAAATGAACCTTGAGGAAGTATATCTTTGCAGAGGGAGACATCGGTGGTGGGGGTGCAGAGGTGTAAGGAAAGTGACCCATAAATCCAACCCTCGACTTCACCGGACATCGCGTGACTCCAACGATCATTGTTTGCTCTCTCGACCGTAGGAGTGTATGCGTTTCAGCCATCATTTCCTTCTATTCTTACTCATTTGCCCTTCCTTCCTACCTGCTAATTTACTACAAAACTTATGAATTCTTTACTCTTCTCTCCTGACAAGCTCGTATTCTTTTCGTGGAAGATAAAGTCCTCTTGGGATTAATTTTTCCTTATCTCACTTGCAACAAATCGTAATTGGTATGGTTGTGATGATTTATTACTTTTGCTGCAAGGAATATGTAGACGACCAATGACTTTGGAAACTATCAACAATTAGTTTAGATTGGGTAGATCAAATTAGGTTATATTGCTGATATTTCTTTTAGAATTTAGATATACGCGTTTTTTATTTTATGATTCACTTCTATGAGAATTGAACATTGGGAAAAGAAGAGGAAATAACAATTAGGAAATATTAATGTAGATATTTCTGCAAGTAGTGAGAAGGATAAATATATCCTTGACTGTGTCCTTATAAAGTATTTCTATTCTTTACTTAACGGATTATTATTTAATGTTTAATATTGATTTAAAGTTTTAAATATGTATTTTAGTAATCTAAAGATTTTACTAGGCATTAAAAGTGTGTTTACCTATATAAAGTTAATATGTTAATTATGTGATAAGATTAGAATATCTATGGAGAGTGCCAAGTTATTTATTCATAATTTTATTATACTATGCCATATTTTCATAGGGAATCATCCTTTCTTTTGATTTAAATCTAAAGGATAACGTACTGAATGAATTTAAAAAAATTAAGTATTATTTTTCTCGTTGGGTTCGATTTTTGAAATCTGTTTGCAGGACAAACTTATTTCAGCGCCATAAACTTCATCTATTATCCAATTTTGGAGTATTTTACGAGATAAAAACGTTTTGTTCGTATGTTGTGTTACTTCCGTTGTAGTTTAATCTTAAATACGATTTATATAGCTCGAGATGTACGGTATAATTTAGTTTCTCTAGTAATCATTCTATTTCATACTAATTGAATTAACTGTACTCATATCGTTTCAAACGTCCTCCGTAAGCAGTTTCTAGTTCGCGTGCTCAACTCCCTTTAATCTCTAAGCAACACGACAAATACCTCGCTCTAGCTAATCGGACTCGATATTTTCGAAATCCTTACGAAATACGTTTCCCCTCATACAACAAACATTCTATTCTTCTACTCTCTATCTGCTCTTAAGTCGATTCAATTTCGATCACCAGTTGCTTTTGGAACGACCACTCGCAAACTCCGATTATCGGATAATTCGGATACATCTCAAGTTTTATGTCCTCAGCTCACGAACGGCTTCCTTTCGTATTGCTCTGTTCACGCTACTGCCTTCCCCCTTACGAATCCTTGCGAAGTTTGTGTCAATAGGAGCTTTATTTATTTGCACCCACTGTACCTTAAATCATTTCGGTCACGCCATCGAAGGTTATCTCGTTGGTTTTCATAGTTTGCTGTTCTTAAACGCTAAGTCAGAATGTAGGAGAAATAAGCGCTTCTCTAAAGATGACTCTATGGCTTTGAAACTTTGTGGTAGTGTTGCCTAATAAGTTAATTTGCAATCGAGAATTTTGTCATGTTGAGATAAAGTTAATGGTTTCGTAATAGTTCGTAGTTTGATATCGAAGGGTTATGATGTTTTGAAGAAAGTTCTTCGTGTCCCTATTAATAATGAAGCTGATACTATATAATATAATAAATAAATACGTAACTTTTTGTTTCTCTTTCGTAACATTACCAATTTATGAGGAATCGACAATAGAATGAGGAAATATCGATTGTTTGAATAGATATAAGGTTAGAATATTCGTATTCTGAGTATAAAAATCCTATTAGATTTAATTTTAACTCCAATTTGATATAAAGATGCGAAAAAATAATCTTGGAATGATTATAGGATTCGGACGAACAGATTATTCTAAAAACACTCTTTCTAATACGTTCTATTTGTTATTCGTTGTTTGAATAATAGCACTTATAAATAAATGATCGTAAGTTAGTGAAATACTGTAAAAATTAGTCAAGAATTTGTAATAAAAGAACTTTTAGGGAAATGTAACAAGGAAGTTCTCTCGTCGATCAAAGATAAAAGATGTTAACCCACATTCGGTCGTCGCTTGCAAGTTATTTTACAAGGCATTCTTTGGACCCCCGATTCCCGAAAATAATCCAGATTGATCTGTGATGAAATCCCTACCTTGCGGTCATAAACACAGAAAACTCCGACTGCGAAATTAAACTCCGAGGTAGTTGTGTTCGCAAAGCAAATCCCGAGCAGTCAAAATACCCTCGACACACATTCCTTCAGAGATGATGAGATTTCGTTTCCGATCGTTTGATTCGGTTCCCACGACAACACAATAGCAATTTACCCGAAAAAAGAGGGCGAATCGCTCCCAAGCGCTTTTCCACCACTTGGCTTCAAAACCCACCGCTAATGAAAGCTATACCTGCGCCCCCACTCCTAAGCGGCAAGGAGGAAAAACAGCCACCGGTCATTTCCATCCCTCCAAACTCCCATTACACCTCTCTCTTTCGATGGGAGACTTCCCTGCTCCGTCCCTCCGCACCAGACGTACTACACACCGTCCCGATCACGCCCTGGGCCGTCGTCGTACGCCACATCCATCCCTCGCCCTCTCATATTAGTGCAGTCACTCACGCGCGGGCACGCACACACAAAAGCCTCGGACCCCATCCCCAGAAGTCCATTCGGCGTCGTGCTATACTTATGAATCATTACTCCCGGAGACCCAACCACCGCTTCACAGCTTTATGCATCTTTAATGGGAAAAGTGGATTAGGGCACGCGACCTGAGATAGGAGGCTGCGGGTGTGTGTGTGTGTAATAAGCTATTATGGGCGATATGTCTATATGATATATTCATTCATATGTACGTACGTATTGGGGTCCTATTTGTATCGGTTATTATATTATATTTTGGTTTATTTTTGTGTATATACTTTTGCTTTACTATCCAAGAATGAAATGTATTACTTTATGGAACGGTATATAATTTCACGAAACCAATTCTCATTGAATTCGGCTTACATAGCTAACCTATTTCCTTCCTTAAAATATATCATGCGTAAGAAACAATATACGATATACAAATTATTCTATGCCTTGATTATAGTCTCTCAATGGTTTAAAGTCCATATAATTTTAATGCAAAATTTATACAAAGATTAACAAAGGAACTCCTATGGTATATTAAAAACTTTTTATTTTCTCTATCTATTTCACGTTTTCAGTTGACGAATAGAAGCTTTCTTTTCTTTTTTCAACGATAGACGATGTCTCATAAGTAAGATATATTATAAGATTTGTTATCGATACGAAGTATTGCTTTATATTGGCTGCCTATTTCCATGGATATGTGTAACCAAGCACAAATATATGTACACACGGATTTCATGGCGTGTAACCGGATATCTCACGGCCCTTATCTGATCATCCCCCTTCCCGTGTCTGTGGCCATGTGTTTCCAAACTCCCCATCACTCATGTTGCACCCAACCTCTATCATTCACTGCCTTAGTGTCCGTTTCCACTCCAGACTTCCGAACCCTCTTTATTATTAGCAGATATTGCTCCAACCGCGGTCTATTTGAGGCTTGATTTCTTTCTTTCTTAACCCCTGGAATATATGTTTTCTGTACATATAGAAGCTGTTGTTTTGTAAATTACGTTTATTTAGATTTTTGTACTAGATGTATCTTTTTGATGGTATTTTGTTTACTCGTAATAAAATATTTAACAGGATAGGGTGGGAGAAAGTATTCGAGTGTAACGAAAGAATTAAAAATTACGAATAATCGTGACTAAAGAAAAATCATTATGTATCATAGAGACGAGCCCACAGTAGTGGATATTGTAATTTTAAATACTCAATGATTTATATTTTATTCAGTTTCAAAGAAATTTTTATACTTTGGATTATATTTTAGCTCATAATTTTGCATTCTCCTAACGTTTTTTTTATTTTCATTGAATATGCATTGTTTTCTCTTGTAGAGTAAGTTTGATATTTCATAAGTTTAATTTTTGTTGCAAAATAATGCCGAAATCTATCAAGCGTATGCTCTATGTTTATTAAAAACACAAAAACCAAATCTCTCGAAATGATTTTACTCTCCGTGAAACGATAATGGAAGAAAAATGAGCTCATTCACATAAATATAATGATCTATTGTGTACATTTCAAACGAATGAACAACTTTCAACAGTTACGAAGTTTTGACATTCTAATTTAAAAGGGATTCCATTAACTGAATTTTCCATAACCTCTCGTATCCCAACCATTAAAACCTCGTCTCGTCAATATTACCTCTGCTATCTGCTTCGTCCATCACCTCCCCAGTTTTATCTACATCTCTCATTTTCCTACTTTAGTTTATTAATGGACACGACATGCAATCCTCACAGAGAAATATGTTAAGCGAAAAGCTGTTGATGCTAGATTTTCTCACTTAATTACGATTTCTTTCTTGATTAACGGGTATTCAACCTTTCATTACATTAAAAAAGTGATGTTGAAAGTCACGAGTGAAGGAATAATAACCTACATTACTTTTATGATCTATTTAAGAACGATTCCTCCTGAATGCTTACTGCGCTGATGCTTCCAAATTTTCTCGCTATTGACTTAACATTATATTTGTAAAGAATCTCTGTGAATTAAAGCCATACTAAATCCATTCAAAGTAATACTTTCTAACCTTAATTTTATTTTTATCTCCTCGTGGAACTAATTTCATAATTCAAGTCTGCTTTCTACTAATGTTATAGTCATTACTTCTTTAAAATTAAAAGAAGTATTTATCCCCTGTTTAGCCCTATAATTTGAATTTAAAAGGAGGGATACAAGATTTGTAAAGGTATGGAATGAGTTTTAGTGTATAATTTTTGTAGTATTTTTCTTGTGTTTTAAAATTATTATTATTTATTTATGTTATTTAGCATACAAGTACAGTTTCATTTGAAAATACCTGCATTATTTACGGTAAATCGAGAATATCGATAATTTACTAATATTTCAGGAACGCTGTCTAACCCTCAAACAAGTCTAGTTTTTCTCACACCACAATGAAATTGATAGAAGTTTTATTTAAGTGAACTGCTGTGATACGCGCAAAAAGTTTATGGTTATAACAATGAGATTATTTTCCACTCTCTAATTCAAAATGCAAAGTCTTTGCCTTCGGAGATAAAAATCTTCCAGTGATTCCAGCAGCACCAAGCCGAGCTTAAGACCATGATTTTTTATGGCACCATAAAGACGTCGTTCTTACAATAACGACTGCATCGTGGGAATAAATCAGTCAACGGGAGCATAAAAATCTCATCCATCTCGTGTAATATTCGTATCCCTGGATTCAGGGACTTAATGCTTCAGGTATCGATTCGAGAATCTTTGGAAAACTTTGTTGTCTTTTTATCTTCTTTTTTATCGGCAAATTTTCAATCAACGTAAGTTGAAGTTGAAGGAACAGAACCCTATCTACAGAAGGTTATTTCATTTAATTTCCAAAGTTGTTTAAATCACCAATTATGTTAGCTAGTTTTGTATTTCAAGGTATGGTTTAAAAGGTTTTACCTGAATCCATTTCGATTCATATTTGTTTTTTGTCTTGCCATTACTAGAAAAAAGTTTTCAGACACGACATGTATATAGAGTTTTCAAAATACTTTGTTTGGAAACTTCCGTTGAATTATATTGACAATGATATCGGTGTAGCGAAATACAATAAGCCATTTCTAAAGAAAATGGATGAGCTGAATTTGATTTAGTTATTTAATCTCTTTTTATTGTATGTATATTTAAAGGAGTTATTTTTTCGTCGAGTCCATCCGAGTATCGTTAATTCCTTACGATCAGAATATTTTGCTACTCATTACTTGATATATTGTAAAAAAGTCGCAAGGAATTCATCTTTTAATCGGAAAAGGTTGTTACTTTGTTTTCGTTCAGTAATAATAAAGACATTCCTCGAAGCTGTAACCTTCTCAAATAGACTTTTCAATCCCTCGTTTAGATTAAACAGACGAGAATTCAGGAGGGAGATGGAACACTTCCGCCCTAAAAAATCTGATTATTTTAAGCAGAGGAAGAATCGCTAGGCCATCGAGGAAAAAATAAGAAAATGAAACCCATATTCAAAACCACTTCGCCGTAAAAGTCATTCTCCATTTGGGGGAGCACTTCACACTTAGGTTATTTCATAGCGGAGATGCTCCATCCCCTAACTCCGTTACCCCCCCCCCTCCTCACACCCGGAATAACACAAGAGCGTGAGTTAGTTTTCCCTCCTTATCTTCCCCTTAATTCCCTCCCCCGCCGCAGATCCTCCTCCGCAAAAATAATGGGAAGAATGATGGCGCCACCGTAGGAGGGTGGGGGGAAGGGAAGAAAAAAAAAGACGGGAGAAATAAGAGTGCTATTGGATGAGTTTCCGTCAGAGATGGGATTAAGGTTACGGAGGGCGGTGGGGAGATGCTTATCAACGTGCAGATGTGGGTTAGAGAAGGAATCACTTAGGGAGGGGGTCGGTTTACCATCCCATTTTTATCCCCCGCGCTAATCTACTTTCTTCCCATTCCTTATTTCCCCCGTCTCGCATTTCCTAAATAATAAAAAGTACGTAACGCTCGTCGGGATGGAGGAATAAATGTCCAATCACACTCGTTACGTGTTTTTTTTTCCCTTCCTCGCAGGAGCATAAAAAAACACTGGATGGAATAATTCCTGTAATGGGGGATAATTGGATGGGTGGAGATAATCCGGGAGACTGCTTCAAATCTCTTATTTTTTCGCGTCCCTAAAAACACGGCTCTCTCTCTTAGGCGCACGCACGCCCTCCCGAAATCGCCGCGGGGATGCGAGATTTCGGGAGCTGATGGAGAGCACGATTCCGAGGGAGTGACGTAGGAGTGGGTGGAGAGGGACTGGTTCACCAATCTCATCATCCACGGATTTTTACGTCTCCATTCCTTTCGCTCCCGTGCGCTATCTCTCTAAACACCTGTCTCTCGATTCTTACTCTTTTGGTTGCCATGGGAATGGATTTTTTTGATTTTATCATTTGCGCTCGATGAGGAGTTTTTTGATTTTGCCGTATTGTTGAAATGTATTGTTTTATTTAAGTGTTTCTAATTGTTACATAGCAACCCGTTGCTATATTTCTTTCGGTGTTATAGTATAACTGTCATTATAAAATTATGTATTCACGTATAGTGTCTAGATATCTAATACATTTTTTAAAGAATTTTTACTTACAAATGATTGTAAGATTATCGTTAAAGAACAAAAAGGACTTTAACTTTCACTTCGAAGGACTTTTTTACGGTATTCTATAAATCGTTTTCCTTAAAGATATGTGTAAAATTCTATTTAATTTGAATTTTTGTTTCTAAGTTGTGTAGATAAGGTAAAAGCAATGCATGATCCGACAAGAACTTATATTCCGAGTGAATTAGAGTAAAATTTATTCTAACTTCATATTTAATATTATAATAATATCCCAACTATATAATAATATGCTAAAATATAATAATATTATAAAGAAATTCTCAAACAAATGAAAGAATGTCTACGTTACATCGTTGTACATTTACTGATGTAAAATTTAAAACACATCGTACATTTAGGAACATCTAATCATCAATCCAATTTTACTTTCATGTAATGAAAATTAGGAATTTTATCCCAGCTTACAACAGTCTATATTGTCCTTTATGATAATATTATTCCACGATGTTTGTATTATACCCTCGCAAAAGTATTTGTAGCATTTTAAATCGATAACATTAACAGTATGACTTTCAATATATTTACGTCAATACTTGTACAGCATGTTTTTACATAGAGCTCATTATTCAAGCCCGATGTTTAGATCTAAGCTGTTATATTATTCTTGGAATAATTTAAATCTCGAAATCGCTTCGGGGAGTGACAATTTTCAATTTAATTTACCCCGGAAAATTTTCACAGCTCGTTTCCAGATTTTCCCGGTAACCAGTTTCGTCGATTTCATCGTTAATCCGCATTCGACATGAATATTCATCGCTTTCGCTTTCAAAAATACGCGAGTGCTATTGAATAACCATTCTTTCAATTTACATTTAAATCGACGATAACAGAGAACGCGTAATTTACCGCGCGCGCGTAATTTTTCTAATTCCGCGTACGTGCGTTCCTCTAGGCCTCGGATATCTAAAATCGTCCTCGCAAAATCTCTGTCCTCGCCTTCGCACCTTATGAATAATCCATCGCGCGGAATTTTGATTTTCAATCGACGTACTCTTCCGATATTAATTATACGATTTCCCTGGCGGAAAAATCGGGAAAAGTTTCCGAACCCAATTCGGTCCGATCGGTAATATTCGATAGATATGCGAATTTATTCGCGGACGGGGACTAATTGCGTCGCGAATTAACGCGGGAGTACTTTTCGACCAAATCGAAAAAAATGATCCGAGCTCCCTTTTCATTTACGCGTATTTTTTTTCTCTTAGTTACGGGCGCAATCGGTTCAAATGAAAGCGTTGCCCGCGAGACCACAGCTCGCTTTCGAGATTAGAGGGGGAGGGGGTATTGAGAGAAAGGGATTCGAAAATATAACAGAGTCCAAAAAATAAACAGAGTGAGAAAAGGGGGCCTCGGACGAGAGCCGGTGGAGAGAATCGCATTAATGGAATTATTCCAGGCTAACACGTGACGCTCGTGGAGGAGGGTGGAGGTACGCGTGTGTGTAGGGGCGAATGGTGACGGGTGCTTGACGAGTAGATGGAGGACGGTAAGTGGCTCGGTGGGAAGAAGTTCTCACCAGTAAAAAAGTCTGGTGGTAGAGGAGTAGTTGAGGGAACTTTTTTTTATCCCCCCTACTGTTCCTATCTTGGTCTTGAATAACGAAGTTTAAATTGGGGTTTATTAGGGGAATATGTTAAGATTATGTTAGGCATTAAAATTTGATGAATGTTATCGTAAAGTGTGACGTGGTCCTGCCGCAAAGATTGCTTTTAAACTCTAAACTGCAATTAAATATTTCTGGCGATACCTTCTGGATCTTATCTACAGTGTGTATGAAAGTACGATATATTTGTGTCCACTAACTATTCGAAATTTTTAGTTTTTTAAAAGGGATATATAGCACTATCATTTCTGCATCTATTGTCTGCAATGTATACAAATTTAATGCCATGTAAAACCAAAGATGTTGCTTATATAAATCCAAAAGTTCGATTTGGATGAAGAACATAAGTTCGTTCCTAGTCAAAGATTAATTTTACGCACGTATATTTTAGTTTGAATTTCAATCTTTCATCTATTGCGGACTTCTGTTCAATCACTTAGCAGGATAAAAGAAGATAGCAGTGTAGGAATTAAATCCTATTGTTTACCACCATTTAAATTTATCTAATGGTACGTAGCGCTTTAAGAAATTATCGGAATCGCTTTTTGATTGAGGTAGCAGTAAAATTTTACTACAGTTGTGTACCATAGATTTAACATTAAGGTTCACATCCTTTTAAAAAAATCGAATTAAAACTAATCGAGGCCTAATATATTAAAGTGTTACTGTGTGAATTAGTTGTACGAATTGGGAAATTTTCTGAGAAATTCGAAATATTATTATACGAATATGTAAAACATGTTTAAATTTACGAATAATATAAGGTTAGCGCTAGTCTGTAATGAATAAATATAGGAATAAACTTTTTCATAACAAAACAAAGCAGTTTCCAGCCGTAGGTGTAATATTTACAATGCTCTCAATCCGCAGCCTTACATCACTTAGTTGGCGTAAGCACGATGGTAGTGTAAACAGGGTGAAGTGGTTGGAAGAGAGCAATCCGTGGTCGACTGTGAGGGAGTGGGAGAGAGATTTACAGG
This sequence comes from Pantala flavescens, assembly GCA_020796165.1. Lineage (NCBI taxonomy): Eukaryota > Metazoa > Arthropoda > Insecta > Odonata > Libellulidae > Pantala > Pantala flavescens. Next base: position 14,572,816 of record CM036879.1, on the reverse strand, counting down.
AGCGAACATTAATTGAAAACTCGAAGAGGGAAAAAATGATAAAACAAACGCCGGGCGAAAATTGGGAAGCACTTGATTGGATTCGGGAAAAGACAAGGGCTAAGAGGGAAAAAGAATTAAATTATCTCAAAGGAAAAAAGCGGAGAGGAGATGGGAAAAATTTATGAGGGACTTTCGGTGTAAAACGAACGATCAAAAAAGAAAGAATTATCGGTGCGATTTTTGGTTTTCTGACGCTCTCCCGAACTAAGGGAGTTAAGAGCGGATTAGACGCGTGGGTGGAATAATCAGAGCTCCGCCCTGAATGGTCTTTTAGGGGGAATGCGCAAGTGCAACGTGCTGCCAACTCCGATTGGCCAAGTAACCGTTGAGATGTGATTCTAATTTGAATCCTCGCACCCGAATGCAGAGGGCTCTCGGCTCATTTTGTACTCTAATTTATCGACTTACTTCGGGATTCCGTTCAAGCGGACGCTTTAATTCGGCGGAAATTGATTTATGCCCTAATTAATGCTGATGTTTACGGATGATTAGTTGACGTGGAAACGGGGCGGTATTGTTGAGCGGAATTATCGCTCATTTGACTCATTTTTCTCGTTAATATTCAGCAGAGTTTTCGTTTTATAAGCTTTGCTAAAAGTTGGGATGATTATATTTCGCGGAAACAATCCAAAATTTTTGTTGTGTAAAAATCAGGATGTTAATTGTCTCATTGATGATTTATTAATATATATATTTAGCTTTAGAAATATTTAAATATTTTCATAGAATTTTTATTTTTCTTGTTACAATACTTACTATTTTTTATAAATTTATACTTCAAAACGTTTTTTAAATAATTTATACTTATTTTTTTATGAACTTGTTTTTTCGTATTCTTCGTGGTAACTAATTTTATAAGAATTACTTCTAATCTTCAGTTGTTATAAACCTTTATCTTTTTGACTTAATATCATTATTGATTATTTTTAATAGCAGGTAATCCTTCAAGTTTGCTATTACTTTTGCTGGAGGAAACTCTTTTATGCAGAAAGAAATTTTTGTATCTCATTTGATGAAATTTATACTAGAATATGAGAATTATTTCATCTGTAGTGACGTAACGTTTGTTTACGGTGTTAGTAGTTCTGTGAGAAATGAGAACAAGTGTATGAAGTCCTACGAACGACACGTAACTACGTTCCCAAACTAGAAGTAAATGAGTACAATTCCCTTTGTGATCCAGTTGGACGCTGCTACCAAAATCTTTGACTGCAATACACCCAATATAATCATTATATCTCTCGCATCTCCCCTTGAACCGAAAATACCACCGCGTGTCAATCTCGCAGGGGTTTAAATCACTTCAGGGCGATCTTCTCACAGCATCCTCCCCAAACACTCGGATATTCCTTTCACGAGGACCGCGGCAATCGCCAAATTGATCCAGAGGAAGATCGGGTTTCTCGCAGCCGTCCTTCGGTGCAGCCATGGCGACCGGATTCGCTCGTTAATGTACAAACCCCTTTCTCAAATCCGATTTCGTACGCGTGGCGACCACGCGCCGCCCTCGGGGATAAGTGGAACTGATTGTCGGGGACGAGAGAGAGCTTATTATTTTCCATCGTGGTAAAAAAGCAGTTCGCACGATTATCCATGTCGGACTTCTTTATGTGTACACATACATGCATCATCCGGGGGACGCGCGTGTGTGTGTGCTCTGCGGGCGTGTCGCTACCCCAATAATCCATGCGACCTGCTCTTCGTAATTCATATCTTCCGGACGGGGATTGCACTTCCCCACTCCCGGCTTTTATGCAACCCTAATTGCTCCTTCTCCACTTTCACGTCGTGAGGACTCGATTCCCTAATCTTGTTTGCCGGCGCAGCCGCAAAACCCCGGTAGCTGCAGCGGGTGTTGGTGGGAGGATGAGTGTCGTGGGATACGTGCGGATTCATTGATTGATCACCGACTCTTTCGGTCTCCGGACGCGCATCCGACAACGAGTTTTCCACGAACAGATTTTGGCATTAAATTTTTTTGAGGGATGAGCGTTTTAAATTTGGTCGTTTTTTGGAGTTTTTTTTGGGAATGATTGATGATTCTCTTTGATTAATTCGAGTAATATTTTGTGGTTTTTCCGTGGACATCATGTATCGAATCTCCGTATATAGGGGTGCGTGGCTTTTCGTGTCTTATGTCTCAAGGATGAGGGTGACTTAGGCTTTATAACGTACTACCTAATCGAACTCTTTTTATATCTCGATCAGAAGATGAACAAGAAAGAAGTATTTCAAGGTGGGAATAAACGTAACAATAATCAGTATCATTGTGTATGTATATAACTGTTACTCTCTCTAAAGCAATGACTACTTCGTGTGTACGAATCCAACGTAAAATAGAAACTTTCAGTCGTTATGCTTCTTCATGCCTTCCTATATTTATCATAAAGTAAGAGAAGTGTCAAATATGTTTTATTTTTTATTCTGATAAATTAAATAAACTCGTCATCATTTAGCATATAGCATAAAATTTTTAAAATTTTTTAAAAATTTTAACCCCCTACGCAGTGAATTAATATAGGACTAGAGTTACTATTTTGTGCGAGATTATACGTCACATTAAACCTAAATTTTAAGATAAAGGGACGATTTATGTTAATACTAGTGCTTAAATATTTATCAATTTGGAAAGAAGAATAAAAAATCTTAAATCAACGCTATTGGATTTTATTTCCGTCGCATTTTCAACGGATAATCATTCATTCAGTGAGCTGTCCATTAGTTTATAATCATGAATTATGTATACCAATTCAAAGAATAGATTTTCTGATTTAAACGTCACTAATTAATAAAACTAACCTTAAAATCTATTTAATTGTCTTCATATCATTTAACATACCTTCATACGAAGAGAAATAATACATTAAAAAAAAATCCATTCCTCGTAAACTCACACTAGAACTTCATCCATTTCCCTCTAAGTACTTTAGAGATAATTAATCTTCCCCCCGAGTCAAAATTTCCTCTATTTACTTCCGATTCTGGTTTTCCCGTTTTCCGCAGCGAGGGCGCTTCCGTAGTAGATGCAAAGGAGAGATATATTCCCACCTTCTCGGGAAACCCGTGTCTCTCTCCTTTCTCCAGTGTAAATGTGGCCTACGCGTAGCTGTTTGTGTAACTTGTTTGGTAAGCCAAAAGGGTGAGGATTCCGCCAACAGAACGGGTGCCGTCAAAACAAAAGCGTGTGGAGGGGCTGCGTAGGAGAAGGGAGTGCGTGCGTAGGGGACGTGCGAATGTTTTCGGAAGAACGAGAGTTTAGTCGCTCTTGAGTGATGGAAGCGATAAAGGCACGGTCTCAAGTCAGAGATAGCAAATCATGCGACGTGACTGAATCGACGATTTGTTTCCGACCGTTTCCGTTTGTTAAGGAATAAACATACCTGTCGATTTTTGATGTTTTTTTTTTCGGGAAATATATAAAAGTGATAAACGTCTTTAAAAAGTGAAAGAGTTCCTTTAATCATTTATTCTGAATTCATGCTTTGAGTTGCGAGTTGCTAATGAGTAATTGATTAAATCATCAGCTGAAAATACAATACTTATTTTCCGGAGAAATTACCGGAAATTAAGTGATCCAGGTTCGATTTAATGTTTATTTTCATTTTTACATATTTTTTAAGTATTTTTTCCTGAGTCGCGTAAATTTTTACTCCTGTTTATCCTTATTTTTTACGACAAAATACGTATTTATAAATATATAGAGATTGCCACACGGATACGTTCGCAGTCTTGTCTAAAATCATTATTGTATCATAAATGGGTACAGTTTAACTATGCATAAAGTTCAACAGACATATCTTAATTGCATTTTATCAATATCGCGACTTCTTTACTGTAACGAGGACAACTTAGATAGTGATATTATTGATTACTCTACTCTTCGCTGATCGTCATATTTTTATTATCTTTCTCTTAATTCTATTTCTTTTACAATTTTATTCAATAATATAACGAGGAATTGAAAGTACGTAGGTGTTGATTTTATGGTGCAATGATATTAGACGATAATTACAATCTTATTTCGGTGTCAATATATAAATATATTCCGAATGTTTTTTTATTAATTATTCACCCTCAAATTGTTACCTTTCATTCTGAATTGAGCATCAACATTAACATATTAGCTTAGTTTGAATTAATCTCTACCCTGAGTTAGCAACAAAATCTTTTACTTATCTCTCCTAATATTCAGTTAAACCTTCGGTGAAATTATCATTCAAATCGTCCCATTACTAAGTACTCTCCAGAGTTAGAAAAACGGGGGGGAGCAAGCGTCGGAATAGAAGAGGGAAGTGACGGTTAAAAGCCAGGCAGTACTCTACGGATCGGCTCCCTAAGCACCATCGTTATGGCGAACGTGAGAGAAATGCATCTCGGCACGATACGGCCCCATTCTTCCCTCTCGCGAACCGTTCGACGGCCTCTAAAGCGATCGCCAATTACATCGAGAGTTCTCTTTTACGCCATTCAGAGGGAGCTGAACGGCCTCGCGATACATTTTTACGGCCACGGAGAGGCGAGAAACGATCTTAAACTGTTTGTTGCGCGCGCCCGCCATATTTATTCCCCTCCGCTTCATAATGCAAGAGGGGGGTGGGGTGTTCGGAAGTCGAAGAGGCAGTTAACGGGCCGAGAGCATCACTTGTTTCGGAACAGCAGTTAAGCAACTCTCCGTCGATCCCGAATCGATTTTCGTTCCTCCTTTATTGTTATCGTTGCGTTATTTTTCGGGGAATTGGAGGATTTTTTTGGTATGGGGGGTGGTTGTGGAGGGAGATTGTTTGCAGTTTAACGGAAAAAGGAACGTTTTCATTTTAATGCGAGGTCGTTCCGTTTGCGGTCTCACGTTTTATTTCCTCTCCTCTCTTCGGTTACTCTTTATTATCTCTTTCTCCATCTCATCGCCTAAGAGAATTATGTCCGTCGATACTTTCTATTTCTTTGCCCCTTCGATGTGGACCATCTACTAAAAGAAGTTGGTGCTTTTGGTTCCTTGTAGGGATACTCCCCCAAGCACATATGCTTTTAGATACGTGTATGTTTGATAATGAGGAATTGGTAGGGACATAAAAGTACGAATTTTCGGGTCGTACGGTTGATACGGTTGCTGTCCTTGCAAGAGAATTATCTTCGTAAATCTAGATTCTATTATTTTTCTTCTTTTTGGCTCATATTTTATAGGTTTTGTCCTCAAATGTTGAAGTATGAGCGTAAATAATAAGCAACAATGAGAAACTTTAACAACATAGAATGGTTTTTATATTCAATATCGAGTTGAAAGCATTTTTAAATATTTAAAATATAATCGATAATTAAAACAAGGGGTTTAAAACGGGACTATCTAAAATAATAATATCTAAAATATTTTATTATTGGAACTTCATGAAATTAACTAAATTTTAGCTAACTTTTATTAATTTTTTACTCCATTAATGCATTTTTATACAATTTTATATGTCTTATATTATATTGTCTAATGATTAATAGACACGTATTATATTTTTTCATCCTCATTGCCTATGGAAATACTCGTACGTATATAGTTTCATATAAATTTTATAGATATTGATGAGTGTTGGATCTATCCTGAACTGAATGTTGAAAATGACGAATCAATTTCTTCAAGTCTTCTAATATAACATCCACAAGAACAATGAATATTAAAAGGAAGTAGAGTTAACCGAAAATATTATTTAATACGCATCGTATTCAGCTATTATTTTACGTTCTTCCCACTCTGAAAACATGCGATAGAGTTTAAAATGTCAGATGTGCGTTAGAAACAAATTGACTCTTGGTATGTTACACATGTTTTCTCAAAACAGAACACGTTCCCAAAAAAATTCTGATTAATGGATCTGTCTGTGTTCATAAACCCTCACATTTGTCTTCTGGTGAGGTCACGAGGAATCAATAAACGGGCGACAAATCAAGAGTCGCGTGACAATAGGATTTCATTCACTTCTTTCTTTACCCTCGACTTGATTTTTTAATTATATTTGCTCCTCGGCCTAAGTATAGATGCGTAATAATTCATGCAAAAAGCATTTCACCATTAGTCTACGCCGTCTCATCGCTGCTATCTCGAAATTCGTGAATACTGCAAGCTCAGTGTGGCACTTAAACCGGAGTTCGAAAATCGAAGTCAATTTATTATTTATCCGTTGACATCATCAGTTTGATCTACGAAGGATTAATATATTCATCTTTGCTTATTTTTCAAAAATAATTGCTTCGATTGTTTAGGATTTTTACGTAAAAAATTCTCAATTTTAACAAGGTTGTTGGAATATTAAACTGACATAATATTCTCAGCATTAAGGATACTAGTAAATGCCAATTTACGAACCCTAACTTCAGTTTAATTCTTGTTTGCTATAGCAGGCTTCTTATGGACTTCAAATTTAAAAACATAGTTTAAAAGTAGAGCTAAATATATTATTCATTTATGTAGAAAAAAAGTATCAAGAAAATTTTGCTATCCTTATCCTAGGCTAAATATATAAATTATGTTATCATTTAATTAACTTTGGTTGAGCATTCTGAACCAACAACGCAAGATGACCCTTGTTATTTATTTAATCTAGTTTATTTCTGTAACGTTCTATCTCGCAACTTTATCCATCCACGTCAACTATTCGACTACAATAAACTCGTAGACACTCAAAAATTAATAATGCAGTTTTTGATTAGAAAAGCTTTCAAAGTGGAGGGAACTTCCGCGTTTGATAGGAACCGAGAGATGCTAGAAAATCCCCAACTAGAACCGCGGCTAGAGTAAACACTCGTAGTCCTCTTCGGAACCTTATACGTCGTCCACGAACCCTTTCCTTCAACACCACTCCTTCCCTTTTCGATACTCTCCCAACCCTCCAGTACGCAATGGACTCCAGCGAAAGATAACATTTGCCCACGAGGTTTCCCGATAGCTTCACCGGAGGCACCTCCTGGCGGGGGAGGGGAAAAGTACGGTACACTAAGGGGAGGGAGTAGGGGGGGGACTGACTACTCATCCTCCTTGTCCTAACACCGGCGACGAATGCAAGTCCGAAGCGCTTTAGGCATTGTTTTCACGGCTCCGGCGGGTTGTTTGGAAGCTACGCGTCGCGTGCAATTCAAAACAGTCTTCATTTGTTTGATTATTTACCTAACGTGACGGCGCGGTGTACTTACAGTCTTTTAAACTCGTCTCGTCCAGCGCTCGATGGGATGTATCGGAACGTTTTGAAATGCACGGGAGAGGGCGTGGAGTTTTTCCGGACGCGTAAAACTGTTGGAGCTTCCGTATGAATATCTGAAGAGTTTTGATTCTGGCGATATTATAAGCGCGACGTTGTTCGATGTATGTTTATCCTTCGGTTCGCGGGATTGATGGAACTCTTTCTGTGGGATATTTACCGCGGCCAACGTATGATATCTTTTACGTCGATGTTGGGGATAAAGCGCGAAATGCCACGATTCATCTTCATTTTAATGTTATGAGTAGAGGACGTAGCCGAAGTTTGTCATTCTCATGAAAATCCTTTTAATGTCTCCCACACATAATGTGTTTTCGTTATATGCAGTTTATATTCCTGCCATTAATGTACATATAGGTTTTTACCTCACTGACTAAGCATTATTTTGTAGAATTTCATTTACGTATTTGATGTTAGCTTTTATTTTGCGCATTTTTTATAAAAGTAATGAATTTGATGGTCAATTATTTGAATCACTTATGTATTTAATTTTTATCTAATAATTCGTAAATTTTAGGACTCTTATGTATTAGAAGAATATGAGAATATCTTTTTTGTTAATATATTTATTTATTGTGTTTGAGTTACAAATAGGGTCTAATGCCAGGTAGCTATATTTTCATTTTATTTCACTTTAACTTTCGCTGTAATCTTTTACAAATGGTAATACTGTTCAGTACAATTCTGTTGCTTTTATCCAGTAACTATAAACAAGAATTCTGTCGTTTTACATCGCCAATGGAATGGAATCAAAAGGGGAAGTCGCAAAAGTGTTCTTTCCCGTAATTTTACGTATCCTAATTGAACTCTTGCTCATTTTCGGAATCAACTCCCCCTAAATAAACTCCATCAAAATTCAGCAAAATGAGAGTAGTGCATTTGACCACCCAACCTTTTGAACGAAAGCGTTTTCTGGAATCCATATTTCCGTGATGTAATGACAATATTGAGATCACGCTACGACAATGTTTGCATTTCATCAAATGCATTATTTTCTGTTCCGAAAGGGAAACCACGAAAAATGCGTGAGAGTTTTGAAGTGCCTCGACATCATCGCAAATCTCTTGTATTCGATATTTTGTATCGTACATATTACGATCTTTAGATGAACAATCACTAAATTATGTGTAAATTCATAGATTTGTTGGATATGACATGACTTGGTGTTTGTATTTGGGTTTTTTAAATATTTTTGAATAGAAAGACTTATCTATATATTTACATCTTTCTTAGTTCTTGATCGAGAAGCAAGTGTTTCTATGTTTATTGCTCTATAGCTTATTTCAGCCACGGAAGATGCCATAAAGAGTACATATTAGTAATAGACAGTATAAATGGATGATTCATGAAGAACATGTTGTACTAATTAGGTTAAATATTTGCTTCCCTGTTAACTGATCTGCAATGATAACGATAAAGCATGGAATAGTTAATCCTTTGCCAAATGTTCATTTGCTTATATGATTCGTTGATAGCTTTGAATACTATTTGAAAACTTGTTAATATCCTGATCTACTCAAGAGTGATTTAAGTTTATTATTGAATAATATTATGTCATTGAATAAAAATTTAAGAACTTTCGGAAAATACCTAACGAAGGGTTGAACTGTACGCCATTAATACTCTGGAATTTTCATTGCCTTCAAATAGTTGTTTAATTTATAGGAGTACACAGGAAGTTGTGCTATCTTCAGTAGCATTAATCCATATGTGGGATTGATACTCGTCCTTTCCCTTCCCTATATGTCAATCTCTCATTTTCACTCCACCAATCGTCACATCCCATTCCTTTTTGCTTTAACTTCAGGGTTTTTCCCCTCTCTTACCAACTCGAAGACATCTGCGCCCGTCCTCAACCCCAAAACCCCGTCTTCATCGGAATTGGATTCTCAAGTCCGTCCCTCACACGTACGATGGTCACCTTCCGAGGTTCCATTCCCGGCGAAAACCCTTCTGCAGTGTACACATTCGTCTCTTTTTTCCCTCCGCCGCGATTGGTCCAAGCAATCCCAAGGGGCGAGTCCATTCCGTGTCTCGGGGTAGGGTGGAGATCAAAATGGGGTTTCGGTGGGTGGAAGAAAGAGATCTCCCCAAAACGAATTCCGAAAGGGGACCCTTCGAGGAAACTCATTCGATATCCACCAACGTCCTCCAATCTTCTCTATCCCGCTAACTGATTTCTTTCGCTGGGGTTCGTTCCTCCTTTCCTCTCGTGTTCCACCATGGCGCTTCGGAGGACTACGTCACTCCTTTAGTATTTCGTCGAAGATTATGACGTGATTTATTTTCTGCGAATTTTTTTTGTGGCTCATTCTCCATGAGGAGTCTATGCGAGTTTTTGCGAAGTTTTTTGCGTGTCGTTGTAAGATATTTAGGAGGATTTGCTTGGACACTAATGCTTTTGGTTACTTTTGAGGATGTTCCGAGATTGAAATTTATACTCGATTTTTGTTTTTGTTGGAATGAAATGTTAAGTTATAAAATTGGTAGAACTGTGTTTGCAAAGTTATAGTCTTTATATTGAATCAGTTTTGTTTTCTATGAAATTATGACTCGAGTTCATTCATTTGATATAGTAGTAGCATTTACTAGATTGCTATTACATACTTCTGATTTGTATCGATTAATTTGAAGTTACATATTTCATTTATCATTTACTTAAATCATTTGCTTAAGAAGGTGTTTTTGTTTAGGATAAAGTTTTAATGGCTCAAGGTTGAACAAGCTTATTGTTGCATTTAAATCTCTTCTACGTACTATCCATAATGAAGCTGATTTAAACTCTGCGATCTTTAAGGGAAGTTTAATAGTAAGTGATAGATTTGCTTAAACTACGCCTCAATAAATAGATATACCTTTAATTATTTCAAATCCAATAATCCGGGCAAGGGACGCAATTATTACTGTTTTATAAGGGGGAGCTAATAGCTTCTAATTTCGAATCTTATAATTCTAATTCAATATCTCCTTAGAGCACATAATATGGAAGAGAATGAATTCTGTTATTTTTGCAATCCGTTTTTGGATTTCAGGAATCATTATACCCCCTTCTTTCGCACTCTCGCCTCAGACCCCACGTTTCGGAGAAAGAGACCTTAAGGCATCCAATCTCACCAGCCATCGATCTTCCCTCCTCAGAAACGTTCTTTCCCTCCCTTTCAATCTTACGGTGTCTCACATTCCCCTGAAAACCTATCACGTTCAAAGGAGGCCGAGGAAATATCCTTAAACCAGTTTCTGTTATTCTAGAGTCTTTCGAGTAAAATGTATTATTCACTGATGATGATATAAAATCGAATATGTAGAGTAAATTATAGACAGATACAGTATACAGGGCTATAGTACTGTACTTTGACAGTTGATAGCTCTTGCATATTTCTATAACTTAGTGATAATGCTATATCTTTCTTATTATTTCGACCTTTTTGGATATTATTAAGCTTATTTGTATTTTTGTACAATTTGCACTTTAATCGATGTTTGAGATGAATGATGGGAAGACGTTTAATTATGTATTTGTTAAAAATTGAACTAGGTTTTGAATAATATACATTCTCGTTTATAATACACTATCATATATACATCTATATACTACATACTAGAATAAGTTTGTTATCTTGGGAACATATAATAGATATTATGAAATAATTCTGCAGGAGAAGTTCAATACTTCGATTAAATATAATTAATAGTCTCTTACAAGTTTAGTCGATCGATAGTTATAGTGAATCAACACAAATCTCATGAAAGAAATATTCTATATAATGGCAAAGTTTTGTTGTAGATAGAATAATGCTGAATATAATTAAAAGATATTGCTTGGATATTAATTTCGGAACGAAATTTTTATTCCGTATTTTTTAACGAAATATTTATTACGTATATTTTACAAATTGTTTAGATAATGATTTCATATAGAACGAGAATCCTAGTGAATAACCTGGTGATATGCCGTATATTTGCTTTCCTTAAGATTCCAATAGCTTCCGATCAATTCCTTCAACCCACATATTCTACAGTCGCAAGTATAAATTCCCTGTCCCCAATCAAATAGCTGGAAAATTAGAGGTTTCTACTCCCAAGAGAGAGAGAAAAAGGAAGAGATTTGTGCAACTTCTGCAGTGATGACTCTGGATTTCTGGTGCTTTCAAATCCTCAATATTTGAACATTCTCCGTGGAGACACGCCAGTCCGCTCATTTTCAGAGCCAATCTCATATCATCGTCTCCGTTCACCCTCAGCGCTCTTCTTCTCCCATTCCAACCATCCCCAGCCTCCGGAGACTTCCAATTTACTTCGAATTCTTCGGATTCCTTCTTTCCTACTCCCACATCCTCCCCCCGGTCTCCTCCGGCCCTCGGTTCATTCTCTCCATCCCCATCTTTTAACACTTCCACATCTTATTCATAGTCCTCCTCCCTTATTTTGTATTTGCGGCACACATAACTCCATACTCACTCTTTTTTTCCACAAGCAAACCGCCTAGATTTCGTCAAATAAAAGGCTTTAATATGCCAATTAAAAATACGCTATAAATAGGCAAGGAAATGACGTAATCCCCGGCTCAAGAACGAGTATTATTTCATGAAAACCTACCATAATATGTCGTAGCAAAGATTAGATATTTTTATCCGTGAGTTTGTGCAACACAAAATAGTTCTCATCTGCATTAAATAAACTCGTGTGATACGCAAAACATATCGGGTGAGAGATAGGTCAATAACGGGAGCACGTTTTTCCCTTCAAACTGTAAATAATAATGTTCTCCGGGGGTATGTTTATTCTGACATGGCCTTCCTTTTATATATATTCATTTTCGGATGGAACTGCGCATGAACTTGAATTTTCAGTGCAGCTCTCTCTCGTTTGGGTCGTGGTATGTGAGGAATTTTCACTCTCGAACGCCTCATCGACGGTATTTCTTTGCGCTATTAGATGTGGAAATGAATAGACAAATAATGTCACAGTAAATTAAGATATTGATGAATAGTAAATGCGAAGAAATGTGAAAAACAAGTGATTTATGTTCAGCATATTTTTCTATTATATATATAGCTGAAATTATTCGCTATTTTAGGAGAATATAATCCTGGTGTATATAATATTCCATTACCGCATGGAATCTCTCGATCATAGTACTTCAGTAATAAATTTCTGGTCTGCGAAGTTTGAACTAGTTCCAGTATGACGCAAACTTTGATGAGGAAAGATTTATAAAGTGTTTAGTCATGAGAACGTATTTAATATATAGGATATATTCAAATAACTACACGTAATAATGGTATTGTTCCGTTTAGAAAAATATGATTTAAAAATGCTGTGTATCTTGAGACTTAAAATATAAAGAATATATGGCAGATTTTACCGTAGAACTTTAATTCTAAACAAGATATTTCTAAAGAATATAGTTCTTTTGGTAGTTTTCTATATAGTTCTTCTATAAATTCGATGCATTTGTATACCTCGTCAGTAGGAAACCCTACTTCCTACCTTGTTTCCCGTATCCCCGAGAATTGCTCAGAGAGATATCGGCAAGGATGGGCCACGCATGACTTACAGCATTCATTTGCGTCGGTATCACTGAAGAGGAATAGCAAAGAGGGACGTGTGAAGTATACGCGAGCGACGGGGCATGGCTCGAGGGTGCTAGGAGATATCCTTCCCCATCGAAGAGTCTGATTCCGTGTGCGTCGCCTTGGGAGTAAGAGATACAAGGGAAAGAGGAAGAAGGACCCAAGGAGAGGTGAAGATCGGAAAGGCGAAGGAAGGGTCGTGTGATGTGGGATCGTTCCAGCGAAAGAGACCAAAATCTTATCTCCCGCAGGCACCGAAATTTCTCGAAAGAATCAGATTTTAGCAATCAGGCAAATGATTCACAAACGTTGATATCCGTCGCATTTGAAGCTAGTAGTAGATCTTTAGAAATGATTGGGTGTAATAAAGAGTTACTTTGATTTGAGAATGATATCGATGTTCTAACGAACATCGTTAAGGGCTTTCAATACATACAACACTCATTAACTGATGAGTTGATAATAATGAAATAGTATAAAATAGAGCAATGTTCGAATTAAATCATCTTTCGAATATATCCAAGATAATACAAGCAGAACGATGGTTTGCAGGGCATTCATGTAGATGTATCGCATAGCCTTCGACCTGAAGTAATTTCTCACATGTAGTTATGCCAAGTCGGTCTATTTTTGGTTTAAAGAAGTCTATAGCTCTTGTAACATAGACTTTAGATACGTACGTCATAACTCAGAGATGGACGGGAGCGCTTGAGGAAAAGGTCGCCCCTTAATCTTATGCTCCAAGTGGTACACCTCAGGATATGCAAATCTTACGAGGATAGTTAGGTAAATACATCATGGGTCACTTCTCTTTCCGCATTCAAAAACACTTGAGATTTTTGAACATGTTATTAATAAATTCAAAATGCCTTTCAATGAAGTTTCCGTGGTCGTGCAAATGTAAAATTTTCTTGGTTCCAAGATAATTCTGTGCAACGATGGTGTGCAGTGAAACGAACGTAGGACATCCTACCTAGATCCTAGATACCCGAAAAAGTCTACATTTATAGAGTTGGTATACGGTAGTCCTAAAAGGCGAAAGTTAGTAATTCACCCATGGAACTATTTTAGCCCACAGATGTTACCGTGTGATGGAAGAGAGAAATAAAAGAAGAGAAGATACTGTATGATCAAAGAGTAGGGAAGGAAATTATGAGTGATAGGTTGTGAAAAGAAGAAAGAAGGGTTCGAATCAGCAAACTCTGTCTCTTCACTTGCTCAATGTCAGTCCTTTTATCACGGCCGAAAATCTCGTATCAAATTTCTCTTGCCAACTCTCTTTTATTGCATTTCCAAGCTGGATCTAGCTTTTATCTGTTCCCAGAATTACGGAAATCTTTTATTACTCGTTTTCTTAGAATTTTCACTTACTATTTTTCTTCCGCTCTGTGTTATTCTTATCACTCCAAAAGCTTTTTATTTTGACGCATATAGGTTTTACATTTGCAAATTTTCTTGTTCAGATATATACGATTGAGTGATTCAAGATAGGCTACGTGATAGACGGGTATTTTTTATAGCTCGGTGATATTTATATATAATTTTAGTGCTTCTTTCTACTAGCCTTTGAATAAAGAAATGTTTTTCATCTATTATTTTGATTGATTTAATCTTATAATCAATGCATTACAAATTCACGTGAATATAATCGAGTCTCGAAACCAAAACCTCGATTCTTACTTCTCTATCGTTCTCTCCTTCATTTCCTCCGATTTTTCTTCTTCCCTTCATTCCCTCTCTCCTTCCCCTTAACATTTAATCAGGCCATGTTTTCTCACCAAGCACTTGGCGGAACATGGCAGCGAACCTCCCCTTTCGGAAGTCTCTGTTTTTTCTGCGCCCTCTCCTTTCCTCTCAATCTCACCACTTGCATCTCTCCACGGTTTACAAACCACGGCAGATGACGGATGAGAAGGGCGAGCGATCGTAACCGGCGTGCGTAGAAAGGACTTCTCCTCTCACTCAATTATCGTCTAGTAGCACGTCGCTACCGATTCCTGGAGATTTTAACCCCTAGGCATCGAGGAGCTCCAGGGGAAACTGAAAAGGCTATGCGGAGCTAAGGAAAATCTGCGACAATTGGTAATTCCAGTAGCAAGAGATTCTGGGGATAGCCTTTTATATGTAGGGTGTTTGCCTCCTATAATATCATAGCGTATTGGAGAAATTACAAATATCGTTTACTTCCGCACTATTTTGAATTATGATTTATAATTATATATTCCGCACTATTTTTAATTATGTATATAATTTATAAGATCGGTTTAGCATAATGAAAATAGTGTGGAAGTAAACGAAGTTCGTCATTTCTCAAATACGTTCTGAAATGTCCTTCCACAGAGAACGTCTGAACGTACGTTATAGATTTTATTCTATAACATCAATTCGGGGTTTGATTATCAAAAGCACGAATGTTTCGTAGATATTCAATAACATTTAAGTAGATTTTGATATATTTTGATAGTTATTTGGAAATTTAAGAAGTAATATCCTTGATATGGTCGTTTCAAAAGAAAGTTTGATTTATTAAAAGTTTAGAAATAGATTATCTTGCACTTTAAAACCGAGCTACTGTATACTGAGCGTATTATTATTGTGTTCAAGGGAAGTTATTCGAAAATTCGAGTGAAAAATCAACTACGTAATATTGCGATCAAATGAAGCTATAAACAAAATTAAGTGAAAAACATTTATGTAATATTTTCTTTTTTGTTTTTACCGTGCCTTATTCAGTTCTGAAAGCGACCGATTCCATCCGACTTCTCCCATATCTTTGGAGGACATTCATTTCGTTCGCTCGGTCGACATGTTCGCCCCCGCATTTCAATTTTGTCCTCCACGTCTTCGTGTGCTGGGGGACGTGAGATTCTTGTCCGAAGGGATTTACTGCGAGAGGCATCCCAAATCATCTCCGCCTAGCGGATTGAAGCTGTCGCAAAAAAGGAGCACCGAATGTAAATCTCCATTCGGAATGAAATATATTTTTTTCTCGGGTCTGATTAAGAGTCAAATTTCCTTTTTTTTCCGACTTGTAGAGTATAATGAAACGAAAGTTCCGCAGAATTCGGTGGGCGATTCTTTGGGCGATAAATCTCTCTCTTGCTGTAGAAGGTGCGGATTCAGTATCTCTCTCTCTCCGGATTCGAAATCTTTGGCGGTTTGTACGAACAAGCGGCGCTGATGAAGGTTTTGGGATGGCTGACAGAAAAAAGCGGGTCTGCTGCAATCCACGCACCTTGTTCCGTTTTCTCATCCACGCCATGAATTCTATTTTTTGGGCCACGACTCGTATTCCATATCCTTCCCTATATGTACATCTACGTTTGCCCACTTCTAAGTGCCCATTAGTTTATATGAGTGTGAATACTAATATTCTCTCTCAATTCAGTATCCTCATTCATCGAGAATTATATCTCTTTAATATTATACCTATAATAATAACATATCTCGTAGAGATACATGTATTACATTGAATTTTTCCAATCTTTTATCTCGTATTTATCGTGATATATTATTATGAATATAAGTATTAACATTGAGTCTTATTCTTTTTAGTTTCGCAATTACATATTCGCAATACATTTACATATCAGTATTCCATTTAATACTCTCTGTTGATAACAACAGGGAGTTCCAAGTATTACCAAGCTTTCCACGAAACCTCTCCCAATATTTCTAGATAAATATCGATTCTTTTTCTTATCAGGATATATTTTGTTTTCTATGTACTTATGTTTTAAATTTAGACTTAAATTAATCTTAATTTACAAAATTCACTGGTAATTCTTCAGTTTTGTTGATCGAAAGCTTCCATTTTTTGCAGATGGACCCAGCGAGCAGTTACTGCTACAGGAGACAGTTTTGGGTGCATCCTCCACATCCAGTAAGTGAAAAATTAAGTTTTCGTGATAAAATTAATGGAATCATTTATTTTATTCATAACGGAATCATCTAGAACGATTTATTGGAATTTTAAACATAAAGTATAGTTAAACATATCGCTAATAAGGTGATTCTGCTAAAAAATCATTATCTATAAAAGTGTTACTTGCTTGCGTAACGTCTTTCGATCAATATAATGACTGTTGCTCTAATTCACTAATCGACTCTTTGAACTCGAGTGCGCTTACAGCAAGACCGATCTATTCCTCGGAAACGGTTATTATATCTAGTCTCATTGCTCTCAACTCCGTGGATTGATTTAATTTCGAGAATTCAACGCCAGCGTGTTTCAACAACGGGGACACCTTCATCAAAATCTTCAAATTCCTCCGACTGTTTGCGAAGCATTGGCTTCCGAGGAGCGAATATTTTCATAGCGACTCCGGTGTTATTAGGGCGGCTGTTCAATTCAACGACCAATGACGCTCGAGAAGGCTTCCCATAGAAAGGTCTTCCTCTCCCCACATCCCAAACAAGAGAACCGCTCTTAGCCGCCGAGTGTTTCTTGCCCACGAATCCTTTCGCGGTCCACTTAAACCCTTCATCGCTCAACGTTCTGCATAACTCTCGACGCCAATCACAACCGCCATCCACTCCAATCCTTTGTTATCCCACGTTCTATTAGATTACACGACTTCTCCTTCAACCCCACGCCTTGCTCCTCAATTACGAGAAAGGAGACTTGAATTTCGAGGCTTGGAGTTGCGTTCCGTTGATTTGTTGAAAGTACGGCTTGATGAAAAGTCTCGGTTGCGTAGGAACTGTGTTTTAAATGCGGAAGGATTACAGATTTCTTGTTTGTTTGATTTCTTGATTTTCGTGGCTCGACTGTCTGTTTTTCGATTCTGATTTGATGATTATCACCTTTTTCAAGGATTTTAAGAATCAATATCATAGTAACGTAATATGAATTCAGTTAAATATTTCTTCGTCCTTTCAGTATTAGCTGATATATTTATTCTCGGATATTCAAATAGGAACAATATGGGAAGACGTAAATTCTTGGAAAGGTATTGAATAAGAAAGAAGATTTATTAATTTCCAGAATGTTTATTTATGTGACTGGTTCATATCCGATGAAGATTAATCTTCAAGCTGTTTCCTCAGGTATGAAACGGGTGGCATAAATAACAATTTAGAAAATTACCAAGTTCTCTTTCTCATTGAACTGAAAAAATATTCGATCTTCCAGCTTTATTCTTGTATAAGTATTATGATCACAAAATATCAATCACAAAACTTACGATATATTTGATAGTTCGAAAATGTATATAATTTAACCTCTGTATATGAATAAGGTAACAAGAACTAGCTAGTGTAAATAACATCTCCATCCCAATTAAATCGCATGTTTGACCAACCAATCCATCTCCTTTTAAAACTTCCCCTGAGTTCCTCAATCTACCTCATCAAAAACTCCACTCGCATCGTTCTCTTCTCTCACCTCTCCTTTTTCACCGATCCACGTTCTCTTTGGACACCCCCACCGTGTTTATCCACCGATCATCCCTTTTCTTTCCACGCCTCTGCGATATTGCCTCTTCTTCTTCTTTACAAGGGTTCCCCCACAACCCTATTCATCTCAATCCAAGGACTATTCTCTCTTCCTTTCCTTGGTCTTTCTTCCAAACAGGATCAGATGCCTTATAATGCTATTCTATGCTCTTATATTTTGCCCTGAGTACTTCATTTATTGTTGAAAATGTTTAAGGTTCTTGAGGCTTTCAGATGATTATATGATTAATAATAGGGTTAAATAAGATTAAATTAAAATATCATGGAATTAAATGATAATCATTTAATGGTTTTATTATTATTTATGAGAAGGATATATTTCCTCATAATTCGGAAAGGATGCGGAGTAAATGCAGCTGTTGCTGAACTAGCGGTAT
Organism: Pantala flavescens; assembly: GCA_020796165.1. Lineage (NCBI taxonomy): Eukaryota > Metazoa > Arthropoda > Insecta > Odonata > Libellulidae > Pantala > Pantala flavescens. The sequence continues at coordinate 14,554,129 of CM036879.1, read as the reverse complement.
TGTTACCAATGGTAACTATTGTTAGTTTCACTTTCCATTTTCGTCGATTATTTATGTCATTAATATTTTTACTGAGTATTAAGTTCCAAAGTATTCTAAATAGAAAATTGATTATTAGAACAGTTTCTTGAAAGTATTTAAGCATTTACTTAGAGTAATATATATTCCTGAAAGATTTTATTAAATGTATTATATTCATTGAATTTTCTTGATTTTACGTAAGCTGTTCCACTTAATAGGATTCTCAGAAAGGTAAAGAGAAAAAAAATCATTTCAAACACATCAATCTGTTTGTATGTCCGCTTGAACTCCTTTAGAGGTTATCTGGGTTACCTGAGCAAGATAAGCCTTTCGATTTGTTGAATCAAATTTTTTATGAGGGTATTCCCGCTCAGAGGATATCAATTGGAAATTTTTCTGTAACGACTTGGATAAATACAATCTGGGTGCTCTCTATAACTTGATTTGAGAGATAACATAAAGTGAATATAAGCATGAAAAGGAGGAAATTGGAAAATTATTTCCTTGAGAGAATGGGGTTAAATATATTTCTTAGAATTGGGATTGCACGTTCGTTACATTGAGAAATAAGTTATTTTTCTGGAGGAGATAGAAAACAAACCCGAAAGATAAGAACCATGTAATTGCGCCATGTTGTAATTATGTAAATACACGTTGAAACGGTAGTTCTCAATAGCTTTCGTGCGAGGCAAAATTTTCTCTTCTTCTTGGAAAAACGCAACTGTAACACCCTGCGCTTTCCATTTCATACCTAATCGTGAATGCTTACTCTGGAACGAAAAAAACTTCGCATAAAAATAACAGTCCGATCGGTTTTCCCCGAAAATTCCTCCCGCGTTTAAGGGATATTAAATAAAACTCTTTTTCTGGCCCATAAGAAGCATAGAAAACGGTCGCTTGGTAACCGAGTTATAATGAAAGAGTGATTAAAACGTATTTTCAGGAATCGGCGAGGCGTGGAGGAATCGCAGGGTACGCCCACATTTCGCGCCTCGGCTGCTTTAATTTCCTCGCAGAGGTTAAAAGAGGGAAAGGGGAGGTACGGATTGTATTGCTTTCGAGCGAAAAATAGAGGGGGAGTGAGTTGCGAACGTGAAGGTTTTGCACGAGTCGGAAAATGATGAAAAGTAAACTCATTCCCAGTTTAATATATGAGCTGTTTGAGCGTCAGATGTGAAAGGGTCGCACAGAGATGGGAGTGTGCATCGGAGAGTAAAAATAACCGGGCGTACCGAAAGAGAGGGTCACGTAGATTGGATACCCTGTTTATTCCGCGGGAGATTATCGCTTTGCGAATTTTTGGAACGACAGCAATGGCCGATAACGCAGAAGCGTTTCGGAGCGAAAAATGTTTTGGGCGTCATGTGCGTAAGGGAGAGTTTCATTTCTCTCGATCAGAGTTCTGAAGTACGAGAGTGGGACTGAAAAGAAGTAGATTTGGATATGTACGAGATTAATTATTAGGTATTATTTCGTGAAAGAATTTGCAAAGAATTTGTATTAGTATTAGAAGTATTGCAAAGAATTAGTATTAGAAGTATTCGCAAAGAAATGGAATTATTTTTCGGGAGATATTCTCCGACTTTAGTGCACGTATATTCAAATTTTCTCGAAATTTCTTTAAATAGAATAAATCCAATTGGTCGATTTTAAGTTCTGAGAAAAATGTTTATTAACAACAACTTTGTTGTTGTTGGATAACTACGCCGATTAAACAGTGTAATAACAGTAATAATTGTAGAAGTGTTTTTATCTGTGCATTTACATCATTTGTTTTTCCTTGACAACTTTACCAGTTTGAATATAAAAGTTAAGGGTTTATAAATCTGTTTATTTATATTTTAGCGTTTGATGGATGGAAAGTAGATTAAAAGAGTAAATGAAGTGAAGCATAATCTATGAAAAATATTATCCTAGACAACAATGTAACGAAAAAGGTTTTTTATACTCTGATGCCAAGACCTCTGCTAGGCTATTTTACATGAATATTTTGCTATCTTTTTTATCGGAGAAGATACTTATTATATTTATCTATCAGTTTAATATCTCAATATTTTTATGTCTAATTTAATATATATTAAAGAAATATTCTCAAGTAATTCTAAAATTGAGCGAAATATAAATGCTTTACATGACTCATAAAATTTAGCTTCTTTCGAAAAATATTAGAGCAAAATTATTAAGAATATGATATGGCTATCTAGGCAAAAGTACTCTCCTAACATGCATTCATCATTCGTTTAGGACGAGGTATGTTTATGAAAGTGCGGAATGGGTAATCGTGGGAAAGAAACGTGCTTCCCCCTTTAAATGAGAGAAAAATAAAGGGAGAGGTGTAAAACGAGTGAGTTGATAGCATACATGAGAGAAAGGGGCTCGTGTAATGAGTGAAAGTGTTGATGGAGTGCGGATGGAGTTGTCGGGTTTTATATTTTTGGATGCGACAAAAGGAGAGGTAATGAATGAGGAAAGCTATTAAGTGTTGGTAAATTGCTGGGCGAGTGATTTTTGTGATTGAGTGCTTTTGAAAATTCTTGAAGCAGATGAGTGGAGATTCGAAATGTATTTTTCCAGAGTTTCCAATCCCGCTGCCGAATTAAAGAAAAATAGGGACGAGAGAGACGGGTTAGCGCCAAACACACGCAGATATTCTCATCAAAGTTCGTTTAAATTGCGATTCCTACTGAAATATTTGGTTTTCGGGTAATTAACTGAATAGTGATTTCTCCAAATCTAGACAATATCGTTAATTGCGTCGGAATTTCGTTGTCGAGCGTGATTCTTCCAACCTGGTGTAGTTTTGTTTCCTTTGTTATGATTTGGGAAAAGTGCGTCTGATTTAAATGTTTAGCGATTTGAGTAGTTTTATTTACATATTTCGTTGAATAAATTAATGGAGGAAACTACTGTTGAGTTTTTGGGGAAAGCAATTGAAATTTTATTAGGATTTCTTGGAAATGTTTCCGTTTTGTTTATTCCTCGAAAATTACTTTCCCTCGTTTATTTTAATTTTTCGAGGTATATCTGTTTTTGGATTCATATATGTTCTAAATTTTAAGTTGTAAATTATTAAGTATAATCTGATTCAAATACTAGGATTATTTATTAATCTTAGAATCATACTGTGTTTTTAAATTGATCTATATAATTAGGTATATTTCCAGCCACGTGTATTTAACACTGTGAATGATGTCTATTTAGAAATCTTCCTCATAATCTAAGGAAAAGGTTCAAAGTGTTCTCGAGTAGGACATTCATTTTACGTATTTGTAAAATTTTGACGGATTTACTATGGCATAGACTTCGTTCTTTTAGTTCTTCAAATGTCACGAAAAAGTTTGTTCCGGTATTTCATTAATTGTTAAGTATCAATCAAAAGAAATTCATCTCTCGTGAGTAGGTTATTTCTGTTGCTACACTTAAAAAAGGCAAATGTGAAAGCGCCCTTCTTTTAAACTATTTACTAATCAAATTTAACTTTCGGAATTACATTAAATTTTCTTCAGTACCTTGGTAAGATCAAAGTGTTTCTTTGCTTCAAGCTGATTAAAATCTAACGAGATAATCGCCCCATCGCAGAACTTTTCCAACTTTATTTTAATAACAAAACTGGTAACTCTCTTCATTATACTTCTTGAACTTTTAGAAATTCAGGACACATCGTTATAGTGGTTTGCCAACTGATATTGTACATTCCTGATATTCACTTCTGCATATCATTCTTTAGATACATTGCCTTTGTTGGCTCTACTGCTGCATTGATTATTTTAATGGAAATATTCAAAAATAGGGGTCGTAGGTTCTCAAAGCGTCCTTATGTCTTATTTGTAAATCTCTTTTTTAATATGTCTAAGAGTAGTTGGTTGTCTGATGTTAGGGCACCAGGGATATGAGTTAATATTTACGTATTCAAATTATAAGAATGTAAACATACACATTTACGATTTAAAATATTGTACTGCATTTATAGGATCTCTATGAATGATTTAAATTTGTAAAAGGTGAATTAATCTTTCCAATCGGCGTAGTTTTTCGATATACTCCCTTCAGTTTCTTCTCGTTTTAAATGTTTCCCTTTTTATCTTGTAATTTCGTCAGTCCCTCACAGCTATTTCTTTCTCTGAATAAACTGCCGATGTTGATATCCGAGAATGAAGAGCAAAGATTCCGAAATGCTTGCTCGACCAGGTAAAAATTCAAACAACGCACATTTCAGTGTTCGCAGAAATTCTCCTATCACAAAATAAACAGCGCGTGGCTTTCATTTACTGAATCATGCGAGCTCATGTGAGATAGACGGTGAAGTGTCCCGCTAGCTTCTTTTTTCCCCCTTGGTTATATGGGGCGGGTCTTCGCCTGATAACACACTCAGACACTGAATCAGACGGAGAATTTCTCCATTAGGATCTCATGTTCTAATTTTAGACTACACATATGAAAACCTACGTGCAATGCCGTGCATTTCATACATGTATTCACCTGAATGCAATGTTTACTTAGTTATCTATATTATCATTTATTCTTGAATTTGGATTAGCAGATCTTGTTAAAATTCTTCGACACTCTGTTGACTTATTAAACAAATGAGGCTGATAATTGAATGCTTTCCCATAGAAAAGGAATCGTCAACATGTTAATATATTTCTTAGCCATTAGTGTTGAAAGGATGATACTGCTCTTAATAATGAGTCCTTTAGAAAACCAAGTAATGATTGTGCGTATTAAAACTCAGAACCTCCACCTTGAAAGACCAGCGTATAGTTTTATTGACCTCCTTCCGAAAATGAATTAAAAGATAAGGCATGTTTGTATCTATTTCCTTTAAAAATCCATTGAATTATTATTCCTTACGTAAAAAATAGATATAATTTTCGTATCTTGCTAGATTACACGTAGTGACGGAATCTTCATTTCAGTATAAATATCATTATATACTTAAGTACCTTTTAATTTATCAATTGATTCTAAGCTAGTTGAGTTCGGGACACCATTATTTAGTAACGACAAGAATTATTCCGATGATCAGCGTAGTTATCGATCAATCTCTTAACTCAGGATCCATGAACATTTTCTTAAGAAAGTATGGTACAAAATTTTTCAACTTACCGGTGTGGATGTAGGTGTGTTTCTTCATGTCTGACTTTTGGTGGAATCTCTTTCCGCAGTACTGACATGGGTATGGCCTTGTGTCCGAGTGAATCAAGAGATGCGTCGATAACGTGGATGACCTCTTGAACGACTTGCCGCACTGCTTACATTCGAATACCTTTTCGACGTTATGTACCGCTCTGCAAATGTAAGAGGAATTTTGATATGATCATGAAGTTTATGGAAAATCAAATATTTAAACTTATTTAATTCTAATGAAACAAATATACAATAACAGTAACATTTATATTTATAAAATACTCTTTCAGATAGGATGAATCCTTTTAATAGCTCACACACACTCACTATAGCGCACCATGTATTACTAAGTACGAAACTAGACGTATCTATTTCTGTTCCTATTCATTCTTATTCCTCGTATTTGGATTATTGGCTGTTTCCGTTTCATTCAGATGACATAAACTACAAGGAAGTTCCGTAAATTATTTTACATTCTAATGGATAATCCAGCAATATAAGCATCTTTTAATTTGGTTAAAACAATCTGTATCATTCAAGATAGAAGAAGGAAGACGATAGGCACTCAAAATAATTCTTGATGCTAAAATATGCTCAATATATATAAATTTATTCTAAGACCTAGATATATGTTTTCGTGACAATTACGATATAAATAACCTGTCAGTTTTTACGCCCTGCTCGGAAAATTTCCTACTTCAAAAAAAGAGTAGTTTTTAGTATCTGTAGCACCAATAATTTCTTTACACATTGAAACGAAAAAACATTACGTTGACCACTCCAAGTACACCAGAGGCTTCGTATATACCGCTCTCTAAATTATTAAAACAAATCACTATCGAATAGAGATTTATGCCTTCAAAATACGAGCAATCTTCCCGTTAAAAATCCCCCGCAACGCGTTTCTCCTGACAGCACGAGATACATATAAGTGGTATTTTTCCTCTTCTCAAAGGAGCCCATTCGTCTAACCCCTCTTCATTCCGCGCAACAATGAGAAAATGTGCGAAGACCAATTCGACCTCCGATCCACGGCGGAAATAAATTTAGCCGAAGGTGGAACACAGTCCGAAAGGGCGTCGGGGAGAAGGGCCGGAGAAGAGCCCTCGAGGGGGTCGTTGGAGGCGTTCCATTCATACACAAAAAACCATCCAACCCGCTATACTCCTCGGGAGTTCCTCCGCGAGCCTGGTCCACCCACGCCCCCTCAAACCTCTGATCTTCCGCACACCCCCTAACCAAGGAGAAAAAATATAAACATCCCTCCCATATCCCCGTCTTCCCCAAAAAAGGTTTTCATTCCATTATTTGGCCGTCAGGTGTCGGGTCAGTCTGCCTCTCGCAGCGCTACGTGGCTCTTCATTTATTTACGCTGACGTTCCCTCTTCTTCTTCCCCCCCACCCCCCTTCCCTCTTCACCTTCCTCTGGGAGGACCGCTTTTGCTGCCCTTCATCTTTCCTCTATTCCGTTCGAATTTCGACTCTCTTTTGTTTCCTGCCCTTTTGACGGATTCCGGTCCATCAAAGAGAAGAATGTGGCGTTAAGCGGGAGAGATATCTCGCCGTTGATAAAATGTGAGGGAGGCGAAGCATATCCTCCGCAGCGCATAAGTGGGGTGGGTCCTCTTCCACTCACTTATTCATACCTGCTCCTGGACACTGCGACCTTCCAACGACGTTTCGTCGAGTTATCCCGCGAATTCTCACGGATGTAAACACGTAATATTATCAATAATTCGCAGTGATGGGAACAAATGATGTGCTTTGTTCTATCTAAGTGAGGAGGAAGATGTCTTGGTACTGACTTTATGGTCGTTGCGGGCTGTTTTACTGTATGGTTTAAATGAGTTGTAGTACGAATTTCACTAGGTATATCCTATCTATAATTTTCATACATTGCGTAATTCTCTAGTTCTTAAAAGGGAATGTTTTTAGTTACGTAATTTAAAATTTGAAACTACTCGCTACACTTTACGTCTAATTCGAGTCATTTTATGAACATCTACATCTACATAAGCACCCTGCAAGCCGCCTTTCGGCGTGTGGCAGGGGGTGTAAACACCTATTCTATTTTACCGCGTATTTTAAAGTGAACGTGATGATGAACGATTATGAACGTGATCTTATTTATCGAAAAAAGGTGACTAACTTTATATCTAAGATGCCTAAACTCTTAGTATTACGTCCGTTATCATATCCATCTTTTCAAGAAACGAGACGATCATAATTAATGAATTATTATTAAAATATCCTCGAAGACTATACTAAAACTCTACGAATGCTCGTATTTTCTTGGATTACGTCAAACGATAACTATAACAGGAATAAATTATCCTAAGAAGAGGCAATGGTTTCACTAATACAACCGGCCTCACCCGCATTGGCTTTCCCACCTGTGTTGGCTTAGCGATATTTCGTGTCCAAAGGTCTTGTTACACAGTTCGCAGGCGAAAGGCCTCTTTCCGTTGTGCGAACGCCTCGCATGCACCTCCAAACCGTGCGGAGTCGAGAACATCTTCTCGCACTTGACGCACGAATAAACGTCTCCCAGCGGCACTACGGGCCTCAAGAGGAGGGCCCCGGAGGGCGGTGCGGACCCCGCCGAGGCCGAAGACGATGGTACCGAGGAGGGCAGCAGGTGATGATGGTGGTGGTAATGGTGCCTTATCAGCTCCTCGTGGTGATTGGCATGGTGGTGGTGCATGGAGATGCTGTGCACGGTGGTGGTTACGCCTCCCGCCCCTGCGCCCCCGGGTGCAGGCGGCGCTCCACCGAAGGACGACGACGCCGAAGACACGGCTGCCGCAAGCCAAGGGATGGACGAGTAGAGGGAGGCGGGATGCAGAGGGGGCGGTCCAACGGCCTCCGCTTCCTTATGGGTCGGCGGCGGTGGCGGGTAGAGCCCGAATCCGAGTCCCGGAGGCAAGAAGTGCCGGAAGGAACCAGGGGGAGGCGGGTGGTGCGGTTGGGGGTTGTAGTCCGGATGGTGCGGCGGTAGGAGAGCCGCGGGGTGCAGGAGGAACGGGGGCGGGAACGATGGCGGTGGGGGAGGCGGAGGCGGCGGCGGGGGCGGTTGGGAGTGGAGGGCCTTGCGTTCCGAATCCGGCCTCAAGAGGGCGCTCACGCTAAAGCTCTCGGATCGCTTGAGAGGAGGGGCTTGCGGTTCGGGCTGCGGGTGTTGAGGCGGCGCGGGCTGTGCGGAGGGTTGAGGGTGGGTCATCCCGTACGAAGGGGTCCTGGGAGGCGTCGGGGTCGATGGGTGCGGGGGCGAGGATGTGGGAGGGCGGCAGGTTCCCACTCGTTGTTGGCTCTCGCCGTCGTCGGTGTCGTCCTCCACTTCCACTTCCTCTTCTTCGTCGTCTTCCTCTTCCTCCATTCGTCTCCCGTTGCCCTCTTCAGATCCTTTGTTCCTTCTCTCCTCATCCTCTTCTCTCGATCTTTCAGCCTCTCCATCATCTTCTTCCATCAGCCGGCTGATTCCGAACTTTATATCTGAAAAGAATGGAGAGAAAAATTAGTTCCTCCTTGATAGATATTTATGACATTTATTCTAAAAATAGGGGAAGAAAGCAATAAGCACTAAAGTGTATAAGAAGGAATAAAAATACGTGGGACATTCAAAATACTATTTCCGTTTTAGTCTATGAGGAACAGGTATATTTTCTTATCTGGCAACATCGTGCGAAACATTGGAAGCTTCTGAATAGAATGAAAGGTAAAGAGCCGAGTAGCCCTAATGAGCAGAATTATATATAGATTAATGTAACAATTTATGATTCATCTACGTTCCGTTTAGCCCTAATGCGATAGTGTAAGGGTAGTAACACAACCCGTTATTCTATGGTATGTTCTTATAATTCTCATCATAAATCGCCGTCTTGTCGTATTTTTCTCTGATCATAGCCTAGCAAGGAAATGAGTTTCTGAACTTATATATTCTGTTCGTTCAGAAATGACATTTCTACTAGGTATTCTTTTTGTGGCTGTGGTGCACTTTTTGTAAATAGCTATTGGTTACTCGAAATTGATGACTTTGCTTTTAAATAGTGGTCTTTTATAATCTAGTACAGAAAGGCAATCATGTTTAACATTGAGGCATGACATAGGCAGCTCAAAATTGAATGCGTTCATAACTAGCTGAAATAATGAAATAGAGTTGCCTTGAATCGATCAGTTAATGTGTTCCGCATAGAAATAGTTCTAAATTTAAGGAAAAATTCATTTGCACAATATAAATCGTTTTCGCGGAAATGAGTTCGTTTAATCGATTTTTATGGCAACTCATTAACAACGGTATAGAGTAGCATTTTCGCTCGTAAAAATCTCCTCCCATGTTTATTTCTCTTCCGGAAAGAGTTTCTTCTAATGGCGAGTGTAGGCGACTTATTTATTTTCGTTTTTCAGACACACAGAGCGCTTAATGTATGAGATAAAGTTTCTTTGACGGTTCCTCTTTGCGAGTTTTTTTCCTCTCGGACAAATCACATAAACCAACTACGGGCGAAGAAAACAAACAAAGCAGGATTAATGAGAGACCGAGGTTTTGCGGCTGTTTTGCCATGAGCTCTCTTTAAAAATGCACGGACGCCCTCGGAAATCAGAGGAGCGGAAAAAAAGCTCGGTTTGCTAATTTTTCTTATGAGATTTGCTTGTGTGCGAGGGCAAAAAATGGACAAAGGCTACAAAGAAAGCTTCGTAATTATTCACGGCGCCAAAAACAGCAGTCGCTACGAATGTCCAGATTTGTTTCCCAGATTGAATTTTCCGTAGTTGAAAGAAGAAAATTTCTACCTTTTGAAAATGCTGGAACGATAGACCCGGAAATGCAAGAGAACTACGATTGTTAAGTGCTTTATCAAGCGCAAGTGTTAAGTGGTGAATCACGGTTTATTGGTTCATTATTAACTGGCTGAATTAGAATTATTACCCATAGGGTACTTCAGTTCTATTTTTGCAAAGGTTCATTAGCTAGAACAATTCTAATATGTCATCGCTGGTATTGAATTTTTAAAATAGGAAATAAGGATTGAGTTTTATATTTTAGTTCTTGTAGACGAGCAAGTTTAAAGTAGGCACCAATTGAAAAAGATTCTGAATCAACAGAAATGTTAACACCACAATTATATAGTTGCAGTCCGGCATGAATCAATTCATTAAGTTATGAACTAGCTAGATATGCATATTTATATTAGTATTTTATTTTATAATATATTCTACTGAATCTTTCCAACGAATCATCTCTTTGTAAGTTAAACATTGTAATCCTTGGACTCTTGAGTTTGTGACGTATGATATTAATGGAAATGGGAAATAAAATATCTTTTCTCTTACGATATGTTGAAAGATTAGGCCCATTAGGAAAGAATTGTACTATCTTCTTTTCCATCCTTTAAAAGTTGATTCTTGATTAATATTCAGATTTTCGGCTTGTATTTTACGTCAATTTCTTCTTTAAGATTCTCTTTATTACATTCCGTACACGATGTAAACGCGAGAGGAACCTTCGAGAAATAACTATAGCACTGTACTGCGACGTATCTACATTCAGTCAACCTCTAACAACCAACAGCACTCAACTCAAAAAATCTCGTTCTTTGACCCAGAAACTATATTCACGCCACGTCAATTAGAAGGACACATGCGGCCATAACCACTGCCGATCGGAATCGATGACAACGAGCCGCATGTCTTTACACCCCAAGAGGTGCAAACACGCCGAGTGTCGCACGTGTCGTCCGACACGGAATCGATGTCAGCACCACTTATCAAATCACTATTTCTGCGCGAGGCCGTTAAGAAATCTGTGGGATTGGGAAGCGGGAGACCAACATTTCCACGCGCCCTCCGCGCTCTTAACAGCGCCCTCGAGGCACTTTCCGCGTCGCTTTCATAATTGCGGTTGTTAAGCGTCCATTGCGCCGCGGGATGCAGAACGATGGTCGCAAAATACTCTCGATATGAGAACCCCACTTCCTCCTCCTCCGGGATACCCTTCTAACCCGCAGGATGATGGACGTAGGGTTGTTTAGACCGCTCGTATCGCCACGTGGGAATCTCTGTTCCAGGTCAGGATTCCGATGGTTTTCCCCGCGAGTCTCGTACGATGGCTTCGCCGCGAAGACTAAATGGTCGCGGGGGTTTGGAAAAGGGTCATTTTCCCAGAACAGGTCGAGGAGGGCAGTTAAGGTGTTGTCAAAGGTAGTTATCGCCTTAATTGGAAGCGTCAGCAAAGAATGGTGCTTACGATTCCAGGTGATTGGACCGCGCAGGGGTGATATGCATGTGGTGCGGTGTGTTTGTCGCGGAATGAGGGTTTTTAAGTTGTGGTACATTGACATCACGGTTGCTGGAATCTCTGAACTGAAGTGAGCGGAAATTATTGATACGAATGTTTAGTTACTTGGCTTACTGCGTTAATATTCTCCGGCCTGGAAAGTGATATATATTTCTAATTTAATTATAACATAGAATTTAATTATAACATATAATTCTCTTAAAGTAATAAATCATTATGACTTTACATAAATACTCTTTTATAACTTAACGAAAGATTTAGAATGTGCGTGTCCTTACGTATTATTCCTGTATTACGTATTCTAATATATATGGATATAAACCCACTCGACTAAAAATTTATGAATGTAAGAGGATTAATATCACGCACTGAAGGAGCACTAGAAACCATCAATATCTGACTCTTTACTTTAACGTGCTAGATTAACTCTAGCTCGTAAATCCTCCACCACTCTCTCTCCTACGATTCCCACTTACCGCTGCAGATTCAACATTCCGCCCATATCATTAGCGGAGGATCGGGAAACTGAATTAATGCGAAGGGCAAAGGATGCGATCGGTAGAGTGAATACGCTCGGGATGAAAACGGCACAAAGTGGAGAGGGCAGAAAGGGTTATGACCGTGGATTGTGGGATTGATATTAGGGGGAAAGATGGGAGGTCCCGAGAGGGGGGTCGCAGGAGGTCTTCTGGGAGAGATGGTGTGGGTTAGTCGATCATCTCTCCCCCTTATCTGCGATGCTCTTTCGCAGTCTCTTCCCTTTTTTCACCCCTCCACTGGTCCACGGGCGGCCCCTTCGGTCTTCATCTTCGCTCCTTTGTGCGAAGCCCCGGATAACTTATGGCCGCAATTTCACGCCTCATAAATTTTCAAAATTCATCCACCTCGATACACGGGCATTCATGAGCCTTTTATTCCGTATCGGGCTTTTGAGGCAATCAGTGTCCGTTTTAAGGGCGCTATTCCCCACTTGACCAACACCTCCATATCTCTTTGTGTGTGCCTTTTTTGTCCTTTCTATGGGGACAAATAAAATTATTATTCATAAATGAGCGAGGGGTTTTCTACTGCTACACTCTTGTACCCCAGGGCTGTTTCTTCTCGGCGTGAATATGGAAACGATTATGCATGGAGTGTTAAATGAGCAGCTAAAAAGGGGCGGAATGATATCGGAGGGGATTATTCGATCTTTACCCTATCATTTGATGCGCTCGATCTGTTATATCGAGCGGGAATTGTGAAGGACTCGGGTGGAGACAAGTTTGGACATACTTTGATGATTTGTGGGTTCTTTATTCCAATTGGTTTCTTTTCTGAAAAGGGGAGTTTATATATGTTTATGAAATTGTTTCAATTGAATTTATATGTCGTTGGGTTAAGGGAAGGTGGAAATGTCTTTGCACGATTAGTTAGAAAAGCGGCGGGGGACCTGGGTTCGAGTCCCAGTCCTGTCGCTTTTTCACATCTGTTTAAAATTCGTAAGCATAGGTTGATTTAAAATATTATTATTAAATTATGATTTTTTTAACGTTTTATAGAGTTTTAGTGATGTTTATTTGACAGTTCAAATCGTTTCCGTATTTTTCGATTATGTTTTAGTGAAGATCAAGGTGATATTATCATTATTTTTGAATTTCTGAACAATTACTGAGCAACTTTTCCTTGCACTATTCTATTTTTCCTATCTTTATATTATAGACTGTAATATTAGTATCTGATCTTTGATTATAAAATACAACCAAAATTGTACTTAACCCTTATGATATCAGATTAATAATACCTCAGAATAGCCGCATGGTTTCAGGTATGCACGAACTTCTTAATGTGAGGGTCTCACTTAGAGTACTGCGTAGAATACATTTTCAACCATTGCCCTATAGAGCTATTCCGTTAGGACAATAATCCCATTTATATTATTTGTAATGTCTGAGCAATCTACGCTGTCAGTAACATTTCATTATTACCGTAATCCAGATGTTAACTGGTAATTTTAACTGATAACTGGGCAGTGTTCTCATTTGTATTATTTTGAATGAACCTCTCTAGTGTCGGTAACAGGTCATTAGCTCCATAATCTGGATGATAACTGGTAAATGTTGCTGGAACTAGGTTTGCTAACTTAGTTCTATCAAGAGAATATAGCTGTATATTTTTAGAGCAACGAATGTCAAAATAGCCTTTTATTTAGGATTATTTAAGTAAATTAATAATAACTTTATAAACTTTAATTTCTACTGCTTATTTGATTAATTTTAAATATTTTCATCCTCAATTAGTTACATAGGAACTGAGTACACGAGAGAGAACATATTTCGAAATTAGGTTTAGCCTAATAGCGCCAGAATGCACCTAAGTCAAACCTCCCTTCTCCGACCATTGTGCATTGTCTGTGAAACTCATCCATCCCGTTTCCTTCCTCGCAGTTTACCCGATCTCCCTTCTAATAGAGGCAAGCCATCCTGCCATTGCAACCCGCCGCACTTTTATCGAATAGAGTCAATAGCTGGAGATGCACTTCTGCGCACGGCAGGGGACGCATCGCTTCCAGAGGGCCGAGGGGGCGTGCTCCGTGTCGGGGGCCCGTATTCGGGAGGGTGTCCTACTCGAAACCCCATGGGGTGGGAAGTACAATGGCAATAGATCGAAGGGGCGGTAGCGTAGCGCACAATAGGTTTTCGGGGGATGCGGAAGGGGTGTGGGGATGGTAAGCGATCACCAAACACCGAGCCATCCGGGTCCCGGCGACCGAACACTGTCATGGTTAATGAATATCGTGCACCCGATGGGGATTAAGACGCTCACTCCCGCACCAATAAAGGCCACGGAGGAAAAATTATGTCCTCTCTCGGTTCTGCACCGGTTTCCTCGACATCTTCTCCTCGCTGCAGGGTTATCTCCCTCGCAGACAGATTGGCAGTCATAAAGAAGCTTCACGGTCATTTGTAAACCTTTTTTTTACCGCCCTCGGAGTTCTGCTGCGTTTGGAACGAATTTACGCATTAAATTGAGAGATGTTGTTCTTTTCAATTTCAATTGGACGCGTTTTTCTTTCCATGATCATTGAGTTGATGTTGCAAGAGTTCCAGAATTGCTCTTGGTACAAATGAGTCTTTTCTGTGACATACGGAGTTCAAGGAGCCAGATGGGAGATAAGCTGATTCGTTTTCTATTGGATACGAATTTGCGAGGGGACCTACAACAATAGGCGTTTGTTTAGGAATTCGATTCGCTAAGCGGTATCGTTCTCTGTCAACAGAGAAAATTTCCTGTGTTATTTGTAGTAGAATCTATAAAATATCTAAGGATTAGGCCTAACAACCAACTCAGAAGGAAAAACAAAATGGCTACTCCAAACTGCTGATAGAAATTACTTGTTTTTTCTGATATATAGGTACACTTTAATTACATAAGGATATGTTTTTTCCGGCTGAAATCATAATCTTAAGATATACGCCTCAAGAACAAAATATTTCTGTTTGAACGTAATAAAATAGGAGTAGTTCTTTCATCTACTGAGGATGTTTATGATGATTCTGATAGATTTACGTACTGCTCTTTTTCTAAACAACCACTCGAAATTTTTAAATCCTGTTGATTACTCTTATTTCCTAATTTTTTATTAGTTAAAAAAAAGGAAAATTGTGAAGAAGGATTGTGGTCTTATACTGATTGTTATTACTTTCCACTATGGATTTGGAAAGTAAGGACCTTTTGAATCAGTAGATTCTTAATTTTCTATGGGGAATATTATTAGTTAAGTCATCGAAAACTTCATTAGATCTAAAGATTTTTTCCGGAAGAATTAATGTCATAATGTTAGTTTCTATAAATGTCTGTTCATGACCAAAATGACTCTAATACGTCCCTTGTGCATAAGATACCTTCGGTCAAAAAAAATCCCACTCTTATTCCTTCCCATCGCTTTCCATTAATCCACTGACTCTGCAACAATTAGCCAGGTCATCGTCTGCCCTCTTCCCCGTAAAACATCCACCATATGTTTTGCTCTCTCCTTCGCACGAGGGATGTAACAGATAAACTTTCTCCAACACTTCGCAGCTTCTCATTTCTTCCGGGCCATAGCAACGGGGATTTTTCGGATTCGGCCTCCGCAGTGTTTCGCACAGAAGTAATCCCTGGCGAGTCCGCAGAAACACTTTCTTCCCTCAAAAAAAAACCTCCCACTTTCCCTTCTCGACCCCACACTCCCTTCCAAAAAAATTCCTTTCATGAATTATTCAGTCCTTCCCCAGCGCACGCACCCTCCACCTCCTTTCCTTACCGACCCCCCCACCCCTCCCCCCCGTGCCTAAAAGAGTGACATCTGTTGTGCCCCCGGGGAATTAAGAGGGATGTAGCAGTAAGGAGTGTGGGGGTGAGAGATGAGTCGGTGGTGGCGAATAAGCTACATGGCGAATGTTAAACGGGAGGGATCCGCCCCAACCCTACGTCTCTTTAGTAGGAGCCGTAGCCTCACACCCCTATCTCGTGTGCACCACCCTTTCTCCGAACTCTGACCTCACTCTCGATGTCTTACGAATGCATCTTTTGACTCCCTTAGTTCTCCGCCAGTGATGAGACAGTCTGGGCTCGGATGGAATGCTCTCTTTTACTTCCTCGATACATGTGCGTCCTATAGCCTCCCAAGGTTTCTCTCTATAGCACTCGCGATATTTTTACGTTTTAAGGGTCTAAATGCATCGGTTGGTGTCGTGTTGTTGATGGTGTTACTTTTCGTCATCTGTTTTCATGGTTGGGAAAGGAGAGAGTCTGTCCGAGGGTTTTGTCGGAGTGGATTATTTCAATCTTTTAGGAATCGTAGATCGAGGTGATATCTCCTGTCAGCGCTCTTATGATTAAAATCCTCGTAAAGATGCATGCATGATGCATGTTCTATGATTTTTTCTCTTAAGACTTGAAATTGAAAGCTATTTAAAGGTGTATATAAATTTATGGTAACGATTTTTTGTTTTATGCAAGCAATATTTTTGTTTTTATTGAAAAAAAAAGTTGAAAAATTTTGGTTAAATTAATCTGAAATTTCTAAAATTATTCGTTTATTTTCTTTGAAATTTTCTAGATAAGTTTGTCCTTTTTCATTTTCTCAAAATTCAGATGATTGAATATGAAATATACTTCTGCCGTCAGAAACTAAGAATGGGATGCTGCTTAAGTCTATAGAGCAACTGCGTTTCATGTTTGCTGAGTCATTATCTAATATATATTTAAATCATGATACTTTTTATGTTTTAAGTACCATTTTATTTATAACTCTATTTGGACAGTCTATTCAGAAGGCAATATTTGCGAAAAGTATAGCATAAGTGACGAACGGAATCGGTAGCCAGCGTTGTTTTGTTGGAAATGAAGAAGACAAATGAAAGTTTGGACGTGGGACATCTGTGAAGGGAGACGTAAACGTGGGGTTGAAGGTCAGATGTTTATATCGTAGAATCAAGATAGGGCGATGAAGACCCTGACCCAGCACATCTAAACCGACTCCAATCCTCACACATTTTCCTTTGTCCTGTAAGGCATTCAGTGTAATGTGGAAGGGCCGTCTAGCAATTCTGGGATTAAAGTAGACATGAGTAATATCATATACAGTTCTTAGAATACATCTGAAATGAAGCCTTCACTCTATATTTTGAATTTTATTGAGCGTAAATGTTATACAAATAATGTTCGGAATGAAATTCATTACAAGGATCATCTTTTATTATTCTATGTGTTTACTGGTTTATATTGGTAAATACTGTTAATTGGTTTTAATTTTAACGAAAATAGTGCTAATTGGTTTATCCTGAACTCAATTTCGTTTCTCTTTTGCGATTTAAAAAATAGTTTGAAAATTTCTTGATTTTCTTTCGTAAGATATTAACCTTTTTTAACTTATTAGGCCAGAATATTATAATTATGAATTTTAATTTTCTCTGAAGAAATCTAAATTATTTTTACTTTATTTTGCTCTTTTATATAAGCGATAAGGGTATTATGTACATGAAATCTGCAGCTTACTTCACGAATACGTAACACCAGCATTTTTACCGATCTAAAGCGTACGTTGCGAACTGGTTGAATGTATATATCTGCATTTCTTTTCGCGAAAGAGTGATTTAAACTAATACAGGAAGGATCAAAATTCCTTAATATTTACTTTGCATTCATTTAACTATAAAATTGTTCTATCTAATAGGATTAAATGTCCCAAATCGTAAATTAAAGATCCGACGCAAGTGGACACGTTCAATTCAGGGAAATCGGACTTTAGATTTACTCGCACCAATTTGCAGACAATAGTCCCTTCCGATATCATGGGATGAGCCACTCGTGAGGAACTCCCTAAAATCCTCCGTCTCCCATTATATAGGGAAAATCTACGCTTATAGTCCGTCTCCCCTTCCGTAGAAAATCAAAAGAGTCTAAATTGCCGCGGTTGTGCACACTCCAGACCCCTTTTGATGTCCCAAGCAAAGGATTCGGAAATGGCAGTGCACCAAACTCTCCTTTAACCTCTTTGTCGGAGGGGAGAGCACTACAATCGCAGGGAAGAATGGCTAATGAGTCGGCAAATGGGTGGGGCGAAAGAGCATATGTAGGAATGAGTAAGTTAAAGATGTGTGGATCATGCTTAATGATTTCCCCTTTCACAGCTTGATATTCATGCGAAAAGGGGAATGTGTGATGAGTTTATTATGAATCGGTAACTGTGCAAAGTCCCCACGGTGTTTTTGATTAAATAAATTATGGATTAGTATAAATTCAATATGATTTGAGATAGTGTGTTGTTGTTAATTATATCTTCTGTTATCTGATTCTGTATTCTGTTATTAAATCTATTTGGGATTCTAATCGTAGTGCTAGGATATTCGATTTTCGTCTGTCATATTTGTTGCTCTGTTGGTACTATAGGTAGCAGTAAATAAGGATGAGGGAGTATGTATAATAACATACACTGAATACGTAAATTATAACGCTTTTGTAGATATAGAACGGAAAGCCTAGTTGAGAGAAAATGTCATAACTAGCTAGTATAGAATGAGGTAATATCTCTGGATATTCTCAACTAATATCTATGAATTTTTACGAAAGTAATTAATGAACATTATTAAATTATATGGTGTGTTCTGTAATGAATTTAAACCCTGAATATATTTCGGAATAAAGTGTTAATATTTTAGTCCAGTGCACCTTTAAATCGTTCCCTTGAAAAGCTTAGGTAAAATATAACGCTAATGGTTCATTTTCATTATTCTATCGTTTTCTCAGGTTTTTATCTATATTTTAAATCTTTTCTACTTTATTTGGTTAATCCATGTACGTAAACAGACATTTTACTACTATAAATGCAGTTGATCAAGAATGACAAGTAGAACTAACCATAATGTCAGAGATAGCCATTTTCAGACTATAAGATTGAAATAATTTACTCAAACCGACTTGAGTTAATATTAAATTTTTTAAATCTTCTATTTATGTTCTAAGTGTCCGAAAATTTTGGCTTTCATCCCAGGCAGTTTAGTAAGCGAACTTTGCCATGGAACATCTCCATGGAAAGCGGAGAAGGAGGTTGTATAGAGGAAGAGAGATGTCCGTAGCGTGTGAAAGGGAAGTGAAACGAAGGCAAAGCGAAGTGAAAGGAGGGAAAGCGATGTGGTCAAAAGCCGAATTTAATCCACGAAAAAGAGGCAAGGGAGAGTTGGAAATTAGAGGGCGTAGGTGGTGGCCGCACTGGGGATCATTTTAGAGGCGATGCGGGAGAAAGCACAGAGAATGAGGAATTGGGATGAAATTTTCCGGAAGAAGAATTAGATAGTGGTCATTTTTACTTCGTAATCGCTTGGCCAAGGATATGTTCAATCCTTGCAGGGCTAAAGAGTTTCTGGGGCCATCAACCCTTTCGATGTTTCGCTGTTCTGATGGAAGATATGTAAGTTATAGAAAGTGCATTTTACGTTATTTTTTTGTTTGTCAAAGAACTTGCTTGTTCAGAAGGGATATTTTTAAATCCAAAATTAGTTTCCCAAGAAATTGAAGAGAGTGTTCAAAGAAAGTAGATATTATCATTTTATAATTAAAGCACTGGTTGAAAATTGATGAGTTTTATGTATTATGATAGTTAAACATTTTGCCAATATCATCCAGTTTCACATAGCATATAATTTTCATTAATAATACGTAATATTTTCATAAAAAATAATAAAATGTCCAGTTCCAACCAGAATAGAATAACTTATTAATCAATTTTCCCTATTTTAGAATATTCTTTGTTGAAAAATTTATCTTTAGAAATATTTAAGTAAAAATAATTGTCGGTTAAACCTTTCACATTTAGGATATAATAATATTATTCATTCTTTTGGTTGGTTCAGATTATAATAGCCTCCCTTCTGCCTAAACTTCTGATTGACGACCTTTATGAATGGAAAGATAGAAGTGTGAATCCATATTGCATTAAATAGGGCGATTCGATCATTCATTTTAACTCCCAGAGTACAATCGATGATGACCGTGAATTACTCACGATTTGGTTACATCGCATCACCGTCATGTCCAATCTTTTTCACATCCTAACTCTCCCAACCAATCGGAGCTTATGTCCTCCCATTTTATAGTTTTACCTTCATTCCAGAAGTTAACGCATACCCTCATCCGCAACAACCATCAATGCGTCATAACGCATCCACATGACGTAATGACGTTACTTCTGCAACTAATCACCAGCTCACAAAGCGGGGAAACGAGCGGTGAAAAATTGGGCTCAGGTGCATCCAATCAGGAGCGCAAAGCTTTTCACTCCTGTGCAAGTTGCAAGGGATAAATAGTGGAGTCGTCCGATTGTAATATTGCTGAGGTTATGGTGATTTGCACGCGATAATTCGCAGCTAATCCCGCGTCATTATGCCCTTGATATATCACGCTCTCTCTCAACCCTTCGTCGAGGCTTAAAGTTCAATTTCGTAAAGCTTTCGTCTGACCTAGTCGCCGAGGCAATGTTAATGGCCAATGAGGGATTGAGGCGCGGAACGAAATGACGGCCGGATCCACGGAAAAGCGCCGACAGAACTAGCCGATGGAGATTAGGGATTTAAAGCGAATAAAATGTTGGACGTACGGCGCGATCATAATTTGGTAATTGCCCCATTCCACGCGACTTTGAACAAATCGGAACGATGACGAGCGATTCATTTCGCACTAGTCCGAGTTGCATCTGATTTAGCAATAATTCGGTTTGAGCCGGAACGAGTGATGTGTTAGAAGTTGGCGTTGCGTCGAAAAATGGCGAAGAGAGAAATCGCTCAGGATTACGATTTTGCTAGGAGTGCAGTTTTAAGTGAGCCTATGCTTATACTAGGAGAGAATAATTTAGTAGCGAGAGGCTCAGTCCTGTTCAATGATTTCTAGAACGTTTCGAAAGATAGGAAGGGATATCATCTTCAAAGACACAGACAGACTTGAATAATAAGTTTTTCTTCACTCCCTAATGTGGGTTCCTCTTAAGTGTACCTTTCACAGCATCTAACAAAGTAAAATTAATATTTTAGGAGAATATTTTCAAATTAATCGTTTAATTCATAATAGAGTATTTTGCATGTTTTATACATTTAGCTGCACTTGGTCACTTTTTCCAAAAATATGAATTCGGTGGAGGAAATAATCTTTCTGTATTTTGGGTAGAGTTTAAGTATATATCATCCCTATCACTATTAAAAATTTTTGATTCCTTTTAAAGTCTTTTATGGTTTAGATTATGTTTTAATAAACTGAGAGGTAAATATTATAATAGCTGCATTATACCGGAATATATGCCAGCATTATTCATCAGTTGTTTAAAAAAATATAGTTCTGTCTGGTCACTAACTTATACATTGGTTGGCGTGTAATAAATTCGCTGTAACTCGTAATATACAAATCAAAATATATAATACTAGTGTATTAAAAATTGAATAACTTATCCCACAACATTAGTAACTAATGATATTTTAAAAGAAAATTTTATTTATAATTTCCAATAAGTTTTGATAATGGTGGATGTAGTTTCATGTCTGTCATCTAAAGCTCGTAAATATTTTGATATACATTAAATAATATTTGTGAAAGCGATTCCTATCTTTTTAAACAGTTAAAAGACCTGTGAGGCGTAAAAAGTATTTCTATTTCTGTTGCATATATCTGCTCAAATCCATCAAAAATGTTCGCATTAATTCGCACGCTTTTTAATATTGAACGCTTGGCGATCTGTCATTCAACTCTAAATCCGACCGCGGAATTGATTTTAACGCGTGGATATTGTTATCCTCCGAAGAGACGAAATAATTCGCCCCTATCACGCTTTGTTGACCGGAATAGCCTCCGGGAGAAATGGACTTTAACGGCAACAAAAGGGGTTGCGAAGGAAAAGAAAGGGGAAAGAGTGTAGGCAGTGCGGTTTCCGGAACGTCAAAAGCTTTGCCGACCGGTGGCTTATGTCGGTAAGGGAGTGTTACGGTGGGGGAGCTGATATCCAGCCGTGTCGTTGATTTAACCCTCCTTTTCCCTAAGCAACCCCTCATTAGATCAGACGTCACCCTTGGGCAACTCTCGCATGCCTCAAAAAAAACCCTCTCTTTTCAACACCCCCTCTATATCTCTACTCCCTCTTGACGGTGAAGACCAATCCGCTTAGCATCTCCCGCTGCCCAGCGTTTTGTTTCCGTCGTGTCTAACCAGGAGATTTCCTCCATCCGTTTAACACACTCTCTCTGTCCGTGAAAATTTCCTCTCCTGTCGCGAGCCCGTCTTCTCCTTCATTTCCGACGAGAGTTTTTTTTACGGGAGAATGACGGGAACCTCAAAACCCCGCTGTAACCCACCCACTCGTTGCTACGTCACCCTTTTTTTGTTATTTTTTCCCTCCGTGTCCCTTCCGTTCGATTCCGTTTGCCCCCGGTGATGCAAAAAGGGACATTTACATGAATTCCCAATTGGCGATTGTCTCTTACGTTCCCACGTAACCCCTGAACCTTTTTCTTTCCAAATCCGACTGATTGCTGCCTTTCAGTATCGAATCAGATTCGAGACGGAGTCCATACGCTGTCTTTGCGAAAAAAACGCGATTTATGTGCGAAAATGTAACGGAGTCTTCTTTTTGCATAAAGGATTCGTCATGAGTATTTCTATATCATAGTCATCTGTATCTGAATCTCGTTAATTTTTATATTCTGATGAGTTTTTTTTGGCTGTATTGGAAAGTATACCATAAGAGAATATTTATTACTTTTAGTATTGAATAATATTAACATATGGGTTCAGCTTGTTAAATTCGTATTGCTTCTTCTTTTATGGCTTTTAATTATTGATTAATAACGTGGAGATTGAAGTATTTTAGGCATTTATATATTTTTAATTTATATTAATTTTATTAAGTTTCTTTGCATTAAGAATTGTTGTTTGTAGTTTTATTCATAGAAAATGAAAGAGAAAAATAGGTGAATAAAATTTTCTTTCTGAAAAACATCTCATTTCTTTACGTACAAGAATTAGTTATAGTAACATTTTGCCTTGACTATGATTTGTTTGATGTATATTGAATTTTAGCTTGTTTTATAATAGTTTTGTTGTGTAAATTCTTATTGTATATTCCAATAATCGTTCCTAAACGTTTTACATTTAATTATATGTCAAATTTTGGCATTTAATGTTTCCCAACCAATCAAAACGAGCTAAAGCAAATGTTGTTCTCGTCGCACCTGTTCCTTCTCATTCACCAAGGGTCCATTTCAAAGCAGAGAGAGTTCAAAAGTTTTCATTTCCATCTAAATGGGTAAAACAGAAGCGCATCCCATCTCCTTGATGCGTAAAAACTTATGCAACTGGTTTCTACATTCATATCCTCCCGTCTTCCGAGGAACCAAGACATTGGGACCGAGGAATGAAGAACTTCTTTGATAGGGCCCTCGCTGCCCATAAGAAAGCTATAAAAACGACCCTTCATTCCTCACAATTATCTCTGCAACAGTTACTTTTTCCGGAAGACCTTTCTCGTGTTGATTAAACGAACGTACTCTGCGAATTGCTGGACGTTAAAAGACTTGTAGCGCCAAGGAATTAGCGCCTAACAACCGTTTATAGACTACCTTTCAGAAAGCTGCTTTTACCTTTCCGTCTGATTCTTTTACTTTACGTATTTTTCTTTTCGCTCGGAGAACACGGAATACAAATATCGTCTATTGGACCCTTTTTCCTTCGGTTTATGCACCGCTTGCACACACCCATCCCCTTTCGCATTAGCACCCCCCTCTGATAAATTTAATCTCCGGCGAACAATTAGCATGGAGAAGGGGTAACTACGTGGACGGCTGATAACACCCACCGGAGAGGGCGTTAACGGCGCGGCAGAGGTTGGAGATTAACCGGGGAGGCCGGAGACGGATGAGAGGGTGGTATGCATCCAGCGAGGCGCCATTAAGGGGGAATACGGCGTTATTCTCGGCCGTGAAAGGGACCTTGTCCAGCGGGCCTCTTTCCAGAGATGCAGGAGTCGAGCGTGTTATGTCGGGGTTTTCCGTGGGCGTCGAGGGTTAGGGAGCCGAAGGTAGGATAATTCGCGTTTTGGGGATCGAGGTGAGGATGTATGTTTCGTGGCGGAGGTGGTGTTGGGTTGTTTATGGGGTTGACCATGGGAATTCCTCGAAGGCTTCAATGAAATGGTGTGCTCCGGTATCTGCGATGTTCGAAATTACTTAGGACATGAGGTTTTTACTTTAGGTTCTAGCCACAAAGATACGTTTTTCAGCAGTGAGCCAGAGAATATAGTAAGCTAGTTTTATTTGGAACTATGCCAAGCATTTCACGTCACCAAATTTAAAATTGCTAGCTTCCATCTAACTCAATCTGTTGGTCTAAATTCATAGAAAAAGCACAAGAACAAAATTTAAATTCATCTCCAATTAATATCTTTGTTTTCAGAGGAAAAGAAGAATTTTCGATCAGAATTTAGTATTATTTTAAATGAATTACTTAGTGGTAGCGTCAGTTAAGAGATGGTAGAACTCGATCAGATAATGGAAATGTCGAATTTGTGGAAATTTACGCCTATAATTTAAGTTTCCTCTTCTAGGTGTTTCTAATTTAAAGTGCAACGGTAACTTTGAAAAAGATAAGTCAATAGTTCACCAGTTAATCTCAATATAGGAAACAAACATGTAAGTAAAGATTTCAGGTACAGTTGCTGCTATTAGGGTAATTAAAATCATGCGGCAAATTAATCGCGTTCGGAATTTTTTAGCGTTGATTAAAGTTTCGTACAATAAATCAAAACCATTCGGTTCATGTTTGGCAAGAATTGAAAGAGGATATCTCATAGATGTTACAATAGAAGTCTACTGAGGCGAGGAATATTCCTCGGATGTTGAGGAAAACAAAAAAGACCGAGAAAAACCCTGCAGATAATTCGTTATCGAGGACAAGAGAGAGGAAAGAGGCCCTGATGAAGTGGAATGCGATAGATTTCCTGAGGAAAGAAAAGAAAGACTGGAGAGAAGATGGAGATTGCTCCTGAGTTAGTTACCCTGGATTTGAAAAAGGGAGGAGGGGTTGGAATGTATGGATGGGGGAGAAGGGAAAAGATTATTCCGAGGAGTGGATTAACGAGACTCCAGAGTTACTGTCTACGTGACGAATGGCAATTAAGGGGCAGTGGAGGGGGATGCGAGAGGGAGGGGAAGATGGGGAGGTCGATGGGGTGGGGTAGAGTGGAGTGGGAGTAGCATGCACTGATGAAGAGGCAATGGTTTATTTGGATTTCTAAGTGAATCGATTTTATAGATGTCCTTTTGCATTTTCGTTAGAACTTGTAAACTTCTCGTATACGCGTATATAAGCGGAAGCACGATGAGGATAAATAAGAAATAGTTGGATACACGGAAGGAAAATGTTACTTTTAAGTCAAAAGGCTTTCAGTTTTTCGATTTTCTAAACATAAATTCCTCTTCTTACTGGTATTAAATGTGTCTAGAATTTAGTAAGACTAAATAGGTATATAATTGACAATATATATTTGATTAATCAATTTATCAGAAGATCAGTCATATATAAATTCATTAAATATCAAAAGAATAAGTATGTAGCAAGAGATCGGAACGTAAAACGGCTATGTTGATTTTTAATGATAAATAATTATATAGACGAATTCCTCTTCTGAAGATAATGCATTCATTAACACTTCGATATAAAAGATGTTTATAGTATGGTAATTTTTATTAACTTCTGAGATTCTTTCTTACAACTATAACTCGTGATGGGTACTTAAATACCAAATAAATCAAAGTGTTTGTTTAGACGCTAAAACATGTTGCCACGGTTGCTATTCTGTGATTGTAAACAGCGCCTCCATCTTCCAAAGAACAAAGCTAAGGAGAAGAGATTGCGAGAGGAGAAAATGACAGGGAACGAGTGATTGGCTCGAAGAAAAGAAGTGGAGGGCGTGGATCTTGTTAGCATTCAGAGAAGGGGAGGAATTGTACGAAGAGTATAGGGGAAGCGAAGGAGGGCAGTTGGCAGAAGTCTTATTTGAGTATCTAATTGGTCAGAAGTGGTACAAATGGTGTCGAATGAGCTAAAGAGAATTATCTTTAGTGCGCACATAAATTCTCAAAGCAGATTCTGCCCATCTTCAGACAATGAAATCTTACTTGCTGTGGTCTATGAGCATTAAATCTCGATTCGTCCATACTACGTTGAATGTTGCGTAGTTTTTACGTCATGGAATAAACGAATAGGAGACCCCTTTTATTTTTCCTGAGCTAGTTTTTTTGTTTCGTTGTTTAAATTATAAAATCAATCTTTAAGAATCCATCTTCATATCTACAGAATGATTTTCATACAATTTTTACTGCGTTTTAGTTTTATGTTGTATATCGCGAATTAGTAACTGATTCTTACGTAAATAGTACGGTAATACTGTCCATGTAGAAATGTTGATGGCATCGTAAATTGTACCCTTCTCATATGAGGGAACTATACCTTAAAGAAAAAGCTTCTAGGAAACTTAAAGTAAAAGAAGAGTCTATGTTTTTTTACATTAGATTTGTCTTGAGCTTAACATGAAGAAGATATCAACTTAAAGTGGACAGTTATGCGTAGGTCCAGAAGGAAACAGAATGATGGAATGGTACATGGGAGATACGGTTGATTAGCGAGAGGAAAAAGAGGTTTTAGCAAATCCCTTTGAGGAATCATCCAAGTTAATCAGCTCTGCTTTGAAATCACAATGTCTCGAAGACCTCTAGGGACAGAAGAGACGGAGGAGTGGAATTCTACTGAAAAGGGATAATGAATTAGGGTCGAGATGGTATTGAGTGAGACCCTGGGACGATTTCGTACGCTCGATTTATCACGCGGAAGATTTCTTTTGTTCGGGATGCTGTTTTGTTTTCGACACGAAAGCTTTATTGGTTTTGTGAAGGATGCAGTGTTGTATTTGTACTTTTTTAATTAATATTGTATGAAATGGTTTCCTAAAAGTTCAGTTCTATATTTATAACCTAAAGGGTCCTGTCTGAATCGAGATAAATTTTAAAAACTAAGTTTGATAGTTATTTTCTCTGAATTAACGAGAGTTAGTTTGATTTTATAGTACGTAGATTTTGGAAAATTTCGTAAAAGGAGATGATTTCGTTTGTTTCCATTGCATGTTATTTCTTAAAAATATCATTCATTGTATAGCATTCATAAAATCAATAATAACTGATTTTAATTCACTAGGATATGTTACTTCTTCATTCACTTCGCAATTCTAAAAGTAATTCATAAATAATTAGTTATATATTTTTTCGTGAAATTCATGATTTGTTAATTCTAAGGCTCCTGACAACCCTGATTATTTGCAAGAAGGGTATTTATTTCTATCTCTTTCGACAATTCATTTAAGCATTATATATTTTAATCTTAGGATATAAAGCCTATATTCGTAGATAAATACGCTGAATTAATTAAACAATTTATGACCTGAGAATAGAGGCAATCGAAAGGACCTAAATATTGAAATCCATAAATCTTGCAGCTTTAGTGCGGATCTCGGCAAAAATCTCGAATGGCAACAGCAGGAATTTTAATTCGTTCGTGAGATTCGGGAAATGCGCGGAAGAAAGATGGTCGTTCCATTGAAAGATTCTAATGCCCCGAAATGCAATCACCACTAGGGGGAGTAGCGATAGAGAGGGGGAATATTCACCTAGGGGAAGGGAGTGTTTTTAAGAGAGGGTGTTAGAGAGGAAAATGTTCGAGGGCGTAGGTCGTTCAGAAAACTTGTTGCCTCCAGGGTCATTGTCGCTTATTGCTCTGCCTCCGTGGGGCCTCCCATGGACATTCTCCCTTTTTTTACGCCCCCACTCGTTATGCGGTGGAATCTTCTACTACACTTTGCATCCACCTCTCACTGCTTTGCGTCTTTTCGTGTTCCTTCTATTTCACTTCCCCGAAATCCCGTTCCTCTACACCTTTCCCATTGGCGTTTGTTCGTTCTCTCGTGTCTGTAGAGCTAATTTTTATTGTAAGGGGAAAGGAATTGAGTATATTACACTAAAATCGCTACGAAATTAGTTTTATTTATATTGTTATGAAAGGCTTTTACTGCGTATAAAATTTATCATGATTGTATACGATTTTAACAAAAATGTCCATCTAGGGCGGTTATATTTTCAGAATATTAGAAAATCTTCAGACCTAGTGCTAATTGAATTTGTTTTATTTTTCTATGAGGTAACTTTCTTAAATGGTTTCAGTATATTTGATTCAAACTGTTTGAGAACTAACATCACTACGAATATATATAATATTTTTATTATTCTTTTGTAAGTGTATAGCAAGTAATCATAAGCTTAATATTAGGTTAACTGAAATTTTTCACTCCGGAATTCAACCTGTGATTCTGCATGGTATGATTCGTTGTTAATTATATTCTAAAATTTGGATTCCCATTTAATATCGTATTAAAGTATTACGTAAACTAATTGTCTAATGAACAAATGTTGTAAATTTATGTTATAGTTACATCTACAGTAAAATTATACAAAATTAACACTTACTTATTTAACCCTTACTTATTTAACCCTTAAGATTATTCATCATTACCCTGTACTCTTTTTCATTATTACCTATATTTTCCTCGTACAGTTTTAAATTTAACTACTAACTCGGAAATAATCAGTGGTAGATGTATGTTATATTTAATCTAAAACGTATTCATTGAACTGAAGAAGAACAACGAAAGAGCGTTTAAATGTAAACTGTATAATTAAAACCAGTTTAGTTAATATCTCTCCTAATTTCTTTCCAGGTTCACTCAGTCTCTTCCACCTCTTCTGTACGTTCCATGTAATACACTCCACCTGCCTTCGACCGCTGCAGTTAAAGCCGGAGTCGTTAGAAGCCATAGCATCTGCATCTCTCAAGCCCATCTTTCTCAGACTAACAGTAAGTGCCTTTCTCAAACCAGAGGCCATTTTGCTTCTTGTGTCGGCATTTTTCCCTCGCCCACTCTCCGCGTGAAAAAAACATCGTAACTAGCATCCCTCTTTCATCTCTCCTTACACATCCTCATCCTTGCAGAATTAAGAGGAGACTGAAACGGTTGCATACGAATGGTCGATTTTGCGAACGACGTTCTCAGTAAAAGGGTGGATTACTAGGAATTTATTTTTTTTTTGCCTTTTAAACGAAACTGTTATTTTATCGAATTTTGTTGACGTAAGAGCTGGTGCGTGTATTTCTTACGGCAGTTTGTTTCACGGAATTTTTTTATTTACGTTCTAGAGGATCTGTATTAGTCTTTTATTTTCTGGCAAAAAAGAAATTTCAAATTTATCACCTCGTATCTTCTTTTGTAATTAAATTAATTGCGTTGCGGGTTTACTAGAAGTGTGTCCATATTTACGTATTTTTAATGTTTTAAACCTACTTTTAAGGCCATAAATTTTCTGCTCCTTATATATTCGTCGATAATGCATCTATTTGTGAGATTATTATCACTCATTTCTTCTATCTCTTTTTAAATTTCATGTGCGAAGAACATTTTTGTTTAGTTTCCCAATCAAGGTTCTTTGTATATTTATTTATGTATTCTAATGTATTCCCACTAACATCAATTTGCGGACAATCACAGTGAGATATTTAAATCAATAGATGGACGTATATTAACATACATACCCTGAGAGCAAAATTTCTCACTTATCCGGGATTCGAACCGCGACCTTAACATAATAACCACTTCGCTACCTAGTAGTATCCATCATCATAATTTTACGAATGTTATCTTTTTAGATGTTATCAATGGCTTTGAGAAATTTGGAAATAACTTTCATTTAAAGAACACTGAACGATTCAATTCTTTAGTGTAGGTGATGTTAAATAGATGTTAGGTAAATCAGTTGATGATCCAAAATTTAAAAGTTTAAATGGTTCCATAATTATTCAAGAAAGTTTCTTACAGTCTCAATTAAGCAAGCAGAGGTATCATAGGTATGATTTTCTTCTCGGTAACCATAGTTACAAAATTTTGTACTAAAGTCTCTACTATAAATGTAATGTAATGTAAACATTGTGATTATTTTCGTTTCGTAACCGCAAGCCATCTTCGTTCGCATGTCCATATTCGGATTTTATGCATTAGAGAACAAACTTTCCCGCCTTCGGACGTTATCTATGGTTGCGTAAGCGCGTGGACGCAGGGGAGCGAGTATGCGAAAGGAGATAAAAATATTTATAGTCGAAGAAAAGAGGATGAGAGGTATAAATCAGGATTGGACTGCCTTTATTTATCGCGCCCGTTTGACGTGCCATGGGTGCGGTGACGTGTTTGCTCTTAATTGAAAGGAACGCCACACCTATCGTAGCTGTCTTTCAACCCCTTTCCAAGAGATAATAGCGCTGCCGCGGCGTTTTAGAAAGCTCCCTTTGAAGAATTCTACCAAAGCCTCGGGAATGGATCATAAATGTCGATATCTACTACAGATAGCGTCATACCCGATGGGGTAGGAATTGCTATGGTATGAAATTGCGAGGCTTAGATTCCCATCGATCTAGGGGAAACAATTAGAACCGTAGTGTCCATATGGGCTATTTGGGTGGACAAGTATATGCAATTTTGACCACCTTAGAACAATTGTGGTTCTCTATAGCTAATTCAGTATTTTTGTGAATTCCTAAAGATATTCTGCCTCAAATTTTATTCGAGCAATTATTTAACAAATAGCTCGCAGGAGATTATTTAGAAGTAGTTGAGTTTTGCGAGTCTTTAAATACTTAAATACATAATTAGAATTTAAAGGATGGATCTTTTAATTTACGCAAGCACAATTCATGCTTTTCAAGCTGTCAGTTTAAAATTCTTAATACGTTTTAGAATCTCCGAGATTCACTATTGTTTATATAATTTGGAATTTATTCATGTAAAGGTGTTTTACGAGAAAATTTTACTAGGGTACGTCTCAGAACCAGTAAATTAATTTAAAGTGATTTTGCTGTTTATAACAAATACTACTTAAGCTTCTTATTATTAATCATGCTTAGTATTCATAATACTACTTAAGCTTCTTATCGAAAGAACTAAATCTAAAAAATCAGACTCTCAGATGTTGAAAAATTAAAAATGTGTGATAAAAGATTCCAGTTTTGCACACGTAAACCTATCTGTAATATACCTAAATAAGACGTATGTATATATAGGAGATATTAACTACAGAATCGAGAAATAAGGTATGATTAATGTGGAATTCCAAAAGAGTTGCTAAGTGACCAAACATCATTTCGATGTATCTCCTCAGGGAAAGGTTAAGCAATCGCGTATTGGGAAAGGGTTGACGATGCAGGAGGATTCAGATTTACGTCATTGCGGATGTTTTGAGTCGTGAAAACGAACGTCGGATGAGGAGAAAGTGGGCGCGACTGGTTAACAATACTTAACGACTCCGTAACCAAGCGACCAAGATAGGGAATGTTCGACTCGTGTCCTTAGCTGCCATTAGCTTCGAAAAAGAAAGCACCGGAGGTTTGAAATCTTCAAACGCGAAAGAGTATGGCGATAAAAGAGGGAGTATTTCAAAGCGGCGAGTCGTAAAAAGAGATAAGAAGAGAGTTATTGCTCTGTGAAATGTTTCACAGATTCTAGGATTTCGCAGTGACATACTTTTCCTCCAGTTTATCGGCATGAGTTGAGATCATTTAGTTGGGAAAGCGTGTTATAGACTCAGGAAATGGATTCTATTCCGTCACCGTCTGAGGAAATAGTGGAGAAACTTTTTCTGAGATGGAGATTTATTGTTTAGACCCTTCGTCATAAATAATCTCTTTGGTTTGTCCCGATATTTTCATTTTTTCAAATTAAAAATATTGATTGCATCCTATAAAATTTTGATATGATTGAAAGTTTTGAATTATATTTCGGAGCTCTATATTTACAAATTTGTCATAAGATAAATACCCTATTCTTACGATATTATCGCATTGATAGATTTCACACTGTCGATCAAAGCTTTTAATCTGTGACCAATGAGTCAATGCTGCTGAATGTCATTTTAGTAAAAATTATCTCAAATGTTGTTTGTATATTTAAAACTATATTTTATAATCGTCTGGTAGATGAATATTTGGTGTTATCAAAAGAAATACTCGTTTTCTCTAATCAGCACATACATTAAGAACTGTGAAAAGAAAAACCATGGTATTGATATCAATTCTAATGTTTCAAGCATTTTTCGAGACGTAATTTATATTCATCCAGTTCATTAAGTTCCGTAGGAAATTCCTTCTAACTGTCATAACATAATTTATCGAAAGCTTCCACTTTGACGTAAAATAATTCATTTAGATTACATTGAACGCACGTGCCTAATAACTCATCCATATAGTTTTCGTTTTTCGCTACTGTATATACATGGGAAATGTATTTGATCCTATTTGGCTACTTTGTATTATCATTGCCGCCTCTGTAATTAAATCACGTAAATATTTGCGACAGCCCTCCTTACCTCTTGTTCTCGGTACGGATGTGAGCATGGGCTGATACCTAGCGCCACCAAGATGGGGGTGCGGCGATGGATGAAAGTGTTGCATCTGATCAGGGTGCTGTGGAGGTGCGGATCCATCCTCTCTCCCCATGTCCTCCACCCTCCCCTCCTCATCCACCATTTCCCCGTCCCTGAGCCCTCCTTCGCGGCCTCCGCGGAAGTAGGGCCTCAAGGGACCGTCCCAAACACCCCGCCCTCTCATCGCGTGGGGCCCTATTGGAGATCCGTTGACCGAGGGCTGAGGGAAGATCTGAGGGGAAGATGCCCCAAGCAGTCCAGGTCTTGCCCCGGGGCCCACTGGTCCTAGAGAGATAGAATTGCTGTCAACACAAATTCACTTTGGCCCCAAGGCGAAGGGGTGAACGGAGGAGGGTCCGCTAAGATTATTGTTATTTAATGGTGTTTAAGGTCCAATTTGTGTCTCCGAAAGGGTCTTCCGGTATCAGAGTTAATAGGCTAATGGGACGGGTGCATCATCTGCCAACTCTTAAGGTACTCAGTAATAATTGCAGAGAGAAGTTTGATTTTCCCCTAAATATATAGAGAACTCTGCTCGGATTACTGTGGTGATTGGCTTTAGTGCTTTATGCTTTTATTCATCTGCAAATGTTGCCGTATAGAAGCGTTGAACAAGAGGATAAGTACGACGTAAGTGAAAGACAAAGAAATGCAGAAATTTAATTTCCTCGGTGGGGATATTTGCTAGAAAACTGGATATATTGATTCGAAAATGCTGACAATCAAGTATAAAATTTGATTTCCGAGATGAATAGTCATTGTATTTTTACAAAAGTTTTGACGAAAAATAGGTAACTTTTATTAATACTTGATGTCGTTTTCGATAGATTGGTTGATATAAAGCTTTTATGAATACGATATGTACTAGAGTGCTCAGCCTTTGCTATTCAATGAAACGTTTTGAACTTTGTATTTGAAATTTGTTAAAATGTTCTAGTTGAATACTAGCAGGATTTACTGGAATATTGATCTTTTCTTTTGTGTATCAGATATTTTTACTCTTCGTAATGTGTGTTTGAAAATAATATTTTCTTACAAAATCCTATTCTGTCGCCTCGTATATTTATTTAACTTAAAAGGATGTCATTTCACGTTCAGACAGATTTGCGTTTGTATTAAAACATGAATCAGAACAGGGCGTGCACAAAATTTTAATCAACGCTAACTCTTCAAAGATTGGACTTTCGGAGAAAATGCCTCGTAATCGCTCGGATTCACCCGAAACTTATACGTTCCCGGAAAAATCATTTTCCGACTATTTCGCCAATCATCCTTCGAGAGACGATAAGGGAAATCTCCAGCAGTCGTATCTACATATCACGCGTCGATTTCGCGATTAAAAGGATGACGGTTAATCCGGAAAACGGAGAAATAACAAATCCTCAACGGAATCTTCCTTAATTCGCGCAGAATGGACATATGTCGCCGTCGCAATCCTATCTCGCTCGTTTTATTAGCGGACGTGGGTGGGGACATATTAGAGAGAACATAAATCCTTTTGACGATTGATTGTTTTTTGTCGGTCTTTTCAAGTATAATCGCCCATCTACCTTAATCCTCCCCCATCCCAACGCCTCCAGGTGTAAGACAAGCCGAGCCGAACGCGTGACATTCGTCGGAACACGGCGACCTGCCCGTTTGTGTATCCATGTGCCCGATGGTGTTCTTTTTTTCTATCTGCGAATCCGCGAGGGAGCGATGAAAAAAAAGACAGCTTTACTCGTCACAGCGCACCGTCCTCCCCAAACCTTCAACTCTGTTTTCTCACGGATTTTCCTGTCTTTCCCTTCCTTCTGCCGCTAAATCCATCCCTCTGGGTCTTCCGTCACCCCCAACTACCGCTCGTCGTCTTGCTCTTTTGCCCAGACACACGTACCGGTTCTCGTTTCATGTTTACGATTTCCATGTCATGATTGCGCCTCTCGTCATCCGGAGAATAGTTGGTCCGTCATCGAAGTGTAAACGAGAGCTACACGTACTGTTTCGCTGGATTGGTTTTGCAAAATATTGTGGGAGGGATGTTGTTTGCTGATCGTCAAGGTAATAGATGTTCTCTAAAGTGAATGTTTTCTAGATTTTGACGATAGCTGGAATACGAATTCATTGATATTGTAGGTTATTTGAAGCGATTAACATATTAAAAGTACCTTCTTAAATTTTGAAGGAAACTGTCCTAGTCTTTCATTACTTTACTTTCAAAGCTATTAGAATATTCTTTTAACAAGGTGAATTTTCAATAGTTTTTGTCTTAAGACATAATTAAGATAAGAACAAAGAAAGTAATACACCTAAGCATATTGCTACTTATATTAGATCAGAAATGAAATATAACTCGCTCTCAAA
The DNA here is from genome assembly GCA_020796165.1 of Pantala flavescens. NCBI lineage: Eukaryota > Metazoa > Arthropoda > Insecta > Odonata > Libellulidae > Pantala > Pantala flavescens. The sequence continues at coordinate 14,519,281 of CM036879.1, read as the reverse complement.
AGTTGCAATTGAAAAAGAAAACAATTTAATGGGGAAATACATGAAAATATTCTAATTAAGTAACGATTTTATCATTAAAAATAAATTTCCGTTTCAAAATTGCTTTCAGTAACGTTATGTCTGTTAAGATTCATCATCCCGTGTAATTTTGCTATGAATAGGTTTCTACTTTTCCTACTAAGAAAACATTTTCTGCATCTATTATTCCCTTTCCATAGTTAAATCTTTCCTATTCTTATTCTAATCTATTCCTTATCATATATTCTAGCCTGGATTCTTTAATTACGCAAATTTATTAAATTTTCTATACTCTTCTATTGTACAAAAATACATTTTAACGATAGTTCATCTGTGAGCGCCATCCGAATGATAATTGCCGTCTGGCAGAGCCTCCAGCAGTGTTTCTCATATACTGGAACCAGCGGATTAACCAAGCTAACTCGCTTTTTTAATAAACGGCGCATCCTGATTGACAGCGGCCCCCTGATACTAGCACAACTTCCGGTCGCCTTCCCTTCACAAATCCAGAGGTGAGGAATCATCGAATTCTTTCCCGAAGCCGAGCTTAATTTCCAGTGAGATTTTTTTGTCTTTTCCGAGGTGTGAGGAAGGATATCTGGAGAGAGGGTCAAAGGGTGTGAGGATGTTCTTTGGCTATTTTTCCCTAATCTGGCGTACGAGTGGATTGACAGGGAGCTTCCGACAGTAAACAGAGCGATAAACGGATCGCCTCGGCGATCAAATGGAATCGAAGTAGTGTGACAAGTTTCTGATGGATTTATTATTTTCGTGTTTCCAACGGAGACTTAGAGATGAACGTAACAGCACAGCAAGGGTGGTATCGATTCGTTAGACTGGTAAGCCTTTGCACATGTTTAGTTACGATTCGCGTAATTTAAACACACAGTAATACGTTCGATGTAAATTTAAGATTGTTTTAATTCGTCTCTGGAAGCCCACGTACTCCTATTGTTTTTAATGTTGAAATTATAACTTTTATAGCGATTTTTATTATGATATTTGTGCATAAAATTAATTATGATTTATAAATATTAATTCTATATGATTTATTGTTCGCGTGTAATTAATAATACGTTTAATGTCTTCAGATTCTTTTCATTGCGTAGTTTTGTTAATGGCTTTATGTATATTGCTAGTATATAGTTAGTATATAGTTTAGTATATTGCTATCCTTTACGTGAATTATTTTACAATATCACGTCCAAGATTTGTAAATGTTTTAATCATTGAGGCTATATATTTATCGATATTTCATTGGCGATATCATTAGTATGTTTTAAACTGAAAAAATTATACTTCTATTGTTTCATATAAATGTATTTAAAATCTCTGGACTATTTAATATTCTTCTATGTGTACGTTCATTTTATCTTATGTAAAAAACTCATTGAAATATAACAACGCAATATGTAGAACGGTTGGTTTCGAACTATGAACAGCTCTCGTTAATGCATTCAGTCGATAACCGCCAAATTCTCGCACGTTCTCGCGAAATCGGGATCGCCGTGAATCAGGAAATCTCTCGTCAATAATTCGCAAAAAAAGGTTCGCCGCGGTGCGTTGCAGCAGCACAATTTGGCGCATGTACGTGCACCGGGTGCGAGGTTAGGGAATAAGGGAGAGCCGCATGCTCCCGAGGTTTCATCAACACTAATTCCATCGAGTGACGGCCGACGCCGTCAATAAGCGTCGAAGCGCGGCGCCCGATAAACCAATGGAGCAGCCTGATTGGGCGTTTTGGGGCCCCCGAGATCGAGTTTCGCTCCACGCGTCCAATCAGAGCGGGCGTCGGAAACGGACTTCGGTGCCAAAACGCGTTCGCACGGATTCGACAGTTCTAAACTGAGAGTTGCTCTTGATTTATGTAACACCCATTCCAGAGGTTCTCTAGTTCGTCTGGACGATCCAAAAATCATTTCCCAAGCAAGACCGATTTCGGGAGTTATGCTACGGTGGTTTTTTTTACGTTCGGAAAGGCAAAGGAGCGGTAAAATAAATATTATTTCGCGTCTACCGCGGGACGAACGCAAAGGGAGTAATTGCGTTAACGTCAATTTGCCGCGGGGATGTATTTTTCACGGCGCGTCATTCTTTCGCAGGTGCGGGATTTTTTTCGTATCGACGGACTGAGGATTAAACAAGGATTTAAATCAGTGCCCATTATTTAAACCTAACTCGTTGCGATTTTTTTGAACGATCTTTTGAACGTGTCAAAGTGAGTTTTTGTTTGTTGTTGTATTAAGGTTCATTCTGATTGCGGAGATAATGATTTTTTGAGTAAAGGTGCTGGTGAATTAGCTTAAAGGCTCTAGAAGGATTGGAAATGTATTATTGACCAACACTTGCACCCAGTTATGTATTTCTTTAGCGAAGAGAGTAATGGATGGTTCGCAGTTTATATCAATATGTATTTTTATTTAAATTACCGTGAAAATTATTCCACGTAATTCGTTTTTTTAATTCGCAGAGAAATAAGCTGTACATAAAATGAACTGTATACTTTTTTTTAATTTTAATGTAATTTTTTAAGGTTACTTTTTGAATCATACTTAATTGAATCATTATGGAAAAGAAAACCGTCTATCAAAGTGAACGTCATAATCTTTCAATTCGGTTAGTTACAATAGAATAAAACGATTTATTTAGAATAACAGTGATCTTCGATTGAATTTTTTGAACGTAAAATACGGTCATTCATTTATACTTGGTTATATTTACAATTGTGGAATTTGCAATAGGACAATCATGCCCTTGTTTCGGTACCAGATTACCTACTTTGTAATACTTTGTGACCTTTTCCTAGTCGAAGTAGTAAAATCATAACTGTTTCTGACGTTAAGAAATAATAAGTATTCATTTACTCAGCTTATAAATTAATGCGGAATAAATGAGAAAAGCTACCCTCTTCCATTAAGAACTCAATTCACTCCATCTGCGGAAGCATCACGTGGTCGAGAGAGTATCGAATCCTTCCTTCGCTGGAAATTTGCGGAAATATTAGAGCCCTCGACTTTAATGGCCGGAAGACAAATAGCTGCCCACTTAATCAACTAAATGGGAGTAATCAAATTTTCTCCAAAGATTTGATCTCACGTCCAACCTTTCTCCATGTATCACGCATTTGTCAAGCCACGAACCCTTTCAGCTCTCCTCCCCCTCTCTTTAGGTCCCCCCCCATATCTTGCAGACACCCGAGACTCCTACCTTCCGAACATTAATCTCCCTTCTCATCGACTCTGCGGAAATTTCCCCTACCGTACGTCACCAACAACCCCTAATAACCACCCATCATCCGCCTACCATCTCCTCCCCCGAATTCCAGCCCCGCCTTCCCCACCCCCCCGCAGATCTTCCGATAGCGTTCCCCCCCTTTCGTAGTCGCACGCCATCTATTATTCCTCCACTTATCTGCTCGTCCTTCGTACGCCAAAAGTCCTCTCTCTTAATGCTCGATTCCGCTCGTTCCAATCAATCCAAACTGCTCGCAAGTCGCAAATCGCCGCTCCCTCGAGTCGACAATGAGGAGAGAGGCTCAGATGCCCCCGATTAACGTCCACTGCTATTACAATCACCGATCTAGTAGGGGCACCGGTAATCCGGAGTCGGCTAGGACTACGTAGCGGAGATGGTCAGCCAGAGAATGGCTATCCTCAGATCCTCTCTCCTGCGTTCGATGTTTACGACCGCACCATCTCCGAATACGAGATTTGAGATGGGACGGAAATCTTTCAAAGTTAAAGCAAATCTTTCGCGATACTATTACACGATTGCATGTACTATTTATTAGGAATATTATCGTATTTTATGTCATTTGAAAAAGACACGTAATTACGTAAATTGATATTATGAGAACTCTCTTATATTTTCTGCACGTATTTCTTATTTGCCACTCTTTTATGGTTACGTATGGTTACGTAAAATTTATAGTCATAAAATATTGACATCAATTGCAAATAATTATATAAATTATTATAACTATTTTCGTGGTTGTCCTTTTCAATGTACCTGAATTAATTAATAGTTATCGAAACTTCAAATCTATTTAAAGAAACTATGCGTCGATTTTATTCACTGATTAAGTCAATTAAATGTCGATGCAAAAAATTTTTCCTCAAGTTTCTAATGGTTGGGTAAAAAGTAAGCTATGGTAAATTCTCAAAACCAGTTCTATCCGGAATAAATAGTATACAAGTGTATATTGATCTATCAGTGTAAAAAGTCGTTTCGTTGCCACATATCCTATTAAATTTAATATTCCAAGTACTCATATAGCCAAATACGATCAACGGTTCCAATATTATTCCCTCACTCTTCCCCTTACTACTCCTTACCTTTCTTGCGTAAGCTTTACCTTCTGGCCAATGTTCCTCAGATCTTAAGGAGCTCGGTTCCCCAACGCGGTTCGGCCATGATCTCACGAAAATCCTATTACGGCTCAATTAGACTTAGGGCTTCCCAATGAATCTCCACTGCTTCCGATAGCCTCTTTAAGTACTCCTTCCATTCCCCATCCTCCAACTCTTATTTCGCCACCCGTTAATCTCTCTTTCGCCTTATTTCATTGGAGATTTCATCCTATTCCTCGCCCTATCCGTCTCTCCTTTCTTACCACGGAAAACCCGCCTCTCATCCCCTGTGAATTATGAATGTGACGTCTTATTCGGTCGGGAAGGTCTCCTAACCAGAAATCGCCTTCACCGCGAACCATCTCCCTCGTGCCTTTATCGCTCCTACTACGAAGGCACGGAAATCTCCTTCGGAAATCCTGCCGCAGATACTTTACCGTGAGGTTCCCCGCAGAGGATTATGGTTTGACGTGTTCCCATAGAGACGAAGGCCGTAATGTATTTGGCCATCATTTTTGAATTTTTTTAGCGTTCGAGATTTTTTCGAATCATACTAACTTTCTGGGATTATCTTTTACATCGGATTTGTATTTATCTATATTATACTAGCGTACAATGCTATGATACAATATCCTCAAAAATTTCATAGATTCATTTCCCAGGTCCGAGGTAGTCGTGCAAATTAATTTACTTTACGTTTATACGGTTACAAGCTTGTGCTCTTACTTGTTTTCAACATAAGCTCTATGCAGTGTAATTTTAAGAAAATACGATTATATTTAACGTTATTGTTGATTAAAAAGTCTATAAAAGTATAAGAGAGTAAGTCTTTTTCTATTTATTCCACCGTATTTTTTTCAGATCTTAAATAGGCGACTTTAAATTAGTGATAAATTATAGGATGTCACGAAAGTTTTTCAAAATTGCCCATATGAAACGCTTGATTTTAGTTCCGATTCATCGTTGAATAGATATAAAAGGTTCTCATATCCCTTTCAATACACTTCAACTCGCATTCAGACAGCTCACTTTATCTCGCAATGATACAATCAATAGATACGAAGTATAGAGAGCGTCTGTCTTCATAGAAGAAACTCCTCGAAGTCTATAGTCTAATAGAGATAGTTTAAAAGACGCTTTTGACAGCATGGGAAAATCTTTCTTCGATCAACGGATCATCGAACGAGAATAATGCCCATATTGCAATCAAATCACCATTCCCGCCTACATTCAATCCATTCCCGCATCGTGTTTTCTTCTCCTAATAACAACACCACTTTTTTTCTCCCCCATCACTCCCGCCGAAGTTCCACTCCATCGCACTCCTCCCCCTCACGAAAATATACTTCCATTACCCATCCACAGTCTCCAACCCCAATTCGCCTCAACCCTTCCCCAATCCAAGCAATCAAGATCCCTCATACAGTTGTTGCCTTGACCCAGTGACGTCAGATGACCTGCCGGGCGGCCACTTTTGTTTGATTCTTCCATCTTCCCGCTTCTTTTCCCCCTTCTACGCCCACTCTTATTGTCAGCCTTACCCAATTTCCTCCACTCTCTATCACAATGGTCTTCTGCACTCACGAAGTTATAGTTCTGCTCTAAATACCGTGGTCACAAATTCCCTAAAGGGACTATTTCATAGGGCAGAATTTATGTCTTTATTGGCTATGAAACTTGAATCAGAAGTTCCCCCGTGATTTACCCATCGTTTTGATCTTTTTATGTTTATTCGGTCTGACTTTTCCTAAACGTTATCTGTTTTTAAGATCTTTTAGTTCGACCGCATGAAAATTATTTATTGCGTGTGATTTAATGAATCATGTCCATGAAAAGCAAGGTTTTTGACTCTCGTCTGAAGCTCGTTTTTCATCTGCAAAATACAATTAATTTCTTTAAGATGATTGATAAAATGTACATCTGCTTCGTGTTTTATATACCTTTGAAAAAATTAATGAATTCTTTGAAAATGAATCACCCTATTCCTTCATTTCTATTGCACATTCGACTGTCAGTTCACCTGTACATTGATAAACATAACATCAATGAATATATATAGAATAAGATAGAACATATTCTGTGATTGAAATTGATCGTAAGATGCTTTGAGAACAACTCCTTTTACGTCAGTTTGACCATCTCTTCCATAAAGAATAGGTGACTACACAGTATTATCAACAGCTGACGAGAATAGATTCCTGGTAAGGATAGTTTATTGCTCATACTTTTCTTCGAATAATATTCCGTTCGATTGTGACTCATAATTCCGATTCGGTCATAGAGTTCGTGGAAATAAATCCGAGGCGATCACTTAATCCTCTTCAATAATTCACGGAACGAAAGATAGCTCCTCTTATAGATGTTCCGTTTCTTTCTATCCCTTGTATCTGTTTCGTACTCGATACCTATATTCACGTGTTTCTTCTGCCAAAATATAATGCTGTTAAGTTGATATTCTTCGATTTTTTTACTCTATAATTAAATGGCTAAGGAGACTCCGTATGTCAGATATTGCTAAAAATAATGCAATAAGATATTTTGAATGTCTTAATAATGTTCATTAATCATCATTAAAATATTATTTCGAGATATTTTGATGGTAACGTAGCACTAGATAATTTTGTCAAAATTACAACACATATTTCTTTCGTATATCAACAGATGATGGTCTTCTTATTTTCATTATATCTTATATTCTTTATTCTTAAAATATTTCCATTTCTCTAAATCGTAGTTTGTGGTTATAGGCCTCGCTTGAAGGTGATCATGTAAAAAATGTACGTCTTTAATAAGAAAAGGCTGAAAGAGAAGAGAAATAACGAAGATATAATACTACGACCTACTCTAATTTATTCGCAAGTAATAGTAAGATCATCAAATGATAGAAAAAATTTAAATTTTGTGTCGTATAAGAAATGAAATGAAATATCCCCCGATGAGAATTTCCACTTTAAATACTTTAACAATATCTGTACAAATTTACTTCTCGCTCCGAATCCTCCGTTGCGATAACAACAACAAGAAGGGCGCTACTTATCCCAACATGACTTGGGCGCTGTTGCGTCATCGATTGCGGTGGGCTTTTATCGAAACGCCGCCCGTCTTCGCCGCCTCCTCTAAATGCCTCTGTGAATAACTCCGCTGTAATTGGATTTGGTGACCCACGGCATAAAACGGCTTCCCTCTCAATCGCTCACAGATTTACGCATCCGAACAGTGGCAATCTTTTCCCATTCCTTCTCATTGTTTATCTTTTTCATCGTCCCCCTCCCCCATCGTCCACCCTCCATCCGCCACCATAATTTTTAAAGAGAGAGATGAAATTTTATTTCTCTTCCGTAACCTCCGACCTCTTCCTTCCTACCCTTCACTCGGCCAAGTGTGTTTGTCTATGGCGGATGACTCAGCTGCTCACACACTCTCATCTCCACTGACGTCTTCCTACTCCTTCGCTCTATTTAGTTCTCCATCGAGTAAGATCCCACAATTCGTCATCTTACATATCTCTCAATCGGAATACGGGTTCAAGATTTCTTGGCCTCGATATTTTTTCCGTCCCGTCTTCCGTTCAGTCCCGAGCCTAATTCGTTACTCGCCCCGTTTTAGTGGTTTGTCTCTCTCTGTGCCGAGAGGTATTCTTCCGTTATTGATTATACGTCGACGTTGAGATTTCTCGTGTATATCTCCGTTTGATGAATTAAATCAACGTTTAAATGTGTTTTACGTGTCCATTCTATTATGAAGGCTTCCTCGTAAGATTTACGTTGTATTCATTTGGATGTTGATTGCTGTTCCGGGAGTTTTCATATCGTTCTGTTTCGCTGATGTATCGACGTCATAATGGATGATACTAACGCGCATTTACTTCAACGAACATTAACTGAAGCAGGGAATACTAAAAGCATAAGCAATACGCTTTATTACCTTCCTAAAGTTATTAAAAGATGAGCTCAACCTTCTTCACGTAAGCAAGTGGTGATGCTAAACGTGTTCTGGTTAATATTTTTCACACTTTTAAGCTAAAGAGATTCCTATTTTTTGTATCAAACTACCTTTTAATGGAATTCATAGATAAATTGAACTTAATTCGTTTCTAATGTTTATTATCTGGTTTCTTTTTTGTGGTCGGGCACAGTCATTTATTCTCGTATTCGGAGTGGATAAGGGCTGTAAAGACCGAAAAACTTCCACATAATGATCGAACAAGATTTATGAGATGATGCTATCAATCATCGTCCCCGTATGCTGTCCCATGGCAACGATTTTATAGCATCTGACATAATCTATCTTCGTTCGGTTCTTTTACAATCAATTATGGTTTCTCAACTTGTGCCTAGACAACACCCTGTACACAAACATCTGAGACCGAATGCCCGTAGATATCGAATCGAGCTTAATAAGTTGTGCACTTACAGATTCAAAATACATAGCCTTTTAGTCGTTTGTTTTTCCTTTATCTGTGATTAAGACATCGTGGCACTAATCGAGACAAATAGAAACGTAACAATGTAAAGGACAAATAAATTCTAGAGTGGAGTCCTTATGAATTACTTCTTTTAATTTTAAAAGAGGGTTAAGGTAAATATATTATCGAGAATACTTGTATGCATTGTTATTATACTTAAAGATTCTGAAATTGATATAAAATCTAATTATGGAAGTAAAGGAGCGAAAATCTGCTTTAAATTGAATAAAAAAAGATCTCAAAGATGCATTTCATTATATATTAATTTATTTATAATATATTCATTTATACATTGCATCTAAAATACAAATACGTATTAATGTCTCAGAAAAGCTAGCAGAGATGTACTATCAACCCTAAATGTTTCTGTTTTTTTCATTTTAATTTTATTCAATTATTTATTTTGTCGAATCAATAATTTTCGCAGGTATAATTAATCATCTTTTGCCATAATATAAATGAGCAGGAATAAAGAAATTGAATAGAAATAAATAAACAGTTAAGAATTCCTTATTAGTGAAATTAATCAATATTCAAATTGATATAATATTCACCCCCCAGAACTTCGAAATTGAATTATTCGTACGACATAAGAATATTTCTTTAGGTAGTCATATGCGCGAATTTTCCTTTGTGTCCGTTAAAGGTTTCCATTCCTTTCAACCTATATTTCTTTCCTAAATTCCCCTTCGGCAGTCCCTTCTAACGCTGCAATCATGCCTTCATTCCCGCCGAAGGCGTATTGCATGGAATCGGAAGTGACGTCACTTTGTCCTCGTTGTTGTGTAGCCGTCGACGGAGTGTTCAGCGGCTGATGGATGATGGGAATCCGGTTGGGCGATTGGTTTCGAGGTTGGAGGAGGGGGAGGTATGAGGAGCAAGGCGAAAGGGGGATGAGGCGTATTGGGAGGGTAGCTGTGGGGGCAGGAGCAATAATTCCTATGATTCCCCACGGGGGTGGGCAAGGGGGAGCAGCCGTCCGTTTGATTCGACCGGTGGTCAGTCCGCGGAGGGTCCAGCAGGTCGGGTGGCGGCCAAGGGCGAGTGGAAAGCCGGGAGAAAAGGCGCGTGTCCCTCGGGAACAAGAGCTCATCTTTCTTCTCTTGTTTCCTATGAAGTCCGTTCACTTCCCTTATTTCTGTTTATAAATCTCATTCATTCATTCCTTTCTGAAAGCCTGGGAACTTAGGGGTATAACCTTTCATGCGATCGAAGCATTCATGTAGAATAGAAAAATTTCAAAGGATAAAATGAAGGTGATAGTATAGGAATCATTCAAATTCTAGGCAGAAAATGAAACTTAAAGTATCGAAAAAATTTCTAAAGCTTTTATGTTCATTAGTTTTTCAATTGATTGAATACACATGTATAAATTTAATGCACGTCATTATGAGATTTAAGTTAAAAAAACAGGTTTTCATCTAGTTTATTCAAATCAGGAATCGAATTAAATTTCATTGAGCACAATTCTCTGTATGCTGAAAGACAGTATTCAAAGAGTTAACAAAATCGATACCTGCCATCATCAAACTGGTACTGTTGGCGTTCGTCCAATTGTATATTTTTTGCTTACTGAAGTTTACAAAGTTTATATTGTTGCTAACGGTTACAGCTAACTAAGAGAATTCCCTTAGCAAATACTTCCATTTATTGATTTTTGAATATTTCTGTTATTCGCAAGAAAGGATGAAATAGAAGAATATTTATTTTCTCAGCTCATCTAATTGTCCATCTCAATCCACTCAATTATCACTTCAAGAATTGAATTTTTGTTTTTCGGATCAAAGGCTAACCTGAACTAAAGGTTATATTACAATATTGAACGGAGGAGAAAAGTTTATTAGATTATCATCATTGTATTTATGTATGAGGATGGAATAGGCATTAGTTATCGACATTACTTTGTGATTTGTTCATAAATATACCATACTTATCGTGAGAACCGATGACATAGTGCACTCGAACTCGTTTTCATGTCGATTTCTAACATTTCACCTCACCACACGGTAGGAGGGCTTTCAGAACACGATAGAAACCTTCCTTTCGAAATCCCAAACCCAAAGAATTCCTTTTCATGGAAAATTCCGAACTTCAATTCTCTCTTACGAAGAGCATTTCGAACGGACAACGGAACACAAGTACTGAATGGCCCCTAAAATGCATCAATGGTAACTGAAAGGCCTCGCGATTGAATTTAAATTTAGCTGCATCGAATAATTTGCCCCTAATTAGGAAACTGAAAAATCGAGGAACGATCGTGGAGAGCAGGGAGCGTATTTTATTTAAAAAGGAAGGCAAATTGAGCGAGCCACCGCTCCCATTGTCTTTTTTGACGTGGACGTTAGCTCCCCGGCCACGCGAACCTGCTCCCGGTCCCAACGGATGGGGAAGCATTGGGTGCAGCACATGTGAGGGTCATTGGAGGACACAGATTCGCAGCAAGTGGACTGGCGGCCGCTGCCCGTTGTGATTCTCTCCACTCAATCTAAACTCATTTGTTTATCCCATGCAAAGGCCCCCCTCGCTCCCTCATTCCGACCCAATATTATCAATCACGTTCACTCACTATATTCGCCCATTCCAACTCCGCTCCTTGGATTCTCTCCTCCGCTACGACGACCTCGCGGTCCTTAGAAATACCAATCTTCTGTTCACTCTATTCAGCTGATGCTACGTTCTACGGTTCCTTTCGAGTGCTGTTTTGACTTCTTCTGCTCTACAGTCGGAATTTCCATTCATGAGTTTCACTGGAAGAGTGTCGCACGCAAGCGGTTGGTTATTTTCAAGTGATGAAAGCTCTTTTTCTTGCTGTTGTAACTGAATTTTGGTTCTTATGCTTCATTTTGTACCTATTCACTCCTTTTCTTCTAATATAGCAGCTTACTCATACACTGTGTCCTTTACAGAGCGTATAGTTGTAATGTTTCTAGCTCTTTCATGTAATTCAATACTAAGCATTACTATCTTTGAGCGTTTTTTTCTTGCGTTTGAGTAAACATAGATCCTCAGCTATATACTAGGAATCTTCATGCGGCTTCATTGTTAGAATAAAACGTGATCCTCTCGTAAAGTTTGGAAAGGATATTCCTTTTAATTTGGGATAGAGGAAAGGCGTAATTTTTTTATCCAATTGAACGATGAAATTGCAAATTTTACGACAAATAAACAAAAATCCATCAGCGTATAGAAAACTTATTATCTTTCAGCAGTCTCCTAAATCATCTTTTTAAATTTATATTCAGAGATATCAGTCTTGATTAATTGAAAAATAAGGTTGTTAATGTAAGTACATTATTTTACTGTACCAATTCTCTATTCTGTTAGGGAAATCACCATTCTTGATGGAACATCGTCATCTTTTCTGATTTGTTTACTCTCTAACATATGCCAAAATATAGCATATTCTTCGAAGTGAACGTCATTAGAAATTCATTCGAAAACGCTTTTCCTGTGGATTTCTCGTTATAATGATTGTGCATCATTTTCATTGACGTAAATGTTGGCGGATGTTTAATCTAATTTTTTATCCAGTATGTGGCACTATAGAAAGAGCAGTAAATCCTGCTTTCACGCATAAAAAGAGTTGAAGTTCAGAAATAAGAGATGACAGATGACTGTAGTATGAATTTTACCTCTCAGGCTTGCAGAATTTACAAATCAGCTACATTTTATATTTTCTTCTTTCTTCTACTTCGTATGAGAATACTTAGCAATTGTTTACACGTTTTAGTGTCTAAATTCAATCATGAAAAGTACGCCTTTCATTCCATAAGGTTCCTAACATATCAAGACTGCGTAAGCATCCTTGATTTCGAGTAAGTTGAATGATGAACCAAGAATTTCTAAACTATTAACCAATTGGTTATCACCCTGTTAACATTGAAAATTCGCACCTAAATTAAGTCATCAAACAACCACCGTCGAATCAAAACACCAACCTCGTTGAGAGCAGCAGCTGCCGAACGCCCCCATAAAACATCGGAATCAAAGGCGCATATCAAACGGACTCCGTGCATCCTTTGTTCCCTCCCCGTGTTTCTCTCTTCTGTACCCGTCAAAGATTAGCGCCTCTTGATTCGGTAGGAGTGGGCGGCGACCTCACTCCCGCATGAGGGACCACTTAATGCGTGCCACAATTGGATTGTCAGCACCGCCGCCTCTTTTATTCTCTCCCTCGATCTTTCTTTAAAACGCGTGCCCTCCGCGAATTTCGACTCCTTTAACAGTGCCCCATTCCGCCGTTGCAGATAGTAGCGCCACCTCCGATCCTCAATTGTTTCCTACGGCCCATTTGACCCGAGAGCGACGTTTCTTATTATTCCCACTCCCACGCGACTCCTCCAATCCAATCCATCGCCGCCAACGTCCCAGAGAATCCGATGGACGCAAGAGTTTTCCCTCGAGAGAGACACACACACATCACAGGCGCCCGTGGAATTAATTCGAATCACTCGTCGTCCCGCATTTTTTTGGTCGAGGGCAGTCGGGGGACGTGCAAGGTGACCGTTTCGTAAAATAATTTATGAGTCTGTGTCTTCCGCCGCCGATGTCACGTTCTTTTTGGCGAGGACGTAATTACGGATGGACTTGGGCTCGTCGTGGTGAGAATCATCGGCTTTTTTTTCAATTGGGGATTCGAATTTAGGTGCCGGACTACGTTTGACTTTTTTAAGGTCCCAGTTCTGTTATGCACGGTAATGGCTTTTATGTCTCCTTCCGAAATTGTACTCGAAGTCTGACGTATTATTGCTTTCATAAGTTTGTTTGCCTTCCATGTAACTATTCCCAGATGAAAATTGTGCCGTGTTCTTACTTTTCTCCTTTGTTTACTATTGATTGGAACGTTGTATCACTTAGTATGACATTTCATATATGTATATTACGAAATATTTGTATTTCCGGTTGAATGAATCGCTTTCTAGTTATTTGTCGGTTTGATGTTTAGAAATTTTACAGCTATTAAAACAAATATACTCTATTCGCTTGAAAATTTTACATTATTTATCTGAACTAAGATCCGGGAAGAGAAGACAAGCATAGTCCAGATATCTCGAGTATGTTTGTTGCGTAAAATAACATATTTATTCGCAGAACTAACGTGATTAAAATTTACTCTTAAAAGTCTTCGTCCTGAATCAATTCCGAGAAAATAATTTATCTGTCCGTAAAACAAACACATGCAAATAAAGGACGTTTACGTGCTGAAGGACGTCAAAGATTCAAGACGACTTACTTACTTCAAACATCTATATCCTTCGAAAACGCTTCACCGAATTTCAACTGAAACAATCCTATACAAATAATTAAAATAAAGAAAAACTCACAAAATCATCTTCCTTATCCTATCCCTGCTTTTGTTTAGGGTCGCAAAGTGATTCAGAACGGTTTGTTTGTATATTTTCGTTAAACATCTGTTTATTTGTAAAAATGTGCTAAGCGATGACATTCTGCCGCCATATGCACAACCTTCTCTTTTGTGGGCGATAGGAAAACGTAAATACACACTGTCGAATAGCTAATTTTAGCGACTAGCAACTTTATTTCATTTCGTTTTAGCGAGCGTACTCTACGTGCGGTAGCATTAAAACATACAAAAAATTACTACGTAAATAAGCTGAAAATACGTTCGGTATCTCTCGTGCATTTGCCGCATAGCAATGCTAAGAAGACCTCCCCTTTCCGATAGAATCGCTTCCAACCGCTGTCCGATTCAAAATCCGAAGAAAAAAGCGGAAATGACGCGATGAGAGAATCTTCAATTAAGGGTCCGGGTTGTAAAAGGAAGTAACCCGGGATTAACTGCAAGGATTAGAAGTTTTTACGGGGCAAAAAATGGTTCTGGAGGAAGCGTAGGGATGAATGAAAGCGTAGGAAGGTATGCGAGAAGAACGTCAGAGTCGTACGCGTGCGTTTGTTTTTATTTGTCTCCGTTTTTTTGCAACTCTTCCGATTCGGGGGATAGAATCCCCTTTGGTCCGCAAAACGACCATGTGCTGGGTTTTTTGTTCGTCTCGCGCAAAGGATTTCTATCTCCACTTCGCGTACATCCTCGTACTCGGGAACTCTCTCTCAAGACATCCTATACCCAAACATCCAAACAATCTCTAAAGACGCACTGTTCCATCACACGGGGATCTTTTTACTCCGCAAAGATGATGACGTCTCTCTTTCTCCCCCCCCCCCTATATTCTTCGTTTTGTTTCCGTCGTGCAAATCTGAAGTATAAATGTTGCTAGAGTTGGTTACAAGTCTGAATAGTTTTTGCTCAAGAGGGGTAATCGGAACCACCATATGGGGTTGGGTGTTAAGTCAACCTACACCTGTGGAAAAGCTACATCTGTTTCGGAGTCTGAAATTAATTTTATAAATTGTTGAAGGTTCGTCTGAGTTTAATTTTTTCTCGTATTCTATTTTTGTATTATTTCATTTTTCATGTCGTCGTCTAGCAATTGAAAACCGAAATTAAATGGAATTAGATTTATTTTTTAAGTGACGAAATCAGTATGAATGATAATGGTTTTTATCGATGAATGATATAACCCTAAAGATTTCTATATTTATCCTTCTGGACGAAGTTGACGAAGCTCAATCTGTGTGTCTTCATATCAAATAATTTATTTTTAAAGAATTAGTTTATTATTTTTTTATGTTGGTGTTTTGAAGTTGTATCTCATACATGTGATATCGATTCCTACAAACTTAGAAATCGTTTAATACTTTTCTTATTTAATGATATACTTTGCTACCATTATTTGATATAAATATAGACTATCTGAATCTACTATTTAAATAATTTTTTGAAAAGCAGTTACTTAGCAACGTAATTTAATTATCCATATATTTTATTGCAATTATTTTTTAGATTTAAATAAGTATTGTTCATTTTAATTACTAGAAAATCTTGCGCTCTATCGGAGAAATACACAGTAGATTAAAGTAACGAAAGTGGTGCTTTCCGATGGTGCATAGGATTAAGTCTTCCCCCTCGACTACCACAATCAGCTCAAATGAGCAAGAACACGGCATCCTGAGTGCATCCAAAAATCAATTCCTCATATGTACAAGGCGTGCATCCAATCAGGATCCTCTAAATCACCATCGCGCTGTGATTTCCACTCGACATGACACTCTTCCCACGCACCACCTCGACACCATGTCCCACACTCTCAACGTCAATCTCTTTAACCATTCGCAAGCACCCTTCCACGCAATCTTCCATTCTTGGCCTTTTTTTGCGCAAGGGAAGTGACGTAGATACATCTCATTAAGACTCTTCCGCCCCATCCCAATTCCACGAGACTTATATCATTCCTTATTTTAAGTCCAATCTGGTTTTGATAGAATGAGAGATCCTGTTTCACATCAATCTCCTAATGATATAATTGAGCTCTTTTTTATCAGCCATAGTTATTAATTAGATAGATATTGATTTATCTTGTCGCAACAGATTATTATATTTGAAATATTTACAATCGCCTTCCACAGTTCTGCGTAACTATAGAAACCCGTGATGAAGGATTTACAAGAAGACAGAACTTATTCTGGTATTCTAAGATTTAAGATAAAAATATTTTTTCTATTTTGGCAAAAATAAATATTTTTCTAAGTAACATCAATTGTTTTGAGACAAATAAAGAGTGTATTGAATTTTGGTTTAGAAAAACGTATATCATGAATAAACTAAAATAAAAACGGATTTTAAATAGTAAGAATTGTGAGGAAAAGAATCCCCTGAGAGTTGTTAATTTCATGCAGAAGTACTTCTTACCTCAACGAAAAAAACCATTCACATGTGTACGGAGCGAAAACGTGATATGACGATGGTGAATGACATAGAACGTACTCGTATGATGTGTCGATGAATCATGCTTTCACGAACTTACTTCTAATGTGCGTTGTCATTAATACTAGTTGGAAGCGGAATTCAAATGAGTCAGACTTTGGATAGTGGAAACAAAGACAGTGATTGCCAGATGGTGTCTACATGAAGAAGAAAAGATCACAGATTCATAAACACATACCTAAGTGATAAACTTGAGGACGTTTTTCAAAACTTGTCACATTGAGAGATATATTTTAATACGATTTTTTCTGATAAACTATGGAGATGACTTTATAGATTAAATTTCTTAAAATAATTTCTTGTTTAATCGATTTGGTCATATTTTTGGAAAATTGGACAATTTCAATGATTTAAAATACTAATTAAGCTCACATTAAGAGTATTTCTATTATCCCTAAATTTTTATCAGTGAGACATATGTAGACCTGAATTTATGCGCTTAAGATGTCTCATTTAATCTCATAAATAATCATAAATTACAAATTTAAAAGTATATCTGTTTCCAGAAATAAAGTCGTTTGGATCGTATCGGTATAAATTCTTAACACCTAAAGAAGTTGTTTTATTTCGGGACACGATCAAAAATAGATCAGATGAGTAGTTCCGTTTGTCTGCATAAGTTCCTAGTTTTTCGGTCTAACACTTCCTCCGGCCAACACGAACGAATCCCTCTCTCCTACCACCATCACTACTAGTTTTTGCTTTTGTTCCATCTCTCTCTCTCAGAAGGATTTCGAGTCGTACCACATCCTGGAGCGATTTTTTGTCTCCATCTTTTCCCTCGGTGTCTCCCCCCCCTCTCCCTTCTGGAGCGAGCAGCAGCTGTTCTCCTCAAAGTTCCGGAATCTCCGATATTCCTTCTCCGCGAGTTCGGATTCGTCTGCGGAAAATGGAGAGGATTTTCGACTTTTTTTTCGCTCTCGAAAGGGTTTGGCCTAGATGCGCGTGTGAGTGTGAAGGGGTGCTGATAATACTTCGATCGATCCTCCGCTGCCGGTGGGAGATTTGCGAGTTGGTGAAAATTTCGAAATCGCAGTTTCGCGTAGGTGGAAACGAACGGGGATCGTATTCTATTGTGGTGCGCTTCGCCATGGTGATTTTTTTAGGGATATGAGTTCTATATTGTTGCTGTTGATATGATTAAAAGACGCTCTAAAAATTTGGAACTTTAAAAAACCTGAGACTAATTTACGTTTTGAAGAATGTTATAATGTTAGTTGATACTTTTGGATAACAAAGTGATAAGTGAAGAGTATGCATACGTCCACTTGTAGTTTAACTTGTTTAAGAATGGATTCACGTGATAATATACGTCTCACAAAAACGCTTACATACGAAATTTGGTAAGGTATGTTTCATCTTGTTAATGTTGTTTGAATTCCTGAACTAGGAAGGTGGCTTTCAAGCATCGCGAATATATTAATGCGAGGATGTATTTGAATATAATAGATGTTTTTTAGAAATTAGCGTTTTCTGTAGTGAACAAAATTCGATGGTTATTAGTCCAAGTACGTTTCAGAGAAAATCCTCTTTCAAATCCGATTTTTCATATGTTTGAAACATACAGGTTGCCTTCTCAAAATAACCCTACAACCCTTCAGAACATATTTTATTATTCTTAGTATTAAAAATTTTCTTACTAATCCTTTTGTACTATAGTTGACTTCCACGAATGGTTCAGCAAGTCCTTATCATTCCTCTAATTTCTATTCTTAAAAGCTTTTACCAAATTAAAGGCGTTCCGAAAGATTTCTAACGCTCTAAGTCGAATCCAGCTAAAAATTCTCCACGTGACGTCACCCTACGCTCCGCGCCTCCGCTTCCAGCGACTTCACAAAAGAAGCAGCTTCTGTTATTATGCTAATTGCTTTAATCAAACTGCTCAACCTGCATCCTCCCAGACACGATTTCCATCTCGCTCAAACTCCTCGAGAGTAAGCCCGCATGACCTCAAGTCGGCTCTAATTGGCAGGTAATTAACCCTCGCGGGAGGCAAGAGTTTTGGGGGGAGAAAGAACACTCTCTGTAAAGGGTGGATTTGAGGATTTTCCCTTACCTCTTTAGGGTAAAAAGGAAATGGGGGAGAGGTATCTCGAGGCGAACTTCGTCTTAGATGGAGAAAGAGGGAATCCGAGCTTCGAAGAAATGAACGCGGAACTTCCTTCCGCAAAGTGCAGGAGAATTTTTTGGCGATGATTTTATCTTAAGCTAATAATGCAGAGAGGCTGGGGAATGCACTGGCTGGAAACGGCTCTGGTGTTGATCCAAAGAGTTGGGTAAGATGGATTTTGGTGGAATGTAGACAAGGAGCTGACGTTCTTAACCTTTGGGGTTTTCTTTATAATGCACGAAAAAGGAGCTAGTTGATCATTACGATGTAATTTTATCGATCTAGTTGGTGGAGTTGTTAGTATTATAACATTTATTATTGTTATAATATTATTTTTTGTAGTTTATACAACGCAGGAGTCCTGGGTTCAAATCCTAAGTACTCTTGAATTTATGGTGGGAAAATTGGATCTAAATAATTTGTATCTAAATAAAAGTCTTTTTTGCAATCATCCTATTTTTCTGAGACAAATATAAGAAAAGAAAATATTCTTTGATTTTAATACAAGCACTAATATGACTATCCAATTAACATATATTTATATTTTAGTTCAAAGTTGACTACATAATCCTCATCCCGTAACTTACTCTCAAACCTTCCTTCACAAGTTCATATATTCCCCCGAAATAATAAACTTAAGCAGTTGGAATAGTGTTGATAATTCGATTAAAAGTCGATCATTGCATCGAGTAAACATCGCTAACTCTCAATTACACGAGCATTTAAACGTTTCCCAAGTTGCTACTTTCGGCAAGCGCCCTCGGTGTCGAATTTTATACTTAAAAGACTTTAAGGGGAGAAGGAAGGGGGGATGTGCAGGGGGGTGTAGCTGAAGCTGATCGCTTCACTTAGGCCGTGTTAAGGGATGAGAGGCGGTGGTTTCAAGTGGCTCTTAAGGAGGAGGATAAAGTGTGGGGTGCTTTGCATGGAGTTTGCCGAGGGCTTTAGTTTCCGCCTTTTCTTTGAGGAGTCTTCCTTCCCCATCCCACAGCGGCGTCTTTGCAGCACCTCTCCCCCAACCCCCCATCCCTCCTCCTTTCCCTCGCCAGGGACTAATTCGGTAGCGAACTTCTTACTACAGCGCTCTTCCGTCATCAAAGTCGAGCTACGCCTTAGGGGCGTGTTGTACACTCCCCCAACGCCATCCAAGACCCTCGGATGCTTAACTCTCTCTCTCACCTTCTGCTGCTCCCTCTATTCGGCAGCCAAAAGAGCGATATGCTGACACGAGTTGTCGGCGACATGTTGACAAGCATCAAAGGAAACATCGCTTTAGGTGGTCGGGTGTCGTTAATGGTCTTTCAAGACGTAATGCCTAAATATTTGAGGGAACTGAATTAAAAGGTTTCCATTGAAATATGATAGGTTCCTCCTTGAACTTTTCTTTCGCTATCATGATTTTTTGCGTAGCCGCTGAATGTTTTGCTGTAGAGTGTTGACTTCACGTTCTCAATGTTTCGTGTTTCAGGATCGAGAATGGTTTTGAGTAGTATTTTATTTTTTTGCATTTTTAAGTTTTTAAGAATTGAGAATAAGATAGGAGTTAATTGTTGACTAAGTTGATGAGTCAATACTGCGCTATAAGAATTTTGGATGTTTCTTTTGGAATTTCGAATTTTTACTTTAAATTTGATATAGCGCTTCTTTTACCTTGGTTAATTGCTTATACAAAAGAGACTTCTATATTTAATTGAAGTCCGGTTTAAATTTGAATTATTTATGTTTAAAATAGACGTCTTAGAAGTAATTTTAAGTGTAAGATATATATCTTGGCTTTTATTGTAAGTCTTTATCCTGTAATATATAGTCTATTCTCTTGATATCATATTTTTCTTATACTATTTACTTTTATATAACATGAAACGGATTTACAAAGTCTATTTTGCGTGGATCTTGAAATAGTATAATTTGTGCAAAGATAGGTTAATGTTTCATATAATCTATAATGTGCTACTAATCTAATATATAATTCTTTTATTAACTCCGAGGTCGAAATTTTTAGTACATTTTAAATGATATTCAGTTTATTCCTTAAAAAATCACTCAAAAACATTCACAACTCAAAAAAGGAGGGCTTTTATGAACTATTTGGTCAACATACAAAGAGGTGATTGGTTTTGCGAAACAAAGTTGAATCTCGTGTCTTTCCAGCTTTGATTTAATACGAAAACGTCAATGAATATAGTCAATTACCGAAATATTATTGACAAAGTGTCCGAACGAATTAGCTCGGATTTGGAACCCGGAGATGAATTCGATGGACTTCATGGTATCGACATATCCGAGGCACATTTTTACGAAATTTATTCGTCGGATGATTAGATTAAGATCGGAGATTCGCGTTTGGATATAATAACGTGAATAATTACATCTGGGACCGGCAGTTTTACTCAGTTTATTTTCAAACGTGCGTAACTCATTGCAATATTAATTTCCCCATTGAATCAATGATCAACGATTGAAAAATCAGTTCTCTTTTATCTTACTTCGTATCGATTTCTCGCATCGTGTTTTTGGTTGTTCATACATTTGTAAGCAAGAATAAATTTGGTTGAAGCGGGAAAGAAATTATCGTACCTCTGTCTAAATAGTAGTCGCCCTGATCTGGGATATATTTTTAAAACTTATTATGGCTATTAGGCTTGTCAGAAACGTATCTAATTTCATTAGCATGCACTATTACGTATGTGCCAGCGTGTAATATTATTTAGCCAAATAAAGTCGTTATTTGTCTATTATAAGAGAGAAAATAAGATAGGGTTTTAGAGCTGCCTTTCTTAAGTATGACGTACCATACTTTGATATTATTCATTAATCTTTCACTCTGAACTCCAATAAATGAGGTTAAGTAGATAGAATAAAATAGTCAGCATTTTTTCTCGTGTATTTTGTTAAATTATCTGATAAATAAATGTTTTGAAATGTTCATAATTAAACATATATTTCTGAGTTTATTAATATTATCGTATTTAGAATAACATCATAAAATGTTGTGCAAGAATTTACAGAGTTATTATCTATTAGATCTACTGGAAAACTCGATAGAAAAGCTAATCGTCTCAACTTATTCACATGGTTTCGATTTATTTTGCTGTATAAGTATGTAGTGGAATATAATTTGCTCTTTAATGAGCGTAATACGTAAATATGAGTTTAAATTTCTTTATCTCCATAGCGTAACTCCCTCCCAAGTACGTCTCGCACTCTTCATTGGTAGAAGCAATGAGTAAGAAGCGGAGAAAAAGAGAAGAGAGTCATTCGCGCGCGCACGGAGTGGCAAAGAAGCGCAAGTGTGCCCATAAATCAGACCATCGCGTGGTTTGAGGAGAGAGGAAAGGAAGTACGGCCTCGTAACGATATTCTAATGTAAGAAACGCCTCGTACCCTTTCCTCTGCGGGGTTCAGATTCCACTCTCCTCCAGGATGTTCGTTTTATTCGCAACCTAATTTAGTGGTTCTGTAGCTCACTAAAGTCTGTTTAAAGGAGACTATGAAAAAGTTATTTCTAAGCAACCTGTTTATTCCTACATCTCCGGTCCATGTTCTTCGCTTTATTATAATTTAGAATCGTTATTTTGACGGTTTATAGTGTCGCAAATATCAGTTCATAATGATTATATTTTATTTTTTACAAGTTTAAAAGTTTAGTTAAAGTTGTTTAGAGATTAACGATAGTGTAAATTGATATTTTTCTATAGTTTTATCCCAGCCGGTGCTAAATACGAGAGCGATTTCTATGGAGACGAACTTAATTATATTTACCACAATAATTACCAATCATTGTTCAATTATATACTTGCTATAAATAATAATCATCTCGCTCTCTGATGTCAAAGTTTCCAAAGTAAATAATTGGTCCACAACAGTTAGTACCCAAGTCATACCATAAATTTCAATTTTCAGTATTCATATTTCCAAACACGTATGGTCCTACTCGCAGACTACAAGACATAAAACATCCCAGAAGGATATCGGAATCTCGTCCTATCACCCGAGATGAATTTTGGATTTACTCCGTCATAACTCTGCCACGACTCAACCAATCCCCACCGAGCTGGAACAGCGGGCATTAAGCATAATCGCATCTCCATACGTTTTCCCTTCCCCCGCCAATTCCACAAACACCACCGTATCTCCCCTGCTCTCCCTCTGTGGGTCATTGGAAGCGGATTTCGCGCAGGCGCCCTCCGATATGCCTTCAATGCGCCTGGTTCTACTTTCCCCTCCCATGCCTCAGGGTGGTTGCGTGGGAGACGGGGTTGGGGAGGCGCCATGGTCAGCCATCAATCAACCATGGTCCGCAGGTTAAGTAAACTCTGCGGGGACTAAAGAAATAACGGCGCCGACTGTGTCGAGACTTATTTATCGCACACACCCACGCCCCGCACCCATGCGACCATAACCGAGCGAACTTTTGCCAAGAGTGTCAATAGGATAGCGCCGGCTGAGGTCTGCTTGCTACTCGGGTCAACAGCACTGAGATGGGTTGGGAGTAGCTTTCAATTCTACTGCAAAGGTGGTACTATCAGAAGTGTGTTACGTTAGGAAGTAATAGGGTGAGAGGTTTAAGGGGAAGGTACTTAAAGAGGGTTAAATATTTCTGTTCTCGGATTTTACTGAATTTAATGTCTTATCTATAAAATTATCGCTGCAAAGCTTCATAAGGATGAAGGTATCTAAGGAATGTTTGCATGTGTTTGCTCAGTCTGTTTGTCTATTAAATTCTCTGTATGGTTGGTTTTTAATTTAAAAAGGTGGAATGAAATGCCTCTAATGTATGCTAGTGAAATTTACGCGGTTAACGAATTGAGATGAACTGTGTTAATTTACCCATCTAAGCTCAAGTGCTTCATAAATATGTAATGTTATCTTCGATAAATTTAATTAATTACACCTCTTACATTAAGTATTATTACTGAATGCAGAATTCTATTGATGAAACTATTAATAAGTAACTAAGATACTGTTCATATAGTCGTTCCAGAACTGTTCTATCGAATATCTTGTCGTTATTCAAAATGAATAAAACATTAATTTATAAACGCTCACGATTTTCGATTTTTACGAATTCGATATATTATACAGATTTATAAAACACTCTTACTTTGAGCTATTATTTTGCATTCTCATATGGGCGGTGCTAACCAAATAAGTAATATTTTATATAAATTTTTTTGAAATTTCAAGTAAAGCATTAGTAACGTTACATTCATACATCACTTGTTTAAGCTGCCAACTACAAGAAATTTGCACATCTTTTATTAAATATACCTCTTCAAAGTTTGGTTACCTAAATCATTAGAATCTATATCGTCAATATGGATAAAAATTAACAATAAAAAGGTCCTTTCCCACCTATGGTAAAGCCACAGACACGGTGGATTTCATTTCCACGTGTCCTTAAAGTAACAAGAATCGGCTATCAGTTCTTCCCATGCCAACGCACGATGTTTCTCTATCGAAATTCGATTATTTCCCGACCGACACAAGATTCCGTCGCGTCCCTATCTCCACTTTTTCTATCGCACCAGTGCCATAAACTCCGATACCTGTGCCATAAAGATAGTGTGCGCCCTTCGCCGAACCAACCGCCGACCGCTCGACGGATTAAAACTCTCCTACTCTATTTAGTTGCTAGAAGGCAGCGTTTATCTCGAGGATAGCGGTGCGTAAAACCCAAAGGCGATGATAGGTTGAGTAATTGGGGCGTGGACTACCATAAATAGCCCCGTAATGGGGTTCGATCCCAGCGGACGCCTTATTTGCCCTTCCAACGCCACGCCCGCCATTTTATACTCCGAATGACTCTCGCATGTGATTATTTCATGTCAAGATGCAATCGAGTCGCATGCGACCTTGGATTTTTTCCCTCTGCGCAACATCGGCCATTCACGTGTTATTTTTTTCACCTGGTTGCAAGGAGTTTAATTATGCATTGCGTCTCTCTCTCTCTTTCAGCTCGTCCTTCCAATTAAGCAGAGATTTGCGAGTTGATTAAGCATCCTCATATTTTATTTAACGAGAGCAGTTTTGCGGAAAGTGATTTAGCGAAATTTCGGTCGCGTTTTAAACGGATTGAGAGTCGCGATTCGAACGAATCGAACCCCTCCGGATTGGCATCGATTATTTGGTTAACTTTCGGGATTGGTGCGATTGGAATTAGGGTAGGGTTGGCTCATGTAGAAGTACAAGTGCCATTAGAAGTAGGATTAAATTGGTTGTCAAATACTGATTTTTTCAATTCAATTCTTTTGTTTTTTAATCAACTAATGTTTAGTTACTCAGTGGTAGTTTCAGATTAGCTATAGTTTGTTGCTTTTTTAAGTGAAAGATCTTGAGAAGTATTTTAGTATAACAAATGGTCAACCGTATTTTTAAGATTGTTATATACGTGTCTTTACTGTGTGTAGCGTTCGCTTTTAGTTTATTATTATTATAAGTTTTTTGGTAATCTCAAAGGCGATTCTATTTAATTAAATCGCTATTTCAGAAGTTTCAATCACTTATTAAAAAGACTAAGATTTAAAACGATAATACCTAATAGTTACACTCAAGTGATCATCCTTTTCTTTTTGATAAAATCATTAAAAATAACTTTTTCTAAATGTACTATAAATAGACTGTAGACGGAGTTTGATTTTTAATGTCCTCAATTTTTTTCTATTGTGTAATCTTAAAGGTAAACTCATCCGTAATCATTTTATTAAAGAAAACTTTAAGCAGAGAAAACTGCGAAAAAAGTAGAGAATGTGTGTGTTTCTTCTATTCCAGAAATTGTATTTTCTTTTTGACGTAGATTCATCACTCTGAGTGAGGAAGTGCATTTTCTAAACGTTGAATAATTTAAATTCCATAAGAAATAATAATTCTCCCTCCACTTTTATATGGTAAACAATCGTTTGAAGAATTCCTATACGAACATTTATGAAATAGAAAAATCTCAAATCTCGCGTAGTATCTCAAACGCAAATACATTATTTCTTTGTTTAGTCCGAAGTGAATTGTGTTACGTTAATGTTATCCCATAAGAAACTTCTAAAGAGTTATTGTTTCTTAACATATTACATAGATTAGTCTACATTTGATTAACATAATTAGAAAAGTATAATCTATTATACAAGGAGTATAGACACGCTAAACTAGGTAATTTGTTGATCGAAGCGTGAAATTTAATTAACGCTCGAGATATAAACAATCTCTTCGCACGCGACTCAAAGTTTTATATTAATATTTTTCTCCAAAATTGAACTAAACATATTACGTTTCACATCAGCAGAAACTGCGTCGTAGGCTTTGTAAAAATTGTATTTTGTCCATTTGACATCGGCTCTTGTTACTCTAACTTTTTTGGGTAAAGAGAAATTAAGTAATGGAAAAACTTTTTTGTAAAGACGCAGTATTAGTTTGTTGCGTTCTATTAACTACAAAGCTAACTTCTCTGCAAAAATACGTACGTATATCGGTGAATGATAAAGAGCTGTATATCAAAACGTAAGCCAAAGATAAATTCATCCGGAAAGAATGATTCTCGAGTTCATAATAGATCTTCTTTCATATGCATTCGGATAATAGGAGTCGCATCCTGACGATTAGACACGCCGCTTCTTTCTTTTCCCCTCTTTGCCGTCATTCTTTAGTCTTTTCTCACCCCCTGAACACACACACACACACTCCCTCTACATCTCGCTTTTTTTCAAAATGGAAGAAAACGAGAGCACCCGAGGGGCAGTGGGCGTTTTTGAGGGAGAGACGTGGCAACGTCGCCACCGTCCCTTGCTCTAGGGATCGATGTGGCTGGATGCGGGAGCTGCCGCTCCTTTTCCGGTGCCCACTTCGCCGCCCAACCATCTCTAGAACTTTTTTCGCAAAAAGGCTGTTGCGCCAGCACCCAACACGATCTTCCAATTAGGGCCGAGCTTTCGATCCATCACGTCCACAATCTTGGCCGAGAGCTGACAATGATGCGGACGGTATCTGATTCATAAGGCGCGGTCGTCAGGGAAGGGATATCGGGCAGGTCTCTCTCTTCCGGGATGATCACTTTACCTCGTGGAATCATCGGCTAATTGAATGGAAGAGGGATCGCACGAGGATCGGGGTTATTATTCCGATTTTAGGACTGATGGGTTCTCGTTGAAATGCGTTTCGATGTTCGGATGGAAAGATATGTCGTCCCGCGGCCTATATTTGCGATTTTTTTCAGCGCGTTAGGGATTCCTATGTGAGACGTATTTAATGCGCGTGGTAATTTTCTTCTAAGTAACTGATGAAGCCCAATTTCAAGTAAACTTGCGGGTAAACTCTTACCTAAGCCTTAATAATGCATTCAATATTAATTTACGAATCGGGAATTCAATGAGTATTATTTTTTTATAAGAGAGGAGAGTAAACCTAGAAGATATTTATGGTACTTCACTTTATGGTATGTATGATCATCCCTTCATACCTAATGCATTTAATGTACATCTTTAATGTTAATGAACCAAGGAGAAATATTGATTTAGCTGTGTTTTGGAAAATTTTGCAAGCGTTTAAATTAAGAATTCTATGCTTAAAGTTTCAGTCTTTAAAAAAATTGTTGATCATTTTTTTATAAATCGTGAGTCATGGAAATGAATGATGGTGTTCTAATGTATTGAGAATTGGCGAATTAAAGCTGTATTGTTAAAAGTTTGACTGTTTTCAAATCTACAAGCAACTTATTTATACTCAAAATGGGATAATTTATTCCTTTACAGACGGATTATATACATATATAGAATTTTTAGTCATTCTTGCTATCATCGTATCTTTAGGGTACATTTGGATTTTGTTTTTTGAATTTATCAGAAGTATATTTGTTCTCTAAAAATTTCTCCATTCGTTATTTGCAACGATGAAATCTGGAACGATTACGGATTTATATATTTCATAATAGATCTGTATACTATAATTTTTTTCTCGATGTATTTTTGATTTTTTTATATTTTGATATTACTTTTGAATATTACAAAAGTCCCTTTCCAAATTATTTATAAAGGATGGTTGTATTGTACCTTTATTAAACTAATAGGTGTAGAGAGAGAATACTACTTCGTGCTAATTTTTAAATTACTCGCTGCGGATAATTAGTATACATCAAAGCATTTATAATTATGCATTAATTATGTTTTAACTTTGGATCTAATTATGCTTTCAAAGCTCTACATAAATGGCATTAATTTTAATGTATAGTTACAAAGTGATCACATTCATAAGCTTACTTTCCTAATTTTAAAGTCATTTATTTGGAAAAAATTGAACGATATCACATTTCACGTAATATCAGAATTTTGTATGAATGCTACTATTTAATTAATAGTTATGGATTTATTGATGGTTTGGTGAGACCTAGTTTAACAAAATCTTTTAACTTGTTATTATACTTTAGTATCGATTTCTTATATATTCACATATATCAGCATACCAAGTAAATTTTTATAAATAAACAGTACCCTATTCAATGTTTATATACATTATATATATATATATTATTTTAAAATTAACTTCATCTCAGTATATAAAAATCGTATGAGGCTTTCAAATCATTGAAAATGAGAAGAAATTTTTGGAACTTCTAGTATTATGTTTAAATAAAATAATATTGAATAAAATTAAGACTTCCTTATAACTCTACCTGAGAGAATATGAATGGTCGAATTTTCTGGCAAACGAATCCTTGAATATATGCAACCCCCGATGCACATAGGATACGGGTGAATTTTAATTATCACTTCTGGGCAATCATGCTTAAAATAGTATATCCAGTAACTTTCTTACACGAAAATATGAACAATGTACTTTTAAATTGAAATCCTTGATTATTTACAATTGTACGATTTACTTTTTTCTGTATTTGAATTTTGTTACACCGGATAGTATTTCTATAGAAGCTAATCGGAAACTAAGGGAACTTCTATTCTATAGTACTCAGTCTTTTAACTGAGAATTCTTTTAATAATAATATTTAAACGTATTTGTTAAAACTTAACTTTATTTAAGACCTTGAACTTTATTTAGTCCCATTTGTAGTTAAAGTAAAATATTCCATTTATCCTATGTAATAATGTACTAATGAATATCTAAAACTAATCTATTTAGAATAATGAAAACGAAAGGTAAAAATATTCATTGAACTAAAAGCATACTCTCATTTTCCTAGAAATAATTTTACGCTGAATTCATTCTCTTTCGAAACGATGATTAAATATCAACAAATCATTCGTCAATTCGTCTGATACCTAAGCGATTTTTACCTATTTGAACGCTTTCTCAATTCGCATTCCATTCCCGTTGCCAATAAACAAACTTCAGCTAGCTTTCTCAACTGCTCGATCTAATTAGATTTGTTTACATTTGATAAAATAAGCATCCACGTCCATTATATTTATTATTGGCGCTATCTAGAGTAAACACCGCGTTCATTTAGCTCTTCATTAGCGGAATTTCAATCCCCCCTTTCGGAAACGGAATCCACTACGAAGAATCTTCGAAAGCAATCATTCGACTCTAATTTTGTAATCAAGAGCGGTTTCTCTTTGAAGTTTCAATCGCGAAACCTATTAAAACGCCCGCTTTTTCGATACGTGCTTGTTCATCCTTCCGAGTGACTAATATATTGCCGTCACGTCACCTTTTCCCACCGTGCATCCCTGATACCCGGCGTTTCCCAACGTATGTACATTTTAACAACAGAATCTCGGAGGGCGACGCCAGAGTTCGCGGGAACAACCGAAGGGATCTCGGGCGAATTCTGCGTTCCCGCGAGCGAAGGAATCCTCCCCAATATTCCGTCTACTCTTTCCTCGTTTCGCACGGAGAGAATGGCCGAAAGAAGAGGGAACGATGCGAAAGAAAAAGAGAGATGGCCGAAGTGCCGTCGACGGCAATCCGACCGAGTCTAGCAGTCCGTTGAATTTAAAGAGAAGTATAAATCCCCATCAGGACGCAGTGGGTGTCAGCTGCACGCGTTAAATCACACAAAAAGGCCTTTTCAGCCAACCGACATGGACGTTTATAATGAGCGTGCCATGAGTCCATTACGGAACAAGTAGACAATTTTCAGTTCCCGTTTTGCGACCGTGGACGCGATCCAACGTTTCAATGATGATTAATTGAATATTTACGCAAGGCTGTCCTTATGTTTTTGTTGAAACGAGGAGTGGGTCTAATAAAAAGTGATTCCGGGAAATCATTAGCTGGAGATGTGTGGCGGTTATTTGTGTGATGTTTAGGTAAGAGAGACGAATGCTAATGACTTCTGCTTTTTTTATTGTTCGGAGCGATGGAGTTTCCCCAGGCGGTAATTGTAATTCTGAACAATCGATGCATTTCAAAAATTGTGCATCGGAACGGAGGTTGCTTTGGTGACTGGTGCACTAAATGTCAATGAACAAATAGGGTATCTAAACTTTTCACTGTAAAGTCTGAAAAGAGTTGTAGTTTTAGCTTTTCCTATTTGTGCGGTTTTTTGCTCTAATGATCGGATATCATGCGTGGGGAATCCTCTTACGGATAAATATAATTCAGCAGAAATATAATAAATTGCATATTTTAAAATAAAGTAACAAGAGTCTTGAATTTAAATTTTAAAAGTTGTTCAAATTTCGCTAAAGCAAATTATTTTTCTATATTTAACAATAAAATCCCTTTCAGTCTCATGCTTTTGAAAATATAGTCTGAGTAATTAAAATTTTATTCTGGGAAAGATGAAATATACATCAAAATGCGTGAAAAATTAAGTATTATTTTTATCTATTATGATTGTATGCCACACCTGAATAAAAATACATTATCAATTTATAAAAGTTCATCTTTAAAAATAATTAGAAAGACTTTGAATTCTACTCCAAAGACTTTAAATTTGAATCATGAAATAATCACTGTTATTTTAAAAAAATAATCACATTATTGTTCAAGATATTTTGAATAAGCAAAGAACTTTTTTTCTAAACACGTAGTAGATTTATTGTATTTTCACTTGACACTGTCTGAAAAGGGTATTAAAAGGTATTTTAGTTCTCAAATCGCAGTATGAGTAGGAAATAAACAAAATTTACAACCCGTTAAATTTGGATTTAATGATGACAGAGAAAATTATTTTGCGTGGATATACTGCCAAGTGCTATTCTTGACAATGTTATAGATAGATGCCGTTTTATCTAGCCAAGTTTACGTTTAAATTATCATTCCTATGTATGAAACGCAGTCCGTCAAAGTGGCTAATGGTCAAATAATGTAATTTTATATAAATTCTATCAGATCAGTGCGTACATTTTTAAAGAAAGGTGTTTTGATTTTAAGGAAACAAAAGCCTGTGGAGGAGAATACTTTGAATATATTGAATCATTGTTCGAATATCTGTTTTCCAAAGAATAATATTTCTCTTATATTTATCTTTTATCGAAAGAAATTAGTAACATAATTTTCAGGCTTGGTTCTTGGATTTAATATAAATTTGGTTTAATATACAATAAAATGAAAACAAGAATTGTAGTTTAATATGAATTAGATGGTTCTTAGCTAAATGTATCCGACATTCATTCATGGATACAAAGTTTTTAGTATAATAGTGAGTCTGCAGTTATATTTGATTCCTCTGAAGTCGATTGTTTAAATCAATATCCTATATTAGATAAATAGTTTCTAGGCAATGAATATGTACTATATTTATAAATCAGTCATTATTTAAGTAAACCTACGGCCTCTTTAATACTGTTAAGATTAGGATATTTCTTTTGACAGCTATTCTTCTAATACGGGATGATTCCTTTGCATTAAAATTACTATATAAAGGTAGGATCTCTATAAGTACCTTGCTGCATTCATTGTCAAGTTTTTAGTCGTATGGCTAAGGTTTAATATATAAATTCGAACTGTCTTATCATAGAATATTCATGTAAAATATATGAAGACCATCTCTGATGAATTCGACTTCGAAATAAAATTTTCTAACAGCGTTTATGAAATTTTATATCGCAACATCCTCTTTTACCGATAAAGTTCTATATTTACGTATTAATTAATAAAATAAATGTTACGTTTGACAATACAGTCCTTATTCTGGTTTTAAATTCTATCAAACATAGATCCTCTATGAAAGTAGGCGTATCACCAATAGATTCACAAGTATTCGTTGTTCAATGTTGTGCACATTTAGGTTACCGTTTCAGATGCTGTTTAAATTTCACGTAAATTATAAAACTTATCAGATATCATTGAAGCTAAAATAAGTATTCTTCTAATCAAGAACTATTCTAAAAAACGATTGAAAAAAGAGGAATGCTTACCTCCCTCTCCCGCCATCTTTCCCGCCGCTTTGGGAGTGACGACTCGGAAGGCGCTGGAACCTGCCGCCGCGGCCGCCGCAGCCACGGCGCGCAACATCTTCAGCAGCCCGATTCCCGGAGGGTGTTGAGGGCCCCTTTCGCCGTCCTCTCCCTTCTGACCATCATCTTCCTCTTCTTCTCTCATCTCCTCTTCTCTCCTCGCCTCTTCCAGGCAGTTCTCCATGGGAGAACCCCCGAGACCGTCCGGCCTCCGCTCCGGAGAACACTGCAGAGGTCTCCGTTGCATCGCCAGCGACAGCGCGAGGGAAAAAGGCCCGGCATCTGGGCCACAAGGAAGCGAGGGATGCATGGACACTCGTCCTGGTGCAGGACCCACCGGCCCTGGTCTCACTCCTCCCGTGCTAAAGTCCAAGGGAGCCGTGGGAAGACGAGACGACGCGGTCTCCATCGTGTCCAGAAGGTTCGTCAACAATTACGCAATCACCACATGTCCCACTAACTTCTGCACTCACGAAAAAAGTGTCGTTCAGAATAGTTCGTTCGTTTCGTTTGATTCGGTGCGTCACCCGGAACGCTACAGTTCGTCTCCTTCCGCCACTTAAGAATATTAAATACCGGAGAGGACCTGCCGTGGACGTCGACCAGCGGCGAGCCGAAAGTTTCAACGGATTGTCCCGAACAGTCACTGAGGAGGGCCGCTCCGGCAGGTGGTCTCGGCAGATTGCTATACGTCTATCACCCAGAACACTAGAACCCGCAGGCACCGTAGATCCCGCCCGGCACGCGTTTGCCTCTGGGAGTGACAATGCCACGGGATGATACGCGTCGGCGGCGTTGAGTGCGACTGTCGCCCGGGGGACGACACACGCTCTCAGTCGGACGAAGAGGAGCGGGTGCGGGAACAAGTGGGCGTGTCTCGGATAGGGGCGGAGTCTGGGAGAATGGAGGCGGGGCTTAGGAGACGGGGAGATACGGATCGTGCGAGGGTGTGGGTGGATGGGGAGGGAGGATATCGGTATCGGGGAGATGGGGATTGCGAAGGGGGTAGAGATCCAGTGACCGCTGGGGAAGGGAGTCGATTGTCGGAGGCGCTCTTTTTCCCCTTTGGACATCCCGCTCTTTCCGTCCGTGGTAAGATGCGGAGGGATTTTCGTATGGTGCCCGGTTGTTCCTCAGAAATACCCGTGATTATGAGATGGATGGGAAGGGTTTTCCAATCTTCTACGTAGTTCTTAAGTCGAATACTTAACCTCTTGCAAACTTTGGCTTCGCTCAAGTGTGCGGTTTTGGATTTGTTTTTCGCTACTCCAGAAGATTCTCGGAGGGTTTGTTAAGGATAATTGTCGTGCATGACGAAATCTCTATTGAGTTGATGTTACTGGATGGAAAGAACGCTCTCTTCCTCCCTATGATTGCGCACATCTCTCTACTTCGCATTAATCTCGAGTTCTATTGCCGATTAAGGGAATTTTCTTCCACAACCTTAGCATATAAACGTTCCTTCAGTACCTATTGGTACTTGCTACTTCGCTGAAATATAAAATCTAACTTTCTTAAAGGCCTATTTCTGAGGTTCAAATCTAATCGGTTTGACAGGCTATCAGGAGATCCAAGTTTGAATCATTTTCATGATTGATTATTAATATATTGTTTTAACAAAGGTACCAATAATATTCTGTGAGTTTCATCCCAAACAGAACGAAATTGCTTAAAGAAAGAAAGCTCATTATTTTTTTCATAAGTATCAAAAGTAAATTATCTCTTTAGAATTGTCTTTAAAGTATCAATAATTAAACCTCATGTCTATAGCCATATTTATTTCTTGGAAATAAGTGCATTATGTTGTGATTTATAGAATCGAATCATTATGGAATCTTTATTTGCTTAAAATAACTTTCTCAATACCGTCGAACAGTAATATATTGATTATTTTCAGCACAATTGTTTGTGTATTTAAAATTCTCTACCGTGTTTTATTCTTATTTTTTCTCACGGTCAGTTTTAACTTTCTATAGTTATAAGTGAGTTTACCTATGTATTACATTTATTTTCTTTGCTTCAAAAAGGTTCTGTTCTGCGTTTCCTTATTCCGATAAGTTGTTCATTCCTCAGTTTGCCTTATAGTATTTAAAGTGTATGCACTATGATTTTGCCGTCTATCATGTGAATATATCTCTTATGCTTATGTTAATGCTAATTACTTTATTATAACCTTTCCATAGTCACACCCATGCATATATCTATTAGCTAAAATGTACACAAATATTTCTAATGATATTTAAAAACGTTTTTATATTAAATCCTTAAAGAGGGCCGAGAATTGTATATTACTCTCGTATTTCAAAGTAACTTTCCAATTCACTTCCCTCATAAAAGATAAAAAGTTCCTTTGCGGGCCTATGATATATCCCACGTTCTTAATGAATCTTTTTTTCCTCTGCTCTGACAGACGATTGTTAAATTTAGAATGAAATTTTTTCGTTCCTTCTTTTATTGTTCCGCCCTTTATCTGAAAAATCTTGTTCTCAAAATTCCCATTGTTTCTCAACACCGCCTTCATTCATCAATCAATTCATTCCACGGTCGTTTATCTTAACACATCCTTTTTTTGATTTTTCCGAATTCAATTCCCTTCTGCGTCAGATGGGAGACCTCACTCTCTCTCTGGTGGTTTCTTCACTTCCGTTCGGTCTAATTAATCGTTCGCATCTCCCCCTCCCCCTCTATCACATCCACCCCCACTTCTTCCCCCATTCATATCTCGGAGGCCATTAGATCCAATAATCAACCCCTATGATCGCCTTAAATGAACACAATTAAAGATTCCCCTTTCCTCACGTCACTCACGATGGGGATATTATGAGACGTTTCCTGCGCCCGAGGAGCATCTCTTGCGGTTTCACTCCTCCGCTAATGCGATTGTACCCTAAACCTCCTCCTTACAGATTTTCATGAATAGGATGTAAGATTGCTACGGAATTAATATTGGGTAAGACTCAAATGGGATCAAGTCCCCGTACCCCTTATTCCGAACTATTTGTGTGACGTTGAATGATAGGGTGCTCTTTTATCTAGATTTAGTCTTCTACTTTGTCAAATTTAAAGTGATTGTTACAGAATTTTTCGTTAGAAATAACATTTTGAAAATAAGGAAGTATTGGAAGAGAGTTTGACTGTTTCTTAGCTTACAAGTAATTGATTATGCTACTTGAAATTAATCTAAGACAAGTGTTTTTGTTTTATTATATTACTTAAGGATTATGTCATTATACGAGAAATAATTTTAAATGGTCTTAATGAACATAACAGAAGAAGGTTATTGGTGTTAGCTAATCTTAAAAAAGATTTGATTCACCTAGGCTTTACTAATTGGACTATCGCAATGAGCCTCATGAAATACCAAGTTTGTTCAATGATTTACACAGTACATCTAGATTCTTTACAAGTGTAATGATTTCTAGTCGATGTATTACTCAGTCACTAATGTTTTTTTTGGTCTCTCATCTTTGGTGCACTTAGTAGAGTTCAACTAGATACTCAAATTAAGCAGTAAGAATTTAAAATATAATTATTACATTAATCTCAATATTAGTTCTCATGTTTTGAGTTGACTCTTGGTGAAAGTTATCAGTTTTTATTTTTTTTTGGAAATACAAACTATTTTAAGCAATTTATTTTTATAACGTTTTTGTAATTTTTACATTTCTCCTCAAATAGATCGGTTCTGACTTTGTTATAGTTCCTCATTTTCTATTGCACTCTGCTATTCGTAAAAATTATTATTGATACATTAAAATATATCTTTTAATATAGCGATAGTTTTATATTTTCAATAGATGACTTATTAAAAGGCAACAGCCATTTATGCCAAGCATTAAAGAATTGACTTTTACATCATTCAGTCAAACAACTCAAGTGACTTGTTGCTCTGGTAAAGTTGAAATACAAGCAATTTTGAATGAAAATATGTTTTTCTGTTTTTGATTACTGCCAAGGCAAATTCAGTGGCCGAAGTTAAATTGAAAGCACAACTCGCTGGGAATTTATGTTATTTTTAAAGTACTTTTATCGCTTCACAATGATATTGTCGTTATCTCTTGCATTCTGAATTTAAAAAAAGAAACTTAATTTTTCAGAAATTCAGTTTCATAGCATGCAATAACCTTTTCATAATGTTAGATAGAGGCAGCATTATCTACATTCAGTTAAAATGAAAGGGTATATTTAACTTCTACACTTGCTTGCACTTCTCTTTATACATTACCGCTCCTAGAGGAAAATAATATAAAATTTAGATAAATAAAGTAAAAGTTAAAACATGCAAAAAGAATCACAAATGAATTATAAATGCCTTATTTATAAGGTGGGAACGTATTTTAGGACAAAGACAAAACAGCTTCTATATAAAATCATATTTTTATTTATCAATACGGCTATAAGAATCATAAAACGATAATTACGTATACTATAAATTGAATCATGGGTATTGATTTTTCTTAAACAGAATCGTATTATTTTCCTGAGGGCACAACCTACGTAGAACGAAGCACACGCAACCTTACCTCCCCGCTTCATCGAGAAATCATCGTGAGGGAAGGAGCCCCGCGTGGGGTCCAAACCCTACGGCCGCCCGAAGCAAACTGCCTCCGATTAGCGATCGTGGAAGGGAGGCAGCTGACAAGGAGTGTGGGGAAGCCGCGTCTCCCCGGAGAGGCAAGGGAGGGCGGCCGCGGGAAGAGGCCGCCGTCGGACCGCCGGCCGCTATTGGACGCCGCTCGTGAGGGCCGGGATTCGCCCGAGAGGTAAGCCACGCCCCCCTCTCGGTCGCCGAGGAGGGATAAAGGGATAGAGATGCAAAGGGGAACGGGGGTAGACCTCAGGGGGCGCTAATGCACCCAAGGAAAGGGGAGATCAGTTTTGCGGTGAGGGAGGAATGTCACATTAGGGTGGGGAGAGAAATATGGGAATAGGAAGAGGATTGATTGACAGATTTATTGATTACACTCTACGTGCCTAAAGACGAGTTGGCTCGTTTTTTTCACTTTTTTTTGACGTGTTTTTTGCGTTTTTAATCGGCATCGTTTAGCGGGTTGTCGTAATTGGGGAAAAGCAGTCGGAGACATTTAGGAAGATGATGTTTGACTCGGGGGAACGAAGTAATTCGCGTTTTGATGGACGCGAGCTCGAAGATGGGGGGAAATATAGCGTTATATTTTCTGAGAGTTAAGTGAAAGACGGAGGAGGGGATAAATTATCGGAATTTTTTTTAACCTTTCCGTAATTGCAGCGCTTCTTCGAGATATGTTTGATCCATTGGAAATTTGTTTCTTTTAAAAAGAAAAGATTGCGATGGATTTCTTTCCATTTTTCAATTACAGGATGGATATTTTTGAAAGTCCAGTCATATGCCAATTATCGTTCATAAATATATACTATTTAAAATTTAATGCACGAGAGAATAATAATAATCGTCATTTTGCGCAATACGGCAGACACTAATTTTATCTAATTCGCTAGCTTAAATGTCGAATGTTTATTTGTGTTTCTGGACATATAATTAGAGAAATAATTACCGGTGCGTGGAGACAAAGGAGAGTTTAATAGCTGGATAATTACATGATTAAAATAACAACCGATAATTGGATAGGATCTTGATGTTAATAATGCTATTATTTTTCTGTATGAATATTTAATACACACGTAATTTTTGTATTTAAATATCTAGCATGTTTATGGATAGTCATCAATATTTTAGGAATCATCAAAGACTAATATTTGTTATAGTAATTGAAATATGAGACTATGGAGAATATGGAGTGATGTCGATGTTTTGAGTTTTCTGTTTATGTGAAAATTGATAGCTTTTTTGGTGTGCGCAGTAAGGCAACGTGTAAGTATGAATCTCACGGACTTGTTTTTAAGTCTGAATATTACTTGTTTTTAAAAATAAACTAACTTTCTCAGCTGTTTGAAATCAATCTGAATGATTGGGTTCATGTTTATTTAAGCAATGTGAAGGAGAGAGTTTCAGAAGATACGTAATTGTTGAAAATTTTACGTAACGATAAGTCTTTATGTCCTTATCGTGTTTCGTAGTATACAATTGCATCCGTATACTTCGCTACAGTATGCTTAATGCCTATGTTACTTTTTCAATATGTATAACCTTAAAGTAAGAAGTAGAGAAAAGATAATACATAGCCATAACCTTTACATTTCTCCACCATTAAAAGAGCTTGGGTTTCTTTGGAGCTTTAGTTGCTTATGCAAACTTCTGTGACTAATTGCTGAGGAATACATGTAAATTTCCTCTGTAAAACATTTATAAAATATGTGCTAGGAAACCATCATCCTCTATTGTGATAACTTAGTTGTTGAGGGCTGAATTGTCTTTCAGCTGATTTATCATTGATGATTTTAGTCATCAGTTATTCTTTTTGTACTTGTAACGTCTATATGATAAATACCTAAGAACGTGCATTAAATTCTTTCTCTGAAGCTCTATAGTTAATAGTATTACGCTTTCATGCAACTGCGGAATGAGAAGTAGGAACATAGAAGTTAGAAGAGCTGTCTAGAAGTTTATTTCTTTTACTCAGATAAAGAAATCGATATCATTTACAATGATTCGCATACAAATAACAATTGAATTTTATCTTTCTTTATAAATTATGTATAAGCTGGGCAAGTATTAAGAACTAGAGTAAAAAACCACTTTAATTATACCATGGAATAAAATATTGTTTTTTCCTTCTTCTTCCTGATGTATCCATGTCAACAAGCAACACCTCAATACATAAAATATGCCAATATATAATGGTTACATTAATGCATTAGAAATTTTTGTCAAAGCGATTCATTTGGATTTTTCACTTATCGTTGGATTAACTTACTTAACACTTGGATTTTTTTCCATGGAAATTCCATTTGAATACCCATTTCTAATATTTTCATCCTCAGACAGGAGAAACTGTATGAGAAATCGCCATTATTTCTAAATAGCATAGCATTTGATTCTCTTTTCCAGTTCAGAGTTCATTAATTGTTTTGTTTTGCTTTGATGGACGCGTAGGGAAATATCGTGTGAACAAGTTACTATTTTTAATTGTATATTAGAAGCGGTGTTTGGACATTGAAATAAAATTTACTCTAAGCACAGTACGACGTTACGTTACATGATCTTTTAAATTGTCAACTGTCATTCTTGATATCATACAAAGAGAAATTGCTTATTTTCTTAGGCTCAGCTCTCCAATTCGTTTTTCTTTTTCAAACACCTTATTTACTCATCAATCTTTCCCCCCATTTCTCGGAGCCGTTAAATTTCACTATCTCATGATTGGAGTTTTTCAAAATGTAAGCTCGGACTGTATTTTTAGTGCCATAATTCTCCTTAGAAAAATACTGAATCCGATAAGATAAGTACACCTTATTGCCTCCATAAATATCATTCTCTTTGTCGTAATACTCTCCGAACTCTCAAATTTACTTTGATAAATCCGAACGATACGTTTTCAACGCCTTTTCAACACCTGCTGTTATAATGATCTTGATTAGGTAAGGATAAATCAGTCATATAAAGCTTTATCGAGGTTACGGAATCCCTCAATTGCGGGCTTTCCGTACACATCTTAAAATAGACTCGAAATTCAGATGGTTTCTAGAAAGCTTAAGTGGCATCAATGATGTCCTATTGAGAAACTAAAGCATAAGCATCGAGGCGAACCAAGTCGGTATAATTGAAGCGGAGTTAATAAATTTATTTTTAGTGTCAAAGCCATTATAGGAATACCTCAAATTGAGACGAATGCGGCAAAACATGAGATGCGACGAAGTTAAATTTTGAAAACGTTTCCGAATGATACAGCTGCAGGGCTCTCCTCGAAGTACGCGGGTAGTTATGGGTGGAATTAAATTCCAAGAATTTAGACAGCGCTCGTCTCATTTTATGGGTTAAATTTAAAAATATGAAGTAGAAGGTGATGAGGGTATAGTGGGAGCCTAGAAAATAAGGATATTCTCCGTTTCCATCTATTACCCAGTTGCACCATCAGTTCGTTGTCGTCTCATTAAGAGTGGTATGGTGGTAAGAATTAACGAATCCAAGGATGGAATA
Organism: Pantala flavescens; assembly: GCA_020796165.1. Classification (NCBI taxonomy): domain Eukaryota; kingdom Metazoa; phylum Arthropoda; class Insecta; order Odonata; family Libellulidae; genus Pantala; species Pantala flavescens. Next base: position 14,479,073 of record CM036879.1, on the reverse strand, counting down.
GATTGTGTAGAGAGAGATTAGGATCTCTTCTGGTTGGAGACATTTGAAGTTTGGCCGGAAAGAGCGACTAAAGGGAATTTTATAGTCGTAGATCACCGAGTGGTGAAGGGCGAGTTTCGGAGAGTTGCTGCGTTTGAGGAATATACGGGTATCGGGGGAGATATGGAGAAATAGGGACCTTTCGTATAGGAGGGAGAATCACATGACGTCACCTCACGTGTTTGTCTCGCATAACCTTTTTCCTCCGTTGAAACAATTCACGGACGGGAACGAGAACCAGTAACTATGTTACCTTTAGAGAGGCGGCGGGTTTTAGTAAATGTGTGTGTTTAGGGTGGCCGTACATATTGACGGATTATTTTATATTCTTCGCTGGCTGCTTGGTTTTTAAATAAGGTTAATTATAGAACTTTAGGAATCTTTTTCATTTTTTCCCGTATTTCTGAAGAATGATTGTTATTTCTAAGGGAGTTTTGATAATAATTTTCTGCTGTAGGTATTAGTAGAAATTATTTTCGTAAATATTCTTTTCTAATCCAATCAATTTTAGCGATAATCGTTGAAAAAGCTAAATATTTTAGAAGTGTAGGTGTTGTACCTAAGAGAAATACTCTCGTATTGTTAATTATTTTGGATGCATAAGTAAAAAATTTTTCTCCAAAATGAGAATTGTCTTATAAGTTTGCCAAAAGATTAGCTTTAAATATTTTTTACTTACAGGAATTTAAATTAAAGAAGATATTTCAATAATTTTTATTCAAACTCTATAACCTTTTGTAAGATATGATGTTTATAGAAGTTAAGCTTTCCAACAGATTAAATGTCATTTGCATTCGACTTTGAATTCATGTGAACAAGTGAAGGAGTTCTTTTTATAATCCCTCATCCTTTAAAGTTTACATTCCATATCTTAAGCATTATCGAGTTCTACCTATTCGTTACTTCATGAATCATATTATCCTAATAAGTCTCGGTCATAATTAAATCATGTTACTTTCCAATTTACGTTCCAGCCTTATTAAGATAATATTAAAGATTTATTTCTAAATATTTGGCTGTATATCGTATTTACATTGTTGTTGCTTTTAAAGTAAATGTCCTATTTTCACGATCGTAAAATTTTGTAAAACAATTCATCTTTTTTCATTCATTTCGTGTTTTAAAATCAGTATTCTATTGTACTGTTCTGGGATATCCTAAAGGTCATTTGAGTATTTCTAAAATTTCGTTTGAAACAACCTAATATGTTTTCCGGAGTTCCTCATCTTACTCCATAAATAATTCCTTTCCTGGATATTTATTGTGTTTGATGATAAACTTATAATGGTAAATGTCTCTCCTCCAAAGTGAGCCATATATTTTTAGTGCTACTGAACCACTTCTTGTCTCGTTGAATTTTTGTAATATTGAGATCTGTTGCTCTTCTAATTAATTTGGTCGATAGGAAGTATCTTCATCATCAAAAATCTCTCTTTTGCTATTCTTTATTCAGGTTGCAACTCAACGATACATGGTCGCTTATATTTTCATCCTAAACATCAATAATCATCTGTTATATTAAACTCCTCGTTTTTATTCCTACTCAGAAATGATTATCATTAAAAAATAGTACTGAGAATGGCAGCATAATTTCATTACAAGAATTATATCCATTTATTCTTTTAAAAACTCATCCATTTAGACATATTTTCAGCGACATACCATCACGTTAGTGTTATAAGGCATTTGAGTAATTTAAAGTGCATTAATTTTTTGGTGGGGGTATTTCTTAGAAAATCTCTCATGATGTGCGAATGATTTTATCGTAAATATAATTTATTTGAGTTATCCTTTAGAATGATGTTCAATAACATTATGTCACTCGATTAGATCCCTCAAAGTATCAAACAATTTGTACACATTTGCTTAAAAAGTACTAATCTGCTTCAGGGCGCTTCCGTAGAGCCAAAGAAGAAAAAGGACAGGTCTTTCTTGATAAGTTTAGGAGAATGACTAACCTCAAATACAGAAAAATGCTCTCCTTCAATCTGATATCTGATATAATACGTATAAAAATTAGTTTTCAAGTGAAATTCGGGTTCTTTTCATTCGAGCCACTTTTTGTATCATCTTTGGCTTGGCTATTTATATATGGCTAGTTATATTGCCAAAGAATGTATCAAAATGAGAGGATTCCTTTATTGCAAAAGTATTAATAGAAATGACGCACCTATCAATTGTTTACTTTACAAGCTGTGCGTGGACTGATCAGAATTATCTTTACTGTTCCCAGTATTTACAGTCACACCTTCATGTTAAAATACCATTAAATAAAACCAGGTCTTTATATTTAAGAACTGTTATCTACGTAAGTCTGTTGAACTATTGCCTATCTTTTTTACCGATACTTTCCTTTCCCACATCCATCCAACGTTGTTTTTCCTATTCTTCGTTAGCATGATAGTGGACGACCTCTCCCACGTCCCTTTTGACAATTGCCAGCCTCCATCCTTTTATCTTCCACTGATGTTACCGGACTCGGATTTATTGCCGCTATTAGGCCACGACGTCGACGCCAAATTCCGCTAATGGACGTCGTCGCCCTTAGAAACAGACGCCTCGTGCGCCTAAGAGAAAAATCGGAACTATTTCGAAGCTGACCGGATGAAAATGACTCTTCTAGGAGTGTCTGTTTGGTTACATCGAGATGGCCGAGAGGAGGATATAAAGGAAGTTAGAGGAATGATGTGGTTTTGCCTCATTTTTTATCGGCGAAAGAAAGGGCTCTGGACAATTTCCCGGTGAGGTTTGAAAGATTCTTCCTTCGGTTGCCATGATGGCATAGATTTGACGTCAGAATGGGTTTTATTAGGCTGAGTGACGCAGAAAGAGCGATACGGAGTGGTGGTAAGAGAAGAATTTTTCTGGGTCTTAGGTATGCATTTGAAGAATGCCACATCCGTGAGATGAAGAAAGAGTCTATCTTCACATGTCGGGAAGTGTTGACATTTATTCGCGTTCTTTCATAGCAAGAGGAATTAAAGCAATATAGAAGAAAGATGTGTATATTGTATGTAGAAAGAAGACATAGTTGAGTTGTTATAATCTACGGATAAAATAATTATAATTAAATTATTCGTAAATTATTGATGCTCTGTTTATTGGATGATTGAGATCTTTTTCGCTGACCAAAGAATTTTCTCACAGCTTCAGTTACAAACTAGGGGATGACGCAAGTTAGTAGAGATTAAAATTAAGAACGCTTACGGGGAATAGTTTCTTACTTTCTCATTTGCATTTTATTAAGATTATTTAAAATTTTATACCCACCTAATTATGAACTTTTATAGAAAATAAAACTTTCCTGGTCGGTAAGGAACTCTAATTTTTGTAGCTGAGGGTGATGTGGGAAACAAGTAGTTTTATAGAATGAAAATCATACAAATATTTTTTATTTATTTATATATTTATGGAGAGCATACTATTATTCAGCCTGCAAAAATACTAAGAGTACGAAACAAAGATTTTCTACTTCTATTTTTTTATATAAAGCCAGAAAAATGCTTTGGAAGATAAAAATTCGACTTGAAAAACTTATAACTTGTAAGTTTATTTATAATAGCATTACTATTTTAAACATTTTGATTGAAATGATAGATACATTTCTTGAGTTTCTCATCAGAATTCGAATGTCTATTTAAGTCAATATATTAATATTTAAATATATTAATATTTAAATATATGAAAGTTATATTCTGGCAGCTCTACTAAAATTGTTTGAGAACAAGGTTTCAGAAATTTATAGATCATTATTCTTTGATATTGATTCCATCGAATTTTAGTGGAAAGGCAATTTATAGCAAAGATAAGCTAATTATTAGATATGGAAATAAATTTCCGAAGAGAATGTTGCAGCAAATATTCAATGACTAAGTGATTTACTGAAAACTAATAGATATTGTCTTCTTTTTCGTTTGATTGGATAAGATAATATTTTGTAGCATCTAAACATCAATATCTTTCAGTGAGGCAATTGAGGCGATATTTTTAAACTAGAGATTTTCTCACTTGATCCCATCCTCACAAACTTTCCTTCCACCTCCACAGTGCCAGAACAAATCGCATTAACTTCCAACATCATCATCACGAACGTGTCACTCGGCGCTGTCGAATGAGAGAATTCATCGAATGTAATTCCTTTCATGCGTGCGACATTCAATTCCATCGCAGCCTTCCTAAGGCCTTCCTAAATCCACTTTGGGAAATTCCGTCAATTTATTCCTCGTATGTTATTACGGGGAGATTTTACGACTACATCCACACGTCGATGTTTAATTTTTTTGTCGCGGGTCCTTAAAACTTCAAATGTGACTGATACCTCCCGCAGCTGTTTTTTTAGCTCAAAAACCGCGTCCTGCGCAACTGTACTCTCACGCAGCTCCTTTCTTTGGGTTAGCAGTGACGTGCTGGTGACGCAGTCACACGTGGCGCCCTCATCCAGGCCGGATCCAAAGCAGGATGTGCCCCACGGAACAGTCATCGGTCACACGCGAATTCACGACCCTCTAACTCTTGTTCCCGACATTTAATCCATGTCTCTTCACTCGCATTCTGGATCGCTTCGACTTTTTTCGACCTACCAGGATATTCTTTTTGCTCTCTGTGCGTAATTCTTCGGCACAAAATAATTAGGTTCGCAGGTTTAAAAAATGGCGCAGATCTTCCAGACCCAGAGGGTTGTTTGGGAGTGTTATTTTCATCAAAAGTCAAGGTTGATGAACTATAATGACCTATTTGCCTCGCCAAATGCGCGCTTGCTCATTCAAAGGCTAATAATTTATTCCTTTTATTCCATATAGAGTGATCATCCGACAATGTTTTATTGCCGCAAGAGATGGATAAGCAATGAGAGAAGTACCTATGAATATTTTCTCAAGGTACTTTTTCTACCAAAGGAAAATTTTTCTCAAGTATTAATTCCTAAAAAAATATGAGGACCATTTGTTCTTGATCAGTTATCAAGACATATCTAGAAAGCACTTCTTCGTAGACAATAATAATAAACGAAATAAATTCATTGCTCTTCCGAGCGATCAAATCCTGTTTGTTGATATAAGTTTACGAATAAATTGAAATAATTACGCCAACTTCTTTCAATTTGATAGCTTATCATATTAATGATTCAATTTAAATCGACGCTCTGAAAGGATTCTTCCAAATATTAGTTACATATATAACTATGAACTCGTTTCAATGAAGCCCATACATGTTATTCAAAAGAAAATCAACCAGAGAAATGGAATAAAGTTCCACATTTTTGTCATAATGTATGTAAATTACCACCTTCGTTGAAATGAATCATGTATCGTCAAAAGGTAAATCATTTTTTAAAAATTGGACGATTTAAAATGTGGGAACAGGAATCTTTTCTTCGTGTATTACATCACTGCGAACTCCATCTCTGGTTTCTGTCGGTCTCTCTCTTTCATCTCAAATCATAATGAAGGTATCCGGAATCAAGAGGACAATTCATGGAAGAGGTCATCCTTTCTTTTCATTCTCTCTCATTTTTTTTTACCTCTGAAAATTTCGGAAGGACCACCCAAGTAATCCTGACAGTGGCACTGCTCAAATGCAGAGGTCCACTACGGACTTCTCGATTAAATTTTGTACCATTAGTTGAACTACCGTGAGATTCAGTCCGGAGTGTGGGAAGATGCGTCTTAAATTCCGATTCGAATTACTAAATCTGTTCTAAATTTTAGGAGATTAAAAAAAATAACGTACATACATTTGTTTAATAATGAAGATTATATTCTAATCTGAAATTTATTTAATAATAGTCATATCGGGTGGGAAGTATACGAATTTTGTTTTATTTATAATGGTATATGATTTAAAAGTTAGTTACCGAATTTTTTCTAAAGACTAGAACTATGCTCAGAACAATAATAGAATTAATACAAGTGTTTTAAAATCTCCATAATATTTTAGGACAGCATTTAAACCCGGTCAAAAATCTCATGATCAAATAAATTTGAAAGAAGTTGGCCGATCTTTCATTGTCTCTGTGAATCGTACAATGAAATTAAATATAGGAGAAGTTATGCTAATTTGAAAGCTATATTGTATTCAATATCGCAAAATAAAGACATTTCAAGAAAATCATATCAATTTTCAAGTTTGATAACAAAGAAAAATTTATTTTTTATAGAAGTCCTAAGGCTCTTGAATATTGGTGAGGATCAAAAATTTTAGAAATTGCAATTGAACTCACATGAGGGATTCCGATTCCTTTATAAATAATATTATTAAATTAAGTATTAAGATTTTATTTATAAAAATTCTTTATTTATAAAGAAATTCTTGAAAATGAATATTTTTTAAGGAAAAACAACTTTTATGAGGCGCGATGTTTGATGCGTATTTAATATTTTATCATTCAATGTTGATATTATATTCAAACTACACAGATAGCATATTTTTTATGCTTATATCTATATATTGTAGGTCTGCACTCTCCATACAGTATTCAAATTTTATTATTTTATCCTAACTTTCGATTTAATATTCTCTTTTTTATTAAGAAGAGAAACATTTAAGCTTTCGAGTAATCGAAACTAAGGGAGAAATTTCTTATCCCACACGATCTTATTTAAGCCAATGGGAGCTGAATTACCCTCACTATGTCCATTATATAATCTCTTAATGAGTCTGATTGGACATAAGAAAACCTTTGAAGGGTATCGCTTGGCTGTCAGATCAATCCTCTATCTCTAACAATTATCTTCTGATGTAAGCATACTTTCTCCTAAGATTGAGGGGTGCAATCATTCACATAGAACAAATGATGATTTATCTCTTTAATATTGGATTGGAAATGGTTTATTAAAGAGTTATTCTGAATTTAGAAATATTGTATAAAAGTTAGGTTCAAACGCTTACGAATCATGCACTTTTCACAGCGAACTTTTTATATAGAAATTGATAAATAGATGGTTAAAAAATAGGTGAATAAATTTTAAAATTAGGTTTTTAGCTAGATATAATTATTAATAAAATATGTAAATGATTTTTCTTGTTGTAATATCACGAATTTATCAAATTATGTTAATCATGAATATACACAAACTTTATAAGTAATCTTCCTGCAATTTGTCCTTTACTGCCCTTACTCCGAGTCACCGAGCACTTGCATCTTAAGAGTATCTTGATTTGGACTATTTTCCTAATTGCGCCATTACGCAATAAGGAGCACTTGCCGCTCACAGAAAAACTTCATTCATCAGCGGAGACCTTGCATCTACCGTTGCATTTCTTCCCTATGTCGGAAACCCATTCATAACATCCTCCTTCCTGTTAGTGGATCGCCCTTCCCATCTGCGTTCTCTATCCGGTTCGTTAACGAAGGTTGATTCCTTCGATGCTCACCAATCGAAGCAATGAGCCTCCCTTCGCCGGTGGTCCTTCTTCGTGGAGAAATCACTCGTTGCCCATCCTCCGATTGCCACACTCGCCTTTTCCCAGAATGACCGCTCCGTGCAGCGAATAACGTCCGTTGGAAATTAAGGGGAAAATAAAATGCACCGTCCGACGTCCTAGTTTTTCGATCCGATTAAAATTGTCTCGGAGGGAAGGGTTTCGGATTGCCGTCTTGGGTTAAGATTTGATCGGGAAAAGTCGATGCACTCTTTCGTTTCGTTCGAAGCCTTATTCAAGGGAGATTTCGATTTATTTTGTTGATGATGTTGTTGACGTTGATGGTGCACAGAGGATAAAAGTCTACGAGGAATCGAAATTTTTGGTTGTGGCAAATTGTTTTCGGATTATTAAATCCTTTGTTTTTGAGGGATGCAGAGAGATGTTTTGATGGATGAAATAAGGGATCAATACGTTACATATGACGTGTTAAATTATTATGTGCTCTCTTCATTAGTTCAAAAACTTTGAACGTGATAGTATAATATAAAAATGCTATGTTTTAATTCTAACTTCTCATAAGTAATATCGGGCAATTTTATCAACATTTCTCTTGATAATGTATAAAAAGTTAAGATGTCTGTCTTCAGATTTCTGGGAGGTTTTCGTAAGTTTCAAACATAGTAACGCTTCGTTATTATTATAGTTGAGACTATTGAAATTGACTGCAGAATAAGACAATATTATTTGATGATAACAAAGCCTTTGCACTTATTTTGAATTTTGCTACACTCGTAAAAATTATTTGCAAACTAAAGCAACAAAATATCATATAATAATAGTTGGAGATTTATTTGTGCGGGGGAAGTGGGATTTTAAGTCGTATGCATAAAAATTTATTTCTAAGAAATAATCATCCGTTCAGAAAATTGGCCTTAGTTGAATCGCCAGTATTGTTATGGATATAAAATAGATACAATTTAATTACATGAGATAACAATTGGAAATGAAGCACAATACTTTGTACTGACCGTTCTTTCTTTCTCATTAACATGTATTAGCAACACTCTCATATAGAACAGCAGTTAGCTGCTAAATAGCGGACTGTCATTGGTTCAAAGAAGATTTTTCATTCCATTGACCTTCCTGTACTCTTCATTCTGGTTCGAATCTTCTTCTCCGTTACCACCCCTCTCTGCTTAATACTCACCCATTCGCCTTCACTCATTCACTCTGTAACTTCCGGTGACTTTCATTTCTTCTCAGTTTGCGCATCCTTCATCTATTGGTCTAATTGATGCTGCCTCTTTCATTCAGAGATGCAAACGGATGATAATTTGGCGTTGCGTATATCTTGCATCAAGTGGCGATTGAAGCTACTTGGGTTTGTCGGTCTTGGTTCGCATCCGATCAATGAGCCTAGCTGAATAAATTACATGGAATTAATACCGTATTAATATACTCTATAGGGTGAATTCATGGTATTTACTACATCTGTAACAATAATTGTTATTTCTGTACAATAACTCCAAAATTTTTCCTATGGCTGTAGAGATCAATATTCAGGGCATGAATGAAGTAGTAATTCTGAAGTTATACATTGATTCTAAATATTTAGTTCTTTATCTTGTAAAGAACATTTTTCTCATCAGTTTGAAATGGAAATCTCTGTCCCTATGAATGCTATGAAAATTATTAGGTATATTATTATTGGTTTGTCAGTAGATAGGTAAAAGCTAGGTGGCATTTTCTAACATACAATCTAAATGATGGTTAAAAAATCAAATGGATCGATAAACTGGCATGCATTATCAAGAGAAATATAGAAAAACTAAATAAAGAGTTAAGCTTATGGTTTACTTGCTTTGGTAGTTCATACCTTGGATGGAACGCGTATAAATAAACAGGTATATAAATAAGGTAAAGGGGTAAAAACTAACTCACTCAATGTGAGTTGCTCACAAGGCAGAAATAATCTCAGGTTTTAAAGAACGTGAAAAAACTGATAGGATCGTGTCCATACCTGAAAAATATCTTTTAACAGCGTGTTTGAATGATATGTTAAAATGGCACAATAGAGTAACCGACTGACAATTTGGAGATATAGGTTCGTGTCCCGGTCATTTTAGACATTTCTCATTTATAAAATTTGTAGGTTAATTGTATATGTCTTGTACAAGAATATATGTCACTTGATACATTATATTGCGCATTTTATTGCAAAGTTGTTCTCCTAATTGCTTCGTGTTTACGATAAAGACGTTATGCTTAACCTTTTCAGAGTCGGAGGGTTAAATTTTATCCTCCGAAAAGAAACTATATAATCGTGAGAAATCTTTATGATTCGTCAATTTGTCACAATTTCTAAAACTGAAATCCTTCTGTTGGTGACCCCGCTCCCGAGTGCGGGAGCTAGAAGTCAAATATCCTCTCGGATCCCGATCTTGCGATCAGTCTTGTTACCCGTGGCATTTGTCCGCCTCTTGGTAAATGGAATGATTTACCAGAGAGTCGCAAGTCGTTGTCGCAGAAAGTCGAGAAAAAACAAAAGAAGATCGCTCGGTTCAAACGGTGGTCACACTTGATTTGAAGTTGCAGTTCAAGAAAGCATAAATCCGGAGCGCTACAGTAAACAAGTGAATTACGGAGAGCGCATTTTTCCTTAAACTCGGGTTGACGGAGAGATGATAGGAAGAACGAAAGAGCTCATGCTCTCCACGGTAAATAAAGCTGAAAAAGGGTAACCGAACTACGTATATGCAGCTATGAAACGGTTGTTTGTTTATGGAATCGTGCCTCGTTTAAATGATAAAGAACTATTCCCTAGAGTTGATTGAGCTTATTCCTTTTGGATTTGATTAATAAACGTGTATTCAAATTAACTTTATTGGATTAAACAAAATTTCAATTTGTCACAAAAGATGCCTTCATAAACAAAATTATATTAGGAGCTATTTCAAGTATTCGTTGTTTGAGTTTTAGTCAATTTTGATGTTTAATCGATTAAGATAGGTAATAAAGCTTCTTCATTACTTAATTTATGAAAATAGTATAACCAAGAATAGTGTGTTTTTAGCTGAGTTAATGCTTATACCTGGAATCATTTACATTTTTGGGGATTTTGTGGTGGTAGTAAGCAACATTGGAATAACTTGACTACATTCATCAACATTTTCGCCTAGTTTCTTGATGGTTTTATACCACCATATCATATATATACCATAGTTAAGAGTATAAGCCTGCTTGCTCGCTTTGCCCTCGATAACACATGAAACCGAGATTGATTCGTATATTAGACGTAGCTTTTATTCATTAAATAGCCTTCAATATATTAAGAGATACATTAGGAACAGGCAAATTGGCGTACGCTGGAATCGGGAGCTTCCTTGGTCGGCTTCTAAGGAGGACCTCCCTCAGCCCTTTCCCTCAATCAATGCCCGCATCCTTCCAAGCACCATCTTTGAGAATTTTACTCACGTTCCTGCCCCGCGGATCTGCTGCTCAAGAACATCCCCCTCAGACGTCCTCTCACCGGAGGGAACCTTAAAACAACTTATTTTTGCCTCTCGTCCCTTCATTTCCAAGGTTCCTTCCCGTAAACCAGCGCTTCGTCTTCAAAGCTTATTATATCTCTCAATTTATTGAAACTGTAACAATTCTTCTGAGGTTCTGTTTGACGAGCATCATAAAAGTTTGTCCTAATAGTATGAATTAACATGCAGCTACAACTATATTTTTATTTTGTATACAAAAATTAGCTCTATATTGGCCTGAGAGTTTTAAAAGTCGAAGTTTTGTTCATTGTATTGTATACTAAATGTATTGATATTACATCTTATCATCTAATTGAAGTCTAAATATTTTTCAATCACATGTAAATTCGTCGATTGCAAACTTATTGTCTTCGCCTGAGGCTTTAATGCATCCTGAATTCAATGTATAATGTACTTTTCTCACCATTTCTAGATATTAAACTATCCATTTATATTATTATATTTCGGAGTTTTAGTTATATTCTAATATATTTTTTCTCGATCACTTTTCGAAATCCTTACTATTTTCTGTTCTATGTACCTTGAGCCTCACTTTTTGCAGTATTTCGTCGTCTTTCTCAAAGCATCATTTCATCATTGTTTATCTCGTAAATAAATCGTAAATATCTCTCTGTGAATGGGTATCCATTTATTCTGGTAACTATACAAGCACGGTAAAATTACTTCTCCGCAAAAATATGGCAATAACTTTAGTAGCTTACTGTTTCGCAATTTTTCCAGCGCTCCAAACGTTCGACTACGAACTGCTTTCGAACGGATTTCGAACTCTGCAGATCTCTGTCGAAGAGGAAACCCTCAAATTTTATTCACTCCTTCGCATTTCCTCTTCCCCATTCGTCTTCTCTTTATCCCTCTGATTGCCGCAGACCTCTGTTTAAGGCCGAGAAACAAGCTCTCCGAATTTGCCGGGCCAAAAAGCCCGCGTGAAGCACTCTTCTTCCTCCCCTTCATCGCGTGCCCTCCCTCGGGCAGCACTGATTGCCCCGTGACCGGAATTTGGGAGTAGAGGCACGAGGCCACCGCGTTATCTGACGAATGAAGAGGCACACTAAGATGAAGAGGATTGAGAGATTCTAGAGAGAATACTCAGGATGTCCGGTAATATTTAAGCCTCGAAGGATTGGATGGCTCGTTCCCGATTAGTTTATTGATACATAAATAAATTTTATAGTTTTGACTTTGTTGCAATGACACGGGATGTCATTAGATCCACGGAATGAAAGAAATTTTATCTTTTCATTTGAGAAACGGGCATTAAAAAGTCTTACAGTAGTGGGACTCGAACCCAGATCTCTCAGAGTATATCTCCTAGTCATGTAAGCCAATAATTTAGCTGTTTTATTATTATTAATATTATTATATTATATATTTTATTATTATTAATATAGGTAATAATATATAGTCATTGCTAGGTTATTTCATTTGTTCCAATAGGATTCTCCTTGAATTATTATTGTCTTCTCGAATTTTTGGCATGCTCATATCCTTACCCGTTAAGCCTGTGAAATTGTTATATAATATATTTCCTAAGTATCTTATTTAAAGTTAGTTTATATTCTAAATACTTTCGATGTTGGAAAATACATACGTTTCTGTAATTCTGGTAATCAAATAATTGTAAATAACTTCTAAAAATATTAAGTGTTACTTAGGACTTCTGGTTAACTGCTAGATAATTATTTTGGTTTGATTTTTAGTTCGCATAAAATAGTAAGACTGCATTCTTCCAAGCAATGGACAAAATTGTATTCTTGCTGTTGACAATCAATCTGTCACTTAAATCTCCCTTGATTTCTAGGATTTAGGCAACCTTATTTCGTAGATAATTCTGTCACTTTAAGAAAGATATCCATCATTTTATAATCAACTTTAGTGATATTATTGCACCAAAAAAATAAGATACAAGGGCGATAAGATTGTTGAAAATAGATAAGCTTTATCTCGGGCCATAAATGGCTTAGGATGTAATAAAAATATATGCCAAAATCAACGTTATTTGATAGTGGACTAATATCAGTATATGTTGGCCCATAGCTCTTCGCTGATTCGGAGATTTTAGAAGATCGATTGTCTGATAATAATTTGAATTGTATGAGTTTATTATTAGCTGCTTATTCACTCCATTTATCTAATAATACACCCATAAGTTTCAAGACGAATGTTTAAAGTATAATTTAGGAACAGGTGCTGTATCTGTTTACGTTATGTTAGGGGAATAATCCACTTAAGTGACCTTCTGACAAGAAAAAAGAAATTACATTCACCTCTGAATTTTTTAGCAATTAATGGATATTTAATTTGCTAAATACTAATTTTATTAACGATTTTATTGTTTAACATGAGTCACTACTTGTCAATAATTGTCATGAGTCAAAGTACACGCTATAAGTGGTGCTTATAGATATTGTTTAACCTAATCATGTAAATATAAGGGTTTGTAAGTCTCCTATTACGTTATAAGTCCACAGAAGAGTAAGTTATGTTTGAGGCGAGCGTCCAGTATCGGGCAGATGAACACTCCCCTTGAATGGACGTTGTTACTGATGGATCCTCGACTTAACGATTTGTCAACACACGAGGTCGTTAACTCTTCACTTCGGAAGGCCTTGCTTGCCAAGCATCAAGCTTTAATTATCATTTATCGCACTGTAAACAAGACAATTTATCTCAGGATTTTTTTTTGCTCCCATTAATTTTACCGAATAACCCGTATGAATTAATATACTCCGAAATTTGCTCTGCAAAGAAAACATGTTTCATGGATATGTTTGTTGTACAGTTAAAGATTATCTCTTTAATAATTTTAATGATATTGTTTAACGTATGTTGTTATTGTGATATTTGTGTATGGGAAAATACTCGTATTCATGTGCACTTATTCTTGGCCCTATATTAGCTTATTACAGTATGAATTCGATTTTGAAAGTTTTGGAAAGTAAATGTTGTGATATTTAAATTTCAAGTAAAATATATTTTCCTCCAGATAGTTGGCAATGATTTCACTCCCCAAAAATATTTCGTTCGTTCGTCCTTAGGTTTATTAAAGATATTGGTAAAAACTCAGTTATATTTTATATATATTTCAGACGTTTACTCCTGAAATTTTTCTAGAGAGTGATTAAAGTTATGCCTAATAAGACCCTTTTTATTACTTTTTAAATCTTTGTAAAACTTCTTAGTCGCTCAATGACGGTTTTTTTATAAACCATTAGATAAAATGAAAAAAAAAAAACATTCCTTACTCTTAGATAGATCCGATTCTCACATATGTTAGCCAAGATTTCTTCTGTATATTTAGACATTAGTAGAGTCTATATGTAACAAATCTATTTAATGTAACTTCTTTGGAACAAAATGGTCTTCTATTGCGGAAAATATGACTTTAAAGAACAAAGTAACTGCCCCTTAGAGGTTCGAATGCAGCCTGTGGTGTGTAGTGTGAAACTTCCTGATTTAGACAGATAAACAAACAATCAACACAAGTCTCTTTCCATAATTCCATTAAAACCAATCCACGGAAACGATGCAAAACATTCTCACAGTTTTACGGACTCTATCTGAGGCGATAAAGTTTCCATTGCCCAGCATCCGTGCTTCCCTTTTCGTCTCCGTTTCAATAACGAATACGTGGCTTCATTCAGCATCCACTTATTTATTTCCTCTCTTCCTGCCCATCCTTCCGCCTCTTCGGCGGCCAACTTAAATAGCAATTTCCTCCCGCCCTTCTCTCTGACCCCTTGGCGCCATCCCCCGCTCCTCTTCATTGACGCCTACGGACCCACACCTCTTCTACCAGCCATTCATTCGTCTCCTAATTCATGGCCGCCCCCCCGCCTTCTCTCCCCTACTCTGCTTTTCGTACTGTCGATTCCGTAGCGTTGACCTCTATGAATTTGCTGTGCGTGAAGTTCTTACTGCTCAAGTAGCCGGTGCCAAATAGCTTGGATCGTTCCCTTTTACTGTATTCATGATGCGCGATACTTTCGTCTCACTTTCATCTCGGTTTTTGAACGAGTGACAACTCCTTCTGTGCGTGGTAATTTTTTTTTAAGTCTTAGAGTTCTCGTGCGAAAAATTTTGCAATGGAATGAAATTGTTATTGTTAGCCGTAATTTAGAGGAAGGAAATAATAAAATGAAATTGAATAATTCGTATTTTTACGCAAAGAATTCATAATGTTACCGGTTTCGTAAGTTTAATTACGTCTTCTTCTTGGCAGAAGAACGTGTTTAAGAAATTTAAGTTTCAGTGTAAGAAAATTGCGTAAGATTTCAGCTCACTTTTGGTTAGATTTTCAACTGTGTTATCTTAAATCTTTCTTGACAGAATTTGACTTTAACTTATATATATGCTATTATATATATTAATGATTGTTATATTACTCGTATTAATATGCGTATTTAAAAAGATTGAAATCGTTTTTTTAACACAGAAGAGTTCCGTTGAGTTAATGGCGAATCCTCATATGTATTTGATTTAATTTAATTAATTTCCCCAAATTTGATTAATATCAGATAGCAACCTCAATCAATCTCCAGTAGCAATTAAGATTCAAATATAATCTGCAATCAGTTACAAACTTAATAGTGATATGTAATATTTACATCCCAATTCATCATCTCCCTATCAACGAATATAAATTTAATTGGTAAAATGTGCATGTATAGCCTATTTCGGTATAATATATTCAACGCGACATATAGTTGTAACTTATTTATTTCTTAGAAAAGATACAGCCAAGAATTTTACATAAATATTTTTAAGCGTTATATATTTTGGATTTTTTAATATTATTACATTCATATTGTTCCAAATTTTCTATCTGGAAATTAATTTCCGTAATAAACTTAACATGTAAATTGCTGTGTACATTTTAGGATTTTAAGCTCCAATCAAGCACTTTAACTAGGACAAGTCCTTGGAACCGATTAAAAAATATATAGTCCTGAATTAATGCTCTATCAACTATGACTAATGACAATTTAATTGATACAACGAGAGTTAGTGTGGGGTGAAAGGAAATAGGATTAGTATGCTCGCTAGAAAAATTACATAAATATTTTTATGCCCGTTGAGAAAAGTCGAAAGGTTAAAGACTTTTGGCCGGTGACGATCGTTGTCTTCATTTCGTTGAATATGATATTGTCACCAGTAAGGGACTGCCAACAGCTATTCCCAGACGAGTTCATACGAACTTTTTATCTCTTACTCAGAGAAATGGGTGCTTTAGCTTAGGAATGTCCTTAAGTATACCAATTCCTACGTTTATTTTAATTTTATACTTTATTGTGAAAGGAAATTTTTTATAAATTGTTTTAGGTTTGAGTTAATGATGGAAACTCCAGATGATATCGGTAATAGAGGGTGAAAATTATTAAATACGACCCTGGATGATTTATGAACATGGGAAAATTCTTCCAAATTTTGCACAACGCCGCTATATATAAATGGCATATTTTCTACTTCCTACACACACTAGCGGATACTGTAAAGGGAATTTCATGTCTTAACTCATTTATAGGTTGCCTATTCCAACCTTTTCAAATATCGTAGATTGATTAATATTATGGGTGTGGGTATCTTTAGCTTCCCACATTTTAGATATAGTCTTTATATTTTTCCCATTTAATAACGTTTAGGTAAAAGGGTGAATCACCACAATGCCTTCTTCTCCGAGGAAAAATTGATGAATCAGGGCTGATAATTATTATTTAATTCCGGGACAAAAGAAGATGAACCCTTCCGTTAAAGTACCTGTTAAAGAAGATGAATTGCTCGACTTTGATTGGTTGAGAATAAAATCTCAAAAAACGATTTACCAAAAGTGTGAATCTGTCAGAATGACCATTTAGGGAAAGAATAATCGATCCAGGAGTCTTTTCGTGGTTCATTGAAGCTTCATCCCCGAAATGAACTTTCTTCGCGATAATTTATATCAATCACATATCATATAATCATTCCCTCCCTGGAACAGATTCGAGCATTTCAGATCCTGTCTGCAACGCAAGTCTGCATAATCCACCGGCCTACATTTCTATCCCACAACACATGTCCTATTATGTTTCAACTGCAAGCCAAGGACACGAATGCACTCCGACCGCCGTTTGTTTTTTTTTAGAGGATTTCTTCACCAGTCTACGCACGGAGCGTCTGGGTCCCCATCCGCCCTCCCTTTAAAAAATTATTCCGCTCCCAACCCCTTACCCCATTATCACCCTTTAACGACCACTCCCGCATCCCCCACCCCCGTCATTATCTCTCATTATCGGTATTATTCCTCGCACTGACGTAATCTGACGTCGTCCGCCCCCATCCCCTTTGCCGTAATCCTTTTACTCGCCCCCCTGCCGTGGTTCAGCACCCAAATCGTTCTTAAACGATCTACCGCGGAAATCCCTTATCATTCCCCATATCCTTTGGTTGATCTTTTTCGCATCCGAACCCCTTTTTCTAACAGTCGCCGTTTGCTGCCGTCCGTCCGGGAGGCTCGTTTCGCCATTACCATCATCTTCCGATTGAGAGAACGCGGGAGGTACAGGGTGCGTTTCCAGGGAGACGACTCTGAAAACAGTTGGCGCGTTACTGAGGGTAATTTAAGGATTGTGCGACAGAGTGGGTCTCTTCATTGTACTCGATGGTGGTGGTGATGGGTGAAGAAAGTGTACTCTTGAATGTAGGGATTATCGTCTATTCAGGATGAGGTCCGAATATCGGAATTAATTATTTCTCTTGCTGAATAATGATAAAACAATAAAGCCATTTTTTAAATAAATTAATAGAGTTCGTTAAATTTAGGTTTATTAAGCCTGTGGAAAATACTCTCTTAATTTATTTAATGTATATTTGATTTTATCCTCTGTAATTTTCAAGGGATAAATTATTTCTTCTGTTGAATAATTCTAAAATTGATTAAGTCCTTTTTAAAATAAATTAGGAGAGTTCTTTAATTTGAGGTTTATTAAATCTACGAAAATTACGAAGTACTCTCTTAATCGATTTAAACTATATTTGTTTTTAAACTGTTTAATTTTCATTATGATTTTAAACTTCTGATTATTACGAAGTTTTCTTCAATTTATTTTAGAAAGGTTTCCGCGACATTAGGCCATAGCATCTTTGGTTTAAAAACGCTTTCCCTTTGTTTGAAGTTAGGATTGGTTCATTGCAATCTGACACTAAAATTAGCACGATATGATGTATATTTTTAATAGCTGATATAAGGAAGTTATTTTGTGTTGCTATTAAAAAAACTGCCGTTTGAGTTGATTATTCTTCAAGAGAGAAATTCAAAATTCAGTGGAATTAAATGATAAATTAAAAACCTCTTAGAACAAGCTATTAATTATCTATCCCGCTATTTCAAATCCTACTAAGTTTATATTTTTATTTGGCTGCAGACGTACTTTAATATGAGTTCATTTCAGTAGTTATGTGAATACTTTCATTATATCCGTTAATAAATTTTAAAAATTGATAAATTATCTTCAATAAGGCCATTGGAAGGAAAGAAATGTACGGTTGTGGTTCAGGTGCAGAGCATTACGAAGATCCGTGCGTTGGTAAGAAAGAGGGTGGAAAGGAAAGAGGAAGTAGATTAAGGGTTTTATGAAAGGATTGAGGGCTTGAAAGGGTTTCATTCAGGAGGAGAGAAGTGAGACATTTGGCAGATGAGTACACGACGATGTCAGGGGAGGAGACTCGAATTGGCTTAATGATAGAGCTTTTAAGGAAAAATCGGTAAGGGTCTCGTGGTAAGCAGGTGACTGAATCAGCCATAAAGGGTGCGACAACGCCTAACATCCCCAACGATGGTAAGATTGTCGGTAATCATGTCTATAAACTGCCTCGGCCGCTTTAAGTGCCAGAAGCAATATCTGCCTCTGCCAATTTCAACTGTTAACTTAGGTAATGAGTAGTGGTTGTTGCCTGTTATCATTTACGTTCATGGCTGGAAGTCGATGTTATTTCTTCCCATTTTCTCCTTGTATCCTTCAATGAAGCACGCTAGAATTAAAGAATAATTTATTTACTCTCGTAGTTAGTCATAGGTTTTCAATGTTTAATATATCCTTATTGATGAGGGAAATAGTAGATTAGGGTAGAAAATTTTATATTGATGTAAGATTTGAGTTCGAGAAAAATAACAATGGTTTTTTAAATTCTGACTGGACCGGGAACTAAACTCGGATCTCCTAGTTATTGGTTGATTCCTCTTGTGGTTAACGAAGTTAAATCATTTAATTGAGTTTCCGTCAATGATGTAGAGGTACTGGGTTCGATTTCCGATCCTGTTAAACTTTTTTACGTCTGTTACTTCTCGAATTTATCCCGAAGATGCTTATCGTTTCATGCACAGTACCATTTACGCTTAAAAATTCGGGTTAAAGTACTATACATCTCAACCAATCCTTTATATACAATTAAAAGTTATTCGTCGTGAATATTGCGGAATTACGCTATTTTTCATAAGTATTATTACGTATTAATCACATTACATGAAGAAATGGTGTGATGGATGATAGTTAAAGGAATGTAAAACAGTAAGTAGTAGTAGTGAAGATAGTAAAAAGGAATGGTGATTAAGTGATTAGAATACTGAAACTTAATGGTCTTAAAGTTGATGATCCGTGATCATATGATAGTAATATCGTTATTTTTCACTTCTGTGAACCTATAAATTTTGTTGGCTCCATACTTCCTTTCACTCTTTTTACCCTTCATCCCCGACGAGTCGTCTCGGAGACGCGTTTATGTATCTGTAAAGAGGAGGAATTGGTGTATAGGACGTAATGGGCCAATTAGAGAGGCGAGCAGTGGGTGCGCGAGTGTGCGGGTGGGCGCCACTTCCCACCCCGGCGCCTTCCCTCGGCTCGCGGATTTCCCGTCAAGAGGCTCTAATTGGGACAATCTGCCAGGATTTTCTACCCGCCCACGTCGTCTTTCTCAAACCATCCTCCATCCGACCAATCTAACGTTCTCGGTGTGCAAGTCGCGTAGTTACTCGTTGGAGGTCAAAGAAACGATGCGTGCTCTTAGCCAGAAGGTGCTCGTGGATCTCTCTCATGTAACATCTGTAATATCCATGGTAACTTTCCAAGACTTTGTTGAATCTTTATATTAGCGAGTAGTGGACCAATTTATTCAAAGCTTTTTTTCACGTATCGAATGAATGTTGATGAATTACGGCTGGAATAGGAACAGCAACTGGTTCCTTTGCTTTAAGTTTACATCCGTTATGGTTATGCAATAAGTGTAAGAAAAGTTTTAACGAAAAGTGAGATGGAAGTTTCGTAATTCCATTTCAACTGCTCTATAATAAATGTATAATTATAGAAAATTTCTTCTTAATTTATTAAGGGCAAATTACAGTTTATAGACAGCTTTTTATATATAACCCTTTAATATAAATAGACAAATTATATAGTGATAATACTGATGCGCTTCACTTATCAAGGGCGAAGATTTGTATACAGAGACCAGTATTACATTTCATTCTATACCTCTAGCATTAAATCCTAAAATATATTTATGTAGTATAAGTATAAATTTAGTATTTCGAAGTTGCGGGGATGTACTCAATTCGTGCTCTGAACGTATAACATTAACGAATAATTTTATTTCCATTAGAGTGATGGGTTTTTAATAGCTAGTAACATAGTTAAAAGTCTCAATTTCGCTCTAAATAAAGACGATATTATTATTATTATTATAGTTCTTCATCACGAAATTCGTATTGAAAATAAAAAATTGTTCATTCTTTGTCCTTTTTAGGATCCTCTAATAATTAAATTAGCCGAGTACATGAAAGTTATTTACTTTGTAGCGTTATAAGTTTCCGCCTCATCTTGGTTCCTATTTTGACTGGGAAAGTTTCTAATTCATACAACCATATTTTCAGCTATGTTTTCTGTAATCTTTTTGTTACATATCGTATCTCTATAATTTCGTGTATGGAACGTTAGATACTTCTTTGAAATGCCTATTTATGTCTCTTTTCCATTTGCTTGATGGTCGAGATACTTCAGAGGAGTTGACTGACACAAATTCAGTTTATAAATTTTCCAACTCATCTTAAAAATTGAATGCCAATCGGAAATGTTCGTGGTAGAAGTACAAATGCACTTTTAGTTTTGTCTGGTTTTTTCTTGAAATATATTTAGCTCCCTCTAGACCCAGATAAATATAGCAAAATCAGGTTTAATCAACTGCAAGCAAGGACATCGCAATCTCTAAAGAGCTTAAGAGAAAAGAGCTAAAAGTAAGCGTTTAATTTTATGAATAATGAGCAGGACGAGGCACTGAAATTGGTTTACCGTCCTTCCACGCCGCTGACGTCATGTCTATTAAAATGTACGTCACGGGCCGCTTCATGGGGCACCCGTAGGAGAGGAAGAGACCTTTAAAAATCTTCTCCATCCTTAACGCCCACGCTCCCCGCCTTCCATTCAACCCGCTCCCCCTTAACACGATCCTTATGTTCCTCCTTGGCGACACTCCTATGGGCAACAAGCGAAATTCAACTGTCTCTGATTAGAGTGGTCTTTATGGTGCACTAAAATCGCACACACAACTCAAAAGAAACGTTCCGTCGAATTAAAAACGACACAGATTCCTTTCGGGAGCTTAATTTGACATTGTTATCAATTTCAGTGTGGGTTGTGATAGATGTGTCTTTAGTGAAGGCTGTAGTGAAAGAGTTGCTTCTACAGGAGCGAGAGAGTTGGGATATCAAACTTATAATTATTTTACTATCATGTTATTACGAGAAATTCGTGTTGTTGTATTTTATCCTCTGTTTAAATATGTTCGTGTTGAAACGCTTCCTAGAAATCGAAAATTGTTTTCTTGAGTGCTAAATCTCATTCTTGATACACGTATTCTTTTTCAGTAATATAATTCTTTATGATTTCAGTTAATAATTGCTATGTATCGGAACATTTAGCATTGTTGAAAATAACGTAGCGTAATAGGTTCGTGTGACTTGATACTAGAGGCTAAACAGACGGGAAAAATCCGTAGTTTCTGGGACTCGAACCAATGCTCCTCTCTAACATATCTAACCGGAAAGTGGGGACCTGGGTTCGAGTCCCGGTTATGTCGCTTTTTTGCCTTTTTACAACCTTCATCGGAATATTTCCTCTGGTAAAATGTGCTTCAAATCGAAGTACTATACTGGCCTATTCGGATACGTCTTTCCTTCCTGTTGTACTATTCTGTAGTAATCCCAAACTTGTGGAATAGGTGGGTAGTATTAATAGCTCCTCTATGTCTGCCAAGTACCTCTTTCTCTTTTAAAACGTTGCGCTTCATGTGGTCAAAATACACTGCAGTAGTCTCGAATGACCTAACATCGTCAGAGTTACCGTGCTTTACTCCTCCACTCTCTCTTGCCTCAGTCCCCCACCCCCTCAACTCTCTTCTCCCGCTCGCAGTGGGCCTGCGTCCAAAACAGGATTAAGTGGTCGCGGAGTCTCCGTGGCGCCCCGGAAGCCACATTACACTGCGGATTCACCATTCATAGGGGGGACGGGCAATCAGCGGCGGGGAGGCGTTAAATGGGAGGGAAATGATACATATAAGGAACATTTCTCCATCATCATCATCATCTGAGGAGACGAATCCGTTCTCCCTTGCTTTAGGAAATGTTCACCAGTGTATTTTATCATCACGAGGAATGCTAGTATGAGTACAGCTGATGTTTGGTGGTTACTTCTGTGGTAGATGATGAAGGTCCGAGAATTAGAGGCAATGATTACGTTGGTAACTGACAGTAGAATTGCCCATCGTTCGATCAATCTTTATTAGAGACAGTGACTTAAATATAAGCGCTTGCTGATGTGGATGGAGTTCCTGATGGATTACAAATAGAATTGGTAGAACTAGTGTATTTTCTGCAGCGGATTATGAGAATGTAACATTTATTATGGGTTAGGTTTTCATATAGACCATTTTTGAGAATACATCCTAAAGCTTTTCAAGCTACAGAAATCCATTTGATAATACAATAGAAGGAACCATTTCGGTGTTGTAGATAGGGTACTCTACTCTCTATTCTCCTATATGACGCGCCTGTAAATGTATATGACGTCTGTTTTCAGAATCGATGGAGATACCTAATAAAAGTAACGGGCGAGGGTAATGAAATTTAAGAGGAGCGGTGATTTATTGGCGTGCAAACAGCTGGAGTGTCCATTCTTTTTCTTCCGTTAACCAATCAACCCTTCGCGCCTACAAGATAAGAGTTATCATAATCCCTGTTCACAGAAAGATAGCGCAGAACAACCTCATTTCTCATAACTATCCTTCAAATTGAATACCTCGTTTTTTATTGTGGCTTAAGGTCTTTTTATATCGATGGATTACATTCTAACGGAAGATATAAGCGGTATCTTTTTACAAAAATAACTGCCAATCGCTTTCCAAATTTTTTCTATCGGCGTATTTTTTCGCATCTCACATTTTGAGATTTAATCTCGCATTGAAAATAAGCGGGCATTTCCGATTATTTGGAGTTAATTAGAGGAAATTTTGAAGCAATAGTAATCCCAGTGAATTTAAATTAAAATATCTCGGTAGGTATTTCAGTATGAAGTAATATTTTTGATTACAAATTTTAATTAAAAACCGATAACTGATTCCTTAGCAAAAGAGAGTTACATTCATGATAAAGATTGAACAACTATTTAGAAATTAAGTAAATCGAACGAAAATTATTAAGCTTCATAAATAACATGCAAGAAGAAAAGACCTTTAATGACAGAGAACCTTCAAATTTCCTAAAGAAATAATGTTAGCCAATCAAATGCGAAAGTGTACGTCAGAAGAAATATCTACGACGATAAGAACCTAACTGAAATCTGATTCAAAGCGGTCACGTCTTAAGAAAAGATCAGAAAAGACGCTTATGATAATGACGTCAACGATATTTTCTGATCTAACTTAAGAAACAAAGTTTAATCTGACAATACGTTTTATATACGATAAAGTTAACGTATGCAATGATAGTAAGAGATTCTTTCAATATCAGTGATAGCCTTTATTCAATGTGTCATTAATCAAGATAGATTAAATAGTCTTCATTCAATACTCTGGAAATCAATATTCGATCCAGTTTTGAGTTCAAATGGAATGTTTTGATAAAGCGTGATTTTGGGCATCCAAGTTCCAATGGAGTGTGTATGAATTATGGTTTTGGAGGTTCTCGAACAAATCCCTGCAAGAGAGGGTTTTACCGGGGAGAGAGGGTAAGGGACTTAGGTTTGCGGTCGGGAATGGGCGGGAGATATACCTCGGCAGTGGATTTTTGACGGCTGCTCTCTCCCTGAGAGAGAGACACTGTGTAGATGGAGAGGTAATGGGAACATCACGTGATGCGCAGGGATTTTAAACGTCGAACGATTTATGATTTATTGGGGGAAAAAAAGCCGATAGCGGCGTAGGTGAGCTTCAAATCCCTCGGGCGGTTGTTAAGGCTCATGGAAGAGGAAAGATGAGAGGCGTGGATAGTGTATCATAGAGTAGTGGTTATGTTTAGGTAGTAGGTGGGTTTGCACTTTCATGACGAAGTTTTATGAGCAGCAATCCTGGTACAAATTTTACATTTGAAAGACGATATATGCCGCAATGATAATGAAATGACCAACAAAAACCAACTGTTTCGTATAAGGAATGAGCTGATCATATGCTCATCAGTTATCAAGATACAACTCTGGTTGAAATCAGGTTATTTAAGTTGCATCATTGGTGTTTGCAAATTAACTTCAATGTACCGCGAAAATGCCGGATCTGAGACTGAGAAGTACCATTTTCAGAAGCACATAATTAATATTTCGACTATGGTTTGGAATTGAACGTTCTCCTAGGTAACTAATTCATCATAAAGGTTTTCGTTTTCCTGAATTCATTAAAATTTAAAATATTTCTAATTCTTCTATGACATTTTCGATCCATTGACTTTATTACTCACAGGGTTTAGATGGTTTATGTAAAACACAATATGGAAGAAAATTTATGCATGTTGACAAAAAGTTTGGTCTGTTTGATTAATAATATTGGACTAGCTAGGTTGGCTTCAAGGTTATTTTCAACGGGGAAAAAAGCAGCAAAATCCAAATGAAACTTTTCAAAGTTGGCTTATATTGAATAATGCAAGTCCTGTGAATGTAATGAGGGATTGGCCATTAAACTTGACTTATTTCCTTGCCAGGGGTATTAAATAATTTTCGTAATACATTCGAAACTCAAAATCAAGAGATGCTATAGAATTTTACTAAATATATACTAATGATACGCAAAGAAGTTTCTGGGATTTACTCGATAGACATATACTTGCTAAAAATGTGTTAGTTTAGTATTAGCAGTACTTGGACAAACTGTGACTTTCAATGGGAAGATCTGTAAATAGTTTTTAATCTTTATCATGAATTTCACTCTTTTTATTGTGAATAAATTGTTTTCAGGAGCTTAATAATGTTTGTCTATGTCCGTTAATGTATCGAAATGGTTTGACTTTACGTTATAATTTTACTTTAGGCATTTTAATATTTACATCTAAAGTATACTTTGATTCCATTCCATTTCATTCAAACTCTAATTGGTAAGTAGTTCTGACATATATTATAGCGGAAACATGTTTTCTAAATTCATCATGTTTTGTTGCGAAATCCCATCGTACCGAGTGCTTCATTTTTTCGAGGAAGATCTCAATTAGCCCTCAACTCGTGGCGTCATTTCCTTTCGAATTTGCGAGAGCATCCCTGCCCGTAATAAAAAGATTGCAGGCACGCCCATTCATCCACGGAGATAAAACGAGCACTTTGTAAGCTCTGAGCGTTTATAAAAAAATCCAAAGAAAAAAAAGGAAAAACTTTCCGCAAATGCTCCGCCATGCGAAAGCAAATATCGGAATCTCCTCTCTGCGTGGAATCTCGCAATCCGTTAGTCGTTTGTTTGATTTTTCCCGATTCTCCGACGTGCGCTTGCTCTATCGGACGCGTCAATCTGTGTGACGAACGGCCGTGATGGATCACCCTAAGAGAACCACCGGTCACCGTAGTTACGTCCTCCTTTCAATCCAATTTATAATACAATCCCAAACTCCCGCACCATTTTTCCCTCGTCTTTCGCATCCCATGCCACACTCCCTTTCAAACTGATCCCACCCCTTTTTACCCACACACTCGCCCATTCCTACGTTGATGATCTAAACGTGGTGTCTCGTATTTAATGGTTGTTGCCAATATTATCTATGATTTTATCGAAAATATTTAAAATGGGTTTATGGTGTTCCACAGGGTCATAGCTTATGACCCCTTAAATTACGTCTTCATAAAAATTACGAAACCGGTCGCTAATAAAGCAAATTTTCTGTGGAAATTACAAATTTTTTTTCATTATACTATGACTCTTCACCAAGTCACGCATTCTAATATTTATTTCGTTTAACATAGAATCTTCGAAATTGATCGCGTAGACTGAGAATTATGCAACATTTATTCTATGGGACCTAAAACTTCCACGGGTGTATTCTATTCCTGTACGTTCTATGAAACATTACCATCAATACAAAAACGGAACATAATCTCTGCTTCCCCGTAATCCTCGTTTTACACTTTAAACTAGAGAGATAACGTACTTCGAGGTATGTGACAAGAGTAGCCTCTTGTAAGAGCAGAGAAATGTCTGAGGTTGTAAATCTCAGGATGGCAAACGACTCATTTCTTAATTATCAGCCGTCCAAACAAATACAAGACCCTCGAGATATAGTTATCTCTTCAACGATAAGATCATCAATGATTTCCCAACTTTTCTTGTTCAATTTATAAAATAACAAATCTTATTTTATCACGATTTTTGGTTGCTTATTTACCCCAATTCGGGACAGTTATGGTTTTCAACACTTACAACTTTACATATGTTTTGACTAGGCCGTTAAATAGCCCCAATATTTCGGTATTTATATTTGATTGATGAGTGAAATAATTAGAAATTTGAGTTGCAGTTTCATGTCAATCATTTGTTTACACTGTCCTCTGTATCAGTTGAATTGAAATGCTTGTACAGAGATTATTAGGTGAAATTAAGGCCCTTAGGATTGTAAACGTATTCAAACATATTTGAGTGCTAATCATATCTTCCCTAACTGTAAACATTTCGCATCATTTGTTTTACCATGAAAAGAAATCGTAACATGGATTAAAAACAGCTATAATATTTTATCTTTATTCTTATCATTATATTTTTCATCACAAATGACGTCTTTAATGGATTAGTTGCACATTAAATTAGGAATCTTGAGAATTCATATTTTTCCTGAATTTCACCGCGCAAAAACCAAAACCGTCATCTGTACACTTCTCCGTATCTCTCAGGTGAACTATAGTGTGTGGACACTCAGATTTAAAACCACGAACATCGACAGAGCGTTTCTTGGGTACACATGCCGTAAGGTCGTACCTAATGCTTGTTTGGGACTTTCCCCTTCTCATCCCACTTCCTTCTCCGCACCCAAAATCTTATCTGCACTTTCCTCTCCTTATGTGTGATTACATCGTTTGTTCAAACCATGTTCTCAAGAAATCGTATCTCAAAGTATCGGAGGGATAGAGTAGTGATTTTCGGAATTTTAACCTTCGGTTTATTTGAAAAAATCTGTTTCTATATTGTATTATAGACTGAGCAAATATTCAGGGTCGTCCATGATATGAAACAAAAAAGTGGAGGTTTTGATGTATCCTTACGAAAATAATATCAACGGAAATAAGAATGGGAAGACACCTATTTACTTTACCGCAGGTTCACGGTAAATCGTACAAGTGAATTCCTATTATTATTTTCATCATGGAATTCTACCACCAAGTTTAGGCTATTATGAGTTCTAAAATGTTATTGTTGAATTCTCTAATTTTCCGTTGAATTTGCTGAAGACCAAAATTCTTAATGATTTGCTAGGATTATAGTTAGATTATGTATTTAAATATTTAGCTATAATGGCCCGCAAAAATGTCATTATTAAAGAAAAATAGATCGAATTAAAATCAATATTCTTATCCTGAGAGGAAAATATTCTATCTTCCGGGATTCGAACCTGGTACCTTACAATTGGAAAGTTAGCAAGGTTGAGGTAAATATAAGTTAAAATGAAATCTTAGTGAAAACATTACAAAGTTATCGTTGTCTGGGTATAATCGATTTGAAATTGCTAATATCATTCGTCGCTTTAGAAAAAAGAACGTAAACGCAATCTCTCTTAAGGGAAACGCAAGATAATCGCTTTTATTAACGAGTATATTTATACTCTGTTTGATTAGAAATATCTCTGTGCTTTCACCATTCCTCTAACTTGTAATTGCATAGGATTATGACAGAGAGAATCATCTTCCAAGGAATACTTTTCTCTAGGTACAGCGGTGCGCAAGTTTGCTCAAGTGTTTGCGAAGTGAGTCTATCGGATGACTCTCCTCACAATCGTACGAGTTTTGGGAATTCACGTGACTATCTTTGATTTATAACTTTTTATCGCTAGGTGACGATTCCGCTAAGTCTCTCGATTTCTTTACAGCATTTCTTCTTAAGGTCTATACAGATATGCCTTTCCCCTGTACGGCTTTACCAACAAACAAGACTAGAATGGCTTTGCTTGTGACATCCCACAACAGTCGCATTATTCAAGTATGCCCTCATTTCAGAAAAAACGTGTTTATACGGAAGTATTCTGGTACGGAATGTTTATGATTTTATAAATTCCAAGGATAATGATTTATAATGTAAAATTTTCTGTAAAACTTTTCTGCTATCAAACCTTTCATGGTTTAAATGTAAGAGTGTTCTGTTTTGGACTAAATTTACCCCTTAAAAAACGCACATTATTATAATTATTATCATGAAGAACCATCTAAAATGAGTCTTTTCTCATAGTGCTTGATATTCAATTTGTCTTATTAGAGAGTAAGATATTACTACAGGCTATGCGATATGCTGCATTATAATGTAGTTTATTTAACTATAAGAAAGGGTAAGGCCTAAAAAATTCATGGAGATTCTTAAAAGTAAAAATTATCAAAAACTAACATAAATTTACTTTATATATATGTGTATATATTGTAACTTTTAATTCACATAAATATTTTGATTATTACTAATATCATCAGTTACCGAGTCATTTATATTTCATAACATATTGATGACGTTTTACTAATCTAAAATCTATATGCTCAATTTATTTAGTTTCTAAATGGAAATTTGACACTATATTACCAGATTATTCATATCAACTTTTTTATATTCGCGTAGTAGTAGATAAATTAACGCCAAGTCATTAAATGGGAAGGAAAAGGCCGTTGTAAAAATGAAAATAACGACAAGATAACCAAAGCCGATTTCTCAATTCTTTGACATCAAGTCGACTTCCTTTGTACACAGTGATTTATATTTGGAGGAATAGTTTCTTATCGACGATCGGTGATATGCGGATTATTGACCGCGGGCCTTTTGATGAGGTTGCGTAGGGCTCATCAACTAAAGCCTCATCGGGAAAACTATAATCTTCCTCACCCCACACCATTCCTCTTTCCCTCCTCTTCAAATCTACCTTGTCTAAATCCTCTCCTCCTTATCTTCGTACCCTTGAGATTTACACGTGTTTTCGAACCAAAGAATTTCAACTTATCGAAATGTTACGTCTCCCGTTTTTTCTGTTTGTTCTTCCTCAAAGTCGGCATCACCATGTTCTGTTCGTTGTATCGATTGCTCTCTTCACTTATTATCTCGCCTTTCGAATGAATATTTTCTCGATCTTCGCATAAAATAAAGTGCATAATGAAATATCTGTTGTGTCATGTTTGTTATTCGCGTTCGTTGTGTTTTATCGTTCAACTGATGAAGTATTTTATTGTCAACAAACTCGAGGTTTCCCATGGAAACTGGTATCATCGTGATAGAATATTTTACTTAATTTTGTTTACAGAATCTCAACTGCAAAAAAATCTCAAAATATCTATTACTGCTTGTAATTTCCATCTCCTGAAACATTATTGTTGCCCTAAAAGTATCGATTGAATAAAGTCATTGATGGTAAAGTATAGCAAAAGTTAAGCGTTACCCTAGCAACTAATAGAGAACGGTTTTTATTTGCGAGCAACTCGCCTCGGTTTGAAGTTTACGTATATCGCTACCTAATATTGACGAAAATATTAGAAACGTAATCAGCAAGATCAGGAGAAACCACACTTTAAAAATCCTGCCTTTTCTTATCTCATACAATCAGAATGCTATTAGTGTTAAGTTCTCCGATACAGAGTTTCAAGAAAGCATTTAAAATGCTTCGTACTTCTCAAAAAGAAGTAACAGAGGCTTTACTAGGAATCACTCATCTTTATGATTATCATCATCTCATTCTTTATCATCATAAAGAATATTACGACGGCAGTTTGATAATAGAAATTCATTTCATGATATTATTTCCCATTCGTTTCCCATAATATAGAATGGCAGAGAAGATATTCAAGTTATTACTTCGATCTGAACCTTCATTAGGAAAGCATAAACTCCGCGATAATATATCTACGAAATAAGGTTTCATATTTTATTTGCCTCAGACACACATCGTTATTTGAAATAAAAGCAAAGTGTTTTTTTATCAGAAGAATATACATGATCATTATCTTGTTAGTACAAGTGTACCAGTAATTCAGCAAAAAAGGTGTGCATCTGAAAGCTGATATTTATGTCTTATGAATGTGATTTATATAAAGATAAACCAAGGCACGAGATACTGAACCTAATAAAGCTGCCGGCGAGGATAGCAGCCTTGTTAATAAAAGCGCATTAACCTTATCAGCAATACGAGGGGATATGGTTATCAGAGTTGATTTCCTCTGCCATGATTTATTATGCTGGGATTTAACAAGGCACGACCGCCACTTCGTAAACCAACTCCCGCATCTCATCTGCACTCCTCCCACGTAAAACACGAAAATCATCAGCTGTCCCACGCCTTTGTTCCGTCCGCTTAATCTTCTGTCTATGCCTTTTACATCTGCTCACACCTTACCGTTATAATTGATACGATCTTCCCATTTAAATCGTCCTGTTTTCCGTTTTTTTCTGTTGTTGTTGTGTCACAATAGGTGAAGATGATCGGGCAAAAATAGTATCGCGATAAGCAAATATAGGTAGCCGTTACGGTCATTGATGTCATTGTATCTTTGAATTTGCCTGGCAGTAAAGAAATATGTCATTTCCATAGAAATCTATTTATTTATCCATATCATTTGATATATAACATTTCTGGAAATTTTTTTCCTTCAAATTTTCTTACAGCGTAACAAAATATATACTAGATATTTACGAATAATAGACTATATTATCTATGTGAACCACGAAATCACAAGAAATAAATTTATTCTAACAGTGGCATCTTATGAAATAAGATTAAACTTCATCAGGAGACATTGATGACCCGTATACCGGGCCAATGAAACAATGAAATGAAATTAAGTCTAGTATCAAATATCATTTACTAAATTTTGCGACCCACATGTTTAAGTAAACGATATTTTCATTGCATCATATGGTTTCAGCATCTTATTGACTTCAGTGCAAGTTATCATGTAGTAACACTCCCATTCCGTAAGGAAAACTTTGATTTAATTATTCTAGGAAGTCCGCTCCTAGTAACTTTTTTCATGCTCATCCATGAAATTATCCCAGAGTAAACTAGAGCATCTTTCAAGATAAAGCATGATTGAGTAGTTTAACGCAAACTGTGATACGTGAGTCGAAGGCAGGGATTTCCTATATAGAGTGCCACTGCCGAGAATTAGTACATGTTCAGTAAAACCAGAGTATTACAGATTCATTTATGGTCTACTTTTCCCTGTAACTGTCCCTATTATATCTTTAACTCGATGCATTCCAAAGATGTATGCCAATAGTATCTCTGAAGGCGATTTTAAATGCTTATTTTATCAGTATATTAAAACCCCTAGATGCCTTTTTTTCGCACATCAGGATAATATGATTGTCGTATATTAGTTCGTCTTAAAGGATCATTATTTTAAATAGTTTCATTAATGTAAAAATTATATATAGATTTTATCTTTGAGACTCGCTTATCTATTCATCATTGCTAATGCATTTTCTTCAAGGGTGGCTAGGAGGAAAATCATTTTCTTGGTATTTCACCCTAGCTGATAATAGGTCGTTTATCTATCACGCTAAAAGTAAAATCTCACGAGGAAAATCAGTTTGAATTACAGTATTTCATGTTGCATAATGTACCTGATCTAATCTTTGAAATTAAGATAATCCTTGACGTCTATTAGAAACATATTCCTTTTAGCGAAAATCTGATTTATCATTTAATACTTAACAAATAACCATGATAAATGAGAGTTATCGAAGAGTAAAATACGTCTATTCTATGTTTCTATTATTATAATTCATATTTTTATTGTTTAATAAAAATTTATTATTGCCCGCTTTGGAAAGCCATCGATTAGAATTTATTAGATTGCTTATTCATTGTAATTTAAGGATAGTAATGTATCAGAATATATAGATTTGTGGAATATTATATATCAAAATAATGAAGGTGAAAGTATTTGTATTATTAGCTAATTATTAGGGGTAGGGATCGTTTAATGAAAATGAAGTCATATTCTGTGGTATAGATCGAACCGATGTTTTATCTCGATCATAAAATAAAAGAGTAAAGCAAACAAGACGTCAGTGTCATTCAAACCCCTAACTTGATTAAATCTCACAGCTGAGTCAAAGGTGCAAGATTCGCACGGTTACTGCTTTTCTCATAAGGTTTTAATACCTTATTCGGTGAAGAGCGTGAGCAAAGAGTCATTGATGAAGTCATGATCATGAAAGGTTAAGAGAAGCTGCCAATTTTCTCTAATATGAAAAATTTCCAGAGTAATATGGAATTTTTCCTATCATTACAGTTGCGTCCTAGTCTTCCATGTATATTTTCATTAGAATCGTACTTCATATTACCTTATATTGCTGTGTATAGAAATAAATTGCCGATTGAGGTTACGTAATATTCGATTGATATATGAGTATGTAGTAAAGACGTATTCCATTGTTGTCGTAACCAAGCGATTATTATGGTTAAAATTTTAATATTAGTCGTACAGATCTCCATGTATGTCAAGATTACTAATGGCTTTATATCTTTCCTCTTGAGATTTACTGATACGTCAAGACAATTGAAAATAATATTTTATTGTCTTCTGATAATCTCACAATTTAATGGTATAGTTATTATTCCTGCCTTTCATTATCAAGTATTAAATAGATATGAAAGAAGATATGCGTGAAATTTTGTACTGTAGTAAAAAATTTACAGATGCTGGGAAATTATCCGGTAGTTAAATTAACTCAGCGATCACATTTACTGATTTATTTTTCCGGAGCTTGATAATAAGATATTAGGTTATAATAGGTAAAGATATCGTACCGTATACTTCTGATAACATCATTGTGTAAATAGTTCATTTTCAATGGGCTAGTGTTGTGCGACTATCTATGAGTAGTTTGAAAGCAACTCTATCTAACTTCTATCTTGTTAAAATTCTCCGGTGATTTCACCTTATTTTAATCTATGTTGAGCAACATTTAGGATGGACAATCTGTTTGATTATCTTCTAACATCGTGTAAGATACGAAGAATTACGAAATGTTCAGATCCATCTTTTTCCCTAACCAGTCATTTCCAGATTTAAATTCTCAGATTTCTATGAGACTCAGAGTTTATTCATTAATATTTCGATATTATACATGTATATTTCACTCTTTTATCATTGAAAAATAATTTCAGTTTCACGATTGAAGAAGCATTTAATGAATTTGTAGTACACTGATAGGTTCTGGTGGCAAAGGCTTATATTCTGTGTCACGTTACCTTCATCCATTTATCTCTTCCTTAAAAAGCATACCTCACTAAAACACGAAGAAATTAATGCTTCTTAAGAATATATATTTACATTTATGTGAATAAAATGTAGTTTATTTTTATTTTATCAGCTGCCAGGGGTAGATATAAAAAGGCTAGTTTATTTAGTTGTATCTGCACTCTGTCGATTTAAGTGAAAAGTGTTGTCATTTTCTGAGAGGAAATTTAATAAATAGAAGATAGAAAAATAAAGTTTTGGTAGGTATTGTTCTTTTAATAAACTTCAAGCATAAACACCGAGAGCTATCATCTGTCTTCTTAAAACCATACAGCCATTTAGAGGTAGAATATCAATTCGTGGGCATTTCAACCTGATCTCCATAGAGCCAGATCACTTACGGTGTCATTCAAAAGATTCAAATTTTTGTTCCTTTTACGAAGATACTTTTCAAATATGAATACGATTTATTATAATTTCTACTCAAGTACACTTTAACATCTCTAAAGAACTATAGTAGATTTTCCGTAATCTTATCTATCCCTCTGGTTCTAAAATAGAAAATTCCTCGTCTGAAATTCAATCATGAAAACTCTGCCTTAAAATTACCTCAAAGGAAGATGGTACGGTGTGCGTTTTTTCGAATCCGTTATCCATTAATCTTCAGCAAACATCGAATACGTCTTACTCTTATTCTTTGTCGGATACTCTTGAATTATTTATGATGAGAGGCGATACATAACATGAATTTGAAATGCCTTCCGAGAGTTGAGAAGTTAAAAGGAGTACATAGCGACGCACTTACTTAGTAACGCGGAAGATAAACTGATCCGAGTAGTTGCAAGTAACTTCTTAAGTATTATAGTGATATACTTCAAATTATTCACCAAATTTCATATGAAAAATATTTGTCATAGATATAGATGCCGAACAATTTAAATTCTGCTCATCGGAAATTTTTTATCGTAAAAAACTTTTTCACGAAACCTTGAAAATGCGTTATCGAAGAATAAATTTAAAATTTTCATTCCAAATTTTTTTCTTTTACTTAACATAATCCGATGAAAGTTAAGGGTATACTTACTTTGACTGATTGCTAGATAACGCGTTTTGAAAGTATTCTATGCAAAAGTTTTTAGAAATTTTGAAATGCTGAGAGCATAGGTAATATAGCACGATCAAATCATGAAATAATACTGAACTTCCGTTCTAAGCAAGAGCCTAAGTGAGAATATTCTAAGCGAAAAATTATAAACCATATATGGTATTTTTTAATGAAGTTACCCTTATTAATACATACTTTTATGTAATAGTCGAAAATATAGAAATTGATTGAGGTACAAAATTTTCGTAGATGTTAAAGGTTTTCATATGCCTTGATTTTCACATCCGCATTCAGGAAGAAAGCTAGGAAATCAGTTTATCAAATTATGTCAAAACCTTCGATTCGTTAAGTCTTTTAATAGATATTCATCAATGCAAATGATCCATTTTTCTTTCATATGGTGAAGTATCTCACTATAATACTTTAGGAGCTTATCATTGAAGAAAGTTGCTTACGATAACGGATATGTTTATTTAGTATTTTAATTGTTAACTTTGATTTTATGCATAAAAATCCTGCAGAAAATGAATGAATAAACTTAAACGTACTATAAACCACGTTTGTGGTTTATGGTACGTGGTATGGCAGTATAAATAGTCGTTGTAGCGTATTTCAATGACTGCGTAAGTTGACAAATTACTTATATAGGTCACCAACGATACATATCCGTTTTCGCGAATTTATTTCGAAATCATTCATTCCCTCCTCTCGACCTTCCACCTAAAGAAACGCATTCCAATATCAGATTCTGAGCAGCTCCGTACAACTCTTTTAAAACGCAACCCCTTCGATCCCACGCCTATCGACTCAGATACTCTATAACGTCGAATGAAAATGCACTCGGCGTGAGTTTAGTGCGCTTCTAATGTGAATAGCAGCGTCGTGTCGCTAGGAGTCCCACTCCCAAGGGAGTTTCCCAACAATGGTCGTGAGGGGTGAAAGGAGGGGGGGCGAACGACGTAAGTGGAGGAGAGGGGCAAATGGGGATGATTGATCTGATATCGCAATGAATAAATTATTTAGATTCCCTCGTACATGCGCATGCCCGCGAAGGTCTTCTTCTGGATGCGTCTTCCCGGCAGAAACCTCCTCCCCTTCGGCATTCTTATAACCTCCATCCACTTTGCCAGGTTGATTGGATGCACGGCGGAAAGAGATGGATCGGATACACATGTACGTATATTCCTAGGAGGAAATGGGACCCATACAGCTTTCAATTCAATCAAGACACGGAGGCGATGTTAGGAGGAAACGAGCGGTGGGTGTTGTTTTTTTCCCCGCGAACCCGGAAGGGAAAATCCCCGAAAAAATCTTCCGCGAGGGATTTTTTTACCCCGATTCGGCGCCCATTTTGATCTCGTTGCAAGTCGATGCAGCGGGATGCATCGATTATTCAGGAGTAAGAACGTCTCGGAGTTTGTCGCAAATGGAAAGATGATTTTTTTATATTTTTTTCGGTGTCGATGCGAAGTTGCGAGGATGCTACACAACGGTAATAAGAGCAGCTATTGGTCTCTTTTTTATCTCCTTGTATCAATTTCGAAGTTATGCATTCTTTGCAATATTGGTGGCAAGCACATTACTCCTTGGATGTATACAGTCGGAAAACTTTTTGCGGTGCAAGCTCATAATTAATGTCAAATATACGTAAGAATTGATTGAATGACTTAAACTTTAAGATGAATATGATGAGTTAAAGACTAAAGAATAAATGATCTCGAAATAGATTTACTTCACTAGAAGGCTTAATTTGATTAAACTTGATATTAATATTCCTCGGAGTTTATCAAATTTATTTTGAATCTACCTCTTTTAAAGTAAAACAACACCTCAAATTATCAACTTATACATTCTTTACTATTTAAGTTTAAACTTATTTAAGATTTAAAAATATACTATGAAGACTATAAATATTTTCTCAGGTCCCCATTCGCTAAGATTTCTTCATCGTACTATTTGGCCTATTTTTATAGATGATAATATTTACGAATTGGTTTCTTGTATTTCATTCCTTTCTGGTTGGTTGAATGAATATTTTCAGTGCTAATAGGAAAGGATTTTGATCAGTCATAATATGTTATTTGAAGTCTGAAAATGATTTTATATGTTTGTATTACATGCTATAGATCCTATTTATACAGTTAAGATCCTTTTGGATAGAATTATTAATTGCTATCCCAAATGGGAACAGGGATATTAATATTAATTTATATAATTAACTGGCAAAATAAAGCTAAAAATAAGGTCTTAGATTAGGACTAATATCTAGTATTTAATATCTAGTAATATCTAGCTATTTCCTGTATTTCCTACATGTACGTACTCATAATCTTTTACCTAAATAGAATGGAATAGAGGATATTTGTAATTCTGTTGAAAACAACAGAGAAGCAGAGGATCACTCCAAATGATTAAATAACCGCAAAAACGAGTTCCGAAACGTGGGCCAGAAAGCGAGCGGTATGTTAACTGCATAAGAGCCGGGTAATGAGAGAGCGTACATTTTAAAAGAGAAAGCGACGAAATGGCATCATCGGAACGAGGGCGGTAGAGTAGAGCGAGGGTGTATAGTATGCGGTCAAGGAAGATTCGGGGGGCTGGAGCAGGGATGCTGAGAAGTGGCGCATCTGGTGGATGATTGCGCTTTTGGATGGAGCAAAAGTGTTCGCTCGGGTTGACTCGTATGCTATGACTGTTCCCCCCCTCATTCAGTTCCGGAGGACCGTTTCTGCATGCAGATCTCATTTTCTCACAGTAAGGAACAATTGAGGACTTTGTCTGCTCTTACGGGAAAGAAATTAATATACCGTGTCCTTGCTGAATTATGGGATGTATCTTTACCTCTCAATGAGGTAGTATTTTTTCTATGTAGAGATGGTTTTAGTGGTTCAAGTTTTTTGATTGAGTGCAGAACTGAATACAATAAAACATTTGGATGTTTTAGATGAAAGAAGAGTTGGTTAATTTTATTCACGAACTATTTGTGCGTTACCAAGAGACTGTTTAATATAAACATTTAATGCAAGATAAGTTCAATAAACAAAAATAAGATAATACAATCCGAGTCTTATATTTGTAGTACTTATAAAATACAAAAGATAAGAGTTCTGTGGATAATTATTTCTCTACTAAGTTAAAGGGAAGAGAGAATCTCTTCTGAAACTCTAGGTTCAAAAATCAGGAACAACTTCTAAAGTATAAAAATCAGCTTAAACAAACATAACTCAAAAATTAGCAGTTTCAATTGAAGCATTTTATTCGGTGTCTCCGATTAGTTTCGTATGTTTACGAATAGTTATTTCACGAACTGTAATCATTTTATTCACTCATTCATCACGAATTAATGTGGACAAAAGTGCGATATTAAAATGTACCGTGACTCAGTAATAACCACGAGCAAAAAGTATACCACCACTCAACGTTGAGCCATTCATTAAAGTCTCGTCACTCTAAAACACCTATAGAGTTCAAAGAAGATTAATATCGGATGTTAATTAATATCCATCTTCTGCTCCAGCTCATTTAGGGCCACAGATCCGTCGTCTCTCTTTTCCACAACACATGCAAGCCGGTGTTTGGATGCTAATGATTCCGTGTTGTGATGCTGCTAAGCGATAGGGCGTGAACATAAACAATGACGTGCTTGCGAAAAGGGATTTAAGACAGGATTACGCGGGAGTGAGAGATGATGAGAATAGAGGGGGGTGATGGGAAAACAAAGCTGATGTTGAAGAGGGATCAGAAAGCAGTTGGAATGAGGTCGCGAGAGGGCAGAGGTTCGAATTAAATTTTTGAACTCGGTTGATGTTGTTGAAAGAGCAGTGTGGAAATCATGCACGTCTGCCGACAGCTTTGTTTGAACCATTCGGATCTATCTCTCAAATCAGGCAGGCTAAACAGGTGATTGAAATTCCTAATTTACTTCATAAACTTAACTATAGCGGAAGGGTAACTGTTTTCTCTTATGTATTACAAATTAAGCTTAGTATTAATCACTATTAATCAATCATTGTTTCACTTAAAGGATAATCTATGCGTACTATGTTTTCCGAGAAATTCTCGTGTTCTTATTTAGCATGATTCATTGCTTTGTGAAGTTATGAAATTTATGCTTGTTATATGAGAAAATGAATGCGAGGTATTGGAAATATATCGATAATTTTCGATTCTTAAAGATTTATTCACTCATAAGTTTGCAAAAAAAATGTGCTCATGTTAGGTAAAAAACCACGAAGCTCTAAGGTAATAATCCGTAATATTCCTTCAAAAATTAAATATTTCGATTTTGTATTTTTCTAATTAAATGCAAGAGATTTAGTAGTGTAAATAATGTTTAATTTCAGTATGCGTATGGACTAAATGATTTGTCAGATGATTGTAGAGCAATAATATTTCCACTTTGAAGACTCTTCAATTGTAGTGGTAATAATTATTATTATTACTGTGATATTACCCATTACTACTGTATTATTAATTACTTTCAATTCATAGAATTTCCATATGCTGATGTTCAATATTGCTTCAATGATGAGAGTAGATATAGTACTTATCTGAAATTTGCTTTTCTATCGCTCATTAGCATTTTATTCTCTTCAATCTCTAGTGATGAAATCTAAGTTTATTTCTTTACGTAATTCTAACTGTATGTTATTTTATAAATCTTTTTTCGAAGGGCATTATTTCATGAATGATAAATCTAACTTACTTTTTTAATTTTGGAATAAACCAATTGTAAATCAAATATCGACCGCACGCCGAATTGAAATCAAGCTGAATTAATCTGTGCACCGGATGCCATGAAAAAGAAACTCTAATGGTTCAGACCGTAGTCAAATAGGACTCGCAAACCCTTCGTAGTCCCGACTTAATTTATCCGGAGACAACAATAGCGAGAGAAAGACTGTGATAATGCGGCGTAGAGACGTCCGGAGCAATCACGCTTTCCGAATAGTATTATTGTCGGACCACGCTTTTCTCCCATAACACTTCTCCCGTTTCCGAACCCACGAAACAAATGAGCTGAGACCGTATTATGTGTGTGTCGGAGCATTTTGTCACCCTGTATGCTCTCGGCGTAGGGTATTTGGTCGGGAGGGTTTGGCACAACAATAGGGGATCGGAAAGGGGTTGATCACCCGTGACGGGGGTGCGAGGGAAAAGAGCAAGTGTGGCAGAAATCTATGGGAGGAAAATCATATGGAGTAGGAAATTGAGACAAAGTAACTTATCATGAAAATTGACTCTAATTGTTGACAGCAGTGTCATCAAGGCGGATGGGGATTAGGGGGAGTAGCGATTCTTCATTGAAAATAATCCATGCTTTGTTTTGAAACATCATCGCTCTTGCTGTCTTTAGAGTGATAAGTGGAACGATTTCTAAGTAATTTTTAAATTCATTTATTTTGATTAATATCGAGTACGATTTATTTTAATGTTGAGTTTGTAAAACTCTTGGATGAGGAGTGAAGTATTTGGTGGTAAAGAATCTATTGCTCTTTAGTTATTATTTTTGTGTAAAAGAATAGTTGAATCAGTGTGACATATTGAAGGATTTTTCGATATTTTTTTATGAAAGATTGATATGATTTCGATATTTTTACAGTTTTACAACTTAACGAAGTTGAAAAAGTTTAATGATAGCGCATATAATCCCTTCTCCTTATTTAACTATCGGATTTTAGATTAAAAGAAGGAAAGTTAAATCGTCTAAAGAAAAAATAAATTCTAATTGAAGTATTAAAACAACTAAAAGAAATACATTAAATAAATAAAATTGAATTACTTAAATTATAATGTGTAACAAAAATTTTCCTCCCCGGCGGGGAATCGAACCCCGGTCTCCCGCGTGACAGGCGGGGATACTGACCACTATACTACCGAGGACTTGCTTAGGATGGGAAAATATTAGTTTAAACGTCATTGATTATGATATCTTCTTATGTTATTTACGTTATTAACGAAAAAATTCTAGTATAATACAATTCTGATACTTCAACTTTATCTCAAAAAATAGATAACGAAGAATTGATTAAGATTTGTCTTGTAGAAACACAACGCTCTCGGAGTAAGATTTCAGAGCAAACCTTTTGATTACCTTTTTGCACGTAGCAGGATGGTAGAACCCTAATAACCTCTCAATGGAAAGTAATCAACTCTCTTTCGAATTTGCATACAGACAACTGCACATAAGGTTTCTGTCTCTTAGCAGCGATTAGGCCTCGAGTTAAAATTTCCAGCGCGGCAAAAATTCTTCGCTCCTAAAATGCGGACGTATAATTTCACATGACCCTTCTTCAAAATGCGAGAGAATGTTATCCCATCGCGCAAATTATTTCTGGGTTTATCTCGATGCAACTGGAGCATCCCTCTTTCCTTCCGGTAATTGTCCTTCTACGCCCGAGTCTGCAGATGAGCTTCAGAGAGCAAGGGAATCGTTTTAATCCCAAGAAGCTTTCTGCACGGCTGCAGTGAAGGGGGATTGTGAATGAGTAGCGGAGAAAGAGGGCGAACAAAAATATATAGATTGAATTAAATGGGAAAGATAGGAGTGGAGAAGGATATCAAGGATAGATCCGGAGTACGCGTTTTGCGGCTAAGCGAACGGATTTGATTATGTTGAAATTGAGTTAAAGAAACATTATGACTTTTTGTTTGTAGGAAAATGATGTGTGCAGAAGTAAATTACTGATATTTTTGAACATCAAAATAAATTTTAAACGGTATTTGCTGGTCAATCTTAAGAAATTCACTTCCTTAAAAAATTGGCAGCACAAAGGTTTGAACATCAAAAATTTATCATCGATGTTATCGGATTCTATGAATATTATTGGATTTACATCTATTGAAGATGATTCTTTTGATTTACAAAAGAGAATATTGTGATCAAAGTGATCAACGCCATAAAGTAAAGCCGTAAAGAGCGTACGAGAAATATTAATAAATATATTAATAATATTAAAATCTAATGAAGATTTTTAAGAAGAATGAGATAACAAGTAATATATGAGTATAGTAATAGCAAGTCAGTTACCAGAATTCGATAGATAGATCGTTTAATTTTGTTCGAGGAACTGAAAATTTGTACTTTTGATCTCCTTTTCGATATCTTGAATTTTTTGTTGTTTATTTAAATTTCAAATTGATGCAAAGTTCCATTTCTTTCAAGAATCTGCAGTCGTGTTTTTTAACCTTTCCCGTTCATTTCTCATCGGTTACAAGACCATTTAAATTTCGAGAGAACATATCTCGCTCGGACAAGACGCACTCCAAGGTGACATTTATCAAGAAAATAATAAATGACCAAAGGTACTGAGTGCGGAATATTCAAGCCGTGGGAGAACAAAGAAATTGTACGAATAAGGGAAGAGGGGGAGATCAAGGGTGGGGTGGGGCGGGGAGCAGGGAAATATGACGCTGTTTTGGAAAGAATGATAATGCTACAGAACCCAAATGGCAGAGGAAAACTCCTGGAGCTGTCGAGAATTCTCCCCCCTCCCCAACATCACGCCCATCCTTCCAACGGCCTTGTTGTTTTAATCCCTCCGCAAGAGGAGGTCGGGATCCTGGCCAATGCCAAACCAAACCTCTCTCTCACACCCCCACCGTTCATCCCCTAATCCCGCAACCGCTCCTTTCTTTCCCCCGCATCAATACAAACCCCATGGCAACCAGCTAATCTTCTTCCCATTGTTTCACGCCGACCTACTTGATACCTCCTCTCCCTCAGTTATTTTTGCTCTCCTCCATTGGTCCCCCGCACGTAAACCGTTCAAAAGAGTTTTTTCTCCCGTTTGTAATTGCGTCCCACACATTCGTCGGTGTTTTATCTCTCTCCCCACTTTACTTTCGCCTATCGTTTGTCAACTTCTCCCCTAATTTTCCCCTTTGTCTTTCATTCCGCCGAAGCCTCTCTGAGACTCGTCATTCTTTCTCTCTCTCTCGGAATGCTCGTAAAATCTTGGAGATTTCGCTTCTTTTTGTTCCCCCAATTGAGGTTGTAATGATTGATCGGAATCCTTGGGAACGGAAGTCTCTCTCATTCTCTCCGAGATATTTATTAATCTCGAGTTTTTTTTTATCCAGATTTTTCGAATAAGGCCGAATCCCGAAATTTTTGGTTTTTGTTTGCTTTTTGTGGATGGAAAAAGATGATGTTGGAATCAGGAGGGAATTAATGGTAAGGTTTACGATTAAGTCTAGAAAATTTTGATATACGACGAGAATTTTAATGCTCAACACGATCTTTTGTCTTTTTCGATCGATATTAAAATGTAATCGGATGTTTGTGTTGAGAGATTTATATTTTTGCTTAGATTTTTGCTATGAATCAGGAGAAAAGCATAATTTTTACGGAGATAATGGTGATTTTTGCCGCTTTCTTCATCAATTAAATCTATAAATGTATTTGAATGATGGACGAAGTTTTGACTTAAAATTTATATGTAAAAGGTTGAGGTACTTATCCATAATATAGG
This sequence comes from Pantala flavescens, assembly GCA_020796165.1. Classification (NCBI taxonomy): domain Eukaryota; kingdom Metazoa; phylum Arthropoda; class Insecta; order Odonata; family Libellulidae; genus Pantala; species Pantala flavescens. Next base: position 14,435,638 of record CM036879.1, on the reverse strand, counting down.
GCATATTTTGATGGTATTAGTTACCTTAGTATAGAGAAGATGCTCAATTAACCAAAGATTAAATTAAATGTTTGAATGATGCACAGTTTGCTCAACTTTGTTAAACTGAGATGGTACTGTAGTCGTGATAGTGAGACGAATCAATACACTACATAATGGTGAACTGTAAATGTTAACTTTCATTAGTTATATTAAATAGATATGAAACGTATTCTTATAAGGTGAGAAAACAATTCTTTTCGGCTATGAATATTTCCCTCAGTTCTATATTGATTTACAAAAATTAAATACAAAAATACATACTGACACATGTAGGCTAGTCAGATTATATGTATGGAATTGCATAGTCATTAAAGAGACTTAAAATAGTTTTATAGTTATAATTTTCCGTTCATTATAGTTTTCACTTGTTACTGCGGCATAATTGGAATATTTAAAATGATTTTCGATAAATAATTATTTATATAGTATAGAATATTTGATGATTGTTATATTTCTTCAATTTTCCTATTATTTCTCTAATGAATTTCAATGTAGTCCTCAACAAGAATATTCTAAATTCTTGAAAATTCTATCTGCAAATAAACACATTTTTCGTGTGATGCAACGCTTTATACCTAAAAGAGCTTGCTATTTACTTAACTCACCATCTGGCCAATTACATCTGCTTACCCAAAACCTGCTTCTATTGCGTTCAACCCTTTCTTTCACTCTATCCCTCCCAATGCATTCTCTTTTATTCCAAAGCTTATTCACTGCCACTAAGCACTCACCGAGCCTAATTCCCATGTTCCCTTCACTCTTTCGTTGACGCTTAGGAGCCGCCTCTCCCAAAAGAGCATGTTTTTCTGCCCTTCCTTTAACGATAAGTTAGTTAATTAGTTAGTTGTCCTCGTTTCTTATTTTGCCAGGAAGCCTCGCTAATTATTCCGCGAGTATGAAACTCTCAAGTACACCGTTTCCTTGATTAGTTTACAATGACGTTATCATGGAATTCATGGAATATAATATAGTTTATTGTTGTAGAGAAAAAATATGTACTTAAACGCTATATCGCAATTATAGTCTTAATCACTATTGATTGTTTCAAAATAGTTTGCGTGTTTTTTTCTTTATTCCTTCCTTATTTATTTCTATCATTTGCAAATAAGTATAAAAATAATATGGATAATAATATTGCAAAATTCATCAGAGAACTTTTGCAGATAAATAATATTTAATTTCAAATTTCCATTCAGTTCGATTTCTCTTTAATCTCATACTATAGTGAATTTTTTTTAAATATCAAAAAAACCTCAGCAACTATGTAATGATTAAAGGCAGAAGTTATTTGATTAACTATAATCTATTTTTGATCACCAAAATATAAAATTATTCAGTTTAATTAATTAATTTGTGATGAAGATTATATTACTCCAGTAACATATAATGAGACATTATCTAGCTATAATAGATTGTTACCTCAAAGTATTGCTAGGAAACATATCTAAGAATCTAATTTTATGTGAAAAAAGCAATTTCTATTAGGTCCATAAATTGACTTGGGAATATAATTTTTTTAATTCATTAAGTAAACAAGAGAAGTTAACAGGGCGTGGCGAGCTTTCAACCATATGTTTGTCATCGTAAAATGAAGACAGGAACATGTCAAGAAAAGATTTTGAAAAATAGTTGAAATTAATACAAAATTTAATTAATTATGGTCTTTTGTTCTATTTAAGAAAAACTCTTTATTCAGTTTTACAAAGAGAAAGTGCTCAAAATGTACATACAGAGAGCAAATTTGAAGTACCTCATAACCTCTAACATATATCCCTTTGTTGATGTTCGCAAAATTTGGAATTGTACACGTGTACTTGATATCTTTCGGTATAACGTACATCGAGATGTTAGCTGATGGATAACTTTATTTAAATATTTAATATTAATATACCAAGTTCCTTAGGACAACCTACAAAGAAATAGCTATTGTTTTCAGCTTTATACTTATAGCAACAGACACTGCGATTCTTTTCTTTTCTCTTTTTCTATTATATTTACATATCTATTCCGAGAACCTTTTATTAAAAGAAAGAACTTCAATCGAAAGCTTCGAAGTTCCTTCATTTTAGGACAATTATATGGAAACCCCATCAATGGCATTACGAAATCTCTTTTATATATTTACATCATATCTGATATTTATGGGGTGAAATTAAAGGGATTTACATCTCAATTCCACGATGATTTAAAGTCATTTTATTATTTCTGTTTAATAACTATAATTGTACAATAATAATCAATAATGAAGCTGATATTTAGCTGTTACTCATTAGTTAAAAGGATATCGATAATTTTATCTTTATTTATCTTTATTATTCATAACTGTTGGTATTAACTTATCCTCTTTGAATGTGAAACCCTCCACTCTTGATAAATCGTGAGGTAGATGAATTTGTGATTAATCAGTTCAATGATGATACCTTGATGTCCGGCTGTCCTTAAAATGCTAACCCGGTCGAACTGATAACTGACTTTCCCAATATGAATTTATAAGATGAGTGCAAAACCATGTAAATGGCTTATAAGATGATCTTGGGATCACTCTCACGTCTTTCATATTCATCAAAACCTTTCTTTAATCCCCTTTTAAATCATGGCCATATCTTTCACCTTCTCTTCCATTCATATTCAACTCTAACGCAATTATTCCCCATATATTTGTTAGTTTACTGCCATTTGCTTTTTGTTTACGAATCGCTAGTCAATTATTTTCCTATATTCTACAGGACTATTTTCATGATATTTCTTTACTCTCAAACAATCATTTCTTTAAAAATAATTGAGTTAAAACAATTTAAAACTGTTAAAGGTATTAAGGAATTTCAAGTTTATACTTTACTGAGGTTTCTTTTTCTGATTATTCCCTTGTTTCCTTGCATAAGTTTGATGTAGCTTGAGCAACATGTCTTAGAGATTTTCCTTATGATAAACATTTTTACTTTCTGTACGGTATCGTGAATTTCATAATCATACTCTTTTTCCACGAAAGGAAGTAGCAAGTGAAAGCTTCAAATCGTTAAGTTATTGAATACTCCCCTACGTACATCTTTTTATTGTATGCGATTCTATATGGTTTCCTTCAACATTCCTCCTCGGAGATAATCCTTTCAATGGGCGAAGAATCCGCGATATACCACTTTACTTCTTCCCAGTGGAAGTGTTTGTTAGTTTCTCGGAATTTCTCAACATTACTGTAAAGGTTTACTACCAAGTCCCGGAGTTTTTAACGAGTGTGAACTGAGTACGTGTAAGAGTTATGAGCTCAAATGCGGTAATCGTGTCTCCCTATTTCGAACGAAAGATTTAAAAAGCGCGTATTTGAAATCGCATGAGCGACTTTAAAAGCTTTTTCAAGTGAATGGTGTGCACCATCGATATGATTCCCGCTGAAATTTTCGTGAAATTGTGTGGAAAACTGCTTTTCTTAGGAGTAGAAACAGCGACGAATAATTTCGCAGAGTTTTTGGACACCTTGCCAAAATCCTTGATTTATCTTTAAATAAGTTTAAGTAAATATTTTTGACATAATAGCGATTATAGACCTTATCAGTTCTCTGTTGATGGAGATAAAAGAAAAAAAAGAATACCTAGTCTGAACTCGGAGGGAAAAATTCTACCAAATCATGAATAAACGATTCTCTGCCTCAGTATCAATGCCGCAAAATTTTATGGGAATTCACTCGAAAATAGAGCTATTAACTATTCCTTAATTTATAATAAAGGAAATTCTTTATTAAGCCCTAGTTCTTTATCTGCGCATCGCAAAAGAATGATCTTTGAAATTCACACTTAACCTAAATATAAATGATTAAAGTAAAATGCTTCGGAACGAATTCATTTATAAAAGGGAAGATTAAAGAGCAAGAAACCATGGAGAATATTTGTTACGTATCCAAGATCTAATAAGCTATCCTAAACCAGGAAGACGTTAAGTAATCAATTGGTTTGAAATAATATCTTATGAATTCAAAAATTTCTATCTTGAAAGACTTTTAGTTAATCATAAGAGATTTTTTGGTAATTCATATAAGATAGATAATAATATTAGATAAAAATGTATCGAATGTTAGATATTTTAAAAGTGTTGGATATAAGAAAAATTATTCAGTTACATTGATAGAATTAACAGAGTATCTTATGAAATTATCAATTTTTTCAAGGTTAAAGAACACATTGTACTCTTTATACCTGTCCTTTATAATAATTTGATTCTGAAGGGTGTGCGGAAATTAGAGGATAGTAGTATGACGGGATAAAATATTGTACATAATATTATTTCGTCTAAATATTCAAGAAAAAGGAAAAATGAAGCAGTAAAGAAAAAGAGAGAGTCTCATAGAACTACCACACTTGATTTTCTTAAATAATACAGGAGTACAGTACTGGATCAGTAGATAAGTTATTCTCGGCAGAAAAAACCGCATATACCAAAAGATACATCACATTCTATTGCCTTACACTCTTAATTCGCTGTTAACAACCCAATTGTAAAGCCACCAGCGCTTATTACCTTATGGATTGAGATTTCCCTCTTTATTCTTAATTTACGGCTCAGTTTACATTTCACCATTCATTTCTTTCACGAGTTAGATTGGATAATGATTAGACCATCATCTTGTAAGGACCGAAGCAGTTGTAATCACATTCAACAACCCCAAAGCATATAAATCGCATACGGTCGAGTACAGTACAGCAGTACTTATATCTCAGCAAACGCGGAAATCGGTTGGAATTCCAAGACGACCAGAGCCGGTCTTTAAGCGATTAAAGTCGTGGGGCTCAATATAGCGCACGATCACGTCCGTGCATTCGGGAACGGACTTCGAAAGGGGAGTTCTCGGAAGTCGCCTGTTCCAATTCACGTTTGGACAAAGCAGGGACGGGAGGTCGGGATGAGCAATGGCCAAGGTGCATGCTTTCTCGGGATGACGTAACGAGGGATGAAGACGGTCCGAATTCCCTCCTTCGTGGGAGGTCGCCGTGACCTCTGACCCACGTTCCATCCGAGGGGAGTGCGGCTCGAGTTCACGTGCCCGCCGTTGGTGAAGGGGGAGGGCGGGCGCCAGTAACGGCAAGGACAAAGATCAATTTTTTCATCCCATTATTAAATTGAAATCAGTTGCCCTGTTCCGAGATGTGCAGAATCTTAACCTTCGAGGAATTGAAGAGTAACATTGCGAAGAGGAGCGAACCTATATCATTCGGGAGGACGTCTCTTTCTCTGCGAAATCCGTTCGTTTCTCTCGTTTGCTTTCTCCCTATCTGTTCACACGTTCTTCGATGACTTATCAATCAGGATATATATTTGTAATACCGAAGATGGAATGAGAGTAGATTATTCAGATAATTCATCATAATCATGTAATCGATTCCAGATGTTCCCATTAATAATTTGATACCCCAGAAATATTTCTTCAATAATTTGATATTAAACCATTAATCAATCCAATAGGAAACTGTTACCATAACTGATGCTAATGAATGATACATCTACCATAAATTTAAGTTATTTTATGAAGAGATTTTTATGAATTAAAACATTGTAAATTAATCATGTATGAGTACTTGAAGTAACTCAAAATCAAAAGCAGAAGATATAATATCCGTTCCATCCATAGTCGGATGGAATTTCCATACGGTTCCGTTAGTAGTTGGATATATCTTTCATTAAAAACTGTGTTTTTGACTTTGTAGGAGTATTTATTTTATAGAACGACACTATAATCGTTTCTTAAGCAATTATAGCAACAGAAAAAGGAAAATTTTGAGCACAGAACAAGTTAAAGATAAAGTTATTCTTAGTAGTCACTTAAAGATGTTTTTAAATTAGAGGACGACAAATGAATACTATTCAGAACAGTTCTTACCAAACTCGACGATTGTAAATTGATGCAATATCTGTATATCCATACGATTTTTTAATTAGTCGAACCTAGCTAAATTTAGGTTTTGGTTTCGTGAACAATAAAGTCGTATAATCACCATTATCTTCTTCCGTTGATGGCGCGCGTACAGCAACTCGTTACAAGCAAGCACACAGCTCTCCCCAGTAGGTCAACGTTTTCAGTTTTTATCACCACGCGAAGGGAACAATTCTATCTAAAAGCCGGGAACAGCTTTTGTCGAGGCAAGAAGGTAATTAGATTCGAGGCTAAACTGCCAGTGCGCGCTCAGGCGTCGCACAGGACTGTCTCATATTCTGACCGGCCATTACAGTTCACCTCGTTCCTCCTAATGAAAACAACCGGCTCGGGATATCAACTTCCGACAGATTTTATTCCCAAAAAGTCCGGTGGAAACAACAGCGATCTCTCCTCCCCACCTCATATAATTACGCACCGACCAAGCGTCGCCAAGTAGCCCCGCTCCATATATTTTACGCGGTCTTAATGTCCCGTCGTCGTCATTACGTAGCGAAGGTAAGCACGGCGTGGTAAACGACTCGCTCCGATATATCTTTACGTCAACCTCGAATGAAATTCCGACTCCAATCTTCTCTCTCGGAATCACTCTTGGGCTAACCACCAGCAATGCACACAGAACCCCGCCCTTAATACCCTCCCACTTCCTCCCCTGCCGGTGACCCTCGTCAGCTTCTTTCTAATTAAGTCCATAAGGTAAATTGAAGGAGGGGGTAATTAATTCGATCCAATGAGCGGGTAATGGCCCATGAGACGGAAGCCACGGACGTTTGGAAGGGGGGAGGATAAGATATGGTCGAATCGGTGATAGAAGTGAAGGATTGAGGATGGCAAGGAATTGGGACGGGAGAGGAAAATAATCAGGCGTCGTTAGGGGATGTTTATGTGGAGGAGGATGGGAAATGGAGGTGAATAAAACCACCATAATCAATTGCAATTTGTATAGAATATTTTGCTTTATTACTTATTAATTAAGTGTAAATAACTGAATTTATGCCCTCACGATGGGCTATGGGCCAGCTCTGGATTCTACAAGAAATAAAGTTAGGAACAAAGGGAATAATTTGGTGTTGCAGACAATTACTTTCATTAGCTGCTAATGAAATGTGTTGAATGATCTAGATTTAAGTCTATAGATATTTAACGTATCGGTATTAACCGAAAATATAATTTGATGTATTATTATTTAAATTTTTTCTTAGGAATGTATTAGGTTGTCTTATCTGTTGATGAAGCTCTTAAGGTTACAATATATTAGCTGTAGATTTCAACGTATCAGTTCATAACCAATACACAATCATAATCATTAATGTCTTGAACCCCATTTCGTTTTACTCAGAAACACCAACTAAAACTATTGAGAGTGTAATGTTTTTAATATCATAAACTAAATAATAATTCTTTATTAATTATTATATTAGGATTATAGTAGGATTACAATTAAAATCGGTAGTGAAAAGAAAAACGTTTGAAAGTACTTGCGTATATTAATTATATATTACTTTGCAGGTACTGAGATAGTTACTATAAATCATACAATGACGTAGGAGAAGAAGTTGTAGTATTTTCACAAGTTAGTTACATTAAAGGGAAGATATAATTACATATTTTAAAAAATTAGGTCAGGGATATAAATGAATTACTTTGTGACTATTATTTTTTTATGTTGCAGTTAAAAGGTAAACTTTTGGAAACTCTTTGGAAAAACCAGTTTTTTAACACAATTTCTAGTAAATCCCTAAAAAGTGACTGCCAAAATTCATACAGTTTACATCAACGGCCTCTTCATCTCCTATCTGTGTTGCATGAGTTTCAGTTTTGGAAATTTTTTATAAGAATTGATTAACCTACTTGATTCGAACCATATATCCTATGAGTCTATTTAATATTCTATCCTACATGACATTGTGATTAATATTATAATACAGTATTACGGTATTAATCTATTATAATTACTAAACGAAAGATTGTCTATAAGATCTTGAGATTATTTACTTGATTACGTTTATCTATGGTTGCATAAGAAGATGTATGCTATGAAATACGTCATTCAAAACTATTGAAAGTCTGAGCTTTAGAATAAATACGGGGAAGGTAATATGAAAACAAATTCAAGGAAAATGTAGAATTATGAAAACCTCTAAATTTATCAATATTCTGTGTGTTTCATACTAATTAATACTACCTACCTTGACCACATAGTCCCATGTTGCTATTCTAACCCTCTTTGTTCCAACTTTTGATAGAAAATCATTTGCTCTATTTGAGACTGTAGTGTGTAACGACCCATAAGAAGTAGTATTTCATTGCTCTACTCCAATTCCGTTCTCCGGAAATGAAATTTTATCCGACCAATAAGATCTGTTCACTCTCTTTCCCTTCACCGGAACCTTCGTTTCTGCATCACTTCTGTCTAGCTCGTCCCTTCCAATTAATTCTACTCCTCCCACTAGCCTCAGTCTAAGGATTTACTGCCCGTCCCATTTAATATATAGACGTAGCGTTCATTCCTCAAAGTGCTATTAAGTCACGGATTTTGATCAAGCTAATCTTCGTGCATAAGCCTATAAGTTCGGTTTCTTATTTCCTGTATCTGTGCTTTTCACCGAGTTTGTTTAAGGTTTAAAATCTCTTTTGTTTATTCTTACTAATTGTGATATATAAATGTGATTCTGCAATATTTGTAATTGTATATTGTATTAAATGCGATCAATAAACGAGGATGGAGGAATGTCCATATTTTCATAAATTGATGCGCTCGAAATTGGACGAATTTCTAGTTATATTAAAGAGTTGACCATTTTATTACTATATACAAAATATTTTCTCATTATGATTTTCATATTTTTCTTTTGCTTATCTGAAATCCATATGATAGCAAGATTGAAAAATTAACTTCCTTACATTTGACTATCAAAATAAACATTTTAAACAAATTATACATAATTATACCCTATATATACAGCGACCATCTTATCCTCAAAACTATCTCATAAACACTTTTATCGGGTGTTATTATAAGTATTTCTAGTAATGGCTGTTTTTAAAATTGTAAAATTAGTAATTATATTCAAATTGAGTAATTTATTTGGGTTATTTCATAAAAGAATGGGTAGATCATCAGTTTCATTAACAATAATTAATATTAATATAAAAATGTTAAGAGATTTTTATTAAATCGTGTATTTTTATGTGTATTTTACTGTTTTTATCTCTGTATATAAATATATGGAGTTAACAATGAATGAATCTTTTTTCTCTAAGTATATTTCGAATAATTACTTTCCGTTTTCTCAATTTCGCACCGGGTTTTAAATTCGTAAATATATGATCGTAGAGGATAAGAGTGGAAGTAGCGGAAAAAAGTAGAGTAGCAAAGTTATTCGCATAGGACGTATCTCAACAGTCCTTCTGTCTCGGGGATCGTTGGCACGCAATCCTGCGGAGTTCCTTTCTCACGGGAAGGCCTCTTTTTATTTGCAGCGGCTCTCGTGAGATGAAACTGCAGGACGATTGTTAGAGAGGAGGTGAATTACAAGGAGCGGGATTATGTTCTGTCCGTTGTTCTCCCAAGGAACATGGGGACTCTGCACAACACGACCAAGTGCTGGGAGTTGGAAGAGTTGGCCGGTGGTTTGGGAGATGGACCTGGAAAGGTACGGAGAGAGGTGGAAGGAGAGGATGTGAGGACACAATGGTGAGTAACTCAAGCGTACTAGAGTAGAGAATATGGAATGAAGTATTTTAGTGTCCTCGTTGAATATCTGTAAATCTTTCAGCTATCGCAAGGTATTGTTTGAAACGTAAGTGAAATCGAGAATTCCAAATGTTTTAGGTATGAGTTTAAGTAGTTAAAGTAATTAAAGAATTAAAAGTAGTTAAAGAATTAAAATACTAATGAAAAATTGATATTTAAGGAAATCAGAAATTCTTATTTGAGGTAGTTATTTTACTAAGCCCTGCGTCAAAACTGATCAAGAAAAATATTTTAATGCGTATTTTCATTCTAAATTATTAACTAAATTTTTTGGTATGTTTTTTTTTTGCTTCTATTAAGAATAAAGTTTGTACGATTAAAGGAAAAATATCGAAGAATTTCATTCCAAATTTTCATTTAAAACATGTTTACGAAACTACAACTTTCAGTTGATACTGTCGATTGAATTTATATATACTGTCCTTTAACTAATTATTATATTCGTTATATATAGATCTTTTCATAATTAAAAATAATATTTTGCGCTAGTTTGTCTTTATTTTGTGTCAATTGCATGGATTAGAATGTTCACTTTATTTTACTTTCACGTATTATAGCAAATATTTTTTTCCAAATGTTTTGAGAATTTTTTCGAAAGAAGATTTTCTTTATTAATTATATTGTATACATATTCACACATTAATGGTATGTAAGTTCATATATCAATTAGTATTAAGAAAATAACAAAAGGAAGCATAATTCTTTAACCTTTCGTAGGCTGTCACAAATTCAGCATGCAGGGATGATATATTTCCTTCATTTCCCACACACATTCATACTGGTACTTTTAAATATCAATTATGACTAAGCAATTCCTTTTATTAATCTTGTTTTTTTTTTCGTTCGAACGTTACAATTACCAAGTATCTCTCGGTTCGGACCAGACTGTAACGAAAGGGAAGGAATTCCTTTAATCTCGAAATCCCGCTTGAATTATATCACTAAAAAAATGGGTTGAATTGAGTAATATATGCCCTTAGACTATATGACGGCATTAAATCTAATTCCGTGGGATGTCACGCCCTCCCGATCGCCACAAAATCCTCGTCATTTCCTTATTCCACGCCCTGCATCCACTCCCTTTTTCCCCAATGTTTCCACATGCCAAAGCTCAATTCCATCGTACGAGAGAAAAAAAACTCCGACTTCCTCAAAAGAGGATTCCTGCTTCGAGAGTGGATTGAGACGAATTATTCATCATTTGGGCGGAGTGAATATTCTGGGATTAATTTATGAGCTCTAGTCCTCGAGATAGTTGAGATATTTAAGAACTCGTAATTTTGATATTAGATTATATCCTTTTGTTTTGTTTACTACTTGTATCTCTATTCTATGTATTTATACGAATTTAAAATATAAAATGAATGTTTTCACTCTGTCAAGTACTTTTTCATGTAACTATGGTTAATTTTCCTATCATATCATTTTCTTTATAGAACGAGTTGTTTTACAACATAACCATACATGTTGTGGGTAATGATCTTTCAAATTTATGACATCCGTATTATATATACTTATTATATATTGACTCTAATAGTATGCCCAGTCTTGTAGAGCATGCTTGTTGATAATATGTATTATCTTTTAAATTTTTAAATACGTAACATTAGTAAAAATCATAACTGATTAGATATTACTGATTTATAGCAGAATAGCAAAATAAATTATAAGAATTCAAAAAATATTACGATGGCAATGTGTTAACTTACGGGACGTAAGTTTTTCTAAATCACTTCAGCACTACTAAAAAAACCATTGAACCAGTTAGTAAGATAGTAAGATACTTCTCTTTTTATTTAATAAACGATAATTTGTTGAATAAGTGTTACTATGGAAATGTATAATCGTACAAGCGAAAATTTCTCATAAAATAATTGTAGCTTTGAAAAGATGATAGTAGTACGTAACCAGTTACAGATCGTACCTCGTGAGGAGAATTGTATTACGTTATTCATCATGAAAATGTGCTCCGTTAAAAAATCTTTCCAATCGATAGGAATAAATCCCTTTGGAAAGGCACGAAAATTTAGGTGGCGTGACCAAAAGCTTTTCTCTTCCAATTAAGAAAATGAGCACTAATCCAGAGTCAACGACCCCATTTAACTTATTAAAAAATTGGGCTGTGGAAAGAATCCGGCCGTCGTAATCATCGTCTCTCGTATTTCTCTCGTGCGATTCACCCTCGAATCCCTGCTTATTAACCCCACTATGATTGCGAGAGTGTTAACCAGCAAGATTTACCATCCTCTAAATATACCGTGCATTTTCTTAAGAGTTCGTCACTAATCTGGGCCGAGCGTGGGAGCTGTAGATTGTCGTTGATTGAGTCGGTAATTAGTAGTATACTTAGAGTCGATTGGATTTTTTAAATTTTATGATAACTACACATTTTTTGTTGTATCTAATTCAAATTTATTTTGCTCAAACTTGACAATCCCTATTTTCCTCGCAAGTTTGATTTTTTTGCTAGTTATACGTTTAATTATAATATATATGTTTAATTGACCAAGTTGAGTTTATTTTCAAGCATACATGTTTAAGTCCATCTTTCTAAATATTTAGTGAAGTACATCGGTATTCTAGTGTGTGCTAGGTAACGAATTTAACATATGCAAGTTATTTGTTTGACGAGTTTCAATCGTACCAATACGTACATTCATGGATATAGGAATTACAATCTAGATATGAAACTAGTTCTGCTATTATTTTGATAACGGATAGTGTTTGAATTTCCCTGAATTATTAGTAGTTCTTTTTAATAATGAGGTGGAAATATTCACCCCCTGCTATACGCCATACGGTGGTTCGCGTGGTATTTATGTAAAAAATGTATATATCTGATAGAAGTCTGAAATCTGTCTTCAACAATAAAAGATTGATATAAAATATATTATTGGTTCACCCAAAAATTATGAATGAGTGAAAACTATGAATCTATAGTTGGGTTTTCTGACATATATTTTCAGTAAACATTTCATACTTTCGAAAGGTATTTTCAAAAGAAATCTCAAAAGATGAAAATATACAATTGTTCTGATCGATAAGAAAATGGCATTGTCTGATGGAAATCTACAGTCAATCTGAAGTATTAAAACAATAACTTTAAAATTATTCTATTATATATTTCTTAAATGAATTTGTTGTATAAAATGGTAGTTTATTACTCTGGCTTACTTTTTCAGTAAACATTTTATGCTCTCAAAATATACATTCAAAGAATTCACAAAAGATGAATATAAAATGACGTAGGTACGAATTGCGCTCTGACTCATTTGTCACATGAGAGAGATTCGTAATCCCATAAGAGTACACGAGAAATGACCATTCCCTGGCTGAAACTCCAGAAGTCATATTCGGCGAATAAAACACGCAGATTCATCGCGAGAGATTACCTTTCTGCAGGACGAAAATGCGTAAATGGATTTTGAACACCCGCTCTCCAAAAGTACTCTCTTTTTTGGTCATTAAAATAACGCTTCGGGAAGGCGTTTTTGGTTCTTCACGTGCACGTCCAATCAATCACGCGCCCGCATACGCTCATCGGAAGCTCCCGCAACGAGCACCTCTTCCTTTCTCGTCACGGACCCCTCAGAGGTGAAGTTCGTTCCGTGACCGTGTCTCCCCCACGGGTGACCAGCACGCCCTGTCCAAACACGCCCTCTCCCGCCGCGCCACGGCCCCCGCACGCGTCACCGGCCACCAATCACGTGGGGACGCAGGCACTTGCGTGTTTGCGAAGCAGCCCCGCGTCGCGTGTCGGGATTTCGAAGGTTCTGTTTTAACACTTGAGCAGGAAGGATGGGAAGCGTGCGGACGGCTGTAAATGGGTATGAAATGGAAGGAAAATGTGTGGTTAAGTAGCGGCGAAGAGGACGATGAGTGTGCCGGGGGATGGAGTGTGGGGAGGAGATGTTATTAATGCGGTGCACCTATAGATCTAAAGGGTGGGAATTAAGGTTGTATGGCATCGAAAACCTTGTGCGTGGGATGATGTGTTAATCCTTTTGATGGAGTTGTATTTGTCTATGTTTTTCATCGTCTTATATTTCATTAATTGACTTTATGACGAATGTTTTTGTTTGTTTTTAATTTATTTATGTAATAAATATTTGGGAAATATTTTTCATAAAATACTGTACTAATATTATGAAAAACTATAAAATAATATTATTTAAATTATATATATTTATAATTATATCAAAATCGATTATAATATAACATATAGATATTTTAGGCAAATTATTTTTACCGATTAGTATTGTTATAAACAGGAACGCAGCTGAATGTACAACATTATTTTTTATTTACATAATATCCATATGGATAAATTCTAACCAAGCCAGCCATAATTAAATTTATTTACGAAATTCAACACTTTCCGACCAAATAAATACCTTTAATCATTTATTTATAAAATTAAAACACTTTAATCTTGGCCAAACCGGGGAAAGTACGATTGTAACTCTAACAAAAGTAATTCGTAACATATCTACAAACTCGGCTCGCAAAACGTGATTTGCATCATTGAAAATGAGCAACTACGAAATTTTCCATTCATCACAGTAACTACGACGTAAAAATATTAAAAATCAACAAATGTTACTGATTCAATTATATAGAGCGTTATCATAGCACGATATTAACTTAAATAGAGAAAAGTAGTTGTGTATGTAACGGTGGTTTCTGAAAATAGAAATATTATTCCTACTATCTTATTTATTTGTAAATTATTTAGTCGATCGACGTCTAATAGCGAAAACCCCTATTTTTGCGGAGAAACTTAATGTTCCGATGTAACGGTGTAGAATAAGGCAGTGGTTCGAAGAACAGGCTTTTTTCCTCCCGACTGGGGGAGTGTATTGCCGTGTTATTTTGTTTGCGAATAAAGAATTCATATTCCATCTCACGGAGAGCGATGGCGGGCAGCGATGATTGATGAGCAATATCGCCTTAAAAATGGTATCGAAGGGGTCTCGCCATGGAGACACGAGGGGGCAGATGAGAAAGACACATTTCTCAAAACCGCGTTTTCTTACGAGTTTTCATTATTTCGCACATGCGTACGGGGGGTCGTACGCACTTCCATTATTCAATGCAACTCTGGGTTAGATGTCAGATTTGAATCCGTCCTTTTATAAATGTGAATTGAACCGATCTCTGGTTTTTGATGATTTCTTTCAAGGCCCTCGCTTTATAGGCATGACAACCATCTAACCGTTCATATCTATAAAGTTCATATGTAGAGCAAAATACTATGAATGAATAATATCTAATCCAAGGCAGTAAATGTAGAAATGGTTGATTTCTTTGGAATTTTAATAATAAGTTGACTAAGAATGTACGGTATTTCCCGGACTCTTCAGCAATTTTTTTCTGTTTGGCAACTTCGCTTTTGCGTAAAGCTTTATGTTTGGCTCACAAATATTCTATCCATTTTAATTATAAATTTAAAAACAACGATTTTCGAAAATCAATATCGGATAAGCGTTATGTAGGAATAAATATTGATCTGTATTATACAGCGTGGAGGCTTCTATTTACCCGAAAATAGCAATGAAATATGTTTTCGAAAATCTATAAAAGACTCGATGAAATTGAAATAAAGGATTAAATAGGAATCTTAACGTAAGATATCATTAAATATTTGGGTTTTGTCTCATTGGTATTCAGATATGTATTCATATTTCCGTGTGTTATCAAGGGATAAAAGTTTAAAATAATGAATCGTTTTATTTATACGAAATATCGTAGCTTGTTTTTTAATTGCTGAAAATCATAACTTAATCGAACAATTGTAATTTCTATTGAAAAATTGTAGTAGTTATGGTATAATGTACTACTAATGGTATAATACGGTATAAAATTAAGAGAATGTAATTAATTGGGGCTCCACTGAATTCGGAATAATTTCCTTATTCCATTACGTTGCTCTGCCTTTAAAAGGAAAACAATAGGAAATAAATTATTATATCATATCCACACGCATTCAACAATAGTTATTCAAGCAATTGATATTACTGAAAATGATGGATCATACATGGATCGTTATTTTAATTTTTATCTTTCCGAACCATTGTAAAAAAACGTTTTAATTGACGATATTGGTGTAATGGGTAAAAATTTTTAGCGTTATTTATGTTTATTATATTTGAATTTTTTTAGGAAAGTCGAATTTTGAAAAAGGAAATTAAAGGAAATATCAAATACTGAAGTTAAATTAAACACCGAAGATTTAGGGAGAAATTTTTTTAATGTTATTTATAAAAATCTACACCTAATAACTTGAATACGACTGTTCTCCTTGAATAGTATTGGTTAGATATAGATGCATATTTATGACAAATATCTTTGTACATTCTAGTCTTTTATTTTTAAATATTTAAGATAGATTATGCTCAAAAAATATTTAAAATTATTATTAGTCCATTATTTGCAATTTCCCCCAAAATTTTGTGGCAAACATTGGAGAAAATTAATCTTTGAATGAGCCTTCTGAATATTATTTACGTACTTGAAGATTTATACTGAAATAATAAAACATACAGACCATAAGAGAATTGATAACCGGACTATAGCTGCATTTTGTACTCCATAAGTTGGATACAATACTTCGATAGCAGTTTAGAAAGAAAACTGTACATAGAAAGTTCTCGTTCACAGTGTATAAAGTTGAAGGAGATTCCCTTCCAATCCCGCAATTTGCCTCGGAGTTATTGTTCCTCCCTCCGCACCCTTTCTCTAGAAATTCAAATTCAGGGAAAAAGATCAAAGACGACCGTTTAGGGGATCCCCCTTTCGTCCATTTTCAATTTTCCATCCACCCTATTATATAATCCCCTCCAAATTGACAGGCGGTTAAGAGCGTGTTATGAAGAATATTTTAACGTCCATTCTTCCGCTCAATCAACTCCGCAGAATCTTTCCTCCCGCGAATCTCGCTTTCTTTCATCTTTGATTCATTCAATCCCACGCATTCAAATGCGCTGAGGGCCTCCTTCCAAAGCAAGATTTCTCTGCTTTACTTCGCCGTTCACGAAACGAATGATTTTCTTTTGTTTGTTACGCGTTCCGTTAAAGGTTTGTAGTTTCGTATTTTCCAAGCCACATTTTTGTGTATGCATTTTTTAGGAGTTCATAACATTGGTGTTTCTTACGGATGATTTGTTTTGTTTTTTGCTTATTCAGATATTATTCAGATAATTTCAGATAGAGTAGGAGAAGATAAGGATATGAAATGATTATGAATAAGATAGGATTAAATTCTTTGTTATGTTCCGATAACTTTTATTCCCTTCTTATCTTCATTGAATTTTATTGTCGATATCAAAATTATAATTCAGATTGTTTACAACAGGAAATGTTATTGGATTATACTATGTGATGGAAAATTGTATTGGATATTTTTTATCTTCCGTCAATGATTTATTCACTGGTTACTCTTATTATTCATAAAATTCGATCGCGATCACGTAATAAAAATTTAATTATTGATACTTAGAAGGAACTTAAAATATATCTCAAAACAACGACATCATTTAGGTCGTTCGTCTATTTCCCTTTTTTTGTGTACATCAATTATCTTGATTCCAATATTAAAAAATCGTTTGAATATATTTATTTTGGCGCTAATTTATCTCATAAGGATAATATAATTTGGAATAAAATAAAATTATCGAGTTATAAATAAGTCTAACTATTGTAATCGTTCATAATAATAATGTCGGATTTTAGAACGTCAATGTATTAGGGACTTTTTCGCCTATTGATACAATCTGTTTCTACATTTTTCTTCAAAATGTTAGGCGACGCAAAAGATTTCCCGGAGCTCATATGTTTTTTTCTTCGATGTATGAATATATTCGTCATTTCCTTCTGCGAAACTATCGAGATCTTTATTTCCTCGTTTTAATTCACACCCAATTGCACACCCTCCGTTGAATTCGTCCCCCCTAATCTCCGATGCGTGCAGGACATCTCAAGCTTATCCATCTCATTCCGCAAAACATCCGGAAAAGCGACACCTATCGCGCAGTCGTCCGGAGCAAATCATTCGGAAAGACGTCCCTCAGTGGGATCCCCTTTGCTTTTCCGGAGATGCAGATGCAAAACAGGTGCGGAAAAAAAACAAAGCGAGAGGGAGCGGAGGATCGGGAACAAGGCCCCGGAAAAGCCGAGAAAATCTCTCGGTGGTCAGCGACGTTTATCAAGAGCGCAAAAAAAACGAACGAATTTGCATGGAACAAGAGAGAGATGGGGCTAAACGCAAAGAGAGCCTTGTAGATCCAAGTGGCCGCTGTTTCTCCACACCACCGCGCCGCAGCGCCACTTCTGCGGAAAACCACTCTCCGTACGCACAGAAGCATGCCCTCCCTCCCCCTTCAGGGATCAGGTGCCCGCTCCTCCCGCACCCTAAGGGATCCCGCCTCCGCATCCAATTCTCCCTTCGATCACCCTCATTTGTTTTGATAGCCCTCGGAAACCCCTTCGCCTGTGCTGCCCTCCCCCAGGGCCACCTCGGACTATCAGAAAGGGTCGCGTCTCCGAACAAAGGGAGTACCTCAAAGGACAGTTGCCGGCCCCATACCCTTTCTCCGTTTCTTCCCGCCTCCTTTCCCCCTCCCTTCCTTTATCTTTGGCCCCGGAGGGAGGATTCAAATTCTCTTTGATGAAGAGGGAAGGCTTCGCTGTTTTTTACCCTCCACTTGCGACGATCAACTCCTCCCTCCTCCACGCGATCCTCTCTTCGAATATAAATCGACCCTCTTTTCCTTCTGCCCTTTCGGTTCACCTCGGAATTCTCCATATCCACCGTTGTGTGAATGCTCAAAAGACCCCAAAATGGCTTATTTATTCCGCTACGGACTGAAATCACCGTTTTTTTCGTGCCTATTTAATTTGACTAATCTTCGAGCGAAAAGAAAAAGGGATTGTAACTGGATATCTCTATCATTGCCGAATTGTTTTTTTCTTTTTAATTCTTGTGGTTTCCATACCAACCGTAACTAATGTGCCTAGTGATGTTATAAGGTTATCTTAATGTCGTCGATGGAATATGGCTCGTGTTATACGGATCGTCCTAAATATTTATCATTAATTGTTATCGAATCATTCAATTATGTAATACCTCAATTATCTCGCTGGATGTTAATTAACTCCAAAAATCACATCCACTGCATTCATTATTGATTAGTTAGCTGGGAAATTATTTTGGTTAAGTAGAGCGTCACAAGCGATACGATAAATTATGAGCATAAATTTAATCGAGCTTAACGGCTGCAGTAGTAACTTAGGAATCAATCCTGACAGGATTTCTAACGTAGTATTATTTTTGAACTATTTTTCCATTATGGTGGTTTAATATTTTATAAAAAATTTCTTTAAGTTCACATAAATTAGTCCTGTTAAAAAGTTTCGTTATCGCTAGCAGAACAAATGAGAGAAAAAGAGGTCACATAAATCAAATGATAATAATCGCTCTTATTTTGATTCCAGATATAAAATGAATATGAATAATAATAGTGTATATATTTTACGTACATCGATAACTCTCAGGGATTTCTTTTTCGATGCATATTTCAGATTATGTGAACAAATGGAAGTTTGATTTTGCGTCAACAAACAAATATTAAGATTATATCATATTATATTACTTTCAAATATGCTAATATGAATTTTGATAAATAGTTTTCAAAATTTTTACAAGGAAGAAGAGCTGAAATGAACTGCATAATAATTCTATATCCAAACTTCATTACCATTTATATATACATTCATACTATGGATTGTTATTATATAATATTCGATGTATAATTGAGAGATATTTCATAAAGTTTTCTTTTACTATGTAGGACACTAGGTGAAAGATTTAGTGTATTTTTTAAGCTAATAGTATATCGTTTTAATTTTTATTTACTAAACATTTTCTTTTGAACCCTAGAATAAATTGAAACAAATTGTAATTTTAGATTTCAAATTTCGCAAATCGTATTCAATAACATTTATTTGTAAGGATTTTAAAATTTATAGCAAATTCTCAAACATACGGTATGAAGAGATTCAACTGTAAGTTTTAAGCATAACATTTTCCAACAGAGATCAGTTATCATTTGATAAATAAGCGTTCACCTAAATGATACAACATGATTGCTTCGGTTTATACTTGCTTTGATTGTTTTGTAAGGTCACATGTTTGATTTCGAATTTTCTGCAGCTTATCATGATACCTTGGATAGAGTAAGGACAAATTATTTTTGAAAGTTCCATGATAGTTTCCTAAAAAATATTAGTGAAATTCATTTGATCTTTACTGACCATAGGTAACTTTTGATGTCTACAGGTATATGTATATGTCTAGATAGATGTTTGATAGTGGAAGATATAGGAAGTTCGTGAATATACATTGAATCTTAAGAACACCATACCTTTAGGTGTACAAATTTACACTCAGGAAATCGCTTGATATCATACTTCAGTGTTCTTTTAATACATATTTAACGAGATACTTTTAACGGATCAAGAGAGTTATATCGAATAAGGAGGAAACCAAGTTCGGGAATGAAGTATTCCAATTCTTCGAGAAACGGTGGTACGAGCAGGCGCAAGGAGATCGTGGTCAGGTAACGAGGCGTAATTCACAGTAGCTTTTTTGCCCGTGTAAATCCGTGAGTGGGATGCTGTAGCGGAAAGGTTGCAGCGAAAAGACGGAGGCATTAATGTGATGGGAGAGCATCTGGCGGCGAGGGTGCAAAGTGGCTGCCATTAAAGGCTGAGCACTCGAGAGTGGGTATCGGAAGGTAAAGTGGTTCTCGCCACGGGTGGCATCCAAAAGGACAAAGACGAGATTCTCTCTGATGCTTTGCTTTGCTCGCGAAAAAGCAGTGTCGCCTCGTTCAAAGAGGCGGAACATTCAACCTCCTTAAAAATACATAGCCGAGCTAAAGTTTCCAAAGAAAATGTTCTTCTTTAGCCTTAATACTAAGCAGAATGTAAGCCCTGACGTCACTGTGGTAAAATCTGTTGCAAAATTTCGTATTATATTTCTAGTCAGTTTAGTATTTTATGTTTTATTTCTACCGGGTAAAGAAAATGAATCAAAGGGAAAAGGTTCTGGATAGTTAAATTGGTACCTAATATATTGATTAATTGAATCTTAAAAATATATTTTGTGAATTTTTTTTAAAGAATTTTTTATAATCACAATAATAAATTCATAGGTAGTGTATACGTTAAACTATTATTTTAATTGGGAGTTCTTATTGTTGTTAAAAACTGTGTAACTGTAGTTTTACGTGACGTTAAAATTCTTAGTAAAATAAATCCTCGGCAGCTGATATTATTATATTAATAATATAATATTAAAGATGTGCGAACTATGAAAGAAAATGCAGATTCGTGTTAAGGAAATGCTTTTTTTACATAATACGTTAAAACTATTTTTGTTTTTCAATAGACATCCTCGTGATTTCAAGGAAAAGTGCAGGAAAACCGTTAAATATTATCAGAAGGAATTTAATATATGTGAAGACAGAACCTTAGAGATCTATTGAAATACATCGCTGATAGTAAATAGTAATAATTTTGAATTTATTCTAATTTATAAATGATAGAAATATTATAATCATGCATTCAATTCCAAGGAAATGAAAATTTGGAAAGAATTTTCAGTTTTTTTCTTCATTTGAACTCAATTATACGATATCCACTACTACCTATAAATATTATGTCTAGAATACTTCAGCGTCGCAAATTACGCTGTTCGAATTGCGATTGTGATTCTAAAGAACAAGGGTATGGATTAAAGTATTGTCCATTGATTCAACATCTCCTGTTCGTTACAACCCTATCAGTAACTACACCACGAAATACTAAAGAAGTTGAGGTAATCCCCATAAATCTCTTCACGAGTTTATCCCTCTTCAGATTTCAAGCCCTTCATCCTCTTGACAATGGATCATTCTTAGCCTTTCAATTCTTCCAATGGCTTTGTTTGTATTAAAAAGAGAAATCATTGAGGATTTTTAAACTGCCTTTTATGGATCGAGGTGTGGAGAGCTTATGGAGTGGAAACCGGTTGTGCAATAGCTGCGGTGCTAAGAAGCGGAGGGTTGGTCAAGCGGTGGCCTAGTGAGCGAAATAAAAAAGGGTGTCGAAGCAGGAGAGGCGAGGAAAGAAATTTGTAAGGGAAAAGCTTATAGAGGGTGTGAAAGGGGTAAAAAGGGTTTATTTGGCGAGTTCCGTGCCCCCCTCAGAGTTCTTAACACCTCCGAAAAAGCTTCCCTTTTACCCTAATGCCTGGCGTATTGTATGTACCCTTTATGTATCCTCGAACCCTTTTTGTTATTCTTGGACTGGTTTTGTGTCAGGAGATCATACCCATCTGTATCCTCTGTAAGTACTACATGCGCCAGTAAGCTTCATATCAGTAAATTTGCTATGGAGTGGCTCTGCATTATCTGGTCTTACAGGGTTTACTAAGTATTTTTCCGTAGCAACTCTTACTATAATGACCTGAAATCCTATTTTATTTTGCTGTGTTCTATTTCTACCGAATCTAAACTTTGCGAATAGAAAATTTATTTATTTCAATGGATAAATTTGATAAATCATAAAAAGAATCAGTTACTTTTTTATCAAAAGGTAGGATTAAACTATTTGGACGAAACATTATTATTGATATAGAATTTGCATGCAATATTTCCTTCGTCTAATTCCTCAAAAAAAGCATTTTCCTCATCGGATCCGCTATCCATTCTTTTTTAATACGATCGTCGTAAATGCTAGATAGTAATGACGCATATATCTCTATAATTATTCTCAGTAACAGTTAAGTGAATATTTACACTGGATTTCGGATTAAAACGTTAATCAATAAGGAATGCAACCAGTTTAATTTATGGGCTCTGTTTATTTGATAAGACAAAGCAAACAGTAATTTCAGGCTCTCTGTCATATCTTATTATGAATTCTTTTCCGGTTATGATCCACCTAAATATCCTTCAGAATAATTTAATATTCATTTATGCGAGCAAACATTTAAGGGAGAAATGGTATTGATATATCTGTAATTTGCAATTAGTGACTAAACCCTGTGGGCGCCGCGACTCGGAATGTCACATAAATTGTCATTTATTTATCTAAATATATTAATATTCTTTGATTTTTTCATCTGAAATCATCATTCAACGAATATACATACTATCAAAGCCGTATTAATTAATATCTGTAGAATATTGAAATTCGGGTGAACAGGAAAATATAAAGAATTCGTGCTAATATGACCTAAAAGTTGGAAAAAATATTACTTAGTTTTTTGAGATGTATAGCAGTTTTCTTTAATCGAAGTAGGAATTAACTAGTAAGAGTTATGAGATAGGGAAATTAACCTCTATTTGATACTCGTTATAAATCGAGTCGACTTTTGAATGAGTACAGTATTTAAATACAAATTTTTAAGTTTAAAAAAATACAAGACGTAATATTTTGGCTTATATTTCGACTGATTTGTCGATAGTTTCATTAGGTAGAATTTGGAACTAAAATTGTTTATATATATATACATTTTGTGTTTTTTAGAATACGTCCTTAAACTTGGAACATAAATAACATATCTTTTTTCTACTGTGGGTGATGTCGTTATTATTTCGATGGAACTAAGCATTAATTCGTTTTTCATTAAGTTCTTATTAGAATTTAATCCTGAATGGAAATACTTTGCATATCAAATTGCTCTAATCATCTCAATCTATTATCAAACTTTATCTTTCATCTCATATTCCTGATATCTTAAAGTTATAATTACTACGAATCTGTTTTGACGAGAAAGAATGAACTCACATCTTCTATTTTATCCAATATGCATTATTTATGATAATGTGTATATTAATACGAAGAATGATAATTATTGATGCCAAAGTCGATAATGGGACCAAGAAGCAAAGAAAGTAAGGATGAAAGACGAGATATGCAAAACATTTTCAAAATAGCGGAAGCGGAAGTCCGTCAAATGGGGCACACGGTTTTCCCAAGGGACGCGAAATAAAATACGTGAAAACAGAATCCTTGGCGAGGGAAAGATTTTAAACCTGAGGATATGGCCATTAGGGAGTGTCTTGGATTGGATAAGATAGTCTTGGCAATGTGGTGCGGGAGAGAATCCGTAGCAGACGAGAGGGTGATAATGGGTCGTAATTGTGATATAGAATGCACTTAACTCAGGAAACCTAATGAGCGACAGAAGGGGAAGAGATATTAAGGAGGGGAATCGCAGTTTCCGTGGGTACGCAGTTATAATAGTGTATAGGCTGTGAGGGCGGAGATAATGGCTCGGATCCTTAAAGACGGAGGGATGAAGAATCCAAATTTCCTAGATTTGGCCTTAATTGTCATCTCGCATAACGCTTCATTAGATTCCCCGATCTTCCGTCTTTGAGAAGGAGATGCTCTAAAGGGTGTCTCTCGGATATGATATCTCTGTTGACTGCGAGGCATTTTGTATTGGTGTTTTCGTTCGCAGAATTACGTTTGAAATCACTTAAGTTATAATATAATAAATAAACTGTACAATGAGCACGTTAATGTTTAAAATATCGTCTTAATTTGATTTTAATTTAGCATTAACTTGAGGATAGTTATTTAAATGACTATTATTTTAAGCTAAATATGCGTTAGTTTTTCTATATAGAAAGGTGTAAATAAGTTGCAACTAATGGGAATAATCTGTTAAAAATAAATCTATTTAAAAAATTGCATGGTCAATCAAAGATGAGGAAATTATTAACCATATTTTAGCTTTCATTTTGAAAAACTGAAGTTTCAAACATTTATTCCTTTTGATGTCTTTGATAATCATGTTTCAATATTCTTCATCTGAAAGGATTTTAGGTCAGTTAAACATCGCTTGCTGATCATTCGTTTAATTTTTATCCATAGTATAAAAATATCCTCCATAGTAGAGAGGTTTTAATATGATAATATACAAACTATTCATTAGAAAATGAATTTACCGCTATTATTCACTATTGATTAGATTCTTTAATATTATAGGGTACATAAGGATCTTCTATATGGTACAAGATTGTTCATCACCTAAGTTTTAATTTACATCTCTTGATTTTGAAACTTGAGGAGAGCTTTTTTAGTATGGATGCTTACTGTTCATACTAACAGAATTAATCGAATAATAGTCTTCACCTCAAAAAATAATTCCTCAAGTTTACCTTTATTCGAGATTCAATCTTAGAGGTCGGAGTATGGGAAATAAAAGTTGACCCCGCGTTTAATCTCTAATCGCCTTGAGAAAACAGCTCCTGATGAGAGCTCCTTCCTCAATGGCCTCTTTTAATGACATCGGATAAATTTTACGACGGCAGCGCCCTCAGTTTTATGAACGGCACTGTCCATTAGTGATGCACTGGGACTCCCTTAATGACGGGCAATGACGCGGCGTTGCCGTAATCAAGAGCACGCTAGAGATTGGACACCTCGTAAATAAAATGTACCGGAGTACAGTACTTCAATTTTTGACTTCGTTATTTCTACCGTTGCTAACAATTCAGCCCTATTTAGCGAATGGGCGGTAGTCATGGTGAATAAATTCTGGGGCAGCTTCGCTGAATATGGATGATTTTTTCAAGGCGGAATATAAATATCAGAGTTATTCTCTAGTGTGCACGGTTAGAGCTATGAAAATAAAACTGTAATTATTCATAACTGCGAGGTTTCTAGACTTCCCCCTGTACGGTTTTTTGCACCACAAATAATATGACTTAAGAATCTAAAGAAGTTTTTCATATGGTTATCGTTCGTAGTTCCTATATTGAATCACTCTTATGATTGACAAATAAGGTTATTAATTTACCAGTAATATTGTGGAGGAGATTGATTCTAAGAAATAATTTTGCGGTGACCCACCGACTAAATATCTTATGATGATATCCTCAATTGGCTGTGGTGAAATTTTCTCTTTAATTTAAGAGGAAGAATTAGCATCATTCGAAATTAATAATTTTTAAATTAGCCATCCCTTCTGGATTGTTTTCGATGAGATATTCAGTTAGAAAAATTTTCTTTGACCAGTACTTTTTACTCCTAGCTTTATTTATAGATTGAACGATGTGTAGTAAGATTACAATCAAAATAAGATGAAAATTAGATGGCACTAAATATATATGTTCATAATTCATCATTTAGGTGTACCTTTCAAAAATAATAGTTTTATTAAAATACAAATAGGACTGGATGTTATAATAGTCAATAGAGGATCTTCCCTAAGGATTTTGAGGATTTTTTCTAAAATATAAAAGTATTTTCGATGAATTTTTATTAATTGTCAAGTTCTCATGATACGTGTTAAATAATCAGATTTAAAGAATTACGTTGTGTATAATATCAGTCTGTTTCTGAAGTACGTACGTATCCCATTTCTCCCTCGAGAACTAGACGTGAAACAAAGATATATAACCTCTCTCTTTCTCATAAAGATACGTTCTCTTTGGCAAAGCCAATCTCTCGAATAGACCTTTCTTCGTCGCCCTTTTAAGAACGCTCACCAACTGTTAAAATAACGCCGTGCATCCGTGATTTGGAGAATCTCGCGCACTCCCACAAAAAGGGAGTTCCTCTCCATTCTGCGCACGTATTGCTTTCTTCCCTTTTCACCTCAATCCCCCGCCCTCTCGATACTCTCCCATCAACGCCTCAAAGAGAATGCCTTCGCCATTTTCTTCTCCCGGGATAACCCTCGTTTGAGCAGACCGAGGCACCTGATGCCTTCCCCCCGAACGTCTTCCACTCTTCCGGATGCTTTTTCCCTAATGCCCTTCTCAGTGTCGTAAAGAAGGACAGAATAAAGGAGAGATTTTTCCCGATGTCTCGCCCATTTCATTATTTTTATATTTGGCTCGCGTTGCTACGCGTTCCATCCATCTCGCGTTCAATCTTGGTGTACATAAACATTCTTCCCGAAGTGCGTTGTCAAAATCGTAAGGGAGCGGTATTGTTAGATGATCCTTGAGGTGCGTGCTTGAGAAATATGATCTCTCCTGAGATGCTTCGTGATGCTCAAAGTACGTACGCTTTTACGTATTTCATTTCATGGTGTTTACATAAGACGGAGTTCGTCCGGAGCTTTCCAGACTTAAGATGATTATATTACGTAATTAGATGTCCATAAAAAGGAATAGATTTAATTTTAAGACTTCTCCATGTTTCATAATTTAGATTAATACGTATTTGCAAATTTTATATCCTTTAATAGAATAATTTTGAATAAACATTGATTATATAATCTCTTTAAAATTATCGTTTTTTATTCTGAGTGAAAAAATATCAATTTATCGGAAGATATAATTAATGTGATTATTTATTATTATGTGATGTTATTACAGATACTCTCATTCTGCATGAACCTATCAAGATCGAGTAAAATATCTTCCCTATAAAGTATGATATATCATTTAAATATTATGTAATTTATTTAATTATTAATTATTTTCGTCTTCATAGTATGAATAGATATTTAAAATTCCCATTTTTCATCATTTAGTAAATGAGATACGTAGATCCATAGCCGACAACATCAATTAGTTTTATTTTTCAAGAAGTAGAAAATCATACTGATTAATCCATAATTGGTAAAATTAGGAAGTAGCAAATAAAGTCTCATCCTTTAATCAGGAAGAGTTCCCTAATACTTCACCTTGTTTACGATTTGAGAATTCCTTAAAGAAGGAAATAAATTCATAAAATTTTCGCCAAGAAAGGGAGAAATTAATCCAGAGAAGGAAATGTTTCATCCTCAACGCTGTGAATCAACTGTCGCCATTAGCGCTAATTCTTTATCACTTCCAACCTCTTTCGGTTCACTTTAAATTAAACGACGGGGTTGCAATAAAGATGGGAGGATCCCGGCGAAAAAAAAATTATCCCGCGGAAAATAAACCAGCAGGCCGCTCCTAAAAATCTCCTTGGATCCGCGTAAAGTAGACAGGCAGAGCTTTAATTTTACATGGGATGCGGCGGGAGTGGCTTTAAGCGGGTGCAGGTGGCGAGTGTACGGGAAAGAGGTGTCTCTGGTATCTGCAGGAAAAAGGAGGGAAGAAGAATCTTATGGAGAAGTCTGCAATCTGCGCCACAGTGATTCCTACGAAGAGAGAGAGGAAGATATGGCGTATTCCAGAAGCTTCCCACTCCCTCCCCCAGAGAGCGTAAAAAGCCGAGTTAAGAGAAGCCATCTTGGGGGCGATATTACGGAAAGCTCTTCTGCCTTTTACTGTCGAAAGAGGTCTTCGCCCACAAACTTACGGCTGCTGCCGAGCTCCTTACTCTCAATCCTCCTAAAACTCACTCATTTTTCCTCGCGATTCTTTTCGATTATATTGCTCTTTGATTATTTACGGCTGAAGAGGTTGCGTTTGCGAATATTCAACTTCGTCCGATTTTATTCTGCAGCATTAAGGTTTGCTGAAATTTGCAGTTTAAGCTTCGGGAGTGTTAGCATATTTTCATCTTAACTTCCGCTATTTATTCGCAATTCGATTATTTAATTCGCAATATACGTGACGATCATTCGGAAATGAATTCAGATATACCCGCATTCGAGAATTACTTATAATAAAAAATATTACAATATCAGTCATTTTTTGGATCAAATCTCTTTAAAACAGTTACATGTAAAATGCGAATTCTGAAAAAAAAATTGACGTCGCATGTTGGTGCGAGCGAATAGCATACCTTCACGGTAAATGGGGGATCTGGGTTCGAATCCCAGTCTTGTCGCTATGATTCACTGCTGTTTAACCCATATTAACAATTTGAACAACTTAGCGAGCAAATTTTTAAAATATATCTTCTTCAATCCAGGAGAATTCTTTCCTAGCTGTAATGTATATTGTGAGATTAAATCGGATTAAAGCTAAATTTCTCACGTTCCGAAATTTGTGGTTTATGGTTGTGCGTTCGAATTATGAACGGAGCGCATTTGGATTTAATGACTGTTATCATGGTCAGGGGTAAATAATCAAGAAGTAATTTTCACTGATTATGATGAATTTCATAGTTCTCACTTAGAAAATTGCTATCTAAACTCAATTGATTTTGAAGTTACTACCTTGCCAAAAGTTCTTTGATTGAAAGAAGAAAATTATTAGTTCAAAATGCTATATTATACAATTATATATATCTCTCTATTTTTAACGCAGCAAATTTCATTTAATTGAAGATCCTAAAAGTATAGATGAAAAAGTTTGGAAAGAATTTATACACTTCATGAGTAGATATTTTTCTTTATTGTACAAAAAATACGTTGAATTTTAACGACGAAAAATATTTTTGTAAATTCCATTCAATAGATTATTACAGTTTGAATGGTTTTTTTTCGTTTTACTATTACTGTAAATCCTCCATTGGAGCCTTTTTTAATATTTCATATCAGTATTTCAGTACCATAAACATTCGCATAACACTCCGAATAATGTAAATGAAGGCGACGTATGACAACATAAGGTACACTTTCTCACGAATTGGTGACATGCTTCGATAGAGGTATCTGTAATATTATGTTTTCCTGTTAATTTTGGTGACATGTTTATCCCCTTTGTTTTTGTAACGCAGTGTGTAATTATCTTCCGTTGGTTGAATAGCACGTGTATAGAAGTCCAAATATCGCCTTCAAAAATTATTGCCGAATTAATTGTACATTGTTATCCAATCGAGAAGTTAAATAAACTATAGGTAAGTAAATCAAAAATAATTCATTACATATAAGTAGTTAATTTAATTATCAAATAGCACAAAATTTAGACTTATTTTTTTAAATATGGGATATAATTGCTTGTGTACGGATAGTTTACACCTTTACTGTGTTTAGATAATAACTTTTAAAATATCGGAATTAGTAGATCATTTTTTTATGGATTATACTTCTTTAACTAACTCAATGCTCTCAAAATATTTGTATTATAAGTATATTTGGTTTCCTTCCTTTGATTTAATTTTTCGTATTGCTTGAGTAAGAAATAGATCTCTCCATTAACACTAAGAAGATTATTTAAGAATGTAACTCAGTTGCCAAAAATGTTTCATTTGCTTTTTTTCGTTGTACGACAATTGCAGTCTATAAAAGATCTTCTTATCCATTCCTTTATAATTGATGGCATCGCATGATCGACTGAGTCTCCCAACCCCATTTCGACTTTCATCGGACGTCATTATAAAACAAAAAGACCAATTACTTTTCCTCGCTTTAATTCCATACTTCCTCGTTCATTCTTTCCTCTTGATGATGGACCTTTTTCCTTCTTTGCGCCTTACCTCATTACCCCTTGTTTCATCCTCTCTCTACGAAAACCCCTTTTCCTCGATCTGGATTTTCTTTTTCATCCATTCGAATTTCAATTGTCCTTTTCCCTCTTTTTGTTTCCCGTTTCTCCCTCCAGGGGGACTCTTTTTCTCCCATCGCCTCCGTTGCCATCGATCGTGTTTATTTATTCAAATTTAACTCTTTAAATTGAATAGTTCACTGAACCAAAGCACTCGTCAACAAAAGTGCGAGAGGAACGGGAGAGGGAAAGAGTTAATCGAAGGATAACAAAGCTGCGTATTTTTACAAAACATTTCGATAGTCACTTCGAAATGAAACAAAAGCAGGACGCCATCTGAAAGATTCGGAGATCGAGAAAAGAATAAAAAGACTTCGAGGGTTAAAAGCATTTGATTTCGCTGTCACCGTTTGGAAAAATAATTCATCGACTGAAACATTCGGGCTCGATCACGGTACTGTTTTTCCTTGTTAAGTTAATTCGGCGTGCTAATTTCCATGTTTTTTGTTCGCATTCTCTCATTCGAGTTTGCCGAAGTGTCGCTCTCGCGCGCGCTTTTGGTCGCCTCGTTTCCAAAGTCTCTTTAAACTCGATAATTTGCGAATGTATCGTGAAATAAATAATGTATTTGATAAGTAATTCGCCTTTCAGCCGATGGTGAATTTTTTTTAAGATTGACATCAACCATTTTATTATTGTTGTACTATAGTTATCAGTGTTTGCGTCAAAGGTTATAAATTAAATTTCTTGAAAGAATCTATCACAACGAAACATAAGAAAATAAAATTAAATACTTCTCGGGTTAAAAGTAAATCAAGAAATTAATTTTGAATTAATATAAAAAGTTGAGTTGTTTGAAGAGAAATGGATATATTAAAATTAAAGTAAAGGTTTCCCAATAAATTGCAAGGATTTATAATTTTAAGCTTTCATTGAGTTACACTCGAATAAAATAAATATCTCTTTGCAGTGATTACGAAGCTTATATTTTAAAATGCAATGTAAATAATGCAAAAATGAATCTGGATATTGATTAAGTCAAATTTAGCGAATTTAAATTAACCTGAATACAATTTTTCATTAATTCTTGTTGCAATAAAACAGTTATATTAAAGGTTGAGTAAACTTTATGCATATTTATGTAGTACGGGAATATATTCATTGTTGTCAATCATGATGTTTAATGTTTAATTTTATTCTTACTACTTGGATAACATTAAAATTTAATTCCATGAGGTAATTTTATTACAGGTTAAAGTAAAAAACGAAGGAATCATATTTTTACATACAATTTACTAGGCGATGATATTTCTTAAGCGCCAACACGCAAAACATGAATCACAATGGAAGGAAGATAAACTATCCGAACATTATTGATGTTATAATGTTGCGAGAATTCCAAAACGTATATTAATGAATATTCAATAACTCCAATCTAAATTGAAATATCATCGATGAATTACTTCGTGTGTGTCCTCTAGAAATCGCTTTTGATAGGGCATTCGGTTTCCAGATGTATTAGCTTTGATGTTGCATAAAGTGGGCTCTCAATTGTTTTTATCCTAATTCTTTATATGAATATATAAAAGGTAGATAAAAACGATAGAAATCCAACTTTCTTTGGAAATAAATACTTGATAGTATAAATGACTGTAGAGAAACGTTCAAGCTCGATAAACATTATTTTAAAAGTATATATACTTTTCCAATAAGCGATATACGTTACCTAAACATTCACCATAATTGAATGATGACATAGATTGTTGAGGTAAACAATACAGTTATTCCTCATTCTACAGACAACAGTTTATTATTTATTAATTTATAATACAGTAGCAAGGGCATTACATTTTTGACCGGTATAAAAATTCATATTTAATGTTCTCCGTTAGAGCGTTTGTGTGTAAAGTATGAGTTATTTTCGTGAAAGGAAGAATTAAAGGGATAAACATGCATTGGGATTATGGGTTTTTTTTCGAGATGAATTGAGCTTCAAAAAGTCCGGTAATAATCATTTTTAAAATTTTGTTTTTTGTCTGTTTTGACTCAACCGCTATTCTTGTCCAAAAGAATAGGATTTCCTCATATTGTGACTAGAAGCAATTGCGAATCCTGGTACTCCTTTGACTAGATTATTCACACATCGCAAAAACAACAAGGAAAGACATTAATACAATCGATTCTAAAAATCAACATAGTTCCCTTTATGCTCGTATTCCTTTCCGCGATCATCTCTTTTACGTATCCCGTTTGATATCTCCGTTTTTCAACCTCCTTTGTAGCTTCCATCCGCAGCCAACCTCCCTCCGCACACACACACCCTCTCTGTCTCACTTCCCTCAATAATTCTAGAATTAACTCTGACACTCCTCCCATTATTCTTCTCGTTTCCCGCTCGCATTTTTTTGCCATCAATTAAAATTCTTGCAGGGGAAGCGTTGTTCCCCCGTTCCCTCTTCGGAGAACCTCCCCTCCCGTGCCCATCCCCCCGCTCCCTTCGGACTCAACACGGTTCTCCCTCCACTTCCCCGGCCCCTAATTCACCGCCGCCAAACCACCGCAGTTTCCCTTTCTGTGCTCTAAATTCGCCTCAATTCCGAGTGTCCTCAACACAGTCACTGGGGCAGGAGTCGCTGCAGGGCGTGAGAAAGCTCTGACCGAAAGATTCTCTCGCGTCCGCAAAAAGGAGAGCCTCACTCCACCCTCTGAATGCTCCGGCGTGCGGCACTCATACCCTCCGGCCCACGCCCACGCAAACACCATCGCATGCCTTCCCTCAACCTTCCAATTATCATCGCCTCTTTCCCTTATACCTTTTGTTAGTCACGGCTCCGGAGTTGTGAATGGCATCATCTATAAGGAGAGAGATTTTATCTGGAATTTCGTCTTTCTTCGCTGCGCGGGTTTGTGGTCAAGGGATTGAATATGAGGGTCGATATCCTTTACATTTTAAGAGTGTCGTGAACATTGTTGATGCTGGGTTATTTATTTGTTCCATCTTATATTCTCCTGTGCACAATATATTGTGAATTTATATATATGCTTTTTGATGAAGCAGTTATATCTTTACGTGCTTTTATGGTTCATATAATGAAAAATTCCAGTTAAAACGTGAGCTTACGAAACTTAGTCTTGCGATTTTTTTTTCGTCTTTTTTTATTGTTATTTAGATAAAAAATGTAATAGATTTTTATATTAATTATTGCGATAGAAATCGGCTTAAGATCTTAACAAATCGTAATTTACAAACATTCAAACGATTCTATTTTATTCAATAGTTCAATGATCAAGAAATATATCATCTTTATTTTCGAATAATATTTAGATTGAATGTTTCATTTATAAAAATATAAAATTTTATTTCATCTAACTTTAGTTTTGTTAAGATTGATTTATTTGTTAATTTATCGTTATGATGTAAATCAAAGTGAGTTCGGATTTTAGTTCATATCCTTTACAATTATAAATATATTTATATTTTGTTTGTTTTCCATAAAAAATGTTAAAATTTCCCAGAAATATTGGTCAAGAGAAATTTACAGCAGCGTTTTAGTGCTAAAATGCATTCATACTATATTCAGGAACTTTTCATTTACATTTTATAGTGCAAAATATTCGCTGGAATTAATTCAGATGTTTCTATTTTATAACAATGGAACATTCTAATTCCGTGAGATACAATGTTTGATTAACCTGTGGGTCTAAGAATTCCCGATTTAAACCGGGAAAATTGTATCGCTTAGCCTAAGGTAAAGGTCAGATGTGAGAGAATAAATTTACACTGCTTTACATTGAAAATCTCTCTTTATGTCAATAATCCGTAACATCTGCATTTTGGAATATTTCCGGGAGCATAAAATTAATAAAACGTTTTTGCGACTTATGTAACTTGCCAATCAACGGAAAAAGGATATTATGTCACTAAATCATGAAATTAGAGACAAATACGAAATTTATGAACATACTTATGTCGAAACTTTAGTTAATATAATTGTTAGTATTGCATGTCAGTATATATTGTTAGTATATTATAAATTTCTGATAATTAAATTTTCAATTTAGCATTAAAAATTATCTATTCTATATTCATTTATTTATCAACTTCTATAGTCAAACTAAACGATAGAATTATGAATAGAGATTGAATGTGAATTTACATACTAATATCAAGTGGAGCTTATGGTATAGTTGTCTTTCTATACTCAGAAACCTTGAATATTAATAAATGCACTAAATTGGTGTTTTATCGTGTCGTTAATAACGATAAATTTAATCCATCATTAAATTCAAAAATATTATCAAGATTGATAAACTTTAAGGGTGTTTAACTTTACATAAAAAGACTAATTTTAGGCACCTGTAGAAATGAAAGGAAGCTTAAAAATATGTCTGCTATATGGCGAACCGTTAACTATGTATCATTACTAGCGTCGCTATTCCATGTATTACGTGGACTTAGTTAGAAGAATATCGTTTGGTGATATAGTTTTTCCCGATCACTTGTTTGCTTGTGATCATCACTGAATGCGTGAGTTCGTTTAAAGAATCACCTAATTCCAATAGGGTTTACGTCTTTAAACCTTCTTTTGTCTCCAAATCTTTCCATAAACGGACATTTCTTGGATGAAGGAGAAGGACTTGAGGAGTTCTCTTTCCAGCACATGCGGATTTAATGTGGAGGCCTCAATTACCGCTCTTAGTCACTCATTCTCTCTTATTTTCCCCGAATCTTGCGTTCTTTAACCCCTGTATCTCCTACAAAACACTCCCGAGGAAATGCGAGACTTTCTCACGCTTTAAGCGGAAAATGACGAATTAAACCCAAATGGGTCTTCCTTCCTTCGTGAGATTTATTTCTTTCGTGTTTCGTTAATAGAAATCAAAATATGTGGGTGCAATTATGATGGAAGATCTTATAGTATTACTTTTATATTTCCTCTTTGGATGTAGCATATTACTTAGGTATTAATGGATGTGCAATTAGTCGAAGTACTACTAATCAATAATTGTAATTAAACTTTCCCCTAATGCAATTCTTGTCGGCTCGAAACAATCAAACTTGCGGTAAGTCAGTTTCATACGTCTGATATTAAATTTTAGCTATCTAATGTTCCGTTATATGACTTTTAAGAAAGTGTTTCATAAATATTCTATGTAAAAACTCTTCAAATTTTAAAATTGAAAGAAACTTTTTCTAAGTTTTTTAGAATGTTGAATACATAATACCAATGTGTAAAATCTTAAGATATTAGGTATTACAAAGCGAGACCTTCCGAATGATGATTTCTGGATATTCTTCTCCAAGTAGTTCCATTTCTCATTTTACTTGCTAACATTAGGTTATATTTGGGGTGATGAAGATTTGGTGATTAATTTCATAAGCGTGAATAATTTTTACCTTTATAGCACCAATTTTTCAGCATCGCATTTCGAAATATTTTACGTACCGTTTACAATTACGTTGAGATGATGTATAAATGGTATCGATGATGATGTATACTTTATATCGTTCGCATTATTCTATTTTTTGGTTATTTAATTTCATATTGTTATTTATCGAAATAAATTATTTGTGCGCGGGTAAATTTCTACCTTCACTTATCTTGGAATAAAATTACTATTCCACAAATAAGTTTTTGATTACTCTATTTGATAACTTGATTATTAATTTTCCTAATTCTAATTTTTATAATTTTACCCCTCATAAAGAGAGCTCCGTCATTTTTATATGTTCATCCTTTCTTTCGATCCATCAATTTTTTGGTTATTTTTTTGTTGCTATGACACGCGTAAGATTTAAGAAGGGACGTAATAGACCCAATCCCATACATAATAAAAAGGTGTAAATTTTATAATCTTTTTGGCAACATAAATTTGAATCGCCTTAGAAACTTCATGATCTGATGTATATTACCGGTGAACCTATAGTTTCATCCATGATAGACTTTAATCTTTCTATAGGCCGCTGATGGTGCGATGAGTCTCACAGTAATATCAGCAGATTACTCGGCATTAAATGAATTAATGTTTGCTGATGAGAGTGTGTAACGTCCGGCAAAGAGCAGTACCCGCCAATGCTGTTTCGTTCACTATTTGTCGGTTAATGAAAGGAATTAGTGAGTCAGAGGGAAAAAAGCGAGCAGATTGTTGTCTCGTTCTCATTCAGGGCAGACGTGTCGAGGAGCGTTCACTAGAGGTCGTGAGAAGAAGGAAGTTCCCGTTTAAAAGCGGACTTATGCCCATATTGTGTTACCAAAACAATCCATTCATTTGCGCTTCCACTATTCCAGTTTCTGGAAAAAATTGCGATGGAAACTTCAAAGATTCCTTGGCCCACTTTAGAGGTTTAAATTTACATCTGTCGTGTTTCGGAAAAATGTAACCGTAGACATCGTGCAATGTTGATTGATGAACCAAATAGGCATGGGATGTATATCTCTTTTAAGATAACAAATTCAAAGATTAAAATTTCACAATGTTTCTACCGAAGCAGGAAGTAAAACCATGTTGGTAATGATAAGTTACTGTATTTAGAGATAGATTAGGCATAGGAAATCTGATCGTAATTCTAAACGTTTATTATAATAGCTTTGAAAGAAAAAGAAAGGATGAAATTTATTTAGAAAAGAACTAATTTATAGATTTAATATAAGTTAGCGCATAGGAAAAATAAACCACAGTATTAAATTAGGATTGAGAGGATATTAAAATTATTAGCATTTATCTGATTTTCTTATTTATAATTATAAATGAGAGAAAAGAATGTCACAGAAACCGTTTGATAGACTAAATTATATACGTCTTCAACCAAAGGGTATAATCG
Source organism: Pantala flavescens (assembly GCA_020796165.1). Taxonomy (NCBI): domain Eukaryota; kingdom Metazoa; phylum Arthropoda; class Insecta; order Odonata; family Libellulidae; genus Pantala; species Pantala flavescens. The sequence continues at coordinate 14,398,780 of CM036879.1, read as the reverse complement.
CAAGAGAACTTAGAGACATTACGCGGCATGGATATTTTCGAAATTCATATTCATGTACGATTAAGAGATTGAGGACATACGACTTAACAATTATAATTTCCGTATTGTAGATCGAGTTTTGACTGTTTTAATGCTTTTGTTAATAATAAAACTCGTTCTCTTCCTTGTCTTTTAAAATTATATATTCATTAGCTCAAATATCATTTATCTTTTTCTTAATTCAAACTAAACTTCCTTACCGGACATTATATCTTTCCTTCCTACTCATTCCTGGTAATCCGTATCACTTGGTTGAAAAAAAAACCCTTCCACCGTCCGTATTCTTTAATTACTCAAAATGAGATTTCCAGACTGTTAGATAAAACTCCATAGATTAGGCTCCATACCTATTAATAACCTCGCTTTTTCCAAGATCTATATCAAGATAGCTACGTTTATGATAAAGAACATACTCATAGTTTCCTCGTATCGATGCGGAAAGGCGGTTTCTAAGAAACGGAAAGGTTCTTTCGATATCCATGACAGGGGATCGCCTGTGTCGCGGAGAGACGCTGTATACATTGGGTTAGCAGTAATCGCCACTTCCTGACGCTGACGTAATTCCCAAAGGGAGATAAATGGAGGAGGAGACATAAGGAGAGAATAAAAAGAACGAAAATAAAACGGTGGCTATGAGGGAAACATCCTCCGCTGCGTAAATAAAGAGATGCGGAAGGTGGTGGCGGGTCGTGCCGCCGGGGGTTCGTTTATACGGAACGATAAAAAAGAGCACCTGATTAGCAAACTCGGCGAGAGTTTTTGCGTGTATCCAAACATGATTCTTCTCCTCGGGAGGGAAAGCAGGAAACTCTCTTTTATACGGATGATTGGGTTAAAAGTTACGTATCCAAACAGCGGACGCATTTCCACTTCATCCCATTACGGCCCTGCATATCTACGAATGGATACGTGGGTGGTCTCCAAATTGCTCGGCCACTTTAGCGAGTAAATATGCGTCGGTGGTTTTTAAGAATTTTCTCGGATCTGCTTCCGATCCGTTGACGATTAATTAAAGATACTCCTGGCGATAAATAACTGGCCGAGGTGTGCGTGGAAGTGATGAATTCTGTGAAGGATTTTTGGGTGTTTTAACATTTTCGTAACGTGTCCGCAGCATACATATATTTAGGTTTCGTGTTTTAAATGCATCGGTGGAATTTTAGAATTACTTGTGGAAGATACAGATAGAGAATGAGAGAAAATAATTTACTTTTATTGAAGCCTCAACGGTAAAATAATTCTCGAGTGCATCAGTCCTGAATTAAAATACAGCTTAATTTTATAGTGATAGGAATGAAGGATAAGGAGTTTAATATTTGGCATATTTATAAATATTTTATTAGTGTGAAGTTATTCTTCTATTTTCATAATTAAAAATTAATTTGTATTTTGAATTGTCTCCTTATTATAGACTCTTCAGTTTCAAGTTTTATTCGTACATTGTACAATGTACAATGAACACATTTTCTCCAATAGACTTCATAGCTATATATAAGACTTACATGCGATATAATATAAAAATTTGGTTGATATTTTCTGTCTTCATCCACTTATACACGTACATAGCGCGACTTGACTTCTCGTTGACTCAGTTGAAGTTTTAGCGGCATGTTGATAGAGATTATGAAAACTTATTATTATTATTTTCGTGTACATATCAGAAATAAATGAGTCTTTTAATATTTTATAATCGTGAAGTGTTTATCACATTCTTTTGAATGTTTAAGATAAAATTGGTTCCTCTAAATTCTGAAAAACATCCTGTTTTAACAGAACCCATACAATTCTCTTCGGCACTTGTGCTAGAATGGTTGTACTGCCATATACATTATATCCGAGTTACGTTATATCCCCTGTGAGAAGTAGTCCTCAAATTATTTCAGTTAATTGTTTACCAATAAAAAAGTAGCTGAGAAAATATGATAGGGTTTTAAGGTAATGATATCGTTTACTTCTTCTTTGACGATCGGCGAAAAATCCATTCATAAATACCTTTACATTAATGATTTGACTCTCATTGATTCCGAAAAAATGAGTCAAATTCGTAATTCATTCGCGATAAAACCATAAAAATGAGATTCGCTCAAAAGCTGAGCCAATAGCCACGCTCTGAATGAAGCGGCAGTTTCATTAGCGCAATTCCCACCACATACGCATCTCTCGAAAGCAACTGGAAGAGAGCGTCCCTCAACGTACATCCGCTCACTTATTACGAAACGGGCAACTTTTATGAATGACAACGAACCGCCTTCCACCCCACGCCATTTTATCTCCACGTCCCATTCATGGCTCTTCATTAAAACACGATTCCTGCCGCGCGTTCAAGTTTCTCCTCTTCGGCAGTTTTTCATCGTTAGTCTCATTTCGACGATTACCCCCCCTAATCTGGCATGCGGTGGATGTAACCAAATAAAAAAGGTAAAAAATGAAGGAGACAGACGTTAGTTCACGGTTCATTGTCTTCCACCGGTGAGGAGAAGGGGTGAGGCCAAAAAGAGAGACGGCTGGGGAAGGCTCGACTAATTGATATTGGTCTTTCGGAGTGTCGCCTCGTGTTGGGGATTGATGGAGGGGGTGCGTGTGGAAGGAGAGGAGGCGCCGTACCAATGAAGAGCCCAATTATATCCCTTCCTCTGTGTATTTCTCACACTGGCTTTTTCCGTCCTCCGACTCGACTCTTTCATCTCACCGTCTACGTGTTTGCTCGGGAATATTTCGTGGGAGTTACTGCTCGGGAGTCACTCCTTCAAGATCGAATCTTTCAAAGCTGTACCAACCTGAGGAATGATGGAACGTCTCTCAGGATATGTATAGTGAAGAATGGATATATTTAGAATAAATGTTTTAATTTGTATGGCTATACACGTATGTTACAATGCCGTATATGAGGTATAGGAACAAGCGTGCAACAGAGTAATATGGCTTCTGGCTCAGGAATAACAGTACGCCTACAACCAATCTCATGCCTACAAAGCATCACTTATTGGCAATTGTGAATTTTCTTGCGTGATGTGAATATTCGTAGCTAGAGCTAACTCAGTAAGCTAGAGTAACCGTTTAGACAATGCGATATCTGGGTTCTAGTCTCAGTCCTATCTGATTTTTTTCTCGTCCGTTATCCCTTTGGTTTGATGCCAAACTTTCTCATGAAATTTATTAAGAAAAGAATTTCCTGGCACCAGTGGGTGAGTGAATAGGATGAATTTTCTAACGCTGAGGTCCCGGGTTCAAATCCCGTCCATTACTAAATTACTACAATGTAATTGTCCATAAACTGAATGTTCGTGTGGTCTATGTTGTATAAATGAATAAACTTTATTTTAATTAAGAGATAGGAATTTACTGGAGGTGTTGCATGGTATTCATATCACATAAAATAGCAAAAAGGTAGTTTATTTTGTGCAGAGTGTGTAAGGAAGTGCAGAGGAAGGGCAATAGTAATGATTATTAACAACAATACAAAATATATTAACCGCTATTCATCGATACCGTTACCTATCATATGTCCGAGTAACGTTCTTAACGCTGTGATATAATTTCATATGATTATATCTGTTCTAGAGAGCATCGTCCGAATGAATTCGGAGTTTATTACACCGGACTAATGATTCTCTCTAGAAAATGTTTATGATGCAATTTAGCGAGTTATGCATCTATGGCTGTGAGTTGTCATCCTAACCTCCCCTTGATCTGCGATGTTCTAAAGAGGGTGAGTGATGTCATAGAGGAATTCTCTTATACGGGTGAGGTCACTCTCGGTTGCCAATGAAACGTATTCGCGAGATTCTCATCTCTGCGAAGGCATTTCTCCAAAACACTCATCGTCTCCTCCCTTCGCTCTACCGTGACTCATTAAACTCCCTCCGCCCTTCCTTGTGTTATTCCTAAATTCTTTCCCCGGCTTAACTCCCCAGTCTCGCATCCACGACATAAATCTTCATTTCTTTCGTAGTTCCAATGCGTATCAATGGTTAGTTTTTTATGCACTGGGAGAAGACGATTTGTCCATGCCTCAAGGTATGTTTATTAAGGAAATCTCTAGTATCTCGTTTCGGCAGACAGTCCATCGACTTGGTAGTTACACTTAACTGTAATTATAGGAATTAACTTATTTCATTAGAATTTATAGAATTCTGTCAATAACAATCGTCAGAGCATTGGATCTCAGCTAAAATGTTTCTTAGGTTTCTTAAGAAAAATACCATTCTAATAATGGTTTAAAATTTGTCTTATTAAACTCGGAATAAAAATTAAATGGTAGAAGATAAAATTAATCCTTCAATTCAACTCCTACAAAACAACAAATATTTAAGTAGCTTGGTAAAACAATTTTTTAGCTATATTTTCTGTTAAGGAAAATCATATTTTAGGAAAGTATGGGGAAATAATTCACCCATCATTTCAGCCCATAATAATAATCTGATAAAGCTCGTTGTTTGCCGAATCATTGCAGTTATACTAGATATTTAAAAGTTGCATCATAATTTTGGCTGTTGGGAGCGCTGGTGACTAGTATAATACAGCAATATAACGTCTGCTTGTCTTTTGCCAAAATGCGGGGAAGAAAACCCTAATAGAATCGTCCATAAAAAGATTTGTCATTTGAGATTTGAGAAAGATTTGAACCCACGCTCCCATTTGGGAACCAGAACTTAAGTCTGGCGCCTTAGACCGCTCGGCCAACCTGACGTGAATACAGCAGCGTACAGCTTAACGCATTTGAGAAGGACCAAAACGAAATAATTGGGTGAGTTTTCTGCCAAAATCTGTATATGATGATAAACATTATGTACAGAATCCTTCCAAATCATTGCAGACAAAAAATTAATGAGATGAAATTTAAGATGCTAAATGTCTTTCATCATTGGGAGTGGATATAATAATAAAAAGTAGAGATAGGAGAATGACGTAACGCAAAGAGGGCAATAGATATGGAAGCGTTAGGAGGATTTAGAGAGCCTCACGAAACGGAATGGGAGTGCGTGTAGCTGAAGGCGAGGGAGGTGGGGGAGACGAAGGAGGGGATAGGGAAGAAGGTGTGGGGTCGTGCGTCTGGCATTTGTCTCACATATTGGTCTCGTCGTCGATGGATCGCGTGCCCGTGGCACTGTTGTTTCGGAGGAAGAGAGATAGGACGTGTAAAGGAGGATGTATACCAAAGAGAGATAAGGAGGAGGTGTGGATGTTAAAAGAGGATGGATAAGTCCCCAGAAGCCAACTAATGATATACTTCGTCGTTCGCCCTTCATCTTTGCGACGTTCGGGGATAAATCTAACAGGAATATTTCATTTCCGAATGGAGTCTACGCAGCAATCTCGTTATTAACGATTCAGCCACCTAATCGGATTTTATCTCGATGGCTTTTGTACACCAAGAGTGTAGCAGTAAATAGCGAGAGGTGTCGAAGCCCCTTTTGTATCCCCAAGGGATCGGAAGCAGTTTGACAGGACCGGTACTCGAACCCAGTTCGCACCCCTTCTATCGATGGATGTACCAATCGATTAAGTTATCTATTCGGAAAGTTTGGGACGTGTCCCCAGGGACTCTCTGCGGGCCAAGGAGAGTGGTTGGTTCGATTAAGCGCGTCGTCCTCGAGTTCTGGTTCTGGGCCGGATTTTTTAAATATGGCGGAAAGTTTAACCCTCTGTAATTTTTCACAACTATAGTATCCTAAAGATATGAAGATATGGCTCCAAGTAAGGCTTTAGGTAGTAAGTCAGGCTGTTCTTTGTTCGCTTTAAGTAAAACTTGAATTCATCATTTGATCTTGTATTACGTTTCATTATGAGAGAGATTAACTGAAAGTCGTTAGAAAATTAATACAAGTAATTAATTGAATTTTGATAGTAATTTAAGAATTCTCCTTTTCGCGTGAATTCAATTACAGGTAATTTAGTCGAAATACAATTATCAGCAACATTAAGTTTCAATTACGTAATTCATTTATTAATGGAATAATTTCAGTTTTTTTCCTTTTTCTTTGAGATAATTTCTTTAAAGGATTATTACTTTTCCCAATTCACTAAAATTCTTAGATCCTTCTTTTTCTAATGTATAAAGTTCCCAATGACTGACATTATATTTTTTTACATGATTAATTAACTTACAGGATTGAGAAGTTGAAATGTTTGTGAATTAAATGAGATAAATTTTAGTAGCAATAATGTGTAAATCCCTTAAAATTGAGAAATGAAACCAAATAATAAAAGTAAATTCATGTAAAATTTTTTTGGATTTAATTCACGTACAGCATAGTATCTGAAAGTTATAATTTTTATCCTTAAGATTGTATGCTTTTAAAAAAGCTGATAATATAGTAAATTGCTAGTTGGTGTTATTTGTAACTGTTGTAATTGCTGGTGACTTAAAATTTTGTTCCCTTCTTCTAAATTGATTTGTTTTAAGCCCGCAAAACATTCAATGTGTTTAGCATTTATTTTACTTTTGCACGGATCTTTCAATTCATTCCACGTAGCACACACACTTTGGTTACTTCTCGGATGAATAAATTAAACCGGTGTGTCAACAATGTTGTTTGAGCACTTTGTAAAGCAATGAAGGGAGTATTTCTTCACAACAAATGAAGTAGAAGGAGCGATTTTTCTCTCTGCTTCCTTTTAATCAAACGGCTACATCGTGGAACTGTACCTTTTAGGTTTTTGTTAGCGAGTTACTTCTGCATCATCATCTTGCTTCTTTTGCTGTGCAACTAATGCCATTCTTTCATTACGTCTTTGCTGATCTTCTCTAGCAATTAGAGCGTCAACTGAGTCCATATTGTTTGGAAAAAATTGCGCCTGGCGTAAAGGTTCCAAAGTGGAATAACAGTGAAGTATTTTGTAAAAACAGTACCGCCATGCCTACGTCGTCAGAATGTGAGCTCTTAATTGAATTTATGAATGATGGAATTATCAAGAGCTTAATTGTTTATTGAAAAGTGGATGATTATTATAATTATATATTTAATTATGTAAAGTGTTGTATATCTAAATAAAACGCAAGCGAACTATTCGACTAAAATTAGTGCTATAATAAGGAATGCAAATATTCAATATCACAAATGTCATTATCATAATAAAGTATAAATATAGTATTTTAGTTGAAGCAAATAGGCGTTGCGTTACTTACGACCCTAGCCAAACTATTGCTCGAAATTCTTCTTGGATATAAACCGCTGTATTTGCAATAGGAAGTAATTCGTGTAAATTCAGCTTTCTCAAATGGTATCTTCTCTTCCAAGTATTTTACTTGCTTAAAAATTTTAGCAACAATTTTTTCTACTTTATCAATAATTCGACTCCAAAATTAATTAATGACTAGTAAGTCATTGGCACAATATCTTTAATTACGATATATATCAACATAAAAAACAAAATGTGCGGTTTATTATATACTTGGATTCACAAGGGTTGGGACTCCCTCTCAAGTTAGTTATTGGAGACCATAAACATTTATATCACATGTTTCCCATATCTTCGTCCCCTCTTTAATCCACATCTCAGCAGGTTCTGTGGTCATTCAATCTCCCTTTCCTCAGTGTAAAGCGGGTTAGAATAGAAAAAAGCTGGCCGAAAATACAGGAAAAGGTACCTTTGGGCACATAATTAGAATTGTGTGTGTATAAATCTATGTATATGTAGCAGGCACTGCGTTTTTTACCCAAAATAACGCCATATATAGGCTCTATAATCTTACTTTTTATCTTATAATTATCTTTAATCTTATAATTTTAGGAGTATGAGAAACGGAATTAAGTTTCAAAACACAATATCATAGCTGGTATATAATTTTTTTCAAATTTTAACAACAAAAGGTTGAATCAAATTTTATATGTCCATTAATATCTATTATATATAGACGCTTCGGGGGGATATATATAACATATATATATATATATAGGATATTAATGTCAGGCCCAAACCGCTTTGGCCACGGAGCCGCCGATTTTTTTACGTAATGGCCAACTAAATCTCACCTAGGAAAAATTGGGAAACCGACCCTACCTATCATGGGTTCGATTCTAGGAGGCCCCAAAAATCGATTTTCCCCATTAAGAATGCATTGGGCCGTTTTTCAAATGATTTTAAAAATACTTCCCATTAACCTAGAAGGATAAGATTTCATGTAGCTATTGCTACTATATATATCTACGGAAATATGCTATCGCTTACGTGCAACTGGTCATGGGTTCGATGCCAGGAGGTTAAATATTTTCGAATTTTAAAAAATCCTAGCATCCTTAATGTGATACTTAGATCATTCAAACTTTTTAAATAAATAGATACATATAAAATGTACTTTGAAAAATATCAACAGTTGCCTATGTGTCACGGGTTCGATTCCAGAGTGTCCCGTAATCTTGATTTTCCCCGTTAAGAATGCATGGGGCCGTATTTAAAATAATATTAAAAATACTTCCCATTACGCTAGAAAGTTAAAATTTCATGTGGCTATTGCTATTATATATATCTACGGAAAAATGACATTAATTACGTAAAAGCGGTTATGGGTTCGATGCCAGGAAGTGAAAAAGTTTCAAATTTTGGAAAACCGTAGCTCTTTTTATATGATACGTAGATCATTCAAACTTTTAACACAAATAGATACGTATATTTCGTACTTCGAAAATAATCAGCACTTGCCTATGTTTCACGGGTTCGATTCCAGAGCTAACCGTAATCTCGATTTTTCCCGTTTAAAATACGTTGGCAATATTTCCGAAAGCTTTTTTTGACACATCCCAACCGCGCAGAGGTTCAAAATTTCACACAGCCATTAAGGGGACCATTCTCATTTGAAAGCTATCCTAAGATAGTCGTAAAAGGTCGTTGGTTCGATGCTAGGGGGCGTTAACTATATCTCCATTTGAAATGCATAGGGAAGTAAGGGCTCATTGTGAGGTACTTCCTGAATGAATTTCTTTTTGAAATTTGGAGTGTTTATAAAGTCAATCATATTCAAGCGGAAGATAACAGTAATTTTCGTAGGATGGCCTTGGTTCGAAGCCGGGGCGGGAATATTGTAAGGAATGCATGGGAAATCGAAATCAATGCAAAGCTCGCTACGAAAATGTCCATTAACGTTACGTTTAGCATGGCCTTTCAGGATAATATTTCGAAAAATCTTACATTTTATTGAAAGATATATTATCACATTGCTTGCTGTAAGCAAGCACACCTTTACTCGTAATTCATATTGTCCTAGATGAAATTGTTTAAAAATATTTTTTATATGTACTATTTTTCCATTTCTCAGTACAAATTCGCACTTATCTCATTATCTTTTCAATAATTTAATATTTAATGCCATTTGCTTATGCTTCCATTGCTTCGGTAAACTTTGATAAGTCTTTTTACTCGCATTAGTCGCACTATATCGAATATCCTTTATTTCTAATTTTATCTCTATTTCTCTTTTCTATAGGTGACGGATGATTCCAATGTCCTCACGAAGAAATGGTGAGTACGAATTTATTTTATATAACAATCATTATATTCAGTTTGCTCTATCATATCTCTCAGACGTTGGTTTAAAACTAATTTGAAATTAAATGAATTGTAGTCCATGATTAGAGTCAATTTATAAATCATCGATAATATTCTTACTTTTTAAAACTTGAGAAAAATTCTTGGAATACAATAATACTCAATTCACTTATAGATGTTTTCTTTCCAACCAATAACAATTGAGAAAATCTTGATTTTAATATTTCACATTGTTTCTCAAAGTGCATATATATACATGTATTAACCACCTGCTCTGTAGGGGATGTGAGCATGCAAAACTCTCATCCTTAGCCTAGGCCTATAGACGCAGGCATCTCTTTCATGGGGCCCTTATTTCACCTTCTTGTGCAGCGGTGAGCTAACTGAGCCCTCTCACTTCTCAGCTATTCGTTCTTTCTTGTCTATGAGGTCGTATTCTTGCTCCAGAACCCATAGCAGAGGGCTCCCTGGGCACAGGGATGAACCTCAATGCACGCTATGTGGGTCTGGGGGGGTCCACTTCTTAGGGCGATAGGGTCCCTCCAATTCCCTCCCTGCCCTCCCAGCAACATCGGATTAATACAAGGATCTGCGAGGATGTAGGAGAATGTAGGAATATAGGAGAATGATTTGGTACAGGTTAACATTTTAGGTGGTCGACCAAAAGGTTTGTACATGATATTTGACGTCAGTGTGCTATAATATGTTTGAGATTGTTGTCAAGTAGGCAACTTATCTATGTATGAATAAACTAAGGTTCGATTAAATTAGAATTGACTAAGGTTTTTTTCGTTTCGATACAATTAAAGCGTTAATGTAGTGTAATTATATGTATGTCAAAAATGTCTTCTGCGTAATAATTTAGAAAGCTAAATTTTGTACAAGTATTGTTAAATATGTTTCTGAAGCCTATATAGTTCTCACGTTTGTTTAATTTACTTTGATTCATTTAGCAAATTTTCAGGCGCGGCCGAGAAGAAGAACTAAAATAAGCCACGAAGAAAATTATTATTGATTAGATTTGGATGTTACCTTCAGATATTCTTACTTTGTCATATTACCATTTTGAAATTGAAGAATTCCTGGATAAATCCAAGAAAAGTATTTCGAATGAATCGATCAGTTTCAACCATATATGTATTATATGAATATATCCCGGTTTTCGTCATGATGTCCTACTTTTCATTTGTCGTCAGAGACTAATTTTTTACAGCTATATGTTTGTGAGAGAGAGTTGATAAGTCATAAGCTCCGACGACAAGAACACATGCTGCGATATATTCTGACCATTCATTTAGGCGAACCATTCTCGTTGATGGGGTAAGATTTTATGATGATTGATCTTATACATGATTGGATTTTCCTTACTGGAAATAACAGTCTCTCTGAGGATTTATTTGTAACATTGTAGGCGGAACTTGAAACGTAGTTTTGTTACACATCATTTGTTTCTTCACTAATTTTCTTCAACCATTCATCCATATTTCATTTACATTATTTTGCAATAAATGAATTTTATTTCAGCTGGGTTATTTTAAAATTTTATTTTAGGATTTTATAAATCGTGGTACATTTTTATTTATTGTGTCACATTTTTTCTTTTCATAAAAATGTTGATTATTGAAAGCATGAGTGAAAAACGGTAATGTTTTGAAACTAAATCGAAGAATTACAAACTATAGATCTCTATAGCCTACATTTTTCTTGCTATTACGTTCTCCTTGCTCTCACCTTCTTGGATTTTCACCATATTATGCGTTACAAAATAACTATTCTTTTTCTTTGAAAATTCATATTCCTCTATTCATATTCTTACTTCTTTTGCGATTCTTGCCACGCATTAATGACTAAAAATAGCTAACTAATCGTTCAAATTTCAAAAATTATCTTTGTAGTTGTTCCACAGTTGTGGCCGAACGGCTAAATTAATTCACTTAAAATTGGGATATTTCGCTTTTAACATCTTATAATATACCTGATTTTACATTTAATACATCATATGAGTTCCTACTTGGAATTATCTTGAGGTTGGGCGTTACAACGTACAGCTACTACTACAGCTTCGAAAAATGAAGATTCTAGTATAATATTTAGCGACGCCACTATATCCTGTAAAGAGGATCGGTTCCGATAGTAATAATAATAAAATCGTTTTTGTTAACAGCGAATTTTACCCCTCCATTATAGTTCTTACAATCTATCTCAAGTTACTTATGTACAAATACGTATATTCCTTGGTCAATATAATCCGACCTGTCAGGTTACTAACGTAAAAGGTTGTGATCTTATGTTAACCACTCCACTTTTGATATTCTTGAAAAAAACATCAATTAAAATAATAACATTGGGATCCACTTTAACCTTTAGAGATTTATAAGTGAAAATTCTTATATTTTTTAATTAACAAATCCATTCCAATCATTCAAGGAACATTCTCTTTTGGTTCGTCTTATTGCTTCATTTCCCGGACGGAACGCCTCCACGAAAGCAACGGATGAAAATCCACGGAAACATTCGGGAACAGAATTTGATTGGACGCAGCGAATTCAAAGTAAACCTTACCTCGGGAAAGGAAGGGCATCTCGTAAGATAAACGGTCCACGCTCACATGTGATTCTTGGATTAAAAAAGAGGATTGCGGTGCGAGCCCTCTCTAAAAGGGGAAAAAACTGCAGAGAACGGTCCTCGGGTACCCACGGCGCAAGATTCTCCCCATCTCCGAGCTCCCCCCCCCACCCACCTCCGTATTTTTAATCTCCCTCGAACTAATGAAACCCTTTTTTCCCTCATCTTTTCTTTTCTCTTCCTCATCACCCGGCTCTAATTACGTCGCACAAAATTCGCCTTTTCTTTTGTTTTCATCCCATCACGTACTCCCTCCTCCCCCTCGAACCCTCCTCCGTGGCTGTCCATTCCAATGCCCTTAAACAACTATCATTTATTTCTCACCTCCCCAGTCGGCGGAGGAAACCCCTTTGACCCTCTTTCAAAAGGACGAAAATATTTTTCTGCTCATTTGGATTTTTCCCGGGCAAACACTCCCCTCGACGAGTCTTTTTTATTTAATTTCGTTCCGCCCAATCGTATTAGTTACCGCTCTCCCACGAGCGTCGGATGGGAGACGGATCCACTTGGCGGCTGATATTCCTCTCTCTCAAGGCATATGCCCCCTCTCCGTCATCATTGGAAGCAATTAATAGCAACCGATCCCCCCTTTTTTTCCATCGTTCTTTTTCTCAACCGTTTCCAATCTAACTCCCTGCCTCCGAAAGGGGTCTCTTTACCCTAATCATAAGCTTCCACCATCCATTAAAATTCGTATTCCGTCCACTTTTTTTTACCCCGTTCCGTTGGATAAGGTTGACGTTTTCCCTAGACGACTTTTCGTTTGGCTCTCCTTCATTGTCACCGTTTACTTCTGGGGAAGAGGGCGTTTTGCGTAATTATTTTCCCCTCTTCCAAATCTATTTATCAATTTGTTATTGAGTAATTAGGAATCTCCTCCAATTCTTTTGACTGATTCTTCTACTGCTTAAGGATAAAAGGAGTGGTTGTTTCTTAAGGTAAACTATTGGATATAAAGGAATTAGGGAAGTCTGTTTTAACTTCATTTTCATAAATGTGCCAGTTCATATTTACACATAATTAGGTCCTATTTCTTTCCTTAAATTGGGTTTGAAATAGAATTACAACCGCTAATAAACTTTTCAAATACAGACCTTTGATAGAATAAAATCATAATTATTTATTTTAAAATTCTTGATGACATCATAGTTAATGTCACAATAGTGATCATAATCTATTGTTGAACATTACTTTTACATTTAAAATGTTCCATGGAATGGTATAGTCATTTATAATTTATATAGATTACGCAAATACATCAATTATTATTATATTAATTTAAATTATTAAAATAATTAATTTTTTATAATATCAAATTGTATCTTTTATTCACCCACACCGGAGCTTCAAACACATTCTTCGAAATATTCTGAAAATTCCTTTTGCAGATGTTATTTTGCTACAGCTTTCACGTTATCATAACAGCCCTAATTTCTCTTGGGCACTTCTCCTTTTTAAAAAAATTCAATCTTCATTGGATTAAATATTCGTGCAGCTGATGTTTTATATAATAATTCAGATAAATTCTATGTATTAAGTTCTTACTTACTTCGTGGTCGGTCATGGTAATGGAAAAGTATAGTGCACTTCCACAGGAATTATTGAAAGGGTAAGAAAATATTTTAATCCGACTGAAACTTTCTTAACATCTCTTCTTCTCGTTTCATCCTTACCTATATTATTGAATGTTGAATATAATTTTTGTGATGTACCAATAGGAAAAATACAGTTATTTAAGTCCGTGGAGGTGAAAGGTGATTCTATTCAACTTCGAAATCTTCAATATTTCCACGCACTAGCGTTGACGTTTTTGCAGACTCCGTATATGTATCTATATCGCTAAAGATTGGACATCCCCAATTGGTCTCATCAACAGCCAAGAATGAATTGAATTGCTTTTTAATCTTGTTGGCAACAGAGGATCGCTTACATTCGTTGCGTAGCAATGGAGAAAGAAGTGCGGTTTGGGCGGCGATTGCTGCTTCGGATGAAATTCAATTGACAGTCCATATAACGGAAGCTGCTCATTCCCATCGTCTGCCCATGGTGTCTGCGACGTAAAATGCCAATTACCGTCCATCCGTTGCAATCCCTCGTGATGCTATCCGCTGACCATTCTGGGACCACTGTCTTCCGCACCATTGCCATTGCTGAAGGTCAATGACTTCTCGATGCGAGTGGTTTATTCCGAAATACAAAAATCTCTCTCTTTATTTTTATCCAACCATATCTATGCATTATTTATCTACACACATACCCGATTTCCTTGTAGATTGGCAATTTTCCTGTATGCGGAAAAATATATAAATAAATAAATTTTTATTTTCATTTGTACATCGAAAAAGGTTTAATTTCACTCGACTGAGGTAATGTTACATTAATTAGTACAAGAAAGAAGTACTTTTAAAACGTAGGGGGGAAATCAGCTGGACGTAAATTTTTAAATAAATGAAATATGAAAATTTTAAAGTCAGATAAATCATAATTGACTACCTAATCAGCATATAGAATGTAAAATTTAACTTTTAACTTTAAAATCATGGATTTTTTTCATGTTCAAATCAAGTTCAATATCCTACGTTTTTATAGGTTGGCCATTTGTCATCATTCTCGGGAGAATTAGCGGTCCAATGCTTCATCCTGGATGATTAATTCCCATCGTTAATTATTCATCCTTAAATGAGCATAATAAACACGAAAGTTGTACAGACGTTGAAAGAAATTCGTAAAATAATTGTTGATCATAAAACGAGCTGTACCAAGACTCGCATGTTGGGAGCTTACAAATAGTTTCATTTTACTTTTGTTTTCTTCCCTGTTAATCTTATAAATGAAACTATCAGTCTAAGTAATATTTTGACACCTTCACATGACATAAAATTAACGCCAACTCCATTCCCTCAAGAAGCCACTCCTATTTCAGAGCAGTTGTGAAAATAGAGGCATAGAATCTGGGTATTTCGTGGTAATTCCTGCTTGAAATTAAGTTTAAACAGTATTTATCCAAATAAAATCTATGTTCGTGGGAGTGACCACGTGGAACACCGTAATTGAATTATATAAATAGTAATTACCCACAGATTTGAAAGAGAGCAGAAATATTCCTATGTTCGAATTTTCTTTAGTTTGTTCATAATTTGTTTGTATGTAGGTTACATTCTAAATCTTTGAGTATGGTACTTTAATTGTAACTTCCGACTTTATCAGATATTTTTTTACAAATAAGGTAACTTTTTCTCTGAATCAAGTGTTGAATCGTGTGATGATATAAAGAATTGTATTTAGAGTTTTCAAATTTCGAAATAAAGTTTACATAAGTAATAGTTTTGTGATAGACGTGTTAGAATTTTTAGAAAATGGACTTCTCACCTCTTTCATTACTATAAACGAAATCTTTTTCGCCTCATCAGGCAATTAATTTCGTTATGGAACATTTTAATTTCCTTTAGTATCCCTTTGTTGATAATAAAGCAGAAGAAAAGGATAAATAAGAATATTCCCATAGAAATTCATTAACTAAATTGTGTCAGGCAATACAATATCTTGTGACACTTGTTTTTGTTCAAATATTATGTTAGATAAAACTGTTTACGTTGTGTGTTATGTCAGAACTGAAAATGTATACGTCAGTTTCACTTTTAATTTCATTTCAAATCATATTGTTAGAGTTTAGCATATAAATCACTTTGGTAAAATTTATTTAGGATATATAACCATGGATATTTGGAGTTTCATTTTCATTAACTGTGGTCGTTGTTTTATATTAAAGGATTTATTTCAATTCTTATTACTTTCAAATTATTTATTTCATAATAATATATGTTAATAATCTTATCAGACTATTCCAAACAAAATTTCTAATTCCAAAGATAATATGATCACTCTATAGATCATTTTAATGTAAGAAATATGATTTTTCATCCAATACCTCTAAAAAATTAAATTTCATTACCAAAAATAAGTTTAGCGTTTAAATCTATTGTTGGTAATGAACGAGCAAAGATATGTAACAGTTATAAATGAATGTAACTATAAGTAAGACCACCATATCGATACGAGTTTTTTCCTTCGTCGTGTCTTTACTGGAATATAGCAATCTTCAAAAGCGTTTACGAGAGAAGGAGCTGTTTTTACACCATTCCTCATAATGATATACAAATGAAAGAGGTTGATACTTACATTTATCCCCAGCTGTCGACCTCCCGGATCTTTCCTCTCATTTTCATGTGAATCCCTCGCCGGAGGCTATTTCCACCCTCCTCTTGTTTTCTATTGGTTCCATCGCCATTACCCTCTTCATCTCTACGTTATTGTTTCCTCACTTTGAGACCTTCGGCGACCCCCCCCCTCGGACATCGGACGGGGACAAATGAGCGACTCTACTAATTGCCATCCCGCTGCCATCTATCTCATTCCCTCCGATTGCTTCTTTTCTCCCTCTATTCATCAACAGCCTACTCTCCACGATCTTCTCTCTTTCCTCCATTTTAATTTCTCCGGCAAAAGTCAGCTCTCCTTGCGTAGAATATGCGATGCCGTTTTTCTTTTTTTTCTTCGGGTTCCGGGGGCGCCTTGATTGAAGTTCGCGTTTGTCATTGCCACCCGCGTATTTTATTATTTTTTTGTCGGCCAAAAGGATTGAGCGTCAGCTTGTACTAGCGTTTAGCTCGTAGATAAAGATTAATATCTAAGAAATATATATTTAAAAGATTAAATTACTAGTTTTTGTACAGGTTTATGCGTACATTATTCGAGAAGGGAATGTTACAAAGCAGTCTGAAACATATCGTTCTGTTAATCACATACAGACATTAATCCGCTCTTACTTATTCTTGAATGTTTTAGTTACTTTGTAATATATTAAAGTAGATTTTGAATCGTGATCGAATAGAAATTATGGAGTATTTAATACCTACTCCTACTTTTCGAAGATAATAATTATCATCAAAATGTTTTTTTACTTACAAATATTTTCTTTGAACTAATATAGAGTATATTTTATTCCAGAAATTTATTAAATATTTTTGCTCTACATTGAGAAAAAGTCGTCATTATTCTTATATTCTGCCGGGCTCGTTGACGGAATGGTTAGTAGGTATGATAATCTTTTAACGCCGAGGTCCTAGGTTGAAATCCCGGCTGAGGAGGAAATTTTCGTCTCAGGGTGTGTATGTTTGTGACGTCCGTTGTTAACTTTAGAACCATACTGTAACTGTCCAAAAAGAGGATGTTTGTGTGGTCTTTGATTAAAAAGAATATTCCTGGATTAAAAAGTCATAAAAAGTATAATATCGTATTAAAAATTTGGGCTTCTTTATGTTTTTTGTGATCTAATAATGGAACCGGATAGAAAATAGGCATAATAGAAGAATTAAGTTTTAGAAGGACTGTTCCAGTTCATCTTGAACTTATAAACTTGAAGTTTCGTTCTTCGTTATCCTCCATCTTATGCAACCACACGAACAGTGATCCTCCATGGTAACAGAAGATCCCAATTCGTCTCTCCTTCCTTCAAGGCTCCAATCACAATTGCAATCCCTTTAAGTTTGCTTACGAATTCTTTCCCCTTTCTCCTCCTCCTCTTCTAAGCAGCCCCTCCTTTTAATCTGCCCGTTTCGGCACGTGATCCCACCAAATGGATTTATATAGGAATGATACCGTTCTTTTGTTCTGCAAACGACCAGAAGACGAGAAAATTAAAACACGGGTTTTTTTGCGTCCAGCAATTCCCCGGTCGTCCTCATCTTTCCCTCCAATTTCTCCTTACGCCCAATAACCCTCAGCGGGGGAAACGAGAGACCACTCCTCCTCCCCGAGGACCTAAACACAGGAGGGAGTGACCATCCCATCCTCATTCTTTTCGACTTTAGGCCCCTTCCACGAGATACACTGCCGCAAAGCACGCAGCGGTATCCTTGGATATACTATCACTTCGTTCCCACTCCCGTGTCGTCCAATCGCTCGGACGAAGCAATCGACTGAGGCCATTGGGACGCATCTGACTTCTTCATCCCACTCTCTCATTTGCTTCGACGGTCGTTCTTCCAAGTAACCTCACCGTTTTTCTTTTATTTGTGATATCGTGTGGTTTCCTTCCACCGATAAAGAATGTGCTCTCCCCCGATACGTGTTTTCTGGTGTGACATGCCCTTCCTATCGTAAAATAATCTATCGATTTGGAGTTTCCGATAACTAGCGACGTTTCTGGCTCGCTCGGTTTATGAATCGCGGAAGGTCTTTTTATTTTTATGCTACGGTGGTTATTCTGATGAATTTTTATCGATGTGAAGGCATTGTTTGAATACTTTGTTAAAGAAATTGAGAAATATTAGCATATTTCGACGTTTTTTTCTACTATATTTAAACTTACTTAAAATTATCTATCTCCAATGTTAATTGAGTACCAAATACGCATCGAATGATATTCATACACGCTATGTCTCTATTACCTAATTCAATATTTATTCTTTGGAAGTAAAATTTGCTATTATTTCGTTTGGTTTATAATCTTTATAGGTGATAAAGGCAGGTGAAAATCTTCTTTTATTTTCGTTCTGTGAAATAGGTGTACATTGTAGGTGTTTTGTCATCGTTAAGAGGTTAAAAGAAGTTTCAGAAAAGAAAGGGTCTGTAAGATTATTCACGCAATTTCTACCTAGGTGTAATATAATTACTTTAAATTTAACGCATTAAGAGAACCATTTACCACCTCACATTTAAGAGAAAATCAATAGGTAATCAATACTCAATCAGTTTATATGCTCCACGAAGTTTCAATTTAAACCATAAGCAGTATACGTATTGCGTTAATACAATGTACAATTATTGATTTATAAATCCTAAAATTATCAAGATCTACATATTAACAAATACGTAATAAACTATGGAAATCACTGAGGATTTTCCAGTAGCATTGCTTGCAGAGCTCATTTTGGTCCCTCTACCATTGTGGAGGGGAAGGAATTTTATTTCCGGCCTTGGCTTCAGCACTAGGAATGTTGAAGGCATGTTTCCGTGCTATGGTATCATTCCATGTCACCTTTTAGCTTGTGTGGATTATTTAAGAGAGTTTGTTGGGCGGTATAGTGACCAGTTCATCCCAGTGGAAAAGAAAACTTAGTCTGGATAAAGCTTCCTCTCCATTAGATGATTCACTTTCCACACGAAGTTTATTTTATGGGTATAAAATACTTGCGAAATGTAGTTCTTTAAATTTCTTCAGACAATAGTCATTCGTATATAAATAAAGTTTATTTTCTTTTCGTACCATCTTCTTAATTACCAGGATAATATTAGGAATTTATGTAATATCAAACTAAGACTTATTTACGATTTTTTTAATTTTTATTCTACATATTTTGAGAATTAAATCATTTACGATCTCATTTCTTTTAGCCTATCATGAAACTCAAAATTATTTCTTATGATAGAGCACTCCGTGATACCTTATGAAGCCGCATTATTATGTTATCGATAAACATAATCCTAAAATAAGCTTCGAAATATTTGTATGTATTACGGTTTTTCTAAATGTACTATTTGTTACTTATCGTTTACTTATAGCTAATAAGGAACAGAGGATTGAGGAACAGAATATTAAACTTAACTTTTATAGTAAAAATATTAAAAAAAAACTTATATCTACATTGAAATAACGATTATAATCAAAATATCTCTCTGCTTGAAGCATAATTCCTAGTTTTTATATTTTTTTATAAAATTTCGTGTATCTGTGAATCGGAGATAGATAAGTCGGGCCTAATTTAAGTAAAAATGACCAAGTAAATCAAAAATGAAATTTTCTTTGGCCTTTTTCTCTTTACTAAGACAATATTATTTATATATACACTATCGCATCGCTAAAGGTGTATGCAATCGTAATACTTATATGTTTCATCTCCCACAAATGTTCTTAACCGAAATGAAAGTCAAAGCACCACTTTTTGTGATCTCGAGGAATGGATTGTGTGTGGGGAGGAAATCATACTGGTAGCGGAGACGACTACTTCCTCTCACCGAGATATCTCCCTTCCGTCTCCACCTACGAATCTCTCCCCCACCGACCTATCGCGTGCAAGAAGAGAGCCAGATTAAAAATGCAAAGGCATTGGTGGACCACACACTGCCTCCATCAAGCAGGGAGGCACCCCCCTATAACATGCAGGAGGAGGGGCGGTTGAGAGGGGCTGATTTCTGATGCGAGGAGGCGAGAGGGGGTTCTAAGGAAACGAGGTAAAAATAACGGTAGCTATGTTACGGTTGAATTAGAGGCGAGTTACTACAAGATGGCATTGCGGGCTTGGTTATTAGAGGTTTGGAGTCAGAAACGCGGGAGGATAAGAAAATGAATTTCTTGTATCACTGAATAAGGATTTCAGGGAAATTAAAAGAGCGTTTTGTGATAATAAATATTGATAAAATTGGTTCAGGGGAAACGTTGATTTTAAATTTCGAGTAATTTTAACAAATGAATAATCTCATCTAATTTCAGATCATATACTGATGGTTTTTGATACCTGATACTGATTTTTGTTTCAATCATGACTTTTGTGTTACGTAATTGTGAAAGTGAAGCGTACATAAATATCCCTATCATTGGCAAAAGGTAATTTAGAATCTTCCTCTGGAATTGTGGAATGATTGTTGAATTCCATTATCCTGATTATTGTAGTGCTACCTGTACCGAGCTTGAGTTAATCTCTATGCCAATTCAAGAAAACAGCGTAAATAATTTGATGCAAAGTATAAAAATATGCTTATTTATCTGTCTTTTATTTCACATTTGATAAATAGTATAGTAATTGCTATGTTTTTCCTTTATTAAGGAGAAATCTTGTTTAACAGACCACTATTGCATTAAATCTATAAAGAATAACGAACATTTACATCTCTTATCGGAAAAATCGAATCCGCCAGGACTCGAATCTAAGATCTTGGAAATAAGGCATGTAGGGATTATATGCAACCTTTCAACAAATTCAAAACTTTAAATATAAAACTGAAAGATAAACCGATATTTGATGCGTTACTTAAGAAGAATATGCGAATCGGCACACAATAAAATTTATAGGAAAAGATTCTTCTTCTCTCATAAATGCAATGATTAAGTTTATGATTGCCACTTTTTGATATTTTAGAGTTCACATTTCACGTACATGATATTTTGGAATTTCCCTTCATTTGAGTATTAGCTATAATTTATAGTAGACTGCGAAGAAATTAAGAACAACTCTCCTTTGATCAGTTGTTAAGACTTATCTAGATGTTTCTTGGCAACGGACAACTACTTATTGTTAGTTTATACAAAGGAACAAGAGATAAAAACTATAAAAAGTTATAAGTTTTGAACAATTCTTATGGAAATAAAATTATTCTGTATATCGTATACAACGGTGATGTTTAGAAATGAAAAGAGTTAATTCATGCGCAGAAATATTTTGTTTTGTACACGTTCCTTGTTTACGTTGGTACAGTAACACGACTTTGAATTCCATTGCTTTCGTAGACCGTTAACCATTAACTATTAACCATTGTCAAATAGCAATATTTGACTTAAAATGATATGTTTATAAGCCTCGAGACCGAATCAATCAATCCTCAAGTAACCTGACGCAAGAACGTTGATTCGTTGATACGATTTCTCTTTTTCGGTGGTGAAAGTAGGGCGTTGGTAGGGAGAAACTATATCCGCTCTCATAACGAATCTATCCAACGCCTCGAAATAGCCGTGATCGTATAGTGGTTAGTACTTTGCGTTGTGGCCGCAACAACCCAGGTTCGAATCCTGGTCACGGCAGTGTTAAGTCACTGTGACGGCAGAGGCTTTTTATTCACTTAAATTTCTAGGTTCTATATTATTTTCATTATTATAACTATTCTTTAGATATTAATCCAAATATATAAGTTTTTCCATTATATAATATGGTATATCAATTATTTAATAGTGTAAAATATTACTATGATAACATTGCATTATTCGAAAGATACCGTTGAGGTAGGAGGGTTGAATAGCAACCGGCCGGATGATGGGAGACCTGAGTTCGATTCTCGGTGAGATTTATTTGTAAAAACCATTCTCCCTTCTATTTAATAAATCTGTTTAAAAATTTATAGCTGAGAATAAAATATTTCACAATCTTGCACAACTATCAGCTACCATATCCAAGAATTTTCTTCGGTATAAGATACACATATCTTTAAGCTTTACTAAGGAGTAAGATAAAGCGGTATGTAAAAATTATCGTTTTTATGTATAATTATAATATTTTATATATGTAATTATAAATAAATATTGTAAAAGAGAGATATTTCAAATAATCCTGCCTAAATATAATATTAACAATGTTGTTTAAACTTCACTGTTTGTCTGAATTTAAAAGTATGAAAAGTCTTTCTCCAAACTTCTAATACGCTAAATCTGTAATTGTTTCTCAAATTACGCCGTAAACATAAATTCCGATTCTAATACATATTACGCAGTTTTCAAAGTACTACCAATCTATGATTCTTTCTCGCATCTTTTCTTCTGTGTTAGAGCGTTTCAATTGGATGCATCATAATGTCACTTTCCGTTTACGTAGCTTAGCAACGGGATAAAGAGGCGCTCAACGGAATAGTCTTTTATACCCCCCGCAGAAGCACTCATAACCGGAAACATATCATCTTCCTTCAATTCCGTGTCCAAGCCCATAAAAAAGAATTGCAAGGAATCAAATGCCGGATCCCAGCAGTAAACACATCGATGCCTAATGCGTCGAGAGTTTCATCGCCATCTCGATATTTTATTCTTCGGGTCTTTTATTTTTCCGAAGAAGACGTTTCGGAAATGAAAGAGATGCGGTGGGAAGGGACGGATGAAATTGAAACGATTTCCGGAAGTTTAGGTAATGCGGAGGTGGGGGCGGTGCACGAGGGAGTTTGGGGATTGGTGGGTATGCGAAGTTCACAGTCCCATTTGTTTGGGAATGGAGATTCGGGCAGGGAATACACGCGATGTGGGAATAGGGGAGGGTTAAGGAGGGGGAATACACGCTAACAAAGGACTAAATTCACACTAGACGGTTGCCCCGTTCACTTAATTCTCGAATAAAACGGAGAATTGATGAAGACTTGTGACGCTCGACATCAAGAAGGAAACCATACGCTTTGGTGAAAGGAGATTATTTGGATGTATCTATAATCTTTAGTCTTCGTCGCGAAGATGAAATGAGAAACCTGAATACAAGTATTAAAGTTTCAATCTTGCCTATTCTTGAAATAGTGAATTAAGCGTCTACTTAATAGAGAATATTCTTGCCTTATATACCACGTAAAATTATAATTTAGACGCCGGAATTTTAGATTATTGTATATTGATATTTTAATAGTTAAAGAAAAGGTAAAGTTGCATCTTGAAAGTGTCATGTTTTATTCAAACGGTCTTAAGCTGAAACATATGGCTAGAATTATATTCAGCCCTGAAAATATTTATTAAAAAAGATTCTAATAACAGGGTTTTTTATTTTAAACAATCTTCAAATAATAGGAGCTTTATCGCTGTCAGAATATCGTTGGTTGGATGCTGTTATTTTACTTTCAGTTAATACTTTAAAAGATAGTGTTACCTATTTTTATTATGATACCACTATGAAGGTTTTATACTCATATCTTACTTTCGGATGTATTTTATACTGTCCTCATTAATCGTGTACTCATTTTGCTTTTTTTGTGTGAAATGAAAGAGAAGTCATGATATAAAGAAATGAGAAGCTAATATATCAATGTATTAGAATAGTGAATGAATTAGAGCGTTTATTATGATCCATACATTTGGAAGTCACGATTCTCCATAAGCATGAGGGAACATATAATTGTTGCCAATACTTGGTGTTTTTGATCTTCGAAGCGAATATATTTAGTACTGTGAGTTGCTTTGATCGCCTATTTTGTTTTAAAAAAAAACCGAAAATTCGTGAATTTTGATATATTGAAAAAGGATCGTTCACTAAGGATAAAAAGGTTTTGAACATTTACAGGAAAATACTGAAAAAACTTACTAATTACTCGCATTCACTGAGCTTTATCATCTTTAAAAGCACATTCAGTCGCCATGTTGCCACGACAAAGTTTATGCTTATTATTGATTTACTTGGTGACAGTTTTATTATATCTTGAAATTCTTCATTTTAATATACTTTCGTTATTAATTTTCACGGATTCGAACGTATGGCAAATAAATCAAATTAATCCCCCTAGGTCTTTACTCTTTCCCGTTCTTAGGAATCAAATGGAAATCAAATGAAAGTATTCTTACCTAAACAATCAAAATTCCACGCTTTCGTAAAAAAGCGCGATTTACCGGCAAATGAAGCTCCACAAAGATGTCAAAAGAAATCCAAATGCGCGGAAGGCGGCCTTTTAAATTCCTCTATTCAATTCCACTTTCCGGGATCTTGAATCGTACTTCAACCGAGGCCAGGGTAATACTCTGGGCCGCATAACACTCGGGGACGATAAATCATAAACCCTGATTACGTTGGAGAGCGCGCTTTCGCCGGCAAAGCAATCGCGAGGATAAAAAATTGAATAAAGAAAAAAAAAAGCGGGAAAGCTCCTCGTATTATTGTTGGGAGGGTAAAATTTATAAGAGAGAGATATTGGAAAGGAGGAGGGTAGGGAAAAGCAATTCCCATGAAGACAGAAGAATAACGTTTTTTGAAGGATTTACGGCGATAAAAAAATATCGAAGCTTTTGAGATGAGGATGGGGAATTGGAGATGGGAAGAGGAACGAGGAGGAGATGAATTCAGGAAGAAGTTGATTGGCTGAAGGATGTCAGAGGAGGAGCGGGATGAGGGAGGCTGCAAAGGCGGAGCGAAGGCCCTTTTGGAATCGGAGGACCCATTCCCTTAGAGATTGAAGGAGGAACGTGGTAAAATAATAGGAAAACGGGTAATGAAAATGCGGGAGTGGTAGTAATTTTATTCCGAAGGAAATTTGGATTTTAAATTAATCTCTTATTCACGGATGCTGCATTTAAAGTGAAAGGTGAGATTGATTTTAAAGCCTACGACTTGCGTGTAGAGGGATATACTTCATGAGTTATTGATATCATATCTGAGGACGGTGGGGAGGAAGTAGAAAATGAAAATAGTCAGGAAAATAAGAAATATTATACAAGACCTTTGAAGATAAAGATTCGTTGATAGAAAAAGGTTTTTTTAAACAGGTACTGGAAGAACAAAAAAGAAAATACCGGTAAAAGAATTGATTATGGAAACATACAAAATAGAGTTATAATTCGATTTACTTTAGTCGCATATGAACAAAATCTGTTGTATTGCATTATACGCATTTTAATAGCGTTCATTGCACATTGGTTTCCCTTGAAAATTGATGTTTTGATCTTTATTTAGCTTCAAATGCAATATACGTAACACTTTAGGCTTTTAGGAATTAGTACTGCCACTACTGTTTTAGCACATATATAATTTCTGTGTCTTTCCATCTTTATAAGTATATATAACCTGAATACCTTATTAGAGGGAAAATGTCTTTAAGAAAAACTTGAAATGATATTTGCTAATCTAAAGTAGAAATTACGGATTAGGAGAGGAAATTTGAAATATTTTGCGATTGATGGGATTATTTTTTATTGTATTCAAAATAGAAAATGAATCTATAGTTACTCTTGAAGTTAATGAATTCAATTTTAAGATTTTTTTTGAGTACCTCAACATCTGCTGAGCTGCTATGTCCTTTTATCTATACTACAGTTAGTTTTAAGGCAGGAGAGTATTTGGATATACTTTGCATATATGATTACCACGTTTAAGACGTAATGCATAAGAGCATTAAACTTTACTAGAGTTTCATCGTATAATCACGTAAATACCGTACAACAAATGCTCTCAGGTACATGTCGGTGGGAAGAAGAGAGAGAGAGGAGTACGTCGTAAGAAGAATGATAACTTGAATGGAGAATAAGGAGACATGATTGCTTCGGAATGAAGAATAGAAGTGATGGATTGATACGCGACCGTGTTAGTGGCCCTGAATGGAAAAAGACACGAGAATTTCCTCGGAGTGATATTTTCTCGGCGCCCGTAAAAGCGGGAATACAAAAAAAAATGAAAGCGGGGAGATAATGCAAAACAGTTCGCTTGTTTCCCTTCCCGAGGATTCCGGGCCTCGCGTGGATTAGAATTTGAGAGAGGAAAAGAAGAGAGGGGTTTAGAAAAGGAGGGCTCTCCTCTCTCTTTGGATGGAGAATTAGAGGGGGAGGGGAAAAGGTCTGAGGAATAATATTTCTTTTCCTCGGAAGCTGAGAGCAATATAAGGAAAATGAAAGCGGGGAGGATTTGTGAAAAAAAATGTATACAGATCTTTCATCTGAAAGGTTTGGAATTCTTTCAAATCCTTGTTTACCGATTCACATTCGAAGGAATTTCCGGAAAATTTTCATCCTGATTTGGAAGGAAATATTGCGCGAGGTTTATGGCAGCTTTTTTTATGCGCTCAATTCCGGAACTGCGTGGATTTATGCGTTAAATTGAATAGCAACGGGATTTAAATGCCAGAGATACGTTTTTTATAAAAAATGGCCAAATCTCTCTTTATATTACGGCGATATTAAATGCGGGATCTTGCAGAAATATGGCTGTGTTTGAGGGGTTGTTAGTATGAAAACTCTTGAGTCATTCAAAAGATTATAAGGAGCTAAGGTTGTCGTATAATTTTGTTTATGGATTTAGATATCTATAATGAATAGCTCTTTGGATATTATTTTAAGGATGGTTCCCTGGTGAATCGAATTAGTTATTCAGTTATGGTATTACATCTCTTTATTTCTTCTTATAGTTCTTTCATATATACTCGTAAAAGTTCGATTAAATACTACTAAAATATGGTCTCTAAGAGAGGAGAGTGTCGTATTTTGGAAATGAATAACGGTATCTGAACAATTTGAGAATTAAGGTGAAGGCTGAAGAAGAATCATATACATATTGATAGCCCTACGGAGGATCAATATGTTCTTAAGGCACTAGAGTTGCACAAACTAGAGGAAAAACGAGGATATAAATAAAATTTATGGATAATAAAGTAATAAGTTAAACCGATACCAATGTTGCTGTATTTATTAGAAAGGAACCAAAAACAACAAACCAGAGTCTTTTACTAGCGATCCTTATATTTGGTGAATAACCGAAGTCAATATGGCGTCAAGCATTTCCTTGTGTAAGATCGTAACACTGGAGGCTTGGAAATAATTTCGGATATATTTCGTATATATTCAGTCCTTATCATGTCGAACATTATCATAATTAAATTCATCAATCTTTCTGTAAATATCATCTGTTAATACGAAAAGGAAAGCTGACGTTTGTTGTTCGATCAGGAAATCAATATTGCTTGCGATTTGTGTATCTTAACCTAAATTATCTGCACATTATGCCTAATATAGATAAGTAACTATCGATTGAAGCTTGAAAATTCTTGAATGGTAAATTAAAATCAGCTTAAATTATCATCAGTCGCCTATTATTGAAATATATTTCGAGAAAAACGATCTATTTTCGCGGATTTACATCGGTAACCAGCAATGTCATGAAAAAGCAGAAACAAAATTCAGAGCTCCGATAAATAAATATTGGATTCTCATGTACAATATAGATTATGTACCTTTTCCCCTTTAAACAGACACACATCTCCGATCTAGGGCGTTAGATAAAAGCAAAACTCAGTGAACCAACAGATACAATAAAAACCAACGTAGCAACAGCGGTAGCGTAGAGTATCGGGGTCAAATATTTGGGAGAGAGGAAACACGAAATGGAAAATCAAGAGAGGAAAAAACAAAAAGGGAATTCGGCTAGAATTTCACAAAGAGAGAGAGAAAAGGAATTGGTGAGTAGGAGGAGTGTATCTCCGCTCTCAGCCAAGATTTGCCTCAGAAACTCCCGGACGAGAGCCCATGCATTTGCAAAGAGGAGGGCTGAAAGGAAGGGATATAGGATGGAAGGGTAAGTGGGAGGGTTTTTGCCCCGGGTAAGTCTTCCATTTCACAGTCAAATGAGGTTCTCCTTTGACCCCCCCATCTTTTTCCAGACTCCATCATCCAACTCCGTACCTGAAAGGGCTTTTATCGCTCCACCGAAATAAACGACTCAAGCGATAACGGCCTACAGTCCTCCAATCTCCAAGGAAATTCCCGCAGTCTTCCTCACTGTTTCGAATCAAAATCATCGTTTTCGGCTCGAAATACAAACTGCACATTATTTTTCCGTCGGTGCTTTTCTACTCCGACTGTTTTTGCCGCCTCTAGGATTGTTTCTAACCTCTATGGTTTTTTTTGCGAAAGCTCGGACGTCTTACGCAGTGATAGGTTCGTGTAGCATGGTGTGTGTGTTGATCCCATTTTTCTATATTGTTGCAGCTGTAAGAGTAATATTTATGTTTCTAGATCAGTGAATGCTTTCAGTGATACTCTCTTCCATGTAGCTTGATTGCTTCTGGTGATTCTCCTCGACTCCTAAATCTTCCGTGGCAACCAATAGCTGTATCTCACATCCATCGGTGAATGAATACGTGATTATCAGCAAATGAATGAATGATCTTAATACTGACCTCTTCATGATAATGATCACTCGAGGAAAAACTTCATTTTCACCAGAAAAACTCAAAGTTTGTCCTCATTATGATGTATTATGTCATCATTATGATTATTTCAGTTGATAATCCTACAATATTAGAAAATTTCAATTTGTAAAACATATATTGTCCGTGTCTTTATGAAAATTAGATCGTAAGAATATATTCATTTACTAGAGGTACTTGTAGGCTATGCTATGTAAGTATTTCAGTTTTATTTTTTAAGTTACTATTAAAATGTATTTCTATTTGATATACGAAATTAAGTAAATTCACTTATGACTTATCCAAATTATCGTCTTCTCTCTTCTTGAAACAAGTTAGGGAAGCTTAATTTGCTATGACATTCGACATTACCAACAAACCCTTTAGTTTTCCATAATGTATATTTCTCTCTTATAAATGAATATCTAAAAGATCTATCAATCTTTAGAATCATGTGATAAGTTCCTGGGTTGTTTTCTTTAAGAAAAATAGCTCCATCCAAGCTCTTGGAGGTCGAAAGAGCAATCCGTAAAAAGGAAAATCCTCGGCTTTTCTTGGAAACAAAGAGATAACTCCCGGACGAGAACCTTCGTGATGAACTAATGCTCCGGGAAAATCCAAGGAGAGCCATGAAATCCTGATGACAAGGAAATTTCATCGGAATGGCCAAAAGCGTCTCAAAAATTTAAGAGGGCCGTTTTCGGTCGTCCTTGGCAACGGGAGCTCTGTCCTCCAGAGACCCACGCTTTCCTCCCTTTTTTACCTCTTCAGGAGGAAACAGAATCCTTTTGAACCCCGCGAGAGAAAAAATGTAACGGAATTGATAAGGAAAGATGAAATTTAAATGAGGAGGGTCTCCCTCCACCGCCTACTCCGCGCATCGGAATTCAGAAATCCTTTTCGAATTACTCGCGAGTCGCAATCTTCTGGTGGAGGGTGAGATTGGCCCTGTTTGCCCTTTTCCTGGGGCAATCACTCTCTAGCGGAAGGAATCGAGGCAGAATTTACTTCCCACATGAACCTCTGTGTTTTTTATACACAAGGCAGGAGTGGTGCAATGCGGTGGAGGAGGTTTCTCCACGAGGAGGGTCTCAATTTGCGAAACTATTACTAGATCGGGTAAGGATTGCTAGGGTTCTCTTCTTCTGGTTGGAATTCTCAAGTTATTAGTGCGGAGTGATTCGGTACGGAAGTTTGAGTTGAAGATTGGTTTTGAGGAGAGGTGCTTGATAATATATGAGGATAGATGTGAGGAGGCTTACGAGGTTTATAAATTATTCAATCTATCTTAATCTTCGTTCTAAAAATACCTTTCTAGTAAAGAATTTTCTAAGAACAACTTTAATGTTCCTATTTATGCGGTATATTGGCTAATGTATTTCAACCACGGCTAACAATTTACTTCAATATTTAAGGTTGTTAATATAGCCATGAGCAACTCGTAATTCTCTTATAATGACGTAGTCATTTCGTATCATTTTTATCTTAATACTTAGCAGTTTCTTTTAAAAATTCTTATTTACGTATTAGCTTGAAAGGAAGATTTTCCTCTATATGAAAATTATAAGTGTAACTTCTTCGTTCTATTTTTATCAATACTCATAGGAAATTTTGATTATATTGGTACTCGGTAAATATTCCGTTCCTGTAATTATTGTGTCGTTGTCGTATAATATTGTAGTTGTTACATGTTTTCATTCATTCCATGCATTTCATGTCTCAAGTGCGTACTTAAGGTATGTAGGAATTTCTTAATAGGAAATTTCCGCTGAGAAAACGCTTATAAAATTACGAAGATATTAAATACTGTTACTGTTCATTTTAGTTAACTAAGGCTGTTGAGTTTAAGGCTTCCATAAATAGATATTAAAATTTTAAATTGTATTTATTATTTATGAATTGAACTTTTATAATCTTAATGTATTCAAATGCTATTATTGTATTTATAGAATTAATAAGTAATAAATTCAATTAAAGAGGAAGGAATTTAAGCTGTGGTTTATAAAGATGTCCACGGTCCTCTTTTTGTACCCTAGGATTTGACGATTACTTCCTAATATCGAAGTAAAATCCATTCTCTCCTTTGACACTCAAAGGTCTCCATCCGGAGTTCATTACAGAAACTAATCCGCACTAGTTTTTGCGTATGTTTCCTCCTCCCTTAGAATTAAAGGTAGCGCTACACTCGGGATTGAAATTTTGGTTGAAAATTTTCATTTCCTCCAGTTTTAATAATTAATCCGTTCGTCGTCGTTTTGCCTGCTCTAATCTTGGGTACAAAGTGGACATGAGGCACAAAGTATAACTCCATTCCCCACTTTTCTTATTCCACCCATCTCCTTTCTCGGAAATCCTCGACCTTTTTCCTCCTCCTTTTTCACTGCTTGCGCAGATCCCTTCTCAGCGCCTGAGCAATCCTATGCAAATGCAGAGCGTTTGAAGATTTCCCTGGGCCCCGTATCTTTTTCCATTCCAGGTTTGTGTACCCAATCGAGCTGAACTGCCTCCCCATCCCATTTCCCTCCCAGCAAAAGCTCTTCCGTGCTATCCCTCTTCCTATCCAGACAAGGTCCCACCGTCCTCCATCTTCCCTGCTTCACCTTTGCTACTCCATAGATCCTTACTAGTTAGTTCTACCTCTCCATTTGTCTGCTTGGCTATTGATGCAGTCTTTACAAGATTAAATCAACTTATAAGTAGTTCTTCACAGTTTTGATCAATAGATAAAAATCTAACCAGGCAGGCAAACGTGTCGGCAACAAATATCTATCAATCATAAATCTTAAGTTGAAAAAATGATTTTCATTAATATTTTTGCGGATTTGATATTAAAGTGAAATTAACATTCTTAGGTGTTGCTTTCGAAGCTAATTCTAATAAAGTAATTTTAATAATAAATGTAGTTTACGAAATCATTCATTTGAGCATGGGTCAATCATTTACGGCATTATCGCTTTTGATTATCATTTCAATACTTTACTGGAATTTAGCTTTTTATTATCATTTCAATACTTGGAAAATAGAAAGTTAGACTCTATCACTCTTGAATTTCTTCTTCATATCTAGCAGTGGTTAAGTAATGCCTCTAAATTGCCCATTGTTGATAATAAATTGCCTTCAATAAATATATTACTATGAGCAAATTTGATAGAAATCTAACCCAGATCCATAAT
Organism: Pantala flavescens; assembly: GCA_020796165.1. Taxonomy (NCBI): domain Eukaryota; kingdom Metazoa; phylum Arthropoda; class Insecta; order Odonata; family Libellulidae; genus Pantala; species Pantala flavescens. The sequence continues at coordinate 14,366,843 of CM036879.1, read as the reverse complement.
TTCCAAACTGCGCAATTTGATATGATTGTGATGATAAAATAATGCCATAAGGAGAATTGAGAAAAGAAAGTATTACATTTTATTCAGTAATGTTCCTGTGGAAACAGTTACGAGAATAACAGTTTTTTTTTCATTTCACGTGATGAATCTCTACCATATCTTGTGCTCTGCATCATCATTCTGCGAATTTTATTTTCAAAGCCATGAACTCTAAACCTATTGATAATATTAATTACCATTTCATAGATTCAGAGAGATTTTTGTTAAATTTGACACTTTCATAATGATCAAGTTAAGAAACATCGTTCGTTCAGCAATATGTTGGATTTATGAATCGATTTACTGATATATTAAGTAATATATTTCCACAACTAAGTCGTGAAGCAAGGTAACAATATTCAACGACATTTTTATTTTAATCCGGAATTTAACGGTTTTTTGTAAGTTTTGAAGTAAAGAATCAGTATCATATGATTTCATTGTTTATTCATAACTTTTTTTAGCTATTTAGATAATATATCGAATGAAGTATATATTATACTATAATAAGATTTTAAACTATAGAAATAAAAGTATAAGGCTTTAAGATATATTTCGCGGATTACTTTAACCCTCTTTAAACCGCCGTATGGTAAAAGTAATGCGCTTCATGAAAGAATTCTCCACCCAACTGCGTCACCCTCTAATCGCACCTTCCGATGTTGGATCACGCCCCGGGAGCAATAAATCGCCCCCGGCGCATCTCGTCACCGGCAAAATCGTTCCCGAAGCAACTTTAACTGCTCCATCAAACCCGCCCTTTCTTTCCTCGAGATTTAATGACTCGGGCACTAACTAAAGCGATTTTAAAATTACTCTCAACGATCCGACGTTGAATCCAACATCTTTTACGACTTGTTTGATAGATACCGCTTTTCGGGTACGACACCTAGAAGACCTAATGAGGTACGAACGATGGAAATTCATGTCCCTCTCGAAGATTTACGAATCACGATCAACAGGGTCGTAAATAATTTCTCTATTCAAAAACCGCAGCGTATTCTTTCCGATATTAAGCTCGTCTTCCATTGGATCGCATTCTCGCATGACGCATTATCTCGCAAGCGGAGATTTTTGTCAAATGTCTATGCCGCAGTTTATGCCCTCCCTACCGTCGAAAAAAGGTCCATTAATGATGTCCATATATTCCCATCTCTACCAAATCCTTTCCTCGGGCTTCAGGGTACGTGATTCGCAGACTCCAATCCGGATGAAAGCGGTCGTTAATAATCTCTGTGAAAATTACCCCAGCGCCATAATGACCATTGTCTCCTTCCGAAATAAAGCTCGTTTCTTCCTCCTTTTCTTTTACGACCTTTGCTTTTTCCCTCCCGGCTCCATTTTACGTCTCACCGCCTCCCTTAGAGACACCTTCTTAGTTCCCACACTTGGTCTCAGCGTTTCACAAGGGCATCTCTTCCCCGCCCTCCTCCGCTATACCGCAAACCAACCTCAGTCTCTAAGATTTTTCCTCGGCTAAGGGTGAGATTTTCCAGCCTTTCTTACCTCAGCCTTCCTTCTTTCTCTCCATTCTTCTTTCTTTTGCCATCAGTCTTCCTTTCTCCAGAGCCATCGACTCTCGAAAACCTCTCTGTTTCACATTCGCCATCCATCTTTGGAATCCACTTCCCATCTCCAGTCTCTCCGAATACTGCTCCTTTACTCACTCTATAAGAGTATATTTAAATCTATGTTCTTCGGTATCTCTCACATTGTCTATCCAACTTTATTTTATATTTGTTACGATCAAATGAATGAGGATTATTATTTTCTCACAATCATCTTTATTGGTCCATTACCCAATTAGTTATTCCTTTCAGGTAAATATTAAAAATCTAAATTTTACCTTTCGTGTGATTCTATGGATTAAAGATTGACTAGTATTAAAAGTAATAAATTTTCAGTTTTATTAATTAGGGCTTCGCTTTCATTTTTGCAAATATTAGATGTCAAAGATGGAGATGAAAAATATTCTGCATATCTCAGGACAGATTTGTGCTGCGAAATAAATTTTGTGGATTAATTTATATTTAAAATAAAATAACTTGTATAAGATTAAACGTTACGATGTTTATATATAGCTATAGTAATAATATTAATCAATATATGAGTGTATGTAAAAATAGGACTTTAACAAACTTTCTTCGTTCAAATGTATAATCAATATTTTTCAAATAGAAATACGAATATTCTCGTTATTTTTTTCAAAATCAGCTATTATAAATCATTTCTCAACCCGTTCCGCCTCTATTTTTGCTCCATTATATTAGATAATTCTTAATATTTTCATTGCTTTCAATTTATCTTTCGTGCTCTTTTCGTGTTATTTCCTTTGCTATGTACATTCATGTCTTCATGCAATAGCGGAGCTTCCTTTTTCCTCTTCCAGGTGTTTGTTTTTTCCTTAGTGAAAGACAAATGACTACTCATCTCCTTCCACAGTTCCGATCTGGGTTAATCTCTGTCAGCTACTGCTTCTGCAATTTATCTAGTTCCTCACCAACCGTAACTGCAGTCTGTTTTTCTTAAGGAAGAACCAACGTCCAAGATTTTACTTCGCTTTTTTCTACCGTTTCACCAATCAAAGAGATCTATTTTCGTGATATCTCCACACTGTTTTCTCTTGTTTGGAATTAAATGAGTTACCTGAATCATCACTCAATTTCTTACGTGAAAATTTAATTTCCTTTGACGAATTATATGTTTTTTGAGATGATGGAATACGATGAGGAATGGATATTTTAAGGATTTTTGCTTTAGTGACTGTAGTACGGAAAGAAATAGGTCATCTCTGGAATAAGTTTTTCTCATAAGCTCTAGATCTTTCTTGTGATGTATATTTATCCTTCAGAAGCTATCCGGAAAATCTTTCACCAATAACATCAAGATAAGATGATCTTATCTCAGTACAGCATCTCAGTTTTAAGAGAAGATTTCGAATCTCCGTGCAGTGTAAGCAAATCATTTATGAATTACAAAAAGTTTAGTACATTTTTTAAAATTAATGTTTAATCGGTTAGATATTACTTTCTCTTATTAATTTTTACTTTAATATGCACTATTCAACCACAGAACAATGATCTACAGTAAACCACGCTTTTAACTATATATCCTTGTATTCTAGATGTTTAAGGATACTCATTGGTGTTACAAAGCTTATTTGCTTCGAAGGCGGAAGATCATCATATCATAATCCTTTTAATCTTATTTTCTTGTTAAGAAAATTAACGAATTGTGGAAATGTTGAGAATGGAAAAGCATTCTAGAGAATGATTGAGGAGTAATGTTGAAGCAGATGAAGATCTGAGAATGGTTTGCTTTGAGGATTGGTTGCACACGAATGTCATCCATCGTAGTTCCCTTGACAATAGGATTATCATACGTCACTCATTCCTCAACCACGTGACCATTCTTTGTCTTACGCGTCTACAGAGCCATCTATCTATCTTTATTCTATCTTTAGGTAATATATTATCTATTAATTTCTATTTTCCCGAAATATTCCGATGATACATTGGAGAAATATAGCGAATTCTTTGAAGAATAATCTGGTTATATATTTTCGGATTTCTTCTCGTAAATGTTTGTCAAGGAATTTAAAATATCAACCATTCTTTCATAAATATTTGATTTACGTATTTTAGAAGCAGGGGCATGAATTTAGTACGATAATGAGCGAAGTATTTACCAGTTGATATTCGTCATCATTGATTGGCAAGGTTGCATTAACACCAATGTTTCAGGTTTGGATCTTGAGGCATGATTTTTAACATAAGGATAAATTATAATATTTATTTCATAGTCCAAAGATTCCCCCCAGAAAGTCCGTTTTTATTATCATTTAAGAGTACTATCACCGAATTAATTAGCTTATCAAAAGCTCCTTCAACATTCGTTGCAAACTTGGATACATGCAATTGCCGCCTGCATCCATAGAAACACATCATTAGACGCCCTCTGCGAGTGCTTTTATTTGGAATGTTTTGCAGGGAAACGGAATCCCGTCTCTTCCCACGAATCATTGTCCGCCTTCATTTATCATCCCTTCAGCACCCCCATTTCAAGATCAGGGATTCCTCCAGACTGCGTTGAAAGACGTGAGGGATCCGACACAAAGGTCTAAATTACAGGATGAGTGTCGCTTTGTCTCCAAACTGAGCATCCCTTAAGGGTAGGTGTGAGGAACGTTGGGCTATACTTAACCAATGGAGGAAATTGGACTGATACTCTCCAGATACAGGAAGTAATTCGAGCTGTCTAAGTTCGTTATATGAACCTTTTCTTGGTGTTATTCTATCATTTGTGGAAGCATCTAGATGATAAAATATTGAATTAATGACCCTTATTAATTTGAATTAAGAAATGCTGTATTTTGATCTAAACATGTTTACTTCTTGCTTATGAAAGATAGCTTCTATAAGAGTTAACCCTTACAGATGTGTGATTAACTGAATATATGCAAGAATTTGAAGCCACATCCTTCTCTCTCCGCCATTTCCATTCCTGAACCATCAGCTTCGCCATTGTCTTCCCCGTTAACCCCCCAATGACTCCTCCCTTCATAAGGGTACTGCCCTTCCCGTGCGACATTCCTCCTCATCCTTCTTTTCCCTCCCCAAAGAGCTCATTCCTCTCAGACCACCACCTGGACCCAGCATCGATTCTTCTCATGGGACGGAATCTCTCCCGTTCACACTCCGACGCCTTCACGCACAAGCCTAGCGTTTAAACACGGTCTACCACCCACTGCCACTCGCCCTCCCATAGGATCCATCCTCTGCGAAAACTGCGATTCGTCTCCACCTTTTCTTTTAATACTCCTTTCCGAAATGAAAACCCCTCCAAAGGGTCCATCCGGGGGAAATTTATCTGTCTATCTTCCCGAGAAAATCATGTACGGAGCGATTTTTGTGATTTATTCGGGCGACGTCTGGGTTCGGAGAAGATATCGCGAGAAATGGAGGTGAAATAATGAGTTTTTTGCGCGTCTGAATCCCCCTCGAGTGTTTTTTTTATTTCGAGGGGAGATAATTTCATTGGTGGTTGCGAGCGAATGAGAATTCGGCGGAATGAAAAACATCCTCAAAAGAACCACCCTTTTTGGCCAAAGATGTTCCGTAAAAAGGGTGTGTTATTTTTATGCTCCCAAAGCTCGATTTGCTGGGTGGATGAATTCTGGATGTATCCTAAAATCGACTGACATTAATGTTACGAAAAAGATTATATTTTCTTGGGCAACGTATTCGTTCTGGATATGTTTTTCTTACTTTATTATCGTAAATAAATATTGAGAATCATAGCACAGATGGAGACACATAAGCAAAGAGTGAATGAAATCGTAATTATTTAATTTATGTATTTATATATATACATCAGTATAAGTAGACATATATTAAATGTACATGTACATGTATATATCTGTAATATTATTACACTATTTATCTGTTAGAAAATTTCCATTTATCATAAACTGAGAAATGAAGGATGTATTATGAAAATCGTGGTAAATTATATAACCAGTAACAGGCAGAGAAAACCGAGATGTTAAATTATTATTTTCCGAAATGACAAACATGAAATATTTCACTAATTTTATTATTTTCATAACAAATATGCACATCCAAGAAAGGCTTTTTCTAATCAGTTTAAAATACTTTTGAAAAGGTTGTTTGAAATTCAAGTATATCGTATACAATTCATAAAAACCTTTTAACTTACTGAAAACATATTTTTATTTTAATTTGGATAATAATATTTATTCGAACTGAAATAACGTATAACGTCACAACAAGGAACATTTTTTCTTATAGTATTTATCGGTTCTTGGCACTCAAAGATTTGAAGCATTTTAAAATTATTTTTCTCCGAACCTGGGCTATTAAACTATCAAATAGTGTCGTTTTACTAAGAGCATTATTACTTTAAATTTGGTCTCGAAACAAAAGAAATTAAATATAATAGATCATAATCAGCCAAAAACATATCTGAGAAATATAAGAAAAACGATATCATTACATCTATATTTCATAGGCAAAGTTTTTGATTTAAGTAGAAAATAATTTAATTAATTAGAATTTAATAGGATAAGGATTAAATATTCCTACTGTTAGAGTTTCCGTGAAGCAAATACAAAATAAACGCAGAGTATTCCTAAGTTGGACAAACAATCGTTATTTTAGACATACACCAGCATCCATATTGCCAAAAACGAATAGAATTTTGTTTCTTGTCAATGGATTCTCACTTTTGAAGTTTTAATGTTGATTGAGCTAAAAAAAATTCTGACTTTATGACAATTCGAACGCTTTAACATATAAACGATATACTTAGGAAATCCGTGATTATATATTGGAGTCTGCGTTTAATTATTTTTGAGGTTCCTATGGCTACATTAAGCGGAATGAATCTCCAATTCATTATATTCAAAGTAGATCTTTTTTCACATACAGACATCTGCAATGATGGTTAGTCTCCCAACTATAAAATTCATTGAATTTAAACTTTTTACTATATTTGCTTCAGTTATTTTACGATAAAGAATTTACTGCAACAGTCCAAAATTCGAAACTACCATTAGTTAAAATTATTGTTTCATTAAATATGGCTGATTAAAAATCTAAGTGAGAAACTCTCACTTTAAAGGGTACATGGAATTTATTTTTAGAATAAAGGATAAAAGTCTTCGTTATTTTCGCGATCATTCCACGAATTTACTTTATTAAGCGAACGTACATATCGTGTGGAGATACCAGTACGTTTCTTCGCCGCCAGGGCGCTGCAGATCAACTTTGATTATTGCGGCATCTGGCAGGCAAACGACCAAACACCGCCGGGACAGCGGGATTTTAAAAACGAGGCCTTTCTTATGCCGGTGTCCTTAAAAGTGTTAAAGTATTTTCAAACAAAGAACACATTGTGGGGGAAAAATTTTCTAGGTTAGTTTCAAAGATATATTTTTTATTTTGATATTAAAAGAATTCGAGGTTAAAAAGAACCAAAATGTCTTTTATGGTTAAATATTAACCTGAAGTTCTAGATATGTCTCGAGCATTGATATATTTTCATTAAATAATGTATTGTTATAGTCACTTTGAGACTGGATTTGGCTAATTCTTTTACTTATTATTTTATATTTATATTGGTGTACAACATTCTAGCAGTTAAAAACCTTTTAAAATAACATTTAAATTCAGATAAATAATTACTAGTACTTATCGAAAACTGTTGTCCATTATTCTCATTCTCCATTGACTCACGTTTAATGGAGCGCAAGCCCAAGGCTTGAAATGAAAAGATAATGCTTATACTATATTTAAAAGCAACGATTTGAGTAAAATTTTCGCTGAAACGCGTTATCAATTTCGAATTAAAAGGAAGTGGTCAGTTTAAAACTAAAGGCGATAAGTTCTTACTCTTATGAGTTTATCTTTTTTCCTTTTCATAGCTCTTAACACCAAGAGCAAGAGTTTGATATAAGAAATTCTGAGAACGCCACTTACTTTGAAGTTTTTCTAGCCAGACTACTGCTCGGTAAAAGATTTAACTCTTCATTGTTATTTGTTTACTTTCTTGTTTGTTAAAACGTACAGTAAATCATGAATTCTTGAAATTCATTTATAGATAAAAGAAATATGGCAACAAAATTTTACATTCGATTCATTATTATATTTATTAATTCTCTTAAAAGAGATGCTGATGCACGATGAACATACTAAATGAGATAAATAGTACCCGATTTAATTCCATCGTTTACTGGTTTAATTTATTTCGTTTTATTCATTATTTTATACCTCAATTTTCCATTTTCAAATAGATAATACCTTTAAAAGTATTTTGTCATCTCATTTTGATTCTAAAATGAAATTTTTAATTTTTTCTTACGTCATTTTTGCGTAATATTTAATAATCATGAAACAATAGAAGCATGCAAATTTTACTTTAATAAATATCAGCAAGATTGACAATCTATTCTATTCCGTATCTACAAATATACTTTGGGGAAATCGTTTCATTATTTCCATCGAGTAGTTTCCTTTTTTACAAGGTTACTTAAAATTTGATAAGAAAGCTAGGGTAGTTCACCTTGAAGGAGATCGCACTAGTATCTATCTGAATCTCTTTTTTCTCCAAACTCATCCAGATAACCTTTATATCCGTAAAACCTGCATGATTTGTATGCAATTTGCAACTTCCTCTCATTTAGTACCTCAGAACCGAACGACTCCGATAACCTCACACCGCAACGAGTTTTTTTGTTTCAATTTTCCACCTTTAATGACTGGGAGAACATAATTTTGAAGTGACAGTCGGCAATGGGCGATTAAATAATCTGAAATAGTGGCGTGATTGTGGAACCAAATGCACCTTTATCAGCCGTGCACCCCTTGAAGACCGCCGTGCACGAAGCCGATGGTGGCGCGTGGAAATTCGAGACCCCAATCGGAATATGCTTCCATAATCTCCGAGTATTACGTGACCATCGAAGGTTTCCGCCCTTAGAGAGGGGGATAAGCGGAGATATAGTTGGCCAGCAATTAGCATTTCCTCAAACAAGGATGTCCAGAGTGAAACAGGAGCTATTTTCACGAGGCTTCCCACCCCTATTTGCCCACGCACGCTCGTCTTGTGTTTCCGTCAGCACGAGCCGAGGGAAGGATGGCACCAACACTTTGGGAGCGTCGCGACGCCCTCGCATTGCCCACCTCCCCCGCTCTCTACATCGGTCGTCCTTAATGACACTCCGTTGTACATATCATGTCAGCTGATCCTTGTTGTATGTCCCCGAGAGATTTTTATCCCGCTTTTTTGGGATTCTGCTACTCCAATCCATGATTAATTCAACTAAGCATATATACACACGAATATGTACATATGTATGTGTACAATGTATTCATGGTTGTACAAGGAATGCCAACGAAGATTTTTAAACTTCAAAAAGAGTTGAAATATTGTAATTTTTGATTTGCTGTTTATTTTTTGCATTAGGGTTGACTAGCCTCGAAATACTGGGTTGGGCTATTCAATATAATTTGAAAATGTTTTAGTACTGCTACTTACAGATAGCGATAGATATCCTAGGTTTGCATTAGTTTGGATACGAATGCAGACATATATGTACCTTAATCTCCGTAAAAGAATTAAATAATTAAATCGTTCAGTTGTATCAGACAACTCCAAGAACAAAATAATCAATTTTTAGTTATAAATTTATCTATCAATTTAAATGGATCTTTGCATTTATAATTTCATTTTGTTTTGTTAACTTTTATTTACAATTTTTTTGATTTAGAAGTGATAAATTGCCTATTGGCTTGATACCTTAGATTATTTACGATTTCACACCAATTACATTGTATGATTCTTTTCTACTATTTCAAATATCTAAAGTTCATTTTGAAGCTTATTAAATTTAAAAAGTTCTTACTGACTTTAGATAGACTCGATCGATCGACTCCTCTTGATACAATAGTAGATCCTGTCAAATGAATAATTCAAGTTTTATATAGCTATTACTTGTATATTATATGGTAGTTTCCACATTCAATTTTTTTATAGCTCTGTGAAATTATATGGTTAATTTTTATCATTACGTTGTTTTTTAAAATATTCTTCAATTATTATTATTTGTAGGCCTTTTTAGGGGGAGAGAAAAATGGAAAACTGGAATTTAATAAAATTTCGATTTCTCTTACTTTCATTTTCAAATGAGAATAATATTTGAATGATAATGTTTCCTCTTTACGTTCGTATCAATTTATCTGTAATTTCGTGCGTAATTCATCCCACAGTGCATGCGTCAATGATTTCCCATATCCTGAAGTCTCAGACATCGTAAAACGGCTATCAAGAGTGTTATTTTTGTCTTAAGAGTTATTCGTTTTTTGATGCTTTTTGACGTTAAATTCTTTATTTTGCATACTTATGCACAGTATATTATCTCCGATTTAGTGGAAAGGACGGTTTTAATCGTCATAAGGAAAGGGCGGTTATCTTCAAAGTGTTGCACGCGGTGCATTCGAGTCTCGATGTTATGTTAAAAGCGAATGAATATGGTTTAGATAAAACATTGTCACTTTCTCTGACGCAATGTCCCCCTCTCTCTTACCTTTTGAATAACCGGATATGCATCAAAATTGCATTCCAATCATCGTTTCCATAAATATGATTTATTACTCAGATTTCTGAAGGAATTTTTTGAGAAAATATGTTTATAGGGATCGGTTTATCGACTCAAATGCAAATTTGTCCTTTGTGATATTCAGAAGAATGTTAAACAATGCTCAGGATCTTTGGTTACTCTATAGGAACGTATAATAGGTCTGTGAGTGATAAAAAAGAGGCTACTTCAAACATTATATGTTGGTATTGGCTTAGAGATTGCGTAGACTTAAAATTATGATTAGAGATAGTTATATAGATAGCTAGAATATAATGCTAAAAGACTTACTAATTATAACCCTTCATATTTCAGTCATTCATTTCTCAGGAAATATAATTTTAATACGAAATAATTTTAATTTAAAAAATAAATGTTTAGTACTATAAAAAAACACAAACGATTCAATTTATTTATCCCTAGCCTTGAAATCTAAATAGCAGAACATGAGCTTTCTTCCCTTTGAGATTCAGGAAATATCACTTGGCTTCAGAGAGAAGGCTTAGAAAAACATTATGAGCATTAAATAATTCATCATCCTAGGTGATGATAGCTATTTAATTATTTGAATTCGTTTTATAGACTGTTTCGATATGGTAAAGTCAATGTCAGGAATCGAACTGTATTATAAGTTATTCAATGCTGATAATCTCGATAAATGGATGATGTGCATGTATTGGTCATTACTCGATGAATTCTTAATAATGCGAGGACGTATTCAATTTTGCAAAGTCAGTTGCACGATGAACAACACGCTTTCAAAAGAACATTCACAACACGAAGTATCGATCTTTCTGAGGATAATAGTTGCATTATTTGATTTACGTTATTTTATCGGATTGAGATGTATACAATTATTGACAACACTAAAATCCTTTTTGATAATCTATTTTTCCTGTGTTATCCGATGTTTGTCAAGGCCAGCATTTTCTTATATCATCGTTAAATAATTGAAAATCATCCAAGTACTTTGGTGAGGACATAATTATCAACTTTTGATGTGGGAATAACCCATTTGTCTACTTAACAGGATATTTCCTTCCTTCCACGAAGAATTAAATTTGCTTATCCGTTGACAGTTGTGTTCTGAAAAAAGCAGTAAAATGCACTCAGCTAAAATGCAACCCGGTAATTACCCGTGCAGATGACGCAGTATCACCGCGTCATGATACGGAGTCTAGGTTACCTGCATGTAGGGGTCGGAAAAAAGTTGATGTCGCCCAATTAGGAGACAAAAAGATTCTCACCTGGCAAATTCATCACTTCCCCTCGGGAAATGTATAGAGAAAGTAGAGAAGATCAGAAATGAAAGGTACAGATGATTTTAGAACAATATTAGAGGCTAAAACCCCCTACAGAGGGACGGATTGGTGTCGTGCATTAGGTCCATTTCTCAACTTTCACCTTTAGAAAGCATTTCAAATGCATTTTGAAACGATTCTTCGCTTTGCAAAGCAGATGTGCATTTTGTTCTGTAGCCAATATCACGGATGTAGGTGAACGAAAAATTTGATTGATAGGCATAGAGCTATTATAGAGATAGGTTTGCTATTGTTAAATTTAATAAGATTACACTGAAAACTATTCTGTTACTTTATAATATGAATGCTTCTCCAGTATAATTTTTGACATCTAGTAACAAGGATGATATCTTAATATAATGGGCATAAAATAAACCATCATCTTTAAAGTATACGGGAGCTGAACTTTTTAAAATAATGAATTGTATTTTATATTAATTAACGGGAAAGATATTGTTTATTTACTAAGCATTTATTATACTTTTTCCTCTCAGTGGTTCGAATCGTTCTTACTTTTAAATCTTTCCAAATTTCTCAGCCTCATTTAATATGCAGCAGCTTTAGTTTGGAATTTCTGTTTTGTGTTCTCATTAATATTGTCTGAACATTCTGATCAAACGCAGGATGAAAATACCTTTTATAGAACACAAAGTGTTGAATTTAGGGGATTAGGAAACTTATCACCAACGTGATATTAAATGTTAGCGAGCTTTCTTGTAAACTGCATTTTCTCTTTCAAGTTTTGTTCTGAATCTATAGTTTACTGCATATTCTATCAAGCTGCTAAAAGGGTAAATAAGGGAGTTCATTTTTCTTATAGATATCCAAGATATGATTCCATTTCACATATTATATATTATATTTCTTTATATATTTGTATTGATGGATAAACAAACGGCCGTCGTACATTTTCCTTTGAATGGATGAACTGCCCGTAATAATACGATAGCTAAAATTAATGCATGAAATTAATTGAACGTACTATAAATGAATTAGCAGATAAATTTGGTTAGCTCTTATGGGTTGACATGTGTTATAAATGATCCAAAAAATGTTTTTCAAATTAGGTGCTGCTAACTTGGTTGAATATCAATACCCAACAATCATTGTTAACTTATCATACCCTCTAGACAGGATAGATCCCTTCAATGGACTCATTTTTACCAATTTCCTCAATTTCATAACCGTATTTCCAGATCTCCGATCGCCTTACGAACGATAACTGGAGTGCATACTTTTCTCTATAATTTAATCCTATTTTTCGGAAGTACCTCAATCATCATCTTATCCTTCCGAACTTATTAATAGGCCATATGCCACGTGACCTTCTTTCCGTCTCAGTACCGTATGTTCCCAGTAAAACACCTTGCATGAATCCAAAAGGATCGACCGATCCCTCGAACGCTTTCCAATTCCAAATGGTGATTTTAGACACCTGCACTAAAACCTGAATTCGGTTACTTATTGATCGACGATGTATATAGCGTGCCGGAATTGTTAAATAAGTAATTTCTCCTGAATGGGGGAATATAAAGAGATCTCTCGAAACAACACACATTCCTCAAGTAAAATTATTCACTTCAAATGGAGCAGTGCTATTGTTTTTGTGTGATAAGGCGTCACGATTTTTATTTTGCGTATTTTGTATTCAAATTTTAATTCAGAGGAAATTGGTGAATAGTGAATAGGATGGAAAATTATCTTTATTTTTTAAGCTGCGATTCTTAAGTGAATGAATATTTTAATGGGCTTAATGCAGGATTTTTGTACTTAAGCATAGCCGAGTACCTATCGCTTTTGTATCTCTTAGTATTTAATATCCCTCGGCTTACCCATTTTCATCTCATTTTGCATTTTTCTGTTTAAAATAATAGAGCAATTCTTCAGTCACTAAAAGTTACAAATTTATCATAATAAACAATTATCTTGTAGAATAAGTGTTGCTGGTTCATTCAAATAGTTTATCGAAAAATGAAAATCCCTTTTTTTAATTTTCTTTCAGATACAATGGAAAGTTATTTTTGTCGTGATAAACGGACAGTTGATGACACAATGATGATAATTTTTTTTAAAGTATGGACTTTTAAATTCATAAAACAATAATAGCTTTAGAAACTGCTTTAAATTATATTTTCTGTCTTCAAGTTCCTTAACTTTAAGCGATAAGGTATTCTCATAATTTTTTATAAAAACTATCGCAGTGCTACATTTTAAAGTTATGAATAAGCTCTTCATCATTAATAGTGAATTCCCCATCAGCCCCTCCATCATTTTTCATGTTCTGACGTAATCGTTGTAATGTCAATATGAAATAACAATGTGAAAAATGAATATTATTATAATATTATTTTTCTTCTACAATTACCATTACCGTACTTCCTGCGATATAATTTTGAAACTCTATCAATCAGTTTAAATTGAAGGAAAAAACATCGGAAATTATTTATTTATGGAAATTATATTTTAACGCATATTCAAGTCAAGTCTCGAAAAACTATGAGTTTAAAATAGTATTTGCACTCTTGGACGAGTATGCAAATCAAAAACCTGATAGCTATGTCAAATTTTAAGGAGTAAGTGCTCAAACATTTGTATTCCGTTACCTAATCAGAGATATTTCCTGTCGCAAATCGAGCGATGGTTTCACGCTTAAGGACAACGAATTCATCCCACTATCGCTGAAAAGCATTCACAGAAGTTGAATGACTTATCTCATAATTGAGTTCACAAAACCGGAGGAATAATCTCCTACGCACGTTCAATAAATATTCAAAACGAAAAAAGTACGTAAGTAAAATATTCTTTTTATTAGAAAACAAAGACAAATCAATTCGAGTCGGGTGATTCCATTTCTGTCAAATGGTTGATGGATCGAGTTGAAGTTTCATGTCATTTGCTAATTTAGAAAATTGATTTCACCGTGCGCAGTTTGAAGTTTGCTCCGAAATTTCTTATTGCGATAAATGAACGAATTTAATATACCAAGTACTGCAAAACAGTCCTTGGAAAATGAAAATTTATCTTACTGTTAATATATAAATCCAAGAAATTGATGTAATTTGATGCAAGAAAACAATATTTTTCATTGTGATACTGAACAAATTTATTAACAATCAAATTTATCACATCTTACCATTTATTAAATCTCAAATTGATGTTGAACTACGATATTCACTTTTTCATTACATAATTGCACCATTTCCGATTGTCTTCTTCATGACTGATAAGATGTCTTCGAAAAGTTTATATATTTTCTATCTTCAAAAGTCACCATGCTTCTCTGGATTCAAAACCTGAAACGATGCACTTGGAGCAAAACTTTAGATAGGATTGTAATGAATAACAGATAATAATATTGTTTCTCTACAACTATATAATAAACAATTCAAAGTTTAGCTACTTTATTGACAATACACCTTGATTTTCTTGATGCAGAAACAATGTAAATTGTTTATTCAAATTTTCAATAAGATAATAATAATAAAATTTAAGTCATTTTTAAAGAGACTATCATAATATAAATTTTTCCATTTCTACTCCCGATCTAATTAATTAAGTGTTCATTGTAAAATATAAGATCGATTGAATTAACAATTTTTGACCATTATATTTTATTAAAAAACGTTTTATATACTCTAAAACTTCAAGATTGCAATATTTTTAATTAATGATTGAAAAAAACTATAAGTTGAATTACAGAAAACGCGAATCTTTCATTTACTTTTTATCCTTACTTTTGACTTTGAAACTGTTAGTTATGCTGAGGAATGGCGATAATTATGGTTTCCTTTTTTCCATAAGTCTTCTATGAAAAAAATTATTTATTAGACCATTATCCTTCACGTACGTGGATGATCTGGGAAATTTCATTCACATTGGAATGAAAAGAAAAACTATTTTTCATTTTAAATAGTCACCCCATCATCCCTTCAATAATTATATAGGTAATGATCGAGGTTTGAGATCAGAATAGACCTGAATAGTACGATTCTCTTTATGTTCAGGTAGACACTCAAGTTCTATCCCCGGTATTGAAACCTTTGTTTGGTATTCAGAACAGGATTTTAACGACCAATTTTCTTCCAGAATTAGCTTCAACTTTAAATACGTAATTTTAAATAAGTAATTCTAAGTTTACCCAAGAACCATTTGTCTACTACTGATAATTCACAATCTCTTATCTAACTCCACCAGAAGCTTCTCTTAAACAATATGTTAGCCGAACAGTATTTACTTCTTCGTTATCTCGTCTTATAGCAATAAATATGCTTTCCGTATGGACTATGATGTGCATTAAATAATAAAGATGGTACCATTATTTATTTGAACAGTAGATAATAATACAATGAAGAGATAATTCTGCTTCTGTATAAAATTTAGATGTAGTAATAGAAATGGTCATGATGCTTCGGCATCTTAAATTTGATTCCATCGAACCCATTTCACCAAAGTCTGAAGCCTTGTCCGCTTGGATTCCCACAAAACGCAAGCCAAACTGCTAACATCACCATCTAATCTCCTCTACTTATCCAACATCTACACCCCGATGGATGCAACGTTTCTTTGAGCAGCTGACCCCAAGCGTCCCTCGCATTGTCGAACACGCTTTTCTTATTACCGCCGATTAAAAACGATCGGGAGCGTATCGGTTATGGAGGGCCCCCTCATTCAACGGTACCTCATCTCCTCCCACACACGCGCCACCAAGGGTCTCCCTCCTTGTCCCCTTAACCTGCCGAGACGAAAAAAAAATTAAACGCGTCTGCCTTCTGCCACTCATTTCGGAACCCTCTGGCTACGAAAAGGCATCGACGCACGCGCCCCTTAACCTCCAGGAATCCATTCCATCCGCCCTCCTTCCGATTCCTCCGATACCTAGAAATTTCCAATCCATTAAAAAGACTCCCTCATGCCCTCTACAAATACGCGGGAGGGCACTTAAACACCTGTGGCGGTCCTCCTCGAAGGCGTGGGGCTCTTTGAGGTATTGATGGACGGAGGACTTAATGAAGCGAACAGATCCATTTTTCGTTTCGAAATTAATCTTGGCGGTCGTGAATGACGAGTTCGGACGTGACGAAATGGGTCGCGTGTTCCGGGGTCGTGGAGTGACCTTTGTTGATGGTAATGGAGCCCAACGAACATCTCGGGATTTGCCACCGCGTTTGTGGGTCCGTCGTGGTATTGACGTTGGCTTCGACTGGTTCTTTTCTTTCCTTTTGGTGTGTTTTTAGGAATAATTTTTCTTTGAGTTAGTGGTGCAGAGAATTTTTAATAAGTGTAGGGGACAATATCGAATGATAATTACTTATACTCAGTAATTTTATTGACAAATTTTTAAAAATTTACTGCGACATACAATATGACGTAAGAGCTAATTCGATTGGATAAGTTTCAGGAAATAATTGCAAGGTTTTGATACAATCTTTACGTGTTTTTTATAAAAGATATCAATTTAATACAGTTACTATATAATGTAAAAGGATATAATGTTTAACAAAGTTGGACGTTCTCATAGAGAATAAATATAAAATTTATATTTATTCTATATTCTAATTTATATTTATTATTTTATAAATATAAAATAGGAAAATACTCGAACCAATGTTAGAAAGAATTTTTTTGGAATCTAAAATTTTATTTTAATGGAATAATCATCGGACAATACTTCTTTCCAAAATTCATGAGTATGTATCTACGAATACAAACAACTGGTGTTGACCTAAGACCCCAAAGTTGATCTACGACCCCACACGCCAGCTCGTGAAAGCTTGGTAGAAACTTTTAAAAAAAAAAACGAGATGACGGATGAAAAAAACGGCAGAATCCAACATCCATAACCATTAAAACTTGACGCAAATAACCCTTCTCATTTGAAAGGAACCATCGGTTGGGTGACTCACCTAATACGAAGACCATTTTATTATTTCTGCCAAATCCTTACCCTTCCCTAAACCATCACAGAATCCCTCCCCCTTTCAATCTGCATCACCAAGGGACAATCCTTACAACAGGGAAAGATTCTCGCATCGTCATCACCTCTTCAAAAAGCAGCTGATATCCTTCTCACCCCATTTTATTACCCTCCGATTTCTCATCATCGCCGATTCCTCCACGCACCCTCCCATCTCTCTCTTTTAGACTTTCATTTGTCTCCGTAACGAGCTGCAGAGTCCTCCGTCGGGTCGTTCAAACCATTAATAATCATGATAATTGTGCACCGCCCCTCTCCCGCGTGAATTACTCTCCTCCCGTGGGTCGAACCGGCACAATCCATCCCCCATCCCGTCCCATGTACATTCGGGAGAGGGTTCCATTGTCGAGAAATCAACTCTTACCGTATACGGTCGCTCCGTTTCGGTGCGTACCCAAAAGTGCCATAAACGTCTTGACCCTCCCGACCTCTCCGGTGCAACGCGGATGCACGGCAAGGCGGTGCATCGGAGGGCATCTCGGGGGAAATCTCGTTGTGTGTACGGAATTCGGGAGGTCGCCAGAGGAGGGAAGGGGGGAACGCGTTTCAATCCGGAGGGTGTCCATCGAGGATTAGCGGGAAAGAAGGATATTCGGAATTGAAAAAGGGAATTGGCGGAGGTCCCTCGGTGATGGCGATGTGTTTTCGGGGTTGATTAGCGTTTCGGTTCGCTTTGAAGTCGTTTCCGATGACGGAATGAATTCGCGGGTAATGAGGGATATTATGGAGCAGTAAAAATTTATGGCCGACTGACTGAGAGGAGTTTTATACGCCGGCGTTTGATTCCGCTCTCCAATTGGCCGTGACGTGGATCGCGTAAATCCTTTGTTTTTCGAGGAGCTAATGTTGGATGTTTAGCATCGGATGGTATTGGTTTTTCGCTGTTGATGAGTGTTCCGTCCGAAAGCTTCTTTTTTTCATCGTTTTCATGAATTAAACTGAGTAGCTTATACGAACGTGGAAACTAGGACCCTTTATTGACACTTTTAATTACCAGTTCATTCGTTTTTATGGTAACAATAATTTTAAATTCATTCCTATGTAAATATGTAAATAATCATAACAATTAAAGTAAGGAAAAACGAAAATGACTGGCTAAACTTAGGATATCTCTCTGAATGAGTCTCTAATAATACTTCTACAAATCGTCTAAGTTCAACATAAAGATTATAAACTATATTATTATTATTATTCTCTGTAATTTTTAACGTTAATAAATCCTCTCATTTTATTTGAAGATCAGATGAAGAATATGATGAATTATGGTTCTGATTAAAATTATTTATGTTCATCATCTTGAAGTGTCACATATACAATTGCTAGGATAGGATTATGTAATTATATTGAAATTATTTGTTTAATTATTTGTTATTTTCTGTTCTATTTAACTCTTCGAGTCACATAATATTTTCATTTAGTAACTTTTCAAATATAATATATTTCGTTAAATACAGTATAGACAAACCATAATGATCAATATTTTTGTCAATACTATTAGTTTTGCCGAAAGTAAATAGTGGTTATATATAAATATTATGAAAAATTTGGTAATAAAGTCAAATATATTATAAATATTTAGATATGAATAAATACAAGAGAAGATATGGATCACTTCATTAAATGTTCAATTTTAACTTTTACATTTTTAACGTAATTAGAGAAATATTAATTATTTTGACATAAAATAATAAAATGCTCTTTAAGCTATCAAATGATCTTAAATAGGAATCCGTTACGTTCAATAATAAAAACATGCCAACGCTCATAAATTTTCGGAACGGGAGAAATCAAAACAAGATTTCGTGCAGTCAACCGGAAGTCTCACATTGCCATTCCTTTCGAACGAGATACTTTTCGTGGGCTCCTCTTCAGCTGTCTAAGTTTCCACGTTAGTCCCGATGTCCTCTCTTTTTAGGTTGAGAACCCTTTTCCACCTTCGGCGCCCGGGTCATCGCCTCCGATCAAAGCGTGCTCTCCGATAGGAATTCGCGATACAAGCGCATCGTCTGCAGATTCTGTAAAAAAGGAGGAGTGGTGCAGCAGCCGCTATGAGATCCAGGTGGACCTTCCCCTCTTTTGGATGCACTTCTCCCCGCGGCTGCATTCGCCCCTCCGCACGCATCTCAATTTCACGGCCCAGGACCATCGGAGATCGTTGACCTTCGCCTCAATGGACGAGGGTCTTATACACACTGACTGAAGGCAGATTATCTGGGCGATGTTGCCCTCCGGATTATTGAGTGTTTTCGCGGTCGAAAAGGTGCAGCGAAATTGCATTTTCTCCAGATGGTGGGCATATCACACATACGCTGCCGCACGTGTGACGTTTCAAAATAGAAGGGTATCGAAGATGCGTGAAGGAGTTTGAATTTTTACGTGTTCATTTTGGAATGGAAGAAATTAATAAGATTAGCGATGTTTTAAATTATAAATCGTAATAATGCGTATCATTTCTATGATAATTACTTTTGGAAAGTTTTCTTTTTTATATTTTTGGTCTCGTTGATGGAAAGAATTATATTTATATCGTTACTTTTTTATTTATTATTATTAATTGAAAAAACATCGAAGAAGACTAGTTATAATAAATCTTTAACAATTATTATAAATAAAGTATAAAAATAACTTCAAAATATAAAACAATAATAAAATCTTATAAAAATTAAATTCATTCCCTTACGAATATATTAATATGCTTAGATTGGATTGTATTTTTTTTAAGTGATGCAAGTACTTCTCTTGTTTGTATAAAAGTTTAAATAGATTCATTTTTAAGATGGAGTTAGACTAATAGAATTCCTCGTTGCAGAGAAATTCTAATTCACTGTATGATAATTGATCGTTAGATACATCTTAGAAATATTTACTTTTGGATGAAGACCGTCTCCACGCACAGCGAGTAATTTACAAACGTAATTTTCAAATTAATCTAAGAACGATTGGATTATTAATTAATTTATTATCTTTGGCTTGAAATCGCGGAAAGATTTTAAAATGTTTCCACCGTTACTCCTTCGAGCAGGTGTCAGGCTTTCGGAGAATTTCTTAATTGGACAGTGTGAAAATATTCTACAAAGTTTTAAAATTATCTTCTTATTTTGAAATGAAATTCTGTTATTTTCTTTTGTGATGTTTTCGGATTTAAATGCTTAGAAATTTTTATACGTAAATTTTTCTTAGTATAATAACTAGTTGAAAAGCATTCTCTTCTCTATAAGAAATTTTGAATTGAAAAAAAATAATATAATTTAAATTAGATAGTAACATTTTTACAGATTTTAAAAAATAATAATTAAACTATTTTTTCCATTTTTTAATATTAAGAGAATCTGGAATTTAAAGAATTTAGGTTGACTATATTTATGATAGAATAATTATATAAAGTAATTAGATATTAAAGTAACCAAAAGAGCCTTTAACTGGTCTAATACCGTTACAGGAAGCAGTATTAAATAACCAAGCAAATTTAGCGATATTAGAATTTGATGGCGAAGAGTTTCGAACTAATAGTTTCTCATTAGGCTAAAGGCAAATCTAGTTGCTTGGCAATGAAATTACTCCTAAACGGATCCCAGTTAAATTTTTCTACCGCTAAATTATCGTACTTATTCATACAATTTCATGATGAAAATATGAATTTTAATATTAGCCCTCCTTGTTAGTTGAATTATATTTTTAAGTAGCTATATTTTCTTAGTTAAAATTATATTTAATCGTTTCCTATTCTTTCATATTTATCCTTGTGGTTTTATTACTATGCGAATCCGTGGGATTATTATGGTACAAGAAATAGAACATTTAGCGGTATATATTTATTAAATGTGTTAATATTTTTCACTCGTACATCATACAGAAAACTATCTATCTACTATTATTTTACCACAAGATATTTTTATCAGACAATATGTTAAAATACTTTCAAGAATAAGAATGTGGCAAGGATTAGAGTATAGTACCTACATTTCCCTTGACCTCTTTCATTAATAAACATTAAATGTAGCTATGAGTGTATCGTATCCTATGCAGGAACCCTACCATGATGGTAATCTCACGCGACCAAAGAATGCCTATGTTCCCTTTCAGGACAAGTGAGTTATTTTATACTAACAATCAAATTAGTTTACACGATATTTCACTTTATACCCCTATTCGTGTCCTTTATAAAGCGACGTTTTATGGGGAAAGTCACACGAGAATTGCCGCTCTCCATTTCCTCAAACCGTTCTTATCGGATTTCCATCCCTCTACACAAACCTTACTCATTCCGTTCTGGATTTGACTTCCGCGCTCCTTCACCGCACCCTTTCTAGACGGAAATTAATTGCCGACCAATAATGCTCCTTCCTTTATCTTCCGTCGCACTTGGATCTTCCCTGATTCCTCCCTCCAGCAGGTGTCTCCAGCGACGGGGCTTTTATTACACTCCTCTCCACCTGGTCACCCATATCCTAGCACGTGCATAAACTCAATCGCTGGGCGTGGATCCTTCGGAAGAGTGCCATCAGGTGTCCTGGAAAAGACGGTTGAAGGCACCCACGCGGTTTCGAACCCCCCTCCGTTAGTCTCCCGGACCGTTTTATAGAAACTACCAAAGAACGCCGCGAAATCAGCTCTCCGATTGTCTCCGCAGAACCTTCTGGTGTCTTCGGGGGAAAATCCGCGGTGGGGAGGAAATGGGTCAGGCAGATGAATTCGATAGATAGCTTCCGATAGCCGCGTAATTTCGGAACTCCGGAGCGCCGATGGTTAACGACGCTCGCGTTGATTTACGATTTCGGTTTTTTGCTTGGAAATGTCCTCTTTAAGTTGATCGGAGGTTAAAATGAGAGTCCAAACGACCAAAACTGCTGTTTCGTTCTCGGTCGTAAGTTATTGAGGAAACGAGAAATTATTGCAGAGGTGGTTAATTAAAGTTTTGTCTCGCACCTACTTATTTATAGATGAATAGTTTCTACGG
This sequence comes from Pantala flavescens, assembly GCA_020796165.1. Lineage (NCBI taxonomy): Eukaryota > Metazoa > Arthropoda > Insecta > Odonata > Libellulidae > Pantala > Pantala flavescens. Next base: position 14,344,416 of record CM036879.1, on the reverse strand, counting down.
AAAAATGGTAATTTTGGGGAAATGAAAGCAAAGCGGAAAACCCGTATAAATGTGTGGATAGAATTAACATTTGGTATTCGTAGATACATGAAATTGATATCAATAGATACTTCAGTAAAGCTTCGTGATGAGTTTTAGCGATACAGCCGGCATTTACAAAATAACTTTTTACGAAGTAATTTTTATTGTCTTTATAGTTTCTTATTGTCTCCATTAAACTTTAAAATAGCTTAGATAAAGTTTGAACGATAAACACATGTCATCCCCTTAGGGTCTTAATTGTTGCACTTCATATTTCGAAAAACTTACAAGTATTCTAACATAAAGTTAATACTAATTAGATCATACTAAAATTGATTTCAATATTTTACCGGGTACGTTAAGTGCAAGAGGTTTAGTGAGAGTGACCGGTACAAAATCATAGAAAAAATTGTGGGTAACAATAGAGAAAAATCGACAATTATTGTATTTATTATTATTATTATCTTATTACCCTAAAAAATCTCATTCTAAGGGTAGTTCGATAGTTAAGCAATTAGTGTTTCTTCATTCACACCTTTTCTGGATAAGATTCCCGATAGGGATTCTTATTCGAAGAGACACCTCAGCTGTCGGATAATGTCTGAAAGATGAGAAAACTGTATCAGAAGAAACCTAAGGAAATACGGACGTGAAAAAAGCTCTCAAAAAAAGCCTTCCTCGTACCTCACGTATCGGAAGCATAAAAATATTGTATTAATTATATCCGTAAAACTTGAGACAGTTTCTCGTGAAATCCTAATGTTGAATATAAGAAGTTGTAAAAGAATAAAGTTAGTTTATTTTTGATTTTTACAGGAACTATTAGGTATATGGCGTTATGATCTCGAAAGTGTTTCAGCTCTTAAGTTTTTATTTTTAACCCTTTGAGACCCTTTAATAGTTAAACTCATCTTAGATATACTAAGTGTAACAAATTTTAATAAGTATTTCTACTAATAGATACTCTGCCACCTTACGAGCGGTATACTTCTCTTTCTTAACCAAAAAACCCACTCGATTAAGGTAAACAGCACTCCATTCGTATTGTGAGTGCACCCTGTGGATTATGAAGTGCACTCTCTCATGACTTAAGAATATAATCCGTGAAAATCTTAACCAAATGCCTATTGCGGGCCGAATCTCGCATTCCAGAGAAGCGAGCAATTGTGTGTGTTATCTCAGCCCCCATTTGCGGAAGGGTTTCGCCCAACAGGAGGCGGCAGGTGAGGGCCCTTGGAGGAGCGGTAGGCGAAATTTGTCACCGTTATCTCATCTGAAGCGGCTTCTGGCAGTAAAAAGGCCCCGTGACGATTCCTCTACGCCCTTCGCCATCTTGAGCTTCGTAACCACTGACATCATCCCAGTGTTCCCCAACCCAAATCCTCTTTCACCAGATCCTATATTTCAGCACGTCTTTTCTCTATCGTGCCCATCTCTCCCCTATAATTCGGTTATCTCCCGGTGCATATTTACATACTAATGCCCCCTTTATCTGTTATTATACTTAACTAAACAGGGCCGTGCTAGGCTTGACCATCGGCTAATGCATAGTTTTTAATCTTGATAATTCCTCTACGCCCAAATCTATCTTAATTATATTATATTTATGAGATTTAAAGACCTATTCGTAAATGGTAGCTTTTGGAATCCCAATAGAGAGAACCTATCCTTAATTCAATGCAGCTGAATTTTACGGAAATATTTGAATTTTTCTGTGTGTGATTTAAGAGGAAGTGTTAATTTCCATGTCAAGCAGCGATGCGAAGAAGGGGGAGTTGTCTGCATACAAATATTTACAAAATTAACCTAAAATTGCTTACTAGAGTTCAGTTATCAATTTTTTTACCAGTTCGTCTTACGTGTGAATATGAAGTTAAGTTTCTGAAAATGGTATAACATGTTGGTCACATTGCTTTCGATTCTTTCGAATTTAGTTTTTTGATAAATTTAAAGAAATCTTTGAATTCGAATTAAGTCTAATTGATTACAGTTTTATGATAATTATATGTAATATTTTACATATTACCTGCGCATAAGTTGGTAAATTATTTATTGCGTTAAATGCGTTAATAAGCGTATTACTTATTAGTAGCCATGTCTTTATTTAATGACTGTATATACGTAAATTATTGGGAAGAATTTTTCTTAGTTTTTAAATTTCGTGATTAAACCTTTGCGTGAAAATAAATTAAGTCAAATCAGAAAAGAGCACTGGAAAGAATTCCTCGAAGTGTTTACGACATCATGATGATACTGTTGGCTACACGAATGCCTGGCATAATCTGTAATAAACCGACGTCAACAAAGAGATAATGCATTTTAAAATTTTTAAATGTTACTTATGTCACGAATATGCGGCACAAAGAAAAGAAAATGAAATCATTTCTTGGAATTCCCAAGTATGTTTGCGCATGAGACAGCTTTCTATCATTGGTAACGGAAATTGAATTTTCAGTAATAAATTATATCATATTGAATTATATTACGTAATTAACTTCGAAACTCGAATAGAAATGTGTACCTTAAATGAGAAGAGTCATGAGAAAAAAATTTAATTTGTAAAATCAATTAAATAAATATTATAGACATTTAGTAACTTAAATTTGATAAACCATGTAGTGCTTCTTTTTAAGGGCAAAAATATCAAATAAGAATTTAAGGCAGACACACATCTAGCTATATATCAGCTCTTTTCTTGTTTGATCGAAATTGAGAGTTGTCGATATACCGAATAGAATTTTTATACGCTTTATTCATGACTTCATAAATTTGCTCACAAAGTACTAAGGAAATTATAGAACATTCATTTATTACTAGCAGAAGAAAAATTAAACTGGTTTACAACATGAGATCTGATTATACGTAGATATTCTAAATTTTAATTTTATGTTTTCTCCGATATCAGATTGACTATACATTCATAAACAGTTAGATAATCATTGTTAGGAGTATAGGAGGTCGATAAGTCTGACTACTCTAGATGTATCTATTATTTTACATTGAAACTTTATTATTATAAATAATAAGATTATTTTTAAATTAAGATTATAATTGAGAAAGTAAGAATTCAAAAATCTTCTTTTCGAAAAAATAATCGTATTCATGTATTTCATCCGATTTATCAAAGATTATTCAGATTTGTAGATTTGTACATTTTGTTCCTTCTCACTACGTTAAAAAGAATAGAATCGATTCGTGGTATCCATTTCAGACTTTATTGACTACTTCACTTCGAGGAGGAGGAAACGTCACATGGTTAGCAACAGGATCGTAAGGATCCTCCCGAAATGAATAAAGGCCACGTGAAATGATTTGAAGGAGAAAAGCACGCCAGGAAAGGATTGAGTGGTAAAGGAGGAGAGCAGGGCGATCGGCAATAATGGCGCTGAAAGGTGTTCCTGCGAAGCATAAATTAAAAACAAAAGTTAGGAGGAATCCACGGCATTGTTGGCATGGAGGTAGGTGGCAGCAGGTGCGATCTCTCTCGAGCCATGCGGGTCCTTAGAAGATACGAGAGGGGGATGGGGTTAAGGGGTTGGGAAGATGGAATAGGAGAAGGGGAAAAGCAAATGTGGAGAAAGCGAGGATGAAAAATTAAAACTGCTATAAATGTGATAACGGGATTGGAGAAGTGCGAGAGGTAGATTAGGATTGCGAAATAGAATGATTTAGGTTAATCGACGCCTAATTCCATCTCTTCTGGATTACGAGACGTCTAATGTGTCTTCCTGGCTGTTTTAATTTGACTCAAATATAATTGCGTTCGTGTTAATTATCCTTCGGAGGTGTTGCGAATAAGTTGTAATGGAATATTTCTTTGGAAGGATTAGGTAATTTTATTTTAGACTCAGCGAAGTAGATAAATAAAGAAATTGTATCGTTAAAAAAATATAATTGTAATTTATCTTTGTCAGATAAGGAAACACTTTAATATATTAGGGGTAATGGAATTGAATCGTTATGCAAAAATCATTTATGCTAAATTCGCTATTTGGATGAAATGTAATGGAATTATTATTCCAAAATGAATCGATTTTAAAATGTAAGATTTTTCATTCCGAATCTAAATTTTCTGCAACTGAAATCAATTATATCAATTTAGTTCTTCGATATAGAGTGAGAGTAAACTTATTTGATTTCTTATGAATGCGAGGGATCGTTATACATTATGATTTATGTATGTCCATAAATGGAGGTTTAACAAATAATTTTGTCGTCACAATACGACATAACTCATATTCAAATTAGAGGTTAATAATATAAGATTGTCCTTGTATCTTTTGCCATAAGCTGAAAAGAAGTTTTTGGTGTGGATTTACGAGATTGTAGTTGAACTACAGAATGCAAAGTTCATTTCTATCCTACATGTTGCTTTGTTCATTTTTTACTGTTGCATATTGGTTATAATAATAAAAAACATCGGTTCAATTTTTTCTGCGAAACTTTATACTCAAGAGTTCTTTCTATTATTGGCCTAGAACGCCTGTACTTTTTGAATAGGATGCATGAGAATTTACTTTATGAATATTTCCCAGAATTCCGTTAAAGTTCTTTTTTAAATAATAATCAAGTATAATAATAATCAAGCTAGTATAATTGCGCAGAAAGGGAATTTTTTAGAACGTGGGAAAATTGGAAAATATATTGGCAGGAAGTAGACTCCAATGAAGTGGAGAAGATAATAAGAAAGTCAACGGAAGAGGAAGTGGAATTTTAATACAAGAACTCAATGGAGACACTTGGAGGCAAAAGAGGGAAGGGTTAGATGAACCGATACGATTATTTTCCTGAGATCTGCAGATAGCGTTTTAAGGTTAACCGGGTGTCGAAGGAGAATCTTCAGGAAATGTGAATGGATTTTACTCGTATTTAGTTCCCATGGTCCCTTAAGGAGATTTTTTGTCAGATTTTTATCGAAGAAAGCTAATGATATAATGAGGTATGATACTTAGTTAATGAAGCGAGCGAGGCACTCCAGTTCTTAGATCGAAGGTGGATATACGTATTGTGGAATATATGGCCAAATATGAATAAGTTTTGAATTTTTTGAAAAAGTTGTTAATTGAAATCATGTTAATTAAAATAATGTTTATTGTAAAACTCGTTCACTTCGAAAATATTTTGTACAAATATATTCATTCTACGTTTTCCCTTATTTTTCCGCCCAGCAGTTTTTAATGAACGAATGATTATCATTAGAAAACATGTTCATCGTTGCGGAAAACGTAAACAAACAAAGATATCTCGTATTTTGTGTCTTTATCCGTCGATAATGAATATCAGTTCGTTTTATATCAAGGAACACAAAACTATCGACCATTTTTCAATGAATATTTTCTTCGTTGTCAAATTTGAGGATAGAAAATATCATTATCATAACATAAATCGGAAATAGACATGACACCTATAGACATGACCTCTTCCCTGTAATGTTTCACCTTCGTTTGTCCCAAGTACTGCCTTACTTCAAATACATATGGCACCCTCAATGCTCCCTCTCCGATATTGGGCGAACTATAATTTAACTCACGTCTACCATACCCGAACAAGCTTTGCCTCTTAAAGAGTTCTTCCCGTAGCGCATGGCGTCTCATAGGAAGACACGTGCTAAATAACAAAGACCCCGCATAAAGTAACGGAAAATACATTTGGAAAGGAGTCCGTCTCCATGGAAAACTTCTCAACGGCGATTCCAAGACAAATTGTTCGTTAGAATGGAGAGAGGGGAACAGGTGAGGGTCGTAGGGCAAGGAGGAGCTATTGCCGCTTAAGACGTGACATCCGAGGGGCGGAAGACGAACTTAAAATGCTCGAATCGAAGGAGAAAAACGGTTGAATTAATTAGGGCAAAAACCGGTGGGGCTTAATGGAGAAGAAAAACTGATGGATCGGCACGACGGAAAACAGTACCTCCGAAAACCGCGTGAGATTTGGGGAGAAAAAAGTTTCCCACAAGATTATAGATAAGGCGTACGAAATATTGAATCGATGCAGAAAAAGATAGTTCTGCGATTAGAAGGAAGAAATTGAATCCATTTGTGCAAAGCGGGCACGATTGATTAGATAGTCAGCGTGTTTAACGTTCGATTGAATCATTTTTTTCACCCATGGCTCCAGCTGCAAATTTTAGATCGATTTATAATCGTTGCAGTTTGCGAAAAAATCCAACGTCTTATACATGATTTTTAATTGATGATTATTTAATTTTTTCATTAAATTAATATAATTTGTTTGATAGTTTAAATAGAGTAAATGATCGGATAATAAATTGAAAGCAAACTATATGACATAGTTCGTATGTTAATAAAAAGAACCTTTTTTAGTGGTATGGTAATCTTAAATTACTTATAATCCTTACTCCGCAATTATTAGAGTAAAATGGATAAAATATCATAATTAGTATACCGTTGCCAAATTTTTTTTTATTTTTACGATAGTTTGAAAATTATAGGTCAAGTTTTGGCAAACTTAAATTTTCCCCAAGTAGAAAAAGTCCTATAAAATATTTAAAAAGTTTAAAGATTTTCATCTATATTTAAGCTATCAAAAGTATTGCTAGGATAATAAAAAATTAATATTAGTCTATTTATTTTAAATATTGCATGTTGTAATTTCATGCTTGTCAAATTCAAATTAATTTTTTATCGGTGAAGGTAAAAAATGTTCCATTATGGTTACGATGGATGTAGTATCATCCAACTATTACTTGCTGTCATCTATTGAGAGATTGTATTCTCGTTCGTGTACATTGGAAGTGTGTAAGTTCATATTTAAGGCAATAATTCTTGATAATCGATCCAAATTCCAAATCTATTACATTTAACAGCTCTATATAAAGCTCTAAAATATAGATAAATAAACAAACTAAGTGATCTATTTATTTAATTTATTCACTCTCTCAAAAAAATTCAATATATGCTAAGTGAATTTACTGAGCAATCCGTAAGATTTCAGGTAAGAATTCCTTGCTCGTAATTACCTTACACAGGTTATAATGAAGGATATAAAAGTCCAGCTATTCTTTACGAAGCGAACATTCATCGCAAAGTCAAATAAGAATCGCGAATATAGATCGTGAAATATATCCCTCATGTAATGGCCCCGAATTACATCCTTCTTTTATCTTCTCGTTTTCACGCGCATCTGTTATGCATCCCTTCATGACGACTCTTAATATTACCAACGTATCTCGTAATTGAAACGGCCGCAAAAAACACTAAACGCCTATCCGCCGATTTGCATATATTTTTTTCCATCTCTCGTGGACCATAGCGGGTGCCAATTCATTCATCAACTTCCTTCTCGTTTCTTCTGCGAACGTTGACGGAGAGGCGGATGCTGGAGCGTAAAAATAGCGGCAAGAATCATTTGGAAATTACTGTGTTCTCCGCTCGGAGCATCTCAATCGATTACTCGGGAAACGTAATGAAGTGCATTATTCATCGAAGGGCAGTTAAACCGCTGCTTTAGATATCATCACTCTCGGGCTCATATCCTCGCCGTGACGGAATGACTGCTTTGGATAGCTAAAACCTCAATTTATCCGATGAATTTGAATAATTCACTCCGTGCCATCTGTCTCATTACGAAGGAGACGTTTTATTACGTTAGAGTTTATTTCGCTTTAGTTGATCCAGTTTCAATGGGTTTGTTGTTCATGCGGATTTCTCTTTATTGAATATAGCTATTTATTACATCAATTAAAAGTTAGGCTTACAAATACCATACTTATTTACTTATTCCTCCTTAGATTTTTACGAAATGTGATACTAATTTCATGGCTTACTGTACAATTTACTTCTATTTTAAGCAATCATTGAGGGTTTTAGTCTTTTTTTCTGTCATAATTTGCTAGCCAGAGGTTCTGTATTCACCTATATTCGTATAGTGAGAGAATAAAGCTTTGTGTAGTAATTACTGTTCAATTTTAAAATAATTTGTAAGACCCTCTCTTTCTTCTGCTTAGAAAAGCTTCTTCCTTGAAACATGTTAATCAAAATGAGGCGATTTAAGTTTTGATTTTAAGAAGAACATTTCTTTTTTCGGCACATCTCATTTTATAAAATTAAATTTTATCTAAATATTTATATTCGAAGGGAACTTGGAAAATTAAAGGAAAGTATTTCAGATTTTTTCTAACTGTGTTGAAATCTTTCGTGCGTTGAAGTCACCTAGGAAATGGTCATCTAATATAAATGTGAAGTATCTTCAGAACATTACGTTATATCTTGCAAGCTCGTCAAAATATATAATCTGGATCATTTGATTAAATTCTTTATATTGGACGGGAATTTTGACCTTTATTAGAAAGATTTTCTTTCTTATGGACACGATTCTTTTCCATCCCATCTATTTCTTATTCGAATGAAGTTAAACCGATGATTTGTTTTCTTACTTGGACAGTGCTGTTTGCATTCCTTCTAACCCTATGTATATCACACAGCTCTATTTCATGACGTCAAATAAATTTCTACATAACGAGGGGTGGTTTTCTGGGAACTTCAATTTCCGGCAATTATACCAGCTGCCATATCTGATACGATTTCCAAGTGTCCCATCCTTTAAGATATCTGACTTTCTATTCAAGAAGCAATTTTGAAACATTTACGTAAGTTTTCAATTAGTCATTCACGTGCGAGAAGTAACCTCACGTGTTCTTCAGCTGGTTAGGATGAAAGAGAGGAAGGGAAATGGATGGAACATAAAAAAATAGCCCCTAAAGAATTTTGGAGTGGCGCGAAAGTTAAGAAGGAAATGATTAAGTGACGGATGGGGAAAGGAATGGGTGTTTTTGTTGCACTTGTGCGATTTGAACGTTTAACTGGTGTTCTGGACTGCCAAGTACAAGAGTTTACTTCGCGTTATGAAGCCCGCTTTGCTCCATGATTTATACGTTGACCCGTTCGCCTAATGCGATTTTCATTCGACTCAATGCACGATTATCTCGATCAAGATGTGCTAGAGTAATTTCGTGGGTTTTCCAGATGAATGTGCTCTTCATATGTGAAGCAAAAATGACTGTAAGGACCATTCGATGCAAAAAGTCATACACATTATTTTTATTTTCTATAATTCTTATATATTATATATACTTGTGAGTCTCTCTTGTAGAGATGGAATGTTTGTGGCTGATCTCAGCATATTGGATTAGTATTTACTTTTCTATACGAGGACTGATTATAAAGTTCACAGCAAAAACAAAGACCATCAAATGTGGAATTATGTTATAGAATGGTATCCATCGATAACATTTTTATTGGAGTTATCTGAAGATTCTTATTTTCGGTGTATTATCTTCAGTGCTCTAATTTTCATCAATATTCATTTATCATTGTTATTGATAAACTGAGAGTTCTTTTTCCATTATGCGATTGTGTAGCACAATTATTCATACATTTCTTTACTGTCAGTTCAGATTGATAGTTCCCTGACTTGCTTATTGATGTAAATAAAATACTTTTACATAGTTTGAGTTTTTAATTATAAATTTCCGTCGAACTGGTCTATGCCAAAAACCAATCTTCTCTATTTTTCCTATAATAAGGTTTTTAGGTATCTCATTAGATTTGATTTCCATTCATTAGTTCTTGTAACTTTTTTCCATAATATTTCTTATAGCCTTAGTAGTATTAGTAATATTATAATAAGATTTAAGCTCTGATGAAAGATTAATGTACGATAACAAATACAGTTCGTAAGTGAAAATAAAATTTATAATAATCGGAATTTCTATACTCGAAAGGCTGTCTTGCTCTCAGTTTTAAATTGCTCCAATGTTGTACGACGTCGCAGTGAGAATACTTGTTGCACCCTAACTATCTTAATTCTTAAAAAACGTATTAAAGCCGCTTCTTGAAATCCTCACCAAGATATTTTCCGCTTTTAATGCAAACGCTTTACCGCCTGAAACATAATGAACATAATAGCTTTATCCCATGATTTGAAATTTAACTATTTATGGTATATCAAAGAATACATTATTGCTTTATGAATGTCTTTCTAATTTCGTAATTCATTACATTACTTATTATTTCCGTTTCTCTAAATTACTTTTGAAAACATCATATCCTATAGACTAACTTTAAGCAATGTTATTTGCTTTTCTAGCTCCTTAAAAATACTATAGTCTTCACATATATATTTTTTTATCTATCTATAACTGTTAACTCAGTATTTATAATCTTGTTGCAATTAAATTGAAGGTTACAAGATTTATTATATAAATTTACTGACTTATGTAACGGCTAACGAATATTAGATATTTTTAAAGCAACTTTAGTTAATTTGTCTATATCATTTATAGTATTATTAGATAGCTTAAAGTATTTGAGAATTCTTTCGACTAGTAACCCCGTATTTTATCGTCCAACCGAAGGCCAATAAAAAGAATCCAAGCACCGGCAGTTCGATCGGCAGAAGCCGCACCGCAGGCTGTTCGTTTTCCCGAAAGAATATAATAGCGCTTACGGGAGTCCGCTACACAAATATATAAATATAGATCACCTGCGACACTCATTCACAGGTTCTCGCAAAAATTCGCCATCCGCCGCCCCTTCCCCTTTTTGGCCACCTGCGGCTTTTTTGCAGACGCTAGCCATCGGAGGTGAGTTACTCGTTCGAAATGAGGCTGGTGAGTTAGGCGCATTGACGTGGGCGAGTTCCGCGAAGAATAGCGAAGTATTCGGCCGGTATTTTGTCTTACCTCGGACGAGAAAATAGAGGAATACGGGAGGATTCGGCGGCGGCAGGTGCGGAGGTCCAACGTGGTGGGTCCCACCCCAGCCCCCCCCCTCTCTCGCCCACCTGCTGCATCTCTCCTTTCGCCCAACTCCCTCGCATACTTCCGAGATATTATCTGGTCACTGCTTCAGAGATTTAAATCCTGTTTGGGTTCAGGCTATTTTTCCCCTCACGAAAATGTTCATTTCCGCATCGTTTGGGGATGCGCTGTTTATCCATTGCGAGTCGCGGTTATCGTACCGCAAGAGTGTGGTGGTTCAATAGGGCCTTCGAAGCTGTGGTCTGCGGTTTCTGGAAATGAATTGGTAGACGGCCGCGCCGACAAAGAGAGCTTCGGAACCGGTGCCGAAATTTCTGTCAATTAAAGAGAGTGTTTTCAGGAATTCGCGATTTAATAGTTTGTGCTCGTTTACCGAATCGGTGTACATTCCTGGAGACGAGAGGGGATTAATGTTCGCGAAGTTTGTTCTAACCTTTATTGCTCGAAACGAATTTATCGGGTTGTTTTCTTTTTGGTGGTTTTGGTTTAGTGCGTTGAACTTCTTAGGGGTCTTTCTTACAAGATATATTATTTGTTTTGTAAAATTATAGGTTTATCTGCATTAATATTCGAAAAGGTTAAGGTTATATTGGTTAATATGGTGTAAAGTTTAAAAGAGAAACGAAGTAATATTAGGACCCATAGTTACCTCCGAAGTAATTAGACCCATAGACGATAGCTACTATATTTGCCTCACGGAGATTTTAAAATTAATTCCAAGATTTAATAGAAAAAATTCGGAGGCTAGGACTCGACCAGGGTTTCCCCTATTTTTCGGTTGGGATCTCTAGCCATTGATCTATTTCCCTAGAAGATTCATAGAAGCTGTTAAGCCATTCTATACAGGCGTTGCATTTTTGTTGATTGTAATTGTGTGATTGTAATCAAGACTGATTTCCTCGAAAAAATCGTGAATACAGCTTTAAAATATTTATGGATTGAAGCATTTTGGGCTCTTAACGAAAATTATAGCATCGTTCTTTGATATATAGTTCTATATTGTATATAGATCGCATATACCGTGTCTAAAGTACGCAAAGATACCGAAATAAAGGTAGGAGAAGAAATATATACTCAGCGCTCAAAGGCCTCCTCCTGCAAAACTCGGTCGCAAGCTGGAAAGCATCGCAAATCATGACGGGAAATAAAGTGATTATACACTCCTCTCGATTTTAAGCTCTTTACCATGAGTACCGTCTCATTTTTTCCTCCGAGTACTAATAAACTCCTTCCTTTCCTTTGGATGAGTGACACCGGGACTAATTAATCCAGCACAGTATCAAAAGCGATGTCAGTCACGGTCAATAACATCCTTTCTCGTGGAGTGGGGATATATAATAGATCGCGGCATAAAAATGTTGAGCGTGCGCCTGCCATAGGCCAGCACCTGCTCTTGTGGGGCCGCCGTCTCAGATGTGGTGGATCCATCCACCACTCCTCTCTGATTTAGGGAGCAATGACCAAGTGGAAGGAGGCGTACGGAATGCGCCAAAGGAATTGGGATAACACACGGCGATGGTGGTAGAGAGATAGGGAAGAAGAGAGAGGTGTGATGGTAGGAGACATGCGGATTTAAAAGGACACGGAGAGATATGTTTTCCGAGAGAGAGTGGGAGTCCATCTCCGATGCCCCCTCAAGCGAGAGGTTTTTTGTGATGTGTAAATAAGGATAATTAAAAAGGCATAATCGGTCGTAAAGGCGGAAATATTATACTCGTCCATCCAAGAGGATGTTTTTACAGGGTACATCTGGGATCCTCTTTCATTAGGAGAGTGGAGAAGAGCATATGTTTAATTTCAGATTATGAATACGAGGCTCGTGGAGTTAATATTGGGATATATGAACTCATGGTCCTACTTCATCGAATTTAAATTACGATGAGGACGGATTAATCTTTTTTTATATATCTGTGTCTTAGTTTCGTTGCTAAGATAGCTATATTAAGTAAGTCTTGATGGATAAGGAGTACTTATCTGAATAATTAGTAACCTACGTTGTTTATTTATTTAAATTTCGCTTCCTAAAAATCATATTCTCATTTTTAAGCGTTTGCCATATACCAAAGTTAAATAAGCTATGGTTAAAATATCTCATCTTGTAGAGATTATTTACGTTCTTTTATTTCTTAACCGAACTCTCAAAATCTTAAAAACTTAACCTAGCTATCAAATAAAAAATGGGTAATATTACAAAAATAAGAGAGTTTTGAATTGTCAAATTATATTCAGAAAAAAATCTTTTGAGATTGCTTTTCCCCTAGAGTTTTCGGATTCATTTAAGCTGTTTAAATTCTAATTCTAAGAGAAAAATATTTTTGACATACCCGATTATTTTTATACGTAGTAAAACATTTTTCAGATCAAAAGAGTACATCTGAATTTTCATAAAAATAACCTTCGTATGATATGCTTTTATAATTGGATCGATTTTATATTTTTTAAGTCATATTTATCATCATCTGCTCTTCATTATGTGCAAAAGTAATCGTTTTACCGTTTAACCGCAATTTCCAAAAAACCGTTATGATTTCATAAGATTCGGGTTTTTTGATTCACGTTCAAAACTGTGTTTCGATCCATGAAACCTTCCTTTACACTTAATATCGCTAAAATTGCGCCTCATCCATACATTATAATTGGCACTTTTTATGCTCGGAAAAAGAAAAACCAAGACTTTAAGCAGCTGTTTCGCTTTGTCTTACTCATATGATTGTGGGTCAAGGCGGGCAAAAAAACGCACCAAGTTGTTCATGCAGTCAAATAATGATTTCGTTTTCTCTTCACATGTATACGTTCAAAACGTTTTATTTAAGTTAATGGATAACCGGTTTAAATCAAAGCGAACTACTCTTTCCAACTTATTAGTCCTTTTATTACCTTGTAGTTGTAAGTCCGATGCAGTATGTTTCATTATTGTTTGAAATTATTGTACATCCGACTTATCATCCTTATTACGAAAGAAAATGGAAATATTCAAAGCTTGATCCTAAGGTGAAAATTTACAACCAAACTCTCTCATTCATTAAATACCTCAAGCGGATTTAAGTAAACTAAATACTTCGTCAGATTATTTAGAGTGAAAAACTAGGGACATCCAATGATATCATCCTGGTTATTTGATAAATTAGCCCTGAATTGTCATATATTAAAGGATTAATAACATAAAAATGACTTTAAATGTTTCGGTTATTAGACGAGAAGCCTAATTACAAGTTTATTACCTTAAAGTTTATTCTCCTAGCATGTAATGATTCTAGATATGTATCAAGCATTAACTTAGCATCTTTATTTGTTACCCTAGCTTTCGGTATCGATTGCTTATTCCACGGTTGATAAATGCATGTTAGAAATAAAATTCTGTAAATGATATATACGTACGATTACCTTCACTTTTAAAATTACTTTCCAAAAATGTTACCCAAAAACTGAAAAGGATATGAAAATAATGTTATTTCATTCTTTCAGTACATGATAGATATAAACTCTAAGCGTAATTTCACGCCTAAATTATCTGTTTACACGTGCGGTGAAATATCTATGTTCGGTATGCGCATCTATTCTTCGCATCATTTAACACGAGGAACGTGATATACAATTTTCCGAATTTCCCATATATCCTTTTCCCGCGCGTGAATTGTGTAGGTTAAACTTAATTATACTTTCAAATGACGACACAATCGAGAGTAGTAATGTCCGTAGATAATCGGTCGTCCCTCAAGAAGGATTCCTTAATATTACATGAGCAGGTTTGTGAAAACTTTTAGATTTTAGGTTCTCACTGATAGCGTTGAAATATTCTTAAACGGAAACCAAAGTTGGACGATATCTCACTTCGAATAGAACTAAAAGTGAAATAAATATTAAGTTAGTCGATTAGAGCCTCTAGCTATCAATCTTTATGGTCCTAAAATGGCATCTTCTGTATAAATTAGTAACTCTGATAGTTAATTGCTCAGGTTTATCTGAATAGGAACCAAAGTCAAAAATAGTTTGCTAAAAGTGTGTTGACGCGAAATTGCTCGCAAAATAACGCTCTTATCTTTGTAGTTATTAACAGTAAGGTTTTTCAAAAATACATTTGAAAATTATATATTTCATGCAAAAGAGGCCTTTCATTTTGATAAATATTTAATCGCTCGCTTCGCTACATAATGGGGACTATTTTAGTTAATATACGAATCCTATTGGCTCACTTCATCATCATTCATTAGTCGTATCTCAACGTTCAAAAAGAATATCAAGCCACGGATGAGTGAATTCTCCAAGCATTCCTGAAATTTACAATCCTATCTCTTATTTGTAAGTATATCAGCGCAAGGTACAATTTATGTCGATTTTTCTGGTTCCGATAGTTAAAACTTTGTTTATAGTGACAACTAACCTTATTTCCTTATGATAGAATCTTGTGTAGATAATGTAGGCAATTAATAAGTCTTTCCGCCCGATAAATCCCTCAAATTTGTGAGCATCTTTGTTTTCTTATGGAAATCTAACCACAATATATCTTTTTCTAGTTTTATTCTCTTTTCCGTCGAAAATATTGAATTTTTGTTTATTTCCGGTTCCCTCCATGGAACCGGTTCGAACCGGAATTTTCCGCTTTGACCACTACAATTTATCCTCCTGAGACCTTGAACAGTTTAATTCTTATATTTACAAATCCTAAAGTCAGGGCTTATACAATGAAGTCCTAGTGAGCTTTGAGAATTATTTATCGGATGAAACAATTAAAATAGTATAAAATATGTATTTTTCCTCTACTAAATCCGGTTTTATTAGTAATTGATTTGTATAACACCTCAACAAGTACATCAATCATAAAGTTCTGGATTGAGTAACCATAGAGAAAAGTTAACATATTCATATTTTAATTTCGTTAGGATTCCTTGATTTCCATAGTTACCGTACAAACATCTCGCCAATTTTTAAAATATAAATCACAAAGGAAAATGCAGCGATCGTAATCAGCGTTGGGTTATTCACTAATGTCTCATGACCGAGATAAGTCGAGTTATTTATCATTACCACTTTGTATTTTATAGCTACTTCATGAACTTCAAATTTTTTTCTATGTAAATTAATTCTATTTTATTCATTCTTGATTGAAGTATTTTTTCCATCATTCGTTCATGGATCTCATATCAGTATTTATTTATGCGTTATTTTTTATATCAGAGGTCTTTCATTTATTTTGAATGTAAATCTAGAACCTACTGATTTTATATCTAAATTAATCCTTCCGTTCGTATCTGTAAACTATATTTTTTGTTTCCACATCAGTGAATTCGTTCCATATGTATCTTATATTTCAGATCCTTTATCTTTAATGAAGTCATTTTCTTAATTGAGGCATAAAATCCGTCAATGAATACGTATAATTTGTCAATAAATTGCTATCTATGTCTATCTTAGGAATGCAATCTATCCAGAATCTATATAACATCTACCAAATATTTTGCCACAAAATTCCTAGAATTAGGTCACGCCGAAGAAAAAACAATTCTTCTCTATCAGTGTTCATCTCATTAAGATTTTATACATTTCCATTTATCCCCTCTATTCTTAAATATCTGCCTCGCATATTCTCCTCTTTCCCTTCTCTTCGCGGCACCTGGCTTTCAACGCCACCCGCGTCGCACCACGTACCAACGGTAAGTCCCACATGGTGTCCCCACCCTTCAATCTCTTCCCAATCCCTCAACTCCTTACCTTCACTTATTATCGCTATTCCTAAAACACATATACCATTGGTCGGAGATAGCGAAACGACCCTTCGTAATCTACTATCCCCCAATCGCCTCAACTCAGAAGATTTATCATAAAGCGGAGTCACGAGCGAAATTTGGAGAAAGAGTTTTAGTTCCGGTAATTGCCTCGTCTTCCTCCTTATCGGGAATTGTTTTGAGTTTCTCCGCTCGAGTTCTTAAACGATTCGTTCGAAATGTTTCCTCGCGAGGTTTCCAACCGAAGCGCAATTGCGATATCTAAATCAGAGGAGAAATGAGTTCCGCGTTGATAAGACTATAGAAAAATGAATTTGTTTTTTCGAGTGTCCGAAGAGAAAGGCTCGTTTCGATATTGTTTCTGTAATTGAGCAATTTTCCTTCGCTTACGGAACTTAGGAAGAATGTTGTTGTTTTTACGTGAATATTTGACATTCGCTTTCTACGTCCATCCTGAATTTGGTCGCATTATATTTAATTATTCTAATTATATGTTCGAAGGTGTTAATGACGACATTCATTTCACTGCTTGTGATTAATTAGATAATGTATGGAGATGGATAAGATGAGTGATGTAAGATGATGACTCATTCACAGGAACACTTTATTACGTTTGAGGCCGTACTTAGAACCATAAAATATCCTGTATTACGTGAATAGGATTAGGATGATTATTACACTTACTATGGCTATACTTTATAATAAGGAAATTTTATAATTTGCAGTTCTAATATTGTTTCATTGTCATTTGAAGTTTCAAATTGCTGCTGAAGGTTTTATATAGTGCATTACTGTATTATCGACAATATTGTAATTAGAATGTGAAAGTAATTAATGTATTTCAACATATGTTGCGAATGGTCAATCACTCATAACGTAAAATTTTTTGTGATAACTAAATAGCAAGAAGGAGATATGTTCGAATATCTTCATTTACACGACTAAATTAAGTAACTTATAGCCATGAAAAAAGACGCATCTATCAACATTTTTGAAAATGCCCTTCTCGTTATCCAAACCAAAAGCAAATCTGATTAAATTTGCGCCAGTTACCTACTCTCTTCTGCCTAATGTATACACCGTTTGCGATAAAGTATACGAGTAAAATTCTCAAAACAGTCAGCATTTGATTCCTTTTTATATCTGTAATAGAAAAAATTCTGGTTCGATGTGAGAGTATATTAGTCGGTGACGTTATGATAATAAATTCAAGCCGCACTCCTACTGTGTTCTTTAGTAAGTACATTACGCATTCATATGCGTTCGATCATGAATTCAAATCCTTCCAACATGCGCATCAATTACATTACCTTACCTAAGAACGAAAATATGACCACGAAAACATACCCATCCGGATTCTCTCATTTCCATCTCATGCCATCGATATTCTTATCGCGCAACCCCTAAAGCTCTCCCTCTCATTTAAAGCCAAACATTTTCCTGTCTCGGACTTCAATTAGTTTCCGGCACATGCAACGATTGGCCCACGGAAACCTCTCTTATAATCTCGTCAAAATACGGAGCGGAATATTAAGGCATTCCGATAACGAAAATCGTCCCATGATTCGTGAAATGCAGGTGTTCCGCGACCAGAGCCCGATAAAGGGCGAACTCGTCTTCGGAGGGAAAAAATAAAGAGGTTTACTCGTCGAAGGGCCAAAACAGAGAGTGTTAAGTGTTCGAGAGTTAAACGGAAGTGTTTTCGTGTCGGAAATTCGAGGGGGGGAGATAAATTCCGTCGATAAGTTTAACGAAGGAAACAGGACCGGATCCTCATATATGGAGAGGGATTGGTAACACACACGCGGAATGAGAGCGCATGTGAGCTTGGATTCGATTGGGATGTGTATCGCATGTGTGCGTGGAAATGAAGTGTAGCGAAGGGAAAATATGGAGGGAGAGGCAGGTGGGGTCAAATGGTAGAGAGGATTTGATTGCGAAGGGGCGAGGGAATTAAGGGGCAAAGCTATCCGAAATGTGCTTGGTGATAAGTAAAAAGAACTGGATTAAAAACCGATCGAGGCGATGAAAAATTTTCGATTATTCTATCATTACCATGGTGAACTGGGTAAATAGTAACCAATTGAGGTCTTGAGGTGAACTCCTACAAACAGTCTTCGTGATAATTCTATCGGATATCGTTTGTATTCTTGAGAGTATTAATATATTTCTATGAACACAACTTTTCTGATTACCAATTAGCGCCTGATATAATTACTTTAGCATTGCATAGTTGATATAAAAACATGAAACTGATAATTATTCAAATTGAGCAAGATATTGAAACGGAAGTAATGGGAAAGTACATTCAAAGGTAAATTGATATATTCGATAATCATACATCCGTTTATATTAGAATCCTAAGTTTTTGTGATGAAAATAAAAAGACTACCTCAACCTGTCATAAATTCAGACGATTGAACAAGAGTGTAACTTTTCGATGTTGCGGATTGATAAAGATCCTATCCAAACAAATTTGATACACCTAATCTTTGTGAAAGCATTCATTTATTTGAAATACAACTAATCCAGAATGGTATGAGTGTGATGAAGGTATAGATAAAAATATGGCGATCACTTATGTCAATAAATTTTCTAAAATATGCGAAGTGGTATAAGTCAGATAGATGATTCTATCAGGTAGAACGATCCAAAAATTTTGATACGTTTCAAAAAAACCATAATCTACCGAAGATACGAGAAATTTCAGCTATAGTATTCTTAGTTCATCATCAGAATGTATACAGAAATCTATTTTCTAATTATGGAAAATAAGTATATCTTATTAAAATGTAATGGAGATAATTAAAGGTAAATGGGGAGTGAAATGAATAATTAATATGTATAGAACGTATTACTTGTAATTTTAAGGATAGTATAAAAATAATATTAATTTTAGAGAATAAATTATGAAAATTTGTATAAATCTCTAACCATGTTCAGGTTCAGAAAGGACAAATTGTACAATATGAGATTCATCATAATCATAAGGCCAGTGATATGTTTTTCCTTTTATAAGTCTAAGATTAGTAGATAAGTTAAGTAACATTCAAGTTGCTTAGTTCATTCGTTGAAAAATACCACTTTTAATCGGTTAAATAAATAAAAATTTGGGTATTTAATATTCTGCTCCTCATGCATTTTTAGGAATAGGAACTGGTTTAACAAAGTTATAAAATAAAGATTATCTACGTAAAAGGAAAAATGATTTAAATCAAAAGACTGATTTGACTTCTGATGAAATAAAAAATTAATGACTTGAATTAATAGGAATATTGAAAAGTACACTACTCATTTACATTATTATAACTTTAGAAAAATAAAAGAAAAGAAGTGAAAAGCCAAGGAAATGTTGATGTATAATAGGTATGAGAATGGGATGTCTAAAAGATGTTGGAACTTAGAAGAAAAAAGCTTACATTAGGGAATTGCAAATTAGCACGCGTATGTAGAAGCGATTGACTGAAGGATATTGGACGATTCATGAAACAGATAGTTTCTTTGATTTGAATAAGTGTGTTCATACTAAATTAGCTTCATATAAAATACCTTCAAGTCGAGAATAAAGAAAAATTAAATTTTCATTTTTTAATTTCATACTCCCTCCACGCATAAATACGAAGGTAAAAGACTATCGAAGCAGATAAAGTGTATAATTTCTTCTTGAATTATTTTACCACATACGTTACAAGATTAATAGAAAGTTTTTTTTTAATCTGTTTGCGGCTCCAAAGATACAATAAACTTAAGTTAAAAGTGAGGAAATTTTGTAAACTATGGTCTAAATATATTCCAGTTTTTTTTAATCTCAATTATTTTGGAGAT
Source organism: Pantala flavescens (assembly GCA_020796165.1). Taxonomy (NCBI): domain Eukaryota; kingdom Metazoa; phylum Arthropoda; class Insecta; order Odonata; family Libellulidae; genus Pantala; species Pantala flavescens. Next base: position 14,324,067 of record CM036879.1, on the reverse strand, counting down.
GGTAATATCACGAATTTATTCATAATAATAAGAAACGACACATTAATAGTGTATTAGGTCACAGATTCGTACCCATGTTCCAATCTCCCGATAAACTTTCAGACAACAACAAGGTGCCCTAGGATTTTTTTCTTCTGCTGTAAGTGGCTTTAATTTCACTCATCTTTCATTCAGACCCTTCATTATTCATCCTCTTTACTGTGCTCTGTCTCCTTAATCCGTACGCCTTTTCCCGATCGTATTTCCGTGGCATTATTACATTCCACATCTTTCTCTTTATTTGGTGTACTTGTTAACTGCGCTTGCTCCTGCAGTCCAGAATTTCCAAACCGGTTGCACGGTATGGAACAGCGGACGCTCGAAACTCTTTTATACAACTCACATATATCTATGATCAATGCTATATAAACTCGTGCGATACTTCACCAACATTTGATTTATATGCGAATGCTAAATTTATAATGGTGAACACCAAGGTTATGAAATTTCTATGAGTAACGAATTTATCTTGTTTGATCCTATGGGAAATTTTGTCTTTCCTGATAATACTTGAAATGAAAGATTATAAGAATATGTCGTGTTTATATGCCTTAACTGCCTTTGGAAACTGTAAGCTTTTCTTAGTTATTGAGAAGTTCTTTTGATGAAGTAAAATCATAGAGAATAAACAAAATAGAAAATTAGGTTAGTGGAGAAATTCATATTTGGTGTTAGTGATTTTAGTATTAACTATATGTATCTATGATTATTCGGAACGAAAATATGATAAGACTAATAACATTTAAAATTATATGATGATAGGAAAGCAGCTATATCAGGGCGTCATTGAGACCTAGATGTTTCGTCTAAAGTCTTATATTTGAGTCAATTACGAAAGAAATATATAGTATAAAATAGAACACATACTATTGATTACGTTTATTTAATTAAAAATATAAGTTTGCACTAGTGAAAATAACAAGAAAACACCTACAATTAAAAAGATATATAAATATGAATTTTATCTTTATATTAAGTGTATTTTGGCCTTCTTGGAAGCATATTAACGAAAGAAGAAATGGATCATTCTAAAATTGATCCTATGAATCATAATGAGGATTGTAAATTGCATAATCTTAAACTGTGGGTCGGAGAATCATGTGGGGTATTGCTAAGCATCAGATACGTCCTGTCACTTATATATACTCATAGACTATCAATGCTAAGAACGTTTATAAATATTTCTTTTTAGAACTTCTATTTTCCACTTATTTAATTAAACCATCTGTTTTGGGTTTCAAATCATGCCAAGTTGTATAGTCTTGCGTAAAATTTGAACTTCCACCCAATTCATCTCATTGCAATACATCCATACTTTACCCGAACCAACATTTCTCACTCAAACCCTCCTCATGCATATATTCGCACTAAATTTGATCCTCCGAGATCCTCGCCAAATCCAACGACTGAATAATTTCAAAACGAAGGAGAGGAATTCCTAGACGGGCGTATTTATAACCAAGATGCGTACGAGAGAGCAAGGTGCTTGTCAAGTGAGAAACAAAGGAGCCACTACCAGAAAAAGACAATTGGATGACAAAGCTCTTTCGTCCAAGCACATTGCTAACTACAAGGGGTGCGTCCGAGGGAATTTGTAGGAGAGCGGCTGTCCGCAGAAAGAATGGGAGTAGTCAACCGTTGGAGGAGGCGTCGCGTGCCTCCACAGGGAATATAGCCACCCGCACACACCCACTCCTTTAATCAAACTCTTAGCCATCACCCGATACTTCCCTACGCTATCCGCTGCTTCAGAGATGTGTGCACTTTCATACTACTTTGACGGATCATTTTTATGAAGACTATGCATTATTAGCGAGAACTATATATCTCTCATTAATTAATCATTGAACGTTCCCAGTATTACAGTTTCCTGAGGCATTTTGGCATCCTTTTCTATGTATTTGGTATCACTGAGGATTAATATTTACCATAACAAAAATATCTTGAAAGCTATCTTAATATGATAAGAATAATTCATAACATCATAATTATTACCATATAAATTTATTTAGGAAAGGAAGGATACTTTGTTTTTTTGCTCAATAAATTTATATTTAATAACGAATGAATTAATCAGATATACAGCCATTTTATAATTTTCAGAAATGATTTTGTAAGTCATTGGAATTTAAAATTAGTTATTTTTTATTGTTCTGTTTATTTTATTCTGAAATAATATTTACATTTATTGAAGATTGGGATTGATAATCAGGAGTTAGCGCTCTCAGGCATTGGATTTTCTAAGGTTTTCAAGGACAAACGAAAATATTGGTAAATTCAATTGGAAAATATTATTACTATCCTAAATATCTTGTAATAGTTAAGTTTAATTTTGATGTAGTGTTAACAATCTATGCCGCCTCCTTTAACTGATTAAATTTTAATTAATTAGGGGTATTAGCAACGAGCAACAGATACATTATCAGTAATGAATATAAGTTATGCAAATTTTGCGATGATTTTTTGAGTCAATCCTACATTCATCTTAACGTTGAACCTTATTCGCGCCTTCAATTAAATTCATCATTCATGTGTTCCGGTAAAATAGCATCAAAAAATCTATCACTTAATCAAGAATGCGGTATGTTTATAGTCGGAATTGATTATATCATTATTATTATTATTAGTGATTGTGTAGGTATTAAATATATTTATTATAATAAATTTATTCACGAAACGTTGGGGAGATTGGATGTTATAACGCTTTTAGCTTCCCAGATGGATCGTTGAATTATTCCCTCTCCCAATACGTCATCCTCGTTTTCTTATTCGGACGAAAAAAAATCTTCCCGAGCCCTTCGCAACGGCGATTATAATCGATCCCCAGTAATTCCCCTATCAATTAAAATCATCCCTCAACTACCACTTCATTGAAACTCCGATCGGATCTCGTCCTTAAACCACTCTCTCATCGCTTCCCCGATATCGTATATGACACGCAGTTAAAATAAAGTAGTGCGTCTTTGACCGTCATCACTCCATTAACTTCATAAGAGTCCGTAAAGAGAGTGACCAAGTACTTACACTTAAGCCATAACACGGGAATATTTTTATCTTCCCGTAAGAACCTCGGTACTTTAACACCGGTGCCGATGCTTATTTTTTCCCGCTTTCGTTTTCTCCAAAGCGTTCCGCAGCTCATTTTCTCCTCTATGTCCTTTTTCCTCTTTGCTCTCGGTTTTCGTACGCCCTCACTTTTTTACTCGTTAAACGTCCATACCTCTGACGCCCACCACCTGTTCGAAAAGAAGAAATGCGATGGAGTGGGAAGGGTCTCGTCGGGAGTAAGCCCCTTACGAAGGCGGGGAAGGGAGATTGAAGGTACCGAAAAGGATTACGTGGTTTAATAGGAGTCCACTGCGAGACCGTCTCTTGCTTCGTTCCGATCCGAAATAATAGGAGAGAAATCTTAAGGAACGCTTACGAGTTACTATGATTAGATCAGTGCGAATGTGAAGGATAAGGGATCCGTGCTGAAGTTAGATGAAATAAAGAAAATTCCATTGTTGAGTTACTACTTCTTATATAAAATTGCCGAGAATTTTTTATGTTTGTTTCGCATTAATTTGATTTTATTGTGTATTTGTAGAAACTTCCCTCAAAATGTAATGATATTAATTAGCTCTTTTTTCCAAATTTAATTCCACGAAACTTTGACTTAAAGAATCCTAAAGCCGAAGCCTTATCATTATACATACATACCCATACGAGCGACTGCTACAACCATAGAGATTAATAATATTTTGGGTGATTTTGAAATCAAAACAAATAGATATTACGTCTGCATGATGTATTGTCTTCAGTCGTATACATCAATGAAGTAAACAAGCTATGCTTAGGTAGCGAAGGAATTTCTTCTTGACGACATGAAACGAATTATGCACAAGAATAACTTACACAAGTAGTAGTAAACAGAAAGGAAGAACGATAAAATCTTCAACGGTGACTTATTACTATAAAGAGATACGCAAAGAGGAGTCGTACAAAAGCTTCGACAATACCTTCCGGTGAACGAGTTCTCCCTCTGAAGGCACTCCTCATCCTGCACAGTCACTCTCGGTCTCTTCTTTATAAAACATAACCATTCCGTTACTATTCTACATTGCGGTATTATTGCCGTAATAGCATCATCAATCGCGAGACAGTTTTTGGAGCTTTCTCTCCTCTTCTTCTTCCACCGCCGCTGTTACACCCTTCTGGTAACGACGACGGCCACTCGTATATTCCTCGCTGAAATTAAAGGGAGTTTTTTCCACAGTCTCCCCACCTTTATCGCCGATGCCATTTATCCCAAATGTAAAAAGGACAGTTTGGCTAAGTAACAAGTTGCATTTTATTACGGAGCCGCATTTTTCGCCTTTTTTTCCGTCGATGCATCTCCCCAAAAAACATCTGCGGGAACGGGTTTCGATTCTGAATGAATTCTTGGCGGCGCGTGTCCCTTCACGACACTTCTTCTGCCAATGGATAGAGATGACCCCGTTATAATTATGACAGCGGAATTTATGATCTGCGGAGATCGACGTTTCAGTGTCTCAGGGAGCAGATGTTAAGGTCTGGAATAGGTGGTCTCGGAACTAATTTTCCCGGAATTCAATCTTTTTATTCAAAATTCTCTCCGATGGTCGATCTTAAGGTTTCCGTTCAACAGATTAATTGTCAAATCACAGATGTTTCCTGGAGATACATCCGAGGTTATAATGTGTAGCCGTTGGCTATTTTTATAATGGATGGGAAATGGGCTGGAGTGTTGTAATATTTATATTCCTCTCTGTCCACGTGGCTGTTGGTAGGTTAAAGAAATATTCTACTAAAATATTGAATGAGATGTGGGTTTTGACTGAATTGCCTTTTGAAACTCTGAAGGAAAATATTTTAGCTCGAAACTAAAAGTTTCCTTCAAAATATATTAATTGTTATTTGTTCTGATGAGAATATTTTACTTATGCCAGCATATACCCCATCATATAAAGGGCTGAAGAAACCTATATTTAAAAAAAAACATCGGAAAAAATGATTATAAATATAATATAAAATTATGATTAAGATGGAACATTATCTTTCCCATAAAAGTCTTTGCAACCCACTATCGTTGAGAAAATAAAAAAAATACTATATCAATCGTAATATTAATTTATATATTTTGAGCACGTATTGCAATTTAAATATATTATTTTGAAATAAATATATATTTAAGGTAAAGACAAAAAGTATACCAATCTAATGAAGATTTTTATTCGAAGATGTCCATAGAATTCAAAATAGAAAACTGTCATAGATTATTCAACTATTTGTCATAAATATAAACTTTTTCATTCGAACAAATATTTACTCGAAGATTGTATTGATGAATTCAAAATTATGAATTTTTTTAGAATTGAAAATTTAATAAATGTCTTTTTCTATGATTAAGGAAAAGTTAAGTTATGAGATTCTAAAATGATTCCTATCTATGAATCCATCTATGATTGGGTGACAAAATTCATATGCTGTATAATTTACTAATTAGCACGAAGAACAATTTTCTATATGGAATAAAGATCTAAGATTTCCCGCAAACAGTTACTTGATTACTTCTAAATCTCAGTTGAACGACACCTAAAAAAAACAAGGAAATGAAAGGATAGAAATAGTAAGATTAACCACCATACATTAGATTAGTTACAATTTATCCAAAATTAACATACTACTGCCAACGCAATATCAGGAAACGTGTATTACCCGAATTAGATTACATTCCCGTCGTTGGGTTACTAGGTAAAACTTCCATGGAAACGCAGTCAACAGGTTCGAGATAGACACCCCTTCTTCATTACGGAGAGACATCAATAGACCCGTGGAAGGCGACCCGTATCACCGTAAAGACATCTTAGGTGAAGAACAAGGAAATCGAGCCCCGAGTGCATTAACGACTTGAAACCTGCTCCGCTATTCCCTATGCTGCCCTTAATTTCGCACGTTTAGACACGCACGCAAATAGCATGTCGGCAGCGCAATGGAAGACAAAAAACGGCGATAATGCGACGCATTCGGCTGTCTCCTCCGCCCCTCCGAAGAACCGGTCCTCGTGCACGCCGAAATGCCACGGAAGTGCAGGAGGGAGATGTCCTCGCGTTGGGAGTGGCGGTTGTCAAAACAGATTCAGTAGTATGAAACGGGTTTGCGACCGGACACTTCGAAATTACGCGGAAAGAGAAAATGCACTATCAGTCGGAGCTGAACTGGTTGTTTTAGCCCACCTTTGGATTTTCCGGCGAGTTCATTTTATTTTGGCGTCTCTCCCGATAGTTTAAGAGTGAGAGAACGTCCATGTTTTCCAGGACCAAATGGGTCTTTAAGACGTTATTTAAGGTGTCGAGGAACCGTTCTTAGTTACGGATATCCGAAAGGTTAAAGTTATTGAATGGGAAATGGAATAATGGAGTAAAATATAAAAAGAAACATCGCTTGAGACAATTATGAAAAATAGTTCGTAGTAAATCTTCTAAATTTTGTCATATTTATCTATATATTTTGTTGGAATTAAAAGAAATATTAGAGAATATTTTAACTAATAGAGAGAAAATTAAGATTTATAAAATCTAAAAATAAAATAAATTTTAATTAAAGAAATTAGATTTGAAATTGAAGATTCATAAGTTGCATTTATTTTAAAGGGGAAATAGTAATAATTATAGTAAAATATGATAGTAATTAACTAATTGGAATAATAAAATAATATAGCCTTCATTAAATACTTCAAAATGTTTTACTAATGTTTTATTTAATTAAATTCACTCATGCCTTATTATTAGAGAAGTCTTACTGAAATGATATCTATTGTTATAGAAGTTATTATTGGAAGTTCCAAAACTGGCCTCAATGTTATTTGTTACTTTAATGTTTTGAGCTCTATATATTATGAAGTGCTGTCCAGAATGACACATTGGTATTTCAAAATTACGATATTATACTCTGGAAGCACTTTTAGATACACTGACGGAAAAATATTTCTAGAGAAAATGACTGCATGTAAGAAAAATATTGCTACTGCACCAATCTGGAGTATAGAAATACTTCCTATAAACTTTGTATTCCGTAAAAGATCCTAACGATCAATTAAGAAATTTTCGGAAGGAATAATGAGAAATTTATTAATGTTAAGGGCGTAAAAAATTTAGGAATAAGTCATTTTCCCTCCGTGAAAATTCAGACCACAACTCCGAAAAATGCAACGTGAAGAACGGAGATGATTGACTCATAAATAGCATCGGCAAGAAAAGATGTTGTTCTCGCGTTCCAATTATTCGTAATTCAGTCCGTCTCTCTTTACGCTTTATCTTCCGAAAAGCCAATTCGATTGGAGATCAATGGCTGGCTTAGCCTTCGGAATTTCACGTCGAACGATGTTAAGGAATTTTATTTCTCTCAAACTTATTTATTTCGGCGATAGCTAAGGAAGGGAAACAAGTTTACTTTTTCCTCCCAAGAATCTATTGCATTGGGAAACTTGTTTTTGGAGAGTGTCACCTGGAGAGATATAATGCATTTGCCCGCCGCTGCATGCTCCCACCTCGACTGCAGTAGAAAGACAAAAATCCGCCTCCTGCCTTTTACGTGAAATTTTTTTATGCTCTCGAAATTCGGACTCGCTCAAATCGTGTATTTCTTTAACCCTTTTCAACCTTTTAAGGAGCGTCCGGTTGGTCATTTTTACAGCTAACGATTGAGTTATTTTGAAGGTATGGGCCACGCTATTTTATCTGCAGCGTGTTTCAGCGATTAGAACTTTGAAGCACTTTCCGTCGATGCCAATTAACTAGACTATGTTTCCATGGAAATGTCCTAACAACACTTAATAGAATCTCCAAAAGTCGACAGTGTACCAATGTTAAACATTCAACAATACGGAATTTAATTTATTTTTAAACTTCATCCATCGAAAGAACTTTATCAGCTCAACAATTTAATTGACTGCACTCAATACAACGAAAGTTAATATAAGTTTCAAGTATATTCTTGGAATTTGATTAAAAGAAATTAAATATACGAATAGAGAAGAATATTCGATTAGTATAAATAGGAGTTCTTTATTATTCCAAAAAGTCCTCAATTAAAATATATTAAATAGTGCCTCCATAAATTTGGATTCAAGAGCATTTATTTTTATATTCAAACTTGTATTCAAAAGGAGATTTTTCCTTTTTATAATAAATATAAATGTAATTTTTTATTATATTTTCTTGATACGTTTTCAAACATTATTTTCAATTATTTCCCTAGAATCTAATATGTATGTGCAAGTGTCGATATAATAAATTCGATGTAAAAACATTTTTATATGATAGAACTATTTTAAAATATGATCAATGCGTATTTGAAGCGATTATTCATGTATGAGGTTATGTTTCAATGCATATTATAGAGAAGCATCATTTTTTTATCTCAACATAATAAGTGAAATTATTTTTTTAAATTTTTGTCACTTTGTTGCTTTCATTTTAGAAGCATACTTTTTATGTATCTCTCGAGTTTACATCATCTACTTTTTAATTATGGTTTATCTGTCATACTGAATGAGCTCCCCGATGGATAACGTGCAAATTTTTTAAGGAATTACTCTCATCCGTAGTTTACTTTTAACATAATGCGAGACTATCTTCACCGAATCTTCTGTCTACGAATCAACGTATGGCCAACTGTCCAGCTACCATCTCTCTCTGCTAGCCTCTTTCTTCCACACACTTCCTCCATAACTGTCACTTCCCTCCCATCTACTTACCTATCCTTGTTCTTATAATCATTGCGTCTGCTCTCACCTTGCATGCACTTTCCCCTCCACTCACGCAGACCATAAATATCTCGTGCGACGACACTTAGTCACCTATCTTCCCTAATCTCCATCCATTCTTCCCCCACTCCCGCTTTTCTTTCAACATCCCGCATAGACCTAACCTCACTGAAGTTTGGTAACCAGAAGGTAGGACCTCTCTCACTCGAGTCCTCAGACCACTTGCGTGCGTTGGACTTCATCTCTCTCCTATACATTTCTTTCCTTTTCAGTCCATCCCCTTCTCTCTGTCATATGGTCCTTTTATTCCATCTACATACATCTATTTCCTGCCCGTATGTAACATAGTGATTGATTCAAATCCTCACATTTATTAATCAAACTACGTATCTCATGATCGTTATAGACTGTCTTTAATAATGGATCTATGATACCCAAAACTAATTTCCTCTTCGCTTCATAATGTTCATCGTTGATATTACAACCATTGTTTTTAATAATGGATGAGATCAGTGAGTTATAGACAAATATTTCCACAGCATACTGTTATTTTCTTTGATTTCCATTATCATACGAGAGTGATTTAGAATTTAGGTAAGTAAAAGTTACTCTCACAGAAAAAAAATTTCGAATTATTCTTTCAGATAATACCATCATCATTCCATTGCATTTACGTGCAGAACACTTTCATTTATTATTTATAAATTTCAAAAAAGTTTATAAGCTATTTCTTATTGAAGTACCTTCAATAAGCATAGGGTTTACTTTGACTTAATTTCAAGTATATGTAAAAGAACAAATTCTTCCTTACGATTCTTCAAATTTTCATCAATTGGGACGATGCCATAAAATTCCATAAATTGAGCTATGCTTCGCTCAATAAACACATCTTAATAGTTTTCTATACTTATGATATTACATACTTTACCTATAGTAATGGTTTATTCTATTATTATTATTGTACCCGCATGAACCCTCTTTCCCAACTTCAGCCGCGTTTGTTTTTAATATTGATTGCCATTCAGTGATTTCAATGCCCGTTAGTGTGTATTGCTTCCTCTAATTTTTTATTATATACGATTTACCTTCCATTCAAGTACTATGGTCAATAACATGTCTTATATGTGAAATACTTCTGACTTGTTTTTGGCACTTTACGCTTTTTAAAATTTATTCAAAAAGGTTATAAGAAATATTTCTTGACGAAAGGTGGATCAGTTAGGGAGTAAACCATTTGCAGAAAATCCCATAAAAAACACTAACGACTATTAATCTTGTTCTTCGAACAGGGTATGCCTACCCCTCTCTAGCTTGACCATTCTACCATCCTTCACATATTTATCTACCGCATCCTAATGACTTCTCATCCACTTTCACTGTTTTCAACCCCCAAATAACCCTCAGCCCCATCCTCGCCGAACACGAATCTTTTCCTCCCTTAAATCTTTCCCATCTCTCTAGTCCCAGCCATCCGCTTTGCTGTTTCAGTCATACTAAACCTCCAGACTTCTCAGCTGGCAGACACCTCCTATCAATCCCTTTGCCCGCGTATCTCCGGCTGTTTTTTCCACCCGTTCCATCCCATTTTGTAATCTCCACGCGACAATCTCGCCTTCGAACGCCGAACTCCCTCCCTAATTATTTTTTTCTTCACCCCCTTTCCTATTTCATCGTGTTTAATCATCATCTCCCTTCTCTCTTTGTGGAATATCTGCATAAGGATATGTCATTACTCTCACGTAATATTCAATTTTTACAAATTCTATGAAACCCTAGACATTTTCCACCTAGCTAAAAAGAAACACAAGGCATTTAACAACGCTTGAGAAACATTATATTATTATTATATACTTATGTAGATAAATAGACTTGGCTATAGCCATCTTGGAAGTTTATCTAATTTAATTTGATCGTATAAACGTAAAAGTTCCGAATAGGATTAAATTATAAACTATACTAGTACTTAGGTGGATAGGAGTAGGTGCGACTTGTTTAGAACGTGTCTTCACTTTTTAGTGTTCAGTGTGTTTAGTTCATTATTGTCAAACATGCGAGCTATACCAAAATTGAGATTGATGCAGGTCGCTGAAGGCGACAAGTTGAAGCAAAAATGCTCTCTGCTTTATTCCGAACGAAAAAGACCTTAGTAATAAACCATTTCAATTATTTTCGAGCATTTAAATGTTTTTTCTAACAGATAACTTAATTTTTTTCACTTGTTCGCGGATATTGAATTCGGAGATTATACTAAGACTCAATTAAGTTAGTTATTTGAGTTTGCTATAGAATAGTTCTCGAAATATATGTTCGTGATCCATAGGAATACTCTTTATAAGCTTAAGTAAGGATTACATTGGAATTCTTTCATTAGGTAACTGTTTAGCGTCTTGCTAATTTTCATATTGATTTCTATTATTTTAAACTTATGTGAATATCTACCTCAATTTACTTTCATCCTATCCATATATATGAATTTCCGGTTGTGATCTTAATAGCTTAAATATCAATAACAAAATGACTAGTACGCCCTCAGTAAAGTTAAAGAAATAAGGTTTTGCTGGTGAAAGAACGAAGTATAACGCGTCTCTTATCTTAAACGTTTCTTACTGGCAGCTCACCTTTGGCTTTCAGTTTTTTGGCCACGGAATCCTTACCACTCAAGTAATATAGCTGGTAGAGACATGGTCCTTCAATACTTCCGTCGCTACTCTAATGGGCCGTGAAACCTGCGAGTCACTACATCCACCGATCGCATTCTACTTTTCGGTTCACTCCTTCCTTATTCTCACGTTTCCTCATTCCTCCTCCATCCATTCATCCCGTCTCTCCTCTCTCTTCCTCAGGCTCCCCTCCCCCCCAAAAAAACACGGACCCCGCCTCCGCCGCCTCACCTGTTGTGGACGCACACGCTCCCGACCCATCCCATCTCCGGCTTCCTCCCCCACTTCCCTCCCCACCCCACCCTCCGAGCCGAACCCGAAGGCGCCCCCTCCTCCTTCGTCCCAATCCACGGAATAATGCCACAGCCGCCTTCCCTCTCCAATCTTCCCTGCTCCAAAACTCACTCCGCCGCCTTTGAGGGAGGCAGATGGCACGCGCCGGCTCAAAAAGTGCACCTAACGCCTCACACACGCACGCGTTTTTTCTTCTCCTTCGTGTTACCTGTTCTTACTACGGGGGCCATTCCACTCTTGGATGGATGCTTCCTGCGACAGAGACGTCCGGATTCTTTTCCCACTCCGCCTCAGGGTTTTTATCTCTCGTCTCCCACTGATTCGGAGGGAAATCCCACCTTTATCACGGCCACCAAAGTCCACCGATCGTCGGCAGGAATCGGCTGAGAGCGAGATTTTCGCGGTCGGTGATTGATGAGGCGAATCGTGTCCGTCGCGGGAATAATTCATGCACAAGTTCCATATTCCGCGCTGCTCTAATGGAGAATATCGAATGGTTATCCGTCAGTGCCACCCGAAGCGAATCACATGCGGGCTTTTTCCCCGAGGATAAAAGTTACGATTTTTTCGGGGGGATTGGCCGAATAGGTCTTCTGCCCAATTTTTCTGGTATATGCATATAGCGTACGTTGGGTCGGGAGTTTATTTCCGTAGATGTGGGATTTTTCACGTGCTATTTGTTTCCGTTACCGTGATACAATGTTCCATATGTACAAATTATTCAGATTTGAGTAGCATTCCTTCTACTTTTATCTACCAAGAATTAGAAGATGAGCAAATTGTTAAACAAGTTAGGACGTAACGCTACCCATCGAGCCAAAGAATTGCAAATTCTACAGAAATAACTATTTTTCTAGATTAAATGACGTTTTACCTCAATCTGGCATGTAAAATACTGTTACAAATATCTCAGAGACTATTTTTATTGTCATTAGAAGAAGAACAAGCTAAGAAATTAGCAGATGGAAGGTACATTGTCTTATATTTTGTTTTATAAAAAATGTAAGAATTATCGTATTTTTAGTTAGATTGCAGGTCGGTCACAAAAACAATAATCTGAGCATTGTGGACACAGAATTATTCTACGTAAAAAATTGCGACTCGTGTATAAGTAATGAAGTAAATTGGTTTTTCAATTTATTTTCTTCGTTCTTGATTGAATACTTAAATAGAAAACTTTTAATAGAAAACTGCCTGCCTCGAAAAATCTGTTAAGCAAAATTTGAAAAAAAAACTGCTCAAACTACAAGTTTACTTATATAAGTGCCAATCATCTTGTCAAAGATATCGAAAAAAATTACAAATGTTCGAGAACTAGTTGAACAAAATTTATCTTAATGAGAGTTTAAAAATACATTTTTTGCTGAGCCGAAAAATACTCAGCCAGGCCAGATGTGAGTCAAATATAACTTCTTGCTCCTAAAATACTAAAAAAATGACAAGCGGTTCTCTTCAGGCTTACTTGAAATACAATTATCTGAAATGCTCTTTTATCAGTAATTGTGGTCAGGAAGTAGTCAGAAATGAGTAAACATTAAAGTCAAATCAGCTTCTAATGTTTTTTGGAATGCTATGTATATCAGAAAGTAAGTATGTATAAATAGACAGTGTGTCTTCTATTACATCGGTGTCTTTCCATAAATGACGTCCATCAATTTACCGCTTCAACCTCAAGAAGGGCACAAAGGGATTCACTATCTTCCCTTTGTGATTAGTGCGGAATAATTTCTCCGAAAGCGCGATGAATCATTTATGGAAACTGGAGGAGGAAATAATAGCAGTAGCTTCCTATACCTCCTCCTTACAATGCCCTTCCTTTCCTCTCATACCAAAGCACCTTTCTTTCCCACGCGCATACACACACCTTTACTGCTATCTATGGCTCATACTCCACTTACTTCTCCCCTTCCATCTTTCACTTTTCTCCGTTATCTTCCCTCGCCTCCATTTTCAGTCATTTACTCGCATTGATTCTTCTCCAATGTTTAATGACTTTACTTTCGTTTTACAAGATTGAAAAATCAATCGCATGAATATTTGAGTGGTTACTCTACATATAGCTGAGTATCTCACTCAACGTCGTAGAATGTATGGGAATCTGAGCTAGTGCACATAATAACGATAAGAAGGTGCACACGATATCATTCTTATTGAAATAAACCGGCATTTTAGATTTGATGGGTAAATAAGCCTTTTATTTATAAATAGCCGAATTTTGATACGGTTCATTTGATTATCGATCGATGTAAAATCGCTTTTACTCTAAGATGAACAACGAGTTATGATAATAGTATATAGTGCTTATCAGTGTAAATTAACATCTCAATTTGCATCTAATTAATTTACTTTTTAAAGTTACGATGATCAATCATTCGGCTGATATACACGTATATTTACTTTTACGTTACAAGAGCTAAAGATGAGAAAAAAATGGACTGTTTACTGGGGTTAAGCTATTAGAAGCCCTCAAGGGTAAGAATAATCATACACATTTATCATCCCATTTTATCGCACATTCTGTCACCCAAATCCCTCCGAATCCAGAATTACATATTTTCGAACGTCTTACCATTTGATAAAAAATAAAAAACTGCCCTTCCATTATTCACGCGCATTTCGGAAAAAAGAACAATTGGAAAGGAAATCATAACAATCCGGATCGTTATGGGAAATCCCCCGTTGGATTTGTCGAGTTGGATTTAATGGAGTAAAAGATTCAATTGGGATTCCTCGAGGGACACACAGGGATCGTGGGAGCGGTACAAGGTGTTCCCGAGAGCAACGGAATCGTAAAGGGGCAGTATGGACTGAGAAGTAAAAAAAATAAGAGAGAAATGGCTTCGGCGTCCGGCGGAAGTTTCCCTTTTTATGACAATTTTTAAGGCGCGCGAATAAGGAGGCTAAGTGTGAGAAAAAAGCGGGATGGCGAGGATCGGCGAAGGGGGGAAGAATATAAGAAGTTTTTTTTCGGGGGGTCTCTCTCTATAGGGAGGGGGGCGTGGGAGGTGTTAAGGGGAGAGTGACCACCATTGATTGACGGCGGACGATGTTTGTGCTCCCGGCAATTTGCGTCCGAAGGAGGAAAGATTGACGAAGCACTGCGTGACAGCGAAGAATTTAATGAGGACCGGGGATTACAGAGTGAAAAAGGACATGAAAAAGAAGAGCGTCGTTACCGTTTTATTTCGAAGAATGAAGGCCCGCTAAATCTTCCCCGATAAGGCGCTCGATATGTGTTGTCAAATCTAGAAGTCCTCCTTCGGAGAAAGGTTGTGCTAATGGCCGCGCTGTTAATGTTGTGCGCCAGATGTTTCCAATAGTTTCGAGTAGGTTTTTTTTAAGTCATAGGATACCTATATAGTGTAGTGTTCATGAAAACGTAATGAAAGCTATAAATTTTACGTCTCAAGTTCAGGAGGATTCTTTGTATAGGAATGAAAATATATACGTACTTTTGGATGAGGAAGGGATCCACTGTCTTTATGATGGAATGAAATCAATGTTACGAAGTATAACTGGCTGGGTTTGAACGTTATTGAGCATGCGAATACACGATATTTTCCAGTAAGAAAAACGAATCGTTGAAAAAAAATCGACCACAATAATTTACTTATTCTTCATTGTTTATTTTAATTTCTTACCTTTTTGCACAGAGTTGCAAATAAAAAGGCGGGCTTGAAAAAGAACCCAAAAGAACGAAGTTAATATATCTTAAATTATAAAACAGCCTTGAAACTCTATTGATATTAGTTCGAAGGAATGCAGGTGTTAACTTAAACAAAGTAGTATCGCAACCGTGATATTATATTGCTCTTGAACATGGAATTCCTCGAAAAAGAATTAGGAAAATGTGTTATTCCCAGATTCATCCAAAAAATTTTAAGCGTAGATTTCCACACCCCTACTTCGGCAAGTTCTTATCGCCCAAACGAAAACCTGTATTGGATATAATTGCCGACCTAAGCACAAGTGGTGATGATAAGCGCGGACCGATAAAAGCGAATTTATGCTTAAAAAATCCAAATTTCCTGGTCTACTAAAATCCGGTACCTTATCTCCGAAGTAAGACAATGCGCTTCCCATCGAAAAATGAGGATTCATTTTAACTTTCCATACATTCAACGATTTGTTTACCTGCCATGTGTAAGAGCGCATGAATCATAATCTTGTGATTACAAATTTAGGTGTTCTCCCTCAGATAGCAAGGGTTTTCGTAGTAAGCCTTGGGTATGACCGCGATGGACGTCCCAAACAGCGTGCCGTGATTGCATTTCTATGCTGGGATAAAGGAACGGCAGGGAATTTTCACAAACAGTTGTTCAAAGTCTGTGGAACATCTGCAGCCGATTGAAGTGTTCGAGCGTACAGCTTTCGGCGACCATTGACGGCTCCATCGACACAATAAGGATTGGAAACGAAAGGGCTATACACTATTTAGGGCGTATACTATCCATGGATAGAGACATTAGAACTTGAATGAGTTTTGAGCAAAAATAAATTTAATATATATTTGTAATGAAATTGAATTTATTATATCGTATAGGGTATACTGTTCAAATAGTTTCCAATATATTTTAATATCCTTAAAACTTCTGGTAGGTACTGTACTAGCATCTGTGCGAGTTTATAAATATAGAAGTATAAATATTAAAAGATTAAATCTCATTTATAAAACTGAGTATATGTATTTTTTAATAAGTGGTAGTAGTTTCATTTACGCGTAAAACAACCTACTCCATTAAGTATAAAACCGTAACGTTAAGTTCGAATTATTATACTGGTAAATCGGAAAGGAGGTGTAAGAAGTCCATATTGCAGGATCTGGTGAAATACTAACTCACATGCTGTAAGCAAGGAGTTGATTCATTAAAATGCTAAAGACCGAGATTATTAAATTGATTTACCTATATAACATGATTTACTAATATGTCATTAAAACATTAAGGTTAAATAAAGAAAGTTACATTTTAATAACCCAATAATTGTTCATCTTTCAGTTTCTGTTCATCCGTCGATTAATTTTTATCGTCAGTAATACCAAACTAATTTCGTCCGTGTACAGCGTTGGCTTGGAATCGATCCAGAAAAATAAATAAACATTCAACTATCGAGTGATTAGGTGCCCTTGAAACTTATCTGAATGAGTGTGATTAATCAAGGCGGAAATTTCGAGTGAGCGAGCAATATTTCAAACGTGATACTAGAAAATTACCTCGATACTTCATCTAAATGTCGAAAATTTCCTAACGGCATTTTAGTCTATGTATATTTAATCTAGGTCCTAGACATATTATCTATCCAAAAGGAAGCGATTTTGGAACTGTTTTTGAGTATTATGAACTCGTATTTTTGCTAGTTTCAAGTTTTTTTGTTGTATATCTTCGCCATTTAAGTTATAAAATTTCAAGCGTTCTAACAATTATTGCTTTACGGTTGTGAGACTCGGGAGTATTGATAAATTAACCCCTAACGGCAATGAACTATATTTTGATGTTATGAATTATATTTAAACGAAATTCTTAATATTATTTTTAATCATTTTTTGTTACACTACATACCGCTAGAAAAAACAAAATTTATCTAGCATGTACTGTGCAGGATCGTGAAGGAAAGCATTCCAAGGAAGGCAATGAGCCACCAATAAATCGTTCAAGGATCGCTTCCGAATCCTGCAACGAAAAAGTCAACCTATCATTCAGCAGAAATTATCGTCGGATAGAATAGCGTACACGATTCTTGAAGGGTATGAATGGTACCGAAAAAGGTTGGCGAAGGAATACCTCAATCCTCGTTGCTCTGAAAAATAAGCGAACTCCTTCCTCCAACCACTCCCCTTCCCCTTGTATGGCATTCGCCTTCCCTCCCCACTCGAGCCCATCCCGGTTTTTTTCAACCCCCCCCTCTTCCCGCAGGAGGTCCTATTCTCACCTGCCCTGTCCATCCCCCCTCCGCCCTCCCTCCTCCTTGCAGGCAGGTCTGTCTGGTGCTCCTCCATCAGTCCACAGGTGGCGACTGCTGCGGAGGGAGGCGCACCAGCATAACACGCACCCCCAGCTTGAGACGTCTTTAGTCGGTGTCTGACTAACGGAGAAGCAACTTCTCGTGTGCACCTCCAGCCGTGCAGACTCTATCTCCTATAGCTACCCAAAGAGGGCGAGGCACCAAAGGATTTGCCGATTCGCCCTCTCCGGAGAAACCGGGAGGATCAGTGCGTCGAGGGTTCGGAAGGAGTTTGTTTGTCTCCGCGGGACCCTTTTAATGGAGCTGTTATCAGCGGAGGACCAATGCTGAGCGGCGTAGATAACGCTATCGTGGGAAGGATTTCGAATCCTCTGCAAGAAGAACGCCCTTACGGTGAGTGTCTCGACCACGGATTATCCGTCTGGAAACTCGGAATTAGATATTCAATTTCTTCTTTGGTACTGTTAACAATATAATTATTAACTCTTAAATTTCTCTATATTTTCAATTTACTAAATAATTATTTGCACTTAAGTGGCCAAGAATACGATCATGAGAGAGTGTTAAAATTTCAAACTAAAGTCTTCGTGCTTTTTCTTAACATTAAATTTTCAGCTCCTTATATTTGTTTGTGTATATATTAATAGCGTTATATTTTATTATCAGTAATTATTTATCTTGAATTTGATTAAATATAATTGTGTTGAATGTTATGCGCAAATCGGATATCCTTTCGCGATTTGAAAGATATGTTTGGAAACTCAAATATCACATTTTCGGTTATTACGGCTTGAATTCTGGAAGAATATCCTCTTTTTCCTAACTGTTAGAATTAATATGCATAAGTTTTTGTTTTCCTCTAAATTAATAGGACTAATGTAAATTTTCATAGTATGGATTTTCTAGTATGCTTTTTACGGTTCCATTTCTTTTATTATAACAGTTAACAACTTAGTAAATGTTAAATCATATAAATAAAAATTTTTAACCCAGTAGTCATTTTGCAAATCTCTAACCTTTCGAAATTTCAAGAGTTTGTTGTCTTCTTTTACTCCTGTAGCGGGCTCTTTCGTAGAAATTTAGGTTAGTTTTGCTTTGATAAGGAACCAAGGCCTTGCCTAACACTGAGCCTTCACAATCTGTTTAATATTCCACATCGCCAAATTATTCTATGACCCTCGCCTGCATGTCGCCGGCATTGAAATTTCTTAACAAGCGAGTTTTCAAAAGAACATTCAAGGATTATTCTCTTATAAATAACATTTATCGGAATTACCTTCGTTGAAATCATACTTCATATCAGTTATTTGAAGTTAAATATATTTGAAGCTATGATATATTATCATCGACGGAGGTGTCCTGTAATACGGTTGTGCGAACTCAATGCTTCATGTAAATTATTAGAAGATATTAGAATGACTTCCTATGAATAAATCCATCCTAACCAAAGTCACTCAGATAAATGTAAGAGAATAACAATTATGGGTAATTATAATAATCTTTACCCGTAAAAGGAATAATGATCCTGATTTTTACGCGTATGTTAATAACTTACTCCATAAAAATTCTCATTACCTTATCTTCAAAAGAAGCCGACTAAACACCCAAACGATCACACCATTAGTTGTCAATTCGGACAGGTTTTAAGAATACATAACATTTCAAATTTCTAAAAAAAACAATTTCGAATTATAGGTAATAACTTCCTATCAGGAAAAACTATTTTGATTTTAGGAATTCCACGTCAAAACACGTTATCCAGACTATGAGCATTAATCATAACACGCTCAGAAACTTTTTAGAAGCACGTGGACGAAAATGAATTTACTGGCATGATTAATTTTTAATGATTAGATAAATACGAAGTTGATTTTTTCTATGTCGATCATTTAGTCAGTCGAAAAAATAATAAGTATATCACGCTTGACTGAATGCATTTGATTCTTATAAATGTCGCATGGCTTAAGACATGTTTTTGATAAAGCTTTTGTAAAAACTGATTAGTTTATTGCCGAATTATTTGAAGTTATATTAAGGTATGAAACGTTATTAAATCATTTAGTTCGTACAAAACCTAAAAAAACGTTGCTCAAAATATTTATTTGTAGAGTAAAAAAAGCGAAATCTGTCACTATATTTATTCTTCTTCGAAAATCTGAAAAATCTAATTTTGGAATGTTATGAAACGACTCTTTTTACCCGCAAACACCTATGGGATCTTAATATAATTTCTCTCCCATTGTTTGCACATTCGAAGCTCCAATTAGTACCGAAAGCTCGGCTAATCGCCCGAGAGCGATGAACCCCAAAGTATGATGACATCACCACCTAAATCCTCACTCCTAATCACGCCCGTGCTACACGCCAACCCCCCTCCCCGTGACATTAAGGCGGACGAATCGCGAATTTTGGAGAGAGCCTCTAGATGCGGGCGGTGGCAGACAGCAAGAATGATCGTATACGCATATTGGCCCACCTTCCCTCCTTCACCCGAACATATCTCTCCCAAACTATCGCACCACTGTGTCAATCAGGCCATTCTTTATTTCCCACACCCGGCATCACGATCATCCAGACCTGGAGGCTTCTTCCTCGTTCCCTTTTCATAGTGGGCAAATTTATGCGTCCGGAATATCGCCATCAATGACAGCGTTTTTAGCAGCGGGTTTTATTTTCGGAATTTCCCGCTTATTGCGAGGCGAGCCTTGGAAACATCGGCTCCTCAAATCAGATGTCAAATAACTAACGAGAAAGTAAAAAAAGCAAAAGTAGCTTCATATTGATTTGTCCAATCTCTGAAACAAAATTGACTACGATTTTAATATTTTTTAACACAATTACTTCAAATTGTTTTGAATATTTGATGAAGATATTGCTTCACTGGAATGTAAATCGAATCGATTTTCGATATATTTAGCTGAATTTTGATCTTTTCTATGACAGCATACTTTGCGTTGAATAGGTTCTCAAATTCGTTGAAAATTGTTGAAAGTGCTTTCGGAGACTTCAACGCCCGTCCTAGATTCACTTTTTTTTACTTCTCGCAGTTAATCTTTCATTCTTTATAAAACATTGCATAATTTCGCTATGATCTTCAAGTATTACCCATAGCAAGAAACCACATACAAAATTAAATCTTATTTTTAATTATATTGTTAGTTTCAAATAAAGGCACGCCATGAAACATTTCTTTTATTGAGCGTATTGCTAGTTGAAAATGAATTTTCATGATTAAGATCAGAAGATCATAATGGAAGCCAAATTTTTCAAAAGATATTAGTTATGCATGAATAATAATCATTACTTTTTCATGTATAGCACACCATATTAAGCAAATTACACTTGAAAATTTATATGTATACAATTATGCGTAATTACTTCTTACGCGCCGCAATATAAATTTATTTCGTGCGAAAATTACTATGCATTGTTCCAAACCAGCAATTTTTACAATTAAAGTAGCTGGAAGGTGATAATGGAAACATAAATCGATCAGATTCATTAATGTAGCCTTGCTCCTTCGTTAAGAGAACAATAGAAGCCGTTCAAACTTCTGCTTCAACGAGGAACAAACATCTAGAAGCCCCTATTATTGAATCATCGAGTAAATCTCTCCTGGTAATGAGTCAAGGGTGTTAAGGATAAAAAACACGAGAATAGATGTAAAAACCCATCATGTATCACTTCCCTAGCAAAACAAATCAAACCAACATTTTTTCCGGGGAAAGCGTCCTTGAATTATCGAAGCTAGCAATTTTATGCAAGCGGGCGGTAATTACGCTAGAGTGGGACCTTAACAAGACGCCTCCATGACTACAAATTTTTACGCAAAAATCGCAAAACAAACCGTGAAAAAAATACGGCACTCGACATTCAATCAAACCTTTTATGATACCAGCATTTTCAACTCTCGTCCGGTACGTACACTTTGAAAAACGCGGCCCCTCCCTCCGCCACCGAACGGGGACTTTCAAACACCATTAGACCTAATTCCGTGGCCGGTCATTCTTTACCATCCCTCTTCCTTTGTGAGGCGGGAAGTAACACGCATCGTGGCCGCTCAAGTGAGTGACGGCACACGACAGAAAAAGAGCATAAGGCGTCGCGCGGCGGAGCGAGTAGACGTCCGGCCAAGCATGAGATGCCAAACAAGAAGCACGCGCCCCGTTACGCCCCCTTCCTTTATTCCACACCCGAACGCATTCCGCCTCCTCCTCGTACACCACTTAATTTCTCGCGCCAATTCAAACCGCCTTCTCGCTCCGTCTCGCTTTTTCTCCGAAAGCTTTTAAATCGGGGAACAGATGGATTCTTGACGCCTTGGGAGGGAGTGAGGGATAACAACGTTTTAGTTTGATTTTTCCACAAACAGTCTGACATATACCCGTTGACGGTTCGTATTTTCACGGAATGCTAAATGAGTGACGGAAAGTAGTTTGTTTTGTTGAGGTAGACGTACAATTTTGATTAATTGCTTGCATTTATATACCTTAGTGTACGTGATGGAGAATATGCTCCACCAATGCTTAAGAATAATTAAATCAAAACTTAACGATTTATAAAATCTTCAAATAAATGCCATTAAAATCTAAGACTAAATTTAATAGTTTATCAATATAAACTTTTTATCGATATAAACTCTGACTGACAAAGCCGAAGCAATATTATTATTGTTAAGCAGTTTCGCTAATAATAATAATGACGATTGAAATAATTTTGACGCTATCAGTCCATATCTCATAAAAGGGAAAGTATTTACGAGGAAGAAAAATTCTTATTTATTATGGTTATAGGAATTATTTTCAGGAAATGAATACGTAAGTCTATATGGCTCGTACGTTTCTTGAAGTATTAACAGAAACGGTTATTATGCCGGCTCAGACTTTTAGTGATCAATGAAGTTGTCTTCTTTTTATTTCCAATATATATATATATATATATATATATATATATATATATATATATATATATATATATGTATATATATATATATATATATATATATATATGTCTCTGCATTATTGATATTAGTTTATATACATTCCGTTGACGTACTATATGTCTAACTATTTCGTCAACCTCTACCTAATCCGCCATCTTTATTCCATTCTTTTCAGAAGATCGACGGCCCTTGTCCTATTATCCAGAGATGCCGCGTTCGTTCCTAATTAGAGCAGGGAGAGATGGTTCTCCGTCCGTCCTAATGCCACCCCATCTCCTTCCTCCTCCTCCACCCCCATCCACGCCCCCTCCACCCTCAGATTCACCTCAATCTTGGGTGGTTCCCCAGCACACCCTCCCACCCACCCCGCCATCCACCTCCCCAGCGACCCCCACATCTCCTCCCCCGACCCTACGTCACACCCCACCCCCACACCACCACTCCTCCCTCTTCTCCTTCTACCCAGGGGACATCGCAACCAAGAGAGGTAAGAATCATTTCGCCATTCATCAGAGACTTCAACTCTCGTATCTCGGAGGCTCGCAACTAAAACCGATTCTCTCCGAAGGGATGGAAATTCGGCACCACGCGCCGTGGCCCGTCTGCAGAACTTCGCCCAGAAGCCCTCCAGCGTCGCCGCTGCCGCCTCCACCGCCGTTCCTCCACCAGCGGCACGCCCTCCACCCCCACATATATTGGCCGCCCCACCACCAGCCGCTGCACCTCCAGAATCACGATGCATCCCCCCATCCTCCTTCCCTTCATCATCACGCAACCGCCCAATCACCACTTCCGGAACAGCATTACCCACAAAGACGGGCCGAGTCACCACGGAGGCTCTCGCCGTCTCCTCCCGTGCATAAGGGGCACGTGGACCAGCCGAGGCCCCTGGTCATCGTGGGCCCCTTCCCCAAGAGGCCGGCGCCTATAGGTGAGTCGGAAGCAGGGTTCATCACAGAAATTGGAAACACCTGGTGTTGGGCCCTCGCCTTTGTATCGCTCGGAACGAACCGGTTTCGGCGTAGAACCGACGATTAAAAAGCGTGCCTTTCATCAGAAACACGAGCGGTCCAAGTCTACCGAAGGGATAATAAAATAACAGAGAGATGATGTGCTCGAAAGGGAGCCTTTTGGAAAGATAAATGATGATTCATCGATTGCGGATACGCGTTTGAAGTCATTGAGTCATTGAATGCCTCCCTCAGGAGTTATGAAAACAGAGTCACGTACGGAAGATTTATATAAATAAATTTGGGTTTTCATTTTGCAATTTTATGAGGTTTATGAGGGCTAAGTAAAATTCATAGTTCTCGTGAAAATATAGGGCTTAATAATAGTTGAAGGTAATCTGTAAGTGTGTTATTTTAAACGAACTCTCTCGAAGTCATTTCTATGTTACCTAAGTAATGTAATATTTTCTTTCCACAAATTATTCGTCGTATTCGTTACTCTTCAGCATCCTTAAAATATTTAATTTTTTTAAAGACTGCGAACTTAACTTCTTTAAATAGATTACTCTCGAATTCACAATGAAATAATTTTGCAAATGGTGCTTTTATTTCCATATCTCTTATTTCTTTTATATTCGTCGTAAAATATATGACCAAATATAATAGCCTGCGTTATCACTTTGGTTATAGAAAAATCAAAACAATTCAAATGGTGATTAATAGTGGAAAGAACTATATATCGACTTATGTATGCATGCAAAAACAAGCTACCTCAGAATTACTAACAGGCAAAACAATTCTCTTTTAGCTCTGGAATCGGCAAGAAGTTCCTATCCCGAGCCCGAGGCGGAAGATGCGCCTCTAAACCTGTGCACGCGACCTCGGGGCATCTGGTCCCCGGGAAGTCTGTGCGAGAAAGAGGGTAGAGTGGCGGGTGGATGGGGCCGTCCTCAGCCGGTACCCAGCCCTGAGCTCCCCTACCCACCGCATCCCTTCGTGCCCGCCTCGATGCCCCACTGCCCTGCCTGTAGGAGGCCCCGAATCGGCTCGGAACCGTGCTGTCCCGCCGCGGCCGCAAATTGGTGGAATGGAGCAGAAGCGGGTCCGAGAGAGGAAACCCCGTCCCCGGATTGCTCCGAACAGAAGCCGTCTGCACCAATCCCACCTCCCAAAGCGATCGTCCAAGTGCAGAAAATCTCTAATCAGACGCCGAAGCAACACAATCAAAGTCAACGGACGTTCCAGGTGAGTCTATGTCGGATAAATATTTGCTCGGGTTAAATTCGATAAATCGTATTTTCCTTTAAATGTAATTCTAGTAAGCGATAGACTGATTGTAGTTCTCGTCGACCTAATATCTTTAACACTGACACCATGTAATCAGAAGTTTGTGTTTTATCTTTTTTAGTAATTTCGAATAATATTTTAATTTTATATATGCTACTCATTGGGTTTGCCTTCATTAAATACGAGCGGGTGCTCAAATTAAGATGTTTTTCATTTACAATAACAGTTACTCCAACTTTTCCCAATAATGCCTCTCTTATTATTCTTCTGTATCCAACGTTCGAGTACTCTTATCTCCAATGTATTTTACCTAGAGACTCTCCTATGGTTGTTCTCCAATAGTTTAATAAAGAGGTAAAATCAACATTCGCCCTTAATTGCGAGATATCATGTTCATTCGCTCTCCCCCGATACGAAAAGTTTCAAACACAACGTATCGGAAATAGGTTAGCAATTACGCAACGTTTCACGAAACGCGAGATTCATGAATATCGAATGTAGTCGTCCCCATTTCCGAAATGATCTACGACGACGCTAGTTCTGAAATGCGTGTTAAAAACAGTGCAATCCATTGTTTGCGCTGGATTTTTATTGTCCTCCGCCAAATGACGAATGGCGACAACGCACGCGACGTATTTCCCAACGCCGAACCGAAATCACTCTCTTTCCGTTTGATTCGCAGATGTTTTTTACATCGACGCTTCTTCAATTGCTCCCGTAGCAGACGCTCGTATTCGCGTGCCTCCCTCGACAATCACGCATTCGTCGAACTCTGAACTCTGAAGAGACATGGAAATGCCATTATTACACAGATACGGGGGAATTGCGCAGATCTCCTAGCGGAGATATGAACGACCGAGATGGGAGACGCGACACGCGCTCGCTGAAAAATCCAGCGAGTGTTTTTTTTTCTGCTCTTCATGACGTGTCCGTTTCGTGCGATCCTGGATTCAGATCTTCGCGTCTGAATAAAACATGGATAGCGGCCTTAGATGAGCAACAGTGATAACTTCTTTTGCCGCTACTGTATTC
Source organism: Pantala flavescens (assembly GCA_020796165.1). Taxonomy (NCBI): domain Eukaryota; kingdom Metazoa; phylum Arthropoda; class Insecta; order Odonata; family Libellulidae; genus Pantala; species Pantala flavescens. The sequence continues at coordinate 14,298,132 of CM036879.1, read as the reverse complement.
GCTGCAGCGTTCTTAGCAACTTCTCTACACTGTACTCCGGTCTATTATCGTACATTCATAGGTACAATAAGGAATACTTTTCTCAGCCAAATTTTTTACTGTTGTTTTGACATTCAGGAAAAGATAATTTCATTATGATTTATAATTTCTATTATTACTAAGGTCAGAAGTGCTTTAAAATATTCTCTGGAAAAATACCATCGTGCCCTACAAAAATTGACCAATATAGTTGAAAGCAAAAATAGCATAAAGAACTAAATTTGGATTACTTTTTTTTGATATTTATATTTTTATAATATCCAAAATATATATATATTTATTTATAATATCCATAACTTAACTAAATTTTCAACTATCATTAGCGTTCTTTTATTAAGAAAAAAGATGATTCAACCAATTAGGCTGATTTTTTTTTAAATAATAATTTTAAAATAAATAAAAATTCAAGGATTGAAACGTATTTTTGATAGTTTGAGCACTTTGTGCAAATCATAATCCCTAGGTTTCCGTAGACGAACAGAAAATTCAATAAATATCACTTCAAAAGTAAGTGAAGACAATTAAGAATGTAGTACCACATGGGTACTTATCATGAGCAATTACCTATATTTGTGATAAAACCTCCTCGAATTTGGGATAAATCGTCTTTTAGCTTTATCACGGTAATCAAACTATCTTTCTGGCAATTTAATGTCTGACATCTAGGTCCTAAATCGAATCTATTCCGAGGTTTATCTTTGATTCAATTCCCTACATTTGGGAAATAGTAGCCTATTCCTTTTCGATAGCTCAATCATCGCGTTAATCAAATGATTCAGATCCTTTCGCATCAGATGTTTATTTCCCGCCATCATCGTTGGCCTCTTTTCCCTTCACCTGCCCCTCTCCCCTCACGCATCCGCGAAAGAAACACTCCGAACGTAAGATTGCGTGAGATTGCCACGCGGCAGCACGACAAAGGGACAACAGGCACATCCCGCACCCATCAAAGTCCGATTGTTGATCGGCCTGAGTATAGAATAGACCGCAAGATGGTTTACCAGAAGAGGGTGAGGGCAAATGCGAGGGCGGCTGTTTCCTGACAGTCGCGAGCGCTAATGTTATTTCAAAGGAGGGATTTCACTTCGTAAAAGGGTTGTAATGGAAATCCGCAGAAGTGACGATATCGGAGGGATTTTCCTTTCTCATCGTCGCCTCAATTTGAGTGGGAGTGTGCGGGTCTCATGAATTTTTTAATGCCCGGTGTCTCATCCCAAATGGAGCTCCACCCGCTTTCCTAAAGGCATTATGCCTTTCATGTTTCTGCAGTAGAGAGAAAAGCATTGAGTTTTTTACGCGATACAAAAGGGAGTTTGTAATCCTTTATATAACCATCTTCCGCCTACGTCGCAACATTACATAAATGATACTTTCTTTCATTGTCACACCGTGCTGTTCAATCTCAATAAAAACCTTCCGGAGGCATAATATGACGCTATGCAATATCTGTTGAAATGATGCATAAAAGGCGCATTGACTACATGAATCCATCTAAAGTGTTTCTTATTCTTTTTTTGAGCTAATGAAAAATGATTAATTTCCTTTATATTTTTTCTTCGTCTGGTCTGGTTCATATAAGATGAATCCGTAATTAGAATATATAATTTTGTAGTGCTTACATTACCGACTCAAAAAAATAAAACACTTAGATTTTACTCGATAAATTTATACTACTAAAGATTTTCTCCCGTTGAATGCATATATAATGCATATATTGATTTATCAGTCTATTGTAAAGAAGCAGTAACACAATTATCCGAGCGTTGATGTACAGTTGTATAAGATTTTTTGAATGACTTTATAAACTGTAATGTTCAATTGGGTGTCTCAGTAGCAAAATATAAAAGATAAACTGATAAATGACTAATTAAGAAACGTTTTTGAGGAGTGATTTAATATTTTCTTATGATGAGCACGTAAATATTATGTACATTAATCCTAACATTTAAGAGTGTGAAAAAATCGTTAAAACTCTTTCATATGTATAATCCATTTTCTTCTTTGATTTAGTGTAAGCAGTGCGGCAAGTCGTTCAAGAGGTCATCCACGTTATCGACGCATCTCTTGATCCACTCGGACACAAGGCCATACCCATGTCAGTACTGCGGAAAGAGATTCCACCAAAAGTCAGACATGAAGAAACACACCTATATCCACACCGGTAAGTTGAAAATTACAGATACTTCTAAGAAATATTACGTAATTTTCCATATCTTCCCATTTCCGTTGATAGATAATCGAAAGTGTATTATTAACATATAAGATGCACGTTATTTATGTCTTCGAGCACTTCATACAATTTGAATAATATTTTTTGATTCTGTCCATATTTTACGCTCAGAGGTATCGGATGTTTTCGACGAAATATTGTACCGATAATCCATTAAAGTTTTGATAAATAAAAAAATATTCTTTCCTATCTAAGTCGAAAAACATTCCTAATAATCCTGCTTCGAATATGAAATGTGTATTTTGCGAAAACCTAGTGATGGCCGTTTTTTAAGTTTGTATGGACGAGGTTTCCAACTTTATCAATTATTAAATGAAAGTAAATATATAAGCTAGAGGATTCAAGATTTTGTGTCGTCGATTCCCACAAATATTCATCCTTTAAACCCTCACCGGATACTATATCAACCGCTCTTTCCTTCTCTCCTATCCTCGATGTATTTTTAATGTTACGTTAACAAACTAAACCGCACTCTTGCCGCGACACCTCTAAATAATTCCATTACGTCGGGTCTACGTAATGCGAGAAAACAAATCAATTTCCGGCGAAGATTTGAGCTTCATTAATTCCCCGACTTTTGCTAGCCTCTTAAACAAACAGCGCGTCCATCGGAGAGCCCTTCTTAATAAAAGGCCTTCAAATCGATGGACGCATCAATCTGCCAAACGCCCACTTCGTCATAGCCCCTCTTTTTCCCACAATTCCCTCCCCAGGAAGTCACTTCCATTAACCCTCTCCCCGCCCATCTTATCTACGCGATACATGGCCCGCCTGCATTTTTCATGTCGCTCATTATCGATCTCAGCCGCTGCCTTCACAATGGTGGTCATACCTGTCCGAGGCCAATATGCCCAACCACGGATTCCTCCCCTTTCACGAGGCTCTTTTCACCCCTTTTCCGGAGTGAAACACTATCTCCGGGGAGAGAAAAAACACTCGATTCGACGGATAACGCATCGAGCCTCTTCAAAGAGATTTTTTGTTTGCTAATCTTTTCCGAAAGGTTTTATATGAGTCCTCGTAAGAGTTCCTCACGAAATACGCACGGACTCATCGACGCATCGACGATTTTCTAAGAGCCCCAATTTGATCGAATTCATCGCCGAACATTTTAGAATTGCGAGAGCTCGCCCGATTAATAAACTCTTTCCCGTAGTCATTCTCTCGCGTTTCGGATTGAGAAAAGTTCTTATCTTGTCCGTAACCCTTGCCTTTCTCCCACGACAATTACTTCGATTTCCGGGTTTAATAATAGGTGCGCGCACTGTTTGGGCCCATCATCATCTCGAAGCAAACTGCTCACAGCGTTTTCTTGTTGCACGTCCGAGCTCTTTGCGGAATTAAATTCATCGATTGGAAAGGTGACGTGGTGGGCAGTTTACGAAGTGATTATAAAACCATTGCACGAGCGAGCTTCGATTTTCCTCGCCTCCTCGAATTCGCCTTCAAAATATTTAGTCTATTATTTAACTTACCATCGAGAGCGTTTCAGAGCAGTTTGACGGGCTTTGATAAACTTAGAATGTGTGTGTGTCAGTCTAAAGCTTTGCAGGTTGAAAAACTCATCCTCGGTGCGCTGAAAGCTTGTCAAAACGTTATTGTTATGATTCTGAAATTGTGGCCTTTATAGTCGTGTGATACACATTTGTCGTTATTCTACGTATGTCGTAAAATATTGGTGAAAATCGTAAATAATTTTTTAATAAAATAAATTTATTACTTAGTGATTGTATTTATACGTCAATCGTGTTCGTCATTATATACAGATTAAACCTATTAAAGAAAAAAAGTTTTTTTAAGTGAATCTTTGTCCTTTTCTATGAACGATATACTTTTAATATCCCATATATATTCCTTCTTAAGCGATTTTAGTTTATTTATCAAAATAACAGATTCCATAAAATGTTAACTAATGCTAAAAGTTTAACGTCTTCATCAGTAACAGTCGTAGGTTTCGGCACATATAAAAGCAACTCTATTAAACTACTATAAGTTGTTGTCTTCCGACTATAGTAGCATCTCCTACGGTCTAGTGTATCTTCTAAAAGAATAAAAGGTCCGCTCTCAATGAAAGAGAGGCGATAAAATTGGAACGTTACGAATTAAAGCTTTCGCCTCGGTGCATTCGTGTATCTCACAAGAAATGGCGTTGGATTCTTTTGTCATCCAACTTCCATTGTCATGCCGTTAAAAGCCGCTCTCGTTCTATCCCCTTTCAGCCTTAGTCTTCCTTTCTTATGCCTTTCAATGTGTTTAGCTTCTCTTCTTCAGTCATTCAATCCCTTTCTAATGTCTCTTAAGTAGAAACGCCTCGCATTTCGATCAGTGGTTCTTGTGTTTGAAAAATACTATATCGAGAATTTTCCCAAAGCGTAACTATAGAAATGCACCTCCATTCATCAATCATTTTCAGTCTTCCATTGTTATTACCATTCCATCAATTTTATTTCTTCTGAGATACGAATTGTATCATAGGAGCCAGGAGGTTTTAATCTGGAGAATAAATATTTGTTCAGGAATTTTATGTATTTTCTGAATCGTATTCATTGCGGTGTTGAATTCAGGATTCTCTATAGCTTTCCTCGAACATCATTAGGTAGTCACTGATATATAATTTTCTCATTTTCTAACCCCTATATTTTACGGGAAGCTTCTAATTCTTTCTCTTTGAGGCTGTTACGGCTTTCTTGATTTAATAATAGCCCTCAGGCCTTGGACTCATTCCGGTGGATATTGAATTAAATATTAATTGGTGGCGTATTCAACGGAATGCAAAGGCTGTTCGATAAAAATTAACACCCTCTATAATTATTCCTCCGTTTTAGCATCGTAAATGAACTTTTATTGGTAAATAGATGAATGGGATGACGTTACGTCAATAAATTTGTATCCGTTCAAGTAATTGGAGTTTCATCGTAATCTTGAACGGAAAGAAAGGAAAGTTACGGAAAGTTTATAATTTACGTTATCACTTGATTCTTATGATGGACCTTTAGCGGATAATTAATTTAATATTCATAATTTTCGCGACCAAATAATTAAAATTTTGCAAATAGTCGAATGTAAGTCGTTTGCCAACTTAGCAGACCTAATAGAGAAGCTTTATTGAGCATTGGAAATTTACCCAAGAAGAATTTTGCAGAAGTTCAGGAGCTCTAAGTCGGATCAGAGCTGACGTGTTTATCAACAATGACCATGGATGGACTCTTATCTCCTCTCGAAAAATTTATCCGTAAAACGCGAGCGGATATGACGTACGATTGTCACGAGAGTAGCCTCTCCAGAAACACGCTCTCGGAACACGGAATTTCACGTGGAATGGCTGTGTCGGTGGGAAGAAAATTAATAGGCGGGTAACTATTGTTGCATCGATCCCTTCGCAAACCCTCTATTCTTCTCTGCTCATCTTTTTTTCTACCGTCGACGGCGCCACTAGTTCTTCGCAAACGCTTTCCTTATCGCTGTTCGGGATGCAGCGCATATCTTTTCATCGACCATTTCCTCCTTCTTTGTTGCCATCTACGTTTCTTTCTTTACCTCACGTAACCCGATGAAGCTCGCCGAACAATCTTATCGCTGTTTGAACGAACGAACGATGTGATCTATTGAATGCAATATATGCCACCTATCTGTAAATGTGGAAATGTGAATGTATATTTCGTGGAAGAATATAATGTAAACAAGCTGACTTTTATTTGGTTTTCTTTTAATTCATGCCGGGTCGTGTTAAATGTTAACGTATATATGTAATATGAAAGTAGGTTGTATGAATGATCCCTGTGGGGAGAATGATTGTTTTTTATTAGCCTTTTTATCTTTCTCATAACTCCATACAATATGTAGTAGAACTATCTTTAAAATGATGTAAAATTCCATTGAAATCACGTTTCTTCCAGAGGAAAAATTTTCCTAGTGTAAATGGAGATAACATTTCCAGGTTTCGTCATTTTAAATTATAGACAAAAGTGTCGGAATAAAAATAGCGGTAATTCATCTGCATAATGTAATTCAACGTGGTCTATGAAGAAGATATTATCCCGAGGAAATTGAATTTTTAAAAAATTTTATCTCACTTATTTGATTTGATTACTTTAGAAATAAATCCTCCGTACTTCTTCAGCTTCTTAACTCTTCCATTTTGATTTCAGGCGAAAAGCCGCACAAGTGTGTCGTCTGCGAAAAGGCTTTCAGCCAATCATCGAACCTCATCACGCACATGCGCAAGCACACGGGATTCAAACCCTTCGCGTGCGGCCTCTGCGACCGCGCCTTCCAAAGGAAAGTGGATCTGCGGAGGCACAGGGACGCCCAGCACCCGGGGGAGGTGGTGGAGGGGCCGGCGCCGCAGATGTCCCCGACGCCCATCAAAGACGAATCGCCGCCCCCCGCTAACCCGCAGGGCTTCACCGAGGACTCCACTTCGGAGGAACGGTCTACGCCCCCGCAAAGCGAGGCTTCCGTGTCCGAACCGCCCTCGTCACCGCCCAAGATGACCATCAAAGAAGAGGAAGACGTCGATATGCAGCCAATCATGGTCGCCAGCTAAGCTGCGATGGCTTGAGCTTTTTCGTCGCCATAATGCAGCGCTGATGAAGACATCCTCTCCATGCACGAGATGGTTCTAGAGGATCTTCTAGATAACATTATGAAGGTCGTTTGCAGATACGTCCTCTTGGTCCAATAGAATGGCATTGATGGATGAACTATTGTGGTAGAGGAGGAAGGAATCCGATGCCACTAAGGGATGAATCTGCAATGATCGAATCAAAAAAGTCAAAATTCTACCGACCTTTTTTCTTTGGTATTATTTTTACCGTTTCCAGTCATTTTCGGAAGCTTGAAAAGCCTGCCTATGCACACACAACGGTTTCAGCTTTTTAAATACCTCGAGCAAATCTTTTTACCTGCTGCTCATTTTTCATCCATCAGCAATCAAGTACCACATTTATCTATAATTGTGACATTTACATTACGTTCTAGTCTATATAACGAAGGAATTTACGAATAAGATTTGCGCCAAATTCATAGGCTTCTCTGCTAGCCTAATGCTTCTGAGGTAGCATAGTCTTTTTTAGTCAATCAATGCAATTGTAAATCTGGTCTCTTCTAGAATTTTTTTGGAGAATTCTTTCTTGTGCAAATTGGGACCAAATACGCTTTTGAAGCTTTTTCTTTTGGAAAGAATGGATTTTGAGGTCCAAAAATATTTATTTTAACATTCCGAAAATCCGTCCAGGTGTAAATGATACGAAAAATAAAACAGAATAGACTGCTTGTGTTATTCCGTCCAAAGAGATTTTTTAGAGATGAGTTTGACCAAATTTACTACTAATTCTATTTTATTGATGGAATATTTATGAATGGATTTTGCTTCGTTTATTCGCATTTGTACTTCTATTCAATATAGTCCCTTTCTTTGAAGCTCCCTAGAGAATCTAGAGTGAGCCGTAAGGGAAATATAGTCGTAAATAGTCCAACCTCCGAATCTAGTACGCTCAATTCGTCAAATCATGATGATCCTAGTCGTTGAATTTGATTTGGGGCGATATAATCTGCTTCTAATTAGTCCAAGCTTACGAGCAGTCAGTACGCTCGACATTCTGTATTCGCCAACGAATTAAGGGTTTTAAAATTCACGATGACGTACCAATGAAATTTCGTATGCATCGTCGGATTCCAAATTCATGTGTAATATAATGTTCTTGTGTAAATTTGTCTCTTTAGGTATTGAGAAATTTATAGTAGATGTTTTATGTATACATTTTTATCATACCATTTTCTTCTTGTCTGAACAATGTCTTGTTCGAAACTTTTCTGATAAGCAAGTTGTAAGCGCCAAGCGATGTAAATGGGTCGTTCGAACGAAACAGCTCTCGCCTTTTAAAAAAATTCACGTGAGCACTCATTGGTTTTGTAACCGATTCTTCAATGCACGTGTAAGATAAGTGCACAAAGACTTTTTTCTGAAGTGCTCATCGAAACCAAGTATTTATTCTCACATGTAAATCATCATTGCACGCAAATACCATTTCGTTACACGTAGTATTAATAATCAGAGAGAGAGTAATGAGAGAGAAACGGCTATACTTTATCCAAAGCTGTTGGTGTCCAATCGTTTTATGAAAATCGATTTCACCTGGAAGAGTTTTTAAATCTCTCTGAAATGTTTGACAATATTCGTTTGAATTGTGTTTCTTGTAAATATTATTATGTAAAATGAAGAGAGATGAGCAAATCGAGTCCATTGACGAGACTTTCATAACAGCTAAACAACCAAAGAGTCTTGTATTTAGCGTTGATTTTTTTGTCCTTATTATATTTTGTTCAGTCGTATTTCTCCTCCGAGCAGAGGTGTACTGCCTCTTTACTGCTCTACTTGCTCTGCTCGAGAATGAGAGGCTCTGGTCAGTTTGGTTACTATGATGTGTAAAAGTGTACATTTGAAAGTGAGATTTTATTATTGGAGTGTCCAAGCATTTATGAAATAAAATCTAATCATTAAGAGAATTTTTATTGTACTTCATCTTGTGTTGTCATTCCTACCTTATCATCATCCATATTTCAAAATGTTGTATTCAAGTCATGGATCCTTTTTATATTTTTTAGTCCCTCCTGAGTTCTTCACAAAGAAAACGTCCTATAGAGGGTATATACCAAATTAGTACTTCATCATAGGTCCTCTTAAGGATAAATGAAAGACTGGAATGTCTAGACCATTTTATCCGTTCGAAATATATTCATTTACTCATTCATAAGTTCATACAGATGCAATCATTCAGTTTTGGAAATCTCTTTGCTTGTCTAGATTAATTTCATTTCTTTTTTCATGATGGTTTCACCTCTCAAAATCTTGTTAGTTTCTTTGCTATGAACATATCACCATATTCAATTCTGCATTCATTTTCATGACGCATTTTCCTATTAACTGCTCCGTTCATTCGTAATCTTGTAGTCAAATATTTAGTATCAATATGATGGCTGTAGAAAATATTAAAAGTACTATGCTTACAATTGATTGTTCAGAAACACCAAATTGAATCGAGATAGAAATATTAACAGATATAAGGCAGCATAAAATAATTGGAATCTCATCATTGAGGTGGAGAAATAAAATGGTATCCAATTCCAAAACAGAATAACTTAAGATAGGAGTTATTAATTTTACTACAAGAGTGAGTCATTGAAAACACTGTTTTAACTTCTTTACGAAAGTATAATTTTATAGAAAACAATCTAAATAAATTCAATTTCTCCAACAAAATCTTCCATATTTGTTCTAAAATCGGAAGTGATAATTGATAGTTATTCTATAGCAGAAGATGGTTAATTCTCTTACCCTTATGTAAATAGGAATTGTTGCATTGTTCTTTGAATATAAGCATGCCTGAACTGTATTCCTTTGAGGACAAAACACACAATTCACAGCGAAAGAAATTATCTGAAACTACACACAAAATACCCTCCAGTTCCCATCCAAAACTAAATATATCTTAGGCCCTTAAAAAAAAGTGAGACAACAGGGTACGCTGCGGGAGAAGAGGAGGGTGTCTATGGGATACTTTGTTTACTTAGATAAGCGATGAGAGCATACCTTTTTCTCAGAGACCCTGATCCACGAGATCCGAACCCCGGTATACCTCATCCTTAAACGCACTCACCTCACCGACGAGAGATTTTTTCCCACCACTGCAAAGTCGACTTTTTCGAAAAGTGCGAGTCATGGTTCTCTATTCACGAGTGAAATAGGAGGGACGTTAGGTGTGAAGGCGGAAGAGGGGCAGTTAGGCAAGGAACGACATTAATGGGAGCAAAAAGAGGCGAAATGAAAGATTGGAGGGATGGATGATTGTGTTGGTCTGGCGGTTAATCAAGGACAGATGCAACCTCGAAGTGAAATGAGGCGAGAGATGGACGAAATATTTCGCTGCGTGGAAAAAAGAATTTCCAACTTCTCCCCCCTTACAGAGAGACCCCTTTTTAAATCTACTCCCTTCGCGATAAATGAGACAGCTGCTTGTTTTGCAAACCTTTGATAATTACCGCTCCTCCCGTCGTATTTTTATTTATGATCTGTTCATACCTGTGTATATTTTAGGAACTGTACAATCATTGGGATGGTTTTAGGATGTTTCAATTGTAAACTTTGGCTTCATAATTTATAACTATTGAGTATTATGATAATATTTGAAAGAATATTTCTTTCCAGGAGCATTTCAACTATTCTAGAATCTCCTAACGTTTAAGTTGGATAGTTTATTATTTCCAATGGTCAAAGTGCATTCAATGACGCCGAAACTACATCATAATTCTCAGATTTTATTCTTATCAGCCATTAGAATCATAATTCATCATCAAGTTTACATAGAAGACTTTATTGAATTATTTGTTTGTTGTTCTTCAATTTCATGGTAGCCTTAATGTTAGCTACTCTTAATTTTATAGGATCCTAAATAGCTAAAAGCAAGTAAAGCTGATTTTCAAATCTCTCCATAGTCTAGTTCAAGCATCAATTGATACAATTCATAACACAGGTATCATCTGCATTACTTTGAAGCTGTTCCTCTTGGACTTATTGGGGTGAATCACTGAAAGATATTCGAATGTAATGAAATTTTTTACTTTGTAGTTAAAGAGAAGAAGAGATTAGAATGCTCCTTGGCATCAATTATCTTAGTACATGTGAGTCTTTGTCATCTAAATTTTATTTATGTCAAAGTTTCTTTTGAGAACTTAAAGAAATATAATTTAGTAATTCAATGATATTCAGCTCAAATATTTTATGTGGACATGGAATGTGAAAATGTTAAAGATTTCCCTCAGTCATGAACATCGTGTAAATCTCTGTAATAAATAAAGTAACTTAGCTGCTAGTATGTCGAAAAAGCTCGTGGGATTTCTTCTATGCATTACTGAATTTAAATTAACACGCAAATATAGCTCGATTTTTGCGAGCAGTGTATTCTAAGAATCACATTCTAAATTTAGTTTTATTAAATTCAATGAAATTATATTTATATGTACTAAATGTGGTGCTGTTACCTTCAAATGCAGTTGTTATTTTTGAAACTATAATTTCATTTTCGTTCTCGTAATATATATTACTCTTTATTTATCTATTTAACATAGCTTCCACAAAAAACTTTTTTGGGCAAACTATGAGTTATACTTAGTTTAACAATGGACGTGCACCAACATCCATACCCCGAGAGAAAGAGACTCGATGAAACTCGAAAAACTTCGACACACGAATGTTAAGGGATATATTTTTGTGTCATAAATTTTACATTTTTATTATGTTCAGAAATCATAATTATTTTAATACGCGATACTTAAAATAAGTTTAGTAAATTAACTGAATTGCATTCTTCCATTGTTCACTCCAAATTCTTCACAACAATCGAATGTTCCTACTACCAAACAGATGTCACTTTAACATCACAGATAATTTTTTGAATCCACCAACGACTCTCAACTGCATCACGACACCTAAGCGTCGATTGGGAGTCGGAGGGATTGCGAAACGCTTCAAAAACCCCAATTTCTTCTCGGAGGGGAAACAGATTAAAGATTGCGTGTTGGACTAAAGGTGCAATGGAGAAATAGGAGGAAGCACCCTTAGAAGCAGGAGGGGGAAGAATATTGCGGATTGGAAGACGTTGGATGGCCTCCTGAAACCATTCAATTCAAATTCTCGTCCAACGAAACTCCACGCTTCTTTTAAAAAAAGGCACCTCCCCCTCCCCATCCAATCCAGAAGAATCGGTCACAGTATATAGTCTCCCATTATTTCAATTACTGGTGTCCATTTGGGAGAACGCGTGCCCCAACCAGAGAATGGAAGAACGCGTCACTGCTTTGTTATCGGAAAGAAGATGGCACACGTTTGCGGAAGCACGGGGTTCGAAGGGGGGCATCCATGCGTGTTCGATGCGTGGGATAGCGGCGGGTTGGGCCGGAAGTGATAAATGGAAGGGTCCCCTTTAGGTGAGGAGAAAATATTAACCCCCATTCGGATGATGTATATTAAAAACCCATATGCGGGGAGAAGTCGAAACGCAAGTCCCGTAACGGTCAGGAGACTGATTTATTTACGGCGGCCATCGATACAAAACGCGCGACTTAATGGAGTATGAAGTTAGAGGGTGTTAATTACGACGATTTAGCTTTCCCGTGAACGCATCCGAAACTATTTTGGAACCTTTTTGTTTCGATGGTTTCAATCAATTTTGATTTTTGCCTAGGGGACGGTTTTCAATGGTTCGATAGCGTGTTGACACTATTGCGGCTATTGATTCCATTAGTTGAAATCATATCTAGATTTCTATTTGATTTCGTTACAGGTTACGATTGTGATTTTTTATTTTAAGTACTTTTTAATATCCTTTTGACTTATCGCTGAAATAAAAGTAGTTAGACGAGAGGAATATTCATTTTATAGCCAATCTATTGAACTGTCGTACTAACTGATTATTAACAAATTTCCATAGATGTACTTCTCAAAATGTAATCAGGATGCAAAGGATTATACTCGTAACGATTCCTATGAAAATACATGATTATTACTACGTTTCAATATTCGTATCCCATCACTGAGAAAGTGAAATTTGTTTTCCAACTCGACCATTTACTTCTTGAGTCAGATGGGTTAAAATATAATTTACCAACTATGATCTGTGAGAGATTTTGACCAATTTTTTATTTTGAAAGTTTGCTGACGTATTTATTATTTGTAAAACATCTTTATATGAAGAGTTCTTAGAGATTTTTCAAAAGTTATTCTATATTAATTTAATTATTGTGGTTTAATTGACGCATAAGTACTCTGTGAAATGAAATATAAGATTTATTAACGCTCACTAAATTGGGTTTTAATTGCTAGAATAGATTAGTTTGCTGTAAAATGATCGTACATACTTTTATTTATTAAATACATCAATGTTTATTTTTGGGCAATATACTACTTTTGCAGATTCTATAAAGACAATCCATTCTTAGTGCGCTTTAGCGAATAGTAAAAAGCCTCAATTTTATTCTAATGGATAGGTCCAAGGTCTTCCATATAACTTCTAGTTGAAAATTATCAATAAAATTTAAATATTTCAACAGAAATATATGATTCGATATCTTCACCTCTTTTCTATTTAATTTAACAAATGCTCGAATAAAAAAGATGCAGTCCCAAGATGAAATTCAATTCTTCTTCTGCAAAATTCACTTTCTTCGAAGGGTATGTTAAGATGAAAGAGATCCCACAACATGGCCATCCTCGCCTCCAGAAGTACAGCTATCTCTCGGTATCGAATTAAGTTGTATCGGGGCTCGTGTCTCTCAGTCGGGTCGTATTCTCCGAATTCCTGCTGCTATCCTCGGTGCATTCGGGAAGATGCCAAAAGCTGGCCCTCGCCGTGTTGCATGCGTGCGTGTCATGACTTGCGTGTCAGTGCTTACATCGGTTAGGCGTCACAAACGGAATTCGGCCGTAAAAAATATGAGCCACTCAACGCGAGAGAGGCAATTGGATTGGTCGAAGCAATGAGTTACTTAAGATTAGAAATCGGTTTAGCCTCCCCGAAATCGGATTTTGGACAAATCCCTCCGCAGTTAGGGTGGCATTCGAGGTAGAGACATAGTGTTTAATTGAAGGAGAAACCTTGTTCGAATGGATATGAACTGGTAATTTGAAACTCAAGGGTGTAATTATTTTAAACGTCTTTTTAACCTATCATCAACTCCTATTTCTTATTTTTTTTCTATTTTCTCTATTTATGCGTTGATTGAGTACTACTTGCGTTACGTAAAAATCAACGCTTATAGTCATTATGTCAATCAGCATCATTATATTGCGAAAGAGTTAGTGTCAATAATCGAGAGAGATTAAGAGTATGTTAAGTTGTATGTATAATTGGTTATCTGAAGATTATTTTTATTATAATTATGTTTTGATGAATCGAGTATTATTGGACAGTTTAAAAATGAAATTAGCGAATACGTAGCTCGAGGATTTTCGTCAGAAATTCATAATGTGAAATTCAAATTCTTTGTCATAAATAAACCAAAAAATCTTACATAAGAACCCTAGGTTTACTTTATTAGTTTAAAAGGTCATATGCTCGTTATTCTTTAAGATCTAAGGTTTTTAAGTTTAAATGAGCATGAATTTGCACTGATATACTGACTCCCTGTGTATTTTATATTTAGGTGTTCAATTTTAAAAATTTCCCATGTCTTCTAACTGATAAAACTCAAGGGAAATTTGCTTTTTTCCTTTTCTATCTTGTGGGATCACCTATGCTTTTGAGGATTTTAAATTGTAATTATAACTATAAAAATGTTGTGGCATTATACAAAATGTTTTCGTGCATGCTGTTCATATGCAATGCACATGCCCATTAGTGCTGGCTCACCATTTTCAAAATGAAATATTTTATTTTTATAGTAAAGCATTTACCTATTGTATTCTATATACATGAATAATCATAATCAATATTTTCTCACCTACCAGTCAATATTAAAAATTACGTAAGTATAGATTTTGGCTTAATAATAGTGCCCAAAACTTTCTGGCATTTTCTTAGACCTAAAGTATTACACCTATTCACTCAGTCTCCCAAGAAAAGTCAACTTTCGAGACTGAGTTAATTTCAAACATGATAATAAAATATGAGACAGTGATTTCACTTCTTTCTGAAACGCATAATATGCTCCATTTGAAGTGGCCTTTAGGTAGAATTAACCTACACGTTACCTCGTTCGTTATTTTATATTTCATTCTCAGCATTATGAAAAATTCTCTATTGTAAAAAATTAGAAGTAGTACCAAGATTTGGAATACCCTACAGGTTGGTTATCCAGTGGTCGTGTTCCGTTTTTTCTCTCGGAAATCAGATAGAAACGGTGCTGAGAGACAAGTAGTCTTTGTTATCCTCTGGTCTGTTTTGGGTCTACTTGAACCGAGGGCTGGCGGAGAGATGGGCAGAGTGGGGCTGACCGCAGTTTCATGGCCTTCTGTTGCAGTCTGTCCGCTTTCTCTCTTCATGCACCTGCCTCTCCTTTGGTATCCACTGCGACCCCTTTGGCAATAGGATGCATTTCCGGTGTGCATTCAATCGGATTTTCAGAATGAGTTTGGGAGGACGTGCGAAAGAATTATCCCCGCGGATTCCGCCCTTCACTTAAAGACGACGTTAAGACCTATTTTTCTAGAACAATTGAACACGCGATTAGGGAATGGAGAAGTGCGCGATATCATTCGAGATAAAAAAAGAAGAATATCGTGCCGAAATGTAAGACGTTTAAATCGCATGATCGATTTCGAATTGTAATGCGAGATCAAATAAGAAAATGCGACGGGCATAAATTAAAGTCGAATCAAATACGCATTAAAATCGCATTCTGAATAATTGTTCTCGGTAAATGGAACTCTCTATTTACTCATCCCGTGGATTGGCAGCTGTAATAATGTTAAAAGGTCTTCGACAACCAAAGTAATCGGACGTTGAAATCTTCCGGGAGTCGAACCACAGACTATATTAATTAAAATAATCCAATGTTTGAAAATCTAAGTGTAGAAAATTAGACCGAAAATGTCAAGATGTACTAGAGTTCAGAGGTATTTAATTCATCTGTTTTGTTGAGATATTGTTCGTTTGTAATTTGTCATTTTAGTTATTTTAATTAGTTACATACTGAATCTGTTACCTTGTATACCAGTTTTTGAATTTGTTAGTAATATTTTTTTATATTACGTATTTGAGGACTTAGAAAAAAATCGAAAGAATAAATTAGAGACGCATAGAATTTTGTTTACAACAGAATTATAATATTAAAACTGCTTTATTTGGCGTATTTTAACAATAACTATTATATTCTTTAATTAATTGTGTTAAACCTTCCATAAATTATTACCGTTATTGTAATTAAACAAGAAATAAACAATCGCAGCAAAACTATATGATAGTAATAATCCTAAATAAATCAGCGATAACCTGCTGGGAGTCTATTTTCACTCGTTCCCACTCAAATCGATTTATTTAATCCCTCCTCACATAGCTGCACAAGAAGTTGCCCAAGTATCGCCTTACGACATCCAAAAAGCTTAAAAAGCTCCATCCTCCCGCACAATGGGAAACAATCAACGTGTAAGGCATCCCTAATTCCAGGCACTTGGATCACATCCAGCACCCGATGCACCGTCCCATTCCTCCGATGCACCCACCCCCGTCTTGTTTTGTTTTTCCTCCCCGGATCATCTGCGTGGAGGAAGACATTGCAGAGGGTTCTGCGTATAGGATAACACGGCAGGGAGAAAGGCTACACCGTGAGGGGCGGCAAATTATTGGAAGAGTGGTTTTTCTGCGTGGGATGAGTGGCATTTTGCAGGGGGCAGGTGAGAGGGCATCGGAGAGACTGGCCTTTCCCCGAGGCCATCGCTTCCGCCTCGTGTCATCCTTCCCATCATGCCACCCTCTCTCCACGGGCCGTGCACAGGAGTCGCGTGCCGAACTTCCGGTCGCGCTCCCCGACCCTCATTTGTTACGTTTTTCCGTTGGATCCCTCCAACGGCGCACGCCTTATGCCGCGATAATCACTGGAGAGACAATGAGGGAGGGCTCTCGGAAATCATTTCCCACTCCATATGTTCCCAGAGGAGATTATAGCGCACGAAAAATTTTTAACGGTTGCCTTAATTTGCGTGGTAATCGGGGCTGAAAATCGGGTGTCGTGGGGAAGTCCCCGCGTATTGCGCCGAATTACGATGGAATCCGTCCGCCCTCGATTGTTTTTTGTTTTACGGTTGCCTGGGATGCGTTGGACTCGTGTCCATCTGTTTGTCGGTCTGTTTGGATTTTCGTAATCAAGGATTCGAAGATACTGATTGTTAGGGAGATTTTTGTCAGTGTACACGTGGCTGATTATTCAAATCATTTTTGGCCGTTGGGTTGGTGTGTGTGTATATTATTTTTATGGGAGCATTTGCGTTCACACAAGCGTGTCAAAACGGTAACTTTGATATGATGGGGAAGCTTACGTGTTCTATGTTCGAATTGATACGTTTTTAGACGTTCCTGCGAGTAATTTTATGAAATCTTTCATTCTTGTTTCAAATGCATTCATGACCAAAAAAACACTTAAATATTTTTTTAATCGATAAAGAATCTTTTACATATATTCGTTAAAAGTTAACATGATACCTAAATTAGTTAGACTATTGAATAAAGCATTCACGAACGTATAGCAAGTAATAGATTCGCAGACAATATTAATGTAATATTAAACGATCATAAACCCAAATATTGTATATGAAATGTTTCACTTTCAAGTTTAGTTGTTAAGTAAAATCAGGAAAATGATAACGATGAAAATCAGCAATTAAGGGATGTATTGAAAGTATTCAATTTTAAATTAAATGCTTAAAAAAGAAGGCATAAATATTCTACTTTAAACCGCGGAAAGTTTTAAAGTAGAATGTTTAAAATGTCACTTTCATAGCAGAGGATTTTTAATGAATCTTTGTATTCCTTAATTATGAAAAGAAGGCTACAATAAAAAGTGGATATTTGGGGTTAAAATGGTGGCAGTCACAATGGGGTGACTTTCACCCTCTGCCTTTTCAAGTTTCTTCTTTCACCGACATCATCATCTAACCCCCATCCCACTCCACCCAGACAATGGATTCTCCACATGGCACCTAATACCCTGCACGAGGGAGAGAACACCAAATAAGAATTAACTGCCCAAGGGAAAATGGAAGCGGATTGGTAGTTTCAAGAGCGGTTGAGGAAGCGAGGGGATGAGTGAGGGTTTTGGTATGGGATGAAAATAATGCAGCGAGGATGTGTACCATAAGAGGATCAGAGAATAAGGAGCTGTGTGTTAGTGTTCCCTAGTTTTCTAGTTTCGTTTCCACGTAACCCTAGTATCACACTTTCTGACCTCTAAAAAACCCATTCAGCCATTTCACGAACCCCTTCCGAAATGTGACTTTACCCTTCTCACAACTATCATTCAATATATTTTTTTGGGGCCTTTTTAATGGAACACGAAACGTTTTCCCACCGCACAACGAGAATTAGGGAGCGAATCACGAAATAATCTCTGCTCATTGTGGAGTAGAAAAATGTTTGCTGGATTTGATCACTTTTGGATGATGAAATATTAAGATAAAATTATGAACATAATTGTCTCAAAAATATTTATATTCAGCAGAAATTCTTTCCATACAATTTCCCATTTTGCAAGTGACTTAGTTCGAATATTATTTGGTAATCGAATTTCAAGAGAACTGAGCAATTCAAGTTACTGTTAGTAATGCAGTATATTATAATAATTATTTCAAAGAATTAATTTATTGCCTATGGTTTTAATATTAATAGTATAATAAAATTTTTTGTAAAGCTAATTGTAGCTTGCACCGTTCCTTGATCAATTTAATCGTAAATTGTCTCGCAATCATGTACTTATAAACATTTTTTCCAAGATAGAAAATTGTAAAAGCAACCATGCTCGCTAATATAGAGAGGAAATAGTCGTTAAAAGGAATCAAGACTATCGCCCATTCTAAAATGAATAATAAAATGCATAAATATTAGGCAATTCATCTCATTTAGAGTTTGTTTCTATGGATTGAAATTAAGGAGCGCCGTGCAGATAGGCAACCACGCAGTGCTTCAGTCGAAGTGAATTGAATCGCCTTGTCGTTCCGTGCCTTAGACGTACACCCACACCTACATACACGTATAGTACATCTCATTATAGCTCTCTGCTGTCATTATCATTTTCCATCTCTTAAAATAATGATCCAGTTTAAAAGGGTATTCATATTATGAGTTAATGACATTATGATTCTAACACAGAACTTCGAATTTTAGTTATACCCTTCATTCATTATTCGATTATTCATCTTCTGTCTAATGTAAATGGTATCGAAAATATTAATAATAACTCTTATTGTTCTCTTGTTACAGAGACCTATGTCCAGAAAATAATAACTGTTGAATAACTTAAAAATGATCCTCCTTTAATATATACTTCATCATAAATCCTTTTTCTTATATTATAGTGTAGGATGTATGAATCTTTGGATGCATTTTCCCTAATTTAGAGTTTTGAAAACAAATACACATTAGTTATAGCTGACTGAGTCTATCATATCGGAAACCCCTTTTCGGAAGCTATTCTCTTGGTATTGGCATAACATTTTGTAACACTCATCTGTAGCAGTCTTATTGCAAAGAAAGTAAATGTAATTATTGGAAATGTGCCAATTTATTTTAAATTTTTTTAAGGCGTAGGAAATAATTAAATACCGTAATTTGTCTCAAGTAGTAAATGACTTATTTTTAATGAAATACTACTCACTTATCGTTATACATCGTTCAAAATTCCCGTATCATGTTTATATCATAGTGATTATTTTGAAACATAACAACAACAACAATGTTCCTCAATTTTTTGTGTCAACAATTACTTAAAAAGTGTTTTAAAAGACTTACCATTCTGTCTCTCATGGGAACCGTTTAGAAATTCAATATAAATTGAAACTGAGAACACAACAACTAAATTTTGAAATTCTGTCTCAGATTATAAACAACCGACATCTCAGGGTCTAATTCTAAGTCCATGAATTGTAAAACAGTCACCAATTCTGAGTAAGTTCTCTCGTAATCCGTACTAAATTGTACATAAGGTCCCCTACTGCCATCACCCATCTTAGCGCGTACGGGACAGAGAGGGGAAACCCTAACCTTCTTCGCCAGACTTACCTTGGCATTCCCTCCCCCACCACTCTCCGTATGTCGTCTCATCCACACGCCGCAGATATAAATCTACCCACACACAAGGGGCGCACGCGCCGGCAGATGCAATCTGACCGCCAGGAATCTTATAAGTTTGAGGAAGGACGGGAAAAGGGTGGATTCATTGTGGCGAAGGTTACCAAAGCGGTCGATCTGAGGAGCGATAATAAGTCGAGGCTTTTGGTGGTAATTCAAGACAGTCCAGAGGGTCCTAAATTTGGGAAGCGGTGATTATTAAGGAAATCCCTTCTGGTAAATTTGGGCCTCAATGGAATGCATGATGAATATGCCACCTTTTCTTCATCCTTGATTACAGCAATCAGAATTGATAAATATTGAATTTTGGGATTAAATCTGGAATAAATTGAGAGGATAAAGGTGTGTCATCGCCCTCTTTAGGCGTGTTTAATAAATAAGTGTATTATAAACAGCACGTTTTATATATTTAAATTGATGAAAGGAAAATGAATACTCTTTGCATCTTCCACTAAATATTTAATTACGTAATTTAAAATGAGGAAACAGCTCCACAGACATAATGTTTATGTCACACATATGTCTATGTACATACCCTGCGAGCCACCTTTCGGTGTGTGGCAGGGGGTGCATACACCGTGAATTTACTTCCCACATACTTATGTTCCTAAATTTTGTGCTTTTTGCAGTAATGTTGTTAGCTTCAATTATTATTAACATTTATAATACGAGTTTAAATCTTTCGTTTTAATACAAGCATAGCTGCACTTTTCCAGGATTTGTAATTTGGAACTTTTACCTAAAAAACCAATAGATCGTAAAGCAGTACTGAGTTTGTATATTGTTATTAGAGAATATATTTACACAAATAAAAATATAGCATTCCGACTCTCAACTTCCTGTCAATAGAAAATTTTTAAGTGATTTTTTTTATAATTAAAGGTATAAATTGTTTTAATGCAAAAAGAATAAGCGGAAGGTAAAAATACTTGGTATTGATGCAACGTATGTCATCATATACAAACTAGAATATAGTCTAGTATTTAGATTTTTTTAGAAATGAGCGGTTACTAAACGAGTTTCCTGAAGCGGCGGAAGACCGACAGATGGCTATCTATGATCTCTTATTTGTTTCCTAAAGCAACAAACCCAGCTCTGCGCTCGGTAAAAATCTTGAAGCAGGGAGAGTCACGTTCCGAGAAAAATATGAAAATAGAGGAATGAATTCGATTCCTATTATACAATTCTCGATCAGCCTTTTTATATGTCCATAAAAATTTTTAAAAAATATTTTCTGAAATCAATATTATCAGGCGTAGCTTTGAAGGAAACTAACAATAATTTAAGAGACTTTATCAATATTCCACTGATTTTATTATAACGAAAAATGACTAAGAACACCTTACGATACCGGTTGTTAAAGAAATGCTTTTTCTTTTTGTAGTTAATTAATAGAATGAAAAGGATAAATCCTTTTTTAAAGCTCGAGACACTTTTTATACACATTTAGCTAGAAAATGAATACCTAAACATTCTAAATACAAG
The DNA here is from genome assembly GCA_020796165.1 of Pantala flavescens. Classification (NCBI taxonomy): domain Eukaryota; kingdom Metazoa; phylum Arthropoda; class Insecta; order Odonata; family Libellulidae; genus Pantala; species Pantala flavescens. Next base: position 14,276,547 of record CM036879.1, on the reverse strand, counting down.
CTTTTCTGATTTTTCGATTGAAAATAATTATAAAATCTATCAGTAAAATATGTAAGGAATAATAATCCTTATCTAGTTCTTAACGCAGATATATTCCTTTAGAAATTTGCATATTTTTTTCTTTCACAAACTAATTGTATATAGAATAACATCGAATTCTTAAATTCTTATAGAACGATTTTAAATTTTGTGACTCGTGTATCCGCGCTCAAGAGCTTGTGCTGGAATGAGATAGGATAGACGGACGTGCAGTGTACCTTTACAGTCTAATTCTAGTTATATTATATTCTAGTTTCTACATCCGAAAAAAACCTATTCGTTGTCATCAAAATGGCGGCTAGAGATGGAAAAAGGAGGGTCGTTTAGAAGTCGTCAGAAAACCATTCGAGGAAGCCAATGCCAGGGGAAGGGCTTCGTACTGAGTGAAGCGTAACAAGAAATTGCTGCTGAATAGGAGGAGGAATGAGAGAAGCGTGTCCGTTACCGTTGAGAAGACGCACAGACTTGATTGGTTAAAAGGAATACGAAGGCAACAAGCAAATGGCCGGCACTGTCGTAAAATGTTACATCCGACTCCCTCTGACATGTTCGTACAATAGGGGTAAAGTGTAAAAGGACACTGCATGAATCCATTATGGCTTGGATCGACGATAGATAAAAGCGATGATAGTTGATAAATGATGTTTGATATTGGTTGGTAGCAAATGGCTACCTGCATTTGTATCTATGAATACGTACCATAAATATGATCTGCAAACAAAGATTAGACCTATGAGTACTCACAACGAGTGTCAACGAAGAATTTGAATCGTAAACTTTTTACTTGAAATTTCACGAACTATATATAATAAAGCAGAAGAGTAATTTGGAGTAAATTTAAGTTTGTCGAACACTTCGTAAGGCAATTTAAAAAGCAATCTAATTTTCGTAGGTTTTCCAAAATATTTCGTTAGCTTTTAATATTAATAACTTATGATAGACTTTCCAAGTTAACGTTTCAGAGAAGAGAAGCTTAAAGTTTGACAGTATACAATGAAAGTTTGACGTAACTTCAACGTACTCTACACCTCCATGCTCAGTATTTTTGAGATTTTATTTCAGAGAGAGATGGATCCCTTCTTCAAATCCATCACATCAAAAATTGAAGCTCGGGCGATACCGAATATTTATCGCAGGTCGTTGACAATCGTTCGCTGTAGCCCAAAAGCGACTCGATTTTAATCGTCGATGGGAAATTAATTTCGAGCCATATTCTTCCGACTCGAGTTGATCCCTGGATAAGCCCGTTTGATTTGCGAAAGCTTAGCGATTCTTTCAAATCGAATCAGTGGATTACGGCCGTTATTAATTACGCCGTCGAGGGCTTTCAATATTTGAATGCGTGCGTTAAAGGGTGCTGTCAGCTCGAGACAAATGCGAGCGTCAATATATTTGGACAGCTACGGGATGGATTAGGTTAAGCATGTGATGGGATTTCATAAGCATTCAAGATGGAGCCCTCCCGCATTCGTGGGCAGAGATAGGCGATGGAATTGGTATATCCATTCCATCCAACGTAATGGAATTTGGCTGTTTTTAAGTTTTGGATCGATTATAGCTGGACAATGATGGGTGAAAGTTGGAAGTGGTAGATTCACGGGGGGAATTGATATTTGAGAACGGGACAACATTCGGTACAAAAGTTGAAAGTAAGCACTTCCAGCGTTATGAATGTTGAAATAATTACACCGTCTACCAGATAATCGAACTATATGCTAACACAGATGTTACGAGTATGTTGCATAACAACAATATTGTTCCCTATAATATGAAAATTTCCATCAAATACGGAAATCAAAACCATAAGTATGGCTTGAAATGAGAATTAATGCATTGTATCAATGCTCAGTCTCTGATTCTGCATATCTATTTTAAAAGATTGATGACGATTTCCAACCTATACTTTTACTTATTAACATTATCCTCATCATCTTTTGATTTTAAGTCATCATTGATAACTACATCGTGAACAAATCTGTTGTCTTTATGGTTACCTAAACATCTATTCACTTTCCGTAGTAAATGATGAAACCTGTTCTCATAAAAAGTGAAATTTGATCCTAGTAGAAAAATTTTCAGTCATTGAAATCACCTGAGAAGATTAAAAGATTTTCCGGGATGGGGTAGCCCGCAGTGACTGAGCCGTAGAGAAAATCCCCGAAAGATTCAGATCAAACAGTCAGCTGAATCCAAACCCTTTTCTCACCCCTTCCTCCTAAAGTTGCAACCCATAGGTAGGCCACGGCGGAGAGGAAAATCCCGCAATAAAAACCCACTTGAGTACCCTGGAGAGCGATTCACGCAACTCCCTCCCATTCCACAACCCCTCGAATTCACCCCTCTAACCTGGAAGACTCATCACCACATCCAAATAAGAGCATTCTTTTCCTCCTCAACCCCCTCCAAAAAAAGCATTTCCACCCCTGGAAAGCACTCGCATCAGTGACGGCGACATGTGGGAACCTCAACCGCCCAAAGACGCGTGCCGGTAGGCAGTTGTTTTACCTTTTTTCGTCCTGCTCCCCTCTTTCCTCCCACCTCCTACACTCCCCACCTAAACTTCCACCGAAACTCATTCCATCCTCCGACGCATGCGCGCCACGCGACACACCTGGTCTCACCTGCTCGTTTATCCGTGGGTTGAGAGGATCTGAAGATCTGACGAAGGGGAGGAGAAATTGGAGGAGGCGAAGGAAAGGGAGGGATTTTAATAGCCGAGGAATGGGAAGGAAGAGAGCATAAGAAGCAGTTGGCGCCGAACCTACCTTCTCGTCTGGTAGTACAGAGGCTGTTTTCGACCTCCGCCGTATGCCACCTACTAACTATCGGAGGGGTCGCTGAAGACCGCCGGTTTGCGAAAAGGAAACCAGATCCGAGAGAGATGTGCTCGGGCCAACTCGAGCTGTTCAATGGGTTTCCTCCGTGGAAATACCTATGCTTCTTAAACACGATACCCTCCAAAGTTTTAAGGTTCGCAGACACTGTGGAAGCGGAGAATGTTCTTTCATTGATGATTGATGACTTCATCCAATTCAGTATATTTTTGCCAGTTTGCTAAAACCCAAATAATAGGATAATGGTCTATAAGCAATAGATAATTCTGAAAGATCGCTTACTAAAATAGTACAAGATAAACCTTACCGTTAGGTACGTTTAGCAAAAGTGAACGTTCTAAGTTCAATTATCTTTCAAACTTTGCTCTTCCGCTTCACGACTTAATGGGATGACTTCTAAACCATTCACTTCAAGGGATTATATTTAAAATTTCACATAATTAGTTAATGGATGTTAACGATACTTCATAAATTTCAGCAAGAATTAAATTGCAATGTCAAACTAAAAATTGATTGATTTTTCGGTTTTTTCCCTCTGAGTTTTCCAGCGACAAATTCCTTATAGAAAGCTTAAGTAACCTATATTTTCACAGCTGCAAGATGAAGACAGAACTATTCAAATTGGATAAAAACTTGAGCTTGGTCTAAGGACTCTTACATTCATCTGTATTTACTCTTTCCCGAATTCTTATCTTCATTATTATATTTGCCTTCATTCAAGGAATTTTTTGGAAATAGATTAAAATTTAGCAATAATCTCGTCATTAAAGATGTTTCAATTAATAATATAACCCTTTTACTAAAATAAATCCGATAGGCATAAAAAGCATTTGATATCAAGTCCAGCTTGCTTACAAACATTTTTTGTTGCCCTCATCACCAGTTTACCTTCAGTTTTAACGACTTCAAACGTAAATAATCGTTTTTTCGATAATATCTCTTGATGTTGTCAGTTAATAATGGAAATATGTTTATAATTCATCTGTAAAAATAAAAAATTCGAATTAGGTCAAACTTTCTCTTCTTCAGCCTTTTGCCTGCGTGAAAATCGCACTGTCGGCTTGGCTAGATTCCACCAGCCCAACAGGGCTAACAGCTGTTAGAAGCCGTAATGTAATCTGTCCTAACGGAATGGATTCGCAGGCAGTTTGCTTTCCGCGCTTAGCTTTTGCCATTTTGCAATATATACGATTTTGAAGGAGAAAAAATCTTTCCAATCAATTTTAAACTATAGGATATAATTGAGTGTCGAGCATTATCAACCGCAGGTGGATAGGCTAATTAATTTGGGAGTAATTCAAGTAATATTAATAACAATTAATTTAAATATATTGAATTTGCGAAAGGTTACTTTATTTACAATTTTTTCCTCTTTAAAGGATCTTTCATCAAGTTCTTAGAAGAACTATGAGACGATACCTACGGTTTATTAAATAGATTGATTTTAGAAATCAATACACCTTTTAAGTCGATCGAAGCAAAAATTTTTGTTTGGTTAGATAAATGAAAGAATGATTTAGGAGCACTTTACAAAGATTAAATAGGATTACTGTCATAAATATTTAAGTTGAGTTGGATGTATCTCGTGGTACATCAGTTCGTACGTTTTCAAATGCATACGATTGAGAGAAGAATTTTCAGTCGACCTATTCATCAAAAAATAAACGTTGTTCTGGACATCCAGTGGATATAAATCCACTGAATTGATAGCCGAAATCTATTACATGGTTTTGATTAATAGATCAACCAAAGTGCAGGAAATATTTTATCCATATCGATCAAGATAGAGTTGCATACCTGAATGGCTATGATGATCGATTTGAAAAAATTTCACTGTCTATATTATCTATTTGTTTTTGACACAGCGGATTTTTTTATGTCTTAAAAGATGTTGATTGCACCCCAATAAATGCCTATTTTGAGAGCCATCTAAAATAATATCATTAAGATGGATTAAAAGTGTAAAGGCATACTGGGAAAGGTTTCTCAACTTAAAAAGCGGATTTAAAATTTTTGAAAATCCAAAACAATTTCTCTTCTTATTCTTCTCATTTCAGTGTTCTAGAAGGGTTTACAAAGCATCTTAATGAATTGAAGAGTCTTACAGAATTTACACAAATAATATTTCACTTAAGATCAAAGAAGTGCACCTGTAGTGATTTGGATTGTGATCTAATAAGGATTAGCTCACAAAAGATATTCTACATCTCTATGAAAATGGAAAACCTTGAATATTCAACTTATTTCTGGAATATTACTAGTAAACCTTCTTTAAATTTAGCTGTATTATATCCTTATTAGAAATATATTTGTCCTATTAAGCTTATCCAAAATTTCAAGCACTACTTTCCAAAGCGACTCTTAGAGAAATTTTAATTGCAGGATTACAATGATAGCAATCATAATAATTGCTTTTAATTTAATTTATAACACTTGCATGTCATTGACTCTAAAAATGCTTAGGATGCCAGTTTTACATTTTTGATATTTTAAAATCATGTCCTTCAGTTGTATCTTAATGCACTTATACTTTTAATGGAACCATGATATAATTAATACCCCTATAAATATAAAAATAAGGTTCAATCATACATCTATACACACATACATATAGTTGTTGATGGATAATAATTCATACCTTCTAATATCAGTAATGAGTTTTCTTTTATTGAAGAATTTCATAAGGAAACTATAGAATTTATAGTATCTTGAGATCATAAGAACTGCACAGCATAACTTCATACAAATGTAAAGTGTAAGAGATAATTAAATAACGCCTTAAAGAAGTTTCAGGTACTCTGATAAACCCAAAACAGCCTAATTAACTATTAAAAGTTACAGTTTATTCCTGAAGGATTCATTTTTTAATATTAAATTTTTGTGACTCTTTTATATGACTGAGTAATGTGTAGTTCAGTTTCATATCCTTGAATAAATTTCATGTTTCTAGTGAGAAACAGTTTAGGAGATCCATAAACATGGTTAATATTCTGATCATTTCACTCAAAATCTAACTTTGTAAGGCTTCCATGCTTCAAGTAATTTCAAATTTCCTTTGATGAATGTTAAGTTTATCTGACAGCATCAATTTTAATTCTAAAATTAAATAAATTAAATAAATCTTCAAAAACATGAATTGGTTGGCAAGAAGGGTCTTAAAACATTATAGCAAGAAACAAGGTTATATTATAAATATTAAAAATAATAAATTATAATAAATCAATCACACTAACAAAAATAGAAAATCCTATTTCAATATTTGATTATTATTCAAGTCCAATCTTAAGAAAAGTAATTTTTAATGATTTTTTAAATGATAGAGAAAGAAGGAATAACATTTTTAACAAAAAGGTTCTAGTTAAAGAGAAATAAATTCTATAATTTCACAGTTTATTATGAAATATTTCTCCTAAATTTGATGAATATCATGTACAAAAGGACTTAAATTTATATTAAGCTTAATAAAATTAATTATAGATCACAGTAGATGGTCAAATAATGATGAATTAAATTTTAAAATCTTCCTCCTAGAGCTTCAAATATTAAATTAGAATGATATATTTTGTGTGGAAATATTTTCAATATCTTAATTGCTTGCAGAAAATGTTGACCAATATTTTACAAAAAGATCTTTCAAATGGGAAAGTACAATTAGGATACATTAAAATTAATATATAAGAATAAATGTGATATAAACAGAATTCATTGAAGTGTGACTTGAATTAAAATGAATTTAATGAGAGGGACAAGAAATATAAAAATGGAAATAAATGGAATAATCTTTCATACTCTACCATTATGTATAGTATTCAATAATGGATTCATACTGTATGTATGTATGTATAGTATTCAATAATGGATGATATATATTGTATCTACTCCCTCCTATTACATATTGGATATTATTTATTTTCTTAGGATTATATTTGTAATGATATTCTGTTTTCAGTAAATACAGAAAAGTATTAGAATACAGAATAATTTACCTTAGCTTGAACATCGTGTAGGGTGATTTTTTTGGTCCAATATTTTAGAAACATTAGTATGCTACTTAGTTTTACCTTCATCTATTAAAATAATATTAATTTTAATTGGATAAGCCGTTTGAGAATGATTAAAATTACTATTCTTTTATCATTACTGTACTATAAAGTGATATTTCAATCAAATTTTTGAGACAAGGTTCAGTACAATAATATTCTGTCAATGAGATAAAAGATGCTATCGCAATTTTCTAACAATGTCCCTTCTACAAAAGCAATGTATCTGAATACAGATTGTACTGAGAGTTAGTTTTTTTCAGTTTGTGTTAATATCAATCTCATAATATGTGTTTGTATGCTGATTAGGTAAATAAGAGAAAAGTAATGCACAATTTTAAAATGTTTTTCATAAGTATGCTTTAAATCTTTATCCCCCTCTGAGTATGACAAATTATTGAAAAATTATAGAATAATTTTTCTAAGATTTCATATTTTTGTCACAATAACAAGTAGTTAATAATACTTACGTGGCATATCTTTGACAGCCACTTTGATAGAATTCAATCTTTACACAAATTTCCATCTTGAACAATTTTATGACAATTATTGAGATAGAACTCATATAATTATTTTTCTTGAAATTGAAAAAAAAAATCAACAACCCTCTCTTAATTTTTCTCATACTTTCTGTCTTCTATCAATATTTTAGTAAAACTTATAACCAATTTATTGATTAATTTATTTTATATCTTTCTGCATATTTTTGATATTTTAACATAATCTGAGGTCAATATGCATGCCAAGTGATCTACACTTACTATATAATTTTATCATATAAACTTAAATTAATGAGTCATTTCAATTTCTAACATCAAATTCCAATTCATTGTTATATAGAATCTTCATCAGAACTACCAATAAACATAATTAATGTAAAAAGGTTTTCTGGTTTCCAACCAGTTAATTTCCAATTTTTTGAGGATGGTTTATCATCACGGGTGTTTGGAAACCCAACCCTTTTAACAAGTTATACACTAGGAAAGTCTAAAGAATTTATAGCATAAATAATATTAATATCAATACTGTTGGTATTAGTTACAGTTACAAATGTAGAGTATGTACACAGATGTTAGTATCAATTGCATTTCATATACCTTTCTGTTTACATTTATAGATAAAAGGTCAATATTTTCTTTGCTATGAACTATGTTTATGACCACATAGAGAAGTTACTTTATTTTGTATAATAATCACTTGTCCAGTTTCCATTCATTTGGAATTACAGAAACCAATTCAAAATCTATGGATTGTTGGCATATTATGGTTTTTTATTGCATATTACCCATATTTGATCTTACTAAAGTATTTAATTACAATAAATGATTGCTTTACTGCAATGGATGTATAATTTTCATCAAAAGAGTGCCATATTTGATCATATGTAAAGATTCACTAGCTTATGTGGTACAAAAAACTGTCATGATTTGATTGCACCAATACTACCCTGAAACCCATAAAGAGTGTAAGCATAATGAAAATATTTATTATTGATGATTATTTGTAATTTTCACACCGTATAATTTGATTTTTAAATGTACTTAAATTTAAATAGCTACTTAAAAATAACTACTTTGCGATTTCCACATGAAACTGGTTATCCAACAAAAGAATAACCAGTGGAAAATACAAAGTACCTACTTATTTTTCCTATTTAAAATGTCGCTCCACGAACTGCGGCCATCTACGATAGAATTTATATACTTAAATATATTTGAACAAAGGTATAAGAATGAATAAATCAGATCAAAATGAAGATATTTTAGAGGAATAGTTTTGCTTTGATTTAAAAAATAATGAAGAGCATGAGAATTTATTGCTATTTTAATAGAAAGTCAATATTCCATTATGGGTGTATTTTAGTTTTGAACAAGCAGCTGTCATTTCATATTTCATGAATAACTAAAATTGTACGGATTAGGAAAGAAGAGTAATATTAAAATAATATTGTTAAGATAAGTATAAGATGAGGAAATTATGCAAAATAAGTTGCATTATAGCTGCACTTCAGTAACTCATTTCAGTATCATGAGAGATAAACATCATTTCTGGAACTTCAATCACAAAGAAACATACCCTTTTTTTGAGATATCTATATTAAGGGAGAAATTATATCTATGGCATGGCAAGCAACTTTTATCTTTGCACTAAACTCAGTCTAATATGAATAATTCCAGTTGAAACCTTTGTAGAGAATTGTAAAAAATAGATATAGAATGTAGAGTAATATGTATTTACGAACAAAAAATAATTATACCAAGTATTTCCTTCTGTTCATAGAATAATTGATAGTGATAAATTTTATCTTGTGAGAAATTCAAGTATTAAAAAACTAGGATATTATTAAGAGAAACAATGATATTCAAGGTATAAGGTGCAGAAAGTGTATAAAACATGGCACATTTGAATGTACGACTTATTAATGTAGTCACTGTGATGTTAAGGTCACTGGCTAGGATGTTCAAACTAATTTTCTAAAAGTGTGATAAATTTGTTGCTAAAAACTTGCAAAAGAATAAGTTGGTGCATTGAAATTTGTAATGAAATGATTTGATCAGATTAATAATTATTAGGCAGAATGTTACTACCTTCTCTAACAAAAAAATATTTGGAGAAAAATTTAATATTTTGTACTGACAACTGCAAAATTATTGTCAAATGAAAGATTATAGGATTTAATATATAAAAATCAACTTGTTCAGAAATAGGAAATATATGCATTACAATTATAGTAGAATATGTTTTACACTAAAACAGAGCTTTCCACAATTGGCAAATTTGATGTATTTTTGAACTCACGGTCAATGAATTTTCAAATATTGCACATCTTGCTGTATGGGAGTACAAATAGATTCAAAAAATTCTCATTTCTTTGAGATACATTTTGTATTAAAAACAAGTCAGCAAAGTTTGGAGATATTGAAAATATGAAGTTTATTTAAAATATATTATTAATTAGGTGCTATAATTGACTACCGTGTAAATTATACATATGAATGATAAGATATTAATTGTAAATCATTTCTCCATTTATAGTATTTCAAACTTGATTTTACAGTTTATGTTTTAATAAAATATGAGTTTTTAAGTAAAATTCATTAGTGCATAGACAATCTTTTTTTCTGAAATATGAGTAAAGATAAGTACAACATTCACATAAAAACAATACCTTATAAGGTGGTTGGGAATGGTTTGTATTCAGGATTGATTGAAGATATTTTAATCATTTTAATGCACCAGATACCAAAATTTAGATAGCCATTTTGAGATCATAGAAACTTTTGAAAGAAAAGCTCATTTTAAACCAATTATATACTGAGCTAATATTAATTGGAGTGAATGCTACTCCTAACATAAGGTTCCTCATTATTGTAATGTAAAACTAGTCTAATAGTATTACAAATTCAAAGATAAATGAAACTGCAGAATAGATCATGAATCTTTATGAAAGTATCTACAAATACATGAAATAATTATAACACTGAGTAGTCCTTAAGCATAGCTGGTTCACTATAGCTTCCTCCAATTCAGTTTATTTTATGAGTCATTTTTCACAAACACTTAACAGATGATTTTTAACAACGATGACACACAAAAACTATAATCTCTTATAGTCAATTTTGTCAAGAAGAACTAATGGACGCAGTTGATCTGCAAAAGCTCTAACATCTTCAGCAACTGCATCAAGTCCATTATGAGCAACAACACTGACTTCCACTAGATATGACTGGGACAACGGTTTTGGAGGTCCACCACTTCCATCTGATCCACCCTCATTTCCTTGATTCACCTAGGAAAATCAGAATTATTTCATTAATGACTTAAAAGTAGAAAAATCCTTTGATTCATAACAAGATAAAGTGAATAAAATAATACAAATTTTTTAATTTATTAATTTTATAATTAAAATTATATTATATTTCTTAATTACTGTACGCCAAGTATTTTTGTTACATAGTTAGTCAAAGAGATGTTTGTAAAGTGGTTGAGCTTACTAGCTCTACCCTCTCTTTTTGAAATATGACAAGATTTAGTTGTTTATCATATGAACAATACTTTCTACCATAGTACATATGTGATTAATACAAGCACTAAAAATAATAGGAATCGAACACTTTTTGGGTTAAGATACCATTTAAGACTTTGAATAGCAAAGCCCATTACATTTTTTCATCATAAATAGTTCATCAAGTCCTACTGGGTAAAACTTGAAAAGATAAATTTATCATCAGAATACATGTCACCCATATTAAGCTAATAAACGAGGCTGAATAAGTAGTGAAAGAGATTTATCAGAAAGTGCATTATTAAAAACAAAACGATGGTGTCAATCAATATTATCTACACATAATTTTACAATCTATAATCGTTATTGTGATGGGTCACATTCTAATAAACCAATTGAATGGGTAATAAAATAATATGTTATGATTAAAAAATATTTATAATTAAAGAAATCACAAGACTGACAAGTTCATACCTTGAAAATCTTTGAAACTGTTATTTTCATTCTACCTTTTCTGAACATGTAACCTTTAGTAATATATTCAAAATCCAAATGACAACCTAATTCAGTCAGAAACTCAACAACGGTCGAACTAGTTCCGATGTCAAGACTGCTCCTAACGATGGTTGGTCTAGATTTATCTCCTGAAATAAGAATAAAAGATATAAACAATTCATGTAAGAACTTAATGATTTTTCTTTGTCAACAACAATCATACCTAATTCAGGCTGCCCAATGTACCGCAACTGCCATGGCATTTCTGGATGATCTAATGCTCTTCTTACTCTTAAAACTAAAGGTGGTGTGTTCATAACACCTGAGGAACATAACACATTGGGTTAGCATGAAACTATCTAAAAGGAAACTTGCGCTAGTACAAAAAACTTACGTATGCTGAAACACATTTCGTGATCATCAAAAGTTTCAGGGCTAGAATCAACATTATCGCATAGTCCTCGAAGTCGATGTAGTAGAACTTCAACGGCAGAGTCTAATATGCTACCTTGAAGCAGGTATTCTTGGTTTGGAATAATGTTGCTGCTGTAAGCAGCATTTAGACTATCAATCGCTGTTCCCATAGACTGAGACATTTTGAATGCCTTTAGTTGCCAGAGTAAGGAAAAAATACGTTATCGTGATATATCGTGATGGTCTGAGTTGTTTAAAACACTCATAACAGCGGCTCAACATAGATGCATCGCAGCCGGAGTCCTCGAATGTTTTGGGATTATAGCGGTTTTTGGCAAGGTTGACTATCGTTATCCGTAAGTTTTGAGGACGCCATCTTATTAGTTTTTAGTGTTTTTGACCGTTTTGAAGAGTTGTTGCATACATACAAGTAAAGTAGACTTTCAGTATTCTGTATTGCAGTCTGTAAGTACCAAATATATGTTAAGGTGTTAGTATTAGTTAATTGTTTTGATGTAATTAGAAGCTTTAATAAATTTCCGGGATATTTGAGTAACTCAAATCCTCAAGGATATCAGAAACACTTATGAAGTGAATCAACTAGTCAACTTTGTTTCTCTCTTAAGTTGAGTGTAGTTTTTCAGTTCATTTTTACGAATGAATGTGTAATTTTTATCGCGATATTTTATTTTTCAGGCGTAAAGGAACAAGAAACGCAGGCAAATGATGACCCCAGGAGCTCAGGAAGAGAAGAATAATGTTCAAAAAGTGGAAAAGAAAAACAACATTCTACCTCTTTCAGGAAACGAGCGTACAATGAATTTAAACCCATTAATCCTAACGAACATACAATCATCCCATTATTTCAAAGGTGAGTAATAATTGTTCAAATGGCCTAAATAGATGGATTTTTGTTTTTTTTTAATCGATGGCCTATGTTCTTTATAGTAAATTTATATGAGCTGAAAACTTACCATGAAGTCATTGACGAAATTTACTACAAAGTGACTCATTTAGAACCATGGGAGAAAGGAAGTCGTAAGACTGCTGGACAAACGGGCATGTGTGGTGGGGTGAGTTTTGTTTACTTTTATGATCAATTTCGTATGCAGATACATCTTATTGTGTTACTCACATGCTTCATTTAATGATCATGATAATTTTGAATTTTTGCATTTAGTGTGATGCAACAGGTCTAACCCTAGCTAAAATTTCAAGTAATTTCCCAAAGAGATGTTTAGATTCATGTTCATCATAATTCTATTGTAATTATTCTTTTTTAATTCATGGGTTTCTCGCATTTTCAATTAAATTTTATATTTTCTATATCAATTTCAACTCTTCTGATTCTGTAGAATAGATAATATTTTGCATTACAATGTTCATATTCTAGGAATGTATTTGTTAAACATTTCTTGAGGGAAATATGCATACCTTTAGATTTAATAGTCTTTTACACCCTTTGTATAACAAAAGATTAAATACTTCATGTAGACTTCAAATACATCAGAAGAAAATATTTCAAGTTTTTGATTGTTACATGTTACTGTTTTGTAATATATTCCAAGTAAATCTAATCAATTCTACTAATTATTATCAGATTATTAATATTCTTATCATTGAATTATAAACTAATCTGTAATAAATTATTGTTTGTTGCTTGTTCATATCTTTTCTGAAAGTATGTCAGTCAATTAGTTAGGTATTTCCACAGTTGTAGTAATATAATTAGGTGAAGTCAGGTTTAATTTTTCTTTTTATACGGATTACGTGGAACTCTCAGTAATGTTTCCTGATAGCTCTGAAACAGAACTTATTGGAAATCTTAAATATATACTGTGGTCTACAGGTAAAGTTAAATTTGGTTCTTGTTAAGTTTTGAATCTGCAAGTGTTCCTTGAATGTGGCATTTTATTTTTCATTTGATTCAATAGTAGCATAATGATTTTATTTAGAATTACACACCGAAGATGCTCTAATATTGTAGATTGCAATAACACCTGGATTGAATCTTAAATTACAATGATTTGAACTTAACTTAAAATTGCATGATATTCTAATGATAATATTTTGATATTTTTGCCCTTTGCTAACTTATTTATTATTATTTTTCATTTCTATCATTAGAGAATTTTTGTTTGTAGTTGTATCATAGTATTTATTTGGAGATATCACAGTAACATCTTCTTTCCAAGTCAAACCCTATCATTAATCTCTATATATATACCTTTTAAAATTTTAACTGCCTATATATCTGTCTGTGATAGTGTCCTTCAATTAAGATTATTGAATGAATGTAAGATTTTGGATGAGGAAGTAATTATTCAAATACGTCAAAACCCAAGGCTTGAATGGACACTCTATCTTAATTAATAATCTTATCTTTAGTTAATCTTTAGATTCTCACACACCGTAGTTAACTTTTAATTATAGAATCTTGGAGCTAAGTAACAGGTATATATTTCATCTTCATTAATTGAATGCATTTGTAAATTCAGTCCAACAGTTTTTAGTTCTATATCTAAATTTACTCTTGATAAATTTGGTAAGTATGGTGATATAATTCATATGTAAATTTTTAATACCAATATTCAGTTATATTTTTGTTTTATTAATAAATATGTAGCTCTATTAGATTATGAAATTCTCTTGTGGTCACTTTATCAGTAAAGAAAGAGTAAGTAATTTAGTTATTAACTACAGCAGATTAAAAATGACCATTAACTGTGAGTTTCTCATTACTTCAATTCCTCAAAATCTTATACCTCTTTCATTTTAGCTAATATAAAGTTTGGTTGTATAATTCATTAAAACATATTCAAAAATACTAACCAGCATTCTGATTCATTTCACTCATTATATTAATAATCATTTTATCTTGAATTTTGGTTGGTCTGTGCAGCACAACTTACATCTTAGTTTGTTTTGATGTTGTTATAGATGTTTGGATTGTCAGAGTGCTGGCAGCAGGAATTTTCCCTTTACTGAAAAACTAAATATCTATTATTGGCAGTTTATATCAGCTTTGGTAATCTTCATTGCCTTAAATATTTATCATATAATTTAGCCCACCAATCATTATTTTGGTTGCATTTAATTGATCTTTCATTTTCAAGTGTTGCAAGAACCCAGTAAGCAGCCATTAGTTTGTTAATGAATCTAATTTTTCTTAATTGTTTAGCTTTTAGTCCAAGTATTTTACCTTTTAATTATTGTAATAATTTATCTCAAAATTTAATTAAAACGTAAGAAGACACTATTAATTGAATATTTACTCCGTGGAATAAATTTGGTATTAATTTATATTAGATATATGAGCTTAAGTTCAAGAGTTTAATTAATAATTTATTAATCAAGTAAAGGTTGGGTGATACAGCTGGCTTCCTTGCTTTGTGACCTGTAACTTTCATACCCCTTTTAATTGCCACTACATGGTTACCATGTTTGCAGAATAATTATTCTATGAGTCTGATTCCTCCATGCATTAAAATGTTGATCCTCCCATTTTCACTCAAAAGTGTTAAAGTTCATTTATTGAACCCCCTTTTACCCTTTCTGTAGACCTTTGGAAATTTGTATCTCCTTTAATAAAAACTAAACTCAAAAACTCTTATTATGACCATTTTTTATGCACTACATATGAAACACTTGGTTCGTATGCCTCATGCCTTGTCTCAAGACATGTTTGTAATTTTACTGTTTTTTTATATTGAGTTCTGTTGAAAAGATAATATTTTCTGTATTTTGATGTTGGAATCATCTCTGACTTCATTAGATACTACGTGATCAGTTTTGTGATTGTCAATATCAGTTACATTTATCATCAGTTCTTGCAGCATATTCTTTGGCCTGATCTATAAATATAGTGAAATAAAAAATGAGGAAAATTATGTGTCTAACCTAAATGCTTAATTTAAGGTCGATTGAAAATGTAGAATACCAGTAACATTGAAGAAAGGCATTTAATATCCAGTGAAAATAAATCAGTCTTTGTTCTCTCAGTAGTATGTCTGTTGCAAACATTTACTTCTGTTTATCACTGTTATTTATTTAATTATCTGTGTTGTTGTTAATCTGAGGAAAGTATTGTATTCAAATTGAAGTATTGGAAAGCTTTTTTATACAAAAAAATGTTATTTGTTATAATTGATCCCTGAACTACATTATATAACGCATTGATTTCCTGAGTTAGTTTTAAACAGTTCAAGAAATAGTAATTTGATACCATAGGATTAAAAAAATTCCATGATTATTGCATCCGTATATGTTGCACATAAAATCATTTCTCAAAATTTTAATTTGAAATTGCTTTCCAGATGTGGTGCTTATTTCTGATGTGTGTCTACACTTCAGCTACCCATATAAAAATACTGCCTTTTCACTCGTGTTACAGGTATTTGACAATGGCTTTTACTGATGGAAAGTTCTGATTAGAAAATTGTTTCCTATTTGTCTTTTATTTTGCTTAGGAACCTCTGTTTCATGTATGATCTGCTTTTCATTTTCATGGTTTAAAAAAATACTCAAAATTTTCTTCATGAATCTGAAAATAATAATTCTAGGTAAAATTTTTCAATTTTTAACCTTAAAAATATTATTTATTATGTATGAAAGTTCCTCAAAGTTTTGTTCACAAATTCATGTGCATTGCAAAGAGGAAATGAATTAGATAATTTTGGAATGCTTACTGTAAAAGTTGTTCTGTTCAGACCAACCTCTTTTTAGATATGACATGTGGATTGAAAATATCCTTTTCTTACCTTAATTTTTCTCTTTCCCCATCATCTCTTTGCCCTTTGCATGGTGCTGAATGCTGCTTTGGGTGCAGGTCCGTGGTGTTGGTGCAGGTGGAATTGTCTCCACAGCATTTTGCCTGCTGTATAAACTGTTTACCTTGAAGTTGACAAGAAAGCAGGTAAATGGGCTAATCACCCATCCAGATTCGCCTTATATTCGTGCTCTGGGTTTTATGTACATAAGGTAAGTAGGGCAGAGCCTCTATTTATAAAGAAAACTGATTACATTTGAAAAAAAAAAACTTAAATGGAGTTGATGGTGAAAACTTTGGACATATAAATTTAATGTCCTGTCCAGTTATAGGTAAGACATTTGGCTCATTCATCATATGAATGTCCAAACCTCAAGGTATTGTTTGCATCTGATGTACTGGAAGTGATATTATTCCATATGTTGAGGCATTCACTGTAACAGTAAAGGTACATGATATTGAAATGTTCACATATAACTGGTACTACATTAAGCGAGCCCCAATCTTGGGTTTTGCATAAGTTGAAGAAGTTTCAATTAAATAAGGTAGCAATACATATATATCAGATTAAGTTTTATTAAACATTTTATTATTGGTTCATTGTTTTTATTCTTAAGGTTATTCTTTGAATTACAAATTGATTTTCAATTCCACTATTTATGCAACTATTTTTAGTTAAGTCACTGTAATAAAAATATAATTTGACTTACATTTTAATTGTGTGATCCTTAGTATTTAATTTCCTTAAGAATCTGTATTTGTATGTTGCATTCTTTTGATGGTGTTTTTAGGTAAAAAAATTTGTGATGAACCCCTGCAAATTTGGAAATTTTTGGATGAAAGATTTAAAAATTTATTAAGAAAAATAAGTTATTATCATAATACTAAAGATCTTTGAATAAGTTATGATAAAATATCATCAGACCTTGAATTTTATCTCTTGAAACAAATTCTGTGATTTTATTCAGAGAAACTGCTCATGGTTTTCCAATTTTAGGCTTAGAGACTCAATTTTACAAGTTTAGATTGAATATACTACATTAAAATATTCCATTATATAGCCTAGATTTTGATTAAAAGTTATTGCAAATCTATCATGTAGTATCTCATTCTTTTCTTCTTGCATAATCCAACAAACCAGATTTACGCAGCCACCAGCTGATCTATGGGACTGGTATGAAGAATACCTGGAGGATCCTGAGGTAAGTTTTTGATTAGATAGTTGGTTATGATAATTGAATTGGTTATGATAATAATTTTGATAATGAGGAATGGTAATGCCTTTATTAGTAAAGAAAATTATAGTGCTAACATATTGTAAAAGAATTTCTGATATGTGTATCTAGATATATAAAGCAGTACAAAATATAGTAAATAATTTATTTTGAAAGTGCTCTTCTTGATTCATTTCCTCACCTTTCATCATCATTTCTTGTTTCAGGAATTGGATGTAAAGGCTGGTGGTGGTCAGGTGATGTGCATCGGTAATATGCTGCGTCACTTTCTCTCAAAGTTGGACTGGTTTTCAACTCTTTTTCCCAGAATTCCTGTTCCCATCCAGGTGGGTTGGTGAGTTATAACTGACCAATCAGTTGATGTCCCTAATTTATTTCCATACTGCACTGAATTACCTTTTTTGTCAATGATTTATAGAAAATATTTACTTAATCTTGAATCATTTGCTGAAACTCATTTCTATGTGCTAAAAATTAATTTGCTATTTATATTTTGTAGTCTTTCATTAAATAATTATTGACCAACTGCTTATTTCAACAGAGAAATCAAATCTCAGTTTGTCGATCTGGCATTGTGGTTATAAGTAATAAGTGTAAAATTTATTTAAATTAATTTTTTTTCCATAACTTCCCTGTTCATCTTTGATTGCCTTTTACTGCATCCATTCTTACTTTGGTAGTACAATCAACTAGCCCAGAATGGCTGAATGGTTAATTACATTTCTCATTTATGCTCCTGCAGCAAGGCCTTGAAAAGAAATTATCTGCCAGGTTTCCAACTCCATTAGCAGCATCTAATAGACCAGCAGCAAAAACCAATGCTCAACCAGGGCCTAATCCAGCTTCAGCTCCTGTATCAGATGTTCATAGCAGCAGCTCAGGTAGAGGGACAAAGGAGGCTAGGCATATTCCTGACGATGAGGTATCTTTTGGTGAAGCTGAAAGGGTATCCTCAAGGATGAGAAGGTGAATTTGATTTTAGAAATTTCACTTGTAGATAATAAATCTTTGAGAAGATAGTTTAGTTAGTCTGTTTGTGTAATTTGTGGTTGAAAATTACTTTTTTGTGTGTCATTCAAGGTCTTTTCTGTTCAAATTTCATTAAAGTTTGTTTGTGTTGACCAAAATTGAATTTAATTTAGCACCTTTATACATGAAGATTTCTTGCTAAAAATACTGCCCCATAGTAGCTGTCTGATGCTTTGTATATTTTTAAACACTACTCTGTCATATTTTTTGGTGGTTCACAAATTTTATTTACCTGTATTTCAAATAATCTTGAAGATCAAATTGAATGTCTTACTGTTATAATGTTATTTTTTTTTCAAAATCCTTATTGAAAAAAACATTTCCCATTCAAAAAAACAATATTATTTTTTGTTATTTTCCATTCAATCTGTTAAAATGAATTGGTACAGTTACTTAAATCTTTCTGCATTGCTTGCGAATATATTTATGTTATTAATTATGCCAGTTCTTGATATTTTGTTTATTCTGGATTCTGTTCTTTGGCATAGATCATCATCTCCTGCTAACGGACGCCGTTCAGTGGACAGAAGGGAGAGGGATAGGGATAAGGAGAGGCGTGAAGAACGTCGTAGAAGTCCAGAACGCCATAGGAGTTTAGACAAGAGTTCGGAACGTCATAGGAGTCAGGATAGGCACAACTCCCGAGGAAGAGATCGTAGCAGAGAGAGAAGAGAGAGGAGTAGGGACCGAAGCAGAGAGAAATGGCGAAGTTACGATAGGGATGACAGGGGAAGGAGGGAGGAGAGTCGTGATAAGAAGAGGGGTGGCAGTAGAGACAGGGACAGAGGACATAGAGATAGGGAGAGGTAAGGAAAGTGTCACTTACCTTCTAACTTTGGCTTGATTTAAGTTTCTTTGCCTAAAATTTAAAAATCCTTCATTTTTTCCTTTTCTTACAATTAAGAATAGCCCTTAAAAACTGTAATTTTGTTTTTCCAGACCAAAATTCATTTAATGGTATTTTGAAGATGCACTGTAATATTGGGTAAGATATATTTGTTGCTTTTATGTGCAGATTTTTTTTATCAATAGAGAGTTTTGGAGCAAATTATTTCTGGATCCTTCGTATCTGGAGGATAAACTTGTCTTGAATTTTAGCCCTATTATAATTCGTTAATATGTTAAGTTCTACAGTGCCTTGAAGTTACTGCAGTTTGTTTCTCAGTTTGGTATTTTGGTGTGGAAGAAAATTTATCCTTTTAATTTTTACTATCATTAATGAATTTGATTATTTTACTGTGAAAATTTAATCTCTCTATTCTTTTCAAGATTTTTAAATTTTAGTATTTTAATTATGTCTGTATTGCATCATATTTTCAAAATTCATGTGGAATCAGTTTGATCTTATTTTTTAATTCAAGCTGTAGTTGTGGCTTACTTGATTTTGCCATTGACCTGTTTTAAACTTTTACGAGGTATTTGCCGAAGCCTGTGTTAATTATATTTTTAGTTTGCCTATATTTCTTAAATTTTGTCTTCTCAAAGCTCAAAGCATAGTCATAGTCATGGAAGGAGTTGGAAAGACTTCTCTGATGACTTATTCCGGGAAAAAGAGAGGCAGAGGAAGGAGGAGAAGCACAGAGATCGAGAGCGTAGTAGGTAAGTGTGCAGAAGATCATTATGGGTCATTCAGTTTATATTCTTTGCGACTGGATATTCTCTGGTTCATATGTCTCTTGAATCCTCTATTCTATGCTCTTGAACCATTTCTTTAAATTACTTTTCTTTTCTAACTTTGTTCATGGCTGATATTTTTGGTAATGCTCTCCCAAATCTAGGAATTCTAGGAGTTGAGATTTTGCTACCTGTGGTTGATTTACTTCATCATCTTGTGTGAAATGATTTGCGGAATTAAGTATTGGAAAAACTAAGTTTTCTAAGATGACCATAAAGGCAAATCTTTCATGTTGTATTTAGTGTGGCGTATATGGAGGAAGACTGATGATTTGTGTTAGTTAATGGGCAATTTTGAGAGGTGGGTAAAAATATTTTCAGTGCTTGCTTTTGACGATACCCTGATAGGAATCCTCTCAATTCAAGTTTGACAGGCTTCATTCATCTTATCATTGTGTACGAAAGATGTATTTTTATGGCAACAACCTAATAATAAAAATACGTGTCTAATTGTGTACAGGATGATATTTTGTTAATAATATCCAATGTTCATTAATTCTTTGTTCAAAAGTGCTATTTATTTCATTTTAAATGTAAGTCATTGTGTAAGGCTCTGATCAATTGATCAACTGGACTAAAAAGCTTCAGATAATTTCAGATTATCTCGTCCAAGGCTAGAATTGATTTGTATTACATCATGCTTGTTGCACTTGTGATTAAAAATTCCTTGTAAGTTTTAGTTACTTATTCAAATTTTAAAGTGTTATTTTGAATGTCTTTCATTATAAGGGTATTATAAATTGTCCCTTTTTTGATTGTATATGAGCACAATTCTCATTGTTGACTTGTGTAAGCAGAACTTACAGCAAAAAATTAAAATCCATCAACATTTTTTATGAACTATGCTTAAGCTTTATTATTCCTTCTTGTTCATCAAAATCCTATTCAATTTGTTAAAAGTATGTTCTAGTGTAATGGTTAGAAAACCATTTGGAATTCAAGAGATCAGGGCTTGAGTCCTTATCTTACCAGACTTTTGATTGTTGATTCATGGGTTTATTCCGAGTTACATGACTTCTCTCTCTAAGTCATGATTATTGCCTTAATATGTTATGGCAGTATTACTTGATTCTCTGAGTATGTTTATTTGTGTTGTATATTTGTCATCAAAACAATTGATTCCACACACAATCTACTACAGAAAGACACAGAAAGAAAGAAAATATCTTGAAGTTAGTGTTTAGCATATCTGCATGGACAGTAGGTGACCTGGGTTCAAATCCAAATCATGTCACTTTTTCTCTTTCACCTTGTATAGCCGCCAGTCAAGTTATCATGCTGAGTCATTTACCTTACCTGAACCCTTTAACTGATCTGCCCATGTCAGATTGAGGCATGAGTGCAAGGACTGGAATGATATTTAACTGCTCAATAGGATTTAAGGTGCATCCAAATGTTAAGAACCTGATAAGTATTCTAAAACTATATTTAGATAAACTCAAATGTGGAGTAAATTTTCGTATGATAAAATTAAAAATACCAATAATTTCTCGAAGAAAATTTTGTAGAAAGTATTTAGAGTGAGTCATTTCATTTGAATGCCTTAATTTCAGGTCCAAACAGGTTCCTATAATAAAAGAATACAGATTTTTGTATTTTGCTTGTGATCCCTGGAGTTAACCTAATTTTATATCGAGCAATTCTATTTATGAAGGGACTGAAAATACTTTGGAATAATTGATGAATTATATGATATTTACTTCTCACATTCTTTATTTAAAAGTGTTTAACCATACAAACAGCATTGTAACAGTTGCAATATAATTTTCCATCATAGCGGGGTACATCAGCAATTGGGGTGATTGCCTGAGGTTTCAATTAACATGGAACACCAACCATGTATAAAGCACATTACAAATAATATTAATTTTTGTTCTTAATTAAAAAAGTTGCAAACATTCTATATAAACCATGCTCTCATATCTGACACATGTAACATTCACACAGTATTCCTGTAATTTTACATATATACATATACAGTTACAGTTTTTTACAGCGGTGTACAATTTGGAAGCTCATCCGGAAGAAATTGGAGGAGGCAGTCATGTGTACCATTATTTAGATTTTGATTTCTTTCAACATATACATAATTATCACGACTTGTTTTAAGACACACAACAATTGACCTATTTATTACATGATTTACATACTTGGAATTACTTTCCCATGTTAACAAATATGGATACCTTCTTAAAATTCTAAGTTCAAGAATTGTTATCCCTATGGAAAACAAAATATGTTTCATTTACAATATAATTAGCATCTTTAATATACTCCAACTAATTAAGTTTACAAAGGAGAAGGCTTATCAATCAACTACAACATTGGATATATTTAGGAAATATTTCTGCAGTAAATAATATACCCTGTAAACAATAAATTGATTCTGCAATTAATAAAAACTTCAATGAATGTTCTTTATAAAAAACTTTTTTGATAAAATAGCAAAATCTATTAAGTAGACTTGTCTCATGATTAATTTCAGCTATAGGCACTTGATTGATGACCATAAGCATTAATCCATCACTTAATTCTCTCTTGCTTAAATAAAGAGTGATACCCGGGAGTTTCGATTGATTGAGATTAATCTAAAAATATAATCATTTCATATTCTAATGTGAAAGCTTACATTAATCATGCATAATATTCCTCTTATACTTTCAAATAGACAAATTCATTGGTATTAAAAAGATTTTTAATCAAATGAATTTCTGAGGAAGTGGGCTCTTTTGTTAGTACGTTTAAGCAGTTAAAAAAATGTCAGTAAGAATGTTATCTTTATCAAATAAATACATTTCACCCTAATTTTACCTTAAAATTCTCTAAATGGAGGTTTAGGAGTAATTTTACCAAGGATTTAATATTTGGTGTACACAATACAGCTGACACACATAGATTCTATATCGGTGGTTCCCAATGTCCATCTATAGAATATCGCATTTTAGGATTTTAGAAAAAACCCAATCTCAGCAGCTTATTAAGAGGAATAATTTGATTTTAAGATTCAGTGAATGATTTACAGATAAAAACTATTTACTGTTAATACACTATTTGCAAATAATTAATTTGAGAATTATGTACCTATTAGTTAAAATTAAGGAAAAGTATGATGTTATTGCAAAAAAAATTAAATATAATTTTTCAATAATGAATCAAAGTATAGTATGTCAGGAAAAGTATATTATTTTAAGGAGTTAAAAAAAATGGCGGAGCACTATGAGTGGAGAAACAGCTGTGCTGCTAAGCAAAGAAATAAGAATGAATTTCATCAAGTGAAACTTACATTATTCTTCTTCAATAATATTCCATTCCTATAATTTTGATCCCAAAAAATAATATTCATAGCAAAATTTTGAATGTACGTATAAGAAATCTCTTATTAATAACAAGATTTCTCTTTTCTTAAAAAGAAAATTTTTAATATGATGTATGAGCTTAGTTTATTTTAGACACTCTTTGGTAATCTAAGGTGATTTAAAACAATAGGAAATATTAATTATTGAATCAATAAACAAGAATAATTTAATTAGTATCATCTTGATAATATTTGATATTCTTTGTATGTCTAGTTAGAATTTAAGAGGGATAGAGTATGATTGTAATAACTTGTTTTTACATATTCAAAATTTATTATCTAAATACCTAATTAGTTTCTGAGGTCATATGAATTCATATTCAGCTGGCTGGAAAATTTAAAACTTCTGACGGGTTTGAAATAAAACCCCCAGGATAGAGGGAAGATGATTGATGCCCTGCATAAGTTAATTGATCATTTATCAAGTCAGAGGAATGTCATGATATTAAATTATTTTAAATTGCATCATATAGTCTCCACAAAAAATTTCATTTAAAAAAATCAGTGGATGCCCACCTAGTCAGTACAAAATCTGAAAAATTGTATAGCTAAAAATTCTCAATTTTCAAAACTGTTTCAGAATCTTTAATAGTATTAGAAAAACTCAAAATAGTTGTTAACCATTCACGATACAATGTGATATGAAAACTGTTAATGCACTTCTCAGATGTTTAGCTGTTAATTTGATCAAATGATTATAACTTATCAGAAATCTGTGAAATAGAAGGTCATAATTTGAATTAAATGAAAATACAGATAATTTTAATTTCATACTTAAATCTAAATCAAAATTCATAATCATTAATTCTCCTGAAATATTTAGTTTTAAAATTATTTTGAATTAAGATTTTAAAATTAAAAATATAACATAGAAAAGCTAGAGAGTGTGTTTATAGAAGCGTTGACATTCAAAATTCTTACAGGAAATACAGTAAGAATATAATTTAGCTTTAGAAGAACATTTTTATCTTTTAATAGTTCCAAATAATTTCACATTTCAATAGTTCACTCCTCTTGACTAGAAAGATTGTTCAGAACTATGTTAATGAAAACATGACCGTGAATGAACCTTCAATTCATAACATCATGGAAAGAAATTATTGTTAATAAGAAAGATATAAATTATTAACAGATATATTTCTGTAATATAAGAATTAATTAAAATAAACTCTTATATACAATTAAACCATATTCATAGGTTAATGTAGACTGTTGAAATTAAATTACATATAAATTGAGTTACAAATGAGGCAAAACAAAAAATTTTGGCTATTTTAATACAGTTGTGGTTATTTGAACAATAAATTAATTCAATTTATCATTCTACTACCTTACCCTCAAAAAATAAATTTCATAGATCTAGTTCAGTAATCATCCAAAATATTTCAATCATTAAATACCCAAAATTACAGACTTTGCTGTACATGTGTGTATGAATATAAAACATGGATGAGATATCAGGAATTTACTCAAGACATGTTACAATCTCATTTTTAATTGGTCCCAAATAGATATGTACATCTAAACAGAACCAACTTCAATGAGAAAGAAATTCTTTTCAACACATCTTGGTCCATTACTATTAGTATTAACTTTTATTTTAGCCCAGCTTCATATTTTATCTCTCACTCATGTAACATCTGTTTTAAATTAGACCTGATAAGAAAATTAATTTGATTTACTTAGGAAAGAAATCATTTACTATATTTACTTGAGTAAAGTTGTGGATATTCTATCCACCCACAACTTTTGAATTCGAATTTCTCAGTTTGACAATGTATTATTATAATTATTTGAATTAATATTTCTTTCTATCAAAGTAAATACATTTATCATAATTATATCAATATTTAGCTTCATATAATTTGCATTTTACTTTGGTGTCAGTGAGTTATACATAAAAACAATAGTATCAGTATAAGTCAATGCCTTTGAATGAGAATCCTGTATGCTATGTTTTAAAATTTGAATTGGAAAATTAGCTGTACAAGAGTGCAGATAATTGCTTTTTATGGATTAAATTAGAATTAGATCAATAAAATCAATATATTTAAAACTAAATAACCCCAATCTTCAATCATATTTTCATTTTTATTTAATAATTTACATTTAAATTGGATTCTGTCATAACATAATGCTTCTTATTCTGTAAGTTCAAGAATTTACTATAAATATAGGAAATTTTTCTTTTCAAATAAATTCTGAGATTTTTTCTTGATACTTTTAATGGATATTAGTTTTCAATCAAGATAATTAATGTAAGTTCAGAAGGAAATGTGTACTAATGTGTGAATTTATGATTAATAAATATTAAATTTTTGTTATTCAAAAGACCACAAAACACATTATCCCAGCACTATTCATATTTTATCAGCACATTCAAGTTGAAGAAATTTAATTCTTCCACAACTGAAATTACCAAAAGTGTTAAAGAATTACGCCAATCCATTTCAC
Organism: Pantala flavescens; assembly: GCA_020796165.1. Classification (NCBI taxonomy): domain Eukaryota; kingdom Metazoa; phylum Arthropoda; class Insecta; order Odonata; family Libellulidae; genus Pantala; species Pantala flavescens. The sequence continues at coordinate 14,250,204 of CM036879.1, read as the reverse complement.
CTCTCCAATTGCCTACAAACCCTTCTTTCTGTACCAATAAATAACACTTTCTCTTTTTTGTATCAATTACAAGCCTTATCTTAAATCACTAAGCCTGGAGTTAAATAAATCACAGAATTTTCCCATAACTATTATTCAGTACAGTTTTCAAAATATGCTCTAATTCACTCACTTTCTAAAATCACATCATTTAAGAGCAAAGACCTAATGTGATGGATTAAGAAACAGTCAATATTGAGTACACTCCTTAAAAATGCAAGAATTATATATTTAGAATTTATCGTATAATCCTAATAACCAACTTGGGATTCAGAAACCATCACGTTTACTGGATGTTACCATTGAATTCTTCCCATAATGCAGATTCATTAAATCAAAGCAAAAAGCAATCTAATATCCTATAAATTCATTCACATAGCATATGAAATGGAAGATTGTTTGCTTTCTCAATGAGAGGGCTCTCTCTCCCTTATTCTGAAAATTCTTATGGATCATTAGAATTCCCTCACACAAAATACATGAAACAAAAGGAAACTTTCAAAATAATATGAAAAGTAAATTTAATAGGGTTGATAATAACTCAGAGGATACAAATGCTTCAATAGAGATTTTTGACGATATTATACATTATCCCTTAATTCATTCAAAAGTTATCACAGATTACATTTTATTTGACTTCTGGTACGTTAACAATAGACTTCCAGTTCATAAATTATTTTTTAAATTTAAAAACCTGGATTGTCATGAATTATTACCAGAAAGAAATGAAAATAAAGTTAAATAAAATTTTTAATTAGCTATATTTACACAAAGTAAATTATTTTTAATTGAGAACATTATGTATGGGTATACTAAACATTTAGTCTGCCATCTCGTAACTATTGCCTTACTTATTTTAAAATTTCAATATATTTTACACAAGAAATATTTTACAACATTGGATTGTAGGTTACACTGTGATAACCTTTTTATTAACAACATATTTATTACAAGTTCCCTCCTCATTTACTATAATGTGGTGATAACTTCTGTGAGAAAGTGAACACAAAAATGTCCAATGCACAACTGTCCTTATAAAGTTCATAAATATAGCCAGGGCTGAGAATAATCTAAAATGTAAATAAATGAAGTGTTCATCTATTGGCATAAAAAATACAATATCTAGCTTACAAGTATACATTTATCTGCTAATGAAATCCCTTTAATGATATTCAATTATCTAATATCCTAGAACAACAGAAACAGGGATTCTGATCTTTCCATCAATATTTACTCCCTCTCCATCTAATCCCTACTTTAACTAAACTTTTAACTATTTTCAATGATTTCAGATATCACTGCATGGTGAAGCATATCACTTAATATGTAAAACTTGGCTATGTTGCTTCAAGAATGGATTCATAAGAAATTGGATAGAATTGGATTCTGATAAAAAGTATGCAAACAATTAAAATGAATTTGAATCATAATTCGTATTCCTAAGAATTTCAATCATTCCATCCTTAAAATATTATTTGTGAAAATTCAATGATTACTGTTGGACTTGACAGCTGAAGGATCGACTTTACTTGTGCATTATAGAATTTAAATCAGTTAAAATTCATCCTTAAAAATACTTCTTTTATTTGATAAAGCAATGTATTACCATTTTTCATATAATAAAAAGTCATGTAATTTGGTTTTACGGGAACCAAAGAAGCACATGTTTTGAAAACAATCATTATTATATACAAGCTGGCATCATGCATGAACACAATTACTGCATATTTGGAGATAATATGATGATAAAGATTCTTCTAATGAAATGAAATTTCACAACAAAATAGGAATAAATGAATCTTAAATTTCATAATAGCTACAATCAAATCCTTATTCTAAGCCTCCTATCACAGTGTATTTCATTTCCAAATGCTGAGGAAAATGTCATCATACCAAGAGTTCCACAACTTAACAGCTTTATCTTACATCATTTACAGTTTTTTCTTAATGTAGAATAAGATTTAATACAGCCAAAATTTCACTATTGGATTACTTAAAATGAAGTCTGTCACTTTTGCATTTTTTCAATTATATTATGCCATTTAAAGAAAATGCACAATCCAGGTTGCTTGCTTACCTGCAGGAATAATATTTAATTATCCAAGAAACTATGATTAGCAATAAAGCAATCATAACAAAGATATTTCTATTATCCATTATGTATTAAATTTATCCAATTGTTACCATGCTGTGCAAAAATATCAGACTATTGGATGATATCATTAGATTGAAAAATTAATCATATTTTAATCATTTAATTAAATTCATCTCTTTTTTTCCCGGTGTGGGATTCTGGGTTTACATGTGTTGGGAGAAAATATTGATTTCATGTTCATAAAAAAGATTTAATGCACCAAATATATACATAAACTTCAAACTTTCAATATTTGTACGCCTTGTACTTCCATTGAGTTATCACTAATAAAATAATGTTAGTGTTCATCCAATATATTTATCATTTTCTTTCAAATAAAAATGAAAATAATCATTAAAAATGATTATTTCAGAGAGGAATAGGGCACCTAATTTGCAAAATATTTGTACACCTTGATTGATTTTAATTTATGTCAAAAATTTAAAATTTCTAGATGAGTGTATGAAGATCTCAAGTCACTGAAGTAAGGATGACTCCTAATAATTTAAAATCAAACAGTAAAGCTGCACCACAAGAAGTATCAATTGAATGGTTTGGAGGAGATTAAATATTAAAAAATTTTATTCATCGATTAGACCTCAAAAACTTAATGTTGATATTTCTTGAGGAATAATCAGACCAAGATGATGTGAAATACCAATTTCTCTCCTCAAATAAGAGGATGACATTATTACGAATTCAAATTCGTAAACATAATAAGTCTTCCGGTGAAAACCTTGAGGAATGATGAACAAAATTTAGAATTAACCACTTCGTATACTACTACTATACAAGTGAGGTAATGATCTATATTTCAAAACAACGTGTTTGATAGTGCTTAAAATAATCAAATGTAAAATAGAAACTCACTCTTATCAACATATGCTCATGAACCAATGATACTCAACTGAAAAGTGCATTCATTCAAGGAAACATACTTTCATAATTAATTCTCTAGATCTATAGTTGTTCCAAAGTAAAATGAAACATCATGGGGTAGGATAAGTTACTTTCCATTAAACTTCTGGGTTAAAAGCATACAACGTCCATAATTTAAAGTCATGACATTTAGCTTTTAACTATATTTTATAAAATACTCACTTTGCATATTGTTACCAAGCATAATAAACTTTAAACACTGATCCCATACATATGATTTATTACGGGTGCAACATGCCTATTTACTGCAAATTTACCTATTTAACGCATTAGGAACATGAAGGGAGAACTAACGATTTTTACCAAATTGTAGATGTAGCAATTATAGAGATTTTCATTATTACACGTTGAAAATTTTTCAAAACTCTGAGAATATGGATAAAATTGAGATCGAGAACCAAGCAATGGATGAGACTCATCAAATCTTCAAAAACTGCAAAATGACAGTTCGACGCATGGAAGGACATAAAGACAGATCATCTTCCATATTTTCTCAGCATCGTACATTTTTACATTTTAGGTACACTTAGACGTGGCTCCGGCATTCAGTCAACAACAGGAACATAAGCAGTAATAAATATTCCAATCTTCCACGGAGAACTTCGAATGAAAAATAAACCGTGTACTTTGAAAATGCTTGAGGGATTCGAGAACAGATGCTCGCTTTCAGTGTTTGAATTTATCAACGGAGTTCAATCACAAATCGATTCCTTAACTTTAAGACTTACACACCGTTCGTTCTTATGTCATTCTCCCTAAAGAGTTTGTGGATCGTTTCACACGGACGAGGAAACTATACAGAAAATATCGTGTCTCTTGAGCATAACGAACCATCTTCCCGATCATCGTGATCGGTAGAGGGACGCACTCTCCTCAGCAGAGAGTCCAACGGGCATAGTCACCGTCACGTTACGTTTCGTGGGCTCGTCTTTAGCTTGGGTCCTCCCACTCCGTTGCCGTGGTGGTGAGCGTCGGCGACCGGAGGTGCATCCCACCGCCTCAGCTCCCCGTTCATCACCGGTGACTTGACTCCGTCCCCGGCGGGTGCGGACGCTGCCGCACCAACCCGCCTCAGTTCCTCGTCCTCTGTCCCTTCGTCCGCACTTTCCTCCGGCGGCTGCAGAGTCATGCTGTGCGACTCGGGCCTCGTCTCCTGGTCCTCCGGATTGGAAGACCGTTTATCCGGGACGGACAGGACTTCGTCGTCGCTACCCGAAATATAGTCTGGACCCTATAGGAACATGATGCGATGTTATCTCGAAGCTATGACTTTAAATATGATTATAGAATGAGTTAGCAGTCCAGTTCATACTAACAAGAAGATGGATGACGACTAAGGATACAAGAGTGTATCTTCCGAAAAACGATGAATTTTAAACAAGAGGAAATTGATGGTAAATGATAGAATGAATAGCGATCACAGACAGAATACCTCCACTTAAATTTCATCTTAGAATATAATTTCACAAAAGAAAGATGACTTCAGACCGGATCAAGCAGTTCAAGATAAAAGATTATAATCAGTACAAACATCGTGGTATATGAGAGTTTTTCGCCGGAAATGTGGTCATAAATACCTCGGGAAATTGCTCGTTAGGAAACCGTATCGAGTATTTTTTTTGATAACAATAGATAAAAGCTGTTAAAGAAACATGTATCTAAACGAACCAAATTATTTAAATCAGCAATTCTCAAAGGATGTCAAAAATATTCTCGCAAGAGATCCTAATATAAGTTGATATTCTAATATTTTATTCGATATCAAATCCTTCTTTCACAGGAACGATTACTAATCACCGACTACTACCCTTGAATGTTAGATTTACGTAGGTCAGTAATACTTACAACTTGCTCGATTGTAGAAACTAATGCCATGCGAGAAAATCACGTGAGACTTCGCATCTAAAACGCAAGGATACAGATCTCTATGATACTGAAGACAAAGGCTTTTCAGAGCCAATCCTTTCCACTGGAACTCATTCATACTCTCCCTGGTCATATGGTTTTCCTTTAAGGCTCCCTCGTCTAGAGAGAGACCCTTAAAATGGGAGTACTCCGTTCTGGAATTAGCGTTGAAAGGGGGACTATCGAGGGAGTGATGGAAGAATGTTAAGAGGGGACTGTACCGCAATGCGGACTGATATACGCTCTCGAAAACTTTGCGTAACGCTACCCACTCTTCTTCAGAAAGTTTCCGCTGCAAAAATTTTTCGGGAGAGGTTCGTTCGCAATCGTATGAGTTTTTTTCGACCGTCCTGAAAGCCATTTGGGAAAAAAAAACCCTCGGCTTTGGGCCTTTTTTTTCAATCCACGATCTCTCTCCCGCGAGCGGAGAACGCATCACCTGTTTTCACTCCCCGTGAGATATGGACGGTCGTTTTTCTAGCTTAAGCGAAACGAGACGTGATTTTGAGGAGTGGGGAATTACTCGTAGCCATAGTAACGTGTAAAAGGGTGTATAAATTTTCTACGTGGCTGGGTACTACTACGACAGTCTCCAATTACGAAGTGAATTGACTTACGGACTGCATATTTGGAGACGCTTCTAATATAATAATTAATAATGATAACAGAAAAGTAATTAGGGTAAAAGAGAGTAATACTCAGACTTAATAAATCTTGAAATAAAACGGGAGCCACTGGGATTAAAGTTAAAATTATATTTCGTTATATTTACGATAGTTATTTTAAAAATTAATAAATAAAATTGTAGAGATCGTATCAATAATTGTATGAAAAAAGATATCGGAGGGGATATTCCGGGTGTAGACGTGAATATTTCGACCTCGATAGAAAGTTTATGTAAGAAGCAATCGGGAAAAGTAATAATAGTTACTGGATAATGTTTCGGGAGGAAAAAAGTGAAAATTCTGGGATTTCGAACCGAATTTAGGGCCTCAATCGAAAATTTTCCCCGGGTGAAATAGACTAGTGCGGCGAGACGGGCAATGAGAGCGGAGCCAGAAGTTTCCTTCGCCGCCCCTATGGTCCCGACCGCTCAAAAGACTTCAAGGAATAACACGATGAAATAAATCATTTAGGAAAGGCTTTAAAATGAAAATAAAATAATCATCTAGAAAAATATATGAACGCAAGAGTCGAAAAGACATGAAACAGACCACTTTTCATTAGCATCTACAAAGGTTGATTGAAAGCCAACTTTTATTTCATTTTTAAGTTGGTTTATGTTAGAGATAAAACGGAGCAAAAGTATCTGTGCACGAAATAACAATATTACATGACTCAACATTTAAATTTAAACTTTCAACATTAATACTAGCAGTTAAGCAGAAATAGTTTAATATTTATGAGAAGAAACTTTCAACCATTGACTACGATCTTATTCAATAATATATAATAATTTACGTAGAGTTTACTAAATCGAAGTATTTCGTAAACTAGTACGAAGGTATTTCTTATGATAATATAGATCAATTAAATCTAATGGAATACTAAATTTATTTTATTTGATTTTTATTAACTTGGCCTACACTTAATGGTAATTTTCTATCACGAAGAAAAATTATCGTATTTTCTATACTCAATCTATACAATAACATAATACATTAACACAATTTCTACCACAAATTCTATTCCTATTCTAAACCTCGCGTGTATCGCAGAATAATTTTTCTGATTAATCTTCATTCATCCTTCCTTTAAAAAAAGAACCAGAATATAAACATACTAATTCATTTCAGTACATCGTTTAGTGGTAATCATCCCTTTTAACACAGAGGCGATTTCTAAACCACTGTCCGATTAAGACCCCAATAGAAAATTTCGGTATTCCGGTCATTGACGCGCCCTCCGATCTACTTTATCCAGTACCACAGAATCTCTCATCCGATGTAATATCGATCTTTCACACAAGTGGTCCAAATCGTCTACTCAAGCAGACACCGCGAGGGGAAGGAGTCACTAGAGGTTATTGGCAGGGCTCGAGCGGAAGACCTAGAAAACAGGGGCCTAGAGAGATACGACAAAAAAATACATCCCTCGTAAAGGGAAAGGAGCGAAGCAATTAGAGGAGACGGCGACAAAAGCAGTTAAGCTCTCGGGAATAGCGAATTTACGGCTCTTCTTAAGATAAAATATATGCTTTTAGAGCGTAAGATTTTACACGAATAAGAACCCGTTTTCGGGTCGTCGGAGGGAATTTGGGTTAATAAACGTCTGAGGAAATATCGAGTGTCATGCGACAGAAGGACGACTGTTATGTATTCTGCGGAAAAAGCGAAGAGTTTTGAATTCCTTGGTCACATTCCATCCGACCATTTGCATATGATGTTCGGTCTATATTTTGGCGGACGTGATTTCATCTTCTACGAGGAAACGTTTCCTTTTAGGTCTTCATTGTTGCGATGTATCAATTACATCATACACAATAAGTTTAAAATTTTCTCGGATTTGTTATAAATGTACATATTTATAGTAAATAAGGAAAACATTTCTCCAAATTTTGGGAGATAATGATTCATTTTATCGCGAGAGAAAATTAATAAAAGCGTCTTTAGACTTTCTTTTCGAAATTAATACATCGATATCAAGCCATACGAAGAATTGTATAAAATTCAGCCATGATTTCGAAGAAAAATTACTTTATTTATTATTTACTTAGCTTACTATATAATTACTAATTTATATATGTAGGTGCTAGGGAAGAGAGACTTAACTTTTTTTTGTTAAAGAATGGATGTTTACCGGCAGTAGCTATGTTTCGAAGTATCTTCTATGTTACCCAGTAAACGGAGATTAAATATCTTTAAAACGAATGAGGGTATATCGGATGAAAATGGATGTAATGATATAATTATATAGGTGGTAGAAAATAAGTTTTATGTTGTCAGACACCAGCTATACTGATGATGGAATGAATTTTGATGAATACATTTCTTTGAATCTATTTAGATAGAATTCTTTCATAAGGATAATTTCACGCATGAGATATATCAACCTTATAAAATAAAAACTCACATTTTCGATTCTTTCGTCGAGCATTCTGAAGAAATCGAGCTGACTTGAGGACACCTCCCTGAAAGATGAATAGGATACAAATGAAAACTTTCTCCTGTCCAAAAGTAAATAACAAGGAGTGTGACATGGCATAGCTAAATTAATAAGTGGGAACCTTTGAATAATGGAAGGTCGAACGTGAAACCACCCGATAGATTTTACGCTTACGCTACGATATAATATCCTATTATCCGTAGAATAAAAGGATAAGATCTGGAAACAAGCACAATAAAACTTATTCGATAACATGATCAACTAAATAATGAATATAATATCGTGTACGGAACAGAATGTGTTAGCTGAGTGCTATACCATTTTGTTATATGTATATAAAAACTGGACTGGAATATAATGGACAACTTCAGCATCTTTCAAGAACTGGATGCAATACGAAATATAGGATACTGAGTCTAATATTTCTCATCGTAGTTGATAAAATGCAGAATCAATTACTCTCGCAAATTAATGGTTATCGAAGGTACAAAACTTTTGAAAGTCACCCACTGACCTAAAGTTTATACGCATTGGCGTAAAAAGACATCACTCTGAAAGGTTATCTCAGATAGCACCTACTCGAGGGCATTTTATAGTCTCTAAAAGGTCAGACCTGAATGGACTGAAAACGTATTAAAAGTACGCGCCTTTGTTAGCACAGGGAATTATATCAAAGGGGTTACCAACAGAAGGCGTTACATGTAGTTTTCCCAATAGGTACACACACATAAGAAAGAAGGATAAAACATTCCTCCGGCTTTGAATTCAAACACCAGAACGTAATGTGAGAAGTAATTATTTTCCTTTAATTATTATACGAGATTTCTGAATAAGTCCGTGCAGAACATTAAAATGTCTAGAATCAGTTTACTGAATATTTCGAAACTAGAATTTTTCCATTATAAATCATGAAATTCCTAAAAATTTCCGATTATAATTTTCTCTGAGTTCAATCAAAGCTATGAGCGCTGATTATTAAACGAAACCTTTAAAATTCAGAATAACTTCTTCGTTCAATTCTTCTTATTATGATATAATATATTTTTCGGAATGCACATATGCCCATTATTTAACATTGCCGAGATTTATAATCTAGATAAGCATTTTTCTCATACAATTAATTCATAATTCACGTACTTCACAAGTTAAATTGTTAATTCACGAAGAGTCAAGCTGTGTCTCCATTATATTGAAAACTCGTTGAATCTTTGTGAAGTACAGTAGATAGAATTTCCTTTACCACACAGAAAAGTCTCAATTTTAGGAAGGAAGGAAAGGGTTGATATTTTCTCTTTGAATATTTTTCATTTCTCCCTAAAAACATCACAGTAAAGAGGGTTTTATGTTTTGAAATAGAGCAATTTTTTTATTTTGAGATATCAAGGACAGTCAATTTTAAATCGGGGAAACTTCTGAATTGTTAAACGATAGCTTTTACTCATTTCTGATTCCCTAGACCTACATCTTAAAAATAAGATAAAACTTTGTTTCCTCGGAGAACATCCACCACATAAATTTCTTTACATAAAAAGAATTCTTCTGGAAAGATCTCGTCTTCATAATATCAGACGTCTTAAGAGAGTTGAGGGAGCCGCGTAAAAACCGCACGTTCTCCGTTACATCGGCAGTTTGACACGAGATGGAAGCTCTGATACTTACGCCTGGGCGAGGAGCGGTCCAGACGATAACACTTGGCGAACCTTAGACGCAAGCGCTTTCCGCCTCGCCTCTGCCTCAGCTGAGGCTGAAGGAGATGCCGGAGTCGAAGGTGTTCCTCCCTCACCCTCATTGTCCCCTCCACTGCCTTCCTCATCACCTCCACCGCCTCCTCCTACAATACGATAGAGAATTTAGAAATAGTTGATTAAAATATCTCCACTTATAACTTAAATGAACAAGATATAAAATATACGAGGTGTGATCAAAAAGTAAGGTGACATTCCATTTTTATAGTCATCTCACTTTTTGATCACACCTCGTATATACCCATGAATACATCTATAACTATTAATTTGACGTAAATTTATTTCCCTCCCTTATATTCCCTTAGTACGTATTCTTTTCCTATATTTTACCTTATCTATTCTCGAAAGTTGTGCTTTTATAAGGAGGAAACTCATGATCTTTAGTCGTAAGTATTTAATATTTGAAGGACGAAACAATTTAACTTAACAACCTTAACATCTCGAACTACACGCATTCTCGAACTCTTTATCCATCGAATAATTTAGAATAAAGTAACTCTGTTTGGGGATGTAAGAGTTTTTCCAGACTTGGAGGTTCAAAACTCCACGCAAGTCATTAAATGAAGAATTATGAAGAGAGAAAGTATACAAGGAAAACGTTTTGAGAGAAAAATTAATGAGGCAGGGAGGTCATTAAGCGGCAAGTGGAAGAAGAAAAGGGAAGACTATAGTCGATTTCCTTCATAATTTGAGCACGCAAAATTTTGCGCTACTAATTCTAATTAAATTACGAAGCAGTGAATGCTTAAGACGCGATTAAAATTCGAACACGCTAAAGAATATTAAAACTTTACATGAATACGTTAAAGCATACATGAATGGAGTGAGTGTGATTCACACTAATACTGGAACTTTTGAAAAGATAATGATTCTTTTATACTGTAACTTTTCCAGATATTGACACTGCAAAAACGTCTTCTCTAGAAGATAAGGTTCTATAGCATCTTCTCCGAGAAGCAAAGGTTCTCGTTCTTATATTTTCTTTAATTTTCAAAATTTGAAGTAATATTTATACTTCATTCATTTATTGATATATTTAATCAATTGGGAATAATCATGTAGGGAATAATTTTTATAAAATAAATCTAGGATACAATCTAAGATTAACCGTGTAACAAATGTTTATCTTTAAAGTATACTAAATAACTTGTACTGCACAATTTCCAATTTCAATTTTAAATGAAATACAAAATTTAATAATTTAATTATAATACTTTAAAGGATACCCTGAAATAGCAAATCATATCTCTGAATTCCTATTTGATACATAATTCATAAATCAGGAGTTCACTAGTACAAGTTACAACTCTCATCTCCAACGAAACAATAGGAAAAGAGAATCTGAACGAAAAGTAACGGAGAATCCCGGGCAATCGCACTGCTACTTGGGTTGCATAAGGTTCAGGATACAACACAGCCTTCATTCATCGGTCATATTAGTTTCCCCAGACAGAAGGAAACCACTGCCACTCAACGATAAGCGAAAGTGACATGTAGCAAGAACGAACTATTTTAAATTGTCGCGCATGCATATTGGAGCCTATAAGATTTTTTCCCCGGAATCCCATTTTAAAGAGTTTAACACCATCAGAATTTTTTTAAATCACTGACTATTTTTACACATAAATTACCTGTATAAACAGTGCATTAATTTTTAACTATACCGAACTCTTTTAATGCCTAATTTAAATTTCTATATAATTAAATACGCTAATATTCACTACTAAGATACTGTCATAGTAAACTTCGTCACTACAAATAAAACAGTCGCGTGACAACGCGAACTTCGTAACGTTCCGAGTCGATACTGTTTGTGTCATCAAGTGCCGAAAACCCCTTTCCTCTGTAAAGACTTTGAAACGTTCTAGCGCTTCAGAGAAGGGACTGAGGAGGTCCTCTTTTAGTCTCGGTGCCAGAAATTTTTCGAGAGCGGTTACGGAAGTCCTCCCCACACAGCCTCTCCGTAGTGAGACCCCGTTGCCCGGCAACCAGAATGAAGACGATCGAAGAGTCGGGGAAACTGGTTAAAAAGGAAGACAAATGAAGGTGCAACGGGCGTCATCGCGGTTTTCAGTCGAAATTGATTCGAGTGCACGTCATAGGGGGCTGAAAAGGGGAAAAAATATTAAAAAAAACCTCTTTCGATCCCATTTGCGGAAGTTCTTTTATAAAGTCGCGGTGGGAGTGCTCGCGAAGTTCTGTGCTGCTTCCGGCGATGCGATGAATGGCTCCGTTCTTAGTCACTCGCTATTCATTCAAATTGATATCTCTTTTTGTGCCGATAGAAAAAATGCCACCGATTCCGAATTATTATTCGAGAGAGAGCATTGGAAAGAATGAATGCTCTATTTAACCCTCCATCTCTTATGTGGCACCCGTCATTAGCTGAAAATTGAAACTACAGGTGAATTGAGATCGCTTATAAAAAAGATTCCACGGTTCATGAAGAATAGAGACAAAGCTGTGATGGCTGAAGCTCACTTGCATTTCATCAAGTGCCTCTTTCGATCTTATTTCTAAATTTAAACATAAGTATCATTTGACTAACATTTACATAGCATTATTATTCGCATCATTATTTAATATACTCTTTTAGTTGGTAAAGGAAAAATTCATTTTTATTTGAAACGTTATGATTACATCGATAATCAATTCAATAAAATTAAGGTTGGGCGGTTGAATAGTCCTTGTGTTAAGACTTCATCTCAGTTTCCAATTTAAAATGTATTTACCACGATTAATCAGCTGTAAGGAATGAGAATAAAATTAATCCATTAACTTTTTTATCGTATCTCCTTCTATCGCAAAATCAAAAAATAAATAAATAAGAGAAAGTTTATATCCTACAACTGTAAAATATATATATTTGATAGAATGCGGTCCCTGTTAATGGATTGCTGTATACATTTATTTTTAAAAACATAATAATTTGTAGAGAGAAATTCCAAAAAAGGAAATACGAGATTTTTAGTAAAAGCTCGATTTAAAGAAGCATAAAAATATAGATTTCTGAAAGTATTGAACAAAAACGGGCTAAAAAATAATAAGGGGGTTATCAGCAGAGCAGTTGAATTTCTAGCCACAGAATAATTAATACATTTGTTCCACTTGTAGAAGCAATATTGGATTAATATAATAATAATATATGATCCTTGGTTAATGACTAGATTTTGAGAGATCACAAAAAACACATGAATACTTAATTAATTAGATTTATAAGAGAGGTCTCTCAAGCTTACTACTCTCACATTCTCTTTAAAATTTCTCAATATAAATTACACGTGTAGAATTTCAATTACGAACTCCACTCAATAATACGCTCTATTTATGTAAATCGACATTTTCTAAATAACGGAACGCTAAATTAATGAATTGAGTGGTATAAAATGTATCGTTCAACTCCAATCTAAATGGTGGGTATCTACGGGTTACCTAACTATCATAGTAGTATATCTATCGTGATTATACATCTAAACAAAATAACTAATCCACCTTTAATCGATACATCATCCAATTCCAACGCGACAACTCCCCATTCCAGCCGTGACTCTCACCGAGAGATCACTCGAGAGCAAAATGAGTCGCGCGTGAAACATTTCTCCGTGAGTAATAGAAGCATTTTGTCACGGCGCATAGAGAGAGAGCACTGTCTACGCAACGTGATCGTACATCATCCGAGGAAATGGCATCATTTGGGAATCGATCGCTTCCAAAAGTCAACCCCGACGACGATGGCCAATAAACGCGTTTCGGAGTCCAAACGTACGACCGTAAGCAGACGAGAGGGAAAGAGTGATGTACAAAACTCTACAGTGGATGTCCGTCTCTCCTTTTGTAACCGGTGTCCGGGGATCGATACCGGGCGAGCGAAAACTTTGGTGCCTTCGTGGTATCGGGTAGCGTCAGACGCATCTTTTGTGTGTCCCCGTAATCCCGTCTCGGAGGCTACTTGCGAGAGTTTCGCACCGGATTCGAACAAAGGCGACCCAACGCGTCTCTCTGGAATTATGAAGGACGGTGATGGGAAATTGGTGAAGGGATAACACGGCACTTAAATGTCGAGGGAGAAGGAATTAGGGGAGGATTAAACCGGGGAATATCCGGCCATGATTCGATGCGAGAGAGATGTGAACCTCCTAAAATTCGGTTTACAGCCGAGAAAATAAAAAGCTTTATGGAAGAGTCCGGTGATATTTCGTGATAGGTACTTGGTGAATATAAGCCGGTCGAAACTAGCGAGTCGAGTAAGTTTAACTCATAATATTGAGCTAAGGATATAAGGAAAACTTTACTAAGATACGATTTAGTTAAAAAATAACCAATTTATTAAATCGAAAGAATGATACATATAGTGTGTGCTTCTTAAATCCCTAATATGCTAAATCTAACGAGGATTAAATTTAAGGAGATACTACGAAAGTATCTCACAGTGAATTTGACTTCTAGAGTTGATAATTGGGATTTGGGACTCAATATACCTAAAATATTTTTAATTCTTTCAAGTACTTTATAATCATTCTTATTATGTAAACTTGAATTGTTTTTTTGTTTGCTACGAAGTCAAATATTATTAAAAATATTTATAATACAAATATATACGTATTAATTAAAAATTTTAATAATTTTTCAAGATGAATCTTTAGAGAGAAAGATTCACTTTTACTGTTAAATACATGGTCGATGATGCAGGAAGGAAATCTCAACTTAGCTCACCAAGCTGAGTAAACCATGTGCGAAAATCATTTCAAGTAGAAAAGGAGATAGCGAGTTGGGCAAAAAATTCGTGGAATTTTGTGCAGATCCAGTTCCTTTATCAGTGAGATAAGATGCATGAACAGATACAGAGCCAAATGTGGGGCGGTATTCAAACTTCGTTCTTTCGATAACTATGACGATAAGGTGAACTAGAAAATATGGCTAATAGACTCTCTGCGATTGATAGAAACATGGGTATTTTACGGAAAAATGTAGAATATTGGGTTCTTTCATTACAGTTACGAAATTATTTCATCGAAAATTTATGAGAGAAAAATATAGAACGAGTATTCGGTACAATAAGTGAATTCCACTTATGTAATTGAAATTTTTCTTTCTTGAATTCATCTCAGCTAATATGGTGGAATAATTTCCTCTCCAATTAGTTTGAATTGAACAAATATTGTACCGGGAGAAGAATACCAGAGCCCTAGAGACAATGGAGCTCCCAGTAGACTTTGGAAGATTCCGAGTTACCTCCGGAGTTCAAGATATCTAACAGGGTAACTCCTTTTCCTTTAATGAGGGGGATCGATTCAGCTAGCGTCCGAAATGTTAAAAAATTACCCAGGGATTCAAAGTACAAAAATGAGGTTTTTAATGAACTGTTCCAAACAGTTATCGGTGTTCGTTTGCGAATAAAAGCAATTATCCGATAGATTGATTCGTGAAATATCCATTGATGATATTTCTTGGTAAGAACTATTGAAATTTTACTTCCTTTCACGCAAAATTAGCATTCATAGATGAAAGCTAGAAATATTTATTTTTCCAACCTCTACTATATTACTCTCTATACATTCTTAGTCATCAAATTTAGTATACAGAACTAACGACATCAATAATTTTTACCAGGCAGATGATATATACTCTTATCCTTATGGATCCTTTTATTTAAAATTCTTTTCCACCAAGCACTTACAAAACGTCTTTAGTTTCATTCTCTTCTAAGCTTAGATTAATTTAATCTTGATAAAATAACTTTAATATTCTCAATTTTTCTATGTCCATTATCATCAATATATTAAAAATTATATTTCACCAAATAATTCAGTGGATTTCCAAAATCTGCATATATTTCTGTATTAACTGGTTTTAACGATCTCATTAACGCTACATATAGTTTTCTTGATCGATAAATATTTTTTTGAACAGCTTAATCTCCTATTTTTCTATAGCAGACAATTTCATTAAAGAGTTCATTAGAATTTTTACCTCGTAAATATTTTCCCATGTCATCGGTCAATCGGTTGTTTAATACAACTGATTTCAAAATTTTAATGTGGGCCGTTCTAAAAATCGTCCAGGATTCATTAATAAACAGATATGCAGGAAAATATTTCATTTTGCTCACGGTTGGGAATAAAAAATATTACAAGTAGGATTAAGGTTGAACTTAATTAAAACACTCTATAAGTTCATAGGTAATTGAAAATAGCATTTGATATGTATATTCAAGGCTTATAAATACAGAATGCAGGCGGATTGATTTATAAAATAGAATTAATCGAATTTATACAGTTTTCCGGCTGAAATTAATGATAGACCCTTTTTATAAAAAGTAATAGAGCCATATAACTAATTTTCGTTAAATTACGTTTCACTGGAAACAGTCGGTGAGAAATTTAAAAGCAAATTTATGATCGATTACTTGTTCACGTAATTTCGAAGATAAAAATGGTAAATGCAGCTGAATATTTTCCCTGCGACAGAAAAATCAGTTTCAGTATTTACCATCTGTTAAACGCTGGAGGGAATTAAAATTTAAAAACTGCTTGAAACTTTCATGGTAATTCAATTCCAGAAGATGAGGGTCATATTATTTGATTTTTATATCTAATGTTAAAATACTTTTAAAATACGTTAGATTGGCTCAGAATCTGAAAACTGATATGACGTAGGATTCGGGAAAACTGAAATAACGACGAGAAAACTTTTTCGGGCCACAAATATACTTAGAAACTATCTAAACAAATACATATACGTAATTTTTGTGGAGAATAGGAGTCTTCAAATTAATTTTAAGATTAAGTATGCCACCGAATGGATATGTGGAGCAGCACTGACACAAATATTACGCTGCAAGGCAATGAGTGAGCTCATTCGACTGGTGAAGAAATTGGAAGTGGTACGTAGGAGGATTGATGGAAGAAAGACTCTGGATAAGAGAGTCGATGGAGTACCAGGCGATCGTCTTTTGTCTGAACGAAGAGCTTTTTCCAAAGAGAAACATGGGAGCAAACAAGGCAATGTCGTCACTTCCGCTACGTGAAGAATGGACTTCGGAAAAAGGAATCTGCCCAAAGGAGAACCATTACCCATTGAAAGGATCGATTCGAGTAAGCAGACTTGCAAGTCATTCGAACTTTCTTTTAAAAAAAGTACACTCTCAAATTAAGCAGGAGGAGATTAAATTTTTGAGAAAAAATATGGGCTAACGAGCTAAAGACCTTAGAAAGACATAGGTCTTCCAGTACGTAGGATATATATAGAAAAGCGTGTTTACGATACGTACATTATAGGAGTGCCTTAATAATCGAAGTTGTTTCAGGTTCCAATTATAAATATATTATTAATACTTAAAAGTGGTCAGGCCAAGAACGATTTACTTTTGGGTATTTGGAATTATTTTAAAAATATTTGATCACGGAATTTCGGAGAAAATACTTTGCAGGATCATTGCGATGTATTCTAGTTCTACGAAAAATTGATGGGTTTACAAGAGCAATTAGGTCCATGGTCCAAATTAGAATTCGTCTATCCCTATATCTCCCCGAACACTCGTTCTCAATCCTTATATAAATAATAAAATGTGGATTGATCTAAGGATCAACATAACAGCATAGAGGCGAAGCAACTACAAGAATAGTTACGTAATTTAAAGATTCCAGTAAAAAATGAAAAAGAAAATGTAAATTTAATAAACTTTACTCAGTGACGCGTCCTCGAAGTCTTTAAATTGGGAAACCGAATTATCAAAATCATATTTCGCGAGACACACATTTTCATATATTTTCACATCGTTCTCAATGGAAAAAATTAACCAAAAAATCACTCGATAAGACTACGAGAGATGGTATATCACTAGTTAAATTCCGTAGTTGTCAGTATGCTGCTTAATTATTTGAAATATTTTCATAAAAGAATGAATACCATGAAGAAATAGAAGGCTACAATTCAGGAAAACGTTCAGTCCTATTTTTAAAATAGTTTTTTACTTTAAAGTAAAGAAAACAACGAAATGTTGGGAAAAATTTTTTTATGTTTCTGCAGTCACTTCTGCACTGAAACAGTAGATGGCCTTCTTTCGCCGAGTTACTCTACGCAACAGTCGCTGAAAAAGATATTTTTGCCGAGGCCCGCTTTCAAATACTCGCTAATAAGATTCTATCAATAATAATTCATATCTGAGGGAATAAGAGTAAACGGTACGAGAAGATATATTGTAGAATATGAAACCACTAATAGATTCTGCGATGAAATTCCACAAAAGGAGAACTATAAAGCCATCAATTCGTGAGCTGTTGCATTTTCAAGTCAAACCGTTAAACCGTTTGGTCGCGCTGCGATTCGTCTTAGGGCTATGACGTCAGAGGATCCACCAAAAATACCATCTTTCGAGAAAGGATGGCGCTGAGGGAGTATGGACAGCTGCCGAGGCTAATTCTTCCTCTTCTCAATGGCGGATCGAGGAAAAAGAAAGATTGAATCCTCGCGTGAAACATTTTATCCGAAGCGGCATATGGATTTCATCGCGGCAGTGAAAGTGAGGATTCTTACGGACACTATTTCTAAGAGAGCTATTTTCAATCCTTAAGATCAGTTTCTCTACTTGCTAAACACCGATCCAGGCAAAGGATTCAGATTTATGATCTCATTGAACTTTCACTTCCAATTTATACTTCATCGATATGGTTCTTATCTAAATGCTTTATTGATAACTCAACGAACATCAACATTCGCAAGAAAACGAATTTTAACAGAATTTTTTATGTTAGCAGTGAACTTATAGATTACCATTAAATTTCAAAATATCCCTTCTTTTGGATATCAAAGAGATAGAGTACTTCACTATAATGCGGTCAATTAATCATTTATCTTTCCCGCCTAATTCATGGTATAAATTAAAGTTCATGTGAATGTCATTTAGAGTTCCGTTTAAATATAAATCATACACACAAAATTATATACGATAAAGAAGTATTCTGAGCTCCTTGTTCATTAAATCTGGCCCAATAATTTTACTCGCTGGTACTAAAAATCCTAACGTACGGGTTGCTCCGACCGATTGAACATATACAGTAAAATTTCGTATTTCCATTTTTACTTTTCATATTTCTGCTTACGCTCCTATGACACTCATCCCTTCTTTTCGTATATGATTCACCGAGTTTATTTCCAGCGATTCGGCGAGGGAGATGATACTTGGGATGAAGTAATCGATGGCAATGGGAATTGACGAGAAAGAAATCATAACCGCCTCTTTATGGAACAGAGATCAACGAGCGAAAGTTCTAAACCACATGTTACTAATAAAAATAGCTTTATACAAAACCCATAATTATTCTGAATGAATAATAATTCAATTTTAACACTACAATACTGAAACTTGCATTAAAATTATTTGCAAATGCTACATTAATTTAATACGACGATTAGAAGTGTATTTTTTATTCATACTGAAAAATAAAATTAAGTTTTAAAGTTTATACAAACTCTATTATCTATAAAACTCTTCAAAAAAAATATAAAATATGTGTATTAACGGTAAATTTGACAACATTTTACATAGGACGCGTACAGTATTAAATATTAGGGCACACTGGCCCTCTTGTTAGCTTTATTTCCCGATACGAGAGACCAACAAATTGTTTTTTAGAGATAAGAAACATCACGAGAAAAAAAAAGCAGTACATGGAAAGTGAAATGACTTTCTGCTTTATATCTCATATTAGTTACTGTCGTTGTTAACGACAAAGTGTCCCTATAAAGAACTCGGCGAAAAACTCATATAGCGTCTAGCTTCCAACATCCCGACTCCATAAAACACTTGCAGTTCGTAATATCTAAATCGGGAATCGGAAAATGTTTCCAGACATCCGCTCGAAGTGCATCCAATTCATTCCGAATCCACCATTTCTATCATCGGAAACGGGAAAGAATGGGAGTTAAACAACAGACACGATAAAACTAAGAGAACCCTAGGGAGAAATTTAAAAACCTATAAACTTGAACCGCAACACAGACGGGGAGGATAAAATCTGCTATCTAGACTTCAAAAGGAGCAGTTTATGGAATATGGCCAGGTCATTAACCACGCCATGTGTGTCTCCCGAACGCCGTTCCACATTTCATGCAGAAGCACACGAGATACAAATGCATTGCCCACACACACTCGCTCGACCATATAAACATCGTAGTAAAAAAATCCACAAATTTCGGACACTCCTCCCATTACAAAAAGACATTATTAGAAGAATCTCAAAACCTAGATAGTTCATCAATCCGAAAAAATCCTAGATATTTAGACGATTGCAAACGAAAATAATGTAGACTTGTTTCGCGTAAAATTCGCAGCCGCATGGAAGTTCGCACGCGATTCTCAGATAAAAATTCCCGATTCACGTGGAAAGATAAGCAAAAATCCTCACAATATGGGGCAATAAAATAGTCGATGCTAAATCTTCTACTTTACGATTTCAAACCAGGGGGTGCATTACGTTATGCCACGAAATGAATTCGAATAAATGAATAAATAAAATTACATTCGTTCTTTTACGAATTTATATTTCGTATATATTCTACGATACGTTTTAAATGAAACCGGACATACATCGTTCACAACAAAAAATTGTGATCGCTTTATTTGACGAGGAGTCTACGAGATATTATTCCAGAGTTCCAGGCGAATCCATCGTGAGTCGTCCTTTCACGAATCCACACTGAGTGGATGCACGAGTTGCATTTGAAACACATTCGTCCCACATATTTCTCATCCTAAAAAATGACGAGAGTGGTATTTCCCTAGAAGCTTCCAGTCGCTCCTACTCCTGCACACATGTCAGCATTTGGATTTAAAGCATCCTATCTTCATGATTTCCTCTTTCCTATGACCAATAACTCACACACTGCGCTTTTACGTAGAGTTGAGGACGAAAATCTTTCTATTTTACTCCTCAGTGACTGATATAAGACTTCTTTCTAATCCTGATTCATTGATTTACTAGAATCTAACTAATAGGTTATGCATTTCTGCATTATCGGATTTATTGATGAAGTACTAATAATAGAACTTAGTATACTTAATCTGAATTAATTATAGGGAAATTGATTCGATAGAGAGAATGAATAGAAATAAATCAAAAAAGGAGAAATAATATGATTCCTTCATCCAGATATTTTCCATAGTGTACCGTGGCACTCGCTAATGCAACGCTTTCGATACGGGTTCGAATCCCATGGCAAACAATCCTGGGATTAAAATATGGCAAACCCAACAATACTTCACCATTTCATTAAAACTTGGTATTAAACGTACTCGATCCTTATTTTCGATTGCTGATACCTAAAGAGCCGCACTTCAGCCATACAACATGCTTGGCAAGGGGCCAATCCATTCATTCATAACCTTTTACTCAGATTACACTTTCGGTTGCAAAAATTTCAATCTCTAGTCATTCAACTTGGCCAATTTCAAAAATAGTGCCACTGGGAATTTCGTTTAAAGGATTTTCCAAAATCTTTTGAGTCCAATATATGATTATTAGTGATAGATGGTTATTTTTATGCAAAAGAAAAATGGATCCAAATAACCGACTCAAACAATAAATTTTAAAAGTTCTTTGACAAAGAATATCCAATGCAAATACATTCGTTTAAGAATGCACAACAAGGTAAATCAACAATTATCACAAGCTAAAAGCTGTGACCTAATTCATTGTTGTTTTGTAAAACGGATAACTGAATTTGAAAACTAAAACGTTAAAGCGGATGAGTAGTAACGGACGGAACGAATAAAAAAACCCAACTTTTGTTTTCGCCGTAACATATCATGGAGGATTAACATTTTCATTTTACGCGAAAAAATTAACGTTGTTTGTTCATTTGGAAAAATAAGCCAAGCAAACATTTCGATTTAATAACATCCGATGAAAAATGCTCGAGATTAAAATTCTCTATCCATTCGGTCCACACGGAAATGAGAAAAACTCGACGTAGATTAATCCATCGCAATCAACAAAATAATTCAGGGAAATCTTGCTTTCCTCGTATGATTAATCATTGGGTTTTTCAACTTTCCAGGATATAACCAATCTCAATTTTCCAAAAAAAGTGTTTTTAAATAAATCCACGAGAAAGCAGACTTTTTATAATGCTGGAATCGTAAATTAAAAAACATGGTATTTTAATTAAAATTCTTGCATATTTAAACTATGCTTCATAACAATTTAACGTAGAAAGAAGAATAATATATATTAATATGGATATATTTGGAAATATGAGTAATATATAATTAAAAATAATAGATATGGAAAGCGGAGATAGGGTTTTGACAGATCAAATCAAAAGGCCTGGGCTGAAATAGACGAACAAGATATTTTACAAGATAATTAATAACATGCACGTGTATATCGAAATATACCACCCAAAACTAAAGAAGATATCAGAAGAAGATGACTTTCTTAAAAGGTTGGATTAGTCATCAAGAATATACGGATATCGAGAAAGGGATATAGGGCACATAACCCTACTACAAAACAGAGAAGCTATGAGAATATTAATACTCATGTCTCGGAATATCGTGGGCTGTTGATTTTCATCGTTCCACAGAAATCTCGCAATAGGTTATAAGGAAGCGTTACTCGCCTTAATAACGCCAGTAAAGATCGGTAGTTGCGCGTTAACCTCTTTTCTTGATATCAGCAATCTTCCCATCTAAAAGGGAGAGGAGGGCGAAACGCACTGCGGCCAACGCACATCTCCCACTATCATTAGACCCTCCACACTGCTAGAATTCACTTGGACATTGAGGGATTGCATCTCTCCTTTCTTCCCTCTTCACAGGCGTCATCCCATGGCTATCCATAAATCTCCATTGCACGAAATCCGATTCGGTGAAGAGTATTAACGCCGAAATGGGTACAATGTTCACATTCGAAGCGAATCGGAAACAATGGATAATAAGCTCAACAATAAAGAACAATGGCGACCGTTAAACGTTCAATTCTCAAAAAGGAGAAGTACAGGGAGCAAAAATGCTTGCTAATCTAGGTAATTAAATTGTCTAAAAGTGCATCGACAATGGATCAGGAATAAAGGAACTCCCAATCATTTTAGGTCAATCAATCAATGAGCAGAGAAACGAATAACAACAATGAATTAAGTATAGATCCCAATCCACCATTCTTACTTAATCACACTTACATACGCATAAAAAAATCAAATAATTTCGCCTAATCCTGTCCTAAAACGTACCCTGACCATGTCCCACATTCTCCCTATACTATTTATTCTCCTTTTAAAATCTCCCACCCCTTCCCTTCATTTACGTCACTCAAGGTTTCGCAGGAAAAACATTGGCGAGCTCTGAGAGGTACCAATTTCCGACCGGAAATTCTATCCTTTCCGAGCAATACCAACTACGCTAAACCAAAGAGAAGTGCAACGGAAATGCTAGACAGGAACCTGCGGATGAACTTCTTGCTTTTAATCGATCGACCCCGAGAAGAAAGAAACCGTGGATTGCCTAAGGAAGACGAAATATCCTATTCAACTACGAAACTATATTTCGACTAAAATCTCGAACGAAACAAATCGGTATTGAATTTGATAGAAATAACATATATTCTAAGAGACAAAGAATTAATTGAGATTGATTTAGTACATTAAATCTACGCTATATTATCTAGCTGACTAAAAATTAACAAAGGTTTATTTTAATATCTGTAAAACATGAGTGAGGTCATAGTCGTGTAACAGTATCCAATTGTACGTAATTTATTATATATTTTTATGGGTTAATCAATTTTGACGATTCATACCTCACGAAATTAAAAAAGAATACTTTTGTCCAATCTACTTACTCAGGTATTATTAGTGCGATATAACACATTATGATGAGCGCATACATAAACAGACGTATCTCTCCTAAAACAAGCACTTTATTAGCATAATGATGACTTATTAAGCAAACGAAATTCTATTTGAATAGAATATTCTGTGAAAATGGTAAAACCACGTAATGTGAGGCAAAATAATACCTAACCGATATTCCAACTGAAAAAAGTAGCAGAAAAAATAGAGAAATTTCAAATTCGAACAAAATATACTTCCTGGTTAATCCCCTGAATAGTTCCGGACAGCACAAAAATAAAAAATAAAACTTCACGATTCCATCCGCAACTAACAAGGCCAAGCACAACCGAGCTTCGCTAGGATAATAGTGGATTTATTCATGTTCTAGAAACATCCGTGCCGATGTAAATTCATCCTGTCATTTTTTCATAAAAGAATAAACTCTGTCGTTGGAGCAAATCCTGCGTTCCGAGGAGATATCCCGGATGCATCAAAAGGTAAAATAAAAATTCGGTCACCGCTCTTATTTTCATATTCAGTTGAGTCCTGCATCTCATGCAGAAACTGTTATTCGGGTTTATATACGAATTTTCACGACCTTGCCAACCGAAAAGTTAGAGGGTAATCCAACACATTCCTAAAAAGAAAACGCCCGCACCCGCTTCCACGAAATTAGGGCGTGGAAAGAAAGCAGAAGTTCAAAATTAACCACTATATATACTTCCTTAGGCTTCTATTATTAAGATCCCGCAGAATATTACTGAGCTTGGAAGAGATTCATGCGCATAATGTTGCAAGAGGACCCGACACATGAATGAATGCTGTTTATGCAAGATAATCCCTTGCTTCCTTCCCTTCAACTCATTCAAACGCGACAAGAGAACTGTGAATTCTTTTCTAAGTAAAGAAAATAGCTCGGAAAAAAGCAAATTCTTTAAGAAAAATGGTAAGACTGCCTCTGGTAAATTGAAATTTAGAATGTAAAATATTTATGAACGACGAATAGTTTGAGAATAAAATAAGATTTTTCCATGACTTTCACGATTAATTTGTTACTCAGAATAATTTTGTTTTCCGAAAGGAATTTAGGACAGTTTCGCGCTTTATTTAATAATAAGTTAATAAATGATAAATAAGGATCATAACAATTCTGTTCGTTTACTTAGTAACTGAGGTAATTTTCATTACTTCTTTTAAACAAAAGTTTCACTTTTAAATTGGATCATAAATGAAAATCATGTAAATTCGAAAGACAACAATTTTGGAAAACTTTCAGGGATTAATAAATATATACATCAGCCAATCATCATCAAATTACGAAATAACTATCCTTACATACTTCCACTTGTACCGGTTTGCCACCTCTTACCAATAAGAAATTTCTGCACTATATCTATTTAATACATCCTCAAAAATACTGCAATTCACTACTATCAAAAACGGTAGATATATACATTGAAAAAACTCAAATGGCAGCCGTGATTAGCTTTGAAGACACCCACAAACAGGAAATCCCAATCAACGTATAGCGTAAACATCTTTAGAAGGATTATCTCTCTTCCCTCCTCCCGATCGTATTCAATTCTAAATAACTTGACACCCAAAGGATCTATAAATATGAAAGTTTTAAGAGGGCGCAAACAGATGGACGACAGTGGTGACCCAATTCAGATCGCGTCCAAAGAGGAGAGTATATCCCTTGCGTTTCCACTTCCGACGGCCAGAGTGCGTTCGGATCGCATCGTTAATTAATTAAAAGGGAGGAGGATGAATGCTTGCTAAGGACGGAAGGGAAGTCACGTGATCTCTGTATCGTGACGGGAAAAAAAGAAGCCTTGGCGCCGTCCTAACTCTGGTGGTAACGTGAATGTGACGAAAATTAGCTCCTGCTGGAAAATGAGAAATGCACTAACACTCGAATTTCGACTGTACTCGACTGCGATGTGGAGAGGTACTGCGATCTTTCTTTTGAGGATAATATCAAAGCAGTTACGTCGTGAACACCTTAAATTAATCATGATGTTGAAAAAAATCAGATGCACCAGTCAAAATAAAATCACGCCCTCTGATTCTTAGTGTTTATCATTAAACCTCACGAAGGTTGATTAAAACAGAATTAAAATATCTTAAAATTTAATGAACATCAAATTCTATATTATCATTCTCTGCCCTAATATTATTTACATTTGAAAACCACCTCATTAATTATATAATACAAAATGAACAATTAAAATATAATACTGTCTATATACATTTCGAATATTTCGAATTTCGAATAATTTCTTTCTCTAGCTTAATTTAGTATTTGGAGTGGTTTTTCGTACAAGTCATTCCACCAAACACGAGAAATACTTTTGATGACGTTTCTACTTTTTTAAATGTATTCATATGAAGTTAGAAATATTTATCGTCATTTTAAAAATCTTCAATTCACTTCATATTATTTATTAATAGATTTTTAAGAGTCAATGTCATATATTTTATATACAAACAATATTTAAGGGTTAAGCCATACAAAAAACTAGGTTCCCGATTTATATTAACTCTTAAAAACATTTTAAATTCCCACATCAGATTAATTAAACAGATAGAATAAGGTGACTACTGATTTTAGGATCCCTGAATATTTTTTTTGGATGGATGAAACTACAGGGTCTCTATTGCATACATATATTTTGATAAATATTTTACAAAATTATTAAGTAGAATTTGTATAATAAATCTAAAGGAAAAAAATTGGCAGAACCATTTCATGGATATGAAATTAATTCTCCCAGGAGATGAAATTTACTATTCCGCAACAATTTATCACACATCGTCACAAAAATATTTAAATTAATCAGTTTTATGCATTCTAAATGGGTCAGCATTAATAATCAAACGAATATAAATCCTATATTCTCTCTATCCTATAATATAATCCTATATAAAAGAAACTAATCCTAAAAAGTATTTAGCTCTATTCTTGGATGTTAAAAAGGAACGATTTTTTATGAATAATAATTCCTCGTACTTTTCTTAATTATATCAAAATAAAAATGCAATTTTATCTAAAACCTGAACTATACTTATCAGGAAGTGTATACGGAAATCTTTTCCATTAGATTCATTCCTAATATCATCAGCCAAAATTTGTAACGACAGTAAATTATTCCAAGATTTGTTCGAAAGAAATAGGCCATGTAAATGGGTCGTACTCGATTAATACGTGGCTCCAGATGACATCTTCACAAACTAAAACCGAGCGCAGGAACCTCGAGACATGAACTAGACCGGAGACCAACACTAGAATGTTTGTATATGTTAGCAACGATCTTTTTCGAAGAATAATCTGTGCCAAGAATCGGGATTTTGAAGCCGCGGCGGGTGGACCATTGCCAACAGACCTCAATAAAAGATCCTTCTCATTGCCATCCATCAACAGAAACCCACGTAGGCCGCTGAATGAGAACATGGAAACTAGCGTCCGAAACCTTACGACGCAGTTCAGAAGCGCAATTGTAAACTAAAGAGTTCGGTTTCAGAAGCGATCATCTGCAGCGGTGTCGAGAAGACGATGAAAAAAGAATGTGCAATAGCTTCTTCGAAAAGGACAGATGTTTCCAAACAACTCGCATCCGAGAATAAGCAATAATCTTGCGGTGCACAAACTGCCCATCTTTTCGATGTAACCGAGTGCGAGATACGAAGGAAGTAATCTTCACAACATTGTCATTTATGAAAAGTATTTGAAATATGTTTACATCTCATACGGGACGGGAAATTTTTAATCTAACATTTAGAATTTCACGTCAGTCATTTTCTATCTATACTATGAATTTAGAACAAGATAATTTTCATACCTCAGCATCTACTTAACGAAATACACGTTCATAAGCATTAAAAAATAATTGATATATGAATAAAAAGTCGAATTACACTTAAACTCCTTACAAATATCCGATTGGTGATATATTAGAACGATACGTGTGTACATGAGGCACACTCTTGCCGGAAGGTTGAAATTTACTTTTTTTTTAATCTTCAAATAGCACGACATTGGAATGTAAAAAATTAAAATTAGATTCTATATAGGGAAGATTGTTATTAATTTTAAACTTAGATCGAAAGTTTTAGATATCTTCAAGACCTTAAGTTGGAAGAAAATTTCCATAATTCTTTTATTTTCCGGAACGTTTCGGTATTCATCAAAATATTTCGTGGTAAGTGATTGAAGAGATTTTTATAATAATCTTTTTTTTATTTTTAATGAAACATTCTTATTTCGATAGTATTACATTGCATACGCGAAACATTTCAATTCACTCTTCTGTAACATAATATTGGGACGCTATAAATGAAATTCAACATAAAATCCCTTATTTTGGTAGGGCCATTTATTATGGACATTTCAGACATAATCTCATTGATAACCAGAATTGTTACCTCCGTCCAAAAATAATTATTCCCTCATTCGGTAAGGATTACGATAATGACTTAATTATTTTGGGTTGATTTAATCCTTTTAATCTCATACAAATAAAGAGGGATTCCGTATTTCTAAGTGAGTGATACCATCTTCGATAGAGATGATGCTTTACGTTTGATTCTCGAAACTTGCTTATGAAATATTGTAAACTCTTCCAGTACTTTGTACTTTATTATTGTGCAGTCATGGTAAGAGACGTAAATGTAAATAATAATACAATTTTTAAAGCCTGAAGTTTCAGTTATAAGTGTACGCTGTTCGGAATGAATCTATTCAAGCAAAATTTTCGACTTTCCCCTTTCATATACAGACACAAAAGTCCGATGTAAAGGACCTATTACTTATGAATTAATATATATAATAATATATATAATAATTATTAAAATATTCAATATATGCTTTACTCAATATAGTCGTGGGAATTTCAATTAAAGTAATTACAAGTATAACATATGAGAATCTTGTTTATAGGGCCCTAGAGAATAGCGACGTGTAACTTTATTTCAACCTTTTTAATTCTTAGTAGTGCCGGAAGTTGTGGAACGCTCGTTCATTACTTTAACATCGTCCTATCACATTTCGGTAATGGCTCGGATGTTTGCTGTTGCCATATGCTATTTAAAACCCACGCGTTTTAACGGCAAACATACTCGGCCATCTCATGATGAAAGTGAGGGAAAACAGGTAGATACGCTCAGGGTACTACGTTAGTTCACATCGTAATCAGTTCTCGAATATATTCCCGAAAGTAATACAATTAAAATCTGAGATAATTACGGTATATATTAATACTGTAACACTTGATTGCATAGGCCGTAGCCTACGATTTAGAAACCGAGTTTGGTGGTTTTCTAGGAATGGCTCCGCCGCTGCAAATTAATTATGATGGGAGTCCCATTTTCGCCATAGGCGCTATCGGAACCCTTTGGTCAGAAGTAGAGGCGTCTCTTACTTGAGTCACTCTGCTAATCAGATAAGTGGACAAGTTGTGCTCTAGATTTCAAGTCACGGAACCGTGTGGGCGTGGCAGGCGTAAAAACGGGTTAAGGAGGCTATAGAGGAATACTAAAGCGTACATTGGAGGCAGAGTGTCATCCAAACAAAGATTAGAATGGAATGATTCCATGAGAAAAAGTTTTAGAATGATTAATTAAAGATAAAAGGGCCGGAAGTAATAGATAAGAAGCGGAAAAATACAGCAGGAGATATTAAAAGTCCTGTCATTTAAATAAAAATATTTCTAAGTAAAATATGACGAAAAACCTGATGAGCTGAAATTATAAAATTCTCTCCTCTGTAATTCGATATAATAACGAGAAAAGATGAGATTCTCGTACCTTTCAGTTGTCAAGCACTAACATCGATGTAATATTTGATTTTCATATGTTAGGTGAGTTATAATAACGTGAACAATGAACTTAGTTAAGCTGCAGCAATAG
Source organism: Pantala flavescens (assembly GCA_020796165.1). NCBI lineage: Eukaryota > Metazoa > Arthropoda > Insecta > Odonata > Libellulidae > Pantala > Pantala flavescens. Next base: position 14,220,600 of record CM036879.1, on the reverse strand, counting down.
TTAACTTATCTATTGATAACATTAATGAGCAAGAAATAGTATTTATATATGAGAAAATTTATATGATAATTCGATATCATAAATTCATATTATATCATTTTGATGAATTACATAGTATTATAGAATTTATTTTAACAGAAAATAATTCGTTACTAAGTGGATATAACAGTATTTCCCTCCTAAAACGGATATTGAGCATTTATATCTAACATTTTAAAATTATTACAGATATGTCTGCATTATATGTTTACGTACCAATCACCCATCTTTCACAGTGTATAATAATTCTAAGAAAAGGTAATAGAAACCGTTTACATGTTATTTTGCTGTATTTTTATTGCAAAGAAAGAGAGAAGTCTGAAGAAGAAGCAACCTGGAAATAATCCAGATATTGAAAACGTTTTGGCTCAGCGGATGGAAAAATTATTCACCCCATAAATCTACGATAAACATACATTTTATGCATTCAATCGCGCACTCGTATTATCTTCGCACCTCCCACTACGAGAGAATCTCCTTTCGAAACAGCCAACATAAATCAACGATGATTGGGAAGCATCTGAAGCAAGACTGGATGGAATACAGACGGAATAAACTGAATACGCGGCAGTAACTCGTTGTTTCCCCATTTCGAACCTCGGGCGACCGTGGACGGGAACCGTGGAATCTCTCGAAACCATCAATTTAAAAACTCCGTGGGATGTCCCGCTCTTGGCGAATGCAGTTTGCGATTCGATTGGATGCAATTCCCTGAACAGGAAACGCCAGTCAAACGGATCCCTCTCCGGAAAGAGGCCATCGCCAGAATAAATTTTTCTTTGTGAAGTACGCTCGTTAGCGGAATGTTCAGCGCCGAGTTACAGAACTATTGGTTATACGCAAATTTTAATCCGAAAATCTGAATACGTTTCGGAGATCGAAAAACAACGTTTGCTTTTTAAAAATGTCACGGGTGCAGTTTGCGTAAAATCGCGCTGAAACCCCCGCCTCTGAACGAAATGCTCGCGGTTGGAGTTCGGCTTGATTACGTGATCTAAAAAAAACTAAAACCAAAGTCGCTAATTGCTTATTGATTCTTCTTTGAATGATACTTTTCTGTAGCGTATCAGCGCGTCGTATTCGTACGAAAGCACTGCGGCAAGCGTTCATTCAATTTAATTTAATCTTTTAAATTTATATCACAGAATCTTATTTTGAAATTATTACATCAGATTTCATACGCGAAATATTTCCATTTATTCTTCAGTAATATAGAATTGAGGTACCACGAATAAATTTCCTACGTGAAATACGGTATGTTGAAAGGGGCATTTATCAGTAACATTTTAGAATCAATAATATAATTGTTTCATTTATATGCAGAATACAAAATTCGTCTGAAAATGAATTTCATTTAGCAGTGATGCTTCATTAAGAATCGTATGGAGATGAAAGGTTAAAGATATCTCTCAGCTATGCACGAACTCATTTTACAAAGTATATTAATGAGAAAAATATCTATTGCTTGTTTTTCATTATAGATAAATACTATAAACATAGTTAAAGATCCTCATTTATCTTCTCTATTTAGCATATACGTAATTTATTCCAAGTAGACAAAGGAAAATAAATCTAACAAAAGATTTATTACCACTTCGTTAACATAGGCGTTCATAGTCCTCATCTAATATCTACAAATACCCAAAACTGATCACAGTCGAATTCAATCTACATTTGAGCTCAAGTATAATAAAGTGTCCATCAAGAAATTAAAAGAGTCCAAACACAATCAAAATGATTCTAATCGGTCTTTCGCGTTCATTCTTATAATCCAACAAGAAGCTTCTCATCAGGGATCATATTTGTTTTCATTCATTTTTGTTAATCATTCAAAATATGATTATTTAAGCATAAAATAATCAAGATACTACAAGGAAAAGATAGACGGCAATTGCGTTTATTCTGAAATTCGATTCAGGGAAAGTAGTCAAACATTCATCGAAAATAAAACCTCTGGCATTTCTTCGTCGAGGCAGTCGAGCGGCGCTACGTCATACTGAAATCATGCTAGTCGTAGCAGGACACGGTTCTAAAGCAAATTCTGACCGACTTCCACCGTTCGAGTAGCTGGCCGAGTGGGTCGAGGCACCTAGGTGCGACGCTACTGTTCACGGGTTCGAATCCTGTCGGGAGCTCCCGGCCGCCCAAATTGTACCGGGAGATTTTTTCGCAAATATAAACGGATTCGAGCCCGTACTTTAGTGTTGCGGGTACCTCAAACCCGCTCCTGGCGCTCGAACCCGCTTGGCGGAGCGGTCCAATCGCCGCAAGGCGCCCGAGTTGTTTACTCATTACCATTCTCAAGGTCATTTTACATTTCTTAGGCGCGTTATTTTTTTGAAACCCATTATCCACTAACTTCATTGAATGCGCTGCTAAGTCTAAGAATATGCCCGTACTAAAAAAAAAACCTTTAATATCCCAGACCCAACAGTACACTGTTTTCTAAGAGCAGTCGATAAAAACCTGTAAAGAAAAAACTCTAGGGAGCAAAATATAGGATAAGAAACGTAAAATACGATTTCTACAAATTAAAAATTCAATTACTGAGCTATGTAATCATCTATACGTAAAGTTAATTTCCGTTTAAAATAACGGATATTCAAGATAGGAGATTTCTTTCGTGTGAAATGAATCGCTTGGTAAAAAAACTAACACCGCTAACAGGATAGAAATATTTCAAGTCGGTAATATTAGCATTCCGCTAGGATGCAAGTAACTTTTAATTTGAGGGAAATTGTGAGCTCAACAGTCATAGCTCATTTCCATATTTGAATACTCCCGGCCATCGCCCCGTAAGAATCCCTTCCGATAAACTAGCACCACCGTGTTCCCAAGCGACTGAAATCCAAACACGTTGTGCATGACAATGGAGATGTCCCCTGGAAACGGAATTCAAAACGGATTCGAGTACATTCCCGGCATTAAAAGAGCAAAGAGACGAAACGAGTGAAAAGAAATGAGTTCTCTACGGCCGCAGAATGTTTGGAATCTGACTCCCATGTGTTTCGTCCTGATTTGAAAGCGAGGATAGGGGAGTTTTAACAGAGGGGAAGCACACCAAATGAAGCTATTATTTAGATAGAAATTGGACGATTTAATCCGAGGCGATTTTCGAGCAACAGGCTGCTCCATTAAGCGAGCACACGAGCAGAATCAAAGCAGCGAGGATAATTGATAGAATTATGCTCATGAATTATTCGACCTCTAATAAACACTAAAAAGGTCTGTAGTTAACATTAACTATTACTACGCTATATCTGGTGAAACATTTACATCGTTACCAAGATAGCAGAATTTAATTGCGAAGAAAGATTCGAATTAGGAGTTGTGTCCCAATAGTTCCAAGGGCTATTTACAAATATAACATTTAAGGAAGATTTGATGTAATATAACTCTGATGATCATCAACGTATTATTTACAGATGAATAATAGGAAGTAAAATAACTAATTTAACACACAAGAATTGCACTAGAAGTATCGCAAACTAAAAAAGTCTCCGAAAAAATAAAAACAACATTTATGTTTTCCCGAGATATAATTTGAAGATTTACAGTACTTATAAATATTTATTACTGTAAAAGTTAATAATATAGAAATATTAGAATTTAGTTAAGAATCCAGCTAAGATCATAGTGATTAACCTAATCAAATACCACAGAAGACAATAAAATGTAACTATCAGATGGAAATTGAATTTGAATGACTGAAATCCTCCGCAGTTATTATGAAAGTCTACCTTCCTATACTTCTTACAAAGACAACGAAGTTAGGGAATATTAGCAACGAAATAGCACATTTGTGGTTTCTACGAAACCCCCCCATAAATAACAGAATCTCGGTGGTTGACAAGTGACATTTACAACGAGAGGCTTCCCTGTTTAAAGCCATTAATGGAAATCCGTTACAAACGATACACAAGTCTCCGGGAATACGTGATGAACGCCACCGAAGGCAGACTGGAAGGTTGAACGTGATTTCCCGCATATTCATAAAACCCGAGAGACGTAAAGGGGAAAACCTCGTTCCCATTTCCTCTGATAGCACGTCGCCTAATATTTTCTCCCGAAGTTTTCCTCCGTCCCATTATGAACTCGGCGGGACAAGGGCAAATGTCTCACCGCACTCCCAACCGATGTCTCGTAACACGAAATATTTATTAAATAAAGAAAAGGCAGCGAATAAGGAAGGGAATGCTTTCGAATACTCAGACATCGATCTAGGAAACATACATTTCTTTACGAAAACATACTTCATCCAGCTAGATTAAAAGAGGAAACTGTTGTGCGTGTTAACCTGTGAATTTTCTATTTCAAACCGTGTATACAGAACGATTTTGATAACAAAAGTTTTCGAATTTCAGCGAGATTAATTCTGACCCACAGAATTCTTCGGTTGAAACAATAAAATTGCTCGGCCATAAAACAAAAGACGCCAAATACAAAGCAGCGAAAATGAGAGGAACCAAAATTGACTCAAAAGTCGAACTGACTCGATTAAAAGTTGATTTGAGCACTGTAAATGAATTTCACGACCGGAAAGGATAAAATCAAACGGAAATGACGTCCCATCGTTTTCGAAGAGACTTTTGAAAGGGTCTGAAATTTGTTACGAACTCATTCTGGATTCGCCTCGCTCATTCTATACAAAAATAGCTGCGAAACAAATCGTTCAAGAACTTACTGAACTCTCTTTCAAGACAACCGTCTTTTAGCAGGTAAATAAGACATGTAATTTACAATTATTGCAGAACTAACAGTACTACATCGTCTTTTGAGCGAAAAAGTTAAAAAAGTGCATAAAATTGAATTCTGATTCCATTCCAAACATCAATACAACGACCAATTTCTTGCCAATTATTACTTCTCGACTCTTTTTGTGACTGATTCCTTTAATTCACGATTTTTCTTGCTTGAATCTTTTATACTTGTATAAAAATTTGATTAAATACGGTCGTTTTCATCCCTCCATTTCTACTATTACTTAGACTTGGGTTTTCCTGTGAATAATCCTACATTACTCACAACCCACGACTTCCTATGATCTTTTATCACTTCTTATCCGTCTTAAACCCTCTCCCACTACCACCCACGCAGCATCCCGCCGGGGGTATTCCCTCTACCCACCCTCTTTCCGAAAACCTCAGCAATTGAATTAGGAGTCTAAGTGGGTTTTGGGTGGGTGTTGGGGGTGGAAGGGATGAGGATGTCCAGGGGGTGCGTGGGTGGGGAAAGGAGGCAATGGAAATGAGAGAATGCAAAAGAGGTAGACGGATAGACGAGGGGAGTAGTGAAATTGAAGAAGAAGATAAATGAGAAGTAGCCTGAGAAAGAAAAAGAGGCGAGTGAAATGAAGAAAAGAAAATGGTCCTTTTTCGATAGATGTAAGATGAACTTGAACCGGAAATAGAAACATAGCTACAAAAATCTTACAGCTGTTGGCCAATATTGTTGAATGAATTCTCGCGAATAACTGATACTTATGTGAGAACCTTAATAGTATAACCTTTTATAGTGTTAGCGATAAACTATTCTCAAAATCCTAATATACACTCTGATATTCTTCTACATTATTCTTCATGAAGTAGATCCTAGAGACTGGATATAGTCCAAATAAGGTGAAATCGATTGTATTGAATGTAAAATTTACAAATATTGCGCTGATAGACAACGGAAAGAATCAAACCATGAGCACCTATTTATTCAAACAATAACGAGGGAAAATAGAAAGGATATATGCAAGGTATATATCCTTTCTATTTTCCCTCGTTATTAACGATATATGAAGAGGTATGCACCATCTTTCTTAATCCGGCTAACAAAATAAGAAAGGTCTTACGAAAAAACCTATGCCATTTGATGTGAGATGAACATAGACCATACGACAATGGTACATTATAATACCACACTAATATATGTACTACTAAACCTGTAATCTATAACGAGAGAATGATAAACTCCAATAAATGTATTCCTCTAAACAACAAAGAAGTGAATAAATACTACGAAAAATAGACATAATATTAGACAGTTGTTTAACCCTTTTACTGCGGACCCACTTTTCGAGGTGTATGCCAAAATTGCGGAGGTATTTCCCGCAAAAATGCAGGTTTTTGTTTAGTAAGTTGTAATAATTGTAAATACGGTTATTCATCCTTATATTTTTTACCATTTATTTATCATATCATAAGTTTCGAAATGAAAATAAATTTGCGCGTTTACCGTTTTTATTTAATATTATAAAAATTTATGTATCTGGAAACTAATAAATAATAATACAAAATATGCATTTTAACGATAGTTTAGCCATAGAAAATCAAAAGAAACGTTTATTATTTCACATTCAGTCAAAAGCTTGGGCTTTTAACTATTGAAATATACAATTTTAATGCGATAGCTTATTCAAAAATTGCATTTTAAGAAATATCTACCCTCTGGCACTTGTGTTGCGGGAAGCATACACCATTACGTAATTTCTTACATTTTGCACTAAAGGTGCGTGCCCGTCTCCTCTTTCCTCTTTTACTATCAACTAGCACACTATAAATATCTTTCTCTTTTCTTTGGAGTACATTTTTAAAGCTTTACTTCCCCAATAAGGGATTATTTTGATGTTCCACGGGTAACATTTTTATTTGATGCCACTACTAGGAAAGGTCTTATATAATACTAATTACAAACGATAAGCATGTCATTGGTTTCATGCCTGCGGATAGATTTTCTTTATAAAGAACATAACTCTTCAAAAAACGCTAGAAAAAACTTTAAAACACCTTATTTTCCAGTATTTGAGTGCACGCCGCTCATCGAGATACGTATATACCATCATATTAGATGAAAAATAAAATTAAAGATGCCTAATTCAGCACAACTATCGGTTTGTTTTTCACGTATAAGCACCAGAGATTACAAAGAAGAAAGCAGAAGTAACAGATAGGCTCTAATGGAGGAGTTCTGCTGAGTAGAAAAACAGGGCCGATAGATCGGCCCTACCGCAGTTTTCGCATAAGCACGCCGGGCCGATAGATCGGCCCATCCGCAGTAAGAGGGTTAAAGCATAGTATCATTAAAGACGATACACATTGATGAAATCAATGTGAGAAGGCGTGACTTCGTGGAATGCCATGGTAATAAAAAAAACTTTGTAAATTGCCACAGAAAATTGTATTTCGCGACCGGTTTCGTAATATGAAATTACATCTTCAGGTTTGAAGTTGTTTTTATTATTATGATACATTGAAATTAAATAGATGAAAAAATTTAATAATCTCAGAATTCGATCCAAATCCAAATTTATACAGTTCCACTATTCCCACTTGAAAGACCTAAATATTCCATCTTTGTGAACGACAACGAGCCAAAAACAGAAGGATAGACAATTGACGACGAGTGAAGAATATTCAAGAGAGAAAGTTGACGGTTGGAGTGAGAGGCAATTAAACAGGGGGGAAAAAGAGGGGCAGCTGGTGAGGAATGAAGGAAAAAGGGGCGAAAGAGAAGGGTTGAACGAATGGGGAAAAAGGAGAGGTCGGTGGAATAGGGAGGAACGTGCAATGGAGTCGAAATTCAATTAAGTCCTCCATTTTGCAGGAGTAAAAAACAAAAGGACTCGTATGACCTGCATCCGATCACTCCGTAACCTTCCCAATCCGAAATGCCTATTATTAGGGAAGAATCCCCTTCTCCATTAGTTCATCAATGGCCTCCTGCGTCATCGGATACTATCTGGGTCTTTGGCAAAATGAAGGCGGGAATGGGAAAAATTCGATCGCGAATGAATTAATTCCATCAGCGAGGACTTTCATATTTTCCTCGGTGGTGATTTTTGTCGAGAGGTTGCCAAATAACGCCGTTCGAAAAGTTGCAAATCGAATTTCCAGCAGGCAGACTCAGCTGATTTCGTTACATGAAAAGATTTTCCTGCAATTATAAAACACTATTTAGCACTTTTGAAAGAAAAGGCTGTATACGAAAAAATAATCTTTACCCGATATTTAATCCAATTATTTCGATAGCTAATTCATTGATATAAGTCAGCGAAATTTATCGGAAACATTACAAGATTACGAAAAAATATTATTAAAGTGAGTTAAAAACCTAATGATGAAAGCTCTTCAATGAATAACTTCTAAAATATTCTGAATCGATGGAATGTCGTGACCCCTCGATGCCCTCTCCAAATGGTTATGTTAGCATAATTTTAATTTACAACTATAAATTATTTGTAGTCGTTCCTCTTGATTTATTCCTCCTTCCTATTCCAGTATTATCTACCAAGAGCTCCATTTATTGTATTTAAATCGTCTTAAATCATAAAAGATGCCGATAACTACTTCCCTACTCCTAACTTTATAAGACAATACGTTCATTTCGTAATATACACTTAAAGGGTTGAGATAGCTCAAGGAATCCAAGTTAATTTTTGCTATTGTCTACAGTTATTGTAAATAACTTTCATCATCACACGCATCACTTCATTAGTCGCGATATCTATTCATTGTTCCCTATATGAATGTTCATTCTTTAATAATCACCTTTTTCTCAATATTTGAACAACCCATTTCCTCTCTCCATATTTAAATCTTCCTCATCGATTGATGCTTTCTTTCATTTCATAAATTACATCTAAATATCCTCTCGTATTTTCATGTAATTTTGTTCCATGATGTACATTCAACACATATACCAACGCAAGAGATTAATATAACACATCCAAGAGACATGACTGGGTAAGTACTTAATAAATGAATCAAAAAATTTTCTTGTAAAAAGATTTGGAGAATTTTCCCATAAATATTACGTAATCATCAAATTAAAGCAACTATGTCAGCACTCCAACAGTGTTCTAGAAAATAAGAGCTGAAATTTTGCACGTGCTACTTCGGTACATCACCTTTAATCTTCATCAGGTAATCGGATATTTCGGAAAAATACAGAGCGAGGAAAAATTTTACTTCGTAAGTGTTCCACGAAACGCTCCACTCTGAATAGTGAAAATCATAGCAACATGGACGATACTTAATCAACTTCATCGCAGAAAGACTTCTTATTACGTTAAAAGTATCATCATATTTCACGAATAACATTCCCTCCTTAAACGTCCCTACTGTACCTCGTAAACACCTCTGTTTCACTCTTTTTTCCTTCGCATAAACGCAGTTCGCGCACAGCACCACATTTCACCCCGAGATTACACGAAGCCAATTCCCTTCCGAGAAGTCGTCCCATTCGCGGAACATTTCGATGGGGAAAACTCCTCTTTTCTGCTTCATATCCGAACGGATGGGGGATAAACGGATTTGGGCCGACGATAATTTGCATTTGGTCGTCGAATTTATTTCTTCGATCTATCCTTCGGAGGAACCCTCCCTTTTCGCATCTTTAAAGGAATCGAAGGAAATGGCAGGGGGTGGATGGATACGTTTCGGAGGGGGGGGGGGGGGGTTACGTCGCAGCACTCGGAGCAGACTGGAGGATATGAAAAATAGAGGGGAATCTCATCGTCTAAATCCCAACGGAACCCTCGAGACAAGGACGAATCGATGTCCCTCCCTCCTTTACAACCCTTAATCCCCTCCACGCGTACACCCCCCCCTTCCACGACCAATGATCCGAAGCATAAATTGTAGAGAAGATAAATTACGGCTGTCGCCAATACGATACAGTCAAAAAAATGGGTTAGAATGATAACTTTTTCCATTGGTGGTCTTACATTAGGAGCTATGCTGAAATAGCATAATGCTCCGAGAAAAAAATGCGAAACTAATAGTAAAATATTTCAGGTTTAACGGATTTGAATGAAGATATAACGAAAAAAACGAAACAGATATTGCTTCTAAGATACATTCTAAGTAACTTTATAAAAAAATCGATGCTTAGTTACATATCCTATATGTATCATTATGAAAGAACTTGCGATTATAAATATACGTATTATCACTATATACGAATCAAATACGAGATCTTTCACGTAACACACTATACTATGGGCTCATGGAATGGAAAATGGAGATCATATTCAAATCTCCCAAGAGGTAACTATGAGCCAGAAACTTAATTAACGAAATAATTGCAACGATTACGCGACCAATATCAGGGTATGTTCATAAATTGGGCAATTTTGAGCTCTCGGAAATAATATACAGCCTTCCTTTTATTTAATGTACGCAAAGAAATGTAAAATATTGCCTTTTAAAAACCCATCTGGATGACGCAATCGATAAACCGATTGCATCAGGCGTATGAGCGCAATTGAGGCATGAATCCCCCCAATATCGGTAAATACTATCCTGGAGATGCTGCAACCCCACATTCACCCGTGTATGTTGGGAGGCCTACATAAAAGGGGCAAAGGCCGTGCTAGATGTGGACGGACGAGCAAAATCAATTCCCATAGAAGCGAATAGAGACGATGAATGAGTATGTAATAACAAAATTCCCGTTTTCCGTTAAGTGATCGGAGTTTTATGGCTGTACAGAGAGAAGAGTTTTATATCTGATAATAGCAGAGGTGTAATTTACAGCAGTAATTGACTCCACAAAACTAATTTCGGACTCAATTATCACACTATTCAACATGTATCGAACATTTAAAATAGAAAAACTTGAACAGATAACGTTAAAATAAAAATAAATGCTACTAAGAAATAATGTTCTTCAGTTCTTTTACATCAAAGAGTATGAGAGCCATAAATTTTTCATCGACTTAAAGAGTGAATCTTCCCTGAAGAATAAATTAACCAATCGAAGGGATAGATGAAACATTAATCGAGTTTAGATGGGGTAAATACATATTGTATGGACGTATCAAATATGAAATAATAAATCAAAATGTGAATCAACCAGTTAATAAAAGAATTGAGGTAGGATTTTTCTCTTTTATTGCTAAAGGTACTCATTCAGCTAAAGATTATGACCTGCGATTAATTGCTAAACCTCTATAACAAAATTATTCAAATATGAAAATTTTATACATCTCAATACTAAAGTAGATGGTTTATGATAAATTTCAGCGAAGTAAAATAATTTAGTATATTGCAGGTTAGGAAATTTAGAGTTTATATATATTTAGGAGTCCACTTCTACAGTTTATGCACAACAGATTGGTTAGAGTTACTTATATTCTATGTTCAGAAGACGGAAGGTGACTGAATTTATTAATACCAGAAGCATAAAATGATAAAGAAGTTAGCTCATTCAGAGATATTATGTAAAGACGACTTCATTACGTATCATTCGTAAACTGATAGTAAAGAAAAGTTCCAATAAAGAATCACTCCAATTTTTGAATTTTTCCTGCTTTGATTATGAAAAAACAGACAGTGTTTTACTCCTTTCTGATTCCGAGCGAATAAAGCACTTTGGTTCAATGAACGAACAATTTTAGAACAGTTATTGATGTACTTAGAAACGGTTGTTTCCCGAAAGAATTTAGGTTTACTGCCGCGTTTGCACAACATTTGAATAGCGCTGCAGTCTACGGAGTATTTTGATGGTTCTTTCCAGCACATGAAGGAATCATAACGGAAGAAACGCGCTGCAAGAGAACAAATGATCTCTTATCGGAGAGATTAATCTACGGAAAGAGTTTCGGGAGACGTGCATGGAGCGTATGTTGAGGATAGTGCTCCAGATAAAACGACACGGCGAACTGAAGGTATGAATAATGAAACGGAATAATGTATTAGCAAATCGATATTAAAGGTTCCCAGTTCTTTTTAAGTGTCTTTCCACTCGATAACTTTTATATGGGCTTGGCAAAGGATTACTTTACACGGAAAGAGCATTGCGAAAATTGCATCCATTAACCTATGGTATTTCCGTTCCGAGAATTCGATAGTCTTCTTTCCGAAGCCATTGGGAATTGATGAATATTTCACGGGTTAACGTAAACTCGTTCTTTGACAATGCCCCTCCATTTGGAAAAAAGATGGGAGCCAAGCAGAGCTCCCTTTATACTCTCCTTGACGATTCTTTTTTTGTTTGTTTGGCCAAATTCTTTTGAAGAAGAGTTCGGTATCTTAACCGTTTGTTTATTTCTTCTTCGTCCTTCGCTGCTATCTTTTCATTACGGAGAAGATACTCATCTCGCCGTGAACGTCAAGAGGCCTAGATTTACGCGATGTGGACCAACAGAATGGGGCTTATTGGGAACAGAAGGGATCTGGAGTTTAATAAACTCTCCGCTGAAAGTCGGCGGAAATAGTGGAGCTGCTCTACTAAGGCGCTCGTACGGAGTAGTCGTAAAGGGGTGTACATTATTAACGTTTTCACGAATTACGTGAATGGATTACGGAAATGTCATTACTCCATTCATTATTTTGGTCATTATTAGTTAAGAAGTGTAACTAGAATCATTCTGATCTCGTGAAAAATAGATATATTAAGTAATTGGGATTTTATAACTTTTAAGAATGAATTTAGTGGTAAAAATTAATTGATTGAAAGCTTCGCAAATATAATTATTTATTTGACTTCTGAACGGGATTATCTTAAAATTTTTAGCGCCACTTAAATTGGTATAGATGCCAATTTTTCAAAAACAAATCTCAATAATCCTGACATAGATATAAGTGAAGACAGAATACGGAAAATATGCTATTGATAACACACACATACAATGTATTTATGAACTTTAAAGTGTTATTTCGATAAAATACTAAGGTTCAATGTAGCATTATATTAGATGTACACCATTTAACGAGAAGATTTAACCACATAAAAGCATTCACAATCAAAAACAAAAAGCTCAAAAATATTTTTATATCTTTTCTAAAGATAAAATATGATGCCTGCATCATGAAAACATATTCAAATTAAACAAAAAGAAAAACGGCCGTTACAATCTAATTCAAACCAACTTAGCAACTCCATCATAGTACAGCAGAATGTATGATACGAAGAACCCCACCGACTAGATTAAAAGATTACTCTAGTCTTTTACGAAAATTTAATTTAGTTCAGTACAGCACGTTCCAAAGGTATCTTCTTAAACCATAATTTAGATGAAGTATATGCAGGCTAATTGAAAAATTATCGTAGAAAATTCTGTATAAAGTTGACCTCTACGTTATTAATTAAGACGATGGAGTCACCTTTGACATTTCCCATCACTTGCGAAGATACGTGATATAAATAAAAATTAAGAAAATGTCTATTGGGAAATCGAGCTGAAATACTAGCTGCCATGAATGATCTCAGAGCTAAGAACTTGGGTCCCAAAAGAATAGATCTTACTTTTCCGTGTCGCTAACTGGAGTTGACTAGCTATTACAGTAATTCATTTCTAAGAATCTTTCAATTGATTGAGTGCTTCAAAAGGATTGCATATCTGTCTGTTCAAAATCAATAAAAATTTATAATATAGTAAAAAATATTGAATAAATATTTTTAACTTGAAATTGAAATAATAAAAATATCGATTTATACAATATAATGTAGAAATATTGCTATCCTTGAATTTAAAGTTATTATTTTATTCATATTGGTTATTTCTTAATGTGACTTTTGAACAAAACTATCTTAACTGTTTCTGGCTACTTAAATTAACGTTGATGCTACTATTTCTAAAACAAGTCTAACATAAATATATAATAAAAGAGTCTACATGTAAGTTTTTCTAACAATAATCTACGATATATATTTGGAAAAGTGAAACAGAAATGCGGAACGGCCTTAATAAATCACAAACACATACAATATATCTATGAACTTTAATTCTGTTAGCTTTCCATTCTTTATGAAAACACACAATTCAAACAAAGAAAGACGTATTTATCGTTGAATGATTTCAACTAAATAATAAGCATCGGATTTCAATCTACAACCAATATTTCATGTAAAAAACCTTATCAATCTAAATTTTCTATAAAAATAACAAATTACGAAGAACTCCATAACGATAAATTAACTCACAAATTAGGCATGCACTCCCAATTTGTATGTCACGGGAACATCAAAAAAATGCAACAATTTTCATTGGAAAATAAAAAAAACTCAACACTTCTCCAACGATTCACGATCTCTTTGGGCGAGAGAAAGGTATAAATATTCCGTTGATATTTCAGCTCGCCTATCAAAGGCGCTCTGGAATGGAAGACAAAGATTCGGAATGAGTTTGACCTTTATCTTTTGCCTCTTTTATTTGGGTCGAGGGAATATCGATCCCATGGGACGAAAAAAGGTAATATTCGTAAACTGCGAAGAAGTGTGCACCGTTTTAATTAACGGTGAGGGAAGATCGAGAGGTGGAGTTGTGAATTGAAAGTATTAGGCGAAGGAGAAAAGGCAATTATAGGACCGCCTCGCTACAAAGAAACCTGATGGAGCCAGAATGACTCGGAAGGTCTTTTTCCAGAAGCAGCGCATGCAAATGGATATTTTTTTTAGGAATTTGTAAATGGAAGTGGCAGTTTAAAGCTACCAATTGCTCTTCGAATCTCCTCTTTCATCTCTTTCGAAATTAATTAAATTCATTCGGGGTCTTTTTCAAGAGCGAATAATTCCTTCCCTAGAAATACAATCTTCGAATTAGGAGTATTAATAAAGTAGAACGTTCAATGACCAAAAATATTAAAATCTATCTTGAGCCGAACAATCGCGTACCTAGTCTTACAATTCGCTTCATAAGTATAATTAAATAGTAAAAATAGAGGCAGATAAGTTTCTCACTTCAATATCATCATTTATAGCCTAATACTAAAAAAGAGTTTCCTTATTCCTTTCCTAAAACTACATGCAGAAGTACAAATGTATCAAAAGCCGTAAAATTATAAGTTGAATGTTTTAGATAATTTAAAATAAACCCTAAAATTTAATTGATAGTGTATTTTTGGAAAAAATAAGGATAGATTCTGGCAATTTACTCTACATTAATAATAATGTTATCGAAACATATTAATATGAGTCAATAAACTCTTTAATTTTTGCTTGAGCTTAGAACCTTCCATTTTATAGATGAGAAGATTAACGCAATCAAACAAGTAATATTGAAAACAAAAATATTATTACTATTTTCATTCACCATAATTTAAATTAAATTGCATTTATCTTGAAAAACAAAATGTTTTGAAAATAAACAACACTAAATTTTTAAAACAAGATTCCTTGAATTGTTTCATTATTAACATAAAATACTTCAACTATACATTTCAGAATATCATTCTGAAAGTAGTTCACCCTTTCAATAATCATTTGGTTCATAATAATTTTTAAAAACGCTTTACTACCAATTCATAAGGCCGATAAATGCGAAATAAACATGAATATACGTAAAAAATTCCTCAAAATTATTTGATAGATTCGAAATAGTATTTATGATTAAAATATGCATAATGATGTCAAGATGTTTATGTATTAAAATTTAAAGCATTTTTATCCTAACGAAGCAAGGAGCCAACTAATCACAATTTGGGACGGGATGAATAGATGTTCCTTGTGTGGACTTAGTGGAGCCTGCATGCAACAGCTTACGTTTAACGCCGTACGGACACAAGGTGATTTTAACGCTCCGATGTCAGCCATAAGACCATTAGATAGGAAGAGCCCACACGGATGAGAAGGGATTAACCCGCATGTTACCATACTCATTGATGCATGTAGTCATATTATACGAGGTCAAACTGATCGTAAAATGCTTTCATTCAGAACGTATCGTAAAAATTGTCCTTATTACTCTCCGATACGTCATAAATTTGATGGAAAATATGAGATCATGAATAGACTAGGTCACAATGCGTGAGAGAGAGCACTCTGCTAATTAATCATAATATTGAATCTCCTACTTAAGTTATTTTTTGTACAGAAACACCGACCGGATGCACTACATTGAAATACTAATGTTTCAAACTGCACTTCATCCAAAATAGTTCAAATAGTAGTAGTCGATTTACGTTTAAAATATCTATGAAGCAGTTCTACCGAAATTCGCGAAGCTGTAAACAAAATAAATTCCATTTAATACCTCAGCCACACATATTTAAATGTATGGAAATCATTGGAAAACTGTTTTGCTAAAATGATATACAGCAAATAAAAAAGAAGTAGATGTATATTTTGAGAGAATCTATAGAAATGACCAGTTACGAAGACTATGATGAAACAAGAGTGAAATTTTTATAAAACGAAAACAAAGTTTTTGGCATTCAAAGCTCGACTTAGTTTAAAACGTAGCTGGTACTGCAAGTGTTGGGATTCTAATTTTGAGGAAAAGATACAAATGACATTCAAAAGGAAAATGTATCGATCGATTTTCATAAAACTACCTAACTAATAAAATATATTTTTATTACTCTCTCCCTCTCTTGAATATTACTACACTTTAATTAACTCTATTTAATCCCTCAAAGAAAGTCCTGGATGAAATTATAGAGCAGCCCTTCAATTGACACAAAAGCCTTAAAAATTATCAATGATAACTTTTAATAATTATTTTATTAACTAAAAATATTAAGTTATCATTTTATTTATTAAATTAAAAGATAATATTCTCCGAGTTTTTACCCAGAGTTTTTGTAATTTCAACACTAGAAACCTTCAGAAGTTAAATCATAAAGTACACTTCTACCTGAATAGCCTCCCAAATTATCTGAATTTAATCGAAATTAACACCAACGACTACACCTTCACTCGCGTGAAAGTCCTTAAAAAATGATTCACATAAACTAAAAACGCTTATTTTTACGCCACGATACTATTACTGAAAGTAGCGCACGTCAGAAAATAAATCGAAATCGTAACTTTAAAAACTCGAGACACCCAAACTTTCATCGTCGACAGGCATCCCTTGACGACATTGTTTCGGCGTAAGTGTGAAGATGACATTAAGTTGCCATCGTTGGGGGTGTAAGTTAGAGACTCTAGGAGAGAGAACTTTAAATCCGGTCCTCCGGAGAGTTTACTTGCCATCCGATATGCTCCCAGGAAAGTTTACAATGTGCCGTGGGAAGGATTAGTTTCTTAATTACCGTGGAAGGGCAACGGAGACCTGGTCCTTCCCTCTGAAAGAGGAAGGGGTTCTCCTGTCTGACGTCGACCGCAGAGGCAAACTAATTAACTGATTGAGTAACTAGTTACCTATTTTCACTTACAGTTTGCCCCGTCTGGGTTCTCAGGGGTATTAGATTTTTTTCCTTCGAAGGGATTAACGAACGGGACGCTGAAATCTGTTCCCCGGCTGAGGATGGATTGAGGAAATGACCTTTTGCCCACCCGGAGGAACTCCGAGGGAGCTCATAGCGTAATGGATGCACCCTTCGTACTCCAGCAAATTAGTGAAGTACTGGCTACTTGAGGTTACATTAGAACAATGCATGAATTACTTCCTGCTTCCACTTCATGTGATCTATACCCATTTGAGAGGAGTTATTGAAGTTAGACATACATAGAATGCTTGAGATGAGATATGAAGTATTTGACACAATTGCCACTTTGCGGATACATAATTTGAAATCGAAAATCATGCGCATGTTGATGGAAGTAGAACGATTGTCTAGAGAGTATATAAATTCAATTGTTAACATTTAAACGAAAAAGAAGTAAAATTCAATATTGCATATTCGGTCGAATATAGTGACTGTGCGATTGTCAACATCAACAATCAAAATAAGTAAATAAAATTATAGCGTACTAAGTTTAAGGATTCCAAATACCTGAATTTCCTTTCAATTTTGAAAGATCGTAAAATTGTCAATAGAATATCAAGTACGTGTATATAGTGAAAAATCTCATTTAAAAATAAAGTTTCAGTGAACATTTGAAATATTCATTACTCTATTCTATTTAAGAAAGTATCGTGAAAAATTTTACTGAGAAAGAAGTAAAATACTATTTCAGTATGTAGTTTATAAATACACGATTCGACGTCCAAAAATTAAAATTAAATAATTAATAGATGTAATATTTAATTTACTCCTTTACTACACTTCTTTAAGGTTTCTCATGCGACAGAGCATCTCTATAATGTACGGAAATCAAACTGTGAGATATTTTAAAAGGCTATCACTTAACTAACAATATTATTCCAACTAAAACCCAACAGTAAAAAAGCTAGATAAGACAGAAAACTAGACAGACCTACTGTCCCTAAAAACTACAACAATTGAAGACAAAATTGCTAACATCAGCGGAAAAAGTTAAACACGTTCGCTAGTTATTTTAACCCTAGCACTACTTGAGGAAATAAACATCACGGTCTGTAAAAAGACTGCTGAAGTCAACAGAATGAAAAACCGAGAAAACTCCCGTACTGATACGATCGCATCTCAAAAGGCAGCCTTCAACAAACCCATGGCAACCCATTGGCGTCTTCGCTATCAAAAGTCTCTTCTCTTAGCAACGGACGGAACCCGAGTTCAATAAATACAATCGCTTTGGAACGAGTTGTAGCCGCACTACTTAGGAAGCGAGGGAATTTTTAAGAGGTCGGAAAAACAAGCCGGAGAAAATGGGAGGAAAGAATGAGCTTGTTACGACCCGCTGCTTTCAAAAACATTTACCCAATGCGCTCTGCGAGTTGTCTTTTCTCCTACCACGGTGACTGAGCGAACTCTAAATCAAAGGAAACATTTGCTCGAGAGCATGACCGCGTTTTTCTAAAAGAACCTCAAAAAGAATCATTGTTTTCAGAGAAGAGCTTTCAATTTAAGCATCTGAAAAAATATTCGTTTTAAATTCGCGAATTCATCTATACAAAATCCGCCACAATAATCAGCAGATCTCCCTTTGACAACATGCTTATTGGTATTAAAGGAAATGATTGATACGTTTCTCATCAATTTAAAAATTATTATAATTATTTTTAGGGCAGTAAGAAAATATACACTCAGCCAAAATTATTCGCGTATTCCGATATTCGCAAAATTCAAAAATGTAACGCAAGTAAAATATTGAAATAATTTACACATAAGCGTAGTACTTACGCTATAGAGTTTAGGTATAAGCTTAGAATAAAACTTATTCGACTCTTTTGGCCACTAATTCTTACCCATTATGTGACGTACTTGCTCAAGCATCAAGTAAATCCGTACGAATTGATAACTATGATGAGAGATTGAAGCATCTTAAAGGTTATCATTGTTTACGTATTTCATTTTAGAGTCTGAGGAACCTGTAGTAGATACAGCGATACCTGTCTCGGCTTATTACAATGAAATATGGCGTGAATTTACCAACGTTGAGTGACTAATGAAACCCGAATCGGCGGTCAGCGCAGCTTAAGTGGTCAATAAGTTACTGTGAAGGACATCGTAGAATCCTAATGGCGTGATAAGTCGCTATGTTACAAGATCCCCAATAATTAGTCGTTCTTTTTTATGAAATGGAGATGCTTCACCAACAATTGACCACAATGAGAAACAGCGTTTAAGATACAAACAAGGAGATGATTTTTACAAAACAGAGGATGATTCATTGTACGCATAATATGGCTAATATGTATTGTATAATCTATAGCTAATGCTTAAAGTTTACGGGTAAATGGAAGTTCATCTATGATATATCGATAAAGATGAGCTAAAAATACGATAGAGAAATTTTATAGAATTGTACTGGCATGAAAAAGCGAGAAATAATAGTGTTACTTATATATTGCTAATGTATCGAAATAGATTTCAAGTTGTTCGTCCAAATTTATTTCGAAATATTTCCGAAAACAGTTAATGATTTCTCTCTTCCTCAAACATATATGTAAGGTAATCCTACCTATACTGCCGTAATTGAAGTAAACAACCCAAATACACGATTTAGTTGGATGAAAGAGAAGAGTAATTAAAGCCTGAAATTTTACTTAACGATAATAAAATTTCATTTGAAATTTTGTTGAGTCAAATATGTAATTGAAATAGGTTTTAAAAGTAAAAAAATTTACGATGTATATCTTTGCTTCAGTAAGCACGTCCTTAAATCTTAACCTGTTATCGTATCCTTTACAATGAACGAAACAAAAGAACGATCAAAATCTCGATCTATGCATCACTGTTCCTCTAAGTTTCACTCTTTCTTTCGATTCTAAAAATGGAAAAAATAGAGGTGATTATGAGAAAAATATCGCGATATCTTCAACTAAAATCAATCTCGTTCTATTTCAAAAAAACCCTTCACATACTGGATAATTCCACACCCTCACAGGGACACACACATACTAACAAAAGAACAAGCAAGGTTGCGACATCGAGTACTCACCAGTTCCGGTGGCCGAGGGCGCTGGGGGTTGAAGTGCCTTCTTGTGCTTCGCCTTATTGCGAGAGTATAAGCTCCCTATCTTGCTCTGACCGCAGCCCATTTCTCTGTCATCGGACGCCTTGTCCCTTGCCCCAGGTGCGTCTTTTCCACCCGAGAAGAGGGAAGGACTGGGAAAACTGCGGCCGCCGACGTTCACTTGTTAATGCGGTTTCGAATGAGGAAGTGCGCGTCAAACTACACTCATCTGTTCATTCATCGTCTCGTGGCGAAAATACTTCGCAAAAGCGTGCGATCATCGATCATTAGAAAGCGCGGAATTTCAGTCGACGGGGAAAATGAAGCACACACACGAACGGAAGAACGTCCTCGTAAAGTGAAGGCGGAAGTTGCCCCTGTTCTCGAGCGGAATACACAACAGTGCAGGATATGATCGCCTGGAAGAAAAGATTGAAACTTTGGTGACGTACCCAAAGGGATAGTTGCGAAATCGGAAGTGGGGAAACAACAAATGATGGTCGAATAGATGTTATGATACAGCAAATGTTTTAGATTCCATTCTACAATTGGTATGAGTCTTCTAAACGGCAATGTTTTTATTATAAGTGTCAAGAAATTCGTGACAGGCCACTTTAAATTATGGGAAATGATACCGATTTGGGTTGTACGATAGAAAAGAAAAATACCGAGTTTAAATACGGAAGAATTACACAATGTGGAAAATTATTTTCAGAGTTTATTATAACATGGGTTATTGAACTGAAAACAGAGTATTTTTGCTTCAAATTTCAATTGCAAATTCAATTTTCAGATTTGGAACGGTTACATAAAAATTGAAGCAAATATTGATTAAATTGTTCTTAGTTCTATAATTTAAAAGTTTTATATATTTATAACCCAGACATATAAGAATGATATTAAATATATTTATCCTTTGAAGGTAACTTATTAGCAATCTGTTTGATTCAGCAAAGAAAACAATGATAATAAGGTTTTATTTTAGTAAAATTTTGGGTAAATTTTACTCTTACAATTACATCGAATCGCGGATTAAGTTACTTTTATTTATAAAAAAAATCCCAATATATCTAAACTATTTAATATAAGGTTGAGAAAATACATAATAAACATAATAAAATCGATAAATATAAACATGTAATTTTATCCTCCATTACGTTTGAATATACGCATTGAGCAATGGGCGATATTCTTTCGTTCATTTTGCATCAATGTCTTCATTTTGCGTTACTAAAGAGGAATATTTTTTTTCTCGCGTCACCGGACTTGTACCGACATAGAAAAACGGCTCTAGACTTACGAAAGTAGTTTTAACTTGATATCCTACAATTAGCCGCTATAAAGTAGGATGCAATCCCGTCTCGTCCTTGATATTGTTCTGATGCGTACGCTGTGATTAGCCGCGTAAATGGAAGCACTGCGCGAAGGGTGAACAATGGCGGCTTATCTCAAAGAGTTTCCTCATTCACATCTTAAACGACTCTTCTTGCAGGATGTCTCGACGGATGGGGGCTGCCTGCACCATCCCAACACACCACTCACTTAACCCATCCTGTGAAAAAGAGAAGAGGATGGATTACTCATCTGGGGATGGAATTATAAATTTTCTTAACCATGCGGGTTAAGTTTCTAATTTTATAAACCATTTATTTACGTAATATTTAAGTATATAGTATAATGAGATCTTGTACACATATTTCCCACTGAATTATCTATCCTTTTAATTCGTACTCATGAATCAAAATGACTAATAAACAAACAAGGTTGGAGTTAAAAGATAAATTCATCATTGAATAAAAGGAATATATAATATATTATCATAAAGGATATAGGAACGGAAATTCAATACGTTTATGTTTAACGTCACAATATTAACTGAAGTTACAATTACAAATGAGGAGCTTTCCATATTTGTAACCATAAAAAGGAAACTAATTTCAGAATATTATGTATAAATAATTATTAAAATATTATTATATTATTATATTATAATATCTATTATCATTATTCAGCTCGCAATCAAATTAATATTATTCGAAATTAATTCGACGTATAATGTGATTTCGAAAAGGATTTCATCGTAAAAGCACTCAGGACAGTTTTTTTCATGGACGTCCATTTAAATCCACTTGATTGTCCTAAATTCATCAAGCAAATGTTTAAAAGCATGGCATATAAACGCATATTTCATAATTATACACTTCGGTCAAAGGTAGAAGTTTGATAAGTGGTGACCAATTCTAGAGACAGAAGAACTCTTAAAACAATTTGTAGCATTTTCTACCATTTAATTAAAATCCTTCAACCATTAACAATAGTTGAACTATTATTAACTATTTGAAAATAATAGTCATAAAATTACTAAAATGAATTAATAAAGGTTTTACTTGATATTAATAAAATACTAAGACAATTAAGAGTGATTCAATTTAAAATTTTCATCGATATCATCAAAAGTAAACAAATAACGAAAACATTTCAAGAATATTAAAGCTTAATTCATAAAATTTTTCATAGCCTATATTAAAAAAATCCGAACAATATAAGAGGTTAAAAAATAGAGGTACGAAATTTAAAGAACACAGCCTATTATAGACCCTTTCACATTAAAGAACGAACTTCCATTTAAGTCTAAAAGCCTTGTTCATTCACAATCGAATGGAGCAATAATCCGTCGACACACATGCCTTGATTAAGCGGTTGTTCGTTGAAAATCCAATACCCGGTGAATTTCCACGGCCGTCTCGGATTCGGCGATTAAATTGACCTTTGGATCACAGCGCGAATTCGCTCGCGGTATCGCAATTCTCTTAGACAAGTGGCTGAAGGTCTCAAAGAAAATTCCCTCGATGATTACGAGATCTTGCTTTTTAAGGATCCTCATTGTTCTAATCCCAGTGAGGGTTAATTAAAACTTCTCGCAAAGATTCCCAACGCCTTCGTGAAAATTCTTGGGTATCGCTGAAGGAGCGGAATCCAGTGGGAGATGCCAAAAAGGGTAAATGGAGACGATGTGGAGAGAGATGAAAGACGTGAAAGAAAAATATGGAGGAACATTTCGAGTGTTAAGGGGAATGGAAGCAAAGATTTCAACGACGAAAAGTAAAAGAGCAGGCCTTAAACATTTTATATCATAACTTCCTGATCGTGAAGTCGAATTTTTAAACAAGTGCTTATTAATATATTAAAATAATTAAATACGATATATAATAATGGATGAATCAATATTAAAAATTATAAAGAAAGATTATAATTTGATATGCATATTTAATTATAATATCTATACTGCTATGATTGCTTACGATTTATTAATACAAATGTTAATAAGTTCAAACAATTAATTAAAGCGAAAAGTAAATATTAGAGAACATTTTCAAACGATAATAGATTTCAAACATTCGTTTTCTACATGTCTAATCAAAAAATTTAATTTTTAAGATATCTTTCTCCTTTAACTTTAATTCTTACTGCCCTTCAAAGTTAAATGATAATAATGTCGATTGCGAATTAAGAGAAAATATTTTATAATCCTGAAGCACGATTTAGAATAGCTTGAAGTTTTGAGCTCTGCGAGAGATGACTATACCAATAATAACATTGATGTTAAGTTAGAATATTTCTCTCATATAATACATCTTTTGTTAAAAATAAATTGAAGGGGACCGATCACGATACATGGGGAACACCAACTATGCTTTCTTAGTATTCACTCGCAAAAGGAAAGAGGAAGCGGAGTCAAAAGAAAGTGCGTCAGGCAAGAGAAAGAAGATTGACAGAAGCAATAGAGAGTAGGTGGGAAAATAGGCTGGAAGATTCTCCATCGTGGAAGGAATGGAGTAATCGAGTCGATGCATCATCATTCCGACGATGAAAGTGAACATCGGAAAGATGTGAGCGACGATTAGAGGAATGACGAAGTGAAATGTCGCCTGCTTCCGCCATGGCGCGACTTTAAACACAAAAGGATTCCGTGGAGACGAGGATAAGAACGGGAAATTATTCTGTGCTCTTCTCTCAACTCGACAGTGAAACGGAAACCGAGTACTCCCTCGCGTTTCTTTCGTGTTTGTGAAACAAATTGCGGCAGAATTTTTCAATGCGGTAAATGAAAAATGAAAAAGTGTAGTGAGGAATGGAAACAAAAGAATAGCGATACAATATTCAAAACTATTACGTTGAAAATACACAATATATTAATTTTAAAGGGTAAATATATACTGAAATATTTTTTTTTCAATTGGTAGCTATTACAGTGATTAGTTTTGGCAAACATATATATGATATAAATTACAAATATGGATGAGCAGATACACAGAACTTTGCTCTTGTTCTATCGTCTTTATTTCTAAAAATATCGCCTCAAAAGAAGAAATTATTGTGACGATTAATTGAAAATAATTATGAATAAAAAGAATATTCTTTAACTAAATTATGAGAATTTAAAATAAATTTAAATTGTCATTAATTGACATTCAACTTTCATCGTCTCATAAATTTACCTAAATTTGGTTTACTTTTATATAAATATGATTTAATTAAATAAATATTAAATTTATTATTCTGGAAATAAAATTAAACGGGTTGTTTATATTCCCACTCAACTTAGAAACGCAATGCTATTCATTAAAGCATCTAAAACCAAGACCTTTACTTTATGATCATAATTCATCGTATAATTGACATCAAAAGGCACGAAGATACGAGCAGCTCTCAATTACAACAAAGCGAAAACAAAGTCCGTGTTAATTCCTAGCACCCTTCAACAAGTAGGAGAGTAAATATTCTTCACAGAAAAATCTCACCGCTCATCCAGCGAAGTCTTTCATGTAACTGCCTTGGTTTTCGAGATAACAGGCATCAAACGGAATTTTTAACTACATTTTTCCTTTGAAGCTAGGCTTTTCGGTAGCGACTTCTAAACAAGACATCTACGTTTAAACCAATGAATGATCCTCTACAAAGAAGACTGTTGCCGAGGAATGAGACAGAGACGAATCCCACGCAACTGTCTCGGGCTATAAATAATTTTTCGACCGCAAGGGCAAGGTTGTTTTGGGCGCCACCATCGATAATGGAATGAGGAAGGCGCACCCTTAGATGAATGCCATTCCATAAGCAATGCGATACAATGGACTCCTGCATAAAACGTACGTGCTGAGAAAGAGAACGTGAGCGAAAACAAACGGATAAAAATTCTCGGCGTAATGTAGGACGTCTTCAAACGATACGCTACGTCCTAAGTCTTGTGTTTCGAAACTCGTACAGAAATTTTCTGTGAAGATGAAGGAGGTAATATGAATGGTTATGGTGACAGAGGAATGTGAGGTTTTCCATGATCTAAGAATAGAAGGGCAATATGGTTTTGGAATCAATGAAATGGAACTTCATATTTCCGTGAGGTGGGATTCTTTGGTTTGTGATACGCGCACTTTTAACATTAAATACGTTATATTAGAAACTGCAATAGTAAATTTCATCAAGTAAATATTTTAAATTGTAATTAGTACATTTTTAAGGTATATATTAAAGTGACTGAAATGTCTTATAGCAATGACTCTCTCGTTGACCAATCTTCCGAAAGAAATACCGCCTCTTTCTAATTCACTTTATGCGCTTATCAAAATAATTCTCAGCAATTAATACGAGAAGGAGTAGATAAAAATAAATTATTTATAAAACAAGGCATTTTGAAAACGAAGGAGTGGCATTTTTAAAATAAAAAGTTTTTAATTATGGTAGTCTCAATTATCAATTTTTCATTAATTTTTATTAATCTATACATGCATTCTTGATATATAAGAATTATTTTTACTAACAACGATTCAAATCAATTATAATGAGTTAATATTTCCCGTAAATACAACCGAGTGCCTATATGTAAAAATTTAAAAACCGACAAGGAAGTAACATTTTGTGATGTACCCGTTTGTGACAAACTTATAACTATTGTCTAACATACAGCTCACTATCGTCAACCATTAGATAATGGAAGTACCCAGCTGATATGATAGAAACCGCTTATCTCTCGCCGATTAAAATTTCCGAGTCGAAGAAAAATTAAACGACAGCAAGTCTTTCGCCTCGAATTCTTCGAAAGGGCGTTTTCTTTACCATATCTTCCGAAAAAGGTTTCGCGACGGCTTCCTTTTCGTCTAAAAATCTTCATTCAACAAAGTGTGAAAGTGAGGGAATAGAAACCTTAGAGAAAGAGATTATCTTCTGCTTCGCGAAGACCTTTCATTTCCTCGTTTTAATCTCTTCGCTTTTTGTCCGTCGACGCCAACCCCCGTTCGCCCCATTCACAAAGATCGAGGAATACTATGAGAAGGGCCACTCCTGGCGCCGTCTACTCCACTTTGTCGCCGACTTTATTAGGGACTCCGAAAAGGGGAGAGAAGTTTGTGTGCTCTGCATTTTTGCATCGAAAGCAAATGTCACTTTCGCGTGGGAGAGGGTTCTTTACGGATACATTAACAAGCACACTACCTTTAGGAGACATCAACTCCCATTGTATCAGCTTATTCCGTGTATTTAGGTCCATTGAAGCGTAACTCATTCAAATCGTGTTGTCATAGACTATTGGAAGGAATTAAGTATCAAACTTAACGTATTTCAGTTTGAATACACTTTTAAATAATAAAATTAACAAATAACTGCTTAAATAGTAGAGTTAGGAATCGGATTTATCTTTAACTTTACGAT
Organism: Pantala flavescens; assembly: GCA_020796165.1. Lineage (NCBI taxonomy): Eukaryota > Metazoa > Arthropoda > Insecta > Odonata > Libellulidae > Pantala > Pantala flavescens. The sequence continues at coordinate 14,193,666 of CM036879.1, read as the reverse complement.
ATCATTAACTGATAAGTTATTAAACTAATGTTTATTTAAGAAATTTAAGAAAAAGAAGGATGAACTTTAAATTTAATGTAACGCATCAATTACAGTGTTAGTGAGACGGATGTAAATTTGGAATGGGAGGTTTTTTAAAAGTCTTTCGACTAGTTAAACTACATATGAACAGAACAAATACTTAATATCAAAACAGCATGTGGTGGAAGTAAGAGAAATCTAGTTAATAGGGATTTATAACTATTCTTATTCAAGTCTATCGATCGTTTTTACAATGTTTCATCGTCACAAATAGTAAAGTTTAAGTTTTAGAACGTCGATCTTAAATTTGACTTTGAATAACAATAAAGGTTACGTATAGACGATTAGGTATACGATTATAATAATTGTAATAATGAATTGTTCTGATAAACGTAAAGAACTGATATACAGCCACTATTAGAAACTAGTGGTTTACCGTAATTCTATTCATTCTAATTATAAGCTTAAATAAAAAACCTTCGACTCTATTACATATCCTTTGAACACATTATAGGAAACTGATATATTTCCTATCCGCACCACACATTTTACCCTTGGAGAAGCCTAATTTATTTATGACCTTAGGTTATTTAACCGTTAAAACCTGGCAACGTTGGCTGCTGTATGAAAAGTGAGGGGAGAGAAAATTGCAGCGCATACGTGACTCCCCCTAATCCTCTCCCTTGAGTCGCTTATTCCCTTCACGAAAGAGGATTCGATTTTAAAGAGAAGGGTCCCCGAAATGAAACACAAGATGCCTTTCACTCCGACACCCGACTTGATGAGGAAGAGCATCTATTTATCCCTGTTTACCCAAAGAATATTTCCTTGAGATATAATCACTCAAAACAAGAGATGAGAACAAAATCGAAACGTTATGCATCACCTTTAGAATTTGTCGGATATAAAGGATAGACAATGATAGATAAGGATTATATCGATAGAGGAAACTTTCTTTCCACAATCTCTGAAACGCTTTTACAATCAAACTAGTTGCTTAATTCCTTTCTTTCCTTGACTAAACACTGAGATAAGAAAAGGAAGATTTATAATGAGCAACCTAAGTATTAACGCTTCACTGACCTTTGAGGATGCTATTATGACTTTGGAATAACCCAAAATATCGAATATAACCGAGATTAAAAAAAGAATTATTCGAGTCAAAGACCTTTTAAGATTTTTCCGTAAGCGCGGGATAATGTTCCTTTTGTGTTGTTAGAGCACGCATTCTCGTTCATTGAAACGCTAAATCACGGCTGGGAGCGTTTTCCTCTAAGATCCATGGACCAGAAAATTGCTTTGGAAACTTTCCTCCAACTAGACTCTGTGCCTTGCTCATTATTTCAAGAGGAGACAGGATAGGAAGTACAAGAAAAAACTCAAGCATACAATTTGGATACAAATTTCATAAATACTCGGTGTGTTATTTTGAATAAAAGAATAGAAAGAAAACAATCATGATTATAGTTATTGATCACTTATACTAAAGCTATCCTCGATGATTTTTATAAATAAATAACTTATTCACTAATTATAACGATAATGAATGAGAATGGATTTTTAAATTGGGAACTGAATTTTAGAAAATTACAAGGTTTTTTATACTAATAAAACTATATTTTTAATTCACTTGTAGGTAGAAACTAATTTATCAAACCTGAGATCTTTTAAAATCTTTTTTCATGAGCTCGATAAATTATATGCTGTTGAATTTTTTTACACTATCCTTGACTTTATTAACTTAATCGACGATTTATTGAGAATATTCATTTTAACGGGTTTTACATACAATTATACTTCTCTAAGAATATAATATTACTGTTTTTGACTCTTAAAATAATTCTTATTAAAAATTGGCTTCCTCTCCTTCTCCAGAAACATAGAATTTCTCAACTTTGAAATTAACGAAGTTAATTACAATACACGTAATATTGCGTAAACTCGTTCCTCTCTCTCTCAGAGCTTACGAGATTTCATTGCCCAAAATCCACCTTGAAGACATAAATCCCTGCATTGAATCTCATCCTTTTTTATTCATCGGAAAGCTGAGAAAGAAAAGAGAGAGAGAGGGTTGTAAATCTTTTGTCAGTTGGTAAACATCTTAGTTATGAATGAGAGATAAATTTCCGTCGACTCAACGTCAAAGACGTGACAGCGCCGTAGCGGAGAAATTCGAAAGTCAAGGTGTTTCTCGCGTTTAAAAATAGAGGAACGGAGGGAAAGGGGAGTAAATGAAGGAGTAAAGGAGACAAAGACAGGTAGTCCTCAAGGGGCAAATCAAAAAAAAATATACGAGGGAAGCGCAGGAAAACTCAACCCAAAACCTTCGCGCCTCTCTCTCACCTTCCCTCGGCAGGTCTTTAATATCCTAAAGGTCAGGTGTTTGAAACAAAAGAGAGTGTTGGCATCCCTTCTCCATTCTTCAGCTTATTCTTCGTACGCTCGGAAGGTCACTCGAGAGAGAAACTTGGGGATAGTCGCGCGGATAACCATGGCCGCCTCTTGGTGATTTATTTGGAAGGTGGCGAGTGAACTTCATAATCGCGGGAGAGGAGGACTCCGAGGGTAATGGGATACGCTTTAAAGATCACAGTGGGATGTTGAGGCGTGGGCCTTAGTTTTTTAAAGGAATTACGTGAATTGAGACTACTGTTATCTGCTTCGAATATACGCTTATTTACAAGAACGAAAGATATGAAATAATTTTTCATTGAATCGCACAAAAATCAGGGCACATCTTGACGTTCGATCTCAATGAAAATTACGAATATCATTGCTACACATTAACTCCCATCTTCCCTGTTGCATTTGGACGTATAATTCATCAAGCTAATCAACTAATAATGCAATTACGAAAAGTATCAATGAAAGGGAAAAACTCAGAATAATATAAGAGGTAAACACAAGAACAAGGCAAGTATACGTAACAGTTAGACATCCTTGAGGGAGTATTAATACGTAAAAATTAGCCCGTCATGAAGTTCCTTCTAACCGCTTGAGGAAGCGATATACGAAACATTTAACATCTTGGCGGGAGTAGGAAATTGGTTTTCCTCAGAAATAATTAAGAGCTCATAACGCGTACGTTCAACAGTTTAAGAAGTCACGCGATCGATGTTTCAAAGATATCCACCGAAGAGATTTATCGCATTTCGTCAAATATAACAAGGTTACCTTGTGATATAAAATAATACATATAAACATACGTATACATCATATATAACGCAAATGTTAAGATTGTAAACGAAACCTCTATAAAATCAATACACAGGCGTATAAAACCTCAAAAGAAACAAACTATATTTTAAGCGAGGGCTTCTGACGATAGACAATATAACCCACCATCGTCAATCCTGTCATCCCTCATCGCAAACTCTCCTAGGGTTTATCAGACGAGAGAAGTTGCTTTGGTACTTGAGATTTGGGGCAGCAAACACGAAAGCACTAGAGGCTGATTATTCAGAAGGGATATCGTCCTTTTTGAACGTATCCTCGACGCATTCCCGTCAACGTCAGACCCATTTCCGAAAGCCCCGTTAGCAAACGAGATTAGTAAAGGTTAAGAAGCAGATAAAGATGGAGTTCGACTCCAATTAGGAGAAGAGTGAAACGTCATCGACCTTCGGTAAGTGCACGTCGTGAGACAATGTCGTCTTTTATTCGGCAGACTTAAGTATGTGGGACGTCTGTAGATAAATGGATCGGAACGGAAAATTTGTTACGATTACGGCCTTCGATACAAGGATATGGAATAGACTGTTCTTACTTAAATCGCTTGAAGAACAAAGAGTACCCCCTTAACGAAATTCAGAGCTTCGTTGACAACAAAGAACATATCACTTCAATGTCTCTATGGAAACTAATAAAATATAGACGTTTATAATGATTGCTTCACGTCCTTATACATTATGATTTCAGTCTAATCCTAGAGAGAATGTAATAGTTTCCTTGACTTATTTAAGTTAAGAATTCATTTTAACTAATTCATAAAAAATAGCACAAGGATGACGAATCACTGTAGCGTATAAAAAGCATATTAAATATATGATTTCTTAATACGAAGCGGCCTTAGTAGGAATGTCAGCCAACACGGTTTGTATTCAACTGATACATAACTACCTATGTGCAATTCGTTTGGAAATGTTTCTTATAAAATATGAATACATATTATTTACTAGAGTTTATTGGAAATTAATAGCTCTTTCGCATTAGGAAAACTAGTTCCTTCGATCTAAACTAAAAACTTATCTATTAAAAATTAGAGTGAACGCAAAACTTTTATTAGTACAGCTTTATAGTAAATGACAGTTTAGGTTCTTTTTTCAAACACCTGCTTCATTGTTTAACAAGTTAATACACAGAAATTCCCCAAAGATTTGAGATATCAACCTGTTTATTATTTCAAAAGGTTCAAAAAGTATATTTTAATCTTTACCTCTACAAATGAGTCCCGCCATCGACAGATACCTTAAAGTACAGTTACATGGAACTTGGACAACCCTTTTCGTGATGAATTTCTCCGCGTAACTCCGTAAGGGAAGATAAATACCGATTTCTAAACCATAAATTGAGATTTTCTCTGCAATAAAATGTTTTAAACGGGCAAGTTTCCTTTCTCGTTATTCAGGGTAAGGCGGTTCGAATGTATCAGCCATTCATGAAAGGATTTATTTCGCACTCGTTTACTCGGTCTTACGCCGTACGTGAGTTCCTTCGCAGAGTCAACCGAATTTGGGTCAAATGCTTCGGGGAACAGTTCCTCCAAAACAACGAACACTAAAAACGTAATGCATTCGCGTCCACCGATTCCAGCCGATATTCAAGCCGATGAGATTCTGGAGTTAAAGGAAATTAAAGCTAATAAAGTGTACGAATATTCCGTCGATATAAACTTCATTTCACCAAATTTTCAATTCGGACTCAATCCTTTATAGAAAGAAGAAAATTCTTTATTTATTCGTTGAACGGTACTGTACAAACGAAAACACTCAGCTTTGATAAGAGAGAAGATTAAGAATTGATCTAATTTATTATTAGCACCCCTAGGAAATTCATAACTGATTTATTTGCCAACCACTTAAAATAGAATCTGTATTTTCGAGAATAGTACAAAATTAGCCTCTTAACGTCTAAAACAACTGACTTTGTACAACTTAAGTCACACAGTAAAAAAATCTAAATTAATACCAAGATATATCATAATATTTATAAATATTTTAACGAAAAATTAAGTTCATCAAATCATTAATCACAAGCAAATTAATATATCAGTAAAGACTATACACTAATCAGATATCAGAAAACATTTAAATTTCAACAGCCGTATTTTATTCTTTACTTTTATCGTACAATTTATTCCTCCCGTATTTCATTCCTTATTTTCTATAAAGATAACTTCGGCAACACAAATAATATTCATGGAGGACGTCAATAACTTGTAAACTGAGACACGCTAAAAGATCTCCTCTCGTAAAATCATTACATACACCATCATAACAGCGCATGAATTATCTGCATATGCCAGTGGGACAGTGTAGAGACGAACGAGTTCCCCGGATGCAACGAAACATCGAATGCACCAAAGGAGAAAGTGATGACTTCGAATGGGTTTGCGGTATAAAGAGCCGCATTACAGGAAAAATAGAGATTGCGCTGTCTTGTAAATAGTGGCAACACGCCAACCTCAGGGAAGTGACACACTTCGGCTGAGATATCAGCGATAATTCGTGTATGTCAACCGACGCGTGGATCGCGTGCAGGACTTCCATTAGGAACGGGGAAACGAGGACTTCAATGAAAGCAAGATTAAGATAGTCATCGAGAGAAGAAAGTGAAGGGCTTGAGAATGCTATTGTTCACAGCGAAAATCAACAGAAAAATTAGAAAATACTTTGATTACGATTCAGCCCTCTTTTGTCGTAAAATACATATTCCTCAAAAACTATCCTAAATTTCCTTAATGACGATGATTAGTATTAATTAACTCTTAGATAGAATATTATGTACTATGACAAGTATGGTGACCAACAAGTAGATTACAATCTTCTGAGAATATTGAAGTTATATTCACGTTAATTATAGATATAAATTATTTGAAATAATAAATGAAATTAAACGAGAGATAATTTCTCTGAACGAATATTATTAATAAGATAATAAAATTGGAACTATTTAATACTGTTGCGGAGATTATATTTTGGCGATTAATGAAATAGATATAATATAATAGTAAAAAGTAAAAAATTTAGGTTCTATTTTTGTAATATTTTTTCAAGTTATATAAACAGTTGAAGGTGAAGTACAATCTTGTCGTGTGTAACGTAGTTAACATAACAAAAATCTTTGGTCTCAATACCTGAAGATTACACGATTTATGAAAATATACATTCATAAGAAAATGAAACTTCGTAAGTAATTTCGGTTTAGTTTCCAGGAGAACAGAAATTCTGATCTAAGGGAATATATCTCAAAGTTTTCACGTTTAATGATTCAATTTTCGAATAACATAATTCTTGAAAAGAATTATTAGCAAAGTGAAAAATATTATAATACAATAATAATATTCATAACAAACATTAACATATGCCAATCGCGGGTTTACTGACTAGAATAAATCCCCATTATTACGAAGGAGCACAACCGCATATATAGCAGTTGCTATGGCAATCGAAAATCGCTTCCATTCCGAGGAAAGGAACGGATTTACGGTTCTGCTGAAGTCGATGAGTTTCTTTGGCAAATTGACCTTGTCAGTGGTTCTCCCGCATTTACGACCTCAACACAGTTCATGAGTCTTTTTTCCGCAGTATTTGAGATTCAAATGAAGTAGAACATTTACTTGAAGGTCTTGAAAATGTTCCAAAGGTAAAATTGTTTCGGAGAATTCGGGAGTGTCCTTTCCGAGTGAGAGGACTGTTTGAAAAGCATAGAAGATTTACCCAGTAAATGGAAAATGAAAAGAGCTAAGAATATATGGCAAATAACACTCACGTAATAAATCCGTGCCAACAGATATGCACATTTCAATTCACTAGTATATAATATGAGCTATTAAGTGGTATATTTTTATATATTAAATTCTTATTTAATAATTAAGTGGTATATTTTTATATATTTAATAATTATATATGTAATTGATGTACTAATACACTATAACCAATAGCAACCAAACTGAGAAATCGAAATATACGTACAAAATAGATAAACACTACGAAACCATTAAACAACTGTGAACTCCTACAAATAAAGAAAAATAAAATAATTCACTCGAATTTTTAAAAAGCGAGAGTAAAAGATTACAAAGGCAAAACGTACGACGTAAATGTAGACCCATAAGTAAGAGAAAGCCCACAGATTATTATCGATCAATGACGTAAGAAAGGATTGCACGGCCTGTCGCTTGCATACATACATGAGGTACATATTTATCATGTTAAGAGATCATTATTTCTTGTAATTGTAACTATACAGTTATTCTTAAGAAACGTTTAATTCATTAAAGCTTTAAACTAACGATGCTTAGAGTACATAGACAAATAAATTACCCATGAAATTTAAAAGATATATTCACGTTCACTGATATTATCAGCACTGACTACACCATTCATGCTATTATCAAGTCAATGATCAAACCTTAGACCGAAATCGAGAAACAAAAATACACAGACACACCTTAATTTCTTAATCTGACAACACATTTCTTCGCAGTAATACATTCCAACGTAGTGACGTAATCTAAGTAACCCATCCATAAATCAATGGGATTGAATGCACCGAATATTCTTCCGCGTCAAGGAGCGGGACTAATTAAGAACGTGGCGACACAGTGGCAAATAAAGGGCTCTGAGTGAGGAAAAGCGATAAGAAATTTTAAAACGCTGGATCTTAATTAGAGGCACCCCTCTTTAGGGTTGAATATCGATCCCCGGAAAGCTATTTCAACAGCTTAACCTTGAAAATTGACTGGGCGCGATTTGACCTACGCGTGATACGAATGAAAATCAACGGCTATTAACACCATTCGCCATGAGAGGCACGTTTATAATGCGTCGTTATGTCCGAGTATGGCGGGAGTTACGCCTGGAGAGAGTGCAACTGGAACAATTTGCGAAATTATGCTAGCAGTAATCGAATCCCAAGGACTCTATAGGAGGTGGATAGACATTTAATCAAGGTGAGTCTAGCAATGTCGTCATCCATTTATACGAGTGCTGATCGCCTTAGTGGGGCTGAATTGCATCCTCAACAGTTCATGGGTGCGCTATAACTGTTAAAGCATTTAAGGGGACGGAATGGAAGTATATTCCACGTTTGATATACTCTCGTTAACATATTTCACGCGGATATTGACAAACAATTCTATCGATATTCATAGAATTGCATCCTCAACAACATATATGTAAACGAATATAAACGCGAAATTATGGTGAAATTATAATTATTATTCTTACTGAAATAACTGTAGGTTATAGGAAAGTTTCCAAATGGTATTATTTACAAGAGATAGAAAATTTAACGTTTAACAATATTAACCTGATTAAAATCTCTTATTTTTAAATCACATACAATGAATATCACAATCTGGTAGTCTGTCTGGCATTTACTCTAAACGTGTAAGTGCTACTCTAAGGGAGGTTTTCGTAATATAATAATCCTATGACTGAGTAATTGGTATCGCCAATGAAGTTGATGGAATATTGTATTTCTATCTTCAAACCGCAATTGCATGATATAGACAATAAAAACATTATCATTTACGCAACATTAAATATGCACCTTTATTATGGTCGAGTACAGATAAAAGATCCGTTTCACTATATTACCATCTTAATTATCTATTATCATCTGTTTATCGCAATTCTATCGAATATAATTTACCGATGCTGTAGCAAGCACCGAACATGGAAAACTATTCGATATTTTTCTATTTCGCTAAACAGGGTCGGGACTAATCCACATGCACAAACACTTGCAAAAGGTTTTCAAAGATAATTAGGGAATTCCTGAATTTTGGTAAATGTTAGTTCAAAATTAACTAATACGAATCTCAATACTTCGACATTTTCTCTCGTATTAGCTTATCTTTGATTAATAAAAGGTTGAGGTTGAACCGATAACCACTACACGTATTTAATCAAAATATCCGAAGTTTTCCAGCGCATTGCGTAACGGATTTTCGGAAAAACGAAAAGATAAATTCTATTACAAATCTCAATTACCTCTTTATGATATCGAGCTTCATTTCCGGGAAAAATCGGCCCACAACTACTTTCGCAATACATCACCACTCCATTTCCCCATCGCTTAATGCTCGTAAATCCTTTGCGAGGGGGAAGGAAAAAGACAAACAACTCTCTGATCGTTTAACAGTTTCGATGTATCGAGAGTGCACTCTCGAACGAATAGAGCGGAATCTCTTTTTTATGATCGATTAGGCGAAATGGATAAACAAAACCGAGTCCCTTAATGCACGTCTTATCTCTTGTACCTGGGGAAACCGGATCGTTACCCATCGACCAATTACACTCTCGCAGATAAAACGGAAATAAAGTCGTTCCGAACCATCTGCCGATTTCGCTCAACTCTATTGCCGAAGGCGAGGCGTTTTAGAATCGTGCTTTCATCGCGCGTGCTAATCGCCGATCTATGGACCCTATACCCCCTGTTTATTTCCAGAACACGCGGTTAAAAAAGGGCAAAGGAACGCGCGTAGTAAAACAGCCATCCGAGGCAAAAAAGAGACGCATTTAACCGCGCGCCAATGCGACTGTCCACCGTCGAAGGCGCGGGAAACGCCATTTTTTCCGATCGGGCAAACAAAAGAAAAACGCTGACCGCCCCTTTCTTTCGTAATCAACTCCACCGACGAAAGCGGCAGTTCAGGAGGATGGGAACCTCCCCCGATAACCGATTCATTCTTCCCCAATCGTTGCAGAAAAAATAAACACCCCCCCCCCCTCTTCACCAGTTTAAAGCCACGGAGGCAGTTCGCGCGCCCCCTTTAATTCCATCGAACGTGTGTATACGCGAGTATTTTTAGAAAAACGAGTGCAAACACTCGGGCGCGGGGTATTTTTAGCCTTCTCCCGACCCCTACTCGAGGGACAGGGCGAGACAAGTGCCGGAGGCTGTGAGAGGATGCTCCACACGGGAGACGGTCGAGCGAACTCGCTTTTTTTAAAAACCTTTTTTTTTAATCCTCTCGAAATGCCAAAGGCGGAGCTGTGTAACGAATTTTTGCGACGCGCGTTTAAAAAACTTATGGAGGATGAAACTTTTCGGAATCCGCGGGCGCGGGTCGTCTCTCCCCGCGAGTGGAATGGCGGGACGATGCCCGTGTTGCATTCGCGTCCATTACTTTCCGATTCCAGATAAGATCGCGTCGTTTGGACTGATCTTCAGTGGGTTTTTGAGAGGGCGTTGACGCGGGAAATATTAACGATCTAGGATCAAAGTACCTTCTGAAGGAAAGGGAGAATTTTTCGACGGCATAAATTTCTCTATTTTATCGCGTTATGAACGTCTCTTTGCTCGAAGACACTCTTTCTTTAACTCCCTGCGGTTTCTCTGCTGCGGTGCAGCATCTCGGATGACTATCGCGATCACAGTCACAACAGACTGTGTTCCTCTAAAAATACCACGTGGCGACGTAAACAAAATTTCGCAATGTCCTATGAAGGCTCGATTGCAGAGGAATAATTAAATAAACATGCTGTTTTCGCCAGCTTTTTCCGTTTCGCAATTTATTTCGCGCACATTTTTGTCTAACGAGAGTAGTTACGAAAATGTGCGATAATCGTGTTGTTTACTTGAATAGAGTCCAACCAGAATTCGATTTAAAAACTGGAATCTTCGTAAACTACCACAATTAATATTACGATGGATAGAAGGAAAATAACAACGTCATCAATGAACTTCTAATATCTTTTTGCACATGAAATGAGAAATATAGAAGTTAAAAAGAGTTACTTAATCTCATGAATATATCATGAAATATTAATTTGGAAACAGATGACGTATTTCCAGTTCCAGGTCAAAGGTCTGGAAAACTTGTAAGATTCTGTTAAGAAACACCTCTATTTCCATAAATGAAAAGAAGGGAACGGGAAAATAAATGGGAAAGAGCTGCGATGTATGGGTACGTGATTCATAAATTCTTTCCAGGACAGAGAATTTTGTCAACATCAAGTTACGTACGTATCATATGTATAAGCAGCAAATATGAATCGAATTGGCTCAAGTTTTAATTAGAGAAAGTTTTTTGAGAAGTTGAAAAACGAAATAGACTGTTTCTGGTAAGCGCAATATGCAAATCAGTTAAGAATTATCCGAGAATCAGCTTGAACTGAAAATTTTCTTCTTTTAGCAAGGTAATTTTCGCGAAAATTTGGGGAAAAGTCATTCTTCCAATCAAGAATTCAGGAAAACTCAATTTTTTTGTATTTTATCCATTCGTTTGTTCCATGAATCAACTGATACATCACAATCTACGTAGACGATTTCGAAACTGCACAATCATGCTCGACTGAGTATAGGTCAAGGTACGAAGGGCATTAATTGAATCACAATCTTAATTTTTCCGAAATCTTGATAAAAATGATCTTACTAATACAACCCATAAATATGACGGCCGGCTTTAAGTGGAAAGTAAAAGATAAGATTTTTCGGAATTGATTTCTGTCAGAAAGCATCTAGGCAATGAGTCATCACCTGTCACTTCGTATATGCATGTCAAGGTTAAGTGTTTTCAAGAAACCAGAGTCGCAGCTGATTTCCGATAAATATCGGGATTTGCATATTTCACCATCTCATGCTTGATCTTTTTCTGTTTCTCAATGTATTCAAGATGAAATTCTAGAGGATTTTGAAATTAGTAATTTGTATAAGATAAAATCAATTTGATTTCGAGGTGGTCAAAATGAGATGTTAAAGGGACCTAATCCATCTACGAATGTTTTAAACGAAAGGTTGGTGTTTCAATAAATAGAATTTAACTCATTTCTAATCCTGTGCTCTAACTTTCGGAGTAGATACTAAATACAATACCCACTTTCTATTATTCTATTAAATCATAAATGTAAAAAAATACCTCGAAAGAAAAAAAAAGCTACACGTTACGGTAATGCAAGTTATCGTTCGACACACACAAACCATCAAACCTAAAAGGTGAGGAATTATTAAAATGGCAAAAATTTTCAGTTGGCTTTGATGTAACTGATATGATGTTTGTAACTGTGATGATCAATCAACGGCGATTTTTAATACTTCAATACAACTTAATACATTTTCCCTTTCATTAAAGCATTAAAGATTGAATTACATTCAAATTCATGACTACATGACTATATGAAGATACTCTAAAGCTTGAAGAGTTATCATTTTCAATTATATTCATACATTCGCTAAACCTATTAATTTAGCCTAAAAGTACAAATGCATTCACACCAGTTCATTATCTAGTAGTACATATACAAAGCAATGTTTTTTTACTACCTGACACATGTTAAACTTTTAACAGAAAAAAAATGTTTCGAACAACAACACAGAAAGAAAGCAAAACAATCCTTTTTTTCTACATCGTTCATCGTACGTGGAAGTTTCCATGTTCCTCTCCCTAACATTCCTACAAATGGAACTGGACCCGATTCGAAAATGTTCCGAAACTTTGTTTGCCTAAGAGTTGGGTTCCGACGCCTTCGACCGGAATGCATAATTTCGGGTTTCTATGGACACCCCTCGAAGGGAATAATATTTATAAACATCTACTCTGGATGTTGTGAAACACGAAGATTGAAAAGGAATGCGTGAAAAGGGTTGACTGTGTTCCCCCTGGGATATGCATAAAAAAAATAGGGAGTTCGCAGGGGAGGATGGGTCGACAACTTCTGCTTCAGGAACTGCAGCTATTTTTGCACGCGGAGATGCGCTTGGTTTTGCAATGCGTCTGCATGGAAAGATTTTCCCGGTGACCGAAGAATGGTGTTATAAGAAATATATGCACAATAGCTCCTAAATTATAAATTTATCATCACTACTCTACAAAATACAAAATTTATTACCTTCACTTTCTAATATTATCAGCATCCATTTCCATTTGAATCACTAAAATCTTTGTTATCCTACACCAGTAATATGAATCAATTTAACATAATATGCCGCTTCAATCCCAGAAAACATCTCACTACTCTCAGCCTTAATATATCAAAGAGCTATCATAAAGTTATATAGCTTATAACACGGGAAAAAAGAAAAAAGAATTCTCATTACCACTGAAAAATACAGTTAAAATGTCTTGAAATTCTAATCAAACGAATTAGAGCTGGACCTGGTTTATCTAATCAAGTTTTATGAGGATTCAAACAGAAAACTTCCATTTACAATTCCATACGTGGGAACAATGACACACCCAGACTTGTAACGGTGGACGAACCCAACAATACAAATTAACTTGCATATAGTCAACATCTAATGCCATTACATCGAGGTAGAGCACCATCAGAAACGGGATTACGAAAGAGCTTTCACAAAGCCACTGACGTTCATTCATGACTACCCTGATTTATAATCTGTTTTCCTAAATCTAGTAACTTTTATTGTCATTTAGTTGAAGAAATAAAATATCAATCGAACTATTTTCTCTGATAGAGATTGACTCTATATTGTTCAATTCTGAAAAAAAGGAAATTCTTTTGAAACAACAAACAACAGTAAACAACTCCTAACCACAACACGTGACCATTAAAACATATACTCAACACGATCACTCATTATCTACGAGCAAACATTTACGTAAACATCATTCACATCGTAGCCCAATTAGTTCGATTTTTCAAAATTGCCAATTTAATAAAAAACCAACACCACTTGATTCATCACGTTTATAATTACCAACGAATGTTATTTCGAAAAATTTCCAGACGCAATTTTTCTCCATCGAAAAAAAAAAAAACAAAAAACGAACGCGTTGATCGCTAATGTAAACCGAGGGAGTTACGAAAGGAATTCCGTCGTTACGTATAAATTAATTGCAGCTCGAGTGCGCCCGAAATAAAACACGCTCGGGGGCAATCTGCGTCGTTTTATACAGCGCCGTCGTTTTGTTTTCGAATGCCGGTCGATAAACCCTTTTAAACATTCTCCCACGACTCTCTCGGTTCGATAACACTTCCGACAAAACAAACAAGCGACGGGGACTTAAAGAAGACGGTGCGCGCGATTTAATTCCCGAGTGATATTTGCGGAATTCTCCGCAAAATAGAGTATTTACGGACCTTCGAATGAAGGTCAGAGGGATATATAAAAAACCTCCTTTCGCTATCCACTCCGAATTCATCAGCTTCTCACCCTAAAGAGGCAGCGCCAGCGCGGAGATTCGTGGAAAATTTAATAACCCAATACAAAACGAAAAATTCTACGACGAGCAGAAGAAATTCAACTCTACTGTTAGGATAAATCACTGTTGCCTCATGAATAGTTTACAGCTTCTGTAAGATTTATAATCCCAGATCGTCACTCTTTTCAATTTGGAACTTATCGAAACACACAAAAGAGAAAAAGGGTAAAGGTTAACCGAGCGCGTTAGAAGTTATCCAACTAGAAAATATTCCAATCAGAAACCGAAAAAAATGCGAGTTTAAAGGGAATCGAACCCGTATTTCAGAATACTTCCCGGTCGATTACTCTTGCCAATGGAGCTTTCACGAACACTCGCGCATGCTGTTGAGGGATGCTTTGTAAGCATTTGAGTTGTAATCCGCCCACTCCCGTAAGTCTAGCGCCGTTATTAGCTTGCCCATTGTTAGTTGGATGTTAAACATGAACATGAGCAAATCACTACAGCTAAAATACTGAACAGAGTCATATGAAACCGATTGGGAATTGGTAGAATCTTTCCCATACTCTCAATGAAATCGCTTTTACCTCTCTTAGAATAAAAATAAGACTTTGGAGAACAATCAAGTAAAATTGCTCTTTTTCGTTCGACGCTCTAATAAGAACTCAATTATTTACTGAACTAAAATGATTTTTGAACCTTTCTCTTCAATTCGTCTTTGCCTTTATGGGTCAGTTTCGCAGGAACTAATACAACGTATATTATCATGGCCATAAAAAGCTTTATAACTTTCCCGGGAGTGTACGCTCTTAGCTGTCCAACTTGATTAATACCGGTTTCGTGGAAAAAGTCAAATAAGATGTAAAGAGGTTTCTGCAAATGTCCTCTATAGTCGAATCTTTGGATGGATACCTTTCAACAACTAGAATTTTAACTGTACTTTGCAAAAATTGAATATACATACAAATTGTAATTTTTAAACCATTCTTTTATCAACCATGTATATCATTTCAATATTAGCTAGCCAGAATTAATGGAAAGACACTGATCGAGAATCTGGGTAATAAAGTATACTGCAGGTTAAAGAGAACGATAAAAATAGTAAAAAGTGAATCATTGAAGAATAGTATGAAACGATGCCCGCTTCAAATAAATTACACTCCTACGATAATTTCAGAATTCTTTGAACTCGGCAAACTGATCATTTCATCATCACTAAACACGATTAATTTCACAGGACAAATACACAAAGGTAATGCAATTTTAAATGTCAATTATTCTGCTAGAAAGATATGCAATTAGAGAGAAAATGAATAATGGAACGGAAATGCAATCTGAAGCACATCCTTTATAGTAGCTCGCGATGCAGGAAACAAAAAACATCATAGAAACAAGAGGTCTCTCGTGTAGTAGGACTGCTAACGAAGCTTTGTCCACGATAATGATATTGGAGCTACGAGAATGACAACAATCAAAGTTGACGTCTTCAAACAAGACTCAAGGCAAAAAGGGCACAAGGAAATTAAAGTAATGAAACCAATTACATTAAAATTACATTTCATTTGTGAGCTTGAGACGCAAGAAAAGAAATTCGCAATAAAATGAAGTGGTATACTTTCCACCAAAATTAATCATTCAGTTATTTTTATAACTGTACAATTTTAATTACTGCAGATTTCCAGAAAACTATCCAGATAATGATTGACTCACATATGACTATCGAATATTAATTTAAAAGGGAAAATCATTTCATAAATTATGACAAAGTAATGGCAAGAATTAAAATTAAATTTTAACCAAGTACTACACGTTGCTTCGCGGAAAAAAAGGGATTTTCAAAATTATATACATTCCTGAATAAAGATAACTTCCACAAAATTAAAAATTGCAACTGCATTTATATATATTGCAATAAATTAGGATATAGGATAATATCCTATTAACTCAAGGCAAAATATTTTGCTATTGATAAATGATTGAGTATAAAGACAAAGTTAAGCTCATGTTCTTAAATTTACACAAATACGCAAACAAAACTTAAATTTCAGATTTCCTAAAATTTTTCGTCAGATTCGCTCCAAAAAAATCTCAAAAATGGAATTCAGCGCATACGTATTTGTTCAACCATTCAAAACACCGAAATCATCTCAAGGGATTTTCATTTTGCCTTAAGAATGCTCCAAAGAATGCATACTAATTCGGAGTAAGGGGCGTGATTAGAAGCGAAACAAAAGAAAGACAAAAGGAGTGAAAGTGGTATGAGAGTGAAAGAGGTCAGGGGCATAAAACAGTAATGGCGGTGGACGAAAGGTCGGTCATTCAGCCAATTCAACGAAGGACAAACACCATTCGCCTTTCAGTTTAGCGTTATAAAAGTTAACGGACCTCTAAATAAGCAATTGTGAAGAATATGAATCACTTTTGATTGCGAAAAGGCAAAGTAATTCATTTCATTCAAGATTGATGCAGTTGAGTAAATCTTGATAAGAAATGCCAAATTTATAACAGAGAAAATTTGAACTTCTGAAAGCTTTCTTAGAGGCTGAAATATTACAATATAAACATATGGATACACAAATGAAATAAATAGCGCAAAATATTTCAACAGAAAAAAATGATTCATACAAGTACTCTCTACTACTTCAGCAATCTTGATCTCAATATAGAGATAAACTTTTCTCTTTTCAATTATAAGATTATAATACATTGATCTATTCCACATTGAATAAAATTAAACTAAAGATGATGATTTTAGAACAATCCAACATTTTAATCGCCATAGCAGTCACAACATATAAATTGCTGAAAAATTATATTCTACACTCACAGGTTGAACAAAAATAATTCTGAGACTAGATCGCAGGATATTTTTCTTCAGTATGAAGATACCATGGAGACAGGTTCTAGATAAATATCAGTTAGGACAGCGAAATACAAAACGAATTACCTTAATCGTAAACAAAATAATTCTCAATTTATACTAAACACATAATAGAAAATTTTAATATTCTATCAGTTATTATAATGAAATGAATTCTTCAGAAAATCTATCGATCACCTAAGGAACCTGACTACAACCCCTTGGAACCAACAACCCTTACTACCATCCGCAGAACCAGACTCTGCAGACTCGGCGGCCGACGTCCTCCGATACGCATCGAAAGACGAAATTACGGCACTACAACATATCCACTACGGGAGAAAGGGAGGAGGTTCGGAGAGAATAGGATCGATAGAGAGCGGCGTTCCTCCACAGAATCCTCCGTCAACACTGATGCAGACACATCCTTAATACGCGCTCTATTTACTGGCCCCGAACGATCATTGTCTACTCCTTTATGCCTCTGGATTTATGGACGGCGATAAAACGACACGTAATTTGAGGGAGAAATTGGGGGAAAGAGAAAGTGTGTTTAGGTGTCGAGATGAGTGCAGGTGGAGTTCGCAGTCTGGAGGCGTTGATTTTTACGAGGAATTGTGGCTGAGAGAATCCGTCACCTAACCTTGGAAGGGACGTGAAAGGCTCAATCGATAACTCTGGCGAAAAGTCGCTGGAGAGGAATAAAGGGAAGAGAAGACAAAGAAATAAGAAAAAGAAGGGAGAAGCAGATGCTGTGCGTGCCAAAATGACCCGAGAGTTAGAGGGAGCCATCCAAGCATTGTTCCCGTTTTTATGGAGAGCGGATTCGAATGAGAGCGAGTCGTTTGTTGCGAGCTCATTGTCGAATTTGAGATGTTTTTATAAGGAGTCGTTGCTAAGATACGAGAAAGACTTAATTCGCGCGAGACAATTTTAAAATTTCGGTAATTTAAAGATGAAAATACGTTTAATTATATACGTACCGTTAATAAAAATATGATTGTATTTTTTAAAGGTTGAAAAAGTCAGCTATATATACAGACTTATATTAACAAAGCCATAGATACTTTAAAAGACAAAATAGAATCGAAATTAATAGTAATAAAAAAATGAAGAACAAAATAATAAAAATGAAAATGACAATTCAAGAAGAAAGAAACGAAAAAAGCTACAGATAAGAGGAAGGACAAGAAGAAAAATATAAGTCGAGAATTCTGGAAAGGAAAATAAGAGAATGGAAAATAAGAACCTGATGGATAGGAGGAGGATGGTATTTCAGAAACAGGGTCACAAAGAGAATAAATGATAATTCTGCTTTTGGGGGGGAAATGATAAGACTGTAGGAAAGATAAAACGGAAATAGGAAAACGAACCGGTCATAAATCATGAGAAAGTGGACAAAGAGTAAATGGAAGGATGAAGAATGATGGACGACGGAACGCAGAAGATGGGATACAGAAACGTTCTTTTGGGAAAAATTAAATAAATTATTAACATAACGCATGGCAAAACGCATAACACATTTAAATACCAATATATTGTAAAAATGATGAAGTATTACACTTTTACCAGGAGTATTTTCCCAACCCTTTAAAGCAAATAAAGATCAGTAAACATGAAATCATCATTTTAACATCAAATAGGTTTATATATGATTTTTACGAGTAAATTCCACTACAGCATAAATATTTACATCATATTACGATATTATATATATTCACGTCATATCTATTTTACATACTTCAGCGTATATGCCATCGCTTTCGCTGAATATCAAGTTAGGTTCCATGAATTAAGGAACATTTAATTAGACAAAGATTATTAATTTAGATAAAAAATGATTAATATTAAATCCAATATAATTTTGTATAAAATTTTTATATTGTATACTTCCTTCTTTCAACCCAGATGAACATATACCCAAGGGGAACCTACTTCAATTAGTCTTTTCAATAAATCTCATTAAAATTTAGGATTTAATATTTTCTTTAAAAAATCGCGTAAACTATTCTCTTTTACGGTAATATTTTAGCTAAATAATGATATCTCTGTAGACTATGTGATTTGGATGATCTAGTGGAAGAGACGGAGTTTTGAACCAAGTCTTTCCCGTGGAGCACAGGGGCGACATCTGGTTTTGAAACGGAGACATTCGGACCGAGAGAGAAAATGCGAAAGGGCGAAACGAAACATCATTTCAGCTTTTGATGAGGAAAACGCAATCAAGAGATGCTTTCCCACAATGATCCGTTTGAAGAGTCCGTCCGTTATTTCGCTAATATCGCTTTACGGACGTTTAAGCACCCGAGAGAGAGATGGTATTGCTGCTAAAATAACTCGATTAAAAACGCTGTTTCATCTCCGGGCAAATTTACCTAATCGAATCACAAAACGGTTGTTTTGACGAGAATCTTATGGAGTGTGACAGAAGTGCGGGAAATTATTCGCATTAACTGATTGGGCGAATTTAATTCCTTTCGAAGTTAATAAGTATACGTAAGTGAATTATCAAACAAATATTCACGCGGTATATTACAAAATTTATATCTCCAAATTTATGGAATATATCAAAGAATAAGTAGTGATAGATAAAAAAATTACAACCAGAAAGGGTTAAATTACAATATGCACGTTATGATGACCATTATAGAACACAATTCTTCAATATATTTCCAGAATGACTTATCGCTCGTATATTTAAGAAGAGATATCTACAAATATTTACATGGTATACATAAAAATACATCCACATTTACGAAATATCTCATCAACTAATAATTTTAACGAATAAGATTATAATTAACGAATAAGAAGTGTTGAAACTGTTATATATGCTCCTAATCAAAAATACGTATTAAAAGACGTAGACATACATTACGATGACCATTAACAAAGTAGCTCTGCTACAAAGTTCTAAAAGGACTTATTACTCATAAATATATAAAGATACTTCTGAAGAAGATGGCACAGATCGACCGTTAGAAGAGGCGATAAACGCTTATAAACAGCCTATTTACATAACAGATGAGCCACCACCTCTGTTGCACGTATGGCGTGACTTGCATCCATGATACTCCATCGACCCACTAATCAGCAACCTTAACCCAAAGAAATTTCACTGATACCCTAGATCATTCCAAGGTCACCAGAGCATCAGGATATTCCTCTCCAACACGCCAAGTTCGATTGTCCGTATCTTGGAGATAACGAAAGATGGGGGCGATAATAGCCGAAATAATCATTAATTAATCGTCAAAGGAATATCTACACGAAATTCGAACGCGATAGCCATCGTAAACGCGCCTCTGTTAGCAACGGAATTCGATTTTCGTCCAATGTTTCGTTATTATGATGTTTACGTTGACAAATGCCAGTTGACTTAGAAAGTAATACTGAATGCGGATGCTCTAATTAGCGGCAGTAAGCTGCCGAAAAACTTTAGGTATATTTTAAAAAGGAAATAGGAAGGAACCTACAATGAATCGAAAAAATATCGCTGATTTTAAAGAAATGAATAACAATTGCATTAAATGCAAAACTTAAAAAAATTCAAGATAATAAAACTATACTTCGCTCTCAAAGATCTTAATAATGTTAACTACTCCGAATAGAAAGTCATAAAAAAAGGAATTAAGTAATTACGTTATATTATATATTAACAACATATTTAGATGTAAATTAATAGTTAACCAAATATTTTATTTATGAAAAGTTCAAGCACCATCACATATTTTCAAAACGACTTTGCACCTACCAATTTCCTCAAACACATTATTGTTAGAGAAATTATAATCACAATGGCTTAAATAATAATGAGACAGACAAGTCATTTGTTCTTTAAATGGTTTCCAACAATGAACTCTCGTAACTAATTACGTAGAACAAACAAAAAAGACAAATAAATAATAAAAGTATAGAAAGATTAATTCCGAATGAAAATATAATTATTTATAGGTCACAAAAAGTTTTCCTTTGAAGTAAAACAAATTACACGCAGCTCTCAAGATTTCAGACTAATTGCCTGCTAGCCCACGCCGTATAACCCTTCAATCCCAAAGGTCAACTGTTCCTGCTAAGCTATAACAAGTGAACTTCGCGCCTCTGGATACCATGAGGACTTAATGACACCGCTTACACCCAGATGTAAAAGATAAGCCCTACGTCAGGTAGGGGTCGCGTTGGGCCAGACACGAGCCTTACTCATCACACGCCTCGGGGTTGCCCTTCCCGACTTAACACGGAATGGCTGAACCCAAAATTCTCTGCCCTCACCAGATGAGACCCGCATTACCAAAACACTCCCGCGTTCCTCCTCCTATCTCCTAACCATCAATTTCTCCTTTACGCTCCACTTTTTAGCCATTCTTCTCTTCCTTTCCTTCATCCGGTCAAATTTTCCTCCAAAAAGTGTAAAAATTGACGTGCGAAATCTCCTGGGAAACGGGAATAACAACACGCTCCAGAAATCAAGGGTTAAAAAAGGTTTGGAGAGGATTGGGATTGTTATCAATATGAAACGGTTTTAAAAGCCCATTACCAGGACCTGCGAATAATTGGAGGACTTCCAGATCGTACGCTGAGCGTAACGGAGGCGTAACCTTACGTAAGGTCAAAGGAATAGCAGTAAAACATAGTAGAGTACGAGGCGGTCTGGGGAACTATAGAAGTTTTATGCCATCACTTAGTTAGAGTTGCACTTTAAGAGAGTATCCTATTTTCTCATTGTTTTACCTAAGTGGGACGGTACGATACAACGAAGGCTAGTAAAAAAGGAGTTGTGACATGATTGCGTAGTCTATTATTTTTAATCATGATGTACTATTTAACAGGTAGGTGTCTTATCTGTTGGTAGGTATCCTTCACTATTATGCATCTTAGTTTTTTTAATGATTAGGCTCTTTACATTTTCTACCTTTGTCTTTCCCACTTTATCCTTCCATTCTATCCTATACACTTATAGAATTAGTAATTGTTCTTTCTATGATTCACTACTACGAGGACTTAAATTAATATTTTTAAAAACTTCTCATGACTAAGTTCGTTACTTATATCATATTATGTAATTCAGTACCATATCAATCATACTATTTCCTTTTCCATTAATTCTACTCTATTATTATTCTAATTTGGCTAAAATTTCAAGAGCTTACTGAATTCCTCATATAATCCTGATAATTATAATAGAAATATTCATAAAACGAAATATTCATCGATTACTAAGATATTTAGCTTTTGCGACGAATAATTTGAATTATATTATGGAATATGCTTGAAAACAAAATGATACCGATATATTAAATAGTAATTCTAATGAGGATTAATTAAAATACTGATTATTTTATAGAAGTATACTCAATTAGATATTATATACTTGGCAAAGCAATAAATAGCAGTCACTAGAATCCATATGAAAATGAATAAATCACAAGAGTAGAGAATGGAAATCTTTCCTAAAACCATTCAAATATAACAGTTCAGTTACTCTTTCTCAAAAACTCAGTCCGTGAACGCTAGTACAAAAATAAACCGCAAAAAAATCTCGATGTGCGAAACCTCCCATTTGCCGTAATCAACATACCGCCAACAATATCCGCGTAACTTAGCAACGGAGGAGAGAATATAAGAGAGACCGAAGGAAAGAGATAATGGAGAAGACGGGAAGGGAGAAGATAAAAAGGAGAAGGAAAAGTGGAGACTTTAGTCGTAGGGTGTGTGCATTATATGTTTTTTCCGCGACACGCCCTCCACCCCCACCCAGTCTGGAGGCAGCCACTTAAAGGGGAGCGTTAAGGGAATCGTCAATACGGCGAAGATCGCACACGCGACTACACATCGCACTCCTACGCTTACGTGATCTTCCCACACTCCTCGGACACCACTCTACTTAAGAGCTCGGAAAGGGTGATTCCTTTCGTTAAAGAAAAGCGTGTGCACCAAGTCCTGGAATTTCAAGGAAATGTCGCATCTCTAAAGTAGAAAAAGGAGTTTATCCATGTATTATGAATCGAATAACGTACCTAAGAAGGTTTTGCATGGGTAAAACTAATTTTTGCTGGATAAAATCAAAGGTTTCCATCTACCATCTCGTAATCCCTCATCTTGTATTTTATACATCCATCCGATAACAGAGCAAATAGAGGACAGAAGACATTTCTCAAATCCTTCTGTCTTTATCAGCTTCATAAGAATAGCATCAATAAGTTTCACGGAATTTGAAACGATATAGAAGAGTTAAATTTTTATATAAACTATAAGCGAATCAGAAGACATAAAATTAATCCAAAATCTTCAATCTCGTGATTCCAAAGGAGGGAGTTCAGAATGTATAGCAATGAAGAGAAAAGGATGAAATGTGTACAGATAAAGAAACTCTGGTTGTAAGACATCGGTAGAAGCTTTTAAGCAGAGTATTTATGATAGACTATCAAATTATGGACAGCAAAAAGACATTTGGGTTGTGAGTAGCAAGAGAGGAAGAAATTTTCTGAAAGCTACTGCTGATGGAATAAGTCAACGGAATTATTTAAAACAGTATATCCGAAGTTTATATAAATACAAAAAAACTGAGGTGAAGAAAGTTTATACTAAAAATAAAAATCTAAACACGTCAGAAAAATAACTAACAATAATAATTACATTCATTGATGGTGGTAAATAAAATATACTACATTCCTCGAAAAGATACAATTAAATAGCCGTAAAATATTAGAGATCTACACGAAGTATTAACTACTATGTCACAAAAACATGAAAAGAGGAAAAGGGGTAGTTCAATTAGATATTCCTAAACGTTAAACATCCCTCACACTTAAGCAATTAAAATTGACTTAACAAAAAAGATGGAAATAAGAGCATAAAAAATTATCGTTTACGTTTAAACAAGGCTTTTCTCTAATTCTTCACAGAGAAGTCGCAGCCTTTTAATTTGAAGAAAGACAACTGGCGACAGTTAATTCGGAGCAGACCTCACGCGCCCTCGGCTAAGATCTCTTCAACTACAACCCGCAGGCATCCTTATTTGCACTCTTTAATGAAGTCCTTTCTTTTGTTTAAGTAAATGCTAAGTTGTTTATTCCTGAGGTGCTATGGGAACGAGTTACTCATGATTTTCAAGCAAAAGAAGTGCGACAGACAAATAAAGGTCTTATTGAGTAATTAATTATTGAGTAATTAACAGGCGTTGGCAGAAAATAAGATAGAAGAGTCCTAGATGAAACTTTGTACACACTATACGACTCTGTCTTAAAGTCCTGTAAAAGAACTACAATTTATAATAATTATTAATTTCATGCTCCTATTAAAACGAAAAATAAATATCAAATGACATTTGATCAAAAATTATGTAGAAAGAAAATTAATATGTATAATATTTTTACAGGTACACACATTAGGAGGATTGAAATACTTAAAAATTTGATTAAGTTTTGTCCCGAACTATGTAGGTGTCAATGATTCTATCACCGAAAACAATCTGTATTTCTATAAAAGAATAACATGATATATTTGTTTTACACTTTATACAATTATTAGCTTAAAACAACAACAATTAAAACAACAAACAATTTGTAAATTTCTGCATAATAAACTATGGCATTCCACGAAGTCACGCCTTCTCACATTGATTTCATTATTAGCTGAGTTTCCCATAGAAATTGATAAGGTACGTAATGAAACTATGATCAAAAAATATAATCTTAAATTACAAGACGTAGAAATTATTATTGGTCTAGTAGTTCTGGGTGGAGTCTCAAAATTCAAACCTTCAATAGCAAATAAACGATCAAAGAAAATACATTTTTAAAAGTTTCACATTCGTCTATTTGAGTCTATCGTCATTTATCGTCAAAAGTGTACGAGAATAGAACAACGAAACCCTACAACCCTTAAAGCAATCGTCAACTTCCATTCAAGATTGTTTTGACAAAACGCGATTACAAAAGAATAAGTCTTCATAAGTGAAATTTTCATTAATAGCTCGAGTTGAAGATAAGCGCCACTTTAATGATTCGCAAAAATTAATCATTCTTTGATGCTTGGCTAGATAACGAAAAATAAACGATGGTACTAAGATAAGTGATGATTAATGCGGAATAAAGAGCACAGTCTCCCTCAGCCGAGAGTATATTCGGATGGAACATCAAAGTTGAACTGGAGGCAGGCATCATCCGTGGATCCAACGGAGAGACTCAAAGGAAGTCGCTCTCACAAGGGATCAAGAAGCTCTTCTCAAACCAACACTTTCCGACTTTTCACTCCAATTTGCGACATCGCTGCCGAGATGGATCCCAATGCACACGACGAAGCCACGCCCTCAAAAGACACGCTTAGTGTAGACCCGTAAGAGAGACTTCAATTTCCAGAGAAATAATTTACGATTCTCGAACGTAATTTGCTTTCCGTAACAGCTTAATGAGAATGGAGGTAAGCATGAAAAATAAGGATAAAAACACTTAATTAGTTAAAACTCAATTTTCGAAGTAGTACAGAATGATATTATTCCAAAACGCATTATAAAAGACATGCGAATTTCCTGGAGGTAATAAAAAAAAACTTTAATAAGTGAAATTTAAATTTTCGATTTTCAATGAAGTAGTAGAAAATATAATTTCACAAAGTAAAATGGAAGACATAAAAATTTCCTAGGAGTAATAATACATCCTTCTTTACAAACGAAATACTCATTGAAATAAATCAATTATGGTTATTATTTTAGCGAAGAAAATGGCGAAATTTTTTCAGTAGAGTCTCTAAAAACAATTATTACGACTAACAAATGTTAATCATGCACATCCAGTTTGAAATACATTAATTTTTATATTTCCTTCCTCCA
The DNA here is from genome assembly GCA_020796165.1 of Pantala flavescens. NCBI lineage: Eukaryota > Metazoa > Arthropoda > Insecta > Odonata > Libellulidae > Pantala > Pantala flavescens. The sequence goes on along the minus strand of CM036879.1, from coordinate 14,167,623 downwards.
TCTATGATCCTTACGCCAATTTTTCTAAACCTCGCAAAATAGTAGTCGGTATAAAATGTATTTATCACACTTATAATTAATTTAATTTTATTCCTGTTCATTTTGATTTGAATAATATTTTAATGAATAATAATACGTTCAACTATTACTATGAAGTTAGATGTAAGAGCATATCTATTGGGCTAAAAATCTCCCTAAATATTGACTCATAGATAAAATATACTCTTCTAAACAATAATTCATCTATAAAAAGTGTTGTAGACGTTATACTGATAATATTCGACAATTTCACAGCTCATTTCACTCCCGGTATGACAAAACATATGCTCAGTTGACACACGTCATCCATAACGTGTGATTTTTTACAGCTCCAGTTCTTAGTAATTAATTGAAACGTTAGCACGATAAAGCTCGGCCTTGATTCGTAGCATAATGATAAAAATCGCTCATTTGTGTTTGAGACTGAAAGAAAAATACAATAATTTTGTGGAACAAGTAAAAAAAGTCACAAGGAAACCTAGTCCTTCGTTGTTGATAAGAACAGAAAGATTAATTTTCTACATTTATCATATTACTGTTTCCCCTTTGCGTGACGGATACAACTTTGACCGTGAATTAGCATCAATTAGTCTGAGCGTGCATAAAGTTCTCTGAGAAATACACAATAATAGAAATGAAACTAGGTAAGCAATATTCATAATTATTATTAGTTTAAATATTAACTGATTGTAGAATTCTTTGAAACGAGTAATTAACGATTAGACTGCACCGCACAATATAAATATAATATAAATATAATCTAAAATAAATACAAACTATATGCATTAAAAATATAAAAATAAGCATATTCAAAAATAAAATTTTAAAAAATCCATAAATATGTATGCGAATACAGAAGTTCATGGAAAATTTGAAAGAAAAATAGAATGAGAGACCAAATTTTGCTATAATAGATATATATAGAATAATTTATTGCGAGGAATACCTTGCAAGCATAAAAACATCGGAAATAGAAAAAAGGAAGTGACCAGAATACGATATTTCATGCAGATTTCACATTTTATTCTGTTTTTCTATTCCTCTTTGTTATCTTTTCTCTCACCGCGAGAACTAATTTTACGCAGTAGAATACAATTTGAATAGAGCGTTTTTGTACCTAAATATTCGGAACTGAAAAATCAACTCGGATAGAAAGCCTAGAAACGCAAATTCGCTGAGGTGTGCGGAAATAATATTCGCTTCAAATCCTACAAAAAATTGCGATGAGTTAGAGGAACTGCGGACTGGATAAAAACTATGCAACCACAAAGAGAATTCCATCAAGAGTTTTCGAGCACCAATTGCAGTCGAATTTAAGTATTTAATACAGAAATTAAATTCTGACGAAATCTTTAAACTACGAAAGATACATAGCAGAGACTGGTTTTGAAATTTCCAACCTTTAATTAACGGGACATCCACGTGTTTCCGGGAACACCTACCGCCGAAAATTTCGCACATTTGCGTCCAAAGACTAAGAACATTAGCATCGCATTCGAACACATGGACATTTAGAACCTCGGGCTGTAAACGAAAGGTACGCCTAGCAAACCATTTCCGCGCTTCAACAGTACCCTCTGGTAGGATCTGCGAGGTCAAATTTTGCCAAACGCTTCTATACTCCTGTACGACATCGCGAACAAAGCAATAGGACAAAGTCTTGGCATCACTTCAACGGACACTCTTCCTTATCCTTATCAAAAGAGAACACACAAATCACAGACAAACGACTCGGCATAGCTTCCACTGTTTAGAATCAACCGTCATAGTGTGCAGAATCAGAACCTGGACGTAAACAAAATAGTGGTGCGAACAGCACCTCATGGGATCCATGCAGAAGCACCTTAACGTACCCATATCAACTCCCAGAATAAAACAACTTTTTTTAATAATACATTATTTATTCTCATTTCTCTTTCCTTCTCATCGCGTCACTGAACATTTCGAATAAGATGTTGAACCTCTCTGCTGCAGAGGCTTTTCTCATCGCAGCCTCTGCCCTCTTCTCGTGTGCCAATGCCACTCTCCTCTTTAGGGCTATTGTCGTCTCCGCCACGTCGTTCTGCCTCTCAACGGCATCTGCGAGGCGACTTATCACCTCGGACAGTCTGTCCTGAGCGTCCTCGTTGCCCCTTGCAGAAGAAGTGGAGGAAGCCTCGTACCTACGCTTTCGCAGGTACCTGTATTCCGAGTGATCGGCTGGAAAGCAAATAGAAATCTTTTATCAAATTCTGTTCTAACGAATTTATTTGCTTCGATAGCGTATGGAAGTCGTAAAAAGGTATCAAATATTAAGAAAAAATACATAAAAGTGAACGCGTTAAAAACTCACCTATTGGTTGCTCTTCCAACCGCGTATTTGGTAATACCATTTCAGTTCCTACGTTTCCCATTTCAAGAACACCTATTAATTTAAATATGCAGAAATTAAACCATGCTCTATACTAAAAATACTATCACACTACATAATTTCATACTTAATAACTACAGAATTACGTTCTCAAACTGTCCATCTGAACTTAAGTTCAGAATCAAACAGAGTAATAAGTAATTACCACAGATTACATTCAACATAGTACTTACAGTTGGGTGGAGGAACTTCAAGACTTGGCATAGTGTCCGATCCGTACGGAACTTCAGTAGTAGTGTTTTCATCATGGTCCTCTTTGCATATGAACTGCTAGAAAGATAAGAATTCATTAGATAATGTACCGTTTATTTCGATAATAACATTAGTGCAGATAATAAGATAAGAATCAAAGAAAATTCTCAACAACCTTGCCGTCATGATATAGCGATTTATGAATTCTTAAAACCATTATGCGAACTAAAATATTATACTCTTAATTTTAAATATGACATTCCCAGGTTCAAACGATACCTAAGAATTTAATATTGCGTACATTGAAATTTATCGGCAAATAAGATTTGTAACACCCTTACAATCCCAAGCTTATTTTATTGATTTGTTCTCGTTAAGTAAATAAAATGTCTCGAATACGGAATTCAGGGTCTAGGATAATATTTATATATATACTTCGAACTTGTAAATTAGAAGTTAAAAGACGGATTCCTATCTCTTTATTAAAGTACTCATTGGTCTCTTTCAAAAACGGGAGAGCAGAAAGAATTATTATGTGAATCATCTCATTCCTTCAAAAATTAACTTCATTAGTACATAAGATTGAGGCTTGTGCGTAAATCTTGCCAATTTTAAGAAGCAAAACGTTACGTCTTAGGAAATCTTAGTTAAATCTACCACCCTTAAGTTAGGGGAAAGATCCATCACGTATGTTGTGCATAAATTGAAGCCCCGCCTACTCTTTTGGCAGAAGCAACGAATAGGAGAATTTCCACAGACCCTATAGATGACGCTTCTGCACGTGTTGGAAGTTTTCCTTGGATATAAAGAAGCATTTAGATTGAACTCAAGATTGTTTACATATCAATTCTCCAATTTTACTATACTTCTTCATTAATCAACGCAAAAGGAATGTTAAGCTCGAGGGACGAGATGAATTCATGAGGAAACCTCCTTGTACTTGGCAATAATGGCTTCTGGCGAGTCTTCAGACCATCCATGCCAAATCAAATCATCATTGAAATTTTGCAGAACGATTTCAATCTTACTGCTGCAGAAAATACACCACGCATATTCTAAAAGCAATTAGCCACCGCCGTAGCTCATTACCTCACACATCCTCTTGCCCATTACGTTAAGAAAGTACGTCGCCACTAAAATCTAATTAGAAAACTGTTACACAATACGTCGGGGCCTACCGTTTCAGGAATAGGATAAAGCTAGGTAACAATTTTTATTGTACACGTAACAATCGTAGAACTGAATATAGTTTGTTTACACGTAAAACACTCTATGGTAACAGAAAACAAACCCTTTAAACAAAACACTTACTCGACTCACCCCGATTTCGGGTACCTGGTCCGGCCTGCAGACTTCGGTGCTACCGATGAGATCCAAAATCCTCCTTTGTATGCTGTTCAGTACTTCGTTGCTTCCGATACGAGCGGCTGTCTTCGTTGGGTCGTATCTCATGCGAGCGAACTTTTCCCTGGCCTCTCTCTTCATGTCCGCCCACGTCTGGAAAGAACTCCGCGTGATTAAAAACGCTGTCCAAGGAGATGATGATATGGAGAAATTTCAAAAACGAGGAGGTGAGCGCTTCTTGGTGAATGTTCAGCTGTCATTCTCTCTTAAGAGAGATTTGGTTTAGGTTGCTTTTAAAGATCTTTCATAATCTTATGATATATATCGCAGGAATACGGTGTCAAAGCAGACGATACATATGTACCGTTTAATTAAATAAAACACTCTCAGAGTTAGTTCTTTATCATACGATTATCATTAGTTTCATTGATCCTTAAGTGCAAAATTTTAGTTTTATAAACCATAAATCATCCTGAATTCCTGATAGAATTACTTCATTCTCTTCGACTTATACTACGCACCAATTTTCTAAATTCACGACTTAATGTGACCTCAGCCATAGTTATTATTATAAATGGAAAGTTCTGCATTTAAAAAATCAGAATGCAAGAACAGACTTCCTTAATATACTTTCGACTTTATAAACCTTCATTAAATCCTTGCTTAAATGAAACATACGAAAACTTTTTCTCGAAGTATATTATATTTATAGAAGTTATAATAAATTTATAGAATTATAGGAATAGATTGAACGTTTAGTTATGAGGCGTTCTCAAACCAAAATTATAAGCAACCCTTTCCATAGAAATTATATTCATCGATTACGTAATTCACTACATACTAACCGAACACGTTATCACTAATTCTCTATTTAAAACACAAACAGTAATAACAAGGTTCTTAACCGTCGTATTTCTTTTATTTTGGAAATCCGCAGTCATTCACGATAAATTTTTCTCTTGACCAATTAAAAAGAGAGAAAAATAAGCTTTTACCAACGTTCCCTCAAAGTCATCCTGTTAACAAAAAATATGTAAAGGTTCTGGTACAAATACGTATTTATAACTAAACATACAAATTTATTGATAATAAAATGTATCATATACGCAACTCTCCAATACACACCAGAAAGCTATTAGTGAATTTCTTCGCGAAATCCGCTTCTCCGAATATTTTAGCACATTATCTCAGCACGCCAAAATCCTGGCTCCATCTCGATATATTGAGCTCGTTATTTGTTTTGCTAAAAGTTATTTCGAGCGGTTAAAGAATCAGAGGGGTAAAAATCCGTAGTTTACGAACGTCTATTCAAATTCGGAAAGAGTTCAAGCCAAACGTATTTCAAGCCTTATTTTAATATTCAGCGTCGGATCTTGAAAGAACGTCCTTTCAAGTGTCGGATCTCCAGTGACAAATGCGAGTGACATAATGGCCATATTTAAATACTGGAATGAAAATTGCGAGAATTATTAGCTGAGAATTATTCCGCGCATTTAAAGGGAATGACCTCTTAAGTATTTCAAACTTAGCCATCCAAAATCAATCCCTTGAGAGAGCTTTCAATTTCTAGTTAATATTAATAAATTCAAACAAGTATGATCAGATTCTGAGAAACAGTTTCTTCTGACGGGATGTACGCCATAAAGAATATAGAACGATTTATCACAAACATTTGCAGATGGAATACTATTTTTAAAGAGCAAACGTATTCGTTAATGCTATCAGCAATAATTCTGCTGATGATATGCTATTCAAATATTTATATTCTTAAGCTTTTTAAAGAAAATTGTACCTATGGCGACGAATAGACTTTTCTATCATTTTCGACCTTTTCCCTCAATTTGGATTTCGCAAAGTTTAAAATATTAAATAATTACGAACGTTTTAGCCCATGAGAGACTTAAAACCTTATTAACTTCTCATTTTCCAAATAAAATGGGTTATAACGTAACATCTACTTCTATCTACAGTGATACGTAATTTAATAATCTAATCTAATTAATTAGATGAAAATGGATCACTGAAAAGTAATCTCCTAAAAATTTACTAACATATATCTTAAACACTCATTAAATAAAAACTGCATTCATTCAATGACTGATACCATATAATTAATCACTTATTCTCCGATGACACAGGAATTAGGATACACCTTTAATAAATAACTGCCCCATTCACAGCTTAAATAATCCGACACATAACCATAATCGCGATATTGTACGAGCTACTGAGGTATCTATGAATAAAAACGAAACTCTAAGAGCGATTGTGCTGCTCTTGAGCGCGCATTCACCTTCCAACGGATTCCCTCTCGGAGATGAAAGCATCAGGAAACTACCCTTGTCTTCGTACTTCGCTTTGTTCTCGTAACACCAAAGCTATTGGTAACTTAAGGCTCTTTTAACTCACAAAGCGTTCTTATTGTGCAGCATTACACAGAGACACTATGACATAAAGCAATAGTAGGCCGTCGTTATAACCCCAAAGATCAATGACCACACGAACGAGAGGAAAAACCTTTACACAGGAAAAAGATAAAAAAGGGAAACGCTCTTAATAAATAGCTCCCCGCTTAAAACCCCTCAGTTTCCCATTTTTATTTCAGCGAAGGAGGAAAGGAAGTAAACAAAGAGAAAAAAAGGTTTTATCAGTCAGCAGATCCTACGCCCGTGTCACGACCCGACTATGAAAAAATAAGTTATTTTCACGAGAGAAAGGAGACCGTGTCTTCCCTTTCCCAAATCTTGCGTCACAGCAAATATACAGACCGCAATTTTGGTTAGGATTCCTTGGGCGAATTTTGCTTTCTCGGCGATAAGAAGGCGAGACACAAACATTAGCGGTCGTCAAAATTCTACGTCTACGCCTAGAGATACGTTTCAGTTAATTAGGAAACGGTTCGCCCACGTGCAGAGTATCTTTTTAAAAGAGCCCCGCTAACTGCAAGAATGCAAGAGGATTTCCTGAAGCGTCAGCTTACAATTACCTAAGTTATTCTTTATTTTACCTTCTCATAACACCGATGAATACATTCACTGATATTCCATTAACTTCGAAATTGTACATGACATTAATTTTGTAACAAATAGTTTTATGCTTTTAATTGTTGAATACGCCGAATCTTTGTTAAAAGGTAACAATGATAATCTAACATTAAATTATCGCATTGTTAATTCAATAAAAATCTTTGTTGAATATATAATACAGTATTTATTCATCTAATTTACTGTATTAATTGTCTAATTATCATCATTTCGGAGGGGCTTTTAATAGATTTACTAATCATTTTACAAACAAGATTAACTTATTAACTTATATGTTTATTTGGAATATTTTTTTGGCACAGTAAAACCTGCTCTCTTATTACTAACCAGTTGAATAGCAATATATTTTGTGAAAGAAGTATCTTTATGTGAAAGAATACGCACTGGTTTCACAGTATTTAAGTAAATCCGATTTAATTTAGAAAAATATTCAAAGAGCTTAAAAAACTTGATATTTTCTAAAAATTCTCTACCTATAAGAATTTTGGTTCGAAATGCTCATTGTCCATTCTTGTACTAAATAGATTACCAATATATACCCATCAAAAACCCTATTAGAAGACTATTTTCTATATGGCATCGAATGAAATTTAATGATCTGAGGATTAATAAAACTTATCGTCACGATACCAGATACATCAAAGTATTTCACTATACGATACTTTGATACATATCACAAGTGTCAACAGTACTTAACTATCCCCTGAAAGCACAACAATCACTCAGCGTTGGAAACTCTTACAGTATTGGAAACCTACTTCAGCGTGACATTTAGCAACAGATTTCCTCCCATTGGTCCAGAGATGATTGAGAGCCACCATCCATATTTTCACGTATCCAATTTTGCATTGGACTCGCAACGAAAGGGGTCTGCTTTACGGAGATATCCGACGAGCATATATTGACGGCGAAAAATGTTTGACAGCGATAAATTTACTATTGTGTTGGGAACTCTCATCACGTCTTGTGACATCACCGACAAAGATAAAAGGGACCAAAAGGTGTGAGGTAATAAATTACCAATGTGTGGACCTTGTGAATAAGTATGTCGATACTGAAGAATACTAATATCTGCACAAGAGCAGTACAAAACCACTATAGATAGAAAACGGTTACACAAAACATAAGATGAATAAATACTTTACGAATCTAACTTAATCTAATTTCTTGGGAATACATCGCTTGAAATTTATATGTAATATTTATGTATACATATATTTGTATAATTTATATGCAATTAAATTAATGAAGTTTGAAACGTATTAGATAAAACTTATTTCCTTGTAAAAGGAGGAGGAGGATACAATGCTTTTGCGTGCTACACGCTCCTTCTGAACACGGCTAACTGCACTCTTCATTTTTAGATACACATTGGTTCAATTTATTAATTAATAGATAAGTAAATGCCTGGTAATCACGAATATTGCATGTCAAATTTATTTTTCAACCAAAGATCCTTCGTTATCTTATGTTTTTAGAATACGGATAAATGTTCTCACGATCTTCCTAATTACTATACTTCGTCAACTTCGTTTTGATAGAACTCGAAAAAAGATTATCAAATTTTAAAGACTTAATTTCTCCGATAAATGAAAAAAAGAAATAAAACTTAATTAGTAAATACACTGCTAAAGGCTAAACATTTAATTTCACGACAAACGACTGTTCCAAACTATTCTTCCACATTCAGACATGGAATTTTAAAACTATTACTAACCACGAGTGAAAGCCAATTAGCGAGCGTCAAACGGTACAAATTATACGTCTTGGAAACGCTTAGATTCCGCACGTAATGTACTCGTTAATGGCCGTACATTTGTAAATTAAAATACAGTTATTCATCAGCGTAATTTGCCTCAGCCGTTTCGAAAGAATTAGTTGAGAAGCCTCATTAGAGAGGCTGCGACCTCACGTAAGTGGGAAATGCAGCACAAGAACGCAGCCTGGAGACATACAACCTTCCGAGAATGTAAAATATCCCCGCGCCGATCGATGTTGGCGCCTGAAAAACGTAAACAAAAAGCCATATCTCGTAGCAGACCGAGGTAGGGGGCGGATAGTAACTGCCGAGATGAAATTTTTTCTTTATTTTCCGTGTTCGCGATGGATCGAAACTAAAGCGAAAGATCTTTCGTGGCGTTGACATCCATTTCCCTTTAAAAATAGATTCTAAGCAGGCGAATGGATATTCTGCGGGCGCATGCAACAAGTAACGCAAAAAAGATTAGAAACTGTAAATCGTGATCCTTCTCCTTTAATTGCACCGTGAGCTTTCGACTAACTATTTGTGCAACAAGTGACTGCTGCAGAGTCGTAGGGATGATCTAAGGGTGATAAGGTATCTCCATAGTCAGTGCATTGAGGACTTCCAGTTATGAAGTATTCTGATTATATGGTTTGATTTTTTAGTTTAATTTATCTTCTATTCACATGCAAATTTTGAAATTTTCATCGTATTTGAATTATATAATATTTTCATACTAAACGAGGAAACTGAGATACGAATTTGGAAGGATTTGAAAATGTCAGTAATGAAACAATTTTGATATTACGTACGTCAATGATATTAAGTATTACTGTAACAAGTAATTTAAATTCTATTATTGAACGAAATACGTAATTAACGTCCATTTATAATCGGAGTGCGAACTGCAGGTATAAATCAAAATATCGGGTTACCCGTGAATATTTTAGCGCCGGTTTCTTTTCAAGGATTAACATCATTTGTCGGAAACGGATGTCCTTATTATACAAATTAGCGCTCTTCCTTCCTTATATTGAAAAAAAAATTCGACAATTTAGTGGTCTCCCAGCTACACCAATCAATGCTGAAAATTAAACCGGGATGATAATTTTAATTAAAAAAGTCATTCTTAAAATCTTCGAAAATAATGAGTGAAGGCGTAAGAAAACGAGGATTAAAACCGATTAAAGATTCAACTTTCATCGATTATGACAGAGCATTCAGTACGTAATCATCCGAATATATTTAGCTTCATAAACAAAAGAATAAACACAATTTCTTTTCTAGCAATAAGTAATCTTAGAATTCTAAACAACTCAATGTTCTAACTCTGTAAACTTTTGAAATTCTATCATACATAATTTCTCTCATAAGAAAGCAGTTTGGAATTAGATAGATTAAACTTGATATTCAAATCTCAGTATGCAATCAAATCAGTTTTGGCTATTCAACCTTCCCATTATGAGTGTATATTAAAAGGTCAAACAAATATTATAACTTAAAGGTTACGCAACTTAGTAGAAACTGTTCCTTGTAAAAATAAACATAACGAATAATAAAAATATTAGGCTTCCTTGCACACGATGAAGAGTTATTTTAATAAATTTAAAAGTAGTCTTAGGTGAAGCAGACTTATCAAAACAGTTCAACCAGGAAGTCCTCAGAAGTGCGGTTCTAAAGAAGATAACGTTATCTATAACCGTTGGCGTTCTCACGGAGGGCACTTTAACAGCCATACGCTAATAAAAGATGATACAAATAATGCACACAGCAATCGCGAACTATTTATTACTAAGCATTCGAGTCGCCATGGGCACGAGTCACCACTACTGAATTTTTCCAGATTAATATCGCACGATGATTAAAAACAGATCTAAACTGAAGACGCAGAAAGCCCAAGCTTCTGGAAGATCGCCCTGATAAACTCTTTGAAATGGTTCCATCTCCGTGTCATGTTGGGCGGGAAACAGCGCCATCTTACTCCATTTATTTTTTGCTCAACTAAACAAGACGCTTGCGTAATAATTAAAGGTTTCCCCGAACGAGCCCTTGCAGCTGTCCTACCAGGTGAGATACCGCCATCGGGAGGGTAGGGGGATGAAGATTTCAAACAACCCCAATTTGAATACTACCTTGCTGTACCTTTATTGGGAAGGGTTCTTTCAGATCAATAAATGTAGGCTACAAACATACTTATCACGTAATAATCAGCTTAAAATTTCCACGCTTTTATCCTTTAGTAATGCTTACGTATTGTTTGCCAATGACCAAACAACGACCCTTTCCATATAAATATCATATCGTTCAAATGTTACATAATAACAAAACGATAGATGAAGAAATCGTTTCGATTAATTAATAATTAAATGTTTATCATCGATCCTTAAACTAACATGGGTAATATTTCTGATGCCTTTCTCCGCACGTGTTAGAAAAACATAAGCATCAGTTCCAGTACGTATATGCAACAATTAAACAGTAAGCAACAAGTAGAATACTCTTTTATAACCTCTAATAATCATTATTATTATTCCCTAATAGAATTATTGACCACCATTATAGTCCATCATTGTTGTCATTCTATCATAGTCGTCCGTTTGTTCTCGCTAATTCAAGAATCGTAAGTTACAACAATACTGATATAAACTTCCTCATTTTTGTACCCATTATAAATAAATAAAGCCTTCATAGTAATCAATGATCGTAACGAATTCAGAACTACGTGAAACCAACGCGTTCTAGGTTCTCGAAGGCCGTCACCCAACCCCTTCCGTACGCCACGACGCGGCAACCGCGGAGTACAACAGCTGATCACCAAGAAGCGCGCCCAACAAACACCAAGCTTACAGGACTAGAAAAAGAAAATAGAAAAAGTAGCTCACCTTTTTCCACTGTGACTGCGACTTGACGGGCCCTGACCCCATGGAGTTCAGCTTGGACGTAAGTTCACTCCACAGACGATCGTAGTCTTGCCTCGTGAAAGTTTCGTCAACCGCTGAGCTGAGGATCCTCCGGTTCTCCGAAAGGAACTTGAGGATGAACTCCTTCTGGAACTCCGTCACCCTTACGGCCATTCTGAACGAACCCTTACGCGCTTAAATATCACCGCTGTCGCTAATGGGTTCGTCGCATCGTTCACAACCCGAGTACCGTACTGAGGGACGCCCGGCGATATACTGAAACCGAAAGGATAGCCTCTCTACGAAGGCTCTCCCCCGGTCCCACCTCCAAGATACCACGATCCCCCTTTGTGAGGCAGTGGGAAGCTTCCCACGAGGGAGGGATAGGGCTAGCCTCTCGCTCGGGCCCACGCCCATTGAGAGATGCCACGGGGAGGCTTCTCACGCGAGAGTACCCACAGAAGTGGGAGGGTGAGCCATCGACCAGAAAGAGGCAGGAGCGTCCCACGAATGGGAGGAGAAAGTGATCCATCCCCCGAAAACCCACCCCACTCGCCGCTTTTTTTCTCTCGGGGGATGAGAATTGATTCATTTGCATACAGGTAGCGCAAGCGGTGGTCTCAATGGGGTTGCGTACGTAACCATAGTGACGAAACTGTAAGTAGAGCAATGATGTCTCAAGTGTTTTTATCGATCTTTTACAATGACCGGATTCTGAAGATAAAATTATGAAGGGATGAAAGCGAAATATTTTTAATCCTTCTTGTAATTCTAAGAAAATTGTAGCATAAACATTATTACTCTCGGAATCATTACTAATACAATTTTCCGATCCGCAATATTTTGCAATTTCGCGAATCATATTCGCATAAAACATAAATCAATGTATTTCAATTGTCCTCAATCAGCGAAGATAAGATGATTTATGCATGATTATTTAATCTTCATTGCCTCTTCATTTACATTGAAATCTTCGCTTCTCAGTGGAAGGTCTTCTATGATTTTCTTTCTTCTATTGAAGCTTCTTTAATACTTTGATTTTGATTCGAATAAACAGAACCACACAATGAATATCTTCTTCTTGAGTATCGTAAAATTTATCTTTATATATATAAACAAATGAATAATAATAAATTACAGTAATCATCACACAGATAAGTTATAAAAGGTAAAATTCGCTGGCTATGGATCCAAGGTGGAAAAGGTCATTTTCCTCGAAGTTCAGCTAAAACTACGCTTGAATAGTGACGGAAATATGTAAAAAAACTTTGGGATTTAATTTAAAATAGGTATTTACTCTTTAGAAAATACTCAGTGCGTTAATCCATCACAGCCATATAAGGCTAGATGATTTAAAAATCGTTAATAGGATATAGATATGTATCCACGTAGTCTAATAATAATAATAATGAGGAGATTGCTAAATTTAAAACATATACACCCAAAAATGTTGTTTAACTCGTAAAATACATCACACGTTGATTTTCTGGATGGCAATAATTCAAAATCAACCAACCGAAAAGGTGCATATAAAACATCATTCACATTAACAAACCAATCCTAAGTTTCAAATCAGTGGTATTCAAAGTAGTTTTTTCCCAAAAGCAGCAGAGCAAACCGGTAAAAATTCAATTTCAAAATACAAGCAAACAATTCATCCCATCTCTTTTAAAACTATTTCCGGATTCTCTAATACTTATCTAAGTTCCAAGTAGTAAAAGGATTACATATAAAGATCTTCGCAAAGCACTACTGCATAAAAAGGTCAAGTTGTACGTAAAACTAGTCGAACTTCTAGTAAGACGCTGCTATTGCTTTTTGCCGATAACGATCATTATCGAACGAGGCTTACAAAGCTTACGGCTTCGACGACAAAAAAATATATTTACTGAGTCGAGTAAATCGTCGATTCCATTTCGTTGCTTGCAGGGTTTCCGCGTGAAGTCCTCTCATTCAAAGAAACGAGTTTGTTTACGTTTTATTTTCCCCAGCAACGCGCGATGGAGGACTGACAAAAGGCTGCAGAATAAGAATACCTTTCGCACACTCTCATGTAGTGAGTGTGCACGTGTACATCGGAACGGGCAAAAAGCAACGAGCCAAAGTACATCCCCTTTTTCTGCAACAAGTTCGACCATTCGCTAGTCGAATTATTTAAATGAGATTGTAAAAGAGATATTTACAATATATCGTAGGGAGAAAAGCTGCGAACTTTTGCTTTGTTTGTAAAGTTCGTGACAGGATTACAATGTGAATATGATGTGAATATCAGAAGATATTTCTTTGAGAAAAAAGTGGATTGCGAGGGAAAACGGTGCTTCGAGGAAATTTAGTCGGGTATTTCCACGCAAGGTTTGGCCATAACTTAAAGTCACGTCATGGTTCTCCTAAAATGATGCAGCAGGCATTTTTTTAACTGCAGATTTTGCCAGGAATTTACTTCGAGGTGAACGGAATGAGTAATGTTATATTCTCATGGAAATGTAAATTTTGATTTCGTAAGGACCGGGAATACGAGTCAATATTACTGAGAGCCTGAGTTCGTCAAATTCTGGGAAACCGTAAGCACACGAAACGTGAAAGAATAAATACTAATGAAATACTTTCGTTAAAACAAATTTACTATCAATCTCTATTTACTATAACTTTATTCAATTTACTATTATTCTATTTAGTATTAACTAACAGAATGTACAGTAGGAAAGAGCATTATTAAATTAAAGTACTAAAGTATATTATTCGTAAAAGATCCCATTATAAAGCGATTTCGTATACATTGATTTTCATTAATTCGTATTTCGAAATGTATTGCTCTATAAAACCAGTCTCAATCGATTAAAATAATCATCTGAGTCATTGCTATATTTTAATATTTTACTCTAAAATCTCTTAACACTCATTCGTTAAAAAACTTACAAACTACGTCTAAAATTCAGCCTGACCCTCAACTTTTTTGACGGAGTGACATTCATTAAGGTAGCTGTCGTGAAACAAAGGAGCTCGGAAAAAAATACATCGCGAAAATACTCGCAAAATCCCTTGCTACGGGTGCTTTTGTGAAATGGTCTGAAACACGTGCAAAAAGCAGTTCGTGAGAATATTAAGAAAGGAATGAGGTGTAAACTGCAAATTTTGTAGGAGGATTTTTGGTTGGTTGAGATTGTGGCGTAGGGACAAAGAACGTACGTAAAATGATAATCGAAAAGTGATGAATGATTAAAAAGGGACGAGTGAAGGTGGGACACAAGAGATACAGCAGATGAAAGGGGATGAGCACGGAATTCTATAGTACGTAGTACTCAACCTTTGCGGTGAAAGGAAAATCTATGTTCCGAACGTAAATAGATCGATGTGAATGCACCAACGTTGGAGAGCTTCCAAGGAAACTTCAACACTTTGCGATAGAGTATTCATCATTCTGTTCACAAATATTACTCCATTTTTACTTTCTAATTAACAGCAAACGAGATTACATTTTTAACAAATAAACTAATGATATGTTACGCTGTAGTTCAAAAATGATGATTTAATAGAACGAAAATAGTCAAGTATAGAAGAAGAACATAATAAGATACTAAAATATATTATTATTAAAATTTGTGTATCTGCAAGGTCTTTTAAAAGGAGCATAAGAAATAAAACCCTCATAAAATGAAATCTGATATTAGAAGAATAGAAGTGCTATAAACAGGTAGTACATACATAGGGAAGAAAAGTATCTCTGTGAAATAACAAGATCCTCCCATCCATTAATGAGGAACCTTTTTCGTGTAGAATCATAACGAGGACAGATTTGGAAGAGATACTAATCACAAAAGGGGTACAAAATGCGTAACAGACAATGTTCTTGCACAAAAGAATGAACATTCCCATTCTTCATCTGTGAGTCTATGTAAGTATTCCTTCATTAGGAAGAAGACGAAATCAAACCATCGTGATATTTTATTCTATGCAATGAAGTGAGGAATTCATTTGATCGATATTTTTCCTTCTTAACGTAATTTCCCACACTAATACGCAACAATGAAGGTTTCATCTTTGCCGATTATCATCCGCCATCAAACTAACTAATAATGAACTTAAACTAAGTATTTTTGTATAAGTTGTAACAATAATAGCTAAAAAGCTCTATAGCTCTAAAACATAACTTCAGGATTTTTTTCCACTACGAACATTAGCTTTTACCACAGAATAAAGTCCGCAAATCAAAACAATAGTCGTAATGAAACGGAGACAACTAATCAAGTATCATTTTTACCTACCAATCTAAAAATAACTTTAATCTTTTACTTAAAAAATATCTTGAATTAGAAGGAACATATAATATTAATTTTCCCAACTTTAATTCAGAAAAAATACACCTAAAAATTTATTTTAACTTTGGTATTTTCGTATGAGTTAATATTCATACAAGATTGCAAATTTTTCGCAAAGGATTTTCGGAGAAGGGAAGCTCTGAAGGAAAAATACTTTTCCTCCAGATTCAGTGAGAAAACATGACGACTTCTCCTCATAAAAAAACTTCCGTAATTTTGTCGTCTTGTACGAGGAAGAGACAGCAGGAACTGTTCAAGTTTTCCCGACCGCTTAACACGTACTTAAATGCTTTAAAACCGGAATCACGGCAGAACAAAGAAGGGGAGTGCACGACCATGGAGACTACGGAAGGACTCTTTTGTTCTCGAAACATACAACTCGGTACAGATTTCTCCGAAAAAAGTCTTTCATTTTTTTCTCCCGACACTTGTTATAAACCCAAGAGCGTTAAATTTAAAAATTGAACTTACAATACGACTCGTGGGATTTATCACAACCACATCAGCGAAATTTTTCAATTGATAAAGGAATTCTCCTATTTTTCGCTCACATTTTGCATAGAGAACAGAAATAGCAGTGGCATAAAAACATTTAAAAAGATATATATTTGTTATCTAGTAGTTTTGTTTCACCACGTTAAAAGTTGAAACGATTATAAATAACATTTCAATTACCTTTATTAAGAATTAATTAACAACTAAATGACTTGTTAAGTTTTGTTTTCTTTTCCATGATTTCATAGAGTAAATTGCACGATATTCTAAACATAAAATATGTAAATTAATAAAGTTGTCGTAGACAAGTAGCCCTTACGTATAAATATAATTAAATTAAATTCACTCCTCTAAATTGCATCTACCTACCATTATAGCCACTTAGAACACTAATTACTTTAATATGAGGCATACTAATAAAAAAGGCATTATCGATTAGAATTCCATTCCAAATATAATATTTGGGATCTCATATCAGGATTTTGACAACCCTCGCGTCAACTTTAATCCTAGCTAGAAAATCCTTTTGCTAGGAAATATGATTTAAAAGAACAAATTATTACAAAATATCCACGATTTGTGAATTTCTTTCCATCCATATCACTCTCTCCCACTAGTATACTATAAGATGCATCTAAGTAAACGTAAGAAAGTAAACCATAAATGGGCTACAATGAAGAGTTCGTTGAAGAGACAATTCTCAGCAAACGCAGTCAACTGTTTTCGGTAATCGCGCAAATATCCAACCTTTAACATCAAAGTCACAAAACCTGGAATTCCCAAAGAGGGAAGAGTACCTATTCGTAATGATGTGCATTGAAATAGTATTTTAATCAATCCAACTAAACTTTTATCGATCGAAATCTTGATATTGTTTAATATACACTGAAAATTACGAATAGTTGATGTGAAGGAAAAATATGATTGTAAAATTATTTCAGTTTGATATAACGAGGTAAAAGAGTTTAAGGTAAATGATAAAACAGCATAAACATACTCCAGTCCAACATATGACAGTTCCCCAAAGAAAGAGTTCAACCTAATAGATAATGGTTAGTTCCCTTTAAAGAAACCCACCCAACTCAGATTTCTGCGACCCCTACATAATAAAATTCACACACATACAAATATAGGTCAACAACAAATCCGTCGCATCCAACATCAATCAGGCACGAGATATTGCCACGTATTTCACGCGTCAATACGTATCATCGACCGTTATGCATTCTCTCGAGAAAAGGGACCTGGTTTCCTTGGGTTGCCCTTGCCAAAGTCATCCCTTCTTCAACACACCGATAACCGAGGCGGATCCTCCGTTGGAACCGAAAACAAACATCCCGACAGTTCGATAACCCTCGAGGGCTGACAAAAAAACATCGCGAAGGGATTCGCCGCGGTTATGGCATCAGATCATTAAAAATGAACGGTATTGGCGGAAGCTTTAAAAAGAAACAAAACTCCCGTGGACCGATGGAGTTACGTTCGCTACATTCACTGGCCCTTTTCTACGTGAACAATTTATCCTTCGCCACGCCCACACTTTCTCATTTCCGACCCCATTCGACCCTCTTCTTTTTTATCTAGATCGACTTAGATACGGCGCTACGAGGGACCATTTTTCGTTCCATCGACTTCCACAAGAGGGGGGAGTGGGGTTGGGAGAAAACTATAGTAGTAGGATAGGCCTTTCCAAAGGTTGCAACAGACATTCCCCGAAGGTCGCATTTCTAGCTACCACCACGTGGTTTGAAATAGTGTTAATGTGATTCACTTCCATTAGAATTCTGATCGCTCGTATTTTACCCGGTTGAAGCGTTTACGAGATGTGGGTGTAGCGAAAGCTGTATTCGTCGTATAAAGTCGCGATTTTCCATTGATTGAATTGTCTATTTATTGAGCTAATTGCTGTATTTTACGTAAAATAAATACATCTCGTGAAGATAGGAGGATATGCTAAAATTACTCGCTCACCCAAAATTTGGTATCTTCTTTTTACGTGTAAATTTACCTAAGAATACGACTTAAAATTTTACACGGCGTGGCATGATATGAAATTTCACTTTTCCAAAAACTTGTACTGGCTACTAACGAAACGTATTTAGTTATCGATTAAGGAACGTCAAATAGTACTATTTCCCTTAAAACAAGTCTTAAATTCATCATAAATCCTATATTGTACAAATAATACAATGAATCAATATAAATTATGATTATGCATTAATTTTGAAATATTTATTAAAAATTAATTCCGAAAAGAGCATTTCAAATGTCAAATCGAGAGAAAAATATGTGCAATACATTTTTCACGCATTAACCGTTAAACCTATTTAATAATCAAGATTCAAGATATCCAATTTAAAGTCAGGTACTTCATGATCGCCTACACCTTTAAAATACAAAACTCGCCGGCAGTGGGAGACTTATAAATGCCACAGAAGCCATAAGCTTCTACGGATTTAAATGGCAAGTAATACTTTCTTGAACAGGGTATTTAAATCCTAACTCTCCCTTCGCGAGTACAATGGGAGAGAAGGGTTTTAAATTACCTCGGAGAGTGAGCATATAAACCAACGGCGAGTAAAAAAAACATTCTCGAGGCTTTGGCATTCAAAACTTCACATAAAACTGAGCTTTAGTTCAAAAGTTCGCCTTGCACTTGCAGAACGAAATATAAAACGGGAGCGAACGTTTTAAAATGAACAAATGGGACATAAAGCTGAAGAGCACTCATCGTAAATAAAGAAAAGGAGAAAACGCTATAATTTTGGAGTTGGAAAACAGCGCGATATATCTACTTCTACCGCACTACACGTTGAGACTGCTTCTGATAAGTTTTAAATAAGGGTGCTTGGAATGAAAACTCATTATATTATCCTAAATGGCGTACGAATATTTTTCGTTAGCTCAATTCCTATTATACCTTTTCTTCATTAAATTAATTTTTCTAAATCGTTCTACGCAGTAATTTCAACGTATTAGATATCATTACTTTTATCGACAAATACGAAGGCACTGCACAGAACACAAAAAGTTAATATATTATTTATTGTATACGTATGTATATTATATACATCATATATAATATATTTATATTTGTATATATATATTATTAGATTATTAGAAGCTATTTTGATATTCCATTCATCCATCATACCGACACCCCAGTACTTGACAACTGTTACAGATTGCTATGGAGACCTCAGTTCTTATTAGATTCAGTATCACGGGTGTCCTTGAATTGAAGAGTACTTATTTCTCATGTCAGACTATTTCCCACAACTTCCAACAATTCTAGTATTAACATAATAATAAAACTTATAGTAACAATAATGATATTCGTCTTTATTATAGGCATAACTGGACTGTGAAGTCCCCTCTTCCATTAAACCTAACGACCTTCAATACAGTCACAAAGACAACCAGACTTGATGAATGTGAAGAATATGGTTCGCGTACCTGAAAGCACATATATTTGCGCGAAAATGTTTCGGGGAGAACACGCTACCGAAAGAATTTCGCCAGCTATGATGTAAAACGTCCAGGTAGCAGGTGCGCCAAATCGATATTGGGGACGTATGGAATTTCATCAAGGGAGAGACAAGCGTGCCCCACTGGGGCCGAAATCAACGGGGGCATCGGAGATTGATGGGGGATGAAAGAGATTGAAAATTATTGCAGGACTTTCCGTTCTGAAGTCTCTGTTTACTTGGATGGCATTTTCTATCGAACTCATACATCTGAGGAGCATTACTCATCGCCATACTTAAATCCTTACTTCAGAATTTTACTTGTTACTCAACAAAACGATTCCATTAGCCAAATAGGCACTCTAAGCATACGTATTATACGAAGTAATCAAGCATATATCCATGCAATGAATTTGAGAAGTAATATATCTTTGTACGGCGAGTCTAAAATCTTTCGTCTCCTGCATCTTACTGCTCGAAAATATGCCAACTATTTAGCAGAGAAAACGAATATATCTGAAGGCGAGGAAAACTGACATTGGACTCATACATTAGGTGGGAGGAAATAGATTCATTCGAAGATAATAGAGTTATTCAGAACGATTATTTCCGTCACGATATGGGTTTCTACTACCGCAATGCGAATTGCGGGAAATTAGCTTCTCTTTCACTATGACGACGAATCTCGAATGAAACCGAGGCCGAAAATGTATCATTGGAAAATTAGAATCGGCTGTTGAAAACGAATGGAAATATTATACACACACATCCTCGCGAACCTACGATTAATTCCACTTGTGTGGAGTGGAGGCCCATTACCCACGCAATATCATCGTCCTTCCGAATGGACGAATCTTGAGGATGCTTGTTAACTGCCAAATCGATAGCGCGTAAATTCATTGGGGTGAATTAGCTCTTTAGCTGGAGCTATGATACTCACTCGATGTATGCAGTAATTGAGAACTACACTTAACGATTACACCATTTTATCATGACATATAATTGCTGATACTCGCATGATTAGCTAAATTTTCTTATAAGTATTTTTTTATTTCACAAGCTTCTTATTGTTTAAAACGAATTTTTCTATAGTCCGTTCCACAAAAGCTGGCAGTACGGAGGCTTATGGGGAAATAAATGCACGTAAATTCCCATAAGGGAGCAACCTAGCCTCTCAAAAGGAGTCAGTTAATTATTTCTGAGTTACTTCTACGGATAAAATTATTATTTTCAACTAAGTTTGGTGGATTTTTTTCCGATTTTTTGGTGAAATTTGGATAAGGAAGGATGGTTCTATATATTGACGGAGTTTTTTCAACATTTAAACAAAAGAAATAAATTTTATAGCGGAATGAAAAAAACTGACCTCCTTACCACCCGTGAACAATACTAAAACTGCCATTTCTCTCATCCTATCTAACGTAAAGTGCTAGTTTTTTCTTAGATTACTCTTTATACCTTATGAATACATAAAAGTCGAATTATATTAATCTTTGACTGATAAAATTTTAGTAAAAAATAATTTAAGTGGAGCGCAACCTCCGAAAAATTGGATCGTGCAGTCAAATTTATACATCGCCTAAAAATTTTTTGTTTCTAACGTTACGAAAAACTTGTCGCAAGAGAAATTGAGATAAATGTTATTTTCATTTACAGGTTATTCTGAGTCGATATCTTGAATAGAACTTTAGTTTTTGAATTTTATAACCGAGGGAGTAATTGATTTAGCGCTCCGATTGCTAATCATTGTTACTTTTTGTTCGAGACTAATAGACCCGTAAGCGTAATTCGGATTGATCCGGACCCGCTCTCGGTTATAAAATTCAAAAACTGAATATCTATTCAAGATATCGACTCAGAATAACCTGTAAATGAAAATAACAACATTTATCTCCATTTCTTTCGCGACAAGTTTTTCGTAACGTAAGAAACAAAAAATTTTTAGGCGATGTATAAATTTGACTGCACGATCCAATTTTTCGGAGGTTGCGTTTCACTTAAATTATTTTTTACTAAAATTTTATCAGTCAAAGATTAATATAATTCGACTTTTATGTATTCATAAGGTATAAAGAGTAATGTATGAAAAAACTAGCACTTTACGTTAGATAGGATGAGAGAAATGGCAGTTTTAGTATTGTTCACGGCTGGTGAGGTGACCATTTTTTTTTAATTCCGCTGTAAAATTTATTTCTTTTGTTTATGTTGAAAAAACTCCGTCAATATATAGAACCATCCTTCCTTATCCAAATTTCACCAAAAAACTGGAAAAAAATCCACTAAACTAAGTTGAAAATCTTAATTTCATCCGTTGCGAAGGCAAATTTTGTGGATATCGCGGATATTCCGGAAAAATGACCCGGCGTACGAGGCTATTCGATTTCTCCATAAGCCCCATACTGCCTAGAAAAGTGGAACAGACTATAGATCATTTCAGTACATTTTACGGAGTTGATATTTACGTAAATAAAATAACCTTCCGATTAAGATCAAATTCATTCCGGGATAAATGCAGTTCGTACTGCAAAAATATGTTTTCTGTATAATATTTTATCCTTGCCGTTAATTCCAAAATATAACAACAAGGATTCACAAAAACAATTGGTTACTCAGCAAGACAAGATATTATGTACAAATTTAGTGAGAAATAATAATTATTTTCAAAGAATCTGTTCGTTAAATTTCGCACATAAAGGTTAACAAATGAAATCCCAATTTGAGAAAATAACAGTACCACTATAAATCAAACCCAGCATTTCTGTAATCATAAATAAGTACATCCATAAATACTGCCTAGTGCATGAAGTCTTTTCATAGATAGCGATTAATAGACAAGGTGGCACACGGGACTAAATGTTACTTCATTTCAGATTTACGGATAAGTACTGCACACACAGCACCCGTAAAACTTTCCTTCCACCCCCAATAACCAACGCACGCGAAAATAGACGAGGATTAATGTAGAACTGATCAATAATCGACATAGACCACCACTGAACCCAACCCTCCTTTCACCGCAAACAAAATTAACGCAAACATCGACACTTTCTCTCATCCCTATCGGGAAAACGCGATCCTTGCATTTACTTATATTTCGTATACAAAAACCCCGCTACTTCTCCTCATCGGATAAATACGCGATCGCGAGAGCGAACGACGTAGGGCAGAGTTTCTTCACGTGAACCGAAAATGAATAATGAGCCCCTAAAATTGAAAAGGGAGAGCGAGACGTCTGTCAACGCGTAAATGCCTCTATACACACACACACTGCGGAGGGCTGAACATGACTGCGGCGGCCCTACGCAGACTGTCACATACCACTTCTCGGGGAGGAGTCAATCAATCACTCCGTTCATCCTAAAGAAGCGGAAATGAAGGATAGATAAGGGGGCGGATTGCACAGTTAGCATCCACCTGTCGACCCTCCATTTTTCAAAGCGATGATTAGTCACCGCCCTTAGACAAGAAGGGATACCCGGAACGATATCGCGCCAGGGTTCCGTTGCCTATAGGATATCGATTGGCGACGACCCTAATTGGTCAAATGTGGATACTTCTGATGGAGGCGAACTGTTAATGGGGTTAATGTTAGAAGGGGCTTAGAAATATGGTTCACTCTGATATTTGAGGGGATCTCGATGGATTTATCGACCGGGATGTGAAACGTCAAGGAATTTGGGGATGAATAGAGGTCTGCATCATTAGCCGGAATTGGAGGTGTTTGAGAAACCGAGTAATCCCCAAAAGTGTGTCCCCCAATTAAGTTGGCCTCCAGAAGAGGGGAGGATTTTAAGGGGACACCCTTGTGTCCTCCATTCGCCCGAAAAGAGGGACCCCGTCTAGAGCTTTTGCTAAGGGGCGCCGAGGAGAAATAAGATAAAAAGATCGTACTAACTTTAAGAGCGTGTATTGGTATAGCGTTAATAACTATTTGTTAATAACTATAAATAAGAACCACTAGAATGACATGTTACAATTAGATGAGATTAAATCACGACATAAAATTTATATCTCCGTATTAATGATTATTATCGCAATCGGAAACAAAATAACATTAAATTCATGGAGTGATATTGATTTATAAAAATAAATTAAGTTTGAAGAGTATTCTGGATGAAATGCATTTAAGAAAGTTCCAAATTTTCATTTTCGTCCCAAGATTTAACCACGGAAACGTGATTATGGAAATATCATTTTGATCCAAATATCAAATTATAATATTCCGCAAATATGAAATGCATCATTGCTGCAATATGTTAGAATATGATTTAAATAAAGGTAGGTTGATCAAATCTTTGTGTTACTGAAATGAATAACTACATAAAAAATGAGATATTTCAATAACTTTATCTAGAGTGATAGGAAGTGTAGATATACAATAAGATATATAAGTTAATCAATGTCGTTTTTATAGTTTTTCTCACACGATTTTGTCATTTACGCCATAAAAATGAAGCATATATATTGATCCAAAGAATTATACCATTCCATTTATTACCAACTAAACTATAATTTAGCGGAAGTACCTCTTATATTACGAACCTCCATCTCGAAATAAAATTACCAATAGCTGGCACTTACGATACCTTCCTTATAGTATTTACACATCATTTTCAGAGGCTTAAAACTTTCACGCGTCCCTTACTCAGAGCGCATGATTATTGGCTCAATCCTTAATCTCGGACGAATTCGTTTCGCAAAATCCATTTTACTACGACACACCGGGTCGACTTTCTCGCGCGTTATGCAACCACAAATACATCCGAAGGAAATCCTTAACCGCTAATTGAACGCTCTCATTTTTCCTCTCGTTTGATATCTTTTTCCACAGTCCCTCGTGCGGAAGATATACAAACTACCCCTCTTTATCTCGGTCCAAATAATAGGCTCCACGAGCGCAATCCACTTATCTTACAACTCATCTTTCGTTCCAAATAGTCACGACATTCAATCGCCGTTGTACTTTCTCTGCACTTTATTTCCGCTCTTCATAGACACGGTGATTGACGGACGTTATAGGAGATGCATTCCTGCAAAATTCGATATCGCATACGTTTACCTTTTTACTTAATGTTTTTCAATGATAAATACTTACAAAGACAAGATAGGGATGGTATGGAGCAAGAGATGTTAAAATAGGACATGACCAAAGTGTATCTAATAATTCAATCTAATCGTCTATCTATCTTAAAAAATGAACTCCATGGATCAACTTTTAATTAATCTTTGATCATCGGAATACACGCAAGCAATTAATTAAAAATACAGCATATATTATCCACAGAATTCTCATTTATATAACGAGTGAATTTTGCAGGAGGAAACAATATCGAAAATCATTTTTGGCACGTATATTTATGTAGCAGTTTGTGTATTTAATGAAAAATTATTACTTTTTTGAATAATAAACATACAGTCGATATTCATTCCATCTAAAAATTTAAATTTTTCTCCTTATAAATAGGCTATATTGTCCGAGATGATATTGAATACGATGCAATCGTAAAAACAATATTTTCCGTTTAATTTAAATGAGTCTATAGGAACATAGAACGTATTAAAAATCTTAATTTGGGAAATGAGAGAGAGGGAAATGAATAATTCTCTTTAAAATTGATTTAAAGAGGAACAGTTTGAAAAAATAATTGATGCAAAACAATACATACAATGCGAAATAATTTTACGCTATTCTAAGCTATGTTTTACCTCCTATTATTTCCAAAGAGAACCTAAAACCGATTCGATAAATAGTTTAATTAAATAAGTAAAAATATAAAATAACCAAATGCAATAAATTCAACCGCAACAAGTTAACCTCTTGAAAAATTTGAACACGTAATCGTTATGGTGCGACGCTCAGCAAAACGAGGTGAACGTCCTACAGAATTAAGAGTTCTTTGTATGGGAACATATACCTCTAGTACGAGGTTAGAAAAGCATTTAGCACTATGCAGAGGCTTACGGACTCCCACTGCAAAGGCTCTTATACATTATGGGAGGGACGTGATACCACCGCTGCCAGGACATCTGAGAGTCACTGAGCTTCATTTTTTCTGTGGCAAGGGCTTCTGCTGGACAATCGAAGTTCATGCATGGCTTCCGCTGATACCAGAAGACTTAGGACGGGCTAAAATAGGACGGCGGGGCTCCAAGTGAAAGGTTTGGTAAAGACCTTTTGGTCGAGGAACTCGGTAAATGATAACGCAAAAGGGCACGTAATGAAAATATCAGAAACTTCGCATTAAAATATATATTCGCTCCGGTGATTCAGGGGAATGTTAAATGAAGGCATCCCTTGAAAAAGAAGGTATTCCTTCCGTTTTCTCAATTAGAGTGAGGAGATATTTTACGTAAAATCATTCATAAATGCATATTCGATTTTTAACTGTGATTATTCATTTAAGATTAAATACGACGAAAAATAAAATTCTAATTTCCTTCCAAGATAAAATATTAAACAATGCATGACTGCAATTGCATTGGTGCATATGATTATAGAGATTCTCAAATACGGAAACAAATAAGGTTGAGAATTCCGAATGAAATTTCTTGATAAGATGATTTAATTTAATAAATAACATAGATATTTAATAGAAGAAGAATATTTAAATACAAAAGCAACATTACATATATTCCCTATTCATTATAAGGGCTGAAGCTTTGATAGACATTTATACAAAGGTAAATACTCCACAGAAGCATAAGTCACAAGGTAAACAATTCTGAGTCAAATCAGATATAAAAACACCATCCTAAATTCCATCCTATTTGGAGAGGAAACCCCACGAAAACTTTCCAAAAGATGATCTGATTATGATAAAATTATGCAATATGTCTTAAAATAGTAGATATTAATATCAGCCAACCAAAAATAAACTGTTTCTATTGTTTACGTAACTATCCACAATTTGTTTTATTAACAATGCATCTACAATTACTACCTATTGTTACTTGGTTGCTCTGACAACAAAAACAATCGAGCATTATCAAAAGAAAAGATTCATCGCAATAGGACAACAAATTAAATATCTAAAATATCTCGTAATCTTTAAAAGATACGCAGATAGAGTTCATTTCGTAGTAAGATACGAGAAGTTACACTTCGTTAATCACGTAGGGCTGATGCGTTGGGACACAATTGTCGAAAGGAGGCGACGGATAGTATTTTCATCATTGGAGGAAGTCTACATTATCACGTCATGTATCCGAGTTAATTGCGAGAATCGTGAAAGCGTAACGAGGAAGTGTGAGAACGTAAATTTTCGATCATTTCTCCTTATCTTACGTAAGTTGCGTCACATTAAAAGAAATAGTGCATCGTTTCGTAAATCTTCCCCCTATTGTAGCGTCATATCGAGTGAAACGGAATGGCCTTCTCTACCCTTAGTCTGTTCCATGTCTGTGTGTTGGTAGATACCTATGTACCTTGAGTTCTTAGGAGGTGATTTACAGTCACGTTTAAATGAATGATAATACAGAAGGAAACATAACGAATAAGCATTTGAATACGTATTTGAATCATTTTAGACACTTTTCCTCTAAAGTCTCAAATATTATTAGATCAAAATCAAAATTCAACAGGAAATATAGTTTTCCATTTTGCATTTTGAAGATTACGTGGTATTTTATGCAAATAGATTAAAATACAACTGGAATATATCAGGTTAAAAATTAAATAAAGTTTACAAAGGAAAACATCAAATTAGATTGCAATAATTTTGGGAGGGAAAATTTTCTTTTGTGGTCATTCTCTACCACAAAAAGTTCATAAAACTATTATCATAATTTCAAATTAAAAACGAAGTAGCCAAAAAAGCTTGATAATCATTAATATCCATACTGAAAACCAAACTAATAAATACCATTATTTTTCAGCAACATTATGCAACGGTAGCCAGATATTACTCTAGCGAAATTTATTGCACAATCGGAAATTCAATAACCAACAGGATACAATCGCACACGTACGACGGGAACGAGACTTTTCCTCATCAATTACGAGAACGAATGAATTTTCTCACGCTTTTCAAAAAGGCGAAACAGATTAATGCCAATCAGAAGACGCAATGAGAGGTCATCCGTCAGCAACAGCACGTTGTCAAGAGAACGAATTATTACGAACAGATTCCCTCCGATTATTTGGAAACGCTGTTTCATTTTGATCGAGCAAATACGATTTCGGAACCAAACGTGTCCATTCATCTTTCACGACCGTTACAATAGGTTCTTTAAACAGGCAACGAACCAGAAATAAACAGATATCGTAACCATAAATATTCTGGTCTCCATGGCGCTGATTATGCATCGATAATCTCCAACCCATAAAAAACACATTCACTCCAGTTGTTGCTGAACCGTTGAACAGAAACGAAACCGGAAAAAGAATGGTTCTTTGCTTTGTCCAGATTCCAGCTAACAGTCCAAGGCATGCGTGCGAGTAACGAAGTCAAACGCAGCGATTAAAAACGCCTTCTCCCTTCTCGTGTATTATAATTTCCGCCAGGGATCGTATGTATAATCTTCCAAGCTGGAATCAGAGCGTGAAACATAGACGCGTAAGTAACTCGAGCACGGGCATGAAAGATATCCCGCGTGATTCATCGTCAGAAAAGAACATGAGTTGTAAGGGAAAGCCTCTATAATTTGCAGGAATGCGGGAAAGGTGAGTGTTCTTTCTATTAGCTAGAAAAATTTTCCGGTTAGAAATACAAGACTAAATACGTGATAAAAATCGACGTGAATAGTACTGAAACCAAGGTCCAGGACTTACTAGAAAGCTTATTTTATAATCTCTGAATTCTATGATTAATACTTGCTTACGCTTTTATTACACTCGGCAACCCATTCACATATACAACTTTAGAAATTTATCCTAACAAATATCAATACATAAAGAATGAATCAAAGCATAATTATTGTTTCCTTCGTATTGGAAGATATAAACATAAACTCTTTATATGAATAGAAAACGTTCGATACATGCCATTTCTATAACCTAATTAATAAAGTACTGAGGAATAAAGAACATGAGACAGAAAAACATACTCTGTTTAAATTCAGAGAAAATTTTGGAGCTATTTAACGAAATAAATACCACTATAAATAAAAATTATCTCTGGAATAAATCAATACAGATTCGCAACCGTAGAATGAGTAATTCACTGTAATTACCATATAAATATCCATTATGTTCCGTTCAAGTCGGATAACTGACATTATTGCACGCATATATCAATTGCTAATGAGAAAGGTATGACCAGAATTGGAGCGTTCGCTATTTTAAGAGAAACACGCGATTAAAGAGATCTTAACGCACCTAAACATGCAGATTGCAGAAGTAGGTTATCTGCTAGTAGGGCGGGACGCAAATGAATTTAGAAGTCTGCACCTAAGCGGTTCACTTATGATAGCTTGCACTGGTTTCTAGGGAAACAACTGTAGATACATAGGGATCACAAAGGAAAGAAAGAAGAGAGTACAACTGGAGTATCATAAAGAATGAGATTAAAAATCCCAATATGACTATGAATTCCGGGTTTGAATATTTTTTATCGATTTTAATATTTATCAATGTTAATTCCTATTCTATCCTCCACATTATTTAATAATTCCTGAATATGTTGGAGAATTCACATAACATTTTTGGATAAAATCAAATATTTCAGCCCCATAGGTGTTGATGGCGAGATGCTGACTTAGATTAATTATAAACTATGTACAATATTATTTGTATCTGAACAAGAATCCTCACAATAACAGAATAATAATCTCGGGATGAATGAGGTAATTCATACGTAAGTAATTCAAACTGCCACCCAATTAAAGCACACTATGCAACGTTACATCTGAAGCCCACAAATTAATATAAACCCACGTTTCGTAGACCCGAAACGATGTAGTATCCTTCAAATTAAAGACCTCAATCCAGCTACTAATCAACACAAATCACACAAATGAAAGGACAAAACGCTAAAAAATACACAACGATTTCATAAAAGATCACAGTGGGACCTGTTGGTCTAAAAACTTCGACATGAGAACCGATCGTTTCACAAATAGCTATCGCGTGATGGAACGGAATAGTTTACAATCGGAAACACTAGATAAAATACCTTCCCCGTCACGTCACTTTACTTTCCCTTGCTCCTTGCGCTACAGAAAAAGCACCTCCACATCCCATTTCCATCCCTATCAACAAGGCCCTCCGAAAGATCGATGCATTTATCCATAATGAAGAAGCGAAGAGAATTGTCTCCACAGAACGACCCGCTCGAGGAGACCGTCACGTGACTCGCCCCATTCAACGTCACGTATTTTTCCCGCCTTTTCGCATCCCGCCCCCGTCACGACATGCCTAGTCATCGAGAGTCACGGAACTCCCACTTCACGAATAGGGACACAATTGCAAGGGGAAGACGGCGGCGCCATGGGGAAAGAAACCCCACTCGGGCACGTAAAAAGTGCATTAACCTTCACCGCGCATGCGCATCCGACGCATTCGACCTCTCGGAGAGGGAGATAACACGCCGTTGGACGCGCGACACTCGCGGGATGATAAAGATGGGGAGGATATTCACACCCGATATGGGATTCTCTTAATAAGGGACCGCTCTTAACAGGTTGTGAGAGAGAATTCACGTGCCTATTGCCATATCTTTATGAAAGATTTCTTTATTCGATGGGAAAAAAGAAGACCATTCGTTTGCTTTCCATCTCTTTCGTGCACATGTCTGCCTCTATATTCCAGCTGCATTCGTTTTTAATACTTATCATTCAATGTCCAGAAATAGAGAAC
Organism: Pantala flavescens; assembly: GCA_020796165.1. Lineage (NCBI taxonomy): Eukaryota > Metazoa > Arthropoda > Insecta > Odonata > Libellulidae > Pantala > Pantala flavescens. Next base: position 14,136,877 of record CM036879.1, on the reverse strand, counting down.
TTTTCTCTCTCAAATGGTAACTAAGAGCCACTCCTTTTAAAAGGCAGAATGAAAGACCTTTAGTCGCCTTCTGATATATTATAATCTAACAGTAGATAGATGACAAATAGAAAGATCCCCTACTAGTACTAGAGAATAATCCTTTATTTATTTAGGGCCTCTAATTATTTAATTTCGTCTACGTATGTTGATAGATTCAGACAATATGTGGGTACAAATAGAATTCAATTTTTTCGTATAAAAAATGGTTACACTCAGCATAGGGGCTAACAAACATGATCCTGTTGTAGAGATCTTAGGCTACTCTCAAGATGACGACCTTCATAAATAGACTCAAAGCTAGACGATGCATTCAGCCGTAATTAAATTGATAAACGAGTATCAACTAGGATTCATGCTGTCTATTCTCTGTCTATGGAAGGAGAACTAGAAGGGCAGACACAATAGATTATCTTCAATGAAGAGAGGGCGTAATCATAGAAGCTTTAGTGTACGATGATAGCTTGAACATAACCTTACTAGCAACAGAAAACAATGAGAATAAATTTTCATAACATAACATTAATATAGGGGTATAAGAAATATAAAAACTGCTACGGTATACATTTGTTTAAAGATATATTGAGAAAACTCCCGATTTAAATCTACATAAATACTAAAATTCTTTTCAACAAGTTCTTCAAGAATTCATATAATACTGAGGCCTATATTCTCCCTCAAAATTTCACTATTGTTCCAAACAACTGTAATTGGACAGCATTTCTTAGAATGCTGAAATGATATGGAAAATAAACCTAATAAAAACCAGGAAAACATCAAATATTTAGAGAATACTAAACTACGTAATGCAAAAATAAATTTAACTCTTCCTTCAGAACGAAAAGCTAACTTTTCATTCCCCCCAAAAAAAAACATTTAAGAAACCTTCCAAGCCATACATTTTAAGGCCAGAATAGAAACAAAAACAATAGTATTCTATTCTACCTCCTCAGTATAAATTCAAAATAAGAAACCCGAAGACCCGGAACGTTTTGTTCGGATATGAATGCATATCCTTGACCTCGCGGTCATTATTGAGCCAAATTGCAGGTCTCGAGCGTAAATTCAAATCTACGCTACGGTGGGGTCTCCCACGTGCCATCTACCTCAGATCTATCGCATGACACCATAATCTTAAGTCCCCAAAAGATAATATTATGAAGGCAGCACGAGATTTATGGGAGGACTGCAGAAAGATACGAGATCCAAAAACAGCCTTCAACGAACACTTTTTACCTCGATAACCATGAAAACATGTAACTATCGTATACACAGAATGCACTTATACATGTTTAACTCTTCCAAAAGAAACTAAGGTATGAGTTACCATGGAAATTGTATCTGTGGTATATCAATAAAGGAACTCGTATTCATGAAAAGAGTAGTATATAAAACGATGAAAAGGTCTGGGAGTGATGCTACTATATGCTAACTAGGCCAAACCCCAAGTACGTAAGTAGCAAATTAATGAATCCTCGCTGAAAAGTATAGTATTCACAAGTAAGGGAGGTTTATACGTGGTACGTATATAAGGTGAAACGTTTCGTAAAAAACGTCTACGACAAATCGGTACGTATATCTAATATCCTTCAGGACACTTGGCGGGAATAATTAGATTATAAAAGTTTTAAGATTCAATCAAGAGAATCAATCCCTTGAATAGATGTAGAGAAAGCATTTCATAAACAATGTTTCCAAAACTATACGTCCAGCTTGTTATATTGTACGTTACGATAACTTGAGTAAAGTTATAAAATTTACGCAACGACAAACCTTTTTGAACACTTTTTTCCGAACACAATACGTAAAAACAATCGATTAGACAACCAGGTCAAGGTGTTACGCATCCCCTAGCAATGCATCACACAAAGGCAACTTGCAGGGTACTTAACACAACCCTAGAATAGTATAGACCTTACGTAAGGATGGGTCTAATCCCCCTCGTGTCAGCCTCGTATAAAAAAATTTAAAGGGGAGAAGCGAAGCTGGGTTTTGTGGGAAAGATGTTGTGAAGTGAAGCTATTGAAAGCTCTGTGAGGCGAACGTTCAAGATAGGAGAGGATGGTGGCTATTGGAATATGAGGGGAAGGGTCAATTCGGTGCGAGGAAATGACCAATCAGGGGGTGGCCCTGAGAGGAGAGGCGATTTACATAACAGCGCTCTCTCGTCCGAAAGAAAGCATCGACGACAAAAAAACACACCGAACGCTTTGTGTGTGTGGCGTCTGTTCTTTTAAGAGGCGTCGGTCAAGAGACGAGTTATCGAATATCCGATGAAGGGTGATAGAAAGCGAAAAGGGACGGTCTCTTGAGATTCTTCGATCGATTCTATATTGCGTCTCCAAGGCGATCTCGAGACGCACATCAATGGATTGAGGACTTAAAGAGAAAAATTTACCTCCTGCCGATATCCATTCAAAAGCTTCGTTAAAGAGGATGAATTAGAGATGTTATTATCTTCACTAGTATCTCATGGCTGATATGTAATAGTCAAACAACGATCATCCGAAGTAATTGGTATATTAAGATGCTGCGTAGAACACTGTTAAGAGATCAATACTTCATTACTTACAGTATAATTATATTAAATACATTACTAGGATTAAAGAGACGAGAAAAAAGAGGACCGGGACTCGAACCAGGATCGCTCAACTACCAATCGATTACTCTTCCTTATATAGGAGGAACCGATCGGTAAGGGAGATCAGAGTTCGAGTCCCGTTTATATCTGACCTTTTTCACGTCTATTTAATCCGGGAAAGTTTTCAGTCTCGCGAACTATTAGTGAAAAGTCTACCTTTACCACTTTACCTATTATACAAAGTAAAAACGAACTATAGTAATGCTAATCTTTCGTGAAATAAGGAACTAATATATTTCTCAAACATTTGAAAAAGTATAATATAAGTACGAGTGGCAATAAATGATAAAACACGCGTGCACCAAACTATATCCGACGAAAGTGACTTATTTTCTTAATCTTCTTTGAAATAAAAATAATATCCGAACTTTTCAGCAGCTAGCATTATCTAATAGACGAATTTTCTCTGTTTGTAGTGATGGATACCTAGTACCTTCTAAATACGATATAGTCTTCCTTTCATACAATAGACTTAGAACCTTTTACAATGAAGAAACATGGGAAGAAATTCGGCATGCGATGATTATATCTTAGAGAGTATCCAGAAAAAAAAAACAAAATATCTGATAAATCATCATCTTTCGGAACTAACCACAGTATTGCTCAGAATACAAATAGAAATTTACTTCCATTAGTCCCAAGAAATGATTAAACTTTCAGTCATCCCCCCTTCATTGTGGTTGTAACAATACCGTGTAACCAAGGAAAATGTTTCACCATTAAAGTGTAAAAACAAATGCCAATTAATATCTCTCAAGCAGACATCCGGTGAAAGTTTCTGAGATGCTTTTTTCTCGAATCTGAAAACCGCTTCCGTAAACAATTGGCAACAGACATTCATTAACTTCGTAAAAAGAATCGTGCGAGAAAAAATGAAGATTCTCGTATTGACATAGGAGGATGAGATGTAGTAACTTGAGGAAATGTATTAAAAAATAGAGAAAGTTTTCCGTTTATGTTATCGGGTAGCCAAAACTAATCGAAACCAAACGATAGACGTGAAGAAAATTCTGCAGTTTTCAAGAAGAAGCAGAACCAATGAGGAAAGTAGAATAAATTCATGGAACCATTATAAACCTTGATATTATCCCATTTCAAAACTTCTAATTTGACTTAAAATTTAAAGAGACATTTTCATGTAGTCCCCCCTTCATTTCTCTATCTGGAGCATTTTCTTGCTCAAAATGTTTTTTCATTGTAGTATTTTCAAGATCTATATTCTAATTCTCACCATCTCATTCTATTAAAGTCCATCCACTTCATCTCTAATCTTCAACGCATTTTCATAAAGAATTCAATTTCAAAAAAATTAAAACCTATTTTTACCAATATTCAAGTTTTAACAACAGAATTCGTCCTTTCCTAGGCAACTGTACCTCTTTTATTTTATTACATTCACCTCCTGATCCGCATTTCTTTAACACGTAGTTAAATATAAGAAGCTTCTGGATTTCTTTTTAATGTACATAATAATTCAATCTCTCAATTATGAGCTAACTGAACAATCACTAAACATCTAAATTTTATCACCGTCTTCTTCGTAACACCAGATTTAAACCGACTTACAAACCTATAAAACATGGATGCGTATTAATTAACCTGCTAATTAACCCTCTTTACAACTTTTGGGTCAAGAAATAAGAGCCCTGACACGAAAACGAACAAACTGTTCATCAATTCACACCTTCACCAGTCTAGTCTAGATTACCATCTCTTACGTACCAAAGAACTATCACAAACGCATGTCTATCTATAGTCTGTTCCACTTTTCTAGGCAGTATGGGGCTTATGGAGAAAACGAATAGCCTCGTACGCCGGGTCATTTTTCCGGAATATCCGCGATATCCACAAAATTTGCCTTCGCAACGGATGAAATTAAGATTTTCAACTTAGTTTGGGGGATTTTTTTCCAGTTTTTTGGTGAAATTTGGATAAGGAAGGATGGTTCTATATATTGACGGAGTTTTTTCAACATTTAAACAAAAGAAATAAATTTTACAGCGGAATGAAAAAAAAATGGTCACCTCACCAGCCGTGAACAATACTAAAACTGCCATTTCTCTCATCCTATCCAACGTAAAGTGCTAGTTTTTTCTTTGATTACTCTTTATACCTTATGAATACAAAAAAGTCAACTAAAATTAATTTTTGACTGATGACAATTTAGTAAAAAATAATTTAAGTGGAACGCAACCTCCGAAAAATTGGATCGCGCAGTCAAATTTATACATCGCCTAAAAATTTTTTGTTTCTTACGTTACGAAAAACTTGTCGCGAGAGAAATTGAGATAAATGTTGTTATTTTCATTTACAGGTTATTCTGAGTCGATATCTTGAATAGAACCTGAGTTTTTGAATTTTATAACCGAGAGCGGGTCCGGATCAATCCGAATTACGCTTACGGGTCTATTAGTCTCGAGCAAAAAAGTAACAATGATTAGCAATCGGAGCGCTAAATCAATTACTCCCTCGGTTATAAAATTCAAAAACTAAAGTTCTATTCAAGATATCGACTCAGAATAACCTGTAAATGAAAATAACAACATTTATCTCAATTTCTCTCGCGACAAGTTTTTCGTAACGTAAGAAACAAAAAATTTTTAGGCGATGTATAAATTTGACTGCGCGATCCAATTTTTCGGAGGTTGCGTTCCACTTAAATTATTTTTTACTAAATTGTCATCAGTCAAAAATTAATTTTAGTTGACTTTTATGTATCCATAAGGTATAAAGAGTAATCTAAGAAAAAACTAGCACTTTATGTTTGATAGGATGAGAGAAATGGCAGTTTTAGTATTTTTCACGGGTGGTAAGGAGGTAAGTTTTTTTCATTCCGCTATAAAATTTATTTCTTTTATTAAAATGATAAGAAATCTTCGTCAATATGTAGAATCATCCTTCCTTATCCAGATTTCACCAAAAAATTGGATAAAAATCCACCAAACTAAGTTGAAAATATCGATTTCATCCGTACAAGTACCTCAGAAATAATTAACTGGCTGCTTGGAGGAGGCTAGGTTGCTCTCTTATGGGAATTTACGTGCATTTATTTCCCCATAAGCCTCCCGTACTGCCAGCTTTTGTGGAACGGACTATAGATAACACCAAGCAACCGTCCGGTAGATGTAACAACAACAGTCAACAGCTTCGAAAAGAAAGAACACCTCCTTCACCATGGCGCCAAACAGTCTCGTAATGGTTGCGAGTGACCAGCTGAGAAAAGAAATCTATTTGTTCAGCCGTTTACGACCCCAAGCACATAACCGGATGACTTTGGAGACGTTCGTGTCAAAGAGTTTGCGAAACGTCCCGCCAATGGGGGCCGATGAAGGAGTACGTAAACCCAGTCGCATCATCATTAAGTAATCAAAAGGCATCTTTTTGGTCTGGCGTTCCTTACGCAAACACCAGAGAGCGCAGTGACGACAAAAGACGACCGGGTGACTCAGCCGAAGGACTTTCTCTGGCGAGATTCGACTGCTTAAGGGACGACTACACAATCGACGGACGAACTCGATTCGGAGACGTACGATTGAAATGTGACGAGCGTCGAGGAATGAAGAAAGAGCATAATACATGCTGCGTGTACATCGGGGTTCCGTGCGAAGGTTTAATATGGATGCTTTAACACTTGCTTCGTGAGAAATGCGACTGACACCGTTCGTGGAAAGGCACAGATGGATGACCATTTTCGTGGGGTTAGAAGAATCTGCATGCATTGTTTGAGATTCTAGGAAACTCCTCTTATGGATAGTTATGCATCTCATTCGAACGAGCGGGATGTATCGCGTATGTTTAAAACGAGAAAGGAGGTCCTCAAGCATTAAGAAAAGTATATATGTTAAGAGTAATGAGTCTCACCAAGCTTTGGACAAAAGCCTTATACAGTAGAACAAACTATTACACGAACATATTTCACTTATTGAGAGATAGAAAATCTGAAGGATGAAATAATAAAAGCTTGGCTTTAAATCAGTTAATTAGAATCTCGAAAATTGTTTAGATTTTTAATAAGAAGAAGGCTTTCACATATAATTAATCAACGGATCGACAATTGCTCACGAGTGACATGAATTCAAATGAATAACAATTGGCGATTGTTGACTCATTAACCAGAATAATCACACTTATTGAGGCACTAGAACAATTTGGAGAATGAATTTCATTTCCTTGTAATCTCTAGATTAAATATAATAATTAAAGTCATAAATTGAATCGAGAAATAAGCAAGAAATTCTTCTGAAGCTCATAAAACTATTAAAGTTATGCATTAATTGATATACATATATCAATTGATAAGCATTATATCAAAATCTCATAGATATGAAGCCCAGCTACAAAATGTTCTTCACATTTATTGGTAATGTAATATTTATTGTTTTAACCTGGTATTCACAAAGATCTAATAATAGGAAAATTAAAGTGATGTATCCAAAATGAACGAACACCAATATCCCATTCTGAGAGAAAAATTCCCGTAAACCAAGTTTTAAACCAGGAAGTATACAAGAACCATACATATGCACAAAGTTGAAATGCACGTCAACACGATTTCTTCCTCTACGTATAGTCAACGGATATTCTCATTAGCTCTGGAGAAACCTATCAGGCGAGATACTAATATTTTCATCACCCCATCAATTTTAATTGACAATCTTCTCGTATAGCCTAACTGGCGAATAAAGCAGAGCCTCTTTAATAAGAGAGTGCGACATTAAAGAGCCAAAAAAGACGGAAAAACGATTCCGTTCATTGAGGTGGACAGAGAGAGGCAGTTAGCGGCAACCATTTGTGATCTCACGACAGAGATGATTAGAAAGAAGGGAATGAAGGGAGGCCGTTTTTCCCTAAGAGTCGTCATAAACGAATATTACAGATTACATTTACTCGGAAGTGCGAAGAGGAAAATTCGATGGCAATAGCTCGATGTTCTTGGAAATGTATGTTACAAAAATACGCACTGACGTAGAAACATGTTAGTATCCCGAATGTGGTAAATATACTCTAAATTCTTTGCGTAGGTGTTTATCGAACAACTTCAATTGAAGGTAGAATAATCACGAAAACACACGTAATAATTCAATTATGCTCAAAATGAAATTCGTGGAATTATTCAACAGCGCAATTTCTATTAATAGCTACAACCTTATACCTTAAAATATCACAGTATTAGAATTAAATGCACTGTTGGGAATTGTAGAGGTATGTGTATTGTTGATTTTTAACACATTTTCTTTGCTGTAGATGGTACAAGTAGCGAAATAATGTATCTCTTTTACATTACAATTATTAATTAAAAATAATAATATAAAATTAGACTACATTGAGTATTGTTCAGAAAACCACAATGTTCTGTACAGGTAGAGTTGTAATGACAATTAATACAATTAATAATTGTATAAATATTAATAGACAAACAATTATTCCTAAACTAATTATTATTAACCTTGTTATTATACAGAATCAATTACAAACGAATGAATCATAGACAGTAAAAGTAGCGCAATAATATAACTCCATTTTACATTGTAATTATTAATTAATATTAATAATAATTATCTCGATGATTATATTGAGTATTGTTAAGAAAAACGCCACGCTATAGAGGAAGGTAGAGGTAACAATGTATACAATTATTACGATTAACAGATCAAAACAATTACTATTAAACTAAATCATCGTTAAATTCGTTAAATACACAGAAACAATCACATATGAATACATTAATAATGATAACGAATTAATCATATCATGCATGCAAACGTGGAAATGAATGAACCGTTTAATTTTAATGTTGATCTTCTCTTGCTTACGTAAATGAAACTACCACGTCCGCCTCTGACTACCGCTAGACTTTAAAAGATCAGCGGAGGATAGAAAATATCCGCTGACGTTTTGAAGGCGCAGATTAGCCACCGGAAGTGGAGATTAGCCGAAAATGGAAGGAAGCAAAAACCCACATCATGTGCGCATGATTTATTCATAGTTAAAGAGCTTCAGTTTCATTAACTGACCCTGCATGTGATGACCGAGTGCTGGTTAATGAGATTCACGTGATTAATTAAGAAGATACGTCACGTTATGCGAACCACCTCATCGTCCTTTGTGAGGTCGAGCGAAGATGAGTGGAAAAAGAGAAGACCTGCTAACACTTCGCTTTCCCTACCAAACTGATAACAATAATCAGCAGTTTGGACGTTATCCATACCCTAAAATCCCATCTTTTTACCTCTAATGTCCCTACCGGTTAATCCTTGCGTTCATGCGAATTTGTAGAACTACCGTACGACTTGCAGATCTCTTTCCGCACAAACCGATCCTTTACGTCACTTTCTCTGACATGATTCACTGCTTTCACATCGATAAAAACATCACCGACCCCCGTAAAATCCGCCTCTTCGAAAATTCCCGTGTTTGTTTGATGGTCGGATGTGAAAAATCATTACCGTCCTATTTGATACACAAGAAAGATCGAACCTTCCCGAGGACATCGGTACCAACCGTTTTGGAGCAAAAGAAATAAACTGGAGAGCGGGTCAAGGGAGTAAATATTTAAGTCGTGTCATAATTCTTTCAGTGGAGCTAACGTCGTGGAGGCATGTGTATCTCAAGCTTTGAATGTTTCGCGTAGGAAGAGATGTTGGCGATTTTCGTGTTTACACCAAAACTTTCCGTGCTATAAAATGCTACGTATAAAAGGGAAAAAAAGTAACCCTCAATGGAGGTTTTGGATCCGTGATTGAAGATGTTCTTCTATAAAGGTAATCCGCAACTTCATTAGATTCACAAAATACCCTTTCCTGAATTGATAAAGAAGAAAATAAGTTCCAAAAAATATTTCATTGAGTACCAAATTCAAAGGAGACTAATACGTATTCAGCGTATTGGTTCGATAAATATGCTCAAGGAACCTATGCTATACATTTACACATGAATGAATCGTTTCCATAATGAATGCATAACTGGGCATGAAGTTTAAACATATAATAACAAAGAACTGAATAGTAATATGTTCTGAATGTTTGAAGATAAGTTTCCATTATATTCTTTCTTATTCGACATTTCCCCGTTAATATTTAAGTAAATTACCATTTTAAATGTTAATGTAGCTACACCTGAAAATAAAGTATGTATAATTGAGCTTTCACTGTAATAGTTCGAACGTGATTAAAATATTTAAAGTATTATCCACAGAATAACTCACAAAATAGTTTTCTTAACACTGTGACTCTAGAGTTGGCCTATTTTGCTCCATCAAAGCGGATACAGATAACTTTTGTCTTTGTTTTCTGGATTTCGTCCAGATACCTTGAATGCGATGTTTACCAACACTTAAGTGCCAACTTGTGTCTTTCTTATTTAAACCTGACTTAATTTACATAGAAATAATTCCAAGGTTTAGACCTTAACACCCCAAGATAATTCGCGTAGCTTTATTCTTGGCGTTGAGGGTGCGGGACATTAATTCTTAATACGGACACACATTCCTAAAATTCAATTTGGTTCACCTTCGAACAAATGGTCGGCCGTAAGATAATCAAACAACGATATTTCGTTACCGTAAATGTAGGTTAGTGCTGATGAATTGGGATGAGCTCAAGGCAAACGCTCAAACTCATATTCCTTTTGCGTTCGTATGACGCCCACGATTGGCCAATCTGAGATACGCTCACTAAATAAAAATTTCATCAGTTCACCTGTAAACCCAATCACCTTTATATCTGGAACGTAAGTAAATACATTCTTATATCGACAAAAGAAAAGCAAACTAAAAATAAGAACTGGTTTGATTTAATAGCGTGGGATTTTGATATAAAAAATAAATGACTTATAATCCGTTTAAATACATCTAAACTTTCTATTAAATGCAAATCTCCTCGTCAATGAATGAAACTGTCAAAAATGAAACTCGTATCGTAAAAATGATCGAAATAAGATAATATGAAAAAATTCAACTTTATTGTCACAAGCAAGGAAATATATATTCAGTTTCAATAGCTAAAGACTACTCTTATAACTATCAGACAACGTTAAACCTGCTAGTTGAACCAATAGACGCTGTTCGAAACCAAAATTTTGAAAAGCTAAAGCAAAATTAATTATCGATTTAATTAAATTAATAATTGATTAATAATTAAACAATACTGGAACGTTTTTCAATAAGGACCACTCCATTGTTTCTTTTTAAGATTGCAATCTAAATATGAGAAACCATGGAAAAGACAGACAGACAGGGACAGAGGTTGCTATAGTTCCCAACTTAACCCTTCATCAGTACATTAGGGAACTTCCTCAAAAACTAATTGCAGACATATGAGATGTAAAACATATAAGCCAAATGTATCGGGAGCAGATAGTCTATATTTCACATACGCAGTAATATTTTAATCCCATTAAAGACCTACCTAAAGTTTCCCATTTCTCTATGGGGTACATCCTTACCATCGAATATAATGAATTATAAACCTTGTACAACACTAAGCATCTTGGAACATATCTGCACGGGCCTACCAAGGAGGGCTAATATGAGGAAGTGGGTCTTTCTCTCCCAAATCCTTATAAAAGCAAGAGAAGGTGGATCGAAAGCCTTGAGCGCTGATCCGAAAAGTGGACTCACGCACCCATTTATACGGCCATTCCCCCCATCCTCGATGATTCGGTTTATTTGCTGGTTCAATTGCCTCCAACGAACCCACTTCTACGCGCACCACAATGGGTCGGCCAACGCTCTCCCTCCCAATAGAGACGCTGTATTAGTAAATTACTATTTAATTAAGAATTACGATTCGGTACTACGTTGGTCGGAAAAGATTACAAAGAAACAGAAGGTATGCACGAAATAATGTTATTACCAACAAAAATGGCTTGTGGATTCCAAAAGTAAACTAAATACTTACGTAAATAAGTCATGAAACGATATAATGAAAATACGACATCTACAAAGAACTTCTAACCAACTCACAACTGTTTATATAACTACGGACGGCTGTATTGATAACATTCAAAAACGTAACAGATATAAAAGAAAGAGTAAGGATACAGTATTCCAAATATAGGATAAAAAATATTCTTTCCTTAGACAAAATAAAGATTTATAACAATGTTCACAATATTTTACCTATTATATATTTGCACTTATCTATGAAAGCCTTAAAAAGCAAGGGTTACGAAACTTTAAAAATACTTTGAACTCTTACCAATATCTTACGAGTTCGTATTCATATACAAGTATGTCAAGAGAGAGTAGTAGCTTGTATTCGAAAAACCAAGTCATTTCAATGTTAAGCTATTTTATAATCCATAAAATACATGTACATACATACACGATGCATGTTAAATAATAAACGTTATGTTTTCATTACGATAATAAAAGATATTTCCTCAAGGTTATCAAAATTAGTTCACCCTAGAATGATACGTGATGACTCGCACGTTAGCTCACACGGTCAAATAAATTCCTTGAAACTAATTCTTCATTAACCTTTCAAACATACGTCATCGTAGTTAATTTAATATTAACTCGTCCAACATACTGACTAATCCTCGAACGAGAGAATTAAAGCGCAGACAAATAGCAAGCGATCGCGCTGAACCGGATAATCTGTTAGATAAGCTGAAAGACTCAGAAAAAGCTGCTTTCGTGAATCAGATCAATCCGGGATCGGCGAATCGACGCTTTTGGATTCGAAAGGCTTCTTATAAACGGACTCTTAATAAAAACGCGCTTCCGTCTTCGCCGAAATAAAAGCGAGGGCGTGACGTAAGAGATCCCGCCACCTTGTTCCCACACGTTTCCCAGCGACGAATAAATAAGAGTGATCCTTGGGAAACAAACGCGCAGCTTTATCTGGGACGCGCGGGCTATTTCGGTGGAGGGAAAAAGGGAGGGAAGGAGGACGGAAATCTGTCCCGAAAGATGAGATACGCAAAGGTGCAACGAGATAGTGCAAGGCAAAAACAAACGAATGCCTTCAAAGAGACCTGGAATGCTCGCGCCTCTTATGCGTAGAGGTTATTGATACATCGGAGTAGCTAAAAATATGTGAGTTCAGCAAAGATAATACGAGAAGAATTCAGCAATTATTAAATATACTAAGTGGAATTACCAATAAGTTATTCAAGTGGTATTTATAACCAAGGAAACACATTATAAGGTCATTATTCAAAACACTGAGTGAGTAATACTCTAGGAAATTATAATCGAAATCTCCTAAATTAACTATTAGAGACAAATTCACAGTCTGTATTTATTTCTCTATTTTATTCATTCAGACAATGCAGAAGTTTTAAATTAAGATAGCTATGATATATCTATTTACAAATTTGCATCTTTCCATCCATATTTATATCTTATTCTATTCATTTCTTCCATAAACTATTAGGCAGTACTCATTACATTTTACTTTTTGTACGGATCAACTTCTAATAGGATCATATTTTGTAAAAATTCATTTACACTATCATGTGTTAAACGTCTTTACAGTTATGAGACATTTCTCAACACGTAGAATAATTTCAAATAAAAATACTAAATTTAAAAGAAAACATTATTTGGGGAAAAGGAAATTAGTATTTCGGATTAGACAAAAAATGTAAAGAAGAATAGTTGCTATTAATCAAGAACGTAGTAATTCCCTTCCACGAAAATCAATTCAGAATACGTTCCATCCAAAGTTATGACGACTTAATACCCTACAACGTCGAAGCCATAAAACTAACGTAAAGAAATATCAAGGAAAACGGGGATATAATTATAAAGGAATTCTGGAGAACTGACTGAATTTCACGAACATGTTTACTTTTAAAGAAATTCGTAGAATTGAGGAAAACATTACGTAGAAGGATCTGATGAACCAGTGTTAAACGGACATCCTCGGTAAAACTACTATACTACAGTATAATTATATGGGAAGGTAAGGCAGATGAAGGATTTCAAGCCTTGGAAGCATACAGTTAAATCAATTTCCCCGAAGATAATTTAAACAAAAGTCTTATACAAGTCTTGCTAATTGTAACTCATTGATAGAAGAAGTATTAGAAGTATCACATCGTATCAGTATCGTATAGTACTCACTGGATTTGAATGTTAAGTTCCTTTTATGGGAAAATGAGTTTCGTGTGCGCACATAACTTTTAAGGATGCATCTGTTATCTTAACAAAGAGACAGACATACCGAAATTGAGGAAGTATTCAAATGAAAGTTATTTTAGTGAAGATTAGTTATGAGGAAGCGAGTGAAAGACAAACTTCGGAAACGCGGTCAAACGCAGTGCGTGGTTTCCGGCAGAGCGAAAACTGTATTTTTAAAAATCTGGGATTTCCATGGTCACGCGAAAATTAAACATCCATGCACATTTATACACACACGAAAAGAATTAGGGAATGAAATGGAGAGTAAAACCAACTATTTGGCTAATTGTTCAACGAAGTAGTTTCGTATCAACGATAAAGAAAATAATTGAAATTCACCTTAAAAAAGATTTAAGACATTTAATTCAATTAAGAGAACATAGTATTCCTTTCCAATAATAATACACTTAAATTTAGTGATTAAGTTACGAGTTATAGTATAAATATATCAGAAACAACTTAGTATTATCTTTGATTTAAACGATTGGGTAGTTAGGGAGTCTTAAGTATAGAAATCCATTCAAGTTGCTAGATTTCCCTCGACTTTGACGTACCATTTGAATAATCGATACGAAAATAAAATTGAATAATCCCTTTTTCTACGAATTATACTCAAGTAGGATAAACGGAATAAACAACTATGTCATCTAGAATGGTACTGACGTCAAACTACCCACAAACCACTTCTAGGATATTGATAAAAGAATAACATTGTTACTATTGACGTAAAACAATTCCGTGAATGGATAAGTCTGCACATTACTCAATGAATTGCATCTATACATCCAAACATAGAATATTTTCTATTTAAATACTTCCACATAGAGTACTCAAATGAGTACTCACTTTAAGAGTAATTCTCGGCTCTTTTAAGAGTGCTTTAAGAAAGCCATTACTTCCTAGCAATGTCCCTCCTCCAAATATAGAACAATAGAATGATTGACAATGAAATAATCCTATTCGATTTATGACGAAATTATAGATTCAATCACTTCGTCGAAAGTGACTTGAAGACATTCGTTGGCGATGTTGAGATGATGCTTATGCTATTCAAAAGTGACGATGGATTAGCAAAGTAGTGCTCTGGCAGTGTTTTTGACGGTATGATCAAAGCAAACATCCCGTGTATGCCACGGATGAACGATGGACCGCTAAACGATATGTAAATTTCTCTTCTCTGAATGGATCTTTGAGTGAGAATAAGAAACATGAATGAAGAAACGAGCACAGATTACGCCTGGATCAGAATATTAATGCAACTCCCTCTTAAATCTTACGAAAGAAGGTCTTGGTTGGAATAGATACGATACATTGTTCTTGGAATTCGAGTTTTGACACACCATTGAAGATCCTCTGTTTATTCTACGAACTCTCGACCTTTTACGAGGAGTATCAAAACGTACAAAGGTAAATACTATGCTTTGCTCATCAAAGACCTTTTTGAAACTTAGCTATCAATAAAGTGCTACAATTAAGTAATTGTTGAGAAACAAAGTAATTTCTTACTATCAATTATTGTGCATTCCAATTTAAATGACATTAATTAGTTAAAGTTTCAATTGTTGGAAATAAAAAGAAAACGAAACTTCATAGTTACAGGTAATTTTAGCTTTCTTCCGAACATTACGTTGATGCTGTTCTGTTAAACTATAAATTTGTATCCAATATCAAGTACTTCTTGATTTATTGAAACACTTTTACATTCTTTCCCGCATAAATAAACACATCTATAAAACAACATTTTCTCAATTTTAAACATCGTGAATAAATTGCTTTCACAGCCAATCATTTCCATTCATAATTTAAACTATTTTATTCAGATATATTAGCGCCTTCACGTTGAAAATGATGACTAACAATACATTGTCCCTAAAAGTAGATGAATTCCAAGAGAGAAAGAGGTGTTTATTACAGCCATTGTGATTGAAGCTCCTTTTAAAGAGTTTCACCGCAAAAAAAATCTACAGAATCACTTTCTTTGAAGCTCCATAGATGCAAATCATACCATATCCCAACTGCGATGCAAATGATATGAAATCGTAAGGAGGTCAACACAATTTACTTAAGACAAAAACGGAGAACGTGATCCGGTGAGAACCGCTGTTAATTAGCATCAGCAATGTAACTAACCTACTTACTACGAATGGTTGAATATAAATACCTGGAAGGGAAATATTGAAAGACGCGACGAGATTTAATGGCTGAGATTTCTAACATTTGCGCAGTAGAATAGATTATAAACTCTAACAAGACTTAGCTAATGAAAATAATAAATGATTCAAGCAGTAACGTACGTTTCAATAAATGAGAAACAGTTAAGTGTTCTTATATTCTTCCTCATTCAATTACCTATCAGAATCTACCTCATTAAGTCCATTACTTTATAGACATGTTTGAATAATATTTATCTCGTCTCTTTCCGATATCGTTTCCCTTTGTTCTTTTAAATTTTTAAATACATAGAAGTGAATTATGAGTACTTTATTTCCCACCGGCTTCCTCTATATAGCCTATCTCACAGTTTAATATCTACTTAAAAATACGCCCTCGTTCCAAAAATCCAAAACATACCGGGATTCGAACCAAGGACCTCAATAGCCTTCTTGACTCTCATTAGGGAAAGATACTGATATTGGACGTGAACGCAGAACCAACTGCATTGAATCCCACAGAAGGGAAACTAGGAAGGAAAAACATTTTTAATTGAAAATCTCCTCCTTACGAATTGCGAGCGAGAACATTTCACCTTACCCTCGTAATTATCCTATTACAATAATAAGGCTACTTAATTATCAAAAGTTATCAAAAAATCCTTTAGCTAGTTTCCTTACGCGAGACAATCGGTAATAAAACATTGTAAGGAACCAAAACTCTCACGAAAGGCAATCTTGAACTCTATCGAACGCAGATTGAGGTCGGTAGGGAGATATTTCACAGCTATACACCCGACCAGCGTGCCGCACGATTTTCGAGATTTATGCTCTCCAAGTTACCTCATATTTGCGCTCGCATTTTGGCCAGTCACCGCAGCTTTTAACTGCATTTAGGCACGTGAAAGTCCGTTGAGGAGAATTTAAAAGGAAATCGTTTAATGCGCCGATTTACTTTGAATGGGAATGAACGAGCGGGAGATGGATTTTATGAGGGAGGCTGATCTCTGCATATTAGTCGCAAGACCGCCGTGCCGTAGCGACATTAAACCAAACCGGTTGGGTGACGAGGCGCCTTGGATACGAGTCGCTTCCCGTAGAAGAAACGTTTCCAAGGTAAACATAAACAGCGAGCGAAATCGTTTCGTAAGAATTCCGAATCGGAATGGAGTTGTAATGGGTGAATGGTTCCTCCGACGTCTCACTCATGGGCCAATCGCTTAGATATGAATCGTGTCCCAAACCATTCCTTGGAGCGTCACACACTTCTTAATGACAGCAAACTAAGTCATCAATGCTCAGTAATGGTGGACAGCCATTGCCTCATTGGAATGCGGCGAGAAAACATTCAATTTTGACTCTACTGTGAACAGCCCGACCATTAACGTTGTTTCATAATGGCACGATCAGTAGAATTAAATCATTCGAATACTTATACCTTGAAAGAAGAATTAAAATTGAGGATTACGAGACAATATGGCAAAAATTCAATTTGGAAATTTCCGTTACGTTTCATATTCTTCAACTACATTAGAATTCCATGCCATTAGGGTGATATATGAAATCCATAGCTAATAATATTTTTAATTTAGAGAATAGTAGAAGAAGTAATAGAAATTTGAATGACACTATATGAAAATTAATTGCATATAGTTAACAAAAACAAACGAACATGTAATAAATTATTTTGAGAGAGTACGTGAATATTTTTAGAACAAACCATGCGTTACTGATAGTATATGCACTACTTTTGTAAATAAAAAATACAGAGACAAGGACAATATTCTTCGTAGATGAAGTTTTCATACTATAGACCAAAGAGTTCACAATAATTGTATTTACATTCCCGTCGACATGAACAATAATGAAGCAAAATATCATGAGATGAGTTCCAATAATCCAGACGCTAACAAGGTATAGTTACTGCTCCATATTTATTCTCCACCCTAGACACCAATTTACCTACTTTTTTATACAACAATTCTAATGGATATCAGATGAAACGCATCCCCTATGAGAAACTGCACAAGACATTTCATTACTCTAACGACCGATTCAGACAAATTCACACAACTACAAAAGTTTTTCACTACGAGCATCCTTAAATTCGAATTCCAGATAGTCTGAAATTCCTTTATAAATATTAAATAATATTCAGCCTTTATTTCGGGTAAAATTTAAATTTACTCTTCTAGAAAAGCATCCTCCTCCAAGTTAATTTATAAATAAATTCTTATGCAATGTATAGCTTGGAAAACGCGATTATCTCAAAAACAGATCCGCATCCTGGCGTGTTTCCTTCGTCTATCTGAAAGAGGGCGTAGGAGGCGTTGGAGATCAAGGGCGGTCAAACGAACGAATATCCATCGGTCGCCTTTATTTTCACCACTCGGACAACCCACCTACCGGCAAAAATGCGCTTCTACGACCGCCTCCGCACAACTTTCCCCGGAAGGTGCATGCATGGGATTGTTACCTCATGTGAAATTAGCCTCACGTAACGTTTCGTCACTCGATTGAACATCGAGAGCTGAATGATACGTTAATCCGTTGATGTGCGATCACATCCTTCTTGAATATCGAAAGATTTTCCTACGCTCTTTGCAGACAATGGTATAAAAATGCTGATTAATTTCTGTCATTGAGGACAGCGTCGTCCTCAAAAATTTCAGAAAAGTAATTCTGATTTAAATGTATAGTATTCTACATAATATAGTATTATACATGCATTAGTGCATAAAACATAACTCACGAGCATCCAAGAAAAATGGTTATGATAAAGAGAGCCTGTTAAATAAGGATAGAACTTAGATAAGGATATTTTAATAAAAAAGATGCGTCGAAAAAGTAATTATTTAATCAGCGATGTTTTCGAAATGTATTTCCGAATAATCACTCTATATAAAGTGTAGATAACGTAATATTAAGTCGTCAAGAGGTTACAAGCTGCTGGAATATTTCTCCAGGAGTAATGGACATTAGAATTTGGTCTGAAGCGGGACTCGAACCGGAGTCTTTCAGTTACATTTATTTTAACCATTAGGCTATCTCATATCTTGCTAACTTAAAACTGAAACAGCCTATAGTAATTTGCAGCAATACATGTAAGTAGTTTTTCTAGAATCTAATAAAACCTATTTAACATTCGACCTTTAAAACAGCAATAGTACAATCTTTACGAGAATTTTTACGGAAAACACTAGTAAAAGAAGATACTCGAGCATCTACTCTTCAGAGACGATAACTGCCTTTGATAAATGAATACGAGAAATTGCTAATTACTTTAACAGTACACGTATTAATTATGACACTTTTTAAAGATGAAAGTCTAAAAAATTACTTCGCAGAGAGAGAGATATTTCCCCACGTACCCCAATTAAGCAATTTCAGCTTAAACTCGTCTTCCCATTCAATTTTGATGTGCAACAAGCGTACATTCCAACTCGTAGAAAAATGTCTCTGTGACACAAATTAATGCCGTACCCGAGCAGATTACACCTCTGACCGAATGCCGTGACGTAGAAAGCGACATCCTTTTAAATAAAAATGAATGACTAAATTTACTTCTTTATTATGGGAAATAAATGTGTTACGATCCTAATCTGAGAACACGCTTGGCACAAGGTGTGACCTACATTTAGAGCTACTCGTCTCGTGTGTTCTGCGCTGAAAAATTCATCTTTGTTTACATTACATAACTTCTTGGAAGTATCAATCGATAATTATTTAACACAAGATATCTCTTAGACAGAAATCTGAACACAATATAGAGAAATACTGTTCATTTATACAAATGAAAGAATAACACACTGTTTAGAACTCACACTTACTGAAGATGGTTTTGGATTAAGGTAGTTCTTAGAATAAAGTTCATGTCAATTCATTGATAAATGAAAACAACAATTTCTCACGTCCATTACGTATTACATTCAATTATTTGCAAAACATATCGATTTACCTTCCCAAATATAACTGGATTGTTTTATAATAGAGTATTTATTATAATATTATCGTCATTTGATACTTGACAATAGAGAAAAATTCAAGTGAATTAAAATCGACTTTACAATTCGATTACGATTGTTTTAATTCCTTTAGTTGGAAAATTAAAAACTGGCATTTTCAACGGAAGAATTTTGCCGCAAGAAAATTCATTATTTTGTAGAATTTTCATAGCTTAAGAGAAAGGTTTTACCATTACGTTTTTCAAAATCATTTCTTATTCCTAGAAACTTTTTAAAACTCTCCGACTATGCATAACACACAATTACACAGAGAAAAATATCACGAAACCCTTCTTATCGGCGAGCTGTTTACACGTTTACATTAAGAAGCGTTCTTAAATCCCAATTAAGATCCATGACTGATACGTTGCCTTGATACAAAGAAGAGAAACTTAAAGAACAAATTCCCACGGATCTCACGTAAATGTTTGTTTGAACGTATAATTAATTTCCCGCAAAGAAAGGTGCTTCCGCGTATAACTCAATTCTAGTCAATTCACCGTGAAATCATGTTTCTTCGCGGTATCTTAGAGATATTAATTCCCACTATTTCTCACTTTTCACGGATCTGTGCTTTTTTATGAGCGGAAAGTATTCGTAGGCTGTTTAAGGCTGAAAAAAGAGTGGAAAGAAGATAAAAAGAAAGTGAGAGGGGTGCTTATAAATTACGTGCCTTCAATTGAGAATAATCGAGAAAAAACAGGCGTCGACGAGATTATATAGGTCAAGCAGTTCAAGAAAACCGCTCAGTCACATGGATTCATAAACACAGTAATCATCCGAGAATGAGTCAATACGGAATGAAATCTTCGAACTTTGTGCAGAGGACTCGGGGAATCCCATTAAAAACAATCGAAATCTCGAATAAATGTTGAGGACAATTGGAAGAAGTCAGTGAAAGTGAATTTTACAAAGGAAGAGGATACCCCATCGTCTGTCCACACTCATATACGAATAACATTAAGAATTATAATTTTCATATTATGTCGGTATCTTTTAGGCAGAAAAAGATTTAAGAAGATGATTTAAAGAAGTATATAGTTTCGAATTTACGAATTAAAGTAGATAAAGTAATGCGAAGCAAATTCTTTTAGGGATTCAAGAAGACAACTTTCAGTATATCCTGTATATTTTCAGTATATAACATGGCATACTACTATATTCAATCGTACATCGTAAATAAAATTTTACAAAGAATCTCATTCAACATATATAGCTCAATACTTCTCGCCTTACACCTACGATAAATTGTATTTTTTTAAATATAATCTCATTAACACGTATTGAAAAGCATATTAATAAAGACACTCGTTCTCAATTGACTTTTAAGAGTAAAAACCTCTTTCAAAAGACCACTAAAATATAATCATCATCACATTATCATTATAAAATATAATTATTCTTCTGTAAAAGAGGAAAAAATTATTTTCTTGGATCTTTTAAAATAAAAAAACAAGCTTTCAGAAGTTTCAGTACCTCTATCTTCCTCAAAATTACTAGCTTGATATTTTCTTTGCCTGAACGAAAAATGAACGGAAACGGAAATTATAGGTGCATAAAATAATTTTATTCCTTCAATACGTTAATCTTTACCTTGAATGATAGGGAGCCAAAATCTACAGTCATCAAAGTAGACCGAAAGCTGGTCTTCTCGACCCATTCTTTAGGAACGAAGAGTACACCTGTCATAACTGCATCCGGAACAACCGGTTGAGAACTTCATTTCATTTAATTATGTTTTACAGGAAATGAGGATTTAAAGAATGAGGTTTCTCCAAACATTTAATATTCACCTTGTAAAAAAGGGAAAATAATCTAAAATGGCAAACATTAGACCATAAGAACATTCGTCATTAAATAAAGTCAAGTATCAAAATAATGAATGACATAAAAACATACGAAAAAAGTGCACTTTGTTATCGCCGCCTTTGTCTAATGGTGATGACGTCAAGAGACATGTCTACCAAATGCGAAGGCAAAAAAGATGTTTATTTTGGTTGCGAGGAAAGCACGTGATGTGCGTAGGCCTAAGGAAAACAAAGCACTTCCCAAATGAAAAGTAGGCGGACTAAAACATTCCGAGAAATTTGAAAAACCAACACCACATCGACGAAATTAACTGAGGCGTGCAGAAAACAGAGAGAGAGGGAGGAACCGGCGGATATTTCTAACTGATAAAGATTCCCTTTAACAGATGAGAGATGGAATGTATCACATCGAAAACCTCATTTTGGTTAAACTCTATAAAGTATTATAATATAAAATTAATACCATTAATGAATTATATATTTGAGACATAAGACCTATACAATTTTTTTTAGCAAAGAAAGTATATTTTATCGTAAATGATCTTCGAACTTTCCACAAATAATTTATCGTCTACATTGAAGATGATTAGAAGTTTTCCTAACGATATATCATTTTTAGGTATAAAATTTTACTTCTAAATTTATTCAAACAATAATTTCGCTACATTCACGTCATAAGTAATCACTACACTCACATAATAAACTATTGAATATTCAGTATTGTTATGTAAAACAATTATTCTCTACAATATTGATTTGAATGATTTCAAATATAACAATTGAACGTAATAAAATTTACGCAAACCCTAACTAAAAACCATGCATCCACTATCACCGAAAGAATACTCATTCTTTATTTACATTTTCAAAATTCAAAAAACTAATATAAAGAATGTTGAACTAAAACCTAAATTATTAAAAACCTATCGTTCAAAATCACTCCGCAATCGAACCGGTAAAAGTTGTGAGTGAAATAGCCTGACCCCTCTATTCACATTTTATCGTAGACATCTTTTATAACAATGGAGCAATTCGAATCAATAGCTAAAATTTTTCTAGGCCGACTATTCTTCTCGAGAACTCTCAAAAAACATCGTTCTCAGATCAGCTGCTTCTTTGCCCTGCCTAAAAATAGACGAAAGATATTCAGCTCGATATTTTTACTACCATAAGCTCGACGGCCCGTATTCAAAATCTTTTGTTGTGATGAGAATGGCGTAGTTGTAACGAACCTCTCAACCATTCCATTTGAGGAAACCCAGATTGGTATTTCAATCGCTTGCAGAATCGAACAGTTAATGATACCGTAGCCTTGTAGAGCAGAATCTTTTGAACCGCAAACTAATACGTTGATCTCCGATTGCCAATCATTTTCAACATTTGCGTTTCACTGTACAGGATAGTCTTCCACCCGCTAAACCGTATCTAAATAGGATAATGAAGAATTGAAATGAGTGAACGATAAATGGAGCATGCGATTCGACCTTCTTAGCCGTACTCATCCGTAGATCGTGATTATCGAATTACCGAAATTAAGCATTGGAAAGACCCGAACGTGACATCAATCTGCTACAGCCGATACAATTAATTCAACGGTCACGAATTTCGCGCTGACTTAATATAGCGTGCATGCTGTAATTCGGCTTTATCTGGAAAAAATTTTGCGTAGCTTACCTATCGCCATGATAGTGACGAAATGTTTAAACAAACTCTATCGCCATGATGTAATATTTGAGTCAGAATCGCGGGATACTTTTTAAGTCATATTTTAATTCGATTAAAGCCTGCTAATGTAAACCCATCTGTTAAGATTGAGCCTCTAAGTTGCTTATGGTCTGTATTCATGAATGAATAAGGCATTACTAAAAAGAAATACCCACGCGTCTAGACAGCTGTTTTTTTCGAGAAAGAGAAAATCAAGAAAAGAAACTCACTTACTTGTAAGTGATCAATGTATCAAATCAACCATATACTTTCTTTTGTGGAACGTTGATAACTGCAACTTCACACTTCATTTATCTCCCGAAAAATAGTCATAAATAAATAAATTCACCAACCAATCAGTGATTTTATGCTAAATCATTATGACAGTAAACATGATATCGAAAGCAATTCTTCCCACTTCCAAATCGTATTCAAACCTTAACTCAACTTCTATTCACATTATTTTATAGTATATTAGTCACAAACGGATTCACGAAAAGTAAATAACCATGGTTTCCTTGGGAAGTTAATCCCTACACATCGATGAAGTTACGCTATAAAATTAATTATTAATCAATCATATTTCTATATCTTTAATGGGATGAGGTTCAAGTAATTTTTCCTCAATTCACTTTTAACAATGAAAAATTAATTATAAATAAACAATTCGCATCCATCCTTATTCCGGTTACAAAACCCACTTGTATGTATTTTTAGAACTTTTTGTATCGCATACATTATAACTTCACATTTAAAAGAATTTCTCCATTCTTTTTACAATAACTATGTATGTATGTATGTATGTATGTAAAAAAACGTCAGAATCTTTATCAATCAATCCTACTTTTTACAAAAGCTCTGTGATTTAATACTGAACTTAACTCATTTACCCAAAAAAGTAAAAATGTTTGCTCTCTTTTGATTGTGATTATACCTCCGACTCCGTTCCATTAACGTAACGTGAACATTAGTTAACCTATTGAAACACACATAATT
Source organism: Pantala flavescens (assembly GCA_020796165.1). Lineage (NCBI taxonomy): Eukaryota > Metazoa > Arthropoda > Insecta > Odonata > Libellulidae > Pantala > Pantala flavescens. Next base: position 14,112,404 of record CM036879.1, on the reverse strand, counting down.
CGCGTCGTACAGTAACGGCATTTAAATTCCCTTTGATGATAACAAAACAATACGCCGTAATTTCATAAAAAAAGTGACGCGCGAAATCGCGAAATTAGCGCCTTAACATCGTGGTACATTCCCTTTGAACCTCCCCTCCACCGCTCGGGTCCTTTCATAAGCGAGCGGACTCATTCCCGGCCAAAATTAGTTTATTGGCCTAAAAGCCAGTTTCCAAATGGAACATGATGACTCGATAGGGTAATTTTAACCGGAAATTCCTCGCTCTTTTCCGCGGACGCCTCTGACATTTTCTTGCCGGCCTTGAGGAGGGACCCCGTTACTAACCTGGCGAAGGTGGAGCGGAATAATTGAGACAGACTGACGCACTTTCGTGGTCTCGTTTGCTGAACCGAGATCGACGTGGGGTAGGGTCCTGACAGCTACCGTTCTGCCCCCGAATTCTTTCGCAACTCGGGAGAGTGGCAGGGGTTGAATGCGCCACGAGCGACGATCAATATATCCCATTGTTGAGAGGGAATCTTCCCGGAGTAAAGAGGCCATCCTCTTCGGAAGGATCGCCTTCAACGGGAGCGCTGATTCGCAGACGGAAATTCGCGGTGACTATTCACGAGGCGCTGGTCGATTCCCGGTTCGTGAATGAAGCACGTTTTGCATTCAGAAAAATGTTATCGTGCACGCTAAATCCGGAGCTCTTATACTTCGGTATACCTTGCGTTCAAATTATATACATACGTATACAAATATGTATTTTCAATATATATAGGTCAAAATAATAGAACTAAAACGGTGATACGGTACAGTATGGAAAGAATATTTCTCCAGTATATCTCGGATAATTTAGAGCATTACATTACGCCGAGGCATTCGGAGATTTTATTCTCAATTAATTCCAAATTTCTTTCCAAAAAAATACGAGCAAATAAGACTAGCATTGATTTTTCATTGATTCGCTAACACAATCAATGATAATTATTATTATATTATATTATGACGAAAGGGAATTAGAGAATGGGTAGGGAGCGATTATTGAAACGTTCACTGGTAATTTAACAACTGAAAAATATTGGTAATAATCAAGTGAAACTAGTACCACTAACAATAAGTTACATGTAGGGATCAACTGCAGCGTATTAATATAGCTAGAGCAAGCTCAACCATCTTTTTAAACAATTCTATATTCCATAAACTTCTGATAGTCGTCGTTTCATATCTAACAACGCTTTAAGATTAAAATAACATCGTATTTAGAGTCTTATTTTACATTGTATTAATACGCATACATTTATAATAGAACGATAATTTCAAATTTAATAATCGTCAAACTATAAGCATAAAATAGAATAGATAGACATCAACGATGAATTACGCTACACAAATATAAAGGTCTAACTAAAGCTCATTTTAAAAATTTTATCCTTTGAAAAAAAGTAGATCAAAATCACTAAAATCTACAAACCTTTTAATGGCTTTGAAATCTAATTCATCGTAAACGTTCACATTTCCGACAAGATACCAGCTCTTCATCTCGAATCGAACTTACAAGACATCTGCAAGCGAAAACCTTTGTTGCGAAGTTCCAGGAGGAGAGAGAGAGAGGTTCATGATGATCTCCAGGGTTACGCATTCAAGAAGCGATGCTTAGGCAGAAATGAGGGGCCGTTGGAGATGAAGCAGGAGGCTGAGAGGAATACGGAAGGAGATTGAAAAATAGGGGACATACGGAAAATCGAACTGCAGCAGAGTATAATAAACTCAGGGTTTCCCTGTAAGCAGCTGGAATTGGTTCTTTTCATCGATTGGAAAAGGAGATTGCACGGGATAAATAGACTGAAGGAGAGATGGAAAACGTTGGAATAGATGAATATAGAGCAGATGGAAACCATGGTATTTGGAAGGGAAAGCGGAATTAAATTCTATTCTTGGATACGTATTCCACCTATCTCTTCGTATTAATTCATAGGATGAAATTAGCCTCTCTGCTGATGTGCTTGACTTTTCTTATGCTCTCTCATAACGCCACAGAAGTCTATTTTATAAAATGTTTAGTAGGTAATGTTTCTTTCAGAAAATTACGTCATAATCTCCAGCTCGGGACATAATACTGTTGGTTAAAAACGGTCAAAAATGTAATATTTTACATCTGCATTTCATAATATTGCAGTGAATGCACTGAATCAAAAATCCTTTTTCATGAATAAAGCGACAGAAATATTCCAACAATCATTCCAGAAGTATCCTTCCTTACGCGACTTTTTATATTAGTATCGTATTTATAGGTATCATTTAATAAAAAACCCTCCAAATTGTAATTGACCCATATGCAACTTTTGAATCTCTTTGATAATGACAAGATAAATTTCCCTGGAAATCAGAGGATCTGGGTTCGACTACCAGGGTCTTTGACTTCCCATTCCTATTTATACCATTACCTTTAATGGGTTACAGGCCCTTCTTTAGGAGTTTCTCTTTCATTGTCACAATAACATAATAATCTAAACTATCACTTTAACTGAGGCAAATTATCACATCGAGTGTGGGTTGAACCCGGCACTATTAAATAAATATAAATGCGATTGTGCTATCCACTCTTTAATCTCCAGGCCATTTGCTAGTTGATACCTAAATATTCCCATAGTTACCTGAAATCATCCCTTTCAAAAGCAATCTCCCATGTTGCTTTAAGATCTAATACTTTTTTTAAATAGAAATATTGACCTCTCTGACAATCAACAATAAGCGGTACTTATAAATGTAACAAAGACTCAAATCTTCAACAACCATAAGGAAGAAATGAATTAGCTTTACTGTCTACTAGGCGCGACGAATAAAAAGCACAATATACTCCGAGCAACAATATCCCGATAGGCGTCACGCTCGGCAACAATGACCCGTTCGCAAGAAACGCAACAGTAACTCTTCCCCAATAAAAATAAAACAATAAAACTCCTGAAAGCCGGGCACCGACGGAGTTCTTGGTCGAGTACATCCGAATAATTCACGCGAAGATCCTTCCGATAAAAACAAAATCCTTCGGCGGCGAAATAAAACGATATCTTCGAACGACCTGATTCCACCGTGAAAAAAGAAATACCTCGGGAGTTGGAAACTTCCGACGCCAGAGAGTATTAGGGTGGCGGGCGGAAGATCCCTTGTGTGTGGGCCAAAACACGTCGAATCAAAGGACGTAACAAATGCCGTCTGGTGTTGGGGCAGAATAAGGAGAGACGTTATCAAAGAGTCGCAGGCGTCCAGAATTTGGGAAATGCGGAGATAGGCCGTAAGTAGCCGAGGAGTGCAGTTTCCTTTGAGGGGGAGAAACCAGATAGTGCTGGCGAACGGAGTCCTGCAATACCTCCGCTTCTTAAAGGAGGACGATAAATGAATGGGGAGGGAGGGGATAGTGAATTCCGAACCATTTAACCCTTCGCCCTTTGCAGACGATTTATGCGTCTTAATGGGACGGGTTTTTCGTGCTTCTCTTGTTTTACTCTCATTTCGAATGCAATTTAGATATCCATTTTCGGAAAATAATTTTTTTAAATTCACCTTTAATAAATAATTAGAGATTTTATTTAAAAACGAATTAGATAAAAATAATTCAAAATTTCATAATAACCGTACTTTATTGTGCAGTTTATATGTAGTAGAGTGAAATATAATTAAAAGGAGATTGCAAAATTACGATTTCTTTCCTCAATTGAAAAAGCGTCGGAAATATTATCAATAATCATAAATTTTTATTAATTTTTAACTACAACCAATAAATACAAAGTACACATTTTTCCTTGATAAAATACTTATATCCTATTTAGATTCTATGACTAAAATATCATTATCTTAAGTATTACAGCAATCAGAAGTTTTAAATTATTCCCTGTTTTAACTTTAATCTTTTGTAAATTGCAATAATAAACATAATCAAATATGGTCTTACATTAGAAACGCTGTCGTTAGCAACACGAAAGTAAAATAAATACTAATACATTCTAAAATATCGACTTAACCACAAATCATTACATCCGAAAAAATGTAACCCTTAAACAATAAAATTTAAGAGCGTATAAAATCTCCAAAAGTTCGCTGGGGGTAACAATAGAGCTCGGAGTGGTGACCATGAAGCAAAAGAACTCGAAACACACAAAAAAAAAACAAAAGAAAGGCAGAAACCGTTCTCATTTTCGGTCAAACCTCCGAAAAGTTTGCAAACGAAAGGTCGACCGTGACACGCCATTCATTATTTTGAGATTTTCGGCCAATGCTGCTACGCCCCAAATCGCGTATCCCCAATTAAGAAGCGATTTCCCGATTTTTTCCCCTTTTTCAGACACAAACGGCAATTAAAACAGCATAGGGACAATCGTAAACAGGAGAAAGAGAAGGAAAATAAAAACTTTCGCCATAAAACGCGTGATATTGGCGATGAATGAGTCGGTCCGGCGAAACTTTTATGGCGGAGGAAATGGGCACTTCGACCCGACAAAATGACCCAGACCATCGCGGAGGAATATCAAATCATAAACTTCTCGGACCTAATAAGCTACCTTTAAAAAAACTCGTACGTGCTTACGATTGAACCCTCCTAAGGCTGGTTAAAAAACTCTCCCGCGCCAATTCAGCCTCCACTGATGATTGCGGATTTGACAGATTGATTGGAGGATGCCAAGGTTTAAGTGCGTGTGCACTCATGTTAGTAAAAAACAACCTTCAAACGAATAGTTTATGGATTTTTACTGTTTTGACGAATTGTTTAGAGATTAAAATCATAAGAGACAAGGAATAATGTTCTTGAAAAGTTTTCGCACGTGAAAATTTCGAAACGGTGCTGATTTTGTACAGCATTTGACTTTAAAATTACAGATATATAGAGTAAATGATGGGAAATAACGTAAGCTGAATTTAAATGATACAATTTATTCACTAATGGAAAAGTCACGATGTATAATAATTCAAATATTATATAAACGAATAATGAGTTGTGCTAACGATCGATTTCTAACTTAAATAATCAGTAAATAAATGGCGATGGTATTAATTAAACAATACATAACACTTTTACTCATGACTCAATAATTCAGCAAATACTAAAACGATTACAATGGAGAGAAAATCAAGCCGAAAGACAAACTGTTCATCGAAATATTATTTTAACTATCAACCCAAATAAATTTCAGATTTGCAGCAAAAATTATTTACTATTAATGAATAAAATCAAGCTAATTTTATCTTATAAAAATTTTACATATGAAAATAGAAAGTAAACCACAACGGCGATTAACGTGAAAGAAAATGTTCAATTTTATACTGGAAAGCTTTCTTAGGTAAATTAATAATGCCAATGAACTCCAAAAAATAAACTCGCGTTTTAATGCGTTCGTTATGTTGTGCTACTAAACGATATTGTGATTTCTTTCCAATTTAAATTTTAAAAAACAAATGAGCAACAAATCCCGGTTTTCATCCCGAATAAACGTAACGACTCTCGAAGATATCAAAGCAATTCGGAAACGAATTTAATCTCGAAAAGAAATTTTTTTATAACGTGATTGGACCCAATTTTCCTCTCGCGTTATATGTGAACTTTGTCCCCTGGAATACCCTCCATCACCTCATTCCGTTCACCGCAGACGACGTAGATGGTTTCATTCGATATTTTTTTTCGAGCCTCGATCATAATGGATCCGACTTCCCTTTTGGGACGATGTAACTGCGGGTGGGTGAGGTTAGGTGGACTTATGCATGCAGACGCGGTTCGACGTTGAGGCCCTTCCATCGCGGAGTTGCCAAGCACCCGTAAATTTTAGGATTGCCCTCTGTAGAAATGAGTCCATTATGCATGCCGACCGCCGAATCTTTGCGGGCACTCGTGTTTTCGGAAAAAATTCTCGGGGAAGTAAAATTAGGTAGATGAGCGATGAGGCTATTTCCCTTTAGCGTCGCTATTGAGAATGGGTCGAGCGAGATGATTTTAAAACGCTTCCCTCCAATGATAATGTCGAAACTAAATAACCCTTCACGTCTATCCTAATAAAATGAATCTAGTGTCTAAAAGAACACCAGCAAAAATATTTGCTCATTAAATTTTGAATATTCTCTTAATTTAAAAATGAAGTATTGATTTGATTTACAATAAATGATATTGTAATTTGAAATTACAATATCGTTACACATTTAACTTTTCACCGCATATATCTTCGAAATATGTCACAAAATCATACTTTTCGTATGTTTCTGGTAATAGGAGCAATAATGTCTCCTTTGCACTAGTATTTAGAATCATTTAAAACTATTTCCTAGAATTTGCATTTAGTATTGTACAGCTCCATAAAAGGATACATAAAAATAAAGCCTTAAAATATTACGTAACCCCCGGTTTAGTAGTGAAAATATCCGAGTCCTTTAAAGGTAAATGTATTAACTTTTTAATGGTAATAATAGTGGATGTCTCATACAACAATTTTAAACTATTGTACGATAAAAAGAACCATATACCTCGTGGTTTAGCATACTAAAATCAATTTACTTTGCTATCCCACCACTATCTATTTAAAGGTATTCATACGGCACACAACAAGTTAAGACACCCGTCGAGTGATTCACTGACACTAAATACGAGAGATGCACGCTAAGTGCAAAGGTATGACCCAGAGAGATAAAATTAAAATACATTAGCAGTGCTCCTTAAAAGCCAGAAGCGCTGGTAATGATGTGTCCCTCGGGCATTACTTCACCTCTCACATATTTCAGACCACTGGTGCGCAACCTGAGGCCCATTGGGACGTGTGGTCCTCGACCCAAAGGTTCTTTCGACTCTTTAAACATTTCTGAAGGAAAATCGTCAAGTAAAATTCGCCAGATGCTTCAATTGGCAACGAAACGAGATTTAATTCAAATGGGAGCGAATTAAATATGAGATTACAGTGTTGAATGAGGGATAGCGTGATTCAGTGATCATTTATCATGAATTCTTGAAAAATTCGTTAAAAATATCATACCTAAATTAATATTAAAAACGTATATTTATATAAAAAAAAACATTATACACGCGAGGAGATGGCAGAGGAAATATATTTAAGGAGTAACAAAAGATAATCCAATAACGGTTGATTCCGTTCAAGGAAACATTACATCAATTGATAATTAATACTTAAAGGGTTCAGAGAATCTGGAAAACCAGAAGGAAATACAGATGAGACAAAGGAATAATCGAACCTGATATTTCGAGACCAAATATCAAGTTGTTTCCCTTCCTTTCGTGTCCTTTTCACCTTGAGAATGCACAAATGAGAAAGACTATTCGTTCTCAATCTTTCACGTACAGACCACCGCCTTCCAGATTTGAGAACGGTTCCTACTCAACTAACAATAAGTGCGATCAAATGCCTTCAGAACGTACACCCAGATCTTAGAAAAAGAAATATTTCAACCTCAAATGGAACTCACTACCACCGATACTCATTTAATAACTAGCACTTAACAATTACAAAGACCTGTTGTTCGAAGAAAAACACCAGTGTGACACCATCGACATTACAGGAGCAATGCAAACGACCTTTATCAAAAATGAAACGAAAAGTAACAAAAAAAACGGAAGCAATGAAATTGAGAATCCAATTTTGTTTTGAGCATAATACATAGCAACCTTAAGTATCCAAGAACCCATCGATGCCTCAAAATGCAACGCTCCAGATCGCAGTTATCGGCCCCATCGATAAAAATCGCACCCCGCTGTTGGCAACGCTGATCATATACCCCCGATGTCCCCTCCCTGTTCCACGTGCCCGGGAAAGTGACGTGTGCGAGGTGAGATTGAAGAGCGGGGAAATACTCGCCCAATCCAGGGTCAGAGGCGCGACTAAACTACGCAAAACATACTGAAACACTTGACCGAATCCTACGCTGGGTCATAACACGAGGAGAGGTGAATTCGAGCGAGATTCAGCTGTCAACTCGTCCACCTGCTATTTCATGCGTCACCAGAGAGTTTTCGCCAAACACTTGGTGGGATTGTGCCGACTATATAATTGATGAGATAGCCCTTTTAACGATTCATGAATCCGGATGCGACCGAGTGGATCATTGTGGATGATATCTAGCAGCGAGTGCTCCGAGGATGAAATACACGGATGTACCAGTTGCTACAGCTGCTGCAACCAGTTCACGCGTGCTTCCGGATGGGATGCTTCCCTTCGTCACCAATCGATCCGGAATTCGCCTAAAGGCTATGGGAATGAGATAGGAATTTCCGAACCAAACCGCACTGAGATCGCATTCTATGACGTATGGAAATCAGGGGGAAAATGTCCGCAGAAATTTTGAGCTGTGGAACTCATCTGCTGGGGTTTCGATATCGACTCACTCCACTACCTCGAGCTTTCCAAAACAATTGACGTGCTTGATATTTCGTCTTACGATATATTTTTGAGAGGTACTTCATTATATTTGAGAGGTCCTTCATTATTTGGCTAGTGTATCTTATTCAGGGTACGGAATCCACCTGCAGAGTATACGTTTCTAGATAAAGTATAGAAGGATAAACATTGGTTACTATGGCGACAAACGTTTGAGAGTTCTGTCCGATAATTAGATTATTTCGGTTAGTGCATCGATGTATTTCTCATAGTAGCTTAGATTTTTATAATGTTAAGATCTATAATACCTCCAAACAATCGCAATTAATTTGTATTTTAGAAGAGATAACTAGAGAAAAAACACTTATTTAAATTAAATATGCTATACATTAACTACAGTTTCACAATAAATGTACTCAAAACAGAATACAAACACATTCGATACCTGTAACATGATCTGTTGTGATATCTTTGAAAGGTGGTCTTACGAGATTTAGTATATGTTTGCGATTTCTTTAAGTCGGAGAGTCTGGAAAAATGTTACCGTTACAGGTTTCCAAATATCATTTCCTCTTGTCATTTATCACCAAGAGAAAAAAGCACTTAAAGGTCTGATCGTTGGGTAATAGGTTGAACAGGTGTTCATTCAGAATCAACTTTCCTGAGCATTTAGCATCTTTTCTCTTCACAAATCAGTAATATACATTTGTAAAGTATCGTTGTATATACGAGTATGTTGAAATTTAATGGAGAATTCTACTCTAGCGATTACGATAAATCTACCAAAAGCTTTCACCGTTTTTGGTGTGAATAAAATGATAGAAGCAATTTAAATTTGCAAGGTTATTATAAATAGCCATTTTTATTTAATCGATTGGATATTATATACATTTGCGGTTTCGTAAACGAATTCTATTCGATAAAGTTTACTATTATGATAGTTATATAAATTAGCATAACATTCGCAATAAGAAATTCATTAATGTCGGATACCGATTATAAAACTGCAACTATTACATAATCTAAAGGTATAAACCGTTAAATAGTAAAAGATTAAACTAAATATTAGAATTTATAATAATTTTCATACACTCAATTTAATGGATGTACAGAAATATTTTGTAAGACCTGATAGAATCCAAGACGTAAGATATTTACGTATGTCCTCGTGGAAAATAAAATTACGAAAGATACATTTCTGAAAATTTTCACCCCTTCCAGTGCAAAGGAGCTATTAGTTTCCCCATTTCCAGATAAAAGTTTACTGAACCATAAGAATATCCTCTCCTAAAATAACCCTCTCGTTAAATCTTCAGGTAAGCAAGGATTGGAGCGGGGAACAGCCTTGTGTGGATAATACTGATCGTATGAGTTAGGAATTTCTTGAGTGTAAAAATCAGTCTAGGGAAAAACGTGCATGCGCAAGTTAAACTAGGACATAGTAAGTGGAGCACACTCTACAGGGAGTAACTTAAAGAGGGAGCAAATACTATTCATGACTACGAATCGTGCTATGTACCCACCTCGAAAATACTACCATGAACATGGTTTAAATCGAAGAATTCGCGAAATTTTTTCTCGACTTACAGAATTACGAGCATATTAACCATGAGATTAAAATATCCCGAAGGAAAAGGAGTGCTTTAAAAATCTTAAATCTAATCACTTGTGAAGATTATCAGGATTCATTGATTGGTCTACAGAAAAGCAAAACCTTGCATATACAATGTAATATGAATATACATATTACTAACAGACTACAGGTATCCTTAAGCTGGCGAATTCAATTATTTTACTTTTCAAATATGAGTAATCATGTAAGAGGATTACAAAGTGAATATTTGATGTAAGTGACACTTTGAATGGAACAGCATTCCAAGGTGATATCATAATGAATATTTATTAAAAGTTCGTTACTGGTTGCCTTTGTTAGGTTGCCTAGGATATTACCATATTAATTATCCTCGCATTGTTGTAAAGATAATAGGCAGTAAAGCTGTGAAAGTTGCGTCATCTACATGAAAAATCCATACAATTAAGGAGAATCATCCCATCGATTAATGAAAAACTCCAACAATTTCATCCAAAACTTCGAGCATTTACCAATTCAACAGTTAGTACAACGTTAACAGCCCGAGTAACCATTGTTAAGGCCACTTTCAATCATTCCGTATCGGATACAAGCCGCTTCCGACCACTAAACTTCCGATCAATCGATATCTCGAACGGATTCCTTCCTCCGAAAGCATTAATAGCCCCACAAGTGACCTTTACGATCCTCCGTCATCAATCTCAATCAAAAACCACGAGCCACTTGTCATACAAACAAGATCGACAAGCACTTGTGAGAGATGAGATAGGATTTCAAGGATCCTCCGATATTAAAGCGCCCTCTCATTACGATTTCATTTTACGAGATTTTTCCCGACCCGTGGAAACAAACACGTACTGTCAATAGCACCGATAGGAAAGGTCAAGGAGGGAAGGGAAGGTCAGTGACATCTGCGCGGAACGCTTTCGCAATAACCAGAAGCAATATCAAACCACCTACGCCTTCGTTGAGAGCTCTTAATTACGAACTACGTCCGTTGCCGATGTAATGGCGCATTCGGAACAATGGCTTTGATTGGTTGGAATTTCTACGAGCGAGAATTCAACCCTCGAAATGATAAAAAAAGGATTTTTAGAACTGATGTAAGGAGATTTATAAGACATTCAACTCATTGAGTTAGTTTATCATTAGTTAAAATAGGATCGATTAATAAACCTACAGAGAATACAGCTATGAAAGACGATTAATTAGGTATCAATCGATTAAAACGAGAGAGATACTAAACATATTTGCATCGATGATGATTTTATCTTGACATCAATCTACATCATTTTAAATTGCGAAATTAACTTTAAATCCGAGGAAAAGGCTAGCGAAAAACGTACGAGAAAGAATACTTTGAGCCTAGAAAAAAGTACGGGCTGCTAATTAAAGCGGCCATAAAAGCATACCTTGGTGAAAACCTCTAGTTGATTAAATTTCCTGTGTCGGCGAGTAAATATCTTCTAAACGTACATGTACGACGTTAATCAAAACCAAAATATTAACTTAGCTGAGGATGAACAGACGCGAACACCATTATGCAGGACAAATGAACTCATATTAAAAGATGTAATGCTTGTCATAAAACATCAAACGCTCTTCCAACCCCCAGGTTCTTAAATGGCGAAATCTAAGTCTGTTTACTTCTCACCGCAGACAACGACGAAACAGATGTCGACCTCGAGGCTAATAGAGGAAGGTGATGACACAAATTGAAACTTCCAGACCGGCGAAAAGGTAAACAGAACACATCGATTACTCCGTGAAAGTTCGCTGTATCTGATGTCATCACCTGAAGAGATCCATACATTACTCATAACGGAAATATGAGCTTTGTACTAGGACAATGACCGATCAGAAACAACGAACAAAGTTTTCTCTTCAAATAGAGTTGCTAAAGAGAAACTTAAAAAGTTGCGAAATTATTCAGTCCTAAGATTAAATTCCAAACGCACGATTTCCATAAAATACAAAACTAGAAAACAAACTAAATTTAGAAAAAAATAAAAGTGAATAAACCAATAATTCAGAGTAACAACAACAGATATTTTGATATGAATAACAAATGCATTCGAATTCGCGGAATCATTAAGTTTCACACGCAATTAATTTTCCATTATTCGTTCTCCTCGCCCAGTAATCGATATAGCCCCGAATAAGGGCAAACGAATGGACTATTTCAGGCAGATTGCACCTTTGACCTGAATGAGGAATTATATCCGAGCAGAACTGTCTGGATCGGCTATTCCCACTATCCTCGCGTGATGAGCTACTTCTCCAAAGGTACCGAACTGTGTCTATAGGGCTAAAACCAGCTGGCCTTCGGGTTTCGTCCTAAGACTTGATTGACATAAGAATAGATATCTTCCTAGATGCAGTTTTCGTCTCTCCTTGACCCAGGAAACCAATTTACAGCTAGTCAATTATGCGACGAAGTATCGAAATTTCATTCCTATCAAAAGGTTTTCCATTTTCATTTCGTTTCACATTCCATAAATTTTGATCATCTCTTTTTAATTGGAAAAGATTCATAACGGTAATTTCAATTACAGTTTAATTGTTAACAGCTCTTCAATGAAAACATATTTGTATAATGTAATGGAAAACAGCGTACGCTATCGACAATGTCTAGACCCAAAAATGAACCAGAAAAAAATGAAATTTTTTCTTCGAGTAAACCACTGTAGCACTAAAATGGATCTTCATTATGAAGTAATAAGTAAGAAAATTATTTATTAAATATGTAAAATTAGAAATAGTAGAAATTAAATAGAAATATAGAATAATTTATCATGCTTGAAGGATTAAAGTCGTTCGAGTTTTCATGCATTAGATTTATTTCCTTTCCGAACTCTTAGAGTTTATAAATGAAAAGGAATTAACTCAAAACGAACTTCAAAATATCTGCTGAACGTTTCTTAAAGTTTAAAGACCCATTCAGCAACATCAAAAATTTACTTCAGAAATTGTGCTTCATAAATTCAAAAACAATTTTAAATCTTTCACTCAAAATATGTCGTCTCGCTTTCAGATAATCGCATAAAAAATGTTTAAAGTATAAAAAAGAAGCGTAAAATTTGGATGAAATCCGTAGAGATGAGATCTTTTGCGACTGCTTGAAGGTTAAGTAATCAGCATACATTTTCCAACCCTTGACGTTGTCAGCTGGGTAACGAATTTCACATTGCACAAAAAAAGACAAGATATTCGTGACGAGCTCCGTAATTGGCCAAGTGGAATACGCTGCGTGGTACAGCCTTTTCACGGCGCATCCAACTGAATTCCACGGAAATTCGACTACGCACTATCTCATTGAATTACTCCCCAGAGCTTAAGCTTCTTAGTCATCTGCCTTCCAAGCATTAATTTCCAGATTAACTCTTTTGGGCCGATGTGACATCGTAAGTCGTTACTGTGCAATTTTAATGAATCACACACTTACTCGAGTGCCTTCAATTCGATGCCTGCAGACGTTCCCCAATTAATTTCTCCAGCGATTCGACTGACGCGACGAACTGCGGGTGATTCAGCCGTGAAATTATGGATAACAGTTGTTGACAGTCGTTAAAATCGTAAGTTTCGAGCCAGTTTAAAAGGTTAATATAAATATAAGTAAAAACATTTAGTGTTGAAGCTGTCTGCATTAATACTGAAGAATATATTTCTCGGCTGTGAGTCACATAATTTCTAAATTAACACGGTATCTTCATTGATTCTTTCAATAACATTTAAAATAGGACCAACTTATAGCTTGAATCTTACTTCGTCAAATTCGTAACACTTTCGTTTATGATGCTTGAATAAATATACAAATGCCATATAAAAGTTAATCATAATGTAAATAATAAATATAATTCATTTGAGAAACGAATGAATGATTGATACCACAAATTTTGTCCTTTTTTAACAATCCTTAATAACACGTAATTCCTAACTACAGATTACTATATTGTAATACCAATCGCGTTTTACATGCTTAATAATTGAATTGTGATACATATATTGTACAATATTATCCACCATGGATTAAATTAAACCAACACACTATTAAAAGAGAGTATTTCCAAGAATAATTTGAATTAAATATCCCTTCCTTTGCCATTCTTTACCAATAAAATCTTACGCAACCATCGGACGAATTCAACATTACACGAAATAAAAATTACGTACATCGTGTTTCGAATGTCACTTAATCAACAACTGTGAAAAAATTTACGAAAAAAGGAATACTTTTACGATAACTTTAAAAATCTCTCCATGGTGAATAAGACCAGAATTAATATCCTTGAAACACGTTCATCGAGCAAAATATAACATTGGAAGTCGGACAGACGCCCACTATCATTTCGTAAGGTTGTTTCGGCGGCATGTGTGTCCATAAAAGAGCAAAATGGTTATATGGAGAATTCTTAACTCGGCTACCGTTACATTTGAGAATAATCAGACGGACCGATAAAGAGAAATCCTTCACCGAATTCTACGGGATGTCTCGGATCTGGAAGGGAAAGACACGAAGATTGGGAAAAAAAGACACGAGGATCACAAAGGCGACGGATCTGAATAACTGTCCTTGAAGCAACTCTTCTTGAAGCCCGCGAATGAGAAACTTTCCAAGTGCCACCGTCGATTTGACTTATCCGTGTTCGACACAAAAGTTTATCGTTACGGAAACGAAGTTGAAGATTGGCGATTTTAACTCGTTCGTTTATAAAATTGGAGGAAATCCATTCCTTTGCTTACGACACTTCGATGCGATGGAATTAAGCCATAGGTGCTACAGCTGGGCCAAGGACATTTTCGCATCTCCCTCTGTTGAAAATCGGCCAAAGCAGTCGAGTGAAAATTTCACTCCTTTAACGTGGATAGAAGTAGGCGCTTAGTATTGATACTACAATATGATATTGCACGATTCTAACTTACGAAAATGTGAAGGACACACTCTCGCAATAGAGAGCCGATAAAGGACGTACATTTTAGTAATGTAATATGTACATGATTCGCTAATAATATAAAAACTTAATTACTTTAATATTTCCATTAAAAATAAAAGATAATATTCTTAAAAAATCAACCAGAGTTTATCCTTATTTAGTTTGAGAGTATTTACTGCAATATTCCAATTAAATATTGGGTAAGGAAAGCTTTCTCCAATACATACTCCATTCACTAATAAAATTTTATGATCAACGTAAAACGTAACTTAGTACATATTGTGCAATCCGTGAGTTTCGACCTGTTTAAAATACAGATTTAACTTATTATATCCTAGAGATATCCAAAACCATCTCCATTATAAAAATTTCGAAATTTAATTTCACTATTGCGGAATTTAAATTCGGAATATATAGCAATTTCAACGTAACGTACTTAAAAATCGATAAAACAATATGTACTTTTACATGATTATAACATTAAGACAACGAAAAGTATAAAATCCTAGTAAAAATAGAAGTACATATATGACAAATTATTGAAGGAACATTTAACACTTGCTCCAAAAATACAGTCGATTAGAGATCTTAATCAAACGGAAAACATCAATAAAGAACTCGCCCGATAAAATCAAAACCTCGTGTGAATGAAACTTATTTTCATGAGACTTAACCTCTCACTCTGCTTGACAATCAGCGAGCGATATTTTCTTACAGTCGATTAATAATCTGATAACCTATATTCAATCCAAAATTTTCTCTGCCTGCAGCTTATTTGCATTCTCTGTCAACATCGGAGGAACCTTCAACCATCATATCTTACCTCGAAATAGGTCGATTCTATCCATATTCTCGATCTTTCTCCAATTCACAAACGTTCAGGAACACATTTGAGCGTATTAATCTTTCCATAAACAGTTAATAACTATATTTTAAGAAATAGACTTACTCACTCCTGATAGTAAATGATACAGTTTCCTAGTCTATACAAAAACCCCTCTCACTAATCATAAAACTAAGTAAGTCATTTTTTGCCAGTTGTCTTGTAGATTAGAAAAATGGAAATCAATTTTCAGAACTATGGTCATTTGTAAAATTTCCCTCGAAATTAATTATCGAATTCGTTATCAAATAGAATAAATTATCGCAAATTTCGATAATCTCACATGATATAATGTACATTTAATGAAAATATGACCATGCTATCAATGATAGTTAGATGTAATCTTTGATGTAACAACCAGAAGAAATATGTTTACTATAACTATTTTCGCAGAAAATAATCACGTAAATATGTACAGAAACTTTCCTTCCTTTCGAAGCCAAAATTTTCTCTAGCTTTGAGCATAGTCTACCATTACAATTCCACCAACTATCACATCTGATCTTTCACAGTTCAGACAAAAGGAAAGACGTCGAGTGAAGATGACTCTTGATCAATATCAACCGAATTGTGGAATTGGTGGTTACAGTTTCCACGCAGATTTTAACGACAAAAATGACGATTCGAGAAACACACCGATTGTCAAAATCTGAGATTCCCGAGAAAATGAACTGGAGGACGCATTCTGGTGGTGTCACCGAGGGACTTGTAATGTGACAAGGTAAGCAGAGGAAAGAGAGTCGAGTTCAACGGGCTGAAACAACACGGCGGGATATGGAAGACATAAAATTCTGCCACTCAACCTATTAGCGTTCTCCTCAAGCGATACGTATTTTCCGCTTCGGTGAACGTCTCTGAAGGAGTGGGAAAGAAGTCCGGAGAAACTTGCAGGGGAGCGATCACCAGCATGATGGAAACGCCGAATTAAAATCCTCTTCTTTTTCCGAATCTATCGTAACAATTGCCTCGTTTTCATGCGTTAATTCTAGTCGATTTAAAATTAATTTCTTCCAAGTGGAGCTACTCATGGAAAATAACTCAACTTACAGATTACTATGCTCCAATTCGAGACATGAAACTTGAATTAATTCACGGGAATTTCTACTCGAGCCTCATTCTCATAATCATTAAATTAATTACCTTACCATCATTACAGAACCTTGCTTCAGCAATTCCCAAAATATGCTTTTTTAATGGGGCACTAGAACTATATAAACAAAAATATAATTTAACATTTGACTACATGAATAAGTAACCACCTATTAACAGGAGAGGTCAGATGCACTGAGGTCAAACAATGGTAATAATCGAATGGAGTTCTCCTTAACAATCACCAACAAATCACGACTCAATGACGCAACACTCAGAAATTCTAAAACGATTGTTACTCAAAAAAGAAAGAAACAACGTGAACAAAAATCCCTACGAATAAGATATGAAGAAAACCACATCGATATTGTTTCTAATGAACATCGACCTAAAATGCGCTTTGTGAAACCCACAAAGATTATTAGCTCATAAGGCAAGTCAAATGTACTTAATCAGAGATAGAGAAAACCCTAAATTTCTGTAGACTTTGACAACGGTAGATACTGAAAGAGCATAATGCATCATTTCGTTTCCCATTCAATTTGCATAGAATACCAAATCTCTGGAGGGATGAAATTTACGCGACGAAAACGATCATCGTACCAGATGACATTCTACCAGCAGAGGTTGTCGATCTCGTCGCATTATATGGTCCCATATGAGCAGAGATAAACTATCTTTTTTCCCACGCCCATTCCAAACGTCATCGTAAAAACGAGGTTGTCAGACTGAAGACAACAGCGAAGATGCTACACCGCAGCGCTATAAAGACGGCGTTTCCTGCAAAACAAAAAATACGCCCTCCTTGGAGAGCACCACGGGTTACGTCAAATGCCGAGCACAACACGATAGTACGGCCGGGGATAGTACGTGAAAGAGTAACGCACTGCCTTGCCTCCACTTTTTGCCCCTTTCTGCACTATCGATCCACAGGTGCCGCCAAAAGATATCTATGCTACTCCCCTCGACTGGGGAACGCACGCGTGACAATACTCCAGGTACTCACCGGCTGCCCACTTGACTGCGAAGCGAAAACCGTCCAAGACACCACGGGGTGGTCCAGTAGAGGTCGATCCCTTTGATTTTCTTATCCTCGCCAAATCACAAAATGTTATCCGAGACGGGAACTCTTCGCGCAGGTCCCTGGTAATCCCGGCTGCACCCAAGTCTTTTTCACACACCCTCAACGCCAGAAAACTTCACAGATATTTCTCCTTCCACCTTCAGATTCGCGGATTTTCGGCACACGATTTAGTCCACTGAACACGCTCTCCTCGCGGCGGGTTTCCAAAACCCCGTCGCTCCTGACAATAAAAAAGAACCGGTCAGAGTAAACAACTGGATGCGACACGTCCGCCCTAAACGAGGGGCTCGGTCGAACTGCGGGGCAGCGAGGGTAAGGTTTGGTAGGAAGAGGTGAAGAGCGGAGAGAGATTAGGAGTGAGGGAGGGGAGGAAGCAGTCTGCCGGGAGAGGGGAGGCACGGCGGGAAGACGGCGAGGGCCGGAAGGTAAACCGCACGCACAAAGACAAAGACGAGTCGAATAGGATGGGAGAAGAAGAATCAAACGCAAGAGCTGTGCGGGCTCAATTAGGTAACCGTGAGATGTGTGACGCATGAAAAATTCGGTGAAAGTTGTTCGGGCGCCCTTAGGCATTGGGGAGCATCACGCATCCCGGTGAAACCTTACGAAACGAAATGCAGCTGAGTTTAATTGGATTGTCGGACGGTCGCCGTTTACGCCGCATTGCACGGGAATGTATATGTTTTCCTATTATCGGAGATGAATGCATTAACGAAGGAATTTTTATCTTTATAATTATCTTTCTCGAAACGAATTTCTGTTTCGGTTAAATTGTAATACATTGGGGCATTTAAATACTCTTTGTAGGAGTAAATTGGTATCTTTCAAAAGCTAAGTATGCTTTTAAAATATGCCATGTATATGTTATAGAAGATTAACTGTGATCAAAGGACAAAAGAATACATTGTTATATTTCAAACCTAAAGGAATGAACATCGCAATGGAGCAATTAATTTAAAATTAGGATATTTTGCTCAGTAGCTTTTGGACTGTTACTTATTGTTTATATTATTTTACATTTGATACAATTCCAAATGTGTCCTACTGATCCACAATAACTTTAACGAAGCTGATTCCAATTTGACTTTTGTATTAAGAACTTGTAATATCTAATATTACCAAAGAGATAGAACGTGCAGCTATATTAAGTACACACTTAATGAAGAATTGAACTTGAATAATTTAATAATCAAATAGGATTGATTTATTACAAACAATATAACTCTGCCATGTAATGAAAATGTATTCAATGAAGCTTTAAAAAGATAAATATCATGAATTCAATTCTGCTACAAGAAATATAAATTCAATATTCCATTTTTAAAAATTCAATATTTTATAATATTTATTGTAGAAAAGAGATTCTTTTTGCATACTACAGGTAGATAAATTGATTGATGATCAGAGTCAAGCTGTGAAAACATGAAATATGTTTAAATTTGTTAAGATATGAAAATGATCACCAATTGGTGATTTTTATGATATGAAGTCACCTTAGTCATTACTCTGGTCTATATTGACATATAAATTTCATGTTCTATATTTAACTATAATAGCACAAACAGGATCATAATAGTATAAGAATTGAAAAATATTTCTATAGCAAATAAGGTAGGTATATATGGAATGCAAACTTCCATTTTAGACTAATTATGGGTTTATATTTAAAAAGAATTTTTTATGTCACTGTTTTATAAAAGTTTTTTTTTCATTTTGCTACTTTTTTAAAACTTGCAATCATTTATTAAAGGAAGGAGTGATTGTATTATGAAATTAGTTGAGTAGAAGAAATATTTAAACATAAATACTTTTGTTGTCACATTAAGCTTTTATTTACTTAATTCTGTGGCAAACAGCAATACATAGCAACTAAAGAAAATAATAAACAATTTGTACAGCTCACACTCACATTCACACAAAATTATATCACATTGCTGGGATATTTATAATAAGGTTTTGAGCACATTTAAATGCATATTTAGATGAAGTCAAGAAATTAAATAGTTTTCACCTTTGTCATGCTTTCCGTTTCACATCACAGTTTGAAAGAATCCAATTTAAACAGTAATCCTTGTATTGACCAGAAATAAAGTCACATCCAGTGTGCCATTGAGAAACTATACCAGCGAGGATTAGGCACAGAATTGAAATGAATAAATTACTGCAATAAAATATATTGATATGTTTTAGCATACCACTTTAACAATGTGCATTCATATCTTGTAAATGCCATATCCCACAAAATGTTTCAGACCAAATTCATCTTTTTTTTTGAATAAATACATAAGAATTTAAAGAGTTTTTAAATAAATTGGGATGATTATATTTTCCCACTCCTTAGATTCAAATAAACGTTGTATGTCAATCATTCTTCCATAACACCTAGCATTTATACCTTTACAGAAAAGGTATAGGAAAGACAACTTACATAAAAGAGTTCCAGAAAGCAAAAATGTCACAATTAACATCAGTATGCATAATTCACAGAACAATGACTGGATACTAAGTTTTTCTGCATTTTTTCCTATTTACATCGAATGCTAAGAAAAATTTAGGTAAGACTTATTCAGCAGATGTGACCATATACTTTTACAATGATCAACAATCATATAAAATATTTTTAAATATTTTGGTTTTTTATTTTACATAGGTTATTCTTTTTAATTCAAAATTTGAGAGGTTGGATTTTTTTACTTTAAAACCCAACCTCATTCGAATAATAAAATTTCCTGAAAATAGTTGTCATGAACAAATTTTAGGCAGATCTGGACCATCAGAATGGCAGCTCGAAAGGAACTAATTATTCCAGAAATTTTCAAATGAAACATGCAAATGACTCCTCCTGTCTCTATGATATGATCAGAAAAAATCATTATACTATGTTCACACTTAGAGTGAGATTAAAATAAAAATCCCTTTGGTGATGAATGCTTCGAATGAAGCACCTAAGCTACGCATTTTCAGACCCACCTGAAATATTTGGACAAGAAATAGCTCGGCCCTAATTTACAATTCCATCCGTAGGAAGTATTCTCATAGAAGCTGGAAAGAATCTAAAAGTTCTCTGTAAATCGATACAGAATGACGCTCTCCAATGTTTCTTGGGACACCAACCAACCAAAAATGCAATCAACTTTGGTCTTCTTTCTACATGGATTTCAATTAATTGAGATGTTTAAGCGCACAATACAGATAGTTAATGTTTCCATTTCAGCATAAACATGGTTACAGCTGAGATTTTTCAAAATGCTCATCTAAAGTTAAATCACATGTAGAAATGACTGACCAATTGTGTTCAAGAGCCTTGAAATATTATGTAGAAACTCTACATAGCACTCGTTGATTTGGTCTTGTTGCACTGCAATGTTTCATAATTTGGTTTGCTATCATAAATAAAGATCTTTCCTATTTTTGTGGCCTGAACTATCCAACAGTAAGTATTTATAGCTGGAGAACTCGGGTGAGGATGGTGGCAACTTTCTTTGCATATTCTCCTTGAACTATTTGCCTGTGGTTTCCATTCAATGCATGAATTCCTACCTTCTTCTCACAGATCTAGAAATAGAAAAAAGCATTTTTAAGAAAAATTCTCCATAAATCCAATCAAATTTATTAAATCTTGACACCATGATTAAGTATGCTAAATCTTCTAATATCAATTCTGCGTAGATAAATATAATTATGCAGAGAAAAATGCTCATTTTTGTAACTTTGAATTTAATTAAAGCTTTATTTAAAATATTATAATAATTATAATATTTATGAACAATTTAAAGCTTAATTTAAAGATAAACTAATAATTTAATTGAATATATATTAAATGACAGATTAATTTTATTAACAAAGGTGTAAACAACCTTACAAAAATTTGATATTAAATATTAAATGATGAAATATATAGAAAATTTACATATATAATTTAAATCTCAAATCCTATCAAAACAGAATAAAAATCATTTTTAAAAATCTCAGACCAGAAAAAATACTTACTGGAGTCAGTCCATAGTCATCTCCTAGGGTAACATAGTTGTGCTCAGCACGCAACAGTTGCACGGGACCCTTTACTTTTCCACTAGGTGAATAAGCATCAGCTGCCAATAACTTTCTATAAAATGACTCTGCTGCATTAGCGAGATCTGTCTCAAACTCTTGAGGAACACAGCCACGAAGGAAGGAGGTTGCTCTCTTAAGGCGGGACTCCCAACTTGGAGCACTTTGAAGCTCTGCTTTGGTCTAAGAAGAGAAATTCATAACCATTTAAATAAAAATCTAATCCAGACAAACACAAATTAACTTTAAATAATATAAAAAATATTTTTCAAATACTGAAATTAAATTAACAGAAAATCTAAAATAAACTATTTACCTTTTGATAATCTAAATCCCTGAACTGCTGAACAAAATAAGTTAATGCATCTGCTTCTTCTTCTACAGTGATTGCCTTTGTTGCCTTTTGATCTGAGTTGGCCGACTGTCGTGCCTTTATATGTCTTGCCCTATGGCTTCCTGTGTGTCTTGCAACATAAGATGGTGATCCATCAATCAGAGCGAGTCCAGCTACCTCTTCCCTTGCACTTTCCAACTGTAGGGCCATTTCAAAAGCAACGCAAGCACCAAAGGAGTAACCACAAAGTCTGTATGGACCATAGGGACAGACTTTCTTCATATGCTGCAAAAAATAGTTTTCGTGAGAAATGGTTATTTCATTAAATGCACTTATCACATTCATTATACAATATTTCCAATTCCTAATTTTCAGAGTATCACATCAATATATATATATATATATATATATATATATATATATATATATATATATATATATATATATATATATATATATATAGTATAGTTCTCATTTTAAAGTTATTCATTTGATCTTGGTTTAAAGGTAAATTACAATTCTACAATTATAGAGTTGGCTTTATAAGTATTTGAATAATAATAGAATAATAATAGAAGCAGGAGGAGGATATCTATGGAAATTAAATTAATTCTAAGCCTTAACAATTGCACAAGACCACATCGATGATTCATTAAAATATATATACCTTAATGTAATATGCCGCTAGATCTTTTATAGAGGTAAGTGGAGCATCAGCTGTACATTGTAAACCATAAACTGGGCACTGGAGTTCTCTGGCAACTGGAATCAATGCTGTCACCAATCCCTCAATTGGATGTACCACAAATAGGGGCTTCGTTTCAAGACTATTCTTCGAGTTTCCAGATGGAAGTTTAACAATTACTTCAGTTGGCATAAGTGGTTGAGAGGGATCAAACTGGACCTGATTGTGGAGTGGGGAACTTTCCCTGGATCTCCTCAGATGATCAAAGTCACCTCCATTCAGGTTTGTTCCATTAACTAATGAGAAATATAAAAACCATTAATTAATAAATAATTAAGCATGGATTTTATAAATTATCATACAGAATAAATGTTTACACTCACTGGTGGCATCCTTTGTAGTTGATGACAAAGTAGCAGCTGCTGACTTTCCAGGACCACCTGCAGGGGAGGATTTGTTTGCAGGTGTAGAGGCTGGAGCAGCACCTCCACTTTCCATGGCTCTAAGCTGAGCAAATGTCATGGCCCTGATTTCTTGAGCACTAAGCACATGATCGTATGTTCTCTCTAAAGTTTGTTTGATTTCTGCTCCCATGATAGAATCCATTCCAAGATCTGCTAATGTTGCAGAAGCAGACACAGTTGATGCATCCTTAATACCTGTTAAAAAGGGTTTAAGAATTGATTATTATCAAAGCATATTATTGCAGTTATTTAAATTAATATGACTTAAAAATCCCTTGAAATTTTGGATATGATGCACCTTCATATCTTTCAAATAAGCAAGAGAACATCTTATCCTCCATTTAACCCTCAAAATTTTTATTAGATTACTTAAAAATGATGTATACGTTTTAGTCATTTTATTTTAAAATGTGAAATCCCACATTGCAAATAATATTTTGATATTTTGAAAGGTATTAACATCCTATATATAAGCGGTAACTAACTTTGTTTCAAGGAGAAA
The DNA here is from genome assembly GCA_020796165.1 of Pantala flavescens. NCBI lineage: Eukaryota > Metazoa > Arthropoda > Insecta > Odonata > Libellulidae > Pantala > Pantala flavescens. Next base: position 14,088,437 of record CM036879.1, on the reverse strand, counting down.
CTATCTTCAGAAATTTAAATTATCATTATTAATACAAAAGTTCTTATTTTCAAATTTAAAATTTTCAAAATTTGAAAGAATGATAAGACTCCTGGAGCTCTCATATAAATCATTAGGATAAGACTTACCAAGAATGTTTGCAATAGCATCCACAAGGCTAACTTTTCCTTCTCCTTGACTTCCACCACCCTTCTCTGCTACAACAAGAGAGGCTAATACTGGGTCAGGCCTCTGAAGGAATGTATCAATCACAGATAAGCATGAAGTCATTCTCTGGGGCAGAGTACCACCAACAACGATTTCATTTGCACCAACTGAGGCCCTAAAATGATTAAATGAAAGGTTGATGTTTTTAGGATTTTAGAGCACATTATTTGAATGGAATTCAGGTCTAGAGTAACAAGTATCAAATCTTACATTCCGGCCATTGTCTCTGCTACCATTCCCACATCTCCAATAGCTCCCCATTGAATGGCCAATCCTGGAAGACCTTGAGCTTGCCTGACTTCGACCACTCTCTCACAAGCTGAGTTGGCCAAACCATAGTTAGCCTGACCAGCATTACCCCTACCGCAGCTGACAGATGAGAAAGCCACAAAGTGATCAAGCTCAGGGCAAAAAATTCTTGATGCCTGATCAAGATAGCAAAGTCCCCTGGCTTTTGGATTCCAAACAGCCGAAAAATCTGCTGCACTTTGGTTCTCCATATAAGCATCCTTAAGAACCTGGGTATTGAAGAATGAAATTATGTAAGTCATATCAAATACACTGATAAGAAAAATTTGGACCAACTAAGTCCTCATTATAACTTAATTATTTTGTAAAATATCATTCGAATCATTATAAAAATATTTTGGAATTAGAATTTCCATATTTTTGCACAAAAGAATATACAAGCTCATTATAAAGTCATAATGTATGCAATACTTACAGCAGCAAGATGGAATATTCCTCCCACTGGCCCTTCCTTGGCGGCAAACTTAAGCAATCGTTCTGCAGATTGAAGGCTTGATACATCCTCTGTAGATACTCGAGCATCAATACCAGCTTGGTGCCAGCGCCTGAGACAGAGTGACTGATAACCAGAACGAACACCGCTCCTAGAAGTCAAAACTAGATGCTTGGCTCCTCGAGTAATTAACCAATCGGCAAGCTCCAAACCAAATCCACCAAGACCACCTGAGAATTATGAAGTTAGGATAAGTTTAAATAGTTTCTCAAGATCTGAGCATCATAAATAAATTATGTTTATATGGGTTTAAGTGAATAAAATAATACTCACCCACTAATATGTACACCTTCTCTGGGTTCATGTAGGTCCTGGGTATTGCCTGCACAAGCTTGTGTGATGCTTTTACTGGTCCTTTCTCAGGTTCTTCATTTCTTATTTTCAGAACGACCTTACCAATGTGTTTTCCAGAACCAATGAACCTAATTAAATAATAAATGATAACATTTTGTAATCCAATACACTTGTAGATACAAATTTTAAATAATTTTCTCAGTCATTTATAAAATGTAATGATCTTTTTATACCATTTAAAAGAAATTAAAAAGAAATTTAAAATTTATAAAAGAATATCTAACTTAAATAAAGTATAATACAAAATTCGAATTTCAATAAAATTTAAAATCCAACCTGAAAGCTTGTTCCACTTGAGCTTCTGAATAGACAGAGCATGGAAGAGGTCTTACTGCTCCAGATTTTATTCCTTGAGAAACAAGCTCCACAACATGTTTCTTATCTTCACCTCCAACATCACCAAAGAGAGCATCCAAAAGGATTCCATGGAATGTGGTGTTCTTCAAGAAAACAGACATACCTAAAACACGAAAAATTTTCATTAGAAATTGATAATGCAAAAAAACTAAAACAAACATAACACTGATATGAAAACTCACCCAAAGGATTGTTGTTTGACAAATCATATTTTCCTATTTCAAGAAATCTTCCACCTTGAGCTAAGCAACGGACAGATGCCTGAAGCTTTTCCTCGGCCAGCGAGTTTAGCACTATGTCCACACCACGACCTTCAGTTCTTTCCATGATCATCTGTTCAAAGCTAGTATCACGAGAATTTCCAATGTTTTGTTCATTCAGCTGTAAAAGATGATATTTCTAACATGAAACTCAATTATAACTCAAAAGTACTAACTTGCAGAGATTCATACAATTCAATGACACAGATAATTATAGAATTATTGATGAATTTTGCTTTTAAATGCCTTACAAAAAGAAAATCAAGAGATATTTCTTCCATATATATTCAGCATTTCATTTTCAAATATTTCATCAATGATAGTGTTGACAGTTTAATTTGTACAAAAATTATCCTTAACAACAGAAATTTCTCTCAATTATGAGGATGTGTAAATTGATCTTACATTAGGGAATCGATCCATAAGGAATTTCCTCTTCTCTGGACTACCACAAGTTGTGAAGACATTGCATCCAGCATGGAGGGCAATAGCAATGGCTGCCAGTCCCACTCCACCAGTACCAGCATGTATAAGTACAGAATCTCCTGCCTTCATTCCACCCCTAACACAGAGAGCATAGTAGCTCTGAAAGCCAAAAAAATACATAAATCAATAAAAAGTACTTGGAACATGTCAAAAGAAATAACAGATATAGAAACAGAAACTAACAGTGGAATAAACAACAGGAACAGTGGATGCCTGGTCTAATGTCCAGTGAGACGGGATTTCCCACAAGAAAGCAGGATCTGCAAGAACAGTGGTGGCCAATCCTCTTGCAGGTACCATTCCCATGACTCTTCGACCAGATGAATCACGGCCAGAAAATTCAAGTCCAAGAATACAATCCTACAAAGAAAAATTGGGTCAAGGATAAGAAATCAGGATAACTAAGGTACTACACACAGTCATCAACTAAATTAGTAATAATCCATCTTGTTAGTTCTTAAAAATCTTATTTTGAGGATAATTTAATTCTATTCAAAGTAACAAATAGAGGTAATGCATACTTGTCCAGCAAGATCTCCAGGAAGTGCATCAGGTGGAAGTTTTCCACTCGCCAACATAATATCACGGAAGTTCAATGGAGCATAGTAAACACTGCAGAGCTCATTCTTGGGATGAAGTTCAGGCCTTAAAATTAAAAATAATGTATATTTTATTAGTTGATTGATTTAAATTATTTAATTAAATATGTAGAACATATCTCAATTCTAAATAAATTGGAACAAAAATTAAGTCTAGAATATTTTTAGAGTAAAATTCAGGTAGCAAACATTAGAACTTATTTAGTGAAGGAGAAATAGCTGAAAATATTCATGGAATATTATTTTATGGTTTATAAATAGAAAATAACAATTAATAAAAGGCTAGTTGAGGCTTGAAGTTCTTTCTTCATTTTAGATGTCAAGATTATTAATCTATTTATACCTATAGAATGTTAGAGGTCCTTCAATCCAGCGCAAGCTGGACAAATCTCCTCGCACAAGAGCATTAATGTAGGCATGCTCAACCTGAAGAGTTGCAACATTTCCTCCAGCTTCGGCAGAGAGTTTCATATGCCTATATGATCCCCAAGTGTTTGGAAGACCATTTCCTTCTGATGAGAATACATTACTGACTAAATCTAACTTCAGTTGGCTCAAGTAGGAAGCAGGCCAGCTGGCCATTTTCTCGGGAAGAACTGGTAGTGCAGAAGATGCATTCTTTGGCACATAAATACTCCTAAAAATAAATAATAATTTCAATATTATCTTATGCTCTGCATAACTTTAAGAAATACATTCTGTATCCTGTTGATATACTGGAAGACAACTTTGAAGTTTTCTCACCTGACATTGTTTCCACCAGGCTCTTGTCTGATGCAAGTTGTAAGTCCAAGAATTCCGCTGAAATCATCACCATGGCTTACCACATAAACTCTGAAAGGAGAACCTCCTTCAGCCTCACGGTTGCCAGCAGCTTCACTCTTTTTCAGGGCATCCTTTAATTCATCAACCCAAGCAAAATCTTTTACAGCTCCACTGTCAGCCATTTTGACTCTAATTACTTGACATTCTACGCTGGACAGCTCAATAGGCTGGAAGAAGAAAGATAACATGTTTTAATCCTCTGAAAAAATTAAGCCTTGTTAATTACCTGATTTACATTATCTTTTAAAAAGTTTGTATCATACAATAAAAAATGTAAATAGAGTTTGTTAAATTTATTGCAGGAATGATCAAAGCAATAAAGGAGTTTTCTAGGTGTAAACATTGATTAGATTAATTATTAGTAAGCCTCAAATCAGAGGATCAGAAAGTATGGCATCATATGAACATAATCATTAACATTTGTTTTCCTTCTAATTACAATTTTATATCATTCTTTTTTAATGCACAATATCAAGAATATAAAGTTCCAATAAAACATATTCAATTCCAAATGAAACCTATAATATAGGCAGAATATTTAAACTATATAACTACCTTCCTCAAGAGCAACATGGTATTGCCAACACCAACTGGCTGTGAGCAAACAATTTGTAAATCTTTCTCGCTCATTGTTTTGGCAGTGCTTTCAGATTCCTCAAGCATTATGAATCCTCCATCTTTCAAGAGTGGTAACATATTAGGGATCTCATTAATGCCTTTCCCAATAACTAAATGGCAACCAAGGTGGGGTGCCTCAGAAGCCTGAGTGACCAATTTCACTCCCAAACGCTCCAGAACTTCTGGTTCTTGTGCTTCTACTCCAGTTGGAAGGATGGCAGTATAATCAACCTGAACAAAAGTTACGAGAATCAAATACATGCATTCCACGGAATATTAGGATTTCATTATCTATCAGGTAACTTATTTTCATATTAATTCACCTGCAACATGGGTTCCTTGTCATACACTTCAAATACTGACTGAGCCATACTGATACCATCAGTGCTCATGAATTCTGCAATTTTCAACCTAAGAGCTCCAGCATTTTCAGAAGCAACTTGCAGAGTCACCTAGAAGAAATTCTTATGTTAAGTAAAGTCCATACAAAATTAAATTTTTTTGTATATCATTCAAAAAAGTATTCATATATTATAAAAAATATTTATAGCTGGTAATTTACATAATTTATGATAATAGTTCAAATTCAATAAAAATGGAAGCAAAAAATTACACTGAAGGTAAAGCCAGTATTAATAACCCATGATTCATGCTGAGAAGAGAGTTGTCAGCCTTGACATATTCTTTGAATGTTAGCATCACCATCAACATTCTAAATGGTATTTAAAAATTTAAAAAAATATTTAATAAAAGTAAAAATCATGAACTAAAGCCTTTAACTTTCCCATATTTCATAAGAAGGATTTTGTGCAATTATTCAAAAAATTATAATCAGTAAAAGCATATACCTGTAAGGCATCTGCTCTGACTCGATCACATCCACCACTGATGGTAGCTTGATTCTTTTTCCCTTCAATCTTATATGGTACAAATGTATATTTTTCCAAGCTAGGAGGTGCTTGACCACCTCCCTGTTGGTGACGCCTCGGCGCCAAAGATGCCTTCATTCCTCGAAGTTCAATGCCTCCTGCTTGAATCACATTGATGTTGCGATGCATGGTAACTTCAATACCATCTGTAAAGTTAATATTATCATTAAATTTTCAAATTTCAATTGAAACAGTATTGTATTGTTGAATTTATGACAAAAATTAAATGTAAAAATATATTTACTTAATATTTATTATTCTATTATAATTTTAAAGTTTTACATTAATGATGAAATGTTACCTTTTTCATTGGCAAGGGCTTCAGCCAACTCCTTTTGCTTCTTTGGATTAATCACAGCCCTCTGAATACGAGTGGGCAGATAAAGCTCCCTTGATGTTTGTCCAAGAATAGAAAACTGCAGCATTGTGTCCATGAACGATACCCAGTTCCCAATCCAAGAAAGTTTTCCAACCAAACCTATGATTAAAATGAGAAATGAGTTATTGATAATGAGCATATTATAGTTCATAAGCCAACAATAGAAATCAATATTCTGATCAATCAATGCATATCAAATTTAAGGTTGAAATTTACCTTCATTATCAGACTCCTGAATTCCACGGAAGATTCCTCCATAATCGTATCCTCTAAGTCTAAGCTCCTTATAAACATCATTGGTTACTAATGGTAAAATGGGAGTTGTCTTGCATTCTTTGGTAAGTTTACTTTGAGGCTTAGGCAATTTCAGCATGTCTTTGTCTGGATTTTCTGATGCAAAGATTTTACCAGATACAGCGACTGATCCACCTTCTGACAATTCAAACTCTCCACTGCTCTCAAAAATATTCACAAGAAGTTTAACAGCACCTATGGATAACATTATATTATCAATCCAGCAATACTTAAAAAGTCACTACCATCAAAATTAAAGAATTTCTGAAAAAAATTAACCCCTTCATTGGTATAAACTCAAACAAATTTCACTCACCTTCTTTTGGCATGATTGTGGCACGATGGAATTTAACATCCTCAAGCACTACAGGGAAATCTTCAAAAGACTTCCCTTGAAGTTTAGCAAAAGTTTTCCAAACGAGGGTCTGAAATAAATTTAATTATGATTTAATTTTATTTTTGATCAGAGTACAATTTTTATTATTAATACAATTATAATATGCCATTAACAGAATAGAGATAAAAAACATACCAGATAGCCAGTTGCTGGGAAGAGCATCCTTCCATCGATGGTATGACCAGCTAAATATGCATCTTCCTCTTTACTCAAATCAATACTTATGACACTTTCTCCAGAACGTCCAGCGCCCTGATAAGAATAATTCATAGTTACCAATTAGTTCAATAATATTAATTACACAGAAATTCATCATTTCATAAACATTAATAAGCTTCGAGATATTCTTCCTACAGTTTTAAGACTACTCAGAAAAACAAAAAAAAAATTACCTTTCCTCCAAAGTTAGCCACACTCCATTCTGTGCTGTGGTCCCAACCAATCAAAGGAGCAATCATAGGTGTACCCTTAGAAACAGGGAATTGGACCTTAGGGTAGAGTTCACCCAGATGAGGTTGTAATCCAGCATTGTACAACCTTTAGGTAAACAGCATACAATAAGAAATGTTTGAATAATTGAAAATGTTTGTTTGAAAAATGTTTATGATCACGAGTTTACACATACTAAATAAATAGCATAGAACATTTGCAGTCATTTTTCGTAATACCAGAATACAGTGCTTAGATTGAATATTAAAGTGAACTAGAGAACTAAAATAAATTATCAATACAGGAAACTGAATTTTGAGATTTATTACTCCAAGATAAGTAATTACTGCTAAAATTATGGCTTAACAATTAGAACATTAATAATAAGTCAAAGAAAATTGAATAGATAAATACCAAGTGTAATATGGATGAAGGAAGAAGAAGAAACACTTACTTTCCAAGGTTCGAGAGCAAAAATTGTATGTTGTCAGAATGGCCTCTCTTTGACAATCCAACATTAAGACAACCAGGAGGGAGTGATCTGCGTAATACAGCCTTTAGCAAAGAGAAAAAAGATATTTCAGATGAGATATTTTCATAAAATGAAATTAAATTCATTTTGTGATAATTAAAAATGCTTCCTTGAATATATATTTTGATAAATTCTTTTAGAAGTAATATTATCAATATTAGTAAAAATATTACCTGCAGTAGACAATGAGGAGCAACCTCAATGACCAATGCATTTTCTGGTACATGCTTAAGAGCTTCATTGAATAAGACAGGAGATAGTAAATTGTTCACATGGTAATCTGGTGACGAAAACTTTGCAAGAGGTAATCCCCAATCTTTCTCTGGAATAGATGAACTTATCCAGCGGCTAGTACGAGGCTTTGGTGATGGAATAACCTGGAATCCATAATGTATATATTTAAGTATTCCATATCCCATAGCATCAAGAAACTTTTCCATTACAGTATCTTAAAAATATTCTACAATTTAATTATATAATAATTAATACTTTTATTGAGTAAATAATTCCAAAGATTGAATTGGTTTACTTAATGTCTGAAATGCATAACTTTAGAATATCTTTTGTTAAAGTTGATAACTATTTCAAAAGAGCCATCAAAACTTAATAATTACCCTTTCAAGAACTTTTCTGAGAGCAGGACCTGCATCAGCAATATACTTGGAATGGAAAGCTACTCCAGATGATTTGACTTCCTTAGCAAAAATCTTTTCTTCTGTCAGGGTTTTCACAAACTCTGATACCAATTTGGGAGGTCCAGAGATCGATACATTATCTTTGCTGTTGTGGCATGCAGGATATACACCCTCAGGGCATCTAGCCTTAGCTTCTTCCCATGTTAGCCCTTTGAAAAAAGAATTAGAGTATTTATATAAGCCATTTAAAATATTTAAAAGCATAAATATACAATAATATCTTATTCTTAACAACAAAAGTGAATGTTTATAATACTAAATGATAAATTTATAAATGCAATTTTTAGAACTATAACGAGAACTGGGCCTATATTTGCAATGTACATTGAATGGAAGCCAACATTAAGTTCAATGGAAAGTTGAATTTTACCACTTTAGCTTTCTTCATAACCTTTTATCACAAAATTCATGAGAAACTATCTTACCAACAGCTGCCATGGATCCAGGTGGCAGTTTTGCCTCCTGTATGCAGCGACCTCTCCAGTATGCAGCCAAAACGGCTTGTTCAGGCGTGAAACCACCATCAGCATATGCACAACCTAATTCTCCTACAGAGTGACCCACAATACCATCAGGAGTGATTCCCAAAGAAGTTAGAACATCAACCAGGGCAACCTAAGAAAAAATAATTTCCATAGTTAGTATACTTCTAATAATTTTTAGAACTACTAAATGAAGATATTCTTAAAGAAAATTAAAATATATTTCTGCTTAAGCTGTATCTTATAAAATTTAAGTAACTATCAACATCAGGACTAAGACTAGGTATATTAAAATAGTTAATGGCTCACCTGCATTGCTGCGATAGATACGAATGAGTGAAGTACGTTGTCAAATGTATCCTCTTGGGTGGATCCAAGAAGAGCAAAAAGATCTAGGCCATGTGGTGCCAAAGCATTTGCGCAGCGCCGAATGGCAGATGCAAAAGGTGGAAGATGCATCAGAAGTTCTTTTCCCATTCCTGCCCATTGGGTTCCCATTCCAGAGAATACCCACCAAACAGGTCTCCCTTCTGTTCCACTGCCACTTCCACTGGTAGTTCCTGAGGTTACTGCTGTGTATTCCTGAATTATGACATAGAAGATTATATAAATAACAATGAATGAATCAATGATTCTAACAGATACTGAAAGCTAGAGATTATAAACAGGAATCTGAGAGAGAAGCTTTATTTTTAGAATGAAATTCCACTAATTTTTAAGGTAAGACCATTTTTTGTTGAAAATCTTATTACAGTACCACCATACCATCACCATATTCTACAAATGAAATTAAATCAAGCTTCTATTTATTATTAAATGTGTTATGTACAAGTATTTTCTCACCGAAATTTCCCTGGTGACTTCCTTTCCTAAGATTGTATACCCTCTGAATGAATGGCCAGGAATTGGGGCAGAATGAATTTCATGAAGGAGTGCAATCAATTCATCATCTCTGGGTTTGGCTTCAACCTAAAGTTCACAATAGAAAAGAAAATGAATTATTGACTATTTGTTGAATTATTTTCACTCAATAACATTTAGCATTTATTACTAGAGGTTAGAATATGTTACATATAAAAAATAATAGAAATCACTCTATGAGCCTCAAACAATAAATAGTATTTTCACCTTTTCAAGCAATTTTTTAACAGCTTCTTCAGTTCGTCCAGAAACTGCAACAATACGTGGAAGCTCTTGATGATCTCCATCATCAGGGATTTCTGGTTTCTTCAGCTTTGGGTTAGACTGCAGGACAACATGAGCATTTGCTCCTCCAAAACCAAAGGAATTTATAGCAATCAAACCTCCTTCCCATGGGGTATTCTTGCTGACAACCTATAAAATATTTAAAGAAACATTAGGTCTCTTAATATCCCATTTCAGGACTGAAGAGTAAGAAAGATAGGTGGAAATTACAAAACGAATATTCTACCTTGAGCCGACCATCCAGAAGAGCTGGGATATCTGGATTAGGTTCCTTAAAATGGAGATTAGCTGGTATCATTCCCCTTTCCATAGCAACAAGCATTTTAGCAATTGAACAAAGTCCAGATGCTGGTTCAGAGTGGCCCATGTTTGACTTCACTGAACCAATCAACAAGGGGCTGTTAGCAGGACGTCCTTTACAAAAGACATCAGCTATTGCGTTCACTTCTTGTGGATCTCCAACCTAGAATATTGGAAAAATAATGGATTTTATTAGTTTAAAAATATGATTGATTTGTATACATCCATGGTGCTTGTACCTAATTAAAAAAGGCAAATTTAGTGACTGAAGTGGATGATTTTGAAAATTAAAATTTCTTAATTAATTGGATAAAAGAATGTATCTTCTAACCTTTGTTCCTGTGCCATGAGCCTCAACATATACAACATCCTTTGGATCTACTCCTGCTTCAGCATACACTTCCTTAATTAATCGACCCTGCATCATTCCTGAGGGATATGTGATTCCTTGTACTTTAGATCCATCTGTATTGGTCCTAGCATTTACAACAGTAGCATAACGCCGAAGACACACGGAAGAACGTTGCAGGTATAGAACAACAGCTGCTTCACTTCTCACGTATCCATTTCCTGAAAATGTGTAAGATGAAATTTATTTTATAAGATGAAAACCGAAGCAATTTAACACTATCTTTTATGAATGGTATGTGTGGATTACCTGAAACATCAAATGCCTTGCAAGCTCCATCAGGGCTCAACATTCCAAGTCTGTGGAATTGTAGTGAACAAGTTGGTTTCAATAAGAGATTCACTCCTCCAACAATAGCAGCATCACACTGTCCAGTTCGAATGGCAGTCAAAGCTTGCTGAAGAGCAAACAAACTTGAAGAACATGCTGTGTCAATGGCATAGCTTGGACCTGGAAACATATAAAATATATATATTATGGAACTAAAAACCAAGAAAATTAAAACAATTAAAAACATGGCTCCCTATACATGAGGAAAAAACAATTAAAAGAAAAACTAACCACTGAAATCAAATGTGTATGAGATTCTGTTGGGGAACATAGCTCTGCAGCAACCAGTGAGTCCATAACCGTTCACTTGTTCTGGATCAGCTGTCCAGAATTCATCTGATTCGCTGTCTGATACACCCACAAACACTCCTGTTCGAGATCCTCTTACATTTGATGGATTTACACCTGTTAGTAATAAAAAAATAGCTAATTAAATATTTGTACTTACATGACAACAAATGTTTCAATTGCAACAGTGACAAAACATTCAATTTTTCAAAATGAACTCGGTATAAATTATTTCATAAAACACAACGATGATGATAGTGAGAAAAATCAATTATTAGTACACTCACCAGCATCAACAATTGCTTCGTGAGTCAATTCGAGAAGCATACGAAGTTGTGGATCCATCACATGGGCCTGCTTTGCATGTACGCCAAAGAATGTGGCATCGAAACGGGACAAGTCCCGCAGTTTTCCGGTACGTGTTGGTAATCCATATAGACCTTTATGAAGAAAAATACATAATCATTAGACATAGAACAACGATGGCACATAGAAAACAAAAAAAATCGAGAGAATGTAGAGAAGGAGAACTTGAATTCACGGAACATACCCGATGGCCATCTCCTTTCGTCGTCCGTTATGAGATCCACCCCTTGGAAAAGTTGTTCCGCAAATTCGTGGATGTTTTCGCTCTCTGGTAGTCTTGCTGATATACCCGAAATGACTACTTCGTCGTCAAAGTTGTGTGAATTGTGGTGTTGAGTCGTCTGCAGATTTGTCCCGTTGGAGGTTATACCCCATGAGGGAAGCTCCGAAGAGCCCCTTACTTCAACTTCCGGAAATCTCGCCGGCATATCTTCGCCGTCACCGCTTCCACTCCTTCGTCCTGGACACTTCTTGCGCCGACCCCGTTTTCTCCTTCTTCCACCGCCTCGTCCTGCGCCCGTGGCCTTCCGGTCCTCTCACTAGCCGCCCTCGACGGTCTAGGGAGCAAACTGTGCGAGTACTCTTGTTGAGAGACCCGCGAATATAGAGAATCGGACGGTTAAGATCCGATTATAAGCGTGCGATCCGTGGGGTTGATTTTGCTACGGTGCGCCCTTGTTTCGCTTATGGCCACTCGAAAGTCTGCAAAAAACAAATTTGTGCGAATTAAAAAACAGGGTATACTAGAACTTGATATGAATTAACATTAAAAAACCAGTTTAAAATTATTTTAAACAATAATTTGGCTATGAAAACACACCAAAACAATCTAAATCGACCGCCATAAATCGTTTCATGAGCAAATAACATAGGCGTAACGAATTAAATGACAACCACCAGTTCGTTTGAATCGTAGAAAATCGTTATTCATTATGTCGAGTCTTAATTAAAATTAGTTCCATTTAAAAACAGTATGGGGCTTCACTCTTCTCAAAGCTTATTTGTTGAACATGTAAATCTAATTAATAAGATATGATCACATACGTTTCTATGGTTAGGTACTTAAAATTAATAATTACAAAGCTCTGGAATTCAATTCTGCTACTCTTCGATGAATAATAAAGTAGTATCGAGGTAGAGGAGAAGCGTACGGCCGACGTCTCACAAACTAGGAAACTAAAACTGCTCTTACATTGTAACCATTTATATCTGACATTGTGGTCTAAGATAGATGGAAAATATTACGAACGGCAATTCGAGAAACTCAGCACTGTATAAGTACGATTGCGGAGAAAAGGCAAGCATACAAACCATATTGGTAAGTTTGCATAAGTGTTCATAAGACGTATGAAAGCCCAGATTCCAACAAATATTGCAATTCCTTTGCAATAAGTCAAGCTCGCGTCAGTTGGTGTAATTAAACTTGAAGATGGGAATTTCCATTTCCTAGTGAAACTAGTATCCACGGTCAACCAGTCCCACATCGATTAAGGATTTTATTCCAAGGCTAGAAAACGTCCGAGCTGTGGGTCGCCGTATGCAATGTATGGTTTATTTTGCTAGGCCTTGGCATAGCATGACCTTTACTAAGAAATTCGCTAAAAGAATATGATTCGATTAATTAGCATTTTCCGAGACTTCGCAAAGACAAAAAATCAATTGACAATTTCTATACGCTATTTAACTTTCGTATACACGGATCATCATATATCGACGAATTATAAATATTTGACAATTTTAACGAACCGTCTTACACTTACGAAATTTAAGAGCTTATTACTTGGAATGATTTGTTTGGAGCTTTAAATAGAAATATTCTCTGGAGAATATATAAGAGGAAATAATTTTCGCCCGCTAACAAGTGAGGAAATTTGTGAGTTCAAGCTTAACTTGGTGGAGTGAACGCGATATTTTCATGCAGTAAGGAGTTTACGTAAAATGCATTTAAATTCATCATAAACTATATAATGTTTGGACGTCATTGCAAACATTAACTTATTAAATTCAACGTCTCTCAAGTCTATTAAATGAGAATAAAATCCACTATTAGCATTCCTTCGTGAGCAATCAGTTGCGTTTTTGTGACATGCGAAGAATTGAGAGTTTCAAGAGGGAAAGTCCCACACCCCTACCATTCCACAGGTGTACTAACGAGCAAGGTAAACTGCATTCAATATTTCACACATTGAGTTTGAAAAATGCCTTTTCCGCGGACTGTGTAGCCATTCACGGAAGCGATGAATAATATAAATAAAGACAAGCGATTTTAAAGATTTGCATTTTTATATGCAAATTATCAGGAAGTTGAGATAAACGAAGGACGTTTAGAAAAGTTGTATATTTTTACTCGATTAATGAGATCATTTTCAAGCACATCTGACATCGATACAAGGAGAATTCTATGCAAAACTGCGCAGTGCGAATATTGTTGACTATTACGCCATTTCTCGGGTAAATAAGAAAACGGAAATATTATTACTCTTACTGGAGCAGCGAATAAACTGAATATACCTTGAGTCAGGATGACGAAGATAATATGTAATCCACTCGTGTACGTTAACATGAGTGCTTTCCGCGACTAAGAAAAATATCGATCTTCCACGAATAAGGGATGATGTATTGTTCTTCGCTCCTATCAAGTCTATCATAGCTAATTCAGGGAATTATCTCGCAAATTAAATATTAAACGCACGAGTTAAACTCATTTTTCTTCCAGAATTTCTACAAATTCTCGTAACTAACTTTTCCAAAAATGTTAAATATAAATAAATTGAACACTTGAATGAAGCAATTTATATGACAAACAATTTACTCCATGAGATCCTTAAAAAAGAATGAAATTTCTCCATAATATTGCGGTGTGAAGAATTTCACTCACCAGCTCTAAAATATTCTAACTATAACGAATTAATCTTACCGAAACAGTTTCATCCGAAGCAAAAATTATCCTTCCCTAACAGTAGCCGATTATATTACGAGAACAATAATAGACCGAATGAAACTGATTCACGGTTGTAGATTTTCCTGGTTTCTTACTGTCGCGATTCCAACATTTCCATCACCGCCGCGACGAGTAAACATTAAGTCTCTTTTGATTTAAGAATCAAACGATTAAACTACAGTACAGTTTGCATAATCACTAAGGCTCCGATACGTGATATCTAATGTAAAAAAATCACTCCTAAAACTTGTTGATATCTATGATATTCATAACTATGTAAACGTTTAACAAAAATCACAACCTCGATCCGTTTCTAGTTGAAAACGTCCTGTCCTATTCATGAATTTATGTAGCACTTATTAACTTCGTAACACAGGATCGTTGAACGTTCGATTTCTTCTAAGACCTTAGGGACAGTAGACTTCTCGGGAGGACGGCATCCACCCGTAAAACTGCGTATGGTTCAGAGACTTACGTGGAGCAGGACGACAGCCTCCGCAGACGACTAGAGCTGAAGTGACCGAGTCAAGTTCAGAGAAGGCTTCCTTGTACTGTAATCAGCTTATTGGAAATATCGCTACGTGTTAGGAGGTCATGCATCCCTTTGCACCTTCGGGAGATATCGCGTCAGGATTAAGAAAGTGGAGTGAGATAGAAGAGGAGAGGTTAGAGGTCTCTGGGGAGGGAGGTGAAGGAGGTGTCTGGATTGCAAAATTGTATCGCAAACTATTACGTAGACGTCATAGATGAAAACGCATTTAGGGATGGAGGAGTTACGATAACATGGGTGGGTGTTGATATCTATTGGTCAGACGAAACTGCTCTAGACCAATGGTTACCATGCTCAGATGTGGAATTATCTAACAACGGAAGAGAACAAAACCGGGCCTATATAATCTGAAGTTCTGTCTAATAATCTAAGAGCATTGATCGCTTTGTCTGGAGACATTTTCATTTAAAAGCTTTCTCAACTGGTAGGACAAGGTCACAGAATGACTGGAAAAACTGCTTTGATATCGAAATTTGTCAGCTATAAATGGGATACAGGGACTTATAGCTTGTTTAGCTTGGCAAACAATAAATATCACAACGATTGTAAATATAATAGAATACTAATAATATAAAGCGGACTATTACTAACGAATGATATTTAAAACTACTTCACCGTCAAGCGAAGAAAAATGTTGATGCAAACCCTTGACAGTTTATTTTTATTAACCATTGGACGTTGGTTAACCACATATAAAAATACAGTACGGAAATATTTCGTGTCGAAGATAATATTCGTAAGCTGATTCAATTCGTGAAATAAGAAGCTATTTAGGATATTTCATTAAAACTCAACGGACTGAAAACTTAGTAATTCTCAAAGAAAAATATACGCAACGATCCTTCAAATTTTTTCTTCTGTTTATTGATGATGTAACGCATAAATTGATAAACACCCATCATGTGGCGTCTTCCATTATATACGCATCGACTGATGCTAAGATACGCAGCATCCGTTGAGACGCATTTGCCGATCGAAGATTTAGCTACCGCAAGTACTCTGACGATTGATTCTTATATTCCAGGTCTAGGTTATTTTTGGCGAATGTCGCGTATCCTTAAAACCATATACCATGGCACGGTGGACATTATCCAAAAAGAACATCGCCGTGGGGGATGCGTAATGAGATTAGCAGACGCAAATGAGGTTAGGAAACTCAAATCGCGGTTTCCCAACAGCTCGCCTGATCGTGACCCGACAGCCGAGCGTGACAGATAAACTCAAGAGCAAATGCGTCAAAATGAAAGTGGCATTCAGAATGCTAGATATATTAATAAGTTAAAGGCTATAATAAATCCATATCGGGATCCAATCTTTCGATGACACAACATTTCAAGGGTAGACTCTCCGATTATTTTATCAGAGAGCATAGCGCATCAAAAGATGCGATGCAGAAATTAAAGGGAAATGGTTTGGCTGGGTTTTTAAATACAAATATCCGTAACGTAAATACAATACTGAGGAAAATAGATATTTTTTCTCATCGGAGAGAATGCGCAGGTTCTCTTCCCAAAGGTGAATCGACTAATCAATGGATACAACTTAAAACTCAAGGGATCAAACATTTGAAAATCATTCTGAGAATAATATATCCAATTATTTAACCACGTAAGAAATAATAAGTTAAATAATTGCCATAAAAGCTTGCGTACGTATAGAACCTGAAGACAATTTCTAAATTAATCTGAATTTATCACATGAATTAATCAATCAAACCTGTACAAATTAGAAATGATTATTCGTTCCATCAAACAATATAATGCTTACGAGTAACTAATTTAATACTTTATTAATATTAAGATCTTTGAAGCAATACGTATTAATTTAATCGATTATTATCATTAATTACGTCAACATATGCATCTATATTTCGCTAGACAGCTTAAATTTAATTTACACCAACCTTATTTCCTTCATTTTTAATGAATTTAATTCCTGTGCGTATAATGAATGGTGTTAGACCGATTGCTGGTTTTAATGAACCCATTTACTCCAGATTTATTGGCATTCTATTCATCAATAATCTTCTGGGATTAGCAGGCGTCGATATGAATTGATTTGACGCCAATAACATCTGCTGCCTGTCAAATCAGTTCCGTCACGAATGAAAGGCTTTTTCCTAAAATAAGTTCTCGTGGTCGGATCTCCAGGGAGAATGACGTCTCCCGTAAGCCGTTTCGATGGGAACGATAACGAGGTTTGGCGAGAGGTGATTGATTTTCTGCGAATATCAGCCCAATTTCTCCTTAATAAGGATATCGAAGGAATTCACGCCCACCGGCGACGTCAAATGGGGTTTACTGTGCTGTAAAAAGCTTCCGATAAAAATGAAAAAGTTTTCGATAAATCGAAGCTAGTTTTAAAGTCGATCGTCGATCTATAAAACACCTTGGAGACGTGGGATCCGATGTATCAGAAGGATAAAAGGAAGGGGGAAGATAAAATTACAGGAGTGTATGATTTATTGAATTAAAAAAAATATAATTCCTTGATATATAAATGAAAAACCTTTAGTTTTTGAAAATTTTCTTCAGAATTTTTTTAAAAGGAGATTGAAGAAGGATACCTTAAAAGAAGTTCCATCTATAAAAATAACCACAACATCAGTAGAAATCTCTTCACTTCTTTGTCGTTCCATAAAGAAACAAGTCCGTGAAAATATGAGGATTCCTTATAAACAAGTAAAAAGTACACAGAATCCAAATAAATCTTAGCAATAATTTGTATTCAGCAATACTTTCTAGTGCTACTGTATGAAAACCTCTAAGGGTTTTTAATTTTCTCCAGCACTTTTCAGATATTTAAAAATTATAAACAGGATTTATAATCGTAAAATAAATTTGAATATCCGAAATAGTTGTAATTCTAATTTTACTGAAAATAATAATACCAATTGAAATGTTATTATTGATTCAAGATACAGTATAAAATTATTAGGATCCTGTTCTCATGCACAGCATTAAAGATAATTCTAAACGTGATAATTCTAAACGTTTCTCGATACATTTGGAAATTCGTCCAAGAAATATTACACTAAAAATAAAACCCTTACACGGTTACACCAATTTGATAGGTGGCGTTATATCTAAAATGGTACGAGTCAAGTTCGTGAATCTATTAAGAGAATATATGTGAATGAATAAAATTTCTACGAAACAAATCTTCCATAATAGGGATAGAAAAAAAATTCAACCTGTCATCGATTAACCGTAATTTTTCTGAATACATTCCATCATTGAAAACATTCGAGATTACATCGATACAATATCGACGAACAAAGAGTAAACATCCGGCAACAAAACATTAATTAGCGCGGAAGACAATGCGACAACAGAGACGGAAGTACGATAACCTATATGGGAATACGAAATGACTCTCTTTCTTCAATGAATCCCTCCATTAGTAGCTTATTTGTTAGACGAGAAGACAACGAGGGAATAAATAATTAATCCATACGGTCCAAGAGGTCTTTCGATTCGAGCTATCGACCCCCATTGGACCAGCGCATATCACGAGGGACGGCGTGTGTGAAAGAATGTAGCATTATTCCCACGATTGCAGATGAAGGAGTACTTAATAGAGGGTGCCACCATTCTCGTGAGCGCCAATTGTGTCTCAATTCGAGTACCATGCAGGCAGCAATGCGACGTGAAATACAAAGGGTCAATTTGCAAGGGGTTGGATGTGATGAATTTTTTGGCTTCCTAGTGCATTCACTCCGAGTGTGTTTATCCTACTCAGATGACGCTGTAACTAATATCTAAGCAGAGACATTGAATGCAAAGAGCGGCACAAGCACGCAATCCTTCGGTAAAAACTCTGATTGTTATTACCGTAAAAAATTCAGAGTAGTAAATGTTTTTTTATGAAATTCTTACCAATTCTTTTTCAAGACTTTTCATTCTTTAAGACACCTTCGAAAACCTATATGAAAATAAACTTTCTATGCCCTAGAAAGGTTTATTATCACAGTATAGTCTCTAACAAAGAAACAGATGTCAACAACGACACAGACGTAGAAACCAAATTAAATCAAAACAGGAACACAAGAACTAAAGTCATTAATCAAGTTACGACTGGGAGCAATCATTCTATTATTGTTTCCCTAATTTATATCTAAAGAACATTATACTTGATTGAAAAATATTTTTAAGAATTCGACAAAATTAGAAATAACATTCTGAAAGATATCCATATTCTAATCAGCTAATTATTTCCTTATATAATAAGAAAACGAGTGATTGTTAGATAAGATAAATTTGACATTCCAATTACATAATTTAAAGGCATATTTTGAAAGAGAATTAGCTAACAAATAAATTATGTACAAGAATGACTGGAGTGTAACAATAATTCCCTTAAATCATTACATCATTAAGAAATATCATCAGTTATTAAAACCTCGCATACCGACAACGTAAACCCAACAATCGCATCCATATTAATAGTTCGACCTTTATGAGAGCGAGTGCAGATGGCGCGAGGTTCTCGAAACAAAAGAGAACTTCAGCTGCCTGGATTCTGAATTGATTGAGGTGAATTTCCGGGAACGTACTCTCCGCTTTTACTCGAGTGATCGGCGCCGACAGGTCTGGCCCGGCGCTTTTGCTGCGGCCTTGAATCCCCTTGAGAGGGGGGGTTGCAGCTGCAGATGGGGGGGGAGAGAGAGGCCGACGGCCCCATGACCCCCAAAATTCGCGCGGTCGATTCTGCCCCGAGCGTCGAAAGCCCAGCAAAAGACAATGAACTTCCAAACACATCGAGGGAAAGGATTATAAGGATTTTTCTGCGCACAAACGGAATCTGGTGAAATCAGTGAAGGAGATTTGCACGTGCCGAAAATTTATGACCCTCAGGCGATAGGAGAGCCCTGGTTCGTTTCTTTCGTGTCATTCCGAATCTTTTTTTCCTCCCTATGACCCACATTCTCCCCTGCTTTGGTTTTCTCTGATGCGTTTTGATACTATCGACTTAGCAGCGCTGACGTTTCCAAAACAAAGCTCGGTCGATATAATATAGAAATACGTAATTTCGAATGATAAATTTTTACGTGGTCACGAAAGAGTAAAATAACTAAATTTTGTGCGAATCAAGGAAAATTTGGAAAATTAATTTATATCTATCGTAGTGAAAGATCTAAATTACTTCACTGTTTTGTGAAAAATCTTCCATGGTAAAGAATGGGTATGTGAAATAAGGAAGATAAAAAGATATATATTCGATTAATTTTCTCATAGTTACCTATATAGGATAATTTGCAACTAAAGGAGGTATTATTTACCAAATCTAAACCCCACACATACTTAGCAATGAGTACAATGGAATCCTAGAAAACCGAAGATCGCTATTGCTCTTAATATATGTAAAAACAGGCTCAAACATCGACAAAAACTACATTGACAAACAAAAAATCCATTTCGGTAACGAAAGTGGACCGATAACGAATCCCTGAAGGACATCGAGGATTGATAGCACGCCCGATAAATACGGAGCCAACAAGAGAGTAAAGATTATTTTTGCCATGTCGGTTCGCAGATTAAATGCAAAGACAGTCTGTTATCTAACAAAGCTCTGATGACGCTAAATTTCAAACGTTTCATGCTTAAGAGGGCAGTTGAAACAGACGCCGATACTTTGAAGTCCTGCGCAGAACAAAAGGAACAATTACACTTGCTAACGAGTGAAAATTGGAAAGCTGTGAATCCTTTACCATATAAATGAATTTTTGGCTGGCTTTTGATGCGGTATTGACCTCCGGTGCAGAGCTGGAATCGTGCCTGAGTGTTACCAATTAAGGGAGCGGCGTAATACGGATGAATAAATCTCTTTATCGAACAAAGAGGACTTAAAGGCCACGTTTTACTTCTTTCCGGTTGACGTTTACGAGGAGAAAACAAACTAATGACATGCCGGATAAGAATCTATTCAACGTTCCAGTTTCATCCTGGTTTAGATGAAATCTCGATAACGTAAACATGGGAGTTTTCAAGGAAAAAAAGAACAATTAAATATATCGTTAAAACAGATTGCTGGCTTCCTTTCCTGTTTTTATGTATTCTTCTAACTATAAATAGTAATAATATAGTTAAATAATTAGTTAACAATAATAGTTCAACTTATGCACTTTTCAATAAAATATTATCTATATACATACAAAGAAAATAAGATTTATTTTAAGTGGAATACGACGCACATTTTTAAATTCCACGTTTGAGAAGATATAACGGTCAAATTTTTTATCGGAACGAGTCACTTTTTCTTCACTAAACCAAAAGACTGACTCGCGGCCAAACACCAAGGACCGATCAAAGCATTCAATGGCTTGGAAATTACAAAATGTAAACAGTATGGCACAATTATTTATAGATCAATCTTTTCATGCCTCAAAAATCTGACGCTTAAATACACCTAATGAAGATAAATGGCCACATTATTATTGACGTACATTTTATTTGTTATTTATGTATTGTTGCGACATTTTAATACTATCTGGGCACGTTTAACAATTCATCAAGAACCATTTTAGCTATTCTTGTTCTCTTTTCCGGCCTCAAAACGCGACATCTTGAACAGATTAGATATATATCTTTCTCTCTTCACGAGTGAGTGGCATTTTTTCCTCGTAATATCTCGAATTCGAAGTAACGGTTGTGAGTTCCTTCCGCCGCGAGGTGTTCCGAATGCGGAAGAGCGCTTCTGACACAAAAGGAAGACGGGCAGATGATTCGCGATCAGGAACGCTATGCGATTGCACTCTATCTTTCGATTAAACGATAAAACCTACGATAGTCGTTGCTTTCCGACGACACAGCCTACATTACGTAAAAGTAAATATATATATCGATACCTGTTCTTACTTTCAGGTATCTTTCGAAGTTTTACGACGCTCGTTTCTGAGCGATTGTACAAACGTATTTCCTTAGGATCACCAACGTTACGGAAATATTTCTTGATTTTTGAATTCTCATGGATTAAGAATTATGAATCTTGCCAGAGTTTTTTGCATCGTTTGCTTAACCCCTTGCATCTATCACCTATGATTAAAATTTACTATCCTCTACATGAAATGGAATAAAATATTAAACGAACATAACTATGAAAACTAATTATTGACAATATATCTGGGCCCTACTTCTGGACAGAAGTTAACTCTCGATTTAAGCAAAGAATGAAGCAATAATTACACCATGTGCATTTAAGCCTATCAAAAATAAAATACTAATTTTGTCCATCGAAATATTTCTGTAAGCACATTTAGAGGATAAACAAAAGATTCGTCGTATCGTATTTTTTTCTTAATGATAAATAAAACCATTAAAGAACCATTCCAAGATTACGTAAAAAAGAGATATTTCCTTGGATTGAAAAATCCGTAACAATGGAAGCCTATTATGGAAAATTGACGAAAAAATTAAATTTCGGACGTCTAATTTTACTCATAAATTACGATCCAAGGTTAACTTAGGGCGAGAAAATTGATGGGAACTATTATGGGAACTATATAATATTAAAAAATGACAGCGAGTTGCAAATCTTCGGCAACGGCCGTAAGGAAACGACACTCAACCTTTTTTGAGGCTGTTCCTTGGACCGTCAAACGAGTAAAAAGTAACTGATTGACCAATATGAAATCAAGGTCGATGACTAATCTCTTCGCAAATGGTTTGCCGAAAATCGAACCGTGTTAATCACGATTCCCCGGTGTCCAATAACGGCGTAGGATATTTCCCATGAATCTCCCTTAATATCCTCATCTGAGGCGGGATTCTGCGTAACATCTACACCCAAGTTACATTTCGCCTCCACCAGCTAAATATCTTTTCGTCAGATTTCTCTTATCTCAACGTGCGTAAGCACACGCGTGAATTCTAGGAAGCGAGTTAGACATCGCCACTCCCTTAAAGAGTGAGGGACCCAGGTTTCTTCTGCCGCTTTAAAATTCGTGACCACGATCGTGCATACTATACACGAGAGCACATTACTTTATATGTGTATGACGAAACCATGCAGTAAGCTGAAAGACAATACCCCTTTCTCCTGAATGCCTCACTTGCCGATGTGAATTACCTAATTGATTTACTTCGAACATATTAGCCATAAATATATCTTAATAAATATGATAATCTTAATATGATACTTTACGTGTACAATAAGAGCCTATGATATCCATTATAGAGATAGAAAATAAATAAAGTGTTTTCCTTCATTATGAATACCCCTTGGCAAAAATGAAAATTTTAGAAACTTATTAAACAATTCTCTACTGAGAAAGACTAGTATTATACGTTGACAAACATTTCGAAATAAACTTACGTCGAATAAATCACGCCATTGCAGAGAAACTAAGATTCATACTTAAATAGATATTCTTGGAAAATAAAAAAGGATCAATGAACGATAATTCCAAGAAACATTGAATTCTTTTACGAAAAGCAACAAAACCAGTGAAATAGCCACCTAATGAATACAGACAGGTACGTGACTTTTTCGTACTAAATGATTTTAATGATCATGTTACCATAACGTCACAGCAATTTCTTGGTAAACACATACAAACGTTATCAAGATGTCTTACTCAGCTTTTAGTTCGCAGATGTATCAGTCTCATTTGTTTTGAAAGAACCTTTTCCTTGATTAGCAAAAATCGTACGTTGATAACCAGGAATAGAAACTGAAACATCTGGAACTAACCGGTGACAATTTATACTCTTTGATAAAATACAGAGGATAATCTATTAACACGATTACGTCAGAGTTATATAAAATCGAGACTACTGATTGTAATTAAGACCATGGGAAGAGAAATAAGAAATTAACAGATGATGAAGACGGAGCGATCGAGTAAGAAGACGACCAAGGAAAAACAGCAGAAGGAAATTTCGCTGTGCAAATAGCTTCTTCCGGCCGGATGTTCTCCTTCCCGCCGAACCTCACCCTTTTTCCGAATCCGTAACCTTGAGCTCCGGTAATCGAACCCGGGACCTCTCTCGCTTCGTATCCAAGCGTTGCCATGGCAACCCTGGAGACGAACCCTCCTCGTATACCCGCATCTTCTCAGTTTACCAATACGAGCAGGCCAGGGACTAATCCTAACCGTGGACTCCGTTGCGATAAAAAGACCTCGCCAAAACCAGAAGTGCGTCCCTTCCTCCGCATTTAGAATAATCGGCAAGGTCAAGGACAAAGAGCGAGGGACCTCGACACGAGAGAAACTGGGGCACGCATACGCGTTTCATAACAGCAAGGATGCATTCTTTAAAGGAAACAAAACCGATAAAACAACTCGGGCTAGACCACTTTCCTTTTCTCCGTACAAGAGCGGCTGCATTCGTGCGGAGTGGGCTGGCGAGTTCCCTCCGATGGATTTTTTTTTGCTTTGGCCGAGAGAGAGGCGAAGGAGGGAAAAAATGAGCAAAACCAGTTGCTGGAGTCACGCCACTCTTGGAGACGTGGCGTGTGCTTCCCTCCGCGAACTAGTGCATCTTCCCCTCCCGCAGATGATCCCGAGTCTGGGCATTTTACGGCGGCACCATTGGTCTGCACGAGTCATCCGATTCTGGAAGTGCCGAATCCGATTTCGAGGCGGCGGAATTTCCTCCCCAAAACCCGTTAACGGCGAGAAATCCATCTCGGAGCGGAAAATGGAGTTCTCTCTATCCGGCGGAGATGTCTTCCGATGAGATTTTTTTTCGATTTCGATTACATCCTGAAGTCTGTGGAGGCGTTAGAGCACTCCTACTTTACCGCCCTTCCAGAACTGGAAGAGTCGCGCCTGATTTTGCGTCATACAGTATCTACTGGTTCCGGAGACAAGAATTGATATCAAATACAATGTAAATGTTCGATAACTCTCAAAGACGTACTATTGTGAGTGGGATGGAAGCGAAACGTTAAGAAAATTTCGATTCGAATTTGAAGAATTTCAAGGTCGGGTTCCAAAAAGGCTGCGGTCATCGATCTTCCTGGGCCTAATTCTGGTGCTAGTTTAACACAGGCACTTAGATTTACGAATAAGTAATATTGATACAAACAACTCATCAAAGGGATTTTACCCGCTACTACTTGATTTTGCGTTTCTACTAAAATTCTATTCTTCCCGAGAACAATGATGCCAGCCGTTGTCTTGTCCGAAACCTTTGTCTACCGAACGTAGAAGGTCCTTCACCCCTGAACATTAATCGCCTCACAAGTCTGTGTTAAAATAATGAAGATTCCAACGGTGTATCTTCTGGTACATCTATCTATATAACGGTATAGGATACCTTGATTGCTACTTTACAACAATGATTTTTAAAATAACGGCAATCGCAAAAATACATCGAGGTTACGCATCCAATAAATTACAGTAAAAAATCAGGGACACTTCACATTCTCGAGGCCGATCTCATTTCATAAATTGCCAAAAATGTAAGAGAAATTGGAGATTCGTTTTTGTTCAACTCCTAAACAATGACTGCGTAAAGGAAACTATAAACTCGCAATAAACATTTCGAAACCGATGTAAACAGCTTTCGGAAAAAAATACGTCAACTATTCGGCTCTAAAAATCGAGACTTTCTTCTCATTCTTCACAGCCGTCGGTATTTGATTAACAGTTATATAGTGACGCGAAAATTCCCAACGAAAAATCTCTCGCTAATTTTTTGCAACACGAAAACGCGAGAGTAAAAGATGCTTGGTATCACGATGACGTCAATGATACGTTTCGGGGAAAAAAAATATTTGCTATCGGAAACATAAAAAGCTTCCGCGAAAGAGTATAATTTTCCTGTATACATTCTTCAACCACATGTATTCAAGGATACCCTCCAAAAACGCTCATTCCGAACATAAAAATCAAAAAATACAAATTGTCTCTCGTACGATACGTAATACTACGTAAGAAATTACACATAGATCGATCAAAATGACCGCGCACTATTTCTATTTACAAATTCGCGACGAAGGCGTGAGATTATTCTCTCGCGTATGCGTGTCGCTCGTCCATGACCTTGGCCACGGGAATAGATGAGAAATCAGAATGCAAGCAGTCTCTCCGAGCATCGACACACATAGATAAGAGAGAGAAAAAGAGCACATGGGTTGCCATGGAAACCCACCGAGTCACAGCCGCTCAATTGTACGGACGATTGGTATTCCGCTCTATCTTCCCTACATTTGCCTGTACTATCTTGCTTCACCGCTTACCTCCCTAATCGATCTCACTCTATGGCACCCTCCGAGAAGGATATATGCGCTGTATCTCTAGCAGTAATCCCTGGCTAGGCGAGGTAAATATCTAGCCGTACCTACGATAAACAGAGTTAGCTAGAACAGAACATACATAGGCAATCAATCAAACTGAACTAGAGCAATTAAAATGAACCCTAATCGGAATACTGCACATAATAATCGCAACTGAAGCTGCGAGCTTATCTTTTATTTTAGTAAAACATTCCCTATGGAAACAATTGCGTAAGGATTAAATTATCGATTTATAACGAGAAATCGATGCAATAATTGCGCATTTCACAAGGTTCAATCTCTCTAATGACTACATTACTGCTCAAATTAAACGCTACGTAGATGGATAGATAAACTGTTCTAGCGTATTAACAGAGAATTGCAAGATAGTAATGGAAGTGAATTGATGGGTATAGTTTCATTAGACCAGGTATATCCTGCATTTATAGCATATTTCGTAGTTAATTATAGCCTGAGGAGATCAGCTGTGTAACTATAGCTGCTCTATAATCTCCAAGATCTCCATATGATAAGGGACCGTAATGAAGCCTACCCTTTTCTACCGATAATCTAAAGATGTAGTACAGTCACGAACGAACGCGATATCACATAATTCATGAACTCCTGGCGCCTCCTCACTCAATCTATTACGTCCGAGGAAGATGAATCGCGAATTCATTGATGAAGAGGCAGGAAGTATTGCAAAATTTGTAACTAATCTCAATAAGGAATGGGAGTGAGACAATGAATTAGAGGCACGCGACGGTATGTACATTTGACAGTATGTTAAAGAGGTTCATCAAGAATGAAAAAGGGTAGCATTCGCCTAAAGTTACGTACATCGAGCGTGTTTACCTGAAATAAATAATAATTTCTCCGAAATCGACTGTAAAGGGAATTGGATAGAAATGACGAAACTTTCAAGAACGAGCTCTTCCAATCAGACAACACTATGAAAATATCCTTAAAAATATATAGGTAAGGATTTTTAAATCCTCAGAAGCCTTAGCTGCCTTGAATGAAAAAATCTTCCGAGTGTTTCGATAAATATTTACCAAGCAATAAAAAAAATAGCTTTCAACCCTCCGGACTACGAACTTAATATTCCTTCCTATAAAAACTTTCGAGACATCTCGTTACTTTCCCTGCTAAAGAATTCCATCAAACCCAAGAGGATAACAGCTTCGAGGTATGTACGGAGTGAAGAAGCTCGGGAAATATTAACGTTGCACAAAAGAGTAAAAGTAGAAAGAACAACATCGTCATCGCGAGAGATGCAACGTGGAGGGAGAGGCTCGAACCCTGGATTACGTTGACAACTCGACGAGCGTCGCCTATGCTCATTAAGGGGCCGGTAGACCGACGGCGAAGGGTGAGATAAATCCACACTCCCCCGCAATGATCATCCGTCGTGCACGTGCACAGTGCACGGTGCATTCAAAACAAAGGAGACGAAAGGATTCTCGCTTCGATTCGAATCCGTCTGGATTGGGCAACGGTTTGATTGCTGGTTGTTTACCCGTTATCCGGGGAAGAACAACGGAAATTGGGAGTGTTTTCCAATCGGCCGCAGCCCCCGTGATTGAAAAGTGCCTATGATAGGTCTTCGTAATTGTTAGTAGAAGTCACTTCTGATGGAATCGCCACTGATTTCTGGAACCCGGAAATTCTCCTTTCCCTTGCCGGGCTTCGCATCTTTCGAGAGAATGAGCGCCCGTATCTTGGCAACCGATCTCGTGCTTCTTACGCAATGTATTTTTTCATTACGAGCGAGACTTTTATTACGCTATTATGATGAAGAATTCATGAGTTGAAAGTGACCTTCGCATGTTAATCTGCGGCCGCGTATGGAGGACGGACTATTTTTTTTTTAAACCTGCGATACTTTGATTATTTAAACGAAATGAGGTAAAAATGATTACATATGAGTAATTTAGATACTATGATGATAGCAAGAAGATTTCATTTGCATAAATAATATAGATGAGACAGATTGAGGTGAACGCGATGAAAGTGAAGTATTCATTCTTTCCTATTTATAAGGTCAGCATCAAGATTACTTCTTATATCGGAAGAATATTAATTTACGCTAATTTAAATTGCAAGAAAATTATAATACGAAAATTTGCGAATTTTCTAAAATATGCATGAATAAATTTTTACTTTATTTTAAATATAATTTTCCAAAAGTGAAATCTCTTAAATAAATTTAATAACGGAATTCTTATGAAAATACCATGTGGAATTGATCATCTCTGATTCTAAAAACATATACAATTTATATAGATATATTGTAACAAAGGAAGAGTATCTCTAACATTTACTTTAAGTATATGATATCTTTTTAATATTTAAGACTAATATGACCTTCCAGTTATAAGATCTTTAATAAATGGTATTCCAAAATAATTAAAATATAACAGACAATCAAAGACGAAAGAAAGAAAGTAATCTATTTCATTATTATATATTCATATAATTTTAAATCTCTGCTATCCATTTCTACTCTAAATTAATGATCTCTTAATGATCTACTACTACATAATCCTGTTTGGAAACAAAGCTGATAGATATATATTTGTAAACAAACCCCAGAAGCAAAGAAAATCATTTCCTAACATCTCCGCAACTTGAGAAAAAAAATCGCGTCCTGAAATACGTACGTCCTTGTAAGACCATTCTAAACGCCACGAATTTCCAACCTGATAACAACAACATTCCGACAGGCGAATGTGTATCGCATTCAAAATGAAAACATCCCATATCCCTTCTGAATGGCTACCACTCTGGCCGATGCTATTCCGCACGAGAAAAAAATAAATAAATTCGGGCGGAATGAATCGGGGTGAAAAATATGTCTCCGAACGCATCAATGACCACACACTTGCGAAGTAAGTCTGAATGTCAACGGGAGGAGCACAAAGGGAAGCTGGGGGAGGGGGAGGTCGTCGAAGACAGCAGGAAATTCGCAATCAAAGAAGAGCTCGGACGTGGGAGGACAAAAGGGAAGGAATGCCTAAAGAACAAAGTGGACAGAAGAAGGGGAAATGGGGTGTTCCAATCACAAATTGGACCACAAAAGAAGGCTTCTCTCTTCAGCCGACTTATTTACTTTTACCAACGACTTGCAGATTGGGTCGAAGAAGGGTTGAAGGTTAGCCAAAGAATGGGACGGCAATCTTGGGAGACGCAGGGGGCATTAGATGAGTGGAGAGAATGCCGCTGGGAAAGATGATATGTAGATGGGTCTTGTGTTGGGATGACCTCAAAGGTGTTCCACGCATTGTGTAATGTTTCTCTTGTCAGATTTCTCCTCACAATAAACAAATATGCGAATTAAAAACGAATGTGTGTGTACCAGAAGATGCTCTTACCCCAAACTGTTGTATTTGCACTCTAATTTCTCTTACTAACGTCAATGATTTATTTACACAAATAGATTTGAGCCAGTAAGGGAACAATATTTATCCTTTGTTGTTTCTCACAAATTTATGCCTTAAAATCGATTTAATAACGAAATTTAGCAAAAAGTTAAAAGAGACTGATTTTAGACTATAGAAACCTCAAAATTAACGTCCTAATTAATATTATTGTGTAAAAGGTCGTTATTCTGAGTTTCTTTTCTATAATTCACTGATAATTATGTTGATAGATACATGTTTCCATAATTTTAAACAACAATCAAATAAATAAAGAATCAAGATATCTGGAGCTATTTTAGACAATAGGAAATCAACTCCTTGGGTCAATAAATAGTGGTAATAAAAGACCATTGTCCGCCCTTGGCCCACTACCAGAATCATTATAGACGTCAAAGGCTATTATACGCGAATATTACATTACCACAATTTTCCGCTATTTCCCTCGAGGCGTCACTATAGAAAATTCCTCTTACGTGCCAAGAATCGAAGACTAATTGATGATAAGAGAGATCAAATCTATTCGCTAAAATTGCTCTAGCGTTTGCACTAAAAATTTATGGTGGTGAAATTGCAATAATTTACCTAATTATAACCTCAGTTACCCAACATTCAGAATTACGAAGCATAATATATATATATATATTATGAAACTACAAGTACACCGTAATATGCAATCGATGAAAGATGCAAAATATAGCGTTCATATGCAGATTATCGCAAAAAATTCAGTTATATCAATTTAAAGCGAGCTGAAAATAGAGTTATATTTATGATAATTAAAGTTGAAAAGTATATGTTAACATCCCTTTTATCGTAGTTTGGTAATGTTTGATTGTGCGATAGTAAAAACAAAAACTGCACTATACATTCACGAATAAAAGGTTACAGACATATGGGAACATAATCGAAAGCATTTCATAAGTAAATACGAGAGTAGAATAGACTTTAAAGATAAAAACGACCTCTTGAAACGATTAAATCTCAAAAGGATATAGCACAGAGAAATATTTCCCTTTTACTAAGAGGAAAGCTGTATCACGCGACATCTAATGAAGCCATGTCTGGTGACTCACCGGGATGCGATACCCCGGTCTCCAGGGGAGCAAGCAATCACGGACGCGGAACGATACACTGTTGATTTTCCGGAAGAGTGTATCAAAAAGCGACCGCGTTCTGAGTTGGCTTCCAGCTCGTACAACGTGGGTGAGAAAAACAGACTGTGAGGGATAAACACAAGGGAAAATGCAATTTGTCTGCATCAATGAACGACAATGACGTTGTCTGAAGGAAGATCATTAAACGATGTGGAGAAGAAGGAATACTATGAAGGAAATCGGTCATATTGAATCGTACGAGTTTATAAGTGAAATTGAGAAATATATGAACTTGAGAAAATATTACTAAATCGATTGCATACGTAACACCTTTTAATTTATACTAATGATTACTAGTAAACCCCCAAAGGAAAAGTAACAGAACAATATAAGAATATTATAATCACTCTGAAAAAGAAATGTATATACTTTATAAACTATAAATTGAATTCCTATATTAACCATTAATTTAAAAAGGCTTTGAACAAATAAGGCCAGATTATTGGTAAGTTATAAACGTTTATAAATTAAACTCAGTACTTCCCCGAAAAACCAAAATAATTGCCTCATGATTTTTCACATAAGTAAAACTACCTCGTTAGTTTATTGCGTTACACCTCGGTCTACAATTTACTATTCAGTTTGATTAGTTAATTCATTGCATTACAGCGAAAAGGTAACAAACTCATTACTCAAACCTAGAACTAGCAATCATTTATGTCAACATGCCTGCAACTGCGTCTTTAGCAATTTACGACCGTCTCTGGTATTGAACCACGAGAAATACAACAATGGTCTCTGATGATAACAACATAAAGGCAACCACAAGTTTATTGTCATGGTTACGCGAAATATTTTTGCTACAATTTACCAAATAAACGTAATTATTATAATTTAATTCCTACATATATTTTTCTTAATTTGTCAAACCTTTATTAAACTTACACTTACAATACCCCGAATTGGGATTTTCGACCATGATACAACATGAAAATCAACCATCTATAGGGGCTGAAGAGACAAAGGCGAGGGAACGTAAACATGAGATTTTGCGAGGCGAAGGACGAGAGCTGTTTCGTGCCGACTCACCAAGTGCGGGGGTGGAGGCTAAGACGAGAACAAAGAGATCGGATGGTCCTCTGGAGAGAGAAACGGGTCGTACGAGAAGAAGGGGAAGGAGAGGATCTCGTGCAGTGAGCCTTTACTCGGGTTGAAATCGCGTTTTGAAATATTCAATGAGAGATGGAGGCGCCTTGAGGAGGCCGAGTGTGTTTACCTTTCGGCGATCCGAAAGGCTGAGAAAGGATATCATTTATGGAGGCAATTGAAACTACGATGAAAAAAATACGCTACTCTGCGCAATTCTAGGTAAACGTTTCTTCGCAGCATTACGTGCTTCGCTGTTGCTTTTAAATTGTCATAATATTTGCGTGACGGCTTAGCGTGCGTTTAGATGACCCGAAACTTTTCTCCGCTCGCGAAATGATGCTAGAGATAATCTGCAACACGCTATTTACGCAATAGTATCTGACGTATTGCTAATTTGCCCATTTGAATGGATACGTCCTTCGTACGTCGGAATCCTGCTACATCGATGCGAATGACTGTAATCTGAATACCTCGGGGCATTAAATTGTCATCTAATTAAATAATTAGTTAATAGTTGCGTGATTAAATGAACAACCTCACCGTGAATAAAAACAATTACTGGAATATTACCCTTCTTAAGCAACCGATTCGGAATTCGAAACAGGAATTTGGTCTCCGTTACATCACAAGAAACTACGTTGTAAATTTCCAAACTATCGGAAAGATATCTCCATCCAAGGGTATTTAATTTTTAGACACGTTTCAAATCATTTCAATGACATAATTTCGAGTAATTTACTCCCGTTATTTCGTTCCGATAATGTTAGAACGAACTTGTAATTGAACATTTCTTCGCTGTTTCGAATAAAAAATCATATTCTAACCGACAAGAAAATTTTAACCAGATTAATATTCCTCATAAAAATGATAAAAAATACTGACGAGTGAAAAATAACACTATAACATCGATATAACCATATTCTTACGCTTAGAAACAAATACATTACTTCCTTACAGTCCATCGCTATGACGACGGTATAAATATAAACAAATCGTTAAAAAAAATTGCCTTACGAAGTAAAACCCTTACGAATCGTAGATAAACATTTGTCGATTTAAAGCGTGCACACAATAGCTTCTTTAAAGCGTCGATGCCGGCGTTTTACTCCGAATACGCTGTACAGGACGCGTACTACGCCGCGGCGGTCAATTAATAAGTTACGTACGTTTTCGTAATGGTTCCATTAGAGAGACATATACTACTCAACCCACGCGGAAGGAGCGGGAACATAACAAACCGAAGGGTAGCGAAGACGGTATATTTTATGAGAGATACATTCAGACAGAAGCGGGCGATAATCAAACGATTCGAATCCCAAACCCTACCCTATCGATTCGTTTAGGAAAACCCGAGCGGCGGGCGGGGTCAACATTTCTGCCCGTGTCTCCCCGCCTCGTTTCAAAAATTGAACACGTCGATAAAATACGGCGGCGGACTTCCACTCCGCGAGAAGGGAAAATCCCCTTCGGAAATTCCTCACGTCTTACGAGCTCCTGACATCAATCTTTAATAATTGGAGATCTCTCACCACCAGCACCTGCTTTTCCCGCGTGGGGTTAACTACCTCCACACACTCTCGCCCCCTTTCGTTTGCAAAAGCAGTCACGAAATCCTGGCGACGCACTTAAAATTTTTCACGTTTTTTACAACATCACAGCACGGATTTTCAACCCCGATGCGCTCCGTAACCGAAAATCTCCGCGAAGACACAGTATATTTTTTTGCAAAATTTCGCTACTAAAAAATACGTGAAAATTTTTCCACTGGCGAACTTGGATCACACCACATTTAAATTTCGAGACGCAACACACCTGACATGGAATATAATAATGATTAAATGCTCCTAGAATACACTTACCGGTGGAGAACGCTTTCGCTAAAAGCAGTTGCCTTTTTAATCCCCGACTCGGAGCGTTACACCCACCAGCAACACCGTATATTCTTTTGACACTTCACGCAGTCCCAGGTTCTGTTTGCCCCCGAAGACTAGCGAGTATCTCCTCGGATCGTTTTATTCTACCGGGAACTGTGGTGCGATGTCAGACCATGTGCAGCGGACCAATCAGGGACCACAGAGGTGGAACTCTTCTGCGCATGTGATTTCGCGCAAAGGCATTCGGGAAGGTTTTTGTGGCGCGTCAGACGTCCGTCAGGCACGGGCAGCGTGGTGACGCATAGATCCGCGTCTAGACGACCTGTCGGATGGATTCGTCTTCTATGATTTTGACCCCCATTTTTCATTTTCGGCAAATACCGTTTCGGAACTATCCTCGCCTTATGGTCTAACACCTCGTTCGCGTCGGTAGATTAGCCGGGGGGAGCGTAACCGGCGCGTCGGTGCCCGGCAAGCGATCAATAGGGCGTCATATGCATGCTCTCCGGAACAGGAGTCAAAGTGAGTGACCTATTTCATCACCTCGAATAAAATGAAATATAATCTCATCGTAACCAAAACGCCCGTTTACGTTCTTAGATTTTAATGCTACTTTGGGAAAATTGTTCGAATCGAAGAAAGCGTCGAAAAGTCCGTGTCAAGGATGGTGTCTGCTGTTTCTGCTCACGTGATTCACCTTATTTTTTGCGAGAATGTGAAACGCTCGATTACAGTCACGTTAATGTCGCCTGAAATTACGGTACCCTACGTTTTGACGTATTACTTTCGACTCGAAAGCGCATCTGCGAAAAGTTGGTCTCGGTTGGTGAACTCCTGGATCACGTGATATTCCAACTAACAATGTCAACAATTTTTCACGATCGAATAAAATTTAATCTCGCTTTCTAACCGTGACTTACATTGGCTATTCTCAACGCGATTACTTACATGAATGCGGTTCAACGCTTTAGGTAATCATTCACTTGATTTAATATACATCTATCACTGTTTGAAAAAATTAGTCTCCTTCCATTTAAATTGAGTTAATGAATGAGGCCGTTACTTCTTTAATTGTTGGAAACGTCACCTTAATTCATTCATTGTAGGTTTCGTATCGCAAACAATACGACGATTGAATTTGTGACGTCTAATATTAGTTGTTGTAGCACCTGGAGCTAATAGAGAATCGCAGAACTTCAATAAAATCACATTTCAATTTCCAATCAGACGAAGAGCAGAAGTTCGATAATCCATACTCGAGTATTTCCCCAGCTACGCAAAACTTAAATCGAACGAAGAATAAAGGCGAACCACACAGCCAGGTCAATTCACATCCGCTTCGTCTGTACTTACTATGTCCAGCAGAACGGTTCACTATCCTCTTCCAGGTGTTGTCTGTAAAAAAAAGCACTTTCTAGTGTACGACCGTTTCTCAGGAGAGGAGAAGAACAACTGGACGCTCATTGAGCGTTGTCACGGCTCGCGGAATGTTAATGAGTAAAAAGTTGCGTTCTTGGGGGTGGACAAGGGAAGTTGGTGACCCACTCAAGCCAAGGACGTTCCCTTGCATCGAACTGGTGCGGCGAGCGATTGCACGTACCACATGATCACCTGCTCGCTTTCAAAACTATGGGAAGGGAAAGCCTCAAGTGACATAAGCGCTTCCCAATGAGTTGGATGATTCGTGAGTGAAGGTATAATAGACGCGACGTCCTTTTCGTGGACACGTCTGTGACACCTATATGTTCACCTTACCATGGAATTCGGAGGTGAATCGAATGCGTCCTTTCCGAGGAAAACAAGAGATAGAAATGTATATCAACATCGTGACTCGAATAGAGTTGGAGAGTAAATGCGGCATGTTATTGGGTTGATGAGATGCGGTCGAAATGCATTGGAGCGTATTTTGTTCGCGTGAATTTCCAAGGTTATTCCTTTCTAATATTTCAGTACTAGCGCCTTTGTTTATAGATTTTTTCCGTGGGAAATATTCTGTTTTCCGGTGTTCCAGAGATGAAAGGAGGTAAATTTTCGTTTACGATAGAAATATGAGCCAAAATTATACTCCACGTTATACTTACGTTCTGTAGAAGATATTAGCAATGATATATTTGACATCATACTTTTACCGAAATATTTCCCTGAAAGGTAACGTAAATAAATATATGAAGTACTAAGCATGGAATTGATGTTACTCTCGAAAGATAATCGAACTGACAATAAAAAGAACAATGTAGATTTATAATAAATATAAAAATGGAAAATTTTTGTTTCAATAAGTAAATTATAAATATTTTTAAACACGCGTTATTATACGTACCTATGTTGTGAGACAATTTTTACTCTGAGCATATTTGAAATCAATACTTTAAAAAAGGTACAACTTTTCCATATATTAATGGTATCTCTTTTTTAAACATTTATTTCCATGGTAGCTGATGTCAATATTAAATCCCAAAAAAAATTAATATTCAATTTTTAAAATACGTGAACATGGCACGATACATATCGGAGTTTTTATTGTAAAAAAAGTAATCAATTTTCAGTAGTTGTTAACATAACTAAAACCTTTAACATTGAAATTATTTCGGTACTTGTACATCTTATATTCATTATTCTCTTATCCTAAATCGCGCTTGTTCGTATAAATCAGCAATTTATCGTTTAAGCTATCTTCGTGTACAGTCAATTGCAACGAGTAAGATAAAATCCCTCCAGACATACAATATTGAACATCGCTAATTAAATCCTGCCTTTCACTTTCAGAAGCATGTCGAAGTAGTTTTAATCATAAGCGGGAAACGGAGGAGAGATTCCGAACTGATAACTTATCGAGAATTCGGAGATATGGAGTGAGTTCCTGAAACTTATGCGACCCGCAAATCAACGCAGACCGAAAGGGATTTGGGTTCGGCGTAGGATTAGTCACTTCCCGAAAACTTCGATAACCTTAGCAACCACTCCCAGAAACTTTTCCGTACGGGAAAGTGAAATGAAATTATATAGAAAGATGATTCTCTTCCTAACTGTATCCACGGATTTTCCTTTTACTTCGCCTTGGCCGAATTTTCATTCCATTTAACTTTACTGTTTTTTTATTCTCTAATTCACGATGTATTTGGATGAAATAATATTGAGGATTTTTTGAAAGTGATGGTTGTGTTTACAAAATATGGTATTGTTGAATCGATAGTATTCTATGAGGAATTCTATGTAAAATTCTACCTTTTATTTTGTTACGCCATCGTATCATATGTAGTGATGAACTCGTGCACTAACGTATACTTTCACCTAAAAGATCAGTATGCTGTTTTGTATAGAAGAAAATAAATTAACAAATACCAAGAGAATGACAATAATTAGAATCTACATTCTGCATTTTCTTTTCGTCCTTTATATATCAATAATGAAAGGACAAATTAATTGAATGGTGAAATGCAAATAAAGCAATGAATAATCTGATTTATAATTTTAATCGAATTCCCATCGACATTAAATGAAAAACCACGATGTAGAGTTGGTATTTTCATCGCGCATTTTTAAATATAAGTCATTACTAAATAACGGATGAAGAATTAATTTAGAAAACTGTATCACAACAAATTAAATGATTTTCCTTTCTTATACATCCGCATTCTTAGAAGATGCTGACTCTATCAGGACAAATCATTACATCATAGCTACAGCGTAACAATTAAAAATACTTCCTTGGGAAAATCTCTCTTATCAATATATTAATTTAACTTCAAAATTAAGACCGCAAGCTTCCTCTCCCTTTGACAACTAAGGAATAGTAATACATTTATTTTTAGACTTAGCGATAAAAAAAGAGGTCATACCTAAATCTCCATACGTTCGAAACATATGAGTAACCCAATTAGATAGTTAATGGTTACCCAAGTTTTCTTACTTAAAAATTTAATCTGAAAATTCTACCGAGAGCATAAAGAGGTGTAATGTTTGAGCTTCCTATAGCATATCTCTTTCCCTTATCTACGAGTATAAAATACTCTAATCATACAGTTCCTCCAAGTAATACACGGAAATTCCAACTTCGACACACACAAAAAAGGAAGGGATATGAAATCAACATTAACGACTTAATTTCAAAATCCTTATTTGTTAATCGCATTCAAATGCACAAATGCGTAATTATTCTAGGGTCAACTTACAGAATAATTTCGCAAGAATAAAAGACAAGAAAAAACTCATTAGAAACCTGAACCACGATTCTTTAAAAGATACGACAATTCTCTATCGCACCAAAATTGAAGATGATGAACGGAAAATAATGAAATTTCCATCTATAAAACAAGGAGCTGGAAGGGCTTCCAGTTGAGAAACTCAGGAACGTTCTCTGACGTGGAAAATGAGGGGATAGACGAGGCGTGGGATATGATGAAAGGTGTCGCCATGAACATTACCGTGAGGGATAAGAGCTGATGAACTTACAATATGCTAATGCGACGCACCGAGTAGGAAGAGATATGTGCAGATAGATTAAGGATATCCTTGAAGATCAATTGGATCATAACGGGAGATTGGTATAAAGAGTACATCGGTGGCGCATCAAGGAATCGATTAGCGAAAGGTAATATGGAAGCAAATGATAGAGATTTCGGTGAAACAGTTACCAAAAACTTCTTTCAGAGAGGTAAAAATGTAATTCATTCAATAACATCTTCAGAGGACGAAATATTTTACGCTATTTATATATACGTACGTAATATTGTAACTGTAATACAATTACCGTACGGGTAATATTACACCGCATTCTACGTAAATCCTGAGTAAAAGTAACTGGTGCGAAAAAATACAAAAGGCTTAAATATTAAACTTTAAAAATATTGGAAAATAACTATCTGAATACTAAATTATTACTATTACTAATATGTACATCACTATTGATTAATCTTCTAACTTTTAAAAATTTGAGTGGAATTTTAATATGAAAATCCCTGAATCACTCTAGCGGCTTAAAATTTCTTCTTGCAATTAATTCTCTTATTTCTATAAATTTAAAAATATATGCTATAACAAAAATGTTTCCCTTCGAAAACAGTTCTTCACATGCCTAGGATGAACTTATACTGCAATTTATCCTCAAAAAGAGTTTGAAAAGGTTATATCGAAGAAAATTCAATTGAATTCACGTAAATAGAATATAAAATACTTTGATTTCAAATTAGAAGGGGATATAGCATTGAATAAAAACATCGTAAATAGTATATAGTCCTTCTTCTTAGACGTATCAAAACGGAATTATATTTCTTCATTTCATAGTTTTTTTAACAGCTAGATCGTTTGTTTACATTAAAATTCAAACTCAATTTATTTATTTATGTTCCTAACAACGTCTATAAGGTGCGCTAAAAGTAATGTAGACAAAAAGCTTGAATACGAATACTTTGTCAATACCATCGCCTACAATACATGCATTACCGTTATATAATGCGTAACCAACATAATATTGATCCTTAAAAAGTGATTACAGTGAGTTCAAGATAAAAACGACCGAGAAAATGTTTTCAATCGATAATTACTGAAGATGATTCTTTCCTTCCCACGGAGGATTTTCTCCTCCAACAATGGAGCCGTCGACTAAGTCTTTCAGTTACCCCGATATCGATTCAAGATGATTCCAAAAGAGATTCTGAATAGATTTTTTGAATGGAATTTTAAGAAATTCACTTACATGCTAATAAATCCTCATTATATTCGTTTGTACGAAAAAGTAATTGAAAACTTAACTACTTAAAGCTGGCATGATAATGTTTGAAAATGGTTCATAATTCTTCATGAATCATTCGGTAATTATGTTAGGAGGAGATTTGATTAGTTCATCTCAACCTAATAATCACTCTTTTATAGGACGTAGAAGATTGATAATGCAAACCTAAAAGCAACACGTACACTTTTCTATAGGACTCCTTCTGTAGACACTCCTGAACACTTCACAACCGAAAGCCTTAAGGACGAGAAATTTAAAGAAGAACATCAACACTTCATTTCTTTCTTTATGCATAGCTGACATTGGCATGACATACGAACAACTCCGAATTCGCAATAAAAAAGCCGGCAATGTGAAGAAAATATTAATCACTTTTCAAAGTGATTAATATTAGGTTAGGTTAACAAATATTCATTCTTTTAGGTTAACAAATATTCATTCTATTTCACTATAGTAAGTTAAAAAAATAAAAGTCGCAAAACATTAATTCTTGTAAATATCCTCATATTAAATGTCAAAGTTCAATAAAATCCGATGACAAATGACAGGTTCAAAGTTTAAGGGTGAAAATAAACGTAAAATATCGTAAAGTGAAAATAATATTTTATGATGGTCACTAAAGGATCAAAAGCTAATTCTTTTAATCAAAAACACTGTCAACCTATAAATGTAAGTAATATAAAATATGCAAAAGGTAAAGAGGTTCTAAAAAGAAAATATTTATTTAGAGAATGTGGTAGAGAAAGGTTACACGGAAAAGCTTTTGAAAGATGAAAACAAACATTGAGTAGCTTCTTTCAAGAGATCTCGAAAACTGAAAGAATATCGTCAAAATGTGTCATATTTTATCATAAAATCCCATCGACTTTTTTCTAGATAAACTGATAACTTGCATATTCACCATAAAATATACAACCTAAGTCCAACTCTTTTCCTCATCATTCTAAACTTTATCGACTAATAAAAATTTCTAGAGACGAAATGGAAAAGCTTCCTCAAGCTTCTTGAAGATGAACATTCGTTTATTAAATGAACGACAGCCGAAATGGTAAACTAAATAAGTTAAGATTAACGTCTTTAGTAACAGCTAATGACTGAATGTAAATTTAAATTGACATTCTTTGAAATGAATTCGAAACGTAAACATTCATAATGCTACGTAATATACAATTTTACCAACTAATAGGTGTTCTAACATCTTAAATTATTAATTAGTCATAACATCATAGTTAGGGATACTGTTTCAATAGTATGATATAATGGTATGCGTACCATAGCTATCTTCAGTAAATATAAAATATTTCAACTAATTAACTAGCCCAAGAAAATATTCCATTGCTGAATTACGACATTAATATAAATATTTACGATGTCTTTTCATAAGCCACAACGGAAAACGACAGATCTTACTTTTCAATAATTACATATCCAATAAAGAAATTAATTAAGAAATAAAATAATGAGTTGTGAAAATGAGGATGATATCTTTAAAAACTCTTCAAAGAGATGGATTCATATTTACAAAGTATCAATTACATCTTTACTAAATCTACGCAAGCAGGAATTCTACCAGCATTATTGACAACCACGCTCGTAATCTGCATGTGAATAAACATTCGTCTTCACAAAAGAACCCCCCAACCGACGACAGTATAGAAAGGTTAAAAAGTATGAGGGAAGCATTGAATGTAGACTAAGCGCAACAATGAAAGTAAGCTAACGTACGATCTTGGTAGAACGGAAGCAATTGAAATTTCGTCGGGTCTTAGAGAGAGCATAGACGCATCATTGGTAGCATTCATTGAAGAGGAAGGGAGAAAGAACGTAACCTGCTGAAGGAAGACGAGGGGACTGTTGGAGAGAGACTGAAGGCCGCCTTCAACTCCTCATAACCCTCCTTGCTCCCATTGAATCGACTGCGAAGGGAAGGTAACTTCGTTGCGGAAAGAATGGTATTTCTAGCCTCGAGCAAGACCTGATTTTTCCCTGGGGCCCCTTCCATCCATCAAAACTTCCATTGCTGCCACTCGAAGGGAAATCGGTGGCTGAACATTATGTCGCAACATCTAAACTAATTTCATCAAGATTCGACGGAATGAATGAGTCAATTCAATCACTGTTTAGGTTGAATTGTTGATTACGTTACTCTCAGCAAACATTGGCATTTATAAATTTACGTTTTATTCATGTACTGTTACGTGTATTATATTATACGTGTATCTATAAAATTGTTTAAGAGAAAACCTGTAGTGACAAGCCATGAAGATTTAAATGGATTTCTATCGCATACTATAAATATATACTTTTAGTGATGTCTAATTAGAAATTATTATTTATCAAATAACTCTTGACTTACATGAGATATTTACGTGAGTTTTGAATGAAAAACCCGCTCCATATCTTTTACAACACACTGAAACTGCTGATCAAAACGTCTAAATAGAATAAAAAATTTACATGATAGCAATGGAATAATTACCGATATGAATCGGTGTATAAACATCGAGAAATAAATTAGTAAATAACAAACTATCATTAACAGAGCCCGGATAGCTCAGTCGGTAGAGCTTTAGGCTTTTAACCTAAGGGTCCAGGGTTCAAGTCCCTGTCTGGGCGGTGCTTTTTGATTCAATACTATTCAGAAAGTAATACACTAAAAGGATCCTAAGTAACGTTGTAACATTGGTGTATGCAATGATGATACAGATTATACTAATTAAGAATAATATCTTGCAATTAGATAATAATTTCTATGCGAATTCAATTTTAAATATATACACACACTTCATTTTTTAAATAAAAGAAATTAAGTTTCATTCTACATCTACACTACGCCAAGGAAAACATACTAATATTTCATGATTCAGATCGGACGTGATCGAATTATTTGGAATTTCTCAGATTACATAGGATTTAAAGGTAAACAACATTCTGAGCAATTCAGTCCTAGGCCTTATCAAGAAGCTTTAAATGAACGAAATTTTACAGAAAAAATAACAATACAAGTGTGAAAGTTACGTCTCATTGAAAACAAGAATTAGACCGAAAAAAAGATACCTTGAATAATTAAATATTAATGTAATTCACAGATAATTCTTTGGTCTTTTAATATATGTACAAAAGTAAGCGGGGAAATCATGAACCGCGTTTCATTAAAGTTTAACAGCATGCCTCCATGTTCAATTGGTCAGCTGTTATGATGGAGGTCTTTGACCTCATGGACTGTTGACCACCATTCCGAGTTGTACTTCATTTTTCCTTCAACCCCATAAAAAGTAGACTTGAATATACTATTAATATTTGCTATACCAAAAATATTCACGTGATATTCATGATTATATTTAAGTCCAAATAATTATCTACTACAGTTGAGAAAATGATCTTGAAAATACGCCATATGTTGGCACCATTCGGTAAAAATTAAAAGCAATATTTGCAAGCAATTTGTAGCCACAAATACGTCATTGGGCGATCGTTCAAAGATCGTTAGATTGCTATAAATTTATCGATTATGACGCAAATCTCGGGATAATAATTTACATGGAAAGGTAATGTAATAATAAACCTCGCAATTCAGCTGATGGGAAATTTCCAGTTCGACCAGATATCCAGGCCTTGAATGTACGTGAATCACATTTTCATATTGCTTAATAATTGGAGAAATGTTGCTTAAATATTGATTACGTTTCTCCAAGAAACCGGATTGCTATTTATACGATGATGTATACTGACGCCCTCACGATAATAATACAGGTTTGCTACAGTTTGGTATATTTGCTACCGATAGCATATATCCACAGCAAAACATCACCTTATCAGCTGTATCTACGGAACGAAGTGGTATTTCCTAGGAACTGTATCGCATTCCGCCTTTGTTGCTGAGTAGAGCGGCAATTTAAAAAGATAAATGA
This sequence comes from Pantala flavescens, assembly GCA_020796165.1. Taxonomy (NCBI): domain Eukaryota; kingdom Metazoa; phylum Arthropoda; class Insecta; order Odonata; family Libellulidae; genus Pantala; species Pantala flavescens. The sequence continues at coordinate 14,044,998 of CM036879.1, read as the reverse complement.
TACACAAATAAAGCACGTATTCGGAACATATAATCATGTCATCCTAGAACATACCTCTCACTAACGAGCAATTGCTTGGACTTAAACCCTTGACAATATATCTGAATATAAGACCGAATAGTAAGTATTATAATTTAGATAGTTTTAGTTTACCTAGTACAATTTTAAGTATGGAGCGTTATCATAGGGCAAATTCAATAGGACCGGGGAAGGACAATATTATAGATTAAAACCACGCAAGATTTACAGAACAAGATTAACCGATAAATGAAGTCTAGTACATCCATCCATTACATTCATCATTTCAAACCCGTTTGTCGCTTAATTAGGATTTTGAAGGGAGATTTTAAAGAAATTTATACTAAAGAGTTTTGCGCACTGCTATATAAGACAAAAGAGATAAGAGAATAAATTTTTAAGAGATGATATAACAAATTAAGTGAGCCCGAATAGCTCAGTCGGTAGAGCATTAGGCTTTTAAGCTAAGGGTCCAGGGTTCAAGTCCCTGTCCGGGCGATGCTTTTGCAGCCGAATCATTAAAAGAAACATAACTCTAAAACGATTGCTCTTTGTATGCATCTATCTATATAACTAATCCCAACCCCATTTAGCTTTCAGAATCTACTTGAAAAATTTTTTTAAATTTTTAAAAATGTTTCACTTTGATATTCTTTGAGTCTCTATTATTACATCTAATTAATCGCTAAAATAAAAAGCAGTAAAAAAGAACAAAATATGATGATCATAAATATCTCAAATTTAAACTACGAGTTAGATATTCTTTTAATAGTAAAAATAAAAAACATTAATCTAATGGAGCTACATAGATATGGCGCATTTTATTTTCTGATATTTCTCAATCAATATTTTGCGTAAATCTCGAAAGATTTATCGCTTGCAATGGAACATTATTTTTATTTTTCCGAGTTTTCTCGAAGGCTGCAATATTACGCAATCGGAAAACTGCCTTTTTATATTGCAGCGATACCACTCTATCTGTAACCTTCTCAGCTCTTTAAAGAATTAATAGTTAAGTGAAATAATAAGATGATCTGATGTAAATGCCATTCTGAATATTTGAATCTACTTTGACAATTAGATGAAATATATTATGTTCGCTGATAACCTCCAAATATTATTTTCTCACTGACAAGAAGAGAAGAAAGATTGGATATTTATTTTCTAAGAATGATTAAAGTATTAAATGTCACATTAACTACTGAAAATTAATCTATGACTATCGAAATATTCAGCATTTTATTCCTCAATTCTGTAATTACAGTAATAATCGTTATCTATTGAAACAGTTTTACAGATTCAGGAGTTCTGGAGATAAAAAAGATATCCATTCGTCTCAAAATATAAACAAATTTGGAAAATAAGTTGAAAAACTTTACTTAATTCTAAAGACAAAAGACATCACTCGTCAATGACTTATAGACTCCAATTCACAAATAGAATTATCCATTTCCGTTTATTTATTTAGGCATAAATATTCCGATATTAGAGATATTATGGCAATTGCGTTTAACATTGAATTTTGTTTACTTTAAGATCACGTACATACAATAGAAGTAAAGGGTGGGTAAATCAAGATCGGTCGCTATGGACTCGCGGCGGTGACAAGAGTCCTGCAACTACTACACGCCCATTCAAACTAAATATCTGGAATACCGCAATATTATTTTACCATATAACTCTTGGTGAATATTAATCAATTTTTTGAATTTTTCAAAGCATAATCAAAAACTTTACCAATACCAATATTACCAATACGCAAGAAGAAACGAACGGGAAAGATTGGGACTTGAATCGTTCCATTGGCATTCAGTGTAACCATGAACTATCAAAACAAAGCTTTCCTTTTTCTCACGAGCAAAAAAGTTTTTCCTCCTTATTCTGGTCTACTTTCGTAAACCGAATCCAAAACAAACCACGATGACTCAGAAATATAGTATTTTAAGGAGCAACAATAAAAGTATCTTTTTTTAAATCCAAGCTTACGTAAATTAGATCATCAAACTAGCGATGAATAGACTAAAGTGACATAAAATGCGAGAAATTTCATTTAAAAGCCATAAAATGACCTCATTTTCTCGACCAAACTCATCACACTACATCGCCTCATAAAGATTTTATAGCCCCAGTCTCGACGGAAGACTCCTGAGCTATAGGAAGCGCAGAAGGTAGTGTGACATCGTAATTTATATCACCTCTTCATTATTAAATCCATACTACAGTTTCTTTGAGGTACTCTTTATAGCCCGCTATTTCAAAAGAATTGTAAAAATCAAGTAGGGGAATGGGACGGAGTAACTCTGTTAACTCAGTTGCTACTGACTTTACTCAAAACTACTAAAAGAAATCTAATGCAATTTAAAAATACTTAAGAACAAATTTCAATATTTTAAAAATAAATTTTTCTTAAAAATTCGCCCTAATTGTTTATCGGTATTTGAAAATTTTTTGGAAATCGCAAGTTGATAGATAATGACAAATTTAAACATTCATAAGAAATATATCTACTTTTAATATAACGAGAAAAGCGTTTAATTAAAAGAAAAATTATACTTTTATCGCTGAAAATTAGTAAAAAGTTAATTTTAATTGTATAAAATTCGCTTATTTAATCAAATTTACATAATTAGCTAGGTAACTTTTCTAGTAATAAATAATTTTGCTATTTATCATCATTAAAGATAAATTACTATTTACAAATCAATAAAAAGAATTGCCCATGAAAAACGTTTCCAATGACAACAAACTCTCACAGAGCTTTAAAACTTTTCTGAGAAATCCAAGATACGAATTTCATCAATCAACACGTGATGTATCACGCGTTGGAACTTTGGAAATGTTTGGGGTGGGATCACGCACGAAAAACGTTTTGAATGAACTCTCACATTCATAAGTAACAATAACGCAGCGGAGTTCGAAAGTCTTACGAATTTTCGTTCATAATAAAAGCGTTGCCAACGTAAACAAGTTGCGAATCTAAGCTGCTCATCGGAAACTCCGCATAGCGATTATAGGAATCGAGGTCAAGCAACTGACGTGAGCAGATGAAAGTAGTCGCAAGGTAGATCACGCCACCTTGCTTTCTCCGAAGGCGTGGAACCTTGAAGCATGTGCACATATGGGGGATGAGATATAAACATGGGCGGCAGACAAGTGCCATTCGAGACAAAGCGCTGAAAATTCTTATGTCATTAAAATTGTCCTTTGCAAAGCTCTACAGGAATGCAAATACAAAGTTCAAAATTACTCTCTTCAAAACTCTACAAGAATTCATGTGCCTGAGATACAAATTCCTTCGGAAATAAAATCGATTAGCTTATGCATTTCTAGAATTTGCACAGTATTTGAACAACATGTTTGTAGCTGTCATTCTACTTTTATATAATTTTATTATAATAAATAATTAAGCGAGGAAAGATAAGATGACATAAAATATTATGAAAATCAAAGAAAGGATTCCAACATATACTTCATGATTGATCATATAAACATTGAAGACTAAATGGTATGATCTCTTGAAAAATATTTGTTTTCAGGAATAAATCATTGGAACAAAACGTGTTACGTAAATATCTTACTCTCACTCATATATCTTTAAAAAATAAGCTACTCTCATTTTATTTCTAAAACTTGATAAGAAAACACGACTAATTGGAATCGATTAAAAATTAATCAATGCTTTGACTAAAAAAATTAAGTATCCTTTTCATAATAAAGAGATAGACCTCGAAAATTTTTCCATTACCACTTAACTATTAAGTCAATTTAAAACATCTTCTGTTTTCAATTTTTTAAAAAATTTCTCCCTCTATCTTCTAGCTAGGTACACTCCAATATCTATAAGGAGCAACATAGTCAGAAAAGTAATTATTGAGACGGCTCTTGCACGGGATATGCCTTTACGTATCATTGAATAATTCATATTGTACTGCTACCCTTAAATGACTCGTATTCTTCTCTCTCGACTTTCTAGTATTGTATCAAAGGCGGGGAAGCAACTGAATAGCATAAGGAGTTGAAATTGATGTTCCATTTTTTACGGCCATTAAAACTTAAAAACATTCATCTTATGAATATCTATGTTTAATGGTTTCAATCTTTAATAAGAGTTGTTTTCATGAATTCATATCTTTTATTCATTTCACCCCTCCCTTCGTACGAGTACATCGTGTCCAGAGAAAGTCAATATTATCGAATACTTCTACTAATGCATTTCCTCTGAATGATCATCCAACCTCTAAATAAATGAAAAATTTCGATTTTTCTTTTAATACGACACCGAAGTTTGCTTCACAAAAAGTGTTTAACATATTCTCCATCAAAATACCTTCAAAGTCGCAAAGATTTGACAAATGCTGAAAAACTATATGAAAACCGGTCTCCAGTTGAATGCAATGGAAAGCAGTTCTCATGTGACTGTTAAGCTGCAATTATTTGGACATCATCCACACATAACATTCTGGCTGGAATTGAAGTAAAGCCAACTACCTCACACTTCATCCTCATTAACTCGTATTTGAAATATCTCCTGAGCTAATGCCAGGTTAAGGTGAAGGTATATATCAATCAGGAGGAGCACTTTAATGGTGGAGCAAAAGTGTGAACCTTCGTTCGATGACCATTCAACCCATTGAATGTTAATGAAGTATAGGCAGATGTGGTAATTTTTTATTGTGATTCTGTTCTATCACATCGTATTATAGTATAAATTTACCACAATGATCCATCCGTCCCTATTTTGTACGAGGATCACATATTTTGACCCTTCTCACATTTTCTATTATTTCTAATTACTACTGTTTATTTACCCACAAAATGTTCATAAAATTAGGCATTTAATAGTTAAATTCCTCCATTAAACTATCCTCACAATCACCATTACGTGTTTTTCATCTTCTAATATTCCCAAATATTAGATTATGAGATTCAAAATTCTTATCATTTATGTTGTAGATTATTGTTGTAGATAATTATTGTATTATAAATGTAGACAATCGACATTGTTCATTAAAAGGAGCAGAAAAAACAGCTGCATAATCATCAGTGCTATTCCTACTTTTAATTTGGAAACTTACAAAACAGGAATTATGTACTTGAGAATATTTCACTGAAATATATATTCATTTTTGGGGAAAATAGCCTTAGAAACAAGATAAATTCTCCTTCCTTCTTGCCTATAGAGCGTATCGCTTGGCTACGCAATCCGCACGAAGATAAGTTCGATATCCTAAAGGAGAAAATCACAGTAAATATCAGCGATAATCTCGTATAATTCCGTCGTCCCATATCATGTGCTGTTCACGCGGATAAATGAATGTCTTTGATTGGAACTATTCCAGTTCCCAACGTGGAAATAACGGAAGAGGATTGCCTTGGTGTTGAAGCCGTGAATGTTACGGCGAAAACTAGGAACGAGACACTTTTGATAAATTGGTCAATGTCGCGGAAACATACACGCACTTCCTGATCTCCGGAATTATGAGAAATGACGTTTAATTCAATGCTCAACATACGGGTTATGTCACCCTCGAATTCGTTCGTTAGTTTTCAACACTTACTATAAACGATGATTTCATTCTAATACCTACATCCATATTTAAAATATATTTACGAATTCATCTATTTTATCGTCAAAGGTCGTCGCGCACACAAAAACGTAATTAAAAACTTTACGGAAGAAATTCTCTCAGCAATTCAATGTTGGAATCATGAGCGCAGGTATTTATTTGAAATTCAAGAAACATATTCCAGTCCACTAATAGCAATGGATTTCCCTGACATTCATTCGATAATTGGAGAATATAACGTCTCTAATGAGGGAATTAAACCTTCCAGGAATTACTGCCTTCGTTGTCGCGTATATTATTTTTTTAGTTGCTATAAGAGACTTCAACTCTTTCAACGGTGAGATTTTATCCCATGTACTATAATAAATGTGCTATAATAAAATATTAAAGAATATATTAATATATTATGATACCAATTTAGCGATAAATACGAGATCAATTATAATGGGTTCAACAGATAAACAATGAATTCTGCTAATATTTGCGAGAAAAGTGGAATTTATATTCTTTTTATCATGCACATATCTATTATCGACGAATAAAATTGATATCCATGTATGGATATTCCGTAATTGTTTTTTTTCCCTCTATCTATGAAAAAGCATTGATTGACCAACCTGGAAAATATCTTCATGAAAACCGTAAACGTTTGTCAAAATCATCTAGGATGTATCATTCGAAGCAATGTTAACGTTGTACTATCTAGGCTATTGTAATGCCCTTAGCTAAGACTCAGATACTAAACTTGTCCGTAGAAAGTTTTATGGAAATTAAGCGTCTAAGATGTAGGAAGGAAATCCGCGTTATGTTGCTCAACTTTTCTTAAACCGCACTCTTGGAGATTTCACAACATTCGCATCATAATTATTGAAACATTCCTCAAGGAATAATAACACAGAGCGTTTGGATGGAATGAAACAACCCCACCTTTTTTCACCCTTCACCTGCTGTGTTATAATTTATGTCATGATATTTGAATTTCAAATCTTTAGTTATCGAAGGTACATAACATTTTTAAAGGAGTGGACTACACGATACTAGAATGAAAGTAAACACCGCATAATCAAAGAATCCAATGAACCAATTGTTTTTACTTTTATATTAACTCTCTTCCATGTAAACTAAATGAAGTAAATGCTACTTCCACGATACAAGATAACAACGTATTTTCGGTATTAATGGAACGCCGAAAGAAATTTTTAACCCCCTAAAGTTTTATTAATATTAAACCCCTATTACTCGGTATCGGCAAATTTAAAATTACGTAATATAAGAGATATATTGATGAAAATACATTACTGGAAGTTTCAACATAATCTATAAAAGTTAAGCATAATATTTCATGCCGATATCTGGTACATATCCATGGAATTTAAGTTCACGAGTAATTCTAACAGGTCCAACAGGTACAAACAAAGCATAGGTTGACAAATATGCTTAAGTTAAATTTCCAATAAATGAACTTGCCAATAAATTATAAAAAGTTTCGTGACAGGGAAATGAACAAATTATGAGGTCACATATTCATGATCGGTCGTTAATATTTCTGGATCAAAAAAGGGAAGATAGTTTCATCACCAGGGTTGGCGTAGTTATGATTTCAAGCAGAGATTGGCATACAGAGCAAATCCATCAAGCCAAACTCGGCGGCCTCAGTTGGCGTGCACTCTGATTGAAGTTTCCTGGAGAAAATTTCCATCCGTAATGTATGCCCTTGCGAGAATCTCGTTCCGCTTGCCGTTAATTCAAAAAGGTAAATATCATCCTTCGAGAATCACGGAATCAGAGGACAGATGGATCTGTACGAAGTCAGCGAACGTAAAAGATGTTCACATTAAGAAGAGCTGCTCTTATGGAAAGTTCTATTAAACACGCAAATTTATCCAGTTGTATATTATGCGAGGTTTTTCTTCGATTTAATGATCGCATTAAGTAAAGAAGATAATTTAGAATAAGCGGTAGAAGTGCCATCTTCCATCTTTAGCATAGAATATAACTTATAAGTTGATAGGAAAATTAACTGGTTATTTTTATTTCCCATTTATAAAATAATACTTTTAAAAAGGACAATCATCCATTAAATGATGCGAAATATATAACGCTCATATAGAATAAAAATACTCAAAATGAAATGACGCTAAGATTCAGTTCCTGTAGTTTGGGGAAATAAATGAAGTTCCTTATGAAAGAAATGCTGATCACCTATTCTGTACCCTTTATTTCTTTCATTTTGAATAACTATCCCAAAGTCGGGGCCAAAGTAGTGGATCTGGATTTTAATTTCCCATTCAAATATTTTCTCTATTCTTAACCATTCAAAATTTATAATATTTATTTACTAGAGAATTAATATAATTTTTATACTGATAGCTCCAAATAATTTTCCACAAAATTCTTTCTAAGAAAAGTAGACACAAACTCAAACAAAATATTTTGTTTTTTTCCTATCATGGAAGTACATCGAGTGATCGTAAATTATAAAATAGTAATAATACTTTGTACATACCAAGTACTTACGTACTTTTATTAATTATATTTGAGAAAAAATTGTATATCTCCAAGCACTTAGAAAACAAATATTTCTATAGAACTAAGATTCTATTCCCTTTATATGATTTACTTTGAATGATATTTCTCCATCGACGTAATCAAATATAATTCACTTAAATTCTGAATTGCATTCAACCTAACTTAAATTACAAAGCTAATGCATGCGCAAATTTTTATGGCCCACAATACAAAATTCTCCTTTTATTTCCTTGGAAACAGTATGATAATAGCTCCTTACTAATCCAATCAGAATCAGTGGCCATAACGTAATATCCTCACAATCACATTTACAAAATAACGATATGCAAGACCCAAAAAACAATATAAAATAAGCGTGTAATCATACCTTAATATACGGCAGCAGCGATCCTTTTCGGTAATCGATGCGAATTGAAAATTTAAAACAACATTCACTAACATTTGCGTGCGTCACTTTGTGCAGCAACCCTTTAACGCGTTCTCTCCACCATTTGTCTCATCGCGAGATGTAGAAAAACACGACTGTGAGAATGAAACTAGCAGATCGAAATCGGAAGGGAAAAACCTCGGGAAATGGCCTCAAAGTCAACCATTTGTGCCCCCGTAGAGGAGCGAACCGTAACGAGTATGAATGAAAGTGGTATGCAGGTCAAGTCCTTTCCTTAGAGGGACGTCGAAAAAACAATCCGGAGTGGTCGCCATTGATGGATAATTGTCCGATAGATATCGCTTGTCATACGAAGGAAAATACTCAGAAGAATCCATCTTCTTAATCGCTGCTTTACAAATGGGTCTCTCTTCCAGAAAGTGGTCAACTTCGAGAAAGATGGTGTATCGATTGTTGAAGATACAATATTGAATTTGTTCCGCCAGTAAAAGGCGCCAAGCGTTGAAAAAAAAACACCGTTATACCTTAAATTAGTTTCCGGATTTCGAACTACGAGCTTTTGGGAAAGAAGATCGAAAAAAAAAGTTTCAATCTCTTGGTTTGGTTCTAGAGGACGGATGCTTTGTCGAATGAGTAAACATTAAGTGTAGCACATTGTACCTAACTTGTAGCCACGATCATTCCAATTATCTTACTTACTTAAATACTTACTTTGTTAAGAAGAACGAATACTCGTTCTTCTTAACAAGAGTTTGAAGATGTTCATGTACTTTTCTTTTGAAACCACGCTCTGAATCAGAAGTTCCCATGTTATTCGAAAGGAGGGTGGGAAATCATTTGTACAACCGTATTTTATGGTAGAGTTGAATTGTTCCCTAAAACTGTTCGCGTTAAAAGACAAATTAATGAGGCACCTTCTACCATAGTAATTCTTTATGACTATGAAACGGTGAATGATTAATTACATAGGTCTCATCATATAAAAACTTTGATACTACACTGACTAAGATAGGAAAGAGTACATATAACCTTGCACAGATATTATTTAACTACAATCCACGTGTTTGACATCACCATTATAAATGTTGTGGAATAATCAGATAACTATTAAATGCTTATTTTTCTGAAAAAATAGCAAAATAGGCCACATTGTAAGCCATTAAAGGCTGTGCAGAAGGACAAAGATTACGGCCTAGAGATTCCACAGTTCTCGTTCACAGAAGGTTTTGAGTGCCGGTGACTTTTTTATTCTACGCTTGATAATCTAAACTAATGATTTACCTCAGATTTAAAGCAAAAAATACGTAATATGATGAAAAATATCGATAATATAGGAGTAATATGATGAAAGAATATCGTATACAAAAGTTACACGATGCAGCAGGATTTAAAGTGATAACTTCGTAAGGTCCAAATAACTTGACTATAATAAACTTACTGTTATTAGTGTTCAATTTCCCTTCCACTGACGTCATAGGTTCCTGGTAACCACTCATTATTTTACCTCTCTTAATTCTTAACTGCATAATCTCTTCTGATTCAGTAATTTTCATATGAACGGGTAATTTTCGTAGTAATTTTAATTTTATTCATTCTTATTGCCACTATTATCCTACAATAGTGTAAAAAAATTAACCGCATCGTTTATCCATAGAAATACCACCTATTACGAACTAAATCCAAAATATCACATCTAATGTCAGCCAAGTAATCAAAACATTTAAAATAAAACTTAAAATCACGAAAATTCGCAAACGTTTTATAGAGGAACCTAACCCAACTTCCTTGCTCTGGACTTGAATCAGTTTATTCAAGAATCAATATAAAATAATTTAACTTCTTGACATACGCCTCTGATTTCTCATAATTTGGAAATTATAAATATAAATCAAAATTTAAATTATAGCAATTTTCCAAAGTTAAACATGCTCCCTCTAGAATATAAACACATGCATGTCATCTATTCTCTTCCATGCATGCAACCGACTGGTAATGTTTTGACATGACAGGGTGTTCATACGCCGTAAATTTCATCTATCTTTGTAGCGGGTCGCTTAAGAGAAGCGCATGCATTACGCGTTTAATCGTATAGTATATTTTCCTGATGTTCCTCGTTGTTTAAGAGCGGACTATGTAATATGAGGGTGCACTATATCATCTACATTTGCCCAGGACTCTCTTCAAATCTACTAAGAAAAATAAAGTCTCTAATAAAATAATGAATAATGTAAAAAATGAGCTCAGATCTCTATCAAAGCTATTGTTTACTAAAATTGCCTTTTCTTGTCCCATTTTAACCCAATAAATATTTTCCGGTAGATTTCCATGCACTATATGTACGCTCAAGGTGAGAACTATCTAGCGCAAAGTAACGTCGCTCGCGGACTTTTTTTTCGCTCTATCAAACAATTCTCATGACGAAGTTGAGTTTCTTAAGTGCTCGTTCCTTTTTATTACGCCTGTGGGAATTCCATGTCGTTATTTTCAGAGCGTTACTCCAAGATATATTGCCAATTATTCTGTTGGTATCTTTTAATTTCCAGATGAATACAACTCATTTCCGATGCGTAAAGCTATTACGAAAATTAAAGAATTCTTCGCCAAAAATTTTATTTGTGAATGGTTAATTACAAAATGAACCCTAAGTAAATTAAAAGTTTCTATTCTTAGTTGATAGATTAACTGGGATGAGATGAATTAAAGCATACTAGAGATGAATGCAAGCCTTAGAAACATAGAGATGCAGGCAGATATTGAAGATAGAACGGACAGATAGGAAAAGAATCTAAGAAATATATACAGGAATAGAAGAAATATCAACAATAAGGAGCATCTTCCAGAAAAGAAGAACTAGATGGATCGAAGCTTTCCAGAAAGATAATGAATTTGTTAATAAGGTACTTAATAGTAGAGCATTAAGTGGAACACTAAGGGATGAATAATTTTAACCAAATAAAGAGGAATGCAGGAAAGAGGAGATACTGGGATGTAGAAGATAGAGAGTGATGGAGGGCTGCAGTCAACCAACCTACGGATTAATTGATCAATGACGATGTTTGAACCAAAATAATGTAAAATCCAACCGTAATAAACCAGATCTTATTTCTAATTAATGTGGTGCACAAAAAGTAGTTCGAATAAGATGTTTGTTACCTTTGGTGTGCAATAATACATGATTATCATAAACCTAATTACCATAAAAATTTCCGGAAACCTATATTTTCCAAATATAACAAGGTATAGTACTATCATTTAATAGAATTACTTCGCAATGATACGTTAGGGTTATGATGAGATACTGAATCATCAAGTTATATTATTCTCAATTTCTTTGGGTCAATACAATAAAAATAGCTATAGTCATAAAGAAATCACATACGAAGTAATGGAGCAACACATACATATACAACATAAATTTAGCTATGATTTCGTTATCTGTGAAAATTATATATCCATACCCTTTAAATTATCTGAAAGAATATTTGAAATCTGAAGATGACGTACGCTTTGTAAATTCAAAGTGAATGCGATTCTCATATGGGTCTAAACGCGGAAGTTGGCAGCTACTCAAAAGATCACACCTTCGCCGTGTAATCGTTCGATAATGAATTACATACAAATTGAGATCTCACGGGCATTGTTACAGTAAGGGCAAGTTCACGCGACGACTGAATAGAATGTCGACGCGATATTCGCCCGCAGTTTAGGCACCCAATTGCAGCCCTCGGCGGCGGTTGCACCTTATGCGTTCTCCTTCCTGACCTTGCTGCCTTTCCGTGCTTTGCCCCTTACCACGAGGCGCCTTGCACGTAACCCGCTGACCTACAATTGGCACGAAGGTCGCCCGTGATATCGCGATAAATGAGTGACGAAGAAGACGACGTATTGCTCGATCGAAAACACCGATGCGCAGTTCAGTGGTGGGTTAGCGAGTCCAAGGATCGAACTGGTGCGCAGGTACATCGTAGACCGCTTAAAGACACGATCACCCTGCTCTTCGCGACCTCCTCATGGCATCTTCAAACGCACGATGATGAATTTCGTAATTTTCGCAATCTTTTTAATAAGCGAATTCGATTTCTGAACCCGATCCCGTCTGGTGCGTATTTGGTGATAGGAGACGTCTGCACAGACATGCGTCAATGACCCTTCAAAGAGGAAAATCGATTTCAAAACTTTTTCCATTTATATGATGAAATGAAGTAGTTTGCTATGCATTGTTGATGGTTGTCAAGGTGTTCTATACCGTTCGCCTTTCCAATAGAGCTTCCGTGCTCGTTTAAAAAAGCTTTTGATGAATGATATGACTTTAATGGCTTTGTTTGTCACTTTCATTTATTGATTTATCTAATGAATAAAATTATTATTGGGGTTCCAAAGTTTAACCAAAAATAGAGCTGGCGTTATTTTTTCATTCAAAATATATTTTATCATTTTCAATACACGTAAAATAAGGATTGTTTGTTCATTCTCAAAGCTGAATTGACTTTATGAAAGCCAGTGAAATACATGTGACCTCCTACATACTGCTTCTCTGATTATTTACGAAATACATTAAATAGCTTTTCCTTATAAATGTATAATATAAGTTTCAATTTACCCTTGGAAATAATCAGCGGCAAAAAGCGGCACTGTCAAAGAAAATAACGTTGACACACTTTGTTGACACTAAAAGGTCGGTTAAGGCAAAAACCCGATACTTTAATTGCTTCTACATTATAGATTGATATTATAAGACATATTGAGGTGAGTGATTGCTCTTTAGAGTGAGATATAAGTCAGAGGTAGCCAGAATAGTCTCTTTTAACTCATTTGAATTACAGTAAGACTTATGGATCTTTTTGGATGAAAAGATCACGTTTTTGATCCATCGTTAAAAAATACAACTTAGCCTATTTCAATAGACTGCCTACATTTCATTTCCTACATTTTTAGTTCCTTTATAGTTTCTCAATGCTAGTTAATTGCAAAACTAATCATATAGAATTAATTTACTTCAAATGTTGATATTCATTTAAGCAAGATAAATAATTAGACAGAAAAAGAGATAAATCTAGATGAATTGAAATATTTTCTAATTCTTTTGCAATTGATTTTTTCGTGATGTTCACCCTATAAATATATCAATACATAGGCTTTTATAGTGTCATTAATACAGTCATGAGGATTAGAAGGCAATAGCTTGATAACTATAGTTACAATGTCCGTAAAACCAAAGTGGATCCAATTCTATTGTTAATTATTATTAAATACATGAACGATAAAAATTTATGCTTCTCTTTCCAGTATTTAGTTAATACTGTTTTATAATAAATTACTTTAGTAGAAGATTTTTGTTTTTAGTTTTCGTTTCGCTTTCGTGTACCACATAACATATTATCAAAATTTTAAGGGCATGAGTATCTTTGAAATTAATCAAACAAATATCGCTGTATATATTTTAAAAATAATACTTCTGATTAACAGATCGATCTGATACACATAAATATGCATGGGCTCGGCGTCAATAAGAAAATTAAATAGTTTTAATTAAAAATTTTACAAATCATACAATCCATGCATATAAAAATCTTTGAGAATAAAGGAATGATCGAATATTTACGAAATGTCATGCACCATTACGATACTGTGGAAATGTCAGAAACACCCTTTAGACTGATTTCCAAAGTAAAACTCTCTCTTTAAACAAACATACATTGCAGAATTTCTAGGCTAAAAAATTCAACGAATGCTACGAAGTGCAAAATAAAGTTTTATTCAGAAAAACAAAAAAACTCGGCAAACGATATGGAACAAGAAATCACAAGAGAAAACCACTGAGGACTTTTCTCATTTCTAGAAATAAAATAATTCCTAAATTGTAACCCGGTCCTATTCCATCCTCATCAAAAATCAGAAACGAATAACTCGACAAATTTACCTGCACGAAAAAGTGGGCTATCAGTGGAATTCCAGCATTTCAAGCCACAGCCTGAAAATTATACTACTCTGCCCTACAGATAAAAAATATGAGAAACGAAACTTCTACAAAAAATCACAGCTCAATCGTGCAAGTTCCATATAAAGCAGCATCTGTGATCCTTAGATGACCGTGATCGTGACCTATCATGAATAAATTATGAAACCAGAACCACTTGGACTATTCTTAAACACTTCCCGATATTCCAGACACGCTGAACTCTCTTTGATTTTCCAGTCACGTGGTCCTCCCGTGAGACTCGCGTGTAGAATTTTCCCAACAAATACCATCGATTATTCAAATCTTTTCGGTTTATGGTTGCTAAGGGATGATCACCACCGTAAATATATCTTACAGCTAGGTGAGTTTTAAAATATATATAATGATATAGTATGATAAGTTGTAATATCAAATTGAAATACACCATTAAGTACTTTAAAAGTATAAAAGTTTTATCTCCTTCTGAAGTTAATTATGGATGCAATAATTAGTTCTCTGATTTCATAATCATTTACTCCGTAATGGCATTCAACATTTTGGTTTCATTAAAAGAAGACAAATTACATCATTATATATAAAGAATAATTTCAGGAGAAGTGTTTATATGGTTCTATGTGGAATGAAAAACTCATGAAAACTTAAAACCGATTCATCATTTCCAATTCTAATAACAATTTATAATGAAAGCAACGATACGAGCGGACAGTTGCTATAGTAGTTTGATTAAGGGAGGGCAGGAATGAATCTATATAATATTAAGAATATCGTCATGATGAAATTTAGCTTGATAAATATACATATGTTATAATTGTACTATTAATCCCTCTGTAATTCTGTAGTCTTGAAAGTTTTTCATTCTAATTAAAGATGAATGAATAAATTAGTTCTTGTAAAACTTACCTTTCTTCTTCGTATTTATTTTTTTTCTGTCCTGACTACATGACGCAATTCACTCCACTGTTTCGTCGTCATTCCTAATGCCAAATTGGGCTGCAGTCTTAAGGTTGGAGTCCTAAGTTAAGATGGAAATTTCTCCTCATTGGCAGCGATACAGGAAGGAAGGAGCTAAATCGTTCGCAATAATACCTAGCAATAATATTGGAGACATTTTAAACCATTGAAATACCGTATTATTATTAAATCGAAAACGAATAATGAATAAAATATTACTCTATGTTTAGCGAAAGCTTTCAAATCGAATTAAAATATTAAGTCATATAACTGTAGAGAATAATGAATTTTTTGCATTCTATATTTTATACCACGAAATTTTTCTATACAAGATTTCAGTGGATCAAACATAATGATAAAGGTAATACTTCAGCGCTATAAAGAAACTCATGTCATCCTCATCCTTTAAACCTCAAGGTGATTCAAGCCATCAAAACTATGGCCTTGCATTAAAATAACATATAACGTAGAATGAGTTACTCTATTAATCTTCATGATGGGACTCTGTCATGAATTAAAAACTAAGTTATTAGATTCTTCCTAAAATGTTATAAAAAATGGGCTGAGGTTGCATATTCAAATACATAAGAGTATGTAGTGGATATCACCTCTTGGATTTAACTTTAGATCTAATAGTATTCAGAGTTTTCATACAGTCGTGATCTATGGTTTATTACCCGGTAGAATCAGAAATTCTTTTTATTTCTTTTTAATTTCATCTCGACTCTTTCAAAGTTTAAATTTTATCTCTTAAATAAAATTTTTATTTCATCTGAAAGAGGGTAAATCTGATATGATCAAGTTAAACGGTGATACTAAGAACGAATGGTAATTATTAACTTCCTTCGTATCTAAGTTAGAAAGAAAGAGATCTTCCTAAAACCTTTCTGAGTAAATAATTTATAATAGTTATGAAATGAGACAGTTTACGTAAATTTTATGGTATCGTATGTACTGTATTTAATTCCTGTACATAAACTGTAGTACTGAACAAATAGAAGTACTTGCACAGAACTCAAACTATCTAAATTTTAGCTTGTAAAAATCAATTCACCTTAGTTCAAATTTAAGTGAGAATTAAAAGAAGAAAAATTACACATCGATGCTGAATTCTTTTCTTTAAAAAATAATTCATTTGATATTCTATTTACTCGACGAAATATACAGCTTAGAATACTTCAACTGTAATTCATTCCTACGCACAATCAGAAAGTATGATTTCCGGTGATTTAAAACAAGAAAACGAGGATATTGGAAGTTAATGAAACCTATAAATTACACCATCGAATCACGAAACTTTGTAAGACGTCCCGAAGTTGTTAGGCAACGTCGATCATCTATACGTAGTAATCTTACGCGGGTATCTCAACTTTTTGCGAGAAGGTAGGTGACAACATTCTTCTCGCTGAACACACAGAGGTATTGATGCCATGCAAATAAATTCCCGACAATCATCATCATTACAAATGTAGGAAGTAAGAGCGAATATTTGAGAATAAATAGACTTCAAAGAGGTTAATCAGATGAAAATCAAGGAACCGACGCGCAGGGAGGGCTTCAATCTTTGCAAAAAGTTATGCAAGAGGTTATACAAAGTCAAGGTCTTAGTAACGACTGTTGACGCACTGAGTCGAAATATTCATCGTTATTTCGCAGCGTCCCAAAATTAACAAAGGACGATGTTTCACCTTTTTTATGTCACACTTTACGCATCCCTTTTTTTAAAGCTTCGAATCGTGTTCGATGCATAAAGAAAACGTGGGTGAAACAAGAATATGATGGAGCTATCCTCGTGGTGACGCTATACACGCAGCAGGCGCATGAGAATGTCCCAGGTCAGTTACAGAGCACCCGCTAGAGACGTGATAGCTCTACAATTTGCTGCAATCCTCATTCACCGTAACCAAGGGCGCGTGGTTAACATCCAAAATTTACATCGAATGATATCGATGTTTCGTAAGCTTTTCAATGATAACTCTCTCCAATGATGGTATTAATATATGTGTTCCGAGAAGATTATTAATAGCTCTATAAACTCGAGGAATAGCCGGTTTTCTATAAAGGATTCATTGCAACTTCCAAGTTTTATCTCTTAGCGTAGACGAGGTTGGGAAAGAGGGTGATAGCTGATGGTGACCGTTTTCGCAAATTGTGATAATGCCCTCTCAATAGATAATATCATGTTGAGTCAAGCATTTTCATGAAAAAGAAGGGATTTGTTCATGATATTTCATTTCCTAATTCAAAAGTAACGTCAAAGGGCCGAGGAAAATGAATTCATGCCCAAGATTTGTTTAAGTAAACGCTATACGACTTATATACATCGAATTATATATACATCGAATAAGCATAAAATATAGATACTTTTGCGTATAGCTCAAGAAGGAAACATTATATATTACATTTTAATATTTGTTATTAATTATAAAATATATATAATTTTGGGTAAGGAAAATTCAACAAAATATTCAATACGTGTAACCTAAAACATAAAATACATTAGTGTCTTAACTTTCTTTCCTTTCCATTTATAAATTTATTTATAAAAAGGGTTCATATAAAGGCTAAATTAATGAATTTTAAAATAGGATATGAGCGATTATATAATGGAATTTAATTTTATCATATAATTAGCTCATATAGAGAAAAATTGTAATATTTGAGCAGCATAAATCTAAATTTGTCATATTAAAGTTATCTATGATATTCAAAATTACTTGATTTTCAATAACACATGAATTTTTCTTACGAACGTAAGAACGAATTGTCACTATAGAAAACGATTTTTATTCAACCGGGTTACCGACCTTTACCGGTCTATACTTAATCTTTAAAAGAAAAAACATTAACTAAATACGTAAATCTCATAAAATTTCACACACGAGACTAGGAAAATCCCATTAGATTTCAAAATTAAAACAGTCAGCAAAATTTCAAATAATTATCTTCTGATTCAGACCACCGATATAAAGCTGTCATATTTGAATTTTTTGGCAAACGCGATGTCTGCCATTGATAATGAGATCGAGGAGCATCTCCTGATATGAGGACGAATCACATCTTCATGAAAAGCCATTGGTTTTTTTAATTCCTTTTTCTCTGGACCACCAATGTCTCGCAGCGAGCATCAGCTGAGCGCTATAAGGGCGTCAGATGTCTAACCTCCCTTAGCGATGATTGCATACGCAATGTGAAGGTCACAGCTCGCTATCTCTCGTAAGATGGCGAAGAGAAAAAATTCTCACTTTCCCATTAAAATCTATAATGGTTGATTTAAACCCTGAGAAGTATTTGTACGAAATATTAAGAAAAACGTAGAGCTAAAACTAATTTGAATGACGTTTCCGGTAAGATATTGATTGAAAAATTAAGTGGAAATTTTACGCAAAAAACTTGAGAACAACTAATAATCCTACCGAAATGATTATAATAAAGATGATGAAAATAATTCATATAGGAGAAAGTGTTTTTTGAACAATTTGTTTAGAAAAGGGTTCGTGATATATCATCGAGAATTCATTCCTAGGAACTTTTATCGTATTTAAGGTCATGAGATATTAGCTAATGACTCTCTACAGCTTTATATTCATTAGTTAATAAATTCCAGTAAAATCCGTAAAATATTTTCAAAATTATTCTAAAGCAATCTCGTTTGAAACTGAAAGAATATTCATACATTTTCGATTGCTTAAAATATCGGATATAAAACGGCTCGCGTCATGAAACAAATGACCTTGGGAATAAGGGCCCTTGATTTTTTCCTCTTATAGATTACGACAAATGAGGGTTGTTTCTGAATGGAATGATTGGACAAATTTAAGAATAAGCATATTTTGTATGAACGGTGGTGTCAGAAGTTAGACGACAGTTTATTTAATCCAGCACAGAAAACTTTCTTGTCCATAATTATAAATGATAAGCAAAGTTCTCCAAACATCCAGAATATTTACAAATGACGATTATGACCCGATGATTTTATAAATTCCGATGAAACCAACGAAATTACTACATGCCCCAATAGTTAATAAAACCTTAAGGAGCTTATCTCTGTGATCGGAAGCAATATTTCTGTAACATTAATAAGGTTTCGCAATATTCATTCATAGAACTCAACTATTTCAAATACTGGCCGTGTTTTTTCTTTTGAACCGCAAGAATATAGACGTTTTTAGTAACTTCAAACATTAGGATTTCCTCGTTTTATTTATCTTTTCCGGTAGTTCGTACTACATGCTAAATTCTTGAATGCTATAAGGTTCATTTCTGGGGAGTATTCCTTAAGATCATAGAAAGGAATCAAGCTAAACTCGAGCGCCTCTCAAAAGGTACTGAATTATAATCCATCCGTCCTATGACTCTATAATCTTCAACCTAAGGCACAAGAAGCGTTTGAACAGAGCTCAGAGCAGCTAAAAGAAATTAAGGGATGTTCCTTGATACAATTTTCTTAATTTAATCCACGTATTTTGTGCATTCATTAGCAAACAGACAATTTGAGAGAGCATAGATATAAAAATTACGAGAACATCTATATGGTTCATTCTTTAGAAGAAACCGAACACCATTTCTATATTATATTGTACACGTACATAAAAGAGACCACATAGGTCTTTTCACGCATAGAGAATTATATTTCATGTATAGAATGAGGCCACAAATCTAATATTACATATTCAAACACTCAGGCATGGAAGATTACTATTAAGGATGTAATAAAAGTAAAACTTCGTTAAATGAATATAAGTTGGTTCGTGAAACTCTTTTCTTTAAAGATCGATGGCATGAGCTATTGAACGATCTGCGGACTATATTAAAGGAAAACCAGGAATGTCCGCAATGAAAATACGAGTCTTTTCAATCCTAGTTCAACCAATGGGACAATACTTCGCATGCAAGTTTCAATTAACTTTTCGGTTTGCAAAAAATTATATGAAAATAACAGTAAAACTTCTTTTACAACGTCAAGTAACAAATGAACAGCTCTTATTCGTAATACGAAATATTTTCTGATATTCAAAAGACCGAGTCTATCTTTAATACCTATTATCGACACTTACTTAGATGAACGGTATGTTTGAGTCCACATATGGTCATACTAGATGTGTACTAGTTGGTCTTAAATTTACCTGAAGTCATTTTAATTGAATACTCCTTGTGTCATTGTCACTAAATTAAATAATACAAGAGTTAAGTGAAAATTTCTCAGCCTTACACAAAAATGCCTCATATGTCACCAGTTTACCTCGTAATACACAGCAAACACCAAGTAATATTCCTCAGAACGTAAAAACACCGCTAAATGGTGAAATGAATAAGATTCCCTTACTAGAATACAGCGCAGAAATTGTATATTATACAGAGAAGGTTGATGATAAATATCTCCTATGTAAATGAGAGTAACTGCATGCCCCACTAAGATACCACACTTTTCATCTTACATCGAACCATCACTTGCCCCTTCAGCGCTCTTACTGTTCAAACCGCACTTGAAGCTAACTGCTAAACACACATGATGAATAAGATCATCCTGTATTCTTAAATAGTTTTTAATTTAGTGGAAGTAAATATCTGGGACGCTAGTTCATTATTTTTGCCACGTGTCAATGTATACATAATACTTCGTCGGGGATGAAGTACGTGAATAATTTATGACCGTAAGCGTTTGAAAAACCATCACTTTCAACCACCATTCACTTCAATCAGAATCTGTAATGCTGGGAACAGAAAAGGTGTTCCCTCCGGATAATACATCAAAGCTTTAAGAAATAAAACAGCCCCAGATGGTCACTTTAGGTCGATATTCTGATGGGAAATGATAGCAATAAACGCTAGGGGAACTTTTGCAACCCCATACACTACGTCACTTATCAATCTCGTTCTCTGCGGGATAGAGTAATGATGGAACTGTGTAGAACGATTCATTTAAAAAAGTAGATTAGGAAGATCAAAGGACTAAACCGCAAAGTTGGATTGGGATGGGGAAAGACAAGAAAAAGGTAAGTTAAAAGGTACTTCAAGATGTACCATATAACGATAGGTATCCTTATGGAAGAAAAATTTCGTCATTTTTAATACAAAATTTAAAATAATTTATAATCATGATTTATAGAAGTTGGACGCTGAATAAATTCAACGAGGATAACGGAAAGGTTCCAAAAACTGATGACCACATAACTCAGTATTTGCACAACTTCTGCTGAACATAATAATATTAATCGCGATACATTATGAAATGGATTATATAGAATTTAATCAAGTCCGTTTTCTACAATGATTTGATCGCTCGACTACTTATAGCAATACGATTCATATGGTAATTCTAATGTTTCCCTTTACTTGTTACAGGAACACACTTGAAATGGTGTCGATTTGAGTAAGTTACAAGGCGAATATGATTACGCGATAGAATCTTAATGAGTATCTCGCAATAACAACTTTTCACGACTGTCGAGCGTGAATGATAAAATTACTTGACAAAGAAGAATTTACCAACACTCAACTTCAAGTTTTGCTTTGCAATGAAATAAAATTGCGAAATATAATAAATAAGAAGATAAATAGTAAAAGAATATTTTCTAAGAAAAATAGAAAAGGTTAATTCATATTTCTCGTCAAACATTTTCATGGGATTTAATACATTGAATTCTCACTTAATACATTAAAAACATACTTTATTTTCGCTACTTGACAGTTTTACTTCTTTTCTTCTATAATATATACTGACGCTACGTAATTCTAATAAACTTCTAAACATTTATCCTCTGAAATATTTATTTTTGTATTTAAACTTCCTAAAAAACACATTAACTGACTAATAATTTTTTCTTTAATAACTTTAACCTTGGTCAAATCGAATAATGACTTGCGTAATATAATGAAAATTCAGATACTCCTTTTAAAACAGATAATTCTTAAAGAATCCACGATAGAGAAAGAGCATCGTGGTTTGTTTCGGTATAAAATATAGATAAACTCAACAGTAGTTCTTGATAGATCACTTCATATTCAGATCATAATTGTGTGATCCGAGAAATTCACCACCTAGGATATTTCAAACGCTATTCCTTCTAATAAAAACTTCGCGATTATTCAGCAGAATTTGGCAGCTCTAATAACACACGCAAGGAGTTCCTATTCGATATGCACCTCGTACTTAACAATCGAGTGCAGACACGAAATTCGATAAGGGATTGAATTTGAATGTAGAAGATGCCATCCGTTCCCCATTTGTATTCCGGCTTGTCGATCAAATTAATACGTACATAAGTTATAGTTATTATAACAGCCCAAGGCCGCATTAGACGACAACGCCTTCCTACAAGAATTTATTCGTGATTGAAATGAAATTATGTCTTGCAATCATAGTTACTCGGCCAACAGTGGAGAATCAACATGATCCAGATGTCGAAATCACTATACGACCATTTGTTTTAGTAGCATTTGAATACAAGATATAAACCATAACTTTTGAAAATGATCTAATGATATGTAAAAATTTACTTCAACCAAGACTCTTTACCGTTACACTACCTGTCGACAAGATTCGACACTTCAGTTCCAAAGCATGGAAGCCGTGATTAAATAACGCGCCAAAATAAAAGGTAAATAAACTAAAATAACTCCGTACTTTATTTTACCAGTATGTTACCATTCCACAAAGTAACGTTAGACCATATTAACTTTTAAATAAAAAAGTGTCTGATTAATCAGCAACAATGAAACCTATATTGAGCGCGAAAAAAATCCCATCAGAAAGTACGCCAACAATCAGTAAACTATTAACTGGTTACGCTATAGATAACTTATAATACAGTAATCACGTGCCTCCCTCCAAACCACCAGCAGCGATTGGAAGTTTGAAATACTTATGTATTCACGGACGCCTATCGGAAAGGAAACAGCTCGGCCATTACGTAATTATGCCGATGGCGAATAACAGACGAAAAATGAAAATCTGCCTCTCGATAGCGATCGAACTTGAAAAGACTGTCATTAGGAATGAAAACGCATCGGCTCACCCGATCACGTGTTACATTCAGGACGGATCGAGCCAAAGATTGATGTGGTAAGAGGAGAGAGAGAGTTCCTCTCCGGAAATGAAAAAACAAAGATGATGCGCGAAACAAGAGGTGGCGTGTGATGGAACGCTGATCAAACACCCGTTTCTCTTTCCAAACTATTCCGAAAGAATTGGAGATTATTATCACAAATGGAGCGGTGAAGAATCATCGGTATTCCGTGTGTATTCAAAGGAGTTTACGATAGAGTTCTTGAACTGGAACACAACATTTTCGATTCGTGAATGTAAACAACTTAATTTTCCGTAAAAAGATGTTTCTTGATAAAACTCGACATAAATAAATTGGTGGTAATATTTCGAATTTTATTCTTTTGAAAATCCCTTCATAAATTGTAAACGAGTCAATATGATCCTACGACCGTCGGATACGCAGATACCAAAGGACATACCGAGAGATGATGAAGAGTACGAAGAGCTGCATAAAACCTACAGAGAGATGCGAAACTTATGTCAAATTGACTCGTAGATATGGTAGTAACAAGGTCGATAACAAATTAGTGGCTGTCAGGTCGACGAAAGATCTTTCGCGAGCCGATTCAAATAGTTCAATTTATTAAATACAAACTCCGAAAAGAATGTGACCTAATTACGGTAGCATATCAGGAAGTGAAACCTAGGGCATTGATCGCAAATTTCAGATATTTAGTCTCAGAGACAAGAGCGATAATAACAATTGCTAAGAGCGGCTAATTGCTATTAAGTCGGAAAAGCTAAACCGATAGTCATGACCCATCGTGAAAGATAGCTTTCGAAATCCTAACCGAAAGCTTTTTGACTTGATCAGAAAAATTTATTTTAAACAGGAAAGCTTATTTATTTATGGTTCCGGATGTGCTTTGAGACTCTTTGATCTTACTTTCAAAGACAAGAATTCTCACGCTCAACCCAAATTATTAATATACTACTTATAGAAAATAACATATACTTCGTTTCATTTTACATTCTAAAACTGTGCTTTTTTTTATAAACCTATGATAAAAAATCCACCAGATGAAAAAAGATGTTTCAACTTACATTCCATTAAAGATAAATTTTCACAAACTTGATTGAAGGTTTTCAATTTTGAAAAAGGATGAAGGATTAGTCATAGGGGGACAAAGGGCTCAATTCTTCAATTATCTGAAAATATATTTTATAAATTTATTGGCATATTGAAACATAGTTTAATATGCATAAAATATATATAATTAAAGTTATAAGGTAGAAAAAACAGCCTTTAAGATGTATTGAGTTGGTAAGAGTTCTATAAAGTGAAAAATAGAGGCATGAGTGGGACTTGAACCCAAGTCCCCCACTTTCTGGGTATTATTTTGCTTACAAGGCATCACAATAAAAAAAGAAGTGGAATTGATGCTGTATGGTTTTGTAGTAATCAGCATACTGCAGGCAAGGGGACCTGGGTCCAAGTCCCAGTCATGTCCCTATTTTTCACTTCAGTTGGACACTTTCTCATTCAAAGAAGAAAAAATTTATTCTTCCCTGATATTGAGTCAGTAAACAAAAAGGTATAAGAAATAGAATGCTATATATATAATAATATTCAAATGACCTCTGTTGTAAATTTTAATAATGGGATTATATATGATAATAACTTTAATAGTGGTGAAATGCTAATTGGTCCTTATATAGATGCCTAAATTTCAAGAACAATGTTTTCAGTAAAGAGCTTGGGACAAAAATAAGAATCAATAATTAAAAATGTTTAATTTACTGCAAAATAGTTCAGCAACATTAAGAACGTGACTTTTAGTTGGTATTCACACAGGGGAGATGCCTGATGAGGTAATGATTGTGTTAAGAAGAATTATTATATTGGAATGGGGTAACCTTAATTAATCCCATAACTGATCAGAGGGATAGAAAGGTAAATTTATTTTACATTATTATATAATAAGTGGTATCTACCCCTCACAAAAGCATAGAAAGGCAGGTTATTGCATCCATATAAAAATTATATAAAACTATGAAAATAGATCTTCTGATCAAATCTACCTACAGAGCTCACATCAAAAAACCTCATCCATATGGAAGTTGTATGAATATTTTTGTAATTACTTCTGGGTTTCTATTTTAGAATAAAAGCCATGGTTCAGAAAACTTGGGCATCATTTCCTAATCTCGCTGAGGAACAACTTAGCTTTCATATACAAAAAACATGTCCAGTATTGAAAATTTTTAATTATATTGTGTTCTAATTATAAAGTTATGAATGTTAGGAACGGTTTCTTATGAATACCACATTTGGTTTCCTTGAAAGAAGTAATTTACATTTCTTAAAAACAGTCATATTTACTTAAAAATTAGTCTCACTTTTGAAATACTTAAAAAGTCAATAAGTATGAAAAGAAATGTAATATTTACAATTCTTAAAATCTTATTGTATACATTATCTTTCATAAAATTTCAAAATCTAATCAACTCTAACACTTACATTATACCTAAGACTGGTTTCTGCTTTAAACAGAGGAACCAGAGGTAAAAAATGGTTAAATAACATTGATAAATCGAATATTCATAGTGGAGAGTTGTGAATAAGAAATTAGAATAGAAACATTTTTATCACAAAGAAATATTAATCCACAAACATGAGAAAATAAAATTTTTAAATCAGCAGAAAACAAGAAATATTTAATAAAAAGAATTGTAAATATTTTTCATGATGTAATGACTAGAATGATACTGCACAAACAACAATTTCTGATTCTTTTAGCCTAATTTTTATTTATGGCCTTATTTGTAAGCAACAACATTAAGAATGAATTACTTAATTTATAAAAATAAATAGCCCATTCATATGTAAAAATTTATAACAAACACCTTGATAAATTCTTCTCTTTCCACGGTAAGAAATGAATATCAAAAATCCAAGAGTAGAGCCTCACACACTTGGTTTTGATGTTGATACAAACAAAACACAACTTTCCATTCACAAATTAAATTTATGAATGTACAGGATTCTCTCCTGGATTACCAGCATCATCAGTAGAAACTTTATCACCTAAAAATAAAAAAAAACATGTATTATAAATAATAATTTTATATCTGATGAGAAATGTAAAATATATTCATTTCTGAAATAAAAAATATATTTCACACCAAGATAGATCATATTTTGAAAAAGAGTGAAATATAAATATTAAAGACACTAGGTCTATAATTTTGCATTGTTACATTACTATCATAATATTTTGGCATAATATTATTAGTTACTTGAATTTAATAACTTAAAAAAGATTTTAAATATATATAAAAAATAGTTTCCTACCTTCCTTTTCCTCTTTAATCACAGATGAATCTTCTTCTTCCTCATCATCTTCTTCGGAAGAGCTTGGAGGTAAGTCCGGCATATCTATTCATTCCAAATGAAAATTATTATTAGGAGATAATAAAGAAAATTTAAAAAGGATCACAATATGGAAGTATTTGAAAATAAAACACTGAATTTAAGGTTATACTCATTGGTAACATATAAAATACAAACAAGATAAATAGCACAATCTTATAGTGTGTATACAAAAATCAAGCTTGTGGTTTGTCTTTAAAATTTCACTAAATAGTATTCAATATAAATTGTACACTGTAGGAAAGGAGATGGAACAGAAATAATTCAAAACCTCTAGTTTACTCATTCTCATGAAAATAATAATAAGATTATATAATTTCCTCCCAATGATAAAGTTGGTAATATGATTGAGGATTATATTATAGGATAAAATTATTTCTTCAAAAGATCTGCAATTGAGTACCACAAAGATAAGACTACTCAGCATATTTATTTTATGAATGGGAACAAAAGCCTAAAAACATTTATTTGCCATGGAGATATTTTTGTAAGCATACATTTATAAGGAATCATACTTATTTTCTGTCACAATCAAAAAACCAGAAACCTAAATACTAATTACTGAACTGAATAATTTGAAAGATTGAACATAATAATTTGAAACAAAATAAAGAATAAAATTCAAAAACTTACTGTGTCGTTCATCCCTTAGCCTTTGCTCTTCAGACAAGTATGCAGCTTGTGCTTTAATGATTGCTTCTCCATCCTCACATTTACAATAAGCTTCAAGAACATCCTTATTTAATTCAATGAAAGTTTTTCCCCACTTGAACTTGCTGAGGTACAGTGATGCTTCACTTCGGTATCCTATAAAAGATTTGATTGTCTAATCCTGACATACATGAAGCTAGACTATTTTATATGTAAATATGGTGTTTTACAAATGCTTTAAAATTAAATTTTGAACATTTAGTTTGAATGATTAAAATCAAGTCATCAAGAATATTACATAAAATAAGAGTATCCTTACCCAAAATATAAAAAGCAGCAGCTATTGCCTCTACACAGGATAGCTGGCAAGGTTTCCCAAAGTTAACAGGATTAGCAGCAACAAGGAAAGGAAGGAGTCGTGGATGCCGGCCTGGAGCTGCTTTACGAATTGGAGCTGTAGCATTGGTTCCTTCTGAAACCCAGGCCCATGAACAATCTACAACAGCCACACCACTTTCAGCTACAATTTCTTTGTCAGCTAAGGATACACACTACATTACATGAGAAGAATAAAAGTATATGAAAAAATAAATAAAAGATAGCATTGCAAAATTAGAACAAATGGAGTTAATGATTTCCGTCAAATCTAATAGTGCTTATTGACAAGGAATATGTTTCTCTCTAAACAATCAAAAATCTTAATTATTATTTCATTTTAATCCAGATTCCATATTATGTACGGCAAAAAATCCCACTAAGCGTTTAGATGCTTACAAATAAATATATAGTTGAATCGAATTTAATATGATTAAAAGAACACAAACTTTTAGATAAATTAGTTCAAACCTTTATTTTTCTTTTCTACTTCATTTCTTTAAACGGTTTAACAACTTCAAGAACGAATAAAATACGCAAGAACCTTTTCAGCTGCAGGAGTAAGGGTTATTCCACTAAATCGCTGACCAACTTTTAAAGTCCGTACCAAACCATGACGAGCAAGTTTTCTTCCCGAACACCTTTTGGGGTCGCATTGCTTTAAATCCCACATTGCTACAGGAAAAGGAGCACTCTCCACCCTTTTCTCTTCATTTCCACTGTCTTCAAAAAGTATAGTGATTAAATAAGAGATTTTATAGAGCAAAACAAAACGAAAATCCAATCCTCATAATAAATATTACCAGAATCACTATCTGAATTTGAGTCATCCACATGAAGCCTCTCACAGCCCTCACTTAAGTCGTCCACTTCATTCCATTTATCTGATCTTAAACGAGAAGAGCCGCTATTTCGCTTACTTTTATCATTTTTGCGGTAATTTCCTTTGTTTGATTTGCTTCCTTTGGGCAAAGGCATGATGTAAACACGAAGAGCCTACATGAAGTCGAAAACAACAAAAACTTCACTCAACACTAAAAATACTATAGTCACAAACAAACTGACACAACGAAACAACGTAATATACAAACCGTCTTTCAAAACTACACGTTACATACTCCAATAGCATGTAAATAAACAACACATGCAAAAGCCGCTTCGCTTTAAACACGCGACTGGCGATATTTATATCCGAAAGTTACCAAACTTTTCATTCTTCAACCGTTCTTAGAAATATGGCAGCGGCTGCAAGGAGTGCGGCCAAAGGTAATATAAAATTCACCAATCTTAATTGGAAGATTCAACTGCTAATGTATTTTTGGAAATTTATGCTATAATTTTATTATCGCAACCAGTTGGCCTGCTGAAGCGAGCCTGGAATGAAATTCCCGAAGTAATTGGCTCAACTGGAATGGCATTAATTGGTAGGTGAAATATTTAACATCTGTCTTAAACCAGATCTGATATAAGTTTTAAACTATCAATACTTTGCAGGATTTGGTTTCTTTGGTGTTGGCATATGGAATTACTATCGAAAGGATGGCGATAATAAGAGATTCAAAGATACATATACAGGTGAATAAAAGTTCCTTTCTCCATACTGTACTGTACTGTACTGTAACTGTACTATGTATCATAGTGTACATATATTCTTCTATGTGTTGAAACATCAGTGTAATGAATGATTTCTATTCTATTGCAGTTTATCGTCCTGATGATCCTAGAGCACAACGAATTAAAGAATGATGAATCGATGATAATTTAGATAATTTCGTTAGTTTCCTGTAATTTTTCATACATAATTATATTTTTATTTGGTTAAAAGTTAGCCTATTGTGAATAATCCCAAATAAAAATTTAAAAAAAATTATTTACTTTTTATTTCAATCGTGAAAATGAAGTTTAAAGGTTGAAACTCAATTACTCCCGAAATAATAATGGGGTAAGATTGCCAGTTCAGAAATTAGATCATTTGGTGTAGTTTCTAGTTTTATATGTCTTTTTACTAAATGAATAAATTTTATGGACATGTGAAGCTACAGAGCATCAAAACTGCTGAGAGGAAAATAACAATGTGTGGTTCCTTTATTGATTCCTATGATATTTTCTATCAACATGTGGTAATATGGATGATTGGTATAACATCATCTTTTACTATATAATATGAATCAATGAAGATCATAAATTCTTTTAACATCATAAGTTGTACATTAATCCTTTTCTAACATTTTTATGAATTTCATATTTATGTAAGACCAGGAATTTTGTAGGAATAGGGTTATGGATACTGTGAACATAACTTCAAGGAAAAAAATCAAAGTAATTCATTCTAAGCATTAAAAATAACATTATCTTGTAGTATCTATTGTGGCAAATAACTAAGTTATTAACTTAATAAAATACTAATTAACAAATAAATCAACTTGCTTGTTTTTATATTTTTGTATCTTTTTTAAGCACTCAAATATTATTCGTATTTCATTCTCATGTGAAAATTACACTGAAAATAGTTCTTCAATATCTACAAAGCTTTGATTTGTGAATATGGAGGAGAATACAGAAGATTAGATGGATAGAAAAGATAACAAATAGCTAATACAAAGAATAGGAGAAAACAGGGAATCAATAGAAAAAGATAGAGGAAAAAACTCAATAGGACATATTACAAGGAGAGAATGCATGTTCAAAGAGGCAATCAAAGGGAGGAGAGGAAGTATAAGCTAATGGATGATTCTAAGAAAAACAGAGAGAGCTTTCAGGATCTCAAAGCTATAGAATAAAATAGGCATCAGTTGAAATATTCATACGTCCATGCTGGCTAGGAAGGAATTTAATTTCTTATTCTAAATTATTTACATTACATATTTAGTAAAATCATAGGCATATTAAGAAAAGTATACAAATTGAGACAAATATCACATTATTCAATATCTAATATTGAGCATTGAATATTCAGCATGAACATTGAATGTGTTCCAATGAACAAAAATGAATTAAGTTAATTTATACTAAATGAAAATATTATTTTAACTCTATTAGACTAATATATCATATAGAAACGTCAGCATTACCTAAGTTTTTAGCTTACATAGATTTAAATTTCGCGCGCCCAGTTTGGAATGAATACGAGAGAAAAAACTACTCCAAGAAGTTCAACAAAATTTCACAGTTTCTAAATCTATTATTTAAATTATCTACTTACTTTCACGAAGAATTTGAAGGGAAAAAAACGTACATTCATGCAATCACTAGAAACGCATTCCGTGATTCTTTTTGGAAAGTCAACCCGCCAAAAAATTTCAGGCTCAAGAAACAGAATTTTGTTCGCGTAAACATAAATTGGTTCAGTTCGTTTATTTTTTTAAGAAATGAAAGACCTTTGCGAGAAAGTCATCAGCTACAGTCGGGAGGGAAACATAAAAGGAATACAAGATTTAGTAGAGGAAACGAATGTGAAAGAGGTGAGCTTTCATTGTAACTCCTTGAGATAAGTGTGATACTTTTGGTGAGGATATTTTTCTACATTAACATTTCGTGACAGTTATGCAGCTGTATAAGAGATATCATGAAGCAGACAGAAGGGCCTCTACTTCTAAGTTATTTGTGGAAAAGTTTTACAGACTCTGGCCCTTCAAGTATGAAACGACTTCAGGTAAACATAAAGTGTATTTTGATATGCAGTTCATGTAATAAGCTTCGCTAATGAAATGGTTTTATAGGCTACCGAATTTATCTTGGATGAAATACATCAAAGATGCATAAAAGTACAGCAAGCTGCCGATATTGTGTTCGCTCTGGTTGTCGAACTAGATAAATACCCCAATGCTCATCTTGAGAAGATATACGATTTGTGTATGGATAACATGCTGAGGGATGGCGCGTCTGGACCCAGGTATTTATTGAAATATTATCGAACATCAAATGTCTACGATTAGGTTTCCTGGAACATTAACATGATCTATTTCACTTGTCAAATTAATTTTATAATAGTCGTACCTAAATGATTGCTTATATTATTCTATTGTCGATCTTAGTTTCTGGAAGGAAATATTGACGGAAGTTATTGCAAAACTGTCGAAAAAAGACAATATCAATTATGCTGGCTCAGATATGACTGGCTCAGAATTCAAGGAGATGACTGTAGAGAAACTATGTAGAACTCGCTGGAAAGGTGACAACATTGCTTCTGTGCTTTCCTTGTTTATGTAAGTTGTATTTGTTCATACTTCCTCGTTTAACTCTGTAATAATATGTACTATTAAATCTTGTGCTATTTAAGTATTATTTAAGTACTCCCCAATATAATTTCTAGGACACTTGTTTTGTTCTGGATTTCATTTGAAGATTGCATATTCTTAAGTGAAAATTTAGTTTATCATAGTATTGTCCCTTGTTTAAGAGTAAAATTATCATGCTATTTTACTCATTTCTTAGTAACTGAAAGAAATCAATAATTAATACTTAGAGATATATAATTGCCATTTTCTTTGCATTATGAGCTGTTTTTCATAATTTATGATTTAGATAAATTGCTCTCAGTTTCATTATATGGCTGAAATGTCTTATCTTTACTTTTTTAGAGGCCTATCTTTAGATGAGAAACAACTTACATATGTTGTCCGAAAAGTTAGGGTGTGGTTGCAAGACTTGAAGGCACCAGAAGTTCCTCCTTTTTCACATCAGTTGTTCACACTATTTCATGATAGCTCTAGCTGTACCCTTATAGCTTTTCTTCACCTCTCTGAATACTTTTCCAAACATCTATACTGTAGAGAAAAACAAGATGCCACATCTAGAGAAGATACAGAAAGTATATATTCTGAATTGGACAGTGACTCCTATGGTAAGAGTCATACATTTTATTCCTTTTTGTATTTGTTATGCAAAGATTATAGTAAAAGTTGTGTAAGATTTCTTTAGCAAAAAACTGGATTATGCTATGTGATATGCTTAACTTCTCTTATGATGCAAATGGGTTTCCTTATCTTTCTTTGAAATTGATGTTGTGTGTATAATTAGGCTTTGTTTATGTTGCAACATATTCTTGTCCTACTGTTGATGTAAATATTTCCATGACTTGAGTAAGAAAGAATTATAGTTACACATTTTACCTCAGCTAATTGAGATGTTTACAAAGGAATTCAAAATGATTGTAATTTAGTTACCACTATAAATATGCCACAGTTATTTTGTGTTGTTATATCATTATGTTAAAAAGGAATTAATTTATATCTTTTCAGGGGCTAACACTGTATCTGAAATGCGTCTAGCTGAAGGCACTGTACTATATCATATAGAGGAAGCTGACAGAGCTGGCAGCCCTTTAGTGCACAACTTATTAAGTTCTTTAAAAAAATACATCAGAATCCCTGAGATTGTGATTAATCCATTCTTAATCACAGTGCTATTGCATTTAGTAACAATCGACGAGTATAAAAACCAGGTACTTATTCATTACCTCTGGCTGTTAAAAATGTGAAATAATCTCTCTGATAAAAACTATTCATTACTCTTAGGTGCTAGACCTTCTTTGGTCGGCAATCAAATGTTACATAGAATGCGATGAAGAAAGAAATGAATCAGCTTGGTTAAGAGAGTTGCTGCCTCAGAATTGTCAGTTGGATTCTATCCTTAAGACTGTGGTTGAAAATTGGTAAGTGTGTCATACTAGCAAATAGAATGGATGTATTTCTTTCATAAGTATACATCGTGATTATATATTTAATTTTTTATTTTAGTGCCTCTGGTAGGGATCGAGTGGCTTCTGGAATGCTAAGTTTGGGAATGAAACTTCTTAGCACACCACCTCCTATAGGCTACATACCTTCTAACCAAACTACAGAGTTGAATCCAGATTCATGGGTGAGACAAAGTTGCAATGTGCATGAGCGCCTGGTTGAACGTGCATGGCATCTAGGATCTGGTTTGCTGTTACTTCTTGCTAAGAGTGTAAATTCCATGGCCACTCCAGTTCTAAATGCTATTTTATCAAGGCTGATTGCAGGGCAGTCAGTGATAACAATAGCTCATCTATCAGGTATCCTTTCCAATTTGTACCATCTTGCAGAATCTAGAATAATGTTGCAATATTGATCTGAAGTGTATTGATAAGTATAAGAATGATATTCTACAAAATCATGATGGTTATAGGAACCATCTGTAGTTAGCTATAAATTAATTTTGAAGAAATTTTGTAGTTATATTAACCTTTTTGTCCGATAGTTTCTGTACTGATGCATCTGATATTCAAATGGATTCAAAATATTTTATCACTTTAACTTTCAATCGATAGATTTTGTGAAAAAATTTGCAATTCAATATATGTAAATAAACGTGAACTAAAATGGTTAATAGCCATTGTAAATCTTTTGGCATCAATATTTAAACCATGACTTTTCATGGACATTCTTTATGGATTGTCAAATTCTTTGTTGATCTTTTAATTCCTTTATCTCATGACATCCTCATTTATCACCTACATGCTCTACATATTTCCCGTCATTCTTCAAAGGTTTTGATATAGTTGCAAGATCATTTTCTGTCTGAATCTCTTTTTTTCTTTCTTTGTGATAGAATTTTCTTTTTATCTTTAAAACATATAAGTCTATCCATCTGTCTATTTAACTTTCTTTCATCATGTCTAAAGTTTTGCTCACTATTTTTGCCATTCATTTTTTTCATTCTTCAGGTTGTCTTGCCAAAATGGCCCTTGGTATGCGGCTCATGATGTTAGACAACCAGTCATTCATTATTGAAAAAGTAAGTTTTGTGATGGGCTTTGGAGATAGTATTAGTGAAGATGAAGAAGAAGGATTAAGTGTTTCTCAGGAAGTGGTTGATGCAGTTTTGCCATTAGTAAAAGTCTCAAGTTATATTCGAGATTCACTCATTCTCATCATGAGAAAGTCCATGTACTCCAGGTAAGAGATTCAATTGATTAAAAATTAAATTCTATCATGCAGTCCAAACTAAATTTTACCTATTTTAGCTATAAATTTTACCTCTAGCTGTTTCATAATATTTAATGCCATTTTATTTCTAACGTAACACTTCAGCAACTCTTTTATATTTTTTTGTATTATTTAAGAATGAATATGACATTTTCCACAATTCCATACACTAGTAATGTTTTGAATTGTGGCAATAAAACATGTTTTAGATTAGAAATGCTTGTTTTTTCTAAATCAAGAATATGTGGTTTCTTGTCATTGGTCTTCATTTAAATTTAGAAAGAAACAAATGAAAATTTGATTCTACATTCATAATTTGTGCAATTAAATTGGTACCCTGAATTGATGGAAATTTAATTTGACTTTACAAGTGTAGATATGCATAAACTCTTACTTTAATTTTTGTTTTATAAAGGTCTCTGAAATCAAGAGAGGTAGCTGTCAATGGGTTTTTGCGAATGCTTAAGTATCTGAAAGCTGAACAAATGTCTGCCTTGAGTCAGTCAAGTCAGAGTATTTTCAGTGGTCCTTCATCATCTGAGCAGGTAAAAGATTGATTTATGGTTAATTATATAATATGTTATTGCTTTAATTTTTCATTGTAAAAACAATATTATACTATAAACCTAGTTATAATTTTCAGATATGTTATAATTACTTAGCAAGTTATTGCTTCATTAGTTCAACAGCATAGATATATTATTTTACTTTTTTATTTAAGTATTTTATTTTACTTTTTCACAAAATAAATTCATCAAGTTTTTTTATATAGGGTAGTGTTATGGTACATTCTCAAGGAGTAAGACATGGAAACACCAATCAGTCTACATATGTAGAAATACACAACATAATAAAGAGATGCCTGGTTTTGCAACCAGAAGTAAGGAAATGCGTTTATGAAGGTTAGCCTTGAATTATAAATTTGCAAATATTCTGCAGAAGATATTTTGAAATGTGTCTATCTTACCTTTAAGTTTCCCTTCATAAAATAAATTTAATCTTACTCTCTCTGGTTTACTCCTAATAAATTCTTTTTTATTTTAGGGTTACCATCATCAGTCAGTCAAAATCCAGATTTGGGGCTTCAGATATTAGAATTTTTGGGTCATCATCTCTCCCAATTCCTAGTAGATTTGGAAAAGAATGTAGGAGATCAGCTTACATCTCCGTTTATCTGGTCTAAGATAGTAGTAATCAATGGAAATGATGTATGTTTGAAAGAACCAATTGCTTCTCTTCTTTGGTGCACCCAAATGGTTTTTCTCTCTGGTACTACAGCAGATCCTGCTTGGCCAAGTGGAAGTGCCCCCTTACTATCCAAAATTAAAGAGATAATGAAGGCATTGGTGCTACAAGTTGGTAGATGTGTTCCATCTGATTATGGTTTGGTGAGTGATGTAGTTACTGTGTGATCATATCCCTGAAAATTATCTTGTGTTCTCTACTGCCAACTCTTTATAGTCTGACGACACTTTCTTTATTATCTAGTCCCATTGTTTTTACACATAACTTTTTATCAAGGATCTCAGCAATTTGGGCAATAATCTTGTTGATAGAATATCCTTTATTAGAAATGCATTATTAATGTTTTGTAAGTGAAATTCTGAATTTATATTTCTCATACAGGATGATAAACATGATTTTTCAAGTGCATCTACAGAAACAGATGAAAAGAAATTAATTATTCAGCAGCTGTTTGGAATTCATGAAGCTCTCATCAGCTATGTTATAGGGAGCTGGAGGAAGCATTTAAATGAACCTGGAGAAAGTCTTATTTCCTTAATGAATGCTTACAGTAGATTGGAATTATTTGTTTCGGTAATAATATGAGTATATTTACTATTTAATTGTTTTTGTCAAAGAAGATACTAAAGTTTTGTAATTTTATTTTTAAGAGATTGAAATTGGCTGATGCTGAGGGTAAAGGAAAGAAAAAGAAAGACAAGGAAGTTAGTGACTCACAAAAGAAACCAGTTAGCGGTATAAAAAGTATCTCTCAACTCATTCCTGAGCCCATTCTGGATTCAAATTGCACCTTTAAGCTCCTGAAAATTATCTTGTTAGTAATTATGCTTTATTTGTATCAAATATTTGGTGTGTATCTTATCTTTGTTAAATTTATTATTTCTACTGTTGCTATATTTTTAAACAGGATTGTCTTTTTAGTTTCGGTATTCCATTTTGTACTCTATTAATCTAGTTTGAAATTTTTCCTGTTTAGAATTTTTTAGCTCTGCCAATTATATGCTTGAGTTGAGATTTCCTTCTCAGCTCTGTAATGCTGAGTTTTATTTGAACTCCATGCTGAAAATTTTCAATTATTAATTTATTCATATTATTAGTAAAGCTTTCTTATAGGCCAAAGGTGGTATAGATCAATCAATAACTTTTTATAAATTTTTACAGCAATGATATTCCTGAGATTGATATAGAGTCAATGTCAAGCAAAACTTTACAAAATCTTCATTCTTTTGGACTCAAAGCTGCTTTGCATCACATACACAAAGAAAGAAGAAGGAATTATTTCCGCAGACAGAGGTTTACTACAATAAAACCTTGCTATGACATCGCATGGTTAGTGAATCTAAGTTTTTAGCTAAGTTACTTAATTCTACTTTATATTAGAATATTGCAAATATTCTTCCCCCTATTGGTGTAAGATATGAATTGAAATGCGCAAAGCTAAGCTTGATTTCCTTATAAAGATTTTTGGTGGAGGTGACTGCCTCAGGTGGTCACTATAACTAATCAAAGTTTACTTCATAACCATCTTCATTATATAACTCTACATAATCTAATTTACAGTATCATATACAAGAACTGCATTGCAAAACTACTGGAATATGGTGTATTCCATAAAAATGGTGCACTGTTAGCTCTTGAATGCTTATGGGAAACAGTTGCACTTGATACCAAGTATCATAAATTAGCTTTTGTCCTGAATGATGAAGGTATGTTCCCCAATTGATTGCTCTTTTTAGCTCCAAATTTTTATCTAACATTCACACTAGCTTCATTTTATATTTAATTCTCTTTGTAGGTATTTTGAATGATGTAGAAGGCAATGAAAGCGCACCACTGAAAAAATGTATTATGATGTTGGAATCATTACTGAATGATCTAATATCTAAAGATGAAAGTGAGGATGAAGTTGAAAAAGATGCTTGGTTCAGTATGCCTTACCTTGTTCTCTCTTGCATTGTTTATCTATCTTCTCAGCTTCATCCTTCAAATGAAATTTCTTCTGCTGCAGCTAAAAATCATCCGGCCGAGGTTGGTCTAATGAAAAAAAATTTTTTTGGTAAAAATTTTAATTTAAATTATTTAAAATTATACTGTCAGAAAATACAAAAGTGAGAAGTAGAAAATGTACTCAATATCCCTTGGTGTGAGATTTTAAAATACAAATGAAATACTTTTCATACTATGCATAAACAGAAATACATTGAATACATTTTGGAAGTGCATCCTTCAATGTTTTTAAATATACATACATACATAGGTCTTTATTAAATATAAAACTTTATGTTGGGAAATAGTAACCAATACTTTAATTTTTTAGGGACTGCATGATTGGTTTCATAAGTTTTGCAAGGAGAAAAACCCTAAAAATCCAAAAGTTGCCAAACTTGCCTTAGCTCACACTTTTGTCTTGGGGAACCGTTGCAATTATTCTGCATTAGATCTTCCTTTTATGAAGGCAATCAAGCAACTGGAAAGCAGTTCTATGTTTGGCTCTCTTGATGAAGTGAGTAAAAAACAATTTAGTAAATCCCTTACAATGACGCTATTAATGAATAATATAAAAAATTAATTTTAGTATTTGTAATAGGTGAGATGTATTCTGCAATTTTTGGTCATTACGTTTTCAGGAGTGTTTACTGCTGCATTTACTAAGTTTATTTTAGTTAGAACGTAGGCGAATCTTTCTATTTCTGTTTATTTAGAAGGAAATTAATTGAACAGTATATTACAATTTATGCATGAAATTATTACATAGCTAAAGATTAAATCTGCAATAAGTCACCTTATGTTAATAACAAGGAAAGAAATATCTCTTTCAACTGTGAATCACTGATAGAGGTCAATTATTTAGCTGTTGTTCTGTTTTTATTTCAGGGCGAAGAAGGGTCATCTGAATATAAAGTCATAACTGATGCTACTAAAGCCTTCACATTTTCAATGCTTTGCCAAAAAGTTAAACTTATTCTTGAAGAAATTGATCGTATGTTAAAAAGGCTAAAATCTGAAAGTTACAAATTTCAAATTATGAATGAAACAACAGTTGGAAATGGTAAAAGAATTATAACTATCTTTTTTCTAGCAAGCTGCATATGCAGTTAATTATGAGAAAATATTGAATATTTCTTAATATACTCATTCTTAATTGCTCTCTTGGGAAAATTTTGAAATAAGATTATCATCCTCAAAGTAGGCTGTTAATTTGAATTCAGAAAGTTTATATTCAATGTTGAGATAAAAATTAGATTGAACAGCATAATAACTATTTAGGTTATCTATATCTTCAATTATGAAAATTATCAGTCACGATCAACTTTTATATTTTTTGTTCAATGATTATACTTTAACATTAAAAAATATTCCACTTAAGCTATATTTGATGGATTTCTGCACTGTCTGTCACAAATTATTTTTGTTTATTTACTGATTCTTATTACATTAAATAACTACATATTGCACTAAAAGCAATAAATTATTTTGGAGCCAAAATGCTGAAGCTGAACTAATTATTTCAAAGTCATTTTATGAAAATATATGTGTTAACTGAATGTTAATATTTATTGTTACAGAAAAGTTGAATTCTTTGGAGAGGGAAGTGTGTATAAGGCTGATACATTGCTGTCAGATAGTTAATGAAATGACAAAAATTACTACTCCTACTGGACCATTACATCCCACTCTAATGAAACTAATTGTAGATGTCTACAATTCTGTTACTACCCTCACGAGGTATTTTATTCAACGGTCTGGAAGTAAAAATGTCAAGCCAGTTTTTGAAGGTACCAAGTAAGTACAAAATACTATTGTATTCTTGATCTTATCATAGCTCATGTAAATCATATGAAATATTGGGACAGCATATCAAAAGACATAAACCGATAGCCTAAATATATTTACAAATTTAATCTACATTTGAACATTTCTTTTAGATACCAAAAATTGGTCAAACTTGTTGGAGGTATCCTATCTTCTAATGTTTGTAAATTCAGGACACATATCCAGGTTAGTGCTGGTAATTTAATTAATAAAAATGAGGGTACCATCAATTAAAAATTATTAATTAAGTATGTTATTGCATGCTTTTACTTTCTTTACTTAAGTACGTTATCCTGTACATATCATTAAAGGCAATGATAGCAAGATATCCTTGACTTGAAGAGATATCTATGATGTAGAAATATTCTACAAAGTTCATTTATGCAGAGTTAAAGTGTCAATATTAGAAGATACAGTATAATGTTCTCTTATAACTCATGTCAGTCCCTTATTGTAATAATACATTTGTTTATTATTTGTATTAATGAACAAAAATTCTAGAATGCACATATGTTAAGCAGAATTTATTCCTTGCCTCCTTTTTAATAAAATTATAGTCAATAGAAAGTTATTCTAGTTTACCTGTATTTAATTAGATTTTTTTACGTAAAAAGTGACTGAATAATTTTATTTATGATTCTGCATTAAATTTGCATACAAATTTCCTAG
Organism: Pantala flavescens; assembly: GCA_020796165.1. Lineage (NCBI taxonomy): Eukaryota > Metazoa > Arthropoda > Insecta > Odonata > Libellulidae > Pantala > Pantala flavescens. The sequence goes on along the minus strand of CM036879.1, from coordinate 14,004,460 downwards.
AAATATAAATTCTCAATTGATAGTGAAACATATTTACCAGAAGATATTGCATGACCTTTTGTTAAGAGCAATATTACACCATTGATCATGTGAAAGAAAGATATCACTTAATAAAGCAAGAAAAATTATTTTCAGGAATGTATTGAAAGATCTGAAATCAAAAAAGGAAGCTATTCAAATTCAGCTTTTGTAAAAAGTTCATCCTTATTGATTTATTCTGCAGAAGTTTTTGAGAGGCTTGTAATCCAGTTATCAAAGAAATCAAAGGTAAAGTTTTTATTCATTTTAAAGGTTGTAATATGTAATTATAGACTACATAATAATATATTCAATATCTGATGCAGCAGATAGAATGAGTGGAAAAACTTTTTGGGCTTTTTAATATAATTTTTATCCTTGCACAAAGTATACTTGATGTTAGAGAGATCCATTTTGACAATATTAGTATTAATTTTCAATGCTGTAAATACTTATTTTTTCTTATTATTAGAAAATAATTATTTTTGATGAATGCTTCATAGGAAAACCTCTCATCCCTGGTGAAGCTCACAATTAGTAGAGACTTCAGAATTGATAAGCAGAAGTTGGAGGAAAATTTAAAAGCTATACAGAATGAAGTAAGTCTAGTCTCTTAAATGATGATAAAATGCTTTTCATACATATATATTTATATTGTTTATGGGGTCTTAAATGCATTATAATGATTAGTAATTATATAATTATATATTTGAGGTAAAAATACTAATGCTGATGAATTTATTTCAAATTTTCAAAGGGTGCAAATGCAATTGAAGCCTCATTAAAAAGTTTTGAGTATACAGATGTAAATTAATTTTATTATTGATAATGTCAAAAAAAACACTCTGCTTAAGAGGGCTTCCCTAATTGGGTGTTTGAGTTAGTAATTAAAAAAATTCATTACATCCTGTTAGTAATTATTACTAAGAAATGTTTATTTTATTATAATCTTCTATCCTTTTTGAATTCTCAGGGTAATGATGATGAGGAAGAAGATAAAGAAGATGATAAGGATGATGATGAGGAAAATGATGAAAATGAAAATAATTCAGATGATGATGAGACAAATGAACCTAACAGTAAAAGACAACGTTTAGAGTAACAGACATCATTAAGAGTAACACAGAGTCTTCCCTCATTGTTTTCCATCTCCATATGTATTACTAAGTGCATAAATTATATTGTTATTTTACTTTCAGTGGGAAGTGAAAAATTTTCATACTTGTAGAACTGTCTAACAATGTTTTTAAAACCTTTTATATTCTTATACACTGAGTTCAATTCACCTAAGATTTGTAAATTATTACTTTTCCTTGTAAATAGTAAACATTTTCTAAATTAATTGCATTAATTTAATTTGTATGGATGATAAAAAATACTAATGTAAGTTACCAGCACAAAATCTGCCTTTGGCATTTAAGAATTCTCAAGTAATTAACATTAATTGTCAGCAGTATGAGTATTATTTAGTATCATCAAATTGAAACTTAGAATATTAAAATATCTCCAGAAGTCATTAGACTTGGAGATTATCTACTTCAAATAACTTAAATTGATAACTAACTCAACACCTCAATTCTTATAATGCTGCTTTTTAATGGGAATGCTAAAGGTGTAAAAGTTATTGCCACTAAATCCAAATGTGTGTCCTAAACTAGCAAATCTTACAAAGTATGATATCTCCAATAAATATGACTAATTTTTGGTATTTAAAAGAAATAATTTAGATAAAAAGTGAATGTAATTCAGAAGAGGGTTATCTTTTAATCCAAAAATTTTACCATAAGTTTTTTTCTATCTATTTGGCATGAAAAAGTTAATTTTAATAGGACATTTGTTATAGGATTTGTTTTACTGTGCTAAATTTATTTAATTTCGGAACTATGCAAGCACAAGCAGAATTTAAGTATATCTCTACATTTTAACTTAAAATTAAGATTAGAAAAACATTATTATACAATATTATAAAAGATTAAAGAAATTTGCTCTCACATACCTTTATGGCAGCATGGTTAGAGCTAATGCACTTTGATCCTGCAATCCTAGCTTACAGGTGTTCTATAATTTCAGTTCTTGCTGTAATGATTTTTAAACTTATTATGTAGTTAAGATAATGATAGGTGGTGAATCCCATTCACTAGGTCCTTACCCATTTCATCCATATTAAAAATTATTCCTGCTTATCTCTGGTAGCATTCATGTTATGTTATTATTTTACCTTTTACATCTACTTTCATGATAATTACTATTTTCCACATAAAGCTGCTCTGTATTAGTGGGGTTCCATGCTGTCCTTAATTATGGATTGTTGCAATTTTTTATCTTCTGTCTAAATATTCATGATTAACCTTTATCTCCATATTTTTCTTTAATACCACTAGTGCATAACAGGGATCATAAATAATTTGCAAGTTCTCCCTAGTCCCTATCTCATACATTCAGATCTTCACTCCCTGTGTATCTTTCTAGTTCATTATACTTATTAATCTCTGCTATCTAATTCTCCCATAACATTATTTTCTCTCTCTTATCTTTATATATACTTATCTTTTACTCTACAATACTCTTTTTTTTGATCTCTTTTGCATTAGTTTCACTAGCAATTTGCAGCTGACACTCTTTTTAAATCAGTCAAAGAAAAACTATTGGGGGAGATTCAAGTAAACTCTCTCATACCTAGCTTATTGCCTTCAAAGTCACATCAACTTAATAACAATGCTTTTTTATATCCATCAAAGATTAGGGCTGCAAGATTTTGATGATAAAATGAAATACACCTTTACCCAAATGAAAAATATTCCTTTTGGGTGTAGATTATGATTAGTCAATAAATAATTATTCTTTAAAAGCTATTTAATTCTTTGCTATCTGGTCCAAGTTTAGAAAAATGTTTGGAAGAAAAATATGTCTATTATTACTTCTTTTTTCTATTCTCAAACATTAATAAAGTATATCTGTGGTAAACTAATGAAGTTAATTTCACTAGCTATGACTGTTGATAATTTTAAAAAATTAATCCCATTATAACCATAAATATATAAATATGATAAATTTTGGCATTACTTTAAATATCTACATATTTATAAAATATCTTTATCTTAAGTAAAACTTTATTATCAATATATCTTTTTCAAAGAAAGCCTTTTCCATATGGTTGATAATTAGAAATCAAAGATAGGAGTTATTTTACTCATACTTCTACCATCATAATTAAAGGTTAGCATATTAATGGCAAGAAAAAATAAAAGAATTCGAAGCAAATGTGTTCCCTAAACATGAAGTTTATTCTTACCTTCTTCTAATTCAAGATTCAAACTTCAAATATTTTTTCCATGGAAGATATAGATTTAAAATGAAAGAGAAAAGTTTCTTTACTCCAGAAATGTAGTATCATAATATATGTACCATCATATATACTTTCATCTTCTTCCTCTCTTCAAAATGAAAAATAAAATTTTAGGAACAGGAAAAATATTTTATAAGAATATAAATATCATAGCGAACATATAGTTCTTTCTGAATAATCCAGTAAATTATTTATAAACATGATTTAAGAAAACTCTGTGATCTAGATACCTAACAGTTGGATAAAACTAAATCCATATGGACTCCAAAAGCATGCAACTTTAAGTAAGAATTTGAAATTTTATCTGATTTTTTTCATTTAAAATTTAATTTTTGCAACTTCATTTGTTGATCACACTTTTGGTGTGACCAACAGGCTGCCAAACTGAACTTAGAAGTGACAGGCAATGTTTAATGAAAAAAATTAGGAGTAGTGATATAATGAATGATAATTAAACAGATTTTTTAATGAAAATGTAAAAAACTACTTTTTTCTATGCTAAATTTAACAAAACGTGGAATAATAATAATTTAATCCTTATATTAGTAATGTAATGGATAATTATTTAATAATTAATTATTTTATTAACTCTTAAGTATGTGTCCTTACCCCTTAGCTGTTGTGTACAATTCTGGGATCTCCAATAACATTAGCATCTCCTAATTATTTATCAACTTCAGAAAAGATAGCTTAATATCAACAAGAATATGGCAGACCATGTATCAATTCCAAGTTTCTTTCAATTCTTCATCCTATAGATGAATTTGGTCTATAAATAATTCTCACAATTTATAATATAAATCTAAATACTACCAAGGTATATATTATCAGTTGAATACAAGGATGAAATCAATGTGAGAAGGCGTGACTTCGTGGAATGCCATAGTAGTAAAAACAACTTTGTAAATTTCCACAGAAAATTGGTGTATTTGCAAATATACCATTTTTCTGTGGAAATTACCAAAGTTGTTTTTATTACTATGAATACAAGGATATAATTGACCTTTAATATTGACTCAATTCTGTTAATTTTTTATTTTCATTAAATATTCATCTAACAAAAATGAACTGTACATTAAATTTTCAAAATGAATAAATTCAACATCAGATAATTTCATTAATAAATTAAGTTAGCATCTCATTCAAATAAAAGATTCATAAAAAGAACAATATATCACATGAATATTGCTCCTAAGTGATACAATAAAGAAAAATGAAAACATCAAATGAACTTAAGTTTGGAGCCCTTTGTACTTTCTCATCTTTCTTTTTAGAAACAAGAGGAGATTTTGGTTACCAAACTGTAAATTTATATCTCATACATTTAATTCATGTAAGATGCCTCAGATATTTCATCACACAGGCTTGTAATTAAACCATGTGCAAAATGAATTATTCAATTCAATAAATAAACTTCTTTTTAGCATGAAGAATAGCAGTAATTTTTGCAAATTCATCTAAACCTTTCAGAAATAAGAAAACAAAAAGACGAAAGCAATTGATTGTTATAGAAGCAGAAAAGTAAATATTAAATACATATTGTTCCAGCTTCTTTTTCCATGAAATTATCCAATCTTCTTCTTTCATATTCAAATGTCAATAAAAATTATTCCAACACCTCAAACAGAAGGTAACCTTGTCATCAGTATCAACTAAAATGTACACAGAGCTGACAATATCTGGATTAAGCATTAATGCTTTTATCTTGGAGGTACATGGTAGTGGTGTGGCCCTCCTGGGCTCCCTTGCCAATGTTGAGTGAGCGGATGGTGATGCCCAGTGCCATAAGGATGAAAGGCAACCCCTGGTACTGAAGGAGAGCAATCTATTCCAGTACCATAGCTGTGATGTTGAATGGTTCCAGGACGAAGGAGGGGGTGATGATGATGGTGATGATGGTTACCTGTTGGGACTTCACAAAGACCTGAAGGCTGCTGATGAGGATGATGAGTAGGTTGAAATGTTTGGGATTGAAGACGACCTTCCATATCACAACTCTGAGGAACAGATTGGATGATAATGAAAATATCACAGATGATTATGATTCATAATGAAATAACTTGAGGAAATAGCAATAAAAATACAGAGACAATTTGGTGTGCACTATACAATGACCGAACTTTTCTTAACCATTAAAAATAGTAAAGAGAAAGGCATGCTATTTTGTCCTGTTTGTATGCAAATCTTCAATTCAATTTCAACCCATTAATAGAGATAATATGTGAAAGCAACCAATAACATTATACTTTGATATTTTAAAGTCTATGAAATGATAAAATTATTACATCATTTCTTAATGATATTTTTATTGACTACAAATATAGAGAGAATATATCTCCTATAAATCTAGAGGACTACCAGTCTATCATAAAACCTTATTACTTAAGAATACAAATTTTCTTTCCCTGCTGCCTTAGCGCAGCAATGTATGCATAGTAGCATTCAAAAATTAATGGAGGTTCTTCTCATGGATTAATCTTATATCACTTTCTATCTCAGTATTACTTTCAATTATGATAATTATTGAGTTAGAAAAAGAGGAAATATATTTGATAACCCTAAAAACTATCCTGTCAAAAGAGGGTTCATATATTTATTGCATTCAAAGTAAATGCAGATATTTAACCAGAGTGAAGCTTTAAAATCATATTTTCGGAGACTAGAAAATTAATTAAGAATCAGTTGAAGAATTAAGAACTATATTGAAAAATCATGATCTTGCTTGCATTAATATACTCACACACATTTACTTGAGAGGCAGATATAATTTAGTTTATCTAATACCAAAAATATAATTTACCTGATTTGTATGATGATGATGGTGGAAAAGCCTATTGTGAGATTGAAGTGAAGTTGGAGGAGGAGGGGGAGGAGGGAGGGTTGATGGTGAAGGGCTGGAAGGAGACAATGGAGCTGTAGTTATTTGCTCTCTACAGCCTGCAACTCCTTGCATTCCACTCTCATTCTGTTGAGAAGAAAACTGGAACTGAGGGTGGCTAAGGGAATAAAAGATAAAATTTAAAATCAGCTATTTGAATACTTAGAAAAAATATACATTTATACATATGTATCTATAAATACAAATACATATTTTTAGAAACAAATCTTTGCTGAATTTCATTGGAAAAGTTTACTTTCTATTCAGTTAATCAATAAATAAAGAACTTGGTATATTAAATTGATTAATCGAAAAATCATTAGTATAAACGTTTGATATCTAGCAGTCAATTATGAAATATATATTAGAAAACCAATAGAGGATGTATATTTAGAACCCTTGGCTCCTATTATATAAATTTAAATGCAGCATTTCTTAAAGAACAATATATATAACGTTATGCAGCAATGCTTAGTGATTCAACTTTTATCTTCTAGAGTAAATATCAGATATAGCTGCTAGATTATGAAAGGTAATTTTCGGTGTTGGTAAATTGAATTCTTGAATTAAAAACTTTCCTTTGAAATCCATTTCTTAGTTCCATCATCATTAAATTGAGACCTTTAACATTCTACATAAACTAATTAAGAAGAGCTACATAAATTATAATATAATACTAGATAGAAAAAGAGCCATTAAAAGTAATGCCCACTCCCTAGCAAGTTTTTGAGTGAGCTACTGTAATGACAAATGATATTATTTATTCATACCAAACATATCCACTTAGGGATGGGTCTTCATAAATTCCAGATCGTTGAGTATTTCCATGGTGATATTTTGTTATTGAACACTCTGGTCTTTGAGGTACATTAGTACTAGATGGCTCGAGAGTAGAATTGGGAGATGATGAAAGGCCTCTGAGTCTGTGAACAAGAATAAGCAACATAAGTACATCATTATTAAATTAATACATGGTGGTTATATATTTCATTTTTCACATGATAGAAAAATAAACAAAATCATGCAAAATAGAATATAGTAGTAATACATTTTTAAATCTACCTAAGCTGTTTATAAAATAGATAAATTTAAAAAGTAGAAACGTTGATGATTAAGGATAATTGGAATCTTTAATTTGAATTATACTTTAAGTTTATAAATTAAAGTTATAAATTTTAAGGAAACACCAGACAAATGCTAAATAATGCATATATAATTTTCAATAATAATATTATTTTTGAAAATTATATGAACATTGAATTCTGTATTACAAATGTATAACATTTTATACAATATATTCATAATTTTTTATAACTTTAATTACATAAATAATGGAAAGTAAAATATAATTAAATGTCCCATAGATCACATTTGTTTATGATCACATAATTATCACATTTAAATAATTAGGAAATATATTCCCTAAAAAAGGGTTATTCTTAGAATATTTTAATGGAAAAAATATTTAATGGCATTCATGGTTATTTATTATTTATTATTATTTATTAACAAAGACCACACAAACATCCTCTTACGGGACAATTACAGTGAGGTTTCAAACTCAACAACGGACGTCACAGACATCCAGACCCTGAGAGGAAAATTTCCTCCTCAGCCGGGATTTGAACCCGGGACCTCAGCACAGATTCTTTTAAAATGATGATATAACAAGTAAAATGGACTGAAATGGAGAAAAAATTTCTTGAGTAAATTATTTGATAATTTGCACCGAGTGTATTTTTATTATTTGATTTCCTTGATTATTGAAAACAATTTAAAAGGTGAATTTTCTAAAGATAGCATTATCTCTTTTAGTAAAATTAAGATACTTGATTACCATTTATGATCACTTATAAAGTCATTCTATTCTAAGAGTGTACTTCTCTGATTTCATACATATAACAAATTGCCCTATAGCCAAAATTATACTATATTTTTTATACATCCTCAACATGTTTGAAGTTTTCTAAGTTTCATAAGACATCTATTTACTCTGATTCTTATAAAATTTACTAGAAAATAAAAGTGTATTCCAACAATAATTTCCCAGCTCAAAAATACATTGCTACATCTTTCTTTTCTATTACTTCATTATTATCCTAGAAGAGAGGAAGAAAACTATATAATACAAACTTCTGAGGCTAGACAAATTCATAAGAATTGATCTCAATAAACCATTCATATTCTTATGAAATTTGATAGTTTTATGCTCGGAGAATTGAAGGAACTTTCCAAGTAATACATAATGTATATCCTTAACATTTTAGGGCAACAAGAGAGACATACTTTAAAGATCGAATTTTCTGACCTGGGCAAAACTGCCACCTGATGTGGGGTTTTGGGTGGTGTGGGAGGTCCTCCTTGCAAATTAGATGGAGATTCTCCTGTTCCATGAATTGGTACCCTGAAAGATAATTATTTAAATATTGTTGTTGAAAATCTTTAAATATAGTGCCAAAATCATCCTAATATATATTATTTACACTAGCTCTGGATAATAACTGAACATTCTTTTGAAATTCTATTCCTATAGCATTTCTATAGCTAATTAGCATTCTATAATGTCAAGCAAATTCCAAAAACTCTCATTCTTAAGTACTAATAAACGCAGAAACGTAGTGAATCCTAGTGAATGATCCAAGAAACGGTAATCCAATCAATTCCATGGAATTGGAAAATTGATTCATCATTATTTACGTACTTTTTGAAAGGAAGACACTCCCACGATTTTTAAAATATGAAAGGGAAATCTTGGAAACATGTTGCCAACACACGCATGACCCTCGGTATTGGACAAAACTTCAAAACAAAAAAATGCTTTAATTTATTAATATTTCGTACTCATTTATTGTACAATTCTGTTAGTAGTTTTCGGTGACCAGCTCATTATGAATAATTAACTCGTTGCTAACACACCAGTTCCGCATAACCGACCCCTCAACATATTAACTTTAATAAATAAGTTTTCAAAGGCATTTTGGCAGATCTTCTCGCTGCATATTCAATAGATGACTCAATATCCCTCGAGAGCTGGTGGATTTGTACTGTGAAACCTCGTCGCGATGTTTGCCCGACACAGTCGTCGGCTTCTTCAATAGAAACGTGGCTGTCATCCTCTGTTCCGGTCCATACAAACGCATTCCAAAAGTAAGGGGTCGGCATATATATACCGGAACCGCAGGAGACAGCTACTTCTCAAGAAACTGTCGACTGAGTCGGCGAGTTCAACATCTTTCTACGAAGCCTGTATAAACTTACAAGATGTAGGTCCCTAAACTTCCGAGCGTTACTCGTATTAATCTTACTAAAGCCATCTTATTCAGCTCATTTCGCATCTAATTAAGGGAAATGATAAAAAACGTGTAAACTGCAAGAAAATCTTTTAACTATAGCAATTATTCAAATAAAAAAATGTACCATTTCCCTAACGAATTTCGGAATTAAGGTAGCAATTTTAATTCCATGTCATATTAAGCATTATAACTCCAAAGAAATGGAATAGGCAGTTGGAACGATATTGACTGATTCAGAAAATAATACGTTCTCTTGGAAACAGCACGAATAACCGGTTATAACGAAACTTTAATTGATACGAAGTCTTTAAAATTAGACGAAAAGAGCCTTAATAAAACTCAATAAGGAGTCATAATTTGAGCTTAATAAATAGTACACATTATCTCAATATTTGATAAGATATTGCCGATTTTCCAGTTAAGAGATTATGATGATAAATAAAGGACGAAGAAAAGTAATGCGTGAGCTTTTTCGATTATAAGGCTGACTCAATAATCTGATTAACAATTAGCGAAACACTTTCCTCTTTCTATAATGAAAACTAAGTATGAAATATTTTTATTTATGGCCCCCTGCATTATTATTATTTCAATTGTCGGAAGAATTAAAATTAAATCGCGAGATTTAACTGTACTATGAAGTTTACGAGAGCTAATTAAAAGTTTTATCTGTTAGCATTATTAGAACAATGAATACACTCTAAACAACTAATTCCTATCTTCCGTGTTGAACTGAGGGTAGTTTATACATTTTTCTTATCGAATTTTGTAATCTTGTTGGAGTTATAAAATATCACAATACATTTATGGATTAATTAGTCACTTTCAGTCGGTATATGCAAATAGTCAATTTGTACACCTACCTCTGTAGATGGTGGCATCGGCTTTCGAGGTAAGGAGGTAAGGCAGTGTTGGGTCCATTGGGTCTTTGGACCTCCTGGTTAGGGCGACACTGCGGCGACGATGATCTCGAGGAACCCACTTCGCCTTCCCTTGCCAATCCCGTTGAGGACCTCGGTTGTTTTCTACGCCGTGGCTGGTACTGAAACAATTATGCTAACTTTATTTACGAGATTATAAATGCTACCGAGCACTATATAGGAACTGAGTATGCATTTTCAAAACCTGTATTTTTCTTAGATATTTATTTATCGAGAAAACATTTAAATGAAAACAGAGTGCTAGTTTTATGCCATTTTCTAACGTAGCTAAATTTTTAATTTGTTTTCTCTCATTATCCTCTTAATTGATATTACTTGTACTGTGGGATTTATTGATACATTTCTTCTTAAAAACTAATATGCTCAACCCGTATTAGTTTTCACTCGATACTGTTTAGTTTATTGTTATACTTTTCCTTTTATTGAACAACTTTGAATAATTAAGATTAATGGATCATAGTGCTATTGTCACGGGAAAAATTTCTTTTTTAAGATTCTTTTCGTATCCTTATAAGTGAATATTCATATTCTTTTCAAGGAATTTGTCAGTTTCGGATACGAAATTAGTCGATAAACACATTGTAACGGAAATACCTTATAGTCTGGGTGCTCCTTCTTGTGCAGAGCTCTAAGCCTCTCCGCTTCTTCCATAAATGGCAGCTTTTCTTCTTCACTCAAGATCCTATGGAGAAAAGAAAATCTTAAATTAGAGAAATCTGATGAAAAAATATTTTGCTGTTTCTAGTCAAAAATAACTGTTATAGAATTTATAAGTTAAATAGTATTTCCAAATCATTAAGATAACTCTTTTTTAAGTTTAGATTCATACTCAAATTTACTTTTTAGGACTAAAGAACTTATAAGACTAAAATATATCTACGAGCACGCGTATGAACATCAATCGCCCAGAAAAGTGGTAATACATGTCTACGATCATTTGGTCAAAAAATTCATTAAAACCATTAGCTACAATTGAAAGATCTCTTTTTCTTTTTTAAAGCCTGTTTTCAGAAAAACGTGAATATTAAATGATGAAATGAGAGATTTGAAAATTACTAAAATTTGTGTCTAATAATATAAGATATTAAATGAAATATAAAACTTGTTATTTATTTTTAATATAACACTTGTTTAACAAACATTATTAGGGATCCCCATTCTCGCAAGATCCGTCGCTTTAGAGCAGTTTATACTTTAAGTAAATTTAATTAAGTTATAATATATAAAAAGTTTTTAAAATGATAAATATATTGCCAACGAATAATATTCTTAGGATAAATATGAAAATCTTAGTATTTACCCTCGTAAATTATTCAATCTTCAGTCACGTACTTATCCCCATTTTTTCCTTCGACTAAAACTGCGATTCATGTCTTCAGTGTTCATATTTACGAAATGCGTTTATATTTAATTACAGGATAAACAAAAGTATTATAATATGTAAACGAAGAGTAGAGTAAATTTTTAACCACTTCAGAAATAATTAGAGAATAAAGATATTACAAGATAATTTCTGTTGAAATCACTTCGTATTACTTATTTGTTTAGTACGGCCCACTATTATAAATTGGAGGTTAAGCATATTGGGTTTATATATGAAAATAATACTATAGTATTTCAAACATGGTTGCATTTTTAAACGACCTTTATACATGAAGTCAGGTTTTGCATCCAATGTGAACACAATAAGCAATCGAAACATTTAAATTTAATTTCAGTTTATCTTTATATTTTCATTGAAAAAATAATCCAATTACCTCCTTATGTAAATCAATTATAACACAATTCCAGCCTGTAAATAACATAATTACATAAAAATAACCCTCATAAACACCGATTCTACAACAGCTATTCACGTAACTCATTTTCCATTCGTTTAAATCACCATCAACTGCTCTTATATTAAATTTTCCCAATAACTACGCTCGTATAAGAGTCGAGGATAGTTTAGAAGTCAATAAACAAGAAAAAAACGGCGAGGAAAGAGAAAAACAAACGTTGCGTTTCGTGGGAGTCATTACCGACGTCGGAAGAACACAAAGCGACAACCTTTGAGGAGTGGGGCTATCCAAGGGAAGGGAAACAGATGAGCCTCGCCTCGCGTCATTTCCCTTCCTTTCCGCGCCTGGCTCCAAACCCAAAAACCCCTCCTTTAACCCGTCTGCCCCCTCTTCCTTCCACTACATTTATATATCTTTTTCTCCACTTAATTATACCCTTCGCCTTCCAACTCTAATCTAATCACTAATCCTCGTCTGAGATATCCTCATTTACGAGATGGTTTGTAAAGAGGAGATGATTGCGAATGACATCCTTCAAGGAATTCTTCCTTCTACGGGCTTTCGGCACGTCTTATTTATTTCTCTCTTTCCGGACTGCTTTGATGTTATTTCTGGATTTTCAAACCTTTTTACTACCGAGTTTATTCCCTAAGGATATATGTTACCTGTATCATGGACTATCTTGGATTAAAACAACATGATATTTATCCAGAGACAAACAACAATAAAGCGGGACGTCGGACTTTATTTGAATATTTAGGCTGAAGATAAAATACAGCAATTATTCACCAGTATTTTTAATGGTAATGATTTTCATAAGTAGACGGTCTGAGGATATTACCCTAATTAGTCTATAATGTGCGAACAAATTTTTTTCGTAGGTGCCGATCGCTTTCGTACTAAAAACTAAGTTTCGAGGTATCTTGAAAGACTCATTTTAAAGATAAATGTGATAAATTGCTTTAGGTATATTTTATTGATTATTTTTTATTATTATTGAGATTAAAAATTGATAATTTTGAAATGAAACAAGGGTATTTACTGTTGTTTCTTTCTCTAAAATCGATACATTCTAAGTATGTATTCTAAGTATGTAATATATTCATGAAAATATAAATCATAATATATAACTAATTTTCAATTTGATAGTATACAAATAAAGGATTTAAGCAAAACGATACAGAAAGAAATAATTTGATCCATAACTCAAATATTTAGGTGAAAACAGAATTATCATTAGAGTAACTTACACTTTAGAATGCCCATAAATTCAAAATCTATCGATTTTTAAATTTAACACATACAATCCGTAACGGAATAAAAAAACTGATTACAGCAAGAGCGTGCCTGTATATTGCGCCCAAAGGGGTGAATTTCATCAAAGGAATTCGGAGTTGTTTGTAGACATCGACTAACGAGTCCGTTACAGTCTGCGCTTTCGAAACCTCTTGCTCCTCCGCCTATTGTTGCCACCAACGAGGGATCTTAACCCTAAAGATGTAATTAGATCTATTAATATTCTGGAAAATAAAATATCGCGGTGGGCGCCGGGACGCTGCTGATAGCAGTGGGGGATCTCCAGACGTTTAAGACTCGATCTTCTTAATGGTTTACCCTTCTCGCCAATTCCCACCTCCAATTCCTCTACTTCCCTTTACGTCTCTATCTCCCTCTCAACACTTCACGGACGGCTGATTAAAGCAAATTCGAGGTTCCCCCCGACAGAGGGTTGCCGTGCAGCCACCGTATCCATCTCCTTCCTTCGCCTAATCTTCCCATTCCTCCACATCTGCTCCACTCCTTACTACTCACTTCATCTTCTCTATCTCGTACACTTTCTTACTCCCTGTTTCTATACTTCCAGATGTAGAGTAGTTTTTATTAATCCTTGTAGCACCACCCTTTTCACAAACGTAGTTAATCGCACTAAATGTTATGATAAAACTAAATAGAAGGTCAAGACTAATAATGGAGTTGTTTAGATTGATCTTAATTAGTTGTAGCTGTTTAGCTTCCGGTTACCGATTGTTGTAGACAATCCTAAACATCCTGTTCAACATTAATAAAATTAAATTCAACAATTAACCTAATTAGCCTTGACACGATGTAATTGTAGAATTTTCAATTAAAGAAGATATTCGTGTATTTTTCAGATTATTTATTATTACACCCGGAAGTAGAAGATATTTTTTCTATAATCGATAAGCACTGCAAACAATTAGGAAATAAGGTGAATCGAACTATAAGTTCCGTTAAAATATAATTTAATTAGGCAGCGCTTGAGGAAACTTACATTCGTTATCGCATTGAAAACGGCTGATCGTGATTGTGATAATTGATATGATTGAATCAATGTGCTTAATAAATATAAATTATATTATACTTCCATGATGCTAATATATGGAGATTGATGGAAATTACTTCGAGAAATGACGATGTTGTGGTACTCTATTCTTTTATATTTCCAGGTCTGAATTTTAAGGTAGAATTCGTGAAAACTAAAAAATTATTAAGACAATCCTTTTAATACTAGGCAAGAAAGAGCAATAAATTATTTTGGGATTTTTTTTTGCAGCATTTCCATCAAATTTCGAATAATTTCGCAATAAATTAATACATCATAGGCATGAGTTACATGTCAAAACCAGTTGGCATGACGTTCTTGAAAATCAGTATCAACGAATATGTACCTAAATATATATAACAGGAAGCTTCAAGTTTGATGCGAACATTTATGTTAACAGACCGTCGGAAAAAAACGAATTCACAATTTTAGATATCTCAAAACTTGCGTGAGTAGATACCATAAACATAAAAGCAATAAATAAAATATAAATCTTGAGCTAAATTCAATACCGTCCAACCAAGAATTCACGACTTAGGCATTAAGTAGGTTGAAGTCACACTTGAAAAAAAAGAAACAATGCTTGTTTCCATTGTACTTGTATATTGTCAAAAAAGACAAAACAAGCGTCCTTCAAAACAGTCGACATCCACTTATTTTGAAAGATCCGAATATGCTAATAAACCCATTTCCGATTCCCTATCCGAAAAAAAAATATTTCTGGGGAAAACGATTCTTCTTGTCAACAATCTATGGCATGTTATCGACACTTATCCACAAGAACCGAATCGACGGGCAGTTCCCGTCAAATTTCAAAACAATTCGATGACTAACTCGGCTCGTGAAGGAGATGCAAAAAAGAAACTCGGAAGAGGATGGAAATAGCCATTCGCCTAAGATCATTTCGAAATAGATGTCGATTTTAAAACATTTCCATCACACGCGTCTAGTACAGTCATGTAGCCTCCAGTTACGAAAGAGAGGAGGAGTTCGCGCCCAAGGGCAGATGGAGGAAGGAGTTTAACGCTCTTCACTTGTCACATTCCACGCTTCCAGTTTTGTTTTTTCTCGCATATTCACTCGCACAACATCCCTATTCCGTTTCATTCTCTCTTCCAATCTCTATTTTTCAAACCCTTTCACATCGATCACTCTATTTGGCCGTTTCCAAAGGATAAGAGATTGAGTGGACTACTGGGGCGTTTTCTAGAGTAAGAGTATCATATATAACACGCTCTATATAACTCAACTACTTGTATCTTGTTAACAGAACTTGATATTTATAACATAGTTGAGTGTATTACGCAGTTTGAATGAGAGACAACATTCTAATGAACCTGAAACGTTACCTTAATCATTTAAGTGCTACCTAATTTAATTTAGACTTCAATATGATACAATGTATTCAATAAATAAGCTTTTTGATAATATCACCATTTCCTGACGACTTATTGGTTTATTTGTTGCCGATAGAATACTCAATTTCACAACAATTAAGTTTCTTTCTTTCTATTCTTTTCAGCATGTACTTGTTGAATATTATACGCATATATTTCCAGTGCATTGCGAATAAAATATTTTCAGCAAAAACGAAAACATTTTGGGCTAAAGAGCGATGAATTCTAATGAATATTAAATAATCCTCTTCAAACTTTCTTAGGCGAAGTTTCATTCGAATGATAACCATAAGTTTTTACTTCTATGATAATAAGTTAAAACTTCGGACAAATTTGATTAAAATTAAAAGAAAAATATACATTATTTCATTTTTACATAAATTTTCTTTAGATTAATGCTGAGGTTGAGTTGCTTCTCAAGAAAAACCACAGAAAGAATATAATATGTAATAGCTTAGTATATTTTTCTTTAAATGCTATAAAATCAAAATATTGTAAATCATAAACGTTTCTATAACCTTATTAAATACCTCAAAGATAATACGTATACTTTACTATAAGAGAATAATTTAACGCTGTGCTAAAAATAATATACACTCAGAAAACTAAGAAAAGTAAACGAGTAAGAAGTCGGGAAGAATATGCGCGAAGAATATAACGTTCAAAGTCGGAATGAGAAGATACAGAGTTTGAATATGCGCCGGCAAACCGTTCCGACCAACAAAAACATGAATTTACAAGTGAAATGAAATATAGCTGTAATGGAATCCATAACTGTTTCCCTCACTTTCCATTTCAAAAATATTTAAAGTTATTTCGCATTATTTCAATGACAATTGCTAAAAATATGCATCCCTACTTTACAGAGACCGATACCTTTTAAAATGAGTCAGATTTACGGTTGTTTCATCGATCACTAACCGAAGAAAATATCTAAAATAGGTGGAGAAATTTGCGAACACATGGATATAAAACGTCCTTTTCATCTCTTAACAATATATTTTCTACGACAAAGAATCATTGTAGCTTTCCATATGGAAGAAAACATCTTCTGTTCCCCTAAGAATAATCAATTAATTAAAATTATTCCGCATTACAATGAAAAGAACATTATCTTCGAACGTTATCTTTATTAACGTTATCCCATTGTTTACTTAATGAATAATAATGCTGAATTTCTTTTTCCCTACTAAAAACACGACGCGTATTTACCTAATTAAAGCCAACGCAAGGCTCTTGACTCAACTTTGTTTATTGGTAAAAGAATAGCTAAATATCCATGGGTACGAATTTAAAATCATTAAGATTTATTTACGTTCTTAAGTGATGGCCGGAAATGCAAGCAAGGATCATTGGAGCACAATTTGAACCCGGATATGGCTGGCGAGCTTAGAATACGCCTCTTTCACGTCTTACCCAAAAAGAAAGACCTGAATAAACTTTGCGGAGTGCAACTACAATCTTCATCGTTTCCTCAATTTGTTTCTAGACCTCAAAAACCTCCACTTTTATAGTCCGAGCCATAATTAATGAAGAAACCGTGGAAGGAAAATATTGTCTCGAACTTGATTATATATTTATGCGCTCGTCCGAAACTTTTCATCTAATTTCTCAAACCTGCGTCTTAAATCTCCAGGCCACCCCTTACCTCATATCCTCTGCCACTAAACCCTGCCTCCCCCACCTCTTCTTTTTTCTCTCCGTCTCCCTCGGTTAATTCCGTTCCCTGTTTGTTTTCCTTCGACCCGTGTGTTTGCTTCCTTGCCCTGCAGATGGGGCGTTGCGAGCCTCCTTCCACTCCCTCTATCATTCCAACAATTATTCCGCTTCGGATTTCATCATTCAGGGTTTTCCCATAATATTCAGATCGAATTATTATTCTCTCTCAATTATTTTCATCTCTTTTTTCGGTATACTTTCAGATGTATGTTGCGCAGAATTTCAATTAACTCACGCGTTTAGTAAACATTAAAATACGTGACCTAATTCAGTAAATAAAAGGAAAAGGATATCTGATGATATCTGTTTACAATAACCATTCTGGCTTCTTTAGCGGAATCTTCTAATGCTGAGGTCCCGGGTTCAAATCACGGATGAGGGTTTCATTGCTCTTACGTTTGTTGATGTTTGTGAACGTTCTTTATTATGTTTAGAACCACAATGTGATTGTTCGTGGATTGAAGTGGATGTTTGTGCGGTCTTTGATAATAAGTAAATGTTTTAATCTTATTTGTCTTTCAATCTACGTTCTGCAGGCGATAATACAATGGCTTGATTTGCAGTAGAACTTTATCTGACGGTTCATCACTCTTATATCAAGCGTGATAGCTGATGTAGGTGTTTCTCAATTATTGTAAAATTTTTTAATAAAAGTGAAGAATAGTTGGATAACTATAATTTTTAACATACTATACTATTTTCTTACGACAGTACGATTTACATCGTACGATTTCAGAGGTAATATTGAAAGTAAAAACATGTACATAGAAATTATATAAGTCATAAGTAATACTGAGCAAAATCGATTCTGTAGAAGCAGAGACTTAGAAATTCATAGATTTAGAAATTTACAGATTTAGAAAACTCTGGAAACGTATATATCATATACATGTAGATTACAAACCTTGGCTACAGAAAGGCTACTCATACTCTTTAAACTATGAACAATCGAAATCTGAATTAAAACAATAGAAAATCTAATTCTAAAATCGTTTTCTGTACACAATATCAAAATTACTCATTACGAGCAAGAGATACATGGATAAATGCGGAAAACATGCCCGAGCTGCGTTGAAATACGAGTAAATGAACTCGGTAAAATATTCCGAAGCATTAATGACCCAAATGGGAAAAGGAAATAAACAAATTAGATCTGGTTACCATCGTGTGAATCACTCGAAAAAAATTGAACTTTAACATATTTTTAAAACCTTTTAACCTCTCATGTTTTCTGCTTTGTTATAAAATTTAATCTTAAAAGAAACCTATAATCAGTTATAATACTTTTGAAGAGAATTGTTTCCTTCTTACAAAAATGATGGAATCTTTTTTGTTCAGTATACATGTTTCTTGCTTTTCGGTAAAACCAACTATTCTGCTTACCTCATTTGGTATTCGTCCTTGATAATGATATGTTATGAATGAACCAAGAGTGGAATGGATTTTAGCGATTCGATGATAATTAAGATGCTGATGCCGCGGATTTTAACTACAGCTTTTGAATATTTGAAAAATTAGCGGACACAAATCAAGACATCAATTCAGGGTCACGTACAAATGGAAAAGAGAAATTTCTTGTTGTTAACGAAGTTTCCAAATTTGCAAGCGATAAGGAGGGCTAAACTGGAAAGATGTTAAAAATCCCTTTATTCACACCTTATGTAATTGGATTAAGAAATCCCGTGTTTAGCGCCCCTCCTTAATTGTGGTTGCTACTGTGTCGTCTTTTATTTCTGTTGGAATTTGGGAAGGCTTAATCTTACTCATGCACATAAATAAGAAATAAGTTTATGATAAACTGAGAAAGGGAAATAATGAGGTTATAAAAAACTAAATAAAGTAATAGTTTTTAATGAAACCGCATGGCTATAATATGTACAATTTTCTGGGTATTTTTCTCACCTTTGTATTTACCTACACAAATATTTCTTTTTACGCGTCTTTTAAGATGAACTCTACTAAATTTAAAATAAATTTTATCGGTCAAATAACCAACTGTTATTACTTACGAAAGTGCATTACTTAAGCAAGAAACCGTAAAATGAGATTTTAAATAATGGAGGTTTAATATAAGCTTAATACATAAAATATATTATAATTTTAATGATTCCTTTAAGAGAGCTGGACAGAGAGCCCTAAACTAAAAATTCACGGGTTTTAGCTATAAAATATGTATGTACTTACTCGTAAATAGATCAATATTTACAAGCAATGAATTAAAATAATGAATCTAAATACAATTATATGACCTGATAGATTTACATTTATTTAAATTCTTAAGAATTTCAGAATTTTATCTCTAAAACTTTAAACTATCAAAATATAAGTAGATACGAAGATACCAGAGAATGTATTACTAAAATATAACTGTAGCTAAATTGAATGAACAAATATTTATTATTACACCAATATAATAATGTCATGTTCCATTATCGTGGGATCGATTATGTCACATCACATTACGTCCCAAATAAGAAAAAATAAATCGTGAAAGCAGCTGAAGTATGCAGATACTGTTTTTTTAAGAAGGAAATTATTATAAAATTTAGAGCAATTATCATATTACTGGGCAATAAAGAATATGAGTCAATTCTGAAATTCCGCGAAGGATAGTTAAACCCACTTTTAAGCATTTGACCCCGCCGGTGCCCCCACTTCAAAAGCCCACTCAAATCCCAATTGCTTTTACCTCCATAACTTTCCGAGGGTCTTGCTCAGCTCGGCGTTGTGCAGTTGAGGGTACTGCAGGGCAAGTCGGCGCCTGGCAGCCTGTGCCCACACCATGAATGCATTCATAGGCCTCTTCACGTGAAGACGCTTCTTGTCGGCGGCGCTTGAGGACTTCTGAGTAACGGGCAATAACGTCCAGTCGTAGCCTGCGAAAAGAAGATCGGTATTCGTGAAATACTTACAACTTGTATTTTACACCTTAGAAACGACCTAGTTTTAGATACCCTTTTACTCGTTCCACAAAAAATGTGTCAACGTAAACGGTTGGAATTAAATCTACCCCAGATATCGAAATAGGCTTTCCAGTAAAGGCTTTTAGGTCTTTGAAAACCCAGAAGAGATATTTACGAGTTTTAGAAGGTGTCTCGTGGAAAATTATCATGGACCGAAAACACTCTTGGTTACGGAGACCGTTACTTACGATGGTGTAACATTTTTACGTAAAAAGATTTAAGTACTGTAAGAAAATCATGGAGCTAACGAAGAGGATAATATATTACAAATACTTATTATTACTACAAGATTATATATTACCGTCATTTCTCAATTGTATATTAACAGTGCATCAGCTTTGTGAGTCATTATTTTTGGAAAAAATCTACCTGATTTTTCATTATATTCACTAGGTAATTACTAAACTTAATCTTTCTATGAAATATTTTGAAAATGAACATTTATCGAGTTTTTTACGTTCATTGTTTTACATTTAAAGATTTTAGGAAAGAAATTTAATACACAACTTGGTTAAAATTCTAAATATAGACATAAATGCTCGTACCTATTACAATAACCAGAGTTTTTTATAAAATATATGATCTGATTTCTACAACTGATACTCAAGAGAGAGCAGATACAAGAGATCCGTATCGGTCGTAGAAAGAAGTGCAGATATGGTATGCAGCAGGAAGTGGGAACGGTATAAAAAACTTTTTACTGACGGAAAATTCAGAGGAAGCAAAAAATTGAGGATGACGTTACTTCCCAGTAATGAGACGAGACTTCTGCTAATTTGAGAGTATTGGGAGCTGGTGTAAATAAAACGAGTTCATAAGAGATTTCTTCTGTTAAAAAACAAATGATGTTCAAAAAGCATATGTTTTTGTTAGTTACTACCTAAAGTAAGTGTAATCTAAAATAAATAATATCAGCAGAGCATATTAACTTCATTATCAAAATATCCGGAAGAGAAATTGGAGTTACCATTGGCATGAAGGCCTCCAATAATTTTTATACAAAGACTTCAATAAAAACACTTTAAAAATATGATATTCATTGTCGATATTTTACTTTCCTTTAATAGTAATTTGTGATATTTAAATATTTTATGATTTTTAATGTATAATAAATAAGCTAAAATAGATAAATATCCATTATTGAATATTAAAATAAATTGAATCATCATATTTATGTATGATATATCATATTTATGACAAAAATATTTACAACCTCTCTCCCATAAAGCTAGGTAACTATCATCATTTTAGCTAATAATTATTACATATCTATTGACACTATAACAAAAACTTTTCTCAGAAGATACACATCTCATAAATTTTTTCATTAAAATTAATATAAATGGTTTTGCTGTTTCATTATGTTGATGGCAGGACTGATGTAGGGGAAATTAGCTTTTTTAAGAAATATATTTAATATCTGAAAAAGATGTCTTTCATTATTATCTTTCCTCCAATGGTAAGTTAGAGGATGAATATTGAATAGAGAATGCAAGGAAAAAGAAGAAAAGTGTGTGGTTGCATAACTTGCAAGGCTCAAAACCTATCCCCGAAATTCCGAATTTTATCACGCCTGTAGTAGATTTTGGTTCAGAAGCAAATTCGATTTACAAGATATTATGAATCGTCAAATTAAAATAAATAAACTCTTAAAACCCATGGGGGACAAAGTTAGAACTTGTTGCAGTAATATCAGCGAAAACTTAACAATCAAGTTGAGTAAATTATTCCTAAAAATTTGAAAAATATTCAAAAGCCAATTGTATGATATTTTATCCTTTTCCACCCCAGAAATTTACCATCTTTTCTAAAGCTTTTAACAGGAAGACTTTATCATACAGGTAAGAAGAAAATTTTAGGAAATCATCATTAGTACGGTAACCAGAAAGGAATTAGTGATTGTTCTTACGTTACCGGTAATCTTTGGTGGCGAAGGAAGGTAAAAGACATAAAAAAAACCTGAGAATCGAAGGAAACGTAAAAAGTGTATGTGCGTAGGGAGGAGAGTGTGGGGAGGAGAGGATGTGAGATGGCGGAACAGAGATTTCTCCTGTGCCACGCCCACTTCACAGACACGCGCATTTGCACCCAAGGGAGGAACCCCTCTCATTAGTGCTGGACCACTTCCGCCCATGGCGCTGTGGAGGCGGGCCAAAATGGAGGTTGGAGGAGGGACGAAGTAGACTTGCAGAAGAGTAGAGATATGCGAAATGAGACGTTCGATTCAACCTCCAACTGTCATCATTTACATTTTGCGAGACGGATCGCAGTCTTCTCATGGGTGGATAGTAAGACTTCATGATATCATTATGGAGGTAGTAAAATTCGATTAATCGTTTAAAAAGTGATAAATACAGGTGATGAGTTTATCTGCGAAGTACTCTTAGCTGAGCGTTTAGAAGTTCTGAATGGCGAGAAATTTCATGGCTTACATAGCATAACATATAATTTGTGTAAGCTCTCGAACAAGTTAGTATTTGGAGATTACGAAATTGCTGATATATATCTTATTTCCTATAAAGTAATTTTATTTAAATTAATTAATTTTTTTTAACAGCAATACAGAAAGGAAAATCAATACGAATCAATGTTTTCGGATAAATTCAATAGTTTATTATTGTATTTAATAACTGTTAAAGATTATAGGAAACCGTGACAACTGTTTCTATGTGGTAGAAAGTAATTCTAATAAAAAAATTTTTTTCATATAGAATTCTGACGATCTAATCTCACACAGAAAAACAAAATATAAAGATTCAATCCTGTTTCCTTCCTAAATATTATAGTATCTATAGTCTGTTCCACTTTTCTAGGCAGTATGGGGCTTATGGAGAAATCGAATAGCCTCGTACGCCGGGTCATTTTTCCGGAATATCCGCGATATCCACAAAATTTGCCTTCGCAACGGATGAAATTAAGATTTTCAACTAATTTTGGTGGATTTTTTTCCAATTTTTTGGTGAAATTTGGACAAGGAAGGATGGTTTTATGTATTGACGAAGTTTTTTCAACATTTAAACAAAAGAAATAAATTTTATAGCGGAATGAGAAAAAAATGGTCATCTCACCAGCCGTGAACAATACTAAAACTGCCATTTCTCTCATCCTATCTAACGTAAAGTGCTAGTTTTTTCATAGATTACTCTTTATACCTTATGAATACATAAAAGTTGAATTATATTAATCTTTGACTGATAAAATTTTAGTGAAAAATAATTTAAGTGGAACGCAACCTCCGAAAAATTGGATCGTGCAGTCAAATTTATACATCGCCTAAAAATTTTTTGTTTCTTACGTTACGAAAAACTTGTCGCGAGTGAAATTGAGATAAATGTTGTTATTTTCATTTACAGGTTATTCTGAGTCGATATCTTGAATAGAACTTTAGTTTTTGAATTTTATAACCGAGGGAGTAATTGATTTAGCGCTCCGATTGCTAATCATTGTTACTTTTTGTTCGAGACTAATAGACCCGTAAGCGTAATTCGGATTGATCCGGACCCGCTCTCGGTTATAAAATTCAAAAACTAAAGTTCTATTCAAGATATCGACTCAGAATAACCTGTAAATGAAAATAACAACATTTATCTCAAATTCTCTCGCGACAAGTTTTTCGTAACGTAAGAAACAAAAAATTTTTAAAGGCGATGTATAAATTTGACTGCACGATCCAATTTTTCGGAGGTTGTGTTCCACTTAAATTATTTTTTACTAAAATATAATCAATCAAAAATTAATATAATTCAACTTTTATGTATTCATAAGGTATAAAGAGTAATCTAAGAAAAAACTAGCACTTTATGTTAGATAGGATGAGAGAAATGGCAGTTTTAGTATTGTTCACGGGTGGTAAGGAGGTCAGTTTTTTTAATTTCCCTGTAAAATTTATTTCTTTTGTTTAAATGTTGAAAAAACTCCGTCTATATATAGAACCATCCTTCCTTATCCAAATTTCACCAAAAAAACTGGAAAAAATTCCACCAAAATTAGTTGAAAATATTAATTTTATCCGTAGAAGTAACTCAGAAATAATTAACTGACTCCTTCGGGGAGGCTAGGTTGCTCCCTTATGGGAATTTACGTGCATTTATTTCCCCATAAGCCTCCGTACTGCCAGCTTTTGTGGAACGGACTATAGACATCATAGACTTGATGTATTTTCCAATTCAATTAGATATCATGTGGGCTGTATATTTCATAATATATAATATATAAGTCATAATATATAATAATATAAGTCATAATAAATATGAAAAATAAAAAATCGGAATATAAAGAAAAGACCATCCAATGATCAGTTTACCTATAAAGAAAATCATAAATCTATGTAACTTATCGTGAAGTACGCCATGTTTTTCTCAGCGAAAAGATTCATTCACCACCCATTAATCAGTAGCATTTAACTAGCGTACTTAATCTCTATTCTTCTCTATTTGAGAGGTGAACACAGTCCATAGAAACCGCTGTTGTCCCGGCGACAGAACATTGGGCTTATGAGAAGGCATTCGAGTGTAGTGCGGGCAGTAGAGATTCGAGGGGGAGAAGGCCGTGTTCATCAGTATCAAAACGTAGGGGTTGGTTGATGAGACGCGACACAACGGCCCCCTTTGTACCTCTAACGTGGCCCACCATATTATTTAAATAGACGTATTTTAAGGGGCTTTGGAAGACTACCAAGAGATCTTTCAGCACATCAGCATATCATTTATCAGTCCTTGGCAGTGATGAAAAACCAACGGGCAGGTAATTCGTGGGTTATTCTGGAAAATGAGGAAGATTCTGAGGCCGCAGCCACCACCTATGACCATAAATTTCGGTGAAAAATTACATGATAAGGTGTAGAGTTTGGAATGTGGGCGATGCTATTTTACTTTCTTCGTAGATATTATCTAACTTCTATAATTACCTTGCCCGAAACTCCGTCGACGTGAGAATTCCTACGATATTTAATATAAAGAATTTTCGATATTGAAAATTTCCGAAATACGCACCTATATTTAAAGTTCTATGATTGCATTCAATAACTTTATCCTTGTTATTCTAATCCTGTTTTTGTTCAGAATTATTTACAGTATTTTTTCCGGTATTTATATTAATTTTTAATTCTCGGAATAAAACACTTTACCTCGATCATTATGACAATTAACACAAAATATAATAAAAAATAATAAGTAATAACATTAAGTATATAGTAATATCATCTTCTAATTCGTAAATTAGCGAAGAAAATAAATAAACAACGGAGAAATACATAAAAAACGTGTAGATACTCATAACGACAATTCATTTTTCATTACTATTATTTATTTAAATTATCTTAAAAATAGAACGACATTCAGGTGGTAACTAATGAAACAATCCAATGAAACACCTCTCTCATCCAAAAATAATACATAATTACGCTAAAACTTACGTTAAACTAAAACGCTTCTTAATCTTACAGTATTAATACAAACTTAATAGAACATAATTTCAAACAAAAAAGATCATAGCATTTGAAGCATATTTTCTACACTCTTTTCTGTTTTACAGGTAGGGTTTGAAAGCCTCTATAGGTAACCTATTTCAGTTTTATACTCTGCTATTTATTTACCGATGATTAGATTAGATACGGCCCATTCTCCGTAAAGAATAATATCGCATTGAAGTCACTTGTCTATGCCGAAAAATCGACTCTCAAACTCGATGATACGAGATAACAAATGAAATTCGAGAGCGAACGTTTCGGTGTCGCTGATTGATGGCTAATCCTTCCGCTTGGTGAATCCCTCATAAAACACTTCCAGATTCCGGAGAAGACGGCAATAAAAATTATTTTAAGGCTGGCGTTTTTTCGTTCAGCCGCACGCATGGTGTCGACGTTTTGAAGAGTTACTAGGCAGTTAGAAGATTCACGGTAATTAAACCGCCAGAGCGAATTAAAATAATGATACTAAAAGCTTTAATTAGGTAGGGTTTTTTTATATGACACTCATAGTAAGTTAATGGAGTGAAATGTCTCCTTGGGAGAGGGAATTGAAGAGGAGAAAATATGGTTCTGAATCAGATGTGGAGGCGGAATACGAGTGGTAAGTGCGAAAACAGGAAAACATTACGTGTTGTTTCCTCGGAATATTCCTATTCCGATTTGCAGTACATTTAAGTTGGTAACTATGGAGATGCATATGCCTCCGTTATATTTCACAATACTGCTTAATGTAGCAAGAGTCAAAATACTCCGAATTTAGTCATAGACAATAAGAGCAATTTACTATGCATAATAGACTGTTAAACGACTTTCGAGATCACTATTTTCATACCCCAAATACGTAATATTTCCTTCAAAACATCTCCAAATTTTTATGGGCAATGACTATTTCTATTTGATATTCAAATGTAAAGAAATATTTTACATGCGTTGAATATTCTTTCTTAAGCACGTCATTGGAATTCTAATTTAGAATGTTACTTGACTTTCTATGACTCGATAAGCTCTTGCTACTATATATGATGAAAATTTAGAGACGTAAAAAAATAAACAATATCAAGTAAGGTTTCATTAAAACAATCGAGATACATTATTCTCATTCATCCCTGCTACGATATTCCAGGAATAACACCAAAAGAAATTCAATTTAATCTCGAATGAAATTATTACATTTCCAAGGTTTTTTCCCAATTGTCTTTTTTAAAAAAAATGCGAAAACACTTTGGGAACGATGGTCTGAAAAAGAGACCGACAAGCCTCAAACTCGTAGCAAATAGCATCGAGTATTTGCAATTATTATTGAGGATGCATACATACGAAAACTTTACTAAGATTAAATATATTCATCTTGTTAGCTCCTTGTATCCTCATTCAAACCTTTAATCAATCACGATTTCCTTCGTCACCTCAAACTTTTCATCGATTCCGTATGTAAAGCGAATCGAAAAAGGCTGGTAGTAAGATATGAATGAAATTCAACGAACGGTAGGGGATATGGGACTAAATTTAGAGAGCCTCCATTGAGGAAAATCAGCAAAGAAATGGAGCATAAAATGAAAATTTTCCTCAAATAAATTTCAAACGTTTTGAAGAGTGAAAGTGAGTTTCTCTCGAACTATTTCCGCGTCGCATATTTTTGCGACGATGCCTTTCCTGTGGCACACGTGTCTTTCCCATCTCTGGACCCTCGCTTCATCTGCATTTTCCCAAAGGAAAGCAATTTAAATAAACATTCTTTCATTCCTTTGAGTTCGAGGAATCGGTATAGAGTGCTTTAAGCGGATTGCCACGGTGACGTCATCCCGGTTTTGGAGCCACGTTAAAATACCTACGTATCTTTGAACTAACTCGAAGCTTTCATGTTTACATGGATGATTTGGTTGATTTGCCTTAAGTGCGCCGACGCAAAGAAAGAATTTCAAACCACTCCGTAAGAGAGCGCAATCATTCTTTGAATTAGAGAACTATAATGAATGAAAGTAGAAATAAGAAGTTTCATGGAGAAAAGGATCTAATAAGACTTGGAATACGAATAACCACACAGATATCGTCCGCTTGAGAAGTGGGAAATAGAGTTTGAAATTTAAGTCTATGTATTAATATTTATCATCTAAATTCGTAACTTACATGACAGTGTATGTTAGTCTGGAGATTAATAGAAAATGAGTAATATTGGAAATTTCATTGATTCATAACTAACTAAAATTCATGGCTAAGAGTAATTTAATGGATCAAATTTTTCTTTGTTTTAACTGATTATCCCGGTCAATTATTCTCCTCTCGAAATGAATTATATCAGGTAATGAAAATCTAATTCGCTCATATTCCACATGAGAAAATCATTATAAAACTTTTGATCTACTAACGATACTTAACCCACTATTACTGTCTTTAAACAACATTAATATTTAGCGGTCAGGTATGTAGAAATAAAGAATGATCCACTTTCGTAACGGTTCCATCTGCTACAAAACTTTATAAGCCCTCTTCTTACATTAAAGATTGATAAACATAAACATAAAAGAAAAAAAGATAAAATCACTCGGAATGCCTTGGATCTAACAAAGAAATGGTACCCTTATGACCAAGAGTGATAATTGTAATATTTGCCTATGATCCCGTAATACAAATACCAAGAACATGTTCAGGTTCTCATAAGCAGCAAACAAATAGATGAATAAATGAACTTCTTCGACAAACGGATGAAAAATTTAAGTCTATCTGTTGAATAACAATTTTGATGTAAGTTAAAATTGAATACAACACGAAATGATCTTAACCACACGTATTTACTGTTGATATATTGTAAAGACCAAAGGACGCGTAGCAGTAATGAATAGATTGTGTCGAATGCTGATTCCGCAGCTAGATAAATGCGACAAGTGCGGGAGCGGAAGGTCTACACCCACAGGAGTGATCGGCAGCATCACAGGAGATGTCAGGGGTTAGAAACGCGCGCCCATCGCGTGCGCGGCATTTGACTCAGCGAAGATATTTATGCAAAGAGTGGTCCAAGAGATAAGGAGACAGAAATAAACGGATGACGGTCTCTTTCGCATCTCCAGTGAATCAATTACGAATCAGTCCACGCATAGCAGTTATTAATTCGAGATCAGAGGAGGATGAGGGTAAGATATGATGATGGTGCATTTACGTGCTGGTCTGGGATGATCTTTCCATCGTTCGACATTTAGTTTTCACTCACCGATAAATAAATAAACAAATAAAAGCTGATGTGGGAGAATTTTGCAAGAATAAAGTAGGAAATATCTAAGTAACGTATAGGTCTGCTAGAATCATTCTTCAGGGGAATCTTCCGGGATATATATCCTAGCTAAATGCTCCTACACAGAGGTTTCACGAGCTCCATCTTCAAGCACGGTAGTTGTACTTCAATGAGAGTCACTCAAAGGCAACGACTGAATCATATACGAGAGATTTAAACAATGAGTATAATGCGTTTGATTAACTGAGTACGTAATTCTTTCTTAAAATTATCTTTGACTATATTAGCAAAATATTATTCACAGTAAACTATCTTTTCATTGCTGGCATGGGCTTGGTTTCGTGTCCGATTCACTTCAAGGAATATTGCGCTCTTCACGAGAGCATAACATGGCAAGTGAGATATCAATATCTCTTTAAATAGATTACTAACCGCATTGCATATCATAAATGTAATTGATAAAAATAAAATGAGAATATGATTTTCTTAAAATCAAGGCTGTTTCAATACTATGGTAAATTTTGATCAAGGAAAAACGGAGAATATACCTAATAAGTATGAATAAGAATTTATCCTATAATAACGTATGGATATGATTAGAAGTAAACTAGCTTGTTTACGACTTCATTATACACGAATTTCTAAGTTTCCAAACAAATTTTCACTCCTCTGGAAGAAAATTTAGTCAGAAACGGTTACTCAGACTTGGCTTCGATTCGGTACCATGAAATGATCCGTTTTGCAAGACTCCTAGTTTAACATCATGAAGCATCCAAGTTGACTTAATTTAGAGCAATCAATCTTACATAAATAGAATGTCTCCTGGTGGAGGTAAAAAGAACTATGAGCTAGCGAAAGAAAATTACTGTCTCTGTTCAGATATTAATAATCTTCGATACTCGAAATCTATTGATTATCATCATAAATAACGAAATAAGAAGAAAACTTAAGAATATAGATATTATTTAAAAAGATATTACTGAATATATTTTGAGCGATTCAATAATTAAAGCTTACGTATAGTAACACAAATTAATGTATTCGTTAATTAATGCATTAATCATTTCTTTTCCCTTCCATAATGGTAAAGATATTTATGGACTTACGGAAAAGTAACCTCGGCTCTTTATTACGAACCCTCTTTTTGAACAACGGTTATGATACCGCACATTTTCACTGCAAATATATTTAAGAGAGAGTCATAAAACCTTTTTTCTCTCCATTTTTATGCATTATTATTATGAATTAACAAAACTCATGAATACTCTCTCCGGTCAATCATCTTTTTCAGTACGTGGTCCTTTTGTCCACCATGTTTTGCATTTAACCCTTATCTCTTGCGCCAAATGCATGTACAATTACTGAAAAGTCCTCGTGGGAAATCGAGTGAAACATCAGAAAACAAGTCTCAGGTCAGAGTTTGGTTAGGTTGTGGGACTAGGGACGAGAGGGGAGGATAGATATTTAGCACAAGGCCATAGAAAAGCTCGTGAATTAGTCAGATGTACCGCAAGTAGCTTATAGGATTTACCCGAGATTTTAGAATAAAAATATATACGTGTATTTTAATAACCTGAATAAAATGGCATATTATCTTTTAAATGATCTTAAGCTTACGTTAAAATCTGTAAGTTCTATTATTAGAATTTTTTAAACATCAAAATGTAATTAGCTGCTGAAATATCTTGGGAGATCTTTTACTAAAATGGCAGAATCATTCCATCGTTACTGTTTCAAAATATCTCCATTATTTTTCCGAAGAATAACATTCTTAATTCATACCCAAGGATGCAAGATCGATTGCAAAGTTCCTATAAGAATCGAATCGGGGATATGAACTCGCATTCGACTGGTGTATAGCAACAGCGTAATCTAGAGAAGGCATATGCAACTGAGGCGGCCTAGATATTTGCGTGGTGTCAAAGAGCATGGCCCATTTATAAGTTTCGTAAGTAGCGGCTAATGAGAGGACTGCATTATATCCACTTGGCATTCCAGCCTTTCAAAGACCACTCTCTCAAAGAGGCTGATAAAATGAGTAATTTTCCCCTTTGTGAGAAGCAGATGAATTAAGGTAATGAAATGGTGAAAATGATCCCCATACAGCACGAGATAATGATAAATTAAGGAAAATATTCTTGCAACAATATTGCACAAGATTGATGGAACGGTAAGGAGAGATTTTGAATTTTAAGGTCATTTGAGAAATATTGCTTCTAAAGGATCATAAAATGGCATTAATTGTGTGGAATGAACAACAAAAACAATGTTTAAATAAGTCCATTGACTCCATCCATCAACAGTTGATTTAATCCTTAAATACGTAATGTAATTTTAGTACAATACGTATGAAAACGAAAGATACGTAATCAAATAAGATTCTACAGTATATTGATGTACTAAAAGACTATAAAAAGAAGTTAATAATATAGAAAAAAAATTTTGTTGAATGAAAGAAGTCATTGTACTGTTATGGATATTGCCACTAGCTCTTCAGAAATTATATAATTAAATAGAGTTGGCGATTTTTGCGGTAAATGGAATACTTTTGGCCTAAATTATTACGTAAAAAGCCTCTTACATTTTCATATGGAATGCTTACTCGATAATTAAACTATTTTTCGATCGATTCCGTCAATTTTACTCCACTTCTCCCATTCTTAATTCAATAATGAACCAAAAGATCCTATCCTCCTCCAAGGAGGTCCAAATTCATAACTCTTCGCCGTGAATTGGCCGTGGATAATTCAATATGGCGCACGCCGCATCTGACGCCCTCACCGCCTCCGGAACGAATACCTCAATTTTCGCCGGGTTAAACGGGGAGAAAAAAGTGAAGAGCGGGGAAAGGCCTGCATCTCGTTTCTCAGATCCTCTGGCTCATCCACGAAAGGGTCCCAGGAGAAAAAAAAACGAGGGAGGAAGGCTACACGCTACATTAAAAACCCCATCCTACATATCTCATCCTCTTCCCACTCTGTCTCCATCTATTTCCAAGCACATCCACCTCTCCTCTGCTTAAGAAAACAATCAAAAGAGGTCGTGCGAGGCCGAAAAAAGCGACGATTATATTACCGCCCGCATGGATAATACGCTTTTCAATTATGAGTGGGAGTTCTCTATCCTGAGAGATCTTTTCCCCTCTCCTTTTTTTTATTCCTTCCATTCGTTGGGTTCTCACGCGAAAACAAACAGTTCATCCTCCACTTTCGATAGCACCATCTTCCCTAATGTGTTTCCTTCTTGGACCGCATGAGCTTTAATGCTGTAATCAGTCGTGGTGGCGAAGTTTCCAAATGTGATGTGACCAAAGGTCTACTTCGGGGGATAAATAGCGCGATGAATTTCTTCCCCCTTTCCCTCTCAGTGGGTGGTAAATTAGTTATTTCCCTCGGCTTTTTGTATCTGGCTCGAGTTTTATCGGAGCCCACCCTCTACTGCGGTGAAGGATTCCGCTTTGAATGTTCTCGCAGGGATGAAAGTAAACGAGAATTGTAACAATAAACCATATAGAGTACGTGGAGCTTGTAAAAAATTCTACGTTCTTAATAAACGCCCTTAAGTGATCTATTACAATGATATTCAAGTATCAGTTGTAAACAGAAACTTTCTATAGATCCATTTGAAAACCGTGCGATGATTTCCACCGTACGATTACCAATTTGAAAACCAATTCAAAAATATGAAAAAGATTTAAAAGTCTCTAAAATTGGAGAATTTAGTAGAATAACATTAAGAAGTGGGCAATTATAATATAATAAGGAATATATAGCGTATATTATATATGCGTATATAATATATAATAGTAAAATATAACAAATCCTGAGTTTGTGGAAGACTACCACTTTTAGAAAATAATATAAGTTTCGTTGAATTAGAGTAAATTATTTTCACGAAACACGATCACAAAAATGGTTCCATCCTATTATTTCAAATAAAATCTTTAGAAATTCAGTAACGAGAACTGTCGTTATCTTACATATCCATTACGTTGACCTCAAGAAATATAGTTATACACCGAGCATCTCAAATCATGGAATAATTATGGTGGAAGTACCAATAAAACTTAGAATTATTAATGCTTTGAATTTACCATATAAAATTTTAATATAAAAATTAACCTAGCTCCATTAAAATCGATGGAAACAAATGGAGACGTAAAGAATTATCCGCAGAATAAATGCATATGGCAAACATAACTACGTAAGTCAAATCATCTCCTTGTTCCATAAAAAATAAAAATCCCAGGAAAAACACTGTCGTACAAGAAAATTCTCGATGCATTATCGGCAGACTAGAACATCATTCTATAGATAACCCTAACAAAAGCAACTACTCCCGAGAGGCTTTCGTCATTCGCAACTAATTAAACCCCCACTCCATCAATCCGTTTCTTATGATTATTGGGGTAAAATTAAAAGGAAATAAGATCGACTTATTTATAGCCCTCATTCCCTTTCGTTTCGGAGGGATGAAGTGACTGTGAGAGATCCGCCGCCGCCTTTCATTCACTCTTCAAGTCCTCTGCTAAAAGCCCACTTTGCCCTCCGCACGATGGATGAATCCGTTTCGATTTCGAGATATTTCTCCTCTTCGATCCACTTAGACCCGAAAGTATGGGGATTGAATCATCTGCGAAGAGAGAAAGGGTTCCAAAACATCTTTCTCTTTTTATACGTCTCTTTTTATTGCTTCCCTTTTTCCGCTCTCCCTTTCCCTTTTCTCCAAAAGATACGTACTTTTCTTTACGTCCTCTTTGTTCCATCCCTTTTCACTATTTTTCCTATTCCATCGTTGAAATCTTCAAAAGGTGAGGTCTTATGGAAAGTGACTGTGTTTACCGAACGATTAAAAGTGAGAGAAATA
Organism: Pantala flavescens; assembly: GCA_020796165.1. NCBI lineage: Eukaryota > Metazoa > Arthropoda > Insecta > Odonata > Libellulidae > Pantala > Pantala flavescens. The sequence goes on along the minus strand of CM036879.1, from coordinate 13,970,221 downwards.
CACAGGCGTTTTTATATTATCCCTTTTTACTATTCTCGTCTTTCTTTGATTTTGTTTTATTTCTGCACTTACTCATGTTTCTCTTCTACTTCAATTCCATTTAATACTTATCCAAGATGAATGATTTTTCCTTCCATATTTCTTACCCTTCACTATTAAAATTACCTAAACTTTAAGTTTATTCAATCTCCATCACTTTTTCTCCTTACAATTTCCTCTAAATCGTCTATTCCGGTATTCTGTGGCCGATAAAAAATTACAAGTGCTTTGTAGTTTAACGTGCGTCACTCTTTTTGATGATTTAAAAGTTCTTTCCTCGTGAAAATGAATTATAGCCACGAAACGTCATAGAAATTAAGGATCTAAAGAGAAATTGTAATGCAATAAATAAAATTTAGAGCTATGAAACACTCGTCCATTTGCGAAGTTCGATAAAAATTCTCTGGTTACCCCATACCATTTAATTTACTTTCTTCCTTAGATTTGCTTAATTATAAAAGAACATCCCATTCTGTGACAACTTTCACGTAAACCATCCTGCCATAACTTGCAATACTGAACTGGTTATTCGTTTAAAATAAGTTTCAAATCAGAACTTCGTTTCGATTAACTTGCATCCATAATAAATAAGTCTCTTAATCTGTGAATATGTGTTCTAAAAGATATAAATACACAAAAATCTGTACTGAATTATTCCTCCTTCCTCTTCCCACATTTTCCTCTCTATTCACTCAATTCTACTTCCTCTACCATCTCCATTCCGTTTACTCTTTCCCTTCATCCTCTGACCTCGCACGTGCTCACCCACAAAACGCTGGACGACCACTCGAGTTCGAATAAATAAATCACGGATACCTCTCTCGCCATTTCTCCCCGCGTGTCACTTTCCTCTCTCACAAACAGGAAGAGCTGCAAACACGCATTCCCGTGGCACACATGTGGCCTCTCTAAAGGGAGGGAGAAAGGGGGTTCTAATCGAGGCTGAGATGTATGAAGGGGGTACACAGAAGTGGCGCTGATCCACCTGTTTATCGAACAAAGGAAGATCTATATAGTAATTTACGTGCATTCAGCATGTATGAAATACATACCTGATTTTGGTTGAGTTTGGATAATGAAAATGTTCTCGTATATCTCTAATAGTATAATGATTCACTCCTATTCTGCGATATATCCTAATCACGATGATACATTCTGAAGGAATTTCACTGTCTGTAACATCTAAATAAGCTATGTATTCTAATCAAATTTTCCGATATATTTCGATAAATATTTCAAGTAACAAGAGTATCAATATTAGAAGATAAACAGCAGTACAGAAAGAATTAGCAAAATAAATAAAGACCTCGATAATTTAGAAAAAGTAAACATATATATGTTACTAAAGAACTATAATATGTGAGGCTAAATACGATAATATTCAACATATTAATTAACCAATTAAGTGTATATAATAATTTTTGTTAATCAACATATAAACCTTTCGATATCTTCTCGTAATAAAAGGGATCTAGCATCAAAATTAACTATGTTTTTGCAGGGAGATAAAAAATACATTTATTTCCATCCACTTCAACCTACTCTTTGACGATCGTTTTACTATCTATCATTCCTTCAATACTATAAAAGGCAGAATTCGCGTTCACCGCTCGTAACAAATGATATCATCATCAGTTTAAGAGAGCCAACATAAAAATAAGAAATTAATTCAAAGACATTAATATTATAGTCCTTCATAACCTCGACCTTTTGATTCCGAGTCGATGTATAAAACTGTTTGATAAGATACTTGAGAAAAGATTCCCGTGATACAGAAATCGATCATTTTAAATTAATTTTGCAATACTTTATAGATAATTCTATCAATTACTCGTAGGATTTTATTTTTGTGCGGACGCTTTATGCTCGATGGTTGAGTGGCATTGAGCAACTCATTAGCTTTCCAAAGGTGAATAGACATGAATAGATAAATTATTTGATTAATAATCGGTAGAGTATATCGGTTAGGATATTCATCTCGAGAGGAGTTTTAAGTTGAGAAATATATCGGTACAAATCATCTCTCCTAAATCTTTGAAGCACTCACATCAAATTTCCATATTATATAAAGCGGCTAGAAATTAAGCGGCAATGATACACTTAAGATCTTATACTATTTCACAAAGGTGAGTATTTAACCAAAAAAAGAAATGTTTCTGGATGTGAAATCTAAGTTCTTTATAACATTACCGAATCTTGTCAAATTCGTTCTACAATGAGAACAATAAAACAACAGATGTTAGTAAAGCCTCCAGTCTGATTCTGAAGACGAACATGAATATTTTCTTTGATAATTAACCCGACCATGAGATCTTCCTTTCTTAGCGGTAGGGAGCCCTTTACCTCATTACCTCTAATTTAGAAAAAAATTAAGACAATTAATACGAATTTCCATAATAGTATAGACCGAACTTTTAAATAATCAGCTAAAAATATTATTCTCTACGAGAAATTTTTAAAAACATTATAAAAATATTGAAGCCTGAAATTATAAAACTTGAATGAAACCTTATTCTTCGGTGGATGTCAGGCATTATCAAGGCAATCATGAGATTAAAAAGTAATCAAAAACTTGATAATTTTGACAAAATAAGTCATTTTTGGTACTCTTGGCATCGAATTAATTGGAAACGTATCTCTTCAAATCCCCGGAATTATTCATTATATATCGTTCTCCAACATTTTATGGTCGTATTACGACTTCCAAAATATAAATTTAAACACATGGATTTATGATGAATGTTCTTAAGAAAAACTTTAAGTTACGTCAGTTGCGTGGTAAAAAAGGACGTTTAAGTAGACGATAATATGAATTACTAAAAATCATTTTTTAACTGCTAACCAGCTTCTGAGACTGAAATACTCCTCAATTTAGTTTAGTTCCAATCAAGATTACTTACATATTAACACGCCGTATAGGATGCAATCTGATCAAAAAGGGTCGGTATTTTTGATAATTTCATCTCAAAATCAGAGTGAAACTAAACGGCGCGTTGACACTCATTCAGAAGGGAAGTAACTGAGCAAAATTCAAAAGCAAAAATTCTTAGTTTCTGCATTTCCGAATTAAGATTGAGTTCCACAAAGCGAAGGCTCTATTTAATCCAATTAATTTGTACGAAAATAATTAAAGACAATAAAGAAAATAGTTCCGCAACTTACTGAGGATGGAAGAGATTATTAACGTAGGATTTTCTCTAATCTGATTGAAAATTAACCTAGTTGAAATATGCTTAATGTATAAACTTTACCTTCACTCCTAAAACTGATCGAAACTCACTAATGACCATTGAAATTGACCAGTGAGAATTGAGTGAAGTAGTAAATCACTTTCAAAGCTTCAAAAAGAGGTTGTAATGAACGGTTTTAATGAGGCAACAAATTGTTTCTGTAATGTTCTTTGATCATCAAAAAGCCTTCTGTAAGGGATACATTTATAAAGCTTCATTGCCATGCTTCCCTTCAATCGTATCTACCTACTCGATGAAGCATTCCGTTCCGAAATTTTCCATCAAAGCCCCTGACATCTCATTTAACATCGGAGGATGAATCATAGCTTGTAATTGCGAAGCAATAACTTCACGTTAATATTCAGCTTGATCTCAACTCTCAAATGCGAAATCGATGAATGACAGAGCAAAATTGTATTAAATATACGCATGTTAAAGTATAAAAAATAAATATATATAATATAATATACAATAAAAAGAAATTTTAAGCAATAGAGAGCCTATAATGTTCTCCAATATCGCTAAGATATTTCGGATCTTTACTTAGCGTTCCTTTATTTCCAACAAATACGGCATATACGATCTTCACGATCTACAATTACTTCTTAGCAACTTTTCGCAATGCAAACGATGTGACAAATTTCATACCTCCCATTTAAAAGGAATTGTTGTCCTCTATATCGGAAACCTTTCAATTCCCAATAATGCAATCTGTTGGAAGAGGGTGATATATTCGAGCCTTTGGAAATTCAAAATAATCTAAGGGAAAGGAAAAAAATATATGCTTTTTGTACCATATATAAGGAAAGTATAAATGAATTAAATTTTTAGTTAAAAGACATGTTATTTATATTTTATAAGATAATATATATTGAGAAAAAGATGGAATTAAATCACATATCTTGTAAAATCCTTATTCCTGGAAAAATATTTGCGAAATTTACTAAAACATTTCTTTTGAATTGAATTTTGAACTCAATTACAAGTTTGAGGGGGAACGCGTATTTTAAGTGCAAATGAAGGAGTCGGAAGCTTTGTTTTAATCATAACATTTTAATAATCCTCTCTACGAAGAAGAACTTTCATATATTCTACTTGTTTTACGAAGTATAAACTGATTATAATTGCAAATGATTTCCCTACGATGAAATCAAAATCTACATTACAGTATTACTAAACCTTATTTACAAATTTCAACTGCATTTATAAAAATTAGATCACGCACTTTTGCGAGTAACCGCTCCAAGTAGATAGTAATGACGCAATGAGTCAAGTGGTAAGGGTATATTTATTCTAAGATTTCAAGACATCTAATTGCTCCTTTCAAGCAACAGAATTTTTGCGTGATGAATCAGATATTAAATTTCCTGAGTGCAAACCTAAGGATACTACACATTACTTTCGCTAAAGTGCAGGTTCATCAAATTTGAGCCTTGGCTGACTCCACGAATGGAATGCGAACCGTATTACACTCCATTCTAATCGCAGCAGATCCTCTATCATTACCGAGGCCAGCCGTTTCTTATCTGCACCGACCCGAAATCGAGCTATCGCAGACGATACCCGTTAATTAATCCGCAGCCTATGACGACAGTGAGACTTGCAATAAAAGCGATTTATTCTTATCTCGGACTCAAACTCATCTCTTCCAAACTCCGGTATAAACAGATCGCTCTCGATTCGAGACTGTTCGGGTGTCCCGCAAGGTATCGTTGTTTCCCCGTCCGTCTATCGTATACATTCGAGGCGGAATAATTTGAGTTCAAAGCGACAAAACTACTTGGTGAATAGCCTCGAGGAGATGGACGGCGAAGGAACGAAACAACATTTCGGCCGAAACAACAGCCGGAGCGACAGCGAGTAAAAAAGAGCGGCCTTCCGAGTCTGTTTACTTTGGACCGAAGACGTGCGGGTTCGCGATCTAACTAATCTCCTTCTTGGGGTCCACGAAGAGATCTGCATTTTCAAGGGATTAAGAATAGAAAATAATTGAAAAAGTGTGTTATAATAATCACTATCACGCAGTCTAAACTTGTACTGATGACTCACGATGGATGATTCATTTTAAAACCAACTTAACGCCGTACTAGAAGCAACTTTCTTTCTTTTAAATTAGAAATTCTACCTACTCTACGTAATTTTAACTAAAGTATTACCCAGGATGCTTCTTATAAATATATTCCTGATAAATTACTAAAAGTAAGACTTTCTTTGAAGATATCGTTGATAGTACTCCTTGAAAAGCAATTAGATGTAAAATACACATCTTTTAAATGTAAACTCGATTTGAAATTTGTCATTGTGCAACAATTTTCAAATATATAACATACGAGACTTGATTTTACCGTTTAAAATAACGTATACCATGAAATACGAGAATGAATATATATCCATTAAAAATTACAATTTCGCTAGTTTACCTATTACATTAACGATTAAAATTTATCAAATTTTATCAAGCAAACCGTTAACTTAAGGATTCTCCTCCAGGATAGCGATAGTGAACAGAAACCTCCATTGCTAGTTTCTGAATCAAATGCGATAAGAAATGGATTTTTAACAGACCCTTGGAATACACACAAAATAATAATTAACCTCTTCTTTAGTAATTCTGTGAAGTACATCTACTTGTCAAGTTAAATTTAAAATATTTTAATACTATAATCCTGAAAAATTTAAGCGTACTTTGGAATTGCAATGAGCGATTTGAACCACTTGGGACGTAAATGAACAAGCATATCTACATGTATAACATATCTACATACCTAAGACTACGTATCTTAGAAATTTAACAGATAACTTACATGGGATAGCTTAATATATGTTTGTACGGGTGAAACGAAAAATGAAGGGAAAAGATACTGAAGCTCGGAGCTAAATATATCAAGTCATATTTAAATGAAAATTTAAAGATTAACATATTTTTGTGGGAGTTCAATAAGAAGCAGTGCATAAAAAGCGGGAGCTAATAACTTCCTACATACAAACATACCCTAACAACGAATTCATATTACATAGCCGTAATGGAAGTCAATTGCCAAACTTTTCAATCTAACGTACTTGTACAAACAATACTATATACAAATGCACTGATTCAGAGTAGAACGTAAAATCGCAATCAAATGAAAAAAACGCGAAACTGTGACGTATCCGCAAGAAAATTCCGCTGCATTACCGACCGAAATAGCTCGCAAACTGAGTAGGAAATGCGTAACACCGGTAAAAAATTCACCGAAAATACATCAGCTCGGCTTAAAACTTTCGTAACGCATTTTTTTACCCGATATCCATCTCTGGAGTGAGTAATAGAGAGATTTTGAGGTGAAAGGCGCGAGGCGAAAAACGTATAGAGGCTGAGTTTCCAGTGCAGATCGGTCAGTCTTTCGTGAAGGGGTTCATTGTGCGGGCGGAAGGATACAAACAAACTCCGGGCGGCATTTGGGCGGTCAAAGGATGGAGAAAGGGATATCGGGCGGACGTTGAGGAGTAGTGGGAGGAATATAAAAAATAGAACGGGGAGAGAGAAATATAAAGATGGACGGGATTAAAAGGAAGATTTCGCAGGAACTTTCTTTCGGAGAAAATCGAAACATCTCTCATCGATTGCACCGTTTACAAATGGCGATCGTTAAAAACGGTTGTTAAAGACGCGTTGAGTTGGGGGGAAGTTCTTTTCTTTCGTTCGGTAAATGTCGAGACTGGCAGCGATGGGCGATTGTTTTGACAGCTTCCTTCGCCGAGGATGACTTTAATTACCGACAGTATAATGATTTGGACGTAAGCTTGCTTCATTCGCATATCTCTTCAAAATATTCTCGAACTACATCATAAAGAAAATAACGTTTGAACTACTTAATTACATTAACTAAATCCCAATCACATCGAATTAAAATCTACAGCGATAATCAGTATTTTTCACCCACAATTTGGAACTTCCCATCCTCTCCGACAGCCGATACAAAAGGGAAATCTTTCGGATGCGATAGAAATTCAAACTGAACAGGAAGTCCAAACACTACCTTTGTGAATGGTTTGAAAGAATATCATTTTGACTATCCGTTTGTTGATGCTAGGGGTCCTTTATGAAAGGTACTTAAACTCCGTAGTTTCGCGGATCCTTCCAGAGGCTGCGACCACCTCCGTGTTGTCTTTCAGTCCAAATATTTTCGCGGGTGGTAGTCAACAATGAGGCGCATACACTTCACCTGTTATTCCTCACGAAGATGCAGCTTACAAATAAGTTGTTGCCACACTGGAAGGGGCTCAAAGGCCTAGCAGATCTCAATGTGAATAGATCTGAAGAGTGAGGTTTAGATATTATGCCGAACGATAAAGGCCTCGTCATCGACGCAACTGTATGGTGTGGAGGAAACGAAAGGAATGATTGGAGCACAATATATACTAAACTTGAAATTGAAGTTATCATAGTTAATCAGTCAATATTTTTTTATGTTTCAATGATTATCATTGCATAATTTAATCAGTTGAAATTCAATCCGAAATATGTATTGGTTGGACGAACAACATCTTGGAAAAATTTCCTTCATTTAAAGTTATCTCTCAGTATAGATAAATGGGAGGAATTTCCTAGCAATTAGAAATATTACTTTGAAATATAATTTAAAATATTTCCCTCCATTAGCTATTGGTATGAATCATTTCATTATTAGGACAAATTTCTAAATAATTAAGTACTGAAAAATCTACTATAATCCTATTAAGACATCGTAAGGTTTTTTTAATGAATATTATTTATTTTAAAAAAATATTTTTGAATAAAAAAATATACCGACTCTCCTCATAACCCGATACTTCATTTCATTCGTAGAACTAAATCCTATTCAAATGGAGGAGTTTAAATTCAAATCAAAGATATCAGGGATATTTTTTTCATTTTATAAAAGTTTCATAATCATCGAGGCAAAATTGTCGTATGACATATAAGACAATTTTTCATATACGTAAAACAACTCTCATCTGCTTTCCGTTTGTTAAGTCATATAAATCGCCAAAGAAAATATTTCATAATGAATTAATTAACTATCAGATCAGATCAGAAATCAAATAATGATCAATGAATGTTTATAAACCTTTATGGGTGTTCACTCAAAGAAAATTCCGCCAAAAATTATAGAAGATAATTTTAAAATAATTGGAGGGAAATAAAGATTAATATCTAAGACCTAATATCTCTAAATGCTATGAGATACAAAGGAATATTTTCGTCAGCAGCTAAATTACTATTCAGATATATTCCTAATTTAGGCATGGTATTCTACTTATGCGGGAACCTATACCATATATTCATGATACAAAAAAATTACGAATAAATCCTTCGTGAAAAATCTGATAATTTTCCTCGCTCGAATTTAACCTTCTAACACGCAGACAACAGCATCTTTCAGTATCTGCTAACCTTCGAAATATTCTTCTGGGTGCATTACTTATTAATCATCACATGATATCTCTTGATATCATTCGAAACTAAAGCTGAGCAAAACAAGATAAAAGCATTACATTCGCAAAGGCATCAGTTTTCAAATGGCATATCATTGTACTCACCATCCAAGAGCCTTCCAACTGCCTCGTCGAGTCCGGCCACATCGTCCCGCTGTCCTCCATCGGACCTTCCGGCCATATCTTCTTCGTCCTCCTCCGCCGCTTCCCCCTCACCTGGGGCCCTCCTTTTTCCCGCTAAAGGTGAAATATTCTGGAGGTAGAGCGGGGGTGGGGGCGTGGCAGGGGGCAAGAGAGAAGGAGGCTGAAGACCTCCTCCCTCCATCGAGGTGCAAGGTCCCCCGCGCTCCTGCTTGAACATGGCCAACGGGCGAAACGAATTCCAGTCACGTGGTTGCCTCTTTAGGCCAATCCAAGTCGCATTCACAAGGATTCCGGGTTCACGTCAAAGTGTCCTTTTTCGAAACACCTCCTTTACGGCAGAAGAATACGTTGGAAAAAAAATGAAGTCCTTGCTATAGCCTAACCACGGATGACGATGGGCACTATCCCGAAAGTCCTTTTGGTCGGCATTGATGAAGAGAATACACTTCTTCGATACGAGAGTTGATGTCACCTATTGAATTGCTATGTATTCCTATGTGATAGTTTCCACGGCAGCAGAAGATACTGAAATGTAAATTTTATAGATATTAAACGCGGTACGCATTGTCTACAATGTTAACTCAAGTGTTTCAAGAGCGCAATAATTACAGTATACAAAGAAAATACTGTCTATATCACTTTGTCACAAAATACTCGTATTTTTATAAAACAGTATTATATTATTTATTAAAAAGACGTAATTTTTTTCATTGGTAAATTGGAAAAGAATATAGTTTATGTTTAGAAGTAGTTAGCATTTGGATTATTGATTGAATTTTTTTATTTGAATCGATTAAATTTAATTCAACCTAAATTACTGACGCTTAAAGAATCAAGAGAGGTTTAATATTTTACAAGGCAAAATCACCTAATACACGAAACATTTACTGTCAGTCAACAACATGAAATATTTTTCCACAACATGATACAAAATTAATACAATATACTTTATTTTTACGGTGCTCGAATTTAAACAAATAAATATCATAAAGATGGAATTGAATGCTATAAAAATACCACAATAAATTTAAATAATTTTCGAACTGTTTCAAACATTTGAACATTTTGAACAACTACCAATAGATAACAAGACATTGAGGTAAAATAGAATACAATACAGAGAATACATCCAATTTAAAAATACAAACAGAAGTTTTATGTAACAAATTTTGATAAGATATAAGAGAATAATTGACAGAGGAAATGACAACTATGCTCAAAAGATTTTCATATCAAAAGGAAAGGTAGGAACGAACAAGATGAGAGAATTTTAAGAGAAATGAATATTACTTTGATTCCAAAACGATGAGACATAGAAATTTGTCCTTTTCCGTTTTCCAGCTGTGCTTTGGCTCAATGGAATTTGACTTTATTCACAAAAACATATTCCTAATACGCTAATGATAATGCAAACAGAGACACTTACATATATGGATGAGCAAACCTTGAGTAGAATTCGCGGACGCAGTGATCATGTCTTTATATGGCCTTCGGTATACGAGACATTCAAAAGATTACACTTTAGACAATCAATTTATTTCAAATTCTTTAAAGATATGTTCAGAAAAAGTATGAATTTCGATATTATAAAAATGTTATATAAATACAAATGTTTTCTTCGTAGTCAATGTACAATTTAAATTTATAGAGATGAATCCTTATGAAAATTGTCGATGAAATTAGAATTTTGTATTTGACTCATATATCGATATCTCCCAAAAATATTAAATATTTGTTGCAATGAGTAAAGTATAAGGAGTAATTTACAGTTCACAAATTTTACATTGATAGTGGAACACTTCCGTACACCGCATTAAGATGGAAATGGATCTTGGCACAAATAAAGATATTTCGTACTCGAACGTACATATTTCTTATTCAGTTACATTGAAAAATTTTAAATTACTCGTAACAGAGTTTTTTTATGCCAAATTTCCTTACCAATGATATTTCCTTACCTAATACTTTCATCATTAACGCTATAATATTTTGCTAGATACTTGGGTATTATATGATTTAGAACCGAGATTTCTACGCTAAGAAAATACAGTTTCAGGTTCAAGACAAGCATTCCAATACCAAGTTGCCTCGCAATGCTTATACAATTTACAATACAAATCCTACAAAAGTAATTATAGCTAATACATTCAAAATATAATGGAATTACGGTTATAGCGACTTACTTTTAGATAAAGGGTGTCAAATCCGTCTTTAAAACCATTTTCATCAATATCAAAGTAATAAACAAAAAGTAATGGAGTGGAAGGACATGAACTTACGAGGAACGTAGACTTAAAATACTGAAAAAGACCCATTGTCACTTCAAAAGTATCTCCAGTTAAATCCAGTTACGACTCCTAAAAATCGTGCAATAAATAATTTACATAATAAACTGAAGAATATTCGTATACTTCCATGTCAGATTATTTGAAAAAGGTACGTTTGACATACGATATAAATTTATCCAATAGGCAAACAAGAGCGGATAATTACCATACGTTTGCGTCATTGTGTAAACTGTGTTAATGTCCGCCGCAAACAATGCACAGAAGGAATAGCCATCACAATGACACTTCCGTCGATCCAAGTTTGGTGTTTTAATAAGCTGTAGACGGTATTTGAAGCATTAAAATTCGTCGACACGATAACTAACGGCTTCATTAAACAGTCACGATTCCCATATTGTCAGGTGTGCGTTACGAGGGAGAGAACGACATTATTATACTAATAGCGTCTTTTAGAAAGAACTTGACGAACAATAAACAATTCGGCATTTTGTAAATTCGACATTTAGAGCCAAAATGTTCGTTGGAAAGAGAATTGCATGAAAATATTTCAAGACTACTTTTGACTTTCTCTGGCCAAGTCAAACTATCTTTTCCCGTGAAGACGGCGTATGAATGTTATTCATCCATTATGTAACACTTTACGTCTTAGATATAATAATTAAGCTATAAATATAGTGAAATATAAATCAGTAAGTCAAAGATATCGAATAAGATATGTTCTTTTATTATCGATTAAGATATATCATTCGTTCATAGAAAACTAGGTGGTTAAAAGTATGCGTATTTACCAAGAACATTTCATATTACCAATGAGTATAGTTTTGATAATTACTTAATTTAACTACTAACTACTTTAATAACTTTAATCTTAATATTACAATTTTTGGAAATCCAGTATTATAATACAGTGATTCATTATAAGCGATGTTACAGAATAGGGTGATAAACTTTCATCATAAGTGAACAATATTAATTGATTGTGCTTTCCCGAATAGATGAATGAATAGAATGATGAATAGATGATTCATATTGCTTACTACTAATTATATCGAGGGTAAAAGATCAAACTAGAAAAATTACAATTTAACCCAGAGATATCCAAAACATTTAAGCAGTGGTCCATGTAAGCTTTTACAAAGAAATAAGGTTCTTGAAAAAACTTTACCTTTCTCAGCCTTGAGGTAAATTATGTACCACACTTCAAAATTATTGAATCAAAGAGGGTAAATATCTTTCACAAATATATTAAATGATAATAAAAGTACAAAATCAAAAACATTCTATAATCTTAAGAAACACGGTCTTCGTTGATAGCGGTCCCGGAATCAAAATTCGTGACTAAATTCCTTTGGATGTCGAAGCACTTAGAACAATCGTTAATTAAACTTATTCATTATGATAATTATAAACGAAAGTTTACAATGCAATGCTCCTTCCCTACCCCTGTTAGGAATACTCCTTGGTAAAGGCCTTACGAATTTGATACTGTTAACGTATCCGCTGAAATGCGCGGGAAAGTAGATAAACCGACTCACCGACAACGCCACCTCTGTATCCCTTATCCGATGGTTCGGCAGTCGGCTTGCGAAAACGCCGTCTTTCCCGAAATCCCGTGCGCCTCTCTCCACGCCGCGGTGGGCGATCCCTCCGCCCGTCTCCGGACTCCGTCGGTGTAAGAAAGGTCCGACCCGAGGGTTCCGTAGATAAAGAGATGCGACCACTTCGTATCGGACACGTGGACGGAAATCGGAGTTAGCAGGGATGCAATGCCGTCTTTTGCAAACAGATACAGGGCGGGAGTGTTTGCGAGGAAGGAACTGGTGGAGATAGAGGTGAGACGGTGGTGAAGTTGGTTGGAAGAAAAGAGAGGATTTACAGAAAAACCCGTGTTTATGGAAAGAAACTTAAATTAAAGATTTAAAAAACCCGATGTTTATATTAGAATTGAAAAAAATATGACCGTTTTCAAATGAACTATTGAAAGTTGGAACTCGGCAAGAACTCGATAAGTACTAAAATGGAAAAAAGTATCGAAAAGTATCGGAAATTTTAAAAATTCGAATATAAAACAACCGACAAACCCCAACAACACGAATAACGGCGATCTGAAACCAAAACTCGGAACTTAACACGATAAATCAAATTGAAAAAAGGTGAATCAAAGACGTGAGCAAAAGGGGTGGCAGAAAACCCAGAGAAAAACTAAAAGGAAATAATGAAAGGGCAGCAATATGACGAGGAATAAAACTCTCAGTGAAGTCCGGGAACAGAAGCAACGAAGAGAATTTCAGGGTTCGATTGGAGAGGATAAAGGAGTCCGGGAAAAGAGAGAAGGAAGTTCTTATGGGAAGAGGACAATCGTGAGGCAGATAGGAGTAGGATAATGTCGCGAGTGAATGTGATCCCTCCGCAGTGTCCGAAAGGAGACTGATGCTGGATGAGGGGAGGAGGCTGGGAAGAGGGGAACAAGGGGAGGGATGTTGGTAGACTGCCATGCGTTCCGGCAGAAGGGAAAAGAAGGGTGGTGGAGAGATGTACGAAGAAAGAGAGAGGGAAAAGAGTAAGTTGGTAAAGCAATGGGGTAAGCGGAAGATTTTCGATATGGAAAATAGAAGATAGTAAAAGATTCTATAAGCCGTTACAAATTGCTAGGCAATATTGTCTTATTGGGGAATCGATAGGCAGTAGTAGGCAGTCCATTTTTCCGCAAAATCCGCAGAAGGTCTTGTCTTAAACGGATAAAATTAAGATTTTCGACTTAGTTTGGTGGATTTTTCCGATTTTTTGGCGAAATTTGGATAAGAAAGGATGATTCTAAACATTGATGAAGGTTTTTCATAATTTCAACATAAGAAATAAATATTATAGCGGAATGAAAAAAATGGTCGCCTTACCGGTCGAGAACGTTACTAAAACTGCCATTGCTTTCTTCCTATCCAACATAAAATGTTAGTTTTTCCTAGGATTAATGTTTATATCTTACGGATACATGAGAGTCAAATTTTAATAATATTTAAGGAACTATATCTTAGTGCGAATAATTTAAGTGGAATGTAACCTCCCGATATTCGGATAGATCAGTCAAATTTATTTACAGTCAAAAACTGTTTTGTTTCTTTCGTTAAGAGAAACTTGTCACAGGAGAAATTGAGATAAATGTTGTTATTTTCATTTACAGATTATTATGAGTTGATATCTTGAATAGAGCTTTAGTTTTTGACTTTTAAACTCGAGAGATTAATTGACTTGGCGCTCCGATTGTTAATCATTATTACTTTTTTGCTCCAGACTCATAGACCCGAGAGCCTATTACTAATTGATTCGAACCCGAATATAAAATTAAAAAAACATAAGTTCATAAATATTGAACAGTTAACACAAAAACACGAAATCATTGATAACTTTTCTGATAGATCAAGTTTCAACCCAGACAGTGACGCAGTAAGGGAAGAGTATAAAAGTAAAATCATTGCGAGTACACACTCAGAAAAGTAAAATAACATATAAATCGATACATGTCGCAAAATATTTAAGTTCTCTCTCGTTCTCTATTTGAGCATTTTTGTACATCTCTATGTTTACTGAAGTATCGTTTATCTGTCGACGTAAGACTTCTCGATGTACTCAAACTTCAATAGATTTTCCCTCTTAGGACTACTATACCCACACCTTTCCTGTTTGTCAACGATAAACACGTTTTCTCGAGCGAAAAATGGGCGCTTGTGGTGAATTGAATCCAGGAAGTCATGATTTATACAGTGCTCGGGCTTAAAAATATAATCTATTCTCAATATTTGCTATGCCAAATACTGAAGATTTCTATCGAAGAAAGACTTAGATTTATGACTAATTTTTTGCTATACGAATAGAGAATAACAGCATTATATTTCTTGATCATATAAAGATTAGAAGTTCCAAATTCTCATAGTAATCAAATCATTACTGCATTAATTGCTTTGTAAAATATTCTATAGAATTTTAAAAATTAGCTTACGATTCTTTTTATTCAATTCGAGTTAAGGAAAAAAACAACATATCTGAAAAAGTACATACTACATTTAAAAGACTATAAATATTAAATATTATACAAAACAAGTATATGAAAGTTTATAATAGCTTAACTAGGTAAGTTACTTTATACTAATACCAATACTAGATTTGAACATCATAGAACATTGCTGAGTAAAGTATTGAATTATTTACGATAACAATATTAAATCTCTACATAATGATGAGGTGAAATAATTCCCTTATCCGATATTTTTCTCATATGGATTGCAAATAAATACTTAAGAGGAAATGAAAAATCAAAACTACAAATCACATTACAATACAACTCATAATTTTGGTCCATCTACCTAAGTGGAAAATCAATGGCCTTTCTTATACCAATTTCCGATAATTATAAGCGCAAAACTAATAAATTTTAAAATAGGAAAGAGCATCATATTTACCGCGATTTATTTAATGAAATAAACTACGGAAAATTTTTGAAATTAAATAAAAGATATCCTACATATAATAATATCCTAATATACATTCCTAAGGATATTTTAAGGTAAATTCTTAGGTATTCGAACAAAAAATTCACAAATTGTAACTAGAACTATGGATACGAATCCTTCTAATGCACCAACTTCTGTAAAATCCAATCTTTCCCCCGAAAACATCCTCCTGCATTACAGAACGACCACCTTCACCGCTTACACTACTCATCCCCATTCCACCTCATTAAACATTCACACTAAAACCATTTTAACTCATAACCAGAAGACCTCCTGATGGCCCCAACACCACAAAGCGATGTTGGCACCCGTCATATTTCCATTCCCCGAGGAATAAAAGACTTGACGACGCCACTCCGCGAGGACTCCTAAAAATAAAAACGCGTTACGTGAAGAATTCCACTCCGAGATCGTCCCTTAAATTGTCTTAAGTGGAGAAAACCTTTGTGAGTCCCGCATTCCTGCGCAAGAAGACAAATATCCTGCGCCGAGCGCTCGTTACTAAATATCTCTGACCGCATTTGCATCTCTTTTCTCCTCCCGACCCGTCCTGCAGCTCTTTATACCTGTACGTGCGGATTCCCTCCATATTTCCCCGCCTCCTACCACACACGAGCCGAGTACAATGAGCTCCTCTGTCCTCTGGACACACCCCGAGTTGACCTCCTCATTCTCACCACCGCTCACACCATTTCCTCTCCTTTCCGTGGGAACTCGGGATCATCCGTCGCTCAGCGCGTTTCAGGTGCCCATCGACGGACGGACGTCTTATTCATAAGAACTCGTGGATGATGGAGTGATCGCGTGTACGGAAAGCTCCGATAATTTGGCTAATTAAATATTGATGATGGGTGATTTGCGAATGCTCAAATGTGTGGTAATCAAAGGACAGGATGTTAATTAAGAGAGGCTGTGCCGATTTTCGGCGTCTATCTAATCGAGACTTTATGATGATGGAAGAGCGATTAAAGATATTGATATTGCTCCATAAATTTAATACTGTACTACAATACTGCTACACAACGTAAAATGTAGAAAATGTGCGAATGCGTAAACGAGGTTAATAAAGAAATGATTTGTGATATGGTTAAGAATACCGATGATATTTCAGGAAGTAATTTAGCATTTTTATTTATTAAGTTTAATGATTTCAAAAATGCGAATTTCACCAAATTGAGTTACTTTTAAAGGCTTTAAATAGTTAAAATAAATACTTTCGCAAAACTCATTCAAAAACACCTATCTCTCACCTTTTATTTCAAACGAAGAAATGCGGGCTTACAATCGAATTATTCGATATAAATGATACATGTATACTATTCTGAAATGAACCAGATTATATACAAATGCTGCTAAGGTATGAAAAGATAAATATTTCAATCATTAACTCGTAGTAAGAACTGTTGGATGATTGTTCATGCTCCTGAGTAATTTTTATTTTGACTAAAGATAATCAAAGAGCTTAAATATGCCATAAATATCGTGCGCATTAATTAAAGCCAACGAAATTTTGACACCAAAAACTTCAGTCTCTAAAAAACTCTTTAAAGAGAGACTATAAACTCTAATAAAATCTGATGATGCAATGTTCATTTAGCTACCACATTTCTATTGAAAAGGGAATAATCTAAACAAAAACGAATCTCATGTTAAATTCTTGGATATATGTAGCTACAAAAATAAAAACAATATGTGTGAGTCTATCAATGAAGAATAAAAATTATCGAAGAAGTCAGACCTACTTAATGAATAACACAATTGGAAAAGAAAGAATTGCGGATGACACTACGTTTCTTTATAATGAGGATAGCGTACAATTCTAAAAACCAATCCATTAAAATTATAAAACATGTCAAACTCAGTTATGAATCCATTCTCTAATATCATATCGAACACCGATATCTTGGTTATCTTACCCTAATATGCCATGCCACATTAGCGGGGAATCAATGCGATTAAGCATAAGATCTGAAATTGTTTTCAATGGCTATCCTTCTTTTCATGAAAACATCTGGTCGGTCACTGAGGGTTGCCTACCAACAGGGGATTATTGCCTGAATTAGATGACATGGGATCATATAGATAGGAAAGGAAGGAAATTGAGTTATCTTTTCGTATGATGTCTTGAATGAAAATTAAGAAAATTATAAAATCTCGATTACTGTAATGGTATTACAATGCTAAAAACGTATTGGAGAACAACAAAAATAATTTGGAAAGTAAGTTATAATGTGCTCGTAAATCAACATTTAATAAAACTTAGGGGAATGAATTAGAATATTTAGCACAAAGAAAATCCAATGATCCTTAAGTTTCTTATGACCTTAAGTTGATATTTCGTGATCAACTAAACAGCTTTCGTGTTTGTCAAGAGATAAGATCGATTCTTTCTAAAAAAATACCTAAAAAAGATTTATTAAAATCTTCCTCCCCTCTTCTAGTATTTATCAAACAATAATTAACTTTATTATGTGACAAATTTCAAACTATTTTACGAAATAAATCGGTCTGATTTCCCATTAAACACTGATCCAAATCTAAACCATCCTCTGAATAAACTTCTACTTTAATCAACTGCAACATAGACGTAAGGGCACGATACGAATTTCAACTGCATTAAAACACTTTCTTGTATTTTAGCATTATCGAAAGTTTCGACTCGCAAATGCGAAGATCGTGGCCTGCTCGTTATGTCTAACTCCAGCATATGGTTATGTATTTATGCTAATACTGCGCGTTCCGATTTAATTATGACCCATCCGAAATCAGAAGTAGGTTTAGAATGAGATAGAAAAGGTTTTCGGACGAAACTGAGAATGAGATTTCCATCCATCACTTCACACCTCTTGTTATAACGCAAGAAAATTGTGAACCCAAGAATACGGCATTTGAAAAAGTACCCGAAAGAATACAGATTAGATATACATACGAACTGATGAACTTAAACGCCGACTTCCTCTTACATCCATAGCTATATTAACTGCTAAAGCCTTTACCGTTGAACAAGAGATTTATGCAGCTGCGAGTAAAAGCTGTAGATTTAATGACCGAAAACTTTGAACGCGAGAATATGCACGTGTTCCTCCACTCAAATATCTCCAGAAATTTCTCTTAAATCATGTTCATTTGTAGTTGTATTTATATGATTATATTCCCGTAGTCATGGCTACGTAGCTCCTCTCAATTCTCAATCATAAAGAACGTTCGCGCGCACGTAAAAAAAACGAAAGAACAAAATGCATGGGTACACTGCTATAGAAAAACTCCGAACGAGGAAATAAATACGTATCTTTTCCCTAAAAAACATCAATGATGCGCGACTCAATGCGGTGAAAGGTGGTGTGCAATGTAAACACGGATCTCATCCCGTGAGAATCGTAAGAAAAGAACTTGGATGATTAACGCTGCCCGAGGAAACGCTGATATTTACAAATGATTTCTGAAGAGAGAGCTGGGATATCCACATGAAAAAAAATCCGAAAGATGTTTGGTTTGGGATTACATTTTTAAATCGAGCTGAATACCCTCTAATTAAGCTGTTTGAATTACTTATCCGATATATAAAGGAGAGGGTTATGTAATCGAATTCGACAAGATCTTTCAGTTTCGTCATTGTGTGTACCTCTGTGACTTTCAAGACAGGCATTTCTCTGTTTCTTCGATAGAGTCGTTTAAAACTCTTCTTTCTTTCACTCGTTTGTTACGATTGACGGCGATAACTATTTATTGAAGTTAACAGCTTTATGATTAGTTTACTTCATAAACATTGATAGTAATTGTTCATTTCATTGGGAGGAGAAAAGAATAAAGATAACAATCAGGCCCTAAGTAAAAATAGATTTACCTGTAAATAGTAACTGAAAGCGTCCAATTTAAAGAAAGTAAGTCTATGCATAAAATATTTATGGACATTTTAAAGAATTTAATTCTGATACTACCAAAATCCTACCATTTCTCCCGATTTACGGTTCACTTTTCTAAACAAATAAACAATCTTGCAAGAATATGAATGCAGTTTAGAAATTTCTTCACAAGCTAGAGATGAGGGTGAATTTTTTGACTAAAATATAAATGCAACTGAAGAATCCTCCTATAATAGAAAAAGGAAAGCAATAACCACACAATTGGTTAACCGCGTTTAAATTTTAAGTGTGTTCTTATAAGGCTAATTTTAGTTCTGAAGTAATCACCGAGATACGAGGCTAATCTTGTCTTACTCCTTTAAAATATTGTTCATTTTAAATTTCAGCTGGCAGACACAAAATAAAGCATAAATTTATTACTAAGCAATAAATTTATATAGTATTCTTTCCAGAAAATATTGATATTTCGAATTTACAGCCGATTCTATACTGCACACTTAAGCGTGGAACTATCTCTCAACTAATTCAAAGTCGCCTTAGTAGAAAACATATTTGACTTCTTTAAGGCACCATCTTTTCAAGAACTGAATGAAATTAATGGGAAAAACTTAGCGCGAATAGTTTTGAGTTAGAAGTTACGAGGAAGCGATGACAGTTACTCTCAAAATACTCATTCCCGCCTTCATAATCTGTCTTTTCTGTTTCCCGTTTACCGTCTCCGAAACTTTATTAGGACCATTATGACTCCACCAGCTTCATAACTTCCGCTAATTTGCACTCCACTTACTCTTTCGCTGGATATCCTTTGCTCGTCCGAGCACTTAAGCGTGTCTAATGAAAAGACAAAGTTACTAATGGAAAATGTTTTCCCGAGCACAGGATTCCGTTTCATAGCTTGTGTTGGCAAAAATCTATTTTATTTTAGACATTAATGAAAACGTTAATCACGCGTCGAATGCTTTGCATTCAAGAATGAAATTGTACAAAATGTTCCAAATAGGAGGGTTAAAAACTTATTTATCTTCTGATTTTGTGCACTTAAGAGCGTGCAAAATTAAAACGCTACGCCATTAAAAGTAGTCTTTTGACTTTTTTCTTTCATCCGTTAAAATCCGTGAAATTGTCAAGCTGGGTTGCCATTAGGATGCAGAGTCACGACTTATAAACTCCCACAAGAGATTTCACTAATCCGGCTAATTATTTCATTAACGTGGGATTTTTTAGAAACGGTGGTGAAGATAAGGAATAGTTTCTGTTTCTCATACTTAAAATGAATGAATAAGACATGTTCTCAATGATTCAATACTGGAATTTGGAGGACAATTTACTGAAATAGTATTCGAAGAATTTGGAATAACCACGTTCTTGAAAGCCGTTAAAATAAATTCCTGTAGGTAGATTTACGAAATTTTACAGTTCCTCTTGAGGATATCTTTGTGTCACATCAAATCTATTTGATTTCCATAGATAATTGAGAAATTGACTATCCGGATTGCAATAAATTGTGATGATTAAATTAGGATAGTTATTGTTTCAGGTCAACCTACGATGTGATTCTACAGTGAAAGTTTAAGCAAAACTAAGTCTTTGTAAAGACGCTAAATAAGTCACATATATGGATATAAATATAAAAGAAGTTAATGAAGTAGCTGTTGCATTTTTCAGTGTTTCAATATCCATGGAGATTATATTCTATTCAAATTAATTCATACATTTCCAAACCTTAATTCTCTTTCCTGAATATATTTCAAGTAATATTTACGCTTTTCCCCTTAAAATTTCCACACACTAATACGATTAATTACATATATTATCCTCTATTCCACAAAAAAGGGATTTCTTTTGTCATAAAACACTAATTGAAGTATCATTTACTCTCATATGTCGGACGTTATCAGCACTTACAAAAGAAGGGAATAATGTATTACTAAAATAAGTGCTAAATTAACTTCTCTGTTTCTTAAATGCTACTGATATTTTATTATTCCTTTCTATCAAATTAAGTGGACTCTTCCCAAAAAACAAAATATAGTAAAGGGAATTGTAACTCTTGGTATTTAATCGAAAAGGGAACGAGGGTCGAACGGGCCTTTGAGTTGAATACTTTAGCGACACAAGTAACAGTTAGACCTGGAAAATCTCACTGGACGAGGGGAGAGCGATACTTAGCGAAGGCTCTTACCAGTGTCCTCTTTCCTCGACACTAGCCTCTTGTTTCCTGGGCGTTGATTGATGCGATTACTCGAAAAGGCGTCATGAGCATCTTGTAGTGTTCAATGTAGAGATAGCGTCACTCATCTTGAGGATCATTCCTCATCTCTCTCCTCTCTAGGCGACACCGCATCCACTAGAGAGATATTTCAGCGTAGTAGCCACTATAAATATAAATGGATTTACAAATTAAATAATGTAATATACATACAATATTTATGATGATTATGTTAATGAGAAAATATATATTAATCAACATACAAATATATCATTTAAAAATATCTGATCGAGTCCCAGAATGTCTTTGTAATCAGATCGCACGAATTCGTCGTACACACTTATTTTTACCTTTATTACCACTTATTCTTTAATCCTATAATGTAATGCTCAATGCTAATCATAATCCTCTTTTCTTCTGATACCCATTAAGATTTCTATATATACACGTATATTATATATGAAAGTATAATAATTTAAAGGACACGGTTTAAACACTAAAATATAGTAAGTTTACGTTGGGAACAATATTATACCCATAAGTCTCAGGATAATATTTGGCAGAATAATAAGCTGGTGCTATCAATATATGTAAATTTCTTTGAGAACAAATCATATATTCTATTCCTTCAAATGTATTCAAGACACATAAAAGTAATAACAACGATTTTGTACGTCGTACTAGAACCTAAAATTTCTAATCTTTCATTTGAACCTTATTGAAGAACGGAAGAAATAAGAAAAAAATAAAAACAACAAAAAATAACAAATGAACGGAATTCCTTGTCGATCGTATAATTAATTTAAATTTCATAATTAGCAAAACACATTTAATCAAAACGCTACCTGTCTACATATCCTCATATACCTATAACCGTCGTAAATCATCGAATCGCTAATTCGCCCCACTTCAGACATTCCAATGGACCATAACTCGCAGCATCAGACCTCATAACGTAGAGCGCAATCATACTTTGGACACCCCTTCTCAGAACCGAATCCAAACCGTAAGACACACGAGCGATTTCGGAACGGTGACCCGTTGGACATTTCGGCCGGGAAACGCCCATGGCACCTCCGGTCAAGCGAAAGATATGGCACGCAAGGATGGACCCACCGCTGCTGATACATTTGGTAAAAGAGAGAGAGAGCACAAAAGAGTCGATTGATGGAGACGGAGAGCGTTTCACACCTCTATGCCGTCCGTTGGGAGAGGAGCTAAAAAACCGGAGAGAAGGGAAGTACCTGTTCGGGGACCTGTTGGAACATCGCTATGAATGAACCGTATTAACTCCCGAGTGGTCCCGAAAGTTTTTGGAGCCATCCTAAAGCGATTATGACGTCGCTTCTAATTGGTTTGGCCGGAGGAAAACTCTTTCCCCCGTTTACGCCGGGAGAAAATGTTTTCGGACGGACCAATTTGCATCGCTTATCAAACATTCCGTCGATGCGCGCGGAGAATCGCTGATATAGCGAGAGAGGGAAATGTGCACGAAATGTGATGCGAAAGACTGAATGGGATCTTCCACAGTCACTTTCCATAACCGTTGACCACTGAGGATTAGGTTGCTGAATGGTCGCCCGCGCCTCATTGTCTATTCCTTCCATCTGATTTGCGTCTTTCGCTAGATCTTGTGTTTGCATCCCCTAATTTTGTCTATTCCATTCATCGAAGGATTCTGGTCAAGGCGATTTCTCTTTCCGCTAAGATTCGTGCCAGAATTTAGCGAATTAACGATCCAACAATAGCCTCGTTGTCTTAGGTAAAGTTTTCTTTGAATTAATTTCGAGTGTTTCCTAAAATTCTGAATGGGAAAGGATCTGATTGTAAGAATAACGGGTATCCACTTTCTAATTAACATTCATCCTTCTAAATAATGTTTTACCGACTTCTTAGGCATAGATTTGACCCTGAAAATTTATAATTAAATAACGTACCTATGAAACCGTAAGCCTATTTTTCTTCGTTCTTTGTTTTCCTCATTTATATGTACTCTAAAATTAGAGATTGTAACATACGACATGGTCACGTAACTACGTAATTTAAAAGAATATTTCACGAAATATTTTAGCAATAATACTTTCGATATTCGGTAATTTCTAATATCTTTAATAATGTAAAGCACATGTTCGCAAGGAATAACTTAAAATATTTGAAATCATGATATGAGATGAAAAATGTCGCGATAAACTAAAGAAGAGAATCATGACAATGCGATATGTTTTAAAATATTGCGGATGATTCATTCATGCAAATGAGTATGTAAATCAGAAAAGAGCTAGGAAGCGGCACAAGCAACACATTCCGAAAGATGTACAAGGCATTCTAAACTTGTGATGTTCGAAACTATGTACGTCATTGAGGATGAAAATGAAACTTTGAGCTTTTCTGTGAACATCAGACAATACAGAATTATTTCACACAATTCTCTTCGATGGTATCATTGCTTACAAAATTCCTTAATTAAAAGTCAACAGAAAAAGAGCTAAGAGGGTTAACTGCTCCCAACAACATACTCTCATCATTTGTAGCATAAGTGAACGTTACAGATCCATAATTTCCAAGGACGCGTAGGTAAGCCACAGAAGTACCCAAACACCAGCACAAATTCAAACTGAATGTAAGAAATAAACGTTTTACATTCCACACATGGATCAGATAGTGTAGCTTCTTCAATCTTTAATAATAGCTGAGTTATTAACAAGCTCATTAGAATATAAAAAACAATGAGGAACATGCTAAGAATGATTCATATTATTTTTGAGTTCCATGTGCTAATTTTGACAGTCATTTAAATCCTTTTTCAAAATTTTAGTTCTTGCAAATCGCACTTTCATCGAAAAGAACGTCTGGATGCCCAAATGATAAGACTTTTACTCTAAGGCTCTAGGGAAATGTAATGATATTTAACATAATGCACAAAGGAGAAAAAACTGTTTAAATCTTTGTTTATCATTGAGAGAATCCATTAGTATAAAACTAAATATGCCTTCCAATCCACAACGTATACACAAGAGAAAAAAAAGGTAATATAGTCATCAAAATAAATCCCTTGATCCAGTTCCTTCGCTTTCAAATAAAGGCACAGCGATACGAGGGCTCGGCCATCCCCTTCTTAACCCATAACCTCTTCCTATAATCCAGCCCCTGCTATGCAACGGGTGCGAATTCCGTAACCAATGGTAACAAACAAACGACCTCCATGCATCAATCATAAGCCACGTCAGCCAATGAGAAGGACCCTTTGTTTCTTATCGGAGTCCCATGTGCTGCCATTGCATGCCACGCTTCAACCGTTCGTCATCTTTCTCAATCCTATCTCCGTGGAGCAGAAAAGAGGAAGAAACTATGATTCATTAAAAATGGCAGTCAATATTTATGAGGAAATAAAACGGAGAATGGCAAAATGGCAACAGTTATGTGCATCAGAACAGTTACCTCAAAATAAGAATATTTTACTGCAGACATCGTTGGTCATGTATTCAAACAAATATAGGAAAACCCATCTACATATATTCCTATTACTTTCCATGATCATTGAATACATGTCCTACTCTGTATCAATAGCAAACTTAGTGTTCTCATATCCTCAATACAATTCGAATGCGAGATCTGCTTCGTTTCTTACGGTCGTCAAAAGGATGCCAAACTTAAAAAAAATTAGTTACCCAAGTGGTTGGGGAATTTGGCCTCGCAGAAGTTGACAACCTAAAGGACATATTAATTAAAGAGCTGCTGGAAGAATGCTTTGAGGATAGGAAAACCAATCCTCCAATGCCGCCCTAGAAATACCAATGACTGATGTGTACGATCGCGTAGTGAATCAAATATTCCATTTATCTGGGTGATGTTGGAAATAGGGGATGGTGAGCTCCTTTTTATGCTAGAGAGTAGAGAGAACGTCGACTGAAAATAAATTTCATACGCAGATTTTTATCGTGTGAGAGTTAAAGGTCAGTACCGAGTATATGGAGAAGCCTTGATGATTCATCGTCGTAAAATTAACTGAAGAGAGATTACTTTTATCAGAAATGACACAGTCAACCGATTTACGTGAAAAAAATTGATAAAATATGAATAGGAATAACGAATCCATAAGGATATATATATTTAGCCATAAAAATTAACGATTATCAAATCTTATACGATTAATACAAGAGCAAATTTTGATGAGGGCATGACGATCAACTCAGGTATATATTTCCGTTAATCTATACTTTTATACCTACTTTGAATCAACAGATATCCATCGTCCCTCTCGATAGAAATTCCTGAATCGACGGTGATAATAATACGGGTTTACAAACATCTATATCTCTCATAGAATGAGCACTTTAGTATTAATTTAACATGAGCACTGTCTATTTTTGCTTTTTCTCCTAAACATTTAACAATATCGATGATTTGATAGATTTTGGAAATTTACAAACCTTCTTAAAATCCTTTCAAACACGACAGACATCTCCCAAAACACGTGTACAAACGAGTAAACGGACTGCTATTCAATACCTGCGTTGATATTACAATGGAAGAATTGAGCGTGATTTATCTGACACGTAAAAAAAGGTGCGGTTTATCCGAACGATTCCGCGTCATTCCACGCTCAATTAGGACCCAAATGATTCTGAATTTCTCTCATTACCTTCTAATAAGACGTATTGATAACTATCGCTGGTAATAAAGAGAAACTGACTCTCTTATCGGACTTTTACTTTGATCAAATAACTGTGGCTATTTTTGGGTTTCACTATGTATCAACAGACCTTTGACCTTCACAGCCCCTTCGAGAGTGACACCCGTGACGAGTCATTGATGGAGATTCAATGGACAGCTCTTGAGAATGTGAGAGATCTCAACGAGAGGGCTAAGATGACATCTCAAGAACCTAGCAACGCCTTTCTCATTCAACGCTGTTTACACTTCACCGCAACATTATTAGAAAGATCAAATAATATAAACATATATATCTCCTTTGGATGTTCTTTTAACACATTATAATTTTTACGCGAACAATACCACGTACCTCGTGAATGAAAGCGAGATATGTATCTCGAAAGAACTCTTATGAGAATACGTGAGTGTTGAATGTAAACATTTTTGATAGAAAATAATCTGCGCGTGGCAAGTTTCCATCTCTTGAGGAAAAGCAGACGTTCCTCATCAAATTGTTTCGAAAATAAAATTGTTTATTCGCAAAATAAATTAGACTAAGTTTCTATCGTGAACAGGGAAAACAGAATAGTAGAAAACTTTGCGAAGTAGGGAAACGAAAAATAGAAACTGAGAGCTTAAAAATAATAAAAGTTTAATAAATTTTATAAAGTACTCAAAAAGGAGTTCTTAGAAGCGAAACAAACTGAGTTGATGGCATTATAACCAAAATGCATGAATAGGAAAATCTCGTGATGCGTACGTATTATTAATGGTCTGCTACTTAGTAAGTATATGAACCATAAAACCAATTCTATTTCAATATCTATAACTCATACTTCTCCATAGCTTTTCTCTAACTTTGTTGAGGATTATAAAGATCATACGGGAAGGCAATTCGAATAATATGAAGAAAAGGAAAATTAGAAAGGCGATTTATTCTCTTTTAAATACTATCAAAAGAGGCAAAAGTAAACTTCTGCGACTACATCACGGGGCTGGGATATTCCCAATGTGAGACATGGAAAGGGAAGATCCCGGTCCAAGTCTTTAAAGACTTCTTTTACGTCTACTAAATGTCTTTCTTCATTTTTAAATTATTTATATCTCCGTTTTTAAGTATTACATTGGCAAACACGATGGGATGATACTTCTAAAAGTTATATTGTATTTTTCATCCATAATATTCAAGATCATTCGAACTACTTCTCAACAAAGTGCGTGCGTTTTTATTGCATACATTTTTATTATAATAGTAATAATTTATTAATTATTTTATATAATAGTTTAGAACAATTTTTAAGTTAAAATGTATACTCATGATTAAAAGGAGTAGATCACAATTTTATTATGTAAACCATTAACATGAACTGAATGGTTAAATAGTTTCGATCAACAGCTAAGTTCCGTTGGGACTGATAAAAATCTTCGTAACGAATAACACAGCCTGCAATCATTAAATATTAAACTGGTCATTGATCCAATATAAATATTAGACGTAAGCACAATATGCATTTCTTCTTCCCATAAGTAAACGTTTAATAATTAATGGGTCTCTAATAAATTAAATTATCAATTCATTTGGATAACATGGAACGTTTGAGTGCGAACTATAATATTAAATAAAATTAACTTGAATAAAAGAGCGATTTGAACCATGGATCCAATCATGTTCTTATATTCTGTACATCATAAGATTATATAGATATTATTAACTATTCATTCTCTTAAAAGACAATCCAAAGACCGCCCTTGGAAAGGAATACTGATTGTTCCTCGACAACGAAACGAATATAAGAATGACCAAAATAAGAATCACCCGCATATCACTAATATCATTTTAAGGATCGGAACCTTCCACACGATCCACCATCGCCAAAAAGGAGACCCACGCCTATTCGTAGGAAAACCAAAATCCGTTTCTAATGCGTACGTAATTGAGACCTCAGACGCGAAGAATTCCGAGGATGGAACATGTGACATCGTTTCTCCTTTGATCGCCTTTCATTCCTCCGATTGAATGGGACGTATAATGAGGCAGTCGCTGAAGAGCGTATCATGACGAAGCGAAGAAAAGAAAGACGTTAGTCACTCAACACATTTGGATTTGAGGAGTAGAATGCCTTTCGTACACAAGCCCTCCTCCTCTCTTCATCGTGGTCCACTCGTATATCTTCATTGTCATGCCCACGCTGCCTCGCGACCGCCTCTCCACCGAACGCCCACCTGAGGAACTCCCATCAGCATCGCGATGAGTTTTCGTTCCATGCATTTCTGGAATTTGGGCGCGATACTTGCCGGAAAGTGACTGTATCTTAGAGATGAGTGGGCTAGTTTTACGGGATGTTGCTCTACGGTGACTCACGAATGCATCATAAATTTGAATCAAATATAAGTACCATTAAACGTGATTGGAGAAAAGATATTGCTAAGAACCTTCTTTTTCGAATATATTACTATTATTTGACCTATCCTTGAAGTCTCTAGACCCTTAAGGATCACTTTAACAACTTAACCTCGTACGTAGTTATTTATTTGACAATTATATGAATAACATAGATAAAAATAAGAGAAAAGAGAGTAAAAAAGTCCTTACAATTTTAGTTATACAGAGAAAAATGCACTCTATAAAAAAACGCTTAGACAAGAGGGAGGTGGAAAAAAAACGCGAGAACGCTGGATTTCTCTTATGTGTTTAGTTTAATTATGTTATATCTAATATGTTAGTATATATATTAATAAATATTTCATTTAAATAGTTGAAGAATATTAAAGAATGTTAGAGTTGATGTGGATAGCCTAAAATCTCATCACAATTTATAATTATTATCCTCTTATCATAATGTTCGATTCACTACTTATATCATAATAACGAAATCGAGAGAAAAATTATTTTAGCCTTTAAAAATTCTGTTTCAGCTTTTGTGTTGATTATTACATTTCACAAGGGTGCAACGAAAGCTTTTAGTTTTATTTTATCATATTTCACTCTATTCCACGTTTTGAGAAAGAGCAGAAATTGGCGGCGTTAAAGATCAAAATAAATGAACATGAGTACCAATTGTTTTTAAAACCCATAAATGACTATATATGAATCATTAAATACACTATTGACCGTGAAATTTCCCCTTATGAACGAAGTGCGCTGTGATGATACACTTTTGGGCAACTAATTTATGATACAGACGATTCATTCAATAGCCGCTCGATTCCGCATCCAGTTCCCATGAAGATAAAGATAGGAACAAACACGGTTGTATTTAGGATCTAAATCAGATTAACACAATTTTATCACGTAAAACCTTAATTAATAAATGAATACGATAATTAAAAATGAAGATAAATTGTCTTGATTGGTAATGATCGATTTAAATAGTTATAATGAAAATTACCTAATAAATACCCAGAAATATCAGAAAATCTACAACCACACCATTATTTCACCTCTGTATTCTTACTCAATATATACTCTAATGTAAATAATAAATAAAAGATAGAACGTTATAGTTATCACAAATAATTAGGGAATAAATAACGGAAATAAAAAAAATTCAGAACCGTCCACTAATGGTGCTAGAAAGTAACCACTCTCATAACGAGTCTTAGTACAACTGACTCAAAAAATACGATTCTTGACTTGGAAATAAAAATCAACGTCTTCATAATACCCCAAAATAAAGATTTAAAAAATTCTAATTTGTATTAAGTGCCAATCATAAAGGATTTACATTTAGATACAAGTTTACTTAAGTTGTTAAAGAATTCGAAAATCCTAAATTAAATTCTAAAATTCCTTCCAAATCTTACAAAAATTATATCAAACCTCCTTAGCTATAAACTAACTCCTGAACCTAAACTTTAAATAATTTTCAACGAATCGTTAAAATAATAATATATAAATAAAGTTAACCTCCGGAATAAACTAATGAACTAATAAATCACACATAAAGGAATATCATTCCATTTTCAAAAAAGAAACCATTAAGGGGGTTATTCATCAAATTAACCGTCGATAATTATCCGCTAAATTGCTTCGAATGACTTATCTGTACCGCGGCCCCTATTTTCCACTCTGCAGAGATATTCCGATTTCTCCCTCGTGTTGTATTTCCTTCGCCATTCCCTCAGGGTCTCTCCCCCTTTTTCCTGCCTCTGTATATAGAAGAGCGTGCGCGTGCGAGGGCAGAGGTATCAATGGACTCCGTTGTCCGTGCTTTCCTTCCTCCACCACTCACTTCCGCCCGCCAAACACTCACTGCACCCCTCATCTTTCCCTCCCTTTTATAGCGCAATTTGTTTACCTCCTGTAATATCTCACGGATTTACAAATTCGCCTTACCTCATCACTTCAATTGGTATTTATCGCGACCGACTTACTATAAGATGGTGGATAAGGTTCTTAAACCACTATGATTGATTTATTTAGTTCAATATGATCTCAATACAAAATAAATGATATCATATATGGATAATCTGAATTATCGACTAACGAGGAAAAAAATATAATCACCAATTCCATGTTTTGACTCGTATTAACGACGATATTAATTAACGGCGTCATTTTTCTTCGTAGAAGTAAGTTCTTAAGCTGAGACAATATTACTCGTCCGCTCTCATTGCATTAGAAGCAAAAATAATTAGTATTATAACTTTATCGGTCAACACTTAATCATCTCAGCAAATATTTCACGTTATTTAAACTCTCAAAAGTTGAGATTATTTCAAATATTAATTCAACATAAAAATTATATCTAAGCGCATGATTGCTCTAAGTAATATGTTTTAAATAACTATTTTGATTATAAATGTTCAGTGTTTTAAGAGTATTAATGAATAAAAATAGAGACTGAGAAGAAATGCGTTAATTGATTAGAGAAGTCTTCTGTTCCCTTACTTAAATCAAACCATGATTTATGAATATACTTTTACGTCTAAATATATATTGGTAAAGTACTGCATGACATGGTTTTCCTATTACTAATTTAATGGCACAAATTATAGCTATCAAGACTAAATTCTAAGAGTATAAAATTAATGGAAAGAGAAAAAATATTTAAGGAAAAAATGATAATATTAATTGCATCTGAATATTCCTATTGAAAAAATTTTGCTGTTGAATATACAGAAGAATATAAAAACTCAAAGAGGTATTCCTTATTTATTATCCAGCATCTGATCAAAGAAGCCGAAAGTATGAATGGTGTATGCTAATTCAAGTACTCAATAGTATATGAATGGTAACAGCTACTCCACTTTAGAATAGAATATTTAACCACAAATTAATCTAATATATGGTTATAGTATTTATCAAACAAAAATTCAAGGGCGTGCACTCCTCAGAAAATAAGTAACTTTAGCCATTCCGATTTCTTCACGCAGATTCCCTGATTCATTGATCCCTTCTCTACGATCTGAGACTGAGGATGGCTTATGACTTGGAAGATACACACTTCTTTTATCCTCTGACAACACTTTGAATAAGGTAAAGGAGATATTTTCCACAAAGTGCGGATCTCTTCGGTATTTCCCATGAATGAATTCGGCAAATTTACTTTGAATACGAACACATCTGGGTTCAAAGAATCTTTGATCTTATGAGATCCACATCAAATGTGAAATTTTAAGATTAAAAAAATATATTTAAGTTGAGAAAAATTCCGCCAAGAAAAGCATTACGGTAGACTAAGTGACAAATTCATGTTATAAACTAATTGGATGTAAAGAACATCTTACCAATCAGTTTATAATCGTACCTTACGTCCCTTAAGTTATTATAAGATGAAAGCTACAAGCTAAAAGGGATGCTTCTATCTTCTAAACATCTTTCTCGATAGTGGAAAGTGTAAAATAACCCTTATTTTGATGTTTCATTCTGACCTTGGTTCCACCCACGTTTCAACCCACTGCTGAGCTATAACGAATTTGATAAGATAGCTCATCACAGCTTTTCCTCACCGTTGATTACCGTGGAAACAAAATAGTTACGAGATATTACAACGGGGATAAGCAATTCCATCATTTGAGTTCTCATGTACAATGACTCAGCCTTGGTTCATCTAACTCAACATTATTTATAATATCGGACTCAAATTGAATTAATAATGCATTGAAGATATGAACTATTAAAAAATACTGATAATTTATCGTGAAATTATGGTGATGCATTGTCACGTATATGCTTCGCATGAATTCCTATAATAAAACAGTTACGGATTCAATATACTTTGAAGTAAATATTTATAATTAAGTCTAGATCAGTAAAGATTAGACGAGAGCAATATAAAAATGGTAATTAATGGAAATAAAGATTTACTAAAATCATTATTCTGTTATTTCCTAGTTATTTTCTTTTAATATAACTAAAATTAAGCTTTCCTAAATATGATAATTATATCGACATTTTTAACTGGATGATTCAGAATTCTCTTAGCTAGGTCCACAGAATGATATGACATTCCTTATGCTTTTTTGCTACTTTTATGAAAAACATGCTAACCTTTATGAGCATAGAGATTACTTATAGTAATTTTCATAATTAATCTCCTCTCTAACCAAGTTTTTAAAATTAATTCCAAAGAAATAGATAGATAGAATATTTAATAGAATATTTGCACTACCAGAAACAGACACAGCCTGACTGACAAGATTGACTTAAGCTTAAGAATAATTAAAATTCAGAGCGACGGCAGCAAAAAATTCGCAGCATGTTTGAAAACCTATTTGGTCATCGGACGCACCGAGGTAAACACCATCCACACCATCCGTTTGTTTTGGTGCACTAGATCCGTCTGTTTATTCCGCATCACTTACCTGCCCTAGGGTACTCCACGCAAAAACCCCAATCATCGATTCTCTCTCTCTTCAAAATAAACCGTTCCTCGTGACCTCTCAACCCTTCACGACGACCCCTCATCATCGCTGTACCACTCTACGCCCACTTCTGCTCGGGAATAATTATTTTTGGCAAACTCCCTTAGCCTCTCCATCGCTCAAATCCACGGAACCTCGTCGAAAGTTTTAATCCACGCTAAAAATTCAATTCCGGCGAACCTACGGAGCGCGTCATTTCCGAAAAAAATATTTAATGGGCAATTAGGCCTTCATCGAACGGTGTCCGGTCTGGTAGATAACGAAGACGCAGAAATGAGTTCGCTCTGGAGACAGATATAGTGAAAGAGCAGGTGGCAGCCGAGGTATCGACTCGATATGAAAGAAGCCTTTCATTCCGGTGGCAGTAGAAAGAGAGAGTATTTCGGACAAGTCGCTATGGAGACACGGCGTCCTTTCATGAGGAGAAGAGGGACGACGAAGATGTACGATCCGGGGACGGGAATGTCCCGCTGTCTTCGGAAACAAAGGGCTTTCCTCCTCGCGAACCGTGGAAGACCAATTAAAAGTCCTTTGACTCATTAGAAGACGCCGTTAAGGAAGGAAGTTTAATGCTTAATGACGTTTTCTCGATGGATCAAAAGGGTTTTCGTAGGCGCCGTGGAGGGAAGCCTATTTTTCCTTTTTTTACCGCCAAAAGAGTAGAGAGTTTGGGTGTCGAAGGGGGGGATTTGGGGGTTTATTTGGGATGCTGATTCCTTTGAATGGGAAAATATTTCCCAAGAAACGTCGTATATACCTCCGGAAATACTTTAAACGTGTTTTAGATGTTCATACTATTTGTAGTATTTGACCATTCAGCAAGTTCTACGTCACTGTGATATGACTATAGTACAAGCTGATGGTACTTCCCTTGATAACTTAGTACTTCAATCCATAACAGAGATAGACTTCAGGTTTTTACTTTAGTTCTTAATTGAAATATTTTACTGAAATAATAGCCAGATTAATACAAAATAAATTAAATTTAAGATGGAATTTTATATTAATCAATTTAAGATGGAATCCTGCACATCTCGACATTTGGGAAATACTTTTCATAGCTTTAATATTCCGTTAATTATCTCCTCACACGTAAAATACTTATCAGGTTTTTACTTTAGTTCTTAATTGAAATATTTTAGTGAAATAATACCCAGATCATATACACCCTTTAACCCTTTTAGGATGAACAATTGTCCATTAACTATCTACTTTGATATTATAATTGCTTTAGTATACATTTATAATAGTATATAATTATAAATAAACAATTAACAACG
Organism: Pantala flavescens; assembly: GCA_020796165.1. Classification (NCBI taxonomy): domain Eukaryota; kingdom Metazoa; phylum Arthropoda; class Insecta; order Odonata; family Libellulidae; genus Pantala; species Pantala flavescens. The sequence continues at coordinate 13,935,686 of CM036879.1, read as the reverse complement.
AAGACCAAAATAAGTAAACTTTCGAAAAAATATTACATGACAATGACATCTGACGAAAATAAATAAAATTCATGTTTCATTCGTGACAAGAGTCTTTAAGTACATCAGTAACTTAAATGGTTACTTGTACTAATTGTACTTGTAATAATACTCCTAAAGATTAAAGGAAGTTAACATGGATTTTTAAAGGACGTGTCAAACCCTAATATTTATCATTTAAAATGTTTTCGGGAATTTCCCGAAATAGTACATTTGAGGAATAATGAAAATTTATCATAGAATCTCGATCAAATAAAATCAAAGAATTCAACCAAATAAAGATGTCCACGTATAAAGAAATACCACGTACATTCAACCAATTATTCGCTAAAAAGTGATGCGGTTCATCCCTGCTAGATAGTTATTGTCTTATTGATACATCAATGTAAACTTCACCAGTTTGTAAAACTTTCTTCCGCATGATTCAAGCACCTTAATGTTTCCGAGTTTAATAAGAACCTCTTACTGATCTTGTGTTTTCCATTTTGATCGACCATTACGTTGAATAACTCGTTAAGAGTACACTTCCTTCCGAAAAACTGATAGCTCTAGCGTAAGATACTTGACAGAAAATCCTTCCTGAGGAATATCGAAGGAATCCAAAGCATAACATAGAAGAACGAGAAGAGAGGACCATCTTCTAGCTCTGGTGTACATCTAAGCTTTCTTAGGAAGCTGTTTGAAAGAAGGTTGCAGCGATTTACACCCGAATTAGCCAAATCACCGAAAGTCCAAACCACATACTGCCCCCAGGCGAGCAAACCTTCCTAAAACCCTCCTCCCCTTCCCGCCCCACCCCCTTCTTCGGCCTCTTTGATGATCTCGCACATGCCTGCAGTGAGCTACCACGTGTGCTCTGCTACCCCCACCCTTCTTCCCCTCACCTTTATGCTTCCCCTCCCTTTACATTACTTTCTCTTCCCCAGAAACCTCCAATAAATCCAATATAATCTCTTCCAAAATCGTTCATCCACACGTTTTTCCGCTGCTTATTTTTGAATCCGCTGAAGGCGATCAGACCTGTAAATCTGTGTTACTTCTTCTACACAAGGACTTCAACTGTTGACTTCTATCATCTTACACTTCTGCGATCGTTATTAAGTATCCCTTAACTACGACCTCCTAGCGAGAGAGTTTTCCTACGATGATGCTGCTTACATAGAGATACTATTTTCACGCCTTGTTTAATTTTTTCGTGAGAGTATTTATTGATTTTTCTCAGTGCAGTAATCACAAAAATAGAAATATTTGGTAGCGCTGACAAACTTTATATCGAATACATGTCCATTGACATTGTAGTGATGATACATGGAATAATAATTATCGGTTTTACCTTCATATATAATAAAAGTATTTATTGAAATACTTTTATGACTGAGAAATGATACGAAGATGTTGAGGTTTCATGAAGAGGATGGACACAGAAAAATATACCATTTACTAATATATTAAAATAACCATCTTAAATAAAGATACGAGGAAATACTTCAACTTCCGCGAAGGAATTCCTTGTACTTAAACCTTCAATATTTTAACCAAATACGAAAATTTACAAAAATCTCGTTTGTCAATTTACCTTGTAACCATTAAGAAACTGAATAATTAACATCTGAATCTCGGGCATTTCTAGAATTTGAATGTATGTCAACATGGATTCATTAGAGATAGTTAGAGATAATTGTCATTATATCTCTGTAAACTGATATACCTTACACTGATCACCTTATACAGGATAATTTATAGATTTAAAATTTGATACCGAAATCCGCGAATTAAAAATACGAATAGAATGTTCGGGGGCGTAAAATTAGAACTCGAGAATAAATAGAATATTCCTTTACGTAAAAGTGAGACGGAGCATGAGACAGTATGTAAATAAACCGTCATTCCCCGCGAGACAGAACAATACAATTTCTGCACCGACCGAATCCTGAAAAATCTGTAAATTCCGCATGGCACTTCACACAACTTGGCAGTTATCCTGCAGCATTGTTGTTTCCATTGTTGTTCTTTCTATCGCCTAACACATCTCCGCCACTCCCTCCTATTCTTCATCTCATTCTCCACGACCACCCACCTCCCCAGCATCCTTTGCGTGTCAGGTATCTCCTCTCGGAAGATGGGCATCTGTCAGACACGCCTTCAACTCCCTCTCAATGTCTCACTCCCATTCCCCTATGTGCATCATCTCATTTACTCCACTTCTTTCCTTCATCACCTATCTCAGAATACATTTTTATGATTGTGAAAAAGAGCATGAATATCTCCAAAATTACTTATTACTAACTCTACCTAGCAACTCAAAAGTCACTCTGAACGATTCACTATTTCATGTTATAATTCTTTCTATAAAAATTATTTAATAAACGATTCCGTACATAAATTAGGCATGAAAACTCCTTTTCACCGCATTAAATACGTGCGTTGAATATATCTTCAATAGGAAGATAATAAGAGAATCATAAGAAATTATATATCGATAGAAATTTATCTTCCTAGAATTGGACGTTATGTCTTTAAGATAAGCTTATTAAGACAATTCAATAGGCAGTTTTCAATACTCTAGATGTTACGATGAAAAAAATATCGACTTACTTTTTGATAATACGATGCTTGGAGGAAGAAATTAGGTTCATTCTTACTTGAAACTTAGTCCTCCTTCTTCATATCTTTCTGAACAGTATGTTTTCTCAAAGCAATACATCTTGGAGTTTCTTTACCACTCTACCTCGGGAAATATGATTTGCGATCCTGAAAAAAGTAGATGAACGAAATATAGAAGAAACTAGGATTATTTGGGACATTAAATATAATAGTATAATATGAGCTTTATTTAACAGATGAAAATATCGTCTATAATATTCATCCATGCAATTTAGAAAATGATACAAGAAAATTATAAACTCTGAGGTAGAAATTTAATTCTTCTCTCTTAACATGAAAACTTCAGGTACTGATATCAATTTCCATCCGTGGGGAAAACTCGTCCGACTGAGTTTATCGACGCAGGAACTACAGTTGGTATATTATCGATAAATTTCAAAATTCTTTGACTAAAAAAATTACCATGATATTAAACAAAGAACAGAATTTTAAGGGATAGATTATAGTTTTAAGAACTGAAAGAAAGGTCAGATCTAATCATTTAACTTATTTCGTCACTGAATAGAAAACAAATAATGACACATAAAGGAAAACGAATAGAGAAAAACATAAAAATATTAGGATCTAAAATAAAACAAGGAGAAATAACTATCTGCTATCTAGTACAAAAACGATGAAAATTGATACTATTTAATAATTATACTTTTAGATGAAATTAAATTAAAATACGATCCTAACTTAATGCCTCGTTTTCTCTATCTTCTTCCATTTTTCCCCAAGACGTCATTTCCCTCCCCAACCCCATTCTGTTTTTCCTCAGCTCTACTCGACGTCCATCACTTGCCAAATAGGGTTAAACTAGTGGGATGCTGAGGATTTACGGAATAATTCCGAGTCGTCATCGAAGTGCGTGACATAAGACAGCGACCCCTGGGATGCTATCTGGTTATTTTAACGCCCGTTTTTACTACCCGGCGCTCTTTTACGAGGGTAATACGGCCACATAGATACGTCGATGAGGAAATGTTGATATTACCATTATTATTGGCCCGCGAAAGATGTATTCCGTCTAAATGAATGTCGATTAGATGAAAATTCGCTGAGGAGGCGGTCTCATTGATTTTAAAGACGATGCTGATGTCAGCTTTTCATTTATAAATGTACGAGCACGATCATATCCTATTAATTATTATATCGACGCATATTTAAACATGACTGTGTAGCAAGTACACGTTTGAAACATCGTAGAATTTTCCATAAGAAGCAATGATATGTATGACAAATAGTTTCTTGTAGGCTACTATTTCAACACCCCCTGCCACATGCCAAAAAGGAGGACTTCAAGGTAATAATGCAGATTAATATATTATACGACAAAGCAGGAGCTAAAAAAGTACGAAAAAAATACTCAGTCAACCTTATATTTTTGCAATCATAGAATCAAAAAGGAATTTTCTAATGGTAAGGAGCAGAGATAAATTAAATTTTTTCGAATAGAAATCATCCAAAATTCGACATCTTGCAAATATAATCAGGATCAAAAGAATATAACTCTAACAAGAAACGAGTTAAATTATAGTCATTATTTTGAGATTAGAATATCGGTACATACTCAGATACTTAAAAGTGTATAGAATACTTCTAAATATAATTAATCCCCATTCCAAAGTTTAATATACAAGAGAGTGTACTCATACATTAATGTTCAAAATCATTTACTCATGACCGCATAGAACAGTAAAACTTTGCTTAAAAGATTAAATTTTGAAAAATAATCCATTCCCTGAAGAGTTGAATTAATTTCTTAATTATATCTTTATATCATATCTTTACACGATTGAAGATCTTTTCTACGCTAGTTATTGATATTTGCATACGATTCAATATTATAAACATAACAATATTTAGAAAGTGAAAAACTGAGCAAAAATAAAACAGTTTCAACCTTATATTTTACTTCTGTAGTTCCCTTGGTTACGTAACAAACAATTCATTATTTGATCCCGGAACCTTTGGATCAAAAGGTTGACATTCAGCCCTACAGTCCATTAATTATCGGCAAATAAAATGTCTCTGTGATTGGCATTTTAGGAAATGAAATCATGGTGGTAGCGTTTTAATTCAATTACCGATACGTCATAATCGATCTGACAAATTACAGTTTATAAATCATTTTGCGATTTATTTACGTTGCGATATTTTTCGAGCTGAGATAGCCGATACGGGCTGGTTGGATATGATATCAAGGATAAATAAATATCCACTACTAAACGTTGAAATTAATTTAAACAATTTTAAATAAAAATATTTCATTTAAACTTCCACTTAGAAATTAGACTTTAGTACATGCTTGATAAAGTTAAAACTATTTTCAAATATTTAAAATATATTATGATTATTATATTTATTTATATCAGTTCCAATTCAGCAGTTATTATTAGTTTACTCTGAAACAGAATAAATAAAAGAAAATTAATTAGAATATAATATAATAAATGAAAAGTAAATAATTTAAAGTAGATTTGAAGATCGTTATTATAAATTTTTCTAATAAATTTGAGTATGCTAATACATATGAGGCTGTCATTTTATTTTGATAAGTAATTAATAATTCGCATCTATCTTTTACACAACATTAGCAAAATATGTAAATGATGCAACCCTTTACGATGATCATTCGGAAAATTTTATCCGCGAGATAAATAATAGATTTATCACGATGATGTAACGGCGTATATGTAAAATATTTTAAGAAGTCGATATCATAGTCACGGGCCATTAAGGTCCTTCCAAATCATAAAACTTATCGCAATGTTATTCTGTCAATCAAAACACTTTAAGATTCGATATGTCTCATGAGTAAGATATTGCGTCTTAAAAGCGAAATTTAACCGTAAACAAAGAGAATAAATCATTTCATCTCATTTACCATTAACGGACTCATTAAATTCAATTTTTAAAGAGACATTAACATCGTATTATCTGACTATTAGAAGAGATGACGGTACATTTTGACCTTTCCGCTGTTTAGCAATGCTATTATTACAACATATAGGATAGTATTAATTTGATAATTCCAACCAATATATATTAGCCATTTCATCCACATTGATTGCCAATAAAGTAAAATATTTTTCCTATAATATAAAGAGTATTCAAGCCATAATTTGAAGAGATATTTTACTGATGTCACCATCTAAGGTATTTTCGCAACACTATATTAAGAAAAAATACATATTCTTGCCGTCCTTCCAACAATTACCTTCTTTTTAAGACGTAAATACTGTCTATTAAACACGGAATTTCAAAATAATTTCAAGAATACGTTTTAATCTATTGAGTACACTTGATTGTGCATTATATATCTCATATTACAGAGAGAATTACTATTATATATCTCATATTGGAGAACTAAACTTCTTACATAATAATAATCAGATACGAGTTAGATAGATGAGATAAATAAGAATTGTTCTAAGGGAGCTAATTTTTTTTGGTTAGCTGTTTTTATAGCTCAATATCAGAGTAAATTCATAATTAGCGAGTTTATTTTAAATTAAATAATCTATTCTTTTTATTTTAGTGGATACTTCCAGTTTTAATTACTAATTGGTTTTCACATTTTAATAGTTAAATAATATATCTATTCATTCATTACAGTTTTATTTATTCTATATTTAGGATAGGATATTTCTACTCTTCTATATATCTTTACTTATTTCGCGATCTTGTATCTATGAATTTATTGGATGAAAAATAATCTGAACATTAACTAGAAACGGATGTGTATTAGAAGCATATTAACTACGAAAATTATATCATAGGAATAAATTATAGTAAATTGCTATGAATTTCAAAGTAATTTGAAAGATAGTTTAGCAACAACGCCATTTTGAACCTTCTTCTGTTTGGCTATATTTATCACCAAAGAATCGCAAATAAACCGGATTGTGCCACTTCCCGTGAGGAATTCCAACGGGCGGATGTTACGTGCACGTGGGTAAATTGCATTGTTGATCTCTTGGTCGACCCCAGGGCACCTGAGAGTCATGTGCAAACCGAGGAGGGATATTGATGGTCCGCGTTGGAGTTCAGTATATTGTGATAAGCGTCACTGTCTGACACCTGCGCCCTCTTTGAAGACAGCGATCAAAACAGTCGGATCGTGAGCACGACGCTCTTCTCCTGTTTGTTTTGCTTTCTTTCCCTCGAAAAAATATTCGATCCAAAAGAAGCGCGGGGAAAATAAATGAATCGCGAAAAAATGTTTCCGATGATGAAGGAAGGCGCGAATATCGATATCACGATGAAAGTATGGTTAATCTTATTTATAGACTAAATCCTTTTCCGTTTGGTAGTGGAACTTATATTGAACGAGAGATAGGTATTAAGTTAAAATGAAAAACTTTTTTTGCAAATAAATACTACAAATATAAATCGTTTTAACAGAATATTCGGGGCTTAAGTAATAGGACGGTTATAAATTTATGTCGACTCCTGTTCTAAAAATTATATTATCCTTAGATCTTTAATTCATATAGTAATGAATGCTTTTATCCGTATAATATACATAAAATTCGATCAAACGTGATACTTCTGATTCCAAATTATTGTGATTAAAAAGATTGGTCTTCCTGACAATTTTTCGAAGTACTATACTATAACAATCGCTTGATAGAATAAAGCATCTGCTGACAAATGGAAAAGGATGAATTATGATATTTTAAAATAAAAAATAACTAATTTAAATATGAAGGATTAATTTAGAGCCAAATTATTTACATTGTTTAGAGAGATTCTCTTTAGTATATTTATATTCAAATTTTATTGCAAAACGAGTTCTTGACGTTACATCAAAAAATATTTCAAAAAAAAGAAAGATAGGAAGGATCTTTCACCAATATTTGGCACAAGCTTTGAATGTAACTCCTTAGAAGGAAGTTATTCGTAAATGTTCCCTTTCGGTAGAATCGTAAGCACAAATACACCCTAAATACCGTAAAAAAACTTCTCGTATGATCAACCTTTTAAATTAATTGCATTGTATACATATGCAAATGAAAGACTCAAATATTAATATTACGGATGGGCACTCGGACTTTTAGGTTGCATTTGAGAGTTTGTTCCTAAACTTCCTTATTTGCTTTAGCTTCAAATATGAGGCTGTGAATGTGGCTTCATAAAGTAGTAAATGTCATCTAAAAGTCCATCAATGAATGTATAAGTGCTATAAGATGAAATTATAACATTCCGCGAATAAATTTACAGTTAAATTCAGATTAATTCAGCACACCGAAGGCGCACTTCGAAAACGTCCTTGTCCAATAAAATAATGCAGCTCTTTGTAGATAATATTTTACGAGTACATTTTAAAATAATGTTAACCCGATAAGTTTGAATCAACATTGCTTTCTTAGGACTCGATAATGGCACGGCATTTCCTCTTCATTTCTTAATAAATGCCTCTAATTTGAGACGCAAGTCAGAAATTCCGTGCATTAAAGGATCTAAGTACGTAGTTACATAAAGCGGGACATTCGTCGGTGGTTAGATGCTACGACAAATATGTGACAAAAAGTCATATATTACACTGCGTCTAAAGCATTTTTCCTTCTAGAAAAACTTTAATCTATTCAGTTTTTTTAGTTTTACTTAGAAATTTATTCGATTTAAATTCAATCCTCATATCTAGGAAGCCACATAGTTTAATGTTGAATGTTATGTGTTCATATTCATTTCTTAAAATGATATGATTGGGACTCGAACTCAGGTCAGCCAGGCGTTTTCCTACAGATACGTTAACCATAACATTTAGTAATAGGTTAGCACCTGCCCAGAAAGTGGGGGACCTGGGTTCGAGTCCCGCGGTCGTTTGATTTAGATTCTTTTCTAACCTATATGATGAAGTCGCATGACTATTCGTACACAGCTAATATCTACCCTTCCTCATCCCTTATTATATATTTATATTCATTTTTGGAAGACTTCTATACTGTCATAGCTTATATGTATATTAACTGATTTTTCAACTGTGAAATACTTGAAATTTTTAAAATACAGTGCCATATGCTGAATTCTACAAGGCAGAATTATTTGCAATAAAATAACGTACTTTCAAACTACTCAACTGCGATGAATAATTATTATATCTATTTAAAAGACGTGTACGGATTATAATAGGAGAATATTCTAATCCATATCTGATTATTTGAATCCTGGTATCGATATCGAACAGCCAATGAGATTGTGTTTCGTTTTGTATTAGCAACAATGAGGTTTTACAGAAGTGCCCGTCTCGAATGACGTGCTTTCCCAAGCATGCATGAGAGGGAGTTGCTGTTCATGTTGCCGAATTCCGGTGCATGGAGCAGTATCCGAGGCTAGCGTCGCCCGTTGCCGCTTATGGGAACTACTACAGGAGAAAGCGTTGCTCTGAACATCAATTTAAGATGGAATCCTGCACATCTCAACATTTGGGAAATACTTTTCATAGCTTTTTATATTCCGTTAATTATTTCCTCACACGTAAAATATGTATAAAAACTCTATTTCGATTTCTTAAGATAAAGTTGAGATTTTAACAATGTGAAATTTAAATTTAATTGATTATAATGCACTAGGTTAACAAAATAGAATAAGAGATTAATTAGGAACATAAATCAGAAAAATACATGAATTTTAAAGAAATCGGAAACATTTGTTTTATAAGAACGAAATATATGGATCCTAAATGAATAAAGTGAAGGAAACTGATATGATAAAATCATGCTAAAAAATTCCATAAAGATAATTTTAACATATTTACGAAACCAACGCCGGTATCAAACGAATAAAACTCCAAACAGAAATCGATATTTTTACTAACAATTTCAAGCAATAATTGTCGCAAGATAGTTTTAATCTCTCGAGAAGGAAAATTATATGTACTGTAGTATACAGTACATGTACCTAGTACCAGTATGTAAGTACCTAAGTAACATTAATAAATTAGGTAATAAAGATACCATTTATTTCCGAGAAAAACGCTATCGATAATTTATGAGACAAGCATAAATTAATGCTAATAAATATAGAAAGAACTAAAATTAATCGAATATTGTGCAAAACTTTAAATCCTACCAACCAAAATTTTCTATAATTCACTGCGGAAATATGCTATTCGAAAATTCAATTTGAGTTAGGAATAATATGTTGTATTTAATTTTTCCTTCGAAATAAGTGTTTAGCTATGAAACAACGGTTTGATAAACAATCAATATAGTAACAAATACTAATTCAGTTCATAATTATGTTACCGAATGACTTTATAGTGTTAAGTATCCAAAGTTTGCTACATATAACTTTCAAATAGTTGTTATTACCTAGTAATGAATATATAATTTTATAATAAGAAAATAATAGGTTTTTCAGTATAAATTGCAATCTCCTCTTTCATTGAATACTTTTTCGATTTCAAGGATATTGTATAATTAATAAACATCATCTTAAGACTTCATTTACATAGTACTTTAAGTATCGAATACAATGAGACATCTAACTTTTGACGGAAATATTTCGGTAAAGAAGGCCCTTATTAAGTTCATGAAACACGTTATGGATAGTAGTTGTGTTACATTTTTAAAATATTTGTATAATCTAAATATATTGTATTAGGAAATCACGATCACTATGTCTTTATTCGATAATTGGCGTTATACGATCCATTAAAACAATTTGTTATTTTAAATAGTGCTAAATAATGAGAGATATTTTAAGATTTCCTGAGTGCTGTAAATTAATTATCAAATTCACGTGAAAAGAGTGTTGAAGCTTGAGAAGATACAGCAGTATATACAGCTATAGCTCATGTTGCAAATACTGCTAGTGCGTGCTATTCCTTCTAACAATTGCATCTGTACTAAGAATACAATGCCCATATATTCCCAAAACTAAGGATCGAATATAGCCAATTCGCTCCCTTTCGCTATAGTTTACAAGTCAACTCTAGACGAAGACAAATTTATTAATCAATTAATGAATCATTCCCACCAAATTTAAATCTATAAACATTTCTTGGCCTTGGTTCCCTCTAAAAGACTCCTGACGACTGATTTGTTTACCCGATTCCCAATCGGATGGGCGTTAAAAACGTTTCTTGTGCACGAGTCGATGTTCCACGGTGTCCCACAGACATCGTTTTGGCGCCCCTTCATTTGTCAATCGCGACAAAAAAGAAGATGAGTGTTCCTAAACAGGTCGCTGATCTCATTCGTATTGTTGGGTACGAAGTTCATTGCCCACGACATATCTTTGAAGTGGACCACGAAAGAGCAGGTCATTTTTCACCTCACTGCTGTTTTTTTCCTTTTGGAAATGTATGCCAAAAGTGAAATATTTGCCGAACATTACTCACGAGATTGGACTTTGGAGAGAGTGAGAAAATAACTCCAGTAGGAGAAATGAGTCATGGTGGGAAATCTATGACAATATGAAAGTTGTACTATAAAACAAAATATATTCCAGATGCGTATAAAATCTTGTACGGACCATAATTCCAGTAAAACCCTATTTGATAAATCAAGGATGATAACGAGACAATAGAATAGAAGTTACCGTCACAACCGATGCCGCAGACACACTGATCCCCGACATTTGTGTTTATTGTGCCTTATGAATAACTTCGAAGCATTAACAGAATAATATAGATAAGTAAATGAAAGTCCGATCCCGCTGCTTGATCCCCTTTTAATCTCTAATAGTAACTCGTCATGCGAAAATATATTATTGAATCTAATAATGATTTCTAGTCTGAAAAAAATGAAAAAGGTTAGTGATTATAAATTATGTAGGTGCTATTTTTATTATTTATTCATTTAGGCTATGCTTCAACTAGTTAATATTCTCATTGCAATCTATGGTCATGGAGGAATATATAACAAAATTCTTTCTCGATCCAAAAAAATCAGGAGGAATGTGAAAATTTGAATGCAGGAATGAGATCGTCAAATACTTAGTGATGACGTGGCAGCGGAAGACAACAGAAAAAAGCGAAGAGACCGCTTGGGGGGAATACTTCTTCAGATGTCGGATTAGAAAGGGTTAATGATGCTGAATTATTATAAAAATATATGGTAAAAAATGATCATTTAGAATTTTAAAAATCAATAATGTTTTAAAATTACTTTTTAGACATTGAAACGAATCTGTAAAGAATGAAGAACACCAATAACATAATAAAAACTACAATATATCTAAAGATAAGCTAATAAAATAAAATACATCTGTGTGAGCGCCTAGTATAAATACAAAAATCAAAGAGAAACTCTTTCGTGACATTCATTTCCTCATTCCATTTAATTTCCGTCACTTATTTGTCACAATTAACAGCATCCAAGGACGGTCCATTCAAAGTCGCGTCGGCTCCTCAATGGACCTGAGGAAGGTAAGACATCCCGCGCGATGAAGCAATTTCCAATGAATGGAGTGAAAGGATGGAAACATCTTCCGAGTGGAGGAAGCCAATGAAGAAGATGGCTTGGGATTGTTTCCTATGATTGGTCAGCGATGGGATCGAGGCCACCCACTCCCCCCAACGGGGAGACGCGCACCTGTTGAGTCTCCCAACAATAAGCCACGCCCCCTCTCGCATCCCCATAAAGCTCTTCCGCAGCTGATAAGTGTGAGGAAATGATTGGTCTCGTTATGAAAAAACAGGCCACCGACAGGTGAGGCGATAAATTGAGCCCCGGAAAAAACAGTCCTCAGCAAATAGAACGGTGGTTTGGAAAGAGCCCGCGGTGTGTCGCGTGCAAGATTCCCGCTCTTTCGAGGATACATCGCTTTAGTTTAGAGCGGAAGTCGCGGCAGAAGATTGCAGAGGTGCCGATGTGGTGACAATAGAACGTAGCTGAAATAGGTTTGACACCTGCCATAATTGCATGCGGTTTATCGACCATTTTAAAGGTAGAGGAAGATTCTGGAATGCTTCGAAGTTAGGGGTAATGTAATATAATACCTCCAGGAGATGGAGCATATAGGAAGTTGCTATGAAAAACGTATACACTAGTTTTCAGGTCTATGAATAATTATTCTAAGACTGTAATTTCCGATTTTTAACATTAATGTTATGTTCTAGAAGAAAGAAATGGAATAAATAGCAAAGAGCTAGAATTATTTACTGTAACCTTATATCTGTATACTTCGTGAATTAAATATATTAATAAATACTGAAATCTTAAATGAAATTTTAATATTTATTTTGTGAAGTAAAAAAAACTACTACATAAATATACGTCAATCTGATCAACACAAATTTCGCTTCTCTTAAAGCATAATTGAATAGAGAGGCAAGATCGCATGACTCAAAACAAATAGAACATAAGTTCGCGTTACTCTATAAATGGAGGAATACCAAACTTGAGGATCATATTAACCTTTTCAAAAACATCAGATTCGAGAGTGTTGCAAATATTCAAAGCTAAGGTTTTATCAATTTATACTCCGTAGCTGATATTTTCAGAAAACTTAAGCAACACAAATTTTACCAAAAAAGTTATCTATATTTATTTTCTTTATGTAAACTAGAAAATCCTTAATTTTCTGTAGTCATTTTACTTGTTGATATTGCAGTATATTTTGCTAACTTTCTATATATGATTTATCTATTTGTACTTTTATGGTATAATGCGGAATAACTCTCAACGAAATTTCACCAATTAAGCATTTCTGAACGAATGAAGCTAATAGCTACTGATTTATTTACTTAGGAAAGTCATTCACAAAGATTCACTAGGGCAATCCTCTATTGAGGTTGACTCCGGAGAAATTAGAAAAATAAATCCCATTCATCGGGAAAACTTTATGAAAGAAAGTCTAACTTAGAGTCTTAATAAGCTGAATTGACGAAGCAACTTTCGAAAGATTAAGCTACGATAATATGCTTCATTAGTATCAATAAAGAAGACGTCACTTTCGACATTATTGATATTTGAAGTATTTTAGCAGAAAGTTTTTAAAAGAAAAATGATTTTGATATCGCATAATCAATAAGTAATACTTAAGGTAGGCATCCTTAAGGGTGCAGCCATAGTTAGGTGGTAAAAATACGTTTAAGCAAATAAAAATAGAATACGATCGTATAATTTTCATGATTGATATCCGATTATAATTACAGGAAGAAAGTCTAACGTTACCTGAAGCAAGTTAAATATCTCATTTTATAAGAACCAATTAATATTGTTTTATTGTCTTTATATTTTACAGATAAGTTTTGACGATTCCCTCCTAGCTTAAACTATCTTAACTTAACTATTGGGTTCTGACAATATAATTCATCAATAAAAGTATTTTCACTACGAGTTCTCATTGATTAAGAAAGATCTACGATCTTATATGAATGAAATGACAGAGACTTCAATGTAACTTATGAGCGATTAATTATGTGGTTAATTGCTACCTTCATATGCATGGGAATTGAATAAAAATATTACCTATAGCTGATAATGCTACATATGCCTAATGAATACACATATCAGAGTATAACTAGAGTATATCTTTCTAGCGCCTATACCAGGAAATAACCCTATTAGGTGCAGTGGGGATGGCGGGGGGCGACGCCAAAGAGGCGATGAGACTAAACACGTCCGAGTGGAGGATGTTGTCCTAAGAGACTCGGAATCATTCGCTCTCCAGTAATCTCACTCCTTCCGCCCTTCGATTCTTGTTTCTATAGCACCGGGTCTTTAAAGTAATACTCTTCTCAATTTGGAGTCTCCCTAACATCACCATGGGTGGTCGTGAAAAAAACATTTCCGACAGAACATGCGATGTTTCGCGAGTGTACTGCTATATTTATTACCCCGGAAAAGCTTTTATAAAAAACGGAAGTAACGCATGCAATAAGGTCATATAGACTACTGAGGAGTATTGGAATGAATTGGTGGCGATAAGAATAAAGTAACGTTGTGAAACCGATGGTTTAAAACAAACCGATGACTAAAATGGAATAAAGAAAATGTAGGCGTAATTTTCATTCCGTCAATACAATGTTTAAGATAGAATATTAAACTGGTATAAATCTGTTGAGTTCATTACAATTATTTTGGAACTACAATGTAAAGAGTAATTACGTAGAAATGAAAAAGTAATTCTCGCTCTACTTTCGGATATGAATCAAATAGGGCATAAAAATAAATATATTCTTTCATTCGATGTTAAAGGTCCAAGCTGACATACTTTTATTATTATTACTACCTACTCCTTACTCTCTCCTTTTATTATTATTATTTTCGGTCTCTATTAACTTGTAGATATTACACACTTACAGAATCATTCAATTCTCTATTCTATAAAAAACACAGTAATATATTTCATCACTCCTTTTTGATTTCGTATTAAAGGATTTTTTAAACTCTTCTGGAAACTTATAATCGTCTTTCCCTTCTTTATAAATTCACATATATGCTTGGTCCATATCAGCATACAATCAGTCAATCTGACTCATGAACAGCACCGACTTAAATTTAGCTCGATACGAACGAATCTAACAATAAGACTTTTAAGTCTTGGTAAGTTTATTCTAGGACATCCAAGAATACTGTTACAAAAAATACTGTTAGTCATACTCGTTTCCAAGCTTACGCACGAGCATCTTCGGTCAATGCTGTCTGCAAAAGGGACGAGCGGTGACGTAGTTTCGGCAATAATACATCCAAATGGCAATGAGATCTCCATCTCATCCTCTGCGACAAATGAACCCCATCGACCTTCATGTCAACCACTTACATCACTTTTATGTTCGCATTTAAATTCGATCTGAAATAAATAAGTTTGGTTTTGCTTTACCGTATTGCGATCTCCTTTAAGGTCATGCCGCACTGGACGTATATCGAATTCGGAATGATTAATTAACTCAGGGCAATGCATCCCTTAAATGAGTACCGAAAAATATTGGCTCGCCTCTAATCTCGGCGACCTTATATTAATTTCGAGGGTTATGTCCGAAGATTGATGTTACTCGTTATATTACGCCGAGCCATTGCCGTCTATCAATAAAATATTGAGGGAGTCTATTTTTTTTCCTTTTCTCGGGTCGATTATGTTTTTTGGACAAGTGTAATCTAACGAGAAGAGTTATTTTTGGAGTCTTATCGAATCCCGCTACGTTATGCTGATACAAATAACTTCCTCAATGAAAATGGACTTCTATTTGGATCAATATGTATATTTTATATAGAAAATGTTTATAATATATTAATAAAGATGTGTTTTAAAAAATGAAATAAAAATTACCAATATTAATACATATTTTTACATTGTGTACCTTTTCCTATGAGAATATTCACCAGTAATATTTTCGTAACATTGCATGCCTACAAGTACCTATAGTATTATAATATTTATTTATTTATTTATTTATTTTATATCAGAACTACAAATAGGCACCAGGCCAGGTGGTAGCTCTACATTTAAGGGGAACTTAGTAATACTGCCTGGCATTCGCCCTAGTCGAGAGGGAAACCCCCCAAAACCTCCCGAAGGCAGTACATCAAACAAAGTATACTAACTACAATGAAAAAGAAAATGTTACATAATATTTACAAAATACGATTATACACGGTCTACAAAACTAGAATTATTTAATCCTCTTAATCCTATTCACAAATACATTGCAAGTATGAGGAAAAGGCTCCAATAACTCTCCAGGCAAATTGTTCCATTCAACTATTCCCCGATTTAGAAAAGAATATTTACAGACATCCGTTTTCTGTTTCAGAGTGGCAATTTTATGTATATGATCATTTCTTCCAAGATATTCCGGTTTCCGAAGTCTGCTTTTTAACTCCTTCAACGAAGGCTTTCCTATCACAGCTTTAAATATATTTCCTAACCTTTTGTTTTTACGCCTAACTTCTAACTTTTCCCATCCAAGTTCCTCAATCATTTTATTGACGCTTTCCATTTTTCCATACTTGCCCAAAACGAATCTTGCTGCTCGCCTCTGTACATTTTCTAGTTTAGCTATAAGCCCTTTTTGATGAGGGTCCCAAACGCTGTCGCTATACTCTAGTATCGGCCTAACAAGCGATAAATATGCCTTCTCTTTAACTTCCCTACGGCAGTTTTTCAGGTTTCTTATTACAAAGTTAAGTGTTTTATTTGCCTTACAGGCTATGTTTTCGATATGATTTGTCCATTTTAAGTTATTACTGAATGTGATCCCTAAATATCTAATGCTCTTATCTGATGGGACGCGCGAGTTATATAATATAATATTATAATATAGTACTATATAACTTCTTGTCATAATACGTAATGTAGCAAATTTTTATTTCACATTACGTTTCTGTAAACAAAATTATACCCAATTACGCAAAAGTAATAGATCATAAAATATTATAAAACTTGTTTAATGGTTCGAATAATTATTTAAACATTATAAGTATGCGTTTAAGTAAAAATAAATAGCATTAATTTATGCTATTCAATAAAGCAATTAAAATTTATATTGCTGAATATGAATAACTATTGCGTAAAATTTTATATAATCTTAAATCTACGCGCAACGAAAATATGTCGGCGTATAAGATTATCTATGAGAAAATTTTCCTCACGCGATAACTTCCAATCTTAAAAAAGCAGGATTACATTGCTGACAATAATTTGATCATAAATAAGCTCTCAATATGATCCTAGAATTTTAAAGAAAATTTATTTTACACATGGACTTTGCGCATACGAATCAACAATGATAGAAAAATTTGGAAGAAATATTCAAAGAAAAATTTCGAAAAATAAAACCTCTCTCAGCAAATAACCACCATAAAAATTTGAGGCCTAGATGAAGAGGAGGCGTAGGATTCCTCCGCAATCGTTAATCTCATAACTTCTCATCATCTTCATATTGTAATTGAGAAAATTGGAAACAATTAGGCACTAGAACGTCATGATTAGTTCAATTCACGTACTAAAAAAATAAAATCAAAATTCCCTTTCGTTCTTTACAATATATTCATCAGCAATCGCTTTATTATTGCTCCTATTGCTACAGTGTATATGCACAATTACCAGACCCTAATATAATCAATTCAATCATCAAAATCTGAGGTCATTGATTCTTTAAAAATAACTAAACTCAGATTTAGGATCCACGCATTTCTATGGCTGCGTAGCCTAAACACGTCCCGATATACAACCAAATGAATCGGACAAATACAATCAACCAACACGCACATTTATCCATCAGTTGAGACGAACCAATTACACGCATCAGCGTAAATCATCCCCTTTTGAAATGTAGAGGTAAACGAACGCCATCTCCTCTTTTCGAATCCCCAATTCCAACCGCTATCGACCCTCCTTTTCTTCGCCCTGTTCCATAAAGAACGGGATATTTTTCACTTGGAGTGGCGAGCAAATTGGAAAGAGCCCTCTCTGGATAGGAACACCCATGGGGCACGAAGGAAAGTGGATGAAAAAAAGCGGACGGAAGAAAAACGAGTGGATATCTCTCTCTCCACTGGTCAAAGGAGGTGGAGGGAGAGGACACATTTGCGCCCAACCCCGCAGATCGTTCTTCCCTCCGATCCTTCCCACTCCACTTCCCCCTACGCCTCCCTCCTCCGAGATCTTTCCTTAGTCGGCAACCGAATCCCATACCACCGAGGGAGACTCACTCGCTCACCCGCCGCTACCCGAGAGAGACTTCGCTTGAGGGACGCTCTCGAGTTAAGGACACTTGTTTTGGAGGGAGAAGCCCATTCCTTTGTAGAGTATACTCCTAGGAGAACTACGCCCACTCCGGGGAGTTCCTGCTTCCATTCATTCTTTGGGACATTCCGTCGTACTCGGCTTTTGCAGACTTTTCCCGTAATTAGGACGTCGTAACCGATTCCGGAAACCGTGAACATCTCCCGAAGACCTTCCAGCGGTTATTCGCTTCGGATGCGAAACCCGATCACTGTATTCGTGTCGGAATCCATCCAGTTTCTCATTCCGGTTTGCAGTGCAATCTAACAGCAACCGTCTTGGGAAAAACAGACAATTAATAAAGAAGCCTACAACTTTGGTAGTTGTCAACGAACCCTAAGAAGGCATACGTTTCATAACCCAGAATTCTTCACGAGGACTAAATCAAAAAACCACCATCCGCGCCCTCGAGTGTTTTAATCATCATCAGAAGAGCGGAATCATAACTGCGAAAGAATTTCTCTTCCGTCACGTGCCTTTCTCTACCGCCCACTCGTACGACCCGCCAAAACTTTTAACAGCAGACAGTCTGGAGGCGTAAAGGAATCCGATTTTAACGAAAACTTTGCGAGGAGGGAGGAAGGAAGGAGGGGAAAGAAGCATGCGCTGATTCTCACCAGAAGACGCGGTCGGCGCAAATAGTGTAACGCGTGCTGAGAGAGAGTTGACAGGCAGTGCGACAACCCTCGGACGAGAGATCGCTACATCAACAAGTTGGTGCATCGGAGGATGACCTCTGGCTCGAAGATGGCCCTCCAGTTGAGAATGGGGCCCCATAGAACCGCAGGCGATGGTCCAGAAAGACCCTCATCCGCATCTTCCGTGGCATCTTCGTCTTCGGTGTCCTCGCCGCCGTCTTCGGCACCCTCAACGCCACCGAGAGACAGTATAGTGGGTGGCGTGCAGGCCGGAGCGGTGATGGAGCTGGTGGTTGGTGGTTTGGGAGGACTGGGTGCTGTCGGGGCCGGCCTCGGCGGGGGCAGCAGCCGCGGGAGTCGAAGGAGCGCGATGCATGAGGCGTCCATTGAGGAAAGGACGGAAATCAACGACGCCGTGGCCAAAGTACTCATGGGCTACGATTGGACTCTCGTTCCGATGGCTAACAGGTGGGTGATCTGAGTTTTCAAGTTGGGGTTATGTAACTAACGGGAGAAATTCCAAACAATCTCTATTCTACTCTATTTTTTCTAGACGAGATAAAAAGTGTAAAATTCAACTAAATTTTATGTCCCCTACTTTTCAAATGACGTATGTATCTCTTCTTGTATCCAGATATTCGAAAATTCTTTACTCATGATCTATATTTCTTAAGCTAAAACAGGCAATAATTTGAATATCACTTTATTGCTCATAAATTTAGATTGTTCAATTGATGTAAAGAAGGTGTTATATTATAACTCATGAGGGATTTTATTTTCAATTTCTATCCTTTTCTGCAATCGAATAACATCATGATGACCGGTCCTTAGTCAACCTATGTGATCAAATGTACATTCAGGTATAATGATGTAAGACTTCCAACTCGATCAAATTTTGATTGTAACTATAAAGCGTTACTTTTGAAAGTAAATGAGAAAAGGCTTGCAAATATTCCTCGAAACAGCACTAGAATAATCATAACGTTCAGGAAAATTAACATTAATGTGTACCAGTACAGTCAAGAAACTATAAAAAGCAGACTTTAATTCATTTGTTCAACTTTTCCTCGTGGCAAGCAATTTGGCGCGCATAATTCACGAGGAAGCATTTTCTCTCTCTTAAATTTTGCTCGCAGATTTATATTTTTCTCTTGCAGATGATTAAATTATTTAATAATAAGTTTTATTCTATGTAGTGGTTCTATCTACGCAAAGAGATGTAGATATTATAAGTTAGGAAATGGTATCAAGCAATAAAAAGCTCATTTATGATGCGATAATAACAGCGTTCAGGAGCGAAATTCGGAATTATTGCTTGAATCTTTCGGATTCAGGCAAGGTACAACTTACAAGATGTGCAACATGTAATAATAAATCAAATCGAGCATATATATCCATAGCTTTGACTTGAGATAGTCATCACTTACATTTATCCGAATTAATGTGAATTAAATCTCATTTTGATTTCCATTACTGATTCTCAAGTTATTAAAACCATTCTGCTTAAATGTACCTCAGCATCACTTTTTCGGGTGTCAGTTATTTTTCTTCTTCACAAAGAAATTTTTCGTAATGAATTACTCTCATATAAAACTTCATTACCACGTGGTATATTATAACATAGAAAATTGAATACGCTTCCAAAGAGTTAGTTAGTAAATAACTAATCCAATTTAGCTCCACTTTTAAGTAAAAATTGTAACTACAAGCGAACTAAGAATCGCATACCTCATCCAATAAACGCACACAAATAATTTACATTTTCTATGTAAATATTGTGTTTATGTGGAACGTTCACGGATCTAGAAACCTTCTCCACTTCCTTTCCATAAACAGCATTCGGGGATTCAATTAACTTTTAATTTCGATTCCGCTAGGGAGAACGTACTAATGAAAAAAGATTTAATCTGAATATGAAATACATTTTTTCGAGATAACTCACTCCGTAGTGACTATTATTAAACTTTTTCGATACCACTTATGAATAAATTGGCAGCGTGTTAATTGGCTCTAAATATTTCGGAAGGGAATCAGTGAATAAATTCACACCGATACTCACAGACTGAAGGTTGAAATAAAATGGAGCAAAAGGCGTTATAAAATCGAGTGAAATATGTTCTAACAACCGATCTAGGATTCGTCGAAATAAGTCACAACACGTAAGAGTCATTAAAATTATTGTTTTTCTAAGTCCGCTATTGCAGTTCTTCCTTGGAAAAATGGAGTTCGATGAAGTAATATAATTATTTGATCTTATAATCTGCAGCAATTCTCTATCACATAGAATTACCGATAGAGTGTTAAAAATGGAAGTTTTCGAAGAGATACAAGCTTTTCAAGAACTTTCAGGTTTAACAATAAATATTAATTTGCCTTGAGCCATGAAAATAAATCACAGTTACGGTCATAAAATTAAACAAGATCCTGTTGAAAAACTTAATTCCTGATGTTCATACAGTCACACTCATGTGCGTAAATCTTTGATATAAACATGCGCTTATGTAATATATACGTGCATGTACATTGCCTCTTTGAGATTTTTTTATCCACTTCTTATGATTTATAGATGATTTAGACGTATGAGTGGGCTTTAGTTTACCAAGTACTTTCGGAAGCGAAGACCTTGATGCCCAATTAGGATGAATTTTATAACATAACTTCCGAGTTGAATTAAATTAGATAAGTATATACCAGTACCGTAAGAATGGAAACATGGAACTTCGGAACGCGCGGGGATTCCACTGTCATATATAATATCATATATTAGAACATATTCTTTAAACATATTTATTATGTTTTCCTTCAGTCATATTACATCAATGTTCTCTGTAATCAAAGATTTAAAATATTAAAAATTTAAACGAGTTTCTTTAGACGTAAAAAGGAACTTAGAGGTATGCAAATCGTTCATCATAACTTTTTCATAGATGAATAATGAGATGCAGTAATAGATATTATTTCGCTTATAATCGGCTATGTAGCATTTCCTAAAACATAGTTCTTTTGAGGTCGCGCTCATGATAAAGATAGAAGTCCGAAAGATGAATGAAGGCAACCTTGTACCTTGGATAAATACCTTGAATAGCAATATACTGAACGAAAGGTAAGCATGATCATAACTGTCCAAATGCTATACGAACGTATCATTTAGTCCGCGATGTATTTATTTTTAGGAGCATTCACGGTACTATCAAAAATAAATACTCGAAATGAGTGATTAAATCTATAAAAGGTAGTGGAAATTAAGAAACGTAAATCTTACCAAAATTTTAGCTTATTACATGTCGCATTCAAACCTTATAAATCATTTCTCATCAAGGAAACTGTAGCAATTCAGTGAATTTATTATTCTAATTACAACCGGAGGCGAAGGAATAATTTTCACTGGTAAACTAGAGGCAGAGAAATAGTTTTCAGAAGTATAAAATAAGAGGGTAACTCTTCCCAGACGCGCTCTCTGTCGCCAGCCGTGTTTTCTCACTTATTAGGGAAAATATTACGGAAAGTCAAACAAGACCCTTTGCGGTGTATCGACTGCTTCCTATCCTCCGTCTTCTTGAATTTCCGTCGATTTTTCTCATTTTGCTCTCTGTTTCATTAATTTCTGAAAATTCTCCGTCAACCGTCTCTCTTGTATAAACGAGAAATTCTCTCTGCTCTTATTCGTATGTTTGGTCGAACTTCTCAAAGTTCCTTTGACAAACTACTCTTTGCGAGCACTTTGATAAATAGTATGAAAGGAAAAGATCTTAGCCGAAGAGATAATTGCTCATAAAGATGGGTACAGAGAATATCTTTCCACTTATGTAATTGTATTATTACCCGAGTATGCACTGGGCGGAGGTAAAAGTATAATCAACATATTACTTGACTATAATGTTTTCTCTTTTAATGAAAATTACGTTGAAATTACCGTTCAAGTCAGACGATCATATCGACAGAAAAATCATTACGATGAAATAGTTCTTGTGCTTCTATAGAAAACAGATCTCATTAAATTCGATGAAGTGATAATCATAAACGTTCATTTAAAGAAAGAATAAAAGATTTATAAAGAGATCTTGATAATTCGCTTTTGTTAGGATATTCCCTTATCG
The DNA here is from genome assembly GCA_020796165.1 of Pantala flavescens. Taxonomy (NCBI): domain Eukaryota; kingdom Metazoa; phylum Arthropoda; class Insecta; order Odonata; family Libellulidae; genus Pantala; species Pantala flavescens. Next base: position 13,912,582 of record CM036879.1, on the reverse strand, counting down.
AAGCAAATTTCTGGATCATCCTTTCAGATTCATACCAACAAGTTATAAGGAAACAATCCAAGTTAAATGTGAAATATAGGGTTACTTCCATACGAAATGGCGTTAGACATGGAATGAAATAGTTTCAATTATATCAGTATGTTTGTATTATCTCACATCCTTAAATTTTTTCCAATAAAGGAGGAGAGATAACGGAACATTTAGGGAAGATAATGAGTTCGAATAAGTATATTAGCGAAAACTTCAGGATTGAATATTTTTACGTTTTGAACATCTTTGGCTATCGATTAAATTTTGCGTTATACTTTTCCGATACCTCCCACAATTCACCCCTTCCCCCAATACTCTCTCCGACCTCCTTTCACCTCACTCCACTTCGAGTAAGAGGTCCTTTTCTCGCATTAATTAACGGAATTCCGAAAAACCCTTCTTTTTCCACGGAATTTCTACACTAGATACAAATTGAGATTTTCTTCCAAGTTTGAAGACGTACGCTAAAATCCCCATTGTTTCACAATGGAAGAGCATTTATCGGACAGGTAGTTTTAACTAGTAGTAACTAAATCGCAGGTACACTACATCTTCGAGATGTGATTTACTGTTCTTTTTAAATGCCAAGGCATTTAAAAGATTTATCATTAGTTTTTTCACCGTGTAGACAAAGCATCTCACTCCTTCATTACCGTTTCAAAATATCGGTATCAAATACACAAATATAGAAGTATAGAAAAATAATAGTTTCATAGAAAGCCTCAAGAAACCCATTATACGTATATTGACTCATTTTTGAAAACGTAAATGTAATATTCAGAACAAATTTCCTTCATTATCTTAAAAATTTATTAGGTAGATATTTTAATGAAATCTTTATCAATTATTCAACTTACTTCTAAACAATTGAAATTATCATTAAAGTAATTAAGCATTAGTTTAATGCTACTTGTTAATTTATAAATAGCATATAATCCTTTGCCCATAATACAAAATAAATGTTCAAAGTATGATAAATAAAATAATGGCGCAATATATAGGAGTGAAAATAACAGATTATCATTAGCTTCCATAAATAAAATCCCTTATCATAAAGATCACTCGCACATTTAAGTGAACTATTTAAAAGTAGAACGAAGATTTTGAGAGCGATTCTCACAGAATATACAGATACATTATTTTCTATTACTCTACTGATGTAATCAGCGCTACCATATAATACTACAATACCACTAGGATTCCTCAAGTCAGCATATCAGCACAAAACTCTCAGAGGTAAAATTCCTCAATGCGGACCGCATGACTCAAGAGCTTAGCAAATCAGTTATGCCCTCTCCTGACAAACTCCACGCTTTGAATATTCAGCGTTTATTAGTTGCGTTAGTCATCCGCGCTTCCGAACAGAGAAGAGCCGAAATGTTTGGAGACGCTAAGGAACCTAGAAGAAGATCATGCGAACTTCACCGAGATCATAACTGATTCCTCCCATTTTGGTACTCTCTCGCTAGTTTTGGCGGGTGCTCAGAGAAAACTCGTAAATTAGGGAAGAACATTAAAATCGGGAGGTTAGTGGCACTTGTGTTTGAGAGAGAGGTCGAAGCACCGCTTCTCGGAGACCGTGTTTCGTTTTCCTAATTAACGCATCGCGAAATGCCGACTTCGAACAAGGGGACTTTGAGAAGAGAATCTCGGGAGAGAGAGATTTCCGTTCGGTCCATCGTCACCTCCCTCAGTGGCGTGCGCTGTAACAAGTGGATGTGGCGTGGGCGGCAGAGATGTCCATTTGCAGCCATACCCATTGCCTATGTGCGCACCACGCACTACTGAATAGAAATCATGGTCTATAAGAGAGAGCAATCTCGGAAGATTATGTGAAACGGTCATTAGCTATGCTTTAATGGAACTGCTTGACCGTAAACCATTACTTTGCCATAAACACTTTTTAGCTCAATTCTTCCTTCAGCGATTTGAAACACCCAATAGTATGCTCATCTGTGGCTCATTTATGAAAGGCGTGCAATCAAATTGCCGCGTTAAATATTGGTATAAAATGATGATTGAGAAGTAAAATAGAGTTCGAAAGAAGGATACGACCCCCTCCAGTACAATTGCAAAGGTACTTGTAATTTATCTACTTCCAAATTTCTTAAAGGACGAATAGTTTTGTCGATATATTCACATCATTAGAGAGAGTTTCATGAGAATCTTCCGTTTATTTAGTATTGCTTCTTTATTCAAAGCTGAGCTCCATCATGTCAGATGTAATTCAAATGTTCAACAGCATAATAGGCAGATATTATGTCTCGCAAATCTACAGTGAATGTTTATTAGCTATCTATCTAGCACTCATGTCTTTGAAACTAGTTTTACTAAAGCATTTCAATGCTAAATCACCAGCAACGTAACTCATATTTTTTTTCCATTTTTACTGATAAGCAACTCCGGATTATTTTAAGTTTCCAAAGACTGTACATCTACATGAGCTTACCTAAGCGAAGATATTTCATAGGAGTCCCATAGAATTTAGTATGTTATAGAGGATATTTTATCTCTCTTCTACAAATCCCTAAAAAGTAAATATTACTGAAAATACTTGGCCCATCCTTGAGCCATGGGTATTTTTGTTTTGTGAAAAATAATTTTCGCGAACCTGATATAATTCTCAACGAAATACCAAAAAATTCTCACCTAAAGAACGCTAAACCTTTCTCTGGGAAAGGTCAGAAACATTAATGTGCGAACAAGTTACCAAGGTTTTGTCAGGTTCTCTTTCAAATATTGTGAAAAGCGAAAATCCTAAGCGTTTTCAGAACTTTAAATATAAATTTGTTTTATCCTAAACTAATTTTTGTACTTAATAAATAAATAAGAGAATAAATAATCTCTTTTCGTGTTTACACACTGAACGTAGAATATCCAAGCTTAAGGAAATTATCTTTGCAGTTTATCAGTTACAAAACCGCTTAGAGTTATTCATTCTCAACTACCGTACGTATTATCACAACCAAATTCATCTTGTTTATCCAACAGAGCAACGATTAGTTAGTGGTTGATATTCTTGAGCTCCAAAAATTTATACCAGCTAACCATTATTGAAAAGCATTTCGTACAGAAGTGAGTGCACAGGATATAGATAGGCAACCCGCTTCATTTTTTTCAGCCCAAATTCTCTAATGGTCACGGAAATTTTTAAATCATTGACTTCGATAGAATAAGATGTTTCGCAAGTTGAAGATTAACGATAATCGTAAAAAATATCATCATAAGATATATAGTTAGAGTTTTAATCTCATCTTTCTGAAAAAGAATGGTAACTTTTTACTAGATAAGAATGTTACGTAATCGCGAAAATATTACGGAATGCGGTGTAAATATAATCATCACGCAAAATTGAGAATATAATAAAAATATTATAATACACTAATAATCACCTATTCAAATATAAACATAAACAAAAAATAATTATAACTATAATAAATAATAAAAACTTTACACGAGTCAAAGTAAACTTATTATTTCCATTCACAAACTAAAACATCATTACCGCATTTCCATGATCTCTATCAACAGTTGTAGTAACCCTTGTCTCACGCTTTTCGCATCCAATCATTCCCTCATTTACGCAGGGCTGCAACGCATCCATTCCGACAGCAAATTAAAATCCAGTTAAAACTTCCCTCAGGTTGTAAGGGAACACCAAAATGCACCCTACGATTCTTGTGCTTGTCACATAAACTCTCGGAAATGGAAAAGCTCACGGAGCTGCCAAGAGCAATCTTAGCCGCAGGGCTCCTCCTCACTATTTTTCTAACGAATTTATTAGGTATCCACGACGGAGTAGTAACTAAGCTACGCTCACAACCCTCCTTCAGGTCCTTCGGGGTTGAAAAAAGGGCCACCCTTCGGAACCTGTTATGTTTACCAAGTGTCTTTTAACCGCTTTAGTGTTATGGAGTTCTCCGTAGTCCTGCCCCCATTCACAGTGGGCGTGCGAGCAGTTAACGGGGGGAGGAAAAGTGGGAGGGGTTAGAGAGAGTCCGTGCTCTCTTTAAGAGCCGACACACAGCATCTCCAACGGCGACAAAACACTAAACCTAACCGAGTCGCGCTTAAAAACTTTTTATGAAGTCAACGAGGGAGTTTCATGATCTCCTGCCATGTGTTTCCATGGCACTCGTTCCTGTAAATTCGTCATGAAAGTGAACGGAGAAGATTCCCCTATAGTACGTCGAGATTCTGGACGTGATAAGACGCATGGATGCGCTAGAGAAAACAGAACTTACGAGATACTTTTTAATGCACTCGACGATTAGATTTAGATTTTTAGTATGCTCTGATTTAATGGAGTTTTCTGGGAAGAAAAGTGAAAAAACTTGGGCCTGTTTGTTATCTTTGATTTAATGGAAATTTCGAGAAATTTTTCTTTACGCGGGAACAGATGTAACCATCAGAATGAGCTGAAGATATCATCCCTTGCGCGAAAGAAGAAAAAAGGACACGAAGAACTTTTTTTAACGCCTGTTATAAAATATCGTGCTGTTAAAAAACGATTTATTTAAAGGATGCATAATTTTTGTGTGCTGGTGGGAGACGTGGTTTTTTTCGGTACTTATGATTATTTTACTGGCCAAGAACTGACATTGAAAATGGGCATTAATTTATTACTAAACAAACATAAATTAACAATTATATCAATTCGTGCTTAATTAAGTATCATCATGATATAAAAAGATAACTTTCATGCATAGATTAGGAACTTTCAAGTCTACAATACACATAGAACGATTTAATTCAGAAGAGGATACCGTTCAAGAGCTTACTATACATTATACACAACCCAGTACATTGTGAATTAAATTTACACTCTACGTGATCGAACGATATCTCCCAAAAAATTTCCTAACCTTGGCCTCAAAAAGAGCAAAATTTTTTTACACCACTTTAAACCAAAATTCCAATTTAAATATGCCACTCATTGATAGCAAAAGGATCCCGAGACATCTCGTTCCCTTTCCTTCGGATTGAAATTGGGAGTGGACGGATATCGGGATAAGGCATCGCTTTTCAATTTGAAACACGTTATCGACATCGGGCTGGATTCGTGGCCATATGGGGGTATAAAAAGCGAAGATGGCCTTCCGTAGATTACGTGTGGGTTGAAAGTGGTGGAAGACAAGGGCGGATATATGCCCTGAGGACGCATGCAGTGACCCAGTCGGGTCTCCGCGGACCAGCAAGCAAAGGAAAGCCGAAGGGAAGATATGCAGAGAGAGAAAAAGGGTGGAGGGGATGGGTGGTGGAAGGGGAGGATGGAGATTAGGAGGATATGTAAAGGAGAGGAAGAAGCAATTAGGAGTACATAACATTATGGAAGAAAAGGACCGGAAGGGGGATGTAAAATGGAAAGAACGTTGGTGGTATAGAGACTACTATTAGAGAATACTATTTTTCGGTATGATTCACACTTACAGAACACCAAGTTGACTTTCATATTCTATTCTATGATATTATAGAAGAATAAATTAAAATGAATCATCACCTTATGCATCAATATTTGTCGATATTATTCAAATCAATACATCGTTAGAATCTATCAAATATCATTTGCCTATCTCCATGCAGTTACGTATAAGGCTAGAATATTATTGTGTGGTATCAATCATAAGTTTCAACTTTAATATAATAGAAAAAATCTTTCTTAAGTCAATATACGTAATATTCATGTTTTTTGAAACATTACAACTGTTATTAGTGGATATAATACCCTTCATGTACTAATAAGTCGTATGAGTTAAAACATATCGTTCGCTACATCAATTACACAAACGATATCATTTCGCACTTCAGGTAAAAAGAAGCGAAATAAACAATCCAAGTTATCGAACAAATATTATCCCCTTAACAAATACACTGAATCAATACCGTCGTGTGATTAGTGTCGACATAGCTAGATACAGCATAGTGTAGATAACATTAATGAAGACGGTAGTTAAATAGAGAGGTCACACATTTGGGTAGCGAAGACAAGTTTGTATTCCGAGAGGTCCTTTTGGTTAATCTTCCACGGAGAAAAGAGAGAGAGGTGGTAACTTTTGGGTGTCGAGGGGTTGGAAACTCACATTTCCGGGTCAAAATTCGGAACAGATCAAAAGGGAAAAGGGCGACCTAAATGAGACGAGGAGTTGTCAGGACTGGGGTTGACCCCACCGGTTCCCATTTTCACGCAAAACGCCTCCCACGTAGAGGGCGCGATGTGCCCGGGCTGCGCTAATTGGACCCTTACCGAAAAGGAGGAGGTGACAAGACAAGGAGTCGTCGGCGAGGGTGTCGCAAAAGAGAAGAAACTGCATGTGATCGATCGACTATTTTGGCTCGCCTTTCCCTTTTTCGACGGCTTTCCTTTGACAGTGAGCGGAAGCCGATGAGTGATGACTTTGCTAGCACGGGCTTCGAACGCGCGACCATAAACTGTCCATGGACCTCCCTTTTGACGGTAATTAAGATGATTTCTTAAGAGCACATTTATATGTACGTATATTAGCGTTAGATCTTCAAATCAAAATTAGGTAAATTAACGATAGACAATGTCATCATCGAACATTAGGCTGTACTACCTTTTAAGTCCAATTTAATCTAGAAATAGATGGGCTTTATAGTTAATTAACTCCAACCTAATAAGGGGTATAATCCATATATCTTCGCAAGGATTTCATTTCATTTAGCTAAGGTTCTTAACTTTAATTTAATAAGTTTTCGGATTGTCAACCCTATCTATATTCATTGACTTGGTAGTAAAATGTTTTGTATTCTATATTATTATGAAAACAATATTACAAAAATTATAATCGAGTTTTATCAAAACATTGAAAGTCTAAAAATGTGCTTTTATGCGGTACATCTCAATGATATGAATGACACTAAAATGCTAAACTTGACAATACCGAATACTATACATAATGTGTTAGAAATCTCAATTTATGACGAGAAATATCTCAAAATCTCATTAATAACCATGTAAATTATACGCACATTTTTGAATTTATTACTTAAGATCCGTATTTACATCCACAGGAAGTATGCTATTAAAACACTGATTATTCGTATCTTTTAAAGAATATTTATTCCATACCAAAAGAAATTATTTCCGCTCTTCAGCTCGGAGCACAATTTATATTCCTAATATACCTATTGAGTATTCAAAATCTTCGTTTACTTAAATAATTTCAAGATATTTTATTATAATTCCATCCAAGGAATTCTTTAGGAAGTTAAGTGAGGTATTCATATGCTCCTACCAATGTAAACGGCGATAAATTTCCGAAATTTTTAACGTGTCCTAATGAATGACATGACGTCAATTCTTCCACGAACTGATTTCAATAATTACATCATTAAAAGAATCCTGAGATTGAGAGGCGTAAAAATAGAAAAATGAACACCTTACATACTTAAAATAATAAGTAAAGTTGAAGATTCGAAATTCAATGGATCGATAATCTTATATAGCAGCACGAATGATTTATACAAATATATCAGTACTCAATGGTTAATACGCGTGTTTATTAGCAAACGAAAAATAAACGATCTGAAAGTAACAAGAGAATGAAGGAGTTAGGGATAAAAGGATGAAAAAATATATAGAATACGAGGCGCCAAAGTGTGAATGATATGTACGGGTGCTGTAAATGGAAAGCCGCAAACATAGGAGAAAAGATGCAAAGGAAGGGAATATTATTTGCTGAAGGCGAGATCGTGGCTAGCAGCCCTTTTTCACACCTAACGCAAGATAAACATATAGACGGCAAACGAGAGGGTTAAATATTAAAATATACAAATAATGTAAATGGTTAAACAGAATTTGTGAGCGGACGAAGACATTAATATTCTATTTCTTTATGCGCCACAAATTATCGGCTCGTAAGATTTCTTCGGTTGAGTGCGGAGTTAACGATCTTATTGGAGACCAAAAGATTGCAGAGGCTGTATAAATATCGAGTGAAAGATATCGTAAGATAATCATAACAAATACGCAATCGTTCTCGTGGATAATACAAATGCGATGACGCGAAACTTTTCGGTTACCGTCATCACAAATGGTTTATACATTCAAATATTGATTTAAGTCCATTTATCGAAACTTTGATTTCTTAAATATCTTTTGTTCTCTATCGACTTGCAGGGCGACAAATGATAAGAGGAGACTACACGTGAAGAGGCCCATGAATGCATTCATGGTGTGGGCACAGGCAGCCAGGCGCCGTCTGGCATTGCAATATCCTCAACTCCACAACGCTGAACTCAGCAAGACGCTTGGAAAACTTTGGAGGTAAGGAATTGAGAGCTACATATTGACTTCTTTATAGACTCTATAACTGTATATAGATGGTTTTCGACGTTTGCGATGTCAATAACTACAAACAATATTCATCCAGCTATCAATATTCTGACGTATTTCCAATTATAAGTTTCAATGTTAGTCAGTTTCTTCCTTATGAAATATTCTTATCCAATAAAAATTTAGCGATAAAAAAGCGTGACATTCGACTACACCATTTTTTATTTTGTCTTCATTTCTGTTCGACGTTAAAAATCAAATCTAACTTCAAAGTCAATTTCTTTCTTGCCTACATCTTACAGTTACGAGATTGTATATGAAACGGGCGCCGTAGTGTAGTGTACAATATTAATGAAAATTGAAAAAAAAAGGAATAACCTAAAAATCTAGAATCTACCAGAACTCGTGATTAAGATAAAAATCAGTCTTAAGTGATTTATATAGAAATTATAAACTTTTCTACGCAGTTACGTTCCTTTACGTTTGATCTGATAAACCGAAAAGTTTCATACAAGACTTTATAAGCCAGGTTTGATAATGAGGTTAAAAGTATATAAATATTATAATTAAAACCATTGAATACCCTCCAATATCACGGTCTATTCACCTAAAAAGTTGGACTTTTCCGTTAAAAGGTTATGAAGATACAGGGACAGACGGTATCCCGAATTAAGCAGGACAAATCAATACGGTCGCAACTTGATAGTAGAGCATCGGCATGAGAGGAGGATGGTATGCACGGGGATGACTGCGCAGTAAATAGGGCGGTGGGTGGGCTGTTCATGTGCCCCCCCACGGCGCTAAGATCAAACGTGAACACACCGACAGCGTCGACTAAATGAGGCATGGGAAAGAAGGCGGAAAAAGATGGAAGGCGGAAGAAAAATTAGGAGAGCGATTCTCGTTTTGCTGATTTATATTTTTCTCCTTGCAGATGCGCAAATTCTTAATATCTTTCTTGAAAGAACACGTCTGCGCACCAGATTCGGACGAAATTCATATCATACTAAAAGGGGAAAATGCACCTTCTTGCACATTCAAATCATACATTTTTTAATGTGAGAATTAGAGAATACTACATTGCTTGCAAGCTGATGTAAATTATACAATTATACACGTAGTAATGAATCAGTCTCGTTTCTGATCAAATCTCACTTCTGCATCTAAATTTATCTATAAACAAACGCATCAAATTACTCAACTTGTATAAATTCTCAATCTAAATCGTTATGTATATAAAATTTTATTCATCTTCCCAACAAATTAATCCGATAAATAGGATCATGAAATATGATCTCGAGACAATTATAGCTATGATATTTTGTTTCAGATTTAAATACGATTTTTATATTCTATTCTATTATACTATTCACCACTCCAAACTAGGTAATGCCAAGATGTGAATTGCAAAGAAAATGCTGCTCAAGTTTTTCATAATCTTATAAACTTAATTACAACAACCTTTTCGTATAAGCTGACTCAAAATTATTGTATTGCAACGAAATATTGATAATTAATAATATCATGATGACTTATTTCTAATCTCACGAAATATTCATTACTGGCTAAATAAACACGTTCCTTATATGCAAGACAAATTATAAATTTCAATTCGAACCAAACAATACAAAAATGCACTAATTCATTTCGGATATTGGGGAGCAATATTTATGTGTGTGTGCATTTGGTAAGAATGCATCTATGCATTCTTTAGGTTCATTTCCTGTTCATAATGTACCATGGATGACTTAATATCAAGGATGAGTATTTTGACGGCACAGCCAAAATTTTAATTATATTCGCCTCATAAAGAGCCTTTACGACCTTTCACGCGAGAACTTTAAGTGGCAACCCAAATTTACGACTCAGCTGTTTTAGAGTGGTTATGTTTGGCTGAGGACCGACGGAACACTTGAAGTACAGCGGATACGGATTAGGTACGATGATGAACTCGGTTTTAATATTCTCACGGTTAGAAAGAATAGGAAATTCAAACCCATTAAAAAAAAACAAATAAAGAAATATGCGATTTGTAATTGACTTGGATCCGATAATTAAAGAATGAGAGATTTGATTCTCTATCAATCAATCCAGAATTATAATATTTAAGTCTAATCTTTGATTCTTAAAAGAACCGTTACAGAAATTCTGAGTCAATTTTTTAATTAGAAATTTCCTGTTGACTTTTCAGTACAAATATTTATAAATAAAAAATTCCATTCTTCCTAATTTAAATTTGTGAAAATGCATTCAAAGTAAGTTAAACTTCTTAATAAAATATAAAGAGGATATTTCCAATTAATTTCTTAATAATATATTAATTTTATTGCTACAAATTCATCTCATTACTTTAAGACTTAACTTTTTGTAATTGTATATTTAGCGTTCGTATAAAATTATGCACAGAGAAATCTTTCTTGCATGAGAATGAATGGCTCTGATATATATATTACGATCATCAATGAAAATGTACTCCTATCCGACTTACGTGCACTAAAAGATCGATTTAAGAGACGAAAAAAAAAACTTGAGTAAACAGTTTATAAGAGATACGCTAAACTGCCAGTTCTTCCGAATCCGGAAAAAAATAGGAAAACAGAGTGTGGAATAATTTGGATCTTGATGAAACCATTGAAGAAAAGGTGAAATTTTCTAAAAAGGGGAATAACAAGGGCGGGGCGGTGGCGCTTTTGAACGCAATATTTATCGCTTTCGATTAGCGACTGGCTCGCGTGATTCACAGTAAAATTTCCTAACCGAGTAAGGGCAGAATCGAAGCTCGCATTTTAGAAGGTGATGTAAGTTTTGTGGGAAACATCTAGCTTTTAAAAAGCGACCAAGAGAATCTCTTCATAATGCACTAATATTATGTTGAATTGTTGTCATAGATACTGATGTTTCTACGTCTATCGACCCCAATATCCATAACGATGGATTCGTTACGTTGAGTGGAATATTTCCTGGAGATTTTTTTACACCTGAACTGCAGAGTCATTCTTGTCATTGATCCTGATTAACGATGACAGTGGAAAGGAACGTGATCCTTATGGGTCGAGACGGAGAATCGACGACAAAAAAGGAATTGTGGAAAGAGTTCTCTCTGGGAATCACGGGGATAAGTCACGTGGCACCGTTTGATGCTCTTACAAGAGTGATTAATCCCATCATATCGTACTTTAGATTGTGATTTACGATTTAAGATCAGAGTGGGAAGAAATCGTTCGTATTGGTCACTATTTACAAGATTTCTAAGATGATAATCGGCGGTTAGATGTTCTCGGTTCACATGTTTATTAATATTTTCCAATTTATAGCCGCAAAGAGAAATTATCAAGTTATTACTCTGTCATAATAACAAAAAACAATGAAAAATGTCTCATGAACCCTGAGATATATATTGACATAAATGCCTGACAGAAAATATTAAATTTAATGTATTTAACAGAGCAATTTTAAAATATATTCTTTGTTGGAGATTTCAAGTTGTATCGAAACTGGCGATAAAAAAAGGAAATTATAAAATATTTTACTTCGTAGAGCCTTAGATTCTTATGTTTTTCTCACTTATTGTAGTCTTTTCGGATTTTCCCTAAATTCAAAGATTTTCTCGGACTAATAATTTTTTTAAAAATGTGGCGAGTAATTAGATGATTTCACGATAGTTAGTTCCTCTTTAAATCTACCGCAAACAAGAAAATTAAAGGATTTTAAAGTAGCTATAAACTGTGAACTAGAATTTTCTCTTACCTCAAGGCTCATTTTGTTGAATTTTCATAAGAGCAAAAAACTGAAATAAACTAAATATAAAGACTTGATAAAAAAAGATGAGATCGTTCAAATATAGGGGAAGCGATATTTAACATCTTGGGAACAGATATTTCAACCAGTTAAAACGATACCCTTTCGAACGATCTGGGCTTTGATTGAGAACCTAACACATCACAAGAAATTAAAACGACTTCGAGAAGACCTTCCAGCAAAGTATAATCATTCACTTTGCTAATCCATGCACCCAATCAGTCAAGATTCCAAAAAACCCTAATTACATTTCCATTCATTCCTAACCTTTATCTAACCTTCATTCCTTCGGATCTTAGAGAAAATCTGTATACGCCAATAAGAAAAAATTCCTTGAGAAACTTCATCCTCCAAACAATACGAGAAATAAAACGAGCATACCTTCATCTCGAAAGGCGAAGAATGCATAAACACAACTCAAGCGAATCTCTCGCTTTTCTAAACAAATCCAAGAGGACGGAAAACATTGACCATCTGCCACTTCGGGTACCGGCACCCAAGATAATTCCGTACTTTTATAATTGTGATAATGAGATCTTCAAAGTCGGGAAATTGTCTTCACTTGAGAATCCCGACTCCTTCCTAATCAACAACGATGTGCTGGTACTTTCCGTTTCTCGTAATTTTAATCTCTTTTATCTTCACTCGCATTTTCTCCATCTCTAGGTACAATTTCTCCTACTATACTCATCTCCTCTTTCGCTATTTTCTCTTACAGTTTCCGTTATCTCGTCCGCTTTCCTCTCCATCGACCACCTTCTCTCGGAAGTCACCTCTCGCAAGTGCTAAACGAGAGCCCCATACGATCTTTTGTCTTTCATTTGTTTAAATTCGTTAACGCCGGAGTTTTCCCGCTCGCTGCGGTTTATCACTCTCCTCGCTTCGGCTTTTCAATATTAAGGGAAAAAAAAGGTTTCGGCTGAAAAAATATGTCCACGTTTTTAACGCAACGCTTCCCCTCTTTAGCGAAAGGTTGACGCAACCGCTCCAAAGTGGCGCCCATCTACACGCTCCCGCTAATGGGAACTAATGAACGTATATCCCTCGAACTTCTTTCCGTGCGCTTGTTTATCTTTCGCTCCTTTCTTATCCTATTCTTATATCATTAGCTACGTATTCATCGCTTCGCTTTCATCTAATACTTCTATCCTCTTTCCACTATTCCCCTATAGTCTAGATCTCGTTCGTCCTTGTCTGACCGTCTGGGTCCATCGACTTCTAATGTTGGCCCTCCAGCATCCTATGTTCACGGTACTACGTGAAACGCACTATCGAGAGTAATTTTACCAACTATCGATACCATTCAAAATGTTTTCTTATCTTTACCTCCTTTATTTGTGAAAAACCCTTAGAAGTGACATAATTTACGTAATTGTCGGTCTCATGAACTTGCAGAAATTCACATGTACGTAATTTTTTCAAAGTTCCGAGTGATTGAATACTTTCATTTCAATTTCTTTCCCAATTTAACTAGTAATGAAGATCACACGAACTAGAAACTTGATTTAAATCTTTTGAACCTTTATTTACAATTATTTATAACGAAATAAAATCGATAAGAGCATCGTTTATTTCCAGAGCTAAGTATTCAGTATTGGCATCATTATATTCATCATTATCTTTATCCTATTAATTGTAGATAATGGAGGTAATGAGAGACAGTTACGAAAGCACTTATAAAATATTAAAGAAAGGTATTAGTATATTTGGTATAATTAACTTCAAGGACTCTATTTAACTAGGAAAATTAGCTAAAATTTTTTCACTGTCAGAATTTCATCATATATCACGCAAGAATCAAAATAAATCCCAAAATTGGCATTTGTAGGGAAGAGAGTAAGGAAAGAATAAATTCTATCCTGGAGCTACGCTCCACGACTGGACCAATGGGGATTTCATGTAGCTCGGTTTTAAACGTTACGAACTCCTTCCACCTCCACCGTCTGCTCCTTCCCCACTTGTTTCAGCCACGAAGTCTCCGTGCGCCCGCCAGTATTTTCTTAGCTCATTTGTTTATTTTTTCGCGCAGGCAAATTCCCCAGACTCGAACGCCTTTATGATACTAACTCTGCGTCATTTGCATGAGCCCGACAAATGTATATTCAATTATTACGTTCCTTCCTCCAAACTTTTCTCGCCGCGTTCAATTCGAAGAGCATTAAGAGTCACTCTCTTTTGTGTGCCTTTATATTTAATTTCGCGGAGGATTTTTTCGCAGCTATTTCGCGATGCTCTAACCCTTGGGCCCCTTGGATTTCCTTCCCCGAGTTCCCTTTCTACCTCCCGGGAGACCCGACGTCTCTCATCTTATTCCACGCGAATGGAAGAGGATAAAAAAGTCTACTACGGTCTGACAGCGTCATTAGCGAGGTGCTAATGCGAGAGACGTGAGCAGAATTCGGAATATCCTCCGATCCGTTTACCCCCCGTCGACGAATGTTTATTTTGGCAATGTTTTTGTTTCCATTTATCTCCCATCATCTCTCGATCCATCTCGTTCTTCTCTTACAAACGTACGGGCAAGGTTTCGGTCGAAGTTGACCGAAGAAGTACGCGAAATGAGAAATACGTTAGTGTTTTGTTTCGTACGCTTCTCTGGACGGTGGAAACTGAGATAAGAAAAGCCCTTTTCAGGTTTTCGGAGGTGAGAAGTCGAAATAAAAGAAGTGGTAACGAGGGAATATATTTTCACTGAGGAACCTGCCCGGCCTCTTCTTTAGAATTTAGTTAACAAATACGTGATACTCGGAAGGTGTAGAACTAAAACGTTAAGCGCTCGGGATCTTGAACTTTCATCGGCGAATATTTACGATAAAAATAACGACGGAAACTGAAAATCGAGTTTTAACTCTTATCTGCTAAGGGATGGTTAAATTTTGTGGAAAATACTAGATAAAGAATTCCAATAGATTAAACCAATATTGATGACCATTATATATATAGCCAAACATCAAGAAAGAAGAAATAAAATTTAAAGGTTGTACGAGAAGTAAGCGATAGTAATGTATCATAATGTAGGATAAAATTATAACGTATAAATAATGCAGCATAAAATACAGGAAGACTTAAATTTAAATAAAATACCAAGGAACGCAACCGACTTTATGAATGACCTCCTAACTATGATTATTGTTAATTCAAACAAGAAACATACTGCTACATTAACTTTCCTTTATACTAATAAATCCTTAGGTAATTCAACAGCAATACTCATCCAGTAACTTATTCACTCTCAATTGTAAGCGTGTCCATTACGGGCATCAAAGTCTCCGAGGTATTCTAACGCAATTTTCAATCATATCTCTTGGGATTATTATCAACGCCATCCCGCTTCGGTATACCATACCTCCAAAGTTCATACAAAACGCTGAACACCTGTATCCTCAATTCTTCCAAATTTTTCACCTATTGAAGGGAAGTTGTCCTCAAAGAGACCGCGGGGGAATGGATATCCGGTACGAGTTTCATTTCTCTTTTCCACAGATATAGGGCTCAATAAAAGTCTACTTCTAGCATTCGAGGGGTAGGCCGAGGGGTTCTTGGCGGTCGCATGTTTAGATTCCTGGACGGCGTGGGGAAATGTTGGGGAATGGGAAGGCGTGGGCTGTAACACGAAAGGGAAGGTAAATCCTGTGGTATCTGGAGCAGTAAACTTCCGGCGAAATATCTTTCGTGGAAAGGCGAAGGAAACCTTGAGTGAGCAATTCGGATGGAAAAAAAATGGACTAAATGAATTCAAACTTGCGTTTCATTATATTACATCAGCGATTCTCAAGTGGGAAATTCCGGTCTTCTTCAGGATGAATAATAAACTTTCCAATGATGTCTCCTCACACTCAAAACCTCATACTGTCAGAGCTTGAGAGACAATTTCTTGATCTCATCCCTATTCGAAATGAACCATTTTTATTTTTCTATTAAATTTGATTGAGTAGATCTAACACTATACCAATTTAAAGAATGAGCAAGAACCATATGAAATCAATTTAAGTAATAATAATGAAAGAAATAAATAATCTTCACTTAAACCTAGCTTTCTTTCACGACGGAGCGCTATTGTACTAACTATACACGTCTTTGGGTAGATTAATAAGCGAAATATCTTATGCTGAAGACAATCGTTTACTGGGCGCACGACATATATTAAATATCGTCAAACGATAAGATAAGTGAACTGCGTAACTTGCAAAACTTACCATTTTCATCCAATGGAAGCGTAAAATGCTGCTGCCTAAATCGAATCAGTTATGAAATTATTATAGAATGATAGACCCTTGAAGTATGATTCCGATTATTTTTCGCTACTCGACAAGCAAGGCTGCAGGAAAAATGCTTCTTCTGCTGAAATCATTCCGATAAACCCGAGTTTACGGCAATACCTCACTCTTGCTCTTCCAGAATATTTTCCTTCGAAAAAAGGTGCTAAA
The DNA here is from genome assembly GCA_020796165.1 of Pantala flavescens. NCBI lineage: Eukaryota > Metazoa > Arthropoda > Insecta > Odonata > Libellulidae > Pantala > Pantala flavescens. The sequence continues at coordinate 13,896,031 of CM036879.1, read as the reverse complement.
TGTTTTAATTAACGCTTGCAAAATTCATACACTTGTATGTGAATGTAGTTATGGTGGTGCGTTTTGGCTTTTAGGAAATTGTGTTATAGAAAACACACTAATCGAAAAGATAGCGAAACCTTAGGAGCTTAACTATCTACCTTAGGACTTCGCAAATTAAGAGTCTCCCAATTTTAAGCTAGGAATGATAAATGCCCTGCGAATGAAAATCTCACAACCTGTAGATTATTAGGAAGTAAAAACCTATTTCCTTTTCGCCGATTTTACCAATTTTAGCATTTTAAGAGACATAATGAATTATTTCTATGATTATGATGTTCCAGTAATGCAAGGAATTTATAATCATTTATAAAGATATCATTGTCATAAAAATGGAAAATACAATAAACAAGTATTATGATAAATAAAATTTTGACGAGTTTTATCCTTAAAATTATTTTTATATAATTAATATTAAAATTTTTTTAACGATATTAAAGATGCTTAATTAGACATGAAAACTTAATATCATATCAGCTTACGGAGTTATATTTATCGAATTTATAAAACTCATCCAAGCAATACAAGTATCATTTTGGCAAAGAGGAACCAATACAACCCAACCTTCAGAATTACTATTGAAATAAAGTCGTACATCTCTAAAGGAAGGACGACATTAAACAATCGAGGGGCGGTGCGATAAAGTGGAATGGGAAGGAATAGGCAAACAAGGGATTCCGGGAGGCTTTGTGTTCCAAGACCGTCCCTAAAACAGTTCAAATTTGCACTAGCTCCAACGCCCTCAAAAACCCCTCATCGTGGCTTACGACCCTGTCTACGCCACTCTGATTTACTGATCCCGGAAGCACTCCCCAATCTCTCATAAGAGACTCTGCACTTCCTGTGTAATTTAACTCGATCTCTCCCCCTCCTAAATAAACTCCACTCCTTCCTCCTCACACTTTTATCTCGAACCCATTCCCTCACAGCGTAATTCATTCCTTCGTTATTGCTAAGGGGACGAGTTTTGGATTTTTTTCGTTTCCATAACCACACGTTGGGAGCGACTGTTGACGTATTTGTAACATCTCGCGATTACAAGAGGAAACGGCAGCTGTTCGTAAACTCATTTTTTATAAGGTGCTGATAATTTTGCTCGCGATATGATTTCCCGCGAAATCATATTCGACAAGCTCGGTTACTTCCTATTAGAGTAGTATACTTATATTAAAAACTCGGTACTTAATTTCGATACTGAAATATCTCGAATCGGCCGCAAATTTTCTTTACTGAATTAAAATTGAAGAATACTTCTTTAGAATATTCGCTGCATTAATATCTTTGTTAAGAGTAAATCATTTGCCATCGAGAACAGCTTTCAACATTAGAAGATAGAAATAGAATCTCAACATTATGCTTTGTTGAAATACATGAAAAAAATAATACCCCATCTTTGCTAGTAAGTTTGCAATATTCATTCAGATCAATTAAATTATATAATATGAATCTTCATGGAAATAATTCTGAAGATAATATTTAAAAAGTCAAGAGATTGTGAAGAATTTAGAAAACATTTTTAGACACAAATGTATTTTAATCGATTGCCTATCTTTTAAAAATTTCCTTTAAAGAAATTATAATTACTTATTAGAACATGTGAACTGCTCTGATGAATAATCTTTTCTTCTTTATGAAGTTCTTTATGAAAACTATTAGATTATTTATTGAGTACAACAAACTTATGATAAAGTAGGTTCTATAAGAACGTTTCTTCTCGAATTTAACTAGAAATAGCTAAATGAAAGGAAAATATAGCAGAAAATTATGGCAAAATTCTTTTTAAATTCTATTAATTTTAATTAAATTAAATTAATAAATGATTATAAATAATTATAAATTAAATAATTAAAACGTATATGAATAACAAAACAGAAATTTGTTGAAATATAAATTCTTAAAAATTTAGTGCTGAAAAAGTCTATTTATATTTTGGGAACATCAACGTTTTATTATCTGCAAGATTTGGCCCTTCTCCGCGGTTCTTGTTTCAAGCCTCGATTGATAACCCAAAAGTCGAATCAAGGCCATCGAGTTCTGAATTTCTGACCCTTGGTTAGTAATTATCTAAGTCCAAAAGCCGACAATTATATGCGTACAAATTAGAGCAAACGCAACGTGACATGCAAATACTGAAATACTACCTGATAGACTAGGTCATAAGGGAGTACTACTTCAAACAATTCGTGATTTAGTTGGAACCTTATCTTATTATCAATTCTTGGAATTACCTACATCAATCTAATCTTTACAGTAATCATTTTGGCTCTATGGAATACGTTACATATTTCGTACGTATTTTAAGGACCTAGCTTTAGAAAAATTTGAAATGTAGATGAATGATGATTTCTTAGGAAATTTCGAATGTTTATATATCTCTTCGAAGAAATTCTACCCTTTCTAATAATAGATATCGCTCTTTGACTCCTTCCTATCTTACTTGAATGAAGATTGAGACTATGCTTAACTTGCTTCGTTGCGGTTCAGGGCAAGTGAAGGCCATTCAGATGCTTTTATTTCATGGCTGAATATCGAAGACGAGAAAAACGTAAAAATCGATTCCAAGAAACCGATTTGGCATGTAAGAGGTTGTTGGCAGATTAAACCCTCTCTTCCGTTGAATTTTAAAATCTTATGCGAAGATTTAATCCCATAAGAAGAAGGGATACAATTTGACGAAATATTGTAAAGGAGACCAAAGTTTTGTAACTATATTTATTATGTTAATTATTGGCATAACTTCACATAAATTCACGAAAGTTTATTTAATGAACTTTGGACTAACATTTTTAAGCGATTTGATGATTTATTGAGGGTGACACTTAAATGATACTCTGAGGTTTCTGATAATGTCACTTCCTCCCTGGATTTAACATACTTTATAGTTCATATTGTGTTTGATGAAGAAAATTAACTTGCTTCGATGACGCATATGATTAACTGTGATGATGAATATTGTTCATAAAATTATATATTCTTCCGTTAAAACATTTCATAGTCTTGTTTTCTCTGATCTTAAAGAAGCTATTTCATTCATAACATTTAACAATTTATTATATACTGATTTCGGTAAGAATTAATAGCTCATTCTGCTCAGTGAGCGAGTTACGTTAAAATAGATAGTGAACTAGGAAGGAGGTAATTTTTTGGAACTATCGTTCTTTAGTATTAATAATCTCTCTTAAAGTAGAAAATTCCTAGCTCTAGGATCCTACGTATCAAATGTTTATATAAATTCAATAATATGATATCGATAATAATAAAATAATTGGCGTGCTTCTTGCACCTGAAGGCGTGGTAGCTCCTCCTATCGTAAGTTTGAGGATCGATCCTAAATTTTCACGTAGTATTTCATGAGGGTGAGTGACAGCTGAAAGATACCGTATTTACACAATAAAGTAATATCACCTGCATCTACGAAAAAATTCCGATTCGACTACTTTATCTCCACTATTGTTAGAGCTCCGAAAGGGAGTTCACAATCACCCCCGCGAACGCAAGGTGAAGGAAATAAAATTCTTAAAACCGGAGGAGAAAGATGTACTCTAAGGCAAATAATAGCAAAGCGTATCGGATACTCCGATCGTGAAAAAACATCTTCGGAAGTAAATTCCTAAAAATAACCTTCTCCTTTTGTAAATAAAGATAGAACCTGATAACGTGTATATATATCAATACGTATACTTGCTCAATCGTAAAGTTTCCCGCCAGCTTTCGCATCTCCTTCGCTATCGGCCAATAGAATTCCTTGGCAGGAGCTGAGGTGAGAGATACGGCTATTTGATTCGCGGGATCTGTTGGTCTTGTGGGACTGATCCACGAATGATTTACAAAAGGGAAGACAGCTGTTGAGGAAAGATTTTCCTAATGTCTTTCCTCGTTCCCTTTCTTGATAGCGTAGGCGGGCTACGTAACTATCTACGAAAAGTTCAAATATCTGCTATTTTCCAGCGTTTGTTCGTTACATCCAGGTGTGCTGCTGGTTTAAGATAAGAAAAATTTTCCTCGAAGCATGTGTTCTCAAACTCATTTGAAATATTCGGTCGTTATGGGCTGGGTTCATTTTTGAAATTTAGATTATTTTGTCTGTCCTTATAATAGGTGTAACTTCTGAATGTAGAGAATTAAAGCCTTCATTTAACTCCTTACTATCTAACTTAAACTAATAAATTCAAGATGTTCTGGCATGATCTTATGGAAAGCCATGTAAAATAAAGAAAAAGAATACTTTTCATTTTCCTAAATTTACGCGTTATATTTATCTATTTTATTTTCTTTGTTGTTTCCTCTATTATAATTATTTTTATTTATATCTATCTGTCGTAATTTCAGTTAAATTCTAAACATTTAGAAGAAAATGAGAATATCCACTTTCTCACTTGAAAAAACCAAAAAAGAAATTTTGTACTGATCACGTAAAGAAAAGTAATTCACTTTTTGCGCTTAACGTTAGACCTTTATTCTCTGAAAAACGTCTTAAAATTCATTCTGCAGACTATTCCATGGACTGTAGTTTTAATTATATTTCCTTGATTAGTTACAGCAATCAACTTGGAATCAATAATTCCGATATGAACGAAATGCCATTTTTCCCTAGACTTAGACCATGTTGTAAAGGCTGATTACTAAACTACCACATGATTGGCATTTTTGTACATACATAATGATAGTACCAGTATCTTCGTGTATACGATAGTACATCCGGAGAATGAATCGACATTCTCCGATTTACCCTTGACTCCCGATGACGCACGATCGAATGCAATGCACTGCAATCGAGTTTCTCGAACTCTGCGAATCGGATGCACAACTATTATGCAAGCGAAGAAATAAAGATGTCGAGGGGAAGGCGTTCATTCATGAAATTCCGCCAGAGGGGAGGAGAGAGATAAAATGGAATGTGTTCCCGCCCAACACAAAATGCTGACACAATGAAACGTAAGGACGTCGCGGCAGCTCAAATATCATAATCTTCGCATGGCGTCTACATATCCGCTTCCGGTGGTGCGGGTCGTTGCGGGATGAATCCTAGATCGAGAAAATCCAAACACGCATTATCGACGAAAGGGCAATTGACCTCATAGAGTGGGGAGATGTATGTATTCTCTCGTCTTGGTTATCGACCTTACGTAACCCGTGGAAATTTACAAGCCGGAGATCGATTTCTTACGAAGTATCTCTGTTGCGAATTGATCGGCAGTAGCGTGATCAGTACATTAGCTTACATACTCACGATGCTAGTTAAATATGAATTAAGGAGCGTCAAACTTTTTATTCGTCTTCGAAATTTCTTCAGTGAATGTTACCGAAATGTTTTAATTTACTTAATTTAAACTTCATGAACTAAATTCTTAGATAACTTTTACTATAATTATTTGATATTTATCACCGTGTGAACGCAAGTATCAATTATTACATAAGCATTCAGTTGAACTACCGCATGGAAAAGAATATGCTGATTCTTATTTCTTTTAATTAAATAAACTGCTTAAAGTGTTTTAACTCCTCGAAAACATTTTCAAACAATGCGATCTAAAATTTCTTCATTCAAAGGTTATTTAATATCTTATTATTCTTTTATTTAAAATTTCTGAACACGAAGTCGTAATGAAAAGTGTGATATGAATTAAAGTTCAAATTGCTTTACCTAATTAATTTATTTGTTTAGCCCTTCATATTCTTGGTATAAAATAGGAGAACAAACTGGTATAGCATTTAAGTAGCAAAAAGAGTCTTTATAATTTAATCACTACATTTAAGCTAGTTCTAAATGCCACCACATTTCGAAAAAGAGAGTATTCCGCTGCTGCTAACAGCAACTCAGTTAACTTAAAAATAGATCCAAGTATGAGCAGATAAGGTCTTCTTTGTTCATGATTCCTGATTCATTATCTTTGATCATATCTTCTAATTCGTATCAACATCGGAATTTTAATTGCACTCATCGCTCCTGGATGTAAATCGCCGCTCTTAATTACGACCGATTTCCAGATACTACTCTACTAATGTAAAACGGTTGACGGGATGAATTAGACGCGTTGACTGCTATGCTTTACATCAAGAGGTGTCTGTATTGGTGACCTCCGCCGTCAGCTTGAATCTCAAACGATTTCTAAACCAAATTCTAATTGTTTAAGACACGTGATACCTTCTCGTTACAATGTGCATTTCTAAAACAGCTCTACAGCTCTATTAGTTCATCAGGATATTGATTAATTTATAATTAACTCCATGAGGAAATGAGATAATTGCGTAAATACCAATCAGAAGCCCTTATTTATCTCCAATTTGAAAATTATTGGAAATGACATAGCGGTTTTGCGAAATGTCAGCCATATTTTATGAAACAAATAGATAATTTCACAAGACTGTGAATCAAAATCACATGTAACGACGTTTTTATAAATTACATATACACATCATTTATTTTCTTTCTGACGTAGAGACGTTGGTCTGAATTAAATAACGCCTTCCGCTGTTCTTTTTCTAACGCTCTAATGCAACGCTAGAATCAGGATCCCATACACTACATGCATACTCGAGATGAAGCCAAACTAGCGTAAAACAACATCACTCCTGGATCTTTTCATCTCTTCTACCCAATACGTATTCCCTTTAAGAAGCCGAGTTTCTTGTGCGCTTTTTACAACCTCCTTAACTAACGATGATAAAACTCCGTGTAGCTGCACTTTAACCGCCAGATTAACCCGTGTATTCTAAATGACCCTTTAACTTTTCTCCCACGAAATTCTTTCTCGTTTTCTACGAGGAAGTACATGCGAGAAATGTCACCGCTAAGGTTCATTTACCCTCTCATGCTCAAGAGCATTTTTACTCTCTCTTGAGACACTTCAAATCTCTGTCACGCATCTCTCCACCCGTTTCCCATGCTCGGATTGTTACCCGTTTTTTCTCTTCATCGTTCGCCTATTTTTTCTCTCGCCCATTAACACTCAAGCGCTATCGATAGCAGTTTCTTAGTATTATACCCCCGAAGGTGGGGAGGACTTGTTCCAACAAACAGCCTCGAATTTCTGTTCATTGTGACAGCTTCATTCGGCTTTACTCGCATTCGAACATCTGTTGAAGATATCGGAATACTAAACGAATGGGTACTTAGGTCTATGACGTATAAAAAATGACGTTTATCAACCTAATTGGCGAGTTGAGTTTTTGGACATAAAATCCTTCGAGAATCAAACAGTCGATAGAGTTTCACGGATGTTTTATACCAGCACGAATAAACCGGTGAAAATTATACTTATTTATGACTCAGCCTTATTCATGCAGTTTACATACGATGTATTAACTTATCAGTATTGTAGCCTCAAAATAGACTAATGAGTCATATTTTCCTGCTTTAGATTTAAATTTATCATAGCTATAGAACAAACTCGATTAAAATATATATATATATATATATTAATTCATAACAAATTAGACAAAAATTCCTTTCCGACAATTTATATATTTTCTATCCATTTTAAGACACGCTTTAACTCCACAACTGCGAGAGAATATTATAGTACATATATCTCCAATGAAAACCTTGAAAATATTTCAGGTGGACCCCCAAAGTTGTAGCTCCACAAATCTATCTGCTTCGGCTAAGTTAAAACCTCTTGGAACGTTTATACGACCATATTACACGATAGTTCTTTCCATAAACTCTTACTCCGATGAAAGATTCCTCAAACTGCTCTCTAAAGCCCATATATATCTTACTCATTATGCGTTGAGTTTTCTTCTGGCTTTAATCTCCATTCTCACAACCCCAACTCCCTTTTCCTAGAGTGATGCTTGTTAACTGCTGCCATCGATAGACAAGAGGCAGTGGCGTTGATGATGAGAGGGAATGAGTAGCTTATAGCAAAGAGACAGATGAAATGGTATACGGTGACCATTACTAGGATTAAGAATAGAAGAACAGCAGAATGATTGGGATAGAAGGAAATCAAATACGTGTACAATTCATCCGTTTTGTACAGAAATACTCCTTTATGCATTTTCATTACTAATATCCGTTCCGATATTTGGAAAAAAATTATTCCCAGTCTTAAGAGGGTTATTTCAAATCCAATTATCCTATAAATGTATCTTAGACTTACGTTATTTCTTACAAAGCTTTCTTACTCATTCACCTTAGGTGGAATTATTTATTATTGTACAATTGATTTATTTGATTTATTTCCTCGTTCACCCGTATGTATTTGCACATACTAACTATTTTACACCATGAATTTACTTATGAAGATATTAAATTAAACCATATTAATATAACAAAGCTCTTCCATGAAATGCAACGTAATAAGTGACATTCACGATTTTCCCCAAGCTTCCTATTTCTTCTGGAAAGAGCGTGGAGCAACAAAATCAGTAAGGTACGGACTGAGGGCGGAGACAACTACCAGATTAGTCGAAGATACAAAAAGAGAACAAGTGAGCGGAATAAGAGACGAACCATACATCGATCGTAAAGATCCTAAGTGTGTCTGGTCGATTGCCACTTCTGTTCCGATCCTTCTCGTATCTCCATAACGGTAGAAGTGGACTCATCAGTCTTTTTACCACCTACTAAAACCCCTCGAGCCAATGACTCAGTGCGCAAGAGAGAGAGGGTCGTTTATTCTAAATGTTGGTGACAAAAATGAGGGAATGCACCTATATTTTCTATTTGACTTTCTCGTTATATCCGGGGCACGGGAAATAATGAACCACTGTCCGCGTTCGCGGGTCAGTTTGTCACTTATGAAGGCGAGCATTGGAAAGCTGTTTAAAGAACTGTGGATAGTTACTAAGGCAACCGAAGACTTATTAAACATTATTAGGAAAAATGAAAAAGACAGGAAGGAAAGTGTGGGATAATTGAATTCACGAGTCGTTTAACTGATATTAACTGACGAGGAAAATCTTAAACGATTCTGCGATACCAAATTATAGAGGAAAAGATTAAGGAAATGGAAATATAAATACACTAAATATATTGAATAATTTCGTATGTATGCACAAAAAGTATAAAAAAATTCGACTTTTCAAATTCCCAGATTTGCATTCATAAAATGAAATTTGAAAAATGGACGGAACATACTCAAAATCTTCAAGGAATGAATTGAAATCTATATCAAGAAGTTGCCTTAGTAACACGTATTATTGTTGTAAGAAATGTTGTTGGATTAAAGTTAAAAATTTTTATATTACGAATGAAGAGTCAATACGATTCCAAGGATATAGAAGTCAATACGTTATAAAGTAAACTTAAAATTCTACTATCATTAAACCGTACACAACTTTTAAGTACGTTCTACTTGAAAACCTTAAATTATGGATAAGGCTCTAAAAGAAAACTACCTTTCAAAAAAATTCTCAGAAGTAAAAACTCGATTTCCTAAGAGGCACCGAGCTCAACTCTTTGCTACCCCAAAAAGAAACTGAAAAGTGTGAAATGCTGCAAGTTATTTAGGAAAGAAATTTGAACTGTTCCGATTTGGCTATGCAGGAATTTGTCCCTGGAGAGGTGTTATTCGCTCCACCTGTCTCCCCTTCCATCCGCAAAGATCTTGACGTCTTCTAATATCCTCTTTGACACACCGCTATCGGCATGGTGAGCGTTGGAATCCTTATCTCGCAGCCAAACGATACTAGCAACTGTTCAACCACACCCTATCTTCGGCTCTTTCTAGGAACACCTACATCCGCCCCTTCTCCCAAATCCACCAAGATTTCTGCGGCCGCGAGTAACGACTCGTTTACCTTACGTCAGCATTCTAATACGCGATCACTTTTCGAACGACTCTAAGCAATGGATCAATACAGAACAACATTCCGAGTAAATAACCCAGTGGAATCTTAAATCAATTGGCTACTCATTAGTCCTGAAGGTAATATGGATTAAAAGAAAGGTAACTTCTATGTAATTGGTATGAAAAAACGCTTCATTAATTCAATATAAGAAAATCTGCACTTTAATCCTTAACAGAAGACGGACATCTTAGCATAGCAACTGCTTTCAATAATGTGTCATTACTAACCAAACTGAAGGGGCTTCTGTAATTGTGTACGTTGTTTCAGCGGTCCTTGGTTAAGAATATTTATTCTCTTGTATATATCTTAAACTATTCACCATTTACGTAAATTCCCTGTACTGATTAATTATAACAAATCTATTGCTGTTGTGACTTACACCTATTAAACTACTCCCCAGCCAATTATTCTCGTGCTTTTAACTTCGGGGACATGAATTTAATTAAAAAAAGAGCAAAGAAGTATTGTTAGGTTTTAATTCCCTTTTATTTATTTCAATAAACTATACTTTTACTAGCATAAAAGATGAAATTCAACGTCATAATGGACGTGGCTCTAAAATTGATCAAAGGAAACAATCCTTATCACGTCTTAACGAGCAATAATTTATGATTGTTTATTTAGAATTTTTTATTCATCATTCGAAATGGACCGCTTTATTTATTTTTAGATGTATTATTGCCTGGTTGACATGAGTAAAATCGGAAAAATGAAGGGAAAAAGGTCAAAAGTTTGAAAATTAAAGAAAAAGAGTTTATCGAGCTTGGAACTATCTAGAATGTAAAACACAACTGATACTGGAAAAAGAAAAATTCGAGGCGTACTGAATGAAAAGAATGGATAGCTATGGAAAGAGTCTCTCGTATACAAATAACTAATGACAGCCAGTTGTTGAATTAACCGAAGATGTATACAGATACTTGGAGAGGCTCATCAATACGTCGTTAGGAATAAACATGCGGGAATGTTGGAATTAATATCCATTGAGAGCTCTAATTCTGTCCGTGACGAACTCGATAAGGCGCTTTTTAAGGCTCGACCCAAATGTTGACGGGAGTAAGGCGAAGGGACTGCTCGTTTTTGAAGAAAGATATCTCCCCAAGGGAAACAGTTCAAAGGTCAATGTCTTCTCTCCGAAAAAACGTTCCCAATCAGAGGTGCCAACCTTCCCATTCATACACGCAATGTCAGCGTTATTCTTACGTCCCACGACTTCATCTCGTTCACCTATTTCACGAGAAATTATATCTAAGTTAAGCATTATACTATTAACTTTAAGGGCTGTACTGAAATATGACCTTAAGTGACTGAATACCTTTTGCGATAAACATATTTGTTCTCACGTCTCCTTAACGTTACATAAAATATTATAATTTACGTATGACAACATAAATGAGAATGAAAGTACACTGTCACTCCCTGAGTAATTTTGAATTTCCTCGTTATAGAGCCGTAGCAAATTGAACCTCCTTTTCGGTGTTATCTTCTATTTTATTATATGTGATATGAAATAATTGTCGTGATCCATAAATATCAACGAGAAACTTTACCTTCAATTACAAAAATTAAATATTTTTTCGATTTAACGACTTCGTGGATTCCAGCTTCCAATCAAAGTTGTACTAAATTTTGTTTTAATTAAAAAATCCCTTCGAAAATTAGGCGATATATCACAATATTATATGAGTTCATACTTAGTAAAATTTAGCTCATCGAGATAGATTTAAAGTGCTCGTTTTTTGACCGAAACTGAAACGAACTGGAATTTCACCGAATTATCAACCGAAACATCCCGAAATGCGTGGTCTTAAAAATGGCTCGTCATAGATAAAATGAAGAACGTAACTCAAGGCCTTTTCGCAGACGAAATATATATATTTCATGTCAGTGATCTCAGACTTTGCTATGATAATCTTTTTTATACATTTCTTCTAGAAACAGACGTGAGTATATTTTTTACAAGGTCCTCCAGCGTACGTTTTATGACAGCTATCCTCTAATTTGATTGAAACAGATGTCCGACAGGCATATCGTCGATAAGATTTCTCTGAAAAGATTCAGGGTCCAAAGTTTCTCAACATTTTATTCGGTTTCTTCTTTTTAGCAGAAAGCTGATTAAAATTCACTCTATTTTAACCTTGCTCGCTTCTAAAATAATTCACCCTTCGACATTAGTTTGTACTAACTGACAATTTATCATCACTTTTATTAGGATGTTTCAATAAGTTATTTAAACTTTTAACAGATTTTGATAGCCTTAACTACAATATTTAGGTACTATAGACAGATTATTTAGAAGTGTTAGAAATTTATCAAATCTGATGAGATGATTCATACTCTATCTATTTTAGGTGAAGATTATACATAAATTACAACAAGTTATATAACTAAAAGAATTGATAAAATAAATACAAATATTAAATGATGAAATCATAATCTTTCTCGACATTTTTTTAAAATCCTGAACTGATACAGTCAATTCAAGTAAACTAACTACCCTCCTATTTGAACTGATAATACAATTTTTTAAAGTTTATTAATCCATAATCTAGTAATGAACCTTTAAATCTAAAGCATTTTCATTTTTTTGATTTAATTTCCTGAATACTAAATTTCAATTGTTTATAATCATTAAAAAATACTTTAATGAACTGAAACTAAAAGCGAATCGTTAAAACATTCGATGAACATTAATTAATGAATAAAACCGTCCCTTATCCCTTCTAAAAGACAGCATAAAAATTTTAAAACCTTACAGATAACTCTATCAGTTGGGTAGATATTTTCTCGGTCAACCTTACCATAGAGCGAGGTCGAGACCTCAGGGATGGAGTCCGATACAAGAACCGAGAGAAATCTGTATCCTGACGAAACACTTCCATTCGCGCAGCTTGCGTGGACAACAAAACGGTAACACGCGCCCTCGTGGGCGATGGTGTTGCGCGCCATCGACTCATACTCGTTGTTCTCGCCCTGGTAGCGTGGGAGGTCTCATCTACAGGACCCACTTGTACCGCAGTCATCTGTCGTCGCCACTTCGATACATTCCAACGCCCTTTCTTCTTTTTATGCGCTTTCCCTTTTTAATATCTCCCGATGGATGACCAGACGCCCTCTACGGACGAGAGAGCCCCAGAGAAGGGTCTGCACATACTCCGTCGTCACCGCCTTTCTTCGTTTGTTTTTCGATTCCCTTTATCTCGGATGGAACCCCTTTATGTGACGTGGTTGAGGGACGGCCACTTTCGATCGGGAGATGAAGAAGGCTCAATCGGTTTGTAAAAAAGAGATGTGCGCGCCCTGCAATTCCCTCCGTTGGCGATTACGCGCAAGAAGCGTTTGAGACTCTAACAGATCTATTGGGGCCGTGTCTGCGAGAGGTGCTTGAAAAACAACTGCCGTTTTATGCCCGCAGTGCACATTTAAAACGATTATCTCCCCATTAAAGGCCGTTTCAGAACGCATTGCGTTTCTCCTTTTCTTTCCGTGCATATGAATCACCGAAGTACGTAAATGTGATACAATATGCAATATCTTCTCGATTACTTCATGAATATTGTGTATCGACTTTTTAAAACATATTATAGGATATTTAAAAACCTCTAATGTTATAAATTAATCCAAATTCGGCGCAGGTTTTGATTTCTATAATCTTCCTCTTGCATAATTGTATTCCGGAACCTATATCAACTCCAGAATAGAATAGTTAAGCAAAAAAAACTTGGATAAACCATCTCACGTACATCGTCATTGAAGAAGATCCTATTTTCCGATTTCAATTCTTATTGATTATCAAAATTAGCACATTCGCGTAAGTTACCATATCGGAATTAAAGGTATGCGCGATAGCTGTTAGTATTTTATGTAATCAGAATTGTATGAGTCGTGATACAGATTCTTTTTTATAGTTTCGAAAGATTATTCCGTTTAACGTACATTCTAAGAATCAGAAAACGTAAGCATACATTTTCATTCGATAATAAATTAAAGATTATGAATTGTTTTCAAAGCACCGTGGTGAACACTTCTGCCTCGAAGCAAAAACTTTTGAAAGCTTCGGCTTCTCAACCTCTAGCAGAAAAAGATCGACAAAAATTTTTCAGGTGAAGAAGTCATATCGCGCGAAAAAATTATCTCCGGCTAATTGCTTTAACACTCGTGTTTCCTCGAAAGACTATCATCATCCACTTTCCCAGACCGCCAACATCTGTCCCAAGTCGAGTTGTTCAACAAACTGCGTAACAACTCTATTATACGTTGGGTGGATAAGCGCTAATTCCCGCACCACGTCTTTCTGAAGAGATGCTAACTAGAGTTTTTCAATTATTACGTCGCGATAATGTCGTTGAAGGGATATGAAGATAATTGCTGACGCTTCGAAGTAAGGTTCAAATTCTGTCAAGGACGAAGGTATCATATAGAAGCACCGCCTATGAGTTTACATGGATTATTCGCATGGCAATAGAAAAGTTTACCTCAGAGTCTCTTTGATATTTTGTACAGCCAAGAGCCTTCCGCTATGCTCCAAAATTTTATGCTGTTATATGATATATGCTTTTAGTCTTGCATTATGAACAATGCTATTTAAGGGGTAGGCATTTCAATTATTATGACTGAATTATTGAGAAATTATATAAAAAATCTATTTATACGATAGAGATTCCGTCTCTTGTATAAGCCATCTCAAATACCTCACTAAAACCAACGAGCGCTAACACCAACAAACGCGTGGTTTATGGAATCACGAATTGCAATCGAAATCAACTGAAAAAAAATGAATAAACAAATCATGTTTTCGGTAACTCCTATATTATAAGACACTTGTCCAATTCTCCTAATTGTTTTAACTTATCTCATGATGTTATTATTTCCGATGATAGATTAGGAAAACAGCATTTACAAAAGCAGATAGTACAAAGGGAAATAAACATGCTTATCTACAACTTTTTATTAACTCTCCTGGAAAACGTTGGTAATACTCACGAGAGCGAACTCATGAAGTTACTTCCCACCGCTTGAACCACGTTTTCCTTTGGGATTGCTGTATGACATGCTATAAACGTGAGAATGTGAATGCTAAAGTATAAACATTGGTGCAGTAAAAGTAGTAAACTGATTTCCCTTCCTCTTTGTCGGCATATTATGATGTCTTGGGAAGGTTTCTGTCCACATTTACGATGCCAGTTATACTTGGATTTCGGAGAAGGGGCGGTATCGTCAATCCTTTGTGTAACGTAAGTTAATCTTTTAGGAGCTGCCGATTGCGCCCAGTTGAGGAAGGACAAAGATAAGGGGTTTTTTATGGGAGAATCTACATCTCAATGACGAAATGGGGGGAAAATTATGTCTATGTTTACGACATAACTTTTAAAGAAGAAGTTATCGAGCGTATATTTAGAGACTATGAGACGAATAATGAATGTTGTAAAATTTAACCGTGAAGAGCTTAAAGTCATTCGCTGGAAAATATTTTGACAATAATATTCTACATAAACGAAAGTCATAATATACAGAAGTAGTTAATTTGGTGAAGAAAAAGACCTAAAGAGCTCTATTAGCTTACATAATTGCACTGTGTATCGTAAATAATTATCGCTGTATATGAGAATAAAATACTGCAGAAATTTTAGTCCACCAGACTTAAAATGAATTTGATCTAAAAGTACACCGCTTAAAATCTTTAGCTCTAAATTTTAATTTCGGATGTAAAGAATGACATGAGTCGTTCTAGGAAAAAATAAATTTCATTTATTTTATTTATTACTAAGAAGTACATAACTACAGTCAAAAGCGAACTAATTTCATCAAAAAGGCTTGGTAAGCTTTCCTTGAGATATGCACTCGTAGATATTCAACATTTTGTATCCACTTACACTAATGTTAATTTTCCTAAAGATATCCATCTCTATATACATTTTCAATACTATGACAATAATGGGTGTAAATATCATTTTGGAGCCCAGAAGTTTAGTTTGACGTCAAAATGAAATTGGTGACGATAGAACCCTGTAACTTCTTTACTTTGAGACCAAAAAAATCAAAAACGGCTGTTACACGAATCATCAAAAAGAAAAATATGTAGAACAAAAATACATCTCGAATTTATCGAAGATAAGTTTGGTAAAAGTTTAGAAATCAAAAGAACTACATTTAAACGCGTAAGGATTTGCATAGGAGCAATTTCAGCGATACAGTTGAAGAAATTTCCACCACTATCATTCCTTTCATTGTATTTATCCCACAGCATAAACAGACGGTGGTAAATGAAAAACCAAACCTATTTTAATTCAATCAATTTAGCTCCCAATAAGTGTTTCATATCAAACCTCACGTACTCTGTTAAAGGCGCTAATGAAAGTGTTTCTTTTCAGACTTCTTAGCGATCACGACAAGCGGCCTTTTGTGGAGGAAGCCGAAAGGTTAAGGGAAATACACAAGAGAGAACATCCGGATTACAAGTACCAACCGAGGAGAAGGAAGGGGAGTGCCCCGAATGGAGGGCCCCAAGGAGCAGTTGGAGGAAACAAGAGTGAGGACTGTAGCGAAGGTAGCCCCGGAGGAAGTGTTAATGGTGTGCAGAAATCCTCCAATAGGGTCACACCGAGGGCAACCCCAGGAAACTCCAGTCTTGGGTGAGTACTCGATACAGACGCACATCGTAATTCATAGAAGAGACAAAAGTATCCTTGGTTTATCCTTCTGTTTGATATCAATGCCTTAGGGACAGTTATATATATACACGTATATTGGATACTTCAAATTCAAAATGCAGAGAAATGATATCGAACAGCATCTGAAGATTGTTTATTGATCGAAGAATTTCAAAATTAGTAATAAATTGCGATATCGTTTTAAATTGTAATTCTGTACTTATAAATCAGGAAATATAGCAATATAAGACAGAGCTGAATATATGAAAGTATATTAGTATGAAAATGGGTAATTAGAATATTTCTTGGCGATTTTTTTAGATCGCTCTCGATAATATCTTGATTCAGCGACAATTGAGATACTGCTGATGGTTGTCCTTTTAGAATCTTAACTCTTAAACTATAGTAAAAAAGAGTGTTTAATCAAGTTTCCTTATACCGTGACCCCTTACGTTCAAGCATAAACTGTATATCCTATTATACGTGTATCTCTAAAACTTGAGTCATTATTTAATCTACTTCAATTTCTACTATTCCACTATTTGGCAAAGAAGAATGAAAGAAAGATGATAGTGAATAAAACACTTACTATTGTTGCCTTAAATCGCTTACGAATCCAATGGAATTTATATTGATAAATATCTAGTGAATTGCATCCTTGATAAAACTTTATCATACGTATTCTTGATTCATAAATGGCCGCATTAAAATAACGGTATATCTATTCCATTCGATCAATATAGGAGATCAAGCAAGCCGGACGGAACAAGGAAGTCCGGCGGTAGGAGCGGTTCAGTCTCGCAGAGTCCGAATCCCGGAGCCACGAGCGGTCCACCGACGCCTCCTACGACACCCAACGGAGGAGGAATGTCCCTACAGGGAGAACAACAGCCACAACCTCCTTTGATGGCACCTCTTCCATCGTTGTTAAAGACGGAGAGAATTACTGGTGCTTCCACACCCATTGCATGCGGACCTGGCCCTATGCAAGGTAAGCTTTATTTTTTATTATTGTAAGAACGAAAAGATATGGAACGATACGGAAGACCGGGAATATTGTGATCGGGCAATAAGTTTCTTATGTTCAATTATTATCGTGAATAATTTATTGATCGGCTCTCATTTATCATCGCGAAACAATCTGGGGACCTTATGTAATCGTGGAAAATTACAATTTATATTTCGGTAAATATTCACGAATTATTGATTTATTCGTTTCATGTTATAGTACGTTGAGTAAAATAAGTGTGTAAGTGAAAAAATTAATGAAACTGTATATTACTTCAAAAAACTTAATGATAGCGTATAAGAAATAAAATCCATGAAACTCTTCGCGAAAGTAAATATAAAGAATGTTACAGAAAGTTTAAGTTTAACGAAAACCCTTTAATCCTTTCACAGGTGACCAAAGGATAGACTTCAGTGGAATAGACGTGGACACCATGAGAGAAGACATAGATGGAGCCGAACTGGACCAGTATCTTCCACCCCATCCGGCTCTTACACCAATGGGCAACTGCTTGATCCTCCCACCTCCACAAGGCCACCAAGTATCGCAGACAAACACACCTTCTCCAGTGACACAACCACCTAACCTCTGGACACCGCACGATCAGACGATAGAACCTGCAGCTCCCCTGGAAGGGTACGGAAGCAGTAGCCCTGTGACGGACTGCACAGTCTCTCCGTACCATAGGCCATACAGGATTGGCGGAGTTAGGGAAGATGCTGATGTGAGACCCTGCGGAGATTCGCCCAACTACCACGAGCTGCAGGTGCCCTCGATGAAGATGGAGACGGAAAACCACATGGCTCCTCACCGTGCCCAGTTTGCAGCACCATCTCCCATCTACTACTACAATCACGGGTCCTTAACCATGGGTGGCAACATTGGAGGAATATCTGGAAACAGCGTGGCACAACCTACACTTCAAAGTCATTCTACCTCACAGTTCCTACCCTCCTACCAGTGTCTGCAACAAAGGGCTTTTGGTCAGGGTGTCGGACAGGAGTGGGGTGGTTATACAGGATGAACAGAAAATGTCCATTTTACAGATTCGTTTAGTTGAATCGAATATTACGACAGCCCGATCTTACAGACTTGAAGACTTTCGTAACGAATGTGAAACCGTTCACCGTTTTGAAAATAGTTTAGGAGTGAATACTAATTTATGATGTACTCTATGTAAAGAGTGAAACCTGTTATTTTACCTGATTACTCACTCGTGCAAAGTATAAAGGATGACCTTGAACGTGGGGGAAATGAATTGTAACTAATCAATGAACTGAATTCTGTCAGATTGGTAACATTTCAAGTACTTATTCACCGTAATGCTGAAGTAACTTGTATGGCGATGAGTTCGATATAAGCTGAAGACATTCTACACAGTTGTATTTGAGACTGATAATGATTGGTTTTATATGCGCTCTTTGAATGAGAACTCTTTGTAAGAGAACTTCAGTGATTCAAAAGTGAATTTAGCTTAAAAATGGTCCTTAGAGGGCTAAACTTTTACAATTAATTTCCAAAAGAACGTCAAAATGTAGGGCAATGATTAATGAGTATGTTAATGTTATTGAAAAGAAACACAAAGTGGAAAGGAGTAATGATACATTGTAGTGAATTAGTGTTATATTTAAATAGAGGGAAGGAATGGTTTGGAAATATTATACTGACGAATCTTGTGCTTTTTCTCGAGTTTCAACGTTCGAACTGTGTTGTTTTATATGGAAATATTATATATACATATATAACTCCATAAAAAGCAATATTCATCAAATATTAGATGGACCCATTCGCTTTCTTCTTTTATAGTAATAATTGCGCCTTTTTGTCAGATAATCTTAAAATAAATACAAATGTACTCAAATTTATTTATTAATATATTGAATCTCGGTCGGCAGATTTTTAAACTGCCACCGACTGTTTATATGAAGCATTGGACCAAGTTTCAAGTTTTGTACTTTTTCGTTTTTTATTTACAATTATTACTCAATGTCTTTTTATGTATTTGATATTTATTTTATCTTCAGAGAACTTTCTATGTACAAGATATGAATGTACCATGTGCAATTAATTTTCTACGATACGATGAAATGATCGTATGCAACATAAGCTGCTTTTCTCTCTATAGAAAGTAGGACTGTATTACGATCACTATACAAGTGAATGTCTTCGCGGCTCATTAACAGAACATGTTCTTAATTTTCTTGAGAAATACTTTCTGAGAACATGTCGAGAGAGTGACACCCTTTCCAAATTTTTCATGTGTATGTGAATGACCTGAACACTCTTAATAAAGAATCTATGAAAAAAGAATTTGTCTGATATAGTTGTCTGATTTATCTGTCCTCACAAATGAAAAGCGTACTATTTATGTAATTTATTGTAAAGTACGAGCTCGTATTGATTTGATATAAATTATTTTGGCTCCTGAACAATAAATTAAACTACAATGGATTAGGGATACATTTGGATTGATTAGGGGTGATAGATATCTTTTTCTGCAATATGTGCTTCTTCCTTTCAGAAAGACTCATTAGATTATAAATACATATACACGTACGTTAGCCTACAGCGGGTAAGAAACCTGGGTCTCGCAGTAGTGAGGAAAAAGCTCAGAGCATTCTTTAGCGCAAAAGGATTTACAGTCCTTTAATTGAAGTTCATTCCCTTCAGCATTATACAAGAATATAATAAACAACATAGTTGCATAAATTGTCTCTCTCTCCCAGCTTATCTAATGGGAAATTTTAGTGCAGCTACTGGAAATATTACGGTCGGAACTGAGTAAACCTCAACTCTAGCACTTCGATAACACAGAAGTGAGAAACATCTACGGTTGGAATGAATAATACATCGTTACTTCATACTCAGTCGTTGAGATCGATTTATAGAGAAGCAAAAGTAATAATTAAAACCAAAAAATGTAAAAATTTTTGATAAATTCGAAGAATAACTCAAAACCAAAATTATGTAAAGAATATGGGCCACAATATGAAAAAATTCAAACCTGAATATTGAATAAGTTTCAGTTTCATAAATAAACTTTCAAATACCAACAAAAACACTAAATACGAATAAGAATCATTTAAGATAATAAGAATTCATGTCGTAGAAGTTAACTAAATGCAATACTTAACATGACTTATTAGTCTTCAAACCTTTCACAGTAAGATTTATTTCTTCTAAACAAGTAAAGGATTTATGATTCGCTTTACCATTTAATTTTACACCATTGTATGGCCTCTATAATTTTTATTCGCCTTACAGACGGTATATCTTTACGCACTGGTATCATTATTACGTCAGATTAAATTCATCCAGAAACACGAGTTAGCATCGCTAAATCATCGAAATTAGAAAAAAGGAATGAAGATAATTTAAGGGCGATCATTGGTTAGAGGAGCATATAAGATTTTAATAAAGAAAGAATATGTAGTGAATCGAAAGTATATGACGATTTGAGAATTGCTATCAAAAATATTTGAACATGAAATTCATTAATACAAATAATTACTACCATCCTAGAGATATCAACTGAAATTTTTAGGAAAAATAATTCTTTAACGATAGAGAATTCTAAATTGTATTCAATATCTATTTCATTCGTAGTCATAAATTCTTCTTGTACCGTTGTTCAAACAAAATCTCTAGTACTTAATTATAATCCTCGGAAACACTCCACCACTCAACCTTCTTTCAACAAATCCAACCTTCATACCAATCCAACACGTCATAATGTTGTGGAAAATTACCAACTCCTTTCCTTTCTCCACATTTGACGAGTCAGATTTATTCGAACATACACTCCCCTCTACAGTACATCAAGCGTAACCAAGGAGAATAAACTATCAACAGGTTGCGCATTGCGAGAGAGAGTATGCGTCAGAAAAAAAAGGTAGGGGAGAGTGCGCAGAATGACCTCTTAGGAAGATGGCGCGATACAGCGAATTGAGAGCGCGGTCTGAAAAAGAAAGAAGCGTCGGTGGCCCTTGAGAAATCGAGAGGGATGAGGTATTCGGGTGCTATAGTCCTTCGTGCGTATATATGGGGCCACTTTCTGACATCTGAAAATCACTCTCGAAATCTGACGCTGTCAAAGGAATGCGATTCTGTTTTTTTTTTCGCCGTTCCGTCCGAAGCATTTGTACGTCTGTGAGGAAAGAAAAGGAAACGGCCAGTCAAATTGTCTCCTAAGATGCCATAGCCCCTCCCACTGTTGAAGACATCCTCTGAATGGAGGGTAGGGCAGTAGAGACGAATATTTTCTTTACGTCAAAGGAACGCTATGAGATATACACTGTTATATTGCAAATATCTCCTTCCAAAAATATAAAAATCGTCTTATCAACGCATACTGCAGTAAACAATATCAAATTTATATTTAAGGCTTTTTTTAAGTTTTAATAAATTCTTAAACATCCTACACTGGGATATCAGAGATTATTCGCCGGGATGTAATAATATCAATCTGCACATAATAAATCCATGAATATTTCGTTTTTACAATACGTAAAACTAAAATGCTAACTTTTATAAAGATCGAATTAAGGTAGAAGAGTCGAGGCGCAAGTATAATTTGGCTACAATTCGTATTTAAATTATTTTTAACGGACGAGTCTACTTTTGAATAAAAAAATATGTATATTAAGAATAGAAGAGGCCCAACTACACTACCCTGTGGTACGCCTGAGATCTCTTTGACTTTGTTTGACGTCATGCCATCAAGTTATGTTTTTGAATTCTTCAGATGAATTTTTTATACATCTGATATATAATTCAACTGAATGACCGCAAAAAATTACAATCGACTTCGATTAAAGTAAGAAAGTTTAACCACAGCCAGTTTTGTTGCCATATCAATCATTACCTGGTGATAAAATGAAAATATACCGTAAATGTAAAATGACGAGAAGGATATATCAGTAAATATGATAAAATGAGAAGATTTAGTTAATGGAATAATGGAAACATATACAAGCTTTTTAAAAAATTCCAACCCTACGTCTTTATCCATTAATCTTTCTAATTGCATTAAAATTGATAAATTTAGAGTCTTGAATACATATCCCGCCATTTATATTTAAATAATTTTTTTTTAATGACAGCATAATTGTGGTAAAAATATTTCATCTATTGAGTAACAGAATGTGCGATCAACTACAAAATATCCTAATTATATAATCACTTTTGGATTACTATTTAAATCGATTTCATGGATTTCTAGAATTTTAATTTTACTTAGGAATACTCCATGGAGGAGTCAAAGGCAATTACATTTTTAGAAGTATACTTTCAATGAGGAAGTTTTTTTCGATCTTACAAAAAATAAATGCCTATTTACGCGAACCAAAGTCATATAAATTTAAGATTTTATTAATGAATATTCCGAATTTTTAAGTGAGTTCTATCAATATGATTAGGTATTACACCAACATAAACTTTCTTTGCATTTACTTCACTTTTTACCCTAGAATGAACTTTATCTTTGGCAGAATTTTAACGAAAATAAATTTTGAAAAAAACAGTAAGTAAAAAACTATGAACAAGTAGAGAAAAAAGAGAAAAAATACAACTGTGCAATTTAAAATTTATAAACAATAAATATAAAATAATGTCCCAATCCACAAAAGTTCTGAAGGAAAACTAAATTCACAGCAAGATAGCTACGGGACGAATTTCAGAGTAAATGCACTCCATATCTCAACATAATTTCTCTCCCGAACGGTAACATTTCGAATCCAAAATCGGATGAGGTAAACAATAACAAATCAAACGCTTCACGTGAGAGGTGAATTATCAAACGGTAAACATAGAGCTGAAAATCCGAAGCGAGTTCCCAGCCGATTAATTCGAAAAAAAACCGTTCGTAAATACAAATAAAGAGCAGAGTAACTGGGGTCGGAGAAAACAAATACTTCGATCGATAAATTTAATCGCAATGGGAGTAAATAATTGCTTATCCTTACTTCGCTCCGAACGTAAAAAGGATAAAACGGATAACGAAGGAATAAGTGAAAGGAAGGCGATGGAGGTGAAAGGAGGACGTGAGGAGGGGAGGGGAAATGAAATGGAAATGACGTGTATCAAGATGGCGGGGGAAACGGGGATTATGGACTTGGCGGAGCAATGCAGAGTGATACGTGAGGACGAGGGTTGGATTTCACGCTGGTATGCTACGAGATGCTTCGGCCAATGAGAGAGAGGATGGAGAGTGGGAGGAGGAGAGAGGAAGTGGGTGCGCGGAGAGAGATGCGCGAATATGGACGTGGTGCGAAATCTCTTGGTGTGGGATTACGTAGGATGTGAGATGAAAGAAGAGATGAAAGCTGCGACTGAGTTGGGAGGTGCATCCTGTGAAGATATCTCAAGGCGTTCTGGAAGTATAAATTTTGGCAGGACGAGATGGAAATGGACCAGTGAGATGTGGGAGGGATTAAACCAAAAAATATCTAGCTTAATAGATTCAGTAAAAGAAATAAACAATTCGTTCCGTAGATTTTATCCATCAAAATTCTACACGAATAGCTATTAAACTTTCAATGTTTGATTTACCCTATTTTTGTTATATCGCATGATTTATACAATATGTTAAAATAATTCATATAGAAGTTTTTTATGCAAATATGACAATTCGTTTATGAATAGAATTCGAAATCAATTACGCTTATTCTATTCTATATCCGGTACGATTGACTGTTGTTTTCAGTGTGGTCCTTCGTTTATTAATTTAATACATATTTAATCATTCACATAAATTTAGTATTTCCGATATATCTAGATATGTATAACGATAAAAACCAGATCATTAATAAATAAAACTTAAGAATATAAATGATCATAAATTCGTGCCAAAAGTAATAGTTGATTTTAGCTTTCAGTATTCGATAATTAATATTCTAATTACTATTCAACTCCTTAAAAGTGACAAGTAGCTCATTTTAAAACATATTAGTCTAGTTACAGAAAGTCTTTTAGAGCAATTGGCCTAGAGGCCTTTCTTTAATCAACGCACTGGGGAAGAGCTGAATTTGTCTAGTAGATCATAGGTGGTTTATTTACAAAAC
This sequence comes from Pantala flavescens, assembly GCA_020796165.1. NCBI lineage: Eukaryota > Metazoa > Arthropoda > Insecta > Odonata > Libellulidae > Pantala > Pantala flavescens. The sequence goes on along the minus strand of CM036879.1, from coordinate 13,871,474 downwards.
TCCACCCCTAAACGATCACTTGCGATATCTCTCTGACAGCATATTATAAGTTTACGTTTACAATATTCTTCTCATCCAAAACACCTCGATTTTGGGTAACGAACGCTTTGCTTAAAGATCGAACCATCCTTCATCATCAAGTTTCAATATGACTTTTTAACTTCGACCGACGTATTTGTTCTTATTTTCAATTTCGGAAATTGACTGATGGCTTCGTAAAGCCTTTTTTTATAGCTATATTGACGCCATCTGATAAGGGTGGAGTATCATCTCTTTTTTTCACCGATTTTCCTCCCCTACGAACTCTCTTATCTAACCTACGCTTGGCTCATCTCTTTTATAAATACATACATCCAGGAATTTATCTCTTCCTGGCCAGACCATGGGAAAACGCTCCTATGCTCTTACCCACTCGTATCTCGTATCCATTCGGACGCATTCATCCTTGGAGATGATTAAAGTAAGATTCGATATCCTGGGAAAGCAGGGAGTTTCCAAGTTTTATTTCGCAGACCTTCGCGATTTACGCCGTATTCTAATTGGCAAAGAATCCGCTAATGAGAAGCTTGGAAAATTAATTGAGTCGCGAGATAAAAAGAAACTCTTCGAATTTCAGACAGAATATTTCCTTCATCGGGGAAGATTAAGAAAAATACGGAAATTTCTTCCAGATTCTTAGAATATTATGTGTTCATAAATGATCCGAAAGTTTGGGTAGGAGAAGATATAGCTAATCCTATTTCAACATACAGTAATACTGTAAAATATGTCTATCTTCATTAATTAATTAGAAACGGTAGAAAAATATTCTTAAATAATCTGTGTAAGAGAATAAGGCTATAATTTTTCTTTTTGAGCATAATTAAGTCGTGCTTTTTAATTAAAATTTTATAAGAATGATTTGACAATATGTTCACCTACAATGTTACTAAAAGTGATTCGAATCTTGAAGCACAATTTACTAGCAAACGAAATCATATTTATATCGCAATATACTGTTATAAATCTTTAAAAATACTTTATGTGTGGCTCTATGCTATTTTAGATACTATGCCTGCAGTCTGTTAACTTTAATAAAATTTACTAGTATCCTTATACTTATTACATTTCGGAAGCTTTTAATAAATAAATTCTGCATTATTTGATAATCCTTGTCTCGAACTCGAGTAAAGATAATAAGTATCATAGTATATACAAATAATGGAAATTCTTAAAATCGTAACGTATCATTGCATAGTACGATGTTAACTTTTTTCAGTTTTCTGTAAAACAGTCTGCTTAGAAATATTATAAAAATTTTAAGACTAAAATTTAAAACTTCAAGACTTAATTTAAAACGAAAACTGGTTAAACCGTTGTTATAGTTGCCTGACCTTACTTTGTTTACCTACGGTATCCTACGACATAGACTTCCCTGTAGTTCTTTTCTTTCATTTCAACAGGTATGTTCTTCCATTACCACTCAGAATGAACTTTTAATATTTTCCTTTGAGAAAAAAATGTACGTATCACACCTCAACTTTCATGAAAATGTTAATTAAATCATTAATTTATTTTACATGCATATGTGATTTTGATATATTACGGTGAACAAAAGGTAAACGTTTACAAGTTAATAACGCGCAAATTTACGTTTGAATTTTAGAAAAATTTACGAGAAATATTTACATACGAAAATATTTATAAAAACAGCAATGAGCTCTCAAATTCCTTTAGATTAGATTCCCAATTAGATGAGAAGTTCTGATGTGAAAAAAACATCAAAATCCTTTCCGTTATACCACAAAGATAAGCAGATATGTATAAGAAGGAGTAAAAGATCCAATACCTACTACATCATTTATAATCATTGTGTTTCGAGAGGTCTATCAAACTTGTATCCAATTTATAATAGAGAGATTAGATATAAGTAAAGAGAGAAAACGAACCCTTTTGAAAAACGTGTAGGTGCAGATGTGGTGGAACGATAGGCAGGTGTGTTCGTAGGGAAAGCAAATGAAAAAGATAGGGGGAATGATGAGTCGACAGTAAGTAAAGAACGATTCGAAGAACTCGTGACTTACAAGTACTTAGTGGAAAATCACGTCAATTGGTGGACCGACACGTAGCAGACATGTTCGAATCCAGATGACGCAACTCCTGGGTATTCCCATGTGGTCTATTTGAAATTTTGCGATAATATCATATCAGTTTCAACCACGATTTAAGTAGAAACCGATCTGAAAAAATGACTTCTTAGCCTGGGATAAACCAAAAAAGTGATCTTCACATGTTCATTATTATCCTGGTTAACACCAAATTTGTTTAAAGACATAATCGTTGTTATAATATCTTTTTTAATAAATAATAAACTAACATCAATAGCTAAACAAATTTGGATGTAATGTCTGGAATCTACTGTTCAATGTTTATATCTACGACTCTACAAACAAATTCGTATACTAGTCACTCAAAGCAAGAAATTAAATAAAAACGACTCATGATGATGGAAATCTTACGAATAACTCTAAACGATTACCCGAAACCGAGTGAAATCCTACGTAATATCATTTTAAGGGGATAAATATAGGAAAATGTTTCACACAATCACTTTAATACTTTCCCTTTCGTTAATTATGAATGATCTTCTTGTCCTAAAATGGTTTCCCTTGAATTTTAACTTTAATTGTTTTCTATTGATACAGTTAATCAAAGAGAAACCCACAAGAGGCATGGCAATAGGCAATGAAAATATAGATTTCTAAGAATCAATAACATCTGCTAATTGATAATCAGTGGCGACGGGTAATTCTTGCCAATTACTAAAATGTAAGACTCCTTAACTCCATAAAGATAATAAAAAATCACAAAATAAATCGAAGGACTGTTTTCTACCTATAGACGAATTTTAGACATATCATTCAAAACATATATGAAATATATTTATGCAATTTAATTAATACCATGATTTCTTCATAGAATATTTTTATGAGAGGTGTCTATTTACATAATTAGATAGTACTATATATTTTCATAATCATCGATCACGTTCAAAATTTCAAGAGATTACGCTGAAGGGATGTAAGGAATTAACTTTGATAACAGAGTTCCAGAGAGTATTGAAGAGATGACCTTCCACGAAGTGACGCCTCAACATATAGCTTTTAATAATAGAGTTTATTCCCTATTGCCAAGAATCAGGAGATGGACGCGAAATTTTACGTATAATTCGTCGAAAGTTAAAAGAATACAAGAATAAATATACTAAAAGCAATTCCGGTCCGGTCCAAATTTGGTAAATTATTAATTAAACAAATAATGTTCAGCGACGAATTAGTCTTGCTGTAGATTACTGCAAGATTGCTGCATAAATTCGAAAGCAAGGTTAAGGTGGAACATGTGCAGCAGCGATAGTAATATTTATCGATGGAAAAGTCCACTATTATTACAATCATTAAGTTTTAAAAAAAGGGGCAAAAACTACAAGCATCTTATGTTCTAAAGTAATGATACCGAATCGTTAAATGAAGGAGAAAAAAGTACACGAATTTAGTGGACGATGTGAAATCAAAAGCAGAAGGTGTAGTGATAGGAAGAGGAAGCGGGGTAGATATGAGACAGATGGCAATGCTTACTAGTGAGTAGCGTGAGAAATGTAAAGAAAAAGTAAAGATTAAAGTGACCTTCTATAAATAAATATTGCGTAAATTTTATAGAAAAAGGAATTTGGAAATTATATATACTTATTCTCTCAAAATCACCTATAGGATTTCAAGAACCAATTTTCCTTATAGGAAAGAGCATCGAACATTCCGGAATATGGAACTTCTAACTTTCGAAATATTTTTTGAAAACCGATTCTATTTCTTAAACGTAGTCACCGATGCAATTTTGGGCACTTGCTTTTTTTAATCCAAACAATACAGGACCTTTTAAAAATACTTTCAAGTGAGTAATAACTATTCTTCAGAAATATACCTTCCCTAGCTTGAATTGACACAAATTGGCGAAGAGAAATTCTTAACGATGCCACCCAATTTCGTAAACTCTCTCAAAGTACACGCAAGTTTAAGGTAAAGATCTGTTCAAACGATAACGATGCTCAAATTTACATAGGAGTCAAAACTTTTTTATATCGTTTTGTCTTTAAAATTCTTCTCAGACGAAGAGAGTAAAATGGCTGGATTTGGACCACGTTATATTGTAGAGTATTCCCAAGAATGAAAGAGAAGTTATCATTTCTACCTCTTATTTCCCTTACATTACAGTACTGTCTGAAAATATTCTAAATTTACAATCTGAGTGATTACTATGATCGTTGATTTCATCTGAAAATAATAATGGTCCGATTGCGCTACCCTGAGGGATGCCCGAATCCCTTTCACTAAGTAAGCCAGAATTAATGCCGTTCAGAACCATAACATTCTAAAGTTATTTAACCAAATTTAAGCACTGAAAAGATCACCCATTATTCCTCCAACTTAATTATATCCGCACACATTGATAGTATATATAAAAAATAAAGAATACTTCAGAAGATAAACTGACATCCTGATTAGAAGTAAATAAATTCGAGAGCAGGCATCATCAGCTATTCTTGAGACCCTAATTATAGACACATGGAAGGATCAAAAATAAAATGGAACGAAAAATTTTTCCCTGAACCATAATTTTAAATCGAACAACTAAGGCGTGAATTTGGCAAGAGGGCTTGATAAGGCGACTGTCAGATGTCCAACTCCATTCATTAAAAAGCGAAAAGATGAGAACTATCACAAACCCAGTGACTGGACGCTTTCAGTTAGTTGTGAATGAAATTAATAAAAAAAGGCGATAATACGCGAGTGATGATATCGAGAAAAAAAGGAGAGGCTTTTTGAACGGAAGGGACAATAACAAAGACAGAGGAAGTGAAGTCACAGCAATAAATATACGAAATCGGACTGAACGGGTTCTCGGAAAAAATACTGTCACGTTATGAATAAATTTTTCCCTCTGAAGAATATAAAAAACATATCTCTAAACTCCCTCAATTAAGAATAATAATAAATTAATTCACTGATAATGTTTTTCTTCCATCTTCACCATTCAAAAATCAATTACTTAAAGGAAATTAGGAAATGTATAGATTGAGAAGTTCCTAAACAGTAGACTATTCTGTGTTGCAATAGGGTTATTCTGACAAATGTTTGGAGAACCTGATACATCACAATTTCGTTTTAATCTCCTATTGTAGAGAAGTCTCTTTATCGACGCCGATAATGAAGTATTAAACTGAGATGAAATACAAGACTAAAGCTGAAAATCTCCGAAAAATAAACATTGTATAAAAGGCCTATAATCATGTCTTACGTCTGCAAAATAAGTTATATAGCAGAAATTAACGTAGCCTACTAATTACCCCTGAAAACATTTGCTGAAACAGTTCTTCAAACAGAATATATTACAAAAATAATAAATAGCCCATTACGTAGTTTATTTAACAGGAAAAATTTGCATCGTTTATTCCCTATTCCTGTATAAATCTAATTATATCACTTATCAGGAATATTGATCGATATAACCTGTAAACGAAATTCTGTTACATGAACAAACACTCTCAAACAAGAATAACTCAGGTACTAATAATCAGAAGAAATTCTTAGCTCAGAGACATTCATTTAAAGACAAAACCCAAGTAAACAACATCACCAACCAGACTTGACTTAGAGGTATTCTGTATACCCTTTGACTTCCATCAATTGCGCAGCCAAGTTGAACCGGCACATGACACGATAGCGGCCGCCGGTTATCTTTGACCGGCAAAATGATTCACTATGGGAACTTCTGAAGCGATATAAATCGATCAATAATCATCTCTCTAATTTGAATAGTTCGTGATTCAGATCGTACAGTCGAATAACAGCCGGCATTGTGCTCGGCATCGTAAAAATAGGAAGGATTATATATATTTTGAACAATTATTTCTTATCGTATAAAATATACCCTTACGAACACGAAAAAAACTGACATATTTATGCTTTGATGTACTGCTCGAATTTAAATCGCATTAAATCATCTCACGGATAGCTGAATTTTCGTATCGCGCGGGAGTTGGTCCCAGTAAATATATTACGACCGAATCCTCGAAAAAGCTGCGGAGTAAGTCATCACCCGATGTCTTACATCCGTTCCGTGTTATCGGCCACTCAAAGGACGCCGATGCAGCAAATCAATCGGATGAAACATAAACATCCGTTTTTATGAAGAAACTCGCGACTAAATCGGGATGTTGGAGATATTCACGAGCTTTAAATCAATTACGATTGGACGTCGGAAAGGGAACCTTCGAGCGAATGTTAGGGAGTGTTGCTTCGGAGAGATTCCGTGGCTATCACGACCGGCTGCGAACTGTTCGGCTGCGCGATTTACGAGTAATAAATACGCTTCGTTAAATAGTTATCAGATTTGAATTCTTAATTTCGAATATTATATGTATAATTCATATCTTTAATTACTATCCTCGTGTCGTAAATTATAAACCGCGAATTTCTTTCGCATGCGGACGCAGATTTCGACTCGATTTTCTTGTCCAGCCTCCCTGGTCCATCCCCTCCCTCATCCCCTTCCTCGCCCTACTCATTTTTCCATATTCCACCGATCCACCCGATTGCCATAGTCCGCAGCGCCGTAATGACGTCATTTCCGGCGGAGAGTAAACGTTCCATCATGGCGCCGTGCCCGAGATCTCTGAGTCTCGATAATCCGGAATGGAAATGAAGGACATTGGAAGGGGTCAGAGGAAGACCACCCGACCCCATCTACCGCACTTCCTCAAAGATCCCTCCCCTCTCTAGACAGATCTCCGATCTTTTAATCTCCCGCGAATTACGACCCGGAGATTTAGAAGACTTGCTGAAACATCACGAATTCTTGAGGATGGAGAGAATGAGGTGGCCAGAGGGCAATTTTCCCAAGACGCCTCAAGACGATAGGTCTAAGCTTCCGAATACTTTTTAATGATATACTGAACACTTACTTTTTACTTTTAAAAACAGGAAATTAACGCAAACATGAAGGTATTCAATAAATATATGATACACAAATATGCAGAAACCATCTGCGGATTTCTCTACGCATATTAATCCAACAATCCGAAGACACAAACTATATTCTTCCCTACGCACTATTTTTAAAGTACTTTTCTACACAAAAAATATTTCAGAAGTATAATCATATAAAAATTTATAAAAAAGGCCACTTCGATTAATTTTGGATACAAATAATCTTCAATAAAAAGGATAAGGATTCCGTGTGCATATGGAAATATTAAGCATTCTTTCAAAATTAAACCATTAAGTAAAACAATGATTAATAAATCAAAATAGATCTTCGATTGAAGATGCGTCTTATTTTATCTATAACCACTTGTTATTTATTTCTCAAATTATATCTGTAATACATCTATGTATTCATAGTGTTCTTTCATGATGTTACGATATCTCATTCTTTTATATTAAAATATTAGTGGATGTATACATCCATTTCACAATCATTGCCTTTCTTCATTCACATTTTTCATTTTGATAACCGCGATTACAATCACTACTGTCCGTAAGCTTAAATCTTATTTGCACAATCATGCAAGAGGAATTTCTTGCAGAATGATTCATGATAGAGATAGTTCATTTGTTTTCATCTCAGTAAATATTTTCTTAAGTTCATTCCTCAGATTCATCTGAGTTCGGAGAAATATTCACTAAACGACATAAGACTTTCAAAGATAAGAAAAAGCAAATTGCTCATTATTTACTCTAATCTTTGAGGTATCGTGCCATCATCCATAACTCCTTATATAATGAGATTTCATTGTCAAAGGATGCTGAAATGTCAATGCTTTCGGATACGGAGATAAAGGTTGTTCGAAGAACCAATGCGTACTATCAACATGTGAAAAGCTTTAGGATTATCGACGTTTTTTTTGACTGTTTGTTTTTCATTTCTCGCGAAATCCCTCCCATTTCATTCTTTATCGTTTTTCACAGCGATTCTAATATTTGAATCGAAGATATTTGCAAGTATTACCACCCTCTCATTAATTCCTCCAGCGATAAATCTCTCTCCATTGGAAATCAACAGAGCTGAATGATACAGACATCTGGACAATTCTCGGAAATGCATAAGTTTGAAGAAAACAATCGAAACCAGCAAAAAAAACACTTCCTATTCACAAAAAGATACGATAAGGATCCGATGGTTGGACAAATAACTATGGTAGGGTGATAATTATCCTGGCTGTCAAAAGGCTCGTCGATTAACAATTTTAAAATTCATTTTATTTTTATGCACACGTGCGCTATGAAAAATTGAAAGAAAAAAGAAAAGAATGGAATTTTTACACTTAACATCCACCTCTACTCATGTGATTTCATTCATTACTACCTATAGCACAAATAGAACAATGCATTTGACAGCACGTCCAATTTTATGAATACTAGCGTCCCAAATGAGTAATACTATACAGACTGATAAATACTCCACCCACACCCTTGTATCTAAGCTCTGCAAACGATCGTTACTCATGAGGAAGTCCGCTCAGCTCAGAAGCAGTTTGATAATCTGAGTGGATCTAGTTGACACAGCTATAAAACGTGGGAATTTATTACCTCGAGAGGGACAAAATGCTAAGTGGAAGCAATGCATTTTGTGAATCACTGCATGTTGAAAAGCTAAAAGCTGCTTAGTTGAATTGACGGTTACTACACATGAATCGATTCAAGGAATTCTGATTCGTCATGTGAAATTTGCATCGATATTTACTATCTGTTTCAGAATTTATACAATTATCATGTGCGTAAAGTTATTCGATGATAAAATTACTCGTAAAACGTAAAATTAAAGCATTGCATGCATTTGTTTAAAGGGGATATTTAGTTGCGAATGCATGATTTCACCAAGCAGTATTATTTATTTTGTTTCTAAATTTACAATCCGCAAAAATAAAATTCCAGTTACTATAAAAGGGAAAGATAAAAACTTGAAAAAGGAATTTATTTGAAATTCGTAGTATTTTTAGACGTTTGATTGCCTAATCATACAGATATTTTTGAAGATTATTTGATTACAATTCAAAAGAAAGAAATTTATGATGATAAAGCGTCGTAGTAATCACACACAAATTCCTTATGATGTGATAACAAAAGTTACTCAAATATTTACCTCTCGTAATCCGAAAGTCAATATAAATACGTAAGACAAGATATAGCGCGCGATAATTCTTAAGTGCACCGTAAGTACATACATTCCACTTGAAAATATGAATTTTCAAGTGGATGAACTTGTAATACATTGTAGAGGATTATTACAAGTGATGAACTTGTAATAATCCTCTACAAACAGTATTTTCTTATTGTTGTTAAGTAAATATAAGAATTTGAGATTTCTCTTGAGAAACTACCCTCAAAATTTAATTGTTATTGTATCAAACAACAACCATCATACTTATTCCCTAATTCATACTAAACTATATCTATAAATTTTAAAATTAAACCCATTAAAATTTATTTTGATGATGCTAGAAAAGAGTACTTATAATACAAAGGTAGATAGTACATTCCATTTGTATTGTAATAATTTTCAAAAACTCTCACGGTTGAACAGTTTACCCATTAAATTCCCTTATTCTATGATCTCAATACATTAAAGCGAAAACATTATTCCAGCTCAATCACTGACCTCTGAATTTCCGGAACAAAAAATAACTACATGCAAAATCTATAAAAATTAATCTGCGGTAGCCTAATCCAAGAACCGTCACGCAGTACTCTCCTTTAAGATTAAACCTATAATAACTCGTAACAACGAATTGTCTGTCCATGATCATTCAAGCTTAGTCCTAATCCGTCCTTTCATCACCCTGACTGCCGACCGCCCCAGTTCCTTTGGAAAAGCCGACTTTTTCCACTCCATTCGTGTCTAGGGGACCATTCCCAAATCAAAACTGTCTCGTGACCCATGCATTCTTACAAGATAAGGTTGTAGACACAAATTAAAGGCAGAAAAATTAAAATCGAGTTAAATTTATAGCGGAGGCAACCGAAAATCTCCAATTTTGTATTTCATTTTAGAAGCTTTTTAAAAAAACTGAGTTTTTTGGAAGAATTTCGTTCCGAAAATTCAAGCACATGCATCTCCAGTGTTTGTTAATACCCTATTAGGCCCAGAAAATGAGGAATATAATATTCAATATGCGAATTTAAGAAACTGAAAATAAAATGCACGTACATAAATAATCAACTTCAACTATCGCACCGATTACTGTATACCTTCCATTTTGCGTGTTCTTCTTCTTCTAACGAAACGTAGAAATATTGAATTAACGATAATAAATCTTATACGCATTTTTATTAAATCAGGCGGACTCAGGGAATAAAATGATAAAAAAACAATAAGTCCTTGATACTTACGTACTAAACGTTATGAGATCAGAGCCTAAACACCTATAACCATGAGATATCTTATAATTTGCGCTTAGTTCAAAAGGTAATTGTTTTAATGCACACTATTTATTAACACAAAAGTAATTCCTCTTCGATAAAATCTATTACATAAGGTTGTCTCAATTTGTTTTAATAACTAGATCCTTGAAATGAGAAAATTTTTCTTTGTTGAGTAAATTAGTTTCCTAGAATTTCTCGACCCTGGTGATGTTTCCGACTTTATCTAGTGAGGGGGTTAATTAAGAAGGAATGTAACTAAAACCACGCTGATTACGATATCTTTGGTGTCATTTAATTCTTTTAATGAAGATAAAGTTCTTTTGACAACATTTCTACATTTTATGATAATGTTAACGTCGAAGAAAAGTAAAATGTGTATTAGGTGCTAAAGAACTATCAAAGAACGATTGAATATTCTAAACATCAGAGTAAAATTTAACTGATACCTCTTATTCATCAAATATTTTAGTAAAATACGAATTAATTATAACTCGTTTAACGATTAATAATATTCATCGAACACAGAAAAAGTACCATAATCAAAGAAACATGTCATTATCTCATCAAATTTAATTACTTTATATTCAGACGTAACTTACTGACATGGCACCAAATTTATTCATACGATTGAAAAGATAGAGAAGGAATTTTGAAAACAACATTGTCCGTAAAGAAATACAAAACGGAGTTCCACACGTATACATACTTGGACCTATTTCTTTATTATCAAAACAAAAAGTGTCATTCCTCTCTTACGAAATAATTATATTATAAGTTGGTGATAGCCTTCCTTAAGATGCTCATACCAATGTAAAAATACGCTTTCACCATAGAAAAAAAGATTTTTCAACCGTTACAAGATGGCCTCGTGATTACTTGTTATTGACTGTATCTTATACTTTAATTTCACTACTTAAAATGATCAAATTGGAGCAGCAGCAAGATAAATAAAAGAAAACTATGACATCATAAGGAAAGAGAGTTGGTGCAAGTAAGGAAATGAAAGCATTTCAAAGCAGAATGTTAGACGTAATAGGAAAGGAAATCAAAATGGTGCCTCCTGGAGAGAGAGAGGGTTGGGCGAAAAAGAAGATGGAGAGTTTGCAGAAAAGGAAGAATGACGAAGAGATGGAGAAATCCTGTGGCGGGAGATAGGGAAGATTGGGATGGGATGAAAAATGACCCCGCGCTCTCGGAGCTCCATCCTTCGCTTTTCCTTAAAAAAAATAATGCGTTCGATTTCAATCTTCTCGGTAGCAAACTTCCTTTCCGCCATGGTAACGAGGAAAATGAGAGACAGTCGGATGGATGCCGAGGGATTAAAAAGAAACGGCCGAGGAAAAAAGGAATGGGAACGAATCGTGAGAAGGAAAGCATGTGGAGTCTTTCTACTCTCCAGGATAAAAGTTTGTACGATTATCAAAACATGAGCACCGTGCGAGACATTTGACGAACCCCTTTTATGATGGGAAAAACATTCATAAATCCTAACAAAAACATCTAAATATCCCTACGTAGAGACTTTTTTATTTGTGCTTCATATGTTTATAGAAAACTTACACCCAGATAATGCATAAGAGTGTACTCTTCAAGAATTTTCTCAAAAGAATTAAGAATATTAATAATGAGTTCGTAATGTTGCAAGATCGCTATCCACATTCTTGACAGCTTATCTCATAAAATACCATTTTTATCGACGAATATTTATAGTACGGGAATTCCAAATATTTAAAAGCATAAATATTGAACATTTCCCTAATTTTTAGACAACATTAGAATAAAGACACAATATAATATTAACAATAGTTCCAGAAAAGACGCCATTTTCTAAGAACTCTCAAAACGTCTGTAAAAATAGGTTCACTTTGTGAGAAAAAACGGCGATGGGAAGAGAATGTTCTGTAGAAACTCTAATCCTCTTCTTTTCTGGAATCTCCTGATAAGGAAACCTATTTCGCAGACCGCAAGGAATAGGGTGTTCATGGAGAAAATTATCTGGCTGAGCTTATTTGGAAGTACGACTCAAAAGTACGATTGTCAGCATGACGTAGAGAAACTTAGTTCCTATATAACAATCCTCATAAACTCTTCACTGAAAGCGTTTCAATGTGCATCATTTAAACATTATATATATATATATATATATATATATATATATATATATATATATATATAGATGGTAAATATAAATTACAATTTACAAACGTCCCAGTGCTTTACAAGCTTGTTGTCTTCAGTTGCTCCATATATAATAGATATGTGCGTATAAAGATTGCGCAGTGTTTAAGGGAATTTAATTTAGATCGCAAAAAAATTCTTAAAGCTTTCATTCTATATCTACAACTACAGTTTAAATCTGCAAGTCGCCTTTTGGCGTGCGGCAGGGGGTGAAATCACCATGACTCTACACACATTCTATTACTTTCGTGTATTATTCGCGGGAAAAATGTATTATGAAAGTGACTCATCCTAGTTTCTATCTCCTTAATCTTCCTCGCTGTGTCCGAACGGTCCATGTAGCAGGGAGGATGCATTTATATCGGTTAAGTCTTCTGAGAACTCGTATTCACGGAATTTATAAAGCAGATTCATCCTTTACTGATATCTTCGTTTTTGTAGGGAATTCCAATCTGCATTCTTAAGCATCTGAAAAACGCTCGCCGATTTGACGTAATAATTCTTTGAAAAGAGAATCGCTTTTCGTCGTAATCGTCTATAACAGATAATGATATTCCGAAATTTCACTCTCATTATATAATCTAATATGAAATAGGATATTTTGAATGCGTATGAATGGAATTAAATTCACTCAACAGAGTAAAACAGCGATTAAATAATGGAAATTAGTAGAGCAAACAATGCATTAAAATATCGGTACCTGAAAATCACAGTAAAAGAAGTGCCCAAGATAAAAAATGAAAACATTCACAGACCTTTCTGATGTTCTGGAAGTAGACAGGTAGAGGCACAATTTCTCCATGGAGAACTCGCTGTTCCGCATAACTTTCCGGATGCATTAACAGTAGAATGTAGACAATTCTATAAATGTTGTAAACATTGGAAGCATAGATGAAAATCTCATCAGAGATAAGTATGAATATACATTTTTCAGAATATAAATATTTACCCCGCGATCCATTCTTCGGGGTGAAACTTCCAGCACAATGACTTTATTTTCGTAATCATACAATTAAGCGTAATGACCACGAAAAGGCAAATTTAAGTAATTTTGCATGTTACAATTGTTGCAGCGTACAATCTTCAAATCTTTTTTGCGGAATCTGAATCGCTCATGAAACATGCAGACGTAAATATCAGCTTTCTTCTCAGAATGAACTTTCTATGAATATTTGATAAAACTTGGGCTTTCATTCTGAAATACACAACAAGGAAAATATAATTATAAATATTAAACTTCTCTCGATAATATTGTGTTTAAAATATCAAATTTAAATCATTTAAATTTAAAGCATTTACTAGCAAATTCACTTCAAAGATTTTTATCCTTTAATGCTAACAATTGAGAATGGAAAGAGAAAGAAATTATTTCAAAGAAATAAATGAAGATAAAAATACCATTCTAATCAATGTAATAATTTTCTAGAATTAATGTCATATTTTTATAGATCTTCGTCCATATTTATACACTGGTAAACTAATTAACACAGACAAAATTATTGAATTTAATATATAAAATTACGTTGTAAAAAATATGACTGGAGTATTATGCGAAAACTGGAAAAACCACGGAGCAAACAAAAAAAATGAAATCCCATTTCACATGATAAACCTCAAATTTTATTATTTAGCTTTCTTTTCCTGCATTAATGTTATGCAATCTTCTTCACAGCGAATTTTACGTCATTTAAAACATTCATATCCGTAGAAAGCTAGGACAGAGTGGGTGAATAAGGTACGGTGAAAGGAAAACCGTGTTGAAGATGGGATCGAAGTATTTATGAACTAGCAGTTGAGTGCCACTTCTGAGACAAACGACTCTCGGCAGACGGTTAATTGACAGCACATAGAACACGCCCCCATCATTGAGAAGGAGAACTGAATTGAGCGGATGGGTTCCTTCGAAGAGAAGTCGGCATCGCTCCATAAGAAGGATTCGCAATCCTTTCACATATAGCCCACAAAAGGCTTTGCTTAATCAATTTGTGAATGAGAAAGGAAGGCTTGCAATTAGATACAAAAAACAATATATCGTTTCTATTACTTATAAGTCTCCTAAACTTAAGAACCATCACAAATAAAAATACAAAATGCCTCTAATTTTATTTACTTTCGTTACCACTAGGGCTGTAATTAACATCAAATCATCTATGGATATTTAAATAATGAATTATTATCTCGCAAACAAAATTCTTGCAGACTAATATTACATCCTAAGATGCATACTTGTTCTTTAACCTTATCATCTTCTATTAGAATTCGTCAAAATTTTACTGACAGTGTATGGGATTTCATAGTTGGCGAATTAATGGACAAAATATTAAGAAACTTGAACTCGATATTAAAAGTTCTACTGACTTGAGCTCCTCATAGAAACCATTGCGACGTAACATGAGAACATAAAGCTATTAAATTAACACGTCCCAAGTCTTAAAGTGTGAGCCTGCGTGAAAGTTACCCAACTAACCACCTGTTGATATTTACAGCAAAAATTTCCCATTACATAAATCAAGTCTTAAACGGTATCCTACACCTTGGAATTCATTCTCAATATAGAAAAAACATTAAACCAAAATAAAGATACGTTTAATATCTGATTCGTGAAAACGTGCATTTTTCTGCGTCACGTAATACTGATTTTGTTGCGTGTATTTTTTAAAACTTGAGTAGCATTTTTATTGATAGCTGAACCATATAAAAAAAAACTTTAATCGTAGACCGAGATTAATTTTGCAGAACATCCAACTTCTTTCATTTCAGTTACTGAATAAGCCGAGCGAGTAAATAAAACCGAGCGAGAGAGATTCGACCACAAAAAATCAGCCGAAAAAGTCGAGTTTGGAAACCGAAGAACCCACCAAATTCAATCCATCAAGGGACTCAGGGAGAGGGGAGGGGTGAGGGGTGTTCCACTTCGCTTAAAACCTTATGCATCAAATCCCTGCGTCCTTCCAGCATTTCCTAGCGATAACGAGTGTGGCATGACGGTGAGACTGCGGCGCGTACATCAAAGGGGGAGAAAAGAGCAGTGTGAAGTGTGGGAAAGGCTTAAATTCAAAACTTCAAGGTTTGCATATCCCGCCATTCCCAGAATCTTGGGGTCAGTCGGCCCTTCCGCTGACCCCCGCCATCCGAAGCGTGTGTAAACCTCGAAATTAATTGAGCCGAGGCAAAGGGCGCCTACCAAGTGCTCAGGAAATGGACTCTGATAAAGAGAGGATAGGGAAAAGAGTGATAAACGGGTGAAACTGGAGAAAAAAATCAAAGAGGGGAAAAGGGGAAAAGTGATACGAAGGGGAGGGTTTTTCTCTTGTTTGTATAAATGACACTCTCGAACAAATTTACGGCCGTTTTTTTTTAAGGGCGGCGAAGCAATGATGATTGATGAATTAGATACGGGAAGGAAACTATTTCCGAAATTGAATGTTCCGGAATTTTCTCTCGCCTTTTAACGTGACCGATGGATGGATTTTGAAGGTGGTTAATTGGAGCGTATATTTTCGTTGTTTTCCTCTCCGTTCGGACAGCTGTGCGTTTCCACGATTGGTGATTACAATAAGGCAGTAATGACCGTCACATTCGTATGTATCCGAGATAAACTCTTCTTATCCATAGCCTTTGACCAAATGGAGAAATGCTCTTATCGTACCAAAAGCATAAATTTGATAAATACTTTTTACTGAGGACGGAAAACGAACTGAAGAAGCAGCGGATTTCATTCAGTGAATTATGACGCTTTCTTCTGCGGACAATCGAACGGATTTATGACCACTGCGACAATTGAGCAATTAGAACATGTGATGAGATATTGCTTTCGAAATGAGTACCAATGACCTCCATAGTAACAGAAACAGATTGACGACGGGTCCGCCGCAATAGCAACAAAAATAACACTGAATTAGTGAATGATGAAGTGAAAGAGCACCTGGCATTAAAATATTTATTACTTTGGTAAGTTCGCCAAACTATTTAACTAAAAGTTGCCGCGTAAAAATTTTCGAAGATTCTTTTATCATTTTTAATTACCTTAAAAGTCTTACCATAAAAATCAAATAGAGAAAAATACGAATATATAAGGGTAAACGAATATAAAATAACGAAAACTAATCTAAAAATTTTATAATTACTGATATTAAATAAGATAGAATTGACTCCAGAAAGATGATTTCAGATGCCAGAGATCTTAAAGGATAGCTAAATACTTAGAACTCAATTCCGCCAACTTGATACTATCAATTTTTAACATTGATAAGACATCGTCATACCAAATTTTAATAGGTTTAAACAAAACATTGAACTGCGAGCAAAAAGGAATTATTTTCTTTATTTAAATAGAAGCATAGATATAAATAGAATAAATAAAATATTACATACGAATTAGTTATGCTCTAATATGTTATACTTAGTTCTTCTTCTTAGTAATGCTCTTACTATACGGAATATAAGCTAGTGCGGAACATATGACAAAATGAGATGAAGATGATAACTTCGCACACTTTCTAAATTACGCAATTCTCCCTTTTGCGAGTTAACCGTCTCGTGTCATTTCTGCCCCTTTTACGCATCTAATGAACCTGTCTAATTGCGCTGCCGAGAAAGTTATAGCTTACGGGGACAGTTTCGCCGAGTGTGGGAGCAAAGGGATTTTGTCACCTTAGAGAAAACGGTATACGGGATGGCAACTAAATGCTAAATGTTATTGAGCAACACGAGAACATGCACGGATTTGCAACCAGAAGTAAGGTTCGCCATTTCGAATAAGATGCGCTCGTAAAACAAGAAGCATAAAAGAATCTACGGGTGTTTCCTGTACAGTCGTTACTTCATTCATTAGCCTGTCTCTAGTAAACTATGTAAATATAAGTAATGGCCGAAGAAGAATGAAGGTACGTAATTCTAATAGATTAGCACTTCGTCTTCTGGAATCTTTGGAAACATCTTTATTCATTTCTGAGTGGAAAGTGTTGGAAAATATATAGAAGAAATGTTCTAGGGGAATAATTAGGAATGACTTGATGACTAAGACTTTCCTTTCGGTGTACACATAGCCTATGTTCATATAATTATTTTGCCATTGAAGTTGCTATGGTCAACACCGTTTGAGTTGAGAAAATTATCTTAACAAAAGGAAATCAATACTATTGAATTTTTTAATTATTCTCTAAACTAAGTAAGGTATTCATCGTCCACTTAATGTATCAATTATATCTAAGAGGATAGTTCTATTATGAATAATGAAGTTAAATTTTGATTCAATATACACTACAATAATTAAATATCACGAAACATCGGGATGAAAGATAAAAGCTAGGGTTTAAGGAATCTTGGGAGTAATAAAGTTCGATCTAGTGGATGTACTACCCATATAATTCAAAAATAAATAATTAAATTATTAATAGAGGATAATTAAGGATAAATTCTTTGCCAGAAAATATCTACCAGCCCGTGGTATAAGGAACATTATTTCGAAATAGATCTATTTTTTAAACATTATATAAATTTACATCAACATTAAGAAAATGTTTCGGGATTCCTATAAATGGAGAATTCAATGCTAATTAAAGTAAAAAGTTAATAAAGCAGAGAAAGGGAGGGAGGGAAGAACTCTCTAAAGAAAATCTACTCTCAGAACTCGTAACAATTTATCTGCTTTATCTCCCATTAGTAAATCTTCTTATTTAGGTTCGTGTGAAATGAGATCAAGAGATAACGGTCTCATACCAAAGATAACCTTGAATTAAAATTAAAGATGACTTAGGAGGATATTTGATCCGAAAATTTGATCTCAAGATTACGTTTAGAACTTATTCCTCAAAGTATTTTAATAGTTCCGTTTCTTTCGTCATGGGTAGAAACGATATCGGAGTTCTAGAACAGTCATTTAGACTGTGATGAAGTCATAATGAAACAAAAGCCGAAAGACGTAATATGTTTCTGATGATAGTCGAGAATAAAGAGAGTATGATTCTGAAAAAGAAACGCTTTTGTATCTCTGCTAGTTTATTCATTTATCCTCAAATGATTATTACGACACGAAACGGGAATACCTAGCTTCAATATTGACTGTTAATGAAGAATGAAGTACAAATGTACCTATTTAGTTCAGTATTTAAAGAAATTGACGTTTTAAAATTTAATATTTTCTCATTTGTTTTTTGAACTCGATAGACAAAAATTATTCCTCCTTCAAAGTTGTGTACTAATTTATTACTCGTAAGTTTATAATGACACCAAAATCAGAGGGTAATAAGAAAATACAAGACGATCGCTATAGCAACGGAGAATGTATTAATAGATGAATAAATAATCATAATGTATCAATAGATGCATGCCTTGGAGTTAATTGTCATATCTTAAAGTGATAGTATATGTAACCCTTATCGACATCATTACCTTGCCTTATAAATATTGGTGATGCGTCACATTGATGAAACTTCAATGATAATTAACTAACAGAGGACTTCTAATCGTTCAATAGAATGAAAGCACAAGAAAGAGCCGAACCATTTATGGTGACAGTAAAATCGTTTAATAATGGTGCATTGTATAACTTAGACCCAAAAAGGAATTATCATTGCGTATAGCTTTCCATATATTGCATCGCATGCCAATTATAGGAAACTTCAACGGCAACTATACGAGACAGAAAACTAAGCCTTTTTGATGGGAGTTTGCGTCACGATGCAAAGGGAGAGGGAGCCATCATCCTTGAACTGGAAATCTATATCTCTGGGTTCCACAGAGCTATATTTTGATAATTGGAACGAAACCAAAAGAAAGATTTTTTACATTTCAGATACATGGCGTGGTATGAAACCCCTATCTCCTCAGTAGATAACTATCCAAAACAGTCTAGTATGAGCTACAGTTTATCTCACCCAGTAGCTTCTTAACATCCTGGTTAAACCTTGATGGCTTCAAGGAGATGAAGGTTTTTTGATTGAATCAGCAATCATTTAATTTTCATGATGAATTCATGCTCGAATTCATACGCAGCGTGAATATTTAATTTCATTTTTAGATCTTAAGGAGAACATATTAGGTGGCACCTTTAATTATCATTGCTACTAACGATATAGATTATATCAAGATGACGATACCAATTTGAGGTGTCCCTTAAATATATAATAAACATTTCAAATCTTAATGATAATTGAATTTTTAACTCATCCAACAATTTATTTTTTCAGAGAGACTACGTGAATACAACATCTTAAGTGCTAGTATAATTCAATTCCGTAAATAATGTATGAAGACCAGGGTAATCAAAATATACGAATATATTTTCAGGAGGATTGGAAAAATTAGCGGATTTCTATATGACCAACTATGATTGCTAATGGATTATTGTACTGTCACACATTAGGATATTTTTTCTTTGCCTTTCTCTACAGAAAAAAAGATAAACAATCTTCCTTCTTTCACATACTTTCGTTCCATCGTTTGTCATAGCTGTGTTGAGAAGGATTATCCTGATGTATAAGGGTTTTGGAATTTGGCGTTTATAAACGTGATATCCTTACTAAATATAAAAAAACAGAATTTTATTCCTCAGTACTAGCCCTTTATATCTAGAATTTTCATTAGAAAATTCTAATCGGCTCTTTGGCTAAATATCTCACAAATATATTTATAAAAACACTTGAGACTAATAACTGAATATTTCAGTGTAATAAAAATAATGATGTGAGAGAACATAATCAGTCATATTGTACTAATAATAAGCATATAGACAAATGAATCGAAGTTAAATTGAACGATTGAACGATTCTTTTCTACAATCATTCACCCATAAAATACCGTAAAAGGCAACATGTTTGAAGTGATTCTAGCAAAATAATTATCATCATCAGACAGTATCTTACTTCGTTGACTCATATTTAATATTATAAACTATCGAATATAATGAATAATAAAGTATAATTAGAATAGCTCTAGATGTACTTCATTGGTACCATTTACATCCATCAAGTATTAACGTTCATTAATTAATGAAATGTTACCCCAGTTAATGCCAAACTTGATTCTTATCAGACAACAAATCGTTAAATACATTTTCATCACGTAATTTGCATCCAAGAACGTTCAGGACATCCGAATGACCTTATTACGAACGGAAGGGTAAAACAGCTGATTATCATAGCGCAAAGGAACAGGAAATGCGACCCCTCTCTCCCTCTTGACCCCGCGAAATCTCACTTTAACCCATCTTCCGATTGAACTTCATCTCACTATCATCGTACGCCGAGACAATGGTTTGCTAAAAATCACTTCATCTACTTCAACTGCTAGGACACTAAAATTTCGGTTCTATTTTCCAAAGTTTACGTGCTCACTTCATAATCGCGGCGATAGATTTGCTGTATGAAATTTCCTTCCAGATGATTACAAAATCGAAATCTTGATAGTGTATTAGCGTAACAGAGATTATCGCGTTCCACGAAGTGGCATAAGAATGCATACCACAGCTTTCTATGTTGAACTCACTGTAATTGCGGAGTTAGAAGGTAGCAATAGCATCTTTAAAAAAATTAAACGTATACCAGATGGAAAAGTCGACTCGAATTTATCTATATTAATAAACATCAGCAATTGGCCTTTTCTTTCTCTGCAAACGATAATTGTAATGAAATTAAAGAATACGATATTTTTATACGATAATAGGGAACTAATAGCGATTGAACAACAAGAAATTTATAAGTTAAATTTAAAGCAAATTTTGAATATTTAAAACTTCCTCATACGAACTCCAATTTCCTCTGTCCAATGGCCGACACACAATAACATGCCAAAGTTAATTAAAGGAATAAACGAATCTGGACAATCTTGGAGCAAGGAAATAATTAATCATGCAGGAAAGCGAAATCGAGCGTTGAGCGGGGGAGGATTTCCAATTATCACTCAGATAAGCACCGACATTTCTCAGAAAGGGAGTTTTGGAATGGTCATTAAGAGTGAGACATGTCCAGATCATGATAAAAACGTCGCAATGGCCTCGATAAGAATTTTCTCCGGATTGTTCTTTCGGGACATTACTATCACCATAAGAATTATGACTTAGAGGTACAAATAGTAATAGGATAATTAAAACAGCACATTTATATACAAATTGTGTTAAAATAATTATTCGATATTTTCATCAAATTCGATGTTCTAACTGAAATTTAAATCAAAGGTTTATAAAAAAATAGGTACATTCCTGCCTTGAAAACAGCGGAGGATGAATGATACCTAAAAACAAAGCGAAATAGACCATAACATAAAGTAATTTCAAAAAGAATTTGTTGACTACGAAAATAATCTGTCCCCCATCACAGCATAAAGAGCAAGACAACTTTTTTAAACAACATCACATGTGAACGATATTCCCTAAATCGGCCCCCTCCTATTTTTAATATATATCGAAGAGCTTAGTGAAGTAATTGATTGTAAGCTTAGGATATTTGCGGGCGATAAATTTATCTACCAAATTTTAAAAAAATCAATACCGATTTATTTCTCTCTAGATAGACTGACACCAAAGCTTCCATTGACTTGGTAACTTAATTATGCATTATTATTACTTATTTAACTTCAGTGAAATTCTTAAGAAAGCGAGGTATGTGCTAGTTCATAATTTACCTATTTACTACCTTCGATGACGGTTAATGCAACAGGATTTCCGTACCCCTTCAGGAATCAACTAATTTTAAGTTCGTTGTGCTTTTCATTTTAAAATAACCTTTTAATTTTATAGCACGCTGAATTAGTCATTAATACTTTAGTGCGTATTATATGCATGTAATTAAAATTGATGAAGTCGCAACACTTCTAAATATTTTTTATTTATTTATACTCCCTCTTAAAAGCACGATAACTAAGTTTACGTTTTACTTAGATTGCCAGCCATAATTCTCTATCCATAATATATATTTGATTACGACTTTTCCGACATAAGTTTGATCTTGAGTAGAAAGCTGTTGCGAACTACAACAGAAAATAGAAGTTTGATTGGGAGGAAAAAAATGTTAGTGAAAACCGTGTAGTTGAAAAGTTAAAATATCAAAATCAAAATATGTGTAATTTTAAATTCACCAACTAGAGATAAATCTTGTATCGCAATATCTCCATTTAACAGTATTTCTAATTTTGATGAATGGAATGTAATATAAACTATTAGGACAAGTTAGCGTGAAACGCCAATGTATCAATCTGAATAAAAATTATATTAATACAGCTTAACATGCATGTCAATCCTGATATAACACATGATACGTATACTCCTACTTCCAGGGTACGTGATGAATAAAACCCCTAACTTTTTCCCGGAACAGAAATTTCACTCATAAACCGCTAAAGGAAAAACTCCCTTTTTCATATTTTAAGGTAAATTTTTTTAACACGTCTACCGTTAGGAACCTCTACCCCTCCACAAGTCGCAACTACATTCCATAACGTTCTAATTGATAGCGCGCACAATTTATTCCAACGTTCTGCTCAATGACGAAAAGGGAAAACGTTTCCGTCCATTCTGCTTCCTTTAATCAAAGTCGATCCTCCAAAATGAAAAACCAAACAGAGCGGATAGGAAGATAAAATAGAGACGCGTCACAATTCATTAGCTAAAACATCCTCCCTCTGCATGATTATTTAGGAAAGGCGATCGCTGCGGGGAAGACGCACGCCTCATTTGGTGCGTCGGCTGTTTTCTTAAGAGAATTAGTGTCGCCATCGTTCGCGGAGGAGGCGAACTAGCGGGAGGCCTTCTAACACGTGTCCCCTCATCTAAGTTTCCAATCTAAAACGAAGGGGGGCGCTGCGGAGAACACGTGCACTGGATGTCCCTTGGCGACCGCCGGTCACATTTATCAAGCCGAAGAGATTTTTCCCATCGACGAGAGTAAATTGAAATTTTAACCGATTCCACACTTCGTGTAACTGGATAAGTGCCAACGGTCGACACCGATGCTTTTCGCGATAAATCTCCCGGAAAAACTGATTTCGGTAAAAGGGGATGGCAAACGGACTCATAAATAGATACGTTGCGTCGAATTTGTCTTCGCTGAACCCATTTGAGTTTTGTTATAGTCGATTTTAAAAACTTCTCATCCCTGTCGCTTGTTTCTCTAACTAGATTACGATTGAATATCCTGCATATGTATGACTATGTTCATACTGCTAATGACAACAAAGGCTATGAACATAATTATAATAATAATCTGCCTTTACTTATCAGGGAGAAATTTAGTCTATATAGACCACCCTTACATTTAACCCTACGGACGAAGACAAATATATCCCATCCCAGACAACTTTCCGATCTGCCTGGTCTCGAACCTGGGACCTCGAGACTTGACCACTGATAAAAAATTTTTAAATGATAATGATCAATGAATACCAACAATTATTTTAATATACTTGGAACTTTTCCAATAGTGCAGCGTAAAATTTATTACCCTTCATATGTTAGGCGTTGAATAATCGTCGATTACCGAATGTAAATTGATAACCGTTAATAGCATTCTTTTTCATCAACTAAAATTATGAGCTTCAAATACCCTCTACATTTAAATGGACCATATTGGAGCTATTAAGATAATTATTCCCCCTAGAATATTCCGATAAGACCACCGACCGGTGCGCTTCGCTCCTTTCCAACAAAATTATTTAAAGATTTAATAAATCAAACTGCGATGGTCTTTTGATTCACATTCTTCTTTGAGCACTAAATATTCCCGCCTCTTTGTTCCAGTTTTCAAACAGTATATTTTTTTGTCAAGCATCCACAATGAAATTTTGGGACGGATTTGGAGCTTAAAACAATGTTATGATCACACAACGTTCAAATGACTCAAAATTTCAATTCAAATCTAATAATTTCAATTTAAAATTCTCAAATGAGAACAAGCAGAATATAATTGATCTACTTTTATATCAACTAAAGAGGAATTCTCTATCTTCATTGACAATGATTTTTTTAAATCTAAGTACAAGGGTAGTTCTTTTAGTATGTTAAGATTTGACCAAGTTCCATTGATCTTAATTTAATTTCAATCCATAGCAGAATTTACATACTATATATATACAGGACATCGTATGGAATCGAATTTTTATGAATGCTGCTTTATTCCTCGCAGTAGTTTGAATAATTTTGTTCGCCTTGGTAGTTTTTTATAAGCAACCAAGTTTCTCCCATTATTCTTATTTACGAAACATTTTAAACATACAAAGTGCATAAGATATTTTCACCTAACTACCCGTTTCCAAAACTTTAATTTTAACAATTACGAAAATATATGGAGTTTGAGTAAAAACAATCTACGACAAAATATTCGACCAATACTTAATATATCATACTGTTTTGGGATTGCCAACATTAACTCCCAATTAATTGAAAATTCGAATAATTTGGGAGACCGCATTGAACCTCTAAAATACAAAAACACCAGCACTGATTCACAGGTCAGGAAATTCTTGCCATGGAGAAAAAATAAATCTAGCCAATTTCAAGAAATTTATTCACATGAAAAGGAAACAAGAACAAAACTCTACAAGATGGCACAATTCTTCAAATTCTGCCAAGAACAAAACAAGCTAGAAAATGTTCATGACCACCCTTAATACGAAAATTTATCATCATACAATTACAAACACTAATCTATTGCCATATGATAATTAAGACATATGCTCCTTCAAGGATCAGTAGCCACAAACTTTTCCCAAAGTATAGAAATATTAATAGAATCACAGCATGATTTCGAATTCTTATAGAAATACGCTACGAATTCAACGACTTTCATTGACTTTTTGGAATAACAGCAAAATTCAGAGTTTTAGAAATAATTATTCATGGAATAACACACAAAATTCACAAGCAAACATTTGTAAAACGAACCTTTAACGTAAGCATTGATTACAACCATAGCACCAATTAATTTTGAACAATGAAACGAGGGAAAATTACAAAATAGGCGTCTTAAAAATGGACCAGTTTCAACAATCCTCTAAGTACCACGAGAATACACTATTAACAATACAATTACTATAACATTGTTACAGTAAGACTTTCATACCCGTGAAGGACAGGCCAAGCAATATGTTACAATATAAACTTGTGAATACAAAACAACTCATCAGGAACAAGATCATATGTACGTACTATTCTTTCACCAATTACTTATACAATGTAACGCTAACTATATGCCACTCTCCCCACGTCATGGAATCCAATCCCCGCGCAGTATATAATCCGCTTTTATCAGGAAATTGGTGACTTCAACGCGCACCCCCGACGACAGGTAACAAAATCAGCTTTCACAATGATCTCAGAATCAAATAAATCTGGCAAATCATTGTGAAAACCAGTTTCGTTTGCGATGAACTCCCGTGGAAACTGCAAAACCGCAACGGCTGCAGATGAGAACGGTATGTGTTGATGTGAGCAAAAATTGACCCTTGAAAAAAAAAAATTACATTCCTGGCGAGCACCGAAGGTAGTGTAGATGGACGGCGCGTTGTACAAGAATATGGGGTCAAACAGTTTATTCATTCATCACCCTTATGATAACAGTAGTACGTGTTACAAAGGAATTTACCTATGATTTAATTAACATAATTTCAATACAGTTTTTGCAGTAAGGGAAGGTTCAATTAAAATTACCAACATTCCCGATTGCGGACTTTTTTACAAAAAACCACGTAAAAAACACCGTAAGTTAAACCTTTAACAACAACAAAATACCATGAAAATCCTTCAATAAGGTTATACCCACAGACCAATAATTCTTACCGCTGGATGATCCCCGAGTAACCTTACAAATACCAGAAAAAATACACAATTTACAATCTTCAAAACTGACCACATTCATCTCAACCAATGACTCAAGGGGGGTTTCAGGCAAGTCATGGAGTCGAAGATTTACCAAACACCTTCAAAGGAGAAACATTTCCCATCTCAAACTCTAATGGCCTCAATGCACTTCATCTTTTCCTAACAACCACATCGGAGCCTTTGCAGACCCGGGTCCCTCCGTATTGACTTTTTTTACATTCACACCCGAAGGAGAGGGTAGGAGAGCGAGGGGTTGAGGGGTCAAGAGAGGAAGTGGAAACTTGGAAGCAAACAAAAAGTAAGAAAGGAGTAGAAAACCCACTGTGGTTTCCATTACGATTCGATACACGCGCACGTCCGACTGGAGCGTAATTCGGAAAAAATACCCAAGTGTGAATGGAAGGATAACACGAGCTGGGTGTAGAAGGCGAGATATCCACTTCCTCTCGGCATGATTCCCCTTTAAGGTTGACTGCTATGATATCGGATGTCAGACGTTCCGCGCCGAGAGAACTCTAACACATCTGCATCTCCCCGAGTAGCCCTAATCGAAAGAAAGATTGAAAATACCGACCGCAAAAAAAAATTTGATTGAGCCTTCGCTGGTCTAACGGAAACTAAAAATTTACTTCCCCAAAAAGATTGTAATTCGAGGTGTATCCCGACGACTAAATCGTCTTCCAAGCCCAGTAACAATCCGAGGTACTCCACATGGCGCGGACGGATTCTTTTAGTGAAAAATCAGAGATGAAAATGACACGGGAACATACTGCATTTCGACCAACTCAAAAACTTCCGCCGAGTCTCTGGAGTGTGTCCAGCAGAGCTGAGTGAAGGCGCTGAGTAAACAAATTAAGGCTACATTCAGTCTTGAGCTGACAACCTTCCAGAGTTACATGATGCATGTGAGAGCCAAGCGTCTTCACTATGATTATTATTGCCTCATAAACCAATATTCATAATGATTAGTATATTACGCTCGGAAATGAAATACAAATAATTCTAATTTATCAACAATCGTACGGCGAGATTTTCACGTTTAACTCTAAACTATTTCCGATATGCAACTTAAAGCTCTTCGCCACCTTAACCTTTGAGGAATTTCAAGACCGCTAAACTTTCCCGCCTATGGCATCAAATTCAACAGAGTTCGGCGAACATTCCACAAGAATTTACGTTTAACTTACGACATCCAACGAAAGAATCTACATAAATGCGCTCAACTTAATATATTTTCAAACCTTATAAAAGAGTCTATTACATAATACATACGAAGAACTTCGCTTCGCAAAGCGTGTGATCATCTTTATCGATTCCGTGAATGAACTGTGAGCGATACCGTTCAAACGGAAGAACAAACAGCACGAGAACGTTTACTTCCACTACGGCAGATGGCCGCACCGTAACAAACCACATTCCTCCGCCTAGCAGCACAGTTAAGAACTTGCAAGAATAAGGTCAAGGGACGAAAACCGGCGGCAGTTACGAAGTCAGATCGGGCAATACGTTCTTGAGTTCATTGTGCGTCTAACTTCGTAAAAATTTTAGTTGTATTTTAGAGTAAATTATGATGAATTACATTTAATACATAGCAAAGATATTCTCGAGTTTCGAAAGTTACATCCAATTCAGAATTAAGTTAATATTAGATGAGGAATTAAGGTGAAAAACTTCAAATTGGAACCGGAATATTTTCAATCAAACTTAAGCTAAAAAAAGATTGAAAAATATATTGTTCTAATCAAATTAAAAGAATATAAAAATGAATGTCTTTGAAATGGTTCTACCTGCATACTAAAATTAAATGAAGTTGATAACAATAGTTCATGCCTCCATTTTATAGATAAAATACAGGCAGAGGAAACTAAGCAACTGGTTTCGATGAGCTCAAATATGACATAATATTGCTTCAAGGAAATAAAACTTGTAAGCAATTTATATAAAAAATTAGATGCAAAAATTAGTTGTAAAACTACAATGTTCACCAAACTATTAATTGTAAGAGAAACTATGAACTCACTTGGAATCAATGCAGAGTAGAATATCTCAGCCATTACCGACATTGAAGAAATTCAATATAAGCTTATTATATTCCAAAAATCAAATCATTAGGGAATCTTGCTTTTGAATGATGACAATATCACAATCTTACAAATTTTGAAGCACCTGTTAGTAGCAAATTTTATGACATTAGCATTATATATGAGAGGCTTTTTTGAGAATGGGGAACAATGAAGTTTACATTATGAACATACAAAGAGAATTCCATACATAACCAAAGATCCATCATGAATAAATGTATCTGTATCTCGAATATAATTTAGCTTAAAATTATTCAATATAAATAACTAATAGTACATGAGTAATTTTACAGAATAATGAATTACATCAAGAATTAATGGGGGATAAACTTTAGGATTTAAACATGTAACACTTGAAACTTGAACATTGCAAAAATTACTAGTAGAATAAAACAGTAGTAAAAGTAGTATAAAATACCCATAATGAAAATGAACCTCAGAATTAAAGAATTGTAAATAAAATATAACAATTTGTCTTCAATTTATTCATTTAGAATTAGTGCTTAGTTCCCATTATAAACAGAAAGGATATTCATTAACTATAATGTTTCAGTGGAAACTTACAAACTCAAAACTTAACCATAATTATCTTAAAGTAAGAATTAATTCCACTTAGTTTTATAACCTGTTTCACCTCTATGATAATGTTCGTGAACTTCTGTAACAAAAAAGTGTACCCATAAATTATACCAGAAATTACTGAAGTATAGGTGAAGTGGACAGTGAATCTACTTATAAAGAAGTATAACAGTTAATAGAAAATTTACTTTAAAGTTGCCACAAATGTACCCAAAAAATTTACTAGTTAGATTAAAATTATTTTTTACTTACAATGATGTAACTTATAATAGTAATAACCATATTACCATAAAATGAAGAACAATGTCAATTATAGATGGTAAAAATAAAATTGTTTACCAAAAGAGGAAAAATTACTATGAACTATTCAAAACTTCATTGTCAGGTTCTAAATCTTTCAAAACAATATGCAAAGGTCTTAACTCTTACTTGTTTATAATCGTATTTGAAAAGCTCATAATTCAAAGTTATAGTAGTTTTACATCATACCAGACCAGTGATAAGGTTTCTGTTTTATACTCTGAATCATTGATTTATCCATAATAGAGTGATTCATAATGATTCAACATCAAGTATAGAATGAGTCATATGTTGTACTTTGAATGAAATCATCAATGATATTGCAAATGAATGACAACTTGAGGCAATCCTACAATACATTGACAAAATTCCGTAACAATTCTAAGATGGAGTAAAAATATGGACACACTAATTCTCAATATGAATTTTGTGACTATAGAAGCTGATATTCAATTTTTAAATATACACATCTTAAAAATGTATATTAGTGACTTTGTTCAAATTAACACAATGTGATCATGAAAAGCAACTTTGATTAAATTAAAATGAAGAAGTTGTAAAAGTAAAAGCACAGCTGGTGATATTGTGAATCTCAAAATTGATTGTCATAATTTTAAACAATATTGTTTTAAAGTTTTCAGGAATGCAAAATTCAATCAAAATTGATCAAATTACAGAGTATTAAATTTCTTACAGATAACATTCAGGGTCCTATTGAATTTTTCAACAGAGCCAACCAAAACCAAATCTGAAAAAATTTGGAAATAATATGAAATTTTGGGTATGAAATAATTCATTTTAAATTATTTTAGACCATAAAATTCCAGTAAATATATCCAAAATAATCAAATATACAAATTATAAGTAATTTAATAGAACAAAAAATAAACTCCTACACAATTTCACAGTATAGATTAAATGTTATAAAATCAATTTATAAAATTCAAATAACTTAAAATAGATTGAATTAAAAATAACTTTAAAGGAGTTTGACTAATATTATATTCCTAAAGAAAACTTTCCACGACTGAATAATTACAATTCCTCTCACCAAAAGATAACATTGAGTTGGCGCGAAAGCCCTCCATACATAAAGGTAGTTAATTTTAATTTTTAACATAGAAAAGCAAAATACAAGTAGAAATCAAAGAATATTAACATTCCACAGTGAATTAATGAATATTTGTTGGATTCAGAATATGACTTAGAATTAGAGAAATGAAAAATTCTGGTAAAAATCTTTTAGTTATATCTAACTAAATATCACATTTGCTTTCACAATGACTAGAATTGGTAGATTTGGTGTTACAATTCCAATATGTTAACAAGCAGCATGAGATTCATCATGAATTAAAATCTATTTTTCGTTAGTTCTTCTGAAGGAATCACATTCTATTTTAGGTATTAAGAACTTCATTCCTACATTGCACATTTATAACAATCCAACAAGAGAGGAAATTGAACATAACCTGAGATCTCAATCTACTCTGAAGAATAGTTTGCAATCATAGTATTGAAACAGTAATAGTAAAAATTTTTAAGTGAGAATTTCTTTTGTATTCCATTGTGGTAAAAAAATTACAAAAGAACATTCAACTACTTTAGTTGTAGAAGTATATAGTTACAAAAACATCAAAATGACTGTCAATCAGGAAAAATTATTAATTTTAAGCTTTTCAACTAATATTAACCATATGAAATTTAATTTAACTCACTGAAATGGATAATATATCTTATATTTAACTAAACTTGATGAGTATACTTATTTTGAAATGGCTTAAGAGAGAAATCCTTCGGAATCAAGTCATTATACTTATACCAATGAGCTACAGTTTATTTCAAAAATTTTAAATTAAACTTGAAGTACTCTTGAAAGTTACCATACCTAATATTTATATTCCAGATATTGCTACAAGATTGTAACATGTTTTATGGAAGGGTGTTGAATATTTGAAAAGGTAAGTGCTGTAGAAAGCACTTAGATACCCTCATATTTATAGAGCAATTATTATCATGAAGGGGGGTTTTTTGATAAATATTATCTAACATGCATATGATTCTCAGCTTCAACTTCCACTGATTGCATTAATTTAAAAACCTTTCTCACCTTATTGACAAAAAGTTAACTTTTACATTAGTAATGATTCAAAGGTACCACATAGATAAAATCAAGTAATGCTTATTAAACTTTATACAAAGAAAAAACTAAGAAATAGAATTGTGAGGTAGTGATTGAATCTATAAGAAATCCTATTAGCCAACACATTCTGATGTAACTATATCGCAAGTAATATCACAAGTAATACTTTAAAATGTCATGCATAATGAGCATACCACAAATAGAGCTCCTTTCCATTCATTGATGTACGTATTTTGTTTACCAGTATATACATTCATGTAAATTTTATATTAAGTGAATGTTAAGAGATCGAATCTACATGGTTTTGCTGAAAATAAACTTTTGGCATAATTTTTGCTTTAATATAGATAGTATATTATACTCTATTATTATCAGTCAATATACTACTTGAGATCTCTTAACTATCATGATAAATCAGTGAAATAAATGCTATATGTACATTATGGTTCATAATTTTTACTCTTCCAAATCATAATAATTTTAGTTTAATCCAAAAATTAAGAAACAATTACATTGAAGTAATAAAATCCATTTTCCCCTAATTCTACACAGCTTTGGCATTAATGTATTACTAAAAGAATAGCATGCAAATATGAATCAAACTTATTTACTTAACTAAACTTTGAACCCTTCAATATGTCTATTAAGACTGGTTTAATGAGAGTTTCTTAATATGTCAAACAGTATGCATACTTAAACATGTTACATTTCACTAATTTCTTTCTGAATTATAATTTACTTAAAGATGATTTACACTAAACGTATGAATAAAATAATGTATTCACAAAGACCTCTATTCATATCAAATGACATTGCTAAGTTGCAATCTTAAAATAAACTACACAAAAACTTTAAAGCACTGTTCACATTACACTCATGGAAAAAATACAAGATAAAAGAGATTTAACATGACCTAAATAATTTAAGGCCATTAAGATAGAATGTAGGCGATTGGCTTTAACTGGGGAAAATCAACCTCTGGGTATAAATATCTGAAGATTCAAACTAAGATTATTTGTAATTGACTTAAGATTTAAATGTAATTGACTTAAACCTTTTAATAAACTCGAGTAATTCATATTCTACACATTCCTAGTCAATATGATCTTAGACACTAGAAAATTTTAAATTAATTATTGCTAAGCGGTAATGAATTCAACACTACCTTGCATAAGATACACACTTCATATATAAAAAACTACAGATACCGAAGATAATGTTCGAGTTTTATACCTACGGTTCCATTCCATCGAGCACCGAAAATACACCGTGGTCATAAGTCTGTCGTTACCTCAAAGTTAACTCTACAATGTATTTCCACAAGGGCAGCTATTACATCACAATCGATCACGTTACTACAGCACTCCTTCGTACATTGCTCAACTTCCCTGTGAAGACAATTGACAACAGCATTAGTGATTTATATTTCAAAAGTAATTCGCGTTTAAAACTATTCTACACGCTATAGTGTTTAGAATTACCCATCCACCACTTCGACGTAAAGGAATTATGAACGTTGTACATTAGCTTAAAACAACGATCAATCGCTAAGATCAGCAAATACGAAACAACATGTTGGTTCTCGTGAATTTAAAGGTTTCAAATCGATCAATAATGTACGACCTTCTCGGCGATTGGCGAAGACTAGAAATTTATCTTATTCAATGTTTTTCCAAGATATCCAATTTTGTAAAGAAAAGATTTAACTTGGGAAATAGTTCGTTTCTTGGCGAACAGTGAATGTAGGCTTCTTCCATTGAACTAACGCTCTTCATACATAACGTTAAACACACCATTTCCATTCACACATTTATATTAATTAAACAATTTACACTTCACTTTACGCACCATTGCATTTCTTTGTCCAAGAACTAATACCAACTTAAAGTGTATTGGAATTAAATACTTAATTTTATAAATGTTATATCCGGCATTATCAAAACCTACACTCTAGAATTCGCTTTTGCAGAAATTACGAAATTTTACTACAAAAATCCATAGTAACTCACCACGTGCTCCAGAAATGGTGCGTGCTGGAAGCGCTTCGTTGAACCACTCCACGTCCCGAGACGAGGAGAGCGATAGCTGCGAGTATCACGCCGAGAACCAGAAGTTATTTCCCTGGTAAATTTTTGAGAATTCACAAAGAGAAGAAGTTTCGCCCACAATTACATCGACGCGTTCAGCTCACCACGTTGACCAAAACTCGTTTGAAACTCCCAGTGGGGAACTGTAAGCAAGCAGGTGCCGCCAGCTAGCGGGACACTCGTTACGCACTATGGATTCCGACTACAGATGTCGCCACCGACACCCAACTCCGGAATGAGGAGTTCGAAGGGGTAAGGTAGGAGTAAAGCGTTTGTGGAGGGGCGAATACGAGAGGGGTAGAATGGAATGGGGGGGAGGGGAACGGGGTCGTCGCGGGCAAGGTTCATTCAGAAAATTCCTGAGCACAAAAAACGTGTACCGTGAGAGGGAGGGAAAAGGAGTGAGAGACTGAAAGGAATATTTAGCTTAGGAGAGGAATCTTTGTTTTAGTGAGAGGTCTCCGATCCTACTTTCTGACAGCTACGGTTTTCGAGAGAGAGGGATATCCGATAACACCTATGGCGGTCGACGAGCGTTAGACCGGTAGTATGAAATAATCAGAACGCTGAATATTTGAGCGACCACATTCCACGGAGAGAAAGAGCGATGCGATATTTCAGCTGGCCGTTATGCATGAGCCGAGGTTGACGTTCCTTGCGCTAAGCGCCAGGTGAAATACCTATTATTAGAAAGCGAATTCTACTTTGGGCGACATCTCCAGAGGGTATACTCGATTCCATTGTGGCAGAATATCGTCGAGCTCAATTCAAAATGGCCGATTGTTTAAAATTCACGACAGCCAATCAGAAGCGCCGTTACGTAACGAACTGAACCGACGCCATAATTGAAGCTATACGACAATTAAAATCGACAATGGGAACTGAATCGACGAAAACAACACTCGCGGATCGCGACGAAACAGAAGTTCGGGAACTGGTAGCTGCCGGAGCGAGAGCGGACGGCCGCGAAATCCGCTCCGTCGCCAAAAAAGTTCAGAGGCAAGTAAATCCGGTGCGGAGAGCGTGCCGCATTATATCCAAGGATGCACGGTGACGCTGCCGTGTCCTTCGGGCGGCCAATGACGTAACGAACTACATGAAAGTGGACTCGAAGCGAGACTTTTGGGCTCCTCCTGGAAAAGCACGCGAAATGACCCGTAAGCCCCCTCTGACTCAATGGAGATACTCGGAAAAGCGGTTCGTCGTGACATTGTCAGGAATTCTTCGCTTTGGCCTCTGCGATGAGATCACTAGCTCGAATCACCAGGCAAGGTCGCCCCCGACTATGAGACATTTGCCGTAATCCACCTGGAATGCACCCTCTCTCTCTCTCTCTATTGCTCCGCGATGTCGCCCTCGGATTACGTGTCCGAGGACGGACGATTGCTTTATGGCGTACGCACTTGGGAAATGTTGGTATTCCGGGCGCTAATTGATCGTGGCTCCCTTTTCAAGCGACGGACCGGCTCAAACGAACCCGAGCTTATTTTAACGTTTTCACACTAATAATCGAGCGATATGAGAACGGAAATTTCCCTCTGACGTCATGTGGAGCGAGTGTGAAACGATGAAATCTTACGAATTCCCATGGCGAGTCTTGATGTGCGAATCCTGCAAGTGCTATGTTCTAATCCTTGACGCTTACCCATTCGTGACCGTAATGGGACCTAACTTCGATTTTAACCCTCTAGAAGTGTTAATGGATTAACAATGAAGATATTAGATACTGATAAGAATGAATGGTACTTTTACAGCTATATGAACGACGACGTAAGATTCGGACTTCATTCATTCCTTTTGCGCCTCCCCATTTAAAAATTATATGAAAGAATAGAATGTTCGACGAATAATATATCGATGAGAGTAAGCAATCTTAATTGAATTGATGAACAACAGATAAAGGCCATTTACACAGTTCATTATTAGACTAATGAACACGATTAACCCCACAAGATGAGGACATTCTTCCGACAAATACACCGAAACGGAACTAAAATACATCTCGATTTGTCATCGCTGATAGAAAGTCAACCTACATCTCCGAGCGTAAAATTAAAATGTTCGCGATGAACCCATACCTTGAACGAATCGTTGAAACACTCACCTTTCCATTGAAATCGCCTGATTCGTCATGAGTCGTGGCTACCCGCTTTCGAAAATACGCTCGTATAGCTTCCTCGGTGACTGGTTTCTCGTTAGCAGACACATAATATACCCTTTATAATGAGGCTGCTCGGCGGGGCATGCTAGAGAGACTGAACTCGCATGCGCTCCCTCTCTATGAAAGAGGAAGAACCAATTCAACCGAGCTCAAATTGATGGACCTATACACACGAATTTCCTTCGTAGTTTCGCGAAACAGCTCAGTCTAAAATACTCTCCGGCGTCACTAACCTGTGGAATGGCCTTGATGTAACGTTATGTCACGATGGTTGGTGGTGGTGCAGCAGCCACGAGGGAACGAGCCGTGACATGGTATTACGGACGTAATGTGTGATAATGAGAATGGAATGTAATTTGAATGGCGAGCCGGTTGAGGTGATTAAAGGGCGAACGTGGGCTGAAGAAAGCGTTGGTGCTTCCGAGAAATATCGAGCTTTTAACAGTGTCGAGAAGATATTTCGCAAGATTACCGTAACCCGAAGAAATATTTGAGTTGAGACGTGTAGATTCCTAATAAATCCCATTGGGACGTCGAATTTGATCGCGAATTTATATTAAGACAATTACCTTACATTATGACAAAATATTGTAAATCGAGAGGTAAAATTAAACAAAACATTAATAATTACAGTTACAAACAAAGAATACATTCATATTTTTGTCACAAAAAATATGAATTCTCTTACTTTTAATTTGAACAGCTTTCCGAGCAACTATAAAATTCCTCTCGATTGAGAACGCGAATATTATTTCTCTATTTCATAAAAACCGATTCCAACCTATGGTATTTCTATTTCAACCGTAGCCTTTAACGATTTCATTCCACTCTGGTACGCCACTCACCTTCGGGGGATACTTACAAACCGCAACCTGTTGAGCTGCCTTGTTAGGCCAGTTCCGGACGTTCATACCCGACAGCTTCGGGGTGGCCGATTTACCGGAAGCTTCTGCAAAGACAGAAAGAACCAATCTCAAAAACCAGCACCGTACCGATATTCAAACAATAAAATAACTCAAAAATAAGTACATCATTCGAGCAGTTAAACAAGTGGAAGAAGAAGAACCAGAAGCCATCGTCGACGACCATAAACTCAAAAAAAACCTTGGCGAAAACGTTCTAAATATAGCGCGGTTAACGCATGTTGATGCCACCGGAGGAGTCGAAACCGCTCTCTTCCGCGATGCCCTTCCCGTCTGCGCCGTGACATCACTCAAGGATGAAAGGAACCACTTCCGAAACAAACTGCCGACCGCCCCCGCGGAACCCGTCGGCCGGAATCCCGCGACCGTTCCGAAGATCCTCCCGGACTCCGTTAAACGACTCGTGCGTTTATTGAGTCCTCCCTAATGATATTTTACCGTAATAGGCTCTCCCGGCGCGGAAATTCCTCGCTGGCATTCCTTCCTCCCTCCCCCGCCCGCATACCGCGGCACCCGCGGAGGATGGGGGGGGGCCTCCGGGAAGCCTTCTTGGGCGTACCCGCGAAAGGGGGGAACGCCGTCAGAAAACTGACGAAGGGGAGGAGGAGGAGACAGGGTCGGTGACGTAAGCATCGCCGTCAGCGGAAAGAGGGGAACAGGAAGGATGGTTGCATCCGGCAGGCAGCGAAGGGGAGAGGGCACTGCGAAACGCCATTTAAAGTCACGAAGGAGGACGTGTGGCTTGTTGCATCCTCCGGCGGACCGAAAGCCTTTTGTTCTACGACGGTGCTCCCGCGAGTGGGAGGAACCTCGCCCTTCCCTTACCGAGCCATTGTCTCGGGACGCAATAAAGCACACGACTGATCTTCGGTATTTTTTTTTCTCCTTGCCCTTTAATTCCTTCCAGAGACACTTCTTTCGATTCCGATGGGAGAAGACCCCTTGGTGGAGGGTGCTTTCGCAGAGGTCTTGCGGAGTGCGACCGTGAACTCGTATGCTATCTCTAATCGGTATAGAGGTTTCCACAAGCTTTAGTCCTTACGATTATTCACTTATTCGAGGATTCCAATAAAACAGTATAATGACAATGCACATTCGATCGACTTAACCACAACATATGAACATAAAACTGCGGTAAATAGTTCTTTATCGAACATATGAAAATCGGAAATTATCTTCCGAGAAATTTTTACTACGGTATTCTATACAGCGTGAAGTTAAATTTACGTCTTTTAAAAGTTAAAAATTAAATAGTACGATAACTCTAGGTTATACAACAAGTTAAAACCTTAGAATAATAAACCAGTCTTACGTTGGGTATTAACAGCTGCTTGTCAGTTTCCTGTATCCAAAATCCACGATTAAAATTGACTAACTTATTTGAAGAGGCATTTTAAATGGAGAAAAATGTTGAATAACTAAATTGATCCCTTTTGTAACCCAATTTTACATATCGAGAAGAGGCCCGTATGATCTTACTACAAAGATAAATAGCCGAGGGATAATCAACTATGAAAAACACTACAGCACCACAACGATAACAATCTGAACTACGCTCGAATTCACGATGTTACATTAACCATCCAAAACGAACAACAAAAATTCATCAATCGCTAACAATGGCATCCATAGTTACTGATACCGTATTTCACACTTTCCCAATAATACACTTGGATATGGTCTTGGTTTGTGCACACCACTCCAGGTTCTGTCTCTCACACGGATCTCCATTGCAGACCCGAAGTTATCAAAGGGATGCCAATATAATGGAAATAAATCATTTCGGTTAAATTGGTCTAAAGCGAGATACACCGTGCCCCTATCGTGATGGGGACGAGATAAGGGGTCGCAACACGCCGAAACCAAGGGTCCCCCATCCGAGAATGCTTTTGAGAACTAATCGCGGTGCAGTTGGTGGCGGAAACAAAGCCAACGAGGAAGGATCGTGTGGCACGTGGATAAGACTCCATAGAACGGTCTAAGTGGGGCTGTTTCGATTAGACCCGCAGCCCACAGTCGCATTTGACGCGAACCTTTGTTTTCGAAATAGGAAGTGCATGAGGGAATGGCAGTTCAAAAGGAAAAGTCATCGTTTCAGAACCGATATCGAGTAGATAAACTGGGAAAAGGGAAAACGGAGTGAGTGAATTCGTAATGTTAATTCGATGCATCGATATATCGAAACCAGTTCTTTCATTATTCATCGAAACTTGTTCAAATAAAATTGATTACGAAAGACGAAGAATTGGAATAATGGCATACGTATAAAATACGAAGCAGTAAAGCGTTGAAGTACTACGGTTTGAATAAAGAGTAAGTAAATAGTTTTTATAGTTTATCATTACCAGAAAACAGAACGTAAATTTAGAGGCTGACTAAAAATGACTAATGAACTAAAATGACTAATAACCACGACAACCAACAAGTCTCCACGAAAACGCTACCACAACAGTACGACGATTATACTCGGAACCGAGCAAAGGACGAAAAAAAATCTTAATGAAAAAAAACTTACCACTGAAACGGAAGAAATGTCTTCAAAGTATCCATCGGAACACCACTTAGATTCAAACCCACGTCGATCCGACTCCGGAGCGAACCTCAGAACAAACAGAAGTGACCGCTAAAAATCCCAGCGACGAGAAAAAAGTAGAAATCCATTGGTTTCGGAAACGTTCACGAGTTAAACGCTTTCGAAAAACGGGGAACGCCGCGAGGAGGGAATTTTCCCAGGAGACCCAAAGAGAGGCAAATTCCTCACCTCCGAACGAGAGAATTCCTTCCACGAATGAGTGACTTACGAGAGAAAATAGAAACGGCCGATTTCACCGCACGATGAACCATAAAAATCCACGGCGGCGTCGGAAAATATGTATTCTAGAAAGTACTCGCGAGACCATTACTTCACCATCGTCGTAATTTACTCCGTGTCATCCTCGGTGACGCGACGCGAATAACCATTTAGGCGCGTTTCGAAACCGCGGAGTGGATGGCGCTGGTGACGAGTTGCGCGGGCAGGAAATGGAATACGACGCAACCGCGACGCGACTTTGTGTCGACGGAACCGATGCGACGTTAGGACGCTCGTGCTAAAAGGATATTTGCGAATCCCCCTTCCGAACTCCGTTTCCATCGATCGGAAACGTCCACGGAAAAGAGAGAAACATTTGACTGACGAAAATCGAAATAATGGCCGCGAACCCAAACTCGCGATTCTCTCGCTAACGGGAACGGTAGCGACATCTAGAGAGAGACGTACGAGTCCGATTGTAAAATGGAACAATGAGAAACAACAGGAAGGAGCGCACAAGGGAGGAAGGGAAGAGAGGGACTGGTAATTCATGACGCAGGAGATAGTGGGCATGTCAAATGCATAGAGGGGGAGTTTAAAAGGCGGTTTATTGAGGTGAAGGAAGAAAGAAGGGGATTTAAAAGTCACGAGGAGAAAGGGAAAGGAAGAGAGAGGGGAGAAGGATGTGAGTGGGAAGGAAAGAGGATTTGGAACTGCTCAAAAGGGGGAGATACCGAAACACATCTAAACTTGGACGGAAATACAGACGGACGCGTTAAGGACGGAAATGTACACATAAAGTCTTGCATTGACGGATACACGGATCGAAGAGCGTTGACGAACATAAACATAAGCGGACGTGTATTGACGTGCGCCCGTAGAGAAAGACAAGACGCACGAGACGAAGTTTTGAGAGGGAAGAAGACAAACGATTATGATGAGAGGTATAGAATTGACTCAGCGAGAACACAAGAGAGAGTGTAATAAAAATACACATTGGAGTAAAAAATGAATAAAGAAAATAAGTCTAGTATACATGATGCCAATTACGTTTAAACTGTCTCGCATTCTAGAAGAAAATTATCAAAAATTCTTGCGCTCTTGCCTGCAAACCGACTTCATTATTAAATGACCCAATTTTAAAAAGAATCTTTCAAATTTTATAATAAAGAATGCTCAAAAAGACATAATATTATGATTGAT
Organism: Pantala flavescens; assembly: GCA_020796165.1. Classification (NCBI taxonomy): domain Eukaryota; kingdom Metazoa; phylum Arthropoda; class Insecta; order Odonata; family Libellulidae; genus Pantala; species Pantala flavescens. Next base: position 13,830,764 of record CM036879.1, on the reverse strand, counting down.
CATAAAGTGTAAATAAGTGATATTTATAATAACATATTAAATATCTAACAGATATAATACCGTCTCCGTGTACTCAAAATTTTTACGTAAATTATTTTCGTAAACAATTAATTGACTAAATAACTACAGGGATGATTTTCTTGAAGCAATAGTATTTCAACTGAAACACCTCGAATGAAATTGTGAACTCTCAGTACGGTCCAAGGATAAATTTTAAGCCAGAAAGCACTTCTAATAGCAATTCCAATGCCTGACTATATAGCTCATTCGTACGTAGCACACACCAACACGCAAGAGTTCTTCTTCAAACCAAATCCCACCAGACTTGACTCCAGTCCATATTGCCTTTAGAATTAGACGCTCGTGAAACTGGTAAATAACACCTATCCTCACTTCCATAACCCAATCTGTATTCATTCCAGATGACAATATAATTCACTAAGGAAGACGAGTGAGAGAGATATATATATTCCCCTCGGACACATGTTGTCCGTACACAGGAACTGATCGGCAAAAGAAAAGGAAGTGGCAGATGGGAGAGGAGATGAAGATTCAGATAGGAGAGGGGGGAGCCGTGAAGTGGGGAGGGGGAGGAGATAGCGGAAATGAAGAAGCGAAGCACGTGAGTAAATTGGAGGTAATAATAAATTTCGCACGTCGAAGTTCTCCAAGCGATAAGGAATATGGCACGACCTCCAGCTAGGTAGCCTTAGGTTCGATGCCTCTCAACAAATATCATAATTGCCTTGTGAGCTCCCCAAGGTGCTCCGAGGTGATGAAACGGCACCCAAGAGGAAACGGAGCGTAAATCACACGTGGATGCCATAATTAGCCTGACGCACGCACGCACGCGTGCCTTCGTGTGTGTGCTCTGAGACGCTATAGGGGCTCCACACACTATACATCGCTTCCGCAGCGGAACTGACGAATCGAACTTCTACAATGACCGAACTGTTGCATCGATAATCGACTTCTGATGGGTACATACTTCGTAACTAACGTTACGTATTCGGAGAATTTAATATCTTTTCTATGACAGGCTTAAATATAATTAATATTATGATCAAAGAAGAAGATAAGTAAGAACGAAAGCAAATATAATCTCCTTTGACATCTAACAGGGGTTTTAAAAATTAATAGGTGGATTTATGTAATGGAGCACGTGATGATAACCATCTCTTTCGAGACAAAAGGATATTTATTAAAAATTTAGAGCTAAGAACGTTCGGATATAACGAGACGTTTGCATGGTGTGTTAGGTACAGGCATAATTAATAAATATCTAAGTCTTAGTATCCTTTCACAACTGTGAAGCTTTCAGACAACTCCAATTCTTGTTATTCCAATATCTTGTTACGGATTAGACTTGTTTCACCATGGTAACAGAGTAATAAATAACTTACTTTGATACGTAATAACAATAACATCATTGATAATAAATAATTTATTAATAAATTGATTCTCAATTAAATGAAAGAACCCTGCTTCACTAAACGTATGTATTAAGCTTCATACACCATCAAAACCAAGACTTAAAAAACTTCCGAGGCATTGTTAGGACGAAACCTAACAACTCCTGGACCCAATGGATTACGTTCAAACGTAAAATTATTCCGAAGTGTTCGAGAAAGAGGGAACTCGAGAAAGAACTGTGAGAAGAAGAATGCGTGGAACAGAGCGTTATACTTAAAGCCGCGCCTACCTACGTTAACATGTGTACGCTGAAAGCTGCCGGTGGCAGGGGTTCCTCCTGAGCCACGGGTGTAGGCGCCGAGTCTCTTTCTCCACACACACACACAACACGCATTTATCCCGTTTTCATACGAACGAGAACACGCGATACGAACCACCAATCTCTTACCACCACGCACAATTCCAAAAAAAAAAGAAAAAAACGTTCCGAAAAAAAAATAACGTAAATATTCCGTAGTTTCTCGCATTTATAACAATCCCGATTCACGAATGGGACTCACGTTACGAGACGAAAAAACTCCGCTGACGATCTCATCTCGGGAGATCGGGCTGGAATTCGTGAGAGAGAGATAAAAGGAAGGCGACCGAGATGGAAAACGGGCACCGAATGCCCAAAAAGCGTTTGATACGAAACCGGGGAAAAAAGGGAACACGTCAAATTACGTAATGGGCGTGCGAAGACGAGCTGATTAGCGTACGAGAAGGAAAAAGAGCGAAGGGGAAAAACCCGAGAAACGCATAGTTTCGCGGGGAAGGAAGGGATTTAATAGGAAGATTGAGTAAGAAGGGGTGGGAAAGGAGGTGAGAGGGCGTATGGTGTAGGTAGGGTAGGAGGGAGCAGCTATGGAATGCAGTGTTGCCACGTTCGGCGAATGGAATGCGGCCAATCTGCATCGGCGACGTTGCATCTCTCCCATGCTTTGTCTCTCCTCTTCTCACCTCCATTTCTCTCCTCGTGTCACCTCCGTTTTCTTTCGTCACGGGGCCCACACGTCGCGACCCCGGCCGGACCGACGGCGCACCACCGGCGCGGATTCCTCCGCGGGTCCCGGCGTCGACTCCCACGATCTCCCGAAAAAAAAAAATTCGCGAAATCCGAACCGAACCTCTCTCTCCCTCAATCGGATTGGTATGGACGCATCTCGAAGAAGACGCTTTTCGCTATTATCGAGCCGTGGAATAGAAGAAGCCTGAGAGGCGGTGACGAAATTTATGCAAGGCGATGCGTAATCGCCTATAGGTGAATACCTTCACGTGCTCGACCTTCCCTTTGAAAGAACCACCTGCAGCGAGGAAATATAATAAGGGAAGAGGACTGAGAAAGCGTTTTCCGAAGCTGGAAGGACGTCTGCGGAAATATTCCGACATTGGGGGGGGCTCGCAAACCAGGATACCGGCGCATGACAATCAGCATTAAAAAAACTCGTCAAAAATTCCCAATACCATCGATACTACAAATATTTCATACAGCTTTCAGTTATAATTCTTTCCGGAGCAGCGTTAAAACCCCTGCCTCCTTCTCCGTTAAAGAGAGAGCCCTCCTGATCCCGACGAATACCTCAGTGGCGCCTATGCAGCCCTGCCTACGACCCCATCGGAATTTACGTTCCAGCACGTGAAACATGAACTGTTTTAACCCCTAAAGAACGTAAAAACACAAATCATTAATACACGAGGGGATATCAGTAATTAGAAAAGCAATAAAACAACTTATATCTCAATATATATATACATTATCGTAACGTTCCATCACATCTAAACGTATCTAACAGCGTTGTCCCTCGATAAAACCCGACCAAACCACAAAAAAGCACGTACGATCTTCCGCCGTAGAAGGTGATGCACCGCGAAAACAGAAGGGCGTCCGTGAAATTCGGAACGCGGGGGTTAATAAGAGAAGGTCGCGGGGAATTGGGAGCGAATAACACAGATTTTTACAGTTGGCACGGTCTGCCGACAGACGGCATTCTTATCACGGTCCCGTTACGGACATTGTTTTTCACCTCGGCCCTTTCTCAATTTGCTTTACCATCGCACCCAGTCCGTCTCATTCGACGCTGCCTTCGCTTTATCCGTTTCCGAACCGAGTTTCTGCCAAATTCCGATATTTTCCCTTCACCCTCGCCCACCCCCATCCCCTTGTTCCATCTCCCGACTTCTCGACGCCTCACTTAACCCACGCCTCCAGACGTGACGTGTATTTTCGTCACGATGGACGCACTCTTTTGCTGCTCATGACGATAATATTCGTCATAATACCCCTTAAAATGCAAGACGTTCCTCGAAATCAGGAATTAAATTAAGAATTTCTTCGAAAAAAACTTCTCGGATGTGAATAAATAGAACCCACGATTAAAAAGAGAGTAAATATAAAATGCCTTTATTTATAGATAGCTATCCAGGGTAACCGAGTAATTTCACCGCCTTCGCACAAAAAAAACTCAAAGGAGGATAACGGTGTGATTTCGGGTTGCGATATAGAAATCATCGTCTCACCACATCCATTTGTATCGGTCTCTATAAGGATAAGACCTGAAAAGGGATGTCTTGATCTTTTAAATATAACCTTACGGGCGTGCTTAAGCACGTAGTTAAATCGAGATTTATCACGAGCCATCTTAATAAAATCAGCAACTTACTAGTGCGGGGTATATTTTCTGAAAATAAGAGAACTTAAGGATCTTAGAGTGGGTGGAAACTTGTCGAAGTTAACGGAGAAAATGGGGTATATAATAAACCTTTTCCTCTCACAGTACCCCATTTTTAACAAAAACAATACCAGAGACATCGCCGATGTCCCTTCAAAAAACTTGCATCCTGAATACGCGTATTTGAAACTTGCGAATTTCAAGCTTCCTTCGTATCGGGGAAAAATTCAATATCTCCTAAAATGATCAACGTTAACAGAAACATTTTTCGATAGTAAATCTCCAAGCTGGTTCCATCAGCTCGATAAACATACACAAACTTAGAAGGCTATGTGTGTCCTGTTGGATTCCATGCAGAGGTAGTATTCAGCGTCGATTCAAAAGAGCGTAATGGGACCAGCTGAATCTTTCCCACATTCTTCCGCTGCCCGCGAAAGAAATCTGGAAGAAACACGGCCAACCGGGCTGAACCCACTTGACCAGTCGCATGAGAACGTTTAAAAATTTTTAGCGCAACCTAAAATGAACAAGCGCACTCTAACCTCGTGCGAATACGAGTTATACGACGAGCGAAAACAACTTTGCCGCTGGACCAACAATCAAACTGACACAACGACACCCGTAATATCTTCGGCGTGCGTACAAAAATAAAAACGCACGAGACGAAAAATCGTCACGTTTCTTCGACTCCGAAAAAAAAAACAAATTTTCGCTTCCTTGAAAACACCCTTAAGGCCGGAGCCTCCCTTTTCCTAGAAAAAGCCACCCTGCGGACGAATACATTCCGAGCCGGACGAGAGAGAGAAGAAGAAGAAAAAAAAGAAAAAATAACCGTCCGCGGAATAAAAACAACCCCGTAGAGACGTGCTCACGATTAAACAATGCGCACTTAAAGCGACACAGAGAGAGTTTTTCCATGCGCTCGTTCTGTACGTATACCCGATTCGACGAGGACCGAAGGTCAAAGTTGGCAGGGAATTGAGCGCGTGGGAAAATGTCTCGCGGTCAGGGAATATAAAATACGAGAGGGAGGGAGAGGAGTGGAAGGGTGGGGGAGAGAGGGGGAGGGGGTTGCGTGGGGAGGGGGGGGAACACGGGGGTGGAAATGAGAATGGGAAAGAGAAATGGGGAAGAGATGTGGAAGGGATGGAAAGAAAGATGTGGGGAAGAGTGGATGCTAAGAGAGGGAGACGTGGCAACTGCGGCGGGGACCTTAGAGAGGGCATTTGTGGGAAAGTGGAATGGAATGTGGGAGTGGGGAGAAAGAGAGAAATGGAATGCAGGGATGCCCGGGGGAGAGTGGGAACTGCGGTGAAGATGCTGGGTAGGAAGGGGGGATCTCCAGAGATGTTTTCCGGATTGGTAAAAGGGAATAAGGATAAATCATTGAAATGAGGGATTTTTTTTCCTCCCTTGCATCTGTTACGATACTCCACCGATAATCGTATAATGATGCTCCTGTGAGTGCGGCCAAAGAGCGGTGGGTTCGCGGATTGTCAGAACATACGTATTTCACGCCCTTGATGAACGTAAATGTGAAAGTGCCATTCATAAACGAAGCTTTGCGGAAATTAAAGGTGGATGGAGGTGCTGAATGAAATTAAATTTCCCTTCATGATTTAAGATGTACTGATGGGAAGAATAGACGAGATTTTCCATCATAACTGTGGAAACGAGTAATTAATGACACAGCTCCCAATCTCGGCATCTATAGTCCGTGTCAGTTGGGAGATACTAAATAGGCAGTGAATTGAGGCAGAAACAAGGAGCAGACTTCAACAATGAATCATTGATTATCAATTAATTTGGAGACGATTGCCTCCACGAAGATGTAGCAGACAACAACTTTCAACCATTTCGAAGTGAGAAAGAGCCCAGAGTCTTGCTAAGATACGTCGTTTCGAGAACTCAATCTTTCTACGAACTGTAAGTGGATGATGGCCCTTTGAGGAAATAGATTGCAGAGTGTATGCAGCTGTTTCCACGAGTCAGGGCAGTTGGAATCCAGGATATATATGCATACTTAGATAGGGATCGGGTAAAGAATCATTCGCTATTTAACTCCAACTTTCAAATTAAACTCTAAATATAAAGTTAAATCTCAATCTCAATGGAAAAGTACCATTTTTTTAAAAAGAGCAATAAATCACGAAAAAAGAGAATGGTTACGCTGAGAAAATAATGAAAAAATAAATATGATGATTATTCAACTGAAGACAGGAAAATGACTTCGTTTTAAAAGGAGAGTAATTCAGTTTCCTTAATACAGAAAATGCCATGAAAAGAATCCAGCATCTCACACTTTTAATGAATTATACATATGAAAGAAAATCTTTACTTTTTGAGATTCCTAACCAATTAAAAGTGTTGCTGGAAGCTTTAACCTTTCTCTGTGTGAATGCAGATCATACGAAAGATTACGAAAAATAAATCGTAAAATCAAAAAAAAAGATCAAGATGACATTCGAACTATATAAATTCATCGAGAGAAAACAACATCTACAAAATAAAATCTCCAACCTACCAAACTCCAAGCTACAAAAGATGCAACGAACCATCTTCAAAAAAACTGCATCTCAGCATCTTAGCGGAGACGTGATCTTCTCTTGAGAGAATTTCCGTGAATCATTTGAGCGAAGAAGTTCGCCGCTGACCAAAGCTCTTGATTCAGATTCCGGGTAACCATTCCGAAGTTAGTTTTCATCCCTCATCTCCCACGAGGTCACGCACTAGTCACGAGCTGTAGATCTGCCTTTTAATTTGCTTCGCTCAAGGACCGCGATAAAGCTGCGTGCCGATGAGTAAAGCTCGCGTCTGGAATGAGTCACAATCCACCAAATCACGAGACTACTCATGCAAAATATTCTGCGTTGCGAAACTGAAACGTTTTCGTCTTTTCTGGGAACTCTGTCCTATCGAATCGGTTCCGAGAAAAGAATTGGAGATGCAAGGGGAAGAAGAAGCTTTCGGGGAAGACGGCTACCGCACTCGGAGAATTTATCTTGAGAAAAAGAGGATTTTCCTCGCTTGAGTATCTCCGCAGGAATTTTATACGAGGAAGATCTCATGATGGCTCGCTTAAGTCTAAACCGGTCGTCCATGTACTCGAAGTCCTTAAAGAAAAATATGAGTACTTCCGGATTTTTAAATCTACTTAACGGACCGATTCTTTCCCGAACGAATAGCGTACGTGAAGAGGGATCGATATCGACTTAATAATATTCCGCGGACATAAAATTAATCGCGTAAAAACTCCGTTTCCTACTTCTAATATTTAAATTACACACGCGAAAGTTTTTTAAAAAAAAGAAGACGTAAAAACAAGTAATAGTTCAACTCACTCTCATCAAAGCCAGATGAAGCGCATTTCTGCGAATCGTATCCCTCGGAAGAGATAGCTTACTTAATTGTAGTGTAACGACAGTAATCGACGAGAAACACACACATTCTCCTATCCCGATAACTGGCGAGGATGTGATGTAAGAAAATTCCATGTTTCTACGAACTCCCATCGCTGGGAATCCCATGGCAACGCGATGATTCGAAACTCTTCGTATGGAACGTGATAAACGCTCCGCAAACATTACATTTCTCCGAGCCTATAGCTATAACAGCTATACGACGCATAGAGAAACATTTCATCATCATTTATAAATAGTTTTTTGAAAAAAATCATAGGAAAAATAGCCCTGAAATAGAGCGAGTATATCGAAGAAAAAAAATACGTAACATTATCACACTTCTAAAACAAATTCAGTACTGGGAACGATTCTAGCATCCGCAACGGTAGGCAACCGGGACACCGTTCCCTTCGTTTGACTTTAAATTCATGCGGAGAGAAGGTGCGCGGAGCCGTTGCTCTTTAAATCACGAACTTCATTTCGAAGGCGACGAATATTTGCGTGCGATTAAACGCGACGTTTCGCACTGGCATACGGTGCGAGTGAGGCAGGGAATGCGCTAAGTGAGTGAACCAACATGTTACCCTTGTTAAATAACTTCGCCCGATGATGACTTCCTGGTACATGGGCGATGACATGAGTACTTACGACACCATTCTCGCGTTGTGAATAATTCCCCAGTTCGCACGCCTCTTCGACGCCGGCGTGCGTGATTCTTCGAGTGCCTCGCGGATGAAGTCAGTGATGGCTGGGCGGAGAGGGACACACACTGCGCTATGCTGCAGCACCTGGCGACCTCCTGGATTGAACAGAAAAGAAGGGAGTTACATACGCTCTGAGGAATGCTCGCTGATTAAGTTGACTAAAAATACTGCGAGGAAAGTCAAGTTCGTTCCACACCTTTCCTTCTTGTGTAACTATGATGTAAAAGTATCGACACGATACGTTTGCGATAATTAGCCGTTTATATGCGAAAATATCACAAGGAATGTTTATTACAATAATCATATGTCCTATTAAATATTAAAATAATTATAATGTGAGATCAAATGCAGTATAAATATGAAATGAGTTCAGTTACTACGTATGCGTGCTACGTCTCTCACTGCATTGACGAAATTTAATTTGCAGAACAGCTGATACCAATTTCCGGAGTTGATGTAATGAATGTATTGAATAAAATATGTATTGAAGAAAATCGCAAACGAATGGAATGATTCATAGCTCATGTAAGAGGAATCTCAAACATTCATATGGGATGCATCATAAACGTGGCTCTAATATAGTGATTAAATATACACATCTATGAAAATGAACCAAGCTGGGAAAAGTTCATAATTATACAGCTACTGCATTAATTAGATTTCGAGACAGATATCATAGAAATTTTAATACATATTGTACGTTCACTGAGCATAAATATAGTATATAAATTATTACTGACTTGAAAATTTACGAGAAAATAAATCACCTCTAAAAATTTCACGTATTTTAACCATTATAAAATATATTTACAAAAGAAAAGAGGATGTCTAACTTCATTAATTCTTCATTTAGATCTAAACTTATACCTCCCTAGTATGAAATAAAATACCAGTAAAACACAACTTTACTGTGCTTTACAGTCACCGTCTTATACAATAATAGTATTCCTGTAACTTTATTTACACACAGTACATGCATCAACAGAAAAATACTAAACAAGAACGTACGGTTACAAAAATCATCCGTTATCCATACAACACTTAAAAATACCGTCCATTCCCCTCATAAACATATTTGAAATAAAACTAAAGATACTGTTTAACATCTCCTAGAGTCAGGCAACCCGCAAAACAGGAACGCCCTTTTCCTTCCCTTTCGGTATTCACGCGGTCTCCCATAGAGAGAGAAAAAAAAACATAATAGTTCCTCGAGATTGATAGATTCGGCCCACGTATAAAAAAACGAAATCCATAACGTGAGAAAACTTTTTTCCCCTTCCTTCCGGCATTTATCTATGAGCAGAGAAGAGAGAGAGGAGGAAGGGCGAGGCACGGGAAAGAGTATAGAATGGGGTGCACGAGAGGGAGTCACCGGAAGTTGCGTGGGTGGGAGAGAAAGTGACGTAATCGGGAGAGAATTCCAAATGGAGAACGAATGGGGTGAGACGGGGTTTGAAAAGAGAGAGAGAGTGTCCTTGTGAAATGGATTGGAGGAGGGGGCAAATGAGAGATAGACGGAGAGAGGGGTAAAAGAGAACTGCCGAGACAGAATGATGAAGATTTCGGAGGGGGGCAAATATCGATCCCGACAAATCGGTTAGGGGGACGAGTAATGATGGGGAAATAAACGGGAAGGAATTGCGGGGCAAAAATAGCACCGAATACGTACACTGAATTTAATGCAGTTCGGGACCCAGTTAAGGCAGAAAAAATGAGGGCGACATTCGAATATTTAAGTTCACTGTTTACATATTTAAGAGTTTTAAATTTCGCGAGATCGTTCCAGGGCCATTTAATTTGAGAATCCGATTTGGATTAAGAATAAAATCTACTCGTTTAAGACGATATTCACTAAGAAAAAAAAATAATAAACGCAAGATTAATCCTAAATTACCTTAAACGGGTTCATTATTCACTTAATGAACGAAATTCAACTCGAATTAATGCGATTAAGTTAACGAAGGAACAGGAAATAATAACCTTAATTTCTCGTAATAAAATTAAGTTAAAGCCACAAAAAAAGAACTAGACGTTTAAAATGAGACCATGACTTCATAACCGAGGACTCTAAACTTGTCGATTTTTTTTCCATGACGCACGAAAGAAAAATTATAACAATCTATACGAAACCAAGATAGGGTTATCATCATTAAAATGCGTTACATAAAAAATCAACAAACAAAACGCTGGACGAAGAAATGAAAAGATACAAATGTATACAGGTTTGTACGATATGTTTGACATAACACATGTTGACGACAAGTAAAAAAAACTTACTTTTCCACACAATTTCAGGAGAGGAATCGATCTTTCGTCCTCATCAAGAGAACAAGCGCGACGATAATTCATTTCCCAGAATTTTCAGGACCCATCCACATCCTACACACACCCATCTTCGCGAACCCTCCCCGCACCCGGAGAAATCAGTCCGTCCCGTCCTTGAGAGAGAGAAGACGAGCGCTGAAAATCAGCGGAATGGGGAAGGAACAGAAAAGCTCCAATTGTACGCGAAAGAAAAAGGGAGCCCTGATGAGATACGAGAGAGGGGGAGGGAAGATTGAAAACGGAATTAAAAGGACGAGAACTGGGGGAGATCGGTGAAATTCGGAGAAAGGGAGACGAAAGAAACGGAGAAAGTGCTGGAGGAGAAACGAATATTAGAAAAGAACAACAGACATCTTCTGTTTGAAAGAGAGGACCATGAGGGAGAGAGAGTTTCGTATCATAGGAATTGGGAGCGTTGAACCTTTGGCATTAGACCAGGAGAACATTCGGCTCCCCTCATCAGCCAAGGGTGCCTCCGCAAGTGTATGGCACCCCCACTCCCCGCTGCATCCCCTCTCCTCCTGGAGCCTGGCTCCGCAGTGTCTAAATATAGACGACCCCCAGCATCAATCAGGAGCACCGCCACCCTCCCATCCGCTACCCTCTCCCCCCCTCTAACAGAGAGAGCACCAAACCATCACATCCTGCACTCCGCGGCACCCGCTGCCCATAGCCTTCGGCGGAGAGTAGACGGGTCTGGATTGGAATACCATTCCTCTGAAGATGAGGTTCTTAAGGGAGGAAGTCTCACGCTCCGAGACTAAACTCTGCGCCAATTTCGTCGACAGAGTTTTAATGCGAATCAAGAGTCCCACTGCTAAAACTCCCAACAGAATCGTCTGATACCAATACGCAACATTGAGAATACGCACACATTGAAAATACGCACACATTAAAACGTGCACGATATTAATTATATACGATACGGATCGCTGAGTAGAATAATTTGGCACTCGTAGCTGCCGACGCGAATTCGTAAGCTCCGTAACGAATGGCCCACTACTGGCCACCCAGAGGCCCTCTCTAAAAGAACACGATGAATATGCAATACAATATGCATACAATAACCTTATTGACCCTGAGTTTTCAAAACGGTATACGTCAATTCTAATCTAAATGCTTCCACGATCTATCAACGCTAAATTGGCAATACTTTCATTGAATAGACTCACTTCCGTAAGTCTAAATTCGACGTAATTTTACGAGCTACCAACTTTTTTGTCCACAAATAAATAGATTAACAATAGGTTCGCTTGACACATCGTACGTTGATTTTATAAAGCATCGTTTTAGAATTATATGTTGCGATAGTTTTCAATCATAAAAATAATAAAGACTTTTTATCAATTACGACAAAATATACGTTACGTATTGAACACGTATTAAACGCTTTTCGGTAAAAGTTAAAAAAGCTTCCCACCATCATTCCCTTGCATCCTTTTAAAATGAATTGTCGTCGAGAACTGTTGTATCAGCACATCGTATTTAAAGCCCCAAGACCACACACGCGCTCTTGAATCGAAATGCCACCCAGTGGTTTGCAGACTTCCTCACGCAGCTTTCCAGCGTTCGAGTCCCTGAGCGTAATGTTCCGACCATAAATGAACGGAAGACTTACTCACGTCCGCACCCCGAGGCACGAATACGTTCCCCATTCGACGGCACCTGACGTTTGCGAAAAGAGCAATTGGGAGGCCACCGTGAGTGTGTGTGTCTCTCTCACGCACAAGATGGCGTTTGCATTCGCGAGAACGCTGACTCGCGAGTTAGGAAATGAGTGAGGCTGCTCGTCTGTGGCTAACATGGCATGACGGAGGGGGGGAGAGAGAGAGTTTAGGACCGAGCGAATCTTCTTCGCCGGAAAACTCTCAAGCAGACGTGCCAAAGAGCGTTTAATTAATCCATTAATCCGGAATTCCGAAGCTTATTGATCCTATTGATGGATCCTTGCCGCGGTTAATACATGTCATTGAGAACACTGATCGGTAAAGAGAAAGGGGGCCTCGATGGGTTATGGAATAGAAAATGTATAATGACTTCAATGGATTGCTTTAATCCTTCGTATTGTAAACTCACGATTTTAGCCTATATCAAAGTACAACATTATGACTTAAAGAAAAAAATTAGGACAATCATTAATTGCAGTTCAAAAAGCATTTCGCAGAACTCATTCCTACATTTTTGCTCCATCGACACGCAACCTTTGATCACTTCTAAAATTTTTAATTATATAGAAAAAAGAATGAGTAATGGGAAGATAGATTAAAATAAATTGATTGCATTAATAAATGGATCGATTTTGTGTACCCTATTCTCGTTGAAAGCCACGTATCTTCATGTAAAAAACCCTAAATGTTTATCTACATAAATTACAAGGTTAAGTTCTCATATGGTAATGCATATGCTTAATAGTCTCACATCAACATTGTACAAAAATGACCTGAAAAAACTCCTAAACAAATCACGCTTTTCTAAAAAATTCTATAAAGTATCTCAAAAAATTTACCACACACAATATCCTATGTCAGGACAGAGCCGTGAAGACTTCCCCATTCCTTCCCCGAGGGCCTCCCGCCGCAAACGGAACCTCAACTTCGCAAACGCAACCCGCCGATGGAATCGAGATAAACTTGGTCAAAATAGGATCAAACATCCACGTCCGCTCCAATAGGCTATTGACCTCCCCCGTCCACGTTCCATCGACATCATCGCTTTCGATTCCGCGATCTGCAGACGGGGTTTTTTTCCCGGAAAAAAAACCCCCACAGAGAGAGACGGACCGCCGCGAAATTCCTCTGGCACCCAAATCGCCCTCTGGCACCTCGATTTCCCCCTTATAATGAAAGTCGCCGCTCTGTCTACCTTGGCAAGGTAATCGCTCTTGCGGATTCGAAAACAAACCCCCACCCCACCGAACGCGTTTACTTTCACCCTACCTTTCGGCGGAAAAAAAACCTTCGGCCGCGGCTCCGCAGACGAACGGTGAGCACTCTTCTGCGATGGCCGAAACACTTCGATTAATCGGGAAAGTCCGTAGAGGAGAGCGAGAGTGGAGGACGCCTTTTCCTTCTGCACACAAGTGAGGTTTTGACCCTTTCAGGCGTCGGATGGTATTAGAGGGAGAGAGAGAGAGAAGACGACCTGAATACGACTTTCAAATTCGAGAGACTCCGGCGAAAAGGGGGGCGCGGCCCGGACGGCGGGCCCCCAATGTTCCCCGGCCTCAATAGCGGGTGGACAGCGTCGGCGGATTCTGCTGCGTTCCCTTCTCTCTCCTTCCCCGCCACCGAACATATTGGAGGGATAATGGCAAATGAGTGGAGGAATCGAAGAGAGTAAATAAATAACCTCTTCTTCGTGGAGATCGTACCGCACGGATGACTCGAGTCAAAGGTTGGCCGCCGTGTTGAGAAAAAAGGATGACCGTGGAAATAATTGAAGGAAATGTGATGGACCGAACAGGGTATTCATAGACAAGGAGAGACTTCTTTCCATGCCTTGTTCCCAAAGTAACGTGGCAGAGGAGATAACAATATCAGTCCTTAAATAACAATACCCTGGTCAATCAGTGATCAGTCTAGCTCGGTAGCACGTATCTAGGCTACATCTACTACTATCTACACTGGCCAATGAGGTTAACCATAAACTTCAAGAAAAGATAGCTTTTGAACTAGATGGGGTAAATAAAAAAATTTAATTAATAAACTATTTACTTAGGGAAGATATGGTAGATCAGAAGCAAACTTTACCATAAGATGATAATGAGACTATAATGACAACTTCCAGACGTACACACAGTACTGACCTTTTGAGTTTGCCATGGTCCGACAGAATGAAGACCACATGAAAAGCCACTTCTAACCAACCTTCTGCCTCACACATCCCACTCCGTCTGGAACCTTAAGACGTTGTTCTTAAGAATATTTTAACTAAAGCCTGACAAAGTTAACAAAGAACTTCCTAAGAAGATGTTGTCTACATCCAGCGTCCTTCCTGTTAAAAAGCCGTTCCGCGTCTGTGTGACTGAAGGTCTGAGAAACGGCAGCTGAGACTGGTCCCTTAAAGAATTCATTTATTCCGCGAATGATACGCGAAAGTAATCGATTAGAGACTCGGTCGCGGTGCACCGTCTGCCACACGCATTAACGCTGCTTCCTGGGTACGTATGTAAATTACGAGATGTAATAGCATCCATCACACCTTGTCACTTAACAATAACCTTCATTATCCTTGCGGTAAATGAATAGATCGCTTTAAAATTTCTACGCCAATATTCGTGTCGTCAAAAGAAAAACTAGAATATGAACGCCAGAGTATATCAAGTTTTCGATTTGCGTTATAATATGCCTGTATGATTTACGTTACTTCTACTTATCGACGAGCTGAGCGCAAATTTCCCAGAATTCTTTCCCGAGAGCGTCGGAAATGGAAGAACACTGGTATAATTACGAAGTCCGGAGAATGAGCCGAGAAGCTGGGAGAATTGATAAGGACAAAAATAGAAAAGCAGCCAGAACGAATGCTAATTCCGGTTGCTGAAGCATGAAATCAGTTGCCGAGAATTCTCACACTCAGATAAAAATGTAGCTCGTAAATTCCGCACCATTACCGTGGCGTATGGCCATTCTTGAAACTATTCTTAACATTCTGCGGTCGATATGCCGTACGATTTCTTTCCATAAGGCACCGTTAGGATGACGTGGAAGAGGTTATAAAAGAATCATAGATTTAAATGTTCAACCATGAATTACGATGTAATGTAAAGAGGCGAAAACGTGAATGGCTCCGTGATCATTGAACCATAGTCGAGGGAATTATAAGGCGACGGAAATTACCACATTTTGGACACGCACACCTCTTAGAGGCTGCTCAAATAATTGACTCGATACAGGATGACTTGAGCCGTTGACGTCTGTCAGCTAACAGGAGCCGCCTGATCACGATTCCAAATGAGTCTCGGAGTGAGACTAAAATAGTTCTAAATTGGAATTCACGAGTACCAAGTCTCCTCCAGACAAAACGCTCACTGTCTCCAGGAGAGAGAGAGCTGGAGGGGAAATCAATTCGGTGCGGCAACGTGCTGGGATGGAAAATGGCAGCATCTTAACTCGCGAAAAGATAAATAAATAGATTGCGACCGAATTGTCTCGCATTAGACGTCTTGGCTAAGTAACGCCAGACACAAATCCTTTATTGCCCACTCTCAAGTGGAGGCAATCATCCGCCATCACAGTCAGCAAAAAGCTTCGTATACAGGATATGAGTGTTGCTGAGAGAGAGATAGCAAATGAAGAGCTGGGACGTTTTACTTTTTTCGGTCTAAATTTTACGAGTGTAAACAATGCACAGAACTTCAACGAATCTTATTCCACATCATTTGATAAGGAGAAATCTGGTGACGTTATCCACCATTACCCATAACTTAGAACCATTAAACCTCAAACACGAAAAAAAATTCGTACTCCCTATTTAACCTCATCGGCGGAAAATCAAAAGCAGAGAAACTTCCTTGCATAAATCTCATACCATAATTCAACATAAAAAATCACGTTTTACATTACTTATACGGGGAAAAATAAAGCAATTGGGCTCCTAAGTTCTTAAAGAAGGTAAGAATGATCCACAAAATGACTGTTGACGGAAAGAATGAAGCATTTTAGTAAAATAATCAATACGATGAGATGAAAGGCAAGCTGAAGCATTGAGACAGAGCAATTATAGACTGTCGCCAACAGTTTCATCACACTATACATTATGCTCCTTTAAACGTAACGCTCCTATTACCTTTGAGACTAGGAAATCTCTTTGTTCCTTCGTAATATTTTTCCCTTTTCTATTCTTCGTAAGTGATACAATCTGAACAAAATCCATAACTATTCTTCATCTAAACAATTCTTTTTTACATATGATTTCTTGGAGTTTAATGAGATAAAAATTTAGAAACAACGACACCGTTTAAATACCTCTATATATTTAGAAAAAGAAAGACCTAGAGTAACAAATAAAAAACAGAAATTGAGGACATTTAAACAATAAAACCACTAATAAAAAGAACGAAAACCCAAAACAATTAATAGAGATTCATCCTGTACAATTACTCTTTACGAATAACCACAATAACAACCCTAATTAAATCCCGTAAAAAACCTCGATAACTCCACTCGACAGACCTAATTTTCTCGCAGATAAAGAGCCTATCGCACCAGGATCTCAGCTGCCGATCCCGAGTATTATTACCCGACCTTCGTTTCACATCCCAAACATTCGCCGAGAGCGAAGGAACTATGAGTATTAGCGATCGTCCGTGTGGGGGCGGAATACCGCCGAGTTGGGCGATTGTCAAATGACTCTTGGCATTAAAGGAGGAAGAGCAAACGCAGGGAGGAAAAGGTTCTCACGGGACGAAGAATTAACTCATCTGGAGAAGTATGCCACGCCCACGGACGACGCATAAAATAAGGGCGGTGCAATGAAAGGAGAAACACGAGCGACGGAGAGATTCTTTTCCTAGAACGAGTGTGCGTTTATGAGCGGTTGGAAGGTGTCGCCGCTGGTGACGATGGCGACATTTCACAACGGGTCAAGAAAATCACCACCGAGAAAAGATTGAATGGCTACCACCATAACGCCTCGTGAAGGAAGGATTTCCGACGTTGCCGCCGCCTCTCGGTCTTTCTACGCCGCGGTACTTCGTCTCGTATCCTTAAAACTAGATTTCACAACGCGCATGCATGGGTTTCTGAAAGTAAACTAAACTTTTAGCTATTTCGATAGCGTTCCAAAGAAGATTACTTACAAATTCTATATTCACCACCTAAATTGATTCTGGCACTATGTTCCTTACTGCATAAGAAGCAGAAAAATAATTACAATATTTTGTTAATTCATTCGCTAGAAGTTAATTATATTAATATTTCTCTAATTATAATACTCCTCCTACCCGTATAAATATTTTCATTTCTTTCTTGAACAGTTAATTAATTACTACCCTATTTTTACACTGATTAAGTTCTATAGATTTCTCCATTTTCTCGTTAAAAATTGTTAATATTCGATTATTAATTAAATACTAGAAGACTCCATCACTTAACCGGAACATGACGATGATTAAATATTTAGCTTAACTTCGATGTAACTATAAAACAGAAAATAAATATAAACCAATTAATTCCAGATATCCTCTATAAATTCCTATATTGTAAACAATATTATTGAATTATTTCCTCATTCGTACAAATTATTTTCTTCGTACAAGGAAGAGCTTTACTAACATTCTTTATGACATTGACCTTAAGACCATATGAGATAGTACAGCACTGTAGAAAACGCTTTTGAAAATATTATTCAAATCAGTTTGTGGAAGAAAATATTCTGAGATAAATCGTAAGAAAATGGATTCCACGAAAAGGGACACTTATAGCCAATGAAGCATTTGTTCTAAACACATCGACAAAGATGGAATTACAGTACTACACTAATAAAATGAACCATTCCAAAAGATGACTTTCCTGGGAAAGCAGTTTCCATCCTTTTACCGAGCATCATTACGAAATGGATCGTAGAGAGGCGTAAGCGCTGCTGGTTAGCAACTCACACATAGTCGTTTCTACTCTCGTAAACAAAACGAAAGAGATGGAAAAGGAGATATCACGAGACTCTCACGATATGAGCTTTGAATCCATATCCGAGACCATCGTGTTTCGTTAATCTCGATCCAATTTCTCCGCATTTGTGCTTCCGAACGACTTGAATGCAAATCTACGATCGTGTGACCCCACCTTTCAGATAATGCACGACTTGATACTGAATCGAGCAATTGAAGAGGGTTATTGGTTCCAGTAGCCCTTGAAACAAATGCTACATGAATATCAAAAGATTTGTAGCCACACTTTTTAAGTGTCTAACTGCAATACAAACTTCTTTTATGTACATATACTAAATCAAAATCATTATGTAGAACAAAAATCATTCTTATTATTATCGGCGGTAGAGCAGTGGATTTTAAAGCCCATTCTTACAATTAACATAATATTAGTTTCCCTTATACGACGGAAAGAAAAAGTTAGGAATTACAATAAATATAAAAATTAGGCTATCGTACTGCAATCAAAAAAAAACATTCATAATCCCCTCAACCTCCAAAAACCGTACTCCTATAGCCAACCTTAGAAAGACTAAGAAACCTTTACCCAAACAACCATTATTCTTCCCAAGGGCTGAATTCGAGTAGTTGAAAAGTTCCTAGTCCACCACCACCCAACTTCTCCTCCGGAGCCCCACCCTCCGTGCGGAAGAGGTGTGCCAGTGCGCCCCCCGACTAGAAAACCACCTCTCCCACTACGGGAACCGCACCCACTTCTCCATAGATACGTGTTTCCCAACGGCTCGGGAAAGGGGAGACTATGAGAAAGGAGCGAAGGAAATGCATGAAAGGGGGAGCCGTCCAAGCGAAGAGAAGTATAATCCGGTGTGGGATGAACCCCACCCACTGCGGCGTGTTGCACTACACACGTCGCGATGAGCAATCCTAGCGATTAGATAAGACCGTGCAACAAGCGAGACCGAGATGCATTACCCAGAGGTATTAATGAGAGCGACACCCAGCTATGCTGACCATATTTTCCCGGACGAAAGAAATGCGGGGTAAACAGATTCCTCGGTACGAACGGGGAGATGACTCAATGCCGGTTGTTTATCAGTTTACCACTCTATAAAAAAAACGTTCGTGTCTGCGTGAGATCCGGAGATTCGATCTCAAAAATATTCGCTTGAAGAAGAGCCTATCGAAGTATTACGGCATTTTAGCGCCTTGCATCGATAGAATACGAATTTAATCCCGGATTTCATTTGTGAACCTCAGTATATCGAATTTTCCAATCATTGCTGAAAAGCTAGAATATTTCCGTTAAATTACAACACTTCCCTATGAAGTTTTAGTTGTTTACACAGGAAAAAAAAATTCTATAAAAAAAAATTCCTCGAATAGTTTTCATCTAGCCCAAAACTTTCCTCAATAGTTTCCTCGTAAATTTTTTGTTGCGTGCCAAACTTCATCTTTAAGAAAATAACCAAACATGTTAACCTTCCATAAGCTCTTTTGGTGTAACGTACCATTTTCCTCGTGTCCATCGTTGACGTTAGAAGGAAAAGTTTACTCAAAATTGGATGGTTTACAAAAAAATGTTTGTAAAGAATTAAGTTCCCGGAATTTATCTCGAAGGGGTTCGATAAGATTGGAAGACCCATGTAACGGCGAGTTTATCTTGGGGCACCAAAAGTAAATAATATTAACGACAATTCGTTTGAGGAAATATGGAAAAAACATGACATAACAGCAACATAGAAGGAAACAGTAAATGAAAACAAGCCCATGAACCTTCAAAAAAAATATCAGAATTCCAGAGAAGTTTCTCTAGAGCTTCACAGAAATCAGATGATAAACCAACAACAAAAGTCCTTCCACGCAAACAATGGAAATTTACTCTTAAACTTCTAAAAGGTTCCGATACCACGGGAGAGGATTATTTAAACCAGTACCGCTATTCTTGTAAGCGAAATTCGTGAAGTGTTGACCTTCGGATACCCTTTAGCAGGTAGTTTTGCGCTGGAGTAAAAGCAAATATATTCGTACCCTAAACCTATTCAACAACCTCTGAAGAAGGCATTTCCACAAAAACGAATGGCACTTAAAACAAAAACTTTACAATCGTTTTCGGCCACCATGGAAACCGAGACAACAAAAATCCACTTATAGATCGCTTTGTCGGAAGAGAAAACACCAGTTTGAAAATGAGGAATCCTTAATTCAAAGCATTTTCTTTTTCCAGGGACAATTGACGAGAGTGAGTTAGAAGGCTAAGGGGCGTATTAAATAAAATATCGCTGTGGTCAACTTTAGTCCTTAGTTACTTCATACTCTATGTAACTATGGAAACATTAAAATACCCATTAACCCTGACGCACCATGATTTCAGCTCCACATCAACCGTGAGCTGTAGACTGACATTAAGAAAGGATACTGCTAGTTGTACTAAGGAAGGACCGAGTTAGTTTGACATCCTTTCGTAACAGCTCCTAACCCCACGACTCCCACAGTGCTCTCATATGTTGCGATAGACAGTAAACAACATGTAAACCATGAGAATTACAAGCGCGACCACACCCGTGTACTACAAAGTGTACGAGATACGTTTAAACGAACTGCGAACGGAACTTGGATGAAACACCTTGTGAAGAGTTAGTTTAATAGAACCTGACCTTGTGTTCGGTAGGGAAATGAGAAGAGGAGTAAGTGTGGGAAAGGGAAATATGATGAGGTGAGAGAGAGGAAAGAAAGAGATTAGGAATGCACTTGTGGGTACGGTGCGTTAGGAGATGGATGGCGCAAGTATGGTCGACTGTGCTCGCGGTGTCCTTTAATGGCAAGACGGGAAGATGCTCGCTCTGTCCCTTGCTTTTCCCAGAGAGGACGCCGAACCCATCCCTTCCTACGCCACCCTCCCCACCGCTTCCATACTTCGCTTCCCACCTCAAAACATCGTTTCTCCTTTCATCTCTCCATCCCTCATCCCACCTCGAAAATCTTCCTCTTTACAAAACTCCGTGGCTAATTCCCACACTCTACGTCGCACGTCCCGCAATGAGCGATCGTAATTGTGGATGTAACGGAAGGAGAGGTTTCGATTTTCATGGCAATAAATTAAGATGCCTTACTGCTCCGTTCGCTAGAGAAAACTTATAGAGAACTTTTTGCTACGAATATCTCCGCTCCGTTCCCTCTTGACAAGTTTTCCCTCTCTTTTTTTTCCCTCATTTCCAAGATTCTTTTGAATATGCTGTGATTACAATACGTTCCCAGATGTTGAACACGTTTCAGCACGACGCATATGATAGCTCAGTCACTCTGCATTCTTAACCCTCGCTCTCTTTCCTTACAATGTATTCGGATTTGATTTAGTATACCACTCAAAATATTTTCCCTTTCCTCCCATCAGATACTGTTCCCACAGTCCTCATTTTATCATATCCTACATCTTCCTCATCGTCATAACAACCCTTCCGCCCAGTTTTCTAAACTCTCACTTTTTCCTCATCTTTTTCATCCAAACCACCCAAAAGTATGAGGAATCCGTTTACGACGAAAAGACATTCGAATTCCTTTGTTCGTCTCTAATATACAGAAAAAGAAAGGATTCTTTCAAATAATATCAGCGAATTCAGCACGAAAACATCGACATAACAACCGCATACATCCATTCCCCGTTTATATCTCCAAAGAAACAACAAAGAGATATTTAAATAGGCTAATACGAAGTACAAAGTACGAAACAATGCGTACTCTCTCTCTCGTGCGACATCGTGCCGACGTCCTCTGATCATTTCCAAAGAAAGGAGATAGGGATAAAAACTGGATCGAAGGAAGTATGGGACACGAAAGAGTATATCTGGGAACGTGACGTAAAAATGACGCAAGGAGAGAACATCTGCGCACACAATTGCGTTCAGCGAACCAATGACGCCTGGCCTCGAAATGCGAATCAAAAACTCGCTTGGACATATCCCGACAGCCTCTCTCTCTCTCCAGCTTAGCGACAGCATTCGATTGACTCGAAAACACATTGGGGGCATTTACACCAACAGATACACGGCGTTACCTACCCCAGTGAGTAAGCTTTTGATGCACTGAACTTTAAAGCAATGCGATGTAAAAATGCCGAGATGAAAGAGTTTATCATTGCGGGAAGACGTAAAAGGAATGAGTCTGGATTGAAATACGTGACATGGCGGGGCACAAAAAATATTCCGCGTCGTAACAACTGCTTGATACACCGTAATCGACTGAGAACATGACTGTTATGCAATCGTAAATATTTCTAAAGGGATACTGATTCATTCCACATAAAAACGTAAATTTAAGATATTGCTTTGGAAACCAAAAAAAAAACGGTATGATATGCTACGATACGTAAATTTTAAAAATTAATAACAAAACTATGTCATGGTACTTAGGGATAAACTAGGTTCTGCATTTTTCTTCTATTAACATCTATTCTAACCAAAAATAGAAACACAGCTTAAAGATTTTCTGCTAAGTATTCGTAACCATGAGCCATTACTATCAAACAATCTTTATATCGAATTAAAAATACTTTAGCCATAAATTAAGGATATTAGATCACACCCTATGAAACGTTAAAGCAATATTCCTCCCTCTTCGAAAAAAAATCTACAATCAGCCACAGAGAATTCATCACAACACAGATCGTTAAACGTTGGAGAATCCTTCCGGTGTAATTTCCGCCCATCCTAAAGAAGTCTCTCCTTCCGTAGCGGAAGGATTCAGTCCCCGGTTCGGAAGGGACACCTGTTGCCGTTGGAGGCGCCACAGGTGTTCCCAGGGGGCGCCACGCCCTTTCGCAGAGTGAATCATCGCCCTGCCCACCCCTTCCTAGATGAGCGAATAAGTACGACACGTTCGAGATTCTCGAAAGGTTATCATTATTAAAATATACGAAATCATCGAGCCATTTAAGGGAAAAGCATTCGAATCCGAAAACCTACGTTTCGTTTCTTGGAAGATCCGACGTTTTGAGGTAAGAATATGTATATTCGTTCCGAATAGCACACGTACAATTTAAATTCTTGTGTGATAGAATCACATAATATTTCACTATGATTCATTATTTCACAATAATTCCAATAACTCTAAGTCTCAGTTTTATTATTGATTCCATATCCAAGAATTCCGTTCACAGTTGCCAACTATTCGAAGTGAATCAGACCAAATTACAAAATACTAATACATAATATGCAACAATCATTTCCAATCCTCCCTTAAAACTCAACCTTGCAATTCTACTGGAATCTCAACTTTATTATGAAGAGTAATACTTAAAAACATGAGATTCAAGCATCCATTTAAATTTTAATTAACTATATATGTATATTATCCCTTTTTATTTCGTAAATAACTACCTGGGAAGCACAACAAAAACGTCATTGAAAAAATAGTAATGGAAATAAGAACGTAAAAAGGTTTATTAAGTAAAAAAAATAAACCATGTTCAGCATGATTATGCACCTATTGCAAGATAGGAAAGTAGGCTATAACATTCCCTTCCCATTATGTTTTTATTTCCAATTCGTACCCCGACAAAAATGCAACGCATAGGAAACGGGATGGCTTAGGGGCAAGTAAATGTTTTTCAAGGCAAAGAGAGATAACAAAACCTCTTCAAACCAAATTATTACATCTAGGATAATTACACTGGACAATTACCTCACTTTCTACTCTTCGATCCATCGTACTCCTTCTTTTCTAGGCCGCAGATACTCTGATAGTCGCGGATGGAATCTCCCAAATTGGACCTCTCGGGATGGATTGAAAGAGCTGTAAAGAAAGGAAGAAACAACAGCATAAGTCTCGATGTAATTCATTCCATTGTTTGAGTGAAACATCTTCCTAAAGAACCTGCTTTACATTAAATTACACGCCCGTTGCCAGGGAGAGACGTTCCCGATGGTAAATTTGAACTTTATTTGAGGTTGCGTATCTTTTTGAAGATAAAGTTGGGAAAGGTTTGCCTTTCGGGCGATAAAGAGAATGAGAGAGACGCCAGGGGCATCGAGCGTCGCTATCATGAACACACCGACAGCAATATATTATTTAAAAGGTTCCTTTCTGCACCAAAAAGGAATGTCAGTTAGCTGATTTCAATCGCTATTACGATGAATCGAAACGAAAAACGTTTAAGCCTCAAAATATATAACGACAATTTAAGAAGTGAAATACTTAATATTAAAATTCCGAACGTTTAAAGATAATAAAATTAAAATTTGTGAGTGTCAATACAATTTTTAGCAATATGCATCACATTTTATACACGTATAACACTGTGATATTTCCCAAATCCAGTTCTTACTTAAAGCTTCACGCCATAAAATTATACCAGGACAAATCAGAATTCCTTTAGCATTAAATCTTGAAGAAAATATAGGCTTATATAGGGCACGAGATTCTTTTTAAATTCACGAAAACTACTTGATATGGGAAGTAGACAAATAATAAATTTTTCCACCTTTCCTAGTGTATTTTATAGAGAAATTGAAAAGGAACGACAAATTATAAAAAAGGTTAGGCAATTTTCCAATGAAAATAAGCATTCTCAGAAATTAAATCCGTGACAAGCAGTAAAAACAAACATTTTAATGGAGCAAGTCAATCAATTAACAATTTTATCTCCTAATTACCCACGGTAGAAAAATCCACTCAATAGCCTAATAGACCTAAATTTCATTCCTCTGATCTATTAATTACCCTGGTTTTCCAACTTTACTTTTATTTTCAGACAAACAAACCTCTTTTTTCTCGACCAAGCATTTGTCAACGACAGTACAACTTTCTCCATCAACCAGAATAAGAGTTATGTTTCAAACCTATTAAAAGCTGACAATAACGATTCGAAGTGAAAATTCCTAAAAAACACTTCAAAAAGTTTAATTTTATGCAGGTATGTAGCGATATAAGCTCATTACCAGGAACTTAACCCGGAGATAGAAACGTAAATTCACTCTTTAACTACTCATTCACTCGCAGATTCGTTTCCAGTGGAAAAACCTACGAAAATAATCCCACATTTTTCTTCACTAGGCATTTCTATAGAGAGATAGATCCTTGAACATCAAAATACCAATTACTCTGAACGATACGTTTTTCCCTCGAATTATGCTGATATCTAATTCATAAGCGACAGCTTTCCAATCCGAACCTTTCTCCTTCCCTAATCCGCCATCTAACTACAATAACTACCGCGTTGTTTTTCCACCGCTCGAAATGCAAAAAGGAAAAATAAAAACGAATTAACGATTGACGGCGGTCGCCCTTTGAATCTAACGAGGAAGTGAAAGCTGCACAAAACCAGATCTTGGTTGTCTGAGGAGAGACTGAAAGTATAAATTGCCATTTATACTATGCAAATAATAAACTAAAGAAAGGCGAGTGGGTGTCGAGACTGCGTAGCGAAACGGTGCTTGAGAGAGAACGAAACGTATGAAAGGTTTAACGAATGATTACAATGCCTAGGATATTTACGAGACGACGTTGGATTAACAGTCGCTCGGGCGATAAATTTACTAATACAAAACCTATATTTTCCGGGAGTTATATTTTGGATATCGAGTCAAAATTATGATTCGGAAGATTACGTATAAGTACGAGTACGTAATAATTACGTACGTACGTCGCACAAAATGTATACGAAATGAAACTGCTACACTTGTATACATACAGAATGCAGGAAGTACTTGCGTGAGAAATAAATTCACCCATAAATAATGGTGGTTTGGATACGGAGAACATAAATGAAACTGATACAAATATTAAAATGACATACAGAAAGCTAGCTACGAAATAAAATCTATGAACGATCGAGAGAAAAATCATGAGAGCATCAACACTAACAAACGAATGACACTGAAGACACATACTTATAGGTACGATTTCGTGCTGAAACAATACAGAAAATAACAGGGAAGAAACTATAGCTGGAGAGTTTTCGCCACGATTGTCAGAGTCGAGAAATGGTTATAGCATTAAGGTTACGTATTACGACACGATGGAGCAATAGGATGATGATAGGGTGAATGTGTGACCTGCAACAAATCACCCCTGACAATGAGAACTACGGTGAGAAAAGTTTAACGAGAAATTCCCAGTGTAAATGATTCTTGAGGAACGAAGAAGATATAATATAGAAGACACAACAACCAATATAATTAAACTATGAAGGAATTGAGGGCTCTTGAAACGTCGTATCTAGCTAGTTCATACCACCAACGAGTCCCAGACATTGTCTCTCGGAAATAACTCCCATTGACTGACGAAAACCGCACATCCACACCAGACGCTGTTACATAATCCCCGATCGATGGAAACACCTCCCGCCGTAAACAGATGACGAACACAATGGAACGTCCGACCGTCGTCGTCTTCCTTATTAAGGACGGCCAACTTTTATAAGGTTTTATAATAAGGCGCTCTGTGATCCATATTCGTAACCGAATATGGAACGCGCGGCGCCAGCCCTGCAACTTCGGCCTCTTGTAAGTAAAGGGACGGCCGAAGTTCGACGACCGACTCCGTCTGGGAGCGCGGAGACCGTGGGTTCGATTCCCTCGGTGGGAAAGAAATCGAGAACGTTACGCCCGGTGTGAATCCTCTTGCCCTTAAAAGGACACCTCCCTCTGCGGAGGAAGTTCGGTGGGCAGTGGGAATGCCTTGACGCGCTCCCAATAGCACGAAGTTTTGGCAATCCTTACCTCCTTATCCGACCCGTCGCCGCGATGAATTATGCACGAATATTGCACCCTCGATACACAAACAAAGAAGTACGCGGGATGGTTCTTTAACATATCGCATATTAGGATACTTATTGCTCATACATTCCGGTATGGAATTTTTCCCGGGAAAAAATACGAACCGTTTTTGAGTGCCTACGTATTCGCTAATTGCGTTAAGTACGTATTCATTTCTTCGTACAGAAAAATTTATACGTCTCTATATAAAAGGAGTAATTCTAATCGATTCTTACTTCATAACATTGTCCTATATACAATATTCCTTCAGGATAACAGGTTCTACGGAACTTTATTCAATAGAAAATACGCGATTTTTAGAAGAGTATTTCTTGAAACAAGATGAACACAGAAGATTATTGAAATATTTACAAAATGTTTTACGAACTTTTTTATGTATAAATTATTGGCCTATTACGTCAAATCAGCTTACATCTATGATACTGAACTATATACCATTAAAATCCTAGCGTGAGGAAATTCTTAGTTTGATTCTTACGTACAATGAACATAAACTTCGCGAGAATACATTTTTGAATGTTATCTTCGAGAATCCGTAAAATCATAGCACTCATATCAACATGATCTCTAACCCTGAAACAGAAATTCGCACCCACAAAAACACCACACCAAATCACCCACCGAACGAACGAGCTACTAGTCATCCCAAAACCTCCAAATCCGGAAGACTTTCGAAACCCGGACGAAAACCGCGAAAACTATTCGCAAACAAGGGCGATTGTTCCCCGAGTACGAAAACGGAGTTTCCACTCACCGCTCCCAGACGAAATAAGATTGCAAAATAACCCATTACGCCTTCCTTTAAAAGGGCGTCGCGATACGGTCACCAGATGCTCAAAACATACACCCGTATCCCCCTCTCCTCTCGCCTGCATACATTTACCTAAAACTTAAACCGCGAACCAGGGAGAGCGAAAACTCGGCCTGGATAAAAAAAAACGAGAAAAAACGAACGAGAGAAAACAGACTCGTTTATTGCCTTCTTTCGCGCGCGAGCGTTTTCTCCTTCCGTTCCCACACGAAATGTTTATCAAATTCTTAGGGCCGCCCAATCTACGGCGACGGCCTACGCGAATCGACCTGGTGCGTGGGAGACGGCGAGATGCAGTTGGGAAGAAGAGAAAGCAGACACACATTCCCCCCTCCCCTTTTGGGAGAAAGGAGAGCGATGACCGTAGAAGAGAGGGTGATGCAGGGGTAAAACTGATAAACATCTCTTAATGGCGACGCTTTGGAGTTATTTGCTAATCAACGCGAAGGACTCTTTCTCGCCTTATGTATCTCTCTCCTCCTCTTCGCTATTCTTTCCGTTCACTTGTCTTCGTAACTTTCAACAGGTGAGCCTGAGAAATGGTCTCCGTTGCCCCCCGAGACGGAGGTGCGAGGAAATTTCAATTGGAGGATATATAGCGTTTGAACGCGAGCTTTATGGCAATGCGTTTCCTTGGAGAATTATTGCGAGAAATCGGTTGGAGTTTCTCGGACGTCACGTCGTGGCGTAGGGAGATCGAGAAAGGAGTGAAATTTAGGCTTAGGCTTAGAACTTAGGTTTGAGTTACTATGATCTCTAATGGAGTTACTACTACGCGTGCCCAGTACTATAACTATAAGATACGACAGTACTATATATTCACCTTCCCTTCTCACCACGGACGGTTTATTCAATAGTACTGGGTGTTGCTGTGATTTGTACAGACTGGTATCTTACAGAACATACACGCACGTTTTCATTTGTAATGTATCCTCTCCATCATCTGTTTCCTGTTGCTAGCTAGCAGTAAATCCTGCACGCTAGATGTGCACGCATTTCACACCTCCTTGACTTTTACGACTGGTTAATTATTTTGAATGCTCCATTTAATGATCTGGTTAATCGTGCCATTTAGATATTATGTCAACTGATTTACATAATTAACTTCGATGTATTCGGATACGGATATGTAGCACATCCGCGCTTTAAAATTTTTTTCTGTACATAGTAAGGAAAACGATTAGATAGGTGGAGATGACAAAAAATATTAAGACAGTTTAAACTACGTATATCTGCTCATATTTAATTTTTAACTGAAAAAATTGATAATAATTATATTAAATTCAGTTTTAAAGTGGACCAAAACGAAAGGGCTTTTGAAAGAACAAATATTACTTCGTTTTTTAAATTAATTAGTGTTCACAGTTAAAATAACTGGGTAAAAAAGGAGTAAACTTTAGATTTCAATACATTGCTAAAATATATTTTTTACATTTCTGATAGTACGTGTACGTAGTCACACAAAAAATAAGGTAGCATTTCAAATCGAAATTCTCTACTCTCACCTACTCGTTAGCTTTAAAACAATTCCACTTTCACATTCATATATTTATATATTTTGATGTACATTTCAACAGACATAGAGCCCTCCAAATACTAGAAGCGTACCACCACCCTGCACCAAAAATACACACGTACTCCAGCCCTTCCAGCACACAAATACACCCTTAAGCTCTCCCTTGGAGAAGAAGCAGCCGAAGCCAATTTTCTATACTCATCTGCAATGGATCTTAGACATCCAATTCTCCCTCTAAACACAGCCGCCATTCCCGAACCCCGCACTAATCCGGCGTTCTAAAAAATTTCCATCTTGGGCGAGAAACCGGGACGAAAAATTGAGTTCCGTGGAGGCGTCCTCCGCCCTTTCAAAATTGCATCTGTGACGCGTAGGGTCGTTAGCGCGCGTCTATTTCCGTCCGCCAAGAAACTCGTTAGGGTGACTCAACGTCGCTATTTTTGAGACGAAAAACCCTTCGATGGGCGAGGGGCGCACTTTTCGTCATCGTGAACTCGCGTGCATTTCCGTGCCGTGGGTGTGTGCGTTCACGGAATGGGGAGCGGGCGCACGCACGCGGGCCATGTCGGAGGTTACGTCACCGTGACGTCAGTGGTAAAAGGTACGGGGCGCCACCTTACCGTCTCGCCGCCGTGTGGGGTGGGTCGCTAAGGGCGTGGGGGAACGTCGCTTGTCCTGCTCTCGACACGGGTAATTTTATCGTCGACTAAAAGTTCGTCGCCGGGGACTGATTAGCTTCTCTTTCAACCTCCTGCTTCCGGCGAAACCAATTTGCGACCGTACGAGGATTCGTTTATTTAGGAAGTCTCTTCGTACGCAACCCCTTGTTGGATGAACAGGAAAGAGATCAAGGGAAAAAAAAACCTCCAAATTAAAACCGCTAAGTTAGCTAAGATCTTAGAGATAGGAAGATATAGGTTTGACTATTTAGGGAGCAATTCCGTAGGCGTGGATGAGTGGGTATCTAAGGTGAGCACGCTTGGGCGTTCTAAAACAGAATATTGTTCCTACGGTGTCTCGGAAATTTCACTCGGAAAGACCCCAAAAATTGTGTCGAAATTTTCGATATCTACTGTTAAAATACGTCATCCGTAGACCTAAATGAACGATTTTTAGTCAAAAGTAATACTTAGACAGTAATAGCGAAATGTATAGGTCTAAACAGGGGATGATTAAACTTTGCTTGGAGAAAGAATTATTTTGGCACACATAATAAAGATAGGACAAATTTCACTATATATTATGATGCTGATAGATTAAAATAAATAAATTCCCTTCCGTTAATATATATTTTCCGAGAAAAAACTCGTCCATCCTAATATTGATCGTAATATAATAGTATTAAAATTTACTTGAAGACTAGTTTCAGTCCCTACTCCCCCCAAATCCACAAATCAACCCTTTCGACTCAAAACCTCCACCTTTTCGGAACCTAAAAACCACCCGATGGCACGTCTAAACGTCTACATACTCTATATCTCAGACATACTCGGTGAGAGTGAGTCACTATCAAACGCACGGTAATCCACACAAATTCCCCCCCAATGAGAGCACCGCCGCTTTCCAGACCCGTCAAAAAGGATGGATGTGAAACCTCCATATTCGCACTCGGTCTACGTCATCGGGCAGAAGGAGCAGCGAAATCGAAAGTTTCTGCCTTTTAAAATTTAAATCCCGCTCTTCCGTCTGCCCTTTGGAGTCATGAAACTTGCTTCGTTTAAAGGGACTCGTTGACGCAATTACTCTCGGTGTTAAAATAATCAGTGCCCTTTTAATGCCCCTCTCCCGACGTTTTCGAAGCTCGTTACGGCCTTAAAGAAAGATCCGAGCTTTATCGTCACGCCAGATAATTAAGTCCTCCTCCCGAGAGATCGTTCCGCGGTGTGCTTTCGGAGGGCTCGTGTCGTCTTCCTCTACGATCCGTGATTCCCGTCGAACTATTTCAGATTACGCGAAAATGAGACTCCGGAGAAAAAAATTTCGTTTATCCTCCATCTAATCAACTCTGTTTATATTAAACGTCGCGTTGAATAGCTCGTAATAATAAGTCTTATCTGAAAGATTTTAACAGGACGTGGACGAGTCTTCGGAAGTAATAAATTCAGAGAGAATTTCTAAACTCGCGCGGGACCGTAAGAGAAATTATGATAAATGGAAAATTAAGCGGTTATTATCTTCCTTTTTCATTATAGTCGTGTCTTTTTCTACAACTAGTTGTCGAGATATACTTATGATTAACGATGTTCAATAGCTATGCAGTAGTACGTCGGATAATAGAGAATTAGGAACAGGGATATTCAATAATAGAATAAATCATTCACAACGTATACATGGATGTACAATTAATTAATTATGAACTTTATTCATCTATATAGAAAAATATATTTTATTCGCAAAAAGCGAATTCAATCACTAAAGAAATGTTACGAAGTTTACGTAAGTATAACCTCCATTTGATCAACACTAATTCTTTATTTAATGACTGGCCTAAGTTAAAACTTTGGTTGCGTTCATAATTATCACGTGTTCTTCTATCGTCAGAAAAGAACATCGACCTATAAAAAATCCTAATTATACCATACATACGAATAAATCGCTACAAAACGTGAGAATAAGCGTTAAAAAATCAAGAAAAATTCAACTACAACACGCTAAGACATTCCCGAACCCGTGCTTGCTTTCGAGCCAAAGCAGCGTACTTTTTCAGCTCGGAAAGAGAGCTACTTCAAAGGAGCGGAACGTGGAAAGAGGGCAATCTTCCGAGGTAATCAGAAAACCCCCCGACGCCGTGACGAACGTAGCCAAGGGACGACCCGCAGTTGCTCGGAATCAATCGGACGCACGGTTTTTGTACGAAAGCGTGCGCGAATCAAACGGATTCCGTACGAAGGACTCCCTGCGGACCTCCGTGGACCACACAGACGCTGTTCGTGACGAATTTTCACGAGTGGCCACGTTATGAAGAGCACCGCTCCTTTCTGCAGGGAGAGTCAGTCGTCCATGGAGAGCCGACTTTTCCACCTGTCTCTCTCCTCCTTCCTTCGTTATTATTATTATTGCCATTATATCCCGAAAGGACGATCTCTGGTTCGGAACCATCACGCGTCGGCGGCCTCGGTAAAAACTACAGTTAGTGCGCGATCGGTAGGAAAGAAGAGGGGAGCACGTAGCTCGGTTGATGAACGAAGTGGCGTTCTCAACAGTTCGTGAAGGCATTTCAAAACAGCCAATGCAAAGCTGCCGAAAACGATTCTGGGAAGAAAGCGGATTCTGCCAAGATCGAGGCATGTTTTTTTAGCGTTTCTTTTTTGACCTCTTCCTTTTAATGCCGATAAATCAACGCAAAATCGTTTCTTTACCAAAAATACCTTAGAGTATTCTTGGGGTATACTCCAAGCCAACAAACCTTGCAAACCTCCGTAATAACAATTTTAAGTTTGAACTGCTTTCGAATATAAATACATAACTTAGCAAATTGGGTAAATATTGGCAGCGCTAATCGACAGAAAATCAAAGAGTTTCTCTTTATATTCTTACATAATTTTATTTATTTACCTCACTAAAAAATTATTTTGAGTATGCTTCTATTTAAATGTTTCTTGATATAAGACAGAACTTAATTACCACTAAACACTCTCTCTTTCGTCTAATTGAAAGAATATTTCCTTGACTACAACGGCTTTAAAATTTTCTTTGGATAGGATAGATTAAACTATCGAAAATTGTTCACACGGGTAACCCAAGAAAAATAATCACTCTTAAATGCATGTCATTGAATAATTTTCTCCTAGAAATCGAAAAATGATTATCAATTCAAGCCTTCAACATTTCCAGACGATTCATTTCTAAACAATTTAACTCGCGACTTAAAACATCTGTGCTTTATTACCACCACAAACATAAATAATTCGCATTTAAAGAAAAAATAGCCATTCCTAGCACCGAAAAAAATACCTTACATGTTTCATATCAAGTACATAAGTACACGCTAAATTACAGCAGAGGTTATAACGCTGCGAGATCTTTATACACGAAATTATCATAGTTCGCGATAACAAACGCCTAATTACATTTCCAGACATGAGCAGAAGATGGGTCCCAGAGGATAACCGCGATAAATTACAAAGAAGCCTCACAATGAAGTAGTCTGTGAATAAAAGCCCTATCGCTTAACATACGAAGACTGCTTTCACCCTTTGTCATGTGCGGCTGTTCTGTCTGTGAAAGGCCTCCGCTGTATATTGATAAGTACGTTACGGGGAAAGGAGCTCCCAGAAGTTATCGGAGACGTATCTCATCGGAGCAATTAAAAATTAAATCGCAGCCATACAAATTTCCGCCGTTTACGCTTTTAATCGCCGAACCGTCAAGTTTTCCTAATATGAGGGAAAAAGAAGAGAAGGGTTCCTAGGCAAACCTTACCGACCGTACAGACGAACTGCCTTCGAAAGGAAGTAGTAGCTAACTCGTGGAATAAAAGTCTACGAGGCAAGAAATTATACTTCCATTCAGTCAGTTGCTAATTCAACATAGCGAAAACAAGTTAAAAATTAGCACGATAATCACGAGGAAAATATGTATCCCTACAACGAATAAACGTTACGTATTTAAGATCCATAAATACCTTCCAAGCCCTCTATGATTAAAAAGACGTAGCAACGAAACCAACTCAACTGCATTCTGATTGATACTTAAATTAAGAACGAAAGGAACTATAAACAGTAAATCTAAATGTATTTTAACATTTAATAAATACTAAATATACCATGTTGGCTGTCTACTCAAAAAGTTCGTAATAATAATTTCACTAAATAGAACTTTACTTCGTCTCCATTTTACTGAGTTAGCTCTCATTCATTCTCTCCCAAACCCTGTAGTATACACCAGCGGGGAAAGATGTCACATAAGAGTAAACTACAGCAGCCGGAATTTTTTTCCTACGTCCTACAAAGACGCCGCGTGAAACGTTCCCACATCCCGCGCGACTATTATGATATTATCCCCTCATCCTAGAACTATTTTCCGTTTTTTTTTGCGTCAAAATTAATAACGATCGTTACATTCTCCCGCGACCTCGTGGTGCTCGCCCCTGATTTCGAAACCGAAGGTTTGAAACTGGAGTAAGCGCACACTGGGTAATGTAACCATGCTCTGATATCAACAACAACATCCGGCTTAGCGTTTCAAATTATACTGCGCAGACAAATGAGTTCATGTCCTTCGCACGAGTCCAAGTTTCTTCGGCCATATTTGGGTCACAGAGATTTTAATGTGTCGCTAGACATCTTCCTAACCACTGTTCTAAAAGCGGTTTATATCGTGACGAAGAATTTGGAGCGAATATGATGGTATATGTGATAAATTGAACGTTCTGAATTATGGCTTTTGAGTAAACTGCTCTAAAAGTTACTGATATAGAGCTACAGATTTCGGTGTAAGATATCCAATTCTAACCTAGATAGCATAAATTATCTTCTAGAGATATTTACGATTAAAGTAATAGGTTTGGGTACATCATAAGTTACGATCGATCATTTATCGTAATTAAATTTTACAATACTTCGGTAACACACATCCTTCTTCAATAACATAAAAATAATAACATCGATTCTCATATTTACTCAATTATTCTGCAATATTTATTGATATTTCTAAAATTCCATGCTTCTGAACGCCTGTGAAACGAAACCATTGATGAAATCCCACGAGAGCGTTCTGGATAAGACGGTTGTGTGTACGTTATCTCGAACTCCTTATCGAACGCCTCAGTCCCCAAATCTATTTCTTCACTCAATCCTTTACCGCTCGAGCTTGTTTCCTCACTACCAACAGTCCGAGGAACCCAGAACTTTATGATAAAGCAGGTCAGAGTCATTGAGAGCTCCAATTCGCTTCCAAGTCTTCCACTGAAGCTCTGATAATACCATAGACCTCCGCGCGAAGACAGTTAAATTTTACCGACCGCAAACTTGAGAGGAAACTATAGATGATTCGGAAGATCAAAGCTTGGAGGAAGAATGTATTACTAGATAGGAACCCTTTTCATTTTTAAATATAGTACATTGGGAGCTTATTCGTAGCCCGATTGGAGTTTGCAAAATTTTAATTTGTTGTCCACAAATACTTCGCTATTTTACTTTACACTCTGAACAACCTACAACCTACTCTAAAACCTTGTAATAACACAAACAATAGAAGGCTTAAAATTTCGAAATACATTTTATATGCTTTAGTAAGGAAATATTAATCTCAATACCAAACCTTCCTACGCTGATATAAGAATAGAACTAGAACGTAATTTAAATTAAACATCGATTGTAAATAGCCAGTATTAGGACTACATTTTGGTCTGCTGGATGTTCCGAATCAACCTCTCAATGTGGCATAAACCTCGCACTTGCTAAGACGAAAAAAAGAGCTCCTCTCACAGAATAAGCTCCGTTTCTGCACACGGTCAAGTGAGAGAGAGAAAGAGAACCCAAAAAATACGAGGTTCGGTGCTATTTCCTCCGCTGCAGAGCGGACCTCTTCCGCAAATAACTTCCGACCCCAGTCTAAGTACAACGAAAATCCGCAGCTTCCCTAGCATCGGAACGTCCTGAAAAACTATTCCCGGGAGGTTGGCAGGATCGTCCTCGGAGAGGGGGAAGGGGGCTTTCCCATCTGCCGTCTCCCATTCATCCTCTGAACATCCATTGCAGCGAAAGAGAGAGACTTGCACCCTACTACTCTCGCTCCTCCCACGACACACACAACGAGGGTAGAGAGGAGAGGAAGGAAAAGGGAGGGAGAGGGCAATATCAGGGACTTCCGGTGGGGTGACGTCATTTCCCATTCAGAAAAAGGCTCAGGAAGGGAGTGTACGAAGGGGTTTGGGCGGAGAGGGGAGAGAGGTCAGGGGGAGCTTGCGACACACACGACTTGCGCCGACAGGGATGCTTCCCGGAGATGCGTCGTCGAAGATATCGGTCCAAAGATAAACGAACTTTTTAAATATTTCATTGTTTGAGTGAAAATGTACGAAAAGCGATTGAGAATCGGTACACTAAACGAGGGCATATTTTAATTTCGTGCTAGGGATACTTTCTTCATCAATTTTTCACGATAAAATGCAGTAATATCATTTAAAAATATTTTCACCATTAAGGCAGTGAAAGGAGGTTTTATTCACAGTATATAACAAGCAATTAGTTAATCTTTGATAATTAAATTCCGCTTCAAATAAGGATGTAACCCCCTTCATACAAGAAATTGTACGAGTGACTTATTATGTGACTAACATCAAAACAACCAGAGAATTCTTCTGAACCACACACATAAAAAACCACGCGGCAGTACATAACCCAAGCTTAACAACTATGACATAAAACCCTCAGATCAAATAGAAAGACAGCGCTCCATTCATGAACAGGAAGCCATGAATGGACCGCGACACTGAACTTCTACGCATTTTTCCCTCTACGCAATACTTACGGACGGAAACTAATGGAACGGAAAAGAAAAGAACAGCGCACGTACGAAAAATTCCGATCCAAAAACATTTCAGATAGCACCGTAAACCTAAGTAAGTGGAACGGATATCGTTTGTTGCTCCTCTAAATCCTATTCGAGACGCGCCCATTTCAGCACGCGTGCGAATAGAGTCCTAAAATAGGGGCGTGGAAAAACGTTGCGGCATTGAAAAAAGGATGCTCTTTTAAAAAAGGGAGACTTGAAAGAGGAACCTTAAAAAAGAGATCCAAATTTATATCTCTCCGCTTGATCGGACGCACCGACGCTTCCGGTGTCGCAAGAACTGTTGAATGCAAGTCGTAACGATACCGATGGGAACTAAGTAAGAGAGAGACTGTGGGGAAGGGAACGTATGTATGGGAAGAGTGCTCGATAAGTTGCGGGATGTGTATGTAAGACTGGGAAAGACCCTCCAAAGGGGAGAGAGAGAGAGATACGAGTCGCGTGGGAGGCCGAATGGCGGATGCGAAGGCCGTAATTGGCTATCGCGAGAGACACGGGCTTTTTAAAAGGAGTATTTTTAGGATTTAAAGATCCCCAAGGTCGGCGTTCGTATTATTCTTGGAATTGAACGACATAGGGCGCGTTAAAAAAGTCAGGGACGTGAGGGAAATTGATTATCGCGGCTTTTCCCAGGGTTCCGATGATGCTTTTGGATGAGGAAACGGGCTGCGGGAATACCGTTTCGGAGAGGGGGTGGTTTTATTTCCGGAAGTGAAAACTAGACCCGCATCGTGTAGCGAGTTGCACTGTGCTGTGTGAATTATGCCCGTGTTATGGACACTTGTGTCGAGTTGATATCTGACGAAGGCGAGCGCTAATTCGGAAAGATACTGTTGACGTGGAGACGAGTTGTGTACGCTAGGGATTTAGCTTCTGCTGTTTCCAGCTCGATTTCTGGGGATACCCGTTACCAAAGTAATAATTCATACAATTAGATGATTTGTGAATGTTTGAGGGGATGAAAATATTCAAATAATACTCATGTATTCAAAAAGTACAATAAAGAGAACCTTCCCTCGAAAAAACGAGCATCAAGAAAGTTTGAGGGGAGCTGGATTCGAACCCAGGACTCTCAATTATCTATCATAGTCAAATGCTATTCTGATCTTATATTTAATAATGGTCGTCGTCTTTGGGAAACAAAATAGGCAAGGACAGCGTGGTTATACATACATCAAATTTAAACAACACTTATTGAGACTATTTAAGAAACAACGAGCTAAACCGTTCGCTTAAATACAAGTCAACGCGTGTCTTTCCATCATATCGTTACGATACATTACACGATATGAGCAAACGAACTTTAGACCGATTAATCCCTTTCTTTCCTCATTCAAAAAGCCACATAACTGCCATCTCCGTACCGTTCAACGCACTACCATAATTTACTTCGCATCCCAGACGTACCAATTCATTCCCGCTAATAACGCGTAAAACTGAGAAAATAGTGCCGACTAACCGCCTGCGTATGAAACGAACAAACCGAGATTCTACCGCTAGTTAGCGCGTCGAAATGCAAATAATCTCGTTGATCCTTGAACTGCGAAAGAGGAACAAAAAAAATACCCTCCGAGCTGTACATTAAAGAGTTTTTCCGGTTGGAAAAGAGTCGGAAAATGACGTAGCGTGGAGGAATAAAAAGCTTTGACGGCTGTGACGGTAAAAAGCATTTGCGGCCTATGGAAGGCTCAATGCAGGCGTAGCGCGTGCAGGGAGAGAGAAGAAGAGAGGGACGACGGATTACCACATACTGAGGACAAGCCTTTCGAATGCTGAGACATCCTCTTGGCTGCTTGCTTCGTACACTCCAGTCAAGCCGAGAAGCAAGCTAAAATGCTCGCTTGTCCCTCTGTAGGGTTTCGTACGCGGTGAGGAAAGACTCGCAAAAAACAAAAATTAACTCGATTTTAAAGCAGACGAACGAAGCAAGACGATACGAAAATATATGCGCGAAACAGTTGAATATTTCGCGAATAATTACGTGAAGTATTTGTATATTTAAATGAACTTAATGTATAATTTAAATAAGTCGATTAAGATACTAAATTCCCTTTATTTCCCATCCGTATAGTTCTACAGAGCTCCAGAACCACACTTAAATCAGTCATTCAACGCGTATTCACACCCATTACCTCTTCGTAACCTCCGAATAAGTTACCCGAAAAACTCACCGATATGCAAATTGTCGCACGTCTCCACTTCCGAGAGTAATTAATGATTTTCTTCCTTATCCGACTCCATCGCTACGCTACTTGACACCCTCACTCCGACTACATCCCAACTCTATCTCCCCCCACCACCCGTCTCTTCTCACCCTCCCCCACAAATTATCTTTCTCAATGGCGCCTCCGTGACGTCCTCGCTTCCTCTCCGGCGCCTACCATCTTGCGTAAGCCGCTTTTCATATGTTTGACCGTAAACACAAGCAGCAGATAAGCGCTATTCGTTTTAGAAGGACGGCACACAGTTCTTACAGGGGGCCGACCCCTGATATCAAAAGAACTTCTACGGAACGCTACTCCG
The DNA here is from genome assembly GCA_020796165.1 of Pantala flavescens. Taxonomy (NCBI): domain Eukaryota; kingdom Metazoa; phylum Arthropoda; class Insecta; order Odonata; family Libellulidae; genus Pantala; species Pantala flavescens. The sequence continues at coordinate 13,791,474 of CM036879.1, read as the reverse complement.
TGGATACGGAGATCGACGCGTCTTCTGTCAGAGTTTCCGGTCCTTTAAGCCTTTGATCCGTAGCTATTGGTTTTGGGCTTTGGGAGGGAGGGATTGATAGGTGGGTTTTCTTGAAGGAACCTATTACGTCGATGCAATACGGTGAGTAGATGAAACCCGAACGAACGTCAGTACAACTGCCAATGATATATTCGTAGGACCATTGAATACAATGAAGAGATGGTATTTTTACGGAGAAGAAGGCATTAACTATACTCAATATATTGGAAGATATCATCAAAAAGTATTCAGATACATAATTCTGAAATAAGGGATGGTATTAATGGCAGTGCGACTTTATTATGGGCGAGGTATCAGAGAAAAGTAGATTAGATTTATGGCATTCAACAGGTCAGGCGTGACTAACTTGTCGTAAGACGATTTTCCAATTGATACTTGATCCTTATTAAGAAATGATTCAGCTGAAAATGATTGGTTGTCGGCCGTGCATACATACGTACAAAAAACCTCGAATTATTTTAGGTTCTTTCCCTGATACGGTAAGCAGAGATCGATACGCTTCAGTGCAGGTAAACCGCACAAGTTTCGTCATAAGCAAGCCCTGCTTCTAAACAAATTCATCAAAGCATAACGGCCATCACATTTCATGTCTCTGATGATTTATTACGTTTTTGACTCAGGAAATATATTAAAGACAATTCTGCGCACAAAATATATCCAATAAAGCGATAGAAATAGATTCCTCTCTTCTATATGATTCTCACTGCGTTATTTATAATTTTACTTCCATGCCCAAATTATTGCAAAGATGACATTAAAGGTTTCATAATAAAAAAGACAGGATTACGGAGAACATGATTGCTCTTAGAGACACCAAAATCGGATTTCTAATAGACCGCAAAAGTAAAAAGTCTACTTCAGCAACGTATGTTAGTTCAAAACAAGAGATATTGATTATTGCAGGGGAACAAATACATCAAAATTCTAAAACTTGAACTAGAAAGAAAACTAGTAATCCACTGATAACTTAATAAAAATGTCATAATATTATTTCTTTCTTGTTAAGAGATCTGCGTCGCGAGTTCAAAGGCTTTAAAAAAAAACGAACGCATACCGATTTGAGATCGTAAGAGATGCTATCTGGAAGAAGGATTCATTAATTGGGCACAGGCCGAGCATACTAATTATAAATGAATACGAAATAGCCTCTACTTCCGCAACCTCGCGAAAAAAGTCGTATCCATCAGGTTGTGGCGGCAGATCGATCATCTTAATAAGACGCGATGAAATTAGATAGAATTCTTAATCGCTGATGATAATTGCTAACAACCTCGAATTGCAAGGATCGAGTCTTATCCACGCCAATTATTTTTCTTTCAAGAAACATTCTTTGAGTGAAAACACGCCTCCATTAAATCTATTCCTTGACAGATAATGAACACCTATGTTTCAATTATAAGGAGCAACTACCTAAGAATGAAACGTAAAATATAGTGAGCTCATGTAACCATCTACCAGAACCTGTTCAACAATCTTTCTTCAGAAAACCTTACCAGATAGGACGGTGGTGATCATAAGCATAAATTAATACGGAAGGATTCTTATAGGTTAATCTTAACCGTGAACTCTATCATCAAGTTTCGTGTACAAAGTAATTCCTAGCGTAATTAAGTACACCGATGTAGCACAGATACAGAACTTTTGAAACTAGATCCGTTAATAAATATGTAAGGAGTACTTCCATGCTTAAAAGGTGAGCAATAAATTTAATACGACGAAAAAGGCATTCTCCTTGACTTCGTGGGCCGCACGCAAGTTTGACACATCATCCTGGGAACAAAACTGTGCTCGACGAAATTTGCATACAATGAAGGGAACCGCCAGACTTTGTTTGTTAACACGGCTTCATTCATAACTCGTAATCTCCTGATTAAATTCGTTAAGATACTCATATTCTACGAAAGGAGTTGGAGAGTAAAACATCGATAACAGGAAGCCATTGAGCCGTTGATGGACGGGTCGTGTAAGCAGACAGATACTGGAGTCCGCGAGCCATCGATCGACCATTTCGTTATCGCGTTTATTATTATGTTCCTCCATTCAGAAATCCGCGATCTCGTTTCGCAATACATTCGCTTGGACTATGTACTTCTCATCCTCGTATTCCCTATAAGTTGTTCCTAGGGTCATCACCGCGAGGCTCAAAAAAGAAACCTCAGACACAAAAAGTGTCACATACGCGTACACGAGAATGAGTCGGTGGTATTGGCTGAATTGAACAAGTGCGTCATCCAGCTTTCAAACTGGATGCGCATCCAGATAAGGAAAATGACAAATGGTACTGGAGTTTTGCGTCTCTCGGCATGCATTCGGATCCGTTATTTACTATTCTGGCGTGATCTTGCGGGACGAAGAGTATTGAATAACTCCTGACGGGATCCAAGCAAGGCTCTCAAGGGCGGCTTGCATGACTTACAGACCCATAGAGAATGCGTCTTGGATAACTTATAAATCATAGACCAAACTCAATAATGACCTGTTTACAAGTCGCTATCCTTTACGTCATAAATCGTTCGTTCCATCGGTTAGATCCTACCGTAGTAATCTCGGCAAACAACAGTTTAATCTTTGGACCCTTGTGTATTTTAGTTTCCTTTAACCTTTTAGAGAGAAGAACGAGCTTCGATTTTTCTGTACATTGAACAGTAAAAGGTTGAATCCTTATTATTTCAAAAAGTTATTAAGTTGGCGGAATAAGTTAATGAATTAATCGATGATGATAGGTGGTTCGAATAGCGGAGTTTATATACCCATTGTATAAGAAGGGAAAGAAATCTTCTATTGAACCCGTGATCACATTTGTGGTTCATTCCGCAAATATACCAAAGAGTGAGAACCTAAAATAATCGATAAGCGAATGATCCAAAAATTTGTGTAACGTGAAGCTTCATAAACCTTCGATTATTTACAAGTTCACCCATCTCTTCTGGATGCAAATTCTTGCTTTATTACGTCCCCTAACGCGAATTTAAGGTATAGGTAAATGAAAGATCTATCTGCATCAGGGAGATTTGGTCGATAAATGATCAGATAGCAACCGAGGATTTACGACAATGATTCAGTGTCAATTATGACAACGAAGCAACTAAATGGACCGATCAAAGAAAAATTTACCGAGAATTAAATTGAATAATGGCGGATAGAAACCTTTTTCGCGAATAGAGATTTTAATATATTCTTATCGGTGAACAAATCTTTATAGCGAAAATATTACTTCGCGAATATTTAAAATCATAACTTGATAAACGTACGTAAACGCGGTTGAGACGCCCCAAGTACGTTAATCACCGATAAAGACTTAAAATAACGAGTATTCGAACGAATAGAATCCATCCAAAGCATTATGGATAAGTATTCAAGGACAAAGTATCCTCAAGACTCCATTTAGATATAATTGCTTTGTTCCACTAGTATATTAGAAAGGATCGAACTCTGTTGCGAGATACTTTCTCATTCACAATTCGAGAGTTCAGGGACGATAGGAGAGGTCGTGATATGATGATAAACACGGAGGTCAACGTATTCGTATGTATCTCACTTAAAAATGCATCTTCGACTGAAAAAAATACGTCTGAGGATTTCGTAATTGTCACCACCACGAGCGTAGGGTCTCACTTCTAAGTACCCTCAATAAGATACCAACTCCTTGCTTGATGGTACGTACAGTGGCAATAACACCGTCATCGGAGCTCGCCAACATATCCTGAGGTGGTTGAAAAATCATCGTTCCGAATCATCTTACACCCATTTAATAACACGGGGTTGCTGTTGGAAACCGTGCAAAGGAAATCACGGTCGTGAGGAATGAAACGCGATTGTGGGGAGCGTGGAAGGCGGCCATCGGGCGCATGAATGGGAGGAAGTGAGCGATGGCCCTCGGTGATTCGCCGACCTTTGACACCCGGCGGCCCTCCGAAGGATTCCGAAGTAAAACGCGGAAAAAAAAAGAAGAGCGAAAAGTCTTTTAATGGCCGAGATATGGAGGAAAAATGCGTTCGAGACGAAGGACACCGGAAACAATTGAAAAACAAAATACTCGCGATTTATTTTCGCTCTTTATCTGCAGGTCAACGATTTCGGGAGAGGAGATAATCGACTCGTCTCGGACGTTCTCGATATCGGAGCAGGAGTTTTTTAAATCGCTGGGGATTTCTCAATGAAATTTTTTATTTTCGAATTGGGATGATGCAAATTTTAACTCGCGCTACTGCGCCTCGTGAGAGTGCTTTCAGATTACGCGGTGGATGTCTCGACCCTAAATGGACGATTAAAAGACATAGCGAGTTCCATGTTTCTGTGGCATTTCCTCATGAAAACGAATCTACTCTCTGTTATAATATAAAACAATATAGCTGATCCCAAACGTACCGAAACAAAGTACGTAACTCTCCCCGAAAAACCACGCATACGGGGTTTTTACATTTCGTAAACGCGAAACGGACGCGCTTTCATAGCGGCCGAATTCTAATTTGTCGCAAAGGGTTACGAGAGACTTTCAATGGGAAGATTGGACGCAGGCTGGATGAATAGCTAGTTCAATTGTTGCGCTAGCGGGCGTCGTCCCTCTTTCGTGCATTGTTTCAAGTCCGCCGCGTATCGGCGGCCCACCCAAAATGGCGACTGCGGATGACATCCGAAGGGCGGCGCTCCGACGTGGGATGGACACGTCGAATTGGTCTGACGAAAAGAACTCGCGTTGCATCGCTTTCCAATGCTTGGAATAAGGTCCCGAAGATGAGACCGAAGGGATGGGCCGGAAAACAAAATGGCGGACGTGAAGTCTTGGATAGTCGAAGATACATCGTGTACGAACCGAATCTCGAGATAAAAAATATCACCGATTAAACAAGCAATTTTTTATATTTAAACATGAGGAAACGAAGGTATTATGAATGAAGTTGCTATGGTTATTGTTAAAGAAACTGAATATTCTCTCGTAATTACAACTTATCCATAATCAAAACCTAGATCGATCATTAACTGAAAGCGTGATTCTGCAAATATCGGCGTGGGACATGGCGTGCTTTAGAGAAACAAAAGAAATGAAAGCAGTTGGAAATTTTAAGGCTATAGATTAAAAAGGAACGGGGGAAAGGCACGGGGCGAGTGGTAGACGCATATCCTCACGAATTCGTTCCAATTTCGAGATGGATCATAGGATGTTGGAGAGAAAAGCGCTCGGAAAAAGAGAGATCGAATGAAAAACTTTTCTAGTCTGATTTCAAAATCTCCTAGTAGATGAAATTCAAACATTTTATCGTTTAAGTTTTACCTAAATAACTACTAATTACATATATAAAGTTGAGCAATGATTGAACCGAACTCAACGAGTTTTATTCTGAATTGTTAGATAGATTCAGAGACATCTGAAGAGAGGTTGACATTTAGATAGGGTTACGAAAGAATCTATGTTTACGTTCGCGTAATAGTTCCCCATACAAAATATACACGTAATTCATTCCTTCGCGATGAAATAATTGCTCCCATTTTGTGAAGATGACGCGCACACTTAAACGTTCTTGGCACGACGGTCAACTAGTAAAATATCTTCCATTCCCCTACGTAAGTTACGAGCTAGAGGAAGTTTTCGCAACTAAAAGATGCGTACGATATATTTAACGCTATTAGGTACATAAACATCGATCGACCGATCGAAAGCGACATCGCGATATTCACAATTTCACGTCCTTCGCTTCGGCAGATGGAGCGAGCGACGCGTCCAGAAGATACGGGAAAACAAAATGGCGGATCAGCCGAGGCTTATCAACATTGGGCGGCGCTGGAAGATGTCGCATCGGCAACCAATTTGACGAGGAGAGGAAATTTTGGAAATTTTTAAGGACTTTCATCCACAGATCTGAAAACATTACTTGTTACGCAATGAAAATAACATTATGCTGCTAAAAATTCTTATTTAAATTAGTCGACGTGAATACGAAGAGGCAGAAAAAATTTGAGGCTGCCTGTACCCTCTAAAATTTACGATAAGACCGAATTTTGACACGTTATTTAACCGCTTTAATTCATTAGATTAATTATTTTAAGGTAAGAATATAAGGAACAGAGCAATATTACTGACAATGCTCCATTTTCATACCGACAAACAAACTTTCGGTTTGAAAAGATGGAAAATGATCAGAGAGAGGGTTTCCAGACCAAGATGATGACAGTGTGCTCTACATTTAGGACTGGCATTCAGCTTTCATTCTGCAATTCATAGACACGCACTCTAAATCTCTCTTCCTGTTCCATTTCTCCCTTGAACAAGTGAGAAGAGCTGTCCGGAGGAGGATATGGAAGCAAAAATACACGCGACGAAAAAAAACCTAGCTCGATGAAAAATGACTCGTGAAAGGAATTTTTCGCCATTTTTCTTATACCGACTCATGGAAAGCATAGCCTAAAATTTCAGGATAAATATATGATCCATGAACGATAATAGTACTTCACTATATCGTTCTATTATTAGATGATATATATATATATACATATATATATATATATATATCGATATATCGATACTCAACAAAAGTTCGAGAAGTAAATTCTACAAAGACGTAATTATAATACGAGACGAATCTCTGATACCCCCATTATGACAGACATTAAGTATAGTTCAACTAAATATAATCATGGAAACATTTCGTAAGAACTGTCCGATAAGAGGAGATATCAGCGGAAGATTACTAATGACCAATAGGTGCCGGAGAGGAGGACTTACTCCCGAGATCTACGTTAGCAATCGAGTCGAAAGAGACATCAAAGGGTTGCGCCCTTAGAAAGTCGGCAGCGTTGGTTCGAGAAGTGGTAAAAACCATGGCCGAAATAAATTTTCGTCTTCGAGAATTGAAAGCTGCGTCCGCCTGTCGCCACCAAGATTATTCGAGAGAAGTCCTCGACTGCTTGTTGTCGGGAGTGCGTGTAAGAAGTCGATCATCGCTACCGACCAACATCCTTCTCCCCTTGTTCTCACACCCTCATTCTGCCTCTATATATTTCTAGTATCCGTTACTGTTCTATGCGGGCGTACTGTATTATATCCCCTCGTACGATAGGAAATCTTCATTTCCGAGAATCTGTTGACTGCCACAGCACTTACGAAGTCAAGCTTCCTGAGACCTACCCGGAGCTTGAGCTTTTGAGCGAACGAAGATTAATTATACCTCATTTTTCAAACCTTTTTGGACGTTTCTGGATCCCTCGAACTCCTATGTACCCGTTCCTACCGCATGAGCTGAAATAGAACTTATCTCTCGACGATTATGATTGTGCCCACATAACGAGCAACGGATGACCAGTTATTGGATATGAATCATCATGGAAGATCAAAATTTTCCTGTAATATGTTAGCAACACATTTCCATGAAAAGTAGATTTAAATATAATTGTTATGGGTACCTTAAGATTGCTTTCATTCCTCTCACATAATAATTTGACACTTCATTCATATTAGGAACGATTCAACGTTTCAAAACAATACATACCACACCAAACAGGTAACTATTTCATAAATATCAATCCACATACACCTATAAATAAAAACACATCGATAAAATCAACACAACATACGGACAACAGAAGACAAATCGGTCTTTCAATCAGATAATAACTACGTTCATTTTTACTTTACGTTAATGCACAAAAGCAGCCACAACGGTACGTAGCTGCTCATTCCTGGATCAAGCCACTTTAAGACTTTCTTTTCCCAATTTAAATGTATCGAGTTGCTCGCCAAGAGCGGAGGCGAGACAAGATTCCGCGAAACGAATGATTCTCTCTTCCAAACAGCTCAATCCACACTTATCTCTTCCCGGATCGATCGATTCTACCATCCACGGCCGCGTCGAAAAAAAACCCTCTGTTCCCGAGATGTAGCCCGAAATAAAACTCGCGCGAACTAAATAAACACCGGACTTTTAAAATACACCGCGCTCTTTAAGGGACTCCGTTCTATTCTCGAAGGTGAACGGGAAGGCGAGCACCGATGGCTTCCTCATTAGAGTGATACGTACGGGCTAATTGAGGCGAACACGCGCTAGGCGGTCTCTTTTGAGCCCTCATTTGAAGCGATGCATTACATTTTCGCGGACCTGATTCTTCGTTTGCTTCGTAACGACGGAGAGCCATTGATACGCTCAGATCGGTTTCGGAGGAAAACTTGACGGAAAAAACGAACTCCGCGATCAACAGGTGGTCGGGGGCAACGTGTCCCGTGAGGAATTCGGCAGCCACCAGAGACAGCAACACCAGCGAATATAACTCGCAAAAATCAGTACGAATTTGCGAATATAGTAAATACGAGTGAAATTGCTAGGCGAGCTGACGCTCGTCAACGTATCGGTGATGAGAAAACAAAATGGCAGTTGGGAGAGAAAATGGCGCCGCTGCGAATTCGCGATGTTATAAGCATGTCAGCGACGGAAAACTATTCGCGAAAAACGATTTCGGATTTCTTCATCCTTTAAAAGACCGTACAAAAATAACCTGAATCGATGTTTGTACATAAAATGGCGAATAAATGATAAGTTCCCTCTTATATTTGACAACATACGTATCAAACTAATTAACCCTAAAAATAGCGCAGATAACGGTTCAGAGAGCTCTGTAGAAGTTATTTTAAACGTAAATACGTAAAATCGGCATAAACTAGCGAAAAAATTTGCGCAAGAAACGTTTTTGCGCATTTTGACTCCAAGAGCGTTAAGATCGCGACTTGGAATCAAAATGGCGCCTGCGAAGCGGCGGCCCCATGTCGGACGCGCGGAAGGCAAAAAAGCGATTTGCGAATAAGTAATACTCTCTCTCTCTTATAAATTTAAAGGAAATACGAGACCATATCTCAATTCCTTATCCTCCGCGGTAAGCATCCATCTTCTCGAGAATCCAGATTCCTTCCCCCTTAAGTGTGAACGCAAAACATAGTGGTTAGCGGGAGTGGAAACAAGCCGCTTTATCACGCGTCTACGCTCTCTCGTGGTGCGATCTCTCGCGAATTTCCCACGCCTGACATGGCTAATTTAGGAGCTCTTTATTTTTCTCCATCTTCTCACGATCCCTTCCGGGTTTCCCTAGTCTGGAAAAGTCTGCCCGTCGCTCGCCTTAAAAAAAGTATTCGCTGCCAGCATTCAAGTTCAAGGTAATTGACGTAATGTGTTTCATGTTCTTCATTCCATGTTCACGAGTGAAGTGAATATACTACGATAATACGATTAGAACGCATACCACTACCGGATCTTGGAAAACCTAGCAAATACTTAAAGCTTACTTGCAATTGATTATCAGCGTAAGTATCTACCAGGAGAATGATATTTCCACAACTTCGACTACTGAATATGTATGCTTATTGAGGTCATTTTGCAAAGGTATCTGATTAAATGCACAGTTCAGCTAAAAAACTAATGGGAACATTAATCTTGAACTACTTCTTGATATTTTGAACAAGATTTATTCAATGTATGCCAATCGATCACAGATAGATACTTAAAGCTAATCTAGTTAAGCTCCGACATAAAAACCGACCATAAACTTTGATACTGGTCACGCAGGCATTGAGCTGGTGTTTTCATTGTTTTCATTTAAAATGTCGATACGTGTATTTACATCCTTTCTGTTCTAACAACCATGCTATACATATATGGCCACATCAATCGCCTTCATAGAAAAAAACGGACAGAAACATCTTTGGCAAGAATGTAGCTCCTAATTAACGTGTTCAAAAACGTGTTGACTTAGGCCCGCCGACTACTATGGTAACGTGGACCTACAACAGCGCCTGTATCCAGAAATAAGACGAAATATCCGCTAATTTCAACGAGGTATAACGTTAGTATAGTTTGTTTACGCAGCTGCAGATAAGATTAGAGGGAGCAGAGGTTTTCATTTACGTTCCCGACAGCTCTCCGGCCGTCCTTCCACCTCTCGAACGGGCACTAAATGGGCGTTCAATTATAAACCCTTGAGAGTAGAAGAAAGCCGAAGCTACCGCAACGCCTTCGAAGGTTTAGCAAATCTTCTTCGAAGGCAAAGCAGTGATTATCATCGCGTTAGCGCACGCCTAGCCCAGTACAGAGGAAGGAGGTGGAGGAGGATGAATGAACGCGTTAAAAGAGGTGTTCCTTCCTCCAGACGTCGATTTCCTTCGCTTCCAAGTTCCTTCCGTACCACGTCGCACGCCTTCCAAAAGGTGAAAATTGATATTGGAGAGATGTCCACACGTTACGGAGTTGAGGTTTTCCCATAGACTTTTTTTCAACCCCCTTGAAGAAAAACAGAAGCCGGACAAGGACATCTTCCAACTGTTGCAGACAAGGGCACGTGCGAATCCTTGCTACTCGATGCCCTGATACTGTGATAACCTGGATTGTTACCAGCGAGAGAACGTGCACGAGTATGGGAAGCGGATCCCGTACAGAGGGAGGTGGTGGTAGTAGCATAGAATGGCTGAAAAAGGGAGGCGAGACAGGATGGGGCGTACGGAGGCTTGATAAGGGCTGTTTTGGTTTGGGAAAAATGAGATAAAGAACGCTCCGGCTCCCAAGCCATTACCAACATTAAGTGCGTGGGAGCGGGAAAGTCAATTAGTTCATGAGCGAACGCCGAATTAATTTGTTTTTCCTCTCGTTTCAACGGGAAGTATCTCTTGAATAATGAGAGAAATGCAGTGGGAGACTGATCTCGTACCCACAAGAAAAGAACCGCTGAAGGAGAGGATATGTTTAACGGCAGCACATGTTACGGATATGATGATGGATCTGGGAAAGATTTTTTTCTTTAAGCCAACCCGAAAATTACGAGGGAGACAAAGATATGATGGCACGTCTCTGAGATAAAATTTAACACAAATAAAAAACTTAAATGGGTATTAAGAAAAGTATAAATCAGTATAATTGTGCCAAAGAGTTGGTATAAGTTGACATAAGATGTATTCAAAATCTTACGAAACAAAATGTGGAGCTCGTGTAAAAGTATATTTCGCTTAATTGAGGTCTATTCAAGACCTTTCAAAAATATTACTGAAAATAGCATAGAACCTTCAAAATACAGCCAATAAACACTAGAAATTCGTTAAACATGTGCTCTCAACTTCTGCTTGATTCTTCCATGGGTCGTAGGGTACTTAATGATAAGATTAAAACATAAAGACGAAAATTCAAAGAGCTACAAGCCAACAACACCCCAAAACCAAAAAAACAAAACCCTGGAATATAAATTAAAACAATTTAAACCAAAAAGTCAGACGTGGGGAAGAATCGCGACAAATAACGGATAAACGGGAGGAAAAACGATAAGGAGAGAAATGAAAGAGCAGCAGAACCGCGATATCAGCGACGCCAGTGGGAAAAGACAACAACCTCCCCTTTTTCCTCTTTCTCTTGTTCTCACGCCGTCTTCGTTCATTTGGTCCGCGGGGGAGGAGGAGGAGAAGAAGAAGTGGAAAGAGAAAGAGGGGAAGAAGAAGATGAAGAAGAAGTGAGAGGAGGAGAAGGCGACATTTTTTATCCAAAACGACTAAATGTTGCATTCCTCGAGGAGCACAACTCTGAAATGGACTACGTCTCTACGGACTACTGAACTAGGAGAACTGTACGTCGTTGGAGTGACGAGAGGAAATAGGATGGATGTATAGGGGATGAAGAGGAAAGAGGTCCATTGAGAGAGGATGGCGGGGAGGTTTAGAAACTAATGACTCCAATCTCCAGCATCTATCCCATCTCTCAATTGACGGGAAGAACTGGGGGCAGTAGAGGGCTGCTGTAGCAGGACACGATGGGAGGTGAAATGGGGGATATAAAGGAAGGATGACGGCAATGGAAACAGAGAAAGAGAAGGAGAACATCCGCGAGAAAACAACGGATAAGCGAGAAGACGGAAAACGATCGCTGCCCTCCGACCGCCCGAATAAAGAGAAGAGTTAAATGTTGGGGGGCCGTTCACCAGAAGGGTTAGCAAATCCGAGAATGACTTAGGACCGTAACGTGAGGCATTATCCACCCATGTAATGTATGTAGATGGAAGTTGAAGGGGTAGAAAAGTAGACGATGGATCGGGAATAGAGAATAGCAATAGAGCGTGAGACTATAGACAAAGGGGGGGGGGGGGTTAGAGAAGAATAGGGGAGAATAGGGATAGGGAGAGACGGGGGACGGGGAAAGGAGGGGAGAGGGAGGAGGAGAAAGGAGTGAATGGAAAGAGGGGAGAGAAAGAAGCGAAAAACTGCTGTTGCGCAGTTTCTCTTTAGAACGTCTCGGCAAGTATGAATTTTTAAACGGAAAAAGACGAAAGATCAATGCAAATAGCGAACCAATGCCGACGGGCGAACGGCACCTCTTTTGTGGCACCCCTCCCGTACGAGCGGACCCAGCCCCATTTTTTTCCGTACCTTATCATTTCTGTTCCTCCTCCTCTGGGGACGGCAGCGCCCGGGATCGTCTTGTGCGGCCACCGGGGAGTCCCCGGTTCGACCCCTTCGAACACCTCGTTCCTCGGCAGAAAAAGGGATTCCAAAAGAAATCGCGAGGATGCGTCGGGGGTTCCCATCGAGTAGAAGCGTCGCGTGAATATTCAAGTACATGTAAATGTACCATCGTACATATATAAAAGTATAAATATGTAACTTGCTCAACTTGACACGTCCACCTCGAGCGACTATCCTCCACTGTCTGCTTGCCAGTGGCTCGAGGAGGGAGAGAGAGAGAGAGAGCCGAGAGGGAGGGAGTGACGGGGGATGGGGGAAGGACGTTATACGCAGTGTTTGCCCCCCACCTTCTCCCCCTCCCATGCGCTCCTTTTAAAACCCCTGCTCCCCCTACCCCCCATTCCAGCGCGTTCCAATCCTCGGCTCTTCTCACGCTTGCAGAGCTGCTGTTCCGTGGAGGGGGGGGTTTAACGGGCCCTCTCCATTCTATATGGCGAAAGAGCGAGCCCAGCCGAAGTGGGTCGACGGAGACGGCCGAAGCAAGGCCTCAGGAGGGTGCGCAGAAGGGGTTCACGCTGGAGTTATGTGGGTGGCACATGGATTTTGGTCACCTCTTCTTATGTCTTACATTCGGACCGCTCCGATTCGCGCCCCGAACGCACGCCCCGTCGCGCCATTCTCTCGACAAAGACGGAAATAAGTTTTTTTTTTCTCTTCCCTGACTATTAGGTAACGCGAGGAATGCGTCCCGGGGCGGCGTACCGTTCCGCGGCGAAGGAATAAAAAAAAATAAATAACCGCACGAGACGTCGCTCCCGGAGGTGCGTCGACTCGCACTTGCGTCGATTCGCACTTGCGACGACGACGGCCGAATGTACCACCCATGTGGCCGGACCCCTTACTTACGTCACGGATGTGACATAGCTCCTTAACGAGAGATATTGCGCGATGCGTCGGAGAGAGTGTGGAAGGAAGGCGGTTCTAAATGTTTCCTCGCGGGATGGACGATAAATTTATCACATAATCGACATATCAATATATATTTTTATATATCCTGAATGTAGAGCCTAATATAGCTATATACCTCTCCGTGAATAGTATCGAACATATTTTAAATTTTAAAAATTGTTTCGTTAATTCCACCTTACGAACCTGACAAAAGCGAAAAGATCGCATCAAAAAATATAATCACCAACATTCACCATACTTTCAAACCTTCCGCGACAACCCTTCGACCTCTGGAAGGCCATCGAAGAAGAAGAACCACTGGTAGCTTCCAGATTCACCATACATGGAAATTGGCGTAACGCGCCGATTAGCTTCGACAATCCAGGAGTATATAAGGGAACTTTGGATGAGTTTCAGAACACCATAGTTGTATTGAATAATCCGTTCTTTCGTAATGATGTGACGTGTTTGACGTAGATTTCTGCGGAAACGTAATTGCCTTTTGAAGTCACTGACTTTTTTACGTCAGATTCTCAACGCATCATATTCGAATGATAAACCCTTTCCGTAGAATAATAGAGTATTATTTTCGCATCCGTTTACGGTTTATGAAAAAGTAGAATTAAGCGGATTCGTATCACTACTATAATACAAGTCCTTCCTTTTTTATAAGGAATTTTTGCAGCAAAATTTTTAATTTAAAAAATATACAATCAAAGAGCGACCTGCATATAATTGCTTTCGGTTAATAAGTTCATTGAGCTAGAGCGCCGAATACTTAAATAATGAACTATAGATAGAGCTGAAAATAATTTAGATTCGTTAACTGTCGTTTATTATACACTATCCAAAAATTAAAACTTGGAAGTAAGATGATCGACTTTGATAACGTCTTAATTTCACTTATGTTATTCGTGCCTCAATTTACCTTCCGATAAATACCTTTTCAGGACACAATAAACGCATACTTTCTCACAGTTATAACAAAAACTGACCTTGTTTTGTCCAACTTCCAATTTTATCCAACAGATGATTTCACGAAAATAATTGTTCCTTGAAAAATGTAATTTTTGGAGAGTCTTGAATTTGGAGTAGAAAGACGTAAGCGGATGGACAACAAACCCAAAATACATCTGAAATAGTAATTACCATAAAAAATTATAGTTCCTTGCGCTAATAGCCACATTGAAGTTAATGATAAATAAATTTAATTCAAAAGTAATTATTCTTTGACAAGCTGTAATTATTTTATCTGAATATTAATGAAACGATGTAAACAAAAATTATAAGAAATAAAAATATAATGAATTAATCCTTATTTCATCAAAATTGCGTGTAATTGAAGAACTGTCAACTGGCTTTGTTTTCCGTTTCTAGGAGCTACACAAACAGAAAATTACTGAATTTCAACAAATGTATGTATTTCCAAACATTTATCTGCTTACTCTTAGATGCTTTATCATTTTCGAATCAATAGAACGAAATCATAATAGAGAAGGGCCCATAGTATATAATAACCTGGTTTCATTATGATTATAAATTCATTGGGGATTAATGTAAGTGAAAGAATGAGAATATTCCTACTATCACGGTAAATAAATAAAATTAACCGAGAAATAATGGCAATTTTAAAGTTGCTAGGAGACGCCCTCATAGTGATATCGTCTTAAATCTTTCCTTCCTCGTCAAACAACCGCCCCTTCCTGGATAATTTATAGATCCGCTGTTGATGCGATGAGTTTATTTAAGGCTTTTAAGTTTAAGAACTTTTATCCGGTTACAACGGGGAAAGTATGAGGAAGATGCGTCACTAATAAAAACATAAGGAAAATGGAAACCTTTTAAAAAATCATCAGACTTTAATGTAATAAAGTGAACTGCGTGAATCATCGAGAAGGAATGATAGTACGAATAAACAATGCTGGAGGCTTATCTTCCAGATATCGCAACTCCATGCATTTTCCTTGTTGGTCGGAAAAGAACACGCCTCTTTTGTATTACTATAAATTTCGCATTTAAAACTTTTCGCGAATTCCGTTCGATATAGATGTCACGTTAAAATTCGCAATCAAAACATCGACTCGATGAATGCAAATGATTAGTACGTCTTGGAATGAATACAGAAATATGTAGCTTATAAAGCTTCACGATTTTAAAGTAAACGATCTCTTGAAACAAGAATAATCGTATATACGAATCGAGAGTGATTTACGTAATTACTCCGATGTTTATCTACAGAAACACAAACGAACTTAAAAACCTCTTAAAAATTTAACTCGGGACAAACGTTTTCCTTATCCTCCAACAACGATCTTCATTGATGCCAAGAAATATTTCTTGCGATGACATCATTCTGATCCGCTGCGTAAAGCAGCCTTTCCAAATTATTCCATATGTTTCCATAACGAGGAGTAAAGTTTCAAAGGACGAAATTTTACGATACCGCGTTATGCGACGACGGGGGGTCGCGATACGATACGGAAACGAGAAAGTTATAGATCCATCCTATCATTCGTCGCATAATTTGGAGGGAAAACATATCGATTCAGTTTTTGCGTCACGTTCTGTCTCGGGACAGTGGGGCCAAAATAGATTACATGCAAGGTTATAGCTGCGATTCAGCTATTCGCTAAAGCCGCGGCGCTCGGATGACGCCATTTTGTGGAACGGCATCTCTTTCGCGTAGATGAATCTGCGAAGTTTCGGGAGGAACCGAAAAAAAAACTTTGAACTTGTCGTAAATTTGCGACTCGGAGGATATTTTTGACACGTTCCTTGCACTGATGGTATTTCGCAAACGGATTTCTCGACTTTTTGCGCAGTTGCTTTTCGCGGGACGGTCTGTTTTTTTTGCATCGCAGAATCGAGCTCTCGTCGGGTCCGTAGACTATTATTCAAATCCCACGAAACGAAATAATACACAATACCGTAATCTTAATAACCGATTAGCTGATTAACACACACTTTTTCGTAATTAATTACTTGATTTCTTGTTTCTTTACTACTGATTTTACAGCAAATCAGATGAGAAACAACCGATCCCCTTAGTTACCTAGAATAATCAGAAAATATCAACACGCAAATGATAGGACATGCTAGAATAGTTCATAAGAAAAATTGGGAGGAATTTGAAACAAGGAGGAAAAGAGAGGGCATCTCGTAGGACCTCATTTTTAGTCCCGCAGTGGAAGGAGCAAGCCAAATTCTGGTGACACGTCAACGATGAAGGACAAGCATTTTTGGGAAGATTGTGCGTAATACGGAGTTTTCAGACCAAAACGTTGTTTCGTATCGACATGAATGGCCATGAATAATTGTTCTTGTCTAGCTTTTTCGGTTTGACACTCCATTAGAAAAAGATTCGTGGACGAAATAATCCCTTGAAAGAATTTTACTTCTGATCCTTAGGAGTTCCTTCCTAAACCCTTAGAACACGATATTTATCTTTTAATGCATGTTTGCGGTAGAGAATTAAGCATAGAAAGACTTAATTTATTGCGACCATTCCATATACGAAAAACATTTTCATTTATGTCGTTTAAATGCGTAAAAAATTCGCAAAAGCATCTTCCACATTTAGAATTACGTTCATATCATTACGAATACAATGCATCAAACTTTTTAGACAGATACTAATTCTGGTATACAGGAAATAAACAATAAATTAACTATAATTTCGTGCGTTAGCAATCGATATTTATCGTGCACGAAAAGCATTAAATTCAACCAAAAAACTAACCAAAAATAGGAATACCTTTAAATTCAAAAACCAAAATCTCTTACTACACTCACCCCTACAGTTTGAATTAAGAATCTATGATAAAACTCAATCAGTAAGATGCAAAATCAGGGTATCCACACTTGATAAAACATCACGTACATTCAAAGGTAAATATTTCGAGTTCTAAATATCCACAGGTGGTTAAATTTCTTCCTCACAAAAAAAATCCTTCCTTGGATACGTGAGACAACCGATTAACTCTCTCCACAAATAGTTATCTACTTGGGTGGCCTTTTTACTCTCTACCCACTCCGATATTTCACCTGCGAGAGAGAGAGCGTTGCAGAATATGACCAGTGATTAGCGGAAGTGAATTCCTCCATGGATGAAAAGATGATTGCATGCATACAAGTGATACACAATGGAGATGGGAACACTCGCTGACAACAATGTCTACGGAGAACTCGGGAGCGGAAACCTAGTAGATCACGCCATTAAATCTCAAGGTTACTTGCTGCCTCTCTAGTAGGAAAACATCTTGCGCCATCTATCGAGCGAATTGCTAGTAAACGCTGCGAAATGGACGGAAAGTAATTAATATCTAACGATCTATTTCCCTGGAAAAAAAAATTAGCGGTGAGGTGTGACGTAAACTCGATTATTTTCCTTTTTTAATCGAACGGAAATATTTCTCTGTAAGGACGCCGATTGCTGAATCGAAGGATGTCGATTTATCCTCGTCGCAGATAATCTAATAATAGAACACAGGAAACGTGATGGTGATATGTAATTCGGTTTGGATTAAGAGTACGTAACAACGTAAATATTCATTGTTGTGATCGGAACAATGTAATGTCTCTCTTCTCCTTTGATTTGGAGTACAAGGCCGTTGGGAATGTTAACTTACGTATAGTAATGTGCTTTAATTTTATTAAATAAGAAACTAACACACTACTGAACATTACACTGTTAAAGATATCAATTTACTATAGGAGGATTTAGAATCTCAGGGAACCAAATTTATATTGTATTGTAATTAAATATAGCGGTAGATCCAGAAAATGTTTAATAGCGATAGACCTTCCTTAATCTATGATGAAACTCTATAAATATTCCAATATTATGGGGGGAGATAGAAATCATTTTATATTTTAAAGATTGCTAATGAATTCGATTCATCTTCCAGGTCTATCATGACTAAAGACAGTTCATAAGGAAGAAATGTATAGGTAACATGTTCTAAATGATTCCAGCACATAGGAAAATCTATTCCCCAGAATATTACCTCCTAACCAGTTGAATATTAATTTTTACGAATACAGATAACATTTAAATCTTCCATTCCCTTTTTACTTGATCTTCTTCAGGCCAAAGACAACAAGAGGAACATAACGGTCTAAAAATTTCCGAACGATGATTTTCACATATATCACATCTCGATAAAAATAAGAAGGAATCATTTACAGATCCACTGTATCATATTTCACATTCGAAAGTTTAGAATAAAGCAAATCTATCTAAATGGTGGGACACTTTAATAGAGAAAATACTCAATCCTCATCTGCTGAAACTACAAATTAAAGAGAGACATACATAAGAACCCATTTAACTAAAAAATTTACCTCTCTAATGATTAACTATCTATATCATCTAAAGAGAAGTTTGAGTAAAATCTTAAATGACTTAAATAGAACATAGGTCGTTGAAATGCGCTGTGATACGACTTGTGAAAACATATGCATCGTAACTGAAATCGATTTAACAATAAATAGCAAGATTTGCAAACAAGGTACTTAAAAATTATCGGAGATCAAATCAAGGTATATACAATTAACAGACATCTAAAAGATAAAGATTAGGCATCATCGAAACCATAAAACATAAATATTTCAACATAATACCGAGTCGATCTTTATTAGTAACACCTCGCGCTCCGTGGATAAGCCAAAATCTCTCTCCAGACAGTCCTCAGTAAGGTCGCCACAACATATTTATTCCGACTTTGCCTTTTAAAAATGTCCATCACGAATAAACCTAATTTCCGAGTCGACCTTGCTCCAAAAGATTTTTTTTTTGGTAGTGAAGATCGCATAGGTAATAGGCAAATCCGTCTGTCTGCGATGTCAACAAAAAAAAAATAAGCAGACTCCTAAGGGACGAAAAAAAAAGGAGAATTCGCTTCATTTATAATTTATAGACCGATATCTATAATTCATAGGGTTTAAATGCTCTCGGATACGTGATAAAAGGATCCGGGAGAATAGAGCTACTCCTTACAGTGATTTATGTCCTCCTTTAGCCTTCCGCACTTTTCCCGAGTTTTTCATTAATATCCACGGAGATTGCAATCGTCCTTCTCGACATTTTTTTTTCTTTCCTTTGGGAAAACTAATTTCCGCCGCTATCTTTTTAAACGACATTAATGATCGAGACTTTATGTATGGTTGATTCGATATCTCGAAACGGCTCTTGTACAACAACATAAACATCATTCATCAACCGGTAATCAAACGCGGAATGTAATATAAAATAACCATGATCGGATAACTTCGGTAAAAATGAAATAATCGGCATCTTTTTGGATTCTAGTATGTGTAACCATTAAATGAAGTACTTCATGTGTTAATGTTGATGTGTTGTTGATATCTCAGTAGACTAAGGAATCCAATACGAAGGAATTTTTACCAACAACTTCTGCACTGTTGGTGGTACAAGATGAAGGAATTTTCCGGTTTGCTACTTTCCTTCAATAAAGGTTCCATCGCTTCATAAAGCTTACATCAGCATATTTAATATTCCATATCAGAGTTCTTTGGCGTTATCCTCATCTAAAACACAGTTTATGTAAACATTTTATTATAAATAGTCTAATTCAATTTTTGTCCGAGTGAAAATAAAATTTGCTATGGGAACCAAGATATATTTATCTCTAAGGTGTTCCAAATTACATGAATCTTCTTGAAAAATCGAAATAAAATATAATTTGTGAATTCCTTGAGAAGATTATTTTGTTAGTGACCTTTACTCCAATTCCTGAATGATTAACTTTCTCTACATCCACAGCTGATACCAGGTCTACTTTACCATTTTTATTCTCCGGATTAATCACTATTTCTAATTACTTATTCGTACGAGAATATTAATTATGATTCAATAAACTGTGGTAAGAGAATTCAACGCACCCTTGTCTTCAGCACGATATTTTTAAGACGAAGAAACTTTGTTACCTCACTTTCAATGATCACGCTACCTTCCAACATTATTCCCTCATTATTTCATTTTTCTTCAAGGATTAAAGCTAATGGCTCTTTAATTGGAATATGCAATTGGACGGAACTGAATATTCAAGTCCATTTAATCGATAAGGAAAGCACAAAAAATACACTTAGAGTGATGTAAAGTCAAAATAGTGTTTTATACTTAACATGGGGATAAAATATTTATAATATTACCAGTGTAAGCTTTATGAGCGAAAGAATCAAAATAACAATAATTTACTTCAACTGCCTATCGTATATATCAGTGTATGTTTTGCAGAGAAGCTACTGGGGTCGAATATAGAATTTAAATTTAAAACACCCCTTTAGTCAGCACTCGGTTAAACTATAAGGAATTCAGTAAGTAGGTTCTAGGCTATTGCTCAAGATAAAATTTCAAAGAGATAAAACTTACCAAAACACAGACACCTAAATGAGCACTAAATGGTTCCATAATACAGTTTTACTTTGACTTGTTCCATGGGGTCTTTGGTCCATTCTCAGTGGGCGCTTCTACCAAAAAAACTGATTCATTTCAGCATTGTACTTCCTCGATTTATCCTGGAACCAGAGTTTTCCGCATTAAGACAAATTTTGAATTAGTATTAAATAGTGGAATTTATGATATTGAAGTATATCTTTCTCGCTTACACTTTTGAAAAGAATTACATGTTTAACCTCAAATATTTATTATTTATTTACTGAGTTTATTATTATGTATTTACTGAGTTGGGATCTTGTTTATGAAAATAGTGACCAAAAATTAAATTTGGAGGGAATCCATAGTAAAAAAAAAACAAATCACAAACTGATTCTCCTTATGGATTCGGAATAATAGATGATACATCATGATTACTTGAAAAATATCAAAATTACTTTCAAGCTTATGTAAAAATCATTTTATAGAATAAAGATTCTTTCAAGGAATACAGCTTTGATGATTCAATCTGAGAAAATTTGCGAGAAATGTACGCTTCTCCTAAAGCGTTTAACTCAAAACTTTAAAATCATAGGAGGTTAAAGAAAGAAAACGTTCCAGATTTCTCCGTTTAAGTATATTGATGTAAAATCTATTTCAATCTACGGAAAATAATGGGCAGGAATTCAATTCGAGAAGTGCAAATGCTATGTAAATAGGACCATTTTATAATACAAGGATGCTGAAAAGCTGTTTTCGCCGAAGGAAATTACTACTATAAGTACTTCATTAACATTTTTGAAAAATCAATCGTTCGCGAAGACGTAAGTCATAAATTTAGCCTTTGCATCAACTATCGATGCACTGAAATACTGTAATTTTAAACCAGATTGGTTATGTGGTAATACATCGATTAATATTGGAATAAACAGGTAATACAGAGTGAGAGGTAGAAGTAAATCTGAATTGAACAAGAGCTAAGTCATAAGTTACTTACAGATGAGAGTGAGAGTCTACAAAGCTCCAATTCATTCACCTGGCTCATCAGTTAGGCAGCTCATTTTGTTTTATAAGTTTAAATGGTGCTTATACTTCAAGGCCGTATAAATTAATTGCTTCTAGTCCTTGAGATAGATCAAGGCGAAATAAAATCAGCATCCTATTTACACCTTTTCCTTGCGGTAGGCCCACATTTGACTTTCTAAATACGAACCAAAACCTTGCCTTGTCTATAATTTAATGATTTCCGTATTCTTTATGCAATTTCTCTTATCTGTAGAGTAATTCATCATCCTTCATATTCTACTATGCCTTGATTAAATATTAAAATGTCATAAAACTCATTTAAAAAGGATATTATTACCTTCATCAATTTTTTGCGACACCATATAAAAAATATAAAAATTCTGTTATATTAACATTACAGGAAAATAATGATATTATGTTTTGAATATCTCTCCGTATCAATAAATCCACATTAATATTGTATACGTCGCTCGACTTTCAAAATACCTCTATGTATAACTATTCGCAGCTTCTTGATCCTTGGTCTCTTCCTCTATTACTTATGAGAAAAAGAAGTTAGAAAATAGACTAACTTGATCGAATCTATGTCCCCTGAGTTCTATTAGAATAAACTTCCTGTTCTTTCATCTTCTGACCATTCTTTCCTCTTCACTTAGATTTTTAAATTCATATAGTACGGGTACAAAAATACCTAATAAATAATAGTAATAATTCCCTTAATTATTTCGGATATTAGTAAAATCGTCCAACTAGTTCTTTTAGAGTGTATGTTACGAGATGTAATGAATGTAATAATAATGTAAATCCAATGTACCATTGCCTATGTTTTAAATAATATTCTTTCTCCCTCTTCCAAATAACTGAATAAACATTACAGTAAACGATAATTTGGCATTCTTTACAAAAATTACGAAAAAATGACAAGTTACAAACGAATATATTCTGACGAAATCACGACTTCATAAGGAATTCCTTATGATTCGAACAGAGACGAGCTGAATCGACCTCGTGAGAAATTATTGGTAGAACTAAAGTATAGATACCGATCTTTTGTAAAAAACAGTAAGTACAAGTCTAAATAAACGTGGTATATTAGGTTCAATAATGAATATAAACACCTCAACTTCCTTAAGACTTATGCAGTCATAATGATAGGAGATAATATAGCCAGAGCACATACATTTTACCATGAAAATAAGAATCCAGACTATCATTCATTCTCGAATTAATTGTACGTATAGAACGAAACAATCCTTAGCAAGAATATCATTCCTTAAAAATTCACTCACCGGTGAGATTTTCTCAGCCCAATTTCGTGCATTTGCATTGAATCGCTCTTATGTTGCTTTATGCCATTCGTGAAGGAGAGGAAATAATACTTTTAAGACTCCTTATTCTTTACAGGTATTCATCCATCGTTTACCGTAGAGTTAATCACGGAGTTATTAAAATGATTTATCATATCACAATTCCCCTCAGAAACAATGGGCAATTCAGTTAGTTTATGAGTGTTTGTGTGTTTTTACTGAAGAAGTTTTTCTACAGAAGAAAGGGAGTCTACGGGTCATCGGTGATGTCAATGGATGCATAAGCTAAAGAGGCAAGCTTATATGCAATTTCCATTAAGTCAAAACCTCATCGTAAATTTTATGTTCATTTTCCTTGCAATTTGTATTGTTTCGCAGATAAATTGATGTTTGCACGTAATGGATTCGATCACGTATTAAAGCGATTCGAGCTATAAACAGAGCAAATTAAGTGATTGAGTGCCTAATAGAAATTTCTGAAACTCAACTTTCCGCATAATAATACTAATTTTGCGTAAAAGAATTGAATGAATCCTTTTTTATGAAATATTACGAAATGCAAACTTCATTCATTCAAAGTTACCCCATTATTAGCCATTTTCTTCTTCAGGATGGCACGTTAAATGAGACCCAAACTTCCCAAGAACTTTTAAAAATTAAATGACAAAAATCTTTTGCTTAATAGTAAGTTCATCAGCAACATAATTTCGGAGGCAAAATATTAGTTAGACGTTGAATCACAATCCGGTACGTATTGCGTCATTAAGGAAGAAAAACTGCGCATTACTGATATTCCAACGTAATTTTAGATTCTGGTAACCGAGTTCATCTACTTTTATTTCAATATACCCATATTTATAAACTAAAATCGAGAAAAACAAATAACATTCAGCATCAAATCGCTCATCACATCTAATTTCCTTCACTTCACTTCGTTCCCAAAGTTACGCAACACATATTCCTATTAATATCTCTTAGATATTTCATTTTTCGCTTATAATCGCCGTTTTACTCATACGGTTCGAAATTATGACGCATCGAAATCTATCATCTCGGGGGCATATCGTCGTCATAGCGACTGACTCACGGAGCCGCATTCGGGATCTTACACACGATCGTTGAAATGGCATTGCAGGCCAACCCAGCATTTTCATCCTTAATAATCTCATCAGAAAAAGCAGCAGTTCGTTGCCACGTGATGAAACAGGGTGACCTTCGTCACGTGTGCTGTGGATGCAATTCTGTTCATTCCACACGTGGCTGGAGCCAGCGGATATCCGAGCACCAAAGGACGACAGTTGTGCGAGACTTCTAACAAACCTCTCACCGCTTCGTCTCCCGTTTACGCCATTCCTCCGTCCCAAGGAATTTCCCGTTAATGATTATCCGAAGAATTTGTTTCGATGCCTCGGGACGTCTAGAACGGATCTTCTCGATCCCATTGCGTAACTTCATCGCGGGATTCGACGAATACATCGATATAAGTAGGCCTCGAACCAGTCGCTAATCTTTTGCGGTATTTTTTTTTAAACTTTAATTTCGCTATTTTCTTTAATATTTCTCAAACTTTGCGACAAGAAATGTCGTGGATCATGGCTTTGACACTCATTTTTCGAGTAGCGAAATCAATATCTCCAATCTATATTAATCTGTGTTTCACATATCCTCAACTTACTTCCGTACTTTTACATTTACTTAAATAAATCAGAAAAACGTTATTAAAACTTTGAAGGCAAAAGATTCCGTAAAAAAATCACTGATTAATTATCCATTATTACGTTTTAATGGTTTCCAAGTAAATTTTCTGAAAAATGCGTCTTAAAATTGAATTGTTGTCAAAAGAATACGGAAAAAGAAAATAATATCAGATCCTGGCTATTTAAGCTTTAACGCTGAAATAATTATAGAACAAAGGAATGAAAATGTGGAACTAACTCAGCTTTCTCGAAAAAATTACACCGATACCTTAAAACCACAATTCTCCAATCAGAGCAAGGTTTAAATTATAATTTACCTAGTGCACATACATAAAACAAACTCAATTCCTACCACGATGTACGAATGAAAATATAAAAAATATCTAGATTTGCACATAGTTTAAATATAGAAACGGCGCCAATATAAAGCGGAAAAAGGAGTTATGAGTCGCAAAAAAGGTCGAAAATAGTGCTTTTTATAGTCATTGATAATTCATGACCTCTCTATTTTTACCCATACAGTTATCAAAAGCATTCGACGATTGTTCATCACATTTCCATCCTAAAAAAGATCTACCACGCAAAAAAAGAATACTAATCAAGTATGGATGATTACAGATAAAACTAAAAGAAAATCCAGCATCGACTGGTGAATGAATGGAAAGAAATGTCACCAAGAGAGCTGAAAATCGTCCTTATGCGAAGTAGCTAATGAGCCCGGCAGCCATTTTCTTACGAAATTCTCGTCGCCTTCACCATGTATGTACAGCGGATGGAATGTCGGTACAGCGCACTTAATGGCCGCCAGTGGATAACAGCAACCTTCACAATTAAACGTAAGAAAATCGCTAAATTGGGCACGGTATACGAGATGCCCAAATAAAAAACATACAAAATACTTAATGAATACCAATAGGATATATATATATATATATATATTTTAAACAATTAAATCGATCTATTGTCAGGGGCAGTGATGCTCCACTAAAAACGTACGAAATGGAAGATCGTATGTATGTTCGATTTATGATGAAGTTCCAAAGTTTAATTCCTAATGAAGATGCATTAAGATGTATAAAACTCAATCAGGTTAAATGAACTATCCTTAAATCTTCGGATATAGAACTAGCATTTCCGATCCTCTTAATTACTAACAGGTAGGTGATTTTACAACGACACTAACGTCTGAAATTAAAGTATCATGGTAACCTAGAAGATACCTGAAATAAACAGATTAATCCCTTGCCAAACATCGATGGGTTACCAAGGTTATTGGGACCAAATAAAGATGCAAAAACTGCATCTTCTATCATTAATACACTCGAGATATAACTCGATGGTAAGTTATTTTGTGCTTTATTTGAAAGTCATACAGCAACTCCAAGTCTTCGGTTCAAATATGTTCACAAGGAACTCGTTGCAAATAAATTCTTGAATTCACCCTCAAATCAGATTTTTAGTTTTGCGCTTCTGATAGTAATTATTGAAATTTATCTTATAACTGAATTCCACGACTTACCTCATTGCTTATTTATATTTAAGTAGAATTAAAATGGTAATTCAGTTTTATCTTAATTATTATTCAGGAACCCTGTACTGTATTTTTATAATTAACAATGAACAGTAGCATTCTCTTCCAATCTTAATTATGCCATACTTCAATTCGAGTGAAAGTTGGATTTTTGCAAAAGAGAAGGTAAAATATTTATAAATTGTGAAATTTTATTTTGAGACATTTCTACAAAACTTATCCAACTATTCCAAGTTTCATGCAAAAATTAGCATTTAAAAAGTAATGAGGTTTTTATGTTTGATTGATTGCAAAAGATGCGTCAATTAATATCTTCTGACCTTTTTAGACGCCAATGGCAAAGGTAATACATAATTCAATCAGAGAACTAGTACGAGTCTATCAGAGGATCAGAAGTATCACTATATCAAGTTGCACTAGAAAAATGAATTCCGCAACAGGTATTTCGTTGCGAAAGAAGAATTGGCGACGTAATGTTTGAAATTAGATTCGATTAAGAATAATCAGCTATGAATAAACTCAGGGCAATCACTCAACTGAAGCCGATATTATAATAGAAAGGTACGTGGAAGTAATCAATAGCCACATCTGTGTGCTAAATCTTTCGTCTATGAAATAGGCTGAAGCGAATCTGAACAATTATCCTCGAATTTCTATACGTATTACATCGACATGAAAAGTTCTTCGCAGAATAGAGAGAAAATAATATTGATCTTTACGCATGAATCGGTTAGTTTTAAATTGAAAATTCCGTCTTTAAAGATGATTTAAAGTTCCGTAGGTACACTCATTCACTAAACCATATTCAAAGTCTAAAGTATTAGATGATTAGTAATCAGAAGTAAAATTCCTAATAGTCCATCGTACCCAAGGCGATATTTCTATTCAAATTTAAATTTCTTCGATCAAAAAGAACCAATCACTTCGATCGATTAAAATCAAAATCGTTCGATGAATATACCAAATTATGAAAAATTGAGTTTACTTGAGTTAATCAAATATTTAAACCTTTAAAACCGCTTCGCAAAACAGGATTACTTACGATTTTCTTTTATTATTTTACTATGCGCGCTTTTAGTTCTGTAATTCTCTCCAGTGACTGAATAAGCTTTATTGTGAAGGAACTAAAGAAATGCCTAAATTCCAAGAAATATTCTCTTCAGAACATAATGGACAGTTATTGAAGGTCTTCCTCAAAAGGAAAGTACATCAAGAAAAATACAAATACATGTAGGCTGAAATTTCGTTCCTGAGTTCTGAACATCAAGCAACACTATACATTTCACAAAAAAATTTGTGTTTAAAAACGATTTGAAATAAAATAATAAAAGCTGATTAAAATTGATGATATGGTATAGTCAATGAAAATTCCTTTCTTCTAAAAAATATTTTCGATGACTATTTTCTATTTAAATGTCCCATCGTGGTGCAAATTTTGCCAAAATCTGATATATCATTATAATGAATACATTTTTATTTCAATCCATTATTATTTGCATAATTCTCATAGTAATATACTCGTATACATTCTAGACCGTAAAAAAGCTAGTATAGCTATAAATAACAAGAAAATTCGAACGATTATATATGTGTTAAATCTTTCGGTAGATATTCTCATAATACTCTGGAACGATAATACTGAAAAATTTTTCGAGAAAGTAAATACGTGTATTCTATTAACGGCAGGAAAACACTAAATGTTAAAATATTCATCTCTCCAAACGCTCCTCCTTCTCCTATTATTCAAATTCTTTCTCCTAACCTTTCTGAAATATACGTGTTTCTGACATCTAGTCCACTTACTCCGATCCATACCCGTAAACCAACGGTGTAGACCAAAATATTTGCTGGAGAAATCGTCGGCATCATGTTTTCATACTTGAATGCTTTACTCAGGATTTCTGAGAGCTCACGTTGAAATTACGAATGAACAGAGTCAGTTCCTCTTAACTTCTACGAGCGATAAATATTTATGCAAAAAATATCGCTAGGTATAAAAATAAAACCCAACTAGGAAAGAATTCAATTTTTCTGATACATTGCAAATCAATTATCTAAAATATAATATCTTAGTTTCCCTATATTTCTTGTTCCCAACCATCACGATACATTCCCTAAACCATGAATGCTGAATCACTGACAACTGTACGAAATATTAACCCTCATTTCACACCTAAATTTAGAACACTATTCCCCCTATTACATCAGCGATAAAATCAATGAGTGCTACATCAATAAAAAAACACCTAGAGCTCACAGAAGGGTTTCTATGCGCCCTAAGCGAGAACAAGAACAAAAAAAAATAAAAAGTGCTCTCTCGAGAAATTGGCCCAAGTCTAATAGATAAAACCCTACGGTATAGTATAATAGCCCTCGAGACGAAATTGCCTGGGATTCCCGTGTTTCCCGCTAGAAGAATCAGTCCTGAAAATACGTTCACTTCGCCTCGTCCATTCATTCCTTCCAGTCCGACTATATTTTAACCTAGTGAAATGCCCCTGAGGGAGCGTAAGGCGCTCTTTCTTTCCACCTCTGGCCTCAACTCTTCTTCTCATTGTGGACCGGATGGAAGTCAGACATTGGGAGAGAACCCCCACCCTCCCGCACAGGGCGTGAGAGGCTATGCGTACGACGAGTGTGGGTGGGTGCGGGCGATTGCTGGGATAAACGGGACTGATGGAGAAACGGAATAAGAGAGGAATTTCTATAGGGGAAGGATGCGGAACGAGAAACGGAAGGTGAAATCTTGTGCCGATGACTTTCGAGGAAATGAACTACGGTGCGTTATCTCACTGGTCGACAACCTTCTTTCTTCTTACCTCGCGCAATTACTTTGTGGTGAGCGAGGCGAGTGAATGAGACGGAAAATACGTAATCTTCGGGGTTGGTGATCTATGGATGGGTTTAAGAAGCATATTAAACTATCCCTTGTGATATAGAATTGATATTAAGATCGTGAAATTATCAAAATAGAAGGATATCAAATATAACAATATTGTACACCGATAAAAACTGGAATACATTTTAGGGGGTTTGAGAACACGGGAAATATCAAGTAAAAGAGATATTATTTTAAATATCTCAGGAGCCTAGCTCTCGTAAATAAATCATAGAATAAATACATGATTCATTTTAAAATAATTTACATTAAATTAATCTTTACAAGCAATCCTTTCTGTAAGTACGCCAAAATGAGAATTATACTTTGATAGTATATTCCGTCGAGAAAAGTCAATTTTTTCGATTCCTTCAAATTCATTAGGGCCTTCTTATAAGTTGAAAATTGTATTTCAGTCGATATTTCTTATATTTATTTCAAGCATATATGATGAACTCGATATTAATTCGGAATGTCTTCTTTGAATAACTAACGTTTGAGCTCTCTTTTTGCGTATGACAAAATATTTCAAAGGTAGGAATTGGATGTCCAGATATTCTAGCATAGAGGAATTCACAAAATTATAAACCATTATATGTCTTACTTAAATATGTATCTTCGTTTTTCATAATAATATTCGGGAGGAACCACCGTTTTCATGCAAGGTTCAGTTGTTACCCTTATAAAAAAATTAGATGCGGGAGACTTCCAGGAACGAAATGTAAGACAAGCTGAGGATTGCATGAAGGGTGAGTACTGTACTGCGGCGACTTCTTACATTCTTTGGTCACTAGGTTAGTTGAGAAGGCCCACAAGAGAGCATAAAATAACTCTCATTAAGATGAGATGATACAACATCCTACTGAAAAGATGTGTTAAAATTACGTACTCTATTTGGTAATTTAAAGGTATTTTTACGTAATATTTTTTATGCTTGTATTGTAATTTGATGCTTATAGTTCAACATTCAAATTACGGAGGAATACATTTTTAACAAGTAAAGAAAGAGTTACTTCATTAAATTAATGGTTACTTTGAATATTCTTAAATCATAATAAGAATCCAAATAGTTAAGTTCAGGTTAAAATCTTCGAATACAGTAGTATACGTTTTCTTACAACAAGATCATTTTTAATGTATATTCTGAGGGCGATTAAAAATAAATTCCCTAATTTCACACCATAGCTCACGAAAATTCATGTTAAACCAAAATAATGACGATACGATAACAAGACACAGTAGTTAATTATAGAGCTTCATCCTTTTAAAAAACAATAATCTTCAACAATTAAACAATACTGAAATGTTAGGTCGTAACTAGGACTCGAACCCAGGTCCCCTATCCAACAATAAAAACACCAAAATCCGCACTTCGTTAGCATTTATTTTCGCCGCATACCACGATGAACGGCATGAAATAAAAAAGTAGCCCCAGTGAAGGATTTTAAAAGATGGTAGGGCCACTCGACCTTGAACTTTCAACATTCACGGAAAAGGCTTTCCGAAATCGCAGAAGAGAAACAGCGGAAGCGGAAGATTGGCATTAATGTAGACATTTAAAAAGCGAATCGAAATAGAATCGATTATAATCGAAAGAAGCATCAATAAATATCGATTCATTTTAACGTTGGGATTTCAGTCCTTTCTCCTGATTATGCCGAGAAGCTTTGGTTATTTATATTCTGTATATAAAATAAAATCGTATTGTAATTATTATATAAAAAATATACCGATTATTTCGGTTGAAATAAGAATTTAAGCCTGTAATTAGAGAAACGTAATACGATTAAAAAAGTCTTACGATTAGTTTCATTGCTAGTAACTAGTTACATAAGCACTCGATCAGTGTGTTCCATAGTTTGAGATATACTCCGATGTACAAAATTGAATGGAGTTCACATTCACGAAGTAAGTTCATACGTCACATACAATATATTCACCCATAATTTAGATTAAATCCTGTGTCGTTCGTAATAATGCACATTTCTTAAAACATCTTAAATCATTTGACGACAGAAACTTTCAAAATTCAATCCTGAAGTTCCTCACTACGGTCGCGTAAATAAACAAAATCATAGGTTTACATTAATACTATATCGTATACAATAAAAAACAATCAATTTATAAAACTGAATATGTATGTATAGTAAAATTATAACTAACAACACGTCTTTAAATAGCTATAAAAATAGCATTCTTACCCGCGGAAATTCCAACTATAAGTGTTTCGTATTTCTCAAGTTGCGACACTTGTGGAATGCTACGCCCATTAATTTATCGACCAACTTCTCGGTTCCGTTGAGTGAGTCAATTACACTGCACTCCAGAATTAAGTGTTTTTGAGGCCCAAACGACTGCATGAGTCACCGCCTGAGGAACTATTGCGAAGGGGCGGCACTCAACTCAACCCTTCGGCTTATTCTCACATATGTTCTACAACTTAAATTCATAAACTTATTACATATGGCACTAACCTGAGTTAACCCCATAATTTTTCGTTCTCCTCTAATTAAATGCGTCCACATAGATTTATGTTTCCCTTAAAGGATATGCAACCGAGCGTGGCGAATCATTACCAATTGACCTGCACTAACAGGACGTGAATTTTGAGTATACATTTTTTACCTAAATTTCAATCTTTGTATTACTGCTCTTTAGTGATTCATTCATACCGACTATTTTTGATTGCTGGATTCAGTATCAAAATAAGTGAATGATTTCGTTTCTGAAAATAAGTAACTGTTTAAAGGAGAGTCGTTTCTTTTTTAGTTCAGATCGAGAATCTACCAGTTTAAGACACGGTAACAAAGTTTATATTCGTCTACCTGTCATTCTATATTTTTTGGTTTTAAACGGTAAATAATTCGACTGATTCCTGACAAATTTAACAAGTACTCCCATTTCAACACATTTAATATTCGTTTCTATCCTTTTTCACGATTTGATGATGATGAACAAAATAATGTTGAAATCCTACGTTATCGCAACACTATGGCAGAGGATACAGAATGAATATAATTATTCTTCAATTTAACCATTACCATATACTATTACTCTTTAATACAAAAATTGTTCAAAAACAAACGAAGGTGTAAGAAAACCCTATATAAACCACCTAGCTCTGCTTCACCTAATACTTGAAGCCTTGGCAGTAAGGGAGGCCGAGAAAAGACGTTCGTAGTTTTTTAAGATGAATATTCTCTCGTTAAAGCTTCACTGAGGGATATTGCTCCTGAAGACATCGATTTTCTTAATCCTCTCCTTCTGAGTAGGGGAGTTTCTCTAATAATCCCTTTTGAGCTACATGTTGCTGTCATGAGTTCTTAAAGAACAAAAAAAAGTTTGTGTCAAGTAGTTCTCATAAGTCACACCCAATGAATTTAATGGAATTTATTACTCACTTTACAAATATTTACAATTTGAATCGTAACTGTTGACGATACTCATTAAACCAGAGTGAATAAGTTCATCGATATTCTAGCCTTAAAACTATAGCTTTAATTTCGCTGTTCCTTAGAGTATTTTCTTAATAAATATCATGTACCAATGCAATCTCTTTGTTAACACGTCTTTCCAGCGCATTCCTAAGAGAAAAGATCTACATCTACATAAGTACCCTGCAAGCCACCTTTCGGCGTATGGTAGGGGTATAAACAACAAGATCTGACTCAATACATATACTTAAAATTCAAAACTTTTATGATTCCACGCCAAGGTCTAAGAGAAACAAAAATGAATATAAATGATAATTAATTCCATAGCTCGTGATTGACTACAGAACTTTAAATTAAATTTTTATAACCAATAAATTAAAGCGGCATATTCTATATCCTGCAGAAAAACCAATACGCTTAAAGACAAAACATATTCTCTTATACAACTTCAACCAGAGAAAAACCAGAATAATCCAAACACAACAAAAACCAACTCTGAGGCCATTACAGTAACGGGAAACGTGATGAATTAACACGACTTATTCAGGGATTTAAAAGTCCAGCTGAAAAAAACCGCGGACGACATTCGGTCAGATCTCCTCCACGGATCCGCAGTCGGCGCATTAGCATCCGCGAATGAATCTTTCATCGAAATCTGATTAATGTCCTCGATTCGGTGCAACATTTCGTGGATTTATCGTAGTTCCCATCGGGGACACGCGGATGATGCCTCTTCTCACAGCTGAGGACCGTTGTTTTATTCAAAAGAGCAGAAAGAGATGCGACTCGATCGCTCCGCTGACAGAATAAATAACGAAGTGATCACCATACGCATTATCGGCGCCTCGGAAGAGTTATTGGGAAGTCGACTTCTTTCCCTTTTCCACCCTAAAAAGAAGTTTCGATTCGCATCTGTTCGACGCTCGTCTCCTTTTTTTTCTGCGCGAAGATTGAGAGATTGATTGGTGGAGTTACGTGGACACTGCATCTTCCCCCTCCCCCCCTCGACATCCGGTGACCTTCTAGTCGTTACCGTTGTGTTACGCTCGATACGAGGTGGGGGCGGAGGTGTCTGCTCTTCTCTCTTTGTTGTCGTCGCCAATTCCAGTGTTTGCGATAGGTGTCACCACTGCCTCCCCTTTATCGCACGGCCATAATTTGCGCTGGTCCACTCTCCGTGGACTCTTTGAACGACTCGACAATGGGAGACATTGTTAAAAAGGTTCCTATGTTACCTCACCCGCGGGAGTGAAACACCGGTTGAGCGATTCGACCGGCAGTTTTTATTCCCAGAGAAACCGCGCTTGTAAAGTGGTCATTGTTGAGTTTTACTCATTGTAAACAAAATCGTTATAATACGCAAAACAACGGGTTGATAATTAAAGTAAATGATGCTAATTTTAACAAATCTCTCTTACAA
Organism: Pantala flavescens; assembly: GCA_020796165.1. NCBI lineage: Eukaryota > Metazoa > Arthropoda > Insecta > Odonata > Libellulidae > Pantala > Pantala flavescens. Next base: position 13,757,362 of record CM036879.1, on the reverse strand, counting down.
TATTCTACCAAAAATAGGCTTCCGGAAACAAATATGCAAACAGGTTTAAACGCTAGGGAAAAGAAACGATGACTGGGACTCGAACCCAGGTCCCCTACTATTCCTACAGATACAGACTGCTAAATACACCGCGCTACCGAGTTAACTTTACTCTGAATTACGCTATGAACAATATATTTTAAACCACCTATAGAATGGAAAAAGTGTTACCTATTAAATTTAATATTTGTTCGATTATATCGAGGAAAGGTCTATAAACCTTAAACAATTAATGTGTGAAGCTCCATAAGATAATCCATAGGGTAGTACTTCATCATTTTCACATAAGTAAAAGATTTCAAAAATGGTAGAATGAAAGAATGCGTAGACCACTTTGTTTAATACAGGTTCGAATGCAATAGAGAAATCGTGAATGCGGGACTAATACTACTACAGTTTCGACTTTTTAACATGTAACTCACCACTTAGGGAGGATATAAACTGAATCGCAATGAAGTTGGCCACATTGTCCGCTACGCTTGGTAAAGTTTTGCCAAGGTGGTGGTGCGTCTTCCTCTATTAAACCCGTTAAATTAACGGAAGTGGAAACGTCTGCTTCACTGGGATACTATCCTCGTATCGTTAATGAATCTTCACTTTTATCAAAACGTAGGTGCAGACAGTCTTATGAATGCAGTGGAAGAATAAGAGTTTTTTTAACGTACATAGTATTATATCGAGAATAAGGAAAACCTGTATGCTGATTCTTATGAAAAATCATCTCAGAATTAAGAATATTTTCTTTATGAACTAGTTCAAATGTTCAGAGAACAAAAGGAGAAATTCAAAGGGTCCGAAATTACAAAACACTGATATACCTTGCAATAGAAAAGGAATACATAGAGAATTAAATTCATAGACTTAGGGAAAAATTTTAAATTAGTACAAGATATACTAGCTGTACAAAATCTATTAAAACACGACCAGTTTCGATAAATTTTCGTAATTTCGTCAACATTTACAATGAAAAAAGAACCTTTGATATAAATAACGAAGTGCTTTATAACTTAATGAACCCTGGTCATGCTGAGTAGTCTTCTATTTCATTTTCAACAAAAAATTGTAAGGTAGGATAATGAATCATGTACAATCGAAAAGTTCTTTGGCTAATAATTAAGTTATATTTTCAAATCTTTCTTTCCCGACCGAAAGGTTTTTACCTTCCCAGAAGAAAGCAAAATGGAGGGAAAGTTCATTCATAAAAGTATTCAGTGCTGGGTTTTTCCAAACTCTCTCTTACGAGTTTTTCAGGTTTGTTCATATTCTGGTGACCTTTCGACAAACTTCACCAAAACCATTCAACTTTTCTACTTCGCAATGTATTATGGTTCCTTATCATCACTAATTAATTTGTACAACTTTGGTGACGTTTTATTACGTTTGTTCTAAAGGAACGGCTATAAAATCATTACGTAAAAATATCTTAAAATATTTAACGAAGTAATATTTGCTCGTGTTTTAAAAACTACTTTTTCCTTATTCACAGACTCGTATACGGTAGTACATTTATGAATTCAATCAACAATTTATAAACATTAGGTTACGATTGTTACGACACCCTCTATATAATATAGTTCATACTCGTGTCTGGAAAATTTTACCGATAGCCCTCCCCTTAATTTACGATAATTTGATCCGCCCTTTTTAAACTACCCGCCATTCTGCATTTTCCTCTCCTTCTCTCCGTTGCATCCCACTTTCAATTACTTTCCAAACAATCCCTCGATGTTCGATTTTGGATCCGCCCGTTATTACTGCCATCGTTGTGATATTTCCATCAATTTTTTATCCACCACCTGCCCTTGTCTGCCCCACCAACGAGACCGATTTCTTTCATTCTTTGTCACACCCACATCTCAAAGGCTTCCAATCTATTTCTTCCTTTCTAAGAGGGTTCTCACGCTTGGATAAGGGACGAAAAACATTGCACATCGATAATTTAACGATCTATTCTTAGTACATAAGATGTTATGTTTCAGAATCTAACTCTTTTTATTACGTACAAAACATTGCGAAAGATGATCAAAAGTTCCGTTTATTGTCATTTGTCAAAACTTTCACGATTCCTTCTTCGGAATGAAGTTCGTATCACTTTGAGTGAGGTCGCCATGCCAGCCTCTTTTCGTGCACGTAGACACGTTTTGAAAAAGGGACACGCATAACAATCGAATTAGGAAAGTCAACATGCTGAAATTTTATAAAGATCGGTAAGGTTGCAATTTAATCTAAAGGAGAAAGTTACATCACTTATATCAAATGAAATTTCCTTTTTACGATCGTCCTTTGATGATAAAAAATAAAACAAAACACGACGTAATTAGCCTGTAAACATGCACATTCATGAAATTCTACTGCAAATATTTAGTTTTTATAGGTATATAAGTTGAAAAGTGAATAAAAACATTTCGAATGACGTATTTTTCATTCGAAGTTGACCAACGCATGTATACTATTCTTGGTACAAGATTTTTTGCCTTGCAGAAGAGAGTGGAATTTTCCATAAGTGCTTATGAGTAACTTAGGATTAGGAAACTTTTAAGAGAAACGTTTCGGTTCGAAGATGTGAAATAGGAAAGAATTTTCTCAAATATAGCACGTGGACAAAGCCGTAGATGTGCAAATACCTCATAGAAGTAAGAATCTCTGTGAATAAATATCTGAGAACGATGACATTAATAAAGACTACAACATTAAACGCTGAAAACATAAGCGAGTTTCCTCCATGATCTTCATTCATTTGAATCACTTATCTTACACAATCTGTACTCTTTATCTTTTTCTTTCTTGATATATGTTCCTTTTACTCGTTAAATTCAGCACTCTCATATTCATTCCTTGGTTGCATTTCGCTAATATTTCAATTGCTATTGTTACGTGACCTTGATCATGATTCGTTGAATCTGTCAAACTAATTTACTGAAGAAATAATTCTTCTGATCTTTCATGCAGTCATATAAAACATCAAGACGTAACTATTCCAGTACTAAATCATATATTATATTAAGTGAAATCCTTTATGGAGACTGCAAGCATAAGAGAGAGTAATGAATGAGTAGCCCTTCCTTCTCATATTGTCCAATAAGCCTCAACCTCTCTGCTTAGGTATCTTGATATCAATAAGTGTAGCGGAATTTTAGACTTCGTAACTTACGACTGTATTAGGATCAAGCAGGATGTATTTCACTCTCTTTTCTACCTCCGCAAATCCGCAAATCTACCCTTAATAATTATCAATGTCCAATTAACATTAGCATTCTAAATCAGCACATTTTTATGTCCCAAAAACCGTCAAACATCCGCAAACCTTTTTCTCACATATCGTGCAACTCTTCAAAGGGTTGCATTGGTTGGTCAATCCTCTCCCGTTTCCACTAAATATGGCACAAAGCGGAAGAAAAGCCCTGACAAACAGCGTATTTTTCCTCTTTCCCCTCCTCACCCATTCCACCAAATCCGCAAACTCCCCTACACTGGCCCTATCTCGTCAATGAGAGAAGACGTTTCCGGTGCAAAGATCGCGAATGAATGGGAAGACAGGCTTTTTCCAGGCGAAACTAATCCACGGCTATGAACTCCCTCCTGCGCTCTCCCACACTCCATCTGCCACTCGGCCATTGTGCAGAAGAGTGGCAGAAGGGGGTCTCTCGGTGAAAACATGAATGAAAGGAGGGAATTTGCACTTTGCGCCGCCCGTCACACTATTACATGCCTGCGTTTCCATCTTGCCCATGTGAGCTTATGAAGGAAATCTACGGAACGAACCAATTACATTTAAGAGGCAGGCTACGGTTTTTGTTTAGGGAATTATGAACTCGAAAAAGATCGATTTATCGACTAATTTTCGATTTCGTACTTACGTACGTATTGTTGGAGATTAAGAATGGCGTTCTGTGAGGATAGTAAGGAAAGATATTATATTTGGATGTAAAAATGATGCCTTCGTACTAATTCAGCTTTATGAAAGAGTTTTTCTAGAGTATAATGTGATATACAAGGTCGTGAAATGATAGTGCTCCGTCTTCGACACAATTTTATTCATCTAAGAAGCCAACTCAACTTAATTCATTCCTTTGTAAGATACTAATTCATCTAATAATCGATTTTGTCTGAATTTATAAGCATAAACATCCACTACATATAAAAAATCAAGCAGCAAAGCACTTAAATAATCAACACAACACTTCTGAATTAAAAAACGAATACAATAAAATCTACCCACAGCCTTTCATATAGCCGTACGCTGAGACTTGTACGAATAGTTCTCGAATCTGTTAGCAGTAGCAACACAAACGGCCGCTAAGTAACGCGACATAATTAAAAAATTCCACACGCGCGTAGATCATTCATTCGAAATACATCCGCAGTTGAGAAAAAGCGCCACCGTCGCGGATTCCCAAGCCGTAATTATGTAAGGCACATCTCGGGATCTCGTTAGGCAATTCTTTTTCTCATGATGTGGTGCATCTCATGGGAGTCAAGCACACTGACCTTTCCATTGCAGGAACGGCTCCGCTTTGCGGGGAAGAGAAACTTCGAAATCGCGTTGGCTACGTCAAGAAATGCCTTGTTAAGAAAGAGTACGCTCTCTTCGTCATACGAACATACGAGCTTTAAATTCATTGAAAAATCTTGCGCGTGTCGGCCGCAGGATTTTCGAGACGATAACTTTATTCGGAATGTGGTCGAATTGAGACAGTTGAGGTCTTCGTGGCACTATGATATCCTGGTATACGTTACTCGCAATGCTTGGCAGCATTCCTTCCCGATTATTGAAGCCCATGCACTTGAAACCACGGAAACACGCGCGAACAAAACAACAGTAAAGGATACCGGAATATTCAGGCGTAATATATACATGAGGAAGCATACGTGTTAACGCAAATGCATCTCGAATTGTCAGCCGGATAACCGTATCCTTAAGTCGCAAAAGAGACGAGAAAAAGTCGAGTTTATTTTCATCTGGTTGCTTTCGGAAGGTTACAACGGATGAAGGTTAACTCTACCGTATTTGATAGTCGTACTAGAATGTATGTAAGAATCAAAAGAGAGCGACAGAATAGATCATAGTAAAGATTGACCAATCAACTATAACTTTTAAGTTTTTCTTTCGGCGCTAGTTCAAACTGAAAGAAGCTATCTTGAAAGAAATTAATAGATAGGATATTCGACAAAAACTGTAGTTAAGGTTCATTAATCGTTGCAGCTCTTGACATGGGACACAAAGTCAGAAGAATAAGTGACCCGTGTAATAGCTTTCGGGTGTATGCTCCCACTAGAATTTTGTCGGAATTAAAAGAGATCGAAAGAATAGATCATAGTATAGATTGCTCTGTCAATTAAGACTTTTAAGTTTTTGGAAAATCTTCCGGAGCCAACTCTATCAAACTATCTTAATAGAATTAAATAGCAAAGAAATTCGATAAATACTACGTTTAAGGTTCAATAAACGTTGCCATGGGACACAAAGGGAGAAGAATAAATGATCCGTATAATCGCTTTATCGGGGATATTTTGAAAATTTGATACGGACGGAACTTTTGAACTAGACATTAGCTGATTGAAGACTTCGCCAGATGAATCCAGAGAAAATCTATCTTCGCGAGTGCTAACCGGAATTAACGTTCCGAAGGGACCGTATCGGCTGCAATCACGCGGTATATTTTTTTCTACCCAAACAATTCACGGAAGTCATTCACTTCGGAAAGTTCACGTCGGGCCTGCGCAGAAATTACGAGCCCAGACATGAATCAGTAAAACAAACAGTTGATACTGAATGACATTCCTCGACTTTTGGACCACCCTAAGTTCCTCTTATCTCATTAGCAGTGCTGTACGAATTAAGCTTATCGTCGGTTTGTGCCCGACGCCATTAAAACATATCTTTATTTAACTTTTATCTAGCGTTCCTCTTAATTTTGTTCCACTGCCTTCTACGCTTTCATTTGATTACTTTCTATTCGTATGATCCCTTTCTAATTACTCCTAACTATTCTCCTTCATATCGAAAGGGTATATGAAAACGAAACATGATCTTACCTTCATAAAATGGTACGTATAACCTCTACTCGATATCTTCTGCGGTTTTGGCCAGAATTATTTAACTAAAAAACAATTTAATAAGATTATTTATCACTAACAATAAAAATTCGCATTTCGTTTCCTATTGGAAGTAAATCTTCCAACATTAACACCATCACGTTTGATATTAAAGGTTCATAATTACGATTCATTTCATCTAAAACACCAAAAAAATAGAAAATATAATGGAGATATTTTCGAAGTGTTTCTGATTAATCTTGAACTCACTAGAATCGCAGTGAAGCTTAAATTCACCAAAATAATTTATATTTCCATCCGGTAGGAAAAGGTCTACAGCAATGGAATCGTGCACATGCAAAAGATCGCATTCCTTTCTAAATACAATTGAACTTCTATTATTTTTTCGTAATATATACACACAACCAACAACGGACGAAACCAACGATAGTCGATGGATAAATAACGACCTTACGAAAAACCACATAGGTATGAGGAATCGCAGAAAAGTGCCGGCTACAATATCATAGAGAAATCAAGCTTTCTTCGGCCCATTTCCGGTGCACCGCGGCCGAACCGAGGATAGATCATCCCAAAGGTCAAAGAATCCTTTGGTGGTACCTGCCGATATGCGTGGAGAAATCGTGGTTGCATAAAAGGAATGGTGGAGACACCAACAGGCACACTAACTACTTCATTAGAGACGGCGGAAGAGGAATTCTGCAGGAAAAGAGACGAGCCAAGATAACTCTACGCCAACGTAGCGGATTCCGAACAATTGACTAACGTCGCCGCAGTTGCAACTCGCGATCCCTGGCTTGTGGAAGTACCGGTTTCAGACCTCGCCTCTCAGGGAAGAATGAGAATTGCCGCTTTTTGCCCTCTTCCTGTTTGAATTATTTAATTAATCTCCGCATATTCGCTTGATTGACTCGTCAAAAGTAGCCTTCCAGTCGCGGCGGATCGGAGGCATGGGGAAAAACGATATGAGACATTTTTCGCATCGTTCGTCATCCATCAAAATACCCCGCGCTTTCAAAAAGTCCATGTTTCTAAGCTATTCACTATTTTATCAATTCTTATGAAAACGAACAGTGTAGAACGTTCGGAATATCGTTCAATCGATTCGAGTTGAATCAATAATAATATTTATTCAATAAAACAGCTATATCTACGCAATTGCATATGATTCAATGAATGCGAAATTACACATGTATTTCCTATCAGGAAAATTCCCAATATCCGGGATTCGAACCTAGTACCTTCGAGTTAGAATTTTAAAATGCTAACCACTATTTCACCGAGGTCGGTAAATAATAAGTAATTATTAGAAAGAAATGAGAAATCAATTACTGTGCTTCTTATTAAATAGATATTATAAAGTAATTTACTCAGATTAAAGATTAAATTATCGTCTATAAAAATTGAGGAGTACTTATTGTTTTATTTTACTATATAGGAGAATATAACTAAATTATTCACTTAAACTCTTCCAGATACTTTTGAATGAATATCAATGTAAAAATCTTCCGAGTGGGATGCTAGTATACGCCTAAAGTACTGTTATTCTAATAAACATTACGAAATGATTAAAATATAAATATAACTTGAAATTTAAGCGATATATTAGGCAGAATCCAAAAAATTGCTCTGTTAAGATCCCTCTGTCTTATATAGTGTACGATGTATATGGTCATTGGCTATAAACGCGAACATTCTCGTACGAAACACATCTCTAATGACCGAAAAGTGCGATGAATGATCTCACTCACGAGAAGAGAGCACGCCTCTTCATTCATTCCACTCTTGGGTCGTGTGTGCCACAAAAAGCCGATGCTTCGATTTAAAAAACGCTTCCTGTGCGGTTTTTGTTGTAGGACGATTATCTTTCTATCACATGCTTTCCTGTTTGCCTTTCTCGAAGCCCTATGAGACCCGAAAAAGCGTCGAAGTTCATCGACCTCAGACGATGCACCGAAAAAAAAAAATAAAAGAACGTTTGCTTCCGCTTCGAATACTTCCGATTCCACGGCTAGTAAAGCATTCGGAAGTGTGAAAGCACGATCGGAGAATTCCTCAGCGGCCTTTGAATGAAGCCGAGAAGAATACACGAAGAGAGAACGAGTCCATCGTGCCCACTGAATAAAAAACTTTAAGCATTCGTAAGAATTTCGTCTCCCAAAGTTAATATAAAGAGTCAATAACGATGGTGAGATCAACATTCAACGAATTGAAGGCCGAGTATATATTACGTCGATAATTATTATTGGGCTCTGATACAAGTGTTGATGAAGACCGTACTGTTCGTTCGGTGTAAGAAGTAAGTCACTAATGTACGTACAATGCAAGAAAGATATACAAATATATGTAAAAAAAATCATTATTAGTTTTCACTAAAACAAGAGACTAAACTGAGCTAATAAGGATTCGTCGACAGATTATAAATTATTAGAAAAATACCTTAGATCTTGTAAAAGTCTCTATTTTCATTCATGACGTACACTGGTTGGGGCTATTTAATAATTTTAAATACTGTGATAGTAGTTTTTTTTTAATTCACATTTTATTTTGATTTAAAAAGATGTAGAATTGAATAAATATTTGATAAATTTTCGCCGTTTCATGTGAAACCAAAGCTTTTCTTCACGCACATTAGCTGTATAAAATTTTAAAATAATATTGGCATGATAAAGATTTATCAATGAAATTAAAATACATGCAATATATGCTTTCACTCTTATCATGTGGTTATATTATGGGGTTTTCAAATTTTATAACTCTCATAAGTAGATTCCATATAATTTTCCCGTAAAATCAATTTACAAGATCAGGATTCAGTGCGTTTGCACAATCTTGGAAGAAAAATCATTCCGCAATCATCTCTGCTTTTAATTTTCATGGGTCTTTTAAATGATCGTAATACTCACTGCAATTAAATTTAAAAGAAATAAACCCACAGTACTGGAAACTTTAATTGCAAAAAACAACTCTTATAAGCTTTAAAACAATCATCTTAAAAGGGAAAATGGGCAAGTTTCACCGTGTGTAAAGTTAAGCATCAATCAAGATTCCGGCACTGCAAAACTGCCAATAAACACGTCAATATACGGTTATATTCCTGGTTCCCGATAAGAAAAATAAACTTCAGAAATAGCTTCGCTCATCTCCTAATTATATTTTTCCATCCTTACGAAATTCCTCTCTCATCAAGATCAGAATGAAACACTTCCTCCCTTTTTCCATTCACGGAATGTTCCGCTATTTTCACCACGAATGTTTTTATGGCGCTTTTTAACGAATCGAGATTTTCGGAGGGGACCACGTGTGAGTCAATCGCCGATGTGCTATTCACCTCGGTATAAAAATAACCCGAGAGTTGAGGACAATTCACACCAAATTTACCGAAACGCCTCACCATCAGCACCAGCAAATAATAGGGAAAAAACGTTAGGGGAAGGTTAACACTTCAAGGTTAGATTTTTCCGAGGCGAGCGTTTTATTTACCTCAACAAAATATGCTTCCTTGGTCAACCGTTAAGAAGAGCGCCTTAGAAGACGAACGGCACGTGGATGATGAAAAGGAATACCAAGTGAGGTTTTTGGGGAGGGAAAATGTTGACAATAAAGCTTTCTTCTAAGATCTTAAATATCTTTAAATATGCGTTAGAATAATTTTAGTTTACGATTGGTCAACCCGATGACTTAAGTTAACGGAACTTATTTTCAAATATCACGAAGAGAGTTGTCTCTAAACTTATTCTTATTTCATTCAATGGTAATATATCTTTCATTTGAAATATATCTTTTCTTACAATTCGAGAGGTATTTTTTTGCTGACAAACGTGGGGTTAGACTCGCCTTAAGGTAGTACACACTCATCGTGGGGTACTTTTGGAATTCCTGACACTATATAAAGTCTTCTTCTAGCTAGCCAAAGTCTTACTTAAGGAATGATACGTCTTAATAGCATTTTAAAATTCATATTCGAATATATCTTTGTTTATGAGTGCTTTATGATTTGAAGATATAGCGTAAAATTGTGGATTTAATTTTTATATGTAATTAATTTCAAAGGGAGCTGTTCCTTGTTAAATGCCATTTATCAACAGAGGCATCTGAAATTTTAACGTCTAATTTTTATTCTTCTTCCTCAATACATTGTACCCGAGTCATATTTTTTGAGCAATTCAGAAGAAAATTAATACTCATACAGTTTTTAAAATATATCGATTGCTGTATTGAATTGCAATAGGCTGGGTAGATGAACAGCTACTTTAAAACTATTACAATTGGATCACCCCATTGCGTTCATTACGTTCACATCTATAGATCACGCGATAATTCACAATAAGTCTGAAGTAACATGAATTTAACGCCAATTATATTGAGTGAATAGTTACTCTATGGATATTCTGATCGAACTGATCTGTTATGAAAGCTTGCATTCGCCTTATTGACTCGATGCATCTTTCCGTTAGCTACTGCGACATGAACAAGAGGATTTACTTTAAAGTAAGTAATAATCTCGTTGGGAATCAGACTGAAGTCGAAGAATTAAATTAATCTCCAGTTATATATTTAATAACCTTAAATTGGGAGGAATAAAATTATGAAATAAGATCTGATATACTGCTATAAATGCTTCAACTAATTGATATCAAAACACAATGTGAAAGCTGTATCAAATCTATCGCAATAAAGAATTTTTTGGTCTTAGTTCTTTCATTTACTTTTAACATCACGAAATATGATAATATTAATTCGATGCTATTGATAAATTGATAGAAACTTGTAGAACATACCTCATTTTCACGACATATCACGGTATTGTGATATTAAATACTACATAGCGAAAATACGTAACATTTACTTTTTTCTATTGTATCCTCTTAGTAAATTGTAGCATTTAACTGAATTGTTACAGAGAAATACAATTTCCATAATGTCTCTTCAGATGATCCCATTCTACATAAATGCATGTCACGATATGTAACTTTCTATTGTATTATATTCTATTGTCCTCATTTGATAATTATAAATTTTGTAGTATTTTTAACTCTTAAAACTCACTCTTTATCATATAGAATTTAGAATTCTTTCAAAAATTATTCATTCGATTTTTTAAGCGTGGGTTATTGACGTTCCACGTATTTGTCCTTCATCGTGGAAAGCGATTCAGATATTTACAGCATAACGCTACCACCACTGCCCCAAGGTGGCGGCATTTTTTATATACATTGGGTCACACACCTTTAAATAGGAGTGCCAAAACATTTTGGCCCAAGAACTGCGCATGAATCATCTGCGGTACACGTGCCAGCGATAGCCCCTTGTAATTGGCAACCCACCGTACATCTCAATATGAAATAAGAAAAATATTTACATACATTTTGATTGCTTGCCAAACAAACATCTACGAGAGATATTTCGATCTAAGAAATAAAAACATTAAGGTTCCAAAATATTTTACTGTTTACCTTGTTTATCTATTCTTTCCAAGTCAGTTGTGTTTAAATGATTAAATAAAATCAACATGGCAGATATACGAGCCAAAATAATTTAAAAGGCGCTTAAAGACGATTATTTAAAGGGATTTATTGTAGGCTACGTTGGAAAAAAATATTTTTGGAGAATAGGGTGTGGTTTGCTGTTGATGCAAGTAGCAAATTTTGATGAAATTTCAACTAATTGGTATTTCACAATGAATTAATAAATAAATCATTATAATGAGAAATAGAATAAAAAGGATATTCATGATTTCCAATATTTTATACTCGGATAAGAATCTGTTAAACCTAAAACCCTCAAAGTCTTGTGTGGCTATTTGCTCGAAAATCAATTATTTTCTGCATTCTGGAAATAGTTTCATTCCCCTTTGTTTAAAGATCTTTCACTTGGTATCTGTATCCGATTTTTTCTGATTTAGGAGAAATAAATACGATAGACGAATTTCAGACGAGAGAATAAATAGTCTCAAATTAAATAAATAAGCTACAAGAAGACAGAGAGTTGTAGAACTCAAAATCTGTAAGATATTTCTGGAAGAAAAGAAATGTGTTTCCATCAACACATTTGTTTCACAGATTCGGAAAAAAACCGAATATTTTAAACAAAGAGAAATTGTAAAGCGCCGTTTCTTTTCATAGTAGAATGTGAGATAAAGATTAAGTTCTGGGATAATACTTAAATTATGACCATTGCTGTTTTTATCGATATTGAATTTCTACGATTCCACGATTGCAGCTCTACTTAGACTGAAAGTCGCAGAAATTTTAATATTTAAAAGGGAGTCTTTCGTATGGTTTATCTGTATGAAAGCTTTATGGAGAAAACTGCCATCATCATCTAATCACAGATCAAATCATCATCTAATATAAGTATAAAATAATAGCACCATACTTCTCAAACGCATACCATTCTTTCAGTCAATGCAGATTGATTTTTTGCAAGAGAACAATTTAAGAACTTTGACAGAAATCTGGAGCAAACTACATTCCGTGTAATGTATGAATTGATGCGAAAGACGAAACGATATATTTCGATCCACACTCCAACTGATGGAAACCAAAATAACCAGTAGTGAGGAGAAACTCTTAAATTATTACTGGCAGACCTAATCTAGTTCTGACGTATTAAATTTCTATATATGGGAAGAATAGATTTCCGAACATTGTACGATAAAGCGTACTCTTTTCAGAAGGTAATACAGTTATAAAAACCATCGATAAATAATCTATGATGAGCTACACTCGCATACCATTTCGGTCGACATCATTCACCGAAAAAGGCGAATCAATTAAACTCCTTTCTAAACGATATACTCATTAATTTACGGTGTCAACGCGCGAAATAAACCATCCCCGTCGGAATCACGTAAACGTGCAGAAACACACATCCACTGCGTACATATAATCCAGACCTCGTGGAAGAAATATGAAGACGAAACCCCAAAAAGGATAAGAGAAAAAGAAAGTAGCAGACGGCGAAGTGAGGAGTAGGCGTGTGGAGGAGAAGAGAGAAGGAGTTAACGGAGATACGGGCGTAATCGGAGGGAGAAGGTCGTCGCTTAAAATTTTTAAAGGGGAGGGAAGTGGAGGCGAATGACGACATATGCTTCCAGCGCCGAAACATTCCATCTCCATTGCATCCTTGGGCTTAAAAAAGGCAAAAACAATCGACGTAAGTCACGAGGTCTCATCGTGGATACGCGAGAGAGAGGCGGTGTGTGTGTTTCGATTGTTCGCCGGAATTCGTTGCGTCGAAGGCGGACCAAAGAATCCGTTCCGTTACGGGCGTAAGTGGGTTGTGCGAGGCGATCGAAATGTTGCTCCTTTTTGGAATTCCACGCGTTTTTCGCCATTTTGTCCGCTGATTAGGTCCCCTCCGATTGGACGGGACGTCGCTCCGAGACGAATTCTTCGACGGGGCGCGTTTTTGATTTTCGCGAAAGCCACTTTCGTCGAACGAATTAATTGTCTGACCTAGACGTACGGAGAAGATGCGAGGTACAGTTAAGTCCTGAGCTGAAATTTTCCGCAAGACCAAAGAAAGTGGCTATACTTGCGTGAAAACGAGCGATGCGGGATTTTCATGCTCGACAGATCAAAGGAAGGCAGTGATTAAGTAGTGAGAGCAGATGTGAGGAGCTCGGGAATATTTTAAATCGTTTTATATTAATACTTGTTTATGACGGAGTGACGTTTGTACGAAAGAACTATCAACTTCCAATAACACATAAGAAATCTATTTAAAATAATTATACCGTACATCATAAATTCTTTTGGGAAAAGCAGGAAGTATGAAGTACAAAAGTCCTGATACTTTCTGAGGGCTATGAAATTCATTGATATTCCACTATATGTAAAACTCCAAAATGTAAAAATGTATGTATAACCGATATCATTGAAAAATCAGAAGATAAATCACTGAACAAAATGTTAACAAGTTACTAACTAACTAAGACTAAGAGCACGGGACTCCATTTATCTCAAAAATTTTCCGCATGTAGTGATACTTATTTTTTATATTCCTAACACAAACTCAAATTCATATCGTTCTCAGTCATACTAGTAACTCAGGTTCGTTACAGGGGATGCGCTATTACAGAAATGCTTCTATATAAACCTTATTTTTTGTAATCTTCGATCAAGGAAGCATGCAGATTCAAAAAAATATTAAGAAATTAAATTTATACATTCATAATTTTCATATAATTAATCTATATCGCTTCAACTTGCAAAATTTTCCTCACTTTTTCGGTACAATTAAGGAAATTTAAATATATCTTTAACATTCGATGTTAAAACGATCCAATCTAACGTAACACTATATTTCGTCCATCCTTGTATGAAACATGAACCGTTAAGTAATGAAGCGGTAAGAAATGATATTATTGACTATGAACATAAGTTATCGAATAGGATGTTTTAAAGTATCTCTTCTGGATTCTATGACGTCTTTCTAAAAGGCAATGTCACCTATTGAAGTAAATAGTGGAGTGGAATGATATAGAAATACCAAAAATCAGAGAACGCAAGTACGTCCATAAAATGTGACTTTACTAGGAGAAGATGATTATTTAAATGTAAGAACCGCCTAGCCACTTGTATCTCATTATTTGCCAGTTATTAGGCAGTCATCGAGAAATGGTCATGCGAAAATATCAAATTATTAAATTTTCAAAATCATAAAAATATCGCACGTTTTTTGAAACAGTAAGTAAAATAATTCACAAGTCCTTACTTATATCATCAAACTTTTTCATTGTTCTTTGTTGAAATATCACAGTCAGAATATAGGGCAATGTAGCAGTAATTTGGGATTTTAATTTACTAACGCAGGTGCTACCGGGATTGCCTATGTTTTAGGATATAAATAAATTGTAAACTATTTTTACCTAAGATTTTCGATTGAGGTTCGTTAAAACTAAATTGATTAGCATAAAAGATAATGTTGAAAAACTAGCTTTCCAAAAAATTATAAAGATATATTGGTACAATTTCAGTTATAGTCACGGTGAAAAATAAGTTATTATAACATAAAATATTTTACTGCTACTACAATTGAAAATACTTTCGAATAAAACTAAATTAGAATTCAAGGCTTTTAAAGAACTTACTTGCGTTTAAGAATTCAGTAATAGGGCATTAAAGAATGTATTTTAATTTCTGGACAAATTGGGGAGATGCTTGAATTTTGTCGATAAACTTTTATTTCGAACACTCAATGAACAAATCGGTCACAAAGCAATTCATTTACGAAAACTTGATAAAAGCGTTCATAAACAAGTATGTATAAGAAACATGGAAATAAATTACAAATATGAAAATAAAGAAATACAACATAATTGTGATCAGTTTTTGAAATAGAAGTTTGAAAACGAAAAAGGAGCACTAATTATTTAAATTATTAAAAATAAATCACGCAATCGAGTGGATGGAATAAGAAATATAAATCTTTATCGGTAAAAAGTTGAAATTACTGCGTCATAATTTTCTATTGAAAAATTTCTGTTTTTAAACCTCCCCTTATTGAAAATTATATATTATATCGAAATCTCAAAATTCATTTTTAGTTTCTATATCACGAAACCATGACTTCACTCCAACTAAATATCCGATGAAATCTAGAAGTTAATGTAATTATAGTGACATATTCTTTAAAAACAATTAATACAGTACTTGCGATTTTGTTAACATGGAATATATATATTGCTACATCGACCATTAACCTACAGCAAAAAAATAATGTAAATACATGTTTAGATTAATCGTTTTCATCTTCTTCATCATCAAAATTCACTAATAACCACAATTTTACTTCGCACATAAATATAGTATACAGGTTTAAATTTTATATTTTATAAAACGCAAATGAGAACGATTATAAACATCCAAACGTTCCATCGATACCAAATATCTATACAACATCTCAGCTTCGACTACTACCCAAATAAACGTAAATCTTCAAGCCAAGATATGAAACACGACGCCTAGAATATATTTAACGAGAACACCAGCATACAACTGAAAACGTTTCGTCTCAAAAATAAAGGGAACCTAGAGGGAGTTTGGCATTGGTACGTTGGGCTCACCATGGTTTTCTCTCCCGGTGCACATCCTCTTCCAGAAGCATATTACACTCCCCTCTGCTTCTTCCCAGTCTGTATTTAGCGCTGTCCGTGAAGTTGGACAGTAGACACCCAAATAGGACTAAAATAGAACCAGCCTCCACCCCATTCCGACCCCCCGCGAACGCTCCCTACCCTCCTGGTTATTAAGGTTCTAGCCTCTGCGCGACACCTAACTTCCCTTCGCCTTTTCTATTCCTGAAAATCCTCTGGAAATATTTACGGTTCCTGCACCCATCTCTAAAGTTGGAATCGCTAGTTGATACGGAGAAAGCATGAGAGATTCAGGAGGAAGCTAGAATATACAAGTAGAAGAGTGAGTTGGAATCGAATCCTACACTTACTTACATCCTACGAATATTTCCTTTACACTAAGTTATTTTAAGGATACGATCTTTAAAATAATGGTATATCCAAGCGATCTTCATATACGTCAATATTGAAACATGATGGTATTTCAATTGTTTTTTGTAATTTTCTTAGTTTCTCAATTCAGAGTAGATTTGAATTAATATTAAGCTCATTCAGATAAAAGAAAATTCCATCTTTTGAGTATCAGTTTCACTGTTTAAGATTATGCTTGAAATCTTCTACATAAGAATTATTAAGTTCTCTAAGAAATACTTCCCAGAAAAATTGTTTATAGCAGAGTAAAAATAGTCTTTCATTCCATTAAAATGTATCTATTTTTATCTTTTTTATATATCCCTAACAAACATCCACTTTCTTACCAGTAAAGAGTAATATTCAAATCAACAAAGGAAATTCATTAATGTCGATACCTTGAGAGGAGAATTCCTTCTTCAGCCAGGATTTGAACCCGAGAATTTTCCCGAATTTTCGGTACTGAAAATCCTACATAATCGCAGATGTTTCTAATTCGATATAGCATCATCCAATTCATTGAATTTGCAGATAATTTCTCATTTCAACTACTTTCTCTGATAAAATCAGAAGAAAACGAACCTTATGGAATCTATAAATTTAAAGGTTCCAAAAAAATGAAATTTACTTTAATGCGTTTCAACTACTGTTTCGTAATGATCGTATTGACAATAACATTTTTTTCCGTTAAATCTTATATTGAAAGTAAAAATTTTTCAAGCTAATACTAAATGATATCTCCATAAAAACATTTTAGGGAGCTACATATGAGAAATTTTCATTCTTATAAAGAGGATTATATCGTTAAGAACTATTCTAACTCTGGCATAAGGATATATAAACTGAAGCCTTCAAAATAACTTACTTTAGTGAATTGAGTCCTTACAATATTTTTAATTTTTAGAGTTTTATTATTGTTCACGAAGAAGAAAAACTTCCCCAATCTCAAACACGTTTTTATTTTCCTGACTAAATTATATTTGCATCTAATAAAACAGGAAGGGAATTTCCCTTCAATTTCCTTGTTTCGCACAAACACGCGGAAGCAGATATGAAGCCCAAATAAAGAAATGACCTCACGAGCAATTCTTCCAGAATATAATTTGTATTAAGAGAGAGAGAGATTAATAGGTAAATCTTCTGTACTTCTCGTGAAATGTAAAACATAACATATTGAGATAAAAATTTACAAATTTTAACTTGACCTTTTCCGAAAAAAATTATTTCTTTCGTATGGGTACACTGACATTTCAGGATCCATTTCACTTTGGAATTATATAAAATAAAGAAAAATAACGTAAATTACTATATTCCTGATTCTAATATATAACCCAAATATTTCTTTCTTATCAAAGAGAAGATTATTCCAGCAGCAACGCTTTGATAATATAATCAGGTCGCTAAATTTTGCATCAAGAATTGATATAGATAATGCACCAGAACAATCTAACCAAATTATTATACATGCACTCATATTTGTTCATCAAGAACATCATATATTTACTCATATTTTTTCATCACGAACAGTTACTGCTTTGAAACGTGCCACACAATGCTCAAAAACGTCCATTTATTCCGAACATTCCATGGATATGAGCAGTCATTCTTTGAGCTTTAAATAATCCGAAAGATTCCTCGAGATATCCGATACGCGGATAACTGTAACGTGCGAAGGCGATGTGAAGAAACACCAATGATACTATATGCGGTTTCTTGGATTCCAGCGCGGTTGATTGAATTAGGGACGAAGTACAAGCGAGCTACGGATGGAGAGATGTTGTTAGCGTAGGACTTCGGAGAGTGCCATTCGGAGATGAACGAAAAACTGTTTCGCACGTGCAAAAAATTAGCATTTTTATATGATCGACGAGGCTTATGGGATGAAGGCTATAAATATCTAAAAGTGATCTCAACTTCCATGAGTTTTCCATACCATAGTTGAAACAAATTCGCGTACAAGAGTTTTAGATGTTGGAGACCTACTATCGTTTCCACGATAAATAAACCCTTCATTTAATAGGAAATCTAATTCTAAATATCTTTTTCCTGTGTTAATAATCCAATTCGAGATTTATATTTATAAACACCCCACAGTTTATATCCCTCTCTAAAGGAGGGGTTTAGTTATTTTATCTTAAAAATTTCCAAAACATTGTTAAATATAGGTACCAAAACTTTCTTACCCCTATTTTAAAAAATGCTGAGAAGTTATATTATCATACGTATTTATTTACTCCTACTAATTTCCTTGAAAGGAAACTTTATATGTTTACCAACTATATATAAGAATAATCTGATAATGAAGATTAAATAATAATACTCATTCTATAACATCTATCATAAAATATTACAGATGATCATAAACCACCCGTTTTTCGTTAAAAATGTTCCACTTATAAGGGTATATTTTACTCACGGAATTAATAATGATCAATTAATGTTTCTACTTAAATCAAAAGAGGCTATCTCTTTATCATGAGTGCGGCGGACGGTAAGATCGGAAAATAAACATCGCTTCAAATCTCTAGGGAAGAACGGAAATAATGGCTGGATAGCTATAATCTCGGATGACTACAATCAAAAATATACGACCACTTTCGATAATAGTATAATCAACTAAATTATGATCTCCCATTAATAGTTTTAACTGATGCCATAAAATCTAAAATAGGAATTTTGAATCACTCAACCCAAAAAGAACGATATTATAGAACTCGCGGAGATCTGGAAGAAACCATATCTGAAATGGTTTTATTTAAGCCCATTCTTGTCAATTATGAATATGAAACGTCTAATCAACCCAGAAATTCTCAATAGAAAACAATGTAAGGGATATAGAAGACATTATCAGGTGGACACACATATAAGGAGTTTACAGAAATTTACTTCCGACAACAATAAATAATCGATCGTTACTCTTGACATTAATTCTTCATATATCTTTATAAACAGGTTAAATCTCACCTATATACTACGATAACATATTCGGTTAAATCACATGTATTGTAATGGACGAAATTGAGAATTGATAGACCAATCTTGAGAGAAAGATCCAGTGAAACTTCCTTTACTGCTCACGAGAAAAGCATATCACATATATTTTGAGTAAGAACAGATAGCGAATGTTTGGTTTTATCTCTCTACGTGTCATAAGTTTAGATACAAAGATGAGACTTCCGCATTTAGTCATATTTATATCTTTATCTTATCATAATAAGTAATTAAATGATTAATAACTGCGTATTTATAAAATCAGAAAACTAAACTATTAATTTCCTCCCAAACTGATATGCGACTGAGATACATATCCGAGTTGAATTCACATATAATAATTTTGTAAGCTTATTTCATCAGTCTCCATAGCAACGTAAACATAATGAATCCATATAGTGTTACCAACTTCCGAGTTTCACTACTGTTTTGAATACAATCGCAATTTGATCATATTTCCATATTTATTCAAAGTTAGGGGCCAAAATTACGAAAATTATTAGAGAGCCGTATCATAGGGTTACGTACACATATAAATTAATGCTACAATATCAATACAGTACAAATTACAATACGATTCAACAGCATCCCATCCATCACTTTAATTCACAACTTCGGCGACATTTAAGCACCATCTGAATCGTAATTTCGTATCAATTTTGTTTTTTAAATCTGAACACTACTCCTGTAAACCAATCAATCACTATCATAATAACGCATTCCTGTTCTGAAACGAGCATTGAAAAAAAAACTACGTATACATCCACGAAAGCGACCGAATCTTGCTGGAGAAGGCGCGTTGTAAGGACATGCAAATGTAATAGTACGAATGCGAAGTGAGAGATAAGAGACGGCACTCCGTGAGAACTTGCAGTCATCGGCATTCGCGTTACCTACGGAATGCTTCCACTGAAAAGGGATAACTTATCGCACTCGGTTTGCGTTAAGCGAATTCCAGACTGCAAGAGGCAAGGACGAGGCGATTAATTACACGTGGGCGAGAGAATAAGGAAGGATGATTGAATGGAAGGAAAAGATGATAGAGGAAATGGGAGGATGAGAGAGAGAAAGGTCGTCTTGAATTCCTGAGCCGTTTTTAAAGCCCCCGCTCACGAGCATTGGCCTCTTGCTTGAGAAAAAAGAATGGAACGAAAAGTTGTTTTCGTTGGCTGGTGGAGCGACTGGTGGTGATTTTCGCCGGGATTTGGTATGCTGCTACGTAAGGCGATCGTACGCAGGTTTTGCGGTGCCAGGGGTAGCGACGGAAAAACAAACGAGACGAATCGAACCCCGGCGATGGCATACGCGGTCCCTCGGCTTTTTTAAAGCGTACGAAAAATGTTCCCGAAAAACACGAGAAGTTGAGCTATCATTCAGTTGGAATATGAATCTAAACACGTCGAAATGTTTTGTGTCGAAAATTCAATTGATCGAACGGCGCTTGGACCACGATCATGGAGATTTAGTTGCTATGAAACTATTTACTTTAAATCTCCTAGGCAACCTAGATAAACATCGAATAAATCGAATCAAATTAAACTTCACGCAACAAACATCCAATCAGAACATCGCAGCGTAACAAATTTCACGAAAGTCCATAAAAAATAAAGGTAAATTAACGTAGAAACTTACAATTCTGCGCTTTACGTAAACACTCGTATTCCAAAAGGATTCCAACATTATGTTTTGACCGATCGAACTTAAACAGGAAGGGAAGAAATGGAAGGTTACGCCATCAGTATACTCAAATAATTTCACGCATCATTAGCCGTGAAGGGATGAGAGGTTTGCGCGGTTAAGAAGGTAGCAATCGGAGAAGGATACATGAAAAACGAGGAAGCTGAAACTGTGAAATTAAATCACTAATCGGCTACACTTTTGGAATACCGAGAAACATCTCGCAGGATAGCATTCCTTCTTTGAGATATGCTGAGAGCAGAATGATGACAATGACCCCTTTCTTTCGAGGTTATGCCCACATTACGTTTATGAAAGCTCGGAATTTTAACCTGAACCTTTTATATATGGCAAATGTTTACCATTCAATCATGACTCTCACCGATTTCAAAGAATTCGATATGATCAATAAGAGGGTAAAAAAAAAACTTTTTTATAAAAAGGCTACCGATGATAAATAAATATCCCGATTGTAATCCAGTCAAAAAAACTTTCAAATACAATAAAAAATATTCTCAAAACTTCGTAAACATATGATATTGATAAAAATATACTTTAATAAAATCATAGTACATGTTTTGAGCTTACCAGAGGGGTTTTTAAACTTGATAATAATTCTTATTTACGATTTCAAACACAAATCAAGATACATGTTGTCGTAAAATGATTATTACGAGTTAATTCAAACTTATGGAAGAAATAACACTAACAAGGTAAAGGGTTTAGATATATCCTTAATTCATAATTTCCTTGGTAACGAGGTCAATAGATACTGAAAATACGTAATTTCAATCCTATCATAACGTTTATTGAATAAATTTACTTTCAAAGTTTCCTAAACAAATTATTCATTTAATTTATATCCTTAGAACCATAATTTATTAAGAGAACGAAGCTAATAACCCTAAATAAAGCCTCCTATCGAAGAGGAAAACATTAGAGACGAGAGAGAAAACAAAAACAGGAAGAGACACGACTGTCATCCTCAATAAATATAAGCACTAAAAATTATAACGTAATCAACTCAGGAATTTTCGTTCCTTTGACCCTTCAACATCCCGAACAAAGTAGTTAGGGGAGCGTTTAAAATACCTTTTACACGACCGAATCATTACCTTTATAAAAACTTTCTAAATTTTCCTCCAACGACCCTAACACTCGGTCAGACTCGCAATTTTCATTCGCACTCGAAGCAGCTATATAATAAATACTTTCTTTCCCGATCAGACAGCCCATTCGTTCGTAGAAAGGAAAACAGATGGCAGGGAAAACCTTCAAAATGGCTGGCGAGGGCAATAATAGAGATGGTAAGAGTGAGAAAGAGAGATATGTAGGGAAAAGGGATTCCTTTCAGCGTGTAACCACACCATTCTCACAAAGGCCTGAAAGATACTAAGAGGTTGACTATTAAAATATGGCACCTGTTAAAGAATCTGCACAACCATTTCCATAGTGAAATGCAGACAGATGAAGATAAGCATGGGGAGATGGACTCGAGAGAAAGAAGCTATGGTGGAGGGATGGGCGGGAGAGGTGGAGAGACTCCCTGCATACCTGAGATACCAAGCACATTCCAGAGTGTAACCTCTTTCTCCTTCTGCATCCTCTTTGCCTCTACAGTTCATGCGCCGCTCGATTTAATCTTAGGGTATTCGTAAGAAGTTTCACGGAAACAGGTAAGAATCTTCTGGTGAAAAATCTACCACACCGTAGTATTTAAAAACCTTTTAACGTGGTACTTATCCCTGACTATCCCTGATCGACTAATAGGAATTTACGAAGTGTTAAAACGCGATTACGTTTTGATCAGTCGTTCCCAAAACTTCCAAAACCTGCACGATAACAAAAAACTCGTAACCTATTCAATAAATCAAATATAGTAAATATAAAATAAAGTAAATTCTGCTAGAAAGGATTGAAAGCGATGTATTTACGGATGAATGTTGCCTTATCAACGGAGAACAGCGATGAGATAAACCTCCATCTACTGGAAAACCTCTGAATTATCCACGTCATGACATCTATCACGTGACTCACTTAAGATATCGCTTAACTCCGTAAAAAATTGAAATTGTGAGTAAATTACGCTAGAAACTATATTCCACCGTAATAAGATCCGGAAATCGTCAATTGGTATCGTTTATGTCGTTGGAGATATGAGACGAGGGTATTCGAAGATGAGTTGCGACAAAAACATCCGTTTACGAATTCCTATCCGTAGATAAACAGATATAAAATATAAAGAACTATTTACCGAAATTGTGCAACTTAATTCTTAATAATAATAATGTAATTTTCTCTCTAATATTTTAAAATGAATGGAATGGAGATTTTCTTACGTATTTATATAAACTCATACTGCATATATGTATCAAGCTCATATAATCTTGACGAACGCTGATTCCAATGGTTGGAGTATAGTAAATAGGGCATTTTCCTCAAGAATAACTTTTCCTTCTCCATTTGAGACAATGAAAAACATCGAAGAAAAGTTCTCCGAGGACGATGACTTATAAAATACGAATTTATTTTACTAAAATATAAAAATAAACAAACATCTGTATAGTAAACACAACTT
This sequence comes from Pantala flavescens, assembly GCA_020796165.1. Classification (NCBI taxonomy): domain Eukaryota; kingdom Metazoa; phylum Arthropoda; class Insecta; order Odonata; family Libellulidae; genus Pantala; species Pantala flavescens. Next base: position 13,733,528 of record CM036879.1, on the reverse strand, counting down.
AGAATGACCCAGTGGGGAAATATTTAAATTTTGGTGTTCCTCAGTATTTAAAGTATTGAATCTAATCAGAAACTAAGATACACATTGAAGTGAAAAGGAGGATATTTAAAATCCATTTAAATACCTCCACATATAATTTCTCGTGTAGGTCAAATTCAAGGATATTCGCATGTTTGGAAGGTTATCGACAAGAATGAAATAAAACCGTAATTATATAATATCATACGAGTAGATCCCTTTTTAAATAGAGATTCCACCTTTAGTTGTTAATTAAGATAAGAAATTGGAAGACTTACAGGAGATTTAAGTAAGTTACACGGAAGTCAAATCACGGTATTTTAATTCTACACTTATCTGAGGATATATTATTGAAACTCATCAAAGGAATTGCTCGTAACAGCTTAAATTCAATTTTTTTCTTGTTTCCATTAATTTACAACAGAAACCATAAGATGCTCCTAGACTGGAATACCCATCCAAGGGTACAGAGTTTGGTAAGTCGGAGGTTTATTAAGAAATAATTAAATGACATATAAGAAATCAATCCAGTGCTTCAATAACCCGCAAGCCCTAGATTTTTTTATGATAAAGTGTACATTAAATTTTCTTCCGCTTCCAAAATTAAGTTAAATTAAAAATCAATCAATATTATGATTCAATAGCTCATTGTAGATTAGAGAAATTGATGGACTCAATAAAACACGAACGAAGACTTCTCTTTGAGTAACCAAATGATTGAATATACTTAATCTAGTAACTTTTTTCATGTGGGCTAAAACCTACAGTGTAGGCTGATTCCTTTTTTTGAAAAATAATCAACTCATGAATCAAAGTGGGCCAAGGATAAGGACCTTCGAGCAAAATTCATTACAATTACAGAAAATCAAAAAAATATCATCGTAAAATAAAGTAGAATGATGGTATTACAAATCATAGAGAGAAGAAAAACAATTTCCTTCAATCAGATGAATTTTACGACCGGAATATTCTCATACATTAAATATGGAGAAACATTGAATAAGCTACTGATTGAATATACTACTGATATAATGCTGAATTGAAAGAAATATAAAAAGTGAATAGCTACAGCTAGGATAGTTTATAAAAAGGAAAGGATTGAAGTAAGATTTTAAATAATATCATTGGTACGTATCAACGGATCAAATTCCTGAGAAGTATGCGGAAGAAGGTACCGTTATATATGGTGTGCCACCGGGAAGTGTTTTAGGGCCCCCATTTCGATATACGTAAATACTGAATTCTGTATTTCGCAATATCGCCTTATTATGGAATCAACTGAAAGGAAATCGAACAAAGATGGTATCTCTTGTTAATAATTAAATTGGGTAGAAACAAATATAGGTAAAAGATAAGAATAAAGAAATAATGACTTATAAAAAATATAATTGCAAATAAATCAGTTCAAAAATGATTTATTGGGTCAGAGTATGATAGCGATACTCAATTAGCTAAAAAATGAATTTAAATGGATTTGAATATGATAGTAAAACTCATTATACGGAATGAGAGTTAAGCATTGAGACGTCTGATTTATTACACGAATTCCTTAGAATCGAATATCTTTGGACAGGCTCCAGTTCAAAAGAGAATTTAAAGTATAGAATTTTGATAGACGATACCTAGAATGAGCGACTCATAGGCAACAATGGCCGATGAGAACAATTGAAAAATATCAATATTATTACGAAAGTATTCAATCAATATTAGGATAATGATGAAATAAAGTATACCCAAGAATAAAATTTAATGGATGATAATAAAATACTATCTCAGAAGATAATAACGAGGAAACAGAGAAATTTATCCTTTACAAACTTTAAGATATCAAAGAAAAGAATTTACACTTGTAAGAAAATTTACATTTGTAAAAAACACCAAACTATTAAAAAAATATTATTAATATTATTTATGTGTTTAATGTACGTTTAATATTATTTATGTGTTTTGCCCATAATTCCTTCAAAAAACAGAAAACTAGAGGTTATTGGGTACGACCTATGCTATAGGATGGGTATGCAAGAGAAAACAAAACCCTTTTCGCAAGCAGGTAAGCAGTACTAGAGATAATGTCGTGACCCTCACAGATTAACGGTATTTTTGGCTAGTCGCCTATCAGGGGGCCTATGTTATGTGGAGAAAATCTAGAAACCATACAAGTAAATTTCTAAAAGGTGTATCCATAAGTCGCGTAAATACTCTTCGATAAGACAGTATTCTGTACGCAAGATAAGTACACGAGGAACTGAAAATGTCTTACGTACTCAAAAATTAGTTAAAATTCCTTTTTCTTTTCAGAAGTTATGATAAGCGTTTATAATAAAGAACCTAATCTATAGATCGACATTTAATATCCTAAAATATTCTATCAAATTAAAAAATGAATAATATCGATGTATTATATGGCAGTATTTCGTGAATCATTAGTCAAGAGAAATAAGAACTCCGTGATTTATTGAAAACCGGAGTTTTGATTATTATAAAGGAAGACTTATGACCGAATAAAAATAAAAAATAGTCATGCACGTTTCATTCATAGGCTTTAGATAATTAATTCAGAGATTTAAGTGATTAATTACGTTATAAATTCAAAAATTCCAGCAATGGTATGTGAGATAACTTGCGTCTATGGACGATACATTCGCCAACACCCACTCATCAGATCTTTACGAAGATGACAGCTCTCTTAATAAACGCTTTCCTTCTTTATCATTCCTTTAAAACAATTAAATGTACGGACAAAGATATAAAAGGTGTCTTTGTTGGAAATTATTTAAAAAATCGAACGTTAAAAATTTATTACGGAAAATAGTTAACAAATCGGCGGTATTTAAAGGGAAAATCGTATATAAATGCTGAGTTATTCGTTCATAAAAGTCCCAAATTAAATAACTTACTATTATTCAGACATAAGAGTTAATTTTTATTGACCCAATCAACCGACGATTCTTACGCCTTTCCCATTGTCATATTAGAACAATCAAGAGCCGTCGTCATAACAAAAACCCTTATAGATATTGTTCAAACAACAAACGAGTACGAGAAACACAGCCCTCTCCTTCGCAATGCGTAACAAAAATTCAACACACAAAAATCCCATTCTTCGCATCGGAGATTCGAAAGGCTTCCTATAGTAAAACGGACGTCATGCTCGAATTCTCAGACGAGATCGCAAGTTAAAAATTTCCTCCGAAGGTCTTGCTTTAAAAAAAAACCCTCTTAAAGGTCGAGTGGATAGCATCTGAGAAGTGAGACAACAGTCGACCATTCGTCTTTAACAACTGATTTAGATTCAGCGAGCGGAGACCCCAAAGGGAGCCATGGGACGATGACGTCATAAGAGCGGTAGGGCGTGATCCGCCCGACGTCTATAGAATATAATCGGGCCGCGAGGGATAATGAACTGGAGTAGAGCGAGAAGATATAGGATATTGGAAAACAGGACAGATGGAACATCCTACCCCAAGCAGGTTTCAAGCGTGAACCAGAGCGACAGCAAGGTGGAACGAGTTTGATGACCGGCGGGGAATTCTTAAAAATTCTCGATGTTTACCGAAAGCGTATTTCTCGACGAAAGAGATGGTTTGCTTGATTCTCATTTTTGTTTAACATTGACCCAGATGCTAACGCGACCGTTCATCTCATCGCCGAACATCTCTAGGCGCGGAAGCCGACACATCTCCCTACGCCTCCCTAGCTCCCATGACGACGCGCCATGACTTTTTGGTCCGTAGTCGGAACGCATCTGCAAATTTGTTTTTTTCTTTATTGAACCTCATCTCTATGGCTACGAATACGAAAGCTGGATACATAATGAGATCATCTTCTTCGTTCCTTAAAGGTTCGTGAATCAGCTTTGCCAAATGAGAGCTTCAAACTAAGTTTTGCGGAGGAAAATTATAAATTCTGTCGTTATTTGAAAAAAATCACTATACTTTACCCTTGATCAACTATCAACAACCTGTAATTACAATCAAATAGAAACCTTCACGCAAAACTTTATTTTTCCGAAATCTAAGTGAACAAATAGGCATAGCATCTATAAGCATATAACATAGAATAATAGAATAATAACCAATAAATAATATCTACGACATGGATCAAAAAGAAAGAAAACCACCTCTCGTATAATTGAACCTGCATCGATCTAAATATATATATTTTATAAATCAGCTATTCTAATGAATATCTTTGAGTTTCCGATTTAAAAAAGCTATATATATCGCTGAGTTCATTTCATCTCGATTTTCAGATTCATTTTTTTGAATATTTACTTTCATTAAATAGTGAAACAATAAAGTCATAAAATTGAAAGTTAATCCTATACGGGAACGAAATCATAAAAAATAAATTTGCAAGGACAATTCTTTCATTCAATGAATTAATGTTGATTCCATAGAATGCAGCATTGGAAGCGTGAAAATAAATTTAAATAAAACGTATTTTACATTAAATTTTATATCAATTACACAAAAAATATTCTCCTATCCAAACCGTTTCGATTCGTAGGTAATTTTTCCCACCACTCCAATTTCGGAGATAACTAATTTTCTCAAACATTTCAACCAAGGAGACTGACACAGAAGACTAAGAAATTAAATCTCGGAAATGATATTTTAAACTATTTTATATGCTAAGAAGCGACGTGATTTTACGCGCATTAAGAGAAACGGTGTAATCAGTTGACCTTATTTATTCACATAAGGTCCGAATCAATTGAGAACTATCAATAGACGTTTGTATGCAAATACGAGAAGGGAACTTTCTAATGGGAATATTCCATTTGCGTACACTCGAAAGGGAAAATTTTCTATTCAAAAGGGATTTTTAAATTTCGCAATAAAGAGGCGATTTTATCATCTACGACATAATGAGACGTTATTATGATAAAAAAGCTCATGCATACGTGATGTTGGATTTTCTTTTTATAGGCTACGCAATAAATACTGCTTAAGACTTAAATAGTGAGAGCGATTATACATTATCTACTTTTTAGCAGGTAAAATGAGAGTTTTTATAGAGTGAACGAGGCTCAGGAAGTATTAAAGCGTCAAGTTTACGAGTGATACAACTTTAATACTATTGCTAGAGTCGGCTTTGCCCACACTCAGAATTGACGTAGACGAAAGAATATTTATAGGTGAATTTAATTTGAAACTGTAGCACTTAGTCGCTTACAATGAACCGGTACCAAAGCGGGTTTAAAAGACGAACACTACACTATTAACACTATCCGGATAGGGAAAGAGACTCACTTTTATAGATTAGGAGTAATATCGATTGTCAGGTTTCTTGCTCCATTCGGTAGGAACGAATAATATGCAAATTTTGAAAAATGCTACTGTATTTATAATTATTTCAAGACGCACAGCAAGTTGGACGACTACGAACTTCAACAGCAATTTAGTAATTACAATAAGAATGTAATAAAGTTGTTTATAATAAGAATTAGAAGTAGGGGAAAGAAGGTAGATATGAAAAAATAAGAAAATAATCCGAAGAAAAATCCACTACAGGAAAACTCCAAAGAAAAGAATAATATATGCTCAGTAATTGCTTACACCGATAATCCAGTCATAGATGGTGAGGATTTTGAATTTCTTAAAAAAAGGGTCTCTTGTCCTTAAATCAGTGTAAGTCCTCGGTAGTATAGTGGTCAGTATCCCCGCCTGTCACGCGGGAGACCGGGGTTCGATTCCCCGCCGGGGAGATAAAATTTTATGCTGGAGTAATTTGCTGTACTCTTTGAAACTGATTTAATAGATTTAACCTTTAAAAGTATTTTTCTGAACATTTTTCTTTCCTGTACTGCACTTTAGTACTTCGTACTAAATTGTGTTATAACATAGATTATACAATAGTAAATGAATATAATACTGGACAAGGAAAGAGGAGTTTACAGCATTCATTATTCCAAATTTTTTTTTATGTGTCAGTTCGTCCTGATTTGTGTTCTAGCAGTCCAAAACGAAGTAGAAGATCGAGCAATGCGGAAAAATATTATCTTTGGCATCGTACTGATTTTTATTATAAATATTCACTATTCTAACACGCAGTTCAATCAAAATTCAGCTGAAAATAATATTTTCTGAATAATATTATAATTGCAATGCTGAATTAATTGGCTAACTAACGTCTATTTTCGTGATTTGAGCAAAAACTGTTTTTTCTGCATGGCATATAGTACTTTCGCTCCGCATTATTCGATACAATTATTCGATATTTTAGCCCAAGAAAAAGAATACTTTTAAGCTTCAGTGTTTTTAAAGCAAATATTTTATTTATATAGTTATTTGGTATTTATTCAGAACTATCAAAGCAGGCACACAAAATCCCTGCAAAAAATTGGAGGTTGAAATTCAATGTATAATATTTCTGCGATTGACCCATACAAATCCCTTATCATCAATTCAATGTAAAAAATTCCTCCCCGGCGGGGAATCGAACCCCGGTCTCCCGCGTGACAGGCGGGGATACTGACCACTATACTACCGAGGACTTAGTACTTTGATACAATCTTTATATAATAATTTTGCGTATAGAATTTTTATAAAATACTTCCACATCTAAGATTCGACTATCGAATCAAGTAGCTATTAAGCTCCAAGATCCGTTTTGTGATACATCAATTGCAAAGTACGTAATCCAAAGGCAACTCATGTTTCATAAAAAATAATTTGTATTTCTATACACAAAGAGAAGGAAAATAAAATTATACCTTTCAGTTCAACGAGCCTACCGTCCAATTATATTTTCACAAGCAGTCAAGAAATGAAAGGTCTCTATATACTCAAGGAAAACTACAGCCACAAATATCACTTAAGGATTATTATCGTTTATGTTCATAAACGCATGATTAAGGGCCATATCTTTAATATTTATTGATATTTCCCTTATTTTCCGAAGATAAATAGGATCTAACAATAAGTCTGTTTTTTAACTCTTCATATTAATCTCTCAAATAGGTTTCGTCTTGAATGTAATTATAAATACATTAAGACTGAAATAGTGTGAAAAATATTCATTTAATAATTATTTACATAAATTGCAGATATTACTGTTAATTGTTTGTTATCTATTTATAAATAATTGTTGGTTTTGTCACTGCAAATTGGCATATGTGTGCTATATGTGATAAATAAATACATAAATTTTATTCTTTTTTTGCTGATTCAGCACCTTTTTTTAGATAAACTAAATTAGTTGACGTACCTATTTTTTATTTTAAAAAATTGTAAAAATTCCCTTATTCCTAAAACTCAAAAAAGCATAATTTTGAGGGAGAAATATTAAATATATTCGAGAGAAATTTTATAATTGTTAACATAATTTGTTCCTAAATAAAATAAAACTGCTATATTATCTTTCCATTTAATAGACTGGCATTATCCTATTTTAAATTACTTCCTTCAAATACTGTTAAGCACAAAATACTCTTCTTTTAAGATCTTGTTCCCTTCGTAATTTGCACGCAAATGTAAATTTTCCCCTCATTACTATCACATCGAGTTGCAAGATCTACCAATTTCTAGGACACACGGAAGAAAACAAAAGGTAAGCCGTTAAAACATTCTCCAAATTTTATTAATAGAACCTCCAACGACCTATTTGTGACCACAGCGCTGGAGAATGTACTCTTCTGAAACCAGGAGACGGACCAACGTCCATCCCTCCTTAGGGCTCTGCATTACAATACTACCATAAAAATTCACGACTCTTAATTCCGGGAATATCGATTTAAAGGACAATTAGAGTATGAATGAGAAAACTTCCGTCACTTATCCAAGTATTCCCACAGCATTTTCCTAGCTTCCTCTCACCCTCTCACCTTCTTATACTTCCTCTCTTCCATTTATAAATAGGCTGATACCCTACCACTCCCAAAAATAGATGCTCAGGCCTCACGACCAACACCTTTCCTCCCTCCGTTTCCTCCCCTTTCTCCTTTCACTTTCTCTATTTTTTTGCAATCTGTGGGAAGATTTGCACGGGAATAGTTTCAGTCAATGATCGTGGAAGAACGCGCCTTCGCCAGCACGTGCGAAACTATTCCGCGACGGATTACAAATCGCGAACAATTGAACAGCGGCGTGCGAATCGATCAAATACTGCCATAAAAGTGGAGAAAGGCGGAGATTCTGCAAAGTTAGTAGAAATCAGATCTGGCCGACGGATCGTGAAAGAAATATCGGCAGCCGAAGGACGTTCGATGGCGACTCGTAGAGGAAATCAAACCAAGATGTGGCAGGTTTTGACTTCTTCGAAATATTCATGAAAAAGCCCTTTACAACTAATGAAGACTATGTAGCTGGCTGAATAATAAACAGGAAGGATCACAATGAAATCAATATTAGAAGGCGTGAATTTGTGGAAAGCCATAGTATGAATATTCTTAAAAATGAATCAGGTCCGAGATGCTATGCAAATTACGAATATATGTGGAAATTATAAAGAAGGATTAAAAAATTTCCATTTTAGGTGAAACAACAATCCTAGAAGAGAAGTTTTATAATATTTTGCTCTAGTCAACGCATTTTAATAATTGCGTAAAAATGTTTCCCACAATCTACACCTTTTAGCAAGTTGGGCTGTGAATTCGTTCTAGAATAACTGAACTGTTATTTTATTTCATTAGATCACAGGATGCCCTCCTCTAAGAATTAAAAACCTTCCTTCTTAAATGAGCATTACATAGCTTCTATTTTATCCTTTTTACATTTCCATGCGATATATTTCGTACATCGCTAAGTCCTCACAGCTCAATCTCTCAAGTGATCCTTTTTTAAAATTTGAGAAAACGCTTAAAAGCTATATAAGGCTGATTCCTAATATCTGAATCAAAATTGCAGTTCATGTTATGAAATTCAATTTCGGTTTCTCTCTTATATTTCTTATTTATTGCTGAGAGTGCAGCTAGGTATTACCTAATACGTTTTTATATGTATTGCAATCTAGGTCGCTTTTTTCTCCTAAGTAATATAGCTACCAGCTACTCTTGAAAGTTGTATAACAGCTATAAACCATGCTATTTAGTGAGAAAACAGGGAACTGGTGAGAAATGATGCATGATTCTGAAATATTACCATACGCAAAACAAGAGACAACCAGGAATTTTATCAGCCGAGGATACGGTCCATCTAGATAATAATCAAAGACAATATATTCGTAACATTACTTCTTAAATAGTTATATAATAGTGAATTATTAGTAAAAACAATACAACTTTTTAAAATTATATTCAGCTATTATACAATGTTGATATAATACAGTGAATGTAAGAATTCGTAAAATTCAGCTGTACCGATGTCAACATATTCTTCAAGGTATAAATAGAACATTTTAATAATTAATAACAAAATAGGAAAAATACGAAGTACTTATTTTTCTTATTTCGAATTTCGTTCCAAGAAGTGCGGCCATCCACGATGGAATTTAATTAATGACGAGATTGACGGACACTAAATAAAAAAACAATAAACATGAAGTATATCTGTATTTTTATCATAGCGAATATGAATACATACATAACAGATTCAGTGCTTGATAAAAACCTAGGGTTTCTCCCAAACCCTACGTACAAAATATATCATTTGTCAGATTTGACAACAAAAAAAAACCTTTAAAAAATCATATACGACAGTATTAATACCTCTAACACTGAGGTAACAGGAACAATATAATTCGGAAACTCATTTAGAGTGCATAGCATGAGATATTGAATTGTAAAATCTATTCAGATCGATTTGGAAAATGATTTCATAAATTCCCATACAATAAACAAACTGTTTAGTGTATAATTGTCAGTATATTGATAAAAAGTGTATATGATGAGGAAAACGGATATCCTATTTAAAATTCAAAACAAAGATTCACCCTTAAACCAGCCAACTGAAGTACATTTCAAGTTGGCCTGAGTTGAATGCATCGACATTTGAATCCATACATTCGATCAAAACTCCAAGAAATGCAACTTCGATTACAATAAAAAAAACAGATGGCACTAAATTACTTCTGCTAAAGTTAGAAGTGATTTCCCATCGACGATTTAAAATGGAATTCAGCTGTTAACAGCTGGAGGGCATAGAAAAAAATTTCAAGAACATGAATGTATGATTGAAATTTAATGCAATTACTTTGATAGTAGAGTTGGTAATGGACAAAAAAGATGATAAAATGGTCCGTAGAATCAGTAGAAATACTTCTCAAACTTCAGGAGTATTTTTCAAAGTATATAATAATGCAAGTGCACAATCCAAGCCCTAGAACTAATAGTAATGATAATTCATTACGTACGTAAGTTTGAGTTCATGAAGAACAACAATAATATAATGAGGAAAATGTGAAAACTAAGAAAAAAGAAAACCAAAATAGTTCACTTTCGAATAGAGGAAACATAAACACAGAAATTCAACATTTTCGTTTCTTTTTTTGCTTCAGAAATATCAACGGTCTAATAGAAAATCAAGCAAGAATTCATTAAGCAGCTCATAGCAGCAGTCACATTTTAAAAATTTTTTTGCTTAAAAATCCGCTTCCACAAAACCGGGGATTTACTATTGCTCATATACGCTTATTACAATAAGTTTAAGTGTAAAACTGCAGGCACAAACAATGCGTAATACTCTACAGATAAAAAGAACTCCGCATGCGATGATAAGAACCAAAAAGTGTGACCGAAAGGAGAAGAACATGAAAATGAAAAACGTACACAATGATCATGCCGAAAAATCATGAACCTCTGAAGGTGTACAAGAAATTAAAGCAAATTGCTTAATATCATTACGTTTCTACTGTGTGCGAAATAAATATCTGGAGTATTATAATTTATCGTCTTACTTTTATTTTCTTTTGAAGCATGTTTGATCTAGGTTCCGGATGTAGGATAAAGACACTCAACATGATAAGAGAAATAATTTGTAAATTTAACATAAACTTACAGTGACCACATATGTTTTGAATCTTTGAAGGATAACACTAAAAAAATCAAGGACACTGTGCAAAAACTTCAGTAAGATATCCCAACGAGTTATAAAACCAATTAAAATCAAAAACTGAATATTTTCCCAAGTGACGAAACTACCCAAACTATAAAACCTGAGCTACGTGAATACCAAGTGGATTGTTAACCATAAAACTTTAAACCATGGATGGATTCTGTCTCCACTGTATACAATCGCCAAGGTGCATCTATGGTTGAACAACGAAGATAAAAACAAGATTTCCCATTGAGCGCGTGATTAATACTACGTTTAAGTACTTAGTGATCTACAGTATGGCCAGCGTATGAAAATAAATCTATTTTCAAAAAATAATCATTTCCCCTGCAACCCTTTTCAGTGCACGTTAGAGAACTGCCAAACGAAGCGTTCTTCTGTATAAGTAAGCGGTAGAGCACGGATCCAAAAATGAAGAACGAACAACAATCTCTAAGCGTGGCGGCCGAAGAATATTCTGATTTTAAGAAGAAATATTATTATGCCTGGTAGGAGTGGGTGAAATCTAATTATTATATTGCACTATTTTATGAGCACATTCCTTACCCTTCTCATATAATGAGAAGCACGGTGAACGTATAGCACGCAAGGAAAGACGCGAGGCGGCCATCAATCTTCCGCGTTCGATTGGCGCCATCTTTAATCAAATGCCGCAACCTTTACCATCGATCACGTTTCCAGGATGAAGATGCATGTGAGATTCGATGCGACCGCTACCGTCTTTTCTTTTATCACAGCCGGAATCATTCATCTAAAAACAACCACTGCGAGACATGGAGGATTTATCGCGCAGGATACGCTCCGTATGAACACTTTTGCTGAACAAACAGTGTCGCACTTGCAAGGTTGCATCATAGTGGAGCGTTTCCGTAACAAACTCCCTGCTGATGCGGAGAGAGAGAGAGGAATGGAAAGAGTGCGGGTCCCGCTCCGCAGTAGTCGGATCCTCTCCCTATCTCGCTGCAGCACCGGGAGCAGATTGGAAGACGCGTTGGTGCGGTGAGCCCTCCCGAAGCCAGCAAACAGATCTCTGCTAGCCCAGTCCCACGTCCAAAGCCATCATTACCACGAAGCCCACCATGGAGCCCCAGGTGGCAAGGCGCCCGTTGCCACTGTTTTGGAAACGAAAAAAAAAATAAATTTCTAATTAATCCACAACAATCAAAAACATTCTGCAAGGAATATTTTAGGAATGGTTGATCACTGTAGAGACCTGGTCATCAAAGGAGATTCATGCAATAAGGGAATGAATGGAAGATGTTTTCGCGGACAGACAACATGAATAAATACAACAAACACGGACAAAAATACAAACATTCTAATCAAAAGTTAACGTAAATTCTTCCAAATTCTTGAAAAAATGTTCTAGGATGAAACATGCAAAAAAATCATCATGCATAATTGATAGTGCTATGCGATAAACGGTTCGGTATTTGAATATCCTGATATTTAACTTTAAAAATAAAATTATTCTGTATTAGTTTGCTTCTGTTTTCATGGAATATCGCAGTCAAGTCTCATGCCATCCAATTTACGATAAGAACACAACTACCAAGACCTTGTGTATGTCTTTAAATTTCGGCCTGTACCTTAAGTAAAGGAACACATCTTGTTTTAAAGGGGTAACAAATAATACCAATCTTTCATTCGAAGAAGATTAATAGAGGTAGGTCTCCAAAAAGAAAAACTTTCCATTAAAATTAGAAGATTATTAGTTTGATTCTGAGAAATTATGAGATGAAATGAAGCTATATAAATGGAGAAAGTAAAATGTTCTTTTAACATTAAAACATTTAATAATTGATAAAAGGATAAGAGGACTAAAAACTCAACTAACCAACCATCGGACATTTAAGTTAGATTGCTAAATAATCAATTAATTTTTACAGGAAAACAAGAGTAAGGTGAACTATGGGAATTTTATGAACCTAAAAACTGAGATAAATAAGACTAAGACTTCCAAATAAAACAGGGATGAAACGATTCCGAATTTCATCTGAAAACTACCAGGAGATATACCTTCCGCAAAAAGGGACTGTTTCTTCATTAAATATAAAGAAAAATAATAAAATATATCCAGGTAGAGTTGAAACTGGACATAGCGGGAAGAAGTGCGTAATAGCTGCAAGAGAGCCTACGAAAGACTCATACAAGTCTCAAATTTTTCAGAAAGACATTTCCCCAATGGTCCACATTTAAGGAAGTCCATATCACACGCAAAAATAAGAATTCGATGTAAAAATAACGATATCCTAAAACCATAAAACCTAGAACCATATATTAACACACACCGGGAAAATATTTCTTAGTATCTACAACTACTACGGTCCCGTGGACGCAGCTTTAACTCCACCTGCTAGAGATACTAATGAGTTATGCTCAATGAAAATCGTTCTCGTTTTCGATGAGTAAAAATTAAAACGGTTGTCTCGTCCGCTGAATGAGTGCGCTTCCCTTCGAAGAGCCGTGGTGCATTTCACCTCCTGCAACCCGATAGTTACGCCGCTGCTCGTCATGCCCTAATGCCAACAATGGGTAATGATGAATAATTTCGCCGTAAATTCTCATCTGGGAATCCTCTCGGTTGAGCCCCATTACTGTGTCTTTAGCCAATACGTACTGTTGGAAGGCTAAGCGTTTACCGATTACGAGCGCAAAAACGTATAATATTACGCGATTTTCTCCGTGGAGAATCGTAGACGAGAACTCGCTCTAGGAGATATGAAGCCATTCAATATTTTCTGCATTCCTTGTTCGATAGTACTTAAATCATTCAAGATTGCACACTAAACTACGAGGTCTCCACGACTACGCTTAGGATTTCAAACAAACTACATAATACCATAATTAGAGCCTTCTCGAATTGAAATCACTATACGAACGACACAAAAGTTTCCTTCCTTATCGTTTAATAACAAAATATGAGTTAATAACCTTCCGGTTCATCATGAGTCGAGTAATTTCAACATTAATTTAAAACCAACGCTAAAAGAGCCAAGTATTTCAAAGATAAGGAAAAAAAGAGATGATCTCCATAAACCCGGTTAATAGCGTATGAAAGATTGTACAGCAAAAATATTTAAGAAATTGCTTCTTCATATACGGATCGATTAAGAGGCTACAGAGATCAATCTGAACGGCGATGTTTCCCAGGCACGGAACTTTCCCACCGCTCTTCTAGGATTAAAAGGATGAACTAAAAAAAGGAACCTTTTGTAGAAGAGAGACCGCACCAACGAACCGGAATTGATCCGGAAACTGAAAAAAAGCTTACTTTTACCGGATTGAAAACCGAACCGAAAAAAAAAAACCGATTCTTAAATATTCATTTCGGATTCATATAGAAACGATTCATACACACAATTTACAGTTTTTTAATTATGTATGTTATTAATTAATTAAAATTCAACAGAGGAAATATTTATTTGACTAATACCTTAAATACAGGAACTTAACCATAAAATGCTCTGCTCCGCTTAGAATAGTTCAAATAATGGAACATTCATACACAATAAAAAAAACTGTTGAACAGAATATCATGTTAATAAAATAATCGGAGGGAATAAACCGCTTTAAACCAGTATATTTACTTTCGGCTAGAAAAACAAAACTACACAAATATTTCCATCAAATCGGAACGAAATATATCGAACACCTCGACGTGGGGTTGAAAGACGGACAAAAAATACTTGTCCGTAAATACGTATTAAACTCTCGAAAATTTCCGTAACTTTTCGAGATGAGATACGGTAACGTAAACAACAATAATTCGATCGTCAAAATGAAAAATATTCATCGGCGCGAACGTCATTCTTAGAAAACGAGGTACGAAGATGCAACCACCGCATCGTCGAAGATCAGAGAACGACTTCAGGAATTTCTGAATGGAGGAGAAAAAAAATGAGCTTCTATTTGGACCAAATGACCTCCCAGGAAAATGAGGACACGGATATACGAAGAGTTAAAATCCCTTAGTTACTGGGATCGGAATTCGAGCCTTCGACTTTCTTTTTATGAATGATAACTCCTTAAGTACCTGCCAAACTCATTCGGTCATTACGACGTCTCGGAAGGAACTGGGTTCGACACCAGAGACGTCGATATTTAACAATCCGTGGAATCTTTGGACTTCATCAAAAATACGTGACTAGGTTGAGAAAAAAAAAAACAACTCCTTTTTTGACCGTTAACCTTCTTAAATAAAGCCATCTTTAGCATAAACAAATAAAATTCCATAAAGAAACATACGTACCAAAAACATACGAAATTAATACAGAATATTATACATCGTACTCCCAACTAAGCATTCATCCATAATAAAAGTATATCTTAATTAATCTTACGACGAATCTTGACCAATTTTATCACCCTGTCAGTCTCATTAAAATAACTCAGATCTCGTACATTTTTCATCCAAAATTCATCGTCGATTCCTAATCCCGTCATTTCCTTCGCGGAGCGAAAAATAATTCCCGGAGAAGATTCTCTGGGAGCCTTTCTCCGCACACATTCCTTCTCCGTACATCTCCCTCGGCTACCTTTTCACCCAGTCGACTTCTCTCCCACGGATGATCCCCCTTCGTTCCCCGTTCGAACAGATCCCTTCTGCTGCAACCTGTTGCACATCTTTCGACCCAAACATTTCCATTTATGCACCACGACCCCCCCCATCCAACGATTTTTTTTCCATCCCTTTCCCACACTCGGGAAAAACTCCCTAATACCCCCCACTTAAAAAAAAACCCCTTGCGTTTTAGAAAAAAAACCTCTCCTTTTAACTTATCCTTTATCGTCCTTCTCTTTACGTCTTCCTATCGCCTCTTCCTCGTTCCATGACCATGGCTACGACGAGGCGGGGGAGTTGCAAAGGCAAAATGAGGGTCTTGTCCGAGAAAATCGGCAACGCCGCACTACCGGTCAAAGAATGTTCGAATTCCTACGCATCAACGGAGGTCTGGTGGAATGAGAGAGGAACATAGAAAGGAGGGATGTTTGTGTGAAGAGATCGAATAGAGAGAGAGAGAGAGAATGGTAGCACATACGCATTCCACGAAAGAAATTCCCGATTGAAAACAAGGTCGAGGAGGGGGAGGAAGAAGGATTATTCCGAAAAGGAATGCGAAAAAAATCGGAAAAAAATATGAAATTAGGATGGAATATCGAGGACTGGCCGCATGGGAGAGATGAAATGCAAACCGGTGAGAATGCGTGTAAAACGTGGAATTTCCTATGGCATCCGTGCTCTTCGTTGGTGGAGAGAGAGAGTTGGGATGCAAAAGCTTTTCTTCTTGAGGAGACTTGATTGAAATTTATTGTACCGAAATTGGTCCTTAGTGTGATTTTCCGGTCCTTAATCTATCTCGCTAAAGTGAATCTGACCGAAGATAATCATGACGTTCGAACTGACACGACGGAGATTATACGCTCCGTGAACGACCAAAGAATCGTTTCTTCGAAACTATGTTCTGCATTATTTTCGTAACTTTCACCCTAAGAAAACAAATAGAAAAGTAAATACGTCGAATGGACGAATAAAACGGTAAAAAATATATGGAAAATACTTTGGAATTTTTTAAAATCATCTGTGATCATCGAGAATGATCAATGGGGGTAATCCATTTTATGAAACTAGGCTGCGTAGGTGGTCCCAAGTTCACCATAGCTACATCAGTTCCCCAGGGTTCGGCATATAAATGCTATGTATAGAACCTAAAACGTACAAGTTATACACCAGATTAAAATCCCTCCAACATTACTGGTGTATTATTTACTTTTCCTAAGCCATATTTACAAGAACTTTTAACAGTAACCAAGGATCCTAACTGGTAAAGACCGGAGCGGTGATAACAATCAGATTGAGGTACAATCGATGAATAAAACTGGAGTTGAATCAACAACAGTTGAGGACCTCTACCAGAAAATCTTAGCCACGACATCGAAGTTGAAAAGAAGTACCTCGCTATTAAGGGCAACCCGACCCCACTTCTGCTGGAAGAGAGAGTTCGTTGGTTACAGAGCCTACCACTTTGATGTTCCGTACTGCAACGGTGAGAAAATACTAGGGTACAGGATACGAAAATTGCTGAGGCACGTTAGGAAACAAACGCTATGAATGTAGGAAGATTCCGCCACTGAAATTGGCATCGATGATGTCATCTTGTGGCATCTTGACGAAACGAAAGCATTTTGTAGGCCGAGTCATTTCTCGCGTTTTGCTTTCTTTTCCCATTCGGAATATCGGCACGTGTGAATGACAATTCCAATTTTCAGGTCGGCTGTGAAGAATTCTTCGGCCGATGCTAAACGCATATTGATCCTTCCGTTACGCGATCGAACTAAATCAAACAAAACGAGACGGAAATCATTCACATCTCGGAGCTAGGAAAAAAAGCGTAGCCAGTTTAAAGAGCCGTGAAAATTGATGTGGACTACGTTCCTTCCAAGAAGATGTCGACGAGAACTTGATTTAATATAGACTGACGGAAAGTACGATGCGAGGCACCGAAACTTTTTCCGTACATTTCGTTCCGGTTTCAGCGACGGTTTGATCGGACGTCAATTTTGGTTTCTCCGGATTTTTAGAGCAAAGCACCTTGTTTTCTCTCTCGGGAGACAGTTTTTACGGTCATGTTTACGTTTCATTTACGAAAGATTTTAATTAAGTCGAAACGATTTATCGAGATGCTAAGGATCACAGAAGAAAGATGTGAATCGTGGAAACGAAAATTTCAACTCATTTGGCTCGTATTATTATAATTATAAACTAATATTGTACGTAAATATAACACTTTATGTAGTTTTTACAATCTAGTGAAATATTAAATAAAGTTTTTCGATTACGGTTCAGCAATAGCGATTCTAGGTTAAGGTGCGGCTGTCACTACGGGAAAGATAACGGTAGTGTGAGCTTCAGGTCCGTTGCCTTAGTAAATCCCTGGAAACCCTTAACTCGGGGGTGGAGCATCTTGAGGACATTCGACATTAAGTGAAACAATTCATGACTTAAAGAAACGATTATACTTAGGAGATAAGATTGCGAGAGTATATTCTCTTTAGTTTATGATGTATAACCATTTATTTTACTCAGCACTCACCTAGAGGGTAACGGTTTCACTAGAATACATGGATAAGATTCATATTTGAGAAATAATCGCATAATCTGAATTTAATCACAATCATTTTTGAACCTCCAAAAAACAGTATCTTATAAATAAGGCTAAGTAAAATAACCACGGAAAAATTGAGATTTTCCATAAATCGAACTTATACTGAATGCTGTTGTATTCGAAATCTGAGTTATCAGAATAACCAAAGCACCACAATGTTTCAAACAACCTGGTCGGTTTGGATAATACGTTGATCCTTAGCTGCCAGTCACTGACGACAAATCAGACTTAAAAACCATAAGCAATGAGCAACCCGAATTACGTAAAAAATTTATAAATGTCTAGCTGTGTTTATGTATCACGTATGAGGAATTTTGCTCAGGTTTACCCAACCAATCGGAGGGGAAAAGGTTAGACTCTTCAAAGCAAAGGTTTATCCAGGATACAGAGACCACTCATACGAATTCCAAGCTTAGTCTCTTCGTAATCCTTATTCCAAATTATAAAAGATTAACATCTTTATAACTTCGAATCATCATTCGATTTTATCTAGCTTAAGGATCGTTGTTAGGAAATGCTTGTCGTACCGAATATAAATACCTACGTGCTGCCATGCATATCTATACTAACAACTCCAAGGCTGAATAGATAATAGGCGTCGAATTAAATCATTCAAAATAGCTCCGCTTCATAGGGTCTTACCCTATTTAAAGAAAACTTCCCTAGGACGTAAGAGTTGAAGAATTGTACAAGAAATAAAGGTTTGAAACAAAATTCCACAAAGATCCCATAATACAGTGCACAGTCCTGGGATTCAAGCATGAGAAAACAACTTAAAGTTGCTTCTTTGACTAAGTCAGGGTTTCCCACTACAAAATGCAGCGATTCTTCTCTATCTTCCATTGTAAAACATTGTTTACCAGCATTGTTTAAGCATAATGACTCACCTTGAGCTTGCTTCAGGTACGATATCGTCTATGACCACGTAGATCATGGCGCCAGCAGCGAAGGACAAGGCGTAAGGCAGGATAGGCTCTGCTACTGTGACCGCGGCGGCACCGATTAGTCCAAACAAAGGCTCTACCATACCACTCAGTTGTCCCAACCTGTCGACCGAGCGGAAGGATTTTAATGAAAGTGGACAGAATTTGGGGAGAGGATCGGACCGGAGGGAGAAGTGAAATTTGTCGAAGCAGGGAAATCCAGTAAAAATTATGAAAGATGAGGCCTCGACGGACCGGATCGAATTTCCGGCTTTCGGAAGTTTAGCTTTTGAAAGGGGTCGGAAGACGGGTTTCCAGAGATGAAGATCTCCACGGCAGGAGACTTCAATATGCTCTGCTGTCTTGCGGCGAAACTAAACCCACGACATCGACCCAACTATTTCGCAGAAACGCTCGGGGACGACGTTTGTAGTTATAACATGGGAAAACAGTAGGAGAATGGAGGTAGACGTAAACAAGCTTGATTCTACGCTTACCTCCCATGAAAACAAATCGTAGCTGTAGGGTAACGAGCGTAAATTCACGAAACAAAAGATCAAGACCGTACCAAAATCAGTTCTGCTCGTTTCATCGACAATTTCATTAAATTTATGATACAATTAACTTTATTTTAAATATGCTAAATGGGTTATGACGAATTGATAAAGATAAGCTCCGAACGAAACTTTTAAGGGAAAAAAGAACACTATTGAAAAGAATTTTAACGCTTTATTTAAAAATTCAATTTCATTAGCTATACCAACACAAGACTGAACGATTCACATCAACTTCCTATAATGCAAGCAATTTAAATTATATTTATTTCCGTTATATCACTCCTAAAATATTTCGCTCCCGATTCCAATAAGTAACAAATATTGTAAGGACAATTTCTTACTGTACTCCAATCAACGGATTTCCAGAGAGAAAAGTGTAGCTACAACATAAATATCATTGCAAAATTAAAATAACAAGAAGCCTCTACTCTACTAAGTTTTAGTCAAAAATAATCCTTCATATCGGAAGAGATTTTGCGCAGGGAAAATTCCATTAAAAACCAAACGAAGTGCCAAATCAAATCACAAAACTAACTCATTAAACCGACATTAGAATACATAATATCAACTAAAATTACCAGAAGCTGCGCCATGGGGAGAATCCAGCGGCTTGTAAGGGCAACGATACAGCCAGACCCTCAGGAAAATTCTGTATCCCTATTCCAAGCGCCAAGTTCCTAGAAATATAAGAAAAATAAAATATTTACATTATATACTAGTATGGCTTTATAAACCGAAAAAAATGATGGTGACTTCGTGCCATAAATATTAATAACAAATAAAAATAATTCGCAGCAGAATAATTCATGGTGACGCTGATTAAAACATTATTAGAAAACAATAATTCACCTCTGAAAAAGGTACTCTTTTTACTACGTTAGAGGCAACAAAACTTCTATTAAATAGTGAGGAATTAAATTACCATTTTAGGGAATCCCTTTGATATTAATTACGAAATATAACCGAACATCCGAACATTGTGTGGCGCTCTCCAAAGAACCTTACATAAGTGAGTCGTTATTAATATTTATTTGGTTAAATCAATACGCTTACTATGCTAAATATGCGTAAAGGTACCGAAGAAAAAAATTTGCTATAAGCTTTAATACCCTCCCATAGTCTTTGGCTTCTGGAGATTGAAAATAGATCCAGACAGAACTCACATCTTTAGCATCTAACCATCATCTAACCACAACTAAAATCTACCACTATCAAGCGCAAAATAAATTTTATCATATTTATAGATAGAGATATAAATACAAAGCAGAAACAGTTTAAAGCGACGGGAACGAGGCAATAAAGTTCCCATAAGACCATGCAATACGCAAAAAATGGTAATGCCACTTTAATGGATTTAATACCCGGAACACCAAAAAATTCGCCACCCAAAACGAACGGAAGTCAATCTTCCACGCGCCGTTACATCAGACCGAACCATTGAAACTTTTTATTGATCACTAATCAAAATTTTTGACGAAGGAAAAATAAAATGCGACCGAGGCGGATATTGAGTAAAAACTTTTGTAGACTTGTTCTCTGAGAATGTTAAAAATTGACCGCATTTGATTACGGAGTTCGAGTCCATTTATTCACCAAACCGCAAAAGGGTACGAGTTAAACACGTCTTCAACAAAAAACCCCGACGTAAAAAAATTATCAAAACAAACAGACGATTCAGGACGTAGTTTTACAACGAGAGAAAGAGATCGCGTCCTAGGAAGATGAGACTGGCTGCCTATGATATTGACATAAATGGGTTCGGAGGAATTCCGGCTAAGTGGCAAACACGTGATTTGGACTTTTTTCGTGCGAAAGTAGAAAGACTTAGTGCACATAAATGCATAAGAATTTTGTCGTAAGATATATAAACGGATATTACTAATAATTAAACGAAAGATTTGCTACGAAAGAGAGGTCTATGAGAAGTTATCTAATTACAGTCACATCATAAAGTAAGGAGTACAGTCATGTAAGGAGTATTTTCACCACTAAATTTAAAATCATAGGAATTTTCCTAAAAAATAAGAGTTATAACATACTGTTTACCAAATATTCCCTTCCGATTACCTGTATCTCAGCGAAATTAAGTTGCTAAGGTTGATTGTTATCTTCGAACCCTATCCCTTTAGCTTTGACAATAGCCTACATTAGTTAAGTGCTTTATAAATATTACGAAAATGACATTAAATCACATCATATTTGTATAGATAGTGATTTGATCTCATGATGAGTGATCGATGGCATTAATTTGAAACTGTGACTGATCACTACG
Organism: Pantala flavescens; assembly: GCA_020796165.1. Lineage (NCBI taxonomy): Eukaryota > Metazoa > Arthropoda > Insecta > Odonata > Libellulidae > Pantala > Pantala flavescens. The sequence continues at coordinate 13,711,598 of CM036879.1, read as the reverse complement.
CATATATCAGGGAATAAAGGACAGGAAAGCGTATCAGAAACATCAATAGATAAAAAAACGTCGAAATTTCAATCTAGCATAAAAAATCAAAAAATCAACGAGGAACGTTGATGAACTACTCCGAGTACATGCATCGACCTTGTACAACATTACTTCCTGGGCAATTTGGACCTAGGTATCCATTCAATGAATAGGGCATTATATTCAACACCGAACGGTAGAACTCCCCTCCCCCAAATCAGACACACATACCGATGAGGGTACGCGGAAGCTGGGGGAGGAATTTGGGCACATTTCGCCTCGCGGGTGAATACCCTGGAATATGCATCCGTGTCAGTCGCGAAAGATTACGCACGTCAAAAACCTTCTGGAAAAAAACCGTGCGGGGCCTTCTTACGTAACTCTTTCAGGGGACATTCTCCTCTGTAAGAGCTCGATAATTGCAGGGAAACCGCAAGGGAAGGGGGGTATCGAAATGGTTGAGGATTCGATGAGACGTAAAGTAGGAAGTACAGGTGGAGGCATTGCACTACACCAGACAATCTCTCCGTCTCGCCCCACCTCCTGCCCTGTAGCGGAGCATCGCAGTGCATTTCAGGCGATAGGGGGTGAGCCTGACCTTCATTTCAACATCCTCAAGGTCAACGGTCTAAGGAATGCCAACTCCTTTCCTCTTCTTGCCCCGTCGTTCCATAGAGGGGCATCAAAGGGGTGAGGGGATAGATTCGAAGGCACGACAGATGGACAAAGAGAGGAGCGGATGACCGCTCGGATTTCATTTTTATTTTCAACTTTGACGACGGCTTCCAATCCGCGATCTCCAGGGTGTAAAGGGTTGCATACGAGGGTGTCCTTGCCGCTAACCCTGAGTATCTGGAAGGGATCCTTTAAGGGTTTTACCGCCGACCGATGTGCGTGAGGTCTACAAGGACGTAGTTCGATAAACTTCGATCCGACTATGAAGACGTTCGATATATTTTTTTCTGCTACCTGTTTCCTAACGCAATCCTAAACTAAAAAATTCCGATCGCTTAAAAAATAATTCGTCGGTGATGATTATGCAAACCCAATATTATAAAAATTATTAGAAATATATATTAAACGATAGAAGGAGCCTGATCGGACGTATAAATGTCGTTAGAATCGACTGTCAACTGTGTCAGGATTTGTATTCTAAAATTCTATACGGATTCATTATTCCCAATAAACTTCATACGTTTGTTATAAACTATCAGAAGTCGATTAAGTACTTTAATTATTTCTATATGAACAGTATCGGATTTCGTGAACATTTTATTTTTAAAATAAATCGTCCACAGTTACTGAAATTTTTAATATCTACGTTCAGTCTCTGCTTGACTTGCTTGAGAAAGGATATATAATTTGAATTTTATAAGGAAAAACAAGAATGACTTTGGTAAAACTACAAGGGTAAATAAATGGAATTCGGGTAAATTTATTACATTGGATTTTTAAACAAACACATGAAATGAAACTACCATGAGACCAGAAATTGATTGAGGAATCTCATACGATAACTAGCGAATCCTTTCAGGGTCGTACTTTTTTGGTTTCCTAACGCATGTGGAATTGATTACATTCCGTTTTTGTGTTTCTAGGGAAAAAAGTAAACTCCGGATGAATTTCATCCTTTAAGATGTATTAAATCAAACGAAAACAGTATTAAAAACGGAAAATGCCCCTACCTATGCGAAGGAGTCGACTGAATCAATGAATAATAATAGTTAAAACAATCATAGAATAAAAAAACGTAAAGGGTACACTCCTTAAAGACTACAAAAACTTGGACTGGTCTAAAAAGTAGATCTTCATTCACATAACACTTTTGGTTTTATAGATAAAAACGCATAATTTTACCCTAAAAAATATATGCAACCTGAGAACAAAATAAAAACATTCATTCATAACAGATTACAACTTTAACTGACGAATTCACTACGGCCAACGATCTGAAAATATTTCTGATTAGGTAACGGTATTCAGCAGGAATCTCCGACTTGTAACCCGAACGTGATACTTTATAAACCTTAAATCTGCCTTCCAAGAAAAAATATATATTTTTTGCTCAAAAATAATCGAATAAATTCTGGACTAAACGATATTCTGTATATAAGTGCCCGATAAAATCAGAACTCATAATCAGCATACTGGGGTATGTTTACGGAAAAATATTTACGCTTCCTTTTCCAGTTCACCAATAACCTATTACTCAAAAGCTCCTAGTCAACCTAATACTAGTCCGATTCAAGAATCAAAGTCTCCAAAAACATAATAAGATAATCCATAAGGTTTTAGACTCAACAAATCTAAGTGCATTCAAAACAAAAGCATCCTCAAAATGCTTCCAGCATAGTAGCCCTTCAACTAATGAATACCTATAAATTCCATCGGAAATACCGTTGGAACACGTAACAAAAAGAGCTCGTCATTACACGATGAGCATCATTTCCTATCATTAGTAGGTTATACAGTTTGTATCTGCAATACGTCCGGATATCACTCGATTCTCATTAATAACGCGGATATGGAAGCCGGTAGCGCTCTATCCGCGAAGCCTTCGCAGAATAGAGTTCCTCGGCGGTGGTTCTAGGTGGGCGAAGCGGATGGAGTGCAAAAGGGAGGCCCGCTCTTCTAAGAATCAGGAGTGGTATCGTAGGTGGAGGGGATGTCGCCGGCGTTCCTTCAGGTACGCAAGGAAAACAGAATGTACTCCGTTCACTCTAGAACGGGAGAATTTTATTTATACGGAAATCCCTCTTGATGGGACTTCTGCCAGCGTCTCTCTTGACGACGTAAGCGAACGTCTCCCGTCCACGAACCATCACACAACCTTTCTGACGCTTTCGACAGGGCTCAAAGTTCATGGCGACGACCTTGAATTCAACATTGATACTATACGAATCTTACGAAGGGTTTTAAAACGTGGAAGCTAGACGTATCCAGTAACTACCCTACTAGGATTGGAATATATTTTTTTCCGTAAACTCCGATCACAGTAACTCATAAAAATACGAGATTTATCACTTACGAAGGGATTCAGAACGTGGAAGCAATACGTATCCAGTAACTATCCTACTATGATTCGAAGATATTTATTTCCGAAAACTTCCAAGAAATTAACGCATAAAATACGATATTTGCCAATTAAAAATACCTTTAACTCACCAGATTACTTCAAGATTAAACTACTTCTAACACAAAAATATTTCGATGTTCTCCGAAAGAATTTTACCAATTTCTTTAAACAACACTTCACAATGCAAACCATAAACATTGGATTTAAATACACCTCTAATAAACTCTTAGGGAAACGATCTCTCATTCATATGATTCATTGAATCCAAAAGAGAAAATTCAAAAGAGAAGAATCTATATATTGGATAAAATTCCTTGTTCGGTGGTATCACACGCTGTTCACCAGACAGTGGATAAGGAGAAGGCAATGCGGTTAACGGAATCGGGCCTTCCGAGGCTGCAGTGGCGCCATCAAGGGATCGGCAAACGTTCACTCATCCAAACCCAATAACAGATTGGTATTTGTAGAGAAAAAGAGGGAAATGAAACAGCATTTATTGAAAAAAATCTTCCTCCGTGGAAACTTATGAGGGGAAGAAGAGTCAAGAGTAAAACTGATTAGGGATGCTTTAGGAAGACCCTGATTTGCAAGGGGTATGTACCAATTCAACGTGAAGATAACAGGAGCGAAGAAGGAAGAAGAGTATGCAGCTGAATGTTTAAGAAACAATTGAAATTCTGGAACATTTGGACAATAGAAAAATTCGAATTTGTTGCAGTCAACTGGATGATACCACCAAAGAATTCCCACGAATCAGCGTGGAATTTCACAACGAAAAAAAAGAACGGAACAGTTGAATATATTCAACATTTATAACACTCCTAGTTTCCAATACACAATGCAATTCATTAACAAAGGGCAAATGATCGGTTAGGGTGACATGATATAACCATAGCCTTCAATTACGAGATACCCTGACTTCATAATTTTCCTCTCGCGATGACATTGAAGTCTTTCCCTCGGAAACTGTAAGCAAAGCTTCAACGACAGCTCGCCTCCAGAAGACGTATCCACGGATACCATAACAACTCCTTATCCAGCGAAGAAGTGCCAAACTAGGCTCTGAAGCGAGCGCACATCCTTCCGAACGATTGGAAAACTCTCTTTTCCCGGTGTATGAACAGAGGGTGATGACACGTAATGGACGGAAGCGTCAACATGAAATGCGCAAGCATCCTGTAGACCCTTATGGACAGCCGCGTGCAACTTGCATTAGCAAAAGGGTGACGAGCGTATCCGCAGAGCGATAACGCCGAGGAGAGGAAGTGAAGACGGTAGGTGCTTATTGGAAGTGCGGCGGAGGGAGACTTCCGCACCGCTCGGGTTAATCGGTGAGGGAAAATGAAGAGGAGACACCGTCAGGGTTGACCCTCCCTTTCGGTGACTCCCATTGCAGAAGTTGAAGGACAGCAGAAACGCAGAGGAACGTCTCATAGGTTCTTTGTAAAATGTGCATGAACAACCAATTACGGCATACGATAGTACAATGATAATACAGAAGGAAGAATTCAACATCTTTCCAAATACCTCCACCAAATAACTAGAAACTAAGCCGAAATAGTATCATTATCTCTTACATCCTTCTTTGAGAAGTAACAATCGTCGTGGCTGATAGAAGTTAAGACTCGAAAACCCTGCTTATACTGTTTTAAATTAACACCGGTATTTATCTTTCACGGCATAATGTAATTCAAAATTTACATTTAGTTTCATTTCTTTTATTTTAACTCTGATTACCTAAGAGAAAACGGAATTTCTTCGTAAAACATAAAGAAATTTTTCCTCGGGGTACTTATAAAATAAAGCCGAGTATACGAAACAACCAAACATGAATATAAGACTTTCGTTTAAAAATATTTACATCTAACAAATTTATTGCAATAAAATATTTAACCAGTTCATTTTCTCCTCTACAATAAAACATCGGGTGATCAGAAAATAGGATTTTCGATAAAATAAAGTACTGGGCGTTCATCCAAGAGTTCTTTAACTATACAAAAATCTAGCACTTCTACAAGATAATATAAGCCTGCACAAACTAACCATTATTCGAAGCTTCACCGTTAAATGCAATTAATTTGTTCTCGTTTCCAAGCAATGTTCCCCGGTGACCGTGGGATCGAAGGTCTGCTTCATCATTCACCCCTGCAATTTTCCCTCGAGCCGAGCGGGGGTGTCTCCTACGATACGCATCACCTTTCTGCCAATTATTTCTAACCACTGAATCGCTAAATTCGCTTTCCGAACAGACGATTCTTCTAAACAGCAGAGGCGAGTCAATTACCTAACTCATAATTTTCATTTATCGCGAGAAAATGTACGTACTAAATCTACTACGTAACAAAGCAATTATAAAATAAGCTTCTAGAATCATAATATATTTCCTTCATATCCTAAAGAAGTTAGTCGTATACTAAATTAGTCCGAGAAACTAACTTGCTATTCTAAGAAAGAAAGCTGATGCTTCCAAGTTTTAAGGTAAAAAAATTTATAACAAAAGACTGAAACTGAAGGATGTGATTGGTACACAAAGAGAATTTCGCAGGCATTAAGATTCTATGAATAATTCTTTCCAGTTAAACGATAAATTAAGACGCAATTTTAACTTAATTGATATGCACATAATATCAAATTTACGACAAATACGGACGACAGAACGAAAGCAATGAGGCAATTCACAAAATAAATCCTCAGACTTCAGAAAAGAAAATTATTCCACACCGAAAGGAAAGTCCATAGCACACTTCAAATTCTAAAGGAATATTTTCAAACAATTTTATCTTCATTTTTCTCCGTGTTGGATCTCGATTCTTATTTAATAACACCGCTATGTTGTAGCAAAGAGGAACAAACTAGCTAGAGATTCAAAACACATGACGCTGACTTAAAGTTCCAGACAATCGGACTTTTTCTGGACTGGTTTAATAGGTTATGTAACTTCCATAATTATTAAGATGGATAGGAAGAGCAATATTATTATCTGCTTCTTTTTACGCCTAAAAATCATAGCATAGAAAAATAAAAACAAAAACCTTGCACCTTGCCACCTATTGTAATGTTTTGATGGAATGTCTGACAAAATTTCATGTTCTTAATTAGAAAAAAAGTTAAGTTGTGCTAAAATTCTATAAACATATAGTGCGGAACAAATAATAGAAGAACCATTTTCTGTTGAAAAACCTAGAGAGTCTTTAAGAATGTCAAAGTAAAAGGAATAAAACTCGTTCAATAACGCGATCTACACTTGAGAAACGTGTAGCTGACAAAAAGTCTAACCTCCTTTTACTTCGGCGATATTAAATTATCCACATATAACCAGAGAAAAAAAAAGCTGATCAAAGAGATTTTTAGGGCCCAAATTCTAAAACTTCAAGCATTTAACATTCTTCCAGGGTCAACTACTGATTGACTCTGCTACGTATCCTTAGCATATGGGAGAGAAGTAAGAAAGTACCCTAGCATAAAAAGTATGCTGAATTCAATTCCAAAAAATCGTGAAACAACCACCGAGGACAGGAAAAAATTGAAATAAGGATAGAGAGATTAGAGGATCCTCAAAAGATGGGGATTGGGAGATGGGGATGTAAAGAAAAGGGGGATGGGAAGAATGGTACCGCTCTTCTGGCAACAGGATGTGTTCATGTGTTCAACCTACATTCTCCACGCGGGGGGGAGAGCAAGATTGCTAGAGGAGGGGAGCGTGCTAGGTGTGGTAGTCTGGGATGGGAAGGGGTAAGTGGAGAACGGAGTGCTTCCCCCGGTAGAAGCAATTTGTGAAGCCGTCGCCCCGCTGGCTGAGACTGGCGATCTTGTGGAATTTCGGACAGGTTTGTCTGTATCTTGATGAACCGCGAGAAAAGTGAGATGTGAAGTAAACGTGCGTTTATCGGGGCCGATACGCAGACTGCTGCGTCATAACCGATATCCGAAATTATTCCGAGCGATTTCGGAGCCGAGAAGTGGGTGTGTTGATAACGGGGTTCGCAAGGATGCGGGTTGATTCGATGAGATCCCTTCCTGGATCCTACGATGTTATGCGAGAGTTTGAAAAGTGCTACTACGGTAGGGAAAGCCAATAGGAATATACAAAAAGAAATGAAAAGAGAAAATGACGGCGGAATTCAAAAACAGCAACTAAAAAAATACTGAAGAGAAATTCAGCTTAATAGAAATGAAAGCTGAAATTTGATGGCCATCGTCGATATTATATTAAAAGATCTGGCACCGAGTTTTGCAATGAATTTCTGTAGAAAATAATATTATTTTCGTACATTTTTAAAAAAGGATCTCAAGCTCTCATCTTGGATTACAATTACATATATACTATAACGTATATATACATATAATTTGTATTTAAGTTGGGTGCTAACATTTAGCAGTTCTAACTGATAGATTCTTATATCTAAGCATAAGAATGAAAGCTCCCAACCAGGGTTACCCTCACGATTTGCAAGGAAATTGCTCAACGTATATGCGAAATTAAGCTTTATCACCCAAAATATTCATACGAGTAGAAATCAGGATACGTATTTGATCATATACGATACATAGTTTTTATGAATGCAATTAAAAGGTTATAATTCAATTCTAAGGCTCATATGCATCCTCACCTCTACCTGGATGTATAACGGTTTGTAAACATGTTTATAAAGTGACAGCACGTAACTTATATTTTGCTCCAAGGATGTCAATAAAAATGTCATTCGAATAAAAATAAATGAAGTTCGGCGGAAAGGATGGATAAAAATTGAATATCCATCACTAAATTGTATCGACTCTCTGACCAAAAAAAACCCATTCTTTAAAAAAGTTTTTCCACGATACAATTTTGGATACATACCATCGAGTTAACCTTGAGGAATAACTAAGAATATTACACTGAAATTATAATTGCTACAACTCAACGTCATCCTGAAACATCACCAAGAATGTGTACGATATTTCCGTAAAAATTTTCGTCGGAGCCACCAGGAAAATCCCGAGCTTTTTTGAATGGAGAATCAAAAACTTTTAAGGAACGAAAATCATTGCAGGCATCGTTATAATGACTCACTAGACGATCAACAAAAACGAAGGCATAATCCACTCTCTGTGGAATGCATCGGAGATATTTCCGTCGTGTGGAAAGAATACCGAATCGATTGAATTTTTATCGACTGCATATGCTCAGGAATTTCGTAGCGAATAGGGCATTTCCGGATCGCAGACTTCTGTGGAGTACAGAATGGAATTCAAGGTAGTTACTGTCACGCTTCACAGAATGAAGCGAAGGTAACCGAGTCGCTAAAACACAAAAGATATCCTGTTAAGTCAGAGAGGAAATTTAATTGAAAAAATTTACATCCGACGAACCGTGAAGGAGGCAAAACGAGAGGTTACTGTGGAGTAATGAATAAAACAAATCGGAGAGCAATTAAACGGGTCGATAAATCGCTGGAATGATTCCGATGTTTGGATATTGAATTATGGTCAGATTCTTAGTCAATTTAGCAGAGTTAAGCATAATTTTAGAACTCTCAACTCCTACAGGACAACTTTATTCGCAGAATACAGGATTTATCCGATAAAATGAATCATAATTTGAATCTAAGGAGTAACTGAATTAATTCCAACGATTATGAAAGGAAAAAGATAATATTCGGAAAATATTTTCCCCTTAAATGATGAAATTAAAGAGGGCAGAGGTAGATGGCAAAAGATAGAGATTAGCAATCTTTGTAAATACAAAATTTCCGAAGTATTTTTAGATTAAACAGTTGATAGCTATAGTTAAAAAAACATTTGAAATTAATGTCATGATTAAAATAAGTATCTTAGTCTTATTTCATAGTTCTTGTCTTTCAAAGTCATCAAGAGATTGTGACATCACGCTTGCTAGTGAACGATTTCCCTTAAAAACCAACTATTAATTATTTTAAGAAAAATAACCCGTGAAGAAATCGTACACCCGCTTTCCAATCGAGGATCGTTACACACATTTTCTCCCCGTTATTACTTGAGCGAGTTGCTCTGAAAAGGGATAACGGCCACAGAATCAATAATGGAGTAAGGAGGACAAATGCTAACAAGCAGTAATCGGGAAACGCCGCCACAAAGCTGTCATAAAAAATCGCATTTATCACTACTCTAAACGTTACCTCATAGGAAGTGTAGAGGAAACAGCTCTACTTCGAAGGACGGAGGGCTCACAAAGTGATAGAGGAAAGAATTACGAATAGGACATCGGCTGTTATTCTCAATTTTATGTTCAGCGACTATGAGGAAGAGGACGTATGATTTAATTCAATCTAGTGCGTGAGACGTAGATAAATACGAGTATAACAGGAGTCGGCAAGGAAATCTACCACTACTAGCTACGCAAATTGAATTACGAAAATGTGAGGCTGCGGGAAATTGATTTTAGATTACGTCTATATTGAATTACAAACACTGTGGCACTGGGTTCGAGACCTGTTGGATACCTTGTAATCGCAACTAGTTAAGCTAATATCAGCGTTTATTTCCTAAAAATACATGATAATCAAATTAAGAAGGAAACATATATACTCTGAGGAGAAAAATTGAACTTTGATCGACTTTTCTTTTACGTGACTGAACTTACGTTTGATTGCGTGTTATGGGTGTACATAACTAAGAAATCCGAACGAAATAAATCAAACCCATTTTAAAAATTTTATACTCTTCTCTAATATTAATTGAATGGGATACGATTCCTGGGGTTTGATCAACAATTCAAACATTCAACAATTAAAAACAATTCGCTGGAAAAAATTTAATACGACAGCCGGTAAAAGCCGACGCTGGGGCATTGTTGTTGAACCTAAAAGCAGAGGTATGCAACCTAAAATAATATCCCTTTATCGAGGCCAATAAGACGAATTTCAATTCGTTTCCGCGAAGAGAATTCGTCGTCTTCACATTTACAGCAGTCTTCAGAACCCTGATGCAGATACACTTGCGCGAATTCACTGATGAGAAAGCGATAAATCGATTGGTAAACCTTCGACGTTCTTTCATAGCATTTGGACGGCAGGAAGGAAGAAAACGTTACACGGCGAGAATCGCTCCCACAGCCGAGGTGAAATCGGGAGCATGACAATATCCGTCTGCTTTCCTCGCAATTTCGAACGCAGAGAAAACCTGTTGCTCACGCGATCATAAGTTTAAACAAATTCCATAGAGCTATCGATGGCTCGTTGAAATGCGCGCCGTGTTTCGATATGGGTCGGAGGATATCGCGTTCTTCTTTCCCTCGGAGCACATTCGTAGCACACGACAACACAATTCCAATTACTTCCTTCTTCGACCCGCCAACTCTCCTAATATGGACTATTTCGGGAAGTAATACTACGACGCGGGTATTGTTGGCGAATCGTGTTTTTATTTCGAGAGCAGGAGATTCTTGTATCACTCCGTGACAAAACATAGGAATCTCGCAGATACGGTACCGTTTCCCGAGGCAACGCGTAAAAATATAGAATGACCGAAAACATACCTCTAAACGAAGGCGTATTGTACAAATGAGAAACCATTCAATAGATATTGAATGGTTTACATTATGATTGATGTCCCACTATTACTTATGAACCATTAATAATTATTCCTTACGTAGAAAAGCTACTAAGTAACAATTTATCGTGTTAAATGACAGATGTTGATATTAAAAATTGCATGAAAAAAATGCATAGATGAAATAGTAAATTTATTTTACGCAAAAATCTCATGAATAAATTAGTGATTGTAAGCCATATTCTAGGAAAGAATATGCCCTATATTCTTATTACTATCTATTACTATCGCGTGCGAAAGAAATTTATGGAAATAATACAACCAATTCTCTACGTAACTACAGCTGAGGCAGCCAACATAAATTGTCATAATTAATAATACTACTAGAAGACCATTTCCTGGATCACATACTAACTTTATTCACGCACTTAAAACCTAACGTTCTACATCAACCCAAGAGCCTCCAAGGACGATGTATTTCCCACTTACTCCACGATATATGGGCACGCTAAAATAATACTCGGCACTTGTTGGGAAAACACCTCGTACCACCCAAAGAGCAAAGCGAATTTAAGGAGCCGATTAAAAGGAACAGAGGATCCCGAACGCTCGACAACGGCGCCACTTAACACCTGGATAAGAGCACACCCTCGGAATGTACTGCACGCCTTGAATTTGCCACCGATTACGAGAGATTCGACAATGAGAAAAAACTTAAAGATCTCCGCATCCGGAACTCGGGAGGGCTAAAAAACGGACTTATTTATAACCGCGTAGCCGTCGATGGCGCTTTCGGAAGGAGCAGACGGGTAAAAAAGCAGCGCCCATCTCGAAAAATTGCAAGATGGCATATTACCGTTGTTTAAATGTCCCGAAGAGTGTCGTGAGAGAGCTGGGTGTAGTGTGGGAGGGGGATAGGGTCGCGGTTGTGGGGTGGGGGGAAAGAGGGACGGCAGACGGAAGGTTCTCTCTCTACTTCTCTCACTCCACCCCCTACCACCGGTCAATGAACTCTGCTGGCAGAGGAATGCAGAGGAGGGGGGTGAGGGAGAGAGTGGAGTTCTCCCCGTCTGTGGAGAGAAAAAGAGAGACGGAAAGAGAGAGAGGGCCTCCTCCATTCATGACGGATTCCTTCAATGGAGAGGATTCAGCGGCAACGGAGCTGCCATCTGTGCGGTCGAGGTGGGAAGCGCGTGCTCCCCGCCGAGCGCGCGCGTCGACGGAGGCATCCGTAACTACGTGATCGAACTCTTCCGAACTAATAAACACGTTGATCTCCCTTAACGAGCAGCTTGAAATTTCTTTCTAACGTTTCCTCGCATCTAACGTAGATTCTGCTCGAGTTGAAGCGGTGGACTACTGATGACGTTACAATGGAAAAACCAGACTCAGTTTTTCAAGAAACGCGAGGAATTTGCTAACGTTACGGAAATTAAAATATCAGAAATTCCAACAATGAACTTTTAGAAGATTTGGCTTAAATTTTAGAGGAGGAAATAAAACAATTGAAAATTTAGACCTTAGCGTTTGCGTATCAGGATTTATATTAACTAACCTGTTAACATTTCTATAGATGAATAAAAATAATTTATAACTTTCCGTAATTTCGTTTTTTCTTTGTGGTTTCATTTCTATTCTCTCCTCTAGCAGTTACACTACAGGGAGGACACTTCTAACTTGGATATCTGACTAATAAAATTGATAATTGACATAGAATATTATTCGAATGTCGCGGAATACGAAATCAATCACTTAATTTTTAAATACATCGGATTTATAAATTTAAAATTCTGTCCTCTCCAACTCCATAAAAATTGCTATATCACCACTAGATTTAATTTCGTGCGACCACAAAAAATAGTCGGAAACTAATACAGATATGGCTGATAAACCACTTCTACTAAACTGACTTTAAGGCACTTATAATCAGAAACGAATTCTACTCAGAACGAAAATCAAAATGAAATCTACTAAAAAAAAACTTCGCATCCAAAGTTCGAAAAAGACTTACATTAAGTATACAATCACTTTTTTGTTCATGTTTGAATTCAGTTAAAGACGAAATAACACCGTTTTTCTATAGAAAATTAAAAACATTGAACAGAATCTGCGTCAAGTTTCTCTAAAAATACTTAAACTAAATCTATACTACAAATAATCTATACTAAATACATCTACATCACCACGCAACGAGTTTGTTCTTTCAGTACATGGTTGATAATATAAATATACAGTTACGAGATATTTGTCATATTTTATCTAGACATATTTTGAAGAAAGATTGATTTCTGGAAACGATGTATTAGTATATAATTACAATTGCATCTTTCCATCGTAAATTTAAGAAGATTCGTACAATAAAATCTACAATAGATTGAAATCCTAATAAACTTCCTACGCAATCATAATTTACCCAACTATCGCAACCATCTACTCTCCCTCACAAGAACTATAAACCTCCGCCTAAAAAAACTTTTACACAAATCCTCGCTCCTGGACCTTTTTTCCTCATCTGCTCACAATACAATAGATATAAGCGTACATTTCACCAACAATATTCATCTATTTTTCAATCCATTAACAATCCGGATAACGCATTAGACAAATAATCACAATTTTCCCCGAAACATCAATTTCATGCCCGAAGTAAAAGAAATTTAGATAAATGGAGCGTGCAAAGAATATAGTTTCCTTGAAAATTCGAAACATCATCGTTACATGAATACATATAATATAAGATGCAAACTGTTAATGTCACAGTAAACTGTCAGCGAGATACGTGATGGTACAGCAGATATTTCACTACTCAGAACAGCTTGACAGAGGTGTGAGTCAAATACATAGACAATCCATGATGTCATTGAAGAGCACATGACGTAAAGAGTTATAACAAAACTTATATGGAAACAAATATGGAAGATATGAATCCTGGACATAATAATTCGTCACAAACAGACGTGCTTACGACCATTTATTACCTTTAGAGAGATACATAAAAGTAATTTGGACACAAACAACTCGCAAGCGTGTACAAAAATGTATTTTATGGTAAGGACACTACAATTTCTGTCCATAAGTCTACACTGCCTCCTTCAAGAACGATTTCCAGGAGTGTCAAATGGACAAAATTCAATCCACGGGTGTGTAACCAATCTGCGACTTCCTGAACCTCGGACGACATCTTCCGAGCAAGTCGAATTCCTTGCAATCTTGAGCAACGTACGTGGTCCTTCCGCGGTGGCTGGGACCACGGGGGTTGTACAATCTAGCCAATCTACCACTCTCTCGTCCCGGGATACCCCAATACAGTGATTCAGAAGGTGTGAACGCGAGCAAAGAGATGGAAAGCCACAAAAATGCTACCGATCCTAAGCACTGCATCTTCGCCTTTTCTCTGTATATCGATGCTGGACCAGAAGGCGACGTATCAAGATGATTGAACAGCTCGAACTAACTGATGCCGTCGACCGGCTGCGGGGGTATTTTTTTAAAAAAGAAAGAAGATGGAACTATTGGTGAGGAGAGGATGAAATCTTTAAAATAAAAACAGGATGGCGAAACGGGAGGAAAACATCCGGCCTAAAGTTTCCAGCTGAATTTACGCTGGACGCATTTCCTTAAAGATAGAAAACCACAGATTTCCGGAGATTTAAATCGAAGAAATCCGGTTCCTTCAATACACATCTTCGAATATATCATAACTTATGATTCAGCTGTATTGAAAAGTACAACAAACATTGAAACCTAACGATTACAGTAGATTTAATTCCAAAACGGGTCAAAGGAACGTAATTTACTTATTACAGGAGGGAACGATACATAACATAATGGAGAAGACACTGAAACCGAAAAGGCAGAAGATACTCAAGTAAAACCACATAATAATTATTCGAATTGAAAATCAGACATATTGTATTCTTGTTGCTGTTAATTAAAACTTTCACGAACGCGTATTGAAAAATTATTTTTATGAAACACCTCTTTGTATGTATATAGATATATATATATATATACATACAAAAAAGTGAATTTATGTATGTATATATATGTATGTATGTATATATATGTATGTATATATATGTATGTATGTATGTATATATATATATATATATATGTACCAATTCGAATATGATTCGGAAAAGCAATTCGATTGAACACTTATGTATGGGATTGGATATAGACTGAGAATAGATTTTAATAAAAAAACTAAAAACACATACACAATCGATATGGGTAACAGGCGATGAAATAAAAAACCTCATTTCGTAGAAGAACAACAATTTAAAATAGGGAAGAAGAGCGCGTAAATTTGGAAGTTATTCAGTTAAATTTAATAGTTTATGGCAGATTAAAGATCTAGAAAATGGAAATAAAAGAATAAGATTTGAGTGATACTTGAAACCCGAAACGGGAAAGCGGGAGATAGTTGTTTCAATTTCGACCGCCTCATTCTATGGAAGATATTTCAAAGGTTCTAAATATTACCCTATTACTAAAGGAGAAGGTATGATGAAAACGTATACGAATTATAAATTTACATCCGAAAATCAACGCTCACTTGGAAGGTTTCAGTTACGGAAGGATCCATCCGTTAAAAATTATTATGACTCTTTTAAATTACATTATATCAACACGAAGCGTACAATGACGCTGACGTTAAATCTTGGGAATAATCGAATGAACTCCTTAGGAAGATAACTGGGGAATGCATATGACGATAAATCAAGCTCAAAGAATTGATAAAATTCATAACGCTACAAAAATGAAAAATGAGATATATATACAAGCATAAACAGGAACCGATAACATACATATACACTTTTCAAAAAAAGTAATAGATCTATAGTATCCACTGGTGAAGTTTTTATTATTTAATCTACTTTTAATCGCGTTTTAAAAAATCGTAATCTAAATGTGAATGATAGAATGTTTCAATCTAAATCTTAGGATATTAAAGATAAATCTAAATTTTAAGATATTTAGAGCTTATAGTCTTCGAGCTTGATTTAAATCTCTATGTCTTTTCAAAATTATAACATTTCCGCTTTTAACATTTTTTGCGATAATTTTTCTAATTAAACGTCAATTTGCGTAAAAGAAAACTACTAGTACACCGTAAACAATCAACTAATAAACTAAACTACTTTCTTCAATACAATTCTAATTCTTCTAAACGATTTTCTTCAGTGTTCTTGTCACTGAAGAAAACCGTGAACAAAATCCCCAAATAAAAGAACGATTTTCATAATGTTAGATTTTCCTAATATATTTTACCGAGAATACTTCAATCTTAATGCAACACAATCAAATTTTTGAAACAAACTAAGTACATTCTGACAACAATGAAGCCGAAAGTCATCAAGCTTCAACTATTCTTACGTGTGAACGAAATTTCGACGTACTTATACGAGAAAATTATATTATATATCATCAAAATCTTACTCTATAATAAATCCTTATCGAGTGTAAAGATAATTTTGCAAGATATTTTAGGTATAAATCCGCAAAACAACACTTTAGCAACCGAGAAAACGACTGGCGCATTATTCCTGTAGTTCTCAGCCCGACCAAAGCGCCGCGCCACCGTCGCAGACAAAAAGTTTCACGGCAAGATTACGAGCTAAATTCCTTTTTTATGATTTCTCAAAGACAAATATTTTATTAACTAAGGGATAAGGAATTAATGAACTATTTTTTTAAATACTTCAACCTCACAACATACAATTTTATCATCCATATCAACTATTTCATTACACTTCCACCTAAAACTTCTGAGGACAATTAATTAGTAAATAGAGAGTTGTTTTAATTGATTTCATTTAAATTAATTTGAAGAGTCGTTTAAACACCCTTAATAAAATAATTGATCTAATTGTTGCGATCCTTTCCGTAAGACAACCTGAGCATTAACCGCATCACTATTCTCTGAAAATCGATTTTAAGCATTGCGATAGAATCGAAACGACTCGAACAAGCCTATCATTAAATTTTATTTGCTTTACCATTTATTAATCATCAGGTACGGAACATATGCTGGATAAACACTTCTCAGGTGCGAAATGATCAGCTAAACCAACACCTCTCCTCAAAACTATAAATATCTTCCCTATTAATCACTATCTCTGCATTGCAGCGGTTTCGTATACATTTCTTACGTAAAAATCACTTAAAATATTTTCCGTGAATGCGGCTTCAAAAAAATCGATCGAACCAGTAATACATATTTTACGTAAACCCGAATCCACGTGACACAATTTGACTTGTTGTTTCGATGTTAAACTAAACAAGCTAATATGATCACTTTAAACTGCAACTCGAGAAAATTGAAAGTTGAATTGCGGAATCCTGAAACTGCTTTCTTTCCGAAAACGTTGACTGCCAAACATTTTACGCCGAATTCTAGTATTAATATGATCGTAAACAGAAATGCTTTAACAGTTTAAATGGACCTAAAAAAATCCAATTATTTGTAAATATAAATTTGAATAACGGTAAAAATCTGTAACCCGGTTTCTTACGTTCGTAAGAACTAAACGAAGTTTTAATCACCCGTGGGAAATCAGTTCAATTCGATTGTTCTTCCAGATATTTTTAAAAATATTCCTTCCTTCATGAATTTCCACAAAATCTTAAATTTAAAGGGAATTAAAACAGAGACGAGGATTTTTTTTGCTATCCTTACAAACTCATTAATTTACGTTTAGACGCTTGAAACACTAATGACTTTAAAACATGAATTATCACCAACTGTAATAACATCCAAAAATGATGAATTTATTATTTTCTATGATATCTAAAATAAAAATAATTCAACAAAAAAGTTAATGAATTTGCGCGATGGAAAATGGGTTTGACAAAAACGGACAAGCTCCATTACGATCTTACGGTGTTTGGTGATTGTAAAAACGAAAAATACTGAGCCTTACGGAAATATAAGATTATATTACGAAAAATCGAATCATGAAATGGATTATTAAAAACCATAGTAACCTAATAACAACAATCCAACGTGAAAAATACACAAAACAGTATAAAACTAAAATATTGTTGTTCAAACTCAAAGTAACCTTATTGACAGTAATTTTCAATAATCTCAATTCTGCGAAAATATTAGGGTGCTTTAGAATATGATGAATAACGTGCGAGGGTCTGAGAGCCGATGTGCGAAGGGAGCATGAAGTGCTATAGATGGAGTGAGAGAACAGGGGAGGGCATGATGGCGGCCATGCTCTACACCAATGAGAGCTAAGAAAACTCGAGACGGAAAGGTATGCGGTCTACAGAAGTACCAACATAACAGTTTATCACAGATGACGTGATGAAGACGACGAATAGCGACCAACTACTCGATTGAGAGTTTACTTTGAATCGATCGCGGGCATTTCACCTCCGAATAAACAAGAAACAACACAAAATTCAAAGTAATAACACATTGCAGATATTTTCGAACTTGGAGGCAAGGTATAACAAATCATGACTAGTATTATTATCTTTACAAGGAAAGCTAATAATTATTTAGAGGAAATAACTAATTTATTATCTACATTATTTATAAAATCTAATTTATCTTATAACACATCGTGACTTTTATAAGTAAAATAAATAGCTTAAAGCAAAAAATACTTACCAAGAGTTCAAAAACTAAGTGCGATAGAAGTGCAGTTATCATAAGCACCTAATTAAAGTTCAAACATGACCGTAAAGTGAATAATAACGTACATCAAGTAGAACTATACGATTTAGAGTATATACATAGGCAAACTTGTTTTTAAATCTTAGTATTATGAAAAAATGGGAAAAATTCAATAGTTTCTACTTTGTAAGTCATACAAGTGAAGTCTCGTAACTTATATAATCAAAAAGATTAATTGAAAAAGAATTTAGAATAAAAATATACTTATCAAGATAAGATACCATGATTTTATTCTAATTAAGTTCTTTTCATCTATCATTTTTTTATTGGAAAAAAACAAAAAAAGCATGCATATTAATGTGTCATTTATGGTTGGCTTATAAATCTTAAAAAGAATTGTGAAAAATTCAAGAAGAGTTAAAAAGGCTAACAAATTAAGCATCTGAATATAAGGTAATTAAACTTCGACAAAAGAATCGGGAACCAGTCAGGATGAGTAAGTCATATCTGTAATAGTTGGACCAGATTGTAAGTAAATCAGAGTACAGGAATATAGATCAATTTAGCAACATTAAAAATGCATTATGATATTATACAAGAATCATTTTGTTTACAATAGATAGTCAAAGAAAATAAAACAGCTGAATAACTCCTTCAACTAGATAAAAACATGACTTTGTATTCTAATTCAACAATAATAGTAATTAAACTAATCATCCACTGCCCAATACATTTTCAGCAATCAAGTATTAGTAAAATTAAGATTATTAACATAAAATAACCAAAATGGATGATAAGTTTTGCAAAATTTGAAGATGTTCTCCAATTCCTTCTTTGTGATCTGGGATGGTGATTTTAAATAAGGACAATAAATTACATTCCCCTTATTTCTTTTTACTATATTGCTTCATTCTTTCATAGCAGCATATTGATCATTCTTTAAATTATGAACACTCAATTTTAATTAAATAAAAAACACACAGAATACTCAGACTATGGTTGCCTGCCTCAGTGGCCAAGTTCATAGCGCACTAGCACTAGTTCAAACTTTTGAGGTCCCAGGTTCAAGTCCTGGCAGATCAGAATATTTCCCAATCTAGGATAGTATTTATTTGTTTCTATTTATAGTAAATGTTAAATGTAAGAGTGGTCTTCCTAGACCCTAATTTGCCACAAAGGCTTATTATTATTATGCATTATCAACAGTAAGTGGTTTATGTATATTTCATATGATGTTTACTTTTGTATAACAAACTATTTGTTCATATATATTTAATTACTTCATGTTCCTCTGGAGATCAATATTATCAATAATTAGGTGCTAAAGCAGTTAAATTTAAACCAAACAGCTAAACAGAGTAGAGGAGTACACTTGATCATCTTTAAAAATTAATAAACTGCTGGATAATTAGCCATTCAATGTTCAATATCATCACAGAATCTTCAATGATTTAATGAACAAACTTATGAAATCTGAAATAAACACGATCGAATATTTGCTAAAGGATCTCATTTCAATGTTTAATAAGTAAAGAAGTTGATCGACGGAGTTTTCCACTAAAATGATTTGCATGACAATAATTTTCTTGTAAAAATGTGCATACATTTAAGAATGCTTACATTTAAGAAATTGTTTTTTATCATAATTCCCCGATTTTAAATAATTATAAATTATTCTATTTTCCAAGGTGAAGTGATTTATAGTTTCACATCATCTAATTTTCAAAAATTAGATTTTAAAATGATTAATACTCACCTGGCACTTTCAAATGTAGCAGATTTTGACTTTCCTACAGCTCCAAAACCAACACCAACCGCAAGACCCTCTAAAAGAATATGATCTTATGAGTGAATGGAATTAAAGGCAATCTATTTTATTCTTTCTTATTACCTTTTTAAATTATCAAATATACTTTATGTGACATCAATATTGTTTTACATTACTATCTAAATTTTGGATGTTCTCAAATTAAAGGTCAATCAGGGTATGCAAGCAATCAGGCCAATCATGGTCTGATTGATTCTTGCTAGAGTAGATTTTGAGTCATTAGTCCTATTCTTTTGCCTTAAGCTTTTCTTCATTTCAAAAACTTAATCTATAGCATAATTGAAAAGGGATCTCAAGGAGGTTTTACATCAATTACATTTGTTACTGAAAATAAACTCAATGAATTCATTTAGGACTTAACAAAACTAAATAAATATGATCTGAAGGAAAAGCACAAAAGAAATCTAAAAGAGAATAAAGCACAAGTATTGATATGGAAGACTTTTACAGCTATAGAGGAAATGAAAACACTCTCAGCCACATGCCCAAGGGTAGCTCTGAGAGTGTTTTATGTAAATATAGATATATCTTCAGAGTATTAAAATGCATTGATGAGGGAATAATTTAGAAGTAACCAATCATTGGATGTATAATCTTATTTTTCCATTTCATTCAGGGAACAGTGAAATTTTAATGTTACATGCATGTTTCTTTTCATATTTCTTAAAAAAAGCATGCAAAAACACAAAAAGGAAAACTTTATTTTGAAAACAAAAAACAAACTCTGAGGTTTCTATATTAGATAATAACATTTTTAGTTTTTAATTAATATTAAGTTCTATTATTAATTAATTTTAATTTAATAGTTTTTTACTAAAGAGCAATATTTTCTTCATAGCAACTGTTCTTGCTACACTTTTAACCCTGTAAAAAAATAATTATTATGGGTAACCATAGATTAAAAAATTCAAACATCCAAAACTAAACCTTGAGACCTCAAGCACTAACTGTTGGTACACCACTTCAAGCACTAACTGCTGGTATACCACTCAGCCATCAAGGTTAAGCGATATTTTACTCAAACCCCTCATTAAATTGTTTTCTAAAGACATAACAAATTATCCCGCAGTTAGAGGCAAATATATTTTTCCAAAAATATTAGGATTGGCAGCATAAGATAGGATTTGATACTTCATGAATTATTGAAACAAAATAAAAATATTAATAAATATATACAAATAAGGAGTATTTTTTTAGAATTATACTCATAAAAATTTAATAATGAGCAATAAATAAAGAACAATTGTTGAGAAATAAAAGGATTAATCTCGCCCCTGGTGTGATATAATGGAAGCCTAAACAATTAGTTGAACTGAGAAAGGGTCCAATACATCTGATAGGAACCACACCAATTGCACTCCCCTTTTGGATGGCATCTTATAAGCAAGCAAGGATTATACATATAGAATTTCTGTTTGTGAGGATTCTCATTCAATAACAATGATTAGATTAATAATAAATAATACATAATAATAAATAAATTATATAGGAATAAAGTAATTGACTAATAACCTCATTAACCATTATAAAAAACTATTTTGTTTAACATAAAGTATTGTGAATCAATATATTTCTAACAATTATTCAAACTATCTTATTCATGTCTAGTTACTTATTTCCCTGAATAATAAAAGGAAATATATAATTGATAGTCTTAACCGTATTTTAAAAATGCACAAAAGTAACTGAGGGTAATAAAAAGATCTTAACTATATCTCACGCATCAGACTTAATTCAGTAATAAACCTCATAAATGAGCACTTAACATAAACAGCTTAATGTGAAAAGAATGATAATTGAATTTTCCTAGAGAAGCTTAAAATATCAATTTCAAATTAACTAAGAAAATCAATTATTACCTATAAGTGTTAGGGATTAATACCATTCCACATAAACTTTGGTTAGTATCAATCACCATACTACAACAAATGATAATATTACAAACCTCACACACATTTTATACTTTTTACAGTATGGTATTAGTGGTAGTAAAGTACATGTTGTTAAATAAGATCCTGAGGAAAATTGGTTTGGATCGGGAAAATCAATGACAATGACATTCAGGTTGCTCACAAAGAGGTAAAGCAGATCAAAATAACCAATAGGATTAATAAATTAATTCTAATCAATAGCTAATGATTAATCAACTTTAACTATACTATATATACATATATATATGTTGAAAATGGTTTATAGGACCTCAATGATTTCAAATAAAAACAGCCTATTCCACATTAATACATATTATGTAATATAATAGACTATAAAAAAGATGGATTTCATTCTAATTACCGTATTTGATGGCATGTAAGATGCACCCTCTTTAAGTAGGCCACTAGCAAGGAAAAATAGTTTGTCAGTCAAAACAGTCTGTGCGACAGCACGGTACCACAATAACATAATGACTTACTACTGCTCTGTTCCCATGCAATTCAGCATAATTTAACACTACTAGTTTATACTAATGGTGTGGCTTAATCTCTTGTTTCCTTTAATCATACTTCCAAGGGTATTTTTTTTTTAGAAATAGTTTCAAGCACCTATACAATACCTTTAAATATAAGACACAAGTAAATTTTTTGAGGCCTAATTTAGGAAAAAGATGTATCTTTTATGCCTTCAAATATGGTATATAATTGTAAAATTTTCTCAATATAATATATGATTAAAATATTTGATAATTTTTGGATGATAGCCTTTTTTGTTAGATTAGCACTAATAAAATAACAAGTGCAATGAGGAAACATTACTCGAAAAAATTAAAATATCTATGAAGATTTTCACTATAATGACTAATTTTTATTCATAGAATTATCAAGAATGGATATCATCAGAGAACATAAATCAATTATATGAACTTGTATTAACTCCATCATAACAGTAATGAAACTATAGCTCCAAAATTATGGGCTAAAAATAAGGGAAAGTTATTAGAAAACGACTTTATGACTTGATATACTCCAAAAATTAAAAAATAATATAAACTGAATAATTTCAATCACTTCTATTAATGTCTTTCATCTTACCAAATGTTAGAAAAAATGAAATTCAAGGAAGATAAGATGCACATACCAGGAATATTATGCACAGTGATAGCCACAACTAAGAGAAGTATTCGCCTCCATTGTAAAGCTTGACTATCCAATGCATTGTGTTGAACAAGTCCTTGCTCAGCAGTATCTTCACCATCTTTATTATTGCGTCCAGCCAAACCTCGACGTCTAGCAGCTACTCTATCAGAAGAGGAATTTCCTTCCAGGAATCCTTTCAGTAAAGGAAAAAGATAGCTTATTCTTTTAATTGTATAATCAAAGATAAATAATTCTGTATGATATTACAATACTACTTAGCTAATTTTAAAAATTCATGTTCAAAAGATGGATATCAAGTAGACAATATTATCATCTACATTTCTAACAAAAGAAATAAAGTTCTGCATTACTTAACAGTTGTAATATAAAAATTAAGACAATGTTGCAGTAACTAATAAAACTACAAAATGCATAAATAATATCACTAGAAAACAAACACTTCAAATGAAAATAAAACCCAACTGATGTATTGATGTGAGAAAAGCTCTTCAGTAATAAGTTTGAGAGTTAGAAATGTCAATTATAATTTAAATATATTTCTTATTAGATCAAAATGGTTTTATTTATGAAATAAGTTTTGTAATAAAATATGCATATTCAAAACGTGTATATTATAACAAAATATTACCACTGAAAAATCAATGACAAATAGATCAGATTAACCTAAGCCTTGTGATAATTTTCTCATATTCAAGTATGATTATCTACACAAAGGTTGTTCAACCATGTGTGACTCACAGATAACCTCTCTTCATACAGTGAAGATAAAGTATACATTGTCTACAAATTGTTCAGATAAATAACTTACATACCACTAATCAGATTTTACTTCACAAAAAAAATTGTTTGAAAGGATAAAGTTCATCATTTCAAAATATTTGTACACTGATAAGAAATTGTTCAGATAATCTTTTTATTTTATCTACAGATCAAATTGTGAATTTTAAAAATTCTTTTTTAATTTTTCTTGAATCACATTTTCTTCGATTAAAACTTTATTTACTAAAGATCAAAATAATTAATTAAGTTTCACTGCATAACGTTTTACACTAGTAATTGAAAGAGAGTCAATCAAAAGAAACTATAACGTTCTTAATATACATACCATCTATCGTTGTAGCCTCAGTCTCTCTGAGCTCATCATATTTTTGGTAGTTATCACAGTCAGTTTTTGCAGTTTTACCACATACTTGGAAAGCTGTTATTAAATAAAGATTTCAATATTAACATTTCTTTGAATGTGGTATTTTATAAGTTATGATTTTTAAATAAACTACTTAAGTCATTTAAAATGAAAGAAATTAGATGAAGTTTCAAGCAAGATTATTTAATATTTACCTAATAGTAATCCCGGAGATTGATGTTTTTCTTTCGTGTTGGTTATCGCGAAAAGTATCGCATCTGCGATTTCTAAAAAGAGAGCGCCGGTAAGAAATCCTATGGCGGAAGGAAGAAAAGCTAGACCACCTTCAAAACCAAGCTGAGTTTCAGATGCTTCGATTGCCGGTGCTAACAAAGACCAATATGAAGCCGCTAGCATTACTCCACCAGCAAATCCTAGGCTCCAGTCCAAAAGTTTTCTCTAAAATTCGAAAGAATTGCTAAAATAAATTTCAGAATCATTCGAAACGGTTCTATAAGAACAATTTATCATGTATAAGTTACATATTCTAGTAAATACTGATAACTGAGAAAAAATGTTACTTTCTAATTATTTTTAACTTAAAAAGTTTAGCAAAAGTCCTTTAAAATTCAGTAGTAAAATGAAAAAATATATTCGTATTACATTCATAAAACTAATAAACAATTATTTACGTACATGAGAGCCGCGTATTAAAGCTACCATTCCTGCTCCAGCAGCGGTGAGTCCCCATGTTAAAAAAGTACCTAATAATGCCTGTACGACTGGATTGTACCCTTGAATCATTTTGATATCAGAGATAAAATTACAAGATGTTTGTATTAAAAGTTGTTAGTACATACATCCTTGACATTGAACGGTGTACACGTACGCGACAGCTTTTTGCCTTAACTTTTTTATAATACACCTTGTTGACGTAGTCATGATATACGACAACAGATGGCAAGGGAAGAGACAAAAGAGACTAAAGTGAACGGCGGTAGATTCATACTTTTGATTCGAAGTTTGATAGCGGGAAATACTTTATCAGAATAATACTACGCATTTAGATCGAATTTACAGGTCGTAAAATCAAAATTTTCATTACATAATATTTTAATTAGTTAGGAGACTCTAATTATAATGCACTAGAAAGATTCACGATAAGGTAAGTTAGATTAATATGTAAACAAGTCAAGGATTACTGAAAAACGGAATATCTTGCATATAAATGCATGCGGCTGAAAGTTCAAACTGAAAAATAAAATAAAACAGAGGAAAAGGAAACGTTCAACAGGGACAAGAACTAGGCATTACCAGACAGCGTAAGCAGTAGATATGGGTTTGCGTCTAATAAGTTGTAAGTGACGTCATTATTTTCCCTTTCCGTGTTTCTTCAAATTTTGCAAGAATCGAATTAAATTGAAAATCAATGTTGTGGAACATTTAGTTATAGAGGGAATAAACTTTTTCTTTCATATTAAAGGATTAAATTTGGCAAAAATTAATAAGGCGCTGATAAATAGCAGTACAATAACAATTAGATAATTAACTGCACGTGTCGAACAGGGGTCGATTTTTCTCACGCTCCTTCCTCACGACTCGCCCGCATAAATGCTTCGTGCGGGTGTTTGCATCAATTGTTAAATGACACATAGATTATCCTATCTTCCAATGGGAAGCCAAGGGAAGCGTTTATGCCCGCATAAGCTGGGGTTTTCGGGAAATTTCACAATCTCATGTAAATAGATAAATAAGCGATTAATTGTAAAAAATTCAGGTGATTATCATGGAATATAATCCTTTCTTATTAAGAAAGAACTCAACAAAAATTATTTGATATTTTAATAAGAAATAGAATGGAAATTAATGAGGATTTCACAGGAAAATGCTTTAGATAAGTCAAAAGCGAATCATTGGCAATGATTCATGATATGCTTCAGCAAAGATATAAGGGATCCTTCGCTAATCGCTAGCAATTGCCACTCCCAAAAAAGATGGTAAATGGGCCTCTATAACGACCCAACCATGCCGATTAGCTAGATTGATTCAAAGCTGTCCATCCTTTAAATAGTGACGCTGTCATGTCTGCCCTTCAGTGCAATTATTACTTCAACGCAGCTCGGACAGAGGGGCCTGCCTCTGAGCTCACCATTCTACGGTTGAGCGCGGGAATGGCAGGAAACAGGAGTTCTGGCCGAGTGGTGCAGTTGGTCACGGGACTTGGAGTTTCCTGTTTTTCACATCAACAGAATTGCAGTAGTAAAGCTGAGGTACGTACAAGCAGTTCTCATGTCTCTTAAAGAATGTAAAAAGTTATTGTAATAGCTTTTTTATATTCAATCGAGTCGTAGTGCCAGTTCTACGACTTCCTTACTCAGTAAGAGCTCCTCAAAGGTAAGGGAATACATAGCTTTGTTTTTGATAACTCAGTTCCGTATCCTTTTGCACATCCGCATTGGAACTTTTGCTGTAGATCTCGTGACTCTGAAAGTAGTTAATCGCCTAACAATATAATTAGCTAGGGGTAGAGTAATACGACAAATACTTGTCAGCGATTGCTTAAATCATAATTATTCATAATATTTAAATGTAGAATATTAATCAAAAACTTTCAGGGTTCACTTTATTTTTTGTTACATAATGAATTAACTCATTGTTTTAGAATCAGTTATTTCTGTATTAAATAAATAATTTATTTTTAAATTTTCGAATGGATTACCGTACAATTCTACACTAACATCTAAGCTGATCTTTTTTCCAATTTTTAAATAATTTTTAGTTTTCCAAATGTGTAGCATTTTGTTTCTTTACCTTTTTGGTGTACCAAAGAAGTATTTTGTCATCTTTCTGAAGAAACACTTTCAATGTGGTACTATTTTCCACATGTATGAGGCTCAAGCTGTCCATAACATAAGTGAAAGCTTTCATTGGTATACTTGCACTTCTTGTTAATTGACCATACTTTTACCTCTTAATACAATAATAAATTAATACTATACATTATTGTGCTTTGATGACTTTTACAATGACAATTATGAATCAATTATAATATTCAGTAATTTATATTTATTTTTAGAAGTTTAACTTTTATTCATCCAAAAATACTTATAATTTTTCAGTCCTATTGGTGTGCATGTCATAAATTGCTTTTTCATAAATGAGAATAGTGATCATCAGTGGTTGAGAACTAGAATAAAGAAATCAAGTTACTCCTTGTATTTACTTAGTGTCTATATTATTTACTTAAAATATATATTCATTTTCAGACTATGGATTGGAAATGGGAGTAATAAAATAATCAAAACACAACTGCTTGAAAATAATGGAAATCATCCTATGCATTTACTGCTCCACAATGAAGAATCTGAAGCCTTCTCTGAAATGCAGCTCTAACTTCCACAAAATTGATGTCCTGAATTCTTGCAGATTTATTACTTTGTGACTACCAACTTCCTCATTATCTGTCATACCCAAAAAGGATTCCATGTATGAGCCAAATATGCCCAAAAAACTCTCTTTGATGTATTAATTTTATTCATGATGAATCCTATTTGCAAATTTAAAGTCAAAATTTCATTCTTAACATTCTCTCAAAGCCAATCCTTAATTTTGACCTTACCATGGCTAAGTCACAATTAAGAGTCCATCCTTAATGGGCACAAATTGTCATTATTTTTGTTTTTATAATTTTATTTTTGTTTTTTTTTTTAATTTTATTATTTTTGTAAATTTTTGTTTGGTTTTCATATTTTATTTTAATTTTGATTTAGTTTGCATTTTGTTTTATTTTCATTGGTATGTTTCTGAGATTCTTTCAACTTTGGTTATATTTTGACCCTAAGCTTGAAGTGGAATAAGATTTAAGTAAAAGCTATGCTAGAATATTAGGCTTAACAGCTTGGGACAATTATGTTAAAAAATTACCTGTTCAGCTGTTCAATTCATTATTTACTCAAAACAGAAACATACCAGTGGGTTTTAATTTTTTTTATTGTATTCGAAAAAAGTGAAATGAAAAAAATAGCTGTCATAGTAAACAGCGAAAAAAAAAATGGTAACTTACAGTGAGAAGTTCTGAATGCAAAACAATGTTATGTTAATCATTGTCTCTAAAATGGAGTTCATAGATATCTGTTGAAATTAATGTTGTAATTCTTAATATTCTATACCAAAATTGTAACAAACATACTAGAAATTGTTCATAATGTTCCAGATATGTTGTATTATTTTTCTAAGGAATTGTATTAAAAAGAAATAATCTTGCATTTGTCTAAACATCTTAAGTAAATAAAATCTTCAGAACTAGAAACTATTTTTCAATCCTAGCATAAAATTAAATATTTACTGGATAGTGAAGAAATGATACACCAATAATATTGAATCTATTACGAAAATAGATTTTAATGATAAAGCAGAAGGGTGGGTGTATAAGAGTGAGGGGAAAATTCATTACTTACTGATATATTTGCAAAAATGACAAGAATTCAAATGAATTGATAGTTTCAACATTGAATTTTTTCAAAGTTAAGAAAGCTATAGGGTGCAGAAGAATGCAAGAATATTCAAAGATGATTTTGCTTGCAAGTATAGCCTTTACATTAAATTAGCAAATGTTTGAAAAAGAATGCAAAAAATATAATTTATTATCAATTGATCCAAAACAGCCATTAAGGCCATAATAAAATAATATTTACCAAGGTAGAAAATAAATCTCCAGATTTTATGTTTACTAAGTTTAAAAGAGGATAGGAAAATCTGAAGAACATTCACTGCTACAGAGAGAGAATTTAGAACTGAAATTTTGTACTTTCTATTCAAAACACAAGTGAAGTTGGTCACTTCAAGAAAAATGAATAAACAAAAAGCTTTTTTCAAAATAGATAATTCACATATGATATTATCATATTTTATGATTTTTTGGACTTACAATTTGAGAGAAATAGATAAATTTCTCATTTGGAATGTCACTTTTGGAATAACTAGATCATTATTATTCTTCCGATGCCACAATTTTGAATTCTTAAGAAAAATGAATACATTTGAGATTAACATGGGCGTACTTGAAAACTGGGTACATTCAGCTATGATGATTAGACCTGTAATGAACCACAAAATATGGCCCTATAATAAAGCTATATGTATTTCACTTATGATTCAGATGGAAGACAAATTTTCGTTAAATTTCAGGTTACGATATGAGATGTTAAAGAATTGATTTAACAAACAGCAAAGATGTTCTTCTGATAAGTATAGAAAGCCCAAATTTGACATTAATGACATAGCTTTGCAGCAAAGTTGGGTCATGGAGTGGTTGATTTTTAACTAAAAATGTTTATTTGTACCACTTAGCATCTCAATTAAAAGAATACCTGGCTTAGTTAATTATGAGAAATGGAGAATTGAAAATACTTTGTAGTTTAAAAACTTAAATTTAGCTCTTCACTCTAGCAAGTCATCAATCATCAACAAAAAGAGATGATTACAATTTAATGATGAAGGAAATTATCAGGAATTTAAAACCGTAGAAGATAAATTCTTTGCAGGAGGAAGAGATGATATAAAATATTGTGTTATAGACTAAAAGTACTCCATAACAATAGTAATTAATGCAAATGTATTAAATATGTAAATCAGAAAATGAATCTTTCATCCAAATGACTCGAACAAAGAATTTTCTAAAACACACATATTTGGAAAGAATAATTATCTACAATCAGATAAAGAGTTTAGCTAAAATTATACTTTAATGTACTTATCTCCTTTGGTTAAACAGTATGTATATATTAAGCATACAAATTCACAATCTCAGGAATGTATAATCCATTCATAATATTTTCTAATATACATATTATAAAGTACATGATTTTATAAAAATATCATATTAAATTATTTTGATGACAAAAATGGTGACCAATTATGATAATATGCCATTTTTAAGCACTCTTGGTAATTATGGTAACCTAAATGACTTAAAAACAGAACAGGAAGGGGCATTCAAAAAGTTTTCATAAATTAACAAAGATGATAAGAACTAAGACATTTCTTCATACGAAGCCAATGTATTACTTGTAGGATAATACAAACAATTGTTTTCTAGATTTTTGCAAATATGAAGATGCAAAATATCTTATTTTGAAGAACTAGAATACATTTATTTTGCTGAAAATATATAAACTATTAATTTCCAACTGATTATGATATTATTTTACAACTTCTGTAATTGCAAATAACAAGTATTAAATAATGGAATGGTGACAAAGCAAGCTCACCTATATATTTGATTGAGGTAGATGCCAAACAGAAATAATTGGCCATCAAATAAATCACATGTTCAAAGTCAAATTGTTTTCAACAATAATTATGAGTTATGATGCTTTTAAAATGATAGAGATGCAGTAACAACATATAACAAAACAAACAGTGATCCAATGGATCTTCATCATCTTCTTTTTGATGATCAGCTTCTGAGGAAAACACACAAGAAATTAAAAATATGAATAGACCATAAAGACACTATATTAAACAGTGTATTATAACTTTATAATATATTGTGACATATGACATCTGAAAATTATTTTTCACATGCAAATAATTAAGCATAAAATAAATTTTGAGTATGATGATACATAACTCTCTATTCTAAGATAATACTTTTCTAGGATCTTTATACTTTATCATATAATTAAATTAATAGTTATTTTAAAGTAATTATGCATCATCAATCATCAACAATTCTGAACACTACTCATAATGAAACAGTAAATATAATGTGTTTTGATACATTTTTAAATAATTATGGGTTTTATATAAACCCAATTAAAAATTGCATATCATTACATAGCAATGCAAGATTGACAGAAATTACAAAACCATTATTTTATTTCTTAGTACTTTTTGTAAACCCATGTTTAATAAAGAGACTTTAAAAGTTGCTCCCAAGGTAAAATATTTTTTGTTAGAGGAGTTCAAGAAGAACAAATATTTAGCAGAATTTGAATAAAATTACCTAAACTTGACTAAAATATATTAAGTAAAAAACCAGAAGTAACACTGATTGTCTTTTATTTCTACAATTCAGCAAGTAAATGGTAAGAATTAATTTTCTAAAATTAAGTTCATTTTAATACAATTGCAAAAAAAATCACTATGATCAGCATTGAAATATGAAAATTCAAAAAAATAGATAGGCTATTAAATAAATAAAAATAATCTACCTTTTTCATCTATTTCAGAAGAAAAGGGTAACAAATGAACAAAAATAATAATTGCCCTATCACTTATATCAACTACATACAACAAGGTCTTAAATCTATTAATTAATATCCCCATCAACAAAGCAACTGCGCCAGATAACATCGCTTCCCTCTTCTTCCGTAAAACTGCCCAGTCTCTATACCGCCCAATTACCAATATCTTTAATGAGTTCTTCTCCATCGGATTGTTTCCATCCTTATGGAAATCTGCCAATGTAACTCTGGTTCATAAAAACGGCTGTAAAGACCAGGTGGAAAACTATCAGCCCATTTCCATACTCCCTATACTGTCCATTCTTTTCGAGGGTATCATTCATAACCGTCTTCTTTCCTTCTCTCTTCCTTACATCTCTCCGCATCAGCATGGTTTTCTTCCTGGTGGTTCCTGTCTCACTAATCTGACTGTCTTAAAGCATCACATCATATCCACTTTCGAAAATTCTTCTCAGCTTGATGTTTGTTATCTCGATTTCAGCAAAGC
The DNA here is from genome assembly GCA_020796165.1 of Pantala flavescens. Taxonomy (NCBI): domain Eukaryota; kingdom Metazoa; phylum Arthropoda; class Insecta; order Odonata; family Libellulidae; genus Pantala; species Pantala flavescens. Next base: position 13,679,582 of record CM036879.1, on the reverse strand, counting down.
CTTTGATACCGTCAACCATCTCCTTCTCAAACATAAACTAGAGCATCGTTTCAATATTCACGGACCTTTCCTTTCTCTTCTTATGAATTTTCTTAATCTTTATATTTATAATAATCTTAATTCTCTTCCCTCACCCTTTACTTCTTCCCCTAAATGGCCTTCCCTTGTTATTAATTTATTATCATCTTTTTTTTGAACCTGTTTTATCATTGTATAAATGTTTATTGTTGTTAACTCTAATGTTATTATTCTTATTTATTCTGTTGTTTGTTTCATATATATATAGCAATTGTTATTAATTTTTTATTATTGTTTATGATCCAATGTAATTAGCCTTAATGGCTGTTTTTGGATTAATTGATAATAAATAAATAAATTAAATAAATAATATAGAAAATTAATGAATTTGCTTACCATAGCCAAGTCATCAATCAATTCCTTCATGCTCATTAATTCAGCAACTGCATGTAAGGAAATGTTTCAAAGACCAGTATAACGCGGACAATAGGGATCAGCAGATGATGAAAGCTGCGATCCTTGATTGGCTCCGGATACCTCAAAATTTTCTCTATAAGGAGGAAAAATAGTTATGCAGAACTGAAATACTAAAGAAACTGTAGTACTGTAGAAATGAAGAGTATTACAGACTCTATGTTATAAAATATGTAATAAATTTAAACAAAGCACCCAATGAAATGTTAAGTAGGATTATTCATGAATTTGAAGTTCTATTCTATAACTTACTTGCTTATCAGTATAAAGGAAAATAATAAGCATTACAATGTTTCCAAGATTTAAGGAAATTAAAAAATTTCATTATTCTGTTTTATATAAAAACTATACTTAATTCAAAATAAATAAAAGTTTATGAAAAATATAAAAAAAGGATAAAATATTAGCATAATAACAATAATTTTATTATAATATTAAAATTTTCTTACCCAAAGAATGGAAAAGCTCTAATTAGATCCTCTTTACATGGTAGTCCTCCACCTCTTGGTCTTTTAAGAGCTGGTTCATGATTCATTGCATATACAATAAGACGCTGTAGGTACGCCTGTAGAGCACGTCTTCTTTCTTCCACAAAGGTAGCATCACGGTTTCCAACAATTCTTTTAGGGGGGAAACGGGGCCAAGAACTTTCACCTTCACATTTAGAACTAGAGCCTAAAGTAAGTAACAGGCTTGACTAAGCAATCGTAATAATAAGGTGATAAAATTTTTTAATTGATTATTTTCATAATTTAATTTGAAAATTATGATGGATTATTGGTATAATACCTGTATTCTCTTGGGAAGGTGGATTTTTATCACGTAATTGCCTGCGTAGAGTCCTATGCAAAGTATGGAATTGTGAATATCTTCGGTAAATGTTCCACTCATCACTTCCTACACGTACATATACCTGAGGGACAAGTTTTCAGTAAATTAACTGACCAGTTAATCATATCATAAAAGTTAAAGTTCAATAAAATTCCAACTTCAATAAGTATAGTAAAGTAAATAATTTAAAATAAAAAATATATATTAATTACTGTAATATAATAATAAAGTAAGCAGATATCTTTAATTGCATACTTAAATACTACACTAAGGTGTATGCTTGCTGTGCATACCTGATAAACATGATGGAGATCTGCACCACCACCGATAAGGAAAGCAGATGGAATCCATACACCAACAGGAGCAAGCTCACCTTCTAATATACTCTCTTCCCCATCTGAATCACCACAACCATGAAGACGACGATGAGCTAGTAATTTAGCTAATTGATTTTCACGCATTCTCAAAGTCCTCTGAAGACGATCATTAAACTCCATTAACTCACCATGCATTTCAGCTACCTTTATCAAAATAAAAGTACTTTTTCAGCTCAAGGATATTAATATATTTTAATAGGATAAATCTTTCAAGAGCAAAAAAAAAATTTCTACATAAAATTGAACAATATTAAAATGAATACCATACACTTTTTCATGTTTCACTGATCACGAGATATGATAACATTACTGCCATGTCTTAATACACAATACTAAAAGGCATATAATGATATTTTAAAATTACCAACCTGAACTAACTTTTGCTCATACTCTCTGGCTTCATGGAATGCATCATTCCCAGAATCAGTTCCTTGCGTCTCTTCATTGCTCCTACGTAACATCTGCACAGCAGAAACATATTTGCGTAGCTGCTGCTTCAGCAGTTCATTCTCCCTGAATTGAAGAGATAGTTTACGAATTGCATCATATCTTAATTAAAACACAAAATTTTAACAATTTATGATAAAAAATAAATAAGTAAAATTACCTAGTTAATGCAGCTATACTATTTGTGGCAACCATGACGTCTTCAACTTCTTCCAGCACCACCTCGATCTCCCCATCTACTGTTCCATCTTTCATTTCAGAGGCTTCAATACCTTCTTCAGCTTCAACTGACAATAAAAGAGAAACTACATGTAACATTAAATTAAATTTTGTTCCTTTGTCATATTTTCTTCACAGATTGATAAGTTACAGATTTATATACAGTTATTGTCATAGATTCCTATTATGAGACCAATATTATTATTTTAAAATAAAAGTATTGGATTCTTAAGAAAAGAATGATTGAAACTCCATTGTAACTAAACAATAAAATACTCAGAACGTGAGTCACCTACTATTTCATACAGTGTAAACAATGTTTGCTTTAGCTAAATAAGCTCTTTTGTTGTGAATTGTAATTTAAGATCACCCGTTTATTGGTTAAGCAAGGATAAAAGAATTTTTGCTAAAAATATTTTAATGTATTTTTGTGATAAAAAAATTAATCTAAAATACTAAAATTGAAAATAAATTACAAGTTGCCTTAATTTGTTTACAAATAAATAATGAGGCTAAGTGATAAAACACTTGGAACATACAATTAACAAACTAAAAACTATGGACCAAAATTTATAAGGTACATTTAAATAGAATTCGATTATTCATCAGATGAGAAAATGCTCACCTGTAGAATCTGGAGGAGGCTGCTCACAAGTTCCACTTTGGGTAAGATTAAGAGTAGCTAAAAGGGCAACAGCTGCTAGTTCTGTATCCTATGAAACACATGAAAAGCAATGAAGTGACTGAGAACTGATAAATTTCCCTCCAAAATGGAAAAATTATACATATTGTTCTTTTCCTAACAATTTTTTAATTATAAAACATTGCATGAGCTACTAATAGTTTACATATTATTACATATTCAAACTTTGATATACCACAGAAACTGATAGGAGAATATTTATATTTCAATTGTGTTAGTTTATGTATACTAATAAGCTTTAAAATTAAATAGAATAATGTTAAATATTTTATATACACTTAACATGAAGTGTTAGTATTTTAAAATAATGAATACAAAAGATAACATTCACAACCAAGGAGGACTGAACTTTTAAAAAGGAGAATAATTTATTACTCATTAACAATAAATAGAATTTCCATCAATAGAAAATTAATTTCAACAAATTTATTAACCCATATTTTTTTCATACACTGTTATGTTATAGACTTACAACCAGATTCTTAAGAGAAGAATGATTGAAAATCTTAACTGAAAACAATTTTTCACCCAAAATGAGAAAATACAATCCAATAATGAACATGTAAAATTTCTAACATGATCAGGACAAGGGATCCAGATTCTCCAATTAATTATTGGTTGCTCTAGCAAATTTAGCTATCATGCTTGGAACTCAGACATGGTGTTGAAGAATACTTCCATCTATCTATGTATATACCTTGGTATACATAGTAACATAACACTTTGCAGGTATGGACATGCAAAGTATTCTTACATCCAGTTAGCTATGTGCAATTGATGAATAGATAATAAAAAATTATAATCCCCAAACAAGAGACAGTATTAAAAGATTATCTACATTTCAACTAAGAAATTTAATTTAAACAAAAATTTGCTTTCCCTCTATAATAATTTCTCTGCCATACGCCGAAAGGAAGCTTTCAGGGTACTTATGTAGATAATTAGTACATTTGTCCAAGAGTAGGAAATTCATCCTCACCTCTGAATGAGTGAGTATAGGGGCATCATCAGCAGGTGAGCCAAGAGGGAGGGAGCTGGTGCTATCATTATGTACAGAGAGGCGAGGTACTCTCTGGAGATTGCTACCTACTCCACCTACAACCCAATCCTGCAATGTGCAATTAAATCAATCAACAGATAACTTAGTTTAACTAACAGCAATAATCTGAAGTGCACATGCTTTTCAACCTAATTTTCTAAATTATCTACTTACGTCTAAAATGTTATTTGTAATTAATAAACTCATTATAGGAGCTAATAGGTAATATATCTTAATAAGAGAAAAATTTTTATAGTAATAATCACAATGTTTATGTATTATATATTATATCTAGTGAACAATCAATTTTTATACAATGAAGCAAATACTTTGCCACAAACTTTACATTGAATGTGATGAATTGACTTTGACAGATTTAGGTCTTAGGTATATTCTTATAAATTTCTAACAGAATTATTTATACAATTCAGAAGGATGTTAATATGAAAGTTTATAATTCAGTATAGCATGCCAAAAGATTTACAAAATATTATTAAATTAATGATACACAAAATACTATCCTGGTTATAAGTTTTATTTTTATCATAAATTAATTCACTATTCATTTACATAAAAGGTTAATCTACTTTTCCTACATCAACCAATTGAGTGATTGTATGGTGATACTACAACAATGTGAATTTCATAATCACCAGTTTAAATTTATTAATCCATTCCTCATTGTGACATAGATGTAAAAAAATTTACATATACTTACAGACAGTTAAATTGTGAAAGATAATTGCTTCATAACAATCATATAATTTCAAGGAAATAACAGAAACAAACTGAGTGCATGAAATTTATGTTTATTCAACATTCATGCTGATACACAATAATAAGCTATTAGGACAAAATTGAGTTCAGAATAAAAATAAAACAAATTGAATTAATAGATTAATTGATAGGTAGAATGAAATCTCAAGTAAGTATTTTGTTGTGAACTATGTTTTTAAACGATATGGATGATGTAGAAAGATATGAGATGTTAAAAATCAATTTTCATTCGAGGGCCAATCTTAATTTATAATGCAATTTTCAGTAAGAAGGGAAGCTGTTGGTTATCTATACACAATTTAAAATGTTAGCTATCAGTGCACAATGGAATGATGGAGAATTAAAGAAAGAGTGCTATGATGATATTCAAAGACTATTCATTTGTTTGTCTATGGTTAAGCAACACGAATACAATTTTTGTTGTGAATTGATAAGGTAATAATTGAAAATCAACAAAGTATTCAAAGATAAAAAAATCATTGATCATAGAAGAGAAATTGGACCTAAAGTATTTATTCAGATTATAGACAATTGGCTCCATCTGTAAAGAAGTCCATCCCATAAATAGGGAGGGTACGAGAAAGGATAACTTCCTCTGATTAATAACTGTCCTAAAACTCATGCATTGAAGAAAATAACAAGACCTGAAAACTGCCAAGAAGGAAATTCAATCCTAATAGGAAATAATAAATAAAGCAAAAAACCTTTCTTAATATTCATTTGCCGAGATTACACAAAAATGTACCTGGCTGTGTAATAATGTAGCAAAATGTTTTGAAATAAATTCCAAATGATAGAAAATTGCATGAAATCCTTCCCATTAGAAATTTACTGACCTCAGCTGAAGGATGACCAGTCCCTCCAGAAGAAGATGAGGAAGAAGGAGAAGAAGAGGACATTCCAGCACCACCACTACCTTCTGTAGTAGGTGGTGAGTCATCCTCAAATGAAATTACATGCAATGGAGGCTTCCTGCGCCTTTTATCAGCATGTCTTTTACCTCGCTGGTTACTTTTTTCACCTTAAGGAAAACAAATCACAGGGAACTATAAATAATGAAGATCAAAATGAATCATTATAAATGTTTGATTTCCCTTGTTCTGACCTCCAAAATTCTTTGGATTCTCATTAATGCACTATATTCTGGAATTTTTATTCCTTAATTTAAGTAGCTATTTTTGAAAAATATAAATTATATGAGCCTTAATCATTAATGTGGAAACACTATGCCAAAATAATTCCATAATAAAAGACAAGATGAACATTTTTACATTTATATGATGAGTTTTTCCACTAATTTTCTCTCTAACTATTCAGGTAAGCTCTTTCATATTTGACGGAAATCCTTAAGATTCACCTTATATTTAACAATTTTACACTTCGAAGAAAGTGAAATGAAGGTGAAGTAGTTAAATTGCTGCAGAGATAATTATTGGTCCTAGAAATGGCAATGCTTCAATCCTGATGATATAACATCTTATTAACATTTTTCTCATACAGATGTTTTTCTAAAAACTTAAAATGAGATTTTTTGCATAAAGAGTAGAGGAGAAAATAATTCTTTATACCTTAAAATATCTTTTGAGCACAAAATAAAGGTATTTTAATTGGAAAATATTGCTAAATATCAAAATAGAATAATAATTTTGACAAGTTAGATTAATGCAGAGTTATTGCTATTGGCTGGAGTTAATTCAAGTCTTGATGTTTCTGGATTCATTATATGGAATAACTAAAGAAATTCCTGGTAAACATAAACTTACCCGAGGGAGCAGGGATTACAGGTTCTGAAAGCCTTGGTGAGCCAGAGAGAGGGGAGAGAGCTCCAGAATCAATTCGTGGAAAGCGATCTAAGTCATTGTTGTCAATGCTGATTGCAAATACAATAGATGCAAGTCCTGAAAAAGATTTTGCAAAAAAGAAAGATATCTTTAATGGACTTAAGTCTTACAGATATCCTCATATACTAGTATGTAGGTACCACTAGTAAGCACTTCTTGGGAATTGGGTCCTTGGCTTGAAGACCAATTCAAATTTAAGTATGATAAATATAGTACAAATAAAAAAAAGAATTTATAATAATTCTTGAGATCATCTTAAGTTTTAAAAAAATTTCAATTGGTCGTAACCAGATTAAAATTTAAAACTGTACCTGCAGCTGCAGTGGGAAGAACACCAGCTCTTTCTTCATCTCTCATGAAAGCCCAAGAATGATAGAACTGATCACTTAATGAAGGAGGTGCAGGCCAAATTAAGGAGTGGGATATCCTCTCAAGGGATCTGGAATTTAAAGAAAGAAATCAGAAATAATTTAGATAAGGTCAGATTCATAGAAGATATTTTCAACAAATATTAATATCACATCAGATGAGAATAAAGAAGAATATCTGATTCATAGTTCTTACCTCTCATTAAGTGAAGACCTCAACCAGGCTCTACCTCTCCCAACATCAGTGCCAACATGTCGAAGACAGAGAGCAAAACGTTCTCTTTCATGATTGGTCAGCTGTTCCCTCACATACGGCCAGAAAGCTGTAGTAAAACAGAAGATTTAAAATAAAACTCCTTAAAAATTTTTACCATTCTTTAATCAGAATCTTAAAATTTGCAAAAAGTCTTAACTATCCCAGTAAAATTTCATGATTTATATCAACAGTAAACAAAATGTTTCTTGGCTACTTTCTTGGCTGAACAATAAATACAGTCTAATCAAAATCCATACTTAGAAGAACATTTTTACTAAAGCCACAAAAAAGTACATTACAATCATAGTTTTGCAGAAAGGCTGCATCACCATCACCACAAATTTACACCTGAATCCATACCATTTAATAAATACAGTAAATTATATTCCTCAAGATTGATAACAAGCACAAAATAAATCAATAATACCAAATGTTGTTGATCATGTTGCAGGTTGAAATACAAAGCCATCAATAATTAATAAGTATAACGTGATAAACTGAACTACCAGATTTTCTTTATAATATCATATTTTTTAAGCTGGTTTATCTAGTAGGATTAGTTTTTCTTATAATCTTCCAAATTAAAAATTTTATCAAACCATGTATACAGATATTAAACAATTTACTGTGAGGGTACATTACAAAGATCAAACAAATTAATTATCATGTAATACAGATGGAAATTCTAACCTGGAGGAACTTCTTGGGTACTACGTACTAGGCTAAGCCCACTTGAGACAATATCCGTAACATGCCTGAAAGATAGACAGATGACATGAGTTCTGATAATCAGTCTTTAGCTTGCAGATATAGATTAAAACTGTTCTAGTTCCAGGATTAGGAACTTCATTTTAAAAAGATTGGTACACACTCTTTAAAGATTATTGCATACTTGAAACCACACTACCTATATCATTTCATCAATGAGTATCGAATTACTTTCATAAAATTTTTTCAATGAATCATGCATGCTAAAAATCAACACAAATTTAAGTCATATTACTTCATCAGGAAGATTGAAACCATTAAATAATAATAATAAGATTTATCTCTTAAGACTTCATCATAGTTGTAAAATGAATTTATAAATTTTATTGAGTACATGAAATATTATAAGAAATTTATTCCACATTAATTGAATATCAAATAAAATATCCACACCTAAGTCCTTCAGAGGGTCCTCGTTCCTGTGTCTTCCGCAAACCATGACTAAGTGCTGCTTCTAAACTTATGCACAAGCTAGCAACACATGGCTCACTCTCTGTAGCCAATTCTCTTTTAGCACCAAAACGAGCTTGGCATGCTCTCACAGAACTCAACAGGCCTTGAAGCAGTGCCTCTCTTTCTCCTTCCTTACCAGAAAATGACTCTTTGTGCACTTCAGCATTAGACAATGATTGCTCCGATTTTCCTATTGAGCCAGCTCCTGGCACAACAGCAGACATCATTTTCATGGTGCCCTGGTATTAGACAATAGTATTTCTTACTTTAATATACAATAAGGAGCATAACTTTGTTACACATGCTTCTAACTGAATAGGTGATATTTCGTCTTGTCGATTAGACTCATGAATATTCATGTAAAATGAAATATATAATGATAATAATTATAAGGAGGAAAGAAACAAAAGATTTTCTTAACTCTATTAATTGATGCTAGTAATTAAGGGAGGTTGGGATTGTCAAGCAGATATTTAAACTGTTATAACACCTATAAATTATTCTAAATTTGAATTTTAAATAGTTATTAAATATCAATAGAGATTGTATCTTTAGAAAATATGTAACATAAAATTACAAATTCAATTATAAAATGAAAATAGTTTTCAGTAGATTCTAAGAATATCGATTACAGAATCAACTACAATTTTGAAGGTCAACGATAATCTACAAGAATATTTTTCCAAAAATATGCTGAAATTAACTCACCTTGTAATTTTTAATGGATTCTAAGCAACGAATAAAAATTTACAATTGCTAAATTCCAAATGACAAGGAAAAATGATTTGAATCGCGAAAATTCTCCAAATCTCATCGTTAAACAAAGTCATCGTTAGTAAAAATTATATCTCAATAGGCTGAGAAAAACTATACAGAAATTATAAAAACACATCTTTTGATTGATTAATATTAAACTAATATGTTTCGACAAGTACACAAAATATGAACTTACCACAATGAATTCGACAAATTTCCTATACGCCTAAGTTCTTCAACCGTCATGCCCTGTTGAAGCAACCCATATCTAAATTCATGGTCAACTTCGGTCCTTCTAGGGTCGTATTAGATTTTGAAGAAAGTTCCATTATCACAGAACCTTGCAAAATCACAAGGTCAGCAAGTCCGGTAGGAATTCATGATATTATGATTAGAGAAAGATATTGCGAAAGTTTAAGGAGAAAAATTGTAATCCAAAAATGTTCAGGATTCACTTAGAATTTTAAAAACATAATTAGGCCTTGTCGTAATTCGGATCTGACAGATCCACCCCCAAAATGCGTTACTCAACTGTTATAGGAAAATGCGCAATATAACAAAGCTACATTATAATAGTCGTAAACAACCTTTATCTTTTGCATAAAAAGGAGAAAAGCGCATTTTTCACTCTTTAAAAGATTTTCTTAAATCTAATTTTGAAGAGAAAAAAGCGACTCATTCAGATCACACAATATCGTTGCTCCATTGTCTTCCTTTCTTACGACAGAACTGCTGCTAGTACTAGTAATTCCCCCTCGTGGCAGTCTTATTCGTATCTGTTTCTCTTCCGGTAGGTACGTGTTCTCGTGTGGCGTGGTGATCTTTATATCTCACATCATCCAACGTTAGATTATAAATTGATCAGCTTTAAATCGATTCTATTGCAAAAATATTTTCCCTTTTTTCATTTTCTTATTTAATTTTTAGTACTTATAACCTTTAATTTGTGTTACAGGTCAAGATGGGTAGGCGGCCCGCAAGGTGGTAAGTAACCTCTAATTTTGCTTATTTCTTTCAAACCCACGTGAGTGGTTGCACAAAATTTCATATAAATCCATTAGTGAACCACATGCTACAACTTTAATCAGTGCTCTTCAACTTATTCTCACTGCATACTTCTTTTCTGTAATTGCAGCTATCGGTATTGTAAGAATAAGCCCTATCCAAAATCAAGATTTTGTAGAGGTGTTCCGGATCCTAAAATCCGTATTTTTGATTTGGGAAAGAAGAAAGCTCGCGTAGAAGATTTTCCTCTGTGTGTACATCTCGTATCTGACGAGTATGAACAATTGTCATCGGAAGCCCTGGAAGCAGGAAGAATCTGCGCCAACAAGGTAAATTATCATAGAGCATACGTGATCCCTGGTGTTTAAAGTGTAAATTATTTATAAAATATATGTAAAATTTCTTTTCAGTACTTGGTAAAGAACTGCGGTAAAGATCAATTTCACATCCGCATGAGACTTCATCCTTTCCATGTCATTAGAATCAACAAAATGTTATCCTGTGCTGGAGCTGATAGGTAAGAAGCGTTTTACTATTACTAATTTTTCCCTAGAGCGGCTGATCTAGATATAATTTCAATTACTAGGCTCCAGACTGGAATGCGTGGAGCTTTTGGAAAACCTCAAGGAACTGTAGCTCGAGTCCATATTGGCCAACCGATCATGAGCGTTAGGTCTTCCGACCGTCATAAGGCTGCTGTTATTGAAGCCCTGCGTCGTGCCAAGTTCAAGTTCCCTGGCCGTCAGAAGGTAAACATCTTTTCAGATACATTTTGTAACTACACGGAGGGATAAGAAAGTTGCCATATTTCAGTATAATTCGGCAATTGATACTACCCTCCGAAATTATTCTTCGCAAGAACAACCCAATCTGTCCAAGGTCGCAACTTGGGCTACATTGTGAAGCACATGTTATAACCTTAATTTCGTTCTCTAAAATTAGCTTTTGGAACAAAATTGAACTTTGGTGATAATTCTTTGTTTCCACTTTAGATTTACGTGTCTAAGAAGTGGGGATTCACGAAGTTTGAACGCGAGGAATATGAACGGCTAAAGAGCATCGGTCGTTTGGAGCAGGACGGCTGCAATGTCAAGTACCGATCAGAGCACGGGCCGCTTAGCACATGGAAGAAGGTGCAAGTGGAATTGGCTAAAGCTGCTGCCTAAATGAGAATTATCCATTGTGTAAAAATTTGCAATAAACGGGCTTTGTTGTGAATTGTAGTTGTGGTCATTTCTCTTGTTGATACAAATCTGTTCATAAGTTTAAATTGTTCGTTTTCCGAATATCTCTATACTGCTTAGTCAGTGACAATACACGTGCACTATCTAATGAGTCTGATTAATGAGCTGATCAGATAACCTCATCAACGTACGACCCATTGTGCAAATAGAGCTGAATCATGACGAGTTAGCAGTTGTGACGGATGACCTAGAGCGAATTCAATGTTTATGCTCGGCGAAAGAATTGAAACTCGGACCGATATGTCCCGAAGAGCGAATTAGTCGTAACATTCGGAAAGTATTTCGCAGGAAATACATTTATTTTGAAGGCTAATTCAGCATTAAATTTCATTTTGGTTATTTGTTACGGAAATGAGTTTTCATTAATACAAGAATTATTAAGAAATTTTGGTTAGTGATAAAGTATAGTGGATCTAGTTGCATTGTCAGAAAAGTAAGTTCAAATTGATAAAAATGAGTATTTTATTATTCCACAAATAAATATATCTGGAAATCTTTTACACAGAAATTATAAACATATATGAATAAAAATATTTTCACATAAAACAAATAACTTAGAATATTGCCATATAAAAAGAAAGACGATGAGAAGCAAAATTAAGTTTTGCTAGTCCTATTTCTGGAATAGGGGAATGATGGATAGTAACCACAAGCACAGGTGTAGGATAATTAATTTTTACATGTTGGTTTGACATGGGAAGACTCTGGAGCACATAGAAAATATAACAAGCACTTCATACAATCAATGATAAGATGTTGAGTCCATATAACGTTAATATCATCCAAAATTGCAAGAAATCTTCGTAATAACAATCACACACAGGCAGAAAGAACTAAAGCACTTTCTTGCAAACAAAAAGCAGTTATTCCTTGTAGCAATGGTTAATACCTCCCTAATTTTCACCAGCATAGATGTATGATCACTTCCTTAGGGATGGAATGGAATAACTGTGCTTCCTCAGCGATAGACATCCACATATCCACCTATTATATTAAAATAAGAGAGAATTTAGAATTAAGCAAGTAGATATTTAAAATTATTTTTCATCAAATAGGAAAGAAACAATGCATACAACAAAAGCCATCTTCATAATCCCATTTTATCAACAAAAATACACACAGCATTTCAGATGCAACAATTAAAAACCAAGGACAGCAGATTGACCTACATAATTTGTGCAGAAATGGAATGCTTTATAAAGGCAAAGGAGATTAAATATCCTCCAACCTATAGTAAATAACTTAGCTGTCCCTGGATCAGGATATACTTTAAAGCACAAACAGCACACATACAAATTTATACTCTGAATTAATTGGAACCAACATCATATTAAACCAAAAACATTACAACAATAAAAGCATAAAAAATAAAGCATTTAAATAATTTCTTTGAAGTTGGCATCATTCTATCCCAAAATTAAGAGAATGCTGACCCACAAGCAATCGGAAAAGCATTATATATCTTTTCACAGCTGCTTCATAGCATAGTCTTACAAACAGGATTGACCTCATACCATGCCAAATAATTTATAATAATTCAGTCTTAATTCTATAAGAAAATGGCACTTATTATGGTGACAAGAAGATTGTATTTTTAATATTATTCTCGCTTATTTTGACATCTACATGAACATACTTTTGAGTATCATTATAAAAATTAGTATGGTAATAATTAGAGTATTTGAAATATTTAACAGCCTAGATTAAAATAATTTACATGTGTAAAACTTAAAGTGGGTCCAAATTTATGATTGTTTTATGAAAGAAAATAAGATTATAGGAGATAGCTCTTGATTCTATTTCACATTAAGGAATCTTTTGGTTCATTAAAAAATTTTTTATGTTAATTTCTCAACACACATCATTGAATCTCATAATATTATTACTACAAGATGAAGTAAAAATAATTTTTTTAGTTGTTTAAATCTAAAGTAGTATTGCAGCGCCTATTTGACTGGTGCATGTAGTTGTGGGAGTGAATGTGTTATCTGTGAAATATGAATCATCATCTATTCTACATCAGTTGTTATGTGAGCTAAAATGGAGTACTATTGTATTATAAAAGCCTAATATAAGCAGTATTCTATTTGGTTAATATATGTGTGTGGTATAATGATAAGCTTAATATTTCAAAATCTATCAGAGAACTAAATGGTGATGGATATTCCTGAGTTTCAAAAGTGATCTGACTTAAATAGTAACAAATAAATAAATCTTAAAAACTAACAGGAAATTAATTATGAAAATAAATCATACATTTATTCAGAAAAACATTTCAAGTCATAATAAGAGAAACTAAGGTAATAATTTAGGAAACAATATGAAATAAACTCATTTAATAAAATAAAATGGTTTCACTTTACTGTCATCAAGCACAAAACTGCCAATTAATTACATATAATTAGGTCATTTCTACTTCTCGTTGCCATTCAAGTTAAACAGGTAAATGAGAATATGTTCTGTGGAAATCATATAAATGATATAGATAAACTGTATATATCAATTTTCTGTTAAAATGTTTGGCTTCAAGATGTTGTGATGATATTAAAATATCAAGATTATAACGAGAAATACTTTTATCCCAAGCTCCATAAGATAAGATGCAAAGATGATGAAAGTACAAAATTAGCTAACATAAGATCTAACAAGTATCCAATTTTTTTCAATTGCTAAGCTCTCAGCAATCTAAATATATCTCAAGTTGTAAGTAATGATTTTTGTTTAGAACAGATAATACTGTAAGTGCAAAATGACCTAAAATAATCCATTGAAAATTCTTTATCTTAAGTTTTTGATTGAATTTATAATCTAATGACAATAATTTTGATACATACAAAGATGAATATTTAAAAGATTACTAGCCACTGAAATATACATTAAAATACGTAAGCGTTATGATTTTACATAATTGGACCATTTCTTTATGGAGAATCTTTAAAAAAGTAAATAGCATAAGCAATCAATTACATTTTGACTTCAATCACTCAGAGAATTGGCACATAATTGGACCATTTCTTTATGGAGAATCTTTAAAAAAGTAAATAGCATAAGCAATCAATTACATTTTGACTTCAATCACTCAGAGAATTGGCACCTTAGTTTCTATTTGTAAGTAAAATAAAATATTAAATAAATGAAATGTGTAAACTGTGATTTAAGTTTTGCAGAAATAAATGTATATATGGTGGTGTATAGGTTTATCATGTAATAAGATATCAATTATGATATAATCCAAATGGGGGTTGCAGGAATTAAGAGTTTGCACCAGATGATAATATTAATAAGTTTATATAGCTAATATAACTAATTAAAAATCACAATTTTATTTATATGCATTTAGAATGTACTTTCCAGTACTCATCAATCAGAGGACCAATCTTTTTCTTAAACTTACGCTTAGAATATATAAATAAATTATTTCATGCTGAACAAACCTAACCCAGCCATTCCAATAGACTTAATTAATATGCAAGATAAATTCAATTGAGATTCCCCAAGAAATGGAAAGCCATTGTGACTTATCCATAAAATAAATAATTTTTTCCACTTTGACAATTGCAAACAAAAGAAGGGTCTTAACTTATTAAAATTAACATCTTTAATGAATATTAATTTCACATTGGGCTCATACCTGTTAAGATGACTAATTAAAATCAAAATAGTTTCCATTTTTACCTCTATAAGATTTAGAAATATAGAAATATTAATCTTATAATGAATATGATTTGTACTTAGGTTTTCTCCAACTTATCAATAAATTGAAGAAAGAATCAAAAAACATCAAGTAAAATGTCCATAATGATTCTACTTTCATCATATATCATAGAAAACAGATGTGTTTGAATATGATATGGTTGGGAAACAATGGTCATAAAAATGCATGATAAAATAATATTCTCTAAAAATGCACTAATACACTTATGACATGAGTTTTTGAATGAAGAAACAATTTTGCCATGAGGTTTCTTAGAAAATTTCATCAATGATGAGAACAAGAGACCCCAAATTCTGTCTCAATTGTGAACAATCTCCATATTTAATTGACGATTTACTCTCATAGGACAATCTTAAAGCTTCAAGTATTATGAAAATCATAATGATCAATGAAGTATCAAATTCATCACCATCACTAATTATCTTTAAATGAATGACAATGAATGGAAGAAATTCAGTCTGAAATATCAAATAGCATAGTGAAAAACTATAAAATTTCAGCTGATCATTTCATTTTAGATATAATAAAAATAAGTGCAATTCAATGAATCAAAACGTGCAAAACACTAAAAGCAAGGATGCGATCCTCAAAGTGCAACATAAGAAATGCAATTTTAAATAAGCAAATGATAGAATAAGAAAATCAATTATGACCGCCAAAATTACATGACCAATAAATATACATTTTGATGAATGACAGGAGATATCATGACAGACAAGCAAATCAGGTCAGTGGTCAGAAATTATCAGTGTGTGGAAAAATTTTAAAATAAAACATTGTATCATATTCATCTAATTACCATTGAGAAATTTTTAAAATTTATTAGGAAAAGCAACGGAGTAATTTTTCCTTATTGCATATGAGAATTACTGTCTATGTTAAGCCATTATATGTGTGTTATGGTTTTTGTACATGTGAAAACAGAAGAATGCTGGAACTTAATTGTAAAACTTCATCAGGTTGCTTGGTGCTTTCACTTTGAATTGATATAAGGAAGTGAATGGGAGACTGATGATCAGCTTAAATTATAAAGATCTTCTTAACAGGCTGACCACTGACTGTGCCAAACAGCCATTCTGCCCAATAAATACTCATGCAGCGTAAAACCCATCAACATCACCATTTCTGTCTGCACCAAAGATAAAATTCACTGATTACCTTCAATCTAACTTGGTCAGAACATAAATGATGATTGGTCCTCGGAGAACTAAATCAGAAAAATAAGCATAAAAGAGTCTGTTAAAGTCCAGGAGAAATAAAAGACAGTAAAATAAAATCTGTAAAACCTTTCTTGTATTGAAATTTTAAATGACCAAGTCCCTTAAGAGATAAATCCAAGAAGATGTTAGAACAATTTAGGAGATTCCCATTTTGATTAATTTTCTGGTAAAATGATTAAAATACAACAGAGTTAGCAAAATGACCTAACCCTAACATTAAATAATGCAATACTTACATAAAATTTTAAATATTCCACCAAAATCACAGTGGTTTAGTTGTGCAAGTTCAATGAAAAAATTTAACATAAAAAGGACTGATATTTTCACAAGGTAACTGAAATCAATAATATTCAGATAAGATCACTTGAAATGAAATGCCTAAGTAAAATAACTTGAGCACAATGGAACCATAACTTAATAATGGAATGATTAAAGATGTCATGATGCCATGTTACTTGAAAAACACCATTAAGCATGTATTTGAATAGAAAAATTATTATAAAAAGATCATTTCAAAAATTAAAAAAAGAAACAAGTTGACCTAAAATACTTTTTTTCAAGTGACATCTTAGATAGTTAATTACTTCTAAAATTGTAACTTTGATACAAAAGTCAAATAAAGTAACTCAAAGGTTTAACATTATACTAAAAAACAAATTAAATCAGCTAATCTAATATCAACAACAAATATTTACGTTAAGAGAACATTTCATGAAAATTTATCTCTATAAACTTTAACTCTTACTTCCTTAAACTACTCTTAAATTCCTTCACATAATTTTTTCCTTTCAAAAAAACACCATAAATGCCATAAAAATTAAATATTTTTGCAGAATTCTTGAAATTATTTATATTTTCAGAGGTATTCAAAATTATCAAAACTGCTTTGACTGCTTGGATCAGTAAAATGGGTTTTCACTGGATCCTGAACCCAAAACTACTATTACAAGAGACAAATACACCACTCTGTAAGGTGCATTGGAACTTCACTTCAAAAAAATTTAGTTTTCTGAAATACACAAAATGGGGACTAGGTGCAAATGCTAACTCTGAGAAAATTTTTAAAAAAATATCTCCTGGAAATGTCACTTTCAAACTCTTCATTCACAAGTAACTCACCGACAATTCACTGTCATCACCCATATGCCCATAGGTGAGAGGCACTGCCCCACGTGGATCACCATTCTCAGCCAAGATCCACTTCCAAGCCTCCAATACTCTCAACCTTCTCTCTGCAGAGCACAGTTCAAGCCAAAATTGTGCATCCCATTTATAAAGCTATCAATGAGCTGCCAGGCAGTTAAAATGACTTGCACAGTGCATTATGGGGCAACATCTCATTATGAGGACCATTAATGTTTAACAAATGCAAGAAACACATTCAGCGCAAAGCGAAGATGACATCAGTTTGGAAAAAGCTCTCATATCCATCAATCAGTGGTTCTTATGTACAAGATGTATATAACCTCACTCTATTTTATCAATATGAAAATACAGCAGTTGATAACGCAAACCTTTTATGCAATATTTATTTACATCGCAGAAAAACCATCATCCATGTGTTTGTGTATGTAAAATGTATTTCATTCTTTTTATATGAGAAAAGCTGACGTTGGATATCTACAAATACAGAGAGAAATTTTAATTCCATATCCTATCATTAATGAAGAGATACATGGATCTAATTCCAATCACTACCAGCAAGAAATATCGATTCAAGAGAAAAGATTATTCGTTACAGGGAATATAGAAAACATCATCTTATGAACATTACTTGAGCTCTATTATTCTGAGGCTGCAACAGAAAGAAATTATATCTTCATAGTGATGGGATTTTCAAGCTGTTCTTTCATTCAGAGAAGAGTATAGAGCTCAATTGAGCAGTACATCAAAGTTGTGCCAAAATAAAACCTCCACCAAGAATGAGTCAAACTGAAAAACAACTGTGTTTGAAGGTAAAGAAGTTTGGAATCTTCTATGTACAAGTGTGGAAAAGGTATTCAAGTGTATCACATCCACACACAAAGAACATCATATCCTCCAAGTTTCATATAAAATCAGTCTTGCATCAGAATGCTAAGAATGATTAGTTATTTTATACATATATCACAGAAACATAAAATTATAAGTTATACCTAATACAGTAAAGAAATAGAAATAATGTCAGTAAAACTTGAACCAAAGAGAGAAAACTCTACTGAAAAATAGGAAACCAAGAATGAAATAATTTAGAGCTACATATAAATCACTCTAAAAGATACATATGGTGATTATATAAATGATTCTCATGAATTTTAAGATATTATAAGTCCCAAATGTTTTAAGGAGGTTTGGATATTATATTCCTTGAAATATCTTATAACATTTTATAGTCAGATTGACAACTGCTACAAAAAATTAATTCTCAACCTTTGAATTAGATTATTGAAATTCTGTTTCAAAATTAATTTAAAGTTAGTAAAATTAATACCTTTCAATTATTCATTCTGAATCATAATAAATTTTATTGTCAAAAGTCTAGTAAGTTATTAAAATTTAGTAATAGTATAAAATTTTTATTATGATTTTTCTCATGACATTTAAATTGACAATGCATTTAACACCCGATAAAGTTAACCATTTTTCATTTTCAGTTAATAATTTAACGTTATCATATTTTTTTCATAATTTAAGCATGAAAAGTATCTAAATTTGATAGAAAATATTAGTGTTAAAAGGTAAATTTGAACAGATGTTTAGAAGAAATATTAAAAGGTCTCCTTTAAATGAATAATAATTTTCAACGACCAAAATATTAAGGCTCTTAGAAACTACTCAAATTCATTTGTGTAATGATAAGCTAGCATGTGCTTATCATATTTGTAACATTTCACCAGACCACAAAATATATTCATAATAAAAACTATGATGATTAGCATAGCTATGTTAGTCATAAAAACTACAACTTACCATTGACTTAGAACTTTAAAGTTAAATAATTGTGTTTTGAGTCTATAAATATTGAGATTAGTGAAAAATCATTAAGGGAACCACCAAGTTAAGCAGGTAACTACAAGTAACAGTCCTCATAACGAATATAATGATTAAATAAACATACATTTTACAAATTAATTATGCTCTTTAAATAGTCCTAATGCTCAGATCTCATCACATCAACCTAGAAAACGGCATGAATATAAAAATAATGAAGAATTATTTTCAAGACAAACTAAACACGGAAAAATTTATAGTATTTATGAATTATTGATGAAAAACATTTACACTAATGATATAATTATTGCATGCAAAATTTACCTGAATCTTCTCCTTCTTCTACAGGTTCACCTTCTCTCCTTCCAACTGGTGAAACACCTAAAGGGAGAGGATCTGTGCTGGTTGCAGCATCTAACAGGGGTGATGTTTTTTCAGCTTCACTATCTGGCTCAGTGTCAGACTAAACAGAAAATAAAAAAAGATCACTTGATTATGATAAAATCAATTTCCAAAACTGATAGATGAGTTAATGAATTAGTTGACTACCTGGAACACAAAATTAATGGGGTTCTTAAAGATTTCATGGAAAAATTAAGATCATTATTTTGGAAGTTTTATTCCTGCAAGTTAAGGTAAAATATTTTAAAATTATAATCAGTATAATTCACTCTGTAAATATATCTAATATGTATTCCATGTATAATTGGTTATTTGATTTTCATATTTTTAAATTTTGAGCAATATAAACTGAGAAGTAGCGTCTATCCTCATGGTTTCATTATGACTTATAATAAGGTGAACATTGTAAAAATTCTATGAACACATATAGATACACCTTCATATAGAAGGATTTAGAATAGTAAATTTTAACTCTAAAATATATGAGATAGAACTATTTTTAAAAATTCAAGCTTATTACATCTACCCATAAAAATCCCATCTCTAAGATATACTTTTTGGAACTCTGGATAAGACTTAATTTTTCTTAAATTTGATGAGGAATGGACTTTATAATGTATGTGAAAATTACATTATTAGGGAAGAGAAAACTGAAATCCAGAGATACTTGAAAATTGATGACGAGGAGAGGTTATTAATTATAATCAATTAAAGACTGAAAAAGGACAAGAAAAATTAAAGGCAAATGATAAATAAAAAGTACTGAAAGATATAATATAATAATTAAGTTGTCAATTTAGTTTATAGTGTGATAGTTTCAGTTAGTTTAATACTTCATTTATGAAAGATTTAGTCCTCTTATTGTAAATGAGCTTATTTCATTTAAGGAAAGAAACAACATTTTAATCAAAAGATAGACAATAAATCTTTTGGGTAGTGGATACAGATATATATATATATATATATATATATATATATATATATATATATATATATATTGTATGTAATTTGGAATGTAATGCAACAGAAAGGGATAATGACAACTTATAATTAATATTTAGCAACCTACCTGATAAATAAATCAAACAATATTAGTGATAAAATATAAACTGTAAAAATGTACTTAAAGTACAAAATAAAAAACAGGAACCTGAATTATACTGTCATTATGGAAGTATGAATGATCATAATTAACTTTTACTATGAAGAAAATTCACTGGAGTTAGCACATAGTATGACAGTAAAATCCTTGAATCTTGGAAAGAGATAAATACATCCACCAAAACATGAAAAGATACACCTGGTGACGTAATTAATAACTCAGCTAGTTTAAAAATGATAAAGGGAATGACTCATTTTCATTTAATTTTTTTAATGTCTTCACTCATTTTATCATAAATCCATGCAAAAACCTGTATTGATTCAGATTATACATAATATGGAAAAGATTAATGATTAATAATAACACAGTTACCAATAACTTAATATAAAACTACCACTATTAATTACCAGCTCCACAACTATAAAAATACAATCCTTTTAGAACTCTTCAAAAACTAAATTTTCAGTGCACTATGTTTGATGATGGACATCTGTTATGAATGTGTTCCTAAATATCTCAAAAATAGGTTTCTTTAACTCTTAGAATTTGAAGACTGGGAATAAAATAGTGATTAGAAATCTAACTTTCAATGTTTAGAAAGAAGGGAGTGATTTTAAGAAAACTTTGACCATATCCAGAATAAAAACATCAACACTATCAGAATATCATTTTCTTGGCGATTTTTGGATGATTAGATTATTCAGGTTCACAAATATTTATGATGAATTTCTGAACATAGATTTCCTTGAATTCTGAAATACAGAAGATGCTATAAATATGACAAAATATTCCTTTGAATATTGAAGTCAACACAGTGAAATTATAGATGGAAATTGAATTTGAAGAGAGTTGTAGAAGCTATAGGAACCACAGTTTTTGCATTGAGAAGACAATTGATAAGCAAACCTCTTCTGTGTCCGCTCCTGCAGGAAGGGCACTTTCTGGAGATTTAGAGTTGGGAGATGTAGGTGAAGCAGCCAAGCGAGACGCTCGCAAGGCACTCTTGTCTCTACTGAGGCGTCCCTCTGGAACATCCCCACTTCCTTCTCTTGTTGTAAGAACTGACATTCGAAACTGAAGATGAAGCAAAGATGCAAAAGAAAAGTATTTAAATGAAAGAACATCATTATATATTACAAAAGTAAGCGCATATATTACTCAAGAAGTAGTTTAAAAAAGGAGGAAATAACACAAATTGAAACAATTTATAGTGAAATTTTTAAAAGAAAGCAAGGAATTGCTAGAATGCATTGATAAGCAAGCATACATTCTTGAAGTTAACATCTGATTTAGAATATTATTGAAAATGGAAGATAGTATAAGGTAACACAAGCTTAATTTTTAATTTAATTGCAATTAATAATAAATAATCAGGGTTTTACTGAACACAAAGAGGCAAAACATAACTAAAAATAAAAAGCAATAGCAAAATTGAAAAATCACAGAGAAGTACTATGAATTGAATTTTAACATAGGAGCTAATATTTTGCATTGCAACAGCAACTTTAAGCAGTAAACACATAAAAATAAAGTGAAAATAGTTGTTTTATTGAGAATCAACATTGGAAATAATTTTTATTGCCTCACTCTCAGAAAGAGATCTCCTACCACTGTCACTAACCAAAATATATTCTTAAAGACAAATAAGGGCATGGACTAGGGATTTAAGACATATTATAGTTAAAGGAAAATGTATGATATTTCATAAAAATAATAATATTACACTATAATTTTTAAAAAATTTTTTAAGTACAGTTATATAGTTCCACTGACACTTTAGTTTTATACTATTTAACCACTAAAATTTTAGGTATTGTATACATAAACTGATTAATCATTACTTTAAATAGAACCTTAATAATATCTCGATGTAATTCATGATGACCTTCTCCCTAATTTATAGCAACTATCTACCACTCATCTTTTTCATTTATCTTCCTTTTTCTTTGTTATCTTAATTTTTGTTTAACATGAGAGATACAGCTGAAGATGAATTCTATTATAAATATCAATTTCCTTGGTTTTCATAACATACCATTTCATACATATCTCTTCCAAAAACATACTGTCAATTGAGTTGCATGGCTTCATATTAATTGAACTGGACATGACTAAAAATGAGAGTACTTTATTTTTTATTATTAGGCTTCCTTTTATTACTTAACTAAAATCCTTTGGTAAAATTAGTATAAATCTCGTTCTATTTACAATAAAAATATATTTAACATTAATAAAAATACTTGGACATTATTTCGGTCTGATTTATTTAAACAAAAATACTTGAAAATAGTCTGGAATTCCTTTCTTTATATTTTTTATAAAGAACTATAGATATGCATATATCACAGACAAATCCTGTAATCTTATGCTTTTCATGAACAAATAAGAATAAATAAATTAAAATGATTTGCATTACTTATCAACAAAATTTTCAGTTCTTCTTCATTTTTGTAATAAAAATCTATCATTACTTTTTCTTGAAGTCATAACTAATTAAAAGACTTTGTAAATGTACAAGTATTTTTTAACAATAATCCAACATAGCATCCATACTGAACATATGACGAAATAAACAATTTCCATTATATTTAGAAAAAATAATAAACTTAACTACAGGGTTATTCCGAACAATAATATTCTAAACTATTTTGTTAAATTATTACTTAGAATGAAGGAGAGATATGACTTAGGAAATGTCACAGAGGGTATTTAAAGAAAGAATATGTCTGATATTAAAAAAAGAAAAATAATATGATTAAAATTTACAAGATATTGAATGAAAGGAATATGCTTATATGCAATAATAATTTTAATTTTTAGATCAGAATAGGCACTAAGTTTAACATAAAAAGAAAAGGGCTAAATGGAATATGATGAGATAAATAATTAGGGAAGAACATTTTTACCCTCCCATCTCACCAGGAAGAATTAGAATACTGAAAAAATATTTAAAGAAGAGCTATGAATAAGTTAATACAGGTTACAGACATTAACAGAAATATTAACATTAGCATCCTATATTTTTATTGATGATGACAGATTTAAGTTTAATCATCCAGAAAGCTTAAAGGAAATTTTGTGATAATTTGAGATATTAATTCATTTATTACACAATAATTATATTCCTTATGACACAAAATGAAGAGGAGACTATAATATTTTAATTTTGCCCAAAAAATCCATATATTGAGAATTCCAATTCACAGATTTGTAAATGAACTAAAAAAAGATATGTTAATATGTTATTACCCTTAGCTAACTAGAATATACTAATTTCTGGTCTTAAATACTTCTAATTAAGATAAGGGTCCATTTAGTATACATTGTACAACCAAATTTAAAAAGATATTTTTAGGAATGGATGACAACAAGGTTATAAGAAAAGAAATTTGATAGAAAGCAACTACAAATTAACCTTATAAATATAAAACTTTATATATAAAGAAATAAAACAATGTTTATAATAATTTCATTAATATGGGATATTTATTTTCAAACACGTTCAAGGAAATAGACATTCACACAATAATTATGCAATAATTAATCTTTTAATGCATTAAGTTAAAATCACTAACATCGACAGTTAATGTATATAAAATAAGTTTTTATATTCTAAATTTCATCTATACTAACCTCTGATGATGGTCGACCAATTTGATCCCCTGAACCATCTATTCCATTGGTTTCAGATGATCCACCCCTGCTCTGGCCTGTTCGTCTTTCACCATTGCTATTGAGAATACGAGCTGCTTCAGCTGCACCATCCAATGTGTCCACATGGCGAGGAGACGTTTGATTACCACCAGATGTTAATGAGGAAAGTTGAGGTGGTACAATAACAGAGGAGCGGTTCTGACAGGGTCCATTCAAAGCTTCAATGAGAGAGACAGTTTCATATCCTGATGGAATATTGTCACAGCTTCCCTGGAGGAAATAAATAGATTAAATTATATAATATATGTGACAAAAACAAAATAAGATACTTACCTATCTATGAATCAAATGAAATTTGAATTATGATTAGATTTAAGAGACTGGTTTTCAGGTTTCTATTCACTCTTATATCTTAATAACTGTGTTTAGAAATGATACTTTTAAGAATTTCTATTCTTCCTACAGAGTATAGAAGTGCCTAAATCTAAATCTCCAATTTTCATTCTCATTTATGCACATTTAATTACATAGACCTCTTTATTTTTTTATACTCATAATTTTTATAGCTATAGAAATGTATTGTAATTATTGAAGTTATTCAACTACATCGATTTAAGTACGTTTACTACAAACCATGTTGAATAAAGAATTTGATAAAAAGGAAGAAAAATTCTTTTCAAAAAAGCAAACTTACTTCAGTAGCACTGGATATCACACCAGCAACAGTTCCAGGAGCTATCCTTTGCAATGCACATATCTGGAGTAGAGCTCTGAATGGAGCTCGGCATATTGGACAGTTATTGGCCTACAATGCATCCAAACACAGGTTTAAAAATCATCCTTAATTTATTGCAAACATTTATAACAGTACATTTGGTTAGTATTGAAATTGAAAATTATCCATCACAAGTGAAAATTCTGCAGGTTAATTCTGGAGAATGAGTATACAACATTATTGTCATTATATTCCACTAAGTTATGACTAACACCTAGCCAGGTGCCTACTTGTGGTCTTTACAGGAATAAATAAATATACAGTGTAATATTTGTAGAAAAGTAGAGAATTATGTAAAATTTATTATCATTTTCAAATGTTATCTGTAAAAACAAAATAGAATTTAATGGAATATTTTTTACAGTAGCCTAAATTGGAACATCATTACCTTATCTAAAATAAAAATATTAGGAATTGACAACAGTAGAAGAGAAATATGCACAATACTTATAAGTATATGACAAATTTAATATTTCTTTCCAAGATCAATCACCTGGTAGCGTAATGAGTCTGCACAAGATTTGCAAAGGCAAAGATGACGACATGGTAGAATGAGAGTATCTCGTGGATCACACATGCAAATAACACATTCTGAACCACCATCCTCTCCTTCTTCATCTTCCGCAGTAGTTGTATCTCCAATACATCTATCTCCATCATCCTCATCTGTAAGAGCAACCCTCAATGGAAGAACGACATCATTACTATCTGTTGTACCTCCACCACCTTCTTCAGTTGCACCAATTCCATTCCCTACACCATTGCTGGCAGGAACCTATAATTAATTCATTATAATTAACAGTGTATATAATTGTCAGAAAATAGCATATAATATTATAAATATAGCAAAAAATATTCAAATTTATGATCATAAACAGTCGCCTATTTTATTTCTTTCTTCAACCTTCTCTCACATAATTTTCCTGTTGAAATTAAATTTCTCTGCAATTTTGCCATACACCTTGAAAATTGGGTCCGCAGTAAAAGGGTTAAAATATCATTTAATTCCTTACCTACATCAAACAATTACAAAAATAAATAATAATTGCACAATGATATTTACAAAAGAATTATATTGGAAGGAATTAAAGATTTATTATAAATTTGAGGTCTATAACTAAAAACATAACTAACATTTCTTGAAAATGAGAAAGCAATGAGCATATTGACCAGCTTAAAGAAATATTTCATATATTAATAATATACTAACCTCAGAATGAATATCAGCAAGTGGTGCAGTGGTGTTATGTGCAAAGGGATTTTTATTTTCAATGCCATAAATTTCTTGAAGCAAGTAACAGAGACCATCAACAAACAGTTTCTGCTTCAAAGCCTTAAGAACATAAGATCCATCCGAATGTCTCTCTACAACGGCAATAGTTGCATGAGATTGTCTTCCTACAGAATTAACGCCATCTAGAATTTTCAATGTTAATAAAGTTTTAAATATAGATAACACATCACTAATCCAATTCATGCAAGATTTTCTACTCAATAAATTTACAATTTCTAATACTAAAATGTAACTTTTACTGCTATAATGATAACAATGTGAACTTCCCTATGTTTAGTTTTGCATCAATATTTTAAATCAAATAAAGTAAATTTGAAACTTAGTAATCAGTAAAGCAAGTAATACTAGTTTTAGACCTTTTTAAAATATGTTTCCAAAACTAAAAATGTATGGGAGGAGTCTTTCAGAGGAAAATTAATAAAACATATTAAACCTGAATTCATACATTTTAAGAATTCATATAACTATATGAATTCTTAAAATCAAGAATTAGTTGCCCAAAGACAGACTTAAAGGGTAATAAAGCTCAAATAAAAACTAAAAAAACTTAATAGTCATGATGCATGGAAATTTAGAAAATAGAAATTATATCTACCACAAACATTAGATTAAGAATTTCATAAAACCTAAAAATACTGCTGAAACGTACATATGGAGGAGATAATAATAATAATATGTGTTGAGAGTAAAATTGAGACTGAAAAGTCTCTTATCCCATCTTTGTCAATTGTCAAAGTTAATCTAGAAATAATGTTGAACAATAAAAATTATTGAAAATAAGAAAATCAAAAAGAATTGAAAATTAGAATTCTAAACCCAAAATGAAGCTCGGGAAAAAATATACATAGCAGGATAACATCCTCAAAGAAGGGAAGTGTGAAAAACTTGAATGTTTATATTAATAGTATCAACTGAAAGATATCAATTTTAAAAAAAGTAAACATAACCTAATAGAAAAAAGACACAAAAAATTGCATAAACTAGAATAAAATTAATAAAATAGAAAATATATACACAGATATTTAACTAATAAATACCGAGGAAAAGTATTCTGCAGTTAGAGTTTGTAGGATGCAGTAGGATAATATTAAATGTGAAATTTTTGACAAGGTTCTAGTGCCATCCAACATAATTTCCTAAATGAATTTCACATATTCAGAAGAGGTATTATGGTAATCCATAATGGAAAGTAAACTAAAAAGAATTCCAACTTTTACCAGAATTTTAACCTTACTGGATGATTAATGACTTAACCAGCGGGATAAGAAGATCTTTATAAATCCTGTGCAATTTTCATATCAATTAACAGTTAATGGTTGTATAATGATATAATACTTCATGAAAAAGCTTTAAAACAAAAAAAATTTAGATATAACTTATTAATACAAGAAAGAAATAAAAATTATCAGTAAAAATATACAATTATCTGTATGTTACAGTACTTTTTTAGAAAATAAATGATTTATAACAGATTAGAATACCTTCTTCTTCAGCAACACAGTGAATCACAATTGGATACACTTCCCTGTGGTCATAAGTTGCCAAAGCATTCACAGCACTGGGCACAGTACCAGCAGAATGGTGCACGCCATTGGGTGCATTGTGTAACCCATTAGCACCATGTACTTGCCCTTGATGGCTACTAATGTGTCGAGCATATGGATGATGATAGAGTAGTTGACCATCTGTGTAACGACCTGGTTCAAACCAGTGAGCTGGCTGACTGAAATGCTGATTAGCTCCCCGTTCAAATCGATATGTTTCAGAACTCATAGTGGGATCACGAGGAGTATATCTATAATCGATAATGATAAAGCAATAAGCTACAAAACTTATGTAAGGCTCACAGATTTAAAGTACATAAGGAGATAACTAGTTAAGAAAACATGTAGATAATTATCTCTTACAAGGGAGGAATTGAGTGAGAGAACCATCACTCAAGTAATTTTAATAAATATTACTTTCCTGTGTTTAGGATGTATTTCCAGAAATTATGGATGAATATAATATAATTTAGAATTAATACAAATTAATATAATATTATTATTTATTGATGTGATAAGTAGATTAACTTCATCAATAGCTATCCTTATTTTAACAAAAACCTGTAAGCTTTAAAATATCACTATTTTCCTGCTGAAATTCCATATGATACATCAAAGTCTAATCCAAAGTTTTTGGAATTTATAAGTTTGTTTATCATATAAGTAATTTCTTAAACTATAATATATTGTTAACTATAACATATTTTACACTCCAAAATTGATTAATCTGAATATATAATTTTTATTGGGAGATATGGGCCTTCAAGCCTAATTGTCAAGGAAGAAGAAGAAATAAAATCTTTACATATCAAATTTATTTCTAATCTGACATATTATTAGAGCTAACCCAAACAATTTGAGGAACACACAGTTTTGTTCAAAATATTTAACGACTAAAAATCAACTGATATTTAAGAAGAATGAGTGGATAAATGATAATTGAATTAACACATGTTCAATGGAAAATATTAAGGATACTTATATGTGTAAAAAACTTTATAAAGGTTCAAAATCAAAAGATAAACATTCTTGCTTTTGAATACTAAATAAATTTCAAACTTACATAACTCCAGTTGATGTGATATCCTCAGTGCAAAAGTAATGTATAGTGATGGCACACCTTGTATCACAATCAAAGGTAAACTCTATTCCAAAACGATCTAAAGGTTTACCTAGATCAGCTGCAGCTCTATTGTTTGTACCACCCTGCTTTAAAAATGTGTAATAAATAATTTAATATTTAAATAAATTATTCAATTCAATTAGTTAATACTGCAAAAGTTTATCTTACCTCAACAAGAGAAACATCATCAACATCAAGAGATACAGCAATATCATCCCTTAAAGTTGCTGTAGGAGTTGAGGATTCTAAAACAACTAAATATAGGAGTTAAATTTATTATATGAAGAATAGAAATTGTTTGAATACAAATAAAAGTCATTCCTTTAGAAAAACAAAATTTTCTAACTTGCCATAAAATAATACAAATTAATGTAAAAATTAATTTGACAGAGTAATTTTATTTTTCAATGAAATTCTTAACTGAATCAGAGAAAACTGATAAAAAATTATATTTTGATACTTACCACAAGGATCTTTGAGACGTACAAATCGCAGAGATTCTTTACGAATGTTGACTAGACACTCAAGTGTTTTGGTGGGCTCATTAGCCTGTGGTGGCGGATATGGAAACTGCAAAAGAAGAATCAAATAATAATTGACCAAAAATTACTGCTAAATAAATTGTACATGTAGATTGAAAGTATTGAAAATATCAAACAATTAGGTCCCATTAGAATTCAATTACCCTGAATAATTTTCACTTGATATTTAAAAGTTCATGGCAAGGTTTGAATACATTGAATCTAATGAGGTTAATTTCAAAATTTGGATATTATTTATTTGTTCTTAAAAACGATTAACTATTATAAAAATTGAATTTATAATACTTTATGAAAAGGTTGCAATAGATATCCCAAGGTTTTCCATACAATACATAAATATATGAAAGAAGAAATCTAGAACTTACTGGTGTTGGTCTACTTCCCAGGAAATTCAAATCAGCATTCTCTCCAAATAAGTAAGCTTCTGGTTGAGGAGTATCAAACCTTTCACCACCCATTATGAAATGACTGCCAAAATAATTTCCTTTAACAAAAAAGGTGTCATTAAAAACGTTTTATACAACAAATCATGTAAGCATAAAATAATATTCTTTTTGAAAAATCTAGAACAACCTATGACTTAATATAAAACTTATTCAAATACATACCAGATCTAGGAGGGTATTTGTATGCATGATTGGCCACTATATCAACTTCCTCCACTCCAGCATTTTGTCTACTTGCTAGAACACCCATTTTTAACCGCACGTATAATATAGCTGAAATGTTTGAAAATATACTTTCGCACAGGACCCAAAGTATTTAACAAACATTTAATACAAACTTACAACTAATTATGAACTCACCGATAATCAAATAATTTGAGTCGCCAATGACATGTAATTCAGCATAACAACAAGCAATGACCGTAGTAAGTGGGTATGTATTACAAGCGATGATGAAAGCCAAATCCAAGCGATGGGGTTAAGAAATATCAAAGCCTATATTCCTCAGAAATATACATTTGTATTAATCACCAGGACCCCTAGCAATAAAAACGCCAAATATATATCCATTCCTAAGCGATTATAGTGTCGTGACAACACTCCATCGCACAATAAAATAAATAATACGCTTTAGTAGCGTTTGTTGTTTGTTTCCGATCTCTGTCTCTGTCTGAAGGATAGATTCTGCTAGAAATCATGCGTTTGCCGCTAGAAGCAGAGGAAACTTTCGTGTTAATGTGAAGTGGTGGGTTAAATATTTTAAATTTTTATAAACCATTCGACAATTTATGTGAAAATGTCCTTTTATTCTCATAAGATGAGATTCGTATCTCCATACAGCTCTGTATGAAAAAGCGGGAATTTGAAATTATTCGCTCCAGGGAAACTATTATGGTTGTCATAAATGTTTCTGTGCAATTTTATTCAATCGATTCCAAGTTCTCACCGAGATAAAATTTCCTTGTTTACGTAATCAAATGACAGACCTTATTCATTCGAAATTATCTCATTAGCAATATTTTAGCAACAACCGATTCTTTTTTAGCGGATTTTTTTCCTAGAATTGATTTCTCTGATAGACAAAATGAATGTTTGGACAATAAACTATTGGTTTTTAAATATGTTTCTTACATTTTGCGGTTGCGTGTTCCTTATAAAAAAGTTGTATCTGAGGAACCGAGAGTAAGAAAAACTATGCGCAGTAATACAAGAGAAGTGAATGGAAAGATACTGATAGAAATTGAAAATATAGGAAAGAATAATGAAAATTTCTATATTTGTTCAAAAAAATTAGAATTGATCGCGACCGGTTTCGTAATTTTACATCACATCTTCAGGCATAAAAGAACATTTTGGTGGGAAATATTTAAGATTTTGGAGAGGGAGGTAGGGTAGGGAGGAGAATAAAGGAATGAGCACCCACTCCAAAATCCTATATATTCCCTACCAAAATGATATGAAAGCATTGGCTTGACTTCTCTAAGTATATAACATGAAGGTGAATAAGAGAAAAACAAAATTATTATTTGCAGGAGGAATTTATAAAAAGAGGAAGACCAAGGGATGGCAATTCTGAAACCAAATGACGAGGGATGTAGGAAAGAGGAGATATCACGATATACTAGATTTTGCATTAGATAGAGAGGGATGGAGGACTGCATTCAACCAATATACAGATTGAATGATATAGGAAGAATTCATCAACTCTATGTAAAATGATGAATTTCTTCTTTCAGGTCACCAACTTTTCCTCCCAAGTCATTAAACTTAATTTTCAGGGTTCCCTTTTTTCCCCTAAACCAATCTCTAAATTCTTTTGGTTGTTGATCAATAAAATTTGATTGGTAAATAGAAAACAGACCAACTGTAAATATTGATCAAAGTAAACACTCGCTCTTTTTGATTAATAGAGTCAAGTTGGTCTCTACCTAGTGCATGGACAGCATGTAACTCTTAGGCAACAAAAAATACTGCAGGAGCATGTTTTATACTTTTGTCTTCATAGTTAGTTGTCTTCATCTTCCATGTAGGAAGCTGTACCAGAGAATGTCACTCTGGTAATAAAACCAGTCATGATAATAAAAAATATTTGTGGAAGATACTATGTTATCTTTTCCATGTGTCACTTGGTGAAATGGAGATGATATCTTCAAAGTTCTGTCCATTCCACCAAGTTACACTTGAACATATTGATTTTATAGGGAATAAATAGATATTATTGTTTTTAAGAGCTTCTATACCTGGAACCCAATAAAAGTATAAGACTACTTAACATCAACTTTATTGATAAGTATAAAAATTATTACCTCAAGTAAATAAATTCAATGAATTAAACAATAATGAAAAATATCTACATCACAATAAGCCGAATGTTAAAACCAAAATTAGCAACTTAGCAAAAGATGGTGATAAAATTATAGTAAATACAAGAAATGTATACATCAGACAACCTTTTAACATAATGTAAAATTTAGATAAAATGGAGCAATTCACATTGTTCTTAAAATTAACAATCCATAATTCTCTTGAAACCTCTCCAAATAAAAATACCTTATTAGACTAGATTGTACATAAATAAATAGAGGATATTAGAATAAATGCATAATAATGGCAATCAGCCTGAACAAGGGAATATATAAAGTTAAAAGTTATTATTGAGAACAGTAACTTTTAATGATTAACTACACAATTCAGATGCAATTAGAATGGAGTTATTTTTCAAATAATATTAGTGATAATAATGTAATAAGTATCATTCATTCACCAATTGGTCCCTTATCTGTGCCTTCAGGTACAAAATGCTACCAATACATAAAAAACAAGAGGTATAAATAAACTCTCTATAAACAGTGTATAATATACAAAATGTATGATGATTAAAAATTTTATAAAAACTAAATTATTTTCAGGAAACATCAAAACAAAGTATAATTATATAAAAGAAGATATATAGTTATTCACATTAACAATGAGTTTTTGAGAAAGTATAACACATCAAAATAATAGAAATAAAAACAACATCACTTGTTAAACAAATAATTGAAATGAGTTCACGGTATTTTTCATAACAACAAGCAGATCTATGGAAATTAATAGACAGTAATGAGAACTTTGTAATAATCCTGAATTGTTCTTGCTTTATCCATTAAAATTTAATACTAGTAGATATTAAAAATCAACTTCAATTCAATGAAAAATTTGTCAAGTTCTTTTTATGACTTACTTTATAATTTTTATACACTCATTTTGTGGGCAAAAAATAACAAATATTTTGGAGTATTAAGTTATTGAAACTTACACTATTTAATCAATTAATTAATTATTCAGTTTATGCCAGGGAGTCAAATTAAACTAAGGAGTGAAAAGATTGAAACTAGACAACAAAATGTTTATGCATATGCATTTAAGGATATCTAGTTCATGAAAATTATAAATCCTAATACAAAAGAGGCACATGCTTAAGGAAACATTTTTATTTGTTAATTTGCTCTTCTGTATTCTTCTAAGAGTTTTGGAAACAAACAATTTTCAAATTACTATTTATATTTGTATTTCAGATATGCAAGATATTTAAGCAAAGAGAAAAATAATAAAAAGAAAAATTAAACTATCACTAATAGGATTCATTAAATTATTAGCGCACCAACTAAGAGCACCACTGAAATATAAATTACATCACATGATTACCCAAGTATTATCAGGAAGAGTGAGAGATATTACTTAACTTAAACCCTAGGACGGATAACAAATGATAGAGAATTGATGAAAATATAAAAAATAAAATTAATGAAATGTATAAAGTCTTTATGACGACATCACTGTACGGTTTTTATTAGTAAACTTTTTCACCCTTAAAAAGATATCTTCTCGTTAACTTCTACACCTTGGGTTCATGGCAAAATGGATAAACCACAGAGGTAACTTATCATACGTACATTTTAAGGATTGCCAAACAATATGAGTCAAAACTTGAGGACATTACGTGAGAACTTAAAATTTGATAAAATAATTAAACTCGGAACTTCAAGCACATATGTAAAATTTACTTTAGATATTAATGGAATAATGATACAAATTGTTTAATAAGCAATATAAATAATTCCACTGAATCATGTAATATATTATTCAAGGATAAATTTAAGGATGTCAAATAATATATAATGAAGCGTGTAAGTAAATATTGAAAAAAAGTTGATAAATTTACTTTGGAGTAAACTTTCAAGACAATGGATATTATTTGTAGTATTTGTGTATGCACTCAAATTATACATTTTAATTATATGTGACTACAATATTTTTTCATGTAAAAATGAACCATGCATACAAAAATAGAAGATTTAAAATAATTCTTCAAACATACATAGTCAGAAACAAAGCAAATTAATAAAAGTTGAGTTTCTGAAAAAATTGGTTCTCAAATTGAGTTACACATAAAACATCACTGATTTTCATTTAATATCGAGGATAAATTTGAATCACTGGCATTGTCAGCACCTGAAAATTTTAAGTTGCATTTAATACTGCATGATTTCATCTACATTAATTTATTTTTGGTTGAATAATGACTCTGATTATTACTAATTGTTTCTCCTATTATATATCAAGATAAATTATATAAATTATTCTAATTAAAATTAGACGTTTTAATAATTTCACGTTACTGCACATTTATGGTCTTCAAGAACACACATATTGGTTAAAACTATTTTTATAATTTATAAGATACAATTGTATGAAAGATTTATTTTAACCTTGGAAGAAACTTCAATGTTTCAGTGTATTCATGAAATGAAATTAAGAGATTAAATACCTTTTCTGATGCTACAACTTATAAAATTAAAAAAAAAAGAATAGCTCTTCCATGACAAAAATTGAAATCCTTCTGCACTTTCTATTTCTCTGTATGCCAATCATAGTAAGCTATGGTGATTTTCAATGATCTAAATACAGTACAAGACAATTTTTGTCATAGAGCAGAAGACCAACAACAAAGGGAATTTTCAGAAAAATTGGAAAATCCTAATAAAATTTTTAGATACTCCTCTCGAAAAGGAATTAGTGATGAATGGAAATTAATAACATTTCCTCTTCTTTACTTCTTTGCCTTTTATAAATTATTTAATATGAATCTTAAAACACAATATTAACTTGATTGAAGTTATGTTATATAATAAGAGGTCATGTGACTGTAATAGATTTTATGCATGTATCTGGAGTTCCCCTATAATTATAGTGTAACAAAATTAGAAGTTTGGATGGAAAGAGAATATCAAAGATAAGAAATGGAACATTTGACTGCATATGCAATAGTTTGGAACTGGAACATCAAGCATCAACAATTTATAACATGACAATATACTAAGGTTAGTTTGTTCCAAACATCAGTTGCTATGTAATGAATACATTATTAATTATAAATAAATAATTACTCATCATGTTTATTTTATCCAAGGCCACAGAAGGTAGATCATTTTAAATTTCTTGGAAGCATCATTTTGGCAGTAACAGACCAGAAAGCTATTCACTTCATAAGCATTATTCACCAACTGATTTATTGACAGTTACTTTCTCAATGTGAGTTAAGAGTTTTATTCTCACTCAATCACTTTTCATCACCATTCCAAAAATAAAAATGATAAAGAAAGTTTTAATTGCTCAGTCTTTTTCTTCTAACACTTTGGTTAGAATCTATAGACAAAATTGCAACCCAGTTAATTAAACCTCTGATATCATTTACTTATTAGTAACCTGCAGCATGTGCACAACTTAAGTTACTGAACAAGCACCAATAGCAGCAAGTAATGGTTAGCTTTGATGCTAAACAAGAATCATTCTCATCTCCAATCCATTTCGTTTTTTATTCCTTCATTTACATCACCTTCTTCTTTTGACATCTCACTCTCCTCTGTTGGGTTCCTTAACCAGGAATGATCTTGCTCTACTTCATCTCGCACAACTACAAACAGCTCCTTCTCCTTACTTAGCAACTGATCCCGAAGATAGGACAATAGATCCTTTTCCTATAAGAGACAATTTTTGTAATGGAAATTTTTGGAAGATATTTAAATCAAGAATGAATTTAGAAAGTTAATTTCTAATTTTCTGATATTTTTTATAAGGACATACAGTTGACATACATCAAAAATAGCAAGAAAAATCAATTACTATGCCATCAATAAATAGAATGGGACCAATCAATTTTTTTTAATTATGAGAAGACAAAAAGTATTTTAATATCATTAAATATTAATCTTTTATAAATTTTTAATTAATTAGTCTTTTATTTTAATTTGTAGTTGATTCTCCTCTCTCAATCTTTAATCTTCTATAAAACTTAAAGATCTAACTAATACAATTTAGAATGTGGATTATTACGTATGCTAAGGAAATATACATATATTAATGTAAATAAATCATATGAAAGTTTTATGTAACTGTGAATAAACAAACCTCTCCAATTGCTTCTGGGGCTCTCAACTTTGAATCAAGGTTATAATAAGTTGAACCAATAGCTCTGATTGCAATCCAATGTCTACGATTCAAAGGTAAAGGGAGAACTCCTCCAAGACGATATTCACTTGGAACATTCAAGATAAAGCCTAAAATTTTACTCAGATTCAAGAGACCAACATCCCTGAAAACAAATATACATAAATATCAAGCTAAATAAATTATAAAGATAAACATTTTTACTCGGTACATAGGACGATAGCAAAATATTCTCACCAAAAAGAGTACTTTATTGTACAAATACAACAATAAATAAAGTAGAAAAGTTTTTTGATCAAAAATTTTGATTTTGTTTTATATTCACAACTTTGTTTCCTTGAAAGCTTTTATTTACTACCACCTGCCTTGAAGAATTTTGGTCTAATATAATCCTAACCTTAGGTTTTATCTATTCCAATTACTTACTCATATCCCTAAATAACTATTTAAAAAGTACTTGGTAATTAAAAACTAAATACATCTATCATCATTGATTCTGAAATATCTCTAAACCATCTTCAGGAGAAAAGTAAGATGGTATTACCTTTCAATTTTTTAAAACAGAATAGCATTACAAAAAAATTATACATTTTTTTAAGATATTGAAAAACTGCTTAATAATAGAAATTATAATGTGCAATTTTAACAGTTTTCATTAATAAGAATATTGAAAAATATATATTTAAAAAGTATAAAAAGTAGAATATATAATGAGGTTTAAGTTAGATATAAAAAACATTAGAAATTATAGTAATATAGAAAATTGAATTTAAATTACTGTACAAAAAGCCACACCTTTGTAAAAAATATTACTCCCACTGAAAAATATCAGTATTGAGCTATACTTTTATTAATAGATCCATAATGAAATTCTTTTGCAATCTCCCATTTGCCAATCTCTTGTAATCATCGTTTCATTGAAATTACCATATATTAATCTACAACTAAATAATTAGTTATTTTATTCTGGTTAGTATGGCGACAATGATTTTTCTAACTCTACAGGTTTCTAGCTTTTAAAACCCCAAAGCCAATAAATATCTTACTTTCTTTTGTCAAACCATAAAGCATGAGAGCTTCTAGTCCGAAGAGCAGCCATGAGAACATTAACATCATAGTTTCCAGTGCCTAAGATAGATTTATGTGGATTTAACCAAGCAGAGGGTGACAAAGAATGAGCTAAAGCATCTAAAGAATCTTGTCCAAATGCACCACCTCGCTCCTGGAAGAGGTTATTTAGAGCATGCAGACAGCAGAGTTCTTTCACCTGATGGAGGAAAGAAACAAAATAAATTTATTTCGTATTCAAACACTTTTTAAGAGGGAATATATTATACGCGTCGGATTTAAAACTATCTAGAGGGATTTCATTCATAAGAACGGCTTGATATTCTTTTCACCGAAGTATTTCTTAAAATAGCCTTCCAAATAATATTTTTCACGGGTAACTAAAAAGTCAAATACCAAACATCAGGGAATGACTCCGATATATAATATAAAGGTATTTATAATTTTGAAATTGAATCAATTTTCAGTATCATGTAACTTGTAGAAAGCTCAAGGGAATCGAATCCCTGACTAGTTTCCTTGAAGTATTAATCAAATCCCATTGCGGAATATTGGATTCACTAGCGGATAATCCACAATAGAAACTTAATCTATTATTAAACTTAAATATCAAAATCAAAATAAAGTACGATGTACAAATAAGACTTTACCGCTAATTCATAGGATTGATCCTTTTGACAATAAGAAATGTCCAATAATGGATGAAACACGGTAGAGAAAATAAAATTTTCAGAAATAACAATAAAAAGAAGTAAAACATGAATTTTGCTCATAATATTTTATACCTGTCCTAATAAATCACGAACAAGGAAAAAAAATAAGTGAAACATTATAAGAGAAAAATGACTTATTACCTGCTTTTCATGGTAAATGTCTTCTTCCATTTCGGCATCAATACGATTACCACCAATATTGCAGCAAGAATCTATCTGAACACATCGTAAACATTTCAGCATTGAAGACGACCAAATTTGAGATATATAAGCGATTAAAACTGAGGTGAATAATCAGGTAGAGCAATCAATCAACAAATTCTCTGGCCAATAAAATAAAAATGATTTTATCTCATTTAAAGCCAATAGTCATAATTTCAACCGTTGGAAAGGAATTTCATACTCAATTTATATGCTTATAAAATTACGCAATCTTCATAGAGTTATGGACTTATCAATAACAACACGATGAAACGTAGGTCAAAACAGGTAACAATTGACATGTGATATGCCAGTTTCAATTATGTAACTGATTCGTTTCTCTGCGTGTTACACATGAGCAAAATGGGAAAATATATTTCTTTTTCTAAAAAATTTTGCGAAAGAATTATTGATTCTATATTTCTAATTGTTCGGAGAGTATGAAACCAGGATTCCTGATTTCGTATTATGTATACCAGTATTTAAAATTAGGATCATAGATTGTTATCATCAAAATGATTTCCTCATTTTCTGCATAAACTATCATGGGTTCAGTAATTTGGAGTTTTAGTCTAATTTTAATTATATATCTTTAGAAGAAAATAAGTATTTTGAGCCTTGTAATGTTTCTATATTTTTTATGGCTGAAAATCAAATAATTTTATTCTATCATTCATCTACTAGCTCGGAATATTCTTTGATGAGCCCGTTTTGCTTAAAGTTATTATTTTTGTATAATTGTTCATCTAAATCATTTCCCTGTTAAGCATGTAATTCTATTCTCAAAGTTGACCATCGTGTTCATGGCAGTACTCTCCATATAAGATAATACTAGGATAATTACATCTTCTTTGTATACCTGTTGTCATCCAACAGAGCACTATTCAATGTGTAACCAAATTTATTTTCTGAAGTGGAACTGATGTTTCATCTGGATAAACTTTTTAATAGAGTAACAAAAGATTTGTGACAGGGTAACGGAATATTGGATACTATCCTTAAACTAATGCTTAAACAAAATATTTTTCTTTTAGTTTAGATATTCACTTACCTATAAACCTCATCATATATATTGCCTTTTTACTTCCTTTGAGATTGCTATAACTTATTCATGGTTACCAAGGTTTGACAAGTTTGATTTCGAGTGACTCCCTAGGATTAACAATATTGCTCTTGCAATACCATTATCAGGTGCATGACATTGCATTTACGATAAGCATTACTCTTGCCTTATATTTTTAACTCTTCTGATAGTTCTTTTCATAATTTTATTTTACAAGATCAAACCATTGTCAAGGACACTGGTTTTAAAAAACAAAATAGGAAAATATTGGTAAGAATACTCTTGAGAAAAGATAATGAAAGATTACTAATTTAGGCCAATTGAAGTGCTATGTATAGATGGATGTTTGTGAGCTGAAAAACATAAAATAGATTAATGTATTTGCATTTGTGGAACACCCCATTTAGCAAGGGTAGTTTTTCTAATTATTAAGGTAGTTCAGCGTTTCATGTTTTCAATCTACTATATATTATGCTGATGAACTACAATCAAAAATTGAACGCATTTTTTGTGAAAGATTTTCCTCCCCGATTGCTACTTATGCATTATGAAATGAACAAACAAACGAATATTGTACAACTTGTTAGCAATTAAACCAAGTGGTATAAAACATTAAAGCGATACATGATGTTAATTAACATATTGAATGATCTTAAGCTCTATCTTTTTGCATAAAATTTCTTGAAATTATTTTTCGATATCCATGTTACTGGCAGAATAACTTACTGGAAATTAACACACTCACATTACATTCCTAAATGTGTGTTTTTCAGCTACTATAATTTTATAGAATGGTACGATTGTGAATTATATTTTATCCAAAGTCAACCGTAATTAGATAAATTCAACTAATCAAAAAGTAAAATTTTATTTTATTTAGAAATTAAATAGCAGACGATTAATAAATAATTGGAATATTAATCATTTAACAATGAAATAAATTTGAAAACTTCAAGTTGATTGCTCATTTAAAGAAAATTTTGAGTCACGCTTGATTTCTTTAAAAGTTGTAATACTTTCATCTTTATTACTACAGTTAACAGATAGTGAACATTATCACGTGAAAACGGTTGAAGTATATTTTCATTGATTTCAGTTGAATTCATTACTAGTTGAAATATCAGAGCAAGATATATTCACCAGTTAATATTTCTGGGAACGGAGTTGACTTAGTGCGGTAATTCAGGCACTAAAAATCGAAATCTAAAAGAGAAAAAATTTGCCATGCGACTTTTAACAATATTTTGATCAAGTACGAGAAAATGTTTTGCTCGGACTTTCCGATTCTGGATCGAGTGTACGTAGTATAAGCAGACCTTATAAAAGATACGCACATGCTAGAATAAACCCAGAATCGATTTTGAGTGCAATTAAGTATTATTATACGATGTATGAGGCTTACGTTTCATTTTTCAAACAAGCAATTCAAGATCTTAATTCAAACTTAAATGTATAGTAGTGTCATCTTCAATGTAGTCATATTAGAGCATCGTGAAGAGCCATTACGTTTTTCATTTGGTTTCAAGGTATCAAGAAGGAGACATAAGTCTTTCAAACTGTGGATTGAAGAAATTCATGTTTGTAGCGAGTTATAATGTCTGAAAGTGGCTCTTTATCTTTGGATGAAAATATACCATGTTATCAAATAATATTGGGCCATTCTTCTCGAATTCTTCCAATATCAAAAGAGGTAGGTGTAAATCGAGGAGAATAGACGGCTTACTTTTCATTAAAAATTATTAATTGAAATACAGTTTGTTCTCGGTCGAGGAAGGTCATGTGATATGCGATTAGCTGCATATGATGTGTCTCGCGTACACTGTGAAATAAGATGTACTGATGAAGGTTGGAATGTCACTAATAAGGTAAGCGTTAAAGGAATTTAACGAGTAATTTACTATTTCTTTGTCTACTATTATTAACCAACGCTGCCATTTTTTCAGAGTATAAACGGACTTTCGCTTAATGGACATGTTCAAAAGGGATCAAAAGTCTTAGCTCTCAATAATTCTGACATTCTGATTCTTGGAAGTGTTTATCTTCAAATCTTCTTGGAGGTTGATGAAGATGGATATCGAATTCCAGTAAGAACGTTAAGATTCAACGTCTTAGTCGGGTTAGTATCATTCTCATTTACTTGAAAAGTTTGTTTTTCCTTTAGTAATTATTTCTTCTCCATAATTTAGCTCAGAAGTCTGCAGCATAAACATAGACAATGGATTTTGGGAAAGAAAATTGGCGAAACCGAATCATGAAACCACACTGGAAAATAGTGAAAGTACGGAAAAAGAATCCGACATCTGCGCAGTAGCTGAATCCCAGGTAGTGATTATAATTTAAATGAAAATTACAGTTATTGGAGTCAAGTTAATTATGATTTTTAACTGGTTTGCATGTTTTAGAGTGTTCCATTATGTATAATAGAATTAAGCCATAATAATCTGCATCTATTCGAATTAATCTTGAATTGCAAATTTCAATGATACTCATTTTCTTGGTATCAATTTTAGAACTTAAATGATTATTGTCATCTTTTTCTAACAATAATAACCAACTGGTATCAGGTTTTTATGCTGCCATTTTAAGAGGTAACTTCGATCTTTTACCCAAGTTATTTATTCTTTTTTACTTACAATATAATTAAGTGATATTTTTTCTATGGCCAAGAATGTCAAGATTTTAGAATATC
The DNA here is from genome assembly GCA_020796165.1 of Pantala flavescens. NCBI lineage: Eukaryota > Metazoa > Arthropoda > Insecta > Odonata > Libellulidae > Pantala > Pantala flavescens. The sequence goes on along the minus strand of CM036879.1, from coordinate 13,636,996 downwards.
TTGAAAAACCTGACATAAAATTGAAAATGCTGAGATATAGAATAAATCAATAGAAACATATGTATGACATATTTATATAGTGAAAATTTAATCTATATTGTAGAATATTTTTCTAATTATTTAATTAAAATAATCATAATTGAAGAAGCTCCTAAGAAAACATTTTTCTTTGGGGCTTCCAGATCATTGATCTATTGGAAGTTACATTTGTGATAATTTATTTCATCCTAATCATAATTAATTTTGTTTTTTAAAAATCACTTATTTACCAAGACATAAATAAAAGGAAGTGTACATTAGGATAGCTGATGTTATGGAGGTGATATTTTCATTACAAATCCTTAATAGGATAGCATGTAATCCAAACTATTTTGTTCTGAATTTAATGTTTTCAATCCAAGGGTATAATATTAAAGAGTCTATAGGCAGGAAATATTCCTTGTAAACTTGTACGTCATATAAGTTAAGAAAGATTTTTATTATTGAAAATAATATAACAATGCAATGAAGAGTTAGTAACAAATTCTGTGCTATAACTACCTCCAGTCCAGTAAATTACTGAGTAATTCTTATATAATTTTATCCCATGTTAGGCTCAGTTTTGTCTACAGGAAACTGGGTATTGGATAATACTACTGTTAATAATAATACTGTTAATTGATCTATTTTGGAAAACATCTGCCTATAGCTCCTAAATGCCTATTATAATACCTAGAAATATGTTTAAATGGTGTAAATATATTTTGTTATGAATTTATTATTATTTTCAAATGTCTATTTATAATCTTGCAGAATTATTTTCTACCAAAATGTTGATGTATATCCTTGAGACGTTATTTTCTTTCAACCCTCTTTAAGTTAACATAGGGAGGCAATTGACTGCTTGTTGGCAATGATATTCATCTCCAGGATCTAGAAAAATATTATGTAATATAGAACACTGATACAGATTATTTAATTTAAGCTATATACCTATGATTTCAAACTAATGCTCCATTTTCATTCGATTTGAATTATTATCAGATTAAATTATCATTTTACGCTGTGCAGTCCTCTACAAATGAACTTTTACTTTACTAGTAATTTTATTTTTTAAATCATTGAGATATATAATATAGAGCTCTTACCATGCAGATTAAAATGGGGACTTTCAGATGATGCTTTATTACTCTTGTTAATCAGAATACAGTGTTCAATCTTTCCTTTTCATACTACTTCTTTCATTTAATTTGAAAGTTTTGTTAAATTATTTTTTGAGGGCAATATTTTAATTGGAATATGACTTCTCTGTCTATGACTGTAAAAAGTGGAAAAGTGTGTTTTTGCTTTATAGATGTGAAATAAGAGTTCAGTTCCCTTACAGCTGTCCTTTTATGTTTATTTAGTTTCCTTTATTCCTATTACCTGAATGTTTTGTTTAATGCATTTGAACAATTTCTGGTTGAAAAAGTACCATATATATAAAATGAAACAAAGAGAAGAGATAACTCCTCTTAGAGCCATATGAAAAATCCGTGGAGACAGTATTTTCGTATAATCTGCGTGATTCTGAAGGGTAACATTGGCATAGGAAAATAATGGTTAAAACTAAGGATCTATTATTGAAATCTACATATTGAATCGTCACGTAAATAAACATTCCCCTGGTAATTTACTTTAGTAGACTATCTTTTATTTAATCACCTCTAAATTTAAATTTGATAATAAAGTGTTCAGTAAGTATCGTTTAATTATATCATAATATAATATGCATTTTACTATATTTATACATTGTAAATATATTATAATATAGATAATATACGTTTTGTTTTGTTCGAATTTGTTGTACTGGTCGCAAGCTGAAACTATCTATTTTTATGAATAATTTGATTTAACAAACCAATATCCACCAGCAATAGATTTCCTTTTGTTAAAGATTACATGAAGGACATATTACAAATGATGCTTGCGTAATTTAACGGGTGCTTGAGTCTTCCGATAATTTGACACGCATATTGGGTAAGTTTCTCTAACAATCTAACAAAAGGAAAAACGGACGGGACGCTCTGATATACGCAAAATAGTAAGCTGCTTTTCTTCTCAGTGAAAATCTTATCTAATATTTAGTGTTTTCGATGATTTTCATTATCATCATTAAATAGTTTGGAATATTATTTGCTGGCAATGTAATTTGAAGTGCCGATTATCTGAATTTTATTTCATATTGCGCAACTGATAAGTCGGAACACGAAGGGATAGCAGCCGAAACACCTAACGCAAATATTTTCATTTTCACGAAGTAGTAGTAGTATACCAGTATTATGCACTCACACGCCTATATATGTCAAATCGACTTCTCCAATTTGACTTACGAATGAGTAAATTACGAATTTTTGTTGTCTGCATACGAATTTTTTTATATCTTTAAATTACTTTAGTCATTACACACAGGTCAGGTTAGGTAGGGAGAAAATATTTGACGGAAATGTCTCTGAGCTATAGCGATTTGAAGCTGATAAAGCCCATCCCCCGGATTTAAGGGTATATTAGGCTGTAAGGAGATTGATATCGGAGGTGATTTGGTTTTTTAATGTAATACCCCAATATATAATAAAAATTTACTCTGATTTCATGTGGAAAATTTCATAATTGTTTGCGAAAAAGAAGAAAGAAATCTTTGTAATGAGTAATTATTTTCATTTTCATTAACATTTTATTATATTTCCATATCTAGGAAATTTTGGAGGAGGCTTTAGAAACACAGACAGCTGATAAGGTAGATTTTGATGTGATGGATGAACTAATTAAACTAAGGCAACAGAATGTACAACTAGCTAAAAAATTGGAAGAAACTAGTACAGGTATGCTTACCATTAATTAATATAATTTTGTGTATTAATCAATATTCTTATCTTATTTATTACTTAAAACTAAAAGTTTAAAAATAATTTATACAGAAGGTTAAGGAATCAATTAACTCTCTGATAGATGTCTATGAAATTTCTATATTATCTCATTTAACTTTTCAAATATTAGTAAATTCTTAGGTTACTGAAAAAATAGTCTGAAAAAATCCTCTCTTACATTTAAAATTATAGTATCACTTGTTGATATGTATCATATCGTTCATTATTACAGTGCATTACTAGATTTAAAGAGATTTATTGCTATCAATTGCAATAGTTACTAGTTCTAACAATTATACTTGTAACATATGTAAATGACAGTCTCATAAATGTTTTCCTGTGAATTAAAAAGTGTGCCTGTTATTCATTTATTTTGTAACTTGTGATTGCACGTATTTTTATAAAAAATTAGGGGGTGCTTATACTCAATGAAATATGGTATATTATAATCATCCTAAAGAATGAAGTGGCTATGGTTAAAAAAAGTCTTATTAGAGTACAAAATTGGTATCAAACTAATTACTGTGAACACACTTTTATAATGAAATTGAAAATATTATTAGAAAATGTTTATAATGTAATGTCATAAATTATATTTAATATATTGGCTAAATATTAAAATAAATTACTGTATATGGTGTGAGTTTATTTCCTCAGTATTATCAGTTCAATATTTTAGAGATAAATGTATTATTTCACTCATTTACTGTGTCCTTCATCAATTATTGTGTTCTACGATTAGGCTCTGTATGCAATCTAAATATATAAATGAAGGGATAGATATCTGTTTATTTATTTACCTGAATACATGAATTGATTAATTTATATTTATTTATACACTACTGTTTGACTTCAGCATAAAAAAACTTTATATTTATCTTGATACACTCTTGAAAAATCTTCTTGCTCAAAAATGTCTCACTCATTTATTTATTATATGAAATAGTACGTTTTGGAGTTTGCATAGTTTAAAATTGTATGTATGATTATAGAAAAGTATGATTCCTGTATCTGATTTAGCCTAAATTGTAATTTTTTGCAATGAAATTCATTATTAATGAATATTTTTCTTTTCCACAAAACAACAGAATGAAACTTGAATTTTTTTACCATCCATGTATTTTATTTATGCATAGTTTTCAACTGTTTTTTGAGTTGTTCTTTGTTTGCATTTTAATTAACGCAAAAAGCATAAACTCAAATGCTAAAGGATGCCGGGTGGGAATTACTAGAAGAAAGAAGGTTGAGACAAAGAATTCAATTATTAGATAAATTCAGAGGGAGCTCCTTAAATTCAGAGGGAGCTCCTTAAATTCAGAGGGAGCTCCTTCGTAGAAGACATAGAAAGCATAATGCGTCCACCTTGTTATATAGGCCGATCTGATAATGCGAGAAAGATCGGAGAAATAGATGCGCGAACGGATCGTTACAAAAATTCATTTTTTCCGCAAACTATTTGCGAGAATAATCGCCTAGAGAAATAGAGACATGGTGCATGCACCCCCTGCCAAACGCCGAAAGTTGGCTTGCAGGGTAAATATTTAGATGTAGATGCATTTACTATTGATGATTTTGGTTATAATTTTTTAGCATCTGATATTTCTCAGTTACGTAATAAAGGTGTTTTATTATTCTAGGAAATATGGATAGCATGTAAATCGTTGTTTTTAAGCATTATTTTAAAATCATTATTTAAGATTATCAAAAATTTTCTGCACAGCATATAAAGCCGTGGCAGAAGAAAGGGACAAGGCAGTTGCCAAGGTGGAACAACTTGGAAAAGGAATGTTAGATGCTGTTGAGGATCTGCTGGAGTCTGAGTTCCAGTGCAGTATTTGTCATGAAGTTGTGGTGAATGTAAGAGATATTTTTCTTTCTTTATTGATTTATGCTGAGTTTTTTTGTGTGCCTGCCATGCAAGGAAAGAATTTGAGTCAGATTGAAATTGATTGGCCTCCTAGAATCATGACGATTCTAGGAGGCCCCAACATTGAACTTTCCTCTGTATAAATGCATTGGCCTGATTTTTTTAAATAAAAAAATACTTCCCAAGTACATAAAGTGATAAAATTGATCTATAGCTACTGTATATTTCTACTTAAAAATGGCACTTTTTGTCTACAAATAGTCATAGGTTTGATGCCAGGTGGTAAAATATTTTCAAATATTGGAAAGTGTTTTCTAATTTCACTTGAAAAATATGTAAATAAGACTGTAAAATTTTAAAGACATATAAGAAATTAGGAAAATAAAATATAAGTAAATACATAAATCATCAATTCTGAAAATTCAATTAAAATAACCATAGTTGGATGTCTATGTTTCATGGGTTTTAGAGGGCCAGAGAGCCCCTAATCATGATTTTCCAATAAGAATACATGGGTTAGGTTTCCAAAAAATTTTTCGAACACCTTCTGATGGTGTCGAAGATATATTTTTCACACATCTATAGATGAGTCATATCTTTATATTAAGCTGCAATGATAATGTTCTAAATGGTCATAGGTTTGATTGAAGGGGTTGCTTACCATAAGGAACACATTGACATTTAATGTTAATTGATGGTTAAGTTTTTGATTTAAGAAAAAAGTTACTGTAATGGATATTAATTTATCCCATGTTTAGTTTCTGGTCAAGTGGATATTTCTCTTTAAATCAATCATAATAAATGTTGTTTGAATTCTGATAATTACTTTGTTTAGCTATTCCTTTTATTTTTTTTTGTCTAGAATATTTATAAAGTGAACAGATAATTTCTAAATCTTTTAGTTAGTTTTTTATACTTAGTATTTATATATTTTTATTTGGAATTTAAAGCATTATTGTAAAAAATTAAGCTGTAAATTAGAATGATTAATTTATTAGTAATGTACTTTCAGGCTACAACATCAAACTGTTCGCATACTTTTTGTGAATATTGTTTCCTGAAGTGGACAAAGAAGAACAAAGCATGCCCTGTTTGCAGAACAAGTATCTCCAAGAATGTTAGAACAAAAATAATTGACAATTATGTAGAGAAGTTGATTTCAAGGTTTCCAGCGGAATACCAGGAGAGACGAAAGGAAATCTTAGAGTCAAGAAGAGGTAACCATGATTATGCACTGAAACTAATGAATTATCTTGAAATTTTATTCATCTATTATAATTTCTGTTTGATATTAATCTGTTATACATTTCTTGATCTCTTTAAATATTAACAAATACGCAATGAACAATTTAATTTTAATTAAAAATCAAAATAAATTTCACAGAAGGTATTGTATTGTGGAACTCCATCTCAAAAACACACAAGAATTAATGGGATTCTACTTTTCCCACAATCTTTTCGAGTGATCGCCATCACCATGGGATGATGACGATCACTCGCCTCACTCACTATGTTGGTCTCTCTAGAACAATTTTTAATCCCATTTATTTCTCTTTGAGTTTCTCTGAAAAAGAAGCTTCTGAATATTTATACAGAGAGGAATCGCTTCATTGAATCTTGGTTATTCATTTTTTTTAGTTTAGCATTAATATTTCTTAAAATTTTATGATTTTCTTTGAAATTGTATTGAAATTATAAAAATAAATTGGTTTGAAATGTAGTTGCTTAACTTAATGATAAATTTGTGATAGATTATCTTATAGCTTACAAGTAAATGACTTATGGTGATTTGTGTTTTCAGAGTTAACGCAAGCTCTAGGTGAAAACCCTCGACCAAGGAAGAGAAGGAAGAGGTCAATTGTATCATCTTCAGCTGCACAAAACAGCCGCCAAGCAATTACCATAACTTTGCAGAACTTGGGAGATTTAATGGATACCACCATGTAAGTTTTTAATTAGGTGCATCTTTCTTGAATCATAAAAACTTTTCATTATGGAGTAAAAACGCTGTATCAAGCAAACTTTTAATGCTTATGAATGCTCTCTCTCTCTTTAAAAGTTATATTTTGTGGCTCAATTAAAACTATTAGTTTTATCTCTGGTTTTAATGCTTACTGTTTAATACTTGCATCTTGTCAAATTTGATGTTTAAGATTCGTATATATCTCTATTATGATTTCAGTTGGCCTATTCAATTTTTAAATAAAATTCTCTATTTTTGTTGCATTGGAGATGAATCTGTGTAATGAATGTGTCATATTGTTTCTTGTGTAAGTGTTGAAATACTTTAGAAAAACTACCCCAGTTATTTTATTTTAAGAAAAATTGAAATTTCGAATTTTGCATTTGTATCGCTGAACAATTTTCTACTAAATTGTGAGCAATGAGAATAATACTTACTTTTGTTTATCTTTACAGTGACATAAGCTCCGATGATGATAGTCCTGTTATTCTGTTCCAACAAAGATTGTAGCCCTATTAATAGTTGTTAGAGGTGCATACACATTGGTTATTGATCAATATTCATAAAATCACCATATTTCAACTGGAAGAAGAATGTTGAAACATGCTGTATGAATTGAGGATTTTGAGCTGATACCTGTGAAAATTTTATTTATGTTCATAGTATTTTATTCCATCTAAAGAAAGACTGTTTTGTATGTCATTAAGTTGATATTTTAAATAACTCTCTCTCTTTAACTGTATCATCATTGTATTTATTATTCCCTGACGTTGTCACTGTAATTATTTCCAATAACAAAATTGAGATTTTTATAATTTAACTTCTGTTAAATATTTTTATTCATTTTTATGTAAATCAAACTTGTTTATTCATCATTTTCTGCAGGAAACTTAATGTGAGAATCAAGAGCTCTAATATGCCGCGTTTTGACAAGATCATTCTTGACTTTGAAGGAGGATACCTTTACAGTTTCTAATTTGGTTTTAAAAATATGTTGTGCTTGAAATTTCTTTTACAAATTGAGTGGTTTATTCTTAAAAATTAATCTATTTTTCATATGATAAATGTTTCATCAAATCATTGAATCAAAAGACTTGTGTGTGATATTTGAATCTCATAATTGTAAATTTTATTTGTCATATTTTGAATAAATTTTCTTCCTTTTGATCTTTATATGTTAAAAAAGTCAATTATAATAAGCTGAATCCATTGAAAGGCACTTGTAATAAGAAAGCTTATTCAATCAGAAATACAGTGATCTCTGGTTTTTGGCAGTTAATGGGGTCAATAACCTTCCACCAAAGTTGGAAATCTGCAAAGTAGGATTTGCCTCTGACAATTTTTGCATACACTGGTATGAGAATATTTTAAATATGTAAACTGTATTTATATTTAACACATTTAATACAAAAATACAAGGGTATACATATTTACTGACAGGTGTCAGTGCTGATTATTAAGGTTAATTACAAAACCTTAGACAGTAATAAACATTAATGAACATTGCTTTAAGAGAGAGGTGAAGATTCTTGTGTTGGCGGCTGAGGAGAGGCTCTTAATTGACTTGCAGCTTTAGGTTTTTCATAATTTATCTAAGAGTTACAATTTTTTGCAGATGATCATCATGTTCCTCTAGGGTGGCCTAGAGTAACTTTTAGCAGGGTCACAGCACTTATGTGACAATATAAGGGCTGAATTAATAAAACTAAGTCGCCACTTAAACAAAACAAGATCCTTCACTCTCACCCATCTACATGAAACAACACTCCTATCCACAATGTTGCTATCAATATGGCTGTATTTTTTCATTTTAAATTTTTTTATGACTTTTGGAAAAACCCCCGAAGCACTAAGGCCAAAAGACATGAAATGCAAAGTGGAAAGGGAACACTGTACTATCTAATGGAAATATAACCTTCTAAATATAATCCATTGTAAATCACATAGTATGAAACTAAACAATTTGTTAATAAAATTGTTGTATTTTTTGAGGCTTGTGATAATTTCATGATTCAGCATGCAGGTAAAAAATAACATTTATGATAATGACAATCTTCTCGAGAAACCAGCCAGGTTGTCTAATGGATTAGCTATATTTCAGCTGCTTTTACAGCTACCATAGACTGGGGTAGGAATATTGGAGCTAATCTAACAGACAACCTGGCTGGTTTCCTGAGAAGGTTTTCTGCACAGCATATGCCAGGAAAGAACCAGATCTTTCAATAACAATCTAATGTAACAATCAAATTTGAATTACCTAAAGAGTCCCTCCATCTTGCAAGTAAGAAATGTATGATCAGACATGGACAATTGGAAGGATTATATTCACATATTCAAATACCTGTAGAAAATGTATCATAAAAAATGTTCTTAAAAATTTACCTGAATTTAAATATTAAGGAACAAAGTTTCGTAAGAAGTCTTTCTTTATGAATACTATTATAGCAATATAGCATGGGATAAGAATTGGACCAAGTATCAGCTATCATAAACAGGAAATCATACGACACTTTATCTGTGATGTAATTTATTTCAAGAGACAATGACAAGAAAAATTTGAACATGAACAATGTGTGAATATAAATAGGTAACATACATAAACATTAATATTTGTATAAAATGTTGGTATGTTTCAATAAAAATAAGTCGGAAGAGGTCAATATATGGAAGAAAAATATATAAATTTATAACAAATATTTTTAAACCAATTTAAAAATGAAAATAAACACTTCCTGAGGACACCTTTTGGGAAGACATTTTAAACATCAGTTTCTTTTAAACCCTAATCCTTAGCAATGCTTAATTTTCTTTTCAAGGTTTTGCATAAAAATTAATAAATGTATATGAAAATTAAGAATTTGCATAACTTCACAACCTGTAATCCCAGATCTTCATTTTTATTCCATCACAAACAATTCTTCCTTAATGTGCAGGCGTTTTTTGCATGTAGAGTTTTAAGTACATCTCTGAATTTTTACTTCCAGAATAGAAGGCAATAATAGCTTGAACAATGCTAAACAGATTTTTAAGCTTCTATTATGAAGACATAGCAATATATATATTATATATATATAAATATGATGAAGTGAGATTTTCTTAAGATTCATGTGAAATGATCCAAAATATACCATTTCTCTTTTTTATATAGCACGATGCAAAGCTAATGGACTTATCACTTTAATGAATTGTTTTGTAACACTGGTAAGTAAAATAGTGCACAATATTATAAAACACTAACATTATGAATCTAATTCTTTCAAAAATAAAACAACAAATATTTTTTTTTTTAAACCTAAGTGAAGACATCATATCATAACCAGCACCATGGTCTATAAAATCAATCAATGAGACCAGCAAATGTTGTTCACTTCAGTTTTAGTCTGTGTGCTCTTCTTCAGAATTATCCCACCATAGCAAGTAGCATCTTCTTATAGTCTCCAGATGTATCACCCTGAAAACAGAGATATTAAATCACAATTAAATAAAAAAATATATTATTCCCTACCCTTCTCAACAGAGTTCTCTTTTTCCAAAGCTGAATTTTTAATGACAACTGGAGGAAGCAAATTTATTGAAATCTTAGATACATTGTATCTCTAAAATTAGTAGGGTAGACTTGTGATGGTAAACTCTTACTCACCGAAATAAAGTCTTGCAAAGTTTTTCCATACGTTCGATGAAATTCTGCTTTTATGTCAGCCAAGTCTACTTCAGATCTGGTAACAATGATTCTAATTAAAGTCCTATCTTTTGTTCCCATACCTGCCATGGAAGCATGTAGGCGCTCAGCAAAAAACCTTGGTCGATTGGCAGCTGATTTGACTAAAATAAACCAAATATTTTGATAATTTGCACCACTTCAGTAAGTATATATTCAATTATCCCCTATAATATTGAATTATTATTTATTTATTTAGATGTAAAAAGAAAAAGAAAATATAAAAATTGTGAAATTGGTTAAAATATTATAGACAACATCAATTTACAAAGTACTCATTTAACTTTAATTAACTGAAGCATTATGTTTTTTCAGAATGATTCCATTATGATGCTACATATGTAAGGTTAAGGTTGGAGAAAAACTATTGATGAGTAGTTAAGTTTGCAGTAAGATGTTGTAACAAATGTAAGTTATCATTGTTAACATATTACAAATAATATAGTTCAAATCAGCCAAGACAAATTGAGTAAAAACAGTTAGTTAAGGCCATGGAGTAGTTCTAAAAATATTCTCTATCAAATTTAACAGAAAGTTTGGAGGTCTAGCTATAATTTTTGAAGTTAAACTTAACATTTACTTGCTAAAACTAATTATTTTAATGACATGAATGATACTATGTTACAACAATAAAAATATTTCTTTTAGTTAGTCTAACACTAAAACTTTCCACCAGATACATTGAGGGAATTGATGGGGGCAAGGGAAACAAAAATGAATGAAGTACAGAAAATTGAGTTTAATTCTTCTTCGAGTAAAGATTACTAAAAATATATAATTATATTATTTACTTATATTTCAGTTATAAAACATTATAGCATAATCACTAAGCATTTTAATAATAACAATCTTTTCAACAATAGAATTCACAAAATTTCAGAAAGCTGATAGTTGACATACATGATTGGGGGATGAAATGAATTGTTGAAAATAGATTAGTCAGCAACTCAAAATCAAAGACAAATAAGAATTTCAGCTGATTATTCCCAATTATAACATAGAAGACAAATATAGTAGTATAAAGGGATTAATAAAGAAATGATTGAGTAATTTTAGTGGTAGTTATTTTGATAGCTCCTGACTGTTCCTCTGCATAATATTACAATTGCTAAATGTCACTCACAATCAGATAGATTAGGACAAAACGATCAAAATAATGGCAATGTAGGTAAGACAAGGTAAAATATAATAAGGGTAAAAATTAATTGAAAATGTATACATTAATAAGCTTTCTATAAGGACAAAATTATCTTGAATAAATTAACCAACATGAAGGAACAAATAATAAATACATTTCGGTATCATCTTTCATCGGTGCTCTAAACAACTTCTATATATGTATTTCAAACAAATTCACATAGAAGTATTTACCAATTGCAAGAAGTCCATCCATAATGTCTCCAGAGAATTCTTTTTTTATAGCCTTTTCCAATGAATGGCCAGAAAGACGTTCATATTCAGCCATCACCCTCTGAAGATGATGATAGCTTCTAGAAGCAAGCACTGCATTGAAGGTTGACTCATCTGTTCCAAACCGCAACTCACCTGTAACCATGTATAATTACAATTTTGACTCTTCTTTAAAAATGAACTTCTGTTACAAAAAGTCATATTTTACAGCCACTTATATAATTTACAATAAATATCAACATATTGAGTAAAAAAGTTTGTCAAAAATATAATCCTTATTGTTAAGTGATTCTTCATAGTAAAATAATTTTAACAAAAAAGACATTTCCAAAGATGATTCAGAAAATGCAATGTAAGATAGAAGACCTTTTAAAATAAAAATTGAGAACTAACCTGCTCTCAATAATGCTTGGGCATCCTGAGTTGCAGCAGCTTCATTAAGATTAGGGTTCTCATCACGATTTCCCTAAAATGTACAAATAAAATTATAAATTTTCAAATCTGATTCAACAGTCAACAATTTCATTTTAAAGATGAATCAAATTGACTGAAAAATACTAACCTGACACAATGAAACCATGAGTCTTCTAAAATGTCCTGAGGTATCTCCTTTCAATTCTTCTTCAAGTGATTTACCGTACACTGAAAAACAGATAAAACTTTTTTAGAGTGATATAAATATCAGAGAACAACCATCAATCACTCTTAACTACTTTGTAACACTACTACTTATCAAATTTGAAGATCCCTTTTTTACAAATCATAGAAAAATTGATGTTTCAGATATTTAAATATTTTTAAAAATCAAAAAATTACTTAAAAGCAACAATCATACTTTCTTGAGCACTATAGAATGAATTACATAACTAGAAAACCAAGCTCCCATTTGAAAATGTAAAGATGATTACCAGATTAAATGAAGAAGGAAAGATTTAATGGTATCTATGCAACTAATAGGTAGGTATCACGATGACTCATTTCTCTTAACTAATGATAATATAAAAACTTTATCCTTCATAAATCAAGGATCAAAAAAGGTAATACAATCCTAAAAGTAAAAATGTAGAACTCAAAGGGTTAAAGTAACTTACATGCTTGATAAGTAGAACGTATGACTTGGATATAATGGTTGGATGCAGATGCTAGTATCTCTACCAAACAAGCCTCATCAGTACCAATTCCAGAAAGAGCATCATGTAGTTCTTTAGCGTAAAACTGTGGTAAAGGTGTCATGGCAGCCATCACCAGATCTTCAAATCTTCCACTCAGCTCACTCTTTAGATCCTTTATAAGATCCTTTAAAAATAATAAGACAAAGATTTACATTCTAATCTATCAAATACTCACATTACCAAGATAAAAAAATGGAAATTCTAATAAATTCTAAACAAATTCATATTACAAACATAACTATCCCCAAAACTTTAAATACACAAAATCTTACACTAAATACTTTTTTATAATTTATTCTTTTCTTTTTTATTGAAATATGTAAGGACAGGAATTTATGGGATAGATTTCTTTGCATCTATAAAGACAAATGACTGATCTAGATAATATAAAAATTTATAAAAAATATTAGTTCTGCTCTTTAGATGTTAGTGAAAAGTTGAAATATTATCAGGAGAGACTATTTACGACGATAAGATGAAATTTTTCCATTCAATTTATTATGACTGTATACTTGTTGAAGAATTTAAAAGAAGTAAGAGCAATTCTCAGAGACAGAGTAGTAAACTGCTCTATGCTGGAACACTTAAGTTCTCCAATTCCATAAAAGCTTTCAAATTTTATAATAATTAAAAATCTAAAACAAACCTTTCCATAAAGAGTTTTGTACTGCGAAGTAATTTCCAAACGCTGCATGTTTGTTCTATGTGCCAAAACTTGTATGATTGCTTTTTCATCAGTTCCAAGTCCTTTCATAGCTTTACGTAGGACTTCAGCATCTGTTCTAGGATCGAAGTTAGGTGCTGGTACAATGGTAGGAGAGGGCTGAAATTAAAAATTTTTTAATAAGTTACAATACTTAAACATCTTGGATATTACACAAATAAAGCATGTCAATCAATTATGAAGTAACTTGGAGAGGACATACAAAACATCATACTAAATTAATGATAACAATATCAAGATAATAAATCAACATCATTCAACATGGTTTGGCTACTTATTTATGTAACTTAGTCCTCTGTAACAACTATTTTCAGGAATATTATAGTGCTTACTGCAGGGTACTTAATAATGGATGAATGTTAATATCCAATCACTGACAAGAAAATTCTTAATAGTCAGAACTCAAACCTGGAACTGTGGAATTGTTAGCATGTTTATCATCTAGATCTATCATAAATATTATTTTTAACTAAATTTTTTAAATAGCTTAAAAAATCAATTATATATAATGACAAGTTAATCAGTATTCAATAGAATAAATTCTTAAGGTGAATGGAAGGAGAACTTTTTTATGTATGTATAAAAATAACAGATATGTTACTAATAGGAGCTTCTTATGATTTACTTTATCAATGCTAAATAGATACAAATTGAGCAAGTTTATTTTCAAGATTATTTTATGCATAAAATTAGAACTAGAAAAACTGAATTTTTTACTTAAGGTCATTAGACTAAAAGACACAGTAGCAACTCATTGAAGCAGCATTTACTCTTAATTAAAAAATAATATGAGCACATTCATTTTCATATGACATTTACAGTTTACATAGATCCTAAACACAAAAATTCACAGTCGATCAACTTGGTAAATGAAACTATTTTCATCAACAATTCAGCCACAACTCCGTAGCTATCTGCAGAGTGTTGTGAATGCTAAGAGAATTTGATCAGTTCTCCCTAGAAGATTTTCTGTATTCAATATGCAAGGAAAGAATCAAGCTTATCTACAGATTCCATTTTTATTGATTTAAATGCTTAAATGACTTTACTAACTAGGCTTTAAGGGTAAGAGAAATCATTTTTGAAAACAATTTGAAAGGATAGTTGAATAAAATAAGACTGTAATTTTGGAGGGATTCACACAATGAAAAATGAAGAAAAACCTGTCAACAATAATTTTCATTAGACCCATGGGTGAATTTCAATCTTGAAGATATCCTTATAATTCTTAGTAGGTAATTCAATTACCAATCTTTCTCATAATATTAATAATACTTTCAATTTTAAGAAGAGCAAATCAAAAATATAGAATATACTGAAAGTGGAAAAACTGCAGGTCAGATTATTATGAGATATCTAAAATTAAAACCTTTTTGCAAAATTAATAATTCATTTATTATTATTTAATACTTTCTAAAAATAATATATAACAGACAAAAAAAGAAAACAAAGAACAGAAAAAAGATGTAACAACCTCTCCCTAAACAAACTTTTTCGGTTTATTTATAACTAAGAACACAAAGTTCACTATTAGCTTAAAGATGTGCACACACTGGTTGTCACTATAAGTTATCAAAAGTTGATGCATAAATCAGTGCATCAGTCATGGAATATTGAAAATATATTATCTGAAGCAATTAACAATAAAGAAATCTATTCTAATTTGAACGATTAAAGAAATAATCAAGCTCTAAATAAGTGATAATGGGTATTATTCCATATGATTTGTGATTTCAAATCGGCAAAATGTTCAAGACCCCTAAATCATAATGATTAATAGATTTGAGCCAATTACCTTAATAAGATGATTTGTAACTGCATGCTGACCAACTTTTGAAGGTGCTGCATTTAGACTAGAGTGATGTGATACTTTAATAGATTCCTGTACATGAGAATGTACAGAATGCGATGATGTAGTAGTATTGGAAGGATAATGATGGGGAAAACTTGGAGTGTTCTCAGTTAGTTTTGGGTAAGCTCCAGCAGCAGAGGACAAAGATGAAGGGGGTTGAGGGTATGGTGGACAGTTTGACAAAGGAGGCTGAGATGGATATCCTAATGGACCTGCAGTTTGTCCTGGATATGGGACTCCCATAGAAGGAGCACTATAGTTATTTCCAGTAGGATATGGTAAATTAGGTGATGAATGAGGCTGCTGAAAAGAGGGATATCCTACTGTTTGAGGAGGATATGGAGCCCCAAAAGAATTAGCAGGATAATTCATTGGTGGTGGGACGTTGAATCCAATCGCTGGACCAGGTCTTTGAGGTGGTACAATTCCATATGGAAGTGAAGGGTCACCAGGCTGGCCACTCTGATTTTGATTTGAGGGATAGTTCTGTTGATGCACAGAAGTGAAACAGTAAGACTTCAAAACTTTTGTGTACTTTAAAAATAAATCAAGAAATTTTTTATATTAAAATAGATAATTTTTTTATTAAGATATTGATTCTAAATACGAACTTTTTGAAAATGCACCTCATTTCTGGTCCTTAACATGCCATGAGAGTGCAATACTTTTCTAAAATCTGCTGATTATGATTAAATTTAGAGATAATAGAATGTAATGGATGGAGAATGAACTTTATATGTTGATTTCCATCATTAAAATTATAATGTTAGAATGATAATTCATAAATAATTCTCTTTAATGAGTTTTTTTGCAGTTAATGAATATAAATTAAAACAGTAGGGTTCAAATTTTAAAAAATATACATTAATAGTAAATAACACGAAAAATATAATGAACATTAAGCATTAGTATTATGCATTCACTACAAAGTGAAATAATAATGCATAGGATAGAATTGTATTAGAGAGTTCATATTCATGGTTATACTTAAAAATAGTTACAGAAGTAGTAAACCAAAATCTAGCAGGCCAGCCACAGATAGAACACAGCAATACCAATAATAATAGAAATTTTGCATTTCACAAACCTCCTTCAACATAGTCTAACATTGTTAAAGATTTAACTCTTGGTGCTCCATAAAACTTTTGATAAACATGAATGGCAAGGAGAATAAAAATTAATAGGAGAATGCCTATGTTCATAAGGCGTATGGAAAGATTGAAATTAGACACTCAAGACTGAGATAAATATAAAATTTAGAAGACTATTAAAATATGATTAAATCACACTGTTAATAGTGAAAAACGTTAATAATTTTAAGAGCCAATCACAATGAGATTTCTGATTCAAAGTATTTCTTGTATCAATCTTTTCCAGAAATGGATATTTTACATTATGATATCTTAATAAAGGAGGAGTTGATGAAATAAAATAAGAACACAAATCAATAGATATCATAAATTATACAAGAATAAGTAGCAAATCAGAATATCTGCATACCCTTGAGTTTTTAAAAATTAATAGATTAGATCAAATTGACAATTCATAAATAATTAAAGAGAAACCTGTGGTTCCTAGAGATCCTTTTCATTATTATATTTAATAATGAAAAATGCACTTAATATCTCATACTGTATTTTCAATATAAATTATTCTTTTTATTAATTCATTATATTTATTTATTGTATATTTGAGCCACAAATAGGCACAGGCCAGGTGGTAGTTCTATATTTACAGGGGGACAAAAGCAATACACTGCCTGGCATTCGCCCTAGTCGAGAGGGAAACCCCCCCAAAACCTCCCGAAGGCAGTATTGTCTAAATATAGTTTTATATTGGTAATAAACATATCTTTTTTATTTTAAAGTAAAAATAGTATTCAAATTTCTAAGAGCAATGGGGCCTCTACAAAAGTAACCCTTACTATCGCTGCAGCTCTCCTTCCACTCATACATAACTTTCAATTTTAGGTTTTTAATTTCTGTTGAGTAACACTTATTTAAGCGACATAAGAATTAGTTCTAGCTAAGCAACTTCCTCAAGCAAATATTACGCTCACTTTATCATTCCTTATATTTTCTTACGAATTCCAAAAAAATGATCGATAATAAACTCTTTTAAATCTTATGGGGATCAATGAAGTTCACCACTTGTTGCTCACCTGATACGGGTAACTCATCTTGATTGCGGTTTAGATTACCAAGGTATTCTGTAATAGAGATAAGGTAAAAAATGTTATAATAGGTCAATACGTTTAATTATTTTAATTAAATACGTTCGAGAATACACTTTCGAGCATCAAGATAAAGTCATGTGATAAGATCCGCTTGACGAGTAATAATTCTTGATTCAAGGTCGTTTACATGAGAGGACATTTTGTTTGATGTTATGGGCTATCTTCAATTCGAGAGATCCAAAACATTTACGTGAATAGTAAAGGGGCGGGGCTACTCGTCCTCAGTGAACTGTACCAGTATACACGATTATTTCAAAACAGCTTAATGTAAACGGACCATGGTCACCGCACCATAACACTGTCATAATATATTATTTATTTATATATTTTATTATATAGGGGTTAATTAGCTTATCTGGTTTAACAGAAATTATACTAGTCTATTAAACGAACTCTCACACGGTAAACATAAAACCGTTTCACGTTCGATAGATATCTCTCGAGATATATGCACAAACAACAGAACGTTAAGTGTCCTAAATTATAATTTTTTTTAAAGGAAAACATATTAAAGAGTATCATTGAGTGTAATAATACTTTCGTGTTATTATTGTATCATTGAAAGATTCAATTTTAAGTGAAATGAATACTACAAAGTACCTGGATCAAGTGTAACTGCTCTAGCACCTTTCTATGAGATAAATCTTCCTGTAACCACGTTCCTCACACTGACTAAGTTCCTAGCTATATAAAGGTTTTATAGTTTTTCAGTCCTTTCTTCCGTGACGTGTTGTCAGTATTTGTGACGCTGCCACGTTGTGTTGACGTAGATGCGGGAAGTGGGAAGAATCAAGCTGCTGGGTGCGGATGACGAAATTAGTGGATGAGTAATGTCTGACGCTACAAGATTTTTTTCAATTTAGTTCAAGGAAATATTGGTCTGCATTCCAACGTGATTCGGCGAATTGATTCAGAGTATTTGTGGGCTGCATCATGAAAGATGATTTCAGGGTTGCCTTCTTTTAATAAAATTTGTTTCGTTTTACATCTTCAGAACTACTCAGTCTGTTAATATGTTTTTTTTTTCACTGATAGCGAGAGTTTTACGCATATATATTTTTGAGAGTTCAATTCGTAGCATTATACAATATTGTGGATTAAATCGAGGTAAATATCGTCTGAGATCTAGACCACTAGAATTGATTATCTATTCGTTTATATTTCAGCTTTTTGGTAAATTCTCTCAATATATTTTTTATTTATATGGCCTATCATGAGAAAAACATACCATTCAGCATTTTCTTTTAATTTAAAATGGAACACAACTCCCACAACCTACTTTAGTGCTTTCACGTTTACTTTTATTTTTATTCAGCATACTTTTGTGCCCCATGCTATGCACATCGCTCGAAGGACAGGAATTTTTCCTCATCTAATTGGATATTTGTATAATATTCACATAGTACCATGTTCACCTGAAGAAATATATTAATGTTTTAATGTTTAACTTCATTAGATGTTGGGCTTTTATTTTCATAATTTCTTTAAAGGATTACACTTTTAAAATTACTTTGCTGGAAATATTCTCTTGTGCTAGTTTTTCCCTCCTTATCTACTGCCTGTACTAATTCTTAAGAATCATTTTTATCATCACCTGTGATAAAATGGCCTTCATAATTTTTTCTCAATATTTAGAATTCCTTATACTTATACTGTTATACATGTACTGCTATACTATTTAAGTATCAGAATTGCAGTTTAATTCATTCAAATGTAACAGTTTTCATTCTTGGAGAATTATTTCTATGTCATATATTTTGTAGTATTGACACTACTTTTATGTCTTCAACTAATTGAAAAATTTTCAAGATAATATAATATATTGATTAATGTTATAATATCTCTTATATAAATTTGTCAGTTTTGTTTATGCATAATTTCTTATTTTACAAAATATTTTTTTAAACATCATTAAACTATTGTGATTTAATTTCTTTATACAATTAGCTCTTCACTTGTCATGTCTTTTGAAAATAGCTTTCCTGTGGTACCTTGAATATATTTACTTTTTTAAGCACCTCACCAACAACATTGTAGAGTGGCTGCATTTACAAAAGTAGGTAGATAGTAATTTATACTACCTACCTACTTCATTTGCGATCAACAATGGTAAGATCCATTATGTATATATATAAAATCATAAGTCCATATATATGAATTCTATCTTCATTACAAATATTGAAAATTTATTAAGGTATAAATTTCCTGAATCCATAGAAATTTCTAAATTTATATAGGAAAGGCATCATTAGTTGATTCAAAAAATGTGATAATTAATCTATATGAAGGTTTTCCAAGAATATAGTTCCAGCCTTTTTCGTCTTACATTATCAGTGATAAAATTTGTATTTATTGCAATACTTCAACTTCTATTACCATATCAATTTGAATAATAATAACAAAAAAAATTAGCTTGACTTTAAAAACAAAATTTTTTGTATATTCTTACAGTAGAATTTACTACCTTCCTTCATATCTTTTTATAATCATAAGTTCTTGGCTACCTCTATGTATTTTAAATATTTAATTATAATTAACTTTATTTTCAACAAAAACGTTTATGTATTATCATCATGGTTGTATTATTATATTCCGAGCACATTGCATATGGTGTGATATCGTCTACTTGCTGCTTCTGACTTTTTTAAGCAACCATAAAGTTCATTTATTTTAAGACAATCAGTCTTACTGAGTGCTCTCCTTTGGCCTAGACGAGCACCCTCATGCTTTGCTGTGAGTGTTGGAAGACCTGGTTCCTTACTGAGTAGAAAAACGGAAAATCAAAATTAAGATCTTTTATTGCTTTATAAGTTGATAAGGTATTATATTGAAGTTACAACACAAAAAAATTATTAAGGTTTACCAAAAATATGAAAGATGAGTTTTTGGGAAGATGAGGATCAGTGTGAATAATAAAAGATTGAACATGTTCATATTCAAATGACTTGTTAGTATATTGTACTACTTGTAAGATCAAGCTTGAATTAAAGAATTATTAGCTGAGTAATTAATTAATTATTACAGCTAAGAGCTCATAAAATCATTTTATGCAAGTAAGGGAACTATTGTGAGAGGTTAAAAAGGTAGGGTTTAGTGTTTTCTATAAAAAATCCAGTCCATTAACAATAACATTAAGGTGGAGAAAGGTTTATTATGATGGGATCACTGATTTAGGCCTGAAAGAGTAGCATTTGTTGAGTGATTATCTCTAGCAAGTAATCAAATAAGCTTCTAGATCATTTATTGTATCATAGTAATTTTAAATTCTTATAAAATCTAAATGAGAAATCTATATCTATTCAGATAATTTACCTTTAAAGAACCTTTTAATTTATTAGGAAAAAATGGAGAAATACACTTCTTGTTTTTCTATAGTTTATACTTCCTGCTTATGTCAGTAAATTTGAAAATTGAATCTCTATTTTTGCTTGGTCTAATTCATATTCAAATTTTATTCATTCCAAACATTTATTGGTTATTAAAGGAATGTTTTAAGTCTTACCTAAAAAAGAATTGTCCATAATGCATGATGCTGTCATAGTCATATTCAAATGAGTATGTTGTATTTTTCAAATCTTGCTTATCAAAGTTGGTTAAAAATTCTGGAAAAAGAATAAAATATAATCAAACCAAGCATTATATTATTATAAATGAATATTATAATTCATACTCTAAATCAATATAAAACTATTGTTTGCTTTATATTTTTACTCACGTGGTATTATATTGTCGAAGTGAACTTTAACAAACTTATCTCTATCTGAGCGAGACTGCTCATGAAATATTCCAAGCGCATGCAGCAATTCATGGATTGCTCGTCCTGTTCCTCCAAGGCAATTTGGTCCATTGCGATCTGGTGGCTGAAGTGAAACTACCTGTGCACCACCAGTTTTACCCACAAAAGACCAGCAACTGTAAGAAAACAGTCTCTATGTAGAAAGTCTTATCCTCCTCCTCAAAGATTCATTAAATATAGCAGCATTATTTTAATTGTTAATAATTATTCAAAGTAGAATTTTGTGAAGGGCTTATCATAATACATAGTTAGTATTTCTTAGGACAAATGAAAATGGAAGTTCCTTGACACCGACAATTTAGATATAAATTTTATGATTCAGTCTGTTTTGCTTTATTAAATGATATATCATTAATATAGTTTATAGTAAAATTTAATAGATGTGAACAAACTTTCATTAACATTATTTAAAGTAGATTAAAATTAAATGCTGCACACTTTATAACAAATATCTTACTATATTAACTTATCATCAGTTTATGAAACTAAAAAAATACTCACCCTTTAGGAAATTTTATTGGCCAAATGAGAAGGAAATCCTTTCTCTTTCCATTCCAAGGTACAAACTTGATGCAAGTCATATGGTTTAAAATTTGAATGGCTGTGTATATTGTCACGTGATCTAAAGGATCTTGAAAGTAAATAATATTCAATATGAAAAGTATAGAATATAATGATTGCTAAAATAAATAAACTTCGAACCCCTTAGAACAATTTTTTAATGTACTGAAGTATTTTAGATTCTATTTAATTAATTACTTTAATTATCAAGCAAGGTAAATATTATTATTCTTCAAATTAAATATATCTATAACATGATTATTAGAAAATATTGTATCTTTATAAGATTCTTAAGAAAGCAACACTATTGATTGTTGCGTTGTAACAATGACATAATGACAACTATAATACATAGAATGATCTGAAGGTTGAAATTACAGTGCTTTAATCATATTAAGAAAGTATCGAATAAATATCTCCTCATCCAAACTCTTGGGACTGAAAACTAGATTCTAGTGCAAATCTTCAGGGATTGCATTAAGCAAGGAGGAATACCCAAGGGCTGGAATTATACAAGGATGACTCTCCTACACAAGAAAGTGAACAAAGACTTAAAGATTTACTGACATTTATATAATCCTTCCTATTCTCTATTCTAATCTCATCAGAGTTTTAGTTAAATACTTTAAGTTGTTATTATCCTCTAAACCAATAAGTACTTAAGGATAACTTGGCTAAATGATGCTAATAAAAATATCAAAGTAACATAAATACTTTAAATATTTTGAAGAATTGAATTATTTGAGCTGAAGAAATGAACACAAAATAATAAATCATGCGAAGAATATTTGCCGTTTGGAGGACAGAAATATATTTTCATCTTGTTATTTTAATTTGACTTAATTTTACTAAAATAGTATAGGGTTAGAGCTTTTTTATATGATAAATTTCAAATCACCAAAAAAAATTGTTTGGTGGCAAAGAATTGAAACTTAGGAAGGTATAGAGGAAACAGTTTTCAGCTGGATAGAAATACAGCTGTAACATTTTTATATTATCAAGTAATTAAATGTATGAGCATAATTATTAATAACAGATATACTATACCAAGAGCACTTCACCAACTTCTAGGATATTACAGAAAATATCACAATGATTTCAAATGAACATGCAGTTATACACATATATCAAGACAAGATAATAAAATTTTTTATTTACAAAAATTTACTTACTATCATTATAGTCTAAACTTACTATGGAATTTATACTAACCATATAATGGAGATATGACATATGGAACAGTACCATTTTTCCACAATCTTTCTGGAAAAACATCTGGTCTCAGTCCAACTCTCCAGTAATTATATGCCTATGGTCAAAATAAATTCCCTATTAAATATTTTTATTGTTTACATCTCTAAAGATATAATGATGATTTAATTATGATCTCACTTAAATACATGCAAAACAATGAATAAATTTCATTGTTATTTTTTAGGTATGTCTCAATTCATTTCTAAAATTTTTTTCACACATCACATGTGTCTTATGTAAATCAACTCTTTTAAGCGAAAAATACTCACTGTGAATTTTTATACTTTACACGAAATATTATGAAACACAAAAACAAATAATTAAAGTACCCAAAACTTTTACTTTAGAAATCAATTTATAACACACATATAAATGATTACATATTTTAAATTATTACCTCAGATGTAAGTGCCATGTCACCTTGAAATAGACCAGGACGAACTTCAGGATCAGCATCTTCATCGAGGAGATGACTACCACTTTCTAGCACAGCCTTAACTAAAATTTAAACCAGAATCATTGTTAAACTGTGAATTTTCAAATTTATAAAAGATTATGATATAATTTCATTATTCATAAGAGCTTTAGAGTGACAATATCTTAGTTTTTCATATTTTACAGAGTGGGTTTCTATATAAATGAGATATATAATATTTGTTTATTCTTTTAAGGTAAAAATGAGTATAAAGCATTCAGAATAATTTTACCAAAATTGTATAACTTTCCAGAATTCCATATTCATCCAAATTATCAAAAAATTACACAATCAGAAGAATTTTTGAGCATTAAAAATGCAGAATTATTTTAAATGATTAAGAATGGGTTTCCTATTAAAGGGCAAAATGGAAGTTGTGTTATTCTCTTTATCTGAAGAAAACTTGAACAAAAAGATGTTAGAAATTAACTCTGCTGTCTGTACCATTATATTTACTGAGAGATGTTTAGTGTTTTTAAAGTCAAATATTTTTAGTTAGTAATAAAAATATAGGGTCAATTTATCAATCAAACCATATGCTGATAGACCAAAACATAGATGAATACCTTGATCAGGGATAGGAGGACGAAGAAACTCTGGAACATTGGAAAAGAAGTCAGTTGGTGGCTTGACAATTGATTTTCCAGTAACTAGAGGGAAAATAAAAATGCCTATAACAATGACTCCCAGAATGAACTTGAAGAGGTATCCTAATCTGTAAATAAATATATAATAATTTTATTTAGTTACTATAGATATACAATATTTGATAATAAGATTTGAGAAACCTCTGAAATTTTGCATTAGAGAGGTTGGACAAAACAAGGATCTGATAAGAATATAAATGTTTTAAATTTCTACAAGGTGATTCCATCCCAATAAATTTTTGAAACATATTTGACCTTTTAATGCTCATAACCTTGCCACATAGACTAAATGACCTGATAAAGATCCCACATATGATTAACTGACTGAAGAAAATTATGTTTTATATTATAAGGAAATAATGTTCTGAATGATGGAGAGGGTTGTTTGATACTTTTTATGAAAGATGAACCAATTGAAATATAGATATAGGACCTTTATACTGATATAATAATTAGTGTTTGCCTTTGTACACAAACTTAAGATAAATTATATCAAATCTCTTGGTGGTTATGTTTTCTGATTTGAATCAATCATGTCCCAGGAGGAAAATCCAAAATTAAAATGGGTTTTACCTCTTAAAATCAAGTGCGATTCAATTCCAATTAATTTTATTCAATTTACCGATCAAATTAAATGGATTAACATGTAGGAGAGGTTTTTATTAAAATCGCAATAAAATTTACTCTTAATAATCCCTCATTTAACTATTGTATAATATTTCACGCATACTAACATAATTCATTTTCCATTAATTAACAAAAAATTCCTTCATTTATAGTGATTTTTTGTATAAAATAGAAAAATATTTAAAATTTTTACAAATAACGAACTTTATGAATTTTATAAGCAATAAATAATTGAATAATAAGTTTTCCTGAAATATTAAGAAGGTTATTTTTGGGAGTCGCTAATTTTTATTTATTAAAATACAATTAATTAATCCATAATTAGCATTTATTTATTCAGTTATGGTATATCGAGAACCTAGAGATGATCTAGAGCAGGACTATTGATGATATGAAAATGAGTGGATATTTCTGATGTAGGATTGATTCGGATTCATTGGTTAAATTGACGCACATTTAGTTGGTAATGCTTACTGGAAGAAAAAAGTATTCCTTATGGATTCTGTAATTATTAAAACAATTGAAAATATTAAAATACATTCGGCGATTCGTGAAACGCGATCCAATCCCGACTTTATGCGAAACACCGCTTAAGACACGCTGATCCAAGTAATAAAAAACCGCTTCTATCTCTTTGCAATTATTTACATATTCCATGGCGTTTTAAGTCTCGTTAATTTTTTCGGAATCATAAATCGGCAAAGAGAGGAACATTAGTCGAGAAGTAAATAGTTCCGAAACTGTAAACACTAACTCTTAATCAACGATCTAGTAAAGCGAATAGTGAAGTGCATATATTTTCCAAATCCAAGTTTACAAATCTTACTTAGATTACTAGCTCATTCATACCGCTGATATATTGAAACCCACTTTAGGATAAGGAAAAAAAATATGATTTATTTTTCTGATACAGTCTTGATTGGTTTGGATTAGCAATGCTCAAACATTTATTGACAATTAGACATACGTATTATTGTAATTGGTCTTGGACATAGAAACATTCTTAAGTATCTCTATGTTTCAATTCCATCGGGACGTTTTTGTAATTTGATTCGAAATTCTTTAGAAGGTAGACTCGCGGATGCGTGATTTCGTATGATAGAGTTCCCTAACTCGATCACTTATTCTATTAAATTAATGATTGATTACGATCCATCACTATTTAAAATCTTCGATTCATTAGTTAAATATTTTGGAGATAATTTAAAATGCAACTTATAAAGTTTATTCTGTACTTACGAATTTGCCGCAGCATCCCTACTAGCTCTATTTGCCATCGCTAACAAACAGCTCTCACTTTTCTGCACACTTATCCTCGTCTTTCTCGGCAAGTTCATGTGTCTAAGAATGCAGGACTCACCCCTATTCCATAGTGTAATCTGTAAGGGTAGTATTTTTTTCACTAAACAAACTTTTTCCAGACTCGGGGAAAGCTTTATGCGCGAATAAAATTTTTCGCCAACATACGACCTTCCCTTTTCAATGGAATGAACTCAGCTCTGGTCTGCAGAAAAAGTGAGCTCGCAATCTTTGGTTCGTCTACCTTTCCCCACCCTAACCTTTCTTCTCTCTTTCTCATTCGTGCTTTTCCTTTTCCCCTTCTCTCTCCTCAATCGAACTTTTGCATTGTTTCTATCCCCCGCCAAATTTCCGTCTTCACCGCCTTTCCCCTCCAGTTTCTAACGCAAATTTTTTTGCAACCAAAGCTAAGATATTCGTCTTCGACTTTCAAAGAATTCCGCCAGTATACGTTTTACTTTTACCTATCGATCATTGTGGGATTATGGCCTGCCCTTGAAAATGAATCACTAACCCGATCCGAGCACAAAATTTATTTTCGCTGTTATAGAATGCAGAAACGTTAATCAGACTCTGAGATTACGACAGTGATAGCTTCGGTTGTATTATTGCTGTTAGCCAGGGAATAAGGTGCGAAAACGGATTATCTAAAAAAAGTTTAAGTAAAGGATAAAATAAAAGAAAAATTCTAAATACTCCGTAAAAAGAGCTAACTTTTTACGATCAATATTTTCCTCTCTCCTGTGAAGAAACTGATGCACTTTAGGATTCATATTTGAATAATCGACAGTTGGGATCATATGTTTCGAGGCTTCAACAATTATGGTTTCCAGATTTCGATTACTCTCACAGTATTAATTGATGCAAAATAAACAGAGAATTTTGTATTTCGAAGTCTAAGAGTACCGATTTCTGTATATATTATATAGAAAATGAGCACATTTAGATGACTAATCATACTTCCATTAAGAGAAAACGTCACGAAAACAATTTGAAGAAAGTTAAATTAGTTTATTAAGGTAGCTTAATATTTTTTCTCTATTTAAATCAAATGAAAATAAAAAAAATATATATTATCTTCCACATAATGTGGGCAACACTTATATGTACTCGTCTTTATTTAATTGAAAAAGTTCTTTCACTAAAGAAAAAATATTTGATTCCATATGAGGGCCCACCAATGAAAATATTATCATGTATTAATTCAGACTGAGGAGCATCATCCAGTAAATTTATTATCGCTAAAACCTCAGAAATAAATGAATATAATAAATGATGATAATAAGAGAAAGTGCCAAGATTCTTGGAGAATAATAAATTTAGTTAAGTTATAGTTACGTTCTTCCAAATTGTATTTTCGAAACAAGGAAGGATAAAAGGGTACGATCTTTAAGTCTGAATAAACTGATAAACATTTAGCGGAATATTACAAAAATTCATCTTTTCACTTAAAATTTAGGCCGATCTATTATTTCATAAAACATTCAAATTTACATTAATTGCAGCAATATTTCGGAACTTGATAGGAGGTTAATTTTACCGAATTTTTTTTGGAAAAGATTTTCATTTCTCTCCGAAAATCGTGTTTTGGAAAATGGAAACGAATAACCAGCATATAACGGTTTTGTATGAAGGTCAGTCAATAATAGTCATAAATGATTATTTTTATTCAGTCATAATACACAAACCCTTTCTATGACGCGGAAAAGATTCGATTTTACTCTAATTCCTACTGAAAATAATCTAGAATCCTTGGATCATGTCGTATTCTTTTACGAAAATAGCTGTCGTGTATTTAAATCACCGGAGAATTTTAAAAGATTGCGTAAGAGTATCGGCAAATCCGGGAGAGTTGGCAACATTATGCATCATTCTCCCTCCACCTCTGCGACATTACTCCCACTCTCTTTTCCTTCCCATCCTTCTTCACCATCTTGCAAGTCGACTTCCCATCCTTCTTGTGTTCCTCGGCCTTTTCCAAGGACACAGCTTTTTCCGGTCACCGAACCCAATTGGAAAGACGCCATGACCGGTCAAAGAGAAGCCATGTTAAAAAAAGGTAATGTTGTGGAGAAGGCGTTGCGTACGTTGGCTACCTATTGGTATCCTGTTCTGAGAAATTGGAGACCCGCGCGGTCGTCGCGCGAATTTCTTAGACATATTACCATTGCCGAAATTGTAGACCATAACGCGTATGCAAACACGGTCAATCGCTACCTTTTCGTTTGGGAGTGGAAATTAGGTCATCTAAGTTAAAGGTATCACCTAAATCGCTGATAAATAGAATGGCGAATTCTCGTGTAAAAGTCTGCGAATTTGGCCGGTTGAGATTGATCGATACAGCTTATAGTAAATACGTTAGCGACTCGCTTGTCGAGTATCGTTAGCTATTTAATTATCAATGAAGAAATTTACATTTTTTTAACGACATTATATTTTCTACGATGTTATGAAAAGTAGCTTAGAAACAAACGATAAATAAACAAATGATTTTCTGGTTGTTTGGCTTCAGTAAAATATTATCAGCAATTTAAGGAATAAAGTTACGGTTTCATTCTATTGACTTAGAAACAAAGCTCATTTGGTCTTTATAATATTATAATATAAGAATTTTTTATCTAGCTATGAAGCATTGTAGCTGAAGTTGTTTTTGGTGCTTTGGCAAAATGCAAATAGAAGATAAGACGAAAAAATTTTTTATGGAGTTTAAGCTATTAAAAATTCAAATGAAAAAACCAGAATTCATTTATGGACAAAGCGACGCAGAGTAATTATCTGAATTTGGAGCTTTTATTTATCAAAAAATTATTGAAACTTATACTAGCATATACCCAACTAAAATAATTGATTATTTTGAGAAATTTATGATTAGAACAGTAAGCATTTAAGGACCAATGTTGTGATTGAAGCGGTTCAAGCATTTAATTAAGTAAAATCTTTTTTTTTCACATAGTAATTTTTACGAAAAATTTCTAGTTCTTTACTGAATAATGTACCGTATTGAAACACTTTTCCCAAAAATACGATGTTACGAATACATCATATTAACTACATTATGCAAATACCTTGTTATCATTTGTACTTAACGTTCTCTTTTCTCACTTTAAATTTATAGAACTTTGCAGAATTACTTTCCGGCACGAAAATGTTTAATTTTTTGGTGGGCATATTTTTCTACCAATAAATGCTATCTAAAAGTAAGATAAAAAAGAAGCAATAAAAATTATATCGACCAGCGAAGTATTTAAAGAAGCGAAGCTCTATACCAAAGCCGAGTAGCAGCCTTCGACGTCCATCCCAATGAATTACCGACCCTCATGCTCCTCAGTTTTACCGTTTTTACTGTAGCACTATACATATTATAGGAGAGATATTATCATAGATCAAGTCTTGATAATTGACTTCACATATTTCATTTGGAAGCATAGAAGATTTTTACATTTACTAACACTCTCACAACTTCGTATTAATACATTAAGCTTGTATTCGCAGTTTCATTGAGTACCGTATTTCCCATGTATAAGCCACCCCTTTTTTCCAAAATTTGCAAGCCCAAAAAGTAGGGGGTGGCATATACAATTCAGGTAAAAATTTTATGCGTGAAAAATGCTTTTTCAGCCGTATGTTGTTCTTTTTTGTAAACAATTGCAAGTGATAGTATTATTACGAGACGATATTCTTGACCCCACACCTGAATATTACAAGACGATGATGTCCGGCGATATTAAAATCAAAAACAACAACAAGCATACCTCTTGTTAACCGTTGTTTTTTTGTAACCTGTTTCTCTAGTAAAATATTTTTTCCAAAATTTCACAGTCAAAAAATGGGGGGGTGTCTTATACAAAGGGGGTGCTTATACATGGGTAAATACGGTGTTTTACGTAGAATTTTAGTCTACCCCGATTGTATGATCAAGAAATAATTCTTTTTTCCCAGACAGCTCAGACCGCACACTTTTGGTTTCAACAAATTTCAAAGCACCCTCCTTGTTTTTGTACATGTCGCAGTGATCAATTTATTTTATCGCATTCGAAACACAGCCATCGTTTTATTTTTTAGAATGAAAGTGAAAAAGTTATTCTTCTCACATTGTACCGGTTATTCTTTGAAATATATGATTCAAAGAAACACATGTATCTTTGAAACGAAGTTTTAATAACAAATTTTCCATCAGTTTTATTTCAGTTGCACAAATCTGTGCCACACTTCCTCTTTTGTGTTTATTTTTGGTAATATTTTAAAATCTAATCTAAAAAATGACAACTGTGAAAAAAATTATTTATGGTGTTAGTTTTATAATTCACTGATAATTAAGAATCATATTTTTATTTAATATAAAATTTAATTTTACCCAAAGCTTTACTTAAAGAAATTAACCGTTGATTTAAAAACAACGGAGTATTGTGATCCGTTACTGGGCGAAGACGCTCGGGAAAATATATGTATCGTTATATAAAATATAAATTACTATCACTTTCCTTACGTTGAAGTGGTGAGTCAAGCTACTCGTGAGCTTCCGATGTCAAATCGTACAATGACGAGTCACACTCGGCGTCAGTTTTAAATTATTGTAACACTATATATGTACAATATATTGATCTTTTGAGCTTTAGAGAATGAAAATACATCTTTAAATTAGATAAATATGTTATGTTTAATGTAATTTGATGAAATAGAATGAATGAATTTATTTTTTACGGCAAGTGGTCACTGAGTCTGAGAGAAACGGTTTCGTGGTTAACGTTTCTTGATAGATGTGCAATGCCCGGGAGGCGCAAGACACCCCTTTGTTTTTACCCTCTTTCTTTCTATCTATAAACATCCGCTGACCTGCATTGGTTCCTGGGACCCATTTCCCTTCCTATGACCCTTTGCCCCTCAATTTAATTGTTTTTTGCTTTGCTTGTTTCAGTTATCGCCACCCTCCTATCTTCTTCATTAACTTCTCGGGCGTAGACATAAACATGGTAAGATGAATGCTTATAGGACTCTTCTCCTTTTCTGAGGGCTTCTTTCTTCTTATGCTTATCCTGGGAAATGCTATGATATCCCTTCCCATCTCCCCACACTTCACTTTCGGGGACCTTTGAGGGCAGCTGCAGTTGCGACTCGAGAGTGATCGTCCGACCAAATTCGTCAACTACATTCCGCTATCCCTTTTCCTTTGCCCAAGTCTTCGCATCTCAGTAAAAGTCTCCCCCTCTGTAGTCTAACAAGGAGTGTAAACATAGGTGTCTCCTGACTTTTGAATGAGACTAGCATAGGTCGATAGAGGATTAAAATTACGAAGACCCGTCTTTTTTACAGACGTTTCTCGCCGTAAGTTTAGGAGATATTAACGTTCAAAGATTGCATTTTTTTTCAAATTTCGCGCCGGGACAACCCAAACCCAAACTTATCTCAGGCGAAAGTAAAGCTTTTTCGAACCGCCTTTTTGCGTGGTGGACGCTGGTTCGCGACCCGGCAACGGAACTTTTTTCTCTCTGATTATGATTTTCTTGCCTCGTATTTAGCGTCTATTATATACTCCGTACCTATTTTGAAGTTATTATGCGATTCAGTCTTCTCTGTTTTTAGGATTTCTCTCCAAGATTACTTATCTCTGTCCGACTGGAGCGCGCTCTTTGACGGACTCTCCTAACCTCTTCTGACTGGGGCTTGCCCTTTGACCGACACTCTTCACATCCCCGTCTGACTGGAGCCAGCTCTTTGACAGACGCTCCCTGCTTCCTTTACTAACTGGAGTCAGCTCTCTGGCGGATTCTCTCACAGCTTCTTCCGGACCTGAGCCCGTTCCTCATCATCACCGCCTTGGACTATCCTCTCAAGTAAGATACATATTTGTGCCTTTAATAAACTAGTGGTAACGTAAGCAAAGTATTATTTTGCTCCCCCAGTCGCACACTGAAAACTGCGACACCACACAGAATATTCGTTTTGTTAACCTTCTGTCAAATCAGCCTGAAGATGTAATTTTATATTACGAAACCGGTCGCGAATATACCAATTTTCTGTGGAAATTTACAAAGTTATTTTATTACTATGGCATTCCACGAAGTCACGCTTTCTCACATTGATTTCATTATGTCGAATCAATTTCCTTCTATTACTTCCGTACTCGAAACCAGAAAACACATCTAAGGATCACTAAATTTCATGTTTGCAAGTGTGAAAAGTTTTGTTGACTATTTAGGTTACGTCCTAATTAATTATTATTAATTAGATTAATCCTATCCCGTGCTTAGCTTTTATCAAGCCGACTAAGCAGTTTCTTATCGATAAGCCAGAATGTTTAGAAAATATCACTTTGTGATTATTAATTTATTCTAATCTATTAACCCCTCAACGTCGAGCGACGTAGCCACTACGTCGCTTCGCCTAACCTCATAATTAATTTTTTTAAGGCAATGTATTATTCCACAATCTCTACATCTTTCGAAAGAGGAATATTGTGGCTTTGAACTACTATATCTAATATATATTTTTCTTTCATAGTACTTTATTTGAGAGTATTTTAATTATAGGAAATGCTCAACATTTTTTTTCACACTTTCTATAAGTTTTCGTTTTAGCATTTATTCATGAGCTACGATAGTGTGATTTTCTTTAGATAGAGGAAGTGTTGCTGTTCGAGGAACTTTTTAGACGGCCATGCCAGCTAATGATATCTTTCAGCTGCATGTTTCTCTTTCCCTTAACTTTTCTTGACCCTCCACATGTGTTGAGGGAAGAGGGTCGAGTTGCCGGCCCCTCTCAATGCCAGATTGTCTTCTTTATGACTTCAGTCAGGTTTTTCTCTCTATGAACGCTTCACATCATCGTAAATAATCAGAAGGATCCTTAGGTCTGCATTTCGTTTCGTTTCTGTATAATATTTTTCATTCTGAAGTTGCTTATGGTTGGAAGATTGATGGGGAAGCATTCACAGCCCAAAGGAAGTATTCTTTTCGAGACCTAAAACACTTTAGTCTGGAAGTAACTTTCCTGAGTGTGGTATCTCTTGTGGAAGTGTTTCTTTTCTGTGAAATTATTTTTCTTTGAATAATTTCTAACCATGGCATCGACAAGTAGAAAAAGACTTACGGTGATAGAGAGATACTGTGTACTTCTGACCAAAACTGCGACGTAGGACTTTGCTTTGATTGCTTTGAGATCTACCACGCCAAGCAAAATTATTGAGGTAGGCCATTATCATAACAAATACTGTCATCGCTGAATGTGCAATAGCTACATCCCGCTTTGTGAGGCGGTCATCTGTGCCTTTTCACCTATAATATAATTGACGCCTAGAGTCTATTTTACAATGTGGATTATTAAGCTTGTATTGCCTAAAAGCAAATAATAGACAAGACCTAGAAATGCATGAAAAAACTAAATTATGCGAGCGGTGGAAAAGAAAAAAAAATCAGCAAAGACTTTATCATAAAATATTAAAGGTAACTTGAAAGTTATTGCTCAGTATAGAAAAAAAGACATTACTTATTAAACATAAAAAATTTCAAATTAATTCGATGTTTATTTTTAAAATTATAAACTTTTTAATAAACATCTACAAAATCGGCTATTCCGTTTAAATCTCCTTCGGCCTACGAGATGGGATTAATTTAAATCTCCTCCACGCTTGAAGGTTCAAATAATAATGCTGTGTTGAAAATGGCTCGCGGAGTAACACTGTTAACGGAAACAATCCTTGACTATGCAGAACATCCTCACCCTCGCCTCAAGGCAGGATGAGATCATCCTCCCGGCCTCATTTCCCGTAGTAAACAGTGTTTAGGCGTAGCAATAAGCACCCTAAACCAGCTAAAATTTTCCCTCAGCAACTTGCATTATAAGCATGTTAGATTAGATTAGATTTCTATATAAAAGGGCCCCCTTCTTCTCGAGCGCTCTTTCATATGGGTTCTGCCGGCGTGTTATCTTTGACACCGGTTTTCGGATGGTCTCTATCAGACCCCGAGCAACCCATCTACTTGTTAATTCCAGACAACGGAAAATCGTACAGACCAAGTCGGATTTTCTTTATCAGACTCCGAGTGGATTGGTTTCCTTGGCACTCTGGTTATAGCTAGACCGCGCGTAGAAGGAAAATCAGCGGAGAACCCGTGAACCGATCGTTCGTCGGAGGCAGGAACTATCGACTCACTTACAAAAAGAAAATAAAAACCTTATTTTGAGATAATCGGTCTTATCTTATTTTCTTTCGCTTTATTCTCTTCCCAAGTCGCGACGACAGTGCAACATAAGTTTAAACATAATACTATACCAATTTACCAATGTTAAAAAAGATAAATACCAAAATTTCAGTGTTCTGTCTCGATTTTTGCTTCCAAATTTAAAAAATATTATAATTGTTTAATATTATTGTTATTATTTTAATAGCTTTATAATGAAAACAAAATCCTCATTAAAAATAATGTATGTTCATACACCTTACAATATATACTACTAGAGACTCAATGTTTCACTGTTCTATGTTAGTTATAACCTGTAAAACATCATTTTCTTTTTAATCACTTCATTGAAATAAAACACCACGAAAAATATGTTGTGAATAGGGCCGAGAAATGTACTGAAAAGTTTATAGTGGAAGGGGTTAAATATTCCAAGCGCTAATCACTTGAAAAAAATCAAAGAATCTAAATCACAAAAGAATCAAAAATCAAAAAATCACAAAAAAAAAATCATATACCTTTCATTTTCCTAAATGAAATTCATACATCTTGTTGTACTAGTATAGATTAAGGGTGAAAAACAAAATCATATTCAATCATTGTATTCTTTTAGGGATGAATGAAATGAGCAAGTCTGTTTGAAATGACGCGGTGATCCCAATGCGATATTCCGTATTCATTTGCCAGCTTATATACATGTCCCATGCGTCCCCAGCTTTAAAAGCGGGAAAAATGTCGACAAACCTGATTATATATATTTTTCACGATTTTTTGTGAAATTAGTGAGTTATGAATTTCGGAAAGGAAGCTCATCATTCAAGATAGATGGAAATACAATACTTGCAGCATTCATCGATAATGCGCGATAACGTTTTGGAATTTCTCGGATGTTTAATACCATGCAGTTGGTATATTTTATGACCCAATTGTCAAAGATGGTGGACTGATTGGAATAATGTATCATGTAATTTAGGTGAGACATCAGTAATGGACTGCTTATATTCAGTTCTTCCTTCTGAACCATGTTTAGTTGATGAATTTCACATAGTAGTGTTAGGTTGATCTTTTGAAATCCACTTCGAATAATTACGTTCTCTTATTCTCAATATCTCAGTTTTTACTCCACTATTTTGATTGGAGCCTCGAATTCTAATATTTTTCACAAATATTTTCAATGTAATCCTTCAAACGTTACGTTGGCGTCTATAATCATTGCCATCCTTTGATATGTCCGAGTTTCTCGTATAGTTTCTTTTACATAATTTTCTCAGCTTTCTTCAATTCAGTTTATCTCCAATCCTTCAGTTTGCTTACCACTAATAGTATTTCTTCTTGTTAATTTCATGAATTTCCTTCTAACGTCTTCTTTAATTTTCCATGTCCAGTTTTCTAATACTAACCTTATTTTTATTATAAGTATCATGAAGTACCTATCTCCTTCACATCGTGATCTTTAAACTGCAATGAACTACCCTGTGTTGATAGTATTATAACTTTCAGTTGGTGAAAGCAAGGGTTCATTTACCATTAGACATGTAATTTTTATTACATTATCCAGTAGCATTATCATGGCTTAATCTGGCCTAAATGAACATTAAAATTACTTACTTAGATCTTTTATTGGAAGAAATAAATATAAGGGAATTCTTCATGAAGATATGACAGAGTTTTACTGTATTTGAAATTGTTATCTTTCATATAAATGAGAAAATATTTTTTTCGTAGAAATTCATTTGATTCAGATATATTGATTGGGAAATTAAAGAGAACCTTTTAATGTTTTATTTTGAAATTACTTTACATTCTGGTTTCTTTTATTTTTCCGCATAGTCTCCTTGTAACTCTACACACTCCTCCAGGCAATGCTTCCATCTCTGTAACTCATCCAATAAGCACTCGGCATTTATATCATCAAAATAATTGCTCAAGAAGGTGATTGCCTCATCATTTCATAAATATTAGTGCTGTTTTTAGAGGGGAACTAAGAAAACTTGCTTGGGGCTAGATTTGGTGAGTAAATTTCTTATTTTACATTATTATATTATTTTTAGTAGAATAATTTTTCAATGAAATTAATTTGCACTAAGTTGTTTGCAAATCTTTTTCCTTCATGTTGAAAATTTTTGAAACCAAATCCCCCCAAATTAATTATTTATACTAGTGCTACAACATTGTGCAGAATTCCCCCATTTAAAAACGTGGGGTCATAAGAAATATATTGTCCATTCTCAATGTGAATTTTTTAGCAACCGAGTAAAAAATTATTAAATATGCATGCAACTTATGAGATTTACATCCCGAGATTTGATGGTTTTAATGCAAAAAACCTATCTGTCCATTCAAACTGCTATTTTCATTGTCTCATTTTCTATTACTCACCTCATTTATTACATCAACTTCTAACATGAGATTTCTTTAACCACTGAGACTTGAATATTACAGTGTTTGTTTTTTTTCACACCCATGCAATCAATTTATTAATTGTTTTCTGTCCTTAATTCATGATCATTTTGCAGTTATAATTTTTGATTTAAAGAATGGTCCTATTTTGCAGAACTAATTACTAATCTTAATCTATAGTTTGTTTGATGAACTGGAATCTTATAATCATCATGTTCTGGGGAGCCAGTATTGTCAATTATTTGATAATTTAATAGATACTTATCCATATATTTTAGTTTCTATGTTACTTAGATGAAAAAGTCTAACCTGATGTTTAACATCAATGTATCTGTGTTATGGAGGATTCATTAATTTTACTCAATCTCATCCTGCAACTTGATTTCTATCAAATTCCTGACTTAGTGCAGGGATTTTAGGCATCAATTATGGCTCTGGTACTGCCAATAGTACTGCTAAAAATGCTCACTTCTGTCCAAGGACTAATTCCTAGGAAAATTGCTTCTGTGCTTTTTGTGTAAGTTTTCCTATCAGTGGTCAGAAATTTTAAATCTTGCCCGATGCTGTGAAAAATTGGGCACACCTAGAACTGTGAAATGGAAATAAGAAAAATTCATGAAATAAACTTTTAAGCAATATAATTGAATTAATAATTACATTTTTTGTTGTATAAATATCCAAAAACTTTATTTGGAAGGTAAATTTCAGTAACAATCAATTAAAGGAAAATGAATTTTGCTCACTTATATGGTAAAAATTCAGTTCTTACAGACATTAAAGTTCATTGAGTTTAATTTATAATTATTACTTTTTTAATTTGCCTCTTGGGTTGTTTTTATTTCTCTTTTAATCATTCTCAACTAGCATGTTTTAAAACTTGCACTGCTGGGTTTATTATAATAAATATTATTTTACTAAGAAAACTTTTATAGTGCGAGAAAAAGTTCCTGGAAAATAATGATTCATATTCAACATTCCATATGACATGAAATTGATTCAACTCTTTATCTTTTTCAAGACAATTCGATTCTTAAGCTACAGGTTTAAAGTAATTTGTTAGTGATCAATAAATTGTGAATACATATAAAAAAGTATTTCTATGGTTTTTGTCTATTGTTCATTAATGCCCTTATGGAAGCATGGAAATTTATTCAAGAACCCAATGAATTACATATTTAACCAATGCAGTTTTAATTAATTGTATTTATATATAATATATGAGAGAATAACATTATTGTGCCCTTGCAGTATATTATCTTATCTATTCAGCTTTTTTCTTACTATCTGTTAAAATATCATACCAACTGTTTGCACTATTGTTGGTCATTAAATTATCTTGAAGTATATTCCTTGACGTTCAATAGATTCATATCCCTTTGTATCTAACTCTATTTTCTTAGTTATTTATTATACTCTTTTAGAGCTAAGTTCATGATTTTTTTTGAATTTCCTTGTTTCATGATTGGCATTCCATTTAAGTTACCTTTAGGTTCGTACTTCCCTATCCTATGGTTCAAATCTGCTGTCAAGTTCTCCATGTTTCTTCTTTGTATGGCCTTGTACTAATCCAACCCTCAAACTTCTTTAAGATGCATTAAACAAGTGAACTTGTAAACCTTTTAGGTACACCAACAGATATACCATATCCTTTATTTATATAAGTTGAGAATTTTTATGATTGGTATTAATTTGATTTTCTTTTTTTCAGAGATGCAGCTCATAGGATTGATCCAGGCTGGTGTGGAATTTGAGATGTGTGAAGTAGACTACCTAGATGCAGCAGAATGGGGTTGTAAAGTAAGAAAATTATTTAAATCCTATATTACGATTTCCATATTTATGGATATGTTTGTTTTGAAGCCTCTTTAAGTATATAGGACTAAGGAATGAGCTATTTCCTTTTTTTAGTTGAATACTTGGTTGGACAATCACAATATTTGCAGGGTCTGCGTGAGTTTTGACCATCACTGTAAGGCTTTTGAAACATTTCATCAGTCATTGGAATGGTTAATGCATAATCTCTTCACTTTTCATACAGTTACCATAAAAAACCCCCTTGATAAAAATAATGCAATTGATATCCCAGTTAAGGGCAAGATCACCTAACTTTTCCAGATACTTGCATCAGATGGGCCTGAATAGTGATGTAAGGTGACCAAATTTGAACATTTGTGAAGCCAGGACACTATTAGCTGGGGAGATTCTTGATTAGAATACTGCTCTTTATTAGCTAGAAAAATTTATGTTGCAAAAATGGTATTTTAGTATTTTTTATATTTGTCGCATCCCGATCCGCACCCCATTGTCTGCGTTTGAATGTTAACGACAAATATTCCAGAGAGACGAGCGGCTGCCTCTATGGGATAAGGTTACTTTTGTCTCAAGGAAGAATATTAAGAGCCTTTGGAGAAATAAACGATGGGATTTATTGATTACAGCCATACTTCCCAACTGCTCCTTTCAGTCTCTGCATCCCAACTGCCCAAAATCACCCTCCTAATCTTGTTTTGCACGCTCTTCCTCTCCGGGTCAGGGTCCAACCATGCTATCACCACGTGCTGTTGTCTTCTCGTGATGCTTCATCGTCACCTTTGGCCACTAACAGTCACCGGATGTAGGCACCGGGTAATGTGGCCTCATGCTAGCATTGCCACATGCGACATATTTCAACACACGTAGAATTTACAAATATTATATTAGGTCTACCGTGTCTGTTTTTAGAATAAAACAAAGGAATACATTTTTTTATTCTTTGAATAAAATTTTGTTGAATAATATAATTGCCATCATTATTTATGACTTTTTGCCAGTGTGATGGCAATTTTCATATCCTATTTTAACAAAATGTCTTATCTCTAGAGGCCAGAAATTGAATCACTGCTTGTCTGATATCTTTGTTCTTGAATTGTTTGCCCTGCTAGAAATTTTGTAAGGATAGAAAAAAGTGATAATCCGAAGGTGTTCGGTCTGGGGAGTAAGGTGGATGTGACGGAATTTCCCTGCCTAGCTCTGCAACTTTCTGACATGTCCCTAAAGCAGCATATGGCCTGGCATTGTCATGAAGCAGTATGATACCCTTCCTATTGAACATCGCTGGCCTCTTTTCTTGGAGTGCTGTTTTTAATTTATCCAATTGCTGACAGTACCTCTCTCAATTTCGCGTTTTGTTTGGTTTCAGTAGCTCAAAATGTAATGGTCCTCGAATGTCTCACCATATACACAACATTCTCTTGTTCAGACTCAACTTCGGTTTAGAGGTGGAGGGGGCAGGTTTTCCGGGTTCACAATATGCCCTTTTCCTTATGATGTTTTCATAGATAATCAACTTTTCATCCCCAGTTATGATCCTGTCCGATGATGTTCGATTTTGTTGCGTGCAAGCAGAGATGTACATATGATGATTCTATCATTAAAATTCTTCTCACTTAACTTATGTACCACCCATCTTGAATACTTCCACACAAACTCTAGTTTCCGACCACAGTCGGAAATGGTTTGTTGAGTTGAATCAAGCCTTTTGGCAATCTCTGATGTTGTCAAAAAAGGATCTTGCTCTATCATGATCTTGACAGTATTGTCATCGATCAAAGATGCCCAGAACGTGGCTTATCAGTAAGGTCGAAATCACCTACTTGAAATATTTGGAACCTTCTTCTATATGTTCTATCAGAAAATGTACCTTCACCAAACACTCAATAAATTTCTATACACTTCTGTGGCATTTCTTCCTCGTTGGAATTTGTACAAAATACAGTAGCGTAAATGAACTTTACCTGTAGGTACTCATGGGTGCACGATTGCGTCACACTGAATACTAACAAGAATGGCCTTCGTTTTAGTTCATCTGCAACAAAAGTGTGTATGCATTGTAAGCTATTTATTTATTTATTGTTGCTACAAGTAGGCACCAGGCCAGATGGTAGCTCTCTTTTCAGGGAAGTAAATGCAATACTCTGCCTGATGTTCACCCTAGGCGAGAGGGAAACCCTGCAAAACCTCCTGAAAGCAGTACGTCAAACTACATTGAATGCATTAAATTGATACATTCAAATCAAACAAAAAAGAAATACTTACAAAAATTATGAGCCAATTTTGCAACTATCTTTACATTACTTATTTAACCCTTTTAGTGCTATCCTTCTTCTCGTGTTATGAGGGTATTTATATAAAATGTAGCAACTAGGAAAAACAAACATAGTTAATTTTTCAGATATCTTTAAGCGGTTTTTTCAAATTAATGAAATGACATTGGACAGTAATCGCAACATTTTTATACGTTTACTGATGTATAAGTTTTTTATTTCAATGTCCTAATATTTAACAACATTATATTAACCTTAATTTTTTGACTTTCAGGTACAATATTAATATATATTTTTCAATATTTTCTGTCGAAGTTAATTTTTTTACAATTAAAAATAAATTTGAAAAAAATCATAAACAATTATGTAATACCTAGTGAATTGCTTAACTTTTTGTCAACCTCTGCCAAGTCCCATCTCAGTGTAATGCGGAGTAGCACAAGGGCACATCCCCTTACTCTAGGGCTTTCTATTTAACGTCTATGTTTAACAATACAAATACTATGCACACCTTTGTTCCATTGTATACACACTGTGTGTGACTTTTTTCTTTTATTTCCATCTTTTCCGCTGCAAACAATACAAT
This sequence comes from Pantala flavescens, assembly GCA_020796165.1. Lineage (NCBI taxonomy): Eukaryota > Metazoa > Arthropoda > Insecta > Odonata > Libellulidae > Pantala > Pantala flavescens. Next base: position 13,595,265 of record CM036879.1, on the reverse strand, counting down.
GTTTTCCAACCTCCAGTGTACATGTTCGAGGGGATGCATCACTCCCTGTCTTCCCAAACCATTCTACCTCGAGGGAATCTATAATGCTCACAGTATATTGAAGCCTCGTCATTTTTTATGGGATTATTCTCTTTGTGTATGATATAAGAATTGAGCTCCGTACGAGCAATTACAGAAAAAACAACTTTCTTCAGATATTTTACAGTACGCCTTTCATCTAAATATGAATATACCATCATATCAGATGAATCTCTTCCATGTAATTATTATATAAATTTATTATTTCTGACAATACACAAGAATAAGAAGTGACCGTATTTTTCCACAACTTTTATTACAATGCAACCGGTTTCAGCAACTGATCACCATCATCAGGTACATGTTACTCTGTTGATTCTGGGCTGACTATATCTTTCATTTTACCGTGCTTCTTCTTACTTACGAGTGCTCTTTGCAGCTGCTTTTGTGGAAATCAGCAGAACAAGGTTTTTTTGAGATTTTATTTCCCTTTGCCCTAAGAATAGATTAACGTCACTTCTAATATATTTCTTTTCCCTATGCCAAACTTTTCTTTCAATTCCTTTGGAATATTCTTTCGATTCCTTTGCAATGTCCCTGTCAAATAGGTTCGATTTTTATATAATTCACGTGCCAGGTCTGCACTCGAGAAGAAATTGTCCACAACAACATGGTAACCTTTCATAAAATAATTACCTAAAGTCAGTAGCACTTTACAACATCAAAACTGAGTCCATGTTCCTGCAATTCTTTCTTATCTTCTTTACTCCTCGCATTTATCCGAAGCCTAAACATTATTCGGGGGTATCGGGGGTGATTCTTCTAGTGGGGGGGAGAAGACTCTACTTGGAACAGCCGTGTATCGCAAGGGGTACAAAGTCCGGGGAAGCTACTGGAAACGGCTGATTATCCACTCCGAAACAACATGTTTTCGGCGGCCAAAGCAAAGGGAGGATGATGAAAGCTGAGATTGCCCGAATTTTAAGGGGGTAAAGGAGACGAAAAATAACGAAATTAGAGCAATCTTTGTAACACTAACACAGAAAAACGGGAAAACAGGAAGTCGGGCAAAGATCAGGGCCAAAAGGAATATCGTGCCGCTCATCCATGTCCCTCTGTTGCGAAAGGGGGAAGGGGATAAACAGGAAAGGGATGAGATGAAGGACCAGGCGAGGAAAAGGTGCACCCACATCCCTAGGCATAACACTGCTCCCCCCCATGAAAAAACCGATTGCCACGCAGGGCAATCTGCTTTTCGAATATTACCCCTACCCACAATTAAAAATAAGAAAAATGCACTACCCCCAATTAAACATAGTAAAATATACATAATATTGCTTATGGGCCGCGTATTGGCGGTCAGCTGGAAGTGTCTTTAGAATAAACTTCGCCTCTCGATGTTCCTTTCGTCCTCAGCGGGAGGGTGGGCGCTGGCAGCAGCATTCCAAGGATTCCTCCCATCGGTAGGGCTGTCCTCGGCTTCTTATGGAAGCTTCTCTCCTTATCCCTTCGGTGCTGATAGCTTCCGTCTGCGTATAGCATGGGAAGGTTCCTGGAGTGTAGCTTAGGAGGATGGCCGCCTCCCTCTCTTCTTCGGTTTCCATCCTCACGAACCAGGTAGCTTGATCCCCGTTTGGGCTGACGAGCCTCCGTGTTTCCATTATTTCCGCCGCGCACTCTAGCGCGTACTCCATGTCCTCCTGTTGGAATTCGATGGGTAGGGGTCCAATTCTGATCCAGGTGTTCATGCTATTCTGCTTAGTGTCGTGCCGCCCCTTAGATGAAGGGACGACGCAACTATTAAAATGGGTTCTTGCCTTTGGTTGTCGGGAATCACGAAATAACACTCAACTATCGAAATATATATATAAAGGAATTTATTTTGAGCTTACTGATACAGCGGTTGTGGGTGCGGCGGCGGAGAGAGAGAGTGATGAGCGGCGGCCTGGTCCCGTATCTTTCCCCGAACTCCCGGAACTTCCTTTCTGTACCTTCTAACTCTGTATCTCTGTGTCTGACCGTGTCTGCCTTTGATCACTTCTTACTTGACTGTATATAGGATTCTCCTTATTTCTGGGGTGATTCTTCTAGTGAGAAGAAGACTCTATTTGGAACAGCCGTGTGTTGCAAGGGTTACAAAGTCCGGGGAAGCTACTGGAAACGGCTGGATTATCCGCTCCGAAACAGCATGTTTTCGGCGGCCAAAGCAAAGGGAGGATGACGAAAGCTGAGATTGCCCGAATTTTTAAAGGGGCAAAGGAGACGAAAAATAACGAAATTAGAGCAATCTTTGTAACACTAACACAGAAAACGGGAAAACAGGAAGTCGGGCAAAGATCAGGGCCAAAAAGGAATATCGTGCCGCTCATCCATGTCCCTCCGTTGCGAAAGGGGGAAAGGAAATAAACATGAAGGGGATGAGATGAAGGACCAGGCGAGGAAAAGGTGCAGGAAAAGGTGCACCCACATCCCTAGGTATAACACTGCTCCCCCCCATGAAAAAAACCGATTGCCACGCAGGGCAATCTGCTTTTCGAATCTTACCCCAATTAAAAAATAAGAATATTGCACTACTTTCAATTAAACATAGCAAAATACACATAATGTTGTTTATGGGCCACGTATTGGCGGTCAGCTAGAATTGACTTTAGAATAAACTTCGCCTCCCGATGTTCCTTTCGTCTTCAGCGGGAGGGTGGGCGCTGGCAGCAGAATTCCAAGGATTCCTCCCATCGGTAGGGCTGTCCTCGGCTTTTTATGGAAGCTTCTCTCCTCATCCCTTCGGTGCTGATCTCTTCCGTCTGCGTATAGCACGGGAAGGTTCCTGGAGTGTAGCTTAGGAGGATGGCCGCATCCCTCTCTTCTTCGGTTTCCATCCTCACGAACCAGGTAGCTTGATCCCCGTTTGGGCTGACGAGCCTACGCGTTTCCATTATTTCCGCCGCGTACTCTAGCGCGTACTCCATGTCCTCCAGTTGGAATTCCATGGGCAGGGGTCCAATTCTGATCCAGGTGTTCATGCTATTCTGCTTAGTAACGCTGGAGCAAAAACGGAAGAAACCGAGCGGAGGGAAGGAGGGAGGAGAGAAAAAAAAGGAAAATGGTGTAAGCAAAATAAGGAACTTAGTAATAAAAAAAAATAAAGGAGAAAAAAAAAAATTGAGCGAGAGGAATAGGAAGAGTAAACATAAATAGGGAGTAAAAGGTTGAACGCAGTACAAGGGAAGGAGAAAGGAGAGGAAAGCAAAATCTCTTAAGCTGTCAGAGGGTCTCCTCTTGGGTGCTCTCCTGCGCCTTCAGGGTGGTCATGGTCACTGTTTCGGTTTTTTTTTCTTCTCTGGGAGTTGATTCAGCGCCTTGCTGCTGGGGGTGTTGATTCCGCCACTTTCGTACTGCTACTGCGATTAGGCCGGCGAGGATGATGATGGATATAACCCCTCCTCCTATCGAGTAGGGATGATGTCCGAAATCTGTTCCTCCGGCGGTTGAGGAGAAGGGGGGCAGGAGCTCTAAGTCGGCGACGGCGTCCATCATTCTTCGGAACTGCGCCGCGGGGATGCCTCCACTCGGGCCGTGGAATTCTTCTGCTTCTTTTACTTTCTTCTCTAATTCTCTCCGGTGGTCCTCCCCGGTCAACGCCATCCATTTATTTGTGAAATTACTAAAAATTTCTGTGTTTGAAGAGACGTAGATAGGTGGGCCGGTCACTTTCATGGTTGATGAATGGCGGGAGAAGGATGGGAGGATATGCCCGTTGATGTAAGCGGAGCAAGCAGGTGGAAGACGGAGGATTCCAGTACCATTCAGGTGTAGTTCGGTCGTGTTTCTCGGGGAGTCTGGCCTTGGGCAGTGTTGGAGGACCCTCGCGGATCCCGGGATGCTGTAGACCCAATCATTCGTCGAGCGGGCCCGATAGAAAACGGTCTTCGGCGCGGTGTGGACTCTGGTTTCACAGGTACCTCGCGCGTCTAATCCCGAGAACACGGAATACAGGCAGGAGATGCTGGGGTATTCTGTCACCTCCCTGCGGGGCGGGCAAACAGTCACTGGTCCCTCTCGACAGCCGGATAGACCGCCCTCCGTCATGGTGAAGTGTCGCCGGTGGTTTTCTGACACCGCCAGATACGGCGCCTCTGTTTGCATAACGACGGAGAGGTTGGTTCCGCCGATTCTAACGGGGAGGGGATCGCTCGGTATAGAGTAAAGAGATCGTCGCCCGTATGAAGTGGGAGCTCGATGAATAACCTCACCTTCCCCGGGATGATTGAGTAGGAGGTTTTAGCTAGGGCGTAAAAATCGTTTATCTTCTCCTGATTCAAGGAGAGAGGAAACCTGGTGCCCCTCGGCAATTTGTTCGAGATCTGCACAAGAGATTCGTGGAGGTCCGTGGGGGAAAGGAAGTAGGGACTGAGTCTGCCTCCAATGGTGGTTTCCCAGGCTAATTTAAACAGATTAACCTCCGATCTCGTTTGGGCCAAGACCGTTTCTAATATGCGCAGACTCGAACTAACAGAAAAGGTGGCCGAAAGGCGGGCTACGGTGTTTTTCTCACCCGCTTCTTCCTCTTCCCTCAAGTTTTTTAATTCATCTAACAGCACCTTAGTGGTCCTCGAGATTTTCCCTAATGTCTGTTCGTTTTTCTGCGCAAGCGAGTAGGTCGCGTTCAGGATGGTCGCTTGCAGCTTTACTAGATGTATTATTTTCTCTCCCCGCTGCCCAATCTCGTTAATCTTCTGATTAAAGGCATTTAGATCCTCGCTGTCTAGAGTTCCGAAAAGGAATTTCAGAGCTTCGCCTCCTACATCAAGCAATCCCCTTTTACTCCTCGTCCTCCTAGCTAACACGTCTCCTATCTGTCGGAGTTGTTGAAATATGATGTTCGCCTCCGTCCTAACTACATGCCCCTCTCTTTCTAATATTTGGGCCGTAAGTAAGGAAAACTGCTTCCCGGACTCGTTCGGTTCGTCTCCCGGGACAACTATTCCTTGTTTTCCTGCACAAATGGCTGCTTGCACGTCCGACATCAATTGTACTACTGCCGCTACGTAATGATCCACATCCACATCGAGGGAGAGAGTCCACGCGTTGGCGGCTAGCAGGAAGTGACCCTCTTGAATAAAAGCCACTCCCCGATGTTCCTCGATAGGGTTTTCGGAGAGCGCCATAAGCAATATCCACCCTATCTTCTCCATGAAGTCTTCCTATCTTCAAAACAAAACGGCCATTATTTTGGTCTTACTTTCCAAACTTGTTGTATCCCTTCGCTTGTTGTTCTTGTGCTTTTCGAACGCGCTCTTTCACCTCTCCGAAAGCAATATTCAATCGTGCTCGCATTTCGGCTGCATAATTTGTATCGGTCGAATAATTAACTTCCAGAGGCTGCGTGATGTCATCGAAAGGCATTTCGATGTCGCGTCCGTGCATTAGGAAGTAAGGGGTTTCTCCAGTGGCGGTGTGAGGGTTACTGCGATAAGCGGATATAGCAAAGGGTAACCAATCGTCCCAATCTCGCTGTTTCGTGTCGACGAAATGCGAGAGAATACTCATTAGAGTCCGATGGCTTCTCTCCACTAATCCGTTTCCTGCCGGATGGTATGCAGTCGTTCGTAGCTTTTTAATTCCTAACTGGTGACACACTTCCTTCATCAGGGTAGAAGTGAAATTGGTCCCTCTATCAGTCAATAACTGTCGCGGTGCTCCATGACGCAACACTATATTCTCTACGAACGCCCTCGCTACCGTTTCTGTTTTCTGATCGGGCAACGCGAAAGCTTCAGGATATTTGGTGAAGGCGTCCTGAAAGGTGAGAATATATCGGTTCCCTTTATAGGTTGCAGGTAAGGGACCGACGATGTCCATGGAGACGCGTTGGAGGGGCGCTGTCACATCTGGTAGGGATTGGAGGGGTGCTCTCGGCGATTCTTCCTCTCTTGGCATGATATACATTCCTCGTAATATTTCTCGACATCCTTCCTAATTGTTTTCCACCAAAATCTAGAGCGAACTGATGCCAATGCTCTTTTTACACCCATGTGCCCTGCCCAAGGAGCATCGTGGAAAGCCCGCAAAATACGATTTACCATACTCTGCGGCGCTACCAATGGGTCGTGGCGGTCGTTGCTCTTTCGGAAGAGAAGTCCGTCTTCGTCTTGTCGAAATTCGCGTTCCTGCTTATCTTCCCTATAGTTGAGTTCTTTTAATATCCTCTGGCAGAACTCGTCCCTGCTCTGTTCCTCGCGGATTAAAGCGCGATCCCATGTTGGTTCATAGGTCGGTTGAATTGCCCGCGCGAAAGATCTTGAGAGCGCGTCGGCGTTTTGATGAGATTTCCCAGGCCGATGTTGGATTTCGAAATCATACTCGCTGAGGAGAAGCGACCAGCGAATTAATCTCGACGAGGGGTCCTTCAAAGATAGCAGCCATTTTAGGGGGCGGTGATCGGTTACTACTGTAAGTCGTCTTCCGTACAGGTAAGTCCGAAAGTACTTAACACCCCAGACTACAGCCAAACATTCCCGTTCCGTCGTGGAATAGTTCCTTTCCGCATTATTCAACTTGCGGCTTGCGTAAGCGATGACGTACTCGCCGCGTGTGTCTTTCTACGCTAGGACTGCTCCAATAGCTTCCGCAGATGCGTCCGTGTGGAGGATGAACGGTTCTTGAAAGTTGGGATATCTAAGAATGGGCTCCTCACATAACGACTTTCTCAGAAATTCAAAGGAGTTTACCGCCTCAGTGGTCCATTATATTTTGGCGTTTTTCTTGGTCATTTCCGTCAAAAGCTTCGCCCTTTTTGCGAAGTCCGGAATGAAACACCTATAATAACCCACTAATCCCAAGAAACTCCTGGCTGTCTTTAAACTATGGGGACGGGGGAAATTAATTATTGCGGAGATTTTATTAGGACATGGCTTAACTCCTTCCGCTGAAATGACGTGGCCCAAGTAATCGACTTCTCTCTTGAGGAATTTGCATTTCTTCGGTTTCAGTTTCAGACCGGCCTCCCGTAATCGCTGGAACACCTCTCGGAGTCTAATCAGGTGTTCGGTGACGTCTTTTCCGAACACAATGATATCATCCATATATACCAAGCATTGCGCTCCTTTCAAACCGCTCAAGACGGAGTCCATCAGGCGCTGAAATGTGCTATTGGATAATCCGAAGGGTAGCCTCAGGTATTCCCAATGACCATCGGTAGTCGAAAACGCAGTCTTTTCCCTATCTTTTGGGTCGATACCGATTTGCCCGGATCCGAATTCGAGATCCAACGTGGAGAAGAGCGTCGCTCCGCCGAGATAGTCGATTCAAAATTATTGGACTAGGAACAGCCACTGGTGAGGGATAGACATTGTACCATTTTCCTTGCAATTCATATAGGACAGGAGTTAATTGTGAACATTCCACTTCCTCGCTGAAATCTTGAATAATATTTGATTTTGCAGCCAAGAATTTTGTTTGATTATTGTAACTAATTATTACGTCATTATAACATCGAGGTGATGTTTTCAAAGTGACATAAGTAGGAACACACTTGATTAAATATGAAACTTCACCCCTCTTTACTGACGTGTATCCAGGCTTTCCCATATATGCATATGCAAATTCATCTTTATTTAGGGTCGCTAATGACAACATATTGATTAATGATTGTCTCGTCACTCGACAACGAAACATCCTCATATAAAGACTCAATATTGTTTCGTAAATGTCTCTCTACATAAACGAATTTTGCATTAATGTATGTCGATAAATTTATATCGAGACTATCAGCAATTTTACGGAAAAAGAACAAATTATTTGCTGACATCACGATTCTCGGCGCGGAGTAGCACAAGGGCACATCCCCTTACTCTAGGGCTTTCTATTTAACGTCTATGTTTAACAATACAAATACTATGCACACCTTTGTTCCATTGTATACACACTGTGTGTGACTTTTTTCTTTTATTTCCATCTTTTCCGCTGCAAACAATACAATGTTTTCCAACCTCCAGTGTACTTGTACGAGGGGATGCGTCACTCCCTGTCTTCCCAAGCCATTCTACCTCGAGGGAATCTATAATGCTCACAGTATATTGAAGCCTCGTCATTTTTTATGGAATTATTCTCTTTGTGTATGATATAAGAATTGAGCTCCGTACGAGCAATTACAGAAAAAACAACTTTCTTCAGATATTTAACAGTACGCCTTTCATCTAAAAATGAATATACCATCATATGAGATGAATCTATCTCTTCCATGTAATTATTATATAAATTTATTATTTCTGACAATACACAGGAATAAGAAGTGATCGTACTTTTCACAGCTTTCATTGCAATGCAACCGGTTTCAGCGACTGATCACCATCATCAGGTACATGTTACTCTGTTGATTCTGGGCTGACTATATCTTTCATTTTACCGTGCTTCTTCTTACTTACGAGTGCTCTTTGCAGCTGCTTTTGTGGAAATCAGCAGAACAAGGTTTTTTTGAGATTTTATTTCCCTTTGCCCTAAGAATAGATTAACGTCACTTCTAATATATTTCTTTTCCCTATGCCAAACTTTTCTTTCAATTCCTTTGGAATATTCTTTCGATTCCTTTGCAATGTCCCTGTCAAATAGGTTCGATTTTTATATAATTCACGTGCCAGTTCTGCACTCGAGAAGAAATTGTCCACAACAACATGGTAACCTTTCATAAAATAATTACCTAAAGTCAGTAGCACTTTACAACATCAAAACTCAGTCCATGTTCCTGCAATTCTTTCTTATCTTCTTTATTCCTCGCATTTATCGGGTGGCACAGTCGTCGGAGGCTGGTTCCCCTCTGCGGTGCCTAATCCGTGGAAATGCTCTGTTTGCCTTTTCACGTCGTCCAGGGCGTGCCGGAGCTTAGTGATCCGTAGGTCCATTTGCAATAACCATTCGCCGGCGGCGAAGGAGAGGTTACCCTGTGGGACGAAGAGGAGTCCCTCGATGCCTTGTAGTAAGGGGAGGATGAACACCAGTACGAGCCACATGGTTAAGAGGTTCTCTGAAACGGAGGGACAGGCGTTATAAGGGTTGTTGGCGTGGGCTTCATGGCCTTCCATTGTTTGGGGGTTTTTTTGCCGCTATTTTCCGCAATGCCTTTTTCTTCAGTCTGCATTGCACCCGGCGCTTACGGTTGTGAGCCTTTCTCCTTAGCTCCGTCTGCAAGCATGATCGCGCGGGGCCTTGGGTAGAGTTGATGGGCGGCATCGGTCTCGGATTGGGAAGTGAGCGCCCTTGCTCTGTTTTGTTTGCTCGGGCTGCGCTGAAAGGGATGGCGGTGCAGTTCGCAAGGTACTGAATGACGGGGTAGGTCGGCCAGGTTCCCTGAGTTTGGGGGGTATAGAATACTCCGATAATCCAGGATCGACGACATCCAACCAAGGGCTAGACGATGGGTCAACCTTAGACAATCGGTATCGGTTTCAGGGTTCCACCCTCGGTCCAGCCTTTTCGGGTCCTTGCGGTTCTCCATTGTGCGTGTCGCGGCGCAGGTGATCGTCGTGAAGTGAATCTACTCCGGAGTCACTGAATACGCCTTCTTCCTGGAAGGGGACGCAGGTTATATTTGTGGCTCCGGTCAACTCCCGGTTCTGGATCCTTTGAGTCGTCCGTAGAGACAGTGCGCGAGCTATTGTCTGGGTTTTCCCAGTTCTCTTTTTGCGTTCCCAGGGGGTCATTGACGGGGTCGGGGGGAGACAAGGAGGTTGTGGGGGAATCGGGGGTTGGAATTCCTTCTCTCGGGAAGGTGAATCGTACATTACGATCTGGCTCAGGGGGTAAGGGGAGCAAGTTACGCAAGTGCGCAGTTAATTTCCGGCCATTCTCGATGTCAAATGTGACTGGGGATCGCTTCCTAAGTACCTTGTAGGGTCCTATCCACCGCGAGAAAAATTTTTTCGTTTGTTCCTTTGTCAGGACAAAATTGCGTTGGAGGACCATTTGTCCTTCACCAAGGAGAGGTAATACTAGGCCCTTGTTGGCGCGAGAGTGCTCCCTTTTCGAATTTTCCTCATTAAATTGTGCTGCCTGTTCGTGGGCTACTCGTAACCTTTCTCGAAGTTCGGACGGATAGTCGATCGGTACAACAGGAGTGGGTTCATCATTCGAGGGCTCTGAGCTGATAGGGTTGATTGCAGCTGGTTTACGGGATATTTCGTCTGAGTCAGTAATTTCCTTTCCCGGGCGGTATTTGATATCAAATACCTCGCTTAGTTCCATGACCCACCGGGCTAATCTTGGCTTTGGTTCTTTAAGAGTAAGGAGCCATTTTAGAGGCTTATGGTCACTGCAGAGAGTGAAGGGCTTTCCTAATAGGTATGTACGAAATCTTTTGACCATGGCGACTACCGCAAGGCATTCTAGCTCCGAAGCTGAATAGTTTTTCTCTGCTTTGTGCTATAGTCTACTGGCGTATGCTACTGGATGCTCTCTGTCTTCGAAAGACTGGGATAAGACTCCTCCTAGCGCACTTGTTGAAGCATCGGTAGTGAGAGTAAATGGTTTCGAGAATTCAGGAAATCTAAGTATCGGTTCCGTCATAAGGCAAGTCCTTAAGTATTTGAATGCTTCTTGTTGCTCGCCTCCCATGTGAAGTCTGTGTCCTTACGGATCAACCTGGTAAGTGGGCTGGAAATTTCAGCGAATGCTCAGATAAACTTTCGGTAATAGCCTACCAATCCCAAAAATGAGTGTATTTCTCGCACGTTAGTGGGCGCGGGAAAGGATTGAATAGTGCTTATCTTATCCCTGTCTGGTTTTAACCCTTCGGGCGAGAGTACATGCCCAAGAAATTTGGCCTCTTTCGGAAGGAATTTGTACGTAGCCGGCTTTAACTTCAAGTTAGCTTTCCTGAGCCTGAGAAAAATTTCTCGTAACCCTTCCACGTGATTCTCCCATGTCGGATCGTAGCGTAGGATGTCATCTAGATAAAACACACAACCTTGATTTACCAGCCCTTCTAAAACTTGTCCCATTTTCCGCATGAATGTTGAATTCTATACGATGACCGGCCTATGTCCCGCAACCCACAAACCTCTCGCTAAATGAGCGACACTTGCGCACCAGTTTCTACTAAAAACCTATATTACCTAATGGTGCAAGTTGGGGAAGGTGACTTCCCCAACTTGCACCATTGCCACCAAATCTCTCGTCGCTTTCGTATGCTCCACTCGGGGCAAGAAGACGTCTATAAGGGGCCAGTTTCTGTGGCTACGCCAACCCCCTCGTCCTTTAAATCCCTCTGCCGATGATGCATCTATGGTCGCGAGGCGAAGCAACGTCGTCCTCTTGGATACAGCTCTCCCGAAAAGACATCTACGAGAGATATCAGGGCGAAGTTCTTCCTGGGCGCAACCTCCGTCACACCACTTCCGAGTGACCGCCTCAAACTTGCATTTTCCCTATTTAGCTCTCCAATCCTCATGCTGAGCTCGTCAATCGCTTCCTGAAGATTCATTTCCCGGTCCCCAAAACTCACACGGGATGCCATGACTTATCTTTCTCTGATATATTTGTTCCCTAAGAGCAGGCCTCAATCTCACTTCTGAAACCAACTTGTTAAGGCCCAAATCGAGACGGGATTCGCTCAAGGAACAAAAAGGGAACAGAAATAAAACTAAGTCCTTGCTTCCAACACAGGACTTTAATTCGGCACTACTGCCTTCCTCACGTTCCTCTTACCAACTGCCACTGCCCTCCTAAATTCCCCAAGAGGAGAGAGAAGAAATGGGATAGGAATATCATTGCATTTTAAAGATTAAACAAAAGATAGAAGTCATCGGAAAAAGAGGAGAATTCAATTACCATCCATCACATTAAGTTTGTTTATATGCCAGAGACGCTACAGAGGAAGAAGATAGAAGGATAGGGATGGGGTAAGGGTTAAGTGGTGTTTACAAGAAAAAGTGTGAGAAGAAAAAGGTCATCGCCCCTGAAAAAGGGTCCTCTGAAACAATTAGTGCCCTTAAATAACAATGAATATGCTCAAAAAACTTAGCAGAACAACTTTTTACTTGCTGAGCTAAACAGTAACTAAGCAAGTCCAGAAATGTTGAGAAAACACACAGAATGTTGCCCCTCTGCAGCTCTCCCCTCCTCGGAGTGGCAAAGGTCATAAAAAAATGAACTGCTGGGTTTGCCCTTCTGCCTGCAACATGCACAACATAAAACTTAGAAATGTAAGGCATGTGTGCTATCCCGTACGTGGACAAGTTATTCTAATCTCCGCATATGAGTGGCTGACCTTGGATTTTGTGCGGGAACTGACATCTGAAATGGATAACCTACTGTCACCCTGCTCCCCACCCAACCCCACCAGGGGTCTTCTGTGATGCAATCTCTATTATTGTCAGAAATTACAAATGGGATAATATAGTTGCTTCATCCTCACCTACTGTACCGAAATCAGATGGCACTGGTATACAAAACACAAATTCAAATCACAAAGCTTGATTATAATTCAACAAAGTTTTGCTGCTTATTTTTTTTTAATTCAACATTATATGTTATAGTTAATGTGGTCCTGAGGGTGGAGAAAAAAGATTTATTTGAACCAAAAGATTTTTGGTTCTACTCTTCATAATGTTTCATTTTGTATGTTTTGGATTTAAACTCTTTGGTTTCTTGAATAATGTAGTCTCAAAATTGTGGTATTTCGCTCAGGATTTCAGTTTTATGGAAATCCATTTTCTGCCCCATCTTTAGGCAATGCTCTGCAATGGCTAAATTTCTAAGGAAGTCTGTTTGTAAAAGAAGGCAGTCATTTTGGTTGTCCAATGCCTTGTAGATTAAAAAATTGTCTTCAAAGAGCCTAATTTTACATTTGATATTCTTTGTTGGATCATTGATGAAGATCAAAAATAGCAAAGCACCTAAAATGCTTCCTTGAGGAACCCTTGATATCACTTTCACTTCCTTAGAAATCATGTTATCTATTTTAACTCTTTGAGATAGTTGATGAAGAAATTCTTCAATCCATCTAACCACTCTTAGGTCCAGGCCCATTCCCTATATTTTTTCTATCAGTATTCTATGATCCACCTTGACAAATGCTTTCAAAAAGTCTATTACTATAGCATCTATCTGCTTCCCTCTATCCAACAAATCCACATCACATATCCAAAACACATGCGATGTGCTGATTATTCCACTACCATTTATTTTAAATTTTAGAACTCATTTCTCAACAAATAAAATTAAAATATTCCAGAAAGTTGTTTAAATAATAATCACCAATCTCAGTTCCAAGGGGACTTCTAAGTGTATAATACCCAGAGAATGTCTACATCCAAACAAGTATTCAATAAAAGAGGAATGAAAAAATAAATAGCTCATTTCTAGTTACTTGTTACATACCCACAAATATGGAAATCTTTATTAAGGGTCTAAATAATTTAGTGCAAATTTATGCTGCATCTGAGTAGTCTAAAAAGGAGATGTTATATCTCTTGGCATAACTAAAAACTTTGAGTTCACTTTTTTTTAACTGTTCTATACTGCGGACTAAGCTTTCAAGGTGTATACAAAAATTGCAAAGGCATTTTCTGCAAAAATACAGGTTTTACTGAATGAAATCTATGAATTATAAATAAAGCTATTCATCTGTATATATCATGTAATGAGGTTAATAAATAAGGAAACTTTGAGTGTTTGCCACTTTTTTAAGCTTTAAAAATGTATTCTCATAGAAACTAATAAATTATTACAAAAAATATGCATTTCATTAGTAGTTTACTAATGCAGTATCAAAAAAAGTTATATTAAATTAAGTCAAAACTCTGGCTACTTTTCTTTAAAATTAAATTTTTTTATATTTATCTATAATAGTATTTTCATAAATTAAATTTTAGCAAATAATTTCCTTCAGATTCCTCACTTGGGTATACAATGAAATTGTTTTCACATTTTGCAAAATTTGAGAATGGAATTTTTTCCTTTCCTACATTAATATCAATGATATACCTATTCATTTCTGTGACTATTGAATCCAGATTGAGAGGGGTGGAAAAGAATTCCCATCAGAAATGATACATTGTGTGTAACATATTTTCATCCTTATGCTTCATAGTGACACAAGAGGGCAAAGAAATTGTATCCGAGTTCCAAATACTTTCTCCCAGTCTTTTATTCCTAGACCAGCAGTTTCCTGTTTTATATTTTTAAGTCATCACTTTCCGTAGAAAATAACATACACAAACATGAAGGGGTTAACCACTGGAGTTGGATCTCAGATGCTGTGATATGGGGAGGTAATGAATCTATTGAAATTCAAAAAGTCAGAGCATATATATTTCAAGAGAATTCAACAATTAAATACAGAAAGAGAATAGGAGATAGATGGGACACATTTTATCAAAGTGTTTAAGAAGACAGTAGGGAAAAGCTGAAGAGTTAAGAGTGTGGGGAAAGTGCAATTCATATGGGGGGAAAAGTAGGAAATTAAATATAAAGAGATTATTTTCTCCTAAAGTACATTCATTCGTAAGGAATTATACTATTTCAAAGCTAAGATTTTTTTATTTTTCTTTTTACTTTTATATCTTCAATGAATGGAAAATCAAGATGGTAGGCTAAGTATAAATGCATCGTTGCTTGGTGTGTGGAAAAGTGGCTTTGATGGAAGAAAAAAGAATGCAGTGCTACCTTTGCAAATTGACATTACACATTAAGTTTCAGTTAGCAAATTCAACAAGATTCTTGATTATATTTTACAAGTAGGTGGGATACAGCAGATGCAATTAATTCCCAAATTAGAGACAATATAAAGAAAAATACCATTTGTTAAAAAGGGCGACGATAAAAAGTGATTGATAAGAAAAGTCCCTCGACATCAGCTGGAATAAATAGTAGTACAGAAGAATGAACTCTACCAGTACAACTTCAAGGCCTACATATCTTACTGAGAGAGCAGATTCAATAGGAAATGCAGCTCTTTAACTACTGATGTGTGGAAATGATGAAGACAGAACCAGACCAGAACAAAATGGTTGAACAACATTGGAGGACGTTACATATTTCAACTTTATTGTAAAATTTCATTTGGTTAACATCAGTGATAGATTTTCAACAGTAAAAGGTGATAAAATATGTCTCAACAATATGATTTTATATATGATTAAAACTAAATAAATATTTAAATTGAGCATAAAAGGCAATGAATATTGGATATGAAAAACTGCATTGGCTGCTTCTAGGATAGTAGAGGAAAATATTCTCCTTGATTTTCCAGTCAATAAAATAGACCTGGATCAAATATATTTCTAGGGAAAAAAACGAAATCTCCCATTTATGTATAAGCTAACTATTTCAAATTTAATAAACTTTGTTATATCTTCATGAAGAATTTCAAAAGAATAATTGTATAATGGTAATTAAACTGTTAGATTTAGATATCAGTACCTTAATATTAACTTTTGCACTTGAAGTCACTACAGGATGATGGGATCCATTGAAGATCACCCTGTGAAGAGCATGCACGAAATTGTTGATAAAATTGAGGTGAGTAATGTAAAACAAGACTCGGAATATTACAGCGGGAATTGAGAAAGATTCTCAGCATTGAAAGAAGACCTTAAATATAAAGTCATGGAATTCATCTAAAAAAGTATTATCAGTGGCAAGCAAACTTAAAGAATTGGAGATAAATAATCGCTGAGGGAAACTGGAAAATGATTTGAACTGGAATGACTGGAAATTAATTATTTCGGATCATTCCAACCTCAACGATAATTGTGTCATAAAATACCTCAACCACAATGTCATAAACTTCCGAGTAATTCCAAAATGATTCTTTATTTTATATATATATTTAAATATATATATAAAATGAAGAAACTTCAACTTTACTAATCCGTGTCTTGTTTTGTAATGTAAATATATTTAATTATATAGTTAGCTCCATAGACATATTCATTCCCGCTGTTCGTCGTTCGGTCAACATAGCAGCGGACATATGAATGCGGAATATCGCATTGGTGTCACCGCGTCATTTAAAAAAATGGCAGCTCATACCATTCATCCTCAATAAATAACACTTAACTCACCCTTTATGTATAACATGCTACTACAATAAGATGAATTTCTAATGTATATAAAATTGAACAGTAAATGATGTCTTTGATTTTTCTTTCCATAGCGGATGCATTAATTAATCAGAATGCGTTATACTCATTGAATAATTTCTCCGAGCATCTGAGCCCAACAACGGTTTACAATACTTGATTAGTTTTCAATGAAGGAATAATTTATTTGAATTAAGTCAACCTGTTGGATGAAATCAAGGTATAACATTGTGATTTTTATTATAGGAGCATTACCAACTAACGTAATGAGCATTTTATTTTACAGTTAACATTTCTTCGGATGATGTTGGATTTAAAGGTACAATCATGGTAAAATTACAAAACCGTACTAGAATGGAATATAAAAAAGGAATTTTGGCTCGGATTTAAGATAAAATAATCGAAAAGAAAGTAGAAATATTAAAAAAGACGAATTATCTTTCTGTTATTCATTACGAAATTTTTCGTAAGAATAGGCACTTAAAAGCACGATAAGTTTTACGAATTATTCGGAGCGGTTTTGATTATCGCATTTCATTAATTATATAAAACATCATTTAAATTCTTTTATTCAATTTCTCATCGCGGCACTCGTATTGTGAATGATTTTTAACCCTTTCGGGATAGCGCAATGAATTTTTTCTATGAGCTATATTCCCTAAAATTCTGATAGTTTGAAATATTGAGTCTATTGGAAAGTGAACCCGGAAAACGTAAACTGGTAGTAAGAAATGAAAGCATGCTATGGAGTAACACATTATTTACCTCTTGTCAACCTGCACCCCCGCAAGCAACGCTCTCTATACAGAGAAGCAACCGATGTAAATTCTTGGCTCACTCTCAGTGGGAAAGGTAGAAATAACTTGTATGGAAAATTAAAAGTTATAAAACGATGACAGGGTATATTTCCCGTCCATTATCGGTATGCCGAACTATTCAAGTTTTGCCGAAGTTTACTTAGTAACTGTACTAAATGGATCACTAATCATGATTCTTGTTAAAACGCCTATTATGATTGGAAGATACAACGCCGAATCACTTCCGAATGAATCAGGATTCGCAGGGATTCCAGTGACACTAAAAATGCACACACATGCGTCTAGAACACGTATGTAACCACTTCTTTCCGGTCACTTTCCGGTAGTGACCCTTATTTCTTGCCATCTTCCGGCAGGAGCCACTACTACTCAAACAGTGCCTTTCACAATGGACTGCATGTAGCGCAGGGATGCGCGACCTTTCCGCTATTGACGGCCGCACTACAGACTTTTACTAACGGCCGCCAGTAAGTCCAAGTAAGCTTAATAATGCTTTATGATTTACGTAAAAATATACAAATTTTACATTAAAACGGAGTATGATATAAGTGACGTATTCAATTTACTGGTAAAAAAATTTCTGCGTTACTTGATATGGTATAAAATAAAAGTTTTACAGCAATTGTCCACACATCCACGGCCGCCTTGTCCTTGTCCGCGGCCGCATAGGGCTGTTCGGCCGCAGGTTGCGCACCCATGATGTAGCGGAATACACAATAATTTGAATAACATTATAATGGTAAAAATGGTCACCAATCGTTCATTGTTTTAAAACCTACCCTCGAGCATTTTTATCATCTTACAAGGGATAATCAATATTAACCAACGTCTGAAAAAAATTATACCCTGGGTAGAAGGATATAAATACAGCAAGGTCTCGTAAACCAAATGCACCTTTTTCTCTTTCTTTTTTTCTCTTTTAAAAATTAAAATCCTATTCAAAGGACCTCAAACCCAATATTTGAGTTCGGGCTGGAGTCTTGGGTCCCTCTAATGGCTTAGTCAATAGATCAGCACGATTCTCTGTCGAAGAAACATATTTGAATATGATATCACCTCTTTCAACCAGTTCTCTTATGAAGTTGTATTTTACATTTATATGTTTGCTTCTCTCGGATACTGAATTATCATCCGCTATACAAATTGCACCCCTCTTATCAAAATTTATAGTGATGGGTGCTGGTAAGAATCTACTCTGCACTATCTCAGATAGAACCTCCCTTAGCCAAATCACCCAATGAAGCTGAAGTTACTGGTCCCCTGATGTTTGTGTCGATCCACTCCAGTACCCTCACCGCTCTTTCATCCTTGTTGGCGGGAAAGCTCTCTCTCAGAATCTTTCCTTCGGTACATGCTGCACAATCTACAACAATCTCTGTGTCACCAGTCGGAGAGGTCAATATCTTTAAATTCTTTACAGCCTCCAAATTTGGGTGTCCCTATGGCAAACTTTTGAGCCATGTAGTTAGAGTTACTTTACATGCCCCCATTTCATGGTAAATTCCTCCAACATCTGCAATACGTGGACTGCCTATTGCAGTTAAACAATACAGTCTTGAAATTCTGTGGGCAATGAACAGAGTCTTATCTCCGAAGACTGCCACTTGTTGCCCGCTTCCTGTCACGAATTGTACTCCTTTCTCCTCCAGCTTCTCTACGGATAACAAGTTATGTTTCATGTTTGGGACATAGATCACACTGGGAAGAGTCTACCACCAAAACTCCATCGCCATTTTTCTCTGTCTTCGTGGCGCAAAGCACTATATGCTCCCTCGTTACAATGTTAGCAGTGACTGCCCTTTCTGCCTCATTTTTAAACGGACAAAAACGAGCAATGTGAAAATGTCGGAATCAACTAGACGAGTTCTATGTAATAATATTAGCCAATAGTTTCTTAAATTCCTTTCATAATAATAGTGAGTAAAGAACGGCGTAACATCTTCTCAACACAGTTATTAAAATTTCGATCACCTTGGAATTGAAAATTCTGCACTTTGCTCTTCGTGTATTTTAAAAAAGTCACAGGTCATCTAAAAATAAAATCACATCCCATTGAGTGATGCGGGTCTTAATTATACGAAATGCCACGAGAGATCGTGCTACTATAGTTTTGACTTACATCGAATTAATTGACTTTCTTGGAGAATAAATCCGTGCCGGTTATTAGTCTTCGCGTTCATTTAATCGGAAATTGAATTTTAATTGAATTATTCTGCTTCTTTCACGATTAAGTAGTTTCTAAATCGTGGATGTAGTTGGAAATGTAATCTTTCCATCGATTATTGATTCAAGGGATGTGCCTAGGGGGATTATTCATCGTTACTCATTCAATCAGATACGAGGATTATAACTGTTTACACGAAAATGTTATATTAGTTTTTCTATCTATTATTTTCTTTATCGCTTAAAGCTCAAATCGTGCAAATACTCTTTCAATGTAAAATCGAACAATTTCTTATTCACGTGTTTGAATAAAAACAGGTGAGCGAATGTTTATTTCAAACATTTCCCCAATCCAGAATAACTGAATAAATACATCACAGATTCATCTTCATTAAATATTGATTTGAGGACCACTGAACTTCTTTTTATTATCTAAAACTCTATTTGATTACATTTTAATAATATTACTAAATTTTAATCATTCACTCTGGTAAAATATCAACATCGGGATAAATAGCATGTATGCCACGGGTGAATCAACCCATTTTGATCGAATTTGGTTTGCGGAAAGAATTAATCTTTGCATCTATTTCTCTCATTTAGCGTTCATTGTCGTAATCCGCTATGTAGCCACAGGGTCATGTAATATCTAATACACCTTCCACAAACGCACTTTCCCTAATTTTATCAAGGAATCGACGTATAGCTTTTAATCTCCTATCGTTCAAGGATTCACAACCTGCGTCTGAGAGTATTTGAGCAATATTTGAATTGAACATTTAAATAACTTGTATCGTTAAACTTTGTATCGATACTAATTACTACTATAATATATTTAATCGAATTCGCGAATGGATATTTGATTCATATCGAAGATGAAGCGAAACTTCCGTCAATTTAATTCCCTATCCAATTTTATCATTATATCTATCGGAAATTCGCCAAATGGAAGAGAGCTAATTTCTTCAGGCTTTCTGCCATCACTCCTGAAACATGCCTCGAAACATACATGCAACTTATCGCACATTATTATTAACTAATATTATTATTGCAACTAATGTTATAACAATTCATGGTTATAATAATACTTCGTCTTTATTTGAGAGGAAGTTTAATCTACAGAGAGAACTCTCACATTTAACCCTACAAATAACAAATATGTCATGAAAATTTGAATTACCAGGACTCGAACCTTGGACAAACCAATATGAAATCTGGAAAAAATAAGCCTTTCTCATTTTCACTTTCTTCCGTCAGCTCCTCCTAATTCCGTCAAGCAAGCGGGTCACCTATAATGGGCAGAGCAGCTGTCTTCGGACCTCCCAACAGTAGGTTAGTGAGGCCAAAGTCAAAATTCTTGCGGGGAAAGTGTAACCTCACAAGAGGTGATTTTGATACGTGTGAAGAATTCCCGAGGTTATTTCGACAAGGAAGAACTGTGGAGGCAGCTGAATACACTTTGCTATTAATCTCCCGCCACGATCGAAGATTTCCCTCGGAACATCTGAACCTCCTTGGCCTTCTCGGCCATCATAAAAACAAAGATGGGCAGGCTATTCTCGGGGGATCCGACAAGGTGCAGAACAATCAAATTCCGCGTATCTTAGGTCATCGCCGTATAGCTATGGTCAACGATTATCCGAACTTACGCCTCTGTAAGGTTAGTAAGGAATTCCCAGTAAACTACCGAAACAATTTATGGTAGAATTAATGCTGTCATTTTCAAATAGAAAAGTGTAAAGCGTATGGGCAGTTATTGTAAGATATAGTATATCATAGTATACATAGGATATTTAGAAGGTCGCTTGGAAGTAACTTTGTTCCATATTATAGATAATGTTATAAATATCCTGTTTTTGTAGGATCCAACTTAAATCTTCTGCGGAAAATTAAAATATTTTTCCTTCAATAGAATATCGATATTCTAACTCTGATTATAACGACTTTGCAAGAAAGTTCGCCAATTTAAAAACGGTGCGCGCAATTCACTATGGAGGGTTTTAGGAATAATTTTTTCGAACAGTTCCTTAAATTTTTTAAATGAATACGAAATAAAAGCTAAAGCATGAAATTTCTAAAGAGTAAGTTTTTGCTTTCACAACAATTGATATTCCAGCGAGTTTGCTCAAGGAATCTGTCGAAGTGTAAATTTTTTTTTGGGAACAATTTTATTTATCATATATACGGAGATAAAATATTCCTTGTTCGAAAAATGGTGTATTCAAGTACTAATAGTCGGCCGTTGAAATCACCAGAGAGAAACCGGTATTTGGTTATAGTCTACTAATAAATGAGTGAAATATCAAGAGAATTATAAGGAAAATTACGTGAACAGTATATAGCTACTAAAACAAAATTCTATATTTTGTCGCTGTTCGTCTGACGATTTATATGTTCTGCACTTTGTACAAGTTAACTCTGTATCTTAGAATTCAATCAATGTACAGTTATACTATAGTACACAGTGGGCTAAAATCGGAAAAAGCTGGCCAAAAATACAAAATACGGTTTATTGAGAGCGGACTTAGAAACTTCGCACGGCCAATCTCGAATAAATTGTACCTCGACTATTAATGTCTTTTAACTTATTTCCTGCACACTTAAATTTCACAAGGGGTCATAGCTGACCAAATTTTGAGAAAAACGGCCGTCTTCGAGAATTCTTCAATTTCAAACTACTGAGCAATTTGTGAGCATTAAAAAACTTTGTATTCGTATTCAGTCATATCCACACGTTATAAGATATCCATTTATTGCGAATGAGTAACCTACGGCTGTCAATCTATGGATTTCTGGACAAGTTATCAGAAACTTGAAGAAGCCAACTTCGAGTAAGGCCGAGGAAGACAGTGAGATGAACATTCGGTCAAAGCGGGAAAATTTTTGTATCGTTCTAGAAGTAACATATCCATAACTAATTATTTGGCCTCGGTGGCGGAGTGGTTAGCGTGCTAACCTTTCTAACGTCGAGATCCTAGGTTCAAATCCGGAAGAGGAGAAAATTTTCTGTCTCTCTCTCAAAGTTCTTTAGGTTGTGAACGTCCAAAAAAAAAAAAAAAAAAAAACCCTTTTGCCAATCACAATTTTGACATTCTTATATCATTTGACTAAACAACTTTGTTAATTTATCCTCCTGAAGATGTAATTTTATTTAAATATAATTTAAATAATATTACATCTTCCGGATGTAAAATTACATCTGCCTATATTACGAACCGGTCGCGAATATACCAATTTTCTGTGGAAGTTTACAAAGTTGTTTTTATTACTATGGCATTACACGAAGTCGCCTTCTCACATTGATTTCATTACATTCTTTTATCTTATCACGTGTTTTCTTTTTTCTTCTCAGGGGAAAAGGAGGCATGAAGGAACCCCCTTATAGCAAGGCAAAAGGAGAGGGATAGTGAGGCGAAGATTTAGTTGCAGCCCGCATCCGGAGAAGAAAAATTTTTGTCTGTAGCAGAGCGTCTTGAGCGGGATTTGTATTAGAAGTGCACGATGAAATGACTGAGAATGTAGAATGATAAGAAATATTAAAGAGTTCTGAAGCACGGTATAAGGCTTTGTTTATTGATTTAGTCCCCATGTTGAAAAATGATTAGATTGGAATGAAATGGTGCAGAAAAGCAAAAAGTATATGTATAAGTATATGTAAAAGGACGAATAAGATACTGAATGTATCGGGTGGTAAAATTCTGTACGTAATATGGGTGGGTATCAGCGCCACAACGGCAAGGCCAAGAACCATGGTCTAGAGAAGAAGTTCAGTAGATGACTCTGTAACTGAAAGTTCCAAGTCATCGCGACATGTTATAATGATAATAAAGGTTAAGTACAAGGAGTATCGTAGGCTCGAAGAGGGGGATGTGGGTGGGGCGTTTACATTATAAAAACGCATTTTCTTAAAAAAAAAAAATTTTCTTCATTTTTACTTTCTTCGTGAATTTTGCGTTTTTCAAATTATGATGAAATGGTGATTCCTCAGGTGTCTTAATTTATTTCCTTTTAAATTTGGCGGGTGTCTTAATTTACATTCAAAATTCTATGTTCCAGAATCTGGAACGGGAGGTCATTTTAGAGGAATGTACACCGACCTGAATTGGTGCAGCATTTCCTCCATGACCCCCCGAAATTTTCGTCCTCGTCCGAATCGTTATGTACCTCAAAGATATCCTACGTAAATGTGACAAATCAAGGGAGGCTATGCCGAGGCCTATCTACACGAGAGTACCAAGAATTGCATTTTGAGATTTTTTGAATCTGGAACTAAAATTCGAAAAGATGGAAAAGGGTCGATCAATAAGTCTTACAAATCAATCTAAATAGGGGTGAAATTTGAAGGGATTTTTCTCTAAATTCGAATAAAACGTAATAAATGTAGATATTATGCATAAAAAGGTCAGGAGCCATCTCGCGGTAAATTTTACGTAACTTCACGTAATCATAATGAAGAGGGAAAATTCGAAATTCGAGATAGATCTCAGAGAAGTTTTGTAGGTGGCTCTTAAGTCTTCATTTAGTAGTAAATTATTTGAATTAATGCTTTAAGAATTCTATGGTTGGTTGTGCTATAAGTTTTACTTGTCTCTTTGAAATTGTTATTATTCAGATTTATTCACCTAATTCAATAGGTATTGTTTATTATTTTGTGGACTCTTTTAGAATCATTAGAAATAACACAGAAGTCATTGAGAACGAAAAAGGGGAGTGAGTAATTGGAGCAGCACAAAAGTCAGTAGTTTATTGCAATAATCAGCTTTTATTCATTACAAAAACATGTGGAAACAATATTCAGTACAATTATGTATATACAAGTTACGAAATAAATTCGTAACTCAGTACAAAGAATAGCGATGGCTAACAGATGCAAGGACAAAGGACAAATAAATAAAAGTACAAAACATCAAGCACAAGTAAAGAGATAGAAGCACAAACAAAGATACAAAAGAACATAGATAAAAGAACGTAAGAAGAAATTTATTTTCAACTGATATCTTACAATCAAATTGATCTCCCAATATCATACAATGAAAAATCATTCACTATCAAAACAAGTAACTTAATACATACATAAACTAATCCATATAAACTAACTTGTCTTTTCAGGAACCAAACACAGGACACCCTAAATTACAATCTCGTTTGGAAGATATCTTTTTCTTCTGTTTGGTGCTTGAACATTCTGAAAATTCCTCCATACTTCGCAGATATGGACAAAAAATTGAAAGTATATAGGTTCTGAAAGTAAAAAGGTTCTGTAAGTAAATAAATCCTTCTGAAAGCGAATCGAACAACTCTATAAAAAATAATAGATATGATACCTGAGACGAAGGTGAAAAGAGCATATTTGCGGTAAAGGATTTGATGAATAGGATAATCAATGTACCGAAATTTTAGGAAAAACTGATAAAAATATACGCAAACATAAGAATACAAAATTAAATTGAATAGAGGATTTAGAATGTCTTAGAAAATTCAGAATCCAATGAAAATTATCCTAAAATATTTATTTGGAAATATTTAATATCTATTCAATAAATACACTCAAGTATGGCGAGAGAGATGCCAAATTACTGAAAATATGAGGTTATCGGTGGATGAAGGAACGATTGTGAAAGACAATCTACGGGGTGTATCAAATACGTTATTAGTTAACAAGACTGGTGCTGTTGAATTTATTTTTAAATTTCAAATACTACAATAATATCTAAAATAATAAGTCTGGTAATAATAATAACTCTTAAGTCGTGGACTCAATCAATTCTTTCATCCAATTTAAAAAATACATTTAATTTTTTTAGACGTTTTTCTGGAGACCAAGCAAAAATTACGTCTAAATGGTATTACGTTAGAACTGGGTTGTGTAATATTAGTTGCATTAAATATTTTTTGAATAAGAGCCTGCTTGTTGGGCTAAAAGAGAACGTTTTAGTCACTTCCACTGTTAGATAATTCATTGAATTTGGAAAAAGTAAAATGATGGTACTTTCTCTTTACATTAATAGCTCGTTTAATTCTTCCCTGATACTGTGAATATTATTATTTGATTGTTTCACATTCGGACAAAATTTATGAACTTGATGCAACCTTTAAGGAGCGATAACACACGCTTTTCTTTGATCAAAAAATTGTTTTATTACTAAATAGGAATTTCATGGTTCATTTAGATTAATTTAGTGGAAAAAGACAAAAATCGTAGTTTGCATGCGCAATTGTGGTGTGTGAACCGTTGATTCTTGAGATGGAATGTCCTCTTGTCATTCATTGAAATTCGCGGGATTGATTACCCGGGAAATCGAACTTAATTCAAAATACTTAGAAGGATATTAAACTAAGTTTTATCAGTGTAAGAACATTATGCAACTTATATAACACTTTTATTAATGTATGATTAGATATATAAACCTATTTCTTCTCGGTAGCAAGCAAAACTATACTCGTAGTAGTCAAGAACAAGAATAAAATCTTGCTATTGTTTTAATATAACTCTTGGTCTCCTTAACTGTTTTTCCTAAACTGCTGAAAAAGTACAACTGGCGCAGTCGAAAGCATTTCTCATCGGCACCTCAATAATTATACGCGGATGTAACTGTAGGTAAACTCATCTCCAACATATTTACTATACGATCGTGCAGATTTCTAGAAAGGAGCTATGATCGGGCATGGGTCCTCGAGGGGCCCTGAACCGGTGGCTGGAATCGACAGCGCGCCGTAACAAAGATTCCGCGGGGGTGGCAAAGTCGGGAGGCAAGTTGTGGGCGGGGGCCCTACATCCATCGACCCCACCCTTACCTATTTAACCCCCCAGCGAAGGTCCCGAGGGAGGCGTTGCCAAACTACGATGCGAAACGGGTCCCATACGAAAGATGTGGTTAGAGGGAGGCGCCTGTATGGTAGGGTGGAGATAGGGTGGGTGAAGGAACAAGGTGTCTGCTAAGAGTAGGTCTGGAGAATCGTGATCGAATGTGATGCAACTCTTCACGAGGAGTATCTCGCTCGCGTGCGGCGGATTCGACGGAGGCAAAGACAGTCACGGATTACAGAATAAAGGCCACGGTATCGTGAGACGCTCTTATGTCCATAAGCGGGACGAAATATACACTATATTTACATATATACTATAACTAAATACTATAACTATATACTATAGCTATAAACTATAACTATATACTATAACTATATACTATAACTATATACTATAACTATATACTATAACTATATGCTATAACAATACACCATAACGATACACTATATATGCACTAGATAACTATGTATCGTTTGTCAAAGAGGATTGACTAGATAAGGGTAGTTTTTATGGAAGGATTGAAAAAATAATATCAACTTAAATCTTCGTAGGTGTATCAAATTCCTTGTCATTTATCATATTTAAATCAGCAAGATTATTTTAGAATCTGAACACTCAAAGGTCAGGTTGGAATTGAATTTTTAAAATTTTATCTTGAATTGGCATTTAAAATTCATTGATTTTTTTATAATAACATCGACGAATGGTTGAATGGAAGAAGAGGATTTTTATAATCTTTTTCTCGCCTTAATGAAGGCATTTACAAATTTAGGGATATTGCACGAGGGACAAAAAAGTACGATGTTACTGATTTTAATTAGAATTTATCAGTTGCATGAATAGATAACATGACGCATTCAGTAAAATATCGTTGCCGAAAAATCTGTCATGTCAAAAAGTTCGTTGTCATCGACAATACGTATGTCAATATAATAACTTTCTATGAGATACTTTGACGAAATGTAATAGTTAAATATCGTTGAAGAAGGACTCCGTGGTATGAATGGAAGCAGTTGAGATATTTAAACAGCGATTCCTATGCATTAGAGCATGGCTTTTAATTTAGTTAACTTAAATTTGATTGAGCAATGCTGATATATTTTCAAAAGTTTTATAGGGCGCCGAAACTGAGACACCCTTCTGGGGGTGGGACTTTTTGGACAATGGGAATGCAACTCCGGGGTTTAGATTATAAAGTTCATATCTGGTTATCGTATTCGGATTTTTTCGGTCCTTCTGATTAAATTTCCTTTATAACGTTCATAACTAGCTAGCTAGCAATGATGAAGCGGATAATTTCCAGGCAACAAGATTTCATTACAACTTATTGAAACTTTCAATATATTAAATGATAATATAACTTATTAACATTTACGAAAATGTTTATTTAAGTATCTTAATGATATTGTATGGTTAGGTATATTTAATAATTTATTTCTACATCTATTACTTATTATTATTAAATACGATAAGCAGAAAATGTTTGTCCTTTCCGGCATTTTTAATAAATCCCTACTATTTTAAACATTTAAAATTAAATAGTATAAATCATACTTTGAACCAACACAGATCACAAAATTACGATGATACAATAATGAAATACAAGTAAGATAGATAATGCGTGAACTTAATACGGTACGAGAATTCGTTGCGATATTTGGAAGTGGAGTAAATTTGGGTCATAAAAACCTTTAAGAGGGAGTAGTCAAGGACAATGCGCAAGACTTCCTTCTTTTTTAACAGAGGGGTTTTTTAAAGCTCAATATTACATACGGGTTCGTAGAGTCAATGAGGAAACTTATAGATTTTCAAGGGACAACCTGAGGATGGTATTACGTTTCCGAGAAGTGCAAGTCTCAGAAGATGAGATTGTGTCATTAATTTTAGGAATTTTCCCAAACAATTTTGGGTAACTTTATATTGTTAGAGCATACCCTAGCTTAGAAGTCAATATTAAAAATCTCGTATGTCTTAAATATTCTGTTAGAAATAAATATACTCTAAGATAACAATATTTTAGATTCGTGTTTGTAGAATATCTTCTGCGCTATCGGAAAATACAGTATAAAATGAGTGATGAGCAAACTTTTATTATACAAGATTCCTTTTTATTAAAAAAATGGAGTAAATTAAATTGTAAAAGTATATAAATGGTAACAATAAACATCAAGAGTATTAATATAAATTAAAAGTGATACTTAGCACACAGTTTTTACAACCAGAGAAGATAATGTTTCAAAATCTCAATCACCAAACAGAGGGAACAAATAGTTATCGCTCATTCAATTATTAGTTACTCAATTAAGACTGCTGTCAAAATTGATGGTAACGTTATCTTAGCTTTTATACGTACGTCTCAGTTTGAATTATTTTTAAGTATATAATTGTTGAAATGTACGATCAACGTATACGACGCACGGTTACACATAAGATCGGATATTTACAATCCGGCTGTATAAGAAGTCTTAATCCGAATGGACTTCTTATATGAGAAATCACAAATACCTAGGATTCACGTAAATATTTCGAAAACGTAATTTATACAAATAGATTCCATATTGTCTTCCGAATCGAAATTCAAATGGTTGAAGAAAATGAGGATTTGCCTTGTTAGTGCCTGGGCGACCTTCAGATACCAGTAGGGTATAATTCCTCACCTCAGGTATAATGTTTTGAATTTTCTTTGGCGTGCAATCTACCAAAAGCGTTCAATGCCAATTCAAGCCTTTACCTGGATAATAGTATCTTCGCCTCGATCATCACGATTAAAAAAGAATTTTTATTTTTCGGTACGTAAACAAAAATCGTTGAAATACTTGAGGAAGGTTACAGAAGACACAATTGTAACGTACTACTTAAGAAGTGCCGCCAGCCGAGTGTCTAAAAAAAAGGGGAAGGTAAAAGTGAAAGTTGTCTTCCCATCACCGGTCCATATGCATATGTCTCGTACTATCGAGGGATTAAGTCACAGTTCGACCTTCACGATCTTTACACACAACTCTTAAAAGCGTCTGTATCGATTCTTCGGAGAAAAATCGTGAATTTTGTGGTCGTTGAAAGAACCTTAATACCGGAAACGATGAGGAAATGATGAGAGGCGTGTTATACGCGGAATCAGACTGCCGATGAGTCAACGAAGTTCAAGGTTAATTCGATCCGGTCAGATAGTTAAATAAAATTCATAAATATTCTCTTGTGGTCGTCACTCTCCACAAGATAGGTGCATAACAGCTCGTTATCCGAAGGTCAATACGTGCTTAAGTAGTGATTTTCTAATAAATCCAGCGCTTTGATTATAAGGTTATAAGAACTATAATTTTATTCACTCTAAGTGGTGCTTTTGATCATTAAGGACGATGTTCTATCGATAGAATCTTAGGCAAAGAGAATTCATGTGCGGTAGCTCCAGACTGTCATTTTTTGTTCTTCCGATTTCCGCAAACTAGCAAAAATTGAATACTTAAATCCGTACCCTATTGTGGTCTCTATTAAATGGAGTCTGAAGTGAGAGATGAATGCATACACGTAGATAGTAAATTTTAGATACATGGGGTAATTAAAGGAAATATAATATCCATCAGGAAAGCTGAACATACAAGAAAATTAATTTATAAAATTTGGCACTTAAAATTGTATAATTTTAATTATTTATTATTACCTTTAATTATAAGGCATTATAGATGTACGAGGAGTTAGAATATTGTGCTTGATCACGAAAATTAATTTTAAAAGAATAATCAAACTGAAATAAAAATGAAGTGAAAAATTTCTTATGTACATAATAATATTAACTAATCTACGAGTATAACATAATAGAATGAAACATGAACAGCTATCACTTTTATTTTGCACTGGTTTACATTGAATCTAGTTACCGATTTAATTGAAGTCGGTGCCATAATATTGGTAGACCCCATTCTGGTACTCTGTGTCTATCTTTGATCTCCAATTATACGGTTTCGAATTGTTATAAAAATATTCTAATATTCTATCAGTGTGTCATTACTGTTTCCTATTATTTATTTACATTCTTATTCATTCCCTATTACTTATAAACAAGTTAGACTGGTTCTATGCACGATGAAGCATTCCAATGCACTGACACAGCACGGCCAAGTAAATGATACGTAACCTAAATCAGTTTTTTGTTTGTGCTACAGTTTAGATGAAAAAGTCATTTATCAGATTTCCCTAATCTCATTAAGCGAATCATAAATCATACCTGTATGTCCGCAGGCAACCCCTGAATCAACATTCCTTACATCAAATTTTCTTAGGCTTCCCTCGTGTCCTCGTATAAAATATACGTAACATTCATTAGATCCGGTACTATTCGTACACGATATGAGTCATTTTGCGAGGCGTAAAGATCACTGACCCCAGACAATTACAAGTGAATGTTCTTTTTGGAAACAAATGCTTATCAAAACCGTAAATTTTATATCAGATGACAGAAAAACCTTCCCGAGCTACGGAAGTGGTCAAAACGGAGTTTCTTGCGAGATAAAAGACGATTGTGTTGTATCATCTCGTATCTCATATTGTTAGAAGTTGATTAGTTGACGAAGGGAGGCGGTTCGAAAAAAATCTAGCAGTTCTCTTGGAGGAATATCGATGTTTGACCTTGTCCATTTTCTGAGGATCTCCATCTCCCATGCCCTGGAGACGAAAATGAGCACCAAGGTCTTCGGGAAATCTTATCTTCGGATAAAACGCACGGTTGTCAATGAACGTAAGGTTTTCAACGATTGTTATTCTGGATGAAAGCCAAGCAGTTCCAGCTTTTCTTTTAACAAACGAGTATCCGTCTCGAATTACATTTCATCAATTGTCAATGGGTGTATTATCTTGCGTTAAAATAAGATGATGGGATAAAGAAATACGCTATCCTTCAAGTGAAGTTTTTAAGCCAAGATCAGACGGATATCAGCATTAAGTCATCTTTCTGCCATGATCTTAGATATTTCATGGTGTGTACACATCTAATTCTATACATGGTTTAAACGATAAGAACGAAAGTTGTATGTACAAGTAAATTCTAATCGAATGTTTGATTTTAAGGAATTTAGGAAGTAGACATATAAATTTTAGTTACACGAAATCAATAAATATTCAATTTCTGGGTAAAATTTTTAGATATATTGCTCTAGATACGATATATACTAGGCGGACTCTGAAATATCGATTCATTCAACAAACAGTTCAACCATTGAATATGAAAAGTTTTCCAAGCTGGAAAACATCTTCTCAAAATTATCTCTGACTTTTAATTCATAGAGAATTGGATTAATTTATTTCGACTATAATTATGGCCCTGAAAGGATGTAAAAATTCAT
Source organism: Pantala flavescens (assembly GCA_020796165.1). Lineage (NCBI taxonomy): Eukaryota > Metazoa > Arthropoda > Insecta > Odonata > Libellulidae > Pantala > Pantala flavescens. The sequence goes on along the minus strand of CM036879.1, from coordinate 13,564,046 downwards.
TTTCACTGAAGTTTCAATGAAAATATTCCCGCTCCAGCCCTATTCCCCCTCAAACTTACACTCCAGAGTTTTTTTTTAATGTAGTGGTTATTAAGTAAGGGTCAAAATTACCAAAATGCGGTAATGTATAGTAAACACACAGACACGTTGACGCGACGCGAATAAAAATTGCATTGTTACTTTCAATAAGTTATAAGCAATCAAAAAATTGCCTGGATGGTAATTTATAGAAAAAGTGTAGGCCGAAAATTGATATATTGCTCTTTCTGCAATCGAAGATGGCAAACGACTATATGCTGATCTGGATGTTGTACACCATCCAGAACAGCAAAACCGTTTCGCTCTCTCGTCTGCGTACCGAGAACGCACGATAGTGTACACTACCCTCCTCCTCAGGGCGTCGATCACCGAGGGAAAAAAATCAAGCATTCGAAACGAGCAGATGACCTCGAGAATTCCCCCCGCGAACAACGACAACGCGCAAAAAAAATGCATCGCTAAGATGCGTGTACTACCACTTCCATTGCAAAAACCCATCCACCAATACAAAAGGGCTTGTCAAAGAAGCGGGTGAATCTTGTGTTAGAATCCGAACCAATTGGAACCTCGTGAGAGAGATCGCATTAAAATGCGGCACGCGCTACTCGCCCTCTGGAACACACACCGCGGGGAGACGCCCTGATGGAGTACCACACCCCCATCTTTTCCGAACGGAGGGCAACGGAGGGTATCGGCGGGAACCCCTTTCTACGTTCACGCGTATCAATTATTGGGCGAACATTCTCCGGCGACCTCCGCCCGCCCCTCCACCACTCCACCGCTCCCCAGTCTATAAAGGCGACTGTGTCCCTCGCTCAGGCACTCCAGAAGCAGAGGACCTACGCTGCAGACTCGTTCCTCACCGTGGAGCCATGGGGTGGATTTTTCTGTTAGGTAATTATACGCCGGAGACGATTTAACCATGTTTCCTCTCCTTGTACAGCAACGTCTCGTCGCCCCCAAGATATCCTATTAGCGTGTGGCTTACGTACATCGATTGGTGCAAAGTTTTGACCGTCTGGGGAAGTCGGAGGAATGATAATTTCGTGGGACACGTTTACCTTGAATAAAATCAAGGTTTAGCAGCGTGTCGTCGTGAACATGTGTGTGGCGCTTACGAAGGGATTTGTTCTGTTTACGTTTCATGCGTTCGTAAATTGTGGAAATATCGATTGATAAAGATTTCGATTAATATTTGTTTCCCAGATGATCGTGCGAAACTTTTTAGGTTTAACTTCGGTTAGGGGTGGTCTATCCTAAAAGAAGGCGCTAAACTGATAAATGATTTGAAGTGAAGGGTAAATTTAGAGAAAGAATGAATATCAAGGAAGGAGTTTGATTTAAGCATTTGGGTATTATAATTGGGGAACTATTTTGAGTTATTTTGTCAAACTTCCCCTTATACACGTAAAATGATATATTATTTTTTCGTGCTCTTATAATTCAGCAATTTATAGAATATTGCTAGGTAGTGGTTCATATTTAGAAAGTATTTCGTTAGATATTTTCAAGCATGAAATTAAATAATTTAATTTATTAAGCTTAATTTTAATTCGAAAGACGTAAGAAAGGGTACAAGTTTATATTTTGTTTATCGAAGAGTATGACAACCTTTTTAAAGTTGTTAGAGTATCTAAGCAGTTATTATACTAACCTGTCTTGATACAAGATTGACTTACTTAGCAATTGTAATTTAAGAGATTAGCAATAAATTAAAGTAGCATTATTTACTATAAATTATGTTGTATTTCTAAAGAGAAAATTGTGGAACAAATTCACTATTCCTTTTCCTAAATATTAAAAAATACTATAAATTAATATATTTATGAATATTTGTTTTAACGAAAAAATTTCATCCAAAGATTATTTTCTGACGATCATATTTCAATAATAATAATCACCTGTACGATAGCTGTATTCTCATGAGTTATATACTTATAGTTTAGAAATCTGAACAAGGCCTATCCATATCTAACATTATAATCATGGATTCCAGCAAATCCTATTAACTTTGTAACAATATCCACATGATATTTAAAAGGATTAGAACAGTGATGGGCGTAACGTTCTGTTTCACAAGAGCGTAAGATGCTTGACATTAAGATCGACTATGTGACGCAACGCCTGATTCTCTCACATCATAAGTTGCCGGACCGGATCCTTAGAGTCAAAATATGTAGGTGGAAAGAGGAGAAATTTAGCGAATTCTGATGGGTAATATGGCACTTTTAAAATTGCGTCAGCTGCTTTGCAAACTGACCTAATTATAATGATCATGGATGTCGGATTACACTTCCTTCTGCAGGATTCCCACGATGTATCAGAGCCTTTCAAGACAAGTGATCGCGCGCATATACGAGGTTCATAATTTAAGAGTTTAAGAGAAGTAACTCTTTCGCGAAGCAACTACTGTAAAAAAATCGTTCAAAATTTTCGAGGAATATAATGGAAATAAATATTTACTGTCTAGTTTACGGAATATCCTTAACTATGTTTTATATTGCGTTTGGAAAATATATCCTGATCGTTGTTTGATATTTTTGTTACGTATACTTCTTATAATTGAAATGTACTATGTAATTGGTTTTCGGAGTTGTAACGCGGATAATATATGATTTTATTCTAAAAAGCACCAACTTTTATTGGGAGGTTTGAAAGGCCCATAGATTTACATTATTCAATGCATAAAATTAACATTTTTGGATGGAAATGTTTTACTTTACAGTAAAGTAAACTTTCAGATTACAGTAACTTGATATGCAATAACATATCAAGTTCGTAATTTTCAAATTGTGATTTTTTCCTTGCCATTCTCTCGCCTTTTTATACACCCATATCTTTCAATCAATATTCTAAAACTATTATTTAATATTCAATGATTTGCTTAAATAATACGGTAAACCCATAGATTGAAAAAAAATTCGTATTAATATTTCCTATTTGATATTCATTATTAGTTAATGTTTATGAACCATAAATTCAACATAATAGATCGTATATCTTAGAGAGTTTCATAGAATTTTTGCATTTTTGCACGGTGATGATCACTTCAAAATAAAGTTAACAGTAATGGGCTCAATATATCACCAAACGGATGTAATAATTTCACTTCCTAGATCATGTTTGGCTCATCATCATTTCCCTCCTAAGCATAATAATCAATCAAATTCAAGCTTCGTTCTTCACGATCATTAATACTTCAAACTCTCGAAACAAAGTAGTAGTAGCTAATATATTTCTAAACAGAAGCGGAAACTAATTCGAGAGAATGATTAAACCCCATTTCCGTAATTCTCCATTTAATTTCCGGGATACTAAATCGGGGAGAAACCCTTTTCTTAATCGACACGTAAAACAAGGTTTTGGATCGCATCCCTACCGAGTGAAACTCTTTCCCATCTTCTGCCGCAACAAGTCAAATCGATCGTCACTTTCTCTCGAAAAACGAGAGCTCACGATATTCCAACGATTACACAAATGTGCCACAGTGCACCGCTCCCTTCCTCAGTCCCGGAGTCGTCCCCTTTCAAACGGTCAAACCGAACGAATTGTTCTCTCGCAGTTCTAGCAAATAAATAATAGCGGGCTATAACGGAACTTATAGAGATCTTATTCTACCTTTCGAACTGCTTATTTCGGAACAACGGAGCTTTTTCTTTCTGGGTAGACTCCAGCGGAAACGCACCGCAGAGATCTTTTGGTCACGCGTTCCATCGGAGGGTGATTCTGCCGTATCTTGGCAACGGATGGAATTTTTCGAACGGTTTGTGTTGAAATGGAGAAATTTGGATCTGTATTTGTGGTGATTCCAAGAATAGGAAGAGTCGTGAACTCACTCTGCGTGCGGGGAATATATAGATCGAGAGAGGGTTTTTCGGAGGAGAAAGGTGCACGAGTGAGAGCGATGCACTTACGTCAACGAAGTTACTGGTTAGGGTGCTAAATTTTATGATAATTTTACTGTAATTTGTTTGCCGATTATGAATATTATGGCTCTATTTTAGATTGATAAGACGAGTTCAATAACTAGTTTGTACAATATTATATGCCCATGCAGAAGTACATGCTGTATTTACGCGATATTTGATAGTTTTTAAATCATATAAATTTAATATCTAGATAATGATGAGATTCGTATAAGATGATGTTCCCGAATGGAAACGAAACGTTAGGGGATTTTTATCATTAACTTTTTACGTAAAATTTGTCGTGTACAAACCAATAGCATATGTATCCGGTTAAACTTATAAAGATATATCAACTAAAAATGAGAATTGTAACTAAATATCCAATTAATGAGACGACCTCGTGCAGTTGAAGAACCAGCTGGTTCTCTATTCTCTATAATAAGTAGTAGTATGACGTAGTTATGACGATTAATCTTTTACGATCCCTTTATTATTCAATAAGGATAGGATTGATTTCAATTCTTTACACGTTAAAGCGCACGATTTTTCACAATGTTAACCTTTATTATTCATTTCCTTTGAATGATAACACACCGTATCATTTGTCAGAGTTCAAGGTTTATTTGTGGTTCATCGTTCGAAGAAATCAACATATTTCAAAACGTATCGTTTTAAATATTTAAAATATATTACTTTTATCAACGAATTACATTTCCTTTAATACGGGTCTTAAACTTAACTTTCTTATTAAAAAATCGTAATTCATGCCCAAACGTGAAACGTTGGAAAAAATATTTTCAAAGCGTGACCTACGGTATTTTTTTCTTGTTCTGCTCCTCTGACTACCTTTACGATCTTTCTAATTTTTTATAATACGAAAACCGTTAATTTGGACTACCAAATTGAAGTGATGTGCGATGGTTGAACCCGGATTCTCTTTTTTTATCATCATCATCTATCTGCTACCTGTTACCATGGCGTGATAAATTCTTACGAGAAGTATCCGTTGTGGCTGGACTTATTATACTTTTCTTAAATTTCTGATACATTTTCCACATTGGTCACGCACCTCTTTGAATCACTTCCAAAAGGTTAGGCAGACACTTTTGGAACGCATTTATAACGGTGTGGCATTGGCAATGCTCTGCCCAAATTTCAAACGGAATCACAGGTCATTCCGAAGTCACAGGCTTTTTTTGGCTGAGTTTTTTGGCGTACTGTTTTTTATTAACAGGACATCGAACTGTGGTTGAACATGTCTTCGAAGTCACAAACGTTAATGCATTGGTTAATAATATGAGAAAGAGTAACGTTTTCAAATTTCAGGGAGATATAGCTCCAGTAATTGATATATGAATATCAAAAGCGCTCACAGCTTTTGAATATTGAATGGAGCAACTCTGAAAGTAAACAATCAACTGATAACATCAATCAACTGCAACTTTTTCAATCAAGGGTTTCTAAATAGATTTAAATGATGGTCATAATTTATGTTCATCGAATGGATATCATTTAATACGCATTATAAATAGACGATACAGCACGAGTAGGAAGATTCAAGGCCATTTATTTTCAAAGAAATATTGAATTCCCTAATAAATTGGATGACTAAATTGTACATAAACCCAACCGAAGACTTATAAAATAAATTTTTACTTAAGTACCTTTAAAGATTTCCATAGATTTCAAACAACAATGGCAAGTTAGCGATGGATTATTTTTGGTTATTTATTATACTTGGTTATTTGTTATATGATAAGGCGTTCGCAAGAATCAGCTAATTTTTGTACTTTGCACCTGTAATTGAAAAACACGTAATTGATTAAGGGTGGTTGGTTTGAAATCAATATCTTTGAACACTATTACTAGTTATACCGCTATATTCTCAAGGTTAATTGGCGGTATCTTTGTTGTGGGAGAAAAGTGATACACTATACAATCTAAACGGTAATGATTCTAACATGAAAGTGCAAAAGTGATGATAGCTGTTTTAATATCTCACAAAATTTACTTAAAACTATGGATTATTTGAAAATATTCGCGGTAAAATTTGAAGTTGCAAACTATTAAATTTTCTCCAATAAATTTTTCCCAATCATTAAATATTTTTACAACATATGCTGAACAGTGAAGTTTACAGTTTCATTAATATAAAAAAGTGATTCGTATAGCTTTCTAATTTATTATGTTTAACACATTCCCCTTGCAATAATCCTATGGAAATTCAACGATTAGTAAAGCGAATGCTAAATCTGGTTTGATGAAGTCAGAAAGAGTTCGATACATTCAATATTTTTTATAAATATAAAAAATATTCATATAGAGCGTAAATGCATAATGTCTTAATAAATTTTCATTCGTGGATTATAAAAATGATCATGAAGCCAAAGAATCAAAGTGTCGTTAGAGAAAAAACCAAGTCCCTTCATTAAGAAGCCTTTTGGTGAAAATTTTATTTAGGTATTATCATTTATTTTACCGCAGGTACACCACAAATAAATCAATATATATTTAGGCATATAATATTTCTTAAACAGAGCCAGCGAGAGTTTAATAAAAAGTTAGAGAATGGCGTAATGATGACGACCAGGCAGAAAATATCCTAATAAATAATTAATCAGGTAATGGAAATGGAATGCAGGTATAAAACCTAAAGAATTATTGGAGGAAAAGAAGAGATGTGATGTCATCTTCACTCTCGGGATGGCCACCTCAGGGTCGCCTGAGTAACCGGCGATGTACAGGAAAACATTTCATGGGTCATGGGTAGTATATTATATGGACTCATCGCAAAAAAAAAGAAATAACTTTTGAATCTTACGATAAGAAGCACGAAGGATGGAGAAGCCTTAACCTTGAATCGAATCATCGGAAAAAAGCTCAAATTACGTTTTTTGCCTTTTTATGGAAGTCTATCATCTTATTGAATTATAATAAATTATCAATTTTGTTATTATTCGTAAAAATACGTAATTTTCCTTTTTTGAATCTTGAAATCCTTCAAGGCCATTTCTGACTATTACTTGTAAATAGTGCTTGAGAGGTTCTTAACCCATAAAAGAAGGATATTGATTGAAGAAGAATGATTTCATAAGAAATAATCTTGCAAAAATCATTAAATACGATGAAGTTTGAATGCATAAATATCCTGGAGGTTGAGTTAAAGAAGGAACTGTGTTCATATGCTATAAAATTTGTGATTCACTCTAGAAGAAATTATGATAAATTGCTTCTTTTAGATCTACGGAGAAATAGCGATATTTTAATGGAATAATCGTGTTCTTCGGTCACGTATTACGTTATGCTTACAGTATTTCTTAATTATTCTAAAGTTTATAAACGTTGATGATTCTAGTCGAGATATCTAAGGTAATCTAAGACTTAAAGTAATTCATTTGCTAACTGAAGACGCATTTAAAATTTTACTTCAAAGCTGGAAATTCAATTCCATTCTTTAATGAGTGAGGAGGGGAGGAATAAGAGGATGGGCTGTTATCTCGAAATCTCTTTTACGACGTGCTGAATCACCGTGAAGGATGTTGTGACTAAGTTAAGGTTAAAAGTGGATATTACGATACTTTATAACGTTAATTTTTTTATTACAATCATTCGTGACGTGAGTGTAATTATGTGTATATGAATTCAATGCGTTCATAACTATAATAATATGAGCTGAACCAAATGAAAGAAAATAGTTGCTATTTGTAATTTTATAATATTAATTAAATTCTCACTCTGAGTCTTAATTAGATGAATCGTCATCAAAATTATTCAACTCAATTCAAAGGATCAATTTTCTAAATTTATGTTATTTTCATTACAAATATTATCGGATTTATATATTAGATACATTTTTATTCTTTAAATTATCATATCTTCGTCTATAGTAAAAATTTAATTATAATTCGGTAATGATAAATACGTAAGTAAACTTATTAAAACTTTTTCCCGATAATTTACAAATATCGGGTTGGATTCATAGAATGTTTAGTTATATTATTATTTATTTTATTATTATTTATATTAGGGTATATTTAAAAAATCCATCAACTTAAATCTAAACTTTTACTTCATTATAAACGGAACTCGTTATATCGAACTTTGTTATTGATAAATCTATCTCATCGTAAAACTATTCTTAAATTGTTTCTTATCAGTTGGTGATTCAATATGTATCTGAACAGAAAATGTTTTACCTAACGAATTTATATCAGTATTTAACACTTTACTGTCATAATTTCTTAGTTTCATTCCGGAGATTTTTAGTTCTTCATGATTTTAGAATGATGTCGATCTCATTGCCATATTCGATAGCATACGATTTATTACCGCAGCTGAATTAAAATCTCTTTAATGAAATTTGGATGGTTCATTTAAACTTATCATACATATGGATCGACCTTTTCGTGGCATGCCATTTATGAATAAAACCTTTGGATGGCTGGATGGCCGGTCGTAAAATAAAGTTTGCGTGATATGCAACTTTACTGATAACTATTTCATCATGGCATATTGTAACTCATCCTAACATATTATAAATTCGTAAACAGTCTCACATATAAAACTTGATTTTCTCAATGTATCTCCTAAATTTCTAAATCTATTTTTACAGGAGTTGCAGTCCTTGCATTGGGAAGTGCTGCTACCGAATACGACAATATACCTTTGGAATCATCTTCCGTTGGTCTAAGCCGGAAATCATCCCCTAGACCTGTTTATACGGCATCCTACGGCATCGCCCCTGGAGAATATGTTCTGAGATCTTCGCACAGCAATAACTCTCCTTCTCCGATTCGAGGACTAGGACTCCTTCCGAAAGAACAGTCGCCACCTCAGGAATACCTCGATCTTCTGAGGCAGACAGGTATAGAGGATGGACAGCCCAGAAGAAACCAGCAGAACGTGAAGAGCAAGGTGATCGACCAGCAGTACTTCGGAATCCAACCCAGCGCGCCTTACCTGGCTTCTGGCGTTGTTCCATCCCAAGGACTGAACTACGATCAGCCATCCATTGTTTCCACAACCGCATTTCCTCCACAGAGACAGAATGTAATAGTCAACATTGCAACCGGCCCTGGATATTCTGCAGCCATAGCTAGTCCCGCAACGTCTCCAACCAGTACACCTAAACCTGATATCCCCACTGGTAGCAGAAAGGTTCTACCTTACAGTTCCTCTTTGTCTCCCAGCGTTAGTCGACAGGGGGCAGGTAAAGCAGTGCCATTGAGATACTCTCTTGATTACGATCTCGCTTCTCTGCACAAGATTGGAGCATCTTCGGGTAAGAACGACGCTTCATCCTCCCATTCCGGTGCTTACTATAAGGAAACCCCAGGCACAGTTGTTCGTGGTGACAAGGAGCTACTGAATCAACTCGCGCCGACCCCAAGTCCTCTTCCTTTCTTTCCTTCTTACGATGACTCCAACGACAGGACCAAATCGAAGAATGCCGATGAAGATGACAAGGATAAGGTGGAAGTAATAAGGCTGCCAAGTCCAAGAGGACAACGCCCAATCACGCAAGAGGAGTTGCTGGAGCTGATACGCGCTGGATACGACGTGAGGCCAGCGGAGGATCACTCCTCCCGGAACCAGCAGCAGAACCTTCAACGACCTTCAGGAGGTTATCAGAGAGTTGCTCCTCAGAATCCATTAATTCTTCCATCATCTGGAGGAGCCACTGCCCCCGCCTCTTCTACAGGAAACCTACGTTCGACCAAGACTCGGCCCACATCTCAAAATTTCGGTGCTGGTTACCAGAGAGTTGTGCCGCAAAATTCACTGCTTCTTCCATCACCTGGCGGAGCTGCTGGTCCTGCTTCTCCTTCTTCAAATTTACGTACCTCCAAGACACAGCCCATTCCTCAAAATTTCCCTGAGCAGCCAGCCACCGGATACAGTGCAGGAGGAGTAGATGCTACGTATTATCAAACATCGAGCCCAGCACCCATTCCTTTGATAAGACACCAAAATATCGATCCGCAGGTTCAAACTTATCAGCCTGGCACTAGCGGAATCCAAGCGGTAGAACAGCAGCAAAATTACCAAAACGAGGCTGAAATTCAGCCTCAAACGTACACCACTGAAAATTACGTTTCTCAAGGATATCCCTCAGCTCCAGGGCAACAGCAGCAAGAACATCAACAGCAATTGGCTGGGCATCAGAGTTTCGATTATCCCTCTGCCGGTCAGCAACAGCAGGAATATCAGCAAATAAATGATGAGCAGGGACAAATCCTCCAGCATACAGTAGATCCACAAGCTCAGGTATACCAACCTTCGGCGTACTCTCAATCTCAAAACGAGCCTCTATCTCAACCGAAAGAATACGTCATTCCAGTTCCTCCGAGGCACAAGAGTTATAGAGCAAGAGTTAACCAAGTGTATCAACAATCCAACTTAGCTACCGCACCTGGCAACGACGGGGGAGTGACTTATCAGCAGACATTGAGACCCATTCCTCAAGGCTATTCGGCGATCCCTACGGGAGCTGGGGTTACGGCCCAAGGAGCTACTGGTGAAGGCGATGCTACACACGGGGTTACGGCTCATGGAGAAGCACTATCCGACGACGCTTACTTGGGAGTTTCTGGTCCCGGTCTTGAAATCCAGAGGACCCAACCGCGAAGAAGAACTTCTCGTAGGAGGCAAAATTCTCAGCGCCCATCGCACATCACATACGTACAACCTTACCAAGGAGATAACAACGGCTACACCGGCGACAATCAGTAATCGCAAAGAAACAATGCAAAACGTATAATGATCAATGAAACTTATTTAAATGCCTTTCTTCAAGGCGTTATTCTTTTTGTACATACTCTCTCAATGAATTCAAAACCTAGCGCAAAATTGTGCGTTTGTGATATTCCGAGTTGCGATGCGATGTAAATCAGGTTTAATTGTATATTTAATATTAAAGTTTTTAAGACTCGTTGTTTTTAATCTATCCTAAACTACTCATTTATTCATTTATCTGTAAGCCCTTACTCCTACCACAGTATTTTTAAGTAGAGGAAAATCAGGGTAAAGATTCGTCGTTATATACGTTTCCTTAGTTATTTATTATTTATGATAACCTTATTTCACGAAGCATTTACATCATCATTTTTACTAAAGACGCAGTAATCGCAAACTTTAGAATCTACTTGGGGATTAGATCCATTATATATCCACTGAGTAATGAAAGGCGTAAGTACAAAACAAATGTTAAATTTTACATTTGATGTTTTTGTACAAAAACTATTTTTAAAAGAACCAGCAAGTCTTCAAGTAATCAATATATTCAAAGGATTTAAAAAAAGCAATACAGTATAAATGTTTAATTTTTTGGTTTTGCCATAAAGATGTATTTCAAAAGTTGTTGCAAGACAATTAGTAAATGTTAAACGTAGACATTAAGGTCTAATGAGTACGAACTATCGTGGATAAATAAAAATTTCACGTGGGATATTTAATTTATATCGATCCACGTACACCGATATTTTGTTCTCATGATCCCAATCACATGTGATAGAGGGAACACAATCCCCTCCTATCATAGAAAAATATTAGTCATTATAATGCAGGAGGTTGAGATTATGAAGTCCTCTCATACATATAACTCGTCAAATGATAAAAATTAAAATAAGAATTAAAATTTACGAAAAAAATACTTAAATTTAATAATCAGTGCTTTACAACTATCAGTATATATCTATAAAATAATGTGCTTTCTTAAATGAATATAATTACATCAGGATTTAAAAAAACACAAATTAGAAGGAATCACCAAAAAAAAAAACAATATAATGATAAGATTTCAGTTAACGTCACAGAACTACTACACATGGTCTTCGTACTTTAGTACGTCTCACTGGATTGGAATCACTAGTTATAATTGGAATCAATAGAAATAATGGAATTGAAGTAAACTACATCTAGAAGTATCTGTTGTAAATTGATTATAGATTTAGAGGAGTAAATATAACAAGAACTTCTATAGTAACTCCGAAGAATGAGCTGATATTATTCTATATATTTTAGATAAAACAATCACTTTTGCAATCAGTTTGGAAAATGGTGACGATATCATCGAATAGGTATCCTACGTTAATAGTTACAAATATTCTGAATTTATATAAGAATTAATAAATCAACAAATGATGCTTAATTTAGTACTTCACCCAACACGTAAATATGTACAATCCTAATTATTATTTATAATATATTTATTTATTTAGTAACATTCGCAGAGAATAAGCGACTTTACTAAGTTAAAAAAATAATTTTACTTTTTCTTTTACCCTAAAATTTTTGAAGAAACATAATAATGATGTATTAAAAAACCGCACAAAAATGAAATATAAATATTCCTAAGATCAGTCCAACTGAACCTTTTAACGCAGATTTTTATTCGCTCATATATTTATTGGGTCTGCAATCAGTTAAAATTGATCCTTAAACACAGATTTTCATTAGTTAATATATTTATAGGAGTTATGAGGTTTAAATTTGGTTGTTCAGCTCAAATTTAATTTCGATTTTATAATTCCTAATGAATCGAATCAACAATATACCTTCAATTCCAATCCTGATAATCGTATACCAACGTAACAATTGCTGAGATTTTTTCTTTGTCGTTTTTCAATTGCTACTTATTATTGTTACATTACTTAGAACCGTCCAAAGCAGATAAAAAAGTAGAACTTCAAAAATGTACCATAACGTATATACATTACAATATCACATACATTCAAACGTATAGTACATATATTCAAACATTATCTTAGAACGCAGAGTACTTTACATGCAAAGGAAGAGTCTATTCTAAGAATCTCACCCAATCCGCAAATCAACCTCTCCTACGCACGAATCAGATGCTCTGCCTCGATTTTCTCTATTGCGACATCTCAGCGCTGTCCCAATCGACCGCCTCGAAACACATCTCCCCTAGCCAAAGAACCAACCTAAAAGGGGAAAATTAGGTTCCATCGGTCAATGATCTTTACTCTAGGATGCCAAACATGTATTTTCAATTTACTCCGAGGATTTTCCATTGCTTTATTTATTATCGGAAGATCATGTACTTCGAGTCACGATTTATAAGTTTAACGTAAGTTTTAAACAGCTTCACTTAAGCCTTTAGATAACACGGAGCAAAATTAATATCGATGAACTCGCAAAATTTTGTAGTGTAAAGTATATAATCATGCACTGTGCTCATATATAAAAAAATTCGTTAACTTATCGAAGATATCTTTCGTAAATAATACTATAATAGTATATAATTCCTACTATCTTCGGGAATAATACTATAATAAAAATTTTACTGAAAATTTTGGCACTGAAAATAGTGTATCTGAACTGTAAACTACGTACGTCACTGCATCATCGTTGGAGAAGTAATTCTTTAACATATCGGTTGCATTTTAAAATTCTTCATACTTCTTTCTGTAAATTTAAAATATTGGGAAAATACATTAAGAAGAGAAATGATCTACGGTTGAAGCACAAGTAATCATCATTTCATATGTATTATTGATTCAAGAAAAATCATTCGTTACAGAAAAATATTAGCAATGGGTGTAAGTAAATCTTACTAGATCAATAATTTCAGTGAATTTATTTATTGTTCATAAGTTTTGAATTTCATGAGATTATACATCAACATTGGTTAAACTTTTCGTTGAGCGTAAATAAGAAGCCAATTGAATCATGTGGGGAATTTCGCGCCTTGGCTACCTATCGCACTAGAAGATGAAGTTTGCTCATTCTCCTTACAGGTGGAGCTAATGCAGATGCTGGAGGACACGAGCTTGAACTACTACCACTCGAACAAAGAAGAGCGCAAGATGAGATTCATTTAAAATAACCGAGAATTTATAATAGGAGGTATTTGGCGGTATACGACACTACGCTATGAATACTTTGCTTGGAGCTTTAAGACAAATGTATGTTTATGTTAAATGTTGGAACATAAAATCTCGAGAAGAAATTCTTATAGGAATTGTAGAGGAAAATTATGATAAGTGAATTAAGCTAGAATGGCAAAATAAAATACTATTTTTATTTACCGATTAATGAAAACCTAAATCATCTTGTATTTAAAGTGAAAATTAAATAGACAATAAGTGAGTACAAAAAGAATAAATGAAATGTATTACAAAAAGAAATTATTAAAAGTTCGTTTAAAGGTTCAAAGAACGATTAAATACTCCCATTTAATCTAAACTTCTAATTTCCTCTATCGATTTCTCAGATAAGTCCAAATCTCTATACAGATATTAATACGTTAACGAAACCAGTCGCTATAAAATGTTTATGTATCGTGGAAGTTACAAAGTGTTTTATTCAAGTTGGTTACGTCTGCATTTCAAATTGTGAAAGTTGAATATATTAATTTTATTCGATTAAAAAGGTATCTCCGGTTCGTATTTATATGTTCATACGAAAATTATACATATATAATAATAAGATTTTAATATAAAGAAACTCATCAATGATGAATCCTTATTAATTATTGTTTCATTTATTGCTATAGATAGATGTACAATTCTTACATGGAACTATCCAAATCGCAGTAGATTTAAGGAAATATATTAGCAGAATAAATAGCTTGTCGATCTGTTAATCTTCTTATTACGAAAAATCGAATATGAACGTGAGGAAGGCAATCATGTACTGGGACGTAGCGTAACGTATGGGAGGTGGTCGAAAGATCTTGCAGATTAACCGTAATCATAATCTGCATCTTGTGGTCACGGTAATCAACACAAATACGTAACATTTCCACGCGATGTAGATTCAAGCGTTGGAGTGATTCTGCACAATCGCTATCATCTAAGTGATTTATTATTAGTCCAGAAACGGTCAGAGATCGAACCACCACCTACGTGAGTTGACACACCCATAGCGTTTCGGGAGTCAACCATTGAGTGACCTGAAATTGCAGCAAGAACCACACCCACCAAATGTTGTATCCCCAGAGCGTCCTCTGTCTGCCTCTTCGCACACCCACTGAAGCACCACCGATCTCGTTTCTGGCAAATAACTCATACGCAATATGTTCGTGAGGGGAATGGACTCGGACGTTTCTTAAGGAAAAGACTCTTATTCTGTGATAACAACGATTCAGATATGTCTACGTGAACAATGACACCCACTGCTTTCTTATTGCTTTTTGAGCCCGAAACGCATGGTAATAAATTCGGGCGTTAAACTCTCCGGCACGTACAGCTGTGATAAATAAATATGTATCTGTACTTTAATCTGGAGTACATTCGTATTTAAGTATATTTTAGATACAACGATACTTATATAACTGTTTCATAATACATTGAATAATAATTGAAAAAATATGCAAAGAAACATACAAGTAGCAACAATAACTCCTCTATAAGTTCAGTACCTTAACACTTCATCTACCAAACACGTTGCAGCGTTTTAATGTATATTTACATTTTATACCACTATAATTTTATTGAAACTAAAGTATATTCATTATATTGTTTTATAAAAACAATGATTTTTCGTAAAAATTTAAATGAAAAATTTACTAAAATTCGGCTATTCATCTCCATTTCGATTTACGTAAGAATGGAACGGAATGAAACTTGTTCTACGGACATATTAATTTTATGTGAATTTTCAAGCTAAATAAAATTGCAACGTTTATGTGTTCATACTTGCAGCTGTTTTGGAAAGGGGTTAAATTAAAGAAATTATTCATTATATTGAATTTTAAGTAGATAGATAGAATAAATATAATAATCATGTCGTACAACATTATTTTCGTTAGGCTAGTATTCTCCTTATTTTCAAGAAATGGGGTTGATAGAATTCAATGCCATAGAATTTAATACTATTATCATCCTCTTGTGATAATCAAATTTAAATTAGAAAATATCAATGTAAACATATTTCATTATACATATGAATAAACATTTCATCATTATAATTTATTTAAAAAATTAGTTTTCTAAAAATAATTAAATAAATTCCATCTTGTGATGTTGAACTTTGAAGGAATGATAAATAGAAATGAATGTATGCTTTCATATAGACCATATTTTAGAATACGTCGTTCTATCTAGGGAAAAAATTAGCATCGGACCGTTTTAATTTTCCTCCACAAAGAATGCTTACACTTTAGGTATTTCGCGAACCGTGTTTTTCCCCCTTTAAACGATATTTTGTACTTTTTTATTTATCTATCCTTCTTGCACTCCTATTCTTTTACGCGTTGCGTAACGCTAAACCAATTCCGTTAGAAAACAATCACGCGATGAGTGAAGGACAGGCGTCCGTAATCACGTTCGTCTTTCATTGGATGTCACAATCGTAACAGAGAGCGAGTAAAGATGAGTTTGACCAATGTAATTCAGGAGTATCCCACCGGGTGTCATTGGAAGACCAACTCTAAGAATAGTACCATCATTCGGGTTGTTATGAAACATGTCCCGTATGAAAACATCACAACAGAAAGGATGTACGCGTGTTAATAGGTTTTCGAGATGAAAATGTTAGAGAAAAAGGTTTTAGTTTTGATGTGAACGCTTCCTGATATGATTTAATGCATTGGAGTGGGCATGATTAACAAAAGAAATTGAAAGAGAAATTTTGCGGGATATCTGTTGCAAAGGTCGTACCAAAAACCCTGTATTAAGACACCAGGTTTCCCACTTTTTCTCACCCTTGCGGTTATGATGGTTTGGAAGAAGATAAATCCCCTAAAAGACGTTCTCGTATGTATTAAACTCCATAAGGACTTAATTACTCATTCGTTCAACTCATTAATATGTTAATCACCCTATAGATTAACGAGCGTAATTCGTAACCATTTAAAACATTAAACTACACGGAATCGATCTCACGAGCCGAAACGCTATTGAATTGCCTAACGCAAAAATTAATTTCTCCCCGCTCGTAATCAAGGTACGTGAAATCATTTTCATCACCGTTGCCTCAAAAATGTCATTGGGTCATTGGGCTCCGAAATATTCCTCTTTGTGCCCGGACGATGTTAAGAAATTTACCGCTCCGTCGGTCAAGCTTTTTTTTATTTCATCCTGCCGCGTCTGATCCCGTTGCTATAGCGTGCCCTCGGCCGGAGAGGCGTGGTCTTCTCCACCCACTACGCCCGCCGACGGTCTTCCATTACTTCTTCGTCATAGAGACGCGTCCTTGACATCTATTTACAACACCATTACCGACATATTTTCGATCGGTACCGAGTACCGCAATTAATGTCGAATCCGTAAATAAAATCGAAGATTCATGATCTTAAATGGGTCAGTTTTAATTTTCGGATGAGCCTTGGGAATGGACCGCTTGCATAAACGTTTCTCGATGTTTGGGTTGAGAACTGGAGCAAGTAAAACATAACAACATCGAGAGATGAATTTGGGTGTGTAAAGGTTTCATTGCTAACACGGTTCGGGTGTTATGTAATGCGAACCGATTTACGAATTAACTGGGTGGTTCGAAGACGTTCTTATATGGATACTCAAGTATATATTCAATTTTATACGTAAATGACAAGTTATTTGGGGAATTCATAGTCTTGATCTTTCAAAAATAGTTTTTTTATAGCTATTATCCTCATTTATGATACAATTCATGGATTCATAACGAATAATTTTTATTATATGGTCATTATTATATTATTTATAACTTCCCGAATTTTAATTTACATCGTCGAATATAGAAATCAATGAGCTTTGACGATAATGATTTGATTGCATTCATGATAAGTAGAGCATGAATCATAAAAAAGGATAATACAGATGTATTGCTAAGATAATGATGAACAAGGTACTTTTAGACTCATTAAATAATAAAGATCATTTCCGATAACTCGAAATAGATGTTTTAGGAATAATCTCACTTAAAAACATATTATAAACTCTAATAATAATGGTTCAGTGTACTGCACTACCTCAGTTGGAGTGTTTTCCAGATCATCCTAACCTATTAGTAGATAGAAAATGACACTCAAAAATATGAAAAAAAATATTTTAGTTAGGTCCAAAATAAGGCCTACAAATACGCAAAAGAAATATCCAAATAATCTCAAAGGGTATAAGAATTGATAAATAAAAGAAGTTTTCGCTCGATTCAAAATATAAAACCCCGAAAGGATCGCTTTCTTTTAAAGAAGCCTTATCGCAGTCGCACAACGTAGCCTTTACGTAATGTCAATCTTCCAAGTCCCACCAACACATCACGTATAAGCTCAGCTGTTTCTAGAATTCTCTTCGGATGGGTTCGGTGAAATTCAAAAGGTCTCGTAGGGCACTCGAGTCGAATTTTAACCGCATCTCCCGTCTGCCGATCACGCTGCCCATTCAGTCCATTCACATCTTCATAACGGTAGGGACACAATAAAATGGAAAGGAAGGCATAACAGTTTTGGCATCGCTCCAGATCACATTCTTTGTCCGGATTCTCACAGCTGGAGAACGAATCCTTATGGCCACTTTCAGCGACAGGTGCACCCCAAGAGGACACACTCTCCCGATGGGCATATTATTATAACGGTGCCACAAGATGAGACGACGAGGATGGCTAAAGGATAAAGATCGGATGTGGCCACAACAGATACCGCTACTTCGTCTGGGCGGATCCCGCGGATACCTTCCCGCCCTTGAGATGGCTTGACAAACGCGACTTTGCAGGAGTCGTTGAAGAGCAAGCGAAGCGAGTCGATCCTCCTCTCCAAGGATGACCACCGAAAGTTCAGGTTCATTTAACTCAAAAGAAAACAGGAAAAGAAATGCGACCGAGGATCAATGGACTCATCTTTGTAAGAGGAGTGGTTTTTTTATTTATTTCCTGCGAGACGCTCTGTCGAGCAGGGAAGCGTTGAGTTTTACTCGAGGAAATGGGTGGAGAGGGATTAAGGTGAATGGGTGACAACAGAGGAAAGTGTTTCTGAATGATATTTCTTTTCTTTTTTTCCTTTTTTTCTTTTAATTCCTTGCCCTCATTTATTACAATTAGGTCCTTCGTTTACTCATATTACTTGTTTCTTCATTAAGTAAACGAAACGAAATAAATATTTAAACTTATTGATTTTGATAAAAACTTCTTGCTATAGTTTTAAGAAGCTCGGAGATTGATATAGCAAAAAGAAGGAAATTATTTCAAAGAGAAAAATCTTACAGAACATATATGTTGAACAGTATATAGGCTCACTTCTATATTTATTCATTTATTAGAACAAAATTTCAAGTATTCTTTCTCCATATGAATATCCTCATACGTGTTTCGTATGTTCTATTTCGTATTTATTTCGTTATTTAATATTAACTAAAAGTTAAAATAATAACTTAATACTACGTTAATAATAAGTTTTATTATTTATTAATTAAAAAGTATTAATTTAATATAACGTTAATAATAATTAACGGTTCGAATCTTAACAATTACTTTATGGATACAGCTTTTATGAATTATCTCGTAACCAAACGATATCGTAACTAGCTAATTGTATTTACGTCTAGTGCAAACAAGAACCGACCTCATTTCAATTATTGCGCCTAATTTATTGACTCTTCGTTATCTCGAGTCATCCAAGATACATCTCCGCCAAAACACAAATAAAAATCTAAAACCGGATCTCTAAATCGGATGCCGGGAATGAGAGCCAAGGCCGGGCGTAGAGAATACAAGTGACCTTTTTTAGGGAGAACCAGTTTACTTCGCGGCGAGATTTCCATCGGTATCCTCTGCTAAACGGTTAGTAACGTGACCTTTGCTAACAAAATTTCCCCACTAAAAGGCGGGGCTCATTTTTTCTTTAGGATATGATGAATTGAGAGCTTAGTATATCTTCCGATTTCGTAATTTCAAAAGTAAAGACAAATGGATGGTTCGCCATTATGGTCAGCTCATTTGAAGTGCCAATTGCCCTCTGGTGGTCAGACTCGTAAGTGACGTGATCATAAGCTCCCAAATATCGCCTTTTTTCTTCCTCCAATATATCACGGTAAATGATGCTCGTACGAACATCATAATTCAATTTAACTGTTCTCCGTTGCTCATTTTTTTTCGCTTTACTACGAGGGAAGAGAAAAATTTTACGGGGCGATATTAATGCGATTTTATTTATGAGATATTGTGGAATTCCTACAGATAAATTATATAATATAAAATTTATAATATGTAAAGATGCAATCACCATAATTGGAGGGGAAAATTTTACATAAAAGGGAAAAGATGAGAACTGAAGAAACGAGTTATAAATTCGGTTAAGGGGAAAATATGATCGTAACGGTTTTGATTGTTTTTCTGACAGTTTATTTTTAATGAAAATTCAGAACCAAAATTTTAAGAATAATGTTAATTATATAATAAAAAATAATACAAATGATTATCAAAATAAATACAATAAGTTATGAATTTTCATTCATTAATTTATGACTCTTTTTTCCAATATTTGAAAAGGATAATCGTTATCTTAAACTCATGAATTTATATAAATTAAATTAGGATTAGCATGCTAATATATACCAGTGTTTCCCATGGTTAAACACCGTGTTTGCGTATTATAAGGTCTCAAAGAATATTTGATATCTGAATGATATAATAATAAATAAATCAAATAAATAAATAATAAATTCAACAATAATAAGATAACCATTACTTAGTTTAGAATATTGATTGCATTCAATAACAAAAACTGATTCTAATTTAAAATTAATCAACGCTTTCTTTACACTAATAGCAAATATTTGAAGTTAAATCACAATTCTTGTTATTGAGGTATTATGCAATACAATGTAATGTTAAAAAAAACTCATTCCAGAATTCTCGTGGGCGTGGCACACGCTAGAATAATCTCCGCTAATCTCATCTCACCCTGAACTCACGAGTGAGAAACGGACTCGTAGTTAAGGTGGAATTTCGGAACCTTTCAGAGCCAACACTAATTCAAAACTCCGAAGAAGGTTCCAACAGAGGGCAACTATGGAAGATATAGATTATAGCCGAAAATTTCTTCACACGCGGACGGTCTGAATAGAAGATCGATTCTCGAGAATTGGTTCATTAATCAGCGTCTTGCAGAACCACGAGCACTGCTCCCGAATGAGGAGAAACTAATGTTTTATGCGTGTTATGAGAAATACGAGTGAGATGTAATTTTCTCACTTTAGCAGATAAGCTGTGCAATCATCATATGTAAAAAGTTGATAGGAGAGTTCAGGGAGCCTCTTCTGGGAGATGTGTTCATTATGTATTACTCATTAATTATTGGATATAAGTATCTTCCTGGTAAATTTATTTTTTACAGGTTATTAAGTAATTGACTGGAGAGTTTGTGGGAAATTATTCAGCACTAAATGTTGAAGGTTATCGAATAGAAGGGGATATGTAATTTCGAAGAATAAGATTTTCATTATTCTTACGGAATATAAATGAGTAAATTTTTTTACTCGATCTTCTTTCCATCTACGTTAGTTAATTGTATTAAATTATTTAAACATGGTCATTTAATGACTAAATTAATAATATATAAAAAATATAATATAATATAAATATAAAAATATATGTATAAATATAATAAATGTATGTATAAATATAATAAATGTATATATTATAAAATGCTGTTTACCTATTATCCTCCTTAATGTACTAATAGAACCGACAATCACTTCTATTTGATTTTTCTTTCCATCCATTCATACGATTCAAACTTAAAGTCACAATATCATTTGACCCATAAAAGCTGGAGGAGAACCAGACACCAATACCCGAATGTACACCCACGTTCCTTGTCGTTACAACTTAAGCGACTGAGGAAGGCTGTTCAAGATTTATTCCAGAACATGTGACTTACGCCGGAGTTGATAAATACGAGTTGGGTATGCATTTAGTTTCCCTTTATGGAATTATATTGTGTTGAATAACGTTCCTCTAACAGGGACTGATTATGATATATTGATATGCCACAGGAAAGTGTGAAATAAAAATAGGAACTTTCACACAAAAATTGAATATTATGTTCACCTGTTTATCAATGGAATACATGTACAATTATCACTGTTGGTTGTAGGAATTACATAAGCGCACCTCTTTGTAAAGTCATGTAGAATTTACCCCATTTCAAAAGCTAAAAGGAACTTACAGAGTATTTATTACACATGTATATTTATAATTATTTTCTAATAGGGTAATGAAGATGGTAGGATGCTCTACTTTTGAAAAGAATAATTCATTCATTCAAACTAACATCACTGCGCTATGGATATTGAAGTCTCTCGCTAACAGCACGTTTGAAAGTACTGAATCATCCGAAAAACTGATAGGAAAAAATGACTTAATAATTTTAAAGGTACAAAATTTTAATTTAATAATTTTCTTTTATTAGGAGGATTTAATATTGAGTGGAATGGGAATCAAGATAAGCTCACTCACTATTTTGGAAAGGTTCTAAAAAACTAATAAGGAAATAATGATAATCTTTTATGCTAGATCTATTATCATAACACTTAATAACATATTATCTTTCGATTATTCATATTGATTCAGCTTTAATTTGGAAAACATTATATAAAACTAGAAAATAAAAAAATAAGTTTGTCCACCGGGGGATTTTTGTGAGGCTTCCCTCCCATCTTGGGGCAAATTCTGGACCAGTTTTACTTTTATTTTTCCCCTCGACCGTTGCCATCTGGACCAGCCATCAAAGGGCGACGAAATATTAAAAAGAAATAAAAAGACTTTTTATGGCAAATTGGTCAGCTTACCCCTGAGCAAGTCACGTTTTTCATAGGTCACAGATAAAGTTCATAGAATACGAGGGAGTGACCAATGTGTAAGATGATTTCCGTGACCCAAATAGATGGGACAATTTTAGAAAAGAATATAGCCAAGGCCATCCTCCCACACTTCGTGGGTCGACTCGGATCCTTTGTTTAAAATATCATGTCAGGGTGATGTGTAACTTTACATCAATTTATATCACTTATCAATATGTCAGTTAACTAAAGGAGGGTTACAGTAAAATTATTCTAAAAAAGGTCGTTGGATACTTTTTTTCATAGAATATAGTCCTATATACTAATGATGGCATAATTGAAATATAAGCCATTTACTCTGCATGATAAAATTTATCAATATTAAACCCAGCTGTCAATTTAAAAAAAGCAAAATAGAAGATTTGCACTTAGCTTAAAAGAATAATTCCTGCAGAGTCTGAGATTTGATCAAAAAAAAGTTTAGAATATGCTAAATTACAACTCAGAAAATAATAATTAAAATATTGGACTCTAATAAAAGATATTTCTCCCTCGTATTTTATATTTTTATCTTTCTTTAATTCTATTTTTATTATATTATCAGATAAATATAAACATGTATATAAGGATATATATAATATTATCAACAGCCAGCATTCCATAAATGATCCAAACCAATGTTAGTGGTTTTCAAAATTCAATTTAAAAAAATTTGAATGACATAGCGTCAAATATTAAATATTTCCTTTTCCTTTTAAATATATTTATGTAAAATGTATAAACGTGTAATATGGGACAATTTATCTATCAAAAAGATTTAATACAATTAAAAGTCTATGTTATAGGTAGGGAAAGCTCTTTTTTATTTGTTACGTGCTCATTCAAATTTCAATTCATATGATATGATCATTCAAATGATAATTTAATAGTTTTAGATTGATTATAAGGTAATTGGTCATCTTTTGTTGGTGTTTAATATGTGCACTCGAGTTATATTTATATATGAAATGATTTATATACATTATAATATATGTAGTTAGGAAGAAATATTTCGATTGTTAAAATATCCGGGGGCTGAAATCCAAATAACAGAAATGACATTATACATGATCTTTTTAAGGAAATACTTTCTCTTTGATCATAAGCTTTTTTTCTGGATGATCACCAACGATTAATATATTTCACTCGAGAGCATATTCCGAAATTTAAGGAAAGAGCTTTCCCTTCAGATAACAAATGCACAGCGAAAGGAAAAGAGAGACTTATATCAGACAGGTCATATCGAGGAAATATCTGCAGGTATTAAGAGAAAGGACGGAAAGAAATTTCAGGATTGGAACAATTGAAATTCGTGACCGTAATACTTTTTAGCTTCTGAAACAGTATCAGTGTCACCATCAGATGAATCATTTGGTTTCGTTAAGAAAAAAATCTGGCCCCCTTCCAATTATTCCAGGCGCATATTTCCAACTGTAGTTTCTGCTATATCCTCTGAGCGATTCCATAGACAGTAGGAAAAGATGACACGTATATAATCGAGGAATGATAAGCTGGAAGTTTTGCAAAACGTTTTCTTCGAGGAGAAATTTATCGTAAGCTTTCTCGAAAAACGTTTTTTTAACTTATATGACGATGAACGTAAAGTTTTTTTCGCCAACATGAAGATCAGTTGCAAGTTAAGGATTGTGAGCCCCACTAACCGATTCTGAAGCTTACAACCATCTGGTTTCCATTTTTGGATATTTGTCTGCAAATCTCCTTCACCTCCATCACGTTGAGGATGAACCACTGAAGCTTTGCCAACTCTTGCGAATCGAATCTTTGGAGTGTACTTCTGTTTTACGAATTTGCCTCGTGAATACTCAATTGGATGCGGGCTAAGAGGAGTGGAAATCGTTCCAGTACATTTAACCAGAAGGAATTCTCATGAACAGTGCTATTCATCCATCAGTTTGAAATCATCAAATCATATTCATACGAAAATGCACTCATATTAAATTCTCGAATTTTTTTAAACCAAAATGAATCCATTTATTTTAAATATTTGTATTTTTTTAAATTTATACTTGTATTTTAATAGAAATTAGCACATTTTACATTCCTGATTTATAAAATTCTAAGAATTAGTTCGAAAAATAGTTCAACTGATACTTGGGATAAAAGCTTTAAATGTGAAATGAGAGTGTAGAATTCAAAATAAATTGTTAAATTTTTACTGCTAAATGACGTACAAAATATTATGATGGATTAAAATTTAAAAAGAAAAATTTCGTTTGAATATACGTTTAAAAATATTCATATTTTTCGCAAGTTTAATAAAGCTTAAAAAATTGGTAGTAAATTGGGTGTTTAGACTTTGTAATGTAGCCTGTTAAAGGACATAATAAATGTAATAAATAAAATTGAGTCCAGCTGCAGAAATGTGAGCTAAATCGTTCTTTATAAGTATAATATCCAACTCATGTTCGATCTCATGAAATTTTAATATAAATTTCTCGCGGCGAACTTCAGAACTCTCAGATACCACGCACACAGAAATTCATTCCAAAAGTAATTCTCTACAATAAAGAAACTCAATTCATTTAACACGTTTTAATTTGTCGGTAGGTCTTTTAATACTTTCATTTTGACAGGCGTGCTCAACTTTGGTTATTTCATTGACTTTAAGCCACAATTGATTGTCGATAATAAATTCCAACCCGAATAAAATACGTTTATACGTCGAGTTTACGTATTCATCAAGTCACAGCTTAATTTGACCAACAGCTCAATCATCCAATTTTATGCGGCTGCACATAAAAAACGACCGTCTCAAATTGCCAATAAGGACCGAAGCACGGGACCAACAAAGTATCCTGCACTTAATCCGTGATTTATGGATCAAAGTGCATGGAAAGTTGTTGCAACCGGTTTATACTCCGGACCGCCCAGCGTTTACTGAAGATTTCCGATGCATCGTATCTGTCCAGAGGCGTTATCTTCATCCCTCTTTGTCTATTAAATTACTCTTTCGAATCCTTTTGGCAGACGTTGGATTCCGGTGCCAACCGAGGAGACACTCCAAAAAGTGAATGCATGGAAAAAGAGATAAGGATGCATCTAAAGGTTGTCCCCCCTCCATCCCTTCACGAGTGCTGAAAGAATCCGTGAAATGCAATACCCAAACATTGCTTCACCGGTGCAGTCCAACCAGTTACAGATGCATTCTCTCTGTGTTGCAGCCCGCCTCCATGACTGGCGACCGCATGCCAAGATAAGCGAGTGCAGGAAAAACTTGGACGGAGATAGTGTTTACATTCCGAGTGCGTCTGGTGCAAGGCTATAATTTATTGCATCTATAAAAATCAATAAAAGAGGTGATACTTTACACCTGGAGGATGATTTATTTACTCCCTTTTCGTTTACGGCAATCGCTCGGGTTTGGAAAGCGGTGTATGAATGCACAGTGCATAAATTTTAAAGTATTAATTAAGATGAATTGATGCAGCGTGAAGTGTATTGGTACGATTGATTTATTAATTCAATTTCCATACGCTATTTCAATATATATGAATTTAATGTTACTGAAATAAAAATCAATGTTTTTTCTTAATTGATGCTTAATTGCTGTAAATATTATGGACTTTTTAACAAGATATCTATTTCTTAGCCATACTACTATTTCACATTTTGATCATCCTGAATTCCTCACCAAAATCATTCGGGAATTGTAGGGTTCCTATCATAATAATAAAATGCTTCACAATCAATCATCATACATACGAAAATAATGTGTATTAGTTTGGACATCTAGCTTGAGGGTTATCATAAGATTCGAGAATGAAAAGAAACCTTCACAAAAGTAATTGTAACCCAACCTTTTTATTACTACAGAAGAAGTCATTTTTATTGTAAAATGTCAATAAAGTCAACAGAACACATTTTTCGAACCAAAAATTCAATTGTTTAGAAAATACTAATTTATATATATATTTATTCATATGTGTTTATTATGCATAATTTGGAATTGATATGCTAATTTTTGTAAAATTCAGTTTACATATGATATTGTTAATTGCCTCCTCTTTTCATTTGATAGAAAAATCACCTATCACCTTTATTCTAAACATTAATTGGATAATAATTCGAGAATCCTATGTGAAACAATACTATAACTTTTTCATGAAAAATACTGTTCGTAAAAATAGCTATTCTTTATAAATATATTTTATGCTGAATTTCAAACTTATACAAAACACCATATAAAAATTATTACTAATGAATTTGACATTGGAATATTCGTCAGTTTACATGTTTGCTTCCATATTACGATCTCTAGCTATTTATAATGCATCCTGTGAAATTAAGAAAATTATTGAGCGCAAGCATTTCTTCTCGCATTAGAGATAGTGGAACAAAAGTCGCAAGGTGACCCATTTAATGAGATCCTGTTGAGATGAAAGCGATATCTGAAGAAGTACAAGTGCAGTGGGTATTAGAACAAGTTGATCAAGTATCCCGTTTCCCTTATGAAACTTTCGCCCTTCAACTGAGACATCGAAAGTGCAACTGCATTGTGAAGGGACGGTCCAGAAGTCATTCATAAATTCACTGTTAATTACTCATTAACTTTATTTCTTGAAAATTAAGCCGAATAAATGTAAAAAATACTTTAATAAGGTTATGTTGATCATCAATAAATCCCGTGTGAAAAACTATTATAAATTAAACTATTAATAAAAAGAGAGGAGAAATTTTTCTTTCCTGTTTTAATGAAATTACTATTCAACTTGTATGAGTAAATCGTTGTTTCAAATCAAATCTTACCTCGGTAATACGTATATTCACTATTTTTCTATATACTCTACATTCTATATATTTTGATTGTATTCATATGTACAATTCTGCTCCGAAATTAAATTAAACAAATTATTAAACAAAATGCGTAATCTACCAAAGATAACCTGATATTTCTTTCCTTGATTCAGTTTTTCTTTTTTCCTTTAAAAAATACTTCTAAATACCTCAACTCTTTCACCACGTATATTTTATTAATTATTAAGAATTTATTTCTTAAAATTCACGCTTTTGGTCACAATTATCTTTATTCGTACAATAATCGAACTAAATTTTATAAAGTTTACATTACTTAATAAAAATCTTTTGGCAAATTTATGAATTAATATAAAATGGATAAGTTATTGTTAAAAATAATGGCTTGAAAAATAACAAAAAGGATAAAAATGGATTTTAAAATGGTAATTCTTAGGTTACAGAGTAAAATATAGTAAGTAATGAATGCTTATTAATTGAAGAATAGCTCTTAATATTTATGCATTTAACATAATAATCAGGCTTTTAAGCTATGCTTATCCATATAAAATCTATGACAGAAGCGACTTAGTAAAGATAAAAGATAATGGTCATTCTAGTTGAAGTAGAGCATATTCAAAGGCGTGATAAGATAAATGTTAAGGATGAAGGGAGAGCGTGGGAGAGAAACTGATGGAAAGGGAGAGGCTCTTGGCGCATGACAAGGTTGATTGAGAAAAGTCCCGTACTACGTTCCAAAACTGAGTTTTTCTTGCCTAGAAATTAGCGTGCCATCTGAGGTCAGTGGCGAAGCTCAGAAAGTAAGTTTATCTAGAAAGAGAATGTTTTTAAAACTACTGGGCAGAATTAAAAAGGATTAAAGCAATTAAATAAAGATCTAATATAGAAAATATATAATAGCTATAATTATAGATTTAAAAAGTTTTATTGGGATTTTAGCTAAACAGTGATCGGAAAAATCAAAACAAATGAGAGTTAATTACAACGAAAAAATTTAAGCGAAGAATGTCAATATATATATTCCCTCCAAAATTTCTCCATTTTTATTAAACCGTCTATTGTAATATCTATGACGTTGTTTAGCGTGTTGGTAGGCGTGTCTGGCATTGGAGCACGCAAAATGAAGCGCCTCGAGTCACGTTGTTGTTTGGGATTACGTCGATTCCATCACGCTACAGAAAATTCCAATTTCTCACTTCTTTCCTTTTGGCTGTGTGTCAGTCGCTTAACAGAAATGTTCCAATTGATGCGCAGATCAGATTATCAAAACGTATTAAGAAGCCTTTTTCTACAGGCTAAAAAGATCATTGCAAAACGATAGGTTTGGCTAAATAGAATGATTTTTTTCTAGCAAAATTAATTGTTGATCGTGACAATCGTTGATTGTGATCGTGAATTGTTGTACGTGAAATGTCTTAGTTTCAAGTTAAATGAATATAATCAATTGATTTATAAATTTATAATGCATTGAGGTTTATCAAAAGTTTTAATCGAGTTTCCTTATTAGTTAGATGTAAGAACTACCTTAAGTACTCGTAAGAAGCTTTGGGAGTTTTGAAGAAAGTAAAAGATCGACCAATTAATTCTGTTTCATCGACGTATATTTAGAAACCCACTTTTGTAACACCAAAAGTGTTTTTTTGATGACGCAACACAATAATTAGTTCACAATCACCATAATCAGTCGTAAATCAAAATGATGGTCGGACCAACAAAAAGCCAAATTAAACCCTCCCTCCTTAAGCTCACATCTAATGAGATGAAAAGGAAGAACGTAAACAGCATCTCCGGAGTTACAATCAAAGGCAGGAAACGTCCAAATAAGCTCCGCTTTCTCCTTTTAGTCATTGAGTCGATTTTAATGCACCGCTAAAGGTTACATACACCTTCTTTCCTCTTCGCCTGACAACAGAGGATGGATGGACGCCAGATCCCCCCTCCCCCACCCGACTCCTCCCACCGAACAGCCTTAGCACACCGAATTGCATCATCGGGAATTTTTCCTCCTTCGAAAGATGGACTCTCGCATTTTCGTATCGAAGATAAGCGACGTTTTGAGCGTACGTCATTTAAGGACTTAACTTAAAATAGCTTCCTATTGAAGTTATCACTACACATGTATGATGTCGCACGCATGTGTACCAAGTCTGCTCAAAACTAACGATTCAGAATCAAGATGATTTATTATTACTGATGTTGAATATTTAATGAGATAAGCTTGTGACGAAACAATTCCTTTGTGTCGTTTTCCTCGTCCGTTTGCCAAACGATTTTGTCCGGTCAGTGAAACGATGTATGTACCAGAATCACTTCATATACGTTGAGAGGGATATGATTTTTTTTTCAAGAGGATTTTAACAGATATTAATGTCATTCTCTTTGAAAGACCAGAGCACGGAATCGAAATGAGTTTCGTGTAATCAGCTTACATTATTTATAATTCCTGCTTATGGATGGACTATTCAACGTAATATATTTTAATTATATATCATTAAAACTTGAAGCTATTCCGTATACAATGCGAAATCATGATAACAATGTATTAGGCATTACATAGAGTATAAAAAAATATATATTCTGCCTAAAATATAATGTACAATAAACGCTTTAAGTATATCTCAAAGTGAAAAATAATGTACCGATAGCTACCACAATAACTTTGCACAGGGAACGAAAATATGCCTTTTGCAGTGTATATTAGTGCTGTGAAGCAGTGAATGAGAATTTTCAAAGATATAATGAATGGACGATATAAAAACCATGCCATCGATAAAAATAATCTACATCTTAAAATATAATGTGTTAGTTTGGAAACAACGCGAACTCATAAAATTGTTAATTAACCTTTGGATTAAGAAACTTTAAGGGAATACATTCAAAAACATTATCAAAAAGGATTTTATAATAATATTTTAATCGTTCGTTTGTTTACGACTCAGAATTTTAATATCGATTAGAAAAATGTTTTTTAATCCTACAGAATGGGAAAAGATCTCAATCACTTAATTAACCCGCGCGTGAATTAATCAACGCTACCGGGCGAAGATGATTTTCGAAATTAATTATTTCAACACTCATTAAAGGCCTTATTATGTTATTGAAAAGCTACATTAAAAATGTCGGCATTTTCATCATAACCCTTCACCTTAAAAGATCTGGTTATGATGGGAAAATAAAGGAAACCATTCAGCAATGAGAGAAGAAAAATATTTGGTACGACTTCATATAAGTGGACGCACCGGTAGGCGCGGTAGACTTTCACTACGAGTAAAAATTTCAATTCCACGAAAAACTAGGGCTGGTCACGTGAAGTAGACCCTTTCTTTGGCAAACGATTCTCCAAAATTTCATCAGAAACGAGGCAAATGATACCATAATTCGATTACGTATAGGGATATGTATCTATCATTACAGAAATATGAACGGTTTAGGGGTAAATTTCTCTTATTATGATTACATTCCTGCAAAGTCACATAGGTGTATATTTTACTTCTATTACGATAATTTATAAGAAACTTCAATTTTTTTTCAACTTGTGGTTTTGGACGTGTTATTATAAGGTATGAGTTGAAGGTACTATATATGCATATAAATGATTTGATAGAAGCGATTAAACGAGCGATTACCAAAATTCAAGAGGATACAAAAGATGTTGAATTTTACTTTCTAATTCCGGGCTCTAAGTTAGAAATTATTAAAAATAATTTTCCATTATATTAAAATTTAGTAATTAATGTAATCCACGTATTATAAGTATGATGGTTTAATAATGGTTGAGTCAATTTGATGTACTTTTAATGTTAAGTCAAATTATTTAATAATTTTGAATTAGATTTCATACTTCGTTTATTATAGTATCTCCCATGGATGAATAAATGGGATGCATATAATGTAGGATATAATAGGATTTATAAATAACCCGGCTTCAATTGAATGTCTGTGTAGCTAGAGTAAGTGGTGAATAAAAACATTCTTTTATAAGGTATTGTAGTATAGTTACATCAAGAATAATATTAGTAGTTACTGAAACGTTTAATTCAATTCTTGTACAGAGGAACATATAACTATAAAGCAATAGAATGATGAATGTAATACCATATACGCACATTTAGGGGATTTTAAAACATCATTCCTAAGTTATAAATATCTATTTTTAATAAGAGTTAAACTCCACCAAATGAGGAATACTATAAGGTTTGTATACATAAGTAGAATGCGTCAATATCTGCCGAAGCAGTCTTTCCTCCTCAGCTGTACATTCGTGACCCCCATTGGGTTCTTCTTCTCTTCCTGGTAGTTACAGAGGAATACACCTTGTTCTGGCGCGAGTAAAAGCGGAGATCTTCAAAGAATTGGGTCCATACCACGAGGGGAGTATTGTGACGCTCACTCGGGACGTAAGACATCCTACCGTGATTTCAAGTAGTTCAAAAAGTCGCAACTACTCTGAACAAATATTTTGGAACTGCTGAGGGATTTTACTGTTTTATGTTAAATATCAGATTCTATACGAATTAGCCGATATGATATACTCGACATATACCACGAACTAACCTATAAATTAGCATGCTCTTAAAAGCTTAATGTTACTAATAATGGCTACTGAATATTGTATGACTTTGAAAGAAAATAAATAAAACCACTTGCGTACATTCGTAAATGATATTCATGAAGAATGAGTACTGAAATCGCAATGCTAATTCCAAAAAATATTCATATTTTTGTGTGAACAATGAGGATCTTTATGTATTTTTTTCTGATATTACTATGGAAAATTCCTTTTGAATTTCTGTATACGTAACTATATATTTCCCCAAGGAGAGAAGGATATAGAATATTAGGAATCGAGGCGAAAATAACGACATTGAATTCATAGAGAGAGATAGATTTCAGGAATAATGGTGAAATATGCTTAAATATATTTCGAGTTGCCCAAAGAAAATTTACTTTCGCCCCTTTGGGAGGGGCAAGGAATTCCCTTTATGTAAGAAAATGGCGGCATTTGGCATCAGCGGGTGTGGTTCTGGAGCCAGCAAAGTCACGTAACTGGGCCGACTGACCATCCACACGAGGAAAAGAACTATCTCGAGCACCGTCTTGCAAACTAATTGAGATCTGATAATCCCTCGGTGTATTTGTTAACAAGTTTTCACCTCAGAATGATGGGCCGAAATAAGAGAATTCCCTGCCTACTTGCTGCTTATGGCTTCTTTTGTATTTTATCTTCATCCTAAAAATAACCAAACTATATTTTTAATTAAATATACTACATGTATATTATATGTATACCCATTTGCATTAAAGCTGGAGATATGTTTGTTGGAGGTATGTTAAAAAATATTATGATTCAGTAAATTTAACAACGAAATGAATTAAATAACGAAAGTTCAATAGATTATCGTAAAAGTAGAAAGACTGTAGATGGATACTCATTAAGTGAAACAGAAGTAACTAAAATCCTCTATAGCACGTTAATTTATGGCCTTACTGATCGAATTGTAGACTATGAGTTAATGTAAAATATACTAATGAAAGTGTATAAATACGTTCGTTTTAATGCGTTTTCTGTTCTCAATAGAATAATCTACTTATATTTATAGTATATCAAGACTTTAAACTTGCCATGATCGTTTAGTTAGTAGAAATTATATCAAACCTTGCGACCTTACGATATATAAGTTTTCTAGTATTATAATATTTAAACTAGTGCATTCTGTCACATAAACTTATCATGTAATTTAAGAGAAACAGTATTTGGGTATGAAAGAGTACTGTGTGACGAAATAATTGAAGTTAATGCAGTGATGTCTTCATGCGTTATATGGACCAATAAAGTGGCATTAACTCGGGGTGATATTTTATCAGTTGCTACACTCTCTTATCAATGAACAGCAGCAATCTATCACCTGCAATTGGACTTTCTAATCCTTTCAACTATGGGGTAATCTAATCTAATACTAGGGTGTAGTTTAAATTTAAAAATCTAATCTACTGTTTTTTTCTCCAAAGATGAACTAGGCTCTAGATTAAGAGGTTACCGTAGATAAAGGAATGTTTTTTCATAACAAAGGTTAAGTTTTTTAACCGAAAATAATATATATGTCTATATTACTGTTTCGTTCCAGATTTAATATCACAAAAATTTGCGAACTTTGGGAAAGATTATAATTTCAACCGATTATTTCCTAAAACTCATTTTTATTCGTACATTTCTATGTTTTCGCATTACTTTAATGGGTATAAAGCATTAAGATATATATATATATATATATATATATATATATATATATATATATATATATATATATATATTAAAGAGTATTATATAATATAACATATATCATTAATCTTTATCCATTATTATATATCTATCTATGATATATATATTTACTTTATAGAATGGTCACCTTAGAATTACAGCGGTACATCTTAACAAAGATTTTTCTTCTCTCGTTAGAATTTTGAACTTCAGGATTTTCCACGAAGTAGCTTACAATTCCAGGGTGAAGCAGAAGAAGGGAAGTATAGGAAGTATCATTGGAAAAAAATTCAAAAGAAAGTAGAGAAAGTAAGGGGACTATCGAGTCGAATATATGGTTGAATGGAAATGAATGCACCGTAGTCCCAACTGCATTGATGCACTTGGCATTGCAAGAGCTTCATTATACTCAGAAGGGACAGAAAAAAGGGTGAAAGCGGCTGACACGTTTTGGCATGAGGAACTCTAAAATAAAAGCAAAAAAAATATGACGGCTCATTCTCATATTTTTTCATCTTTGGTGAACGGAATAGTTAAAAGTATTCAAAGCAAACTGGATTAGAAAGATTTTAAGTTCTCGTTAGAAAATACCATACCCTAAGAAGAAAATGATACGATAACGAATGATGGTACTAGAGCTAGTGAATATTGATAAATTTTTGCTCCCCTACTTAAAAATTGAAACAGACTTTGAAGATAATTATTATAGACTTAAAAATCATCTAACACAAGTAGTACAAAAGAACAAGTATTACATACAGTCTATTGAAAATTATATGCCTTATTTTCTCGATTTTTAATAATTTTTTTTTGTCTAGTATCTCTGGAATAAATATGCAGACCAAGACAAAGCAAAGAAAAGTAGCAAATAAAAAAAATCAAATCGAATGTACACAATGCGAACCTAATCATTCTCAGTTTTCATCTAATGCAAATTCATGAAGAAGACATCTATCTCGATAAAATAACGGCTGAAAATGGAACATAAAAATAAGTTTTATTCTTCAAATTCTTTTCAAATTTATGGTATAATTATCAGTTGTGTATTTTAGGTGGGAAGATTTTACCTATCATAAGTTTATGTATGAATAAAATATATTAGCAATACAGGATGATTATATTAAATATTCGGTCTATCAACTCAAAAAAAAATATTGATCCTATAAGTAAATATTCAGCAGTTTCAGCTGTAAAATCATCAAGTAAATACGCTGTAAACAACACAGGCTTAATAAAGTTACATTTCTATCAAAATTTATTCAATCTAAACACGATTTGATTTTAATTGATGGGTTATCATGATTATATTTCATATACATACTTTTCCACCGATTATTTCATTTGTGATACTGTGTAATATATTGATTCAAAGATAACAAAGCAACACTTTGAGAATCGAAGCGATTTTTTCGTAATTCTTTGGAAGGTAGATTTGCAAGATAAATGTGGAAATATCCTCATGAATTTCTCCGCGGTTCCAACTCCACGTAGTAAAAGAAATAGAAACCAGAGCAATGTACCAACTGAAAAAGGTGTTATTGCGTGCGATCGACCTAAAGATTAAGCGGCATTTATGAGAACACATGGCGGATTTCGTCATCAGAGGAAAGAATGGGAAACCACACACAATATATAGAGGATTAACATGAATCTCGCCAACCAATCGGGCGATCTGACAGATTTTTCGAAAAGAGATCGAGTTTTAGACTGGGCTGGGCACGAACCCAGACACACTGTCCATGGAAGACCACTGAGTTGGATGAGAAATCCCTGAATGCGGTCATACCCGTTCTCAACTTTACGATTCCTTTATGAGAATACTTTATAAATATGAGTTTGTGATGTTATTTGAAGACCCGTATAGAATGTTCTTAAAAACGGAGAGACATCAATATAAGAGTTTATGTTTAAACGTTAATTTAAGAAGAGTTATTAATTACTAATTCTTGCAATATAAATATACTTCGTGGAGTACATAAATGGCAGAAAATATTCACGATTTTATTTTCTTGAATAAATGCACCGAAAAATTCTTAGGTTTCAGAAAACCTTTAGAGAGTGAATAAATAAACATAGAATTGTATCTAGCGTATCTAATGATCAACACATCAGTTTTCTTAGTATTCATCATATCCAAATAAGTGGTCCATTAGAAGGGAAGGAGTATGCGCAAATCATTCATTAATCGGTACTAAGGTGCCTTAAATTACTATAGTTTGCAATACACGAAAAGATAAACATAAAGATTAAATATGGAAAATAAAAGGAAAAAATATAAACTGCATGGAAAAATATTTGAAGACAGATTATATGCCCAAAAATACATTCTCTGCAGGACATAAAACACGTAAAATTCTTTTGAAGATATAAATGTACTTCTAACAGCAAGAGAAGTGATAAAGATAATACTTTCTTCCGTAAAAGATAGTTACGATATTTCGCAAGGAAAAGAATCAATATCACTTTATAAATGTCTTATACGTATTGTCTAGAAGGAAATATGAAATGATTGCAATAACTTTAGTAAATTCGAGTCGTAATTGATTTCTAAAACTTTCTTACGAAGAAGGTGATTAAATTTAAAGTGAATCTCCTACAATTGAAATTATAATTCAAACACAATCAAAATTTGATTTTTGCTGACAATCCTCTTACGTTTCAGAATGAACAGCCATATATCTAATATATATTTAGATCATTTATAGTATAATTCTATTATTTGACTTTATAAAATAAAGGATTTTTAACTTCCTTCGTACGAGCTATGGGGGGCTATACCCTATACGAGTCAAAATTCGTCTCAGTTTTGACAGGAAAACTGAATTTTAAGGGCGTATCGAGAATATTTTTCGGCAGTTTGATTGATTCAATCAACCAAGTAATTGAGAATTGAAGAGGAGATAATTCTCTCTATCACCGCAGTCGATCGAAGTGCTTCGAGATACATTGTTCACCTCTTACTTTTCGGGTAACGAGGAAGGATGAAATCAAACAGATACAGTGGGCGTTGCCATTCGTCCCGAAGCAATTGTAGGAAATGGCAAGGACGCACAGATGCGAGGGTAGATTACGCTGGAATTTTGAGGTTCGAGATTGGAGAAATCCACGGCTGAGGGACCAAGGGATTAATTAGTGTCCATCTTACGATGCTTTGGGGAGGTAACGAGAAAAATCCTGATTTCAAAATCACGGCACACGGTTAAGATTCAATCCAATTCCTCGAAAGAGTAAGGTAACAATTTTCATGAGATCACTGGGAACATAATGAGGAAACATTGAAAGGTTTTTCAAATGAAAAAAAATCTTCAGAAATATTTTGTAGTGGCGATGAGTTTCTTCTGCATCGATATGTATGCGAATTCAATGTTGTTGTTGCATAGATAGATGATACTCAAAAAAATTGAAAACCTATAAAAATGTAAAATATGGTTTGCTGAAATATCTTCATCGGGATTATAATGATATGTACACAAGAGGCGAACTAATTATCTCTCCTAAATATGATATAATTATAAAATAGCAAACGAAAATATTGATCTTGAACTTACTTAGAATATACTTCGACTTTCCAACTCTTCTGTATTGGCTTCAATCACTCATTTTGCATGAGTTGCACGAAATCATTAACATGATATCAAGTGCATCGTGAATATTAAAACTTGATTTCGGGCATATCTCGTTTTCTAAGTTGATTATCGCCTTTCTTAAATATCATTCTTTAATATTCCTTTTAACTTCTGTTGCATCAATTAAATGAGGTCATACAAATAAACAGGTGGTTATTATATACTCTTGATATTATGTTTCCGTACGAATCTCGGCTACTTTTTGCTCGCCTGCGCGCTGGTGCAGTATGGTCTGAGAATACTGAGGTCCAGCAGCCATATTTGAACTTAAATTTATTACTTTCATAACTTTGAGATCGTTGAGGATAATATTAACATGAGATTACATTCCAATGCAACCGACGTAAGAATTTCGATTACGAAAATAAGGGGAATAAATTAAAGATTTAATTATTAATTAATAAATTAAAGTTTAATAATATTTGATATTATTAATATATATTACTAATATCAATTTAAAAAATTATAGTTTAAATAAGATATCGTATAAATATCACTCGTAATTAACTAAGATTAAATCGTATTAACTAAGAGTAAATTTTTAAGTAAATATCGCGTTATTTTTGAAACAAATAAATTATGTTCGAACGTAAATAGTTATAGGTTAGCTTTAGTAATATCGTTTGGGAATAGAAAAATGGAGGTAGATTGCAATGGGTGAACATCATTTTTTAAAAGGTGAACTGATCAATTACTGATGATATTTGAAAGAGAAATACTGGGGTTCATCTTCATAAACACAAAAGTAGATATCTATTTTTTAAAATGTGAAGATCTGATTTGGAAGGAACCTGGCTTTATATATACATCGATTCTATCCCTGCGAATAACGAAAAAATTGATTTTCCTCTAAGTTACGGATTAAAAAACAGATGTAACTATTGCAAGTTGGAACCAACCTTAATCATTTCATTAACCATAAATAATCATGTGCCAATTATCAATTCGTATTTTTTCTTATAATTTATTCAAGGTTTTTTATTGTGATAGGGTTAAATATAGGGAGAAACTTAGTCGTAGATTTTTTACTTATATTTGATAAAATAATTTTAATTAACATAAAAATATTATCTTGATAGTTATTATAATTATGATCACTCCTCATCTACAATTCCATCTTCTCAGTAAGAGAATTCATGATTTTATACATGATAGGACACCGAAGACAAGTTTGGAGCTCATTCTTTTCTTCTGCAGTGATGCAGAACAAGCATTCCTCGTAGAAAGTAACAAGCTGCCCGAATTGGAAACATTTTCATCCTTAAATTATTATCCTGGAGTGGTATTTTATCTAGATATATCTTCCAATATACTACAAGGAACCTTTCTGATATTATTTGCTTCCGAAAAAATAATAGAGCGCATATATTAGCGAATCAATTAATAAAACACTAGATATGAAAGACTTTCGTTTCGAGGCCACATTCACCGTTAGCAGAATGAAATAGGGAAGCTTCGGATGCTAAAGAACCGTTCGTGCAGAGCTATGAAAAGCCTCTCGCGTCCTTCAGACTCGATCTCCCGCCTCAAGGCGGTCGCTCATGCAAAACCGTAACGACACTCTCACACGGCACTTTATTAGCCCCCGCCTCTTACGGATTAGATTCGAATATTCAATTACTTAACAGCATTTCTGAATTAATTCATATCCACCCTTTCCACCGACGAATTTCGGAATTACGAGTTTTTCCCACAGTATCGACTATCTTCGGTTGACAGTCGGAGGTCCACTCTCACTTTTAGATGCAATTTAAACCCTACCTTCACCTAATCAGTCGTGGGGCAATGAAGCGTCCTTGACCCGTCCCCCATCGAGGATCACGAATATCCCTGCAATTCGGCATGTTTCGAACCTCTCTATCGGCACAAATTAAACGTTTCCCATGACACTGTCCCTTGTTAACGGAATAACCGCAAGTTCAGCGGTTGAAATTTTCATTGAGAAATCTCCATGGTGATTTTTTTTTAACGGCAGCTTTTGATCAACCACGAGGAAAATAATTATGGGTTTCGAATGAATGAAAATGAGTGTCACGATTATTCTTTGAAGTTTGCGACTGTAAAAGGGTGTACCGGATCGGGATATCTTCTTACGATTTCATTCGGTACGATTGAATATCGCACATACTGTCGATTAATGTTAATAAGAAATTGTGCACTATGGTTTCGATTGCTCCTGATTCTTGATAGCCCACACTTTTCTCTCTTGAATTAGGACTTATATAAATTTATCGATTCGAGTAGAAAATTAAATCAAGGAACCTACTGACAAGAGTTTTTCAATTAAAGGTTAAAAAGTATTTGTCTTTCTTTACAAATTTGGATATCATGGATTTCATGAGAGGTAATTTTATATTCTCAAATTTGGTTGAAATCATTTAGTTCTCGTATATTGATCAGTAAAAAACTCAGTAATTTATCTTGGGTCTTCAATTCTTTTAAAAAAATTTAAGCACTAGGAACTAATAGTTCTAATTTTTTCTCTGTTGAAAATGTATTGAGGAAATTTTGTTGTGTAAATATTAGATGGAAAAAGCGATGGTATAAATATCCTTCTTCATTCGCAATTTAAGAGTTATCTCTAAACTTCTTAGAGATTCTTGATCAAGTAATCGAGATTAACAATTCTGTTTATTAGCAATACATTTGCTCTTACCTTGAGTGTTGTTTTACGACAAACACTCAATTTATTCAAAAGCTTCAATAGGTAGATATATCTTGGTTGAAATATGTTAATCGGTTGCTATGAGGGATATTATCTACATCAATTGATCGAAATATCTGGTGTATCTTCATATGCTTCCCCACCTAAGGATTCAATGAGATATTTTAACCAAATTGCTTACGAAATGAATCTAAATATATCAGGCATCTGAATGTATTTTCATGGATAATCATGCAACATTTTACCAGCAGAATGAAAGAGTATGGACGATTCAAATATATTTTTTTTCTTTTACTTGTTTCAATTGACGAAGATTTTCTTTGGTAAGTAGATAGCTAGGTAGTTTATTGCTTATCAAATTAAGACGCGGATTTTCTGCTAATACTTATACTAATAATTATGAAAAAATTTGATGAACCTTTATCATATTAATCATGTTAAAAATTATCAATCCACCAAAATAAGAAAATATGTACGACAAGTAAATACGAGGAAGTAAAATTATGAATTATTTAAATCATCATTTATTTAAATGCCATTAGGACACAGAATACTAATTCGGAACCTATTTCTCTCAGAAGCCGTGATGCTGCAGAACAGGTATTCTTAGAAGGAAGTGACCAAAATTTATTTAAAAAAAAATTTCAAACTTTTCGTTGCGTCAGCCATTTAGTCGACTCATCATAAACTTTATTAAAAAATATCCACTCTGTGATGAAATTCAGGAAGTCATCTCGGCCTCCTCCGATATTAACTTTCAGGACTTAATCCATCGCCCCCGTACTTTCTCAATCTTCACCTTTAATCCCTTTCGATTCAATCGGAGGCACGTTCCACGCACTTTTCATTGTCTCCAATAAATTTTCCCTTTACTCGCAGCCTCTCAGCACCAAATTTTCTCAACGCGAGATGTTCCGATAGCGTCCATCGGAACAGATGTTTCATCAGCGACCATTGGACATCGATAAGATCGGCCGTGATTTTAATAGGCTTTCGGTATTAACTCTTTTACTCCCAATTTCTCCGTTCTTACGGCGGCCTTCCTCATCGACACTAACGGCTACACTTCCGGTCACGCCTCCTCATCATTGTCTGCCGAAATCTTCCTACGTTTTTCCCTTACCCCTCCTCTCACCTGTCCATCAAAAAGCTGCCCAATTCCTCGCATCTCCCAATTGTACCGAAACTACGTTTAGACGTTTCCTTCTTTTTTAATCGAGCCGAAATAAACGTCACGGCCGTCCGCCGCTAATCTAATTTCGCAAACTGCAATTACCAAACGCCTTGAAAACGGACGTTGCAACGGGAAGCGTGGTAACGGTAACTCGTGGGTAACTCAAGTAAGTGAAAGTGTCGTACTTGTTGGGCGAAAGAAAACGGGGAATAGGCGACAAAATGGAATCGTGAGAAGGTTTAATGCACGACCCTTTTAAGGTTTCTCCATCTTACTCTCGTAGGGCGATTGTCCTTCGTTGCACCTCCGAACGCCCGGCTCTTTCTTTTTTTTCGACTCGTTCCCTACCTACCTATGTCTCGCCGTAAGAGCCGTCACGTACGTAATCGTGACGTGAGGATGTAAATACAATATTTTGTGAAAGAGAGAGAGAGAAAGGTTTTTAGGGAGGAACAAAGGAATTTCGAATTTGGGTGTACGTCTAGAGAGAGAGGACCCACGAACGTAGATCGAGCCAAAACTTTTTTTTCCCTTTCCGCGGAATTTCCAAGGAATTGAGGAACTTGGATATCGTTGTAGAATTAAATGTCAAAGAAAATTTCTGTAATTAAATTTTTGTTTCGCCATCAAACCATTCTACAGCAGTCAGACGTTGGGTCACGTTTCCATATCGACTGACGACATATTTAACAATTAGCTTAGAGAGGATTACGTAGAAAATAGATATTTTTAGTACGAATAACTTCTTAGTTACGAATTTTGCTACATTGGAATTTTAAAATTTAGAAACGAATGAAGGAGCAAATAAACTCTTAAAATTTTTAGTATCAATTGAAGAAAACATCAAATATCGTAGTCATAATTATTGTATGAGATTAAATATTTTAGTAATTTTGTGTATAATTATAATATATAATAATTATAAATTTACAATCATAGAATTGTTTACTAAGAATTATTTTCATTTCTTGATTTCTTAGAATATCCAATACCAACTCGTATCACTTTTGTCTTCATCATTCTTTTAAAGGATTACAAAATTATTTATTTCCTTATTTAAATATTCACGATAAATACTAGTTCATATTTAATAACATTACCGAACATTCGTGATTTTGCTGAAGCAATGGAAATAAATTTCGTGAAGAATTTTTCATAGTTACAAAAGATATACAATAAAAGGAAACCGAGGAAAACACCAATATTCTCATCCTGAATCTTCTACGAGCTTATGGAAGAAGCAAATTTATAAAGTGGGAAACGACAATGCAATGCACTGTTTCCCCTGTAAAGCTACAAGGAAAAAATGAGATTATTGAAACATCTACGAAAAATGGGGCGAATTGTGAAGAAATCTTTTCGTGATACTGGATCTGTCAAGCTTAATGACGCGTGAAAATGGACACACACGTACATGCAATATCTATTATTACAACATACAATAAAAGAGCAACTGGATGGATGAAACGTGAAAGAAAGATTGAATATATTACAAAATGTATTACACGCAACATCCTATCTTGCTGAACTTTGAGATAATTTCGAAGTGAGTTCAAAACAATAATTGATCGGATTAAGCATTCCATATATTCGGAAAATTTAAGATGAATTAGAGAAATAAATATCCTGGACAACTCAACTAAAAATTAAAAAAAAGAAACGGAATTTAAATTTTTCCACTTTATATCACAGTATTTTAGTGAACGCACCATTTCAATTTTTGCTTCCTGGTTCTTTCTGCTTTGATTATTATACTAAATTTCATCAATCTTCTCTTTTTGGTATATTCTCTAAAATAAAGTTTTATATTTTTGATATGGATGAATTAACAATATAACAGGCTCTCTTCTGTTAAATTATAACAAATGTGATACTTTGGCAATTTTAATTGCATTCTTACATACAAGAAATGACTTTTTCCTCACTTTTTAGTTTTTAGGTCATTAAAAAGCAAAAATTGATAATTGAATTGAATGAATAAGTAATTATGTTTAAAGTTATTGAGGTATTTCTCTAATTATCGAAAATTGGAAATGGAGATGTATTTAATAAATATAAGAGTCCAGAAAATACCCTTGAAAAAGGTATGGAGATTATACTTTATCAGACAATGACGATTAAACAAGGAACAAATGATCTAAGATGGATAATGTACTTCATCATCAATGAATAAGCTAAATATCATATCTTATTCTTTAATAACTGTTAAATAATAAACATATTAAAACAAAACAATTAAAAAAATAATATGCCTAACCTTCATTAAATGATATGTAATTACTTACTTCCTCATCAACCCAATTATAAATGCTTAAATTTTTCAGAAGTAAATAAACTAATTCGCAAATTCTTAGGTAAAATTTAGTTCACTGACAGTTAACGCCGCAAGAATACTCTGAATCCTAACATTCATAATATAGCATTATCATATTGATAAAATATGTTAAATTACAAGACTTCTTTTCTGAGAATTATTAGATTATACTACACTTTTCTAAAGTTTTAATTAGAGCATTCCTTAAAACAGAGAGATGGACGTCAATCATTGGATTCTTATATAATGTTTTATAGTATAAAATTTATATTCAAATGTCTTAATTTTTTTTTGTATTAGTAGGACTCTAATCGTTTTATTCCATCAATTCATTCATTTAACGATTGAGTTTGGCTACTTGGCAGAAAAAAATAAAAATATCATCTTATCATTATCAGCAGTATTA
Source organism: Pantala flavescens (assembly GCA_020796165.1). Lineage (NCBI taxonomy): Eukaryota > Metazoa > Arthropoda > Insecta > Odonata > Libellulidae > Pantala > Pantala flavescens. Next base: position 13,520,124 of record CM036879.1, on the reverse strand, counting down.
TAAGACATACTATTATTAACCATTATAATACGTACGACATTTCGCTTCTTTCAAAAATCTTCCAGCAAAGGAACATACGTAAAAGGAACCTTGGGTTTGGAGCATTTGTACGCCAGCGACTCCACCACCACTGCTGGTTAATAAAGTATTGTTCTTTTATTTATTGGATAGGTCATGGATAGAGGCATTGAAAGATAATCATATAATTTTTCACTTCCATAATTTTTGTCATTTCTTGATGTACTTTTACATACGTAATATCCTTGACCGATCAAATAAAGGAGAGATGTATTGATTATATTTTCGTTTTCTTTGCTTCCTGTTTTCATATGCAGGTATATTTTTTATTTTGGAAAAAAAATCCAATAACTAATTTAATATTGCAAAAAAACCGATTTTTTTAAATTGTAGATTGTATATCCTAAATCAATTACGTAAAAAGTCTAAAAATTCGGTCAGTCCATCTCTATTAAAAACTTCCAATCGTTCATCGCGTTCGATTTACATTTTACTCGATCTCCGAAAGAATAGAACTTATCAGATGAAAGTATAAAAAGGCACGATGATAATCCTCACGCGACAGGCGAATGTAACGGTTACACAATAAGCTTCGCGTGGAAATTGAATTGGGAAAGGGGGAAGATTGGGGTTGGGAGAAACCTCTAACGCCTCTGACGATTTCAAAGGGAATTCCGAGGAACCTAATGACCACGATAGTTTCGGAGGATCTACGTCTGTAAGTGGGAGTGTCACTGAAAAGTTTGCGGTAGGCATTGCAGAAATCACAACGTCAATGAACCATTAAGTTCTTTTGGATCATCAAGCGTTTATAGGTTTACGTAATAAATTTCGTTACGTGATTATTGGGAATGTATAACAGTACGTATTTTATTGACCACCTGCTTTCTTTCCTCTTGCGAATCGAATCGGCAAAAGTTTGACCTTTTAAAGTCTCGGTCCCACGATAGCTCGAATTCCCACAGATTTCTCCTTCATCCCCAAAAAAATATCGCCGATGTGCTCCAAATCGATGAGGTTGCACGGTTCGTGCATAATGAGATGGCAAATGAAGTCCGTATGCGTAACGCTGCCCCGCAAAAGAAGCCGCCTTCGCGTGGAGGTGGGCGGTGGAGAAATGGGGTAGAGCGCGTTGTGTGCGATCAAGGGGCCGCGTAATGCGCAGGAGAAATTGGGCGTATACGCGAAGGATGAGGGGCCAAAAATGCGAGTGGGGATGGGGCGGTCGAATGGGGAGAAGGCATGGATGAGATGGGGAGGATTTCGGGAGAGGGAGGGACACTCAATGCCGCACCACGACCCAGATCTGGAAAACTCACTCGCACATGTGAGGACACCCACCCATCCTTTCGTCCCCCTGAACCCCCTAAAACATCCCCACGTGTTCCAGCGTCTCGTTCCCATATCATCCCTACCACACTCCCCGCGAATCACGCAATCGCGGGCTGGATGGAGAAAAAAAGAGGTTTTCGTGATATTTTTTCGAATTCGACTTGGGAGGATTTCTGACCTAAAACTCCCTGAACGAAGTTATGCAAATGAATGAAGTTTTAAATATAATTATGCACATCATAAAAATAGTTTTGTGAAAAATAAATAAAATAAAAGTGAAAATTTTGCTATCTTCATTCCTTATAAGTCAGAATTTCAAATCTTACGAATAAAATTTATCGATGTGTTCTGTATTCATGAATAAAATTAATGCAAGATTTCAGAAATTGAACTTAAATAATACGAAAAAAACTTTAAAAAGTTAATAAAATACAATAATTCTCTAATATTGTTGATTCATATAAAATCCAGGTTAATAATGAATACGGATGAGAGAGAACACAGCGTATTAAATTAGAGAGAAATATAGGAAAACTGATTATCACTCCTACGTCTGCGTCATAATTTCGTTAGCTCAGGTTTGGATACATCAAAAGAGAAACGATGGAAATTTAGGAGTTAGAGAAAGAAAAAATAGTCGTAGAATATTAAATTTATTAGTTTCCGATTAGTTTCAGTCGACGGCTTAACTCACCTTCCGAATCGATAATTCCCGAACTCAATCCCGTAAAACACTAAACACAACAAAATGCTCTGTCTTCGTCTCCTAGAAGGGTCACTAATACGACATCGATCTACTCGGCACCGAACCTACACTGAAGCGCGAATCTCTAACAGGGACATTTCGACATGAGAGTACCGATCCTCGGACAGCCGAAGTCGATACCCAAACGAGAATAACTGAATAACTGGATGGGAACTTGGGGCTTTATGATTTTGTCATGAGGAGTGCGTGGAGTACATACGGGACGGTGGCAAGGATGAGAATGAGGGGACGAGAAGAAGAAGACGGGCGTGCGTGAGAAGTGCTCCGGAGGGAGTTGCGGGCGGGGCTGAGAGTTGCGAAGGAGGATGGGCAAAGATGGTGGGCCAAGTGCCCAAGGGAGGCGTCGGGGAGTGGGCGAAGTGGGAGGGAGCAATGAGGGTGGGAGCCGAGCAATGCGGGGAAGGTAGCCCAAGACGGCTGGGAAGGCTAGCGGAGGAATACGATCGTGGGGAGTTTGCGGCAGAGGGTTGGAGTGGGGCGGAGAGATCTTTGTGTGGATGGAAGTGGGGTGGGAAAGAGCGAAGTGGATCCGACGTCGACGATCCGCCGGTGCAAGAGCAGTCGCGGGTGGGCGCGATGTCAAAGGTCGTGAAGCGGAGACACCCGACTATATAAGGGGAGTCTTCTACTGCTTTGCTAGCTCAGTCCACTGTGGCAGTCTAAAAGAGAAGGTTCTTTGGAGGATATAGGTGAGTACCTGAGTGGGCATTCGAAGCCTATTTTTTCACACAGGAGTGTATTAGGAGAGTGATTTCAACGGGTGTTGTTGCAGGCGTTGAAGTCTCCGGTAGCGAAATAATAGAAATAGTGCAGTGTTCCGAAGAATTAGAGATTCTGTGATTATTAACGTTAAATTTGACTATTATTCTATCATAGATTTTGATAAAAAATAGCTGCTGTTCAAATTACTGAAGTTCGCCGACGAACTTTTTGTTCTCTTCAGAATTTGATCGAAAATCTAACGTAAATCGTAGAAAATTTTCTCATGACTCGATAAATATACTAGAAATATACTATTAATAACAATTTAGAATTCTAAGACTAAATTAAAAATTGCTTTCATCGTTAATTCTATTGAGTTATTCCCTGAACTAGATCCTAAGAAAAATAATCGAACTATTTGAAAATTCAATGAATCCGAAAAGAAATCAAAATTCATGAAAAAATAATGCAATTTCTTTTCATTGAAGCACCCATTACTAGATTTTCTTGAAATTCGATTTTAAACTCATAAAACTTGCAAATTATTTTCTTTCCTTTCAAAAGTTTAATTCGATAGCAAATATGAGTAGATAAACGCCAATTTCTAATTCGAATTTGTGAATTTAATCCGAACTTTTTTCACTTTCCCTTTCAGTCATTGAGTAGTAGCAACCATGAAGTGCTTCATTCCTCTTGCCGCCATCCTCACGGTGGCGATGGCTGGTCTCAGTGAAGTCTCTGTAAGACTTCCATTCCTCAACCCAGCTGGAGTGACTTACGTTGGCGGTCCTGCTCCAGTGGGCCTTGCCGCCGGACCCTATGCTCAACCTATTGCTTATAGCTCTCCCTTCGCCCAGCCTGTTGCCCCAGTAGCACCTGTCGCCCCAGTAGCCTCTGTCCATCACGTTCCTGCCGTCGCTGACGTGCCTGTAACCCACGTTGAAGCCACACCAGGCGTCGTACAGAAAATCGTAGATGTTGCCCACCCCGCTGTTTCTACCAGAAAATTCCACGTACGTCGCCCCGCTATCCAGAAGCAATTCTACGATATTGAGGAACGCGTGGTAGTTCGCCCCGCTGGATCTGCTTTGGTAGAGCTCGATGAACCCCTCTCAAAGGAACAGAGAGGCCCTGCTCTCATCAGCCGCGCCCTTCACCCACTCCGCCCACTCCCAGCTATCTCTGCTATTCCCTCAATCTCTGCTATCCACGCCGTCCCAACTCTCGCTTCCCTGCCTACCATTCCCTCTGCCCCAGCATCTACAGGATTCCCTTCTGATTCCATTCAGAGCTCTCCTGCTCCTTCCCAACAGCCTCAGCAAGACTCTTTCAATGACCAAGATTCCGTTTCCATCGAGAACCCCGAATTCCGTGGAGCTCAGAACCAACAGAATGACCAGGAGCAGCAGCAACAGCAGGATCTGCAACAACAGCAGCAGCAGCAAGATCAGCAGCAACAACAGCAACAGCAGCAGCAAGATCAGCAACAACAACAGCAGCAGCAACAGCAACAGACCACCGAGCAATTGATCGCCAACTTCCAAAACCAGATTCGTTCTCGCCAACAGGCTTTCGCTCCCCAATTCCGTCAATTCCTTGCCGACAGAGATCAATTGGACCTCCGCCGATTCCAGTTCGAGTCCCTCGAGCAGCGCCAGCAGAGCCAGCAACAGTTCCAGCCTGAGAACATCCCCCAGCAGCAGCAGCAGGAACAGAGAGACCAACCCGCTCCTCAGAGCCGCCAGTTCCAGCAGGAGCAGCAGCAGACCTCTCAGGGACAGACCGAGGCTAGATTTGGTTCCATCCAGCAGGAGGATAGACGTCTTGGCTCAGCCGAAGGCCGTTCTGTCTTCCCATCTCTTCGCAACTTGGACTCATCCACCAGCCAGCAGAACCAACAGCGCTTGATCGACCTGTTGACCGCCAGAGGAGGCGTCGCTGAAGTTGGATTCGGCCGCTCCGGACACGCTTCCGGTGCCAACATCGATGCCGGTGGCGTCCGTGCCCGCGTCATCTCCGCCACCCCAGCTCCTCCCTACGCCGACCCCACCGGAGAGCGCGTCTCCACCCGCAGGGTCGTCGTCTCCCGCCCAGTTGAGACCCTCCAGGAATTGGATGTCGTTGAGCCCGTCACCAAGCTCGAGCGAGTAGCCGTCAACACCCCGACCATCTTCAAGACCGCACGCCTCGGCGTTGCCCGCGTCCCTACCTCACTGCCCGTCATTCAGAAGACTTACGCCCAGGCCGCCGTTCCTGTTCTAGGAAAGACCCTCGCCCACCCTGCTCTCACTTACTACTAAATCGCGTCCCCTTAAGTAAGTTTTTGCTCAGAGCCTTGAGTCCGTCCAGAAATGAATTCGATCGGTTAATGGTATTTTGGGCCACTCAGGTGGCACATATGGGAATTCTGCGCGAGTCAGAGCCCAAACGGTTTATCTCTTATTATTGAAATCAGAATAATGTTCTTCCTAGGGTCTACCTAGGAACGAATCAAAATTTGAATCTCATAAAGATTAAGTAAATTATCTTCCGGTAACTATTTTACTAACTCTAATTTCGAAATATCTAAATTCCAATAATCATGATTGTAAGTTGTACAGATTTGAAGATCTTCGTAAAAGTTTGTTTAATTCTCACCGCTGAGATAAGATCGAGTATTTTAACAATCGACGGGTACTTGCAAGCGTGAATGAGTCGTATGAGAGTAGCTTAATATAGCATGAATGTTGTTTATTATTTCGTGGATTTATATTGAATACCGCAACTTTGCAACGTGAGATAAAACTGGAACGCATTGATTCCCGCAAGCAAAAGTTCCTTGCCATTCATTATACTTGAACATGAGTGGCAAGGAACATGCTAGAACCGTCCCATATGTGAATTAATTAACTTAGAGTGCCGATGCCTTCCTTAGACGGGGAATGAGGCTGAAACATATCGACAATCTCAAAGAATCTTTCACTTGATCGATAGATTTTCATCCGAATCTATCAGTTTGATCACTCGAACCAAATCGATTCCAAATAGCTCTTATTACTTCCTACTGATCATACTAAGCGCCACAATGGTTGCTAACAGGTCGTCGCCACATTACCCCTAGGCAGAGAGAAACAACACAGTATGAATTCCTGCGCATTTTTTCTTGCCTAGAAACTTAGTGATATGTACAGAAATATTGTGTATAAATATTTGAATATATAACAGAAATCATTGAATTTTTATTTATATGAACCGACTAATAAATCTGTAGAATATGAAAATATTTACATGTGTGTTTTATTTATAAACCTCATTTGGATGTCTATGAAAATAAAGTCTATGTATTTGAAAACAAGAAATACGTTCTTAAACATTACGACTGATACTCTCCATTTCATTGATGGAATACTTTGCAAAATTTGCTGTTCTTAAAGGTGCTGTTTACGAAATACGACACTTAAAAATTAAATAAATGAACGTTCCTCCATAATGATTACGTAAGAGTCTATATCATCATTATAAGTGCAGAAAAATTAGTTTACTTGTTACAAGAGGCTTCTTTTTATCCCACGCTTTGCATCGAGAGACGATTAATAAAGTCCAAGGTGAGAGAGAAAGCTCATCAACCCTCCCAATCTGGTTTCGTCTCATGTGGAGCGAACAACCTCTTGACATTCAAATTCGAAAAGATTCGTGGACCACTGCTGAAAAACTGGTACCGAGTCACCGATGCAAGTTGGCGTTACATTAGCCGAGCAGATAAATTTCTGGGTTAAGCCGATAAAAAAGTACCCCGATGTCAATATTACGTAACCTCCCCTTGAAAAATTCCACCCGCTGCCCCATAACACTACGAACGTAAATTTGAAGTTTGTTTATAACTTTTCGGTTTGGTCCATAGAATAAGAGATTTAGAAATATTTCGAGTAACGAATGACAGGGCGTAGGGCATGTGAATAAATCAGAGCATGACCACCATAAAAAACGGTATCGATGATGGAAATTTGAGCAGCGTATGTCTCGTAACAGAAAGTAAAAATAATTTCATCCAGTTGCGTGTGAAGATATTTTCTCAAACGTAATTTGCAGCGACTGCTAGAATAACTTCGAGGGAATATATAATTGAACTTTTAATAGAGATTTTTTCGCTATCTAGGATAGATAAACCGGTTAGCTTTATTTAATATTAAGACCCCATGAACACCTTTGATTTTCACTCCTCATTTGTCATCCTTTCGAGACCTCTTAAATGTTAAATCGGAGTACAGTTTGACTAAGGGGATCTTTGACTTTTCAAGCCCGCACTCCGGTTTCGAGACAATACTGCCCCGCCCACTGAGGGACCTACTAAGAATTCAGACCTTGTCCGAGTGTCACCCTGGGCGATATCTTCTTGAGTCACCCCCACACTTCTCATCTCTCCCCCCCACTGTCCTCATTCTCTCCACCCATCTCTTACATTGCCACATTTATCTCTCGCTCGCTTTCACCTTCGATAGAATCCTTCCATCCCCCCTCACTTTCTTCTGCTCTCTTACTGCCATCCTCGCCTCCATCTTCAACATCAACACAATCGATAACATCTCAGAATTATACTATCGCCACTCAGATCTACCTTCGATGAAGAGATGTTCGTGCTCGGAATGGTCTACAACCATTACATTCTTGATGTCATTCTCTATTTTCTTTCGCATTTTTCTTTATATTCAACCCTCTGCGCATCTCGTTCCTTTCCAATAAAAAAACGTTGCCCAAGGTCTTACGTTTTGCTCGCGATGTAAGTAGAGGAAGCTCACTATTCTCAATGTCGACCTAAGAAGTTTAAAAAATTATTTGAATTACAATTTTTTATATTGCATGCATAACGCGGAGAGAAAGCTACTTTATTATTTCTTGCTCATAGCAAATATCGCTTGTCCGGTGAATTTGTAAACTCGAAATAATATAAATAAAAGTAATAAACTTACGTTCGGAGTTGAGTAGAAAGATTGATTTGTGATTTAAATTTAGACATTTATACGTGTTACTGTATAAGAATAATAATATTTCATGTTATTACCATATTTTTTTGTTCGATTATACTGAAAGATTCTTGGATATGAATTTTTCTTCAAATTATCTAAATAATATTTCGTTCAGTTTATGGAAGACATTGTTATTATGAAGATTCCGAACTAGCTCCATAGATCTAGTAATAAGTACGTGTATTATGGTAAACGATTATGAATTTCCATAAGTTCAGGTGTAGATGGAAATCGAAAAGTGATCGAATTCGTTCATCGTAAACTAGCATGTTTTGTGTCTTTCAGCCGCCACTCCCATCGAGAGATTTTATGAGAATCATTATAATACACGCGCACGCAGATCACGAATTTGGGAAATCGGTGAAAAAAAAGGGTTGGGAAACATGTCGTACGCTTTCGTCATTACGGCAAAGAATTCGATTTGTGCTCAAACGAAGCCAAGAATTCTCCACAGAGATTTTCAGGCATCAATCACGTTACACCACTGTACCGTTGTCTCTGTAGTAATAGGAGAACGCCTCTCCTTCGATAAGACATCGTTGACATTTTTTTTCTGCTCGTCTTCGTCCGAGTCGTGAATATAGAGGAGCTGTTGCATTAGTTATAGGGGAGTTTCTTCTCGAAAATTATTACATAGCGTATGGGTGAATCCTGTCGTAAACAAAACAAGGAAATTCGATCTTCTGGATAACGTAACCGAAAGGTTATAAAATATGAACGTGGGAAGAATATATTCCTTGGAAAGGACGTGTTACTAATTTGAGTAATACGTTTCGTATTAGTGTATCAGTTTGTTTGTGAAAAAATCCGTATGTATTTACCTTACTAAAAATATAATAAAATATAAGAAATAAGTTGACGAACATCACCATGGAAATTATTTATTCTGTTCGTTCTTTATCTTTAACAGATAATTTACATATGGTGTATGTTTATCAGCATGACACTGTATTCTTACAAAAATAAATGTAATAACTTTTTGTTTTTCTTGAGTCAAATGCAGTTTTTCTTTAGTGGAAATCCTTCATCTCCAAGACTAGGATATATTCGAGAGATTCATTGGTTTATCAATCATTATATAAAATTAATAACGGACAAGCTTGGGCTCTCTATCTTCATACAGAATCCTATTCAAAATTAAGTCCACTTATTTAAATCAATCCTTATCATCCTGGCAGGGAATACTATTTTGGCATTATACTGGGGAGTGGAGTACAAGTCAATATTGTGTAAGAAAAAATGAAGCAATTTGAATGCAGACACTTTCCGATACGATACAGTTTTCACCAGGTTCGTCCAACAATTGGCTCCTTTTCTTATGTTACTGACTTCCCACTTATTTTTAAGTCATAAATTTATAAGTTAGCTTTCATAAAATTTCATTTATACATAGAACTAGCTGTGGAAAATATCCAGACAATCATCCACTTATCACAATTCATATTCCGGCTTTAACTAATAACTCTAAAACGAGAAGTCTACTCATGCAGAAAATTTTATTGATCAAGTGATATAGATTTTGTTACTAAGTTCCCGATCAACCAAATTCCTTAAAATCCTTGATTCATCTTTGAAGGAAACTTTTAATTCCTACGTAAACAGACTTACCATAAGAGTATCTTGAATATGGCACCTCATTATTTATACCATTATAAAATTCATCTTTAAAAAATCATTTGGGCCCTATGATGAGATTGTAATTTGACATAAGTAATAACTATATTATTCTAAAATATTAACTGCTTCCTTTAATACCCGTTTATATAATGGCTTAGCAAGTCAGAGATAGACTAAAAACTAAAATATCATCAGTCTTTAATAAAAATCAAATTAGTGGTTTAAATGAATTGAAAAGGACATTTAAAAGAAAAATGACGATCTCTTAAAGAGAAATTGAATGAGAAAAGGAGTTCGTTGACATGTCCTCATATTTGAATGCTACGAGGAACTTGTCATGCCGTTTCCTGTCTGTTCAAAAATGCGAAGTGCATAAATTATTCTCAAAATTTCTACTATCCTCTTCAGATAATGAAGTGACCTTCACTTTGAATTTTATAATATCAAAGATAACCAATACGAATATGAAATTCATATTCTATGAATAAAAAAATATAAAAATATGGAGACCTGAAATAAATTTTCCATAGATCGTTTCTTAATAAGAGTACAAACGTAAAGCTGTTTCTTGGATTTTTTTTTCTTAAAGAAGATTAAATTCAGAGTTATCCAGTAAAGGAAGAAATCAGCGGAAAATTTTCTCAACTTGAGATTAGGAGCCATTTTTCTATAGACTATCAGTTTTTAACAGACGTGAAAAATTCTGATAGGCACAGGACTCGAACCTGTGAGCTCTGCAATTGGCAGATCTGGGTTTGACTACCGGTTCTAAAAGACTTCAAAGGAAAGATTTTCACTTATTCTGTTTACTTTTCTGTATAAACTCAAAACGAATCCTTTTCAGAGCTTGAAATTCAAATCCTCCTATAAATATCACCGAGAGTTCATGAATCCAGCCAAGATGGAAAGAGTAATTTTCTCCGAAGATTTACTTCCATTATTTAGGTACGGCGTAACATCTTCTTCCGATCTTAGTAAACAGAGCGCTTTCACAATGCATCGATAAATCCAAAGTGCTTTGAAAGAGAGAGTTCGGTGACAGAAGCAGGTTGCCAGACATTCTTCCAACCGAATTTCGATCTTCCCATAAAATGCCCCTCGCCAAAAAGATATATACCTTTAGAGGAGTCGAGTGATTGGACTTAGGCAAGACTCGTATTGTTGAAGACGTCATAAGAAGAGCAGGTGAAAGTAAAAACACGGAAGATGTCGGCATAATCACAATCTCTTCGAATATGGATGCTCTGTCATGTGCTATCCTTGATTCATTTGAGGGAAAAGGGCAATGCAATTATCAGGGTTCGGGAGGAGGTTTAAAAGTATTAAAGGTAGATTCGAATACTATAAAGTTTTTTGAAGTCGCAACTGTAGTAAATAATAAGATGGAGTTCGGCAACTAATTTCAAATGCAATAGTTGCTTAATGGTTGCATATTATCAAGTTATCACAGAAACATCTTAAAATTGTTTTCATTGAGTAAAATAAAAGCATATCGATACACAAAAATTTGATTGAAAAATTGATCTTGCATATTCAGTTTCATTTTCTTTCAGTAGTAATGAAAATTGAAGATTTAGAAAGAAGATCACGCGTGAACTTTAGTGAAATCCTTCATTCTTTGTTGGCCATGCTATGCTATTACGTAAATTCTACTAATTTGGAAAGGAAATCCTTTTTAAGTTCAAATAAACTATTGATAACTATCCATTACTATATATGCATTTAATGCCATATACTTTATGAATATAAATAGCACAATGTCTAAATTCTGTCTACCTTTATTCTAAAGATTATATAAAGTGTTTAAATGAACATAGCATATGTATTTATTGTACTATTAGTACCATACAGATTGAATCATCAAGGATAAGTTTCCTAAGAATATTTATGACGATAAAAGATTTTATATAGCTACAGGGCAACAAAAAAATAAATGCATAAATACAAATTTTCATTTTGAGAATTCAAGAAAGTAAAAGGGATTGCGACTGAATACGAATCTGAAAATTGGAACGATTCCAAAACTCACGGGAAACATTATCTTCTTCTCAAATTCACCTTCTTTAATATTCAATGCTTCTTTTCATGCCGTGATACATGACTGCTCTCCCGGTTCTATCTTTTGCTTTCTTATTTACTCTTCTCTCCTCTTTCAAAGAAATATTGGAATTATTCCTCTACTCCTTTTTATTCAGAAATTAATCTAATTCTTCTCTTTATATGTGTATATATATTTTATACTATTTGAAGATCTTATTTTCATTTTAATCCATTCATATTTTTAGAATTAGTTTGATTTAAAAAGTTGATATGAGAAGTAAAATATTCAGTTCTAATACTAATAGAAACAATTCAAAAGTTCTAAAATATCCAAGATTATTTAAATTTCTGCAAAATTTTGTTGGAATAATATCAGTGAGAAAAATATATTATAGAAGAATTATTACACATTACTTCTCAATGAATTTCAATTCCTGTTTTCAATGAACGATTTAAAAACATTTCCTTTCTGTCATTTCTTTTCTCAGAAATTCTCGGATGTGATTTCTTACACTTTGCTTTCAAGACTTGTGGGTCGTGAGGGGAAAACAATGGTATGGTTCCCTTGCGGTCGACGAGTTTCGGGCAGTCGTGACGCAGTGAGTGACACGAGATGAGAAAACCATTCAAAACGCACACGTTCACCCACTCAGCACGGGCAATTCGTGAATTATTATCTATAAAAATCCAAAACGGTCGTATCCGAGTGATTCATTGATTCATTCGCGAACGAATGTCAATTTGAAGTCGATAATTTGGCAATTTATCCAAAAAAGACTCTCACATCATTTTGTGGCCAAAAGCTTTACAACTTATCCTTGATCTTCAAATGCTTTGAACATCGGGACGTACGTATTGACCACTGATAATTCATTCTATACTATATAATAATTTTTTTTCTTTCCCTCTATTTTTTTCATTAAAAGAAATTTGTTTTAAACTGAAAAGTAATATGTTTGGACGATAATGGTAAATTATATAATTATGTTATCCTAACGTTTCTCAAGATTAATACGAAAATTGTAACAATAAACAAGACGTGATATATATTCGTAGTAAAGCAGAAGGTGGGAGATATACGCTGCGTGTCTGGCGACTGTCCAAGAATGAAGGAAACCCCTTGGAATATCTCCCTTAGGAAGTAGTCTATTGTGATGACACATTGGTGACCTACAAAAAATATCATACACCCAATAATAACAGTTATACAATGAATAACTGAACCAAGGTTATGTGGTATGGCAATATTCTTTGACTTTTAGTGGTACGATGTCTTTCTATAAATATTTATTTAGTTAAACTTTAGGTCCAGCATTTTCAATAAATATTATATTAATAATGGAAATGGTATTTCTGATTCCGATGCTTGATTATATTAAAATTGAGTATATTTTTAAAATTTCATTTTAGTTACGTTACATTCTTTTCATCACGAGCTACAACCCAATTTAAGGCTATATTTCGACATAATTTTTCTTTCATTTATTTCCTATTCGTTAACACTTGTTCTTATAATATCTTTCTAGTAAGTCCCATATTCGTATCGAAGTTCCTTATCAATAAAAAACATCTTCACGCGATGAATCTCGTACTCCTAATCGCAAGCTATCTTAACTAAATATGATTTGTCAGGTGAATTAAAAGCATATATATTTAATTACATATCTTTAAGGTATGCTCTTTCATTAAATTTTATTTTATGAATTAGTTAGTAAATAAAGTTCGCGGTTCGACGTATAATAGGTAGAACGAGACCAAAATTTCGCTGCGGACAGGATTCGAACCTGCGCGGGCAATGCCCATTGGATTTCAAGTCCAACTCCTTAACCACTCGGACACCACAGCCGATGTCTAAACCGGATAAAATAGTAAATTATTATGAACTGCATACAAAACCAAGATAATTTAAATCAGTTACCTTCTAAGTATGCTACTTCTTTCCAGCTCCTATCAAATAAATCACCTTTCATGTAAATTTTTAACGTTCGTATGAGCACGATTATGACTTTAAATTTTTACATACAAGCGATAGTATTATATAATTATTAGATTAGATAGATGGTATTAATAATAATAGAAATTAGTTCAATTAATTCAACACATAAGCCTACTATTTGACTCAATCAAACTTCCGGTGGTAGAAACTAATGGCAGAGTATACGAGAACTTTCTCATTTTCTACTATAGTATACAGTATAAGAGGAGCATCACTTCCCTTTCAATGTAAAGGTGAAGAATTACTCTGAACCTGACATCTGATCATTTAGCCACAGTTCATTGACTTGTCTAATGAGAGAAAGTGACTGCTACCTAATCACTATAAAGAGTGTTTGGTTTGGCGCTTGTAATTCCTTTGGTTACACATAAACAAGATGTTATGATTCTTCTTGATAAATTCTTGAAATGAAAGGATAGAGGAATTACGTTGACAAAAATTTCTTCCCTACTATTTAGACAGAGAATAAATAAAATATATAGGAAAGAATTAAGTAATGCAATTGTGGTTTAATTGATGATTATGAAAATTTACATAGATTCACCGTTCTTTCTAGTAGCATTAATGTATTCTGAGATATCTCTTCACATCCTAACACACCAAACATAAAATTAAGCATAAAAAGTAAGTATAAATACCTGAAGTTTAAAAAGTTCACAGCAAAATATTCACTTTCCCATGACGTCAAACTATACTCCTTCATATTTGCCTAGTATATTTGATTGATTTATTTAATATAAGATTTCTTATAGACAAAACTGCGAGGAGATCTAATATTTACTGTAAATGGGTATACATATATAATGTTAAGGAACCAAACAATCGAGATTTCATACAAAAATCTTTGAATAAATAGAGATTTCTTAATTTTTTTATTTGTAAGGTTTAAATGAAGTTTATGACGAATCAGAACTATTTTTTTTCTAAATGCATCCTCAAGGTAAATCGAAATAATCCTTTCCCTGTGTCTTGAGTCTCAATCACAGCCGAGGGTTAATTCCGTTAGAATTCAGCGCCTCTGAAAGTTTGCGTGATCATTTTTAACACGCTCCTGAGAGAAATACATGCAACTCTACCTTGAGCTATTCTTCTCATACAATGTCACGTTCAATATATGTTTTGGATTATCTTCCCAAACTTTCTCTCTCATCTAGGAAACGAATTAACACAAGATAGTAGATTTACAAAAGTCAGTCGTCGTCAATATATTAAATTGAATATCAATCAAGAAGTTGTATGCTATAAACCCTTATTTTTTATTGTTTACTATTGTTTAATCATTTACTTATGTGTGTCCGTAATTAAAGGAAACTGTGTTTAAGCTGATGTAACTTAATTAAAATTAGATTGCCGTGTTACAAAAATGAACGAAGTTGCACAGTTTTCCTTTCCTGTACCCCAAATAAGAAAACTTTTAATAGTTAATATTATATAGATTAGTCATTAAATATATTTTAGGTGTAAATTATAGGGTATAAGAATATTGTAATTTATTTCTTTCTTTCATCTCTATCTTATCGCACGCATTCACTTTTACTTGTACAATGTTTACTATGTATTTTTATTTTTACGAATTTCGCTGTGTATACATTTGAAATACTTACTTAGAGAACTCACTTACGTATTTTACAGTCCAAAGATTTCTGTTTGATAATTGACTGAAAATCTATAAAATCCTACTATATGCGTTGAATATCTCAATTTTATACTTTCAATTATTAAATTCACTTACTTGACTTATTAGCAAAAGCTTTTAGGAGAAATTTTAATCGATAAAATAAATGAGAGGAAAATGAAAGTCTTTTCCGTCAATTAAGAGTTTGAATGTTTTCGAATTTTATTATTGTATATCTATTTTCTTGCCTCTCAAACCCTTTACTTTCTTAATGGGAAAAACCTACGAATTCCTATCGCTCATATCTATTTGTAAACATAGAGGGAATACATTTTTAAGCAGCTTAGAAAAGTCAATTACTCCAGATAGTTTCGTTTTGAAAGATCCACTTCTGCGATAAGGCGTGAAAGTTGTGACCTTTATTGGAGCAAGTGGATAAGCGTTTTGAATTGAAAAGAAAAAATAGGCTTGGCTAGAGAAGCAGGAAATGAAAGAGATAGGACCAAAGACATAAAATGAGATTACACTCTTCAATATCTTGAGTCACCATAAACAACAAAGACGCGCTCTGAATCTCCAATTGGACTCTGATGTTGCTAGATCATCGAATAAGATCCACTTTTGTGCTCAATCTTTGTTAGTTGTATCTCTGATAAGTGTTAAAGTTACTGTAAAATATTGCCCTGAATTTTATTC
This sequence comes from Pantala flavescens, assembly GCA_020796165.1. Classification (NCBI taxonomy): domain Eukaryota; kingdom Metazoa; phylum Arthropoda; class Insecta; order Odonata; family Libellulidae; genus Pantala; species Pantala flavescens. Next base: position 13,504,339 of record CM036879.1, on the reverse strand, counting down.
TCGATTTTAGCTTACGAATATGCATTTATTAGTATTGCCAGTTACCAGTGATTCTTCTAATGATCCGAGAGAGACAATGGATATTTTACTTTCGGCCAAGCTAAGCTGATGCGCTGAGTGAATTATTAGTTACGTTATGTACTAATTTTAGGAATAATTACGTAATAGCTTGAGTCAGATATAGAAATCCCGAATTGGGAAAATCACCAAAGTCGCTAAAGGTTAGAAGATATCCTCTTACGACATCTTGAACTACATTTTGCAGGAAAATGTTGCCAAAACTCTGAAATACTGTAAGATGAATTCCTTGGAAACATGTTTTTAGATTCAATATCTTCTGATATTGGATTAACGGATGTAATGAATAAATAATTAATTATTATATTTTTACTCATTAAGTTAACGCGCTATGTAGTTTTCAGCCATTGACCACTCGTGGTAACAATATTACGATTAAGATGATTAGAAATTAATATAAATATAATGAAATTCTCCCGTAAATAGAGGAATTGCCAGCATAGATTAAAATGTACTTCTATGAGAGAATTTAAATGAAAAAAATGTATGAGATAAACTGGATAAAGAGTAGGTAACTGCTTCTTCAATCATTTAGGGGAACCTTATACCAAATACAGTTGTATCATTGATTATATGAAATCTAAATCACCCTTGTGCAATAAACCGTAAATTCTAATACGAAAACTGAAATAATACATATATTTGTTAAAAGAAAAATATGAAAAGACATTTAATAGAAATAAAATAATTAAATAAGTAAGAAACTGAAATATATTATATCGAACTCAAAATGTTTTTGGTAGGTAATAATAAAGGTGTGATTACGATAAGATTCGAAACTTTGGGTATTTTGTATTTTTTATTTTAGTACGAATTGCTACGTAGAATAATAGAAATTAAATACATATATTATGTTTTATAATATATTTGCCATGAATTTTCTTGGTCAAATATAATTGCAAGGCACTTTTACGAAACTGCTTAAGATGAAGTAAATTTATTCTAAATTTTATCGTACCATTGATATAGCATTCCTTGATTCAGAAGAATTTTATTCGCTTTTTATTTCGAGAGATAATAGAAATAAAGAATTTAATTATAATTTATTAATTTTAAGTATATCTTAATAGGATATTTTAACATTATAATGTAAAATAATTTTTTATCTTGTAGGCAAGCTTACGAAGAAAACAAATTTTAGTCACAAGAATTGGGTGACTTCTATTGATATATAACTATATAAAATGGTGATATATTTCACAATGCATGCATGAAGGATAATATTTTTTGAAATATATTTCAAACAAAAATTGTTAAAGAAAATCTTTTTCAAGTGAAGTGTGCTAGAGAATAATCGAATTTAAATGAAAAATTAACGATGATAGTAACGGGTTATACTCTTCTTCGATTTATAATTCCCGCTGAATGTTAGAATTCCGTCATGATCAATCGTAAAAGTTACGTCCGCTGTAAGGGAGGGCAGAGGGAGCAGTTGATCAAAAGAGAAATCTTTCGATTGAGCGCACAACCTGCAACCTATGGAACTTTTACAGAACTTCTCTCATTTGAAGTTTTTCTATTTGAAGCGGTAAATATAAAGAATCTAATGATAATTAGATGAATAATATATTTGTGAAACATATAGAATCTTTATATTATTAATTTATAAGCCTTATCAAACAACATGCTTACTTTATATATGCATGAATTACGTTTGAAGAAATGTTGTTTATTTGGATACAGGTAAGACTGAGAAATAATAATAACGTGAAAAATTAATACTAGAATTAGAAGCGTCTCATGATGTTGTTGTTGACTAGCATTGTTTAAAATTGTATAACGACTCTAAAATTATACGTATGAAAATAATAATCGTGCAAATAGTCTCTTCCTCTAATGAAAAAATTGGATTAGAGGTGCTTTAATTCCAAATTTGTAAGTGGGGTCGTATCTCTATTTTTATAAGATGTAACATTCGCTCAGAAAAAAATTGTTTAACAAACAACTAAGAGAATTTATTTAAATAGTGGGAGAAATTATAGTTATTAATCAAAAGCGTCAATTATTTATCATAATTCTGGCAGCGATAGGATGTGGGTAGTATGTAAGATGCTAATGCCTATGGATAGCAGTCTCGTTGCATTATTTGCCTTTAGCATGTTGCCGCCACGATATAAAATGTTTTCAAAATTCATAACTTTCTTCGCAAGGTGGCAGAACCAAGCAGACAGACTTTGGTACATCAAGCGGTGAAAAGCTGAATCACTTCGATTCGTAAGATTTCCCTCCCGAATAAGAGAGATATTTGAAAATGTCCTAATTGCAAAGTTTCATATTTTCATCCGCATCTATTACCTAGCAGGTTTTTTTATCCTTTAGCGATGATATTTATCAATTTAGAGATAAGATGCATTCAAGCAATACATTCCTAAGAACTCAATACTTTAACGATTATCAATGATATCTTTTTTGATCAATAGATTATCAGTTAGGCTCAACTACAAAGCGCTCGATATGGTGGTGAGCTAAAACTAACTTTGCAAAGGTCTTTTAAAAGACGCCATGTATAGCTAAGATGGAATAAAATTAGGAAAAAAATGCATCTAGAGTTTCAGAAGAGAATGACTGAAAATAAGATCATAAAGCTGAAAGATGAGGAAAAAGGCGATATTTACTACAGAATATAAAAAATATGTGACTAAAGTGACGAAATACATTTTTACGTATCATTGTGAGAGTGCAAAACTGTCGAATGTGTGAATTTAGCGCGATTTTGAAGACTGTGTAGACAACGATACATAGAATAATATGCTAAACAATATGCAAAGGAGGAAAAAATAAAGTCGAAAGAAGTTATAACTCACGAGATTTGGCTATTCTTCTTCCTCAAGATTTGATAGTAGCTGTCATCTCATAAATAATGAAATAGTTGCAGAAACAGTTGGAATGCCTGAAAATAGTGAAAGGAAGATTGCATACGTATAGCGGATATATGCACTGCCAACCGTAGAAAAGTAAGAATCTAGAGGATAAATTTATACGACCGATTTTTTAGACAAGAAATTTAATAACTGTAGATTAAAACTAAAAATACTTAGTAAATAAGATAAGCGATAAATATCCTTCCCTCCATAGTTAAAAATTCTCCTTCACTTTTCCCTTTTAAAAAGCACTATAACAAGCTTCTTTTTCAGGAACAACAAATCAACAATAGTTAAATTCTATGTTATATACACTAATCAAGAATATTGTCATTATATAAATTTGCTTTTTTTTGTTTGTTCTTTACATGATTATATTGTATGTAATATTATGTAATCACATTATCCATCATATAATTTTATACGTACCCATTGTTTTGTAAAATCCGTAACAATCTATCTGTATTCTATTCTACTAATTTTATATTCTTATTATTATTCGTTTTTTGTATTTTTTTCTTCTTTCCAATTTACTATTATTGTATGATTAATTACATTAATGTATTCAGGCTAAATGGAAGATGGGACTTTTTAGTCCCAATTTCGCCTAATAAAGACCTATGTATGTATGTATGTATGTATGAATGTATAAATACATTTCTATAAGTATTTTAGAATTTAAAGATGAAAATTGTAAAAAAAGGTGTAACTTTATAAAGATAAAATATTAAAATAACTATGCTCTAACAATATATCTAAGAGTCTATATATGTATTTGTGTGTGTGTGTTTTATTTATATTTTTTATTATTTATTATAACATTATGTGTTTTATATTTTTCCCAAAACTGACTCAGTATCATGAATAATGCATGAATAATATAGGGCGAGGTAGTGAAGGGACGCTGGGAAAATATAAAATTCCCACCGAAATTCTATTTCCTCACTCCTAAACACACATTCACTACTACTTTATTTGAACAGTTGTGTCAGTCAAAACCTTCCAAACATTTCCAATGCTTAACTCGTATTCAAGAGCCTACACTGGCAACTAATTAACCATTGTAGCATTACTGTTGGTATTAATTATAAACATATTGAATGGAAAATCATCAAGATATTAATGTAAAAAAAAGGTATGACGCGTAAATAGAATCAGAAGGGTTTCTAGACAAATTAAATTACGAAACTTGTTAGTAATAAATTAAAAATTATTTTTATAGAGTTCAGAAAGGCATAAATTATACTATATATATATAGTTATAAAATGTACTCATCGAAGCAAACAGTAAAAAATTAATCATGAGATTTATTCAATAATCTAATGAATGATTGAAAGTGATTCTAAATCACTGTAACATTTTCGTCCATAATGAAGTACCTAAGATAAAAATGTTTCACGACCAAACAGTCAAAGGATCAATTTATAGAGGGCCAATAAACAATACTTTCTGCAATACTTGAGATTCTTGACGTTAAACAGCTGAATATATTGAGTGGAAGGTTTAGGGAAAATGTTGAATGTATAAAAAAGTCAGTCATGGTAGGCCACAGAAAAGAGGGCAACCTAATGATATAGTCTGTAATACAGGTATTTCTGCGAAACAGGAATCACGATTTTAATTTTAGTAAAGATGTAAGGAGAGTTAAAAAATGATATTAGATTGTGGTTCGGCTTCCCGGATGAAAACAGAAGACAGGAAAAAGGTTATTTGAAAAAATTATCAAAGAATATGAGTGGTTAACGTAGAAATTCTATTATGACATGATTAAAAGGATTTTATGTATCTAATGAATAATTTGGAAATACTACCACGTTTTTACCAGGAAAATAATTTTAATGTCTATTCCCGAGATATACGTAACAATGTAGTAGTTCTTTGATATTGTATAATAGGAAGTTCTTGATAATTTAACTTCAGTACTATTGTACGTCTTACATATTTGCTTTGAACCGAGTATTCGGGATTTTTATTGTTTGCTCATGTATACATCAGCAAAAACATCATGACATTCTAGTAATGTAAAAGCATCCGAAATTCTTAAATCAAAAGTATATTTTAAATTCATAAATTTATAATAAGATAAAATAAAATATACTTCCAGAAATATTCCTTTGTTCATTATTTGAATTTAACTCTTGATATTCCAATCATAAGATTAATCTGTATAACATAAACTTCTAATTAATATAAAATACGCATTTGAATAGAATAGAAAATTCTTTAATTATGTAGAATTCTGCATATAATTAATGTGGATTTGAGTTGAAGGGTCGAAGATCTAAGATATTATTTTTTATTGATAGAGAGGTTATTAAAAAAGATTACTTATCTTCTAGCAATCTTTAAATTCATATGACGGGTTTGATTAATATCTCTATATGCATATAGAGACAGACTTCCATATACCTCAAATGAGTCATTACTTCGAAAACATAAACTAATTCGTACTTAATACTTTTTATTTTGTTTAGAAGATGATCTTTTTAATCGTAAATATCTAATAAGAATAATTTCTATTAAAATGCGTATGATAATAATAATATAGTGCTTTTCATTAACTAGAAATCTTGTTTTCTTATACTGAAGCGACATAATTTCATTTATAGAATTTTAATCTTGAAGAGTCTGTATTAAAATATTTCTTTCCATTTTATTCATCCTTTTCATTTTCATGTTTAACATGCTGTATTCCATAGAAGTCATTTATTAGAACCGAGTGTGTGTCTAACTGGCAGCATTTTTTCTCGTAACATTCCTTTCCATATTTTAAATTTTATAGTGCGATAAAAATCATATCAAATTTAATTCACTTTATGTGATTAGCTTAACAGTAGGGTTGTGTTTTTCACCAATATATTTACAGTAATTTGTTTATTACCCTACTGATGTATGATTAGATTAGTATCTTCAATCATAATTAAATTACGAGAGATTGAATTCAATTTGGAAGAGGAAATTTGAAGGTGAAAATTTAACTGTTGATTTATATTCCAGATATGATATGTAAGATTCTCAAATTATGATAAAGAAGTGGCTGGGAAACGAAACGACTTCCTCTGACAAGTTGGTGTGAGCGTTGGTGAGCGGAAACTATAATCAACTGATGTAAGAATGGAAGTTTCTGTAATGTAAAAGAAACCTACGTAAACAATTTCAGATTACGGTAAATCTATTTTTCTGGGAGGGGGAGGGAGGAGGGAACATTGCCAAATACAAAGAAAATTCCTAAAATTATTGTTTTTTTTCCTTAAGAACTAGCTGATTTCGAAGGGAATACATATAGTTTTATTCCTATGTATACAAGATGGGTTAGCGCATAATGATAACCCTCGTTTACCTAGAGTACTACTGCGCTTATCAAAAATAAAGTTTCATTTATTTCCATCTTGTTTATTCAATCCTCATATACATTACTCTTTTACCTAACTAACGCATTTTTAAGAATAATTATTGGTCATTTAAGAGTGCAACCAGATGTGGAAATTATGTATTTATAAGTATTATAATATTGTAAGTTATATAAGTTATAAAAGTTATAAATCAAAATTTTTATATTCTAAACAAAAATCATTATCAAGGAAAAGTCCTCTTCAAGAATGAAATATCTTACATACAGAATAATCAAAATAACTATCGATGAAATATAATAAGCTTAACTAGGTTTCCTTTTAATCTGATTAAAAATTTTAAAAATAACTGAAAATGAGATAACTAGAAACGATTTATATTTTTAATTATTGCTGAGGTAAAGTTTATATCTTATATTTTAAGAAAAAAGAATTATTATTATATAAATTCATCTTAAAAGGAACAAACAATAAAATATTTAAATATTGAAATATACAACCTCATTAAATTTTCAAAAAATCTCTCAATCCTTACTAAATATCCCGGATTAGAAAACTCAAAGTACATCGTACTCTAAATTTCACGCATCCTGTTGACTTTTACCCATCGGAATTTTTTCACTTAGAAAGCTTCCATTTAGATCCGTGTTTTGGGATACATGTAATCATTAGCCTCCTCATTTTTTCCTCCTTTCGTTGGACCTCAAACACTTTCCTCGATCACAGATCAACTTTCCATTGCGAGTAATACACCTATAGCTGTCCAACGAAAGATATGACTTCTCTCTCTGTATAGGACCCCGAATCGGGGGACCTGCGTGGGTTCACCCTTCTTCCCTCTCTTCCTATACATCCTCGCTTCTTTTCACTTTCTAATCTTGTTTTAGGCTGTTTGGCTCGCCCTACTTGGCGACTCTTTCCGAATTCCAGGGGAGGCCTGGCAATGAAAAGTAACGTTGCACCGGTTTATGCTCAACTTTCGTTCCTATTTGCGAAATTTCAGCGGGTTTAAACCTTCATTCGTTACAATCTTCCGCAAAACACCTTTTTTTTCGAAGATTGGTTACGAAACTGCAAACTCGTCATTCGGCACTTTATGAATCCATTTAACACTCACACACTTAGGCATGCGATTATCGTAATCAAGTTATTTCGAGGATTTTTTTTACATAATATTCTTGTAGTTAGTATATGCATCATTTCCCTTGGTTTGAAAGGACATGAATATTTACTTCGTCGTTGCATCAAACCAGGACTTTTTGCTATCGAGTTTACAATCGAGGAAAAATTTCCGGGTTACAATTTATTTCAGGCTCAAGTGAATTAAGAAATCAATTGCTAAATCAGCCGAAAATTTCCACATTGATGGTATTAAACACTCATAAAATTTCTTATCGATAAGCTATTGATTTTCGAATGCTTATCAAAAGTAGATCGAGAACATAACGAGATTAGCACAAAGAATTCAAATATTAATATTTTAAATACTTATATATAAAACATTTCTTACATTTTCGTAAAGGTTAATGTTTAACAACCTTTTCTATTATTATTTTATTGAAATAGTATTCTTTACTTATTTACTTAATTGATTTATATCAGAAAATACAATATTCTCACTTTATAATATTCATTTCTCTCTCGCTATTATAAATCGGTTATTTGTAGCTTATAAATATCTAATCACGATAAATTTTAAATAGCTCGACAACTTTTCTGTAAGGAATCCTGAAATCTTCCTCATTTTACAAATATATTTTAGATACCTCATTGAAATAATCACCTGAAGCAGAACAGATATGGATGTCACTAAACAAAACACCTTATTAAAAAATAAATTTGATGGGAAGCATAAGCATATGTAGTCATATGTGTGTCTAACAGTATCGAGAATATTCTCAGTGTTGTAAGCCCGTCAGTTATTTGCCTGCAACATAGTTTATCAAAGCTTCACACGAGTCCATTAAGTTTTCTGAAAGAATAATGAAATAACCGTGTGAGTGGAAAAAAGGGAGCGTAGTTTTGGGAAAGTTTCCGTTGAGGCTAATTGGCTAGCCGAGGGCCAAGTAAACAAAAAAATAAGCCATTACTTTTCACGGATATTTTGGTCTGAACGCTCTTATTCTTTCGGACTGCACAATGAAACAGAAAGTGAAGTGAATGCTCGTTAGAAACTAATTAACATAATAATTGTTCAAGGGATTTGGAATTCTTACCTAATAATTTACTTCCTACATATCATACATGAGCATTTTTTTGAGTTTACCCTTCTGCAAACACTCTTCCATGAGTAACGTATGAAATATATGAAGAAGATTATATATTACTCATGATCATATTTAATTCTTTGTGAATTGATATAAAATTACTCTGTTAAACTCTCAAATTGCTAAAGCTATTTTACGTATTAATAAGATTGGAAGATGATCTTGGTAGATCTGGCAAGTAACCGATATTCTTGATATCATTACAGAATTTTCCATTCCATACAGGAAACGAATTCCTACATCTTGTGAAAGGAAATTGTCGTCTTCATAAGTTACGTTTGTCCTCCTTGAAAACTGAAAGTTGACAGAAATTTCGAATGGTAACCTGACTGAGAGAATCTTCCAATTATACTAAAGCTGTTTTTCCAGTTTCGTTTGCCTGTATTTAAAAAAATGTTCTCAGAAGATGTTACCAAGTGTATTTGCCGCATTAGCAGTTTGGTATCTTCACAATGATTTTCGTGTACCACCTCCAACTTGTTTACAAAGAGAGGTAAAAAGTTTATTGTCCAAATTCAAACTTAATTAAATCTCATTGTCTTGTGTTGTCGAGAAATTTAAGTGAAAGAGGAATCAGTGCCTAAATGAAAGACGAGTTATTCTTTGCAATAGGACTCTGCAAAATTCTCCAGCGTACTTCCTACTCGATTTGTATTCATTTTCATATAACTGAATTCTTAAAATAACATTGCATAAGTTAAATAAAATAAACACACTCATTGTTTCCTTTCACTCGAAAATTTCCCTTTCTCCGATTAAATGAATATTTTTTGTACTCCATTGTACGGGAGAGAAATTCAAATCGATTCATTCATTAAATTTTCAATCAGTGAAATTAAAAAAGATGTCTTCCGTTCTAAACCGCAATTTCCATTACGATGGGACCTGTTTCAACACGCGATCGACAAAAGAAAAACGAGTTTCGTTATTACAACGATGTACCATCATTCAGTCAAAGCCATTGTTGTATTACGTGCCCGTACAGTTATGTACGAAGTATGAGCAATTCTATCTCTTTAACTTACTTTTTAACCCCTCCACCTGTTCCGATGATAATCGAAAAGGTTTTTTTTTCATTTTCGATTCCCCAAATTATCTCGTAAGCGAGAATAATACGAAAAAAAACGTAACATCACGAAAAAGTGAGCGGTTCGATTCGCAATCGACGGCTTCCGACGAAATCGACCATTGGCTAAAATGTTCTTCCGCCTTTGGAAACTTATTTTCGTCCGACACAATTTAGAAACGGAAAACGATGGACGTATCGTATGCGGAAAAGATTCCTTTCGATCTCCTTCCCTTCGAAACCTTTTGTTATGGTCCGAAGTTTCAGGTCAACCCATAGCGCTGTTACACCAACGAAAGGGAGAAATCCCGCATTTTGAAGAATCAAGAGCTGATTGTTTCCATAGGGTGTCTTGAGCAACGTCTTACTATGGGAACGTTTCTCGAAAGAGGTCGTAAACGACTAAAGTACGTACTCCATGATGCGGAATCCAGGCGCATGAATACTTCGACGGATAGCATCAACGGAGACTTCGAAAGCAGATCCATTGCTTTTCGACGTATACAAAAGAATCCATGAGCATAAACACGAGCTTGCACGTACGGCTGGGTTTCCTCCGAGTGAATCGGTCGGCCCGTGACCTACTTTTGATACTCTTCACGCACCGCTCGGGTGTCCAGTGGGGAGACGGTGCGAAAAGTAGTGGAAGAAGACAATGGTGTTTGAGTTTAGAAGGGAGAGAGGCGGTAACTGATGCTTGCCATTCAAACTACACGGGTTCTTCGTGTCATATCTATGCATTTGCGCCGGGTGGAGAAACTCTTCACTCGTGGACGAACATATGATCTCAATCAGGGTTTTCCAACTTTCTGTCCGTGGTCGGTTGATGAATCATTTAAACTGGTTCTGCAGCTTGCCGAAAGTTTTGCGAGTAAATCTGCGGATAATCTCTTAGAGGTTTAAAGTTAGGGACAAGATTGTTCGTAAGTGGTAAAACGGCATCCTTTTCAATCGACCAACACAAATCGTTTTATATATTTCACATTTATTTTTATAATGAATTTATTTATTATATACTTTACTTACAAATTTACCTGAAATATTTATGTTAAGGATGTTAAATCATAAGGGATTAAATTGAGTAGAGTGTTAAATACCCCTAAAGTATAGGTGTGTATTGAGTTTTTTAAGTACTTTTCGTGGTTTTTAGGAATTTTTACATCTATTCCAATTATAATTCTCACAGACTTATGGTCAAACACTACGAACGTGAAGTATTCAGTTTGTTAATGTAATGAAAAAATCGTTAATTCGAATAATTCCGATTTTAGTTATTATATTTATTTCTACGTTATCCAAACTTTTTAGGTAACAGTCGATAAAAGAATAAGTATAACATACATATGCCGACCGAAACAGCTTACCACATTATTTCTATTCAAGAAAAGGACATGGAAAAACTATAAATGATTTTTTAAAAGTTCTAAAGGAGATGAATCTAATATTTTTCTGAATATCAATACACTATATAGCTCCATATGGAAACTTATTGTCATTTCTAGGTATTAAAATCTCAACGATGAATATAAGAATCATCTATCGTATTGAGGAATTTTTAAGAATTGGTCCAAGGCAAATATTTCTCCCCTGATTTCTCTAACCAAATCTATTCAAAGTTAAGGAAATATTAAAATTATCGGTATCGTTTCATTAAAAATGAGCGAAGGGATTTTAATCGGTCGCATAACTGCTATGTATCTCTCTTAATTGCAAATTCAATCATTTGTATAAAATTAGGGATTTTAAGAAAATCTCAAAATTTATGTCGAATTGTTATCAATTTACTTATACTATTCGTAGTTTCCACAATGTTGTGCTTTCTTTAATTCTCATTATAGATTCCTACGATGTCCGGCCTATTTCAATTGAATTTATTACTTAAATTTCTTTTAAAATTAACTTTAACTGTATTAACTCCTCAGTTCTAAATGAATTTTGTATCGTGAACTTTGTGACTGTATTCTTATATCGGAATCTATTCCAAGGAAATGTGATAATAACCCGCATTCTACTTTATTTTAGGATTTTCATTAATATAGTAATAATCGTATATGATTCTCATTTAAGTTTAATATATGTCAATTAATTATGATTAATAATTCTATGCTATAATAGGCAAGATGATGTGTTACAAAGTGTAGAAACAGTTAGTGTGATATTTTGTCACAGCGTAGAGATGTTTTCTCTTTTTATTTATAAGACTATCACAATTTGGGCCTAATTACGGTGTCTTACTGTAATGCTATAAACGGATAACTTTGACCAATTATTCTCGGTAGAACGGATGAGTTGCACCAAAGTGATAAGTTTTTTTAAGTAAATTCCTCCCAAATTCCGAAGCAAATCAATTCGGAGAAATTCTTGAATTTATCCGCCGATCCGTGGATGATTTGCGAGGATAACTAGAGGGTTACTTTCGATATTGTTATGCTTTCTCCACAGAATTACCGATATCATATTGGCTTAGCAACCAATGAGTTGAAGCAACTGGCATAAACATAATTTTTTAAGACTGGCAGTAATAAATTGCGAATAGTCCTTATACATCTTGAAGATTTCTAATTAATCTTTTAATGCTGTATACAAGTTAAAATTTAAAATGCTTAATTACAATGGTTTAGCACTCCAGATATGGATTTAATTATTCAAAGATAAAAGTAATATCTTACTTAACTTTTAATAATGGTTGAATGTAATAATTAATTTCTAAGTCACACGTTCGAGCAAAAGTAATTTATTATTAATTTCTCAGCAAGGTCTTGAAATAAACTTCTAAATTTATCTGGGGTAGAATATTTCGAAAAATGAAAAATCAATTTTTATTATTGGGTTTGCCTAATGGCATCCTTTTTAAGAAGTATATTAATCCTTTAGTTACTGGATAATTATAAAGATACAATTCTAATTTCAGTTTTTCTACAGTTAATTATAGAAAAAAGAATATTCAATTCTATATATACTTCAATAACGTATCACAACCATTCCTTCAATAGAAATCGAATAAACCTCAAATTCATTCATTAGAGATCGAATAATACTTCAAAGAAGTTTAAAAAATTAGAGAAGATGTATATAGGTCATTATTCAAACTGAGCACTGAATAAAATTTGTATACAATGAATATTTACCCAGCAATTTTCTGCGTAGATGATGTACGAGAATGATATAAAATCATGCAAATGCTGAGAAAGCAATTCATGCAAATTCATTGGCATCTGTACTCATTCCAGACGATTCTATAGAAATCACGGGTTCATTATATTTGGATTAGATTGTAACTGAAACAATGGAAGAGAATTGGAATTTTTGCAATTCTATACTTTGTATTGCTATCCTTGCAATTTAGTAGGCCGGTGATTGTAATAATTTTGAGATTTAATAGTTTAAGAACTTTCATATAAGCTCCAAAGGATGCATTCGTCCTGAATTATGTGATTGATAAAAGCCATTCTGTTTTATCAACTGCTCACAAAATAAAGCGTTTACTATCCAAAAGAACATCTGTGCTGTTGATTTTTGTCCCTTTGTTTCCATTCTCGTAAATTGAATTTTCACATTGCTTGGTATTTACAGTTAAAAATTAATGACTCCGTGAATAAAAATTAATTTGAGGAAGCAAATGTAAGATGTATCGATAATCTCTCAGATAATCGGCGGAAATGAAAGCATAGTGAATGGAATGAGAAAGAATTCGTTGAGATACTTTCGTTTGAGATATTTCGGAGAGTGACATCTTTATGGCCTCAAAAAAAGCTGAGTAAGGCTAATATAATTAATTGTTAAGATATTAAGTGGATCATATGTGTGCACTATTATTCTTGATGAGGTGCTAAATATTTTAATAGTCATTAAACACAACAAATGGTGAAAATAACTAGTCCATGTTACGATTGTATCTTGTATCTCCAATTTCATATAATTAATTGAAATAACAAAGAAACTGAGATTACTTTTTTTTTAATTTAACCGAATTATATTATATCCGTATCTATAAACTTACGATTAACAAGGATCGTTACTTTACATTAATATCGATAATATGTTTCTATCCACACAAATTATTCAATATTTAGTTCGATTCTACAATTTTACGAAAATTTAATGCAGATACACAACATTATTTTTTCTTATGTTTAACAATTATGAACTCAAATCACAGCAAGATATGTTAATAGAAAACTTAATTGTTTTAAACCAGCTAAATAACTTTACTAGCTTGTAACTATCATGCAGGTTTTAACCTCCACACCTCCAAAAGAACAAAGGTTTTCATAAAATAAGAAATTCACAATAGAATTGGGCGTATAATCGACATAATTATTTTCACACCAAGAAAAAACTATGTGAAAAAGAAATTTTGGGATTTTCTGATAGAAATAATTTTTTCTTGTCAGTTCAAAAGTAACTTTTCTTCGCACATGGAAGCCGAAACTTCGAAGTCACCAGCAGATACTCTTTTAAATAATAATGGTAGATCGATAAACTTTTAACCTTTCAGTAATATTTAAATAATAATAAGGTTTACGATAACTTGTTTTGTAGATTAATAAAAAATGAACGACTCATAATAAAAAAGTGCAGTGAGATTATACCGAAAGAAACAAATCCCATTAAAAGGGAAAAATATCGTTTGTGCGGGATTCGAACTCAGGACCTTAGAGATTTAATTAATCCAATTTTCACTTCGAAATATCATCTATTTAAGTATGCCTTCGGCAATATTATATATTCACTTCTAAATTACCATGCAGCTAATTATTTAAAAAGTATAATTTTAAATCTTCTTTCAAGGATTGTCTTTCGTATTCGATAGCAGACGAACTTCGCAGTATTGTGAATATAAACTTGACTCCAAATAGACGTTTCTGCGCATGAGCGCGTTTAGTTTTTCAGAATTTCCTCCAATGAAGTATTTCCTCTATATAATAGACGAAGTTCTTTGGTTCTGCGGACGGATAGACTCAGAAGAGGACGAAAGAAGAAGAGAGAGAGCTACGAGAGTGAAAGCGATGGAGAAAAGGCGACGTTCAAGAAAGGGAGAGTTGGGATGAGGGGAAGAGAGAGAGCGCTTCCTAAAGGATCCCCTTTCTCCTTCCGATGCCTCAGTTTAACAGTGGGTCGTGAAGACGACAGAAGGAGAGAGTTTCCTCACTGGACTGGGCTCTTGCCATCCGCTGATTTCCAACTCGGAGCATTGCAAATTCGAAGGTAAGCCCGTGAGGAGAGAGCGCACACTGAAAATAACTCCCGCAACCTTGTCTTTTGTTCTCTTGTTGGAAACGTCGGGCGTGTACTCGCACTTGCATCCCTTTACGAGTGAGCGTGTGCAGACTCGTTCGGGGAGTCGATCGTATTTTATCGAGGTACGGATATACGAATTTTTCTGAGTGACACTTGTTTCTGAAATTTTACGTTGCGAGCTCTTGAAAAACGTAAGTATAATTAATTGTTTTTCTTCGATTACATATTGTATTTGCGTATTTATAAGATCGTTTTTGTGTTCGTAAGAGATTCATATTTTTTCATGGAATCATTACATACGTCAATCCTCATATCGATAGTTTTTATTTCCAATGTATGGGTCAAATTTTACCCAATTGTTATGATTTTATTCTGAAACTTTTAGTGTTTGAATGAACAATTATTTATTCGTGGAGCGTAAATTACAAAAAATCGAAAATTCAGAGTTTATTTTACAGATTTCAATCACTATTTTCTTAATAATTTTGAATATTCTTTGGAGGAGCTTTAATTAGAAATTAAATTTCGAGGAATAATTAAAGAAGTATTTCACAGTAACTTTTAATATTCGTGAAATAGCTACATTATGAAGTGGGGGATGAGAAACGGTTCGATCTACTTGCTAAAACGGAGATTAATAGATAAATAGGAGAGATACAAGACTGGGTTAATTTGATTTATATCGCACATTAAATGAGATGTCGTTTATGTGAACGTGTATTAATGTTAAGGAGAATTGTATGATTCTTCATGGTATATAGATTATATTCTTATAATGTAATTATATGATATTTTCTAAATATATCCGCTAAAATATTAGGTTGCTCGGGAAAACATCCTACTCGGGCGTTGAAGTCTCCAAGCGCAAGAGCCATTTATCTTGGAGAATAAAAATTATTAATCAGATTTAAGCACACGCGATTTTCTCTTGTGTCTCGGGAATTTCAAATCGCACATCCTCTTAAGCGACCTTTCACCTTCCGACCGTGGAAGCCGAGGAACAAGTTCCGGATCATTCTTATTCGAAATCAGGAGCTCCTTTCCATTCTTTCGGCTACTCCCAAACTTGTTTCCTTCCTCCCACTCGACCTTTTCTAATGCAACTGGTCTTGATCCCACGTGATACACTAAATATCGCACTCTCTCCGGCTTATTTGCACCTTGAAAAGCCATTA
Organism: Pantala flavescens; assembly: GCA_020796165.1. Taxonomy (NCBI): domain Eukaryota; kingdom Metazoa; phylum Arthropoda; class Insecta; order Odonata; family Libellulidae; genus Pantala; species Pantala flavescens. The sequence continues at coordinate 13,488,300 of CM036879.1, read as the reverse complement.
TAGTGGAATCTTTAGAGCCTTTTAAGTTTCATAACCACAACGCGTTATGCAAAGAAAAACAATTTCAAAAGGTAGAATGTGTAAAAATAACTCTGAATAGAATAGGAGGAAAAAGGTGTTTTTGGAATATAAGTGAAACTTTTGTGTGTAAATATATTTTAAGTTTCCCTTTAATAAATTTCTACGTCGTATTGGTAATTCAAATTTGTAAATTTTTTCTAGATTGGTCGAATAATATAAATATTTAATATTAAGAAGATTCAGTTTTACTTATCATTAATATAATAGCTGTAGCATATAATAATGACTAGACAGGTGAGGTCATTATAACATATAAACTCATGTGATATCGAGTTGGGACCACTTTCACCAAATATGAACAAGCTTACCCCTTGGCTATCGGGGAATCCCATTTCACGTACGTTAACTGCATGTGTGAATAAGTTGATTGGAATCATGTGATACTACATAATCTAAAAAATAAGCTAAATATATCACAGTAACTACCTAAGAATTATTTATCGTATAAATAAATATTTATCTTTACATATAATGAAGTTTAGTTTGTTTCAATTCCTTCAATTATTTTATGAGATCTTTTATATATATTAATTCGTATTATTATTAGGAAAATCGACAATAGATATTCATTATGTAACATCATCATTTTAAGAGATATTTATGTCCCCTTAAAGTTCTTTCAACTTATTGAGAAACCTTACTTAGAACGACCTTGAATATGGAGAAAGTCTAGCGGAAAAAAAATTCAATCATAAATTCCTCTAATCGAAAGCATCGCATCAAAACATATGAACGGATGACAATCCCAAAGAAGACCTTCAATAAACCGTAAAATGCGACTAAAATATATTGAGTTTATCGATACGTGAATGTAGGTAACGGACGCGTTCCTTTCGTTTCATAACATTCTTTCGGATTTGTATTCAACCGGTGCCGTATTTCTGACCCAAGGATCTGTCAAAGGATCGATGTCGACACAGTTTCCAAAACCAAACCCCCGATGACTCATTTCGGAACCTCATTATCGTCGAAGCTTTGACAGCATAGGGAGAGAACTGACCTCGCATCAGCATTCTGAAGGGTTGCTTTTCTCTTTCCTTTTATTGCATACGTGAGTGGCTATTGCGATAAGGTGTCCACTGCGAATGACTCGAGAGGCGCGAATAAGATTTTCATTTACGTCCGCTGACGGAATTCCAATGGGCAGAATAGAGTCATAGAACAGGTAGAACTTATATATATAATACGTACGTCACGTAAGTCATCAGCAGAGACTTCGTGTGAAGGGACAATAAGTACATTGCATTACAGTATCTGAAGTGCTGAATGGAGCTTACACTTGAATACTTGGGATTTGATTATTTTTATTCTGATTCAAAGTATCCATTGATAACTCTTGTCATCTTCGTGCGGAGAATTTTACTATGTAGTAAAATACTTCTTTTTTAATTGAAAAATTCATGTAAATTGATGGCGCAGTATTATTTCCACGACTTATCAAGGCTTAATTCATCATGCACGAGTACATAGGTGTTTTAACTGTAATGATTCGCAAATTATATGACTATCTGATTTTGACTCAAGGCGTACTTCATTTTAGATAAAAAATATTATAATATTATTTTACAAAAATAAATGATTTTGAATTTTTCGACAAAATATTTTGTAATCGCGAGTTCTCGACTCAATTACTTGAAAAAGAAACAAAAATGAAATATTACAAAAATGAATCTAGGTGGCATCTTCTTTGTTATCTGAAACTATATTTGAAGAGAAATAATGCTGCTTTGGGTTATATTTTTCTAACAGAAACAGGGTTTTCAAATATCTCGCATCTATTGTCACCTAATTTACGCTAGGTACTAAGAGTAATATAAGCATGATAATGCACTTTATTAAATAAATTTTCTTCACTAAAATATTAATGTATGCAAAATAATTATCGTATTTTGTATAATATTTGTCATTAGTTTCGTAAAATACAAGTATAATTTTTTATATATTATAAATATTACAATTACAAAATTATCTTATGTGAACTATTCTTCTCATTCAGAAACTGATTTCAAAGGTCAAATTTAATTTAATAAAAATTGAATTCAATGCATATTATGTAATTTTGATACTAAATTTATCAAAAATATATACTTGAATAAATTCAATTTATCGCCAAACAATCTTCGAGAGAAATCGTGATTTTCTTATTTCCAATTTCTTTAATAATATTTTATCCTCATAAAACTAGAACAACATATATTAAGAATAAGTACAGCACCATTTCCTATTACGAGTTTCTATAAATCGCTCTCGATTTCAACAGTTCAAGGAACTTCCCTCCGATAACATTACGGTAGAGATTACATTATATTACTACGTTGGGCACGAGTTTTAACTAGATAATAGAGGGATAATTTATAATGACCTCACGAAGAAAATCACCATTAGAGCAAGTGAAACCGAGTTCCATTCCCCGTCCTTGGTTCCCTTTCATGCACTGAGATCACGAACTAAACTATGTTTACTCAGCTGCAACAAACATTAGAGCCCTTAGTGCACTTAGGCACGATACCCTCAGAGAGGTATACCGAGCGTTGCACGAATTCATCCACTCAAAAGATATTTATGAGTTTTTCAGATGGATCTTTTGACAGACCGATTCACCCTTTGATCATTTCGTTGTACTGATAGTCTAGAATGAAGATGTTTACATTCGTTTTATAGAAAACAATTCGTTAAGAGTAATAAACACTATTATTTTTTTAAGTTATGATGTTGGATAATGGAGATGATATAGGTATCTAAATTCGAACTGTCTCTATTCGAATTGATTATTTTAAAATTTAATCCTTCGTATTTATGGGTGAAAGAAATGACTTTGAAGATTTCCCACCGAAACCGGTTGTAGTAAAATTAAACTGTGGAAAATCTACAGTCATTTCTTTCACCCATATTCCATGGCTTTCCATAAAGTTACGCCGAACCATCTACATTTTATAGTCATAGTTTTGGATTTTATTGGATTTTTCCCACGTTATGAATGAAAGAACTTGACATAAATACACGCCTTTTTCATAATCCTTATCTCTACTCAGATTTCAATTTATTTATCTCTAATCAGAATGACCTAAATTACATTCCTTGCATTTCCACCTTTCGTCTACGTTTACGCCATACGAGTAATGGTAGAAGTAACATTAATACACATAAGAACATTACACGAAATTCTGGACGAAGCAAGCCGAGGCATTAATCTGACACGGGAGTATATTCTAAAGGGTTAAGTGCAACCAGTTTCGGGTCACGGAGTACAGATCGAACCGAGCTGAAACATGACTCTGGTGCAGCATCAATCTCGCTGTTGGGTACTTAGATAGTCCATTTCTCGACTTAACGTAGCATGACTCGTTTTTTTGCGCCCACCGTTTGGAAATCGCTATTTCTGCATCCGTCGAGTGCACTATCTTAGCACTCAGAAGCGTTTGTCCCTTTCGCAACCCTTCAAAACCCTCAGAGGGCGGGAAGTGAGAGACGTTTACTCTTTTGTGATGACATGCTAGTAGCCAGTTGCGAGATGCTGGGAACAAAGTTGAGAAATTCACTCGGAGAGACATCTATTTCATTCGGTGAATTAATATTGTAACACGTGATGTGTTAATATTTTCCCTGACATAATGATCCCACTGTAGGTCACTTTTTTATAAATACTTATATAAGAATATATAAAATTAAGTGAGGAAATTTTACACACCTAATTCTGTTAAGTGATCGAACCTGTTACCCTTAAATTATAATTTCAGTGTTTTATAAAAACAGTGTTCTAAGGAATCACTGTAAGAACGAGTTCTTACTTCACTCTAATGAGAGTATTAATTGGACATTGTGGGTCACCGTCATAAGTTAAGGATTCAAGGAAAAAAATGTACTCTGAAAATACAATACTTCTGCTTTATAAACGTTCTTGAAGAAAAATACAATAAAATCATCAAGGAAATTATCCAAAATGATTTAGGAATAATATAAAAATTGGAGTGAAGGATGTAGTTGATCATCCTTAAATGACCAGATACAATCTACGAAAGACTCTTCTATAATCTATATGAACGCACACTAATCTATATATGTTATGAGCTAAATGAAGGTTATGAATCTATACGTAATTTACAGGCCTCTAATTTCGAGAAAGAAATAGGATTACAAAAAACTAACAAAAATCTAGCAAAAGATATATGTTTATGAAGAAATTATTTATTATACAACATTCAGAGATGCAAAAACTATGAAGTAAGTTTAATGTTGGCTGCATTCCATTAATATGAAGAAGCTAATTATTGAGTGAAAGCAATTTTTCAGTATAAATATTGATTGTTGATTTCAAATCCACGCAGACGACTACTTGTTTTTCCTTCTTTTGGTTATTTCTTGGAATCCTACTCAGAAACAGTTATAAACTCTGTCGCCGAAAAACAGGGAGTGCCAGAGAAAGTTATGCAAATATTTGAAGCGAAATTTAGTAAAACTGAACAAGGTTTTAAGTACAGAAGGTTAGTGGGTCTTTGGAATGTATCTCCCACTGCCAAATAATAATGCGTTGGGTTTCTGGGATTGGTTGTTATTATTAGTGTATCTGTGATAAATAATAGATAATTAATATATTAGGTATCAAATGATTATATTTCTGGAATTTAAATAGTTTTAATTATATGGATATGATATTTTTTACACCTGAATTTAACATAATAAGGGGTATATAATTACATTCTAACAGAAAGAAATATTTTTCATCTTTAACATAAAAAATATTCAACAATTCTTCCTAAACATATCTTTCTCAGCGGGCAAGTTAGAAAAAAAGCAGTAGAAAAATACAAGTATATTCGATGTAAAATTAAAATATGTTAAAATTGCTAACACGCTATATTTAAGGATTATATATAATTTTACACGTTAGCTAGAAATTTTTAATAAATGATCAACTAATTCTCGAAAGAATAAAAGTAAAAAACGCGTTTCAGATTTAACGTGGGATCGACTAAAACCAATTCGAACCGGTTTTCGGTGCGTTGAGAATCGGGATTTCTCTTTAACTGAGATGTGAAACGCGAGAAGAAGATTCATAGAAATAACAGTAAATCATAAATAAAAATTATTACGAGTCAAAATATTCAATACTGTATCAGTTTTATGTGTCTGGAATAATATATAATATTAATATAACTTACAAGGAACGAAATTCAAAATTCTGCGCATTTGCTTACGAAATGTCTCACGAACTGCGTATGGATCACCACATACAACTTACTCCCTTGATAAATTGATCCCTTCATAGATAATGTTACGCTTTTATATGATGATGAAAAGCACCATTGAATATTTGGTATATTTCCTCGAATGTAAGGAGACGGTCTAAATGTTCACCCACGAACACAGGCAAAGTCGATGTTCTAGTTTCAGATGGATTTTCTATCAATAGTAGACCAGGAATAAAACATACAGTGTTTTGTAATTCTTTGAAAATTTCATTGAAAATTAATTCATGTAATCATGAATTAATTTTCAATCATTCCTCTGTTCCACCAAAGTCAAAATCCCTTACCCTGCGATAAATTGTAAGAAATCCACGTATTTGAAGACATTCAGTATAATAGATAAATATTTTCTTCACGGATCTATATAATGGGTATGTTTATCAACAAATCTTGTCATCATATGGCTAATGTTTTGATAAAAAAGGAATATATATTCCGAATATTCTACCATAACTCTCTAGTATTTGTTTATAGAATTAAAAAATATCCTTCCGTAAGACTTTTTAAGTATTACAATCATACGATGGATGAGTTTAGATTTTGATGGGGTATCATTACCGATATCCAGATATTAGTAAGTATAGTTGTAGTAGTATTTCGGCAGATGTCTAAAAATATTCAAAATTTCAATTGATAAAGAGGAACAACCAATCCTTGATTAAGTGTTTCCGCCTTGCTTTTCAAATATATGGAACTGGTTTATCTTCGAGGAATTTCCCTCGGTATCAGATTAGCCTTAAACTTGTATTAATAGCTTACTTTTTCTTGAGCCCACTACATATGGAAGTGGTATTTCAATTGCTTTATCTTATTAACAGTAGATTACAGGTGCTTTATTATTCTTACCGGTTACTTCCACAGTGACTGTATTTCATAATTAACACGAATAACTTTAAATATCAGCGAAAGTATTATATTTTATCAACTCAAAAGGAGAGACTGAATTTATATATGCAATATATTAAGATTTGGCATCCTTGATGAATAAGTACAAGTTCAGTTAATCCATTTGCTAAAATTGAGATGCACAGAGAACTTAATTTCATGGCCCAAACTGTAGTAAATTAATAAAAAAGTGATCTGATTATTTTAATCATATGTATTGAAATTTAGCTGAAGCCATTCATTCTAAATACCTCGGAATTCATCGAAATGCTATTCCCGTATGAATTTCATCCATTAAATCAATCGTATAGTCTAATTCAGAGCTCCTTTCTCTCATGAGTTCATCATCTACATTTCCTCGACATATTTCATTAGTTTCGAAGAGTTAGTTAGTTTCATTAGAGCTTTCTAACTTATAATTATTCTCCTCATATTTTAAATTAACAACCTTTTGCCATTTAGCATTTAGTTTCCTTGACTCGGGAACGAGTCTTGAACTTAGAAGAAGGAAGATGGGTTTCGTTTCGCAAAATCAGTCGCAAACGTTTCCTTTCAACGAATTCATTACGAGGAAGGTCGGTGAGTGGAATTTCCGTACGAGGAGGATACTTTCTACAGCATTGCTTTTCAATAAGGACTTTTCCTTCTACCTCATTTGTACCTTTAAGAACATCCATTATGACAGGGTGCTTTATAATATTAGCTTACCAAAAGGAAGTATCATTGATGATGTTGATCGTTGTAATTATCGCTAAAAGCATATGAAGGTAATGAAGAGGAGAAGAGATGGTTCTCAAAGTGCCATTGCTCAGGTATATGATGAATAAACGTATTATTTTTTCTTTCTCCTTCCGTAAAGGCAAATGACTCATCCAACATTTATGACGAATAAAAATTTTTCTGCACGATATCGCAAATCAATTACGATACGTACATATTCGCGAATAAACTAATAGAATTCAAAACCACTCCTCTCTTTGGGAAGAAACGACTTTTCGAAGGAGAGAAAGAAGACATTGACCCAGTGCGAGAGGCGTTTCTTCAGGACGAAAATCCAAATTGGGCGGAGGAAGATGGGAAACGCGACTGACTAACACCATAACAGGTCGAGAGGGAGAATAACAAGTTGCCCTTTGCGTGCTCAACGGAGAAAGCCAGTTTAAGACCTCCAGCGGCCACCGATTTGCCTCTACGAAAGATTCTCTCGCTTTTATTTTTCCACGCAAATCAAATCGCGCTTTTCCTCATCCGTTTCTCCTCTCGGAAGTGCGTTCACTTTTTCACCCGTATCGCACGTCCGATAGCGCAATTATAAATGTCATAAGTCATGAGCCTCTACACGATGCTCTTGGTAGGTCCCTCGTGAGGAAGTGAAAGAGTTATTTTTATAGATTTGGTCTACATAAGACAGGCTAGATGCGGGAGAAAGCGATATCATAGCTTTCATCGGTTTTTCATCATTAATGGTAGATTTACGGGCGATACTTATCTCGGGATGTATCAGTGGGCTTGATGAGTGCCGGAAACAGTGTGTCGGGTTGTAGCTTATTCAAATTCCTTAACTTATTCGGTACACATTGAATATGATAGGTATGCATTATTATAGGTATCCAATGTATTTATTTATAAGATATCGATAATATTGTGTCACTATCATCATCATCATTATCATCCTTTCATGTCATATGTCCATTGTCATCAAGTTGTCTCCGTCATGCGAAGTTGATGCGAATGACCTCATGGCCCTTGGTTTCAAGGATTACTGCATTTTATAGTAAACAGATCAAGTCATAACAGCTTTCCGTGATCTTGTCACCAGCTCAGCCCTAGAGATGGCTTTTAGCACCATTCTTCCTGTGTATCATGAGCAATAGTTAATATAAAAGCAATAAATTTCTGGAAGAGCTATAACGTAAATTATTAAAAGCTTCTATTCTGTTAGAATAGTTAAATGAAGTTGAAAGTTTGAGAGTTCATTCTGTCATCTCGAGAAACCTTATAGGTTTTCAAATATTAGTCATATAGAATCCATTGAGCATTGTTTTAGTCTTCTATTAAGATAAATAGAAAAAAATAGGTTTTATAATTTACAATCGTGGCTTCCACACTTTGGGCACTTTGTTTTGTAGTCATCTAATATTCTACGAGTTATTACGTACATAAATCTGAATTCTAAAATTTTATTTTCTATTGCTAAAAGTACGGATTTTGAAGATACCTCGTGATTTACTCCTCATCTCGTGATATCACGAGATCCTTCCAAATATTGCAAATGAAGCTGGACCCATTTGCAGTTCTCTAGCTTTTTCTTTTATTCTCGGAACTTTAGAATACTGAAAATGTCGGTTCTTGAGATCCCCATTTATCCTTCATTACTTTATCGTTGTACAACCCTAGCAATTGCATGCAGACAAACTTAACTGCTATGAGGGAAACAATGCTCCAGTCACTTCCTCGTTTCAAGCAGTACCCCAATTCACAGAGGAATACTTTCACTTGTCTCTTTGAAACTTCGGTGACTTCACCAGTATTCTTCAACGGCGAATAATCGAAAAAAACGAAATATATATATTTTTTATTTTTTTCGGATTGGCACAAGAGGGAAACCTACGTCAGTTGACTGTACAAAAGAGTGAGGTTAATCAATCTCCATTCAGGAGAACAATCCCTCATCTTTGACAGGTACCGTTTCCGCCTTGGTGGACACATTGCGCAATGGGTCTTCCCTTAGGTCTTTCTTTCCATCTGAAACGGGTGATATGGCATAAATCCCACCGACTCCCTCCGTCCCAAACACAGTACATTCACATAAGACACTTCCGTGAAATGTTATGACCAATTATTAATAAATCTACCGTATTTGATGATCACATCATATAAACAATAAATATTCCTCTATCAGAATTGAAACACAATATATCTCCTTTGATAAATACTAACACTATTTAATTTATTTAGAGTCTTCAGTTACTTTGCTTCAAAAGCATTGTAATATTGGACACGTACTTTGATATAAGGATTGTATAAATGAATTATTACTTAAAAAGTTGAAAAATTAGACTTATCTTGACAAAAAGGGTAATAATATGCATACTATAGAAATAACCTAAACATAATTCATCTCATTTTATTAAATTATTCTTCTATTTTTACCGTTAATGACCCTCGAAAACGTCATCTTACACCCATGTGGAACATCTTGACAAGAAGATGGATGAAAAGTCCATCGCCTCCTAACTCTGGAAGCGCCGTTAATTAACAACAAATAACTTTCTATCATTCTCTCCTCATGGACCCGGCGCCTCATCGAGGCATTGACCTTACATATCGCTGGATATATAATCGTCAAAGACTGGAAAACAACATGTCCTCTTAGCACCGCCCTTGCTCTTGAATACCTCTCGATCAATCCTACGCCGTATCTTTTATTCAAGCCGAGTTTCTTTCGCCACACATTACTGTCAACCGCTCCAGCATATTTTAACTCGGTCTCTTCCGATCATAAGAAAGTTTCCCGTCCGAACACTTTCCCTCGAGTGACTCTCTGCCGAAGCGGTTCTCTCAAAGGTCAATGCCGCTGACCCTGAGATAATTGTAAACTTAATGAGAGTAACGCCGGGAAGAATCTGATGTTTAAGTCGGGTGTCGTTTTCCGGCGCACGTGGAATTGGGTGAAAGGCAACAATTATACGAAGACATCTGATTCGGTTGTTCCTAACGAAGTAAAGGAGCCCATATTTCCATCCTCCCCTACTCCCGCGTGGACACTCGGCCTCGAAACTTTCTCTCTGCTTTCTTCACGATCTGTCGAATCTCCCCACTCCACTCCGCCTATGGGCATCCCCTTTCTCGCCTCCGTTGATTCGATCTGCCGAGGCTCCTGCAACACTAATTACAGACACGAAATTTAACCGTTTAAGCTGGATCCTACAGGACTTTCTGCAATTGAATCAATGTTGACTGTAGAGACTGCAGTATAAGATGGGCAAACAAGCTTTTCTCTTTTATGATGTCGTGAATTCAGCAGCCGGATGCTTTCGTGAATGGTCGTACCACGCCTCGTTATACCGAGTGAAATAATGATCTTGTAAGGGCAATAAATCATTAGTTCCTCGCGTTTTAGTACGTGATGCATAATATTATTGTGGTGCCCTACACAACCCAGATCGTATTATATCATACTAATCACATTATACAAGTAATAAAATAGCTGAATTAAATCCAGTGTCTCGTGCTCATGGCTAATTTATTGGCACAGGATTGCACGTATAAATAGCTCAAGAAATACATTCAAAACTTTCTATCGCGTACAGCGGGTAGGAATATGATTTATATACGGCGTCATTTTTTGAAGAGCAGTGAACTGGATATCTCTGTGAATGCGGAGCGATCTCGCGATAATTAATCGGATTGGATAAATTCAACTGTTTAGCCAAATACGTGTAGTTAACGGGAGGTTTGATGTCGATGATTAATTTCTCTTATCGCGGCAACTTTAACGGGAAAGTGCGGAAGTGCGGCTATAAAATTAAGCTATTAATCCGTTTTCCTTTTCTTCTTACCTAATTTATGTATTAAGAGTAGAAGAGCTCTCGTGTGAGGAGTGGTGTCTCTCTCTAGGGAAATGGAAGGGTATCTTCTAGTCACGAATGCCTCTCAGGCTTCAATTACGGCTATTAGAGAAAGTATTGCGAATATAACATATAATTACAGGAAGTACTGTTAAAAGATTCCTACGATTGTTTCAAACTAGAGTTTGTTACTCGATTTTCTATAAATTGGTTTTTAAAGAATGGGCAATAGGAAAGTGTCCGTTTCAAGAAAAGAGCGCCTTCAGCATTCGATTTCCTAAGAACACAAAGTTATATATTTCTTCGCTCTCACTTTCCAATCTATTTCAATCGAATCTTCACGGTTTCTTTTATGTCCACAGACAACCGACCTCGCGTGCATTTCAAGTGACCATCTCGAAGAAGCCAACCAGCAGTCCTCAGCATTAACAAGGCGGAAGAAATTGTGAGTACCACATCTAGATCTATATTTAATTACGTGAAGATAGTTCAAAACCATTCCAACAGTAATCAAAAACAAGATAATGGCTCCACATGATTCCGCGGTGAAATTTTAATTCCACAGGAAAGTTTCTCTTTCACCAAATATAACTTTCAGTTCAATCAAATACGACTGAAATACATCAAAATCGTTTCTAAAACTCTCATTTTAAAATCAGATCCTCTTGAAATACACGGCAATTCTCACACAGGTTCTATTCCTACGAAATACGTAAAATTAGGAACTATGAACGCTCTGCTAACTTCTTTATGAGGTAAAATTTCGAATCGCTCCGTTGCTTCTATTTCTAACTCGTTTCCTTTGAATGCTTCTTTTGTTTGCTATTTGCCCAAGAAAGAATTAATACAAAGCAATCGTACCCAACACTGATAGAGCCGATTCTAATTCCTTTGGAAGTATTCGTGCTGAGTTTCTTCACAGGATTAGAGTTTGAAATATCTTATTATGTAAGAATGTTGAATAAAACAGAAAATAGTATCTGATTGAATATTGAGTGTTGCTTGATAGATCTTACGGTCTTTGGCAACTTACTCCTTTTAAATTGCATTCCTAGCTGTTTTTATTCTTAGCTCAGAATTCTCTGTTTGTTAACCTTACATACATATTATAGTTATATATAGTGCATAGTTAAATGAATTGGAGGTTAAGTGTGAAAGGAGCAGTAGAGAGAGCGTTGATCTACAGCACTGATCAACGCTCTCTCTACTGCTCCTTTCACACTTAACCTCCAATTCATTTAACTATGCACTATATATAACTATAATTTATAATTATTTTATTTTTTGCAGCTCTATGGTCCAATATCTTCTAATTTTATTATTTATACTTTGCCTTTCTTTTCAGCAATCTTCTTTAATATACCATTGAAGGTTTTTAATTATCACTTTATTTATAAGATATATTTTAAAATTTAACATGATATGACTCATTGTTTGCTCTTGTAACATTGAAATCTTAGTATTCTGTTGTTTTATTATGTGTATCTTTTCTTATATACTTCTTGTAACTCTTATTGCATAATTGCCACATCTCGTTTTGGATTTTATACTGGTATGGGATTTTTAACTTTCTCTTTTGTGACAGTTGTGATACTTGATTAGTGATATTTTGTACTTCGCTACTATGATTTCCATTTCTTGATTCTTTTTAGTTAATTCTATCAGTAGGCTTGTGCAGGTTTTTCACACCCCCCTTCATCGTGGGTGTTTTCCTGCAGTGGATTTTTTTCCTAAGATTTTTTCTTAGGTTTTTCTATCCACTTAATTCTCTCTTACAATCATTATGTTTCTCTTTCAAATTCCCTTTGTATTTTAAACTTTTTTTCTTTGAAGAGGTTAGATGGAAGAAGAGACTTTTTAGTCTCAATCTCGCCTCCAAAATAAAGACCTAAATAAATAAATAAAGACCTAAATAAATATTATCTTTAACTGTAGAAATGGAGGAAAAATTGGAATTCCCCGTTTATTTTTGAAGATATCGACGCTTCGTGTACAATTATAATGTATTTGTAATTTATATAGTTAATTAAAGAAGATAGAATAAAATTAAATAACATTATGCTAAAGCTTATTTAATTAGATTTTTAAAATTTCCTCAAAATGATGCAATTTATATGAATTTATTAGGTATTCCTCAGAATAAATATTAATCCATTTTCATTAAATGGCTGCTAAACTGCTGTAATATATTTTATTTCTAATCATCTGAGGCGAATAACAAAAATAGTTTATAAATTTAAGATATTCCCGGCTTTGATATGCAACTAATTTCATGAATTACGAAATTAATTAAAAGAATTAGCTCTAACAGATAGAAAGAATTGTAATCGTACATTAACGTAAAAGGTAATGAATCACACAGAACGTATTTCGATTCATTATCACTGTCAAGAATCAACAGACATTTTTAACTTTTGAAATTAGATCTGATACAGTTTCGAGAAAGACAATTGAAGCCCTGAAAGCATTTTAAATGAGCCAATTATTTCGATGGCCTTCGGTGATTTTCTCAAAGCCTCTCCAATCACGATTCCTATCGTAAAAGCCTCGAAAGATGTGTTCTTTCTCATTATGTCGGAATTCTTGTGAATGGATTGCAGTTCGAATCTAACCGACGGCCTTGGATTACCTTAAGAAGGCAATAGAACTATATCTAACAAATAATTAGCCATCGCATCATCAATACGTAGACATTTTATGGTAAATATTGACGAAGTAAAAATGAATGAAATAAAAATGAATTGGAAATAGGTACAGAAGAGGAGATAGAAAATAAAATATAACTGATTCTGAATGTTATTATTATCATTTAAATTTTGATTGAATTAAATTTTTAAAAATTAGTAAGTTAATTACTTAAATACAACTGAACTAATTTGCTTATAAAATATGAATTGGCATAGGCTTTATGCTAGAATTAGGCAGAATTATGCTATTACATCGATTATTAAATTTCTGAAATAATAATTGATTAAAATTCGACATTCTACATTATGAAAACTAAATATAGAACTAAAGGAGGTATTTTATTAAAGAAATTTTATCTACAGTTGAATTTTATACCAGTGAACTTCATGAAAAAAATAGAAAGGGAGGAAACTATGCTGTACAAAATTGGAAATATTTTTCAACACAAGGCATACAATTCTGTTTATAGATGCTCTACTTTCATGGGAAATTACATTATGAATCTCGAAAGGAAGGTCCTGAAATACATTTTAGGCTAAAATGCATAGTTTGAAAATTTCCGTCTCTTTCATCAGATTTTTTATTTTTATTATAAATATGTCGAGGAAAATGATTAATTAAGATTCAGATAGTCAGAAAAAGTCATTAGAATCTTCGATAGCTCATCCACTTGCATAAAGTTTACCAACTCTTCAATTCCGCCCAGTAAATTCCCCTGACACAGTGCCTTTCTCACTTTCACCTTTTTTTTTCGTCGTCTATTTTTGTTTTTGCTTTCTCATTTTACTCTGGAATGACCATTTCGGAATCGCCATAACAGTCTCCAGATGAATGTTTTTCCAATTGCGCATTTCACGCGAACCTTCGGTTCTAATTCTTTTGCGAAAATACTTTCAGCTGAAAACTTTCACCGATCGTTAAACTGATGCAATACGAGGAAAAAGCGTTCAAAAGCTCTTCACTACAAGGGTCGTTTCGAAGTACGAGAAATCATCTGCACGTTTGACCGAAGTGCAACCTTCTCCAGAAATGGATCGCAATTCGAAAAGCTGTGTTTAGAAATTTGTTCGATTATTCATCCCCATTGGGTGAAAACTTTTATGTTACCATGGTTTCCTGAATACTCTATCGCTCTCTTTCTAAAACAAAACAAATCGGGTATTAGCGTTTCGAAATGTAACTTAAAAACATTCCACAATTGTGTATTCTAGGTTTTGAATTCAAATTGAATGCTCGAAAAATTTTACATTCAGAGAAGAATAATGTTTTATTATAGAAAAGTTATAGTTGTCTTAAATGCGATTGTTGTCTGCATGCAAGCAACAGATTATTTATCTATATGAACCACATAACCCTTCAAGTGAATGACTCACTGTAAAGTACTTAAAAATTTATTGCCCCTAGATCTCATATATAAAAGGAATATTGTCGTAGATGAATATGGTTACTAAATGTGGTAAAATGAAGTGGTAAGAATATTAAAATGGGTAAGGTGATTTGCGTTTATATTATATATTGCGATAAAATTATAATAAACTACTGTAATTTACGTAAATAAATGTATTTTTGGTTTATATAAAAGTCTGTTATTATCGTTCCTAAACTCTTTATATCGTAAGAAGTGTGGCCCGAAAACATTAATTTAGATTTATTTTTAGTACGGCACGATTTAGGAAGATAATTGGCAACAGATATAAACTGAAAAAGATAAAAAGTTATTCACGCAGTCAAGAAGGAAAAAATACTAGGGGTGGAATAATAGCTAGACTATGGTCGATACATTTAATCATTAAATCTTTATTAACTTTTCTATTTCCTTACGTAGTTTAGCTAGTTTCGTAGAGTTCAACGAACGAAAAGAAACACTTTTAAAATAGATCCAAACCGATCATAAGAAAACAGAAACTCGTCTCCAAAAAAGTTCCTCCGGTAAAAGCAGCCCCACCGGATTTTCTAGACGAGCACCTGCTGGTAAAACCGTATGGTGACCGTAAGAGCGGAGCTGCCATCCAGAAGACACACTGCCCACAGAGGATCGGTTTCTATTCCTCGAAGCGGCGTTTTCCATCTGCTCCGCGAATGCACGATATCTCATCGGATGAAAAAAAATACACACAAACAGGCGGCGAAGGACGAGACCCTGCCCTACATATAGGAAGTCTAGCCGCAGGCATCGACTCGACCCCGTTGTGGCGGTCATTATTCTGCCCATCCCAAGGCAGAACCACTTTCTTCTCCTTTCACTCCCTCCGATCCGAATGGCACACGGCGAGAGATTGTCTTCGCGGAAGGAGAGCTTTTTAATGAGGCCCGTGACGTAACGCTTCAAAAAGACCTTCGAGTGAGAAAGTGAAGAAGATGCGACAAGTGGAGGGAGGAGGGTGAAATGGGAAAAGATCGGTTTTGCGAGGAAATAAGGGTGAATATCCCTCTCAGAATGCGGATGCGTTTTGCGAAAAGGAAGAGTCGTTTTTCTGCATTTCTACTCTCAGACTTTTTCTCTTTAATATCGATCACGTCCCATCGAGCTTTCTGTTTTGCATTCCGGGAATTGCGATCAAAGGGTTGCTAAGGTACGTGTTTTGACGTGAATCGCTTTTAGGAAATACGTTTCCTGCTATTACGTACGTAATGGATTTTTGTGTGTGTTTTTTTCTGTACGGAAACGATTCGACCGCAGGTCACTGCATTAAGACGATATTAAGATTGTATCGTATTCGTATACAAAACTCACTTGTATAAGTATGTTACAGTCTTCCTTCAGTATTGCTTGATATTGTGCCAAGATGATGCAACGCAAGAATAGGTCAAAAACTGTGAACCAGGAATCAAGATACTGAATGAATTGAATGCAATAAATTCGTATTTTTCGAAATGAATAGGAATTTGTGGCGTTGCTAACACGATACAGTTGCGAATTTTGTTAAAAATAAGGCGCTCTACATCTACATAATTTTTACATTAAAAGAACACTAATTAATAAATTCTTTTTTGTATATAAAATGTATACAAAACTCTATACAATGATAAGTATCTCTTGAGATTTATGGAATAATCTTTTCTGAGTTCACTAAGTCCTCCTAAAAGTTTATTAAATATTTATTTCGAGCGCATATCCAAGAAAATTTACTATTATTTTCTCTTTTAATTGAACGAAGTAAACGTTTAAAATAGCAATATAATTCAAAACCCTTTTCTTGCGATATTTTGAAGGAGAAAAAGAGAAAGAAGAGATTTACAATATTATATCAAATGAACGGAGGTTCTCGATGATCCATATAATGATGAAATCCTAAATGTGTTTACGTTATCTCTATTTGAATTTAAACGAAATACAGTTCTTCAAATTTCAGAATTATATAAATATAATAACTTAAGAAAGAATGCAATGTTTCAAAGGCATTTTAAAATGGTTATTAGTTACAGCCTAAAATCTTAACTCTTTCTTAATGAGGAAACGTTTGTTTACATCGAATTTTTGCATGATAACGGGGATTGCATTCCAGTTTTTGCTTTTTTTCTATTCGCTATTCTTTTCAGATATATCTAGTTACAAAATTAGAGTTCAACTTCTTTTCTTCTTTGTAATTTACAGAAAATACGAATGTATTAAATTACTCTTCCTATTTAAAGTCTATTCAACTGTATACTAAATTTAATAGAGTCGTCATCAAGATAAATGAATGAAAAAATTATAATTACCAAACCACGGGCATTATACTTTCCATTGATTACTTTCCATTTAATTAATCCAGGAATGTTAATCACCGCTACATTCATGCTAAGGCAACCGTTAAACTATGCTACTTCACATAAATCAATAACCTTGCTCCATAAGAGTAAGCAAACGGAAAGGAATTTTATTTATAACCGTTTCTCTTCTCTGAATATCAAATATGATGGGAAAATCTCATAATTGGCCTTGTGAATTAATTTAATGAAACTCTTCAAAATAGGACAACGAGTTCAAGTTTTATTGAAGTGATAAGATTAAGTTTATGTGAAAGATTCCTTATCACACGAAAAAACAGCTATTTATCATTCCATTAAAGGTATTTGATTAGTATCTATAATGCTAGTGTTCGAAAAATAATTAACGAATAGTATAAAAGTTACATTGTTTATGATAATTGCATATACTATACATTTCCAATAGCTTAGCATTATAAACTCGTTACATTCTTGAAGCATAAGTTAGCTTGTCTCAACCAGAACTTCAATTGGAGGTTCGAAAATTATATCTCCGCAAATATAAAAAAAAATTATTCAGAAAGAATATTAAAATTCAGTTTAGCCAATACTAAATTTTATTTCAATATTATTTTATATTAGGAGCTGTTATTCGTTAATTAAACTGAGTTAATTTAATTAAGCTCTCTGTAATTTTTTAACGACTTTTATACCCTAACTGCAGCTAAATAATGATAATAATTGGAAAAATGTATATTTTCCTTATGAAAGTAGAATTTTGTCACCCTTCTCTCCCTTTATACTGAATAATAGGTAGCTTTGTTCAAATTATTGTACCAGTAAGTCATTTCTACCCTCATTATCTTCGAGACAATCTAATTATCAGTTATTTTGAGGAATGGATTTGATGTATCAGTGATTTTCAGTTACTTTCTCCAAAAAAAATGGTTCCGAAGTTTCCCCTCAACATAGCTACATTTAGGTACTTATGTAAAAATAACGTAACGTGAATGACTTTATGATTCTTACGCGTTAGATAGCATCGCATAGACAGATATAGATAGATAGTTTAGACTCCTTTTAATACCAGAGCACAATAACCGCCCGACATCTCGTCTCGCGTGATTCCTTATTTAAGATCGTTCTGGATATCGAATGACTTTTTCAGGTAGTGCCGATTAACAAAGGTCGCCCCTTCAGCGAGAGAAAGTTTTTCGGCGATGCGGCCGCACATCCTGCATCACGGAAGCTATTGCTTTTCGGGGCGAAAAAAAAGAAACCAAAAACCTTCGCTAGTTGGTTTTTCTTCATTATTCCCAACGTTGGAAAGTGTGCCCACACTGTGAAGGGATCGAACCATATTCAGCCGCAATCACCAACGGAATGCTTTCACCCGATTCTTAATTCATATACTTTTTAATTTCTCATAGAAAACTGGATTTAACTGATAGTGGATAAATGATTACATTCTCGAGAGAATTTAGAATTCACGTCATCAATTATTACTCCTCATTATTCAATTGCTTATCATATTCTATTTCAAAGGAATAAGTTTGGGTTGGCACCAAAAATTACGTTATGGTATTCGTGTTCGCGTTTAATATTTTAAGAATACTAATTGAATACACAAATACGAATATAAAAGCTTCCGATAAATAGGCTGATGAATAACTTGCGTGAAGTGAATTAATACGTCACCTTTAATACGTAGTTATTTCTTTCGAAGTATATTAATCACAAAATGATAAGGATGCATGCTTCTTTTCCCTAAAACAGTGCAATTTGATTCTCTCAGTTAGCTTAGTTCCTTCAAAGGTAATGTAAAATTATGATTCGTGAAAAATGAACGAATATATTATAAATCAGTTACTTTAGACATGTCTAAATCTAATCATAATTTTACTATAATACAAAAAATAGTTATATTCAAAGAATAAAAGAAAAAAAAGAGATAGCCATAAGAAATTCTAAAGTTTGTTTTTAGTTACTCTGAGATGTGTTATGAAATAGAGGAAGTATTTAGAAACCAAGTTAGTAGAGCGGCCAGTTGATAGTTTTCCACGAAACGAGATGTTGCCGACGATAATCACAAGGAAGTGAATGCAGATGTGATGAGAGACAGTCTTGGGTTGAAAGTACTCTTGGAAACAATAAGGCACATGATTGAGGTTTGACCTCTTGGAATAGAAGGAACAATGGAACCTGATTTATGTACAATTCAAGATACTGCATTATTTTCGCTTACAGCAGCTGCACAAGTTATGCAGTAACATTGTGTGTATCTCAAGGCCTCTATGTTAACTAGTTTCTTTTAATTACTGCATCTCGGGTGTATCAATTATATGTCGGCATATGCATTCAGAACATCTGACTCGTGAATCTTTGTATTTCCTGTTGTTTTAAAGATATTTCTTCCGAAGTGTCTATTCCAAAACCTGTTTACCGTTAGTTTATCGATTGACCTCGAAACATACTCTATACTTTTCTCATTTATTCCGAAAACAAATTATGCTAAAAATTAAAGTTTTTAATAAAAACTATGACCATATTTAAGATTTTATATTCATTATATTTACATTCATCAATTCTTTTATAATAAATACGCGCTTTCTTTTAATTAAAAGGAAAAGGAAAACTAGAAGAAGTCTAAATAATATGGCACATTATTATTTATGTGGAGTTCGTTAAAATTTCTTTGCCTTTGACTGTTTACAATTTATTTGAATTACGTACTTTTCTTTAATCACGTTAGAATTATTAATTTTATAAGTAAAATAAAGTAGGAATAATAGATATCAATTTCTTTCAATTAAATTTAATATACTCGAATACTAATAGATTAAAAAATATGCAGTGCTTTTTTATTTCCTATTTATAATGGTGCTCCCCAATGTCAGGCCTGAACATCTCGAGTTGATCCGTATATTTCATCTTGGAACGAATGAGATTCTCTATGAATAAAGTTCTAAAGGCAAAACGAACCTCAGAATTACGTTAAATCATAAATAAATAATGTTAGAAAACTAACGAAAATGAAAATGCTCAAAGTAACGTCGATGATCTAATAATAATAGGAATGGTGAGGATTGCATAAAATATATATAATAATATGGATTAAACTAGGATATTTCGAAAATTTACTCGGAAAGTAGGAGACCTGTGATCGATTTTAAATCCTTTTAGACTCTATCCAAGACCGTTTTGCTGTTCACAGGATACATAAATTCAGTTCAATTTACTTTTTTAGGGAGATACGAGATACGTAGAATTAAGTGGATCACTGAAAACAGCGTTTCTTACAGGCCAGTCCGTAAACGACTGAAAATCCGTTAAAATCAAACGTTTTTAGGTCTCAAAAAGGACAGATTGAGTTCCAAGGGATACAAAAAAGGGGCGGCGGGTGTGCGATAAGTAAACGCAACATTGACATAACAAGAGCGGAGCGTGAAAGGATATGAATTGGTAGGAGAGGCGATCATTTGGAGCGAGGTCTCGTGAGGTGTATGTGAGAGACGTCCGCATTACGTGAACTGCATAGAGAGGGGACTGAAAGTGAATTTCCGACGAGGCAAGTGGTCCGAAATAAAAATTCTTTGCGTTCAGTTGTTTCGAAATGGGCTAGTTATTTCGAAGGTCGACTTCCGAGGATATAGTTAAGGGCCAAGGTATAAAGCATAACGAGGAAAACCACTCATTCTTCGGCCTTAAGAGATTCGCGAAATTCCAGCGCATTTTTTGCTGCTGCGTTGATCACTGAATTCCTCTTATTCTTTGTGGATCATTTCATCCAAAAAGTTGGTTCTTTTGGGTCCAGTTTTGAATGATTCAGAAAACGAAGTTTTTTGTCATCGGTTATTTCTTTACGATTCTGCAACCAGAGTCATTAGTCATTTATACAGTTCCCTGAAGATTATCATACTGATTCGAAGTATCAAGTTATCATATAATTTAATTAATTTTCATAAAACTTTTATAGGAGTTTATTAAATTGTAAGGCTTTGCATGATTTTAATAAGCCAATAAATACCATATCGAGTTTAAGTCCAGGATAAGGAATTTACTTGTAACAATAGAAATTTTACCATCTCAAAAAGTAAACAATGCAGACCCAAAAAGTTGGTTTAATTGTTTGACACTATGACTGAAACTGCAATATAAGGTTTTACATACGTATAATATTTTTATTTAGATAAATCCCCAGACAATTAAAAATAACAAATTATCAATCTAAGATTTATGATTATGAAACTAAGTCAATGCCTTTATTAGGTAAAATTATACTTATATAAACAATAATTACTATATTAAATCATTGATATGCCATAATAATCTAGAGCATTAGCTAATCTCTTTTATACAGGATATATCGAAAATAAGCATCAACAAAACAAGAAAATTTTATACTTTCAATCATAATTACTGAATAAGAGTTATACTCGAATTTTTTACAATGGGTTTGATGAAATGAATTGCAAATAGCGAAAATGTATCTCATAGGTTTTAAAATTACAAAAATCAACCCAAGGAGCAATTTATTCCAATCCCCCTCTCCAATAGACAATCAACCTCAAAGAGATATTTGGACCCTCTCTGTCAATTGTCCTTGCTTTCCTTATTGATCTAGATTTTGGAGTGAAAAAAATATCGATTGCTGTACAATCACTGAGAATTTTATACTGAATCGAATCAAATTGCAGACGAGAAATATTTCGTTCATCAAGACTTAGAACCATTAACTAACGTACATCTCAATTACATGACGAAATGATATCAGTTTTGACTACCTATAGTATAGATTAATCGATTGAAAAGATCGTATTGACAAATTCAAATTTAAATTACCTATAATTTGAAATCGATTTCCTACAAATAGATATATCAATTTCGATTAAGAATACTACCTGTAAGCTAAAGCTAAATAATTAATGAATGGGCAGAATCGGTTCCATCGCATCTTTAAATTATAATCTCTAGCTCAATTTGATGTTATTAGAAGTAAATTTTTTAATATTGTAATCGTATAACTAGGAAAGTTATAAATTTAAGAGAAGGAAGTGGATAAACGTAAATTTTACACGAAGAGAAATAAAGTGTATTCTTTCTATTCTTGATATAATTTTTCTACTCCTTAGAGAATCGAGAGATGGATTTAAGAACAATCACTGAAAAACAATCTTAATTATGATATCGAAGCAGGATTTATTATAAAATCTCTTTAAAATTAATCTTACTAAAAAATCATTTTCGTTGTGATTCCGTCTAATTAAATACAAATTGTTTTAAGTGGCAATGATACTCTTAATTTAGCATATGATATTTATGGAAGGATATAATTTATAAAAGGAACAATATACGAGGAATTTGTATTTAGGAATATGGTAATATCGCTTGAGAACGGGAAAAAACTAAATTCATAATAACGTCAACTGATTAAAAACAGAATTTTTTCAAACAATATTCCTTTTTTCGCGGGGAAGTTGAGCAAAAATAATAGGAGATTCTTCAAATCGGAAAAATGAATGAAATTCATTTAATAGTTTTATAACGAGTAACAAAAAGTCCATCCATCAAAGCTAATCATGGCCATACATGTAACAAATAGTAGAATCTATCAGCTTAATATATTAAACTTAGGGAAGCAAAACTTTTCAACAAAAAAAATTCAATCTAGAAGGCTTTCCTCGTCTTCTTTTGAGGTGAATCGACCAGTTCCATCCGGATGGGAAATTAGTGGAAGAGATGAGAGAAAATTCAGTTTTGGGCAAAAGAGGTTGAAACCTAGAAACTGAATCTCTCTCAATGGGACGCAAACATCCACACATGGGAAACCAGTAGTAAAAAAAGAAACCGGGTAAGGGAGCAGCCAAAAGAGTTGCGCAGGTTCCTTTTGAAACTGAATTTGGTGTCGCGTGGCCTCATTCGTCCGCCCATTATCTGGAACGAACTCGCTCTCGGCCTCGCGCGTGTCTATTATTCCTCTAAAGTCTAAAAAGGAACCTCCCTTTAGTGGCGACTATAAACCCATCGATCTCCGCGAATAAAATTATCGATATCGGCATCGAATTTGTCGGAAGACCACACCTAATCTTTGTAATATACCTATCGCTAACGATCGATTTGGGTCAATAGTTGTTCATCGGCCACCAAGGCCAGCAAGCTGTAGGATTCCCACGGCTCCAGAGGTGGTTTTTATCGCTCTAAATGATTTTATCCTCGGAATTTCTCTTTTCGGTATAAAATTTATCCAATTCCAAGTAAGTTTAAGTTTAGAAGTTTGCCTTCAAACCAGTTCTGAATCAGAATTCCGACTTCAGAACTAAAGCAGAACAAATAATGAATAGATTTTTAAAATTAAAGCTCTAAACTCTTAGACCATGTAGGAGGAGAAAAAGCTATCTAGTTTTCAACATAAGCTAACAAAATTTTGATATATCTGTGTTGATCAATCAATTCTCCATCGCAAAGTATCTGACGTTGAAATTGATTGATTAATATCTTTTATTTTGGAAATAAATAAAGTACCTTACACTCTTTTAAAGTCCTTTAATTATTGTACTTTTTAGAAACCGAATTACCTGAGTTATAAGTTTATTCAAGTAACTTTTCATCCGGTTTTGAGATCTGTATCTAAATTCATTGGATACTTGTCAGAAAGATATAGTGATTCACCTTTATATGCCTTAATATCTATAAATGAATTCCGTAATGTACTTAAGTTGTTTAACGTGGAACGGGATTATCTTGAGTTAAATAAATCGTGGTCTGTACTCGGATTTATTGGTAGGATTATTCATTCCCTATGCGTTCCAATTCTTAATGCATACGACTGTAGCGTAATCGTAGAGCTTATGGCATAGCAGTCGGCTGTGATGTACAACCATGCCATCAAAAGTGTAGTTAAGTAACCACAGAAGGAAAGGCAAATGAAATCTAGTGGCCATTCATGCCTATTCCATTCCTATCTTTCCGCTACTAAAGCCGTATAGGCCACCGCGTCCTATTTTGGGTTTCGCAACTTTCCAAATAGTGCGTCTATGAATGCGTTCATTGATAGTTCTACATCGAGAGAGTGTACGCTGCCAACTTTATCTTCAACGAAGACATTTCCCTTCGATAACCCTATAATATCCTCCTTTATTCTTCAGTATCGCTATTACTGATCGATTCTAAGTAAGCCTCTATTGGTGATAGTCAGGATATTTGTAAATTGATCAAACGTTTTGCTAACATTCAAGAAAGTTAACGAAGAAATAAACATTTATAAGATTGTAGACAGTGAGCAACTTAAAATTTCCTGATGTTATTTGGAGCAAAATAAGACTGATTAAAGCATAGAGTACGTAAAAAAAATTATATGCACTACAGGAGTAATGTATCAAAACCTTCTTTAATTACCATTCAATCATAATATTTTCATAATCATCGAAAAGATTTTGGAGAAAAAGACAAACCTCGATGAAAATTAAAGCTTAAAAGTTGTAGAAATTTTCATACACACGTTAGATTAAGTATTTTTGCGGTGTTATTTTCCACATACTTATAAATCACGCCATTGCTTGAAATTAAATAAAGGATTATAATGGCATGGAAGAGCCCATTATATAGTACGAATGTTTGCCTGTACTCGGATACCTTTGAGTGGAGACTTCAACGACCGTATGAATTAAAATGGGCAAGAGAAAATAAGTTATGGGCTCTAGAACACGCTAATAATGTTTTATTATGAATATGATGGATTTTTGGCAGTGTAAATCTTGTAGTTCTGTGGTACAACAAAATATGTTCCCTTTTAATAGACCGTTTATGGTGGGGTTTTGTCTTTCAACTTCCTTGAGGAACTGTTTCAGTAATTAATAAATAAATATTTCACTAAATATTTATGAGGACGAAAATGATACGATTTTAAAAAAATATTATTTTCATCGATGTTTTGTTCAAAATATTTTTTGCAGAAAAATTTGCGCATATTAAAAGGAACAATATTCAATAATCAACAAAAAGAAAGATACATTTCCATATCGCAGATAAGTTCGGTAACAAACAATCAAATTATCCCAAAGCACTCCAACCACATTCATCAACAGCACGTAAATTTCTTTCTTCACGCATTCACCGTCGAAATACAAAAACATCGTAAATAGGCTGACGTAACTTATGGGCATAAAACCTTTTGGGAGGGATTCAGAAAGAGAGAAAGCGGTGCCGAACGCCCCTTCGATCGCTTATCTTCGATCCTTTTGATAAACGGAATTAAACGTGAAGGTATGGAACCGAAAAATTAACGGTTTAAAAAGAACGAAAGTCATCACGAAGCGCAGTCGGGTTCGACTGGTCACGCTTGGGTGACGACTCCTGTTGACCAATAGTGGTTAGGTGCCAAGAGGCAATCGGGTACTATCTAGCTTTCTTTTTTCTTTCACTAACCCTTTCTTTCTCCGTTACCAGGAAAGCCTGCATGCTCAAACTCTGCTTACGTGCAGATATTAGGGTCGACAGAGGGTATAGTATGTAAGGCAAGCTTATAAAATCATATATTTCATCCATAATAAACAAAAAAATGTGCATTTTCCTTTTAATTTCGTGTGAAATACGTTGCAAATACGTCATTTCTCTAAATTCATCTACAATCTGTATAAGAAAAATAAATGATACTGTCACAATTATATATGAAATACGAAATGAATTTTCATCAATTGCCATCTCAATTATATCTACTTCGTCTATTCTTTCCTAATTCACATTGAATATCTATTTTACTGATGATGTGTTGGTGTTAACTTGCCCCAAATTCCGAAAGAATGGTCCAACACAAACATAATGACGTAGTATTTTGTGTTCTCTCTAGATCTATGATGAAGTAGACCTACGTCTAAGAATATCAAATAGGTCAAGGCGCTAGAAAAATATTTAGAAGAGCGCGTTATGTCATGTATGGAGTCAGAATCAGACTATGTTTTGTAATCTGTCAAGATTTAGGTTGAAAAATGACCAAAGAAAACTGGAGTATTCGGATGCGAGCGAAATGGTGGGATTTTCTTTTTAAACTATCCAGATCCATATAAATATCCTTGCAAGATACGTTTCGATGTACGATTGGGTATAAAAATAAATAGACCTTGATTATTGCTTACGTTTCCATTGAATCTATCGTTCGGAAGCTATGCTAGTGATGATAACATATTTGTACATTTTCGTTTAATGCACTAGTGAATTATTGTTGTTGTATTACTTATGTAATTTTTGTAAGCATGGTTTTTTATAAGTCCTTTAGTTTACGCTATTAGTAGATTTACGGAAGTTTTTCACACCCCTTCTCTGAGGATGTTTTTTGTCGAGGAGTTATTGTCCTAAGTTAACATTCATTACTTTTACATCCTCAATAATTTTAGAATTTTTTCATGTTAGAATGTAATTAGAATGTATTCATGTCTTTTTAATTGAAATAATGCTAGATGGAATGAAAGACTTTTTGGTCTCCATCTCGTTTTAATAAGGACAAACGACGTATTTTCTTTTCCATTTAATGATTAATAATCTTAATAATTTATAACTAGATGAAATTTACAAATATGAACTTAGTATATTAATCTTGAGAAATAGTGGAGTGTTTTCTTATAATTATTTTTAAAAATAATAGAATATTGTAATTGAAATCATTTCTGTGAAGTATGATTCGAAGACTTGAGATATTAAAGATGCATTAAAGAGCTCTTCCTTTATGAGACAACCGTTAGGGTGAAATGATTGTATAAAATCTTCATCAAGATGAGGCATATAGCTTTCTACGATCATCTTAATCGAACGTATATTTGAGAACTGTTAACTGAAAAAATATTGTTGAGAATGAGATTTAAAAGGGATACAAAGCGATTCAGAGTATCTCAAATACATTTACAGATAGTCTTGTGACAATATATCACGACAAGTATTCCTACTTATAAGGTTTTTGTGCGACTAAAATTTGCATATCGAGAAATGAGCAGGTGGTTGAAGCAGTTTGGTGTTCAGTGGCCCGTGATTCCGTCGTTATCCCAACCTCTGCTCCAAAATCTCCAACAGTTAGGCAATACTCACTCCAGTCATTCACCCGAAACACTTCCAACTTCATTAGAGAAGAGATACGATCTCCATCAGTTCTAAGACACGAAATAATATTAAGGCTGAAAGAAGGGTTTGACGGATACGTTGCCAAACATTAGTTTCGACTTGTAAAAACAAAGGAGGAAATATAAATTTTCTTAATATGATTATTAAACCAGTCACTCTCTTTGACCTGTCTGTTGCGAACTTTCCATTGCCCTCACAAGATTTCTAAATTCTAAATCGAAAAAATGTTCCGTTAGAGAAATATAGCAAGATATCCCTTCACATTTGAATCAACTATCTGCTAAATTATGAAGTATGAAACAGCATAAAATAAAAAAGAAAATAATATACGCTGCAACTATAAAAGATAGATATCGTAATGAATGTAACCAAGATTCATCGGAAAAGTAAGTCGTTTAAAGAAAGGAGTTGGATAGTTTATCTTGAAAAACAAACCATTTATTGGGAAGATTGAAACCAAAAAACAGATAATTATAACACAAAAAATACAAATAAACAAATTATCCATGAATAATAAGAGAATGAACAGTAAAATGAAAAATGTAAATATATAATTGCAGTAATTAAATATACATTAACATAGGCCTTGAATATTAGCCTTTGTCATTTTCAAGATTCATAAATGATGTAAAAGTCACTCGTAAAAACATTCATATTTATTTCGATTCTTTAACAGTACGTGAGAGCTTAATATATTACGAAAACTATAATTAGCGAGGAAAAATATATTTTTAAAGGTTTTTGTGATCAATGCAACAGTTATTCCTTAAGTATATATGGTTATCATTGAAGTAATTTATCAAATCTTAAATAAATTTTCTATTCTATCAATAATTGAGATTGTGAACGGAAATAATTAATGGAAAATCTTTTCTTTTCCAATGGATTCGTAATTTGAGCATAGAAAGAGTAAGATTACTATTCATAAACTAATTTTATAGAGACTATGAATTAAAAATATGAATATTTTATTGTATTTAGCTCCTTTTACGTGATCATCCGTCAACAGGATTTGATCCAAAACCGATTTAAATATATTACTAAAATATCAAAATAAATAAATTTGTAATGAGTAATGGTAGAAATCCTTCCTCATTAACTAAAAATCATATAAAAAATTTCAAATCATATATTTAAATGGAATGGTAAATACCGTAAATGGAATAATTTGAATAAATTTCACAGAGGATCGCCTGAACGATGATGATGGCGATCACTCGCTGAAACCGGTCGTATTTAAATAAAATTATGGAAAAAGTACGATCCCGTCTTATTCTTGCGTGTTTTTGGAATAATTTGACTCATTAACTGTCATATTGGTATAATTTTAGTGTCAATTCAATATACCCTTATTGATTCCAGATCAATCTCTTTTTATCTCGAAAATCATTCAAAGGCGCTCTAAAAATGTCATCACAGTGAAAATAGAAAGTCCCTTAATTTAATTAAGTTTTCCGGAGTTGGAATTCTCCGTTGACATTAATCACTCAGAAGTTTCGTATCGTGTAATCTAAGTTTTTTTAGATCGATAACTTCTTTTGCTTTTTTATTCATCTACACATCCCGTAGTCGCGACGCATTGCGAAATTTTAAAGGGGTCCGAATTACTTTCGACACCGGATTCAGATATCGTTTCTTTTTCAATTCATCGTCTGGAAATGTCGTGCACAACGTATATATTTTCTCTTTACGAAATGTGGTCAACGGCTTAGCTACTGGAAAATTGCCACCGCTAAACTTCGTTCGTACGGCGATGTATTTAAGCTCAAAATATAAAGAGACAAATTGGTAGCTTCACACAATAATAACTCCTTATTTTTAAGTGCTCAATAGGATTGATTTAATATATGAGATTTTTCAAACAGTTAAGATATTCGGAGCAGATATGTGATGCGAAAGTTCACTTGGTTTCGATTCCAAACCCAATGTCATTAACCCAATTTAAACATGTCCGACTAAAAAACTTAAATTAATAGCTTTAACCTTCGACGGAGGGAATATTACGACACGATACTTCAACAGTAATCCTATACCTTGTTAGTATGATTCAAAAATCAGTCTTCGATACTACTCACAGTTCAGTCTACGGGTCAATGCACAAGGATAGATTACGTTGACCTTTTTGCATAATATTCGGGTTTTAATAGCAAGAAAACATTTATGACATCGAAATTCCAAAAAATTTACAACGTCTAAGTTTAAACAACCTAATCAATCGACCTGCGTAGTCTTCCTCAAATGATATAATAAAATTTACTAGATTGCTAACAAAATGAATTTAATCATTTTCTCCAAATGTGGAAAGTTTTATTTATATTAATTTTTTCAGAGAATTGATAAAATAATAATTAGAAATTATAAAAGAATAACGGTTCACTGTACTATTAAGTATTTAGATTTTTACGATTGCAGCTTATCCTTGTTAGAACTATTTTCGTATTTATTTTCCCATAAGCTGCTACAACGCTAAATTAGAAGCAATTTTAGACCTTATATAATCCAACATAAACAACAGAATAACACGAAAAGAGAATAGTATACTCTCAGCAAAACAAGAAGTGTGATATTCTATCCTTCTTCACCTCTCCCATGATGCACGTTCATGTTTAAATATAACCCGAAAATAATCTATAATGAATTATCACAGAGGAATATAATGTTGCACTCCTTACTGAATGGTTGATTGTCATTTTGCTATCCTTAAAGGAAAGAACGTGTTCCTCAAACGACTCTTTATAGCATTGAACTCTCCAATGTCCTTCTCAGCATTGTGCTTATATAACTGGTAGAACGCAAGTCAAATCGTTACTCTCAAAAAATACTTGGTTTGAATTTATCAGAAAAATAAGCTATAGACTCGAAACAGATGTAGAATTAGAATTATGCGAAAACAAGCTAAAAACATGAAAAATAAATGTTAAAATTATTATAAAAAAGGAGAGACTAGGATAAATTTAGCAGTAAAAATAAGAAAGAAGGGTATTGAACAGGAACGCTGTGCGCCGTGGATAATTCTAAAGGTAGAATGGACTTGGAAAAAGTCTGATGGGACCGGGAATCGAACCCGGGTCTCCCATTTGGGGAGATTGGAGATAGGTACGATTCCCGGTCCCGTCAAACTTTTTCCAAGTCCATCTAACGTTAGAATTAGCAATAAAAATCAATTAATATAATGATATACTAGACGTAAATGACATTGAAATCTATAGAAATTATATTAATTTTCATCATCAAAAAAACTGTCAGATTTTAACGTCCTCGAGATATTTTCGAGACCGAAGCATAAACCGTCATCTGGAGCAATCAGTTGCCCCAAATCACAATTAGCCATTGTTTTCCACTCCAATTCGAAATAGATATTCTTCTAATAGTGCATAATCCCTTTCTATGCCCTCCTTCTTAAGGTCGCACGGTGGTATCGCGATCACAAAAACTCGACCCTCGAATCGACTTCGAGTGAAAAAAACACCGCAATTCTCAGTACACGCAATTGTCAGATCCTCTCTATAACCTTTCTGTCCCAAGTACGTTGCTCTAAATCCATTACTCGAACCCCTTTTATATACTCGTGCACGTAACGTAGTTTTTATATAGACGTAACGAAGGGAGTTACTTTTTAACGTAATTTTTAGCAAACGTGTACACAAATAGATAAGATGAATAGGAGAGATGAACGCCCGCGAATGTGCCCAGAGATCATCACCCGGAATTACGTGGAAGCTGCGGGCCTTGGGGTGGGGTTCACCCTTGACCCTGTTTCCGACGCCCTTGCCTCCAGAAGGACGAGCCATCGGTGGAGGGAGGCTGTGCTCCTGCGAACGAGAGGAGAAAGGGAAGAAGAGAGTGAAAGTGGCAGACGCATCGCCTTACGCAACCGAACCATATATTTATTATTTTTTCCTTCCCGTGAGGTCAACCAGATCCACGGGAGATTTTCCCATCGTCACGTACGCCACAGGTGTTTTCTATTTTTCCTTCCACCGGTTGCGCAATCTACCGGCGATTCTAGGAAATTCCGATCTATGAATTTCGGCACCTGTCTATTTTTATGATTTCTTTTGATCTCGTTCCGATAGCACCGGATGTCGTCAACCAATAAATTAGCTCGATTTTACTGTCTTTCAGAGCGGAGGAATTCTAGTCGGCGACAGAATCTTTGTCGCGCGGTAGCTGCATAGAACAGTATGGGAAATCCCGTCAATTACTGCAAACCGCAGGTTTTATTTTCCGTTTATTACGAAAGTAAATCCAGCGGCTTGGCAGTCGCTCGTTTTCCTTGACATGATAATTTTCGAGAATATCCTCTTGGATTTGAATCGACGAGTAAATGAATGCTAATTTCCCTATTTTTGTACTCTATGATCTCATAAATAAAGCGATCCGGTAGTTAAGTAATTGTGAAGTGATACTATATGGAATGGAGATGACGTTTGATCGGAACAAACATTCCGACTTTGGAATCTATTTGTTTACTTCCTTAGTTCGTCACCAGTGGCATTAGCATCGAGGTAGCATTCGAATTAATTGCGTTAACATCTGCAGACGACATCGAGGAGACGCGAAGGTCCATCCTCATCGCCTACGGAAGCAATTCCTCGTCCATCAGCTGTTTATCGAAGAGTCATACCTCGCGATCTCAAAAGGAATGTTTTTTTCGGCCAAATTTCCGAGAAGCGTAATCGAAACGTCCTTGCGTTACTCACCGTCCCCCGCAACACTACCATTGCCACTAATTCATGAGGTAACCTCCCCGTGAAGTCCTTTCATCTGCAGCCCTACGCCCACCCAAGGCAAAGGCATTAGCGGGGTTGGGGTCCATGGGTGAGCAAGAGGGGAGGGGGGGAACACCCACCCCTCGGCGCGGATATATAAATGTATAAGAGGAGGGGCGGCGCTCGTCGCTTGTCAGTTGTTACCTCTCCGCTACACGTGCTTAACCTAGGAAGCGCAGTTCTTCGTCCGCTGTATCTATCTTACATCAGCCGGTGAGTTTTTTTTATCCTTCTCTCGCTACTTAAAAATGGATTTCATTTCAGCCCTAATGGTCGGGTTTGCGTGTGAATACCGTTTTTTTCCTTGTTCCCGGTGGCTTCTGTTCTTTTAGCGGCGATTGACATGTTTTCGAACGAAAAGTTTTCGTTCACCGACGGTAGTTCGAAAAGTGAAATCGGAGTGTTTGGGGTTTCCCATCGATCTCATCTCCAATTGAAAGGAAAGTTTCCGTAGACCGGAGACGCTGAAAATATTTTTGGCGCGAACTATTAGATTAGCTGTGAAGTATTGAAAACGAATTCTGTTAAGTTTCATCAGCAGAATTCTCTAAGATTTCTAAGAATCGTCCCCATGTTTATGCTTTTGGAATAGATAAGATTAAGTATTTTGATTTAAATTTCAAAATATCATTGATTTATCTTCTTATCCATTAATTTATGTTTAAATATATGTTATCGCGTTTTTCTGAATTTGACCATAATATTTTATAACATACATATCGTTAGGGCTGAAATATGATAGTTGCGTAAATATTTACTCATAATAGCTCTTGGATACACTTGAAAGGTTAGTTTTTTCCCTTGATTTTTCTTTATTTTTCAATTGATTATTCAATAGACGTATATATTAAATATGTTTCACTTAGTTTTCTGTGACGAATTAAATGTTCAATATTTAGAGAAATCAACCGTCAAAATTGAAATAAAATAACTTTAGTTTTTCATTTTGTTTATTTCGCGAAATTTGCCAGATTGGAAAATCTAAGAGTAGAAACTATAATAAATATATTCCTATTTTAAGATATAACCATTTATTATAATGTATATCATCACTAAAGAAAAGTTGAATGAAAGTGAATAATTTTCACATCAGAAATGTAAACGCTAAACGGAAAACGGAAAACCAGGTAAAAGTTCGAGCATTGCGATTTCTCCTCGAAACAGAACATACGTCGCAGCATTACGATCTTTGACCCCTTATTTTGATCCACGACTAAAGAGAGCGATTCCCTTCTCTGAACTTCGACACCTATAAGAACGCCGTTCACTACTCTCCTTTTCCATCCTTCCTTCCACCGATTTCTCATCCCGTCCCTCCCAAGGCTACGCGCGTGAAAGTTTGGACCCACACACACCGACTGCAAGAGTTATCCCCCACCCACACTCCGAGGCACAAACATCGGAATATTTGCGTGACGTCAGACTCGGAGTACAACACAACAACTCGGGAGCGGTGAAATCAAAACTTTCGGGAGACGAGTCCTGGGAAACGCGACTTTCATACGGTCTCCAGGACTACGGAATGTAGACGTACGTACTTTCCATTCGCACTTTCGTTCATGAGGAGGAGTCGGCGGCAATGCCTCAAAACGAGCATCGAGGAACTTCAATTAGTCGGGGCAGTCGAATTTTCACCTGCTACTTTCGCCCGAGACGATAGGTCACGATTTCCATAATTTATGGAGCGCTATGGATACTTTTTTTTAATCACTCGTATGATCTGCGTGGAGTGAATGAGCCCCGTTTTAAGAAAGGCTATTGTTGAAGTGAGGGATTGAATTTTGGGAGTTATTATTCGAAGCGTGTATGAAATATTGTATTTACACAAGATATAAAAGCAATTAGGAATGTTAGACATATTCTTTTACAAAATACAATGGGTAAATAGGCGAAAAAGTAATCCTTAGATACAGTAAATAGATACGATACAATTATGTAAACAACATCAACAATGAAAAAATTGATTCAAAAGCTGATGAATTTTCAATTATAATTCATCCTAAGAAACTGCCAATTAGTTAAAATGTTAACCGTATCTATCTATCTTAAGGAGTCAATTTCAGTAGAAATGGGATGGAATGCAGTATTATCGCAATACATAAATAAATACACTAAATTAAATGAAACAAACCAAAAGAACTAACTCGAGATTTAGATAAATTTCATTCCTATTTATAGAGAACATTAGTTTATATTTAAACCAGTTCGAATAACAGTTTTAGGTTATTTTCGTAAAGCTCTTATAGTCAATAATTGTGAAATTAAATCCCAATCGAAATGGTTCTATTCTTCGCTATCGCTATATTATAATCATCAGTATACCATCAATTATCTCTTACCACCAACTATTGGCATGTCTCTAAGTAATCTATCTCGGCTTAGGAAGTCGCCGGTGAGAACCATATAGCTTGCTCACCTCGAATACCTTCGCAGTATCCGGGTAGGTACAGTGCTTTCGAAACACAATCGTATTCATGTAAACACACACTATTATAAGGCGGGAAACATGGAAGAGCCATATGCATATGAGAACCGCAGAGTTCTTGGGGATCTAGGAGTCCTTGGAACCCCATCCGTCAAAATGGGGCATACGCTATCATCTGATGCGAACGCACCCCTTTCGATATCCGGGAGACACCACACCCATTATCCTTGAGGAACCACCGTGCACGCAAGGTCATGCACGGGGTTGAGTCGAGAGCCCTATAGAGAGCACATCGTTCCTCGAAGGGTTGACACATTGAGAAGAACACCCGTGGTACGAGAAGACACATGTCTGACGTACACCTCCGTGTTTTCACCCATCATCGCGCGAAGGACGAGCGTATTCTCAGCCGATTTCTTGCGCTCGTTGGGAAATTTTCAGTGACGTAAATGTATTCGCATTCTACTCATAGAGTCGAGGCCCAGGATTTCCTAAATTTATGTGCATCCTTGAAATAAGAGTCAGAAAAGTCGCGTTTCTCCTTCTCGAAGTGATGTAACGCGTCGATTGAAATTGTCGTTTCGCAAATCGACGATCCCATACCGTGAAAATTCGTAGCAATGCGAAATAAAACTTGGGTAAGGTGTCAAGAATATCAGATAAATATAAATGTCCCTCTTTTTGATTCGTACCATCCCGCTATTAGGTCTCTAGTCTTAGAGCAACAAATACTCCGCTGCAAAGTGTATGCTGACTTACTTACAATCACGTCATACAACTCCCAAATTTTGCTTTCGTCTTCAAATATTTTTCCCCCTAAGTAGAATGAGCAATTCCTGAGAACATGTTTGCCTCGATCATGAGATTGGGCGAAACAGGAAGAGCAGACGAATTCCAGTATCGAGTATACTTTTTTTACCTACCGGTGAAGAGGGCAATTTCAAAAATAGCCGTATGTTTACCTCTGCATCTCAGGCAGACGACCTTCGGCGTGAATAGGCTAACGTTTTTTGCCGCACATGCTCAGCCGGTATATTTGAATCGTGCGTGAGGGAACGCATTGTAGCAATGTCACCTCACTTCGTGAACAAACTTCCTAATACGAAAGAGAAGAGAGTATCTTACGACACTTTCTAACATTGCGTGGATGGACTATTAAAACAGGAAGACGTCCTAAAGGAAGGCGAGGATCAAATATTACTCACGAGGAGTACTTAATGAAGATGACAACATCAAACATGTCCTTCGTTATTTAAAGTGGGTGAAAATTATAAAACTCTGATTGACTTTGTTGATTGACTGCATACGTTTAGGAGCTGAGTTGCAACGTTCGAAAAGGTTAAATATTGATATTGATTGATATGTCAATAATTTAAGCCCACGAAATGAAAATGTTGGTCACGAAGTTAAATATATAATTGATATTTGAGTCGATTGTTACGAAAGTGGGCCAAACTTTATATATTTATGTCGATGGGTGGTGATTTAATAACGGAACAATTTATTCCCAGAGTTGCATTTTTTGTAGATCTCTTTCGATGATTACTTCGACATACAACGATGCGAAATATTTAAAAGATAATAATTGACCGGCTCATTTTCTTATATTTATTTTTAGTTTACCTTCATAATTGGGAGCAATTAATTATTGCATCAAAATTACATTACTTTTTCGTGAGCTAAAATTACGTCACTGGCAATTCGTTCCTACCAAGGCCTTATTATCACGCATATTATATACTCTTACCGAACTGAATAATCTTTTCCGAATACTCTTTCTGCAACATTCGTCATTATAAGAAAATTCCTCGATATTATACCAAACTCTATCTATTGTTGATGCATGTAAATCTGAGAGTAATAGATCTCTAGAAGTAGTTATAGATCTTCTCTAGTACGAGTTATCCTACGATAAAATCTCTATAAATGCCTATAATAACAAAAATAATAGTAAACGTAAAGATTTCGAAGCTCAGTAAATCTACATATACAGGCTTGAATAAACACCCCGTAATTCAAACCATATCTACCGAAATCTCACGATTAATCCGCTCTTTTTTAACTAGCAAGTTTGTTTTCCCATAACAGCTGCTAGATAACGTACAATCTCCCTCTCACTAATAGAACAACTTCAGCCCCATTCTCTACTCACGTCTCTACCTCGTCCTTGCTCTCCTTCTTGGATGGGGCTGCCCAAATCGCCCCCGTATCGGCGGTCTACCCTGAAGGCACCCGGTTTTGCAGCCTCGGAATAGTTACTCGATGGAAGAACATTTTGAGAAACGGCCTCAAACTTGGGACCCCGTACAAAAAAGGAAGTGAACGTGGTTTTACACATTGAACAGACCTTGAGACCATTACATCTTCTCGTTCGACCTTGCGTGTCTGCTTGGGACAGGGAAAGAAAATCTCCAAGGTCTATAAACCAACTTAGGTCATTAAGAAGGCCACGGCAAAAATATTTGCCTTTCATTTTTTGCCGGGAGACGAGCATCTCTATAAATCATGAGAAGAAGATGAAGGAAGTGAAAGTGAATAAATAGTCGTATTCCTAAATTTCTGGTTAGATCGGGTTGATCGATATCGTGTCAATTTAAATGTTAATTAAGAAAAATGGGATATCCATAATGCGTGCAATTTATTCTCAGAATATGGGATAATACCATTTCGTAATATCCGAGAACTTAAGGAGAAATCGTTGTACTTCATACAGTGCACTGCCCTTTAAGAAAGAAGAGGTTATCGTAGTCTATAAAAAATTCTTAAAATTTAACTTTTATCTATGCATATAGTTTACATGATTTCAGGGTTTATGGACATGCGATAGGATCATAGTGTCAACCACTAAAAATAAATATTTAGGCTAGAATATATCTCCTGTAAATTCTTCCATAAAATATGTAAGGTTATAAAAGAAACAAACATTGTAAGGGATGACACAGAAATAAAAAGAACACGATATAGTATTTAAGAAATTCCATAGCGAATAAACATAGCGGAGTAGTATGTAAAGAGCAGTGAAAGCGTGCTCTCTTATGGATGTAACGAGCCTTTCATAATGAAAACTACGTGAGGTGGAAAAGGTGGAAAGAGACGAGGTCAGAGAGTACTTCAAAACAAGATTTCTCATTTTGAATGCAAATATAATTAGTGTGTAGTCCCATAATTTGATTTCTTCTTGAGGATGCATCTCAAGTCATCTGATGCTTATATCTGTATAGCTACATATATTATACATGAATATTAGTCCTTCCTGATATTTTATTTCTCAAAAAATTAAATATTCCACTGTAAATATATACTCGATCTCCCGGAGTCTCTATAAATACGAATTCTTCTTCTACTACAAAACTTATTAGATCATCCTCGACTCCTATTTCTAGCATCAAAATCATACAACTTGAAATCATTTCAATAACCACTCATAACTGCTCATAACAATATTTTCCTTAAAAGTTTAAAATCTTTATTGCAAAGCCCTTAACCATATTTCAATGAGAAATCGATTCCAAAAACGAACGGGATGCAGAATTATCCTGAACTGTAAATCTTATTTTCACTGTCTGTTCGCTGCTTTTTCATAACGGGATAATTTCGTAACCACTAGATGGATATTTACGAGTAAGAAATTCGATGGAGTAATGTTGTGATAGAAACTTCGGAAACGTGGTTTTCAAGGCAATGAAAGGTTACGAAATGGTACTAATTGAATCTTTCTCCTTGAAATCTGAGTTATTGGAACGATTTGGCTCAACTCTATACGCGGAACAGCTTGGTATAATTATAGTTGGATTTTCATTCCATTGGGTTTTATCTCATTGATATCTTCATGATTTAAACCCACCGATTATCCGCCTTAACTAAATCTTATGAATAAAATGGAATAACGTTTTCTATGCCCATTGCCAATTACCAGTAGATTGATCTTTAACTTAATTGACTCAATACGAGTTAAGATTTCGACAGTAATTCAACAAAGAAATACTCTCCCACAATAAATCTCTATAACGATTTAAAAACAAATTAACTTTTAGAAATTAATAAAATATCATAAAAAGAGATGATATTACACCTGACGAAGTAAATTTTCATTGTAATAAGTGCAACTTAAAAATTTTCATTCTAAGATAGGACAAGAAAAATCTTCCATTCTTTCTACATCTTGAATTATAATTGCAATATTGGAGATAATTAAATTGAATCGGAATATCATCTAAATTAGAAAACAAATCCAAATCATTTACACTATACCACAGAAGGTGGTATACCATAGAATTTACAGAAAGCAATCCAAATGAGTAGTCAAAGAAACCTTGAAGAAGGGATGTCAGTTCAATTTGATTTTCGCCTATTTCTGATGTACCATCTTCTTCTCAAAGAACTTCTCAAAGTATGGTGTAAAAGAAAGCTTCATAAAGTATTACGGTGAAAATTTTAGACTGTATTGATTACAATATCTCAAATATAGTTGGATTCTGGTCTTAATTACCCTTTTTATTATTATCGTCATCTAGTCCTTATCATCCTTCAATTTGGAATCCTAAGAAAGGTTGATATGCCATATTCTCTCTACCATTATACTCCTTACATTTTAAATTTTTAACTTTTGTATATTGCTAAAATATAGTATGTACACAGGATTCTAATGTACCACATTCTTCTTTCACAGATCCGCATTTCATTCGCAATGGCTCGCATTTGCCTCATTTCTGTCGCCGTCGCCCTGTGCGTGGCCCTCGCCTCCGCTCTTCCCGTCATCGTCGAACCCGATCTGATTTCCGGAATCCATCCAGCAGCCTCTGCCTCCTTCGGCTTCGCCCTGCCTCCTCCACCATCCCTAAGCTTCGTCCCTCCACCACACTTCGCTGGTCGCGCCATTCCTCC
The DNA here is from genome assembly GCA_020796165.1 of Pantala flavescens. Lineage (NCBI taxonomy): Eukaryota > Metazoa > Arthropoda > Insecta > Odonata > Libellulidae > Pantala > Pantala flavescens. The sequence goes on along the minus strand of CM036879.1, from coordinate 13,448,951 downwards.
TCAGCAGAGCCTCGCTCACCGAGAGGTTGTCGCCGCATCCGAGGAGGAGGCCAAGCTTCCCCCCAACCTAAGGAACCCCTTCTACAAGAACCCACGCATCGGAGCCGCCCTCGCCAAGGAGTCTTGGTTCATCAACGGAGAGATGGAGGTTAGGCACAGAGAAGCCGACAAGATCCCAAGGGCCAAGATCTTCTCCATCCTGAAGAACGCCGGATTTGTGTAAATGAAAAGAATATGGTGGATGGACAATGACTGTTTTTTACGGCGCGCCGCAGCGCCTCGTGTAATTAAGTTTTTTTTCGGATATCGACGTGACAAATTTTTCAGCGGGTACCCAATGGCGTCTCATTACGCGGGGCTAACGCGAATTATAAATACCTCGAATTAATCGGAACGTTGCATTCCTCGTTTTACACCAAGACATGGACGTAATACAGTAAATTTAAATCGAACCATTTCCTAAAATGCATTGAATTTTGACCCAATTCATTTTTCTACTATGTTTGGAAAATCAGTACACCACTTTTCTCTGACGTATAGATGCACAAAGATTTAAAAAGAAGACTGAAATTGACTCCTTTCATGTCCTGGAAACGAGGAATGTACTACCTGCTCTTCTTCGAAATTTCATTCGAAAGTTGCAGTCAGGGTTTCGAACACGACGTCATAAAAATACATATTGACGAATCTTAAAAAAAATATTGAAAATTAAGGAGAGTGCTTCAACAGGTCAATATCCAACACTTTTCAATACGATCATTAAATGCAACTTCATTGAAAAAAAGACATTTACAGACAGAATAACACCATTTCATATTAAGCTACTAATACTAAAGAATATCATAATGAAGAATCTCATACGTTGCAGTACTATACATCTCAGTGAGAATTTATCTCAATCAATTCATTGATTTTTCAAAGTTGGAATCCTTGATAAGGGATTTCCGCAAACATCTCAAGGGATATTAAGACTTAAAGAAGGCCCTCTTGATTTTGATGAACGGCGCAATTGCCGTTTTTACAATTCGCGTGGTGAAGGAGGAACCATCCTATCTCTTCTCTTCTAACTTCTCATCATCAAGAGATCGTCGAGTCTCCGTGAATGGAAGTTTATTTATTTATACATAATCACCCTTCATACATACAGATAGGGAGCTCTCATCAGAGCTATTTTGTTGTTTTTATATGTGTAAGAGTGGCTCAAATTTTCATTGACGTATTTTTTGAACGAATGCTTCGTTTTTGAGTATTATGTAAAAAAATGCATCCCATGTATATACTTAAAAATGTTAACTTTTTTAACAAAATATATTTTCAAGAAGTGGGTGAATTTTCTTGTTTTTTATTTATTCCTGCTTAGATTTAATGTTAGTATATATGTTTAATTATTTAGACGAATTCGATAATTGAACAACTATTAAAATAACAAAACTTGGACTAGTACTTTCAATTATATTCGAGTAAACATTATGCTTCAAATACCAATGATAAATATACGGAAAATCAGTTAAAATTAAAAAGAATAAGGGGAGAATTGGTGGATTAAATTTACTCCTTTTTCAAGGAGAACATACTGTTTGTTCTTAAGTTGACTTTAAATCATAACATTTTGGTTTAACTCATTGGAGTACTTATCCAATACTCTCGGAATTTCTCCGCAAATACATGAGTTAAATACATTCATTTTAATTCGTACTACAAGATTTTATCACGTTAAATACATTTGATGAGTTTAAAAAAAGAACGGCGAAGAGAAATCAAATTATATTTAATCTCTACAGTAATTTCTTCAATCCAATGATACGTAAAGAAGTACCAGATCTTCTTTGATTACTCTAGTAATTAATCAATAGTTAATACTTAGCCACTTAATAACTAATGAAAGCTGGAAGTTAATTTGAAGTCAAAGAAAATGATTGTAAGGTTAAAAAAAATGAGTCAATCTTTACTCCACTGGGTAATATTTTATATGAAATTTCCTCAGTGAAACAGATTTGCTATCGATTCGTGGCTATAGATAGCGTACTTGAAATGTTGAGTAGTTTGAGAAAATTTCTATTGCATGGGTGGGAAATGTATTGAAGTATATATCCTCATACTTTTGAGAAAATACATTGAAATTTAGGTAATAAAATTCAGATTGAAATTTTTTTCAGATTATCTTATCCACATTGTTCGAGGTTCATTGGATTGTTCTTGCTATCGTGCTAGTTTAATGTTACTGACCCAAAGTTGAGGCCTAAGATTCTATTTAATAATGTGTATTATTCCAAAAAAGAAGAACAAGAAAACTAAAACTAAAATACGTAAAATCTAATATTACAGAAAGTAGTGGATTTTATTTTTGAAATTTCATCTCTCGTCTTTGGATTAAAGCCAACAATATTTACGTAAAAGTGTTTCAAGAGGATCATCTCCATTATTGAATCCATTATATATGAAACGAACATGTTAATAAATTAAACTAAAATAATTCATTAATATTTTAGGGAGAAATTTCAAAACTGTCTCTGTCTACACAGTTCTTCTACAGATATCACCATCTCTACTTTCTCGAGCTGTGATTCAAAAGAACTTTCTATTATGGTCTAATGCCCAAGATTTTTCCTTTGCTTCTATATCTCTCGCAAATCTTAGCATACAATCGTTTCCTCATTTCGCAGCACTCGGTTTCCCAATAGGAATCCAATGGATATGCGTAAGTATAATCTGATATCCATAAGGAGCGTGGAGAGTGACGTCATCGTTGAGATCCTAAGCCGGATGCGTCGGCAAGGATCGGCATTACCAGTAGTTTGGAATTCAAGGCCTCCAACATCTTCATTTTATCTTTTTGAAACACTTAACTTAGCGATGACTTTATACAACATAAGGAAACGAGTAATTATTTGTAGAAAGGTATGAATGCCGTTGAGGGACCAAGACATTCTGTCTTTATATGAGAATGGATTTCAGATTCTTCAATTTTAATTCTCTTTGAACCAGAAATTTTATCGAACGATTCAAAAATGAGTACTAAAATTCCTTCTCCTAATTCGTATCGTTGTGGTATCGTTAATTCATTTTCGTAATATAGTGTTGATAGGAAACAAGAATAAATTTAATCACGATTGTTTCTTTAATTGAAATTTGAATGACTTAAATCATGAATTTTTCCTTGCTCGAGTATATTCTATCAGTCTTTGTTTTAACTCATATTAAAAATAATACATCGTTCTGACGACTCATATGGTTTACCAAAGGGTTTGTCAGGTTCTCTAAATTAAGCTTTTAATTAACCAATACAATGAAATCGGGATTAAATTTAATATAATTATCCTTTTACATTTGATAAAAATAATATATATTATGACAGTAAATATATTTGTATTCGAGTAAAATTGAAATTATGAGTCACTTCTGTAATTACACTTGTAATTTCAAATGTGAAAGCATAAATATATTTACGCATATAAAGTTATAAAAATTATAGCAACAGCTGTAGCGAAAATATAACTAAATAACAAAAGAAAAAACGTCTAAGAAGAAAGAGAATGTTAAAAATCTTGAAGAAACTTATTGTTAAGAAAAGGTATGAAAATTTAAACACCTTTAGATGTAAGAAAATTAGTATAGTGAAGAAAGAAGGAAATTAATTGAAAAATATTATCAATACAATAAATTACCATATTCATACTAAATCGACATAGAGTTCGAGCCTTTATAGGCGAAGTTATGAGCTACTTGGTCTTTCTTCCGCATAAGTTTCATAGAAGAGTATTAGTGATACAAAAGTGGTGAAAAATTAAGAACTAGAATTTTAAGCAATAAGATAAAAATTAAATACGAATGAATATGAAATCTTAACAGGAAGTTCTTGTCAAAGTTAGTTTTCTAAGTTCCAAGGAAACGTTATAGAACAGTTTCAAAACCCCTTGGTATAATGAATTACCTTGGAATATAATTCTACTGCATCAGCTGTTCTGTATGAAATAAAATGAACATTATACTTATTTTGCGACCTAAATTCATATTAGCTTTCTTTTTTAAAAGCATCTCAATCAACCTACGAAATTCAGAAACATATACCTCCGCATTTCTGAGATATCCAGGTATAGACTACGTTGTACCAATCTGTATACAAGGTTCAGGGTGAAGTGTCAAAAATAATAAAGAATCAATATCACGGAATATACTTCGTTACCTAACCAAGCTTCGTGACCCATATTTTAGATGAAACACTTTTTGCAAGTTCAGTGAAGTAAAACCATCTATAAATTATTACTTGACCTATTTTACAAAGATAGAATGACTGTAGGTATACCTTCTTCATATATCTTCGATTTTCTCAGTAAACAAAAAATCAGAAAATCTGGAAGAAGATGAATTCGCTTACTAAAGCTCAGGAATTCTTGGAAATCTGAGAGTTATAGTCTGCTTCTAAGCGAGAGCCTATAATTTTACAGCGTAAATTATTTTCCGGACCTGAAACCGTTCAGCTTTGGAATCTTACCCAATAAAGCTCTGCACGTCGTCTAATTCGTTAAAAGGGATGCGCTTTCGTTGTGAAATTAGGAACGTTAATCGATTGTTTTCTGATTATAAGCTATTTTTAAACCGCAGAGAGGATAAATCAAAGATTTTCTAAGTTACGTGTGTATTTTCACTTTATAAATATTGGAAAAGAATATCATGAAACTGAAAACTAAACCTACTTACTTTAAATGCAAAAATAGGCGCATATATGAGAATATATATAAATTATAATTACCTAAATTTAGGAGTTATCCACTTTAAAGAAAATAGCAAATGCTGAAGTATTCACAATCCTAAAAGAATACTAATGTGAGACTGTCTAATGTCAAGTTTCATGAGAAATGTAAAGTACTTATAGATATAAAGATATGAAAATATATATGGTACAAGCTCTATGATCATTAACTCACTCTCCGTGATTGTGCATATTCTTAACATGCAGTGAAATATATCCTTAATATGTTCATAACTTAAGACGTTGGTTTTTCTTCAAAATATTAGCCCAATATATGTCTCCTGTCTTCTGCAACGATATTATCTTAATAATCGTTCTTAATATAGTAATATTGCTTTCTTAACTCTGTGCTTGGTCAACCATAAAAAAGGGCGACCCTGATGACTTACTGCCAAAGAATGTAACAATAATTTAAAGCTCAATTAACAGATTAGTGTAACAGCTTTCTCTGATATGCGAGATATTTTAATTGATCGAGAAAAATCTCAAAGGATAAAGAAATTTTAATGCTCAATCGAGAAAATTGGTATAAGTCTTAATGTAGTCAAGTAATTATACTTGGGGTATATTCAGAGATTAAAAAGGATACATTGTGGTCGGCTGTAGTTTCATTACAAAAGGACGTACGAAACCATTCATTAGTAGTTAGTACGTATCATAAATAACATATAAGTGCTCTAACATTTATTTTTTTTATGGTCAGATCCTAAACTTAAATAATCATATATTTATATTATAAACATTATTTTATTATATACATTATAACAGTATTTATTAAAATAATTCTTATTGTTGCACAAACATCGTTACCCGTTGCTCTTTTCTTCTTGAAAGAAGCTCAGCCTCCTACAACTTGTTCTAGCTAATTTATGGATTATTAGAATATCCTCAGTTCTCTTCATTTTTCCCTCTCTAACTAGGTCTAGGAACCGGTTTCTTTCCAACCTTAATGTTTTATAAAGTTCTCTTTAACTTTTTACCTCAAGATAAGGTTAAATAGGAATGAAATGAATAGCTGAATCAAGGTTTGTAAAAGAAGGAACATTAATAGTTACTTGAAAAACTGAGTCAAGCGTAAAGAACCGCTTTTGGTCTAATATTATAATCTAGCAGTATCATTCTTTTATTTATCAAATACTTGGAAAATTATATTTCTTTTTCTTTATTTCTATACTACAACGTTCATTCTCTTATTTTGATTATCAAAACGTTTCAATGAATAAAATACTGAAGCGGTAAGAAAGACCTATTTTGAATCATATGTCTCTATCTACAGGATATACATTTTGGACATTTTAAAAATAATAAGTTAAAACTCATAGAACGAAGAATGCTAAGGCACCTTTTTAATTTAAGCACGTAATACACAATAGCCTCAAAGATTCTTTAAATGTTGCCCACAGGGAATGAAATATTTTTGGAGAATTCACATTAATAAAATTAATTTTATCCCAGAGCATCCATTATCTTAATGAGAATATTAGAAAGGGGGAAGTATGTGGAATAGAAAATATAATAGGAGAACTTTAAAGCAAATCCGTGTTCATCTCATTTTATAGATTCTCCAGGAGAGATTGTATTAAATACGGAATTCCAATCATACCTCAGGAAATTGAATACTTCAAGCTCCAGTTTTAATAACATTGCAATAACCCTTAGCTGTGAATCACCATTATTTTTCATGTTTCTACACGGAAGCCACATCAAATCTTATAACTGAATCGCTTTCAATCGGATATAAAAATTCAATTATCACGGACATACTTAGTTTATCGAGGCCAAAAGATTAATTTCATGATAGCTTACGGTCAGATAAAAGTCCCCTGGATAAATTTTTAAAATTCCTTCTTAAATCTTCTTTTAATCCAGGTAGATGGATAAAATCACTGAAATTGAAATAATGTTCTTTGAGCGTTTGAAGAAATATCAATTTCAGTCTTAAGGTGATGGATGCATTTTTAACATTTTGCCATCTTAGATATTTTAATTAAATTTTTATGTGCTAATAAGAGCATGAGAAAAAGTTATTGTTACATAGTTACATAGGATTTAGAGGACGTATATATGGAGGGAGTATATAAATGTTAAATTTAGAGGTAACCTATTAATATGAAACAAAAATAAATACCGAACGTAAGCTTAAATATAAATGATTAAAATACACGACGCGCCGCTTAATTTTTTAGATAAATACGTGAAATGTCAGTCAGCTGATACGATTGACGAAATCGAACCTCATCGGAAAAGATCGATGCAATTTTAATGGCGTGCAACCGGCAATGAAACGCATTCCGCCCACTAAATTACAACAAAAGCCTTTCGCGAAGAAGAAGGTTGCCATTTAAAGAGAGGCTGTGCATCTGGTACAGTTTTAAAAGCGGAAAAAAATTAATCACTCGCACCGACCGCTTTCTCTCTGCGCTTAGTCGTTAAAAATTTATAAAAGATCAACGCCTATAGCCCGATACAGAAAGAGCATCTCTATAGAAAACGGGCATGTTGTTTTAAGAATGATATAGCGCATAAGTGAACACGACTCGTAATCTTTGGAGGCCGTCCGGTGGCCATTACACGCGGAAAAAACCTCGCAGATGAAAGGATAAGAGGATCTCTTGGTGAGAGATGCGCTAAGAGAGCGAGGGTATGAGATTTGGAGCACTTTCCAATTTAATAAAGTGCGCGCGTAATTGCCTCACACTCTCGTCGTTTCGACACCAGGGCGCCGCTATCGTACACACCCGTTGCTAACCCCTTCGCCGTTGGAAGAGATGATCCGGGAATTTTCCTGATGGATGATAATCGCCTTGCATAACGTCCTTTGAAAAATGGGGTGAGAATGGTAAAGTGCTCTCCTATACGAAGCTAATTTTTCGAGGAGATCGTGAGAAGGGATTTTTTTTCCGCGATTGAATTCTCTAAATATGGTAAGGAGGCTGTATGGATTCTTAGGATGGGTATATAAAGGGATGCAGTGCTCCACAACTTCGCCAATCGAAGCATAGGTCTCTTCTGGAGTGTTTGCAGGAGAGTGCATCTGGAGCAACGTACCTACACTACTTCTTCTTCGCTGGAGGTAACCATGGTGAGAAGGGAACACAGGATGGCAATCGCTGCCGTTGCCATGGTTCTGCTGAGCATCGCTTCTACTCAGGTGAGACTTTATTGTCTAAGTTGTTGTATTGTTTTAGTAATCTTGGACTTTGCTTGGTCCAGAAGTAGTACAAGTAGGTGCTGAATAACTTTTCCATCTAGATGGTGAGTCGCTCGTCGAATCGGAAACTGTAGCATATTTGCTTGTATTTTAATTCATACAGTAATAGGTATACGTATTTCGAACGCAAGATTCTATTACATTTTAATCCTAATCGATTTTGTGTTATCCCAATCCTATTATTTTAACAGCCCGACTAGCTCAGTCGGTAGAGCATGAGACTCTTAATCTCAGGGTCGTGGGTTCGAGCCCCACGTTGGGCGATTCCTTTTTACAATAAGTGACGATGATATGTAATACTTAAACAGTTATTCGATTTTAACAATTATTGAAGAGTGTTGGTTTAATAGGGGGGTAAGATAGTAAAAGACACCACTAATTTTTAAGTTATAACTCATAGGATATTTTTATGGCTAATAGTAGAGGTAATGAGGTACAAAATACAATCTTACTGAATACTATTACTAATGAAAACTTAGTTCTTACAAATCCTTTAAGGTGATCTTAATCTATGAGTTTACCTACTTATAAATACGAGGTGATTCAAACAAAAAAAAGAATTATTCAAAAGTAATAGTTATAACTATTCAGAGGTGATATTATCGATAATAATTCAATTTAACTATAATACACTTGTGGATATGCGATCTATTCAGCTCGCAGATAATTTTATACAAGAATATTATCGCAAAATACGTATCTATTAAAATATTTTATTTTCATAAATGAATTCATAATACTCGTATACTGCATGATTCAATTAGTAAATTATCCTCACAGCTTTATTCGAATCATTGATTTTCTGCCATTTCATATTTGGGAGCTGTGCAAATAATCGGTCAAAGACTTGCGAAGTTTTTCTCGATTTCCTCATAATTTAAAATATTGAACAACTTCCGATTTATATTCGTATATATATTAATTAAAGTTCCCTAATCATCATACTATGTTGCAACGTTTCATTTATTTAACATAATATAGGCTGAAGCTCCATTAGATGGATACGACTCGTATGCCTCGAATCGAGGATACGCCTCTTCGCCTGGATATGCTTATGGACCTCCTAAAGAAGCCGGAATACCAGGAAGAGCAGGAGTGGATTACCCTGCATTTACGGAAGTCCCACCAACAAGCTTCAGCTGCGATAGACAACCACTCCCAGGATATTACGCTGATCCAGAAGCTGGTTGCCAGGTAATCGATATATAATTATTGAAATGTTATCTACATATGTTCATATCTCTTGTAGAATTTCTGTTCATTTAAGATACTTTTGATATTTTATATTTTAAAAATTTACTTTAGGAGTTAATTTAACTGAGCTAAAAGATTTTTTTTATATCTTTAATTGGAAAGAATCTAAATCTACCATATTTTGCGTGAGGAAAATAGTGCTTTGGAAAATCATGAGAAGCTAAGAAAAATTTAGTTTAGTAAATATTATTTGGCTCATGGCAAAAAGATCGATTTTAAACCGTTGCGTACTATTCATCAATAAAGATTAAATCATTTCCAATCTAAATGGTTATTTACTCGTTGAAAGTATGACGTATCAACGCAGCCATTTTCTCTCATGTATATAAAAGAGAGGTAGAAAATTCTTCTTTAGTTTTACTTGTTAGCTTCACAATCATGTTGGCTGGAGCTTTTCACTCAAGTCGATAAAAGTTGAAGAAATACCTTTAGATGTTTGTTACGAATTGCCTGATTTTATTAAGGACTAAGAAAAATTTAATTTTAAATTTCTAAAATAGATCGCAGAAAAAAAACCAGAGGAAAAATTCCCAAATATTTGAAAGAATAATAACGTATGTAAGCTATAATTTTCAGATGTTAAGATAATTATACATATACTACACATTTGTAAATAAACCATCCTTACTCTGACTAAGAGATTTTACCATAACTCCTCTATGATTTATCGTCAGTTACGGCCATTACACACGTAGGTCGACACCTTGTGTCGAAACCAGGACTTCTTCTATCGAAGTGGAGTACGCTACGCATTCGAAATACCTCTCTCTCCTCAACTAGAAAAGGTCAACAGCTTCGTCCATCTATTAATGTATTTCGTTCATTAATTTCTCCACCTAAGGTGTATCATGTGTGCGAGAAGGGAGTAAAGGAACGCGAGCCAATGCTTTGCCCCGTTGGAAGCATATTCGACCAAGAGAAGCTCACCTGTGCCTGGTGGTACACCGTGGACTGTGCCAGGTCTGCAGCGGCAGCTCCAGCCGTCAACGCGGAAGTGGTGGCCGCCATGGCAGAGGCCGACGCTTTGGCCAAAACCAACAAATACGCATATGGTCGAGGAAGGCCAGCTGGAGTCTATGGAGCACCTTTGAACACCTACGGAGCTCCTGCTGGAGTCTATGGAGCACCTTTGAACACCTACGGAGCTCCTGCTGGTGTCCCCGGTGTCCCAGTAGCACCTTTCGTAGCTCCATCTGCTTTACTCGGAGGAGCTGTGGGACCTCTCAGAGTCCCTTCAGCAGCTTATGGAGTACCATCTTCCACCTATGGAGTTCCTTTCGGAGGTATCGGTTCACCAAGAAGAGTGTACGGCGCACCACTGGGGGGCATCGGCGGGCTTTTCCACGGTGGCATCGCACCTTCCAGAAGACTCGGGTCTCTATCGCGAGCTTACGGAGCACCCCACGGCGGTCTTGGTGTTGGAATCGGTGCTCCAATAGGCTCTTACGGAGCACCACCCATCCGTGCACCTTCGAAGGAATACGGTGCACCAGGAAGAGAGTATCTTCCACCCGCTTTGTGAAGAATCTGTTCTATAATAGAATATTGTCATAATTTCACTGCCGCTTAAATTTTAATGCAATCGCAGGGATGTCTGTTGGTATTAATGGTGTAAATGCTTTCTTATTTGTGAAAATGTGAACAGACCTGCGCAAACTATAGGAGCAATAAACTTTTTCAAAAAATCTATATCTTTTAATCTATATCTATTATTTTTATATAAATAACAGAACGAAACGATTTTAAAAACACCTAAAGAAACTAAAATTCTCCAATTAAAAGAGCTTCAATACCAACTACTTAATTTATCAATATATTCTTTGTATTTTCGGTATAAGTTCATACTCCCTGAAACTTCGATATGAATCAATTGTCTAAAACATTCTCATTCGCTGAAATTCTAAATAAATTCCGCGATAAGATACACTAAAGGTACTCTCTCGAAGACGAAATATCTCCTTAAGCCAACGTACGTTCATGCCATACACGTTTACTATGCATATTACTATATGCATTGTATTACCTCTAATTCATTGACTTGACTAACTAACACAGAGAAACACAGCATATGGTCCATTAGCAGATCCCTCCATTCACTCTACCGCATTTATCTGCTGATACTTTTATGGATCCCCAACTGTAGTCCATCACATCATTCAAAGTAATCGAAATACTAAACAGCGGATTCACAATGTAAAACACTTATTTTGAGTTAATAATACCCATCCATAATTTTTTAGCGAATTCGGTCCATTCAAAAGTCTTATATACATGTGCTTATGATTCTCATATCATATTGAGAAGAAACTCAATTATTCTAATGAATTACTTTCCTTATATTTGTTTCAACATATATTTCTAATCGTCAATTTATTTTAGTCATACCATAAAAATAATGTGCCTTTATATAATCAAGGCGAAATTTAGCCTGTAAAGACCACTATTACATCTTACACAAACACAAATAAATCGAACTCAGATCAGAAAACTTCTCGATCCGCAAGGACTCGAACCTGGGACCTCGAGACTTAGCCAGCGCTATAAACGCTACGCAAACGGGTATCGATGCCGGCAAAAGTTTGGCCCATGGGGGGATCGAACCCACGACCTTCGCGTTATTAGCACGACGCTCTAACCAACTGAGCTAATGGGCCGGTTGCAATGCAAAGCAAAATTTATTGTTAATATTCATTGATCCAAATTCCTTAATAAAATTAGTAATCATTACGTTGTTTTATGTCTGTGTGTCCTTCGTAACAATTTAGGTTACTTAACCAACTTAAAAGGTTAAACAGTAAGTGCAATCCACATCCACATAAAATTTATTAATAGCAAATTTAAAAAATAAATTAATTATAAAATAATATACAGATTGGTTCATAGATTTTTTTCAATCATAGAAGCATTCATTGGGTGCAAACAACTATTCCTCAATTCAATTTAAATGCGTTAGCGGGAGAACAATGGTGCCTCTATAAGTGGAGGTGAAAACTAAATCGAATGAGCGTTGTTTTGAACTCTGAAACGAGCGTGCTCGACGGCTGAAGTAGAAACTACCTTGTGCTTGAATTGGAAAGAAAGCGGGAATACGAATATACGAATTTAAATTTCTCTTCCGTAGACTTAAAATGATTCTCCAAATAAACTATAGAATTGGAAGGCGAAGGGGAAATCTTAATGTGAACTTAAACTTTTCATCATTATTCTTAGTTGTAATTAATTAGGTACTATAGGAACCGATTCTTATTTAAGGACTACGTACCTACCGATAGAGAATATGTATAATGTAAGATGCATATGCTATCGCTGCCAATACAAGGCATTAAAGATTAATTTTGAATACACTTTCAGCTACTTTAGTAAATATTTATATCTCAATCAAAACATCTATATCTTATAAGTTAAATATATTTTCTTATAATGATTTCTATAACCTTTACAATATTCTCTATCAATTTCATTGAATTTTAAACACTTGCTTATTTCTGAATTCGTAAAAAAACCCTAATGCGATAACTTTAAATGAAAACGAAAATCAAACAATTAAAACGCATGATGAATGTGATACAATCGTTCAGTAATTTATTGATATATTTAAGTTATCGCTACATACCGAAGGAGACATTCCATTGAAATTAATAAAGGAAGATTTTTCACCCTATACAAAAAATCTACCTACACCTGTAGAGGATGTTCTATTTCTCCATTGTTGCCATTCTCTGTTATTTCGTAACCAAAAAGATCAAAAGTGAGCTGATTCACGAAGAGTTTAATAACACCAAAAGTTCGAGGTCGCATTTAAAATAATGGTTTCCCCTAAGATAAAGCCACATGTGGGAGATCGAAAATTCTACTTTAGGTTGAGTGTATACAGATTTACCAATTGAGGTGCTTCCAAAGTGAAAAGTGGTGCAATTAGATTCACAACGGAAAAGTGTTCTTACAAATTAGAGATGCGATCCTTTGGATGAAATTGAAATGAAGCAGAGCAATCCTTGCAACAGCTTAGAAGTGCAAGGTCATTCGAAAGCTTCTGATCGATTACCTAAGCCTTTGGGAATCTTCTTCTCTAGAGCCGAAAGATATACTGTAGCAATTAATAAAGTATGCGAGATTTGGTCGTAAATTTTAGGGGATAAAGTCATCGCTCTTAATCGTTGAAACATTAGAGTATCTGAAAATTGATGGATTCTCGCTTAATCCATGAAGAGGAATTGAGATAACGGGAAAAATGAATGATGATGCAAAAACCAAATATATTTCGATATATCCCATAAATATGGATTAACCGATCAAGGTTTCTTTTCATATCACGCGCATCAATTGGTAATCAATCTACTATATCGTAAGAAGCGGAAAATGATTTTCAATACAGCTCAATAAAGCAATTGATAACGACTCAGCATTATAATATAATCAAAATATTTGTGGAGCCCAGATTTTAAACTCGTGAAAAAATGGATCATAGCATAGTAAAATCGGATAAATTATGAGAACAGAAAAGAATGATGAAACTTTTATAAGTCTTAAATTATTTTTTCCGATTTTTATAACAGGAAATGCTGAAAAACAACATGGAGTAAACCATATTCAAGTTCTATTTATTTAAAGTTAATTTTTTATTCCATTTCAGCTTTGATTTCGGAGTAACGTGAAATAAAGAATCCTTTTACATTACATGGGTTTCAAATGTTTCTAACACTAAAGAGCATCGATCCCCGACCAATGAATTTGATCTTAAAAGGAAATTTTTAGTGCAAATCATATATTTGTAGAAGTATGTGGATTTCAATTCATGATGTCATGTCCGATGTGTTATTTTTAAAATATACGTGTATACTTTTTTAATATAAAAGCAATGCTCTTTAAAATGTAAACAAGTAGTGAATACAGGTATGGTTCTGACGTATTACGAGCCCTCCTAATAATCGACGCGATCTATGCTCGCGGCATTTTCTAAGGATCCAGTTCTCTTTCATCTTAATTTGCTCCTGAAAATCAGCTCTCGTGAACAAGTCAGATGGAGGGCTGTATTACATCACAAGGCAATCATCTGATCGGGAGAGAAACCACTTCATGACTAGAATGAAAAGGTCGGCTTGATTATCAACGGATTCCATCTTAATTCGTTAGAAGATACCTAAAATTATTCAATCATCTCATCTTGTTTTCCTAAGGTTTCCTCTTTTTTAAAACACCTAAGCGATCATATAATAACGTTATTTCCTCTGGTCTTTGGAAATCTCTTCCTTGTTACACATGTATCTTTATAAAGTTTCGAATCATTAATATCAGTGGGTTTTGAAAGGTTTCGCGTTTCTTTACTATGGTAACCCTCCTTAATAATTAACTAAGGTTTCCTTTTAGTACCAATTATAAGTTATTCTTTTATTTTATCGCTATCTTTCAGATATATTTCTTGAGAGAGTGTCTATGGAGGAGAAAAGAAAAGGTTTGTATACTGAATATCACACCAATTGATCCTTAACCCTTAATAATCCTTATATAACTGAAAAAATTGTCTTACAAGAATAATCATCGCCTCAAAAGGAAATTGTGTAGATGGAATGAAAGTCCTTTGATATATATGTAAGTATTTGGATCAAAATAAAATGATTCATTGGAAAACCTTGGCAATTTATCATCGAGTTATTTTTAGGAAACTCTAAATTTTAACATGTTTCTTAATATTTCGTATAGTTAATTTTGGATAACTTTAGCATATTCTCGAAAGTTCGGAAAGAAACTATTAAGTAGTAATAACTAAATGAATTTTGTATTGTACTTTCCATGGGGTTACTCCTCGTTCAACGAAATTCTAAAACAATTTAAAAGGCTAATAATTCAAAAAATATTCTTTTCCTTTATATTTATAAACAGAGATGATCCTTCCTTGGTAGTGAGATTTACATCAAAACATTCTTCAATTTTCAACGACCGTTAACGGAATGGTTAATTCCGTTATCCGTCTCCTACGCAGAAAAAATTCGCCCCATTAAACTTTAAGATGCGCCAGCTCCATCCCTGAATGCAAGAGGAAAATACTGTTAGTGTCGTCGATCCGTGACGTAATTTTGTGACCTCGCATTTGAATCAGCTGCGACACGTCACGTGACACGCGATAAACGCCTATCGGGACGCTATTCTTCACGGAATCCATGAGGTTTCATTGAGGTGTCGAACACTCCCAAGAGTATGAGTGTTTGACATAATGGAATGATATTTGGACCGCGTAATCAAAGTCATCTCCATAGGGATGACACGTAGCGTCCTTGACTACGTCACGTTATGTATATTCATCGCCTCTGAGCTCATCTTTCTTTTTCAAAAAAGAGGCTACGGATCATTCGCTGTTTGAAATGTATTGAGAACTCCTTCATCAACACCTGCTTTGGATGTTATTCTGTTGCGATGACGGCACTCTGTAGGGCATCATCATAGGGAGCGTCGTGATAAGGTATCCTTATCTAGATCAAGGCCGTAAGGTATAAATATATAGCGGAACATTTGGCTCAATGATAAACCTCCGCTCATGTTCAATTAAATAAGCAATATAAAGCTTCATAGTGTAAGAATGAATGTTACTATTCAATTTACAATCAGGTGGGATATAGGTTAACTCCAGTACATCCTCGTATTAATAAAGAGTGTTATTCATCGTAAGGTAATGAAGTAGGCATTAATAACTCCATGCTATTCTTCCTATGATTCTATGAACTCTAAATATCCTAAAAATTTTCTCTTTTTTAGCGACAAAATATAAAATTTATCTTATCAACTTCTTATTCTTATAATGTTTATAACGAGCCCTCAAAATTATTCATAAACCATTTGCAGAAATGCCTGTAATAGAAGTTACTAAAACAATCTCGAGCATTATGGAACCTTTTTTATGATCGAGATTTAATACATGAGTTTATTGTATCCTTTCCAAATGAATTGGGTGGAACGATAGAAATTAAAAGTAAATTTAGGTATTCATTGCGAATTGAATACACCATCAACTTCAAGTCACAGGTGTGAGCATCCAAGTCGAAAAAAAATAAGCCCATTTCAAGAGGAATCGATTAAAAATAACTTCTTCTGTGATACTTTTTTATTTTTTCCTGGAAAATACATTTATATACGGTGTTAAATTGTATGACTAATTCCTTAATAATCCCCCGCCAATTCATTTTAGGTTTCATGGAACAACACCGCTTCTGGAGCAGTCTAAAGCTTTAAATAAATTGCCTTCAACTGCCTCGTCAAGAATAAATTGACGCCTCTGAACTCATTTGACGATTAGTGACGCCTCTTGTCAGCAATTACATACCCAAAGTGGAAACATTCTTTTGTTTTCAAAGCCTTGCGAAAAAAATTAATATTAATCACGGTCTTGATACAGGTAACGCTCCACGCCCACGACTATTAATTTTGAATTTGGAATCGCATGGCAAACTGTCGTCATTTCATTATATACTATTAAAAGTTTTATCTCCCTAAAACCACAAGAAATAGATTATTTATTTATTAACAAAGACCGCATAAACATCCTCTTTCGGGACAATAACAGTGTGGTCGTAAACTAAACAACGGACGTCACAGGTGAATGATAAAATGAATTATATTTCTTTTTAAAGATTGTTGAAGATGGAATAAAAATAGATAATTATGTCATAAAAAAGAATCGCGAATACTTTTTGAGTATATAATTCTTAGACGGACGCTTAATTAAAGAGATTTAGGTTTAACCAATCCTAAACGAAGATATACGCACTATAATATGTAAACCTTACCACGGCCTAATTAACGAGAAAAATTCGAAGACTTAAGTTATGAACTAGCAGAATAATGAAAATGTGAAATGACAATAAAGATAGAAGATAATCGGAGAATGATGGTAAGATACATATTTCCCGCAAGACACGGCGCACGATTTCACTTCCTGTTCTTCCTTTTCGGATGACATGCACGTTCCGCTAATGCGACTGTCTTTGGGAAAAAGGTCCGTTAAATGCACTTGACAGAATACATCGGAGATGATGGAATTATGAAAGATGGAACTTCGTTGGAAGTACGAAAGAGCGTGAAAATGCGTTAGTCGAGTCTTAGCTCTTAACGAATCTTGTCTGCGGTTTCATCAAATCCCTCATTCCATAATGGCTATTATGAAAGACTGATTTTCTATGGAAATTTATGGATTCAAAATTATCAGATTTTGATGAAAGGAACGCCGCATCATAATGCATTTGTCCTCATGAGTACTTTATTAAATGCTATTTTTTATAACTTTTAAATTTAGCCCTTTTATATTATGCGTTACTGGATAATGAAATGAAGAAATAAAAACCAAGAGTGTTGTGAAGAAAACTTAAAATATAGAGAAAATTTACGATGATAATAATCTATAACTTTCCTGAAGTTTCTCATTTTCTGAAATGATTTTATAAACTATAAAATTAATGGTAGAAGAAGTTAAAACAACATTACTAATGGTCATTTTAACCTAATTGCTTTAATTATGCATTATATCAAAAACAAATGTTTCATAAATCATAATAAGAAACTGTGATGTATACCTTAAAGAATCTTAAAGAATAAACATTAAGGTACGTCTTTGAATAATCGTAATAACAACGAATATTCATTTTGATTTTTCATAATTTGAAATTTTATTTTAATTTAAATTGATTAAATTGTTATTTGTTTTAATTAATGTTCCGTTTAATTGATATTTTATTGAAATTGGATGATGATACTGGATTGGATGATATACAAAGAGGCATGCCTAGAGTAATGCTCGGCATAGACCGTTTCCATAGTGATTCAATTTGCATGAGAATCTAAGAGAACAGCTACCACGAGAGGAATTTGACGAATCCTTACGAATACAACTCCCGCCATAGTCTCGTGAACAGCTTGCAGTTTAAAGACAGTATGATTATTCTTAAACTGAGAAACAGAGACTCTTGTATTTGCTCATTTACACCGAAATCCAAATAAAAATATTTAATTCATCTTGAAAGGTAACTTGAAATATTTATAGTACAATTATTTTGCCTACAATACCCAGAGAAAATTTCAATTAAGTTCCCATAACTTTTATTAAATTCACTCGATTTACTATATACATATATACTATATTCATTCACTCATTTATCTCAAATAGAAAAGAAAGGATCCTACAAGACGCACGAAAGCGATCGAGAAAATAGTGTAGTGACGATTCCTTCCCACACTCATGAACTTGGCATCACATGTTTTCATTCCGGCTTATTAAGCGCTTTAACTCGAAAGCGAGACATAGCTTAGGAAAAAAAGGCGAATTATTTTTTCACCGTGTCGCACGTAAGTGATCGCCGGAAGCCTTCGCGTGTGTCTGGGACGTGCGTAGTTGTTATCTTCGCAGGGGCTTTTCCGCTCGAGATGATCGTAAGGCGAGAGAAAGTTCGGAGATGACGGACGAGGCTGTGAAGGCTGAAGAATCGCCGCGGTGTTTTCAAATCGATTGAACATTCCCTCGGACACCGTTTATTTCGAAACTATGCATTTTTCGTCCGTGAGATAAGAGCCTCCAAAAGATATTCTTACGTGAAATTCCGAGACCTAGAGGGAAAACGTGTATATATTGTTACCAGAATTCTAAGCACGAATATCTATAGGACGCCTGGAGAGTGTTGTCAAAGAGAATATAATTACGTGTGGATGTCTAGTTTGTTATTGTATGCAATTAATAATTTTTGTCACCAGTTTCAATGCAACATTCCTCTTTCTACTTGATCCAATTTTTTATCGTATGTATTTTTATATATGGTAGATAAATGAACGGCGGGTTATATATAGAAAAACTATGGAAAAGTTACACGAGTTATTGTACGTCACTAGGCAATTTACTGAAATTGGTTGATTTCTAACCTCTTTAAGGAGACAACGTAGTAATTCTCGATGCATTTTCAACAACGAAATGATTTTTATAACGTTTTATCTTCAGCGTTGCGTGTTTTAATTACTAGAAAATCAGGTAGTCATTTAATCATTTCTAAATTGTATAATTAATATATTTAGAAATTTTTGCATTTAATTTAATATTAATTTAATAATAAGAAATATTTATATCTTTCTATTGGGTATTCGACAACACTTAACAGTTATTCAAAATTTAAAATTGAGATAAGTTGGTTTAATAATACCCGAGTACATTAATCCTTTCTTTTTTTTAATTATTTGAATAAATGGTTGTCTTTTGCTAGTACTGAACGAAGGTATTTTCCTACTGCGTCGTTAAGAATTCACGGTGCATCTATATACGTACCAATACATGGACCACCCGCAGTTTCTCCCATTCAAAAATATCGGATACAAAATGGTTATGCGTTCGAATGGAAACGCCTTCCCGTAAAATACGTATCGAAACGGAGCACGGTTTGCTCCCTCAAGCGGACATAAACGGCCATAAAACTCGCGTGGCTATGTTCAGTTAGCCATTTAATTCTATCAAATCCCACCGATCTCTAACGAGAGCTTTCTACGCCTCAGAGTAAAGAATCATGGAAAGAATTGCACACCAAGAGTGGAAAATTTCCGATAATGATATCTCCTTATTTCAGAGTTTATATAGAAAAATTCTCAAATCGTGGAGTAGAATTCAATTGGAAACCGTCATAAATCTTTTTTATTGCATCTAGTGAAAGGATGGATCCAACCGATGATGAGCTGGATTCAAGGATGACTGCAGCCATTCATTGGTAATTTAATTATATTGCTCTAAGATTGAATTATATTTTATGAGTGGAGTCGAGCTCCCGGTAGGTAATTTTATGTAATTTCATCACATGTAAACCATATTCTATGTTGTTTTTTGTGGTGGAATTTTATGGTAACTACTAATATATGCACTTTTAATCGAACTTTCATTGGATCATTGATGTTTTGGAAGAGTATATCAACATAATTACAAGATTCTCGAAACCTTGAATAGAAAAGATGATATCTGGATATATAGAGAAGATATCTACCATATACAAAAGTAATATGCATAATGAAGTGATGGAATGATTTAACTCTAGAAATATCTAAAAATTACTACGTAAGATGTAGAAAGTAATCTTTGCAATTATTGTTTCACCATTAAAATTTAGTGTTACGCGCTGTATTATAAAAAATTCTGTATTATAAGTGGAGAAAATATTTTTAATAACTAAAAATATATAAATAATAAGGAACATTATTTTTGTAAATACTGTTTCGAAAGGTGATTGAGAACTAAACATCTTTAATGGAAAATATTCTGAAATAGAAAAATACGAGGTAGCAATTATTAAATAGTAACATTGTAGGATATAGATATTTCTTCTAATATAAGAATCTCCATATTCAGAATTAAAGAATAATACTTAATTTAAATTGTTTACTTGCATAAAATGTCAATAAAAAATTTCCCGTTCACCCATTAGCAAATTTGAAAATCTAGCTAGCATAATTCGAAGAATAAGATATGGCTACATGCTAGATTTCGAAAATCAAACACTTCAACTTAAGTGCGAAGTGAAAATTATTGATAATGTATCAGTAATATAGAAATGGGACCTCTTCCGCTTTTCAATGAGATCTTTGAATGGTTTCAAAAGAGAAAAGTGGCCTCGTAAAAATAGTAGATGCGAGGGAATCGGAAACCGGAAAGAGTAAAATGAAGAGGGGATTTACGAGTTTGAGTGCAAATGGCGATGGATAAGAAAGGGTGTGATGTACGACAACTTTTGGATCGGAAGTGAGAGTTATTTCACGACTCCATTTGCGGATCGCCTTCATTTTGCAATGTGGGGAAACTCGATCACGCGTGGAATGGAATCGTGACAAGTTTCACACTCTCGATTTCATTTCACTATACGTGTCCTACACTTCAGCAGAATGCTTAAATTCCGCATTGAAATAGTGTAAAAATATTTCTTTGGGGGCTAATTTAAATATATTTTTGTAAAAGATCGAAAGAAAACAGTCGTACGTTAATACGATGCATAGTAAGTCACGGAAATATAGTCTTTATTTCAGTTTAATTGTGTAACTGAAAAATTAACGAGTGTACCAGAAATATTTCATCTCCCGTTGCTGTTAGTAAGTGAAAGTTTCCAAATTAGCTCTAACCGTTGGTATATTAAAAATTATCAATAATCAAATGAAAATATCCGAAGTACTTCATGACACGAAGGTTAGAATGGATTTATTTGTAAAATAACAACACAAACCTAAAATAAAGTGAATTTCTTAGATTGTTATAGAATGGGAAAATCAAACCAATCTTCACTTTAATCACAAAGTCCTAAAAGCGCAGATGTAGAATGAATAACATTCATTTGCTCTCAAGGATGAAAATAATATGGCATTTAGACTCAATCTCTTTATCTCATTTTAATTCCATTTGCATTTTATACACATTAAAATTGAAGTTTCTATCTATTTTTGATTTTTCCTTTGCAGAATATTGAATACAAAAAGAATCTAAAATTAGTAGCAAAATCGAATAAAGATCAAGCAACTTATAACGAATTCTATTCAAATTAAATGAATCTATTGAATGAATGAATCACTTTACTGTATATCGAATATATGTCTTAAATATCTTGCATTTCATGTAATTGGCAATCTATTTCAGCAAAAAATTTTCTTTTATTGATCACTGTTTCTTTCTATCAATACATTACTGCAGATTTACTAAACGTTCAAGCTAAATTTCCTATTCTTTCGCTATAGGATTCCTCGTAAGATAATTTCGTTCTCGACTTTAATTTATGAAGAATCCGTTTACAAGATAAAGATTTAATCATAAGAAATTTTTTTAATTATATTTTTCAAAAATAATTACCATTATCATTCTATAAATCAAAAACCTGAATAGAATACTTTCTATTATTCATCAGTAGAAAAGGATCTGAAAATAGAGACTGTATTAGGGATGCGCTTCTTTGAGTTAAACTCTAGAATAGATTTAAACGATTCAATATCTAAATGCTTCAACGGTCAAGAATGACTCATTAAAAACTTCATCGGGAAGGATATGGTTAAATTATGTCTTATATTTAATTATCAGAGTAGAAAATACTATCCACCTTCCATTCTGTGCAATCAAACGACTAAAACTTCGCCACGCCGTAAGACACATCAGGCTCCATTACTCCCATTGCATTCCTTTTAAATGCTCCAGAATTGCTCACTTCTTCCATTATGTTTACTTTTCAAGTGTATATGAATCCACATGAACATATTCGTAAATTTATCTCTACGGAAGGGGAGTAATGACCTTTGGCTTTTAAGCTCGGTATGTCCACTCAGTATCCCTCGCATTGAGAAGAGCGGGGAGACCCAGTTTCAAAACAAGGAAGCGCAACTCCTGGAAGATGTTTGGGCTTTTTTGATGGTGCAAGGTGGTCGGTAGATGGCGACCATCGTGGGATTCAAGGACGCCGACTCTAGTGGGGTGCGGTGGGCCGTAAATAACACTACGAAGAGATCTCCGCCCCCGCGAACCGGTGTTATGTCATGGAAGGGGTTTACCGACGGAGAGAGAAAGCTTCCCAGCATCCCATCGGATGACGGATTGCCGGAGTAGTTCGTCATGCGTCGATGGGACCCCTAGCATCACAAGGAAACTTCCCGAACACATCCCCAGATCCCACGACAGAATTACTAATCAAGAGAAATCGATATCACCTGTAACATTCGAACATGAAACTTAGGTCCCTTTTCAAACCTTCAAACTTTGCAGTTTTCCAAATCATTACTTCGTATCTCCCTCCATTATTCAAGTTAATGTATCGGTCGATCTTTATTACGACTTTTAAAATGCCAACGTGACGTAAAACAATGATCCATTACGAGATATTTACGTCGAGGAGGGTACAATTTTTGTGGCGATACCTCTGAAAGAGCTAAATGACGCCCTCCGCCTTCCATTTACTTTCTCCTGAAACGTTTCTCTGGTGTTTTTATACCGCGAAGGATGCTACTTATAGGCCTTTCCCTTTTATTTCCGGACGCCGAAGGAAGGCAAAAAATAGCGGTAGATTGAGGTATCGGGTTCTTTCCGATTCGGCCTTTTTTCTATACTGAATATGAAAATCTGTTTCTGGAAAACCATCGAAGGACTGTTTTCGAGAAATAATTAAGCCAAATATGGATACCTTATGGTTAACTATTTATTGACTGTAAAGGGGAAAAATATTTATTAAGTCACAAATTCCTATTAATATTACGAATAATATTTAATACGATCCGTTTCAGGTATCTGGCTATTACTCTAAGAGTACTTCAAGATCTACGTGTACATTTAGCTAAAATACTCGTTTAGTTTCTAATTAATTACGTTATTACATCTTTCCATTTTCATCTTCCGTTAAAACTGAATGTATTTCTGCGTATTCTGTTCTTTCCAAACGTGTTTAATGCCACAGATTTCACCTTTAACGGCAAATTAGTGTGAATAGAGGATAAAAACGGTATACTTTATGCTGCAGTGAATCGGCTATAAAAAACTATGTTCAGTATCCATCAGACCGTGACAGTGTTAAGACGATACCCTCAGGTAAGAGGAGATATGCGTGGAGGAAGGAAGTTGCGTAATCAGCTTCCTTTAAATGAGGATCCTGGATGTGTAAGGTATAGTAACGTGCCATCGATTGTCAAAACAGGGGAATTAAAAAGAGAGAGGTGTATATAAGAGGTGTGAGAGAGGTGGGTATAAATGTTATAAATTAGGTGCAATAAAGGATGTTTTTACAACTAAAAGTATATTAACAGGTTATGATAATACTATTTGATTCCTAATCGTGTTAAAGGTAGAAATATTCTCTCATTTATTCGTATCTTTTTAAAAATATGTAATTTCTTCAAACTTGAAAAATATTTTTTTTACAGCTCCATGTTCTCATGTGATTTTTTGATTGACTTTACGAAGCATGTAAAATAAAAGCTTAGAATAAATATTGATAAGAAAATACAATAGATTTCTAAATGAACTTACCCTAATTGACGGGGAAAATTCTTTTAAAGATTGTCTTTTGATTCTATGTATTTTATGCATTAATACAAGTTCGTTAGTAAAATTGCTCGTTTCACGAATTAAATAACAAAAGAGCAATAATTCAAATTATTTGTAAAACAATGTTTCATGAGTTAAAAAAGTAATGGTATGAAATAAATACTAATCATTTCCTCAGGTGATCTCATCGC
This sequence comes from Pantala flavescens, assembly GCA_020796165.1. NCBI lineage: Eukaryota > Metazoa > Arthropoda > Insecta > Odonata > Libellulidae > Pantala > Pantala flavescens. The sequence continues at coordinate 13,424,532 of CM036879.1, read as the reverse complement.
TTTGAAGAAGGAAAGCTGGAATTCTGGATTTCCACAACTCGAACTCCCCAATCATTCCTCGCCATCGATTCAAATTCTCTTATCATCTCCATTAAATATTCCAATTGTAATATGGAAATGAGTCAAATTTGGAATTCGTAGGTTCTTAAAAGTTTTCAGATGGAATATTAATCGACTGAGTGTCATCACTTGACAGATTGATGCTGCAGGTGATTCCAAGAAGCTTTTAACTTGCCGAGGTCAGCTGATCAAGGAATAAGCGAAAGTTTGAGTACGGTGATTCACTTTTTACTACTCATTGTTCTTATAAATGGAATATTACAGTCTGAAGGATTTTTCATATTGTGTATTTATTTTAGCCTTCGATGCGAGAGGTATGTTTCATACTCATTCGTTTTCAGGATAATAAAAAAATTGAACATTAAGTCAATATTAATACCTATGAATTTGAAGAAATTATATATATATATATATATATATATTTATATATACATTTAATCTTATAACTGAAATCGAGAAAAATTATATTTAATTTAATTTAAAAAATAATTTGTAAATTGAATTTGAGTAACTATATCGCATATTTAGAATCTACATCTTTTGGCAATATAAAAATATATTTTCCTCTCTTAATTTTATCAAAATTATAAAGTAAATTTATACGTATATTTATATATCCTATAAATGTTGTACTTGATAGTTAATGAGTCCAGTTTTTAGAAACATCTAAATTAGTTCCATCATAAAAATTACCTGAGGATATTTATGCCCCAATATCAACAATAAGTGTCAAATATTTTCACACCTATCTTAGCTTTGACACAATATTATCATCGATGTATTTATTTATCTTAGATATTCGAAGGTCAAGGTCTCCATTCATCAAGGCCTAGATCGGTTGCTATGACAACACTCTGACACCCACTTTCGGACAATGACTGCAGAGTGGCCAAATAACATAAGTGGCTTTTTTGTAGGAAATAGCATTTCGTGAACGTGGTAGCTCCTTGATGCACGCATGCATAATTGAGACTTACTAGGAAGATGCGCCTGTCAGTTCATTTGTTTGGTTATCTGAAGGATATCTCCGACACCTGAAGGTGAGCATCCCGCCCTCCGAGAGAAAGTTTTCTCTTTCGTCGCTGCGGAAAAATACTTGAGCGATGACCGAGCGAACTGGAGATGATGAGAGCGTCGGTCGGAAGAACAAAGAGAGTTTAAAGAGGAGCTAATCTTTGAGGAAAACCCCACGCGAGCGATCAAATACCCATGCTAGAGGCACTTTCGGTAATTAGGGACTCTGGTCCTAGACGCAGACCTTGGGGGAGAAGGTTGAATTATACATCACGATCATGAGCTATAAGGAGTTACCCATCGCGTATATCGAACTCCAAAAAGGTTATTTTATCAGCCTAACCGCTCGTAATTTCGAATAATTCATAAGAAATTTTCTCTTCAGTTCCAATAGTTTAAGAGTTTTCTCAAGAAATTGATGGATTGATCGATGGTGAATCCCTGTTCAAACGTATGTATAAACTCGTTAATATTTTTGTTTTCTTGGCAATTAATTTGAAAGCTTCATTCTCTATATCGAATATTTAATAAATTCTATTTTTATAATAAATAATATGGGCAATATATTACAAAGTGATCCATCTTCAAAATCTTTTATATAAATAAAAGATGCTGTTACTAATTTTTTGCTAAAATAAAGGTTTTCTGCCTTAAAGAGTTTATCTATCAACATTGGAAATGTATAAAGAATTTTTCAAGAAAATCAATAATTACTTCCAAATTTCTCATCGATTATACATACGTAATAATAGATTACCATTATATTTCCAAATATATTTGGAAATGACAGAATGTCATATTCCATATAGTAAAGTAAGATATTGTTAATCCATTCAAAACGAATAAAATCATTTAAATCTCTTAATATTTATAACTGCGTTATAACAGACGTTCTTGGAAGAATGCTTATTAATGGGATAGCTTCTCTGGGCTTATACAAAAAAGCTGAAAATTTATTGCTCCGACCTCCGACCAAAATTACGATGGAACATAATATCTCTGATTATAAAAACCCCTTCACAAAATCGTATTATCTCATGGCTTTTTATATTTATACAAAGGTTTGTATTTTATAGTTTTCTATTCCAACCTCTGTATTTGTTATACTACTTGAGATACTTCGATCTATATTTGAAATTAAAATCTTTACAATAACGATGTTGCGTCTTAATGCCCTTTTCTATTATTTCACGCTTATAACTGTTATATAAATATAGGAGTATTATACTTCGGAAAAGGCGAACAAAATAAGGAAAACAGACGCGAAAACTATCACATTTAAAATTCGTTTTTCCTTCGAACAATACGCGAGAATAATCGTTTGAGCAAATAGAGTCGTGGTGCTTGCACCCCGCGACACACTCCGAAAGGTGGCTTGCAGGATATCCAAATAGACACAACAAAACAGAGCTGAATTATCGTAATAATCCATATCCACTGCTAATTACTTATATCTAACTACATACTCACGCATAAAAACTTTATTTGTAATTTTAATTTGTAATATCTATAAATGAAATACAATTAATGACGAACGAAAGCTATCAACACTGGTGAACATGGAATAGTAAAAACAATGAAAATATCTGGACATTTTTCCTAAAATCTCGAAAGCTTTTAGGCACTGATTGATTAACCTATAAAATGTTCATAATAGGATTATTAATATAGAACAATTAAATACAAAGATTTATTATTTTGGAAGACTTTATTCCATGAGTGAAAATCATTTTTTCACGTGTTAATGAAGAGGAAAGAGACGAGTAGAAGCACGTTCAGTTCTCTACGGTCCACTGGCGAAGCTAGACCATAAAATTGCATTGCGCAACATCCAACGATGGGAAGCCTGGAAATGCGAGAAGACCATGTGCCTAAGACGACAATGACCTCAGATTCTTTTATGGTTTCTCGTGATATGCAAAGGATTCCTAATCATATACTCAACTTATGATACTTGTCAATGGAATCAAACCCACGATCTAACGGTATAATACATTCAAGGTAATAAAACGGGCAAATACTTGGAATTCGGAAAGGGGAGAAAAACTGACTATCTCGCAACCTCGTTTGGTTTGTTTTTCATGGAAATTGGTGTCAATTAACGCCATTCACTGAATTGTCACAGCTGAAAAACTCTTCAATATTTAAATTAATTTCATTCAAGTGTGCGAAAGTATACTTTCATTATTTCAATCGAAATTTTAAGAGAAGTAATTAGCCTTGTTTGGTAAGACTAAGGGTAATTTGCCCTTCTTTTCCAGAGAGCAATGGGAGTAGAATATTTTTAAATGCATAGCACAATAGGCCTATATACACATAGGACTTATTTGAGGAATACATATCTATTCACTTAATTCCTTTTCTTATTAGTTTACATCACAGTGGAAAGGTGAATTCTCGTCTACCTCTCTCGCTGGTCAGCTAAGTCCTTTGTTATCCAATTACTACCATTCTTGTAAATTTTACATTGCTTAACTACCATTAATTGCTTTATCGGCTAAATATTTCAGATAAAAAGAAAATTTTATGGTTTTTAAAATTTTAAAATATTGAATGCTGAAATACTGACCTAAAGAATTTATCCGTCAGAATATGATATTTCATTCCTAAATATTGTTTTACACCAGAAGTTACAGTTAAAAATAATACGGGGACTTTAACTTAGAAGTAATAAGAAATTTACACTAAGATTACAATACGAATTTGAAGTTAAAACAGAATAAAGACAAAACAAGATAAAATAAATTCATTTTCAGACAAAGCCATTCCAAAAATTCAGTCATTGAGCGGACGATTATGAAATTTCCTCTTTAAAAAAAAGAGCACGATGATCCAGCGAAATACGTAACCACGCTGTGTCGAACATGTTTGAAATTCCTTCTGAAGCTCCAATTATGTAAATCATCTAAAGGGAAACCGATCGGTGGTGCTCTTCGATATCACAGATACTAAACCACCTTTCTGAACCGAATAAATTCATTCAAACAGAACCAAAAGGCAACTGTATTATCCTGAATTGAATATGAACTCCGGATTAAGTAATTGGGTTAAGGGATGGATAGTTACGGGTACCGAGGGAGAATGCGGGAGATGAATCGCATCAGCTGGATGAGCTCCAGTGAAGCAAGTGAGATATATTAGAGGAAGCACAGCGGAAAAAAACGCACCTTGGCCTTGAAAAGTGAAAGTTCCATTCCGCGCTGCGTTCCTTCTACACGGACTCACTTCCCTAAACCATGACTGTGGAAAAAAACCTTTTCTTCCTGGCAAATGTATATCAAATTCTTGCTCTTTTTTTGAGGAAAAGAAATCCTCATTAAATGCAGCTTTAAGCAATTTATTTCTCGTACCACATGCTGCGATAAGATGAGAACTTTTTCATTCGGTTTGATTTGTATTGCTATGGGTGTTTGTTAAATTTGAAACGGTGTGAAATCGGTCGGGAACGGCGACTGATGAGTAAATTGAATGAAAAAACGCCAACTGCTTAAGTTCATTATCGTCTGACGCAGTTGGTTCCATTGATGTCCACAATTGGAGGGGACAACGGGTTTATAGTCCCTTTGATAATATTATTGGTGCAAAAGTAAAAGTTTCCCTTAATTTAATTTTTTGCTTATTACGGTATTACGAAATGGTTTAAAGGAAAACATGGATTGAAAATAAAGTAGTTAAACCCCTCTACAATATTTGTAAAAAGATTATTATATGAATCCATAAAATATAATGGCATAGCCCATTCATCACTAGATTCTTTTACGTATGAGAGTATGAACATAAAAACGCCCATCCTCTCTAGTGAGTTGATATTTAATAGGTAAAGTGTTGTAGAAAATGTAATAAGTTATTCAGAATCTCTTGTCCTTATGATATATGAAGAACAATTTAAATAACTCTTCACTTCGTTTGTGTTCTTTTACCGAGGTTGAGAATAAATTTACCTACTGAAAATATTTCCTAAAGGAAAAATAAAAACTTCACTCGAATTTTTAAAGCGGTGTGTACTTTTTCCGTTGATATTTTTGACATTTTTTATATTTAATTTCATTTCTGGGAAAGCTCTTAATATAAAAGTTAGAACTCCCGGTGAACATGCAGGAAAATTAAAAATCTTAAAAATCTCAATTTTTAAGGATAAATAACTATACATTTATGTCAGAGTCAGAGAATTATCCTCTCTATAAATCATAAAAATATTAACTAAAGAAATTAAATGAAGGAAATATAAAAATGTATAAACACACACTTATCAGTATCATTTAAAATTCAAAGAGATATATCCATCCCGTCTCAATTATTTCACAGCGTCGCTACGCTCTCGTATTATCATTTATGTAGGCTCAATTTTTACGAAGTAATACTGTATGAAATTAATCTAACTCTGTACACGTTTAAAATTTAGATATTGCTATTACTTAGAAAGGCCTCATGGGTATTTTATCACGTAGAAAGTAATTGTATCATATGAAATACTAATTTACAAAAAAATAAATAATTTTTTGATGATTCTGTTGAATTTATTGTAAATACACCATTACTTACGCTCATTACCATTTAAGTAAAATTAATTTAATCACAAAGGTATGAGCAGCGCTCATTTCAACGCCCAAAGAAAAACAAAACAAAGAAGGAATTTGAATGAGGATTGGAAGATGGCAAAACGCAAGTCTCGTTGATTCTAAATCTCGCGACTCGACAACTTAAAGTGCTTTCTGGATCGGTGACCGTTTCCGGAAGAGGCTCTTAAAGTTGGAATCCCAAAAGACTTGCGCAACTATTGAAAAATGGATCCCTCCTCGGTTGTGTTAAAGGGGAATAACGAGCTATCGCATAAGATTCGCTTTAAATATAAAACTCGGTTGCGTAAGGTGTGTGATGGATCGTGCATTTCCCCATAACGGTAACCACTGTCTTCTTATTTTTTGGCTCGTATTTCTCCATCTTTGTCCCTTAACTCGTCGGTGATTCGTGACAATATCAAAGAGGAATTCATAATAAAAGTTCGTGCATCGTTCGTTTGGAGAACTCTTGTGTGTTCCGGATCATATATTTCCATCTAAAACCGCTTCTAAATCACAAGATTCAAAACTTGAAAATTTTTAGACTCAGCTCAACAGACGCCCACTACTATTCTCAAAAATATATTCTGTTGTTGTTATTCGTATTCGTAACAATTTTATACTTCTATTTGGCAATGCTTAATAATAATTACTTTGAGGTTGCCACTTAAAATCAAATGGAAAAATTCTGAAATATTACTTTATTTATTAACATTCCGAAACTTCATTGGTTCACCTGTCATATGAGGAGAAATGTTAAATAATAACTAAATCTTTTCAAAACCAGATTAAAATTCGAAGTAATGGTTCAAAATTCCTATCTTTCAATCAACCATAATATAAAATTTACTAAACATTTACATCGTTATATATTTTAATTAATAGTCTCGTATATGTCATATGAAATAGTAATTTTTATGAAATAATGGATATTTTTATATGGAACGAATCTTATAATTATATAGCAGCAGATTAAAAAATAGTTTATTGCTAAGATTTTAACATACGCGAAATCCTAGGGAATATTCCAGCCGCGTGAGCTATTCGGACAAATATTATTCTTACATTTACCTCTTAAGATACCTCTGAAGATAGAGTTGCCCAATATAGATTCAAAAATATATTATACACTGACCTAATGATAAGTTTTTTTTTTAATCTATATTCTTAATATTATATGATTCGGAGCAGAAATGAATGCTTACGTAAAATGAGGATGCGAACATTTCAACTTGTATATAAAAGCTAAAATCTTAGGTCTATAGTTTGAGCATTGCACCTTATACAGTTTTGGATGTAATCCTACAAGAACATTATCATCTAAAGACACATATATAGAGTTGTGCAAACGGAAGGTGCGTGAAAAAAGCAGCGTCGAGTAATTTTTAGGTGTGAAGAGTTTTTAAACTCTTATCTGGTCAACTGGTGCAGAACGTTTGCGGAAATGAATCGAACGAACGGACGTATTTTATGGTCGAGATAATTTCGGACAGCGCTTTTTTCCACCCTCACGCTTGCAACGCTATGACCCCGTTTCTCACATGAAATATATGGACTCTTTCTCATACGACCTCTTACCCTCGCTACATTGAATCAAAAACTCCCCTTTGCTCATCCACGATGAGTTATGTCCCGTATACTTCAGAGCGAGTTGTAATACTCGTACAATTATTTCACGAGATAATATCGGGAAGGCATTTAATGGAATCCTTACTTTAAGAGGTCTTAATTATTGGTCGGAAAAATATTTCTTATATTTACATTCCGGAATCTTATATGTAGATAGAGCTATTTAGATATAGACACTTTAATTACTTGAAAGTACGAAAGCTTACGGAGATTACTTAACCTGGAGCCATTTTATTTAACTTTATCAGCAGACTGATGAAGATTTTATAATATATAACCAGGAAACATTGTATATAAATTTATCAGCATATTAATTTAAGGACAAAATTCCAATTAAGATGCTAATTATCTTAAATGTATTTTTTACGCACAAGTATCAATTGTATGACACAATTTATTTTCTCAGGTTAAAAATTGATGGCCATTATAGAAGTGCTTCATCTTAATTAATTGCAATTATTTTGTTTATAAAGTAAATTAGTGGCTAAATCTTGTTTCTCTGCATAAAAGATCTTTTATAATTCAAGATATGATCCTAATACGTATTATTACTTTCATCTCCCTATTAAAATGTATTTTAATAAAAATTCTTCGTTGCCGAAACATAGTTATCTGTGTAAAATGATCAGCTGATTAGTACCCTGTACAAAGTTTAAATGGAAAAAAATAAAGATCGCTTATATATGTATGATTATGAATTTTTATAATCACTGATAGAAATCAGTTTTAATATTAAGTACATAGTTCGATAATTTAACACAATCGATCAAACTATATTCCTATTTTCCGATCAATCACGCCAGGCTTTCGAAAATATCGGAAAAGTGGTGGAAATTCACGAAATAATATCCTTCTATGAGCCAATTCATATCGAAAACAGGAATTTAAAGATAAATCTTTTTGGGAATTGGAGCCAAAAATGCTTGTTATGTAACTGCAATTTTCGTAATTCCACTTTATTAGAAAAACTTGGCTCCTCTTCGTGAGAATTCGTAAAAACGTCTAAAAAGGGCTTATCATCCCATTTGAGTTTGAGATTATACCAATCATTTTTGGGTACGCAAAAGAGCGCGCTTTTGGTAATTATACGTAGCCATGAAATTATACCTCATAGTATTTACAGAATGTTTATTCTACTGTAGATCCATAAAATGTTAGTTTATCCGTACAACGTTTTTAGACTACTTACGAAAGATCGTTATTCGAATAATTTTAAATTAAATATGCTAAAGCAAAAATGGGGCCAAAATCTTCTAGAGCTCGTCTTAAGCTCAAGATTATCTTCAGATAAAGGTTCCATTAGTTAAGTAATTATTTCTCCGCTGTAAGAGAATGAAAACGATGGTATAAAATTAAGAAAAGTGTCGCTGTTCCAATGTTTACATGATACTCCCGTATTTTCATCGATTTTAGTCTCCAAAGGATAAGTAAAGGTATATTATTATAAAATTATTTTACAAAGTGGAAATCTAGTTGACGATCTAACATATGATATTGGGATGTAGTATAGTATATAGTATAAAGATATCGAGTGCATATAATGTATAACTGTTTAAGGATAAAATAAATATAAATTTATCACATAAGCAATGTTATCTATGATAAAAGTTAAAGAAAGATGCAGAACTTAATTTTAATATTCAGAGAAATATCAACAGATATAATATATAACTATATTAGGAAACATTATCTTAGGTCTGATCTCTAAATAAAATAAAATTATCAATAAGTTGTAAAAGAAAAAAATAATAAACATAATAAACTTTTGCTAAAAGAATCAAATCAATCACAGATTATCTTCTTCTCCTTAAATATCGGAGCTATTATAATTTTACAGAAAAATATTTCTCTTTTTCACTATCAATTGATTTTACTGATCGAATGAGTTTTAACTCCTAAAATGAACCTTTAATTAAAATGGTATGCTAGGAATAATCCAAATTGCCCTTTCAAATATAATATCACTTAAAACTTCTTGTTTTAAGTGATATTATATTAATTATCCTTAATTACAGATTATGTATTGATCTGTTTCAACAGTCAATTCAGCAACGGAATCCATATGATATGATGCCTTACGCGGTACAATTCCGCAGTGAATAAAGTAATCTACGAAGTTATTCATCTACCTCTACCTATACCGTATGAGTCTACTCATTCACCACTGTAGAAATGTGCACCCTTGGCTATCATGAACCTCTCCACTCATCCGATTGGGAAATTCCGGTGGAAAATCTGCGGAAGAACCCGTGAGTCTCACCACTCTGTCCGAAAGACACCACACCACCCCACACCAAAAGATGCGGTAATGTTCCATTGGCAGAGGAGAAGAACGAGATACGGCGACTGAATCCGAGTGCTTTCTCCGGAAAGTAAAGGTTATAAGTGCGAGGACATCAAAAATGTATCTCCGATTGTCTAACGGAAAGTGGTGGGTGATAGGAGTTAACGGACCATTTCCCACCAAAGGAGTGGATTTCCCAAAAGAAATGGCGTTCGCCTCTTATGAGACTGCACACATGGAAGTGTGCATCGATGGTGCAAGAAATACGATCAATTTGTCATGGGATAGGATAAAAAAGCTCGAACTCACGTGGAATGATATTTTTTGTGAATTCATTTCCTGCCGACGAGTAGCTTTTGATAGGAAACCGAAGCTAGTCCAAGGACGCCCTTACTCATACTTTTGTTTTAAATCGTATCTACGAATTTCTTCTCCAACTTTAAGCCCACTTTACGGCTACCGTTCTAATCTAGGAGCTATGTAACAGGTGTCGAACTTGTCGGAAAACTGATAGGAAAGTATAAGAATTAAAGGCTTCTTATTTCCGAGCTATTTTGATTTCAGGGTGTCGCTTAATGGGTATTATAATCCATTATTATCGTCTTCTTAGTTAAAAGGAAATATTGAGCAATTTAGGATAAAAATTGGAAAGTTATGAACTCGTGGAAATAACGGAATTTAAGAATGGGTATTTAATTGTTCGAGATATTGAATGGGACGATAAACTCAAAAAGATTTCACTCATGGAACGTAAGAGAATTATGAAGGGCTTTCTTATAATAAATACGAAAATCCTGTCTTTCACAATTTTTCGATGTATATTATTTATGGCTTAAAATATTTTTCATCTTTTTAAGTTGACTTTTATGTTTATCATTCAAAGTTCTCTTGGATATCGAATATTTTCTATAGCAAGTTTTCTATTTCCGTTCTTCTGTTTAAAGTAGTGCAAATAAATCTTATAAGTAATTAAGACTCAACAGAACAACTCATTACTTATTAACTCGAATACCGTGTTTTGAACATATATAAGGATGGATCAATTAAAGATAAGGATGGTTACGTGCGTTCCAGGTCAATGTTTTATTCATTACATCATGGTTGTAATACCACTCTATTTTCTAACACGAAATACAATTTCCATTCATCAGTTAATAGCGCTGTCTCATGGAATAAGAGCTTTTTCGTTGGAACATAAGAAGGGTTTGACGTGATAGTAAAAAAGAATACAATTCAAAAAGCGATTGGATGTATCGAAACTAAAGATTGAAATTCATTTCCTGATAAGATTTAATCAAATTGATACGGTTGAAGTGAACTATTTCGGAAGATCTTATACTAATATGAAATAGTATTTAATATTTCTTCCCATTGATTAAAATTCAAAAACAAGCGAATTCCGAGCAAATCTTGTCGTAGGAACTTACGTGATTGTAATTTGAATTCATTTCAGAATAATCTGCTGGTTATTTTGAAATAAGATACTGAATTCCAATTTCATAATAGAAGACAATCAAATGTATTAAATAAAAGTTAATATACACAGAAACTCTAACAATGAAATGAAACTGTATTTTTAATATATACTATTTAATTCAAAATGTTTAAATAAATCTATAACATAAACAAAACAATCTTTTTTAGGGAATAGATAAAAATGATTTGCGTCATTTATCGTGCGTTGTTACTCTTCTCCGAATAAAAGAATCGTATAGGTCAGAAGGGATGAAATGTTTTCGGTATATTTTATTTATTAAGACAAGTATACTCTCTTTCATAGTCTTTAGATGAATGCATATCAATCAACAAACTGCTTTGAAAAGTACTCTTTTTGAATGAGAGAATACGGGATATAAAGTAGCATAAATTAAGGATGTCAAATAAAGTGGAAATAATAATATGGTGATCTATGTATGTGGCCTTTCTACAGCTTCTTATATATGCCTATGGTAATATCTATCGAGAAATTTATTTTGCTCATTACGGTGTCTAGAGAACGAAACGCCTTTATCTAATTATCGGAAGCAGTTTTAATTTATGCAATACAAAATAAAATTTATTTATTTTTTCGTAAATTAATCGGCAAATAAAAAAACATTAATATTCATAATAATAAATTTTATTTTAGGTTATCTATTTGACAATTAAGAGTGTATTGAAGGTTGAATATAAATTTTTTATACCGTTATGTTTCATTTCTATTTCATCGAATTAATATGATCATTTGTATAATCAAGGGCACGGTACTCAAAAACTCAAACGCTAAAACAATCATCTTCTAGCAATTCCATCTTTAATACCGTTGCGGCAATATCGCTAAAATAACGTCCACATATGACATTCAGTATTTAAATATTTATAGAGATTGCCAATCGTCAATCAATACTTCATTTACTTGTTTGTCGTATTCTATTGATTATAAATTCTATTGAGTCCTTTTAAAATTCTTTTCAACATAATATAATATAATAACTTCAGTCAAAAATTAAATAAAGCAATCAAATAGTATTAGTAAATTAATGGATATTATATTTTAAAAAGTTTTACATACGAAAAAAAATGTCTGCATAATATTTCATATATAATGGTGGTATTAATAAAAATAATAATTTTCAATAAATTAAGAGTGCTTTGAATACAACTTAAAAACTCGTACTTTTGGACATCATGTGTTTAACTTCAACTTTAAAAATTTAAACTGTTTGGCTGTAATTTTGGAAAGGTGTTTGGATTTAAAAAGTTGACTCATGATATTTAAGTCAAAAATTAATCATTTACAATTCGTTTCAATATTACGTTTCATTCAATTAGATAGAAAGCCACTTCATTTTCGTTTGTCAACAATGTAAAACACCTAAAAGGTTGTATGTCTTGTCTAAGTAATCTTGATCTCCAAAACTGCAATTTTAACCTAACGTTCAGTGTAGTGTCTCAATCTGAAGTGTTCTTGAAAACCCTCCGCTGAATATTTAGATCGACTTAAATAGCGTGTTTCTATGGCATCATCATAGCATCGCTGAATGAATATGGATCGATTTTTCGAGTATCTGGTATTTGCATAATTAATTCCTCAGTTCTGAGCATTGAATCGCTTTACCCCTGACTTTATTTCCACGAGACGGTTGCGTCGGCATCATTCACGAATTGGGTGAAAGTGCCTCTGTTTCTCAGGGTCACCGCGTCGGCTCATCTATGCCCCTGCACTTCTACTATAAGGTTTCCCACTATTGCCCATCCCATTCGGTTCTAGAAAAATCTTGGCCCAGCCCATATCTTGGATAGATGGATCATAGAGCTGTGATAAGGGCTGCTCGGGATGATTCAACGATGTGATTACGATCCCGAGCATTGAAGTCACCAAGCTATAAAAGTCTATGTAACTATAAATATCCGCTTTTGGTCGAAATATATTTATTTCTAATCTAAAACACAGGAACTTTTACATTTATCACAAGAAGTTGGATTCCTCTAAAATATCTCAACTTCAGAGAATATATAATGATGGTTTTCCAATATTAAAAGAATAAAAAGAATCTTTGAATATTTTGGCTTATAAAACAGGATTTTGTCTAGATCGATATTATGCGTTAATTGACCACCAACTCAATATTATTTTGATAAAATTTAAATTATAATTCATTGTCTTTGATCTTTGAAAATTAATGGAGTACAAAATAACAATTAACTTCTTCTTGAGATTCTCTATGTAAAAGGGTAAAGGAGTGCCTGGGTATTTTTACAGCATAAATCTCCTTTCAGATAAAGTAAAACATTTGAAATTATTTAGAATGAAGTTTCTGAACAACATATGTGAAAAATTCTCATCTAAAGAAAGAATGAGCGAATTTACTCGATCAGGAGAAGAAAAAATATGAAATACATAAAATTTATAATGCAATGCATAAAATGCATTAAAATATAAAATGCATTTAAATTTTTCAACTACCTAAATTTTTTCATATAGATTTATTATTAGATATACCTATCTTTCTAAGTTTGCAATTAAAATTATCAAATCTTATTCGAGAATTATTTTCCCTTTATCATTGAATTATTTTGAATAATTACTACCAATTATTTAATCTCCAAAATGGAATGATCAATTTCTATAGGTGATAAAATAATGCGATTCTATAATTTATCCTTCTGTAAATTGCTAACCTTCACCAGCAAAAAAGGAAATTTTTCAATAATGAATTAATCACTTTTGAGTTAACTAAATTCCATGAGTGAAAATTTTAAATACGCTAATACTTATCAAATACTCACGATTGAATTAAGAAGTTTTGCGCAGTGCGCAGTAATCAATAACAGTGTGCATATTTAATTATCCATTTGATAAATGATGGATTAAAAATATCAATATTTCATAGCAATAAGACACTTAATATTCTTCGACGCAAAAAATATTATAGAATTATTTTCCTTTAACTTCCTCTCAGTAAACTTTTATGTGATTCCCTTATAGCAATAGAGTCTACAATACAATGATGGTGTATTATGACGTGAGTTCATTTGATTACACGGAAATAAAAATTATTACTTAATGTGATTTAAAGAATTTAGTTTTTATTGTATTCTTAATATATGTAAAAAATGTGTGAATCAAAAATCATGAGAGATTCTGGATTCTTTCTGAATCACAGTTGCAATGGAGAACTTATAAGTTTTCTCAAGCCATATCTAATAAAGTTTGGGTAAAAAGGAAATTTTTATAAAAACCTTAAACGTTTTAATAATAAATTAATATATATGGTACAGTATAAATGTATATTGGAAATCTACGTAAGGAATTATACGTTCTAGATGACGTTAAAAAATGTTACCTAAAAACATTTCGTTCTGAAGTTCAATATCGGGACGAATTTTCTCACCTCAAATAACCAAGGCTGCCGATTTGAATATCTGATGCATTCAAGAATAAATGATGCAAAATTATGGTCGTAATTATTAGCGACGGTAATGTGATGAGGATTAGCGGTGGAATCGGTGCTGAGGATGGCACGAGGAGTGGGGGTCTGAGGACACGGAGAAGACGCTATGGAAGGAGAACGAACTTATAACGAAAGTGAAATTGGGAAGAAAGGGAGAGTGAAGATGGGCGGGGAAGAGCTGAGACGATCATATAAATAGTGGAGGAGGCTGGAACAGGCTGCATCTGCAAAGCAACCTCTGGCTTTTGAGGATCTCCTGGTGTTCTCTGAGAGCTAAAAGGTAAGTCCATCCAATCTTAAGTGTCTCCGTTGTTTAGAAGTGTTCCTTTCTGTCTCTTACATTTTAATATATCCTAAGAGTTTAATTAACACCACAGTACTATAATCATAATATAATACTCGTAATGGGCAGAAAAACATCCAAAAGTTTATTTTGAATCAAATAGCGTATAATATCGAGAATATTATTTATTAATCATCAGTTTCCATTTGTAACTCAAATTAATTGTGTTTTTGTATTTAGTTTAATATATATTTGCATACAGCTTTTCTAATTATTATCTTGAAAATTTTCCGCAAGATAAAAATTGAAAATTTTAAAAATTTAGATAAATAAAATTTATACACACATTAAAAAATTTAAAAATTTAGCTCTTGAGGATAAAATATTTAGGAAGTATCCCTTAATGAGTATCGTTGATCTCGAGAATTCGAATTCGTAGATTTAATTCCATCAGTGAGACTCATGAATACATTCATTTCATACTTATAATTCAAAATGCAATGTTAAATCAACGATGGCGATCTTAAACTAAAAGGGAACGTTCTGATCTAAGAGTAAGCGAACAGAGTACGTTAAATTTTGTGCAATCGATGAGTGTATCGTGCTCGAAGCTTAAAGTGGAAACATGTTCCTAACACTAGAATTTTCTAACAGCGGATATGATAGAAAGATTTTCCGTTCATAAACAACAAAGATTCTTTTTTCGTCAAACTATTTAATTTGTAATTATAACCGAAATCATTCATTATTATGATTTTTATATTTAAGTTTTGATTCCATGTATAAAGATATGAAGCGATTAAAATGCATATTAAATGCTACGAAATTGTGAGATTGGATATTTTTCTATAAACATATCTTAAAAGCTATCGAATATAATGAATAATTAATGCAGTAATTAAAAGAAAAATATTTGTAAGCATTTTTGTTAATTTTTGTACTAATTTCCTTATTTCAGTCGAAAATATCTCATCTTGAAATGAAGTTGCTACTCCTTCTTGCAGGTAAGTTTATTTTAATGTTCCTTTGACTTACGTTTGATTCTACACACTGTATATACGTGCATATATACATTCTTCTTTAGATTTTTACAATTTTTACTTGCCGCTATTCGGCGTTTGGCAGAGAGTGAAAAAAAAATATACCAGTTATAGCATCTAGTTCGCGGTAAAAAGAAACCTTTAAATGACTCGTCAGAGTACTTTATTTTTAGTTCATTTTCATTCACCGTTAATCCTACTAAATATATAGAAATAAAATAGAAAATAAAAATATGATCATCCTGGACCCAGTTAATCCCATCTTTTTAAATTTTTACCAGTTTAAATACTTGTGTTAATTTTATGTGAGGGTTTAATTTACAATTTAAAACAATACCGAAAGCCTTCCTAAATCGATTCACTTGCTTAATAATATCAGCAAATATTAAAAAACCACGGAAGAGCCGCGCAAGTTGAGTTTCGCATGATCGGGAATTCGTAAATCCGTGCTTGTTCTAATCGAAATCACTAACGCTATCTAATTCTCTGCAGTGCTAAAAATATCTTCTGAACAGCTTTTGCGACGTCGAAGAAATTTAATAGATACCAGAGCTATTCAAAGGAACTTATCAGCACCTAACTGAAGAGCCATGAAATCATTTTGATGTCGCTACAGATCCCCCACGGCCTCAAATTCGAGTAAACTTCGTAATTCAAGTTCTTAGATCATCAGAAAGAAATCATATCCTGGACCAAACGAGAGTATGAGTCATTTACGTCAACATGGGCAATCATTCGCACGCAAGTGCAAGGGTACCGCACCACTTGTGCTCTGAGGGTACACGCTACGATGTGACTCCCGAGTCCCCACTTTCTTATTTTGTCCTCCACAAACAGGTTTAAAACGTATTTTTACTTTCGATTTCCCTTTCAATTCTCTTCTTAGGCTTTTTTCGGGCGTATATATTTCGGAGGTTAGGAGAGGAGCCCAGCTGTGATGTTGTCACCACTTAACAGTGCAAAATATTTATCAATTGTAAACTCGTTCATAATACCTCGACGTCACCTTCCTCATTACCTTTACCAACCAGCGTTGACCCTGCACTCCTTTTAACGATCGTTACTCGGTAACTCGGTTTCCAGAAACACGGTCGACCCTGATTGCATTGTGCCATGCTTTTTTTCGATACTCAACCCAACTTCGACCCTAGGTATTCGCTGAGTCATCAAAACAGTGCAATGTGCCTCGGAGTACTACTTCCACCCATCGTAACGATCGCATTCCCTGCAATCCGAGAGTTAAGTCCGATGGTACTCACGAGCCATCTGACTCGCACCTCAAGAAAGTATGTGCCTGAGTCACGCGCAAGGCGTCCTATTGAGTACCGATAAGAAACCTTCTGATGGCTTTATAGACAAAGAACTTCGTGAAAACAATTCCAAAAGTTACTATATAATGAATAGGTGTTATAGAAATTGATATTTTGGGCTAAAATAAAAATAATATATCGTATATGCCTCTAAGTGATGGAAACTGCTATCAAAATATACGAAAACAAAAATAAAGAAACTTACTTAGCAATATTCAGCGAATAAACTGTCGTAGTAGTCGGGGCAGTGCAAAGGATTTCGCCGGTTATCGAAGGGTAGTTGGCTGTAGTAAGGCTCTCTCGTCCCTGCTAATGTTCGGGAGAACACGTCCTCACACCACGAAGGACAAGTTGAGACTCGACTGAATTTGCAGTGTCGTAGAATTCGTAACCTTATTGCTTTGAAGGCATTGGCTAATAGCGTTTAAACAGTAACTAATTTTCACCGAGAGTCGTCATATTTTTATCCTTTCCCTTTCATTTCTGCATAGCTTAAATAGCATAGCTAAATAAATTACTATCCTGAGAATACGCTAATCTTTGCATAAATCATTATTCCAATATTTAGCTTCACAACTTTATTTTTATAAATAAAAATTCCAACAAATAGTGAAATTATGAAAAATATGTGTTCATATTTACAAGTCTTCTCTTAAAAAATAAAAAAAATCTTCTCTTTTACAGCCCTTTTGGCTGCGAGTTATGCGGATGTGGTAAGTATTGATTTCCATGATAATTTCACATGAAAATAAGCAACTGCTGATACGATAAAAACTGTATGAATAGCATTATTTTACTTTATACGGATTCATCATTGAATAATTTGATAATTTAATGTATATGCTGATAATTCTAAATTTACTCGACCATACCTAAGATAGATGCTTATTTAATTGCCAAATACTATAATTAAAAATACGTTTATATTTTACAACATTGAAAAACACAACCTTTTTCCTAAAGGGAGAACAAGGGTACCATTACACACCACCTTCCAATCCATACCAGCCTGTAGCGGGACAGGTATCGCATATTGATCATGGAACCCAGCACGTAGTACAGGTGCCTCATGGTGAAGGAGTATCGCATGCGACTCAAGAGCAGCAAAATCAGCAGCAGTATCAAGACGTTTCTTTCGGAGGTCAGGGATCTCAAGTATCTCACGTATTCCAAGGTTCTCAGGGCCCACAAGGATCTTTCGTATCTCAAGCTTCACACAGCTCCCAGACATCCAATGGATTCCAGGTGTCTCATCAGAGTTCTCAAACATCCCAGGGTTCCCACCATCCACAGGGATCTCATGCTTTCCAGGTCTCTCATGGTTTCCAGGGTTCTCACCGTCCCCAAGGATCTCATGGACCACAACAGTCTCATGATACCCAAGCTTCTCACGGATCTCAGGGTTCTCATGCTTCCCAGGTCTCTCATACATCCCAGGGTTCCCACCATCCACAGGGATCTCATGCTTCCCAGGTCTCTCATGGATTCCAGAGTTCTCATCGTCCCCAAGGATCTCATGGAGCCCAAGTAACTCATGGCTCCCAGGTTTCTCATGGCTCTCAGGTATCTCATGGTTCCCAGGGTTCCTTGGCATCATCTCACGATTCGCAGCAACCTCACGGTTCTCATGGATCCCAAGTTTCACATGTTTCCCAAGCAACTCATGGTTCCCATGGATCTCACGGCCCTCAAGGTTCTCACGCATTCCAGGTATCTCACGTCTTCCAGGGACCTCATGGTACAAATGTACCAGGTCACGGAGAAAGACCTCAGGTTAGTCAATAAATGGCAGTACTTTAATATGTCCAACTTTCTTAACCCTGCCTTAATTAAAAAGGCCAATAAATTTCCCAAATTTAATCTTTTAGGAGACACAAGAGCCTCATCCATTTCCTCTACCATTTCCCGCTGGACCGCTCATAATAAGACCACATCCTGAAAATCATTATGAGAATCACGCTTCAGGTTTTGGGGGACAACTTGGTGGTCCTAATGGAGTTGGCGGAATCGCTGGATTAGGAGGAGTTTCCAATGTCGGTAGCGTCTCTGAAATGGGCGGTGTTAGCAACGTAGGAGGAGTCAGCAACGTTGGAGGCGTTAGTAGCATTGGAGGCGTTAGCAATGTTGGAGGTGTCAGCAGCGTTGGTGGCTCCAATAGCGCTGGAGGCGTTGCTTCAGCGGGTGGTGTCAGCAACGTTGGAGGGGTCAGTAGCGTTGGAGGCGTTAGCAATGTTGGAGGTGTCAGCAGCGTTGGTGGCTCTAGTAGCGTTGCTTCAGTTGGTGGTGTCAGCAACGTTGGAGGTGTCTCTGGAACAGGTGGAGTGAGTAGCACTGGTGGTTCGAGCTTCGTAAGCCTACAAGACGAAGTAAGCGATGGTAACGACGATGGAAGCTACGAAGGCGGAGACCTGTCAGCCATTCCAGGAGAACCCGGAAAGGATTATCCAAACTACGAATCATTTCCTGAGACATCCTTTAGCTGTGACGCCCAGAAGTTTCCTGGCTATTATGCCGATGTTGAAACTAGATGCCAAGGATTTCATGTATGCAGCAACGGAATTACCTATAACTTTCTCTGTCCTCTAGGAACAATATTTCATCAAGAGTACTTTGTATGCGTTTGGTGGCACCAGTTTGACTGCTCAACGGCGGAAAGTCTTTATCATCTGAATGAGTTCCTATATGTTACACCAGAGAAGCCACAATCGGACATACAGCAGGACGGAGTAGGTGGAGGAACAGCGGTTGGGGGAGGGTCAGTAGTAGGAGGAGGATCAGTGGTAGGAGCTGGGCAAGTGGTTGGAGCCGGGCAAGTGGTTGGAGCCGGGCAAGTGGTTGGAGCCGGGCAAGTGGTAGGAGCTGGGCAAGTGGTAGGAGCTGGGCAAGTGGTAGGAGGAGGATCGGTAGTTGGTGGAGGATCTGTAGTTGGTGCAGGATCAGGGGTAGGAGGAGGAGCAGTGGCAGGTGGAGGATCAGTGGTAGGTGCATCTGTTGGAGGAAGACCTAACAGACCTAATAGACCTAATGCTTCTGGAGGACATAGCCAATCTGGTGGATCTCACGGTGGCAATGGATTTGGTAATAGACCTGTACACCCTTCTCAAACAAGCCAACATCATGTTGGTCAAGGTGGACAACAATCTTCTCAGACAGGTTTACATTTAGGAGGAGGTAGACCAGGCCGGCCTCACCACACAGGACAGAACCATGATAATAGACCTGCAAACCGACCAATCTTTGGCCAAAGTGATGCTGGTGGGAGACCAGGGAATCAGTTGGGTCTTAGACCTGGAAGACCTGTAGCTAGACCTGGAAGACCATCAGGAAGGCCTCATCTAAGACCACATCCTCATAATGACAATATTAATTCTCCAGTCCAACAACAGAATGATGTATCCCAACCAAATTATACAGTTTCTTCTGACCAATTTAGTCATCAACAGGTTCATCACCCCAGCACAGAAGGACACTTCACAGGAGGAAGTGCTCACCATCAGGTAACTGTACAACAGCAGTTACCGGGTCAGACCTTCATAGAGGATTCTTCACTCAATCGACCAACTCAGGCAGATGGGCCTAGTC
The DNA here is from genome assembly GCA_020796165.1 of Pantala flavescens. NCBI lineage: Eukaryota > Metazoa > Arthropoda > Insecta > Odonata > Libellulidae > Pantala > Pantala flavescens. The sequence continues at coordinate 13,403,837 of CM036879.1, read as the reverse complement.
AGGGATATCTCCCACCCCTTTAAAAATAAGGGATATTCCATTCAAGAGTCCTCATCTAATTCAGTTTTAACAATTTGAAATTGAGAATGAAATGCTCAGGATCAATATCTATTTTTAGTTCATCATATTTTTTACATGATGCTGAATTTTCATTAAGCTTTTTGATGATTTTGGTGCCTTGATAATACATTATTGTAACTGAATTCTCATACTATTCACTGTATGAATAACTATGATGATGTATGTTTGTAGAAATGTTTATATTAATAAATTTTTATACTTTAATTTGCGTTTGCTTCATTTGTATCAATCTCAATTCCTCACATCTTTCACTTATTCAGCAATAAGGTAATTAAATTCACATGCTATGACAAATCTTCCCTGAAATGAAACGAAAATATACTTCTGTATTACATATTAAGTTAAGTTATTAGGCAAAAATCTTGGATTGAAATGGTAAATACAAAGAGTGCCATACAGCTGTAATGTTTCAAATAAGCTAAAGGATAATGTTGCATTAAAACCATTTTTAACTAGTTGATAGACATCAAATCTTTCATCTCTTTAATATCTTTCCCATAATATCTAGAAATTAATCACAGTCATAAATTTCCAATTGTAGAGACCAATTATATCACCTTCATCAATTAGCAATTTCAAATACTTCTAATGAAAAGAAATATTTGTTGGGCAATATAAAGTAAACTTTAATCCCATTGGTTAAAAAAACAAATATTTCTTTCTCCTTCCTTATATCAGCATTATTTATCTTTTAATTATAATTGTAGTTAAAATTTCAAAATATTTTCTTTGAAAAAAATTGTAGCATCCATGATCTTAATATGTTAAAATTTTTCAATTATACGCAAGCATTGATATACATTCACTAGAATCCTTGAAGTATTTTAAAAACAGTGACTGTTTACAAAAACACATTAAAAAATTTCACTTATTTTCTCAAATTATACTTATAAATAATAGAATTAGAGTGTAAAGTGAAATCTATGTGTCCTCATCTGAATGTTCTTAATTACTTCTCTTTTCACTATCAAATAAAGTAATTTTATGCAATGTTGCCCTAAAATGAATGATTAAAAACACAATGATTACCTCTTCCCCTTAAGGGTAAAACTTGAGCAACCCATAACTCACCTTGCTATATTTTATTGTAGAACACAAAGATTTGTGAATACAGATGTATTTGATGACTTCCATCATCTTCTAGCTTTTTAGTATAGTTATCTCAATCTTTTGAGATGTCCCATAATGAACCAAAAAATGGTAGTCACCATCTGTATATTTTTGAAAGTTCTCCTGTTTGCTGGCCTAATTGGTATTCCACCAATTAGGCCAGATGCTGAGGTCCCAGGTTCAAATCCCATCTGAGCAGGAAATTTTCCTCTTAGAGTTTGGATTTTTGTGAACATCCATTGTTAAGTTTATATCCACACTGTAGTTATCCAGAAAGTGGATTATGTGAGGTCTTTGTTAAATTAATAAATAAAATGTTCAAAGAAAAATGCTATAACTCCCCAAACTTCAGAGCTTTTAAAGTAAATTAAATAAGCAACATGCTTCAGCTAATGGATATATTAGTTTATTTTAAATAATTATAAACTAATTCTAAAATTATTCAAATAAGTGTTAGTTGAATGACTGTCATTAAATAAGGCTGACTGTTAAATTAATTGTTGGTTAATTTAAATTTATTTATATATTTAAAAAATATTAATCATATACATTATTATTATTTTTAATGATAAATTCAACATGATAAAGCCCAAGATAAAAGTGTTAAACAAACACGCAAGTGCTCTTGTTATGTAATCTCAACTGGCCTATGCACTGTTGAACATGCACCAATTGAAAAAGGAAAGTCATGATTGAATGTAAGCATTACTATATATTTTAACTTCTGAGTTACATGAAATTTAAAACAGGACCATTAAACAAAGATTTGAATTATTAAAATTTTTTGGAAATATAATTAAGAAATTGTTAAACTTACGAGATTCTCTCACCAGAAAATTCTCAAGAGGATATTTTCTTCCCAGGTCAAAACTGTTGGTGATACTCTCTTAACACTTATAATATCTACTTCTTTTAATATTTTAAACTTTATTCTTCACGTAAACATCGGAATATTTGCTCAACTGATGGCATCTATGAACAATGTTACAGGTGTTCGAAATTTCAAGAGATTGTTTGGTTAATTAGATCCATATAATACAGTATACATCATATTCATAAGGAGATGGCATTACAGGATTTGAAAATACTATTTCAAACAAAATACAAAAATGATGAAAATAATATTATATAGCTATTCTTTCCAGTTATGGTATTTTTATCATTTGAACTTTGATTTGCAGTTATGAAAAATACTCTTGCTGCTCCTTTTCCAAGCTATATTTACTCAAACTATAATAAATTTACTGCATAAAAAATTTCCTTCCACAATACAGCCAATGATCCATATGTTGTAAATCCAAGTTCTGAATCAAAACAAAAAGGAAAGGTTATGAAAAATTGCTACAGAGTTTGATAAAAAACATTTATTGCTACATCAAGAACTACTCTCTAAAAACTATAGAGAAAAAAATGTGTAACTAGAAATTAAAGTATCAACTTTCCTTAACTTTGGTGTAAATCATTAAAATTGTATTTTAAATGTAGAAAATAGAACATGAATACCTAAAAAATACTATGGTTCAGCACATTGTAATAAGTTATGAGCTCAAGTAAAATGGTTTGAAAGAGTACTTGACTAACCTATAATTCATAACCATAAAAGAATAATCATATCAACAAAAGATAAAACAATCACTTTATAACAAAAAGAGTAAATATTAAATAATCACTCTTTAAAACATATGATATTTGCTTATTAATTAATGATGAGATATGTGAATGTGTATTTAGTTATTGGGTCATTGTAATACATAAGCAGCAAAATATGAACAACACTGATATTTTGAGTTATCATGAAACTTCAAATGGTTACTTCAAATCTATCTAAAATTAAAATTTTTGTTTAATGAATAAAAAATGTAGTCATCTTTAAAATATACAGGATAAAATTTGGCATTCCCACCTTCTAAAAATGTTATAAATTATATATTTACTTCTTTAATGTAAAAATAAATAAATTTCTTGAACTTTGGGTTTTGAAAAATTGACCAAATATATTTTAGGAAAATGATTGCATTTTCATAAACTAAGTTTTCATTAAGTTGCCTAAAGCTGAAGGAACTCATCACTTGACAAGTTTCCAATATTACTCCATATCCAGCAAAATTAATGATGAAACTCATTCTGACTTCAAGGTTTCATTCTTCTTCACACTTTATATATTATCAGGGAAAAAACACTTATTTAACAGATATAGAAAAATATCTAAGTGTTTTTAAAGATATAGTTTTGTAAATTCTTATGAAATAAAAATATGTAAAATATTACAGTCAATGATAAAACATTAAAACTTGGCTAATGTATTTTACTATTTTTTTCCATCATAATTGTGCATATATAAAAAATACAAATATTAAACAATGGCTAGACTAAAGAGGAATTATTATTCACACTGACTCAGTTAAGAAATGAGAGTTTTATGGAACTGTCCCTATTTGAAGTTATTTGTGCCAAAGAAATGAAAAACACATTGTAAATATAATTACAATCTTTATCACTTATGATATTTTCATAAATCTTGTGTGCTTCTTTGAAAGTTTTGACCATATGATCACAAGTTTAAAGGTTATGATGAAAGCTGAGTTAGAGTATTTTCACAAAAATTAATCTGACATATAACCATCGATAACCAGGACTCCATCTAGAATCTATTAATGACCTTTATTTACAAATTATTGCTGTTGAAAATTCAACAACTGTAAAAGCTGAAAAAATTTTAAAGCCAAATAAAATATAGTAATGCTCCCTAATGTATTATTAATATAAAATATACTCAACATCTCATAACTGCTTTTCTATTAAACTCAGAGTCAAATTTAATCTTGTCATTAGGACACATTGGAACATACTTCATTTAGTTTCCAAGTAATGAAATAGTAAACCCCATTTTACAAATATTCTTAGAAAAAGAAGTAAATGTATTTTTTCATAATCCCACTCAAGAAAAAATTACAATTTTCAACAGCTTAGTTTTATCAATCTACTTATACCAAATTGTAGTTCCTTGAATGAGAAAATGTTGATTAATTCTATTTTTTGTATAATCTGTTAAAATAATGTGTTCTTTGCCCATTTCAGAAAATTGCTGGCTCACAAGAGTTTTCAATCACTTCTTCACATTTCCTACCTTCAGTCACACTACATATTTTTGGAATCCTTTTGAAACCCAGTACCACTTAATTTTGTCATCATTATTTATCTCATGATGGATCCTTTGTAGAAAATCCATACTGTCCATAGTGGCTGAGTGATACAAAGTGAGGATTATCAGAGGGACCACCACATGGTATTCCTTGGGAAGCTGCTTTACTCTTCTTCTTATTTCTTGCAGGCCTAGTGGAGCCTCGGCAACGGAGAGCCATCTTCAACTCCGAGGCCATTTCTGAGCATAGAGAGGTTGACTATGGAACCAAGGAAAGAACCAATAAAAGTTTTCCACATGGGTATTTTTTAATAGATACCATAAAATGTGAGTTAAGAGTATCTATTTCTTATGTGCAACACATTTTCAACTGAATAATGTGAAATATTTTCACTGGAAGTATTTAAAACAATGTCAAATTTTGAATCAAGTCATTGCTATTTTATTTGATCCTTGAAATTATAGATAATATAATTTTATGCTATTTGATACAATAGGAAGAAAATTGCTAATAAATTGCAAACAATTTCAATGAATAAAAGAAAATTCAAAATATCATGAATTTGGAACATGCAGAGTATACTCTCATAGAGATAATAGATTTTTAAGAAATTTAAATAAATGAATTTTAAATAATTCTATGATAAAAGTATTTAACTTTTTCTCGTCATATTTTCTTGCAAATTATGTTGAAATTTTATTTAGTAAGTATTATATTTTATTTCTATATAAATAAGGATTTGATTACATATACAATAGTTTGAAAAGAGAAAATAAATTTAAGAATTGAAGATTCATGAGTTGAGAAATGTGAAACTTCAATGGAATCCAAAAGATTTGACTTAAATTTTAATTTACAATAATTTAATACTAATATTTTGAATCATGAACTTTTCTAAATAAGAAAAAAATATTTTCAGAATGAAATTTATAAGTTATAGAAATGATTAATCAATGACTTTAATTAACTACTCATACCAATTATTATTCTTTTGCCAGATGAAAAATTTTAATTAAACCAAACTTAAAGTTTCAAAAATAATTAATTTTTCGTCAGATTTTTCAGTTTATTTTTAAAAATATGAATCTTAATGATTATATTATTAACCTTTGCATTACTTTATGGTTGAAAACTCAGAGCTAACAATGGTAGCAATTTTATGGGAATGTATTACTGAAAAATTTAATTTATATTAATTTGAACAAACTCATGGGAAAATATTTGCCCTAAATCATTTAACTAGAATATCCATTGTAAAATGTATTTCCTTGAAAATTATTGCAGAATATTCATGATATAACAAGTTTGGAGCATGCTCAAGAAGCAAATTAGGCAAAGAAAATGAGAAAAGACAAAAACTTGTATAAATAAATATTTATTTATGTACTATGCTCAATACACTGAGGTAAATAGCAAGGGAAAACTAATGAAGAGTACAAAATATTGGGATGAAAAGTATTCTTTAGGTTAACTTACCTCCTATATGGTCCAGAAATGAAAGTAATGTAAAAGAGATAGTTTGGAGAATACTAAGAAAATCACTTCAAAATTTTCACTTGAATATTTTATTCAAATAGATGAATATTCTTATTTTGATATTGGGATAATAACTCAATTAACTTAATAAAATATCAAAAATATCTTTAACTACCTATTTCAAAGGAATGGATTATCCATAAATGAACAATCACATGAAGGCAACCTTAGTGCCATGAAAATCATTTATATGTATTCCAAATTTCTACCCCTAATTGGTTCTACACATTTTTCAAGAAAACGCATATAGCCATTGAGTAACATACTTTATTACACCTTGTGATTTTCGTATAAAAAGTAGCATAAATTCTGAGCAATGAAATCATTATAGGTGAAATTTGTTGTCAATGGCACGATTGTCAATGCATCTTTATTTAAACCCTGTAAAAGATGCTGTAGAGTATGTTGAAAAGAATTCAAATGTAAATTTGTCAGAAAAAGAATCTGATAACCAGTAATAAGGTAATTTTCTTTTTTACAAAATTGTTTGTAGTAAATGTAATGAGCAAATTATATGAAAAACAGTCTGTCCTGCTCTGATTCAATTTTATAACAAAGAAATATCTAAACATTTTCTAAATTTTATGAATAAAATATTACAAAACCTGTAAAACACATCAAAAACCAGGATTATTACTACGGTAATGATGTAAATGCTTTTGATTTGTTATATGTGTAATGATTTCAGAGCAAGCCATCTGTTATTGAGCCCTCACTCCCTGAATCACGGCCGCCTCTTGGGCCTCCTTTTTTCTCATTAAATCCAATTCCTCCCACCACAACCACAGCTTCTCCACCAATCACAGACCCTCCCTCACTACCCTTCCCTTCTCCCCTCCTACGTCTTCTCCTCCTTCTCCTCACCCTGTCCTCCACAGCCACCTTCCGGGATTTCCACACGAACTCGCAGACAGCAATGACACATGCCACTCCCATGCCCCCCATCAGCACAACAAAGACACCACCAACATTGGCCAAACCTAATTCATTGGCAGCACTGCTACTCTTGGATGTGTCATCCTGAAAATTGAGCATGGAACGGTGTTATGAATATTGAACAAAAAATAACTAGCCATTTGACATTTACTGATATTTAAGGAGGAAATCAGTAAACTATAAATCCTATTTTACAAGTCTCCTGCCCTAAAACATCTAGTATACTAATTTTATACATCCTCAAACTCAAATTAGGGTGTTGTAAAATGTTGCGGAATAAATCTGTAAAATTATCAAAAGGTGTGGTGTAGGAAAACTACATCTGCAGTTTAAAAGGAATTGATAATATTGACAACTTATAGGATTAGAATAAGGAATTCTGTCAAATTAGGCTGAAATTTTCAAAAGGACATTCTAAAATTAAGAACACTGTGTACTACATATTTGGATGGAATAGTATGGAATGGTTATGAATTATTGTGATAGCCTATGTTGTAATTTATTTTATAAGCTTGGAATAAGGAATTAGGATATTAAGAAGGAATACTAAAAAAACATAAACGGTAAAAAAATATGAAAGAAATATTAATTTTCCCTAAATATTCATTTCAATTAAAGATAGAAGTAAAATAAATATCAATATACCAATTTGTCATCCAGTAGAAGGATTTTATGTTGGCTCAAGCCAACAATCTTCCCCAAGAGGAGATGGAAACAACAGTTATGATTGATCAGTTTGTAAATCATTTATACAAGAATGACACTCTCTTCAATTGACAATCAAATTCATTCTAAATTAGTAATTTTACAATAAAAACTTAATTGATGGAGATTTTAAGGGTTCGAGTACATTATATGATTTTGTTTAAAAATGCTATATGATAAAATACATCTAAATATCAGTGGTTCAGACATATAACGGAATAGAGTTCCATGAGTATTAATTTGCTATTTAAACTTATACTCACTCTGCAAGATCCACCACCTCTTTTTTCTTTCCACCATTTAGTCTTTAGGATGTGAAGTTTCCCTTCCTCCTGTAATTTTAGTACTGCTCCACTGATAGCAGTACGATATGGAGAATCTAAAAGTAAAAATGACATTTGATAAATTCCTTTGTAAGAATTAAACTATTAAGGTTGCTTTATTTTCAAAAAAAATTAATATAAGTGGTTCATTAAACATACTTTGATATTAGAAACAATTAACTACCTTTCATACATCATGATTCACTATGAATATCTTCATATATAAAAAAAGTATTTGACTTTAAAATGTTCCATTATATATTTCCTCACATGAAGCATTCCCAAAGAACTATAACATTTCAATCTTCAAATAATTTTAGAAGAAACAATGCACAAATATGTACAAAATTTAATTTATAAAGGTAGCTTTCACAGATAATTATAGTACAAAAATTCTACCTTTAAAGTGAAAGGATATGGAGTAAGAACATATAAGAGGTAGGTATTATTCTATAAATCATAATTTCTTGTGTAAATTTTATATCTTCTTTGCCACTTCAATGAAATAATAGATAAATCAATGCTACTCAATATAATTCCATTATGATTTATTTAACATATATATTTGGATGCAACGTATTTTGTTTTAAATCACTTTTATTTTGTTAATCATTATCATTTCACATGAATATTCACAAAATATTGGAATAGATTAATCTTCTATAATTATTAAAATACTAAACACTACAGAAAAGACAAATTTACTCACTGGGAGGCATTGCAATACCATATCCTTTAGAGTCAAGAAGCCCACCAACTTGAGTGAGCTCACAGTTTCTCTCAATTACATATTCAATTGAAGTAGATTCCATCAGGAATGCATAACTTCCTTTCCCCTTAACTACTCGGTCAACACCTTCAGTATTGGAACCAGCAAATACACTAGGACGAGCTGATTCCATGAAAGACCACATTCTTTGATAGGTGGAAAAATTTGAGTCCTTAAACATAAGAGAGAAATTTAAATAATCATACTCAAATAACAAAATCTTTGATTTTAAAATAATTAGTAAATAAATAATTTTTGGAAGTATTTCCTTATATATTTTACAAAATAATTATTGTTAGATATTATCCCAATAGTAATTCAAAAAATTCATGAAATGTAATTAATAATCCTCATCTTTCATTTGAAAGGCATGATAAATTCACTAAAATATGGATACCTTATGAAAATATAAATTATAAAAGCCTGTAAACAAATTAAATGACTTAATCTAAGCTTTTTGAATTGTCAAATGTTGCTAGAATAATGGTATTATTAGAGAATTGTAGCTTATTGTAATAGCATGAACTAATCTATAGGCATAAGAAAATCCAGTTGAATGAGGATAGAAAACTTAAAAAATAGCGTTTCTAAGAAATTGTTAATTTCTTAAAATTAAAATCGCACCCTGAAAAATGCAGCTGTTGACCCTCCTCTCAGAGCTCCATACTTTATCTTGGTCTGCTTTGCAAGATCCTCTGCTGATTCAATAGGTGAGTCCATTCTTTCTACTGTTAGAAAAGCAGCCAAATTAGCAGTATAGGAAGATATCATGATGAGGGTAAAAAACCACCACATCCCAGCAACCATTCTAGTAGAAACAGCTCTTAATACACCAATCAGTAGGTAGTTGGAAATAATGAAGAAAGAAAAAAAAGAAATTTCACACATTAGTGACTTAAAGAAATTTTCAATATCTCTATAAACACTTGTTCAAATAATAATATTTGATTAAGTTATATCACGGACAGATAATAAATATGTATTTTTATCACCTGATTCAAGTAACTTTGAAATTCAGGAGAAAAACTCTTACATTATAAGAATTATAAGAATTTTGCACTGACTAAATTCTATAAAAATAGTCACTATTTACATAACCAAGCTGTGCACACTTGTCAGATGTGATTAAAATCTATATTTTTGTAAAAAAACTAAATATTAGAAGCTGGATTTCATTATATGAATATTATTTAAGAGAATATCCATAAATTAATGATCCATGTAGATAAAGGTAATCACAATATGAATACAGGAATTATTCATTAACTTTATTTCATAATTTTACATTATTTATCATATAAACTATTAATTTCTGTAACACCTGATTCTTCAATTAGAAATTTAAAAAACTAAATTCACCAACTTTTTCATAAGAATGTCCACAAGCTACGTATGGAAGAGGATCCTGCTAACATAAAAATTTCATATTTTTTAATTTTCTAAATAAAACATAATGATGATTAAATGGAAATTCAATTATTAAAAAACTAATAATCAGCATATTAGTAAACCAGAAAAAAATAATGCCCTTAAAATTAACTATTATTGAAGATATATATTGATAGTCTAAACAGAAACTTTGTAAAACTTGTGTTGTCCTTGTATTGAACCAGGACATTCTTCATATACTGTGTCATAAATTGCATGATTTTATGTTCAGAAGCTAACTAAATAATTTCATCCTGGCAAAAGACCATCCATACTTTTTTCTAAATTGTGATAGATGATTTATTTTGCTTTAATCTTACTTTGGGGCAATATCTGAGCCTTGCTGCATGAGGGATCCAATCGTAAACCAGAGAGAGTTGAGCAGTGAGAACTGGTTCTCCAGGACATCTGGAACTTCGTTGCAGGGGTGTGGATTATCCCATTCATAGGGACTGAACCTGATTTAAAGGTTGTAATGTAACATGCAATACCCAGAATAGCAGCATCGCCATATAGATGGGAAGAATGTTTAAACACAAAAATTAAACAAAATATAAAACAATTATGTAAATAAACAGCACCCTCCCTTCATGTCTAATATGGTTTTCTTCAAATATAAAAAAAAATAAATTAACAAAATTAAAAGGGAAATAATCAAAACATAACATTAGTACAAAGATAAAAAATTAGAAATATGAGGATTAGGTTAAAAATGACTGATTAGTTCTGATGGTTACACTGAATTGTTTACAGAAGAAAATACAGCCATGGTTTCAGTATGACGTATTTCCAAGGATGTGAAGACTTTTGTAATCAATATACCAATAGGAGAGAGTGAGAAAACAGCATTCTAGGTATCATTGTCTCCTAAAAAAGGAACTCATTAAAGATGTATAACTAAAAAAACATAATTTTATGAAACATTAATGCAGCAAGTTAAAGAAAAAGTGAGGAATAACTATGAAGATTTGCCCTTTTATTATGTTATAATACAGGGGAGGCTAACATTCCAAGCAAAGGGGACAGATTGGATTAAGCACCTATGGATGGTGTTGGTATGGCTCTAGCATAACAGAGGCTAAGAATATTTGTATGTGAAAAGAGATAGGATGTGTTTCAGGTGATAAACAAAGGCAAGTTAAAAGGATGTGAAGGTTAGAGAATAAAGGAAAGATATGGAAGCTCCTTACTTGGGCAGGAAATCACAGCCCTGCTGCATTAGAGATCCAATGGTGAACCACATGCAGTTGAGGAGAGTAAATTGGTTGACAAGATGTTTATCCGTGGATGTGCCAGGGTCACATGGGTGCGGTCTCTGCCACTCGTACGGTGTAAACCTGGAGGGAAAGTTCCAGGAAGTTTTCCAGGTAAAAGGTTGGGGCTCTACCCAGATGGGAAATGATGCAAGTACATAACGAAGGATAAGTTTCACAGCTTTTTTATCAGGGTAACCTACATATGTCCTAGAAGCTGATGGAAACTGCAACTAAAGCGTTTTTGGGAAAATTTCCTAATATATTCTAAACTTTGGAAACACAAAAATGATGTATGATTGACATGAAAATTTAACTACTATAATCAGTTCATTTCTTTGGAAATTGTCAAAAAAGAAAGTCCAGCATAGAATATAATGAGGAAATAATAATTATTTTTCTTACATTTTCCGATTATTCCCAAAATTATATTTAAGACATTTTAAATTTAACTGATAGTGTGAGTGTCAGGTAATTGGAACCAATATATCTTTAATGTATTGTTTCTAATAAAAGTTTGACTTAATTACATACAATCTAACAATTTAATATTCCAACTGAAAAAGTAGTTTATTTATTTCATGTAGAAAGATAATTCTCCATAGTTGGATTCTAAGATTGTGAGATACAAAAATTATTCAGATCTTAATTATTGAAATGATACATACAGCATCTAGTGCTATTTATTAAGATGTTACTCCTAAAATTTGCTGATTCAGGTTGTCCAAGTGCTTCTTTCAATAGTATTATAGCCAAACTTTAAAAATGAAGATGAATGTTTTATGATATCTTAATATACATTACTATTATAGTTTTATTTCATATGACAAAGCCATAATGACATAAAACCATAATAGTATTATCATTTTATATAACTTAGTTCTCAGACAAAAAGATATAATTTTCCAGTTATTGCTCATTAAGATTTTCTAGCCATTACATTTTCTTTTTTAGGGAAAATATGAAAATGAATGCCATTATAAATTATTTATGAAAATATAAAGATTTAGAAAACTAAGAATAATAATATACTAAATATGAGTAAGAAGTGAGAAATAATTTTTCCGATATCAATCCAATATATACTCTAACAAGGCATGGAGAAAATTGACTTCATACATTTTTATTTGAAGCTAATTTTAAGAAATAAATTTTCTTTAAATATTATTCGACATGATTATCTAGGCAAATTAATTTGCCAAATTCTCAAGAGATACTTGAGAAATACAAATGAAATAAAAATAAAATTATATAATTATAAAAAATATAAATAAAAACTTGGGGATAATGATCTTAAACAAAATTTTAAAACTATATCTGAGTTTAAATCTGAAATTCAGAATATCTGAAGTGCTTTGTATAAATATATTACTAATTAGTTCAAAAAATTATGCTCTTTATTTTGAAGTATAAAAATTGCAACTCTAATATAGTCTCACATACAATGGTATAATTTCAAAAAAGTTCATAACAATATCCAAGAAAGAAAAAGAAGTAAATATGGAGGTGAAAATGTCAATATGTTGAAGACCAAAAATAGCAGAAGTCTAGTATGTAATAACTAATTTATACCCCAGGTATGTCTAGAAGAATGTTTAATTTTGTAATTTATGATAATAAAAGAATGAATCACAGTTCTGGTAATAATTTCAAAGGGACTACAGATTAAGAATAATCACTGTTTTTTCAGTGTTTTCCCTCAAAAATAAACATAAATTTACACCAAAGCCAAAATGATAACAGACAAGGATAAAACTAAATTAATAAATATATGTGCATGGTATAAGTCTTAATCTATCAAAAGTATAAGTGAGGCTTTTAGGATAAAAATGTTCTTTTTTCATTCACATCTCCAGAACAATTATGATGCCAATTGAAAATATTACTTCCATTTACACTGAAATTAGGATCTCTTATCTTTGCTGATGATGAATATATATGATTTGGAGGTTTTCAGAATTGAGGAAATAGATATGGATCAAAATTAAATACGAGTATGATTTTGTCCTCATTAGTAAAATATTTATGATTATTTTAACAACAAATAAATTAAATGTATGGGGACTCAGTGCACTAAAAACCCTCAACTATACAATCCCATAAATAAAACATTGGTTGATTGTTAATAAATTATACTACTCTCCAAAATTTATTTTACCATTCCAACTATAGGTATAACTAGTTTATAACATTAAAATGTGGTTTCCTATAATCAGTCATGCTTAAAGAATCTTAAGCAAATTGAAGTATTGATCATCATTTTACATTCACCACCCTAATAAGGGGAATTAAAACTCTAAATCGTTATCTAATTCAACAATTCTATAGGTATAAATTAGAGTCTTACAAAATCACATGATTATAACAAGATTATTTTAAAGCCTTATATAGATGGGGCAAATAATTCAATAAATATATGAAGTTTAAAATTAGATATTATAGCAACTTTACAAAGAAATTAAGAAAGAATATAGAGGAATAGAAGCCTTTGATTAATCTGGCAACCTTTAACCAGCTGTATTTAAATGTAGAAAACTGAATCCGTGATAGCAAACAAAAGGTAGAATGCTAATAATACATTTTGGTTATAGCAGAAATTAGAAAAATCATGTCGTGACATAAATTCATATGAGTTCATAATAGTCCCTAGGATCAATATAATTGCAGAAGAAAGCTTTATTTACTTTTTTCAAAATAATAATGGTAAAATAAATTGATTCTGTTCACTATACTTTTATGCTCTCTTGAAGGGACATCAACATACAATTTAGCTTCATTGACTTTGTTTTTTTTTTCATAATTATACATACATATATTGCTGATTCTCTTAGATTGAATTATAATTTTTAAATTTCTCTAAAGTATTACATTAAAATATTTTATAGAAGAATAATGAGTATTTTGGTGCATAGCCATTTGGGTGATTTACTATCAGAATTTTGGATGATTTAATAAAAAAATATAAAAGAAAAGAAAATTATTGTAAAATGTTAAACTAAAAATTATAACACTGAGAATATTTACCCAAGACAAATATAAATACTTAAAATCTGATGAACAAAGGACTTCATTAATCTCTCTCTCTCCCATCAGAAAATCATAAAATCTGCTAGAACCATATATCCTGAAATAAAAATTGCTATCATGAATGAATAAGAAAAGTCAATTCTGAAATTATAAAGACGTTTTTGGATCCCAGGAGTTTGATGAAAAAAATTGTATTTATCTTGCTTTCATTCTACAGAAGTTTTTGTAACTCATTCCAATGTAACCACCAGAAATATCAGATATTAACCAAAGCAAAATTGTTGCGTAGCTACTAAATTAAGCAGCATTAGAATGACAGACAACCAAAAGAAGAAAACCAAAATGCAATGTTGAAAATGAAATTAATTAATTGCTAAAATAAACACTAAAAGTTAAAAATATAAGCATGACTTCAGTTATAAAATAAATGCATGAATTAAAGGTATCCAAATGGTTTTATAGAATTTGATCCCTTAATGAATAATTTTTGATTAAATAAAGTGAAAATATAAACATATTTATAACTATTCAGTTGAATTTAAGGATGAGTTTAAATTCACTTAGATTGTGATTTTATGCAGTTTTAGTATTTAGAAACATAGCAAAACTTTTATTTATCAATAATAATATGACTAATGAGAGTATCCAAGGAAAAATTAATGCAATTCTTGCTGATTCTTGACCAATTTCAAGAAGTTCTTTGTTTATTAAATTACATTTATCAATTTGAAACAATAATTTGCATCTTCTGTCATAAAATTTAATATTTCCATTGAGAAATAATGAAATCTTTTAACTTTTTTGAAAAGTAGCAATACAAGTTTATTGTAAAATGAGTAAACTAGTATGTTATGTAAGAAGCTCATACCTGGCCAATATGAATAAAAGAACAGATACACCCAAGTATGCTGTGGCCATATATATCCACACATCCAGGGACAGAGGAGACAAGAATGAAAAGAGATTTGGTGGTTGCTTGATGGGTTTTCGGTATAAAATGCTGATTCCTGTAGAGCAATTGAATATCTATGTGAAATATCTTTATACCTATAATTATTCATCAAACATGACTTGTGAATTACATGAAGAGTATTTTAAAACAATAACTTTCATATTTACCTAAATTCATGAAAGGCATTGTAAAATCAACTGCTTGCTCTCTGTCATAGGTTATGGTCAAATCTGCAATAGCTAAATCTGCTTTCTAAAATGAATAATAAACACGAAAATATACTAAAACTCCTTTAATATTCTCATGATTCAATATATAATCAATTCACGATTTGATTCACAGTTGCTTATGAAATTTGAACCTCTATATATCATGACATACTTTCATTAAATATCTACTAAATGTAATTTAATATTTTTAGGAAAGATATTTAAATTATGAATAAAAAATATATCTAAAGATTTTAAATATTCAAGAGTAAAGAAAGAATCTTACTTGATCCAATAATTCCTTCATCATTCCATCCCATTCTTTAGTCTCACGATTAAGAGATCCATATCTTCCATCAGGAACAAGCTTGAAAGTATAATTGAATCCTAATATACGAGAAATTTCTTCAACAAGATCAACACCATATCCTTCAAATTGATCATTTCCAGACAATTTCTCACTGGCCTCTTTCCTCATACAATATGGTGAACTCTGTCAAATATAAGAATAGAAATCATTTGAGAATGAAAAGAAGAATTTATCATCAAAATTTAATTATTCTAAGAAAAACATCTCCTCTTCACAAACTGAAAGAATCTAAAGAATGGATGGATAATAAAAACTTATTTACCAAAATTGTAGTAACAATGAATGTTTTATTTTGAAGTGATTCTACTATTTGTGTGTAAGCTTCGCCGTATGTCCGAGTGAAATTCACTCCTGCTGTTGAATTCCAAGTTCCTATCTTCTGGAGTCCATCTCTTGTCAGCTCCACGACATCAAGCATAAAATTGCTCCTGAATCCTTGGTTATCAAATTTGATCACACCAGTAAGACCTTTCATTTCAACCTGAAATATTATATGCATATAATTTTAAAGTAGACATCACTTTAGGCACAGCACTAATGAGGTGAGACTAAGACAAAACACATTTAACTATGAAATATAATGCTGTAAGAACAATGTCATTGAGTAAATACTCTTTAGTAATCTAGAGCACTATTTAGAAGCCATTTAAACATAAATTTTAATGCAGTTTCAGATTGTACTACGATGATTGACATATGTACTAAGAAAAAAATTTTCATGTAGAGAGACCAAGGATTATGATAATATCCTACAATCTTTGCAGTTTGAAATACTTTCAGATGATATCACTTTAAATTTTTTGCTACATATTCCTTTGGTAAAGTCCCTCATTAGATCTAGATATAATTTCTATTAGATCAGTCACTTCAAACTAATCACTTTCAGACAATCTGTTAGGTATATTACAAGAGTAAAAGAGCCTGAAATTTAAATTCATTGTATAAAAAATCAACCATTAGTAATTGAAAATATTACGTAAAAAATTATGAATGAAATATGAATAGATCTCATATTCATAAAACTTGAGATGAGGCAAAAATTCATTTATTTGTGAGCACTAAAAAAATTTTGAGTGTAAATTTTCATTAATTAAAATATTTACGCCTTATCATAAATTTTTGTTCAATATAATCATCATTATAATGTCCATTAAATTATGAGTGAATATAAAAATTGATAATAGGATTTAAAAATAAATATTTTCAAAAGTATCTTTTAATTATTTACTCACAATTTTCATGTAGTTTATTAGGCTATATCCATGTGGCCATGTATCTGCTGCATCACAGCTCAGTGGTTTCACATCAATTCTCTGACTGCTGTCCAAGTCATGCAAGGCTTTGGCAAAAAGATGAACTGCATCATACATAAGAGCTGTCTCGGTCTATATATTTGGGATATTGTGGAGAGTAAAATTTAAAAATTTAATTTTTAATAGGTACATATATAGATATATATATTGTAAATACAAATTTTGATAGTAATAATATGATTTCTCTAACCCAAAATGCTACATATTGTTCTAATATTGAACAAAGCTGTTGACAATCATATATAATAGCGGATATCATAATGTTTGGTAGTAAAAAAGAAGAATTTATTTCCAGAAAAAGCAAATTATTTCTGAAATATTTTGATGAATTAATAAAATTGATCTGAGCATGCATGGTTTTATTACTGAGGTTAAATCATAATAAAGCTACATTTGCTTATAATATAATTTCTAAATACTTAAAATAACAAGGAAAATATTTCATAATATAATTTACCATGCTTTAATAGTTGAAGTCATTACCTCACTCAAACCTCTGAATGTAATGAAATCAGGGATAGCCTTCACTAACAGTAATTGAAATATCCCTTCTTCTAGAACAGTATCAATGAATAAAAGCAAAATATTTTGCAAATAATGAAAAGTACAGTTTCAAGCATGCATTTCTCAAAAAATCATAAGCTGATAATTCCATGCAGAAGCTAATGTTATTAAATAGGTGTAAATGATAATCTGTAAGTAAGCAGAAGGGTATTATTATATCATCATCAAATCAAATATTAATATGAAATAATACTCAAAGTATAAAAGTTTAAAAATTATAAATTCTAATGGAATTATAGAAAATATAAAAAAGCCATAAGGAAGATATTCAGTAGCTAATGCTGGAGATCCATCAAGGTATAATTTATTAAAGCCCCATTTTTCACCAATGTTTTGAATCAGCTTTCATAAATTATCCTTCAATGTATATAAATCTAGAATGGTTAGTATTTATGTTAATAATGTATAAGTAAATTCAATTTGATTTCACTACCTTTATAAATGTAAGGTTGTCCTTCTAATTCCAAAGTTGAAGGCAGGAGTTGAAGGCAGCAATTGAGGAGAATTAAAGGAACTTAATAATTGGTTATAAGATGTAGTATTATGTGTATACATGTTTGTTTAGTGATAAAGATACAGAAACCTAGAATCTGTCAATTTCAAATCAGTTGTAAACATTTCAGATATATTTGATTTGAGTATTTATACTTTTCTCTTTCAAATATCTTCTTTAAATGTTTACAAATCCCACTATGCTGGAACTTATAATATAGAATAGCAATTAATATATGCAATACACCTTTTACTATTCACACAGACATAATTAAATACATTGAAATCATTTTTATTAGAGTATAGATTTTTGTAATTCATACCCAAAATTAAAACTTAGTATCTATTATTATTGATTGAGTGCTATTTTGACAGGCCTATATGA
Source organism: Pantala flavescens (assembly GCA_020796165.1). Classification (NCBI taxonomy): domain Eukaryota; kingdom Metazoa; phylum Arthropoda; class Insecta; order Odonata; family Libellulidae; genus Pantala; species Pantala flavescens. The sequence goes on along the minus strand of CM036879.1, from coordinate 13,385,241 downwards.
TTGTTAAATAAATGAGAAATCACAAAAAACTAAGTATCTTTCAAAATGAAAACTTCTCAGTAAAGTTATATATTTAAGAATTAACTAATATTGTTATGATTAAAGACAAAGAAAATACAAAAATTCTTCTTTAAATGTAATTTTAACATAGCTATCTTCAAAACCTAATAATTTATATATATTTAATTGATTAATTTTACTCATTTAGAATAGAACAATCAGATATATGATATGTACCTATTTATAAATTGATTTTTGATATATTCCTTAATGCAGATGAAAATTTTCATTGTTTTTTAGAAAGTAAAATTGATTCAACTTTAAACATCTTTGTAACTTCTATAAAAAGCATAAAAATGCTTAAATCTTTCTTTATAAGATAAATGGAATGAATAATATTTTTGCCTCTCAATATTTCTGGATGGTTTTCAAATGCCATGTGTTCATATTGTAATTAATTGAATGTGTTTATAAAATACAAAAGTTTGAATTAGTAGACTGGAAGATAAGGAATCTGCTTTGAAAACTTTAATCCTGCCTTTGTTTTTGTGATGTAATAAATATAATAAGTGAAAAACTGGCATATATATTTGAAATTCTCTACTTCTATTTTATTATTTATAAAAATTATTTCAAGATTAAATAATTCTGTAAGAATGAAATTTTTTCATTTATTCATTATATGAATATAGCATTACTAACTTAAATAGAATATTTTGAAAAAAATATGGCATACCTTAACAGCATGTGGACTTGTTTCCAATTTTCGTCCATACCGTGATTCTCCAACCATCCAATCTTTTACGACTTTCTGTACTTCAGCTTTTTCAGGATCAACTAGTCTAAATGCTGTTATATTAGTGCCTCCGTATTTAAACTCCTCTAGATCCACTGTATGAAGATCCTATAAAATATTAATTTATTTTTTATTTAGTTTTAAACTCAAATCACTACATATATTCAGAGAAGATTTTAAAGGCGGTTAATAATTTGATGAAAAATATAAATAATTGTTTCTTTGTTTGTTATTCTAGGTAATGTACTTACAAGAGATGTTATGAGGTAGGAATGATAGTCACTCATCATACCAATTTGCTGAGCCTGTTTTAAAACATCATATATTCTCTCAGTTGAACAGTCTAAAACAATGTGAGACTCAGCTGAGTTCTTGATTTGCTTAAGGAGTGGCCTGAAGTAGAGAATGAAAAACTTACTGGAACCATACAGGATGTGTAAGATCAAACATTTTAATGTTCTAATGTGTTATAATTATTCAATTACTACTTGAAGAATGCATGGACAAGAGAAGGCTGTAAAAATTAGCCTCTTAATAGTTTATTTGTTGGTCAAAAGTAGAAAAAGAATCCTAATAAATTATGAAGCAAGGCAGTTGTGAGATTAATATAACCAATATCATCATTGATATATTTAATCATGATTTCCAAAATTGTGTATTTATCCTTTTCCATCAATCAGCCACAGCTCAATAAAACGTACCTATAATCAGAGCCTTCTCCCAGTTGTCTAACTGCAATAGGAAATTCAGATGGGCCATGAGCTTTGAGTAATTCTTGTAACCTTACCAAACCTTCATTGCTCTCATAGACAATAGTGAAAGATTTCCAACCCCATGCTCGTACAAGATCTACATAGGCCTGTAAAAGATAAAATGTACTATATTATTGTTCTAAGTTCTGTGATTGAGTGATAATTCATTTATCACTTCCATTTGGTGGATGAATCAATGAAAAAGTACACATTACTTTCTCTGGTCAACTCTCAACTTTTGGTAAGATTTATAAATAATTATCATTGGCACAAAGAGATTATTTTTATGATAAAATTTTCAGAAGAAGATGAATGAAAATTGTATTCAGAATATTGAATATTAATGTCAAATGCATTCTAAATATTTAAGGAAAATAAAAAGGGAAACAAGCAATTCAAAAGAAAAATTATTTAAACTCTGACAGAACTAGAGCCAAACCATTTCTGCCTATAACAGAGGGTAGATGCCCAACAGAGAATATAAAATCAATATAAATGTCAATTAAATATTTTAAAGTTTCTATCTGTTGTTTACATTTTTATATTACACTGACTCATGATAAATACCATACCAAACCATTTAAATTTGCAGACAAAAATACAGTACTGAGCATTAATATCCATTAATCAGTATTATAGATATCTTTGCAATAATTTAAAACTTTCTTGTTAGGTAATGAGAATTTTTCTCTAGGTTTGTTCTAAATTTCCCTTTTTTGTAGCTATTCACCCGTACGAGGGAAATTGGCATTAGACATACATATCGATACCATCATTGAGGGGATTTAAAGTAAAGTTTGAGGGAAATAAGCCTTAGCTAATAAGTCTTGATAAGTGCATGAGAATAATATTATTAACCTAAACTAATCTAATCAACAGCTACAACTAACCCGTGAGAGTGCAGTTGGATGGGGGTATAGGTTAACAAGACAGCTTTCTCTTCTTAACCTGAAGTCCCATCTTGTTTCCAAGTGAGGTATTTCCATTGTGTCACATATTGACTGCACATGTGAAGCTGTTTGGCCAGACTGGGGACCAAAAATGGCAGCAACCCCAGCACGAAGTAAATGACACACTGTAATGGAAATGGAAACCAATTACTTTTAACTTTTTAAAAATTAATTTTAACATTTCTCTAGTAAACTAGAATGAAATTACTGCAAGAATTCTCAGTGATTTCATCATCCATTTCCATTTTACTTCTTGTATGTGGCTGATCTAAATTATTTAACGAAAAATTGTTTTCAAAATAACAAAGAAATCAATAATAAAAATTAAATAAATCAACAGAGATTATTTGAAACAAGTTATTCTCATTAGTTAGGCTCAACAACAATTTATTCACTTTAATCAAGCCATATATTCATTTTCAACAAATTTTTAGTATTATATTATGATATAAAACAGTTTTCTCTAATAAAAAACATTATTACTAAGAGGTGCTTTATTTTGCATTGATTCATCTTCCTTGATGGTACTATAATGCAGTACATAAAGTGAAAAGCCAATATTTTATCATATGAAAAGGTTCATTGTAAATTACAATAATTGTTTAAATATAAAGGTTCATTTTTCAAAAACGGAGAGAACAAATAATGTGATAATTGGAGATCGTAGTTTTGACAGCAGCATAAGTTTATATAAAAACTATGGGCTTGGAATCTCTGAAATTTATGATAAAGAAGTGCATAAACCATTCGAGAAAGTGGTTTTATTTATAATGCATATGATGGAATGTATAAGATAACTCTGAAGCTTTCTCCAAAAGAGAAATATGCGTGATTATATTAAATATATATGGTTAATATTATTCTTTTTCTATAGATCATATGAAATCATAGGAACGTTTATTATGTTTTGATAGTAAGGATCAAATTTGAGATATTTTTTTCAATAATTTTAAAGCAGACAGAATTTTTAAACAGCAAAAATCATTCAACAATAACTCAAGCACAAAATTATTCAAATATTTTTAATTATGCACCGATAAACTATTTAAGTAACTGCTTCATATTTTCATCAAAACATCAAAATAATACCTCTCTTGGATGCATGAAAACTATCTTGAGGAGATATCCTCTCTATTTGTGCAGAAAGACGGGATCTGGGAAGGAGCCCTCGGTCAGAATTAATTCTTTCTACTGCATAGCGAAACGCCACCTCCTGGCGATCATCTGCAGGGTGGAATAGGCCCCCTGTAAAGAAAATAAAGCACATATATAATATACAATATTAAGGTTACAATATATTTATTTAAATACAATATTAGAGTCCCCTTAAACATTTATTCAGAATCTCGTTCTTCGAAATTAAATCAACTCAAAATCCCTACTTTCACAAACTGATAAGACCTTCACGACATTTTAATGACATGAACTATGTTGAGCAAATGGTTTATGTAAAGAAATTCCATTTTATCGATCGACACACTAGAAAATTTGACGTATCGATTATAATCGTTCCTCGGTATCTTATGTCACGATTAATCACTCCATAAAAAATAAATTTGTACAAAAATCCATAGAAAACTTGAGAAATGTGAATAAGTTTCATATCTTTTAATTTCGAACCTCGGAACCAAATCCTTGACGTCGTGTTTGATGAAGTAGTAATTGATGCTGTCAATCGAAAGAAAGGATAGAATGAAAATTAAATTGAAAACTCCCAAAGTTTTAAAGAATCGAATAAGTTACGGGTAACTTTAAACCGAGAAAATGAAAGAAACTGATTCTTAAAAAAATATCGTAGAAAAGTAACACCGATAAAATAATAATACTACAACTCGCTAAAATGCTTTTATAGACCCTCCCGACATATCTACAAACATGACTGTAGAATATAGTAAGAGAAACATACGTAATAGATCATCTACTACGAAGATCTCTCCCTGCGAAATATAGTGGAAGATGATATCAATTCCGACATCTTGACTTTCACTTCGACATCAACAGCTTTCATAGATTGACACGTATTGATACAGACAGAATTGATATTATCGCTCTCTTAGAAAAAAGCATCTCCGGCAGGAAAGAGAGTAAGAATTATTTGGAGTGAGCAAGATATCAAGAAAAAAGTAGCTAATAACCCACACTACAAGTGTCATATTTTCTCGATTATGTTTCATAATTAATCGAGAATAGAACTAAATTTGAAAATAAAGTAATTAATGTCCTTGGTGGCTTTTCTCTGAAAAATGAGACACCTTCGAATGCTTTGAATTCCGGAAAATTAAATCCTTTTCACTTATCAGAGTGATGTAAAGATTTGAATAACTAAAAGGTGTACGAATTTAGCATTCATACAATAGCCTTTCAGGACATAGAATCTCACGGTCGCTTTTGTTAGCAATAATCCTCTTTGTACGGCTATCTTTCGTAATTTTTTGTATTATCCTTGAACATTTTTACAAGAGTTCTTTCATTCTTCTGACTTCGCAAGCCCATTTTTTTCCATCCGCAAGATTCTTATACAGTGCATTCAGAATGCTTTTTATCATCCTATTTCAGGCCCTTTTATCCAAAGCAGTATTTTTACTCCATTAACCATATTTTTAGCAACTTGATTAACATAAAATATTCATTTTCCTTGTAATGTACCCGATGGAGTAATAACTACTACTAAATCTGGCTATTAATTACTTTATTCTGGAATATTTTCTGCGTATCAAATATAAGATTTAAAAGAATGATAAGTCCTTTGTCTTCTTTCTTTTACATAAACTATTGTGGAGATTTAATGTATGATATTTCAGTTTAAGGATCTGTAATTCGTACACATTGAGGAAAACATGTATCGCCATATACAGAAGCATCCTGACTGCTAGGCAACATGAATACACACGTGTAGGTATGGTTGCTGCATATAAGGGGCTCAGTGATTATGACATTTCCGAATTTGGAGCTTACCAGATGATTAAAGATTACGTATGAATTGAGGTATTAACGTTATTTTTCTAACATACATTTTCTTCGTCATAGCTTAGAATTCCTAAATCTTCAAAGATTTTTAAGAAAATATATTATGCTAGGCTTCAATGAAAAGATTGACTTAATGAATTATATCCATGGAATAGTCATGATTATTTAAAGAAACAGTGGGATGAAAACTGTTTTCAAAGGAGTAAAACTGGAAGAGTAGTTATTCTTCAAAATACGCCATATAATATAACTTGATCGAACCTCGATTGACTCATTTTTAATATAAATCTACATACATTTTAATAACAATCTTTACTTCTGAGAGATCATTTCATTCTAGAAAGAAATTTTATTCATCGTATGAATTTTAAGTTAACATTCTTATGATTATCATTTTCATAATAAAGTTAATATGATTTGTATAATAATAATACTTGCGAGATAAAATGTAAATATCATAATTCATACATAACATCATAAAAAAAGATTGTCTAATAATTCTCTAAAGGGGATATGAGAGACCGAATGGTCATAATCTCGATAAATAAGGATGTATTTGATAATATAACTCACATTCAACATTTGATTGTCACGAACAAAAAACTTAGGGTGATTTATTATAATTGCAGGGTACACGAGCAACATTAAATATACAAACATTCATAATCTCATCAATTTGTAACTTAAACCTAGAACATAAACAACAATGGGATTGAGATTCTTTGTCGTCTTTCCATTATCAATTTACAAGTCAATTTCCTTCGATAACCTATGGTACAATAAAGTTTGACGACCCGCCCTTCATTGAGAATAGTATGAAGTATTTTATCACTTAATTAATCAAATAAATCTTTACCTTCGGAAATAGATTAGAGACTAGTATTAAACTTTCATGGATCGCGAGAGTGAACTCGACTTTAGTTATTATAGTTTTAGGAATTAATTGTAATTAATAAATAATTGAATAGTAAAAAAATATAAATTAATTCCTTCCCTTAAGATAAACACCTAAAATTTTATAGGTTTATTTTTGATATCTTGAAAATAAACCCGATGAAAAATAGTAAACCAAGATTTTCATACATCGACGTTTATGTTAAGAACTGGTTCTCTGAGACACATATTCCAATAAAGTGGATAATATTGATTAAATGAAGCTATCGTAAATATTTTATGATCTTCCTAATTCCAAAAAAGTTAAAGAAATAATCTTACTGGGATATTTATCCTGAAAGATGTGAAAAAATATGGAAATACTCAGTACCCAATATAAGTTTCGAATTCGTTCGAACTATTCCCTGAAACAATTATAATGGATTTCAAATTAAGATTATTGTTATGAATATAATGCATAAATCACTAATTTTAAATTAGTAATTCAAAATTTTAATAAAAAAGTAATTATCACCGGTATAGAAAATGAGATATTTTACATCCACTTGTAAAATAATTTACCCGTTCTCCTTCTTTCCGTGAAAATAGAAATCATCGAATGCCTATTATATAACTGATACGGGCGAACTTCTTTTTTCACTTTCAAGGTCGACCATCCACAAAAATGCGTGAGAGGGAGAACATAGTAGGGACAAAAGGAGCAGTTTGGGGGAAATATTCGCCAAAGAGGAAACTAGGTTAACCAGAAGCCATACACGAGATCGACAAGGTCCGCGTGTCAGCTCGGACTTCCATCGACTCTTGATCCTACAAAGCGATTCTCAGAGCATACGAATGTGTTACCTCTCGTACTACATAGGCAAAGAGGCAAATGCTATGGAAACGATGTTACACACGACGATGACAGGAGACAGATACGACTAGAAACCTCCAGAAATGTCAACCACTGCGTAAAGTGCTGTCCAAAGTTTGTCGATTTCTTCATCAAAGAAATAAGTAACATTTTTTGATGTTTTTTTATGGAAAGTATGGAACTAATGTTTGTATGTAGCGAATAGACTTGGGCAACAACTTCTTTCATTACCAAATTTTTAACATGATTTGGAATAAAAAAACGAATTTCGATATAACAGTAGTTTTGGTACATGTGATATGAAATGATGAAGTATTTCTTTATACCTTTTTATGGAAAGAATAATATTATTCAAGAAAATAGGGATCTGGGTTGTAGGTCTGATCAAATAAATACTCTGGCTCGATAAAACAATGCAAAGTTTCATACTTATGTGGTATAACGATTTGTATAATAAATAATAATGATAATAAATAAACATATACATTTTCTGATTTCTTGTGAAGACATATTAGATATTCAAAATGAGCTTAAACAAAATGTAAAATGCAATATTTCGTATATAGCTTAAAAATTATTTAAAAATTTGAAAATATATATTTTTTCAAGTATAAGTAAATTAGAATAAAAGTTCAATGTAGTTTCCGTAACAATAAAAGGTTAAATTCCTGTATTTTATGTAAACTTATAAACTCAAACAATCTTTCCCCGTTCTTCAAATTATAAAGTGTCTTAATGAATAATTCATCGCAAGAATTCCGAAAAATCAGGTGAATAATATCGAAAAAAAGTTTAGTTTCCAAGTAAAATCAAAAAGAGTTTATCTTTTCGAAGAATTCCGATGGGCGTGATATCGCTCAGCTGGTTTTCCCCTCTTTGACTAATGTGAAAATCAATATGTATGCCCGCCTAATCACGCGTGTGAAATATCTATCGAAACATTTTCCTAAAAAGTTTAGCATCCGCACGATTTGAAGCAAATAAAAATAATGGATAGGGAACATAAATATTTGAGAGCTTCTCTATTCTTGTTCAAAATTCATAAGCTAATCTTATAGTCCATTTCATGGTATAAATAGGAAATTTATATGAATGTGGTCAAATATCATAGTGAAATAAAATCAGTCCATTAATACAAATATCTTGGCTTCTCGAGCCAACTATCAATTCATAATTATTCTTTTAACTGTTTAAGGGAATAAATAACGACTGTATTAACTTCAAAGTCAAACGTAAAGGCTACAAAGATGCTATGAGTAGAAGAATGATGATTTTTTTCTTGTCTTAAATATTGTTATCCCAAATAAAATGAATATCATTAATGATAATAAATATAATCATCAAAAAACTCATTTTCATGCTTATCTTTTATATTTTTATCTTAAATGGATTAAATATGAACCGGAAGTCATAAGGAAACTTTGATAAATCTCTACCACCTATTAAATTATTCTAAAAAAGGATATTGAGAATTTTTTGTTTGCTGAAGCGTAATATTTTAAAATAAACTGTAAGTTTCATTCCAAACACAACATCTGGCTTTAATTAATCTTATTTTAAGACAAATAAGGTAGGATTTTAAGATAGATAAAACCAATCAATTACTTAAAATTGAAGACGACTTCACCCTTATTTAAGATCAGAAAAGAATTTAAAAACTACATTTTATATGTCATATCAGATAATTGAGAAAATTACATGTTTATTTCTTAAACGATGAGTTATATAATATATGCCGTCACATGGTTTTTGTAATGTCTCTAGTCTTCTTACTTCTTTTCCATCGAATAAACGATGGAGTAAAAGGTTTACTCAAACTGTTTTTTTTAAGAAAACCTTTCCTCGTAAAGTTCTACTTAATCAATTCTTTTACGGTTGATATTTAAGCAAAAATATGGCTAGGTATTAAATTTGGAGGTTGTTAAAATAATCGTCAATAAAGATTCGCCCTTCGTTACTAAGTGACGGTAACAGATGTCATTTTACTAAAATATAGACGAATTTTTCCATTAAAAATCGTCCACAATATCGTTTACGTACCACTAAGATAGATTTATATTTTTTTATCGAATCAACTAGATGATATGCAATGAAATACCCTCCCGACTCTTACTCCCTTCTCCTCCTGTAGAGCACAACATTATATAATAACCCCATACTGATAATAGCCGCTCTGAAAACTGATATTTGAGTTTATTCTTGACTGAAATGCGATTTTATGTGCTTGTAAAACGTACTATTAATTTAAGGGATGAGAAAATATAAAATTTCATATTCCGAATTCTATTTTTTAAACGAAAACAGTCATTAAAAACAAACATTTTTAAACCCTCTATACTTTAGGTTGTACATGAAAATTATTGCTATATACTAAACATGACGACAGAGCAATTTAATGAGCTATTTTTGGTAATATATGATAAAATTCAATCGTGAAATATATACGTATTTCAATATAAATATATTTCGAGTTGAAACGCGCGTAAAGAGTAATTAATGAATAATTTTTATAAAATAATTACTATCTCTGAAACCAACATACTAGCCTAGATAGTAGGATGCTTAGATTTCTAAATTTAAAACATGTTAACTATTGATATATTATTATTTCATCTTGTCCGTAAAATTTCGGAATTCATCCCAACCGATGCATATAAAAAGAAACCTTTCTTTTCTATAAATAACTCGAAAACATATGGACGGTTCAATTCGATAACAAGGTATCAATTCTTATCAAAGATAAAGCAATTGTGACGTATTTCTTTTCCAGGCTAAAGAAGCAAACGAAATATGGAGCAGAATTTCTCATTGTGCCTGTAATACTATATTAATTTCCATTCATCTTCAACTAAATAGACATATATATATATATAATCTAATTTATATAATCTACAAACCATCCTCCGGCGTGTGGTTGGGGGAAGAACTATAAGCTTTTCAGAAAAGTAAAATGTGTAGATTAAAAGTTAGAACATCGAATACTTAAAAAATTGAAGATTTAAAAAATAAAATTTGATATTACCATCGCAGTTCTAATACACTCAGTTCACACTCTTCTGTCGTAACCATGGAAGCTTTCCTTTGAAGTCTTTTGAAAGAGATTCAATACGCCATAATATAATAGGAGCACGCGTCTACATACAGTTCCCATCAAGCCGAGAAAAAACGAAAAAAGCTATTATCAAACGTAGACAAACGCTACACAAGCCGACCGAAATCTCGAGCCAAATGTTCAACGCATTATCTAGCTTCCATTTAAGAGATTGAACTCACAGAAAAGCCAGAGAGATAAAGACCAGTGACCCCGTATTGCAGCTAACAAACTCATCCACGCGAAACCGTATATATAAATGAAACTTCCCCGTTATCCTATAGAGAGTCATAGAAAAACGGATAATGCGATAAGGAGGGCATCGAGTCAGCGTAAAAACCGCCTCTTCAAAAAGCTGCTAATGGGGCACCTTTTTTTTATAGGAGTGGTTCATTCGTGTGCAATCTTAGGCCGATCGCTAAAACCCTTTCGTCGTCTCCGCTTAACCGTAGACCTCTCTTCTACGACGTCCACCTCCCGAACGATTAGCACTGGATGGACTTTTGCCAAGAGAAAGAGGAGGAACTGATGGAAGCGGACGGTGGCGTTGGAAGGGAGGGTTTTAGAGGAGCTACTGATGGGTGACACCGTTACACCTCCTCGGCGAACGTCTATATACGGGACACGGGAGGAAGTTATGTACGCTCGGTCCAGACCTTGGGAATCGGCTAAATACAGTCTCTCCCTTCGAAAATTGGAAATCCCCGTCCCCGCTTTCGTTTGTTTGAACGAAACAGCACGAGCGCCGCTTTTCCCAAAGCGGATTTACCCTTCAATCGGCACACACAGGTTAATTCGTAGATCACAGGAACTGCTTTATGATTATCCTCCGTATAATCTAGGTAAAGGAAGGACAGGGAATGGGAAAGGGATACTCTCGCGAGATGCTAACGAACGAATCCACGAGGAAGGAATTAAAATAGGTAAAAAGAACCTCGGGCGAGATCAGAGAAGAAAAAAAATATTTCGAGGATAATATATGCGATCGTCTTTTGAGAGAAATTTTCCTCGAGTTCTCGAAATATGAATATATTTATGGGATCAGCAACAAGATAGCTGTTGCGCATTTTCTTGGTTTTGCTTTGAAATAAAGGAGTTTTTCTTTAATGGAATGAGTTCTCGATAATTTAGTGTTGCTATGTCTCCAGAAGAAAGATGAGAAAGTATTTGAAGAAGACGCGAACAATTTTTAATGCTGTATTTCAATTATCAAATATATACATAGATTCTACAAGTATTCCTCTCGCTATTATTCAAATTACTTCAATGAAATATACCTTACTGAAAATTAAACTTTAATAAAGAGTTTTTATTTTATCCATAAATAATACGCAAGAATTATAGTAATAAATACCATCACCCCATATCTTATTTTATCCACAGGTAAGCTGTTATACAGTTAAATTCTAGCAATGTGCACCACTGAATGACAATACGAGTTATTCACAACATTCAGCCCATTCTCACAAACAATGCACAAAGTGTTTTTATCTATTCGTGGAATGTCACGATCCTTTAATAAACGCAACGGGAAACGACAAATGAATGCTTTGCTGCGAAACGATTTTAAATAGAAATACAGCGTATTTTCGTTCCGCAAGAATTCGACAAACGAGGAACGAGGAAATGCGAGTGTAATTACAGCGAGCCATCGGTCTGTAATGTTACGCGTCCACGATCTCGGTTTGGTGAAATATCGGATATTAAAGGGGGAATTAAATCGAAAATGTGCTTCGTAACGAGTGAAAATTTAGCATTCCCTAGAATCCATCGGGAAACGCATGAAAAGGGATTTTCAGCGAGAATGTGAAAGAGCCGTGAAATAGCTGGTGTAAAGGATGAGAGTAATAGCAATAAAAAACCCTTTAAAGCTTCCAATTGTCCCGGGTAGGTATTCCCTAGTTTCTGGAATTAAGTTCTCCACTAATTCTCTGCGGTGGTTCAACTCAATTATGCAACCATTAGGCCTATCCCTAATCGCATCGTTTGAATACACGATGCGAAAACCCCCGATTCTGCCGACCAATTGCGTTCTTCGTGCGAATAATATGATTATCTCGATGGAGAATGGTAATTTCGAGATTTTTCGGCAATTTTGAGACCTGATTGATTTTTATGCAAAATTGGGGGGAGATTCGTCTTCAGGAATAATTGAAATCGGAAGCGCTAAACTAAATCTACGAGGGAGATAAATTTTAGGAATTCCACCATTTTAGCGTGACGTAATTTGATTAAACTTTTAATTAAACTTAATTGAATTAAACTTTTATGGTTAAATAACTTGATGAATAAAGTAATATTCAAAATCAGCTGAACCATAATATCATCCAGATACATATATAGCGCGACTTTTTAAGTTAGGCTTTATTTATTTTAATATTTACAATTGATAATTTCCTTGACAGGTTTATAAGTTACCTACAGAAAAATTGTTAAACAAAGAAAACTTCTATTCTTGATACGGTTTACACATTTTTAAGGTAATTAATTTATTCAAATACTTCCGAAGGGGTTATAGACACTTAATATTATAAATAAGTCCGATTTAGGAGTTAATATTTCATCACGAACAAAAGTTCGGCAAATATTTAAAAATTTGCGACTGTCACGTCATCTCAAGACGTCAAAGCGGAGTGTAGAGAGGGGAGAACAATCGCTATCGTTTAACATCAGACGACTCTGACAAACAGGTCGAAATATATGGCATCTGCAATAAAAGCTGTCATCGGATTGGGAGAAAAGGCATAACTCAAACCGAACGTCATCCAACGTGTTCGGTCTTTATCGCTGCGCCACGCTGTAATTCAAAGCGACGGAGAACGCTTGTTTGCTCTACTTTTTAGCGAAAATCAAAAATTTTCTTTTAAAAACATCAGAATTTAGACGCGAAAAAAAATCACTTCTACAGAACGGAAACAATTCCCTCTCAAATCGTCACAATTTGAATAAAAACTCATCCGGTTTAGATAACAAAATCCTCACCGGAGAAGTAAAAAAAAACAAAAGAACATTAAAAAAAACAAAAGAACATAAAAAAACAAAAGAACGTAAAAAACAAACGAACAAAAAAATGCGCGATCCGGAAAAAGATACCCGTCTCCATGCACAAAACAACTGACCGAGACTCTCTCGAAAGCTAAGCGAGTCAGCAAAACAGCATTATTTAGGAAAACAAAAGAAGGCAATGGTGCGGGAGTAATTGAGCGGAAATTCCTCGGAAACATCGCGAAATGGTAGCGTTTTTCACAGTTTTATTCCACCTCCGAGGACCGAGTTGACGGAAGAGATAAGAAATAAGCGCTTCGGGAGAGAGAAGGAGAAAGAGAGAGTACGAGCGAACGATATGGAGAGGAAACAAAAAAAAAAATAAAGCGCGGTTGTAGGAAAGAGAGGTCTGCAGACGAGCAGCACGGGAAGAAAATGGGTTTGGAGAGATGCTACAAGAAAAAGGGTTGAAGAGAGGGAGTGACAAGGATAAGATGGAGTCAGAGTGATGGGTATCTAGATTAAGAGAGGGGAAGAATGGGGGGCGGATGGGAATGTGGGGCAGGGGGGCAGGGAGGAGGGAAGTGACGGGTGAGGGAGAGACTATTGATTTTTGAGGCCGAGAGAACAAGCGAGCTGCATCGTCCGCCACACACACACATCCACCCTAGCCGACCCTATCACTCGTCTTCTCCAGCATCCCTCCCCCGTCCTAATCCAATATCGCGGGTAAACAGTAAAATGACGAAGAGATAGGACCTCCCGAAACCATCGCTTATATTCACTTAAAAAAATCCACGAACGAAAGAAAAAATTCTTTTGTAGAAAAACGAAAAAAAAAACCCTCAACCCCGGATGTAGTTTCCGTAAGAAGACCCAGACGCTTAATGGACAGAAAATGCGTCTTAAAACGCCGGAATCCGAGACGATCTAGGGAAGCAATTAGTAAACCCATCGATCAATCACCAACACCTTTCCCTAACCTAAAAACCCTTTTCCCCAATTCCGAGAACGAATGCCCAACCCAACCGAACCCCCCTCCCCATTACGTCCGGCATTGAAAAACTTGTGTTGCGGGAGCTTCGGTATAAAAAAAAGAGACGAAGCTCATTTTCATTCGAATCACAATATCTCTCCTCTCGTCATCGACACCTTCATCCACGTTCTTTTCGGACCCTTTCATTCAAAGGAGAGGATAGAGAATCCCTCCAATGACCTTAACACACATATCCACCCCTTTGGAGAACGTCACCGCAGTACCACCCAAGGGTACCCTAATCCTATCGACATCCAGTTCCCAATCGGAAACGATAGCCACCGTCCACTCCGATATTTCGATTCCTGTTTACGTCCTTCCCTTCACACCCATTTTCCCACCCTTCCTTTGTCCAATTTCCTCCCGTACCATATAGCTCTCTTTTTTTAGGGCTTAAATATTAGAGAGGATATTAAAACTCTAGATTCCCCTAAAGTCCTTGATGTATTTCAATGGCGTCCATACTTCACTGCTTACTTTTGACTTCCCCCACGTCCACACATACACTCCTATTTTTGGGACCCCTCTTTCCTCACCTTCTTCTCTCTCTTTTCCTTTTACTACTTCCTTCCAAATCACATTCCATTCTCCTCGTGCCACACCATCCCAACTTCCCTTTATTTCTTTTCTTTCCCTTGTTTCCATCCACTCCCCCTTCAAGAATCCTTCCCTTTTCTACCCTCTTCCGGATTCATTCCTTATTCCCTTTGTCCTTTCCCGAGCTATTTGTACCTATCCGTCATTTTCTAACCGTTCCGAACATAAACTACAGTGTGGGTGTGCCGTTAGTAAGGCGGTAGCCGTAGGATACGGGGTTCGTATTCAAAACTTCGCGTTGCTATGGAAGTGAATAAACTTCGACAGGCGTCTGCCCTCGGGATAGCGGAAATGTTCCGAACCGTATACTAAGTTATTTCAACAGTTGCGAATGCGAAAGCATTGGAAGTCTGACGCCTGCGAGGTCATCCCGAGCGTCAATATATCCCAACGGAGGTACTATTCAGGTAGCCCACGAAGTACACAATTCCGAGCTCAGCTCTTCTGATGAGAGACCAAACAAACCGAATGGCACAGGATACCAATGTATTGTATATCCATGGACATGCGCGTAGGATTGCAGTTTCCACTCTTATCTCCGTACACACTTTTTATTACTCGTGTTTGTTTGTTTGTTTGTTGTGTTCAGTATCTGCGGTATCTTCGACCACTGCGTGATAAACTAGAAAGCTTTGGAAAGGGAAGGGGGATTATAAGAAGACGAAGAGAAGCTATACGCTTTCCTCCCTGAGCCCAAACGACGCTAATGGAACTGGTCAATCTAAAAGCTTCAGAATGTTCGTAAATTAAACCTTGTTGTGTAATATAATACGTAAGTGAAAGGGGATTGTTATGGAAACTTAGCGTAAGAATTAATCTTTCTTTGGTACCTCAGCGGCTTTAGTTTTATCGAGCATACAAACAAGAACGATATAGACGTTTTCTTCCATTTTCATACATAAAATACATAAATGAAAAACTATATATACTAAAGTATGTGAGAAGTTAATAAATTGATTCTAAAGTAGAAAGAGAATTGCGAATTAAATTGGATCCGAACATTCTAAGAACGCATGCATTATCGTCAACAGGAACCAATCAGCAAGAGAGAGAGAAAGGGGGGAGATGGCCATTCGTAGCACTCAACCAAGATTTGAATTCACTCCCACCGTTTTCTTCTTTCTTTCCGTACCATTTCTTCCCAAAACCACGTCCGTATCTTGCCCCTTCTCTCCCTCCGTCCCACCCTTTCTCCACCACTTCTCGGCGAGTTCCCTTCCGCCTTCCGCGATATCCTTCCCCTAAAAAGTGTACACGTCGGGACATCCATATTTTACTCCGCAGACGACCTATCTTCTTAGCATTTCCTTTTCCGTACTCTTGCACGGCTATTCACCTTTAGCGTCATAAAAGCAGCGCTCGAGGATTACAGCAAGAAGAAGAAGATTTTTCAGTCTCAATTCCTCCTCCCGAGTAAGACCGGCCATCCATCTGCTTCTATATATCCTCCACCATCCTTCCTATCAATTTCTTTCCTTTATCCCTTCCCAAAGCACGTAACCCTATCTTCCCGGACCCCCCCACTCCCGCTGAATTCCTCAAAATCTTCTCCCCCTCCCTACACCCCTCCAACCCTCCTCGACCAGTTCGCACCCTTTTTTTCCTTCGCTTTATCCGTGGGATGAGGGACCCGCTCTAAATCCATCCATTTCCCATTACGGCCCTCGAAGCAGTTCCGGCAGGTAGAGGTGGCTAACAGGAGACCTCGGAATCGCACCTTTTATAGGAAATGAACATCTATAAAAAGGACTCCAATATCCCCCCGTGCGGCTCCTCTGGAAAAAGGACTTTTCTGCCGCCGAGGACCATTTGCGTCATACGCGGCGAAAGCAACTGTTCAGCAAGGAATTGCGATTCGACGAGAACGCCATATGGTCCTCGGAGGGCTGTATTTCTCAGCCGAAGACGGGGAAAAAAGCTTTCGAGGCCAATGGGAGAATTTTCCGCGCTCCACTGGGATTTCTGGAAGTGGTTAATAATACCCGAAACCAATCGAGACGAAACGGCGATGGGGGTGGAATGCGACAGACGAAATGCGCAGCGGGAAAAGATGAGGAAAAGGGCGGAATATTTCAGCCGAAAGGGGCGACTCAGTGTCACATTCTCCTAATCCGAGCAAACAAATACAATCGAGTGGTTCGGAAAGACATTCGTGGAATTCTTGCGTTGATCGTTCCCTACTTTTTAAGCAGAGGCGTAATGTCTTTTACTCTTTTGATAATACCGATAAATACATTCAATATCTCCTGTGAAAATGTAAGGTATTAATATAGATTTTAGCGCAAGTAATGTTTTCAAGTAACAGTAAGTTAAAGTAGTAGTAATAAATTTTCAAGTAACGTAATTCAGAGCCATATGTACTTTATTAATACAACCTCTAGTCTACTAAAAGAAAACAAATAACGCGTCAAATTCTGTTATTATAAACAGCTTCTAGGGCTCTAAACTAGATCAATTATCCCAAAATCGGGATTCAGCCGTTTATTTTCATCACAATTAATACTTATTCACGACTAAAGGATTGAAAGAATACCATACGTGAGCGGAATCAAAAAAACTTCACTAAGTAATGACGCTAAACGTAAAGTAATCGTTTTTAACTGATGTAAAAGCAATCACGATACCAAAATAATAGGGCAGAAAGTTTAAAAGAATCATACGTCATTACTTTAATCGATTCACTTAACTTCATATTTGTCCTTTATTTCACTTATATTATATTTACTGTAAATAAAGACGAAATAATGGATCACCCAAATAAAGTCTCCATCTTACGGAGAAGGGATTAGCGAACAAATTGCTGGAAGGTCCTCTGACTGAGCTATTAATCTTTAGGCGAACCGCATATAAAGTCTTAAATCTTCTGGTAAGATAATAGGTATCCTGAGTAGGACATAAATCTGGAGAAATAAAAACCGAATTTTACAGCCAACCGTAGATTTTTATTTTGCGACCAGTTTCGAGAATCCCTTATTCTTCTATACGTTCGTCTGAGACCGCGCATCTTATCGACGATGGACCTCATATTAAACGGATTCTATTTCGGAATTTAATGAGTATTTTTTATACAGAATGTGCAGTAAAATTTTACGATTGTTTTTATTTACGTCTTCTGTTGAGACGTGAATTTATCATAAAAAAATTCCTATGGCTCTTTTGAGCAAACGATAATGGTGGTCGATTTGCGAGATTGAGTTGAATAAAACGACTCATATAATCAATTATATGAGAAGTAATTAAATAAAAGTATATCATTGCAACACTTAGAAAGGGTACACTATGCGAATATTTCCTTTTGAAAGTCATGAAAAGCTTGAGTAAGCCTAGCATAGTGTATGTATCTTCAAAGGAGTGTATAAATGATCAAAATCAATACATTGCAAGTAATTTGCTCATTTAAACGTATATTAACATTCAATTGACGAAGCCTCCACTTTGTGAAACTCCATCCTAATTAGGAAGGGTAATCAAATACCAAAGCTCCTCTTCTATTATATTACTTCTAGTTACTTTGCCTGATGATGATCATACAGTTTAAAACGAGTCATGATAAATTATATACTATAAGCGTAATTTTGGTAAGTTATTATATATTAACGATCATTAAAAAGAACAAAAATAAATTGACATGCTGACCTTCATTAACAATTTTAGCTAACTCAACAAACATTATCCATCTTTAATTTATTTTTTATTGATCTTAATAAGTAAACAGCAGAGTTTAATACCGTATAGAGGTGTAAAGGTAGGAATGATTTTAAAGTAACGATTCTATGACTTATTATTCTATTTTTAAAACTCGTGATGACTAGAGATAAAATTGCAGTCTATTCTTTGATTTTCTGCGAAACTATAACTCTTTATAAGTTCTTGAATAAATTAATAGTTCCTCACAACACACGAGAATAACTGTGTTACTCCGGTAGCGTTTCGGCAAGAGAGAATATTAACAGCTCCTAATGTACTATGGGCTTTAGATCAAAGGCACTATCGAAATTGCTATTATGATTCCTGTCAAAGAGGCTTCGTCCATGAGTAATTGGTCAGAGAGGAAACAGCTTCGGCTATGCGGATCAATGGTGGACCAGCGGTGGTAATAGACCCAGTTGAGGATCAGGGGTCGACTTGGAGGGTGGTGCGTAACACCTTGGCGTTTTCCCTTTGGGCTAATAGCCAAGCTTCACAAAGGCACTTATGAACATAAAATGGCCGGTGGATGATGCAGTTGACAGCGAGTTCTGTTCTCTGGCAATACGAGAAGAAATGGACTGCCGCTTGAGTCATCGACCGTTTGAAATACCCAATTGATAAGTAAGATATAGTTATCTTTGCTCGTGACGCGAATCTTCAGGTTGCTCCAGAATCCAGAGACCATTCGTATGAATCATCTAAGTGATAAATTCCCACGGCATTACTTGCAACAAAATTATTATTCCAAGTAACGATGCAATCAATAATAAAATTATAAAGTGATAAATTAACGATATCCTTTTAGTAATATATTTATAACGATTGAAGCAATAGAAAGAAAATCTAAGATATGGTAGAATTCATCGTATTTAGAGAAAATTCAACCTGCAAATTGAATTGCCAAATAAAAATCAACGGAAGGTCACAGCTATCTATAAGTTATCACTGTTAGTAGTGTTATTGGCAGTATATCAGCAGTATTTCAGGCTCTTGTTTTCTTTCAGCCAGAAGATCCTGAGCCCAAATGAATGATTAGGACAAATTTATGATTCTTAAAGTTTAGCTTTATAAACTGTCTATATTGGAGTCACTTGACGAAAATTTTTATAATCATTTCCAAAAAAATACCATTTTTAAAATTCTAGTATATCAACTAAGTACTTATAAAATCACGAATTTTTTTCTACATAAGCTATTCTACATTTCTTACATACTTTGTTTAATATCTATTGGGCATAAATAGGTTTTCACGAGTATCGAAATGATAAGATTTTATTGTACAAAGGTAGTTGGTATTAAGATACTAATTGTATTTTTCTCGCCTTGGTTGAATACGAAAATCTATTTTATATTTATAACCAATATATTCAAATATATTTGACTTACAAGTATTTTGGAATAGTTTTTTGGTAATATTTTACGATTTTAATGATAAAATCATGAATATACTGCTATGTACAGAACAAGTTTGAGATTAGTTTTCAAACATTTGTGTGAGAAATCAAACGTTTTTGGGATTAAATTTAACAATTTATGAGAAGTTATAGAGAGGGAAATAAATCGTAATCTAAGGCACCAAATAGAAAGTACCGGCGTCAAAAGCCTTTAACAAACGGCTGTATCGATGCTCCAAAGGATGAGTGCTTGATAAATGGCATTCAAACACAGGCAATTGTACTATTTTCACAACAGTCCAACTATTAACGTCGGGTGCAAGTTCCGAGAAATAGATAAATTTCAGTCCAGCGGAACATTTTTTATCGGCTAGATAATGTCTATGAAAGGATATTGATCTAGAAAACTGTGGCAAGAGCTCCTTTGAGATTAGAGGTATGCCATATCTCGTTTCAGTAACCAAAAGAATAGGTTATGGAGAGATCAGATAGTTTATCCTTATAATCATGCATTTTGAAAGCTTTTTCAGTAAAGACGACGTTCACGAACTAGAATTGTGTGTCACGAATTAATAAGAAAATCTCTATGAAATTTATAAGCAGAAATACTTGAGGAAACTGATCGTACATAATTAAATTGAAGATTTCTATATACTATCATTCACCAAGCAGTTTATAGCGAATAATAATAATAATAATTTTAAAATATTTAATTTAACGATGCTTAGGAGGGGAACAGATTCGATGGAGAAAAATGTTGTGATAGATTCAAGAATTTCCCGTTCAAAAAGAAAAATGAAGCAAACGTTAAGGAAAAGATTTCTGTTTTAAATTTACAAATGATACTAACTAAAAATCGTTCGTTACTCAGTATTATTAGTTTATTTCTATTTAGCTAAATGATACTCTCGAAAGAAATCAGAAAATGGCATGTTTCCAGCAACATCATGAACATGAAACAACAAAAAACAAATTTATCCTCTTTTTTACGTAACATTTCATCCGAACTAATTTCGCCTGGACGACCATCCTGATTACGATGGTCCCAGCGCTATCAGCAAAAACTCAAATCGCGACGCGAGGATAGTAAAACTTCCGCATCACCGGTATCTGGGCACCTCCCGAAGCTAAATTGCCCGAGAAAACAGCATCCGACCTCTAAAATTCATTCGCCCGTGAAAGTATCTCGTTTAAGAACTACACCTCCCGTAAAATTTACAGCCCGCGGCGACGGAGAGAACTTGAGCCTCCTTGTCGGCTTTCGCTGAATTCATCGTCGCTAATTTGAAGACTAAGCGCCGCTCCGGTTAAAGGTTTTCGTGGCATCGCTCCAAAAGGAGTCATTAATCAATTCAGGAGCGATAAACGCCGCTCTGGTGAACTTTATAGATTCCATCGTCTTCCTTAGAGTTCGCATTATCGGGGAGAGAGAACCTTTTGGAGGGGGGTGAGCGATACCAACAAAACTCTGCACTTCTTTGGAATGGTGCCCGGATGGTCGGGGGAGAAAATGGAATTCGGACGCTTGTTCCACGAATCCGTTCCTATAATCTTACGGAACAATCTCTCCGACCCGACACCGTGGGTTATTAAAAGAGGAGCGGCCCACGTACACCGTGAAATCTATCACGGAGGACAACTTGTTGACCGTTCTTGCTTCGGAGGCGCATATCTCATCCGTGGGTAGGTCTTCTCTACATCGCTCCCTTTATGGGGCCTCCATCCATCAACGGAAGGGAGCGGGGGCCTTTCCCCGCGAAGGTATCCGGGGATTCTCGCGCTTAGCTCTTCGTGTTGTCGGAGTTAATATGCGTGAAATCGACTTTTGCGAAGAGGAAAGAGGGAACGGAGGCGAAGAAACGGCTCGGGATGGTAGACGGTAATGGCCCTCGAGCCAACCCGCTTAAGATGACACGAGTAATGAGATAGGTAATTGCGTTTCGTCGAGAGAACCTGCTGTTCTCCGCGAAGTTGTCTCGGAAACGAGCATCGCGACCTCTTTCGGGAAAGGAAGGGAAGTTGCAGGGATGTAAATGCGAAGGGGAGTCGGGAAATTGCTTTGTCGAAATACGTTCTTGGGCAAACAATGTTCGTTGTTTACAGGAGATGAAAAGACAATGCAGAAGTTACTCTTTACGATGCATTTGTGTACACCGCTGGATTTGAATTTAAATAAAGTGTTCTACATCAGAAAGTCGACAAATATGTATCAATCAGGCTTCCTAAACGCTTTTTGGATTGATTTTAGAGTAAACTGGTTTATTTAATGGAACTTAGTGGAAAATAAGAGATTAGTTTTTTGTGCATTGTGGTTCAACAAATCTGTAAAAATCTCAGAGGAATGGGTATAAATATCTTTCCAATGCTCGTTGCCTTTTCCTCTGTCGTGGCACGTCTTTATACGATTTCAAAATCTCGATAAATATCAAGAGAAATAGAAGAAAAGAGGGAAATTTTTGTTGAAGTATAACAGAATTGTTAATATTTCGTATCCATCGATATGCTGTTCTTGTAATACTTATACTCCCCGAAAAAGAGCAAAATTAAATGTTAATGATTATCTCGACCGAGATTTGGCATGAAGGTGAATTCTCTTGTTAATTTATCTACTTATTACGTTACTCACAATGAACGTTTTTCTGCCAAATAATCAATTATTTTTCGATAGTAGATTATTTGGAGCTAAATACAAGTTATCTAAGTATACTTTAGATTAAAAAGTGAGGAATAATAGGCAAAATTCTCTTGGGAGTTTGAACGATATATAGGTGAGAAGTATAGGGAAAGCAGTTATTCATTCTCGTATTTGCGAAAGAACGGCAATGATTCCCATTCTGAAAATCGACCATCATCGGTATTAAGGTCGGTTGAAAGTACTTGAGGCTGTGGATGGAGAAGGTCGATTGGAAAATTGATGGTAATTGTAAGTAATGGCATTGGCTTGCAGCGTTCGCGCGGACCACGCAGTGTCCATGGATTATAAAGGATGTGAAAATGGGAAGTTGAGCCTTACTTTTGGAGGATTTCCGGAATAAAAGCCATCATCAGTCATTCATCAGTTTTGGAGTGGATGGGTTGCGGATACATTTTTTTTCTTGGGTTTTAAAACCGATGAATTCGGAACTCGGTTGTGGATATGCGGCACGTAAACAGATTTACGGCGATTTTCATTACGTATTCATAAGTAACATTTTGAGAAGATTGATCTGTGTGTGAAAGCTTAGCGTTAAAAGCTTTCCGATGCTCACTTAATTTTGTGGAATTGTTTCCACCGCTCTTACAAATATAAGAAGGGTTAAGAGCGATACGTTGCTACTACTGTATGAAGGACGGTTTGGCGTAAGCTTGAGGATATAGAACGAGGATTTTCGTTCAACAAAGCATATATTAAGTCTTTATGTTAAGGAAACATAACTCATCAAAGATTTCAATGGTTGTACAAGTGGATTTGTCGATTGAGCTGAACACCTATAGACGGAAATAATGTGAAACATGCTCAAAAAGGTTTGTTTAGGGATTAAAACAGAAAGCCTAAAACCCTTCCTTTCCTTTCCTTTCCTTACCCATCCTCCAAGGAGGATATACTTATATAAGTTTAAACCTTACTTAATTTATCTGATATTCGTTCAAATTCACCAGGATTATATTATTAATTTAGCTGACTTACCTTGACAAGAAAAAAGGATATTGCTGTATATCTCTCGTATTAAGAGGAATAAGAAGTTTACGCAATAATCCCTGCCATGATATTCACGCAACAGTGGCTGTGTAATAAATTACCTAAGCCGAGAACAAATGGAGTCTCATAACCTATCACTTGGAAACGAATTAATTACATTCATTAACGTTCATAATATCCTTTAATTTGTTTTTAAACCGAATAGGAGTCCTTTAATGCCTCCAGAAATTCGGTTTTACAGCAAATTAACGAATTTACTGCTTTCGCCTCTTTAGAAAGAGAATTATTATTGAAATAATTTTTGCCGCGGGCCGCGGGGTTAAATTCCACTTTCGCGCGATCGATACGCAGCGCTTGGGAGGCGGGCGATGTTGTAGTTGCAAAATGGGAGCTTATTAATGAAACTCCCTACAAAAAAAATCGCGCCCACGAAAAACGGCCGAAAGAAAAAAATAGAAAAAAAAACGCTCCGCTCTCCGTCACTACTTTCTCCGTATTTGTAAGGGTGCTTTAGCAGCGCCACCACCGGCGGAGAGACAAAACGCGACTCTAGATCGGCATCCATACAAAGGAAGGGGAGAGGAGATGCTACGAGAGCATATGTTCTTATTCAATAAGTCTTTTGTGGGTCTCCCTCGAAATCTTTCCTTCGACTCCTTCTGTTGCACGGGAAGTCGTAGAAGGACTCATCCATCGATCACTGAGGGTTTTTTTTTCTCCTTTTTGCACGGGAACCTCTTCGGTTGAAACTCTCCGAATGCAGTATAGAGAGCTCTCTCACCACGTCGCGAGGGCCACGGGTTTTTTGATCCCCGGCTACCCTTCGACACGCGAGTCCGAAACTCTGTCGAAAAGAAAACGGGGGAACAAACGCGCGCTTTTAGGAACGGAGATTCGTACCCCGGCGTCGTACGTGATTCTGATGGGAAAAAGCGATTTTCGGAAGAGCACCACTTTCGCGGATAAAAGTTCGTTTATAAATTTTTTTTATTCTTCTTCTTTTCCGCTTTTTTCTCCCGATCGTCGCTGACGAGATGTTTTTTCGTTTTTCACACGGTCGTTTTTTTCGCAAGCCGGCTGTCAAATGCAACGCACTTCAAATGAATTACGGGACGTGTTTGGATATGTCGAGGCGTGCAAATATTTCAAAAAGGATCCACTCCGCTTTGATCGGAAAACTCTCTTTCTCTCGCGATGGTAAACAGGAAGATCAGCTACGTACCCGCTTGCTCTCTGGCACGTAGAGATCGGTCTTCCCAAACCCCTATAACACACTCACACACACACATATACACACCCTTTCGACCCGTGATACCCCCAGAAACAGCTTTTACAAGAGAGCAAAACATTTGTACGCAATCGCTCGATTAATCGCGTAATCTGAATTTATGATTGCGATTCCGTAACTCGCACCCGGTGATGGGGTTTTCCGACGCGTGTTTGGAACCAATCGCCCTTTGAAAACATCGATAACAATCTTTTTATAAAAATACTCCCATTCATCATCATCATGAACGTTAATCAGTTCGCATAATATGTAAATTAATTCACGTAGATTAGATTCGCGTGGGAGAGAGCAGATGGCGAGCGTGTGTAAACATTTTTTTTAATTCACCACAAACGACCGGATGATGAGTCGTGTTTTCAAAGCGAACGATTGATGATTATGCCACTAAATACTTTGATTGAGTGATGGGAATTTATCAATCCGATGTCTTTTTCTGGTTTTCTCGTATATTTATCCGTGTATGTTTTTGTGTCTCTAGGGAATGTGTTTTTGAAGCGTATCTGAATGCGGAAATTGACCATTAAAATGTTTATCTCTAAACTTTCTCGTGTATTCATTTCTAATTTATATACCTGCATGAATCCCCTACAAATTTAATTTATATGAATTTACCTTTTGGCATATGGCAGGTGGTTTACTTGTGTATAATTTCTCGTCTTTCGGGAATTTATATTTGAAGCATATTTGAATACGAATATTGATTATTAAAATGTTTATTTTTCAATTTAAATATATTCTCGGTAGAATAATTAATTAAGATAACATATACTTTGGATAACACCTCCGCTCTTATCAATTTCTTTTAGCTTCGAAAATCTATTCTTTAATATACATTTGAAACTGAACTCCGAGATATATAATAATACATTATAAGTTCTGAGAATTTTCTCCAGGTGACAAAAATATCTTTTTGGGAAGTCCCTCATGGTTGACCCCTCAAACATCGTACGACAGCTGAACAGTTCGATGTACAATACCCAATCAACTCTGAACCATACGAAAATATTCTCGTAAGATACTGAGTCGGTTAATAGAATCTTTTTCCACGCCTCAGAATGAGCAACGTGGACCAGTAATTAACTCTCATCCCGCATTGATACAGCTTTTGAGTCGTTATTCATGCTCCCATAATCTGCTCGTTGGCTACCGGAGATAATTAAGGCAATCGTAGTGTCCCAGCAGCAAGGTCTGTTTGCTCGGAAGAGAATAAGCAAAATTAAGGTAGGCGACCGAGGGAGGACTGACGCCGCAAGGGGGAGTCTTTTTTTAGAAAAAGTAGGCTGTCGGCAGGTTTCTCTCTTAAAAAGGATATGGGAGTGGACGCCCACGACATTGGTTCAAATGAACTTGCGACACAAAACAAACTGCCCCAGAACGGACTGTGAATGGACTTCGCGATTGGAAACATGTGGAAGAAGGATGGATAAACGAGACGGTTTATTTATCCACATTGCGCTCGCAAATGACAGGAAGCCGAATGGGGAAGATTTTTATTTTTTGATGGTGTTTCACCTTCGGCGAAATTGTAACAATCACATCGAAGCATTTTCTCGTTGAGTTACCCAAGAGTTAAATAAAATTACGAAACGTTAGAGGAAACAAATCCAAGGAAAATTTATCAAGAATGTTAATGAACTATTTTCGTAACAATATCAAACGCTGACTATGTATATTATTGGTTGTAAAGTATGTGAAATATTCTGTTAATCGTACTTATCTATTAGATACAAATAAACCCAAACATCAATGTATGCATTACTCGTTGATATATTCATGAAACGTTAAGTCTAAGTTTATTCAATTCGTTTCACTTACGTAACAATAATGTTCATTATGAACGTATAATCACCCATTCCCAAAATGTATACAAATACGATAACAAACGTTAAAAGATTAGCTTTGTTTCTTGTATACAGAATCACATGCATTAATGTCCATAATTCAATGGAAAATGAGATGAATCAATTAGAATAGTAACTAAATGAAAGTTAATGCTATGCCAAGTTGGAATAAAGCAGAATAAACAAAAGGTTTTGTTAGCAACTATGAAATACAAGCTTCACAAATCTTTATATGGAAATGGTATATTTTGGAATGAAGAGTTGTATTAATATGTGGAAAGTGCACTTACCGATCCGGATAACTTCTGGAAGACCGGTAGCCCCCTGCAGAAGCAACAGGGACAGGATAATCGCAAGGTCGGGCATGGCCATCGGGAGTTAGGGCTGTACTTCTGTATGGGTTTTCACGCGGGAATCACTCGTACAAATGCAGCCATTCCCCCGCCTGTATCCAGGAGACGAGGGAAAAAAATATAAATAAAAAGCGTCATCTTCAAATATTTAATAATGAGGGATTAAGAACTATAAAAGATATATATAATATTTGTTTTAATGTATATTCTCTAGAGGTAGCTTGAGAATTTCCATGGGATAGAATATTCACGGAAGGGATAAGGAAACGAATTATGGATTTATGCTCGAAAGATTACCCGAATCCCTACCTCGACTTCACTATCTTCAGTAGTCTCAGAAAACCTTATGAGATTAGCACACTTGAGATATATATGAGATTAGTATCCTGGAGATATAAATGGGATTAGTATACTTGAGATATATATAAGATTAGTATATGTGTATATGAGATTAGTACAGTCTTGAGCTTGCGTTACCGAAATATTATCCGTACGTAAACTTTGAACTCAAGATGGCCGTTTTATTCTTTAAGGGAAGTTTAGATAAATATGCTGATAATCGTGCCATTAAATTTTCGTCAATTTCCTCTTTCTTTGATCATAATAAACGCCAGAAATAGTATTTATAGAACGTATAAGGAAAAGGAAAATCACCTGTAAAATAAAAGAAAATAAGATTCAGTGGTTATGGCCAGCCATATATATCACTATATAAATGTATGTATTACGCTTAATCTACAAAAACAGAAGAATTAGATCATGATTATTTGTACTATAAATATAAGGAAGAATTTAAAATTCTGTAATATCAAAACATGTTTATTATTTTAAGGATAATCGAATGTTTATTTAAATCCTATTTCGGCTCTAGTGCATGATTATTGTACGTTAAACTTAAAGGAGTATTTAAAAGGAAAAATTCACACCCTGCATAATATTTTTCCAAATTCATGAAGGTATCAACGTAATTTTATTAAATAAAAACTAAATAAATGCAATATAAGCAACCCTGTGGAATGATGCAAGGGTTGTAAACAACGTACGCTTTAGCCATTACCTTATCTTGTTAATGTTACGTAACATACGCGGAGAGAATGAGAACCCTAAAACAATTCGTCGAAGAATTTATTTCTTTTATCTTATTCTGGCACTCGGATGGCAGAGGGGTGGAATACGAAAGATAAAGTTTCCGGAATAGCTATGTTGAAGGAATAAAATTCATCTAAATCTTTGAGGGTGAAAAACGAAAAAATAAATAATATTGTTGGCTATGAGTCACTTTGACCGGTTGCCCAACAGTTAGCTAGTTGCTCATGTTACTTAAAAATTATTCATAAATTGGAACATTCTAAAAATTATTTTAAATGTAATCATATGAGAAATGATCAATTAGCTCTGAGATATGGAAAGTAATATTTTTCATCGATTTTATCTAAGGAGAATTGTAAATAAAGCTATCATCATACTACTACCATTTCGTTAAAGTATGATTTTAAATTTTTATACATCCGATATGATCAAATATTGTTGAGTTAAAAAAATTTTCAAACAGTACAGATGGAATTCGTATAAAAATATGTAAATATAGATAGCAACTTTTATTGAAATGCGTCGATTGATATTATTATTGTGCGATTTGTATACAGATCAGAAAAATGAGGGAATGCTAAAAATATATTTTCATAAAATAATGTAAACTAAATAAAATGGTATACCTCGCATATTTATATTAGATAAAATAATATGGATAAAGGGAACACACATGATTTTCCGGATGCCCCTATACAAGAAACCGACATTACAAAAAATACCAACGATATATCGTGAAATGTAAAAACATTATTACTATCGAGATTAAGTAATGAGTAAGAGAGATAATATTTTAATATAATGGAATTGAATTAATGAGACTATTACAAATATGATGATGTGATGACGATGTTTTGTTTTGTGAGTATTTTGTGTTTTTGACATTCTAGGCGTGACATTATGTAATTAATAATATGCCTCCTCGTAATCAAAAAGCTTTATACACGTATATTCGACAACAATGTGAAATGAAAACATAATATCTACCATTATTATGTACTTTTCGGGCTTCATAAAATATACAGGAAAAAAAGTAAGAACATTTATTATCTCTTTAAGCAATTGACGATTGAATTTTTCTGGAAGAATTTTTTAAAACCAATCATCAAGAATTCCATTATTCGACTTCAAAAGTAGCATGACAAAGAAATTTTTAAAATTCCTATTCTACAGAAAAATAAGTATTAAAAGAAAATAAACAAATACGATCTATATTCTGAATTATTATAAAAAGCTATTACATCTACGCATGCAAATATAACAAGAGAATTCCTTCGTAAATATTAATGTAGTATAAAAACTTTCAAGACTTATCTAATATTTAATATACATATATATAATAGAAAAATACTCATAATTTTTAATTTACCGTCAATGAGTATATTTTTATGTTTTTAACGTACTAAAATTTGACACTGCTACATTAATCAGGCTGATAGACGACAAGAATCGGCACTACAGAATTAGAAGCATGAAAATTTTCCTATATTTATCAGATCGAAGGATATGCAAGAGCACAAAATTTTCAAAAATCGTTTGCACACCTCAATCAACATTTATTAATATCAATTTGAACTATAAGTAATAGAAATCATGATAAATATTTATTTTAGAGTTAAATTTTGAAATTTTTCTTTCTAATAACTCGTCTAAATAGATGACCCAATATTAAAAAATTACAGCTAATTCAGTCCCATCGATAAAAGATCATTTGTAGATATAAATGATAACCAATCAACAAACTCGAACGTGAGTGGACAACGACAGTTGACGAAAGAGAAACAAGCAAACTCTAGAGAACGATACGAACTTCCTCATTTCCTTGCGAACTCCGTTTCCTCTCCGATTTACGACAACGCGAAACCGAGGTCCTATTAAATCGATGTATACCGTAATAAAAAAAAAACTAGCTCCCGCAGATTTTAAAGAGAGCGTCTGAACGTAGAATCACAACCGTGCCACGAGAAACATCTCAACGACTCACGTCCGAGACGTATATATAATCGAGTCAGTTACGACCGCTTTAAAGCAGAAACTCCACGGTTCTCAACACGGAGGGAAAAAATCGCAAGGCGCCTTGATGCGACGCATAGCGACTGGATATATACGAGGGAGACGATCCACACCCGGAAACCTCGAAGGAGGAAACCTTTGTGCACATACGTACGTACGGAACTGTAATTGCACACGCGAATGACACGGAGAGCATAGGAAGTCCTGCTGGGAGAAGCTATCCCTCGTATAACGTCTGCACGCTCTCTCTGGAAACCCTTCGGGTGGTCGACGTCAGCGTGGGCTCACCTAAGAAAGGCGCCAGGCGGCACCCGGAATCCGAATGCAGAACGGGAAGATCAGCGTCTCTCGCCGCGCCTCGCCGCAGCCTCAATCTGGCGCCCCGCACCCGGGAACGCAAGAGAGGGAGGGCCATGCAGAGCGCCAGGGTACACGCACGATCAGAAAGGGTCCCGGAGTGAGCGGAGGGGAGGGGTCGGATGCTGCTGCAAAAACCGATCTTTCTCCGGGGAGAGATGCGAAGGGGAGGAAAGGGTTGGGAGGGGAGGGGGAGCGACGGTGGCGCCGACGACGGCGGATGGGAGAATTAGCGTGACCCACGGACAGGCCCCGTCCCTCTCTCTCCAGAAAGGGGGAGAAATCGAACCGTTTCCCCCTTCCATTAACGACATGCATCGGCTACGATACCGAGAAATGATTGGGCTTCCGAAGGAAATGGGAAAAGGGAGGGGAAAATCTCTCCTTCTGTCCGTTCCCACTCTTCCAGCGGGAGATGTTCGGAAACATCAGGCGGGAGTTGTCGAAGATGATTCTTTCGGATTTCTTTTTATTTCGAAGGAAGGAGATTACGGCTGGAGACAACCGTCGCAAAATGGCTACTTGGTTTCCGAGGGACGGCGTTTTGTTTCTTTTTCCAATGAATGCGATCCCTTTCGCGAAACTTTGTTCGTCTTACGATCTTGAATTCTTTCCCGGATATTCGTACTTCCCGTTGGGGAAAGAGGAGCACGGTCGCTTACCAGAATGACACGCGTTCGATAAAAATCTCTTTCCCTTCCGGGAGGGATAAATCCCAGTGTTTTGCTTTTTCTGAATTTAGTGGATGTACACATTTTATATGCTTTTCATTAATACTCCAGCAGATAATTTGATATGGGTATACAATAGTTGAGGTATCTGTAAGATTCGTGAATAAAATACGAGAAGAATTAAAAAAAGACAATTATGAATACGTAAAATTTATGTATCAAATTAATAATAAATAATACGATTTTGATTTGGGTGACAAAGTAATTTGGTAATGTTAAGTAAGATTTTGGAGTATATTTTCTTACATTCCATAACAGTTTAGGAGAAATAAATATTATCGTTCGGTATTATTAACGAAACATTAGTCGATATTTCGTATATATATTGTGGTTTCCTTAAAAATTTTTCATTAACCTTTAAGTGCTCCTTTCAGTAACGATAGAAAATCTGAGCTGTAGGCAATGTACCTAATTACTTGAGTGTCAGATTATCCCTTTCGAACTCTAGCTTTGAAGCATCTTTCCCGTCAGCAAAAGAGCCAACCTTCCTAATTACCAAAGGGATATTACAGGACGAAGCGGAAAACTGCACACTTTAATTACATCAATTTCGGATTTAGCAGAGCTATCCTTTCCTAGAAAGCCCTAAATTTATACGGAGCCAATTACCTTTGAGGCTGGGACAGGACAGGCTGGATCCTAAGGATATTGAAATAATATGATTACGAAAATTACTGTATGGATATTTAGGGAATTAGGATTATCTGGGGGTAATTTTCAGATCGAAACAATTCCAGATAAAAAAGAACTTCTACTATAATTTAAGAACGGTCAGATTCCCGCAAGTCATCCTGTTCATTTCATACGTATCTTCATACATTTGCATGACTAATGCGAATGCTAACTCAAAGTCTTCATTCTTTTCATTTGGTTGACTTGGCAACTATTTATTCAATAATTATTCGCTGATCCGTGAATATGGATGAGTGAAGCTCCGAAATTATTCTCGGTCTGACCTTTAAGGTTAGAAGGAGTGAGCGCAATCAGTCGTCTCCTAGCAATTGCGTTTGATTTATAAGTGGAATTCGTAAAAAGAGTTGATGATAATTCGTGTTCATATCATCGGTTCAAAGTCTTATTCGAGGAATTCTTTAGAAATTAATTATGTGCTTACCAATACAAAATTGAAACTATATAAACTTTGGAATTTCAGCATGAGTAAACTGTTTATTTTTTAAATTTATAAATAAAATAATGTTGAGAATTATGGGAATTCTTTTACTGAATACTGTATTGAAGAGATGAAGGAAGACGTTAACGTGACAAGAATTAAAAGAATTCAGAATTAATTATCATTTTTATCTACTCGGTGATTGATAATAATTATATAATTATTAGAAGTAATTACTATTCTACAAATGGAAGACTATGAGATTTTTTGAGAAGCGGAAGACTTTGCCTATTACAACAAACTCCATTCCTTGCGAAACATATTAGAAATTTTTTAATACTTGTAACCATTAGCACTTCTTAAGGTACAACAACTGAACCTAAAACCCAATTATCTAAAAACCGAAGTATTATTATTAAGTACAATGATTTTCTCATCAAAGTAAATAAAATTTTAAAAGAAAATACAGCGATCGGTGAAATTCTGATGTCCCAAATTTTGTACGATGGAGAATTTTAATCTGCGGCTATTTTTTTCCTAATCTGACCTAAAATCGTTACTACATAGATTATATTAAAAATTTCATACTATTGGAGAGAAATCGTAAATTTATTTTTAGCAAAAAATATAATGAGGATTCTAAAGGATCAATATTGTCGACGGTGAGCGATGCATTCCTGGAGATGGACTAACAATGGCATTCGTGGACACGGAGATGAGGGTGAACCTCGGTGGAGCACTGCGTGGATAACAAACATTGATTCAATGACGTCATGGTGCTGATGCACCCATGAGGTTCCTCTATTTTCCGAGTAAAAAAAAGAGAATTTTTATGAATAACGTGCGTAAAGTCAACACATAATCATTCGTGGTTGAAAAACAAATCAAAGAAATATTATGGTCATAATTAATGCGCATAATTCTTAAGAAAAATTAATTAATTGTATAGTTTAATAGTTATAGAAATGCTTCTTTTTCGAACGAATGCAGAAGATGAAGAATTACATTAGCATAATTTTATTTCTAAAGAAGATTATATTATATATTTAGAACTTAAATATTTATGGAAGACTTATTTTTAATTGTCTCACAAATATGATGAATACTTCTAATCTCTTCCATAAAATTCTATAAGGATGGCTAAACCCAAACAAATTTAGATACCTTAAAATTAAAATTTGAACTCTGTTTAAAAACTGTAAATAAACATTTTTGTGTTACCCAGGTAACAGATACTTATTCATCAAATGCTGATTCCGAATGTCGATTTAAGATGTAATAATATGCAAAAATTATTATTTCTAACTTAACAATACGGCAAATTAATTTATAAACTGAATATTCCACATTCTCAACTCAAGTATAAAATTGAACATGCCTTAAATATGTACTTCAATGCTCAAATTAATTTAAAGGAAACTGCAACTAAACCCAAAAATGGAGACCTGGATTCATAAGTGCAACTTTGAACCACTAATAGATGTCCGTTCAATGTATGAAGTTGATAAGTAATCAGACATATGAGTGCTACCTCAAACCAAAATTTTAGAGATAATAATTATCAGAACAGAAAACTGGGATGTACAATCATCTACGAATAACTACCGCTCACTTTTTTTTGGGCCCCTAACACAAAAGACGTAGAATGCTTGCTCAACGTTGTGATAAAAAACACATGATATCGTAACAAAAAGGTCAGAAACGGAGAGGCTGATATTTTCACGTTAAGAGATGGACAAAGCGTAAAATTAATCAACTGAGCTTGCAATGCAATGAATCAAGTCTGCCAAGCGGAAGAAGTAAAAAGCTGCGCGAAAAAAGTTAAATGAAAATGCCTCGAACTTTTCGCCGGCAACTCGGGCGTTGCCTCGTGACAATCCAGCTGCTTTCACACACACCGAGTTTTTCAGATGCGAAAACAAGTCACTGCGTTGAAACGCAGTTATTTTCCTCTTTCTCCGGATAAGACCCTTGAATTTTTATTTCCCAAAGACAGAAGTGAAGCTGAAAGGACGTATTTTTAATGAAATTATAGGTATGAAAAGGAATTCAACGAGAGCTCTAAAAGCTATCTTACAAAACAGAATGCGGTGAAGCTGGGCGCTTGAAGAGACTGTATAGCTATTTAAAAAAGCAGACAGACAAGAAGCTCACAAAACGTATTTTAAAATATCCACTGAAAAGATATTTACGTATAAAATGCACTGTATTGATGCTAGTACCACTAAGCATCCATAATATAACCATAAACATATCATAAACACAGTTCGTCTAAATCTTTTATAACATAGAATTCTTTGATATCGCTTAAGTATCTACCGTATTTTTCATTAATGGCTACGGTTACAGATTGTAAACAGTCTTATGATGTCTGGCAAACTTTAAAGGTCCTCGATCTTGAATATAGAGTTTGGAAAGAACTCTTTTCCATTTAATTTTGTCTTGGCTTTCCAAGAAGTGCGGGCAAAATATATTGATTAAGCCGGTATCAGACGCTCGTCTTGAAGTTTTCAAAAATAGGCCATTCTCGAGAAGATAATTAAAATATTCTGTTGAATACATTTTATGACCAGCGCCTGTATTTTTGCCTAGTGCGGTAATTAATTATTGTAATGAGCTGAAGTTGGATGGAAAATTTCGCATTGTTCCCCTCAGGCTTTGAGGTATTACTTTTTATATTATGATATCCATTCCCAACTCGTTTTTTTCTTTTTTCAGTCTCATCGTCGATGTGAATATTTTTTCTGATGTTTCAGCTCAATATTCAATGCGAAATTGTCATCAATGTACCCTATTGTCAATCCTAGAATAAAAGTATTTTTAAATTATACAAAACCTTATCTTCTCTATTTGGAATCTTCATTAAAATCTCTGTGAATGCAAATAGATCATTAGCGTAAGATAGACGTTGATCATATTCGTTTTTCATTTGTCAATAACTTCCATATCATCAGTAGGAATTTTATATGAATACGAAAAACTCGGAATCTATACGAGATCTCAAATACAAAGGGTACAAGACATATATATACAAGACATTATTTCTCATCGTGAATGTAAGTCTTTTCGTTAAAATTGTGAAAAGTTCGATGCAGAAATGTCTTTGCGTTCTATGAGATGATTTTCTAAACTTATATAACCATGGATAAGAATATTTTTTGAAAACTTCGGTTTTTGATCGGATGACGATTGATTCTAGGAATTCCTTTAATGAGTAAAAATGAAAGATGTTCCAGCGAAAATGGTCCTGTTTTCGTTCTCCCGATATTGCTAAATATCTTTCGTGGAACGCGTGCACATTATCATCTACGAATCCCTTCCTCTCTGATAACTTGTATCGGAGAGCTAAAAACTGCGGAAGCGTTTTTTCGTTTCAGCGACATTTTATCAAATTAATTAAATTAATGGTCTCGGCTGAAATTGGACGAATTCGGGAAACATATGAATGTCACTTCTTTTACCCATTGTTTATATAATTATAAAAAAGAAGACCTTTCGCACAACGTTCATGGTATAGCGTCAATATGATAACGAGGCCGGATGTGGTTTCATAATCCGCTCAAAAAAACATCTATATTTTTTATTTTAACAATCGTACGATTTCTGCCAAACAAAATTTATCGGCTACAAAGGGCTATGTTCGTTTTTATTGTTTCTGCTTAAAGCCACGTTGAGAAGCATTATAAATATAAACTTGATTAGCGTTGTATTTTTATACTAATATCTACTCTTCTTTATCGTGAAAATTATTCAAAAGATTTATTAAAAACTATCTAAAAATATACCAATTATATAGATAGTTTGAGCCTTGAACATCATTCTTTGGATTTAATGCAAAAAATAACAAGACATAAATTTGCGTTAAGCACCCTTTAAGCTTTATATAAAAGACATGGTAATTAAGATAGATTTCAGTTAAATTTACTACGTACGAAAACTTGGTGGAATGGAAATGACTATATGATGCAAACAACACATGCATACAATGAACATCTCCACAAACACAAAAATGCTTTCAATCTAGATTAAAAACATTCCTGTTTAACACTCTGTGGATACATCTCGAGCAACCTCATCGCAATGGCTTAAATATCTTCGTATATATATATATATATATATTTGTCTTAATAATTAATGAACTAACTTTTCGAATATGAAAGCTTTGTACAAGTTATAGATAGATTAAATGCTTAAGATATGAAAGTAAGATATTATTACAGACCGGCTTTCCATCCTGTTTAGCAGTATCTTCACAAAAAATACCATAGAGACAGTGAGATAGGAGACATGATAGCTGAAGGGCAAATCATCCACAACTAATGTGAACTCAACCAAAGGAATGAGAAGCCAACGTAAGACTCAGGTACGCTCGTCATTGCTTTTCTTGCAGCAGGTAAACAATTCCAGGGAGAGGTTACAAAGACGTCGGGCTCTCGGAGAAAATTTAATAAATCATCCGCTGAGGGCAGAGAAAAGATATTCCTCCGACACTCTGCGCGATGGATATGATTTTCTCGAAGAAAATGAAAATAAGCGTGTTTTATTTGCACTGACCGACATACTGATAACTATATCAGAGAATCAGCTTTTCTTCTGATTCTCTGTGTTCAGGAAAGAGCAATATTTTATACGAAAGCTTTAAAACCCGTTTCTTCCGAGTTTAATATCCATGTAAATGGACATCGAAACTATGTAGGGAGGGCGTCAAGTAGTGGTGTGTGAAGTTCAAGTCACTCTTTGACGATAATGTTACTGCAATGCGCCATTTTGTATCGATTGATTTCATACTACAACACCATAATTTTAACGGTAACTTTTCGTGGATTCTTTATCAATAATGAATGAATCAAACTGTCGGCCAAATTAGATGTCGAACATACGCACACCTGTTCCAAGCTTTCAGTTCATAGCGGGCGGTGATTTATTACTCAAAAATTATAATCATCAGACAAATCGAGTGCTTTTAAGAAGCTAAACGCTGAATTATATTGTTGTTGATTCAATTGTTGTGATTGGGAATCAGTGCGGTGACAACAAATAAAACACGCAACAAATAGTCTCACAACAAAAACAACACACAACACATCTAACGAATCAAAACTAATACCCTTAATTCACATAAATATACACATGAAGTTTGAAATCTTCTCACTTATTTCCCCACTATAACACTTTTTGTCACACGTTCATACACGAGTTTAATCGCTCTTTTATTATAGTATACTGATCAACTCAACGAAAAGTTTGTTTATAGATTTTTTAACGCACAATTTAAAAACGTTAAAAATGTATATTAAAATTGAAGAATTATAATAAAAATTGTCACCCATTAGCCTTTGAGAAACAGACAATCAAAACTATCTTCCAGATATTTCCAAAATTTGTTTTCGTTTTTCTACTTATAAAAGGTTCATACTTACGAAAATTTTTAAAAAGCATACAAGTTAAGACTTTTGGAAACACGATTTCCACTAAAACTCGAGTATTGCACGGAAAAGAAATTCTCACGCTTTCCCAATCCCAAATATTTTTCCTGACGCAAAAAAAATCCCGTTCGCGA
Organism: Pantala flavescens; assembly: GCA_020796165.1. Lineage (NCBI taxonomy): Eukaryota > Metazoa > Arthropoda > Insecta > Odonata > Libellulidae > Pantala > Pantala flavescens. Next base: position 13,347,214 of record CM036879.1, on the reverse strand, counting down.
ATTTCGAGTATTTTATTCACCTTTTCTTGATAAAGTCGATATGAAAGTCAGTACTTCCTGAGAATACATTATGAGGCGCTTCGTTCGAAATGGGAGAGGATTTTTTTCTCCACCTCCACGAAAAAAAAAAACAAAAAAAACACGCGAAGCGAAAGAAGGAAGCTACGGCATTGCTTCAAATTTTCACCAGTTCGCGGATAAATTTTTGATGAATTTACACTCACATTCTTTTCACGGCACTAAGCATTCCATTCAAGAACACGCTGATGCATATAAAATTTGAAAGGGGAAAACAGGTCCTCTGGTAAAAAATTCACGGACGCCGTTAGGAAGCGTTCCTTCCTTCGTGGTGGTCCAAATGGACGTCCGAACGAGGGTATTGTTTTTAATCGCCGAGAATGGCGTATCCGAAAGAGAGAGAGTGAGTGACCGATAAAACATTTTTGCGCCGAAGCCAAGCCACGGGTTGCCAGGGGGATAAATAAATATCCAAATCACTACGTGACTCGAATTTGTTTCCGAATTGTAACGACTTTTTTCGCACGGTTCACCGCAATCGGAAATGGGCGCTCGGGAGGAATTACAACGGCCACTCTGCGGGTGCAGACTAATTCTCCACGGATACCCAAAAAGAGAGGCGTTTAATGACATGACTTACGGTAGATCTACGCCACGCCCTGAATTCCTAAAGGAAGTGCTATAATCCCCCCCGAATCCGTGTTAAGTAAGGCATCGAAGTACAAGGAAACAGAACAATGAACCTACTTAGAGATAACTGCTGCAGATACTTTTAATCTTTGATGATGATGATGATGGTGGTTCTTTGGACCATCCCTAAGGATTTGTCCTTGTTAAGTAGGCAATACATTGAGAAGTTAGATAAGAATGTGTATGGAAAACTTCTTGGGAATATTTCTGTACGTTTTACGGTTGATAAAAACAATGCACAGTAAATAATCTGCAATAATAAAGAAATTTTCAATTATAAAGAAATAATCTGCAATGAAAGCTAAAGTTCACGTCAACGTCAATATATTCATGGTATTTTTTGGTATTCCAGTTTATAAGAAAAACTATTTCCGTAAAAATATAAATAAAATAAAAAATGAAGTTTCATACTAAAATATTTTGTATTACGAAAATCGTGTTTAGATTGATGAAAATGCAAAGTAAACATACCAAACGATATTTATACTACTTATCAATTGAAGGACTAAGATGTTTGTGTTTGTAGACACGATAAAGGGGTGATTAACTAATATCGTATATCTTGAATGTTAAGTTCAACCAGCCGTGTTTTAAAATGGGACATTAAATCAGAATTTATTTTGTGTTTGCTCAAATGAAAAACTGAAAAAGTTCCACCACAAATAAACAATGTTTTGTATTTTTTTGGAAAACAATTTAAAGATAAACCATTTTAAAATTCAGATTGTATATAAGATGCGAAAACAGATAATTTTAAAATTAATTTGTCAGGTAATAACATCTGTACTTTTAGAATTGAAGAATATTGAAAGTAACTCATCGGAACGGACCATCGGAGAGAATTGTAACAGAGTAAAATAAAAAAATAATATCATTCGTCAGTCAAATTAAAGCATTAATATATAAACAGTATTAACAATAAATAGAAGAATTATACCAAATAATTTGATGCTTTGACTGATTATCAAGACATTCTTCAGGTAACATTAATTCTTACGTGTATATTAACAGATATATTTGTCAAAATTAAATAACAAAATAATATCAATATTCTACTTCATATAAGTCTTAATTTAGGTCTTATATATGTATGAATTACCAACTTTAACCGACAAAAAATTAATCTATTCACTAATTGACAACAACGAGAAGCTATCATCAATTTAAACGTCGCATTGGGAATCAAATATGGAACGGAAGATGCTGGGAATTCCAACTTCCGCTCATTGGCGAGATCTGGACAAACGATGAATCGCTCTCATCTTAGCCATTGATTCTCTTCCCATAAGGTGAACGAACGCCAATCCATCAATATTGGGAGACGGGAGTCTGAGCTTTATTACAAAAAATATTTTGAAAACCTTTCCAAGAAGAGTTGGCCTATTTCCTTGCACTGAGGATTTCTTACGATTCATTTATTTTTAGCAAATATTCATGTTTACTCCTAGTCTCGTACTAGTTTTTCCTCATCAAAAAAAAGATAATTAAAAACCGTGAAGATTATCTTTCCCATCCCGATAGTAGATTAACTCTACTTCCAACTTTAGCTATCATTCAATTTAATGTTATTATAATTTTACTAGTATTTTTATAAGTTCATTCATTCTAAATATCAATTAATATTTAAATTTCATTATTGAAAATATTATCCTTAGTAGTTTACGTTCTCTAATTTTTTATCCTCTGCGATGATCATTCACTTATTTTCATCGTATATTAATACGACTTCGTTCGTTTGAATATTGATGAATTAAACTTATTAATTTTTCTATCCTTGTTACCATAGCTGCACATTGAATATTAATTATGTGGACCTGCCAAAGAATTCAGAGCCAACAATTTAAATCCATTTAGATTTATTCTCAATAAAGTAGAAAAACGTTAAAAAAATACGTTTAAATAAAACCGCTTAATTTTGAAATAATTAAAATTAGTCCGTTATTTATCATTGAAATGCACGAGCTTCCTTTCACTGATGAGGGCGATATAAAATGCATACCGATGACAATATTCGATACCACATAACGAGATTCGTACGATAAACGAACTGAATATTTTAAATTTGCTGTTTTAAAATTTTTATGAAAGCTATGCTCCGTTAAAATTTGGAATGAAATTATCTCTGAAGGTATGCTTCCATGAGCTATGTAAATTAAATTTTTAACCGTTACATCAAACAAACTGCAACTCGTCATGCAACAATTTACAACGCTAGGTCAACGCTCATCCACCATACCTTTTTACAAATGCGTTTAGTAATATACATTTAACATCAGAAATAAGGATAATACACGAATTGCTATAAATTAGAATTATAAGATTCATAGAAACTGTACGATGATGCTATTTTTAAAATTTCTTCTGTGGATAAATTCATATGTTTAGTCAAAGTTGGACCAGTTGGGTAAGGAATGCTTTCAACTAAAATGTAACTTACTGGGTTGTACGAATTCTCACGAATAATCATTGCTGTTTCTTTTCAAAAAATACAGTAAAACCCTTTAATACCTGGTAAATTATATCTTCTGACCTAATTCCTTGCCTTACACCTTTCCATCGTAAACCAAAAAAACCCAAACATAACTCTATCGACCAATTTGCATATCAATGGGTTTTTCCTCACTGCCTATATAGGTTAAGATCAAGGACGAATTACCATAACTCCTCTTATTCATGTATTCATTCAATCCGCTATGATTACAAAGACAAATGTAAAAATGTGATTATCCGTAAAGTTAAGCTGGTTTAAAATAGAGAAACACCCTGATAAAGGACGACGAAAAGTAAAATATGCATTGTGAATGCTAGGAGCCATTCAATCGGCGTGAGACAAAAGTTTTCTCTCCGCAACGGGCACCTCCATGGAAACACTCCGAACTTTCTACAATCGGCACGCTTTCCCCGCATTATTTCGAAAGACATCTTCATCAATAAGTGTACTGATATCGTGGCTTCACTCGCTTGGAAAAGAAAGGGCTTGAATATTCAGGAACTGGGTTATGCTACTGAATGCATTTCACTCTAGTGAAGTTTCTATTCATCGCTTATTAAAAAGCGTTCTCAATTTTTGATCGTACAGATATAAATTAATACAAAGCTCACGATAAGGTACGAGAATACCTCAATGTGTACCGATTTTATATTTCTATTAATGTTAAAGATCGGTGATCGGTAGTACATACACTCTAAATGTGGTTAAATAATATTACATCAGCGAGAGGTATATATGGATCTTTACGAGAATATATTCTTAAGTATTTACCGAAATATTTCTTATAAATAAAAACACCTTATAAAATTAAGTAATATGCTCTACGACAAAACATTTTTTCCTGGATATATATCTCGACACACCTAACAATAACTACCTAACTTAACTATAAAAAATATTTCTTAAATTGTCACAAATTAGGTCACTAAAAGGTCAAATAAATGATAATAAAAAGTATATACCTATAGTTGATACCTAAACAATCAGAATTACGCGGAAGAATTAACATCGAATAAGTTTCCGGTACGTATTCATATAAATAGGACGATTTCCATGTTTCTAGTAGTTATTTCATTAACAGTTATATTAAAAGTCTTTCGACAGATGACTTTTTTCTCCACAGAATATTGAACCCGAGTTTACTTTCACCAAACGACCCACTCTGCCAACCGTGAACCTTTGAATCTTTAGTTAGTAACGGTTCTCCGATAACTTCACCTCTACATCTTCGCGAATGAGAATTAAGTCACGAATTGGAAACATTTCGAATTCCAACCGAATGCATGAAATAGAAGCGTAAGCCAAACTGATTCAGGAGATCGTGAAGATTTTCTCAAACATAAAAGCATAAACTATATCGGAACATTTTTGATTCAGTAAACATTTGCTTACTATACTTCCAATTTCTATCGTAAGGTAAAACACTATAAATGTATTCTAATTCATACACGTTTCCGTGATAAACTCACAAACAAAAATATTAAGATTCCAAGTAAAACGTTTTCAATTCTTTTTCTTTTGGAAATCGGAAAGTTTTTATGCGAGATATTCGTTCGATTTTGGCACGCACTCCTACAAAAGTTGTCCACCTCTGCTCTTACATAATTTATTAGGGGGAAGAAGGAAAACAGGGGGGTTATGATTTTAAGAAGGAGAATGGTAATTCAGCATCCTTATTCCATCTGAAAACAATAATTTTGAATCTCCGGTAGGGAATAGACACAATCTAATCAGTTCATAAAAAAGCGATGAAGTGTTTTACTATTTATCTAATAAGAAACTTAAGAACTAAGGCGTTAAAAGATTGAGTGATTGATTGATTCCAAGCAGAATATTTTTATTTATCTGCCTCAATCGATCATAAAGCTCATTGCATAAGTATATAAAGATTCTTCACATCAGAAATGCTAATTTTTTAATTATAGATATTTTAATGATTGCATGCACATAATTAAGCGATTTCTAATGGAACCCGTAAAGTTTCTGTATTATTCTTTTTATAACATGGCGAACATGAAATATATCGCGATTTCACACAGAGTCAGATAGGCATATAATGATTCAGTGCTAAATCACTGTACTTACTATATTTATAAAACATCGCAGAACATGCTGATTTTTAATGCCTCGTGAAAAGTTATTTGAAAAGCAGATAATACTTTAAGTCTGCGAGGATATTCAAAGCAAGTAATTATAATAATTAAATACTTTTCTGATTACCTTATAATTAAATCGACATGGGCTTCACGTATTAGCATGAAAAAGGAACTGGAATGTACGTAAAGATGGGATTTAACTTGAAAGGTAACCCGCATATCCGGTGTATACGTACTTATCAGTTTTCCGTGAAAGGAAGTTCGACTTCCGTGCTTGTATTAAAATTGCTACCAAACCTAATGCTTTAAGAGGCATTACAAATGCGCAAATGGGAATGAAACTTATACGTGGCGTATACCAACTAATAAGTGCGAACGCTATTTCTGAGTCAGTCGTTTAGGGGAATAGTTAAATTCTTGCTTTGCGATTAATTCTATAGAAATTTACTTGCATCGAATCGTGGAATGTTGGAACGCGAACTTCGTCGTTAAAAGCGTGAGTTTATTTGAATTTTACGCCGCTGACTTGGTCGGTAGGTTGAGTTTACGCCTTGCGTTCGAGACGATAATCGTTACGTACAAGCGAAGCTTGCGGCTTGGTGAGGAACACATTTGAAGTAAAACTCGATTCCGGAGTTCTCTCAGTAACTAAGGTGTATAGGAATCATAACAAATGAGTTAATGGACTCATCAAAAATGCTCAATATGCCTCTTATCACACCGATTTGATACACATCATAAAAACCCAATTACGTATGTCTTCTACAACGATAAATAATACTCATAAATTCGTACATAATATAATAAAGCCTTCATACAAATGGGGGTTTTAAACTTTCAGATTTTTTTCATTAGTTCACAAATAAATATGTATTACTTTAGTAAGACAGTTATTTTAAACATCCATTCATTTTAAATTACATACAAATTATATTTAGCTTGAAAAAGAGATCAAATTATTTTAGCTAATTTCACAGTGTATTACTATAATATTAAGGTATATACGATCGTCATTACTTTCGAGGTACCAAAATGGTCTCACGAGTCAAAATGGCAGTTAAATTAATTTCATCGAATAAAACGTGCAAATGGAAGTACAAAGCTTAATTTAGACCCCAATCCTATTGAATCTCATTAGCAAGAAGTGAAAATTGTTAATTATACTAATTTAATTCCAAAATTAATTTAGGCAACATCCAAACCACTATACGTACTATGTGAAAATTTAATAAGAAAAGATTAATGTTCACGTATAATGAAAGCGATGATTACATGACATATTGTAATTTAACCAGCAAATGGATGTGAAATGAAAGATGAGATCATTTGGAGTAGGAGAGATAGAGCAGAGCGTGAGGTTTCCAGAGCAATCAGAATGAACTACAGATGATGGCTCGTGGAGCTGGAACGTTGGAGAACAGCTTATAGCAGTCGTTCTGATAACATCAACCATCTCAGGCATCATAACGAGAAAATGATTTAGAGCTATCTCACTAATACAGTACGTCCGATTAAATTTGATTTTCCCGATCATTAAAATAAAAGCAATTTAAAAGTTTAATTACAAGCTATCCGTTTTGTTTTACAGATAATGAGCACAAAATTATGAGACCGTTCGAGGCGTACTTCCGGAATCATATAATTACGAAAACAAGAAAATGGAAATCGATCATTTTACAATAAACCTCTGTTTCCACTTCAAATGATATTACTTTAGGGAATGATTAAACTCACTATGTCAGTTTTTCAATCCCCGAAATAGAACCTACCAAAGTTGTATGGCATAAGTTTCTTTAATAAATGAAACTGAATTCTAAATCTCTTAGAATTCTAACAAAAAATATGCTTTTGAAGCCCTATTCTTAAAACGAATCCTGGATTGACATTAACTTGCACAAAGATTGTTGATATGAGCAGGATTACTCGTTTTACGAAATTACTGCAAGATACATCGGCTTTTAAAAAATTAAATTATTAGTGTAAAACATGCGTTGACAAGTTTCCACAACGAATACTTATTTTGGCGAATTAGAAAATATGGAAATGTTTTTCGGACACTTAAGAAAACTTAATTAAAGCTAACGATGTCAAATCTAGACAGCTGGTCGGAAATACTTCATTCTGAATCTATCGCGGTATCTTAGTAATAAACAGTCCCTTAATCTGAAGCAGGTCGCCTTCCGAGAACAACAGGAAAGCTACACAAAAAGCTCTTCGCAATTTGCACACTTTAATGAGAGCGGACGGATTTAATTATCCGCGAGAAAAACCCAGAAAAGCTTTCCCTCGCATTCGTCGCAAGCTTGTTTTACAACCAAGTGGAAGAACAAGAATCACTAACCTACACTACGTCAATCTCCTGGGACAGTCCCTCCTAAAAAAAAAACATTAATCACGCCCTTAGCGATGATGGAGCACCTGCTGAAACGCATACCGAGCTCCGTTCTAAAAAAAACGCGCGGGGGAACCCGATTTCACGAGAAGAAAAAGGATGAATGAAGCACCCCCGAGGAAATATACTGACAAGTGGCAGAACGCCACTGCGCTTTCACGGCTGAAACAATGAGAGGTGGGGAGAAAGGTAAATTATGTCCATCCTTCACATCCGATACAAAGACGGGCGTCTAAATAGACATGAGAGACACGATGAAAAAAGAAGAGGTGTCTCGTTGGAAAATAAGAGGTCGTCGCACCCCCTCATCCAGAAACCCAAGTCGGTTTCTCTCTCTTCTCAGGAGCGCAGAATCCCCGCAGGGCTTCTCTCTCTCTCCTCATCTCCCCACGACAGAGATGCGGGCGAGTGCAAAGCAACCGCGTGCCGAGGCGCGGTATATCGATCGTAAGGGAGGGTGTGTGTGCTGCCGTGCGGAGGAAAGACGAGGGAGAATGGCCTTCCCGCACTCGTACCGACGCGGAGGCACACACAAACAGAACCGTTCTTAATAAATCCGACGGAAAACCACGAAAACCGATTCCGAAAGCCAGACGACCTCCCGAAACATCCTCCTTTCTTCCACCCTTTCCACGCCCTCCTTTTCACTCTCTCTTCCCACACCATTACGACCCTTCTTTCCTTCTTCTCCAGTTCTCGAGTTTTGATCCCGACCCTCTCCTGGATGCTTCAATCCGTTTCTTTCTCGGGCTGTTGAGTTCGCGTCTCCTCGAGGTGGAGCTGACATCATCGATGAAAATTAGGAAGAGAATGGGACCGAGTACGGGACCTTGTGGAACACCCCCTCGATTTCGATGAGAAGCATCGAGATTCACAGCTAATTTCCTGTCAGAGGAAGAAGCACGAAGCCAAGTCGGCACGGAACCCAGAATTCCATACGCTGTTGAGTCTCCATGACGTTATCTGCCCTCTCTCGCCCAAACTTCTTCCAGTTCGCAGCCACCTTTCCCGCCCCCGATTACTCCTCCCTTTTCCTTCTCAATTCTAACCTTAATAAAGCCGTTTGTTCGTACATCTGACTTCAAGTCCTCCGCACTTTACATCTCAGTCTTTCTCATTTCTCTTTATTCTCTGATCTCTCTACTTAACCCCAACTTCTCTTTACCCGAAATCTCTCCCTTCCTCTCTCTACAGCCATTTTCTCCTCGCTTTTCCGACGGCGATGTTAATGAAGGGATGGGTCGTGACCATAAACGAGGGCTCGAAACAGTGAGCCCTACCTGAATTTTGGGGTGGGTCGCGAAATAAAAAACTAAAACTCCGTTTTAATCGGTGTAGCAGGATCTGGACCAGCGTGATAAGGCCGAAAGAGAAAGTGCTACGAAAAATGTGTTGCATGAATATAAATCACTCCGTACTAAAAATTTCTCCGGATAAAGATTGTCAAATTCATGTGTACCGTCAACTCTTCTGACTCAAAATAAAGTGCATGAAAAATGTACAAATTTGATCAACATTTTAAAATTTATATCACTAATATAGATATTTAAAATGTGATATAATTACTCGGTGGGATTTAGAATCATTGAAAAGATTAATCGAGTAATTTTAGTATCCGAATCCAATACAGAGGATGGTTGCAATATGCATGACTGTTTAAACACGCTTACGTAATTTTGTAATAAATAACACTATGAGTCCGCTTATCCTAAATTAAGAAATTGTAATTGTAACCTTAATGGAATAATGATCTGCTATCAAAAGAAAATTCAAATGAAATTATCATTCTTTCAGTTGCAGTAATGTATACAAACCATGATTACTTCAATAGATAAAAATAAAATGCAAGAATGCCAAAAAAGAATTGAAAATGTATCCGAATTCAAGAAGAGATTAATGAATACTTTTCCCAAATACAATACATAAATGAAAGAATATTTTTGAACAAATAAGATCATTTATTAAAGATAGCAAATACTTATAACATTTGATAATATGGGAGATAAATTATTTAAGTAATTATCAAAAAATTAACAAGGTTTGATGTAATATCAAATGATAGGGGTATGCGTTTCTGTAAATAATTAGTAAATTTATAACGAAAGTCGTATCGAACTGTAAGCAAAATATTAATGGAAATCTAAAAAGCGAAGTAAGCTAACTTCAGATGTTACAGCTGAATGCTCATCTTAATTTGGTATCCGTGATGATTTATCCCAAAATCATATCAAAATTTCACTTGGAAATGATACATTGGAACAATAACTGAGCGACCGGCAATAAATTCTGTAGCCCATTCCCATCATTTTTGTTTAGAACCCTCTTTTGGCTGCGAAATCTACGTCCCTTGGAACGTTTGAGGTAAAGTTGCTGAATTGTTCGTTCATAATGGAGAGGGAAAATGGTTTCCAAGAAATATCTACCGCTATCTTTTGATTGTAAAAAATGAAAAAATTCCACGCTTGGAAAGAGAGAGTTGAATATAAGTATATTACGCAGTGAAATTCAAATTCTGAACGAATTAGTTACTAAACGGATAGAAATATCAAAGCATGCCTTAGACCAAAAATCGCCAGCAGATATAAATCATTTGAAGGATTAAAAATGAAAATATAATATAATTTAATAATATAAATACTATTTAAATTTATAATAATATAATTAATATAATCTGCAATAAAAACTATTACCACTTCATCATCACTAAATCCAAGATGTTTCCTCGGTATTTAATTTTATAAGAAAAAGTACTTTCGTAAAAATTCAAATAAAATAGTTAATCATCTTTTACGCTGAAGGAAATTTTATATTTCGACAGTCGCCTCCGGTGAAAACCGTAAACTAATTGAAAGGGGTTTTAAATATGTTATTGTTGAAATTAATACAAACAACAAAGAATTTCAAACAAAATCATTTTCAAATGGCAGGGCAAGGAAAGAGATGTTGAAAGCAAATAAGACGCTTGGAATACTAAGAATATAAACACTGATAAGAGTTTAATAGGACGCGAACTGAAACAATATTAAGAAGAGCTTTAAAACAATATTCATTTAAAGAGCGAGAAAGAATAACTGAAAGTAAGTAGAATGAAAGATGAGCAATGTAATCCCAGCCAAAATTGGGCCGAGGAAAAAACTTGGGTGTTATTTAAAATATCAAAGAGGTTGGATGGATATTAAATATTTTTACATTTAAAAAAGTAGATACTATTTTAAGTTTCAACAAAAACTTCACGTCAAGAGAAATCGTCGACTTAAGTTTCCTTCTGTATAACTGTTAACCTGTATCTCAAATTTATTCAAGGAGCAGAGCTAACTACAGTGCAACAAGTTGCGAGACGACATTTCCTCCACTCTATAAATACATGCAACTGGAAGTCCTTACATACGAAAGTAGTAGGAAGCTTACCAAGTAAATAGGTCTTCGCTAAAAACTTCTTCGACCCTTGATAATTTTTCCACGTCCCTCTCCGCTTGGATTCAAACGCGAATATGAAAGTCTGGAATTAGCGATTGATGTGAGGAGAGACTGAATCCAAGAATGAAGAAAAAAGCATTCTTACTGAAGATAAAATAGGATGATATCCATCGCGTCACAATGACCTAAGCCCCTTCATCTCTATTCAGAATTCCATCTCGTAGGCTTCCGTAGTTATCTATAAAGAGTTTATCAACAAAACCAAATTATTAAGGACAATTAAGATTGTTTCTCTTATTCTTCTTCTATTCAGTGATATAGAGAGAATGAATCCCTCGCCGATTCAAATACAGAATAATCGTTATCCCTCTCAGAACTCAGAAGATGAACATAATTACTAATTGATGTGAAAAGAAGTCTACTTCAAATGATAATAAGCAATAACAGCTTGGTTTTTTAAGAAAAAAACACTCAAATATCCAACTAAAAATATCGCTTGTTTCGTTCATGAATACAAAGATGAAGTAAAGGCATTTAAATTGAAACTACAGAAAGATCCAGAATGAAAAAAATTTTATGATCTACACGAATACTATTATCATTGGAAATCATAAAAAAGTTACGATTTTTTTTCTAATGAATATTTGTCCTTCCTTCTTATTTCCTTTTATTTTTATAAGCGAGTAATTAAATAAATTATTTGGCTTTCATCCTAATAAATAAAATCTTAATGAGACAATCCGGTTGACTTCCGAATAAATAAAAGAAAAGACGTTACTGACGTCAATATTAACATGATTAGGAAACGACTTTCGATTTAAAGGCTGAATTAGTGCATTATCTCCTTTCCTTTGGGAATCGTTTACAAAGTTAACAAAGCCTTCCGCTCCATTGAAATGGCATTCAAGCTGTCACAAAGGAAGGGATTCATTCAATCAAGTAACATTAAAGATGACTTAACGATGATTTGATAAGGAAAGGGTTTTGTTTCAAAAGATTATGTAATTAATTATATCCTGAGTTAACCGATCGTAAAATTTAGAAGGTTTCTCACACGGTTGAATGGAATACAGTTTACTAATTTTCACTTTACAGAAGAGATAGATTAATTCAAGTTAAGGTAAAGATTAATGACAATGTACAATACATTAGGTACTTATATTAATTCACTCGGAATTCCTCTGAAATGAATAATACTCCTTCGTTGAACCGATCACCCGACATTGTGCTTCAAAACCATAATTGATCGAATCGCAACATTGTTTCAATATAAAAATGTAGAATTATAATTAGTACATATCAAAAAATTATGCATTCATATACTGATGACTAAAGTAGTGGTTTGTTTCGAGTTTACGCAGTCGAAACTCGGATGAAAAAATTGCAATAAAAGATTATTGACAACTCAAATGATTTATGTAAACGAAACTTAAACAACGCTAAAAAAAACCTTCCTTTGAACTTCGTACGTTTCAAAACTGAGATGAACTGATAGAACATCACGGGGTCACCCTTAAAGAGATCTTTTGCGACTTTTGAAAGAATTCTAGGAAAGCTATCAACGACGAAAGGTCATCGAGTTTACGACTGCATCGATTAAATATTTACCACTCATTATTATTGCTATACACTAGACGACAGAGAGACACATGCCGTAAATAAAGAGTCTGATATAAATCATTGCAATGGGCATGAAATGTATTCTCCTGGGAAAGCGATCGCTAAAAAAAAAGTTTCTCATGAGATAGAACGCATGAATCGTTTATCCAATCGACATTTAAAAAAACTTTTCTTTAGCTAACTGTGCTCTTTGATTTATTCTGATGCAACTTTGATCGCTTTTAAAAGATTTAGCTTACAAACAGTTTTTCGTTCAATCAAAATGAAAAATAACAGGAAATATTTGATAATGGAAATCTATGCACATGTCTGTGTGTTAAGCTGTCTGATTTTAAGGAAGGAAGATTATATTTATTAATACATTCTCAACTTAGTAATCAACTCCAATTTTTAATGCTCAATAATTATAGCTCCAAAGATTTACCGGATAAGAATTACTTCTAATAACAATAATACAAAAAGATGAGCACTACCAAAGCTCAGTTGAAGGCATAATGATTTAGGAGACAACTCTAGCTTACGATAATACCAAAATTAGAAGCGCTACTACCCCATGAAGCAAGGATTAAGAAAATGGATTCAGGTGTAAATAATTTAAACAAAACCAGATTTAAATTTTATCTTTTTATTTATTGTGTCTACAGAGTTACTACAATTACGTTTATTACAATATTTTATAAGAGTGCTACAAGATTTACAGATAATAAATACAACGGCATTCTAATAAACGTTAAAGAAATAAAATAATTACATCATTTAATTATTCTATAAATTTAAGTTTACTCTAAAATTCCATAAATTTTATCCATCTAAAACGTAAAATCTATAAGCAATTTCTACACTAACGCCATTTGATATCTAACTATGATTACAAACTTAAAGCTTAGTTCTATTACAAGCTTGAGACGTATTAAGTACTTAAAAACAGATATTTATGTTAGGCTGAGTTTCATCACACTCGCATTAGTCACAGATATCTGCGACTTCTTGCAGAGTAGCAAGAAACAGAAGTGAACTTTATTCGAAAAAATGCTTTAAAATTAATTAAAGCCTTGCATAGAAACGTATCTAATGGTTAGTTTTAATTTAAGACAAATATAAATATTAAGTTCTAATTAATAGATGTTATATATATATATATTAATTATTCAAATTATTCTAAAATACTAATGATGTATTCTAGCCTATGAATACAGTTGTTTTCAGTCGATTAACTACAATTACAGCAATAAATCTGCGTTTAACGTATTACAGACACTGAAATACAGAGATAAAAATTGACAAAACAAATGCGACGAATATGTAATTATCTCCATTTTTACCATTGTTTGCCAAACTATTGTTAAAGGTTTATAACTGTTTTGCTATACCTTACACATACTACAGAAAAAAAGCACAATACAACCACATAATTACATTCATACAAAGCATACATTTTGTAATAGAACAGCACAATATGGAAAAATAATACTCCGCCAGGAAAAATCAAAAACGCATTACCTCACTTAATAGAATAAAGCTAAATAAAAGAAAGGTGGGAGGTTAAATAAGGAATCACGTACGTTATTTGTACTATATACTATTCTCATTTGAATAAAGCTACAGTAAAGATAGGTCAAATTTGGCTGGAAGCAAATTATAAAAAGATACTCCTAACTCCCGCCACTAAATCCTCTCTGATCCACCTCTTCCCTTCATTAAACCGTTCCTTTGATTATCTCCGTATCATAATTGCTAACTGACTGTCTTAATTTGTAATCTCCTCTCTTCATCCTCTTTTGGATTAATACTTGAGCTGTTGAACCTCAGCCTTAATACCTGAATATGGTGTAACCTGAAGGCGAAACCTCCATCGAGGGAATAAACACTCTTTAGAAGGCACATTTACATTTTTAATGCAGCATTTCAGAATTTTTTTGAGTAAACGAAACCTATTTGAATCATCAGTGTCTCTCTAAACTTCTCATCACTCGCACTGGATACTGCAATTTGCTATATGTATAAATCAATTCATGCCTAAATAAAATATAGCAATAGAAAAGAAGGATGACAAAACGAAATTTTAAATAAGTATGTCCTATTCGAATTATGCAATCTCTTAGTGTAAAACAATTATTTTTCCGGATTTCTCAAAATTTTTGATATTATTCAAACTTTTCGTAAAGGATTGTGCATTTGACAGAACACACTTACGAAAAAAAGATTGAAACAAGAGAATATTAATTTTCCAGGGCTACAAACTACTGCGATACTATTTCTCTTAACAGAGAAATAATACATACTCGTAATATTAAACGCATATTATCTTCATGTCACTCGATGAGAAACCTAATTTAAAATCAGTCAAAAATTTTACGAAACGGAATAGCATTAGTAGTATACAGGCCGATTTACTCATCTAACTCTTTCATGCACCTACTTTAGACTTTATTTTTTAATGAAAGAAATTGATACAGAACCGTTAAATAAGAATACGGTTAATCAAGGAATAGAGCGAAATTAACATAGGGTGACAAGAAATTCGTTTTATGGGAATGATTCTTTACGATAGAGTATTATGACTGTGAAAAATTAATATTTCATCTCCTTTCTATTCTGTGTTTAGATTTTTCGCATAAGACGATATTATTTCTTGATTGGCAACTGAATGTGGAGCTAAAAGAACTTCGACCATTTAAAAGCGCTAAGTCAAAGGGATGACTCATAGAAAATATTTTGAAGAGGAAAAACTCCGCTTTATATTACTGCATACGTCATGGGCTTGAAACGATAAAATCGAACAAAAAACTTTGGAAAACCTAAAGACCTTAATAAAAGGTACCGTAAGTAAGTATAACCGTCATCGAATTGGAATGTAAATAAAACGGAAGGATTGATAATTATGAGTGCAAATACGTCACACACAGGCACTATCAAAGGAGGATGTACGTGAGTTTGTGGGAATACCAGACGAAGAAGGTAAGACTTTTCGAGATACGAATGGTATGAATCTGAAGATAATAATGGTTTACAAACAACCAAAATAGGCCGGACGTGTTATTCATGAAAGATAAAATCATTATCCATTGGCGCGTGTCACGAAGTTTCGTGGATATTCAGAACCAACTAATATAACCATTTCACTTTATATCCACGCAGAGTGACTTTGCGTAGTAGACATATTGAAAGAGAGCCATTCGAGCACACAACCCTCTCTTTTTGCTTTCTAATGAACCATTTAATTAGTAAGGTATGTATTTATAATCGCTTTCGATCCACAAAAGAAAACAAAGGAATCGATAAGTACTAGCTCATGCTAAATGAAAAATGCATAGAACGAGACTACGCTTCATAAAGCGAGTGAACTGGTGTTATCTTTTTCTACTTAAGATCGGTTCTTTTCTTAGTCCTTCAAATTACCCTCAATAATGACTTAATTAGAATAAGATCATTAGTGGGGTTTATGGCTAGAAAATTTAAAACTTCCAACAACTGGTCTACTAAGAAAATATTAAAATAATCCAAAAAATACCTTAAGAAACCTTGACAGTCGAGCTTTAGTAGGAATGAAATTCTTCGTTCACAGATGTTTCTCAGATATTACTCTCGTAACATGTAGTCTTGTGAGATATACAATATATACAGCCGTATAATATTCCTTTACGATGTACGCATATAAATAAATGAATAATATTGTTCGAGTAGTTCATTTGATAAAATAAAAAATGGAAATTTCTCGACTCTTTCAAAAACACCACATAATAATTAATAAATTTTTGGTTTTAATGTTTAATTACAGATTTAGCCTGAAACGCAGTCGAATGAAATAATTAATAGTTGCGGCGAAGAGTGAAATATTGGCAAAATGAAAATATGAGCACAGCTGTGGTTTTTACTCGCCTTGATAAAAAGAACCAAAATAAATATATTAATAAATAAACGAAACAAAATTCGTATCAAAGTTCCGTTCGCACCTTCGATGTGTGATTAATGTTAATGAGAAAATCACTATTAGATGACTTTCAATCAACGAAGTTCGATGCAAACCACGATGTGGCTACAAATCATGAACGAGGTCAAGTGATTTTGCGCGACACCTGAACGATTGCACAACGAGTAAACAGCTGACATCGCCTGATGTAAATGAAGGACGACGATAAAAGGAAATTTCAGTCGTGCCGACGATAAACGAACTGGCTAACATTCCAAAAGGCATTTCCATTCGTTAGGCTTGCTTAAACGTCGAATCAAAAACGGTTGTCTAACGTTTAACCAAACTAGCAATACGTTTTAATGGAGAGAAAAATTAGGTGAGGTGAAAAGATTGATTTTATATTGAGTGGAGGAAGGAAAACGTAGAAATTGGATTTTTTAGAAAGCTGATAAAAACATCGCTGTACAAGCACAAATAAAAATTCAATGCATAGATCTAATTTCGAATTTAATTCGAAATCGATAATTATGCTTGCAAGAGCAAACAGAATTACTTTGTGTTCAATCTTTCGTGACGTCGAAATTATAGTTGATAACGTTCTACGTATTAACAGGATACTCTCTATTAATCGTCAGTTTTCAAAGTTGAATTCTAGGGCAACGTTGAAAAAAATTTTGGGTTGAAGGAAGTTTGCAATAGTTAGAAGATATACGTTTGCCCCAAATAAACTTAATCTTTCTATTAATAAATTATTTTCAACTTAATATTTGTGCATGGAAATAAGTGTCGTTATCTAGTCCATGCAATAAAAAAATCAATATTTGCACACCTTCGTTGAGAGATAATTTTTCACAACATATATTCCTAGTTAATAAGTTATGAATTGTAGTAAGAGGAAGGATAAATATTAACTTGGCTCTAATAGTCGTGCGATTTCATCACGAGTTAAGCAAGTGAAAAATAGCAACATGTCTTGTATTCGAACCCAGGTCATCCACTTGCAAAACATCACTATGATGAAAACATGACTATCAGTAGCAATTAATGATCATTATAAAATGTACACATAACAACTACATATTCAATCCCTGCACATATTTATACCATTAAATTTAAGATGATACATGTACTTCATATAAAAATATGTTAAGTAATCAGAGAAAAATTAAATAAACACAAAAGAAGTTTAAGGAAAGCATACTGCATAAATTCCACAGATGGTAACTACACATATATTATAAGTTGTCTCAACTTCAATCATGGACACTATTTAACTTAATATGCGGATCCAAGTAATACACATGGAAGTAGATAAAGAATAAACAATCATGATATTTTGACGCACGTTTACTTTACACACTATGATTTCAATATACTGAGAACGATATGCAATATCTATTACCATTTGGTGAGCTTGAAAATATCTTTGCAATACAGGAAAGAACAATCTCAGTAATAATAAGAAGTACCTCTAGAGGTTCTTTTAATAATATTAAAGTTAGAGTACTTCGACAAATATAGAATAATAAAAATGGTAAAAATCTTAAATATATACAAAAATCTATGATTGTGCTAACATTACAAAGAATTATATTTTATCCTGAACGTAAAAATTCGATTTCTACCTTTAAATAGTCAGTATTGGTTCAAACATAAAAATATCAACAGATGAGAAATTTTACCAAATACTGTGCACATTTTGTTCCTAGTAACTACATTAACAACCGAATATACATAATCGTAATAATTACAATATTTTTCGATTGATGAGATTTACTCATTCAACTTCACTATTTTTACAACTACTCAAAACTAAAACACTCACCTTACATTAGTATCGCAAAATTCTAACAATGAATACAATATTTTTAGGATACAAGATAATTCTAACACAGGCAGAATTAGATATTTCACGTCCGCCATTTTTAAATAAAACTCATTTTAAAAAGAAAAGCTGAATTGCTTTCATTGGACGAGGTCGAAAAACAGAGTAGGAACGAAATTCATCATATGTAGACTATTATTGGTTCGCAAACATCTGGGAAAATCTGGACGAAAACTAATTAATCAGTGTCAGGGTCATGTCTTGTAAATAAGACTAAGAAAATATTTCTTCTGTTTCATTAAATGTTTCACCTTAACCATGTGATTTGGTGATTAACTGTTAGAATAATGGTTGATCCTTTATTTGAGTATCAATTCCGACTGATTCTGATCGGAGATAGTACTGTTGGTAAAAGTTCACTTCTAAAGTATTTCACTGAAGGAAAGTTTGCCAAGGTTAGTTAAATCCCCTAAAGTTTTGTCTAATTTGTATTAAGTTCAATAATAAGTAACTAATCGATCACTTTTTTAGGTATCAGATCCAACAGTTGGTGTGGATTTTTTTGCTCGTTTGGTTCAGGTGAAAGATGGTACTAGGATAAAATTACAACTTTGGGACACTGCAGGGCAGGAAAGATTTAGGTAATTATAGTTTTCATCATAATTCTGTACTTTTTAGATAAATATATATATTCCGTTCGCTTGTTCTATTTTCATATCAATGTTTGTATCTTAAAGTCGTTTCTTGTAATCCTGCCAAATTTTAAATTCGCATCAGCTGTGGTCTTAAAAGACATTTAATAATTAAGAACTTCCTATATATTACAATCAATATGTATTCGTAAATAAATTTTAATTATTTTCGGAATGACGCATTAGAAACTTAAGAAATTTTATTGCTATTTTTTCTATTTAAGGTCCATCACAAAGTCATACTATCGTAATTCTGTTGGGGCTCTTTTGGTATATGATATTACCAACCGTAAGAGTTTCGAGCATCTTCCCAATTGGATATATGAAGCTAGGAAACACATTCAACCACATGAACCAGTGTTTGCTGTTGTTGGATGCAAATTAGATCTTGTGAAAGATGAAGATGATAAAAATAGCAAAGAAGGTACGCCTACCAAAGGATTTGCCAATGCAAATTATGGGAGGTTCAAACCTGAAAGAAGTGATGAAATGCCGAAAGGATCGCGTAAATTAGGAGAAGATGATGAAGATGAATCTGCAGAAAATATTCGAGATAAGATTCGGAGAGCAGCTGCCACTAGTCCCTTTGGTGTTAGTCCCCAAGATCTTGGAATGAATCCTGTGAACGATTGGAACGAAGAGGAGGAGGAGGATGATAAGCCATTACGGGATGAAAATCTCTCGGATGCCAAGTATGATAGTCCTAAGAAGAATCTGAAAGGTAAAAAGGTTGCATTTGCTGGATCTGGTTTACCAAATGAAGTTGTTAGATGCACAAGGGAAGTTACTGCAGAAGAAGCAAGGTACTGGGCACATAAAAATGGAATTAAACATTCAATTGAAGCATCTGCTTTAACTGGGGCTAATGTTGAAGAAGCATTCAGAATGGTTGCCCAAGAGGTATATGATCGAGTTAAGGCTGGCCAGTATCAGTTAAAAGATGGTTGGGATGGAATTAAAGCTGGAGGTTTTGCTCAACCTCAATATAATGATATAATGTCATCATTCAGGGGCCCTTCAGGGCTTGCCGAAGGAGAGCCTGCTAGAACAGGGTGTTGCTGAGAGTAATTTTCCCTTTACTGGTCAACATATTAATGAAACTATAAGTCGTGTACAAGTTTTTATTTTTTATTCTTATTTCAAATATTTTAGCATAATGAATGTCGCTTCTTGAAATGTAAGCAACTTCATGCATTTTATAACTATGAATCAAGTTGCTTGCTGCTGTTGTATTTGTTGTTAAAATCAACTAAGTCAACTCAATTAGTCATTTAATATTTCTTTCTTCTAAGGTTTTTCTTGAGGTTATGTTTAGGAAATTAATTTCTAAATTTATTTTTATATTGATTGGTGATTTATACTTTTTTAATCAACATTTACCTTCTCATCTCAAGGTATTGCTCTTTGTGATTAGCAAGTAAAGAACCCACAACATGGCTGTGAATAGATTTTTATGTCAGCGAGTAATGTCCTTTGGCCCGTACATTTTTGTATATTAATTTCTGCTGCAAGTGTTGATGTGGATTAAATTTAGTTAATGAACATTATGTATTGATAAATACAATTTCAATACATTACTCGCTGAAAACACATGGCAAACTTATGTATGATTGATTTAACAAAGTAAATTTGCTGTTGCTGTGCGTAAACACTGTGGTGGGCCAAGCTGTCAAAGAATTTTAGGATCTTCTGTCCATGTTTAAGAGTTGATTATTTTTTGTAAGCCAGTTTTAATGATTCTAAATACATTGATAATAATTATGAATGCATATGTTTTTGATACTGTAATAACTGTGAAGAAGATAACATCACTGCTTGAATCAATGAAGGTATAATTTATAAGTCTGTACTTCCTTTAAATTATTTGTTTCATTTTATAGTGTTATTCATAATTATTGGTTTGCGTGCAAATGAATGTTATTGGAGTTTCACTTTACGATTATTATTTTACAAATCTTAATCCTCTTACAGCTAGGAAAAATGGAGAAAGGTTCCTAAGTATATTTATTTTCCTGGTAATTTTCTGAGCGTTTACTCCAGGTGTCAGGTTTGTAATGCATTACTGCCTAATAAAAGCTGCCTAAAATGAAGGAAAAGCTCCAACATGTGCTTGCCTTGGATATCTTAGAAAATTATGTATTCATTGTGAAATTGATTATTATCGATTATTTATTGTGCAGTGATGGGTTCAAAAGTCATATCAAAACTTTAAATCTATTGTCGTCTTCTTAAATTTATATCTTTTCATACGAGTGTGTATATAAGTATGAAGAACGAGTTATTAGCATTATAGTAAGTTTTTATCACAACAAAATTGTGATGATGCACCAGCTGGCCAACACGTAAGCATATAGCATATATGCTTTCATAAGTCTTGTGATGACTGCAAATATTTGGCAATAAATATTGTTTTGAGATGTTCTATATACACTGAAAAGAAATTACAGCTAGCCTCATATTTAGCTTTAAATATTGCTTATATATTAGGTCAAAATGCAGCCTATTTCCAATGACCTTTTATAGTGGTATGTCAGTAAGATAGATATACCTTCATATAGAAATTTACTGTGTGTTAACAAGTGACCACTATTGAATCAATTGTTATACGAAAGTAGCTTTCTGTCTGGAGCCAAATAGTTATTCATTGTATATAAAGACCACTGACAGGATAACTTTTTAAGTATATAAATCCTAGGCCTTGTCACTGATAATAACATGTGAAATTTAGTGAATGCAGTCTTTTGAGCTATCTTTCTCAATTATTGAGGGTAATAACAGATTTATTAATAGTTTTGTAGATTGATGTGTGCTTCACATGCTGATTGGATTTTTTTGCAAAAAAAGATGCTAAACACTTTACCATGAGTGTAATAATGAAAATAGTTATGCACTGAATTTGGTTATGGTAAATTGTTTGAATTGAAGAAGAGGTTTGCATTGATGCATAAGTGATCTCAATAACTTTAGAGTAAGTCTATTAGAGTTGTGAATAATTATGTCCTCATCAAAATAAAATTCATCCTTATTCTCATCTTTTTACGCTTAAAGTGAAAGAAAGACAAAGTTAAGAAGAGAATAATGCAATTGGTATTCTGTGATTTGAGCAAGGCATACATCATAAGATTGCAACATTTGACTAGATTTTTCTAACAAAAATTGATGTTTGTATTACGGAATGAACTTTAACTTCTACTGACCCTAGAACTAATGACAAATTTAGGAATACTCCATATTACTTGAAATATTTTTTGTAGATGCTATTTACTGAGAGGAAAAATTTCCAAATTTTTATTCCATGAGTGATAATACCTGAGAGTATGCCTTTATATAATTTTTTAAGCTCTTTAATGGAGGGTAATGGAAATAATTATCTTATTACATACTTAGCAAAGATTAAGTTGGCAACAAATTTACAAAGAATACCTTTCTTTGAAATAAATTTAATATGTATGTATATATATATAATTTTCATAAATAAAATAAAGCTACTTTAACTTTCAAAATAAATAGTATAGTTCATACTAAAAGTCAGGGCCAAAAACAATAAATTCTTCTCTTGAGAGCCAAAATGGATCCCCTTTCCGATGAGGTCTGGGCAACTGTGACTTTCCACCTGAAAACAAGTGTATAGGTATAATTAAATACAGTTATTATAAAAAATATAACATTTCACAATCATTTGTTGTATATGATTATATTTTAAATGCAATTCCAATTAAAAGTTTCCTCCTTCATGATTGTACTTATTTTACCTGCTCCTAAAACTGTACTACAAATATAAATGGTGATAAACTGATTTAAAAATTTAACAAACTATACATTAATTTTCTCATCAGATAACTTTTGATCATGTTAATGCATCAATAGAAATGGTCATTAGGACATGGAACAGACTATAATTGGAAGTGTACTACAAAAAGTTCTCAATTCAAGGTCTATAACTTTCATATTAATAGTTGCACCATTTGCAAAACCACTATAGGAAAACTTTATAAATTTCAATGTTTTCTAAAAATTAGCCAACATATAATGCAGCAAATAAAAATAATAAATTTGCAGGAGGATTTTTTATACTTGAGTTCTTATTTAACTCAATGAAAATATCTGCAAAAAAATTACCTGGTATACAATTATTATGGCTCTTCACAGAGTCACACCCACAAATATTAATTTCATAAGTTCCATAAATTCTAACTTAGTAAATAGTAAAATTCAGAATTTTGAAAATAATATGGTCTCTTTAAATATACAGGGAAACTTAAACCATTATATTTCAAATTCTTACAAAAGGAGGATATAATTTAACCCATTCAGGGCAAACCTCCTTCCTTGGATACTGACAAAAATTGTAGAGAGTATTTTAATAAAATATAAAACAAGGAAAAATGAATATAATTCTGTTTTACTTGCATTCATATGCTTGAAATGGTTTTCAATATTGGGATTTTTTTAAATATTATAGACAAATCTCTATTTCAGTATCATATACTTGAACAATATTTTTTGACTTTTATGCACATTTTTTATATTTTTAAGGTTTGTTATTAAGAAAATTATAATTTTACCACTGAAATGTGGTTACAGATCAATGTGGAAAACTTGTAGGTAAATTATTGAAAATAGAAACTGTAAAAAATTTTTATTGTCATTTGCTAAGTTCAATCTCTTTGTGTTGAGGAATAGCTTAAGGGAACTTGAAATTACACCTTTGCCTCAATCAACAATGCTAAATCATTGATTCATCACCATACTTTAACTAAAGAAAGAGAAGTATCAATATGTAGTAAATTCCACCAAATGTATTTATAAAATTATGAACTGCAAATTAAAACTAGTTTCATTTGTAGATAGAAATTTTCAACATTAGTGATATTTCGTACTCTTTTACTGCTCTAATTTGCAAGGCTTGACCTTATCAAATGTTTTTTCACTTAAATTAATTTCAATTTAATATGTAATCCCAATCAATAGGGAGCAAATGATTTGCTTGGAGGGATAAGATACCAAAATAACTATTGTAAGCAACACTTCAATATTAAACATAGTGCCATTGTGGCGAAGATGTTGTCCCTTTGTCTTGTTGGTTAACGGTACATCTTCGCCCCTGCCTGGTAAGGGTCGGCTTCTTGGAATTGCAAGCCGCGGACCCTGCCAGATGTGTCCTTTCTATTGGTGCCCTTCTGAAGGTTGAAGCGGACGCTCTAGAGGAAGCAGTTATTCTTCGGCGTTTGGAAGGTCAGGAGGACCTTGTGCAAGGGACTGTGTGCAGATTTAGGCGCGTCTGCAGTGCGTGGGGGATTGAGTGTGGAACTCGGGTTAGGAGTTCGCAATTGATAGGATAATCCCCCCACGACATTTTGGTGTCAGGTGTTTTCATGTGGTACGAATCTCAATTCGCTCCCCTTCATTGACGTTAATTGGTGTCAGAATATATTAATCGGCGCATCTCGCAGTCATGACTTCCGATTTTATTCTTTTAATCCCATGTTTCAGTGGTGAGAATAGTATATCAGTGGAAAAATTTCTGGATTGCGTTCAGTTGACCGGTAGCCTATGTTCTATGACCGATGAGCAATTACTGTGTGCCGCGCGATTACGTTTAAGAGGCCCTGCTGCCGAGTACGTACTATACAATCCGCATATTTTGGAATGTTTTGAAAAATTTTCAAAATATCTTAGACGTAGGTTCAGTCCCAGTATGTCTCTCTTCTCCCTCGAGCAAATGTTTTTTAGTTGTGTTCAAGGTTTCAAAGAGACAGTGATAGAGTACTCCTCTAGACTGCGTAAGATTGCTTTTCTAATAAAAGAGGCATATCATAATTTACCACCAGATTCGGTCCAATTAATGATGGAAAATCGTCTCTTATTACAATTTCTTTATGGATTGAGGGAAGAAATTGGCCGTTTTGTGTTGCTACGAAACCCGCGAAATATTCTAGAAGCAGAAGAACTTGCGTTCTTAGAGGAGGCAAATGTGCAAAATTATCGAGACCGAGAAATCTTAGTTGAACCGCAGTCGCGCAAGCTCCCCACCGAGACCAAAAAAGACTTTGATAGCAATCAGTGCAACAGTTCAGTTCACTACTTTCGTACCGTTCCTGCGAAAAGTTGTTTCAATTGCGGTCACAAAGGACATTTGCTAAAGAATTGCCCATTACTGTTATGTGGAATTTGCAACAGATATGGACATCGACCAGTGAGTTGTTCTGCGAAGAAAAGGAGTGACACCAAGGACTGCGTTACGATGGCTGCTAACAACCGCGGAGGTAGAAAGAGCTGCGCCACAACGGAAGCTTCACGAGTTTTTTTGGGATCGGAATCGCGAGTGACCTCTTTTGTCAGCCAGGATGGCGAGGATTCGACCCTTGACCCCAGTTTTGCCGAAGAAGATACTCAGAATTTCATCGGAGGAGGAGTTGCCCTCGTAGAGACTGCCACAGCGGAGAATGGAGTTGGACAGAAAGCGATCGTCGTAAGAGGACCGATGCCGTCTGCGACGTTGGAGATATCCGGCTCACCGAATTCGCAGTTGTATTCTAAATATCGCTTTCCACCGCGGAAGAAGAGATCGGCGATGAAGAAGGAAGACTTCAAAGAAAAATTTATCGAGGAGGATATTGTGAGCTTGCAGAATTCAGAAGAACAAGAACAGGTTTATTCGCATAAGTATCAAGACAGGCCGAGGATGACTAAGACGGAAAGTGTTAAAAGGCGTGCCAACGGATGATTAGTTCCCGACGAGTTAAAAAACAGAGTATCGATACAGAGTGATGATTATAAGTAGAACATTTTGTGTGACTATTAATGACTGTGTTTTTAGGTGTTTAGGTTTTTGTGAACTTGAACTATTCTTTTGGTTTTTTTTTGTTATTTTAATTACTGCATTTGCTTCTTGTTAATTTGTATGATTTATAGATGTTAGGCACCAGGCGGCTCAACTTTCGCAACCCCGGGTCTTAACTGCCAAGGGGGTGATGTGGCGAAGATGTTGTCCCTTTGTCTTGTTGGTTAACGGTACATCTTCGCCCCTGCCTGGTAAGGGTCGGCTTCTTGGAATTGCAAGCCGCGGACCCTGCCAGATGTGTCCTTTCTATTGGTGCCCTTCTGAAGGTTGAAGCGGACGCTCTAGAGGAAGCAGTTATTCTTCGGAGTTTGGAAGGGCAGGAGGACGGAGTGCAAGCGAACTGGGTGCAAGGAACTGGATGCGGATAGTGCACGTCTGCAGTGCGTGGGGGATTGAGAGTGGAACGCGGGTTAGAAGTTCGTTTTAATAGAAGAATCCCCCCCCCACGACACCATAAATAAAGCTTTAACTTTAAGTATTTAGTTTTTGTTTATGAACAATTTTAAAAGTTTATGAACTCATGACTAACAGAGGATTAGCATCCCAAGTAGTAGTATACACAGAGTGTTTCATATTCTGATATACAAAAACTTACCTGTGGAAAGATGAAATGGTTGTTCAGGATTCCTTTCCTGAAGATTGCAGTATGACTGAAACCTAATATCATCGGCATAATTCATAGTTCGGTTATAATTATACTCCACTAAAGAAACACCCATCACTGTATGCAAATCACTAGGCCCAAAAGGAAGTATTACACTAACACTATCGTGGAAATCTGGAAGAAGATTGCGAAGTTCACATCCCAGTCTTGCTACAAGCCCATTCAGAGATCCATTTCCACCTGCAAGTATTCAAATTAGTATAAATATTTTAATATTCTATATAACAAAAAATATAAGTTGATCTTTTCTTTACTTCATTTATATTTTAAGATAAGAACCTAATCAAAGCAATCTTGCTCAGACCAACTAGCTATAATTATGCATCATAATTTTGCTTCCTCCTTTCATATATATCTTCATACTAACATTTGTGTCATAACTTATTGTTCAAATTTAAAAATATATATATAGATGAAGTAAAATGAATTAAATTTGCAATGAAAGATAAACCTTAAAAGAAGTATCTTTTGCTCTTTGTAGTGGAAAATAACCATTACTTTAAATATATATTCCATGACTTCTAAGATCAAATTATAAGTGATATTTATTTTATAACAGTCAAGATAATGAATAAAGAAATTAGTATTTAACTCCTGATCGTCATAAGACTAGATATCACAGAAAATTGAGTTACTCAAAATATTTAAGGATTTTAGATGTTAGCCTATAAATTAATAAAACTGCAGACTTTTAAGTAAAGATTTGGATTAATTTGAAAGATTGCCAGAAAATTTTAAAATTTTACCTGTCAATAGTATATTTGATAGACAAAGCCTTTTGAGCTTATAAGGAAGCCCTTCAGTTAATGATAATATGACTCGTGGCAGATCCAATGCAGCAAAATGAACCTCAGGTCCAGCAGTGAATTCATTCTTTAGGCAGACCTATAACAAGTATTAATACATCAAATCTTCCATAAAATTGACAGCTATAATAAATAATGACGATGATACTATGATTAAAGGAGAAATAAAATGTGTCATTGATCATTTTTATGAGAGATTTCACTTAAGAAATTTTACCCCCATCAATTTTAAGAGCCCTCAAGATAATATAATGTATATATTTAGTATTTCCTCCTCTAAACACAAAACTCAATTTGCTTTCTGGTAATTACTTCTTATGAAACCTACTTTTGCAATCATTTCAAGCAACTACATTGACATTTTTAAAGACAGAAACCTGATACTGGAAGGCCATTTAATTATGCATTAAAAATTTGTTAAACAAGTAATTATGATATCAACTTATTGTAATTTGAAATCTAGGTTTCATTATCAATATTTTTAAATAATACAAACTTTGTTCCCATCAAAAAACTGTTACAGTCATTGTGATATTGATTATTAGATGTTTCACTCCTCATTGGAAGAGCAAATCCAATTGAATTTTTTGCAATGTACTACAAGATTTTAAAAAATAATCATATAATAAATCTTTCATGAAAGATGATTGAAAGATTCAAAATGATGAATCTATGCATCTGCAAGCAATGAAAATAATTTTATGTCAGGCTTGATAAATTATTATGGACACACACTATAAAATTAATTACTGCTTACCTGAATTAAATCTTTGGAACATTTATTAGGGGTATTAAGCCGATTTAGATAAACAGTTTGTGTCTGACTAGGAACAGTTATTGGCTTTTTGCTATAAAGTAATGGAGACAATCTACACTTGGATTTCACAGATGCCTCATCAAAAGAAACAACAGGTACATATGGAGGTCCATCAATTTCTCTCTTCAACAATTTTTTCCTATTTGAGCAACAAGCAGCTGAAGATTTCTCCTAGAAAAGTTGAAAAATAAATTATATCAAATCCATTTTAGCATTAATTTTACTTTTTTAAGCAAGGCATAAAATAGTTCAAAATCCAAATTACTTTGAAATTGTAAGAAATTCAAACATCAGTAAATAAAAACAGAATAATTAATGTTTATTTAAAGTATTTTCATGTAATAGCCTTCACTGTACCATTTAAAAGGTAGATTAATGTTAATTGTAATGACTTTTCTGAAGATTTGAAGATTTTATTCCCCATCTAACATAAATAAAAATAATTATATAATTCATTCATTGCAGAGATAAGAGATTTAATATGTGTAAAAAAGTATCATACATAAAAATTTTAAAAGATAAGATGCCTGTTTGAAAGCTTCCTTTGAAAATACACCCAAAAGTTTGAAAGAAAAATGTATCTTAAAAAACCATGAAAAATAATTTCCCAAAATAATAAACAGTTAATAGATTGCTGACTTAGAGTAGCTCCTATAGGTGTTGAGTTGATCCCAGCAATTGAGAGAAGGAAGTAATGTAAATAAAACAGGATCAGAAAAAAGAAAATGGTTAATCATGTTAGCTAAAATCGTGAAAATAGAACCAATATCATCAATTACTTGAAATATTAAAGAAAACATGGTTTGGCAAATAATGAGCATTCAGATTCAGAAAACATTAACAAGGTGAATAACTATTAAACAAAGAATGAAGAATAATAAGTGATCAGTCTTTCCAATTAATGATGAAAAATTGATGAAAATACATCAATTAGACAAACATTCAGGATCAACAAATTCAGAAATATATTTTGAGAAATAAGAGGGGATAGTTTAGAATATGGATAGAAAAGAAAAGTACAGATGTTCTGAAATAGATTAGAAGTTTGTAGTAGAAATAAAAGGGCAAAGGATGAAAATCGCTTGGCACTCAGAACATATAAATTAGCCAATCAAATATGAAAATGTTTATTACTATAAAACAGCTTGATAAATTCTGGTTCTAAGGCAGATCCTAATATAAAAATAAATATAATCCACCATTTAATGGATTCTTGGGTAAATAATTTTTGTACAATATGCAAAACATCATCTTTTGCAGCAAATGATGCACATTTCAGTGATTATGGACAAACTCTTAACATAGTGCTCTGTTCACATAATTTCTTACCTCAGAAATAACTTTCACTTCAGGTGAAATGCACCCTCTAGTAACAAGAGCAGCATGAAGCTCTTTAGAAAGATGCCATCCACCAACAGGAATGTCTTTTACAGCAACAACTTTCTCATCTATTACAACTGCAACAGACGTCGAGAAAGCACCACTATCCACAACTATACAACAACTCGCTGACTGAGTTTTTGCTAATCCCAAAGCTTTAGGTATTAAGCAGACCCTGTAATAAAGTTTAAGGAATATATCGAAATTGCTTTAAATTTAAAACAACTTTCATTAACGTACTCCACTTGCTCGTTTCCCATCTATTTCTAAAACATCAAGGTAAAAATTCTTGATTCTAGATAGAAAAATTCTCTTGATGATAGTGAATAACTTCATAAAAATAAATCCATTATAAAATAACAGGTTGAAGATATTTGCATTTTATAAAAGGCAAACTACTATAGCCTACCTCCCAACCTTCATCTCAACAAAAAGAAAATTGAGAATTGATTTGCAGACTGCAGGTGGACTTCCTGAATTTGGTACACATATAAATACGGTTGACCCTGGTGCTCTCAATGTAAACAGATCAATTGACTTCTTAAAACGAGCTACAAGTACTTCTCGAAGATAGCTGGTCACTAAATAGGGAAATCCAACTGGAAACTGCATGCCCATTCCAGGACTAAGAATTTGTTGCAGATGATTGCAGCTTTCTTGCATGCTTATGCAAAGCTCATTTTTAAAACATCCACGAATGATGCTTGGTAGTGTAGGGTTCAAATCCTTACAAGGAGCAGAAGGGTAGTGAATCGATGAACAAGTGACACAAAATGATCTTGAATCTGTCATTAAAGTTCTCGACTGATGATCGAAAACATCATCACAAGTTTTACAGTTACTTTTCATTACTTCACTTGAATCAACATCCTCAGGGAAGCAGATGAAGGAATCTGGATTACAATTGCATCTCTTAGGATTTGACACATTAAAAACGTGAGGTTGCAAAACATTAAAACATGCACCATCTTTCCCAGGTTGAAAACATTTTTCAGGCATTTTAAACACTGACAGATGCCTTCCAATATCAGTTGTCGCCGTATTAAATATCCGAGTTACTTTTGAACCTAAGTCTACAACTAGCTTAGGCTTCCATTCCTCAAAGCACCCAGGTACACAGGTAAAAGAATCACATATGTAACATGAAGGAAAAGTACAATGATCATTCTCATTTTCAGCAACAACAACGTAATATCGAATACAAGCCTTCTTTAAAAGTGCGCTTGGTATATCCATTACATCAGGCAGGGTAAACTTCGATGTATTTGCTATCTGTTTCCACTTCTGCTTCCTGAATAAGTAGGAAAGTAAATTCTAAGTAACAATAAAACGAAACGAAAGATATATAAAGCAATAGATTATTTACTAAAACAAAATACGAATTATTTCATGAGCAATAAAGGAGCAAGGTTTATATATATTCCAATAAGTCTTACCAAAAATAAGCATTGTCGATAATACTATTCAGATGCTTGCAAGTGCAACAAAAAGATAGTACGTCGATGACTTCACATTGTAGAAGTATCTTAGTTAAAACTTCAGGAGGGACACATAATATGTTACCAAAATTGCTTATACTAGGAGAACACATTTATAAATCTCGTTCTACAGTCGGTAGAAAAATGATTTCATTTATTTCAAATGCAAAGTTGACATTAATTCACTAATTACTTTCAGGAGTATTATAATAACTTTCAGTGTCTGATTGACTTTGTAAAAATACAAGTTTATTGCAATAAATCCCACGTTTTCGATTTGATACTTGAGATTAAGTAGAATCTGAAATGCAGGGGTTGCTGGGTAGTATCGGCTGAAGACAATGGACTCTATTGATACAATTCTACCACTCCTAGGCTATCAAAAGCCGTTTCTCACAAGTTCAGTGGAAATTAGCAGTAATGTTTAATTTATAATGTGTTAGCAGTGTTTCTTTTTTCGTGAACTATATTTTTATGGAAAATGGAACAGGAAGAGATGTACAGCATTAATTTCGATGTTTTCATAATTCTAATGACGAAGTATGTTAACATGGTCGTATTTATTTCATTATTTTTACCTCTGATGAATGTAGGGATAACCGAATACCTTACGAATTCAATTCTTAGGTAAAGGAATGTAAATAATTTTCATCCATTCCAGTAGGTAAATTGTACGCTTAAATTGTCATATGCATTTTCTTGATAAGAGCCTCGAAAATTTAAATTCTCGTCTCATAGTACAAGAAGCTATCGCTAAGACATCTAGAAATTAAATCATTATCATCAAGAAACCATGACCTAAGGACATATATTCTGATCATCTTTTGAAGTCTGCTATCTCGAAATTGAAGATCACCTTATAATGCATGAAACAATTTAAATTAAAGCATTTATCCAAATATCATTTAAGGTAAATATTTTTCTCTGATACAATTAGAATATTTATTACTCCAAGAATATATTTAGAAAATCATTGGGAAGCGCAATGAAGGTGTATGTTTGGAATGCTAAGTTTTAATCATAACCAATTTACAAGTTTTGGTGATAGAAGATGTCTTTGCAATGAAGATGAGCTCTTTTCTTATGTATTCTTAAACATATATCCAGTTTGCGAGGTTCCTGGAATAGCTAGAAATTGTTTTTAAAATATTCACATTTCTCGCAAATGTATAGAATGTATTCGCAGCTGGATAATTTTCAGAAGTAATTAACGGCCATTCCTTATGCATACCTCGAACGGACGATTTGGTGACTAGTGATGTATATCGTATCATAATATCATTTATCCTTTCTCTATCACAGGAACTCTTTACATAACCCTTCGCTTACATGTACCGATGTCGGTGGAATTCAACTGAAAATTATTTTTATTATCACCTCTTATATTGAAAAGTTATAAAGTAAAAAGAACTAAGCTACTACCAGCTTCAGCTAATTTCCCTCAATAAATAATTTTATATATAGTAGATTTTTAACGTATTTTTATATATTATTATTATATTATACAGCAAATTCTTTTGACTAATACTTAGATTTTCTCTTGTTTACCTCTGATTCTTGATGTTAGAGCATCTACATAATATGTGCTTTACAAGTAATACCTACACTTTATGCCACTTATATGAAATAAATAAAAATTTGTAATGTCTAATAAATCTTTAATATGACATTACTCCCGTCTACCAAAATAATCTATCAACCTCTGAATAAATTTCAAGTACCCATATATTCTGAGAGTTTATTTAACATTTCTTCATGTGTTAATGTCTTTCTCTTATCCAATCTGTTGTATGAGCCAGTTCTTTAATTAACCTTCATTCTTATTCAAATATTGCAATCAAATAATAAATATTTTTGTTTCCATCAGCTCAAGTTTATTTGTAAATATACCTATTCAATGTTATAGACAAGCTTAGCTAAGTTTAGAAAATAAAATACAATTACCTAAAATTCGGTTTCAGCTCACAGTTGGAATGATTCCATATGTTCACCTTAAACTATTAGTATAGTAATTTAGCTAATATACTTCCATTACGCTTTTCTTGCCTCAATTTATCAAAATACTCATAATTTTAAAAGTATTTCAGTTCATTTTAATGGTATTCCCTTTTCTATAATAAAATATTCTTCAAATACACCAAAGCTATTTGAATTTTTCTTATGATTTGAAGAGGTTAGTGCCAATACCTCAGATGGGTAGATAATTTACTCATGATTTTTTCTGTTAAAGGACCATTATCCAAATGCTCTGGTTTATAAATATGTAATGAGTCTCTAGAAGCAGCTGAATGTTCCAATATCCAATACAACAGGATAAAACTGAAATTCAAGGGCTAGAGCAACTTAATTTTTGTGTTTGTAGAGGATTTGTATCCTTTTAGAATGGATCTCATTGTGAAATTAGAAAGTAAAGATTCATTTGCAAATGCACATTTGTCTCAAAATAAAAACTTAACTTCTCTATTTTAAAAATATGAGAATTTTTTTCACTTATTTTCAGAATACATCACATGGATAGCAATGAATGAGGAAACTAAATAACAAGGCTCTCTCTACAGATAAGTTGATTGTATCAGGTAGGGTTTTGGTGCATAGCAATCAGTCTTTGCCCCTTTTGCTAGGATGTAATGCATCTCTTATAGGTTAGGAGCAGTAATTTTGCATAAGCTTACCAATGATGAAGAAAGGCCAATTGCTTCAAGGTCATTCTTAAATGCTGAGCAAAATACTCCCAGATTGACAGAGAGGCACTGGCAGTTATTTCTGGAGTTAAAAAATTCCATCAGTATATATATATGGCCAGAAATTCATTCTGAGAACAGACCATAGGCCCCTGATTGTTATTTTTGGTGAAAACAAAGAAATTACCCAAATTGCAGCCAACAGAATACAAATGTAGGCAGTTATTTTGCAAGGCAACATGTATGAGATTCAGCATGTGGGAGCAAAAGTTAACAAAGTGGCAGATGAGTTGTATAGAATGGCTCTGTTACATGACAGTTCAGAAGTTAAAGATATGTATCTTACAAATATCAACTAGAAAGAATTTCTGCTAATCACTATTGAAGTAATAAATAGGGAATCCAGTTGGGACTCCTCATCCAGCAAAATAACTAACTATTGCAAATTTGGGTGGCCAAATAAAGTAAGCAAAGAGCTTAAACCATACTGGTTTAGAAGATATGAGCTATCCTTAGCGCTAGGGTGTGTATTATGGGGCAACAGGATAATTATTCCAGACAAGCCTAGGAGTATCTATATTAGTAAAATCTTAGAGGAGTTACATGTTAGTCATTTGGGTAATAATAAAATAAAATCCTTAGCTCAGTCTTACATATGGTGGCCATAATTAGACATAGACATCAAAGATTAAGCTAAATCTTGTTCAGCTTGTGTTGTGAACAAGCCAATGCCCAACAAAGCATAGTTAAGGTTTGGAAACCTACTGGGAGACCGTGGCAGGAATTATTTTTAGACCTGGCTGGTCCATTTATTAATAGAATGTTCTTAGCATTAGTTGATAACTATTTCAAATAGCCTGAGGTCAAAAAATTACGAGATAGTGGAGCTAAGGAGATAATATCTCACTTGAGGGACATTCTTGCTACTTTCAGTCTTCCAGAAGTCATAGTAGCAGATAATGGTTAACAGTTTACCTTTGAAGAGTTCAGTTTATTTTGTAATAGAAATTGAATTGGCGATGTCCACTTTCCACCTTATCACCTAGCAAATAATGGGGCTGCGGAGAATCTTGTCAAAGACCTGAAAACAAAAGTTAATGCAATATTATGCTAAAATATTCCTTTAAATATTGCTTTACCTAGCTTTCTCTTTTACACTTAAAGCACATCCCATACTATGACAGGAGAAGCCCCCAGTAAACTACTGTTAGGTAGAATACTGAGATTCTGATTGATGAATATTAAGCAAGACCCAAGTGACAACATTGCAGATGTATATAGTCAGGCTGTCAGGTAGTTTAAGGTGAGAAATAGAGTAGCTGTTATACAGTATGGAGGAAAAGAAAACCAAAAATTGGGGTCTGTTGTGGTAATGAAAGGCTCTGTGATTGAAACTGAAGAGGGTCTCATATGGCACAGACATTTAGACCAAATCAGGGCCATCAAAAACTACCCAATTAAGGAATATAGTGCTGATTCAAGTGTACATGATTCCAACGTTAATCTTTTTGAAAAAGAACCAAGTGACCTTCTAGTTTCATTATCACCCCTAATAATTCTTACAGATGCTAGTAAGCAGGCTGATCATAGTTATGAAGTGAATCCAGTGAAAGGCCTCAATCCCAATCTGAAGTGACAGAAAACAAATGGTAACTTTCCAAGTGATGGGTGCTCCTTCAGTTTCCAGATTTTTGTGCGGCACGAGGAGGAGGTTGAAGGAGGTGAGTGCTCAGGTGTTTGTTGTTCTCCCTTGGGATAATATATTTTTGCGGTTCGTGCTACAGTAAGGGTGGTGGTTGGGAGGTTAGCTTTCTTCTTTGGACAGGTTATTTGTGCCATTCGGTAAGCAATGTTCTAAAATTTGATGGAATTCATTCGTGCTACATTCTCCTTTGGAATTTTTTTTCAAATATCTCCCATTTCAACAATAACTTTTAATTTTTCTGAAACCAGTATGTACGCTTTTCAATTAAAATTCGCTATTCGTTGTTTGGTATGTAATTATCAGTCCAAAAGGCTTATCCTCTACGCATTGTTGAAGATAGAATCATATTCTGTCAATTAAATCAACTTTAAAACTTTTCTATTCAAGAAATTCGTGACATTTGAGCTTGGTATTTTACTGAATTGGAAAAGGGATAGGATTCTTCTCTATTGTGTGTACGATTGGAGCATGCTCCTGTATGAATGATTTTTGTTTCCGACCTGTTATCTCGCGTTCGCGAGTTCAAATGTTGGAGGTCCTCCATTGTTTCGATATTTAGATTTATTAGTGGTAGATAATGGGATTAACATATTGTTGATGTTTGTTTTGTGCGTGGGTTTCCATTCCAATCTCCATCTTTTCAACAGTAAATCAAGTAGTGTCTTAATCTTGCTGCATTTCCACTTACATTTGCCATATTTTTTGTTTAAATTAAACTTTGATTTAAATGTCACACATCTATAGATAGACCGCATCTTAGTGTTCATCTGTCGTAACAATGTTGTAAATTGGCGTTGGTTCGATTCCCGCGGCGTTTACTATTTCTCCATAAGGAATGCGTTTGGAATACAAGTCCTTTTGAAACACTTCCTTAATGAATTATCCTTTGAAATTTGTTGAATTTATTTAATATAATATAATAAATAAAACAATTATTTTTAGTAATATATTTCGGAGATGGACGGCTGTAACTTTACGAGACAATAGCAATTATAATTATCTTTAAAAAAAAATAGATCGTACCGCTGGAGGTCATGAGTTCGATTACAGGGGCCTTTAAATATTCTCCATTAGAAACGCATGAAAAAATTAGAAGACATTTTGAGGCACTTACAGATTGTTTTTAAACTCGAGGAGTGCTTAAAGAACTTGTATCTTTAGCGGATGATGTAAATCTTGGTATAGATAGTCTTCAGTTCAATCCCTGGGTAGGAAAAATTTTGCCATAAGAAATGCATGGGAAATCGAACTTCAATCATGAAACACTGATTTAATGAATTAAACTATATTTAAGGAGTATATGAGCATTATAAAAACTTTGTATAACAATAGTTAATGCAAAATTAGCAACAAGAACTGCTTGCTTGCTGTAAGCAATTCGCATTTTATATAAAAATTAAATCTACAGTTAAAAATATGATTTTAGTGAAAGTTTACGATTAATAGAAGAAAATAAAGGCATGATGTACTATGTTTTCATCACAAATTTTGAATGAACACATTTGTGAAGATACTCTTTATTTGAATGTATTTGAATGTAGTCCTAGTCAAATTTTTCAAAGACTATAAAAATCCATTGAACCTTGATCTTATGCAGTTCATTTACTTTTCCGCTTAATTTTTTCTCGTAAAAATACTAAATTATTTATTGTCAGCGTTCATATTTTATTACGGTAGAGTTGAAGGGAAAAAGAAAATATTTCGCATATTATTGAAAAATCAAGAGCCGAAGCAGGTCATCTCATAATAGCAAAAAATCGTGAAAACGAGAGAGAACAAGCTTAAACATACAATCTCTCTTAAAATCCTTTCAGTATTTCAAAATGGTCTAACGTAGAGAGACTCGTTTCACGGGGGAAGATTTCATCTTCGACAGAAGTGCTACTGCTATAATAGTGTCCATGTGATGGAATTCGCAGCAGGAGATATTCTCAAATTAAATACAGAAGCCGTGCGAAAATTTCGTAAGCTTGAATATTTACGTTAGCACGAATATTAATAACAATATAACAGAGATACCACTATCCTCGACACGAGTCGATCAAAGATTTCGCGTAATTAATCGGTTAAGCATGATTAATTCGTACTTTTTTTTCCGCAGATCATCTGTTCAGATTCGGTATTTCATAGAGTAGATTAGTTTCTTGCGTACGTATTTCTTAATCCCTTGCTGTATCCATCTACAATAGAGATATTACTAATTATTTAGAGAAACTAGCAATAAATAAAGAAGTGTAACTTACGTTATCTAACTCAATTATATAGTATATTAATTTCTTTATAAAGAAATCATAAATAACTATGGTTTTAATTTTACGAAAAGTAGTTATTAGCAAAATTTGGAGGCATTCATTTTTAAAAATTTTCTTCTCATTTTTTCCTTAATTTATTTTAAGTTTTCCTTTTAAATCAGAAGTCATAAAATTAAAGCCTCTTTATGTTTTCACCCAAATTATTTACTGAGATGTCAATAATATATAAAATTAAAATTGTTATGCAAACTGTACGATTAATCAACAGGTTAGGGGACAGAAATTTTAATAGTGCATTTAATAGCTAATTGAATTATGAATTCTGTTGTATGTGCTAATTGGGGTGTATTTTCAAAATAAAATGTATCCCAAATTCATGAATTTTAGTATAACCAAGACTAAATCCTTGTAATAGAAGTGGTGCTGGTGCTACTATGATGCAATCACCTTTCCAAACTGAAAAACCCAAGGGAATTAGAAGTTTAGCAATTGTTGCATATCTTCATGATACCCCGTTACATGTCGCAATTTTCCTCCGTCTCGATTTCTTGATGCGTAAAGGTTGCGGTGGGAGGATATGGTAGCCTTCATTGTTTCATAGCAGCATAACTGGTGTCGTCCCCTCCCCACGGCGACCCTGGATCTGCGCATGTCAGACGTCTGCTTCGAAACGAGAGCTTCGGCAATTCACGCGCGGTAAATAACTGGAAAGAGCATAAAGAGGCACATTTCTTTGCCTTGAAGACTCGCTTGTGTTTATGTGTGTTTCGTTTGAACCTTTAGTAGGCCAAGGCTTGGTGCCAAAAGTGTTTTTGAGTGAGAGAGATGGCCAACCATTTTAGGGCATCGCGACAAACGTTTTTCCACTAGTTCTATTAGGATTTCGCGCCCATCTATAAGAGTGCCTTATCCCCCGATGCTTCGGTAAATCACGCACGTAAGTGATTTTCGTGTGTAGTGGAGTTTCTTTGAGAACTTACTTCGGACCAGATCTGTTTGCCCTCTGAGGATTGCGGAGAATTTTATATTTTTGGAAGACATACCGATATATTTAACCAGTATATTTGATCGTGTACTTTGCCGGTTAAAGTGTTTGTATAATCGCGCAAGTCGCAATAGTTAACCACTTCAAAATTTTCTTTGGATGCTATGTATAAATTTTGTTACCATTTGAAATTAGTAGTCTTGTGTAGTCAATGGTATTTGGTAATCCTTTACGATTGAGTGTTAAGGGTTAATATTTTTTTGAAGTACTCATACTCTCAGTAAGAATAATCAATCTCATTTAACGAAATCGAATGATAAAATTGAACAAAAGTTCATTCATTGCGGTACTCATATTTACAACTCAAAGTCGACGTTAAAAGTTTTCGATAGTACTAACGAGCAGTACACCACCAGAGGAAATTACATAGGACCGAACTCAGTAGACGACATTATTTGGCTTTCAGAAGTGTAGATATTGACGAATGATTATCATTCCGTCGATAACGAGAGCCAGTGCAGCGAAAAGTCAACTGTAAAAAAGCAGCAAGTGTTTAGGTGCAAAATTCGCTTCATATCGCCTCTCCTTATCTGAATGGATCGATAAGAGGAAGACGAGAGTCATTTGAACGCGTGAGAGACAACAGCGCGCCACCATTTGCCGCGCTCTCGCCGTCCCATAAGCCGGCCCTGGAGTGCCGCGATATTTAAGCCCACTCGACGGTGCGCCGCGGAGCAAAAAAGAAGCGCACCCCCTCCTTCCGTTATTCCTCATTTCCTTCTGCCCCTCATCTCTTCTCTCTCTTCCTCCCCTTCTCCACACTTCTTCCACCTAAACCGTCGTTTCGGAAATAGAACCCCGAGAGCGCGATAAATATAGCGTGTAGATAGCGCCTTTGAGGCGTGGTTCGCTCTTCGTCTCTTCATCGCCGCTCTACAGCACTGCAGCACCGCCGCTCTCCGTCTCCATGCATACCGACGCGTCGGCATCGCCCCTGGAGGGCCCCGGTGTGCCTCCAGAGCGGGGCTTCTTCCAGGAGTACCTTTCCCGCCTCCGGACTTCCCTTTCGCCGGAGGAATGGCAGCGATTTTCCTCGCTCACCTCGGCCGAGGAACGCGTGTCTTTCGTGGGCCGGCTGCCAGGAGCCGCGGATCCGCAGTGGCCGATGGACATGACGTGGGTGAGTTGTCGCGACGCCCTCTTCCGGTAAGCACACGGCTTCCATGGGGCGGAACGGCGGGATGCGACACGGTGTCCACTCGATAGAGCTTTCCGCTCCTCTTGTCCGACTGTGTCCAGCTGCGGCGATGTGATTCAATTCTCCGATCAGTGTTGCCACACGCTAAATTTAGTTCGGAAAATTCTTTACGTTCGCTACCGAATGGTACGGTTGTGACAAAAGCTCCGGAGATCAAAGGTTGTAAATTTTGATGCACGATTTGATGTTTCTATTGCGGATATCTTAATAGGGGTAGGTTCCCTTAATTATAAACCATTGATCATAATTGACTCGGAATACTGTTTACCGCAAGTGAGTCGATTTTGGATAGCGGATTATTTACCTATTTCCTGACTTTAATGTTATCATAAAAACACATCGAACCCACCAACCTTTTCGTAGATTATTTATCGGAGGGGAGACGAGCGGAAGTTTCATTCACTTAAATTTCCGGCTAAATATACATCAATAAAAATACGCTCAATTTCCCTATATCCTAAGTTTCTTAGGGGAAAAATGACATAAATTGAGGTTCCCACGTGTGTTTGAAAGTAAATGGAAAATAACTTTCCGGAGCTGTAAAACTATTAATTTCTGCATCGTGTCCAACTCGCAGAAGTATTTTTATTACTTTGAATATTTGTCTCCTGAAAGATTGGATAGCGATTCGAACTGATTGGAACCAAAGTATCTATTTTTGGCTATCAGGAAATCGTAGGTTCACAGTAACGGTGTATGGAGACATTCCCGATTGCAGAAGCATTTTCAAGATTTTTCTCAGCTTCCGGAGCGTGGATTTGAAGATTCCGCGGTGAATTCCAATCACAAGACTCATCCTCCACTTTTGACGCCTTTTACAAACAACTGACTGCTTCTGGAAAGTATTCACGTCTATGATTTCATGTTTAATGGAAGACTATATTTGTCTCCGTCTTCCGGGAAACTCAATTTAAGGATGAGCAAAACATTTAAACGGCTCTGGCTTATGTCAGCTGGTATGAAGGAAGAGTGCGAGATGTCTTTCGGTGGGTTGTGCTCAACTATTGTTGAATTATTTTTGTAAAATATTTAGAACTGTATCCGAAATGAATGCAATTGTTTTCCCAAGGATGCGTCAGGATCACGTTTCCTTATCATTAGAGTTTATGGAAGAACAGAATGGGATCATTGACTTTGCGACAAGTAAAAATTAAAAACATCACCTACAATTAAATTAGATTACAAATCTTGGGAATATTCTCTATCGATTAGCAAAAATGAAGAATTTAGTACGTAATCTTAACAGTTTTATTGTTGGGAAATCGTCTGTCATCACAGCAGGATGGCCTATTAAAAACATCTCCCTTTGCTCCGCAATAGTTCTCAAAATACTTTTCGATAAAACGAAAAAATCATGGGAAAATATCTCCCACTGATTCTAAACGATATTCAAGCTGAGGCAGATGTGTTCCGATGTTTCGATTAGTGAGTAGGTGTATGAACACCAGCCAAGAGCAACATGTGTTCGTGGGTGGGTAAATGTTACCAAACCTGATGAACGATCTTTATAAAGAATTAATGAAAGCAGTTTCACCTGAAGAATGTCCTATTGACGTACGCGAGAAAAAATAAAAAAAGGAATCTCATCTTTAGATTTTAATGTATTCGAATCATTTCATAAAAAAGTTTCTCTATCAACTGGATTCTTTGAAAGACAGTCGAATGATATGGTTGCCAAGAGAGACAAGTGTCAGGGATAGCCAAAAGGAGGGAGTGGTGGTGGTAGATCACATACGACAGGATGCCGTATTCGTGCTCCCTTCTTATGTGTTTATTTATGCACATATGTGTTACGACATCTCTATATTGGTCAACAGATACTCGGAAAGATGCCTCTTGAAATTCTGACGTTTGATGCATCCACTAAAGCTGAGTTTTTCTGCTCCATTCACGTGAACGAAACCACGAAAATACAAATGCAATCTATAAATAATTCGAAATTGGAATTTCCTAATGAATCGAAGGTGGATTCTTATGAGAAAAGAATTTTTGCCTCGCAAGATGCTGATGGCACATTGGATACAAACATCTATCCTAATCAACGAAGCACAAATAATGGTCTTGATACAAACAGTTCACGAACGAGTGGATGGAATTACGTATTTATATTCTTTTACTTCACGAAGAAAATTTTGTAAAAATGCAAATATCTTTTAAATGTAGATCTCTAAAATACGATAGTCATGTTTGGTGAATACCTGGACTACTAAAATATTTTTAAAATCTTTCAAAGCGTTAAGCTACTTTCCAAATGTGGAATCGATTTATTTTACTGCTGTTAGGTTTCAATAAAAAAATTGAATACATTACTAATACTTTTTCATTTCACTATTTTAGTCTGTGATAAGTCTCAATTAATAATCAGTTTAAATATGAATAATCGTTGAGAAGAAAGTCAGTCTACTTAATGCGTTTTCAAAACTATTTATCAAATGCTAAGATGACGGTGAGAATTCTTGATGCCTAAAAGCCAACTTCAGTACATTGTGGTTTGGAAATATAGAAACTTCATAATTGCATTATACTAAGCGAGAAATTAGGTTCAAAGAATGGAGAAGAAATTCTAGAATGTTTATAACGACTCTCTGTATCATGAAATCACCGATTAAAAATTTAAAATAATTTAGAATATTGATCAGTTGAGCTATACTAATAGCAACAATACATAAAGTCATTAACCTTTCTTCGAATGGATTAAACCAATTAGCTTACAATTTTCCTTTAATAAATAAATTACGGAATTTAAACCTAATGGAAATCTCAGTAACTTTTACCATCCTGCGAATGAAATAAAGGAAAGATCGATATAAGATTTTATTCTAAAATCTAAACGGGATTAACGTATGTATTTTTATCCTAATACAAATAATAGACTTGAAAGAGTTATGCCCATCAACCTATTGCGAGCTAATTGCTTTGATCCAGTATAATATAATACTAGCCTCAACACCAATCATTAGCTGTCGATCGTGTTCCAATCTATGTCTACCTCTATAATTGTTTGTACCAATCCTGATCTGAGTAGAATATCACGTTTCGGATCGTCTCCGACCAATTTCTCGCTGGCCAAATATTTAGCTAACTTCGTTCGTTTTTCGAAAGACTCGCTAAAAGGCAATACGCTCTTCTTTTCCTAAGTTTACATCCGTCTGTTTCCATATACCAATAAAACGAATAGTATAGTTTTCGTATCAACAATTGGTCCCAGAAATTTGTATTTTTTTAGAAAAGATATATATATTTATGGAAATGTAATTTTTAAGGACGTATTTTAAGAAAATTATCATTTTTGAGCTTATCTTAGTGCCACAGTAGAATACAACGTTGAATGAAAACGAGGATAGAGTCCTAGAAAACAAAAAATGCTAAATGAAGCATTCGTCACCGCGCGGATCATAGACGAGAATTGAAGTGTTAATTGACTCATTCTCTTCCCTAGCGTAGAGAGAATTGCTTGATTCAGCAACGCAATTTTCTTGCAAGGTCGCTCTCCATCAAATGCTAGGAAGAAACGAAACTCTTTCAGCCAACGACATATCGCACACAGTAGTCCACCAATTCATGGTCGCATTTTTCAGCATTCAATAAGAAATGCAGAAGAACTATTTAAAAGTCGTATTCGTATTATCTTCGAAAAAAAATATAACCAATTAGCAAATGTGATATTCATAGAACACTTTTGGATTTAAAG
Organism: Pantala flavescens; assembly: GCA_020796165.1. Taxonomy (NCBI): domain Eukaryota; kingdom Metazoa; phylum Arthropoda; class Insecta; order Odonata; family Libellulidae; genus Pantala; species Pantala flavescens. Next base: position 13,303,499 of record CM036879.1, on the reverse strand, counting down.
AGAATTATTCAAGAATCAAAAATTCGTTAACAATTTGAATACGCTATCTGTGTCATGTATCGCTTATCATTGTTGGAAACAATTGAAGACAGAAAATTGACATTTTTATTTATTCATTATCGTAATTTGGGGTTATTGTTGTCGTGACGAATAAAAATATATCGTAATTATAGCTATTTTAGGCCATAACCTAATTTTAATTTATTTCCTTCAAAATATTTCATCTTAGAAATTCACGTGGCGATTTTAAATAGCTTCTATCAAACTCTTCCATGTTAAGAATTTCGATCCTTAGCGAGTCCCACGTCCTTAAAGATGTGACGAATTTCGCTTGTCATTCGCCACTGTCGAGGCCCTTTCAGAAAGTTAGGCTGCCATCGACGGTGACATCTCACAAGTTTGTCAGCTGGATGTGCTTTGATGAGAACTACTATTTATAAATGAATATTTATAGGATCATAAAATAGACGCATCTACTCGAAAGATTTGCGATCAATCGTTGAACATCCGTTTTTCCTTAAAAATTAAATCGAGTCGTTTAAAGTTTCCCAAGTCTTTGCGTTTCCTTCTTAACGTTTCGATTTTTTTTATCATCGACTACGCCAGTATTTCATAATTCTATTCGCGATCGACAAAAGTTGGATAGTTCCCTCGGTTATCCGGGTCATATTTAATGCACGAGCTCTTAAGAGACAATCTTGTCCCTTTAAAATTCTTTCATATCGGAAAATGTAAGCGAAATGTACTTCTTGTTCAGACTGGTACTCCCACACTCTCGTAGCTTCTGAGCACAGTTGAGCACTTAGGATCCGAGATGAAAAAGAATTTTACGGATGTGTTCAAAAAAGCGTTACGAGTAGCATGGATTTTATGCAAATTCAGTATTTCTCTATTCTCATTACTACCATACGTAAAAAATGGATTTTCTCTCGTATTTAAGCTTTCATTTATGTCACGGGGTAGTAACAATTCAGATAGTAGTATGAAGGGTAGAAGAGCACGGAAGGAGGGTAAAAAAACGGAAAGAATGAAAGCGGAAACTGCTCCGCGGCTGCATCGCAACGTGATCCGATTTTTACAGAGAAACAGGTTTCCTCATTATCGCAAACAAACGATCTCAACCCCATTCTTTAATTCTTCGATTATGCATCGTGTGACGCTGTTCTCCATCTGAGAAGGCAGAGTAAGACGGTAGAATCTTCAGATCTTATCGCTCATTGCGATCTTAAAGCCAAATTTTTTTAGGGAGATTGTGTCAATTTTTTACTTTTTATTCTGTATAAAATATGCGAAGATACGTATATCTAGTTACCAATTATTTTTCCATGAAACGTTTTTGCGCTGGAACCGATTGAATTAATTCTTGTGTGCAAAATTTAATTTCAGTTCATGGGGATAATAATGTTAATAATTTAGCCTTTTATGCGAACAAAACTTAATAAATCGATAGGGGAAACAAATGAATCACAATCAGATGCTGGAAGTCGAATTTAATATAAAAGTTATAGTTTTAAGTTTAATAAATATCTATAGTTTGGATTTTTTGATTATGAAGCTGACAAATATCAATCCAAGGGAATACTTCGAATACTTTTGGTTGCGTTTGATCAAGAATAGGCGTTTCCAACGCAACCCTCAGCAAAACGAATCGTTAGTAGCAGGAAGTAAGTAGACACTGGCGAGTGCATTAATCGGAAGATTTCCGGTTATGAATTCCAAACATGAAGGGCTTGAGGAAAGGAATGAAGGACTTCCTCAATGACTTAAGAAACAGATATAAAAATTATGCACAAGATGAGGTTTAAGAGGAGATATTGTCATCAACGGAAGGGTAAGGAGATAGATCGTACAATTATAGCAATCTACAGTTATCTTATTTTAATTTTATGCCTGATGAAACAGGTTAATAAATGATAAGTAGAGGATTTAAAACTAACCTTCCGAATAAGACTCGTCTGATTCAATATAATTGAGCTAGACAAAGAGATTCAGCATCATTTCAATAGATTTTCAAGTTGTGTAAATACAGGAAAATTGGTTACAAAAATCTTCTACACGACCAACTGCAAAATGCTTTTGTCTCGTACGCCTCATATCAGCTGATAAATCTATTTTCATGGCCAATTCTACACATTCCAGTTTAACTATAATTGCGAAATTTGGTTGCAAAATAAGGTCTTGTAGTTTCCCAAGGTGTGTTGATGCATGAGTGCATATTTCTTATAAGATTTCTCTACGGTATCGTAGTTTATCTAAGATGTGCACGGGTGCACATCTTAGATAGGACGATAGGTGTTATATTGTGTATCATTGAAGTACTCGTAATTATTTTATAATGCTACGGCTCCTGTTTTTCTAATCAGCAATATTTTATTCATAGGAAGATTTTATAAGAGTTAATGAAGGTTTTCCATAATTGTCACCGTCTCCATAATAAAATATTTTCACAAGATAATAATTTAATAAAGAAAGGTTGTAATTAATATAAATACAAATAATGAATGACCATTCCATTCGTAATCATATATACAAAGTAAGAGAATTACCCTGAAAACGTGGCGGTAATTTTATTACCAGTACTAATTGAGAACTGTCCCTGAACTTTTCAAAGTTCATTTTTGAAGGAATATAAATCCATTTTATATGTTTATCATTAAACTTATATCAGTAACCTACGATGAATAGTAGAATTTATAATCATAAAAGGGCTTATATTGCTAAAACCACGATAATTATATGCGCCGCGGTTCACATGTTATAAAGAATGGAAGTACATCAGTGAAACTCTGATAGAATATACCCTATAGAGTTGACCATTAGAGGATATCGAAACATTTTAGTCCGTGAGCAAACTTTTTATTTTCAAGGACCGTCATTCGTGTCAATTAGCCCTCCGTACCGCATAACGCGGATGTGCGACCAGTTAATGTGATGTAGACGCGAGTGGCATGATAGAGTTTGTCGTAGTCACCGCTAGAGTGCGGCGATCGAGGTCGACAGATGATACATCGAAGTGGGTGGTTTTCATTTACCTCTTAATGCCGCAATGCTGTCGGTCATTAAGGGCTGCGGGCGGTCGTTTGTTCGGTCTGGCTGCAAACGGGATGTCTCCGATCTCGTCTTCGCGCTTTGCGAAATGGTCAACTTTGAATTCATGAATGTAGCGTAGATGAAGCTCTCCGTGAGAATTGTAATGAAGCTGATCGGTTTATAGCGCGTTATGTATCGAAGCGTAAAAGACCTATAGTTATTATAAATCTTCCGGTAGTTTAAGTTTAAAATGAAACTAACCGAAATCCGAAGTAAATGTTTGATGCGATTTCATTGGTTGATTCGAAATGCAACAAAGAGAACGAATGTTGAATGAATGCGTAAATTATTACTACGCAATATGACTCAATCATTCATATTGATACTTTATTCACAATTGATGGCACACATTCATCTAAAAGAAAGAAATTAATTAATAAGATTCTAAATCAGGATTCTAATTTCTGTCTAGATTAGTTCGCTGTTTCCTCTGGGTCATTGACTCATCCATTCTCATCTAATCCAATCCAAAATTTTAGGCAAAGAATTTGAATAATATTTTTTCATACATCGAATTACAGTTAGGTTAATTTCTCCGGAAAATTTTAAAAAATTATAATTAAAACTAAAGTAATTGATCCCTCCTTAAAAAGGATTTTCAAGACAGAAAATAAATTAAGAATAACTTTCCTTCTTCTTTAGCTATCCTCAACCAAAGATCAAACAGAATCAAGTAGTTTAATTCTACAGATATTACCCGCAATTCTTCATATGATTAATAATACGCGATCGATGAGGTTGAGAGTGTAGCTGAAAACGGGAAACTTACGCCACATTTTTAATTACCAGCTCGATTTTGGCACTGTTAAATAAGCGCAGGGAATATTATTTAATTGGATAGTCGCCAGCAAACTGATAACGGGCAGAGTGAATGAACATGAGAAAACGTATGACCTATAAGTAAGCGTAATGTCTACGTATCCTTTAATAGTCTCATCCAATTCAATGTCCTCTCACCAGAGAGACTGCCGTATCGGTCAGTCTCCTAATTCATCAATTTAAAGGGAAGTTTTTTTTTACATCGTTCTTTGATCCATAACGCAGCTGCCTTCTTCCACTATTAGCCGAGGGCGTTTCTATTCGCCTCTCTTCTTCCCTTCACAGAACACTTCTTCAAATTCACTCACTCTTCCAATAATGATCCCTTTTTGTTCCTCTCCTTTCCGATTAACTCGGTTTTTTCACTCGTTTCCCAACAGTTTTTGCTCTGTTTTCCTTTCCCCGCTCTTGGCTCAGATCCCACATCTTCCTCCCCTTCATCGTTCGCTCACTACGTTTCCTTCCTCTCTTACTGTCCCGCTTCTCTAATTTCCATATACCCTTCGTTGGCTTGTTTGGATTCCACATGCAATTATGAAAAATGATGGGATGGAATTTCTCGAACGCAAAAATTCCGTCCAATATCTATTAATATTGATTAAATTGCTGGTTAAATATGGCTCAAAACTAATATACTGTTCTCATACCCATTTAAATTCTCTTCTGTTCAGTTAGGAACATTGAATTGTAACCTATTATTGGCTAAAAATACGGGCAATCAAGCATGAGTTAGCTCTTATTATGTACTGATAGATTTTATTTCGAAATCTTAACTGGCTGTGAAAGTATAGTGAGTCATCGCCGCACGTAGACCGGAACAATCCCGAATTTAGAAGATATGAGCTCACGCCGATGTCTTCAAAAATATTTCCAATCCCAAAATTTAATTAAATTATTCATCTTTTTTCTTATAAGATATGAAAAATTGTGATTGCCTATGTTTTGTAGATTTTATCTTCTCCTGTCACACTTTACTGTCACATTTATTTGATCGATTTAATCGAATTGATTTAAATAGTATTTAGTTTTTCATATTATTATCTCTGAATAATCTCTTATACTCCAATAATCTAATTCCCCTTTAGGTTTCGTAATTTACTCAAATAACAAGGATATTGGAGCTAAATTCCATGCCAATTTTTTCCTATAAGTAGTGTACACCGATATTAAAGTTTTGCTTTCTAAGAAAGCAGCAGCTTACACTTTATCCCTAAAAATCAATAAAATATTTGCTTTCCCTTTAACAGGTTTTATTCACACACCACTTATTTGCTGTCTTCGATGGACTAGAATATCGTATGAATATCATATTAATTAGTCATCCCACCACATTATTTTCATCATCTGACTTCTAAAATGTTTGTTGCAACATTTCAAATAATTCTCGATTTATGACATTGCTAAAATATAGGTAACTGTGAGGAAAAACCTTAAGAAATTTTCAAATAATTTTAGAACAGTTTAATGCATTTATATGAAGGCTAAGGTTAAAACTCATGACTATACTTCTCATAATTTAATTACGTATATCAACTCTTTTATTTTTACTCATTTACAGATAATTACTTCCAATAAGATACTAAAATTGACAACAAAATATTCGACATAAATGTTACAAAAGCTTATTTTATATAAACAAAATCAATGTCACTGGGCATGGAGGAAAATACAATGTTTTATTTCCTTTTTTTTTTCAGGGGAAGAAGGATGCAGCAGAAGCTAAGGCCTTTAAGGAGAGAGGGAATCATGCCTTTCTTAAAGGAGATTTTGTCTCCTCTCTCGATCTTTATACTAAGTGTGCTCTCAAAATTCCATATGGAGAAGGTAAGTGAAAACACAGATTTAAATTCCAATTAATTTCCTCTACATAGAATAAATAATACATATATATTCTATAATATATTGTTAATGAAGCTTTTCATGATACCAATTCAACCCCCAAGTAATTAATATTTATTATTATTATTATTTTACACTTTTATATGGCTATTCTCTGCATTTTCCCTCACAGAATATGGTACTGCAGATTTATCAGTGGCAACTGCAAACAGATCAGCAGCTTTGTACCGATTGGGGAAATATCGCACTGCCCTGGAGGACATAGAAACTGCTTTGTCGATGGATTTCCCAAAAGGGCTACGGCATAAAGTTTTGGACAGAAAAGCAAGGTGTTTGTTAGCATTATCTGACAGGAGGAAATACAATCCAGAGGCTAGTCGCAAGTAAGTTTTTACATAATTCATCCAACTTTATCTTATTATGATTAATTTTCTGATATTTCATGGTACTTAGAAAAGAAAAAATTATGAGGCTTCAAAGTAAAATGTTTTGTAAATTTGTCATTTCTAATCAATTGAAACTTTTTAAATATAGTAATCTAATCCAACTGCATTATAAAAATGATTTCTTTTTAGATTCATTTATAATTCTCATTCATATAAAGGAAACTTTATGGAAGATGTATATGATGTTCTACAATAATTGCTATTCCACACTAATTTTTACATTTCTATAGTATTACAAGAAAAATTATATATTATTCCCAAAAATATGGTTGCCAAAATGTGGTGGACATGATTTTTTTCTGTATAACATTCCTATATAGCTGCTTGCCATCATTCATAAAGCAATTATAACTGTAAAGCTTCTGTAATATTCAGAGCAAGGGATGCAGCGATGGCTGCTTTGAGAGAAACATTAACAGCTCTGGATGAGGCCACTGACCTAGATGCCGAAAGAAGAGCACAAAGGGAAACTGAGGTCAGGTTAATGCTGTGTATGCTGACCAAAGGGGCTGAGGAGGCAAGTGAGTAGCTGCAGAGAAAACAGTGCCAAAGAGTACCTGTAAATAATTTACAGCATTATAGAGCAACTATAAATAACTATCATTTCACATGATATTTAACATATGATTATTTTTAAATATAAAAAGAATACTCAGTAATTGCTAAATATATTGGAAGTAATTTTTTTGCCCTTAATATAGACGTTTATTATTATAATTAAATCCCAAAAAAGTGGAGTATAACATTTTACATCATTTTTTCTTTTTAAGTCAATGAAAGCCACTCTAAGTTTAATATTTGATAATTGGACTATTCATTTATCATACATTATGTAATGAGGTAGATTGTTTGAAAGTTTAACACTTGTAATCAATTATGAGAAACTTTGTAATTGATAATAAAATATTTTTAATTGACATCCAAAAGTTTGAATTTTCTCATTTTTATTTTTCTGTATCAAGAATAATTAGTATTCTTTGAGGAATTATTACATAATCTATTAAATTTTTTATATGAATTTATTCAAAGAGCTGTATATTTAGACCCTGCCTTATTATGCTGCAATTTCATCTCAGGTAAAGCACAGAAGAAGCCTGCAAAGAAACAGGATGAAAAACAAGTAAATGTACATGAATCAGAAGAAGAAGAAGAGGAAAGTGGAACAGGAGGGCATTCAGGTGAACTCCCTACTCCCATTGGTGGTCGGCATCCGCTCTACCCTGGAGCCAGTAAAAATATAACTTTCATGAGGCGTGGTGAGGCTGGTAGACAAGCAGAGGCTAAGTCACCCATTTCTCCTGGAGACATTTTGGTGTCTGAAAGGCCAGCAGCAGCAGTGCTCTTACGGCAAAAAATCTCCTCTCATTGCTTTGAGTGCTTCAAACCGTAAGATTCTATATACTTCTTAAGTAGTTTAATGAAATATGTAAGCCCAAGTAATATCAATACTGTCATTGTTGAAATAGGGTTTAAATGAATTGAGAGAGAAATTAAACTGTTGAAGGTGATATTATGAATGAATAAGTCTCACTATTTCTATGCCCCGTTAGATTTTGGAAGAATAAGCCTAAAATTTTCTTAAATACAATAGTATTATAATTTTTTAATTCAACTTTTGGGTTTAATATAAAGCTAAGCAACTGCTTCTTTCTTTACTGAGTCGTAATGCTTAATGAAAATGTTAGTGATAAGACAAGGCAGCAAAAAATAGTACATTAATGCAAACAGCACCAACTTCTATTCTAAAATGATAATTATAAATCTCAGAAGATAGTGAAATTGAAACACTATTGAGGAGTATTTGATTTAAAGACCTCCTTTAAAAGTCTAATTAATAATTCAGCATCAATTTGAAATAAACCACAGGGAAATACATTTTAGATAATAATAATATTCACCTTTATAATGAATGAGATAGGGATTCTAAAGTCCCCTCTTAGATCACACCCATACCTATATTACATAGTGAATACATTGTTCAAACTTTCATTAAATGGTATATGAATAACGAAATACTGTTAAAATTGGTCAATGGCCAGTGAAGACCAAATAAGCCCACTAAGCTAAATCGAAAGGTGTACAAACTATTTTGGTTTGGTGAAATCCTTTTCTTAGTGGTAATAAATAAATATTGTTGAAAGTAGGATTGGATTATTAATATTCCTGGTGTATTCCAGTTAATATATGTATTGATTTGTTTTTTGCAGTCTCTTGGCTCCTGTACCTTGCCCTTCCTGCAGTGCTGTATCCTTCTGCAGTGTCCAATGCCGTACCTCAGCCTTAGGTACACATCACTGTACAGAATGTGGTGCTCTACCAATCCTTTGGGCATCTGGCATCTCACTCACTTGTCATATTTCGCTACGTCTCGTAACTCAACAAGGAATACAGTTTTTAAGGGATCTTGTACCTCACATTACTGCTGCTAAACAAGGTGTGCTGATTATTTTTCTCAATTTGTAGTCTTCATAACTTTTATTTGAATAATAACCTCTCTTTCTCTCACCATCATAATATAATTATTTTTTATGTGAAACATAAACACCATAAAATACTTTTTCATGAATGAAAATCAACAGTGAGTGAAAAGGGTAACAAAGTATGATTATTTTGATTTTATAAATTAGTATCTTTGCTTTATTAAACCATGCTCTTTTTTGGACAAATCATAAATACACTGTAGGAATTCAAGTCTATTTCAATGAAAAAGGATACTTTTCTCCTTTCTTATTTAATTAATAGCTAATTATCAAAATATAAGAATATATTGTTGAATTTATTTCATGATTACCCTTAAGAACCTAATTAATGTTTTCAATGTAAATTTTAAATGAGTATTTATTACACTTCAATTTTTGTTTTGAAAAGATTTATTCATTTAAATGGAGAATAAATTGATAAAATGCATAACATAATGGAAGGTTCAATGCTAATTCACTTCCAGATGAATCAGGATTCACAGGGATTCAAACTATCTGATAGAGAACTGTACAATCCTCTCCCCAAAACAATCTGTCACTACATCAAAAAATTCTTAAAAATTTATCCTCTTTCCACATTAGCTATAGAACTCTCAGAATCAGGCAAGGCTGAAGATGGTGGTGAAGGTGGTACAAAAGCAGAAGAGAAGGTATTCTGGTCAAGTGATTTAAATGCTGCACAAAAGAACTATTTATCTGTTCTTCGATTAGTAACACATGAAAAAACCCGCAGTCCTGAGGATCACTTCCAGCGAGCAGTTATGGCTGTGTTCCTTGTAAAGTGCTTAAGGGAGTGGGGCGAGTTTTTTGAAGAAGAGGAAGAGGTGACAGCAAATAGCACTAGTAAGTTAATCTCTTAATACATAATGGGTACTGGATTGCCCTCCTTGAGAAAGTTTATGAAATAATAATAAAAAATTGCTATTAGTGAATATTCATATAAACAGTAGTTTACATAGTTATAAAAGATTCTTAATTACTTAAAATTTACATTTTGTCTTTCCTCTAAAATTGAATCACTACTTTAATCATTTTAATGATTCATTATCACTGATTTCCTTTTATCTATAAATTTAAAAATTTATCTGAAGAATAGTCAGGGAATCTAGGGATCAATTACCAATCTTGATTTTTCTAAATCGATTCTATCCTTCTTTATCATAATTTCAGTTTATTTAAAAATTCCTTAATACATATTGACAAATTTAATTCTTTTATCATGATTGCTTCACTCATAAAGTCTTTCATTTGTCTTTAGATGGAGACACCTTCAGTGAGGATGATATCTTAGTAGCATCTCTCTTGGTACATCATCTGCAGATGACCCAATTCAATGCCCACGAAATATTTGAACTGGAAGTAGGGGGCCAAATTCAATCAGTGAATGAACAAAGGCAAAGGGACAGTGATATGATATCTGAAGAGAGTGACCGAGGTGTTTGGAGATCAGAAGGTCTTGGAGGAGCTATATTTCCATGTCTGTCTCTTTTTAATCACTCCTGTGAGCCTGGAGTAATAAGGCAAGATGGATATCAGTCTATAGTTATTATTCAGTTTTGGCATCATCCTAAAATTATAATTCAAAATATTCATAATCTATGTTATTTACTTTATTCTCACAAAGTAAATCAGTTTCATATAGAATATGAATGAAAAAGAATGAAACTTGCATTAAATGATTGAAATGGATGGAAAATAGAAATGCACTTTGTTTAAGATAAAATGAATACATTTTGAAAATTATATCTTAAAAGTATATTTGATAAGAAGATGGGACTACATGAATAGAGTACCTTTAGTTATATTTTCACATAAAGATATATCTCATTTTAATTATCAATGGTTACATTCATCAGAATTTTAAAATAATACTAGCTATACTTATAAAATTTGCTGATCCTGTTTTGGTGAAATCATATCCAATAAGTTCAAAGATATTTTTTTAAGGTAGGATTTACTTTTTCAGATATTTTAAAGGTAATTCAGTGGTTGTGAAAGCAATACGAGGAGCCAAACCTGGTGATATGATAGCTGAAAATTATGGACCAATATACACTCAGCATCCTTCTCAAGAGAGGAAGGTAATCTTATATAATCTTATTTTAGGATAAAGTCATCACTTTATCCTGAAATTTTACAATAAGTTTTACAAGACATAACTGTTTGTAAACCTTTCTTACCTTCCTTTGATAGACTCAGCTTCGCACAAGATATTGGTTTGATTGCAAATGCAGACCTTGTATGGAGAAGTGGCCTCTATTTAAAGATATGCCTGAAATGGGAATGGGTCCACTGAAATTCCGCTGTCCTACAACATTGCCTCAAACAGCTAAGAGTGGGGATAAGCCTACTCCAACATCTTGCTCACAAGGCTTTGTACTAGTCGAAATAAATACTATGGTTCCAGTGATAACATGTAAAGGATGTGGAACTAATGTAAATGTTATGAAGGTAAGTTACTGGAAAAATTGATTTCCAAGTTAATTATAAATTTTTGAATGATGTCAAATTACAAAAAATCTGATTAGGTATACCAATCTTAGGTTTTTCTTTATTTTGCTTGGTTATAAAATTTTTTATTCTCTAGAATGGCAGGGTTTTATGAATTTAGAATCAATATAATTCTTGTATTTACAATTAGACTGGAATGCATTTCCTAGTGATAATTCCTTAATTAATTTTTAATATCACTCACAGTAAATAGGGAATTTCATGGTCTGTTACAAAAAATATTTGCATATTTTCACATTTAAAAAGTGTTTAAATATTATAATTTATTTTAATTCTATATTTGAATTACATGAAAAATTCAATATCTGCAAAGAAAAAACACTATCAATTTTGATTCCAATATGATTCTTTGATAAATTCATTCATTAGTTAAATTATCATATCAATAAAATTAAGCTTTTTCTTAAATTATTTATTGATTGTTGTAAAGCTTGTAGTGTATTTACTGTTTCATAACATCAGCATAAATATATGTTGTTTTAATATTCCCTCTTGTTTATTAAATATAATACAGGTTTAATATGGAATTATCAGACTTATTCTGATCTATTATCAGACTTATTCTTACTAATCATGGTAATTTATGTTTGTTTACTCTTAGGGTTTGAAGGTTCTCTCAGAGACTGGTGACATATTCTCCAAGGCAGAGGAAAAATTGAAGTCGTTGATGAGCCAAGGCTCCAAAGGGGCAGGTCGCAAACAATGGGTATCTCAAGTAGAGGAAGCTTTAAGCAACTTTTTAAAAGTTCTGTGTTCTCTGGAGCAAGTTTTGGTTCCACCCTTTAGAGACCTTGCACTCTGCCAACAGGCTGCTAGACGTTGTATGATAGCTTTAGGAAATGTGAGGCAATGTGACAATAATGAGGCTACTACCAATGGAGTATTATAAAATATTTTTGATGCAAATTTTAATTAGAGTATCAATACTCCAATGATTCTCAAAGAATGAAAGTTGGTATAGCATGTACTTAACAGCACTGTGATTCTCAGGTACTGTGCAACGAAGTTCTTTAACTATAACATATTTGAATACACAGTAGTCCCATATCATTGGATTCTCACATACTAGAATTGTTCTCTATTGTTAATATATGATCAATACACAGATAAAAATTTAAGAGCATAACAGAAGTAGAGGAATTTAAGTAGAAATTTATTTTGCCTATCTCCTTATCTTCATGATATGTTTGGCTGTGATATTAAAATCTGAGAGGAAAAAAGTTCAAAATTTTCTAATTTTCCAAAACTTTCCTGCTTAAATATTTTTTAAATAGCTGCAAAGATTAATGTACCAAAAGATTATTCCTGATTCTAGTAAAATAATGATGTTTTCAGCTTGCTCTTAACTTCAGATGTTGAACTTTTACTAAATTTGTCAGATATTCACTAATTTACTGTAAAAAAATATTATGCTCCAGTTAGGTAATATATCATAGTTAATTTATATCTTCAAGGTTGAAAACATTTTGTGTGATCTTATATTCAGTTTAATTGGATGCATTAGCTCATAAATTTTCAGCTCTCCATATCTCATGGTAATCCAAAAAACTCCTCCAGAAGATATTGTATGTATTAAGATACATATCCTGGATCTATTTAGGTCAAAGGTGAATTTAAATATTTGGTTTTGGACCATCATGGGATTAATTATCTGCCTTATCTCAAGAATTGCGATAAGTAGTTTGAAATAGACCAAGAAATAATTTGGTTGTAATGTAATATGATTGGTTTGTAATAAGCAAAATGATGATGTTACTTTTGTAGCTTCTTTGGCTTCCTTTATATCCTTATAGAATCCATTATTATTATCCATTTTTCTATATTGCTTTGATCATAAAATTTTGATGATGAGGGACTACTGTAAATTTCTTGATTCATAATTTGAAATTTTACACTAAATTTAGCAAACATTCATTTCTATTTATTTCTTATTTTTATGTGTAAATAATTGAATCATAACCTAAATTGATATTTTTTATTTTCCTTGTAGCTCTACAATCATATAAATATTTGCCTCAATAGTATTCTCAATGTGTCATTAATAAGAGAAATAAAACTGAAATTTTGTTTTTTTTTCAGAAGGAAAGCTAGGGAACTAATAGTAAAACAGCTGTGTTATGTTTTATATTTGAAAAAAACATTCAAATTTGAAAGAAAATGAAAATATCTCTCAACTAATAATCTGTACATACAATTCTCTAATTGTTGATAAAAATGATAAAAGTTCATTAAATTAATATAAAAATATTGAGCATTTATTATGCATATTAAAAGAACTATAATTTGTTAATCAAATTTAACTATAAAGTAAGATGTCATTAATATGTTTTAAAACTATTTGACATTAATAAATTTTACTAGAAAAATGTTCATGTTTATTGGAAATTACTTTAACTTACTACAAAAGTTTTTATTACGAGTATAACTGGAGAGGAATTATTTTTCTGAAATGAATGAAATAAAACTGAGATGTATCATTAAAAAAAATTTAAATCCAGGTCATGTATGGGGAAGAGTCAAATGGATAAATTTTCTGCCTTATATTTTTGTATATTGATAGATTAAAAAGAATAAGACAATTAATATGAGGATATTGAAGAAAATATTACAATAAGACCCTGCTTAACACGGTTTTTTTGGGGTTCCCCTAAATCCCACACTGTATTGATACTTATTGTATATGAGTGCAAAGGAAGCAGCCATGCACCAATCAAAATTGGTGTACTTTATAGCGACAGTGATATGTAGATATTCCATGTATTATTTTCGATGCTCTTTCATTAGTCTGTCCAGAAAAAAGGTTCCAGCTGTATTCTCCTAAGTCGCAATCCCAATACAAACGCAGCTTTCCTGCGTCACAATTGATTTATTTGTTCTCATCAAGGTTATTAGGTCTATAAAGATATAAACATAATAATTTATTATATTGTGATACATTTGGCAAGAACTGATAAATTTTCTTATTCTTTGTTCTTTTTACTGATCCCTATTACATTTTTACGTATGTATGTGTTACGTTGCCTCGTTTAACACTGTTTTGTTTAGTGGTCAAAGTTATTGGAACGTATCCCCCGCATTAAGCGGGGTCTCACTATACCTTATAGATATATATTACAAAAATGCTTTTCTTTTAAGCTTGAATTAAGATTGAAATAACATAAGAAAAGTTTACTTCTCAAAAACAATTGTTGTAATGCAGAATACTGGACTGAAAAATATAATGTCATCAATTAAATGAGAATCAAATTATTGAAAATTATTTAGAGCCAAAGTATATATATATATAAGTCAATATATAGTATATATAGTATAAGTCATACATTTTTCATAAATCTAACAAAGAATTTATTTTCAAAGTTAGGTCTTATTGCTGAAATATTCACATGAAAATAACAAATTTTGTATGATACATACATTTATTCTTCTTTATTAAGAACAACCAAATAAATATTTTCTATGAAATAATTATACTGATTTATTTGGAGAGATGATGTGTATTTTTCAATGAAACAGAATTAAAATAACACTTTAATTTCCATCCATGAATTTTTGACTTATTATTGTACATTTTCAATCTAAATTTTATAGTTTACAACAGTACAAAATTCACAAATTTTAAAATATAACTGTAACTAAAATCAAACTTAGATGAAAATGAAAAAATATGAAGCTTTTATCAGTATTCTAGTTTTACAACTTGAAATTTTTATTTTCTACTTACTTATCTGCTATTTGATCAATAGCAGAAGATACTGTGTGGTATATTTTATTTTCTGATATCATATTAAATATTTAAAATATGTCTAATAAGAAAATCACTGATACATACTTAAATTCTTACATAGTTTTTTCTATTTTATATATTTACTGTGTGATAAATGAAGGAAAATCTTTCTGAAAAAATGAATATTAAAAGCACCTTATGGAATATAGGATGAGGAAACAGGATTCTAATAGCTTTTTGAAATTCAGAGAATTTTCATTAACTGGTTTTTTAAAAGTTTTCTCTTGATTGTAAGACATCACACTTGAGGTAATTTATTAACATGATATCAATCATTTGGTTATTTTTGAAACTGATTATTGAAAAGCAAGGAAAGCACAAAGAAAATGAATTATACATTCTGCGTTAGTTTATAATTAAATAAAGTAGTGCACTGTTTATATGTTTAGAGTTACTGTTGATGAGACATAAAGGACTTCAAAAAATATACAATATAAAAGACCTCCTTCAACAAATATATAGACTATTGTACGAACCAATCTGTAAAATTAAGAACATGAAAAATATTTTAATTAGATAGTTTTATTCCTGCACAGGATTTCAGTATTACAAATTATTCCCCTAAAAAATTTTACCATGTCACTTTTAAGGAATGTTGATATGAAATTTTAATGTTAAATTATCTCACCTCTATGTAACTAAATAGTACATCAATCTTCAATTAAATTTTTGTATTTTTGTTTCCTTTTCAGATAGTGAAAGCTTGAAAAGTGCAAGATTACAAGCATATTTACTGTTACATACAATAACTAAGTAATGCTCTGAAGTGAATGATAGTTATGTATAATTGATTTTTTATTTCATTATAGATATTAGGACACATAGTTTGCAAGATTTAAGAAGAGCATTAAGAATGTAACACAGGGCATTTCAAAAACCTTTGAGCATCTGCATGGAATTTTTTTTGCAGAGAACCCTAAGCCAAGTCCTACATGTGCCACTCAAGTTAACAGCAGGAATATTGCTGCATGATCTTGGTCCCAAGAGTCTTGTTAGAAGGAGCTTTTACCAATTGTAGAGAAAGATTTAGTAATTGTTCTTTTAGTCGTGAATAATGTACCACATGAAAAATAATGTGCATAATTTCATTTAAAAGGAAAAATTTGATTGTTAAGCATCAATACTGACACAGAGATGGATATACAAGGCGATAAAATTATTTTTTTGTTTAATAAGTAATTTATAAAATAAAATATTAAAAATTATTGACAATAAGCACTACAAATCATATATAAGCAGAGAATGAAAGCAATATATGTTGTTCAGATAAATGGGATATTTATTCCTTACATACTCTTATTGTCTTTATCTACCTCACTCATTTGGAGAAACAATTTACATTTTTGAGTTTTAGTAAATCAATTTAGTTTCTCAAATCTATGTTATGGCAAAGCTTTGTTTAAGCTTTAGTCTCAAACTTCAATGGAGTATCATCTAAATTACAATAAGAGTAAAAATTAACAAAATTTTATAGAATGGTTGTTAGTGAATCTTCTTATAACCTTGATTTTGATTCCTGTTGACTTCTTGGAATATGATAATTAATTCTTTTAAGATAATGGTCAGACTTATTTTGACTCTCGTGATATTTTTGCAAGGATATGCTACACACTGGTTTTGCCAATAACCAACAGACACCATTCACTGTTAAATACACAATTCCCTGCTTTTCTCAGATAGAACAATACACACAGAGACACCAAGAAATAGGTACAAAACATTTATAACAATCATATAGCACCTCATAAAATTTACCTATAGAATTAGAACTATATTTTTAACATTCACATGGCAATTATTGCAACATGTGTTTTCAGATTTACAAACAAATAAATATAAAGAGGCTAAAAGAATTTTGTCATCCATATCGCTTGTACGGCTAATGCACAAGAAAATCTTTGGTTAGTGTAGACTCTGTATGTAATACTAATATTAATTGCTAAAATGTTAACAAATTTTAAATATCATTATCACATATCATTAATCTATAAAATTTCAAATGGTTATTTCAAAAGGGAAAATATTTAGTTATTTGGCATTGAACTTCACAGATGTGAAGAATGAGAAGGTTTTTAATCACTGCAGCTTGTATAAAGGTTCTGGAGGGAATCAATCCATCATTTATCCAAGTGATGGTATTTAAGGATCAAATTGATGCTTAAATTGGGAAAATTACATTAAAAATAAGAGTAGTCCTTCAATGCTAAAATTAGTTTAGGAAGCATGCAGTATTTGATTATCTGTTCATTATATCCAGTAAACTAATTTATGGGGAGCTATACTTTTTACATACATAATACAAGTTCACAGATATCACAATAGAAAATACACATCAATCACTGAATTGGAACCCATATTTCTATCCTTCATGGAATGAACGTGCATTATTGGTTCAACATTCTGGAATGCACGTCAATCATGATCCTGGAACTTCAATTTGAGTACACTCCTTGGTAAGACATTAACTAATGCCTCTTTGCATTATTTGAGCACTTTTATATATTATATTTAAAGACACCATAAGATGACGCATCATTGCAAGCTATTTACTCTTGCAATCCAAACTACACTCAGAAATTATACTTTTGAACTTCAAGTTGAACATAAATTATAAATAAATAGCACTGTGGATTTATTTCAAGATCAGTGATACTAAGACAAAAGCAAGGTTTAATTCTCATGTTACTTGATATGGTATAGTTATTTGTCTAAATTTATAAATTTTTACTTTAATATTTGAATTTTTGTTTAAAATTTGCAAACGTAACTTATTTATATTATAATTATTATACATGATATGATGATTTGAATTTCATCATTCATTGCACCTCTTCACTTCCATCTGCATTTTTATATTATGGACATCCTTCCACACATTTCCCTACTAAGGCATATACTAACAATATATTTAAAAAAATGAAAATGAGATTCTGTGTAATTTTACAATATTAGATAAATTCACCAAACCTTTGTGAATTTCATGAAAAAACTTAAAAAATCAAAATTATGAAATGATATACATATGTATTTACAAAATTTAAAGAAATGTTCACAATTTGGATCTAATCTGAATCCCAAATATCTGGTACAAACAATGGACACACATAAAAGGTTTCAGCAGCACATCATGTCAAACTATTTATCTTAAATGGTAAATACTTTCCCAAATCACAATCATCTCATTCGGATAATGAAGGGCACTTCCATTACATATATGTTGATCGTAATAATTTGAATTTTATCATAGATAATTTTATACATGATTTATTTATCATGAATGAAAGCAGTTTTACCAGACTTATAAATATCTTTCAAAAATTAAAATATATTTCTAAAATACTGTTCACATTAAAACAAATGATCCTGGAAGTCTGTTTCTAAGCAATTAATATGTTTAAAAAAGCATTTAAACTTGTTTTCTAATAATATTTCAGATGCATTTAAAGTTGAATTTTTGGTCTGAATGCATTTTAAATGTATCCTTAATATCACATTGAAGGAATACTTGGAATAGTACTGTAGTAACATGAATCTGCTTTAAATTCAAGGATACTATTTTTATCTTTCAAATGTACATTTTAAAACACTACATTTATGATACACAGTTTATAGCCAATATTAAATTACATATTTTCTATAACTAAATAAGTGTTACTGAGCATATTGCCAATAATGTGGATCAACAAAAAATTCCATTCAAAGCTAGCATTAACAATATCTAAAAATCCCAGGTTTAGATTTTTTAACCTGAATTTCCATTTTATCCTTGAGTCATAAATTAAATAAGCCCCTGTGCGAATCAAGGCATGTCGATCAGTATCTGACATTCTTTTTATGACATTGGTTATAGCACCTTGAATTAGAAGTACTTTTAAAGCTGTTATCAATTGCAGCAGTCATTTTTTGTGGACTTTTCAATGCATCTTTGGCTGATAATTGTAAATGTCACAGCCTGTTTATTCCAATTCCTCTATTAATGGATAATTTTAGTTTATAAATTTGAGGAAAGTTTTAAGAAGGACAACAGCTATCAGCCTTGGCCAGATTAAGTGACAAATCCAATAGACTTCCTTTGGTGCTTTTGTGGTCCTTATGAGACATTGCAGTCATTTGCACCTCCTCCATGTGCTTCTCTGATCTGCTGCTTAGCCTTGCGACTGCACCTCCTGATCAGGGACCTTGAACGTGGTTTAGATCTGCTCAAAGGAGATTCAGCTTGGGTGTCAGGTGATGCTAACAAGGATGGTGACTCAGATCCTCTCCATGACGCTTCAGATGCTGGTGAAGATGATCCTGAGGAGGATGACCAGCCACGAGTGGCACTCACATAAGTCGAAGAGCGACGCTTTAGACCACCCCCTCCATTTGCTTTCCCTGAGGGATTACTGGATGGTTGGCTTGAAGTTGCTTAATATGAGGAAGGATAAAGAGGTGTTCATCAAATCCAACTCATAGATTAAGCCAATTCAGTATTACCAAAAAATTTGGAGGATATGTCAGGCAAAAAAAATCAACTGAGCTGTATAGGATAATTTAACTGCATCAATCATCCCTCAGCTAGTTATTTTTATCTGCCTTATTTTTTGGATATTAATATTGTTAATAAGTATTTCTTTAATATTAAATCACACTAATAATATCAATATTCATGATGAATTTACTAATTTATCTCTTAGTTAATGAAGCTAGAATCTAATTGTACTATTAATATAAAGCAAAACTTATTAGAGGAACAAATATTTTATTTTTTTTTGGAAGATCACCAAGTAAAAATCTTTACAAAGTCAAATCAAATCAAAACATCTTTGAAAAGTTATTACTTAAATATCAAATTCAATATCGTGTTTTGGTCACTTCTAAATAGAGGAATGAAATATTAAGGTATGTTTTTTGTGACTATCTTCTATTTAAAAGCACATTTTTCTCTTGATCCTAATGTACGGCCAGTAGCAAATTAAAAATAAATTTTCAGTCTTGAGGATTTGTTCATAACTATTTATTAACACAGATAAGACTTTTACTTACCTTGTCCCACTATCCTGTTTCCATCATTACAAGAGTTGTTTGCTTCAGTTCCCAAAATTCGAGACAGGGCAAGGAATGTTTGAAAGATTTCATTGATATTGTGGTCTTCCTTGGCCGAACACTCTATCACCCTTGCTCTTTTCGTTTAGAGAAAAAAGTATGTTTAATGTTAGTATGGGCATTATTCACTCAAAAAAGTTTTTTTATAACTTTGAGGGTGAATTTTAATTTAATCAATCATTAAAGTAGTATATTAACTACATTAATATAATAGCATATAGTTTTACAACTACTCACTGCGTTAAAGAAATATCCATCGAAAGAGTAATGAATATTCAAAAAATGAAAGATTAAAAACGGATTCAGAAACATAAAAGGTAGATTGTAATTTTTCCATGATATCAGAATTATATATCAATATATTGTATGCAGCACAAACATGTTTTCATTATCCATTATAAAAATTAAAAATACAATATATTTTTATAAATCATCACATTCAATAAGTTCGTTATGCATGTTTTTATTGCGGAGGGAATCCATAGATACGTTCAAATCTTTTCCTCATGCAAAATTTCATTGAACGATAAATTTCGATTTTCTGCATCGCATAGTAGTAATGACCACGATTTCATTTCTGCCCAATTTTTATGCATCTTAAAATTAAATGACTTCTATGGAGAGATATATTAGTATTATAAAATTCTTTTCCTACACAAACATATTTCTATCAAACAATAGATAAATTTTAAAATTACGAGTGTTTTAATTCGATTTAAGTATAATTAACCACTCTTCAGATCAATTGTTCCATCAAGATAAATTATCAATTTCGATTACATCATTATCATATGAATAGCAAACATCATAAATTCTCTATTGCAATGAGTGTTTATTTTAGTTCTATTGAGTCTATATTAGGGTAGTTTTAAGGAACGCAGTCTTAACTTCTCATAAATTCTTAATTTTCGTCATCATAAAGGTTATTTTCTTAACAAAACAACTTGTAACCATGAAAATCAGATAGTTATATTTTAAATAAAATTCGTCGATGAATTAAATATTACGACAATACCAATAATCTTCACTTTTCTCGTAAATTAAATATACATGTATGTAGAAAATATAAATATATATAAAAAGTTTTATGTATTTTGCTGGTTTATACTCAGGAGAATAGAGATTGATTCGAAATAAACTTGTGTTTTCATTAGAGATTTAAGTCTTCCAATTATGTACTAAGCGGAATATAGAATAATATTTTTGAAGTCTTCAGAAGTTTTGAAATCTCAGAATAGTAAAGTTTATTTTATATTTAATAGCTAGCACAAAATAATTTGACGTTAAAGTCTATCCGATTGAGCCTATTTTGATTTCTCCTAAGTTACTTCTTTCACCAACCCGCTTCATTTTGAAACAGGTCCCACTATACCAACCCTCTGCAACTGTTTCACAATCGATACTCTCTTCATTCAATCGTATTTAGTTTTCCTCCTTCATCAACTCATCCATCTAACTTATTCTCTCTAATCCGCGCCACACCCATATCTCCAAAAGCTTGAAGCTTTGAGCTTTAAGTTTTCTTTCCCGGAATTCCACTTCATCAATAAAATACCGTATTCCAGATCGTGTTCTTTCAGAGACTTGAATGCAGCAGTTATATTCATCTATTTGTGCCTATTTCACAGCAGTGTACATACTTTAAAAGTCTTCATTCTGTGTGAATATTTTGATAAAGTTTTATATATCCTCTAGTATGATTCAGCTTACGTTGATTTATAATTTGAATAGTTGATATTGTAATTTAATATTTATGATAAATTTTGCTCTATAAATTCGGATGTTTTATTCAGTGTCAAAGTTATAGTTCGAAAATTTATGCATTTAAATCTTTCACCCACTGTTTTTATAGATGTTTCGACATAAATCAATTCTCTTCAGAATGATATAATAAAAAATTGACGAAATCACACGACTTTTAATTTTCTGCCCTAAATATTAATTCGCTATGTATATTTATGAATTTCAACCAAAATATAGCGAACTTATTTTAGTATCAAACACGATAAGCTATATCGCATTCGTAGATCAACCTTTGCATTCTCAGCACTATGAATTATTCAGTAATTCGTTCGGAATAACGAGCTCTATGTTCCTGAAAAGGGTAGCAGCTGCGAATTTCAAGATCAAAAGCCCATGAAACGGAAGGTGTCAGTTGATCGCATGCCATTCAGCAGCGGGAATTCCATGGAGATGAAGCCGCCACACGATCAATTGCTCACAACGGAATGACATAGAGCTAGGATAAAGGGGCTATAGGGATTTGACGAGCAGAAAACGGGTACTTATCCACTATAACGACCACTTTCGATATGGCAGTGACGATTAACAAGGGGATACAAGTCGAACTCGTCGGGCTCACTCGTCAAACAATTATGCGAACGAGAAAAGTTTGACTCGTAGATATTGGTCGTAAATAATTTGAATAATAAATTTCGTGCAGAACGAATATCATTTTGTATTTATTTGAGTAGCAAAATCGTTGATAATGAATATATAATCGCGCCGGATTATTACAGAATACAATATCGTAATGAATAATAGAAGAATTTGTGAAAAATAATGCAGGAAATTTCGCCAGCACCGGCTATAAAATTAACGGCAAACTTCTCTATCTCTAAACTAATCTAATCTTCCGCATGGAAACATGTGATTACAGAAAAAAATTAGATTACATCTTGATATTCATGCATATCTATCTATCGAGTCGATTCACGTCACTGGATTTGAAAGAGAGGGCAGTCCGAAGAAAGATTATCTTCCGTGATAACTCACAGTTTGCCCTTTCACAACTTCGTGCAAGATCTCAAAATAGGATTTACCCTTTTTTAATTCCAGGAACAAATAATGATCCTTTCAAATCGGTTATTAATTACTCTTGTGGAGGGCATTTGAAGATGAGGAGAAAGATACAATTTTATAGCCCCTTATCTATAAGGAAAATAGATCTTCTCTCTACGTTGAATATATTAACATATAAATATCATTGACCCTAATTGACCTCAGACTATAAGAGTCTTCGATTTGAGTGTTATAGATAGATTTCTGGCCCAATACAAGTCGCTTTTCCATACTTAAAAACTTATGACACTTAAACTATACTTAAAACTTTTTAATATAACCACATTTGGCGATACTAGTTGAAAGTTGTGCATACTTCACTCATGAAAGATAAATAATGTCCATCTGTGAATATATAAAGATTTTAATTTACCAAGTGACGGCTGTCGTATTTAATAGCTAGTCCATTAACAGTCAGAAGGAAATAAAACGATAATATCTTATGAGTTAACATTATTCTTTACGTTGCCTATAATTTTTTCTGAAGCCCTATTTACCTCTGACCTTCCGGACCGTAAGGGTGAGGTTTACAAAATGCAATCGGCGATAAGATTCAATGCATTGCATTCTGTTGTATTACCACCCAATTCCGACATTGAAACTCAAACTGCTGATTCACTCTACCCCTTCGGAGATATTTATTGGATCATCATCTCACATTTTGAGTTGTAAAATATACATATTTTATTAATATGATAAAAGATTTAAAACTTCAATTGAAAGGGGCTATATGATACCAAAAGTACTCAAATATCGAGAATAAATATTTACCTTTGATAACACCTTTTCAAATTCAAATGTCCAGTATGAATATAAACATTCGTTAATGGATTAAATTTAACTTTCATACATTCTCGTATGAATATTCTTGTATTTTTGTTATCCAATTCCAGTATGAAAGCATTTAATTTTTAAGATAAATTGGTTTTCTACATGATATAATTTTTGTCAATATTTATATGAATGATAGTATTAAAATAAGACCAAAATTCTCCCAATTTCTTCTTTTATTTTTATTTCAATATTATTGATTGTAATTTATTTTAGAAAATTGAAATTTAACGATGAAAAAAATCTCGCGTAATTTATCTTTAAAGTTTTACACCAACAAAGAAAAAGCCGACCGAATCTTGTAAAATCTCTGAACAAACATTCACATGATACGAGTTACTCGATAGAATTTATAAGGCGAAAAAATGTAGAGTGGATCTAATTTAATAAAAATAGAATCGTTAAAAAAATTCCCATCGAATTAAACGAGAAAAATTGCGCATCTTTTCAAATCGCAACCATCATAACGTTGATCGGCATCACGGGCTCAAATCAATCCACGTTGAAATCTATTCGTATCGTTCCACAGTCATACGTAGGTTACTCCCTGGTGCATTTCGCGAGCATGGAGAAACTTTCACGCGAGTACTAAGTTGACTCTCGCGGGCTATTGATCAGCAGTGGTAATGCGACCTCCTCACCTCAAATGGGGCATTTCAGTGCTCAGCCACTCGGACACTTCCTCCACTGCCACCTGTCTTTTCCTCCCACCCCCGCCGTCCTCCTCCCCCCACACCACATCAGCCTTGTTGCCGGCAAGCACGATCGGGATGTCCAGGACGTCCGTGCGTTGCTCTCTAACCTGCAAGTGAGAATACACAACGCTCGGAGTAGATTACAAAGGTCGCACAGTCCGTAGTATGCATTTAAAGAGGCGCTCGAAAATTGTTTGTTAAAGAGGTAATGATATCTCATGCTTTTTCAAGGATAATTTAATCTTTTCCGACGGCCTCGCCATGGAATTTTAATACTTAAATGAAGGGTTTATTGTAAAGCTATATTAAGCACATACAGTTTAAGTTGGCTCTGTTATACTATTGTACGAGTATTTTGCATTTTCTTTTGAATATATACGTGTGTGTTTTTACATAATTTGACTACTATATACACGATGGACATACTATTATACACGATAGACATACGTATATAACTAACATTATTTACATATTAATTATTATTTATTACTATATAAGTTATTCTATAAACAGATAAAGTTAATGCGAAATATAAAACAATTATTTCTTTTGTTCATTTTTTGTCTTCGATGATTAAAGATTACGACTTCAGTATCTGTCAACTTATTTAAAGACATTAGGAACATTGTCTATGTCTATGTAGATACCCTGCGAGCCACCTTTCGGTGTGCGGCAGGGGCAACAGTTTCTGGCATTACTGATTCACAAACTAACAACCGCAAAATATATGATGATTACAGTTAAAAGTAAATCGTATGCATGGAACTTCGAAGGAAGACCAGCATTTTGTTTCTGAATGATGATAAATAATTCTTGTCGTTCTATAATTTATATCTATAAAACAAATCTTATTTCACACACTTAGTTTCGTATTTTATATTTTTACTAAGGAAATTATGAGAAATTTTATTGAGAAAATGTAAAAAGGATTTTTTTGGTATTTGGGAAGCTTAATGAAGCAAATAATAGACCGAAGATGTATATGTTTTAAAATCTACTTCTCCAAAAATAAAATAAAATAAAAAAACTTCTGGAGAGAGGAAGATAGTAAACATTTTCGTCTGCCTGTTCGATCAAGACCATAAGTGGAATGTTTCATTCTATTCTCTACTTTCAGTAGTTCCACTTTTTGAGATACGTATTTTTTCCTTTGCTTAACCACGATTCGTTTCGCATTCACGAGCTGAGTGGAAATTAAATTACGAATGGTTTTTTTCGTGGCTGGATATTATGACGTCCTGAGTCGTCAGGAAGCAAAGCATGCATGACCTTGGTGAAAAAGTTTTGAAAATGGATTACATAGTCCGTTTACTCGAGATAGAATTCTTCTCACACACAGAGGTTGATTCTGGTGCGAGTAAATAAATTTTTTTCGACTTTCAGCAATTCGTATCTTGGAAACGAATTTCAATTAGCGTTCGTCATTGCTTTTGAATTTGCGGCGTTCATTTCCGCGGCTTTCGTTCACTACTAACGAGCATTTTTATTCGTTTTGTTCCGGAATAAAACCCTTTTTGCCGCATAAAGCGTGTGCCATTCATGTTCTTAAAAGCGACGAAAGAAATTAATTTTCCGAGTGAAGGTTGTAGGCATTAAATGCTTTGCTTTTAACCATCTTTGGTTGCACAAGATTAGAATGGAATCGCAACGATTGTGCGGATTTGGTTGTGTTCAACTACAAAGCAGAGTTGGCTAAAAGATTCATTAAATTCTTTCTTTAATAAATGTTATTTTCCATGCCTCTGCTTTAGAATGGAAAATTATCAAAATGTACGAGCATTTTGGGGACATTTCGAACAACAGTTATCCACTGAGATTTGGTTGGAACAAAAACTAGTTATTTTATTACTTAAAAATTGGTTTTAAAAGTTACTCAGTTCAATTTGGAGAAAAATCTCATATTTTCCCTACTTTAAGGGTCGGTCGAAGTGTATACAATTCATTTTAAATAATACGTGGGAATTAAATACGGATAAATACATAAATTTGATAAATTGTGCTTTGTAAAAAGTGCTGAAGAATTATTAGTTAATTTACATTTATTGTAAATTATGCCAGTATTTATATCCAAGTAAGCATCCTGCTAATTTTAATTTAGCTAATAATTTATTTTCTAAGTATTGTGGACTTTTATTCTTAACTATTCATATACGTAGAAGTCTTTGTTTTATGTAAATATTCCCTTTCGAATTCAGATCAGAATAAGATATTCGAATTTTAAGTAACTTAAATCACTTGATTTTAGAAATAAAATAAGTAAATGATGTTTATATGGATGACTATATAAAATGTATGTTAATCCTTTACTTACTTATATTTTTATATTTATAAATTTAATTTTATCTGCATACATTCCTAAATGGTTACACGAATGAAATTAGAATTCAGCAGAAAAAAAACACAAACGAAAAAATAACATACGGCCGCTTGAAATGGAGTATTTTGGTGCAATAGAGATAATTAATGAAGAACTCTTACCTCCTCTAGACAACCTTTGGCCCTATCAAGAGACTCGGCATCCGTAATTGAATATACGATGAGAAATGCATGTGCGGTTGCAATGCAGAGTCTTCTCATAGCAGGAAACTGCAGATCTCCCGCAGTATCCAAGAGGTCCACTTTCAACAAAGGATGTTCTCCAGGTGCAGTGTGTAGTCCTTGCTTGAAAAGCAATCCAGCTGCTCCTGTTAAAGCATTTGAAACAAACACTATCGTATTAAATTGTACGAAATGTTTTAAAATTCTTTCCGCTCCGATATTACCCCTACGAAATGTTTCCTACTGTGTATAGGGTCATTAAGGTCATGGAGATGATACGTAAGAAATATAGATTGAGATAAAAGTTTAAAGTACTCAGCATGTCTTTTTACGTAGATTCAACATTACGTCATGCTTTTCCACGTAATAATAACAATCAAGTTTATTAACTGGGAAGATTAAATAGCTATAAATGTATAATGAGTTCTGTGAGCATTTGAATGGAATGAATCCTGGAAAATATACGTCTTACTTTTAAATTAGTTTTTACTTCCACTAAATATCGTTCTAAATAAAATCATACTTATTTTAGACTCAGTTGTTTGTAAACCGTTACGTTAACAACGCTTGTTTTGTATTCATAATAATAATAATAATGAATTAAACTTCCTCTCTCCTTATATTTGACTCAAATCTACGTTCAACAATGGGGCACTTAAAAAGAAAGGATAAATTAAGATGCTCGTTTCCATAAACGGTTAAAGTTCTCGCATTTCATCTACGTTTGCATTCATTAAACTGGCTTGATTACGTTGTCATTGGGTATCCTATTAGGTCATTAGGAATCAGATGACACTTAAATCTTCACATTAGAAGTAAATGGGGTCATTTAAAAAAATTCTGCTTAATTTTCTGCGGTGGGTAAGATGAGGGAGATTTCAAAGCGACATTTGCTCGAACTTGATCTGGAAAGAAACATTGGGGAAGGCACACGAGGGGTTCACCCAGCACGCAAATAAAAAAACGCGAGGCAAAAAAAAATGTTTTTATCGAAATCTTGAATGATGAAACGAACTAGGGAGATGGCACGAAGATGAAAATAAAAAAAAGAACGCCGTAAGTCTGAAAAAATACGATGGCAGCAATGGGAATTTTCGGGACGTTTCATTAACTTTCGTCATTTTCCACAACTTTTTTTTTACTTTCAAAAAATCCGGAAAATCTTGACGAGCGCGGATATCTGAGTGGAATTCTAACACTTGTATTACAGTCCTAGCGAACTAACACTCCGCCACTGAGGTCGTCGGGGGAAATAGCATTACGAAAACTTACTTAATGAGGGTTTTTGGAATGGAAAAAGAGAAGGGACCGCGGAGAGAGATAAAGGCATTGTATCTGCAATTATCATCTAAAGCTGAAAGAAGTTATCACAAGAGGCCGAAATAACATCGTTTGGGTTTTTTTTGTTTACGTTGCTATGCGAACAAGAGTGACGTTTCTGTTATTTTTTAATATCCATGCACTCGGGGGAATTGGTTTGTTTTAAATTTTTGTCGATGCAATATAATTATACTTTAGTTAATAATAAATAATGCTAATTCATTTTTGAATCTTGCGATCAAAATGAGATCAGCACCCAGGAAGATTTTTTCAGTACTATTTCTTACCCTTATAAAGCATTTTTTTACTTTTGAAACCTTTTTATTAGTCTTTTCGATGAAATTAATAGAGTAGGGAAATAATCTCCTAAGAATTAGTTTCATCACAATATGGCGATCTCTTTAAGTTTTAACTCCCAGAATTATTATTGAATATATAACGGAAATTATCTGTGTTCTTCATTCATTCAACAAAGCTCCCACAAACATCTAATTATTGGATAATTATTGCGTAGTATTCAATCAACAATAGACGCACCATTGAGATTAGATTATTAGAATTATTTATCAATTTATATGTCTCGATAAATTAGTTTTAAGCGAATAACTTTCTCTACAAGCTTTTTAAGTAGAAAATCGATGATTCTAGGAATCTTGATTCGTCTTTCACACATTCAGAAAAACTAAAAAGTATAAAAAATAAAAGTTTTCTTCCTAACTGAAGGCTTTGGAAACCTCTCCCTTTAGCTCAGTGAATGCCGATTGAATCAGATAAATTTCCAGCTGTTCTCCGCAACCGATTTGCATTGCTCTTTCATTTCTGGAAGAGTTAATTGGACACATTCCTCTCTGAAGTCGATAATCCCCATGTGTCATTATCCGGGTTTCATTAAGCACAATTTTTTTTGGCAGAATCCAAGCGTTGGGAGTAAATGGTTTGCATTGATCGCACTGGGGCCTTTCTTAAACTCCTCTTTTAAAGGAAACAGAGAATACACGGTCGATATAGAATCGCAAGCCGCAATAAACTCATTGGAAGGAATCGAATAATTCCATTAATTGCTAGGCATTTTCTCAAATAAACAAACTTTTACGTATGCTGAATGTTCTCCTTTTTCCTCAACAAACAATACGTGTGTTCAATAATCATTTAATTTAAAAAATCACATCAACTAAATCTTTTATATTATACGAGAAGAGAATTCATTCGTCAATATTTAATCTCGCGTCATTAAATATACTATTTTCATTTTATGAATTCAATCTACCCATTGTGTAAGATGTAAGCCATGTTATACGCCTTTTCATTGCCAATATTACGTCCGTTACCAAGGAAATATTCTCCGAAATAAAGCTCTTTTCTCCACGTTTAATTTGTCTCAGATAGAGAAAGCTGCGTATATTTGAGAGAAAGTCTCATTTCTGTCGCTTTACAGCTACGGAAGCTTAATGCGAAGCACGTCATGCCTTCACTGCCATTTTCGAACGAAGCACAATGAATACTTCGCTGATGAGGCAAACAAGAATGAAGCAATTAACAATGCTTCCGCATTATTTGAGAGCAGAGGAAATTCTATTCACTGCTTAATTGTGAGTGAAAATTAAGCTGCAGATAGTTATGTTATTTCAGACGTCCATGAGAGAGCGAAAGCTGATCGAAGGCTTTTATGACCACCTCCCTCGACAATTCAGGTTTCACGTCATAATGGGTATTTTTTTATTTATACTTTTATATTTACGATTTTTTTGAGTGCACGTGCATTTTCAAAGATGTTTAATCTGCGTAATGAAATCAGCTTTCTTAGTTCTCATTACGTAACAGTGACAATGATATCGTATTTCGAAACTTGTTACTAATTTCATTTTCGAATGTGAATTGGTTACGTGATTTCAATGGAGGTCTAGCAAAAAGTAAGAATAATTGTATCAATTAATATTAATCTATATTATATCAATTAATTTACTTCTCTGACTGAAAACTATACTTTTCAATTTAAACTTAATTAAATACAATACATACGGTTTCAAAACATTTAAATAGGAATAACAATAATAAACAGGAAATTGTTCCATCCAACTCAAAATTTCTCTTGGTATCTGAAAAAATATTCACCTCATTCTTCAATTTCCCAGTTTTTATTTCGATCAATATTCTCTAGCTGTTTTGAGAAATTTCCAAAGCGCAATTTTCGCGAGGAATAGTTCAGTGCTAACCGATCGATTATAGAATTCAGCAGTACTTTTATTTACCGAACACAGGAACCAACTTTTTCCGCCTCACGTTTCCATCGATAAACAAGTTTTCTTGGACATCAGTTACAGGGGATTACTCGCAGGATGGACGTATCCTGGATTATGTTAACAGCTGACATTTAACATGCTTTTAACAGACGAGTGAGCTTTAAGCCTGGATATCGTAGGGAGGATAGCGAGTTCCCCGCTAAGAACAAGGTCGAACAAAAAGGCAAAAATGTTCTGCCTGTCGGATATAACTCACGAATCTTTCAACAATACTCGAAGGTAGATTTGGAGAGAGAAAACAATGAAATAAAAATAGAAATTCATCACCCATATTTATTTGAGCGTCAACAATAAAATGTTATAACGTTTAAGCAAGTAAAAAAACCTTCTTCTCTCTCTAACACTCCAGTAGAATCGTTGGAGGGCCGTAGACTTTAATTCTTCTCTAAAAATCGATAGATTTAAGATTGAGTAGGAGTTCCAAAAGGTGGTTTTTAATCTACGATCTTATTTAATAACAGTTCTACAGTTCTGTTGGAAGTTTTTAATCTCGATATGGACGTGGTTTAGAGAAAAATGGGTATAAATTACTTGATAATAATAATAATTAATAGTTTGTTTACTTTGACAATATAGTTATACACTTCGTAACCAAGGAGATGTTTTATCCTATGTAAATACTTCAATTAATTTACTAAGAAAGAATCAAAATGCGACAAAGGATAAAATAAACGTATAGAAAGCTATTGTTAATAATTTGATTGGAATAAATGAACATTGGAAGTTCAAGCTTCTAGGCCAAAATTCATCCATCTCATACGAAAGATGATTGGCAACAACAGGGGATTGGAGCAGGATTCACGATAATCAAGTGAACAGGGGAATAACTCTCGGCTGGAGAACCATCGAACGGAACGCAAATATTTTGAAACCAAAAATGTCAATGATCTCGAAGGGAAAGGTCTTCGACGCAGCAATAACCTTGTGACTCAACACAAGGCGAAAAAAAGTATGGATGCTCGGAATGACAAAAAAAAAATGAAGTGAAAAGAAAGCATCTTGACGAGGCTGATGATAAGGGGAACAGAAATAATAGTTTAAGATAAGATGACTGAAATGGATATGGGCGGACCATAAGGAGAGGGTACGAGACATCTTCTTGGATGTAAACATTTCTCAGTTACATGCCGAAAGGTCGGACAAGGGAAAGAAAATGATAGAAACAGATGGATAAAAGGAAAGAGTATTCAAAATTGATGTGAAATACATTACAATCTTTCTATTTGTAGCTTTATATACTTTTCCTCGTAACAAGAACATATTTATATTATATTATTATATGTATTTAATTAATTTGCCTGAATATATGCGTCGATATATACGAAACACTCCATTTTGATATATGAATCCAATCTCCCACGATATACGTGAACAAGGCTCGCTTGCTCGAAAGCATGTATCCACCTCGATATATCGACTTGCCTCTAGGATTGCTGTGCCTTATAAATTAGGAGAGTATCGATTTCTCGGAGGTTCTTGAACTTTTCGCGCTCAAAAAAACGGCTAATCATACTTCACGTAAGTTCACGCTGTTATTACGGCGGTTCGTATCACGTAGAGCGAGATTCGGAACGAAATTGCAAGTACAGTGAAAGGAACGTGGCTGTCACAGGTCTGGATAGCAACGGAACTCCGTTTCCAACTCCATCAAACTCTCTGGCGGCAACTTGTTAAGACGATTTCTGACAGTTAATTAATTTGACCCCAAAACGAAAATAGCCACCCAAGTTGGTGGCGAGCTTCTGGTTGGTTAGCGTCCTCGGACGCAGCAAGTATTAGACTCTTGATGGGAAAGTATCGAACAGATGCGGAGAGCTTCTGGCTATGCTAACGAGAATAAGATATCAGTTCCAACAGTCACTCCATCAAAAGCTTTAACTCGTTTTCCTCCTGAGATATTCAGAAGGACTTCTCATAATGTCGATCGACGCTTCCCATGGCTCTCCGTTGAATAAATTAGATGTAAATCTCTTTACTTTAAAGGATAATCTTTTCAGGACTGACAGTTTGGCGGAAGGATCGGAGCAATTCTTTTT
Organism: Pantala flavescens; assembly: GCA_020796165.1. Classification (NCBI taxonomy): domain Eukaryota; kingdom Metazoa; phylum Arthropoda; class Insecta; order Odonata; family Libellulidae; genus Pantala; species Pantala flavescens. The sequence goes on along the minus strand of CM036879.1, from coordinate 13,270,884 downwards.
TTAAAGCGACGAATAAAGGGATTTCGGGTACAGACTGAATTATTGCAGCGAAGAAAGAACTAAACCATTTTTGAATTAAAGGGATCGAATAATTACTCTTCGAAATAGTTTCAACAATCGCTGATGAATTGTTGATCGGTTCTTTTCTTTTGTTGTAATTGTTAAATTGTCTTTTGTTTTCATAAAAAGTAAATTGCGTCAAATACATTAATTATAGACCTCAGATAAAGTATAATCAAATATATTACTCAATCATATAGAATGTGTCGTATTATATAGAATTTTTTGTTATTAATTATAGAATATACTTAAGTTGTAATATTAACTTATATAAATATATCATAATAGAAGAAATATGGATGAATTAAAAAAATAAGTAGAGTAAATATGAAGTAAATAAAATATAACTGAAAAATTTTGCGATAAGACGGATTTCTGTCGCTCAAAGCTAACAAACGTCCGTTTACCTAGACATTTAATTAAAATAATCTATTCGTTTGCTCACCCGAATATCAAAAAACGCCAAACGTTTGTGGCTAACAAGGTTTATGTTTTTTTGGGAGCTTTTATATCCTCTACAGGAAAATATATAACGAACACTCTTTAGACATTCGCGGAGAAATTAGGTTAATGCAGATATCTTGCATATTTTACTTGCTCTCTTCTCAGTGGAAACTTTGTTTGGGTGTTAATCTCCTTCATTTGGATAGAGGACGGGATTAAAAATTAAATTCGGAGCAACTTAAAGAAAAATGAGTCACGAAATTATTCAACGTCTCTCCGGTAAAGCAGCCAAAGATAGGAAGATTTTAATGAATATTTATAGTGCGATTAAGTTAATTAGTATAAAATAAATAAAGAGTTGCAGCGGGTTCGCCAATCATGGATCGAAATTCGAGTTGAGAAATGATTTATTCATGGTTTATATTTTAAATTTGGATTTTCAAACGATTAGGAGATACTTGGACTATAAATTTTTACGTTTAGTCCATCTCTAAATAAGATTGTTAACAATGATATTATTTTGATCGAAATTCATAATCAATAATGGAAAGTAGATAATTCATACGCATTCGATTTCAGCACCGTTTATTGATGTAATTAATTACAGTTTTAATTAATTAATACGGCAAAACAATTAAGAGATAAACAAAGCATTTGGGAGGGTTTTTGCATGTATAATTACGAAATAAACGTGACGTTAAACTATCTCTCATGACGCTTAAACTCAGTGCATCAGATGAGAATGCATTCCTACATTTATTAGAATAATATAAATGAAACCTAGTATGAACAATTTAGAAGTAAGGCACGAGTTTTTAATCATGTCCTAATTTAAAATCACCTTCCTACTTTGAAAGGTTCTTCATGCGGCTTCTTCTATCCTTCAAAGTACCTACAAGAAATAGATTTAAAGTTACCTCAAATAAGATGCAATCCTCTTTACTAATGGAGAGAATTTTCTACTCTATGGAACCTTTAGAGAACTAAGAAACTTGAATGCACCCCTTAATCACTCCCTTGGAAATTAGAATTCAGTTATTTCGGAATCCATGCGCGTTAAAAAAAATCCGTAAACGTAATTCGTAAAACGATACTCCGTAGAGAGAGATTAAAAAAATTGCCCTCGTAGAGAGTTTACACGTGGGAAGAGGAAAATATTCGAGAAAGAATCTCAATTGTCAAACGTTTCATAAAATGAAAAAAATTGAAAAGGCTTCCGTATAGAGACTGAGAGAGAAAAAAAAGATTAAAGCCCTCCGTTTTTCGGATGCTCGAATTTTCTTCCCTCCCACGCTTTCTGGCCTTATTTTCCGGATAGTGTACCCCACCCATAGGATTCCTTCTCTCCATCAGCGAGGGGCTGATCGATTGCTCCATTCATGACGTCTTCATCCGAGCGAATTTGAGAGAAAAAAAAGTCTCCTCTTTCTTTCAACTCCTCGACATGCAATGTGTATATATATGTGTATATATAATATGTCTATATATATGTAATATGTCCCTCTCTCAAAACTGCACTTCCACCACTTCGTGGAAGGGCGATTCTTTTTATACTCGGTCCAATTAGTCAGCGCGAAATTGTCAGATGTTACCTACTTCGTTACACGTATTGAAAGCTTCTCTCTTCTCTTTTCTACACCGACCGTAGGACTGCGCTGAAGTGGGGAAGGTTTGAATTGGATTCGGTGTCGCGAAAATCTCTATTTTTGAGGTCGAGAATTTCCTCTTTTGCGGGTTAGAAGAATGCCGGAGACGCCTATGAACAGGTAGTTCATCTCGGAGATATAGAGGGAGGAAAAGAGAGAGTTGACATGAGATAAAATCCGTCATTTATTCCCGTGTTACGCTCCGGTGAGCAAGCAAGAGGGGTCCGTGGAAATAAAAAATTCTCGACGCATCGGTTACGAGTGCCACGGCAAATAATCGTTGAAACAAAGATTTATATTGTTGAATTTTTTAAAAATTTTTTCGATTCTTTTTTTTTATTCGCGGTTCGTGAGGATTGTTCAATAGGAATATGAATTTGAATGATGGAAATTGGACATGATTTCTTACTTTAAATCAGGTTCAATTTGTAGCATATTGAATTTATTGCTTAATTATAAAATTGGCATTCATAAAATTAAGAATTAAAATAAAATTTGTTTCTTATTTAAGTTTAATCTACGTATATATTTTATTAAATGCTTGAATCATATAATGTAGGACAAATCATGTTGGAAGAGATCATAGAAAGAAGTAAATCAATTGTACACTTGTAATTTTGTCTACTTTAAAATTTATTCTTGGAAAATTGACCGTAATTTAATGTTGCATATTTTATATAATCACCCAGTTATACAGTGATTTAGTTGGGATTTCTCGAAACAACTGGTTTATATAGTAATCGTTCTAAGAATATTAGATTCCAGCGTTTAACAATAATATGATAATGATGATGATAATACGCATAATTATTTAGAGTGCTCTATGAATTTGTTACGAACTAAGCAATATTAAAAGACTCGAATTTCGTGTTAAAAAATTTTTAACCCCTCCCTATTATGATAAATCCTGCTTAACATCAAGCACTCCATAATAAGCTGTTCCAGTCTGTTTTCTTATACAGCCGTCAGAGTCAACAGCGACAAACAGTCTATCGGTTGCTAATACTAGTATACATTATAAACAAAATAATAATTTTTTAACCTGTATAAAATTACTCTCTCACGAAATAATGTTGTCAAAATCACAGTGGCATTTATAATGATTGGTTGCAGAATGCCATTTTTACGAGGTCGATAACTTGAAAAATACTCTTCAAGCCTTAATTTTACTTTAAGAGCATATAATTAGTAATTTATAACTACTCTATTACTAAAATAAAGTGTAAATAAAATTAGTGACAATCTGATGAATCTATCAACAAAGAAATTCAATGTATCAATGAAATATAACAGAATATCAAATAGATATTCGTACATTTAAAGAGTAATCTATCAATAGATTTTATGACCAAAATAAATTGTCTGAGGCATTAAAAACTTTAGTTTCTCGCTGAATTAAATATCTCGTTTCAGCGTGATATAATAAGGGGTTCAAGTCATCGGTATATTTTAAAACCTTTCACTGTCACCGATCCGATATATTGGATCTCTGGTAATGGGGGAAAACTGCCACAAGCCGATATATCGGCCCTCCCTCGTCTTTCTCAGGCTCTGCGTCCGAGAGAATAAGTTTATCCCTTATCTCCAAAGATAATACAGATTCACCAAAAAAGCATCAAGCTAATCAAGTTACCTAAAAAAATACGATCATAACCCCCATTAGCTAAACATTCCTGGGTCCAAAAGTATCTCTAAAGCCTTCTAAAAGAACCTTAAAAACGTATAGATCAGGGATGACGCTAAAAGAGAAAATAAAACTGTTTCCTTTTTATTAAGAGGATAATCCAGAGGAAATTCTTATCGAGTCAGAGATACTTCAAAAAATATCATATTCCCAATCAATGATTAGCTTTATCGATGATGTCACAGAGATACAAGTGGATTCATTACATAAGGATATCTCCCCGTCAGATTTTCATCCCAAAAATAAAATCCCAAAATGGTTTTTTCAACTCATCGATGGGATCTTTCCCGAATATCACTCCTTAAAATCTTTGCAACAATGCTTTTCTAGCGAATTTGAACCTTCTTAACAATACAATACTGTATCTTGTTTTCATATACGAACAACAATGTCAACAATAATGGGTTTAATTTCAAATTATCGAAGGTTAAATAATAGTGGAATATATAACTATAACTGACCGACGCTACAATGCTTAATATTTATACAATTGTGTCTAAACTTTTTATTTAAGCCTTACTAAGTAAGTTATTTTCACCTTACTTAACTACCTACTGACTAACAGAGATATTTTCACCTTCCCTTACTCATTGTACTCAATTATCAATTTTCTACGTTTGAAGTCAGGCTAATTGAAAAGCCTTTTTATTTTTAGTGTATTCCTAGTAATTATAAATTGCAGAGATAATTACTTCTCTGACCTTAAACAATAATTAAAAAATCATGGCCTTACACTTTCATATCAAATGGATTGCGAAATTGGAAATTAACTACTAGAGATCACAATACACGATGAATATCACCATGTTCAAACTAGTAATTGAAGTGTTTTTGGATTAAATATCTTTTCGGGATAAAGTTCTTATATTATACAGTACATACTTATATAGTACATATAGTAAATATAGTAGTACTATAGCATATATAATGAATTGTACGTTTTAATGGTGTTAAATACTAAAAAATACTTCAATTTTAGGATGTAAAGCTTCAAGATCTTGTTCAAAAAGTTACATATAGTTGATAAAAACTCCTTCTCCATAAAGTTTTAGGAAACTCTATTCTCTTCTTAACCTTCATGTACATCATAAATGCAGAACAAAAGGAATGTTTAAATCCAAATCATCGGGGACAATGTCCTTTATTCATCATAAAAAGTCTGTTTTCGAGTGTCATAAAAGTTTCTAGACCGGTCATTAAAACTTTTTAATATTTACTCATCCGTATGTCTAAAGCTCTCAAAAAGTTCTTTGTCCTCTCTTAAATCAATAGCATTAAATGGTCAAATTATTTAGAAAAGAATGTTAAAAGCTCTCTTTCTTTAACATAACCGAAGAAGTAGATTCGTATTGCTGTAATCTGTAATTCTTCGTAACGATTTGAAGGCCGAGGCTTTGATGTAGTGAACTTGAGACTACCTCAACCGCAGCGTGATAACCTTTTGAGGTAATCCTCGTTTCACCACAATTGTAACACCCCTAAAGCTTCACTTTTGATTCCTAATTTTGTTTTTATTCCGCATTTTCATCTCACGTAGGCAACCGTAGCCTTCCCGTTGTTTTTGTTTACTTGGATATTTACGAGAGAGCAAAAAAGGGGTTAGATTTGATCTGATTATCCCAAAATACAGCTTTGTTGTACAGAAAGACCCCGCTAAACGCTGTTTCAGTATAACGCTGTTTTTCTGGAGTTACCCTAAATCGCACACTGTATTGATACTCGTCGTATATGTGTGCAAAGGAAACGACAATGCACCAACCGAATCGGTGCACTTTATAGCGACGGTGATATATAGATACTATGTATTTTTTCCACACTCTTTCGTTAGTTTGTCCAGAAAAAGTTTCCAACTGCATTCTCCTCAGTCGCAATCCCAGTAAACAAAATAGCTTTCCTGCGTCACAATTGTTTTATTTGTTCTCATCAAGTTGTATAAAGATATAAACATAATATTTTATTGTGATAAATTCAGCAAGAACTTATAAATTTTCTTATTCTTTGTTCTTTTCGCTTATCCCCATCACATATTTACGTATATACGCATTGCGTTGCCTCGTTTAACGCTGTTTCGTTTAGCGCTCGTTTAAGTTATTGGAACGTATCCTCCGCGTTAAGCGGGGTCTTACTGTATAGTACTCGATGGATTGACCATCTTACTCACCTCCGGATGGCGATCCTTGATTTAGTTGGTGTAGTGACGGGTTGCGGGCAAGTTTGAAGTCCCGCGTATAGAGGTCCTCAACAGTCCGCTTGTGTCGCTCGGGGAATGTTCGGAACAGAAACCGTTGCAGAATGCTGCTCTTACCCACGCCTGCGCCTCCCAGAACCACCAACCGAATTCGTTCCTGATCCACCATCTGCATGCAGAGAAAAAATATACATATATTATATATATATATAATATACATATATATATACATACATAGGGCCATCCTCGAAACACGGTCGATCCCGCACAGACGCTAATAAATAAATCCGAAGGCGCTTGTACGAACACCTATCCTTTGTCATCGATACGAAGATGGGTGTCCAACCTGTGGCACGTATAGTAGACGCTAAAGGATTCAGATCAGAATCCTAAAGGGAGAACAGCTTGTACTGTCTAGATTTCGTCATCTCTTACGATTTTTAGATTAGGATTATTTTTTGTTTGTTTGGTGGTTAAATTTCAGTTAGTTATTGAAAAGTTTAATGGTTATAATTTCGTGCTACGTAATACGAGCGTAAGTATTTGAATAATTAAATTATTAAAGATTTTGCGATAAAAATTAACTACATATTTCGTATTAAGAACTAAACTTTTGATACGTTAAGTAATTGTATATTTATTTACGTATATTTATTTATAATATATTTATATACATAAATATCCGTTGTAAATAAATATAAGTATATTTGTTTTGATATTAGACGCATACAGTACCAAATCCACGTAAAACAAATTAATTCACGATTAAAGACGTATATAAATTCATAGATTCATTAGGTAGGTACAGGTCAGAGTAATTCCGTGTCTTAGAAAAGGTCCATCCAATTAAATGGCCCAGCAGTTACGTACAATGGTTTTCAATGAAATGATTCATCACCCTGTCGACGTTAATTATTCTCCCCTATCGATACAATGCCGTCCATCAAAGATTAAGGAAGGATGTTTTCTATTAACTAATGGGATTGAGATCTTGTTCTGATTGACATAGCTGTCACGAAAGTGATGGATATTTGCCTTTTTTGGTCCTCCTTTGATCGCTTTCTCTCCGCAGAGATAAAGGAAGTGCCTAACACCAGAGGTCGCCTCATCCGCTACTCAAGCATATCGTGTTTCTAATGAGGCTGCCGAAAATCCTCGAATCTGTAGCGATAAAAAGTGATGACGGTGAATTAAAGACTTCGGAATATGTTAATAAAATCTACGTCATTAACTGTCATCGGATCTTGAGGAAAATTAACTGCTGAGTGATTAATTGCTGGGAGAGCGGGCAATGGAGCCTTTTTTTTCTGTATTTTTTTACGCAAGGCAGAACCTTAAAGGTTACGTTTGAGAGGCGTAAATTTTCGGTGAAGGTTTGTAATGCATTTAGCTCGGACTGTGATTTTTTCAGTTGTATATCAAATAATTAAATTTAGGAGAAAACTGTCAACTATGAATTACGGTAGAGATGATATTTATACATATTAAATTACTGAATCTATATCGAAAAAATGTAAAGATTGGAGTTAGTTTCCAAGAAAAGAATTAAATGAAGTTGAGCATATTTATATTTTGAAACTCAAGAATATATTGAATGAGAGAGTCATAAAACTTGTAACAGGTACATCCATTAGAAACAACGTCTGTTTTAAATGTAATGAGAAGGGTATTTGTATTGAAAGTTATATATCCAATGATAATTAATACAGATATTATGAAGCAACGTTGAAAAATCATAAACAACTCTTAACCTTTTAATAATACTTTATAGTATTGATAACGATGAACGCTAGTGATTTTTGGTTTGCATAACATAGTAATACGCTATTGTAGGTTACATTATAGAAAGAAATAAGGGTAATACTCAGTAATAGATTTTTAAGTTTCATACGTTTTTATCAAACGGAGAAAGTCCATTAATTACCCACGAAACAATGAAGGATAATATTCTAATTATTTCGATAAACATGCGAATTAATCCTTAACTTTTAAATGAAAAATTACAATAATGTATTATCGAATATTTTGATTCCTAGCAACAAAAAAACAATTCACAAATCCTTAACTTTTTAATGAAAAATTACAATGATGTAATCGGATATTTTGCTTCCTAGCAACAAAAGACACAAACAATTCACAAATTATCGACTAATCATTAAAAAAATATATCGAGTGAATCTTTTGAGAAACCGTCTTTTATTTCGAGTTTCCGTAGTTTACCCACGTATCAGATTCATGAACAATCTGATGCGGCTGAACGAAACGGGATAAGAGTTGAGGCATTCTTCGGATTCCAATACCTCCAGGAACTCCACGAGGTGCTCAGTGGATCCGTAATTAACTCCAGCAAACATTTAATTGAAAAAGCGAACGTAAAAATTCACTGGGCGTTTAATAATCAGGGGATGTTTCATTTTCACGCGATCAATAACATTTTCGAAAAAAATTATCAATTCATTTTTGTAATCCTTTCATCGTTCCAAATAAACTACAACAGGTCTACGTATATAAATACCAAAACAAAATTATACTTTTCGCCGCTTCCATTATTCATGTATGCATATCAGGGAGTCAATTTCTGACCGTCTTTCTCTGTGTCCGCCCCACCCCAAAAAACTGCCTACGAAAAAAATCTTCGCTGAAAGATATGCGGTGAATTTAATAGAGTAAAAGAACGGGAGCTTTCGGGAGAATGGAAACTCGGGATATTGTTTCTGAAGAATTCGAACCCAGGGGAGAATCTTGTTTCTGCAGCGTTTACAAGCGATCTTTTTCGATCCAGAAATTTCGCATTTTTTCGTTACCAGACGTTGGAAGTGCGTCTAATAGTCTAAAATGCGCTCCGTTTTATCGCTTAAATATTTTACCGTCGCTTAGCAACGCACTTTACTAAATTTCAGAGTTTTGAGAGATTTAATTTTTTAAGCGTTTATTAAAAGAGCATTTGAGAAGTGAAGACTAGATGAAATACATATTATAATATATTTATTTATTTATAATCATACTTATTTATAACGTTATTTCTCCGTCGATATTTAAATTAACGTATATACATAGTATATAAACATATTATATATTGTTAAGTAATGTATAACTTCGAAAGTAACGTAGAAGGAAAAATAATCTACTATTGTATTCAATGGTACACAAGACGCACTTCTATTCATTTACTATATATAAGTAAATTAGTAAGTATAATATAAGTACAACTATATTAAATTATGATATAATTATTAGAGCTGAATACTTTAAAACTTGAATCAGATTAATAATTTCTTGGATTAAAAAAATTATCTTACGTTTAGAAGATAACTATTAAAATAATTTTATTTTTATTATTAAATTTGACGTACTTAACGTCGCTACTATCTAAAATTTCAAATATTTCGTGCAGAAAATGTTCGAATTATCTATTAGGAAATACGTAGTTTTAAAAATACTCGAGTAATTTTCGATTTTATTATTTTTATAAAAAATTGAAATAGATCGTAACAGAGGCTTTGTACCGTGATATTTTTATAAATAAATGCCGATATTAATACTCAATATCAGATTTTATCTCGTTAATCGATAAATAAAGACTTACTGCAAGATCTACTCGGCATCTAATTTTCATATAAGACGTCGTAAATCAACAAAAACACAAGTATCGCAGAAGATTGGCCGTCGCAAGATAATACGATCCCGTCTGAACTCTTTCGGATCTAATCTGCAGTGCGCGTGGGGACCACGAGTGAGTTTACCAAGGTTTCATCAGAGCTTCCGTATCGATCCCGGGACTCTCAAGTCTGCGACCATATTTCACCTTATCGGAGACTTCCGAACACCCTTAGCCAGGAAAAGCTGCTTTAATAAAATAGAACGAAAGGATGTTATTGGGCAGTTATATCGGCGAGAATGAATTATGGCACACGGAGGCATCTATTAGGTTCATTTCGGACCATAACTGAAGGAGACGGCGTAAAATGACTCCGGAGGTAAATCCTGAGGCCAGTGAAGGAGATTTGATTCGAGATAAAAATAAAAGATCGATATGTCGATTTGAAGCAATAAGTTCTCCCTCCTAAAGATCGACTCGATTTAGTTTTGTTGCGTTCGCATAAAGATTTCTCGATTTCCTTTCATAAAAGGAATGCTTATTTTGATCGTAACTGTTGCTAAGAGATTTAGATAAATAAATAATAAATTTATCGTATAAATATCTAAATGTATTTTTATTGAACGCGACGTAATTTCTATATAAATTATAATAATCAATATCTTATATTATTTACGATACATATTACGTCAGTTAATAAACATATAAATAATTTTATTCCTACCCAAAAGTTTATCCTTCTATTTTCATCGCTTAAATGACGTTCAATACTCAAAGACCCTTTCTATTTTTATCTTATTTGAGTTATACAAGATTATAATCGTGACTTGGATCACCCGAAATATTTTTACGAGATACATTTTTCCTCATACAATTCCTGATTCAGAAAACTCCGTCTTTTCACTCTCTTTCTTTACCTCTTAAATTTTTCTATCTCGCTGCCCCAGCTTCCGAAATCGGAAGAATATGTATCAGATTCCACCACAATCTTAATTCAAGTTCGTCCAAGCGTGGCGCGCATAATTTGTACATCGCTGGAGATCTGCTTTGAAGATGGGTCCATTAACTCTTTGGTAGGATTAATAAAAACCATACACTATGGGAAAAAAAGGTTTTCATCGTCCCTTTCTCATCCCTCTCTTCTAACATCAATCGCGCATCATTTGCTAATCGTATTATTATTAATCGTATCCATTGGTGAGTAGTAAGTACTTTGCGTTAATTAAGTACGGTTGGTCAAAGGAGGAAATCGAGCGGTATTAAATTATAAAAAGTAAACAGAATGATCTAAAAAACTATTCCATATATTTTTACATCCATAGATAAAATATTGTTTTTGTGCAAAATGTACTAGAGTATATTAAAGTTATATATTTTTAATAAGTTCATCACGAACAGCTAAAATTTTAATGTAAACTATAGAAGAATACAGATCCTGGCAAAAAGGAAAATATTGTGTCCATGTAATTGAAACTTAAACCATTATGGTCTCTCATTGTTCCATTAAATTTTTTGCATTTGAATAAAACAAACAATTCTTTGCTTGTTAATTTCGCAATGTACAATATTTTATAATATATGTGTATTATATTCAATAATCAGTGTATAAAAGAATACCAAGGTAAAAATTTGTATGAATAATGAATTTAGAGTTACTTATTTCCACTTTGAAATTTGAAGTCATAATCAGCTAAGCGATACTTTTCCAAAGTTTTGACTATTGAATTTTTTGTTAAACGTCACCTTCCTGCTTCAGTTGGAAAAACTGACTTTTAAAGTGACGTAAATGAAGGACAAACATCAAGCCTTTTATCTAACGAACTTAATAGCCACAGTTAACAGATTCAAGTTCTATATATAGAGATCAGATTATCCGCAAACTTTAACGCTGACTGAACTAACTTTTAAGAATTCGTAAACTTCTACCTAGCTCCATCATCTTTTAGCAAAATTTCCTCAAACGAAACACTTCGAAAATTCTTGAATTATAGCGAAACTTTTAGTTTGCTTAGTAAGGTAATTGTATATTTTGAAGAAAACAAATGCAAAAAATAAGTGAATGAATTAATAAAGACGTACTGTTGCGCATTTGCCATGCAAAGTCGATTTCCTTAGGGTTACGGAAACATTTTTGGGCTAAAATTAAAATCACGCGAGGCTCTCGTAAAATTTCATTATTTATAGGGGAAGATTATGTCAACGAAGCAAAACAGAAAATTTCGCCTTTTGATAAGAGTCGTGATGAAAAATAGTCTAGCCGAAAATTTGAAATATGAGAAAAATTTTTATAACGTTACAATTCCGATGTATTTATTATTTTTATAATTAGAAAAACAGAAAACATATTTTTGTTGTAATAGCATCAGCATCAATGAGGTCATGAGATTATTAACGAAATTTTCGTTCGTAAATTAGATTTCTGCAATGAATCCTTTATCAATTCATCCAAATTGAAGCTCGTCGCATGACGAGATATAATTATTTGTTAAAATAAATACTCATCAGGATTCACCTTCAGATGATTGAATTAAAGCGAGATAGAGCTAAATACACGGGGCTTTTAGTGAATATTGATCTTTACGAAAAGGAAAGGAGAAATAAGAAACAGAAATCGATCGTGTTTCAAGAAAAATTACTCTTCTATTTCTCCTTTAATTTTAATCGGAAATTATAAGGATATTATTCTCTGCCCCTACAGTTATCCTATATTCTATTGCACTACATTTCAGTGAATATTATTCATTTTTTAATTTGTATATACAATACGATATCTGTATTCATGTAAATTATTTCGTCACGCCCTTCAAAATATATCGTTTTCTCGAGTGAGAATAATTTTATTGAAAACATCGGAATTCATTTTGAAATTCGACATCAAAATGACTACTGATTACCATGGTAATTGTTATTTTTACGTATCCATGAATATAAAATGTTTATTGATCAACAACGACCTGTTAAGAATTTGGTAAAAGCAATTTGGGAGGGAAGTAACAAAGGCCAACCATCAATTGTATCGAAGGTGGAAACACCCCTTCGATTTGGGCGCGCGGAATAGATGACGTAATCCTTACGTAGCAAATGCGCATGTCTTCACGTAAGGTTTAAAACGATTGGCCCATTGAATTCAGTAGCAGTGCAGTACTTTTAGTCCAAGGGCACATTATTGAATATTCTTGGAGAAGAGAATACAGAAGCATCTTACGTCCTACTATCGACCTGATCGTCTTCTCACCTGCTACTTAATTATGAGGAAATTTGATATCTTTTCAGGAGCTCCTCTCTCCCTTTGGTAATCATAAACAGATAAATTTTCCTCCGCCTCTTTCGCGTCTTTGACGAGCGTTAAAAAGGAAGATATCGTCAACTCGGAAAATCAATTGATTTTTAAGACGCTGCCTTCTAACTCTGTCACTCCTTCGACTCATTATCCTTCAGAATGTCAAAGGTAAATTCGTCACTAGAAATACATCCAGTTTTTAAATATTTAAAAATTGAGATTTTCGGAATAATTCAGCGAAATTTCTTACGATCATCGATCACAGATAAATTTACGCAAATTGAATAATTGTACAAATATATACCGTATTTTCATGATGAATAATCGTAGTTTTTCATTACTTTTTGTGGATTGGTAACACAAATAGAAAATAAAATGAAGTATTATCTTATAAAATATAGAACAATATTGTCGTTTTAAAATTCAATTATCTCAAATGTAGACAATTTTACAAAAAAGATATCGTAAAAAGTTTTAAACAGGGATACCTTTTTGTTTTAAAGTTAAAACCGATCCACTAATATCATAATTAAATATACGAAAAACACAATATCAGGAAGTTTTAGACAAGCTTTGGAACACGATTTCTCTGCATGCTGTTTTGAAAATATTATTTACATAACAACACTCTCTAGAAAAAAAAGATCATTTATATCTTTCAATAAGTTTTAAAATTAAAAGAAATTTCTTTGGAGAAATTTCGATGGAGTTTTAGTCACAGCTCTTGACATTCTAAGTACTGAAAGTACAAGAAGCACGTAACCAAAGTCACTCACTCACTGAATTATTATACTGCAGTCGAGCCAATCGTATCTCTCGAGTAACATTGCAAACACCCGATTCATAACAGAAGCTGCGTAGGTATACCATTGTAATCGTTCGGAACAACGGGAATACTAAATATCTGACTAAACAACTGTACTCCACGCTTGGCAGTTCTGCGGTGTGAAGCCTTGTTACCGTCAGTACATTAATCTGCCTCTCTAAAACTCAAACATCGACACCAGACGTATTGTTATACACGGTACATTTGAAGACAGAAAACATTTCCTCTCCATTTCTGTAACATATCCACTCTCCTATCCACCTTCCTTCTGAAATAGATGCATGCGTATCTTCATGTACCAATCGGATAAAAATAATATATACGTAGTTATTTCGATGATTTACGAAAATAATTGAATGATTATTTGAGTTTTTCAACCAAATATCGCAAAATAAAATCTTCCAATTAAGGCTTAAAATTTAACATCGTAAATCAATCGAATACTTACACTTTATATCATTAAATATTCCCACAAGAAAAGACAAGCAAATTTACCAAGATCAAATCAATTTCTGTAATAAACAAATATGCAGGGTATATTATGCTCTTTAATAATTTTTCTCATAATAAATAAATATTGATTGAAAAAAGATGTATCTTCGACTCTTGTTAAATCAATTATATGTTGTTACACAATATTATATATTGTAAATATAAATCTTTTACATTATAAAACCGACAAAAGCAAAAAATATTTTTTCGAACTGTAGAACTCAATCATCTGTACATTAATTAAGTAAGGATCAATTGTCGGCTATATTTTCATTTCCTTAACGCATCATCTCATCAGATAAACATCACAATGGATACTCTTATTCATATGTATCATTAACTTAAATTAAAAACATCAAGAATCCAATCAATAATTTCATTTTAAACTCTTCTGATTTAATTAAGTATATTCGATGGCTAATTACTCAAGCATCGTTAAGTGGATGAGAGTGATACTTGATTTGCTTACAATATCATTGAGTTTTAATTAGTTCTCCAATAAAAAAATTATTTATTATATCAGTTGTTAATTAAATGCTTTTATAGAATTTTTAGTTTTTTTTATGATAACTAAATGCATTTGAATAATCGGTGGGATACATATTCCTCGAACCTTTCTTTCGGATGTAGACCGTGTTACGACACACTTCGAAGTTTTATCAGCACTGATAAAAGTGCTGCGACAGCTTTCAAACTCGTCCAATCCCTTTGGATTTCATCCGGGAACTCTTTTATCAAAATCGTACGAGCTACTTTCCTTACTGTCTGTTCATATGCTGAAAAGTAAGTTGAAGAACTGCTGACATTTCATAGTCTTCTTCTCATACGTTAGATCAATCCTTGTGAGCTTCATTTGATTTTCAAATTTAGAAATTCCTATCGTAAAAACCTAAAAAGCTATTTGACGTTCTGATTAGAAAATTAAAATGAGTCACCAATAGTTTCGTGTTCATATGAAGTATATAGCAGTAAGTATATGAAGTAATTATTCATGACCCTGCCATTTTCTTAATTATACACAACTATCGACAAAAATTCAAATCTTTCAAAATGAAAAGGCAACCAATGTTAAGTCAAGAAGGAGAAAATTCGACATTTAGTCGTAAAAAATCTACCTTCAACGAAATGAAAACTTAAAAACATATATTTTGATAAAATTAAGAAAAAAGGTACATCTCATTAATATATACACACTTAAATGTCACTCCTTATCGATTGAATAATATAGTGGAAAAATTTCTTGTAGCATAATAATGTGGAATCTAAATTTATGAATGTAAAAATTTGCAAATATGGAGAAAACATATTATGTTTTATTATATCATTTGCCTAGATAATGATTCGAAAAAGGTTGATAGAAAAATGGGAGAGGGAATAAATAAACCTTGTTAGGATTATTAAACTGTAAAAATACAGCTAGCTGTACCATGTAATGTGCTAGCATGTAAACTGTTAATTTGTAAAAATCTTGAGCAGAAGAGGAGAGAGTTCTTCGCAAGAAATTATCATTTTCTTTCGTAATATTATGACGTCCATGCGTGCTAGGTATTGCGCGAAAGGAAATGTGGAGTTGCTAGAAACCAAATTAGGATAGGACAGAATATGTTCAGTAATACTGCAACTGAATACTGCACTATAGAGCAAAGAAGTACGGAGTTCATACGTTCCTTATAAGAAGCCACTGAATTATGACATAAACTTCTTAAACGTAATTAACTCCGAACCAAACAGTTTCAGCAGAGAAGAGTTTTTTTTTCGCAAAATACGGAAAAAATTGCTTTTGGAGCAAGATACGTAGATATTGTCGCTGCCCGCAGCTGGTCGGGTGATTTTTTAAACTGGTTATCGCGGACTGTGGCTTAATATAACTGAAAGCTATCTTAAAAAGGAAGGGTGTGGGGTGTGGCGTTTGTTATGATAAGAGCAAAAAAAACGTAACTGCGCTTTATTTAGAGTACTAAGCCGGATTAAGGGAAAGTACTGCAGCACCCATATCCATTGCAGCATCCCCAATGCACCCGAGCTTTTATCGTGCCGCACCACTTCGTTATTCCCGTGGGGAGCGGGAAACAATGCGACTTTTGGAGAAAAAATATTCAGAAAAATATTCTTTCGGCTTTGTGTCCCTTTCTCTTTGCTAAAATGCAAAAATATGAAGGGTTAAAGTCACGCTCCTCATATAGCCATCACGTATCGAGCTACATTTCAATAATAAATATCATGCCTCAAGATTTATTTGGTCTCGTTCTTTGAAGGTTTTTTATTTCTTTTTTGTGTCATTTGAAATGAAAAAGGTGTTTTCTGTTCCCTAGAGAAATTTTATAATTTACGATGTTCATCCACGCGTGTATCGTATAATTAAAAATCTAGATCATTATTGGAGATTTGAATTAAAACGGGTTAAAACTTTTTTGGCTAACGAGGTATGTTCAGAATAGCGTAGTTTAATTAATTTTTTATAGGATTGCGAGTTTAAATTACGGAGTTAAATAAATTCTGGTTTGGACCACTCGATTAACATTTTATTTATTTTATTTCAATTCCGATATAATTTATAAAAATATAAGAAAGTAATTTACGCCAATAAAAATTGAGACAAACATTCTTGTATTCCAATATTTAAGAGCGTACGTTGCAACGAATTTTAATTAATTTTCTTTATGAATGCAAATTAAGAGTGCAAATATTGATATTGTCTTTATGAGGAGAATTTTACCGTTATTTTTAGTTAAAATATTGACTAGAATTGTGATATTTAATGATAATGTTTCGTTTTAAAGAACAAGAAGTATAATCATTTTCTGCTAATTTTAACAGACCTTTCAATTCTTTCAAATGCGAAAAGTTTACAATAAAATTCAATGAGTTACAATACTTTAAATTAAATTCATATCATAACTTAAATTCGACACTAAAGTTGTTTCTGAATGTCATTTAAAATTTTATAAATCCTGTACACCAGCTTATAGTGTTCATATACGTAAACTCTTCCTCGTAGAGCAAAAATAGAAATAGGCTGGTGTTACGGCTCAGTTTCAAACTTAATATTTCACAGAACGAATTTTCAGCGTATACGAATACCATCAGCTAACCGGAAAAAAAACCTTAAATTTACGGTTGCCATGGTAACGGACAAAATTTCAAACTTTTGGAAATTTTTTACGGACACGTATATCGAGGAATGTTCGAATACCGGCGAAGACCGAAGCCCGCGAGCTGCGAAAGCTTTAATAAGGTAACAGGTTCGAATGGCCTCTAGGGCACAGATTCCACTGTCCGTATTCATAATTCATCCATCGTCATTATAGTCTGTAGCAGGTGAGATCGATGTGACTTAACTACCCATCTTCCTATCCTAACAAGCTGTCAACTTGATTCCTTGTCGTGACCTAGTAACCATCCCACTCTCGAGTTCCCGAACAACTACCAACTAATTTGTTTCTCTCATAACTTTACTGTGACGTCACAAAGACATTGCTGCACGTTAATTAAAAAAAAACAGAGCACTCGAAAAGTTGGGAAATTCCTGTCGAAAGGATGGGAATAGATGTGAACGGCGATCGGATGTCGTTTGTTTTCGATTTATTTGGAAAAGTTCTGTCATTTCGTAATCATCGTCCGTATCTATCTGGATTTTAATTTAAATTAATCGATGCATTTTAATTTATGGTAATTACTTAATAAAATGTAAATGAATTATATATATGGGCACCATCTAGATTTAATGTTTCTTTTTTTACTAAAAAGATAAAATAATATCATATTTATTCAATTCTATTTAATTTTAAAAAAGAATAAATGCTCAACGAAGTAAAAGATGATGTTTCAAAAAATGATAAACTATACACATATCTTCTCATTTGACTTATTATTACGCGGATTAAGTTCAATCTTTAATTTTTCCCAAAGAATAGGATTGATACTAACCAAGGAATATTTAATAACGTCTACAGATTATGAAAGTAATAGAAAATTTAATTAACAAACAATGCCTCTATTTGGGTCTTATAACTTTTTATTGTATCTTGCGTACATAATGAGAATATTAACCGCAAACCCATCTTCCATACCGAAATATCATAACTCAACGGCCAAGAATTAAAAAGAATTACAGCAATCCTTTAAATAATCAATCTCGAACGGGGAAAAAAAGGATAAATAAATTCAAAATGACTGACTATGAATGAATCCCAACGAAGATATTAATTCCTTTTAATCCTGTTTCTATACCATTGGTATTTTTCTCCTTCCATCTGCCCGCAATGCCTTTGATATTCACATTCAAAATTTCCGTCACCGCATTCACTCCGAAAACTAATGAAAAATTTCCACTTTAATCCATCGGAAACTCGGTTTTACTCGTGGCAGTGAAGGCCCAATGAATAAGAAAATCCGATGCAGGAAAAAATGCAACAATTTCCTTTAAATCCCTCGGAAGCAAGATTCAATAATAGCCTTCCATTTAATTACCCAGATGCGGAGTAGGTGAGCTTCTGCAGCATTTTTGAACGCTGCGAAAACGTTGAATTGTTTGTTGATTTCGTCACTGTGGTGATCCAAGACAATAATGGAGGAAAATATGACTGTTCTATGCTGTCGCAATTTACTTTGCAAATTTTGTTGATATAAATTTATTTATGCTGTAAATTCTATATGTATTCAACACAGTTGTGAATAAATTCTGTACAATAATCTCATAGTAATCTAAATGGCATTTAAAAATTTAAATGATTATGTAAGAACATACGAGCAGGTCCATTGTTTACGTATAACATATACATAGCCACAATCCATAGCAGAATAAATAGTGGATGGAAATATATTTAAAAGGTCTATTCCAGTGAGGTGTATTGTTTTATCGAATTACAATGCACTTCAGTGATAAATTAACTGTATACGTATTCATTTATAGACAATTGTCTCTCTATATTTTTATCCGAAAATATTGCGCAATAAAGAGAGTTTTTCAGTGTTTCCCCTACCTCTTAGTATGCACTAAAGCTCATCCATATTATTTTCATTGTTTTTCTAAAGAAATAATTCGAGAGACGACAAAACAAAGACATTTTAATAATAGTTTACAAATTATATTATTATTATTATTATAACGTCTTTATTAGGGGCGAAATTGAGATTATCATCAATATCAAAATCAAATTGCATAAGGATTAGAATATCTTAGCAATAATTCATTTCGTAAAAAACGATAAAATTGATATAAATAAATGATGCACTGTCTTCCAAACATCTTCAAGAAATATTTGATTACTTTTAAGATCCATCCATCCATTTTACCTTTCTTCTCATGCGTGTCTTATATGCATCATGGTACCTGAGCAGAACGTATTAGAACATCAAATACCGCACAGGATGTTCAGAATGTTAGATTCAAGCAACGTGGTAACATTTCAGTGAAAAGTTATGGATCATCCGTCCCTTACTTCCTGCTTCCACTAGTTGTGATTACGTCTTCAAAGGACCCCTGTGTATCTCAAGGAGAGCATCCGTTGGAAATGCTTCATGATTTCCGTGATAAGGAAGAGAACGTCCTTCAGATGTGGCATTTCGTCACACACTCGCATACACACATTTGCTTCAGATATCTAATGAGTGTCTTTCACTTTGCGATAACTGATGTTTTGCAATTATGTTTAAAATTGCCTCCGCATATCGTATACCTTTAGCTCAAGGGAAATCATCCAATTGCATTCAACGAGCATTATTTTAGTCAAGTTAGTATTAAACTTGAGAGAATTCAGGATAATAGAGAGCTGTCAAGTTGTTGATAATGTTTTCTTATACACTCAATATTCTAAATGAAGAAATATAGTTATGAGCATAATAAGTATATATATACTAAAGTATATCTATTAGTTGGTATATCTGACAAAGAACTAATAATTTTTAAAAATTTCTATAATTCTAAAAATACAGCTGCTTCTGGAGGAAATATATATATATATAGAAGATACGAATGTCCAGCGTAATCTTCAAGGGCCATGGGCACGCCGATTTTTTCCTAAATGGCCCCTTCCACTTGACCTGCGCTAAAAATGGGAAACTGACCATACCGATCACGGGTTTGATCCTATATTTTGGCATCGTTAGTATTACATAGAAATTCTATCATCTCTATATGGATGATTTTATTGATGTTTATTAATTCATCCTTTTCCATTTTATAAAACTTTAGTTTCGCATCCATAATCTCAAAATACAACTCTTGTTACTCTCGTATCTATAGCCTTCCTGCTTCCTTCACATTTACGGAGGATATTTTTGGTTATAAAAAGATTTAGATAAGGACCCAATTCTTGGAGGTCACGGGGAAAATGCTACACCAATTCAGTGTTATACTTCACTTACATAATAATACTGGTACTTCTGGTATTTACTGGTACTAGTACTGGTATTTCTGCACTTGTGTATCTTAAAAGTACTTGTATATCATTGCTTGTAGATTATTTTTGTACTTGCACTTATATTCCTTTACTTCTGTATGTTATTCTGTAATTATATCATGTTCTTCTATGCTTTGACTAGTAATTTTTTGACTTTACACTGAATTGCGAATTTATTTCGTAACTTGCAGATATATCAATCGTACTGAATGTTGTTTTCACATGTTTCTGTAATTGAACCAAAGCCAAACTATAGACTTTTATTACTAACCAAACTATAGACTTTGCATTAAACTATAGACTTTTATGCTGTCTTAATCGTTCATAACCTTTTATAAATACTTAAGTACTTCATTTGTATTTAAAACAATTCTAAAATAATACACAAAAAATTAGAAGTAATTTACTTAATGGATCACTTAATCAACTTTTAATTAAAAAAATTGCAAAGAGACGGGAAAATACGTATAGCACAACCAATTAACAACATACAATCATGATTAATACTGTGCAAATCAATAAATAAAAAGCAGGTTGTTGTGTGCAGAACTTAAACTGCCTCCTTTTATGTAATAGTGTGACGTAATTACGCGGCAATATGTATATTCAAAAGGTTCTAATTGGAAGTCCTACAGATGTCTCTATACGTCAGTGAGTACATAAACAACGGTTATTCTAATTATTTAGTCAATAAAGAGCAATTTTAACGTTTACAATGAGCCTGGTTGGGCTACGAGTACAAGCCTACCTAACAATTACAGTGAAATACGTGCTTTTATTACGCAAGCGTCTCTAAACTATGATGATATCGGTTGATATATATGCCCAGTACCGAGACACAGTGACCTCCCTTGATTTAACGCTTTGGTCCTTAACAGTGTCCAAAACAAAATGTACCCGTCAAATTTATTAGAAGTTAAACTTAAAAGGTATTCCTGCCGGGAATTGGTTCAGGTACGATGTGGCATGGACTGCACTGACCTGGAGTCCTTTGCGAAACAGTGTGATCTACCTTATTAAGAGTGATAGCGAGAACATTGCGGTAATTTCGGATTCATCAAACTGGTGCTATGTACCATGGGCAGCACGTATCGACATCCGGATGAAATTATAGTGATAGTTGGACCCCGTAAATATATATATGTATAAATACACGCAGTGAAGAAGTTTAATTGGACATCGAACGTAATGCAAATAACACGTAGGTATAGTTAATGAATGAACGTTGAGCAGTTTGTGAGCATTATATAACATGATTTATTCGTTATTAAACATATCCTTACGTTATTATACATCCAATTTGTTGCGTATGAATTGTCTACGGGGTACGGCCGTCAATTTAATGTAATGCTGGATATTAAGGTCTGCATCAACCCGGAGTTCTACCTTATTAGGAAGGATAGCGAGAACACAGGCTCCCGCTGGATTCTAGGTTCCGGTGCTACGCTCTATGAGCATCACGTACTGACTCATATCCGGCACTTGTTTTGTGATGCTCGTAACCCGTAAGCATCAGGGTAAAAATTAGTGGTAAAAAAATATGCACTAAGAAGTAGGTGGAGGATAGATAGAACTTAACTCTGAACGAAATGTTTAGGTTGCAGTGAGAAGTTTGTAAGTTTCATAAGACACTGGGAAATCTTTATTTATTCAGTATCAGACCATTTTCAAGTAACCATTTAACTTAACTCGTACTATGTGCGGACGGAAATAAATATTAACATTATCTTGTCAACTTCTTCAAAGAATTTAATCAAATAATATATGTTTAAATGAGGACTTAAGAGCCACAAAAAACTTCTGGTTTCCATTTAAAATTTTGAATTTTCCCTCTTCATTATGACTTCATTAAATTTCCGCAAAAGTGATCGCTAGATGTCTCTCGACATCTATTTGCCAAAAAATCAGGTTTATTACAATATATTTCAAATTTAGAGAATAATTCCTTCAACTATGACCCCTATTTGGATTGATTTGGTAAGTTTTATCGATTTGCCCATTTTATAATTTCAAATTTTAGATCCGGATTCATAATATCGCAAAATGCTACCCTTAGTACTACCGTTTAGATAGCCTTTGCCATAGCCTCCCTTGATTTGTCACATTCACGTAGGATATCTTTGGGGTATATAATGATTCGGACGGGGACCAAATTTTCGGGGGAGCATGGAGGAAATGCTACACCAATTCAGGTCGGTGTACATTCCTCCAAAATGACCTCCCGTTCCAAATTTTGGAACAATTTTGAACGTAATATAAGACACCCGCCAAATTTAAAAGGAAATAAATTAAGACACCTGAGGAATCACCATTTCATCATAATTTGAATAAACGCAATATCACGAAGAATGTAAAAGAGGAAATTTTTTCTTAAGAAAATGCGTTTTAAAATATAAACGCCCCACCCGCAATCCCCTGAAGCCTACGAATTTGTCTTCTACGTGTATTATTACTGTCTTTATGTCATATTCGATGACTAAACCATTAAAATTAGAGAGACATCTGCAGAGCTTCTTCTCAGTGTCTTATATATTTCGAATTTTCCCTCTTCAACACGTACTCATACCTACCTTTATAACTATGATTTTTATCCTTACCGTTGTGGCGCTACTGATACCCTCCTGATACCTACCTTATAACTATGATTCTAATCCTTGCCGTTGTGGCGTCACTGATACCCACCGATTTCTAGTATTATTATCTACCATACATCAACTTTGAACTAGGATTCTGGATCTTACCGTTGTGGCGCTGATATCCACCGATCATCACTACCGAATAATACTATCCGATACGTTTATATCTCGTTAACCCGCATCCTTTTCGTTTTGCTGCATCACCCTTTTACCCGCAAAATTTTGTGCTATGACACGATTTACAATCCATTCTTTTATAGCGTGAGGATTACTGGTCTAAATAAATAAGCAAAACCCTATAACATGCTTCAAAACTCTTTAATACTTCAAAGTATTCTACATTCTGTGTCTTTACATTACACCCTTCTTATACATTTTTAAACTTTCACTGACCTCGGTTAGTATACATTAACTTCACAAACACTTACCTCTGCTGGCTACTTCTATAGAAAATTGTTTTTATAAATAATGCACTCCTCCATACCTTTATATTAGTACTAGCTGTGCCTGCGCCTAACAGGCGCGCGTAATCTAATTAAAGACGAAAAACATCATTTATATATAAAGGAGTTAATGCGGCAGACAGACATACAATGCAATCGTAAACCATATTTCATGACCAAAATAAGAAACTTTGTTCAATTTCCCGTCTTCAGTACTACTTTCAAATCCATACGTGGGTTATTTATAATTTAATTTTGGAAAAGAAAGGAAGCATGCAAGTGATAAAATCTAAGTTTACATGTATTTCTTACGAGGACACCGTAAAAACGGATACACACCAAACGGATTTTATTTATATAGATCCTTTCTCACAACATTCTTTGCTGTAAATCAACTTAAGTTTCAATCGTTCTTTGTTGATTCATTAATTAGAGAAATATTTTTTATGTACAGATTTACGTACAGAGACCTCTGCATGCCTTCCAATTAGAATCGTCTTGAATTTACTTATTGCCCCGTAATACTTCACAGAATTACGAGCAAGGCCTCGTAGTAAAGCCACGTACATATAGAATATGTATATGTATGTACATGTAATAAGTTCGATGCTAGGGGACGTTCAATTTATCTCAATAAGGTATACATGGGAAAATTATAACAATTGTTGATGCACTCTCAGGAAATATTTTGCTTTGAACTTAGTAGAATTTTTAAAGACCATGATACAAATGCGAAAGATGAAAATAGTAGACATGAGTTCAAGGCCCGTACGTAAAGAATCTTACCATAAGAAATACACGGGAAACCGAACTTAGTCCTTAATACCATAGAAAAACAAGTATTAAGAAGATTAGAATAAATAGAATAGCCAGAAACGTTCTGTATTTTTGAAGTAATGCGTCCATTGATCAAAATTCGGTGAGGAGTTGGACAAATACCAATTACAAGGAAAAGGCTGGGAGAAAATCAATACCTCTCAAAGAGAATATCTGTCAAACCTAAAATTCGTAAGCTTTCTGACCGAACGGTTAACTAGCTAACAAGGCTAGTTCGAAACGTAACCTTTTAAGAAGCTGAAAAAAAAATACAAATTTATATTTAACTCTAATTCACACGAAACGAAGTCTTATTTGTAAAGATGAATAGTCAAAAAATAAGCTCAAGAATAAATTTATACAGTCATTCCATCATAATCCAGGAAGTACGTAGATGCTTTATAAACCTAATATATCGGCTATATTCAGTCACAAGACGATGTATAAGTGGAAAGGAATATCTTTGATGAGGTTATCGGGAAAGCATTATAGAAAGCATCCGTGTTCGAAGTACAGCGTGGGTAGCACATGGGAAATATGGATAGGGAAATAAAAAAGAGGCCGTTTTACGTTGTACAATAAGGAAGATAAACGATGTAAGAGCGACAAAAGAGATTGATGGAGGATCTAGAGAGGAGATGGATTCCTGAATGACGTAATAGGTTGGAGGATGCTCGGAAGAAGACAAAGAAAAGGATTTCCGGATGAAATTAAAGGAAGGATCGGGGGTATAAGAAGGCAGAGGAAATTCCTTTGGCAGTGCGTTTCCTCGGGACGAATCAAAATCTTCCATAAGACGCAATACTACTGATTCGATCAAATGTCGATATGGAGCAAACAGCTCAATGCGTTACGATACTGAGAGATTATGCCTCATTAGAATAATGACTAAGGGAGTTTTTAATAACAAATAACTGTTTAATTTTTTTTATTTCCAGTACAGTGGGATGATGTACAATACATCTTAAAGAATAATTCGAAAGTTACCTTTCGTAGAGTAAAAGAAAAACGTATTGAAAATCTGTGTTGTAATCTAAAGGATAAACTTTTATTTTTAATAGTTAATCTAAAGGACTGTATTTTTTACGTTATTCATCTCATAGTAGAATTCGAAGTTACCTTTCGTAGAGTAAGAGAAAACCGTATTGTGAAGCTGTATTAGAATCCGAAGGATACATTTTTATAATAAACATAAAAGCGAATGTAAATGTAAGAAAAATCTTGAAATTTATTGATCAAAAGTACTAAATTCCAATCTTTTTTGAGATTTAGATGTGCATACAAATTTACGACCATTCTGAACAAAAAAAGTGAGTTTTTCGAGTTTTTTTTAGAATTTCATTAGTTAAACGTTACATGAACATTAAATCGTGTGATGATTATTATAATACCTAATTCAAAATCACGCAATTATTTTCGGTAGTCTAACACTGTACATTACAAAACTCTTTTGGAGATACATCTTATCATCAGTGAAATAGAAAGTATTTCAAATTAAACGTGCGTGTATACTTAACTTATAAAATGCTGACATCGAAAAACTTCGTGTAAACATCTAGAAAGCGTAGACTTTCGTGTAAAAAGACCTATGGTTGTGAAACTTTTATCGGCCCACTAAAAGACGAGCTTCTCCTTAATCGTTGGGGTGAGAAAGGCACTCTCTCCGCGACGCCCCCGTAATTTTCCTTTTCTCCATAAAAAGGAAATCGCACTAATCAAATTCTGAACCACAGCGTGATATCCTGTGCGTCTCATCTGGTAATATCAAGATGAGTGGTATCGGCGTCGTTCCGATGTAATGGAATTGCCGTTTTAAGTACGTGACGAAGATAAGTGTGGCTCGAGTTTTATGTACCAATAAATTAAATATTTTTTTGTTATCCTTCTTCACTTTTGTTGTGCGCTTGATGGGCGCAATAATAAAATTACGATACTTCTATGGACTAATCGATACGTACCTTTAATGTCTCAAAAAACTTCGATTAATCGCTTTTTGAAGGGGGAACGAGCGACTTGCGTCATACCTAAATATAATCTGGATTATTAGCCCTCTCTTTGATTCACCTTACGAAGCAGAACATAAATTTATAATAGTTCTTAAACTTATTCGCAAATAAAGTGTAGTCTCTAAGCCCCATTAAAAAGCATCTAATAATCTGCATTTTAATATTCATCTCCAGGGATGGATACCAGTTTCCGTTCCCTTTAAAAATCCTCAAAGAAGAAACATTTTTTTTAACATCGGCATTGTTTCGTTTGCGGGAAATAATGACCTGTCCGTTCGAACGAAACGTAACTATTATTACTGCACGACTCAATCTAGTCTCTTATTTCTCTATTCTCTCTCATATATATATTTTTTTAACGGACTATATTATTATTTCCTATGGTTCGCATATCGATCGAAACAGCAGAGCAACTAGTGGACATTAAATGTCTCCTTTTTCGAATTGTGAAAAAGCGCCTTGACCTGTTGCTACTAGTATCTTTCTCTGATGAAGTTTGGCCGCTGTTTTTGTTCTGAGAGACCGCCGAAGTTAATGATGGTTTGGGAAACCTCGTGAAGCACGCTTTGAATACTTAAATGTCTTTGGAAAGAAATCGCCGAGTCGAGACACGAATGTCAACGGGAAGCTGAATGGGGACAGAAACACTTGTCAATTTCTCACAAGGGACTCGGAAAGGAAAACGTGTTCGTTTCCATTGTCCCTTTGATGCATTCCTTTTGTCGCGGTGATTTTCTTCGCTCTCTTAAGAGAGACAAAGGAAATTAGAGTGCGTAGTGTGTGTAAGCCTTCTGACGAAGTACTTTGCGGTATTGAATACTGTGTGAGTTAAAGCACTTTTTAGTAAGAAATCAATCGTTATCCTCATGTGTTATCGACATTTGGAGATAATTGGTAAAATACGTCTAGATAATCAAATAGATTACAGATCGATCACTTTTAGTGTATCTAAACAATTATGTCTTTAAAAATAATCGATGTAATGGATCGATATCGAAATAATCGATCGATTTCAACCTAGATAATGTTCTATAATAGCTTTATAATATCTGGATTGGTTTGATTGATGTAACTATATACAGGATTTAAACTAGAAGTTTATAAGAAATATCCTAATACTAGTTTATAATAAATAGAATTTTGGTTAATATTTACTTGAAAGATCTTTCAGGGAGTAGATTTGTCTAAATATATATTAAATTTTAAGTTATTTCAATGAATGTTTCAAAGATGCATTATAATAATTTATTCTAAATTATAGCGAAAAGATTTAAATGCGTATTGTAACAATAATTTTTTAAATTTATTTAAAGCGTAATTCGTGATAATGAACTGCATTCTCTATATACAATCTAAAAATACACTACACACCTTACGTGTCAGATGAATAATACATTTCAGATTCCATCCACGCCCATAAATACTTCAATCCATTGCTTTAGGGTACGATTCAGGCCGTAATTGGCCTTGTAGGAGGAACGCACGAGCTTCTAAAGTGCCCCAACATGGATTTCAAAGGTAGAGATTTTTCCGCCGGTAATATCGGGGGATTTGATTGCGCTTGCCGATACCTTGGGCACGAAGGCAAAGCGCGTCATTTCCTTCTCATTCAATACGGAATCACGCAAAAGGGGCTCGCAAAAGATTTCGGTGCAATTGGGCCGACGGCGAAAATCATCGGGAATTCTCACGGAAAGGTAGAGCAAATGAACACGGCACACGGCAGATATCTCACTCCCCCCTCCTCCTCCTCCGTTTGTCACTCCACCGCTTCGGAATCCTGAGTATCTCTGGTATCAGCTTCCGAAAGGAAATGTATCGGCAGCGTTTCGACGCATTTCGACGGAACCAACGTGCCTGCCATCTTGACAGTCACTCCGTAAGAAAAAAAACAAACAAAACACTACCGAAAAGAGAGGTTGGTTTGGATCGACACCTTTTTTCACATAAAAAAAGACGTCTGGAGCAGTCCCGATGGAAAAACAATCGGAGTGGTTTTGATTTCGAAATTCGCTCCATATTCGCGATTCCATTTACGAGAAACTCATCGGCTGGCGGGAAAAGGAATCTGCGGGAAAATAAAAGACGCGATTTGTGTCTCTTTTTTTTCTCGAGGGAATCCCCTCGGGGACATTTTTCAGGAGAATAGATAAACAATGGGATGGAGCGAAAGGAAGGAGAGAAAGGAACGATAAACGGGCGAAACAATGGAAGGGGAGGAAGCGGTTTCAATGCATCGATCGGCAGCTCGCAGAGCGTGCGTATTGGAGGGGTGGTTCTTGGGAAAGAGAAAAGAAAGCAGACAGACAAACGGCCTCGTTTCGAGCCACCACGGCTCTTATAACAGTTGAACGTTGATAAGGGAGTGGGTTGAGGGGGTGGGGGAAGGAAACGAGGAGATGTTTTAAAAAAAAATGAATTTTTTTATGGGAAAGATTTCACTTAGCGGTACGGAGCGGCCGTGACCAGCGTTTAGGAGGAGAATAGGAAGGCGGGGGAAGAGGGAGATGCAGAGGGAGTTAAGACGTCGGAGAGGGATGATTCTGGGAGTGGTGTGAACTTAAAATGAGAGGGAATCTTTAGGGGGAAAAGTCGGAGGGAGATGGGCTCTAGAAGGAACAGGAGAGAGTGAATTATTCTCTTCTGAGAGTCGGAGATCGAGGGCAACCATCAAATGTTATCGTACACCGATCCAAACACACTTTTTACGACCTTTTTAACATATTTACGCGTTGAGTACGTTAAATAAATAAACCTCGCAAACAACCCTCGCGAATAACCCTCGCTAATGCTACATTCCCATTCGTTAATTCCCGCGTTACGGAGTATCGGATTACGTATAAATATTCCCTGTGGCGAAATGTTATTCGGAAACGTAGTAGTGCGAGGTTTCGTGTCTATATAAAAAAAAGTAATCTCCTAAAATGTAGAGACGTACGAGACGTTTCCGAAAATCGTGAAATATTGCGCCCGAAAAATCCTTCCGCGGCTTAAATATCGTTTTTCTTTTTTTTTAAAGCTCCGGTAATACGTCAGCATTCGCCAAATAATATTCACTTCGAGCGACGCGCCCTCTGTGTTTAAAGTACGGCTCTCTGCATCGGATAACACGCGAAAATATTTGTATAAAAGCGCGGTATCGAGTATTACTAAAATGGTGGACGAGGAGATTATTCAGAGAGGGGAGTGTTGAGAGAGAGAATCTTTATCTATATACGGCTCTGGGGTAGGGCGAGGTGTTTGGCGATGAGAGGGAGCTGTGGACGAAGTTAAGTGGAAACTGAAGGAAGGAGATTGTGGATAAAGCGGAGGTTGTGCCATGTTCCATTACCTCTCCCCTGGTGTGCGCTATGTAAAGTTGGGAGCAGTTTTGGAGACCGAGATTATGGCGATGGTGCGTTTTCTAGACGGACGTCATACAGCGATTAATCAATCGGCAAGTTAAATCTGTAGGATTTGTTGAAGTTAAGGGGTAATGCTGAGGTAACTGAATGACGCTACTTTGCAGCCCCTTTCCATCGGGATATTTGCATCTCGGAGTGTGCGGCCTCGGAACCAGAGATTTAGAGTTTGAGAGAACTCTGTCGATGACGAATGTATGACGTAGTGTGCCTCGGTTGGTAATGGGACTTTTTGAATGATTTTTCGAGGATATTCACTGCGAATGATAAAGATTGCTTATATTATGCCCATTAGTCGTATT
Source organism: Pantala flavescens (assembly GCA_020796165.1). Lineage (NCBI taxonomy): Eukaryota > Metazoa > Arthropoda > Insecta > Odonata > Libellulidae > Pantala > Pantala flavescens. The sequence goes on along the minus strand of CM036879.1, from coordinate 13,240,661 downwards.
GACAATGCGTGCTACGAGGTAAAAGTCAAAATTACGTCCGTAAGATGGATCTAACAGTATATAATATGCTACGTTCGTAAGTTGGAAGCTTTGATTTAGATATTCCTGAGAAAATTCACCGAAAGTAGAAGTTAGAAATTTATTGATGCATTATTAGAAATTTTATTGAAACATTATAAATTTATCGATGTATTTTCTAACTGTTTCTAAACTATAGCATTTCCATGATTTAAAGATAAGTTGGGTAAATTACAATTTAAAATCAGGAGAAGAAAACCTATTGGATCCTGAAATGGGAAGTAAGGAGGAACAAGAAACATCATTTCGATATATATTTTCAATGTTCAGTAAATCTGCTACATTAGTAAGTCAGATTTAAATCTTCATTAAAGTTCGTTATATTGAATAATTTAGTTTATTTTTGTCTTAATTATTATATTTTAAGGTTAAAGTGATTCTACTTATATAATTTACAATTTTTGAGCTTACTTAAAGCAATTTAAAAGGCGAATATAAAAGGATACATACTCTGACAGAAAACTAAGTTTTGTGAATCCACGAAAGAGAATCGAAAAAGTATGACTACTTTGACGCATTTCAAGGAAATTATTGATAAATTCGTAAACTATTAGATAAGTCGAAAAGAATTTTGATCACCATATATGTCGTCAACGAATAGGCTTAACGTATTTGGGTTGGAAAAGTCGACTTCAAAAAGTTCTTGGAAATAGAATAAAACAACGCATCCGAAACAGAATCCATCTGGAATTTTTCTCGAAGAAGATTACATTCCTAAAAGTTTTCATTTTTAGAACAACTCGGAAAAAAAACACTAACCTTCGCAAAAGCAGGAATAACTTTTTTAAGAAACCCCCGCTTTTTATAAAAAAAGATGAGGCCCCATCAAGTTCGACGGATGTGCGAAAGTTTCTCCATCTGAAAACAAAACGTCATTTCCTACATTTGCGGAATAATTTTTTGCATTATCTGTTCTCGGAAAACGACAATCGATCTTTCCTTCGTAGAAACATTTCCCCGCAAAATTTTACGAAATTCCCTGAATACTGAGAGGACTGCGTTAAACAGGTGAACATTTCACTCCGCTCTCTTATGTACGCCCTTTTCCTTGTATCGCTTCTAAATAAACTGCTGAAATATCCCCATTAAATTCCTTTGAGAGGATTCTGCATGTGCCGGTTGAAAATAATTTTCCCGAGATTATTAATATATGTATTCGCGGAAAAGCTTTATTTTCTTTGAATAGAGAATTGAAATGCGAACATGAAATACCTTTTTTGTCAATGTTTTAATCCTCTTGAAATTCTGAAACGTTAAAGAGTTGAGTATAGAATGAAATTCTCTTAACATACACTATTTTATCAGCGATATATATCACAATTTTATAAATTTTGAGATATCGAGTTTAAACCTTTTATTTTTAGAGTAAAGACAAGTATTCATAGATAAATTACGTATTTATAATCAGGCGGAATAGGACTAGGTCGTCTTCCATTTAGTCCTAAATTATACTAACATATAAAATAAACAAAAGATTGAAAAATAGAAACTGTAATATATACATAGAAATACAAATACAAACTATAAAAATATCAGAATAATAAAAAAATAATCATAATAAATGTAGTAAAACAATAGAGAAGCAAGTAGAGGAAGAGCGAAGGTGAATGAGTTAAGGAAAGTGGGAATTATTCAGAGTATATAACTATGTTAAGATTTTATTTGGAACCATCTTAACATGTTTTAATTCAACTAAGCTTTCCGTAAAGAATTTTAAGATTTAAAAATGTCCGAATTCTACGTATAAGTACTGTTGCGAGGACAAAAAACTTCGCTCATTGCCGAACCAATTGAGTATCGGGAATTTTGGGACAATCCCTCTCAAGGACATTTCTCTAAAACTATGGATCCGTGCTGATACTTCATTTCCGATCTCAATTTCATGGAAGCCCAATTTCCCCGGCGCTTGGTCCGCCTTGATGGCATCAAATGAATTTCCTGATATGAACGTAATCCACGAGACGGTAACGTTGATTATAAGACGGATCAAAGACATTTAATCACCGAAAAATTCCAGATCCAGTCGAGGCTTCTCTTGCTACGAGGATGAAGGAGATCTCAGCCTCTAACTGGTAAATTTCTTGACGGCTGTTGACGTCCTACTCACTCTTGCACTCTCCCGACTGCTTAATATCTTTGCCTCTCCTCTTGCCACGGTCTCTTCTGAATTTACCTCCAGATTTCCTCGTCACGGTCCTTCATCAACCCTTCTTTATTATATTTCCAAAATGCTCACGGTTATTTTTTTTATATTTTCGTGAAATTCCATTCTCCTTACGTCAAAGCCTTTTTACTTTACCCTTCCCTTTACGATCTACGAGAACGACCTACATTTCTAAAACTGTAGTTTTCAATTAGCTTATATTTACATTTCTGTGCGAACGCTTCCAATTAAAGAGTGATGCTAAAGTGGAAGTAAAAATTTCCGGAACTATTCTATTTTTGAATTTTTTTGATCTTTCTATTTTATGGTAAAATATTCTGTTTCTATTTGTACTGTAAAACCACGACCTCATTAGCTGGACAAAATATTATTTTCATTCTCTGCATCGTCCCGTTTTTCTTTTATGTCCTTATACCATTCTTGTTGAATAATTTTTGTGTCATTTGTTTTTGATGACCGTTTTGTCATAATAAGATGAATATAACTCGAACAAGAAATATCAATCCACTATGAGAGACAATTTCTCTTATGATACCACATAAAATCTTCCATTTTATTTCAAAGAAGTTTTAAATGACCATCACTTAAACTCATGTAAAATAGCTACTCACTCTTCAGCCGAGGATGAATTCTAATCATGAACAATTTATACTTTGAGATTTGAGTAGAATTTGGAAGATGGAAACAATTGTTATTTATATTTTAATCTTCAAATATGAACGAAAGGCTTGCATAAAACTAGCACATAAACGATTATGATGTACCATCTGAAGATATAGCAAAACTAGTTTAACATACTCTTGTCCGTTTCAAGGTACAATGCATACGTTTGAAATAAAAACCTTCTTTACTGTTCGCCGTCACACAAAGAATATAAATAATCATATGTCGTTGAAAGCCATTTCGTTAAAGATATCTCTCTCATCCTTTCTTACATAAAAGCTTTTTATTACGTACACTCAAATACCATCTGCAATAAAGTATCCCGTACATCTCATTCTCTTCTAGGCATTCAGCCTTGATACGACATTTTCTTAAATTAAAAGTCGGGTACACAACTTCCACTCAAATATGCAAGGATTATAACATTCTCTGTCCCTTTACGATCCTTTTTTATATTCCATCATTTTTTCTTAATTTTTCCCGGAGGCTGCTTTGCGTCTAAATTGGACCACCAGATGTCCCCACTGTGTCCCTCACCGGCGGCCAATCCCAGATCAAAATGGACGCGCTACCCACTTAACTCTTTGACGGGCTGAAGTATGACGCTTGGATTCCGCTAATAATCAAAAAGGGGTTAATAAATCTCCAGGTACGTATTCATCAAAAAGAGACAACGTAGTACTATCAGAAATTTATTTGCAAAACTTTGAGAGAATTATCTAGATACCGATCCTTTGAACTTTCAAAGAACGATAAGACTTTTTTGTATGCTCCGGTAATTTCTTCTCGTAGCACACAGCTTATTAAACCTCATCTAGAGAATCCCTCTAAAAGACTAGTAAGATCGCTTCTTTGATGCTTCAAAGGAGAATATTATTGGAAAATAATGAGAAACTGAAGTTCTCTTCATGAAAAGGATTTTGTTATTGAGGATCGACGGCAAATTTGAAAAAAGTTGATTTTAGAGCGAGTATCGGTGAGCTAAGAGAAAAATTGACCTATAATCCACTCGTTTTTCCTTACAACTGTTTTTATATCTTTCGGAAAAGGGAGAGAAAACGGTGCTACTACGACGATTCTTTCGGATTTTATCAATTCACCGTTCGAAAGGCACTCCCGCGGAACAAATTGCATTTACCGAGGATTTCTCGAACTTCTGACGGAAGTTGTTTCCGATTAAAATTCTTCCACGCGTTTTAAATTTTTCCGAAGCTCGAATTCGTCCAATAAGTTTCGAAATCTTTCTTTTCCGAATAATTGAGGATGATTAGCAGAAATTATTCCTGATCTAATTTTCCTTAAATGAAATGAATAAAAAGAGCCGTGATGATTGAATGCTTAACATAATTAAATCATAACTCTCAGCTGAACTAACACAGAAATTTTTCAACGAATGAACGGAATTGAAACTTCTATAACGCAGTTTTTCTAGTTAACTTACTTTCTAAGCATTATAGCAATAATCAAAAGAATAAAAAAGAAATATTATTCGAATTTTTAAATAACGGACTCGTAATTAACATTTATACATATATACACGAAAGTGTTGATAATTTATGAGATAAATATCCACTATTTTATTCCTTAAAACAAGCTTACCATCTGCTCTAGAATGTAATTTGAGTAACTAAACTCAATATCAAGTAATACCAAGTAAAATATTTTAAAATTTTTTCATGTGCGTAGAGTAACAGTATATGTACACCTTTAGAAAAAGATTAGCTTTATTTATATGGTTCTCCCTAAATGCAGGTGTAATAAAATGATAACATTAATTTTCGTCAGATTCTTTCTTAAATAAAAAATATATTTATGATATCATTACCTTTTGAGTTTCCAATTAAACATTGTATTTATAGCAGCATCTTCGACATTATTATTGTAATATATTTTACGAAATGGTTTATATTACTCGGGACAGCTTAAATAATAATGAATGCAAGGAGTGCGTCAAATTATATTAATATTATTAATAATTTTCCTTTCAGAATAACTTAACTCTTTAACTTAACTTTGAAAGTATTTATTAACTGATTTTTATATAGTAAGGTTATAATTAGAACCCGAAGATTACGTTTAAATGAATGAGATATTTTATGATGGCACAAGTAATATATATATATATATATATATATTTTAATGATTGCATTTTCCTTGAATCGTGGTCCATTTTCAACCACTCCTTTCGAAAGCGAATTTTGCGATTCCTTTCCAGAATTAGCGAACGTACTCGAACATTCATATCCACGCAGGATCTCAGCGAAAGATAAAAAAAACCTCGGGCACAAATGCGAGCACAAGTGTGGTGTTAATAAAGAGCACTTCTTTTGGGGGGTGAAAAGAAGCCGAAATCTACTTCTGGATTCATGGCACGTATAAAAAAGGTCTCATTTTCTCTTGAGACTCCGCGCTTTCTGCAAATCTCAAGAATTCCGAGATCTCCGTTCTGCGGCAGACGACTTTATTAAATTACCCATAAATCGCCGCGAAAATATTAAAGATGAACGAGAAAATTTTCTGGGGGCGAAGAAAGAGGAAGACGTCTATCTGTGGATTTTTTTTTCGGAGGTTATGATTCTGTAGCGGAAAAAAAGAGTGGAAGACGTATGAGAAAAGAATGACTAGCCTTCAGATGGCAGTGCGGGCGAAGAGAGGGCGTTCTGAAGGGGGAAACAGGTGGTTGATATATGGTGTGGAGGAGAAGGGAAGACAAAAGAAGGAGGGAAAGCGAAAGTGGGCCTCGAAGGAGGGGAAACAGAACGAGAGAAATAGAGAGAGAGAGAAAGGGGAGAGGCAAAGGAATGATAAATGGAAAAGGGTAAAGCATCACCCAAATTAAGATAACGAGCGGAAAATGCGGCAAGTTCGATGAGTGGAAGAGATACTTTTTATGTGGAGAACATTTGTAGCGAAAGCTCTGAAAAGCCCTGTACACTTCAAAGTCACACGCGCGTTATCGCAGCGTCACAATAAGTATTTATCGTAATTATGGTGAAAGATATGCGTATATGTATAATGATAATCCTTCGTCGTTCTTCTTATTTACTCATGCGCAATTGAAATTGCTGAATCGTATAACGGAAAGTGGCTTTTTGGGAATGAGAGATGCTCATTTGTACGTCGCCTGATTCTTGATCTAAAAAAAAAATTGGAGAAAGTTTCAAGGCGTGAAATGTCTTAGGGATCAAAATCGCATCATGCGTGATGATTTCATTACGTCGTTGGGAAGAGGGTATTGAGCTCGAGTTTTATCGCCACAGAGATGATTCCTGTGAATGATGAGGTTTCTACACGAATATCCATTACGTTCGGGTATTCACCTTCAATGAAAGTTGTTCCGATTTTGATTCTCAGTCAGAGCTCACACATGCAAAGTTACCGTAACTGATACTTTTCTGAAGATATTACCATTTTATTTTATAAGTCAATCTTCCCAAGTATATTCTATGGGTAATATTTTCCAAAAACGCAAACATTTCTTTACCGAAAAAAAAAACGTTTTTTCTTTATTATTTTTTGTAAAGGTTTTAGTAAGGAAGATTTATTGATTTTTTAAAATAATAAGAAGAATTTTCATCACGAAAGATGTCTCAGGCATACACTCGTAATAAATAAATTGTCTCGATTGAAATAAAACATAGCAACCTTCTTTATCGTGTAATATTTTATATTTAGATTCAAAAATAAGCATTTTAACAAACTATTATTATATCTGGTAATAGTAATGACTTCAAGTTGATATTCATCGAATGAAAATCTGACTAGAGAATATCGTTTTCTATTTCACTATCTTCATAATTTAATTTTATTTACATTCCCATATACAGTAAAAGAAGGAATCTTTATGCTTGTACGTGTTAAGTTTTGGATCTCTAACAACTATGGATAAACATATGTATATAAATTTATCAAAAGAAAAAACATATGTATGCATCTGATACGTAAATTATTAATCTTACTAATAAAGACGACTCAACTTTACATATCTTCTTCTTATTAATGTAAGTTATTATAAAAAGTATGAGATATCTCTAGATTAGATAAAATTCTAAAATCATCTTTCTGAAAATTTGGGAAATCATCTTTACCTTTGAACTGCTATTTAGTGATAAAATCCTAAAAACGGCAAAAAGAGGGTCGGTCATAAATTGGACATGGTATATTTCTTCTGGAATAGTATCTGCTCACTATTCTAGAACATTTAGCGAGAAAAATTACGAATAAATCAAAGCAAATTTCAAAGGGTACAAATATAATGAAGTTAAGATAAAACCGCATGGAAAATATGCTCGTACACATTTAATTATAAAAAGAACTATAAACATATTAATTCTCCTCTAATACGGTATTAAAATTTCTAACGTTTAAACGATGCAATTTTTCAAAAAGAATTAGAAAATAGAAAAAATCTTTTATTTCTTTCGAAAAAATATACAGCTATTTGTTTATATTATATTTATTTGAGATGTTTATTTCGCAAGCGGGTTTTTGGAGCAATATATTTTAAAGATAAGAATCTCTGATTTTTATGCGCTATTTCAAAATATGACGAGAGGATAAATAAGCCCATGATTTCCGCTAATAAACCTCGTTAAAACTAAATATTTATTTTCCTCTCGCTCAAAGTTTATTTTCCGTTGCGGAATTAAGACTCATTTTCCCTGTTTTATCTCCCACTACCCTCCTTTCTGAAGTTCGCGAGATCCGTAGTGATTTGATAAATGAATGCGATGTTTATGATTGATGATTTGTTTATTTTTTCATATATTTAAAATTAAAAAATACAACGATATCAGCTCATAATTAAAGAATTTAATGGCAAAGAAGATTAGATATTTAACATCGTCAATTCTGCACTATCTCTCTAAAATCAGCCGTCCAAATTCCGCTAAATCAATCCACGTATAGTATTTTTCTCTGCTCATATTGCAATCCAAATTCAATGAGCTGTTAAAGTGATAGTGAGCTGACCAAAGATTAAATCAACGACTGTTGTTGTTCAATCATCAATTACCCTTTACGCGCACTGCAACCCCCCGGGACGAAAAATACAACAACGCCTTAAATGTATGCAATTTGTCATACGCGCGTGAATTGTAATTGCCTAATCTTAAGGATACCCATAAAATCGACTCTAGTGAGTAGGATCCAAACAAACATTTCCCTGCATATATATATCCCGTATTATTCTAAATATTCTTCATTAAGCTAAAAAAATCTTTAGAGCTAAGTATTTCCGAACTTTCTTCTTTTTCTGATAGATAAAGATATTAAGGATTAGTGTGTCTTATCGTGTCAATGCTGCGTGCATTAAAGTTGTGAAAAGTGCTAAAGTGCTAAGTGTATAAAATTTTGTTTTCTGCTCAAAAAGAGTTAAGTTAAATTAAAGCAATCCATAAACAGTAACCTTCAATGATAAGGTAAATAAATATAAATCCTATATCATGAATATATTGCAGCTAATTTAATCTCGGAGTTAATGTGAATTATTCTGCAAAATAATATTATAACAGTGTTATTAAAGTTTTAACTAAGAAATGGTAAGACTCTTTAATTAAATTTAAAAGCTAAAAGGCGTTTGGTAATATTATAATCAGATAACAGATAATCCAAGTAATTAACAAATTCTCAGTATTCCTTTTAATAATAGAGAAGTTCGTGAATAGAACGAAATACTCTCTCATATTTCAGGAAACACTAAAGTCCTTTTGTGTCACCTCTCTTTGAGGGATATGGCTTAACAAGATAGAATCAACTGTGGGCGAAGAGAGGACAGCCACTTTTACATCGCCTTAATACCATTTGATGACCGGAACCACGACCTCTTAATTCAGGCAACCTCCCACATTCGGCACAATCATGGTGAGCAACGAATTTAAGTAACGGGAATCAAGCCCAGAACAGCTTATATAGAAGAAGAGCGTAAAATTTGGCAGGAAATGTATTTTAATAACTTACTAACTCTAGAAAGAGAACATTAAGAATATGAAGTTGTGAATAAATAAAATGTTTTCGTTAAATGTCACTAACTTCGATTATGCGATGGCTAATTAAGAAATGTAGAATGCGATGGAATAGTAATATAACGATTTTAGATTTTATGGCTTAACATTACGTGATACGAGCATGATGATATATTGTGTGATGAGCATATTGTGTGCATAATCTATAGAGAGAGAATAAAACTAAATACGTATGCCGCCGTGCATCAGACCGTTCTGAAATTAACGTGCGTCATTTCTAGGCATGCTATCATTACACGAATGACAAGGCGATAAAACTAATTTTGTCCTCACCGTGAAATTAAATTATTCAAATTGAGTTGGGTGTTCATTATTCTTCCGGATAGCGCAATTATAAATATTCTAATCATGTCACTTGTTCGTGCAGCCACTCGTTTTCTACGGTCGCATCTAGTTAAGCAGAACAGACAGAATAAAACCCAGCGCGTATCGCGAAACATGGAAGAACACCATCTCATCAAGGGCTGAACTGAAAAAGGATCTGCTTTTTAAAGAGCCATCCTGGATGGTGGCAAAGTTAGAAGAATAGAACTCCATCGAGCGTTAAAAAAACCACCTCCTGATGGAAACACACAGAGAACATAGTATTTGATGAAAGGAATCCGAAAGAATGTAACGAATATAATCGCCAAAGGGGAAATATGCGCCGCGTATGCACTGCGCGACTAGTCGACGAAAATGCAGAGAGAGAGAAATAACAGCATCGGTATGACATAGCAGTGACATCATGCGGCAGCTCTTGAATGATTCACAACATACTCCATTTTTATTAGTTTATCGCGGCCCACATCTATCTACGGGCTAAAAGGAGAATAATTAACTTATGTTAATAAAAACACCGGCTGTAAAATTGGGAAACGCTAATTTTAGGCCACTCAAATTACTTTTATGAGAAATTTATCATCCAACTGGCTCCGGCTGACGTGAATTTACGCGATGTTTTTGATGGAGGAAGCACAACTAATATGCGAGAATTTTGGACGGAATATTTCAGCGGATTTGGGGATAAAAAAGCGTAAAAAAATCCTCACCTTTTATCAGAAAGAAATATGGAGAAACTTTGATTACAAAGGCGACTTTTCCACTAAACCGATTTAATCAAGGAAAGTTAACAAAAATATTTATCTTTTTGTTCCCCCGTCAATTTCAAACACGCATCGTGGAAATTCGTTCGCAGGAAATATTCGTTAAGTTCCAAAGTAGAAAGGCGTTTCTTTACCGTCTCAACCGCCAAAAATATATACTTTCATTAAAGGGAAGTACACATCAACTGACAAGTCAAGGCTTAAATAAAGGGAAATAAATTCCTGCACGCTTTGTTGAATATGAAAACAGTAACAGCTTGTAGATCAGGCATCTCATTTATATAAGAACAGCATTATTTTGAGATCGCAAAAAAAGTTATCTAACGCATTGTGCAAAAAAATAGCCCTCGACGAAACGAAACCCCTACGATCTGCTATCGTCAACAGCCAACGGTCGACAAGTGAAAGTGCCCCAAGGACTTAAAAAAGTGAAAGGGAAGGATACAAATTTATCGTACCTGAAGAAGACTTGGGTTCGAAGGGGCGAACAGCCGCGTAGGCGAAAGTCTTCTCCAGTGGTAAACTACGTCTCGTGGTATCCACACAATGTATATTTCAGGGCTGTTTATAAGCAAATGTTGTCTTAGGATGGCCAGAAATACTTTTTTTCTTACTCTAAGGGTGTATCAATCTTGTAATTGAAAACAAATAAAGGGAATAACATCAAGTGTGTGGGAAATCACAGGTGCACTAGGACGGAAAAATCTTTCTCATGAGCCACGCGTATTTCCCTCGAGTCCCCTCAACGGAGGTGAGTATGGTTACCTTTGGATGTGAGTGAATCAGAGATCCGGCAAGGGAATGGTTTTCAGATGAAATGAGGTTCCTCAATATCATGTATACGATATTCCTAGGGAGTGTTCTGGACTCGCAACGCTGGTCTTCAAGTATGATTAATCTGGATTTTGATTATTTCTAAATCACTAAATTTAAAATTTTTATTCAACGAAAGAGAGTTTTAAGTAAATGCTGTACAAGACGCAATACACTAATATGTCAGCTGAGGATAAATATTGGCATTTAGTTTAAAGATTATTATTAAATATATATAAATTATATATAATGTATTAAATATTGAATACATATAATATATTAAATATTAATTCAGATAAATATCAACATTTAGTTTAGTTAAAGTAATCCTTTGGAATTATTCTTACTGTGCGGTAGTCCTCAGTAGTCAACGTCTTCTCTGAAATATTAGTTCTATCAAATGAATAAATTGTTGCCATTGAAATTACTATGAATGAACGAGATTAAAAGAACGTGGATTAATTTGCGATCTTTCTCCATTGAAAGCAAGGGTTCACAGGGCCGCTTGAATGTTTTTTTTTACTTTAAAAGCATATAAAAGAGAAAGATTGCTCCCAAGCTGCCTTTCAAAGCCATATATGCATAAAAGCGACCGCAACAAAACTGCACCACTCGTTTCGATTGTATTCTACATTTCTGCGGAATGATTCTGTTTACAAGAGTCTTTTTTAGAAGCAACGATTTTATTGTTTAAAAAAATATACAAACCATTTCGTTCAACTACTCTAGTGTACTTATATGTTATTAAATTTTTTACGAATTCATGCTTTAACGAGCAAATTCTTCCTTTTTTATTATTGTTGCGTATTGTTGCTATTTACTAAAATGTTTTACTAAGTATTTTATCTCTACCGCACAAATACCTATTCCTCATTCAAACCATACAAATCCATTATTTCATATGCAATAATCCATAGTTCTTCTTTAATGTTTCAAACATAATAAATTCGGTTTGGAGAATCAAGTTAATTTATATTTCAGCTCTTAATAAGTACAGACTCTTTTAAATAAATTCTATGGACAAGAATACCGGAGATACGAATATAAGAATTACAGTCTATAAATGAATGAAACTTTTGTACCTTATGAACATGAATAAAGGGGATGAGACAGGAAAGGTAATGTAAAAGATTCTAACAGTGGATGGTATAAGATAGCGATGCTATATAAAATTGATAAGAACGTTTAAAGTATTAAAAATTAAAAATTCTATTGTATATCAAAACCATTGAATAATAAGCATCAGAAAATTTATGGACAAAATGATCAGTTTTTTCATTCATAATTTAGGGATATTTAATTTATTTTAATGAAATGAAATTTGCGATGTATCCAACTTTCCACAAGAACATAAACACTTCTTCCATGAGAATTCGGTAGACGCAGAGAGAGTGAAATTACTTTCCTCTCGACTTTTATAGAAAAAAGTTACCACGGGATAGCTACACGTATGGTACGTGTAGCAGACAAGCCGTCCAATCAAATGAGAACACTAGAGGACAGAGGCGTATTAATTTAGTGGAGAGTTTTTCTCGAAACTTTCTCTCTGCGAAATAAAGAATTTTTTTCACCCCTCCGTTCCTCCACCCACACGTAAAAAATGAACCACGAGAACGTATATCTCTCTGTGGGGCCAATTAGCCGCCGTATTTCACAGTTGATTTAAAATGAAAATGACCGCTAACGCGGCCGAAAATTTCCAAGCGAAATCAGCCTTGTAAAACGGTCGCATTCCCAATAGAGCCCGTTACCATGGCAAAAGTGAGCGAAATATAGATATATAAGGGTGAATCCATTTCAAATGGATTCCAATATATATAACGTATATATGACCGAGCGCTCCCAAAAGCTAATTTTTTAATGTATGCGAAATGCCGATACTTTTCCACCGAATTATTCTACCCACTCGCTTTGCAGGGCTCTTTAGGGCACTTATGTTTTAGTAGAGGCATCCATATGCAACGTATTTCTTCTGTGTTTCAACGGGTCTAATATTTTCACATCCCGTGGGTGCAACGTTTTTAACGAGGGTTTTCGCCCGTTTTATCTCGCTGAAATTATGACCGCAAAATTGAATTCCTCTGAAATATTTAAAGGAAAGTAGTGAATTAACATTCGGTGGCTCATAAATGAAAGGAATCCAACCATCCGGGGTTTTTTCGTTTAAATGATTTATTACCATCAAGGTAAAGTTGAAAGAGCCTGAATGGCACAACGAGGATAAATGCCTGTTATAATGGTTTATTTAATAGCATCCCATAAACTTACTCATTTTCAAGTTAGACTAAGATAAACTGTTTTGTCTTTGAAGAAGATGTTTTATTTTTTCAAAGGGCATTATCACATATGAAAATGGCTAAAAATGGATTTAGTAAAATATAGCTACACGATTGGAATATATTCTTTTCTATCTATATAAATGAGTAACGTAATGAATTTAATTTTTGAATCTTTTATTATTATTTAATCTATTATTTTTAATTTTAATTATTAATTAATATTATTACCAATAATGTAATAAAATCGTTTTGAGCTTACACTGAAGATTCTTAGTAGTCACAAGTCAATATCGAACGTTATTCATTTAAACTTAATTGAAATTATAAAACACCAAATTTTAACTCGCAGAAAATATTAGCTACCATTGTTTATCGTAGATTTATCACACGTTAGTAATTTTTAGGATAACAACCAAAGTAGTTTTAGCTTAAGTAGTGTAGTTTAGTTAAGTAGCGTACTATAATTCAATAAGTTACGATATAATACTTCGAGCCTCATATGTTAGCGATCACCGACTATTATCGAACATTTTTAACTCTTTCGAGAAATGATTCGTATCGATAACTCAACCTCCGGGTCAAAATTTGAGCCAACGAATATATTATATCTTTCAATCCACTGGAATACCATGGGAATCATTTCGGGGGAGAATATTTCAAGACTGTCACTCGAACGAAATGAAAATCTCTGGGGAAGGGAATAAACCTTGAAATGATGCTGTAAAATATTTCCCGAATGTCAGTCTCTCTCTTTATTCAGTATTAGGTTATTGGATGTATCCAGAGCCATCGCAGGAACGTGCCCTCGCAACGCTAAGAGGAGAGGAAGTTATAAAACATTATCTTCGTCTTAGCGATACTTATCTATGTGTGTTCTAAGTATCGATATACGAGTATCTTCTTGGAAAAGTTTTTTTTTCCAGTTTTTTTCATTCGAACGAACTCGTCTCGGTCGAAGACATTATTGCGACCTACATTATGCTTTCTTTAGCGTTCTAAGAAAAAGGATTTTATCCTCCCCAAGAGACACAGATATTATATCAGTGGGTATTGATTTAATAATGCTAAGTAATTCCTAGCAAAAAAAATTCGGTCGATAAATAAGTATTAACTGTAACATCTAACATTTCCTTGACATGTGATCCTGCTTCGTGTTCCAATTCAACCATGATTTTTATATATCTATTTACTCACATATTATATTTCGATATTTTTGTAAGAGTAACATAAATTCAATATATAAGTCATTTGTAAAATCTCTTCTTGTTCGGGTTTACTTTGTTGAGAATCGATTTTAATAACATAATTAAACTGTTAATATCTTTATTTAAGGAACGCTGCAGTAGCTGAATTGCATTCTAAGCTTCCTTCTTATAATTTAATTCTTAAAATTTTTATTAAATAATTAATTGAATTGTAAATATTTAACGGCAATCTCCTTTTCAATTCCTCAGATTATGTTTCCAAATATTTTATAAGAATTATCTTTCATAAATTCTTTCCTCTCTTCTACATACGAATACAGAATATCCTCGTATTCACGTAATATTGTTTTTTCAACTGCCATTCCTTTACAAAACGATATATTATCCTTATCGTCTACTACACATCACAAACGAGGCCACTGATTTGTGGCCTAAGATTTCTTCAGTCAGGGCACCATTGGTTGCTACCTGACCCTGAATAGCGGTAGGCAAAAAACAATACTTCCTCGTACAGTATTAATAAGCAACGACAGGCTAACTAGGGTGCTCTTTTCAAGTGGGGATGAATTTTCTTTCTTAATATAACCCTCCATAGAGCAGCCATAAGAAAAAAAAATCGACTCGTATATATCTCCGAGTTAGTGTCAAAAGCACTAATTCAACTTTCGGGGCATTGACTTCCCCTCGAGCTGTTATAATCAAAAAACATTTCCGGACTTGTTTTAAGAGTTCTTCCCCTCTCTCTGCCTTCTATTACGACAAGCACCCCTTCATTTTATGGTTCGATGGGACCTTTGTTAGTAGGAGATCACTCGGATCGTAACAATTTTACTGCTCTCGGTTATTTAGCACCTCCTAAAATCCGCCGTTTTGGGAGGTCCCCGTCGCTAGCCTAGACAAAATGCTCCTCTTAATCCCCAAAATTTACGGGATGAGCGTTCCTAGGCAACGGGTGCCATCGCCGCCACGCAGTTACGCGTCGGGCGCTTCTTGTCGCACGCAACTATCCGGCGGGAGGTGTCGTGGGAATGCGAAACGAAGCCCTCACGTTGGCCTCACAAAAAAGGGGATTGCTTTCCGAAATGTGCATCCTAAAAAGAAGTGTGCCCTGAAATATTCGTAAGCTCCAATTTTCCGCCTTTGCTTCCGGGAACACCATGATTGCCAACCATCCGAAAAGGGAAAGTGTTGTACATATTTCGCGATGTGCGATAAGGGAAAGTATGACATGAGCAGGTTGATTTATTGCGCTGTACCAGGTTGTAATATAATAGATAAAGTTTACGTCCATGGACGAAGTGTATAATAAGAATGTCTCCTTGTACAAATAAAGAATAAAGACTTGGTATTTTTTTTCGTTGTATATTTTCAAATACGTCCGGTTTAGCTATTGGAGTAGCATCCTCAGGTACCAAGGTTTTAATAAGCTAAAGATGTAAGGAAAAAGGTACGAGAGAGGGGTTAATAAGGGTAAAGGAGAAACACTTTTTGGGAGTGTAATGAGTATAAATATACATATATAAATGAGTGTAAAGATACCAAATGTTTATTCCTTAATTGTTATAAATTTCCAGAAAGTAACACCTATTTACTTAGGCTTACTCTACTTGCACCTTTTCACAAATCAAACTGCAGGTTATTAATTCTCATTATATCCATACGTATATATGTAAATATTTAGAGTTAAAGATGAAAGGAAGATAAAACAACGTGGATCTGAATAATAATGTTTTTGAGAAGGTAATCCAATCATCGGATTTGCCTGCATTTACATTCAGAAAATCCTTAGCAATTTGGAAGTTTGCCCGAGATGAGGTCAATTTGCCCCTTAAATTTTATTCCCTCCAATTGAATTGTCTTCAAAACGTAATATCCAAACTGTGGAAATCCAAGAAAATTGCAGTATCGTTAAAAACCGCTCGGCTTCAGAAGCAAACGGTGTCAATTGTGTATTGAATCGAAAATCCATTGAAATTCGGCACTAATGAAAACGAATGAATTAATTGCAGGATGATTCGAATACATTTAGTATTCAATTAGGGCACTCGAAAGCCTTCTGGCCGACCTTTTGGTCAGTTGTTTAGATTACGGGGTGTCTTGTGCACGATCTGGAGCATTTAGATTTCAAAGCGATATATATTCTCACCCACTTTGAGTGCTCTAAGTGTTGGGTTATCTCCAAGAAATCCATTTTCTTTCGCAAAAAGCTAATCTAAATCGGATCCCGAATTCTCGATGCCAAACACATCGCTGGCCCACCATTTTGGGCTCCTTTCGACCATCAAACTTTATTACATCCGCAGAAGGTATAAACACAAACTGACACCGAATCTTTGATTTTTGCTCGAAAATTCTGAGAGACATTCAATTCTGTTACGACTTCCAAACTTTCCGTATATTTTTTTTTTACCGGACTTAGCGGATATACGGAGTGACGCTAATTCTTCGATTTCTTACGGCAGAAGTCTGAAATTCATTCAAATTTGAAAAGTCGTTTATGCGATAAAAGAGCTTGAAGTTGGAGAGAGAAAAAACATATAACTTCGGACGGAAACTTTTACCTAAATCTGTTCGCTAGTGATAGTAGGCTTAATATATTTGAGGAAAAATATCTGAATGTAAAGATTCCCACATAAATTCTCTTTTTGTCGTCTTAAAAGGAAAGGAATGGAGCGCTCGCTCGGATATTTATTTCATCGTTCAAGCTGAAAAGAATAGAAATCCTACTTTTCTAGTATTAATTTTTGTTATAGTTAATGCACTTAACATTTCATATTAATTTAATATTGTCAACATTTAATGATAATCCTAATAACATATTATATGGACGATATAAATTAAACTTAATAAGCAAAGAGTGACTTTAATCCTAAAGCACAAATTCAAATACCAGCCAACGATAAAAAAACTTAGATTAAACTAATTTTTTCTAATTAATTTACTCAATCGAAAACGTACAATCTGGAGAAAAATTAGCAAATATTTATACTAATATACATTGACTTCTTTATGAATGTCTACTAAAAAGTCGATAACAAAGTAAAGGTCATACAATTTTATACATAAAGACATATTCGAAATATGATTATTTAACTTCAAAGCTAGTTGAATGTTATATGAAATAATAGACTAGATATTTCCACTTGCGAAGGGTTTTGTAAGAACTGGTTTCTTCTTAAGACTCGTAAGTATTTTCTTACGAAACTAATCGTAAATACAAATCTGTGGAAATAACCAAGTGTATTAATCTACTATGGCTTTCCACGAAGACGCCTCTGACAATATCGAAATTTTACTAATTTAAATTTTAGACTAATTAAGCATGTCATTAGTATAATCTTATTGCAATTTTAAGATATCTTGAAGATCAATCATAATTTATGATAAAAAGGATGTTTGCAACCATCAATTTAATCAAACAAATTCCCCTCAATAATTTGAAATTTTCTAATAATACTTCCTGGTCATTGAATCGAATCTACTCAATATCATTGTTAAATTTTCATCGCTTTACTCGCTGTAGAAGAGGATTTGGAAGCGGCGAGTCCTAATATGCTAATGAAAGGCTCATTTTCAACTTCAATAATCCTCTGATGTGGATCTCATTGGTGGAGAAAAAAGGACAGCTGTTAAATCCTTCCAAACTCTTGCAAAAACCACTCTTTCAGAAACCCTTTAAGATATCTGAATGAAGATTATCCGAACTTTCTACGCAACTCAAAATGGAGAGCAATTTAAGTGCTTAAGCTTTTTCGTAAGTTGTTTACCGGAAAAATTAGAACTTTTTCACAAATTTCTGAATGGTTCTCTTAAGATTCCCCTAAGTTAATCTTTGCCTTACCGTTCGTCCCACATTTTCAGAGCTTTCCCTCCTTTATTCCTCCCAGTTATATTCGATAAACTCGTAAAAATTTTATTTTATTTGTCCTAATCTCTTCAAGATTTAATTGAATAAGTTAACTGATTCAGCAATCATAAGTTTTCTTACGTTTTTATTACATTAGATTATACGTACTGGTCCTAGTGAATGTTATCAATGCACAAAATTCACTGCGAAATTCTAATAAATTTATAAATTACTTATAAAGTGCACTCTGATAGTACCTTTGATTACATATTAATTTATGACTGTAAATTTTATTATTAAATTTTGCATAGCGTAAATATTAACCACTTTTGTTTCGTTCGAGAATTGATCATTGATATTTACTCCAAGATGCACATATAATAAGAATTTGTTATCTATAAATGAATGGGACGCTACCTTACAATTTCGTAAAAAAATATCACAAACTTAAGTTTATATATTAATGAAAACTACGTATTACTTTAGGATTGCTAATCTCAAAAACTGTAGTCAAAGTACTTAATGGTTGCCTATCAACGGTCGATAAGGTTTTCAACCAAACAATACAAGAAGCACATAATGTTTAACATCTCAAATTACCTTTTATCTCGGCTTATGAGAGCACGTTAATCAAATTATTCATACCCTAGATATCCCACGGGAAACACATTCAGCCAAGATCTTCCTCTTTTCCGAACCAATTCCCATCTTCCCGCAAAATCAACGCACACCTTCAATCCTCGCTCTCTCAAAAGCACGATATCGAACGCGCCTCACCACCCTCAATCCTGCAGTCTCGTAATATAGCCTCGAGTTAACATAACAAATATTTACTCGAGGTTATAATCTTGCGTGCAACCTGCAATATGTTACGAACCAACTTCCATAATGCTCCGTTGATCCGTTCTAAACATTCCTGTGTGAGCCCTTATCTTAATAGTCTTACGGCCGTCCCTTCCTTTTTCATCACCCTCCTCCCACGCATCCCCTTTGAGGTATGTTTAACTTGCCCGAGAAGCACTAGCCAATTCATTCAGATGAATACGCGCGATTCAGGCGCCTGCATTATCTGCAATCTGCCTCCCTTTCACCGCTCCCACTGCTTAAAACGCTGACTCTTCCCTAATCACCCCCAAGGCCTCCCGTTCGCAAAATCTCCATCGTCCTTATTCGGCAGTATTTAAAAATTGACCTGCCTCGAGGAACACGAGACGGAGCTTTTATTTTTCAGAGAGAAAAGAAAGTTAAAATAATGACGTAATTGGCTGCTGAATGACATCATCTTGTAATTGATGCTGTGAAATATCTTTCGTGGTTAGAGGGAGCTCTTGGTCTCTCTCAAAGGTTTCTCTCCAAAGGGTTAAACTTCCGGTACTTGATGTAATGAAATCATTGCATCTCTCTCGCTTTTTGGCACAAATCCCGTAAACGGATTCTTTTCTTCATTTTTTCAAGTGTGCCATTTGAGACACGCCGTGAGTGGGCTGCTTTGGCCAAAACCAACTGCGGCCAGTAAGTGAAAAGTACGTGTATAAATAAATAATCTTCACACAGAAATTCCGGAATTATTTACGGATATAGCCTTATTCTTTCTCTTTACACTCTTGTTTTCATTATAAAGTGAATAATATATTTTAAATTGAACATCATACGGACTCTAAGATTACCACCTATGATAATAGACATATATAGTTAAAATTGAACTAAGTTTCATATGTGCAGTTTAAAATATAGGGATTAATAATAATACAATTTAGCATTGTGATTTAATTTTATCTGAAGTACAATGTAAATAAAATTGTGATGAACTCCGTTTCTAGAACAATCATATTAGTTTCTTTAATGAGAGTTTTCATGCCTTCTGTTCCTGAAAGTCATATCATGAAAGTTATTCGATTATCTATTTATTTTTTTTATTATCCTAAACACAGATAAAGAAGAAAATTTAGTAAAAATCTATTTCCTAAAAAAATTAACGGTATTCTATTTCAGGAAAATAAAAAGGAGATTTTGTAATCAATAGAAATAATTTTACTGTTTCGTTACGTCCAAATTCAGGCTAAGCAAATAATGTAAGCAATGAAATGGAGAAGTAATAGTTATTTACATTTATAGGAAAATATATGTGCTCTGAACATATATGCAGATTTATTAAAGCAGCTCAACTCTCACATACAGGATGAGAATAATTCCATTAGAATCATACAAAATATATAAAAGCTAAATAAGGGATGAATAAAATTAATGAAATCGGAATTAGGGCGTTAGTTATGGATGCTATAAAAGCATTTAGCATCTGTAATCTGTTGCGGTTTTTGGAAGTTTTCCAAGTCACAAACGGATTTCAACGCAAGAATGAAGCACATTTAAGCTAAAAAATAAGGACGAGATATAGAAATCTATTTGAAGAGAGATACCAATATGAAGACGAATTTCCGAGCAATCACGTACGCGCACGTTGGGCAGTTCTCATCTCCGTTGGTAAACGTCCGGTATTTTTTCAAAATAACCCCTTCCGGCAGATATGTTTCATAAGCGTTTTTAATACTTCAAAATTAAAAAATTCTTTGGCGATTTTTTTAACGGTAGAATATCAGCAAACAATAAAAAATTTCAAACATTAACTTTTTAATTACATATATTACAAAATTATAAATAAATCCTCCACTAATTAAAAATCGACAATATCTCTGCACAGTACTACACTAATGCAGATGGATCGACTTGATTTGTCGAGGTTTAGTCCGTAAGGCGCTTAGTATAAGATACTATCGCAACCCGTGTCGAGATATATCCAGGGCTTAGTAAAAGAAAAACCAAAAGTGTGCGTGGGGAAAAAATATGTAGCTTAGTGTTAACCAAAAAAATAAGACTCAGGTTGCGGGAAACGCCCTCAAGAGAAAGGGGTGGGAAAACCGCAGAAAAGTAATGAAAAAATATAATCTCCTGAAAAAAAAACACATTAATGGAGGCTTTTATTTAAAACCGGATTTTCGTTTATTCTCTCGTTATCACGCAATTATGAATGATAATTTAAATCTCTCGCCTTGTACAAAATGTTCCAGCAACAACTAAAGATTTAAAAATTCTATTTTAGATTTTATAATCTATAATAGAATTTAATGTTAAAGCAATTCATATTTATAATAAATGCTCGTAGCTATCGAATGAACAATGTACGGTGTATTTAAATCAATAAATATCTTTAAATCGATTTATAAATATTGAACTTAAAGCAACTTTATATACTTCTGAAGCAAGAATATCGATTTAGAATAGAAATTGCTATCATCACACGATACCAGGCCATCAACTCAAAGTTTACAACTGGGATACTTGATCAGGATATACAAATAGTCAGATACTAACATAAATAAAGAAAATTTCGAGAGAGAAAAAATAACTTTCGACGTACTTATAGATGCCATTTACAGTCAATAATACAAAACGAATGCATAGAGACAAAATAAATTACGAAAACTCAATTAAAAAATTCAATTAACACTGTTATAGGGCTTCCTTGTTTAATAACTAAGCATCAAATTCGAAGGTAAGGATTATAGAGAAGATTATTTGACGTCAAAACAAGGAAATGCCACGCATCATCCGGAAATCCAACAAGAGTCAGGAGGCAGCAACTAGAGAAGCTTTCTCCCGAAAAAAAAAATATATATATACGTATATAAGACGAAAAAAACCAACAATCCGCATTATCTGATTAAAATAGCGTACAGTGAATATTCGTAAACAGTTCAAAATTTTTACTACTCCTACTATATCTAGACTTTGCATCCCGCTACATCTACTATACGAAGCCACCGAAAAATCTCGAAACATATTTTATCCATTATTCCACCCAAACGGGGAGAGAATTTTCTCTTTGGAAATATCCGCACATTTCGAAAGCTCATGATACGAAGGCAAGGGAATGTTGCGCCGGGAAAGCGAAGTTAAATCAAACAAAAGCACCGCACGAGCTTTCCAACGAAGAGGAAATCTCGAAACCCGAAGGAAAAATACTCTCCCAATCTGAAAGCCATTCCCTCCTTTTTATTATTCCATTTTCCTTGTGCGCGTGAACGTACATTATTTTCTTAATTCATCCTGTTTAAAAACCCAGTAATGCTCGGAATTTATTCGCTAAGCGAATCTTCTTTTTATTTAATAATGAGTGTTTGGTTTGAAATGAATGTTTGAACGAAATATAAAAAGAGAATTTAGCTTTCTTCAAAAGGAAACGCAGAATCGTCGAATGCCGTTCAATGTTGAATTGTGAAAAGTGGGAAGATAATGGTTTTTTGTTCCTGAAAAAGGAAAGACAAGAATTCCATCACGCGTTCCGCGACAAAGAGACGTAAAAATGGGTTTTAATCGTATTATCTACCGATGACGGTACGTTTTGGCGTATACAGCTCCTCAAAAGCGGTATTTTCAAGCTTTGCTTCCTTATTACGAGGGAGAAAGCGACCGTTTTTAAAATAATATAAATATAAACTAACCCAGCAGCTACCTTCCATTTGGGGAAAATCACATTAACCTGAGTTTATATAATGGGTGCCGCTGGATGACACCTTTTTTGGTGCCTCACGCTAAAGTTTCCGCTAAAGGTTAGTAGATTAAATAAAACATGTTCTTCGGCCATTAGAGATGATGTAAGTTTTTAAATCTCGTCAGGAAAAAGTGTTTAATTTAAAGAGGTTATCGTTTCTATAGTGTCCGTAAGAATTGCGTAGTTTCTCTTGAAATTAATCTACCAACCGTCAATAATATAGGTGTACTTCAAATGAAAATTCTAAATAAAAAAATCTCTGGAATGACATATTATGATCAATTGTAATAGTTTCTATCTGATTAAAAGATGTATCAGTTCCAACGATTTGGTTGAATATATAAAATTTCATATAGTTTCAATTGACCTAGAATAAAAAGTTATGATGGTACAATGTCGGAAGATTGTTAGTTATTCGGAATTTAAATGACAATAAAAATATTATATCAGTAATTAATTCATCAGAATTAGTGTTTTAGTATTAGTAGTGTGTAGTATTCATATTTATATTCTCACATTCTCTCTCTCGGAACTATTTTTACGGAAGTCATTCTTTTATGGATTGTTTATTCATAATTATTTTCTATCATAATAAGATATTTTTTTGGAAGACAACGATTTTATGACGGCCAATCTAAATACAGACCTTCTGTTAATCACAGTCGGCTACCTATCTATTTTTCGTTGTAAGAGCCTTCAGTTGCAGACAGAAAAACTTTACATTCTACTTTAATATTCTTCATAAATTTTTTCGCCCAGTTTGAAAGAAATGAATAATCATCCTCTCCATATATTTTAGCCTTGATTGCCTTGAGTTGCTTTCATAAACGAAATGAATTCAGGTAGTCGAGGATTTATTTTAATTCCTCAGCATCGCCAAACTGAAGCCAAATAAGAGGCGCGTACGGATATAGTCGCGTTTTATTTACTAAACGTACCAAAATTAAAGTAGTAAAAAATGGCTCGGCCAACAACTCGCTACTCTGAGAATCCAATCAGTGACTCGGAGTATAGCGAAGGTAATGAGTTTTTCCAACTAAGGAAATAGGTCGTCTAAAACGGAGTAATTAAGGATTAGCTGAGTTCTGAACGGATGAAAATCACTTGGCGTTATTCCACAGAAAAACGATTTTAATTGCTTGACTGGTTACGAGCTATAAATAAAATCGATCGAATAGGGCCTCGTTATTTGAGGTTCCGTCAAGAAATTTCCTTAGAAAAGTGCTCCATTTCTCAACCCAAAGGAAAAAGGCATGAAATGCACCTTGATTAAGTTTATGAATGTTTGATAACGAGATTCTAAATATGGAAAATCGGTTTTTCATTCGAATTCATTCGATTTTTAATCGAATTTATTTTCAGACATGTTGTTTACGTCAACAGAAACCTATTATTCTATAAATATGATGTAATATATTAATTACGCCACGAATGACAAAGTAAAATTGGAATTAAAATTACGCATTTATCTCTTGTTACATTTATGTTCATGAGATAAATCCTAAGATATAAATCGATTCGATTCATCGATTCAATTCGATTCGAAAACATTCGATACGTAAGTGCCATTTGCAAATGTCTCCCTCAGAGTGCCTGCTTTGTCGATGTATTAAAAAAGCTGTGTATTTCATGATTGGAACAGCTGTTAGACGTGTTTTACGCATGAAGCTGTTACGTGTGAGCGTTGAAAGGGTTGAATCGACACGTGTGGGTGCGAACCTCACGGTATAAAGCGTTACGTAAGAGACCCTCGCGTTGAAAAAGGTTGAGACCCATTGACACAGAGCAAGGGTCAACCTTTATCAAATTAAGTACCTCATCTCGTTCTTAAGTGCTCTCAAAGGAGGCAAGTAGGAATGCTTGCACTTACGGGAAGTTGAAATTGGCACTATCAGCCATTTTTCATTAATCGCCATTCAATCCCCCGTTATAAAGCGACCAATCAGGGCGCGATAAACATTAAATTACCTCAATTAAAAGGGTGCTTGTAACGAATGGGGAGAATTTGTCTCTCATGCTTTTATATACTCAGTGCATACAAATTTGGTAGCTTGTATGAAATGCATCAGATCCATGACCATGAGAAACCGACACATTGTTGCTAATTATATTAAGTTTAAAATTATAATCAATCATTAGTCGTAGAGTGTCTCTAACGAATTATAATTTCACCTATGCAGATATACATAATTTCTCAAAATTTTTATATTTAGATATTTATTTACTTTATCCATGATTTACTAAATTTATTAGTTTTTCCGGTAAGTTTATCTCGAAGTAAGATTTGTTTACACCTAACCTTCCCAAAGAAAGTTCGAATTAAAATACTATTTTATTTTATCAAGTAAATTCATCTACCCTCCTTTGATGTACAGACGAGAATGACATTTAAAATGTATATTTCCCTATTCGGGTCTATTTGCATATATTCTGCATACGAATGACATATCACAGTGTATCTCAGTTCCTTTCAATTCAGTATCTTTTTTTTCTTTTTGGGCCGTAATATTCTGTCATAAAAATCATGTAAAATCCATTCTAATGTAGCTGGAGAGCTACTTGAGCTTATGAGGTTTTATGATTTTCAAAAATGTTGATTGACGCGAAGTAAAAATGGAAAAACACATAATTCTGTATGTAATCCACATAAGGATAAAAATATTCAGTGGAACGAAAAAATTTCCGAGACAGAAAATCGTGGTACTGGAAAATGGGAAACATCTAAAAGTGTAATTCTCATTCAGTGACGCCAAAATTGGCCTCAAAAAGCCTTTGATCTGTCGCTGACAGGAAAACCGAGTTTTATACCGAACGGTCACTCCCAATAAAGAGCTGTCATATCCGAGAGAAAAATTATAATCTCTTGTCACTCGCCTAGTTTGAACCTTCGGTATGCAAAATTTTACACGTTTTTGGATATACGCTCTATTCAAAATCGCGCTCCTATATTTTTTTATAATCTAATAGGATTAATTGAAATTTATTAACTTCGATCAGTACTTTGGCGATGTTTTTAAAGGCTCATGCATATAAATTAATTTTTTGATGACGATGACGCAATATGTTGTACGGCGAAGTATTAACTTGACACGATTCTAGTCTATTTACACGCTCTAACGTGAATTTATTCGCTTGACAAGAACTAATAATTCATGGCATAATCTAAAATGAAAACATCTCTCTTTTAATCAATCATATCCTATGACACAACTTATTATTCATCGTGTACATATTACGTCAATAAATGCCTGAATCATAAATGATATTTGTCAAAATTTTCTCTTTTACGTTATCCGAAAACATTTCGTCAGTTTATAATTACTCGTCTATAATTTATTCATTTAAAAAAATCGATGTTGATACTGCATCATTTGGATGAACGAACCGAATAATTTCTCCTTCGTATTTGTAGATGGTTTGAAAACACGTTCATGGCGACAAATGAGGGTGACGTCACGGAAAGCTCTAGGTTTTCAACATGGAAACGACATGGAAATTGGCTGATTCGCTATTCAATTAGCACAAAATTTCGTTAACATGTATTCATCATTCAGTTTCCTCGTTTTGACACTCAACGATTTCCATCGCTCGTAGAATATTGTAATTGTGAGAAATTTCACGATGCGTATCCGAGGAAACGTACAACAATTCCATTCTCCAACGCTCATCCCATTTTTCGATTCGTTTTTATGTGTTGCTACATCGCGAGGAAATCGACATTCTATTGTTATTGTAACGGCGTGCGAAATGAATGGTATCCAAATTGTATTGAATTTGCTCTATTGTTTGTTATCGTTACCGGTCATTTATTCGGGTAATTACGATATGATAAGACAAAGCGATAATTAATTAGCGTACAAAGATACTCATATTGTATATCAGCCACACGATCATCCTCGCACAAGGAGAACTCTGTTTACTGCTTTTAGAATCGATATATTAACACGTGTATGATTATATTTAGGAATAATCGAATACCTTTGAATCCCGTAATAATAGAGTTCTAACACATCAACAACAATATGATTGTATCGCACTGTAATACTCCGTTTTCTATTTCTCTAATAAAAAAGCAATGAATAAAAGTGAGCATTATATTTATGGAATAGCACAAAGATGATTTCAAAAGTGAATAAGATTGATACAAACATTTTTGTTGTTATTCACAAACTTTTTGAATTATAAGATAGAAGTGTAAAAGCTTACTGTACTGCGTTAATCCTTATAACACACTTCTTGGAAAACTTTACTAAAGAAATCTATTGTATTATCATGGAAATTTTTTGCAAAATCTTTAAAATGTAGAAGTTAGGAGTGGACATTATATTCAGAATTTTTAAAGATACATCAGACACCCACCCACCACAATCTGAAGCGCTCTTGAACCTAAATGATACGACACGGTAAGGAAAAATCACAATCCCATCTTTTATAAAGAGCTTCGAGGATCATAGATCAATAATTTCTAAATTATTTTGGAGATACAAGACTCTGCGCCGAAAATTCTCTTCCAGGAACATCTCTCCCTTATTTAAAGCTTAAACGAATGATATTGCAAAATGAATAGGATTAAGCTTTGCTTTTAAGCAGGCGTGCCCTAACTAAATAGTTGACGTTGCGGGTTATCAAAAGGTTTTAGAGTTTGATCCAGAAACAGGAAAAACATTTTTCGTTAAATAAAAGCTTGTTTAAATATAAACTCGATTGAGCTCGATTCTTTTACGTGTAAAGCTTACAATAGCTTAAGTAACCACGGAAGAATATTAACTTTGATTCTTTTTCATTCCTCGTGGACACACATTAACTTTCATTCATACACGAGAATCAAAAGCTGCATCACTTTTAAATTTAAATTCCCTTTAGATCGCAAAATATTTTCCAGCGCATTAGGTTTTCCTCTTATTTATTATAAAAGATGTAATATCATAATCTTAGCGTCTCTTAAATTAAAGCTAACCAAATTAAGCTATTAATGGTAATATTTTTCAAGAAATACATTATACAGTAGTACATCTTTTAAAAGAAAAATTTACTCACTAAGACTGCTGCAGTAGAAGAATTTTATAGAAGTGTTTGTATTTGAGTTTCAACGAATAAAAATAAACATTGTTCCTTCATTTTTCCATCTTGCTTAATTAATTTTTTTAGCTATTGATCATCAATTTCTATATTATGATATGAGAATATTATAAAAGGGTACATCACATTATAAAAGGGTATTTAGTATTGATGAGTAACATGCTCCCTCATAGATCCTTGTCGATTTCCCCCACAAAAACAAGTGTATTCAATATAAATTGCTTATTGATGGAAAGACATATCGATATTTGTATCTGCATCAGAGAAAGGTTTACTTTGGGGACGGAAGGGGTACGTTAATTGATTAGGGTTGAAAACCCATAAGTAGAACATGATGGGCTCAAAGTTGGAAGAAGCGCAATCGACTGCTTGGGAGTGCATGGCAAACAGCGGTGTGCCGTGAACAGCAAACGACCGTGGAGCGAACATGGCCCAGAGTAGAGGATGATTAACGGAATGGCATCTGCAGCGAACCTCATCTCATAAGCGGATAGCCATATCACTTTAGAGACGATGGCAAAATGTACCAGTGAAGTGAATTGAGGAAACACTCCAAATTTTCCATTGACTCTCGTCTGATGTGTTTCGAAAAATGAAAACCATTGCAATGGAAAGAAAACATGTCTAACGAGAGTAAGCTTTCCTTTTTCACGACGAATTGTATACTCGTTTGACTTGATGTGGATGTATTAAACGCTAAATTTAGAAGAATTCGTAAAGAATTCATAAATATTAACAGAACAGATTTATGATTTAATGAGTTAAAAACTAATTCTAGACTCTTAACTCGTAAAATATAAACTATTAATTTTGTTAAGAGGAAGTTTATTAAAAAGATGAATTGAATTTGGATTAGAAGTAAATTATAGCATTTTCAATTCTGGCCGAAAAATGCAATACAGTATTATTTAAAAAAAGGAGAATAAATATGTTTTAATATATATATGTGTGTGTTTTTAAAGAACAATTCATTATAAATTTATCGATGTATTTATTAATGTAATTGAAAATAGCATAATTTTCCAATTTTCTATGGGCTCGATTACTTTGATACAATCAAAATATACTGATGTACATTTAACTTAGTGGAGTTTTGAAATTAGAAACATTGAAAATTAATTGATTCATATATTCCACTACAAGGCAATTTTATGTAATTAACTGCTTTATGCTGCCAATCAAAAAATAAAAAATAAAAAGAGAATATCATTGCCGCACCCCCATGAAATAACTTTCAAAGGTTTTGCAATTAGCGTCCATTTTAACAATCTTTAGTTTTCATAATTATGAACAAAATTTCGTTTGTGTTGAACATTTATTTATGATTTAAAATGAAAAAGTGTTTTGACTTAATTACGCGAGAAGCATTCATAATAATTCTAAATTATCGGTATTTTGAATACTATAGAATAATGCCATTGGAAAACACATTTTGTATCCTGCCTCGGGTATAATATCCATTGAGTTAGAAATTGATCGATTATAATACACGAGGGAGATTAATAAATGCATGATTTCCTAAGTCACATAAAATTGAGAGAAAATTATAGATATCCATATTAAAATGGCCTATTTTATTGAATTAAACACAAATAAATTTACGTCAAACATCGCTTGATTCATTTTATTTCATCTAAAGCAATTATAACACATATGAGCTATTACTTTTGGATTGTAAACTAATTATATGCAGACTTCAATGAACAGATACAGCAGCAAAATTAACAAAGGAATAGAATTCTAATTAACTTCGAATTTCGTATTAATTACAGGTTTAAAATAGGCTAATAGATGTACAATGAGGAAGATGAATAACAAATAAGCGTTGAATTCATTAAAAGCGCTCCGTATTTGCTACGAAAGCTAATAATATACATAATAATATAATGTTAATTAATAGGATTATAATACTCACGAAATGAATAACGTAAATAATAATAAAGATACGGTAACGATTTTTTTAGAAGGAAGCTTAAAAAATTTTTGCGCATAAAATATTGGCACATACAAAAGATCTGGAGAGGTAAATCGTGTTTTGAAGATGTGCAAAATACCTTCCGCATTATAGCGTTCATGATACACGGGCACCCTCAACATCTCGAAAGGTCGCGAGAGAATATTTTGGAGGAAAATAGAGGCCGAAATCATAAAAGATGAGCCATTTACATAGAATGAACCGTGAGATCCCGGAGTAGCTATAGATGTCTTTTTGGGAGGTCTCATTAACGTCAACCTTTTTTCCAATCAAATTCCTGGAAGACGTCTGCCTCCTCAACGCCCCGCAACTTAACTCATTCTCTTTGAAAGTAAAAGACCAAAGGAAAATAGGAAAGAGGTTTGATTCGCGATAGAGAAGGGAAGGTAAATCGTCAACGAGTTCAAACGGAAGCGTCCTCTCATTCATATAATGGTAAAAAGGTCTTTCCATTGCAAATATATAGAAGAAAGGTTGTTAAAGACGTTCCGAATAAAGATGCAATTAATAATGGGGACCTTTTTTTTAAAAACCTTTATCCGTTTTTCAAAGGGATAAATTGGCGTATAACTCGTTCTTACTGCAGAGAGAATGAAGGGGGAGCATTTATAACTGTGGGAATCTGATTGCAATGAAAGAATGACTAATATCAGGAAACGGGGAATGAGGAAGGGATCGTCGTAAAACCCCCCAAATAAGAAGGGGAAAAAGCGAGAAATGGGAATTAGGGGAAATATAAAGGAAATAAGCTGGAGTCGAGAGTTCGGAAGAAAGAAGAAAAGAATAAGTTAAGGTTTTGTGAATATTGCGATCTCTAAAAGGAGGAAAGTGTATCGATCGACCTCCTCTTATCTCCTTACTTAGATACGTACGACTTAATGTCGTGGGGAATTACAAATCAATTGTTTCTTTAATCTCATCGTTTGTATCCAAGGAACGACTGAGAGAATTCGATAAAAGTTATCTCGTAAAAGTTTGTACTATTATCAATTGACTGTTTTATATCCTCGGGGGGTATCCTATATATTCAAATATACTTTTACTCTCTCTTATACTTTCTCGTTCAGATTTATCGATTACGAAATTTGATTTTAGCCCCTCCTTTCAGATTGATAGATTAGATTAAAATTCGGCGTTTCTATGATGGGGAACTCATTTTCAAATTTGATGCTCTAGCGGAGAGAATTTTAGTTATCGACTCTTCGTAATGAAGGCTCCAAAAGAAGGATGATGTTAGTAATATTTATATTATCATATGAGATATAAAGTATTCTAAAAGTTTATATCGAAATTAGAATTCTATTGAAAGAATTAAAGTTAGAAGGAACCGTACAAAAATTGCCTTCTTTACATATCTCTAACTTTCTTCGTCTGTATATTCACTCATATTATATTTCATTCATAGACTAATTAAAAAATTAATATAGCTATCAAAAAATATAATATTCTTAATGATAATGAATAAGTTCGATATTTTAGGATGAATTCAGCTAAAGAGAAGTTTTCTCTGAAAATGCCTCTATATAAATTATAGCATATACCAATAAAAATTAGTACCTACTTAAAAGTGATTAATTTTTAATTATAACAAAAAAATATTTTTTCCAGAAAAATTAGCTACTTCGCCATCCATATTTTGTACTGATGTTGGGATTATCCAACTAAAAGCGGTGTAATATATTAAACTGAAGGAGAACTAATCACGATAAAAATATATTTTGACACAGATACATTGATGATAGAAAGCTCGACAAACAAAATATATCTAGAATAAATGTTTTTAACCGAATGAATGAGCAATTTAAAATACACATTTCATGGGAAAATTCCCACCGGTTATTACTAAATAAAGCCAAAATTTATGAAATAATTATGAAATATTCTCAAATAAATAACCAAAAATACAGTGAGCTTTAAGCTGTATAACTGATGATTAAGATAATAAAATAATACGTAATACGAGACTAGGATCAGCTTCAAAATAACATTCCCACCAATTATAAACATGTTTGAATTTCAATGAATAATATTTAGAAATCCGTCTCATAACATTTCCTCTTTAAAATGTATCTTCAAAGATAAAATTTATTCCCCTACATGGCTTTAAAAAATTACAGCATACGTTTCTCTACAAAAAGGCGATAAGGAAAGTAAAGAATTATTTATGGAAATACAATTCAAAACGTCAAAAACTGGATTCATATTTTTAAAAAACGCCTTCCTATGGTTTCATAATCCGTCTGAAAACAGATGACTGAGACAGATTTCATTAAATTCCGCAACGGTGGGTACAGAAGAAATTTTCATCAAACACCGATAGAAAGTTTAAAACGATGATAAGAAGGAAACTATTCGTAGAATCTGTGAAAAGGTCAAATGTGAATGAAAACTCATTATATTAAATGGTTATTAATAATCCAGCTCTGCTGCGAGACATTCAGTATGGTAATGCAAAACGATTTCTCCGATTTATTTCCTCTTCTGGAGGCATAAAATATCTAGAGTGATGCTTGGGGAAGTTCATGAATCTTTCATATATTCCTTTTGTGAGCTCTTCCTTTCCCAGCGAAGATTATTGTCGACGAACGGAAAAAAATATCCTTAAAAACAGGGCAAACGAAAATATCTTCTGCGCAGTTCCACGAAC
Source organism: Pantala flavescens (assembly GCA_020796165.1). Taxonomy (NCBI): domain Eukaryota; kingdom Metazoa; phylum Arthropoda; class Insecta; order Odonata; family Libellulidae; genus Pantala; species Pantala flavescens. Next base: position 13,208,254 of record CM036879.1, on the reverse strand, counting down.
AAGATTTCTTTTTAATCTCTCTAGAGGGAACGGACAAAAAATTAAATCATCAAAACATTAACGCAACTCCAGTTATCCGTAGCAAATAAATATGTCACCCAAAATGAGTATTATATTACTAATCGTTTATTAAAAAAGTTTTTATGAGCAAACAAATGTTTGGAATTGCATCCATTCTTCTGTGCAAAAAACTTTCTCTATAATCACATTTCACATAGAGCTAGAAATAACAGATTTAGTAGCTCAGGCGCTGTACTATAATTTTGGACACATTCGGAGTTAAAATGCGATTAATTTGACCACCTGTGGGAAGGGCATTCAGAAACACTGTGAATAGGATTCGGAAACTAGGTTTCATGAACATTTATTCACGAGTTAGTAAACAATGTGATTGTCATCAAATTCAATTCAATCAAAGCGATAATGATATGAATGAAATGAGTTTTTATAAATTTTCTCAACATAATGGCTGAACTTAAAATCAACATTATTATTCTATTTTTATTATATATATTACCAACATTTTCATTTTAATTTTTCTCTGAAATTTGTTGCTTGGAATTGAATTTTCTGGCTAATGATTGTGCATAAAGAAATATCTACTAAGATACGTAAGAAGAGATGTCTAAGGTTATTGCTGCTGAATCGATTTTTATTTTTACCGGAAACTTACATGATTTTAGAAGTAGCAACTTTAATCATTTTGTCATCATCCTAGACTTCTATGATCGTTCAAGGTTGGGAATTTTATATTAAGAAAACCCACAAACCTAGCATCAAATATACATTATAGCTTGATTATAAAGCGTGTTTAAAAAAAAAAAGAGTTTGATGTAGCTAAACAATGGAATCATAAAATAATTTCAAATGTCCTTTTCTATTCTATATTCTACAATGTCCTTTTATGTTATTTGAAATTACAGTTTTAAATGGAATCGAAATTAAAAGAACGTAGATTTTAGGTTGCAATAAAGTACCGAGAATGTTCTATCTGGTTGAGAAAGTGTATGTCATCGTATAGTATGGAGCAATAAAGAAACGTATACCTAAGTATCATTTTATGTACAATGTGTATGATAGGACCTAACTTCGTGGAACTCCACAGTTGAATACGAGTTTTGAGTGGATAAGAGATTTCGTATCATAACTACAATACTTCTAGGTTAAATTCGGTCGTTTATAAAAATTTGAGATAAATCAAATTCCATGTTCTTATAAAGCCAGCAATTTATGTACATCATTATAAAACACATCTCAAAGAATGAAAAAGGCATTAATTAAACTAAATCAACCTCTTAAAAATATTTTTATGAAAAGAAACTTCGTGTAATATTCTATTAGATATCATTGCTGTGACTCAATTAATTAAACGGAGTATAAAATGAGTTGATATCATTTTGAAGTATTCTAATCGGGCCGGATCAAAATAGAATTGAAACAATATAAGGTGAATCTGTAAAAAGGTCTTGACTGTATGGTAGTGAATACTAGATTACAGAAAGATATTTTCTTTATTTGATTTCGCGGGAGAAGTTTGACTATAAATCGAGTCGTGAACACATGGGTCAACCGAACATATGGGAAAGTATGGGAACCCACTCATCCAAAAGGGTTTAATACAGATTGAAAAATAAGCGTTAATATATTTCGGGATGTGTATTTATTTATTATTTCCCCCCTTTGATCGGATATGTGAGACACGCAACTCGCATTTGTTTTGGGGCCTTGCCTTTGTCACCTCTTTGCATGTCCTTATTACTTTTATCGCGATCATTTTCAGCAGTTTGATCATATTGTCCCTTTGTGAGCATTTGCGTATCGAGAAATATTTTTAGGGAATTATTTTTTTTTAAGCTGCTGCAATGATCATAGGATACGAATAATAAACCGTAAAAAAATGATGGAGAGAAATTTGACTGTTTTCATCACGAGTTGAGTTTCAGCAAAATCGGATCTAAATCACTGAAGCTATGGAAACAAAATACCCCCGAAACAAAAAAATGCGAAGGAGCGGATAAAAAATGTTTTCGACGCTTTGAGAAAAAAATATCTTCACAGAAAATTGAATTACATGAAAGAACTTGGGAATCACCTTTTGAATTTTACATCTTTGATGTTAATGGTATTGGGAAATAAAATATTTCTGGGGAACTGTAGATTTTCTTTTCAGTCAGCGGTTTCGAACTCACTTCTCGTAGGGACTCGGAAATATCTCAAATGTCTAGAATTTCTCATCTGAATTCGTGTATTTTTATATCCCCTTTCCAAATCATTTTGAGGTAGATTCACGCAGGTTCTATGAAGTCGTAATAGGGTCTGTTTAAATGTAAACGTCGCACGTAAGGAAGATAAAATATCAAATTAATAATCTGTATTCAAGTTATATCAGTATGAAGGATATAAAATTATGTTTACAAGAATACTCTTCACTTCCATCAATAGTTAATACTTTAGATTGAATCGGCATACTTTTGTATTTGCGTATTTATCTCGTTTATAAAAAAGAAAGTTCTTCTTGCCTTATTCCCCTCCTTTTCACCATGGAAACCAAGAGACCCTATGCCATCAGTTAAAGTGTCACTAACGTCTCCTAAGAAGTTCATTTTTCTTCGTTCAGGTATTTTTGGCTCTTCCCCAAACAGGAAAAGGATCTTACGTAAGATAAGCATGCAGAGTTAATTTTCATTCAGTTTCGGCTTCTTTTCTCAAGAAAAAGTAAATCAGAAAGATTAGTAATATAAATAAAGACATTCGCACAAAGTAAAATCAAACATAATGCTGCGCTCAAGAAACATAGTTTTGGATCCAAATGTTTTAAGCTATTAATGAAATTAAATGAAAATTATTGAAATTCTGTTCAAGAGCATAACATTTCTTAGTTAAATCGATTCCAATCCATTGATCTAATCTATCTTCTGATTCTTTTCAATTCAAACAACAAATCGGAGTATACCGTTTGAATCGTCTATCTCATATTCAATCCATCGTATTATAATACAAATAAACGTATTCATTCACATTCATTTATATATACATAAGACAAGTCTCAAACAAAATTGATTCCGATAAATATTGAAGAATATTAAAGACGAAATAGGGGCCTATTTATTAATGTAATTCTTCCATCCTAATATATGTTCCTAGAATTGAATTGCACTTATATATATTCTATTCATCAAAAACAGGATTTCTAAATTAAAGGTAACATATATTTTAATATTTGCTTCCCATCAGTTGCAGGTTTCTCTGGAAGACCATGAATACTCAATGTATGAGGTTTGATACTTGAGATTTCGTTGAAAATCTGAATTTTCTAATCATACCTTACAGATGAAATTACAGATGCTGGAAAATTGAAATAAAATTTACTCTTAAATGGTATGTATAAAATACATTTATCTAGAAAGCAATCTTATATAGCATTTAAAAGGTATCCATTTGCCTCTCTAATGTATATTAAAAATTAAAATTGCAATTGAATTTCGTGGAAACCTTTAGGAAAGGAAAAATTCATTACTCGTCGTATACGAAAATATGGAGCAAAGAACAGCCTTATTATATATTAATAAGATGAAATAGACAAAATTAAATATATTTGTAAATTATACAACGTCTGCTCTCTTTAAGTGTATATTCTACATTTAAAAAGTTCATCACTCAAAAAGGAAATGGTAGAATTTGAGTTCTAACATCCTGAAGAATTTTCAAATTATTATAGGTTATAAATTCAATATTTTTTTAAAATTTCGCACACTTGTGTAAAGGTTTATAAAATTTAGCTTAATTTATATCTAAAAATTAATTATTTACTCATTCATGTATTTTAGAGTATTTGGAAAATGTTTCCATTATATTTTTCTATATATTTAATTTTATTTAACTTTTCATTCCATTTTCAGGATAAAGAACAATTAATTAGAAAAATTATTTTTTGGCTATTTTATACTAATATAAATATGTTTGATCTGATAAAAAATCCTTTTCTATGTTAAAAACAAAATTACAAAATGCGAAAAAAAGAGTAAGCGTTCACTTAAAGTCTATTATTAGAGTAAAAGGAAACTTCATTATTTTCGTTTAATTTGATTTAGAGGGAAACAAAGCTTTGTTTGACATTAGTCCACTGTTACGCAGAACATTAGTGAAACGCGTTGTTCAAAACGTGTATGAAATTAAATCGCTCCGCCTTTATCTCCATGTGTACACGAATTGGAATCTGCCACAATATGTTATTGGAATTCTGCAAGCATTTAAAACTCCTTGGTTCGGTCAACAATTGCTCTCAACTTCTTTCTCACCATATCCGAGAGAGAGAGGCCTAAGGGAAGTTTCCATGTGGACTTATAAATTTTATCGAGCTCTTTTTGATGTCTCACAAAAGATTCGCTTTATTTTTATACTTCAGTCTCTACGCGACTTTATTCGTTTTACATTTTTATTCCTCGACGTGACTCTTTATTCACCCGCGTGTCAAAGTGCTCACGGCTGCTCTTGACTGCTAAAAATAAAACACTCAATTCGCTTCTTTACACAACTTATTGTTTGAAAGCCGTTCATAATTTACCGTCACTGACCAACCTCTCGTAGCGTAGCGACATCATTTCCAGCCGTGCTAAACATGTCTTCCACGAAACACTTCATTGTTCAAACTTTTAACTATTAACTGTCAACTACCGATGTGACAAGGATTTTAATATCAGGAATAAAAGAATAAACATCATAGATGGGTTTTGATGAAATCGATTGTCAAAAAAATAATATTCCTTCGTAGAATAGAATAGAATCTGAGATGAAAATGGAGGTTTAGTAAAATGAATCTATTATGTTATATATTTAAAAATTTCGATTGAATTTTATTATAAAAGGTATATTACTTAAGCTTAATATTAAAATAAATGTTTTAAATTAGAAATTAATGACGAAACAATATGTTATGCACTCCAAGTGTTCAGTATGTATTTAGTTAAGTATATTATGAAACAACTGATCTATTTTCACTCGCTTATTTCCCTTTGTATTCGTTTGCATTAAAACATTTTCGTCTAATTCGTCGAGAACATATATGCGTATGAAATTATCTCGCACGATGAGGGATATTGAACGCTCATTTATACAACCAAGATAATAAGAGATAACAATTTCAATTAACTCTTACCGGCATAAGAATATAAGATCCTTTTCCAGACAACATCCACAGTTATATCTCCAGGATTGGGAAACGTCATAAAACAAATGACGATTCAAAAAGACGTTTCACCGTAATTTCGTCCTCCTTGTACAGCATCATGTTTTTGCTTCGCCTCATCAAGACTCGTGTACTCATAAACATTAACGCCCTAGCGATCGTCACCATTGCCGAATCTGGCTTTCACCAAAATGTTTCCTAAGATTACTCTTTGTAATCCAAGAGACTAGACGAGTCTGTCCGGGAAGGTGGGACGAAATCCCGCCTCGGGCCAACGCAGTGTCTCCTCGGATAAAAAATCGCCCTCCCGCCTCGTAAGTTACCTCGCAAACATCGAGGAAGAAAGGTTTAATAGGATAGAACGCTCGCAGTCATTGAATAGTCCCGTGCCAAGTCTTGCGACAAATTTGCGATGCGAGGGCGTTGTCTGAATTCTGATTTGGAAGCTGTTTACTTTATTTGCAAAATCGAGTTCCTGCCCCTGAGTCAACAATTTGGGAAACGGGAAACTTTGAGTGGAGAACTGAGTAATCTTCATCGCCAAAAGGTGTGATTACCGCTTAAGTTTGTTATAAGAGACGATTTTCAAAGCTCGGAGGATTCTAAAAACAAAGAGAGAGAACGAGTTTGCGCAATTTATTCGATTCGGAGAGAAATGGAAATGAGTTAATTGCGTAAACGAATCGTTAACTTATTAATCAGCCTTCCACGCGTTGATGGGGAGTGTTCATTATTACATTATGTATTTAGGCTCACCGATTCTCAATCAACCAGAAAGCTCGAAAAGTGTTAAATATTGAAAAAATAAACTGAATTAATTGTTACGTATGCAAACTAATCTATTCATATCTAATCTCTATCAGAAGAAAAGAAAATACGTCTTTCTATGTTGATATTATCTAGTTTGAAATAAGTCCTTCGTTATAATTATGTCATTGATGGAAAAAACGTATGGTATGAAAAACATTATCATGGCCTATTAATTTTTCTTTAAAAACTGGAAAAGGCAAAAGAAACTAGGGAAGATGATTCTACAATAAAATATTCACGATATAAAACGAGAACTTTTCCAAAATAAATACAAATTCAGCTCAAGAAGGGAATTAATTTAGATCAACAGCGTTACAAATCAGCTGCAAAGAGTGTTATAATTCACGATTAACACCACGATTCCAGACATTGGGTGTTTTAAGTAAACCCTATAGAGTTTGTTCGCCTCAACGGATTTTAACCTCGCTAATCGACGGTATTGTTTCTCCTCAAAATTAAGCTCATTACGGCCATAAAATCAACACAATCATATTTCCATTCCAAATATTGGCGTATGACCTCCCTTTATCGAACATACGTACGTCGATGAACAAACATCAGAAACACTCTCAAAACATAGTTAAGAGAGAGAATGCCACGAATAAAATAAAGTAGGATCTTCCACATACGTTCCAAAAGACGTGTTTACTTCGTTTCCTTTCGCATAAAAAGAACGTCAACCACTGATCAACGCGGACGAATACCAACAAACCTACCGCACGAAAGCTGTAAAAAAAGAAAAAAGGCCATTGTTTGTCGTGTGGGCTGTAGTAATCGTCCATGAGAGATCTTTTTACTATCCGTTGCCAGTCAACCGAGAGAGAGAAGAACTCCGTCACAAATAAAAGGAACGTCTCGTAAAATCCCCTCCTAAAGGTTTCCTACCCTCCGTACCGTTGAAAAATGATAACCGCTTAAGACTCCCATCCGTACGAGAGTCCCTGGAGACGCCTCTTTGCGTGCCCAAAAAAAAATCTCCGCCGCGTATCCCTCGAGCATGCTCTCTCTCTCTCCTGACCTAGGAGAATCATGTTTGCCCCACGCTTCAGCACGGCACTGTACGGAATCAGGAATCGTAAGGCGACTTAACCTCCGATCACGAGGGATTCGCAAACACATCCCTCATCACCACCAACTTAAATGCCCCGAAGGCGGGCAGAGAGAGAGGGATACGATAAAGGTTTTTTTTCCACCGATCTCCGCAACGACGAGGGGGCAGCCGCATTGCTAATTTGGGCGGAACTGAGAAAATACTACTAAACTACCCGCCATTTTGGGGGGATGCGGATTAGTCCATTTTAACCGAACATTCCATTCGAAGAGCAAACAGGGTTAAATGAGATGTCGTCGAATCGATCCCCTTTTGTGCCGTGGACAACGAGGGGACCAAAAGTGGTCTGAAAAAAAAGATTTTATTTTTTTTTCTCGTAGGGACGTGAGGATCTCCAAATTGAATTTTTTTCCCGAACGAAAAGAGGAAACACGCAAGAGGATGCGGCATCTCATTAGAGGAGGTGGGACGACGACTTATTATGTATCAATCGATATGTGGCATATAATTCTCTCTCTATGCACAGTGGGGTGACACTGGGAGGTGTGGGTGTACGAGGTGTGTGTGTGTGAGTGTGGGTGGATGGGAACGGCAACAGAAGGCAAAACACCGCGGGCGGCGTGGGTTATAAACAGATTACGTTCCGGAGATATCTTTCTCTCTTACAATAACGTTAATGGATACTCATCCGCGGTTCCGCCCCTACCCACACGATAACACATGGCGATGTAGGCGTAGAGAGATCGCGCGAAAAAAAAATGTTAATAAGATCGGGATCGACGGCGATAAAAGTGTATCATCGCGTCGCGAGTCGATACGCGGACCAAAATAAAAAAAAGATCGTGGAACACGCGATATAGAGAGAGAGATAGAGACGGCTAATGAGTACGACATGCGGAAGACGCTCCCAAAATCGCCCGACAACAAAAACAACCAAAACGCCCCCTTGCGGAGAACACACTCAATTAGGGTGTGGTCTCTCCTCCAAAACATAAACTCATCCGCATTCATAATTGATTCTTTCGTTTTGCTATAGCTCTTTTTTTAAAATGCTTAATTCCCGAATCGCTTAAGCGCGCACGTATTGCAGAGTTTTTTTATTTACGGCTCGATTCGTGGCGGCGTTTGACCCGCGGGAAGGAAAACCCCCGAACGCCGTGGAATGTCACGCCTTCGTTAAATGGAAATACCCGTAGAGTCCGCTCGATCCGACGGCGTGCGTGCGGACGAACGCGGAAGGGAAAATAAGCAGCCGTTCAAAAAGGATGGGGTGTGGAATCAGAGGCGTATTGTAGAGAGAGGGAGAGAGGGTGTGGAGGCGCCCTTACGCGACGGATTTACGTGCGATCGAAAAAAAAGTAAAATAAAAGACGAGCGATGTCGCGAAATGCGGGATAAAAAAGAGACGATGGTAGAAGAGAATGAAGGAAGGGTCTTAATCGGTTATAAAACAAGGGAGGGACTAACCTGTGCAATCCAGAAGATGAGAGAAGAGAAGAGATCTCTCTTGAAAAGGGAGAGCCTCGGCTAACGACCAGGCACACACGAGAGCTGAAAGCAGACTGGCATAGGAAGGGGAGTGGCTTTGGAAATGCGGGGGAGGCAGGAGGGGAGGGGGGGACACGAGATTGGGGAAAAAGGGGTTCTTGAAGGGAGGCGAGGGAGAGAAGAGGGAACGAGGAAAATGGGATATATGCGGGATATCGAAACAAGGAGGTTGTTAGATTGTCGGTGACAAAAAAAGATCCATTAGAACATTTTTTTCCTGCAGAGATATACACACACGCAGCTTTTTAAATCAGTGATTCGCGCACTGGATGGCATTTGGATGGGATTGTTCCTCTTCTCCCACACACACCCACTTCACCCCTTAATATGAAGGAGAGATAACGCCCATGGGGGGCATTCGGGTGGGTATTCATTCTGCTGTGTCAATAAGTTGATTGAATTTCTGGATATACCGTTGTCGGGTCGGTAAGACAACGCGATTACTCACCGGATGGTTGGTCGGCGGAGGGTCGGTGGGTCGGACTCTTACTCTCCGCCGCGTGTGGTGGAAATTCCGTCGAAAAGAACTCGCTGAACCTGCTGAACGAACCAAAAACCAAAAACAGACGTATCGCCTTGTGTGCGAAGAAAGCCCGTATCGTCACGAGAGAGGTATTCGTGAATTATGAAGAATGCAGGGTGAGGGAACCCATTCCAACACGCTACGGAGTAAATATATACCTCACGCTATCTAGTCATTTCAAATATACTTTGAGGTTTATTTATATTCGGTTCGTTACAAATATATCTGGGCGTGCATATTGATTTGGTATGGAAATAGTCTGGGTATTTAAAAACCTCGGAGAGTTCTAAATATAAAAATATCCTAATCTTATTCTGATTCGTCAAAATTATCAGTTAATTAACAAAATAAAGAAATTATGACAAATATAATATTGAACAATCTTTTACGTACTTCATTCTTACAAAAATTTCATATCTTAAGTTATATATTTTAGCTTTTATACCGTCCTTTCCAGATAAGAGAGGACAAATGTCCCGAATCTTTTCCCGAATGTATTTTAAAGATTCTCGTACATGTAATTCATCGAACATCGATCCCCATAAAAACAAGGAGATTATAAACAGAGAAATACGTCGATTTCCTCAAAGATACTGAAAAGCTCATTCAATGCTTTATCTTTCACATTTCCCTTGGGGTATGAACATTTCATATCGTCGAATTTTTCGTTTCTCAACGCGATATTGTTCGCAAATGCTGTACCTTTTGCAAAACCATCAAAGGGAAAGAAACAAACTTCTTTATGGCCGTAACTTTTAAGGAATGATAAAAGTTTCGTACATCTCACAGTCTCGAATGGGATTTATTTATTACCCCCAACAAAAAAAAATAATCCATTGTCCTTTTATCAACATTAATAACTTTAGCACTAAAGATCGCTATCGCGCGGATTTTTTTTTAGCGGGACATTTGATGGAATTGGATGGAAAGGTCAGTAGTTTCAAATAAAGGTCAAAGCGGATCCTTTTTCTTTCGACAGACCATTTATTCGTGCATGAATAATTTTTGGGAATAAAAATTCCTTCCGGTCAGGGAATTCTCTTAATGCGTAATCAGTTAAAATGTTTTGAATCCTAATGTGGTTCCATTGCTATCGTTTTCTCACACGTAAAGTGATTTAATTTTTTTCAACACTTCAAACGAAAACAAGAATCGAACGTTTCGTTATATGTTCATACACTTTCATGGCGCATCAATACGATATAAATATTTTCGAGAGTCTGCTTCGTAGAGTTGTGACATTTACTAATTCACATTCACGTTTGCGTTCGATCGTTAATATATATCTTTATTTTACTTTTCACCGCGATACGTGTAATTTTCGTAGCCCAGAGCCGTCGGCGCATAAAAGCCTTGATCACCTTTATTTTTAAGGGGTAAAAGGGAACCCTTTCGCGTTGTAAAACGGTCAGGAAAGAACACTTTGAGTTGCGAAAGGTTCAAAGAACATGAATAGTAAGAGTCTCAACTTAGTAAAGTATCCTTTCAGTAAAGTTTCGGCGTAAATCCTCAGTCGACAATATAGGCTATTTTTGAGTGTTGTAATTAATCTTTGACGACCTTTGTCAAGGTACGATAAGACACTGCGCCGGGAACTGGGTCATGTTAAATAGTTTATTGAACCATGTGCGGTTCCTTTTATCAGAGCAACCTCTTTCATTGCCCCCAGTCGAAGGGCTCGTTCCCCACACACGAGTCGTTTTGAGTGTTTCTATGACGAATTAATTAATTGCGACATTTGAAAATACTCCCGCGTAAAGCGAGTCTATCATTTTCTCAACGTTAGTACCACTACAGCAGTATTATTCGCGGTGCACCGATGAAGCACAACCTAAAAGTCGAGTAACAATCATAAGTAACTCAGAGAGAGAGAGCTCAAGCATAAATTCCGATTCATTAGGAAGTATAATGCATTAGATTAGTGCCGCAGAAACATGGCAGTATCATTTGGGTTAATGAAATTCATAAATTCGAGCATCCATCGTTTCTTTCCCGCTCGTCTATTCCCTCCGATTCCAACTAACATACACAAAGCTCTCTCACTCTTTAGATTTGACCCGGAATCTTGAATTCTCGCGACCCGACTGCGGGTCAAACCACACGGACTTCAGGTTACATCACCTAAATCTACGACTTTGTGATTTTTATTCCGAATCGATCAAACAAACTAAATTGACCCGTCAATGAAGACGAAAAACAGTCCTCGTTTTCGAAGCTTTAAGAATTTCTCGTAAAAAAACTCGATACTCCCTGATAACTCGGCTTTGACTTCGCGGTAGTTCTCCATAATGAAAACGTTATTATCATTACGTAAAAAAACTTACTTTTCCGATCTATTTAATCGAATATAGGGAGAGAATAGAAGGTAAAAATCTTTGATTGTACATTGAACAAGTATCTAATTCATTATCTTTTACGTATATTAAATATTAAAGTGATTAAGTTTAGCGAAAAACCCGACTCAAGAACGGTCTCTGGTGGTTCCAAACGTGGTGGGATGCTTCCAAATGCGGGTCTACGGTACATGTGACTCAGAATGCAAAAAATTCCCCTATCAAAAGCCCAAAGCTCTCTTCACCATCTATGAGTATTCCGAGCAGACGTTTCGCAGTTCGAATCCCGTGCTCAATCGTAAATTTCCTCATCGGGATTTTGATTAAACCGGGCGTGCTAGATGAACGAAAATGTTTCGAATCGAGTTAGGAAAAGCCATAAACAGAAGACATCAGAGTCCGTGCGCTAACCACATTTCGCCGACGATTAATACCGCCTGCCTCGTCCATTATCCACAGTTCTTCCATTTTCATTCGCCTCATTTCTTTTTTTCGCGATTGAATAAACGATGACCTATTCGCCCACGAGACAGCGTATAAATCAATGGAAACGAGTTTAATTGATTCCCTTAGCTGTCTAATAACATCAGGCGATTATCGGCTCTTATTGTATAGAGCAGTTATTTATGTAAACACTGACATTGGTCCATAATCCTTCCTCGTTAAGGTTTCTTTTTTATTAAATTTCGTGCTTAAATGACATCTTTATGTAATCAGGGTTTAGTTATTTATGTTCGTTGTTTTATAACGAAAGAAAACACAGTAGAAGAAGAGATTTATACAGTTGAATTGTTGGTTTTATCTTCTATAATGTCATATCCAACATGTTCCCTTGAGTAAAGACAAGTGATACGAAGTTCTTGGGAAATATGAGTTGCTGTAATTGAGTAAAATTCGATATACGTTGCTGAATCGTCGTCATTATATAAAAACTTTGTTCTTTTCATACGTTATAAATACGATAGATTATATTTACAAAGTTATAAGAAATTATATCCCGTTCTATACATACAATGTGTATGTGTATGAAAACTGGAGCTCCTGAAACTTAGATTACTCGAAGGCTACTTCAACTAACAAAAGAAACGTTAGAGTTTGTTGGGCTAAAATAAGAACGAAAAACTTCAATGCAGCTGGGAGTTTTCCTTCAGTTGTTAACGTATCGAATATATGTTTATAGATGATCTCTTCCGAAGCAAGAAATCCATTCTTGAAAATGTAGTTGAATCAATACATGGTCCGGTCTTTGTTGTCCGTCACGAGAAATAAATCATACTGACGGATGAGGAATATTGAAACCGATATTTCATCTACATTCATTGATATTTACGTAATGGATCGGTTTCAGTAAATGATCCATCCAATTTGGAATTGATGAAATTCAGGTATAATTTGTGAAAATATTATCAATTCTGTAACCAAAATGTCATCCAGCATTAAAAATAAAGATTTTCGATTCTTCACTCAAAGTTAATTCATTTAAAACTTTACAGATGGTTTTATTAATTTATTTACAATTGAAATTAATTCATGATGTGCTTTTTAATAGGTCTATTCATTCCACCCACAACTTTTGCCCCTTGATATTTAAGATGAACTTCATTATCGATTTGTTATTTCGATTCAATTCCTAAGGCAATGAATTATCAAAACTTCTCAAATGACATTTCAATTAAAATTGCAATCGATTTATCGTAAATCTTCTGATAAATGAGAAGCTATGATTTTTTGGATTAGATTGTATTGACTCGAAAAGTTTCGAAAAATATTGATGACGTATGAGTTTTAACAATGGAGACATCTGTAATTTAGACACATTGATGAAAATCTATATTACGTACAGTTCTATATTTGCCTGACTGAGTTTATTATTACGCGAAAATCCATATTTTCTCATTTCCCAATTTATCACATATTTATCAAACGTATAACTATTATCTACCCCGCATGCTGATACGGAAAAGTAGGCTAAGCTTCTGAATTATTTTGGTGATAAATAAGCGGAATTTTATTTTTTTATGAACGTGGAAAGATATAGTGGATGTATGAATATAAATTTTTGGCAAAGACCACCCGCTGAGTTCATCGCTCAGTGGCCCAGGTCAACGAACTATTCCGGTTCGATCAGATAATAACCTTAGAATTGTATGAAGTACGCGATCAGATGACATTCGAGATATGACAGGTTGCGAAAGGTCTGCGGGACAAACAGAAACAAAAACGTTTGTTTGAATTCGAGATGTGGCGCTCCAATATTGCTATTCCGTGGAACCTGATCGCTGGGTCCAAGATAAACCCCCATCTCGTAGTTCTGTTTCTCTTGCTATCTTCCCTGCGTTCGGAACGATCATTCCCTCCCATAGTTCACGCGTCTCGAATACAAAATTATCCTGGCGAACATGTGTATGGCTTCTGGAACGTCCCGTATATGAACGATGGAAATCAAAGAAGAGCCCCCTAAAGGTCGCGACTCATTTGGTTGTCGATCAAATACGAAGCTTCCACTCCCACGCACCTGGTCAATTGGTTTATTTTTGGAACTACTTCATTTCGTCCTCTCTCTCCAAAGCTGATGAAATATCCGCCGTTTTCCCTTTATTCGTGCAGATATATATCCCCTCTATCTACATCAACGTTCCACACTTATCCAAGGTATTTCTGTACGTGTTTCGTATTTTGGTTCGTTTCATTGTTTCCTTCCTACATTCTATATTTCGTTCGTCGATATGGCAACGCTCTATTTATTGAGGAAATATACGTGTTTGCGCTCGAAAATATTTTGATCCCCACACACGTCACTAGATTAATAATTGAATTCATGAATTTTTCATTGAAAAAAATATCTCGACTGTGAAATTTTAAAAGAGTGGAATGCTTCCTACGTCCTATTTCATTTTATCACACTTTTATTGTTTTCTTAGCGTATTATAGCTTTTGTTTTGTTTAGGTATAAAGTAAATTCTATAGTTAAAGTAAAGTTTATGTATAAAGTAAATAAAAACTTAATTTCTTTTCTAGAATAAATCTTAAGCTAACGTGACGTGCATGCCAGAAGAATCATAATAATCCTTCATATATAAAGTCCTCTGATTTAATCGTGTAAGTCATATAATTATTTCTCGTTGTTTTACTAAAGTTTTCTAAATATGTTTAAAGATATAATTGTTTATTTATTCCACTTTGGATTCGTATTTTTCAGCCTAATCGCCGGAAAAATAAAATTTGTGCATAAATATTTGACGCGCAAATTGGAATGATAAAAATAATAGACAATTATAATCACTACAGCTATTATTCCAGCATGACATCGAAGGTTTATGATTAGTTCCAATCTGCGAATGGAAAAGATTAAATTCATCCTCCAATCTCTCTACTGCACGTGAAACTTCCACCTGCCGGACCGAGCTAATATCATTTCACCTCCGCCCTTACCGACTACGCCTTGTCCGATCCTCAATGAAGCGTTAACCGGCAAATAAACCTGACGGAGCGCATGAGGCACTGACAATCAACGCGGTTTGCACCACCTTCCCCAAAAAATAATAATAATACTTGAAGCAGTTGCAGAAAAGTTTCAATTTGCGTCACTTCAAAAAAACTAACAATATTCCGTGTGCATGCATGCGGGAGTAGCCCAAAATTTATTTTCAGGGCGGTTAAGAAACTACTTCGAATATAGAAAAAAGAATGCACGAGTTGAGTAAAACTTTGCGAGCACTTTCGAATATTGAGGGGAGAGAGACACATCTGAATAATTTTCGCACCTTACTCCGCCTAACTTACTCTGACTACAATCTCATCGCGGTTTAAAGTGCACCCAGGAAGTGGGGGATCTAAACTTGGGCTTGGACTTCTTCCTTTTAGGGTCACTCATGCCGGAAAGGTCAATAGGTAGGGAACTAGAGGGAGGCTCTCCCCCATAAGCGTCTGTATTCACTCAGGCGGCTGCAAAGGCATCTGTAGCTCAATAAGACGCCCTTACAAAGTGGAAGGAAAAAGTTTTTCCACCTCCAAATGTCTCTCAACTCTCTACACATCTTTTTGCGATAAGAACCCTCGAAAAAAAACGGAACAGCGATTTTCTCGTAATGTCATAACAATCTGACTTTCGGAAAGGAGATGTAATTGCAATTAGTGTTGAACGTTACCAATCAGTTGCCCATGGTTTCGTGTAAACACTCTCGTATTGGGAAAATTGGTTTCTCCTAGTTCAATACTACTTTTATGGCATCAATAGAGATACTGTTTTCTACTTCTGTGTTAAGCAGTATCAAGCGATCCTCGATCCTTTGAACTTTCAAATACCAGAGACGATAAGTTAGATTTAAATCAGCTCTCATGTGCTGTCTGAATAATGTATTGAGTAGGTTATTATTGCTCTTGAATATTGATTGATTGATTTTCAATAGTTTTTTTTCTAGATTGCCTTTTCATTGTATTTTATTTATGTTAATAACTCAAGAATTAGTCAATGGAATATCTGGTAAACATGTTTTAGCAATTTATCAGTGATTTCACTGTAAATGGATGGCACAACTACGCCTTCATTTGTGGATTTTTTGACAAATATTAGTCTTATAATTTTCTCTCGATACTTTAAAGACTTTATGACAATTAATGCATATAAATTACTGAGGTGAACTTATTTTCATGTGTATTTTAACAAATATTACTCAAATATTTGGTGCAATCAGTGAATCGAATGTAACGAATAATATCGACTTAAAAATTATATCTTAACATTTCGCTATGAAATAAATAAATCAGAAATCGAGGATTATCCTATTAAATAATAGCCTATACTTCGTTGTGTTCAAACCACTTTGTTTAGACCGTTAAACAAACGTTATTTGTAGAAATTCTTGGAAGATAGCCAAGCGTTACGTTCCTGTCTTATTATTCATTTTGTTGTCAGCTCAGTCCTGCTGTAGTACTTGCAGGAAGGCGAGAAATGTTTGAAGAGATAAAAGGACTTTTTGCACATAGACACTACGTCAAATTCTCTGTGATGTTCGGCGATGAATTCAAAGTGGCATTTGAATTTTATGGTTGACCTCTTGGCACATTTTAACGACCTATATTTAAAGCTTAAAGGTAGAAACATCACTGCTCCTACGTCTTTCATGAATTGACAGACCACTTCTTTCTTGTGGCGAGTGAGAAAATAAATTTACCGCTCCATTCAAACATTCGAAACGTCTACAAAGTAAGAAAAATGAAAGGTTTTCTTTAACTCGCGCTCGACCAACAGCTTTTCATCTTTTAAATGTCATGTAAAGTTTTCATAAAATTTTTGACTATCAAATTATTCTTGGAGGGCTCAGTATGTGATGAAAAAGGCATAGAAAGAGCGGGATCTTTTTTTCAATTAACATAAAAATAAGGTAAGATTTCGCTTTGATATTTCCAGGAATAATTATTTCACGTTCTCCAAGTTCCGAGTGCTAAATATTACTAGTCACTTATCACAAAGCAGAGCTTTCCAAATATATCTTATATTTTATTACTAATATTTTATTAATCAGATAATCCAAACAATTCCTTTCGATAATATTCTGTACTTATAATTCAATTTCGCACTATTGCTTTGTTAGATTTTCATATCGAATCAACAAAAAGTTTTAAAAGTAGAGCTTCGTACAATTTACAGTGTTCATGTTTAGAAAAAATAATCGCATTCTAGATAACTATCAACTAAGAATGCCAGTAAGATATTCCAAAATTTGGGACAGTTTTAAGTTATTTTGGTTATGATACAGTGTAAGAGACTATTCTTAAGTATATTTTGTGCACAAAATATATTTCATGAGACAGAGACTACTATTCCATAAATTTATATAAATATTCAACACTAGTAGGAAGATTGTGTACATTTATCTGTTCTGTTGAGTGTATTTTCTTAAAGAAATGGCCCCAATAAAGTAGATTTAAGTATCTCTACAGAAAAAAAAACATGGACATATATAATTTCGGACATTTAAATTTGTCCATGTTATCTACTTCTACTTCAAATTTCAATTACAATTATCGGGGAACAGTCGATAACATAACTGAAAAATAACTGTTATTTCCTTATTAGCAAAAAATTGAAGAATTAATTAAAGAAAGAACTTTACGATACAAAATCCTAAATTTAATTAACAAACAACAAAGCTTCCCATTGTAATTTAGAATCGGAAAAATTAAATTAATAAATCCGTTTATTAAGGGAAAAGATTTTTAGAGAATAAAATCTTACATCAATCATGTACTTTTATGCATAACAAACAGTACTTCGCGTATCTTTTGATTTCAACGACCATGAAATGTGTCTCCTCCACTTCTACCAGACAATTCTGTTTTTTAACATGATGAGATAACATTTTTCCTTATTCTATTCTCGTTTGTTTGTGATATTTAGAAAACGCGTTGGTGTTGTAATAAGATAACTTTTATTTAATTTATTTTTCAATGATTTAATAAAAAAATTGTTCTCGCTTCCTAGAAAGCCTCCGCCGATGTCTCAGGAGACTTTTCTTTTCTTGAGGACTTAGAGAATAATCTCAGGTTTCACAACCTCTGACCTTATGAAGAAATGTAACCTTCTAAAAGCGGGACCCTCTCTCATCTTATCATCATATAGTATTTGCACGAAAGGACAGGGAAATGGTTTTTCATACACATTTTTCCTTTCATCTTTAAGCGACGAAGTGTTACTCGGTCCGTCCGCACTCGCGAATGAATGAACTGCTTTCCGTTAAAGCGGAGTCAAATCATGCATAAAATTGACTTTTTCAAGGCTTTTATCTTTCTGCTATGCACAAGCAATTTTCAAGAAGGCATGCACGTATCCAGAATAGGCACTGTGAGAGGAATTTTAGTGAGTAAATGCGAACTTTAAATAGAGTTTTAGAATATCCAGCGCAGAAGGGTTAAAATACAACGAAAGCAACATTAAAATTTCAAATAGTATTTTTCATAAAATTCTTGGTAATTTCATACGTAAATAACCCTAAATTTGATAGTATAAATAATTGAACAGAATCCAAATTTTGCGCGAAAAGATATTTTTCACTATATTACAATAATTAATTAAATCAAGAATAAATTTATCGGAAGATTGCAATGCCATTCTTAATCTAGGATTCTGAGTGGTCGATATATTTAAGAGCCCTATCAACTAAGATTTAAAAAGAAAATATACAAGAAAGAAGAAAAGGAAAGGTAATAATAATATAGTGATAAAAATTCATATCTAATAATCAAAAATAAAAAGCTATTCGTTACATTAAATATCCAAATTTCTAGTCAGGCAATATGACCGCTTGAAATATGTTACTAAAGGACTTACTGAAAAATTTTATGAAAAAAAATTCGATTTTATTTTTTGTTATAAAACCTACCTTTGATATCGTTGAAAAGGGCTTTCACTTACTCTTCTTTAAGTATGTAAATATTACAATGTTTTGTACATACTCATTAAGGTAGTTCACAATTTCGTTGACGATTATGCAATGCTTATTGAAAGAATATCTAGCTTAGAAACGTTCTCTTGAAAATGCAATGTGTTTCTCTAGAAAGTCATTCCTCACCGATATCTACTACGTCGAACCTTGACTCAGTTCTCATTTCTCAAAGATAACGCCGAATTTCCTAGGAGACAGTATTCGGCGATTGTCGAAGCCCACGCTCGAGGAAAAGTACCGATAAATACGAGTTCTCTATGCCCTTCAGACCTCAGGCAGGTACAAACAGTGGGACAAATAGGTACGCAATAACACGTGCCATGGCTGTCGTCCTCCTTCCGGACTACGTGCGTAACACGGCAACGTCGCAATCCAATCGCCATACTGTCCGCCATTTCTTCCTTGCCGTTTCCCGCCCAGGGCGGCCGTCTGTTCCTCGTACTTCTAGAATTGCTCTCTTATAGTCAAACCCTCGAGGTCGAAAGGGATAGGGTTTCCCAATGTTTCCCGCCCAGGGCCTCCTGATGTTGAAGTCCTCGAGCAATGCCGTCCAGTATGGAAGTCCTCAGTGCCTCAAGCGCATCAAGATGGAATTGTCCGCACCCAGAATCCTCTTCTGCTCATCGTAAATGTCCACTCCCAACGCCCTGAGGCCTCCCTCTCTCGCTGTCCAATTTCATTTCGAATCGGGAAAATGGATGTGGTGAACTGCGGCGTACGGATCGTATTGGAAACGTAGAGTCCCTAAAAAATAACAAAGACATTTCTCCGGACCTCACAATAGACGACGTAATATGCGTGCTGCTGACATTCACCTGTTTTCGACTGTCAACTTCCACTCCCGCTTTCGAGCGCTGTAACAAGAATAGAGAGGATCTCTCGATGTTTATATTGCTGAGAGTATGTCCCACGTTTCGATTGGTGGTAACAAAAAGCGTCTTTCTTGGTGATGGATTTCAAAGAGTTATGAATCCAACCTTTACTGCTTCCGAGGCACGTATGATCTGAATTATGCAGAAGAGAGAGTGTGGAAAGATATATCGCAGATTTACCTCTGACGTCTTTGATTTTTGATTCCTCGTATCCGATAGAGGTGTATAACTATAGATTCCCTGATAAAAATGTATCAAAAGATGCATTGCTGTTTTTCCTTGTTCTTCGTATAATCTTTAACAAAATTTGAATGACTTTTACTATTTAATTATATCTTATCATCTGATTCTATTTTCCGGTACATGTTTTTTTATAGATTAGGTTAATGTAGATTTAATTTAAATGCCAAATCTGTTACTGTCAAATACTGTCAAATAACTAATAAGGTGGAAACTCAAGTATCATAAACAATATTATGGTTTTGTGCACTATACAGAAATAACTGCGAAAAACCAATGTATACTGTGAAAATATAATTCTCCTTTACACTCTTTAAGTTGAAAACTATTTTTGTATAACAGGGTGTACAACGGCGCCGTGGCTTAGTTGGTTAAAGCGCCTGTCTAGTAAACAGGAGATCGTGGGTTCGAATCTCGCCGGTGCCTAACTTTTAGCTTCGATATCGTCCAGTTGTTCGATTCCCGGTACAGGAAACGTAAATTTTGGCGGATATGTTAACATACTAACGCCGAGGTCCCGGGTTCTATTTCCAGCTGCGGAGGTAAGTTTATTCTCATGGTATGGAGGTTAATGTTCCGTTATTGAGATGAGTAACAAAATGTAATAGTCAAGAAATGGATGTTTATGTGGTACATATATGTTAAATAAGTAAAATAAAATTAATCCAAAGTCGTACGTGCTCATCGAATATTGGAAGGGCTGTAATAAAAATTAAATATCAACAGGCTATAAGGAGAATTGATAAAAATTAAATTATTAAGATGTACGTGATTTTCATTGTTTTAATTTTTTTCCTCAGTTTTATGTATGAAAAACTAGTTTATCACAGAGACAAGATAATGTAATATCATCTGTTTGCGTAATTAAGAAGAATCTGATCGTTAAAATACAATGGAATCCATATATCGTTGAATAAACAATGATTGTGACAAATCTATAACGTTGAACCGTATATTGTCCTATTCATGAGGAAATATTTATGGATGGCTATTTCAAAAAAAATTTCGCCATTGACATAAACACAGTGAAAATTACAGTAAAATGTTCACCACACTGTCAGCCCCCTTAAAGTATATATTTTGTGTACAAAGATGATAAATAGCATAATGCCCGCACGTCAAACTCTTATGTATCAATGTAATAGATTTTAAATAGAATAAAGAAATCCAAACTTTTTAATCAAGGTTGATTTAATTGCTTTTAGCACAAAGTTGATATTCTGTCTTCTTCAATATCTTTAAAAAACCGGCTAATTAACTTTTGATTCAGTGTCTGCATTTCTTACATGCCACTGTGAAAATTCGAAGAACAAGATTCCAAAGTCACTGCCCTTCGGATATCGGAACACGATACGTAAATGGGTTAAGCACTTCATGTGGAAATACTTTATCTCCGAATGATATGAAAGATCATAAAATGTGAATTTTAGCCTCTATACGTGACGAGAGTAGTAAAATAAAATACTAAGGTAGGAATATGCTACCTATGGAATTGTAGATCCTCAATAAACATATACCGCTACGTTCAACATCGGCCAAGACGTTGGTTGATACATTTTATACCTCAATTTATCTATCTCCATGGCGATCCTTATGATTTACACCTCTTTATTATCGTCCAATACAAACAACGGAACGTATTATCACTCAATTTCAAGAAGTTTCATTTACTTCGGTTGTGTACATTTTTTTCTTCCTACCAAACTGGAAATTCAAGTCTTATAACGATTTCTGCGTTGAAGAACTTTCAAGAAGGTCAACAAAGTAATTTCCTTTTTCTTCAAACAGCTATAAGTCTACTTTCCTCAATATAAACCCACTACAAATTGACTCTTGAGTGTATTTGCAGAAGGAAAGCTTTGCCACGTCTACTTTCAAACCCAAGGCTATTAAATAAAGTTTTAAAATGGCTTTTTATGCTTACGGAAGGTATTTAATATGGCTGACAACTAAGATCCCCGATTATAGTAATAATTAGTTGTTTATGGCAAACGTACATCATTATAGATTTCTATAAAACTACATAATGTATATACATAAATATATTTCTATATGAAATTTATAGAAAGGCTTAGGCTAAGATTTTGATAATAGATTCACAAACGTTTTAAACTTATTTATTCTCTGACGTCACTCCTTTTCAATTATAAATATAAAATGGAATGCCGAATTACGACTAGCGAGGGAGTATAAGGTAAATACAGGCCTAATAAAATATCATTTAGGTCACGGTTTGCTGAGAAAAAATCCTTAAATGAAAAATATATTTTATTTGAGTATATTCTCAAGAAAATGACATATCTATTATATCGGAAACACAGGTTTTCTTTGCTTCAAACTATAAATCAATTATTTCACTAAATTGTTTCTGTTAATTAGAAAAAGTGAAACATATCTTAGAATAAATATAGCAAGATATTAAGGTTACTGGTTTGGTTTAAATAGCTAAAAATTATGTGATATTTCAGGATTTATATGGACAAAATATTATCTTCTTGAAATAAAACAATTTTAAATAAGGGGTTGAAGATCTGAATTTGTGAAACTCCAATATCTTAAAAAATGGACTCGATAAAAAGGCAAATTTTTAGTGAAATGTATAACAATTTGTAACTTTTACTAGATTTTATTTTTTACTTGATATCACATTTTCACGTTATAATTTTTAGAAAATAATAATTAGAAACGTAAAAGAACTTACACTCGTAGAATTGGATAATTCGTATCAACATATCCACTATTGTTATATTTAGTGTTGTATTTTTACGTGATTCACTACTCTGGTGTTATACATGATCATCAGGTGTACAGGAAGAAATACGGTTCTTCACAAATCGGACTTCTTTTATTTTTTTTCCTTACGCGACTCGGCCTATCTTAAAGGCAACAACGTTGCCTATTTTCGCGGCCGCTTTTGCCCCAGTTATAGGCAGACGCTTTCACGCGCGGTTCCCTAACAGCTGATGCATATTCCACTAGGAGACCAAGCGAGAAAAATTTGCAGTTCTCTAGAACCTTTTCACCTCTATTCTTCTGATAAAATGGAGCAGTCTTTCATGAGCGAACCCGCTAATCGATGAATATGCATATTCCACCGTAGGTCACGCAAAATATTCATCTCCTGATATTTAACAGATGCAACCACAGGAATTCTAATTTCGCTCACGTGATACTTTTATAACCGCTGACCAAAGCTGGTTTCCAGAAACGTTCCGCTGGGAATCTTTTTTATTAATTTTTATCATCTGCGGCTGCAATTTTTCGAGCGAAAAGAAAAAATAGTCGAGGAAAGAATGGAATTCCGGACAATTAGACATTAGGATTCCACGTTTTAATGCATTCGGGGAAAATAGAATATAAAGTCTACCGGAAAATATTTTTGAGCCACCCACATCCTATTTTCTAATTCAGCTTCTACAAAGGCAAATTAAAGAATCGATGTTAATCAATACGTGTGGCTTTTACTCTTTATTAGTCTATGCTTTTGTAAAAATGAAATAAATGAGTGTGCAAAATAATAATGATGAAATTTCATTTCTAAATTTAATAACTCAAAAGAATGAAGGACGTAAAATTTTATTCTATTGTTTTAAAAGTTCTTCCGTTAAAAAGGTCTAATTGAAACTTCGGGTCTTACGACAGAAAAATCAAATAAAAAATATGTTCCGAACTTAATCAAAATCCATCCCTTCAACCATAATCGCTTGGAATTCCTTTTTTATGCAGATTTCTTTGTATTCATACTTTTGGAATTTCATTCGCTAAATGATTTCCTTAAATCCGTGCGTTGTTCATTAATTATCAGGCGGAATAAACTTTGGGATGTTTCCGAGAAGAAGTTAAGTAACGCAGATTCCGGTATTTGGGTCAAGTATTTAGGATCTGTTCTACTAATTTAAGGTTCATTATCAAGTCGTTTCGTTGGAAATGCGCAAATAATCTCCCGGAAGAATTTTAAGTAGCTTATTAATTTCAAGTCAATGCAAACATCTTGTTTCCAAAGTTCAGTCGAACGAAAAATATAATCATTCCGTTCCAAATTTTCCTTTGAATTTAAAAAAATATTAATTTGAAGGTATTTCATAGAGAACGCTCCGTATTGATTACGCAGAATTATGCATAAATTTCTGAGTTGTACGATAAATTGTTTAAAACTAAAGTAGAGAATATAGAATTTTTTAATAAACGGATAAATTACGTACTTGCAGAATAATACATATATTTATAAAGTATTCGTTAAAATTCTTTAAATTATGGTAAAAGATACAAACATAAATAAGAATACTAATAATTTCCGTAATATTTGTATAATATTACATATATTTTTAATTTATTCGATGAAATTGTTTTAATTATAGTTAAACATATAAACGTAAATGAAAAAAACGAATTATTTACGTAATATTTCGTGTATAAAAATATATATATCGATAGAAACCCTAGAATACGATTCTAATATCGCATTTTGAGAAAGAAATAAAGAAGTTTTGACTTTATTGTCGTTAAATATTTGTCAAAAGTATATGTAGAATAAAAAAAAGACGATATTATAATCTAATTCGTTTCGCGATATCATTCACTTCAAAACGGGACTATTTTAGCGCCAAAATCAGCATAAGGTGTTGCGAGTATTTGAGCTAGAAATCGGAACTCGTTAACGATTCAATTTCTCGAAACGAGAATCTAATTACTTATGCCTCCGTGGCATCAAATTAACTCTGCACCAATCATCGCCTTTTGAAGGGGGAACAGACCCAAAATCTCACAGGAGGCATTATTACCGTTCAAAAGAAGTGTTTCTGCGTGTTCTCCTATTATGTGCTACATGACATTCGGCCCATTAAGTCCGTGGCCATTTTGTCCAGAACCATTTTGTGCAACATCCGGGAGCGGAGAGGGAAAGGCAGTACAAAAGAGGAGCACTTAAGTGGACAAAGAGACAAACAGAAGGGAGAGAGGCTGTGGGGAATGGGCAGTGGAAAAGAGGGATTCATTAGGGAGAGAGGAGGCGGTGCCTTGGGTGAAGGGTGCCGAATCTTTTACTCTCGCATTGTCTCCGTCTTTATAAAAAGAAGAGGCGTCGTCGAATGGTGGTAAGAAAAACGTCCGAAAACGGAGAATTAATTCTAAATCATAAATGCGGACATCAGAAGCGGTCTTTCCTCAGCATTTTGGGTCCGTGGTAAATGCAAATGAGATGCCACTCGGTCCAACCATTTCCCCAGATACTTCAACGGACAAGTTACGTCAAGTGCCCTTCCTCCACCGCCAAACCATGGAAAGTTTTGCGCAATTATACGGAGGTCCATTGTGGGAGGGTGCTGATTGACCAGCCTCCGCAGAATGGAATCTGTTTCGTGCAGGTCTGTTTCATTAACCGCAGCCGAGATTTACTTTCAAAGCGGATTCGGGAAACGCATTAAAAATTCCGCGCGTTCGGACAAGTGAGACAATGGTGACATCTGGGAACGACTATAGTCCGAGACCCGCCCGTTTTTGATGGATTCATTTCCCCGCGTTTAAAACTGATTAATCCCTCGGAATTATTTTAAACCGTCGAATGTTTGTTGATTATCAAGGATATAGGATTCCGGGACTATAAAAAAAGCGCAGATGTCGTAAACATCCGGATTATCCTCGCTTATCCTTCTCCAAAAAAGGAGGACATTATCCATATCGTATTTCATTAATATCGAAATAAACGACGCTAAAGTAATGGAGTCGCTGGATATTAACGCTGATTGGTTGAACGAGATGAAAGATATGATTCGTCGAAATTGAAGCGAGTGAGCGTGACGAGTTTCTAAAACATTTCATTTCGTTAATTTATCCGCGCATTAAAAACGTTCGTTGGAATTCGCTATTCAACTGATTAACAAAACAGAATCGATTATGAATTCAGGCCTTTCTTTTGACGCGAATGGCGATCGAGTAATGAAATTCATCCAGCTCATTTTAAAACAGCTACGAGGAAATTTAAAATTCCAAAAGGTGAAGTAAATGTTAAGAGAGGAATTCAAATATTGACGTATTTTTTCCATTATCTAAACGGAAATTATGAAAGTAAATCCGAAACTTCAACATCGGGATTTTCAAAGTCAAGATTTTCTGTCACTCGCATTCCGTCGCTGTCATTCTTTAGCGTACGCTTCATTCGTCTCTTTAATCCGATACTTACTGACACCTCTCAAACAAATCCAACTCGGAGAAAGTTTACGGCTGCTTAAAATTATCCTCGATTCCATCTAAAATTTTTTTCACTCTTTACAGTCAAAGCAATCATAAAAAAGTATCGTTCCTGTAGTTTGTATAACCAAGAGTTTTTCATTCCATCAATTGTCCGTCAAAAATCGAGCAAAAAATTTAATATTTATTTAGGAAAACGATTGCCTTTCACGATGTTTAGACTTTATGGATTCTTGATTTAAGTTTTTGACAAGTTTTGTCAAAATGTACTAGAAAATGTTTAAAAAATCAGCAGAAATAAAAATTAATTTTCAACAATGTATAACGTAGATTTATTTAAAAAGGTTCTCTCTATAATAAATATCGTCGTTTGATATTTTTATTCATTATTCCCATGAACTTTCTTTCGTTTTCATTTCAAATCGTATTCCTCATGTCAAATATAAAATCAAATTGTAAAATATAATAGATAACTGACCAGAGATATTCCATTTCAAAAGGAAAAATATATTATTCTCCTATACTTATACAAGAAAAATTGTTCAAACATTCCCTTAATTTCATCGTCATGCACGTAATCATGATATTAAGCACTTCATATATCCCTTATCGATTATGTTTCTACATTTCTGAATGTTCAATTCTTGATTTTAAATGCTTACTCGTTTTACATTGAATGAACTTACTATCTGAATTCAATAGTTGAAAAATAGAAGATAAAATATATATAAAAATGTTACCTTTACTGAAATAGAATAGAATTAACTTAACTTGAACAATAGAACAGAAACCCTATCCTGATATCTCTAATTCCATCTTCAAGCCCGACCCATAGAAAAGAGAAACAACGTTCTTAGACAAATAATTTCCATAAATTTCGGAAATTGGATGAGGAGAGAACTAATCGATATTTATTCTTTGAATATTCCCGTCGAGAATAACACTAACGAAACGAATATCGGACCTCAAGCCGAGGATCCTTGAATTTCTTCTCTTCAACCACTCCACTCCCAGGACGTCACAAATAAGTCAGCATGTCGCCCTCTTTCGATGCATGTGGAACCCTTCGGAAAATCAGCCTCAATTGGGAAAAATTTTATTCGAGAAAAATCCCCGTTTTTAACAGGTCACGTCCCCTGTATTCTGAAGCAGCCACTTCAGGTATCTCCTCTCCACCCACGATTTCTCTCGGACTCGGAGAAATAAGAGAGAGAAGAAAGCAAATAATTTATTTTACCTCAATATGTTTGTGCTTCGATATCAATGTATCCCGCACTCTGATATTACTATCGGCATAAGGTAGATAAAATTCATCGCTATCGAAGAATAGGTACGTTGTTATTTTGTAGCTCATAGTATCAGACAAGTACCAAATTATTTTCAGCGAACATAATGCTTATCATACGGTATACAGCGCTGATATTTTCTTCGTGATTTATCAGCATGCTTATACTTCTGATATCGAAGATCATATCCTATGCACAATATCCGTTCTATATTACTATTAACTATTACTATTATAAGAGAGCTACCACCTGGCCTGGTGCCTATTTGTGGCTCTAGCAACAATAAATAGATAAATAAATAAATATTAACTTCTCTAATAAGAAATGACAGCTCATTAAAGAGAAACATTCAGTTTACTAAACTATGGGATAATTCTCATAATATAATAAAAAAATTATACTATGGCTTTCAAAGTTACGCCTTCTAATATTGATTTTATAATTCACATAGATAAAATTTAAATAATAAAATAACTAAATGAAAATCTGTTTTTTTTTTTGGAATTGAATCCACAGAATTTTTATCTGTTGTAATTTTAGAATGATGTTTATCAAATATAATGCTAATATATTTAAGTGATAACTATGGTGTGATACTTGTATCTTCGAAAAGGGATTACCTTGATTTTAGAAAAAGCATACTTATATCGAGTTAAAATTATTTCACATGGCATATCATATTAATGCTTTTATTTTTGTATTAATATTATAAACTCTAATCGGATAGAGATTGTTCGAAAATATTCAGAACCATTTTGTATTATCATAAGGTACGGTGAATAAAAATACTGGATTATACTTAATAAATTAATCTGTTAGTTATGCTTTAAATTTATTTTTATTGTAATTAATTCTCAACTATAAAAAAGAACAATTTGATAAGCTATTGTAGTGATCCATCAAACATTTGAAATTATTAAGTTCCTATAAGAAGATGCTTTTTTAAATTAAAGTCATCATTCCACTATTAAATATATCGTACACTTTATTTTATACGAAGTTTTTATTAAATAAATTCCATTGACTGAATTTATATATTCAGTGAAATTAAAATAATCTTATATTTCTATGTTTCGTAAGGTTTTTATTTTATATATCCAGTGAAATTAAAATAATCTACTACATTTTTGTGTGCCGTAAGGTTCAATTACTTTTCTAGCACGCTATTGCATTCGCTCAATATGTCGAATATATCGAATGTAAATCGCATTGCCAAGTTCTGTTTATCTCCAGCATTTCCCCCCCTTTCCGAGGGATTTTCTTTTTGCCACCCATCTCACATTCTGCATAAGAATCAAATTTCCAAAGCCATTCCTATTTTTTGTGAGTGAAATACATCTTCCAGAGACAGTTTTCTTTTTTAGATAGGTCCCTCGATCGGAATCGCATAAATCTAGGTTACCTACAAACTGGTTTGATCTATAATAATAAAAGGAAACGGTTTCAGTTTGCATTCATTCCTTAAAATATATACATAGAAATATATATATAATGCCTTTTCCACGAATTATTTTTGAGCTAAAAGAGATTCTTTGAAAGTCTTTGCCGAAAAATTTAATTAAATAGACTTCCGCTATTCCTAAAAAGCCGTTTCCAAGGACAGATTATTTTTATAATTTAATTTCGTTTTAATATTATTAATGTAGAAAGAACTACTAGAGTTTCAAAATTTTAATAAAACTAACATTTCATCATCCGGAGTATTTTTTAAGAATAAAGATGAGATTATGATTGGTTTCCTACAAAATATTTCTTGTTCTAATTATAATAATTCCAAATTATCCTAAAAGAATTATTCCAACGTTTTCGTTAACTTCTCTGATCATCTGATTTGCCATCCATCTTTCATTACATTTAAGCCAAAAATTCTCATCTCAGTCTCTTTTAAAAAAATCTCATAAGAAAAATCTCGCGAGGAAATCTCATTCCCTCATAAAAAACGTTATAAGTAAGCGATTGGGATTTTTTTGAGAGATACATGTCAATCGACTTGGAGTGACCTATTTCTATGCGGCAAAACAGGGTTGTCTTTTTGAAGAAGGAAACTGGCACGGAATTAGTTTTGTAGGAAGCAATAAATCCCCCGATGCACCCCCCCTTCTCCTACTTCCCGAAAAAGGGACTATTCTTTCGGAAGTGACGTCACCCATCACAAAAGCCTCTTTCGTAACTCCATTTCATCTATCTTCGTAAATTTTTTAATGTGCCCGCAAAGTCGTTTTCAGCGCCCTTCTCCAAAAAGAACTTCACGTTATGAATCTTTTACGTTGGATCTGTGCTTTACAACACCATCTGGAAACGTTTAATCGTACCAATTCCCTTTTGGTTGTCACTTTCCCTGGTTTCGGATAAGCTCGTCCTCGATCCATTACGAGATTTTCGACTTTTATGTATAATGACGTACGGCGTAACTATCTGTATTATATATAATATCTATATCATATTTATACTATCTAAATATCCCTTTTGTTTAGGAATTGTTTTAACCTCCTGTATTTAATCATCTATTTGAAGAGCTTGTTGTGAAAACAAAAAGATAACCCCTACTTATTTAATTTTATACGCGTTTATTTTCCGTCTTTCATACTCAATTAATTACTTCGTTATAAAGCCATGATGTTCTTAATCGTCAGCACACTTAAAAAAAATGTTTCGAGACCAAACGAAATTTCTCATTATTTACGGATTAAATTGAAACTCCATGGCAACACGTATTTGAGTTCGTACGTATATCGGTCAAGATGGCGCTATTGTTCTTTCCTACCAAGATTAAATCTTGCTCGATGAAAATAATGCCGGGATTGTGAGCGAAAACTTAAAAATAGCTCGCCTGAACGCTACGCCTCTCGTAAAGAAACGTTTTCGTCCGAACGACTTTAGCCCTGAGCTCGATGGCTCTACAGTCAATTTCAGCATGACCTTTTTCAGTCGGAGAATCCTCTGATCGTAATGCCTGTTTTACGGCCCCATGTCATATAGCACCCCAAGAGGCTGGTCTCATAACGAGTTAAGGTGGTGATCGAGACGTGACCATGGGTAGAACGCTCCTTGTTGGATTGGCAAGCATCGAATAGAGAAAGCAGTAGAATTGTGTAACCGCAGAGTTCATAATCCTTGAGATCTTAGCAGGGTACGATATGATACATCTTACGTTACATACCTCTAGACAAAAAATCAATAACTATATTTATATAGGACGTCGAATTATTAAATTTGAAATACGATCGTATTTACGATCGTATTTGAATATTAACTCGTAACCACTTTATAATAGAATTGCATTTAATAAAACTATGATAGAAAAATTCTAGTTTCACGTAATTAGGAATCAGGGATAAAAAATGAATGCACATGAAAAATGTATCTTATTCTTTTGTATTGTATGTATTTACGTAAATATGCATCTAAATCATGCACGTACGTGCTATTTTCAGTTGTGAGAACTAAGTGTTGAGAGGTACTGTTTAAGTTCCTTGACAGCTATGGTCATTTCACACATATAGGTCACCAGCGGTAATAGTTAGCTCGGGGCCCCTATCTGCTGTTAATAGACAAGGCTCATTAGCATGTATCGATTCGTAAGTACTATATGAGGGCGTCGGTGTACATAATAGACCATCATGTCATGATTAGCCTGCATATGTATGGAAAGGAAAAACAGCTGCTAAGAATTGCATTATATTCTTATCGTTATACACGTCTATATTGAAATTAAATTTTATCTTCAAATATTATGCATTCAAAGACATATTATGTTACTTGTAGGCTCGCTATAATATGTTGTCATGTTCCTTATTCATCAAAAATCGTAGTACATTATTGGTGGAGTTTTTCGAGGATTTATAAATATCCCCTATTATATCACGTTTTTAACGATTCTTACAAAATACGAACTTTTTCGGGATATAGGATAAGCAGAACAGGATACGGATGAAGTGAACTAAATACGATGAAAAACCTACGTATTGTGAATAAAAAGAATAGATCCGTTCAAATCGCTGCGAAAGGCAGAGAAGAGGAAGCAGCTTAAGGGATATAAAATAAATTTTTTAAAAAGGCTTCGTAGGATTCGTTAGTTTTAAAAGGTCACTCGTAACAAGGAAGGCTCTCAGTATATATCTATACTAATCTATAAACACTGTATATGCTGAAGGAAATTGATGAAATGTGAACTCGAAATCGCAAATGTTTCAGAAAGCCTTATAAGGATCAGCATATTATATTTTGTAACTAAATCTTGCTGTTCCAATAATACATTATTCTTACTCTATTTCGTAATAAAATTATATTTTATATAAAAATGGATATTTTTGTTATAATAGACGGTAAGTTTTTATTAAACCTGGATGTAAAAACTGAAATTAAATGTGTTATTTATGTGTCAAAATGCGGCATGTAACATGCGAATAGATGTCTAGTAAAATAACAAGGTTATGAAGTTTCAAATAGAGAATTTACATACAATAAATATTACGTAAAATACTGTTTATATGCAATGCATATTACGTAAAATACTGTTTAAATTTACTATGTATTTTACCATAAAATCTTTAGTTTATTAAAACTATTAATGCCATTTATTTTGAGGTAATCTAACAGTTATCAATTTCATTATAGAAAACCAAAAAAATTATCAACAAATTTCTTATTTTTCAATACGAAATATTATTTAATACTTTCCAGAAATTCTAGCAATTATCGTCCAAAATATCCGAAGTAGAAGAAAGTAAGACTTTAGTCATTAAATAAACATTAAAAAGTTTTGGAGATATAAGTCATTTTTGTTGTGAATTGTTTCTTTCTTCAAACAGTTAAGTTCCCCGAAGGAAATTGGAGTGTACTCTCTTCGGAAGTCTTCCCTCTAGGAGAGGGAATTATTTTTTTTTCGGTCTAAGTGCAGAGTCTAATTTGAACAGACTTTGTAAAACTCTGA
Organism: Pantala flavescens; assembly: GCA_020796165.1. Taxonomy (NCBI): domain Eukaryota; kingdom Metazoa; phylum Arthropoda; class Insecta; order Odonata; family Libellulidae; genus Pantala; species Pantala flavescens. The sequence continues at coordinate 13,175,842 of CM036879.1, read as the reverse complement.
GACTTTTGAGAATCTCATAGAGATCTCGAGATTCGTTTTGTAACTTCGCGACGGAAACTTCTGACAGAAAATTATGTGTTGTAAATAGTTACATGAATGCATTAGCTCGAAGCTATTATTTCGATGCGGTTACTCCTGAATTTAACTCAAGAGGATGATATTCAAGTATATTTGGATCTCTTTTCGCGAATCCACTACCTGATTCCCGGAAAATTAAAAAAAAAACAAACTATGAAGATTCTATTTTGAGTCAAGCATGCAGAAAAAATTTTTCTGAGAAGTTAGAATTACTTATGGTGACGCTAAAAATGGAAATTTAGTAACAGAGAATTGGTTGTGAAACTATATTCTGTAGATTTAAATGAAAAACTTCCCTTCGGTATATGACATTGCAATTATTTACCATTCAATTTTTACGTACATTTTAGAGGAATTTTCTCGTCTCGCTTTAAATAGTTATAGTCATTTTTTTATATGATACATTCATAATTATACACTGTTACACACAATAGCAATGAATAAATGTTTTAGAGGATAACAAAGTTATGAAGTTTTACACACAATTCATAGAGTTCTTACATACAATTCATACACGTACTTTTTACGTACAATATAATACGTAGAGATATTTACATATAATACATTGTAATACAAGACAATTTGCATGTAATACGAAGAGATAATAACATATACGAGTGTATAACAATTTTCTCTTTTTCACAGTTATCAAGGCTTTTACAAAAACCATTATTCCTAAACACGATACATTTCTAAAATTTTATCACCGTAAAATGAATCCATAGAGTCATCAAAATTCATTCCATCTCTATAGTATTTTCCTTTAATATTTTCATTGAAAAGAATCACTTGAATTACATTGAGAATTGCTTTCACTCCTACGATTTTGCAAAGGGAAACAATATATATTCTAGTCCTGTGAAAGATTTATCAGCTTCAGGGTATCATGACGACATCTCCCAAAGCCGTCCGAGACAAAGGTCAGAGTCAGGGTTTTCGTAGGTGGACTAATAAAGATCCTTTGGGATGAGAAACACCGAAGTTACTCACAAAGAGAAAGAAAGAGAACCTTTGAGTGACTTAAACGCAAAGGTTATGGCTTTCTGAGCACTCGAACAACTATGTGAAGATGCTTCAGATCTGAGGAAATACGACAAAATACTTCCCCAAAGGTCCTTCAAAGAAGCTCAAATGTTGAAATCGGAAACACGAGACAAAAGGTTTGATGATAGAATTCATTGAAATATCTTCTCTGATAATAAGGTCACGGAATAAAAAGATAAAGACGTAAAGTGCTTTTGGAAGAAAATATATTTTTACGTAGGTATCCTATTTAAATCTCATCAAACATTAAAAGAAAGAAATAAGGTTAAAATACAACGAATAAAAATGTAAATTTATTTTGAAAATGATAAGATAAGCTGTTAGGATTTTATTTCATAAATATATATTATCCATCCAATCGTAGACAAATTCAAAAGAAGAAGTTAGATCTTTAGCAACAATGAGTGAACACAGCATTCTACGACATGATGTCTGGGAAGTCTATATTCATATAAATAAATCCTACGCTAAGAGATATAACGACTTGATATTCTTCTATAGCTCAATGGAGAATGAAACTCAAGGTTCTCTCAACTTTAGGGCGGAGTTGAGGAAAATCCATTGATATTGACAAGTTCTGAGAATGAATGAATGAAGATTTGCGAAAGCTGATGAAAGATGAGGTTATGGAGATGATCATTATTACAATACAGAGTTTAGATAATAAGATGGATTCATCTTCATGTACAACATCAATTACTAACTTTATGGAAGATCTTATAGCGTCTGAAGTTTGAATCTTTTGTTGTGGGTATATATGAGTCGATGCGTTCACAAGTGATTATTCCTGGGATATTATATTGGGATTATCTTTCCTCTTGGTTTAGCTGCTTTAGACAGCCTAATTTTATTTGCGCGTCTATTTTGTTACTGACGTTTTAGAGGATGAATAAACAGAGACCTTTGGGAAAAGTTTTCTCCCCGAGGTTTCTATCTCTTATTCGTAATCACCATGAATATCATCCTACGTCTTCATTTGAAGATTCGATTTAATTTATAATAGGAGAAGATTTCAAACAATAACGGATAGTTTCAATAAATGATGAACTGAATACTAATGATTATGAACAAAAATATTACATTTTTACACATTCCGTACATTATTACAAACATTTACAAATATTCTAATTTTAACTGTTTTAAATCATCTACATATCTAAATATTTCTAATATATTTATTAATACTCACGAATTAATATTTTTAATTTAAATATTTATATAAATTTATACTTAACTTTATGGCACATCAGAATATGAATACAATTCAATAATAAATAGAAAAGGAAAAACTTTTACTCATTTTTGAGCAAATATAATTTAAATTATAGATGGTAAATGGCGAAGCAGGATGTTTTATTTTATGTAAAATTTTTATTTTAAGAACAAGAAGGCAAATTACCATCCCTTTGTTTCTATTTTAAAGCTTGAATTTTTATTTGATAATATTTGATATTACACGAAGTTGATTTGTGATGGCAACCCGTATCAATTTTGTCTTCGAAAAAAGTTAAAAACACTCATATAATATACGTTCTTTGATCTAGATCATATGAGGGAGAGAAATATTACTCAATTAGATCAATATCAAAATAATTACGTGTTCCTTTATGAAATATTTCTGCGGAAGACGTCGCTTGATTACCCTTGTGAAGCAAGGAAAAAAATGTTCATCGGGAATGCTTCTTGGGGAAAGGATTGCTAGTCAACCGATGCTTTATCAACTAGTGTTCAATCGACTGTGTTAATCTTCGCTAGAAAAGACAGATGGCTCGAATACTTCAACGACGTGATCGATAATTTTGCTAAACGCCCCACGACTAACTTGGTTAATGCGCCGACTAGATTAAACAATGCGCTCGAGATGGGTTCTGCAAAGAACCACGCATCCTCTGGCCTTGAGCAGGGGATTGGTGACTTGAGATTGGGTTTCGAAATGAAAAGAAAATGAAACACATAAGCGGGAGTAGCGGTAGATCGATTTTCCTAATTTTAGCCCGTACTTGCGTAGGGGTACGATCACAGGGTAAACTGGGTTGAGCCAAGGGAATGCAATCCCCCGAGGAATTACCGCGATGGGATTTCCAATGGATCTGATTTTGCAATTAATGTATACATAAATTAGGAGAACAATGACAGCTTCAGAGTTGAGTGAAATCCTTTGGTAAGTTCCGGATAAAAATTCGAAGAGGGATCTATGAAGGTAGTTCTAGGTTACGTCATTTAGGAGGCTTTATTACTTTAAAGAACGGAAAATAGTTTACGTTAAAGTGGGAGAATAGGTATATTTGTTCTTTATCAATTAATTATCTTTACTCTCGTAATCTAATACTAGAATTTTATCTCACATAATTAGAGGCAGAAGGATGGATGCATTTTTTTATAAACTAGGCCTTTATTAGAAAGAGGAATTAATATTTTCATTCCAACCCATAAATTTAAAATGATGTTGATTCTTAATTCTGATATGGTTTTGAATAAAAACAGTAAAACTAGATATCATTTCTAACACGAAAACTCGACGAAATTTTAAATCGAAAATTTCACTTTTTCACGTTCGATATTTTCACCTTTAAAGCAGGATGGTTTGGTACTCCCTCATCATCCGATGTACTCACAATAAAATGCTAATTATTTTAACCTTTAGCACCTACGATGGTCATTAAGTATATTAAAATACAGTATATAATCTTGAGTGATGCACACAAGGTTTTCATTTTTTTGTTTTTTATTAAAGGAAAACTGAAAAAAATATTTTAATGTCAAATATCATATCAAAATTCTTTATTCGTTTGAGGTGAATAAACAAAGTAGGGTTGGCAGAAGATAAAGTGAAGAAATTTCGCCCCGGGAAATACTTCCATTATTTGCGAGGAGAAGTTACATTAGGTTTATTTAACGGTGCTTTAGGCGCCTGGCGTTTTTTTCCCATCTTTCCGTCTGTATTCACACTCCGTTTGGGCTTCGCTCATCCAACCTCACGTACCATATCTACATTCACATCCCCGGAATAATTAAAGAGTCCCTCCAGTTTCACAGTTGAGTAGGTAAGGAGTGTTATCGGTACGTATACATATATGTTTTTCCATGAAGGTTAAAAAAAACTCCCACATTTGCATCTCCGCTCGTCGGACTCAATACTTTAATGAACACGCGGATTATTCAAAAGGCACACAAAACTTACCTAATCCCTACCATTACGTAAAAATGTTCAATATGAATTTAAATGCAACATTTTATATGTATTTAATGCTTAAAATTTTACGATAAAGCGCAAAACAAGGAAGGAATTTCTTATGGAATAGTATTTCAAAGAAAAATAACCCAAATTTATTTAAAAATCACAACTCTTTTAATCTTAAATTCACTGTAAATCTTCCTAAATTTCCGTTACTATATTATAGTGTCCAGATCTAGAATTCGCGCAAGCATTTTGCAACATAGTGTCGAAAATGTATATACGAGCGTGAATTCAAAATTACCAGCATTTCCCCAATTTTCAGTCTCAAATTTTCCGGTCACAATTTCGAACAGAACGTCGTGAGTAGTTGAGCTTATAAGAAAGTAACTAGGGGATATTCATACCTCGAATTCATTCCTGTCATGTTGATTTGCCAGGGACTCATACCGTCACAACTGGGAGTCAAAATCCCGCAGAGGAATGGGAGGATTTTCCACTCCGCTTGGCTTGAGATCATTAATGAGATGAGAGTTGCTTTGGTGACCCTTTTTTTGTTTCAAATTCCAATGGATGCGAAATTACGAGTCGGAATAGGGACATGTGTTCACAAGCCAAGAGGCACGACGCAATCAAAGGCAAAACTTACATGTAAATCATGTCGCGTTTACAAGTAAATATTCATGCGTTTATTTATTTTTTAGGGCCTGCAACCACCGATATTATTCGTACGTACACCTATCTTTAGTTCGGGGAAAATGCGCAGAGTAGCTACTTATTTTTAATACAGCATTATAAAATAATGTAAAAAGAATAAGGTTAGCAAATTATAATAATAAATATTTTAATTATAATGGTAATATTTAAAATAGCTTATAAATAATAAGAGCAGGACAAATGGAAAGAAATTTAATTTAAGAAATGAAGTTAATTTTAGAGACGATTTTTCCTACTGAAAAGTATTTGTGGGCGAATTAAACGGAAAAGAATAATATGAATATTATAGGCAAGAATACTTTTGGAAAGAATATCGTATTATTATATTTTATTTTTTATTCGACAATTTAAATGCACTCGTTGAAAACAAACTCCTTATACTGTATTGAGCTCAAATGCACTACATTTTGGTATCTCTTGTGCCTGATAATGTTTGAAAATACGTATGGATATTAACGATGACATTGATACGTTCATAACGTTTATTGTTCACACATTATATTATGGTCGTGAATATAAAACTATTAACATCGAAATTGAATGACTAATCTATCCATTATTTATTGGTTTAATTTTAAATTTTAATATCTTTGTAATACGCAAAACAATACGCGTATTTTTTCAGGTTACCGTTCTTGAGTAATACGGACTGAGCCAGTTACCAACCAAAACGATCTACGCTTATTTATTGAGGTACATTCTACAATTTCTTCATTCTTTCTCATCAATCGAGTTTTAATAAATTTTTAGGCTTCCGATGGAAATAACTTCCGACATTTTTCTTTTAATTTCCGCTACATAGGCAAATTCCAAATCAACCGAAAGCTTCCCTAAGAGTAAACAGAAAACACCTCAATATTTAGAGTTTGACTCGTTTTTATTAAAACCGAGAAGGATAAAGCAATGAAAAGTGATGCTCATATGTTTCAGTTATAACATTGGAGGTTATTAATTTTATCCTTCCTTATTTCAAACTCAATAATAATTGTTACGAAAGATTGGCAAAAAGGAAACACATCAAACGATAATGTATTATCATAAATTATTAGATTTTCATATTTACCATCTTATTTAAAGGACTTGAAACAGGTCCCATATATGTAGTCTTAATTTTTAACGTAATTATACCATTTTTTGTATTTATAACATTCAAAGGATACAGAATAGCATAAACGAAATATTTTCTTCTCAAAATTTAATTTCATCCTAAAATCTGAAGAATACTCCCCTTTGCTAAAAAGACTGAATCAAGGACAGTATTTTCCGTTGCGGCTCGTACCGACGACAAAATAAAATTTACTCTAATTAGGCTTTTGATGTTTGGAGGGTGCCCCAGGACTCCAGCGAGTAGGACGATTGTAACAAAGAAGGGATGAACGACAAGTCGTAGGGCATATGTTGGGTTGGGCATGAGTTAGAGGCGAAAAACACAAAAGGAGGGAGTTCCGATGCAGCTCACAACTCGTTAGTCAGCTGACGTAACCAGAAACGTGGAATTCCTGCGAGAAAATTCTTTAGAACGGTGCAGCGGGCAATTCGACGAAACAGCATACTGTCACGTTTCTAATAAAATATTCAAATTGGGAGCAAGGGTTTACTCACATTTTAAGCTCGGATGGCTATCCCTGACCGACTCGAAACTTCGATCCGTACGATGCGGTGAAATTTGAATGTCTCGAGTGTCAAAATTGGTTCCTACGAGAGAACAATTTCCCTCTCACACCATCTCGACGTAAAATCGATCTGTGAGTTATCTGTTTAAGTGAAGCTCGTGAAACTTAGAGGAAGACATAACTTTCGATTGAAAGACTTCATAACCGTCGTAAAATACCCATCCTGAAAGATTCTTTAGAATTTTATCATTCGCCATCCAGATTCTGTACATAAAATAAACGGGAAATTGAAGGTACATCATAGGTTTTAAAATATAAACAGCCGAATTCTTCCCTATAAAAAATGTACGGTATGCTGCTGTAACTAAGGAAGAAAAATATTGTTTACTTTATGCACGCTTTGTAGAAGTATAAAGGGAAGATATTGAACGAGAGTAAAGATGAAATTCCTCAGAAAATTAAAATTTATCGTTCCTAAAAATGCTTTGATACAATATATCACTCTATTTAATGAAAGTATCGATTTTAACGTATGGAATAAAGATGAAATATTTTTTAAACATTAAAATTATTAACAATAAAAATAATAATAATAATAATCTTTTCGTTATTTCAGACTAAATTATCAATTTATCGAATAAGGAGAAATCATGCTATAATGATATTCCGTAAAAAGGCGCTCTTTAAAGTTAATATTTCAATTTTTGTTCGTTAAATTCAATATAAATTATCATCATTTACGAGAAAAAATATCCTTCCAGGATTTAAGTTCTAATAAATCACACTGGCTGTTGAAGATTCCCTCTAATAGATTCAGATCCACTTCCGATATCGAGGAAACAAAAAATCCATTATTCATCGCAACATGCAAATCAAAGTTTGAGCAATCGTAAATGTTCCGTGGTAACTCGGAGAAAAAGTAATTTTCCCATGCATCCATACGAGAAACGTTACGGCTTTCGCAATCCTCCTTCCGACGTTTACACAAACGCAGAAAATCGGAATATCCATCGCGAATACCGTCTCTTAGACCTCTTATACGTACTACTCCTCTCCCGTATAAAACCCGTAGGGTAAAAACGTTCTCGACTCTCAAACGCTACGAAAGCAGATTCGTAGAGCTTCTCCTTTGGTGAGAACTTCCCTCACTCTACCGTTTCTTTCGTGAACGGCGAAGAATCCTCCGTACTGCGGCTGTGGTTCTCCACTCTTCCGTGCAATGGAAGGCTCTTTCCTTCGAGTACTCCTCCAGCATCGCAGTGATTCGCTCATTTGTTAAAGAGCGTGCCGAGAGCGATTAAGGCCGCTTCCACGCGAGCGAATTTTACCCGCTCGTCGCCGGGAATGGTTAGAACTCGACTGAGATGGCACCAGCCACGAGAGGTTTTACGACGCAGAAACAGACACACCACAACTTCCTCCGAAACAATAGACGGCTCCACGAGATGGCAGATAAAACTGCCTCCTTTTTTGAAAGGCATCGTGACTGATTCACGAGGACCATTGTCGTTCCACGTCCTAAAACAACCCATATTTTTTTACAGGAGGTGTTCTCTTCTCTTTTTTAAAAATTCAAAAACCCCCGACCGCCACCACCACCACCTTTTTGCCGCGCCTTTATGTATTCACGCGCGACTACGTGGTGGTGCGCCGTTATATATTTTCTACAGAGACACATTTTTAGGTCAAACAAAGTTTCGATTGAATTAGGTCAGAAAACAATGAGTGTCACCGTATTCTTCACTCATTTCCCTCGCCTTTTTGGGCAAAAAAAGACTCCGGAAAAATTTCCTCCTACTATGTTACCTTCCCGTTCTTATCGATTCGTACTTCTTTTTTTCTAACATTCGCGCGGGCACGCGGCGCATTATACAACTACCGCGCGTACAAACACGTGTAACACAAAAGGCGCGTTGGCAACGAAAGCAGGCGGTAAAATGGGATGAGGGCGCCAAACGAGCGCAAACAGTTTTCGCGAGTGAATTGCGTATCTGGGTCCATTTTGAACATTCCGCGGTCCGCATTTCGGTAAAACCCGGCGACAAACAAAAGGCTTGCGCGCGGGTCTCCGCTTTTCAAAGGGAGTGGATGAAGATACGTCGAGGCGCACATAGGTGGGTTATACGGGGGTCGTACTGGATGAAAAAGAGATTGGTGCGGAGTTCTTTTTTTATATAAGGGGTAGGGAGGAATAGGGAGAGAGTGGCAGACGCGAGGGGACGCTTTCAATGTCGTCAACGTTAGCAGAGATTCGGCGAGCGGCAGAGACCCCTAGGGGAAGATCGATACCCGTCTGGCGTGCAATTGCGTTTTACGGTTGCCCGGCTTGAGTCGCGTTGCTGGAAAGTTACCGGAGGAGGGTCCGTGCAGGTGAGAGCTCCACTTGGGCGGCCTTTTTACAAACTATGAGCGTTTTATTTATTTAATTTTCCGAGCGGCGGAGGAGCACGCTCCAGAAGGTTCCAGAAGCACCAGTTTGAGCAGAAGGTGGCTTTAAAGTGCCGCAACCGTAGGGAGAGGCGTATCTCTCGACTAGGCTTACGCGGGATTTCAAACTATGCAATTAAGGGGGCCATTCATCAACCAAGTGCTCTCGGTTCGAATCCAGGATACAAATCCCCTTGTCGGATTGTGCGAAAGTAGAGAAAATACCATCGAGGCGTACAGGAAACGAAAGTATACTCGGGAAGTGGAAAGGATGGTTTTTATCGTAAATTTAATACGAAAGAACGGAAGTATAAACAAACAAGAGTTATAATTATTAATTATTATAAGAACTCTAAAATCTTTTACAACAATATCTATGTTGGTAATAATTACGTAAAAAGTGTTTATTTAGTCTTCAATTGTTTACAAAGGGAATTCAACAATATGAAAATTAAACAATGAAAATTATCACTGTAAATGAACTGATATTTTCGTAAAAAGTTCCATGCGGAACCGACGTATTTCTGCGTCAATGGAATCTTTTTTTAAAAAAAGAGGCTTCCTGGCACAAAAACGTCTCAAGGACAGGCTAAAAATATGAGTTTCGTATTCGAATGAAATAACTTCTCATTTCCGACTTCTCTATGTTTCACCAGCAACAAGTGTCAGAAAATTTTTGCGGGTAATTTTACTTTCCGATTTTAGAGATGTAGATGTGCCATATGGCCTAGAAAATCCGTCTGTTCTCTCTTTAGGGATTTCTGTTGAAATTCTCTCTCTCCCCGAAAATTTCGTTTGTATCTTACGGCTAATTTTTAAAAAATTGCGAGAAAAATTCGTTTTAATACGTGAGCTTGCTTATTTTGTACGTATTGGTAGGTTTTTACGTTTGAAGATGAAAAGAATGAAGAGAATTTTGGCTCAAACCTGTGTTTCTCACGTTTTGACCATGGACTACTTCTCCCAATGACCAATTAAACTCAAATGGTTGGAATATCAGCTTAAACGATGAAAATAACTGTGTTTGAAATCCATAAGGGAAAATATTTTACAATACCAAACGTACTTTAGTCACTTATTTTTTTCATAATCTCACAGCAACAATGAATGAAAAAATAAGAGAATCCTATTGGGATATGTTGACCCTTTAAATTGACAAAGTAACTTTAATCACTTTTCAATACATGATAGAAATAATACATATTATTTTTAGTAATACATAATAAATATAATTATATAAACCTGCCCGATTCGTCCATGTAATTATAATTCCAGGAGTTATTTTACAAAAGACATTAATTAACTCATAACTAGTTGTAGAATTTTAACCTGAGTTATTCAATTACTTACTAATCTTTAAAGAAAGAAGGTATTCTAAGTAAATTAAGAACTATGCGTCAATAGTTTCGCCGGAATAAACAACACTTAGCAACCAGCTTTCTCTACAACACCATTCGCCAATATCAATCTCCTTTGAAAAAAAAATTCTATGGAAGTAACCAAGTGTTCTTCATTCATTGAGTCGGTAGATTTTTCCTCTTTTACGAGTTACCCTTTTCCCTGAATCGGCGTAGCTTCACTCTTGCAATTGGAGTTTCAGATGAGCATCTTTCTTTCCTCAATTTCTCCCGATGATCCTTCAATAATAAATGAATGCCCGATAATTTGGATGCCCTCCTTCTCCACGGACCATTTCATTCCCTTTTCTTGCAAGACTCCCTCTGAAGAGTGTATTGATTGTAATGTTGCTTCATCATCTTTAAGTGATTTGAAGGCTGCTGATGATCCAGGCATAATCCCACTCTATCTCGATGGTTTATTAGAGATATCGATCAGTAGCCGAGGCTTCCACAGCAATCAAGCAACTTTCTTTCCTCGGAATAATACGGAGAAGTAATGGAATACTAAGTATCAAAAAGGGTCGTTATTAGTAAACAAGAAAACGCGTTACAAGTACACTTAAAAAATATACTCCGAGAGAAAACGACCAGTGATGAAAGCGGTCTTAATGATCAATTAAAATGTTCCTCGAATTCATTAGTACACCCATCAAATAGAGTATCAATTAATGACGATCTAAAAGTTTATTAACGAAGTTTATAATTGCTGTTGCCTATCGAAGCATATCGGACAATAATACGGACTGGCGAAAAGTTCCGAAGAAAGAAAAAGAAAAAAAGTGAGCAAAAGAAAAAAAAAAATAGAATGCATATTTTTCAGTGATATTTCCAGAATGATTTCCAAATGTCACTGATAAAAAACTGACTATGAAGCAGCGTCACAAACTGGCATCGAAATCTACCATCTCTGAGAAGATTAATTAGACGGAGTGACTCGCAGCCTATTCGCGAACCCTTTTCTTTCGGCGATAATGGTCTTTCCATGAGAATAGAGCTTTCTGATTTGGAAAAACGATTTTGTGAGGAGGAAAATTCAAAGAGAGAGGCTTTCACTTCACCTTCAAGCGATACAAGTCAAAGACGAGTCAATCATTTAAAAAAATGAGAATCGATACCTCAAGGATTTCTTGAATGGTCCGCCTCCTCATTTCCAAAGCATGCATTAAATTATATTTCGCACAAAAGGAAAGAACAAAGGAAGTGAATGTCGAGAGCTTCATGTGTATCATTGTTAACGAGGATTGATATCGAATCAGCGCTTGTGTAAGTCGCAATAATGGCGCTGGAGTAATTTACTTTTTTCTTTGTTGAGATCTGGATATATAAAGTCAAGGACGCGCCGTAATTTTCCACAATCCTCAAATCTAAAGATTACAATGAAATAACAAAGTAAACAGACATTACAAAGATCGCTCGATTATAAATAGAGATATTCAACTAATAAATCAACTTATGACATGATTGTGTAATTATAACAATGCACAGCTCTTTATTTATCCAATTTCAATGAGAAGAATCGTCTCGATTGTTTAAATTGAACCTATAATTCAAGTAATCCTTCATTGTATTTAATGTCTAGTAATCATCTAAAAATCAATATAGTAGTGCTCGTTATCTTCATTAGATCATAATTTTAAATTTTGTTGTTGCTCTAAAAAATCTTTTACGTGTTGGTAAATGCACAAGATGTAGCAATATAGTTCAAGAAGGTAAGATCAACACATAAAGTTATTAAAATAATACGGATTATAATGTTAAATAAAAATAAAAATTGTTAAATTACTTCAATCCTTGGTGTGCTTAATCGTCCTCCGATATTTTACGTACATTTAAAGCATGCGAATATAATAGTATGATATTATTATCTTTTTATAAACTTCAATTAAAATAAACATTAAAGTGCTATAAAATAATAAAGAGATATCCAATTTTAATTTTATTTCCTCCTTTTATTGTGATTATTTCTTTAAAATGAAAATCAGAGACTTAAATTAGGTTTTGTTGTAAACTACGAGAAGGTAGATATAGGAATAGGAGAGATAAATAGAGGTTTATTTACTTATTAATCGAGATAAGGATCTATAAATTTCACTCCAAATCGTGAAGCAATCTTGATAAATTTTTAAAGAATATAGAACCTTATACAAGTTTATATATGTTTAAAATTATGTTTTACGTATGATATTTTTCTTCCCGAGGTAACTTTATTTGATCTGATACGGTAATTATACACATAACAGTATAAGGTACATATTATAATTATTTAATCGCCGTACTATAAAGCTGTTAAGCCACTGTGGATACTTAGTAATAATAAAACACTCGGTAATTTTTACTTTTCGTTTCTAGACTATTCATAATTTTTTTTTGAGTTAACTCCTTTTATTATATATTCTACAAAAAATAAGTCAAAAATCTTATAATTATATTATAATTTTATTATATATTTTATATTTAATGATAGAATATAATTATTGGGAACCTAAATTACCGTGAAATAATTTTGAAACATAACAAGATATTCAGCTTATCGCGAAGTTCAATATTACCTCTCCGTAAATCATAAAACACTTAAACCGAAAGAGATAAAGGTTAAGAGGAACCTCATAAAAAAAACACTCTCAGGGCAAAGATTGTTTTTCCTCATCCGAAACTAACTATGTAAGACAGGTATACCATTACTTCATGTTTACTTCCCTCACTGAGACGAGGATGACAGAAGCTAAGTCCCCACAGACCTGTTGAGGAGAATTCTCTCTGATCTTAGCGAGGTTCTTCATTGACTAATGTTGTTTTCACCTCAGTCAATCTCGAGGTTAACGATGGTACCCCTCCTTCAAAACCCTTGAGCTCCTTTCTTTACAAAGAAATCCTTGGGAAATTGATGATCACGGCGGATCTCTGAAACGAGTGCTTGCACAGTTTTTTAAAGTCAGCACATCCAAGCTACGGAAATGTTAAAGGACGAAATTTTCCGCTGGAATGAGAACACCGATTTTCACTGCTTAACTCGAGCTTCCTACACAGTTTAAAGCTATTCGATCCATAACGCAGAACAATGCTGCAATCTAGCCGAGGCGGAATGATTTGAAACGAATGAAATGAATTTTAACGTTACTATCTTACTTATTATGAAAGTGAATTTATTGATAGAGGGATAAGAATGTTCAACAATGCAATTGGGATAGTTTTAATCATACATCGCCAAAAAAATTATATTTCAATTATTTCTGTTTCCCTTTGCAGAAGGAAAAGATGTAAGAAGAAACAGATTTGGGATAAATTCATCAAATATTCTTAATCCTACCGATGCTTGTATTTTTCATAATATATCGATTGGAAGAAAATATTGAAAATTTCGATTACGTTCAGTTATAGGTATTGTTCTGAAGCTCTAGCCTCATCAATAGATAATCGTAGTGAACACGGAAGCTATACTTGTAGAAGGTTCAATCTTCGTTTTGATGATAAAAATTTTATTGATTCTGCACTATGTTCCACAGAGAGAATTCTAACTCCGCAAGGAAATCAATGACATACTACCCAACTCCTGTTTCCTCCTACAATGTTTCATTCCCTATCCAAAGGTCTAGGTAGCTAATATTTCCAAACACGAGAAGAAAACTAATATTTGCTCTTATAACTAAAAGTAGAGTGATTATAAATTTATAAACTTTTTCAGACTTATCTCAATACAATTTGATATCCTTTTTTAATTTTAGATCCCTAACAAAGGCGTAAGAATTTCTCGTACTCAAATCTAAGCTTTGCTTGAAGTTGTATTAAGTTATGAAAAATTTATTTCCTTCATTGTGATCGTTCATTAAAGAATAGATATTAATTTTTCTTTTGACCAAACTGTTAGATTATATGATAAATTATAATTTTACGTTAGTGGTTTATAAAATTAACAATAATGAAACATCATTCATTCTAATTTCATGTTTTAGTGCAGCATATCCTTCAAATTTAATCCATCTGATAATCTTTCCCATCATTTCTTTACTTATTCTTCCCAGGAGTATAAATCTTAATAGAGGGGAATTCATACAAAAGAGCCGTTATATTATAACATTGATTCTATCAGAAAGACGTTTTTCCTCCGATTTTACTGTTCCATATTGAAACTCCTATGCTTCATAAGGGAATTTATTTATTGATTACCAAGGAAATTCGAGAAAATACAGGCCGTTACCTAGGAAAATCAAGAAATAATTCAAAAATTCACCCTATTCAGAAAATGGAGTTTAAAATATAATACAATAAGTTTACAATACAATGTCCTCTGATATTAAGCTTGAATATTTTTGTACTCTATTTCGAATTTAACTTTAACCATATTTTTCATCGATTTTATATGAAGAATATTTTCTATCCAAAGATCTATTCAGACGATGTTGATATTGATAAACGATATTCGTTCTATTTCAATTTCTCTTTATATATTTCCATTCCATATTATATCACGCGATTTCCGCAGTAAAAAAATGAAAATCATCACTTATATAAAGATATTCATCAGCATAAAACTAAGTGAATCGGCGCATCGAATAAAGTACAAAAATGCATTCACTTTTTCACTTGCGATAGCCTTCGAGATAGTTAAACGAATCGATACGAATAACTGTGAGCCAAAAACTCTGAATCCCAAATTTCCCCTCTTTTGCACCAGCCATTCCCATTGTATGACCTAACATGTTATTACGTAATAAGGTATTCTTTACATTTAACAAAAAAATAACAACATCTCATTCACAAATAATTAAAACCGAATATCTTTGCTTCACAATCATAATAAACATTAATTTTATATTTATAAACTTCTATAATAAATAACCGATCGATATCAACATACATTTAGAGGACAAACGATCATTCCTGTAAGTATGGACCGATCGCATAATAAACCTTTCCGTCTGTTTCGGACATCATATTTCCGATAATGAAAGAAATCATGATTTAGGACCTATTAAATCGCAGACTGATAAATTACTCTGCGAACATCGTCAATATGATAATTAAAAGATTCCTATACATTAACGCGCGTAATAAATTCTCTTTTTCAACCCCCGCATGAATTATTAATCATTGCCCCCGAGGGAAGTTATAAAAAAAACCTCGTATTTCCTCAAAACGACTGTCAATTAAATGTGTGAAATAAAATTAAATATCGAACGGCGTGACGCGAATGACCATTCGTTATATGGTTAATAAGGGAAATGTTTTTATTTCATTTCGTTACCTTTTTTCCGTTTTTTTTTCTCTTTCGCTGCGGTTCGAATTATTGATCCCGATCGGAGAGGCTGCGACCGGAGAGCCGTTGGGCACGCTTAAATCGTGCGACCAACTTAAAACTTTCTCTTCGGAGGATGGTGCAATGACCACAGGCGAACACCACGGCCACTTGTTGCTTCGTGCCGTCACATGGGATGAAGGGCTTAAAAACAATAAAATTCTCCCCGAGGCAAATATCACGTAGCTTTGCATAATGAGATAAAAACCAAAGAGACTTTAGAGGTCATTAAAAGGATCGGACGTCGGCGACAAAGTCAATTCCCTTCGCGAAAATAATTAGTTCCAACGAGAATTTGTTTTTAATTCCATTCTTGAAGCAGGAAGGGTAAATCGAACTAGATAAAGTATTAACCCATTCAATCGATATCCAGGGACCCAAATGCTGCTCCATTTAAACCACGAGTACATTAATGTTTCATCGAATGAAATTTATCGAAAATTTTTTAGCATATGATCATTTTTACGACTACAAGTAAGTTTGATATACGTGCTGGGATCACTACCATTAATTTTTCTATAAAAGCCATTCCGTTCGATAAATTTCTTCCTAAAAGCACGGAAATTATTTATGTACTCAATACATAGACGTTCTTCTCGTTTAAATGCAATGATACGTTGTTATGATCAATTTCGTGAATATCATCGCTAAATAAAATACGATTTATAAACCGGAATATTTATACTGCGAGAAAAAAGCAAAGAAATGAAGTAAAATAATAATTAAAGTAAACAGAATAAGCAATTTTGCTTTGATAAAAATTTTAACTCTTTCTAAGAGATAATATTTATTACGTTAACTCAATTAACAGCAAAAAAAACCCGTAAGCTTTCAAAAACTCATTCAACCTACAAATAAAATTCATTTTCTTCACACTGAAAATTTCACGTCTAGCATAAATAAGCTTTAAACTGTAGACGATCTTTTTGAACATTCAGATGGGCGTGTTAATCCCCTAACTGAGATCGACCTAAATTCTTTTCGGGGGAAATTGATTATACGTTTTATTTTTAATGAATAAATTATTGGTCTCTGGCTCCTCTCCAAATGTCCATAACATTCGTATCCCCCTCTCTCTCTGCAATCATTCGCCAATAATCCACCTGCCCTTTCCTCTAACCCTTCCAACTTCATGTCATTCCATTCCAAAAACTTCAATTTTTCAGCGTCACGGACGAAAATATTAATTCTCTTCCAAACATTTCCATTGTTCGCAATTTTTTCTATTTTCTGGCCATGAACGACGGTACACCACGAGAGAAATTTCCTAATTAAAACGCAGATGTCCCATCCAAGTTGTGGAACGTCTGACTTCTTACTTCTGCATAATTTTGGAAAATTTTTCGAGAGAGGATATCATGCATAGTTAAATGAATACCCGATAATATTTTTGACAATGAAAGCTATAGATAATAAAATATTATAATTCATTTAATGTTTAGAATTAGTATAAAACCACTGATATACCGAAAATGAGCACGGTGGAATATGTATAAGATGACACGATGGTCGCTTAATAATAAATTTTGTATCCGTTTAATCGGTGTACTTTACTTTTCCCTTAGAAATTATAAAGTACGCAGTTTCAAATATAGCTATAGCTGCAGCATAATCATTTATTTATTTTTTATGAATGGTATTCTCGACTAACACAGTTCTTATTTGCCTGAAACAATTGATATCCATTTGAAAATTGCTGTAAATTATTTTGATAGATTAAAATAAATCTTTCAATTGATAGTTAATTGTATGGACACTCATTGTTGTTAATTAATAGAATCTCAGCAATACTTAATGTACAATGAATTTTCAATTATTTGTTTCAAATTTCAATTTATTTCAAGTTTCATTTATTGTAACGTATATAATTGGGGCAGCCTGTTTACGTTAAATAAATTATTATTACATTTTCAAGAGTGTGGAACGCATAAGTTAAAATAAAAAGCGATGTAAAGAGTAGTGATGAATAGATGAACTATGAAAAGACAAGCAGCACAGCAACCGATGAGTTTCACGTTGCATCCATAACGATTTAGCTTTTCTTATATTAACCAAACGCAAGTCAAATTTGGATATAATATACTTTGAAAAGTATCTTCTGGCCTCTATAGTACTTGGATTGTTATGGATTTATTATTTAGAAAACTTAGCTTCCCAGCCACTCATAAATTATTAGATTTGTTACTACGAATTTACGTCATCCTTATTCCCATTCGATACTGAACCATGAAGATATAGCATGACGTTCGAGATATTTTACTTTTGTTATTGAACTTAATCTTCCGTATCATAAAATAGGCAAAGATGACGGTGAACCTGCAGAATAGGATACTTGTAATCTCTGTAGAGGTTATAAGTTATTCAATTCAATTACCATAATTTGCAGTTCCGCATATTGTGTAATTTATTATAATAAAAATATTTCGTTTACATACAGATATAATACTTCGCTCTAAATAAAGGCCTGACGTTATTATATATGTAATATGACCCTCATAATAAGCTTTATATGTTTAATAAATGCGAACGAATGTTTCAAAACGAGATTTTGAAAGCGTTGCAAATTTTATGTTATTGAGAAAATCTATCATATCGTTTCATCCAAACAATCTTTTGTTAATCTTACTCTGGATTTCTTCAAAGTATTTACTGTATACTCTTTCTCATCCTTTTCCAACAACAAAAGGTTGGTTCTTCCTTAAAATTTTCCCTTCAAGAGAATTTGTATTCATTCTTAATGCATAATTTCTGATATTCCATTGATCATTAATTACCAATTGCAATGAATAGGGCTCTAATAATTTTTGAGGAAAACAGTGAGAGCGAAGAAAACTTCTTCCTAGCAAATTTAACTCGCTATTAGTCATTTTCTAAGTTTCGCAGAATACTTTTGTTCAAATTTTTATTTGCATTCTCCATAACCTAAGAAAAGCATATTTAACATGTTCATTAATAAAGAAGAAAATTTCTTCCTTGTAAATTAATCTGCTTCTCATTTTCTCTAATATTTCCTAAAGTTTTCAAATACATATTAACACCAGAGGTTTATGAAAAAGTTAAAAAACAACTATGTAGGTTTTGCCTTGTAAAGTACCTTTGCTAAGGATAGAGTTAATTATAGCTCTCTTATTGAAGATTTCATTAAAAAGGCTAAGGAAGATTGTTTTTTGTGAGAGATCTTGAGATTCATTCTCTCAATTGCAATAATACAATCTATGAATTTGAATGAAAGTCCAGCAATACTGAATTAATATAAAATTCTAGCTCTAATATTTAAATCTTGCTAGTCACTACTTGGGGTGTTTGAAAAAATTATCAAATACCCAAAAATATATTCTACCCTACCTATAGAAATGATAGAATTGAACTTGGTATAATTCATTGGCTTACTCTGAGATCAGGTAACAAAAAAATTACCTAAAGAGCTTTAAAAAAAAGTAGCTAGTTAAGAAAAAAAGTTATTCCAAAGAACCAATGAAAATGGTTAAGCTAATGTTCTTAAGGTATATTAATGTCTAATGAACTATCACAACAACATATACAAGAAAGCCATTTATATTTTAGGAAAGTTTGTGTAACATTTCTCCTGTAAATTTAAGTGAATAACATAAAAAAGTAATAAAAATTCACCAAAAAATAAAAATGTTTTTATTGGTAAAGAGTTGAGGCTAAGTTGATATCTACTGCATAAAATTAAAGCTTAAAGAATCAATATCAATTATTAAATTAATTTAATAAAAAAGTAAATTTTAAAATAAAAATTGCAGAAATTTACACAAGAAAACAGTTGAATTTGTATTAAAAAGATATCCAATCAGCTGAAGTCCTTGCCTGGCAATACTTCAAATTAACTTCAACTTAAAAATGAAATACACTAAGACCCTGCTTATATGAGATATGTTCCAATAACTTCGATATGTAAATATGTAATGAGGATCAGTGTAAAGAACAAGGAATAAGAAAATTTATCAGTTCTTGCCGAATTTATCAAAATAAAATAAAATATTATGTTCATATCTTTATACACCTAATAAACTAGATGACGACAAATAAATAAAATGAGACGCAGGAGAGCTGCGTTTGTACTGGAATTGCGACTTAGGAGAATACATACAGGTTGGAACCTTTTTTCTGGACAGACTAACAATAGAGCATTGAAAAAGATACACAGTGTATCTACATACCACCATCCCTATAAAATGCACCGCATTTGGTTGGTGCATGGCCATTTCATTTGCATACATATAAAACAAGTATCAATACAGTGTGCGATTCAGGGGAATCCCAATAATACTGTGATACTGAAACAACATTAAGCAGAGCAGCTTTAAGCGGGGTCTTAATGCAACTAAATGAATCCTCCATATTTTCAAAGAAGCAATTGGTTAACTATCCATAGCAAATTTGTGTCATTGCCTCTAACAGGAAGTAAACGTTTATTCTCCTTAACTTTATCTAATAAAACCTATTTTGACCATGTTCTGATGAGGTCTCTAAACCCATTGATCAATGCCAACACCTGATATTCAATTGACCAACAGCTTTCTTGAATAAAATTGTTCATGGTCTGAATGAATAGGTACTATTGCAAAAAAAGTATTTGAAATTTTTAATTTAAGGAATCAGTTGGCAGGCCTCCAGTGACATTAAGCAGTAGCTGAAATTAATAACTTAAAAACAAAATACCCTAACGTATAAACAGTTCTTTAAAATAAACTTCAAAATATTTTTTGAAATGATGGCTATTGATTTAGCACATTAACTATTTCATTCAAGCAAGCTTTTGGTCTATAAAGCACCAGTAACCTGAGCATTTGTCAGACTGGTGTTTAGCAAACAGCATAAACTTTACTTAACTACCATGTTACTATTACATAACCCAATCTTTCAAGGGTGAAAACAATTTCTATAATAAACTTTCAATCCTCCAATATTACTAAGGCAAAATAATTAATAAGGCAAAAGTAACCAGCATTTCATACATTCAAGTTCGATGCTAATAACTTAAAACCACAACTTTCTAAAACCAAAATGATTTGTCATAAAATAGAACTTATCATTAGTACCAAAGCCAAGAGGTATTTGTAAAAGAAAAATGCCAATATCTAGGTATTCAAAAATGTTTCAATTTGAATTGAAAAAAGAGACAGTAGATGAATGAGACAATGCTGAAAACAATTTTAAAATCAAGTTCCAATCCTCAAATACAACTAAGGCTAAAGTAATCCGCATTTCATAGGGTCAGATTGGTTGCCAATAACTTTCAACCATAACATACTGCCTTCGGGAGGTTTTGGGGGGTTTCCCTCTCGACTAGGGCGAATGCCAGGCAGTATTACTAAGTTCCCCCCTTTAAATGTAGAGCTACCACCTGGCCTGGTGCCTATTTGTAGTTCTGATATACAATAAATAAATAAACATGTTTCTAAAACCAAATGATTTGCCATAATTGAGAGGTTATTATTTGAACCTAAGCCGTGACTGGTTTGTAAAAGAAAATTACCAATAATACCTTAGCTTTCAGGCACATTACAATTAGCATTGAAAAAAGAGACAAGATATGTATACAATTTATGGCTATCCTCTCACTGTAAAACAAACGTTAAGTACTACGTTCATTTCAAGATACACCAGGTATCTTCCTTTATTCAAAAGTCATTCAACAATGACAATCAATGTCAACAACAAAAGTGACAAGATGGTATAAAATTCCATTCACATAAATACACCTTACCATTAACAAAATCGATCCTTCTATGTACATTTTTAACAAAAACAATTTATCAGGTATTTTACAAGTCCATCAATCCAGGTGATGTTCCATAAAAATCACTCATGGATGTGTCTCGTCTACGTCTCCTACTTCCACTGATTTCCATGAAATCGTCCACATCTTCTGCGCCAGAAGCATCGTCATCAACAGCCATATCTTCCACCTCACCACGATACTCAAGGAGATAAGGTACTGCATATCTGCTAGACCTGGATATGTAAAAAATACCATTTCACATTTCAGTTTACTATTATTATGTACTTTTCAGGACCAAGTTCCTAAAAAGAATACAATAGGAACCACACCAAAGGGTAAGAAATCAACATAGCATCAGGTATTCTGAAAGAACACTTGGAGTGCCTTACCAAACATGCCCTGATGTCAGGAAATTTATCTCCCTAAGTAAACATCAGACATGCAAGATATATATTATGCAGGATTTTGTTACTATCTTTTTAAAAAACAAAGCCATGACAAATTTTCTATTACCTAATTATAGCTGTTAACTATCTTAATGAGTTGAAAACTTTATTCCTAAATTGTTATTTGTCTCTAATCAGGTCAATTTGTAAGTAGCAAATTAAGAAATCTATAACAATATTTAAATACCACTATGGAAATTAAGTCCAAACAATTTAACATATGTAAGTTGTAGCAATTCTTCTATAGTGTAGTATTCTGTTGTAACCTACAACTAACTGAATTTAGACAATACAAACTTCAAAGATATTTTCCCAATTATTCTTCACATGAACATATGGGTGAATGGGTATAGTTCTGGACTTCCATTCAAAAATGTGAAATTTTACAACCATATCTATTTAATGAAAATGAATTTTCTGTGGAAATTTACAAAGTTGTTTTTATTACTATGGCATTCCATGAAGTCACGCCTTCTCACATTGATTTCATATCTACTGATATTGTTTGAACGATGCAGCCATAAATTTTAACTCTCAAGCTTAATCCTTTTGGCAATATTGTAATGCTGGTATTGATAGAAATTATTGCTTAATTCATTTGAGTAATACAAGACTTTCTTAAATTTTTGAAGCAATCACACATTCCAGAAATCATACTACAATTTGAATAAGATAAGGCTTTTTGATCATTTTTCACGGGGGGTAAAATTATGGAACAAGTTAGGATAAATCTTGCTATGATTAACATTTGTCTAAGGAAATTAGATTTAGTTTAAAATGAAATTATTCAAAGCAATATTGATTTTAAATGTTGATTAATTTGTTGAGAATCTCTATATGTGTATGAGAAATACCTCAATGCACACTCAAACAATCTCATTTCTTTTGCAAGTCCTCAAGAAAGAAAAGCTAATGAAGGCTTTTCTGTAAATAGAACTTGCAACTTTGCTCAGTTTACTAAAGAAATTATTGGTATTTATAATTACAATTGCTAAATAATGATAAGGGATTGATAAGGGATATTTTCATCTGGAATATGTTTCTTGCTAAAATAACTCCTTAAAGTCATGACTAAAAGTAGTGATGAGACAAAGTGGAATAGAACAGCCACCTTCCTTCCTAAATACTAGAAATGCAGCCAATCACTCAGAGATTATCCTCCAATTCATAGCACTCAAAGTAAAATCACAAATAATTACCAGATGCTTGTATACATATGGTTCGGCACTGAGTCTTCCGCAGAATGCACAAGGCCCAAAAAAATCTATGCTGCCACATGCATCATCATCTTACAAGAAAACCCATATTAGAATTCTGTTCCAAATGAAAACATTATTAATAATACAAATAAAATTAACCTGTGACTATGAAAATTCTCCTATAGCTATCAATAAGACTTTATAGATTGTGCAGTACTCACCTTTTCAGTATGTAGCGATCAAATGGAAAAATTAAAGAAACTGAAGGAGAAACAACGGTACCATTCTCAACAGGAATAGTGTCTCTAGCATTTGCCTCAATAATAGTTGTGCAATAAGCAAGTTGCAATGTTTCAACAGCTGAGGCAAATCGCCTGGCTACTGCATCAGGGCAACTTTTAAGAGGATTCAAAGATGAAGTCACAATAGCAGGGAGCTTCAGTGACTGTAAAAAGGCTATATCTACACAGGAAAAAATAAAAATATTGCTTAGGTAAGAATGAGGAACAAAATTATAAAAATATAATGTTTAAAGAAGTACATTAAATTACTTGAAAGTAGTGCCTTAAAATTAACATTACAAATACCTGAAATTATTATAAGGAATTGGATGGAAAATTAATTTTTGCTAAGAAAACAGTAAATGGCCATTATAATCAAATACAATCATAAGAAATTAATAATAAGAAATTGTCTCTAGTCTAAAAATGTTTCATCTTATTTTGTACATCATAAAAAGTTAAAAGCTTTAGGCCTTACCAAAAAATATTTCTCCTTCATAAAAAACACCTAAAAAGTTTAGAGAGAACATTTTTCTAAATACTGAGGACAAAAATATTTGTCAAACTATTATAAAAGCTAATATTTATAAAATTTATGCATAGAACTATTTTACTGAAATAATTAATTTGTTGGAAATTTATTCTCAAGACAACAGACAACTAATGAATCACTTTCATTTTATAAATTATCAGCAATTGTTTCATATACTTTCTGAAAAATTAAGGTTGATGAACGGTAATCAATACTATAAAGTTTAAATCAAAGACAGCACTTTCATAATAAATAAAACATTTACATATATACATATTTCAACATACCTTCACTTGTTTTCGAGAGATCTATGTGTCTAAAAGCAATAACATAAAACAAGGAGTGGCACACAGCATTAAAAACAGAATGATTGCGATTGGCACATTCTCTTGTGAGAGAACCACCTTCAGTGTAATCCTGCCTAGTGATGTAAGCATGGATCCAGGAGCACATCTCACCCAGAACTGCTTTTATTGCTCTGCAAAGGAATAACATTTGATCAAAATTAGAATATCACGGAAGCTAATAACATATTACTACTCAAACATATTTAAAAACATATTATGGATTACATACATTACATTAATAAGAAGAATTACTTTGTTCAGCATTTAATAAAAACTATATATATAAACCAAGGTCTATATTTCATCAACAGGTGCAATCAAGATAATTAATATTTTGCTAGTTATGAAACTTGAAAATGAAAATGAGTGTTAATAGTGGACAGATGATATGAACATAAAAATAAGAATCAATACATTAACCTGCTTCTTAGTTAATCTTAGTTACCATCAAAATATAAGAGAGCCTCAAACTTTTCTAAACGCTTTCTCATTTGAAATCAAATGCACTGTAAGAAACTAACAACATTAAGATAAAAGTATATTTAATTTTCACTATACCTTAAAGGTAAAAGCTTAGAGCGAGCAATGAATGACGAGAGATAACCTAGGGCAGCCATTCTTTCCACAGGAGAGATATTTGGATTACTACTACGACCCCATAGCAGAGCTATGAAAGAATCTGCAAACCTCAACCATGTTTGTCCTTTATCTGAACTTAGGTCACCTGAAGTAATAAAATGATTGAATAATGTTCAACCCAATCAAAAATTTCCATAAAAAAATTCAGAACTGATGAGATCTTAAGTATTAGAATACGATAAGACTTACATGACAGTCCTCCACCAGCCATATAAAATATAAGGAACTGAATGTGATGAGAGCCATGAGTAGGCAATATGAGATGTGAAAATGCTTCCTTTATTTCTTCAAACAGAACTTGTGCAGAATTCCAGTAGATTTGCTAAAATATGATGAATAAGGATAAAATTAAATTAAAACATTCTACTGCTTCACTACTAAGATTTTTCACTACTAACAATGCAAACTGCAACGTTGGTATTTCAAGTTTCAATTTCTTAAATTCAACAGAAATTATTACATGCATCATATCATGAGCTATAAAAATAATTAGTTTTTGGATCATTAAGAAAATGTTCTAAATCGATCAAATTATTATAATATGGATATACTTAACAATTAATAAAAATGAATTAGATTTAAAACATATTGATATAATCAATTAACTGATTAGATTAATGCTTAAAATAAAGCTCTGAACTTCTAATTAATGAATATGAGATGTGAACTTACTTTCTTAGAATTTTTACGAGTCATTTTTCCTTCAGGGTCCATTTCAGAATCATATTCCTCTAAACTTTCAATGGCCAAACTGAAAAAAAAATTAATACATATTTTTTTAAATAAATAAAACAAACTGATTGACCTGAACTGAAAATCTTCACCACATTTGGGAAAGATTCATTCTCATCCTAATAAGACCAGAATTTAGGGTTATACACCAAAGTAAACAACAAATCTTAATTTTATCCATTAAAATCTGAATTTCCAAGAAAAAGGGATCCAGCAAAAGTAAAGATTGGTCCCTTCAGACAGTATATTAGCATTTACTTCCCCATAAGCTTTCCATAGCCCTGCGGCCAAACTGAAACACACTATACATTAAATCTTAAAAAAAAATGTCTCTGCTTTAAATCATACATGAAATGCATGCAGATACAAGTTTTGGATTAATCTTGACTTAATATATGTCAAACCTATATGCTATGAATTACAGTTTCAAAAAAGTTATTTTTCTTAAATTATACAACTATCTTCATAAAATAATGAACAATACCCAGTAATAACTTGGAAGGTGGGCTATAAGTCTAGAAATACTTCATACAACCCTTACTATTCTTGATTGCTATTCAGAAAAATTTAATAGAGGTGATTATAAGAGATAGAATTACCTATCAGATTCATTCTCTTGGGCAGCAGATGAGCACTCTGACTGAATGAAACAAAATAACCTCATCATTTTACGATCTAAAGTGTTTGCCAAGGGATGCCTCATTCCTGAAAAATTAAAATATTCAAATTAGAAAATAATGATAAAATGATAAGTGATAATAATAATGATATGATAATAAAGATAAAAATTAGAAGAATCAAAATTACAAGAAGAACAATGCAAGAATCAGATTTAATTTCAATTACAATATTGATTTAAATATCCTATTAAGCTATGCACAATGAGTAACTACTCATTTATTTACACACTACTCATTGAAATTACTGCAGTCAGAATAGGAAATAGTATTTTGTAAAAGATTCGACAAATAAGCTCCACTTTAACATTTGGTACAAATTTAAATGGTTTTACCGGGATGTAAGGCTAAATGTTAAATATTCTGATGATGAGCAGTATACTCCTAAACTTAAAAGCTTGTAAACTAAAAGCAACTTAAATCCACATAAAAATGCATACTTTCCAATATTTTTAAAACACATAATAAAAAAATATGTTAGTATGAAAATTTAATTTTCAGACTGAAAAAGAATAACCAACAAAGGTCAAATTTAAATTAATTAATGATATAATAACATTTGTAATATCATTTATGTAATAGTATATAACATAACAATTAAATAAAATTTATAATTTCTTAAAAATAGATGAACTTATGCACAGAGTAAGTGATGAATAAGAAATAACATTTTTCTTTACTTACCCTCAGTGCCTGGGCGCTTCACAATAGGTCCACCCATTAAAGAAGCAGCTATTGTAGTGGCTGCATCATCATTAGCCTTAGAAACCTCCTCTTCTTCGTCATCCTCATCTTCTTCCATAGCAATAACTTCATCTAAAGGCGAGTTGATATCCAGCAGAATCATCCTATTGAAATTAGGGTAAAATTAAGATGTTTCTCAAGGATAATTTTATGATTGAATCACGTTTTTGATATTCCTATATGAGCTAAAGTAAGAAGCTAGAAAAGCCTACTAATTAATTCTAACAAGTATATGGAAGAGAAGAGCGAAACCAAATGATTGTCTCATCATCTGATTGTCCCATAAAAGAATTAATATGGTTAAAACGTTACAGATTAATCAATTACAATGAATTTAATGTTTAAAACATTAATTAGAAATAAATTATTAGCTTAAAGAGAGATTTTTTAAATTAAAACTTCAAATATTAACAATTTATCTTTCAAAACCTTCCATCCTTAATTTGAAAAAGGGCTCTGAAATAAGCAAGATAGTAAATTTATTTAAGAAACAGCATTTCCTTAGCCTATTAAAAATCTACCAAAATGTCAAAATATATTATACTATTTAAAACTATGCCTAGAGAAATATGATTAAAAAACTGGAAAATTTTACTTTTACATTCAATGAAAGCATAAATATTTTTCTCTGATGACTCTGTAATAGTATGGGTTATGGTAAATTGAAACTCAAAAAATATAACTGTGAATTCTAATCAGTTAGATAAGTTGTATCTTAGCAGAGATTTATGTCATTGGTCATACTTACTTAGCAAAAATGACCTTCAGAAGTGGAAATCTAAGAGAAGGTTGATGCCTGCATAAAGCTAAAAGGTTACCAACATAAAGTTCTTGCTCTCTCGCTGGCAAACAAGTATATGGATACTGAGACTGACATTGTTTAATAAGAAGATGCTGAGACCTGTATTTAATAATAAAATTAAAGTACTTCAATCTATTCAAGCAATTAATTCATCAATTTAAATCATCAATAAACATTATTTCAGTTTTATACTTACAGAGGAATGACCTTTAATATATTTCCTATAACTTTTTGAACATTAGCAGAGATGTTCTTTTCATACGCCGTAGGAACCAAATCTGCCTCACCAGCAACAGGATCAACTACAAATGATTAAGACACATTAAATTTAATAAAGTGGAAACATCATGATTATTTTCATTATGCAATCACTTTAGAGTTCAAAAACTCAGTTCTGTTAAGACAATATCAGAACAGTATATTTTGCTATTTAATATGAAGTATAATAAATTACTTATATTGAAACAATAATATCTGGGTACTTTCACAAGACACAACAAAACTTAATAATTTCAAATAATAGAGAATGATATAAGTTTTCACTCAAGTTAGCAAAAGAATAAGATATAAGAAAAAGCGAACCGGTTTCAAAAAAATGATTAATCAACATTTAATTTAAATCTATTTCATCATATACAAATGAACAAACATCTTAAAACAATTTTTAATAAAAGCATAGAATTACATGACTTTCAAAAACAATATATAAATAACATAGTTCACAGTAATTAACCTAATAATTTGTACTTATTACACACAAAAATGAACTGGAATACATTAAAGGATCTATGTGTCAGATAAAAATGAATTAATTGTAATTGGTATGTGTATAATAAATTTGCCAAAAAATAATTAAATGTTCTGAGGCCTTAACATACATAGACTCTTTATTTCTTACCTTTCCTAAAATTCTTGACCAAGATATCAAATGCAAATTCTACATAATAGTTATGGGCAGCTAGAAGATCCAAGAGGAAATTCTGGTACTCTTCCACAACAGGTCCAAGCCGATGAGCCCATGGTATATGCTAAAATGCAAGATATATATTCATTACTTTTAGGAAGTAATACTATCAGCTTGCACTCATGAGATAATTCTTACTTTAATTACAAAATTTTACTAACTCTTGTTAAAAAAATACTTAATACTCTATAAATGAATTCACTTTATGATTGAGTATAATTGCAATCATTAAATAAATCTCTATACATTAAAATACCTGATATTTGCAATAATGAACATAAGCTTTTATCAAATTCAAAAAAGTCTCTACACGAGTCCAGCAATAAAACATTTTATCCCAAGTTTCATTGCAAGAGGCACACCTCAAAATATTATTCAATTGCTATTATGTTTAATGAATTGTTAGACTATTTCTTAAGACACGATTAAATGATCAGTATAATTGCTAATAGAATAGATTACACTTACCAAAAATACTTGAACAAATAGTTTTACTTTCTTGTCAAGAATGGGCACTAGACTTCTCACTTCTTTTAAAAGAGTTAGAAGATCCTCATCCTGAAATAATAAAATCAAGTTTAAATTGAAAAATGATATCGAACGTTAAATTATATTGGAATTTAAAACTTACATTTAATATTTAAGATAACATATTTTTTGGAATACGCATCACTACTTCACAAAGCATCCACGTACCACAGTTATCTTATTTATTCAAAAATTAAGACTCAAAAATACTCAAATTAACAAGAAACGTAGACGTTAGATATATCTATATATGAAAGAATTGGATAATTTAATTACAATTTGTTAAATTTTAAAATATCCGAGTTGATATTAAAAGTATACATGAAACAAATTCCATACGGATACAAACTACCATTTAAAAATTTTGAATAGGATAAAAATTAAAGGATAACGTTCCAACCTAATTTTCAAATTCATCAATCTTACCACAATATGGTTGTCTTTTATTAAAGACACCGTCTCCTGATACAGCCTATTATCACTTCCTTTTACATAGTCAGACAACGTGGTCTTCACACTTAGCGGAACTTTGAATTGAACCCGATTTGTAGACTTTGGAGTACCATCAGAGGTTTTCAATATGCCGAGTTTAGACATAATTTTACATATATTGTTCTCGTGACACAAATAAACATATTATTGAGATTAAACACTTATACAGAAAGAGATTTTTCTCTTCACGTGCTCACGAAATCGACTAGGTCCTTGAACAACCTGGCAGTTACGCATTTAGCGCTCCTGTCACGGAAGCTCTAGCGAAGATGGAATTCGCGCGGTTTTCAATTTAAGAGTATATGATTTGAGGTCCTTTCTTTTTCAGCTCTTATGAGAATATTTTAAATTCTAACAAATATAAAATTTGCAGAAAAATGCTATAATTTAAGTAATTAATCTGAAAAGATAAATAGTATCATATACTGAATATCTCTCTTATTATTTAAATTTTGATAAGTGTAAAACATTCAGAATTTTTCCTGACTAGCACGATTAGCTCAAGCATTTATATTAATTATAGCTTATTATTTTAGTTTTCTATTTATTTGCTGGATGTACTTGAAATTAACGTATAACTGAAAACGAATAAATTAGGAAAAATAACCTTCAAAAAGTATTAATGGAAAGGTAATATCCTTCTAATAAAATGATCAAGAAAGAGAAATAGAGCTATATTATAATGGATGGTAAAATATATTTCATAAGGATTATTATGATTATAAGATAAATAATATACAGACTCATGACCTTCTTCTGTAAACATTAAATAGATTTGCTTCATTATTAGATTAATGGAATACTTAGAATTTTAGCAATGCTAAGAAAATGGGTTGTCACCTTGAACTAAAAGGCTTAGAAGGTAGTTCTCACGGTTTCTTTAAATCCTGTTCCAAAGTTGTACACAATATCAACAATGAACTTGTGAAGCATGAGATTTTCAATCTTGCTTGCAAGGAAACTAAGAAGTATTGGCTTTCATGACTTTAAATGCAGCCATGCTTAAGGTTCTCTTCTAAGAGTATGTATAGAGCTAAAGCAAAATTGTATCCTTGGCTTGATGAACATATAAGAGATCCTTAATCAATAATTGCTAGTAATATACCTAATGTACACTATTAGTTTCAATGAGTCTGCACGAATTATTTTCATGGTAAAATTTAAGACTCTAAAGTTAATTATTAATTGCAGACTCTTTGGTATTAAAAAAACATTTCAGCTGTCTCATAATAAAGATTCTGTTGGTGAATTTATTATTCAAGCATTTTCCTATATAAGTAATTCATACTTTTTTAGTTTCAATTAATTAATATATAGGAAACATAATTTAATTATAGGGGAGTTACATAGTTCTTTCATTTGAATGATTAATAACTATTTAAGTTGTAAAGTCAAAATAAAAGAGAATTTTTAAAATTTTTTATTGCATTAAAATTTCCAGTAAAAATGGTAGCAACAACTCATAAAAAACAATTTAAATACATATTTCTTCTAAAATAATTTTCAGGGAGAGGTAAATCAATAATCTCTAAAACACATTCTGATATACAGTGACTTACAACACAGCATACAGGAACAATGATAAAGATAATGATGAAACAGAAGTGATAAGCAGACTATAGTATGATATTTCAATACAAGCTTTAGAGATATTTGTAATTTTGCATTTAAATTGAGTGCTATAAAATATTTTGTACCCTGTGCACTTGCGTTCACACATATTTTAAAAACTAATATTCAATTCTATTGCACAAAATTCATACAAACTTTTGAACATACAGATGTATGCAAAAATTATACATCTTTCAACAAGATAAAAGAAAATTTACATGTTTCAGTTCCTAACGTATTATTCCAAATATGTACATACACACACCTTTATATATATCACATTTAAATAAGAATAGAACAGTTTTATTAACAATAAAATATCATTTTGTACATCACTTAGAATTTTGAAAAATATCACTTGACTTATGGAATAATGAATTCGATTTTTTCTTTACACATTCAGAAGAATGAACCTGATCCAAATTCAATTAGCTAATTATTTTTACTATCAACAGTCTCAAAATTCCATCAATGGTTTATTTCTTCAATAGCCCTAGTCATAATGATATCTGATTGTGAATGCAGCAGGAGTATTTAAAAAATTGCTTCGACAAATTAAGTCCAGACATACACATAGACATTCAACCTGAGACCATTTTCACCATAAGTGAATGAACTTCCTTCTTAGCTATGTGAGAGTCAATAAAATTTTATAGCATTTTATTTTTGATAGCATAAAATATATTCTGCAAATAAAATAGTTTCTGAATGACATAAAATAAACATTGAATTCTATAAAAATGCATTAAAAATATGAATTTTTAAAAATTTTGAAGTATTATGACTTTCAATAAAAATTTGATCATTTACTCATTTATTGGTGGAATTTTCAGATATCCATTCAGTTGGAAAAAAATTATAATTTCCTTTCTGAAATACTTAAAATAAAAAAATAGACTTCATATTTAAAATTACACATTCCTTAAGTTTTGATTCTTGGTACATATAAATGATAATTTCTCCTATCTCTTTCATGTGATAATTTAAGAGTTTTTTCCTTCATCATCTATATCACATAAATAGGCAAGAACAGAATGCCTTTAAGAAAATTATGCAAATTTAATGTTTTCATTTTGATTATTGTCACTTGAAATCAAAGAATTTCTAAGAGATAGGTGATTAGAATTTTTATAAATGTAACAACTTCAACAAATCTTACAATTCTTGTCTCTTTTACAATATCAAAATCTGTTTCATATTGCTGAATAAATTGAACCAAGGCAATAATTTAACAAACTTAAAATTTGAAAAATGAAATAGCAAGATAAAATTGAGGACGTATCAATTGAAACAAATAGTGAAGTGGATGTTCTACTGAACACTAAATGATGCTTATTTAACTTCATTCCATGGAAAAAGATGCATGTAATAGAATAATAAAAGAAAATTTTACCAATTATCCAACAGAGCTGCTTGCTTTAGATTTCAAAAAATTAAAAATACTGATAATGTGATTTTCAAAGAGCAAATATTCCTTTGTAATATACATTTATTATAAGCACAAATAAAACGGAGATACTGTCTCTCCTTAATTTGAGGTAGCTTTCCCCCAGTTTATTCTAATACAACCCTGGAGTATGCAACAATAGACATTTTTATGAAATTAAAGTAACATGAGAATGTAATACACAGAAGTAATAAGAGCCAAAAAAATGCATGAAAAGTGAACCCAAAAGGCACGTTAGTTTTTCCATCAATTTTTCTTAGTCACCAATTAAATACAAATAAACAACAATATGACTGATAAGTCTATTCCATGGACACAAATGGATAACATTAACAAAGTTGAAAAATTATGAAAATGTTTCTCCAAAATATTATTTTTTTATAGTTCTATATGATAGAGATGAAATATTTGTGAATAAATTTAATTGAAGTTTATTGGTATCATCTTATTTAAATTTATAACAATCAATGCAAAAATATTTATTGTATTATTATAAAAGAAAACCTCTTTCCTTTAGATACTATTTACATGATATTAATTTAACGATTTTAACTTAAAATAATCTTTGGTATATGTGAAATTCATTTCCACGGGGAATTCATTCCCTAAATCTCCTTCTTAGTTTCTTATAACTTTCACTTGTAAAGGGAAATTAATAAGTTCCCTATGATTTTAAAATATTTACATAGATATGTATAAAATTCTCTCTCTCAATTATGACCCCAACACTTTCTTCAAGAGGGGCATAGTTGAAGCAGCTGCCGTATGATACTTCCAATGAAGTCAAAACAATTTTTTCAATAATTACAAACTTCACAAATGAGTTAAAGCTGTAATAAACAAGGAAAGACTGGCGTCAATCGTCAATGATTGTCCTGTTACCTGTAGCAGTACTCTGTGCTTGGATACAGTAAGCAATGGAGAGAAAGCAGCCTGTAAAGACAAGGAAAAGTATTAAATTACAAAATAATATTAATATATAAAAAGTAGTATTTTTTGAAAAATTATGAATAAATAAATTACATTATGTAATTGTATATAATGATTAACAAAGTGAAGCTTTCAAATAGAGAAGGATTACTCATAGTTAAATGATAGATATAGATTATCAAAGTATAGAATTAGATATTTTCTGTACAATAATGCACTGAGGATAAAGAGGACTCTAATAGTAAATTGTTCTAGATAAGCTATGAGTTTTTAAGAGATTTATCTTAGAACTAAAATGGAATTGACAGAACAAATGAAATTTTAAGACAAACTTTTAGACAGCATAACCTACCTTGTGGGATCTTCTTTAACTTTTAATCCCTTATCTATTTTCAAAACATTCTGCTCCTTGCCATATCTTGAATAACTGAACGTGATCTGTAATTTAAGAAAGTGAATCAATTATAAAATTGTATCTCGTATCTCATAAATTCAGCATTGAGGTATAATTTATAAAGTAACTCTTCATTATTAAATTATATGATTTAATTTTTGAACAGTTTCTATTATCATGATGGCTACGAATTGAAGAATATGTTATGTTATATACCTGTTCAGCAAAGGAGTCTTCAGGGAGGAACCTCATTGGCTCCAAATGTGAATGAAATTCTTCCACAACAGTAAGACGATGACCAAGTATATGTTCTGAAATTTAAACATAGTCAAACTTCAGTCATATTCAGAAATCTTTTAAAACTATCCTGCAATTGAGGCTGCAAGAATGATATTTCATCTTCATCAAATAGACAACAAAAGACTTAGTGAGTAATATATGAAAAACTAAAACCAATTAATGAATTGATAAATTGATTTGATAGGCTAAAAATATTAGATGGAATCATGGATGGATGGATAGATTAGATATAAATGTACATATTTAAATAGAAAATTTAATTAATGTAAAATATTGAGGGACATAAGACTGCAATAGCAATTTTAAATAGTTTATGAAGATGAAACATTCTTGATAATAAGTAGAGCTCTTAAATGTTCAGTCATTATTATTATAATATATTTCTTAAATTAAAAGGGATTATGATGACTTGTATTAATAATGAAATTATTACTACATAATTTTGAGGCAACTCACCTATTATATAACCCATTGTGACATCATCTGGTAGGCGTATCCTTTCACCGATGCTAATAAATTTACCACCACTATAAAAAACAATAAAATTGCTACATTAATATAATCCTTATAATAGCAGTATGGATTATGAAAAAAGAAAATACTTACAATTATTTTTATAATATCATATTATAAACTAATACATGATTGCACTGTATAGACTAATAGAGCATTAAAGCACAATACTGGTAATAGTTAGTAAGATAATTCTTATATCACAATCAATTGCTAATTGAAACTGGTGAAACATATATATATATATATATATATATATACATAATTTTATACTCATTCAAATTCTACTGGTTTAAAGCTTATTCTTCAGTTTTTGAAAGGAAGTTTTTATACAGAAAGCTAATAATATATTTAAAAATGTACTACCACAAAAGATATCAGAGAATCATAAGATCAAAGACATCAAGTATTGAGTTAGCAGTTGATATTTTGACCACAGTGGAACAATTTATCTCATCAATTTTTATCAAAAACTAATAAGCAATAATTAATTTCTTATTCAACTAGTATAGTGTGCAAAGGAAAATTCTCAAAAGTTCTTTAAGAGAAGTTTTTTTATTGCAAAAATGACAGATTTCAGCAAAATTTTAACAAGAATTTTCATGCTTACTCATCGTCGATATATATTATTTGCTTCTACGTTTCTCTAAGAAGATGCATCATGCATGAACAGTCAGTAAACAGATGCGGATGAATATAAAGGGAAATAACAACAGATTTGCTTGCAACACAACAATGCCTATACCTATATCTTGGCCTGATAAAATTATTATTTATTATTTACGATCCTGATATATACAGTAGGGACTTTTATAATACAACAAGGAAGTTTGGATCAAGAGTTACCAAATGTTACAGATACTCTTCCTTATTCACAAAAATATTAAAATATTTTAACTCAGAAGATATTTTCATTGATGAAAACTCACCTCGCAACAGGTAGCATCCTTAAGGCAAGAGCACGGCTAATACAAAATCCAGCACCACCAGTTGCAAACCAAAAGGACACCTTTCTCTGTGGAATACAACAATTTAATGTTAAACAAACCATAA
This sequence comes from Pantala flavescens, assembly GCA_020796165.1. Lineage (NCBI taxonomy): Eukaryota > Metazoa > Arthropoda > Insecta > Odonata > Libellulidae > Pantala > Pantala flavescens. The sequence goes on along the minus strand of CM036879.1, from coordinate 13,139,715 downwards.
TAAATAGAAAAGCCTTATAATAAGAGGAAAGCATTAAATTTAAGAATTGATAAAATATTTAACAAAATTCTGCTTTCCAACATTCTTAGGTAATGTAGATAAAATATCAAACTGTGTATATCATAGTATATCAGTATATCATTTATAAAAATAAATTAGAAATTGGTTTCCAGTTCAAAAAAAATTAATATTTCCAATACCAGTTCACAAACTTAAATTCTTTTCTACTCATATGCAAAAAATGTGACTGTTTTATCAATTGAATTATTTTCAGCAAATTTCACTACTTCTCCTTTTCAACTGTAAGGCTCAAAGTTAGTACAACAAATTATTAAGTTGGCATTTGGCTAAAACAGTGGCAAATATATAGCTGTAACTTATATATTAGAACCAACACTGTACACAGAATCCATTAGCTATTGGAGATAACTGATTCATGGAAACACTTACCTTTTTGGGAGCATTTGCAGGTGAAAGTTGAGGAAGCAAAATTTCAAGAGGTGCTCTGATACTGGGCTTCCCTATATACCAGTCCCTCAGTGGATCATACCCTGATAACAGGCGTACAAGGCGAGGTACATTAAGGTAGTTATCATCATCCACATGGCAGAACCATCTGAAAATCGGTTTTAAAATAAGATATAAGTTTTTCTTACATTTCATTAAACATTATTCATCAATAATGGAAAAAAAAACTCAATCTTTAAACGAATTATATTAGCAAGATTTGGATGATTTGATATTAGGTGCTTTATAGACACCTAATGTAAATGTTAATTTCTCATACAGAATATACAAATATATCATTATATAAGGTAATATCGTACAAGATAAATATTTCAAATTACATTGTCAGAGAACATATGTTATATTCCATTAGATTCAGGTAATAGTTCCGTTTCAATCAATAGATGTAAATAATAAATAAAAAATAAGATTTTTGGAATTAGGATTCAGCAACATTACAGCACACTACTGTTAACTGATTAAAAATAAATAATGCTATAGATGTAATAGCATATTTTTGATATTAAAACTAATGACAATGAATTACTACTTAATTAGCGATGCCTACAGAGTTAATAACCCAAAAATGTAAAAAACATTGAAAATTTATATTTCTAATTAAAATTAATGAATCTTATAATCGTTTTCGATGCCTATTACGACAAATTTAAAACCAGGCGACCATGAAAATAACACCCGACTCCAGTAAACAAGCAATATATTTTTTACGCTCCGCAAATCGAGGGTGGTATTACGCCTTTAATTCTTCTCTCCCTTTGGGAGACTAAGAAGATAGAAGACACACTCCTATATAGAAGATTCGTTAAGCTGGGAAGGCGTTTAATTTTCGGCTCGTTTTTTTTATAAGCGTGAAGCAAGAGCATCAAATGAGAAGGGCTTCCTTTGCCCTGTGGTTTAGATCACGAAAACGATTTATTTGGGCCCGAGGCCAAGCCAGGTCATTTCCGATCAGCGCCCGAAAACAGGTTGAAGTGGTTGGTCACGTGATTACGCCCAAAAAAATCGCCGATTTTCCGGATGCTGCCTGTAATATCCCAAATCAGTGCAATCGATGTGCTGTCCTCTGGTGAATTTTAAGCTTCCAAAAGAGATAAACGGCGATTTCCTCCTCAATCTGCCGTTCGCTGGCGGGTGTACGTTGAAGACCCTCCATGGTTCCCGTAATTGGCATGCTTCGCACTTAAAAAATACGAGTTCACTGAGAGGACGACGTTTAAAAGTGATCGTAGAAGAACAATTCTCAAAGATATCTTTAAAGTATAGAAAATTAAAAGAAATAGGTGTGTTTGGTTAACGAAAGGACAGATCAAAACGACACGTCTAAATCTAAAGAAAAATAAACGAGTATCCACATGTTCTCTGAAACATTAATGAAAGAGAATGATCATGCATTTTATTTAGAGTTAAAGAAATGAAGAAGTAATGAAGTAAATAAAATTCACAGCTTGATGATTTAAGGTTCAATACAGCAGTCATCAATGATTGATAAATGATAGTGAATATAGTAGATAAAAATTAATAGGAAAATCTATATCCTATAGACAGTAGATTAGTTGCTGATATATACAATCTGGAGCATTGTAGGGACGACCGTAAGAAATTCGTGGTACAGTAATTCATTACCAGGAGAATATATCTTCAATAGGAACTCGTATTTATTATTTTGCGAAACCAAGCTAAAAAATATTAAACTAACGCATTAAGTTTCACATGAGTTAATTAATCGAGTTCATCCATCGTAATCTCACTTTATTATGATAAAGAAGTGAATTAAATGACGCTGTGCATGCGGCTTCACACGGTGATTTAACGAATGCCATCCTGTGGGGGAAGTTAGGTCAACAAATCCGTTCCCAAGAAAGAGTCCTTTGATAAGTCCTCCCTCTTTATCATTCTGCCAAAGCCTTACTCGGCAAAGAGGAGAGATAAGTGCCGCGGAAATCACAAATCCCACCTTCGTTCTCTACTGATACCCTTATCACGATATAGTTTCGCTAAGTTTACTCCTTTCGATTAGACCTCATATGAATGAATGGTTTTTTTATCGGAGCATAAAAATTGACCGTCAATTCTGATACAATTATAATATATCTCTTCATACGCTCAGTCCATTTCATAAAAATCGACGTTTGTAAACGAATACGAACGAATTAAATACGAAGAATGTTAGCGTACTTTATTTGTTTGTCAGTCAAATTAAACATTTGACTACAACAACGATTGCACTCATCCACGTCTCACATGAAGACTTCAATTGCAGATTACTACAAACAGAGCCATTTCCCTTTCATTTTGGCAGACCAAGGGCCATCAAAGTCACAGTTCCAGACCAAATTTATGGTTTCCGAGTCTTTTCATCTCTCCATGCATGGTTTGGCACAAAACGAGTAATGTAACAGGAAAATACAACAATATCAACAAGAGGAGCAAGGCTAACACGATCATCTAGCAGCAGGATTCGAGTATTCATTTTAGATTTCATTCGAGCAACATTTTCCTGACGATCATAGTTTGTGATTACCACAGTATCACGCTCTAGTGATCGGACACAAAGGATACACATTTGAGTTTTGGAATATCGGAATTTTCCGAACTGGGAATGTGTGCTCGTGATTTAGAGTTAACTGTAAGAATAGTCTTCTTAGATAAACATCCAGTAATTGGCAGCTTAGATCACAATTAGTATTCTATGACAAGATTGCATCATGATGAATTTTACATAAAGATTTACATTTCCAGCTGATCAACCATCAATATGACTAAAATCGAGTAAAACCCGGAATACTTAAAGTGAAGGAGCACTATTTACCAACTTGGATAACTACAAACTAAAAGCCTAACATTTATGAAATCATAATATTGATGGCCTAATGAAGAGAAAATAAATATGACAATTCACGCAACGCGGCTTTTGCTACTTTATAAATCTTGAACGAATGAAACTTAGTATTAAACCGTTCATTATCATAATATCTAATATTTTCATTGCAATAACTACACTTTCCTTTCATCCAAAGCTTACGGTAGCGTACAAGTTGTACACCGTCGTCGTCCAAAGAAGTAATCCCGCGCGCGGGAGTAGTTCAATCTCCTGCGATTGCGCAATAGATATTCAAGAGCGAAAGCTCATAAATCGAAACAAATGAGCAACTTCCCTCTTAGAGACGAAAGAGTCTGAATCGCGCAACATCAATCATAGAAACGAGATCAAATAATTTCATCTTCGCCACGTGAGGGTAACGCTCGGCACGTGTTCCGAACCGACGAATCAACAACATTTTTAGGCACGCAACGCCGAGCGCACCTTAGAATTAACAAATGCCTCACAACTTCGCAGTGATTATAACGTTCGAAGCGATTTGTATTTCTCTCTTCTTCGGTATCATTTTCCGTACCCCTGAATTCTTTGAAGAGCGGAAAAATTCTACAACTTCTCGGTCTATAGTCGAGAAAATTATGCGCAAAATATATTCGGTTGTTCTTACGAGCAGGGGATCGTGTTCTAAATAGGAGAGGGACGGAGTTAATAACCGACTCCGAAAGCGGTATTAATAGGATCGACAGTTCCCATTTAGTAAAAATTATACGTTGGGTACGTTGGCTGCGGTCGACATTAAATTGGTCCTCCATCTTCCAAATTAGATAGCAGAGGAAGGAGAGCGAAGATGTCGAAGGTAACGCCCTCTGGAATGGAGAAAAACAGACGGGGAGCGATACATTAACCAAGATAATCACGAAGCCCTTGCGCGAAAACTCCTTCCGAGATTTCGGACGCCCTTGCAGAAAAAGAACTGTCGATCGAGTAAGACTTATGTAGCCAAGGATAAACCTTACTTAATCATTATCTCTAATTTTTTGTGTTTTTTATTCTTTCCATTAAATTGCAGGAAGAATAAGACAGACTAACACTCATAAAATCGAGCATTTAGACAAGAGCTTCCGATATATAATTAAAATAGTTCGAGACGGAGATAAACTTCGTACTCGAAATTCTAATTAAAGTCATATACGTGTGCTTGGATGGAAGCGAACTATTAGTACAATCTTAGCTTTTCGTCCTTGGCAAATAATAATGTTCACTGATTATTTTTAAAATAATTTCCATAATAATAATGTTACAGTATTGAGTTGGTTTTGCGGAGTGAATATTCATTATAATTCCAGCACACAGAAATACTAAATATCACACGAATTCGTACACTTCATTTATATTTAATAAAGTCAGTTTATCCCCTAGTTTAAATCCCTAATGACCACAAGGTCCTTGCAATCACACTCACTACACATCTAACGTAAGAGCAAAAGTCAAAGACAACTTTTCATTCCCACGCGAAGTCAAATGAACGTCTTGTTTGATATGGAAATTCGAGCGAACTCAAATGAAGAAAGGACTACATTCAATTTTAAGACTCAAATATATATATGATGAAAAGATTTACGTAACAAAAACGTTAGCTAATGAACTCCAGCACCAGGAAAATAAAACAGGGAAAAATGAATTACGAAACCGAAACAGCTCTGAAATTGAATCGTTCGGACTCTAAATCAACCCACTTTTTCTCCAGCCCTGATGAAATCGTAGCAGAGATCACTAGAAAATGAGCACAATTGACTTTTTCCGAAAGACTCAAACCTTTCCGTGTAATAACGATATCTCCGTGGAGCTTCGATGTGAGATCGTAGACAAGAAACCACGAGTATTCGAGACGCCGAGCGCCGAGGTCGAATTTTTTCGAGATTAAATTCATTTCTCTCGGACAAAAAGGAAGCGAGAAAAAAAAACGATTTTTTGTCCGCGATGAAATCGACTTCCTCTGACTCCCAAACAATCCAAGGAAGAACGAGACGGACGGATGAACAAGAAGAAGAAGAAGTCGGCAGGTGAGACGGGTTCTTAAATAGCGAATTTGCCGTCCCTGGAGAAAAAAGGGCGAAGCTGTCCGCGGATCTTGTCCGCTCCCGGTGACGTCATGGCGGGGAACCTTGTGTGTGTGTGTGTCGTTTCCGCCAACTCCCCCACCGCGAGCCCCCTTTGCTCCCCTTAATTGCCGCCATCCTGTCCTTGGCAATTGCTCTCCTCGGGCCTGCACTTCCTCTTCGTACACCCCCCCTCCCCCATCAGCGCTTTGTAACATCGATTGTAAGATTTCCGATGTGAATGCATGATGAGCTTTTTTTTATGACCGAAAAGCATCGCTTCAATTGATGGAATCCCTTTGGAGTGGTGGCGTTAAACGGTGAGATGGTAATACGAGTCTCTGATGAGGATGCTCTCCGCCATGCATTACGGAACATTAGACGGCCGTACGTGCCGACTGTACGCTCGTCGACGAAAACAATACGGCTTACGTTTCTTAAATTAAATTTTCGATCGAGGGAAGAAGCGGTTTAACGTGATTCCCGATGTTTCTAAACGGGATAGGGGATGAGGGGTGCTTGTTGAGATGAGGAATGAAGCAGTTAGCCGTGGATTTTCCCTCGTAGCAGTTGAGTACCATGAATAACCTAGCGTAATTGAGGAATTATGACTATAACTCGATAGAAAGAGCTATCTGGCTTGACGAAGCTAAACGAATGCATTACGAATTGTTATAAAATAATCTACTTCATTACGTTCATATTATGGCTAATGCTGAACTGTTAGCCAAGGGATTATTTATAACTAAAGGAAAATTAAACCTAAGAACTAGAATACGCAAAGAATAATTCATTGACCATAATGAAAAATTATAACGTAATGCGTTCAATTTTCCTGTACATATACTTTTTATTAGAAGTTAGTTAATTGACTAATAGTAAATGATAGTTTAATGGACTAATTTTTAATAATAATAGTTGATGAATTCAGGAACATTTTTATTTATTTATCTATTTGCTTTTTCTATTCGTTACTTTTTGTTCATATTTATTGATTCGTTTGTTTATCATCAGCCGTAATTGGCCACACGCTGTATGTAAATGTCATACAAATGTATAAAAAAATTTTAAAAAACTTCATACAGCATATTTTAGTTTCCCATACCTATAACCAGCACATTTCCAACTAGTTATGTGACTCGAGCAATTTGTGCACTAACGAAAGCTCGATGATAACAATTCTCGATCAAAACCGTATATAATAAGACCGCTATTTTTTATTATTATTTATTTTTCCTATTCGCGTAAAGTGCTTATTAGAAACATGAATGTGATATGTTATAGTAATGGAATCATCACAAATGCCATCTTATAAAAGCTACATTCTAGAAAATAACTCAATCCCGAGGCAGTGACGAATCCAAGACCACATTACTGGATATAATCGTGAATTTTGGGTAATAAAGATAAAAACTCGGAGATTTTACCTGTCGGGAATGTAACATTAAGACAGACGAGCCGACAAAAAAACACAACATTCGCATATTTCTCTACCTGTGCCTGCGATCTAAACGTCTAGATTTCGTCTATGAGAACTACAAAAACCATAGGGTCATTCCAACTATCCTCGTGCTTTTTTACGAACCATTTATCAACTGTCTATGGAACAACATGCATTCGTAGAAAACATTTCGGGAACCATAGTTTGAGAGAATCTCATAATCAAGAAAAATTGGGGCAAATGATAGACGCGACAAGACTGACGGGTAGAATATGAGATAAATTAAGAAATACTGTTTCCTAAGAATTTAACTGATGTTGGAAAAATTCCGTCTGGAGATAATAAAATACTATATAAGATCTTTTTTAAGAGAGACATCCTTCTATCAGTGTATCTTTCCCATCTCCAAATCCAAAGGAATGACAAAACTTTATTTTGGAATCCCATAACTGATATAAATTTATGCGAAGTTTAAAACGAGTTACAGGTGTAAGAATAAGTTTTTGCTCTCCAGTTAAGTAACTACGCTGGTACTTCAAACCTTTAAATTCTCCCCCCGGATAAACGGGAACAGTACTTGTTCTTTTAATTAATGACTCTCCGCATTTATTTGCATGAATAATCCTTCAGCTGCACCACTTAACTACTTGAGCAGTTCATCTTCTTAACAGTGATGAAATATACACTTTCCATTTCCCTGAAAATTAACTAACTTTGCTAAGTGGGAGGGCGACCCCACGAACAAGGTTCCAGCAATTCAGAAAGAGGATAATACAAAGCAATTGAATGAGAGATAAAAAGTTAACAAAAGGAAACAGAGGGCAAGGCGAGAACCTTTGGGCAGCTGTTTTCACCCTTTAGGGGAACGAAAGAAAAACGTCAGGATGCGAAAAAAAGCTTAAGTCCGCATGAATCATTGAGCACAACAAACACGCTTACGGCTCTTTATCAAGCAGATTACTAAACGTTCTACTGACGCATCGTCTTCGCCAATGAAAGAATTCAGGGATGTAAACAGCTTTCCGAGAAATTTGCCCGGGGAACTCAACGCGCTGACCAAATGGTTTCGCGTTTCACACTAAGTTAATTTCTGCTTGCGTTAGTCGTGGGTGCATTGAGATGCAGTCCTAATCACCAAATTATCCATCATTAACCGATTTCTGGGTTTTGTTTTGATTCTTTTTCACGACTTCTTCCATTGCTTCAGCCCCGGAACATAAGCGCAAAGTCTCAACTACAATAGTCTGCAGTTTGTTGTCCTATTTAATATTCCTATTAATTAATCCTTTTCTACTTGTCGTGCCCACAGTTTGATTCATGTCGACATAATGTATTCATTTCTAGAAGTTTTCACTCGTAGAATTTTAACGAGTGACCTTTTGGACAGTCAAACATTAGAATACTTACACATTGCCATTCCGAGAGCAATATATAAATTTGTAAATAATATACTTTTTCGTTTGAAAAATCTCGTTTACAGAAAAATTTCATATTTTGAGTAGAAATATGACTATCATAAAAATTTTTATTAAGAATTCGCAAGTCAAATACACATTTCGGGGAAATATGAAATATATAAATAATTCAATTCCTTTAAGCATAGAAATGGATAACAGTAACTTACAGCATTTTCGAGCAATTCAACAAGAATATTTACATTTAAAAGCCTAACACTGTCAATAGGAGGGCAAGTGTGCATCATTAGAAAGAATCTTAAGGAATTACCACAAGTCTCCATTACGAAGAAAGGATTCGTTGGAGAAATGAAAATTCTTAGGAGCACTACTAAAGGAAAAGACATCGGTAAAAATACTTTTAAGTATTACAGCAAACTCTTGCGGGATAAATCGTTTCCCTATAATTCTCAGAAATCTACGAAATGGTGAAGTATTCCACAGAGCAACAGGTTGTTCTGTATACATGTAAAGCCTAAATACAGGATATATAAAATATAATTAATGGCATTGCGTTTGCTTAACTAATAAGCAATGAAATTGACTGTAATAAGCGTTAATATAAAAAGACGACTACACTTAAGTATGATTCCTTAGAGTTTCCTGTTACAGAAAACCCAATCACAGCTAAACGAAATTTCTGAAAACCACGTACGAGAAAAAAAATACGAACTCGCTTCTAGATCTTTATTGGCAATGATTGTACGTATTAATCAAAGCATCGAACCGTAAACGGTAAAACAGCCTTCCATTATCTTTCCCATGCTTCCAATTGAAAAATTCCAGTTGGGAAACAGAAAAAAAACTGATTGGTAGTTAAAATTTTATAGCGCGGACTATTCTTGGTAAGAATCGAACGTAATAACCCAAAAAATGGATCCCTTACAACTATTAGTAGAAGGTAAACGATCGAGTAATTTCAAATTACAAGGCAATAGGATGATAATGAGTTGATAATAATCGTTGTCAACGTTACGTATACACAGACCATACAGCTTAAAATTACAGTAAATAAAAGTGTACTCTTCGATTCGATCGATTTGGGAGGAATGCTTAACCCTCGAATTTTAAGTGACTTCCCCGTATTTTATAATGCGGTAGGGTCCCACGTTCGATCGAGTGAAAACAGCAATGTTTGAATTCAAAAGTTGTTCTGCGTTGGGCGGTGCCTTGGATCGTTCCCGAGTATCTCTATAAATGACCGATTCCTTCCCATCGTAATCTCCCGCCCGCCCACTGACCATCGATGGCTGATTTGGAAACGTCGGCCATCTTTGATGACTACGAATGACTATCACCGAGATGGACAGCTGCCTTTTGCCATGGTTATTACCCTTCGACCAGAGATTACGTTTCGTCTCTCAACACATCAAGGAGAAATTCCACCCGTTTCCGAAATAATTCCCTCGACTATTTCTCTCTAACAACGATCTAACTTCGGATGGAACAAGGTATTCCAACTCAAGGTAAACACGTAAAATTTATACGTTTCCTACTGATGAGACTTCTAATAAAGTCAATGCTATCGTATTTTTAGTACTGTTCCGAAGGATTCAACATCTAAGGTTATAACCTGAGAGAGCCCCAACAAGAAAGGTAACCAGAAGAGAGGATTGAACTGACGTAGACCACGCAGCCGGATGTTTGGTTGTTAATTGAACAATAGAAAAAAATCATAACGTGGAAGGATGTCAGATGAGCCGCAATATTCTCAGGTAATGAACGAGCCACTTAAGAGAGATTTCATGTTCCATTGGAACGAGACAAAGCGAGTAGAAAACTAAATTCTTCCACATGTGCAACCATTGGAGCGGAGAATATCTTCTAATTAAAATACCGATATCGACTGGTGACAAAGGATGAACGTTTTACCTTTTCCCCGATTCCAAGAACGAATCCAGCTCCACGGACATCTTGCAGCACAGCGCCTTGCCGCTGTGGGATGACGAACAGTTGGTGTTGATCATGTGTCCGTCTGAAACGAAAAAAAAAGAACTTTAGTTGAGAAATCGCCATTGAGAATTTCTGAACTCTTGTAGGGATGTAACGTGAGAGTCTGAATGGGTAAGAGAGGAACTTTAAAAAAGAAGATCGGTCCCGAAATACGAGGATTGAGCAATGACGTTGGCACCCCATAACGTCTCGATCAGACGATACTATTTGGAGGTCCCGGATGAAAAAAATAGTGGTCGCAAGAGGCTGTTGGAGATGATGGTCGCCTAAGCGTAGAAATGGGGGCGCCGCTTTTGTTATGGGAAGCTCATCGTAGCAGAATGGGGTCCGCATGGGGGCATTCTTAAGAAATAAAAGGGGAATTACGTACGGAAGGATGAGGAACCGTGCGCCAATATCAGGGTGCCGATGTTGTGGGGACCGAATTTTACCAGCATGGTGGTAAACAACGGGTAGTTACATTCTGCGAGCTATATGGAGAGTATCAGGCGATGCTGAGGGCGGAAGTAGCCTCTTAATTAGGCAATGGGCAAGTGGTACTTATCGTACTTTGCGGTCGAAGGCCGATATACGACGTACATAAAAACATTCCCAGATCTAATAAACCAAAGAATAATAATGCTAATCCAAACACGAGACTCTCTCGAAATCAAATAACCTAAAGAAAGAAAGATAATTGACAGATTCCGTAGAAAGATAACTTTCAGTTAACCCTCAACGTTTATCGCTCGACGCATCTCGTGGTTCAGCTGGTTAGTTATTTTCGATCAAAATCTCTAACCACTCTCGGAAAATAAAAGAAACTCACGGAAAAAGAACCTGTAGAGACCAGAATATAATAAGCAATAAAGCAGGTAACGAAACGACAGGTGTCTCGAAGTAACGAATCGTATAAATTAACTTTTAAGCGCCACTGGTTGCCTTTCTCGAGAAAAAAGACGGAGGAAGCGTATTCGATGAAATAAATTCAAATCGAAGGGACGGATTCCTTGAACTGAACGGGTGACAGCTGACATTACCGCAGCTATTTCGGGATGGACCGAACGGTCGAAGGCGGTGATCGTGAGGAGGCATAACCTAATTAATGAGCGAACCGACGCATCCGAAACCCATCTCCTAACAACAGTTTTTAAAAAACGTGACCGCCTCCGCGCGTATAAGAGTGCGCCTCGCACCCTATAATTTGACACCCGAATCGGCTCGATAAATAAAGCTGGAGCATGTATGTGATCAAGGAGAAAATGATACGTAAAATTCTACCTTTCGAGAGGAATAAATAGAGCTTAGAGATCCAGGAATAGATGGCTTGTTCAAACGAGCGGATGGGGGGAAGGTTCTTCCCTTCAATTTCAATTGATATTACCGCCAGCGTAGTCGTACGTAGTAGATGCTCTCCGCGAAATGACCGCCTACGGGTACAATTTGCACTGTGAAATAGAGAGAGAGCTAGAGCGAAAAAATGATTCATTAGTAGAAGTGGAAAAAGGAGCAGATTTACGACCGTGTTCCGTAGGCCCCGCCTCGGCCGCCTTCAAATCCGTCCCATCCCACCTCCTCCAATGTCCCCCGACACTTTGTGTCCTTCCCTCTACCCTCATTATCGGAGAAACTCCGATGTTCTCCATAATTACCAGTTGGATTTCCGAGTGTATCTCGGTGGAAAAAGAGCAAGAAGGCCGCAAATATTTGACAGCCGTGCCAAACTACGCCGTGGAATCCCGATAACTTTCCCTCGACGACCGAATGGTGCCGTGCAACGGCCAAACATTCCGAGATCGAACTCTGAAAGGAGGGAGTTCGTATGCGAGAGTTTATCTGAATCTTCCCAGAGTTCCGAACACCACCCTCGGCCGAAAGAAGCGCTGCGCGAAGGAATTTCCCTCTTCGTTTTCCATCTGAGATTAAGCTCCCGAAACACCGAGGCCTAATTGAAAGACACCAGGGATATCTGATGGGCCGGAAGTTATATAGCGGTGGTGCGATTCTAAAAACCTCTGTCCCAAGGACCATGGCGGTCCTTCTTAGGTGGTCCGCGACTCATATAAAAAAAAACATCTTCCGGGAAAGAATTTACCATTGCGGGTAACTTTTTCGAACCGGAGGCCTTTAATCGGAAATTAGATATTTAAGAATTCGTAATCTCGAATCTTTGGCGGACTTACGGCAGGATATTGCGTTGTAATGGGCGACTCGGGGTTGTTTTCCGGTTGAGAAAAAAGAGATAATTGGATATCTTCCAGTAGACTATAAAAAAAGAACTTTAATTCTTGAGTGCCTTTACAGTGCTCGAATGAAAATAATCATATCTGAGATAGCACTTTATGAGTTTTTTCCTAACAAAGATACGCTCATGAGAAAGCTTAAAAATTGAAAAACCTTTATCTATTTCTTTAGAAGCTAAAAAAGGTTGCTTTTATACCAGCGTAATCTGCCTCTTCTTGTCCAAAACGCATTACTTCATTTTTAATTGCGAGATTAATCCTCGACTTGGTTCAGAAGAGGATTTTAAGTATAGAGAACTTTTTTTCCGAGTCGAGATGTACTAATTAAGAACGGTACGTAAACTAGCCTAACGAACGAAATTCGTTCCTTCCTTTTTACAAGACTTTCACTACGCACGAGGTCAACTCGTTCGAACTTGAAAATTCCTAAAACCCGAAACCTGCACAAAAACAAACCCTCATAGCCCCCTTAACGGGACACGGCAAAACCGTCCCTAAACGGAAACAGACGCTCGTTCCAACCTCTTTTCGCCACGGCTCCCGTCTCAACGTCTAAATCAAAAACATTTCTGCCGAAAATTAATCCCGTCCGGAAATCTATTAAAACGGTAAAAAAGCCGCCTTCCAATGACATCATCCGTGGTGGCTGTTCCATCGTCTCGCTGATTCCGAAGCCGCCTCGTGAAACAACCTTCGGCTGCTTTCCTCATTAGCCCTTGCCCTCGAGGGAGGGAACCCTACTTTAGAGAGAGGACTCCGTCCCTAGAAACGGACGGAAAACTAATAGAGACGCATGGTGTGTGTGTGTAGAGAGAGGCGCTCAAATTCGGAAAGTGGATCGTGTTCTTGGACATGCAAGCCTCGCGGAACTTCGGAGAGCATAAGGGTGATGCGGGATGGTCGGGCTGGAGATCGAATCGCTGCGAAGAAATGTGAAAAAAAGGAAAGGATCGAGTTTTCCATTTGCCCGGCGGCGGAGGGCGACAGGTGGCTGTTGGGAGGGAGGGGAGGGGTCGGCAGGTGCGGGAGCCAACAAACCCACTCCTCCGAACATTTTCACTTGCCTACCAGTTGCCGCGCCAAGGGCGCTCGAAGGACCGCTAGGGCAGCGCCTTCGAATTAGCCACTTGAAGGGGCGCCGCGGATATGGCCGTCATAGGGCGTGGATAATTGACGTACGAGCCCGTCGTTCCGCCACCCGAAGCCGTCGTGAGGCGGATTCTGCCGTCGCGCTTTTATTCGTGAACGTACTATAGGCGGGATAAACACTCTCTCCTACCCGGAGGGCAAGAGGAAAAAAGGCACCCGGTAAATGGGATAAACGGTTGAATGACTATGCCGCACATAATCGTCATGGACGGCGGAAATACGCGTGGGCGTTCCGCGTTCGCTCGTTACACTTTTTCACCGAATCATCCTCTTACGGGCGACTTAATTCGAAGTTCTTTTTTTTTCGTTACGCTTTCCTCACCGCCAGAGCGTCAGGGAGCAAAACAAAAGCTAGTATTCGTTCTCTTCGCGAAGTTACGCGACGAGTTGCATTGCGCGTAATTCTCTGCGGGGAAAGTGAAGGCGTTGATTATGGAACTTAATTAGAACAAGGTATCGGCTCTGCTAGTCGTTCGCCGCAATTTGGATCTTCCGCGACCTTCGGGGAGGGGGTTCGTCGACCTTCTTGGGTCGTGAGCCTCGCTTAAAAGTATAACTGGAGGACTCGCTTCATTTCCGAAGCCGCTGCTCGTTTAGAAATGTCCGCAGTATTTGGAGAGGAACGCGAATTAATGAAATAAATGCATAGCCTCGTCGGATCGAAAGTTGGCGCAAAAAATGCTGTTACCAAAAAAAACTCCGTGCTCGCTCACCTCCAATTCCGTCCTCTATAATTCAATTGTCGTGGACGTGACTTCCATTGATTCGTACGCTCCCAAAACAAGGAAAGACTTCGACGCCCGATTTCACCAATGGCGGCATAGTAATAGTTGTCGAATGAATGGCAAGGAAAGAAAGCACTACAATAAAATTGTTTCGCTACAAAGTACTAAAAACTACCGCAACACTACAACAGCCTACACTTCTTAGAATTCTAGCCAACGTAAAGCTTAAGCTTTATTCAGAATGGAAGGGTCGGCTACGAAAGGTAAGCAAAGGTGGCAGTTGCCCCAGGGCGCACATTCGATGAGGCACTCTAAACGCTGTTTATGGCCACACAGACGCCCCTTTTCACCATTAGGGATGTCATAGTAACAGGAGCCATACAGTGATAAATTTATCAACTAAACCATGTGCTTATAAGTGTATTAATAAAACATGAGGACGTCAGTATCATAGACATAGCTAATTGAGCTCTTCAAAAATAGAAATAGTATTAGTAAAGGATATATATCAGAGTAAAGAGGAAATGAGTGATTCTACTATTTACGTAGTTATAATTCTACTTCTATGGGCTCGTAAAAATATAATATTTCACAACTTCTTCAATTTAAAAGAAGATCAAATCATTTAAATTTATTCATTTCAATTGAAAGAAACTATTTTATACACGCAATTACCCATTAGCGCGTTTTCTAAAGCTTCAGGCGAACTATTATAATCACAGAATAACTGTAAATATATCTATACGTTTTAAATGCATACTATTTGAAGTAAATAATAACGGAACGGGTATAAATGTCTGGTCTGCGATGTCAATGGCCAACAAGTCCTAAAAATGCCATCCATCACGGAACATAAATGCAGTGAGGGGGCAGTAGATAACGTCTTTCCTGAAAAGGCAGCTGCAAGTCGAGCCGGACCTACCATATAGAAACAAATGCGATGGGTGTTCCCCCCACGCATCAGAGAACACCGCTTTCCTTCCGTTCTCTGTCTAGGATACGAGTCAAAACACATACGTACCAGACCAAAAACTATATACAGTCATAGGTAAGCTACGCGATAATTTTCCAATGATAATCCTCTCGCCCAGTTAAATTAAAAAAATTATATTGTTCTACGTTTACACTAATGCGGTATAAACAGGCTTCTTCTTACAATAGAACTAATTGAAATAAAATTTTACGATGTATATTTTTACGATATTTGTACGAGAAACACAGAAAATTAAAACTTTTGAGTTTGGGTGCAAAACTAAGATCATTCAAAGGAACTTACATGGACGAAAACTAATAATGACAACAACTTACATTATTCTTAAAAGTAATAGTATACATAATAAAGGACTAGTATACGATCGTACGCTCGTAGTGGAGTATCGTACTCTATCGACTGTTTCTATAGTGACGGTATATTGATAAAATCCTATTATTCCGTAGCATTAACCCACCAACTTTCGAACACTACTTTATCTTCACTGGCTAATATTTAACATCATACAAAATAATAAAAAATTGAAACTTTTTAAAAAGGAATTTCGTCCTGAGACTCTCGGCAGATGCGACTTAATGGCTTCTTTCACGCGAAAAGAAGCGCTCTTTGTACAAAAAAACATTCCGCCGTTATCTCTGACGGATTCGAAGATGAGGCAGGAAACATGCAAAGCATTGAAGAAAGCACTTATAACTCCATACTTCTTGGATCGTAAAAAAAATCCTTCGTCAACAACGAGTCATGCGCTTAATGCAGAAAAAGTGCTTCCGCCAACCTTTGCCCTGCTAGAGAGCTCAGGCGTAATTGTATACTTCCTCGAAAAATATTTGTCTTCGCCAAAGCAAAGAGAATGATTTCGTGCAAATAATTAAAAGATTACGCTTGCTTAATTTTTTACAAAAAGACTTCTTCCTCGATCGAACGAGTGATATTATTTTCTTTATGGAAGTCTTTGATGATATCTTTCGAGACATTTCCGTTATTCGACAGAGGAAATGCTTGTAATTGATGTATTTAACTTTTTTTGCGTTGGATTTCATACGAAGTAGAATAAAAATAATTACCCTCCATAATTATACCTTTTACGTGTTCCTTAAAATTATTATCTTTGCCTATAATCGAATAGGAATAACGCTCCATAAAAATCCATTGACAATTGAAACACATTCAGGGAAAGATTAATAGGGATAATATGTAGAAAGGTATTTACATACGCAAAATATAAGAACACTAAATCCGTAAATTAAATATCTAATAAAATATTCAGAAAGGCACGAAAATTTAATTTAGTCGAGGAAGATTAAACTTATCGTTTGTAATAAATGCAAAAATTGAGCAATAAATAGATATATATCCATGAAAGTAATATCATATTTACTGATATTTTTACAAAGACGCATTATCTCCCTAAATCACTTAAGAGAAGTATATCTAGTGAATAAATCATTTATGAAGTTCCAAGCAAATAAAATGATATCTCTATTAGAGAGGATTAGAATACAATAGAATTTCTATTCATTTGTATAAAGTATTGATTTTACCAACATTAATTTTTTTTTAATTAAGTACAAACTAAGTAAACTAGTCTCGTAAATATATATATAAAATAAATTACGAACGTGCTTTAAAAATAACAATATATTAAGCTAAATAATTCGAATACTGTAAGCTTAACTTTTGTCCACTTTCAAATTATCAAATCATCATCAATAATTCACTAAAATTATATTTAAAACTGTGTTTATAAACCCTATCTTAATTACCACGCAGTAAGTAAACAAGACGGAGTTGTAGGAAAATAAAATTTCCACATTAAAATCATCGAGAAAATATACATAGCTGTACACAAACACAATCGAAAGAAATAAATAAATAAACACTGAGCAGTGATTCATGGAACGACGAGAATTTAAAAAATAATGTTTCCAACACTTCCGCCGCATGATTCATGATAAATACGCACAATATGAAACGTACTAAAAAGAAAATAAGTGTCCATTATGCTCCTTATCGAGAAACCGGTGTTATCTCGTGAGAAATCGCAACATGTTCCTTCCACAGCACAGCTGTTCGCCATTTCCACTATATAAGACTTCCGTTAAAACCACGCACCATAAAATTAATTCGCGATTTGGCCGGCACTTCCTCTTATTCAGCGCTTCGAGACAAAAGACGTACACTTTGCGTCATTAAGACGCAGGTGGGACCTGAGATGGGGTGGGCAGGGGGGCTGTTTACTTTCTCCAGAATATACGGGAGAAATCTTCAATTAAGTCGGTTTCTCCCGATGCACTGAAGCTGTGCAGACAATGATAGGGAACCGAACTAACGAAAACAGGATCTCTCGGTTTGAAAAGGTGCGGCCTCGCCTACGTGCCACCGCCCGGCATTGAATAAAAAACACCGACGATGATTTGGTAAATAAAAAACATTCGATACCGACTAGAATTTTTCAATCAAATCCGTGATTGAATTACGTTTACCGCTTTGAAGGTGCTGAAAAACTGCGGTTTTCCAAACTTTCGACGCCGCGATGCGAGTTCCTCTGACGTGAGAAGATAAGACTGTGGAGGATTCACGCTGGTAATAATTCAGAAACAGATGGAAAAATTCCGAACCGATAATTTTGGCTGTCGAATGATAGGGATTTTCTTTATCGAAATTTTTGAGAGGATGTTAAATAAACAGAAAGGGAAGAAGGAATAGAATTCCTTGAATCGTAGAAACAACTTAACGAACGAAAGATATCCTCCTCTTTCCAACGTTTCTACGAGCGAGAAGTTCTACATATCTTAATCGATCATAGATAAATGAAATAACATTCTTTAAGAATCGAAGGTAATAAAGATTTATTCAGGCACATTATATTTATTACAGCTAAAAGCAAAACGTAACGTCATACATTTCAACATTAAATAGTTCACACGAAATTTTAAGAAATGTGAAATCCTCATGCCTAGCCTTAGAAACCGACTTATCTTTAATCAAAAAATCAATAGATTTACTATGACGAATTAAAATCATAAGAAACATTTATTTACTAAATAAAGAATCTCTCTAATTTACTCTGGCCACTCTAATGACTCACAAATAAATTTAAAGTTACTTGCGTAAAACATAACAAATTAATTGTAAATAAATAAATCGTTATGTACACAAAAACGTCGAAATTTCACAAAATTCATAAACCTGCGAGTCATATATAGGAATAACATTAAGTAGATAAACTTAAAAATAAAACTAAACTGAAATTTAAATTCTTCATTTATTAAGCATTAGATAATTCAAGTCCAAAATATTTTTCGTCCTATTGAATATCGAAAGAATTTTATGCTTCTATTCTCTACCATTACCATTACCATGCGCGTTCATTACGTAAAAAATAGGATTCCAAATAGGTTAAAATAAGCGTTCAAATGGGTTAACTATCTTCTAAAAAATACTACATTATTTTATTTACTTTCAGATACAATACGAAATCCATGTAAGGTAGTCGCCATTTGTAACTTTTACGAGCCCATACGATATCGCCTCCAAAGCTCAGTTTTCTCTCCACGCCAAACACCTAATCAAGAAAATCCACAAACCACCATAAAAATAAATTTCGCTTCTTGTCATAAAACCCACATGAGAATTAAATAAACTCCTCCAATGAGCTCAAAAGTCAACAGAGTAACGTCCGAGGACGCGAACAGGAAAATTCCGGAAACCGCTTCAACTCCTGTTAATCATCCTGAATTTACATCCGTGCCTCGTTAACAATCGCAGAATTTCCACGTATATGACGTCACCGGAATACATGCCAAGGGAGGCGAATCTATAACTTCCGCTCCGTGAAATAAAAAAGACGATTTAGAGCAATCCGAAGCCGTATTTTTTTTCCTTCCAGTTCAGCGAGATAATTCGACGAAGCAGCAATTACCGTCTTTCAGTTCCGCCGAATACCAGACGGAGACCGTCTTCCCCGCTTCCTTCGACATCTCTTGAAAAAATAGCGATTGATCGAGTTAAACGACTTTGGGCACTAATACTCATCAAACCTTGGCGAAACCTGGTCTGAAACCGCTGCCCACAAGCATCTGGACGAAAAAAGGGTGGTTGTGCTGCGAAGTGAGTCCGAATACATCTTGCGCTGTCTCGTAGCGGATGTTATAGCTCCGGCAAGGCAAGACGGAGAGACGATGACACACTGGATGGATTTATCGAGTTCGTAATTTATGAAAGACTAAACGGATGTTTAAGTATAATGGGATTCAAATAGGTAAAATTTTGATGACTGCAAAAAAATCAATATCCGATATTAAGGAATTATTTTCTTATCAACCATAACCTTAATATAATAACAATCTTTTCTTCGTTTAGGATGAAATGTATTATAGAACAGAACATTGTTACATCCCGTAAAAAAATAGAAACAATTGCATCCAATCACAGATAGGAATAATCCGATACCCCAGGGTACGAACCTGGGACCTTCGGGGTTCGAGCCCTTATTGGTACTTATCTACAACAAATTTTTGATAATTCATCTCCATCTTTAAAATATAACATACTAACTAAGAAATTAAAACAAATACATTAAGATTCTTTCTAGGTTTGAACCAAAACAATTTTTGTCACGTAATTCACCCTTACGAGCCGCTACATTAATTCTACAATAGGATAAACCATACCGTATTCCAATCACTCTATTAGAAGAATGTATACTCCGTCTTCATAGCATACGCGGAAAATGATTCATACGCCTGATTTCGTATTCAGCCACCATCCACCTTCCTCACATACAAACAAGTACTGACGGCAACCGTCAGAAGCTCTAGCCATTCCAAAACCTCTCGGTTCCTATAAAAACCATTACCAAATCCTATCATTTATGAACACCAGTTTGTTCACCCGTGCAAAACGTGCTTACCCGCAAATCTTCCTCGAGCGATGCCAAATCTCGGAAAAACCTGCTGACTACTTGCGTACATGCATGCCATCGAAATTTCTTGGCACACCAAAATTGGGCGTGGGTATGCGTGCCGTCGCTTTCTTAGAAGATCCTTGGATTGAGCGATCCTTACTTGGCCCATAGCGTTTAGCGACGATTAACTAACTCAGGACGGCACCTCTGAGGTGAGCTCCAAAGATATATAATGAGGTAATTCATGAGCGTAATATCCTCGACTGCAAATTGCAAATAATTGGGAACCGAAAAAATTTACTTACCATCTACGGATCGAGCGAATTACGATAATTGTTTCGGAATACCAAACCCAACAAACATTGGGACATTCTCGCGTAACATTAGAAAACAAAACACTCTCGTATTCATCCCACTTTCCTCGTATTAAGACGAAAATATCCAAGTAAAAAATTAGTAAAAGCCATAGCAGTTCATATCAACAATACATCGCTAAATTACGATCAAAATCTGCAAATTAGCTGTATTCTTATACAAGAAAATCGATAGGATCATACGATATAAGGCAAAATACGGTACGAAACCCGTTTCGCATTGACACCGAACGTTTCATGGAAAGGGTTAAGGCTTCTTAACACGTAAAGGCGCCTTTAAAAAAAATCCCAAGGTGAAAGGGACGTGAAAAAAAGGTCTTTGCATGCTAAGTCTCCCGGACGGCATGTCTGAATGTTCTGGCAAGACAGCTCAATGGATAAACCGGCAATCGGGAGATCCGGCTTCGAGTTCCGGTCCTGTCGAACATTTTTCAACCAACGACCATTTCGGGGGCCATAAATTTTTTCTCCTCCATATCTTTCACGATGATCGAAAACTATTTCCGAACACGAAAATTCGTACCGATACATTCCATTTCCAAACGAACTACGTAAAATACGTTCGAATTCGAGTCCGATGCGAACAAAACGTAATGTCATCGACATTAATTGGACACTAACGGCAATGCATGTGAACGGAAGGCATGGGTTTCTCGGAATAACTGTCAAAATCCGGGAGCCCCTTTGGAAAGCTGGCAGCTGGACTTCGGAAGGAGAGCAACGCGGATCGTAATTGAGGTGAAATCTCCGACCAGGAGGAGTAGTTGTAATCGCACGATCTCGCCGTGAAAGAACAATCGGGTGGCATTGTTCAGGTAACGCAGTTCCGAAAAACACCGCCCTAAATGAATGTTTCCCAACCAACAGTAAAGGGGTCGCATTTGATCCCCAGATGTGATATCATTCATTCCTGCACAGACGTTTTATTAGGCAACACGCTTCTCAAAGTGAATTCTTTGTTCTCGAAATTACACCATCAATTTGAGCATTTCTTTTCTGACGAAGATACTCGAACGGAATTTATTATATTACTGACGGAAATAACAGCGATAATACGTTGAAGATAAACTAACGAGAAGAAAAAGAAAAATACGCAAATTAAATTCCATTTATTTATAATTTAACACAGACCACACAAACATCCAGTTCTTTGGACATTTAAAGAGTGGTACTAAACTCAACAACAGACGTACACAAACAACCACGCCCTGTGAGTAAAATATCCTCCTAGGCCGGGACTTGAACCCGGGACCACGGCGTTAGAAAGTTAGCTAACCACTCCGCCACGGAGGCAGGCATATTATTTCCTCTCTCTTACGTCATGAAATGATCGTAGGAAAAGAGTTTATCATACAAGAGAAATTCAATCCTTCAAACTGAAAAGTACCTATTAGAGGTGAAATTGGAGCAAGAGACAGGCTATACTAAAGATCTCGGAAACAACTTGTTAACGAGGTAATTATAATGAATATGACAGAGAATAAGAAACGGAAAAAAAACTAGATAATCGGACTTGATAGAAGAAAATTTAATACCGGCGCCAGACGTCTTAGAGGGGGCTATAAAATCAAGTAGAAAAACGAGACGGTCTTCCCGTTTTTCCGCAGACGAATAAAATGGATTGAATTAATCGCTTTATTAAACGTGAGACTTAATAAATTGAAATTTAATCTTCCGGAAACAAAGCAAGCACGAGGTAATACGACACTCTCTTGAGTTCAATGAAACCTTCCGGTGGAAACAGGTCCTGAAGCACTGAATCCATACAAAATATCTTTCGAACAATTAATGCGAACAGCTGATTGTGAGAGTAAACAGGATGCCTGTTTCACAACATTCTGCCTACATTGTGACAATTTAACTGAATTATTCTACTTTCACAAAAAGGAAATCGCTTTCCCGCTAATAGAAAAGTTACTTTTTTATTAGAGCGAACGAGATAAAAAATTTACTTTCCATTAAATCTAGGGAATAATTGAGAAACGAATGGCCAAACCCAAGAATAATAGTGACTGGTGAGTTTCACATGCCCATTCTCCCACGAAATAAGAGACATCGAGTTTCCACGAGTTGAAATCATTTAACTATTGATCAAAAACATACAATTTAACAAAAAAAAAGTTTAGTGAAATTCGAATGTTACATATTGAGGGAAGGAATTAAAAAATATAAAAGCTTTTTCTACTCACTTGTTTTCTTCTGGTACTCCGGGTCATTGGTGTCAGTGAAGAACCAAGTCTGAAACAAAAGAGAAACAAATTTAGTCATATACATTAACAATGATATTAAAATGTCAATAAACTATAAATAAGACAAAATCTATACAATTCGGATGTTGAAAAATTCGAAAAAGCTACAAAATTCACCACTTCCATCAACAAAGCATTTTAACAACTTCTTATGACCAGAAAGAAACTCTCATTACAATGAGTAGAAATAATAATCATTATTTAGCGGGTAACAATTAACATACAACAATACAAATCCAAATTAAAAATAAAATGCGAGAATAAAACTCACCAACAATACGAAGAAACAAATAAGACGTACACTTCAGTAACCATATATACAAAGTATTAAATTTTCTAATTCACGTTCGGTAAAAACTTCTTCGGTTTCAACGATCCTAAGAAAGCAAAGGAACTTCAACGGAAGACGAAAATCACCGGATGACTGAACGCTAAGATGACTGTGTACCGTTGAAATCGGAGAAGTTTTTATCATTCCCTGCCTCACATATGCTTATAAATCAGGTTATCCATCATTTTTTGTCCTCTCTGTATGGAATGTCACCGATTCAATGTCAAATCCATCTGCTTCAGCACCACTATCTATGAAAAAACACATTCTCTCGGAAGTCGCAAATTCGTTCAATGACAAGGGCAGCTTAAATTTAATCTTACTACTACTTTAATTTCAAATGCAGATAAAAGTACTTTTATTTTAAAAAACTAGGATGAGAAATACAGGAACATTCCGACCAAGCAGTGGATCCTAATGTTAAGTCCAAAACAGAAGTCGGTAGCTTCGGGGTCTAAAATAATCAAAATTCCGTCAAAATAAAAAAAATTCGTAATTCTCCTCCTTCTGAGCTTATTATGTGTTTATAATGTTTTGAGAAACTCCCCGAGGATACTGATTAAAGTAAAATTATTTATTCATAACGTAAAAGCGACATTGGCCGTTCGGCCGTGATGCTTTCATTTCGACCACTCCTTGGGCAACCGTGCACGGATGAATTCGGGTTGTTCAAAGATCGATACAACGGGATAATTTGGTTTATCGGCGAAAGAAGCCGATCACGACTCCCTTTAGTAATTTTCTTCTCTTGAGCCTTTCTCCTCAAATAAAGCTACCATAATTTTTCCTGCGATACCGTTAACGCATGCTTCATAGCTATTTCGAGTCGAAATCGGGAGTTGGGATCTAGAATTATTGCCTCGCGAACGAATGGAAACAAAAATCGATTTACGCGTCTACGTTATGAAAATGTCGGTGTTGTTGCAGCAATTTCCTCGCGTAAAAAATAGCTGTGGTGGCAATCATAGGAGGTTGAAAAGGTTGGACGAATTAACTTTCGGGGAGTGATAAATTGACTTGTGCGGTGAATAGAGAAGGTATATCCATTCTTAATAAATTCAAGAAATGCGGAGAAAAGATCGTAACAAAAATTCTTATACTCTCTCAATCCACAAGAATTCCATACTAAATTACACTAACACAACTTTAATTATAGTATAAAAAAGGCAGTCATTGGTGAGAGAAAATTCTGGTTTCTACGTGTATACATAAGGTGGTAACATAACCCAATATATGGTTAACCGAAATCGTCATGATAAAACCACGAACCAAACCAAAGAATCGGAATCAAATACGTGAAGATGACTAATATCAAGAGCTAAAAAAGTGACGCGAGAGAAAAATGTCCACTTAATTCATCCTAGGAAATAAAACGAACCAAGCTATAAGTAATATAATATGAGACATAAATCTCCATATTGTAATTACAAAAGATAGAGTTCAAATCGTTTGATTGTTCTTGTTGCTCAAATTCGATTCAAAATTATTTAAATTCTTATAAAAAAAACATGGCTTTTTCAAATATTATAACATTAATCGAAAATATAAGCGAAATCCTAACGAATACATAGGTTAATTCCTCAACTTCAGAAAAAAATGGATCTACATGAAAGGAGCCTATTTGAACATCCAACATGTCCTTGGGCACAAACTTCTTATCAAGATGTCGAAAAGAAGAAGACGAAGATTGAAACATCACTTCCTTCCCTTACGTTCAACATTTAAGACCAAAAAATATTATGAGAGAAAAGATAATTAGGAGAAATGTAACATTGGTTTCCTGGATTCAGTTGTGTTTGAAAACCCTTTTCTTTATCAATAATGAAACTAAATTCATCAAACTTTACTTCAAATACTTCGAAAACTAAATTGCATTTGATGAGCTTATAAATACTCCGTAAAAAAATCGAGGATAACAATTTTCTATGCCCATCACATACTCTATAATTTCTTAGAGCTTTAATTCTTACAAATCTACCCCTAAGACCATTTTAGATATCCTTCTAGAAGTATGAAATTTTGAAGTGTTTCTTAGAACCCAGCATTCGCAAGCTCGACAAACTATCATTACTTCCAATCCAGTTATGACTCTGAAATCAAACTGTACAGGAGAGAGAGGGTTCTATTTTTCCCAGGAAACGCTTTCTGTATTCCATAAATTGGATGATTGCGTTTGAACCGCTCCCTTGCTTTTAGTTTCCTGTTCATTGCGTGAAAAAATACGTCTCAATGGAAGGGAAATTAAAAGACTCCGTAGCGAAACCTGACTCTATATTAACTACAGCCGGGACGACCGTCTTCCCCGCTCCGTTGCTTAAGCGTGAACAGAGTGTTACGCTGTCATTAACAGACAACGCAGTCGGTCGCCGAATAAATGAGATGAAATGCACACACTCATTCCACCCTCTGTTCATTACCAAGCAGATGTGTATCTGGAAAAACAATGCGCTAATAAAAATTGAAATATTATTCTTGGTAAAAGATATATAAAAGATTTTGTAAACATAACTCGCGTGTCGATGTATAATTTCTACCACAGTCTACGAGTATATACATAGTGTCATTATTTATATGGTCTATATCCATTCGACAACAATTAAATAGTTAAGATGTACTCCTTAATTCATCGTTAACAAAATTTCAATTTTTCCTTACGAATATTTCAAAATAGAATGATGACTAGACTAGAATGAAACTAGATGAAAAGTTTTTAAACCGCTTTATATTAGCCAGAAGTCGATAGTAATCATACGTAAACAAAAATCAAAAAGCCAAATACAATTACCATAAATTTTAAGTAATATCTAAGGAAATATGTGCTTATCATGACCGATATAAAAATGTATCCATCGGAGAGAATTATTTAATTTAAAACTTCGACCAAATAATAATATTTTTATTATACTGCAACTTGAAAGAAAACTTGACCAATATCGCAAAAAGCACGGAAGTTACACGTAAGAAAAAATGTTAAGTGCCAAAAAATGTGACAAAAATTTTGACCGAAAAAATGTGAATAACGAAACAAATATCCTTCACAGACAGTCTATACGGATATTTACAATGCATCCACTACTCCAAATCATACAGCTTACGGTTATTGTAAAACGTAGACTAA
Source organism: Pantala flavescens (assembly GCA_020796165.1). Taxonomy (NCBI): domain Eukaryota; kingdom Metazoa; phylum Arthropoda; class Insecta; order Odonata; family Libellulidae; genus Pantala; species Pantala flavescens. The sequence goes on along the minus strand of CM036879.1, from coordinate 13,113,357 downwards.
TAAAACTTAGCCAGCCCATTGTGTCTTACCAGGAATTCACACCCCGAGAGAAAAAGAAAATTTTAAAAATGTCCGATATAAAACTTTTATGATTGCCCGTAGGTCATAAATCTTACCGCATAATACACAGTTGCGAGTCTGGCACATGTTGGCAGACTATTTTTTTATTCCTGTATCGTTGAAAAGGCGATGAACCACCGTTACTGAGTAGCTACGTATCCTAGAGATAACCTAACCATGTCTAGCTTTAGGCACGGATACGTTAAGTACCCATATGGACCCTTGAGGGGATTTTTGTGTGGTCCAGATGCAGGTTTGACTTAAAGACAGATATGGATGTTGAAATAAAGGGGTAACAGCTGACTGGAACTGAAAAATCTACGGCATGACTTGAAAGGTTGACTCGCCTCCGCATTTAGTTACAGCGTTTTCGTATTCATCCAAAAATGAACTTATCGTAAACTTATGTACTTATTAAAACAGTTTATGAAGGTAATGTTTAATTGTTAATAATGGATTATTGCATCTGTATGATCGCCAAAGAATTTTCTAAAGTAATTCAGAGCTATCCGTAAGTTAAGTCTTAAGTTGCCTTTAATTATGCCTGGAGGTCACGAATTTAAGCAAAAGAACGTAAGAAAAACGTGCAGAGGAATAAATTGGCTTTTAAAGCACTACTTTCGTTCAGCTTCCGAGGTAACTTTTCCTATAATTCACTCATTGGGCTTTTGATTCGCTAAGTGGATAATGCGATCGATTTTTAAAAATAGGCCGTGAGCGTAATTTCCCGTGGGAAACTATGAGCAGAATGACCTATGACTTCGGAGCACTGCAGAAGGTTAAAATTTGCATAATAAAACGTAGTTCATATAACAAAGACAGTTATACATACGCATTATATACAAAATAGTTATTCAGAACGATGAAAACACAGTCAAATTAGACTTAGAAATATAACATTAGTCATTGATTGTAACATTTTACTAAAGTATTTTTAAACCGGTGGGAAATAATATTCAAATAAAAACCAAGAACACTGTTCGGTAGATTATTTCCCATCATATACTTGTCACAGTAACACACAACTCTTAATTCTGCTTTCCTTTTCACATACATGTCGTCCAATTCGACGTAATGTCGCATTCTGCGGTTAGCGCTAGGAAGGCTGTGGGATTATGAGGTTGATTTATATAACAGACCTTATGGACACGAGACGCTATGTTTAAGATACTTAAGGCGAGGCTGCTAAGAACTGGAATGAAAATTACTCATTAAATGTATTCTCTAGCTTTACGTTTGAACTGAATGGAAAATCTACAAACAACTTGGTAACTAGGACAACTTATTCTATACGATTTATTTATGCTTAAACGAAAGCGGATTTATCGCGTTATTAACGAAAATTAAATTGAATCATCACGGAATATACACAACTCAAAGACCTTGGAGCATAACATGACTTAAACTATATTAAATCATGCCTAAAATTGTATCAAATGAGAATGATAATAAATCGTTCTTCTAATAAACATCCAACTCACTATCTATACACGACCAAAACGGATAAAGAACGTAACGTTCAGATATAAGAACCCCGTGAAAGACATAGTGCAGACTTTGAGGGCTATGAATGAACCTTTCATTTAAAATTTAAAACGATACTTCTTTCTTCACCACCCTATCTGAAAGAAAACCTTCATACATTCTTTGTGGTAAAAAAATCAACGGAGAGAAAAATCTAGGGGAGAGAAATTCAAGTATTTATGTGATAGGACACGGAAGAACATCTTCCTCCGATGGAAATCCGAGCTAAAATGTCCCCGATGGGAAAGGGTTCGAGATGACGACGGGGAAAGGGTATTTTTTACAGGAGTCGCGCTGTGGTGCTTGCGTCTCGGAAGGATACGTAAAAAAAAGACAGACGCCACAAGTAGCGAGCAACAGATGTCGCTACTTGCTTTAGTGTTTTATATTGCTGTCAATTTTTTCGTCGGGAGCGATAGAGGGCGTGGGACGCAGCATTGGGACACTGTCGCCCCGAGCGACGACGGCATCTTCCCAGAGGTGCGGCTACCGTGCGCCGCACTGCTAAAAAACAGACGCGATTTGCTATCTCCCTCTTCACGTTTTTTGTTCGAGCATTCCTTATCCGCCCGTCTAAAAGCTATCGAAAACATGGGAAAGAGGTGAACCTTGAGTTACGGTCTCCGGAACCTAACAGTATTAGAAACTGAAATGATTTCCGTCACCCACTTCATATGACCTGAACAAATATAGAACATCGGAGATAACGTGCAGAAGTGTTTTTTTTATGTTCCCTTAGTTAATAACAGTAATATCAAATGATGAAAAAACTACTTTGACGTACATTGGCTCAGTATTACGATGGTTATCAAAAGCAACGATTGTTTCGTTACAATGGAATTAGTAATTGTTACATTTATAATGAAATATTAATAATTGTTACGAAAATGTTAATAATCCATCGCAAAGTTTCCCGTTACATGTCGATAGCTATAGAAATAAAGTACTGTTAATGCTTTTTATAAATAAAAATAACTAATTTAATACATGAAACTATTCCATATATTTTCATCAGGCACACTGAGAGAATTAATAGCAAAAAAGGTTCTTCTACACTAATACTAAAACTCCAATGGATGTATTATAATCTCATAAATTCATAGAACACAAATAATTTTTTTCTGTACGTATGACAGTAATCTGTACGACATTGTTGAGCCACTAATCTACTTTATTTGAGCTGAGAAAAGCCTATCGGTAGATTCATAAAAGATATATTCTTTCCACGAATGTGTCATACATCACGAGCGTATTACGACTTCAAGTATCAACACAACTTACAAGATCGCAAGTCGGTAAATGGCCCCGAAATTTGAAGCGTAATATTCCACCTATTCGGACCAAAACAAATTCTTTAAAGGAATGCTTCTGAAAGAATAAAGATGATAATTTCACATCTTATTCCGACACGTGAAAAAAACTATCCCATTTTCTTAAACGACGATTTTCGAAATGGTTCTGTTAAAAAGCTTTGGGGAAGATGAATATGATTTACCCTTTGACGTAAAAAATGCGAGAATTCAGCAAAAATGAAGATTTATTGACGATCATATAAAATGGAGGGGCATTTGGACAAAAAATCAGAAACCTCCAAAATTACGACTCTTTTTACATCTGAATCTTTCATAATGTCGTATGATAAATCAAACAGGTCCCTGATCCTTTTAAACGCCATTAAACCTCTGCATTTGTCTGCATTAATTTCTTCATTAACAATAAAAGGGGAGGTAAGAGTCCATTTTACGATTAAAAAAGAAGCGCGAAAAACAACAATGAAATGGAAGAAGTGTATGAAGAATGGTTGACCTGAACCTTGTTTATTTCTCGTTATTTTTCAACTCGTCGATTGGATTGAAACATAAGACGTCCGGCGATTGAAATGTGTGGGAGAACGAGATGAGACTCCTTCGCAAAGTACCCGAGGAAAAAAGGTTGAAATGCTCGCTCCATTCCTCCAAACTAATCTAGACTAGCAACCCTTGAAATAAAAAAATGAGCTCTTTAAGTGGTCGGTGACACATTCTAACCAGGGCTCATCCCATGTCGTTCGACGCGGTTGATGTGGGAACTGCTTCTGGTGTGAATGGGATCTGCCGAAGACGGCTTTCAATGGATGTGCCGATTCGACTTCCAGCGCCTTCGGGACGTCAGAAAAGAAAATGCGACTCTATCGAGATACGTACTATGCGATAGATATACATGTAGATATGTACATTCTCTAACATAGAGCGTATAACTGAAAATTGTTAATGTAATAACTACGTCACGAATTCGCATACTTACGTACTGTTAAATAAAGAAAGATAGTCGCTAAATTCGGCTACGAATGAGATTTAATACTAAATAAACCCTAAGATCTGCCACAACGTACCATCTCGAAATCTTGCGAAGACTTTATCTCGCACATTTTGCTATGGACCACTCAAGCAGCCGAATTCGTAATAAAGTAAAACGCTAGAATCAAAAGATGCCGTAGTTCCAAAATATTTTACGAGATTTATACAACTCAGAATTTATATATAAAAATTCATTACTCCCTCCTAAACGAGTTTTAAATCAGTTTGTAACCATTTACCTCAATAGACACTTCACTTACATTGTACAGATTCGAAATTTATATACCCTTCATTCAATTCTTCTGCTTCTCCTTATGAAGGAGGTTTCTCTCTTTGGAATTTTAAGGATTTTGACAATGGAAACTTGATAAATAAGGCATACGAGCAACATCTGATACCTAAGTAGTATATAAATGCTCATGCATCAATTTAGCAATCATTCTTACTAGAAAAAAGTTATTGACAGTCCACAAGCATTTTACAGATAGCGAGCGAGATCTATGGTCACCATAAATTGCTCTAAATTCAAAAACTGCCACTGGTTAGCGGCGAGGGTCGAGGGTAGTCCAAAACCGACCACCGAACTGGATACTTTACAGTAAGAGGCGAAAAGTTATCTTAGGACACTCCCACATGGCTTTTGGAGGGCAAGAGCCACAAGGCAATACGAAGTGTCGACAGTGAAATTCAACTACCGAAATATCTGTAAAAATTTCACGATAAATCAACATCTTGTGGGCAATATTTTAAGAAATGCACCATGCAGAACGTACATATATTTTTTACTTTTCGAACTTTGAAAACGTAACTAAAACTCCTATCTGAAAACAATTCTATATTTACCCTTACTTATATATTTTTAGCCTGGGAATCGCTTTTGCTTACATAAACGACTAAAAATTGAAGCGATGAAAACTGTACGAGATATTTTCCGTCGCTAGCTCATAAAATTTTTATGAGAGAGACTTTTGAAGACGCTTCCTCAAAATTATTCACAATGCACGTAAACATGATATAAATGACAAGGAAAGCAAAACAACCGCCATTCTTCCACTGAAAAAATCGCACCCTTTCCGGAGCTGACGACAGCCGAGAAAACCACATCGTTTGAATAAAATAAGCATACGTAGAAGAAAAAACAACGATTTCCTGGGCTGGCGTGGTGGGAAAAAGGCAAACGGCACTATAAAATCATTGTCACGTTTATTCAATCGCATAAGCTTTATTACACACCAGAAGCATGCGTAAGTAACTTAGCTCACGTACCAGGAAATGCTTATAAAAACTAACGCTACGGTCATGCATAATCGGACACTGTTTAACATCGACAAGTATCGATGGAATGAAAAATCGATCGAAAACATCGATATTTCTCGAATTAGAATACGAATATAATTTCAGTCGGACGAGAAAATCAACTTTTCGCAATCGATACCACGAGTTGTGAATCTCGATGAGAATGTAGATTTGCATGCAGCATACGATTAGAAATTCCGTGGAGAGGCGCGGGTATATTTCATTCAGGTTTTATTAAAGGCACGGAGAATGGGAACGACTTCTTATCCTTCCCTCGAATATTCGGGGGGTTTTAGCAGAACTGGTTTCGCCTCTCACGAATGAATGAGGCGACGTATTTAATCCTTTACGCTCAAGTTTCCGAATACGTGGACCACTCTTTCATTCTCTTTTAGAATTTGACCGTGCGGACAATCATAGCCGATGGGCGATTCAGAAAAAAATATATATCCCAGTTCTCCGAGAAGCAAAGGGAATTCTAAACTTTAGAAATTGATGAGTTTTTCAGTGAAGAGGTTGTTAAAAAAAAACCTGTTAAAACGACTTACCCTGAAATAAATAAAATGGTGAGAAAACTCCGAGGTTGAATTTTTTCCATCTCGTTAATAATGTGGGGGGATTATGACAATATAGACTACGAACGTCAAAGAACTAAACCAAAGAATTTAAACCTTTTACTCTCTGAAAGCCCTGAATTGGGAAAAAGAATGAAATTGTTTGAAAACAATAGCTTTAGATTGTATCTGCGTAAAAATTAATCGAAAATTTTACGAAGAATTTTATGAAGCTGAAACCTTAGTGAATCGTAAATTCAAAGTTATTTTTTCTTCTTCTGAAACGTACTCCACCATTCACCGAGCAATTATATTTAAATTAAATATTTTAATTTATCTACAGACTAATCTTACGACCACAGAAATAGGATTTCACGACTAATCACAAGAGAGAATTAAACATTAAGCACTGGTGAAAAAAGTTCACACACACTGTTTAACAATTAGTAGTTGCGCCACTAGGAAAACAGAAATAGATAATAATACGTTGCGCAGTAATTAAAACCCAATCAGATGCGAAAAATTAACAAGAAAATAATTCCTGGAATTTTCCAGGATTATTTCTTTGCCTAGCTTTGTTACGTTTACCCGAACACAGAACGCTTTGAGTGTCTGCAATAATGTCAACTTTTTAACAACAATAAACACATTTGTTAGAAGAAGTTAGAACAGCTTCTGACTTCCTTGAATGGACTATACGCTTCACTGTAGCTATGGGATATTATTGTAAATACGGGATGAATCTCAAGCATTAAAGGAAATATTTTTCTAAAAGAGAGAGAACCTTCTTCAGAAGTCATCGGAACCAACCGCAGAGAAGTGGACTTGGACATCTGGACAATTTATTCATCCTCATGCCCTTGGAAGAAAAGATCGTTCAAAAGAAGCTTTTGTGCAGATGAATCACATTCAGAGGCTCTTTGATCTCTTTATCCACTGTTTACTGACTTCCGCTTCTAATCCAACCGCGCATTGCTATTGACGAAAGCTCTGGGAGATTTATAGCCAATAAAAGTATCGAACGATACTTCAATCGAGTCCAAGATGCTTTTAAAAAAGAGTTACAGCGATCGACCTTAGAATCGAATAAAATCGCACGAAAATGAAGCAGTAAAACAATAAATGCATCTGGGGTTCTTGGAAGAAATGGTAAAGGGCGCTACGATTACGACTAATAACCTGAATAAAGAAAATTACTACCATTTTTACGGAGAATATTTATAAAAATACTATCCTAGAAGTACGATCAGTAAATTTAAATAAATCAAATAAGGAATAAACAAAGGGACACTATTCATAAAAATAGTAGAGATACACCGACAGAGGTTATGGAACATTTTTAAAAGTTAATGGAGTTATATTTCGATGATATGCAATAAACATTTAGTACGCATAATGCCTAAACTATATCTAAAATTTTACTCCAGGATCACGCAGAGAAGTGAAGGAAGGTAAAAGTCGCAGCAAAAGAATTTCCGTTCATTAGATGGATAAAAAATATAAATGGTCATCATTATGGTTGCGGCATAATAGATACGCACCTGTTCTTTCGCTAAATTGAACCATGTCTTTAGCACCAGTTCCACCCTGCTACGATGGAACACGCCTGTCGTCTTCACGCTGATGAACAAGTCGTCAAGTGTGGTGGTGTAGGGCTGTCTCTCGGTGTCCATCGGTGGCATGGGTGTCGTGGTGCGCTCCGTGGCCGGCAGCGACGAGGATTCGACCACCGAGCGCGGGGCCCTCTCTTGCCAGCGATCTTCGGCGACCGGGGGCGACGCGCCCCCCCACGAAGACAAGAGAGCTCCGTACGCGGCCGTCGCGAGTAGAGCGAGGACCAATTGCGCCGCTCTTCGCCTGGTTCTCATGGCGACCTTGGTTCCACCTTCGGCCCCGATTTCACCCAACATTCGATCGGAAAGCGGGCTTCGAAGCTATGTCATCACGGCAGCGTACCACCCGCACTAACCGACCGACCGCGCCGTCGATGGAACGGTGACTTGGAGATTCGCAATGGACGGAAAAACGGCGGCTAAATTTTCTGCGTGAAATGAAAGAAAGCAACATTAAAAACATGTAGAAGAGGCTGTTAGTACGGAAGAAAATTCAATACAGCTGTGGATATTTTATAGACGCCATAAATTAATCATCGAATAGCTGCGGTAATATAAGTTCAGTGTCAAACATCAGTCGCTTTAGTAAAATTAGAGCGAAAGTTAGTACGGCTTGATGAACCATGAATGAACCAAGTTACATCAGAAGAAGAAACTTAGACAAAGAGATAACTTCACAAAACATACCAACCTGCCTTTGATCATCACTGCCCAAAGACCAATCGGGGATTCCACAGACGAAGAAAACGTAGGATTCTGATGTATATTAAGGCGGCACTATAAGTGGGAAAACTAAACCACCGAAAGAATATCGATGTTAATTTTCAGCGAAGTTGGATAACAATTCAGATCACTTCATGATTTCTACCAGCGTATTGGCCTCAAAATAATTTTCCATACAAGGAAGTAGGCGAAGATCTTAGATGAGTAATTGGACGGAATACCACATTAAAGTACGAGTTTATAATCATAGAAAAGTCACACCTGTCAGCATGTTTCCCGAAACACCAAATATAGAAAATCGAAGAACCGTAGAAATATTCGCAACCAATTTCTCAGGAGAAAGTTTAACGCAAGTAAAAATTCAATGAGGATCGAAGGCTTAGAAACAGTTTTAATTATCTAAGTCCTTCAAGATGATGAAAGAATCAGTTTGTAACTCAAATCAAAGAATTGCCTTCATAGGCGCGCAAATTAACTTCCACCTTGCAGGGCTGTGCACCTTGCTGAGTAATAGCTGAAGTTTCTGTCACTGAGTAAGACCAGGGCACTCAATGGAGTAGAAACACTTGCACTGGCTCTTCATCAGCCGCCGTGGGAGAAGTCACTTTCAAGAAACGAACCGATCACCGAGCAAACAACAACAAACATACCAGCCGGCCTTGCCACGACTGTTTGTGTACGGCCACTGGCCCAACTTCGGCCGAACTTTCTTACGAGACCCTCACATTTGGCAACCATGTGGTAAACAACATGAACGAATCCTACAGGAGTAAAATTGAACTACGAAGTTCAGTTCTGAAGACCATACCATCTAGCGGGAGAATGTGTTATCAATTGCATCAATCTTCAGTACACGCACACGTTATTCAAAACGTATTTTAAAAATTAAAAGTAAACTTGATGCTGATTATTTATCTCTCCGAAAAAGTATTGGATCATGTATTGAACTATCACACTTAATTTTTATTTATGCAATGAATGAAAACTGGATTTTTCATTAATTCTTATTAAGATTACAACATGAAAATTGGCATATGATGGCATTTTTCTTATTCTGTATTATTCTGTTATATTAATATAATATTAAAAATTCATGAATGTCGTTAAAATATTCAGCTGTAAATAAATTCCTTCTTTTCGCCTTAACTGTGAACCATACTGTAGAAATACAGAGTTATAAGCTTTTCAGGATCAAAATTACTCTAATAATATTGGTAATGAGTTTTGACTTTGTAAGATCGTTAGTGGAACTGTATTGTTATAGTAGGATAAATATTTATCTACCACACCGTTTAAATTGGAACTGCAATATAAAATTTTAAAAAGTTTAGAAAGAAAAAGATTTTTAAAAATAGCAACATTCCTTTGATGTTAAATCATAATGAGGTTTCCCTACTGATTTATGTTTATGCAATAATTGGATCACTATCCTTACACCTATGTACGGAAAATAATCATGCGTCAATTGCATACATATGATTTCCTTGCAATTGCTGTGTAAATAGTTATATTTTTTTAATAATATTGTGTAGATCGAAATTCACAGAAATATTAATTATTTGAAATATTTTCTCTGTTGTTCAAAAGAATTGTATAAAAGAGATAATAGGTAATTTTAACCTTTAGTTTCAGTTGTGAATTTACCCATTACAAAACCAACATGATGATTCACTTATTAAGTTACAGTAACTTATCAAATTTATTCCTTACTTTCTGATGCTTATGTTGAACATCTTTATTAACTGTTTGCTAGGATAGTATATTTCTGACGTTTACATTTAAGGATCATAGTAATTTCTTTATAGAATAAATATTAATTTGATTTCTTCCTAAATCTTAATTAGTTCCTTCTTGTTCAACATTTCTTTAGCTTTTATTTTATTTAATTCAGGAATTTAATTTATATTAAGGAAACTATTTGATAGCTCTTTTTCTAATCTTTGGTTTATTCCTTTCCATATATTTTTGTGTCCATACAATAAATGAATTTATAAAGTATTATTAACAGCTACCCCTAACTTTGTGTTATGCAAATGAATTTGGAGCTTGGATGTAAGAAATGGTCCAAAATTTATCGTATATTTTGAACTTAAAATAACTAAAGGATTATTATTGCATTTCAAGAATCAAATTATCTGACATTTTTCATGCACTTATGAGAGTTAATTTTTTCATATTTGTAATTTTATAATATTTGTAGGATACATAGAATAAAATTGAATATTGTTAAAAAAATAGTTGCAGAAAGAATCAGAAAGTTTTGTTACAATATGGGGTAATGAAAATCTACCATCCAATAGTTCCATCATAATTTTACAAATTATTGAAAAATTTCATACACAATGAAGCAAAAGGTATTAGTTTATTAGAGGGTGTAGTTTGTTAAAAAGGCTTATCTAAATAATTATGAAAAATTTCTCTAATCCATTCATAAATCTGCTATAAAAAGATTAAGGTCATGTATGTTCAACTGTACTGGCTTAAAAGCCTGTTATTTTTGAACTATGGAAGCCTTGTAATTTATTGATTATCAGCTGACTGACACTGGAAAAATAAATTCCGCTTCAGAAGAATTCTGTACAAATTATAAAACATGGCCAGGTAAGTTAAATAGTACTTATCTAGTTTACCTAAGTTATCTATCTCTACATACTAAGTAACTTATCCATAAATGCTTACTGCTGGTAAAACTAATTAATTTAAATTATATTACATTCCTATTGAGGTATCATCCCTCAATTCTTGTGTTTTTGCATTCCTGAATTAATCATACCTACCTTACTCCGCAACCTTTGATAACCTAGAACTCTTTCGTCACTACAACAACATCAATCAGGGAAAGACTAATTTCATTGTTTTATTTTCCTCTCTACTTAAAACATCCATATAGGATATCTTATTCATCAAATGAATGAATAAGAGAAACTTTTACAAAATAACACATTAAAATCTCAAATAATTAATATAGCTGAGTCAGCTACTCTGGATCTGGCAAGATTGGACTGTTACAAATAGTCATCAATCCTATTTAGTCACACTTGGTAATTTAAAATTACCTCATTCACTGTTTTAACTCATTCACTTCTCAATGATCCAAAAGGTTATAAATAAAATAGAGAATGTTAACAGCATCCTTGTTGTACTATTACAGTATTCCATTATACCTTTTCTCTCAACATAGGATCAATGGCATAATGATACACATTTAAATCTCATTTCAACATGGTTACTAACATAACCTACTAGATCATATCACCGAATGCAACCATAATAAAAGTAATATCGATGGTTATAATTACTGTAATTCTCTCAAGTTATTATGCAGCCTTACCTAGATTGATGACTCAATTCCTAATCCTTATAATTCATAACTAAAGCCATAGAATCATTTTATACACAGTGTAGGTAACATTTTCAGTGATATAAGTTTGCAAAATCTTTTGCTAATAAAAATATAACTAATACGATTCAGTATTGTGGTCAGAAATTAAGAATAGACTATAGCCTTAATGAATTCCCACATACATGTCTCTAAATGTATCTGCTGAATTCGTCAGGTTGACAGCTGCAATTTTTGCTTATGAACGTTTTCCTCATATTCTTTACTGACCCAATAATAATTGTTTGAAAGACCATTTCCTAGAACATATATTCATAGTGGCAGGAATATAAATTTTATCCTTAAACCATCTGTCACCACGATTTTAATATCCATAGGTTATTTGCCTAACATGTACTTAGTTTTCATGAAGCATTGTTCTCCCTGGATAGGAAGAATAAAATGATTAGAAACTACAATTTTGGTAGTGTGATTTCAACAAATCCTGGAGCATTTAGGGTTAGTGTGTGTGCTAATACAACTTTAAATTATTTAAGGATTAAATATTGGACAAAATAATTAACTTTCAATCAATACTGTTTTAAAGAAACTGAAGATAGAATTTATATCTCTTGATCAGAGAAGTTTGCAACACTTAGCTACGCCTCTGTACAGAGAAATTAAAATTCCAAGATTAAGCCAGGGCAATAAAAATTATTGGTTTTCTATTAACTTCTTTTCAGGAATTAAACTCAAGCCTCAATGATATACACTCCACTGCCAACAGGACGCTCAATAAGTAACTCCACCACTGCCTACAAAGTTAAAATTATTAATTGGCATAGTTATAGAACTTACTGGGAACAATAGCAATACTGGCATTACAAGTAAGGATTGGTTCATTTCTACTTGCTAAACTTAATATCCTAGCTTTCTGGTTCAAAACCTAGCAGCATTGATATACATGAATACCTACGTAACTGATAATCAAATAACATATAATTAAGGAATAATTTTTTCCCATCTCCAATAATTTAAAATACTTTTACACATTCCTTTGGCAGAATAGTATTCAAAGACATTTGTTTTTTAATCTTCAAAATTTGTTGTTGAATAATACCATCAAGTTTGATTTGTTCCATAACTCATGCTCAGACCTACTTTAATGGATAGCATAAACAACTAGAAAAAAGAAACAATATTTCATGCTTAACAATATGAATTTGAAGTCCACTGATCGCCTGATAATAAATATCTTGCAATAATAAATTTTAAAGGTAACTACAGTCAGTAACAACAGTCTCCTTAAGTCTTGACTTAAATTCCACTAAGCCAACAAAAGAATTTCCACTACTTAGGTCTAGTTTTCATTTAATTTTAAAACAACACTAACTAATAGATATACCTAGGATAGATCGATATATTAATTAAATTCACAAACTAAATAATGAAAATCTTGAAATGGGATGAATGATATAAACACCAAAACATTAGGTTTTAAAATTTTACTTGATGGGAAAATTATACATAATGATGAATTTCTCAGAAAAAGAATCCAAGTATCTTCCCTCCTAGATGTTTCCGCCTTGCCTCTTCGTGGTCCATAATACCTCCACTTGTTGTTAGAACTACAAATCTGTAAACAAATACATTTCTTAAGTAATCATACCATACGATATTAAATTTACAATATGCAGTAAGTTAAACACTACTAAAACAAATAACCGACATTTTAAAAGCCCAGTTTTTCCCAAATAATACAACAGAGTAAAATACTATTCATTTAACAAAAACCTAATAAATATCTTACATCGAAAAATTTAATACAAGTATATAACAACTTTGACCACATATTTAACAAAGTCAACTAAGCAAGTTAAGGGAACTTCAATTTCAAGATTCAATAAAAAAGTAAGATTCTGTAATGTTTTCAATTAAATGAAATCACAATGGTAAAAAGCACTTACAAAAATACGACCAATTCCACTGAAAAGAGTTAATTCTTTATAAGTCTTAAATACTTTAAACATTGCAGTGGCATTTATATAATACTGTAAGATTTTGTGAAATCAGAGCTGGTATGAACTCTAAAACTGAGGGCAATATTAAATACTTAGCAGATAAATTCATAAATAAAAAATTAATTTCTTAATTCTGAAGGAAAATATACAGGCAATCATAAAAATAATACCTGGCACAAATATAGTATTAATAACAACAGAAATATGCTAGGCCTTAAATGAAAGGAACTTTTAATTTTCTATTGAGCATGAATTCCAAGATCCAAACAAGCCCTGAGATGTAAGAAATCTTCAATCATTCACTTAAACAACCATTCTTCCATTAAAATTCACCACAAGCACCATGTAACCTTACAACCATAAGTGGCAAACGCACATGTTAAAATTATGTATGTATTCAGACATCCCAGTACGCAAGTATGGAATTTGCATGGTAGTCATGAGCATTTGAATAACCTTACCCAAACTGTCTAGAGGGGAGAAGATTATTCGTCCACTTCTCAATATCTCTGATTGGAACGTCAAAACGAGGAGAAATTACACCACATTTGTTTAATCTTCCAGTGAGATTTACTACGATTTTCCCCGCACGATGATCGTCGACCATTTCGAATTCTCCAATATAGCCTGAAAGAAAAAAAATAGTAAATAATGGCTCCTGCAATCACAGGAATTCCAGTCACGACGACCAACGTACCAATGCAATTGAATCAACCAAAAGCTACTAAAAAACTATTTAGAGCTGAAGCTATAATGATCATAAATTACATTCAGCCTTCATCTCCGGTACAATTTTGGTAATCAAAATCGATATGGAGTATTTACATGGCTACATACTAAATAACCTCATAAAAAAGTTCTTCTGATGTTACGTCGGAAACAAAAGCACATGACACATGTCAATGAAAATATCGTGTTAATACCCGAATTAAAAAAATTAAAATAACGAATTGTTTGAGACAAGGATTTCTTTTTTTAGTAGAGAAGTTTGTTGGATGAGGTTGAATTATAAACAACATGATTCACAGTTCGTTTACTTCATGAAAACAATCATAATATCACACTTGTAGTAGTAGAGATGGTCAGCTCATGAAGAAAATGTAGTTCCTTTCAACACTTTCATAGGAGAACGTTACAAACACACCATTTAAACCAATCACCATGCATACTAACCGTGCTTCATCATTACGGAGAGAAACTTAACGATGACTTTAGAACATGGCCTCAGCAAAACTTGCCTCTTGCCCCTTTTTTCTGCATTGTTTATCGATTTGAGAGCATCACTCAAAACGTTCATTCGCACCATGGCTAGAAGGAGAAAATTGTTAACATAAGATATTGTCTTTCACACAAGGTATGGCAGCTAACACTATGGTGGACCAACTACCTCAAATGCCACGAACACAAAAAAGTTAAGATTCTTTGAATGATTATATAATTCGAGATATTAAATATTAATATAAATGCGATTAACTTTTCTTGAGAAAGTATAGCCCATATGGGTTTCCAGGCTTGAACACGAAAAATTTCGGCGTGAGCAAGGGAATTTTGCAAGTCAAATTCTCGATAAAATTATGAGTAAAGATTCACAATAACGAGAAAACATGAACATAGAATGTTAGCAAATAGCATAAAAGTTTTAAAAAATCCCAATATAATAATTTATAACGCCGATTACCTCCGATTTATGTTGAACGTCTTCAGCGAAAACTCACCGCCGGATTCCACGCGGTATAGAGGACAGTCAACTGGTCCGCCACCTAGTAATATTCTTTGGTACTAAACCAGCACTTCCGTTTAAAGAAGGTCGAAACGCTAAAATTCCAAAACATGGAAGGTGCCCATATTCTCAGTGAATGCAATTTTCTGTATTTGACGCAAATTGTCCGGTGATGATGGACAAGAAAAGATTTTTCGTGCAGCAATAGTTTAGTTAGTTACAAACACATCATAAAACATTTTTCGTTTCTGCAGCAATATGTGTTCAGTTAAAAACTTTTTTGGTGCAGTGGACGTTACCACGATCACTTCTAAAAATTTAGGAATATGATTATTTCATAATTTAGTTATATATTAAATTAAAGGTATGAATGAGATCTCGGAAGAATGTTTCGTAACAATATAAAACTATAACTTTCAGGAGGAAAAGTCTGGAAGCAGTGATCAAATTAAACAAGGCATGTATTACTAAGAATATTTTTTCTGGATAATAATTCTGAATTTTATAATTATAACTGCGAATATTACCTTGTTGAACTCAATTTCCTCTTCGATTTAGGTTTTTCACATAGATTAGAATTCATTTATCGGCATATCTTATCTTAGAGGCCATATAGGTTGAGGAGAGCCCTCATGATTAAAGCTTTAATGCTGTATCCAACAGGTTTTTTGATGATATCCCTATAAATATTACTTTACAGGCAAAGAAGCAAAATTTAGTTACGTTTACTATATTTGGCCTGTATCTATTTTAACATTTTACCAGATATGAACCTAAATCTGTTATGCCTAAC
Source organism: Pantala flavescens (assembly GCA_020796165.1). Lineage (NCBI taxonomy): Eukaryota > Metazoa > Arthropoda > Insecta > Odonata > Libellulidae > Pantala > Pantala flavescens. Next base: position 13,097,398 of record CM036879.1, on the reverse strand, counting down.
ATTCTTACCAGTTCTTGGCATGCAAAGCCAAAAAATTTAAATTGATACCCCAAAATTATAGCTCTAGCTGCTGTTACATAGTTTTCTTTTCAAAATAATTGACTAAGTACTTCTTCGAAGTATTCTGTAATGTCTTATCTTGAAAAAGAATTCAAAATCTAGGAGGCCTAGAAGACATTGAGACACCTTCTGAGGTTTAAGAACTATATTCACAAATCTTAAAAAAATATTTGGTTAATAACATCTGAATCTCATCGAATCCATAAAAAATTCTCTCAATTATCAAAATTTTGCATTGAATGGAGTGTTATTTTTACGATATTCAAGGAATCCGTTTAACGTAACTACGCTTTTTTTTATTTCTGTGAACTTTAAGCATTATAGTTCTTTAAACTGTGGAAAATATTAATTATCCTGGAAATTCTCAACCTCAGGCTTATTCAATGGTTTTTAGATTTCTAACCTTGGAATTAGCTATGGGAGAATTGGTCATGTAGTATAGTAAATTTGATGATTTTTTTAAAATACCGATCCTTTGAGACTATATATTAAGTACTAAACACCTACAAAAATTGTCTAAATTAAAGCATAAATATAATTTATAAATTTTACAATGTATTTTTCTTCGCTTTAATAAGCGAATGAATGAATTCACAAGAATAGGAGGCAACCTTATCAAACTAGAATATGATTGGTCCAGTTTGGAGTGGAATGTCAAGTTGATGATTTACTGCAAAACGTGTAAAAAAAGCCTCACAAGAGGTTCTCGGTTTTAATATTTAATGCGTGGTAAGACGCATGCATGAACCCAAGTGTAAAGATGTCCCGAAATTGGAATGAGTGGAGGATTCGAACCAAGGTAACTTCCAACCAATTTGCTCCGACCGAAAATATCATGAATAAAACCTACGCTTGATTACGTAACATTTATTCAAGCACGATAGTCTTTGCAGACTTTATTTTTACGAAAACTAATCCTTCAATGAGTGATAGGAATGAAATAGAATTGAATATCTTCATCAAGAGATATGATAATCATTTTAAATCTCGTTCCCTTTTGTTATATTTGGTCCATGAGTACAAATCACCACCTTAAAATCCCTAGAAACTAGGTTTATTTGACCGAAACTATTTCGTTATACTTAGAAAGTTCTTTTTTGTACCTCACGGTTCTTTATTTTACATTTTAGTAAAAAAGTAAAGAATTTACTTGAATAGACATACGTTACGTAAAAGCAGAGATACGTATTCGAAGGAGAGATCATCAAAGTATTATGTATCGAAGCATAGAAAGAAATCTTTCCAAACATAATATATCTTTAATTAATCGGTGCGATCGTAATATTTTGCTCTTAAAAATCGAATCAAACTTAGTTCTGCAACCAGTGATTTCCTAAAAAGTTTAACGCCATTTGGATACCTTATCTACGTTTGGTAGAAACGGCTGAGATTTGTTATTGGTATCAACTAATGTAAATAAAAATTGTCCGTTAAGATCCTAACTTACGATTTTTTCAAATGTCGTCTCGTGAATAAATTCTTTTATGAGAAAAGAGACAGGAGTTGAAATTTTCGTCCTATCATATTAAATAGAAAATGTCTATATAACATATATTTAATACATGTATACAAATACAGGTAAAATCGGTTCATTCACTCAAAACTCCCTGGATATCAATATATTCCTTAGTGTAAGCTCTAAAAATGTCTCTTTTCATTATTATGAATTTATTCAATGCCACATCAGAATCATTCCCAAGTTACATACCGCTGCGTAATTTCAATTTATTTCTCTATCGTACGCTACAGTAAGGTAAGTAACCCAGCATGCTTCGTAATGAGATTGCGTATGGCATTCGAAAATCCGCTTATGTCAAAGGAAGGTTGACAAAGGTCAAGAGAAGTTAAAATTCGCAAGATAGGAATCGGCCTCCAATCAAACGCACGGAAAGTTTCGATCCAGAAATCAATGAAATAAACGTGCAAAATATCTTTATCGCTTTAATTTATAGTTTAACGCTCTTCATAAGCAAATACTAAAAATCCATTATCGCGAGGTACGAATTTAATTCTTAGTCACATACCTCATCGACCAATTTCGTCGAGTTTACCTCGAGTAACGAGCTGCAGCGGATTTTTCTTCACATCTCGGTGCACTCATTCCATCACGAGGGAACATGACCTATGGGTAGGAAATTTAGATGGATCGCCCCTCTTTCCACCGAAGCCAATCAAACAGAAGTGAACGCAAGAGCTGGTCTGCTCATCAATTTCCCGTCGGCAACGGCAATTGACTGGAGCCGAATTCCATCGCTTCCTGGTAACATCGTTAGCGGGATTGCACAGATTTATTTGCATCCACAAACCTATTTAGCGAAGGAGCAAGTAGATGCTTATTCATTTGCGTAAGACTAATGTCTAAGGATTTAGGTGAAAATATCTTTACACGATAAGTTCGTGTGATTGGATTGAAAAATTAATAATCGGTGAAAAATTGCGATATAAATGGGATTCGAACCCAGATCCCTCACTTGTTTTACTGGTTCCAAATTCTACATATTTGTATGAATAAAATTGCTACTTTAGGGAATCGAATAAATAAATAAACAATACTCGTAGATACTCATTTTTATAATTGTTGAAGGTAGCTTATGTTTGCCTAAATTTCACGAATTCATCAGCCTTTAATATCAGTCAAATCCCTGACTATTTTATCAAAATTTTCCAGGAAGCATTTGTTAGGGTATTTGGCATACCAGGAAGAGAGAGATCAAGATATTTCAAAGAGATTAATCAGAAAAAGACTAGAAATTCCGACTACAGTTTAGATATTTCTCCACAAGGAAATGCCCGAATCATTACCTCGATAAGCATTCTTCTACGAAAAAATATACGAAAACGAAAACAAATGGGCGTATTAAAATTCGTATTCTCTACACTTTAATAAGAGACATACGAGTGCGCTCGTTCTTGAGAGTGGGCGAGTTTTAATCGCCCCAGTTTAGGAATAAAGAGTATACAAATTTTCTGTATCATGGAGAGATGGGTTCAAGATTACAAAACATCTATGCTAACAAAATATTAACGTAGAATAAAATGGGAGGGTTTGAGTAAGTAAGAAAAATTTGTTTGCGTGCGAACATTTCTTGGAAATTCGTAACATCGATGCGAGGGACGTCTTAGGACGGTAAACACTGGGCGGTCTCCTCCCACATATACTCGTATGTTGGGAGGGAGTGTCGATGCGTGCCGTATGAGTTCAAAATCCCCCCAAAATTTGTTTCCAGTGAAGGTGAAAGAGCAGGAAAGATATCAAAAATATCGCTTCCCAGAAAAGGTTGAACATGATATTTGCCGATTTCTTCCAGTGGTGAGTAAGATATGCTTTGGAATGAGTGTAATCGCCATACTTCTTGGACAGCAAACGAAAAATTCTCAAATTACCGACCAAAGTTACTAAATACGTACTTATCGAATTGTTGAAGTAAAATAATTTTAATACCATTACTTTTCTATCAATTTTGTTTCCGCTTTCAATCGAGGATATCTCGTAGATTGTTTTGTTCGTACCAAAATGAATATCACGATACCTGAAAATATTTTCCAATAAGATATCACTGCTCTTAGATACACAAAGATAAGTAAATCCTATCAACGGTTCAGATAGATAACTTACGTTTCAGTGAACGAGACCGTCAGTGGCAGGTAGCAAATTTAATCATTTAACTATGTAAAAAAATTGCATATGGAACTATACTCTGATAATTAGAATTGAAGTCATAATAATGAAGACTGACTATCTCAACACTGAAAGCATTTTATTAATATCTTAGGAAAAGAGTTCCTTTTAGACCCCAGGGATATCTTCGAAAAAACGACCTGTGTCAAGGATCCAGTAGTATATTAGGAAGATCGGAGAAGGTTAAGTTTCTCTTATCTTCGGTGAAAGTATTCCGTAGAGATTCTTGAATGGGCTATTATCCAAACAATGCTCGGTGAAAACCATTCCTTAAAGAATTGAGACATTATCCAACTCCGAAAAGGTGGAGTATAATTCAAAATCTTGACGATTATTTTGTCTACGAATTTCAGCATTTCAGCAAGGAAAATTATTTCCTTTAGCTTTCGATCGAAGAAAAAATTATGTCCACATTAAGTCATAAAGTAAATGGTAATAATGGATAATAATCTGACATCCACTTCATAATTATCTACTTTTGTCAACTACTTTGGATATTTTTATAAAAAGTCCCCTGGGTAGATAAATATTTTAACGAATTCAAAATGTTAGAAAAACCACAAAAAAGATCCTCGTGCACAAAGGTTGTCCTCGACCACACGATCTTTACCTCGTAAAGACTCTACTTTCCAAAATTCTCTATCTCTCCTCCCCTTCGGTAGAGGGAGTGCTTTCCCCCCTCTAAAAACCCTACCCGTAAGCCCCCCCAGGCCCCTCTCACCCGAGAACCCTACCATTGATTCCTGCGCACATCACTTTCAGACGATGTGACGTCACACAGAGCGCTTGGGTATCGCGATCTGCGAACACGGAGTAGAGCATAGGCCCTTTGGAAATCTGATCGGTGGGGTCGGTGTGTCTTGTTTTCGGAAAGAGGAAACAACGAGGGAGGACCTACTGGTGGTTAACCTCTAAAGAGTAAGTGTTTTAAACCTTCAATTATGTCACATCTGTTGTTACCAGCGATATTTGTACGTTCTGGAAGTAGCATGACAATACCTAACCCTAGCGTATGCCTACATATACTCTTATCATAAGATAATTCTCAAGTACGTACATTTATTGCTATTTTACTCTATGAAGATACCGATTTTGAATCTATTGCACCATAGAAGAAATTGTCATAATCTAACATTTATATCTGGAATTATTAAGGGTCGCTTTCAGTTTCACCTAATTAATGATTTTCGGGGCGGTGCGTAATCATTCAATTATGGGAAGTTCAGTAAGACATGGCATTTGCTCCATACTGATTGTGAGGCTCAGAGCGACTAGATTTTGAAAGTTGGTAGAATCAAGAAATGTTTTTTTTTTTTTTCGAGTAGGCATGCGGAGGGAAAAAATATCATGAGGTCGCCCCAAGGTACACTATTGATGCGCCTTAATGACATTTCGTGGAAATCGTTACTTTCTGTGTACACTTCTTCAAAGCTTTATGAAACTAGCTTCACAGAAACCTAACACCTGTCGTAAATAGACCGTCAAAATTAAATGCTTCGTACGAAGAACGTCATCAAAACAAAAGCGATATATCGAATGTTTATCTTACAAATCTAGCTCAAATGAATAGGAGTTGTGTGAAAAAGCTATAGATACGCAAGACTTTTAAAGTAAGTTTAAATATCTGATCGAATACCACGAGTATCAAGAATAAATTGCTTGATATTTGGCCTAGATTAAAAATGACTGATCTAGCATTTGCTCTGCTTTGAAGAATCAAAGGAAGCGAAATTTTGATAGCACTGACGGATAATATTCGACGATCTATTGACACATTGCCAAGGATTATCAGTTGCTCTTCCTATAAATTGCAGAATGTTTTTTAAATATTACTCATATCATATATAATAAATTTTACGATGATGATATATTGTACACGTCGAGAAAAATAAACTTTTATGTCACCTCTATAATATTCGCCACTATTGCACAAGAATAACTTAATTGATTAACCATCCATAGCCGTATCAGCAGAAGAAAGGGGCGTGTACCTCCTAAATTCGAATAAAACAAATAACGCACAAAGTATTAATCTTCAGATTTATTTTTTAAATGTATTAAATAATTGTTCATTCTAACATAGATGTAGAATGAAAACAATGTATTGGCGATATTGTTGCTAGTGCATACTTAAAAGATATTAAGAATCGATTACATTGTAACGAGTCTCTCAATAATAATTACGCGATCGTAGGATCAAAGACCTAATTCTCGCGGCCTTAAGATGAGAAATTAAATACGCCCCTAGTGCCTATATGACCTCAGTTTCTTACGTGTGTATATATAATGATTTCCTCAAGTGTGGGAGTGGGAGTTACCCCTACAATAGAAGGCTTCTTTTTAAGCACTCATTCATGACGAGGACATCTTAAAATTTGAGGGTTGAGCAAGGATAAAGGAAAAGGTGTTTGATGTACACAATAAGTAAGCCGGAAATTCAAATAAGTTAGATGCAAAGGGAATCTTTAAAACCAGCTCAAATAGTCCTGTCTTTTCAGAGATATTTCGGCCAGTTCCGATTAGCTTTTAGTGAAGAATTGTTCCATCTCGAAAGAGGCTCTCGTAAACAGTTTTCTGTCTGAATGGTTCTCATCTTCAGTTAATTGGCCCCTCCCTATTCTTCGTTCACAAAACAACGCCTTGCCTTTCTTGGAGAAAGTGTACTTTCATCCATATCTATCAGCGGAAAATAAACGGCTTCCATTAAAAATTTTGCACAACCTTACACCAAAAAAAAACTCAAAAATTAACATTTGACGATCTAGAATAAATTAATTTCGTATAAAACGTAAAGAGTCTTTATAAATTAAACAAAAGAAACGAGCATCTAATATATAGATGATTTTCATTAAAATGAAAATGGAACTGACCAAGATTTTCTCTTCAACAATTAAGTAAGAATACTTTGAAATATTTTGTTTGAGGACTTGAATTTTTCGTCGCCCTTAACAACAGAAAATTATAATAAAGAAATCTAAAACAAATCGTTCTCCCACCTATGTTATTCATACGTATGAAATTACTAATACTACTAATATATAATTTTAAAATCGCCTCCAAGATTGATCTTTCATTTTGAGCACGGAGAGTAAAACTATCATATCCTTGGAATTAATTTTGATGCTACATTATTCCATTCACGTCTCCAGCGAAAATTTGAAATCGATACTAGAATCAACAGCATCGTACCTGCTCGATCTATCAATAGCCTCTTGTGGCTGAATTACTACTCCATGTAAGAGTTTTACATGCTAAAATATCCCTTTTTGACTGATACAAGATGTTCTGGCAACCATACGAAGAATATGTACTGTATGAGAAACATAAATACAAATTTAATCCTTGAAGCCTTAACTTTGAGAAACTTCATCATAAGCAGGGAGTTCAGTAATTCTACAAAATTTCACTAAGATTATTTTATTTATTGCAAACTAGACGTTCGTATTTAGGCCTGAAGATGTGCGCAATGAATAAAATACTCTAAGTGGAATTTTGCAAGGTTATTGCACTCTACTAACACAATAAGCGATATTTTGAACTATCTGCTCTGTAGAAGCTATTAAGGATCATTATCCACCCTCTATTAAAATTTTTAGTATTTTTTCGTGACGTTTGTTTTTTTTTTCTTTAGTATAGCTTAGGTTTTAGAAGAGTTTACTCTTTCGCGATGGATTGATAGAAAATCGATTGAAAACTACGATCTGAGTATTATCTGAGTTTATTATATTTCGTTGAACATTATTATAAATAACATTTATAAACAAATAATCTTTATAACGGAAAGACTATTAACTATTTCTTTTAAATCGACATTCATTTATTTAAATAAGAAAGATCACATAAATCTAAGAATATCAAAGCATACGTAAATTATATAATAATTGCTTTCAGAAAATGTTAACTTATTCATAGAAAATTAGTGAACCATCCTAAAACATCGTTTTCAATGGGCGAACTTCTAATGCGTGAGTCAATAAGAAGAAAACAAATAAAAAATTTGAACTAATAGTTGTCCATAAAAATGTTTGCGTAACCCTACGATGACTTTAGTATGAAATCGATTTGATGGTTTGAGATCAACATTGTGTCTAAGCACATACCTCTCAAATATCTTCTATAGAAACCGATGTTTAATGTCATTCGAGTCGGACAGAATACATCAGACCCATACAACTATTCTCCGTTCAATTATCCTCTAATCTGAGGTTAATGTATAGTTTCGACAGATTAGGGGTAATTGATTGAAATTGCTTGTCGCCTTAACCCGTTTCCAAATAACATCACGCTCATCTGTCTTCCACTCAGTCAACTCTCCGATGTTTTAATTTGCCCACAAATCTTTCACGTCTCCGAGATATGGACGCTAATGAATATGGATTCACTTCCCTTCAACTTAATACTCGGGATTAAATGAACCTCTAGTTTCAATTTCCACCAACTTTTTTTAATATCCTGACTCACATAAAAACCGTATTACTTCTACGGTCGTTCGTATCGAGTTGAAGATATTTATGAAGCATTATTCATGTTATATTGGCGTAAGTACAAGATCACGAGGATATTAAGACTAGGTTGGCAAAACATGGAGTATCGTAAAAAATATTTTGGAGGAAGAACACGATTTTCCTTCCAAAATCCTAATGCCAAACTTTCTTCCATCCTTATGCGTTATTTCATTCTAACAAATATACGCAGTTGATATAACAAGCCTTAGCATTTTCGTATAGATATTCTACAAAGTTTAAACAGAATATATTTGCTAATAAGTTTCGTTCTACTAGAATCGAAAGATATATTTCGTTTTATTTTCTTTCATGCAACTGAGATTTATTCACAGAAATTGTTTGCGAATTTACGTGAAATTTTTCTTCAACGTTATACGGTTTTAAACAAGAACTAACTCTGACCTATATTTGTACTCCAACCGCGAAAGGAATGATTTTAGTGTTTTCCAAGTAAAAGCTCTTGGATAGATTCCAATCCCTTCGTATTAAAAGACATCTATCTCTATCTTCTGGAGCGATGTTTTTCCCTCCAATCATCGATGAGACGAGGTTCAAAGTATATTTGAAAATCAATTGTCACGTAACAATTATATCTCACTGGTCTTAGAGTAAATAAAATAAGGTAGAATAAGTAATAAAAGTTTGACAGTATTTACAAGCGAATTTCTAAATTTTAATAGACTATACCTGTTTTCATTTTAATAATCGTAACTTTCATGTTCGACGCGTTTGAATGAGATGCAAAGCGTGCGTGCGCTTAAATAGAAGTGACGTAGTACGTATTCTCATTTAGAATGTATGAATGGAGCCAGTTAGATCTCTTAGTGCGCGATCCTGCGATGCTCTGGAGGAAGACAATTAATTTCTCTGCAGTCACGTGCCAGCGTAAATTCGTAGTAGAGGCAGGTCATGGTTAAACACTGATTTTGGCTGAATTAGAGCTTTAGGAAATTTCAAATACTACGGTAATTTAAGAATCAGATAGGGTTCTTTAATGCTATCCTTTTATAGACGATAGTTTAGCTATGCATTTCATAACTAATTTTTTCCCATGCATATGATATAAATGCACATCTTATAGCTAGCTATGATTTATCAAAGGAGAGACAGTAAGTTTCGTTCGATTTATCAAAAGATAATATTAAATTAAATTCAACTTTTTTGTATCTTTAGGTAAATTAATTATAAATATTATAAGAAAGTTTCTTAAGAATTCCTAATATCCCTATATAAGATGAGAGCGAAATAAACGGAATTCTACGTGTAAGATAAATTTACGAAAACTCAAAATTTTCACGAGTACATTTAACTTAAAAGTTCAACCTAGATGTAAATAAATAAAATTCCTACGCCACCTTATTATGCGAAATTTAACTTATAGTTGAAAATACTGAAAGTAAAGGAAATATTCAACAAAGATAAATTACTTCATTCTCTTGGTGGTATGCACACTTCACGCATTTATAAAAAAATCTTTAAGCTTTCTTTAATCGCTCACAATTTCATTGCATTAGAATACATTTTAAATAGCAGCATTTCAAATGTTAGCAGACTTTAACAAGAATACTTCTTACGTTTTAATTAAACATGCTACCATGTCGCATAACTTTTATTTTAAGCTACATTTAAGTATCGAGATAATTTCAAAATACGAAGCAACGAAAGGCACAACAAACGGCTGTTAAAATTCGAGAGGAAAAGATAAGAATAAAATAATTCGGAATTAAATCCAATGCAGAGTGTTCTGCCAAAAATATCGATTGGTGCATTGAGCGCCTCTCGAGTTTCCCTTCTTTTTTTCAACTGCTCATTGTTTTCTTAATTGCGTTCACGCTCTCTGTCTCTCTGCATATCGCTGGCGTCAAATTAATGACGGAAAAGAGGAAATAAGTTTCCCATTCATTCGCGCGATTAAAGGATTATGCGGCAAAGCGATATAAATGGGGCCAATAAAAGTTGTTGGATATCGTTTGACCTTAATTAAAACCTGTAATAATTTGAAAATTAAAATACGACGTCGTCCATAATTGTTATTTCCGTTAAGTATAATGAATAAGGATCATACATTGGCTTAGTATAATAACCAATCAACCGTCTGTGAGATATCCGCAACACTAAAATAGAGCGCATATATCTATATGCCGAATTATCTTTTAGAACTGGCTTCGAAGGTTTGGAAAATTTTGCGAAGTTCTAAACACTACGTTAAAGGGTTTAAAGTCTTAAAACTTGAGCGTGAAGGGACAGCAATGTAGCTAGAAACGTTTTCCTCAGAGTATCCTATCAACAGGTATCGATCAGTGATATTGTTCAGCGATGTTTATAATTAAAATCGTTCAGTGGAAAATTGATGTTCGGAACTGAATTGATATCGAAGGCAAGTAAATCGATTTCTACTCGTCGGACCTTTTGCCTAGAAGATTTATTCCCTCGAACGAGCCCAAGCATAATACTTAAACCTTAATATGACTACGTGTATTATTACGGAGCGATTTCCTGCTTGTTTTCTTTCCATTCTTTTAATGCAATACATCGTTTAATTTACTTAACTAGTATATTAATAATAGTGTTTTCTTTTCCAGGTTCATGTTGTTCTCATTCGAGAATGTTTGAAGAATCTTCTTGAAGATCTCCAAAGTTGGACATCTGCCTCTACTTGGAAATCGTTATTTCAACGTTAACAACCATCTGTGAGACAATCAGAAGTGTTTCTCTTCGAGAAACAGTTTTAAATAACACGATGTTAATAAGCAATTGAACGAAACCAAGTTTAGAATTAGGGTTCGGTCATCAATCCAATTTGTCTCCTAAAAAGATCGTGCAGGAATGTAAAAAAAATCACATTATTTTTAAGAAATGAATTGTTCGATATTTTGGACATTTCTTTCTGAAACATCGTTCGCAATACTTTCGGCACCTTTTAAACTTGGGATCAAGTCACTATAGCAATCATACACAGAGCTGTTCCAAGGGGAGAATGCTAATTTGCTCTAGGGAAAGGGACCTACAAGTTACAGTTTAGAGATTTTCTACATTTTGAAAGCACAACGAATATTTTTTATACCGTACCTTTAAATAGGAACCGTTAGTATTTGAATGAATGATGTACATTTGAGTGCTTTTGAGTAAAAACAATCAAAAGTCAATAATTAAGGACCAGCGTTTATCCATAGTCTGAAAAGTCTTTCGAAGTAGCATCGCTGACCAAGTCGATGAAATAAATGTATATAATAATTTGAAGACGTAAGAATAAGATTCGCTTCTTCTAAAAAAGACCGTACACGTATAATGAAAACTACTAGCTGTAATTCGGCGTCGTTTGAAATGGATATCTCCGAAGAAGGAAAGCGATGAATAGCACGTGAATATAACATCATTCGAGGACAAGAAATACGAATTAATCTATAACGGATTCGGATCAACATTCACAATGGCAGCCGCAATGGAAGAACCGATGACCGACGATGTTTTCGAGTCACCGGAGGAACAAATGTCTTATAATGAAGAGCCGCAGACACAGCCTTGGGAAGAGGTGCGGCAAAAGAAGAAGGTCCCTGCTTTCTCTGTCGGTAAGTATATGTTGCGACTACTTTGACCGTGGCATAGCATTTGAAAGAAAATGACTATGCATAGGTTAACAATGAATCCTATATGATTCTAGTTACACTTCAAAGAATTAAAGTTTGGTACGATGTTTGTGTTTTACATATCACCTGACGTTAGCAGAACGCGGTAAGATACGTTATCTGTTAAACTTAAATGTATACGTGCTCCGAAATTTTCTTTTATATCGGTAATGATTAGATGAATATTGGGTAATGGGTGATTGTTGATGATATTATATTGATTATAATGAGTATTTAGGCATCGGGTTGATCAATTATTGTAATTCTAAAAAAATTATTAACTTATTGATCATAATGATCGCTTTTTTAACGACAAAAGTCAACTATAGACTTACGAGGATATAGTCAGATGAAATGATGATCGATTTTTAGATATGGATTTTCATTTTTTGAGCTTGTAACTGGTAAAGTATTGATTAGTATGCTAATATAAAATACCTTTCGTAAAAGTGAAGATAAGATATTTTAGATTATAATAACAGAATTGTATCGAAAGATTCATGGAATCAAACAATAATTCTTGATAAGCTGATATCTTTGCCAATTCCATTCATTGGTGATGGATTTTATTACAATGGCATTCTATTTAATGCGATAATGCAGCATTTGCTAAATTTTTAGAATTTGCCTCGAAGGGGGAATCGCAAGAGGTACTCTTAGTACAACAAGTATAGAGGTATACTCTGCGTAAATAAATTTAAAACTCGTAAATCTCATATTTTACTAAATAATGGGTCAATTGGAAGAAGCAAGAAAAGTCTCCAGCATCTAGTTTTAAAGTTACTTATTAGCTGCAAAAATGCCTATCAACTTATTTGTTTTTAAGATTTATCCTCGTCAGTAGAATATTTTGTTGAAACCAGCTTAAACAGGGTAATGGAAAATATATCTGTTAACTATTTAGTTAATTTTGGTTAAAAATTAAGAAAGATCAGAAAAATAAGATAAACGTTCAAATACGATACTAGTTGAGAATCCAAACTATTGCGTCTGATCGTTGGCATATTAAAAAAAGGACTCATAATTCACTTACCAAATTCCAGCACTTAACATTAATTTGGCAGATTTTCTGTAAATTTCCTTGGGTATATCGCCAGTGCCTCTGATGACTTTCTAAGAAAAGAATTAATCAATTAAATTTAAATCTCCTGCTAAGACTCTAGCTTTTAAAAATTTAAGCAAAATCATCTTATGTCTATCATTCACAAAAATGTTTATATTTCACTAAGTATTTGAACAAAGGTAGTTCAAGATCAGAAGATAATCTTTGAATCTTGTTCCAACTAATAATTATATAAATATTATTTGTATTCCTATTCTTAGTGTTATTAGGAGGTATGGGCAATAATATCCTCCGCTTGAAGTAGAAGCAGTATCTGTTTATAATTATTTACCGTAATTCAGGTTTACGCAGCATTTCCAAAGATTTTGAGAGCGACTTCGATGACGATGAGTCAGAAATGGTCGACCCACCGACGAGCAGTCTCACTGCTGATGCCGTGCAGAACATGGCACCCTCGCCCACTGGTTACAGGGATTACAAGCCTCCGACGGACATAATTCAACTGCATAACTCCAAGGTAACGAACGGACTGCCGTGGAGCGAACTGAAGGAGCAACCAGTTCATAAGGTAAAGTCTTGCGATCTTCTACGCGAGGAGTACGCACAAGTTCCATTCATAAACTGATCGCTTATCATCATTACAGACTATCCTCTTAGGAGACAGTGGAGTCGGTAAGACGTCGCTCCTTGTCCAGTTTGATACGGGAAAATTCCAAACTGGAAACTTTTCAGCCACTGTCGGCATCGGATTTACTGTAAGTTGATATCAGACACAAAATTTTATATGTAATATGAGTATCAGTGGAAATATAGATTGCCTATTAACTCTTTCTTGTAAAGGTGAATTAAAAATTTTGAGCTTACTATAAATAAAATTACAATACACTATAAATAATAAATCCTGATTTTTCTTGAGAATTTAAATTCTTTATAATCCTAGCTCTAATGTTCTATTTGAACCTGTTTTCTTTTTCAGAATAAAGTGGTCAATGTAGACGACAAGAGTGTAAAGCTGCAGATTTGGGACACAGCAGGACAAGAGAGATTCCGGAGTGTGACACATGCTTACTATAGAGATGCTCACGGTGATTAATCTATGAGAATAATAATAACTTCTATAATTTATTGTTGTTCCTATGATATTTTAAATAGAATAATGATGCCTCAGATGCTACTCTTGGATACAGCTCACATAACTAGTCTTATAAATCATCTATGAAATAGCTGACATTAGTCATTTAGGGAAATTAGAATATGAATAATTCAATTAAAAATTTTAACTATATGTAGTGTTGATATTTTGATGTTTCATTACAGATATCATGGATTTTAATTGCTCAATAATATAGTATAATTTATAGTATAATAAATACAAAGTATAATTTGAATTTAAAATTTACTTCTTGGATTGAATAATTTTTATGAATATGTAATCAAATAAAATCAAATTTTTCTTGGCAAATGAACTACTTATATTTTTCCTATATTTGAGATGGTATAAATGATCATGTAAAAGATAGATCTGATAAAGAACCTATTTTATCAAATTAAAACCTTTTATATTCTAATCTACATAATAAGAGAGGGGTACAATGGTCTATAAATCATCAAATCAAAAGCAGAGAGTATGTTATACTAATTAATTACAATTTTAATTTCAGCTCTGTTGCTTCTATATGATGTAACAAATAAAACCAGTTTTGATAACATCCGAGCTTGGCTAGGAGAGATCCGTGAATATGCCAATGATGAGGTGGTTATAATGCTCATAGGTGAGTAAAAATTTTGTTTGACTTCCATTCAAAAAAAAGGCTTTCATAACATAAACTATTTCAGCAAAGTGGAAGCAATCAATGAAATTCCACTTCTTAGGTTAAGTGTAATTGTAAATTATAGCTCATATGTAATCAAGTTTTAGCAAAGTATGGAGTATTTTTAACTTTCATTGTATTGTTAAAAAAGAAAGTTTCACTTACTTGAAAGTTTTTATAAAATATATATTAAGACTTGAGTTGTTAATTTGAATCCAAACATTGTTGACGCATTGTAGTGTTATTTGTTTTCTGTTCTGAAAAGAATAATATTCAGTAATGGACATACGAAAGGCAATATCGTAGAGGGAGAAATATTCTCAATATACCTTTTTACAGATTTTATTATCACTATCAATGTAGTCAACCAAAATGAACACAACTAGTGGAAATAAAATAACAATAAAAGTTGTGGACATTCCTGAGTTTTTCTTTCTTTCATAATTAAAGGAGCTTACAACTGGTGAGAATGTCAATAAAAAATATTATTATTAAATGGTTTTATATAGGGCTCTATAGAACTGAAATGTTTCAAATCTGTAACTTATAAACAGTATCATACATAAATATACATATATAATATAAATTATTGTGCCCAAAACAGATAGAAATTTTCATAATCTTAAAAGCATTAATATATTATATTATGAATTTTAAAAATTCAAATCTAAACAGATTGAGTGTAACTTGTAAACTGAATGATTTTTGGAAATTTCCCTATACTTAGGCAATAAAGCAGACTGCAGTTCTGACGACCGTGTTGTCTCAGAAGATAATGGCAAACGAGTAGCACGTGAATATGGAGTAACTTTTGTTGAGACCTCTGCTAAAACTGGAATGAATGTGGAAGCAGCATTTTTATCAGTTGCCAGGTAAGAATCATATTAAATTCAAATTTCTTTAAGAAATGGTCATGTATTTTACGGGATTGAGTTTCCTCTATGACATAGTAAGTTTCACTTACAAAATAACCAATATAAAAATAGGCATACATGAGAATGAACGTAATACTCTTTGTTTAATAAAAATAAAAGCAATTAAATCACACATTTGAACTTATTTTTGGGTCATATTTATTTTCACTTTGCACTTTGATTAAAAAACATTTGAATATCTGAATTTGTATTTGGTTCCGTCTGTTACCATGAGTAAAATCTTAAATATTCTATATTAATAGATGTTTATTCTTTGACCTATTAATGTAAATAAATCAACTTTTAACAAAATTTCATTGTGATGTACAATCAATACCTATGTGTGAATGCATTTAAGTAGAAAAGAAACTGGATAATTCATTAAAACCACTTGATCCAATAATTAGCTATGGAGAAATGGTTGGTTAGTTCATCATAATACCAAATTATACTTTACTGCTATCACTCTATAATGAGGCCTTTGATTTTTGAAATTCTCATCTGAATATATTTTGTTGTAATATTGTTTTATACATTCTTGATATATTATGCATCAATTAAGAAAACCCTCTTCACATATACTTTTGTAGAAGTCAGCAAAGAATTTTATATTAATCTTGATAAATGAAAAAATTCTATCTTCTTTCTTAAAACAGAAAACTTTCCAGTAATTATGACATGCAAGCTGCTGCTGAGAATGAACAAGTTGCTCCTCCTCAAACAAATGGCATCTTCACTCAAGAATCCAGCAAACCATTCAGCCTACAAGACTTTGTTCAAGAACAGGCAAGCAGAGGATCATGTGCTGCATGTAATGCATGAAACACCAATATCTGATACAAATAGAGTGCCTGAAGTTAGCATTCTGGTTACTAAATGATATTCTATAGTAAATCCAATATCATACTTAACAGTTAAATTGTGGCACAATGTACATCTCATGACATTTAACTTTAGGTAAAAGACTGTTCATTTATCATTTGTGCAATTAAAATAAAATGGTTAAAAATCGATGCTAACAAAATGATTTTTGTTAACAAAAAGCATAAACCCAAAATCAGATGAATACTCGAATTCTGGAAAATATTATCCGATAGATGAATTGGATATTTGTTAACTAAAAGATCAAAAACTGTTCTTTAAATTGGAAAAATAAGTGTTATATATAAAAACTGAAGGAATTTGTATAATAAGTAATAACTCATATAGTTAATACATTTTACTGAATATCTTGAGTTGTTATAACACTACATGTAAATATCATTGATGATTATTTGAATTATAGTTATGACTATGTTGAAGATATGACTGCAGGCAACTTAATTTCAATTGTACCTAAGCAGGCACTAATTTTTAAAAGAAGATTTTAGGAATCAAGTAAATATATTTATTTAAAAAATTAAAGAATGACATTAAATATTTTCTTCCCTCATTGAGGGAGAATAAATAAAGGTTATTCATTGGAAATAAAGTGACAGAAGATGGAAAAATAATAAAAATAGTAAAGCAATGAATAAAATTAATAATGGAAAATAAAATCAATTCCTGTGAGATGTGTGAAGGATGTTATCGAAAAGAATCTTGTCAAATTTAGTAATATACTTCAACAATAGAAAAAAACTGACCATGAATGGTCAATAAAATACTGCAATTGTGGTAATATGTCATACATTCTAAATAAGAGAAATAATCAACAACTTTCTACTTAAGTACTCATCTGAGATGATAATTACTGTGATTAGTAAACTTCGATTAAGAGAAAACAAAGGGTAACCTGATCAAAAGTTCTGGATACAAGAATTAATTTCTAAAACAGAATGAAGTTTCTAGAGGCAAATAGTTGAAATCCATAACAAATCATGTGCAACATATTATTAATTTTATTAAGTCTCCTCTCTCTGTCAAAAAACTGACAGAATGATTTTAATTTACGAGGTTTATAGATAATTAAATTAGCTGTAGTGAAGTATACTCATATAATGGAGTAAAAATTATTCAAACGATACAATATTTATCATGTTATGCTCAATTTATTTCAAAATGTCCTTAGGCATTTTGAGAAATCTATTATACTATATCGTTGTACTATTAGCATGAAGATTCTATTGTAGAGTAAGGAATTATTTGATGAAATCATTTACAAAGGAAAGTCGATTCTATTATTTCACTTTATATCACATGATTGGTGGAACAAAATACTTTTATAATATAAATGTAAATTCTTCAGCCTTTTAATGAGAAAATATTTCATTAGAATTTATGAATCTTATAATATTTTAATAGAAATTTAACAAAAAAATTTAATTTAAAAAGATACATGTATTATCTTGAATTTTCATTCAAGAATTTTCACTAAATCATGATTCTGGTTATCCAGGCATAGTTCTAAACTAGGAATGTTTTACAAATTTGTAGCCTTCAAATCTATAGAAGTTTGAGGCATCAATGTTATTCATTAACAAAGGATATTGCTCTATAAAGAAAACATATTAAATGTATATCCATCATTTTAATAGAGATTTTAATATACAAAATACATGACAATTACTTTGAAAGCACCATACAAAATCAGCTGTATGTATCTAAACTATATATGCAAAATATGTCCAAAAACTATGACAATAAAGTAGTCTCAGCCAATGCGCTCACCAGCATAAATGGCGCCAATAAATTTTCCAATGACACACATCCTAAGGCAACAATAAAAAAATACCTCTTTGGCACAGTTTTTAGCCATAAACCTTCCATGCTTTGAATTAAAAAGAATAAACAATAAAATTGTACTCAATATAAAAAGATAGGATGGTATAAATCAACAAGCTGGAGATTAAGGCACATATTAGATGACATTTTGAGCAGTTAATATTTAGTAATATTTTATTTTAACAAATGCTTAAGTCCAAGATTAAAACCTGGAGCAATCTTAAGCTCTATATTATTTTAAGGAAATTTACAACAATAACAAAGTGGAAAGGCACAATTTAGTAGCTATAAATAGCCAACAATATTATTATGATATAATTCACAGATAAAATTTTTCATTGAATAAATTATAATAAATTAGATACCTAGTCTATTCCACCATAGGATTAGACAGCACTGAACAAGAAGATTGGAAGAAGCAAGTTGAGTCCTCATTTGAGATTCTCAGAAGGGTTATACATAGAACTGAATCAAACATTTTTCCTTTACAGTATTTCTAACTGCCATCACCAACTTCTATCACAGTTGTTTATAATTTCAAAGTAAAAAACAGTCCGCTTTGAAAAATGCTTCTTAAGAATGGTTAAATAATCAAAGATATGCTGCCATAAAATGAGCTGCAATATGATATATTTCTAAGTAATATATATACTCATAATTTAATGCACTTAATTGAAAGATGCCAAATATAATCAAAAACATATATTTCTATATGAAGCATTTACAACTGTAGATCACTAGAAACAGATGAAAAGTATTGTAAAATTTATGAATTTTATGTAGAGGTTGACATTGAAGAAAACCATATATTGAATAGCAAAGGATCATGAGGAAGGAAGAATATACGCGTAAAGTACAAGACCCTTTTTCATCCAGAGCAGTCAGCCTCCGATAGTAAATATTACAGCTTTTGCCTTAGTAAAAATGTTTCTTAAGTGTACTTTAAAATATAAGTCATTTTGATAAAAATATTAGAAACAAAATAGTTTCTATGATAACATGGAGAATAAAATATTGAAGGATATTGGTACATCACAAGATTAATAAATCAGATGTTGTCCTTTAAACTAATTCACAATACAAATAATTGTAAATTCTATTTTAGCTAATTCATATTCAATATGTTAATAAAAACACAATAATGAGAGGTTATGGTTAATGCATCACCGTTATCCTTCAGATAAAAACCGTAAGATTACACCATGTTCACATCAAATGTGAAAAATAAGTAATTGTTTATGTATACATTCATATGTACACACTAACAATTAAATAAATACAATTATTTTTCACTTAAATGATACAAGACACAATTTTAAAAATTTTTCAAATGCAAATTAAAACAGTTACTAAAAAATTGAGATTACTTTGGCACAATTTCGCATTTTTTGAGATATTAAACAAGAAATAATACGGAAAAAGGAGGTAGACAAAACTTAACATTCAATAAATATTTAGTATAATTTAAAGGATAAAGAAATTATATCTTTAAATTTCCACAAACTTTGTATATATATAATTATACATGTGAGATTAAAATTACATAAAGACTCCTTAAGCAAGCCCTTAACAGAAGACTAGAGAAATTAACAACTGAGAAGATAAAAATACTTCAAGTTGAAGAAAATCATGTTAATTGTTTGTTTGGAATACAGGCTCTATTTAGCCTATTAGTGATCATTACTTGAGGGGTAATAATACATTACTGCTGGTGCAGGCAGTTTCCAACTCGCAGCCCGCACCTCAACCAACTCTAAAAGAGTTCTCCTGTTCTTTGGAATGCGCACCACATCAAGGGAGAGGAGCGCATCCCGAACGGAAGCCATCAAAGATAGCATGCGCTGGGGCTGTTCTCGCTCCAGATCACTACCAATGCACATTATTATAATGAAGATAGAATCAATCTGAAATTAGAAAATAAAAGAAATAGTCAAACATACAAATTTTCATGATATCCCTCTTCAATGTAGACAGGCAACTGAGGTGTGATTCCTATGATGACCCACTAGGTCTCTACTTATTTGACTGACTTTGAGTCTTGTAAGATACCAAGAGTGGGCAAGATATCAGGTTAAGGTATATAATTGTATTCACAAGACTGCTATTTATATAAGGATTTTAGTCTAGGAGTGTTTAGGTAAGAGCTTATTATTCATTGGACCTAGGGAAGATGATCTTCATAATGGTAATGATCATGCCAAACGAAGCCCATGCACAACTTATTCATGGCATATCCTTGGCACAATTGCATGAATAAGCTTAATATGCAATTATATATTTTATATAGTTAAATATACAATAATCACAAACCAGTGGATAGAAAGATGATAAGATTTAGAAAAAGTGTTCATAAAGAGCCGTAATTCAATTATAAGATTCAATATTTAAAAATAAATATTTTATTTGTTTTTCATTATTAAAGGTTTATAGAAACATTAAATGCTTTTACCTCAACCAGAGAATTAAGAGCTGCTGGTGTATCCAGAGAAGACAGAAGGCAACCATGCATTAGACCCAGTAAGAACATATCAGGTGCTACTCCCTCTGTCTTGGTCTGCAGCTGCAATTCACGTCGCTTGAGCTGTAATTTTTAGAGCAATGAAACTTTATTGATATCATTATGGTATAAATAAGAGTTCATGGACCATATTCGTAAATGGAAATTAAAAATCTGGGAGGAACAGGACTCAAATCAGTTATTCTGATCTTGTCAGATGTTCAACACACTTTAAATTTTGTTTTGTTTCACGTTGCATTAATTTTTTTTGCAAATGTTTTTGCTATAATCTTATCTTCGGATCGATTATATAAAATAGAAATAAATAGTGTGTCATTCTCAATTCCTAACCTGTTGGTACATTTCATTTAGAAATGAAAGAAAAGACAGCCACTTTGTAGCACTTCCTGGTGATGTATTGGATCCCTTCATGGCCAATTGCATTTCTTGTTCCCTCTGTCTATACCATTGGAGACATGTATTCAAGAGGCTTTCAAGGAACGTCTCTTGTTGGCGTTCTTTCTGTAAAGGAAAGTAAAATTATAATCCCACTCTTAAGGATTAAACATATTGCTGTTTTAATGAAGAATTTATCCTTATATTAGAAAACTTTCAATACATAAGAAAGTGATATTGTTAAGTATGGGTACTTCAAATATTTTGTCATACAAGTCCTAATTATACTTTACCTCAACAATAGTTATGCAGAGCTTTGCAGCAGGTAAGGCATACTTTCTGTCTTCAGCAATTCTATCAAAAATGTTTCTAACCAGCTCCATTAATGCACGAGCTGGCAGCTCGTTTGGATCTGTGAATGTGAATGATTTTTTAAACCCGATATTTTGTAGATCATCAAACACTTATAACCATCTATACATGATCTTTCTTAATCTAATAGTTGAATCTGCATGTAATTTAGACAGAATTAAGGGATAAAAAAGAAAAGGAACCCAAAGAAACTTATCTAGCATTTAAAACAGAAGCAAGTGAACAAAAGAACAACTCTCTTCACTCATCATTATATAAATCAATTTTCTATTAGAAGAGATAGTAAAATAATAATTCTAAAATAATAGTAAAATGATATTCTATATAAACTCATATCTCCATTTCTTCAAAGTACAAAAATTAATGGAATAGAAGAGGTTATAGGAGTAACATTATAAATAAATAATCAAACTCATGAGCTCAGATAAATAAAAATTACTATGAATGTTATTTACCTTGAACTGCTTGACGAATCATAGACTGTACCTGTGGGGAGAACGGGCCAAGGTCAGGGGCTTCTGGACATGGGGCAAATTCAGTAGCAGCACTCATACTCTTACTTCGTTTGAGTCCCACAAACAAAGGAGTCTGAAAAATGTAAATAAAACTTATAAGAGAACTGAATTCTTCCTAATAAAGATATTTGGTCATTATGGTGCCGAATATTATCATCAAAACCTTTTTCAGATACATACAAATGCCAATTACTTATTCTCAGTTTATAACAGCTGACAGAAGAAAATTACACTTCAAGAATAATTTTAATATCTGAAAGACAAATTTATATATTTAAATAACAAAATACATTGTAAACTATTTTATCAGACTAAAGAGTAAAGATGCTTAATATTGAGTTATCAGAAAATAGCATTTAGTCACAATTTCATAAAAAATTAATCAGAAATTGATTATAAATCAGGACTTTTTAATTAAATGAAATAGTCATAAACAATAAAAGGACCCAAAGTAATGGATATATTTTTGTTAAGTTTGATAAGTTTTGGGCACATAAGTCTTTTTCAAGAATAATAAGCAGTAATTAATAAAACATTTACCATCACCTAACCAAAATTTTTGAAAAACCCTCAGTTTCCTAAATCAAATATAAGGATGAAGTTAGTTAATTTGGCAGGTGAAATAAATAAATTTTGTGGAGCAGAAATACATACATAATATAAATATAAATAAAAATAATTACATTATTTAGTAAGATTATTTTTGGAAAGCAAGAGAGTCAATGCATAACTTTCATGGTTAGATAATCTGATTAAAGATATCCACAGCACAGTTAATTATTAGGAACGAAATGGAGATTTAATTTAATTTTGAATTTTTATAGAAACTAATTTTCATATCCATTAAGACATAATTTTAATGAATATATGTACCTCCACAATGTCCGGAAAATTTGCCTATTTAAAACAAATACTAAAATTCCCTGAGAAGATACCGAGCATTCTATGTCAAGAGATGAATAAAATTTGAATTTTTAAACTCTAAATTTAGAGCGATATTGTTTAGGAATCACACTCAGGAAAACTGTTAGGAAAATTTAATAATCCCTTGTTTGCGTACATTTAATAATACTTACAATGTCAGTAACAGATTTTTATAAAATAGAATGAGAAATCCAACTGAAGCCAAAAAAGAGAAAAAATCTGTCTCTACAACATTACTTCCACTCATATATTCTCGACTTAAATGAATTATACAATGATCAAATCAATAATATAAAAAAGACTTGTGAAACAAACCATATTCAACTTCTAAATAAATCGTTATAATTTTTCAGTAACTTGAACAAAATTTATTGAAATGAGTGTAATAAGAAGAGGAGAATATTCATTTGTAGAATCTAATATAAGTTTTCTATGTTCTTATTTTTACTTTTATCAACAATACGAAAGGCTCATTTTATAAATTTTGTTGTACCCTTTTCAAATGCTTTTCTTCAGTCAAAATAATCAATGGATATTTTCCAAATTATTTGTTAAGGTGATGTTTTAAAGTTTATGCATCCAATTCAATGAATGATATTATTTTTAGAAATTAAAATAATTTTAACTGAAAAGTGTGAATCTTGAGAATCCTGACATTGTATACAAATAAGGAATATGCAAAGTTAAAAAACTAATCAAACTTCAAATTTCACATTTCCAGTATTCATATATGTCAAAAAATATACAAATACTGTCAATGCTGTGATATTGAGAAGATAAATTTTCAGCAAAATCTTTCAAAATTGATATTTTGTTATGCTTTAATTTGCACTGGCTGATTAAGACTCTGAAGTTATTAATTATGGTTCTAATATTTGAAAATAACTTTTTCTAAGTTTTATTTTAAAAATTTATTTAATCATACTGTATGTATGGGTATTTTAAAGTAGAATATTTATTTCAATATTATTTTTTAGAAAGTTTTCATAAAAATTTTCAAAATAGGTATACAGATTATGATATGAAATTAAACAAATTAAATTATCATGGCAATAGCATTTTCATTCTATGAGAAAAATATTTTCAGGTATATCAGAAAAGCATTTCCACATTGCAGAACTCAAGCGAATATGTGCAAAATGAATGCATGAAAATGAGTTACATCTTGGTTTTAATGCAATTATGGTTTGAATACTAAAAATAATGCAACTAAAATTTTCACATGCAAACACCAGCTTTCCTAATCTGTTTACTAAGGAGCATTATTAGTATGTCAGCATTGTTAAGTGAATGATGCAGCGGTAGGTTTTATAAAAAAAACCTGGTATGCAGATACCCTGGAGAGTATAGGCTGCACTTCTACTTGGGATGCTTGTCCTGTATGTTGCTGACCTTGGTTCTTTTCTCTCTTAATATTGCTTGAAGACATACTTTCATGTCGAGAGAGATGTTTTTTCCCCATCTTGAGGAACAATAAAATCTTTTAACTATTGAATGTGGTTTTTTGAATGACATTTAGATTAACATTAAGTGAAAAAATTTTCATTAATGAAATATTGCTGATAATTCCAAACTTTAAGGCACCATTATTTCACTTCTAAAATTAATTTAAATATCAATGAAGAATTATAGTTATTGTACAGTTCATTTAGAAATTTCAAAATAATACATATCTGACACAAAAAGAAATTACAAATAAATTGGATTTGCATTCTTTAATCAAAACTTTTTGGTATAGGCAAAGATAAGACCAAATTATAAAATGATAGACAAAGAGATTTGATATAAGAAAAATGAGAAAAGAATAGTGTTATAAAAGAATGAACAACTTTTAATGCTAAAAAAGTTGATGATGTGGAAACAGAAAATATTTCTACAAGATATTCTCTAAATTATATCTTATGATAAAAGATGCAAACACAATATAAGATTATATTGTATTTAGAAAATAAAATCAGGAGAGAAAAGAATACCTCTTATACAATGTTTACTCAACTACAAGGAGAATAAAATTGGACAGAGCAATCAATGCTCGACGTAAATAAACTGAACAGAATACATTTCTACACAACTCATTACTTTCAAGATGATATAATTTTAGTTTATTGATACTGAATGAAATCTCAGATTACTATAATGAAAAAATGCATTTTTTAAATTTTTTAACTACAGCGAAGTTGTCTACCTTGTGCTTTTGCTCCTGTTTAATTTCTGATAAGAAGTGCACAGCTCTCTGGGGAAGCTGTTGAAGAGCACTCA
Source organism: Pantala flavescens (assembly GCA_020796165.1). Lineage (NCBI taxonomy): Eukaryota > Metazoa > Arthropoda > Insecta > Odonata > Libellulidae > Pantala > Pantala flavescens. The sequence continues at coordinate 13,072,074 of CM036879.1, read as the reverse complement.
GGTCTCCACTACTTCTTGACAACGAAAGATGAGCTGTACTCTTCTTTTTTGAAGGTTTGGAAGATCCATTGGAAGATGATGAGGAAGACGATGAAGAAGAAGATGGCCTTTGCAAAACACCTCCTGAGTGCAAGGCAATGCTGCCACTTGACCTTTAAAGCACAAATTTGAGAAATAGCTGAGGGCTGTACCAGTATATACCAATGAATTTAAAAAAATACTAATGGTAAAATCTTTTGTAAGTATATCTTCAAAGAGAAACAAAATATTTTTCATTCAGTAAATGTTTCTTTCTGTTTCACCAATCTACATATTCTTCATTTAATTATAAACTAAAAAATGTGTAATAATCTATCTTTTAAGAACTCATACAAAATACTTTGATTACAGATTACTTTTATTCTTTGTGCCCACATCCCCTTGAAAGGACTCACTTGAGTTCAGATAAATTTCAGATAAAAAGAGTCAAGAGTTTTGATCAATGAATTTATTGCTTATGGTCAGGTGAAATACTTCTAATACTTTGGATGATTAATAAAGAATATTTAGGTTTTCCTTTCTGTTATTTCCATTGATTCAAACTAATGACTTACTTGGAAGTAAGAATGCCAGAAGAATGCTGAGATTGACTGCTTCTTATTTGATGTTGGCTCTGTGACTTATTGGTTGAAAATTCTTTGGCATGAACATTAAGATGGGTAGCAGCACCATTCTGGGAAGAATCATTGTGGAGCCGTGCTGTGAAGGTAAGGGTCATTGTAATTGAAAAATTAATTGAAACTATTTCAATATTTTCAAAATATAAGAAATGAATTTTTAATATCTTTATAAAAGAAAGCTGGCACTTTGAGAACCAATTGTATCATGAGTATACCACAATAATAGTCTTTTGTTCCACATACTTAAGATTCATAATATCCCAAATTGTTAACAAAGTTTGTGATGAATTTCTATCAAGACCTTTTTCAATAAAGAATAAAGAAGAAGAAAAGAGATGTGAAGGCTATGGAACAAGTTTGTTTAAGTAAATAATCAAAGCAGCAAAATGAATATAAACAACCATTTCGATATAAAAAATGTATTCTTCCAAAAGTATAGTTCAAATATATTTGTTTGTTGTAATATACTTTCAAATTGAAAAACATAACTATTATGATCTGTAAATAATAAAAATCACATATTTAATAAATTATGATGATCTAACAAAGAAATAAATAGCTTATGTTCATTTCTCCCTTCTTACTTTCAAGAGAGAAACATAAAAATGTCTTTATTCAAAATGAAATCAAAGTAAAATATAAGGATTGATCTCATTGTTTAGCACTAAGAAGAAAGAAAGTTATTTCAATTGATAGGATGTTATTAATACTTACTTGGAGGACGGTATATTTCTAGGGTGGGCTTCACTCTTTTCCCTGAACTCCCACTGCTCCCCTCCTTCTTCTTTGGACTGGTAGGTTGCTGGCCTGCCATTGACTAAAAAAGAAAAATAAATAGCTATAATAATCCACAAAATTGTCAATAAAATAGGAGAAATTTATGAGACTAAGGATTCACACACTTTCACTTACAATTTCAAGTTATTTCATGCAAGAAAATTATAAGAAGAACTTGAGTTCACATATTTGTAAATATTATATGATAAAAAATTAAGTAAACCATCATTTTTAACTGAAGTAGTCACATAAACACTTCATTAGATCATATCACATTGATCAATTATCAGAAATGTTAATTTCAGTGGAGATATTCCTGAGATACAACACATACATATGTTGGTCATTTGCTTAATCCACAGTAATGTGAAGGAAGATTTACATAGTAGTTACATGCTCAAAATAACTAAATTGATATCCAAATGGCAATAATTAACATGACATGCTTTATTAAATGGCACAATATTCAAAATAAATGCTGATTATGGCATAATTACACATCAACTATCATCAGTGATACTTTGTCTTATGACTGTAGTCTTTAAAATACAATTTACAGATACAAAAATGGATTAAATATTTGTATCATATAAAATATTACAGTTTGGAAGAGAGAGATGGAATATTGTGCAAAATTCCTATGGTATTTTTTCACAGGCAATAAAAATATTCACCATGTAGATTAATGCAATAAATATTAATGATAATAATAATTTTAAAATCCGTAATTTTGCATCAAGGAGTAGTAGTCCCTCCTAAAACAATTCAATAAAGTCAAAAAGGTAAAAGACAGTTTAAAAGGTCATTTTCATCGGCACTACCTATATTCTACAGAGCACAAGTTAATAACCTTAAAGCTGTAAAAGAAACAACAGTGAGCCAAAGCGGATTGAGATACCTATCAATAAGAAACTGTAAGAAAGATCATACACAACTAGAAAAATTGCACGGTTGGATTTCAACAGGAAACAACTGTAGTAATTGCAGGGCCAAGTCACTCATTCAAATCCACAGTAACACACAGAGGGTTTAAAAATGACACATTGTTAGCACTGCTCAACGAAATGCACACAAACTAATCAAGTAGCTAGTCCTGAAGGTTCACAATGTTAGTATTTCATCCTCCGTTTTCGTACCAGACGACATGCAAATACGTCTGAACCGAGCGTAAAACCGATGAGAGATCTAAACGTTTTAACAAACGAATAAATTTATCGGAAGACTTCGCGTCTTCCCACACACAGTCCGTCGCTGCACTGAATGCTGAACCTTTGCTATGTGATGGACGGTCCCCCGTTGCTTCAGCACGAAACTCCTCTCCCTCGAGAAGTCCACCAATTTGGAGCACCTCTTGAGGTCTCCGACAGTCGGGGTGTCCGCCGCCGGGACCTCCGTAGGCACCTCCCCACTCATGGCGGGTCCACCTAAGCGACCGGACATTCCAAATTATCTGTTGCGGCCCTTGATACGTTTTCTAAATCCACTTTCTTCCGCACGATGCGCATCACCTCCTCCGTTCCGATTCATTAAACACTCTCACGGGAACGTAGCATTGAGAGATCGAATATATACAAGTCCTAAGAACGTCTTCAGATGCAACCATAAGGAACATATCCTCACGAGGAAGGTCATGCACAATACACAATACAGACACAATATTGTACGGAGCAATATGGGAAAAAATCGATTAGGAAAAGCCTTAATACGCTGGGTTGGTGTGAAGGAAGACTTATAAATATATAGAAGATAAAAAAAATAGCGTATAAAATAATATTGCTGCAGACAAAGACGTATTTGCTGCTCTTCGTATATGATGTTAGCATAAAATTATTGCATTTAAACGAAGGAAATGGATGAACCCATAGTGAAGTAACGTACTTTATATGGTTTTTGTATATATAAATGGTAATTACGGAGAGAAATCAAACATCATTATAGGAGATTTAATTAGCATCTCACACAGTTTAGATCTTGGATAGCCCTAAATATGGAATTTGATCTTCCGGATGAAAATACAAATAAAGGCAAAGATTATTTTAGCAGCGTACCTAACATACGGTATGTATGCGCTTTCATTTCGAAGCTATTGCATAACTGCATATAGGTTTTTAGGGAGGGCCTTGTTCAAATCATACACATTAACGAAAGTATGCATGAAATGAGCTACTTATCGTTAAGGAAAAATAGAAAAATAATGTTAAACATTTTTAATGTATTAAACGTTCTACATTCAACAAAATTCTTTCAGTAGAAATAAATCTAAAGAGCACCAAATTCAATTTAATCCATGAGTTTTGAGGAAATGCGGAAGAGATTTAATATTGTCACTTCATACGATAAAATTTAATTTCAAATTACTTTAGATAAGGCTCATTTTCGGGTGCGATGAACCGCTGGAAGTGAGAAGAGTACGTGGAAAACGGGCGCGTGAAAGTTGGAAAAGATTCTCGAGATATAAAGAGGATATCAGATGAAAAAGATTGGGGGGATCCGGGAATGCGGAAAAAAACAAAGATGATGATACAGGAATAAAACAACAGGAGGCACGAACTTTTTCACAAAACTGAAAATTTTTCTTTGGCACGAGAAAAGAGGAGAGGTAATTTTGTGATTTAGGTTAGGAGAGAAATTTATATCCGTTGGTATATCGCCTCTCAGAAGAATTCGAGCCTTCACGAAAAGCACAATGTAACGGGATAGATGATTCGCATCATTTGCACCGATACTAATATCGGCATTCATCACGCGACGCAAATACATTAATTAAGGAAAGAGATTCTTTACACGCGCCGACACATGATAAACAACTTAAGGTAAATATTACATTGTGATGAGCACGAAATACTGATAGATGCTCCAAAATGTGTACATTTAAAATTTTAGTGTAAGTTCAACAGATAAGTTCGTTAAAACTATTTTGATCTCATTTCTGATCAGGTATCCGAGCAGTTCCAAAGCGCATGCTGTAAAACCTACGCATTCCTGGATCGAACGAGTCGCGAAGAATTGTTTCCCGTAGCCAAGCAACGATTCAGAATGCTACTTGTTAGCTCTCTTGTCACACCCGTCATTAAGGAGTCGCCAGCAAAGCTTGTTGCGAAATCGTAAATAGCATAATGACAGAACAAAGGAGACTGGGCCTTGAAGAAAGCACTGCATTTGTAGAAAAGGAGAAAGCAAATCTGTTAATTGCACTCACATAAGCATTTCTTCATTCATCATAGACCACCCTTTTGCAAATCAAAAGAACTTTACGTGAATATCTATTACATTCAGCTCTAAGGAAACAAAATATGAGGTTAAGCATAAGAATATACTAGATGGATTCATACAAAACCTTATATAACAGAGATTTAAAAAGAAAAATGCCAATGTAAATACTAATAAATGGGGCATTGAGGACTGCCAATGCAAAAACCAAAACATATAACATTGACTTATTATAATCCGAGAATGTAGGAAAAGAAAATTAAATTATGCGATGAGTAATGCAGTTTACAATACCTTTAGGGCGACGACGGAATAGTTTGAGGGAAGGTGCAGCGATTACGCGATATGGTTTCCGATCACCTTGAAAAGAATTGGTATGACACGAAGCACCCAGCCGATGCATACAGAACGTGAATACGGATACAATAGCTTATAACGTACGCTTTCGATTTCCAATACCCTTTGGATTTCTCTATTATAAGGCGAGTACGACTCCCTCTTAAAGCTCACAGAATAATTAGACGTCCACTTAATGAGATATACTACGAAATAATTGTATTCGAACGTTTCCAAACATTTCAGTTGATACGAAGAATTCTGTTTTACTCCATCGGTATTACCAATAATGATTCATTCGCGATTTTTAATTACAGGCTTGGATCCTGATTCAGAACACATGAACAAATGACTTAATAGATATAATAACGAATTAGCTTACGGCAAATCACAGGTGTAAGTTGATACCAAATAATTCTCGCGTTAACTTTCTCAAACGAGACAATTCTATTGAATTAAATGCTTTTTTAAAAATTCCAAGAATATTCTTTTTACTTTGGAATAAATGATTGGAGCATGATTATATTTTAAGGTATCGACGCTTAATCTTTATTTGTTCTCAAAATTTTGATGTCAACAATGGTTTCATGCTAATATATACACGAATGTTTGACGTACTTAGGCCGTGTGAATTATTGTACGTCTAGTCAGCAGCGAAAACAATTCTCTCGTATGGGTGGTAATTACTCCCTTTATTCTTCTTATTTCCCAGTAGTTAGCATCAAAAGAATTGGACGAATACTCCAGTCAGCTGTTCATGAAAATAAAACAGACACACTCAGGACAGCGCTAATACATCACCATAGGGATTGTTCCCGCTAGAACGGCGGGAGCCTGTGTTATGCTGACGCATCGCATTTTCCTTCTTAATTGGTATGTCGGGCGAAACCAATAACTAGGTCAGAGGATGTTTTCCCCCGATACTTCGATGTGACTTATGTTTTGGACTCAATAGCAAGAGAAAAATAGGAGGAAATGAAATTTTCCACAACCACTGCTACTAAGCTGAATAAAATCGGATTCTTAAGAGAGAAGGAATACGACTGGAAAGTAAGGAAATACTTTTTCATTGCCAGAGACATCTTTGGATCCAGCATCATCGTTTCTCCGAGAGAAAGGTTTCAGACTTCATAAATCTGGTGTACGAAAAAGGAATGGTGCCAATGAAAGGATGAATCATAGCATAACGGTTCTGCAGAAGAATTTTCTCACAGTGACGTTTTGCGTCGCGAAGAGGTTTTTGAGCGAAGAGGAGAACACGAAGGTACGGAAAACAACACTACCACATGGGCTAAAAAAGAGCCGTCGTACACGTAACTATCGAAGGAATGTAGAAAATATTTCGCCACGGAGAGATGATGAAAAAATAATCGTTAATTAATTGAGTCGTTAATCAAAACGTTATTGTGGGCGGTGAGAGGAAATTGGATCCAATTGACCTGGCAGTCGATGTCTTCAGTACATCATTAGCTCTCGGCGAGGCTACGGGGCACTTCTTTCTAGAGCAATTTAGCGGAATAAGACCTTTGGGTGGAGGAATTAAGCGATCTTTTCACTCGTCTATAAAAATAGACCGTTTTATATTCATACCATATGAAAGTAAATAAATCTTTTGACGGATTATTTGAAATTAATAAAAAATGAGAAGAAAGGTTATTTAACCAAAAAAAACTACTGAATATTTTAACGAGTTATATTGTCTTTAAAGATAGAAGGAATTTAAACTATTTAAGTACACTAGACGGATTTTTAAATGATATCTGGATAAAGCTCGCTCACTTGAGATATTTGGAAATAATTTTTGAAGCTAGAAAACAATGTTACGTAAAAACAGGTTTTAATTCCTAAAAAAGAAAATTACGCGATAGGAAGTCTAATTTCGTATATTTAACGCATCATTTGAGAAAAAGATATTAAGCGAAAAAAGATCCTGACGTTCATGTATAACTATTTTCCAAGGTTTTTAATTAGTGCCATTGTTTATTGATATCGATCGGTTTAAGAACCCTCATAATCATTTTTATCACTAAAGAGAAACGGTTGGACTAAGTGTATAAACTTAGAAGTACATAAACGAGGAATTACTCTTATTATTAAGATATAAATATGTTATAATATAATAATTTTAATATCTGTTTAATTTCATTATTTAATAAGGGTTTAATTTATAGCCATACATATATATTATTAACATAGTAATATAATGAATATTATTGTAATATTTTTATTTTAATAGCCTTTCATTGTCGGTATTTGGAGTTTCAAATTACACAGCAATTAGCTTAAAACACGAAATAATATTTTTCACCTAACAGTGACGTCCCACAAAGTTAAGCCAGCACCTGTAGTTAGCATACTTTTCAGGATTCATTTCAAGGTACTATCAGAGGGAGAACTCTTAGATACGTACGAAGAAGAGCTTATCTTGCAATCAAACTTAATGCAAATCCTTCTGCTTTCCAACAGGTTACACTCTGGCATCACCACTTAAATAAACAGGAGTATTAACAAAATCTGGATTGAATGATTCATAAATAATCCCGTTTATAAAATTCCGAGCTACGTGGTCATCAAGCTGGTTATAATTAGCATATTCTTACATCAGAATGATTAACCGAATCGAATACTTGAAACACTTTTGAACTTACAACCAGCTGTTCCTAAAAGAATGATTTACTCGCACTACTAACATCCATAACCGGTATCATTTACATAATTTTTCCCAAACGCTGCGCTTGGATTGCATATTACCCACTGAAAACAATCGCAGAAAATTTGCATATAACGTTTTAATGAGTCTTTTGAAAAATGAATTACGGTAAATTTTTATTTTTTGATTACATACTTATTACATAAATAAGTATTTCGTATTATATAATTATCTTAAACGATATGACATGCTGAAAGGATATTTTAAAATTTAATTATGGTATTTTGGTGAATTATTTTTTGCTCAAATGGTAATGTATAGTTATTATTACTTATAAGAGTACAAATCAACAGACTATTTCGTTCTTCTAAAATGTAAAAAAACGAACGACAAGAAATTACAAACAAGCTATCGTTTGTAAGCTGCACGTTGAAAATGAAACAATTTAACATATATTATTGGAAATTTATTCACTCCTTTATGGCAACGAACAAGAATGTGGCGATTTTTACCTTAGTAAATAACTTAGATAAGTATTAATGGAATTAAAACAAAATAATGATAAAATTTAACAAAGACTTTGCAATGTCATCTTTATAAGTTTATTCGTCATACAAAAGCATAGAGAAATTCACGAAAGTTTCCGAGAACGAATTTGGTGCATGTATGTCAAACTAAATATATATCACCCCCCGTTACGTACACCCTAAGGAATCAGGAGAATTTGAAATGACCCGAGAGAATATATTTACTTTCAAATTCTGCAAGAATTAACTACTTGAAAAAATAAAAGAGGGACACACAGACAGCTTTTAATCGTATTATTCGAAGAAGAAAATATACCTCTATGATCCTGCCAGAGGTGATTTAGACTGTATTTCAAAATATACTAAAAAGCTATAGTTGAATGTTTCTTCCGACGTACAATGTCTTCAATTCTTACATTATTATTAACAATAAACATCAACGAATATAACATTGTCCTCAAATATCAACTACGACTTGTTCAGTAGGTGCTAAATACAGAATCCATACAAGTAAGTATTTTTACGTAACGTTTGTGCCAACATTTTCAACGATAATAAGCTAGAATAATCCTGTTATACTTCTCCCGTAGATCCCATAATGATAAAGCGCATACTCATTAAAAATATGCAACTTTTAATGAAAAGCGAAGGATAATCTATAAAAAGTATGAGAATCCGTTGAACTCTCTCAGGAGTATTATGCGAAGAAATTTCCAAAAGAAGCCAGGCAAGGATAGGATTTTCCGAATCATCAAGAACCTCTGGTTTCTAGGCTATTTGCGTGACAAAAGAGAGGAAAATTCACGAACCGAGTTGTTGCTGAACCTTGGAAGCATAGAATTTCGATTGAATGTTTTCAAATTTTACAGCCTCCCAAGGCTATGATTATTCTATTCGTATTTCTGAACTTTAAAAATTAACCGAATATTCATATATCATATGAATTGAGAAACCAAAAAACTTTAATTACATAACTGTTAAAAATTATAATATAATAATGAATCATCTGTATTTTGGAAATAGAACACATTTTTATCTACTCTAAAATTGAATTTTACCATGTATTAGAGCATAGAAATTTTGTTTTTACCTAAAATTCATATCTTTAAAACAGATATTTTCCACAGAATTATGAAATACATGCACTTTCCTTATTCTGAATTTTACCGAACATTTCTCATTCTATAATGTCATGCGTAACATTCGCTTCCATATATTTCTTGAATTGATCCAAAGTAAGTAGGTTTCAAACCATAGAAATAAATTTAGAAGTGTCAACTATTGATAAGTTAATACATTTGGGTAAAAAGACATGGGGAATGTAGACTTTAACGGAGTTATAAATAAATCAAATTGAGGGACTGAACGAAGAGTAAGCAAGTCAAGTAGGTACTTCTTACTACTTTTAAACTTAAATTTTACACGGGATAAAGTATCGCCGATCAATATTTCGATAAAATCGATTTTACCCACCGATGGTTAGGCAATCTTGGTTTGTAATAATTCCAACAAGAGACATAGCCTTACAAGTTTCAAGAAGCCGCATTAAAAAGGAGAATGTCTCACGCAACAAAACTTTATTTTAGGTCATTGAACTCAGGTTCATTTCTTATAACTTTCCACATAATATGTTTATGGCATAAAATCAATCTTTATTTTATCCACATATATTATCATTGTGAAATTTACATAAGGAATCAGGTTACGATGAATAGTGAAAAACCCTTGTTCCCAATACATAACTTATTATACCGATAATTATAAAGAACTGAATTGATTAATTGAAAGGTAAACCTTTATTAAAAACTCAACAATTTCTAGAATTTTATGCGTGATTACGTATAGAAACATCACAGAATGTGTTTGAAATTGATAATATTTAATACTCAATGTAAATTAATCTAATCATCCTTCAAAAACAAGCTTCGAATTTAGTATGTACCAAATTATCGTATATCATCTCCCGGTTTTAGAGCGCGAGATTATTAGGGCAGCTGTCATTTGTTATTGAAGTTAATTGAGAAATTTTTCTCAAGCATTTTCTTATTCTATTCACACCTTAGACACACTTTACTCGTTATTTTTTAATTAATGCTCTTACTGATTTATTATTCCTCGAAAACTTTCTAATTAAAAAGAGAAACATATTTAGAAAATAGTCATTTTTAAGGTAAATCCTTATACCATAAGGTTTTACCTTAAAAACAATTCGATGTTGATTAAAATATATTAGGGTTATCTATAAAGGACTCATAATAAACATTAAAACCGGGATACTGTGAAAACAATGATACTTAGGAAGGCTTTACAACCTTCTTGAGGTTCGAATCCTTAAGTTACACCAAGAACCAATGGCGGGGCATAGAGCAAGTACTAGTTGAGTATTTTCAGGTACTGCGTATGCTCAGCAACCGAAAGCTTCTGCTCAAAAATTTCGCTCAACTGCGCGGGAGGTTGCCGGAAGGGAAAACGGCATTGCCTATTTTCTTCTCTACGTGGCCATGTGGCTAAGGACAGCTCGAAAGATACACATCAAAAGCGTTGGTGTCAACGACCCAAATCTTACAGCGAACGCTCTCCTCAGGAATTCGTCTATATTCTTAATGGGAGCTGATGGAGAAATGGTAATCGTACAGGCACTACTCGATCATTTATCTCGACACATCATTATTTCTTCATAGGGAAAATGTCTAAGATTCCAGACATAGGTAAAACATGCGAAAGAATTTTCTGTACGGTAAATTTTGAAAGGTGAAAAAATATTGCGCACTTTCTCTAGGTCTGTGTGAAAAAATAAGGAGAGCAATCGGTCAGATTCAGTTCACCAGAGACTTTCCTTCAGTGCGGATTCAGTTTCACTGCGAAAAAACTGGTTCACTTGTATCTGTTCCGGTCAGATACTTCACTCCAAATAATACTACACTACGCCCTTCCTCTAAATAATATGGAGCGGAATGGAATTGATTTCAGCATTCGGGTCTTCAATTGTTATGTTACGTACAACAATACGGCGAATGCTTGCGACAATTGAATCGATATGACGTAAAGAGTGAAAAAAAACTCAAGTAGAAACGTGATCATTGATTCTTGTACGTGGTTCACGAGAGAAATTTTAAATATGATCCTTCGATAGTCATCAGAACTTCCTCTCAAGAAAAGGTGAGCTTTGAGACGTGAGACGTCCATATGGGGAAGCGACGGTCTAGACAGTGAGCTAGAAATCGGGGGAACCCGGCATGGCAACGTAAATATTAAGTTGGTACTACCAAATAAACCGTCAATATGTACAGTTTATCCCTTCTTTACCTTCCACTCGTCAAGCAAACTTAAAAACTCTGGATATAGATTGGAACCCAAGCTGAAGTTTTGGGACGTAAATAAACCCTCCCCGTAGATGAAGGCAAAGAATAAACATAAAATTATGAATGGAATTCCGCCCTTTTTTGTTTGGAGGAGTTTTTTTACTCTTTCCACCGGTTCTACTGGTTTCCAATGAGAAATATCATTACGTCAAAAGCAATAATTTGCTATCGATAACCAGAATTTTATCTGAATCCATAGTCGTATCAAGTATGGTCGATATATATTAATAATAACATGATACGTTATAAAATTCTCATCTTTAAAATTCACGCACAGTAGATTTTAGTATCACTCACGCTTAAAATAATCTAATATTTACATATTGAACTCATGCTGGATTGAGGGGTTGGAATGTATACTTTTACCTCTGCACTTTGAATATTGATAATATAAATGCTAACGTAGAATTTTCCTCAGCATTCCAGGCATGGAAACTATGAGATCTTTAACAACAAGAATTGTATCGAGCTGATCCTAACGATTATTCTTGAGATGGATAAATAATTGAGATTAGCTAAAAGCTTTGCATAGAGAAGAAATTCAGTTGTTCTTTAGCACTAGAATCTAGTTATAAACAGCCCATAAAAAAACTTAGTATATATACGTATAAAACTACTCAAGGAATCTTATCACGATTCAAAATATTCCGTAATAGGTATCATTTCCTCCTTTTGTAAATGTAGAAGGTTCTATTTCCGGTCATTCATTTCATTTGCGGAGAGGGTCTAAATCTATCGGAGTTCGAGATATACGTGTACACAATCTCTTCTAACTCAGGACTCAACCGTTCCCAGAAAAATTATTCAGGAATTAGTGCAGTTTATCTTTATATAGAGGAACATTTAACGATACATAACGTAAATTTGTTAATTTTAATAAACATAAGTTGACATTAAGATTAAATTTTCGATTGAATTCTAAATTTCGGGAGGAGGAAAAATTTGAATATGTTGGAAGAGTTACGTTCGGGCATGACGAGTGATATTTTAGTAACAAAACAAACCAAACAAAAAGGAGGGTTCCTATCCTTCAAAACAGAAGGCTGAGAAAATTAAACGCCACGGAATTCTCGGAAGATCTAATTCCAGATCAAACGCTAATCCAAGGCCAAGAAACTGTCTTACTATAGGTGGCATCTTGGAGTTCGGACGCAACCGGAAAGAAAGTCCGCCAACGCAATCATAAATGCGTATTGCAGAAACACCAAGAGAACGTGCAGATATGAAGACACACGCTGTACATCAGCCCTCTTCTGAATTCCTAGCGACACATGCTCTCTTTTTATTTTGCTCTCATCACTCTCTCGAACCAATTCAAATCCCCTATCGATGAATTTTCCATAAATACATTGTTCGAGATTTCTGAATGCGACTACTGTCCTCTCTCGCGGTAAGGGACGGGAATAACTCGATTTCCCAACGGAAAAGTGGCAATGACGTGAGAAAGTTGAAAGTTTCGAGAAGAGCCCTATAAAACGACCAAAGGAGATCCTTCGTCTATATCGAATTTCGGAAGAACAATCGCGATTTCCCGCGCAGTTTTCCTTTCAAAATCCACCGCTTAGTTCGGCCATAAACAAGAAATTCCGGGTCAGATGAAAGATTAGGGTCCCTAATTGATACGGTCAGTGACGTCACCGACGTTTGAAATGACGTGTTAAAAGAGAAATGAGAGAGGGGAAGAAGAAACGATAAATTATACGCTCTCCGGTATTTCAATCGAACACTCTTGAGAGCGATGACAGGGATGAAGTCCGATGAAGCGAATATCCAAAATTAAGGGAATGAGGGGAGCTTGCAGATCTCAAGAGGAGTCAGTTCTTTTTCTGTTTATTACTCATCCTCGCCTCCGGTTTTCCCGATTCTGCTGCCGCCCCACGCTTAACTCAATCCTCCGCAAGAGTATATGGGAGCTGAGAAACTGTCCCATCAACTGACCGCCCACTCTTTTATTCATTCATTTACTCACCTCCAAATTCAGTACGAAAGAGATGATTAACAGCAAACCATTACGTGGTTCTGCGATACTTTACAAGAGCTACTATAGTACTTCTATCTATCGCAAGAGATGTCATATTTCAAACCTTGTTTACATCCATAAAATCCAACACAACTTCACATTTCGCTAAAATAGATCCATTGGGAACGAGTTTTGCAATAGAATGCATGGTATTCCTCTACCGAGCAGGCATGCGATCAGGTAGTTAATTCTTAATGGCCTTGCGACGCCTATCATTTAATACGACATCTTTCTCAGTAGGGTGTTGCAAGGAGCATTTGGACTACGTTACGAGGAACTGAGATATTGGTACTAATTATTATCATCGGACGCCAGACAGTCTCGCGCAAACCCGAGCTGGAGTACCGCTGACCGCTTCCAGCATGATGCGGGCTGGTTACAAAATAGGGAATGTGTGGCCAAGTAGAAGTAGCAACTAGCCTTACGCTCTCACTGTTTCCATTCCAACTATAGACCGAAGATGTGAATTTCTTTATGGGAACAGCGCCTGATGTGGAATAGGTGAACTAAATTTTGAGGCAGTAAAATAGATTCACTTCCATTTCGCTAAGCTAAAATGAGATGAGCATATTACTTTCCTTTTTCAGACGTAAATAAATGAGGAAACTTAATTTTGGTTCTCTCTCCACAGGAACATGTTTTAAATTGAGTTAATAAAAATTACAATATTGAAAGGAAGTACCTATTTATTTATTACGGAAAAAAAGAAATAACGCAGCAAAAACATAATACTAGTTCATTCATACAACAATATTCACACTATTATCATTATACGGAGAGAAATATTGAGGATTTTCTGTTCATATTGTACCTTTCTTGATAGTTTCAACGAACCATGTATAGGTATACATTATAAGAATATAAAATATCAAAATATCGATCATATCTATAAACTTGAAAGAATTCCAACTCTAACATAGTTTGGTAAAAATTGGGTATGAGATTAGGGTAACCTAATTTCGAGGAATATTAAATGGGCAATGTAGCAATTGTTGCTATAGCCGCTTAGAATATAATTAATGCTACATCAATTTCAACCTAATAGAGCACCATACACAAATAAGACGAACACTATAGCTAAATTCCATTTTCGTCATATGAAAATTCGTATCCACATTGACAGATGGTCTTTCAGAAAAATGGTTTTTATTTATGATATAAGAACTTTCCACGCTAGGATATTTAAATGTAATAATAAGAACTATCAATAATTTGAAAACTTTCCTCTCTTTTTAGCAATTATTTATACTCTTTAACAAAATAATTTCAAAAAATTAATTAATTCGTTTATAGTTGAAATAAATCTTCTGGATTTCAAAAGAGTGGTAGAAGTAAACATGACAGACATTAAAAATAAATATTCTCGATTAGTTAATCAGCTATCGAGAGGGAAAAAATACTGATTTTTGAAACATTTTAGACAGTCAGTAAAATTTTCCTGTTTGAATTAAATTTAAAATTATATGTATACCTAAACTGAGACTTTTACAAAATACATTTAAGTAAAACATCAAAGGTATATAATTTGCAACCAATTCTTAAGCATGAAGAGATGTACGATGAGATTTCTACAGAAATTTCTACTTAAACTTCACAAAATGCAATGCAATAAAGTGAAATATAAAAAGGTAAATTCAAATCATCATATTATTTAATCAAGAGTTCATATATTTTTAGTCATAAAGTGAAAGAATATTAATAAAATTTAATAATTATGAAATTTTTTCTTTTGGCTTTCATCCTCCGAATTTTCTGTTTTATCGCTACGTTCAGACACATTAAATTTATGGATATCGAGTGCTTAAGATATGCTTTTGAACATCTCGAGTTATCATAATAACAAATGTAAATAGAGGGTGATAATGTAGAAAGAGTAAACAATCGCACTGAACCAAAAGATGGTATACACATTGAACACAATTTACATAAAAATAGTTTGCAAAATCGATGAAAGTGGCTTTAGTAGAGCTAAGTGTGGATAGTAAAGCATAGATGTATATTCTTCCATATTAGAAAACAAGAGAATACATTGCACGATTAACGAAATTAAATATTCAGCTAAATTTAAGTAAAACAATAAGTAAAAAAGAGATATAAAAACTTACCTGAAGCACTCTTTTATCACTGAAAATGCCAAAAGGTAGAAAAATGGACTTCGATTTTCTTTGCTCACTGAAATAGCGTTGCGAAAAGAAATAAATAAGTCGGCGACACTTTATTTGAAGAAGTAATTTATTCAGAAATTATGCTTATTCAATTTAAAATCATAATTTTTCATCCTTCCGAAAAATAGCGTCATTAATTTTAACGTAGTTATAGAAGGAAGCATTCCCATACATGGTAAGGTGTTTGTGTGCAAGTTAAGGATAGGTTTAAAATAACACCGTTCACTGGCAGTCAGAGAAATGTATCCGTGAACTGAAATAGTTCCAATCTAAGAAAGAATAAATAATGGAATGTAACTTACCTTCATTTATGAAGTAAAGAAGTTTCGAAATTGTCGATGTATTATAAGATATTACTCGTTAATAACGCCCCCCATGGTCGTTCGTTGTCGTCTGCTCCGCAAAAGAAACTACTGCGGCCACCAATAAGACAGGCGACGGATACATTACGCAGCGATGTGTGTCACGTTAGCAGACAGCTCGAACAGGAAATAGGCATGGTCACGGAATATGTGGTGGATGGTCTTATTTTTTGCATTATTCTATTTAATTATGTGAAATTTATGCTTAAAGTATGGTAAAAACTTTAGCAAAAACCTTAAGCTATTTTTTGTTTATGTAGATCAAATCTGCTACCCATTCAGATATAAATGTTCAATTATTTTAAAATGTTTGTACCGGAAGAAACTAACGATGGACATAAATACCCTATAAGTTATTAAAAGGTATTTATCGTGTTAATAAAATTGAGGAATGACACATTTTTATTGCTTAAGAATTAAATCTCATAAAATGACAGTTTCGAAGGTGTTGTTTGTATAATTATGGAAATCAAGCATTCATTCCTTTTAAGTCTGTTGGAATAGTTTTCACTTGTCGGTTAGAATATAATTCGTATTCTTGTGTATTTCCTAATATTTGACTAAGATTTCATGTATATTCTGTCCTTATATCTCTTTCATTAATATGAGATTCGGGAAGAAATTAAGTAATTTGATCAGGTTTGTTTAAAACTTACGTAATTGCTTTTGAAAACAGTAAGTGTCTCCTGTCATTAAGGCCTCTGTGTAATTTATTTATCACATATAATTGTATTTCCTGTACTCAGTTATGGCGAAATAACTCGATTATTTGTATTTCAAATTACAACTTATATTTTCAGCTAGAATGACAGCTATAATGTTTATTCACTTTGCGCGCTTAAATTTATTTAACTTTCAAGTTGAAATTATAAATTGTTAAGTTTTGAGTATCAATGTATTTCGTGTAGAATATCTAGCGAGGGTGAATTTGCACCTCTCTTAGATACTAAGTTTTCGTTAATTGAGGAAAATAGTATCCTCCGTATTTTATGTTTAATATTTAAATATCTGTAGAGAACGTATGAATAATGGAGCAAGTAGTATCATGTTTCATATTTTAGTGATGAAAAGCGTTCCTGCTCTCTTCAATTTTGTCTGAAATTTCTGTCTCTTCAATCTTTTTTATCATTCTACTACGAACTACTGAATACTACTTCTTACTACTGACTGATTCATTGATACCATCAAGACCAATGTAGTTACTGTCATTTCTCAGTTCAGTTAGTTCCCAGTGCAGTTAATTACGGCCCAGTGAATCATAATTATGGTAGAGTTTGTATATATATTAAAAATATAAATTCGTGGTTTACTTTAAAGATAATCGTTGTAGATAAAGCTTATATGCAATTATTTTCTTTACAGTTAATTCATTAACATTCTTTGATTGTAATCTTTAAAGTCGTTATCTCATTTTTTTCTTGTTAATAACCTTAGTGAAGAATCAATGGCATGAAAATTCTTCTCATCAATTAGTAAAAGATTTAAGATGCTCAGTTATACATTTTCTTGGAATACCACTTTTTTTGAAGGGATGATTTGACCTTCAGAAGAGGTTGGCTGTGTTCTCGGATAAAATGATCCTGGAGGAAGAAGGAAGGTATGCAGTAAGTGAATCTTGAAAAAGATCCAATTGGAAAAATTTATTATATTTTATAGAACTTTTTCTTATATTGAAAAATTGTATGTGCAGAATATATTTTATCGTTTAAATGGTTTTATCCTCTATCCCTGTTATCCCATTTCATGTTTATTTCTAAGAAGTAAAACTGAAACATAATTGTTCTCAGATCTGATCTACTTCAGATTAAAATACTTCTTTACATATTGGAATATCTCTTATCTTTAATTGATATGTAGCTCCAAAATATTATTTTAATTACATATTAAAAGCAAGATTCTGTGGTAGAAATTTTAAAGATAATTTATCTACTTGTAAGTGAAGAAGACTCATTCCCTCCTAAGAAATACAAGATCAGTTTTTAGAGCAAATTATCCTTGTTTAGAAATCTCAAGAGCAAAATATTATCTTGGTTGTTAATTAAATATCTTTTGTGATGAGTATCGATGGTTTTGGTATATTTATTCATTAGTGATTCATTAATTATAAACTACTTAACTAAATAAAATACATGATGGTGATACAATAAATTTTATTAAAATTTTGAATAAACATTGCAAAAATAATTTAGAGAATAAGTTGAGTTTGATGCATTATGGTGATACCTAATGTTTAAACAACAGTTATTCTGTAATATTTTTGTTTTACAAAACTCCCTCAAACCAGTAATAAATATTGCTCTATTATAAACTCACATTATTTAACAAGAATCTATTTTAAGTAAATGCAATGTTATATTTTTTGTTGAATTTTTAGATAAAGAGAGCTAATTTTATATAAAATCAAAAAATATCTGTACTATATTAATTCATAATGTGATTCTGATTAAAAATGGATGTGTGATCATGTGATGTGATTAAAATTCTGGATGTTATTGTATTAGATAAATAAAAATAGATGTATATATTATATGATATTTGTCTAACACACTTTCATGCCTCGTTTAATTAGTATCTTGGAGGAGTATGCAACAATTAGTTTCTTTTTTATATTATATCCAATTTGATGTTCTATCTATAATTCTGTATCAATTGAATATAATTAACGAAGTAATTAACTTTACTCTGAAGTCATTTCTTTATGATGCACAAATTAGTTTTAGCTGATCTCATCTAACGGATGATTACCTATCCAGAGGGCCATTACCATGCAGATGGCAAATTAATGTTCCCATGTTGTGCATAGTTCTAAAATACTGTTTTCCATGAGTATTGATGTTTTTGAATATTCAGGAAACAATTTAAAGTACTCAACAAAATCATTTCCATTTTTGCATACTAATTTATCACAATATTTATATTTTAAAAGCTAATTTTAATATATTCATAATATGTAAGCAAGGAATTTTATAAAGCAAATGAGGATCAAGATAAATTGGATTTGAAAATTTATTCATCAATCAAATAAACCTCAAAAACCTGAATCAATAAAGGCATTCTTAAATTATAGCTGTAGATAATACTGTGGATATTAATGTGTTGACTAATGAGGTAAGCCAAATCCTAAAAGGCTGAATTATGTATATGATGAGCATGGAACCCTGTTAACATTTTTGGTTAAAAAAATTGCTTGTCAGTGTTTCTGAGAGAGATAAAGAACATTCTTCAATTTCAAAAAGAGTAAATTTGAGCAGTAAATAAGATATGAACTAGAAAACTCTTTGAAAAATATAGTTTATGGATTTAAAAATGTTTATGCTACTGAGTAAAAAGCAATTCTGCTTGATGGTATTAATCAAAATCTAAAAGATTGCTTTGAAAGTTGTCATTTGGTGTAGGATCAGGGAATAACCCAAAAGAAAACCTCAATCTCTAATAAACCTTTTGGTATGTTTACAGAACATAAAGTTTTTGAAATGTTGATGATGAATACATCAGTATCATAGAATATAATTTTATGCTAGGTTATTTCATTTTTTTTTCATTGCTATATCATGCTTATTTTAAATGAATGTCACGGTAAACCAATGCACTATTTAAATACAACAGTTTTGTAACAAATTTTCTTTATTTTATGTTTTTGCATATATTAGGATTTAATTAGTTATCTAATTTTTGCTGTTTCTTTGAATATTTTTATGCACAATAACCTTTTAAGGCAAATTGGTTTCTAAAGAAGAATGTGTTGGATATCTGAAAAGTTTCTTCTTTATTTCTTTCATTTGAATGTATGATATGTATTTTATCAAAAATTAGCCTAAGTTCTCTCGTAGTCTTTATTATTTACTGTGAGTTGTAATATTATTCTCTATGAATAATATGAGTAAAGGTGTGCTTGCTTGCAAGTTTGGAGGCTCTGATAAAACTATAAATAAATATATTTTAATAACTTACAATTTTTATTTTTGTTAATATCTTACAACCTTTGAAGATTTTCTTTGAACTTCCTGCCACCAATCAATATGTTAGAATGTCTTATTAGTCTTAATTGTACTTAGTGTATCATAATAAGAAATTCTTGCTTCTCTTTTTGTAATTTTACTGCTGAAAGATGTACTTAAATTACTTTTTCAATCTCTTTTGAATTTAAGATTTATCACTTACCTCTAAGCCTTTATCTAAATCATGGGATAGCAGATTAGTTCAGGTGGATGTCTGGCTCTTCAAAATTGCTTTTCTTAAATCTCTTATTTTCATTCTACATTTACCCTTTTTTAGTTGTGACCCTGTTTATCCTTGGTTTCCAATGTCTTTTTGTTTAGACATAAACATATGCACAGTATTTTACACTACTTAATGTCACATCTTACCTTTTCATCCTTCTCATACTTATTTTTAAATAGATATAACTTTCTTAAATATCCAATGATAGTTGTCATTGAGAGATATCATTTAACTCTATTATCAGAATAATATGCCATCAACACAGTCAAGGAATGAAGTTTCACTACTTACAAATTACAACTAAAGTATTGTAGCAATCTGCAAATGAACTTAGTTAATTACAACTTGCTTACAACTATCTGCCATATAGATCACAATTCACATGTCATTATCTTTGCATTTGAAGATCTTACAGGCTTCAAGTTGTACCGATTACACTTTATAGACTCACACAAAATAATAAAGACCTTCAATAATATACAATTCTTCAAAATTTCAGAATATAATGCTGTAATTCATGATTTTACATCCTACATTTTGTGAGTACTGATCAAGCAAAAAGACACAACCTTTTCTTTAAAAAGTACTTCATTGTCATGGAAGGTCAATTACCATGAAACTATTTATACATAAATTTCTGAAATATGAGACAAATAGAATGCTTCATTCGGCATATTACAAGTACTTAAAATTATAAGGCTGTTAAAGAATCTTCATTAATCATCCAAAAATTTATTTACCTCAAAAAAGAATCGTTACATTTCTATTTTGCAGATAATAAGCGTTGAACAAATGACTTCCTTGAAACCGTAAGTGTTGCAATCCTTCAGGATTTATTCGACATTAATATCCACTATATACAAAAAATATTATACTAACTCCAATATAATTTACATTTTCACTGATATTATTCATGTCCAGAGAAAAACTTGGACAGGAAATCTGTTGGTTTAGGTTCATGGGTATCCTTGAAGTAACTCATGACATGTCCCTTCTGCTTCCAACGTTTTGCTGACTCTTTCAGCTCCATCTGCCCCTACGATTACATAAATATTTGACATTTATTGCTAATGATAAACAAGCTGACAGATTAATTGAATCGAGTAATGTTGGTATAGGTTATAATAATTAGCAATTTCTATTTGATAATCTCTGATATATGATTACCTTGATCACCAGCATGTCAATGACTCTTACGTCCGTAACATGTTTATGCTTCATGAATTCCTCCCTCAGCTTTGCTCTGCATTGCGGAATTGATTTCGGGATGTCGAAGTCGAGAACTGAGTAGGAAAGACCCAGTTTTAGATTTGATTTTTAGAGTTGTTAAACGGGGAAATCACTGTTTACTTACTCAAGTATGGAATATGCCTATACCATGCTCTATATAAGTTAAGTGCTCTCTTTCTTGCTTCAGCTAAATCCGCTGAAAGAATTGGTTTAACTTGTCTAGCACCCGCTCGTACTGCTTGGGATGCCATGTTTCTTAACGCTCAACTATTTTCTCTTTTCAGCTGTTTCTCTGAGGTATAATCGAAACACGATATGAGAATTATTGGAGTGCTGGGCGGTTATGTTTCAATTCAAAAAATTTTAATACTTTCTCTATAGTCATATAATTGTACTAAACGAACTATAAGTACATATGCTAGCATTTTTAACGGTCAATAAGTTCGGTGTATAAAAGATTGTGAAGAAAACTTTGATTTAAAATTTTTTAATACCGTTATTTTAAATCTATGCTTGTTGTCGAAGCTCAGGAATTAGTGCTAATATTGTCTTCTATGTTTACCGCCTAGGTACTTAACTCGATATACAAATTAGCTAGAGATTTCATCATTATAGTTGCTTATAAGTTAATGACCATGAGTCAATACTAGTAGAATTAAATGCTGCTACATGCTAGATCTATCTACATTCATTTTGTTATTCTCTACTCGGAAGATAATTTTTTTGAATAATTTTCTTTTATGTTTACGGGGTTAATTAATGGAACGTAGCTGTTAGGATTTCAACACCATTTTTATCCATTTTTAATTTCTTTTTGACTCAGTTACTGAGGTGGCTGTACTCCATTACCAAAAACACTCTAATCTGAGAGTATAACCTTTTGAATGTTTGATAATTATTACTAAGAGTAAAATATAAATAAATACTTAGTGGTTTGTTAGACATTACAATAATTTTATTGAAAGTTTTGATACTTATTAACTAGACTAACCTTCACACTTCATATTTGAACATTTATTTCGTAATTGCAATCCCATTTTCTAAAATAATTTCTTTGGAATGTTTTTAAAAGGAATTCCATCAAGAATTTACTCCAATTACTAGATGGATATATAGGAACTGCCAATATAAACATAAGCTGCCTTCCTGGATTATGGATTTGTACATAACTGTTATCACCTGCCCTCAGTAGTTTGACCAATAAAAAGAAGAAAATTGAAGAGAATTGCTTTATCAGATCTCTACCTATAGAACTCATTCTACTCGTAGATGTGAAAGGAAACACATTTTAATATAGGGTATATATTTATTTTCGTTGATTTATAGATCTTTAGGGATATAAATTTATGAATAATTTGTATTATTTCAAAAGCCTTTTTTTTTAAATATATTTTAAATATTTTTTATTATGTTCTACCTGTCCTTCAAGTCTTTGAAAGAGTTTCATTGGTTTCAGCTGTCGGTGATCTACTTTGATCAATTCTTTGAGTCCAATTATATTATTTTGATTATGATGAATTTTTCCTACATTGATTTTTTTCCAACTCAAGATATTCTTAATGAAACCATTCAATAATTTAGCCACATGTCTAGTATACATCATTATAATGAATTAGTGCTTTACTCAGCTGTAAAGTCCTAATAAACTTTATTGTGTACTTTCTAAGCAGTGTAGGAAACTTATATTAATTTAGATACCTTTTAAGTTTAGATGGTAAAGGTGCTATACTCAATATGTGCTATTAACACAAGTGTCTCTTAAAATAACCACCTAAAAACATATATCTTTCACATTATCTATTTCATATCAGGCAACCATAAAAAGAGTTTAATTTTTAAATTCAAGTTCTATCTTGTTAAGTGTATGCTTAACCCTTTATGTGTAGAGGGGATTTAAAAGAACCCCACCTCATTGGTTGGAGGAGATTTAAGAAGAATTGCAGATTTTGACAATGTTTATTAATACATTTATATATATTTTTATACTTTATAAATTATTTCCCTTTTTCTTTACTGAGTAATGTTATTTATATATTCCTGTAATTTTTATGATATATTCTTTGTTAAATTATTTTTATTCTACTGCTAGCATAAATTAGTATTTTGTTTTTTATGCATTTCTAGGTCTAGTCTATTACCGTATTTCCCCATGTATAAGCCACCCCTTTTTTTCAAAATTTGCAAGCCCAAAAAGTAGGGGGTGGCATATACAATGCAGATAAAATTTAAAAGTTAAAAAGCGCAGTTTAAAAACAGTCTTTTATTATTGTCACTTCACCAAGTACTATCTCAAAACAGTAAAACACAGTATCTATAGATCTTTGGGGCACACCAATCTTCCTCAATAGTGGTGCAGCTTCGTTAAACACTCTTTTATTTTTATTCTCGTACGACTTGCAAGCATTGTACACATAATAATCGCACATACTTGGTATTGTGCGATTATTATTTTAAATATTTTTTTCTTTGTAACTTATGAATGTGTGAACGATTATTATGAGTCTTAAATTTTGTTTCTTTGTAACCATTGCTTTTTTGTAACCTGTTCTTTAGTGAAATATTTTTTCCAAAATTTTACAGTCAAAAAATGGGGGGTGGCTTATACAAAGGGGGTGCTTATACATGGGGAAATACGGTATTGGTTTTTGGTATGACAATTTAAAAAATCCACATTCTAGTGTAGACTCAAGATATTAATTGTTATATAGGTGCTAAAGTATATTAAAAGCATTTTAGGTCTCCAAGAAAATACTTCTCCTTGGAGGTAAATGCTTCCCCATCAATCTTTCAACTATAAGCAACTTCAGAATGACAAATATTATACACAAACAAAACAAAATGCAGACTTAATGATCCTTTTCATAATTTACAATGGTTTGAAGAGTTGATGGAGATAAAAACTGGACTTAATTCTTAAATAAGGCAATTTTGCATTGAGAGAGTGACCAGCAACTGGACCCTCTTCCTTCAATATGTGGAGGGTCAAAAAGAGATATGAGAAAGAGAGATAAGCAGCTGAATGATATCATTAGCTGGTATATCCTTGTTATAGGTCATAGAACATCAACACTTTCTCCATCAAAAGAAAATTGTATCTCATGAAGAAAGATTAAAATGTAAACTTACGAAGAGTGTGGAAGAAAATGTTGAATATTTCATATAATTAAAATGCTCTCAAAATAGTACCATGGAAGGAAAATACATTATAGATCTGGTAATATAAAGCCACAATATTACTCTTTTGAATGATTTGAAGCAGAGACTCTGGAATATTTAATGGCATTTAAATTATGAGGTTTGGCGCAGCAACATACTGGCTACGTCACTGCTTCTCGAGGGCGTGTGGAGATCAGGTCAGAATATACTCACTACGTTGCTTGATGCTGAGGGAATAAACATTGAGTTGTAGAGAACCTATTTATATTTTGAGGGCAATTATTCTTTTCTATATCTATTAGTAATCTATATACATAGTGTATATAATTGTAAGATTTTAATGAAAATTATTCTATATCAAAATAGTGGTAAAAAAAAGAAAAATATCCTTGCATTGGGGAATGATCATATTTTTTTTTAACCTTCATCCTTTAATTATATCCTTATCTAGCCTATTGTAAACCTTGTTTGAATGTTATCTAGATGATAATGATTTTTTATCATATTTGTCAGAATTTGGTATGCCTTCTTCTCCCAGATATCTCATGATTGTTATGTTGTTACTTTTAGAATGTAGGAATCACTTATACTATGTTGGAATTTACATTCTCATCTCTTAGTCATGATGATACGAATTCAAATCTCATTTCTTAATATCTTTATAGTTATTTTTAAAATTTAAATTATTTTCTATTCTTTATCACGGATATATTACAAAATTAATCTCTCAATTTTAGCATACAACTTATACAGAAAATAAGAATATAGTGAAAATTATTAGAATGTGTAAAAATCATCCAATTACTTACTTTGAAAATAATTAATCAGATTTTGTACCTCTTAAAAATTATATTTCCATCTTAAAAGGAATGAATTCAAACTGATTTTATGTAATTAACCCACACTATCTGTACCTTAAATAACATAAGCTTCTTTTCTTCCATATTGTTTATTGTCAAACTTATACTAGCCAGTTTCTAATTTTGAAAATTGAGTAAAAAGTTAAATACTATTTTGTAAAATGAATTCTTTTTATATGGTTTAGTTGTTTAACTAAGTTGAAAGCTAATCTTTCTACAGCCTACTGAAATCTGGGAAGATATAGATAGTATTTTCCAGTTATGGAAAATATAATATTTCTGCATATCCTCTTCTAAGATTATTAAATCTTTAAAGATAGATTAAGGTTTGTCTAGCTCTCTTAAAGTATACGATATTATGAAGACTTAGCTGGCTTAGTAAAATTTTGATGGATACAGTTTCAAGGTCAGAGTAGTTTTAAAATTATTGGATATCTAACATGGCTGATCAAAATATCAATGCTATATCATTGCCTGTCAAACAACTTCCTTAGAATATGAAGATGCACGAGTGCATGCTGGTTATTCGTGGTGAATGGGTAAATCGTATAATGTAATATCTGGATAAATAGTATAATAATTTTCAAAGTAAGAACCGACAAAGATACTTCACAGTGGATAAGAGTTTGCTGAGGATGCCACATTATTGAGCTTTATCAAAAAAAATTTAAAGAACAATAGAAGTATTTAAGAGCCTTCAAAAATTTGTATTTCAGCTGTCTGAATCAAAGGTGAAACACATTGTGTTTTTTGAACAACATAGGAAGAAGATATAGCATAGCAATGAATTTTTTAAGGAGCTCAATATTAAAGAACAGAACTTGTCAAAGTGTTACTGCATTGATGAGAGACACAAAAAGTATAATGCCAAAAGTTATGTTATTTATGTCTATAGACATAAAATTGACAAAATTTGTATTTAGGATCCATCTCAACAATAATTAATGCTTACCCTCATAATTTGTTAGAGATTTTGGAGATTATAAATAATGAAGAATTATAAACACTTTCATCAACTTACTTAAGAATTTAAATACTGCTATATAGTGAAGTTTAATTAAAGCCTGATGGGAAAATGTTATTAGAGGCAGTCTCACAAGAGTATTTTATATTTATTTAAAATCTAAAATACTCGAATAAAACACATTTTAAAGCAATTTTTTATTTCAAATATTTATAAATTCATGTATAAGTAGTATTTTCTGACAACTCTACTTATAGAATTCTTAATATTTCTGATATTTGCATGAAAGTAATGACTGTAACTTGTGACTTAAGTATTCTATAATTGTTTTATTTTTAACCTTTTAGTTTTGGCCGAAATATTTTAAATATTTTGCTATTTTCATACCTGGTAGTGGTAGCTTTAGTTTTGTAAGGATGATTTTTGGTTTGCAAATATTGAGTAAAATCTATTATTGGATGTCCAAAATTTTCATTATGGAAAATTACATATTTAAGTGTATTTAAATTCATGATAAATTTGAGGAAGATTTCTCAATTCAAATTTGCAATTATAATTGTGAAATCCATGTATAAGTGACTTTGAGAAAGAATTTTTCATCGTGCAGAATACTGCCTCTATGAAGAGGGCTATGATAGACTTAAAGTTAAAAAGTTTTGTCTAATAGAAATTAATTTAATTAATTTATATTTCTGCTGAATTTCCATCAAATATGGCCATATGTTAGGACATAAATAGAATACTAGTCATTATCAAAATCATTTACAAACAACAATTGAGTGTACATCAAAATTAGTAGTTGCAGCAGAAAAATAGTCACACAAACTGATTGTGCAAAGTTATTTACACCATTCAGTTATTCAATAGTTTTCTAATTTAAGCATCCATTGATTCTGAAATTTAGTTATAGAAAGAGTAGATTTTCAATTTTCCTGTTAAATAACTATTAAGTTATTTGCAAATGATATTTCTCTTTAAGATCTTTCATTTAGAAGCAAGTGATCATTCCCTTCAGGTAACATAATTAAACATCACAAATTTAAAACTTTCTGCCATTAAATACTTGATGGCCAAAATTGATAAATGAAATAATCTTGATATGCTAATGAAATTTATTGATGGATATATCATAATACTATAAATACATCATAGTAGGTCTTTCATTTCTGTCAAATTATTATTTTCCATGAAAATTGTCTTTCAATGCTGACTTGGAGATAAAGATTCCTTCAAATTGAAGGAAGGAAAAAGAATTAATTCTGTTGGACATAAAAGTGTGAGAATCATTTGTATTTCAGAATTCATTTTCATAAATTTCTCAATATTTTGAGAATAACTATGGTAATGGAAGTCATCAGAGATTAAAATAAGATGCATTATTGTGAATAGGACAAAACCAAAATCTGTTAAAAATATTATGACTTTTTCTATTATAATACTTTCTAATCTTATCAAATCATATATAATAGATTGGTGATATTTTTATATTTCTCATTCTCTCTTTAATATTATAACTGTCCAAACTGTTACATTCATATTGTAGTAGATACCATCCTTTAGAGTTTAAAGTCATATTGTTGAAAAAGAGAGAAATAGGGTCACTGAAGTATCCTGAATTATTTTGGTATTTAAATTGTATCCATAATCTTCAGACAAATTGTCTATGTTTAAAATTTGTTTGCTTAATGAGTGTGGCTTATTATGATAAATGTGCAAGAATGATCAAGTAAAATCTGATTTCTAATTTTCATTAAAATTTTACTCATTTACAGAAAATGAAAAAAATATTTTGGATCATGAGCTATATTTTATAGAATTAAGTTTACTTTCTACTAACACTTTTGCATAATAAGGTAGAATTTTTTAACTAGACTTAACTGACATTTATCATTCCATTATATAGCCAAATTTTTCATTATATACACTAATATTCATTATATTTCAATTTAATTTCATAAAAATCCTTAAAGCCTCAGCTGAAGCATAACTATTGCCTTCTATAATACCAGTTATTATACCGGCTTTATTATCTGATTCTTTTACCAGCTTTCAATCTTGTAAGGCCTAAATTATTCTTCTACGCAGGTGTTCTTTTATAATTTTCTCTAATTCATTACAATATGCTTATTTCACTTCCTTTCCACTACCCATCCTTTATATCAATTCTACAACTGTTGTTTTTATTTAACTTTAGTGGGTATTATATGCATGTTTGTATTACTCTAAGTCATTTACATTATTTCATATTCCTTAATATCTGTCATAATTAGCTAATGCATCATAAGTATAAAATAAGATTTTTCTCTCAAAATGTATTCCATTCCAAGACAGAGTGTTTCTCTTCATTATAAGATCTAAGTTTGAGGATTTTGTTTGAAATATACTCCCTTCAGATTTTTACCTAGTCTAGTCAACTTTTAGTTCCCATATCAAACATCTTCTGTAAATATTAATGTGCTTGTATTCATTTTGTAATTATTTAATGGGAAGGGGAATTTGTTACAGATGCAGCTAATTATTTAGTTTTATTTAATTATCTCCATAATCAAGCATTATTTTCCATAATGTATACCTTTGTGATGATATTGTGATGATTATAGAATATATTTTCCTTTGTCTTTTAATATGTAAAACATTTTTGGCTACTCTAACGATACAGATACTTGAATTGTTTAAAAATAATTTATTCTATGATGAAAACTAAACTGTATTTATAACTAAAAGAATGATTCATCATATTTTTAACCAAATTTTATATTTTGTTTCTGGGATCCTTTGTAGGCTAGGCAGAAAAATCCCCAGTTTATTCTGTTAGCGCCAGAGATCTATGGAGAGGATTGTAGACAACAAGGATGTTATTTGAAATAGAATCCCTTCCAATAAATTGTCCAGGAAGTAAGAATAAAGAAAAATTTATAGCTATCATACTTCTGCGACCCCAATGGAAAATTGAAGTAAAAAGTAAGTGAAGTATCACTTTATTCACTGAACTAGCAAATAGTTATGATATCTGAGACGGTTAAAGAAGCTCTAAGAAGCTAATGATGTATACTTTATATTTTTAAACGATGATTAGGCGTGTCGAAATTCTTTACCAAAGTTTTTAATCATAATTATTTTCGAGTTAGCCTCAGGGAAACACACGGAAAGAAACGTCTTCTTTACCTCATTAATTGAAGCCCAAAAGATACTAATGTATAATATTGATCACGATGATAACTACCGAATTCCCCAGTACCAATATTTTACCTGAACTGCATCTCAAGGGTAGGATTTATAACCATAAAATTTTTCATACTGTTAGTAAACACGTTCAAAATTGGAATATCAATATACAGCTCGAAAGTGACGACAATTCAGCCGTATCTATAGCCGTATAGTCACTATCATATTAAAAAGAGAGCGCATGGAAAAATCGATTCCATTCCGTTGTTCATACAGACGTAATAAAAGGGCGATTCATTCATAAAACTTTGAGAGTCGGCAGAATAAAAAAGCGTCGTTGAAATTTTGATCTACCAGCTTCCATCGTAAACCAAAGGATGTAATTTTATCCCCGAACATTCATGCTTTCGAAACTTAATCGAAGCGAGGCAAACTTTTCAGAACGTCCCATTCTGTCGCTTTTCACACGCGTAGCAATGCCCTTGGCTGAGAGCGTGTGTGCATTGCCGTTGAGAGATTGGAAGTGCGATCCGCGGACACGGAACCCCAAACACGTCATCGAATGGTGCCGATTTATGCATGAGGCTGCTCGTCGGGAAAACAATATTTCAAACACTGATGAACCCTCTCTTTTAAGAGGGGGAAAGGTAAAACCGTACCCGCGAGCACTTTCCCGGTATACATTCATTCGTTTACTTGCTCCAGAATGGATGTTTTTCTCAGATTGTTTTTTTTGCTTCAATAATTCTCTTTTTTTCAAAATGTCAATGGCTTAGTTTTTTCATATTTATCACGAACCATTCTCGTGCATTTAATTGGTAATTTGAGGTTTGTTTGAGCTCATTTTAGGCCTTTCATTAAAAATTTGTCTACATAATTTAACATCTAATTTTTGTCTCCATAGAAATTTAGTTTTCTTTATCAAAGTTTTGTTTCATTTTGAAATTCTTTTTTTATCGTCGACTATCATTAAGGGACGGAATGAGGTTACAGCTGTATCGTAACGAAGTCATCTAACATTTTTAATGCATATTTATAATCTAGAGACAGGGTCCAGTTATTTTTATTCCCATCCCTCATCAGGTAAGGCTTCATTATCTCTTTCTTTTCGAATTTCGCGGGTCTCCATTGAATTTTATTCGCCTCATCTAACTTCATTCAACCATTCTCGCTACGTTCGTAACCACACTTAGTTCCTTTCGGTTTCTCTGCACAGTCTACCAGCGAACCCTTTAATCAATCTCTTGTTGACTTTTTCGAAAAGCGGAATAACAAGGAATCCTCGGACGGTCAGAGTGGTTTGGAAGTTTGATAATTGGGGAAACTGTAGAGCGGTAGTCCTACGCACACCATTTTCTGTTTCAGGAATCCATCTCTCTCTCTCTCCATCATCTCCTCTTTTCCACAGTTTCCTTCATTCACGGTTTTTCAGCTGCTGCCCGTACTGTTTGTGCGTCTGATTTGCTTGTTACGCCAATATTTCTACGTTTTCCGCAGAATCTCCGCGGCGTTATTAGGTTTGCGTTGAGGTCACCCAGGGATGTTGTTTGCTCCCGAAAAATTCTCCGAATATGCCATGCGCATGGTCGCTTAGCATTGTGATGTAATTTCCCGCGAATTCTTTCCGATTTCGTTCAGCGCTCTTCATATTCTCGTTTCACTTTTTTGTCTCGGGAAATGATCATTTTTTTTTACCGTGAGCGAGAGTTTTTCTATCATTAATCTCCCTCGCTCGAATGACGTGCATAATTTCTCGAAGGTGATTGGAGGATGTTTTTTTTAACGATTTATTTATTTGATTGATTTGCTTACATCCATTCTTGATATTATTATTAGGTTCAATATCAACTGAATCTTAAGTTTCAAAAATAAGATAAGTTGGTATGAAAATTATAAGGATTGTATTAACATGCAAAGTTTTTATTTAAAAATTTTGTTGCGAGTTAGTGGTGTGGCGAAGATGATGTTTAGAGTTTAGCAGTACTTATTATAGATTATCAATATGACTTGATACAATTGAGCGCTAACTATAAAAAATTAACAGCTGGAATTATTAAGAAAATATGGCGAAGATTAGACTAAGAATATTGAAGTGGGCAATTAAAGTCAAAAGTTTTAGATTTAATTTGCTATTCAAACACGCAGAAGTGCGATTTCTTCAAAAATCAGTACTAAAATTAATGAAAATCATTTAACTGGCAGAAATAACATTGAAATAATACAAAAATAACTTTTAATTTTAATATATTAATGAATAACCTCATATACCTTACTATCCTACTCATGCTTTTCCTTTTAATAATAAATTGTGGTAAATTATTTTGAATAAAATAAATATTAAATTTTTATGAATTTTGATTGTAAATATGTAAATCAACATTTGAATAATAATTATCGGAGGAGAATTCAGAGTGTACTTTTAACAAATAGAAAGGATCGTTGAAAAATTCCTCCACAATAATTTGCTGATATTTTCTGCTCATATATTTAATTATAATTTTAACGTAAAAAATTCTATAGTCTTAATTAATTTTTAATACAAACAAGGAATGAAATATTCATGAAAACGTGATATCATAAATAATATTAAATGTTTACAACTTATTGGTTACAATGTTTAAAACTTATATGTTAAACTGTTTTCAACTTTTACATTTATAACTTATATGTCCTAGGTTTTTAAAGGTAAGTGATCTTGTTGTAGTACGTAGTTTTTACAGAAATATTTGAATTCGAGAAGAGTAAGAATCCACATTTGAAAATTAAAACCAGTTTAACATAAGACTACACACAAATTAAGTCTATGGAAATTTTCAAGGATACTATAGATATTTATGTTTGAATTAAGAACTATAGCATTCTCCTTCATTTTAATGAATTTAGCTAATCCGGCATCACACAGTATCTTTTAAATTTAGTATATTATGTTAGCGATCAATAAATATATTCAGTCAATACTTTCTTAAAAAATTTGAGTAGGGATGTATAATAAAATTCTCTATAGTGTCACTTTTACTTGTACCAGAAAGACTATCGATGAAATATCTAAGATTATTACAAACATCCTCATCTGAGTCCAAAAATAGAAACCGTGATAAATTATTCACGTTATGAGTAAATGTATTTAATTGTTCATTATTAGGTACAAATATATTAGGAGTGTAAATATAAAAAATAAAAAGCACTAATTTTTTGAATTATGTTCGCGTCATACTTCCATTATTTCAGTAATTCATCCACATAATTAAAATATAATTATTTTAGTATTTTATGAGGTATCATTAATATTCCACATTATTAATGGTCAATTTAATTCCGTCAATCAATCATACCCTTCAGTGAAAAAAATCACGACACCTATAAAAAATTTTCCGGTCGAATGGAACTTCGCCCGAACGATTCGCGACACCTTAACAATGCCGTTTGACGTCCCTGAATTTCAAAAAAGCGTACCGAAAAAAATATCGTTTATATTGGCGTTCGCGTACATATAATTTTCAAATGGTACGTCCGTTCGTTAAGAAGTCATCATCGTGTGTACGAAACAGCGCATTCGGCGGTGCAACCATTTCCAAAATCACAAGAGAAATATTAGCTCGGTTAAAGTAAGCTGCCGGGATGAAAAAAAACTCGATTTCTGCATTTAATCGAACGCTCCACTTTCAGGGATGGCAATACGTAATAAACTTCTTTTTCATCTTTCTCTCCTCGTCCTATTATAGAAAGTGTTTCGCTTAACAGGCGGAAGTGCTGTAGTCACACCCAATTTTTTTTCAATAGATCCCGTAAAAATCTCATGGAGGCGGGAGCTTTTTTTCATCGTTATCCCGTGCTGTTTGACATGGATTTCGTCGCTAGAGCGATCTCTCGCCTTTTACTTCCCTTCACGCGAGAATTGTCCTTTTTCCAAAGCGTGCGTTTAGCGCCTCGCACGCGTGCGTGGACGCTCGTCCGTGCATGCCGAAATTCGTGCCTCGGGGGAGCTGTCGCGCTGTGCCGAGGAAAATCCCAAGTAAATAAAACTCGAGCGGAAAAAGAAAGGTTTTCTATTTTATTCGGAGGGAGCGATGGAACCGTGTTGTACAATCCGCAGCATTGTGACATCAAACATTTTTTTGTTCACCGTTACAACGTTCGCGTCGAAAAATAAGTTATATTTTTAAAGTAAAGAGGAGGAGGAGGAGGCAGCGAGTTCTTTTAATGCAAAGCACCGAATTTATACGCATTTTCTGTCATTTAGCGAACAAGAGGAGGTTCTACGAATTTTTGATGATGCATTTTTCTGGGTACAATAGATGCAGCGGGAATGAAAATACGAAATGTGTACGAATTTACGTCAAATTGAAATAGTTCAATTATTTCTATTGTTATCAATACGAGGGATTTTATTTTATAATATCCTTTAATACACTTTGGATCCTCTTTGCGAGTACTTTTTAGAACGTTTCGTTTCGAATTACTCGGAATTGTTGTGATGAATTTTAAAAAGTTATACTCATCCTTGATGTGTGCCTTGGAAAGGGAACGTAGGCATGTGCCTCTTGATGCATCCCTTTTTATTATATCTATTATAACTATGTACCTGTATATATATGTATATAAATATGTACCTGTCTTTAGCTTCTCTTACCATTACGTTCAGATTTAATTTTTGATGTACAATGGGAAAGCATAAGTCTCATCGGTCAAAAATAGTTTCTTATTTGTCAATTGACCCGCAGATTTTCCCTCAGTGCAAAATGACGCTAATTAACAGTTAGAATTATAAAGAAATAATATTTTATAAAACTACCATTTGATTCAAGATGAATTTTTATTGTAACCGTGACTTTCATAGTCAAGTTCTTCTAGAATTTCGAAGCTCTTGATAAAATATCTTGATATCTGTAAAGTATTTGGACTTGTTAGGACTTGTACCATTAAAACGTGAAAGCGTTTGCAAGGTGATGTTTACATTAACCTAGAATACATATTTTGGTATATATATTAATCTATTCGATTAGAAAAACAACTAAAAGTGTAATATGATAGACAGGATAAAAGATTTTGTATTTGTATTGATCGAATTAACTCACGCTTTTTTGAAAGAGTTTTAAAGTGTGAGATTCTGAAATTATTTAGTTGTATAAAGTAATCAATTCTTAGACAAGAGATACGATATAATCGAAAGTGCATGTAACTGTGTTTTAAATTTTCCCAAAGAGTTTATTTTTTATCACGATCTTTCTATGAATACATAAATATAATTCATTGGAACCAAATACAGACTCATAGCTACTGAGAAGTTAACTGGAAGGTTTAAAGATTTTCATAATGTTTCTTTGTTAGTCTTTCTAAAACATAAGTAGAAATGTTTACCGATTATATGTAGATATATCGATTTGCTATAGGAACTATTCAATCGAAAATGCGTTGTGAATGTGAATAGAACAATATTCGCTTACTACTTTTATTATGTCTTAGGTAGGTTGGTGAGTGAGAAATACCATTCTAGAAATATACTATGGTTGGGAACGATGTTATAAATCGATTGCAAATAATTATATTTTATCAGTGAAAACGTTATTTAACGTGCTTTTCGCCTAAAATAAAAATAAGAATTCGATCATCACAACGAATGAGAACACATAGTTCAAATCAAACGAAAACACTTTAGGAAAAGCGTCTCTGTTCCTTTAAGAATCTGAAACAATCGACCAGATAGATCGCGAAATGAGAAATGGGTTAAAATCAAATTCCGTATTAGGCAGCCTGCGATGCAATTTCCTCTCCCCACGGTATTGATACGGCGAAAGACATGGATTTTCCGGTCTCTCTCCTTTCTTTCCGAGAAAATTCATCCCTTTTTCCATGTTAGCGCCCTCCCCTCCTTGTTCACCGAACCCTCTTCTCGAATCATCTCCTCAATGTATTCTATCTGCCGCTGCGAGGGCCTCGGTGCGGGTTCTTCCGATGTCTTCGTGAATGTATTTGGGAATTGGGCAGACGTAGTAAGAAGGAACCTTGGGAATCGCTGAGTAAGAAGGGAAAGACAAGAGGGACCTGGAAAAGGAGGGGCGAGTTAAGGTGTTTGATATACGGAGATCGCATAGGGTCGTCTTCTTGGTCTAGTCTTCGGCTAAAAGATACGCGTAGGCTGCTTGCTCTAGTATAATCTTCCGCTGTACCACTGTGCCTGCATCCTGAATTTAACATTTCACGATGCGGTGGAGTATACATTGGAATATCCTTACAAACACGAGTCTCATGAAGTAGGGAGCCTTCTCAAATGTACAAGCACGTAAGACTTGGATGCTAGAGAGAAGAGTGAAAATTTGTGGTTACGTAATGTCGTTCGATTCGGTGAAATAACGAGCAAAATTTTACCAGAGGATAAATAATTACTATTGTAGTCACATGAAATTTTGAAAGTAACAATGAAATGATATTTAGGATTGGAATTTTTTTTCTAAATATATCAGTATAATACATTTCATAATTGAATGAAAATAATAATTGGTTTGTTTCTATAAAATTTTATATTTTCTGGAAAAATATATTGTTAAGCGATGTGGAAATGTTATTATCTTAATTTTTAGCGCAAAAAATTGGTGAACATGAAAAATATAATAGCATATTTAACTATGGAAAAGGCGGATCGCTTTAACTATTTTTCCGTAAATTATATCAAACGGTTTAAAGAAATTTCTAATTCCATTTTTCGATTGAAGTTTCATCCCTTGGACTTCATTCTTAATTTAAATGAAAATATCTTTAAGTAGAGTTTAATATTTGATATTCATATTCGAGCTGATAGTTTACATATTCATCGTGAAGGAATTACTGTCTGATATAACGATACGTACATTTTGCAATATTTGAATTTAAGATTCGAAATGAATTTTTGCATTTACCGCCAGAATAAGGTTCATATCATCCGGTAAGAGTAAAGTATCATCGAAAAACGAATACGAATGAACTTTGGTATCGTAAAAATTGATTTCGGCATCCAATAAATCAAAAGACATCGTTACTGAAACATTTCTCTTAGATGTACTAAGATCAAGGAAATATATGTAATCTAATGATCAAGGAATATCAAATGGATTCTAGTTTAGAATATGGGTACATTTACGCGTTTTTGGAACCACATACGTATTAACGTTGGGAAACATACTCTCTTACATATTTCCTCTATCTATCCTATTATAATTCCGTGTCCCACTTCTTCCGAGTAAATCCACTTGTCGCCTCTAAGTTTTGATTTAGGTCGCGTCTGCCAAACAGTCGTTTTCCTAACTGAGCGAATTGGGGTCTGCTCGGGCAAGATAAGCAGTCTCGACACTCTGCTGTTTTCAACGTCATATTTTCTTTCCCCCCTCCCTCTGTGCATATCGGCCATCGGTTTTTTAATCAGAGATAAAGCTTTCATCGCATTCGATGATTTAATCGAAAAAGAATCGGAAGAGGCCATATCTTTATATCGATTCCTCATAAATTTCTCACAAAGAGATTCTAATCAGTTATTGGCAACTTCCGAATCAAGGAAACGAAGTTCTATAAAGGAAATTCTAGAATGAAAAATTTTATCGGTGATTTTTTTCTCGTGATTTAGTTTATTTGTTTTGAAGGCTGAGTGTTTTTGGGTTATGGAGAAGTGGAAACATCATAATAAGTATTCTGACACATATAGTAGTATTATTTTACATGATGTAATATTCAAACGCATAAAAATCGAACATTATTTTAGATTTAATTTATATCATATCCATTTTATTCAATCTATTCATGAAATTTGAAGGATTTTTGTTGTATTTTGGTCGAAATTTAAATTATAATTGTTTAATCAATAAGCTATCAAGTTATTGAACAAAAGATTGTGAGCATTTAGTGGTTATTGCAAAAAGATATTCAGTTCATAAAACTGCTGACCTGAATAATTGGCTTAAAATATCCTGAGATACGTCTCAATACCTCTATATGTGATGTATCATGTCCCTTGAATTGGAGATGTTATTCTTATCATCTTTCCGAAACAATATTGAATGTATTAGTAAATTGCGATTTATGGTTAGCATTATCTACATACGTACCTATTAATAGTATAAAAAGAGTAATAAGATATAAATTTACGAAGCGTAAAAAATCAATATTCACAGTGAAAAATTGAGACTCACTCGTGAAATTATTAGATTTGAGTTCAGTTTCTTGATTGATCAAGTCATTTGTCGAATAATATAAATCAGTTATATATAATTAATCGATTTATAGAATAAAGAATACGAATTATATGTTCGTAATCTTATAAAATATACGAAAGAAAATCGTTACATATTTTTTCAGTCATTTACTTTATAACGAAAAATACAGTTTGTAATTGAAATTTTTTACCTTTCTTCTCTTGCATCCATGAGAATTAGCGAAAAATGTTTCAATTTAGTATTTCTTAAAGGAAAACGTAAAGGAAAGAATTCTTTGATCTTTCATTCCTTAACATCGTCACAGTTTTTTTAATTTTCTTAATGTGTCTCAAAAAGATACCTTTTTAAGCTGAAACTTCACCTTGTATCAGCAGCAGATTATTTAAATTAAATTACAAGGATCAAATAAAAACTCTTCTTATTTCAAATTGAGATAGAATCTGAAATGTCGATAATTTTATATCAAGTTTATTTTCCAATATTACTTTCGCGTAATTCATTTGCATCATCCCAAGTTTAGTTTAGATAAGATGGAAAGAGTCTTTATTAATGCCGGCTTTAACTTCGTAAAAGTAAAAAAAGCAACAAACGAGGCGAAGTATATTATTTGAATTATCATTGTTGTTAAACTTTTTAATACCTTATTTACTGTTAAATAACTCAGTTCGAATTTAGGACAAAAAAGATAGCACCGAGAAATCAATTAGCGAAATTAACCTCTTTAGCCAACATAATATAGAGCTTTGGATAGGTATCTCTTTAATCATCGAAAATAGCCTAATACGGCAACAAACCAACAGCGACGTGAAGTGGGGAGGCATTCGAAGAAGGGCCCATCTTTCTCTCTTTGCATTAACAAGCTCCGAGATAAACAAACAAAGGCATATTCCTTCACTGAAACGCCTTTGAAGTCGTTCTTGTGAGAAACCACGGATCTGGATAGCCTCTCAGTCTCCTTCTGCTCATTTTCTTTCTAACTCCCTAGTCGCGACTTCGAGAAGTAGAATATTTTTACGCTCTCAGAAGTAACTCTTCTTCTTTTGAGTAACCATGGAAATAAAGCGAAGAAAGGCTGCAACCGTGTCGCACAAGTGTAGGAGGATAGTCTGAGGGAAGATCGGACGAAATTAGATACTTTGTTCCTTGAGCGGAGCAAACGTGAGGGAACAAGAGAAAAAAGAAGCGAAAAGGGTTTGGAAGAGACTTTTCCATAAGTTAAGAGTATGAAATCTTCTTCATAACCATCCTCTCGTTCATTTTTTATGCTTTCGTAAGCTTTAGAGTGGGTGTTTGGAAACGTTTTTGGTCATTTTACCTCGCAATTTTATTCCACGTGATTGTCAAATTCATCGTTTAGAATGATTTGGGTAATATTTAAACGGTTTCTTCTTTGAACTTGTCTTTTATCGTATACCTTAAAAAATTCACGTGTTTCTTCGTCAAATTGATGATGCGGGAGTTTGACAGACGCTTGACGATGGAGGACTGGATGAATGAAACTTAGACGTCAGCAGACAACACGCTGCTGAACTACTCGTAATAGGGCCCTTACTCTTTTTAGTTTACATTAACGATCTTGGTAGTCTCATTAACAGTAACGTTAGACTATTTGCAGACGATACGGTTATTTACAGAAAAATAGAAAGTAGAGAGGACAGGTTAGCTCTGTCGAAAGATTTAGATATCATCGGGAAATGGTGCGATGACTGGGAATTAGAGCTCAATATTCATAAATGCTCAGTAGTTAACTTCTTTAAGAAAAAGTCCACTACCGAAGACTTTCTATATAGCATTTAAGGGAAAAATATAGCAATAGGGGAATCTGTAAAATATCTGGGAGTTACGCTGACGAATAACTTAAATTGGAGTGCCCACATCCGTAACATATGTGGTCGAGCACTAAGAAAACTTGGTTTCGTCAAAAGAGTAGTCGGTAGGAGCGATGAAAAGGTTCGCGAACGATGTTACTTCACGTTAGTTAGGCCTCACCTCGAGTACGCGTGCAGCATATGGGACCCTGCAAATAAAGACTGCATTCGGGAATTAGAAAAGGTCCAGCGTAAGGCGATACGCTTTGTAAAAAATTCATATGATAAAACAGCGAGCGTAACGCAAATGCTGAAGGACGCCGGGTTGGAATTACTAGAAGAGAGAAGGTCGTGCCAAAGAATTAAATTATTAGATAAATTCAGGGAGAGCTCCTTTATAGAAGACGTGGAAAGTATAATGCGTCCACCTTGTTATATAGGCCGATCGGATAATGCGAGAAAGATCAGAGAAATAGATGCGCGAACGGAGCGTTTTAAAAATTCATTTTTCCCGCGGACTATTCGCGAAAATAATCGCATAGTGAAATAGAGTCATGGTGCATGCACCCCCTGCCAAACGCCGAAAGGCGGCTCACAGGGTAAATATGTAGATGTAGATGTACTCAAAACAAAAATAAATCTTTATAGTTGATAGAACGATCATTTACTAATTCAACAGGAAATTTGCTCTGTTAAGATCATTCTCCATAAAAACTCATCTCTTTTTACTCTATTACATACATACTTCATCTTCAATTCTTTGTTTAAAAATCATTTATCTTTCATATCTTCTCCTCGTACATTCATAAACAGTTCAATTTGTCTTACCCTCTCTCAAGCGTTCGAACATAAGGCCAGTTTCTTCGTGTGGATCGTTTTCACCTAATACAGTCGGATGAATTTCGAAATGAAGTAACATTTAAGAGTTCGCTTCCTTTATTGTTCTCTCTCATTACACCTTCACCTTTTTTCTCGTCCCTCTTTGGTCCAATCACCCGCTTTCACCTCATCTTCCTTTCTATATCTCATCTCTCATCTTCAGGTCCAATCCCTTTTGCGCCATGGCGGTTATGAATTCCTACCGTGTAACGTCCATCACACTGCCTCCCCTTCATTATTCCCCCGACTCCTTTCACTGCCTGCTAATAAATCCTCCGCGATGACCTCTCTTGCACTGTCCTCTGGAATCCTCAAAACCCTTCCACCTTTCAGACCGTACCTTTTCTCTAACCCAAACTCCTTTTCATATCCAATCTCGTTTCTCCTCATCCTCCCGAACCAATGAACGTTACGCATTCGGTTGGAAAACGATGTTTTCTTTTATGTCTACCGTGACTGTTATTATGATCGCCTTAGTTCTTGGTGCATTAAGTATTCTAAGCATCCAAGTTATTATATTTAATCGTATTGATATATGTAGAACGTACATAGTCCGGGTAGAGCCGTGATCGTATAGTGGTTAGTACTTTGCGTTGTGGCCGCAACAACCCAGGTTCGAATCCTGGTCACGGCAATTCGGATATTTTTTTTTAATTTAAACGGAAGACTGGAGTGTCTAGTTCCAATTTCGCCGGTAATAAAGATGAAACGTATGTGTGTATATTATCTTTTCCTCATCACCTGTGATTAAAGTTATATACATGATATTTATTTTAATACCTAATTATAGCTGATATCCTAAAAAGTTTCTATATTTTGGTATTTGGTTTAAGGAAAGTTTAATTTCAAATTTTATTGAACAAAGACTTACCTTCTATCTACATATATAAGCGTTTATTATCCTGATATTATTTTTTTTACCGGCACTTCCGAATTTTTTTTTCTTTCCTCTCATTCATTATTCTGAAACCCTTCTATGTTCTATTTCATCTAAATTAAATCCCTCTCCTTTAACATCACAACCCCACATCTCTACTGAACAGCATTTCAGTGTTCTAGGGTCCAGGAGTCGTAACCCTGAAACACTCTCATAGCAATGCGGTTGGGTCGTGTGTGGCTATATAACTCGCCTATTTCGGTTATCTGCAGGGTGTACCTGTGGAGAAGGCCACGGAGGGAGCTAAGGGGATAAAATGGGTGAAATCCTGACCTTTTTTGTTCTCGTTATGCGCGTAAAAATGTGCCAGAACAAAAGGGATTCAGGAAATGGTGTTGTATTATTTTTAACCTCTGTCGGACAAAGCTTTAGGTGGCGATATATCTACATTCCCCTTTATTAGACGCCGTTTTAATTGCAGCC
Organism: Pantala flavescens; assembly: GCA_020796165.1. Classification (NCBI taxonomy): domain Eukaryota; kingdom Metazoa; phylum Arthropoda; class Insecta; order Odonata; family Libellulidae; genus Pantala; species Pantala flavescens. Next base: position 13,030,183 of record CM036879.1, on the reverse strand, counting down.
CGACCTTAGAGGAATGACTCCCAAGTCCGTCGTAGCGCTTACTCTTTTACTTGTCCCCACAATGGGTTTTTATGATTCATTCGCTGGACTAAGTGGCATAATACATAAAATATCGCTTTATACCTTTTACAACTCTCCGAAAGCTATGTTTTCCTCTTGACGGAGCTTTGTTCCTTTCCTCCATCGAGTTTCTTACGTATCCTTTTTCGAGGGTTAGTATTCATCAACTTCCTCTTCTTGCTAAAACGATTACGCAACTCATTACGCTCAATTCACAATCCTTATTACTCCAGAGACGTAAAAGGAAATTCAGCTCCTCGCTCACTATTCACGTGAAGATGTAAAACCACTCTTCCCTTTTAAGATTCTCAACCCTCCTCAAAGTTTTTTTGCGCTACCTACCGCTCCGTTTTTTACGTACATATACTCCAAATTCCTTCCTTTTAAATCTTACCACGTAATTCGAGAGAGAATTTCTTTCGCTAGCTCATTTTGAACTCTTTTTCCACAGTGTTTACGTTTGAATTACGCTGATGTATGAGTTGTGCCTCATTTGTAATTTAGCGGGGATGTGTTTCCGCTATCGAGTGCGCTGAAATATTCGGAGAGCTCGCTCGATTTCATAAAAACCATCCCCTTTCTCATCATTCATTCGGATTTCGCTTCGAAATTTAAGTACCGCCGTTCGCTGACAAATTTTCAGCGTTCATCGCTCCCGTCCCGTCCCCGATCAATCGTCCCTTCGCTAATAACCACCCGTAGCGTAGCATATGCGGCCATCTTCCACGCTTAAGCGAGCAGGGATGCGGGGAAGGGATTCCGTAGAGAAGAGGGTTCCGAGTACAAGTCTCCGTGCGGCGCGGCGGTTAAGCTCGGGAGGTTTTCGGCCTTCGGGAAGGAGTTGTCTGAGGGATTTATAAAGGGTGTTCTGCGTGGGCGGAGGGGGATGAGGGGCGCTGGAGGAGTAGGTCCGGGAAGGTATCGCGGCTGGAGAGAGCAATGGAAATTAGCTGCATAAATCTTTAGAGAGGAGCGTAGATGTTTCCCCATTGCCGTCATAGCTCTATCTCCCTCCAAAACCCATCCCATCCACCCCTAAGGAGTGGTCCTCCAAGCCCAGACGAGGGGCTAACCCAGCCTTCAACCTACCCTATCTTTCTTCCCTCCTCGCTTTTTTTGCTGCGCTTTCCATCCACCCTCCGTCGCCAACTCAACCGCATTTACTTTTCCCACGTTATAACTCACTCTTATTTTTTTTAACGTCCTCAGCATCTCATTCCCCTTACGCCAGCTGTGCGCAACCTGCGGCCGTACGGCCGCATGCGGCCGTGGGCAGGGACATTGGCGGCCGTGGACGTCTGCATTAAAGTGTACGTAGTGGCGGCCGTGCCGGTGTAGGGTCTCTGGACCCCAGCGAGTACGGGGTCTCAACGCTGCGGAATCTTATCTCTATCTATCTTATCTCTTACTCTGGGTGTTTTCAAACCCAGGAGTAGATTAGAAGTCACGTTACTAGCGGCTAGCTCGGCTTGAACGCGAACGAAGACCAAGACTTCCTGAAACAATTGCTATAACGGTTTTTTGTCCTATATGACGTTACGTAGATGTATTTTACATATGTAGACCAGTAAATAGAATATTGTCATATACATCATACTCGTTTTAGTGTATAATCTATAAATTTTTACATAAATCATAAAAAATTATTAAGTGTACTTGGACTTATTGGCGGCCGTTATTAAAGTAAAAAGTCTTTAGTGCGGCCGTCAATAGCGGAAAGGTTGCGCATCCCTGCCTTACGCGGAAGTATCCCTGTTCCCATCTCCCTACGTTCGTTTTCGGAATATTCATCTTCTCAAAATCCCCTATCCTGCATCAGTTCCTCTGTTTTCTTCTGGGCTAACCTCTAACTCTTAACCGTCCATATAATTTCTCTCTCTCTCTCTCTGTAATCCTTTTAATCCTATCCTAACCTCCTTAAACTGCCCAATAGATTACGTTCTCATCTAATTCGCCTCCGCGTGAGTTCTAAGCCCCGACTTTAAACTTGTTCTCATCCCTTTGCTTAAAGTGCGTGCACTAATTCCCGCTCGATCAGCTTCTTACCCTCTGCTTTCTCCCGTGGAACTTTTATTACGCGCCCTCTGTTAACTGTTTACTTGCTCTCCTCAAATCTTTCCAAGTCTTTACGCACTGCAAACACGCGAGAGATTTTATCTCTCTCTGTACCTTCCCCATTCTCACTCGATTTCTGAAGGTTGTTTGTTCTTTCTCGTAAATCCGCACCGAGCTATAAAATCCGGTTTACCGTTGCCTTAATTATCTTACTGCATTTATACTACGTGAAAGGAACTTTCGCTGTATAACTTTCACCGTGAAAGCTCGGTGGTTGATTTAGGCTACCTCTTGAATAAAGCATACGAATCTGATTAGAAGATGTTCAGTTTCATTACTCACTCATATTAGTTCTCAGATGGTAATATCATCTTTAATATTAGAAGAGGCTAAAGAGGTTCATCGCATTTCAAACCATTCGTCCTTAAAATTGTTTTAAAGGAAATAGATTGTAATAAAATAGCGTAGAGTAAAACTTCTTTAAGAACCTTAGTTTAAGCATCGAAATTTTTACCACAGCTTTTAAAAGCTTGGGAATGTACTGGATCTCAAACTAAAATGAAAGAAGTACTAAAGAGGTTTAAGGTGTTTCTTAGCTAATAAAAAGAGGCAATTAAAATGCTTTTTGTTGTGTAGAAACAAAATTGAGTTAACAGGAAAGTATGGTGTGATAAATGAACTAATACGTCAGTATATAAGACACTATGTTTCAGATATTTAATGTTTGTTATAAAATATTAATATACGGAACAAGACAAAAAAGATAATGGCCTTAAAAATTATAATAAGTTAGTATGCTGAGTAGCTATCCGCTTGATGACTATACATATGAAAATAGACGCACAAATCCCATTGTTAATATGCTCGCATACTTTATGAATGCATGCGCATAGTAGATTAGATTAGTTTGCGAGATAGGCCACATCTTTCTCTTCTTCGTACAAAAGCGGCGGTGGCAGGAGATGAAGCAAGGAAAATAGAGGTCAGAGGGTGGAAAAGAAAGGGAGAGATGTAATGCCTTTATTATACGGCTTTTAAAAAATGTGTTAATACGCTGTGGCAGTGGGGAGAAGCGTGGAGTGGTGGTGATGTAGATTTTACGATAACGGCCTTGTCATTTTTCCGCCGTCATATTCACGGATGTTGGCCACAGCTTCCCCAGAGGAGATCTCATTTTATGGGTTTCGGCTTTTCTTTGCTCAGACAGGGTCCTTATTACTATGAAATGGAATCAAATGGAAAAATCATTTGCTAATGAAGGTGTGTGTTGGGACCGAGTTATAAGATTAAATAGAGCTGCACGTAAAAATTTAAAGTACTCATTTAGGAACTGTCTACTTTGAGTAAAAATTTATGTGATTCTAGTTCAAATGTCAAAATAATACTAGCTTTGAATTATGTCTGATTAAATTTGAGATTAAATGAGATTAAATTGAGCCCAGAAAGATCCAAAGCGTCTGTTTATTTTTAAAAAATTTTTAAAGCTCCACTGACTTATTTTGAAGAACGAAACGTAACTGCTTTTAAAAATGACCTATGATATTTATTTATTTTTCTTATCTATTAATGATTAAAAGCTTAGTTGTGGAATTGCGTAATATTGTACAATTAGTTATTACGGGACTTATACGTTTGGCACACAAAATATATACATTGTACATCGATATCAGGGTTTTTAATCGTTGAAAATTTCGTCTTCACATTAGTTATTTTCATGCATTTTATTTTCCGTTTTATTCTACCAAAAAGTAATAATATATTGAAGAGTTGAATAATCGCTTTGGTACAAAATAAATATAAATCTTTCATAAAAGACACTAAAGAGACATTCATAAGGGTAATAATAGAGAAATATTATGTATTAGAAATCCATAGCAACAAAATATTACCTGTATATTTTCAACTAAAGTAGTCTGTACGATATTTCAATCGATTGCAGAATATTGAATTTTGAGTAATTTTATAAGGAAAGTGTCATCTCAGTACGTTCTTTTGTGAAGAATGATTTATTAAATTTGTACAATCTGTTATTCAACTGTCAAAGGGTTATGAATACCCTTAAGCAAGCGTTTTCCGTATATCATCGAATCTTACTTAAGTCCTGATTTACCAAAATCTCCGATTCTAATCACTCTGTGATGGCTTATGAATCAACGGGAGGCGGTCACCAGCGACTGGGTCAGCTAATGCGCATTAAATCATCTTCATCTTTAATTGGTGCATGTGACAGATCGTAAAACAACTCACTGGCACAAATCATGGTATTTGATTGTGCACCGTCAGAGTTGATAATTCATAAGGTATTTGATTTGTTATAGTATTCATTAAGATATGCATAATATAGCTGTAAACAATTTTGTAATGCATTTCAATCACTTTCTATTAATAAATGCCAATAACGAAGAATGATTTTTATGTAAGAATACATATGAAATATTCTAAACTTAGGATTATAATATTATTTCCTTGGTAATGATACATCCTCTCTTAACTTATTTTAGAAATTTTCCGGGTGATTTCATTTAGTATTTGTTTTTAAATTGTCCTAGAACTAGAATTAAAAAGGAACTTTCGTAAATTTTCACATTAAATAAATTATTATTATAGATTATTATATTATATAGATTATATTATATATTATTATTTTTACTATACTATTTATACTATTATTTTTATAGATTATCTTACTACTGATACGTTGTTACGTTATTAAACCAGGGAATGATTATATCTATTGCAATATATGCTCTGTAACTTCATACTACCCAAGAGAACTATGAAAACATGACGCACAATGACTTATGCTTCAAAGTTTGAATTGCATTTCCTTAGACTTAGCATGTTTTGCATAAACTGCTACTAAGACGGATGAGTTATCTAGTATACCTGCACTGTTAGTGGTTTTAATATTCTAGTTTTCGTATGCATTGCACAAACTCTCATTCTAGAATACCAATATATTTTCCTCCCTTGGTATTTATTTTAGACGGCTCTAGTTTATTTATGGCTTAAGTAAGAACCGGAACTAAGAATCTAAGTATCTAAAACTAAGAATCAGTTCGAAAAGAAGAGAAATAGATAAATTTATCAAAAATATAATATTTGAAATAATTTGATGCTAAATATTTAGCTGATGTTACTTCCTGTACTTCCTGTTTATTTCAGTAGTAGATAAATTACAATTTCATGAGGGAATATGTTATAAATGTGTAATAAAAATATTATCTATAAATAATGTCATTTAATATCTTAAATTAAATTTCAAAGTACTAATACGTGTCTTATGAGTAGATATTTCGACCTCTACTTAAGTAAAATAAATTATCTTCTGCTCATCGAGTCAAGTAAATGTATTTTCCTCTCTCGTATAATGCGATAATGAATACGTAGGTTTATTCGTCTTTTCACCGAAATTATCCTTACAAAGATTTGTGTGATTAAATTCGTGATAACTACATGGTTGTATGTTCTGGAAACACATAACTTTGACTCATTAGAGATGATTACCATTCAAACATGAATAGATCATCACAATGTATTAGTTTGATAATTACCGATACTTTAAAAGCTGTATAGCTTAGATTAGCGAAGCGCATTGTGTATTTCATGCATTTATGTCAGTGAATCAGAACAATAGCCTTCTTTAGGTTCTTCGCCATCGATCCTATAATCGCTTCCCAAAGTAATTATCGATAGTGTACAGAGTGGTGTCATAAACAGGGGTATGGGGACCAAATTAGGTCGGAAAGATCTAGGTTAATCGGTTGATATGCATATAGCATGGAGGGTAGTCTTGGAGAGGCCCACTTGTGATTCAAGTGAGCAAGTTTTAAGATATCCTCTCGACGATCCAAGTTCAGCCTGCAGCCGATAACTTTTATGGGAGGAAAGAAGGGATTTTAGAGCCTTTTCGGTAAACCAGGACGTAATTGGCTCCAATTTAAGACCGAGATTTTCTGCACCTCAGCGCCTCTGGTGGAGAACTGTGATGTAAGGCAGATGGACGACTGACGTACAGAATTTTAACGATCGTAGATGTCTCAATCACTTTGGAATATCAGCGATGGAAGGATCTGATTTTACGAGAGATTTTTTTAGGGTTTCAATGGTATAGTTTTGATATTGCGAAAGATTATTCGTGTGGTTACGAGAGTATTTTTTTGAAAAAGAAGGATTTGCAGTTTATCAATAAAATTACAAAAATTAATTGATAAATTGAGTTGAATAAACACCGTGGAGTTTTTTTAATGTGATTATTAATTAAAATAATTTGCTTAATTAATCTACTGATAGTAATTTTTGTGTTTTATTAAAACTGACAATAGCAAATTTAAAAATCAAATAATATAATGGGTAGTAAGCTTTTCTAGGCTATATTTTTGAGGAGTGACAGACAAACTGTAGTCAAATAACATATACAACTTATATTTAAGTGAAGGATCAAAGAAAATGAATTATAAGTGATAAATTATCAAAAAATTCAAATAGGGAGAGATATTTTCGAATCAGAAGCTGTTTTTTCAGAGAAATATTGTTTGTTTGTTTCCGAATTCGGTATCTTTTCATTGAATTGATCTTTTTAAAGCCATTGGAGGGGCAAATACTACTCAGACTTGAAAACAAAACATTCAAATCGGCTAAAAATTCGAAAAATTTTTGGGTCACGAAAATAGTTTTTCGTTCCAGTAGAAAAACAAATCTCGTATTCCAATCGGTCAATCATATTGGAGTGTCCCAGAAGCGGTTTGAATCGATATATTTTCGAGAGGTCGAATACTTTGAGTACGTATTTTTGCAACCGTTGCATTGTTCTTGAAAGCAATGATAAACGTGTATTCTTTCTGATGTTCTCAATTCTTTATAATGTTTTATTTGTCATTTTTGGTAAACGTAAAAAAATTCAGTTTTTAAAGTTTTAAAAGATTTCTGTGGCTATGAATGAAATTCTATTTATAACATTACAGCAGCAGTCTGAGAATTTGTTTGAATATGTATTTTGTTTAACAAAAATAATTCTGATTTTAAACCCGTACTGTATCAAATTTAACGTGAATATAAAATAATTTTCTACGTCTTTCGTTTTTCAAAATCTACGAATGGAATATGATATTTTCTAATGCTCGGTATTTTATTATGAAATTTAGTTATAAATAATAGACAAAATTCAAATTTTTCAAAACATCACACAATTTTGAAAACGTGCCCTTTCCAAGAATACGTGTTTTAATCAAAAATATCAAGCTTTGCTGTGCATACGAGTTATTTCAATAATTCATCCTTCACAATTTATTTTTATTCTTCTACTTGGAGGAAAATAAACATTGAGGGGTCGCTATGCAATTACTGTATTATCGATACTAAAAATACTGGTAAATAAATTTTTGAGTGGAGAGAATCTCTACTCGCTTGTGGATTAAATGATGATGAAATGATTTTGAAAGGGCAATATCCACATAAGCTGTTTCAATTATTTACGACTTCATTGGAAAAATTAACGATTCTTTAAGTTCAGTAGACATTGGAATCTTTGTGCACTATTCTTTTAATGTAAATTATAATGAAATATCCTTCACGACTTAAGTTTTTGAAGGTTCGTACTTTCTCTGAACTTCACTTACAATAGGCGATGTATAGGTTGCTATGGGTGATAATCAGATAATTTCCAGACTCCATCTAGCAATTGGCAATTTAACTTAGCTCCTCAATTTGGCCTCAGGCATAAACGGATACGTTAAAAGATCGGATCTCTGGATATCTCAGTTCTCTTCCAATATTTCTTTGATTATTAGTTAATTAGCTTTCACGATAAAAATTTCTTTCTAATTGGATTCTGTAAACTATGACTTTTTTTATAAATCATCCTTTACCTCCCATAGGAACAAAGACCACTGTATTTAAATAATAACTTTATAGAAGAATGCTTTTTTCTAGCAAAAAGAGTTTTTGGGAGAGATATTCCTCTTTCTTGAAGTTCTGATTTGATCAATTAATATTTTTATTAACTTATTTATTTGTTCTTCCAAAATTGTTTGAATGATATAAAATTCCTAATATTTGATGGTTTTGGATGATGATTTAAGTCGATGGTAGAAGGCGTTTCTTGGTGGTAAGACATTATTAAAGAGAATTACTTACTTCATTTCCATAAAGAATTTCTAAAAGATATTTAACCGTAATCTCTATTTGAAAGTTGTTAGATTATTTAAGAATAAGGAAATTTAATGTCATGTATTTATTTCCCTTTTCAATACATTATATTTACTTCTTGCGACATAAATATATTAATTGTAATACACAGGAATGTTGAAAGTTTAAAGGTATCCAAATTCTTTAAAATATAAAAGTTTATGGCTTACTTTTTACTTGGTAAGAAAGAACGAAGTTTCATTAAGATACATCTATCAGCTTCACTTTTCACTTGATTTGTAATTGAATGTCGATAGCGATTCTAGCTTTATATTTTGATATAATATATGTATTGATAGTTTTTTGTTCGAGTTTAAATAACCATTTTACTTTGGAAATGTAAGATCGTTACATTCATAAATGCTTTACCATTAGTATTTCAATTCAAATCTCTCGGAATTATTACGTTAACGAAAAAAGAAATGAGAAAACGTCAGCAGTCCTTTTCTAGGAGGAGGGTACCTAATATCTTTGGTATCTTTAGTTTTTCATTAATGTACATACTAAAGTTGTCTTTCATGATAGAGCACTTTGCTCACCATAATACTTTCGAATGAGGCTTTCTGGAAGTAAAATCTATGAAAGAGATACTCCACGTATCTATAAAAGTAGGATTAGAGAGATGGAATCCGAGAAGGTAGGGTTAGAGAAAAAGATGAGTAATAACTTGAAAGGACGGAGAGAACTTGATAGATGATAGAGTATGATAGAAACGGGTATAATTAATTAAAGGAAAGGTCACTAGAGAAAATATATTTCCCCTCAGAGATTTTCTAGACTAAGATGAATTTAAACTTATTTTTGCGCAACTTTTAAATTCGATATGTTTGAGTACCGAAGTTTTATATGCTCTTCGTAACGAAAGCATCCTTAAGAATACGCGAAGGAATTAATTAGAAAATTTGCTGCTAAAACATAGTTGAAGGAAGACAAAAATGCGTTGATCAAGGTGTCAGTTCAAAATTTCCATGTTCATTTCCACTTCTGCTTAACATGTTTTCTTTAAATGAATGATACAGTGATATTTTAGAAAATAATTAATCTAAATAGGATCATAACTTCATGATACCGTTACCTGACGATGGATTTTGATTCTAGTAAACTCGAATTTCATATTTCTGTGAAACAGAGCAAGATAGTGGGATTTTTATTCAGTAATTCCAGATTTTATTTAAGATCTATTCAATATTGTAGAGATAACGGACGAGAGAGTGAAAATTACTTAAATTAATATAATATATAGCGAGTAGGAATATTAAGCGAGTAATACATTGGTTCGTTAATGGTGAATTAAACGATTACAAAAGGAAATATTTAGAAAAGGGAAAAATCAAAAAATGAACAACCAACGGAAAATAAAATAAACATATTTCGAAGAAAATAGGAAATAAAATAACCTAATGCGCATTATTTAGGGAAGATTACTTTTCAGTACTTCTTACAATAGAATAAATATTCGCTACTCTTTGAGAACCTTGCTCCGTGAATGGAAAGCTTAGTTAGGTAAAAGATCAATACCTTCAAGAATCATCTGGATGTTGCGAATAACTTTAAAAAGGTCTTAAAGGATTTAGCGAGCGGATGAAATTTGAAAAACAGCTCGAGAAAGAGAGAGACTAAAGAGGAAGGGAAGAGAGCTGGAGAACAAATGTCTCTGTCGAGAGGAAGAGGAACTGTATGCTCGAACGACCACGAAACAGAACGCGTGGGCGCTCCGCGAAGACGCGTCTATAAAAACGAAAAGAAATCATCCTTAACTCTCACAGAAATTCACATGCACAGGCAGGGAGTTGAATGGAGGCAACTTAATCCAGGCAGTTCGATAAAGAAAGGCGCATAAAGTCCGGGCTCGGAGTGATTAAAGCGTGCTGATTTCCTGTGAAAACACTTCCTGTCTCTCGCAGATGCTGGGGCGGCCTTGGAGACCGAACCCGTTGAATGGGAGGCGCGAAACGTTCTTAAAATAAGAAAGGAAGATGGTCGTGATTAAAGGTATAATCCTCTCGCGATGGCTGCAGTTTTAAGGCCTCTGTACACGACAGTGCTCTATCGATTCACGTATTTAATGACGCGTATTTCTGTCTTTTCCTTCCCTGCCGACTTCCCTTCAAGCCTTCTCCTTTTGTGTAAGTGGCGTAATCAGGAACGTCACCTAGCAACCCTTCGCATTTGTATCTTCCCTTGTACCCCTTTCGGATCCCTTTTAGCTCGTCTGCTGCGAAGTTCTTCTACGCCCACCTTCAAAAACACCTCAACCCCTCGAGTATCTCTCCACGGCACCCCTCTTTACTCGTCGCGGTTCAAATCTTGCCCATCCACCTACACAACCCTTGTCACATCCTCATTCCGTTGACCTACTTCTTCCCCATTCCCTCGCCCGAGATGACAAATTCCATTTCTACTCCATTTCTCAATTTGTACCTCGAGGCCTCCGTTCCACGAGAATCCGGAGAAAGGCTTAGGCTCCCCACCCCTCCCTTCCCTCCGTCCCCTACCCTTCTCGTAGTGTAATCCCCACTCCGGATTTATTCTCCGTCCAAAACTGTGTTTTTCGGTTTCATTTCATCGCGGAGGGGGGGTGTTATTTTTCCATTCGCCTTTGTCTTCCTCCCACTTTTCCGAACAGGGGACTCATTTACATTGCTTTCGGCTGAATGCAGCCCGTTCGGATTTTGACGCAAGGTTATCCGCTCTCGAGTAATTCTATTTCTTCTTTGAAGATTTTTCCCTCAAAAAGAGATGCACTTTTTGAGCGCCTGCTTGAAGGATACCTTGCGAATCGCGAGTTGGAATCCAGATGGTGACAGGTATCCCATCAGTGGAACTGTCGTTAAAAATTTTATTGGATTACTTGGTTGGAATGGATGGATCGTTTTCGTTTTTTTTATATGGGTTCTCAAGGAAGATTTAATTTGATATTACATACAATGAAATTAAAGGAGATTAATAATATTGTCGATATTTTTGTCCACGATATCGAAATATATCATTGAATTCGCGTATGGTAAACCTTTTTACTCTTATTATATTGCGGTTATCGTGTTGTTATATTAGATCAGTTAACTAAATGAACTTTTAATGATATCGATTTTGCTTGGCTTAACTTGGAAGAAAGACATTGGAAAATAAAAGTGAATACTTCATGTTTCTATTTTAAACGAATTTTTCTTATATATTTCTGAATATTCTCTCTTGCATGTGTTTTACGATACCGATATATGTATCGATATTACTCTTATTTTATATTCATAATATGCATGTTTTAAATTACCCTTCTTCAGTGTAATTCAGATTTATTTCAACAAGTGCGAAGTGAAATAAAAAAATCATATTTATATATTCGTATTCTAATTTTCAATCCCTCCGTTTCAATTTAATTTTCCCCGAAATTTCTTTTGTAGCCTCTTTTTTCTTTGTATCATTGCTCTCTTTTTTTTAGTTTTATATATTCGTTTGTTCCATTAATTACTTCTCTTTTTCCTTTTCATTCCACCAAAACCCTTCGTTTTTTCACCTCTTTTTGATTCTTATTCTCCCTTTGAGGCATTTCTTCACTTACTTTTTTAACCTTTTTATTTCATTCCCCGCGGAATTCTCATTCAGAGCCAACAAATCTTCGACCATAATTTGAAAGCGTCCTCGCCCAATATTTCACTCCGCCTCCAAACTCTCTTTTATCCTCACTTTGAAACATCTTCGGAAATTAATCAAGGGAATATTTATCCGGAAAAAATAAGGTTGATTAGATGATGGGCGGTCATTAGAGATGAAGCAAAGATTCGATCGATTTTGACGGAAGAGAGGAATGGATTATGAAAAGGTTGTATTGATGAAAATCTTTAAAAAAGGAATGATGGGAAAGGAAGGAAGCGGCGTCTGGAGCGATCCCTTTATGAAGCGAAAACAAGTCGAGGGCACTTCTGTAATTTGATGAGGATATGATTACGTTTATTGACATATAAATGCCATGGTAATGGTATCGTAAACAACCTCTAATATCAGTGCTCATTCAGTTACCTAAATGAATTAATAACGCGTAAATTTAGGTATAAATGTACACATATATAAGCATTAATACAATCCCTCGTCGTGTCACATTCGTATTTGATGATAGAAGCGGAACTTCTCTAGAGTTCTATCCCGTCGGGAGTCCTGGAAATGATTGGCGGCCATCCAGATGTAAATATTAATTCCGAATTCATCATCATCGCTAATCACCATAATCATCTCCCGAACTCATGAATGATAGGATCATTAGAGCCGAGAGGAGGATGGGTACTGTGATTTTCTCTATTCGTTAATTGACGTGCTCATCAATGTATACAGCTGAATCATTTTGCAAAGGATCAACTCTTCATCGTCTTCCTATTTGGTTGCCTTTTCATCTCCCCTAACACCCCTAATCACTCCGTTGCGGTAACTTCCATCAATGTGGTTTTGTCGTGAACTTTGAGAGTTTCTCTGAGTTACCTCAAATCGTCTCTTTTTACGCTACGATGAATGTGGTATAAAGTTCGAGTTGCGACATTAATATTCGCTAACGAGTGATCTCAGTGAGTGGGACGGACTTATACACGTACAGTTATCGAAAATCGGATGGGAACTTTTGGAAATGTTTTGATAAGATAATCCATCATTTCCGATATAGGCAGGTTCGTTTTCGACACTATGAAAGATACGATGACCTCAAGTTCTTCAAATAAGAGTTGTTATGCGCCTGTTTAGTAATATCGTCGACGACCACTCGCGAGGATTGGTATACTTGAAAATTTCCGAACGAATTTCACATTCTTTTCTGAAATCCTTTCCTGTCGTCGGGATTTTCGTCAGTTATTCATACGGAAAAAGGACTCTTGGGGAAAACATACCGGAAGGATCACGTTGCTTGCTCGTGGAAGGTTGTGAAATATTTATAGCAGAGTAAATCTCACTTTTTTCACTTTTTTTTGGATAGCGTGAAAAACGGGGTGGGAGGTGCAGGGACGTAGATGCATTGGATACGAACGCACCGTAAACTTACAGGCGAAACCTTACAAAAGTTAAGCAATCTTCGAGATCTCGTTCCAAAAGTTGTGGCTTGAGTTTTTCGATGTAAGTTAATGGATTCTGAATACGCGATACCAACAACTTGAAAGTTCTCTTCGCGGCGTAGATATTGGGTTCTTCCATTATTGGTCTTGAGGTCACTGAAACTTTCAGGTGGAGTAGAAATCAAAGATACATGGATTGAATAGGGCTTTAAATTGTAAAACATATTGAAATTTAGCTCAGTTATCTAAGATAACGATAAGTACGTAAGAAGGCTCTTTTGATACAGTTTTTCCCCCAGAGTTGTGGTATTAAAATGCGTTGTTTTAGTTTTGATTTTGTTCGTTCGTTAAAATCGTAAAATTAATATTAACTACTCATTATTTATTATATCAATATAAGATTAGATAAATCTTCGTAATTTTAACAAAAATTAGCTTTACCAGCGACCGGTATCGTAATGTTAAATTATTTCTTTAATTTAACATTACAATACCGGTCGTTAGTAAAGCAAGTTTTCTTTGAAAATTGCAAAGTTCTCTCGTAATACTCATTACTTACATTATCCCCCTCCCTCCCTTTATATATATATATACATATATATGCAGTGCAGTTTTTAAAACCATCTCTTGTTATAAGTGAAAGAGGTGTTTTAATTAGTGTTAGACGATAGTTTATAGTTTTCTCCTTGCTTTTATAAATCCTATTTTTTAATATCCTTCCAACTATTAATAAATCAACAGATATTACCCTTTCCTTAAAAAAAATATCAACCCAAAAGCGCAGCAAATAATGACTTCACATTAATATTTACGCATAAAAGTTGTTTGGTAGTTGAAAAAATATTTTTCAAAATTTTCAAATAGTAATTTGCATGGAATGACCCTTTTGGTTTCGTAAAATTGGTCCTTCCATCATGTTTGTGAAGGTTATGTCTCCATACTGTGACTTCAGGGGTGAAAACTGTTCAGAATGAAAAAGGATATCTCATTTACGATAATTCGCTCATATAAATAGTGTAATTAGAATTTCGCTCGTTGTAAAACGTGCACGATTTTCGGTCTAGTGCACGTTAAATAATTTAACGGGCACCATTATAACCGAGCCGTTACACTTGAATGAAAAAGTTAAATGAGGGTTTTTGTTGTGGCTTCGATGTATAAAGCGCGAGCTAATAATAAAAATTTTTAATTTTCGAACGAAAATATTACGCGATAGTTTTTGCCATAATGAAAAAGCGTGGTGTATAGGTGCAGAAAGTATAGATATTTTTATGAGTGTTATAGGCTACTTTTCAATATTAATTTCGTCCCGTTTCGTGCCGATAAACAACCGCCCTTCCGCTCCGTAATTTTTTTGAAAAACACTTCTTTCGCGAATGAACGCGTATCAGCCGGTGGTGGTGAAAGCCTCCATGTCTCCAATTTCATAAACACCAGATCGCCGCCGCGACTTAGAAAAATTCATGAACGGCGGATAGAAGTTATTGCACTCTCCTTGGGACACACGGCGTTTGCGAACCTATGATGACTGGTTCTAAAATATTTACGCCGTAGCGCATCTGTGCCGCGGTCACAAAGGAATTAAAGCCGACGTCGTGCATAGATATACCGCTCGTGGTCTGCGGCCGCACGGTATTGTAATCAAATTTCTCATCCGTCGGAAAAGAGGACCATGTTTACTGGCTCGATTTTTTACCCCGAGAGTGAATTAGGAATTCTCATTGTGTCCGCGCGGCTAAAGCAGACTTGCACATATGCGTTTCCCTACTTTTTCAGCCCGTGCTCGCCAAAGCGTTGTGCTCCCGAACGGAAAACTGTAATGAGCGGGGAAAAACTCAGTGTTCACGTGTGAGATGAGATGCAGCTTTCATTTATCGCCCTTTTCCTCTCCTTGGCAACGGAATAATGGTACTAGAAGGACGTCCTGAAAAGGTACGGTTCAGGGAGAGAAAACCTCTAATTGCTAAAGGGACAAGGACTGATGATTTAAACGTCGGGATTTTTTTAATTGGTTTGAAAAAACGCGCCGGAACTGGGTCGCCGAGAGGGCAAGCAGGCGGAGACGATGTTATGCAACCCGCCGAACTGTTGAAAAGTGTGCGGGAGATATTGAAGAATTCGGCAAAGACTCGGGCGAACTCTGCATGGCTTCCTCCTCCCAAATGCCCCTACTTTAAAACTAGCCAACTTTTCCTCCGGTTCCCGGAATACTAACCGTGTCTTTCTTCGCAAGTCGACCGTATTCCACCTTTCAGCCACTTCTTCTTTAATCTCTTTGCCCACACCCGTTAACCCGCCCGGAAGATGTTGCGCACAACCTCCGCCAAAACTTTCTTTTCGTCTCCCGTGCTCTCTCTACAGCCAACTTTTTCGCCTCCCGCGGTCCTTAGATTCCTCCCACCTCGTGATAAGCGGATACTTTATAATCTCCACGAGATGGCTTTGACTCCAGTTTGTTTTTGGCATCTCGAGGTTCCTCGTTACGCCTCTTATATCTCGAGATCTTATCCGGAGATCTCCCAATTCTCCGCATTGTGGAAGCCTCTCGTCTCCCATTCCTTCTGCTATGCATGATATTCACCTCCTATTCACCTTTCACTTCTATGGAGTGCTGAATGAGGCGGAATTTCAAAAGAATACTTCATTTCATTCCTTAAAAAGGGATAGATGTGGAATCATTAGGATGAGAACAAAAGAGGCGATCTTTTAGTAAGAATTTCGTATTTTTTATGATTGCAGGTTCGGAGGAATAAAATATGCAAAATATTAGTAAAATATGTTTTACATACTTCATGGGTTCAAAATTTATAAGCTTCAACGAAATATGAATGTCAAAGAATTGGTGTTCAAGATATTTTGGGATTATTATGTACTTTGGAATATGGATTCAAGGCCTTATCATTTCACTACTTTTATCATCTATCTTATCGTGTGTTCCAGTTGAAAGATTTTCCTTACGTAATATATTTATTTTTTCTCTAATTTAGTGTAATAATCAGATATAAATATGTTTTTTGTATGCTAATGAATGTCAAACCTCTCATTTAACGTTACTTTTATCAAATTACTTATCGAATTCTGATTAATACTAATGACATGAGTCATTGGCTAATTAGATTACGATTGAGAGAAATGAAGTAATCCCATTTACAGGAATTTCATATAGTGAAGGTTATACGTTACGAGATGCGTAAAATTACAACTATGAGTAATTACAGTTCTATTTTATTAATTGCTATTACAGAGATTACTTAAATTCTGGAATGAGATTGTGGTTACTTGAGTAGTATTACCTGAGAAATATTGGTAGTTTAAAAATCCTATTCCAGGAATTTACCGTTGTACAGACAGAGAACTTCGTAAAATAACACTGAAATTATGTACGTCGGGATTTGGATTTTATTCACCAACAGAGTTTGTTTCCGCGATACCAATTACGCTTCGTTGCTTAGGAATTTTATTGTAACGACCCGCTTATTTAAAATTTGGTTAAATGAAACACGATGTATGAAAATCATCTGCGCGCCGGTGGATTGGGAACCACCGGAAGCTGTAAGGAGGAAGGGAAAAAAGATCTGTAAATTCGTTCATTTTATTCAGTCACAAGAGCGGAAAACACTCGCAAACATTTTTATTCTGAACTTTAAACATTCACCGAATTGTTCAATGAAAGATGAAATCTTTGCTCGAATGAATTTTGTTTTTGAATGTAAAATTTTCGATAACACGCTGGAATTCCACTGGTATATTTAGCCACAGAATTTGTATTATTTTTTATGTTTTTAAATTTATTTCACGGGGATGGAACGATACCTTTTTTCATATATATTTATTATGCGAGAAATTCTCAACGAAAGTATCAATACGAAGCCTTATGGTGAAGTGATGCGAAATGAAAGAATATTAATTTTATTCTATGGATTTAGGCCGAGTTTCCAATAGGTATCAGAGCTGATGGTTAAAGAACTTTATTTGTAAATAAACTTTCTTTCTTAATTTATTTCCTGTTCAGTTTAATTATTTTGTTTCCAATATTAAAATATATTGACAGTTGCATAGTTCTTCTCGTTTTTAGTGATGGTTACTCTACCGTTTCCCTTTGAAATTTCATTCAAAGAGCACGGATGAGAAAATATAGTTAATAGTTAGAAAATATAGTTATCAATCTTGAAGTTAATTTAGTTTAGATAACAATAGAGTAGTAAACGCTGCCCTAAGGCGTAAGCTTTATTGCGAAAAAACCCACAAATGATAATAATAATTCATCAAACCTTCAAAATGGCATTCGAAAGTCTCTAAATTAAAATACAATCAATAGATTAGAGAGCAACATTTAAAGTGTCATGCGTATCAAATGTAAGATACATTGAAGGATCTCAGAGATGTTTTCTTCACCAGCATCTAATCATACATATCTAAAAAACACGTTTCAACTTTAAAGATCCTAAACTTCGCACCGCTCAAAGCGGCAGACGGAATAACACGGTTTTCAAAGCGAACAAATAAAGCAACTTGTTATATCAGCATTCGGTGGAGGAACGGGTTGCAACCCACGCAACCTACTCATCATCATCAGCAACACACACTTTACGCATCCTTTCCTCACCCACTCAACTCACGCCCCGATGCGTAGTCTTCCTCACACAACGAAGTGCTTTTCAATCGATCTCTTTCCCTACTCGAGCAGTTTTCTCTCTCTATCCTTCCCTCAGCATCATCCATCTGGACCCGTCCTTTCACCCCCAGACCCCTTCCACGCAGGAGGGCTTCTGGACGGCGGCCCACAAATCCAGACCTCTTCTTCTTTACCCCTCCGCCCAGCCGTAATGGGAAATCCCTCCAGGTGGCCCGCGCATTTAAATTTCCACGATCCATTAGGGGTGCTAATCCCGCTACGTAGCTACGCCGCAGGGATATCACATTCTCTTCGCACAGAAGTCTCTCTCTCTCTGTGTCTCTATCCATGTATTTAACGCACACTACTCCCTCCAACACCGATTCATTTTTGCGACCGCTTCCTTCCGATATTCCTACACTTCTCCAGATTTCCAACAGCTCCCTCCCTCCCTTCCCAAACTCACCTCCACTGGATTTCTCTCGCTAACGTAATTTACCTTCCGGTAGGTGCCGATCTTGCTCCATCGGAAATTAGGGCTTTCGTAGGGACATCAAACTCGCCTTCACAAAGCTGACGTAGAAATTACGTCTGGATGTGCTCTTTCTACCGCTCGGCCCCAATTATCAATCAGCGGTGTTTTTAGAGAGGTCCGCCCTAATGTCGTTACTCTCCCGGATGGAAATGTTTCGTATAGCGAATGGTTTTCGACCTCCGAATCAAAAAGTTACCGTGTTATCGATGACTAGAGCCCTAATGCATCAGATATCCGGAGGGGAAATTTTGACCCAATTTGATACGTTTAATGTATATTAAAACTGGTTAAGACTGGATGAATATTAACGGTGGCATTAAATTTATTCTCATCTTTTATTTCGTTAACGAGAATTATGAATCTAATCGCGTTTGCGAGATGTGTTATATGTAATAGCTGATCTAATTATTTGGAAAAATGATTTTAGTGGTAATTATGTTTGAGGCTTAATTCGTTCTGTTTGGCTTGATGAAAGGTTATTTTCCCATTACGGAAACTCTAATTTATCTGAAGTAAGTTTTCTTTCCTCTTTATTCTTCACGGAGAAGTTTTACTCGGAAGACGATTGCAGATAATTGGAAATGCAACGATGATGTCTTATGTAGCATTCAATTAAGGTAATAGTTTAAATATAATTATTATATCCTATAAAATTAGGATATTTCGTCCCACATATTGATTCGAAATTTATTTATATTTAGACTTCTTAATATATGTGCAGAAATACTTTTTGGTATGCAATTTTAATTTCAATTAACATGTTTATGGATTCAAAATTGAATAATTAATCCCTCTTTATACTTCTTGATCTATTATCCGGTCTATTTATAGCGAAGTATTCTATAACAAATTTAAAAGACTTAATTACATCGATGTTTAAATTAATATCGAAGGAATACATTTCTTGATTCCTTATATTTTTCTTTTTTTATCATATATTTTATATTTTTAAAATTATTAGTATAATTCTAAATGATCCTTAACAATACGAAATATGCGCAATCTCATTTGTTTAACTTAAGCTAGTCACTTCTTTATTGAACGAATTTATATATTTTCTTATTTTCTATTCGATCGAGGATAAGGAA
This sequence comes from Pantala flavescens, assembly GCA_020796165.1. NCBI lineage: Eukaryota > Metazoa > Arthropoda > Insecta > Odonata > Libellulidae > Pantala > Pantala flavescens. Next base: position 13,010,614 of record CM036879.1, on the reverse strand, counting down.
CTTGAGTTTCTGAGCCATTTAATATTCCATATGATTGGATGTGACAGCAAGATAAAGCTGGAAGAAAAATATTGTGGGATTATCGTGCAAAATGTCTTAGGAGGGTAACAATAAAAGGGCATCGGAAGAGATTATTCTTGGAAATAATTTGATACGCTTATTCCCCTTTCCCTTTTTTGTAATACAAATTATCTCCATTCCCATGCTACTACGGTTTTGAATTCTGTCCTCGTCTGCAGCTCCCTTGGGGAATCATTCGCTCTCTATCCTTTGTTTTTCTCACTCACCCCATCTACCTTCCGATTCACTTCACTTTTCAAAACATCTTTTTTAAGGGCTTCCGCCCAATTTATTTCTTTTTTCTCGGTCTCTTTTTATTCCTCGTCTCCATGGGAATGCGGGACTGTTTTTTCCTCAAGTGATTGATAATGAGAGGGGAAAATTAGCATTTTTTTTTTGATCGAAGAGTAGTCGTCGCACTTGTTTACAAAGGCTGTTCCGTCAAAGGATCAAGAGCCGATTTTTAAAATACGTATTTTTTTCTAACGTCGATGATGTATCGGAGACAACGGTAGAAAAATGATGTGACCCGTGATGAGAAGACATGATAATCGAAGTGTACCCTAGCAATCGATCAAATTTGTCTCCGACGATGATCTTTTCAATTTTTCATTGTTCGTTGATGAGTGTTTTATCTAAGGTCGCTTTCGCTTATTTTCGTGCAGATGCTCACAACAAATTGGGATGAACAAAGGTCTCTCTCTAGTTATTTTGGGTTTAGAAATTGAGGTGTGTAGAGTTGATTGATATGCATAACCAGCTGAATATATTTTGGTTCATCATCTTAATGAATTTGTTAATTATCAAACTATATAATGAGTGTATTATGTTGATTTTTGTTTGTCATAATTTTCGACTTCCATCAATATCGTCAAAATATGTAAAGGAGGATTAAAGGTTAAGAATACACATTTAGTCAGGCTTATCCTCAATGTTCCTTAATATTGTTGTATGATAGAAGTGATTAGTGATTAAGTGATTTATCAAAAGGATTTTATTTTATCAGATGTTCTTAAACAAGTCTTTGATAATTATATCTTAAATATTTTCAAGAAATATTTAGAGTGAGTAAGTCACTCAATGCATTTTAAAAATCTACGACTTTTTTCGACAAAATAAATGCTGCAATAATTATTCTGCATATTGCATTTTTCGCTTTCGGAGATATGAAATTATTCGTTTTTGAATCACCGTTATGAAGTATAAATAAGCAAAAAAATATTGCATATGGAAATTGTAGGAGATTTTTCAAATATTTATTTAAGTAAAGTTACATCTGTAAAAGTAAAATTAAGCTTATGAATCTCAATGTATAATTTCATCCTGCCAGGATGTTCTTTCTCGGCCACGCAAGGAATTTTATGATGACCCCTGAATGTTAGACATCACTCATAACTAATGTATTTGCGTAATGCCTAATTTAAAGGCGTTGAATGTTTTCATTATGATTTGAAAGTAATTGAAACTACGAGTAGATATAATATGCTTCATGACTATTAACAATTTCCTGTTTTGAATAAAGTAGCAGATTAAGAATATTTCGATATGGCACTCACTTATAGAATATTTGAAGTTTTACAAATTTAATTGGATATTTCGATGCTGAGGTCGTTGTTGTGCATGTACATTCACGTATCAATCTTTATATCGAATTTATCGTATTCTTTTTGGATATTAGAATGATTACATTGTGTTAAATTTTATGATATTTATAATTTGTGAAGATAAACATGAATTACTGGTAATGTTACAGTGTATAATTCCAAGCAAAGCATATTTAAGGTAAAGAGTCTTGTTTACAATGGGATATAGAAAAATGCTTCATGATTAAAACGTTGGAATTCATCGCTTAGTAATTCTATATTTTATATACCACGAGAATTATTTACATATAGAACGCGTATTTATTTCAATGGTATTACAATAAATAATTTTTGAAATATTTTATATTTTTGAGTAGGTTTTTATTATTTTCTCATTCCTAGAGGATATATAGGGATTCATTTCCAGGACATCAAATAGATATTTTTCAATCGAATTATTAAAATACTAACAATGTGAAAAAGTCTCAATTGTAAATCATTATGAAAGAATGAAAAATATAATTATCACGATGATTAGATACTCAGAAATTAAAAAGTCTCCCAAGTCAATACCCTGCATTTTGTTATATTTCTCGAATCAACAAACTATTTTCTTTACCAAAATCTTACAGTAAATTATTTTTTATAGAATATTTGAAGCAGTCGATCATTTTAATCCGATCTTGCTTTGTTAAAATATCATTGAATGAAATTCAACTTAGCTCCGATTTTTATCCTTTTCCTGGTTTATTTTTGGTTTACGACAAATTGTCTCGATCATAAAAATAAAACAGCACAAAGATCGGGAACTCTCAAAAAGGAAACGCAATCGATGCTTTTTCATCGTCAAGACAGACTTAGAATTCGACAAAACGAATTGAATAACGGATGTCATTCCGTATCTTTCTTCCGATGAATTTTTATCGTGATTATCTTATATTCTTTGAATTTACAGACAAAGACAGTTTTCGTCGTCAAAAAGAGGAGATAAACCCCCTAAAGCATTCTATAAATTAAGGACATCGATCTAGAAAAGAATGGTAAAAGGTAGACGAACTAAATTCGAGATCTATCGAAACGAATTCTTATCGAGTACTCCGAGTAATGCGACCTCGGAATTGTCTATTATTCCAATCATGCAGAGCTCTTCACTTTAAATTGCATTTCGTTTTACAGTGACGTTTTGAAAGGAACTCTAATGTAAGCTGATTAGTGTACGTCGCTACGTGACTTACAAGTACTTATTCCTTTCCCGTAATTTACCATCGAGGAATGAATCAAGATCCTATCTTTCAAATAGCCGTGATGGATTAGGAAAGGCTCGCAAATGAGGTTGTATACGACGGAATATTAAGGATGAAATATGCAGCTCAAATTCGTTTCCCGACGGACAATGGTGAATTTTGGAATTATATTGCCGCAGTGGAAGAGTTTTATCTTCAAATGATGGTATATCGTTTGTAGTTCTATATTTAATTTTGATCCGAATTCTTAAATATTTTCACATTAGAATAACAACGGTGGGCGAATTAAAAATACAATTTATGAGATAAATGAGTGATAATTGCAAATAAGAATACCTGCTAAATATACCTACTAAAGAAGCACTTATTATCACTTTAATGGAAGATGGTAAGATGATAAATTAAGATGATTAGATAATTAGATGATTATTAATAAAGATGGTGATATCGACTTGTAGAAAATGATGAATCCTTATGAGTGAATATTTAATGGGAACACGTATATTTTCAATAGATAATAACTCATTCTTGGATAAATTTAGAGGAGAATGTAGACAATAATAAACTTGATTAATGGCGTCAGTTTTGAAAAGAATGGTCGTTTATAATTATTTTAAAATTGCGTTAGTTTAGTCATGACACATTTACATTATTTAGACAAATAAGAATCACGTGATATTATACTGCTTTATCCCGAATTATTTGGTCCTAATGAAGAGTTCATTCACGCGCTAATGAACAGTTGGGAATATTTGGGTAATTTGAATAAAAGGTCCGCGAAGAAAAATAGAGGTTCAAAAGGGAGGGTCATCCATCAAAGAAGGTTGAGAATGTCAAGACATCTCGGACGGTGGGAGGTCGAAGGAAGAGCTAAGGGACAAAAGGTATAAGGAACAAGAGAAAGGGCAGAGTAAATAAAGATCGCGTGTATTGTGAGATGATAAAGGAAGTCTTTCCATCCCGTGGGAGAATTAGGGGTTGAAACGCAAAAAAGAAGGATCTTGGACTAATTACTTGGAGGGAAAGAGAAGAGGGGAATATTTTTAGGAGGAGGATTTGGTCAGACTTCCCTCATAGCTGGCAAGTAAGTTCGAACGAAGTTGAGGAGGAGCACTCTCCTTAAGACCAGAGCAAATGTTTGAGCCGAGTTTCAAGGAGAGCACGTCTGCAGAAGACCATCTGTCTGCGTAAAGAAATGTCCTTGCCAGGTTGGCTTAGAGGTGAAATCACAAGGACGCTGCGCAGAAATATCTTCCAAAGATTGGAGGGAATTCTGACGCTCATGGTTCGAGGATTTTTTGCAGTTGACGGAGAGGGTTTACGAAAATATTTGCGTTGATTTGTTATAATACATTATGCAAATTAGTGTTCATGAGGATTGGAATAAGCGGAGAGTTTTGTATTTGGTAAGAGGAGCAACCCCATGATTGAATCCTGATTGTTCTATGAGCTATCCGTTTAAGCCTTCATATAAAAATAGAGTTTTATATTTATATATATCCGAAGTTTGAATAGATTTAAATCATCCGAAGCAAAATCTTCAACAAGATATTTTATAACTTAAATCATGAAATAAAGGATCATATTTTAGGTAAATGAGGGTTAAACAATGATTTTAATCAATTTTGTGATAAATATAACGTTTATATTAAAAAAAGTATCAATTTTAATAAAATCCTCGACGTCATATTTATATCGTAATATTAGCAAAGGTGTCCGCATCAGGTAGTAGTCAGTCTCTTGTCTGATTCAGCTTTCTGCTGTATATTTCTTTATACTCCTTGTTATAACTTTATACTCAGCTCTTGTATTGTCAGTTTAAGTTAAATTGCCTTTTCAGAATTATCTTGTTTACCTTGACGTCAATATGTATTTTTAGATTGTTTACGTATTTAATAACAATACGTTCCTGAATAATTAACTCGTCAGCTCGATTCTCGATAGTTACATTCCAGCAATAAAAAATGTGATTACAAATACCATTATATGATTAAGAACAACCATTAGCGATTGATATTGAATTTCACTTGAAGGATAGCCATAATAAGTTTGTACGTATGAAAACGTTTATAATCGATATTTTACCTCTTGGTGCTGTATTTTTAAATTACTGAACGTTCAGAAAACCGTGGATGATATTTGCTTTTAGACGAAGAACGCTTTAAAAAAAATTTTCAGGCATACAATTGGTCGACAGTATTTTCCTTTAGAAGGATCTTGAACAAAGCCGTCACGTTAACAAACACGTCTGCCGGTTTGTTTTCGCTGGAAGAGCACTTGACGCTACGAAAGCGACTCCAGAGCCGTTTGAAATTGAACGCGAAATGACCAAGTTTCTCTGAATAAATAGGGGTGTATCGATTCAAAATGGTGCAGGCAGCGAGTCTGGATGGATCGCTGAGAGGCAAAGCCTCCATTTAAAAGGAGAGGTGAAAGGGATGTTCATAATGCTTCAGGTTCTTTGACCTCCAAGTGGATACTGTTTGAGCATTTACTTATTCATTTCCTCCGCTTTCCGCTTCCATACGCATCATATGCCTTCATCTTCCACTGAGTGGAATGAAAAGAAACGCCAGTCACGGATCGCGGAAAATATGTCTCAAGAGCGAACCCGTGTTCCATTCACGAACGAGTTCTTATTCGTGCGTTCTAATTGCACTCTCTCTTTCCGAATGCGCTGAGAAATGCGATGCCTGGAATCATCCGCGGATTGGGGTCTTTTCAATAAAGAGTTAGTTCCTCTTTATCTTCTGCAGACAAATGTTTGCGATGCGATTTTGTTCGAGTAAAACCATGAGAAGGAACTTAAGCGAATGTTACGAAAGCATTGAAGTCGGAAAATATTTCGAAATGGCACATTTCAAAGAATAACAAGAGGGAGTTAAAGGCTTTAGTTTTTGTAAGGAAATATTAAAGACAAGATCATTATATAGACTCTTTTGTGGTACTTTTTCCAATTTAAAGATCGAAAATTCACAATGAATTCTCATTCAAATTTCGTTTATAACTTCGTATTATAATAATGATTGTTATGAAAAAGTATTATGTATTTGTCATCTCGTATATCATTATTACAAAGAATTGCTATATTTAATTATGGATTTACCTTTTAATAATGAAATATTCCGGTCTCTTTAATATTCTTCTTTGAAAACGATTTTAAAAGATCATTCATTACGTATGCGGAAGTCCTTTGCTAGAAAAAATACTTATTAATTTTGAAATCACTTATTAATTTCAGAAATATAAAAATATGACGATTCGATGTTTTAAATGCTTTGTTTTGAAATAATTTTTATTATAATGAAGCATGATTACATTTTAAATTGATTTCGACGAAAATGTTTAATTTAGGAAAATTCCAAGTTTAAGAAATAGATTCTCCTCTGTTCCTATTTAAGAAAATGAAGTCTAGTTCCTGGAAAATCTATTTTGAAAAAAAAAAACAAATTCTTATTTTATGATACGGATATAAATACTATTTTCTTTAAACGAAAAGATGAAATGAGAATGGAGATAAAGCGTCTCTCAATAACACCCTTCCTTCATATCCGGTGAATAACAGCACTGCTTGGTAATAATCTCCCTAAAATAAGAAAAAAAGCTCTCGCTTGACGTGAGTTGTTCCCTGAAAATGTCACGGCGAGAATTGAAGTCCGCCTTCTTTGAAGTTCGACTGCTGGAGACGTGCTCTTATTTCCAGGTCCGGACCTCTGAAAAGCCTTTTCAAGAATGACAGAATTGCATTTTATAAAAACATGGTTTTATGCCTCAGCACCTGCATACTCAGGAATGTCAAAGTATATGCAATAATCCTTAAAAAGAATCGTAATATATTGAGAGTGGAATTGCGTGCCATATTCAACCTATTAGGTGCCATATAGCCTTGACAAACGTTATTTAAATTAAGACTGATTTAAGGACTATATACTGATGAAATGTATCGCTAAAATTATTTTGTTGAATAGTATGATTATTTAGGTGAGGGTATGCATAATTAAGTTTATATATTTCGAGAAATATTGCTCTTAATTTGTGGATACATCTTACATTTTTTCCAACCGTCATCGTATTGTATCCTTCTTGGTAAAATTCCCCCTTTTCAAAGTTGTTAACAGGCCTGTTTGAAATCTCTCTCTCTTGTCCTGTTTGCTTGATTCCTCTACTTCTTTAGTCCTTCCGGTTGATTAACCAGCGTAAGAATGGCTCGTATTGAATCATTCATCATAGAATTACGTTCGTCGTTAATTTTTTATCAGCTCTGATGTTAGAGGTGCGGAAGAGTTTTTGGGAAAAAAGGGAATCCTTACGGAGTCTTTCGATTCAGAGCACATCATATCCATTTCAGAGACCCCCTTTGATTTTTGGATCTCACAGTAATCCTCAAACTTTTTGAGCTCTTCCCGGTAGCTCCACTATTTCCTGCTTCCCTCCAAAGGCCATTGGCATTTCCGCGGGAAATCGCGCTTTGTCGTCGCGATGACAACGTTAAGTCGTTTCCTTTATCCCGACATGATTATTTTCCTTTATTCCCGTTTCCAACCTCTGTTTTTGGGAGGGAAGGAGGCGGTTTTCGCATCTGTGCGGAATTAATGAAACCGATGTTTCCCCGAATGAAAAATCGGTTCTGGGCGGCACTCGACGTTCCCCGGCAAAAGGAAATTCTGCGGTACTTTCTTATAAGGGTTGCCCGAAAATGGAGCGGAAATGTAGGTTACTCGCTCCTCCAGTCTTTGATTTAACATTCTCGATGTAACCGCATTCGTGCATCTATTCAAACCTCCGCTTCCTTCTTGGCTGTATATCTTTCCCGTTCTAAAAAACAAATCCTTTGCGGGAAACGTTCAATTCCGCTTAACCCTCTTTTTAATGCGATCTATATTTATGGTGTTTGGACGTGATGGGATGCTCAATGGAGCGTAGGATGTATCTCGAGTTAAACAATATGTTAAGATCGTAAATTAAGTCTAAGATACGTAACCTTTTGTCTTTTATTGCTTTCGTTGTTGACGTATTTTGTTTATGGCTGATAATTTATTCGTGTTTCTGACGAAACAAGACGTTCTCATGACATAATTTGCAGGGATAATAACGCAAATAATCATATTAGTACCGGATTGATATTGTTCTAATGGAGTTTACAAATATCTAAAAGTCAGAAGACTTATAGTGGACTATTGAAAATACTTTAAAGAGAAATCCAAAAACCAAAAGATAATGCATTATAGCAAAACGATGTTATCCTTTATACGACGAATGTAACCATACATTCTCCTATAAATAGAAATCGTTTTGAACAAAATGGAGTGATTTTATTCATACATTCGAAAGGATTCTAGATGATTGACCTCATCACTTCTATTGTCCTTTAGCACGGGATACGATAGCATTGAGGGCTAAAAAAGGATAATTAAAGACGATGAATTTTTGAAAATGTCTTGAGATGATGGTTGTATTGTATGGTACCTACGTCATTATTCATTAATATATCTGATATGAATACATTTAAATTTGGAGATCGTACTTACTCGCACAAAAACCCTCCTCGTATAATTACCAAATAAGGACCAAAATCCTTTTGTGATCTAAAAATGAGCTCGTTTTTCTCTCAACCTTCATTCTTCTCCCTTCTCAATGCATTTTAAATACTCCTGATGAGTATTATAGTAAGTACCACTCTTTGGGCAATTGTATGGAGCACTGAATTTCGGCAATAATTTTGACCTCGTTTTATTCAAAACCCCGAACCAATTACGTCGAGAAACACGCGTAAATGAAAGGAATTGTTCACCGTTGAGGGTTATGCGGTGTGGATGAAATTGACGACGAAATAAGAAAAAAGCAGATTCTTAGAGACAGGTAGATGAATCTTAGTGGCAGTTTATTACACTCGAGGATCCCTGAATTTTGAAAAGGTCTCAAGCCCTCTCCGTCTTAAAACCGCTAATTTGTATGCTCAACAATTCCTTTTGTGATTCTGAAGGAGAGGCTGAGAACAGAACACCTGCACTCCTTTCTATCGAATCTGGAAATTTATTTTTCGAGAAACTTTTGACGACCCCTTCTCTGCAAGAGGGGCAGCGGGAAAAATTGGTACTGCCGAAGTAAAAGAGAGGGAGGAATAAAAAGTGATAAAGCGTTCGGAATGAGGAAACAGTAGCTGGAAGTGAAAGGTTTCGTTTCTAGATGAAAGGGTCAATCGGGAAAAGGGGAGGGAAATGAATGTCACCATAGGAAAAATGCGATCCTTTGGGATGTATATATACACTATATATATGTAATATATATATGTTCTCCTGATGATTGAGACTTTAAAAAAAGACCCTTAGTAAGGTCGTTTGAGGGGAAGAGATTGGTTCCTCAGCGGGAGGTATAAAAGTAGGCTGAGATGAGGCGGAAAAGATGTGGAATTCTTAGGAGAAGAGGGGAATCGACCTTTGGGGAAATGAGACTCAAATCCACCGTTAGAGAAGGAAAAGATAGCTCATTATTTGGAAATGGGATTTATTAAAAATTTGGTGGTTTTCCAAGTGTATTATAATTGTTTCTTGGTGCAATTAAAGAAATGTTTTCACTTTTGGTTAAAACGTTTGGGATTCTCGTAGTATCCGGTTCCTCACGGGAGCAAAGTAGGTATTATTTTGTGCAATATGTGATTCTAGAAGCTAATCTTAATTTACGATGTAAATTCCAATTTGAAGCATATGTATTGATTATCGACCCCGGAAGCCGTCATTGCTATTGCATTGAGTGACAGAGGCTATAAAATAGAAAATATCCTTTTCAGATCCTCTCTACAATAAGGAACTTAAATGCTACGAGGTTGCTAAAAAACATAAGGCTGCTATCGATCTTTTTGCATCCATGAAATGCTTTGTCGTTAACTAGTACGAACTCAAGGACTTTGGTTGTACGTGTAAAGGTTAATTAACCTTTAATATTTACTTGCACGAACGTATCGTGTTTCATCGACATCATGATCATCTTCCTTCTAATCACGTGTGATAGTATCAGCAATCTCAAAAGATTAGTATTTTTTAAACGTTTCAAATAACTCCTGAAGGTTGAGGTAGTATGTATGATAAAGTAGTATTTATCTAATATTATTCTGTAAAGGGCGGATTTAATTTTTAGGTTTGTTATTGTTTAAGCAATCACTGATAATAGTTAATGAATTATTTTCGTAAATCATGTGGTGATACGATATATTATACCCAATATAATATGTACCATTGAAGCTTTCTTCGTCATAAAATAGGTTAAGTAAATTAATAGAATGACAATCGATGAAAATAAAAGAATAATTTCGAAAAGACCTTCATAGTCCGAGTTCTGCTAAAAATAATGTAGGTCAAACTTTGGGCATTGGGAAAAGTAGGTTAAAAAGCCTAAAGGAAGAATGAAAGAGGAGGAATAAATCATGAGGTAAACAAAGTGAAACAAAATTAGATGCAATTACGGAGGCGCAATAGCCATCATCTCGCTTCGTGTTGGTACAACATTGATGCTGTAATTGCTGGTCCATTACATTAATTCGCACTTTTTTATTAAAAAAGTTAAATTTCATGAGCGTAGATGAAGGGGATATGAGCATGTTGAAAATGATTAAGAAACTATTATTTTTCAGAGTAATTATATTAAATCAATGTAAATTATGTTCCTTGGTAACAAAATGCGCCTTAAAACGTATGAATGTATACTATTTACGATAATAATAATGCTTGTTTTTATGATGGAAAGATGAGTTGATTACCATGTAATGTACATAAATTAAGGTATAATATGTTTCCTTAATTTACTTATCTCATATTTCTCAGTTACTTAGTTGCATGTGTCAACTTTGTAATTATCTCCATTGTTTCACACACAAACTAATCTAACTTTATGATCACCGTGTTTATATGCTGCTGAAATGTTTATTGCATTTCTCATAGGCTGAATATTTATGAACATTTGTACTATTTTCTCATTACTGCTTGCATATTAACCGAACAGCAAGTTCAAATGATCTTAATATTATGAATTGCATGTATCATAAGAATATGAATTTCAAAACAATTAAAATTTGACTAAAACGGGCATTTATTCGTTCAATGCTCGTACACAAGGAAGAAAAATATGACTAGCAAATGTTTGAAATACTTGTAATGAGAGGCTGTAGAGGCTTATAAAATAATCTATAGTAATTTTTATAAATTTATATGAGATAATGTGAAAGTTGTAGGCATTTTCGAAGGTGTTTCAATTCTTTTGATGCATAGAAAATTATGAAATAATGAACGTATATTAAATTACACATATAATTCACTCTAATCAAATGAATCTCAGTTTTCTATTTTTTTGCTATTCATAAATTCATAACAATTTTTCCATAATAATTTTTTTCTGGAATAATTTTACCAGCTGGTCCATTAAATAAATGATTTGTTGTTCAATTCTTTCCCCTCTCAAGTTGATAAACAAAAAGATAATCCAATTAAAATACGATAGTATACTCATTGTGGAATTACTATTCGGTATTTTATTTTTTCTGGATAATTGGGAATACTATTGATTATTATTCCTATTAACATTCATAGAATTACTTAAAGAAAGAAATCAAAATAATTAAGTCTTACATAATTCCATTCTTTTCAAGAATTCATAATAAATTGAGAAGCAATTAGAGAAGGAATATTTTTATTTTGATATTTTTCAATCGCTATTTATACTGTCGATTTTTAGTTGATATCCGAAGGGTTTCTTGTATTGATATTCAGTAACAGTTTTTTACGTCCTCTTTTACTCCTCTTTTTGTTTTGAGCAAGAGATGATGGATTTGTTTCCCTTAATGTTATCTATGGGTTGGACATGTAATACTAATTTCCGTCCCATCACCGTACGTATTTACCGTATAATTTACGTACTTCATCATTGAAGTTTGTATCGTTTACAGAATAAGTATACGGATTCGTCCGAATGAATTATTCGGATATGCACAGTGCACGAAGGCGTTATTCGTTCTTCTTTCGCATCCGAAATATACGTTCCATTGTCTCAAAAACTCATAATCGCGAAACACATTCCATTACGCAGTCCTATTGGATGGACCGTATTCGTCCTCATAAGAATTCGCCCTCATTTTGCAGCTGCTTACAGTTTCCTCACGCCCCGAACGGAATATACTTAGCGTTCTTCGAATTCCCTCGTATATTTTCAATTCTGACCCATGAAGCACAAATGGTGCGATGAATAGGTTTTTAAGAGGGCGAAATGCTTGAGAAGGATCGCTTTCTCTTATTAGGGAAATATTCCAGGAAATTAAGTGAAAGTGATGTCGGGAACGTGAGGAAAAGTTCTGATCTCAAGAGAAGTGATATAAACAAGATGATATTACATGGAGGAATGTAAATTTGAAGAGATTTAATGTGATTGTTTCGCAAAGATAATTTAGAGATAAGGGTAAATTCCCATAAAAGATATTTGATGAAATATTGCTTTTATTTCTATTTTAAGAGATAATACGTAAAATTTATTTTTATTTATACTTATTTAGCGGAATAATTTTTCAAGATAAAAGAAAATAATTTGCTTAAGTATTGCAAGTATACAGTTTTTATGAAACTAAAAAAATATCTCTCGATCGTGTTGAAATTCAAATGAGGCATAATGATAAGCTTTCTTTATATATTTAAGTTTTTATTCATCTTCGTCTAATTTAAAACTTCAGATAATATGCAGTGTATTTATTAATGAGAGTTAGTCGTCTTTAGTTTCAATTTAATTATAGACATGTTGTTATAACATCCTGAATATCTTTTAGAAAACGAAGGACGGAGTGAAGTGTAGTTAAAGCTAAATAATTGTGGTCTAAATTTGAACAGTGTCGAAGTAACTCCCTTTAATTCCAGAAGTAAACGTATTACAAAGTGGGTCTTACGAAAGGAAGCAATTTATAGAATTAAACTTGTAGAGGAGAGTATTGTTCGGAATCAGTTATTAGAATTAAAGGGAAGTTCGATATGTACAAATTTGCCGGAACGAGTGAACACGAGTGGGGGAGGGGAGCGAAGGTAACGAACAGAAGGTTGTCGTTGAGGTGTAAGATGAGGAAAACAGAACCATGGTTACCACTATATGAAACGAAGGGATCGTGCGGTTGATAATGAGATTAGAGATTTGAAGAAGATTTGCTCAGGAGCGCAAAGACAGTGGCAGAGAAATCAAAGGGAGACGAAGAAGAGAGACAATGGTTCAGGGTGTGTAGAGGGTAAAGGTAAAAGGTTTGATATCAGCTCATAATGGAGTCGGAGAGAATAGGGAACCTTCCGTTCCGAAAGCGGAAGTGGTCATGCCTTATTCAACGGCAAATTTTCACGGAATAGGTTAATGCCTTAGAACGGAGGCCATTGGTATTTGTTCTTTGCGGATTCTTCACGTCAGTCAGTGAACTTTAAGGATGAAATAGCGGAAATGAAAGGAGCGTGTTTGATCCATCTTTTAATTAATGATCTAAGGATGAAGGTAGAGTAAATAGATGTTGTTAGTAGTTTTGATGCAAATAGAGAAAAAAGCACTGTTTCCGAGCAATGCTTGTAATTAATTTTTCTCCTAATTCCTCGGGAAATAGCTTAAATAAATGATATGGAGGTGAAGAAGGTGGATGGGTAAAATTGCAGCAAAAATTCTGAACAACATTCGGAAACGATCTGAAAACGTTTTATATTAAGTTATAACAAGACGTTATCTTAATTCCCAATACTTATGCCTTTATCTTGATAATAAATAAAATTAGTAAACAATTTCAGTACTTAATTATGCAATCGAATTTATTGTTGAATGGTTCCGTAGTTAATTGAACTTTAAAGTCTTTCAGGGCACGCAATTTTTTGCAAGGAATACATTCAGGGTGCATTTTCTTTAGATAGGAGATGATTATTGTAAATTAGAATGAAAAGTTTTCAAATGGTTTTGAATCCCACATCAGGTACTATAATTTTTGAAAAAGACACGTAAATAACATGCATGTTTTCAATAGCGAGTCGGGACCTAAAAAACAGAACACCGCGAATCATTCTAATGCGTGTAGTACGTGAAGCGAGAGAGGGTAATGTTCAGAAATGATAATAACCAGCCGATGATAAATAGCCCCTCGGAGAGAGAGAACGGTCTGAAGATGAATAGGAATATCATGTTTACGTAGTGCTTTAGCGTACAATCAAACAGTCGCCCGGAGAGGGAGATGTTATTCTCTCTCTTACATAATGGCTCATGTCCCAAATTGGCGGGACTACCTTTCGCATATATCGTACCAAAAAGAGACACTCCCACAAAATTTTTCGACTAATTGCTCCCCTGTTTTTCCTCATCAGTCTGGCTTCCAGGATTAAGGGGATTATCCGAAACAGGAGGGGATAGAGGGAGCGCGACGAAAAACAATGCGTATTGAGAGCGATTCATCCAAGAGGAACCCTCCGGGTACTGGAGTAAATCGTCCGTTGCATTACCGGAAGAGGGATGGAATTAACCAACCAAAACCCCCTTTTTTATCGCCCTTCAATTGATGGCGCCATTCCTCCCTCGCGATGGTGTTAAATGAGACGAGAGATTCAGTCAAAAAATAGGAAGGAAGAGAAAAAAATGAAAGGGAACGTAGGAGGCAAATAAGACGGAGAGGATATCGCGTATGCATGGGAACGGATGAGGGGTTTTTAGGGTTCAGGGGAAGGAAAAAGATGCTGCAAGGAAGAGAGGCTCGCTGGAGCGAACTCTACAGCCAACGGTGATGATACAGGAAAAAATGTCTCCTGCAGATATTCTCCCGAAACCACTCCCACAACGTAACTGACGTCTTCTTTCTTCTCCAAGCATCCATCTGACGTTTCTCTCCTCTCCCCTCTGAAGATCCCTTCTGAACGCTACCAAAACTTAGCCTCCCACATAACAATGCGTATCTTCGGGCGACTCATCAATTATTTCTCTCGAGAAAGGGTCTCTTTTTCTTTGGAACGAAGAGAGGTTCAGGTCGGATTTGGTACATCCAAGTGAAACTTCCTCCTAGGTAAACATCATTTCATTCCATTCCGGTCGTCTTATATAGAACGGGGGTGCATCGATGATAATCCGCGCCTCGGAGACGTACCGTCTTACCCGCGTGTTTTCCCTTTTTTTACGCGGCTCTTACTTTCGCTTCATTCAACTGATAAGTCCGCTGACAGCGATCTCTCCATGCAACGCGGCGACATTGCTGACGTCACCTGTTGCTCTCTCTCATATCATTTATAAACTCCGCTACGCTGAACGTCCATGTTTGCTCCGATTCCCTGCTCCCCTTATCCATTCTAGGGCTCCTTCCCAGTTTCCTTTTCAGTGGAATTCGCCGGGCGGACTGAATTACCGCTCCGTGAAAGAGTAAGACGTCTCTACCTTATTTTTTTTACCCCCCTTTTTTCCCCGAAAGGAATTCATTTGATATGCGGAACGTGACTTAAATACGGTTGCGACGTCATTGTAACCAGTGTTCGCCGTTTCAGTTGGCATGAAGTGAGGGTTTTTTTATCGTTGCTATATGGAGCTGACTGGTCTACTATTGATCGGGATGAATCTATGGTTATAGATATGGGGATTTTAGGAGAGTTATCATCGTAATGAACAATTGTGTAGAATGAGTGGATATAGTTGAAACTAAAAAAATATCAGTAAATGAGTACAATATATGATACTTATCTTTTCGTAGATATTTTTTGCTGTTAAGTATTTATTGCCAAAATTATTGAAATATACGTAGTTTATACGTGCTTCCACTTTTTTAGGCCAATATTGTTTTTACAAACATACCTTTGTCTGCAAGGGGGTTCTATTCTGTCTAATTAAGGTTGATATTTCTTCTGTGGTTTATGCGTTTTCTTATGTTAGTTTATAATGGAATTGAATGTAATAATTGACTATATTTTATTAGAGCTTAAAATAACGAAGTGAATAAGAAGACCACTTAAGCATGCGTGTTAAATACTATCCTTATGTTCTATTATTAGACTAGTGCTATTATGACTATGACTATTTTTATCCTTATTGCTGCTTTATTCAAGGAAACTATTTCTAATTAATGAAAATTGAAAAATTTATTCCTTATACATATACATATTTCGAGTGAATTTGGGAATTCTATTAAACCCTAAGAATATGACGCAAAGCTTTGAAAATTATCTTTTGAAGAGCACAGATATGATTTCTCGATTCTTCAAATTGATTTAGTGACTCACAGCGTGTATAGAATAGTTGTCTTTCGTTCCTTTGATGAAGATATACACACGAGTCTATTCATAATAGGAGGAAAATCAATGATTCCTAGAAACGGAGCAATCTGATAATCGTGATTAACACGAGAGATATTTAGCTTAGTAACGATACTGTTTCCTTAACTTTGGTTTCAAAGGGAATATGGTGTTGTACTACGTTACAGAAAAAATCATTTTAATTAAATTATTATGAAGCAATTTTCCGTGAACTCGATGGAGTATAGCTAACCAAGATGGGAGTACATAAATAGTTTGAAAAGTGTTCCAGTTTACTAGCGGAGTTCAAAAGAAAATAAAGCGTTAGACACGTACAAGTCATCCTGTGATCTCAAACGTATTTCTGCTCGTATTTCGAATCGGATTCCTCTTTCATTCCGTTACGTCTTCCTTGTATCGTTAGTTGATGAGCAGAGTACAAAAGTGACACATTGTTTGATACGGCGAGATTGCGTCAGAGAGTCTATTCTTCCTACACCACTCTCGTCTCTTTCCTCATCTCGGGTTTCCTTCTCTCTTTTATTGGCCTCCTTTTCCAATAAGAACTCAGTTCTCTCTAAACTTTTGATTAAATATATTCAGGATCTTTCTCAGTTCTTTAATGTCGGTCATAAAAATTTCATGTAGCCAATGTTAATCGTTTAATAATTTTAGTATGAGATTGTGTATGATCTAGTATCAAACGTTGTTACAATTATACATTTATAATTGTGATATATTTTTAATCATTCGTTATTTCTTTTAGGTGTTTTTCTTTATATTTAATTGGGATTTAAATTGATCGGAAGGTACAAATTTTTTGAAGATTGAAGCAAAAGGGATCGTAAATATGACATCGGTAGTAATATCTGTTAAAACAGTTGACGATATGTATTATAGAAGAATTTTCTTTACTGAGATTCTATTTTTATAATTACGGAGAATGAAGTTTAGAAAGTCTCAAATATTTCGTTATAATACTCGATGACGTCAATATGAATAATTCAATAAACTATCTATGGAAAAATCTAGTGCTTAAGAATAGTAGTGGTTTACAGATTTTGCTTTCTGATCCTAATAATATCGTCCCAAAAGTACCCATGAATTTTCGCTCACGATCGCGCACATCTTTGTGGAAATTAAATTCATTCTGGTTAATTTATGAGGCACCCTCAGGGCTTATTGATATCCAAAATCGACTACTATACGTCGTGGGAAGAGAGGTTGCTAAACCAAATGAATTCTTATTCTCTGTGTATCTTGTTCTCCTTCGTATCCAATTCTCTCATTTCTTCCATTCTCGGAATAGTCCTCCGTTGCTAAGAAGAGAACAGGGAAAACTACGTCAGAACCCGCGGAAAAGAGATTTAAAGCAATAGGTTTCGAATTATATGGAGAGCGAGGGAAATCATATTAATCTGAATCGGCACCCTTCTCAGATTCCGTCTTCTTCTTCTTAAAACCTCCTCACCCCACGCTGTTCTTTTTTTGGAGCGCTTCCCTTCTATATGACTATCCCATTTCATTCAATTAAGCAAGCTATTCATGCAGAAGTATGATTAAAGGGAACTCGAAGCGCATACGAGATGGCGGTGACATGGAAAAACACGGAGTGAGATCTACGGAAATGGAAGTGATGTCTTGGAACTGCGATGTGATGGGATGAGTCAACGTTAAGGGATGGAGATAGCAGTTCTTTCTTCCCCCTGCTACCCCAAAGCGTGATTCACTTACAGGTGGCGGTATCGCTTTCCTTGCGTAATATGCTTATCTCATTTACGTATTCCAATGACTGTGAATGTTGCTTTGCTCGTAGAAGTCTTGGTTTTTCCCTCTCTTTGAAGAAAGGTTTCCTCTAATATCCCTCTTCTGCACGTCTTCCCAAGTCTTTTTGAATTGTATTTTGGCTAAATTATTTATTCTCTGTAATATCCACACTAGAATTACGAGATATAGATAGTTCGTATTATATCTATTATTTGTTAGCTCTGAATATGTGATTTGATACATTTTGTACTAAGGGTCATTATAGAGTAAGGAGGTCGAATATTCATTCGTTCATTGTTCGTTTATAGGGTATAGGTTTTATCATCACCAATTTTTAAGATAAACTTACTTTATTTACGATATTGCTCTCTAAATTAATTTAAATGGTTTAAATTGTAATTCTCGGGGTGCATTTAAATATTTTAGCTTAATGGACGTTCTTTGAATTTTTATGATTGTGATTAATAAAACAAGAAAATGCATATAACTTGAGATTTTCAATTAATAAAGTTAATTATCTCTGATAATCGTAAATCTTAAAAAAGAGTATATGGTGCCTGAATATTTATATTCTTATATAATATAATAATCATATAAAGTTACATCTATCAGGAAAAGTCACTGTTTAATTTAGTTTCAGATCTATAAAAATAAACATTCAGTTTGACAGATTTTTAATTTTACTTTTAGGTTTTATAAGACCGTAAATTATTCCCTTGAATACCTCTCAATCTTGACATCTCTTTAACGGGAAATTAGAAAGTTACAGCATCCCATTCTTGAAACTCGAGAGATTAAAGAGTGCGATGTTAGAATTACATTTTCCAATCCAATGGCTTTACTGATATCGAAGCTTATTATGGAGGTGTTCTGTGCCTCTCCCATCTGTGGACTTATTCTCTTTACTTTTGTAAACATTATCCGGGATTTTTTCCCCTCTCGATAGGATTTATTCCTCAGCAAACGAGCTGGTTTATTCAACTTCGATGTTTTTCATGGCCCTCATTTGAATTTCGGTGTATTTTTGTTAAGTCGAGAGAATAATGAATAGAATCAGCGCCCAAATTTGAGAGGTCAAATCAATCAATCAACCTGTCCCCGCTTCTCCCGGATTACCAGGAAGTTTTAAGTCTCAATATTTCCCTGGATTAAGTCTTCTTTCATTATCACTTATTCTCTCTTCGGAGATCCCTGTTTCCCCCTTCTTTTTTGTAATCTCTCTCTCGTCCCTGTGTTTTGTTTCATTCTTCGCTCAATTGAATGTTTCCCAGAGTTATCTGTTGTTTCATATTTAACTTCCCCTGAGATATCGACCAGAATGGCTCTGTATGATTCTCCCTCTCTCTGAAACACCTAATCACAATTGACTTTATTCAATCTGTAGATTAAAAGATTTGATTGATATTTGCACCATTATAAATTCAATCAACAATCAATAATGCTAAAAATCATGAGATTCAAAGATATAATGGATGAAAATTATATGATTTCAATCCAAAATTTGGAATAATGAGATAATTTCAATAATGTTTCTATTGTGTTATCCCAGAATTAAAAGTTATCTGCTCAATAAAATTGCTCCAGAAAGGATGAACACGGTTGCGAGAGAGATTAAGCAAAAGATGGAATGATTTTTAAGGAAATTTTAAGATAATGTGGATATTCAAATTCAAGAAAATATTCAAAAAAGTTATTCAATATTTTGTTGCATCAATTTTCCTAGTCTCTCTTTCATTAACATTTTTGTTTGTTTTCCAAACTTTTTCAAGTTATTTCGGAATATTTAAGTAAGAATTGTTAATGATTATTTTAAAAAGAATTATAGCCTTGTTTTTCTATTTTTGCACTATAATTTTTATAATAATTCCACGATTTTCCTGTACCTACTATTTAAAATATTCTCAAACGTATATACGTATCCTTTTAAATTTAAATCTCATTATTAAAGAATGGTATTAATAGAAACACTTAGGTATGCTTAAAATAGTAAATTTAAAAGATAGTATTTCATATATGAAATTGTAGTTCTAAACAAACATTGAGATGAGTTTCGTTTGCTACAGTAGCGTACATAGATAAGCAATTAAAGTACGTATAATCATCGTCCTATCCCATAGTTCGTAGATTTTCTATGAAATTTATATGTAGATAAGAGCAAGCGCAGCTATATTCTAGATTAGATTGCCTTTACAATTTATTTGAAGTAATTGAAGTTGAAAATAAAGTATTAAAAATGAGAAGATTTTTAAGTCTTTCAATACGAAATACTTATTTTCCTAACACATACAAAATAGAATAAATCTTTATCATTAAGCCATTGTTTGGGATAAATATATTTTGTAGAGTGTGAATGTCATCAAAAATTATTCTAGGTATGTAAATTTGGTCTAAAGTTCTCGTTGGTCCATTATCTTTTCTTGTTGGGTCATTCCAATTATAGGAGTCAGTTTGTAAAAAATCACCGCGAGTTGGTTACCTTGTGATTGATAACCCGTCGTTCTCTAAATTTTAAAACGAAATCAAACCCCCTCGATTGATTCTCACTTCGTTAATTCACCTCAATTTCTCCGATTCCACCGTTTGTTCAGTTCCTGTCGGAAGATGGATGCAGAAGAGGGACTTTTCCCCTTCTTTCCCTCTCACCGTAATTACCCTTCCCTTCATTCATTCCCACGCCATTCTCCTCAATCAAGCATTTACCCAACCCACCAATAGCCCTAATTCCGATCGGCCCCCCCTCACAATCCCCCCCCATTGTTCGCAACTTTGATCCTTTTGTCCCCCGAATAGATCCTCTCCACTTCATTCGCAAATCTCTCCCAACCATTCAGCGCCAAAAACCTTTTCCCTCAAGGCCTCACGCCAATCCAACTCCCTTTCGCCGGAGAGTGATTGTGCCGAGATTAAAGGGAGATGGTCTTAACACTCGCGTTTCACCGAACTAATCCTTCTCATAGCCAGTTTTCTCTCCCTCCAGACCGTGCAATCCGAATCCTTTACTCGTTCCTTTCATTTTCTTAATGATTTCCCGCCCTTAGGCTGTCGCTACGTTCTTTAAGGTTCCCTCCTCCCGAATACATTTATAGATATGACTCCCTCCGATACGTCTCCCCTTGACTCCTCCCTTCCAGTCGTTTGGATTATCCAGATATGTCGCGAATATGTCCCCCCCAACCCTCTTTCTCCCCCCCCCTCCCCGCAAAACCCAGTCGACGTTTCGTTAATTAATTGCCTACACGACTCTCCATCTCTTTGCGATTTATCCTTCCTCTCCCTTATCTCAAATCTCTCTCTCTAGTCTCCGAAAACTCCGTGTCACCTCAGTCGGAAATATCCGTGGTCTTTTTTGCGCGTTCCAGCGTGGTCTAATCGCCTCCGTGGATGCTGGAAAGGAGATTTGGTTCTGCGATAAGGGAGTCGGAAAAGTCTTCAACGGATGCTGCTCCTTTTATGACTGTCATTTGTCTTTTGCGGAGGCAATTGTTGGCGTTTCCCTCGCTTTTGTCAGCCGACGAGAGCGTATCCCTCTTCGGTGGATTGCTCCGATGGTTGTTTTTTTTTCGGTGATTATGTATTAAGGCACCGGTGCATCGAGACGTGTTCCGCAAAGCAGTTCGCTGAAGAGGCGGTCTGATTATCATGCACGAGTTAATAATCACTTACGCCCATGGCTTGTTCGCCATCCGAGTTTGGATTCTCCCGCTTTGCTCGCCCCAGGAGGCCATCAATCTGTGGAAGGCTGTTGAAAGGGGGTTTACCGAATGAGCCGCATCAAATGGTGATGTGACAGAGAATTTGTTTCCGCTTATTTTTATCTGGAAACAGATCCATTAGGCGGCAGAAGTAATTTTTCCTTTTTATATACTGATTATCTGCTTATTTGACGCACTTTGTTAAAGTATTATATCTACTGGCACCTAATGCAACTTTTTATGACTAGATAGATATCCACGAACAAGTTGGTTTCCTATATAACTGTTGTTCTTGTTCGTCAAAAATGTTGTTTACAGTTTCGATAAGTTTTCTGCGATAAGAAGAAACGAATTTGAGCAACTGAAATGACTAACTGACTGAATAGAAAATAATGTGTAACTCTGAATAAGATGAATATATATATATATATATATTTGAATATTAGGATTAGATTAATTGAGCATTCACAGTGGTAACGATAAGAGGAACAAATTTTTTAAAACTTATTATATTCTTTAAATTAAAGATAAAACTCATTAACATGTTAAATCTTTTTTTTTGTATTCTTTAAATCCAATTAAAGATTATTTTATATGGAATTAATCGAGGAAAATAAATTTAAGTCTAAAGAGATCATTAAACCAGATAACCCATTTAGCTTTATCTTTTAGATGGAAAAAGGAATTTATCTTCGTTGAAAATTTTCTCCTTCCTGAATTCATCCGAATTTCTTTTCATTTTCGATGAGGATGAGGAAGTTTCGCTTGATAAATTTATCAGCAGGAAAATAATTTGTCTGATTTTTGAGAAAAATGTCGTGCGCAGATAATCATGTAAGGTGAATCCCATTTCGAAAAGGTTGTTTCTTATTTTTTTTAAAAACAATATGACATACATTCTGATATTTAATGTTATCTTATCAAACGAAAAGTTATGAGAAAACAAAGAAATAATACAATGCGAACATTATTGAGCTTAAAGAATACATAATTTTATCGTCAGGCGAATAGAAATTCCATATTTTGTGTGTATGGATTCTTCATACATTCATTAATATTATACTTACTGATATTCAATTAATCATTTTTTGTTTGATTGCGAGACTAAAGCTTTTATGTTTTTTATTAATTTTATACTAAATATATAAAATAATATATTTCCTTTCAAATGCTATTGAAATTTGTCGCATTAGTATGTCCAATTCGAGAACAATACTCAAAGCTTTGGATTCTTTATTATATTTTTGATGTGATTGAAAAAGTAATTGACAGAAAAAATAATAAAGTTTTTGATAAAAGACTATTGAAATTTTTGATACAGGCTATTGAAAGTCACATAAATTTCCTGTGCACATGTTAAAGGAACGTAAAATGTCCGCTAAACTGTATTTAAATTCTCATTTCCGAAAATACTACTTCATCCGCTGTCCACTACATTCCCATTTTAGAAAATGATGGCTTTCTTCCGTGTTCCGTGAACTTTCTTTTCTAGTTACTCAAATAAATTAATCGCGGAAAAAAGATGAGGATCTGTATATTGGTACTGAACAGGAATGGATAAACCATTTCTTCCGAAGTTTGACCTTCCACCAGCGGCACTTAGTTACGTAAACGTCGGTGAAACCAACGGTCACTTTCACTTATTCCGGACCAACTTTGGAATCTCATCATCCATCCAAAAAGCTCGCAACTTTGAACACGAACTTTTTTCTCACCCCATCACACACTCCCTTTCGCTTCTACGAGAGGCATCGAAACTGTCCATAGTATATGATTCCAATTTTCCCAACTTCTTCTTTATACCCTCTCTCTCCCTATATATCCAGATGATGCGATGGAAGGAAAATGTGGCCGAACGCAGAATAAAGACTCCGGAAACACATTTATGCCTCTTGCGTTTTGGACCGAAAATGGAAATTCTCCCGAATCTGTCAAAGTGACAGAGAGACACACAGAAAGAGTAGGATTTGTTTCCTTTTTTCGTGATGGGAAATTTAGAAGGAGATGGATGATGGTCGGGAAAACTTTTCGAGGGTTAGAAATATGATTTCAATGCGGATTTGATTCCTTATTAGTATTCCACACTCTTAGCTCTTTTTAGATAACTCATTAGTATTCCAGAAGTTATTTCGTATCGACTCGAAAAAAGTTTTATACACAAGGAAGAATGATAGCGGTTCATCTTCTCGAGAAGAAATACGGCTAGGAACATTTTTTATTCAGGCTCTTCCATAGAATTCCGAAGTTTTTTGTATCCGGCTTTATTGAAGCTATAGATTCACTCTAGAAAGTTTTTTTTATGTACTACATTGTGTCGAATTGATCAAATTGTTGGCTTTGAAGGTTTCTTTTTTTTGTAACACTGTTCTTTGACGAAAGAATTTATAATTCCTTAACGGAAGATGTGAGTCTGGAAGACAATTCTATGAGAAACACTCGTTACCTGTTTGATATTGCTCGTAACAAGGAAGTACCTTTGTAGGTGAAGTTATAAAGTACGGCTTTTATCAAGAATTAGTTCTCGTAATAGCTGGAGGCTTAGTTGGAATAATAATCTACGAAAGATATTCTTTCTTAATCTCTTATTGAAATGAAAATTTCAATTGAGCCCCAAAATTTTAATATTACCTTATGCGTATATTTATAATTATGACATATTTATAAAGAATTATTCGTGCGTATAATTAAATCCTAAGTAAAGGCGATACTAATAATCAAGTTTCGACGATGATGAAGCTTTTATTCAGTTGATATATTTCTTCTAACCTTTCTTATTTTGTTTCGCGAATGCATAATTTATCCTCTTGTATTTTTAAAAGCTTCCTGTCATAACTCGCCCTCTTCCTTATCGTCAGCGTCGTTTCCGAAAATATATATATAGAGTACGGACACCCTCCGCTCGCACACTCTCTCGAAAGCGGCGGAGGGGGGGAAAACGTCTTCCTCGGGGATTTTGCGGTTCGCCGGAAATTGAAAGTTTTGGGTCGGCGGAGAGGAGTTTTATGGACGAATGGAACAAGTTGTTGGCCTGTCTTTGGGTTCTGTATCGCTCCGCTATCTATATGTCCGTGAAGAGTTTGAGAAACGACCTGAGGATTCCCCGTACGAGAGATGTCCACTCAAAACGTCGTTTTTGGCATTTTCAGTGGCCTTCAAGTCACGTTATTACTCATAACTGTTTCCCAAGTCGGATTTGATTTAGCATTTTGTGAATGGATTTTTGTGGGTGGTTTAAGAAACAGACTTGGATGATGCGGTTAATAAGCATTTCTCTTATATTCCAGTTACGTTTATCACTTTATTATGATCAATATTTTGTTAAAATGTCGATCGATCATGACCCGTTATCTTATATTTACCTTGAATGTGTAAATGTTAAGAAATTGTTCGTATTGAATATATATTAACGATCTTTAATATAAGTCGTACTAGTTCCAATCTCTCTGTTAATCTTTACGAATGCTAAGTTTGAAATAGGAATGAAAGAAACTTTAATAAGACTTTGTATCGTATATATCTACGAAAATAATATTAAGTCTTTCCATTTCAAAACATCTTTAGTGTTTTGGTAGGGAATCATGGAGTCAGAGCTTAAAATTTTAATTTTTATTATAATCTATTTATAAAGTCTTTTATTAAAGGTTGATCGCTTATCCTCTTTAATAGAAGGAAAAGGTGCAGAAGTGTAATGTTGATATTTTATTGGGATTCATTACGAGAGATACTTAATATTTTAATTAGAGTATGAATAAATAGAATGTGGAATTTAAATATACAACGGAAAGAGCTCATTAACTCGTTAATTTTTATCATTAAATGGAAATGGATTATTTCAATTCAACAGAAGCAGGAAGTTTATTTCCGTTATTGTGTGAAACAGAGATATTCCCATTTAATTATGATTGGTAAGCAGTAAAGTATACATTAAGGAAGACAATAGTGAATATATTTCAAATTTTATATGAATGATTTCTTCTTAGAAGTATTTAGTATCATTTTTAAATGTATGATATCGTTATTTTTTTATCATTAATCACGAATAATATTTATGTCGAATATTATTTAAGGAAGGGATCAAAAGTTTCGTGTTTATGATACAAGAATTATATATCTATAAATAAGCGAGACATTTAAATTGTTTAACAAAAACACGACCTAAAATCTGAGTTATTAAATGTTTGTTACGTTGTTAAAGTTACGAAAAGTTATGTATTATATAATCAATCATATATAATTTCTATTGAACAATGAAGAGACGATTAAACATCTGAACTCCATAGAGCCGAAAATAATAATCTTTCCCGATAGCGATAGGAATGCCTCGATATATCGGAAATTTAAGAAGCGTGTTAGGACGTTACGAACGAGACCGAAAGTCCCTGCGGAGACTGAAAGAGAAATCTCGATCGATTCGAGGGAGACATCACGGAAGGATCGAAGTCACCCAATGCGAAACTAACAAGGTGTGGCGCTTCTGCGCGAATGCTTCGAAACAATCAAGAGCCCCGAGTAAATGGAAAAGTCACTGTTAAACGGTGACCCGCTTTCCGAGTGAAAAAAAAGTCAATCGGGAGAGCGGCTTTCTCCAAGTTTATTCCCCTCGGATAGAGATCCAAAGTCTTGCCATTAGTGTCATCCGCGGAATCGTCATTTCGCGAAATTCCCGAGTACGCAGCTCCATCGAGGAAGAGCGGAGATGCCTCGTATTACTCCCCGAGGCTCTCTCTCTCGAGGACCGTCCTAAGTTTTCCCCTCCCTGACCTTCTCCTCCACCGCCCATTCCTCCTTTCTTCCCTCATTGTTTTCACATCTCCCATCCGCTCTTAAGCACGCCTCCCCAAACTCTTCAAGCTATCCCATCCGAAAGTTCTGCTTCTCATTCGTTTTGAACCTCATTCCCTTCAGCTTTGAGACGGGGCATTTATATTTGAGTATTTTTCGGCCCCTTTCTCCTCGTCACATTTCTCCGAAAATTCCCTTAAAGCCCCTTTCTGCGAAACACTCTCCCAGTTCTGAATCCCATTCATTAGTCAAACTCGTGTGTCTTTGCTGTTTCGGATGAGTTCGGAGTATAATATTTTCTCGAACTCCTCCCCTCCCCTCCCCCTCCTAAACACGATGTGCAAAATGTCCGTGAAGAGGGTGATTATATGTCGTGCTTTATTTTACGAGTTTCGTTCGTCCCAAAAAGAACTCGCCTTGTTATTCTTAATGCATTGCTGGAGATTTTTAATTCGGCCGAGATTATTAGAGAGGGAAAAAAACGCAATTTCTCATTTCGAACTTTTCTTTATTTCTTATTTTTTTCAGCGAATCTCCTTCGATAAGTTTTGTTCGCTCTTCAGTGGAAATGTAATTTCTGCCTGCTCCCTTTTTTTTTGTAGGTTTCATCTCGCGATTTTCTTTTGGGAGGCATATTTAATCACCGCGAGAGTAATGATGCACTCGTCAACTCCTAGCGTGCATTCCGTCGATAAATCGAAGAGATTAAGCTAAAAAAATAGAGAATGGATTTACGTTCTACGCGAAAATGAGGCGAAAATGTTTTCTCCTCACTTGATTATTTTCTCCGATGAGTGAATGCTTGAATGTGGTTCGTTTAGTATTTTTTTCCTTACTCTTGAATGTACAAGGATGGTTGCTTGATGAAGTTAAAGGTGATTATTTCACAATCTGATGAATACGTAAGAAAAATTCACAATAGTCGACTGAAATATCTTTAAATTTTTGTATTGGATGTTTCAACAAGTGTGTGGCATTTATGGAATTGGTACATTAAATAGGAGTTGAGTCGAAAATTAGCTTTTATTACAATGGAATTTCTTTTATTAACTCATGGAAGCGTCGTGTGTAGTTGCTTGAATTTTTCTTCTCTTGAATATATTTAGATATACGATAAGCATATTATTTTTCTATGAAGAATGCTAGCTTAATGAGGAATAACTGGGGTTTTGAACGTATTACTTTATATGAATGAAGTGTTTGATAAAACATTTAATAGATACTAATTTTTCAAAAGTTGGTTGATTTTATTGCTCTAATAGGATTTTAGGAGCATGAAATTTTTAATAGAATCGCCAGCTTATCTTTTGGCGGAAGTAGGACGTTGGTATTTCTAAATTCTGTTAATCCTTTAATTGTGACAATTTTATGACCAATATTAGTCATGACTTCCTCTTAATATATACACTCTATGCACCATTATGTTTATGTATAATAGGATAAAATAGGTCTATGTACAGTGTAAAGATTTTTACGACTATAATAATATTTCCCCTCAATTATTTTGCATATTTCTCTTTCTTAATAACAAGAACACGAGTTGAAAATGGATTTTGTTTTTTACTTCGGTTGGCATAGAAGATCAATGGTTATATTGCTTCTTTTCCATCATCTTTTTTGGGTATTAAGAACCTATTGTTTTGATTCCTTTTGCTAAAAGAGCAATTTTTATGGAATTCATCGGTCAGTCTACATTTCCTGCATCCAATAACCAACTCTCTCGTGTTTTCGCTGCCTTCAATTAAAACAACAATTCTGTGATTTTCCCTTTCTCAGCAAACCTCACAGTTTGCCAAATATTGTCTCTCCTTGTTTCCCTTACGGTCCCCGTGGAGTATACCTTGAGATTTGAGGAAGTGTTATTCTCGTCCTTTGGTCTTAGAACGCTCAAATGCAGTTTGGGAAAGTGTGTGGAGTAAGCCTGCTGAAAGTTTCTATACGCTTACAACGATTGATATGAAAAAGATCTATTGATTCATTCCTCAATTCATTAGGGTATTTATTATCGATAGTTTAAAAAACGAAACCTTTCATTTTGATTTTCTCTTATATTTCTATTGTGTTTTTAGAATGATAATTCCCAAGTTGAAAGATTAAATATTCAGTAGAAAACACATATATTTTTATTGTTTCTCGTGTTTCTAAATATTATAAGCAGTATTTTTATCAAAGTTTAATTAAAATCAAAAATGAAAGTTGTTAAGTAAGAATTTTGCAGTTTTCCTAGAGAGAAATTTGCAACCGTACAAAAATGTTCAAAATAAATACAAGAATATATATTTGGTCATATATTTTTTTAAAAGATCATTAGATATTTTTTATTATATAAAATCTGATTATTATAGTACATTAAACATTTTAAAATTCGAATAAACTTTAGAAGTAACAAGGAATGCCAGTGCGTTTCTCTGGTGACGAATTAATAACTGTTAATTAAGGTTCCTTTGTACTTGAGACTTTGTGGATGAAAATTAAGAAATTTATTAACGTATAATTAACAAATGCCTTAATTTATTATTGAGATAAACTGAGAGCTCTATAAAGAGGAAAATTAAATTGAAATGTATAAAGGAAATCATGAGCGATTTTAAAGAAGAGAGTCAAAATTATTCGAAAATTAATTTAATTAAATCTATTGCGTATTTGCGAAATATAAGGAATTTGAGAGTAAATTAAATTAATACGAGAATTGAGGAGCGTATCTTTCCTTCGTTAAATAAATATATATCCAAATAAAGGGTGAAAATATGCCGCCTTTGGCATATATGTGAGATATTTAGCTGAAGAATTTGGGTCGTAAGAGGAAAATATATGTGAGAAAAGCCAGATGGGTAGTTGTTCTAAAGTTGAGGTAAAGAAGAAAAGTTGACGCTCTTACGAAAGGGGTGAAGAAAGTGTAACCCAGTTTTTGGAGGAAACACGTTCTTACAAAGTTTGGGCTTTCGTCATCCGAATTTAGAGGATGAAAATAAAATGAGAATACGTCGGTGCCCTTCCGTAATAATATTTCTAACTGTAAAAGCACTTTTAGGAATCCTCCAATTCGCTGTGAAAAGTCGAAGTACCGGCACTCATTCCTTTGTCATTTTCATTCGTCAATTGAAAATAGTTTATGTGTATTTTACCTATTACTATTATATATTATTATTATGTACTATTATATATTTACTTACATTATTGTCATTTACTATTGTAATAGTATAAATGAATCTCAGAATCAGTTGTTAGGTGCTTTTTCTTGTTTCCCATTATTTTCTTATACACAGCCTGTTTTAAAAAATATTTAAATTGATATTTCCATCAAAGGGGGAGAGTATTTAACTTGAAATGTGTTATATAATTATGCGTATTATTTTGCCCAATGGGGAGATATGGGAGAGAGAAATTTTTCGTGTAAAATTATGTGCAGGGATTAAATCCAATAGAAATTGTGGAGTACAGAAAAATCTAACTGGAAGAAGACCTATTAATTTTTTAGTATACTCTGTTCTTTCAATTTAAATGCTATTTGTTATTAATTAGAGGTTACTTTTTTAATTCCGCAATTATTCTTTGAAGGCTATATCTATTAAAGTTAAGATTAAGAAGTATTTTTAACATGAGAATGAGCCCGGAAATTATTTGACTGCAAATACTGTTATTTATAAATGTATGTTTAAATGTATTTAACGAGTTGAAGGAAAATTATGTGGCCGAAGGAATCATTTAGTACTTTCACATTAATTGAAATCAGTTTTTATCCACTGTTATGTCGGAAAAATACCGCTTCACTCCAGAATAAAGTTCTGCTGCTGACAAATTAATTTACTTTTCCATTTATGAGGTATTCATAAATTGCAGCGAATATTAATTTGGTTGTTCTCTTGTGGAGTAAGGATACTTAATTGACCTACATTATTCCTTCAGCTCGTAATTGAAAAACTACAAAACAGATAAAAAATTTGCTTTGAGTTAATTACTTTTTAAACTTTCCTTCATTATAAATAATGTGTCCTTGCTGTAATAAATAATAGCTAATTGAATATGTTAGAAGCATTTAAGACATTGAAAGCGGAATTCCGGGTTTAAACTTGCGGAAAATTAGTGTTACCGAGAAGTTAGAGCGATCCTCTTTCAAACAAAATCTGAAACGTTTGAGAATAGAAAATGTATTATATCATTATAGAACAGAAAGTCTGAACAGTTTTAAACATTCTTGAAAGATTAGAAATTCAGCTGATATAATTTTAATAGATACAAAGGGAAAGCTTGGATAAGAATTTGACTGTTATAATTGTTTTACGAGTGTGTTCGCAAATACAAATTCCCGTGAAACAATTTAATTTGAAAATTTGATTTCTTTGGGAAACTGCCTTGAAAATGAAAACTGATGCGTAAGAATATAACTACTGATTAGAAAAATGTATGATTTGTAAATATGTTAGGTTATTAGGAATATAAGAATTTGGAGAAATGTTTCTGACTTACGATTGCGTATCGATTAGATATTTAGGAGTCGTTCTTATCGACAAATCAAAGAACGTCGCATTCCGTAAACAAGTTATAAGTCGAACGATTTTTAAGAGCGTCGATTAATCCATGCTGATGCGTGTTCCTGGGAAGGGAACACGTATAAGACCTCCGAAAGCATACCACTTTTAATAAACGACCGAACACGATTCAGTATTCAACGAACCACGTCCTTCGCTAATCGATTCCAAACGTCCATCAACATTTTTCCTTCCAAACGACGAGGAAGTCGTACGGATGGAGATTAATTAAACACCAGTAAAAACTCAGGACTTCTCTTTCGTGTTCCGGAAATCGTTCCCCAAACGAAGCAAGGAAATTAAATCTCTCAAACAAGACCAATCTCTTTGAAACGTCGTTCGAGAATTTCGAACCTGTTTTTCATCCATCACGATTTTCGATAGGCAGGGGAAATTGATTTGGGTAATGCAACTGCACGGACGCGATGAGAGTATTTGCTTCATTAGTTCGTGCGCTTACTTCGCGGATGTTACTCGTTATGCTGGCAGACCTCTTTCTTCTCCCGAAGCCGTTGTATCCTTGTCCCCAGTTGACGAGGTTACCTCTTCCGGCGTTTGTTAAACGGGAGGCTTTTTTAAATTCCTTCCTTCTCTGATTGGTGGATGTGTAGGAGTACGTATTCCGTGCTTGTCCCATCGTTCAATTAACCCATAGCCTCTGTGCGTGGAAGCTGTTTTTTATTTATCTCGATGAATTAAGAGCAAAAGGTTGAAAATTGGAATGTTTGGACATAGTGCTCGTTATGGTGGAAGATTTTGCGAAATACGTTTTTAAGGATATGGCGCGATGTTTTAATTTTTTTTCGAGTGCGAAAATAGGCCATTAAGAGATTGCTTTATAAACGTGAATTAAAAGTCCTATTTTTTGATAAGTAAATTATTATTTTGTTTAGTACCTCAACAGCTATTTAAGTCCTTGAGTAACTTTTATCAATTTAAGCTCTTCTTGTGAATTTTTTCAGCCATCATTGAAGCTTTAAAAAGAAGAATGTTTTCGGAGTTATATGCCATGTATTTTAATATTTAAAAAGTGTGATTTTTTAAGCGATGAACAAGAAAACTTCGCTTTTGTTCACTAAAAAGCAAAACTTGATCGTCGTAAAGTAAAGTACGTAAAAGAATTTTATCTTAGGATATAAGGGAATTTTATATTTTATCATTAAATTTATATCTTAAACAGTGAGAGATGAAGCTCTATGAAGAAAAATTATAATTATATAAAATGAGACTGATCTTTATTAAATAACATTACATCATCAATCCAAGGAGATAGATACAGTTAACTTTAATTAACACTTCACCGTCTGATCTTTAGAACCATTGGGTAACAATTGAATTAAACATTGTGGTCTACAACTCCACATAGATGAACTAAGACCCATTAATCATCACGGATATATTAAACAGTTGAACTTATTATTAATGAGCAAAAATGACTGATAACTATGGTTACAGTAATTGAAATTTCACCAAGTCTTCTAAATTAATATCTATTGCGACGAACCCTGCCCTCAGTGTAAGCAGAGATATCTGCTTTTGCGAGATATGCAGTTTATTTAAGGAGGTCAGAGCAGCAACCTAACAATGATGTCAATCCTTTTGGGAACAGTAAATCTTAGCTACCAGATCAATGGGATCGTTCCATAATGTAAACACGCAATCACTACGGGTGGAGAGAAGCAATTGGAAGTGTACTAAAATATTCTCGTGAGACGCATCTTTCTTTAAACGCTGTCCGAAATCAATTCGGAATCTTAAAGCGTAGGTCACAGTTTCAGCGTAACGTAGATGACTCATAAATTGTTGATATTCCGCTGTATGGGGGTGCGTGACCATAGGAACCTCCGTCGGCTGATACTTTACGGGGCGCCAGGGCGGAAAGATGAGCAATTCCCATGGTTTCGGATGGGTGGAGTGTTGAATAGTATTGCCCTCTAGGGATTAGCTTCTGGGACATTCGGCAGTTGGAGTGAGGGGAGGTCGTTAGATCCGAGGCAATTGCAGTCGATGTCGGATAAGACAACTCAACTATACAGCACCGCATGTTAACCCTGCCCCATTTAGCTCGAAACTCTCTGCAGACTTGACGTAATCTCCACGATGACACCGCCTGTCTCTTTGACCGGAGTTTGCCCCACATCAGCGCCTCCTTTGAAGCTGCGGTTATTACCAAAAGTTTCTCGACTCGAAAAATCATTCGGAATTGCTATCATTCGATTTATGTTGCGCGGAAAGTTCCCGCAAGTCGTTCGGAGCCACTTTGCTAAATTTGAATGCGGGGGAGGAGTTCTAAATTATGCGGCCCGATTCAGACCGCTTTTATATGTATATGTAATGAATGGTATGTATATGAGTTAGTGGTGCGTGTTTAGAATATTAGACTGGTAGCAGCCAGTTTTTCGTCTTACTTCAAAATCAAACGGAAGTATTCTTCATAGCCTGAAGATGTCATTACCTCCCTTTTCAAACAGATACATTTTTTAGGTTTCTTGAGCATTGTACTATATATATATATATATTATATATTATACTATATATTGTACTATAAATTCCTCCGTAGTATGTTGATTAAGATACGAGGATCCAAAGTTGTGCGATTGAATTTACGAAATCGTAAAGAAACTCCGTTTGTCTCGTCATTCTTTTCTTGATAATTATATTTACTTATATTATATTATATATTCCTTTAAATTATTGATCGATTAATTGGAAGAAAAATTATCAGTTTATTCTACAGGGAATCCTCTAGGTTTCCATGATCAATGTTGTTTTCGTCTTTAAAAATATCCATCAATAAGTCGATAGAAACATATGTGGAATGTTGAATCAGTAGTGAAGTAAAAGAGCGTGCCTCTTTAATCTGTGAGTCAACATTTTGCAGTGTTTATGATTGTTCAATTTAATGCTCGGAATGGGTTATATTTAATTGGAATTATGTTGTTAAATGACATGCAGTTGCCTTCCTATTACGTGTACTTCAACGGTTGGGTAAAGCGTTAATAATAATAATGCTGATTTACATTATGCTGAGCATCAAATTAAGGACAATTAAGAATAATCCTATAGTAATAGTGCTTAATATAATATAATGCTTTCAAAATCACTAATCATGCCCGAAATTTATATTTGACATTTATTTTTCTTCATTTTATAAGAATAGAACATATCAGTTACGTAGCGTAACGCTTAATAAGACTTAAATAATACGAGATTCTTTCTTTTGCGGTAACAAATTTTCACTCTAAATAGGCCAAAATTTCATGCAATTCGTATTTATCTACGTTATGAACAGGTATTCATACGAGTAAATCAGTGGAACGATTTGATTAGGATTCGAAATTCTCTCCTCATTGGCTCACTGAGACCAGCACTAGTGACCTAATTCCAGTTCGCCTCTTGACCCTTTGAGTTCAATGCTATTCTGGCAGAGAATCGCAATCATAAGGTAACTCTGATGATTATCCAATCTCCGACAAGACCAATTATCCGTGTTTCTTTTTAACTAGAGTCTTTCTCGGATATTTATTTGAAGGAATTACAAAGGAAAATGTTTTGAATATGCGAAATAGAATTAGTTAAATTGTTTTGAAATCGCATATTTCAAAGTGGGTCAAAGTATGCCAGTTTTTTGAGGAGAAGCTGTTGTATATCTTTATCTTGAACGTACTGACTCACTAAAACCACCAAAATTCCAAAATTAGTTATCAATTTCAAGTTGTGCGCAGAAAATATTTCCAGTTGAGTCTTTCTACGAAACCAATCGTAAAGGAAAGGAATGACAGAATGAGCCCATCATAGAATGCGTCATTTGAAATCACCTTAGTTTGACGTAGTCCTTAGATGACGTAAGGCAAACCACACATTCATCCACAGAGCTTTGAGTACTTCGTAAAGGCAGACTAAATGAATTGAGCATCCTGTGTGTTCGCCGCATATAAACATAAGTTAGAATCATCGTTAAACTTAGTATGTATTAGTGTGGTGTTAATTGAGTTGTTCCCGTGCGCAAAATACATCGTATCTTACGAAAGGATTTGAATAAGGAAACCTTCCGGCTCACCTTTTAGTGCTCTCGGGCATATTGGGTTCTCAATCGTGAGTAACCAGTTTTCTATAGTACATTATGTATTGCGGTACTTAGTGAGAAAGATTACTTGTTCCGAAGTTCGTATTTGACTGAATTTTAACGTTTGCACTTTCTCTTTGTGGTTACTGTGAATCATAAGCTCTTAACGATACGTTTTTGAAGAAGCATTGGTAGTAGATAATTACGGAAGGGATATTGTATTTTTCTCATTTAACAGACTTTTTAATTTGTTTATCAGAAAGATTCCTGTCAAAATTACACATTTAAAGATCAAAATACGATGTTTATTATACTAATTTGTATGGTTTATATAAAAATTTTATGCTGATATCCTCCATGAGAAGACATAAGGTAACCAATCTTAAATCGTAACCGATATTATAAGGTTACGATTTTGGAATGTGTGAGGAAGCAAGGTTATCAGTAACCGTCCACGGACACTTGGCGATTTTCGATGGAAAACTTCATGCATCGTCATTACATTCTATAAATGTTCAATGTTTGAAGTAAAAAGTGACGTTAAATCAGCATATAATTAATCTAGAAAAAATTATAAGTACTAACTTTACTTATAAGTATTAACTTCTTTTATCTTTCAGAGATTCGTTTCGGCTTCGGGATAAGGCAAAGTTTTAAGAATATTATTAGTGCATCATTATAAGGATATAATTCATATGAACATTGAATAATCAGCTGATTGAAGACCATGTGGATTCTTACGAAGACAACGAGAAGGATCACAGGACATGGACCTCAGAAGGCCCTCATCTCTGGAACTTGTAAGTCAGACTATTTTCTTTAG
The DNA here is from genome assembly GCA_020796165.1 of Pantala flavescens. Classification (NCBI taxonomy): domain Eukaryota; kingdom Metazoa; phylum Arthropoda; class Insecta; order Odonata; family Libellulidae; genus Pantala; species Pantala flavescens. The sequence continues at coordinate 12,974,815 of CM036879.1, read as the reverse complement.
TATTCTTTTATAATTTTTCTTAATCTTGCGAGCGACACATTATATGCCAATTTAGCGGTTTATTTTCGTTTTTTATATTCCGTTATTTATTAATCGAAAGTTTTACGCTAAGGACTTGTTAAATAAATTGCGATAGGCAAATTAAAATCTATGATTAATACAGCAGTGTCCTTTTGGATGATATAAAGGTAGATAAGTACTCGTAGAAAGATTAATAATGAGTAACCCCCTAGTTATTTTAGCCGATTTCCATTATAAAGTTGTAAACTTCGAATTCGACATCGCAGATAATACTGTGGATGATAATACACAACAAAAATAAACGGTGACATAGCCCTAGAAATAAAAGACGCTAAATTTTAAGGAATGCTCGAGAAATTCGGAAATTATGCTTAGAATGTAATTCAGCAAATAATGTAGGAGTCCCCGTTGATAGTTTTTCGGATTTTCAAATTTGCGAGTAAATTTAGAATATTAGTGATATTGTTTGTAGAATGAGCATTAAGGGTATCGGTAATAAAGTACTATGTACTCCTATCAAGAATGATTTACCTAACTTTAGAAGAGTATTTCTAAAAGGTTTGGCTCTTCTTATTGCAAAGGAAATATTCCTGACGAGCATTGAAAATTTTCGTTACCCTCGTGTAATTTATAATTTAATTAATCTTGCATAAAGAGAGAGTATTCTGTAAGCGAAGGTTAAGGTAGGCTTGATTCTATGAAGTATGCATGCAACTTGTTATCTGCGTAATAGACAGATTATTACTTCGGCGACTTTGAAGTGTGATATGTCTCGTACCCAGGAAAGATTGAAATATAAGTTTAGTATGAGGTATAATTATCAAAGAAATAGTGGGTGAAAAAGATTTTACTCATTTTATGATTTGACATGTTTGATTATAAATTCGTTGATATACGCATAAAAAATAGTTGAACCCACATCTTGCAATTTAAAGAGATGTGTTCTACTCTGGAATTTAGTTTTATTTGGACTTGATGTATTTTGTATCCACGTAAGTACCCTTTGTATTAAGAAGAATAATGAATCATCTGGAAGAGGTATGTACAAAACTTAATTCATATAATATGTATTTCTTGCTAACTACATGGTAAGTTAAGGTTAATCCATCATGAAATTTAACAAGGTAATTATTTTTAAACATTTGTAGAAAAAGATGTTTTACGGAAATCATTTTTCACAATCTATTCTATAGTGAGACTTATGAAGTATTAAAGTATCGAGGAGTTATAGTTCTTATAAACTATGCAATCATTAAAATTTACCAAGAAGATCTAGTTTATAGTACAAATACGAAGGTATTACTTTTCGTAATCCTTGGATAGGCAAAATAAACACCTCCATTAAAACTTTTATATGCGTGCATCATACGGGACATAATGCGAATGTAATTAAATTTTCTAAGTTGGAAATTTGTTGGCATAATTAGAGAAACAGTTCCGAATTATATCCAAAAGCAAGAGTCCAGACCAAAGGAATCCAGAGGTCTATGTAGTTTACGTTTCATTTTGCATCCAATTAACTATCAATAATAGGGTGTTATAGCACAACAAGGATCCGATGTAAACCATGTTTTGCTCTTCGATATGTTTACCGTATTAGTATGTACAACTGAAGAGTGTTGCATATAGTTCAACCATTAAACGCACACGTTTTAATCCATCGCCAATCATTCATCCGCGCAAATTACGGATTTTCGTAATCCTTCGTGTAGCGTAGTCTATTATACATAAATATTGAATGGAAAGGTCTTTAAAAGAGATGTAATAAAAAACAGCATCCTTGCTCCTCTACATTTGGTCTTCTCAGCAAGATCAAATGCTAGCACACAGGAGATATTATTTCAATAAAGATGTGCTTTGCATCCTCTTTCAGAGCGGAGTCATCCTCTTTATACGTATGAAAAGATAGAGCGTCAGTGGAAAATTTTAGTGGCGATGACGCAAAAGAGCGGTTTTCGAACTTTATTCTAGTGCAAATCAACGGCAAAACAATAGCAGCTCACGGACAGGTGATATTTCGCAAGGAATCGCTCTTGGATTCTATAGACTTTAAGGATAAAGTGTGGGAATGGCCAAAACGTGAGGAATCGGGGTGAAAATATCATAGGGTATTGCGGAAGAACCCGATGGCGAAATCTTCTCCAAGATATCATCTCCCGTCCCCCGTAAACGGAGCACCTGCTCCGAAGAGTCGCCGCCCGTGTTTTTAATGACAAAACGTGCAGTCTCGCACAGGGGTTGCCGTTTTAAAATCTATTATCCTCTGCGACGTACTTCCGGCACTTACGATTCCTCCGCACGTATTTTCAGCACCCGTTCCCTTACGAGATTGCATTTGACTCCCGCGCTTTTATTTTAACCCTCTCTCTCCGGAGACGGGGCGGCTATGGGATATCACTTTCTGTCTCCTGCATTCGGTCGTGTTTTATACAGCCGCTGTTTTTCCTAATTGGAATGAGGGACGAGATGCGAAAACCGCGCTCGTGTTCTGAGGGAATAAGTTAGCCGAAAACATGGCGGAATGTAAATGTTTTCGAGGCGTGCAAACGACTCTCCTCGTTTGTTCCCTTTGGTATTTCGCGGAGGTCTTGAGCGGAAAGATTCCGGGCGAGTGTGCAATTTGGAATATTGCAGAGGATGCAGTGGTATCGGATGGCTTATGCTGCATAAGGGATGTGGACTAATGATGAATAGATCCTTTGATAGCGAGGAGGGTATGGGAATGTATGCAAGGAAAGATTGCTGATATGAATTATTCTGATCTTTAACGAGTACTGGTTAATATAACGTATCAACTTTGCGACGATAATCTTGCACGATATGCTGATATTCTTGCTGTATTTTGGCACACTGCATTGCTGTTAATAACCAATAGTTTATTTACATTTCTATATTTTTATTTGTGATCCATTATTACGTAATAATTATAATATGGTTAATGTCATGATTCGTTTACATTTTCAGTATCAGTATACTGTTTCCTGTTATTATCGTAAAGTAAGCATTCTTTACTGTTTTTTTATAGTATGAAATATTATTTTTGATCGTGCTTCAAATTCTTTACAATTTTCATTTTTGAATCTACTAGGACTTTTTCAGTTGTTAATTACATCTATCGTTCCAATAAACTTAACGTATTCGCAGTACTACAATAGCGTTTGCTTCTAATTCTTTGATTCGGTCCACAGAGATTATTCGGTGAGTAAATTTCAGCATATACAGAGAGCTTGAATGTAATTCCATCCACTATAAAAAGAATCCACATTTAGAGCGAGATAAATGTCCATATTGGGGGGGCGTATGTATTTCATTCGTGTGTAAAGGTAGCTTAGATTGGATATCGTGGAATGGACCAATCGAATCCTCGCCCAGTCGCAGATTTGTGAGGCTAATGCTTTCGATTAAGATTGGAGAGAGGCGAAGATTTGTTTCGCCGGTCCACGAGCCGTAGGACGTTTTTCAAATTAGCTCTTTCTCTCCGTTCGATTCCATAGCAGAATTAGGAATCGAAAGCCTTCTCCCATCCGTTTATTTTTTCCACGTTGCCGGAGTAACAGTTAGCTTTCCGGTGTTCGGCAAGGTTGTAGGTCGTTAGCTTTTATTAGCGGCTGAAAAAAAATCCTCCGGGAGAACTTTTTTATTTTTTTATTTAGGGGCGCTCGGGGGTCTCTGCAGCTGGGTACAGTCCACCATTGATTTGCAGAAGGGCACCGTTTTCTCTCTTTTTCGAACCCCCACCTCCTTCCTTCTCTCCTACGCTCGTCTTCTGTAATTCTCCACACCATTGTCCTGATCTGTGACGTGGTCAGTTCTTTATGCGTCGCGCTCTAAAAATTTTCCGTGTAATCTACGAGAGGAGGTTGTGATTTAAATTGGAACATAGCGAGAGATTGGGCCTTTTAATTGTAGATTCGGTGATTCATTTTAACTTTTGTTATAAAAATGTGCTTGTATTTCTGGAGTTTTATTAGTGATTATTATTCTCGGTTGCGTGCTGGGTGGAAAGGGTGACGTATGTACGATTTTCGTAAAGCTCATTTGATATACATGTATGGAAATTACCTTTAATCTTTCTACTTTATGATGTTAGGTTGGCTTTCCATTTGTGCGAGGAATATTTTTTTGGTTCTGAAATTTATTACGTAATGAGTCAGATGCTTATGTGTTATTATATATTATATTACAGTTGGAGAAGCTATTATCGATTAATTCTAATAGTAATTTCTAATGAAGAGTGTAATATGATCAAAGCTTACGATGAGGAATTTCTGTTCTTCAAGAATATACTCTCTTAATACGTGTGGTAAAAATATGTTAATTTTATTGGGTATACTTAAGAGTTGTATCGTATTCGTATTTTGATTATTATAAATATGTTCTATTAAATCTAGTATATGGTAGAATTGAAAGGCTTTCTTTATTTTACTTCCCTGTACGGTGTTGGTCTTTGTATTTCATTTGGCATTAGTAATTCTGAGGATGATCTAGAATTGGAAGGCCTAAGATTATCTTATCCCTTTGTTATGAAACAAAAGTTACTATGAATAGATAGCATAGTTTTTTTTTAAAAGAAAATCGATGTGAAATTATATTTTATTTGTTAGAATTGCCATTTATTCGAGTTTAACATTTCCATCTGAACGATTTAGCCTCGGTTACGAAACAAACTATTTTCTAGCAGATTCCTCTTTTAAAGAATTCATCACTCCGCTGTTTCGTTCGCAAATAGATTACTCACCACATTGTCGTTAACGACCATCAAAAGCGTACCATTAGCTTCCGAAGGTTATAAATCTAAAAATATCTCGGGAATTAAAGTTGAAAGAGACTATAGCTAATTCGTCGAGAGTCTGAAAAGGATGTAGCACGACAACAGCTCGGAGGCTCAAAACTGCGTGCTTTGGCTTTTCATTTAATCCGTAATGTGTATAAAATTCACGAATTCGAAACATTTTCTCGGAATTTCGACACATTAGCACACTCGTGAGGAATTTTCGACCACGTGAAGGCGACGAAGTGAGAAACAAAAGGTTTACGAACGAGACTTTTTATTCTGGACATTTTCGAAGACGTATCCTCATAAAAAATGAATAAAGAGTGGAAAAAAGAGTGGAGGCGAATCTTTAGGAATGAAGAGAGTATAAGCATGCACGTCCACCAATCTGTCCCCTTACGTCTCCATGGGAATAACAGCGTCGTATATGAAAGCAGAATTAACGGGATTGAATGAGGTTTGCGGGACGCACTAATGAAGGGTCGCATTGAAGTCGCGTGGACCGATGAGACCCCGTCGATGGAAGAAAAACTTCTCGACGGGATCGTTCGAAGGGGGCGCGAACACCAGCGATTCTTCAGTGCTCTCTTGTGCTGGCAACCGTCGGTGTTGGGAGGGGCGGATTGGTGAATAGCGCAGCTTCCCATCGCACACCGCAGGAACAAACACCCTCGGGGACGAGGAGAAAGTCAACCGGGTTAACGTTTTGGGGAGAGAGGCGTTCTGATTGTTAACGTCTAATGCAGTAGCAGATAGCGTTACAATTGTCCCTTCCCCCCCCTTCGCGCTCTTATTTCGCCGGGAGAGTGCGCTAGCTCTCTGCCTTGCTAATTAGTAATTACCGTTTCTATCGCTCGTCGTCTGGGCGGAGTCGCGATCGCGTCTCGCTTTAAATTCCAATTTGACGATGCGAGTGGGTTTTATCGCCGAACGATAAGGTATTACTCGCCGATAACGCAAACAATTTTAACGCGTGTTAATTCGGTTTCGTATCGTGGTAACCGCGTGTTGAGAATGGCTATATACAGTGGAATTTGGCGTAATGCGTTGCGGTTCATATTAAATACGAGTAAAGGTGTGCTTGCTGACAGCAAGCAATGCAATAATTTATCTTTAGTGAATAATAAAATTTTTCGAAAGATTACTCTGCTCAAACGTTGCTAAACATTAAGTAAAAGGCATTAAAGCAGCTGAAAATGCACTGAATACGATTTCCGATGAATTTCTTTCGGCAGCTAAAATCCCGCCCCGGCGTCGAACCAAGGTCATCCTGCTAAAATTACTGTAATCTTTCGCTTGAGTATGGTGGACTTTATAAACACCCCGAATTGCAAAAGGAAATTCACTCAGGAAGTACCTCAAAATGTGTCCTAAATTCCCTATACATTTCAAATGGAGATATAGTTAACGCCCCCTAGCATCGAACCAACGACCTTTTACGATAGTCTTAGGATAGCTTTTATATGAGAATGGTCCCCTTAATGGCTGTGTGAAATTTTGAACCTCTGCGCGGTTGGAAAGTGTCATAAAAAGCTATCGGAAATATGGCCAATGTATTTTAAACGGGAAAAATCGAGATTCCGGGACGCTCTGGAATCGAACCCGTGACACATAGGCAACTGTTGATTTTTTTCAATGTACACTATATACGTATCTATACGTGTAGAAAGTTTGAATGATATAAATATCATATTAAGAGAGCTACGATTTTTCGAAATTTGAAAATTTTTCACCTCCTGGCATCGAACCCATGACCGTTTGTACGTAAACAATCGCATTTTTCTGTAGATTCTAATAATAGCAATAGTCTAATGAAATTTCATTATTCTAGCAAAATGGGAAGTATTTTTAAAAATTATTAGAAAAACGGCCCCATGCATCCTTACGGGGGAAAGTCGATTTTTGGGGCCTCCTAGAATCGAACCCCTGATAGGTAGAATGGATTTCCGAATTTTTTCTAAGTGAGATTTAGTGGGCCTTTACGTAAAAAAATCGCCGAGCCGGTGGCCCAAGCGGTTTGGGCCTGACATTAATATCCTATATATATATATGTTATATATATCCCCCCGAAGCGTCTATATATATTAAATATAACGAATTTTTTTCGTGAATTACTGTATAGGGAACGCTGTGGTATAAGTTGTGTACGGTTGGATTCCAACGAAACCGGTACTCATCATGCGGCTGGAAAGCTTATCTCTTTATCTAGAAAGCTATCAGATATCATCGAGTATTAATCAAATTCGAATTTGGCTCGGCTCCAATAGCAGTTTGGCTGATTCCATCGGGATCTATATCAAATCAATTTCATTTCTCGTATTGGAAGGTTCTCGTACACAATCAGCCGGGCATATTCTGAGTGCAGTGAAATGTAGTGTTCAAAGTCATGTGTACGATCTGATGTATAAAAAACAAAATTATTTTTCTTCGGTTTAGCGGACAGGAGAGCAGTCGATTCATTTATCGATGATGTTAGCCTCTTTCACTCATCGATAAATGCGTTTATTCTCGTAAAAGAGATGTTTATACTCTTTTGTTGTAAATACGCATATTCAATAATATCCATTCTTGGAAAAGTACAATTTTTTCTTTTCTACAATATAAAAATAAAATTACGATTTTACATGGTTCTGAGCTCGTTTTCAACGAGAGTATTATCTGCAATTCTCGGTAGAATTATCAATAATTTATCCAGCAAACACATCTACATCTACAACTACATCAAATTTTATAGATTCTGCATCTTCCTATCATCTTTCTATTAAATTGATCTAAATAATGAATGAATGTTTAACACTATTTTATTGAGGCTTCGAGTATGTATCTTCTGTATTTTATTTATTATGATAAATAAAATCAAGTGAGGATAGAAAATCGTATTCATAATCAGTTACCTCCTAATTGTGAATAGTACTTAATTTCTAAATGACTTTAATTTAATTGTAAAAATCTCTTTTCCTATTTCTTATTCTATTGCTTTTTATTTTTGTCGCCATTCGTATTTTGTATACGAAATATTCTTTTGCAAGTATTTGTGAATGAACGTTTAGATATGTGTGATAAAGGATATTTTCGGATTAGTTATTTTAACTGCAAACTTATCTATATTATCCGTAATATTGTGCCTTACATCTGCATAGAATTCCCTGTTATTCATTAAAACCCTTTAGAATCTTTCGTTTATTTTCTACCACTATTCCTTGAATTTATCTTCCTTCACTCTTTGTTTATCCTTTACTGAATTTTCATTATTTCTTCCCCTTCGCTGTTATTTTCAGACAAGTAATTTCCTTTTTTATCTTTTCTGTCCAAAAATAGCAATTTTATAATCGGAATCCTTTTTAAAGCAATACTTTCATTCCTATGCTTCTGTACTTTCATTTATCATCATATATTTCCCTACGTCTTTTGTTCAATTTAAAAGGAGACCTACGAGTTTAAGTCCTAATTGTGTCAATGAGGCTATCTCTTTATTGTTTTCACTATCATGTCACAAGATAAGTGATGATGATGATGTTATTTTGAAAGTTAATGTAATTAGGATTTTGATGTTTGCTGATCAAAAGCTTTAATCTTCCGTTAATCCCTTAATTTTACTCAAATTTTGTAAAAAATAGTAGTTGTCGATTTTTCTTTCGTAATTCTGATAGTCTCATCTTCTGTATTATTGATTTTTATGTAAGTTTAAGCGATGAAAGTAAGTTTAATGTATGAAATCAATATGAGAAGGCGTCACTTCGTGGAATGCCATAGTTATAAAAACAACTTTGTAAATTTCCACAGAAAATTAGTATATTCGCGACCGGTTTCGTAATATACAAATTTTCCGTGGAAATTAACAAATTTGTTTTTATTAAGTTTAATGTACTACGAACTTAATTTACGATTAACCCTTATTTATTCGATAAACTGATTAATATTATAATTAAAAGGTGTAAATATAATTCAATTTTATATTGATCTACGAATATTTTAATCATGTCGCCGCAAACTTTCTCGATTTTCTTTTCATCGACTCTGTAGTCCTTTATTTGAACATCGGAATATGCTAATCCATCGGGCAAATACGTCTGGGTCGGCGAACTCTAGTGAATAGACATCCTGAGTGAAACGCAGCCATTTTGCGTGCTCATAGCTGATGATCTTTTTCCTGAATTATTCACCAGCGAATTAGGGTTAACTCTGTGCTATGCTAGCAGCAGCTGATGACGGCCATGAAGTGTGGTTTCATCCCGCTTCTTCACGTGATTTAGCACCGGTAGTCTTTCTGCTTTCAACAACCGGAGGTCTCCGATGACGGGGATAGGAACAATGGTGAAGTGAACTTTTACAATGAGGCATAGATATGGCAACGGAATCATGGATACGCGACTCCTGCGTAGATATGAATAGAGTTGGGTCAACAATGAGGTCGCAGCACCGAATGCCCTGTTGTTTTTCTCATCGGTATACACCTATAGTACGTGCATTAAGATTTTTCCATCTTTTGTAGGATGCCTTTTTCATCCATAACCAATGAAGGGTTGCGTAACCAGCTATGCTTTCAAATTTCTATTGAACAGTCGGTATTTCTCTATAATTATTTCCTACTGTATACTTTTTTTATATGATATCGGACTTTCTCCTTGGGCTACGATACAAATTAAAATGCTCTGTAAAGTAAGAAAAGGTAAACTGTAATCAAACTTATCGATTATTAGACACAAAGAACAGAGTAATTAAAAGTAATTGGTGTGATTATTTTGTTGTATTCACCTATATATGCTTCGTATAGCAACAGTTAAGTTTATATGCTTAACTCTTCTTAATTTACAAATATTACAACGCCTTAATGAAGAAAACATATCTGTTTATATCAATTACGTAACTTAAGACTGAATTCCATGGAAACAAATAATAAACATTATCCTAATTTTGTTTATACCTCTTTTTTATTTTAAGTTATTTAACATCCAAAAAGAGTTTCTTTTAATTTATGAAAGCATTTTCCTGTTCGTATTGTTATGAGAAATATAATGCCTTTATTTCCTCATATATCATCCCGCAATTTGCGGCACCTCCAATAATTTATTAGCACTAAAACCGCAGCACAAGTAGTTGAACTTTAACCCACAGCATTCGAGGAAATCCTTAAAAACTTCTGTTTTGTCTACGGCAAGACTTTGACTACTTTCCAGATTATTTCGGCATAATGCTCATCTTTACTCTTCTGCTCATTAATTTGCCGAAATCTGAGAAGGCATAATATTCTTTCTAACTTCCTGTTTATTTTCCCAGCCTCTTCTTTTTGCCCGCCTCTTTTTTATTGCTCATCTTCTCGCAGAGAGAGCTTAACGCCAGAAAAGCCGGAGAGCAGTAAAAGGAAATTTATTTCACCCGCTGGCTCCCCTCCCTTCTTTTCGAGAGATCCAGGAGACGACGGTGCTGCTGGAGGAAATATTCCAAGTAAGCAAAATGAGGCGTTTATCCCATTCGTGAATCCGTGGGAAAGAGGTTTGCCGTGAAAAGATTACGTGAAATCAGACCCAGCTGTAGTTAAGATACGGTCTCCGTCATTACAATATATTAGGAGTATCCCTGAGGAATATTATCGAGAGGTTTTAATATATACGGTCGAATATCCGTTCGGTCGATTCCCGTAGGGTAAATAACTTTTTTGAATATCTTTTGGCGTGGGAGGTGCCTTATTTTCCTGGAGTGTTTTTAATGATCTCTCTTTTAGGATTTTCAACGTTTTAACGCATTTGATTGGCGGAGGAGTTCTTCTCCTGTGTGGCGCCCTAAGTCGTTTCGCATTTCAGAACCGCGGTTTTTCTTTCCGAGGCCAATGATGATTAATTGAGGGGAGATAAAAGATTGTAGAAGGGTTTCCGAGGCGCCTTTGGTTTAGAGCAATTGTCATCCTGTGGCCCTTCCCTCGTACGAAGTTGTGGGTTTACGTTTAAAGTGGAGAAAGGGAAATATTTTATAAGACTTCTGTGTCTTTAAATTATGATGATAATGCGGATCAAGCGGAGGGTATCATCCATGGTGTACTTTCGGATCGATCTGTTGAAATTGAGTACTGGATCTGCAAGATATCCTTCCATGGGAAACGCACATTCGTAAAATGATTTTTTACAACTTGCTAATGGATCTATTTATTTAAAATTCGAAAATACAATTGTCAGGGCAACGCTCACAGTTTTTACGGAAGAACAACACTCCAATGTTTGGTGTAGTTTATTCATTATTGAATACGTGGAGTGCTTAGACCAAGTGAATTATGTTGAATTAAGAGAAATTTGTTTTGGTCGTGGGATAAATTTTCCTTCGTTGTACAATGAAATACTGTATTTTTAGCTTCATTAAATGGTATATTAGTGCTAATCGTTCTCATGAAGATCCGTACACTTTAAATTTTACGATGACAGAGTAGTTTTGCGATTTGTCGTTTTAATTTATTTTGAATATAGCTATTTTTTGTCGGGTTGAAAATGTGATCCCTGATATAATACTGGATAAGGTTACTTAAAATTGAAAGTAATTTCAATATAAAAGGATTTATTATACAAAGTAAAAAAACTACGTTAATTTAAAGTTTCCATCTATATTAAAACCATCTCTTTCGTAGAGAAAAACTCATCAAATAGCCATTATTAACAATGAAAATGAAAGTTTGAAACTATAATTATTCCGAGACACTTTATCCTATCTCTTTGTAAGATGTAAAAGCTTTTCTAGTTTAGGTTTTTATCTTTTTGCTGGGATTACGACTTAAAGAAAACTCCAAACAACTATAATCGAATTTCCTCGCAATGAGGTTGTTTCGTATCTAAGTAGTACCAAGTCTGTTCGAACGTAGTGTCGTTCGTTACGAAGCATTTATTAAGTTACGATAACGTTGCTCGTGAGCCGTATAAAGCTCCGGAGCTTGTTACTGAGCTCTTTGCGCACTGTAAATATCGTAATTTGCAATCTCTGGAAGTTTCTACGCAAGGATATATACTCTCTGAGTAATTGAAGCTCGTATTAGGTTCTCAGATTAAAAAACAAAGCTCGACGGATATAACAATCTTAATAGTGCTACCGGAGGAAACGTTTGCTTGTTAAAGGACATGATTTTCTAGGATTTGAGAGAGAGGTGATGATATAAGAATGACTCAATCCGGTCCCTTTTAATTTAAATCAATTCGATATGTCTCCATTCATTCAAAGAATAAAATTGAAAATAAAAATTACATCTATTGAATTAAATTTTCAAGTAATAGTAATTTTATTTAGATATAAATCATCCTCCTGTTAGTGATTGAGAATAAAATACAATTGTGTTTGAATTTAATCATAAGATATCTTTTATAGTTGACGAGAGCAGAGAAAGCATTATCCCAAACATACAAGTATAAATATGTATACTTCGGAAATGATTTTTTTCTACATTAACGGAATAATATATCTATCTTACAAGTGATATGCGTAATTAAAAGGAATACAATATTAATCTTGTATTGATAGATCCTTTAATGTTGAGGAACAATACAGTTTTCCCTTCTACTATCTAATATCATTAGATACGCATATATATTATTAATAAAAAGGTAAACAGTGAAAAAGTTTCTTGAAAAGATTGCACACAATGAGAATAAAGTACAGCATAAATCAAAGTATTAGTTGGTAGATTAATAATTCAGATTTATTAGAAATTAAAAAATCTTTTTTATCAACGTTTGTTTGGATCGATCCAATAGAGAATTGGACTTTGGTAAGCTTGGGAATTGAATCCAATTTTCTAAAAAAGTAAGAGTACATTGACATTTAATTCATGAATTTATTTTTGTAACTATTGATCAACAGTTTCTATAAAAATACGATTTTTTATTCTTGATCGATAGATTTAATTATTCAATTTATAGAAAGTTTAGGTTACGTAGTATGTTCTTATGCAAAATAGATATTTGGGGATAAAATATAGCTCTAAATTGGTAATCTGAGTAGCCAATAACGCTGATTGATAATACCGTACATAGAGAAATACCAGGAAGATAAATTGATACAGTTATGAAGCATCTCTCGAGAAGTATCCAGAGAGGCCGTTAATTGGATTCATCAAAACAGAGAGGAAGTAGAAGAAGACAAAGCGGTAAAGAAGCGTGTTAACTTCAAGTACACACACACACATTAGTTTCGCTCGCGTTGCCATGGTGCCTCGCGACGACGTTTTATTCCACGCTACTTTATTAGCGCAACTCATTTGTTTTTTCCCTTTCATGTTCACGTGTCTCCTTACGAATAACTCCTCAAAGCGTTTGGGGACGTCCGCTATCATGGGAACGAGCGCATCATTTCATTTGTCTGAATTTTAACGCGTAGTACTTCATCACAAAAGCGTCAAACTTCCATTCACTCGGTCTCTCCATCTTGTTCAGCGCATTTCGCTGCACTTCCTTTGCGTCGAGGACTTCAAAAGACACCAAGTTGCAACCCCTTCCCTTCTTTCAACTCGGAAAAATAATAATTAAGAGAAAAAAAGGCTCCTTCTCCAAATCGTGTTTTTCCCTTTGATTCGAATGTTAAATTCCGTCGTAATGACTCACGTCCATTATTTCCCCATGACTTCAGAATTCCCAACCTACGCTCGTTTCAGTCGGCGGCGCTATTGAGTTGGATGGACCGTCTGGTATAGGCTTAACGGGAACTCAAGTGGTTCTTTATATCTTTTTTTTCCTCTACGTACGACCCCGCTATTTTACAATTTTCCCCCCGTGGGAGCACTCTGTGCTACCTGCACTCTTCCCCATCTGTCCGGCGCGTGTCTCTCCTCCATGTACCTACGCAATTCTCAGTTCAAGTGGAGTCAAACTCTCTTTTTCCCTCTGATCCCTTTTCAACCCACTCCAATACCCCACGCTCCCGCGCGTTTACAGCCAATATACTTTGTTCCGCTTTACATTACCCCTCCTCGCGTTTTCCAATATTTCCTAGGTTACGTCTTTCGTACTTATAATTACTTACCTCCTCCTCCGTCTATGTTATTCGTCCTAATTTTGTATTGCATTTCAACGATCCCGAATTATTTTACGGTCTTTTTTTTTATTTTGGTCCTCTCTCTCCAAGGGTACCTCACGAGTGGTGCTTAAATTCTTTCTACGCTCTCAATCCAGTTGCTATTTTGGTCTTCGCCCATGACCCACTATTGTGCCGCTTGGAGATGAATGGAAATATTTGGTGTTGGTCTTTTTTTCGTCGTATCGAATCTAGTTATTTTTTTTTGCCTCCGATCCTAATGATGGACTTTATTCGACTTCGACTCTCAGAAATTAATGAATCACGTGGTTTGAATTATATGAATAGATTTTGAATTTATATTACAAAGAATAGGTTTAAATGAAAATATTCTATTAAAAGCTTGAACGTCTACTCATTAAATTTCAATGATAATTATTGTCGTTAAGGAAATGTTTATTTTCATAGGGAGGTATTGTAATTCAATGCAACTTAAGCTAAATAAAAATGAAATTGAATTGATAAAAATGAATTGAAGGTTAAATGAAATGAAAAAAGTATCACAAAACAAATAAGATTGAAAAAGAGTGAAAATAAGAGAATTTTTATTTGATATTGTATGTCAAACTTTTGAGAACTATTAAGTTAACATTCCTGCTCATTAAAAGTTTTTCAAGGCCCAATAAACGTCAGAAGGGTAATCTTATCTTAAAATGATGTATTTAACTTATGAAAGTATTTAACTGTAATTACTTACTTGAAGGTAGATACGCTACTTTTGGAATGTGTAAGCGATTCTTACCGAATTCTAGGTTAACAGCGGGAGTAAAAACATCATAATTATTAACCAGGTTAAACAGATGTGAAAATACCGATATAAGTGGGTATTGAACGCAACTCTTCTGTTTTTCTTAATACTTTAATATAATTATTATATTTATAAATAAATATATAAAGTATTTTATAGTATCCCTATTCGCATATAACGTATATGCGGAGGGGTAAATTTATTCCAATTATTATGAAAAATGAAAATCCTAGTTTATACAAAATATTCAAGGAGAAATGAATGGGAACATGAATAAATACGCCATTCAAATTTATGTATTCTTTGTATGAATAGTCTCTTCAAAATATATCTCCCATCGTGAGATACGTTACAATTAATCTGTTTAAGTATAGTTCCACAACGAGCGCAATTGAGTTCAGAAGACTACAACAAAACAAAAATCCTTGGACGGAATACGTAGAATTCATTTTCCAGCCCCCCTCGTTCCACCCGTCGTTTATATAAATGCAACTCGGAGCGAAAAAATTTCATCATAAAATATCTCGTTTTGAGTTTTGATTACGGCCTCGTATTTCTCGTTGCAGAATCCACTTCTCTTCAAAGTAGCGACCCTTTTGGCGCTTTTCACGTTTCGTCCCTTCCCTCCAAGCACACCTTTCCCTTTCTCCCATTCCCCTTACGATATTCTTCCATTATCCCATCTCTATCCACCGTTCCCAAATGCGCTTCCAATGCACGCCCCCTCAACTCGTAATTAGGCCAGCTGCGAAACCCCCGTGTCCTCCACCCGAAGTGGGAGGAAGAATGCCAGCGGCAGAGGGGTTTAAAGAGGGAATATATCGGGCGTTAAGGGGGGGTCCCAACCCTCATAACCAGAGGAAACCCTTGTTGCAGTTGCACTGGCGTGTTTCCCCTTTTTTCCATCCTTACCAATGAGAACGCATTCGACCGGTCCCCTATTAAAGTTTACGGTAAGGGCGCGTGTATCCCTTCGACCCGCCTGTGCCCTTCTCAAATACACGCGGTCTCTTTGTGATCCCGTGCACTTTTCCCGTGTCTCACTCGAATAATGACGCGATCCCCTTTTGCCTGCTCGCATTCGATCCCAGGACGCGCTTTTTTTTATTCCTCTGCGTAACCCGCGTCTTCTTTATTTACTCCCTTTTTTATACTCTCTCGGATGCGGCGGCAGAGTTTTCCGTTCCGGCGATTTAATCGAAATAAAAAGAGCCTCTTTTATTTTGGGTTTTAGCGGAGGCCCGTATCGTCATCCCATGGCTCAATTCGATGTCGTCCCACGAGGTTGTTTTCGTTCTGTCCGATTCGGGTTTTCACGTGCGCTCCGTCATCTCTTTTGTGCCGTCATTGGCGTGCGTTTGTTGGACGTCTCCAATTAAAGGGATGACCTTGGTGTTGTGATCTTAACCCGCAAACTGAGTTGAGTAATGGGAAATATCTACGTTTTTTGGGCAGGAAAGGAATCGCTCGCAGCGAGTGTTTGTAATAAAGAAATAACGATGAGACAAACTAATTACTTGGTTCTAGAAATCCCAGAAATTTTTGTACGATGAAGCTGCATGCTCCAGTCTTATGTGTCATTCTTTAACTATCAATTTTAATGCAATGTTGGACTATAAAAATGGGTGGAATTTGAAGATTAGATTTCAAAGCATCTATAAATGGAATAATAATTACTCAAAAGTGATTTCCTTTCCTATTAAAATTTTAAAGTCCTCTCCAGGAGTTGTCCTTATTGCAATTGGTAGGACTGGAACATGGATATAATAATAAAAGATATACATTTAGTGGAAAAAATAACATTCAATATGCTTTGAAGAATATATTTTGTATTTCTCAGATCTAACATTCTTTGTCACCTTGGGCATTAATAAGTAAAAAAGGCGTTATGATTAACTCTTTTGTAAGCAATTTTTTTTACCATGTCATGGCCGATACTATTCCATAGCCAAATAAGTGAGCAAAAAACATAATAATTCCTCTGGATTCAATATCCCTAGCACTCGATAATATTCAAAATATTTTCATTTACAAAATTCTAGAAAAATGTTCATCATGTTTTTTTTCAGTTTTGCATTTACGTGCATTGAAGAACTTGAAATTTAGAGAGGAAAGCGAGGTCCTTTTAATTCGTATTATAGGTCATCTATATCATCCCCTTTTTAATAGCACTAATTAGGATAATCGTAGCTTCTGGAACGGAAATAGAGTTTCTATCGTACATATAATTCTACTAAACAACGTAATGTAACAATTTAATATTTGCAGATTCGTGTTTTTAACTATCAATTTCTTTTTTCATTAGTGAAATTTAATAACGAAGATTAATTCTACATTTTTCTAGAAATACAGGATTTTTATATGTATCGACACACATGTATTATTTGATTAAAAAACGACAGTCTGGACAATTGACGATGAATAAGATATTAAAAAAGGCGTTATGATTAACTCTTTTGTAAGCAATTTTTTTTACCATGTCATGGCCGATACTATTCCATAGCCAAATAAGTGAGCAAAAAACATAATAATTCCTCTGGATTCAATATCCCTAGCACTCGATAATATTCAAAATATTTTCATTTACAAAATTCTAGAAAAATGTTTATCATGTTTTTTTTCAGTTTTGCATTTACGTGCATTGAAGAACTTGAAATTTAGAGAGGAAAGCGAGGTCCTTTTAATTCGTATTATAGGTCATCTATATCATCCCCTTTTTAATAGCACTAATTAGGATAATCGTAGCTTCTGGAACGGAAATAGAGTTTCTATCGTACATATAATTCTACTAAACAACGTAATGTAACAATTTAATATTTGCAGATTCGTGTTTTTAACTATCAATTTCTTTTTTCATTAGTGAAATTTAATAACGAAGATTAATTCTACATTTTTCTAGAAATACAGGATTTTTATATGTATCGACACACATGTATTATTTGATTAAAAAACGACAGTCTGGACAATTGACGATGAATAAGATATTTCTCAGAAAAATCATCGTAAATCTAAAATTGCATGAACGTAATGAAACTTTTGAAGATAAATGTAGTATTCAGGAGATTAAAAATAAACGTTGAAGAATAAATTTCGTTTATTTTTACAACGCCAATTGACTTTTTACGACTGAGTGGAAACATTTATGAATGTATTATATAATTGATAAATTGAAAAATACAGCTAATGGAAGTTTCATTTACGGATTTAAAAAAAAAGTTACGGCTCATAACTGTGCCGCAGTATGTTTGCGAGTACGTATTTTTGAAATTAAATCAGAACGATTATATTTTCGAAAAAACTCCATTTGATGTTAACAAGTGCATTTAGATCGTGTATTATTGGTTTTTAAAATGCTTATTAAGCATGCCAAGTCCGATACAAAAAGTTTGGCGACGCTCGCTCGCCCTGAGTGACCTTGTTCCTTTCACCTGCGGTGGGAATATATATTGGAAATTAAAAATTTCTCCAATTTATCAAAAATAAAGCAGTTGAAATTTAGCGAACGTTTTTATTATAGGAAAACGTATCATTGGATAGAAAATAATGTAATCGGTCATGGGCAACTTCCTGTTTTTATGTTGCTTCCTTTTTTTAGTACTAGTGGACATGTTATAATTTGAAAAAGCTTCGTATCATTACTTTTTATTGGTCACTGTATAGCTATTTAAAATTCAAAAGTTCAAATAATGCCCCACATTCGATTAAAGTACTGAGTCTACTTTTGGTGAAATATTTGTGTTAAAAACGGTTTCTTGAATGAGTAATTATTTGTGAACTTGATTTTTGCTTAATACAATACCATATGATTACTTCGTTTTATATATTTCAAATGTTCATTTTATTTATTATTTAAAATTACTCTTATTTACTTATAGAATATAGTATGAAATATTATTTATCCCTTGCTACATTTAAAGTCATAAAATACTTTTTATTAGAGGTTGAAGAATATAGCTTTTATATAGATTATATAAAAGTTCAAACGAAAGAATTAATATTAATTAATTTTATGTTATTTTTTAAAGTTATTTAAAAATATTTGTAAATTAAATTGAATACTTAATTATAAGAAAGAATAAAACTTTTCATATTTATTATTTAAAATCAAATCAATCAGAAGTAATGCGCAAATTAATCATTTAGAAATACTTAGTTTTATTTTTTATTTGATGGATAATATTTATGATCCTTCCGTTTAGATTTTTCTTATAGTAACTTCGTAGAAGATAGAAAGTCCATTAGTCAGAAGTAAATCTTTGAATATTCATCAATGCAAAGTATTTACTTATATTTTTACTTTGATGGATTTATTTGATTTGATAAGTAGAATTATTTATCCTCCCTTTTATATTTTTGGATTACGTCTTCATAGAATATAGCTGGTCCCTTACATCATCAATATTAGACTCTTAAGCTCTTCTACCACTCCTCAAACATAATTAAATCCAGGCCAAGGTCCACACATCACACACTTCTCCCAACATTTCCGTTCGAATTTTTAATTCCTCCGCAAGCGTCAGATTTCGGATCGGAAAGCGGCCATTAATTCAGCTTCGACTCCCATCCCTCGGAATCCGCGCCGTAAAAAGGAATAATTAATAATCCCCTCGTGTCTCTGAAGAACGCCATCAACAACCCTCTGTGTGACGTATTAATCCCCCCGTGACGAATTAACGCTTCCCGAGACACCCTTTGGCTGCAGACACAAAAGGTGGCGTTATGTTAACGATTCCGCCGCGTCCGGAAGAGATATCCTCTCCTTTGCACACAAAGACGTCCGAACGGAGGACGGCTACGCCGATAATTTCGATGACGGTCAGACGCGGCCTTTGTGATACGTAGCGAGGAGGAGTCCATTCTGTGTTTAGCTAAAAAGGGATCGAGATAAGAGAATGTGGGCCAGGGAGTCTGAGAGCTCGTTTAATAAGGCCCAGGCGTTCTCTTTTCAACACCACCACCTCCTCCCCACCCTTTTCCAACTCTCTCCACCAGAAGCAATCTTTTTAAGGAGTCCGGATTGTTGCACTTTTATAGGTCTTTTTTTTAAGGAAAAGCGTGGAATAGGAAGGAGTTTCAATCTAGCCTCCTTCGCCGTCGGCTACTCTCCCACACGTTTCATTCAGAGAGCTGCCGACACTCTTCCTTTTTTTTTCGCTCGTCCATTAATTACTCTCTCGTTTCATGCTTCAGTTCACTCTCGTTATCAGCGGCGCTTCTTTTTCATTTCTACCAACAACTGCGCCCTCGTACGGACGGAAGGTTTTTGCCGATCCTCCTCCCGAACCGATTGCAACATTTTCGAGAAATTCTTTTCGGAAATTTAATCGGACGAGTTGCCTCGGTTACTGCTTTTTGTTTCGAAGTCTCTCGCGTAGTTCCAGGCTTCAAATAACTTAATTGTTGCCAACCGAAAGCTGCGGAAGAAAATATTTCTCTCTGAAATGTTCGGATTTGTCTGCTGGATGTCTGAGAGGGAGAACTTCAATGTTGGATGGACTTCAGAAAAGAGAATAGTGGAGTGGAGTTTTAAAGTCTTTTGAAGAGCGTAACATATCTTTTCTATCTTCCTTGTCTTTTTATTTATCGAATTATGATGGAATCTTTTAAGAGTAATGTGAATTTTTACGAAACAGTATACCATCGTTATTGAGTTATAATGACGTATTTCAGAAGAAACATTTCTTTTTGAAATACGACCCATAGACCCTCTCTTTAATTAATACAATCAAATCACATTTCATTTAATCATAAGATCATGCTATTTTTATCATTAATTTAAAACTAATCTTAAGGAGATTCTTTTGTATTAATTAGCGAAGAATAATGTGCAGAAATGTTTATCTCCTCCCAGTCTTCTATTAGAAAATCGTCCTTGTATTTCAGCACTGATTAAGTATTCTTAATTCGCGATCCAGAGCTCCGCAAAAATTAAACTCTTAACCCGAAAGGACAAAGGAAGACTATTCCGGTCTCTATTGTAACGCTTTTTTTCCTAGAGAGCATTCATTCAATTATGCATAATTCACGAAGACCACAATGGGAAAGCCGACATGATAGAGCTCTTCTAGCGGTCGTTGTACGCAGCATAAGCGCGAAAGGGCATATTTAATTCCGCTTCGGAGCGATTTATTGAGGGAAACGGGCGAAATCTCCTCCTAAATGAGACGCGGACATATCCGAAATAGTATGTAAATGCGGCAATTTGAAATGGAGATCATGTAATACTGGGAACGTTCTCGCCAAAATCCCTATTATAGTTGAGTTTTTGCACCTTGCCACGATCCCCAGAGCAAATCGCAACTGCTCTATTGAACCGCCAGTTAACATCGGCGGTCCTAACGCGATATTCCCGGAGATAAAATTAAATGTAGCTTTCCCGTAGTGCCTGGAACGCAGTTAACGTTGCACATAAAAAGGAAACGGAAAAATAATTCCTTTTCCGAGCGGGAATCTCTTTTATATGATGAAGTTTTCTCCTGCCGGTCACGTACTATGATGCTCCGGCATTCTGTCGGGTTGCATGCGGTAATTTGGGCGGACACGACACATTTTCTGGAAAGGGAAAGAGCGGAGTTCGGTTTAGCACGTCTGCCGAACGATTAGGGTCGTGGCCGCAGACTGAGTCGCCGCTTTTTACCGCGACCAAGGCTCGATCGTACGGAAAGGTACGGCCCGATGCATCCCGCTAATTTAAAGAAGTACACGGCTTGAGAGTCTTTTTAACCCGTAATGGAACGTACAGTCGGCATGCAATATATATATATAGAGAGAGACTCGTAATAGACTATGTCGCTTAAAAATTGCGTACAGGTTAAAACGTGCGTTATCTGATGTTGATGACGTTCGGTTTGATCTAGATATTTATGTGTGAGTTTTGGGTATGTTCACGTGATTATTTTCAGGATTTTTCGAACTTTTTCTATTTCCGGTTTTACTCGCGGTAGTCGAGTGTCGTTTGTTATTCAATCACCATACTGAGGTTCGATTAATCGTTTCATTCAAAACTATTTATTTTGATAGTAACTAAATAGCGTATCTTTCTCTCGGTCCCAAAAACTTAGAATAGAAAACGTAGAACTGTGAATTAATGCTTAAAAATTCGTAGTGAAAAAATGCGTTAATTAAATCTATCCCAAAAAGTGTTAAGGTATTTCTGCCTATTCAGGAATGTATTTATATAGGAGGAATATAAAACCTAAATAGTTAAACTCCTATTCTTATATTAGAGTATAGTCGAAATGAACCAAATTTTTCTATGGAAATTTACAAAGTTGTTTTTATTACTATGGCATTCCACGAAGTCACGCCTTCTCATATTGATTTCAATATTTAAGGCTAGTAATGAAATTTTATTTTTTGGTGACAGAAAATCGTTCTAACAAATAAAAAATAAGGTTCCATCTTTTATCGTTGATCCATCATTAACAACCACCCGAAAGATAAAATATCAATGTATAACTTTCATAATTTTAAAAGCATGGAAGTTTACCAATTAGGGCTTCAACTATGTGAATCGAATTTTTATTAGTATTAATATTGCAATGTTTCATCGAATGAATGAAAAATCAGACATCTCTTTAAAAGTTGATTTAAAATGAATCTTTATTCACGGGAAAATATAGCAGGAGAATAAATAATGGAATTTGTAAAACCTCCATAGTTACCACATGTTATTCCGTAGCATTAACAATTAACGGAATCCCCACTTGACGTATGCTAAGTCACTCTCCGTGACATCGTAGTTAAACACAGGGTGAGGCGGAATGAGAGAGTGGGAAGAACCAGTTCTGCGTCGCTCTGAGGCAAAAGTGGAGCAGAAACAGAATAGAGGCGCATTCCGAATGCGTTTGGTCTCTCTCTCATACTGTCTAATTGCAGGGAAAAGGGCAGAGGCGTCTACCGGACCGTGCTACAAAGTTTAAATACTGCGTCCGACCATCCGTGTCTTTCTCTTCTCCCACTGCATTCCTACGTTGGAACATTTCCCTGCGTAAAAAACCTCGTCACCTCAAGGGAAACGGCTCCTTTGTGAATTTCACAGCCTCTGTTTAGCTTTAACAGAAAGGCGCGAAGTAAAACTGCGGAAACAAGACATTTCACAATATTTGCGCTAGATTTTACTAGGACAACTCTCTGACCGCTTGTATTTTGCCTAAGGTTTTCCAGAATAAAGTTGTATTCTAGCTTTCGTTTCATTTTTCGAATTTCAAGTCCTTGTGTTACGTAAATATGCTGTTCAAGTTTTATGAAGACCACTTAATCTTCAGGTTACATCTATACCAATTCGTACTTCCATAAATAGGGTACAATACACCTTAGTGTTATCAACTGCCCTATTGAGGAATTATTATTTTTACGTTTATGGACCCAATATGCTTTATCACTTATATACGTTTATATACATTATTACTATATAACGTTTATATATAAGTATACACAAATATATGCGTTCCGATTAATACGTATTAATACCCAATTAATTTTTTGGTTAGCTATTGAAAACTCAAAAATGTCCTGCTTGATCGTCTTCGCATATGTATATCTAGCATCTTATTCATTCTTATATTCTTATATCCCAATTTGTTAATAAAGTAAACACTTGTAATTCATAGTTTTCGTTCTAATCCAGTTTAGAAATTCATTAACAATTCGTTCGTAATATCAGGAATGAGGTTTAAATATGAAGAAAATTTTTCAATTTTAGATCATTACGAATAATCGCTACAATTTGATTTCCAAAATTCTCTACAAATTGAATTTTACGAAATTGGCTTTCCATATCAGTTAAAAGAAATTATCAAACTTCTACGATAATTTTAAACCTCTGAAAATGGAATTAAATTCGAGATACAATAACAGAGATGACCTTTCAAAAGTTAAAGGAACGATGAATGCTCATATTTTTGAAAATTTGTTAACGTTAATCCCATTTGATATTTAAAGGTCGTGGATTCTTTAAAGATTTAATAATATCTCATATAATGTCGAAGGAAACCTTTTTGTGATTAATTGATTATTCAATAGTTATATTTCATGTACATGAAAATGTTGTGTAAAATAAAGAATTCCAACGTTAGATAGGACACTAAAATATGAAAATTAAATAAATGTACATAATGTTAATATAGGAATAGTAATTTTTTTAGGATTAGTAAGTTAAGTCAAATTATATCTTTACTCTTTGAGATATCTTCAAAGGAAAAGGGAATCAAAAAGAAACTATTTAAACAAGAGTGACTTCATGATAGATAAAATAGCATGCAGTTCAAACGCATAATTTAAATATTCCGAAATTCAATTAACTAGGTACTAACTCAAATCGCATTAGTAATTTCAAGTGTAGAGTTCAAGTAAAGGTTTCAATGCCTGTTACCATACGAATTGAAAATTTATGGAATATTTCCGGGTTCTTAATTGTAATAATGTTTCAGGATGAAGTCATACAATGAACGCAGTTGATTGCACTCATCGTGAAAATTAATGCGGAAAATATGTAAAATATTTCGTAAATATCTGTAATATTCCGTTTTGGTTTCTCTATTCAGTTGACCCAAATAAGTATTTTCCATTAAAATACTATTTTGGCCCGAAAAACGTCTCTTTCTCTGAAGAACTAGTTTCTTTACAAAAATATATGATGTGTGAACAGATCTGAATATTCTACTATTAACTTAATAGATCTTGAAAAGGATGTTTTTATTCAGTTACAGAGAATACGTTAGAGTCGTGAAATTGCTCTGAGAGATTCCGGTTGATATAAGTGGGTTAGTTTTTTGGGCTTATATAATCGTTAAGGGGAATTTTAAAAATGAAATAAGGAGGTATTAAATATTTGAGAATTAAGATTATATTTTCTTCTGCAGATGAATGAAAATTGAAACCATCCCCGTTAATTTATTGGTACTCCTCTCAAAAGCTCAAAATTTTTAAAAACACCGAAAGGAAGTGAACGAAAAAAGACCGCGGCCTCCAGAACAGAACTATTCTTCGCGACTGACGGAAACGGCCGAATACTTTTTGCCGCTCTGAAGGAAATAAATGGAAATGGGCACTTTGAAATGAAAGGAAGCAATTTCCTCTGGTGTCGCACATAAAAAAATGCGCTCTATTCCTTCGGAAAAACTCCCGGCATTCCGCTTTTCTTTAATACACGCGAACACATATTCCGGAGGCCGGAAAAAAAACTTGGAATCTTCACTCCTCTGTAAGCCATGTGTAGAGGGGAATTCATGGAAATCGTTTATGGGGTCGATTATTTTACGTAAAATGTCGGTTTTCGGAAAGAAGGGAGTTTTTGGAACTGCGCACAATCCTTAATCAAACCCCTTAGTTGTCTTTTTATTTCTGCGGAATTTAATACGTTGAAGGATTCGAACTGCCATCTGAACAAGTCTTCCATTTGAACATGAAGCCGAATTTTCCGCACTTTGACGCAATTCTGCCGGGAAGTGGTAAATGTGAAATAATCAGTACTTCACCTGCTTTATGCTTGTTACGAGAGTTTTGGGTCTCACGTGCGTTCCTCCATTCAATACGTATGGGAAAACATCATCTCAAAGGGAAAAGCTGCCATTGGAAATGTTTTTCACCGCTGCGGAAACTGAAAGAAATTTCGGAAGCCAGATGTCTCGGAAGTAAACTTTGAATGTTCTTATTTTCTTATGCATTTAATTTATCGATGATGAAGTACTTGAAATAAACAGGATGTACAAGAAAGGTATCAAAGTAACTTTAATATATAGAGAACTTCTACTTAAAAATACTTGGGAAAATATTTTCTAAAGAAATGAAAACCTAACTATTATTTCACACATTCTCTCAATCCATTAAATTTTGATTCGATTAATAAGTTTAATGCTAAATTGAATCTAATAATTGGCAGAAATTATATTTTTCTGCATGTATAATACGATCGCAATATTGATTAATAATTTATCGATAGATTGGAGATTAAGATATTAGATGTAGACGTTTACAAGCTCTTGCAAGGAAGAACAGCTTATGGTACTTAAAATACGTCTAAAATATAAAGTTTATCTCAAATCTGATAAATATCTTTATTAAAATAAGAAAGCGGATGTTATTTTAAGAATTATTACAAGAAACTTCATATCGTATGTAATATAATCGAATCATCATAGCTTACTAATCCTCTACTTAATGTAACAATGGTGTTAAGTAACATAGTAAAGAACTTAAAATATCGCAAAGCAAAACTTCATTAAAATATCCATATGTACAAAATAAACATTTAAGTCAAAAATTAAGCTCAAACCTCCTCTTTCTGGTAGATGGCAAGGATATTCATCGTTAAGCGAGCAAAGACGGTGATTAAATCCATAGTTATCTCGCGAGCAAATTAAATGCTACCTTATTTAATTATAGCAGAAAGGACATCCTTGGAAAATTCCCCTCCTATTTTCCTTTTAATTAATCGTTTTCCGGCCACTGTTTTTGGAGAACTCCCTCCTCAAGAGCATTCTTTCCAAAGGGTTCTCCTCCTCAAATACTAGGAACAATTAAAAAGGCAATCCCCTAGGAAAGCACTCGTTACACACACTCGTTAGTTTACGTGGAGGACACAATGGCTTTGGAGGATGCAGGAACGTGCGCTGCGGAGTATAACGAAGGAAAACAATCGATAGTCGGGAGCGATTTTTTCCGGATTTACGCTGACATCTACATTCAATATTGAAAAATCTCTCTTCGGAGGGGGTTTTGGGAAGAGTCGAAACTTTGCATTGCTCTCAGTTTATATCGAAGATGCGCCGGGATTTAATTTCGGCCGAGGACGGACGTTTGGGCGACTTATTTTGCACGCGAAATACTCTAATCCCCTCGGGGAAATTTAATAAAAGGGGTACATTCCGAACTTTGGCATTAAGGGTTTTATTTCGGCATTCCTTTCGGATATCCGATGGAATCGAAGAAGTGGGAGGCTGTCAAGAGGCGAAGACAAAATGCGAGGAGAGCGTGGAAACAGTTTCGTAAATGCTCATAAAAAATGGAAGTCTTCGAATGCGAGTCTAGAAAAATAAGAATGAGGAAGAAGTCGGAATGAATGATACATTGAGGAGGTGAAAGGATGGGAAAGGCGATGTTGCTACTGAAGGAATGGTGAATAATTTGCGCGAGATGTTTCTAAGATTTTGGAATCTCTGCTTGTTGCCTAGCAATGCTTCGTGCCGGTCCGTAGACTGAGAAGAAAAGATCAAGCCTTGGATATTTTAACGAATGGGCACAGATATGTATAATTATGGTGATTCAGCAAAAATGGAAAATTCATATTATTAGTTAATGTTTTGAGATGTTGATTGCACATGTGTTCGTAAGATTCCGTGAAATATTTTTCTTTATGAGAAATTTAGATTTCAACTACCCGAAATTTATATTCGAAGAAAATTTATTTTCGACGTTTTATTGAAATGTAATTCTGGACATTTTAAAGATGTAGAGGTTGTATTCTAAAGTAATTTCCATGGAAATTGAGTGACCATATCTGTATTGAAGTTCGTTATTATATTGATCGTAATATGCAAATTGTCGATGTAATAGGCGAATTTACTACCAATCAATCCTGTATTTTTGTTCAATTTTCGTAGGAATTTTATTTGCTTACTTGCTATTTGTGCTGTTGTTTTCCAATTTCCGAAAAATGGAAACAACTCTTTGTACATTATGAGCTTTTCCACGAAATGATATTATCAGAAGAAAGGTCGCCTGTTAGGAAAAGGAATGGGATGTTCTAGGAAGCAGACTATTTTACATTGGATGACGACTGTCTATAACCAAGTGTCGCCAATTCCATTTGTGTATATCTCTTTGATATATGAAAGGACGTTCTCAGCATACGTAGATGACAATCTCCATCGATACGTTAGGTCAAAGAAATTTTTATATGGCGTTAATTTATTGTTTTTAATGGGACACATGTTTCTGTTTTAATGGGGAAAATCCTCAGAGCTTAAGGGTAGCGGGAAATAGTTATGGATCTTTGTGTCTTTGCAACCCTTATGTTGTTGAGCCTTCTTACATAGAACAGTGACTTTATCATTGACCTCCTTTGTTTGTGAGAAATCTCCCGCTTTTACACTCGCATATCGCAAATAACAATAAAAATACAGCCGAGACGTCGCGTCGCTAGGGAATGTCTCAGGGATGCACCCGAGGGATATACTAAGACTTTATAAGTACTTTACTCCGTTAAACAATTGCTGCTGAAATGTAATCTTCATTTGTTAAAGAGACACATACTCAACTGCTAGATTATTCTATACAATATATTGTTATAATTGAAAACATACGGAAATTATTAACTGATTTGTAAACAACGGAATATATTGAGTAATTTATTCAAGAGTTCAAAACCATAGGATCGCAGAAAAGTTTTGGTTATTTATTTTCCGATTTATTTCAAGATTCCTCAATCAGGATTAATTAAAGTATTGATGATGGAAATACTTTAATAAGAAACATTTTTTCTCTGATTTGTCCAATTTGTTGGATGAGTATTTGTAGGATTTGTTCCTCATTCATTATTTTATATAACTGTGGTGTTTCATCTTTTTTTTAATTGATGTTTATTTATGAATGTATTTTAAGATTTCATAAGATCATAACGAACACTTTGTCACGATCAGCTTAACATATACGATTTTAAGTTCATTAACCGGTATTCTTAGTCGGTATACATTTCATTTAAAGTTTCATATTCTTCTTTGTGTATACTTATGGATTTTATTTATGTTATATATACAGTTTAATACGAAATTATCAAACATAAGAAATATTTAGAGCTAGAAATGATTAGATAGTAACATAATCATCAACTTGTGTTAAGATTATTTTTATACATTATCTCCTTAAGTTCATTAGTAATCGGAATTTCCAATCCTTACGTAATATTGTTTTACGTATGGAATATTTTTCTACACTATCTCTCATAAGTTTATTGCTAATCGACATTCCTAATCCTTCCTTGTTACGTATCTTTTTGAATCCTATTTTATAAAGATCCCATTAGTCACGTAAGGGATTCCAGTAACAGCTGAAAACGTTTCCCTTATAGCGGCTTCGGAGGGGTCATAGATGGGTGGTTGAGGGAAGATTTCCTTGGGGAAAGGTCAGACGCTTTGGGGAGACAAGTGAAGGCCGATGAACTGGAGTTGAGTTTGACATCATCTTCACCGGTGATGTAATGCTCATGTAATCTGATGTATCGACGTCACCTACTTTCTCCTTTGTATTAGATATTGATTTGTATATAATGTAATAAGAATTTTCGGTGAGTCGTAAGAGATGTTCCCGTATGCATAAGTATGCTCCGGTATCGACGTAGCTTGAAGGAAACACCGGAAGAGGGTTGCGGACGGTGAAGTTTCTCTTGTAGTGGAGAATGGAAAATAGAAGATTCCTTTGCGAAAAACTAGGCCACTTTGCTAGGAAACAGGAACAAGAGTTTGAGGGAACTTGTGGGATATATTAATGCTAGGCAAATTTCTATTGTACAAAACTTTTTTGTCTGTGGTATTGCGTTATCTTTACCATCACTTTGTAGAATACTTAAACAAAACGTAACGATGACAAATTGTTTTATCTAGCATACATTCATCCGGTATTATAGCTCGTCATTATCGAGTGATTGCGATATATGAAAGGATGTCTTGCATTTTTGCAATAATATTTTTATTTAGTTTCCACGAATTACCTTTGACTGAAATCATAACTTACGCCTTCTTCTTTGAAATCAGATTATGTACCGCTAAAGTAATTTTAAACCATGTGAAACGAAAATTACGTTAATGATTGAGCTAATTAGACAAGAAGAAGAGAGTACGTTATTCATTAGATCTGCAAATGAACGTGGATTATCAGAGATTAGTATTCTAATCTATTATAATATCTTCTATGGCAAAGATATTTGTTGAATTTTTCATTTGCACTTTATTTGAATTTTCTCATTTTAATTAGTTTCGTTACATTGATGAGTTGTGCATTGTATCCTTCCTCATGAAGGTATATATTTCCATTTTTGTTACAAAAATTTCTATTCATGTAGGTGATTACGACATTGAAATAAATTCTTTTTTCCCTTCAACTTATCTTCTCTTCCCAGGAATCGAATTAATTTGATTCAGTTGACACGTTTAAACATTTTAATAAAGGGTTAAATATGGGGCTTTAGATAGATAATAGTATTACTATAGGTTAAAGAGATTATACTTTATAAGCACAATGCATTATTAAGAGTGGAATCAAATTCAATGATTTTAAAATCTCTATTATGTCCAAGATATATTGACACAAATGGGTACTCTTGTATCCAGCACAAAACGGGAGAATAGAAAAAAAGAAAAACGAACAAAGAAAAAAACAAGTGAAAAATTACAAAGCAGCTGTTTCAAGAGCTGGAAGAAAAGACTTCTTAGAAAGGATTCAAAGGGTGACCGTTTCCTAGAATATGGTCGAGTGCCAGGAACACTACCCAAGGGAAATCTTAACCAACAGCTCTCTTTCCTCCGTTGTAACAATATAATTTTTTTCCATCGCAAGCTTTAGGAATGCGTCAAGAATCAGAGAATAAAATAAGCGAGTAATGGAAGTCTTTAGGAACGAATATTCCTTTGGAAACAGGCCATCTATCTATATAAAAACGCTTTAAGAGCAATTCGGAATCGTATCACAAGGATGATTGGAGTTTGGAATCACCATCTTCGAATCCAATATCTTCCATTCATTTCGTTTCTAGAGGTTCTTTTCTTCAAACCGAAAATGCAAACAAGAGCTGCTGTGGATGTGCACGTAGGGAATCTTTTAATTCGCTCATTTCCTTTGACATTTTCACGATCCTCTCCCGCATCCAGAAGAAACATCTTTTTTTTATGGACCGCATAGAGAGAGTAATGATGCAAGTGACCGTCTTCGGAAGGATTTCAAAGGGATCCGGGATCGCCAAGGTAACGAAAGAAAGGAGGCCAATGGGAAGAAAGCGAGGAGAGACAGAAGAGATAGCTCGGGGGTCGATCTCTCCCTCTTCCCCCCCTTGCTCAGTCCAGCACTTGAAGGGCACAAAGAAATGAACCCTTGCAGGAATGGATGCGCGCCCTCTCTCCTGTTTATTTATTTCTTTTACCGTCGAATGCTTTTTATTTTTTTTCTGCGAAAGACTTCCCGAGGGAATGCCTCCGCTTGCGTCCCCTTCCATCCCAAATCCTTCCATCGGACGTCTTCGGAGAGAGACAGTTCCTCCTTCTGTTTCCGAACCACCTGCTGTCTCCTGAACGGGGTGGGGAGGTCGCGTCCCTCACCATAGGGTCCGTTTTGAAGGATAATCAAAATAAAAGCGGAAGAAAGATTTCACGCGGAGTCTTGGAAAAATAAGGAGCGGATTGAGAGAGAAGTCTCCCCTCTGGGATTTCATTTCGTTGCTTTTTTATTTTTGTTCGGAACACACATTTTTCTTCGCTTTTCAAAAACGCTTTCATATGCTTCGCCGGGATTTCATCGAATCGTAGAGAGAGAGAAGTTTTGTCGATCAAAGGAGTCTTTATTAAGACGAGTAACTTCGTACTACTTTAATTTTCCTTTGCGGTTCTTAGGACGTCCTGTGAAAGGCTTCCTCAGGTCTGTCGCTTAATGCTATTCCATCGTCTTTGTGAAGGTTTCAGTGGGCAGATCGTGCCCTAAGTTCCGTCGAGGAAGTGCCTTTTTGTGACGTGGATAGCTTCGAGTGGGGATTTTTAATTGTTGATGGGATCAATTGGATCATTTCTTTCTATTAGCATAAATGAATGTGGAAGTAAGATATATGCGCACTGCGAAAGTGGAACATTTATTTAATTTATATGTAATGTATTTTCTCCGTTAACTAATCGAGAAAAACGCTATAGTTCAAAAGTGGATATTGGATTAAATTCGAGTGATCTTTGACTATTTATTCGTTATTATGAATGTTTGTGCGGCCTTTGTTAATTAAATAGATAATTAAGCAAAAGATGAACCTTACGTAATGATTTTTAAACAGCATTATCATTGTTACAATTCCATTTGTAAGTTTCTTTGATAGTCACGATAAGTTATTGATAAATAATTTGAATGAGAAAAGTAAGGACAACCACGAACGGTAACGAGTTGTCAAAAAATCGTCAAATTCAAATCCGACGTTATTAAATTCTTTCCTCTCTAAAATTTAGAGCTGAAGTCAATCAATAAATTTGACGTTGATTCTTTTGAATGAGAAGCGTCCACTCGAAATGTCCAACGAAAGAAAAAAAGTTACATTCTCCGCAAATTGATGAAAATTGACGAGTAATAAACGAACGAATTCATTTTCCATGTAGTGGGAAGTGCCGGGAAGTACACAATTCCATAAAGACAATACCGTTTTAGTCTGTGAAACAAACATTTCGCTCGAAATGAGCCGTTTTTTCGAACTCACTTCAATGCATTTGTTTTAGTGGAGTCTTTTTCTGCTTCCGAAATCGTTGAACTGAATTTCCAGATTCCGAGAGGTTCGAATCAGATCATTTCGTTCGTAAAAATAGATGAAAGAAAGATACAACGGCTCAAACGTTAAAAGGGAAGAGAGTTCGACGCAATTTCCTCTTGGAACCAACCTTTTTATTTTACGGCTTTACTTTCCGTCTACCTCTTTTAAGAACTCGTCGAAAATGGCGCGAAATGTAATTAAGCTTTTTGATCTTTCCTGTTTTGATCCGCGGCTCGTGTTCTCTTTCGTGAGAGACGCGGGGCATTCAGTCTGAGAAATAAAGGGAGGGAAAATATTGCGTGCGATAATTGAATCGCGGGACTCTTTCTAAAGAAATGCATTGTGCGCGACTTCAAAGCGAGGGCTCATGAATTTTGTTGCCTTTTTTAATTCGCTTTCTTAGAGCGAGGAACCAGCGGGTGCTGGGCGTTTGTAAAGGAGTACCGCACGGTACCGTTCTTGGTCCCACCGAGTTTCCACACTTCCGTGGCCTTCTCACTCCATCGTCGATTGCTTTCATTGAGCGCACCCGCATCTGATCCCGTGGAAATGGATTCTCCCATCTCCATGTCCCTGAAGGCTTCCGCTGAAGCATCTGTGGGAGAGGAATGCTCCAGGGAAGATATAAAGAGAAAGGGGATTCGAGATGTGGTATAAGGCGGCGGTTTGACGGGGGATTTGCGGAGGGCTGTTCTCAGGTGGGGCAGGGTTAAGATGCTCTCCAAGGAAGGGGGGTGAATGGCGGTGATCAGCGGTGGATGTGAATGGGAGGGGGTAGGTGTGGAGAAAGCGTTCGGAATGCGGAGGGAAAGCAGACGGATGAAATGCCTACCGATGCGTAGGATGTGCAGATGCGATGAAAAAAGTAGTGGTATAAAAGGGTATTCGGGAGCAGGGAGTTATGGGTAAGAGAAAAGGTCTTGGGATAATGGGGGCTATCTGAGGGGTTAAGAAGATGCTTCTCAATGGCTGGCGACGGGATGCTGTAAGGGTTTAAACAGCGTCTTACATTCCTCGCTCTTTCTTTCGTCTAGATGATGTTATTTATGGTATACCAATATCGGTTCCGCTGAACATAAGTGCGCGTATTTGGGCTTCCCATTTTACTATTTTATCGTTCTACATTTCTCTCAACTTCTTTATATTCTTAGCTTATACAATCCATCATATATTTAAAGAACGAGCTTGGTATTCATGGGTTTGCTAGCAGAAACAAGGGTAAAGAAAAATATAAAATAAATGATATGATTGGGGGTACAAAACCGGACAAAGTAGTCACTGTATATGACACCTTGAATTAGTGAGTCATTCAAAGATTGACTTTTATATTGCAGATATTTTGTATAACTATAGTTTTTACACATCCAAGTATTGGACCTATTCATTTTCGTAATTATTATGTTTCTTATTCCCTTGAACCTAACGCTATAATTATATTTCCAATTCCGCAAAAATCTGCAGCTATAGAAGTTAACAATTGTTTCTGACAACGGATCAGGCAATCTCCCAAGAGTGAAAGGACGTGCAAAACCAACGAGATACCTCATCCTCCGAGAGAACAGAATGCCAAGCTCATTCCTTATTCCGTCGCATAAACTAACGCCACAAGTTTTGGAATACTAATGGTTGAAATCGTTTCGCGACTCAACCGAAAGGAAATGCATCCCTCTTACGGAACCTCGTATGGTTCAAAAACGTGTGCATTCCCTCCGATCATTCCCCCCCACTCACTCCAGACAGTTAAATCTCAATCCTCAGGGGGTCTCACGTAGCAGAAGATCCCCCAATCTTAGAGGGGTCTCTCTCTACTCGATCAAAAGTTAAGACAATCTATCTAATCTCTTTGTCCGAACTATGTAGACGGGGAGATGAGGGATGGACGGCGCGGGAGATGAGAGGCGTTGGGAAGGGGTCAAGAGGCAGGAGAGAGAAGGGTCGTGGAATGCGGTGGAGATCTGTAGGTAGGATTCTAGAGCGAGTGCCTTGGGGTGCGTGCCGAGAATCATGCCGACACCCCTGTCTGCGCCCCCACCTCCCTCCGCGTGCGGAATAATGGAGACCGACCTCTAGAGGTGGGAGGACGGGCGGAGGAGGAGGGGGAGGAACGGGGCAGGAATGAAGCCACCAAGAGTGTGAGAGACTTTCAGAATGGGGCTCTAATAAGGGTTTCTTTTTTCCTCTCTCTTAGGTCCCTTTAGTCCGCCCAATCTACTTTCCTCTCAAAGATGTCCGACACCCCCACCCGCCCGCCCCAATCATCCCTCGAGTTTCGTAACAATACGCGCCGTGGTCGAAATATCGTTAGGTATATTTTTTCCCTCCAGATCCACCTTAATCGCTCTCGTAACCTTTTTCTTCGTCTCTATTTTTCCACGGGATGATTGGATATTTTCGCCAAGATCTCCTACGGAATTAGTATGCCGTGGCGTACGGCAGTCTGTTCTCGTGTTTTTCCTTTTGTGGGTTCATCCTGCAGCCGCGGGAAATTACTTTTGCCTATGCGGTGCACATGCCCAAGCGGTGCCTGTATCCAGCGTAATGGGGAAAAAATAAGTTTAAAAATATATATTTTTTGGAGGAGAGATTTTAATCGCGACGTAGATTAGGGCTATTGCTTTAGAATCATTGGTGATCGGAGATGCTGCGCTGAAATGGAGAACCGTCTTTTGAAAAATTGCTTACTCGATCGAACTTACTCATATGTTATGCCTCGTTGGTATTATCGTTAATATGCGTTCTTTTCGTATAGCATCGCGAGATTTACCTGCGTAATTTTTTTGTTGATGGAATGATGGGTGCGATAATATCGCGAGATTCTAAGGGATGTTAAGTTTTATAAAAATCGTGAGATCAAAATATTCAGTTTAATTTTTAGCGTTAGGAAACGTATTTACAATGATGGATTCCTTATATCCTGAAGGATAGTTTACCCACTCTTCAAAGCTGTTTCAAAAACCAATATTTAATTAAACCTGTTTGGTATTTAAACTTCGATTAGCTCAAATATTATATTATGTTAAGGAAAAAGTGTATAACTGGAATTCAGAGCACTTATTGATGAATTATGTAGTAACAGTATTATACCGTTTCTTTCATATTCTACGTGTATTATGTACCTACGCAATATCTCTCCCATTTCTTTACAATTCGTTTGAAGATTGGGTTCTTGATCAAAGGAGACTGATGAGATCACTTATAACTGTGATGATTACAAAATATTGCTCAGGAAAATGTAAAAAAAATTCCCCCTCTTGTTTCTCGTCACTTACGAGGTCCGTGGATGATTTTTGATGATTGATTACTGTTAATTTGGTTCTGAAACTGATTTTTACGGTTAAATTCCTTCCCTGTCACTAACCATCCTCGGTAAACTCAGAATCAGACATATGCAGAATCATTCTTTGGCCAAAAAAATTAACTGCGAGCAAGTGACCTCAACTGGATAGACAGGAAGATAAACCACCCCTTCTTTGTAGAGAATTTTGTGAGTCTAACTATAATATATATAATTATATATATATATAATAAGTTAATTCTTCTAGCGTTCAATATCTACATCTTAAATAGATTTCGATTTGTTTATCTAATTTTCCGTATTTTATATACGACTGGTAACCGGGTCGGGAATGTAGTGCTTGCTGAGAGTGTATGAATATAAAACTTAATTTAATGCAAGAAGATTATATTACCTATAAATTTAGCAATTGATTTAATGAGTGTATTTATATTTTTTTTTTGAAATATCAGCCATTGCAAGAAAAAGAACTTATATTATTGTCTATTTAAATTGATATAATACGGAATTCTCTTATGTTTCTCTTTAGTTCTGTTCCTTGTAAAAATGTCTAAATTGTTTAATAAACCTTAGAATAAAATATAGAATTATATACGCATTTTGGAATTAAATTTAGGTAAGAGCGAGAAAAGGAACGACTTTTAAAAGTGTAGATAGATGGATGGGCTTTTAATTCGAATTTAAGCTGCACTAATCCCACCATATCTATCTGATGTGTAATAAGCACGGTTTCTTTTCTTTCCTTTTGGGAGTAGATGGTAGAGGAATCGGTTAGGTGGGCCATAGCGCCGTTCCCTAAGGAATGTTTCAAGGGAAATTGGTGAGGGCAGATTCCGGCCTCAGTCGAATTAACTGCCCTGAAGCCGCAATGCCCGTTGAAATCACTTACAGTGCGCGATTTTACCATCTGCACTTTGACCCTCACTTCTTCATTTGAATGGTGGTATTCACTCAAAACTATAAACAATCCATGACGTAAACTCAGTGGAGAATACCGGATAGCCTCCCATGGTAACGGTGGATTCCATCCCAGTGGAAATCTATCCGAAGTTAATTTCTCCCGCTTGGGATTTGCTAATATGTATGAGAGGAATACGCGCTCGGTATGGGATACTCAGGTATAATTTGTTTTATCAAGGAAGGAAGATATTTAGGGGAAAGATGTGGTCTTGTGATTATATAAACATTTATATATCTATAAATTTTATCAAATTATATCGCGCTACCATTTTTTATCGATACTGGATAATTGCTTCTCTATCTTTTTTCATTCCCTATATTTTGAGCTATCCTATCTAAGTACTTCATATTTCTTTTTAATGTTCCAATTATTCGTTTACTATGTCTATTACTGCAGAGCTAACTCACTCCAAAGCCTATTCTTTATTTTAACATGTGACTTATTATTTCATCACGTTTCAGAAGCCCTAACTTTTCTATAATATCAAACTTTCCGCTAAGTTTCTTTTCCCACTTTTATATTTGAAGAAAAAAAACACACTATAAAGCGGCATATTTCTTTCAGCTTTGTTTGAATTCTATGGATATACCTAAAGCGCTAACCTATATTTACTGCTTTCAGTCGGTGCTTGTTGGATGTATTCGATGTAGAATCCTTCTTAATTATCGTAGTCATTTTAATTAAAAGAGTGTATGATTACGGAAACAACTGTAGGTATTCCATTTATTTCAAACTACTTTTCCCATTTATTCTGCGTTACTATTCTATATATTGGTGTTCCATTGCATTTTATCGACTTGAGTGACTATAAAACTGACACCCGTTTTTTGAATGAATAATATAACCTAGAGAAATATGTTAAATTTGACTTGCACAAAGAAAATTTATATAATTTTATTGTGGTGTGATATAATGCTGATGTTATTAGAGCATTATAAATTTTAGGAATTGATGCGCAAAAATACCGCTTCATTTGATAAATAAATTCTAAAAGTTGCTTTCATAGTAAAAAGTTTATCATCTAATACGATTTGCTATCATAGAATTAAGTCTGAGGTAATTATGAAACGTATCATTTTCATTTAGTGAAAGTGGTTATTAGCACACCAATGTTTGCAGTGAAATACAAAAGATTCATTGACTGTGATTCATAAAATAATTTATCATTTCCATTCTTATAATGACGCTTAAAACCAACATCCATCACTGGAGATCTGCTTGGTCATTTACTTTGATGATAAAAGAGAAAACCAAAGGAAAGCTTTGTTTGAAAGATCTAAAAGAAGTAGCCTGAAGATATCTGCACTTAATAGAAGATACCAAAGACGATTCTTTTATCTCTTACACTACTTAGAGGCATAACGAAGATTTTTCATTTTCATTTTGAAATACAGCGTTATTATCCAGACTTTAAAACATTCTTCCCATAGCTCTCCTACAATCACTACGTTGAGATGAGTAGCGATTCTTCTCTTTTGATGATATCGTTATTCACATTAAAGTGATATTCCAGCGGGAATACCTCAGCTTATAACAAATCCTAGTTGTAATTTACTCGAGTGTTTTCAACGAATAACACGGCGACAGTGGTTCTTTATACAAACATACTTTCTCTATGAAGACTTTTATGCTAAATATTTCATTAAATATTCAAATTTCTTTTCGCTTAATTTATTTTATTTATATTTCGATCGTTTTTCATAACATTTATTTTATGAGAAGATGAATCATTACGACGAACACGTAACGTCAATGCCGTTCAAAGTTTAATTAAAAGCAATTCCGCTAATTTGAATTCGTATTCGCCTCGATAAAAAAATCTTTCCCTTCCCTCAGCTTCCATCTCGCGATAAAACATTAAGTTGCACAATAAAAAAATTCCTTTTATCCTCTAATCTTAATTGAGAATCTCTCTTTTCCTCCATTTCTGCGAAGATCAAGACAAAGGCAAGTTTACTTTGGCTTTTATTCTCGGCGGAAATATTTTTACGTTTAGCGAGATAACGTGAATCCCGTCTTAGGATACCTCCTGACGTTAACAAGCATCAATTACCTCGCATTCGAAGGCAAACGCTTTTTTTTGAACGAAAGCACCAAAGAGCATCGTCGTCGGAGAGTAAATTCAAGTTGTTTCAACGCCTTTATTTTTTCAAGGAGCATCCCTCTTTTTAAAAATTCGGAATTGCGGACCGGAACTTTTTATCGTGAATAACCGCTTCCCAAGGTGAACCTCGGTTTCTTTTCCATTTGCATCAAAAGCATTAAAAAAAAAACAAAGGAGCGTGAGAGATAGCTTCGCGAGGGAGATATCAAATTGTATGCAAATACAGCGCCGTTTTTATAAAAAGGAAATGAAGCCTTAACTCCTCTGCATTTGTACCATTGGTATCGCGTGGCCATTTGAACCTTCTGCATTATTATTTCTTTTATTCTATTCTTTCTTCGCTCCTTCCTTTCTCTATACCGTCTATTAAAAATTCAACCCTCATCTTTTTTCATCTCTCTCGAAGTTTTTAACCTTTGCACTCTTCTTTTCTCTTTTCGGGAATGAAAGTTTTTAAGGAAAGCGTGTCGGGTATGTAAATGCCTCGTTTTTGCTTGTGTGTCTGTTACGTCATTTATTTTAAGTATTACGTATAGAATGTGAAATCCATGATTTATTTTGTCGATAGATGGGTGGATTTTAATCCAATAAAATTTTTATTTCTAACTTTCTTTTTTTTTATGGAAATGTCAATAAATGACCTTTCTTTCTTCCTTATGTCTCTTGTTTATTAATTCTTACGAATCTCTGAATACTTCTAACATCTGCCAATTGCTTCTGCTTCCCTTAACCATTTTCTCTTCAACTATTTTACATTCTGATTTTTCCCCCTTAAATGCTCTTATTTAGGATTTACGGCAGTTACTCTAACGACTTATCTTATAGCGCTCTACTTATGTGCTCTTATAAATGTCTCGCACATTGCTATAAAATACTCTGATAAAAAATCTCAACATTTAATTATTACTCCCTCACATTTATTCATACTCTCACAATATAGTATTATTTATTTTTCTAACGATATTTAACCTCCTGAATGAATGACATATTTTTAATTGTTTTTTTTTAATCTTCTAATCCTAGTTTTTACAATTACATAAGTAAGTAAGTAAATATTTCAATTAAAGAAATAGGAAAATTAGATTTAGTATTACTCAAATTATCTGAAAAATTCTTTATTTTAATATATCGACTTCGTACTTTAAGACTTAACAGATTTCAATTATAGAATTTATAGACCCTCTTCATACAAACATGAAATATTTTTCACTTTTAATACTATCTATACCTATTATTAATCGATAATTTTTGTAAAGAAGAAAGGGTAGAAAATTCAAAACCTTTTTTTAAAAAAGGGAACAGTAATAAACGAGGAAATTACTGATCCCTTACCGAATCCTGCCAATCATTCACGATCAACTCGTTCCCTTACTTTTTCCAATTCCCTGTTCCCCTCCTAAACCAGCTCAAATCCTTACGTAATACCCCCTAATGTATATTTATTCGCTCTTCTTTTCTCACCTTCATTATTTCTCCATTTCCTCTCTCTCGATCCAAAGTCCTTCTCATTCCTTTGTCTTCACCCCTTTTCCTCATCACCGCTTTCTTTCCTTCCCTGGATTGTGTCCCCCTCATTATTTTCTCTTTTCTCTTGTATCTTACTTTCCGCGTTCCTCAGCGCCTTCCATTCATTCTTACGTCTCCCTGAAAATTCCTTCCTCGTTTTCAACTCTTTAGTCTTCTGTTATTTTCCCCTCCTCTCGTTTCTCCTCAATGGCGCAAATTCCATCGTCGCGAGATATTTAAATTATTTTCCGAGCGTCCAGAATGCGGAGTGTTTTTTGATGTATCTTCAAGACACGTATCCTCGTGTTACGTTCTCGGTACATTCTTAGAATTATTTTGAAAATGTTCGTCTCGGATTTTTGGGTGAATCTGTGATTTGTCACTCTTGGAATATTAGAGTAGCGTTAGCGGAAAATCTCAGTAACTGAGAGTGCTGAATTAGTTGCAGAAAGGAATCGAATTAGGGTATTCAAAAATGTATTATCATTATAAGAATAACTTAGTTAGATCACGTACATGTTCATTTAATTACATAACGAAAGAAATACAAATATTAGGTCTAGTAAGAAGTAATCTAGTCTTTATCCATGGATGGATTACTTTTTACTAGATCTATTCATCTAGGAAGTATTATTATTGCTTTGGATCCAATTGGATTGCACAGTGTATCCTGACTTTCAACTTCGATTATTCCTTTCTTGTACTTCAAACTTCTCTCATTCTTTCCTCATTTATTCTTTGCCTCTCTTCTGTCCACTCTATCTTTGGTTTCTTTATGTTTTCTCTCTCTCTGATATCGCGTTTCACTTGTACGTGTTTCTATCTTCAGTTTCTGTTGATTGTGTTTGCGCCTACTCTTAATCGACTTTTTCGTAGATTTTACACCTTTTGTGCATTGATTGATATTCTTGATGATATATATGGAACATAAATAAATAACGCGCATGTATATAAGAAGATATTTTGATTAAAATCACGAGCATTTTCGAACAACAGTTTCCTCTGTCTGCTTTGAAGTCTGAAGTGTTGATTTTACCTGAAGCCATGTAGAAGTTAGCTGAAAATTTGAATCCTTATTTTAATAGCAATTTAGAAAGACCCGTATGCTGATTTACAGTAAAAAAAGCGTACAGAAGAATATGTAGGGCATCTATGTTAGCTAGAAGCTGTTGTAATTTAACCTTTATTCATCTTCAATGTCGTGTAAAATTGATCCTCATATTACGTTGACTACAACAGGAGAATGGATTAAATTGCTCTGAATATTAACCATACCATCGTTCCTTTAATTTTAACTCCTTTTATAGCCTCAAACGTCTCTTCTTTATTTAAAATTTTCTTTCTTTTCGCTCTGTATTTTTTGAAGGAGGTCCAAAATAAAAGGGTCGTGTGAACTTTAACGAATAAAGGGAATGTATGTAAGAGAGAAATTGCGTCCCACTGGAACGCTTTTGTGTAAGTCAAGCGTTTGGTAGTACGCTCTGGATACGATCAAAGTATACGATATATCCTAATATTGACTATCGTTTAGACGAAAAGTAAGTATAACGTTATACCATCAAAGTAGTGCATCATAGTTAATTAGAACTTAAATATTTTCCTTATTAAATACGACGAATATTCCGAGAATCATCGATATTTGTCTTGAAATTTCTGGTTTACATTCCATTGCATCCTTCTTATTAGATATACGCAAACAAGAAGTGATTGTATACTTTGGAAATTGAAATTTCTCGTAATACTATGTAAACCGTTTAGTATCCAGTTGCTGTATAGTTAGTTAGTTTCCTTCTCTCCAGCAGAATATAGCAAAGAAATACGTTATACTTCCTACTGAAGTGCATGAAATGAAAGTAAATCTCTCCTGTAGTTTCCACTCAGAACTTGACCTTTGGCTTTTCGTAAGTGTCATCTTCCTACGCAATTCCGAATGGTGAACTCAGGTTTATTTTAGTTCCGATGCGAATTTAAGTAACTAACGACTTGAATGGAAAAATGGGTAGTCACCCTCATGTTATATATATATTTATAGGATTTTCATGACTATTTAATCAAAATTACGTTTTATATGGCCTGAGAAAATTGTAAAATAGTCAACCATCTCCATCCCTACAATTTTCATTGATCGTATAGAATTCGTCATCCATGATGATGACAATAGGATAGAAAGAGTATCGTCATATTTCAGTGATATTTTATCTTCATTATCAGCTTCAAGCTACTATCGAATAAAACAAATAATAAACAAAATCTGTGTAAGAACTATTGGGAAATTATATATTTAGAACACAGCTATAGAAAATTAAAGATTTAATTAATAATTACCTTAAAAATCATCGCATTGAACTTAGAATATCATAGCATGACTGGAATTTGAAAGAATATCGAAGCACTGATTGGGTATGTAAATTATTTGATCTGCATCAGAATTTGGATTACGTCTATGCACAGGAATAACTATAGAAAGTTATTAGTCATATTTGCATCATCCCGAATTTTGTATCGTTCAATTACGTTTGAGTGAGAAACAAAAATAGTATTGCATCGATATACCTTCTTGTTGAACCAACCATGGTTTCTGGAAACCTTGTTATTTACTTTATTCAATTACGATTCCATGAATCAATTCCTTTGTCGCATCTTTTCTGAATGCGACTTTAGTTTTTATTAAATTAAATCATTTCATTTACTCGGAAATTGTGAGTGAGAATGCTTCATTCCCTTTGAAGGGAAAGAGATGGGAGCAGAAAGACATTTCCAGCTCTAGGGCAATCTAGGCCGCTCAGAATGAGTGAAACTCATATTCAAGTCAATCTTAAAGCAAACAATTCGTTTTCCGCAGTACTAGTCGAAATTTTCCGGAGTTGCCGAGACGTAAGATAAAAGTTAATTTGTGACTACAAGTTTATTTTGCCACCCGAATGTAAATTCCTAGAGGCGAAAATTTAAAGTCAAAAGTTAAGCCGTAAAGCTATGCATAATTGATTCAAAGAAGCTTAAACATCCTAGTTGTACTGTCTTTACATGTAGGAAGTTCAATTAAAGGTGACGTTTTTAGGTTACAGTTCTGTGTGTTTCAAGGGTCAGAAATTTTAAAATTAAAGTTTATACGCCATTTAAATTAGCTACTAGTTTTCCATGTATGTGGTTAACATTTTAACTATTATAGAATCATCTATAGTTAGAATTAATCAAGCTCTTTACTTTTAGGGTCATTAGGCCATAATGTATGCAGTAGAGATAAAATTTAAAGGAATTTCTGTTTATTTTTCGTAAAAATATGCCTTTTCTGAAGTAGTGAAATAATTTTCCCCATAAAACTGGATTATTTCATAAAATTTTCTCTTTAAGAGAGTCCTGTCCATTTCCTGTTGAAAACTACTTCATTTTAGCAAGTTTAGATAAAGTACCAATGAATATTGCATCGTATATTTATAAAAGCCCTCTGTAAACAATCACACTGGATATGAGGAAAATATTTCGGATAAAATATTAGCTATCCATACTCAATATTAATAAAAGATATGAACTTTTTCAAATAAGTCCTTTTAATCTTTAGTTGTAGCTAAAGACACTTGAGCACTCCCGTTTTCGCAGCGTTATGCCGATTTTTTTTCATCCATTGAGATTTCCTGTTCCGTATACTGCCGTGTCGTATTTAGTTTCCTCTCTGTTACTAGTTCTCTCGTATTTACATTCGGTCCAGCGACGCGTTTTCCTCGCGTTGCTCGCCTGACGTAATCGGCGATAAAAAGAAGTAGTTAAACATCCTCAAGTCTTGCGAAAATATTTGGCTTTTCCTTTGTTAATACTTACCAGGATGTCCAGCGTAGAAAGCTAGGAGACCAGAAAAGTAAATGTTTGACGGAAATAGCTGAAAAGGAGTTCAACTGCTGGCTTATTTTATTGTAGGAGATAGAGTACTCCTTAGAGTAGAGTATTCCTTGGCCGGACAATTTAATGAATAGACTCCTCTCGTTTATGAGCGAACCAAGAATTCATATTTACAATGGTTCAAATAATATATGTAGACTTAAATTCATATTACTGTACATGTATGTTGACGGATGATTAAAAAATATATATATTTAACTTATTTCTAGACTACTGATGACAGTGAGTTGTTGTGAGTAATGAAGTTCGTATATTTATACATAAAATAGTTCTATTTTTCTACTATATTAACCTGAGAATCTTTCAGTTCTTACTCTAAGGAAAAAAATATTTATAGAGCGAAGATTTTGTGTAGTCTAGATAGTATATGCTTTCAAATTCTCAGTATTGCACCGGAGAATGTCTGTTTTTCACTTCAGTAATACTTTATAGATATTATATTTAAATAAAACTTAAATGGAGATGATAAATTAAGGAAGCATAAATATAACATGAAAATTAATTGTTTCCTATTCTTTAACCCAAGTACAACTTAACTTTGTCGTCTTCTTCAAGGTACTATAATTAACCTATTTATTTATTTTTGATTTTATTCTTTTAACATCAAAAGCTTTACTAATTTATAGATCTGTTGGAGCATAGAGTATTCATTTATTCATTGTATTCATTTATACGAAGATTAATTGTAAGAAGATATTCAAACACCGTAGTAGAAAATTCTTATCAAATAGCTCTCTCAAAGAAAAGATATTGAAAAGCTGGTTATGATACTTTTGAGCTGATTTAGTTTAAAATCATATATCCTTAGAAGATAAAGTTTTTCCATTCAGATAATAAACTAAATATCGTGTCTCAAAAACCACCCAAGCAAAAAATTTTAAACGTAAATATTTAAATAAAATGAATTTATTTCTCTTTTAAGTGCCGTTTTTCGTATCACAGCAGCTTACGCATAGTTTTAGAAGAAACAAAAGGAATTC
This sequence comes from Pantala flavescens, assembly GCA_020796165.1. Taxonomy (NCBI): domain Eukaryota; kingdom Metazoa; phylum Arthropoda; class Insecta; order Odonata; family Libellulidae; genus Pantala; species Pantala flavescens. The sequence goes on along the minus strand of CM036879.1, from coordinate 12,930,002 downwards.
CGATCACCCGCCATCCGTTCAATTTTTAAACCCTCTCCTCTACTACACCACCACCTCTCGCGTGGAATCCGCGTGTCATCACATCCCGCCCCCTAACGTTTATCTCGCAAACTTTTCCAATGCCTGCAATTTTCCCGATTCGGTCCAATTTGTTGGACCCCGTTCCATAGGCCTCGAATTATCGCCACGTTTTCGAGGGGCGCTAAAAGAATCCTTTTAAAGGGAACGATAAGAGAAAGGATCCACGCGAATAAAGAAACCCTTTTTTTCCTCCTTTTTCCGCGTTTAGAGCTTGATTTTTTTTCCAGAGGGGGTCACGGAAAGCTCCGTATCGATGTGTAGGAATCCATTTGCGGGGGCTGTGAGATTTCGGCATGGAAATAGCGAATCAAAGTGGAAGATTTCACCCTCCAATTCTTTTTCCCTTTTTCCTCCAAAGAAACTACCGAAACGATAGCGACGGATTCGGGAAAGATTTCCTCGTTTTATTTATTCGACTGTGGAATTATGGTCGGGCTCGCTTTTTTGATTTTACGCCTTGAAGACTTCCTCCGGAAATTTTAAAAGGATATCCATTCCTCGTATCAATCCTCGGGTCATTTTGGTAGAAGGGGATAACGCCGCCTTTTCCGTGTTATATATTTACGACGGGTTTGATGTCCTCAGACGAAGTTGTTATTTGTGCCATCAATTGCCTGTGTACGGTCGGTGAATTATTCAGTCTCACGGACGGTATTAACATCGGTCCCCGTGAGCTGCCAAAGGATTTAGATTGAGGCTTTATTGACGAGATGAGGAATTGGATTGCTCTTACTTTCCATTCCGAAGCAGGCCATGAATAACTCGATCCATTTTCAATAAGGATTGATCGGGATTGGTCCTGGTAAACAGATTTATCCGTACCTTGTGGACTTTAAAGTCCTACCCACATTTAAGATGGCTGAAGTAAATAAAATGTCAGTGTCATTTGTAAAAGATGGATTTAAATTAATCAAATATTCAATAGTCACGATAATAGAATATTTGACGTGAGAAAAATAATTTAACAAGAAAGAAGTAAAGTTCCCATGTCTTGATTTAACTACTTAAAGTCTTATAACAATTTACGGAAAACCGTAATTCTTTTTCGTAATATTCTAATACCATGTATTTCTTGGGTGCTCAAGTAAATTGATTTTAAATAGGGTATGATTGGTTTAGCTTCGTTTACTAACATTAGATCCTTTATTCGGCGAAGTTAGGTTGAGGTGAGCCTCTATAAAACCGACCCGTGAAGATATGAATTGTGTTTATAATATCTACAGAAAAAATATATGTATGACATAGTACATATAAAGAAAAGCAAAATAAGCTTTAGATAAAAATCATATTGACAAGGAATGCTTTAGGAATCTCTGTTTAAAGATTCTAGTATATATGTAATATAAATTCTTAAATGTCTCTATAATATATATTCTTATATTCTTATATTCTCGATATTATTTATATCTCGATAATTAATATTTAAGACTGTTATAAAATTATAGAGGAACAAATTGATAGAAAATAAAAAATGTCTACAATTTTACATATTTTTAATATTTAAAATAACTAATTAGAGAAGCATTTAGAAAGGAAAAGGATGATATATTAGGTTGCTTTGCAATAGATTTCCTCTAACAGTTCGTTTGAATATCCATAGTATACGTATCTTAATTTATTATGGCAATTTCCTGTTTTAATTTTGTATCTCTATTGAAAATAATTTGTTTCCCCATCGAATTGAAATTGGGCCCACAAATCTCCCTTAATTCATTACAGTGATAGCTATTTCAATTTTCGTCCGGTATAGTTTGCGATAAGCTGGAAAATCCATTATTAGATGAGGAGGTACGTGCTTGATCACGATCGACACATAAATGAGTATATCGCATTAGAAATAATTTATATTACGTACTTGATCATCCGCAGGGCAAATATATCACGTATCCATGGCAACAAAAATTGATTTAGGATTTGATTTCTCTTATTCTATTAATATTATGTATATATCGTAATGGTGAAAATGAAGTGAAAAATATATGTGTTATTATATATATTTTATCCATAAATGAGCATTTAGGATATAAATTTAAAGCATATATATTGCTTCAGTTTTCGAGATAATTAGTTTTTTTATATTCTACGTAAATTGCCATGAATTTTAATTTCAAAATAATCTCGAAATCGTACTTTATTGGCAGATATATTCGCGTGTTTCATATATTATTATATTTCATTATTCAAAGTTATAAATAGCTACCTGCTTCAGCTTAATAATAGAAGTTTTACTTGATTCTCTTTATAAGTTTCAACTTACTACAGTGCAACGTAATTTGTCTCGCTACGTGCGAAGAAGAGCCGTAGTTACAGTATAGTCTTTGAATTAAAGGAGAATAAATGGCGAAATACTCCGTTCTATCGCTTAAGTTCTGCAGTTTAACTTTAAGAGGAGCTGTTATAAGTGAACGGTGAGCTAAGAACGCTCTAAATCCTATATCGCCCATAAAGTGAAGTAGTTTCAATGTTCTAATGGTTGCATACCTTAAGGCGCTTGTTAAGAGTTGCAGCAATAGATGTGAACTTCATCTTGCACATGGATACGCTTACCTCACATAATATCCGTAAGCAGCTTGCAGAGTGATTACTATCATCCATAAAATTATATGCGATTCTATGTTCAGGGTTCCTAATTTATTGTGGATTTAATTAAAGTTTTAGATTATATACGTTCTATATTAATAGTAATATGTGCTAATGAGATTAAAGAGAATAGATGTTAGAATGCTTTGCGTCGAGAATGAATTTTTACACGATTAAAACACCTTAGTAATCTATTACTTACGTTTTATTATTCAGAGCCAGTATTATAAAATAGTCCAAAGGATAGTTTTATGGAATTTTTGATTCAGATAAGGATGTCGCTCTATGTATTTTTTGTTGTGCTCGCTTCGTACTTAATCAATCAAACGTTAATGACGTAAAATATACGTTATTCAAAATGTGAAAGTAGGGAAATATCTCCTTTAACCAATACAGACATAAAACTTATGAATTTTGTATGAAAAGTTATTCTATTGAAACTAAGACAACTGAGGAATATTCTAGCTAAAAGATATTCTATTTTCGAATGAAGATAATAAATCATATTTATTTCATGTTCAGGATGTTCTCAAGTGTAAACCTTCTTGTGAAAGTATTTAATTATTTAAGGAATAAAGGGGAAAATGTAATAAAGAGCTTTATTTTATCCTACTCTATCAAGAAAAGCTAAAAATAAGCTACGCTTCAAACAAACTGTTATTTGTCAAGTGTAGAATGGATGAGATGTACTCAGCGTTTGATATTTCTCAGGAATTTGTGTAGTGATCCAAACTTTATCCAATGGAATATCTTTCGAAAGGGTAGTCTTTGATGTCCTCTAGCCCTCATGGTAAACTCGAGGATAAAATTTCGCGTCGTGAGCTCTGAAACACTCCAGACCCACTTTGCTGAAGGTCTGAGAGAAATTCTAGTTTCTAGAGAGGTTTCCCTCCGTGTCCTTCATCCAAGTGGTGGCACGGAAAGTAAAAGTGACCTCAGTAAATTAAGTGAGAATGTCAGGCCGCATTATAATAACGTATAGTTGCCAGAAGTTCAACTGGATGTTATGGCTTGTTGAAGTCGAGTGAAATTACTGTTTAACTTTATGCAAACCGTGTATTATATAATACCAGGCCTGTGTTGTGTTAAATTTGCCAAAAGCGATTTAGGGGTGGTGTATAAGCAAGGGCCTGTGCAGAAGTTTAGAGCCGCCATGCGTTTACTTTCAAAGGAAGATTCACGGAATCGCTCCTCACAGACGTAAATTGGATTTAACTGCTTCGTTTTCTATTTCAATTGTATTTGCATTAGTATTTTATCAAAGAAGCTAATAAACCTTATGCATCGAAAAATTTTATTTCAAAGTTTGTATTTCTGTTTCAATTTCTTAATTGCATTATTTTTACTTTCGATTTCAAATGATATTTTGGATTTTGGTAATTTAAATTTGAACAAATTAAAGCTTTTTACATCAACTTTTTTAATTTTATGAATAGTATTTGTCAAGGCAACCTTAATTTTCAATTCTCTCAATCTAAATTCATTTTGAGCTTTTATTTTAACGTTAACACCTTCAATTCCATTTCCATTAATGTGAAAATAGAATTACTTTACAAAAGAATAATCGTTTCGGAAAAATTCTATAAATATTTAGATTTATTGACATTGTAAATTGCAGGAAACTTATGTATATGTCAATTGAAAGAATGGCATTGATATGATCATAGATCATAGTACTATCGAATATGATAATGTAGATGTTCCTAAGTTACGTTCTGCGAGTCGCAATCGACATTCAACAACATTCATCGCGTCCATTTTTAGATCACGTCGCAATCTCGAGTCCAAAGCGTAACGCTCCGAGGTAATTAGCCGCTCGTTATTTACCCAACAGACGCCTCCATCTCATCCGAACAACCGCAGGGGAAAAAAGAGACAAATAACTAGCGATGGTAGCGAAAACCCCGTCGTCATTTGCGATATCCAGGTAAGGTCTAGGATTACAGGGATTTTTTTTTGTGCACCGTAATCCTCGCAGCTCCCCAAAGAAAAGACGGTAACAAACGCGTGGAGGAGATCTCATAGCTTCCGGCGAATTGGGATGAGTAGACGGTGGGCGGAGTAGCGATAGGGGTCGACGAGTGTAGTAAGGGTACGAATCCCTCAGGATTTCTGTGAGTTGTCAAGCGCGAATGCGTATCTTATATTCCTTCAAAGCATCGGATTAAAGGAGGAGAGGACACGTCAAAGGGAGTGACATGTCTCCTTCCCCCGCGTTATCCTCTTCGGCTCATCCTTATCGAAAAAAATCCTTATTCCTACACTCCCCCAGTTCTCGCACCTCCTGCATCCCACCATTCCCATCCTTATTTCGAACGTTTCCGCTCCACAGTCTCGTTTTTCCACCACGTCGGATCACGGCGGTCAATTTAGTCGCTCAGAAATCGAAAGGGGGGTGTGCTGTGGAAGAAGAGGGAAAAATTGCCGTGGTCTTTGGATTCTTCTCCACGCGTCATTTCCGGAGCTCCTATTCACCTCGTAAGGCCGTTAACTTAACCTCCGGCTTGTTCCGAGGGCGCCACCGTCCGTTAGCGGCCCTGTATTTCGGTCTGCAAGTTAAGCACAACTGCCCCATGTATAGCGTCTTCTGGGGGGGAGGGCTCGATCTAAGGCCGCTGCCGATCCCAATGGCACTGCACTCCGAGTAATTACGAGAACTCTTCTTCCATCACCACCACCGCCCCTGAGGCTTCCTTCTCCATTTTACTCTTTCCGCAGCCCCATTTTACTCCGCCTATTTTGAAGCCACGAGGTTTTTTCCCCCCACCCCTCTTAGTCTGCACGTACCGGAGCGACTACCCAGGCCTTCCTATTACCAAAGTCTCCGTGTTATCTCTTGCTCTTTCCCCCCATTGCAGAGACCCGCGTTCTGAATTACTCGCATCCGAGCGTATTACCCTCTCCGCCGTCTGAGGAATCCATATTTGCGGAGGTGTTCTTCTCGTTTTATTTCCTCCTCCGTATCATCCTCTTCGTTCCATTCGGTTTCATACATCCTTTCATTTCGCAAGTCTTGTTTTATTTATGTGAGCTTATACGCATGGATTTTATTTCTCTCTCGTCATTGGTTTCTTTCGCGGATCACCTGTCGGAAGTTGTTATTGCTTTCTCGATTCCATTTTTCCGGAGATGATTTTCCCTTTTTTTCCGTCTTCCTCCATGTGGATTCCTTTCAATTTTTATTCCGGGTTATGTGATCTTGATGAATTTATTTCCCGCTAATATCCCCAGATTCGATTTAGTTGATTAATAAGCTTTAATTTTTCTCGGCGCGTTTTTATTCAGCTTTTTCCGTTAATTCACCACAAGCACAAGCATTATTAAATATCGAAAATGTTTACTTTTAAAACCTAATTTTATGACGTTTTCGCTCCCCTCCCTCGAAACTTTCGAAACAAGACTTTCTCCTTTTCGTCTCCCAAGTAATTCCATTTCATTTTTGTTCTTTTATTTTTATCTCAGACCCAGATTAGCGTCCTCCTCTGTTTTTCCTCTGCGTCATCATTTCATTTTTCGTTTCCGTTCCAGCTCTTCTTTTCGGCTTACGTTGGATCTAATGCGATTACATCTGTCTCTCGACTGTTTAATTAGCAAGAATGTCGCGTGGGAAATTGAGGCACTCCATGTTTTAACGTAAGTGGCGCCATTCCGCATGTTCTACCGCTAAGTGAATTGATTGATATTGTTAGGAGTCGGTAGTGAAAGGTCCCTCCACGTTTAATCTATTGTCGTTTGTTTTTTTTTTAAGGCTCACAACTATTCAAGTTTTATGGCATCTACCTTGTATTGGCTTTGAGCTTTTTAAGATGCTGGCTCGTTATTTGTTAGACTTGGAAACCGTTGAGGGTTTTGGATATTGCAATGAAGAGTGCTAGAGTTGTTGTAGAATATCTTTATAGTACTTCTTATAAACTTAAGAAGACTACTTTTTCTTGGGATATATTTCTTGATCAAGCTAAAACATTGATCGGGTTCTCTTGTTCATTGAAAATATTATTAATTTTTGAATATTTTGAAAAATACACATGACCCGGTGATTTTTGCATTGTTATAAATACAATCCTTTTATTCGTACAAGACTTTCTTTGTCTTCGTGTTTCATTTCTATTTCATTGACCTTTATTTTATTATACTATATTCTATCTTCTAGCAACAATCGTAAGAGTGAGTCTTTTTTCTAGTTTAATACAATGCAGCTACAGAAGAATTTTGTTCCTCTTGATTTTTCGCAGCAGATATACTTGTTTGCGAAAGATATTAAATGGCTTCTCCTCTCGAGTTGTAAAATGAGTGCAAAATTCACTCCCTCGAGATCGCGTCAAGTTTGCGATGGCTGGAGCAGCCTCCTCTGAGACCTCACGACACGTGTATTTGTCTCATCGAGGCAACAGCTGCATTAGAAAATCTTGTTACGTTCCATTCCCCCAACATATTTGACACTCTCGGAGCTCTACAGATTTTCGCGGATGTCTCTCATTTGTTTTGCAAAATTCCTGAATCCTGTTTTCTGCTCACAAGACTCAATGAATTCAACATTGTTAAAGGAATTGCTCGCATGATTTTTTTTCGAATCTTATGCATATAGAATACTGAATTTTATTCTCAAGAAATTGGAAATTTTTAATACAAAAAATTTTAGAATCTGATCAAGTTAGGTAAACTCCTCGCAGTTGTTATACTTTAGTTTAGATAAAGTGTCACAGATTGAATGTAGCGTCCTATAATATTGATATTTAATAACTAAAATTTGTGAAATTCTTCACAATTTTTCTTTTTTCGTAAAATTTTCGTTCAATTAAAAAATTTCAGTCAGATATTTTAATTTTATCGCAAAGAATATATCAACATTGATCCTAGTCTTTGAGAAAATGGAAGGTTGTAATAATTAACTTCTATTTTGGTTTTTGAAATGAATATCTATAGCAATTTATATATATAAAATTCCAAATATCTGAGGATCTGATACCTACTATGTATAAGGGGCATTATTATTTAGATATTATTATTTAAGTCCCCTATATTTATTTTTTATTTTACAAGTACCCTTCTAAACGTACTACTGAATACTTGAAAAAGAATTGCTTGTGCGTTTAGGGCATTAATATTGTGAGCATCATTTAGATTCATATAGAATAGTAATAAAACTAAATGATTCGATATAAAGTAGATGCATTATTGAGCGATACTCGTATTAAATCTAACGTCTAGCTTTACAGAGAATCTCGTCTCACAAACTTACCTTAATGAGCTGCAAAGGGCCTGAAAAGACTTTTTCAATAGGCGACACCATTGGACGAAAGCATCCGTTGATGATTTTAAATTAAGCATTCAGCGAAGATATAAAAAAAGGACGTTTCAAAGTAACCACGCGGGGAGAAGAAACGATGCAAACCTCTGAACCTTAACCCCGGTAATATCGCAAAGGGATTTCAGTAACGGAAAACGGCACACTCCTCTGGGATACGACTGTTTTAACTAGTTCGGTCTACCACCGCTCGAAGTCACGTTCCTTTCTCTTATTACGGCGACTGGCTGCTTTCCGTACGAGTTTATGTAATTCTACCATTCCTTCTGTCGTGTCCCCTTCTCCCTCTTCCGTTTCTAAGTCCGGCTGGAATTCCTCCGACACGAAAACAGCCTAAAGGAGAGGGTGCTAAGCTGAGGCAAATATCCGAACTTCGGAGAGTACCTCAAGATAAGTCTGTCCCTCCTTAGCCCTCCACAGTACACCACGCGAAAGCAATTTCCCTCTCGGATTTATCCGCATTTCATTTTCGTTTCTTTATCTCCCACCCCTCTCTCACTACGTCACTTCCTCTTCACACGTCCCTGTCCTTCCTTCGCTATGATCCTCCTCTAATCTCTATCTTTTTTCCACTCAACTCCATGTCCCTTATCTCTCAGAGTTTTCAGTTCTTCTCCATACTTTATCCTGCTGTCCAAATTCGTGTAATTTTCATGCGTCAAATTCTCGCCTTTCACCCGCTCGGCTCTCACGGGCTCATATATATATATATACTCCGTTTTCTGTCTCGCTAGACTTAATTTAATCAAGTTTTATGGACTTATGCTGCTTCTGTGTGCATCTCGTATTCTCTCGAAAAATTTCTCACGAATTAGTTTTCCAATTTTAAATTCGGTTCCTAATGGTTGGTTCTTATCGGTATTTTGAGGAGAAGTTGCGCGCAAATACGATTGTCTGGATTGGGATGTCTTTCATGGATTCGGCCGTTAAATTTTAAGTTTACTCATTTTTTGCTGGTAATACCCACGAATGAGTCGGGGGTCACGGAAGTTAATTTCGTGGGTGGTGAGTGATGATTCGGTGCTTGCCACTTCTATATACTTCGCATGTTGCGTGCTAGTGATTGCGGAATCGACAATAAAATGTACTAAAGATGCCAAGTTAATCGGTATAATTTTATGTAGCAATCTCATTCATAAACTCGCATCAATAGTTTGATTCAACGTTTTTTGATTTGTAAATCAAAATCTGAAGATATAGTTCCTGTTATACCAAAAATATGGTTACGAAAGTAATACGGGAAGCAGGATTGATATTTAAGATATCTTATAATTCTCCTTTTTCAACATGCTTCAACGAATATCATCCCTGTTCCTCAATTTTCATAATGAGTTTAAAAATAGTCATATTTAAAAGATATACAAATATATACAATTGAAACTGATACACCATTATCGTAATTTTCAAGGAGCTTAGATATTTAACATCTTTTCCCTGAAAATCAAGAAATATAGTCTTAGGATGTCCTTACTTGCCCACGTCTTCCAAGCACCATTCTAATTCCTTCCTAAGAAAACATCTTGCTAATCCTTTCACCTCAGACATAAACTCTTTCTCTTACCTCGAACACCCTCAGCCTCGTTCTTTAGGTTTATTGATTTACAATTCTGTCTATTATCCGATAATAAGTGAAACCCCTGAAAACGATCGCTAAAAAATTCTTTCAAATGTTATAGAAACGTATCATACATAACAATGTATGATGTGTTTCTGTAACATACTGACTTATATTAGCCGTTGATGATGTATCTAAATTTCTTGGTTATGCCTACAGTAACATATCATAGTCTAAAAACGCTCAAAATATTCATTTTATCGCAAAGTATAACATTATAGTGGATGTGTTATAATTGGTGTGAAACTTATTGGACTGAAAATAATGATATCTTGTGATTCATAGTTTTTGAAATTTCGCATTCATAGTTAATGTAGGAAGGTAATGAGTTAAAAAAATAACCGTGTGTGATGAATTTAAATATCATTAATTTTCCTCATTCTTACAATATTTTATATTTTTGGAAATCCGTAATATACGAGTATACTACAGACATTAACGCAATTCACATAGCATTGAGGATCTATCAGAATTAAAATAAGTCATTGTGGACATTAAGTATTAGCTATTTAGATTAACATTTAACTAAGAATTATATTGTGATTATAATTTTTAATATCTGGTAATTTATGATCAGGATTCTCATGATTGCCCTTTAAAATATAAAAACGATACGAAAAACTAAACGAAATGATAAAATAATTTAAATGAAAAGATATCGGACTTAACGGTTAATTTGTGTCTAATGTAAACCCCCTCACCAACCTGCATGTTCCTCTTATAATTCAAATCCATGGAACGGAAACCATTTACATTCCCGCTACAACTCCCCGCGAATATATTTCCGTAGAATTTGGGGCGAAATATCCTTCCGTTCCTTCTTTTCCATTTTTCTTGGATCCCTCACCGGCATTTAATAAAGCATATCCTCTCTACCAATCCAACCTCCTGCCGCCGATCCTTTTCACCTCTTCCAACCTCAGTCCTTCCATTTATTTGGACGACCTTCCCTTTATCTACCATGTCATCCCGCTGAGCCTCCTTTCTCTGGTCTTGGTTCGTGTGTCAGGGATTTGGACAAGATGAAGGGAAATCCACGTCAATTGAGAGTGGAGACATAAGGCGAGGGATATGAGGCTAAAAAGGGTGAATCTCGAGTCAATTACGCGGCAGGTAGTTATTGATAAAAATAAAGCGCAGTTCTTTGTACTTGGATTATTGCTAGGATACTGGGAACAATATGAGAGACGGCGAAAGTAAATGGAGTTTGATTGTGATGGAAAATGATATTTCGGAGGGGAGAAATTTATTGCATGACGTAATTTTTGCGTTTAATTCATAGTAGAAACCTTTTTATGTGTCTTGTAATGAAATATATTTAAAGTCGTTAGAAAACGTACGGAATAGTTTAACGGTTCATAGAAATACAGTCTTTGAAATATCACGTATGTTTAATCATTATATAATCACTATGTATTATGCAATATGTATGATATCGTATTTTATCGATTATAATAACAAAACCCATAAATCATAGGAATTTAAGGTACAAACTGTTAAGTGATCCATTAATAAACATTTGCTCAATTAAAGTTGCGATAGTAATTTAACCCTTTTTTATGAAACGATACATTATCTCACCGTCTTTTCAAGTATGTAATTTATTTCTTCATTGTATAAGAACCCTTATGCTTTTTGGGTATCAAAATTTTGTAAAAAAAGGAGGTGCTTATACACGATAAAATAAAGTACTTATAAATTAGAATATAAAGCCTACAAATAAACCCAGTTCAATTTGAAATGCCTGAGTGGATTTTATTGATCCAAGAGATACTGGAAGACTCTTTTCCATAATTTATTAAATATAGGGGATATAACGGGACTGGATTGGGAAAAGTGACATGTGTCTGGAGGATACCGGATCTTGATCAGCCAGTCAAAACAAACGAAGGATGACAAAATAGAATAACCACAACGCTCTCTTTCCCATGGACAACCTTAATCGCAGGTTTTTGTGACAGGCGCTCCTTCGCCTTGAAAAATTAAAGGTCAAATGTTACCCTTGAATATCTTTCCGCGAAATATCACTTTCATCTCATGTCTTGTTCCCAATAATACACGTCCTCTTTCGTCACAACCTTCGCATTCTTTGAGTTATTTTCGTGATGTTTGCTCCTCGTTTCGCTAATCTTTGCTCTCATATTACAAATCCTACGCAATCTAACGTTTTTGTTTTATGATATAAAAATTCTTTCAGGATTCTGGAATAGATCGCAATGATTATTTTACTTAGTGTTTCTTCGATTTTTTGGAATCAATTTTTTATTTTGAATTTTAAAATAAGTTAACTAGTGGTAATAGGATGCAATTCAGGAAAATAATAGTTGGGTTGTTATCGTAAGATTGTACATTTGGACGATTTTGATTGCTTTATAATTAATATATTACTCATCATTCCTGATTTTTTATTATTGTGTCTAAGAATACTTAATCGTAAAAAGTGCATCCATTTTCTTTGTGAATGGAGTGTTGGTTGCTGGGCAGCCAAGTGAAATACTTATGAGAGTACAGTGAAAGGCGATTCTTGTTTCAATTACCAGTAAAAGCCTGATTGCGAAGTGACCCTGTATAAGGAAGCAGTAGTAAATCCCTTGGGAGAGAGTTATTCTCACGTTTCAGATAAAAAAACTAGAAAATTAACAATCAAATAGCACTAACATCTTGGAATATCACTAAAAAGAGAATAACTAAAGTATTAGAAAGTTTGGTCATGAACATATGTCATAGTAACCGATGTATGTTGATTATTATCATTTAATACGTCCTCTTTAACCGGAAAGATGATTCATAAGAAAATACTTTTAAATCATGGTATTTTATTAAGTGAATATTTTGCCCTGTATATGTAAGTGACACGCATTGCGTCTCCGTATTGGTATGATTCGTAGAAAACAATCTACTACCAATTGCTGCTATTTTTTGTTTCTTACGAGTAATACTGAATCACGGAATATCGTTGTAAGGTGTAAGTACGGCAGAATGTTCTTTGGGTCTTAAGTTATGAGGGTTATAATCTCAGCACCATAATACGACACAAGAGAACAATTTCATTGTCTTTAACCTCAGAGAGAGAGAAACTCAATCTCGCGGGAAAATCAATGGAACGCGTTTGCCGATTTATTTCAAGAAGCCACGGAAATTTCCATGGTCTCGAAAAGGGTTTCCTTCCATAATATCTCAAAACATTTACGCCCCCAGTTAAGTGCGTGGGATTTTTGCGTACTTACTTTCATTTATATTTCTGGCGCCGGTCGCCATAAAACAAGCGGGAAAACGAGCTGCGCAGCTGTGTTGCTAAACACGACTCGGCGTATTGTGACACAGGATTTCGAAACCCTAATGGAGTGTCCAAGTTTATTTATTAATTTCCCCCGATAAAGCTATTATTCCCTGAAAAACGAGCGGTGGTAGTTTCCCTACGAATCTCATCCCCCGCACTTATTTTTAGTTCCGAATTTTTTCAACAGTCACCGCCACCGTGAAATGTTTTATTCCGGCGGAACAACTTCTTTTATCCATTAAAGCAACGGGTTATTTATCGGCCGTTTAAAAAATTTTCGCGAAGACCGGGATATCGAGGGGGTGGTTGGGAAAAAAGCCCACGATCATATTCGTGACCGAGCTCTCCGCTATGAAAAACCATTATTCTCTAGGAATTATCGTAATTAAATCTGCAAAAAAGGATTTCCGGAGAAATATCCTCGGAAAGTCATCCTAACCCCATCTTTCGGTGCGATAAATCTCGCGAATAAAAAGGGCCTCCGCCAATTATAAAACGCGCTCGGAAATTGGGGAGAGCTGCATAATTCATAGGTTCGCGTTTTTTTATCGTCTGGTTTGGGTTTTCTTTCCGTTCTCCACGATTGTCCGCGAACAGCTGTTAACAAGTAAGTGCAAAAAGGCCGAATTGGCCTACATTCTGCGGAAGCAAAAATGCGTTCGCTGCATATCGTGGCGAATTGACGTGGATTTCTGTCGCGTATTTGTAGCACGCGTCCACTGTCGTGGTACGCGATTATTATCCGCAATGAAAGCTCAATTTCATTCTTCTTTATTATTGTCAAGTGGACTTAAATATAATAGGTACAAATTCTTGTTTTTATCCTTGTCGTCTGTTCTTACGTATGGCATCTTAAACGCTTTTCCTAGACTTCTTATTTTATTTCTTCTCCTGTTCATCACGGGTGAGTTGCTACTTTGAAGATTCTACTCTCTGGATATTTATTTCTTCATCATATCCTGACAGTTTTAAAGTAAATATTTCCTTCATTAGATCTCTATCTCTATTTTATGTATTACTGTTTCATTCTAATTTATGCAAATGCCAACTTTTCCTATTTATAAGTGCTTTTTTATCCAGTTCTTTTGGAAGAAAATTCAACCTATCGTTTTCAGCTGTTATTACCATAAGATACCCGGAATACCCAAGTGTCCTAGACATGTTATCAGTATAGGAAAGAAAGTATATTCTTAGGAAGTGTGAGGATATCTAATGGTTTGAGATATTATGATCTAACAAATGATAAGCTTTTAATTTTAAACGTGGGTAAACAGTAACTGAAAAATGATACGTATCAGACTCCGCTTCACATGATTTTTAAAATTTAAAATTATTGCAAAGGAAATAAAAATAAATTATAAGCTTTTAATTATAATGATTGAATTCCTCGTAAAAGAGAATTGAGAGTTAATTACGTAAACAAATGGATTCGAAAATTATTCCATTTACGTTTATGCATATATATGCATCGCTATTCAATTCATTTTAAGAATATTTTATCGGAGATTTTTGACGATATTTTGATAGTCGTTCATGCCAAAAGGAATTAGTATTTCCACCTCGACTTATACCAGTTCTAACTCGGTAATGCGTGATCATTCGTCCCACGTATCTCGTTACCTCTGTACTTGGAGAAGACGGTTTGTATGATCTTCGGAAGAAGCCCTGTTTCTGCACGAACGAATGTGTTCTTGCTTGACATTGTGTTGGAGCGGTTTGATGCTCAATGACGTCAGAATACTGCAGTCTCATGATATCTTCTCATTACATACTTTTGTGGTCTTCTGAACAGGAAGTTAACGTGGAGAAAGTATTGGAACATTCAAATAAATACGAAGGACTACATCTGTGAATAAGTCTAATAATTGTCTTTTTTAAATGCCTTCAATTTTCGATTATGAGGTAGATTTCCATTATTTTATTATATTATTACGTATGCAATTATATTTGTCTAATTATAAGTCTTTACTTTATTTTAGTGCTTTATTTTGTAGAGCATAAGATGAAGTATAAATTTTATTGATACGTATCTCTGAAAAAGTGCACTATCCCCATAAGCACCGTATACCAGATATAAACAATTTTGGAATCGTCTCATTTTTTTATATCATTGCATTTTATTAGTATTCTATAATATTTTCCCCTACTCATTGCACTTATAGCAATATGAAAGTAGTATTTCTTATGCATAACCAAAATTTGAATTGTAAATTTTATTCCCGTGAATAATCTCGAGATAAACATATGCAGAGCGAAGAGTAGTTAGAATTTTTTTTATAAAGGAGGTACAATTCTGCATCTGATATGCAAAACCTACTTTTGTAGACATAACCTCGATCATTGCGAATTCGCCCGCCGTTATTTTTAACTCCAATCCCCGATTGGTTGCCATGGAAATTCGCCTCGCACATCCCGTGGTTGTTGGGATGGAAATTCCATAAACTGCTCTTTGAGAATGGGCCCATTCGCTCGCCTCAAGAGGAAGCCTATTCGGAAATACAGAGAATAGAAGCATGTTTTCGCACGTTGTAGCGTAAGATTTAAGATATATGGAGTAGAATAGAGAGGCTGCACCTCCTAAGGTTGTTTTCACGGGTCGGTTTAGTGGTCGCCGTGTATATGTGCCGTTTCTAGCATGTGGGTCATGGGTTTTTACGCTCTTGCATCCAGCGAACAGGAAGAGTAAGCTCAGTAACGAACGTAGGAATAAAGTCATTTTTGCGGCAGACATTCAGGGTCGTTATATCCGTGTGCCTTCTGCCAGTCCAATCAGCAAGGACGGTTTCAAATCTGAATTTACTTCCCTCCCATTCATTAAGCTACCCAAGCAGTATGCTCTCCGCGGGTTTAATCAACGGAAAAAGTAAACTTTTCTGCGGCAAGATATTATATAAACGAGCTTGTACATAGTTGTGATATGAAGGTATTGGAAATATTTCTCATTTAAATCTTCCGTTTTCTATTTTTTAGAAATTTTTGTCGTCTCTCCTATACCTAGAGATTACGACCTAAAGAATGTTTAAAAGAAATCTATAATATTAAAAAAGATCTGGAATAAAAATGTTGATAATTTCCGAATAAATTATTGATAATCTTATATATTTCTTATAATGCTATCAAAATAGTCTTATTAAAAATTACACCTTAAATTAAAAATTAATAATATACTAGTATTTATTCCTCGAAAAGATAATATAAAGCCTAATAGATATAACTTTAGGAATGATTAACTTATTATATTTAATTTATTATAAAAGCAGTTCATTCGTATACATATGCGTCGTCTTCTGTTTCTTAAGGTCTATTTTATTGATAAGATAATCACATCTCTAAAAATATCATATTCTTTTAGTATCAGAGTCTAAAGTCATGAACTCAAGTTCAAGTTCAACTCAAGATGACTCAAGTATATATCCAAGAGAATATATATCATATTGGGTAATCGGGTCGGTAACTATTCCTGAAGAGAATTATAGCAAGTCTCTTGTGTTTTCGAAACTGTCTCCAAAATTTACAGCCTATAATATCCCTATCTCAACGCAAAACTTCACTCCCTTAATTCGATTCCTTCGTATCACCTTTTCAGCTTAGGCTTCGGAGTTCGTCTAAGTATAATCGATGCCAAACTTTTGACTACTAATAACCTGATAGATTTCATAGAGAATGAAGTGTTGGATCCTAAACTAGTGAGAATTGCTCATGGTTGATCTGCTCCTGTGTAAGAGAGGAAGCTCGTATCTCTTACATCAGGGACGGGAGAAGTTGGCTCTGAGGAAATTGGTAAACTTTCTCGGGGCGTACCCTTAAGATTTCCCTTCCTATATTGCAAAAATTAATTCCTTGAAATCCTCTTCTACTCCTACACGCTATCCTTCTCGCAGTTATCCATTAATTACGTTTTTCTGAAAGTTTTCATGTCATCTATTCCGCTCTATGTCACTATTCCACATACTTGTTCATCACCTAATAGCGTCTCCTTTGACTATAAGGAATAGTGTCAGATGAACATAAACAGGTTAATACTTGAGCAAAGAGAGTAGTAGGCGTGTTACATCTGCGGTTTCTCAATGTTCCATGAACAATCCCGTGAGATGGTTATTACGTGCCCTCACTGTCATCGAGGACTTTCGATTGGCTATTCAAAAGGTTTATGTCTTATGGTAACCAAGTAGAATAGCTGGAATTGTTAGCGGCGTTACCTAAGAAACACATATTTATTGTTGGAGAAGATAATTCAACAATTAATTGAGAAATTTTGATTTGCCTCAGTAGAGGTACATAAAAATGTATAGATGAAGATAATTAATATTTAGATTTAATTTTTGAAAATTATCGAGGACGAAAATTGCTGTTTTCTTATTACGGAAGCATTCACGTACGCTTTGGTGCTAATTGAATTTCATTTCCCACTCGCTACGTCGATGGAATATTGATCGCAGTTGAGTGAATTTAATACGTGCACTGGGTGAACAAGTTAACCATTTTAGTCTCTAAATTTATCTTCGCGGACGTATACTATGGAGTGGAGTATTATATGGTGAATTTGACATCAGTCGATAGAAAGTAGATTAGCGAATTTTATCAGCCTGACAGGGCAATCAATTTAAGCGTCAAATTTTGCAAGTAATACAATAAGAATTCTCAACGTGTGTCTATCAGCAGACTTCACGCTCGTAGTACTGTGTACGTATAGTCGGTTAATGGTGAAACATGGTTGTTCAATTTGTTTATCGTTGTGAATTACTCCCTTTTATAATGGGAATTAAGATGAACATTACCTAATATATCTCCAATTGTTCTTGTCTAATTTTCAGCGTATGGCCATTGTATAGAGTTAATTTACTATCATAATTAAATGTGTAATGTATGTAATGAATGAGAAATGCGATGCTTGGAATAGTAAATTCAGGATGATATCAGGATATGATATAAAAGGCTTCCTCGTTAATGAATTTCGACAAGAAAACTCCAATTAAGGAGATTGCTATGACGCGATGAAACTTGAAAGAATCGATAAACGGAACACACGATATGATTATTTTTTTGACGTGTCAAATTCGTTTCTTGATGCAAACACATATTGTCTTGAAGTTTGAAATATTCCCAAAAACGTTGATGTAGAAAATTATAAGTGATTAGTTTTTGGCTATGTAAGAGTTACAGAAATAAAATACTTTTAATAATAAAAATTCTAGAATCCCCATGATTAACATCATATTAAATTGAAAGGTACATAAATCTATTAAAATAGGGAAAATGGATAAAAAGTTTAAGCAATAAAACAATACCGATTTCAGAATAATACACGAGAAAATAAATATTATATTCCGCTTTAGCAAGTTAGATTTCCACAATAATAAATTGAAAAAGACTCGTCAAGTTCACTTCTGAATAACCCTTGATGTTAACGTAGGTGGAAAACGATAAAACTCGTTCCATCGAGTCAATGAAAAGATCGTTGTTTTACGTATTATTTTTTTTTCAATAATTTCCCCAAGAATTCTTTCGAAAACCCCAAAAGAACTTTTGGAGGTTTTCATATCCAATTCTATCTTCGGTGTCGATGGGTTTCGCTGGAAACCGCCCAGGTCGTCACGGGAACGGGGCCATCACCAGAAACACCACATTATGTCAAATAGATCATCGACGGGAGCGAGATTTGTTACCGTGACGACCGCGGTCGTGCCGGTCGCATATCCGCGCCGGGAAGTGAATTATACATGAGATCACCACCACTCCCGCAATGATTCACGTCCTTTTGCTTGCAGAGTAAACAAAAGAAGGACGCTTTCCGCATCACCCATCGATCGCTCCCTCTCTTTTTAATTGTCGCGAATTTTTAATTCCGTCGAAATAATCGCTTTTTCCCTTATAGACGAAAAAACAAAAATCCGATCGTGGATCTAAAATATATAAGGGTTCCGAATGCTGATATTTCCTTTTTTATATGCTAAGGCTCTCTGACCTTTTTTACGCGAAGATAAAAAGAGAAACCAATAAAACGCCCCTTTTTTTAATCCATTCGAAATTGCCGAGGAACGCGGGATAGGGGGGGTGGGGTGGTGTCGAGTTTTTTTTTCGTTCCTCCTACGTCGTCTCGTATCCCTCCCACACGCGCGCCTTTCCCGAATTTCATCTATCCCTTCGCCGGAAGAACGAATGATAGGAATGGGATTGTTTCGGTCGACCCAATACCTTTGTCCGGGAGAGAGAAATTGATTAGGTGAGCGGGCAGTCGTTTACGTAGCCGCGCTCCCGCCGCGGTTCGCGCATATGTGCGAAACGGATGCCGAAAGAGCCGCCGTAAGGTTTAACTAGAGGGCGACGTGAGATGCCTTTCAATTAGGCCGCAGAGGTCAAAAAAAAAGAGCCCACTTTCCCTCTCTCCCTCTATCGGTGTGGGAGAGAGAGAGAGCACGTCCGCGCAGGAGAGGCGATTAAATGACGGAGGTTCTCTGAATACAGAGATTACCGAATCCTGTGCAGAAAGTGCTGTTTCGGCCGATTCGGTAATGGGCCAAATATTATTATTTTCCTTGGTAATGGGTTGGCGAATCTGAACCGGAAAAATTGCCGGTTTACGTAGCGTGTGTTTCGGAGTTATTTGGGTCGTTCTCTTTCTGCGGATGTGTAATCTGGAAGGAAATCAGCGGTGGATATCTGCTTATGATTTTTTTTCATGTATTTGAAGCTCAACAATTTGATTTGATTTTTATTTTTAATACCCTTGCGTTTCTATGCTATTCTATGCTATATTATATACTATATATTCTAAGTATTTAAGTTATTGTTCGGAATATTTGAATCGTACTTGCGAGTTTATTTGGTCCCGTGTTCTAAATAATACGACGAAAATAGAGTAGAAAAAATGCATTCCTTTTTCGCTCATTTACTAATGTAGGTTAGACCAAAGTCGTTCCGACTTTTTACTATCTTCGGCTTATGCGATGAGTGTTATCAGTAGAAGATGTAGATTTCCTGAAATGTAGACAATAAAGGATACGTATTATTTTTTTATTAGAGTTTTTGAAGGTTAACGCACACCAACTAGGTTGTTATAAGATACAGATTATTCCTGCATATATCTATAGAGCAAATACAATGATTCAATATGATATCAATATGATATTCCTGTATGTTTATAAGTTATGAATACGTTGTTAGATAGCCTGTTAATATTCAATATCTAATGCCTAATATATAGAGCAATAATATGTTGAAACCTGTATCAGATATTATCAAACCTTATTCTTTTATGTTTCTTTTTTATTGAAAACGTTTGATGTTTTTGAATTACAATAATTGATTAATGATTTATAGGACAATTAGGTTTTAAAAAAGTAAACGTTCTTTGAGATTTAAAGGTATTTAATTCAAATAATTTAGACTATTAATTACCGCTTTGTCGTTCATTAAGTCTATATCGTCCCGTTGTGGATGCTATCCATAGCCATTCACCGCGAAATCCCTTCTTATTCCTCAACGCGTGGCAATATTTATGAATGTTATTTCATCACGTTTTTAACACCAAAGTTTCAAACGAGTTTTATCGAATCTGCCACATTTATTTATAAAATCGCTTTCTAGGTAAGCCTCAAATAAAAATTCTCTTTCGTCTTTTATATTGGATTAATAAAAATGGGTGGCATGATTCATGGAAGGGATTATTGGAAAATGAAATTCGAATTACAGAATTCTGTGGGGTTAATTGATTTATTCATTCAATCAACACATCTGGATGATATTGCTTCGATAAAAGGGTGGATTGGAACGAACGACTAATTATTAAAATTGGTTCGTTTTACTTTTTTTTGCCTTGCGTTTGTTTTTTAAATTACATTCGCTTATTTTTTACGCCTCTTCTGGTTGCAAAATATGAATAAATATTTTACTATTGCGAATTATATATGCTACATACTTCGTAAGGTATATTATACGTAACTTATAAGGCGAAATTATTGAAAATAATATATTATATCGTCCCTGAAAGCTTCGAGCGCGGTATTAGAATAGTACTGTATATAGACAATTGACGTATTACTTTTACGGTATTATGAACTGTAATTTAGGTGAATTAGAATAGGAAACAGAATGCAATTATAGGGGATTAAAAACCTTTAGCAAATGAAAAACCACTTCAACGAAGAGGGGGTTAGGGAAGCTGGGTAGGCTTATTTGATTTGCAAATACAGAGTGGAACATGTCCTTTTTGAAGCATATTTGACGCCCGAGTGAGGGGCTTGAGGGATTTAGATGTCAATAGAAAGAGGGGTGCGGTAAGAAGTTCTCTAGGATGATCTCATCTAGTGGGCGTAGGAGTAAAATTCAAGACTTTATGGGGACGAGGGGGGAAATTTAACCTGCCAAGATTAAAAGATTTACGAGCTCTAGCTATAAGGCGAAGCCTCTTTTATTCATAAAGTGGATTAAACTCAACCTTAACTATTAATTATTTTACATGTGGATATTTTTTGGGAATGTAGATTAATATGAAACGGTTAAGCTGAAGTATTTAACCTTTTGGTCTTAAGTAATTAAAGCGCGAAAGACTTGACAAATCTTTTACCATGGAAAGTTTAATAAATCTTAAATTTAGATCAAATCAACGGTATTATTATCTTTGTGATAAATATCATCGGTCAAATACTCGAGTTTTTATTCTATCACAGGATATTTTATTTAACAAATATTGGAATATTTATAAATAAACAAACGTATGGAATATACGATACTTCATCAACAGAATTTTGTTATAAACTAATAAGATATGGCCACCAAATTAGCGAGTAATAATCTTGCTAATTTTTTAATGATAAAACTGATTTTTTAGCCTCATATTTAAAAAATCCAAAATTTTGGTCAACTAACTGTTGATCTTCCTCGTTAAATATAAAGCATCTAATATTTTGACGATCACTATTGGATTGCTCTTTTCTTAAGAGAAAGAATAGTTCTTCTTTATATTAAAATATATAATATTTTTCTTCATATAATTAATGATTTATATAATTTATTCTGGTGAAATCGACATATATATCTATTTTTATTTATGAATTTGCTGATGACTTAAAATCTTCAATAAATTCTGAAAGTTTGGCTTTCGGAATAATTCCGAGCTGTCGCATTGTATTTCATTCTCACTGAATATAATAAATAAAACGATCGTAAATAAAACCGTGCATTCAGCAAAAGCGAAGAAGTTTTATTCGTTAGACAAGTGTGGGTGGCACTTTTTCTTTCATCCGCAAAACATTTATTTCTGCACACCGCATTCAAATCGCAATTTTTTCACGTTGACAAAAGTGAGCGAAAAAAAGTTAAAGGGACTCAAAGGCTCTGACCAAAGTGAAAGTGATCTTGAGCAAAAGAGAGATTAGAGAGAGAGTTTGCGGCGTCGGAAAAAGTGAAAGGAGAGTATAATTAGATCAGTGGGAAGACGGAAAAGGATACGGAAGTACTTGAGGAGAGAAAAAGAGG
This sequence comes from Pantala flavescens, assembly GCA_020796165.1. Classification (NCBI taxonomy): domain Eukaryota; kingdom Metazoa; phylum Arthropoda; class Insecta; order Odonata; family Libellulidae; genus Pantala; species Pantala flavescens. The sequence goes on along the minus strand of CM036879.1, from coordinate 12,907,664 downwards.
AAACGAAGGAGAGATAGAAGCCCTGGAATGAGGAGAAGTATCAGATTAGGAGCGAGATCGGAAAATATTTATAAAGAAGAAAAAGTTGCGGCAGCTTTTGATGGCGAACGTGAACTTTTATTCCAGCCGAGTCGCACTTTTTTGTTTGCCCTCTCTCACAATTAAATTTGACTGCGAGGATTAGGACCCCTCTCACGATCTTATAGCCGATTCTTTTTCTCAATTTTCCTCCTCTATCGCCATGGCAACGCAAGGGATCATCTCGTATATAAAAAAATTTCTATTTTAGTTTCCTCCAATTATCTATGAATGAAAACAGTTCTCTTTTGAACCCAAACATTTGGGAACTTTAAAATTGAATAACTCTAATAAAAACTTAAGAATAATGGAGGAAAATATTCATAGATTCACCATTTTACCGAAAATCTTTTGTGTGTTTTGACTCTTTCAAAATAAGCGTGGGTTTCTCTCGGGTTTCGGACATGGTTACTTTGTGGCTTCACCAATCAAAACTAATTTTCTTTCGCTTGTCAACTTCAGCCTTCTCTACTAACCTCATGGCTTATGAAAAGTTGATTGGAACCATATAATATAAAATTTTGCGTAACCATTTATACCGAATACCTTAATTAAATTTTTTGAAAATATTTTTGAAACATGTCGCACGTGTTCAGTAAACTTTTTCTTTGAATTATTATTTATTCAATAAAGGTATTATAGGCATAGAATTTTTTTATTCCATTGAATATTCTCACTGAATTGAAGCCAAATAAATTGTCTTTAGTTATATTTACATATCGTACTCTTTGAAAAGTGACCACCTATTTAAATTGCATATAAAAGCTCTAAAATTAGTTCTATAGCTCTGGCTAAAAGCTATTTACCACTATTCAGTTTATTCATTTTTAAATAGAACATTTATTATGTTGTTGTGCAAAATTGGATTCTCTCGAAAATAAATTAGTATATATAATCTATTTCTTTAAATCTCAAATACGTGAATGAACTTTTTAAAGCTCCTATTTACGTAACTAATAGAATGTTAAAATAAAAATATTATCATGATATTCTTTATTATATTTATGATGATTATCATAGTTTCGAGCACATATATCTGAATCTGGAACATATAGATTCATAATTTACATTATTTAATAAGTGCAGTTCACCCTTTAAATTCTATCTTAGAAAATATAAGGAATTTGCATACAGAAAAGTATCAGTCAATATATTTCTCCCTTATTTCTCTCAAAAATGAGAATTGGTACAATTATTTTTCACGTTAAGTAATATCAATGTCCCTTTAAACTTTCGATCAATTTACGAGGATATTGATCATAAGTCAAATGTTATAAGCCAAATATTGTTGTAATTCAACTATGAATATGTAATCATCAAATAGAAACTCACAAAGGATGATAAGTTAAGCGGAGGGAAATTAAAAAAGTTTTGCAATATTAAGGAAAGATAATTTTCAAGCAAATTTGCTAAGTCAACACTGTCAAACATTTAACTGCGTATCCACTCTCCTCGATGTAAATTTAGGCTTTCTATTGCGATAGTAAACTGCAAATGACTTCCAACGGGTGCGGTTCAAGGGCAAAAGCTTGTCCACATCCGACGTTTTCCCTTTCCGTGGCTCCATTTCATCCTCCCTTATCCATCCATCCCTATCATACTCTCTCATGTACCGACCTCACATCTACCTGAATTATCCTTTACCCCACTTCACTCCATCCTATTTCGTCTCCACTTTCATCACTCACAAGGCGTCCTCTCGTTCACCCTCACTTTGCAGACAGAGCCGCGGATAGCCTCTTCAACCCTTACGTCAACCCACAAGAAAACCCCCCGACCTTTCGGAATACTTCTCCAAGCCATTTACTCTATTATACATCACACCTGCCAGTACCAGTCACGTCAAACATTAAGGACATCTTTCCGTGCGAGGAAAATAGCTATGAATTTTTATACTGCAGAAGACCATCGGAAAATAAGAATCACCTTTAAAAGAATGCGTATTTGAGGAAAGAGACTTTAACAGGATTTTCTTTAACAACGGTAAATGATAATTTTTGATTGGTATTACGTGTTGAGTTAGTGAATATGATTTATTTTTACCTTTTCTAATAAAAATTTTATAGTATATTTCGTATTAATTAGGAGATTTCAATGCTCGACTGTAAATGATCGATTTTTGTAAGTAATGGTTACGTAAATATTTAGTAATATAATATAAAATTTCATTTAAACATTCTCAAATATTTACTGCTATGTTTAAAGGCATTAAATAATAACAATAAAAGTTTACAGGAAATTCGAAATCTTTTGTTAAGAATAATGTGTTATCAATATTTTTTAGTTAAAAATTTATTTTATAATTTTAATCACTAACAGTCTTTGACACTTCATTTTGATAGCGTTATTTTTAATTAGAATTTGAAATGTTTTTAAAAATTCAAATAATAATTAGCTTATAGTGAAAGTTTCGTGAAATTGGTCGAAAAATGTTTGTCATAGCATTCTTATACCTTGGAAATACCACTGTTAATGATTTCAGCATCAAAATTAAAAATAAGTTGACCTTTTACCGATATTATATTAGTGATAGAAGAGCCCTAAACAACCCATGAAATGTGATTTCCGAGTGAAAGCTGTTCGAAATGTCAAAGGTGGGTGACATTGGTTCCTTAAGTGAAACTTCACTAGGAGTTATCAAAGACTTTCAAAAAAGATAGCGTGGGATGTTAGAGTTATTTTTATACCAACTCCCTAAGTATCCCTGATTTGGTGCCCAAAGTTTTTTTTTTAACTTGGAAGGTATTTGGTTTAGGGTCTTATGGTACCTAACCGCGTTTGCTTTGGTTTGTCGAGTTTGCATTTTTCATGAGTCATTTTGCCTTAAGAGCACAGAAAGAAGAGTCGTGGAATTTTTCCCGATTATAATAAAAGCAAAAGAAATATTTGCGGGTTATTACACTGAAAACAATTCTGTAGAAATGGAATACTATATATATACATTATACATTAGATTTTTACTGTTGCTGATTTAATGTCTTCGATCAATCCTACATATACTGAAGAAATCATTAGTTAAATTCTTAACTTTATGATGACTAAAATACACATACGGAAAAATTCTCTGTAAAATTTTAAAATCTTAAAGAAAAGCCAATTTATAATACATACCTTATGAATATCAAGATATAAGAACATTAATACACGTAAGTTCTAAAAATATAATCGGTTGTTACTGAAACTCTTTTGTATCTAATAATATTAAAAATCTCGAAATTTTAAAGAGAATTATCCAGCATGATATTTCAATTTCTTTAAAAAATATCTTTGCTCGTAGAAAGAAGAAAAATATCTTTATTCACGTTAAGATATGAATCCTTCTGGAGAACTTAATGTTTTATTTTCATGGCTAAACTTCTTATTAGCTATTATTACGATTTTTATTTTTATTTTACTCCGCCTTAATTATTATAAAAGGTTATATATGTGCTTACTACTCAATTATTCTTTCATACTTTTCCAACGATAATTTGAATTTAAAATAGCATGAATTAGTTCTTTGCATCTGTTCATATATACGAATTCAGCCCATATACACGTAAATTAAAGTTTAAAATAGGTCTTAGACGTAAGCATGCGTTGTTGAACGGGCCTATTCTTATTAAAATCTATTCTAATGATACCAAAATAAATACAATAGATATCCGCTCCTTTCCATATCTAAATTCTGTGAAATATGCGAACCAAATAGGACGCTGAGATTCCTATTTAATCTCAAAATATACTCGAACTGATTATTCAGCGAGGGATGACATACTTTGTTTTACAAAAGGATATGCTGACACGTGGCAAATTTATTAATGGTAAAGAGAAGACGTGCTCGTATTAGTCCTATCCTATTAGTGATGCAATGATTTTCTGTCTCCATTCGAAACATTGCTATTTAGGTCAGTAATCACCAGCATCAACTCGCAGAGAATATAGATGTATCTAGATGACTCGAACTTTTCTAAAAATTCTTTTTGGATTTTTTTCTTTTGGTAATCTGAGTTTTGTTATGATATTTGTTTTTTTCTTAACTTTAATCTGGATCTAGACCTATAGAAATTTTTAAGATGTTAATTCTTATTTAATGACAGAATAATTTCTTCGAATCCATTCTATTTAAATCTATTTGCAAATTCCTAAGTTCTTCTACGGAACGGTCAAATTACCATTTTGTAATGTCATGTCCTGAGTCTCCATCTTATTTACCCTCCATACATAATCCTCCACCCTTATATACGAACCGGAGGATGGTCATAAGACCCGTGGGATCTATTCATAAAGAGGGACGGTATTTTTACCGCACCTTCCTTTCTTCATATTGTCCTCGGCTCCATTATCCGGAAGTACTTTTGTATTTTTATTCGCCTTCCGTGCATCTCTACCCTCCAATACAGCGCCGTTCGTATTATGCGACGAGGATATGTAGGATTCTTGACGATCCACGGCGCATACCTCGGACCCCTTTCTGCGTCATTACGGCGCGCGGGTTATTCAGAAGGGAGGAATACTAAAATGCCATGCTTCCTATGGGTACGAAACGTGAGACTCCCGTGTGGATGTCTCCATATGCAACGGCTGCATTCGGGATATTCTCTTGGAGACTTCCTTCTCTAGATGCACCGTGGTTGACAATTGAGCATTCGTTCCTATCTTCGGCAGGTGGCCTATATATACAGGATGCACTCACGAGGATTTGGTTAGCCGATGACACGTACCAAGTCGTTTTCATGAGTGGATATAATTGTTCGTTGTTCCAGGTGTTCCTTGTTTGTTCTCGTCTTCAATATTGCTGTTTTTAAATATTGTTGATTGAATGAGAAATAGAACTTGGTGGCTTCCACAATTTAATTGTGAAATTTAATTAAGAAATTAATTCCATAATTTAATATGTCCTTCCACCAAGTGCGGCCAGAACAAATCGAGCTTATAGTGTTGATTGATGTACATCTAGCGGGAATGAAGTAAGGCAGAACTAGAACTAACTGTGGCGTGCAGTGGAATTTAAAGTCGATAAAGTCATGAAGGAGGAAGTTTTGTATGTCGTGAGTAAGGAGGAATTTCGATGACATGATAAAGACGAAAGAATGCCGTGGTGTAACAAATATTTAGTGCAAATGAATCGGTTAGGAAAGTATTTTACTAATTCAATGATCATGCGTGAGAACATGGCGAGATAAATGCTTTACGTAATTATGAATTAGTGGATGATTTATTAAGATATGGAAATTTAATTAAGTATAATTTGGTATTAAATTAACAATAATAAATTGTACTGCTGATCAACCTCAGATGAACCAGAAACCCATCGATATATCTGCCTTTAATCTAATTTCGTTTCATATATGTTGAACTCTATTGAATCAAGTCTTTTCATTAATGAGTAATTTTTTTCTAATTTACGTCGTCAACGTTTTGATATCGAGTTTAGTATTAAGCAAGTTTTTAATAGTACTTATTCTAATCGACTAACGCTGTATAAATCAATGAATTCGGATAATTTACATTTGCAAAAAATACACCGTCAGATTCGCGCGGTATTTATATTTTAGCAATACGTCGGAGTCGCGAATTACATCTCTAATGAATACTTCGTACGCTTTTGTCCCGAAAATACTCGTCAATGGCAATGTTTGTAGACCCTTAGGCATGACAGAGCGCCATTAATTTACCGCCGGTGAAATGTCACTGTTAGGAGCTTAGTCGAATTCTGCACTGCATTCCTGGATCTTTCAAACCTCATTCGGCCGCATTTATGCCGTCCCTCGTCTCGTTAAGAATGGAAATGTTCTCCCCTAATTGGCGAAATGCTCTGTTTCTTCCAATATGCTCTATAAAGCCTGGTCATTTCGCCACTTGATTTTTTTCTTTCCAATTTTCCATTTAAACGGAACAACGTCAAAATTCGTAATTACGCTCAGCGCGGATGAAATTGTTGGTTCCGCGTGTCGCTCTTTCTTGTTCTTTTTCAGTCGACTTTTTCCTGAATCATTTGCGGAGTTTACTCTAAAGGAATTCTAGGCCACGGGATGGAAATGCATTGAAGAGAGTATTGTGGTTAATTTGACGGAGAATTACTCTTAAGTACGCGGTTTTTGTTTTGTTAATGAGCCGAAATTAGTTCATTTATTTGGGAGTGATATTTAGCTTAATATACAGAAGAATTTATGGACAGAGGAACATTGAGGTTTTCTTTAAGAATCTTGTTTGGTATAAAATGAAGAATCATTCATTAATGAAGTTCATTCATATAATTCATAATGTAATATGATGATTAATTCTCAGAAACATAGGAATATAAATTAAACTAGAATATTGCTATTTTGTTTCTTAAATTTCCACGTAACTATACTAGAAATGGGTATGTATCTAGTTATTTAAAGATATATAAATTTTGACCATGATTCATAAATATGAAAAGTTATAATGATACCTATAGTAATTCATCAGCCAAAAAAAGTCGTTTGTACCTAATTATATACGATAAAAGGCTATCTGTTTTAAAGGTATAATATTTGATGACGCAACTGCTATTTCTTTAAAAAAGATCGATAAGTAGTACTTGCGAGAATTTTCTATTCTTAAATAATTCACAATGCAAATCAGAAAAATCTGTCACGTTTTGGTTCAGTATTTGTGGCTTTCATTTTTAAGTTCGTTTTTTAATGATATCAACAAAAACAATGTGCTTTCAATCTCAATATCCTTTTCCGATCTGCTAATTCATTCAAGCTGACGTTAGAATCTTCGTTAATCTTCCTTAATCTACGTATGGTAAAGTTCTTCTTTTCCGTCATTTTTAAATTGTAAATTTCACGATTCAACTTTTTTCGCTTTTAACACCTTAGATATAAAAACATACAGAGATAATGAATGCTTGACGCAGTGATGTACTTCTTTCATAATCTTTCATCTACTTTTCCAACAGTTATTTCGATGGAGAGAAAAAAAAATGACTCACTCTCCGCAATTTGGAAAGAGAGTAGATTGCACGAGCGCTATGAATAATTCGTTAGCTTTTTCTGATTCGGGCCATCAATTAGAAGCATAGGGATGGCTCGTTCCTAATGAAAGTCTCCCATTCTTTATCAAAGCATCCCCACCAGCCAATCGTTCTATTCTTCCATCCTCTCGCGCCTTCTGGTGCGACTGTCCCAATTTCTTTAATGGGAGAATCATGTATTCGCCCGGCGCGATGCCATCCTGCTAAGCTCATATTTCACTCCATTTCTATGTAAGCGCTCCTCAATCAATTCTCTTCTTTTTACTTAGCGAAACTAGCTAGTTATGGAAGGAGACGGAAAGAGATTCTTCTATGAAACGACACTCAAATTTGAATTTCATCAAAATTCAATTTGCGAAGCTCCGGCTTAGATTTAAGCCTCGTGGATTTGTTTGAGACAGTGTTAATTTTCAATTTCTTAATTTTTCTCACCATTGAGGCTATACGTATTTCTTTTTTAAAAATATACTGGTGTGACAAATTTTGAGTGATTTATATCTTTTTTGGTAGTTGTAAAAGATACATTGCAGTAGTTGCTTTAATGGTTTTAGGTGTTAAGTAGCGGAAAGATTTCTATACGCAAAGAAAACTGATAATACCACGGAAGAATTAAAAAAGGGTTTTGATTTAGATAGCATGTGTAACGAATCCTTAGCTATTACTAGATTATATATATCAAGGATTTAATTATCTCATAAAAATTGTCATAAATAAATTTTCCGTCATCTCATAAATGCAATGCTTGATATAGTTATTCATCTCGTAATGAGGAATACATAATGTAACAGTGTAATTTCAAGCATTCTAAAGATCGGCTTTGATGAGGATCATAATTAATATACAGTATGGAAATGAGAATTCAAAGATACGTGTTACCATTATATTACACACGTGCGTGCTATCATCCATGAGTGGAAGAACTAATTTATCTATTAAAGTTTGCAGAAAATTTTGTTTCGTTATAGGAATTGAAAATACAATCAGTAAGAGTATTTTGTTTGGTAAAATTGACATTTATAATAGTTATATAGGGTATTGTTATGACATTAAGAGATTTAAATCGATAATTTTCATTGATTTATATTAGCTAAATTTTTTAGTATAATACCATGTATTCCTCGAACATAGTTGCAATAATCGAACAGGCTGCCACGTTTGACATCTCAATTTCCTCTCGTTGGTGTACGTACGCCGTTTCATGCAGCCATAAATAACCTTTTTTTAATGACCCCATCTGGTCAAGCAAACACCTCAGTTACCGATTCAGGGAAGTTCATTAAGGGGTTTTTGTGGAAGTGACATTATGGGATGCAAATAAACAATTCCACGTCGTTCCGCTTTAAAGGACGATTAGCCTCGGGCGGTTTTCAGAGCTCCATCGAACGGATCACCGTATGATGACATTCCTCACTCGTTTTATAATATCCGCTTGTGGAAGGGCATACACACCCTCCGATTGTGGGTCAATGTCTGCAAATACGCGGAAGATGTGAATGAAAATCTGTTGAATTTTTCCAACGGATTTTTCTCGTCCATTAAAGCTTCTCGGACGCGCGTTAACGCCGGAGTGCTCGTCAAAGTATCTTCGTAATGGAAGACTTAATGTATGCCAATGGCAGGTCCGTCACTTTGGAAGCTTCGGCTCTTTTATCATTTACCGATGCATATTCCCACGCCTTTCCACAAGTTACTCCCTTTTTTAATTCGATATTTTTTCCGGTTTATCGAACGTTGGAAGTATGTTTTCGCCACAGGAAGATGCATCCAAGAGGCGAGCACGGATTCCAACAGGCGAAAGAGGGGGTCAAATATCAATCAAACGTTTCAAATGGACGGTTTATTCCATCGGTGCTTTATTTCAGTGATTTTTGGATGCAGACAACTGTCACTTTGCGAAATGGGCTATGAAGTGGAGGGGTGGTGGGGGTAGACCGATCGGGAAAAATCCAAAACGCGAACCAATCACGAGTACTCATCGAGTTCCGCGCGGAATGGTAAGAACAACGAAAGGAGTTAAAAATCATCGCCCGTGATTTTCCAGAGAGACAGAATCGAACAACACGATGCCATTTTTCATTTCCTGCCACACCTCCGAATCGTAGTAACGCGTATTTCTAAAAATTCTCGTTACTCATTTTTTTTGTATTCCAACGTCGGCCCAGTTTCGAGAATCGATTTCGTCCGTAAAAAAAACTGCAACCGAAAATGAATTAGGTAAACAAAATTCCTCGAGGTTCGCCTTTAAAAATTTAAAACGGCCGAAACAGGGACGTTGCAGTTCTCGCTGTTTGAAATTCGTTGCGTCCGCCGGCCTTCATCGTAGTTCGGTGTAATTCGTATAAATGCAAATACTCATGTTTCGTTTTATGCAAAAATTCCTCTTTTACCGTAGCGGGTTTGCGTCATTCGCAGCATTCGCAGGGAATGATTCCTGTCGGATTTTATCCTGTTTGCGGTGCTTCATCATGCGCACTACAAAGTTAAAGCGGGTTAAAAAGAAAAAAGGGCAAAAAAAGTTCGATGATTTCCGAGAATGCGTTCGAAGAATTCATCCCTATGAATCGAACCTTTTAATTTGCTGATTCCAGCCGTCGACGTTTGGTTTTGCAATATTTCGCGTATCGGGAAATCTTTCAATTCCCGAGTGATTTAATTCCGTTTTCCCGATTTCTAATTATCTGGGCATCTCTTCGACTTAACAAATTAAATCCCGCGCGACATCTGGACGCGCTCTAGGTTATGGAACGTTTTGTATCGGAAATTTGTTGCAATCTCTCCGAATCAATCGCCCTTCCTAACACACACACTGTTCGCTCCTCATTAATTCCCTCAAAGTAGCGTTCTAAGATCCAATTTGCCTTATTGATCCGCCCTCTTTGCCCGGCCTCCCTTCGATTCACCCCAATCAACATATATATGAGGAAATTCGCCCGCATTGGAAACTCTGGGATGATTATTTCCATTCGCTGGGCGCGATTGTTTCCCCACAAAAGAAACTTTTTTGCGAAACTTATTCGTCCCGTCATCTCGACCGAGTTAACGCAGTTACACGGAGTGAATGGCGATACGAAGCGGATTACGTGCATTTTCGCGCTAGAGTTGATGTGAAAGACTGGAGAAGGAGGGAATGGGTACAGCGGATACAAATGTATTTGGAGGTAGTTTCGTTGAAAATTGTAATCTTTCCGGACACAATGATTTAGGGCTGTATTCAGTTGGTTCAGAATGATTCAGTTTGGTGAAGATATTGTACTTTTAAGACCTTAGCTTTTTTAATGCTCAGGAGGAAGAAGTAATGTCTTGTTAGCACTTCTTTGTTCTTCAGTACGTAGAGTTGTACGTTTTAGTTTATATTTTTTGTTTTCTCTTCCGTAAAAAAACTACCTCTCTCCATATGTTTAATAGATGAGACTTTTCAAATTTATACTGAATATAAAATAGGACTTCTGTGGCTAATAATCTCCTTTTAATTTTAATATTTAATTAGCATAGAAGGGTGAATTATTTGTTAGCGGTCCCTTTCTATGTTAAGGATTCATTACATCTGAAATTTATAGGTAATTAATTTTGAATACGTCTTTATGATGAAATGGATTATTTCTTCATTCTTATAGCCTTATTACTTTAATTAAAATGAAATCGAAATTTTGAAAGGGAAAAGTAATGCTATTCCTCCTTTTAAAAACATTTAAATAATATCTTCAGAATGGCTAAATGAAATAATGTTTGTAGATAATGTTGCAAATAACAAAAAGAGAAAGTTGGAAATATGAAAAAGAAAAAATTTGTTGTTTTCGGCCTCAAAAATTTCAACCTCAAAAACGTACTTACAAAATGTGGGGAAAGAATTCTTGGAATGTCATATGAAAGAGTGAATAAAATGAGGAGGAAAGGAGAGGTTTAACACTAGAACAGCGGGAAACGGACACCCCCCTAGAACAGCGGAAGGTGTCCTTAGGACACCTACACTTGCGCTTCTTTTAAATTGAATGAGGCAGTCGTATTTAAATTTCTAGTCTTTCCTTATAAGCTTAAAAATTAATAACTAAGTATGGGTACTTATTTATCGGCAGATCATGAGGTAAATAGTTGCTACATATTTAATATAGAAATTGTTGTTGAGTTCAATCAATTTCATGAGACTCATATTCCGATATAAAAATATACAGAACAATAAAGCCAGAAATAAATTATATGAATAAATTAATATAAAGCCTTTTCGAGATAAAATAATTATTTGCTTGAATAACTTTTGAAAATTACCCGATTTTATCAACAATTTACATGGGGTACAAGAAAAAATAAACTCGCGTAATAGAACTTTACCGCTTCACGTACCTTCCTTTGATTTTATTTCACAACAAAAAGACTAGAAATAAGGTTTAAGACACAAACTGGACCTTAAATGTTATTTGCATACGCAATTACATTAATTTTTCTTTTTTAGCATAATGATGCTGTCACGAAATAATTACTCCATAGAATCCTTCCACGAAGCTAATGCATAAATCTTCTTGATATTACAGTTTCTATTAACCTATTCCTTGCACTTCTTACACTTATCTGATGCTATATTTCACTTGTATTTTCTTTTGAACAGATATCGGTGGCTTCATTGGATGATGTCTCGTGCATCTAGTGTTTACTTAGGTCCTTTTTGAGATCTCTTTAGACAGCTTAGGTTTTACTTTGTTTATCTGCGATTCGTTGCAAGAATCTATATCTGGTTATTTGGCGACCTCTTTTCTGCTTGCAAATAACCTATACATTGACTTTTGCTAGATAAATTTTTATGTAAAAAGAATGCATTAGGCAACGTCGTGAGTCTGTCTCACCGTGTGCCTACGCGCCATTTGGTCCACTGCGCCGCTTTTTGTACAATTATGGTACCTCACCGCGTCTGATTTCCTTTTACTAATACCGTCAAATACGACATTAGAAAGCATCTAAATCGCGAGAAGAACATGTTTATTCGGTTTAATTTTATAAAGAAGGATTATTCTTCATTTTTCGACAGCATCGGAATTCACTGCAGATTTTTGCTGGTTTTCAACTCCAGCGACTCTCATCACAATTTGTTCTATGTTCCAGATAAAAAATACCTGCTTTCTTCAGCCTTTTAAATAGTTTCTTTAATTTAAAATAATTATCGGTCATTAGGTTAATTCCTTTTATATAGGAAAGGTCCCATCAAGGTCATGACCACATGGTTCAGGAAGATGGCCTATCCTCCAACTCGATAACTTATGGAAATCTATTCTATGCATATTTGGAATTAAAACCCACTACTAACCGAAACGTAAGTACATATTTATCAGGTTTATCAAGAATAAATTGTGTGAATAGACTTCTACACTTTCTGGGAAAAAGTTGATCATTCACCGTCACTTTTGTAACGGGATTGTAGCAAGCCTGGCAATATTCAATGAGTGAGTGTCACAAAGAGATACAAGACAAATTAGTCAATTGCGAAAATAGAAATGGGAAACGTATCTTATAAATGGAAATATTTGAAAATATAAGGCAAAATGTTTCCAACTCAAATCATCATTAGAATTGCTACCTCAAATTTTTATACATAACAATATAATTAATTAATTTTAGAGAACGGGGACAAAATAATAGCAAAAAGCCATATTATCTCAAAGTTCATTCGTTAGAGCTTCTAACATAAAACAATGAAGGTTTTATAATAAGAAATAATAGTAAATATTACGTAGGTGTCCTGAGGACACCTCCGCTGTTCTAGGAGGTATGTTGTAGGATCTCCTATGAAAATGTTCCAATAATTATAAAACTTTGTAGAAATACGCAGAATATTAAATAATTAAAAGTCATGAAACGATTTTTTTCTATGATACAAATTACAAAAATGGTGCGTTTTTTTCATGGGCGAGGTGTCCTGAGGACACCCTCCGCTGTTCTAGTGTTAAAGGATATTTTGAAGATGATTAAATGTAAGTACTGTGTATTTTAGTAATATTATTATAATATGAAAACAGAAATAGGAAGTTATAAATTATTTCAGAACGTACCATAGTAAATATGTAAATTTTATAGATTGAAATAAATGTTTATGATATAATTCACAATTATGAACTGTCAGGTTGAAATCATAGCTGCCAAGAATGCTGATCTTAAAGCTGATTTTACATTCATTATTGCTTCTTATGAAAGCCAAGAGGTTTCCGTTAAAACGGGATATTTATAAATTAAAATGATATGGATAGATAGAGAATTGCCATCGATAATATTTAACCACTGTATTGAAATAGTTGTTTAAATCATTATTGCACTATGTAGATGTACCAATGAATCATCAATTAAAATTGAATTCAAGGTTAAAACTTGCAAGAATTCAGTACTTGCATTGTATCGTAAAATATTTTGATTGCATTGTGACGCACTGATTACAACACACATTTTTACAAAATATTTTAAACCTGTTCTTTCATTACAACACGGACTAAGAGCGATTGAACGATAAAATCTCCTCATGGAACACTCGACTTGGAAACTTTTCATTCTCTCGGAGCCAAAGATTAAAGAATTACGAAGCGGATTTCAACAGAGAGAACACCTTGTTAAAATTGGAATCCAATAGCGTCCTTTCTGCTCAAAAGGGCAATTTAATTCTTGAATTACGTTTTAACGTATTCGGGGTGACTGTAAAGGAACGGTATCGTAACATCCAATTCACTCTCTTACTTATTTCCGATCTTAGAATATGATTTCGATGCATCTGACGCATATTTATTTTTTTCTTGAATTTTTCAATGAACTGGTATTAGTATACGACTGAGGAAAAGTCAAATTTTATGTACTAATATATTAATATAATCAAACTCGTTTAGTTTACAAATTAGAATTTTCATTCAGTTTATATGATAAATTGTACAAAGAAACTGAATTTAATTTACAAACTTGAATTCAGGTTCCCTACTCTCCGTAAGTATATGGTTATCTCTATGGTACGCCTACCTACCGAAAGGTTAGAGTCCAGGGTTCATATCCCAGTTACGTCACCATTTTTCAATCCACTTCACTACGCAACTGATCAAGTCGATCTTACTTATTGTTTAATGCTATTTTCAGCTATCCTTCATCCTGTTTCGAAGTTTATTTTCGCACATCAAGATTCACCCGATATTTTTCAATTCGCAGTATTCGAATAGGGCTTTTGCATATTTAGCTCCACATACACTCGCGAATTCCATTTTAGGGATCGCGACTATTTTAGGGAATGAATGCTAAAACGGCTCTCCCACGTCACGAACATTTCTTGCGCAAAGGACGTCGGGAGGTGAAAATTGAACTCGCATGCACGGAATCATCCAAATGAAAACAATTTCATCGGAAAAATTAACTTGATAAAAATTTTACATCGCTCGCGGAACGCGGCGAAAAACTCTGACGTCTGAATGAAGTACTTTTGCTTACCACTCTCTTCGTGTCGTTATGAATCGATCGTTGTCGCCAAATGTAGGAGGCCTCGTTAGAAATGTAAATCAAGTGGAGTGGCACGGCACGTATTTGCTGAAAAATTTACCCAATTACTTGGTCGCTAGAGAGTGTAACGAATGTGGACCGGATGAATTTTATCGGGAATATTATTATGCGTGATTACCATCTACTATCGCATGGAATGTTGAGTAAAACGTCAACGGCTCGCCAATCGATATATCGATCAGCATAAAAAGAAATTAAAGTTACGTAGGTGTTGATCCGAGTTTAACGAATTGAAGTGACGAATACGTGTGAGATAAAAGATTAACGATGACTTTTTGGAATTAAACAGGGGGTAAATTAAATGCAACAATGAAAAGGCTCACTCATTCTCGAAATAATAATCACCTAAACTTGTAAATAAGGATAAAAGTTTTAATAACTAGAGTAACCATTTATATTTACATCGTGAAAAATTACGTACTTAAGTATTTTTTCAACTTTTGGTGCAAATAATGATATGATTAATAAAACTATTACGTACTATATATGCGATATGTATTTATATCTATTACGTATTTCTATGCGACACGTGTTAAACTGTGAACTATACAAAAGCTTTGCATCAATTAATATCAAAGATACAATTTCACATGTTGCCTATCCATTTTGAAAAGGATATTATACCATATTAAAGCCCTTTATGCGCGATTGTGTTTCTATGGCTATCAAGAGTGTTATGATGGGGTACAAAAGGATGACACGAGGCCCTCCGCATGTGAACCCTTTTCAAACTCTTCATACAACTCTGCGATATTATTAGGCGCTTCATCAAGTAGAAGAGGTGGAGAAGCCTAGAAATGAAAGCAATATAGATCTACGGACAATACAGTGATAAAGATAAAAATATTGAGCTAATATTTGCCCTAGTACATGCGGCAATTACGAACAGTAGTAAGTGTATCTTAAAGTCCTGTACAATCAGAATTAATGCCGATATAATCTCGTGCTAATTTCACGTAAGTAGTAGACATATGATCTGATGAGTCTGATGATTAAAGTAGTTTGCTCTCTGTAAATTCATGAAGTATCGATATCATCTTTGTCATCCCTTATGAGTTCAAACCATAACCATAAGACTAGAAGAGTTAATAGACAAAAATTGGATATAGATATATTTTAAGGCCGTTGATGATTGGGTGGTTAGTTTTCAGAGGAAATTTATCTAGTAAGGGGGTTAACTACTTTCATTCTGAATATGAGTGAGTAAACTATGTCTATAGGCATTATGACTGTGATTAGATGGCAATTGTTGACGACTATTTTGTATTCCAACTTAAATTATTAGTTATTTTCATGTCCGAAGTATTGTATTACCACGATTATTCGGATAGAATAAACATTTAAGTTAGATACAGTGTAAACAAGCTATTAGAAATAGGCAAACATTTGAATTGAGTGGAATGGTTAAATGAAAAATTAGAGTTTTTAAGATTTTGAACTTTGAATAATCAATAAGAGATTTTAATACGAAGATTTTTTGATGCCTTGAAATATTCTAGTGCTCTAGAAGACGATAAATATTTATAATAATATTTATAATAATATTTGTCATAATAATTAATATGCAATACAATTATAATACACGAGTAGTTTGAATTAATCAATAATTCCTCACATTTTACTTTATATTATGTCATAGAGAGAATGTAAAACCTCAATTATGAATGTTAAGAAACATTAGAAAACAATTTATGTTTCATTAATATACTTAGTGAAGCGTAATTTGTAAGTTTAACGTCATAAATACGGCAATGAATTGGTACAATACAAAAGTTTCACATCTATAACCATTTCTTAATCATAACCTTTAATCTAAAGTGGTGTGCGAGTAAAACGTCATGTCTGTTGCCAAAACTTTCTGGAGAATCTCATACGAAGTTAATTGACAGAATCTTGAAAGCTTCACTTTCATTAAGCACGCGGGGGACGCGATTTATTGGCCTAAGACACTGTGTCCCAGCCCAATGACTCACGCACATCGTAACCGAGTCCTTCATTTGCATGTAAAAGGCTTTATGCTTCTGGAAAAAATATAAAGTTAAGTAAAGTCGCTTGAAATGAAAGCATCGTATGGCCCCATATTGGAGTGGGGAATAAAGACGTGGGATTTGAAAGGGGGGAGTGGATTTACGAGCTCCTAAGGACAAGCCCCTTGTTATGGGGATGACATCCTTTCTTGAGGAGTGTCAAGATTTCCCGTCTCCCAATAAACGTTCGTTTTTCCGATCGGAAAACCTTTTGCGGGGGAGGCGCAACACAGTAAAAATTGTGCTAGCACCCTATCCCTTCACCGTCCCGAATCACATGGCCAAATGGGTGCTCCCGTCCCCCGTTTTTTCATATTCACGATTCCCCTCCCTCATTACTAAAACTCTCGCGCTCTACCAAAAATTTTACGCACCCTCCATTCCATCCTTCCCCCGTCGCCTTTTTATTTTCCCCGAAAAACTCCCGCAGCTGCATTTGACGCATGTCACAGAATGCTTGCGGTGCCCGACGTTGTGTTTAGGCGTACGCGATCGGAATCGCCGTGCGTGCGTGTTTTGTTCCATGGCGCTCTTGTATGAAGTGTTCAAAGGTAGGTGCGGTTGGGATGACGCATAGTAGGCGAACGCATCGCGGGTGGCGGGCGCAGTCATGGGGGGTGAATCACCCTGGCGTACGCTTTTGTTTACGTAGCTTCTGTTTTTGAAGATATACACCTAATGGCATTGTCCCCCATCCTGAATGGTTCGGCGGCAGGTCAAACTTGCGCCGATTAGAGCTCGAATTCCTACCTTTCGGAGTCTTTGCGGACGTCCCGAAGGCCGCTGACGATGCACGCTGAATAAATTAGATAACTTTACTCTTTCTCCTCTTCAGTTTTGGGTACTAATGCCTAAAGTTTTCGGGATTAAGGTAGTGCCTTTCTTCCGAAGTGTAAACGTGAGATTCTTAATTTATTTGATGGCTTCCCGCGAAGTCACCTCCGTTCAAAATCGATTTTATTCTTCGAACGATAGCCTTGAGATTGGGGTGGAGGGCGCTTTCTTAATTGCGAAACTTGTGGCCGAAAATGTTTAGAGGTTAATGCAATGTTACATAAACAGCTCCTGCCTTTAATGAAGTTGCGCCTAATGACGTATGCATAATAGTATCGGACGATGATTCTTGGGAAGATTGTTACGTGTATATTTCGAAATTAATGCGAAATAAATCACGATATTCATTGAAAGGAACGGTCCCTGTTTAATAATATGATGTAATAATTATGTAAAATCAGAATTTTATTATGGTCAATACCCTGTTTCAGAAAATCAGTATGCGCCACCACGCAATACAGGTCAAGGCCAACCAGGATTATCCAAATCCGGGATAATACAGTCGGCTTACGAGTGAGCTCAATTTGCAACGGAAGCAAGATATTTGCATTCTCGTTCGTAATATATATTTATGTATTCAAACGACGGAGGCCCTATTTCCAGCGAGGAAGCATATCGGGATGTGTAGAGAGAAAAACAGTCACTTTGTATGAAATGACTTCGCTACGCAAAGACTTTGAGGCAGTAGCAAATCCTTGTAAGTTGACGCTGTGTATCGTTGTACAGATAGAGCAGAGAGTGAATGTGACATTTTTGGGAAATCCGAGCGTATGAAGATTGAATCCGTTGCCAAATATCGATGTTTGTTTGCTCTAGATAAACCGACGGGATTGAGGGTAGAAAAAGCTGGGATATTTCAAAAGCGCCGTAAACTTTGAGTGAAGCGATAAAAGTTTCATTATGTTACATTCGGAATATATGTTGTATCTATTAGTATGTTGTATTATTAAAATTGGAGAGCGCTAAATAGTAAAGTTTAATCATTTTAGAATTTTAATATTATCCTCTATTCTCACCAATTTATACTATTGGAAAGAATAGAGGATTTTGAATTGAAATAGAATAGAGTTAAGTATAGTAAAAGAATTACAGAGTAATTAAATATTGAAGTAAATAGTAAGTTTTTAATGTAAATATTAAGGGAGTATTTAAGTATTTCATTATGTTAAGGAACAATGAAGAAATTACCGGGTCTTTGATGTTGAGCTAAAAAAAATGAATCTAAAATATTATTACAAACCTTCTTGGTCTCGGATTCGTTCTTTTTGAATTCACGTAATCAAATATGAAGTAACTGAGTTACGAGTATGTATTGTTCTAAAGTCTTTGAAAAATAAATGAGATATCATCATTAATATCATGGGCATCACTTCAGTTAAAATAAATTTAAGATTTTGCATCGAAACAAATATATGCTAGTTTAATGATGAGGAATTTTTCTATTTTATACACTTTTTTCCGTATTCAGTGCATCTAAAAGAATTACAACATTCTGATTATTATTAAATTTACGATAAATTTATACAAAAATCAAATTTTTTCCTTCATTTCAATAATTCAAGTATTATTAGTAAGAAAGAGATAATTAAATAGTTAAAATAATAAAGAAAATTATCATTAATTGGAGCGATGAAGTTTTACGTAAAGTATTACGATATTGCGGCCATCGGTCTGAATGAATACTCATGTATAATCTAAGGGACGGAGTTTATTTCCTTGGTTTTCTCGAACGCTTTACCAATGAGATGTAAAGGGATGAATTGTTGAATACTTAATGAAATTCGTCGTGAATGGAAAATTCGTTTTAGTAGCTGTCTCTAAAGATTGACACTCTTCATAATGTTCATCACGTTCATTCGACGCAAAACATTTCATTGAGTAAAAGAAGCATTTATCACTTTATATTTTATCTTCCGAGTTCTGTCAACTCAAGGATCAATTAATTCGTGAAAAGAAATCGTGTGGAGCGGAAAACGGTGAAAGCTGTCAATTAGTTCCAATATTGCTTCTGCTAAAGTAATTCCCCGTTTCGGAATGAATGGAATTTTATGGAATATTTCATGGAAATATTCATCGAGATAAAAATGTAGGAAAATGTACTCTAATCGCAATTATTCGCCGATCGTAACGGCTGTGAATGAAAAGATTAAGCGCTCCTTTTACGTAAATGACGGATTTATTAAATGAAAATGCAAGGGTACTCGTAGTCCCGTGGTACATGCCTTTCACGCATTCCTCTGCCTTATAAACCCGCGATGCAGAAAATTCAATCCTTTTAAATCCGCTTGGGTGTGTCATTCAACGGAATTGCAGAAAATGTTTTCGAAAAGATTGAAGAATACAGAAAATGAATATAACCATGATAAAAAAAAATTTAAAAAGGGTAATCCAGTGATTTGGGGATAAAGCCTTTTGGAATTAGCGGCATAAGAGGTAGTTGAGAATGCGTAATAGGATGGAGGGGGATTAGTTTTTATTTTAGAATAAAACTATTATTTTTTTACGTGTATTTTTATTAATATCGTAGAAAGGGATTTAGAGATAGGAAGGAAAAAGAAAGAAATCTATAAAAATGGGTAAAAAATTTGCCCAACAACTCAATTTGCGTTTTCAATCGAACCTAACTCTACTAAAATTTATATTTTAATGTCATCCTTGAAAAATAGAGGTTTTGTCTCTGCAAGGGTAGTTTACAAATAGAACTTTCTGATATCAATGAAGTCCTGCTGATATCGTCTTCGTGATGTTATATTTTTCGCATCAACACGTCATAAATTACGATGTATTCTACTTGATTATGTAGGGTATTCTATATAATAATATATTACATCTTAGGTATATATAACTTACTTATTTGGAGAGCATAAAAGTATCAGGATAGTGTTATAAACAACACTTCCATCGATGCGGTATCCAAGGTGACTGTAACCTTGATTTAGAAATGGAATACGTATTAAGCTGGATGTTGATGAATTTAATTGGATTAGGGGAACTAATTAGCTAAAGTATTCGGCAACGTATTCATTATCCTTTCATCAGATGCTGATTATACACCCCATATGAGAATTATTATTCAAAGGACGGAATGATGAAAGATATTTCGGTACTATACTTAGAATCTTCGTATACGTATTTCATGTATAATTGCCTTTAATTGCTATTGTGCTGTGCTCTGATCAAACCGAGTTTGAGCTCTAATAGTCTTTTAATGGAGAGGTAACTCCATATTGTATTGTTTTCGCAAACTAAAATTATTAATCGTATCTTTATTTTACATTCCTATTCGTATTCCTTTTATATAGTCAATAGCGCTATTTTAATAATATTGGTATTCATGAGCAGTTTAACTAATTTTAGCTACCCTTTAATTAGGTTATATGCTGCTATATTTGAGTTAATACAGCAAAATGTAACAGACGATGTTATTTGCAATTTTCTTTGAACTTACATGTTCATACATACATGTGCCATCATTAAGAGGCTTTCAAATCCATGATAGAATCGAATATGTTTACGCTATAAAACTTTTGCAACTTGTTTGGGAAAGTTTCTCGTGTATAATACCATAATTTGTAAAAGGAATTTATATATATGTATACTTTTTCATTGGAAATCTTGGAGAACGAACAATAGTTTAATATTTCCTGGAAACATTATTTTGTATCTGTCGTAGGGTAATCATACGTATCATCTTTTTATATTTTTAATAACAAAGTAGAATTCATACCGAACGACTACTACGTAGTTCAAGAAGATATATTCAAAATTGTGATATTTTTCATGACAGCAACCTTTATTTTAGTAATCGAACTTTCTTAGCAAGAAATTCTGAGATCTCTGTTTTAGTTTAGTTCTTCAATGGAAAGGCTTACGATATAAGTATTTGAATGCGATAGAGATAGTCCATTTTCTGTATGAAAACATTGAAATTGGTGCGGTTAATTATTTCGCAAAATATAAGCAAATCGCTGCAGACTTTTTGATAACCAGAAACCCTTAAAACAGCTGCGGGACTTCCTGATTTTACACACCTTCTCAGCTCATTCAATATCCCAAATCCCGTCCGAAGCGAAGACGATAATAAACGCGTGAGTTTTTCGCGCATTCTATTTTATATTCACTCTCTCTATAAAAAGGATTTTTTTTATTTCGCCACATAAGGGCGCAAATATCGCGCTATTTACGCGGTGGAAGGGAGGAGAAATGCTTCCGCGAGATTGAAATTTTCGCTCGGGAAGGAATTCGCGAGGAAAGTGGACCGAGGGGAAGCGAGTGGCGAAATCTACCGCCTGGAAACGGAGCCATTTTACCGGGAACAATCCGTCTGGATACTTTTTTAATAGACCGCCCCGCCATCGCCTTTGAACGCACATCCCTGCTACTCGGGGGCGTTTGAGTTCGGTAATGAATGGAATAAAAAGCGGGCGTTGGTGCGAAAGTGGCACTGCGCAAGTTACGGGGTTTCGAGAGAAAAACGAAGCTGAAGCTCTCTAAAAAATATTATAGGCGATATAATGTGGAGCCATTGAGAAGAAATGGCAGAAGGATTCATCGTCGGGGGAGAGAGAATATTCCAGTTGAATATTTTTGTTCGGAAGGGACAAAAGAAAGACGGAAAATTACGGATGATGGAATAGACCGCCTCTATTTTCGACGCGATGGATAAACGGGGGGTGGTAAAGTTCACCCCGGGTCGTTCCTGGTTGTACGATTTTTTTTGAGGTGAAATGGAAGCATCAAAGAGACATCCAAAAACGAGGTATACTTATTCCACCTCAGAATTTCGGGAATTAATATCCGTGGAAATAGCTTTAAGCGGATGGGATCGAGCTACGAGGAATTATTTTTCGCTAATACATTTTTTTTATTTCGTATTCACAACTACGTAATGGTGGGAATTCTATGGCGTTGAGGGAACCGTGCCACGAGATCCAATAAGCTGGCTAATAAAACTATGATTATACGTCTGAATCGAATGAATGGGATGTAACCAGGCATGCGAAATAGCAAATGGGATATCCTTCGGAACTGAAAAATGTATTTTAAAGATATATATCCTTCGTTTCTGTTGGTCTAATTCGCTTTCTATGGTATTTTTACGTACTCCAGATTACTTTTTGGTACGCTATTAAGGAAATGGTGTATATGGTACGAATTTTAACTAATTGTAAGATTGGTTCTGTATAATTTAATGAGAATTATTATATATAATTAAAGTTTATTCTTAAGGTTAAGTAACTTTTACTTAAAGACGATGGAAGTTAAAAAATCAAGGTGAAAATAACGTTACTCATGGATATCGTATGCAGCTTAAGTAAATAAGTCTCGTAGAATTTATGCCCACTTAAACCTTTCTTGCAACTTAGCTTCTTATAGAGAGAAACGTACGTAAATGCTGTTCTTGAGCACCATTCGAACTAAGACCTTCTAGGTGAGAAAGCTAACCATCAGTAAATTACGAAGAATAAATAATCAAAAAAACACTTGAAAGAGAAAGCAGACACATTCACGTGCATTTCGCCTTCTTGGAGAAATTAAAAAGGTCGAGAGAGAGAGTTAACAGGTGCAGCAGATAATTTCAGATGGAAAAACACCTCGTATATAAATGAATGGCTCCAAAAAACTAGATAATTATGTTACATCTCCTATTCATGGGCACCTCGGAAAAGTTACCCATGCTTAAATGTTGCGATCCCCAAAGCGTTTAAAGATGGAAAAAGTGAATACTTTTCGAGAAAAGAAAATGCAGTCTACTATAGCGAAGCAGGAAAGAGTAGCTAGTTGTTTCCTCCGTACTTCTATAAATGTTACTTTAAGTTAATCGCTAAAAATGAGAGAGTTTCGCCAAGTTTGACATCGAATTTTTGCGAGAAATCGCAGCGTGGGAGGCTCCGGAAATAAATTCGTCGAAAAAGGAGAGGCGTGCGTTGGGAAACGTAAATTGACGACGGGAGATACTATGGGAGAGGGAAATGTATGAAGAAGCAAAGGGACAGAGTGTGCGCCGAGAGTTGGAAGCGAAAGATTGAGAGAAACGGTTAGTTTGATGAGGTGAAAGGATGGGTTTGGGATAAACGGAGGGAGGGAAAACGGAACTAAAAATTGGAAGCGTGGGACGAAATTGTATTCGAGGACAGTTTATAAGCGTACGACGGTAAACTCTTTTCCTATGTCGGGTCAGATTCGGGGCCGAAAGGGGACGACGTCAAAAGGGTGGCGTTTATTCCCTTTCGACGACCAGAGTCCACAATGAATTAGGGATTCGGCGGGGCAGGAAGCGGGGGAGGGCGGTGGCCGTGGAGGAAGGTTATGTAATGAGGGAGGGGTCTCTACGGATGGAAAAAGGTCTGAGAAGGAGGTGTTTGCTACGCACGGAAGCGATGCGTATGGGAGAAAGAGTGGATAAAACCTCATTAGCTCTCAGTTTGTTCTCATTACCTTTATTCTTCCTTCCTTCCCCACCACCATATATCCCTTTTTGTTTTCGCTTCTTCAGAGCCTTACTCATTGCCTGTTTGGCGGACATGTCCTCCGGTTCCGTTCGTCCCTTTAACACTGTCCGGTCTTGGTTAGCAGACGGGGTTTTCGTAGAAATACGGAGAATTTCGCACGAATTGGTTTGACTTGAGCTGCGGAGCGGAACTGGCGTGGGTGTCAACGATAGTGAAGGGTATTAAGTGTTGGGGATGTGTGGATTGAGGGAAAGGTCTGGGAGCGGAAGAAAGGTCTAAATGGGTTCCGAATGTCTTACCTGCGCTGAAGCAAAGTGGGATTCACGTCGGGGGGTTTTAATGTAGTGATTCTGTTCGGATAAGACGCGTACTTAATGTAGGAAGGGTTCTTAAAGTTTTCTCTGTTATTTTAATTTATTTAGTGCTTTTATTATGAAATTGGAGTTTGTATTTGTACTGATGAAATTCGTCTTCTATTTTTGGTCGTATTATCTTTTTAAAGATAGTAGAATGATGCACAAAAATCATTTTTTATGATCAGATTTGTTTGAGAAGCAACGGAACTAGGAATAAAAATGGAAATCTATGATTTATTTCCTTATTTTTTCCGTTTAGAGGGTCATGTTAGCTCATACGTTATCGCCAATAAAGTGATAAGAATTGGAATATGGAAAAGATTATTTTTATTTAACTTTTTTATGGTATATTATAAATATATTGAATAATTGTAGTTTAATCTCTTGTGAATGTTTAAAAGTGAAAATTTGTTTCATATATATACATATATGAAATGGAAGGCTCATCTTTTTTATATATCATCAATTAGAAGTATATGAATAAAATTGTGAATCCTTTATTTTTTAATTTTTCCTCAAGAATAAATTAAACATTGGAAGTATAAATAATAAAATCGGGGAACCGAATCGATCAAGAAATAATAATTAATTTCCAATGCATAATTCTGTGAGTTCATATAAATCTAAGAAAAAAATGCATAGAATACATGTGTGAACGAGGTAAATAAATAAATATTAAAATATATTACTTTAGTGTCGAAGGTTTAGGCATTATAATTCACTAGAAGACGTTACAAGTCTAAAATTAAATTTCTTTATAATAAACATTCTAAAATATTATTACTCATAGATATTTAAGTCGATAATGATTCTAAAGTTTGACTTGGATAGTTTAATTAAATTGCATTAATAAGAAGAGACGATATGTAAATTAGAAGAAAATTTCAAACCGATTTTCCCTTTTCCTTTTTAAGTACGTGGAAGAAAGCAGTGCTATTTAAAATTATACATCCGTAAAAAATGTTAAGCACGAAAAGTAACTCAAAATTTTTTTCTTTTAATTCTCAACTCATCAGACATGATGCGCCATCTACGGATCAGGATTAATGAAGTGTATATTTTAAGTATATAATTAATCTGAAGCCGATGCCGTGATGGGAGTTATACGTATCAATTCATTGGATGATGATTTACGGCCAACAATGCATTAGAAGTTCGCTTTGTATCTGAGGAACGTATTTCGGAAACAAAAAACAAGCTCGACGGCACTGATAGGAAATGTCCACGGGCGTAGCGGAAGCTTTAATTCGAATTCATACCGAATGACGGCGGTAAATTATTCACGGCAGAGAAGGGGCGACGAGGGCCGTCTAGTTAGGCACGACTCGATTGCAGAAGAAATCGCGTACCGGAGGGGATTGGGTGACGGAAAAGTGAAAGGGTTGGCGAAAATGAAAGTTGGGAAGCTAAAACACCATTTGTGGCCTCTCTCAATTTCAGTGTTGCGTTTCCAGGAGGTGCTCAAGATGCATTCGAAGAGAGAGAGTGTCTCTCTTTCCGTCACTGCCCTTTGGTCTGGATGCTGATTTAAATCAACTTCTCCTCCCCCACCCCTTTCGTCTGCTACTTGCCGAATTTCCCTTTCACTCGTTTGCATGTCATTGCATGGCTCTCTATAAAAAGGGTGGGGGGAGGTCTGGATTGACCGCGCCGTGATTGGTCGAAATCATCCGTGCGCGAAGGGTATCCGTCCCTTTTTTTATTCCTCTGAAAGGAGCGATAAAAAAAGCTACTCTCGAAACAATCGAGATTTTTTTAAAAAATAAAATCGGTTGGCTTTTTGATCCTCGCTTGTTTCTATTAATTTTCCGTCCCCGACGCTTAATTCGAAGCGAGATTTTTAAATTTTTTTATCCTTCCCTTTCCGTCCAGTTCTGCCTTTATTAGCGGTCCTTTTCCTTGTCATCGGGGTTCGTGTTTGAACGGACGGAGTGGGACGTCGCGCGTGGGTTAATCTTTATCGAAGAGTCCGCTTGTTTTACGTAACTCGGAATTCGGTGCTTTTCGAAGGTACGCACTCGATTTTCGGAAGCCGTTTCCGTACCTTTTCTCGTGAAGAGCAATATACTCGTTGAGATACCGTCAAACCCGTAAATCTGTCTGTCGTTTGTTAGAAGTACGCTGATTACTCTATTGAAGCATTAATAATTTATATTTGTTCGTACGTACGTAATTTCTACATTAGAATGGGTTGAACACGAGAATTGATTACGGTTAGTCAATCATTCAATACTGCGATTTATAAAAAAACGTTGTAATCGCGCGTTGAAGTCACCAGCTCTATTTAATTCGGCAATTATTTATGAGGTCGTCAATAAAAGAACAAACAATTGGTTGGATTTTTAAAGTGCCTAAATCTACAAATCCGCGATTGTTTTTGTAATTATTCATCGAAATCGATCTTATCGGTAGGGAAACTATTTTATTCCGAGTTTTACAGAGTAATTTGACTATTTTTAGTGGAATTTTTCTCGAATGGTAACCGCAAATTTGCGAAACTGCAATCGATGCGTGTATTTACTGTTTTAATCCACGTATTAGTAATTTTTCGATTATCCTATCTCTGTCAGTGAATTTCTTATTTTAATGGAAGTTTAGTCGCGGTCATCGAAATGAGACGATTTTATCTTTATATAGGTATTTTTGAGAGTCCTTTTCTTTTCGTACATAACAATACGAAATCAAGCGAAAGCACAAATAAAGATGAAAGTATTCAATGTATATATGTATATCTAAATCACTCCCACGCCTTCATTTGCGCAAAAAGAGAAACGTCAACGTGCGAAACCAATCGCATAAAACGATTCGCTCTAATTCCGAATCCGCTATCGAATCGCAAAGTAAACATAATCGGATCGCGGGGATGTTATACTCGCAAATCTCCGCCGTTAGAGGGGTGCCAAAACGGGTAAAACGGCCGAATATGTCCGGGGAGAACGCGAATGGGATTTCGGTCCCTCTCTCTCTCATTGTGAAGCGGAAGGATTGGAGAGAACGATCTTCACGTCTTTGTGCCCCTCCCGGGACCCCTCCCGGAATTGCAGAGCTAAAGAGGGGCGCATAACGGCGTCTCAAAGGAAAATCACTTTAGGCCGACACGTTCATTCCACCGCTGGCATGCAGATCCACACAGGCCAGTGTGGAAATTCCTCTTCTGCCATATTCCTCCGCGAGACAACGTGATCCATCACGCTGCCGAATCCCAAAACCCGTGACGCCCCACCGCCCCCAACCCAGAGCCCCTGGGAGCGCCAACAATTAGTATATGAAGCGGGTATCCCTTTGAGGGACAGCGGAAGGGAGGGGAAAAGTTCTTCCATCCACCACCCCTTCCCCTTCCAAACGAGCTCCGTGGTTAGGGTTGCAACGAGGGTGTTAGGAACCCTGATTTTTTTTTTACCCCTGTGTGAGAGAGAATCATTGGGTTGAGTCATGCGAAAGTGGGCGCGGAGTTCGCAAGCCACGGCCGCGTGATTTTTTTATGCGGCCTCAAAAGCGGGCTGCACACGTGCGGCTAATCCGCGTGCATCACCGGTAGCTTAGCGGGTCTATCAGAGTAGAAAGGTGTCCTTCGATTCACGGCCCTAGGAATTTGACGCGCTTTTATACCGCTCGCTTTTAACTCAACCAACTCAACGGATTTTTTTTTTCGGTGGTCCATTCTCCGGTTCAGTGAGCGGTTTTGGAATTAAATCGAACTTCCAAAAGGGGTCTCCTGTTCCTAAGGGACACGTGTTATTTTTTTTTCGTATTTTACCGATTTTTTTTTAAGTCCCATTTTGTATCGTCATTTTTCCTTTTGAGAGAGTTAATTATCTGACTTGAGAGGAAATTTTGGATATTAAATCCATCGCGCAAATCGTTTCGAAGGGAAAGAATTAAGCGAACGTGGGCGTTCTGACAGACGTTAATAGAAATCAAACCGCGTTCTTAATTAGGTTTCGTATTCAGAGTCTTGAATTTTGAATGATTGAATCTAAGTAGGTTATTTTTTGTTATGTTGCTCTTTATGAAAATAATTGGAGGAGGAGGGGAGCATTTAATAGAATTGCGTTTCAAGTACTTGATAATTGCTATTAATTTGAATAGGGATTATTCATCGTGATTCTTTTCTATTCCAACGAATAATTATAATTAGGGTTGTATTTGTTGTATAAACTTCCATTACATATCATCATGTTTTATTTTCATAAACTTTTACCTTATACTATCTAAGAAAGGTATATCTACCCAATTACATTAGATTTAATTTACGAATACATTCATCCATTTCCTAAAAGGAAAAAATTCCCATTAATTCATTATTTTTAAGTTCGTAAATACAATAATTAGAGATAGATCTGATATTCAGTATTTATTATAATTTTAATTTTATGAAAGCTTAGTTCAATTTTCTCTCATTTCTTCTTATAAGTCCTAATAATGATGGGAGGTAAATGATATATTTTTTCTAATGAGGAAATATTTGTCTGAATCATATTAAATATGTTCATAAGGTACAATATAATCATCAATTATGTTCACATGAAATATATTTAATGAGTTTGCAATGTAAATTGAACTTTTGAGTTTAATGAATATATCGAAAGCCCTCGAAATTACTCTTCTAAAATATAAAATCGCCCTTATAGGAAATTTTAATTTTTGTTTCGGAATCACGCTTAATTGAATGTTTAGTTTCGTCATTTTGAGAAAATTATAAATTTATAAATGGTAGATTAGAAATTTCTTGCAGAAGGTGTAGAAAAATGAAAAAAAACTGAAACTGAAAGACTTTTCTGAGATCATGTCCGTTGAAATAGATAAATATGGGTTTTTAAGAACTAAACTTTTAACAGGTGTAACTGAATATGATTTTAGCCACCTAACCAATTACAAATTTTTCAAGGAGTAAAATAAGGGTCATGGATATGTATACTTTGTTTCTTATGTATTTTATCTATATTATTTAGACGTATATATTACTTAGAGAGTAGATGGTATATTTCGCTCCGCCGCAAGCTCCTGTGCAAGAGACTAGATTGGACTCCTCAATCCCCATCTTCCTTATTGACCTCTGTTTCCTCTTCATAACTAATTAGCTAATGTTGGAGAACTGAGGACCTAATCACTTTTAGAGATTATAAATTTTTCAAGATAACAGTACATAACATATAGCTATAGTACATAGAATTAGTATGTAACGGTTATAACTTTTTAAAAATTCTAAATTCGATTAAATCGTTAAATAAGATATCTCGTATATAAAAATAAATTTATTAGGCAAAAACTTCGAAATGATTCACTTAAAAGAGACTCGCCGTAGAAAAAGACATAGGTGAAGGTGAAGAAGCTTTCGTAACAGATAGTTGTAAAGGAGACAGGTTACTTAGAGACGAAAGAGAGAGAATTGTAGCGTGAAAGTACCCAAAAAGGAAATAAAACAATCTTCTATCGTGTCTACGAAGATTAATACTATCCAAATTCCTCCGAAGATACATCATAATTTATCAAATCACCACAGAAGAAACTTTGTTCGTAGGAAGGTCGATGATGAAGGTGGTCTTTATTGACGAGCATTAATCGATGGTGGAGCGCATCTGTTCCGCGTATTGTATCTTTCAACCTGTTTTTCACCCTTCATTATTCAGCTTCTTTAATCCCCTCGGAAATCCCGTCTTTCCCATTTGAGGAAGGCCTCTCTCTCTGATTTCGCCCTGCAGAGTTCGCTGACTGCTGTTGCTGGCAATCCATCTCCTTCCGCTAATGCCAGCTGTCGTCGGCTCTTAGCCATCCCCGCGATTTCCTCCTCCTCTTTCCGCTAAACATTATCTCATCACTTATCCAAGGCCTCTCCGCAAAGCGTTTAGGGTGCCGTCTAGAACATCGGCGGGCGTCGCCCATTAACCTCGGGTTTGTCATGATTTTCCGGCTGCGTCATCGAATTGATGAGTTTATTTCGCGGTCGCCGCAAGTCTTAATCGAATTCCGATAAAAGTTCGTAAACCTCTAAACGAGAAGCGTCTATTTGTCTCCGTTTGAAAAGGAGGAGAGAAGTTTGAGGATGCGAAGATAATTTCGTTAATTGATCAAAACTTCCGATTCTCCGATAGTTTGTTCTCGCAAGAAAAATCTTCCTTCCCTTTGATTCATTTCGCTTCAGATCTGTGAGACTCGAGGAATACGGCCGCCGTTACCTTAGCAACCCTCTCCCTCTCTCTCTTCTCGCGTAAATCATCGAAGCACCCTTTTATTTTTATCTACCCGAGAGATCGCGTCCATTGTAAAACTCCCATTTTTTATCCGGTGCGGAAACGTTCAAAACCGGAATCGGGCGAGGAAAGCTTCACACCTTAATACGTCCATCCATCTATCTCCCAAAGCTCCCTTATGTTCTCCAGTCCTTATCTGCACTCTCATCATTTCACACACTCGCGTATACACACACACACGAAGCTTATCGGTCCCTTAAAAACTTCCCTCTCTCATTTCCCAACTTCCTACATTGCGGCTATTCTTCATCCGTTCTTTTCAAAGCATTTTCGTTCTTTCTCTTTCTACATCGAACTACTTGACCCATGCCTCCATCACTCCTTATCTCTCAAAGTCCACTCGCTCTTGCACTCCCATCACTTATACGCATCAAATGCAATGTTTCCACACACACATCGCTCACGCGTCAATCCTTATTCCTTTTTCCGCAGACATCGCAGAAGCTCGGTAGGAAACCACGGCCATCTTCCGTAATAGCGCTATAAAAGCGTGGAGAGGAATTCGCTCTGCTTAAAAGGGATGCAATGATGTGAGACTGGCTACATCGGAAATGATATCAATCAGGTATTGAAGGATAAGAGTTTCGCGTCGATTCGCTCAAAGTGCGGTTAATTTTTTTTGCGAGCTGTTTTTTGAGAATATTCGTGAATATCTTCTTATGGTTTTTTAGTTTTTCACCCGAAATTGCATTGATGTACGTGTACATTAGGGTTTTATATTGTGAAAATAAACATTTCATATAAACATCTAATGGAATATAAAAATCTAATAGCTTACCCTTCCTGTTTTAATTTACAAACTCTAAATTTATTATACAACATCCAAACATTTTATCATTTCGTATTTTTTAAACTACAAGTTATTAAAGTAAAGATCAAAAAAGTAGATTTTATTTACACTAAGACTTTTAAGATACAATTATATTTCTTTATCGAAAATTGAAATTCAACGGTTTTCTGTTCGCTTCAATATTTTATGCTCAATCATAAAAATTAAATATGTGTATAGCAACCTCAATCCCATATGAGTATCATTGTATGAAAGATAATTAGAACGAATGCGACATAGCGAAAACTTTTAACCTCGAATAATGTAAAATTTTAAAATACACAGGGCAATAATCTTTTGCATACTTCATTGAGCAAAATTGATTTTGTATAATCGATCTAAGTGTCAGGAAATTGTAAATTACTGACAAAATTGGAAAATATTCGCTTTAAATGAGGAAAACAATTTAAGGAATAAAAGAAGCTTGATTTGAAGTAAGTAACATATAGAATTGAAATACTTGATAATAAGTACCAGGCCATAAAACAATATAGCATTGAAATTAGAAACTTTGAGAAGGCCTTTTTATAGCATTACTTGTACATCTGCATTATTCTATTGTCCTTGAAATCTATTCAGTTTACCTCTACCGCTGGATTTAAAATCGTTCCTTTCCTCTGAGATAATAAGTTAGAGTTTCAGCACTTACACTCCGATGCTGCGAAACACCTTCATTTCATGAGATGTATTTTCCTTGTATTTCTTTCTTAATGTTATCTCTCTTCTTATGCCTTCATGCAACTTTCATTCTTTCGTCATTATCCTTCCGCATTTCCAACTCAACCTCCATTCCCTTTTTAACGTTCTCTTTTTTCCTTCCTTTCCATTTCCTTCCAGCTTTGCTCTCCTTTCCAACGCCTCGAGATTCTGTCTTCTCCAAGATCACTTTTTGAAAGTCTATCCCTACATTTTTATCCTTCACTATCTGCCTTTCTCTCCTTTGTGTTGACTCTAACCCATTCCATTCTCACTCGAAAAGCGAAGAATGCAAGAGGGATTTTTCCCCTTTTTCATTAAAAAGGACGATCTTATCTCTCTTTTGGAAAACTGGACTTCATCTCCGGCGCTGTTGATTAATGAGCCTATTAATCTCTAGAATGCGGTTTGACTGTTTGTTTGATTGGTCGGGAAGCGATCCTTACGTACTTCGCTTATCTACAGCCGGAGCGATAGAGAGAGATCTTTTATTCGAAACACACGATGTTTACACAGTCCGTACCCGAACGATATCGTTCCCGATAGTGACGCTTATTAGGGAGTAGCGTAATTGAATTAATGCGGTGTTCCGAGGAATAAAAAGTCCATCCGAAACTCGAGAGATAATTCGTGTCTCTTTCGCGGCCTTTTTTTCTTGTCGTTTCGTAACGAATGCTCTTTTCTCACGGAAGTTTCCGTGCCGCGGTCGTTACGCGCGGTATTCTTTCTGCCTTCTTTTGTTCGCGAAAAGAAGCCTTAAACTGGTCTTGGTCACGATTTAGATGCAAGGAGGCGTTGCTCTTTTTGAGGAGCACCGTGTTCTCTGTGAAGGTAATGGTGCATCTATCATCTTCGTACGAATGAAATATGGATGGCGTTTGAGGGAATCTTGAGAGATGGCTTGAAGAGAAAAAAGCTCATGTGAGAGTTAAGTGACTACTCCGATGTGCGGTTTTATTAAAAGTGACTGCCCGCGGTTTTTTTGAGCGGGGAGAAAATATTTCAAAAGAAGGGTGGGGAAGGTGCATTGATTTCACGCGGAGTACGATGTGGTTCGTCCTTCGGTATTGAAATGTGTTTTCTTTTTGGAATTTGAGGTCGGATCAATAACTGTGAGTGCTTTAGAAAATAATTCGAGAAGGAAAAACTATCCGAGAGTTTGGGAATTGAGCTGTCAGTTCGAAGTTGTCTATGATTAATTAAGACCGACTCGTACTTTAGAAATAACCTAAGTATAACAAGTATAACGAACTCACTCTGTTTAATTTATGATCAGAATAATATATATAATAATAACTTTCAAGAATAGCAAACGAAAGGTTGAACAAAGTTTTGGTTAAAATAAAAATAAAATTGATTGTATGTTGTTCTATTAATTCTATTACTATTATTCTAATATATTCTATATTCTCGTGAATTCATCAATTCAGATTGTTACGATTTTGACACTATTCGTAAAAAGACCTGAGTGAAAATCCTTGTCATTTTTTGCATTTTCGTCGGTTATTATTTATTATACATCGCTTTTCAGTACACCACAGGTGTGTGTAATTTTGTGCGGTGTACGACTCGGAACGTTCGGTATTCGTCTCTCTAAAAGAACGCGCACATTTCGTCTTTTAAGTTCCAGCGCTCGCTCTGGCTTGTAATTTGTCAGTCCAACTGAATAATTGCAGCGAACGCTTCACGGTCATATTCATTAGTAACAAAAATAGATCCATGATTTCTGCAGGAGCGTTCAAACAACAACCCATGGCTTGATTCAATATATCATTTCCGCCGAATAAATAAAGCGAAATGTAATATTTTCGGTCGTTAGGACGCAGATAATTTCGTTTTGAAATCCATTCCCGATCAGATTGCGTGCCGCGGATCGAAACTAGCACGCAACGACAGAATGATAATTCTCGTTCCGAATGCCTCATTCAGTTTCCTCCAGAAGTATTTTTACTGAGAGATTTTTTTAATTCGGAATCGGTGATTACATAAATCTTTTTTTTCATCGATTATTTTGAATGGAGTCATATCAAAATCCAGTCTTTATTTTATAAAAAGGTTCTAAAGCTTTTCATTTTTCGAAATATCCGTTAAGTATTGGTCGATTTTCACGCCTTATTATATGGAAATTTGCTGAAATTCGACTCGTATCGAAGTCTGTTTCAGTTTCCTTCCAAATGCGTTTACCAATCAATTTAGAATTATATGTTATGAGGGAATATCTCCTCGATCTTTCCAGAAAATTCAGTTGAATAGATTGAATCACTTTTCACTGTAATTATAAGAAGTATATGTATGCGTAGTAAACTTTGCTAAAACTGAATTGTCACTAGCACTGGAATATAAAACTTTTAGGGAGATATTCATTCCCAAATGGAGCAGTTTTTCATAAACGTAAATAGATATCATTAAAAAAATAAGGGACCATGAGAACTTGTTCCGATATCTATAATTAAAAATAATTTAATTCGATTTAAATGTTATATCAAATTTGATCTTGTTGCTGTGTAAACATGGTTAGTTATTATAACCAATATGATGAAAATGAATTCTACCAATGATATTCCAACATATATATCAATTCATGATTCAAAAAATCATATTGATCGGAAATATTTTATTGGAAACCTAATGAGATCCGAATAGGAAGCTAAAATGTCTATGAGTATAAAATGCTAACGTAAAAAGAATAATCTCCACTAATCAATCCATCACCTATATATAAATCAATGAAATATACAATTCAGAATTGACGTAGACGTATTAAGTTCGATGTCGAGATGCTCCAGATCTTTTCCAATTTATGACGTGCTTTTGATAATGATTACTCTTGATTCCCCAATCTGAGGCACCGCTATTGAAAGAGATTCAGACCAGTCTATCTCTGTGCTTTTATATTAATGGCTGACCAGCTGTTTGCCGAGTTAATTTAGCCGAAATGTAATTTGTCTTACAAGCCGCGATTTGCTGCGATAATACATATTGCTATTATTCATGAATGCTCCGCCAACGAAAGACTGCAAAATTATCACTGCATATGTAAAATGTGTGCTTGGAAAGGGATGTCGCAACTTCATAGTGGAATAATTAATTATAAGCTACACTTCGGTGAGATATTCATTCCTTTTTCGATATCGAAGAAATTAAGGGAATTAAATGTAACACAGATTTCGCTCTCAAAAATCGGTAGTGTTATTCTTTTACAAGAGACAGTATTTTTCATCACTGTAAGTTTTTATCGTTTTAGTCAATTGCCATTTTTTTAATCCATTGAAACACTCCGATAGAAAAACAACTCTCGTGTTTATCTTATAAGAGGAAACGATTATGGAAGATGATTTGAAGATCAGTGAGATAAATCATTTCAATTACTACGATAAATGTAAAATTCTTTTTTGATGTAAATCGATAGGGGAATATCCTGAGCATTTATACAATTAATTAACTTAATGCTCTATTGTTCCTTTAACTTTACTTTTAGTTCTACTTTAGTCTTCACTGAAATCCTGTACATATATGTTTATCATAGACATTAATTTATGTTTGGTTTCATACAATCTAGAATCTTTAGTAAATTTGCAAAGTTAGAGCTCATAAATTAAAACAATAAATTAATCTCAATAGTAAAAAGAAAAACTATATCATAACAAAATTCAAATGTACTGAAGTATGTATGTTTCTCGAAAGGAATGTTGTGTTTCTCCTAACATTCCATTTAATTACGTGAGTCAAAGCAGAAGAATTCTTATTAGCATTTGTAATGATAGAAACATTTGAGTCCTACAGTATCTAGTTCCTTCTCTAGAATAAAGACCGAGAGCTTAAGTATTAAAATACAGCAGTTTGTAATCACGGATGAATTCCTACGAGGACACTACACGTTTAATAGGAAACACTCATAAAAGATGGAGTAAACTGATAATAGAAGCGGACGGTTCAAATTTGAGCCAATCTCCAGAAAACAAGTGCAGACAACATATGGCTATCATCCAACATCAGGCATTATCTCATGAATGCGGAAAATGTCATCCCCAAGACGCGGCTAAAGGGATATAGAAGGGTCATGCTGAGGAATTCATGCTTGAAAGAGGGTAAAAGTGCGTCGAATTCGGCGAAAAATCCTCCAATATCGCAAGGCTTTTCGGCAGATATTTTTTCCTAAGGGGGGAGCCGATTCTATAAGGTTAAAAACGCCCCTTCTCATTCAACCCACGACATCCCAACTTATCGCCCTTTAGGAATTTCGGAAGAAGAGACGTTCGCGATGCTGACTCACGACCTCCGCAGACGAAATTCGGCCCTCCCTCTTCCTCCGTGGAAAGATCTCCGCCGGACCACGCCCCCTCTCCCCGTTACGTTCGCCCCATTATACCATCGCATGTTTGCCCCATCGGACGCTCCTCGACCGCCATCTCGCTAACTTATTTAGGATGCGCATTATTGACTCTGCATGCTCCACCCTTTTCGGTCGGGGTCCAAGGGTCGCGAATAATACCCCTCTCGAAAGAAGGGGCCCTCTCTGCTTGCGAAGGGTGGCTGAATGAACGAGATTTTGGGAGAATGTTTTAAAAGAAGTGCGCGCCTAGAATCCAGAAGGTGCAGCGCTCCTCCTAAAGGGAGGGGTGTGAGACAGCTGCTCTCCTCACTGGTAGAGAGTTTTATTCTTCTCTCCCCATTAAGGGATTCATATGGTCGGAATATTTAGGAGATTGGTATGTCTCTTTGAGAGATAAAGGACCGTCCATGTAAATGGGATGTTACGGCTGCAAGAGGGGTGAAGCTTCTCCGTCATCTTTTCAAAAGTGTCACCCATTTGGCAATGGGGTGCTCCTTTTAGGGAAATAATGCGTTCCTATTTTAGAACGTACTGCTCGGATTTCGACAAGGAATCCCCCGAGAGAATAGGGTGCTCTTGTTAGAGTCCCAGTGGAAATTGTTAGCAGCATTGTCGAATGATTTGCATGTTCAGTTTTCGTAATCCATAGCGTTGCGTAGTTTTCTTCGAATTGTCCTTTTTTTTAAAAATCTTATTCGCAGGGAACGTAATTGGACTCTGTGCGCAGGAGCATTACTCATGACGCATTAATAATCATATTCATCCGGGTGAATTTCAGGATTAGGATTACTTGCGCTAGATTTCCAACTCGCGCAAGGTTCGCAGCCATCATTGCTTCTTGCATAATGTTTTAGTTTGGTGCGGCGGAGATCCTTAGTCCCTTAAGTTCCTCGGATATTATGACGGAGCAGTCCTCAACCTTGATTAGCCTTCCTCAGTCCTTACTGTGAGTTTACCTCGCAAATCCCCACAGCTTACTCTCGCACAGAGTGGCATGGGCTTAAGTTCTCTTTCTACGACAACTCACTGTCCTATCCCATACACATCTTCTTAATTAGTTCAAATGGAATCCAGAATTCTCCAAATAGGAGAAGGTGGTATACTCAGAGTAGGTTTGAGGAAAACAGTACGCTACTCTTTTCCATTAACAAATTACTCAAACTTTTGCTAGATATATACAAAAGTGTATTATGCTGGAAATTCAAAAATATTTGTTCTTCGGTCATTTCTAGCAAACAATCAAATTTCAAATCATAATTACAATCTGTTTAATTGAGAGCTTCGTTACTTATGCTTAATTTTTCATTCAATTTCCAAAATTTATTTTCTATGAAGATAACATCTTCACTCAATTTCTTTCTCATATAACAATTCAGTAACCTTGGCATTGAAATACTTAAATAAGAACAAAATATCTTCCTCAAGTACGTTCAAAGCAATCTCGTTTTGTACATTATGCCCATTCGTTTGATTAAATAATTAATATATTGTATTAATTTAATTTCAATGTTTTTATTGTGATATACTTCAACTTAAAATTTTATGAACAAAATCAAATTACTACTGTATGTTCAAATAAGAGAATTATAATTCTCATATTTTCTTTTAGCTTTCATTTCTTCATTTTTTATTAAATGATCTTCTAATGTCAATTATTGCAAAAATATAACTATTAAATATTTTTATTCTAATGTTATAATATACTGAATATTCTAGTCTTTCTAAGATAAATTGTTTTTTTTTTGGTCTACCTGGGTATTTGCTAATTTCAATAAGATAGTGAGTTCTTGTATACATTTTCAGCCCTTCAGCCTTTATTTTTATCCTCTCAGCAACATAATACACTATATCGAACAGTTTATTTCTACAAATATGAATCATGTAATCTCATTCCACTAAATTATGTCCTCTTTTCCTTTGTTATTCGGTAGCTTAGTCACAAATCACGTATTCTCCGACCCAAGGAAGGCAGGCCTTAGAAAAAACACCCTTAGATGATTGCAACATTGTTGTCGAGGGAGTGTTCTGCACGCATGTCATATTCATTTAGAATGCACGCGATTCGTTCTTCCCCATTAAAGGTCCTTCGGATAAAGAAAGGTTCATCAATGAGAATGGTAGGGCGCGTATTCTGCAGGGGCCCGGTTCATAGGATTCCAGATACGGCAAGTGGATGGGTTAGCGGAGGGGGCGGTTGTCAAGGGTGACACATCTGCTTCACAGACGCAATATAGACGGGGGTGGGTTGCAGACGCGCCCGAACATTCCTCCCTCCCTTTGTCTGCCATCTCGCATTCATCTGACACCTTTCTTCCTTCACTTTACAACTTTTCCCTTTGAATATCACCCCTCTTAACCTTCAAATCTTCCTCAGCCGCCTTTCTCTTCCCACAAACCCTCCTCTTCTTGATGGGCCTTACTCGAGAATCCCACTCGTGGCTTACCTTTGTGTTATTTCGATCTATTTTGATGATCCGAATCGAAACGTTTTGTTTATCCTCGTCTACAAAAGCCGCGTCTTGTTATTTCAACTGGAGTGCGGGAGATATTTCATTTTGATGCTACGTTTTCTTCTTCCGATGAGTGTGGGGGGATCTTTTCTTTGTGGGAAACACTCCTAATTCCGTTAATCAATGGGAATTCTGGAATTCGGCCGAGTGTAGAGATTTTGCTCGTAATAACGACGCGGGGTTTAATGGAGACGAGATTCTTTGTCATACGTACGGATGCCATATTTACGGAATGAAGTCGAACGCTTGGTTTACTGTCAATTAAATGAATAGAATATTGTAATGTTTGAAATTTGTACCAGAATCATGAACTGATTCAATTTATTCCAGGAAAATTATCTTTCGCTATATAATCATGTTTTGCAATTAGTAAGATTTTTTGAACAAGCATAAGCATATAAATGTATTGAAATAAATTCAATTTGAATTCCGTCATTTATCATAATTCCTACTTTCATTCAATATGTAAAATCTATGGAAATATTTGAACTAAAATTTGTTTTACAGCGAACTTAGAGGAAAGCGTTTTTAAATAAACTTAAAATTTGAATAATATTCATTCAAAGGTTCCCGTAAGACATTTCTATTTTACGTACAGTCCACAGTCCTATTTATTAAGAAAAATTACCTCTTTGTTGTGTAGTATTTTGATATTTTCTTTTAATTTAGATTTTCCAATTTACTGCGAATTGTTAATTTGGAATTTTTACGAATTATATTAAAAATTTTTTAGTACTTTATTTCTTTTATTTGTGAAATATTTTTAAATTGAAGTATAAAAGAATTGTCAAAACCTCAATCTTATTGAATAATTTTAAGTTATGCAATTATTTTTTTAAATTTATTACTTATCATTCCATAATTAAATTAGCACGTCTTATTTCCTTGGTATTCAAATTATCATTAAATTATTTGATAAATAAAGGTGTAAATCTATACTATCTCCATTCAACATGAAAAATACGAGTTCGTGCAAAATATATGCTCAAATTTCCATATTTTAAATATTTACATTATAATTAATGGATGATTTGATTAGCTTGAGCATAATTTTGGTTATCTTCCTACGTTCTAATGTACTCGGAACCTTCCACACTAACAAACCTCTAACAAAAGGAACGTGGTTGAACTTTGCCTTTCAAGCTACTGCGCATAAAGCCGCGTTAGTAGGAGTGTAATTCGTAATGGAGGAACGTAACGAGTACTAAGGGTACAGCGGTGTTGTTCCTCGGAAACCAAGTCTTAAAGGAAGTTCATGAAACTCGTGAAATGGTTACTTGAATACGTTCCCACACTACTTAGTTGGTAGCTGCGGCTTCAAATTAGAACTCCTAAAGCTAATTTTATACGAATGAGTCCAAAACTAGTTGATTAATACGATTTATAGAGATTAAGGCGAAATTACGGTGGATCTGACCTTGAACTTCACGTCTCCGATTATCGATTGAAATGTACTTGTATGTGAAGATGGCATTGAGTCTACTAGGTCAGATGTTTTTCATTTCGAAGATGGAATATAAATAGACGGAAATCATTTCAGTTTTTAAGTGCTGTTTGGAGGTATTTTTCGTGTAATTTAATGTGCCAAAACCGTTTCTTCCGTTTTAAAAGCTATCTTTAGTAAATTTTGCATGATTACGTAATATATAGAATTAATTTTAATTCTATCTACATTTAGGTTACTATTTATTAATCTATTTATATCCCATTACCCTAGAATAACCCATTTCTAAAAAAATACGAGTTGTTAGTCAAAATTATAAAATTACGAAATTTTCAAAATAGAATCATTTCAATTAACAGAAATCTGAACTCGGTTATTTAGAATTGTATATAATAACCACATAATTACTGATAGATAGGTACT
The DNA here is from genome assembly GCA_020796165.1 of Pantala flavescens. NCBI lineage: Eukaryota > Metazoa > Arthropoda > Insecta > Odonata > Libellulidae > Pantala > Pantala flavescens. Next base: position 12,866,934 of record CM036879.1, on the reverse strand, counting down.
TGTATGGAGCTACGTTAATTTCCTCATTAACTATTTTCATATCTACAAACTCGTAAAAAAACCTTCTTTTTCGTATTTTCTTTTTAGTGGATCATTATCAGCATCTTATGATCCTCCAACATAACCCGATACCCATTTATTTATTCCTCTCTGTAAAGACCACCCCCGCAGCTCATTTCTTTTCATGCCCTCCCACAATGTTTTCCATACGTTTGAATTTCATCCCCTTTTTAATTTCCATGCTCCTTGGAAACCTGATACTCGTCCCACGCATCCTTCACATCACTCGAACTTCTTTTCCGACATCTCTTCCCCTTTGAGGCAATATTCCCTCTCGATTCCACGGAAAGAGTCGGCTGTTTTTTAACGAGTTCTCCCATTTTCTTTTCCCTTTTCTCTTTTTGGACCCTTTGGACATTAATCCCCTCGCGGTCACTTCCTTTTTAAATCCGTTCAATTCTTTAAAAAACTCCGGAAACTGCTCTGCCGTCTCCATTTTTCGTGTTATAGTGTTTCTTTCCTTTGTCTCGATGCGCCTTGTCCGAACGCCTCCTTCCTCTCCCACTGGAAACAATGGCAGAATTCCCATGGATCGCTGTTTCTTTTTTCGAATAAGTTAAAAGCTTTTCATTCTTAAGAAACGGCCTGCCTCCTCGACTTCTCTCAACTCTTCATCGTTTTTATTACCGACCCAGTTGGTCAGTCTAATTAAAACGTGCTTTTTATCCTATTCAAAAGGTTAAAAAGAACAGAGTTTTCTTATTGCATTAATAAGCTGTTTATTACTCTTTGTGTCGCGAGCCTTTTTTATTACGAGACTCATTGTTCGTTTATTAACTGATAAGACGACGGAGTTTTGTAGGAAAACTGCTTGATACTCTGGCATCGATTATTCTTTATCTTCTTCTCTTCTTTTCGAATGGAATCTTTTTCACCGGTCCTTTCGATATTTTAACGTAATTAATCAAAAGTTCGAAAGGAGCGGAAGACGAAGATGCTGATCAACGAGGTTGCTTTTTCATTAGGGCTCTTCACAAAGAACCTTCCCTTTCACCAATTGTGTTGCTGAAGGACGCGAAAATTTTCGGGACCCGTGTAACAACTTAATGTAGATGAGAGGGTTTGTCTCTTGATTGCCCTCTTGCATTAGTCGTTTCATTATCGGGTTTTAAAATTTTTACATTATTAGGAAACTTTGGTGATCGATTTAATCGAATCGATTACCAAATCGATTCAATTGCATTCGATTAATTCGAACTAATCGATTTAGTTCGATATTGGTCTTTGCGAAACGTGTTGGAGAAGTAGAGTTTATTTATTGATTAGCTAGTCTATCTATTCCTGAGTATACGTAAAGTAATTACGTATAATAATTTACGTAGTTACATTACGAATAATGATAATCGGATTACTGAATATATGTAATATAACTCAAAATGCTTTAAAAAGATTCTTTAAAAATTTAAAAATAAGAAATTTTATAAGGAATTGGATGCATAGATATCTTATATTAAAGAAGATTAATTTATTTCGTAGTTTAAGTATTTCGTTATATAAGTTAACCTTATATTTATCAAGGTCAAGAAAAGTCGTTTCATATACTCTATCTCATTCTCTCATCCCGAGAAAAAGGGATTTCATCGTAAAAGAAGGCAAGTGTCGTAACCGTCAGCTTGATTTGTGAAAGTCCTTTGAGTGACGTACTTACAAAGTAAATTTCTCCAATATATTTGATGCAAGCGTCGATCCCTTTCGTTTTGATCTCTCCCTTTCATCTCGTTCTCCCATACCCATCGCCCCAACATTCCGGCACTCCTAAAAATTAATATTCATTTTCTTTTTTTTTGTCATTTCACCGAAACCATTTCCTTTTCAAGTTTTAATAATCTAAAAGTTCCACTAACTGCTCTTCTCTCTTCCTTCCTCTTCCCTCTTCCAAAAGTTACTCATTTTATACCACAAAGCGAAAATTCTTTCCTCGGGCCAACTTTCTTCTACGTTCTATTTCTTTTTTTGCATCATTAGGAGAAAAACTATCACGTTCACATTAACGTCTTGAAATCCCAACAAACTGAATGAATGAAAATGAAACGTTGACTTTCATGGACAGTTGAGTGTACAAGTGCAAAAGCGATTTTATAGCGAATCTTTTTGCAAGGTCATTGTAGCCATTTCATTATGCGGTTATGTAATTTTGACTCGCAAAACTACATTTTTACATCCGTATTCGCTACGTAATCGATACACTTGTGTAGGGATTAATGTTTATTAATATGTAAATATAATCTTTATATAAAAGCAGGAAAGTTTATTAATTTATTTTCATACATAAGTAATAAATCGTAAATTTATGGATGTTATACCTAAGTATTGGTATCACATATTTAAATGGCTGACTATACCTGGATTGTTTCAGTATGATTTTTTTCTGTACTGTGATCTGTCCTTTTTCAATCCTTATGATGTGAGCACGCAATATATAAATATAGTTTAAATGATATAATTCAACTTAAAACCTCCCCATAAAATAAATTAATACGCTTCATTTTGATAATTTTGAGAAGAAGTTACTCATTTACAGAGTTCATAAATTTGAGGTTTTAATTCTTAAAGCAATGGGCCATGCAATTTAATAGCAGAAATCTCTGGTGAATTGGAACGGGCAAAATGAGAAGTGATGTAATTACATAATCCTCGTCTCAAAGAGAAAGACTTATACGAGCGGATCACGCTCGTACAATGTTAGCATAATGACCTTACAGTTTTTTCATTCGAATGTAGACGAACGAAAATTAATGCCATTATTCAATCTCATACGTGCTTCACTGTTATTAATATTATTACATGCATTAGCTACGCCGAGATTAAACTCCCTTGCGATGCGTTTAAAGTGGAATTATTATTTTAGTTACAATACTCGAGTGTGTATTTAACTATATTCTGTGGAACGTATATCGACAAACGTGCCAATAACCCAGCTTTGACACAGCATGACTTTTTTTACGTTACCAGCGCAATATTCACTGACCTTACTTTGGGCGAAATCTCTGGAATCGTTTCTAAAATCGATACACCGGAAAAGCTTTAAGCTTATTCATAAACCTTTAGTTTGCGGGCGATGTAAAAGACGAAAATTACAAAAACCATTAACAACAGCTTTTGCTCCTTTTATGTTGGGGCGCCAGTGCATTTGTGACATTCCCGAACGCCCCCATTAATCGGCGGAAAAAATGCTAATTAAAAGGATCGCGCGGAATCCTTTCATCTCCACTCGAATGTCTGCACCTGTACATATTAAGCCTTCCAAAGGTAATAGTCGAACCGCAAACTCACTTTGTGAATTCCATCCGAGCGCCATTAACGGAGAATCCCTCCGTACTACCGCACTCCCTTTCCGACCAGGAAATCGCTTTTATTCCGAAAAAAAAAAGAAGAAAAGTATCGCCCAAAATTATTACCGTTTCTAAAAATGGGATTGGCTTTGCCGAGATTGCGTGACTACCTTTTCGGAACATTGCTTTATAAAACGGGTGGAATCTCGTGCGACCGCACGGAGTTTCTACTCGTTTTACACGTCGCAATCAGCCGTATAAAATACGTAAACGTGTCGCGCGGATTCTTCGCTTTTCAGAACGTCCTCTCTCTCCAGCGAGGTTCCTTTTTGACCCTGTCACAAAACCCACCCTCGTCATATTTTCAATCCCACCTCCATTTCCTTCTTAAGGAATTCATTTCCGGAAGATGGTATTAAAGGGCTTTCTTGGTGGAAAGTGCCGCTACGATAAAAGACATTCAAATTCGCCTCCTACTCGACTTTCCCACGGATTAAATAAAGGTAACTTAATTTTTTCGAGAGGTTTTGACAGTAGTCGATTCATGCAGTGTTCCGGGAGGTTTTTGTTACGAGAGAAAAGTACTAGTCGAAGGTTTAATATTCTGTAGTGTTCTATCGACGAGATTGTGCTGTTTTTCTCGCTACGAATATGTATCATCCTAATCCACGATACTTGTGAGCATAATCGTGTATTAGAGTGGACGCGAAATATTCCGTGACTAGTTTCCACGAACAGCTGCATGACGGACATTTTACGCGAACATTTGCTCGTTAATACATTTGCATTTGAATCAGTTCCGGGAAAGGTTATCCGCGACTTAACAAAGTAATTTTGAATCAGTGAAACGGAAAGCTTAAATATGAAGGAATTTGTTTTTTTTTTTATTAAAAGTAGGACTTCATCTTTTTTTCCTTTTTAATTAATGCTTTGATTTTTTCGTTCCTCTGTGTGCTATATATTGACCCATCAGCCACGTGATCGAGATTCTAAATTTTCCTCAAAATCGAAAATGAAGTATTAAAATAAATATATTTATAAATTGATTAATAGATTGATATTATAAAATATGAGATATAATGTATCGTGTAAAACCAAGCCTCATCCAATTAATGTAATAAGAATTTTTATGGGTTATTTTTAAGGATTGTCATGCAATTTCAAAATACATTAGATGATATTATAATGTGGACTATTGTGTTTAGATTTCCTTGTATAAAATACTTGGAATTTGTACTCTTCATATTAATAATATAGGAGGTGATTAAGCAATAATTTTGTTGATAAGGAGGGAATTGTAACATTTACGAGTAAAGGTGCGCTTGCTTACAGCAAGCAATCGAAAAATATATCTTTTAATAAAACGTAACAATTTACGAAAGATTATTCGGATAAGTCATGCTAAGAAAAGGACATTTTCGCAGCGGACAATGCAGTGAATTCGATTTCCCATGCATTTCTTACGGCAATATTATTCCCGCCCCGGCGTCGAACCAAGGCTATCTTACGAATATCACTGTCATTTATCGCTTATGTACGATTACCTTTATAAGAACCCAGAATTTCAAAAGGAATTTCATTCAGGAAGTACCTTAAAATGAGTCCTTAATTCCCTTTGCATTTTTTAAACGGGAAAAATCGAGTTTACGGGACGCTCTGGAATCGAACCCGTGACACCTAGGCACGAGTTGATCTTTTCAAGGTACAATATATACGTCTCTATTTGTATTGAAAGTTTAAACGATCTATGTATCATATTAGAAGAGATACGATTTTTCAAATTTTGAGAATATTTAACCTCCTGGCATCGAACCCATGACCCGCTGAGCGTGAAATATTACATTATCCCGGAGATATTTATATTAATAATAGCTGCACGTAATCTTATTCTTCTAGCTTAATGGGAAGTATTTTTAAAATTATTTGAAAAACGGCCCCATGCATTCTTAACGGGGAAATCGAGATTACGGGACGCTCTGGAATCGAACCCGTGACACGTAGGCAACTGTTGATTTTTTACAAAGTACATTTTATACGTATCTATACGTGTAAAAATTTTGAATGATCTATATTTCATATTTATAGAGCTACGATTTTTCAAAATCCGAAAGTATTTCACCTCCTGGCATCGAACCCATTACCAGTTGGACGTAAGCAATAGCATTTTTCCGTAGATATGTATTGTAGCAATAGCTACATGAAATCTTATGCTTCTAGCTTAATGGGAAGTATTTTTAAAATCATTTGAAAAACGGCCCAATGCATTCTTAATGGGGAAAATCGATTTTTGGGGCCTCCTAGAATCGAACCCATGATAGGTAGGGTCGGTTTCCCAATTTTTCCTAGGTGAGATTTAGTTGGCCATTACGGAAAAAAATCGGCGGCTCCGTGGCCCAAGCGGTTTGGGCCTGACATTAATATCCTATATATATATATATATCCCCCCGAAGTATCTATATGTAATAGAATAATATATATATACGAGTAAAGGTGCGCTTGCTTACAGCAAGCAATGTAATAATATATATTTTAATAATAGTGAAAATTTTTCGGTATATTATTCTGAAAGACCATTCTAAACGTAAAGTAAAGGGCGTTTTCGCAGCGAGCAATGCATTGATTCCAATTTCCCAACCATTTCTTATTGCAGCATTATTACCGCCCTGGCATATAACCAAGGACTCCAACGAAACACGCTGTCATTATTGGCTTGAGTATGATTGACTTTATAAATATTCCGAATATCAAAAGGAAATTCATTCAGGTAGTACTTCAAAATGTGTCCTAAATTCCCTATGCATTTCTTACGAAGGTTCGCCCCCTAGAATCGAACCAACGACCTTTTACGATAGTCTTAGGATAGCTTTTATATGAGAATGGTCCCCTTAATGGCTGTGTGAAATTTTGAACCTCTGCGCGGTTGGGAAGTGTCATAAAAAGCCTTCGGAAATATGACCAATGTATTTTAAACGGGAAAAATCCAGATTACGGGTCACTCTGGAATCGAACCCGTGATACATAGGCAAGTGCTGATTTTTTTCTAATTACATTTTGTATGTATGTATATTTGTAGAAGGTTTGAATGATCTATGTGAGATATTAAGGCAGCTACGATTTTTCAAAATCTGAAAATATTTCACCTCTTGGCATCGAACCCAGGACCGATTGTACGTAAAATACTATATTTTTCCGTAGACATATACATTAGCAATAGCCACATGAAATCTTAGTCTTTTAACTTAAAGGAAAGTATTTTTAAAATTATTTGAAAAATGGCCCCATGCATTCCTAACGGGGAAAATCGAGATTACGGGACGCTCTGGAATCGAAACCGTGACACATAGGCAACTGTTGATTTTTTTCAAAGTACATTTTATATGTATCTATTTGTTTAAAAAGTGTGAATGATCTAAGTGTCATATTAAGGAAGCTAGGATTTTTTAAATTTCGAAAATATTTCACCTCCTGGCATCGAACCCAGGACCGGTTGGACGTAAGCGATAGCATTTTTCCGTAGATATATATAGAAGCAATAGCTACATGAAATCTTATCCTTCTAGGTTAATGGGAAGTATTTTTAAAATCATTTGAAAAACGGCCCAATGCATTCTTAATGGGGAAAATCGATTTTTGGGGCCTCCTAGAATCGAACCCATGATAGGTGGGGTCGGTTTCCCAATTTTTCCTAGGTGAGATTTCGTTGGCCATTACGGAAAAAAATCGGCGGCTCCGTGGCCAAAGCGGTTTGGGCCTGACATTAATATCCTATATATATATATATATATATATGTTATATATATCCCCCCGAAGCGTCTATATATAATAGATATATATATATACGAGTAAAGGTGCGCTTGCTTACAGCAAGCAATGCAATAATTTATCGTTAGTGAATAATAAAATTTTTCGAAAGATTACTTTGCTCAATCGTTGCTAGACATAAAGTAAAGGGCATTAACGCAGCTGAAAATGCACTGAATACGAATTCTTTCGGCAGCTAAAATCCCGCCCCGGCGTCGAACCAAGGTCATCCTGCTAAAATTACTGTAATCTTTCGCTTGAGTATGGTGGACTTTATAAACACCCCGAATTGCAAAAGGAAATTCATTCAGGAAGTACATTAAAATGAGTCCTAAATTCCCTATGTATTTCACATGGAGAATTAATTAACGCCCCCTAGCATCGAACCAACGACCTTTTACGACTATCTTAGGATAGCTTTTATATGAGAACTCTCCCTTTAATGGCTTTGTGAAATTTTGAACCTCTGCGCGGTTGGGAAGTGTTGTAAAAAGCATTCGGAAATATGGCCAATGTATTTTAAACGGGAAAAATCGAGATTACGGGACGCTCTGGAATCGAACCCGTGACACATAGGCCAGTGTTGATTTTTTTCTAATTACATTTTGTATGTATCTATATTTGCAGAAGGTTTGAATGATCTTTGTTTGATATTAAGGGAGCTACGATTTTTCAAAATCTGAAAATATTTCACCTCCTGGCGTCGAACCCAGGACCGATTGTACGTAAAAAACTACATTTTTCCGTAGACATATATATAAGCAATAGCTACATGAAATCTTATTCTTTTAACTTAATGGGAAGTATTTTTAAAATTATTTGAAAAACCGCCCCATGCATTCTGAATGGGGAAAATCGATTTTTGGGGCCTTCTAGAATCGAACCCATTATAGGTAGGGTCGGTTTCCCAATTTTTCCTGAGTGAGATTTAGTTGGCCATTACGTAAAAAAATCGGCGGCTCCGTGGCCAAAGCGGTTTGGGCCTGACATTAATATCCTATATATATATATATATATATGTTATATATATCCCCCCGAAGCGTCTATATATAATAGATATATATATATATCCCCCCGAAGTATCTATATGTAATAGATATTTCGTTGGTTCATTAATACATATTTATAATTATATTTTCCCTATTTCGAAGTCGTATATTAATTTAGAAACTATCATTAAACATTTGAAAAAGAGAAACCGGTTAAATACAAATTGCTTATAGCATATTAATCACCAGAATATTGGTCGAAAGAAAAATATATTTTGAACGATAAGTTGGAGAAATTTAATTTTATTTACTGATGGGTCATGAGGTCACGAATAAATTGTAGATTGATTTTCGGTACGAGAGAATAGCTGCATAGACGAACCATTTTAGTCGCTTACTATTGTTCACTAATGTTCTTATTTCGTATTCACGAAGGGATGACAGACATGGATTAAAGTCGGTATAGAACTGTAATAGAACCAATATCTCCAAATTGACAATCGATGTCTCTTTCCATTACGTTGTCTTGCCGGATGAAATTAGCGAAATAGAACCATCAACCTGCATTCATTGAATCTCTCTTGGAATACCTTTTGCATAAAATATTATTTTAGTGACCTTTGCAATTTTTTGATGGAAAAGGATGATTGAATTCTATTTTTCTATTGTAATCCAATAACGCGCGAATATCTAGACTGTATCGTTTACTATCTACATAACCATAAAAACAAAATCGAATACCGTAGTATTGAGATTTAAAATATCAAACGATTTCTGCGTTATCTTTGAAAATGCCCATGAGAGATTGATATCCTCTCATATATGAACTTACTATAATAAAACCAAAGCGATATGAAATGCCTAAATAAACGCTGTCATTCTTGACGGCTCGGTGCCCTAGTTGTTCTTATATTGGCCCAGTTTCCGAATGCCGGAATACTGAATGCGTTAACTGCGTGTTATGAAACTTTTCGTGTTTGGAAATCATAAGTGGTTGGAGTCAAAATGAAATTTCGCCTCCCTTGCTATTCGTTTATCCCAGTAGTTCAAGACGTGCATAACTAAGCAGTCATCAACGAGCAACTATGCATGGAGTTCTCATAAATGAACCGCGAAAGAAACTTTGCGCGCCGAATGATATGAATATTCAGTCGAAAGGCTAGTAAAAATATCGCTTCAACTGGAAGTAGAAGTGGGAAATAGAGATCGATTTTAGAGGCCGTGACGAATGCAGGAGTTCATCTCACCGTGATACAAATGCTTTGGCTTTAAATAAGGCAACGTTGTCGAAAATAGTTAGAAAGCTTGAGAGAAAAAATTCTGAACATGTTTGAAATATAAATCGGTCGCTAAAGTTTAATATCAGAATTGTATTTGATTGATCTTCTGGCTAAATATTTGGAATAGTCAACTATTAGGGTATTATTAGTAGATCGATACGTTATTGGCAACGTAAGAGGTTATTGTTTATTTTAAGTTGGATAGCTTTAAAGGAATTTCGTTAGGTCATTCGTCTTTTACATTTAAGGGTAATAGCTTGTTTGAATATCTAAAATTTCATAGGAAATCCGTACTTAAAAATGTTCTCAAATAGTACTTTACGACCTATTTTACAACATAATACTTAAATACTTACTTACTCATTACGCCTCAAATACTTTATGGACCAATATACATTCCATTACCTAAATTTTGGGCAGGAAATGACAATATAATTGTTTAAATTATCATAATATTGATTAATATTTATGCGCAACTTAAGAAAAAATTAACGAAATGTTAGCAGGTATCATAACTCATTAAATCGAGTCTTTAATTGTTAATTCATGTTGCCGAGCAGACGAGCCATAGTGAAGGTCATATTACATTTTTCTTAGTCGTAGCGCAGTATTTTTTGTTAAAGTGAATCGACGTAATACGTTTGTGAAGTTACAAATTTGAACATTCTATATTTCATTCCAAGGTCAAAGTTGTTATTTTAGGTTTAAGTTTAGATGCATGTATACATAAGACCAAAAGTTCATTATATTCCTTATATTTTACGTCAGCTTTTTAAGGACGTCCTCAAGAGAATATGCGCTCCATTATTATTTCACGAATACGAGGGAATAAAACAAAACGTAACGCTCTCATGAGAATAAAATTCGCGCTAGCGTCGGTGTCATTATACATTATGTATCTTAAGCAAAAAACAGGCGCTTTACAATATCTACATACAAAGAGAGGGCACGCAAGAGCTGGATATGAAATTGGAGCAGAGACGCGTACCGAATCTCTCGTATCTTATCACAAGATCTTCGCATCCTTCCTTCTGCTCCTTTTAACATACATCTTCTTCGGTTTCCAATCTTTTTATTCCCTTTATCAGCGAGGGAACGAGGGAGAATTCCGAAAAAGAAAACGTGGAGATGAGAAGGAGAGATACAGAAGAGTATCTCCAGGAGGATAGCTTCCCCGAAAACTTCTCCCTCGCTCATAATCTATTCTGAGTCGTAAGTACACATTCGTCTCGGTAGGGGGTTCCTTTTCCCTAATTTTCGTAAAAATTTTATCCCTTGTGCCGTTCCTTTGCGTTTTGGTTACGTCACTGATACCATCTTCACTTTCCATATCCGAGCTTCTTTCCTTTTATTCCGAAAATATCTTTTTTTTTATTTTTGGTTCCCTTCTCTTTTGACTTTGTATCATCCCTCGTAAGGGATGGTACTGATTTTCGAGTTAACGACTAATAAATGTGAATAATTAATGGGATTGGGGAATGGACGTCAAAAATGATTTAATGAGGGGTAATTGTTTGAAGGAAGTCCCTGTGAATGACGGAATGGTAGGTAAATTTCCTTAAGTTTTCCTTATTGGTCTACGCCCAAGAAATGTCAGAGGGCAAAGGGATTGGGAAAAGGCTATGACGTCGGGAATATAACCATAGGTTTTAACCGCTTTCCCTCCCTCCATTTTTATCTCATAGCTTAGTTCATTCCGATATTATGGACAGTTTTAAGTAAAGAGGGGTTGGGCTCAGACCAACTGGCACCGGCTACGGAAATAGGTTTCATCTAGGAAACTAATTTGCAAAAGTATCGGGTGATTAAGTCGATTACGTTTAGTTTCACATAACACGAAATGAGACTGTTTTCGTATTGGTAAATCATTCTTTAAAGTTTTTTAAATTGGATAAATCAGAGATCAATACCCAGTATATTCAGATTTTATACCTTTAATTATTATTATTATTATTGAACAACAATTGCTTGATAAGATTCGCTTTCATTTAAAATTAACTAAATTAATATAATAGAAGATGAATTTCTACTAAATAAAAGTGTACGAGGCTAGAAGCTAAATTAAGAATCTACTTAGTTCAATTATAAATTTTCTCCACCGAAAACAGAAGAACAGACCAATTTAAGATATAATAATTCGAAATTATGTTCGTTGAACTTTATTTTCTCTTTTGATTTATTTGTGGTTGTGATATCGGAAATTCAAATATCGGAACTTTATGTCTTTTGATGTGTTAGTTAGCTGTCCTTATTACGTAATGCGAAACTTCCTCCAGAAAACTACTTAAAATGTAGTAAACTGTTAGGGAACCAACAAGGTGGTGAACATTATAAATTAACTTTATACGAAATCCTTGTTCGTAAGTTGCACTAATTACCCAATAAAAATGTCGTATTTGTAGCGACTTGGAGATATTATTTGGATAGATATATATTTTGGATAGATATATATATATAAGCTTGAATGAGATCGAATGCTAACAAAAAAAGAAATCCTTGGAATTTCATATTTAATATGTAGCGATTGTCGATATTATCTTCTTGGGATTTATCTCCTACATTTATTTATAATTCAAACTTATGTACTCATAACAAATATCTTTTAAAAGTATTTCTATTTCAGTTAACATCACTTTCAACCATTTTTGTTTTGTAAATTTCGGTTGACACACACACACACATGAATATATATATATATATACAATATTTATAGTTTTAGAAATTCTTTGTATAACGTTGAAATAAGTTACTTCAACATATTTGACAAAATATAACTCAGTAAATTTCCATAGATAAATTTGTTATTGCTATTGTTCGACCGGTTTCGTCAGCGAGCTGACATCTTCAGGTACAATTAAAGAAAATACATTTCCAATTTCCACTAAATTAAGCCTGATAATATTAATTTTTTAAAGTTATCTCGAAATGGAATTAAATTTGAATCATCAATAAGTTATTTTTACATGAGGTTTAACCTGCGTTTATATACATGTGACGTTAACGAGATATGAGAAAAATATATGTAATGATAAAAAACGGAATTGATACTAAACTACCTACGAGATATGAGAAACATTTTTAATGATAAAAAATAGAATCGATACTTACGTATACGAATATCGCATCCGATACGATATAGATCAGCGCCCTCTATAGATAGTACGTCAATGGATCCTGTCATTTCCAAACCCATCAGCGCCAGCGCGGAATTCGGCGTAATTTAAAAACGGGACGACGGGATCGTCATTCTCATGCATATTCGAGCTCGCATTACGACGAATTACGGCGTTTGTGAAGGATATGGGACAATTTAACGCCCTCAATACAACACCTTATCGGAATCTTAATGGGCCTTTATAGGCGATGGCACTCGACTCTCACCTCACGCTCCGGGCGACATTTATCCTCCGATGCCCCGTCCTCCCGCGATCATATTTCCCGTCCGCTTAGAGATCCACGCATTTGTATCCGAACTTTCAATTTCGAAGGGGGAAAGATAGACGGCTAGATGGCGGACGGGGGCGAGTCAGTGGGATGCGGTTTCAGTAGTGCAACGAAGCCAATCAATTCCCACACCCGAGGCTCATCCATCATTATGGCACATGATGCGATGAGTTAAAGGGGCGGCGCGAATAGGAATTCGCCTCTCTTTCCCGTATCGATTCCACGCGAAACTCCAGATCCCCATTCATCGGAAACATAACTCTCTTCTCCGAAGCTTGAATTGCGATTGCCTCGCTCTTCCCGTAACACCGTTCTTTATATTTCCCAAACACTATCACGGCTACGAGAACGCATTTTATATTCCGCGAATTTTTCATTCCTCCCGTGCGGACGTGTTATTTACCCCGAGGATGGATAAATTTCTGAACGAAGGGCTTCGTCGATTCGCGGATGTTACGTCGTTTGTTTTGATTTTCGGTCCGGGGTGGATTATCTGATAAATTGTGGCCTAATGGAGGATTGATTGGGTTCTTAGGCGGTGCGAACAGGGTCTTTGGTGTGGAAATAGAGAAGAGATGAGGGTGTCTCTGTGTGATGAATACGGTTTCTTTTTATGTTTGACAGTTTTTGTTTGATGTTTAAAAAATCATGTTCTGGGATTGCGGTTGTGATATGGGGATTGTTTTGTTTTTGATTGTATATTATCTTGCTTTGAAGTATTGTTTATTAAGGAAACTTCGATTTTTGGAAGGAATGGATTCAGTTTACGTCAATGCATTGCTTCATTCCAGGATGTAAATGTTTAGTGTTTTGTTCGAAAGTTGTTCTTTTATTTAATATCGATGAAGCTTTATGAAAAATATTTATATTATACTGTGTAAATTAAACCTTTAGCAACGCTATTTTTAGAAGGAAACGGTTAAGAAGTTCCTATTTTGCGTTTTCTAGGCACAGGAAATTCTTTCAGACACGGCTAATATAAATATGTGTCAAATTATTTTACAATTCACTATAGTTATCTCTAATATATGAAACTAAAATAGACTCTGTGTTAGGTAATTTAAAACATAATTTAGAGTAATTCATTCTTTCATTTATAAGATATGGCCAAGATAATGTTTGTACAAATATCTAAAGAAATTAGAAAGTTAGCTATAAGATCAAAGAATATAATAATATTGTGAATGCTAGGAACGTACTTTTTATAAAGTTTCATAAAAGTTGATGTATTTTTTAGGAGTTATCTTTAAAGTTTTCTTTAAGAAAGTTCTACGAAATTAAGCTTTTACTCAATCGAGAGATGATTTACTAACATTTCCTGGCTAAACAACTTTCCTTATTTTATTAGCACTTAATTTTTATATAAATTCTTGTATATTTTATTTGGCTTTGTTTCTCATTATACGATTTATTCTCCCTTGTATTTCTTTCTTAATTTCCGTATATATTCTTTAGTCCTATCCATTCATCTTAATAACCCATTCATACCCTTTCGAATGAAATAAGTCTCGGAAATAATATATATATTAAATTATATATATATATAAATCCTCGCAAGGGAACTTTACTAAGAATCACCTACCGGTCAAAAAACAACAGTATTTTTTCCGAAAGAGAAGCAATTATTCTTTAATTAACTAACAATCTTTCCTCAGAGACAAACTGTCCGCTTTCTTCCTCCTAGCAACGGATGGAAAGCGGAAGATTTTTTGACATGGTTATTAAAGCACGAATGATTTCCGCCTGTGCAAAATTTCATTAAGAAAATTTCTCATTTCGAATCAGCAACCCGAGTTAGTAACTAAAGGAAACGACGAACAAATATGCGAAAACTACCGCAAAGAAAGATTGCAAATAGTGACTCGTAAATATATCCTAATGGGCTTTGGGGATACATTTTTTCCCCGAACTAATCCCGCATTCATTAACACTTGCGGAAGTATTAGTAAAGGCAAAGACAGATGACCTAGAGAGACGAGGAAAATTCACACTTTTATAACTCGGTATAAAATACGAAAATGACATTTTTTTTTCAAAAATTTTATTTAATTGCGTTTTTGGGCGAATCGAGAGAAAAGGTATTCTTAGAAACGTCTTGGAATTAAGCTCCTCGACATTTTTAATTCATCAAATAAAGACCTCGTCATCTGCGGAGAGAGCCATATCAATAATGGAATACATCGAATTTGCCATCGCTCAGACTTCGCGCGCAGTAATTCCCTATTCTATCACCGAAGGATACTTGTTTAGGGGAGCCTTTGTGTTCAGGTCAGACATAGCAATTTGATAGAAAGGCGAAATGTAATTTCCTCCCGGCGCTTCGCTCCATGCATTAAGAAACCCTTTTTGGGATAGCCTCTCTTTTTTCAGCAAACACCATTTTTCTGTTTCCCACCTTCTGCCTCATCCTTCTACCCCTTCCTTTTGTTCTCTCCCAAACAACTTCCCTCCCTCGGGCATACGCGAGTTTGTGTAGTAGCGCTCTTGTGTTTAGGTTACCGGTCCGAAGACTTCTCCATCACGGACTGCGACGAAGTTAAACCGAGACGTTACGATTGCCTGTCATACGGAGATGGCCCGTAATTGCATTCTCGGTAATTGAATGCCGTTAAATGTTTTGGTCATTTTAATCCGCCAGGGAGAAACGGGCATGTTCGCGTATTGTCCGTTGCCATAACGACGTTATTGTATATATTATGTTTTTTTCGTAATCATACGACGCTATTCGAGTAAATTAACCCATTTTGTTATTCCAAACGCAATATCCAATGGAGTGACTAAAATAAGGTTTCGGCGAGTTTTCGATACGCGAATATTTTTGCTCCGTTAGTAGGCCATTCTCATTAAGGGTATCGGGCAAAAATGCTGTTGATTTAAAGGCGAACGGTCAAAAATTTCGATTTTTTCTTGTCACTGGTTGTTTTGATCGATCGATTTTTTCATTTACGTAACACACATTTGATATTAAATTTATGCGTAAATATTTCGCTGTTTTGGGAAGTTTTGAAATTTAAACAACGAATGATGAGTGAGAGAGACAGTGGAGGAAGCGACGGGTTAATTAAACGAAAAGTGTTTCTTTTTCCGGGAGAAAAAGACCTTCAAAAAGGGTAAAAGGATTCATTTGCATTTTTACGCAACTCATTCAGTCCTAGTTATTTGAGAAAATAGCGGAAAGCGGAAGTGTCGCCTCCAAGTGTTGATTTAAAGAGTATGGACTCGAATTTGCTGAATTCTAAATATATCGTTTCTATTTCTCTAGAAAAAGGATTGTTTAATATTCAGTAAATTCAAACAAGCTAGTTTACACGTAATTTATGAATGTAAATATCTATCTAAATATTGCAAAATTTTCCTCGTATCGCATCCAATCGCGAACTGATT
This sequence comes from Pantala flavescens, assembly GCA_020796165.1. Taxonomy (NCBI): domain Eukaryota; kingdom Metazoa; phylum Arthropoda; class Insecta; order Odonata; family Libellulidae; genus Pantala; species Pantala flavescens. Next base: position 12,850,704 of record CM036879.1, on the reverse strand, counting down.
TTTGATTCGTATGAATTGGTTACTACATGCTCTCAATTTAAAATACTGAGTGCATTTTAAGCGTGGGAAAAGAATAAGGTTAAAATTAGAGAGGATGAAATTTAATTTTTTATATGGATATAAAGTATATTGCTAACAACTAATAAGTAGGAAAATCCATTATTTTTCCTTGTATCTTAAAATATATAAATTGAATCAATGCTACAGACTCCACGTGTAGGACCTTTGGAACCCGTCCGGGAAATTCAAGGAAACAAAATGTTCATATTCACAAGATAATAAAATAACTCTGGCTATACCTTACGAAACATACGATGTTCAGTGTAAACAAAAAATATTATCTGAGTCCAAGAAATAAACTCAATATTCGATGGGCAACGAGGAAACTGCACATGCTTTAGGCTAAGGAGTTGTGGATGAGAATGAGGAAGATTATTTAAAGAGGTCCCTTTTAATTTTGTCCTCTATTTTATATATGAAATAACTTGCTTTGTTTATGTTCCAATAGGAATATTGTAGAAGAATGGGCGTGAAATAGAACTATTCGTATACAGGCCAAACATAATGGTTGCCTTTATAATTTTTCGTGTGATAACTGAAGTGTTGTGTTGATCTTCACGGTATGATAAATTAATTACTGATCTAATAATGGGAAGGAGGAAGTTTATTCTCGGTAGATCAATAAACAACCTAAGTATAAATATTACTTTTTGGTTTTGAATTAAATTATTGTTTTTAATTGTTTTGTTTTAAAATGAATGTAGCCAGAGACGTCGGTAAATTATATCGATACCCAAGAGATGCTAGCAATAGAGGATAATAAATCATCTCTAGAACAAGGATTCTGTGTGTAGATCATCAATCGTGGTTTAGCTGTTTCCAGCCGTGTTCTGAGATATCGTCATCTACTTCTAGGCCTTCAGGTGATCGACTCTCATTACAAAAGTGATTTGTATCTTGTGCTCGATGCCAAACATCGATGGCGTCATCATTTTGATTCACTTGTCGGATTAAATGTCACGAGTGAACGCTCTTCTGTTCCATTAGCGGGACCTATTTGTTCGGATACATTAAGTGCTTCGTCGATTGATGTAAATCTCTGGAAATAGGCGTGGAATTTCCCTTCGCATACGTGTCGAGAATTGAGTCGCTATCTTAATTTTCGTCACTCTAGCTCGGCAATTATTTTATTGCTCCGCGCGGACTGATCCGTTACGCAAAAGCGATCCAATGAAGAGATTAGCGTATGTGATTTCGTGGGATTGATTTACAGTTTGCCTTAAGTAGGCACTTGATTCACTCCGTATTTTCGGTGATTATCGGGATATAAGTTGTCAACTTGATTGAATTTCACATCGTAATACTACGTGGAAAAGGTTTTTAAAGAGGTCCCGTGCAACTGTGTTAACCCAATTAGATTGAAGGAGTTGTAAAGAAGTTTGATTAACATATCTAGAACGGTGAATTAAGCAATGAATTATTTGTTTTATTTGTAGAATATTAAATTAAAATATAAATGTGTGTCTAATATTTGTTGTTTTTAATCCTTAAGAGTGACCGTTATGAAAACGCTTTCAGCTCATTAATTCATTTAAGTTTAATAATATAAGATCAACTACTTACTGCGATGATGATCTATGCACTTTAATACCCATCATTTATTATCTTACAAAAATTTGATTGTAAGTGCTCGCTTACTGGTTGTAATAATTCGAAAGAAAAACAAATACATTTTTTTGATATTCATAATTCATTGTAATATTTATTTTTTATATCATACTTTTATTTTTGTATATCATACTATCATTTTTTTATTTTTGAAAATATTTAAATGGATCAATTATATTCAGTCTAAAATATTAGTCTACATTTAGACATCGATGAAACGCTTTCCCGCAAAATCTGTGACATAGCCACCAAAAATATGAATAAAAAATCCAGATAGATACTTTAAATCCTACAATATTCCTTTAGAGGAACACTGAAGCTGACATATTGCTTTGGTTTGATGAAATAAACTCTTCTCAATGTACTCTAATTCCCATAATGTTGAATATATATGTAAGTAATTGAATATGAATTGGATTCCGAGCCCCGAAGTACAAAATCTTAGGCCACTTTGACGTTGACTTGAATACGAATTAATTGGGAAGGATTGGAGTGCAGATGGCTGATGATTTCCGGCAAGAGCTCCTTATCGCCATGGCCACTTTAGAGCGGTGTGCCGAAGGAGTCTTCTCCCCGCAACACTTTGTGGTTTTCCCGTCTTCCTCTTCGCGTTGACCTCCTGCTACCAAGAGAAGGTCTTCTCTTGTGCAGTCCTTCCTTCGGTTCACTGCCCATCTCCTCCTTCCCTTTTGACCCACCGCCGTTCAATCATGAGGCGCTTTTTATTACGTCCGTCAGCTGTCTTTCGGGGCGAATGACCGTCGTGCATTGCGGGAAGTCTAAGATTAAGGATGGTTAGCAAGGGGGGACGAAATATATCGTATATAACTTACAGGAAGGATTCTACGAGTTGTAAAACCGAGTACCTGAGTGCTTTAATATCTAATTAGAATTGAACAGAGGATAGGAAGGATTCATAACCCTTATTAGATATTATTAATTAAATGCAAAGAATGAAGTCGTAGGTGTATTACAGCCCAAATAGGAGGCAGTATATTGTTAAAAAATATAGACACATTGACATTTAAAAAGGTGAAAAATAGCAAAAGAATAACTTTAATTGGAATGTTGCTTTTTTTTCTTGTGTGTCCTATTTGTTTTCGACAGAGTATAAAATTAATTTAGAAAAATGGTTTTTTTTATATTTGCTTGGTCCAACGATAAAATCCCTTTATTTTAAAAATTTTCCATGCCTATTTATGAAGTAGAAACGCTTATTATCGCTATAAACTAACGCTTATAGAAATAAGAATGAATCTTTTAATAAATGTATCGGAATATTTTTCGATATTTTTAAACAATTTGGACTATTTTAAAATATGTCTCCGAATTATAGGAAATTATCATGTTTGTCATTTTATCATATTCAATTTCATTAATATTATACAATGTTATTCAGAGAAAAACCTGTTTATAGTTGTTATTTTATTTTATGTTGAGTAAAGTTATATTGTTCAGAGTCAATTCTACGAGCTTACGCACTCCCTCTATTCTTACTCTTCGAGAATCCGCGAAGCCATAGCCTTTTTACTCATCTTATCTCACAGAAGCTTGTTAAGGCACTATAACTAAATACGTAACATAAACTCTCAAAATTGCCTCGATCCTTAACACAATTACTCAGTTTGTATACTAGTTATGAACTCTCCTAATGTTCTCTTACTCTTAATCTGAGCAAGAGGCTCTGAGAGATAAATGTGATAAGTAGAATGTAATTCTTCCAAGTTCCAGTCTTCATTCCTGAAACTCCATTCACCTTTCACTCCGAGTACAAAAGCCGTGAAGTCTTCTCATCCCCTTCCTCAATTTTGACGTTTAATTTTCCTCGTTAAAAACGACCAACGTTCCGCTATTTAATGAAATCACCCGCTTCCTCCCTTTTCATTGCCCCGAGTTTCCTTCTATCCGTGCTTTCTTCGCGTTTATCCCAATTCCCATCGTCTGTTCTTCTTTCACAAACCCTTCTTCTTTATCTGTTATCGGGCCGTTATCCAACTAATTCCACTGCTTCCGTGTTCCGAACCAAATCCCAGAGTCCCTTACGGCTTACATCCTGAAAGGATTAAGTAATACGCGGCACGGAAGTCGTTCGAAACGTATTGTACGTAGAGAGCCCAATAGATTTCGCAAGACTTTATTTCAACCTTTGAAATTGCTGGTAGCGTCGACAAATCGCCGTCGGCTGATTGGTTGTTTACCATTCTTCCCGAAGCGTCGCCTCGCAACGTTCTTTCGAGAGAAAACAATTTCCCTTTGCGATGTTGATTGTATAAGAAAAATATATATGGCTTTAACTTCTCGACTCGGAGGATGTTCGAGGGAATTAAAACAACTCCGAGGGAGTGTATTGCCTATAGTACGTACGATCTGTATTTTATCTATTGTACGGAGGAGTCTCTCTCTTTAATGAAAATCTCTTATACAACTTCAAAATTATCTGTTCTCGAGTGGAAATCTCTTTAAACACAGATATCATGAAAATTACTTCATTAAATATGTGTATAAAATTATAAATGTGTAAATTTATTTACATTTTAAACAAATTTTCTCTGAACAGGTGGAAAAATTTAATAGATTAGTTTTATTGCTCAATTGCTAAGTCTTTTACGACAAAAAAACTTTTTCCATATAATTCCATTAATATTAAATTTTTTAGCGATTCTCGATAACCATAATTTTTTAATATTATAGTTCAACATTCGGTAGTTTTTGAGTCATTTTATACGATATTTCCTCTAAGTTGACAAAATATTCTAATTCTAAATACCGTGAAAATTTATATATATAATTAAATACATACCTTTTATATACTTCATTTAATATCCATCATATATATATATATATATATATATATATATATATATATATAAAATATAACACTATATATCATCAATCTTTTTACTATATTTTAAATTTATATAGTTATTGCATTACATAGAGTACTTGTTTTAAGTAAATTGCCAAGATCTCTGTGGTTGAAAGCAAAAGTACAAGTTACGTAAATATTAACCCTAATACACTTGACTCATTAAAGTTTTAATAGCATCCATCCGAGAATGCTAAGATTTTTAGGTATTACGTTTAGATTAATGAATAGAGTATTTATTCGAAATTCGAAAGCTTATTATTAACCTTCTGTAATTTCGAATGATCTTTTTATTTAATTTACATTGAAAACATCGACTTTTCCCGATCCCTGAATATATTTCTTTATAAGCCTACCTTTATTCTAAAGAAGTCAATCCGTCTTCGAATGAAACATGTGACGCTGTTTATTTGATCCCTGTCGAAAACAAATTGGTTGCAAAATGAGCTTATTCTGTGATTCCTTTCGATCCAGATTGATTTTGGGTGCCCATCGCCAAAATACTTTCTGTCGCTTGATGGAAGACCGACTCTGGCGAAACTCTCTTCTCCTAGAAAACGTATATATGTATTTTCCCTTCATCTTCGTGACCCCACACTTTTTGCATTCCCTTTGATATACAAACTCGAAACTTAGCGCCGACTTTCTCCATATCCTTCGTCTCAAACCTTTCTATTTCCTTCGCCGGGAAAATGGAATGTGTTCGACATCTCTGCTAGAAAATAAATTGAGACTTTTTCGCAAAAAACAGCTCAGGGTAGGGAAAAAACAAGCCTAATCAATAGAAGCTTCCTGCTTATCTAATGAAGATCTCCGTATCACTTCGACATTTTACGGTTAAACAAATCTCTAAAGTAATATTCCTTAAAGACGTTGAACAAATATTTTAATCAGTTGAGAGTTAAGCACATTGTTCCTAAGGTTTTATTCGGTTGAATAATCTTTAAATACTTAATGATTGTTTCGAAATCATTTCTCTCTTTAATTATGAAGCTATGCATCCTAAAATATAATGAACATGTTATTATATGTTAAATAGGTTTATAAATATAGAGATTTTCATTTAGTTTATAATACAAATTTATAAATTAGAAAGATTTTTCGGTATGAAGTATTATGCTTGTGAACGTGTTTATGTAACTAAATCCAAGGAACTATAATTTTATTATTTTGTAACTACGAGTTTTATTTTGTGAATACGAGTAATTAAATTATCAATTTTCCTTAAACTTTGTTCATGTTGTTGAAACTAATGCCGTAACTAATGTTACATAATAAGCTCTACCTTGTTTAGTTATACACCTAGTTATATTTAGGACAGGGAGATGGAAATGATAGGAAACATAATTCCAATATACTTTAAACCTATGACGTAGTTTTTCTCTAGTACCCTTACGAAAAAATGAATTTTCAGCTTTTATATGGTACTATAACAGAGATGAAAGGTTTATTGCTATGGAGAATCTATGGAAACTGAAAGTAAACAAAATACTCAGCTCATAAAATTTCGTGATCGGGAAAGTTATTTCATCCCACCTCGGAAATTTATTCGGGTTAGAGATCTTCCATTGTAAATATACGAATTGTTTCTCTCGGTGGTAAAATAAAAGGTACACTTGGATCAGAAGATCGAAAGAGAGAAATAAATTAAATTAATTTCGATTCAAATCAAGCGTTTATTGAAAATTCAATCTCAAAGGAAACCCAGATGCACACCTTGACATTTCCGACTCCCACTTTTGGAGAAATTCGAATAAACCGTAGGCGTCCAATTGTATATCATTTTCGGCATAAATTCTCTCCCCTTTCCCCTGTTTTCGGTTTCCTCTTTCCTTCAAAATCCTTTCCCTTATCCGCAGCAAACTTCCTCTCCATTATTCTTTTCCGCATCTTCCGATTTTCACCACCTCGCGCCCTGTTTGTCCTCATCCTTCCTTCCCCCACGGATTTGCCTCGCTTCAATCAATCCCTCTTTTATTTCCCCGCAAATCTCTTTCCCGAACGCGATACGCCGTCCTAAACCATTTTATTCCTGTCGATCGGCTACCATCTCTTTTCGCACCTTCCATTCAGATGACTCCGAGGTCGACTTTTCGATTTAGTTCCAGAGATGATATTTTATTGTAGTTTTAATTGGTAGCGTAGTCAATGCCAACGCTGGACAGACGCCCTCTGAATGCTTAAAAATTTCCCCAATGGCTTCCTATCGAGCGATCTTTTTCGCTCTGTTTTACCTACGATTTTCTCCATCCAATAGGGGTATTTTCTTTTCGAATTATATGGGCCTCTCTGAAGCGCGCTCCCCACTTGAAATCTACGTGATAAGTCTCTCGTTATTCCATAAAATGCTCTTCATACAACCCTCTTTATTATTTCTCCCTTTAAAAAAACCGCTCATCCGGAGTGTTTTTAATAAAAAAAAATTCCCGATAAATTGGCGATTATGAATATTCATAGAGATTGCGTAAACGAGGAATCGGTATAAAAATGAGGAAAAAAAATTGTTTCTCTCGTCGAGGGGAGTTGGCCTGATTCGCGGAATAGATCGGTGATCCGAGCCATTCACTCCGTTAAACAAAATCGCGTTCGCTAAATAAACCTCGCTTTCCGTTGAATGTCGAGGTTCGCGTAGGATTTCTAGCTCGATGATGTAGTAGAAAGGAAATGTTTGCTCGCGAAGCTAAGTCTATATAGTTGAAGAATTTATTTACAAATCCCCGTTGATGAATACATTGATGCTTGTTTGTCAATTCCTCACCTAATGTTATTTTTTTGTTCTTTCGCTATATTTAGAATGCTGTTTACGTTCACTGTCGCTTATCAGGGCGTTGGTTGTTGGGTTTTGTTTAGTCGTTGTGAGCTGTTTTTTATAAATCTTTAATAGTTTTTTGTATCGAATCATAGGCTTTCTGTAGTAAAATTTACCAGATTTCTGTGTTGAATCACATCTTTAAGAGGTTTAAATAATTTTAATTTAAAATAAAATGATACTTTTTTGGAAATATGAAAATTGGCAGAAAGTTTTAATCAAAATAAGCGAACTTATATTTTAATCAATGCCTTCGTAGGAAAAGTTGCTTTACCGTATTTTTGTGGAAACAGTATGTCCTTTTTGATGTATAAAAATATGAAGGGCTTCGAAATAAATGTTTATTATATTTAAACTGGTAGCTAAACTTCATTATTTCTTGTATTCCTTCTTAGAAAAATTAAAATAATCTAATATGATATTTAATTGATAAAGATATATCAGCTATCATTAAAAGAAACAGATATTTATATACTTTATTTGCATAAAACATTTCAGCTTAGAATGTGAAATAAATAGAGAATCAATGACAAAAAAATTCCCGCGATCTGTATTATATCCTTACAGAATCTTTTATATCGGTTCTCCCCAAAAAGGATGAAAAAGAGACGAATTAAATTCCAGAAGATTTAGTGCTCAAACAAATGTATTATTAAACAGTAGATTCAAGAGAGCAAATATGGATTTGACCTCCAACTTAGGAGTTCCCAGTGGAGAGCGATACCAACCTTTGAATTTGACTCCGTTGCTTGTCTTAGGTTTCCAGTTTCTTCGGAACTTTCAATCGATCCTTTTAAGACCTAAACCGCAGCATAGAAGTAAATGAACCCCAACTCTGCTACCTCCAAGCTATACAGAGTGCCGAAGTAACAAAAGCTTCAAAACTTTCCCCTCCAAGAGCCTCATTGGTAACTTTCTGAAGACTTTTGAAATTTAAGTCAATGAATGAATTTTTCAAGGCATAGGCCCCCATCCAGCTACTCCTTGTGTTTCTGTTCAAGGGAAAAGACATTTGTTCCCGAAACACTGCTTAAGATGTTAAGAGTTAAGTACGTGCTCGGGAACTTTTCACTGGCTGAACAATACGGAACGATAATGAAAGTTATTCCAAATTGGTTTCTTTGATTAAACTCTCTTGTTACGTCTTACTTACTTTTATCAATCGTTTTTAACGAAATATTTTTCATACACTATGCTTAGCTCTATCGTATGATTATAAAGAATTATAAAAAGGGAGTAATAAATATTAAATAGTAAAGAAATATATCTTTCTAAGCTTTTCCCATCAGTATTTAATATCAAATCTACAATGCCAATTGAAAGTGATAAAATAACGGAAACCATCCATCGCAGCAGGCTTAATATTTTCATGTGATAATAGATTAATTTTATCTTCCTTTATATATTCCCTTTAAATTAAAGTGTTTTCAATCTATAACTCCAAGTAACATATCATAACTAGTGAAATGTAACTAATTTTTATTAAAATCTTTGCCTCCCTTGTCCATTACTATTTAATGCAATACTATCAGGATTCAATAAATAATGGTGCAAGATATAAGTACAGCAAAAGTATTATAATTTCATTATTATAAATTAAGGTAAAAATTTAAGTTTAATATAAATGTATAATTTCGTATTACATTTTTATGTGAAGATTTATTCTTAATATTTTATAGGGTTTATAAACAATTTAAGTAAAGAACTATAATTTATTACGATACAATTTGGTATATAACTTATATACACTTACAAATAAATTTCTTGGACGGGATTTAAAAAATTAATAGATTATATAAAGTGAGGGTTAAATGCCAGACGATTTTGGTATGAAATATTTGCTCAGATTACGCATATAAGTAGAGTATGATTTTTAAAGTCATAATTTTTACATTATAAAATCGAAGAGTATTCGCTTTCTATTTTACATAGAACTGATAAAAACGTTATTTCTATATTAATTGCAATTAAATAATGATAGTGAAATTAAATATTCTCAATAGGGAAGAATAAAAGTAATTATTTACCGACAATTTAGAAATTATAACTCGAATAGATATGGTGTGGTGATACGAAGGAATCACAATTCCAGCTCATCAATGGAAAATGTTTTCACCTCATTGAAACTAAACGATGAACGTAATACGCGAATGTAGAAACGTTCGTAACAAGGATGAAATCCCATCGGGATTAAGATTGTCCCAGTCAGCAGAGCGAGGCAATTGGTTGAAAGTTACTAATAGAAATGGGACGACTGATTCGGGTTGATGGAAGTGAAAGGAAGGACTAGGAACGCGGACTGCGTAAGAACAATGCAGGAGGATAGGGAAGAAAATGTCTGGAGAAGTAGATGATGCAGTCGTTAGGCTAAATTTATATTTTACGGATTTTTACAAACCTTAAGAAACGTGATATTTCCAACTTTTTCTCATACCTAAAGGATATGTGTTATAGGGAATAATCATTCGATTTCTATTTGTTTACGTTTTTTCGAGGAAATTAACATAAACCTTTATCAAGTATTAGTGATTTAAATCACTAAGAGTGTATTTATTTTCATGCGACAGCAACGTAAAAAACAGCAGATAGTAAATTAATCATCAAAGTTTTTTATTACAGCGAGTAATATTCGTAATCCAGACTGGATGCTGAGGGAAAAATTATGTTTTGGACGAGCAAAGCTAGCAGTACTCAAATCCGGAATTCCCGCATATTTTTATAACAAACATCATCTGATAGAATTTCGATCCAATTCGATACAACGCGGGATGCCTACCCGCAGAATCCGATACGTGAATCTGTCGACACACATCGAGATTTCGAGAAATTTCGCGGCTTTATTTACGATCGGAAATTCCATCCCGCAACCATGGCTACATCAGAAGAACCGCTCACCCCCCGTTAGAGGAGCGGAGAGCACTTGATGATGCCCATTATCTCATCCCCTAATCTTCCCATTCGCCGTTAATTAACTACGGGAGAAAATTATCCGGACGCATTTGCCCCACCGCATTACATAATGCCATCTCCGATGAAAATTCCGACGTTCCGTGGATAACTAAATTCGAACGCAAATATGCCCTCTGAAGTGTGGGGGGGGGTTCGTCCGAGACTGGCAAATGGTCTGATTGAGTGGGGCCTAGGAATATATATGGAAAACGGACTGTAGGGCAAGACAAACATTGCGGAAAGCGGTGGAGAAACCGCGGGGTCCTTGAAGCGAGAGGTTTTGGGCGCAGTAAAGCTCCCTCGGTAGCGACGTAGGGGGATTTAGGGGCAGCTTATCCTCAAAGGGGCGAAGGAATTCATCAGCGCCCGTCCTAATGGGATATCCTCTTATTAAGGGAGGGGAGATGAGTTAAGAGATATCCAGACAACTATTCTTCTCTTCCAGGTGGTCACTGAGCACTCCTTTTATCTCCCCCTGAAGAGGGAGCGCTCGTTTTCCACGTACGCTGTGCGGAGGGTGGCCTAAATGCCGGGCGAGAAGGGGCCGTTGTTAAGCGTTTACTTTGGTCGCTACCATTGTTGACCCCTCAGAGCACACATCTTAATTCAAAGCGTTGACCGAGTGTTATGCTCGATATATGCGCAGGTACGTCGCGCCCGAAAGTTGGCGCTGGATTCAATGCTGCCGAGCGGTTATTTTTATTATTTTATGGAGAGTTTCATTATCATTAATACTTTAACTGCTAAAACTAAATTATTCACTTGTATTAAGATTTAAAGATTTGTATGTTTTTGAAAAAGTGGGAAAATTTACCTCACCTAAGTTAAATGTGTTCAAGAGATTATTACATACTTGCTAGAAATAGTTGTTTTAGCGTAAATTTATAAAGAATTTTAAAATTCAATACCTGTAGAACTACCCAATTAATGTGGGATTCAGTTGAAATAATAATCTAAAAAATACAGCATTAAGACTGACTGTTGAGTCAGGATTTTTGTTAAATTATTTTCATATGTCTAAACTAATATTACGTATATTTTAACCCTCATTTATAAATACATCCTTTTACGGATTAGAACGATTTAGTTTCTCTTTTTAAAGCAAACATTGTCTCTCTCCTGAAGACGGAACGGGAAGGAAGCAAACATACGTTTTTAATCTTAAATAATAGGAGGGAATTTATATCTCTTACGTATGAAAGTAGAGGCCTACATCTCCTGTTTTTAATTTAGTGTCTGTGTTTACGTAAATAAAGACATTTCTCAAATTCTGGTATTATTCTGGGACGAGGCAACTAAAATAAGAGACTCCCTTGGGTAATTCTGAAAAAATAAGAACTCGAAATTAGGACAAGAGGTGCAGTCAAATCCAAAACCATACGAAATATTTACATTTATTTGTATTGTTTTCTTAGAATATCGTTAGAATAATATCGCTAGAAAATTAAATTACGAAAAGATGCTAATTTTAATGGTGATCTCGTGTATAATAAGGTCATGATTTGATCAGATAGAAACTAGATTCTTATAGTTTTCAATAATACAGGGAAGCATTGTCATGTTAATATTTACCAATCACCAATAATCCCAGGAAGTGACCATTTATCGTTAATTTGATTTGATATTTTTGTTTTATTGAATATGGATTTTACAAATTTCGAAATTATTCGGACTTGGTTCTCGTATTTCTATCGAAGTGTATAAAATATATTTCCTATGTTAATATCTGCCTAATCAAATATTACTCACTCAATGAAAACGATAACTTTCTTAGTGATCAATGTTGAAACATTCTACTCAAATAGTTTCTTATTCAGGAAAGAAAGTGTTACCGCTAGCCTATGATATCCTTGATAAATTCAATTGAAATTATTTTTAAATATAGATTAATAGTATATATAAAACGCGTTTTTATGGTCATGCATTTTTTAGATGTTTAAATGAACTCCAGAAATGTAATCGCGTAATCTATTCTTATGATGATTTTAAACTTATAAATCACCCAAAGTAAATCTATATGCATATTAAACAGAATTAATTACAAAGAAGGTTAAATTTATAATGATTTTGTGTAGAAAGAAACAGTATAGCAAACAGTGCAATGAAATAGGTTAAGAAAAAAGTGTATCATAAATGATTTCAACCAACGCAGAAAGATGAATATCATCCAGAGTAACGTAGTGGAAATCCATTATAATAAGTTGAGAGACTTAGCAATTTCAATAAAAATCAGTGGAGAATTACTCCATCAACTTATTAAAACTCAGAAAGAATTTATGCCTAAAGGCTGTATCTGGAATTGTATAAACAGGTCTACCTTGAATAATCCTCGTTAATTTCGATCGATTGTTAATTACGGAAATAATCCCATTGGCTGTTCTCATTTCCGTACAGATGATTCCTTATTTCTTAGAGATTCAAATGACGTCTTTATTCTTCCTTCGGGCAGAGGTTTTCGTTTCGATAATTTGCATTCCATTACTTATATAATCAACTTTTGAGAGAGATGCCCCGAAGTTTGAAGACTTTTCCAAATCTTAAGAGGACTTGCATTCCAAAAAGTATCCTTCGAAGAACATTTTCTCCTCTTATTCATTTTTCAGATAAACAGACGAAAAAGATCCGTGTTATAATGAAAAATGAAAGCTTTTGCGAAAGAAGAAGAGGATTTTTCAATTTATCGTGCCATCGCGAAAAATGTTAGAACGAGACAAGTTGTTGGAAACTTTTTCCCGAAAATTTCCGGAAAAGACTCTATCCTCGTTATTTCAGAGGGCGTTTTCGGGACATCGCGATATATTCGGTTTATTTTTCGAAAACAACTCCTTTTACCGGAGACGAGCGTGAATGGGAAGTCCGAGTAACTCTGTCAATTCTCATTTTAGAAGAGAGGAAATCGAATAATGTATTAATTTAGGATACCACGTCGATATTTTCCTCCGGAACTGTTCATTTCCTCCTCCGTCTATCGAAATTTTATTATCTATTGTGTTGGATCTACGTAGTTCCTTCAATATAGACCCAATACTTCCGTCCTTACAGGTTGTTCTCTTATTGTTGAGTCAGATAGTTATGCGAATTCCATACAATCATCAGTTCTAGTACTTCGATTATCTTTGTTGTAATTAATTCTATAGATATTCGGTTTCTGAATAATTATAAAATTACTATATCGATGTTTACTTTTTGTACTTAAATGTATGTAAGAATAGGAAATAACTCCAAATTATTTACTTGAAAATACATTAATTTTATACTGTTAGACTACACTAAGTCTAAGTAGTTTACATTACATCTATAATAACTCTTCAAGTAAGAATTTGACGATCTTGAATTACTGAATATCTGAGAAGTGAAACTCTAATCGTATAACAATAATACTTATGTATTTTGTATTCGGCGTATTTTATGACATTTTTAGATTCGTATTTTATGATTTTATTTGTATTTCTTGAAATTTGATTATGATATTAAGTACCTTAATTTATTTCTATGAAGTTGATTCGAGTAATCATATCAAAAGAACGAAAAGTGCATATTTCCGTTATCAAAGTAGTATTTGAAAGAACATTGTGAATATTTATAAATATATATGTTATTCACTGCTTTCTTGCAAAGCTATCAAGTATGGCCCTTTTTATATCAGCAAGTCTTACACATTTGATTATAATAATTACACGAATTAAATGGAACTTACATTGATATAAATTAGATACTAAACGTAAATATTAGAAATATTCAGATGATTCCTTTTCCATATTAAAAGATCAATTGACGTTTCAACTTTATATATGTATATAATGTTAGTGGTACAATATTTCTGCAAAAAACGTGAAAGAGTTATTAGTAGATAGGAAAAATAGACCCTAAAAAGAGCAACAGGAATAAATTCATTTGAATTCCAAGGTGTGTGTCTTCCATTTCCTTCGGCGTAAAAAGCAACCTCCCACTTTCGAGATTAGGTCATCTAGTCCCATTATAAAGTTAGGCAGCCACGGCTACTGCTCGAACGGCTAAAAAGGAGGCATAGGAAGAAAAAGCGTTGGGCACACGTTGAGGAGAACAAAAGAAAGTGCACGGAGATTTACTCACTTTCAGGCACAATTGGTTCCTCCGCCAAGTTGCTCTTTGCCTTCCTAATTTTTATTCCTTCCGTGATAGCGCACATCCTCTGGGTACGGGAATAATACGCAGCGTAAATAGATAAAAAGGTTGGAATGGAAATTGAAGTGAGGGATGGATGGAGAGACCGCCGTGAATAGGAGGGGGTTTTGGGTTGAGAAAGTTCGTTAGAAGTCGACAGCCTGATGATTAATTTATGAACCGTAGTTCAGTGGAAACGGAGAGTTTGGATTAAAAGTTGAGCGCGTTTTTTTTTATACCGGGGAGCGGAAGGGAGTTGCTACTCTACGGGGCGAAGGAAAAGGAGTTTCTGGGAAAGAGTTCGAGAGGAGATGTAGCTGAAACTAGGGGAGGAATATGAGGATACACGTAACAACTGAATAATTGGTGGTTTTAATTCTTCTGATCCCGGGAGACGGCGGAACTTCGGCGTTTCCATTCGCGAACGAGTTTGGCTAACTACGATTCGTTTTGCTAACCGACGCTTCATGACTCGCAGAGTGAGAGATTCCGTTAGTTTTGAGCAGCGATCGTTAGGGAAGTTTTGAGAAATAAGTGCGCGCATTTCACGTCACGGATTAATCTGTGAATAACGGATTTGAATCAAGGGCGCGATTTCGCAATTTTGTGGAGTTTCTATTTTGAGTGTGATAGGTCGCGGAAAAATTGAAACTTAATATTGGGCGGTGGATTAGTGTGTTGGATGGATAATGAATGTGGCTTAACTTTGTGCTGTTTATAATGAGGAGAAAATCTTTTGGAATGATTAATTTTTCGAGCTTGTTAGACACTACTTCGTTGTTCATTTTGTAGCGTTTTATTTTTGTTATGAGAATCGTTCCACTTTTTTAAAAAGCATCTCTTAAAATGCTTTAGGAAATACTATGGAGGGTCTGAACTACTTTTTTTTGATATTCTGTTGCATTTATTTTCGGAAATAATCTATGAATGCAGCCTTTTCCTTGTTTATGGAATGGGCTCTCATGTGAATGTTAATTTAAATATGTTTAGTATTTCGTATAAAAAAGGTAAGGAAAAATTGTTACAAATTTTAATCACAAGAGGAGATTGATTTTTGTGCTGGAAAATTACGATGAATAGGCCTCGTCTAAAAAAATTACGAGGTCGAATTTGGATTATTTCGAGCACAGTTTTTAGTTATGGCACATTAAATAGTTTTAAAAGTACTTCAAATTCCCCTCTCTTTCCCTGTTGTGATCTTGAATTTCAGGACTATTTATAAACAATTTTTTTTAAGATCCTGTTATTTCATCACTGCTCAGGAATAATCTAGGAAACGAGTGTTTTATTATTCTACCACATACTATGCATATTTCAGACTCTTTGGCCATAATCTATTTGGATGAATAATTTTATATACTATAAAACTATTCAATATGGATAATTTATATTTATTCTATATACACTAGCTAAAGCATAAAGGTGCGTAGAGTTACTTATCACCAGTTTTAGTTTGACGGAAAATTCTTTTTTTAAAATTCAATTATATCAATTTCTTGATATGATAACAAATCGTTTGGAAATGGCATTTTCTGAGTAATTGAGTATCATTATCAGTATCATTACCTTTCAAAGATTTTGGTTTATTATCTACAAATTTATCATTAATCCCACCAATTTTTTTTCAAATGAAAAATGGCAATATTAATTTCTAAAATGTCATCATATAACATTACACATCTCTACTAATTTCCTCCTATTGAACTTCAGATTACTTTCCATCGATTGCGACATTGATATTTGAAACGGAATAATCTGTGCTTATTATTGACATTACTTATGGTTGGAATATTTCAGTATTACTTCCCGGATTTGTTCATCAGAAGGAATTGAAAAATATCATTTCTCCTGTTTAGCACAGTATTGTTATATCTAATTAGAAAAAACTATAATACATGATGATTATATTTGCATCCATTAGTATTCCATCTACTCAGAAAACATGTACTTCTAATTCCCTCCCACACGTATGCCGATGAGGAAAATTCATCATCACAAGTTTACGCATCGGTAATGAGAATCGAGTAATCAGGCACAGGTGTCGGTATAAATATGCAAATGTTGTTGATCATTTGTGGGCATTCGGTGACCCTTCGATGTCTCCAGGCGCATCTGAATCCTTTAGCACGAAAGGCGAAAGCCAACTCGAGAACTTTCCAAAGTCTCCATAAAGTAAAACTCGTTCCTTGTAAAGGCTCCGTAGTCGGTGCACTTGCAGCAAAGATTTGTATGACCTAAAGAAACTGTGGATATTGGTTACCCCGTCTCCCGTTGCTCACACAGCCCGAGGTTAGTAAGAATTTTACATAAGATCAAGAAACGACGTGGGAGAACATAGGTCGAAACTAGGGCAAAGGAGGTCTTTGAAAAGGGTCTTTGAGTGAAGGGTTGGAGAAAAGACGATAAGGAGATAGACAGCAGGTTTAGAAGATTGAACCGGTCAACTCCGGTAATAGGTGACATGCGGTTAGACCAAGAGTAGCCTTTGGGAAAGGAATGGGTCATATCCCTGAGGGGAGTAGGCAAGGGTAAGGAATAGGGAGGGTGTAAGAATGGTGTGAATGAAGAAGGAGGGATGAGGGACTTGTAGCGGCGAAGGAATGTAGGGCAATGGGGAGTTAGATCGCGGGTTCGAAACGTTCGGAACTTGCTTAGAAAATCTTTAAGTCGAAGCAAGGAGCAAGGCTCCGATAGAAAATAGACAGTCCTTTTGGGAGGTTAGCTTAAGAAAACGGATTACTCTCGGAAGGGAATGGAATCGATTACAAAACCGTTTCAGTATTGCGTATCTACTTAACTTTAAAAGGCCTTATCCTTTCTCAATATCCGGGGCTCTTTACGCCGTTCTCAACGCTTTTATTCTTCCTTCATTCAATCCTTATTTGATGGTTTGAAAGGGGTTACGAATATCGGAATTTTAATTGAATGAGTAGTTTGTAAGTTATCTATCACTTCACATAAATTAACTTAAAACGGCTAACGATTGAATCTAAAATGATGAACGGGAAATTGTTGGCCAAATAAATTGATTATTATGTTAAATATTTATCGAAATTTATTTTCTGAGTTTCTCGTCGATATTATTTCCATCATATGATTTTATGAAAGTATTATGATTAGGTTATTAATTAGATTCTTCTATCACTTATGATATGGTAGTATACAACTTTATTTTGAAATTAATTCCAAATATCGTATTTCTATGAATAAACTGGAGCTTTGAATGTCATCTTTTCCAAATGGAATTTTATACGTCCGAAATATTACGCTGAGAATTATTTTTTCGTAAATTCTAATAGATCTGCAACACATACGTAAATTCCACTTCGAAATCCCTCTATTTTCCATACGATCATGTTCCATTTCAAAATCCACTTCCAGAGGAGATTTGTTTTACAACCGTTTAATCCGTCCATTTCAAAATAGAGTATTAAGAGAGCAGTAGATTTTTAGAATTGAAAGCTCTGTTTCTGAAAAAATGACGCCGTCGAACGAATTCGCGGCAATGAGATGAAAAATTGGGAAGGATTCACTTCGGAGTGAATTTATTAATCGATACCGGTTTGCCTCGATCGTGATGCTCAGTTGTTAAAAAAAAACCCACCCGATGCTCAAAAGGGTTTAATTTAAATTCCTAAATGCTCGTTGTCATCCATATTGGAAAACACGGAGCGGTATCGATGGAAACCAGAGAATGAGTCGATAAACGACGTTGTGGGTGGAACCGAATGCGTATGAAAATCCTTGAACATCCATCAGCTCAAAGTTTCTTCTCAAATGTGTAAACGTAATCTCCATCGGAACGGCGATGGCCTCGGGCAGATCTCAGAAGGGTTCGGAAATCTTTTCCCATCGTCCGGTCACTAGCACAATCTTCGCCAAAGTTGATGGAATTCCTCCCAAAGACGATATCCGAAGCTGCGCCTTCACTTATTCATTCTTCTCTCTTTCTTATCTCCGATGGAACCTAATCTGCCGCAAAGTGGACATCCATCGTGGGCCGACGAAACAAGACGGTTCCGAGGGGGGGATTTCAAAGAAGATTAATGAGGCATAGAGCTAGGGGTTGAAGAGGAGGAACTGTATCCCTTTTAGCGGAACGTGACTGCGATTCGACTATGAGGAAGTAGGGAGGGGTTGGTGCGTATGGTTGAGTGGGAAAGGAGAAAGGAGTGGTTAGTAAAGCTTGTTGTCCGGACAGATTTGCGGGCAGTGGAGGATGCGTGTTGTTGAAGGGTGTTCGTGAAGGGTGTGTCATGAGGTTGTTTTCCTATTGGTCCAAGGAATTGCCCTGGAAACTGAGGTGTCATGACCGATCCAAGGAAAGGATCCATCTATTGAAAGACATCGACGCACGTAAATTGGAAAGTGCGATCGTTTTATTTCGTCAGGATATTGTCAAACTCATATCTCGAATACGTTTTGCATAAAGTGCGCTCACTGCGTTTGAATTAGGTTAATTTGATGGGTCACATTACTGGAATACTTTTTATTCTGTGGAGTGCAATATGGAATTCCTTTAAGCTCTCCCTTCTGTAATCTTGAATAAATTATTAAAGCAAGAGAGCATATTTAGTTTTTCTCAAGATGTACCCTCTTAAAGCATAAAGTAAATTCTTTCGAATTTTGGCAAAGGATTACCCAATGAATTCCACACACATTTTAAATCATCCTATAACAAGGTTGGATGTATTTTGAACTCTTTACCTAATCTCAATCAAATGTTTGGTAGAATCTTTTGAGTCGATAAACTCTGGATGCAAAAATTTTACTCGTCTTTTAATTGAGCGTTTGTGGAAAAATACCACATATTTGTGGTAGATTAAGGGAAAGTCAATCAGGTTGGAATTTTTGTAATCCAGTGATGTAATTGGGTACCAATAGATAGTATATGAGAATTATTATATCTGTTTCCATGGATTCTTCCTGAAATTTTTCTCAAAATTTTAAACAACCGATCAACAATTTTAAATTTTACAAATTCAACATAAAATAACAATTTGCTCATTCCATAAGTGTCATTAATTCGATAAGCATCTTTTCCTCTATGCATTTGTAAATACCTATTCCGCTAATTTCTATATAAATTAAAAGAGAATTTCAAACTTGGGTATCCTAGGGTTAATATCGCGTTTATTTTAAATATTTTACATTTTTGTGATATTAAAAATTTTTAATACAAATATATAATACTTTATTTTATCATATTATACATTTTTAATACAAATTGCCTGTTAACGAGAGAGAGAGAGAGAAACTACTTACAAATACATCAATGGTTTTATTACAATAAGAGCGTAATGAAAGATCTGATATAAGATAGGAAACACTTTGAAACGAGAGAATACGTTAAATAAATGTCGAGAACCTTCTTTAATAATACTACAATTTCCATCTTCGCTAATCCTATTTCGTATAAATGATTTATTCTTAAGTTTTCGGTTACTTTCAGTAAAAGCCGCGGTGCTACGACGTCTTTTATATTCATACGCATTGGATACTTAACCTTTTTTCGGCCTCAGATGGATCATCGGCAAAGGAATAGCGTCTTTAGGAAAGAATAGCATCAGGGAATTCTATTGGACTCCCCCTAAGGAGCAATGTAGGATTCGAAAGTATCGTTGGATGCGACGGAGAAAGGGAGAGAGGTCTGAAAAGAGGTTTTCTAGATACTGGAGTGATTCTACGATTGGGCGGGCATCATTAGGCCAGTGGGCCTTCCAAATAGTCCCCGCATTCTGGAATGAATTGGCTGAAAAGGATCCCAACCAAGTTCAACGCAGATTCTCAGTAGCATCTTCCTTAAGACTGCCTTCCCATCTCCCATTTCTAGATCCATTATCCAGCTGCTCGTCACCAATAAGGCAGCATTCTATTTTCAGCAGCATTCTTCCCTTAAAAGTCTCTTTCCAATTTCAATTCCTTTTTCTCCCATTTTCCTCCTCTTAAGCTTTCGAATCCCACTGCTCTTCACTTCGATTTTCGAATTCTCGATTCTCTCAAAGTCTTTGTTCTCCGGGCGTGGTCTCTATATCCCTTTTATTTTCTTTTCCTTTGTCATTCCCTCTGATATTAAAGGACGCGTAATGGGACCCAGATAATCGCTGTTACGAATTGTCTTACCGTTTTTAGGATCATTGGCGTTTTAAGTTTAGTGATGGATTGGTTGATCCATAGTATGCTGATAGTAGATTGAGAAGAGATTATTTAATTGCTTACATGAATGAATGATAATGAATATATGAGTTCCTATGATGAATTAATTGATCTATTGTATGCTGATACCTGATTGGGCAGAGATTTTATAATTGCTTAAATCGAAATTTTACCATTCTTTTACATTATATATTATTGTATTCCTAATTAATGATTAACAAGCATCTAAATAGTCAAAATTCAATCAAAAAATATGGAGTATCATTATTAGAAATCAAGTATTATACGTACCCTAAGTCATCTTAATAATAAAAGAAAACAACTTTGTAAATTTCCACGAAGTCACGCCTTCTCACATTGATTTCACTAAGTCATCTCTTTAGTAATTCATTATTTTATATCATATCTATTAATGGAAGAAATATGATGAGCTATTGCTACGTTTTTTTAGCTAGGAAACGAAATTTTACAGCTTGTCTATAAATATAGCCATATTATGCGATTTTTAGTTTTAATGAATGTATCATTTTCAGTTTACTCCTGCATTGACATTCAATTTTACATCAGAAGGAACGATAAGAGATTAGTCAAGGTTTCCCTGTTTTTAATTTATGATAATAAGATATGTATATTATAAAAGATAGATTTATATTAATAAATACGTTTTTCTGTCTGTTTTAAATTTATCAAATATTTCTGAATATGTATTTTTATCACCCGTTTATCGCTAAATATTACAAGCTTCAAATTCATAAGAAGAAAATTCTCTCGCGAAAATCTGTGAACAGTCCCAATATTTATCGCCTCTCTTTTAAAAGAGTGTGTTGAACGCGGACATTAACCAATGCATAGCCTTTTTGTACCATCCTTTTCCACGGAAGCGGATTATTTCCGAAAGGTTCATTGAAAATGATTGCCCGCTCATAAAAATTTCTCGCAAGCCTCCGTTTTAGACCAGTTGTGATGAATACTGCTTTAGTGTTTTGGTATTTGCCTCAGCGAAATTTATCTCTCCACTCGCTTATTTAGGCGAATAAATGCCTCTTTTTTTCCGATGCAACGGCTCTCGAAAAATGCACCGAAAAAAAAAGAAACGGATTTGTTCATTTGGCGTATTCGGTGATTAAGGGGACGTCTTTTAATTTCTGCATTTGAGTGGGCTCATATTACACTCGTTGCCATGGCGCGTTTTTGGCGGACAAATTGAAAATTAAGCATTTTCGTCCATCGATTTCTTTTTATCGGTCTGGATTGAATAATTCCCGGGAAATTTATTCTCCGATCTGCCGATGGTGTTATTTATTTCGCGCAAGAGGCGTGTCTTCCATTATTTTTTTTTTCATCGGGCGTTCTGATTGGTTTAATAATATGGATCCGACTGATGTTTTCATACATTTGAAGTGTCGCAGAGCATGCAATTCGGACGATATTTCGAGGAGAATAGCTAATGAAAGAGAAGATAAATGTTTTCAATTTAAGACCGTTCCGGATTGGGTATTGCACTTTCGAACGGCCCGAGGGCTTCTTTTTTTATTCGCTGCGAATGATAATTCTTCCCGAGAGATTAATGGTGGATGTTACTATAATGGCCATTGGTTTAATTTTCGCAAAAGATAGACCTAGATTTATGATCATAGACTAAGAAACAAATGCCTTTCCCTCTTGCCGTGGGCTTATTTGCTGGATTATATCGAGTATTATCTCAAACTCAGTGTTTAACTTTTTTTCTCTTCTTACGTATACTTCCATTATCTTCCTGTACGCGGTCTACTTTATGGTTTACCTAATTAGGCTATTATTAAGGAAAGGATGGCTCGATAAAACGCCACATATATTACTGCTTACGTAAACTACAGCGTTTATCATGAGGATTGCATAGGAAATTTTCTACAAGCAACTCTCTTGCGAAAGAATGATGTATGAATTAGGAAGAGAAGTTACCCAGTAAGATTTATATAATTTTTTAAGGTGAAATATGAAGTATTTTTAATATAGGGTTTGGTTAAAATTTGACCTTCATAAGCTGATTGAAATTTTATGTCGAAAAAATTTACATTTTCTATATTTACTATGCGAGCGATAATCGTAAATGCGTGAAAAATTAAACACTACATTTTCATCTGAATAAATTATGATAATTACAAGATTTTTCTTTAATTAATAAAATTTGCTTTTTGTATTGATTGATTGGTTATAATTAAAAATTAGAATTTTCCCTTGCCATCATTTTATCCATCGTTTTAAATGTCGCGTTTTAGAGCTAACAGAATTAAACCGAATGAACATTTAATAAATTAGAGTTATCGATGGAAATGGTGCCCCATTTATCTTTAGAAACCGCTTTGGAAACAACATCATTTGTAATGTGTGTATGTTACAATTTATAAAGGCATTTGAAAATGTTTACGTTTTAACAGTAAATGCAAAGCAGTTTCAACGATTTCAAAGAGCCAAATACCATCACAAAGAAGCGATTCAGAAAGGGTACTATTTAGGTTCGAAAAATATACACGCGAAACTACATAAATAAGCTAACTCTAACCCTTTTTTTTCTAATCGAAGGGGAATAGACTGGAACGTTCAGAAAAAAGGCAATAGAAAACTGTTGTGAATTACAAAGAGTCCGATCAATCGTGCACAAAATGCGTCCTCTCTTTACTCCCGTTTCATAATGACTCTTGGCACCTTAACTGTCAGCATTCCGCTATTGATGATGTGAAGAGCTACTCCGATGCACTTCCAAATTCTCTCTCTTTTTTTTCTCTCCCTTCACACACACCCCCACCTTTTCCGGGACGCATGAACTGTTTATTAAAATTCGCTCAATATGGATCATCTGATAATCTATCACGTTAATTAATTGCTCGTTTTGCGAATGATTTGTGCGGGAAGCTGTGGGGTAACGTGCGAGATTAATTTTATCCAGTGTTTCTGTCCTCGGGCGGGTTTCAATTCCAGTGACCCAGTTTTGGAAAAGCCGTAACGATGCCAATTCTTTCCCGAAAGCTGTTACGGCCGAGTATGAATTCGAACGTGCTATTACCCGACGTTTTTTATGCATCAATCGGTGCGGAGGGGCGGACGCTAATTTATTTCTATGATTGGAGTTTGAAAGGTCAAAAGCGAGTAGGACATCGGTTGACACTCGATGCGCATCGCCGGCGATGGTCAAAGCACATCGGATCGTTCCTTCCACTCGAATTTCCATGTTCTCCGTCTAAATATTTATTCAAGATTAATCGCTTTTCATCAGGACTCGTTACATCTATTATGCACTGCTCTGGTGCACCGGAGGAATACTTTTACTTGTCGCAGAACAAAAGGTTTTGTGAATTAAATAGAAGAGGTACAGTGGAAAGAGATTCTTTTCTTTATAGATTTTTACGCTGAATTGGTAAGGGCTAGCAAGGTATTCCAGAGTTCACAATGGGAAAGCTTAAATAGATGGTTGATTCGGGGAAAGAATTGTTTCTTTGATTATTAAAAACAGAGAAATTGTAAACGATACAGAGCCTGGTGTCACTTCGCAGTATTTACAAGTTTCTATTCTAAAAATACTACTTAATCCGAGAATTAAACAAGACCACATTATGTACAATAACATATCACATGGAGTTGTTTTCAGAGAGTGTGTTCTCAGAAGATTTGTCACATATTATTTGTCTTCCCTGTCACATTTTCATGTTATGTTCCCATTCTACGTATAGGATCAGTAAATTACGAGTTGCTATGGAAATAATTTTATTTATCGAAAAATACGCGAAAGTATTCGTCCAAGGTAACAGTGTCTTAGTTCTTGAACAAACTAGTACAAGCCAAGAAGCGGCTTGAAGGTTATGTAAATTCTAATGTAGATGCAGAAAGGTTTAAGCTAGGTGACCTTGAGAGACCAAGTTCAACTGGCGTCACTGGTGCATTACCGCATTATATCGTTTCATATTTAGGTGGTTCGTAAATGCACGATGAATCACCGTGAATTAGCTATCCCTTTGCAGATTTCGTTCATTGGGTAATGAGTGCTTCATGATCGTATCGGACGCCCTTCGTTGGAGATGGAAATGTGATCATCATCTAGTAAGTAGCGACGATTAGTAGCTTTGATACTTTATGAAACCTAGCAGCATCAATTACGGCGTCAATCGCATTCCACTGAACGCTGATAAAAGTTTCGATAATTTAATTACGCGTGTTTGTACCCGCGTTCCAGATGATTTCGTCGTCGTTAATTTTTTATTTTAGCCGATGTCAAGGGGCTTTGAAACGATACTCGAAATGGACTTTGAAAATGCTTGAAAGGCTTAATCTAATTCATGACCCACAATCTGCACGTAACTTAACGATATGCCTACTAAATTTATTACGCAAAACTGACTAGTTCATTTTTACATGGAAATTTATTGAAATTAGTCTCTTTTCAAATCAACTCATCCAAGGTTGTAGTCAAACTTGTTTAAAGGTGCATAAGTAGTTAGTAGATAGTTGGTCAAACAGAATTTTCGATGAGATTTATCAGTAGATTTTGAATGTATACATGGATTGTACTATTTAATGTGTGATATTTACGAAAATATAGATGATTTGTTTAAATAAAAAAGTCAGCAAGAAATACTTGAGAAATGTATTTCAAATGCTTCTAATAATCATAATTTTGGCTAGTGAAAGGAAGAAATTCATCATATTCTCGGTTTAAAATTATTTCTCAGGTGATTATGGTAATGTGCTTGCTTGCTAGTATACTTCTGTAATAAGCTTGGCGGTAAATGCTAACGTTATAGACTTTCGATCGAGTTTTTAAGTACGGGAAATCGATCTATCGAAAAACATGCATTGTTGATCTCGAAACTAAATCAAATACAAGATTGACGAATGAAGAAAACAATGTGCGGGAGGAGAAACAGATACCATAAGCAAATAATTGGTGAAAACAATCTCCTACGTCAGTTTTTTTTAAATCCGTAATTGTTATTATACATATAAATAAATATTTAACCGTGAATTTATGCGGAAAGAGAAAACACAAAATATTCAGTATGTTGAAAGGCAGAGTTTCAATTGATTTCATATTTGTTCAACGTCATTTGAAATTTATCGATCCTTGCAAAATTATTAGTTTTATTGATTAGATGAATGATGTTTATAATGTGGAGACATTGTTTCATTGTATATACAGGGGCAATATTCAAAATAGAGACAAAATATCTTCTTAGTGATATTAATATAAGAAAGTGCACAAGTAAATATATGTTTACAATATTTAGAATAAGTTTGACCTGCGTTGAAATTGAACTTTAAAATTAATACAGTAGTTCGTCGGAGAGTATTAAATATTATATTTATTCCCTCAATTACATTAAATCAGTGGCTTAAACTTAAGTGACTTGCTCTAAACCATCCTCATTTTTAAAGGTTCCAAAATCCTTTCGGATACAAACTGAATCAAAGAATGTAAGACATCGGATTTTCTTTCTACATCACCTTATCGCCTGCTGAATTATGCAAACCGCTTTCTTGGTGGAGAATATTCGGCTCAGCCTCTGTAAGATCCACTTCAATCCGAACATTATAGTACTACTTCTTTCGAATGAAGTGCACCGACAATGAATGCCTCAAAATTTTATTGACCTCATAAACTGTTACCAGAAATTGCTCGGTCTCTTTCTGCAGCTCCACGAAGGAGATGGTATTTTTACTCCTTAATAAAATCTCTTTGTGTGACTACTCCGAAGCAACCCTTTCATTGGGCCCTCGAAACCTTTGCCCTGTGGAAAACCGCAGGCACTTCCTCTCCTATACTCCTTTAATCTCTAGTCTGCCGTTTATCTTGCACCCGTCATTCCCAATTTTATTCCGTATCCCCAATTTTTCTTCTACTAAACTTTATCCTCCGCAGGATCCAATCTAGAATCTAAAATTTAACCTCTGCAGAACCTTCTAGACCGCTGCTGTTGTTAATCGACCATCTCATACCTCTTCAACCTTTCACTACAGCTTTATCACCTCTGTCATTCCAATTTACCTAAATCTCTAGGAAGTTACGCCAGATTCTCCATATATTTTTTCCTGTAGTGTTACATCCGAGATTTAAAATTTTAAAAGACTGATGATGGTACGTTGAGGTTGTTATTTTCTCTGGAAATATTCCACTTCCTTCATACCCACCACTCATAAAAATAGATGATAATAAATCAATCAAATGCTCTGAAATGCTTCCATTAAAATTCTTTAAATAATTATTACAATAGATAACTCTGATAAATTACGTTTTTCTTAGCCGTTATTTGTTGTATCTTAATATCATTTTTGCAAAGCGTATAATTTTTTAATGATGAATTTTTAAGTACAATGCGATGATGCTAAAATAAAAATATGTTCGAATCAATAACCTTGAGCTGTCAATTATATTATGACAAATGTCAAATCGATCCGACCTTAGTAAAAGAATAAAGATCAAAATTTGTTTGTGTGCTGAATTTTAATGTTTTTTGGATGCCGTAAATTCCTAGGATATACTTTTGTTTAACGAAGTGGCGGATTTAGGTTGTTCATTAAAAAATTCATCTGGAATTTGTATACATTTGAATGAAATTGCTCTCAGATATCCTTTATATCAACTGATATAGGCTGGATAAATTTTAAACCTTTTCTCTGCATTAGAAATAAAACAATTTACTAACTCATAATTTTTTTCGATTTGAAAGTTTTTATTCGCGCTCTTGAGAAAGCTATTTTTGGGCCAGCGGCCAGCTATCTTTTGATCTTATTCATCGTAATCATTTATCATGATCCATCATCTTATTTACCATCTTATTTTGGGTATAATTAATGACTACGGTACCGCGTGCGCTTCAATGACCTGAGCGAATCTCGTGCACGCCGGGGCGCGAGAAAATTACAGCCCGAAAATTTTCGGAAATCTAATTAACGCAAGCAATGCGGGTTTAAGGAATTCGGTTCCCTGGAATTGGTTCGCCGCATAATTAATTGTCGAGCGAAAACACTCTCCGATCAAAAAAACTGCTCCAGTTATTCCGATAGCATTTATTAATTGACCCTCTGAGACTATTAGACAAACTCTGGACGTCAATCCTGATGAAATTTCATCGTTGGTTTATTTTCGGAGGTATATCTTCCGCGCTGCTATTTTGGAGATTCTAATTAACTTAATTAACTAATAGATGTAGAAGTCAAAAATTGACTTTCATTTTACATTGAGTGCCATCATATAAATGGAAGGGAAAGGTTGCACTATTTTTAGCAACGAAGCCAGACCTATTTAGAAAGTTAAAGATTATTTTCCTTGTGAGAAAACATTTATAAATTAAATTTAGCAGTCATTTATATTAATTCGCAAGAATTTTGGATGCGCACTTTTTTAAATAGAAAAGAGTTAGGTAAAATATATAAGTTTTGAACCTACTCAAAACATCTTTTCATATTCATTAAAGGAATTATTTTACTTTATTCGCTAACTTTGTACCTTCTCTCGAATTTATGGAAAAGAAAAATCAAAGCTCCGAATTTTTGTCCATGCAATTGTATGTCTTTAATTGATTCTTTTTGGAATATTGATATTAGTATTTCCAAGCAAAGAATATTAATTGCCTTCTAAACGTTATACAACCTTGATATCTTTCTATTTTGTAAGGATCAATTTTTCCGTATTTTTAACTACAAATAGGTTATTATTTAATTAATTATCCTCTGTCTTCTTCAGAGAAATATTTTAACGTCATTATATACTATTGGAGAATAACATGAGTACCAGCATTTATTTATTGCGGAATCGGAGTGTTTAGAAAATGTACTTTACTCAGAAAAATTCAACGTATTCAATGCAATGCGTTCATTTTGAATTCAATTATTGTTCCTCTTCTTGGTAGTTTTAATCATCGAATATTTACCTGTAGAAATCGATTTCTGACTTATTTAATAGCTTGGCGGTCGTATCCTTCATCAATGAAGTTTGGTCTTTCATTTTTATCACCTAAGAGATATTTCGCAAAAAATGTGTAAATTATTTACTTAGATAACTCGATAATGATAAATTAGATTGATTTTTTTTCGCTTTAATTTAATTACATTTTTCTCAAAGCTTTCTGTATTTTTGATTAAATATCCAATATTTCACTTATCATTGTATCACGCGATTAATTTCTGTATACGGAACCATGGGTTTGTTTGTTTTTTCTTTCCACGATCCTGCATTCCAATTGATTATATATGAATTATAACTTCTTATAATGTAGTAGAGCAAATATTACATAGTATAATAGGTTCTCATCGAGGTGTTGTTGCTAATGTTTGCGATGAGTACCGAGTGAAAGTATCTGATGATAGGAGAATGGTGTATGTGCTTTAGACCACAGTGTTTGTGTGTTCGTGGTTCGGAAGCAGTAGACAAGGAACTTGGTGTCGGTAGTGGGAAGGATGAGGGCAGAATGGCGGCGAGAAAATCCAAGAGATAGGACGAGTTTTCGGGAAAATGTGGCCAAGAAACTTCGAGTATCGGTTCTGCATTAATATTCCCAAACACTTTTTTCCCCTTGCTCGCTTCTTCCAGCAGAATTCTACAAGATTTCCCTCTCCTACTTTAGTTCCATCCTATCGCCCACGCTCCATTTACATTCCGTGTCCCTTCAAGTGTTACCTCGACTTCTCCTCTTCCCATCCCGTATTCCTTCGTTGCTATGGTTAGCTGTTTGCATTTGTGTTCTCGTAATATGTGGAATAAACCTTTTCGTGAACGGCATATCGCATGCGATTGTTCTATTGGGATATGTATTACTTATTATGTCATATAAGGCAAAATATTCATTTATTCATTCATTATACATATTATTATAATTCTGTAGTGAATTTTATTTATTATTTTTTTTTAAACAAAGAAAGAAGGGCGAAATTTTTCAGAATCTAAATGATATATCGTCTTGAAGACGTTGAAATTTGCCAATAAAATGAACAGTAATCATTTCCTTGATTGCTAGTTTTTAGATAATAGATTTAATTAAATATCATAGAAAGTAACATTTATTACTATATGTTTATACTTGGAATGACAAAGATTAAAAGTTATTGACACATGACTGGGACTCGAACCCAGGTCGTCCACTTGCGCAGGTTTACTCTTAGTGAAATAATAAAATCCACCTTTTATTACTCTAATGATTTATTATATGTATACTGCATTATTAATTTTACAACCGAATCTCTCTTATTGTAATCTTAATCAAGAAATAAGTAATTGCCAGTTAATAATTACAGTAATATTTTTACGTAACTCTCATTTTGATATCCGATCCGATGTAATTATAAAGGGGAAAAAAATTGAAAAGTAATAAACAATTTCATGCGCAAAAATTATTAATCGGAGCTATAAGAAAGTTCTCAGCAACTGTATAGAATACTTATTCTTTGTCAAAAGACTTGATGCGAGCACTTACTTCGCCCGTTTCTGCCTAGGAAACTCAAGTTTCAATTAGCTCAAAATTAGATCGAGCACTCAATCAAGCTGTGAAATTTATTTCTTGCGTCACAGACGCGGATCACGTAACGCCGCTGTTGCAGGAATTTCGAGCACATAAGAAAGTCTAATACGCTTTCACTCAGATACGAGGCTGTTAATCATCTTTCACGCAACCTTGTTAGCTGGTTTAAATTTCGATAAGGAATCCCCTGAGAAGTCTACGCGATTAAACGAGTTAAATACGACCACCGATACACTGCAACGAAGGAGGGAGTTAACGATCTTATCTTACTTTGTGATGAGGACGTCGTAGAAGTATTCGTGAGCACTTTACTTACGGAAGTTTACGAGAATTCGCAATTCGAGTACTGTAGTCTTAAAAACAACGAAAACTAATGGAAATGATGAATATCTAGTCCCCAATTATTCAAATTATATTAGCTGGATTTATGTACGAAGGAACTGTTTGTGCTGTTCTTTATTCGTTAGTTTAATATTAAGGAGCTCAGTTTTTTATTTTTATCAAGTTAAAGATTATTGAAAAGAACGGAAATAAGATTTGTGCCTTTACTACAAAAATATATTCATTAAAAATAATATTTCTATTATTTGTTATGTAAAAAGTATCTTGACCAGTTTCGACAATAGATCGACAACTTCTGATCATCTTATTCAATAAAAAGTTTTTGCGATAAAAGTACAAATTATTTTTAGATTATTTCCATTATATATTGCTATAACGCTGCACCTGATTCAGTGAAGGTTATAAAGGATAAATGTTTTGTTAATACGCAAAAATCTCTCATTGTTAGTGATTTCAAAAAGCACGTGCAACCAATTAACGACAGTATCTGGGTTACTAATTTAGAGAATTCTATTCTTGATCAAGTCAAATTTGTAATTTAACATCCAGATATGAGTATTAACCCTTAAAGTAATTTTTATTTCGAAGTCACAAGACAACTCATTATAATTTCAAATTTATAAGGCGCAGAACCACCATGAGATACCATCGATTTTATTCTACAATTTACATATATAATA
Source organism: Pantala flavescens (assembly GCA_020796165.1). NCBI lineage: Eukaryota > Metazoa > Arthropoda > Insecta > Odonata > Libellulidae > Pantala > Pantala flavescens. Next base: position 12,819,606 of record CM036879.1, on the reverse strand, counting down.
GATCCTAAAATATTTTCTGTGTACACATTTCTTCCAGTAAAAGGTTTTTTCATTTTCCAACCCATCATCAGTCATATTTTGAATATGTACACAAAATTTTCTTCTTTCGATAACTACAATCTTTCCTCCTCGTGGGGCTGTTTACGTCATACCGATCTATAACTATGCCAATTTTTTCCTTCCGTTCTATTTCCCCAAAAGCTTGTCTACAAACAGTTTCAAAAAAGTGTATAAATCATCTCACCTTCAGCGTTTGTCAACGTCAGCATCAAACGCCGTCATTCTTAGCCTTCAACTTCGGGATATTTGAATTTTTAAGCGTATGGAACGATGAACTAGGCGTGTATACCTTTTTTGCTAAAACAGTGTATTACATAAATTTCTCTCGAGTTTCAAAAAAAACCTAAGATGACTGCTTTAAATGTGTCTAACATTAATGATGAATAAGATTAAGGAATTATCGAATTTGAAAGTTCGAATTGAAAGAGTAAAAAATTACGAATTAGCGTAATACTGTCCTTCTCTGACCTGGATAACCGAGTTTTTATTATTGGCTACGTGCTGTGCATGCAAAGAGCACGCCATTTCGACCCTTTGAATTCACATCTTTGTTTTACGATAATATAGTCTTCAGATACACTTTTGAAGAGGCGGCCAAGCGCGAGAAACGAATCTAAAGAAATATCCAGTCTCGCGAAAAATTCGTCTCAGGTTTGCGAAAAATGACAAAGGTTCTTTTAAAGCGTAACGAAGCTATTTTTACGGCTGACAAAAAAAAAACACAACGAACACCTTTGATTGAGTCACGACTTCGCGTCAAGACGGATTGCGCTAAATAAATCAGTATGCTATTACCCTCAGAACCCTTAATTAAGGATAAAATGTCTTAATTAAGGGGTTCTGCCGAAGAAAAAAATCCGCTCTTCCGTGCAGCCTACCGAGATGTAATAACATTTTCAATTCTTGAATAATTCATTTTTTAAAACTTTCTTATCGTGCCTCTCAGTCTTCGAATTGGGTTACATCGGGAGCTTCCTTTGACATGGCCTTTCCTTTCTTCAATTGGATTAGCTCATTACTCTAACAAGGGGATGGGGTGGATACAGCGGGAGGGGAGGAAGGGCTTTGGGAGGGGTGGCTGGGAATTCGCAGCATCCAGGGCATTAGGATTTGATATCTCTTGTACTCCTTCCACCCCCCCTGAATCTTTTCTCCTCCCCCCCCCCCGAAAATATCCAAGCCCATATTTCTCTCCGCTATCTCAGGAGCTAGTTTTATTACTTATTTTCTTCCGTACGAAACTTCTGTGATAGAATTGGAAGTTTGAGGTAAGCCTTTCCTTTACACCCTGAAAGTAAATCCATTGTATTTCTGCCTTTCCCATTATCTCCAGCACCTTATCTCTTCGTCACCGATTTATTTCATCTTTCCTTCATCACCTTCCCTTTAAAGATCTGAAAAATTTATCGCTCACCTTCCGTGAACTTGTGGGGCAATAGATTACTCCACGGTTTATGTTTTCCTTGTTTGGGGCTCGGTTATTTTGATGCGTATCCAGTCATTCGTTATTAAGTGAAAGGAACGCGAAATATGCGTTCAACGTCTACACAAATTACGTCATTCGGCGTTTTATGGATGGATTTTATACAGTTTCGCTCTTGAAAATTATAACTATCAGTGAAATATTTAGCTGATGGTTTGTACATGATCGTCTTGAAAATAGGTTGAGCCTATTTGTAGTAATTAAAAATTCTGATAGTAGATATAAACATTTTTATTATTCACGTACAGTATAATGAGTTAAATATAAATACTACGATTTACCAAAAACAGCTTCAGTATGTATGATATTCCATTAGATTAATCATCGGATAATTGAATACAAATTAAGAATAAATGATCATAAAATTCATTTCGCGTTTCTTTAAAATGCCTCTGATTTATTTATTCTGTTATAACTTTCCGATTTGTATAAACCATTGCTAAAGTTTTATATTAACAAACGCAACGGAGTTTTACCTCGTAATATAAGCCGGATCACTCATTAGTAGCTGAATATCTTGACGATATCTTTCGTAATTTATAAGCAATGATAGGTTTTTATCCTAAAAGATCTTTCTAATGAAGTTTGGAATGTACGTTGGGATTGTAAACATGGCTTTTTGGAATTTACTCGTTTACAGAAGTGTCCCATTAGCTCATCTGAGTTACTGAATCCATTCTCTAATACCTTACTAATTTACGAACGAACGTATTCGTTAAAGAGCTTATTCTTAGAAGTGCACAGGTATTCTTGGTATATTTCTCGCGAGGTACTCACTCTTGCAGAAAATTCCTCTTCTATAGGTTTTTCAATCTCTTTAATATCTATTCCTTATTGGATTGAGACTCAAGCGACATATTTTATCGTTAGGCTTCGTTACCAGTACCCCTGGATTTCTCTCTGACCATATTGAAGGTGTCCTCTTCCAGAGACACTTTCTTTTCTCTATTTTGATATCTGCTGCCTCACACTATTGTCTTAGTCTTTCCTTTCTCCTTTTCTGCCTCAGGAAAACAGCTCTTTCTCTCTCGTGTTTTCTCTTCTTTGATGAAGGATCCTTTGCTACAGTTTGTTTAAGAATCCATCCTTCTCCCTCACACCTCGTCATATCATTTTATCCTTAACACTTCTCTATTTACTGCCAAAGATAAAGACTTAGAATTGGAAGTCCTCGGTTCTCTTTGTCGTCTGTTGTCGGTGAAATTTTATAAGCAGAGTTTGAGTCTCCTCATCAAGAGTTGAAATTTTATAGTCGGAGGACAATTAACGTTAATCGTTAATTGTTAAATTTTGTATGATTCGCAGAATTTCCTAATTATTGAAGAATTTAAAAATAGTTGTTTCTATGAATTATATATGTATGATTTATTTTTAGTGCCAATTTCCCTCTATGTTACCTATTCTTCTACTTTTAGTTTCAACCCAACCCACGTAAAGATGTTTCATTTTAACGAAATTGTCAGCTATAATATTAATATTGCTTCCTGGTGAAGGAATCATAGCAATCGGTAAAAACAAATATTACGAGATGATAAAGAAGAGTGATGGCCAATCTATTATTTACTTAGCGTCCACTTCTATGCATAATTATCGCCAAACTTGGAACTGTACGTTGCGCTTATCGCCCACCGATGTTTTGATAATTTAGCGGAAGCAATCACGATTAAAGTTATTTACGAGGAAATAAAAATATAAAATAATAATGTATTCATTGCCAAATATATTTTCACGCCATTAATGATTAATATACATCCATCAATATTTATAATAACAAATTGCATATGGTAATTTTCTGCGAAAAATTAGATTGTATATTTAAGGTAAGCATGGATGTTTGAAGTTTTATCCACAAAACATTTGCATAATTTGTTGGAATTTTAAAATAAAATATTGTTAAAATTCCAATTCAATAAAAATGTGATAATTTTGAATACTTTTACAAATAAATTTTAGAAAATATGTACATAAAGCATATTTGGGATTGATTTAAATATTAATAACCGATTCGACCTCTTATATAAGGAAAACATTTAGTTGATGAAAAATATTAATCTTAAGCTATTATATTTTAATTGGGTTAAAAATTTATAAAATTACAGAATACTTCAATTTTCAACCTCTAGTTTCGATAAAGTTATCTTAAGGTATCAATTATATAAATGGAAATGCAAAACTTCTTCTGGAAAGTGATGGGAATCGATGGTCCCTTATTGGTAATGAGTAAATAGAAAATTATATAGATATCACTTTCTATCTTTTAAGGACACAATTAGGAGTATCAGCGACAGGAGTAGCTTCGTTAGGGTTATCGATACTCTTTTTCTATTTAAAAGTATTCTAAGGTATTATCTCCTCCTCGTTTTTCAACCTTTCCGATCATTTCAGACTATGCTGTTAATTTAATTAAGAAAGAGGCAATTTCCAAGGCAAAAAGGGATAATTTCCAGGAACTTCAAAAGATCTGTAAAATTTTCTGCTATAAAAGCCCTCTTTGAATAGGAGTCACTCGTGCTATGTTTATCTGTAATGACGTAGATTATCGTCAAAGATACGGTAATTATCAACTGTTTAAAATTTTTATCCTAATGATGAGACCAGTGTCTGTTACTTGAGAGTTTATATAGAGAGCGATGGATACTTGATCAAAAATTGAAGAGTCGAAGTTCTTTGAAAAATTTTATTTTAATTGGAATCGGATCTTCATGATAACTACTTATTTCCCTTTATTAGTAATGTGCTTGATGTAAAGGAAGCTCGATATAACTGAACAAGATTTGAATGTTGTTTCCTTGGTTACAGGCTCTTATTCTTTTTTATTCTATTTTTAATTTTAAGGCTTAAATATTTCGATGATTTGATATCTAGATGAAATATAAGATAAGTTTTTATAAGCCGCTTTTAAATTTAATATTTCGTTGGCCTTAAATTCTGTGTAAGTAATTGTTTATCTTATTGTTAAAATTATTGCATCATATCTCCGAAATAATAAATGTTTTCCGCCTAGTTTCAAAAGCGGTACACTCTTCTTACGTATAAATCATATCCCTTGCGATTGCCTTCCCTTATCCTCCGTATTTTATCACTTCCTGGTCTTTATGCGAAATTCCCGCGACAAATTGCTTAAGAGCCTTTCCATTACGCCATCTTCCCCCGAAGTCTTTAAATTAAAATCGGCTCTCTTTCGCCTCATTTACTCGCATCCCTATCATACTTTCGTCCCTTCATTTTTCTCTCTTTGTCTTCACCCCATTTTCCACATTACATTTCTTAACATTTTACCCTCTTCCTTCGCCGATCATTAACTTCCCCTTCCTCAGAAGGTCCCTCCTGCGTTAGAGGGTGGAAAAGAAAGATTAGTCTCAATTTCACTCTAATAAAGAGTTTATCTTATCTAACCTTTACGGAGCAACTTTTTTATCCCCAAACCCCACTCGGTTTCCTCTCATTTCTCTACTTCTCTCGCACTTTAATACTTTTTCCTTATCCCATCTTATATATTTCCCCTCATCCCATCAGTTTCATTTCTCTGATATTATTTCCGGCGATTGACCTCCCCTTTTCTTATTTATTTCTCATTTCCTCAAGTTTCTTTTCCAGCAGTTACCGCCATCCTTTCCTTCCTACGAGAAATTATTCCGTTAAAAATTTTATTCACGTAGAATGTTTGTCCCTCTGAAATCTCTTAATGCGTTGTGTATACCGGGTTGCCGTTTCTATATATCGACCTTTCACTGCTATAAAGAGAATTCGATGCACTAAAATAAATTATCTGTTTATGCTCAGCAGTTTGGGATTCTTACGTAAACCATTTATCGGTTGGAAGTCATTGTTTTTGTTGAATTGCGGGAAGAAAGTCTATATGTATTCGAAAAAGACTAGTTTGTGATATCTGTAATGTTTGAACTACTTTCAGTTTTAGAATCTTGCATAATTAATCAAGATAGGTTTGGAAGTGTAATTTTTCGTTTAATTTATTATTATGGTATGGGGAAATAAAGAAACAATCTTAAATCTTTTGAATTCAGCTTTAGAGAAATATATTGTACCTAGTATAATATCACGTATTATGATATGAAGATATTTGCTCCTTTCTCGGGTATAGAAAGAGTGGAATATAATAAGAATGACGTAAATGAAATAATGAGAATGATGTGGATGAAATAAAAGAATTGCATTGCATCACACATTTATTAGAATAACTTCTTATACTACAAGAAGGCTCCATCTATAGAATTAATATTAATTTTTATATCTTAATCTATATAACATTCTTATAATTTTGTCTCATGGTAGTTTTGTTTGACGAATAATTAAATGTCACGATCGTTAAAATACTGAGAAAATATCAATGTATTTGTTGATTATTTAAAGTAATAGAACTTAAGATTCCTTTAGCTAATGGTGAATTGCAAAATATATTTCTATCCAAGGGCTTTCAAAAATTATTGTATCATTTTGAAATTTAGATACGAAGATATAGCAAATATATTTCGTTTGAATTTAATTACTGTAGGATTTACATTAAATTAAACTAAATAATTTTGTAGTATTTATTTGAAATATATCATTTCAGTATAATTTTCGGGATTTCTGAATTGAAAAAGTGCCCGGTACTCTTTTAATGCCTTGATATAACATTTGTAGACATAGAATAATTTTCGCATTTACACCCCACCGTAAGCGATATACTCCTTTCAAGGAAGCGAAGATAGAAGTAAACTCTTGTATTATTAAATTTATGCGATATACATTCCTGTACTCTCCCACAATTTTATTGTCCCTGTACCTTTCCCTTTTACTTCCTACCCTCCCAAATCTAATGCTTTTTACCCAAAATTTCTTACGACTTTCACATTTTCCTTTCTCTAATTCCGCAATCAGGATTATTTTTAATCATCTCGTTTAATCTCATTTCCCAGTTGCCTCCTTAAGGACCGTCTCCTTCACAATCGTCCCCTTTCCTCCCTGGAGACGGTGGCTAATTTATTTATTTCCACCCGTTTCCATACGCAACCATCGCGCTCAAGTGAAGATCCCGTAAAGAGGGAAAATAAGTTGGGAGCGGAACGAGGTGCGAGAGAAAGTCTCTTGGGGTTTTAAGCGATGGGAATAAGGATTTTAAATGGCAGCAGCGTGTTCCTTCCGTCCTTGTAAAAAGGATTTGGGGAAGTCTCACACTGGTGGATATGATAACGTTCCGCAGTAAAGAAGTTCTCCCGTGACGACGCCACGCACTCCGTGCGCCCGCGTAAGCTTTTAAAAGCTCTAGGTTAACAAGGGATGAAGGCGGAATCTCTGCCGGCGTGAAGGGTTGCGCATCCGTGGCTTAAGATGAGAGCTCTCTCTCAAGAGATCATTGTCAACCGTATTTTGCGGAAGCCATACGGCATTCCTTTCGCTATTACTCTCAAAGGTTTAGCTTTTAGATCCTTTCTTCTCCTTTCTATTGTGTGAAGCTCACTGAGATATGCTATATAGTAATTACAAACAATAACCCCGTTTAAAAGTAATTGATCATTTGGCTACTGGTACGTATTAACCTCCATATGCTGCAGTTAATAAGCTATGCTCTGTAACGATTGCTAACACAATTGCCCGTGCTAATCAATTCCAACGTATTCTTAAATTTCACGTTGAAACCCAGACCTTCTTGAACAGTTTTGCATAGGAAAAATTGTTTGGTTAAAAAACCGAAAGAATAATGTTCATAAAGAAGATATTTTGAATATTCGAAGCTCGAGCACGGGGCCACATTATTTGTTAGCTAGCGTACTATCAGTCTCAATAAATTATTAGAATGCTTTTAATTTAACTGTTAACCTGAAAATTAACCTGCAAACAAAGTCATATCTGAAAAATTCTCGTATCTGCAGAATAAGAATAGAAAACAGTATTTAATCAACTTTAGCGAAAATATATCTATTTATAGTATGTAAGAATACTTAAGTGGGAAGAAAACGTCCGGTTTTCTTAAGTTTAAAAAAAATTATCATTCTAATCATTCAAGATAAATTTTAAGTAAAAAGATATTCAGATATATACAAGTACATAAAATGAACATATTATGTTGCTTAATTCAAAGTCTCTGATAATCTTCTATCTATCTACCCTTGAAATAAGTGAACCTAATCTCATTAATGGGACAGTACCCCATCTAATTATTCTCTAAATTAATCTCATTAATTTAGATTTAATTTTAATCACTTACATCACCGGTTGCTTGTCATTTGAAGAAAAACTTACCTTATCTCAGGTAACCAGAACATTTACACGACCCAACTGAAACTAGATGAAATTATTCCGAAAGAAAATTTCTTCGAATTGAGATCCGAAACTCTTACATCCATCCTTTCCGTCTTGGACTATCTTTTCTCTAAGGAACAACCCGAGACGTGAGTAGATTAGCCTTGTTTGGAACGATCTTATTCTGCGAAACACGGTGAGTTGTTTGGGACTGCAGCGTTTAATTACGTCCCGAAGTTCCGAAGGAGAAGGAATATGCGTGCTCTTCCGAAGAAACTCGATAGTAGGCGCTTTTTTGTGGTGATTAAGACACTGGATGGAGTTTAGAAGCAGTCACCTCGAACGGTGGCAAAGACGGTGGTGTGGGACACCAAATTGGCGTTTTTCCTCGAAATTCCAATTTTTACCGTTTCGAGAGATTCTTAAATTGCTCAGTGTAGAAGCAAAATTAATACGACCGAGTTCTCGAAATTTCACAAGGACCTCCTTCACAGCCAAGCTCTCGTCTAACTCTTCCAATGAAACTTATTAACCGTTTTCCATTTAAATCGCACTTCACCGTGATTTGTTAGCGTAGCGTTAATGAAAAGGCTCTTGGGATATTCTTACCTATTTTGATTGGGTTTGTTCAGGCTTTTCGTATGTTATTTTATGGAGTTTAACGAGGAAATAAAGTGTTATTCGTTGGCCTTTTGTTTCTAATTAACGGTCGTCGTAGAGTTTATATGTTAATTTATAAAAATATAAATGGTTGATATATTTTAAATGTCTATCTTATTTATTATTTAATTTATATCTATAAATGTGTTGTAACTACTTTATAGAATCTCTCTTACTCAAAAAATTATGAGAGGAAAAAGAGATTATTTTAAATATTTCGTAGAGAAAATTTGAGAATTATAATCGAGACCGAATACATATCTATAGAATATAAGTAAAAAAATTATAGATTAGAAAATTTTACCCATTTATAATTAGGTCAGATTACAACTCAAACTTCATCAACTTCACCAATACACGTACCTGCAAGTATAAATGATGATATTGATAAACGTTGTAAGAATATTTTTCCTGATTGTTTTTTCTTTTAAATAGCCATTGTTCTTTTCAAGAAATAGTTATTTTTGTTTTGCTCGTTACGATTTTCGTTGTTCAGTTTTAGGTCAACAAGAGATCACGATTTCAAAAAGGGGCGTTTCTATTCCACTGAAATTAAGTATCACTTACCTTAATGAGAATAACTAATATGTCTCGCAGTTTCCAAAAACTTCTCAATGTATTCTTGTAGGCTTTCGTTTGAGGTGGAGATTTTAATTCTCGTTAAAAAATAATTCCAACGCTCGACTTTTTGATTTAATGAATCTTTTCAAGAAATGCCTTTTTAGATCTTCTTTCTTAACGTCAATACCGCGGGTGATCAATAATGTCTGAAATTTCAGTAAAAGAATATAAAGATCACTTAAAATCTACTTTTATAAATTTTACAATTCATTTGATTTTGTGTGTAGAGAACAAATTGCTACTAAGTCGTACATTTAAGAAATTTTACATCCTGAGGGAATTGTTATGAACGCCAATATATTCATAAAATACCGAATAAATTAATTAATATTTTTAAAATTATATAGTCTGCTGCTTATAAGCGGAAAATATTTATTGATCCAATGAACATGGAATTTTTATAAAATATAGAATAAATTATAAATTATGAATGTGCGTTGGAATCATTTTTCTGAAATCGTTATTAATAATTCAGTTTAAACTTCCCTCCAGGACTCCGAAAAAAGGTCAAATTTGAAGCTGTATAAATTCCAAATTAAAAATTAAATTTAAATTAAATTTAAATCTATCGTGTTAGCAATAAAGTATTAGGAGATTCCCGAACACAAATAAACAGATTAAGATATAAGTTACTAACATCGTTATCCCTCGTTTCATGCCAAGATGATTCAAAAGAGCGAAACCGAGACTTAATTAGATCAAATATCTTCCTAATCGCACTGAATCCTAGGACCCAAAGAGGGCCAGAGGTTATCAATCGGGAGATCGTCTCTTTGGTACGTGCACTTTTGATTGACTTTTGATTGGAAGAAGCGAATCCTATATTTGGGAGTGCTTCTTGGAAAAGGTAATGTGGCAGTAGAACGTAAAAAGGAAACTCAAAGCGGCCACGTGCGCTGTAATTGAGAAGTGAAAGATCAGGGGGTTGAGTGACAGCAGAGGAAGGTTAGGGATAAATGAGGCCTCGACGTTGACGTAGGATAAAGTGATGGAAATTCGCCAAAGATTAGAGAGCCAACAAAAAAGAGGTCGTCCCTCGAATGGTTCGGATGGAATTCCGGGAAGTGATCGAAAATGAGATGGAAAATGAGTGATTTGGGTTCTTCATTGTTTTCGGAATTAAGTCGGATGCTATTGAAATTAGTCATTGGAATTTTTTCTCAGTCCGGAGCGAAAGTAAAAGGCATTCTTATTGGTACTTCGGTGCATCATGTAATTCATTTAGTAGTTGTTATTTACTAAACATAAATAAGTTAACCTAGTTACGCGTTAGAATAAATCAGTGACACATTAAATAAAATAAACAAATTAAGAATATGATAATAAAATACTAATAAATATATATTATGGATTAATGTAAATAAAAAATATTAAAACAAAAACAATTAAAAAAATAAATGTAGCAAAAATTTAACAATATAGGGATGGTAAGCCTTTCTCCCGATGGAGTACAAAGAGTAGTACAGAACACATAGAATCGGAAATTTCATCGACTGGATTGATCAATCTGGTTTTCGGAGAAGGGAGGATGGGTATGGAAGAAATCATATTCATTTTACGTGGTGAGGGGAACCTTTAGCAGATATCCATTGCGGGTTTTGCAGGATGGTACAGTCAAAGAGCTCAATTAGAAACAACAATCTCTGTGATCTTTCGAAAACATTGTTAATATCGATCACATATACATCTGACTCACAATGATTGGGCTGAAAAATTGGCAGAGAAACCGATAGTCAATTTCCCTGTACTTAATACCAACTATATAGCATTGCCATTTATCTAACCCTTTTTGGACCCTTTCAACTACACCAATTTGAATAACTGACAACAGATTTTTGTATTTTGCGATGGGATGAACCTATTTTGAATAAAAAGGCTCTTCTTAATAAAATTAGAGTTTCATAGGCACAAGAACATAGGTTTCTTAGGTGATATTAAGTTTTTACATCGAGTCTCACCCCAGGAAATTATGATTCTTTTCTTTCCTTTCAGATTGTAGATTTCAAGTCCGTCAAGCTTCAAATCATTTATTTATTTGTTTCCCCATTATTCTTAAGAGACCGTTGAATAAAACTTATTTGGTACGAGGCACCTTATTCACTACATGGTATGTAGAGTATTAGAGAATTTAAGAAATTATGTGAGTGACTATAAAACTTGACACATATTTTTGTGAAATAATCCCTAGCATATATATTTTTTGACAAAATTAATACTGTGCAGTTAGAAATGATTCACGTATGTTCTTTTATTTCCGCTCTAAATAACAAATTAAATGTTTAATGAAATCTCGTAATTGCGCATGCACTCTATTTCCTCAGTTTTTTTAATGTAACAATCAAATATATAAAAACGGAATTGTTATATTGCAGTTACAAAATCTGCTAGCCTCCACATGTGAATGTTGCGTTAATTCCGCTATTTTTACAGAGCTAGTATTTATAATGGAGAGTTATGTTGCCATGGCTCCTAACCGGAGGCAATAGATCATCTGATTTATTACGCATGCGTTGACGTAGATAGGCATTTTGATTAGACAGGATACACATGTACCACCCCTTCAAATTTAAATAAGGGTAACATATGCTATTTTTAACAAAGAAATGGACGATCATATTTTTCCCTATTTTAAGCCCCATTAATGCTTGTTTTTCCTTTAAAATATATATTGTTTATGAAAAATACTAATTTTAAATAATTCATTCCCTATTTTATGAGAGTTAATTTCAAAAATAAATATTATTATAGATGATGTGTGCATAATATTTCAGCAGTTAATACAGTTTTAGTGTTTCCAATTATCAAAATCAATCCATCAATTTCAGTGACCTATAATCAAAATTTATGACTCTAACTCATAAAAATGCACTCAAAATACACTAATACATGTATTAACTCCTGAGGTAAACGGTAAAATCATGAATTTAGGTTGTCTCATCAACGAAGAATATTTGAGTCATAAGGTTTAGGTTAGGACTTTGCTAACTACCATTAGGAATTTAATTGTATATATAATCCCAAAATATTAATTATAATGAATGATGTAACATGAGTTTAATATGTATAGATTAATATTTTTTCTTTTATCGAAAGGTACATTATCAATTTCTATGCCATGAAATCATTTTACAGAATTTTTTCATAAAGTATACTTGAACGACTTTCGTTTTAAAATAAATAAAACAAAATTCATGTAAATTTTTCTAATTTATTAAAATTCAGACGAAATTTTATCTGAAAAGATCGAAATAATATTAGTCAGGATTTGTCTTTATTTCTCTACATCGCGGAAAATTCAAAGTAATAGCAAATTTCATTTAAACATAACCATAAATTTATTTTAGAATTGTAAGTTCGTTCACTTACAGCCCTTAAGTTATAAATAAGATATAAATAAGTTGTCTGATATTTTTATTGCATCAGAACTTTTGCATTTTATGATGTAATATGTAACCTCAGAACTTTCTCTTTAAATGAAGAAACCCTTTCAAACAAAGAGTGTAGTTCTAATGAATATTGTTACCGCTAACTAATCTAAAGTTCTTTCGTACTGCATACTATGTGATTGGCACTCTCGGAGATTTTGTGAATAAAATAGAAACTATAAAATTGCATAAAAATCAGCGTTAATGAAATTACGTCTAACACAAAATTAATTTAAAGTTAAATAGAAACACATCAGGTACCGACATCCATAATTAAAGTTTTACAAAAAGGGGAATTCTTGGTAGGAAAGAAAATCTAGATCAAGAACTTTTCGTTTGCAAGACATGGGATGCATTTCATAGGACGAGATTATTATAATGGCTTTGAAATATTCTTATACAGAGTATTCCCTTTTGGGATTAAATAGTAGTTTCTGATGTGAATGTTATACGGTATTCGATACTCATACACTCATTTTCTTTTAATTCAAGATTGTATAATTCCAGGCTTAAATTATTAAATTCATTACTGTGCTACATTTCGTATTTAGTGGTTTATAAATCTATATTTCAGAATATACACACATATATATTCATATATACGAAAATGCTCCACCAATAGTACCATTTCACAATCAACGCTACTAGTATATAGGAGCTTTATTCGATACATCCATCGGAACAGACCGAATTTCTCAAACCGCTATGATTCTGTCGTCTTTGTACGGACCCCTGCGAAGTGGAAAACACCGGACGAGTATAAGTTATAAGATAGTCGGAGTAGATGGAAGAAGCCTTTAAAGAGCAGGTGTAGCCACTAGATTTAGAGCTGGTATTTCGGGTGGATTGGGCGTGGGTGCCTGTCTCCTGCGAGGTAAAGGATGAATCTAGCGGTGGTGACCCCGGCAAACCCAGTCGTGCGGCTTTGCCTTCTCTAAGAGCAGAAATATTTACTGCGGAGTTGACAAACTGACATTGACTCCTCAACCGTGATAAGGCGTCCCTTTGGCGGAGCTAATAATCAAAACCACTCCGCAGAGCAATTACCGAGGTCATTTCACCCCCCACTCCGACGCCTGCTTTCAAATTCATTACCTTCCCCTCTGGGTCATCTGTTGCCATTTCTCGCGATTACTATTCATTTACCAGCGCTGTTACTCTTTCGATCCCGTCTAGTGTAATTCGTTTTCGGATCGACTGACCCATCGGTGTGCGTCCGCTCGTACTCTCTGTTATCGAACCTCTTTCTGTGTGTCGCTTTCGATAGAAGCGATCAATCGACGCGACGCAAAAAAAGTTGCCGTCGGTGGTGGAATATGCATGGCGTCCCAAAGTGAAGATGTTTTTCCGCATGCGAACGCTTCGCCTTGCAGTATATTGGGAAGGTTTTAATCGGAAACGAGATTTTAATCAAAGGACGTCCTTTACGCTGTCCGGCTGTTATTGATGAAGTCCTTAAGTTTTTATTTGGTTTAAAAAAGTTATTGATGTAGACATATTTTAATTAAAATGTTTCTTTTCCGTGAATTTGGATTCCCTTACATTTATGTGAGCATGTTTTTAATATCCCTTTCAAGTTCTTTGGTGAAACTTAATCAGTAAAATTAACTCTTCAGGCTACTGTGACTAGTAATTCCACCTTGATCTGATGTGATATTTAAAAAAATACTACACTTTAAATCCAAGGAATCGAAAGTATTTTCATTACTAAGATTAAGAACTGTCATACGAAAAAATTCCTAACCAATAGACTTTAATTCTCACATTTTTTCTTTCATATCAAAATATTTTCAATAATAAAGAATTACTGAGCATTCGTTCAGAACAGTCATTTGTCCACTTGTGATGCCTCATACTTCTAACCCTTACTTAAGAAACTCTCCTTTGCACATTTAAAGAAAAATCATGATCCAATGAAAAATATATTTTATTTAAACTCTTATGAATGTAGTTAGACAAAATCATTCTTTATTTTTTTTATAAAAATCTGTTACAGGAATCGTTTAGTATCATCGAAAATATGCACGAAAAAACCTCCACGAATACTTATCTCAATTTTGAAATTCTTTCTATGCACGAATAAAATGTCTCTTTCACTTTTTTTACTATTTTACTTTACCATTTTTCCTCGGTCGAGTTCCACTTCCTACAACTATTACGCAAGTCTCTTTGCACGAGAGGATCCAACAAGTTTGATCCATCGCCGCGCGGACACATAACGCTCGTCGAGAAGTTGCAGAAACGCGTCGTCATTTTTCAGCATAAGACGGGCAAATTTTCCATGTCAGAAGTAAAACCGTTTCGTAACTTCCGAGTCCTTTACGCGACCGCAGCCATCCAGAAGCCATTCCTTTCCCTGGAACATTCCTTAGACGAATATTTCCTCCCTCCCTCAAACCTCTTGGTCGCCCCACCTTCCGCAACCTTTCCTTTTTGTTGTCGTGTCATTTCCAAGGCGACGTCATACGACCCTTTCTCCCCCTCAGCATCCAGAAATTCAAATCTCGCAGGGAAAAATCCTTCCACCGTTCCCTCATTTCGGACCATTTTGTTTTCGCAACCATTTAGCCCACCGCGTGTGGGAAGGGTCGGTAATATCAAAGTGACAGACAGCTAATTATATCCGCAAAAATAAAGGCTCATGAATTATTAATGGGGAACTCGCGCCTCAAGGAAATCTTTGACGAAAGGTTGTTAGGCGTGAAATTCGCAGGTGGCGTCTTCCATATGACTGGTGACGTGGGTGAGACGTTTGGGGTCGCCACCCTGAGTGAGTCCCTGTTGGGTTTGGATGCTATTGTTTCCTATTTAGTTTCCATGGAATTGGACTTTGCGAGGAGAGGTTGGATTAATGTATGAATACTGCCCTTTTAGTCTGACAACGCTTTTCGAGTTTGGATTGGTTGCTTACGTCCTCTCTATGCTCTCTTTGATGGCGTCATGTTTTCCTTGTTGTGTTAAAGATACATTTGTATAGCCTAGGGTTTCGTTAGTTATTGTTTGATGTAATCTTAATCGATGTTTGCTACTCTTTCTTCTTTGCGGTTTTTTTTTAGTTTTAAAAATAATTCAGTACTTTTACGTCTTTTAATTATTGATATATTACGTCTATCAAACTGTATTAAATAAGGGACTTTATTTAAATTACAAAAGGCAAGTCAGTTTTAATATGGCAAGGTGATTAAATTTTAATAATATTTAATGTTAAAGAATGTGTTCCTTTAAAGTCATTTCATTTGATTGTTCTAGTACGAATTTTATTAGGGTTCAATTATTAATTTAATGGGAATCGATTTATCGGTGTAATGAAACTTACAAGTTAGATTCTTACCTCTAGAGTTGAACTCATTATCTACATTGAACGTAAAGGAAATGAGTTTCGCCATCTACTGGTAACTGTTTCATCTACACGTATGTATTAACTATGACAGACCTCTCTCGGCATGCGGTAGGGAATGCAAATACCTAGAGTCTTTCCTCCTTATTCCCATTCTTTCTAAGCAGGATATTTAAAAATATTCCTTCGGAGTTTTGTTTACTAAAGGCACATTACATATTTTTAAATCAAAAACATCTCTCCCCAATATCAATTGCAACATTTATTTTAAAGAAATAAAACGGTAATATCTAGGGTAATTGAGTCTTCATTATTTTAAAACTTTTTCTGTTAAACTTGAGGAAATGCATTTTGGACAGTACTTATTATATCATTGCAATTATACCCTAATATCAGAATAATGTTTATTGATATTTAATTTCAATCTTATATTTGTTTTAAGATTAAAACGAGGACATTACAATTTGAAAAAGGGAGGAGTAGAAATTATATATTCAATCAAAATTGTTTAAGTTTCGGAGTAGAAGTTGTTTGCAGTAATGGTTTACGAACCATTATGACTTTATTGAAAATTATAGGTGCGTTTATAAACTTATAGTTTATTACCATCACCTCTAAAGCTAGGAGAGAGTAAATATTCAAAACGTTTGGTCCTAAAATTAAAGAAAATAATTAACTCCAACTTCAAAGATCATTTTGTTGTGTCGTAAAAGTTATCAATATATCATAGTTTCAGAATTTGACTAACTATGATTAAAGTGTGTGCAAGAATTGAAAAATAAACGGTTGAAAAACCTAGAATAGGGAAACTTCTACTTTCAACTTTTACTTGTGTCATGAAATTTCTTCACTTTGCAAAGAAAAAGTAAAAGTAGTAAGGTTCTTATTTTTTATGCGAAGAATATCTAGATTTATTAAATTCTCTTCTCGAGCGTAGGATAAAATTCGCTGGAATACGTCGTTCATAAATATAGTGCTGCGGAACTTACGTAAGAAGTAGGCGACTGATTTTCCTATAAAGGAGTACTTGATCGTAAGTTCTTAGGAATCTAAGTTGAGAAATGCCATCTTCGAATATTGGAATGACCTAGTTTTCTACGATTTTTTCCTCGATATCGGGAGTTTTCAAAAGTTTGATAGCCATTAAAGGTAACTCATAATCTAATGTATGTTCCCCTATTATTTGAAATTCCCTTAAGACTGCCTTTATATTTCGATCCGGACGTTTCATATCTAACCCCTGAAAAAAACTCTTCGTATCTAATTCAACTCTAGTTTTCAAACATATTCTTATCAGATTAGCGTCAATAAGAAAGTTTGTAATTTAAATTTATTGCTTTCAACGCGTTTGGATGGAATTTTAAGGACCTCCTCGTGATGGATGCATGATTTATGAATCATATATCTGATCCTTAACGAAAAGGGAGTGATGAAGAAAAAGGAGGAAACGTACTTACTAAGTAGAGATCCATCATTCGAGACATTCTGTGAGTTAGATGAGGAAAAATTATGCGACCAAAGTCCGCCTCTTTCTCACTCTCGAAAGCTCGCTCCATCTTCTTCAAGCAATGACCGTTAAAGATTCAAAAGAGTGCTTTGAAGATAAAGAATTTCAACGCCCTCTCTCCGTAGGTTTACATAGGAAATTGTATAGTCCCTCAGTTTTTCGATAAACATAAATCTTAAATAAAACATAGATATCCAAGAAATCTATAGACTGTCTATTAAAATCGTCTAAGTCGTATATCAATTTAAATATGCTATAAATTCGCTTCTTCTATTATGTTTCACGTGTTTTACACGAACTTTTATGGACCTTGCTTGGGTCTAAAGCCTAATATAGAGTTGTACGTAGCATGCCAAATTGAAGGTACGTTGGAGATTGAGTTTTTAAAAGTTTTACGTCTTTAATATGGATGAAGGGCATGTATCGTTAAAAATAAAAAAGCGGGCTGTTTTTTAAAGAAATTTTTCGTAAAAATAAGGGAACATTTTTCGGAAATGTTAGAATGAGGTACGGTGTTTTGCAAGTAGTGGTAAATTGAAGCTGTATTAAAGGATAGATTAAAACAGCTAAAGACATAAACATATTCTACGTAATAGAATTGCAAGGAAGCGATGGAATTTAAACATTCTCAGCTGAGGCTAATGCAGAATTATAAATCACTATATGAGCATCGGAACTTATATTTTAAATAATTACGTAAATGTATGTAAGAGTGGATGGGTATTCTAAAGTGCGCATATATCATATCATACATCATGTTTTACGTAATTACGTAAATATATGCAAGAGTAAACAGGTATTCTAAAGCTTGCATATATCAATACAGTATAAAATATTAATAAATTAGTACATGATAGTGACCAAAGTGAATTATAATTTCATGATCTGTAATAAGTCTTCATATGTAGCATATTTTTTCCCTGCGGTATCTTTAAAGGCAGTAACGTAGGCACACGTCTCCATGGCAATATGTAAGATACAAACCTTCCGTCCTTGAGAAGCGTAAAGAAACCTTTCGACGTATCGACAACGTAACACTTTGACATGTTCGACACGGACGATTAGAGCTCCGAATTCTTGTATATATTTCAGGAAGGAGAGTCGTAAATCTCAGGCTCTTCCGGAACCCGTATTAAAATTGCAGCTTTCGTCGGCTGACAGGTATGAAATTGGAGAACTGAAAAATGCGAAAAATCCGCCTCTATGATCGAATTCCCGATTATTAAAGCTTACGTGGCGGTTGAAGCCTATACCCGTTTGATCAATAGGCACTTTTCATTTTATGAGCACCTTAGAAGGAGACCATAAATTTTTCCCGCTCGATTCGTCTGCCTTCTTCCATAGAAGCTCACTATGGAAAGCTTTTTCTCAAGCATTTTCAATAACAGATTCCGTGGAAATGCGTCTCTGCGAAAGATCAAGAACGATCTTGGAAATCCTAGAAGTCTTCCGAAAATGTTTTTCAATAGCGCGTTTTCGCACAGAATATGTGCGTGGAAACAGGTCAAATCGCGTTTATCTGATCGATTGAAGTCGGAAGGTAATATTCATCGATATAGTGCGCGAATGCAAGCCCTCCTGTTGGTTTCTTATTACAGTTTCCTTCGAGCTCTTTCGTTTAATACTTTATTGAATAACTTCGTAAGGTTCGATGTAAGATGGGTTTCTGAATATTCTTCAAAATCCATGACATTTTTATTGTCTTGACCTGAGTGTTTGATTGCAAAGGTTCGAAAAGTTGAACACGAGTATATTTCTCTAATCTTCCAAATTATTACAAGGAAAGGGAAATAGAAGAGTAAAGCTTTTGGTTTAATTCTGCTCTAATATAATATTATCTTATTTTTTTCGCAATATCTAATGGTTTCAATTGGAACAGAGGACACATTATGTGCCGAAAGTATTTAAGAACAGAATCATCTAATTCTCCACGGATAGTTTATTCTTAGTTTGTATCATATAAACATTAAACGGGCCAACTTTTATCCATCGTTTAAGGACAATGATAACTCTTTTATTGTTAGATTTCCATGGATACCTGTATTTAATTTAAATCCATCGAAATCGATATTGATATTGAATTCAGAAAAGAAATTTTATGTATTATTATTAATTTTTCTTATAGATATTATCTTGTGTACATAATTTCAGAACAAAAGTTTCGATCTTACTATATGATATTAGAGTATTAATACACGAATTATAATTGATAATGCAATCAGTATGTGGAACTTATGTTTTTTCTCGAATCGCAGAATTTCTAGGTACTACAAACCTATTTAAAAACAGCACTCAATCAACATCAATCGTGCAAGTGAAGCGATTAATCAAACACTCTCAATTAAGCTTCGACCAATTGGAGGATCTTACTCCCGTATGTGGGCTCCTTGCGCAGAGCGCACCTTCAATCTGGATGTGGGCTTAACAACCGTGAATCAACATCTCCCTCTTAGCGCTAAACATCCTCCGCTATGCATCTCGGATCGTCTTATTCACGACAAAGCGAATTCGGCGTTTCCTTTCCGTGGAAAACCTCTTTTTTTCCTTCCACTTCTGTGGATCAATTGCTTGCGAGAAGGACGGGAGCGTAATATCTTCCCATTGCTCTCGAGCTGTCATTCCGCCAGATTTCTCGAGACGGTTTAACCCTTTCCTCGAATGTTCCCCAAATCCCATTCCATCCTAAGCTCCCACGGAACTTCCTGAAGGTATTCTGGCGGTCCAATCCAACGTGATTGTTTTGCTATCGGTGGGCATACAGGCGTTGCTGAAATAGGTCGTTGGAGAAATTGTGCGTGATGTGAAACGTCTGTAGTAATGTCGTGAGGTACAAACTGCTGCTCAAATGCTCCTTACGGGAGGTTGGAGAAAATGGCCGGGATTAATCAACCATTATCCCCCTTAAGACGATTTCCGGATTGTGGGGAAATCTTCTGCAAGATCCCTTTGTCCCACTCATTAACACGTGTGTCTGAGAATAACGGATTCGGTTCTTGTCCAATGCTTCTGTTACGATTGACGTAGAGAAAAAGAATGATGGCTTGTCGGCTCTTGTAATGTATTACGTAAATCGTTCCAGGAGTTGAAATGTTTTGTTGATATGGAATAGATTTGTCTGTTATATAAGTGTTTGTGGAGGGAACAAACTTGTCTTTTAGACGTAATTAAGTTAACAAATATTTTTTCCAAAGAGAACATGCATAGTTTACTATTTGAAGAATTAAATATTTCAGGTAATATACAATACAATAGGAAAAAACAATTTTAAAAAACGGAATGTTAAAGATGGATTTAGTGTCTGCTTGGTTTATTTATAGCTTTGATGTAATCTTGGGAGACGAATTTTTCATATATTCGTCAGATAAATACTCCTTCCTTTTTTTAAATTTTTATCGCTGAAAATGAAGGGTTCATTCTGTTGTATTTTTTTGAAGTGAAAGAAAGTCAAAAGAATTTATTTAATGTTTAAATTTTTGGGGTATATCGATGATTTAACCTTTGAAAAATTAAAGAATGATCATTTGCTCTTGCGAGAAGTTTCAAAACTGATATTCATTTAAGTCTTTAACTAGCGACATTTTTCAGGTTATTGTACGAAATGAAGTCCACGCCCTATACATTGCCTGTCATTTCTTAAGCCGGATCTTAATTCAAGATGCAACTCTTCACTTATCTATCCCAATGAATTTTTCATGAACTTGTTTCCTATAGAATTAGTATAGCCCTCTCTTCTTTGAATAAAAGGAAAATGTTTACTAAATGAATCTCTAATAGTCGAAATCCGTTTCTAGGAAAGGGATAACTCACATCTCACGTAAATGCGGTTGAAAATTAGCATTTCTATTTTAATACAGCTGCTTCTCATCTACAATTCGTTCACGGAATGTTAAAGATGAATTTAGTGACTGCTTGGTTTATTTATAGCTTTGATTTAATCTTGGGAGACGAATTGTTCATATATTCGTCGGATAAAGGCTCCTTCCTTTTTTTAATTTTTATCGCTTAAAATGAAGGGTTCGTTCTATAAAATACCTCTGTTTCAGGTTAGTAGCTCCGCTAATTGTGAGTTAAATTTACGACGTATGAACATGAAATTGATGCTCTGATACTATTTCTCAGCTCAGTACGAAGTTTCAGAATTTATTCCATAAAAAATGGAATCTTTTCATCTCAACTACTCCATGACATGTGATGAAAACAAAGAGTTGGGATAAAGTTCACGCCGCATTTAACTTACTCGTGCAATTTTCCTTCAAAAGAAGTAAATGACCCTTCACTCACAGCTAAGGTAATGGGCCACTCTTTCATTATTCTCGAAAAAAATGAAAATATAGGAAAAACTTCTATCACGGGATAGATTTCAGGAGCAGGAGCACGGTGGAAAAAATTAAAGTTGATGACTTTAAGCAATTTTACTAATGCGAAAGTAATGTTCGCTGAAAAGTAGCTCAGTAATTGATGAGTCAACCTACTCTATTTTGTCGCCTCATAGAAAAATGAGTCACCTGTTCTTTGATCTTCCCGAATTAATTTCAGAATATTTAATGGAAACAAATGTATGTAGTTTTGGCAAAATCGAGAAATACTGTACGGTTAAACTATCATATAATAAAATATAATATAGTAATAAATTCACGAGTGTTTGTCTTCAACAAGATATTTTTGATTTACAGAGATATTTCGTTTACATAGTTAGATAGAACATTCTCTTTTCTTTTCTTGAGGTATATTAGCGGTGTGGTAGATATTGAAGATATACAAACTAAGTAAGCCGTTTTCCTGTAATTTGATAGACTGATTTTCAAATGAAATAACTCTGTTAAGCTCTGTAGTTGAGTTTTTTGAAGTATTAAGGTAGCTTATAGTAGTTTTATTTAAGTAGTCATAAACAAATGTTTTCACTGTTATGTGATCATATAGGAATCCACTAGTGTTGTATCCTATCCGATCTTTTTTATATTTCTTCTACGATAGAAGTGTGAGTTTTCTATGCACTGTAATCTTTTTGCAAATATTCAGAAGTCACTAAAAATTTCTTTCCCGCATATAAAACATTAAAGCTCATATAATATGTAGATTACAATTTTAATTTTGACGAATGGCCTTTAAAATACTGCTCTTCAAACTTTGATACTTTTATTCCACAAAGATATAAGAGATATGTTTGATATCTTACCCGTTTAGTATGTACCCAGAGATCATTTACGCAATAAAGAAGGATTCTGATAAACCTTATCCCGTTCATCTCGGATATTTTCATTTCACGACGAAGCAGCCGTTTTTATCTCGCATACTGATACCATTTTTAATATCTCCCCATATCATCCATGTATTTTTTTTCGTTTCCCTTTTTGGTACTATCGCATCGCTACATCCTCGTATCTCTTTTAATTCCTTCTCTCACGGAACTTCTCCACCCACACTGCTCAGCTTTCTTTTCCCCATTCCTCAGCATGAACTCCCATTCCGGTGCAAATATCAATTAAGTTTAATGACTGGTACTATACATAAGTTCAATTAATTCAATGTATTAAATAACTCGAGGAAATTCTGGTAATATGAATGAAGCTTGTTAAAAAATTCCGTGCTTATTTGAAGGAAAATATCTAGGACGGAGATGTCCTATCTTTTCTCCATTAGTTTCCCGAAGAAATTGTTCTGTGCCCTTGAAAGTAGCATCTTATTAATTTTTTATTTTAATTCACTGTAATAATTTATCTAAGAATGTAATGATTTTTCTTCCCGTTAAAGGTTTAGACTTATTGCTGTTAAGACTTATATATCACTCTGAACGCATTATATTTTCAGTACAGTAGTATTATAATACAGTTTAAGAGAAATTTTATCATACAATATACTATGTGAGTGGATGCATTTTATCCAGAGTCAATAGAGATAACCTAAATTTTTATATTAATCAAACACCGATTTTCCGGAAATAAAATTTTCAATTTTAGAATAAAATTTAAATTTCGCTAAAATATCTACATTTTCGTGGAAAATTTTCTGTATGTTATTAAAACGAAAAATATAAAGGCATTATCTCTTTAAAGATTAAAAATTAAAAAGTAAATTTAATGATTGCTAAATTCGTAGATCCTAGTATCGGGAAAGATAAAGTTCAAATTTGTAGAATCGAAACAGCGAAGAAAATTCTAGTTATTTGACACTGACCTGATTATCCTAAAACCAGCGCTTTTACCTTATTATTTTCTGAGTAGTGTTTTCTTGGTTTTCTTTCTTTTTTATTCGTACATATTTGATTGTATCCATAAATCTCTTTCCCGTCAGAATTCTCATAGCTAAGCATGATTTTCTTGTAGCATACCTTTTCCACTGTAAATAAAATTACTTTATTTGTTTAACACTCAGCTACTGTAAAGCCTTCCTCTTTAAAAGGAAACAAGTTGAAAATCATAAAATCGTCAGCACTTTCTTACATCTACTATAGAATTTATCATCTTATTCATATTCTTTTTATGCGAGAACTTTCTTCGTTTAATCCAGCTCCTTGTATTCAGCAACTTTCATCTCCTTTTGTCTCCATCAAAGTCTGCTTTCCTATATTTACTTTATGCACGCATATATGTCTGCATTTATTCCCCGTTATACATTTCCTCCTGTCACCCCACTGAGAATTCTTCCGCCTTTTTCACCACGGTCATTGTTTACCCTTGTCCAACCTTAATCCTAAAGTATATGTTCCCACCAACTCGTAAATCTCTCACCGCGGGTTCTTTCTTTCATCGCACATCTTTCCTCCGTAAGTTATTTTCCCATCCTTTTCCACTCCAAGTTTGCGAACTCTTTTACTTTTTAATTATGGTGGATCATTCTGCTTATCCTTTATTAAAGTTTTGCAAGACTGAGTGCGAATGAGGCCAAAGCAAGCAAGATGTAGAATATGATTGTTGTGTGCTACTTCATTCAATTTTACGTGATTGCATCTAATAGAATCGGATTAGTTGATAGAACAATTCAATCTTCCAAATTGACGAGTATTCATTTAATAATTTATTACGACATTATCAGTAATAAGTATGACCCACGTTCTAAAATGTTTCTTATTTATCTGATATTTACCTCAACTTTTTCTTACATGTAATACAGCTTCTCATGGCCTCAATTATAGCATCTATTTTAGACGAATCAAAAATGCATCCCATAGAGATATATTGTTAATGGAATTTTCAAACGTAAATCATTCGATATGTTTTCTTTGTATTATATTCACAATCACTGTTGCAGTACAAAACTGAAGATTGTCAAACAATCAATTTTTTACACAGGCAAATTATATTCTTAATCTAAACTTTTAGAATTATTTAACCTACACGAATAAAACAGACCATAGAACACGACACGACAAGAACAAAATTTTAGCGTTGAAACTAACAATGGCGGTATTTATAGTGTTTGAGATCCATTATTATACCTTTGTAAAGTAATATCCAAAGACATTGATAAAAAATCTCCGCTACACTTTCAAAATGCAGAAGAGATAATTTGAAAGTCCATATCCAAGCTGAGGTTAAACTGATGTATAAAAAATGCCTTGAATATTCATTTTGAATACCCCTGATTTTGATTCTGAAAGAATATGTAACTTTATCTATTAAATATCAAGTAACATTTGAATGCCTTTTTCCTTGATCTCAGATATGGTATACCGAGAAAAATTAACCTTGGACGAATTGCATTTTTACGAAATAACTTTTTTCAGCAGTAAAAATTTATACATCCTTTTAGATAAAATAGAATATGACGAAGACCTTTGGAAAGGATGTCAAAGACTTAAATATGCAGACTCAGAATATTCAACAGCTAATTTTGTCCTCAAAGGTCCTTCTAAGTTTTATGTAAAAATCCTAGATTGTATGCCCCGTATTCAAAAATCCCTCCTTACTGCCAAGCAGTATATTTTTCCAAAATACTTCCTTATGATCCCATTTCCCTTGTATCTATGCGAGATGCCGGACTCCAAGTATGCCTTTTGAGCGAATTTCCATAAATGGCACCCATCAGGAAACATTTGAACGTTTTCCTCTGCCTCATTATTCCTCATAAAACTTACAAATTGGTCTTAAATGAACGAATTTTCCCATAAATAAAGGTACAACATCCTTTTGAGTCAGAAGCGAGTCTTTAAGAGCAATATATTCGTAAATTACTGTAGAATTATTCGCGAATAACACCGAGGTGAATTGCTTTTGATGAAATGTTTTGCAAAGTAGAAATCGTTGAATTTTTCCAAGACAATGTACGTATATCCGATAATTTAGGCGTTCCATTTCCGAACGAAGCCTATATATATAGATCGTAAATTTTTAAAATGTCGCAATGGAGTGTCTATATCGATCTCTATGTAACATTTTAGAAATGGGTGTTCGAACCATTATATAGGATAGCAAATAATACTCGGAACGATCCGGAGTGACCCAAATGCCCTCTGAGGGGAAATGTTCGAATTAGATGTATGGCGATGTCTTCCGTGATAATAGGATCTCATGTACCTCAGTAGCTTTATATAGAGCTCCTCGAGTCGAAATTACATTTTCAAACGAGTGTCTTTTGTTTTACGACGCCATATTCCAACGGAATCATTGATATTTTCATTCTAGGTTACGTGCAGTTCGCGAATGGTGGAAAATGAAGTTTTTGATTACTTTTTCTGTTGCTCGGCTCATTTACTCCTCCATAAACCGCCTCCATCCCCGAATTACTTGTATATTTCAGCGCGAGGACAAAGTTTTTTTACTCGTTCTCTCTTCGGAGAGCACTCCGCGAGGATATGCTCGACGGCGGCTTCTTATAAATATCATTTTCCATGAATAATTCCGCGATGGGCATTTCGGAATGCAGCGACGCTTGACCACCAGGCAGTTATCGTTTATCCAAAGCACTTCCCGGTCAAGGGAAGAACAGATCGGAGGCTGGATATCGTCTCTTTAATGAGGCTCGGAGAGAGGAACTCAGCCAAACAGGAGGAGGTTTCTAAAAATTCAGGAACCCTTTTTAAACTTGTATCTTCTTCCTCTTTCCTTATCCATCCCCTTATGTACGTGCCCTTGCCATCTTCGCGGAGGAATTTTTCTCTTTACAATGTCGGCACTCCGGGGATTTAAGGTTTACCTGCCTTCCCCGACCACCCCATGACCTTTTAACCTAAATGATCCTTATCTTGAACCTCTCTTATTATTTTTTTTCTTCTCGGCAAGAACTGGGGACGAATTTCCGTTTTAATTTTCTCCCTCTTCCTTTGTGAGCCGAGAAAAGAATTTCCGAACGTGGGAGACAATGCCCTTTGTTTGCATTGAGAACCGAAAGTATTGTGGGCGAATTTTAAAACGTGTAATATTTTCCTCACTGTATTACTCAGCGCGACGTGCATTAGCGTCAGCGAACTCGCGGATAACGACTTGGAATGTATGAAGTAGGATGAGGCTCAACATATGGAATTTTTGTCGATTCCATTCCCTTTGTGGTATAATAAGAAAATGTTATTCAATGGGAGATGCCGGATGTATTACTCGAGAAATGTACCTAATCATCACGCATCTTTCAAGGAAGTATATAGAAGAACGTGTTAACTTTATAATACTTTATTACCAACGCAAACAGGTTGTACCCCAATTACATGGAGAACAATAAATGGTTCTATACGTACTTAAAACAATGGACGTCACAAACACACACACCCTGAGAACATTTTTCGTCCTCAGCCGGGATTTGAACCCAGAACCTCAGCGTTAGAAGATTAGAATTGCTAACCATTCCGAGGCTGGCATTTAGATATAATTTCAAGAAACTCATAATGCGAAAAGGTGGAACAAGAAGTATACTTATACCCTTAACACACTATGTATGTATATAGAACTACCACGAGATCAGAGCCGAATCAGCAGATATTAAAACTCAGGTTTGATATTTAAATATTATATAAAATATATCACGAAAGTACTTAGCGCTCCACCAGCTTTGATAAATGGAGTGTGATGTTAATTAAAAGATTTTTCAGTAAAATACTTCCTTCAGTAACATCCATCGAAGACTTTGCATCCATTACGTAACATTTAAAATGGTAACGACGAAATTAGAAACAAGCAACACGTAATGGATTCGGATCCAATTGAATATATCTAATACATAGTCCCTTGCAATTGTGGGAAATTCCCTCAGGGTGGATGTACAAATCGAATGAACGTGTTAAGGAGAATACTAACGACTCGTAGCTTCGCTCAGATCAGCTGTAGAGCATTAAGCACACCAGTTGGTCCCTGGAGGGAACTCTACCACAAGATGGAATGAGGACAACCTGCGGGTGGCGACGAGGAGGGAGTGGCGGTGAGGGACCAGCGGAAATGATGCGAGGAAAAGGAGGTGGTGAATATACAGTCACACGTCGAGTGATTTTTCATTATCGCCTCATAAATAAAGAGGATAAAGTGACTTGCAATTCTCTCTAAAACAGCTCCCATGTTCAGAATTTGTGGTACCCACGTGATCTTGTACCTTCCGCAAATTATGCGCATAAATTTCGCGAAACAATTTTCATTTCTATTAAGATCTTAATGAAAGTAAAACTTCATGAATTTTTATAGCGTTGCTCAGCAATTTGGATAATGGTATCATTCATAATCGGTGAAATTCTTTTCTTCCAGTAAGTTACAATGGATTTAAGTTATTTACTTTACTTCCATACACTCTCAACCAGTTTATAAACAGAGTAAATTTATAAAAATTCTTTTATAATTTTGTGCTTATAACGTACGTATCTATGAATGCAGAATTGCCTTAAATTCTCAAAAATGCGAATTGATATATTTTCAAACGAAAAAACTTATTAAGCTTATTAATTCAATTTACAAATCTAGAGGACCTTAACATTCGTATGAAAAGAACAATATCCGTTGTGGAAAAACATTAAAATAGATAGTTCCAATTTTCTGAATATCTAACGTTTCACATAAAGTCACTTAATCCATCAAACTATAAAAAAATTATATTCTATCATAGTTGGTTTCAAAAGAAAATTTTACTACCTCATTCAATTTATTAGGCTCGATTTTTTTAAGCTCTTTCTTTCCTTTTATTATCAATCACGCTGTCATAACACTTTTTTGCTACTCTCTAACCCCACTTCTTTCCCAAAGCAACTTTTGAAATCACTGCCATATTGATCTAGGCACCCACTCTAGTGAATGAAAAGCACATGTTAATTTATATTGATGATAATATCAGCACTTAAAATAAGCCGGAAGAGAGGCTAGGGATGAGAAATAATTCTTTTTTCTTGTAATAGAACGATTTTATTAACCCTTATATAATTAATCTGTCTTGTTATGAAAAAGTATAGAAAATTGAAAAATGAACGTTGATCTAAATTAGAAACGGAGAATTATAACACTCAGGCTGTATAAAGGTGGAAAAGTTTCTTGTCAATAACTTTCAGTGTTGCTTCTTTTGAAATTCTTAAATGACGTATTATTTTGTGTTTATAATTTTAATGAATTATACCAGCTCACCTCTAATGTCATAATTTCCTTAAAATATTTAATTTGGGTAATTTTTCGTATATAAGGTAAGGATATAGGTATTCCGTATATGAGCATGTGATATATATCGTTGCGTTGCATTGCATTGTATATATTTTTGATTTTAATTTATTTTATTCACTGAATTATCAGTTATGAAATATGAAAATCTTTCGAGAAATTTGATGATATTATTTTTAACTTTGATTTGTGTAAATTCTATCTTTATCCAGAATATTTGAGTGATAATGAGGATAGCATTTTAAAAGTTTTGTCACTATATAAATACATTTAATATTGTTAACTAATATTTGGAAGGTTAAAATTTGTGGAAAATGATATTAAAGGAAATCTCCCGTTTTTTTGTTCCATTGCGCTTTTCTAGGAATGCCGCTATGTATAAAATGATTGATTTTGAATTATTATCAATTTTCTTTGAATTCCGAGAACATAGATGATGAAAGCTTCCTTTTCCTAGTTTTGGAATTTTCATCGAATTGTCTTTGAAATGTGGGCTATACAAGTAAATTAAACGCACATAAAATATTAGTATTCACTCATAGTTTTATAATTAACAACTTTTTGAGATATTATTAACTCACAATTTAAATTTTGATATTCACGTACGTAAATTTTTAAATAATCTTGTCCTAATTCTCTATATTATATATCAGTTTTATTTTATTTTTATATTTTGCTGACATGTAAAGTAAGACTGAGATAATACTCAACTCAATATAAACTCGGAGAGATGGGTGGAAGAATAAAAGTTTATTGATAAAAATGGAGGCTATAGACCATTTCCGAGAAAAAATGTATGTATGTATGTATGTATATATACATACATTTTTTCTCGGAAAGCTTGATTTATTATAGTGATTTCATCGATAGAATTTCAAAAGACGAAATTTTTAAATTTTTATTTAGAAATTTTCAGAGATTGAGATGTAGAATATTAAAATTCGGAAACACCCACGAGATCAAGTTAGAAATCGTAAACGTCAAAAAGAACACGAAAAGTGCAGTAGGATTATATTTTACATCAAATAACATGAAAGCTATTTAAACGCGATTTTAATTTAAGTATTTCAAAGAATCTTCGAGTGTATAAACCATACGAAAAATGCGAATCAAATTATTGAAAATATGATTCAAGACGAGCAGTACTGAAGGTAAATTCAGAATATTTATGGATATTTAGAGTATTCATCCATAAAGAGATATGAAATTTATTAACCGTTGTTTAAAAGTATTGTGCTAGTATACTAAAAATCTTCAATTTTCGTGAAAATTAGAAATAGTTAAGAAATGAGCAAAGGAAACATAAAAGAGTTTAGTAGGTGAACATTTCAACAGCAATGACTTTTAATATTCTTCTAAGCAGTGGATTTAGCACAAAGTTAGGAAGATAAACGCATAAGAGAAGGAACTCGTTATTCAACTTAGACGCACACAGTTGTACATCCAGATTGGGTCAAAGTCGAACATCTCCATCGCATCACACGTTTTGCAAGAGATCGCTTTTAATCTCAACTCTTCCCCAACACCCGATTTCCTTTACAGTGAGACAGTTTAACCACATTGTCCGCGAAGGCGCGCCTTCAGAGTCTAACAAGCAACGCTCACAAGGCCCCGATCCTTCAGTTAAAACATCATTTTGTTACACTTAGAGAGAGATACATATATCTCGGTAGACTGGTGCACGTTAGATACGTTGTAATCTTATGAGTTTCCAGAAAAAGATTCCTCTTCTTTTACATCCACGCCCTCAATCTTCAGCACGCCGCTGCGTCGAACCCAAAAAAAACCCTTTTGTCCCGCACAATGAAGTTTCTTATCATCTCCAGAGTACGTGACCCACTTGTCACGTACCCTCGCGAGATGCTACGAGTTTGGTGAGAATCGCAGACGTCTCCTAATGCGGATTCGAGAGCAAGACGCACGTTCCGGAGTCACCTTGACTCACTGCCACCGCACATCTCGTTTTGGATGCGTCTTAATCCGTCGGAGGAGTCGTTTGTGGAATCCCCTCTTTTGTTGCCTTCGAGGCACACCTCGTTCAATGCGAAACGAGAGAGAGCTAAGTCGAGGAAGATTAAATTTCTTTCGTGCGCCATTTAGGGACTTGTTCACAGGAGTGCACAGTTCGTTAGAGGGTTAGAGGAGGAAGATACTTTGAAAAAATGTCGTGAGGGAATTGTGTTTAATTATAGTTTCCGCTGAAGTGTGCGGTTGCTTTTTGAAAAATATCATTACACGTTGTCATGATGATTAAATTGTAATTGGATAGAATGAGGATTGCAATCCGGCGGGATTTTGTGTTCCCGTATTCATGTTGTTATTAAGATGCAATTTTAGTCGAATGCTTGTTAAGACGGCATTGGGTTACTCTAAAACAAACAGTAAACTAAAATATAATTCACACAGTAGAAGATATGGATGCAGAGCAATAATATGCAAAAATCAGTACTTAAAGCGATAGATAACAAATCAAACTTAATTATTATACCCGCTGTAATGTACATATTTATAGAACAACGTAATCATACAGTATGTCTTGATTGTTAGTCTTATAATTAACGAAAATTCTACGGAAATTAAAATTAGTTCAAAAGTTTTTAAATATTTGAAAATAGATGGTAAATACACGTATTTAAATTTAAATTACCATAGAAAAGTTTAATATAAATTGCATTATTGTGAAAAAAGTTTTTTATTTATAGAACACTATCTTACATAACGGTATCCAAAATACTACATGGATAAGATTCCATTGTTTTCACCTGATGCCCGTGTTTTCCAGTCCTAATAAGTGACAAAAAGTTATCTTCTGAAAAAAGAAGACTTTTCCTGAGGGAGAGCGAGTCTCTCTGGAAGTTTTTTCAGTCCTTCCGGAGTCAAATCGCACGTTTAAATATTTTAGCTGTTAATTTTAAATGCCTGTGAACTATATTTAGATTTATGGGAGCGGAAAACGGCATTCAGAAAATTCTTTCCGTGAAGAAGGACAACTGCGTAGGCCGGAGATCGTGTGGGTGGACGGGTCTACGAAATCTTGCAAGAGAAAATGTAGACTGAATAGTAAAGTATTATCGAGCAAAGCTAACCTGAATTTATACATTAAATATATAGAACTAAATTAAAATATATCTTATTCGCTGGCGCAATTGGGAAGTATCTATATAAACTGAAAAATTGTAAGGGTATTGAAAACGAAGAAGTCTTGCTTTATCAGAAATACAATGGAAACCATCCTACGTTTTACGAGTAAGAAAAAAAAGACCAATCATTAATTAATCTACACTTGAGATAGTTTATTTCCAAGAAGTAGTATATATTTTTAGTACTTGTTCTACGTAACAACAAGTATAATTTATTTCCACTCTTAGTGTTTCCTATACCTCAAACATAAATTACAGGAGAAGATTATACGCCTATAGAATACTTCTAGGTATTCAGTAAGGCACTGTTTATTTTTACGAATAACCTCGATAAGAATTCGTGAAACAGGTTAAAGGAATTAAAATAATTTGCACTTTATTTTTAAATCAAGTTAAGAGATGGCTCGATATTAATATAGTTGTAGGTCGTTGATTTTAAATGATTACCCGATTCTGGTTATCAAAAATAGGGAAAGAAAATAAAACTGTAAATCGAACGTAATGACAAATAATTTTACGGATTAATATGTGATTATTTAGTTAAACTTCAGCAATAGTTGTTATACACGCACGTATTGCTTATTTAATAACCCATAAATTACCACCCCAACCCCAAATACCTTTATTAAGCTCCATTTTACCACATTTTCGCAATAATAAATCGAAAGAAAGAGATGTCATCGAGAAAGGGTTAACATGATTCAGTTTTAGTGGTATATTGCAACGGTCTTTGAAGTTGATCATATACGATTGATTCTGCAAACCACTGCCTATCTCTTCCTAGAATCCATTTCTATACCCACTCTCGTACACTCATTCAAAGACTTATTAGTCAAAGGTTGGTTATTTCCATCTCTAGCCACACGGTTCTTTCCTCTGTTTATGTGTTATTAGGTAAATTCGTCATCATTGACCCTCAATCAAACTCTCTCTTTACTGAAGCAAATAATGTCTAAAATGCATTGAACTAGATTTACCTGCTGATCTCATTTTAAATTGGTACCAATTTAGCAATTTATTAAGTTAGTCCAGTGATTCATTGATTGTATTTGTTTATCGCTAAATCTAAAATTTACGATTATATTAATGTCGATTGTTGAGCGAGTTGTTTATATTCGCTTCTATTAGTTTCCATTATTATGAGAGGTGAGAATAGACAGAAATGAATAGATAACAGACAAAGAAGTAATTATGAAGTTAAATTTGGTCATTGGAATTTGATTCGTGCTCTTCAATAGCTTTCAACAGAAATTGGAGGTTCTAATGGAAATCACGACGTGATGTATATGTTTAATCATGCATTGACCTGTTATGATGTTCCTTTTGATTAGAATTGATCGCGATAAAGGATTCTACGATTAATTGAACTTTAATGGTTAAAGTTTATTGCGTTTTAACGTCAGCAATTCTAATATATTTTAGCTTATCTAGAATTATTGTGTTGATTTTCAGGTCAAGGTAATAACGGAAAGATATCGAGATTTTAAGAGAATAAAAAAGAAATGACTTTATCACAAAGAAAGGTGGATATCTTTGCATTCATATTTTATATCAGAATTACTTTAAGGAGATCCGATATTTTATTGATTTTACTATTTATTAAACACAATTTTTCTTGCTTTTTATTTCTATTTTTTTCTTCCATGTTATGCTCCTTTTCTATTCCATTGTTCTATTTGTTTTACTAAGAAAAGCACAGGAATTCTCATCAGAAGAGTATTAAAAATGCTTTTATAATCTCTTCAAAGAAGGACATAGAATATTAATTCAGATAATAAGAATTCAGAATTCAAATAAACGAGAAAAACTTATCACTGTTACTAGGTCAACGAGAAACAGACAATTTTGCGCTGTTCAAAATATAGGCATATATTAACTTATAAAAATTAAACTACTTGAATTATTAATGTTGTATATAATCTGAAGCATTAAAAATCTCGATGAATGATTTAAAAAATTACGATATGCTTTCCAAGGGAATGCAGATCTACTAGAAAAACACGTGCCATTAAGTGATGTATATTTCAGATCTGCATTTAAAGGATAAACATGACCACACCTTTTAGTTCTCTTTGTTGTTAATACATTCAGTATTAGTATGCATTTTCGAATATATGGCTATTCATTGATTACTTCGAGGGGATGATTAAAATGTAAATGGCTATTGTAATCTCATTTCCTGTTCCCTCTGCCGTAGCCACACAGAAAGATTTGATATAAAGTACCTCAATGTAAACTGTTTGAAGGAAATTCGAGTGATAAACAGATTAAACTTGTATTAAGCAATTATTTTGATAGATCCTTTTGACTTTGTAAAAGGAAAGAATTATGTTACCTTCTCTTTCTTTGTAGGCTCCATTTCACGTATTAATCTTTTTAATGAAATTTTGATTCTTTGTGTAATGGCAATTGTTTCTTGATCGGTATCGACAGATTGATAAACGTTCAAAAGTTCTCCAGTTTTCGAAATAAAGTTGTTATATATGTGAATTAATAAATAAATAAATAATTATATATATATATATATACGTACTGAAATAAATTTAAAATTTCTTATCAACAATGAATCTTTATAAAGTGTATTAGAATTCTCCGTATTTGAAAACGCTCGCTTTTTATGCTCCGTCATTCATGCAAGTTCTTATCTGCAAATTACAACGGAATGTATTTCGCAACCAGAGAGGAAATTGAAAAATCGGTGATAGTATCGTATTATAGATCATATGCAGTTGGCCTAGTTCAATACGGAACTTTCGAGGCGAATTCAAATTTCAATCGATCCAAAAATATTTCCATATTAATACTATACAAGTTGTAGACTTTCTTTCTCTTCTTTCGAAAATAATTCTTCTTTTCGAACTTCTTAAAGCCTTCCACGAGATCACAGCTGGGGACGAAAGAACGAAAAGTGTACGTCATCTTTTACGATGACGTAACTAAAGTCATTTGATGGCAGATCTCTGTGCATAATGTAAAAAAGATGGTGGATAAGGTTGCGGAAGTGGAAAAGTGCCCTATCATTCCGTTCCTCTCAATTAAAAGAGCTTAACAAAGACACCTATATCAGTTTAAAATATAATGCGTCACCGTTCTCATGAATCTTTATTAAATTTTCCGTCTAATAAGTGTATTAAACGTCCGGAAAAGTTTTAAATGCGACTGAATTTAAAAGTCTGGAGATAGCGGAATACTTTAGAGCGGTTTAGGAAGTTAATTCGCAGTAGAAGAAGGCGCGAAGAAAGAGGAAATTTCGGCATTAATAATTCCGCAGCCATCCCCGGAGAAAGTAGTATGAGATGAAAGATAACTTGAGAGAATTCTTCCTCTTTTATCTCTCTCGTACTTCCAAAACACTCCACGCCACCGATGTCCCTCTTACTCTCAGAGTGCAATACACGTGTGATGGGGAGATTATCCTTCCGAAACCACTTCGTTTGCTTTAAGACCGAAAGTAACTCTATCAAAAGTTTTACGATCAACCTGTTCCTCGTTTGAGCGTCAACTCGGTCCATTAAATGGAATTTCATCGCGCTTATAAAGTCGAGAGTGGTATCGTAACTCCATAGAGACCGAAAAGTATTTGACACTGGGCAGATTTCTCCCACGGAATTCTGGGAGGTGCTTTGATTGATATGGATTCAATAGCTCACTTGTGTAAATGGGTCATTTAGAAGCATTGATATGATTTGCGATGAAATATTGTTATATTTCTTTTATGTATCTTCTGAATCTCATAAACAATTTTCAGATAATGCAGGCATATTTCTATTGTAGATCTTAGATACAATACGGCACAAATTAATAAATTAAAAGTCTTGAAATATTAATTTAAATATGTTCCCAATTGAAACAAATTGGACGTTCCTTCAGTTACTTTAATTCTCTACGCTTCTCGAGGTTTAATTTTTGGCAATATTTAGTTTATAGGATCTTTCCTAAAGGTATTTGTGTTATAAATTATTATTGTCTTTATTTGGTAATAGATCAGAGGCTTCAGAGATAGAATTACTGATTTCAACAGAAATGCGAGTTGTAATTGAAATATTGATTTTCTAAATATAGGAATATTTGTCCGTGGAAATAAGCTTTTATATTCCACTAAAATGAGTCACCAGTAGCAGTGATTTTTCTTTATATTTATTTATAATTTTTTAAAGAATATTTCCTGGTTACACGTGCTGGGAATCTTTAATTCAGCTAAATATAATAGGGAATGACGTAGTCTCCCGGATGTTTAGCTGTATTATCTCAAAGTATTTCCTTAACCAATGAGCGGACTTTTCCTTAGACTGGAATACATCAATGGTAATTAAAGAAATTCTTAAGCTGCAGATATTGTTTGGAGAAGTAATTCGGATAAACGTGAACGAAAGGGTTTTTTGTGATTCAATGACAAATTTTTTGTATTATAGACATTTTCAAAAGACCTGCTTCCGATAATTTCAGTTGGAATATGGCTTTTTATGAATGATAGTCATTTGAATAGAAATTCTCTAAAATTATCTCAAGAGACGGTTTTTATTGTAAAGGAGGTTTAATTCGTGTCGTGACGGAATACCATTCTCAAACAAGAAAACTTTTCACACGTGCTGAATTTAAACATCACGAGGAAAACTTCATTCAAAGGATATCTTTTTCTCCCTGTGCTTATTCATTTCCTCGGAAGCTTATTTTTTTAGCACAGGTGAAGGACATACGTTGACCCTGAATCGCATTTTAAAATTTGTCTATCTTCCTTTAGCTGGAGCATAAAGATAATTTTATTCTCAAAAGAAAATATATAGCACACACACCATTCAGAAAATATGATATACACCGCATAAATTCTAATTAAATAACAGATTTAACAATGAAATGATGAAAAGGAACGAGTTTATCTAATTTTTTGTTTTTCTAAAACGTACTTTTGGCCGTGGGAACAGTACAGTTGGAATCTTAGAGAATGAGGAAATCAACTTCTCTTCTAGTATCTTATTGAAATGGACGAGAGCACCTGTGTTTCTTCTCATACCTTTCATTCCTTTGTGAAATATCCTCGCTTTGTTAATCCATCCAAAGAGCATAACCTGAGAATTCGCATTTTTCCTTAATGCTCCAGATATTTTCTGTTACGCCGTTAGAAATGTTTCGTTCATAACACATCTACGAAAATTTATATCCGTATATGTCACAGTTTCTTCTCTCGGAATTCTCTTGAATTAAACGATCAAATTTCATATTTCTAAATACGTCATTCCCTGAGTTTTTATCGAATATTTTATATTAAAGTTCTAAGAATTCTTTCATCTTTTAGATTTTCATTTACTTTTCATGCTAACAATTAATGTAGCGCTTTGAGTCTCTTTCGGATAAGAAACTAATAAAAAATTTTGAATTATTTTCGTGAAATAGGAATTTTTATCGGTAAAATTTGGTTTGTACCTCTGTAGTTCTTTTCCTTGAATTTCTATTTATTAGTCTCCTATAATTATCATCGAAATTCATAAGTATATTAACTTTTCTTAGCTACAAAAATCTACTCTATATTATTTAAGTTGAAAATCACTATAGATGCCAGAAAGAATATAATGAATATCCTTATACAAAATGCCCTCGATGCAGTAGATTATTTTCTATGAATTTTTTAAATTTTTCTATGAATCCTGAAATTTTTGGAAGCAAGATTTATTAATTATTTTTAGGAATTTATTATGGCCTAGATTCTAACAAAGGTCCTACAACGTATTTAGCATACATCATTATGATACATCTTGGAATAGAATTCTTCGTGTGCTGAACAAGTGGATATTTGAAATCCGATATAACCATGCGCCGTCACTAGCGATTTAAATGTCGAGCAATTAATTTTCTTACGTTATCACTATAATTAGCTCTCACCGTGCTCTATGTTTTATTTTAATGCAGTTATTTTTCTATTTTTTTGAGCTCTAATGAATTTCTTTTCCATAAGAGGCCTTATATCTTTTTTAACTGCATTTATTTCTCTTACAGGAGGAGAGATATTGTAAACCTACTCGTCTCAAAGAAGTAACTTGGTGAGTACTCAACTTTTACTTAACAATCATTGCAATCAATAGACAAACAATCTCTAGAGTGAAATGCTTTAAAGCTAATCTAAATATTAACGCATCATATTCCATTAGTTGGTTAACATAATCAATCAATAATCGATTCTTATTCTTTCTTCTAACGATGATAAAACTTTTAAACTCTCATCGTAGAATACAGATGTTACGATTCGTTTAGATTTTTTGCTCCCACAAACAGTTTTAGAACATTATAATGAAGTTTACACTCTAGATGAGCATGTCACTATATGCTCTCAACAGTTTATATCTATATATACATGTATTAATCACCTGCTCTTTAGGGGATGTGAGCATGCAAAACTCTCATCCTTAGCCTAGGCCTATAGACGCAGGCATCTCTTTCATGGGGCCTTTATTTCACCTTCTTGTGCAGCGGTGAGCTAACTGAGCCCTCTCACTTCTCAGCTGTTCGTTCTTTCTTGTCTATGAGGTCGTATTCTTGCTCCAGAACCCATAGCAGAGGGCTCCCTGGGCACGGGGATGAACCTCAATGCACGCTATGTGGGTCTGGGGGGGTCCACTTCTTAGGGCGATAGGGTCCCTCCAATTCCCTCCCTGCCCTCCCAACAACATCGGATTCATACAAGGATCTGCGAGGAATATAGTAAAATGATTTGGTAGTGGTTAAAATTTTAGGTCGACGAAAAGGTTTGTCTAGATCATGGGTATAGGTATCAACAAGTGAAGACATCTTTAAATCTGTGTTAAAAAGTAAGTACAGTTAAGCTAGTTTAATAAATCATTTTTCCTTTTCAGCCTATTTGTTTAACTGTGAATAGAAAAATTAAGAACAAATGCTGCGCTACAATCTTGAGTGAAGTTAGGCACTGGCTAGGCTCAATGCACGATATTCTGGATTTTCTGAGTTACACTCGATCGATGTTTAATATAAAGAGAGAAAGTAGAGGATTGAAACTGTAAAAACGTGTAATTGAGGAACCATCTTTGTATTCGAACTTACAGATTAAAACCTTTGCAACTTTGTAGAGAACTCGATTTTTCAAACCGTTGTTGTTGCAAGTAGTCATAAGATTTTTTTACAGGTTCATCTTTGGAGAAATTAAGAAAATATTGTTGTAAAAGTTGCTTAATGCACATAAGATGGTTTTTTATACCATTTATCTAGCTTAAGTTAATAATTGTCTCTAAAATATTGGTCGTTTGTTAAGGTACAAATAGTATGAATCTATTTGAATAATTTTGATGCACAGCAAAGAGCAAAGAATTACATTTTAAAATCGTTTGCGGACTTTGTTTAGAAATATCCATACGAAGTTTCAAGATTTGAACTTTGATAGATAATTTGTGAATTTTGCACAATTGTTTCTATTCTATTAATTTTATGTATTCCATTAAAATTAGCATAAAAGTAATTTTTTAATATTCTTTTAAATTGCGTAATTGGATCTAAGGTATTCCTTCTAAAATTTAAAATCTATGTATAAAAGTGTCTTTAAAAATGTTGAAATTAACTATTGCTACTATAGAAAATAAGTATATAAAATTTAATAGAAGAGAATTTCTTCATAAACATAAAATGACGTCTATAACTGTTATCATACGAGAATTTTAAAATTAAACATTTCTGAGGAGGGATTCACATCTATCATAAACTAAAACCATAACCGAGGCCTCGTAAATAAAGTTTCTCATTAACAGATTAGATATTCAAGCAAAAAGTTAGCAGGACGTAAAGGAGAAGAGTAATTAATAATTCC
The DNA here is from genome assembly GCA_020796165.1 of Pantala flavescens. NCBI lineage: Eukaryota > Metazoa > Arthropoda > Insecta > Odonata > Libellulidae > Pantala > Pantala flavescens. The sequence continues at coordinate 12,779,768 of CM036879.1, read as the reverse complement.
ATTAATTTCTTTGTTCGCCCAGACATACCTTTCTTTTTAAGTAAAAACTCCTTCCCATCACGTCAACTTCTCAATTGGTCCGCGCTCATGTGATAAAGGTAAACGCACTCTATTTGCCCGCCCTACATTCTCCCTAATGACTAAAGTTACTACGCCGCTAGAGTTAAAACTCTCCAGGTTTACGACTCAAAATTCAACGAGGTTCCCTCAAAAATGGGGTTTTCGACCCAAGTGTTAGAAATTAAATTGTGTCTTCTTTACGTTGGCAGCGGCTTGAGTTCTGTGATGAGATCTGTAGATGGCGACAAGAATGGCACTTCCATCGTATGCTGGTTAGTGAACTGCCTCTAGAAGAAACTCTCGGAACCTCTAATGGCTTTTTTCTGTAGGTTTACGAGCTTTTATATTAGCTCCATGATTACAATTACTAAAGATGAAGAATATGTCGGAATCTTTAGGAAAAGTTTAAGTTATGTTTATGAAAGCTAAGCATTACTTAGCTAAATTATTATGTTTTTATTTTAGGTTTTAAGTTTTAATTTGAAGTCTCTTCAAGTCAATGTAATTTCGTATCTTGTTAACTTCGCTATGCAATCGATCGTGACCTTCACTACGTAAAATAAAATTTCTTTGGATGTCTTTGAATTTACATTTCTTTAAATGTCGTTGATGGAAAGATATTCGTTTCGCAAATAACACAAATTCTTTTAGGAGTAGATACTAATAATCTGTAGAATATATCAATGCAATGAAAATCGTTATATTTATAAGTATAGTATCTTTAAGTCAGCTTTTAACCAATTACTTACGAAATGGCCCTTTTATTTGTCCAAATATATTATTGAATCATGTCCTTTTCCTATCTTGGAGATATTTTCAGGATCTCAGAAGGTTCCATAAATTTTTCTTAATTCAAAAATATATAAGTAATTAGAAAATATTTTTATATTTAAAAGGTGAATTGATTAATATCTATGTTAATTTAGTTACCAATCGTGATCAAAATAAAGTAATTTTAAGTTTTGAAGAATATTCTTAAAGCGTTAAATATTCGTTCTCTAGCTGCACTATGAATATTGTAGAACTAATTTTTATCTCAAAAATTCCTAGCTATTTATAAACAATAAGATAATGGAATTAATTTTTATATTTTATTTGCACTGTTGTACATTTTTTCATGTTTTACTGCTTCTTCAATAAAAAATAAATTAACAAAAATGGCTCAAATGGAGTTCAAGAGTGCTGCCATCATCTTTTATGCGAACCAATTCAATATAATCACGAGAGAGTAAAGAACCTCTCAAAACATCTTGCTTTAGAACATAGAAATTCATTACATGTTTGGCTCCCGTGTTTCCAAGCAACAGTTTTTCGCTGTTTCCAACGATCAAGGAAACCTCACGTAAGCCAAAATTTAATATCGCCCGCTTGTCCGATGGAAATCATAAAATGGATAGCGAAGAGGCGCTAAAGAGGACAAAGATAGGATTAACCACAACGCCTGAAAAAGTAATTATGCCACTTTCCTTTATCACGGACGAGGGAAGGCGGATAAAAAAAAGCGAGGATCAGGCTTGGGAAAAGCGAAAACGCGTAATGTAAAAAGGGAGTCGAAAAATATGCTGAAAGAGAAAGGGATATAATAAGAGGTGGAATTGAAAGGAACGATGAGAGAGATTCTGAATAAGGAGAAACGCATTTATAATGCAGCGCCCGTTCCCTTGGATAGAACGTAGAAAGTGATCCATCAAACCCTCCTAATATCTATAAGCCAAAGTATCTTACCTCTGAAGTACCTGAAAGGAGCTTCACCCGTATTCTTTTCACTCTGGAATTACGTGATTACGTGCCTTGGTAATGTAGAGTCTTTCCGTGTTTTCCTATCGAGAGTATTCGGGAACGTTTTCTATGATTATAGGACTGTTAACTGTACAGTTACTCTTACTTATTAAAGCACTATGTTGTGCACTTGATTCGCTCTATATCAGCTGTAAAAAGCTCTGAAATGGATTATGCATTAGATTAGGAATGTGTTAGTTTTCCTTGCTGGATTGGAATGGAGTGGTTGAGACAAGCACGTGCTAACTCAATGTGATTACGTAATTGAAACATTTTTTCATCGGGGATTAATTACTAGAGTTAATGAAGAAATGCTATATGTTTCCCATCTCGGTAACTTCCACATCGATGCAACTTTCGTGTCACCACTGTCCTGGGTAAAATCGATTTACATGAATATCAAACCAAGAATTATATCGATTCCGAGCAAAAAACACGAAATAATTTTGGTCTATCAAGTTACAATCAAATGCTTTATTTTGTGGTTCATGTATTATGTGATTCATAAATTAGTATTGTGACGGATTTTGATGATTTTTTGTGTACCTTTTACATCTGCGTTTAATTAATAAGGTATGAAAAATACCCTAAGTGCATAAAGATTAAGAAAGATTAAAAAATGAACTTATCTTGAAATACGAAATTCAAATAGCTTAACAAAGACACCCATATCTATTTCAAATATAAGGAAACCTTTGGTCACTTTATTTTATTTTTTTAATTTTTACTTCTGAATTCGATCGCGGAAAATGAAAACCTGTTCATAAGTTTCTGTCGCCTGTAATAATTTACCAAGTTTTGAGAGTGAAAACTCTTCATTAGAATGGAAGAACAAAGTAATTCACAATACACAAGGTTGTTAGTATAAATATATATGTATATATGTATGAATAAAGTTGGTATGTATGTCAAGGAATCAAGAGCATCTTTTAAATAAGTGTTTACGTAATGGAAGGGCTAAATACGACACATGTACGAGTTTTACAAAGCACAATTAGGAAATTCGTTCTCTTCCAGATGCCTTATTGCACTAAAAGATAATTGCATTCTTCTTACCCTCTCACAAAAATACCTTTTTATGGATCTTCGAGCAAGTACTCTGGTCGTTTCATACCCAACCCAATTTCTCTCCCATTATATTACTTTGGTGGAAATTAGGGAAGAAGAGGATGATGATCACAAGTCCTCGTGCATGCCGGATGGCGTACGAGATGCAGTGATTATGGCTACCTCGTTACTTTGGATCGCTCAGGTGAGAAGGCACCGTTCCATCGCTCTATGTCCTCCTCCCCTTCACAATCCCGTACGCAGACACTCCAAAGCAGGAGGGCGCGAATGTGCGTCTACTCGGAAACACCACATTCTCACCTCTTTGTTCCCCCCCTCAGAATCCTTTCCGACATCCACTCTTTCCTCCTCTTCTGCTCCCCGTCTGCGGTGTCCAATCCTTCCCCGTATCCCATCACAACCCTCCCATGGCAACCTCTCCTCCTCAGTGCACTCCTCCCCACGTCACACATAAATATGAAACCCCCCCCTCATAAGGACATGGATGGATACACAGGGACGTAAACATGCACGTGGAAACACGAGTAAACGTGTGTGCGCTCTCGTGTGGACATCCTTACCTGCTCTCGTGAGGTTTTTCAGAGCCGTTTCCAAGGGAGATTCGTCGTCGTCGGAGAAAAAAACTTCCCTCGCACTCATCCATCGCAAATTGCGCACGTAGTTTCCCCTTTTCAGCCCTGACCTTTCCAGTTTCAGGTGCCGTTGTTATGCGCCCCATTTTCTCCCTGCTTTACGTTCCTTTCTCAGTGAAATCCACTCTTTCTCTCTCATTTTACGTCATCCGAGTGCTGATACAGCTCATGTTCTCAACTCCAACTGCCTCACCCACGAAGTATTCCACTCATCACGTTGCCGATCTCATAGTGGTTGTGGTTCGTAAGGAATGCAAAGTTTGCGCGTTTCGAAATAGGCGATTGTTGAGGACTTTAACGAGAAACGAATAATATTGCATTCCATTAATGATTCAACTGGAAAGTTATATATAGTTTAGTAAGTTTATAATGGATTTCTTTCGTGTTGTTTCTCTCAAAGATTGAATGTGACTTTAAATGTATTCTTAGAAATAGCTGAAACTTAAAAGGTTCCCTAAGTTACTTAAGTGTACGACGGAAATAGATTTGAGAGAATGTCTCCTATAGACTATAGCAGGTTCTTTTTGGTGTCTTCTGTATATTTATTCATTTTATATGTGATAAAAATCTTGATTCTTGAATGAAAACTTATATTAAGAAAACCTGGGTTCAGTTTAATCTTATGCACTAATATAAGTTACATAATAATCTCACACAAAAATTTTTCAATTACACCAATTTAATCTTAGTGTTACACAGAAACAGGAAAGTAAATTTTGGCACAAGTTGTATAAATTATTTAATTTTCTTTGCTTCTTTCGGAAGAAATGAAAATCGCCTTCATATTTTTTGTTATTATTATAATACGTTATATAATAATATGGCTTATTATCCCACTTTCGAGGTAAAGCATGAGTACCGTTATCTAACACACTCTAGTATCTTCTAAGGCATGAAAAATATATAAGTTTTCTTAATATATCAGACGTTGAAATATTTAAAAATTATCTGTTTCAATAAACATGTACCAACTCAACTCGCATAGAGATAAACACTTTGATGAATATGATTTACGTACATTGTTCATCGTATTAGGTAACGTTTACAAATATAGTTAGGCATGAATTAGAAATACTGATGGAAATTTTTTAATCTTTCGTACCGTTAATTACTTCTTTATTATTTTATTCAAGTTGAATGTTAAATATGATTGGGTCAATTCAAGTGTAGGGCATAAAATCAGCGAGAATCATCCCTTTGATAACCTTTGAAAATAAAAAAATGCGAGTAATTTCATCAGATTTATGTTCAAGATCAATGCCTTGTTGCATTTACTGAGAAACTTCGTTGGAGTATAAAATGCGAGGGAGACAATTTGAATACATTTGTCTTACAAAGAAGACAAGAAAAGTGGGAAGGAAATGGTGGGATGTGAGGTAAAAAGTTGTAGGAAACAATTTGGAAGAGAAGTAAAAACAAGTCAGACAAACAAGTAAAAATTACAGTAAAAAGTAAGAAAATTTAGGAAGTGGTTTAAAAGGTAAAGAAACATAAAAAAATGTTTCAAGAATGAGAAGAACAAGTATGAACATGAATAACCTTTACAAACTTTTTTTCTTACAGTCCGCTAAGAAACTATGACATTCTTCACCAAGTTTGTCATTAAATTCAAGTCCCTGACATGATAAAGGAGGTTTTTAATTCTTAAATATACACGTCGCACTGTATAGGCATTATATTTTTTAAGTCTTTAAATTTTAATTAATTTTTCTATTGCAAATAATCAGATTGTGTTTAGTGAGGAGGAAAATGACTTCGCAAATATTCCACAGTAAATTTCAATTGATATGACAACTGGTTTCGGACTACAAGTTCATCATCGTCACAATGAATTGTGTTTACAAAGATGTTGACGTAAATATACTTATGACAAATTTTAACTCTTAAGTACATTACGGTAGTAGAATTAACGCATATAAGTAAGTAAATATATCTTGCCATGAACTGTAATAGTTGCATAGTATTTTAAGGGATTCCTATTCAGATACTCATATATTGATTTGTATGTAACATCTTCAAACTACATATCGTATATCGGTGACTAGATAAAATACATACATTTTATAATCACTCTTTATTATCAAGAGGACGTTTCAGTAATATTCAAACCTTATACGGAGGACCATTAATTTATATTCTATTATAGTATTAGTATTATATTGTATTTAAATCTCAATATTACAGTTTCATATACATCTTTCTATCTTTAATCGGACGTATTATAGCTACACCTTCATACCGTTATCATCGCGTAATAAGGATTTGATCGCCGAAGCATAAGCTTTTTCTCGCGACGCTTTTCGGACATCCAAAATCACCCATGCAAAATGTAGCCGATGGGTTCCTCTAAAGAAAACTGCTGGTTCGCTCGGAAACTATCGGTTAGCGAGCGGATACGGGAATGGAGCACGGGAAGGTGCCGGGTTAGTAGGTCGTTTACTGGGAGAAAAAAAGATAAAAAGGACGGCCTGGAATAGAGCCGAAAGAGATTGGGGGAAAAGAGAGGGCGTGCTTCCCAACGCCGCGACGATTTTAGTAGGAATCGTAAAAAAAACTCTTTTTTTCGGGTTACCAACGCCGGTGAGCGAGAAGCAATATTTTCACAAGTAACCGAGGAAACCAAAACATCACCGCGCTTTGGTATCCCGCCGGCTCCTCTAGGAAACGTAACGGCGGACGTTTCCCTCTTCCCAGTATACACAGCGTGTCAATCAAGCGGTGCCTCTAACGCCATTCGTCGTCGAGATTAGATCAAAGGAGACCGCGAAGTAGACCAGGGTGGGGAAGTAAAGGAAAATTAAAACCCCCTAATGGAGCTGTAACGGAAGTTTCGGTGGCAGAACACGATAGAGTCGTTGTAGGATGGAAATAACTACGTCTTTTAAAATGCTTTAACGTAGCTCTAACGGATTTTAACGCGCGGAAGTTTTTACGATGGAATCCTCTCGATAAACCGCGAGCGGTGATTTTTCCTATGGGACCATGGTAACGAAGTGATAAAGAAGGGACTGTGTAGAGAGATGTTTTTCTGAGGGGAAAAGTTCTAGGAAAAAATGCCGCAGAGAATTTTTAGGGGGTTAAGTTTAGGATGGAGCTGATGATGATGATGATGATAATGGTGGTTTGTAAGACTGGATTGGCCCAAGGATATGTCAGTCTGTCGCACGATGGAAGGGAAAGATGCTGCGTTACAAGAGGAAACTTGGACCAAAGAATGGTTCAAAAAAACAGATTCGAGGAGGAAGGAAACCCAGCGATGCGGCAAAAACTGTTAGAAGGGACTTTTTTCCCTTTTCGTGTTTACCCAAAAAATGCGACCTCTTGTTACCCAAAAATCCTCGCTTCTCCTCCGTGACCTTTTTTTCTCATTCTTAGGTTCGATCTTTTCTGTCCCCTCTTAAAATTCCTTTGTCTCCAGACACCTTTCCTTCTTTAGTCCGAACCTCACTTTTCCTCCTTACTGCCCCATTTGGAGTTCCGTTTCGCCCATTCACTTCATCCCGACCGTGCTGTTGACAACTTTTGACTGTTCCAACTTATTTTGTCGCAAGTTGGTCGGTCGAGTCTTTTATTCCGAAGCGATAAAAACTTTGATGATAAAGGTTGGAATTCGTTTCTTTAGGTACACTTTAAAAAAGGTTACTTATCGATCTTTTGTGGCCTAGGTTCATTCTTTACTTCATAAATTGCAAAGAGGTGTCTGGTTGTAAATGTTTTCATGCCAATATAAAATTTATTTAATCTATAAGAATATGTAATTCCTAAAGGAATCGTTTTAATCTTCCTTTATTTGAATTGGTATTTCTTCTTCAGAGTTTGGTAGGATCTTTTTCATTTTTTCATTAGTTTTTCATTTACCACTTATGTGTTAGTTATGAGACAGACCTTTATACCCAAGGTTTAATGTTACACAAGTCATTATCTATATAAGGCAACAGACTTTCACAAATCAATCTACCGAACGAATATATCAATCTTGAATCGGTATCCTTTTAGAGTGTCTAATATGAATTTTATGATTATTTTTAGTTACGCCATCGGAACTCATACTTTGATTGAATGTATAGCATCAATGAAAATTAAATAACTTTGCAGTTTTAAACTTCCCAATATTGATTTATTAGTTCATGGCCTTATTTGCTTTCGTTACTACTACTCTTGACTTCGTTGTGAAAAAGGAATTTATCTCTTCGTCTTAATAGCACAATATTAATAAATACTTAAACACCTCTTGTGAGGTATTGATATATATATATATATATATATATATATATATATATATATATATATATATATATATATATTTATTTATTTATCTATGTTAGAACAAGATGTATTCAGAAAATAATAAGGGATAACTTACGTAACAGTTCTGTTTCAAAAATATCTACTTGATATCTAAAATTACATTCCTTTTCAGTCAATGATCATATATCAACTTCCCTTATACGACATTTTTACTCCTTTTTTCCCTTGGAATTTACCTTTGAAAGAAACCTATTGAAATTTTTATGAAAAGAACGTGTATATCTTGTTTGCATCGAAGTCCTATCATTTCTAGCGTAAATACTGTCATGGATTTCTTTACGAAGGTATTTTCTATCGCACCTCTGCATCTTTCCTATCCCTTCAGTATGTCTACGCCCTTCTACGCGTATCTTTTGCATACGCTCGGCGCTTTGTTTGTCTTTTTTTTTCCTTTCGATATTTTCTCTTTTCCCTCCGCATTATGACGCATATGTCTTGATCTCAGTCCTTAAGCTTCGCTATTTTTTTTCGCGAGAGCTCTTTTTTTCGTTTTCCCAGAGAGCGAGGGAGGAACTCCTTCAGAAGAAAGACGTCAAGAAATGACTCTTGATTCCCAAAGTAGGTTTCTTTTATGAGAGAGCGGTGAATCGGAAGTCTTCTACGTAGTCTCTTGTTTGATTTGCGCAGAGCGACTCTTTGGAGAGGATTTCGGAATGTTCTTCCGTGGAATTCACTAATCAGTTCCTATTTTGGACTTTGCGTGCCACTCCGTTGATTTCATCCGTTTTTACTCGAGGATTAGCGTCTTTAACAAAACGGACCTTTTTGTGATCCTTTCCGGGTACGAATCTTTTGAGAGATTCTTCTATTTATAAATCTTAGATGTTGCTTAGATTTTGAAAGGAGATTTTCGCTCCATTATTTGTGATGCTGGATATAAGGTACGGATTTAAAGTTGATACTACTGTTTCTGTATTTATAGATATTGCACGATTTTACGTATTTTTCGTAAGTTCTTCCGAATATGGAGATAAATAAGCTAGAAGATGGCTAAATATAGAACTATGAAACGATGACAGGGAGCTTGATATTTAATTTAAATACTGTTCTAGCATTTTTTCGCATTTGAAGATTCCTCAATATGCATTATTATTGTAGTTTAACTCATGTGTCATCGAAAAACCTTCATTAACGCCTATTAAAATTGATGATTTGATATCATAAATACTCTAACTTAGACACCTTTGCCTTTCAGAACGCAAATGAAATTTCCACACCTCATCAACTACGGCATTCACTTTTAGAATATGTCTACGTAATCTACTCAGAGCGTTAATTTTAGTGTGAACTTTCGGTTATTTCATTCAAGTAATCCTCCTCGTGAAGTGCCCTCAATTATTCAGTTCCTTTGAATTAGCATCCCGAGAGATATTGCTTGAAACTTGCACTCGTTTCCGAGATCATAAATAAATAAACGCATCATTCGACGGGAAACCACTGACAACGTAGATGGTACCTGCCATCTTGGTGAATGATGAACTTGGCCATGTGGAAGAGAGAGAGATCTCTCTCTGTTTTCTGATTATTAATGGAAACCGCCCACGAGCACGCCCGTAGGCACACAATCATGAATTCCCACGCGTGAATGGCCACAGTTCTCTGGTTTTCAGCGTTGTTCGGTGGGTTATTCAGCTTCGTTTGTGGTTTTCGAGGGGATTTCTCACCTCGGGTGATTTGTTTTTGATTGGCATTGACCATTCCCTTGTCCCTTCCCTTCTGTTTTTCCGACTGTTTTCGTCCCGAATAAAACCGTGTTTACATTCTTTCAATTTGTTCACCTTGCATGGAGGGTAAAATTACTCTCTTGGATTCTCTCGGACAATCGTATTGATACTTTTTCCGATTCAGATACGAAGTTTATTAGTTTGGTTTACTCGTTAGAGTCTGGATCACTTTTAGCTATTGATTCAGGCACGAATTGTTACAGCGTCGCCTCGTATTGCCCAAAAAAACCAACCTACACGACTCTCACTTTTTCGACTCGACGCATTGATCGACACTGCGGTTACCAATGTATCCGACGAATCGACAAAGCTGTAAGACTGTGCATACTGAAGTATTGGGGTATCATAATTTATTCAGCTCTCCTTGACGAAGGTGGACGGGTAACAAAGAAACTTGGATTCGACGGGAGAATAATCGGCAGGGGTGATGAAAAGTCCATGAACGATGTTGTTTTGCTTCAAGTAAGGATCCATTTAGGGAATGCGTACTATGAGTGAGGCTTTGTAAGTAAAGAGGAGACATTTTCAAGAATTGTAAAATGGTGATTAAATATCAATTTGTTATTCTAATTGAAAATCAACACCGATTCCTTCAGGATTAAAATATTGAGATGTTAGGAGTTTGAAAGGCTTTGATTTTCGAAACATGATAAATGATTCCAGTTCTGTCTAACTCATAATCCTTTCCAGACTGAGTTGTCCTGACTGATGAGTTATAAAAACTCATTATTAATAATTGCAAAGCATGTTACGAGTACATTTTTAATTTAATCACGTCCTTTCTTCAAGTAATCTCATCGGATTCGAAAAATTCATAATAATCCCTGAATAGCGTATTATAATGTACATTTTATTCCTGAATAAATTCAACACTACCAACTTTATTTAATAAAAATTCATCTTCAATTTAAAAATTTATTGAGCTGAAGGAATAGTTTACATCTTGAGGACTATGAAAATTAAAACTGAATCAATCTACCGTTCAATTACTCCGTTACCTAAGTTTATGTATCCAAGGTGACGTTGTATTGACATGGCAAACAGGGGTTGGAATCGGAAAAGGTAGGCAGGGAAATCAAAACGGTGCCTCTCAGATTGGTTTCGAAAGCAACCGCGGTCGTTCTTGAATACATTTTTCCGACGACTGTGCAAGTCATTTACGTAAATTTTCTGGACATGAAAATTTCATAGAGGACAAAGGTGGCCAAGTTTTCGGAGAAGTTCACGTCTTTGATTTTTCGGGAAAATTTTCAGATTCAAGCGGATGCTTCATTCATGGAAGAGAACGCTTAAACGTAAAGTTATTATTCTTGTTGTTTTGTGGAAGAAGTTGCTTTATTTATTAGCATTACAGATATTCTGCTTATGATTGTAATACTAGAATTTGAAAGGGTTTAGTTTCATTTACACTATAGTATTCTTCGGTGTTCTATTATGTATGTATAGTTTGAACGAAAATGAATGGAGATCCATGAGTTAAAGTATGTTAAAAATTGTTTCTAAGAGATCATCAATTGAAAGTTTTACGATATCTTTCTTTTCATCAATATCAATCGGTGAACTATTTTTACTATCACTAGATGTGATTTGGATTATTTTGAATAGCGATTTCTCTCCTCAATGAGAGAATTTCATTCCTAAAATATCTTCTCTTTCCAAATCTTGGAATAGGAAATGAATATTTCCGGATTCGTACAAAAAATCTTTCCTGGAACATTGGCTCGTTCTTGGGAACAAAACTTAATAAATTGATGATAGCTTTCCTCTTCATTTTTATTACCCTTGGCTTCAAACTTTCTACCTATAAAAAGTTTTTCATTATCTAACAGTACTTTTCCGATTCTCCCGCCTTTACCTTTAAAATGTTTTCACCAAAATCATATGAGTCGAACCTCACATAACACGATGAATGAAGAAATTCTATTTTCACAAATTTATCATAAAAGATATAAATTTATTGTTATAAAACTGAAACTTATTATAATTTGTTATTTATACATTCAGATGAGCTTGCAGCGAGTTCTAACTCTTTACTAAATCATTTCCTTGATTTTAGCTGTTTATAAACTAGTCAATTGTAATCGTTGATAATTTCATTCTTTTCAGTTTAATTAAAAGGTATGGATAGGAGGTTAAGCAACCTAGTCTGAGAATATTAGAACCAAGACACTGATCCATTCTTCAAATTCTCACGCTATTCTTTTGAAGTTTACCAAATGTCTTATCTCGTTCCAAAGAATTTCCTGTAATAAACTCATATTTGCTATTTAAATAACCGGAAGAAGTCTCTTTGAGTCTTTAAATCTACAGAATAAGCAGCATAAGGAGACGTATTGGGGTAAGATTAGCACTTTAAGATGAGGTATTATTCTTCCATGTTGATTTACTTGATGAATCCAAATGGTTTCTATGTGACTGTTTATACAACAGAGTAATCAGACGGATATCTATTACGTTATAATCTGAACACTTTAGCAGATTTCATTAAAACTATTTTGTTCTTTATTCATTATTTGGAAGACAAGCCGAAATAATGTCTCACCCTGCTAACAGGCAAGATCGATGCACCCAAGTCACGCGGGTTGCAGAATTTACGGGGCAAAGCACATTTCCGTGCGGAGTAATGGTATGCTTGACTCAATATATCGGTAAACTAAGGGAATGAGAGGAGGGGATTGTAGAAAGAGACGACTTTGGGAAAGCAGCGTGAGATCCATCGATTGCATTTTTGATAGAGTTGGGAAATCGAAGGAGTTCATATTTGGGAACGCTGGGAAATTTGGGCGCTAGATTGTGACACCTTAAAGCGGGAGGGTGTTATTGTATGGAAGGGTGGGCTCCAAGATAAGGCGGGGAACGAAACACAGTTCCCAAGTTTGTTTGAAAAAGATTGCAGAAAATGTGAATGTTTTCCCTGCTCGAGAAATAAGAAGCATTGGAGATTGCGTCGATTTGGAAGTTCATGTGCATTCTGCCTCACCCCCTCCATCGTCTCAGAATTACGAAGGCAAGAATAGAGAGTTGAACGAAAGAAGGAACAAGGATGGAAGTTTTGACTGTCAGAAACGAGGAATTGTTGCATATATAAAACCTTAGAATGATATTGAAATCAGCATTAACAGAAAGATAGAGCGTTTAATAATAGTTATAATGTGAGTCATATCAGGGAATTTAAGATATAATGTTATTGTTTATACTCAAACAGGGAGTAATCACCATTTGTGATTAGTATGTAGTAAAAGATTGTATTATTTAGTAGTGATAGATTCTGATTACCATTTCTTTTTTAGATGAGGATTTACATTTAAAGACCTCATTCGTAAATTTTAGTACTGCATTTAAACTTCTAACTGTAACTATAAATATTAAAAAGTGAAAAATTTAAGGAATAATTTTTTCATTGAAGTTCATGAATTTGAGACTGTGTCAAGGAGATCGCTTTTAGAATATTAATTTGAGTGTTAAAATTTTTCCTAGTAGTAATTCGTAATATATATGAAAATAAAATTGTATTAGATATTTCGCAAGCAATTTATCGGCTAGAGATGATAGTATATTACTAAATAAATCACACATAAATACAATGCTAAGGTCCATTGCTTAATTTTTGCTAAGATTATTTTCAATATTTGTGAAAGTTAATAGAAAGTTTACTAAAACATTTTAGTTTTGGATCTAGTACGATGCAAAGGATTCAAAGGTATATAGAGGAAATAAGAAAAACAGAATCATAAACACAATATACGTATAAATCGTAGTCTCGAATAAGAAAGATATATGAATATGGACTGGAAAATTTTGTTTCGTATGAGTGAAATAGACCGAAAAATTATTGGAAAGGGAAAAAAACCTGTAGAAGACGTGAAAGAGACATCGTTTCTTAAACTTTTTCACCTTCGCTTGTCTTCTATTTATTTTCCAAAATCCCTTTGCTACTCACCCCGGCTCCTTTCCTTTACAGCTTCGATAGCTGTGATCTCCATCCAATCCTTAGCTTTTTCTCTTTTCCACCCAATCAATCCTTTCTCTACAGCCAAACTCACTTTCCTCCCGTTGCTTAACATATTGCTGCCACTCCTGTTCCGACCTTTTTATTCTCCTTATACATCCTCACTTTCACGCGGTGTTTTTTTCTTTTTGGCTCGTTCCTAAAATTTCATGAATCGTACTATATAAACTATTGCATAGGAACTTTTACAGACAAATACAGAGTTGAAGAATGAGGCGCGTACTATTTTTTAATAAAGAGGCTTTTGAAAAGATATTTTCTTCGATTTTTAGGATGAGCATTAATTGTAAATAAATACATTGATGTGAATCAAAGGTGTTTCTTACGATTCAAGTTCTGTAAAGAAATATATCATCAAAAGGTTTATAACCCATTATACGTGATAATTTTAAAATAATGTGATCACAATATTAAATCTTTATATCTTTACAATATGTATCATACTGTTGAATTTATTCAGAACTTGGAAACAACGTACATTCTGATCCTTAGGATAATTGTATATAATATGATAAATAATGATTTCCAATGGAATGATTATACTAATGATTCCCGTGTAAGTTGATATCCACAAATAATTCCTATATTTTTATTTTCCCACCGAAAACAATTATATTTCTTCATTCAATAAGGCAAAAGATTTTACAAAATGTGTCGCTATTTAAATAAATATTATATATATAATAAATAGAAAATGAGTATTTCGTGCTCTATTTGATTGTGATATGATAATGATACATAAAAGACAATTTACTTTTTCGTTCATATGGTGAAAAATAATAAAATAACGATTATTTCTTTATATGTAACTTTACTTATCTATGCAATACTTACGCACGTGTCTCTTCTATTTATGAAATTTAGTAACGTGTCTATCCAAAGAGAACCCTCTTCTTCCTAAACAAAGAAATATTGCCTTCCATATATTCCAATTCTTCATTTCATCGCCCAAAATCGAAAAAGGAAAAATCCTCCTTGACGTCCCTCTTTTAACCTTTCCCTATATATAAGGATTGTATTACCAATTCCTATTGAAATAAGGCTTTTGCATCATAGCTCTTCCTATATATTTATTTCAATCCACTTCTCAAAAATAGACACTGCTATAATTTAATAGTTTTTTGAGTATTATCCTTCTGAGAAGATGATATATTTTCAAATGAATATATACAGTTATGGTATGAAGAAGCACCTATAAATAAATTCAAATTTTCGGTAGTATTAGTAATTTATGGATGAATCAGATTAGTACACAAATGTAAAATTATATAACTTCATCTATCGAAGTAAAAGATCATTAAGATGACAAGGACTGGAACAATGTTTTTGTAATAAATTGCATTGTCTGAGCTATTGATTATTGCTTAAATTTTGATTGAAGTTACGTCTCCTGCTCTTTGAGATTCGAAAAAAATATTCCTTTGAAGCTTCTACTCTGAAAACGCCCCTGGATGTCTATTAATGTCCATAGTTTGACACATTAGCTAAGTACATTTTCTTAGGGAGACCTATTCAATAAGAAGATTTAAAGATCAACTTACTATTTGGTGTTTAATGTCTTCAATTGATGTTCCTGAAAATTATAAATGTATGTAAATAAATTTACAATATATATATATATATAATTTTCTAATGCTGAGAAATATATCAAAATATGTTTATTGATATTTCATTTGTTCGAAATTGAAATAATTCGAATGTGTATTTGAATATACCGCAATTTTTTGGAAATTAATTATTATTAATTAATTATAATTATATATAATTATATTAATTATAATTTAAAATGCAATTTAATGATTGCGGTTGAAAACCTCATCTTCTCTGCATTCATGTTCAATATCTGCATCAAAATATAAATTCAAAGAAGGATTTCAATCGCGTAAGAATCGTCAGTAATTAGTGAGTTTATCTAATAAAATTATGTTGAATGCAGGTAATTGCAGATAACAGAGCACTGAGGCGATGAATTTTTCATTCTTACACGCCTGAGGGAGATGTAACGGTTTATTAGGTTTAGTTAGTAATCTCCTCGAATCACTTCTCAAAGAAAGTTCTACATCCAGTTAACTCTGCGAATAAACCGAGGCTTACTCTAACTTCAGCGTGCATCAGACAGCGATTGCAACCTTGTCTTTCGTATAGCCATAAATTTAAGTTCCGGCTCCGCTTTATGCCACGGATGCAACTGTTAATCAGCATCTAGTTCGTCATAAACCAGGCTTATCTCATTACTCCTTTCGCACCCAATTCCCTTGATCCTTTACCGCCCTTCGCCTCATTTCTCTTTTCTACTCCTCTTATCTTCTCTCTCTCCCTTAACCATTCGTTATCATATACATGTTCCTTACCTCCCTACGTCTTTCCCCCACACACACCATCGTTTTATTGCTCCATAAATCTTCCGGGGCACAAATCGACCCCACCGCCAACCCTTTCTTCCTTTTTTATTCCAGATTTTCCTCACAAATCCCACCCTCCCAGTCTCCTCCCGCACTCCCAATACCTCTCCAACTTCCCTCCGTGAAAATACCTCATCCCCACTCATTCATCCCGCTCCACGCTCATTTTTTGTAGTCGTAAAAAACCCATCTACAACGGGCTCTTAAAAAAACCATTTTTTTCATCACGCCTCGTCCCAGTGACCCTAACGCGATCTCTCGCGCCTTTGAAGAGAAGAAAAGAAAAAGAAACATCTCGTTTCTTTTGCACCTTCATTTTTTAAACGCGTCCTGGACAAGAAGGCAGGGACTTCGGACACCCTCTTAGGCGGTGGTGGTGGGCACGTTTCCTGCCATTAAACGGCGTAGGGAAGGCGTTATCGAATGCTTCTTTATCAGTTGTATCTTCGCTTTATCGCAGCGGTAATTGAAAGCGTTCGGGGGATGTCTTCTGTGCCAGTTTGTGATCATTAGGTCATCAAACGGAGCCATCAGGGGTTTTTTTTTACGGGAGTTTCTGGAAAGAAATACTTCCGCCTCGCCATCTTTCTTCTTACAAGGAAAGCTCCTTGGAGCGTGCGTGCTTAATTGCAGTCCGTAACGCCCAGGGCGTGCATCGTGAAGGAGGAACAACGTTTTTGTTCGGCTCATTTTCTCGACAAAGTAATAAAAAGTCTTCTTCTCGAGAAGGGAAGTGCATGAATACGGTATCTTTTCTCGACGTAACGAGCGACCTTTTACTAACCCGCTCACGCCGTGATATTAACCTGCATCTCGCGTGAAATAAGAAGGCGTTCGATATAAATAGTCTCTCGCAAAAGAGGAAAATAAAGTACTGGCAGCTTATCTGCAGCTAAAGTGTTTCTCCGTTTTTTTTTTGGGCTTAATAATTTTCATCGAGGTTTTCGGCTCATGTCGGTGATTTGGTGAAATGTATGCTAAATGCCGAAAAATATTTTCTTGATGGTAAGTTCAGGTATTTTTTTTTGGGCATGCATTATGAAATATAATTTGAGTCTTTCTGCTATCCGGATTTGTATTGCATTAATTCCGGAGTAATTTCTATGAAAATGGTGGAAAATTGAACTTGGAATTTCAAAAAGACAACGGTTCTTTGAGTAAATTTATTACTCACATCACGTATATGCATCTTAAAGGATATTATATGTATATTTTTCATTATTTTGAAACTCTGTTAATGAAATTTCAATGAATTTAAAACTTTTTTTCTGACTGAAAAATACCCTTATAATTTTGGAATTCTACTCGTTGAGGACCTTTGGTTTTTAGAGGCCATTTGAAACTAAAGTTTGGAGTTGAAGGGATTTAAACATGAAAAGCATATTCAAAATTTCAGACGTTTATAAGCCTCATTGTTATTCTCTTGATATAAATTCATAATTGAAAAATTAATTGTGCTATATTTTCTCATAATATTTAATTTATTGTAACGTATGTGATTGGGGAAACGTGTTTGCGTTAAATAAATTATTATTATTATTAATTTATAATTTAAAACTAAGAGATTTTCGGAACTGGTAACGATGTCTGAAAAGTGGGATGAATTTGAATGTTAAGTCACATTTATTGTGTGTGATGATTGCGAATATTTTAAGACAGATTTTTAAGGAAAGTTAATCATCGATATTGTATATCATATTCTACATTCCAAAATAATAGTTATGTTTATTCAATTCATCATAGTCTTTATTTAAAAGGGAATATAATGAAATACCAGTTTATACTAAGTATACCTAAAGGGTTTAGGTGAGAAGTTTTAAGAGCATGTGAAAGTGCATAAAAGAAGCAAGTGTTTGTTTGGATGACGTGTTGCTAAGCGTGGAATATTGGAAGAGAAAACCGTTTTTCCTATCCTCATACTGTTGCTGCAGCGATTTTGCCTCACGTTAGTGAGTCACCTTAACTCATTAGCCATTATTGGATTTAATATCTAATTACTCTCCGGAAAAGAGGGTTAATGAACCACAATGAACTTGCCCACCCATTAAATTAAGTCAATAAATCTTTATTAAGCTCTCTTCTCACACGTTTCACTTCAGTTACCTCCTTATGCCGAAAATATTATGCATTCTTCTGCAAGATTCATATCTTATCCTTTTAAAAATTATTTTGAAAAATTTTATTTTTTCATTTGCAAAATTTCCCATTAAAGTGAAGAAAGAGTAGATATAGGGAACATCCAATGTGAAGCTGATTTATAAATAGGTAATTGGTATTTTTATAGAAATTCTCATAGACTTTATAATATCTAATTGAAATTATAAATTATATCATTGTTAAATTAAGAATTTCATTCTTTAGGTATTTATTTTTTAAAACAAATATCAGTTTATAAGTTTAATCTAAGGTTTTTTATGTACGTTACTGGCAGGTAATGTAATTTTGTATTTCTTTAAGGAGTTTTAGTACACCAATAATTAGAGTATAAACAGTATTTATCGACATTTGAATTATTTTTTCATCAGTACATTCAGTATTACTGTCATTCTCATTTACACCGCATTACATGATTCATGTATATTTTATTCAGAAGATCATTTTTGCTTTTATGTTTTTTTTTCCGCAGTTAAATTTTTACTCGTATATTCCTGGTGGAAAAGTATGTGGGTATGTCGGCATTTAAATATTGACCTTTATGACACTCACAAAACTTTTATGCCTCTCAAAAATGCCATTATGGCCGTTCTAATCTCCATCTACGACCAGAATTCCGGTCATGAATTCCATTTCCAATAGGCATTGAAGATAAAATTTACCGTGCTCCAGGGAATGGTTTTATCACACTTATTGCCGTTATCGGAAATTCTAAGACCTAGAATGCGGAAGTTTTAACCGCACGTGTCCGTTTTTAGCCGCAAACAGTTTCCTATTTTGGGAAGGTATATTTAACAATGGAAAGGAAATGTAACACAAAATTCCGTTCGAGGAAGGACGACATAAAGTATTCAAGAATTTCCATCTGATGAGCATATGTGACCTGTTTTCTTCACAAAGACCCTTTCGTATACATTCAGCGCTTTAAATAAGGGCCTTAAATACGCTCGCTGCACATTGCACTCTGTAAATGTGCAATATGTAAATGCAGTTTTTGATTACTTTTTTTTTTAACTTTCAGAAACATTTGTATGTGTGTATGAGTGTGTTATTTCACAGATAATACTTCTTAATATACTGTTTCCAGTATATATGCAACGGTGAATTTTAAGTAAATTATTGAATTTGATCCTTATGTTTTATATATTCTATTATGAATAGGTAGTAGTGAAGGTTAACATTAAAAATGTATTTTCTATTTCGATATTATTTTGTTTGAATCTTTACAATTATCCTCTTAGAAAACCACATTAAAAGTATAGAGAATAACACATACATGATATATGTAATAACATGTACATAATGCGCGCTATTTTTTATTATCATTGGTTTCAAAACTAATATTATTTAAGGTTCATTATACCATTCCATCATCCAGCTACATTTCATAGTGACTCCCTCAAATAATCTTTTATGATAATATTCCATACGGTATATATTCAAGTTAGCATTTGAAAACCGTAATGGATCTTGTTACACAACAATGTTTTTATACTGGCGATGATAAATGTTGAGTAATCTGCGCATCCATTTCTAACTACTTATGTTGTTAGATCGTTAACTTCGAGTCCAAAAGTGCATCGTATGTGAAAAGGTCTCCATTTCCTGGCTTTGAGGCCAAATCTTCCATTCCCGTCGCAACGACCCAAACTGCTGAAATCACGGCGCATTTAGCAACCCCTTTCAGCCGCAGAATAAATGCATCTCCGCAATCGTAAGAGGCAGTCTCACATCCGTTATCTAAGTCGCATAAACACGCGCGAAGGAACGCGCTAAACGGATTAATAAAAGGAGATCCGATCCCGAAAGCAAACAGTCTCGGGAAAAATGAGGAGGAAGCGGGGAGGGTTTAATAAAAAAGAGGTAAGAAAGAGCACTCGTCTTAATCTCTCGGAAGGAATTCCCTCTCTTGCAGTCTCAATCAATCTTCTCTGTTGAAGGAGTAGCGCCATTGGTGCTGGGGGTTGAGAGAGAGAAATGGCAAGATAAAGAAGGGACGGGGAAACACCTCTCCGAGGCGATGGATTGCTCGGAAGGACTTTAAAAGATGGAGGTTGTATTCAAGGGGAGAGGAGGCACGGACAGGGAAAAACGGCCACCCGAGATGGAGAACGGGTTAGCAGGTTGTCGATCCTAAAGGCGGCCGCTTCAAAACCCCTTCCGAGCAAGGGGCGACCTTAATACTCTTCCCTTTGAATCTTACACGCTCTAATGCTCGGTATGCGATGCAGCTTTAGAAATGTCGACTCGACCGTAAAGAAAGGCGAAGGCTACCTTTGTTTGGTATTGGGTCAGATGCACACCGTGTTCGTTGATTTTTTGAAAGTTAGATCGATAAGTTGGATCTAAACTATGAATGGAAAAAAGGCTTTAATGAACATCTCTGAAAGAGCAAATTAATCGATAGTTAGTTTCTTATATAAATACTTCAAAATCATAGAATCGCAAGTAAATTTACCTCAGGGAAATGTGTTCCGCAGGGAAGTGTTCTTGGACCACTGTCATTTTACATATATATGCGTGAATAATTATTGTATAAAACTAAGTAAGAATTACAGGATTCGAAATTTTTAATATAGAACGTTAAATTCACGGAGAGATCCGTACGATTTTCTGAAGGGAACGGCTCGCAAGATTTATGTGGACCACTGGCCGGCAGAGGTGGCAGGGCACGTGGATTATGAATGTAACGCCGCACGATAGTTCCTCAAGGTTATCCAACGACTTCCGGCAACAGTGCTCTCTCATCCTTGGCCAAATTCCTTGGTGCCGTGCGTGTAATCCGGCAGTAAAAAGCGTATCGGACTTATTTACAAGAACAAGCGAGGAAGGGCACAATTCGTCTCTCGCTTTTCATTTCGGTGACAGGTGTGTTGGCAAGGGGGCCAAGGTCGGCGTTTGCCTTTGTGAACATTTCCCTCGGGGCAAGCGACTTGGAATCACGAGTGTCTCCTTCCCTCTAAAGAATGCTCCATCTCCGTGTAATTGGAACGAAAGTCGTGAGTCATTATTGCGTCCTAACAATGCTTCAGAAGATTCTTCCAGCCCAAAGAGGGTTCTGTCTGCTTATCTTATCTCACTGCCTCTGCTGGAAGCTCCCTTTGTTCCTCTCGCACAGTCGTTTAACATTTTCGCTTGTATTCTTTCTTTTTCAGTCGGTAGTTAGGTTCATATTTTTGAGGTAGCGTTTCTGAAAAACTCTGGCAATGCTTTAAAAGATTGAGGTGGAAGATTTCGTTGCAACCGAAAGAATTGCTAGTGTTTCTTTACAGAGACGGTTAGTTGGATGGTTTTTAAGAAAAATCTCTATAAACGAGCTCATGGACCGAAATAAGTGTCTTCGAAGTATATCTGATTGCACCTTAATCCTTTGTCTTCTGAGGAATGAGCTAGGTTTATTTCGGGGGCCTGGTTAATATCATAGAAATTAATCTGTGTATTACTCTAAAGAAATTGTAGCTTTTATACACTTTTTTGTTTGGCATTCCATAAAATTGTTTATCTGCAGTTTCAGATCGTTTTCGTGATTATTTTTTCTCATAGTTATAAATTATTTTCTCTAATTACAAATTTTACTATTACCGTTAAATCTTAAAGAGTTGATATCCGTTCGTTTGAGGTATTGATATGGAATCTGCAAAGAGCGTAAAGATTTCATAAATATATATATAGCAAATGTCTAATAAAAAACTCGTAAGAACCGATATAATTTAATATAAAATTGAATTGTGGAGATATAACCTGAAAATTTAAAAACATGAGAGATGAATATAAAAATAAATTTTGATCATCAAACCATACAGTGATTAAAGTTTCATTGCCATATATATCTATATATCTAATATTATTATTTAATCTCTTAGTATTTAGTAAGCTTAATCTACCCCTGAAGCCTAATTCTAAATACTGAAAAGCCTTAAAATTAGTATATGATAGTTAAGACGAGAATAATTAGATTGAACGAGAACAATTCTTACTGCAAAAAATTTGAAATGAAGAATGAATTCTAATGAAATACAAATCACTTCATTCCAGTCGCATCTCCTTATTCAGAGCCTAAGCATACATCTCCATTTCCTTTGTGAAAGGAAATAGCGTATCTTCGTTTGATAGACGACGATAAACAGCATCGATAAAGTAGGAGCGAGTTTGTTTGTGATTTAATCCGCTGCATAAAGTGCCTCGGATTAGAGCAGTTCACCCTTTTATGTCCCAAAAAGTATCGTGGGTAAATCTTGGCGCATTTAGTCTCCGACGAGACGAGTCTAAACACTTCCAGCAGTCGAAGCGAAACCATAATCAAACCCTTCCAACTGAAAGGGGCTTTAAACTAGCGAATCCCGTCGTTCTTACGGAGGAAAAAAAATGCAAATACCGCAACTTCCTCATTAAAGATTCGAATGAGCATCGCTTAATGGGAGAGTTAAGAGAGAGCACGGAGTCAGAACTCAGACCGTCTCGAGGATTTGGAACGGGGCATAGGTTACAGTGGAAAAGAGTGCAAGAAGAAGAGAAGCTAGGGATTGCGGCCTTGGGTCACTCTTGAATCGGAAAGTGTACGGAATAGGCAAGGAGAGGAATCGGTGGAAGAAAGCGAGGGAAGAGGTGAAGGTCAACAGATGCGCTGCCCTCTCTCGTCTCCCTAATCCCCTTTCCAATTTCTCCTTCCATTACCTCATTTGACTTCGCGTCCTCATAGTTTAAACTCGATCCGGACCCCTGTCTCCTTTAAATTGCTTCACTGAACACGTCTCCCCTTTACAATCCCATCAACGTAACTCATCCTACGTATTTTCCTCCACTTCAAAACGTGAGGAATGGCTTTCGAAACTGCATGACCTTACGTCTAGGATTCGATCAATCTCTTAAAGCGCAGCTCCCCTTGTCCTTTCTCTATTTCATTGTCTCTATTCCTGCTTCTATTCAATGTCTTTTTTGTAATGAGATATATTTTAAATTTTTTTATATATGTTTTTATATTTAAATAAGTATGAAAGAGATTGAACGGTACTTATAAATGTTACAATTTGAATCTTTAAAGACAATTTTGATATCGAAATAATATTTTTTGGTATAAAGAATCAAGTTGGAATGAATAATTAAATCATTGAATATGATATCATTAACCATTGGGAATGTTTACGTAAGAATGAGCATCACTATTTTCTAATCACAATCATCGTACATTTCGAAAAAGTGAATCAACAACAATGATAATATGAGTTAGTCATTGATTTTGTTGCCATGGCGATATAAGACATTAAACGCTTTTTTTGTTTCTATTGTTAAAGTAAATAATAATAGGTTTTATTTGGTTTATCATTATGTTAATAGTTTATCAGCAGTCAAAATGGTAGAATAATCTAGCCAAGTTATGCAATACAAGAAAATCTTAAAATTTTGTAAACATTATCAAAAAGTTTATCGGAAATAAAGTGGTAGAGAAGCGATAGCAACTATTGTTGATTAGAATCAATTCTCTGAATAAAGGAATTTAAAAGGAATCAAAACTTTATGCTTACTTTGTGTTTTAGAAATACATACCTTTCCTTAAATGATTTAATTTTATAATTGGTTAGATATTGTTGTACAATCTGTATCGGATATTATTGTCTTTAAATGAAAATCATTTTGAAATAAGAAAGCTATCGTTTTCTATATTTTCGAATTTTATGCATTTTCTGAAAGAATGCAATTTATTTATCATTTCATTGATTATAATAATAATTATTATATTATATAATTATTAAATTATACTAACTGAGAGATTCCAACGCTTATATTTTCCTTTAATTTGATAATGACGATAGTCAGAAGTGCGGCAATGTATTTACCCGACCACCTATTATGATTACTTTACTTTTCTCTCTTCTCTATTAGTTTTTATAGCTTCACCGTCTGGCTCTCAAGTGGCCGCACTATTTTCATGAGGATGAATGGTGGGCAAAGGGCAGTAGTTGACGACGTTTTCGAATCTCTATAATGGCAGAAAAATATATTTAGGTTAAAGCAACCTCAGAAAAACATTCATTTTTTTCAAATTAGTCGAGCAAACTTGAAACAGAGACGGAAATAAAAAAATAAACGCCGGAGAATTTTAATGAAAGAGTTTTAATGGAGGAATTGAAGCCGCGCGCAACCCATTCTAAATTTAATGGAAGTTTTTTTAAAGAAACCGTCGAGGTGAAGTAGCGAAAGAAAAATTCGTCGAACAGTCGTCGAATTAATGCATTCCTTAATATACCCTCAATGGCAACTCTTACAATCACTCCTTCGTAATATTACTTTTTCAACTTATGGCTTCTCAGTAACCCCTTCCCTCCAACGTTTGTTCTTACTTAAAAATCTCCTTTTAAGAAATTCATCGATTGGACGTTTTTTTTTATTCCACTTGTCTACAGAAGTGGCCCAGTTTTAAGCATCGAGAAAACGCCGTGCTACGCTTTTTTAATGGCCGAAAAATGTTTCTCTCTTTAAAAATTATTGCTCAAACGCCGGGGAGTTTAAATGAACTGAGGATTTCATTGGATAAAATATTTTTCGCTTGCATCTCTTTCTTCTTCGGAAACTCACTTGGCCTCGAAAACTTCCGGTAGAATGGTTTATTCTCTCCATTGTGATAAATTAATCTTGGATCTTTATTCGGAAAGATTTTGAGGTGAAGGTCGGCTAGAAAGAATGGTTGTTGTTTCAGAGATCTTTATGGGAGTTTTTAGTGGCTTTGTGTTTTCTAATAATTGCACTGAATGGATTGTTCTCCACCATCTTGGAAATAAAAGAGTGATTCATTAAGTACTAGATCGTGGCTAAAATTGTAATGATGTACTTATAAATTTCAAATTAACAGTCAAATTATTTAATTTAAAAGTGTAGTATATCGATTAATTAATATATTTACGTATTCAGAAATAAGACTATAAAAAACGGATCGACGTTAATTGAAATTGATCGTTAATACAAAATAGTAATTATTAGTACTGTAACATATCAATAAGAAATATCTGCAGTAAAAGATTACAAAAAATAAAAAATGTAATAATGAAATATATCTCATAAATCAAGGCTAAAATTTTAATAAATGTAGTCTCATAATAATAATGTAGACTATTGCAGTCATATTCCGGATTAAAGTGATGAGAACAATTAAAAGTTTAAAATAATTAGAGGAAAAAATTTTTAAATAAACTATTCAACCATTAGAATGATAATCAATTGAAATTATTGATGTATAGTATTCAATTTTTTACTCTATCAATAATGATCTATCGTAATATAATTGCAGAGGCAACATTACTTTCCTTTTAAATATCGTCTAAATGCCTACTTGAAAGATGTTTGACACTGACTTAACTCTGTCTCTTACGCTCATACGCTCTTAAGGCGTATGAAAGTTTATCTAAAACCTGGTCAACATTTTCGCCTTTCCACTTTAGTGTTCCATCCTTCCTGAATCTCTACACAACTGACCCCTACAATGCGCCCTTCCTACTCTCCTAGTCGATATTTGCCCAAGCGTTGCCACATATTTCAGTCACCTCAAAATTCTTATCCTCTTGTCCACTGTTCCTCTACGGTTTACTCACAAGCTCATCTCCTAACATCAATGAGCTCATACGAGCACATATTGATTCAATGTCTACAGAATCTAACTTATGGAAGATACGAAGTAAATCAAAATTGTAAATAGTATTCAATTTTGTCGTATTTTTAAGCGGATGATAGGCACTGCACTCTAATTATTTCATAAATTAGCATCTATTACTTTTAATGCTAAAGGATGCTTAACACTAAAATTAAATGTGAATAGATTTACGGTGATGATAATTGACCATCATTAAGAAACAGTCTCTTTCTATTTTGTGGAAATATTCATCTTATGATTACCTGAAGCCACTATTATACCTGGAGTTTTTGATTATTTTATTAAAGTTACATTCACTACTTATAACTGAATATAACTTTTAGTTTTAAGCCCTGAATAATATTCATTTAAGCGCTAAATAACACCTATTCTGCGATAAAAAACTCTCCGTATAAAATTGAGTGCTAAACAAATTTGGATCGATAAATGATGAACATATTCAGAAAGAAGTCGCTGTTTGATATCTTCGTTTATCACTTTTTATGAAACTGGTAATTGATTTTTAAACCAAAAAGAATTGCCTTGAAAAACTAATACGATCCATTTCAATTCATTAATTTATATTTAGTTAGGAAATATTCAATGTGAGCCTTTTTTATTTGCTTGTCTTTTGAGCTGTTCTAGAGTATTAGCACAAAATAATTATTTACTGTTTATCAACCGAAATTACTCCTTTTACCAATGGTGCCTCGTCAAAAGTTAGTAGTTCCTTAAGGAGAACTACAAAATTTACCAGATGGGATACAAAAAAGACAATGAATCGCGTTGCTAGGAAACTCTCATTTCTATTCAGTTGTACCACGATTGCTACCCTTTTCTCTCAAACATCCATCAAAATCACCGCCTCTTTAGGTCAGCCCTGTCCTCTACATGTTCCTTTGTTTTACCTTTCAGGGAAACCCACCTTCCTTCCCATTCATCTCCTTCCATTTAAGTTTCCGCGCTCTCTAATCTTCTTTTAAACTTTCCCAAACGCATGAAATACAGGTTGCACCATTAGGGTCAGAATCCACTTCCTTTCCTATCCCATTTCCCCCCCCCCCTTCGCCCACTCTTTCCTCAAAGGCAGTCGTTCTTTTACTTGTCCGTTGCGAGCTAATTAATCGTTTCTCTCGCAATATGGAAGGATACCTTCGAAACTCCTCTTGTTTTCTCTCGAACTTATTATTTATGGTTCTCCAGTTGAGAATTTGTTTTCGAAGGAAGTGTGCCGTACCTTGTGATTAGAGGTGGCATGTTCTTTATTCTTCGGGAGAATTTATGTGATTATTGATTGTTTATTTCCATTGTTGTTCAAAGAAAGCATGATTTTATCAATAGTATTTTTATCGATATCAGTATTACTACAGTGTACTGATAAATTCCTAAAAAATAAGAGGATTATAGTAGAATCTGTTACATTATACTCGTATGTATGCCTAAGTGATTACAATTTGTACGGATGCATATCCAGTTTGTTTCTATTGATACTATTCTTATGATGTATCTCAATTTCGTACTGTTTTCAATCAATACGATGATTTCAATAGTTTTTACGTAAGATATATCTCATTATTGAGTTGATTCTAATCAATCTGTTTTAAGATTGAATATTCTATGATGACCTAAGATGAGTATTCTATGTTTAAATTACTACTCTTAATGATTAACTTTATTCTTCTTATCTCGGGAACCTAAGTTAAGAATCTAAATTACGCATTTTTCGTTACCAATTCATGGCATAACGTAAATGTCTAAAACTATATATATTTAGAAAAATTTTATCGAATATTTTCGGCAAATTCTGTTTCATAAACACCAAATAGATCGTCTGAGTGATCGTTCAATAAATCTCCGAGAGAGCGACAGATAATATATATCAGCAATTATTCGTTTGAGCAGAAACTAGGCAATTTTTTTCCGAGCTTTTATCGCATTATCCAGTGTTGCGTATTCTTGTTTTCTTCGCAGGAATACATAATTTAGCGCGGGAAGAGTTGTTGTGCGTGTGTGTGTGTGGCAGATGTGATTTATGCACTGAGCTTGATAGGTATTGTCCTCTTCCACCATACATCGCTATCTGCCGCGTCTTCCTTTCTTTCTGCGAGAAATATATTTCGTATAAGTTGAGATTTCCTTGAAAAGAAAATAAAGAACAACCTACATCCACCAGAGATACCGCTATATGTCACCCACGTAAGAAATTTGGACGGCATATCTTTCTTTTCCGACCTCGGGTTCCCTTTCTCTCTTTCGAAACCAGTTCCCCAGGATGTTACCTTATAACGCGTTTTGAAGTTATTTTTCTCATTTGATCCGGCGTGAATTTTTTTCCCCTCTCGCCTTTCGAAAGCGGGATAATTTGCCTTCGGGATAGAGTGAAAGAGCTTTTCGGCGTATATCACAGTGGAAAATTCCCCTTAGAAAGGGAAAGTAATAACGTCGCGATTTTTTTTATGCAGTACGAAACAATTTTTAGAGAAAGTAGATTATGAAGGATATGAAGTACTGTGGAGGAGGAAAAAATTTTAGAAGTGGGTCTATGATGGAAGAATTCATAAATTGTTGATGTTTTTAAGTCGCTATTTATGAAGAGTCGATTCTCAAACGTAGAATTTCAACTATTTTTCTCTTTGAACGATTCATCTGTAAGATTCTCTGTCATTTGCTCTTTTATTTACTCCATTTAGGTCCGTTATTTTCAGCTATAGCAAACAGTAGAAAATATATCGATATTGTACAGAAAACATTAAATTGTATACGTAAATGTTCAAAAATTTCTTATTTTTTAAATATAAAGCTAAGGAAATTGAGTCCTCTTAAAAACTCATTTACGAAAATTACAATGAACATTAAATACATATATATGTGTGCGTGTAATTAAGACTTTAATTTCCTTCTCTGGTCATGTTAATTTTATGTAGCAACTCGTAAACATCATTCAAAACATAAACTCCTGTCTGGAACCTGGAAGGGTTAACCTTTTCCATATTTCTAATACAAATTTAAAATAAATACGAGGAAAATAGTTCGAATGTAAATAAATGGCACACTTCTTCGAATGACTCATTAGAAGCTAATTGGAATAGCAAAAATCTATAGAGACATTAAGTTCATGGTCAGTACAGCCTGATAAAATTATTTAAATCGCTCATTTTCTATCTCTTCTGTTTCTCCACTAAAAATGAACAATGATCCTACTTATATAAATTTTACTTTCACACCACACTATTTACTTAAACTGTTTACTTATAAATTACTAAGTATCTACTACATGGACAATATAAACATATCTATAAATAAAGGATATGATATGCCATAAAGTGCAGACTTGTGCAATATTATTTTGATTTAAAAGATGGCTCTCAACTCTACTTATTTAATGGAAAAAGTCATTTACAGTAAGAAGAAAATAACACAAAGCGTAATTAAACAGGAATAACATTCTTTTCGGATTGGTACAAAGAAAAGTTTTTTATTTTAGTTTGAAGTCGAATGACGTACAAAAAAATGACCAAAATTAAAAGTAAAGATTCTGTGAAATCAAAATTAAGGCTCGTTTAACTTTCTAATCAAGATATGTTTGAAAATCAGAGAAAAATCGCCTCAGTAAACATTCTTTCATTTGACAAATTTACAAACAAGGTTCTCATTAAAAGAAAAATCCTTCCACCCTTATAACCACTTCAAAGTATGGAAAATTTTGGTAACCCTAAGAGAGAAAAAATTACTCACCAATAGAGGGAAAGATTGTAGCAGGAAATACGAGTCTTTCTTCTCGCTTCTTGTGGTTTCCTTTATTTGGCGCGATATTTTCTCCCCTTTGTATCTGTCTGTCGCCTCAAATGTGAAAAACACCTCTCGTTGGCCATTTTTTTCCTCCTACATCTTCCAAACATCGTTTTCCCGTGGAGTCTTTTTCAGGAGCATCCCACCGAAACTTTCTAACCGAAAGTTCACGGCCGCCTCTTTCGCATTTTTATTCTTCTCTTACGCGTATCCTCTCTGTCTTCCCCAGCCCTTACCTCTTTTCAACGCAATAACCCCATTTCTGCTGTCTACCGAGTAATGTCCCTCTCTCGGTGAAAGATAATGTTTCTTTCAGTTACTTCCAGTAACCCTCCGGACATTCCCTCTTCTTCCGTCACTTTTAGAAAGCTTTATCAATCACTGCAGCACGACCATTATCTCCAAGATTACTATTCTTTTACGCAGTTTTAATTTTAATTAAATGGCTCGAGGCTTTATCGTGTCAGTTGACCTCCTTATGATTTCAAAATGTGCGTGATTCCTCGAGGAAAATCTTAAGGTAGTTGATAAGCGATGGCTACTCAATGTCTTCAGGTACTCTTATAGGACTTTATGAGGTTAGTCTTTGTTGCTCATGATCCTACATTGACATAGACATGATGCTTTTTCCTCCAAGCTAGGTTTACGCTGTTTCTTAAGGAATCAGTCCGTAGGCTACATTTATTCCCCTCGGCTATAAGTTATGTAGAGGAAAAGTAAGACTATTTATACAATATTTTCTCATCAAAGCTACACAATGAAATGTAAAATTAAATATAAAACTCAAAATAAGGTCAGATGATTCTCTTCTTCAGATGTTTGATAAGAATTACCTTGTTTTATAGCAAATATTGATTATTGTTTAATATTCATCATAGTATGTCCATGTGTTTCAGGAAAATTATTTAGATGAACAACATATTGTCTACGTACTCTGATCCATACATATCTCTTACCCTTAAGATTTGAGAGTCTTAATAACATTAATTTGATCATATTCATTAAAGAGTGTACAATTCCAGTGAGGTCAACATATTTTCTTGGGAGTATATGCGTTAATACGCTCATCCTCTCTCCTAAGCCTATTTGCTGAAAAGTCTTCCATTAATCTTCGTTAATAGTTAATAGTTAATTTTAAAATACATATTGATTATAACATCCTTTAAAGAATCAAATCTTATTTCATTGAAAATTTTATGCATTATATTTTCTTGTTGCAGTGTAATTAGATTAATTATTATAGATATATACATTCATAGCAGTCTGTGTGGTATCTTATTTATAATTTATGATAATTTTCTATTCTTTTATTCTGTGAACGTCAAATTTTTCGTGACTTCAATCTTTATTCGTTTCATACATTCTTTTTTTTTTACTAAAACGTATTTCGTGTTTAGCTTATCTTCCTTTCATTGCCATATTTCCATTTCTCTAGAATAGAATTTCAAATTATAGGACAGAATAAATTATAAGCAAAAGGAACAGGCTGTGGTTCTTCCCAACGTTTATCCTAAATATTTCCTATTTTAGTCCTGAATAACGTGAGGTCGAGCTTTCGTTTTAGGCTTTTTATCGTAGAGGTTGCATCATCGCCAGTGAAGTAACCTTTTCATTGAATTTACATTTCTTTTTGAGGAAAAAGGTTTCCGTTACTATTTGAATGACATATTTTTAGAACTGGCTATCTTCTTACCGTTCAAGGAAAATTTTGTAAAGTTAAAAGTTGATGTAAAATTTGAAAGGAAATGTTGTATTTGTTTCAAAAACTGTGTTTCAATTCTTTGAGTTGATTTGTGAATCTAATTTTAGAGCGATTTAATCCTAAAACTTACCCATTCATTTTATCAATACAATTTATATATATAACGTTGTTATAAAAAATTATTCTAGAAACTGTATCACAGATTTTCCGATTATGGAAATAGATAGATGGAACATTTAAAATAAGAAAATAATTGAATTTATTGAATTATTTGCTGGATAAAATTCGATGATGAACAAAGAATTTGAAGAATAAACCTATTATTATGAATTGATATATATTTTTAAGGCCAGGTTTAATGTAATATTGAAAAGCACTTAATTTTAGAAAAATAATTAAAAGGACTAATATTTACGTAATCGTTACTCAATTTAAGTAAGATTTATTGAATAGTGGAAGGGAATTTATAGCAAACAATTCCAATTTAACTGGATGAGTTGTAATGGAGGAATATTTAAATACTTTTACATTTTATAGTAACTTAATAAATATGTAATAGAGACCACTAAGATATAGATCTGTTATTTTCAATCGAATTCTACAATCTTTGTTTTATACAATTACCTCCAATTTATCTTCAAAAATATTGAGCATCGACATTAAGAATTTATTTAAATCAAAAATTAAAAATAGAATTTCTTCGCCGCTCCCTAAGGCTTAAGGTTAATGTAGAAAAAGATGCTATTCTTTCATCTATAGCTATTTCAGGGATAAAAATTATTCATTTTCCTTCTTGAAAATAGTAAGATTTTAAATATGAGCGATTAAAAAAATGAACAGCTTCGTATGTCAACGGGGAATTCGTCAAATGCATGAAATGAAGTTAGGAGATGGTATCGTAGGGATGCGCGAATAAAGGAGAGATCGGAAGATTGATGGTACTTTAGGGAATAGATAATTTAAAATCCAAGGGCGTCCTATTTCCATAGAAAGAAAATCTTCAAGAGAGGAAAGTTATCTTTATTCCAAACTCTTCATTCTAAATTACAACTCATTTCTCTGCTGCTGCTGCTACTTGCAGCGTGTTTCTTTGTAACAGAAGGAGAGCTTGAGATAAAACCTCGGCAGCGCAACTCTGAAGGAAAGATGTGATTTTCTAGCCTTCTTTCCCATCCATTCTTGACCTCAATAAGATTTCTTCCGACTTCATGTATTAATCCATCTTCTTTTCATCAGAATTTTCTTGATCAAAGGGGATTTTTCAAAAGTGGAACAGTAGATATCTTGAGTTTAAGGATTCTTTATAACAGGTGGTGTCTTGTTACCGTGTTCTTACTGCAAACTTCCGAAAAATGAGGCAGATCCAATTCTACTGAAAGCAAACACCATAGGTATTTTCGTGGATCGGCTTATCATATCCAATTTGTAATATTTCTTTTTATAGAATCGAAAAATGAGAGAAGTCTTTCATGTGAATATCACTTCATCGTCCTACATAAATATTTAAATATTTCTTTAGAGCTTATCTTCTGAAAGGAGGTCGATGTCGATGTAGGTTAATTATCATGTAAAAATTAAAATAAGTGGGTGGATGTAACTAGATCATAAGTAAACCTCGCTTAATAATGGTAAAAATGCAAAAACCGGTTTCTTGTTTGAAAATCTGATATGAAATCTATATAAAATTAATATCACTATTACTTTGTTATTATCTTACATTAAAACGGAATTGGGAAACATTTATAATCCTAGATTTATTCAAAAATATGAAATAATTTTATCCTGTAAACCTTGAATTGCATATTGGAAACTCAACAAATTTTGAAACTTCATAAAAAGATGGTTTCAATGGATTCTTTATCCCAATGTTTTTAACTGAATAATACATATTAATAATTACCATGTTCGAGTAATAGTTACTATTTTCGAAATGATATCTTATATACTTTCTCTCGTTTTCTTGTTTCCGAAGAGAAGAGAGATTGGCTCAGTGTCTTCGTTGGGGAGGTTCGTGGAGTATGTTCGATAGACTCGCCTCAGGAAGTTGAGCAACTGAGTGTTTTCGGTACAAACTTCTCAAACGCTTCCTTTTTTTATGCACTCAGTGCCCATAAGTCAATCTGAAACCAATACTTCATCTTCTGCGTCAGTGACTCACCTCTCGCCTGAGGATGCTTTGGAATATTTGTTTTTCTCTATGTGCATTTCGGCTCTTAAATCCCGTAATATACACCGAATTTGCTATGTATTTTGCCATTTGAGGTTCGTTTTTTCACTCTTTTAAACATTATGATTAAGAAAACTAAGACTTTGCTTTTTTAATGTGTATTTTTCTCAACTGTAATGTCTAAGCAAAGCTGTTTTCCTTCCTCTCTTAGATAGTAATAAGCCAAAGATATAAGTCTGAAGCAAAACGCTAAGTCATTCTTTAGTTACGCATAAATATGTAGGAGAATGAAATTTAAATAGTATTTTGAAATGAATGTATCCGAATTGAATGGTAAATATTCTTTGACTATATCTACTTCATTAAATCCGAGTTAGATGGCTGTAAATCCTAAGCTGATAGCGAAAGTATCTTTACTTTTACGATAATGCTTTGATTAAATTTCACGATTGAATTAATTATCATTTTTATAATCTCATCGCATTACTTACGGTTAAATTATGTTTATTTTTCTCAATTTTAAATAATGAATGCAAGATTTTTGCCTCAAATGTGTTCCCAATTTTATCAGTGAAGCATTTATGTATGAAAGTTTATATTTAACCTTTATTTCACGTATTCCGATATTTTATCGTAAGGTAAATATGAGCATTAAGTATTTATATTGAAATCATAGAAGTTATATCTGCATCTGAATAGGTTGAGCTGCAAGTTTTATAACTATCTTTATGGCTTAATCTCTTTGATGAAAATTGGTTAAATGAAATGCGAATTTAGTTTTTAGCTCTAAACGTCCTAAAAATAATTTCTTTCTTTGCCAACATCGTGGAAAGATTGAGCGATAAACATCAGTTGGAACTTAGTGGGCGATGATTTTTTGAATGGACGGAGGAAACATTCAAAGGAGCGAGGGCGAGGTAATGCTGGAGTCTTTTGGGCCAACAGGTGCATAAAACGGAGCAATGATCTCTTCTTTCCCTTCCAAAACTTTAACGGCGTCTTAAGTTTCTTTTACGCTCAACATTTGGCTATTCCGTTGCCATCAGCATCTCCATTAGCCACATACGGAAACCAACCTCTAGAGTTTCGCACCATTTTCCTTGTCCATTTCGTCTGTCTTTCGTTTCTAGTCCTGCTAAAACTCTTACGTCATCCTCCTTTTATTTCCGCTCAAATGGCAGACCCTCTTTCCTATAGCTGCGCCATACGACACACTCCCTGACTATCCAATCCAATCCTAGCGTTTTCCCTAAACTCTTTTCCTTTCCCCGAATTAGCATTATTAAGGCATCCCTCTCCTTTCCTCATTTATTCTGTCCAACGAATCATCACCTTTGACCTTTCTTGAGGGGGTTCCCCCGCAGGTCCTTCGCTACGTTTATATCCGAAGAAAGAGTTCAAAGAGACGTTTTATTCATTTACTCTCTCCTCTTTAACCCTCCAATTACCGGACCATAAATTTTCGTTTAATTTCGCAGTTGAGAATAAAAGCAGTGATTGCGATTTGGTTATCTTTTGTTCTCTGCGGAAAGGTTGGATTGTCAATGAATATCGCCGTGATACTGTAATTATAAAAGCTTTCGTTCCCTTTGTGAGTTCCTTTTTCCCGAATTTTCATTCGAAGAATCACATTAAATGCGAAATTTATGTAAACCAAATGTGACTAGCTAGGGTGTTTTCGATTCATTCCTATTATATATATAATAATGATTTCGAAGAATTAACTAATCTAAATTTATTGTTCTTCTTCTCTTACTAATTTCTATATACCGTGAGAGTTTATAAGTGTGTATTTTTGCGTCTAAATATGCTCCTTGAGAATTTTAGATAGATTTCAAAGGGAGATTTTAATGCTTGTAAATATTCTATTTCCAACAATGAACTTCTTAATCTTCTGTTTATGTAAGATAACCGCGCGGTATAAGTATTTTTATTAAAATAAGTCTCAAATGAAATACAATGAAGATGGCATAACTTGAACTATTTGTTTAAACTCTTTTTGAAATTGGTTGGAATAGGAATTAAATTTTTAATAGGATACATCCTCAGCCATGTCAGCAAACTCTTACAACTAATAAACAAACTTTCTCTAACTTAATATTATATTAATTTACCCATAATATTCTTTAATAATCAAACAAAAAACAACTTAATTAAATTATGATGTATTGACTCATTTCAAAATAGTAGAGAAAGTCTTATTTGCTCCATTCGCTGATTATTTTATCAGCGAATAGAGCTCTAATAACAGATATGCATCTATAACATCCTTTCACTGAAACACGGGTTTTATTTTATCATCGGTCATTATTAAAATTATATATAACAATTAAATAAGATAATAATTAATATTAATTAATTTAAACAAATTTAATATTGGATGAGATTTTGTAGCTCCGGAATACATCGAGACATTCATATATGCTCAACGTTTCCTTTTACTTTTCTTGGTAAAAGACAATCTTGGTCCCAAGGACATCGGGACACGGAATTGATAAATCTTCTACAAATTTCTCGAAAGCGTCATTTGGAGAACGTTTTGAGCGAACCTATCAAACTTCCACACGCATTCTCTCATTTCTTCCATATACACCAAGTTCCTCTTACATTCTCAACATCCTTTGCTCTCATCTTAAGTCACTTTCCATTATCTCTTAACATCGAGCGTTAGTCAGCGTCTGCCACGAGCAGTTCGAGGAAGAGAGAGAGATGATATCGCGTCGTTTGAATCAACATCCTCCCATTTTTACCTTCCCTCCCACTCTTTTATTTCGGCCTTTCTCTTGCAGGCACTCCGCCGTCCGTCTCCCAGGAAAAGTTGTCCTCCAGAAAGGCACTCTTAAAAAGTTGTGGTTACACCCTTGCGTTTTCCTTTCTTCTGTGAGCATCTCGGAGACATTCGGCAAGGTTAAGGCTCCGGGATTGCCATTTTTACGGAAAAGAATGGGTCGTGAAGTAATAAAATCTGCTTTTCCGAGGATGGTTAAGTTGAGATGGAGGAGGAGAGCGTCTGTAATTCGCGTGAGAGAATCCCGCATTTGAAAGAGAAGTTTTTGACTGGAGTTTTATTGCGGCGCTGAAGGAGATTCTTTCGAAATATAGATGGATTGCTGTGAGTTGAGGGAATTAAAATTTAAGATGAGAAACGTACCGTTAGATATATTTACTCTCGTCAGCGTATATATGGTGGGAATGAAAATGAAGTCGAAAGCTGTTAAGCGGGCCAAAACTGTAATATTAATTGATTTTAAGACGAGAATGCTTCTGAAAAAAATATCAATATAAATCATTCGTTTAAAAGGAAAATTAAGATTGTGTTTGACTGTTTTCACTTGGAAGTAGTTTTATTCTAAGGTATTACATAAGCAAGGTTACAGTAGTATTTAGAATATTCTCTTATTATTACATAGTAAAGTTCGCGATGAATGATTATCTTGTACTTTTAGTATAAAAAGATAGTTGTTATTCGCGTGGTATACAGTGATCAAACGCAAAAATATGATATAAACGTATCTGAGTTTTCATAAAGTATAGTAGTTAAGAGAAGAAGTTTATTAATTATTTTTGAAACAGTATCTCTAAAATACTATCTGAGGATTTTATTGAAAAATTTATCCAGTAGAACGACAAACAGCTAGTAAAGAATTTTTTTTCAAAATTCAATCAAGAGTTGTATTTGTAATTGTATTTGTAACTCCACTTTTCTAAGTTCTAAATCTTTATGCGCATTTCTAAGTTTCTAATTATGAGTGTTCAATATATTTAAGCTTTTAATATCTGAATTTGAATGTTAAAGTCCTGAATATTTACAGCATGTATAAGAAAGAAACATACTTTATTTGTTTCCTAATATTGTTGCCTTTTTAATGTAATTGAGAAATATTCTGAGGAGAATTAATTCGCGTGTTCTTCTTTCAATAATCCCTTAAATCTTCGCTGAGGATCCCGTATGATAGATGAGGAAAGAGATGGACTAATTTGTAGTGTTGTACCTTCCTCATGTCTTGAGATCAGTTCCAAGAAAGACCAAGCAAAGAAAACTGGGACGATTGATTATGGCACCGAAAAACTAAATTAAAAACTTTTAGAAAAGCCCTTAAAAAAAACAAGAGCAATCGCTAGGAACCGTGATGGAGGAAACACACAACACGTCTCGGAGGCAAGAGGTTGATGGATCGCCTAAATAATGACATCACTTCAAAGAGAACATCATCAGCGAACGTCTGAAATTTCACCGGGATATTTTTATTTTATTCATCTCTCGTCGAAATGAGCGGTGGGAGCACAATGGAGGTAAACAAGGCGGATCTTCAAAGGCTCGCCGCACAGACAGAGGGCCACTCATTTGCACTTTTTTTACTCCTCAGCTCCACCCACAACTCCCAATCCCCTCCTCTTGTATTTACCCCTCATCTTCACCTGCATTAGGGCACCCACTCTATTTCTGCCGCTGTCCGTCCTTAAGACGGATCGCCCCGGAAGGAGTTGGCGATAGCCTCAACCTCTCCTCCGCCCTTCAACCCTTTCCCCACAAGAAGCGCCCTTCCTGCCGTGAATCTTCAGCGGTTCGAACGAGACCGCATCGCTCATAGATGGCCGACCATCTCTCCACCATCCGTCTTCCACCTTTCGTCTCCCTTTATCGCACACGGTTTCCTCTTCTCTCCCCCACCTGCGTCACCCAATTAAATCATTTCCTTTCTGGTTGCCGATTTCGTTCGCTTTCACCCCCCCCCCAAAAAAAGAGACGAAAGTGGTAAAGAGAGAGAGTTTCATTTGCATTCTTTTCGCTCCATTGAATTGCAGTTGACAGCCCACGAAAATAAATCCGAGGGCCGTAAAAGGGTTATAAAAACGAAAGTTTTACTGCGTTCTGCATGCCACCGCCGCGACGTTTTTATCTATCGCGCATAAAATTCCGCATGGCGTAGAGGTCCAATAAAGAGGTTTTGCGAGCTATTGCCTAGAAAGCGGTTACATCTCCCGGAATTTAGGTTTTTTTTGTTAAATATTGATTAATGAATTGGCGAAGTGTAGGGTGGAGAATTTTACCAAATTTGTGGTAGGTAAAGTGTTTTGGAATGGTATTGTTTCTCGTTCTTTTGACTGATTTGGAAATTGTTTGAATAGAATATTCTTACAGTGAAAACAATTTTCATATATCAGTCGCAAAGTCGAAAAAATTTTATTTAGTTGCAGAAATTAACATTTTTGATAGCATTCCATTAAATCTGTTGGTAAATGTTAATAGCAAATAAAAATTCAAAATCGATATGTGTGTAGATATATTCTGTAATATTATGTTGATAATTTCAATGCATATTTAATGAGTAATCATTAATTAATAAAAGGAAGAAATATATTGAAAGGTAATGGAAAATTACATAATTGTAAAATTGCGGATTTTCCTCGTTTTTATTTAACATTTCCACTCTTCCATTAATGTGATTGTTTGATTTCATGTAATTTATTTTTAAGAGAGTCTATAATAATGAATTAAAGATAAACAATTTATGATATTGATGAAATTTTCAATCTTCAATACAAAAGTTTTCAAAAATTTGTTAATGTTATAACACATCTTCCTAAACCTAAATTATATAACCAAAAATGGTATTAATACCTCGCCTCTTACATTCATGTTTAGCCTATCTATTAAACCGAAAGTATGACTCGATAGCTTCTTTCAGAAGTACGCTATTATGTAAGACGACATTCATTACTCTTACCTCTAAAAGCACTTATCTGATTGCTTTCAACCTCCATCCACTCTTTCCTCCTTCCCCTCATAGATGCCACGTGCTTAAGACAATCTCTTCTAACATGAAGTTTAGCAGCATAAAATACCGTCTATTTCGACTCATCTTTTCATTAGATAATTACATTGAGAGTTATGTAAGCTGAAACCACTTATAACTAGTTGATTTGAGAACGTTATAAGAGAAAGAAATATACACCATATGTGACTGAAATGTAGGTAGTCTTACGAATTAAAAAATTCAACAATAAATATCATAATATTCTTTAAATGAAGTTGATTTTTCGTGTACAAGATTGAAATAATGAAGCAAAGTTTGTGCTTAATATTCCAATTTAAAGTTTGATTAAACGAACTGTCGACATTTGTACCGTGAATTACACAAAAATAGCATGGAAGTACACATAAGTTTTTCTCTTGAAAGATAGCTAAAGTAGCTTTCCGATCTTCTTTTTAAATTTTTCGTTTGAAGCCCCTAGCATAAATTGGGTTGATGGCGTTTCTGCACTTGTTCTCAAAAGCGATGACGGCCTTCCAAGGCGAACTGGGTGCTTCCGCTCTGCAAAGAGCCCATATCTTCCGGTGTCGAGGGATACTTTTTCTTGAGGAAAGCATTCAAAATACCTTGTGTATCCTGCAGACACAGGAATAAATTTCCTCAAATCGACCGCAGGAGTTGTTTGCCTGCGGTGTATGGATCTGATTTCATTTTGGAAATTTAAAAAAAATTACTGTGAAAATAGTAAGATGGGATTACAATTCATTAAAGAATCTTATAGATTTAGCAGAGTGGGACAGAAATTAAGATATATTCATTTGAATCTACTCAATATTACCGAATGTAGGTCTTTAAACTATGGCCATGCAAAAAGGAAGAGTTAAGAGTAGAATAGGTTTCATAATATAAATGGTTAAGAAGATTAATTTTGATAATTATTATTGATAAAATTAAGAAGGCCTGTATTTTAATAAACCAAGAAATCTTCATCATTTTATTTAAAATTTTAAAGGAAAAGTAAGGATTAAAGAAGTATAAATATCAATGTATCAATAGCGTATTCATCGTAAACATAAAGTAAAAATAGAATATATATTTACATTTATATTCAAATTATATTTTATTTTTCTATAAACAATTGATACATCTCGAATATAGGATTAAGTACTTTGATTCTTTGTAAACCCTAACTATTAGCTTTCCTGAATCCAAAATCGGAATATTTACCTCAATAAAATTTGATTTCACCGGAATACATTTGCCAATGACGTCGGTTAATTTTACGCTCCGTGATCAAAAAGGACTCTCTTCAAAGACAAAACGACCTACAGATCGAGTCCTATGAGATCAAAGGAACATCTTATTAAATCAACATAAAGATGTCCCGATTTATTGTAGATCTTCGGGGCTTATAGAAATTATGGGAACATGGGGTCTGTCTGAATGGGACGATCTGTTTCACGAACGTCCTTTTTCATCGGCAGAAGTACGCATTAACCAGAGCACATCCGCCTCTCGTTTTGTCCTCGACAACGGGTCCCTTTTGGAAGCTTAGACGACGCTCGGTTGGTCGTCTCCAGGATACCCTTCACCACCGTCTGAAGGCCTAGAAAACATCCTTCATAAACTCCACCCATATCCGCTACTCTTCCTTCGAACTTCCCGATTCCCTCATCTCCCATTCCCTGGAAGCAGACCCAGACATTTTTTCGAGCCTCGATAACATAGGGTGTTGCTCGGGAAAATTATCTCTACCTATTGTTGCCAGTCATCCCTTTGTGAGCTGAACGGTGCCTAACTTCACCGCTCCGTCAAGCAATAAGGAATATCCTGTATTTACCGAATCAACAGATACGATCCAGATACGGGACTTTTGGTGTAAAATTTCACTCATTTAGCCTCTATTCTCTAATATGATCACGTGTTTAATCATATGAATTTGTAAGTCAATAATGGCGGAATGATTTTGATACGTATACTGGTTTATATTTAATTTTGGGCTTAAATTTTACTACAATTATAATCTTTAACAAGTATTATTATAATTTAAATACGTTGCTGAATAATAATGTGAAAGCTATAAATATATATTAAAAATTAACTAAATTATGAATCATCATATCATAATTACTTTCCAAAACTGCAGATTTTACATTTTTACCCCTCTTTACTATTTTTTACTCGTCTTATTACTTTTCTTTTGATACTTAATATAAATATTTTTCGTCAAATATAATCAGATCAGAAACTTAGTCTTACTGGAAGATTTTCCATTTCATCTTTATTAAAAAATGTGAATAAGTATAAGGAAATAGAAAAGTAGGTTAATTTGCAAGAAGAATGATTAGATACATCGCTTTAGCTTTTCTCATTTATAAACGTAAAAGAGGCTTCTATCATGAAAAGGACAGATTACGACACTGTTTTTTAGAGTATGGGAATCAGAACACTACCTCTTACCCATTTACAAAAACAGAAGTTTTTTTTCTGTTGGCCATAAATCAAAGTCTATTGACCCCATTTTAAGTCCTTTGGATAAATATTCGCCTTTAAGCCACCTAAGCGCTGATTATCGTAGCAATATTTTCTTATTCCCATCTCTGCTCATCCAGGGGAGATAAATGGGCCTAAATGTGAAGAAGTTAATTTTAGTCTTGGCTTTGTGACAAGTGGGGTTGTGTCGCGATGGAGCTTCCAGTGATTCCCCCTCCGAGTGCGTGTGTGCTCCTCCTTCGTTAATGGGTGTGGTTGGAGTCACGACTTTTATACAGCGTCCCTTCGTTTTGACTGGTGGCCACGGGAAAGAGGGCTTTTGGCATGGAAGCATCCAGCACCACCTAAAATTGGAATGGTGAAAATGGAATCGAGGAACGTAGTGGTTGAGGCGGGAGGAGGGGGTTGTGGAAAGAGGGAAGGGGGTTATGGAAAGAGGGGGTTGGGAATGTCGATTTGTCGACAGCTTTTGCAGTCTCATCAGACAGGTCGATATTTTCGCCTCAGAATCTGATCTTAATACGATTTGGTTTCCCTCATTTTCTAAGATTCGATTTCATCAATCTCTCACGAAGTGTCGGAAAGATCTTGTTTCAATTGGTGGACGTCAGTTCTTTCGGAATGAAATCGTAAGATGCGATTATGAAAAATATCGAATTTCCTTTGAGGTTTTTTGGGAGACTTGGTCTCGTTTCAGTTTTATATTTTTTTTCAATTCGTTGGAATCTTATGAGGAAAAATTTTTGGGTAAGATGATGCGAATTCAATATCTTGATTCGAACATGTAAAGATGACGTCTCTGACTGAAATTCGGAGCATTTCATATATTTGTGAAATCACGCCCGTAGCATTTAAAATAAAAAGCAGAAAAAATTGAGCTGTAATAATTAAAGAATTTGTCATAAATCATAAAAAATTTAGGAATGTTCGTTCAGTCATTCACACTATGAATTTTTGAGGAATTTAAATAAAAATTATATAAATGTTTCATTTTAATTATTCTGGCTTTCGAGTGATAGAAATACTATTACAAATCTTTATACCATCACTCAATCTATTTCGTAAATCGGAAGAGCTCACAAACAAAAATGGATAATACATGTCTTATTAAATGTTAGAATTAAATAAACCCTTGAAATTCAAAAACATTATAGTAGATATATAATTCTATATATCATGACATTCCAAGGACAATATAAATGTAAAATATAAAGACAATATAAAGACTTTTCGTGCTTGCTGATTATTGATACTTTTGTATTATCTTTCAAGTAGGACTTCTGATGGTGTAACGTTCTTTAATTACGATAATATGT
The DNA here is from genome assembly GCA_020796165.1 of Pantala flavescens. Taxonomy (NCBI): domain Eukaryota; kingdom Metazoa; phylum Arthropoda; class Insecta; order Odonata; family Libellulidae; genus Pantala; species Pantala flavescens. The sequence goes on along the minus strand of CM036879.1, from coordinate 12,736,788 downwards.
GCACAATTGTAAAATATTATGTATTGTTCTTGCCATTATCCATTTAAGGCTGCCACTGGGCTATTAATCCTACCGAAAAATATATATGATAATATTAATATAGAATATAAACATAAATTTTTCTTAGAATCGAAGTCAATTCAACTTATATTTATACAAGAATAATAACAAATATGTAAATATGACTCCAAGTCTTAGAAATTATCAACAATGGAATTAAAATAAATAAAATCAGCATGAAATATCTGGGAACTTTTAAATTAAAAATAATTTAAACAGTTGGAACTTAAGAAATCATTCCGTTCATGATATCGTAAGAGTAAAATTATATTATAATCATAATACATATAAATATGGTAATATACATATTATATATATGGGTCAAAATATTTATAGTATGTTAATATATTATGAGATTTTTCATGAACTTTCTCTATTCGATTCGAAGTGTGTATCAAATGTCCATCATAACCATTCCGGTCGAAGATATGTATTCATTTCTATTACTCACCTGTTGAGGCGTAATGATTCGCACAAATTCTCACCTGTTTTCTAATCTCGGTGACTCTCTAATGCCACCGATTCCTCCCGAAATTGAATTTACATCGAGGACATCCATCCATCCACCCTTAATTTCTCACCCCGACTCGAGTAATCCTAAACGAAAATCTTCGTCTTCTGTAGAAAGTGGTTGAGGGGGGGAGCGCCATCTCAAGAAGAAGGGTTCCTCACGAAAGGCAACACTTGCAGGAAATCACACGCATTCCTTTCGAATCGCTCCATCAACCCTTTCGAACGTGCGTGGCTGTGATAGCGTCTCTCATCGAACCGAGAAAAGACACCATCAAGACCGCGTCTCAAACCGTTTTCATCACCCCTTCTACAAACCCTCATAAGATTCTCCTCTTCACACACCTACATCTTCATCGCCTCCGCTTTCACCGCGTCACACACACCCCCCTTTCCTCGCCAAACCTCACACCCGCCTTATTCCGGATCCTAAGTGTACTTCGGGGATGGGAGCTCTGCTAAATGGCACCCCCGAGACACTTCTTCGCATCCCCCTCTTCTCGTCTTTAGCCTTAATCCTTCCCCATCCACTCCTTCCTATTACACGCAGCCTCATCGTTCTCCTTCGTGCACTCCCTTCACTGTATCTCTCTCTCTCTCTACGGCAGTAAACTCATGGGGTGATGGCTTGTTCGCGGCGCCATAGTTACCGCTATCTTAGCAACAGTTTAGAAGGAAAGGGTGTTTCGCACGTCGTCAGGCTGCAGCTTGATTCAATATCCGATTCAACACGTGGCAGTAAAATTTTCGTGTGAGCGCCCTCTGCTGATATTTTCAGGAGTGGGAGGACTCACTTGCGGAAGTTTATCGCCTAGAATTTACGCTTCCGAAGGGGTGAAATGAGGGGATACACCGAACTTGGTATTCGTGGATAATTTAATGAAATTAAATTCCCTGACGTACGGTTCTACGCGGGGTCTCTGCTAACACCTGATATATTTATTGGAGATAAATAATGAATGGTAAATTTCATCGAAGTAGAATCCACTACGAAATATTGCTCATGTGATCTCTGATAGTGAGTTCTATAAATAATAGATTAGGTTCGTTTTATGGAGTAATAGTAATGAATAGCATGCCCAAGAGTGCCTAAGTACAAAATTTATGTGAATTGACAGTTAAAGAACTGAGATTTGTTAATGAGAACAGTGATAAGGAGTAAGAGATCCAAATTATTCATAACGATGTATGCCTAACCTTGAATATTCATATAGAATATGGTTAAAAGTATAAAATTTTTCATTTCATAAAGATAGCAATGAAAACTTCTATGCGATTCGTTTCGTGTAACATTGTAATCACAAATTAGTACTTCAGATGTTTTAAAATATTGATATACTAGTTTTCTACATAAAATTAGTATATGAAGTTTATAATTCGATTAATACCAAAAACTTGGAAATTATCAAGTAATTGAGTGATGTTAAGTTGATGAATTATTATATACGTTAGATCTAAATAAATAAATTCTCACAATTGATGAATGCATTCACCTCCTTGAAATATTAAATACACATTTGTATCTTGTCATATGGTTCTAAAAACAATCGTGACTATCTATTGTAACTTGATCCGTCAATTTAGAAATAGAAACATAGTAATTTAATCATCGAAATTGTGGATTTCAATTCCATTTAGGAGAAGAAGCTTCAATAATAGGATTTTTTGTCGTTGCGTCAAATCATCTCGTAAATGCGAAGAATATTGAAAATTCCAATATAGCTATTAATTTTCGTCGAGTTATTCCATTGATTTGATAAATTGTTGAGGCATGAATTGATTATAAGAATCTAAACCGGGTTCCATTTTTCGATTATTTTTTCGAACTGAAATTGGAAATGAATGAATTTTCTAAACAATTTTATTGTTGGGAAATGCCAAGACCACGGATTTGATTATTTTTTACGAATTCAAGGGCATGGGACTGACTGTAATAACTATTGCTATTATTAGAAAGGAAATGCAATCACTTTTTCAAAATATCGTTCAATTATAATATACGAATATTCAGTAAAATTGAATACATTTATATTCTGTCTCTTGTGAAGAGAATTAGAAATAGAAAATAAAATGGTTGTATTGTTTGTTAAGCTTTAAGATATGAACGTAATTCATAAGGAGTATATCCTTTTTAAACTTTGCTATTCAAACGTGGAATCATTTTCTGATCGTATTTTGAAATTAAATTATATTCATTTTGTTTGTGATACGGCTTTTATAACACAATTTCATATTCAGGAAGATTACAGATGCAGAATAATCATAAATGCTTTTATGACATTTGATTATCTTATAAATATATAAAAAATGCTTTATATTGTACCATGATTAAAGGATGATACAATTTTGGGTTTGTTTTCCATGAGCTGATTAGTAAGAGTTTCAACACTGAACTATTGACGTTAAGACTAACAATAAATAATTTTTTTTAGTCTGTATGCTCTAGAAGTAGTTACACCCTAGAATTTTTAATTAAAAAATTAAACTTTCATAACTGTTTCTAATTACAACTAAGGCATGTGTTACCAAACTAAGGAAAAGGCACATATAATCCCTTGATTCTAGGAGAACCTCCATTTGTTTCTATCAAGGAGCTATTAAATACTGAATGCCTCAGACCTCTAATAGCTACTTTCTCTACAGCGTGTCATTTACCAATGTTTTGCTGCAATAAATGAGCTAAACCTCGACTTTACTCAGCGCTTTATTTCGTAACGTTCCCTTTTATGTGAATGGCGGTTTCCCCTCAGGAAACCAACTCATCTCTATTACCATCGCTCACTGAGGTCGGAAACTAGTGTTTACAGCTTGATTAACAATTTGAGTGCATACTTTCACGCCTCATATTGGCCTCGAATTTATATAATAATGTTTCGTTGGGGTTATTATTTCCCATGAAGGTCAGAGGCCCTTTATTAAACAGCCCCCTTATCTTAGCCGAATCAACCACTCTCTGCCATTCATTCTCCAAGCCCGCATCTCCTCTCGTTTCCTTCACCACTCCTTTATATTACCTTCGCAGCTTATTTCTCTTATCTCCCGCTGCCGCTTTAGACTCCCCCAATTCCGAAGATGCTCTTTTTGGTCCATCCTTTCATTTCCGCATTGAAGCTGCTCCTCCACTTCACTTACTGTGTTTACTCCTGTTTCTCTTCTCTCCCTCCTTCCATAAGTTTATATACCTACTTTTCCTTCCCTTTTTATGCTATCCTTCTCTGTATTTTTGGTGTTTCTACTCTTCTTGTATTTCGTTCTATTATGACTATCTCTATTTACTTTTAACTTCACCCTCCCTCTATCTCTTATCATTATCCATTCTTTTTGTTCTGATTATTAAATGCAATATTAAAAACAAATATTTATTCTACTTTGTCAAAGACTGCTCGTAATTAATCTTAAATAGAACACTGCGTGAGAGATGGATCTTCAAAGCTAACTATACTTCTAAATCGGGCATGAAAGTCATGTGAATCAATAATTACATCAATTACATTCAATGTCCATATTATAAAACAAGTGTATTTTAAAAATAAATTTAAGAATATGTCTTTTTAGATTAAGTAAGAATAAATAATATTCAAAAGCGATTGAGGTAATCTCGTAGATTTTTGTTCTCTCCTGGGAACTAGACCCGTGTCTATTTGGCAATTTTTTCCCGCTTGCCTATTTGATTTAAATATAACAAAAGATCAATGTATGGTTAAATATAAACTTAAGTTTCCATTATTTGAGAAAATCGTAGGCAGACAATTGTAACCATGGTTTCCTTATGCAAATACGTCTTATTCTGCCATATACTGGGTCGTTATTTAATGAAAAGTATAACCGTATAACTCAATAAACAAATGTTGATGGATAGGTTTGAGGTACTAATTATAATTTTCAGATCATTGATTGTGCGATTACAATGAGGTTTCAGCCAAATTAAAGTGGTAAAGAGCCAAAGTTTCAAGAGACACTCATTTTGAAGTTTTTAATAGCAGTTCATTTCAACGGATATTTGGAGACATCGTTAGGTCTGATGAAATCCGAAATTCTCTCTTCCAATTCCGAAATTGTTTTAAGACGATGGAAAGCGAATGGAGTGGTCGGCAACTTTTCTCATCTTCTTAACTTTTACTCTAAATTCGCCAGCATCTTCCCTCGGGCACATCTAGCCATCTAAATGTCCCTCGTATTGCCGAAAGAGAGAGAGTCTACGCTCGTATTTTTCTGTTTCTCATCGCTTCGGAAACCTTAGACCTGGGAGGAGTAGAATAGTTCATGTCTTTTTTCACAATTATCACTCAATTTAATGATTTACTTTCACCTTATTGTAGAATTCAGAAATTGTATGCTACGTATATAGTGCTAAAAACGTTTGAATTGCTGAGACTAAATTCTTCTCAATTAATCAGTGATTCAATGTATAAAGAATATCTTATATTCAAGGGTTGTATTGTTTCAATATCTAGTATCGTGAAAGGTAAAAAATCTCATCTATAAAATGTCAGCATTTAAGTTTCTTAAAGTACATTTTCCCCAACTCTAAAGCATTACCTGAAAAGCTTGAGCTGTATCCGTTGCTATAGTCACTTCAGTTTGCACAAGGCAAATTACGATTCTCAATCCCAACGCAAACACTTAAGAACATCCTGATATACGACCCCTTCAGTTTTACGTTTATGGCTCTTTATACCACCAATTGTATCTCCCAGAAGAGTTCCTTCTCAAGTTTTTGATATCCTTCGCGTTAATAAATTCCATTTTGCCACCACCTTTTTTTCCCTCGAAAAAAATATTTTTTCCTCTCCCGCGAAGCTCGCTTTTAATTAAATTCCCCAGTTTTCTCTTACGCGCAAACATATTTACCGCGGGAATTTTTTTCACGGTCCATAATCCTCTTTTCTGTTCCCTTATTCTTTTCCTCTCGCGTTTGGTCATTTCATAATTTTCAGCTGAATCAGGTGACTGAGGAAAGGAAAAAATATTCGGTTATGATGTACTAATATCTGGGCCAAATATTCTGAATGCTTCTGAATTAGCTCTCGAAATATGCTAACGATACGACGAACGTAAAAGACGTCGGTGAATAGACGTTCTTCTTTGGGCATCGAATCTCGGGTTCTCGGGAAGAGAATCTCGGGTTTGAGAGTGACGGGGGTAAAGGGTGGGAGGGGGGAGGGGTGGTGGAGTTTGGAGAAACGGAGGCATTTTTAAAGAGAGAAAAGGGACGGTCCATTAATTAGAAGGTCCCGTCTAACTATCTCAACCTTTTTACCCCCACTTTGGAGGATGGCAAGAGGGGATTGTCATGTTACCCGGGAAGGGATGCGACGCGAAAGAGAAACAAATGAAGAGAGAAAAAAATACGCGAACCGATTTGCGCTTTCCAAATGGGAGGAGTGGATGGAATCGTCGAATGGGAGTATAATAGGGGAAGAAAATGAGGTTGGAATGCTATTTCATCGGTCTGGGAACGTATCTCGTGTGCCAAGAAGCAGGATGGCATTCCGTGTTTGAGGGAAAATATTTGGTGCGCGAGAGAATTGATTCGGATCGTGTGTTCCCAGTTTCCTTTTAAATTCTGAATAAAACGTCTGAGAGGTTTTTATTCCGAAAGGAGGTTGAGCGATTTGGAGATCTGAACGTAATTTATTTGAGAATCACGGTCTACAAATATGGTTGAAATTCAGGAAACGGAAACGTGTGATATATTAGATTCGTACTAAAGATGTACGTTTACGTGAAGAAGTTTAAAATAAAAAAATCCCGTTGGGACTATTTTCATACGAAAAACAATAAGTAAACATTGGAACTAAGCGATCAGAAATGAATCTCAAATATTGTATTTCAGTACACGTATAAATTCATATAAATGATTAGTTAGACTTAACTACGTTCTTAGTCAAATTCTGCAACGAGCGACACTTTAATTGAAACCATTGATATGCAGAAGTATCCTAGGTGATTTAAAGCCACCGACCATGCAAATTCGGTACCGTATTGCTGAGCCATCCAATAACGTGCGCCGAAATTATTAAAGCGGGGTAATTCCATGCAATCTAAAAGCGGCGGAACGTTGTTAAATCACTTTACTGATTAATGGGCGATTAACTTCTAGACTCCGCCGCTTCTATACCGTGTATCCGTAAATAATGATTCGGAAATTCGCCGCTTTAAATGTTGATGGGAGGAAAAACGTTTCGAGAGTTCCATATCAACCGTCTGAAAACTCCCTCGGAATCGGCTTTTTTTTTTTAAACCGTCGACTATCGTACATTACAGCCATCATCAAAGGTGGTTTTAAATTAACCGTGAATGAAGTGGAGTAATGGCGAACGTACACGCTGCGTTCGACGGTGAACGATGGGCCCGCTTTCGGTCGAAAATATTGCTGTCCCCCGCTGAGGGCAAACTACCCGTTCCACGGATTACGATTGATTTATTAGTCGCGGGCATATCGAGGAGGGGAGACAAAAAGAGACCGTGGAGGATTTCTACGAGTCCGGAAGATCTTCTCTCTCCCCCCTATCCACAACCTCTCGAAAGAGGGAATGATTCTCTGCAAAAAGAATCCTCCCGAGTTGGCGGTTGGCGTCGAAAATTGTTCCGCGGGATATGCACTTCTCTCTCCGGAGAAAAGGAACATTAAACGCTTCGGTGGGAGGAACTCTCAAGAATTCGGGGGTTTTATAGAGTCCGGAGTGATTTATCGAAGATCCAAACGCGGTTTGCGCAGGAAGGCATCTTAACTTCTTCCAGAATGTGTTTTTTTGCTCTCGGAGGGTTTTTAGGGGGTAAATGCGCAAGGACTTGGTTTGGGAGGCTTATGCGTGTGGGAATTTATGCGCGCTTCTGTGAGAGGGGTGGGGGAAGGAAATCTGACAGGATAAAAGGGGGATGGGATTCTCCTCATCAGGCAAGCGTGTCATTCCGGAGTAATTAATTTAATTGAACCGCTAACTCCTCCGGCTTTCCCAGAACGACTCCATTTCTCTCCTTCCTCATTGCCTCTTCGTCTTTCGTACCCTTCTTCTCATTCTTATCTTCGCAAACTCTTATCTTTCTTCTTTAGTTCGATTCCATTACATATGGAACGTACCAAATGAGAGTGTGTTTTGTTAGCTAAGAGTCAAAGTGGGATTTGTAAGGTTAGAATAATTTCATTAGTTAACCCTTCAGCTCTCTTAATTTAAGGGTGATAAATTTCTCTCCCAAGTTTGGATTCCCAGACCTCCCCTCATCTCCGCTTCCGAATTCAATTTTTCTTGAGATGAGTCGTAGGAAATCCATACGCATGAGTGGCCGTTTTAAAATTGTATTCATAATGCTAAGAGATGGATTTATCGCTCTGAGATACTACACTGTATAGTATTATTAATTAATCTCTGATGGCAAGAAGTATCTTCCACTAGTTTGTTTCATTCATTTATATTCTTAAAGTAATAGGAGAGGTTTTTGTATTGTCTCAACGCATGAAAAATAATCTTTGTTAAATATGAAAAAAGTGATTCGGTTAGTAAAGTGATTTATTAAGAAAGCAATTCATTAGTAATTTATGACGATGAGTTAGTAAGCTCGGGATAATCAATCAGTAATATTTGCCAACGTATACAAGACGTGAAATAAATAAATCCAAGAATTCTAACTTTTCAAAGTCTCTAAAATGAGTTTTATAATATCAAATGATACATGCTATGGCCCTGGGTTCGAATCCCGGAGAGAGAAAAACGTTTTCCTCACAGGGTACCAATGTTGATATACGTCAATTCTTAAGTTTCCGTGTCAATGTACACATCCTATAATTGAATTTTTGTGAGGGTTGTGTTTACTAAATAAGAAATACAATAGTAGGTGAGGTCAAATTTAGGAAGCGTAATGACTGGGATTTGAAACTTTTACGTACTTCCCATTGTGATACTCAGAAATTTAAAAACAGTTATTTTCACTGATTTTTATCTTTTAACTTCCTAATATACAAATATCCCCCTTATAATGTATAACCTTCTCAGCGTTTTTCTGGAATATCGGAAAACTCAATAAAAACCGAGAGAGTAATTTTGCAATCTCTTGGAATTTCAGCGTTTCAGCTTTTTAATTTAGAAGTACACGGCATTTTGTGAAAGATTTCTCCCTCCGTCTTCAGGTCACGATACATCATTTTTCTTTGCAGCAGTAGTTAGCGCTTGCAGTTTACAAGTTCCATCCTCATTTCGTAGAGGTCATGAATCATTCTCGAGAATGCGCAGAATATAAGGGAAGAAGTGGAATGCAGTTGCTAATCTTTCAGAGATACATGGGCTAATTAGTTTGATAAACGTAGATGATATATTTTAAAAGGAAAGCATGCTTAGATAGTGGTGTTTGTGTGCCATGTATTCAATTCCAAGTTTATGAAATATTTATCAAACTCAAACCTCATTACGTACGGAACAAATCTCACAAATTTGGCGTATTAAAAATTTGATAAATTAGTTAAAAATTTTTTAAATATATACCAAATGACTATTTATGCGTAATATTCATGTATAAATAATTTTAAAGCGTAATATATTTAGACTCAAATTCTTTCGCACATTAAAATACGTAGTATACTAGTAAATTCAGGTAAAAATTAATGAAAATATATTGGTAAACAAAAATACTCGTATTTTGTTTGTATTTATAAGAATTTAATAAATATATTTCATCAGAAGGGAAAGAGCCGAGAAGATTCGTTTCAATATAACATCTTTATATTTATTATGGAAACGTGAGATTCAGAATAGCTATTGCTGTTACGTGAAAAGAATAAAGTTATGAATAAAAGAACACAGTTACTAAATATATATTGTCTCTGTATTTAAAATGTTCATTAGTCTCAGATCTTTGATTTAAAAGTAATATTTCTTTTCTAAAACAAGCAATGTTTAAAATATGCTAAAAAAGGTATTCGAATAGGGATTTTTTCCTGTGAATCTTAAAATATTTCATTTATTCTGTATCTGTGCGTAGAATATACTATAGAATTATTTAAACTTTAAAATTCTGATTCATATATCTCATAATTTTTTTGTATGTTTATCCATAGTGAACGATTTGGTTCTCAAAATGTCTATTTTACATAAAATCGAGTGCTGTCCACATTAGTGTTTAAAGCTTATTTTAATTTAGTAAAATTGGTTAAATGATTTCATATCCTTTCACTTATAATGTTGAAGGAAAGCTAAAATAAGTTTAATATAATATTATTTGACAATTATGTAGTATAGTACAATCTTCTTAGAAAAAATAGACGAGAGAATAATTTATAAATAATAATTTGATAATAGGTAATGGACACGCATTTTTAAAGCTTGTTATACTTCCCCATTTATTTTCACTTACCTTACTTGATAATAATTTTTAAGGACATTACTTCTGATTTTAGTGTGAATATCTACCTTAACGTTGATTATTTATCGAATTCATATCTTATTAATCTATGTTTCATATTAACAAGCTAGAATTTATTTTATAATTTCCTTTTAATTTCGATTTGAATTATTCATTTTGTAATATATTCATATATTTTTTAATTTATGTTTTATGGATTTATCGATTATTTTATTTTTATAGATTTGTTTCAATTTAAATGTATTGTTGAATTGAGGGTTGTAATCTTTTTGTTGAAAGGTTGAAGTAGACGTAAAATCGCCCAAATAAAATGCGGCAAATAAGAGCAGAATTAAGATTTGTTCGATTTAGGACTTTAAGATCCTGTCAAAGTCAAAGTTATTTCCTTGAAACTTTCGTGGTTTTAATTTCAAAGTCACAGCTACTCAAAACATACTTTTGAATTAATTCATATCTAATTTCAGCGAGTCACATATATTTAGAAAGATCTTTTTGCGAATTTACTTAATTCAAAGTGGCTACTTCATGTTCTTTTATTCAACTTGTCATAAACAGATGTTGAAATGCGCACCATAATCGGCTATCATGTCCCTGATTTCTTTTCTCTTGATTGATATTAGATTTTTAAACATAATGTAGTGCACGATAATTCTATTTCAGTGATTTACATTCTAAATTATGAGAGAAATGGATTATCATAGGAATTCAGTGGATATAAATTAAGTAAATTTTGCAAATTATGAAGTATTTTAATTTAAAAACTTTTTCGGTTAATCTTTTCATATTTAGAGCAAGAGTTCACTCTTTTATATAAATTCTTTTGTTTCAATAATCTAACTTCGAAGCCAAAATGAAGCCATCTGAAAAATTTCGCTGGTGTTTTGTTTCAGTCAACCTCACCCCAATCATCCGCCAACTCAATTGACGATTCATTGAAAACAAAAATTTGATTCCAGCTTAATCGGTAATAAGTATTGATAAGGCATTTATAATTAGCTTTTAAATTTATGAATATGAATGTTGCCTCTCACATTCATGAAAATTCTGTGCAAACTAATGAGCATTGAAAATCGTTTCATTTTAAAGTCTAATCGTTACAAAATATGGACAGACGATGATGCATTCTCATTCAGCGATTCCATTTCCATGTTTGATTTATAAATGTGTGCTTTTGAATAAGAAAATAAGTGATTTCTTGCATTTTTATTAACTTTTTTTGCCCATTATTAGGGTAATAAGGACTTTGATTGTTATGCAATTATATTCTTCAAGTGTTTTTAAAGAATTAATAAAAGGTTTTTAAATAATGTAATGATTATGGCATAAAATGAAAGCCGGTAATGTTAAACAGGCAAGAATACTTCTCGTATTTTATTGTAATTCTTTATGTTACTGCAGTCGCCACCAGTCCTAGCAACTAACAGTGACAATATAGTAAATAAATAAACATTCTGAACTCTTGAACGTAAAATATCTCGAGCGTTAACAGTAGCGTAACGATAAATTAAATCATCGATCGGATTAAGGCCACTTTGAATGAATATTTACAACAGTAACATAATATAGTTATAAAAAAGTTCCTTATAGTTACAAAAGTTATCCCTCTCTCTCGTTGTTTTTGATTCCATGACACGTTTTCTACCAGTTATTTCTGTAACACCAAAAATCGCCCTGTTTATGAATGAGATGCAAATGGAGGTAAACTAGGTGAACGAACCCTGTTATAAAATTTAAAGGTACTTTCCCAGAACTTCCGTATACATCAGCTGACGATACGGGAACCTCTCGCGGAAGGACGATATGTAACATCTGTCGGAAGCGGCTTTGCACCATTTCTTACGGGCGCAAGGGGAAAACGACCTGCATTTTCATCGTCGTATCGGAAGGAATAAATACGGGACCTCCTCGTGCATGTTCGTGTACGTACTCAAACAATCCAAAATCCTCGCATCCAAACATTTCCGCATGTGCATCTGCAATTCCACCCGCACCCCAGTCCTCTTCGCACTTCATCACCTGAACCCTCGATCTCTCCTCCGCTCACGATCCCTCTCTACGCCCGAACGTTAGATGAGCTGAATATGCATGGCGACACTGCGGGCTGCATATTCAGCAGGCGCATAGCACTCATTTGAATGCGTTTATTTAGCCCGGCGATGGTTCTCTCGATGGTGGGAAGACGGCGAAAGGAAAAAGGGCGGTTGGGCAGTCGGGAAAAATCTTTCTGGTCAGTTGGAGGAAGAGGGATGGAGGCGACGGCAAATCGCGTAACTCAAGACAGTTGGTGTGTGAAGTAACGGAAGGCTGGGACATTAGAGGAGAATGCGGGGTCACAATGGCACGAAGAGGGAAGGATGAAAGGCTTGGCGGCATGGGAAATGAGGAAGGCCGGAAACTTTCCAAATTATCTGCGAAAACTAGCGTGCTTCGGTCTTCAGCTGCGTGGCAAACCTGCCGCGGCGGACAAATTAGATTCGCTGGGCCATATAATGCTGGTAAATTAGAGTGAGGGTGTGAGGCGATGGGAGGGGTGCTAAGACGACTGTTTTCGTTACTTGATTCACACAGCGCTTGAGCAAGAATCAGGGCGTTTAGCGGATCTATAGTTTAAAGGATCCTTTTGAATCTCGAGTTACGTTTTCCTTATGTTTCTGATACTCTCTTTTTCGCGAGTGTTAGCTTTTTTTAGTGTAATATACTAGAAAGGATTTGGCCTCATTTTGAAACAAGCGTTAGAAGAAATATGATTATTTAATTTCCATCTCAAAAGTTTTATATTGAGTAAAAATCTTTAAATATCCAAAAAATATACTTTTCATGTGTAAAGTTCGTGAATTTTATTTTTCTTGTCTTATTCTTTTTCTTGATAAATGGAATAATATAGCTCTGTGACGGAAGTATCAATTGAATTTGATAATAAATCTGATATACGATTTACATGACTCTTGAATCAGAAAAAATTAATTCAGAATGGATTAATAGCTTTTTATAAGACGAATATGTCACTCTTTCTTCTCCAAATTATTCCAAAATCACTACAATAAAAGTATTGATTTTATTGATCATCTGAATATGTTGTTGAGAATTTTCTTTGTAAAATATGATTTAATATTTTTAAGGGCTGTAAACCCTTAAGTAACATATAATTAATATGATCAAGCGTTACTTTGCGAGATGGTAGTATATTGAATAAATTTAAACAGTACCTTAAGTAACACATTTTTTTATCTTGTATTATCATTCCAAATAAGACCCACGATTTACTTTAATGTTGAGCTTTTTCATTTATTGGTTACTTTTTTGGTGAATTTATCAATGTTAAGGGTGTAAACGGGTACTAAAAAATGAAAAACATCAATTCACGTTTTAAAAACCATTTATTGAGAAATATAGATGAATATTTAATCGTAATTTAGACCACACAGCGTCCAAGAAATATTGGCACTTGAATATAGAAACATGACAAAAGATACATTACGACCATTTTCACTATATATTAATGCGTGCCTTTTATCACGCATACCATGTAATTTATTCTTCCTCGTTTTTTACCCTCATGATGCGTGAATATTCAGTTTCTAGATGTCTCTAGAAAATCTTTAAGAAGACTTTATGCTAGAGTATTTTATCCTTCCTTCCAGACACGTATCAATGAAAGGGAAACATAACCTCAAATCATAAATGGTACATTTGTTTTTACGGATACAATAATGGTAGAAATAATTGGTATATTTTTTGTCGAAGAATACATGAGATACATACCTTAAACAAATTAAAAAAACATCGGTAATTGTTCATCATATTCTCCTATAAAAATAAAACATTAAAGCTATCAATGGAAACGGCCAGAAATATAATGGCTACACGAACAAGAACAGTCGGGAATCATTCATAACGTGAACTGAATACTGCTTTAGAGGTATAAATTCACTCTTGATTAATTGCATATTCGAACGAAACACATAAATGCTTTTAATGCTTGGTAAATTAAAAATTATTCTACCTTCTCTTACAAGGATGGATTATTATTAACATGAAAGCATGACTTTATAAACACACAGTTCCCACGTAAAAGCGTAATTCAAGACGATGTATAATTTCAGTGTATTTAGTCACTTCTTAGTTGCGAAGACACGGAAACTTCACGGTGAATATATATCATTAGGGAATTGACGATTCGTTTCCTTCAGCTTTCGTTACTCAGCGAATATATATGGTAGATATACTGTTATGTTCATATCTTCCGCATCCGAAATAAATCCATCAGCAGTTCAACTCCGTCCCGTAATCCCCAAGGTGAGAAAACCATGAATCAGACGGACGATAATTCTACGAAATATTAACTCAGTTATTCAACCGAAACGCTCGTAATTGAATGGATGATAGATGGATTCTTGCAAGAACCTAAAAGACCAACTAAGAAAGAGAAATTTTTTAAGGTGGTCTTGGCGCGTACCTCACTAGAACGAGGCTATTTATCCTTGTCGTATCCCCGTCAGAATCACGAAGGAAAAAATATACATGCGGTGGAGCGTCTCTCTCCCCGACCGCCGCTTCTTGCAAATTAAACGTAGGAAACGGAAGCTTCATCAGATAAAAATATATAATCCATTTATTCCACGAAACAAAAAGAAAAGAATTAACCGTTCCTTCAGGACTAAACCTGTGTCGGAAAGAAGCAACATCTCCTTATTTCTCTTTCACGGAGGATTCATTGAAAGTAGACGTGATTGGCAAAACTGACACAATCTTCCTCTCGTGTCTTTTTCTTACCACTCCCGTTTGCACGCCAACAAATCCCTTTCGAGCAGATTAAGGGACGCGGAGACCTTTTCCCTGTAATCCCTGTTTACTCTTTTCCCATCTTCTTCTCAGAGATCTTCTTCAGCTGACCTGGGATCCTTCCCTGCGGAGGACACTCCCTTTCTTCACCATACTCCTTATAATACATCCCGCTGGATTTTCACGCTCCTTCCTTTCTCGTCTGACAGGTCTTTCCAATGCCTACGAAGAAATAGAAGATTGGGTTTGGATTAGTAAAGAATACGTCCCTCTTTCATGCTATCAGACTTTTTAAATTGTTATATATATTTAATCCCTTTATCATTAGAATCCGAAGGGCAAGGTAGGCAATGTGTAACACGAAGTAAAAGAGTTTATATCACGTATTTACGTCTCTAAGTGAAGATATTATGTACAGTTATAGTACAGATACTCTATCACTAAAAACTCGTTTTTTTTTGTTGGGATAGAAATATAAGCCTTTTCAACATAGCATTGATTTTTTTATGTTGCATTATGGTGAAAAATAAACCTTAAATTCAACAGGATGGGTTTAAAAGGATGGAGTTCTCCATGAAGTAAATAATATAGAGTGACCATAAAAAAAGAATGAATTAAATCCCTTCATGGAATTTTTGCACGTGGAGTATGATGTGCATAAAACATTGTTCGGAATTCTGGAAAAGTAATCTGTTATTGTGAGATATTTCTAATCGTACACATTTTTGTGACGTGATATTTTTTGGATGAAACACTATTTTGTATACATACTGCTCATAAATATTGAACAAAATCAAGATTAAGAAGAATTGAATAAATAAACAAATCCATTCATCAGTTAATTACATATTTGATAATGTGAAATGACTTACTGGGGCAATTAACATACATACCTAAACCCTCTATATATCTTACTTATTCAATTAGAGTAGACAATTTTAGTCACACAGTATTAATTTATTTGAGCCCATGAATGATATTTATCTTAAATCTTCTATGTTGGAGTGTTTCCTTGCTTGCATCACAGGTGAATGATTCCATTTAATCATTCCTTACAAAGCGTTAGCGTTCATTAAAAATACGATTGATGAGCTCTTGAGCTAAATCTAGGTTATATTCCATAAACAATACGAGCGTGTACTTTATCACGCCTCGCAGAATGTAAAGTTGATATGTTTGGTAGAAACGCGACGCTGGAAACTGGACATCTTTCGTACTTAGGACACATTTTTGCTCTCTCTCATTGTGCGAATCTTCAGGTTCCCTACAGTGACATTTCAACAATGAAGTGCTAACAATGATGGGCTCTTTTGTCTTTGCTAGCCTTCATCCGTATCTGCGAGGACTTGATGTAAACGTTCCCTCGTTTATGACAAAAACACAATCGTTGAAAAAAACAGAATGATAAAAACGTGCAAGAATCAAGAGTATCTTGCATTCCATTTTTCCATACGCTTGATGGCATATGTTCCACCGGCGCTTTGTTACAGTCAGATTTCTGGTGTCCACGTCAGTTACTTTCCAGAATAGGGAAAGCGATTCAGGTTTCTTTATATCATATCCAATCGCTTACACGAAGAGTTTTAACAGGGAGATATTCTGTTGCCATGGATATAAATAATATCGTTTAAAGGAATCCTAGTTTTAAACATTTAATTTCGTAGCTTGTCTATTAAAACTCATCACTAAATCCATTTCAAAGAGAGGAAATATTCATGATATTAAGGTTAGAAAATATTATTGCCAAATCCTTTTCAGACACTAATCGTAATCGAAAACTATTATTTCAAAGAGCGTTTAAAGAGGTACTGAACTCAACTATAATCACCATTCCCGGAAAACTATGACAAATAACTCGAGGTCGCTTTGCTCAGAACGATAATGAAACTGTCATGCACTCATTTTTATCACCACCTCTTCAGAGTTGTAGATGAGTCACGAAGACTTAACCGAACCGCGGTCGCTCGTGAATTATCGCTCTACGTTTGCCATGACAACCTATTTTGCAGTTAAAGTCACGTACTTAACGATGACGAAGGGCTGACGTATCATTACATGTCTGTAATAAACGGTACAGGAGTGTTTCGCATCAATAGTAGTCATTGACCTTTCTCTTTTGTGTTTGCGATTAATCCGTAACATTTTCCATTTGTCGAATTCTTTTCATATTATATTTTTCATGTTTCTCAATTTAATCATTCATAATTAATCAGAGCTACGTATATAACCATCTGCAAACCCATTTCAAGATCTTATATACTTGATGCTTTGATGTGAATATATTCAGCAACTGGGCATTACATAGATCTCATCCCTTGCACGGTTTAGTGACCGTAGGAGGACGTAAATTAGATACATGCATTAATCACAAATTTTATATGCATTCCAATGAAATAAAAATAATGTTTTAGTAAAGATTTTTATAACTAATTTAGACACAGTTCCATAAAGCTAAATTATCTCATAATTTTCACACTTAATTATGGTTCCAATGTTTGCATCATGTTATTGAAAAATGAGTACCTACTCTTTCCATTTAGGCGAGTTTGATAGATGTAAGAGATATGCTAGCTTATTTCTATTTTATTAGGATAATTAGATTACGCTTTAGAACAAGTACTTGAGAATTTCTTCTGCATTTATTATGATAAATACGATGAGTTTTATCTCTTAAAGGATATCGACTGAAGAATGTTACACCGCTTTATAAGAAATATCATCTTTGATTCAAAAGAAATCTGTAATTATTTTCATCATCATCTTTAATAAATATAGAACACACGCTTTCTAGGGTAAAATATTTCAAACTCTAAACACAATTATTAATATTTTTGCCTATAATTTTCTACCGAAAATCCAAACTCTTTTCGAACACATCCAGACTAGTTCAAAAGCTATAAATAATACTTAATATATCACATTAAACAGTTATGCGGATTGTACTTTGCAGCTTATCGCTCGCATGGTGTTTTGGTAGATAATGCCTAGTTTAAATTCATAATTTTATTTTCATTGCATGAAGGATTAATGGGCTGCTTAATTCTCTTTTTGAAGAACAAATGTGTTTTCAGGATGTAATTGTCAGTCGGTTCATCGTTCATAAATGATTTCAATTCAATTTGATCAGAGGGTTATATCCATGATTAACCTATGCTTTGCGTAGATAATAAATTTTCTTTTTTTATAATCCAAACAGGTGATGATTTAAATAATCGGGTTTAATGACTGAAGTGTTAAAATTATCCATCGTAATAACAGTAACTCATTTATACATGTGTACGAATCACTTAATACTGTTATCTTCTCTGTTCGTTGTACAAGTTTAATAAATCGTAAATAATAGAAACATGACTTTTTCCGGGAACAATTTTCAATTTCTTCGAAAGAACATGGCAAAGATAAAGGACAAAATAATGAGACAACTAACAAGAAGAGATTAATCCTATAGAAGACCAAAGCATTTTAATGAAATCTTTAGAATTGTTAATTGAAAGGTGCTGAACATTCTTATTAACTTAAACTTATTAGCAGAGACATATATAAATCTCTCAGAGTCTCTTTGATAGAGATAAAGAAAAGAAAAAGATTTTATAAATTTTAGAGCTAGGAGTGTCGATCCAATTAATATCTTCGAGTTATATATTTGTTTCAATCAGAAATTGGTCTTTGTCTGGATAAGAGTTTCGCTAATAAATAAAAGAATGTTAAAAAAATTCCATCGTAAGTTAACAGATATTGATTTTTCAATCATTTAGAGTTAAATTTTTTCCTCATCTTCACTTCAGATTAAGTGCAGAATTATTTCTACCTAATATATTATAATACATTTAGAATAACAGAATTTTAAGAAAATGTTTTCGGAAACTAAGTCATTTGAGTACATTTTAGGATACATATGTATAAAGCAAAAGTACAAAGTTCTGTTTTTATTTTGTTTTATTTTGTTTATCATTATTGGTAATTATTATGTTATAATCAGCTATCATAACGGGTTGACCTAGAGAAGAAAACTCTTGATTCGTTGAATTAACCATCACCTACTTTCTCGAAGCATTTGAATACGTTTATTCAGATATTTATTTATAGATTTAAAAAAATACATAAGCAAACCATTAAAAGAGAACGTCGAATATACATTTCCAATGATCTAACAATTTGCCTTGAGGGGCACATTCAATCGAACGTTTCCCGAGAAACGACCTGTGAGCAAAATTGTACACCATAAAGTTCCTCCATTCATAAAACTTCGAAAATAATCATCCCGACTGGGATTTTCTCGCAGAGCCGTGGATCAAAATTGTTATCTCACTCCCAGGCTTGTTATCCGTTTCCCTTGTCTCCTCTTAAAATTTTTCGTCACAGAAAGATTTCTCTAGACACTTTTTTGACACCGTAATTACGTTCAGCCATTCAGAGCGCTCGTATCTCGCCGAGTATCCCATCGTCGCGATAAAATAGTTCCAAAGGATCGCAGCAGCGCCATCCCAAATCTCTTGTCGACCGAAATAATTAGAGTACTAATCCCATACTCGTTACCTGGATACCTGTAAGTGTTCCACAACTCCCACCCCATTCACCTCCTCCGTAGCCTCGTCTCCGGAGCTAATATTTGTCGCAGAGACACAGAACTACGTAGCTAGTAGCTTGCGGCTGAAGAGAAGGAATCCGGATGTGGGGAGTGGAATTAACGGAGGAGAGGATATTTCTCCGTGTCCAGTATTCTGACGTTAAAGTGGGAGGGGAAAGAGGGAAGAGTTCAGGAAAAAAAACGGTAAAATGACGAGAATACAGCTCAAAGTGACACAGAAAGTTTTGACTCAGAGCAGTCATTCCACCTGAACGATTTGAAAAGTATATGACAACGAATTAAATTGTTATTTGAAGAGATTTCTCGAATAGAGCGAATGAAAATTTGCTGTTGTTATGTTATTCAATAATCGATACTATGGTAACAAAATGGAGAATTTAAAGGTTTTGATTCGTTTTTAGACTGTACCAAAGAGGATCACTTATATTTCCGCGTCCGTTTTATCGGTATGCATTGAATTTGTTTCGAAACACGATGATGGATTATTTATTTATTTGTCCATTCGTTCGGACAAAGCGTTGAAGCCGTGATGAAATAAAAGCTATTGATGAGAGATACATTCAAAGCAAATGCATTCAATTCGTCTCGTCAAGGTCTATGGAAACTATGATTCACGTAGCCGTTGTGCTTACGTGGACTTTTCCAGGCATTGCATTCAGGCCGTATGAGAGAGGAAAAATGAGAGTGAATAAAACCTTGCTCCACATGTTGCCTTTTGAAAGTCAGTCCATTTCCAGAGCTTTAGCTAGCTAATGGAGGAGGACTGTCTGGTGCAGACTGAGCTTGAGTACGGAGTAGACTAATAGGAACTGTGATTATTTGTCAATAATTATAAATTCGTTACTTCATTGTGATAATTTGTACACCTATATGTACTATAAATAAGCTAAAAAGTATAGGATTTATTTAACGATCTTGGAAGAGTAATCGAATAGAAATGTATTATAGTCACAGATAGGACTCTTTAAATGTTTGGTGGATGTTTCTGTTTGTGATAGTAAGGACTGAAAGGTTAAATTTGTCGAGGAGAAGAGATCTTACCAGAAGGAATTGTTCCTTATCCTAAGTTCATCAGCATTAAAGAAGGAAGAGAATGGTAATGAACCTCCACCTTTAAGCAAGACTCCCAAAAATATACGAAGTGATGGTTGTAATTGAAACGGGAAGGGAAGACGAGGCGTTGGTAGTCGCACGGTTGGGTGGCGTAGGTGAATGTGGGCTAAAGGGAGCTGTAGAGGAATCGATTGAAACCCAACGGCCTTCGTGTTTAATGCCGGATTGTGAGGGGCAACTGTGGCTGAGCCGCAAAAGGAAACATTCGAACGTAGTACGAGGACACCTTGGCTAACGAGCACACCTATTACAGCTCCCCCCCATTCTCCTTTCACTCGGAATTCCGTCTCTCTCTCTCCTTCGCTTTACAAATATGTATCAGTGTTTCTCACACCTTCTCCCTTTATTTATTTTCCGTGCCTAACGGGTCATTTTCCGCGGACCTCCGAAACCCGAGCTCCTCCTCTTGTTTCTTCCTCGTCATTACCGTTCTGCTCCGCGATAGCTTCATTTTCAGAATCTGAGGTGAATGTTTTCGGTCCTTTTTAGCACCGTTTTGATACCCATTCAGATGGTGTTTCTTCCCATCCACTTCCGCCCGATATGACCGTCAACGAACTCCCTATTAGTGTTCATTTATATTAATTTTTAAAAAACTCTTTTTATCTTTTTCGTGATTTTTATTTGTTCAGCAGGGCCTTTCGTTGATTAACGCGTATTCAGCCTTTGGTCTCACGCAGAATTATGAAGGAATGAGATCTCTGAACTTAGCGGGCTATTGAGGATATTCGGTGCTATAAAATTGCCGTTATAAGTAGGACGTGCTGAATTCAACATTTATTAAAGCATTAAAACTTAATCGGAGCATTAATTAATTAAGTAATACGTATTATGAAAAACCTCATTTCTATTTGGTTACAATCACATGTTTTAGAATTGCGTTTCTTTTTCTTTTCATGGAAAATTAAAATGAGAAGTTTTAAGAGTAATTTGAAGAAGGAAATTTTTTTCAAATGTGAAAATTGTGTGCTCATACTATGTATCTCAATCAATTTATTATAATCTTCTATTTCCATATTCAATCAGAATGCACTGTTTGTTAATAAATAGTACGACAAAGGAACTTTTCATAACTAATCACAATTTTTAAGAGATTTGTTTGACTTTGTTATTGAAAAAGTAACGTCATTGATATTATTTTGATTAATTCATTGGGAATACGTCCCTTATGATTTTGATTAACGCTCTTCGTTCTATAATTTATCACTTGATACCTCAATACAAATATATAAAAAACTAATAAATATCTATTTAAAATGTTAATCAATGATTAAATTATTTATAATAGTTCATAAAAATACAGTTTGCTGAATTATGCATTTAATTAAAGTAGAAATATATTTACTCAATACTTTGTATCACAAAGGGTGTGTTAATACTCATAATTAATACTTTAATTTTTACAACGTTTCTCATTTTACTATCATAATGTTTTCCAATTCTTTAGAAATTATACCTCGCATTTCTAATGTCGCTTTACTCAGAAAAACTTAATCTTTAAGATGGGTTACAACACTTTCAATTTCGACTTTCTTGGGAATTGATCTCCCTAAAGTAAGTCGAGGAACATGAAACCTTTTCTTTTTTGGACTAAAGTGAAAGTTCATGGAGGACAGCATGCCGTTTCTGTTTAAATAATGGGAGTAATATCTATTACCGAAATTGCGTCCTTCCTCTAACATTCTCCCCTTCAGATTCCACATCTACTGAGACTACTTTCCTTCAAGCTATCCGCTAAATCAAGAACCCTCTCCAACTGCTCACCCATCCGTGCTCTCCCTTAAACCTTCTCTTGATTTTCATCTTCACTTTCAAGGGAGCGCCAGTATTAATACTTCTTCCTTTTTAACGCTTTGCCATCTTCTTCCTTTACACATCTGACGGCCACTCTTTACCGATCCTATCCATCTTGGACATCTATAAATTTTTCTCCTTCCTTCTCACACACACGTCGGTTTCCCTTTGCCATATTGCGATCCCTTGACCTTCAGCTTCTTCTCTTTCCTCCTGGAATACACGCGCGTTTAAAATACGCTACGTTTAAAATACTTTCAGGAGGATCGAATTCTAAGAAGCGGTCAGTTTCAAACGTTTAGGGCTGTTCATCAGATGAGGAATGGCAAAATCTCGCTTTTGAACTGAGCTGTGATTTATTTGACCGAATATTTTAAACGTGATAAAGTGAAAAGTCGTGTTAATAATAGAAGAATTATGATGTTTATATTTAGCTCTTTTAACTTCAAATTCCTGTTAATTTGGAAATTCTCTCAGAGAAAGTATCTAAAATTGAAAGTTATAAATTAAAAATTGTATCATTTGAATTTTATTATTTTTCAAATGGGAAAATAAAATTACTATTCACGCCTGATTTATTTCTGTTTAACAGAAAATTCGGATCTAAGTTGTATGAGTATAGCAAGTATTTATATTATATATTTATCTATGTTTCAATAATTTAATGCCTGACCATCATTTGAATGTAATTCCTCTTACAAATTTCTACTTGTTTCATAAAATTGATTTTTTTACTTATATAATCGTTCCCCTCATATTTCTAATGGATTCATCATTAAGCGACAAGTACTGCTTATTTTAAGTATTTACAATTGTACGAATATCAAAGTTATAAGTCATATTTTGATGGGATATAGTTTCATAATAAAATTTAGCTTACTTCTGTTTTTTAAATTCTTTTCTTGAAATGAATATCCTTGATATGGATAGTGGATAAAAATAATTATGATAGGTGGATCGATTTTTCCAAGGATTTTACGGCACAAAGGAACAAAACAAGCATATCATTATCATGGACACGAAGGAAAATATTTTCGCGTATAATATTTTACTTACTTTATACAGTTCGCTTGAAATTTATTGCCATAAACTCTGAAAGAGTTTCTTAAAACTAAATGCTAGTTCAATACAAATGAACTACTAAAATGCAATAAATCATCAGCAGTAATATTATATTTTAGTTTTAATGTTGAATATGAATATAAAATCGCCTTAATTTTAATATATAGTTGTATATTAAAATGTCAATTGCTTATGAAATTGTCATATTTATTTCAATTCTAATTCTTAGTTCAATTTTTGTTACTGTATGCAAATTCTGAATTCGTAAAATCTTTTAAAGAATACAGATACTGCGTCAAATACAGATGCAACTGTTCCCTCATTATTCAACGCAATTATTTCTTTGATCTATATCATTTAAAGGAAACATTAAAATGAAGATTTTCGAAAACAGGGAAGATTTATAATTTAATTTTATCCGTACAAAAGTATGAATAGTTTCAGCAAATGCTTTTATGATTGGAGTTAAGAATCTAGATTATCCAAAAGCCTTCATACATAATGAAATGTAAAGAATTTTCATTGCCAGACTTAATTCCTTGAATAGAATTTTTAGAATTAGTCTATTATATAATACGAATGTCTGAATCAGATCTCGTGCAGTATTATATTTTAATCCTCCCTCACAAACCATATAAACACTAGTTAGTAGGAATGGGTGATAATGTTAAATACATTTCATAGAGAGCAGTAATAATGGTATTTTCAAGTAGCCCTCATACATAAGATGTCCTAGAGTCCCAAGTGTTACATTCTGCACTATAGGGCTTATTTAAAGATAGATATTTAAAAATTATTTAAAATATATAGATGGATACTGTATCAATTTTTACACATCGTGAAAGAAAACGAGTATCACTATTTAGGATTAAGAGTAAAAGTGCTTTTCGTAGCTAAGAGTTAACCTTGTTTATTTTGATACTGAAATTGAACGTATATACTTGAATAAATTTAGGAATTTAAAAATTACATCTAAACACTATATTTGATCAAACCTTATTTCATTCACTTAATAAAGTTTTAAAGGTGAATTTTAAAGTGCAAAAAGGGAGAGGTAAAACGAAAAGGAAAGTAATGGATGAGGCATGAACAAAATCCATGGGCTTCGCAGAGGTCATTTACGAGAATGGGAGTCCGTGAACATTTCAACTGCTGATAAATAGGATTAAATCGCATGAGCCAGAAGAATAAGGAGTGAATAACCCAGTGCGGTGTTGAAGAATATCGATCCAAACATTTGGAGAGGACAATTTGAGTTGAATTAATAAGAGGTCTGGAATCTAAAAATGGATCAGATGGATGGTAATTACAGAAGACAAATCTGAAACTACCGTAGTATTCTAAGGATGGCAACATTTATTCCAGCTATTAATTACGGATGACTTCCTAGGGAAGTGGAGGAATAGTAATGAAAGCAGTTGCAAACCGACATACCGCTGTCCTTAGGGCAGATAATTTGGAGGCTGCTAATATCCCTTAATAGTCGTCGCTTAAATACGAGTTCCTACTAAACGAACTCATTAAGGGAAAGTTTGAGAATCTACGATATCCGGGCAACCCACTTTAAGACCGGTATAAAACTACCCGTTTCGCGATGTTGGATCCAGGAATTCGATACTTGTCCAATATTTTCTCTCTAATTTCCTAAAGCTACGCAGAGTTTGGTTAGAAACTTATTTTCGAGTTGATCACAGATAGTTTTGAACTCGATTTTAATTAATATGTTGTATTAATCAAATTTCTTTGTTTTTATACGAGATAATGGCAGACGATAGACGTTAACTCTATTTTTACTCATTTCTTATAAAACGAGTTGAAATCCATAAATTTTAGATACATTCATTTTTAATGCTTTAAATTTATATTAATCAAATCACATCCTTTCGAAATATTAATTATAATTACTTTATCATCCTTCATCTTCTATTATTATAAATATTTCTACAAACTCATATCAAGTTATTGCTGTCTGTGCCATTCTTTGTAATGATTCTCTGATATTAATATCATTAGTAATAGGGTTTTACATCATTATCCTGAAAAGCTTTGAACGGTATATTTAACCAGCTATTCATATTACAGTTAAAGTGGTTTTATCAGTAGAATAGAACGCATTTCGTAAAGGAGGGAAAATAAAACCATGTTAAAAGATTTCCTATAATTTGAGAATACCTTGCTTTTGAATAATGCCTTTAGAACTGTTGTATTTGTCTCCAAGCACTTTATAATAATCCAAAATTCCTATTCACTACTCTTTATTCTTTCACCAAAATCTATTCAAACCCTTCAATCAATACTTCCCTTTTTCAATTCACCTTGAATCTCATTTGTCGTATTTCAATATTAATTCTATTGAACCGTCCCACCATAGTTGTCCTTTAAATACATCATGTATAACTTCATTATTAAAGTCCCCATTTTTTTCCGCACTTCAATTAAATTAAGTCGAACGAGTTTCGATACGTCACGAACAGTTTTTACCATATCATTCAATTTATTCTGGAAATGCATCCGAATTTATTTTCAATCAATACGTCGGCTCTTTCAATTTTCGCTAATGTGGTCGTAAACGTCAATGCCATTGATTATCCGCAAAAGAGGCTCAAACGAAGTTCGACCGCAAACATCGAATTTCAGTTTTTCATTTCCGAGAAAACCTTCAACACTCGCAACACTTGAATAGTTTTGCGAGCGCGTGTATCCCGTAAAAAGACGCGGCCATCGATTTTTTTAATGTATTAATAGCCTTTTTTTAGCAGAAGGAATGGTGCCGAAGAGAGAGTTCTTCTTTTTTTTAATTCGAACCACCGGAGCGCATATTTCGTGCCAAATAAGACGTGAAGAAAATAAATGACTTCGCAGCCGCTAATCAGCGACCGATGCGTTCCCGCAAATTCCATCGCAATTTTTGCGGTGCACGCGTCGGCGGAAGAACGTGAAATATTGATGCACTCGTTGGCTACCGAGGAAAAAAAACTCTCTTTCGCGGCTTTGGAAATATTCTGACGCGATGAGCTCAATCGCTCGCGGAATCCGCGTACATACATATTCTCCCCACTCTTCATTCCCGTTCGCCTCATTCCCATACCCTAATGCGAAGAAATGAACATCGGAATAATTAAACATTCTTCCTTTTTAACCATATGGGTCCACGTGTGCTTCAGATATTATATATCAGCCGCACGGGTTCTGCATATGCGCAATGATACAAGCAGGTAGACTATGCGACACAAGCGATTCCCCCTCTCCCCCACACTTCGCGAATACGTAGCGGAGGTATAGAGGTTTCCTAAGGAATAATGGAGAACCGGTAGGCATAGAAACCTCCCTCCCGACGGGAGGTGTGTTTAGCTGGAAACAAAGACGAGATATGTTATGCGGAGTTTTAGCGTGTGGAGGGGGGACGGGTGCAAAGGCTTTTGGTTCTCATCTGCTACCGGCTGGCGTCAGGTGCTGGTATAAATCATGCGTCAGTTAACACGGGCGTGATGCTTCCACGGCAGTGGCGTCTGCGGTGATTTCCAATGGCCTTTGGACTCCACGTCGTTGTTAGCTGCGCGAGAGTTTCTGATTTTTGGAGAGAGAGGTTTGCAGGTGCGCTTACCGTTCTCTTCCGTCTTTTGCCACGCTTTTGATCTCCTCCACCACGTCTGCGAAACGTACATCATTCCGATTTGGAGCACGTACCTCCTCTTTCCACGCCCCCGGTCATTATGTCCTCGAAATAATTTTCCAGCGTATTAAAACGAGCGGATTTAAAAAAAATTATGTGTTGGCGAATTATGAACTGGAGGTGCACCCGTTAATTGGTAATCCCGCAGCAAAGGGGTTTTGAAACGTGTCGTTTTTAAAATGTTCGGTGGACGCATTCGACGACGGAAAAGTTAAAATTAGTGGCAAAATGGCACTCATTATATGCGCTCGGAATGTGTTTCAATGAGGTTGTTTTTTGAATTTTTTTTGAAGGGAGACTCATGCGTAATCGCTGGTGGTAACCGAGGGTTTTTTTTAAATCCACTTCTAAATTATATAAGTTTTAAAAAGTACTATATACTAGTACATCTTGCGTTTCGTACTACCGGGAGGCTTAACGAGGTTCCTAAATGTGCTATAATACGAGCTCGTATCTTGCTGAATCCCAGAATAGTTTTTCGAAATGGTTGGTAATTCTAGCGGTAGTTAGAAGAGGTTAATTCTAGGTACGTTGCTTGAATTTTTATGAGAGGGTTTGAGGGAGAATTGAATACGAGCGAACGAAAAACTAATTTAAGTATCAACTTTGCCGTAATTTGTCTCGTTAAAGTTCTTTTACTATGGTTCATTTCGGAATTTACCTAAGTATAGAATTAGAGGATTAAAACGATAAAATAGCTATGAAATTTTGAATTAAATCGAAAAGAAATGACTATAAAAAGTAGATGATATCCTGTGAGAATATAATACATATTATTGCATTAATTCACTAAAATCCTTTAATACAAATGACTTACTAATTTTCTCTATTCTATCTAATCCTTCCTTCTGCCTTTCTTACTCTTCTCTCTTGTCTTCTAAAAGGCTCTACTTTCCAAGAAAATATCTTTGAAAATGAGCCGTCAGCATTATTTAATAGCTCTAGAACTACACAGTTTCTTCAACAGACACATGTATCGTGCTCACAACCACTCTAACCCTCATTAATGTCTCCAGTACCATCCATCTCTCATCTCCTTGTTATGATATCTCTCCGTTCTTTTCATTTTAATAGTAATCTTCTCCTTTTCCATCCCTTTTAGTTTCCCCCTCTCATCTTTTCGGCTTCCGGTCTCCACCTTTGAAGTCTGTCCAAAAAGACTACTCCTTCCCAAACGAGTTCCTCTAACCCTTTGTGAAACCCGAGTCCACCGCCGCTGCGCCTGCAGTTCATCTTTTCGCTCGAATCTGGGTTATTTTTTACAGGTTTAATGGTATTTTTTCAAGGTAATATGTCAGATTTTATTAAATTGTGCATTTTTTGCCCTTTTCTCTGCTCTGCCTTCATCTCTCTCTTTATTCAAACATCTTTATCCCTTTGAAGGGAGTATTCATCGCTGCATCTTTCAAGTAATTAAACGTCGGAAAATCTAAATGAACGTTCTTTTGAAATGTTTAAACATCTCATCTTTGTTTTAAACCAAGGTCGCGCGAATGATCTTCGTTTATTTTTTCGTGAATTTTTCGGTAAGTGAAAATCCTCGCGAAGCACAGATAAGCTGCATTTTGCCATAAATTTTATCGATTATTGGAAAAGTTCACCTGTCAAAGCGTGGATTTTGAGTCGGTGCTGATAATGAACTATGATTTCTTGACCTGTCATATGATCCTTTCACATCAATAAGTATTATTGGATTTCATGTATTTAAAACCTGTATATTAATGTTGAATAAGATTGTAAAATAGGAATATTTTTAAAAAATGCCGTTCAAGGTAAGTATTATTATCTATAGAAATAGCAAAGCAGATGATGTGTTCACAAAAACGCAATTTCCATATTGAATCCTTATTGTTTTTAATTTTTCTATATCAGATTGAGTTGGACTCATTCGTTAAATATCTGCACAAAATTCCGCTTAAAACAATATAAATACATATTTCCTTCATCACCATCACAAATTATTTTATTCATGGAATTATAAGCTTATTATTTGCTCCATTATCTTCTAATACTTCGAATGTAGAATCTCAAGCTTAAATTAAATACATATATTTCTGTTTTAGTAGATAGATAGTAGAGTATTTATAAAAGTAATGATGATACATGTGATGGGCAAACCAAATTTTTTGTGGACACAACTTGTCTAAAATAATCATAAGCAATTTGAATTGTCCGTTTCATTATTTTTATTGTTTGCACATTCTTCTATTGATTGATATCGGATCGGAACATTTATTGTTTTAATAACTTTATTGAAAATGAACTGAGCCACATTGTTGTTGCAAGTTTTATAGTAACTGTACACGAAGTGGGCACTAAGTTAACGAATTATCTTTTTCTTTGAGGAATCCCGTGTAATTTACCAAATGTCTAAACTTTACCCTAAAACTTTCTCCTGAGTCAGTCCCTGACATGGGATTGTCGTATCGGAAGATGTCCTAATTAACTGATACGTATATGGCATCAGGGTGGCAAACAGCCCGCAGCACTCTCGAGATGGTACGTTTCATTATCACCCCACTAAGCCCTCGGTTACTCATGGCATTTATATTAGCTTAGTATGTGCGGTCTCAGATATATGCCGAGCTTCTTTGAGCCGATTGCGCTGAGAAATGTCCCAATTCGAATTTCTATGCATTGTGTCTTGCCTCGTTACCGTGGCGTTTTCCAAAGTAGTGGTTCCTATGGTATCGGTGATGGGTCAATAACAATCCCTTCAGAAATATACGTTCAGAGATACTTATCAAATTTTTTTGCGTATTTAGTTTCAAAAAACTAATTGAAGTGATGGATTAAAAAGGTTTCCAAATTCTGTTAAAGAAATAAGAAGAAGTTCATGTCTCGCCAACGAAGTTTCCATAATCAACGATCTTATTCGTTCAAAAATTCATTCTATGTACGTTTAAACAATTTATGCTCAAGGGTTCTTTCCTATTTAGAGTAAGTTTAGAGGAGTAGTTTCTTATCAACATTTATAAGAACTCAAAGAATAGCTGAATATCCAGTCTAATTTGAATCTAATTTTTAAAAATATACATATTGACTCTCTAAAACCTAAAACATGCTCGTATGTTTAATGGAAATTCTTCTTCTCGTACTCTTCGGATGAAAATATTTTCTATGTAACTATTTTGAATTCGTATCCTAAAAGTATATCATTTAATTTAAAAGAATATTTAGATGGTCATTTCATCGCTTGCAAGATACACCTATACATCTACATCAATTTACCTTTAGTTGCGATAATACAGTACGTATCTCGTTAAAATTCCGCAAAAAAGTTAGCTAATTAATACCTGTAGATGGAAAGTGTAAACCTAATTAATAGGAATATTTGGATGATAAAATTATTATTCGAATATTATCGTAGCTTCCTAATTTTAAAGTAAGTCCAAGACTTAAGAGATCCGTTCTATTTCAAAGAAATGCCCTAACATCTTATCCAAAAGTGTTTCTTTTATGTACCCTTTAAGTCATCGGTGGAGTCAAAACAGGTTACGTAAGCTTTCAGAGACACTTTAAGAAAAACAATTAAGGTCAGCAGGACGATATTATGCCGCACTTCTCACTTCTGGTCGCCATAACCGAGCTGGAATTGATTCCCGTTGCTGTAGGCAACGTTGTTGTCGGTTATGGGTGTCGTGTCGGAGCTGGTAATGCACATTTTACCCTTATCTCTGTGCACCGTCGATATCAACCCGTTTCCTTCGGTGAATATTTTTCTTTTCCCTTTTCCCATAATCCGCCTCCGACCTCTATAAGATCTTTATCGCACTTTGAGTGTCGTGCACTGGACGCCCAATCCTCATCTCAACCCAACCCTATCTACGTTATTCCGTTCGTATTCTGATCACTAATCCATTGATTTGATTTCCGATAGGATTTAAACTTATAACCTAATAGTGTGACACTCAATTATTTTCTTTTGTCTGCTCTCGATAACCGCATAATGACTTTATGAAGATATGGTGCATTTGAATGGATTAGAAACTTCATGTTATCATCTTTGTTGCAAAAGGTTACTCTGGCTTTTCTACTGATCTGCATTATCTCAATGTATACGATCTTTTTAAAAGGTCGCGAATATAAGAATTCGCTCACTCGTTTCTGGAAATGACATAAACTGAATCAGATATAGGACTCAACTTCTCTGAGTCATTGACATATTTTTTCTTAGACTGACCGGTCCTGTTGTTATTTGAGATTACGATATCGTAAAAGACTGCAAAAGCATGCAAGAGTTGCGGAGTTACGAATTGTTTAGATAATGTCGAAATGTCAGAGTTTGAATATTTAGGTCTGTAGAAAGCGTAAGATATGGAAGAATGGCAAGTATCGCATTTGAATCGATTCGAGGTCTTATATCGGTTTTGAACGTTATTCTACTCTATATTTCGTATCTAAGAAAAGAGAAGTAAATTCTATAATTTATTGATTAATTTTCATTCTCTATATTTCTTTGTATTCTACTCGAAACGAAAAATATGAATACGCAAAATAGATTGGCGGATCGTGTTTATGCATGGTGATGTATAAATATAATTATGATGGATAGAATTAAACTATTGCTCAAATTTAAATGAAAACAGACTGATGAAATACTTTAAAAATCCAATAAGTGACATTTTTAATTAAATTAGAAAGAGTTCACGATGAAATACGATAAATATATAGGAAAATTACGTTCATCGCGAACCAGAAATTTCATCTATCGGTAACGTGGCAAACCCATACATTCCCCAGATATGAAAAACTTTCCATAAAAAGGCATGAACTAGGCTGGAATCGAAAAACCGGCTCGTTTCTTGAGCGTCGATTTCCTTCGCATAGAATTTCACTCACGAAAAACGCCAAATGTGCATCTCCAAGAAAATCCTTATTTCACACACACACACACACACTCGCTCAATAACGCAAAGTTTACCAAATCCGTAGATTTATTCACGGGCACGAAAAAAAAAGAGAAACCGTTCTGGTTCTGCATTTGCAAGAGCGGATTCCGGTAGCGAAACGTTTCATCTATCCTCTCGATAGCGCAAATATTTCTCGTGCTCTCGTCACGTTTGGACGAGACGCGACTCCCCGATGCCTCAATTTGCATACGTAACGGGGAGACGGGTAGGAAAGTGAGATTTCTCTGCCTTCTGCCGAGATGGGAAAGCTTAAGATCGGTTTTTGATTGTCGCGTTGGGGATTTTCCTCAATGGCAAAAGTGCGGGGATAGGAAAAGTCCCATTTCTTCCCGCGATGCGCCATCCCGAACGGAGGATTTTTCTTCGGAAGATGGTCGCTCTAGAGGTGAGAATGCGTGAGAGACCCTCTCTCTCTCTCCTTTCGACCCTTGAGGAGTTGAAAGGGGATCAAAACTCTCTGGGAGAGCCCTCTCTCTCTCTCTCTCCTGGACCCTCGTATATATCCTCTCCTGGCGAAAGGCACGGTTGAAAAAATACCCTCGTTCTGCGGTCTCTAAAAATAACTTCGCGGGTGTGAGACGCGTAAAAAGCAAAGGAGCACTACGACACGGTGTAGGGATACGTTCCGTAAGAAGAAGAGGACCGTGTTCAGGGTATTGTTCTTAAAGGAAAATATCTGCGTATCTCTCCGTCTCTTCTATCGCCAACTCGACTTCGATTTATCGAATTATCGTCCCCAAGAGCTTTCTACTGCATTCCGATATCGCCGTTTTTTTGAGAGGATTTTTTTTTTTAATTTCGGCCGATGGGGTTTTTGAAGTGTCGATATCAGTGGATTAGATCGATGAAGACGTAAGATGTAGCTCGTCTACATAGAGGCTCTTATTCAGGTTGGTTGAGATGTCATTCGCTTTCTTTCAAAGGTTTCGCGAGTCTCTGTTTCGATTGGAAAGGCATTCATGATTTCTCAAGTCTCGATAGCGCATGTGACTACATGTGCGTCATTCTCTGGTCTACTTGAGTCATTGTTTGAGGAATCGGTTCAGGTACATCGATTAGATTCACAGTGGATGGAGTATGAATTAAATTTGGCAGCACATTAATGGTGCAAGCCTTAATGAAATTAACATGATTATATATGCAATGTAAGATGTTCATGATTCTTTCCAGTGTAGAAAACGTTTCTAAAGGTCATCAAAAGGTCTATAATATTGATTACGGAGATACTAACGAGAGAGCAATCAATTTATAAAGCCATATGAGAAATTGATATTCTCTATAATTAAATCTTTCTTGAGATTCATGCCAATTTATTTAGGGAATATTAGCTGTTATTCCTAGAGTAATATGTTTGTTAGAACTATTATGTTTGTGCTAATCCAAAACTCAAATAATGTAAGGGATATGTTATGAATTGACTGTGCAATATAAATTAGAAAACTCCTTTTCATTAGTGTTGAAATTAATTTTAGATTGAATGTAACTTTATTAACATCTATATTGCCGAATATTAAAGCCTACCAAAATAATAGAACATCATATCATTTATATTTTACCATAAATTTTTCTGCACAAAAATTCCGAATTAAAAGACAAAATCATAAACTGAAATCTTATACTATTTAAACCGGAAGATTGTTATACAAAATCACGTAACCTTTGTATATTTTTTTCTTTATAAATTAGATGGACCAAGAATTTAAAGTGGTCGTAAATCAATGATAAAATGTTACTTGTACCTTGGAGACCTCAGCTTATTGGTTATGCATATAAAAATTTTCATATTGGGACATACAAATAATAAATATCATACCTGATGGCTAATGCGTCAGATGAAGATCCCCCGGCGTCCCTCAATCCGTCTGCAAAGGGAATTTGAAGAGGCGAGACACCATCACACGTGGTTCATATTTCCAGAGTCATCCGAGTCTCACACGTCACCTCATTGGTCCATACCGAAAAATAAATCACCGCTGCGCGTGCAGCCTCACGTTGCGATCACATCCGCCCGCTGCACGTTTAGAGCAGTCTTCCTCACTTAAAAGGATATCTCCCCAAAATAGACGTAACACTCTCTCTCGCAGATTCATAAAATGGATGAGCACCATGAGAGAGCATCGCCTTCCCTTTCTTTATTTTCATCTGCGTACGTTTTCAGTCCGCCGCATCGAAATTAAAAAAAAGAAGAGAGATAGATAGAGAGAGAAAAGTAGAAATAGAGAATAAATAGACCGTAGAGAGAGCTACTGGTACCACTCTGCGCTCGCACCAGTTTTTTTAAGGGGGCTTTATGGAGACCCTCCTCTGGGAAAAAAAAGACGAGCGGCGCTCCGTCCGAACGATACGGTATCCTCTCACAGTCACCGAAACACTTTTCCTTTTTTGGGCGAAAACATTTTCGCATCGCCCGACTAACTGGCACAGCCTCGCGTTTAAAAGAAGGTCGTCACTCAGATACGCTTACATATATAGGTACATTCATACATAGATGCGTATATATTTTGTTTAACTGTATCCCCCATCCTAAGGTCCGCGCAGAATCTTCTTCTGACGCGTAGGGGGTTTCCCTCACACACACTCGTGCGTTCTTTTTATAAAAACACTCTTGCACCACTCTTTCTTTTCCCTTCCGGAAGGGGTTTTCACACTTGAGCCCTCGGCCTCCGCTTTCTCCTCCTCTTGCCCTTTGACCCACCGACCCTACCCCTCCGCCACGCTGTCCCCTCCCTCTTCGCCCTGCCTTCCCACCGTTCCCTCCTCCCCCTGCCTCCTCCTCCTCCACCGCCCTCCTCCCCGCCCCCACCCTCCGGACCTTCGGTGCCCGCCTTCCCTCTGGAGGTGTAGACGGCGGGCAGGACGCACCACACGGCCGCTGGAAACGCGGCCACGGCGGCCACCAATGCGACGCTGGGAACCGCTCCCGGAGCAGAGGCGCTTCTGCTGCCGTGCTGCATCGCCGCGGGCTTCTCCCCTGCAAAGGCAATCGAATCACTTGCAATGCGACGGACAATTGCGTTAGACACTCGAGGGTCGACGCGGATGGGATCTCGAACGGAGTAAATCTAATGTCGGAGGCTACCGTTCCTTATCCACGGGTCTTGTGTATAATTGCGGTAATGAAAGCACAATATGTCTGCAGTTGTGGTTCAGTTTCACTAGATATCGACGAATATAATGAATTTTCCCTTTCAAAATTTCTAACCTTGAGCGCTTTTAAGAAAACTTAGAATTCAGATAGGATTAATGTATGAATTCGTTTCAACTTAACTTAATTACACTACCGGTTACATTTAGTTATGCAATTAGGATGGAAAAAATGATATTTTTTGCATTTTCATTAATATGTATAATATATAATTTATTAAAAAATACAATATAGTTTCTTGACCGTACTTTATTAAAATAAAATGGGGAATGTAGGTTTCCTTAAAAGCAAATACATAATTTTAAATTACGTATTTACTTCTAAAATTTAAGAACCGATAAATGAATACGCCTAAGTTACATGAGTTTAATTGCTAGATGAATTAAACTATCAACATACTTGTTCCATTTCTTTTCATCATAGTGTGTTTTTAATCTCTATAATTCTCCTAAATAAATCAAAATAATCTCTCACAATTTTTGCGAAATTGCACTCAGTTATATAAATTTAAGTTTTCATTGTACTAACAATTATTTACTATAAATAGTTGGAATGATTATTAACCTAAATATAGTATGTAAGCTTCATTGCAGTAATTTAGCGAATTCATGCTTTCAAACATCATTTCTATAAATGATTGATACCAAAGAAATGTATATTTTTTATAATCTCATTAATCTTTGGATAGCATAATATCATAATTTCCACATTAATGAGGATTTGTTTAGAAATCGTCTTATTATTTCAATAAACCTCAGTCATTCCTTTCTATTTATATAACATTCAATTATCTCCTGGAAATCCATATAAAAAACCAACGTTGATATCGCCGGGCCAGAGTTCTTCCGGGCAACAGGAAGTTTCAGATTATTCTGAAGAGACCCTCTACTAAATCCGGAACTTCCCGTCGTGCGTGAGAATGTCGTCGCCCGATGATATCTTTAGGGTTTTTATTTAAATCTCTCATTCTTTAATGACCGTATTACAAAAGATTTTTATCGGTAATCTTTCTTTTCGTATATTTCGAATATAAATATGCATAGAAATGTTCTTTATTTGGGATTCATTTATAGGTTATCGTATAATTTGTACATTATGTACATTGTGACAGCAGGAAGAAGGAATTGTTTTAATGAGATCAAATTATTAATGGCTATTTAAAGATTACAAAATCGACTATTATCTGTATAACAAACCGCCATATAAAAGAACTGACATATTAAATAGGGAAAGATATAATACAGATAGGTATTTATTTAATGATATAACTCAGAAAACGAATTCAAGGCAACCAGATTATTAATAAGAGTGTGATCCATTGTTGATCTGTTTATAATTTGTGAAAAGGAGGGTCAATAACATAATAAACCATCATATATTTGACTAAATATATTTGTATATGTATTTTTGTTGGAAGGAAAAGTCATCCTAAAATTAGGTGATCCAACTTTAGCACGTCTTACTTGCTGTAGTTTACGGCCAAGGTAATTGCTCGTATTTAATTTTCGTAAAGCTGAAATATATCTGAAAATATTAAGTCAAATTCTAGATTGTCATCAGATTACTTTTGTACTCTCCAAATTTTTAATCATTTTTTTATGTTTAACGTATGTCATTCATGAAATATTATAACCATGATCCTATGTCTTAGAGAAAAACAGAAAATTAATTTTGATAAATTTGCTCAAATGGATGATTTTTTTATTCCTTCATCATCATAGATTCGGTAGTGACTTTAAAGTTAAATTTGCCTTTTTCCTACTTCAGTTATGATACTTTGGAAAAAGTAAGAGGTAAAATGTTACGTAATCACAAATCGACCCACCCTCATGATGGTGGTAGCAGCATAAGATTCATTTCGACTGCGCATCGGAGAGCAAAACTCTGCGAATCGATCTGATTCAAGGAACATGCCCTCTAACGCCGAGCAAGTGAACAAACAAGCCGCGAGGTTAATTAACTGTTTAATCGTTGGAAATTGTAATCCCGAAGCAACATTAGCAGAATGGATTTCCAGCTCGCTCCAGATAGCAAATCGACAAGACGGAACTAAGATTAGTTTTACCGTTTAGCACGTGCACGTTGACAGATGCCGGTCTCGCGTTTGACGGGACGCAAGTGTAGTTCCCGGAATCCACTCTCCTCGCCTCCCGCACCACCAAGGCGCTACCGAACCGCTCCGCCTCCACGCTCACTCCCCGCTCCCGGTCGTAGTTGATCATGCGGTCATCGTGGTACCAGAAGACGTACACGGGAGGCTCGGTGCTCTGCCGCAGGACGCAAGACAGCCGTAGCGTACTTCCGCTCTTCAGGTGGAGGTCGGGTGCCCCGATGATTTCAGCTCGTGCTTCTGTGTATCGGGAGGAGAGGTTTTAGTCAAATGCGTCGACACACTCGATGGGTACACATTCGATTACGAGCGGATGCGTTCCGCCCAACCATTTCATTATTAACTTCCCCAAGGGAACGGGGTACGTAGGGGTTTGTGCGTGTTCGGTTAGTTGGGCACGATATAATAAAGACGTTGGGGGAATGTTATTGCTGGGAATCTATGGTAATCGAATAAAGGATACAATTTGTAGATAGCAATTTATCCGTAAACTTTAAGATTATGAATTTTAGTTTGATTCCTATTCTATTTGGGACGAAATTAGATATAAGCTACGTAGATCAATTACACCTTTAATGTTGCTATACTTTCAAATACCCGTTTATTTACAGGACTTGACTTAAACTATATTTTCCTTTTGAATATGTAGAACATATTTAAATCTGTATATGCATGTTCATACATTTACCTTTATAGTTTTCAAATAATTAGGCTGTTCATACACATTTCAGGATTTCATTACTTATTCGTCAACAAAGTACAACGAAAAAATCCAATTTTACGAACACGATTATATCTCAGTTTATATTTCCATAGTCATGAATTTATATCTAAAGTAATATTTTACCTATTAAGATTTAGAAGGAATGGTACAAAATTATCATCCTTTTATCAACTTATGATTTTTCGCTTAGCGTTTCAAATCAGTTCATATTACCTGCTCCTATATACTACGGATATTCCTCCACGTTAAAAAAATATTAGCACTTTTTACCACGATGAACACAAAAAAATGATTTTGTTGGTTCAATACTTAGACAAAATTTACATCCATCCCTCCTACATTATGCATTTATTAGCATCAAGACCAGAAATAGAATTTTATTATTACTACACGATTACATCAGCCATTTTGTATAATTTAAAGCTCATGTCTCTTTATACTTGATTTTCGAGATATCATTTATTTCCGTCATATTCTACGTAAAATCTAGTACTTTCTGTGTAGTTTAAACTTATAACACTAAACTTTTTCTGTTGCATACAGATGCTCTACTAAATTACATCACTCAACAAATTTTAAACGCATTTCTTCCTTATCTATTAACACATCTCTCACGAATCAAACTACAAATCCGGAAGTTGTCCTCCCGCAATAAATGGAATCCCATATCATTCGAACCCATCTTTTCCGTTTCTTCGGCTCTTGGAATTAAGATGAGACTTTTAACATTAATTCTATTTTCCTCCGGGGAAATTTAAATCTCAGAGTCCTCTACACATCTCCTGTATCTCTTCTTTACCCCACTGCTCGTGTTGCATGCTTTCCCTTTTATATTTATTGCACCCATATTTCCTTTTTCCCCCTATATTTCCTTTTAGTCGCTGTACCCTCCCTCGACCTTTGTCTCAACGATTTTTACTTCTCTTCCGTTCACTAGAGACGCGCCCTCCTTAATTAGACATATGAGACAAACGGGACCCGAAACAACGCATTTAATTCCCTTTCCCTTCCGAAACCAAAATTAAATAATGCGTGCAAAAACGAACAGAAACACTCAACGTTTAAGAGAAGAGTCACACACTGAAACTAGCTGCTTTTTCCGTCATTCAGCCGAAATCTTGGGATTTATATCGTTGCTGGATACGAACGGTTTAACGTATTAACTCCATTAAA
Organism: Pantala flavescens; assembly: GCA_020796165.1. Lineage (NCBI taxonomy): Eukaryota > Metazoa > Arthropoda > Insecta > Odonata > Libellulidae > Pantala > Pantala flavescens. The sequence continues at coordinate 12,697,784 of CM036879.1, read as the reverse complement.
ATATTTATTTATTTCTAGAATTCTGAAATTTGATCATTCTCCAAAAATACTAATAAAATATTTCGAATTAATTATTGTTTAGTCTTACAAAATATTGCAGGAATAATATCTAGGGATAAATCTTATATATTTCATATTCTTAATCTACTTAGGTATCATTTAATAAGTATTGTTTTCCTTAGTTTCTCCTGTAATTACGTTTTCTTGAAGTTATACGCATAGAGTTCTTAGAAAAGGAGTAGCGTTGTTATCCAATAATCAATAATGATTGAATCATAATGCAGAATGAATAATGAATCTTTTGCTATAATACCGAGAGAGGAAGCACACTCACTGATGTACGTACATGTATTTAAATTTATAAAATATCTTGATTTTTTTCCTTTGATTTATATTAATATTTATATATTAACTAGAAAACTTACAAAATCATTTCAACAAATATATATATATTTATGCTCAAATTAGTTATCAAGTTTCAAAGTAGAATTAAAATTGAATTTAGATTGAATTTTTAATTGCATTGATTCTAATATAAATATTTTTTTTTCTAATTCAAGCCAATTACATGTATACAAAACTTCTCTTCTACTTAGATTAAAGTATGCGTTCATCTGCGATTTACCTTGAGCATAGCAATGCTCTTAGTTTCCATAGTGACGCTCACTGTGTAAATTTGGTAAATTTTGATTGCTATAATCAGATGATCATAATCTCGTAAGTAAGTATTCTTCATACGTAATGGGAGCAAAATATATCTGAAATTATATCAACACATTTCAAAAGATCTATAGGAGAGTTTTCTAATCCTAAATTTCTTCTCAGTTCAACTTCGACCAAATATTTATTGAATACTTTAAGAGAAACATATGCACATCGTTTTAATAGTCCTCTATTGTATTTTGTAAGAGGGATATATAACTCTCAGGATTCATTCAAATGAATATTAAATACAGCGCTCTCTCTAAACCTTCACCTTTCTTCAGATTAAATCCTCTATTCATTGGACAATCCATGGACTCAAATTTCCTGCGCTTGAACGTTCCTTATGTTTTCCCTGAACAAATTTTTACGTTCCGTTAGCCTTTTGAACGTCTTCTTTGTTCTTCCGAACGTTTGCGAAATCGCTCTTTGCCTTGCCCCTTCACCGTTTTTATTATCCTCTTTTGATACGATTCTTGAATCTTCCTTTCGCATTCCCCTTTCACTACATCTAACAGTCGTTGTTTTCTTCTATATTCTCCATTCTTCTCGCTGAAGAATGCAGAGGAAAAGAAAGGGCCTTAATCTCTTTCCCCGAATGAATGAGGCCTTACACAAGTTGAAAATATTTACGTTTCCAATTAAATGAATGCAAAAGGTGTTGGAACTTTAAGACAATAGTATAATGTGAGGGGGATTTAATTATGAAAACAATATGCAAAATGCTTGAAAGACGTTTCAGTTGCCTTCCAGATCAACTCCAATTATTTCGGCTGCTCATTTAAAACTTAGCAGTTTTTTGAGTCGTCATATTCAGGCTATTTAAATGAAACTGATGCTCTTAATGTTTTAAAGCTTTCGACAATCTGGAACCGATTTTTAAAAATTAATACTATTTTGGATAATGAGAGAATTATGAGCAAAATAAATAGGAAAACCATTATGAATTCATTATTATAAAGCTTTTTTTAAATAGATATCAATCATATCTCATACATATGAAATTAAATGAGTGAATTATTAAAATATATCTGACCTTACTTTAATTACATTTTTTATGTTCTGATTTCGAAAACGTTTCAATCATTTCTAGAACTAAATAGGTAAAAAAAATTAAATTTTTGACAAATGAATGTCTATCAATTCCATAGTTAATAATTTACAAATAAAGGTTAGACAACATTTTATCGCTCCCAATGTAATTCTAAGTATACTTAGCGATAGTAAGACTCAAGTATATTACTATATTAAAGGAGAGCCTATATTAAAGAAGAGCCTTCACATTTTAAATCTCTTTGATACATAAGCTGAAGAGGAAATAGTATTAAAATAATAATAGTGCTTACAAATATGCTAATAAATATATACTTCGTTCTCAATTATACTTTGTTAAATTTAAAGAGCTCGGAATATTCTCGTATGCATTCAAGGAAACGAGTACGTGGGTATATTTGGGTATATTTACATGAATTCGAAATGAAATACCTTTAAATAAAAATTAATTTTAATATCATTGCGACATAATAGAGAGGAAATTGCAAAATGTTCACGATGTTTGCTAGGATTATAACTCAACGAAATTTCCGCAACCAAATTTCTAACGTTTTCCCCATCTCCGCGACGCAAAACTTCATTTTTCAACGTAACTTAATTGAAGTTGAAACCCTTCCTTTCATCCGACTTTGAAATGTGCCTTTAAAAGATTATACGAGCGGATTTTTCTTCCCCTTCTCTTCTGTTGAGGTATTGGTTTCCAAATCTCCAGCGGGTATCGCACACCTTCATCCCGGGAGATGCTTCCAAAAGATTTTAATATTTTCGCCCTTTACTCGCCTGTTTATTTAGGCCATCCTTTTCGGAACTTCTTCGAACTCGCTCAAGTTCTCTTTTAATTCTTCCTTTCGCACACACGACTTCATTCTTTCTGCATTTAGTTCCGACCTTTCCTAGACCTCTTTCCTCATCTTCCCGGTTCGAAATTTAGCCCAGGAGAGATTCATTCCCCGGCCAGGCAATCTGTCCCCGTTTACTTCATCCCTTGACGGGCCCTCCCATTCATCTACAATCTCCCGTTTTAATATTCTCATGTTGTCCAGCTTCCATAAGCCCTATCCCTCCCCTTTTATTTTCCCTCTGCCCTTCCCATGCTATCTTCCGCCTCTTGATCCTCTTTCCCTCCGCTTTCCGTCAATTTTCAGCCAAAGGATGTGTATGATTTGTAGTTGCTGAGGATTACGATAGATCACATCTACGTACGAGCCCACAAGAGGGATTTTGGGATGTTGCTCTTTCACGACTTACGAAAATATTTGATGAGTTACTAAAACACAACTTCATATTGAATATTTCTTCAAAATATAACTTTAAGCCGCTCACTATACGAAATATGTGATTGGATTATATGATTAAATAAATTAATATATTTAGTTTAAATGTTATTATTTAAAATATAACAAGTCCTTTTAGTGTATGGAATTCGTATACATTATAGCTTCAAATATTTAGAAAAAAATAAATCCACTTCATTTGAAGAAAATACGTTAGTATTAGCTAAAAACCTACACTTCTTCAATTGTTGATCCGGTCGAGTCTTAAATATATAATCATCTCGTTGGTATCCAAAGAATTCTTCCCCATCTTCAAATATTCTTAAGAATAGGTTACATTTAAGCTTTGTTCATTAATGTGACTGATTTTTGATAAGATTCTTAGTTAGGGAGTTCGTATAGAGTCCATGGAAACCTTTATAAATATAAAAAACAGTTTTTTGTTTGATTACTATGGTTACCTCGCAATTTTGAGAATTATTTACTGCAATCCATTTTACGTCATGTAAAAAAATTGCAAATTAATAAAATGCATGCTATCGTCCTAAATATTCATATAAATTTTAAGCAATATTCGGTCCTTCGAAAATTTATTACTCGCTATTTTTCTCTTTACAATTCCGATATTTTCTTTTTTTATTCCAGCCGGATAAAATTTATCCAGAGGTACGATTAATGAATCACGGAAAATTGCCGGTCTCGCTTTAAATTCAGATGTCACTTCAAAGATGAGATTTATGTCTAAATACTTTCATTTTCGTTAATTGGAATTGTGTGAAATTGGCCAGAGAACAAGCTTTTGTATTCAATGGAAGCTTGCGATAGGTCGTAAAGTGTTAGGCGGCCATTAAACGCGGAGAAAAAGTTGGTGGTTACCCCGGTTTTTGTGATTCAGTGGGGAATGGGTGAGAAAAATAAATATATCGGATTCAGGAAAATCATTTTAATAATTTACACGACAGATTGATTTTCCGAAATCACTTTTGCTATTTGCATTTATTAGAATTTTAGTCCATACCAATGAAATACGATATGTAAATATAATTTAATGTTATCTATGCTGTAAATAACATATTTCAAAACGAATTATCTCCTCTTTGTATAGAATCATGCGTAACTGTTACACTAAACTAACAGGGCATCATATTTTTAGTATGATAAAATATTTATTTAGTAGAGGAAAGTACATTATTTGATATTTCTATTACACAAATGAGTTATGGATTTATGAATACTGCTGGATTATTTTAATCAGCTTAAATTCAATCCGTTTAAGTATATATATTCAGAGCAATAATAATTAATTATTTATGCTGTTTTAAATAACTTATAGCTTCGCAAATACAGTTCTCGTATTTTAATTATTAAAAATCATAAATAAAAATAATTAATGAGGTATTGAAATATTTTCGAAAGAGAAAGTTTTTTCGAACTTGGAATTTATTTTAACAATATCAGAGATATTTTTAAGCTCATGAGTTTAAATCCATCAATCATAGTATAAATTTAATCGAAGTAACTGTTTACCAATTTAATTTCCATGGTTACGAGACAATGGTAAACTCAATTAAACTAACAGTTTATCGATTTAATTTTCATTATAAGGAGAAGATATAGGGTGATAGAGTGAATATAACTAATCTGTTAGATAGAGAGACATTATCATGATAATTTTAATCACAAAACACGATTTATTACTCTCTACCTCGTTTAATACATCTACGAAACATATCCCTCGTAGTAGGTGCGTGTTTCCTCACCATTCTTCTATTAGAGGGATCCCGTATCAAAACTAGCCCTTCTCCATTCTAACCCAGCGCTGGAAATTGGTTTCGAAGCAGAGGATAGAAACTTCATCGAGCGCTCCACACTGACCCTCGCACCACCTGCACGGACAAACTCCCCATCTCCATGGACACGTGTATTCCCTCCCATTCATTATTTATCCTTTATCACTCTCTCCCTAAATCTCCCTTCCGTCTCTCCTTACCGTTTTTGCATTTTTCATCTTCCCCATTTTTACCTAGTCCGTCTTTTCATAAGCCCCTTTTTTCCAACCCTTTTTCTTTCTCTTTCTGTTCGAAATACCCCTTTTCCCATTCCACCACCCCTCTTCACTTCACTTTCGCCTAATCCCTCATCACTCTCGCCCGTTACGGCGAACCCTTCACTCCGTAATCTCTTCGCATGCGCGGGTCATCTGTCGGACGTCCTTAAGCCAATATCGCTTTAAGTATCTGGAGGACGAACCCACTTTCTCCCGCCGACTTCCGCCCTCGATTAGATTCGCCCCGACTTCAAGGTCGGAAAAATAGGGGACTTGTAGCGCTAATCTGTCCGTCCGGAAAGAATCGGCCGGACAAATTGGACGGCTCACTTCTCCGGATCATTTTTCTGTCGTCGGGATCAGCGGGTAATATCTCGCCCTCTGCGAGAATTAGATATTCCGCGATATAGGTGTAGCTGATTTTTTTAGAAAAGTGAATACTGTATCTTTTTAGGGTCGCTTGAACGAGATTGAATATCTTATTCAGGTTGTTTTTTTATCTAAAGATAGCGCGGTTGGCATGTTTTTAATGCGGAATTTCGATGCTATTTTCATTCGCGTTGAAGCCGAGCTCTTTTTCGTTCGTTTTTTGTTTTGAGATTTTTTGACCCACTGTCTTTCATCAATCATCCATTTTGTGGCTTTTAATCCAGTTGTCTCTCTCTTCCTATATTTTTTAAAAATCCTGTCTGAATTATTTCTCGGGCTGCCCAACTTAGAAACCGTACCTGTGGTTTTGAAAAGTCGTAATAATATATTCCCGCATTTTCAGGAGAGGTTTTTTTCAATTAGGTTTCAATGTAGGTAGAATTTGGGGAAAAGTAAATGTGTCAGACTCAAGAATGAATTAATTTTTTGATTTTTGTTCTTTTTTCTTCAGTCAAGTGAAGAATGATTCGGTGCTATCTACTAATTAACAGTCAATTCTGATTTCTTTCCACTGTTCAGATATTTATTTGATCATGTAGAATCTTAGGAGAAGTCTTCAAGTCTTCATTTCAAACTGAATATCTATTTTCATTCGTGCGTTAAAAATTTCATTTTTGATAACTTTAGTCCTTATAATTAATGTATGGTTTCATTGTGAGTAAAATATTGAGAAGAAAGTAAAAAATCGATTATCAGGTAATTTCTTAAATCGTTTTGTATTTTCTGTTGCTCTGTTGACCTTTGCCGTTATTGATTCACCGTTTAAGTTTAGATAGCATTAAATCTTACTTAACGAATCGAACCTAAAATCTACTAACGTCTTAATATATTTAATTTACTAATTGTATAAAACAGCAAGTTATCCTTTCAAATCACCCGCCAGCAGTATTTTAATACCCGTTCCAAACAATGACATCAATTTTTACTCATAGCTTTAATATTCCAATTAGGCATAGGAATTATGTTACATCGGAAAATGTGAAAAGATTATTTTTAGATAAATTGTCGTAGGCATGAATTAATGTTCAATGTTAAGTTTTTATTTATCAATGTCTACTATTGCATGGGTTTATAACTGAATTATGCTTAATGAAACACTTCATTCAACTAAAATATTGACCTTATAAATTATTGATTAAAAAACAAATTATACTTTAAGTAAGAAAATTTTAAAATAATATCGTCTCTCACAATAAGTATCTAAAAACTTCGACGTTTCTACAATTTACCATTTGCATGTCTGCATACGTACGAGCTGATATTCGTGTGAGTAGGCGTAAAATAAATTACGCTATTTCACAATCCAGGCGTTCAAATTTCTCTTCACGCGATTATCCGTGAGGCCTCATTCTCCCGGAGAACAATTTACTTAAGTAAATGAGATCGTAGCTCAGTTTTATATGGAATTCGGGCGATTTTCTTGGGAAAAAAATCCGAAATTCACGCACCAGATGAGAGCGGACGGAGATTGGATCCAGGCTGGAGCACATAACTGGATAAAACGTATTCGAGCAGTCACTCCTTCGTGCAATATATAAATCCGCGTTGCATTAATGTAACAGCTCTTCCACCAAGTGCCTCGCATCGTCGTTATTACGAAATTTTCATTTTTCGTCGCGAGTGCCTCGCGCGCATTCGGAGCTTCTTTCCTCTTAAACAATTTAGTTTTAGGAAACGAAATAACGTTGGGAAAATACTTGAAGTAAATGTGCACAACTACATCCGGTAGCTTAAGCAAAAAACTACCATTTAGTATCCTTATTTACGAAAAAAACTAAAACAAACGGAAAAATAACGGTAACCAAGTAAATAAACAGATGCGGAACCCTGATAAATATAGAATGATATAATTAATTCTGGGCAGGTAATTAACTTTTGGAAAGGTTTTTTGGAAGGTGGAGAACATTTTTATATTTCGGTAAAAACCTCAAGGCTTCCCACTCACGTCATTCTATCGCATAGGAGAGGCGTAGGAGAGCGCCTTTCGTATGTCATTTGTTTCGGAGAGTGGTTTAGGAGAATATATAAAAGGTATGCTCACCCACGACTTTCAGCTCGACGAACAGGGACGTGGGAGGGTGTGAGGAGACTTGGCATTCGTACAGGCCAGCGTCCCTAGGCTGCACGAATTTGATCTGCAGACCCCAGTTTTGGAAGGCGGATGATGTTGAAGAAGACGTGTGCTGTTGTGAACGCCCGTGGCTGGACCCAGCACTCCCACTCGCTGATTTCGGACGCCTCCGCGGTGGACCCTTTGAATTACAGAATCCATTGCTAACCACAACACTCTCTCCTCTAGTCATTGTGCAGGAAGGAAATATTGCTCGGCTCATTTTGCAAAGGCAAGTCCTCTCACAGAGAAACGCAAGAAAGTTTGAGGAATATAATGGACGTTAATTTGGAATGAATTCCCCTCGTAAGAAATCCTCTAGTTAAATTGAAACACGTGATATGATTTTTATTGGAATATGAGTACATAGATTTATTCGAATGAATGTGATAGAAGGTAATTGGTGTATTTCAACACCCAAAAGGATTCCTTTGTGTAAAAATTTATCTTAAGCAATGGTTAAAAGATGAAAGTTACACATAAAATCCAAAATTATAGTCAGACTAATGTTCGTAAGAAATTATAAAATCACAATTAAGATATAAAAACTCAATTATATAGAGCATAACATTAGGAATCATAATATTACTATTCAAGAGTTATTAGAAATATGTTAAACAGGGATTATTGTATAGTTAAGTTTTACAGGAATTATTGTAGAGTGACCATCTTGAATTAGAGTTAATTGCATCATAAAGCATACGTAAATGCAAGTAGCTTGCTTAAAAGCATATTCACCATAACCAAAAACATGCATGCAAATTGGTTAAGGAATAGTGAGAGTAAATTTTAGTGCACAAGATGATAGATGATATGTACAATTCATGAGGCGTAAATTTTATCTATTAAAAATAATTTTTCGATTCAACTATGCATGCATATGATTTTGTGCAGGTAAGATGAAAATGTGCGTATTTTCTAATACAAAATATACGTTACGTTTGCTTACCTTTGAAGAGCGATTAGAGGTTGTATTTGGTATTTTGAGTGAGCTTTAATGCTGTGATATTAAACCACATTACGTAGAAAGGCATTTTTACTGGCCGTATATTTATTAAAGAAATGTTATGAAATTTTCTTCCTTGTATTTTCAAAGAACTTCCTTGTTTGGAAATATTTTCCAAATCCACTTTTCGTCTTTAAAGATGATAGGATTTGCGCAAATTTAACTATAAATTCAATTCAGTTAATATAATTTCAGCCTTTTTGACCGTTGATTATCCGGATTTTCGTATGATGCTGGAGAAAAATTCACCCTTTGGCTTTGTTCTTTGAAATCCTCCAATTCGAAAATTCCTGAATACAGCACTGGTTAAAGGTAAATTAAAGAGAGATTGAATCGATATTTTAATTTTTCCCTCGTCCGCAGGCTAACAAGAAGTGTTGTTATTAGGTATGAATAATAAAAACAGAGCCTTTCATGTCCAGAAGTGAAATTATTTGTACGTGAGGTGACTTGTTTTTAGCTTCCCTTGAGATAATCTCTCGTTATGATTAGATTATCCACGAGCCGACATTGTTTTCATATGAAAGGGGTTCCGAAAATCCAGAGGCCATCTGCCGCAGATAACAATATGGGAGCCCTTCACATTTGATAACCTTAATCTCCTTATACTCCATGCTATACGGAAGTACTATCGATTATGCTTGCATTAACTGGGTGGTATCCTAGGATAACAAAAGGAACTCTCGTTATTTATCTTTTAAATTCTGTTTCTAACGTGAGATTTCATTTAGGAATTCGAAATTGAGTGTTGGTTGCTGAGGACCCTAATTTCTTTGTTAAAAAATTTTAGGAAGAACTTTTATAATACCAGAAGGCAAACTCACGTCTATTGTATTTAGGTAAATATATATTTAGATAATACGCATACCAATATTGACTTTTTATTTATTGATTTTGTAAAATTTTCGCTCACTGATGAATAGAGAGTATTTCTTTTGATTAAAATTGAGGTACATTTTAATGAAAATTTAAATTTCTTTATTTAAATAGATCCATGATTTGTTTCGCATCGTAAGATATCATAAAATATATATTCACGCAGAATGCAATTCGTAATATTTAAAAACTAATCTTCATCGTAATAATGTAATGTTAATCTAAAGGACTGTCTTATATTTTAAATAGAATCTAAGACGCAAAACCTTGACAGTTTCTGGTAAAAGGGAGTTGAAAATTATCTAACTTCTCTTGTCCCAAAGACACGCTCAGCGCTTCAGGATGCAGTTAGACACTCATGCACCAGTGAAGCGGAATAAGAGGAATTTCAGACCTAATTAAAGGATGGATTAATTGGCCAAATTTTAATTAAAATTCGAGGAGTTTCAAATAGCATATTTGATGACTCGAAAGTTAAATATCAAGGGGAATATCTCAATCGAGAACCGTACTTCGGTTTCCGTTTGCAGTTTAACGAAGGATTTTCCTGGATTTAAGCGTGAATGCCAAATCATCTTCTCTGTGTTTAATGTTGAGATAAGATGTTCTACTTTGCTATTCAATCTATCTCTTGTTCCGGAAAGATCCGGTGGGAAATTCGCGGGGATTTATAACTTTTGCAAACAAACTATCTAAACATGTATGCTCAAATCGGCTCACTGGTATAGTTAGGTAACCATTAATGTGCGAATCGACCTATTTTGGAAATGTAACTTTAACTAATACGTATCGTTTGATCGAACTGTTTGTGTAACGGGACGTTTCCGATCAATGATATCCTAATATTTCTTTATCTAAAATCAACACTTGTAGTGTGTATCGCTCACGTACATTTTCTTTGCTCTTCACATCATTGTATGCTCACTCTTGTTGTTGGTAAGTAGTGCTTTCATTGCTGCAATAGCATATTTTAGTTCCTAGGTGCGGACACCATCATAGTTTGTTAGTCAACACTTACTGCACTATGTTAGTCGAGCAACAGGTTCTATTTGTTAGTTCCGTGTTAGTCTCCGGTGCTTCTAATTCCCCAATAAACGCAATTAAATTTTACAGACCCATTCCAACTCGTATAACTCGTCCAGGCCGCTTCCTCGGTCTGCCGACACGTAGTCCTGGTCAATTTCGTCACGCCCAAAGACACTACCCGCGTGATCACTCACCTGGAGATGACGCGTGTGGACTACTAGGAAGCGGTCGTCGCTAGAGTATGTGGTGAGGCCCACCGTCAGAAGGTGGAAGTCCTTCCGCCTTATCCAGGAGACCTAGGGAAAGATGAAGATAGTTATGTTAAAACATATTCAGTTGTAAAGTAATAATAGACATTTGATAACGACTTGTATTGCACTCATAATTATAATTTTCAAAGAGAAAATATTCATGTGTTATTAGACCTGAGGCCAGGATTTAAGTCCAGTAGAATAGTATGTGGAAATAATCGGATCGTACCGGGACTCGAACCCGTATCTTCCGCTATCAATCCTTCCAGACGTTTTCAGACCTATTTTTCCATTATTCCTTAATAATGGACGTTTAAGAGCATAATTTTCGAGGAAAATTAATTAATTATTCATCCCTTGCTTTTCAAGTAGAGATATTTAATTATTAACATGGTTATGATCGTATTGAACCTATATTACCACGGGATCTATAGCTTTTGAATTCCGAATTCACAGTTTGAATATGTTCTTAAGTAAAAATGGGATTCGAGGAAGATGGATTATTATATTCCATTCACTATCGAAAGGAATGTAATAATTCAAGCTTTGTCAAATGTAAAATGGGATAGAAACACGCAAGAGAGTATGGGAAAAAGAAGAAATTTTTCTTCAGAAAAAAGGAAACGCGATTGCGACGCAAATATCTAAACTTCGAAGCAGCCATCATGAATTTATAAAAGCCCACGATCTGGAACGCTCCATGTAATATATCAACTACCGGTGACATAACTATTATTATTTGAAAAACAGCCACCTTGAATTTTTCATTGAGCACTCTGGGTGAAGAAATCGATTGCCTGACCCATTTTCAGAGCAATCTTTCTGAATGTTCTTCCTGCACTGAGAATTTGGTACATTGCTGTTTTGTATATTGACATCTCAATTATCACTAAGAGGCACCTGCGCGTTCTAACTCGGCAGATTTTTTTGGCATAAAAACATTGGCATGTTTCAGTACATTTTATACTGAGAAACAGCCATAGAAATAACAGATAAAAGATTTAGATACTCTTGCTACATTTCCCTTTTTCCCTATAATAATGCTATATAATTCTGAAAGAATGATATTAATATTTAGTGTCTTCTAACTATACTCATACATACACATTTTAGGGTCATAAAAGGATGAAATACAAAATTGTTTTTATAACTTTACGAGCTCGTATAGAAATGCATTTTTAATTTCGATATACAATGAATATTTAAAATGTCACTGTAAACATTATTCATATGTTGATGATTCTTCAAAGTATTGAATTTTAATCCTCAATTTGTACCCTTAGTTTTAGTTTGGATAGGATGGTAATAATGATGACTGTTCTTTGTGATAGTATTTCATATTTTCTTTATTCCTTTGTATTTCTCATCCATAATCCACACATCCTTAATTATTATTTATCTACGATTACTATAGTTTGTTTACTGACAAAGAGAGAGAAATCAAAAAGAGCGTTAAACTTTCCCAAACGACCCCATAAAGGTTAAATTCAGAAAAAAAGATCGGAAAAACGATTTAATTTTCTCTCGTATACCCCCCTCAGTCAGAAACCTCTCTTCCTTAACTTCTTCAGCTGCTATGGGAATTCCCTTCGCTAATCATACGTAGAGGGAAAATCTAAACTCTCGTTTTATTTCCACATCCGGGCCAATTTGGCGATGGAGAGCGTGGTGCCGTCTCTAGCCGCATTACCCAGGCCACAATTATTAAAATTAAGGCCACGGAGCGTAATGACTGGGGTGGTGTTCTTCACAGGAAAGTAGGGCGTAGATGATGGAGTTGATGGGGGAGAGGGATGCTGGGTCCAGGAGGGGAGAGTGTACTAGTTTTAAAGCGGTGCGCAGGTTTCCAAACATCGCTGAGAGGAAAGAGAAATTGAAGAGAGGGGAAAAAATTGCATCCGTGATATTTGTGAAGAGTTCTATGGCAGGGGATGGCTGCGTGTATCTGCGATTGAAGTAGAAGGCTTAGCTTGAGGGAGAGTTCATTTACAGTACGGCTTCGTAATGTGCTTAAGGAATGGATTATCCTTGTTAAGGATTAGCAATTTTACTAATTTAATTTTTCTTTTATTATAAGAAAAGAAATAAACATATAGCCGATTGTAGTGGAATCTTCATGTTCGAAGGCAATTTTTAGTATTCCCTTTTTTGCTTTCACAATGAAATTACGTTAGTTACACAGAGACGAATTTACGAATCAGAAATGTTCGTTCCGAGAAATTTTGACCTCGTGAATTCCTTCCGCTCCATTGCCTAATCTCTTGAGGTTCTTCGAATAGAAACGGTGGAATTTAGGAAGATTTCTATTCTAACTATTCAGGTGCAATTAGCAGAAATTTTAAAATATGACTCAAGATTTATTGAACGGTCTAAATTTTGAACGATAGATGTTATTCTAAAGAGAATTTTATGAATACATTTACTAGCATTATAGATATGTATTGTTTCTGCTATTTCTATTTTAAATCTTTGCCTTTATTCCGTTTTAATTTTCGTTTAAATAGGACGAAGATTGCTTGACATGGTTTAATTCATTATTGAATATTAGGAATTAATTGTATAATATTCTTGCTGTTATTTTATTGCTTTCATTATAATTTATTTATTTCTCAAGCACTTACGCTTATATTTCTCATACTCAATAACAATGACTCAATATCTAAATCCTTATAACCGTATAATATTCTCAATATGAAATTTCTAAGGGATGAAGTAGTCAAATCCTAATAATCTTCACCACCCAATAAGTTAACCTTCCGCACTAAATATCTAAGTAATTTATTTCGAAAAATTTAGCGATACAGTTAACATTATGGAATCGAGATTAAAAATTGTCATTTGTCAAATGTCCAGCAGCTGTCATTGATTTTGCTAAGGCGTTCGGTAAGATATCTCATAATCGGCTCATAACAAAAGTGTGTGATTTAAACGTCGACCATCTGGTTGTAAAATGGATCGAAAATTTTTTAAAAATAGGAAACTGTCAGAATCGGTGATTTCGAATTTCAAGAGATTGAAGTAACCTCAAGTATTCCACAAGGTAGCGTTCTCGGACCATTGATTTTCCTAATTTATATTAACAATCACTCTAAGGGACTAAGAAAAATTAAATATTCTCTACCTTTAGTTACATTCAAAAGTCCTAAAGTATGACTTCATCTTTCAGGAAACATGCATTTAGAATCCAAGTCACGGATGTTCCATAATGACAGTGCACAACTTGCATAACATACACTGAGTGAAAAAGCTATCAGGCGGAGCGATACCCTCATTTGTCGAACATGCAAACGATACACCTCGAGTATCCGCCCGGAGCCCCATCATAGACGTCTGATGTCTCGTGTGTAGCAGATCTCATCGATTATATAGCCTCAGCTGATACACGTGAGCTACACTCGGAATTTCTTGTATGGAGCTGCATTTATCTCTTCTTGATTACGAGTAAAAGGTGGTACATCGAATAGTACTTCAGTATTAATATAAAATAAAGTTGAATTATATAAACTTACGGCCCTTATTGCATGGTAAATATCGGGGAACAGAGTCAACGCATTGTTAATGAATGATTGAAAAAATAAGGGTTAACGAGTCACCAGAGTCGTCATGGATACGAATTCATACCCTCATTATTCGTGAATTATTACGGAGACGTCCACCTAAGTTGTGCGACTAAATTTTTTTCGTTTAAATTGTACGACGTAATAAGATTAGACTGAGTAAAGTTGAAAGACGTACAAAAGTGTAAACTAAAGAATTAGAAGTCGAGAATTATATTGGATTAGGTGTTAATCTTTGAATAAAGCCGTTCTAGTAAAAAGCAAGGGACATGAAAAGGGATGAAGAAGAGATTTAAAGAGAGCGTTATCTGGGAAAGTTGGTGAACAACAGATAGGTCTTCTAGAGATTAATTGTGAGAAAGGCCGTGGGAAGTAGCAGGCGAAGGTGAGCCTTGGGCCGGCCGTCTTAACGAGCAGCAATTGAAACATACTTCCATTCCCTTTCTCCTTCTAACCCTACACGATCCTTTTATGGCACTTTCTACGGGGTTTTATTTCCTTGGCTTTAAGAATCCTTCTGCACCATCTCCATCTGTCAAAATTAACGGTCGTAAACTTTTCGGAGTGCAAATTTCATTCTCGTCCATGACGTAGTTTCTACCTCTGCTAACTGCTTTCTTCGCAAGGTAGCAGCTTATTATTCGCTCGGACGGAAAGAATTTCAAAAGCTTTGTGATCTTGAATTATATTCTTATGAAAGGTATTCTTTCAAAAAATTTACACACCTTCACCTGCTGAATGGTGTTCAAAAATTCATGAGTGCTTATAGAAGTTCGAATCGCATTTCACTCGTATTTTATCTTATTTTATTTTTTGTAAATTTTAAACGTTTTAATTTTTAATTTATTCTTTTACTTTTTACGATTTATTACTCAAAATTGTTCAAAAACATTTACAGAAATCCTTTCCTATATATTTTAGAATGATCTTAAAGTACAATTAATGTCATATTATATTAGAGTGTTAGATTGTATATGCAGAATGCCACAAGTATTTGGTCATTATTTTCTTCAATACTTTTATCCCATGCATACTTTAGGTGAAAAGAAAGACTTAGAATGTATATCTTAGTGAATTTATAATGATACGTAATATAAAGGTGCTCTTAAATTTAGATGACTCACTCGTTTATTTAAATATTCACAAAAATGAGTTCTTTTCATTCTGAGACTCATTAACATAAGCTTACATTCACACCTAATATGTCTGTACTCGTAATTGCGAGGACAAGGGAGAGAAACGCAAGTGAAATCTTGGGAGCGCAAAATCTTTAAGCTTCAGGAATGTATATTTATAATGGAGCTTCAACATTTCTTGCAAATTCATTAAGCACTCAGTCCGAGTGCCCAACACTTGGGAAGGGCAGAAAGATGCGACTTCATTCACGTTGAACTCCTAAACAATGGAAGTCTCCGAACTGCAGTTCCTGTCTCATCGTCTCGAGTCCTTGCACTTCACTTCCGTTGTCAAAGTTTCTCATTATTACGAAGCCAAGTTTGTCGCTCTCTCTTTCCCAAGATTATGAATAGGAATCCACCGCCATCCCATTAACAGTCTGGCAGGTTTGTCGCCTTGCAGATGAGATTCCATCTCTCGCTCCAAAGTTTTCCTTGGACCACAACAGGAGGCGTTTTAAACAAGCTCATGTAATCTCCTCAAACTACTTCTGTAACGATTCTTCGCCGCAACATGCATGGGATTTGATTTCCTGCCGCTTTCTGCATCACTTTATCATCCTCTAGTGCAATCGGCTCTTTATGTCCCCGAATACCTGAGACCTTATCCTCCAAGTGTGCACGAGGAGTGCATTTAGGAAATGCACTGATTGCGCGATTTACTTGGAGAAGGAGTTTCCTGACAGTCGCGAATTGCAAGAGTGGTAACGAGCAATCATTTTAGTCGGGATTAAGTGGAGTTTTCTCTCTCTCAAAGATGTTTGCAATCCTTTGAATGAAGGTTTCAAACTTCCCAGGCTTAAATTATTAACAACGATTGAATAAATGCACGTATTGAGTTTTTTAGAAGGTTACGTAAAAAGTTGTGATTTTTACATCAAAATAAACACTGAATTTAAATAATAAATATATTAATTCAACCTGAAATGAATTTTAAATTCATTATCCTTATAAATATGGATTTCTCTCTTTCTACATTATTTACATGTATGAATGAGTTGAACACACTTAAACTGAATAATATAATTTTAATTTTGACTAATTTTTAATTTAAGAATTTCTACCACATGATTTAACAAACCTTAACGGAATTTAGACTTTTTTAGGCTTTACTTTTAATGGCTTTTTCGACAGTATTTTTGACTATTTATAAATTTTTGATCACCGTACGTTTCTAAAGAAATAAACTGGTTGCTAATATGCAATTTAAACATTCATAAAAATGTTTTTCGGGTGATTCTTAACAGATCATAGATACACAGATCGTTTTCATTTAAATACAATATTCCACTAATATCTCTTTCCCTCTAGAAAAATTTGTTTTGGTGGATTTTATGACCTCATCTAGAAAAATTTAGATGATAAAAATACGTTTATGGTCAAGAGATACTCTTTTCGTGTACATGAGAACTTATGTTACGTGTGTTTTTGGTTGCCGATGAATTTGGCACTTTATAAGTTCGCAATTGCAGATTTTCATAGATGATCTTTTCTGCGTGAGGAAGGTAGAGGAGCATCATAAGTTAAAGTAGAGAAGAAAATAAGTGAAAGAGCTTGAATAAGGGGTTAGTAAGGAAGAAGAGAAAGGCGACGGTAAAATTACGAGCTTTCTATGTTAAATTTACCGAAAGATATTATCTCTCCTGCGAGGCACGATAATGCAATAACTTTTGGGAAAATTTGGGGAGTCTTCATCCACAACATAACCTGGTTTCCCACTGTGCTTAATATTCACTTACACTTGGTAGGTTGGATGGATGGAAAGTTAAATTTGAACTTTTCTCAATAAATTAACCTTGAACCAGATATTGTATATAAGTAAGGTTATCACTGGCATTCTTGTGGTCTTCATCATTGCGAAAGAGTCAAAATAGAACCACAAGAATTGGAACTATCTAACTTTAAAGATCGAAGAATTTTGTATTGTGGCAACATCATGATTGAATACGCTTTTGTGTATTTATTTATTTATTTATTAACAAAGACCACACAAACATCTTCTTTCGGGACAATTACAGTGTGGTCGTAAACTCAACAAAGGACGTCACAGACATCCAGACCCTGTGAGGAAAATTTCCTCCTCAGCCGGGATTTGAACCCGGGATCTCAGCGTTCTAAGATTTATCAATTTATTCAATTTATCTTTTAAGTTCGATTAAATTATTTTACTATGAAAATTTGTGTCTTACATTGACGAAATACTCAGCTTGGAATTTTTACCATAATTAAAATGCGAGTCTATAAAATAATAAAGAGAAACTTTTCTCCAAGGCAACAGTTACCGCTAAGGTCATGGTCGAAGGCGTATAATAGAATGTTTCTCTCCATTAAAGACCCTCTCATCTGTGTTGAGAAATGCATTAAGAAATTTTCTTTATGAAGTTGAGCGGGAGTTCTAAAAAAATGAGACGCTTTAAAGTTTGCAAACTCTTGAGAGGCATGGTTTTAAACTGAATTAAGGAATCTCAATTTAGGTAGTTCTACGCGCAGTTATTAATAAAATAATAGACTCTAACATAACTGAATAGTATATTAACGTAGAAATTCCAAGAAATAGTATAAGGAGAATAATCCATGGGTGTAGCTCAGAAATTCCAAGAATGTAAAGAGAATAATCCTTAAGTGTTGCTCATACTAATGTTAACAGTATTTTCATCATTATAACGCTGAAAGAATTATCAACGGATCATGTTCTGTAAGTCCTCGTATGACTTTGTTGACGTTAGCAACGGAAGGGTTATTTCTTACGCATAGTTAGAGTCAAAGCGCTATAGTAGCAACGGAATTCTCACGAACGGAAGACAGGTGTTTCTTTACTTCGGAGTGAATTACATTTCAGTCGCAAAAAAAAGTTGACGAACGCAAACGTCTTCCAGTTTTGTAAAACCTTCTTCGGGAGCAATAAAAGCATCTCATTTCGCAGGGAAGTCTTCCGGTACGCAACTCTTCTGGAGCGCATTATTTCTATCTCGCACGCATAAATTGACGTCAAGAGCTGCGAACATAAAAGGATGGTGGATTCTTTGCGTCTCTAACCTCGAGTTCTTACTGTCATTCCGAGCGTATCTACAAAAGCGTAAACAATAGCCCCTTTTCGAGAAGACCACTTTACCGTGCATCTCCGAGCAAATAGGTCGAGCGAAGAGATAAAAAAATATGACAAATTCGTTTTATTTCCAAGCAAAAATGAACACACGAACGCTGTCTGACTCCTGCCGCTCAACACTTTCCCTCCGGTTTTATTTTCTGTTTCCTTTTATGTTATATATTATATTCTTTCGGACTCCTGCTTTCTCCCCCCCTCAGTCGAGATCAAAAATTTGCGTTGTCTCTCCCTTTTGGAATCGTCCATGAGGTTCTCTGCGATTATTATGAGAGTATTCAATTTTGGCAACGTAAAACGTGTGCGAATATTAAAATATTAATTGTATCGTATGCGTATGTGTTTTCAATCATTAATGTTATATAGCCAATGGATTAATAATTACGGAATAATTAAAGGAAGATTAGTGAATTATAATGAAAGAAATTAATGAGAATTTTAACTCCCACAAATCAATTAATTAATGCGTGAATAATAATAAATTAAATAAATTAGTTTTGGTTCCTTAATAGATATTATTACGGTGCATTATAGCGTGAATATCAGGGTAGAATTTTAAGGTAGGAATGAAGGTCTTGGAAATTTCATGTACAAGTTTTTTCAAGGTCTGCTCCTTATTTAGCCTCCCGATAAATTCTTCAATAACTCCTCTTATCATAAGCACAATCTGAGAAGGTTCATGTTCATAAAATCCTTATCATATACTAGAATACTTGTAAAACCAAATTCAGCCTCTCAAAAATCAATACGCGCCGTAACTGCGCTTCTAAATATTAGTTTAAATATTTCAGCCTCGCGCTCCTATAGTGTTAGGACGTAGCGATACTCAGGCAGAAGTGTACCTCAAGGAGGGAAACTTCTAGCTGATGCCCTCGTTCAAAGAAGGAGCGTATACTAAATAATGCGCATTCAGAGGCACGCAAACTTACCTAGGAAAAGAAAACGAGGCACAAAGGGAATTTGCCGGGCAAGAGAATCTCTCGGAGGGAAAAAAAGGCAGCTCATTGAAGCGTGTGTCATTGACGCGAAGCGTGTCGATTTGTTACGCCTTAGGAAAGGCCGACAAAGGATGAAAAATAGAGCTCAGTGTTAAAACAAATGGAAGTTCCCTTTGTTATCACCTTCTCACTTTCAGAGCTCCTTTCTTCTTGAAACGAGCTTTTTTTTAGGCATCCCAAGGTAAAAACTGGCAGGAACGCCGTAGAGAAGAGAATGGCTGGAAAAGGTGGGAGGAAGAAATGTTTCCGATGAGATTGTGAGATATAGATCAGGAAATCCTTGGGTGGAGCGTAACGTTCTGTCTGCGGATGTAATGTTTGTGATACGTGTTCAAAGATATACTCTTCTATATTGGGAGATGTATGTACACTTGTGGGAAGAAGTTGATCTCAAAAAGATACGTTGATAATGTAAGGTAAAAATGAGAAAGAAAGGAAGATAATAACCTTCGGAAACGGTAGCAAAATTTAATTAACACATCCGTAAGTTAAATAATGTTTATTTGGTAGTTTGATAATTTAGAAGTTAATAAGATATCATTTCAGTAGTTAATTTAGTAGTACTTTGAAATAATGTGAATAAAATTAGATTAGTTAAGGAAATAACGTTCTATGATAGATGAGTCACTTTAATTTTCAACGCAAGAATTATTAAAGAAAATCATTGAGAATGTACGTGTTAAAGAACCGAGTGACTTTAATGAGTGGACAAAATTTCAAAATCTCCTTTTTTCTTGATTATAATCGCGAAGAATTCAGCTACCGTGCGCACGAGTGGACTTCACAGTATAAAATAGAGTGGAGATAGAGGTTGAAGGAAATATAAGGGATTCTCTAGGCGTCGCAGACGAAGCTGAGGTACGCTTTCCTCTCACGATCCGCCCATGCGTCGCGCTGGGAGCACGTCAGTGCCGGAGCTACTCTCCTTGGAGTGGGTCGATCCTCTTCGAAGGAGAAAATTATGACACCTAAGCGACGTAAGGTATTACGGCCTTTCTGTACCAGAAGAATCCCCGTAACGCTTGCATCTCCGCCAAATGGACGGTTTTTCATCCCGAGTCTAACTGGTCCCCGCATTTACCCTTGATACCGCCTCCATTTCCCTCACTTATCTCCTGTCGCTTTCTCCTTATCTCCGTCATGCTCCCTTCTCTCCCAGCTTCCTTCATTTCATCTCCATAGCAACCCGTGCTCTTTGACTCTTCGCGCCGCGTCCCACAGATTGCCTTCCAGGAACTCCAATAACGGCCTCGCGTCCTTAAAAAAGCATCCCTCAGCCGTAATAGGTGCTACTTGCCATCGCCACCGCTTTCCGGCTGAGATTATATGACCGTGAGGCTTTTGGAAATGATGGGTCCTCGACTCGGTGCCTGACCTTCTCAGATATAAAAAGGAAGGAATGAGACGTACCATCCTTTAGGCCATTGTAACCTAAGCTACGACGCTATTTCGGTATCGTTGAGCTTTCCAGAGGTAAAATTCTCTATTTTTTTCGACCCTGGCGCACTTTTTTCTCGAGTGCGGTGTAGTAAGGGTTTATCTCTCCTCCAGTGAGGTTGCGATTAATTTATCGTCGCCGAGGTTACTCGAAGGAAGCCGTAAGAAAAGCACTCGGTACGTCAGTTTTTACGATCCACATCAAAGGGATTTAGTATATTGAGGAGGGTCAAGAACTGCGATAGAAATAAGCTTGACTTACGACTTTTGGAGTTAATGGCGCTTTTACGTGCTATATTTTTAATCTTATAAGTTCCATAACTCGTGTCTATAAAATAAAATAAAGAGATTTTTAAAGTGTTTGTTTTTTGGAAGAGAGGGTCGATCTATCTCCCTTAACGTTCTATGTAAGATTTCATTAGCGAAATATGAGCTGATGCGTTCACGAAAAAACTGTGGTTAACTATCAACTTACTTTTAATGTTAAATTTTTATGAGTCATTTTAGTTAAGCATAAATGTAGGAAACTAGCTTTGTAATTAAATTAATCATTCGGAAACTTTATTTTGGGGTGTTTTTTTAATTGAATGCCTTCAACACATGTCTTGATAATTATTATAGAGATATTTCTGGCCTCGTTGGAATGGTTAGCATACTAATCTTCTCCTACACTGAGGTCCCGGGTTCAATTCCCGACTAAAGGAAATTTTCCTATCAGAGTGTAAATGTCTGTGTCCTTTAGTTATTAAGTTTAGAATCACAATGTAATTGTCAAAAAGTGGATTTTTATGTGGTATTTAATAAATCAATCTTGGAATTATTCAGTAAAATTTCTATAAATGTTATTCATGAACTGGTCCCTGTACAGATAGTTTGCAATCTTTTTTGTATAAAATTATTGTGATTATATCAAAGTGTAAAAATGAGTTATATGGATTTTCTTTTTTCTGATAGGTTTTTTTAATGATTAGTGCCTAACGAACTTATGGGGGTATACGACAAAAAAAGCATCAAAAATATATATGGATTGAAATAATTATGATTTTCCAATTTTAATAATTGAGTTCATAAAAATTATAGAAAACGCATTAAAAATATAATAATTAAAACAAATGTTGCCAAAAGATAATTTATTTATATATAATTATTGATTGCAGATATCCTTTTGTCTGTAAAATTGTAGTGTTTTCCTTAAACTTAAACATACTTAAGACTAAACTGTTAAACTTAAAAGATTTACTTCGAATGCCTATAAAAGTAATATATTCATGATGAGTTATTTGAGAATGAAATCCTTAAAGCGGTTGATATTTGGAAATACGTTACGTTGGATATAAATTTCAAAATCCATAAAATGACCGAAAAAGAGATGTGCACAGTAATAGAGAAAAGAATGGAAATTGATACCATAATAGAGATGTGAAATATCACTCCTGATTCAACGGTTTGCTATCGAGAGATGAATAGGCAACGTATGCAGTTAAGTATTACTTGTAGATGTGCTATCTGTCGTTCCCCTTTCTTCCTATGGCATTAACCTCTCAGGAAGAGAGTTATAAGTTACTTCCTCAGCCAAACCACCGTCTGATCAAAGCCCATTCAACATTTGCCCGTACCTTCTACGAAATCGTCCGCCCATGTCTCACAATCCCTTTCACATGCCAAACCATTCTTTCCTTCCTATTTTCGTTCCGCCGATCTCCGGACATGCCTTGGAACACATCCCGATCACAGATCCTTTTACCGGATGGAATTCCGCGTTACATTACTTCTATTCTAATGCTGAGGTTTCCACGAAATCGTTTCCGATGCATAACTTATCTGGGTAACAGTGCCAAGATATTTATTGTTGCTCCCAAAAGCTCCGATGCATGAAATGTACTTGATTCATGAAATCGGAATGCGGGTCAAACCGATTTGCAAGTTTAAAAGTTATGGAGGTCAGTATTTTCCTCAGCCAGTTGTTTCGGATCTATAGCCTTCTGTTTTTTCTTGTTTGTCAAAGAAACACATCGGCGTAAACATGTAAGTTTTTCCTTCATCATAGGATTGATATGAAAAGGTACTAACGAAATATAATGCCATTGAAACGTTCTAACAAATGCGGGATTAACCTTTTCTTCCAGTTTTGCATATCAATAGGACTGTTTTCATTCAGTCGAAGGCAAAACTCTTTCTCGTCGGTCCTGTTGCTAACTGTAGACAAGTAATCAATTTATGATCACAAAATAACTAAACAAGTTACAGGATATATGTTGCACATGTCTTTAAAAATAAAACAGCTGAATAGTTATTATGGTGTTTTAAACAAACGATTGTTATTAACTTACCAACAGTAATCAATTTTGAAAAGAAATATTATTAAGCAAAATTCAAAAGCTTGCGAGGCTGTTAATAATACTGCAGATATATATTTCTCATCTTCATCAATAAACGCCACATTTGAAATGAGATGGGTTGATTACTGATTTGCGGAAAAGGATAAAAATATTGACGATACATTTCAAATTTCAGTTACGTGAGTTAAGTGTGCATTAACGCATCGCAGGGAGAGAGGTTAATTAACCAAATCAAGTAAAATTTCCGCATAAATTTATCAGACGGGAACGAATTTGTCGGAGAGGTTTGAATGGCATGACGATCATTAATTCCCGAAAAACGACGGCCAAAAAAAGAGGTTATTTGGGAAAAGCTTTGATATAGGAGTGCCTTTAAAATGGAAATAGAAGTGTTTTTATCTCTATAGCGATAAGCGTGAATTTAAACCTGAAAATATCGCAACCCTATACTACTTTCCCCTTTTTTGCCATCTATCACTCAAGGTAACGATCACGTGTTCATCGCACATAACAATTTATTGCTGTTAATTAAGGAAACTAAACGGAACTCCTTTTCAGTCTCCTTAATTGCCATTCGTCCCTTAAAAAAAACCCTCCCCCAAACCCTGTGGGCCACTTCCTTCCGAGGTCTTTATCTTTTTCTCACAACACCTAAACCTTTTTGATGATATCCTCAATGGAACCCGTGACAACAGCCTTTTTTCTCGACCCTTCTCTATTCATCAACTACACCTTCAATCCATTGCTCCTTTTCTGCATGATAGCCAGAAGAATCAAAGGTGTCCCTGGCGCCAGGGCCCCCGAACGATAAAAATGCTTAACATCGAGACCTTGGTTTCGTGTGACTCTTTTCATCCATTTTAACCATTATATCTCTAGACCATCATTCGAAATGAAATATTTCAATTATTCCCAAAATTTCTAGTTTTTATCTCCGTATGATTATTAAGAAAAGGAAAGCAAAAAATTATATACAGTTTTAAATATTTAGAAATTAAATTTAATACTGAAATGATTATTTTATCAACTTAACTGTCAATTAATTACAGCTACCCGAGTAAAAGATTATAACTTTATCTTTATAATGTATAGAACCTAAGTGAAGCAACTAAATTCATAATTTTATATTTCACTACGCTAATCGGTCATAAATTACTGTTAAATAACCTCTTTCCCTTATAAAAATCTTCTAAAATAAGGAATACTTTCGTCAATACTTTAAGTTCGTTCCTGCTGATAACCGTGAATGTAAAGGAATATATTCTACGATGTAAATGTATCGAAATAACATCGCTTCACTCTGATTCTGAAGATCTTCCGCTCTCAGGTTTATAGAAGCCAACGCCACTGAGAACACTCGCATCGGATATTCTCACCGGAAAGAGGTTTCCCTCATTCATTTACTGTATTCATTGCCTTCCACTATTTCCTTCCCCTCTTCGCTTTATCACACACTTTCTCATCCCCTCTTCCCCCTACCACCCCGTTTCCCCTTTCACTCTTGTTCTTTTGGAGTCAAAATGGATGAATGGAGAACACTACCATCCACTTCGTCTCTTTTTACACTTACCCTCTCGTTTGCTTTACTCATTCACGCCCGTGTCTCATTCTCTCGCATTTCTTGTCTCCCGTTCACCAATTATTCAAGCCCCTACTACACACGGCGTCGTCTGCTTCCGGAATCCAAAGATTCCTCCACCGTTCCCCCCCCTCGTCTTCTTATACATCCCCCCTTCCTCCTGTATCCAACTGCCTCTTGTACGTTACTTTCGCTGGAGGAACGGGGTCGACTTTTTCGCCATTCAATCTAAGGTATTCCAGGTGTTATTTCCACCCGGTGCTGCACTCTTCTTCTTTTTCGCAGCAGATAAAAAACATAGTGCACACGGACGGAAGGTGAGTCCTGTGTGAGCTCCCCCTTCGGCCACTTTTTTTTCTCTCTCGTCTCCTCTATCGATTCATGTATTTGTGTTCGAGCTCTTCATCCTTTTGTTTTTTAAAGAGGAAATGCGGTTTTGAATGCTGCAGTTTTATCTCCATACGAAAGGATATCTCTTCTCTCTCTCTAAGCCGGGTTTTCCCCTTCTTTCTCTCTCTAGTCCATCGGTGTCCTAGAAATGGGATTTTCTCAGATAGTGATTTTTTTTCCATCGCTTAAGCTATGGCCTGCAGAATTTTTTTTATCGATACGCCTTTCCCGCCATCCCCGCGTATGTGTATTCAACTTTGCGCGGAAAATACTAGAGAAAATTGCTCGAATCTCTTACGTGGGATGCTTACTTTCGTCTCTCTCTCTCTATAGGTTTTTTTCCTAGGGCGATGAGGATGATGCGGTGAATAATGAAAACTCTATGGATGGAATTTCGATGAGAAACGATGAGGTTCTTCACGAAGAAGATATCGAGAAAATTTTTTGTTTTTATTTTTATTTTTATTTTTTTATTTTTATTTTTTCTTTATTCCAGTTCTTTCCTCCAACTTTTTCAGAAATTGCTTGGACTCTGAGGATAGCGTGATTGGGAATTATTGTTGCATTATAAAATGTGTTAAAAAAATTCGCTGTGTAGGAAAAATATATTTTTACGTTTTTATTGTTGTTTGTAATAAAAATAAAACTCTTTACAAGCTGTTTCTTCTCCAAACAGTATCTAAAACGTTGTTCTAATAGAGGGATGTGTTGGAAAAAAGAATACGAGTATAACAGGATTGTTTCTTTATAACTTCGTAGTCATAACGAAATACTTTGAATTTACGTGATCTGATTTCGTAAGATACAGCGGAGGGATGCATCCTTGGGAGAAATCAATTGGATATAAATTGTCTATACGTTAAGCACAGTTTAAGATCGATTCCATTCACGAATATCAGTGTTAATAATTTATCCAGAAAGTTTAAAGGCTTTCCTCACGATACGAGGGAAGGAGACAGATAAGGTTCAATGGAAATAATGAGTCGGTCCTAAGCCCCTGGCATTGTAAGGGCTGCCAAGAATCGAGTGGTGGGTGAAAGGGGTGGGTTTGGCATCGGGAAGGATGACCTCAGAAGTGGTTGAGTGGCGGGGAGGGCAAGGAATTGAGATGTCGCCGTGGGCCTGGAAGGGGCGCTAGAGGTCGCTTCGGTGGTCATAAATCAAGGAGCCCAGCGGAAACTTCTCTCTCCAGCAGATAATGTTAAAGGAGGAGAACCCCTCTTTTCGTGGAATGGCTAGATAGGAATAAAAGATAAATTAGGGTGCATGCATGAGAGTGCGAAAATAGGGATTGTTATTTCTGTACCAGAATTCGGAACGTTTGTATGCACGGGGTGTGTGTGGAGAATGGAAAATTTTTGGGTTGAAGTTTATGGCCTCCGAAAAGAATGCGGGGAACGATGTGTGATCTGTTACAAAGGCTGCGCCCGGATATCGCATTTCCATACAAATAAATCCTCGCTGTAAAAATCGATTGGGTTTTGATAATATCTTCGGAAATTCGGCCGCTGCAGATTACGTGTTGTTCTCGTGTCCTTCAGGTAAATAAAATGTTGACAAATTAATTTTATGTTGTAATATATAGTCCTACATACACAATACGTTTTTTTGACTAATGATATTATTACATGAAGAGAGATGAGATTGATGAAAGCCTACGAGTTACTTTTGGATGAGAAGTGTTTTCTTATGTAGTTCTAATGCGAAGGAAATGTCCGTCCGGTGGAGTTCTTTGTCATGATATGGGATTTTTCACATATCATCATGTCTTTGTATCTTTTAAAATAATTTATCTATATTCGAGTTTAAATCATTATCATAGCTTTATCTAACTCCTAAACGCCTTTACATTCAAATATAAATGTTTCTTCGGGATTTCTTAATTATTTATTATTATCCATGCTTTCATAGTTTAAATTCTAGTTGTAAAATTAACACTTGAAATAGTATAATTTTAGACGAGACGATTCAGTTCAGTTATAATACTGCAATACAATGCTGGAATAAATTAAAAGTTTTGGAGGCGTACCTTGCAAATCCATTGCAAAAAATGAACGCAAAGCATACGTTATGTTGCGAATCTGTTTAAATTAGTAAAGAAACTGAAAGGAAACCTATTACAGCTTGTTAATATTGTGTTTGAAATAGAATATACTTAAAACCGAAGACATGATTTGGTAAATTCAAATCAAGATAAATGACTTGGATATGAAATCAGTATTTATGGAGAATTAATGAGTCCCTAAAACGTTTACAGTAAAAAAATACTCAAGCTGAATAACAAATAATTGTAGTTTGCTTACAAAATTCAAAATAGATCTACATAAATGTTATTTTTATACTTGTTTCTCTTACTATATGTTGAATTATTTGATTACTTTATATTCAAAAAGAAGAAATCCTAAATTAAAAAAAATGTATTTACCAATTTTCTGCGTGTTAGCAGAAATATTTATCTCGCGAAAGGAAATCTATCGTCAAAACATTTTCAGTTCCTCAAGATCAAGAACAAATATTTTTGGTTCAATCCGGAATTTGAATATTTTATATATTACGCGACATCGAATTTCGTTGAAATAGGGGAGATTATGAAAAAAAAATGCGAAGGAGCAAGGAAGCCAATCCGAATTCCACATCTGGAATAGAGCGGGATAGAGAGAGTGAATGTGATTGGGTGGCGGGATGGGAGGCCCCTGAATAAGCGTGGGCGAAGAAAGATATGGGAAGATGTAAAACGACGAGAGAATTGGTGGAGTAAAGATGGAAAAGAGAACACCGTTGAAGGAGAGATAGGGAGTGGATTTGTGGGAAGGGATATGTAGGGCATGTTATTGGCATGGTATGTGTGAACTCGCCTTATTTCATGCGCCATGCTTACGCCAGACCTTCTTGACATTCAACCAAAGCAAACCAAGAGACGTGGGATGAAATAGGTTGCTAAGGCATATCGCTGGCATTAACCCATTCCGGCGGAATTAGGACGAAAGTTATCGGAACTTATTGGATCTCATTTTAGCCTCGATTGGTTTTTGATAGCGCTGAGTTTTCATTTCGTCCATAGAGACAGGCCTTCTGAGTCTAGTTTTCGAAAAGCTGTACATGACTTCACTTCGTGATTGTATTTCAGAAGCAAAAGGAGTGTAATTGAACATACGAGATGTTCAGGAACATCCATCTGATTTACGCATGCAGAGTTCATTAATTATAAGATTAACTTTTATTCTTCAAATGTAATTTACGCCCATTTTGATCTCTTTTCTTACATAAGTTTGCTTTCCTTTTAAATTGGGAAATAAAATCAAACAAAATGCACACCAATTAAACTAAAAAATTCGCTTGGTTTTCGAAATTGTTATATTTTTGTACATGTAAATACCTAGTAATGGAATCTGCAACGATTTTTTGCGTAAGACTCGTTAAAGTTATAAGATGAAAAACCATTAATATAATTGAATAAAATTTACTACGGTGAATAATATATACTGGACTCTATAACAATATGTTATAGAGTCCAGCTGAGGTTTGTAGCAAATGATTCATAACTATTGAAAATATTACCTTTGAAGGTTATGAATTGGAGAAAAAGAGGCGATGAAGTCGGTGCATGGAAGGATTTATAAAAAGAGCACTTCCTTTATATTATGAAATACATTTCCGAAAGAGATTGATGTCTAGATGCCAACGTAATCAAATTATTGTAATGCGGTGGTAAGAAATTTCCTTCCTTTTCGAAAAGAAGGTTTGAAAGCGTTTGATCATCGCGAAGCTTCCATCCTAGATGGGATTTTAAAAAATGGTGACCTAGTTTCGGAAGGGATGGACACCTAATCAATCAGAATATCCAGTTTTTCCTTAAGGCTATTCAGTTTTTGCGAGAAACGTTTCTGAAAATGGCCTCAGTGACATTGTGCTCCAACCGTTCGTCTGAAATCCATCAATCTATTGAAGCTCAGATAATCATCTCAAACTTTTTAAGTACGTCTCATGTAATGAAGAGCGAAATATTTCGTTTTAAAAATTCACAAGTGAATTGTTTTGAAGGAACAAAATGCTACGTTCGGTAAATTCAGGATTGAAATACGTAATACATAGATTTACGAAGTTGTATTTAGTCGTTCTCCATCTCTTACATGTCTGATTTTCTTGGAAAAATTAATATTATTGAAAAACGTGAATAATGTGTCAAAAAGAATTTTTATCACATATGTTATCCTCTCTTTTTTAAATTATTTTAAAATAAACAATTCCAGTGATATTTATGTTTACCAGCCTTACGAAATCTCGAATGAAAAATGTTTACAGATTCAAATCTGCGGAAAGAATCGCTTCATAAGGGATGAAAAATATTTATCATCAGTTTGTGAAAATTTATGGATGAATTAATTCGTTTTGAAAGAGAGGCTTTTTATGTTTTTGATATTTTCGTTAATTTGTCGGCTTTGAAAAATTATGTAAGCATAACTGGAATCAATTCTACCAATCGAAGCCAATATCTCAATAGATATATCTCTTCTCTTTAAATTATAAAAATATTAATTTGGCTCTTTTGATGGTATATGCTGTATTTATTCGTTAGACTTAAGAGGCAATTTGAATTTAGGGAGTCGAGAACAAACTATGTGACGATTTCAATTGTGCAATAAGGTAATAATTCAAGAGTAACCTCCTCAAATTATGTGAGCTTAAGCATGATTTATCATCTCACCTTACAAACCTGCTAAAACTACTTACAGCTAGGGATCAATAATATTAATTCGCAAGGCTCAGGGAGATGAAAACTGCAATCCGATTCTTTTAATTGCACATCTTTATGTGCAATTTAAATCCCCTTTTGATCTTAGTGCAGCAGCAGCTCTGAGATCTAAGGAAATAAGGAAAGACAGCTAAGTAGCTGGAAAGCTTTCCGCCTATTTACGCGCACTCGGAAAGTATTAAAGCAGAATTGAGCGGAATATCTTTCAGCAGTGCCAGAAATACGTACCTCGGACGGAAGGAGATTAAAATGAGATCGCATTAAATAATTCCTTTTGTTTGTTTTGAAGCGTTTTGTTTCGTATTGCCAGGACCCTCCCGTAATTCTGCTAATTAGAGACAACTCCTAGGCGACAACTAGCAAAGCTTCTATAAGCTGCTTCCCAAACTTCTATTAAACTGCAGTGTGGAACTCTTATCTTTTAGCAAGTACCGTAGATTGATACTCGAAACGTAATTCAAATATGGAAAAGGGCATATGCTCTAACACCCATGAAAGAGGAAAGGGAATTATAAATTAGGCCATCTTAGGCAAGGGTAGATATTCATACTTAAATCATTTCATCGGTCAGATATCAATTGTTTATCCTAACCAATCACTTTGGAACCTACGTTTGATTCAGAAGGGGCATGCGACATCTCTAAAATGAGTTAATTTTATTATAAGGGGTCTTAATTTTAAGATCTTTCAGACACTGAATCGGACAAAGAATTTAATAAGTCTACGATGATCTGAGTATAATATTTCTTTCAAATTGTTACTTGCATTTGGTAAATAAATGCATGCATGATGGTTGGCTGAAGATGCTAGTGAATTATAGGCAAAAATACAAAGAAGATAATAGATTTCAATCATCTTTTATCAGATAGACAAGACTCGTTCATTTATCTTACTTACTGCAAATCTAACTGAAAATATATGTCAAAGGTCTCCAAGAAAAGTATTCAAGATTCCAAGTCGTTCAAGCCAATTTCGAAATTGGTCCATTCGTTGATGTCTAGTTTTTTTTTTTAATTCAAATGTAGAATATCCCTAGAAAACTTCCTTTACATTGAATTCAGAATAGCAATGAGATAAATTTGCGAATTAATCTACCTTAGATTCTTCTTTCATCTTTAGAAGAAGGAATCTATATTATCTGATGTTCTGAGAAACCTCATAATCCACAGATTTAAAAATAAATTATATGGGATTATTAGAATTCAGGATTGGATACACGTGTGCCTTTCGTTCATTTTGTTATTGAGCATATTGATTTTTCTCTCCTTTTGTTCTTTGAGATCTTTGTCTCAAAGTGGAATTGTTGTATAAAGTATACTTTGAAGGAAGAAAAACTTGAGCAAAAAATATATTTTCAGCCATATTCTAGTCGATCGTGGATTTTTTCTTATCTTAGCTTTGTGTAGTTATACTAAAGATGATACGATTTGTCAAATGAATAATTAAATGAAGATTTAAACTTTACCACCGTAAATTATAAAAATTGGGACAATTTAAGTGACACAGGTGTCTAAATAGAATGCTATTAATTTAGAATAGCATAACAATTATGCTTTTTAACAAAAAAGTTAACACTTTACGATAATCACAATCCCTTTGAATACTTCGTAACTCGTGAAACAAGAATACTTTGCTATCCAAATTTAATCTTGCATTTAACCTGCAATAACCTCATTGGGAAGAATAAATGCAGACAAATAGAACGAGGAATACGTCGTGGAATATTCGAGGAAGAATTGTGTAGGAATCGATAGAGACAGATTTATGGAAATCGAGTTAGAAATTTGAACGCGTGGTAATTGGCCTGGAGAAGATAGAGACAAAATTCTCTGATGAGCTTTCCAAAATCTCACATAATCCCAGTATTCAATTTTCTGTCAAATTTCAAGGGAATCTGCCTGAGGCGAAGATTTTCGTGCTTCAAATTTATATTGGGGTTGCTATAAACAAGTTGGCGCAGTCAGGAAGTGACGTTTCCAAGCGAATCCATATATATCCGTCACATGCACATCTTCAACGAAGAGTATTGTGCGCCGAATTAAGGGAGAATATCAAAGAGCCAGCCTTGGGTAATTTTAAAGGGAAAGGAAGGCTGAGGACGTTGAATTATAATCTAATGGAAACGTCTTTATAAACTGAACCTGTAATATGTTAATATTAAAATGAATATAACAAACAAATAAATAAATAAGATAATATGTACGTAAATTGAGATTGTAACTTAGAAGACTCGTCATCGATGATAAAAATATATTGAGATTTTCCTTTAAGAGAAATGAAGTATTATTTTATACTATACATTTTATACTAACGAAACAGACCAAGTTATTGCACTTAATTTGGACTGAAATATTTTCTACCATAAAATTTCACCAACGCAACGCATTTTTGGAAAGGTTTTTTTTGAGAAATAAGAATTAGAGTTTCGAAACAAGGAAATACAGAGCAAAATCCCTCTGTTTCAATAAGTTGTGATCTGAAAAGAAACTTGGATATTACGTAAATGGGAAAATCTTGTTTGGATGCCTTGAAAATTTCTACCTTCCGATGTATGCTATTCAAGGTGTGAAAGGTAGGAGAAAGGGAGTAAATATAATGTGATTAAGCTCTTCATTGTTGATGGGAACCATAAGGAATAAACCAAGAACGTTTAGTAACTACCATAGAAAATATTTGTTGCTAGACAACCTATAGACGTTACTATGCCTCCTTCAATTATTCAAAAAGGGAAGAAAGATTATGTATAGAAGAATGATTAAAATTTCCCAGTACCAGTAAGCCAGTGCCAGTAAGAATGACGTAAAGTTTCAGAAAATAGATTTACAAAATTAAAATAAAGATCTTTAGGCATACATAGTTACGTAATGAGATTTCGAGAAGTAAAATGGAAGAAATGATACACAAGTAAAACAAAAAGGTAAAAAGGTTTCCAAAGCGCTTTATGGGATATAAAAAGCATATAAGACCTTGAGCTGAAACATTCATAAATAGATAAATGAACGGAAGGAACGAGAAGGATCAACATTTTATAAGATACGAGCATGTATTCCAAAGGAAAGAGAATTAGAAATGACGATGGCTGCAAATAATGCAGGTCGAGGCCGAATTTATTGAAATTCTTTGCAGAAAATTTAGGAAACTCGTAGAGATGTATCAAATTGGTCTATATGAAGAACGATAAATTTGCTGAAGAGTTCGATGCTCTCTTTATGAGAAATGGAGGTCTCCAATGCCAGGATAAGCTTTTCCCACAAGCCATTAACCGCCATTCCTTTTTTGTCTCGAAATATTCTCCATCTTCCCTCAAAACTCCGCCAACTCCATCTCGAGACCTCTCTATCACTCTGAATTTTTTCTACTCGACAACATCCCCGCCAACTTGCCTTTCAATCTTTCCCCTCAGGGGCATTCGTCTCTCCGTCATAGCTCCATTACCAATTCCCGTTCCTCCTCTCATCCACTGATACCTTTCCTTTCATTCTCCTTTCCTCGGACTGTTATTTCCACTCATTCTTACGGAAACCTTTTCGTAAATTCTCCTTGTCCACGAGGGCCATTCGTAAACCCAGGAAAGGTCTGCCTTCTCTTTGTGCAGGTAGCAATGCGATTTCCTGACAAATTGACTCTTTCTAAAGCGACCGTTTTTTTCCTTTGTTTCAACGGGTGGAGGGCAAACAAACTGAATGTAGCTGGAATGTACCTCTCCCATTGACAATGCTATTGCAGATACAATTTGAAGAAAAATTAAACCAATTAAAGTGAGTCTATAAACATCCATTATGATGATTGTAGGTACATTAATTCTATAATCAATCTAGATACTAGGAGTGATAAATAAATGAATTTCGTTAATGTTTAGCAATGAATTCGAATGGCAATTAACGTCAATACTAATTCAAACAATTAACATATGAATTTAAGGAGAGATAAAGGATTGATACTATCAACTTTCCTCTGCAATTAATAATTTTAAAAGCTGAATACATATTGTAAACACATGAAAATAGAGTCCATAGAATATGAACACTTCATTCATAAAGAATACTAGATTTGAGTAATAGATTTGCTAAGGAAAGTGATCTATCGAAGTTTTAATTTTTCATTGAATATTTTAAAGTCTAAGCTAAAAAGCTTAATAACAGAAAAAAATCATTATTTATTAACTCATATGAATTACTGTTCATAATCCATATCACTATTGAAACTATCTCTCCCAAATAATAATGGAAATTGTGCATCAGGATGAATTCTAAAGCATTTAATTTCAAAGTTAGTGAATTAATTCCCAAAAATCGCGATTTATCGGCACAAATTAGTTCTATGAACTACTAAAAGCGTTTCCCAACTCTTAATTACCATCGATAGCTTTATTGGCCAATAAATGTCACACATAAATCCTCCTAATTAAATCCAAACATTTAAATTTCGAACAACCGCCTTTGTGACATTTTCTTCTTCGGGACAAATTGTCACGAGCGGTTCTCGGCAGCCATTAAAGTCGAACTCAAAGCCTTATTAACATTCCCACCACACAGGAATGAGATCCTCCCCTTAATCCCCCCGCAGTCCTTCCACACCCATTTCTTTGACAACGCCCTTCTACGTCTTTTCACCGAGACGTAATTCAATTTCCTAGCCCGCCTCTGCACATCAACCCAGCTGCCCTTTGCCACCCCAATCTTCCCCGTCTCTTATAAGCCCATCCCTATTTCGTCCACCCCATCCGTAGCTTTAATTCTCACAATGGAAGTACGCGATTGACAGCTTCCTTGAGTGCGATACGACCTATGGGAGCCCCAGACGCTTGTCCAAGATCGTCTCGGACAATTTCTCATTTATAGAACGGTTACCTTAGTTACGTATCGTTTTTACCTCGCGGGAGTCATTGCTCAAGGTCGTGGAATGTTCTGTGGAGATGTGATTAGTTCAATTCCCGCTCATTATGCGACGACTGTTCTATACGAATACATAGACGTTTCCTACAACTAGGTCGGCTCTGAGAATGTTTTAGTCGTCAGTATGCATAAAGCCAGCTGGTCGTTAAGGAAATAAATTTTACGTGAACTTGAGCTGTTAGTTCAAGCTGAAATCTATCGTCTTTAGCTAGGAGATTATACTATCTATAATATCTATCTTTTCATCGATCGATTTTAAGTAGAACCTCATTCATCCTGATTTTATTTTTCTTTCAAGTGAAAATTAAAGAAATAGTACAATATTCATGTTTTGATTCCTAAAGTTTAGATTCCCTTCCACAAAAACTTAACGATCAACAATGTTACCGATGGTAGGTGCTAAGTAAGTAGGCATATTTTTCGGATACTAATGAGAGAACTCACTCATTCACTCATTTAGTTATAGGGCAATGGAATACCATCTGAATAATGACTGAGAGGTAGTGAATAAACGAGAAATTTTAAAGTGTTAGTGTTTTGCGAGAGATGATTGAAGTACGCAGAGTTTCATGTTTTAGGAGCTCCTGTTTATGATCCTAATTTGCAGTTAAATTGATTTGCGAATCGAACTTGTTCCGAACTATAGTACAGTAAACATGTCAGCGAGGGAAGATCAATTGCAATTCGTGTCTAACGGATTTCATAACATCCAATCCTCATACATGCGAAGGGATATTTCGAAGGCTGTTTTGATCTTAGTAATGAATTAGCATTCTGGAGTTGCTCTCACAATTTTTCTTAGCAACTATCCGACATACGTGTCCTAGAAAGAGGTTCAACGAACTCGAAATATTGCAGAAACAAAGTTATGCGCAATTTGAGGCGGGGTTTGGAATTGAAATGACGTATAAAGAGCATTTGCAGTATCCCATTTTCTTAATTAGCTCGTTAAATTCACCCAACGATTTTCAGACTGGCAATAACGGGTGGAATGTTTCCCTTTCTTAATCAAATTACCGAATGTGTTGAATATCATGAATTCCGATAGAAATTATCGATTGGAAAATAAGCGAATAATCACTTGAAATGTTTACCGTATCGGACATTTGTTCAATGCTACAGCAATGGGTAATCAGTAAGGGGAAATCTCACAAAGAAAGACAGACACGAATGAGTAGCATGGAATTGTAAATTGATATTTGTTATAGAGAATTGGAAAATGCTTGAGGACGATGTTGCATCGAGTATTGTTGATGATGATGTATTTATAATGGACAAGTATGTACATGAAAAATATTAAACGTGGTGAATACGCTCATGTATTTTGCTGGGAATGAAATATTGTAGGAAATGCATGAATATTTCTTAGGATATCTGCATTGATATTTCCTTATGACCCCAATCTTTCCTAGTCGTAGCTTTAAGTTTAGACTAAATGTCAAGGTAAATTTGCGGAAATCTTCGGCTATAATTTATATTGTGAAGAATATTTTATTCTTTCATGCTCAAACTGTCCTTTATTTACACCATATTTTCGTATAAGAAATGAACTAAATTTTTAATTTTTTTAAGGTTTTCAATTCACGTGGGATTTATATTCTCATCATACGAGAATCAAGAAAAATTAGCAATAACTCTTAAATCTCTATTCATATTTCAGATTAGATGGGTAAGATGGATCGTTTATTCTTTCCCAGCGCTTTGAACAAGATGAAGTAATTGTCTAACGGTAAACTCGAGTTAATGCTAAGATAGCGTGGTTGTTACAATCACATTTTCTCCTCATTTGTTACCAGCATGCTTCGGTACTAGAAAAAACAACGTTTATATATTCTCCTTTTCTAATTTGCATTATTTACGGTGTAATTACTTATAACTGTATCCTCTTAATCTATGTCTACAACTTCTGATGTCTTACTTGCAAAAGTTAAATGGTGACTCCTTTCTCAAACGATTAATCAATGTAAAGCCGCCGCACTTAGCTATTTCTCATTTTCTCTTGGAATGGATTGCTTTGGAAAACGTTTTAAAATTTTCAGTAGGAGCGAAATATCAAATAAATAGTAGGTGTTATTTACATATATTTGGGTTCGTGTTTTTGCACTTATTATAGTCATTAAGCTTAAAAATTATGCATCGTACTTCTCTCTCCTTAATTAAAGTATTCCTATTAAAATAGGAGGTGAAAAAATTCAATATTTCAATTTAATTTTCAATGTAAAAAATTCATAATTTCATAAATTTTTTCTTCAGATACAACCTGTTTCAGCTCAGATCTTTCGTCATTAAGTGCTGACGTCAAAAATGAAAAACAAATAGTAATAGGGAATTTAGGATATTTTTTCACTCTTATCTTAGTGATGTGTCTTTTTGAAGTAGTTATAATCATCAGAAAATATTCACTGATTGAAAACTCAATACAATTCGACTCTATGACGATAAAAATATTCCATAGCCTAATCCGTACCATATAATTCCAGAAGTGGCTTAGAATCTCAACGAATTTCACCAAATAAGTCTTCATGAAACACGAATAATTTCCTCAGTCAACTCAATTATTAAAAAAAGAGATTTTTTTGGAGAAAAGCTTTCATCAACAAAATTTTTCAACTGAAAACTTGGGTACACGAGCACCGTTTGTGAATCGACGAGGCGGAATGAACGTTTAAATACTCATAAAACTGTTTGTCTAATTGCGGAAGTCGTTAGCTGTTCGTCCCATGATTAGAGACCCTTTCTTCCCCTCTTATTAAAAGGCGTGCTGAATGGAATAGTTGGAGAAGAAACGGAAG
The DNA here is from genome assembly GCA_020796165.1 of Pantala flavescens. NCBI lineage: Eukaryota > Metazoa > Arthropoda > Insecta > Odonata > Libellulidae > Pantala > Pantala flavescens. Next base: position 12,659,992 of record CM036879.1, on the reverse strand, counting down.
CTGAAAGTTGCTAATGAAAATAACCGGTGGCTGCAAAAGATTAATCATCCGACAATAAATGATTCGTGGGAGAGGAAATTATTATTCACTGGAAAATGCTTATGAATTCAGTTAGTTAATAAAAGAGTAGTCAATCTTGAAAATGAAAATCGACTTCTGTTTTTGTGGTGATGATTGTGAGCAATGCATATACATGTACAATACGGCATACCTGGTAGGCAAGTTGGAGACCTGGGTTCAAGTCCTTGTTAAGTCACCATTATTTACTTCTGTTTAACATTGTGAAACAGTGGCACGCTATCTCGTACATAAGTACATAACCCATCCTTCCTTTTTTTATGGAATTTGAGATTAAAATGTATAAGGAAGAGATTCAAGAAGGTAAATATACATCTAGAGGAATATGATTGAGTGAAGAGCGGTGTTGGTCAGTTGAGACATGCAAGGCTCTGGTGTAGACCTTTTGGAAGGCCTCTCTGGCAAAGAAAGATGAATGAGAATGAAAGAGCAGTGAAATAGGAAGATCCAAGGATTAGGAAGACGTAGGAGGAAAAGAAAGACGATGACACAAAAGGGACGTAGTTTTTCTGAAAACAATGCAGGGAACTCTCATTCACTTCCACGTCCCAAAAGAGTTTCTGGCCACTCATTAGTGACCACCAGTCCTTGCTCACACTCTGCCCTATTACCTCCCTTAAACCCTCTCTCCCTTTAGCCCGCAGTCATTCATTTCCTAGGATGCCACCCACCTTTCCCTCGTTCCCATGGGTGTCTCTTTCTTCTCCTTTTTTTTCGGCACTTGAAATTTCTAAAGTGGCCCTCGCGGAATAGGGGTGGTTAGGTATAACATGCTCTTTCCCTAAAGCAATCCAATTAATCCTGTTCCCGTGCCTACCGCCATTCCTTCTTCATCACTCTCTCTCTTAAAATTTTCCTCTCGAATACTTCCTTTTTTCAATTTTGACTTTCAGCTATTAAGTTGACCCGAGGTGAAATTAGTAGGGAGTGGATTTCTGTATAAGAAGGTGGACGGTATAGGTATTCGTCCATCATTATCTTTCGAACGGAATCTTCAAATTGGGTTTTAAGAAGAAGTTAAAGAGCACAATTACATTTCAATTGAAGTAATAAAATTATTTCCCTAAAGATTGATCCAATACTTTGGATTTTTTTACGATAGTTAAAGAAAATTAGTTTTTATATTGTTTTTCAGGTTTCTAATTATTTGGTCATTACGAAAGTTGAATTTATTTTAGCTAATTCAATTTTATCGAAATTAAGTGTGCAATTTAATATCATCATTCTATGAATACACTCTTGTCTGTGTGTATATTTACTATAAAATTCCCGTATATCAAAATATAAATAGTCTTTTTTTGAATACAGTTTAACATGTCACCTTATACTCTGCGATGATTTTCTAGGAAATTTTAGATATAATATTATCCTGCAGGATTAAATATGCCTTAAGGCTGAGGAAGGATTTATTATAAAGTCGGAAAATGGAAAATGTACTATTTTAGTAACTGTATGATTAAAATGTCTGGTGTTCTGTGAAACCAAGCACATTCAATTAGTATGCTTGGGGAATTTACACAAAAGAAGAAAATTTATATGTATGATTGTTAAGATAATTGATAAAGTCTTGTTTGAAAGATACAGATTTTTTCGAAAACATATATTTGATGAAAATTTTGGTCAATTTATGGACTTCTTGCTATTTTTTTAAAATCCCATTTCCTCAGAATAATAAATCCATGAGTGAAAGTGTTGCAAAAATAGGATCCTGAAAGTTTTGAACTATTTTAAAATGCATGAATCTTATCTTCTTCAAATACCATCATACCGAGATATGAATTTTAGAATAGTTAAATTTTGAATGCATGTAATTTAGTAACTCTTCGAAGTTTTGATCAAAGTGACCCTTCCTTTCTTTGATAAAAAAGGGTGATGTATTTCGGCGCTTTTAAAATGTCACCTGCATGTAGGAATACTATGCATGACGTGTACTATATTATTTTAACATACATTATTGAAAATGTGGTTCGCCAAAACATTTCTATTGTTTTCGTTTCATTTTAAGGTATAATTGATTTTTAGCAATTACATCGTAATAAATATTTATTTCTACATAAGAGGTATTCGAAGCTAATAAAATTGATCATATAGATAATTTGTTGAAACATCGTAGGAAATAAATTGTATTTTTTTATAGGAAACGTAAGCATAACTTATATGGTATACGAGAATTATTTTATAAGCTATCCTTAGCCCAATATAAATCAATTTTTGGAAAATGTAACTTTTTATTCCATACAAAAATAGTCTTTGTTAATTATATAGTCCATAGAAAACGATATTAAAAGGCTTTACAAGTGTTATAAATTGATCGAGTTGATTCAAAGGTAGTAGAGTAATAAAAAATTACCATGTGCCGTCGTTTTTACTGAACCAAAAGAATCAGATTGCTTGAGGTGAACCGACTGTGGATTAAAAGCAATTGTATCTTAAAGAGCCGAATAAAATGTCCATGAATAAGTATTCCTCTAATTAAAACCGACAAAGCCATTATGAAACCACTCGTTCGTGCTTGTAATTCTATTCCCTTTCAATAAGCGATGAAAGGAATTCTAAAATCGAAAGGGTTCGAGAAATCATTTCCCATTTATTTCATTTAAAACTTTTCCGCTGAAAGGAGAAGCTACTCACTATTTCGCTATTTCGATTTCAGCCTCTCCACGTGTAGCGAAAAGGGAGAGAATTTCGAACATCTCTTCATTTTTCTTTCTCCCATTCCTCGATAAATCAATTTAAGCCCTCCCATTTCCAATTCCTTAATACACTCCCTTTAGACGCTCTCGAGGGGGTTAATTTTCTGCTAAGCCATTGCCATTTTGTGTCGCTGCTATCGCTCTTCCTCACGCAGCTTCTTCTTTCTTCGCTTTTCCCTCTTTTTTCGTCTATTCGTATTCCCTCCTTGCGGGAAAGGCCTCCTAGTGCTAATATCCCTCCCTTTTACCCTAATCAATTGAGAGAGGCTATTCTTCCGAATCCGCCTTAAGATGGGATCGTGTGTGCTGCGGGGGAAAGCATACTATCCTAGGGGCGATTCGGGGGTAAATTAGAAGCGTGCAAACGGAGGGAGGAAGTCATCGTGTCGCAGAGATTGGATGAGGGTATGTTGCGGAGGAGGCGTTGTTTCAAGGGAGGATGGCACTTTCGATACCGTTGGTAGGGGGTCGTCTTGCCTCCCTCCCCCTTCCACGCTGTTGGGTGGAATATACATGAAGGGAGGGAGTTCGGTGAGAGTAGAATGATGCTCCCCGCCCTCGACGTTAACTTGAAGGGCCTTTTCTTACTCTGAATTTCATTCAATTTCTGCCGTTTATTTTATTTGCGGCACAACGGAAATGAGGGTACGGTTTAGCGTCTGAGTGGCAGGATCAATGTGTGGGTGATTTCAGACCCCATCAATGCGGAGAGAGGAACGTTTTCATTTAAATATTAGTCTCGGGAATTTGAAAAGGGAGGAAAATGTCTTACTTTCTCCGAGTGAGGAGTATCAATGCCCCAGTATGCCCCATGAGAAAGGTTCGTTTTTTTGGATTACGTAGAGTTTTCTTGCAATGATTTCGATACTCCTTATTTTATTCTTGATGATGTTGAATTCGTATTCGAGGTTAAAAGCAAGTTTGCAGTTGAAACTAAGATCCTATTTGAATAACTTACTGAACATCTTGTTATAAAAAATACATCCATCTGAATTAAATTTTCCTCTCTCAACACTCATAGACATTGATGATTTATTAAAAATGGGCAATTCTACAAGTTAAATGTTCCATTATTAAAGAATGAGTAAAATTTTTGAAACGGCCATATAGTTTTTTCTAAACTTGAACTGCTATTATACGTCTATCGTTGTTATTATTCATTTCTGATCTTTTAGTTCTTCTTGAAGTATTTAAAAATAGTTAGTTGAGGTAATTTCATAAGTTTCATTGATAATACGCAGCGTATAGGCATCAATATGTTCTGAAGTTGCACATCACACTAGAAGATAAAGTTGAGAAACCATAAGTTGAACTTTTGCTGGAGAAAATATTTATACGTATGCTCATAAACCGATAAAGACATTGAAATTCCAAAATTTCCATCATTTCTCCTTTATCCTTATACCTCCTTTCGCAAATAAAGATCGTGTTATTAATAGCTCCAAGAAAAAATTTTCGCCATTTCCCGAATAGAGCGCTACCAAAAGCCAAAACCTCTCTCAAAATATAGCAATAGATCCAGTCGTCTTTCTTCTCATGAAAATCGAGAGATTACTTCTGAGGTACCTTTCAGAGAAAAACGTAATAGCTGCCGTATGAAAACACATAAATACAGCGTTGGAGCTTCTCGTGGGCGTCCTTCCATAAGTGAAAATACGCTTCTGGTAGCGCTGTTTGCTAGAGCGCGTCTATTTTATGCGAGGTGAATTCATTTCTTTTATACGTGCAGCTGATATATTGCTGGTGCGGTTAAAAAATCGTTTCATGGACGATTGCCAATGCGAAGGACGATATGGCAAAGAAGAGAGCGGTAAGTTTTTCACTCGTAATGTTTTCATTCTAATTGCATACGTATCCCGCATCAATCGTTCGACCATGAAAACGGCATAAGTTTTTGCGATGTCTCATAAATATTTATGATCCTCTCTCTGAGTGGAGGGAATTCTATTGAAAATACCGATGCAATCCTTGTAAACCTTTTGCAAGACTCGGAGGGAGCAGTAAATCTCTCGTTGAATTATCCCCGAGATAAACGTCCCCTTCAATTCTTCAAAGGCGTTCCCTTTCGATAATAATGCGTCTCGAAGAGATATATATGTATAAAGTCGTGCTGCATCGAAACGTAAGATCGCTTTTAACGTACGTAGACCCGAATCGAGGCCATGGAAACGTATAAGATGAATAAAGGAAAAGGGATAAGAAGAATGTACAATTCGTGATGAAACTAAAAGACGAAAAAAAGTATAGGGAATGCGAAAAGGGAATCCGATGCCACCTACGCCATTGTAACCTTGACTTTAGCCCGGAAGCCTTTAGCTTCAAATCCCTCTTCCATTTTCCTCCACAAGGATATTTACACATTCTTTTCGTTCTGCTGTCCTCTCTCTCCTTCCTTTCCCAACATCCTTATCGCCTTCCTTCACTCACACCCCCCGAAAATCTCCCTTGCATCAGTTTCTCAAAATGACATCGCCGCAAACGTCGCTAGTGTCGCCTGAGGGAATCTAAACTATTCCGTTCCCTTTCCCAACTGCCGCCGTTTTCCTTCGACCCCTTCAGGCATCTCGTTCTAAACACCCCCTACGATGCTCCGTCTGTTTTCTCACTCCTTAAAAAACACTACTCGGAGAGGGCTGACGTTTAACCCGTTCTGAATTATGCAAGTTAACCTTTAAGTATCGGGTAATCCTTATTTTTCGCCCTGACGTCACTCGGGCTGTTGTTGAGTTGCGTTTACAGATGAGGACAAAAGGGTCAGGTAAAGTTGCGGGAAGGTCACGGATGAGGGAGTCGCCGATGAAAGAGAGCGAAAGAAAAAGGGAATATTACATAAATGCCTTAGAATGCTTCTCTTCTAATTTAGAGCTGTGACTGCGATTACGGATTTATAAGTTGGAACGGGTGTGAAGTTAACTGAGTGTTTTTTGAGCAATGTACGGTTGGATTATTATTGTTTTTTCCTATAAGTGGATATAACGTGTTGGAAAAAGAATTAAAACATTCACTCACACTCACTTAAAAATGAAGTTTAAACTTGGAATACACGATCATATACATCAAAAACGTACTTCAATTCAAGGTAAGTTTTTGATAAAATTATAGGTTTGAATGCTCAAAAAGAACGGGTGTTTTTGAAAAAAATTTAGATCAATAATAAATAAGCTCTGATCTTAAATATCCTTTGTCAATACCTAGTCGAATTGCTTTACTGATTTTTCAGATTATTTATATTTAAATTTCAATGAAAGCCTAAAATATCTTAAAAAAATATTACTTATCTTTTCATTGCGATACTTTCCCAATATTATTGACCTCATGAAAGAATTCTAAGTTGATTTTGTTAACAATAGTTAATTGATTTGGATTCAGTTTTCCTGCTCGATTTTATTTCGCACATGTTTTAGGAATATCTTATTTTGAGATTGCCTCTGTTCTATCTTAACCTGGCTAATGATGAAACCGTTTTGTATGTCTCCAGAAATTAGATCAAGAGGATGCGTTATCCTACCTTTTTCTGTTTTTTATACCTACTGCATCCTTCAAGTATTACCAAAGCTCTTTTTTTCGTATTCCCGAAGCATTCTATTGAGCATCTTTCATGCACGTTCCTCCACGATCATTCATTTCCTTAGCAAATTCTCAATCAGTGAATTTTAAAACTAAAATCCTATCTTTATCTTTTGGGAATAGTGAAGCGATGCAGAGATGGAATAAATTTATTGCCTCAAACTAGGTCATTACTCGCTTCATTGAATCCCAGATAATCTGCCACCACAAATCCTTGAAAACTGCCGGAAACTGCTGGAATAAATTCAGCGAGATTACGCTAATTTTAAAGAAGATTTTCGTGCGATTTTTGATCCATTATTCATTACGCCTTCAAATGGAAAACTTTCTTTCCCTTGCGAATTGTGCAATAAACGCTTTTGCACGGAACGAAGTCTTTTTTCCTTCAAATATGTACGCGCCTTAGCTGATGGTACACGGCTTATACGCCGCGAATCCGATTAATGAAACTTCTGAAGGATGGTTGGCCGAAGAAGAAATAATTCGCTCGTTAAAAAAGTCTGAGTTTCACACCACCTTGGTCTTGATAACTTTCCCTTTGAACGCAAACTATTGATGGCAGGAGCAACCGAGTGTTCGCAAGTCGTGTTGAGATCGGTGGTTGCTTTACTCTTGGGACCTCGCTTCCTTATGGTTAGGTGTTCTTATTCACTTACATCCTCGGGAGATATTTCGCACCTATTCCGTAATCTAAGCAATTAGTTCATAGTGGTATTAAGAGTTATAGAATATATTAAGGTGATTGGGAATAGATAAGAAATATGCGCTGAAATATAATCAAAATTACATTAGTTGAAAGATTTTCAAGAGATTATTTATTAATTTTGAAATTGAAGTTTAATTTGATAAAAATTTCTTCCACGTAAGCATTATTTTTTTCGATAAAATATTCGGTCCAAGGTAGAAGATCCTACATAAGCAGCTTTGATTTTTTCTATCTGAATAAGTTCTTTCTGCTTTCCAAAAAGGTTATCTACCTTTGTAAAATATAGGCCCCGTATGGCCATGGGGAAAGCGCGTTCTCCCCCTGGTGAAAGTTGTCCCTGGTTCGATTTCCGGTGGGAACAGTGACGTAGACATAGCACTGAGAATAAATTGCAGATCTCCTGAGGTAATAGGTAACAGATGTTGGTCTATAAATTCTGAAAAAGTCCTGCGGCTTCAAATACACTAACTGGTCGACGGATAGATTTTTAGGATTCGAGAAAATCACGGTTACAACTTGAGCCTAATAAAGTGCCTTACGGACGTTCATTCTTGAATATATTAACTACAAAGTATCATTTTATTCCAAAAGAATAACTCAATTGTAACATTGCTTGTAAAAATCTCCCATAGCATAGTTCATGCATATTGAACAGCTCTTGAGTGAGAGGTGCAATTACTTGATGTAATACAGCTAATGGAATGGCATAAGAGAATTCACGCACCAGCAATACGCCTCAAGATTCAAATCCTCTGGTGAGATGATTCTTTAATGACTAAGTCTATCCCAGCCTCCAATCCCCGGAAATACCCCTAGATTAACTACAATCCTGGGAATTGAACCCTAACCACCTACGTGGCTCTTAAGTGTCCTAACCACAGAACCATCAAGATGAGGAATATTAATAAAGCGATTGAGAAAAAGTAATATTTCATAGAAATGAACATAATTAAAGTCTATTGAACACAGTTATCTCAATATTCTATCTCTATCAATATTGTAATAATAGATTTCAAATGTTGAAAAGAGGTGGCAAACCGTTGATAGTTATAATAGCTAAGATGTGTTGGTTAGGTATTTAACACCTGAGGTGTATTTGAATCCTCACATACAACAAAGATTTTATAGTCATGGAGCAGGTGTTTGTAAAGTTTAGATGTCCTCTCCACTCATTCTGTGAGAGATCAGGATGTTGTGAAACTTTTCGTTGTCTAGAGCGAAGAAGATTATAGTCGTTACGTTACCCGGGAAACGATGTTGTACCGAACGTAAAATCATCTGAGTTAATGAGTTTTTCAAGAAAAATTCTTCCATCGATTTCGGATTAATTTTTTGAATACGTCTTAGCAGTCGATGAAAGTGGAAGGGTTAAACTCTGCTGAAATACGCCGATTGCCATCGCAGCGAAATTTGGATTCCTCTTTGATCTTCAAAAGCTTCTGCGAGTGCCTTGGAAGATAAAAAAAAATAAAGAAGGGCAAATCGTTCCCTCTGATTGTTACGCCTCTTTGCCCTCTCTGCAACTATGCATACAGAATCCGGGGAAACGTAAGCTGTTCTAACGCTCCCAAACCTTTGTAATGGAGGTTAATTGTTAGCCTACTTGCTTTCCCATTGCATGTTCAACTCGTCTCCTTTCTCAATTGCAGCTCTTTCCCTTTGAATCTCTTATTTCCATTTCGATCTTGGATTAATCCGCTAAAAATTGCCATCTCTTTCTACTCTTTGACCAGCTATACGACCCTTTTAATTCAACGACGAAAGAATTGCTTTTCTGCGTATGCTTGTAAATGTTTCTTTGGTAACAAGTAGTCAACAATTATAATTCTGCGTAGCAACGTGTTTTAATCGGAATACAAATGCTGAATATATCCTTTCAGTTTTCACTAGTAGATAAATGGTTTCAGAAACAAAAATTCTTTCCTTTATTTGGCTTTGCTTCTTTTGAAACAGCTTCAGAAGGTTTCTTTGGCAGTAATATATTAAATTTTTAGAACCGTTTTATGGTTATTTATAAAATGAACTTCGCAATTCTTCAATAAATGTATGAATATAAATCTTACGCTTCTCATAACGAAGGGTTAAAGCTTCTTCAAAACGATTTCTTTCATGTTTTACGAATGCCCCTAATCTTGCCATTATTTGTCTGCTTTACCGGGGAAAGGCACTATCGACAGGCCGGGCTTTCACCAAATTTGTATTCCTCATCGTCATTATTCATTCCACTTCATACGTGACGCCCAGGCGTCGTTAATACCAAAACGTTCCCACATATTTTTTGGATGTTCACGCACTCCATCCACCACTCAACCCGAAGCCATTAACTTTTTTACTTACGCTCCGGTTGAGACGCGGTTTTATTGCTCAGTCATCCTCGGGAAGGAATCTTTTGGGAAACATTCCCTTCTCTTCCTGTCCTTTCATCTGATACGCGGAAAAAAAGATAACCAATTCGGTCCCATGTGTTGGGAGGAATCAATATAGCCATGGTGTTTTGTATCAGCAACTACATATAGCTTCACTCTCACTTCGCGATATACGTACGTTCAAATATGTATGTGACGAACTTTCCTCGTTGTCGCTAAAATTACGCGTGAGCGTTTGTTTACAAACAGAAGGTGCGTATTTATGGAAGCCGATTGCGTGTTTGTGAGTTTGATAAGCGGTCGCTTTTGAAGTTATGCGTGTTTGGGTGAAAGGATTTATCTACTCCAATCATTGCGATTCAGAATTTCGAGAATGATGATGATTTCCCTATCTCTTGTACAGTGTTACCTTTTTAATGATATCGATAACGAAACCGGGTTTTTTAAATAATATTCACGTATCTCGGTCACCATGGATACGTTTATATTACTTCATCCGTTCGATTGAAAGCACCTCACCTCCACTTTGTGTCGCCAACATACATAAAGAGACCAATCTTCATTTCCATCCCCTCACTAACCTCAGGGCTCCAGAAGGAGTTTTCGGGAGATGCCCAAAGGGAAGGGAAAGTAAAACGGGGAAGAGGCTGTTGGCTCAGAAAGCCGCGGGCAGAAGGAGAAGTTATGGGGAGATTCTGCTCCTTAGAAGGCGGTGCACATAGTCCTTTTGGTGCACGGTGTACGTTCTCAAGATTTACCGAGATTCGAAATATCGCTCTTCCATTTTGCAGCCCTCTCTATCTCTCTTCTTCTTTTTTCACCTCAAAGGCTTCAATCCCTCACCATCTTTGTCCCCCGTATGTTCTTAAGATCTTCTTGCGATGTGTCCTTCGTGCTCTTTTGGAGGAGCAGTTGTTTTTGGCAAGTCCTCTACTCCACTCGGCCTTAGCCTTTTGGGACGTCATTAAAAGATCTGGTTCAGTCTAAAGGAACGCTTGGATGAGGCGATCTATTTCTGGGCTTTCATCTTTAAAAAAATTCAACTACGTTACATATTCCACAAACGAAATTTATGTGGCTAATGCTGATCAAAGAAGTAAACTATTTGGTTTCATTTTGTTGCAAGAACTATCTCATTATCTCAAAGAAGTAGATGTTAAAAAATGATGATTATGAACTTCAACTTTGGGATTCCTAAAAGTCGGTCAATTAACAGTATAAGTTTCTAATATACCTTTAATTTTTACTACGAATATATAATACCCTTGTTTGTATGAAGGTATCTCTCTGCAGGGAATCTAAAAGTACATCAAATTAATTCAAAGCTTTGCATTAAAGGATAAAGCTATTCGTGATAGTTAAAAGTAAATGTAGGATCCACATCGGTGTTTCACAACATTATTTTCCTGGAAACACCGTTGCATAATAAAACGATTGAAACCATTTGAAAAATTGATTGCGCTAATCCGTGTATTAAATACGCATCTCCAAAAGGCTTTTATATCATTAGCTATTTACATTGTTTGTTAGCACCAGTTCACTTCAATAGATAATGGACTAATACTCTTTGTCATTCAAATGTTTCTTCTATTAATTCGGGTAGAAATGCAAAGAAACATATTACAGATCAAGGGCAATGAAAAAGAGAATCATACATAAAGGGCATATATTAATATGTATGAATAAAGAATAGATTTATCGGATTAAAGTTTCCCAATAAATAACACCATACTTTTCGTTTATCTTGGATTTAAAAGAGGATTTATAAGTACTGTTTCCAGAATCAATCCATTACAATTTTTTACTACAGTCAATTATAAATTGAGCGAAATATATTTCATGTACATTCTACTCTTCCTTTACATTACTATTGCAAAAAATGAAATCCATCCAAACTCCGTTAACGAAGACCGATTCTCTTCAAAACTCGTACCCATAAAATGACTTTCATCCATCATTGCCCTTTGGCATTAACGCCCCGGAATGTTTCCTCATAAAGCTCCAGAATTAATTTCTCTCATTTCGAATACGAACAGAGAGTATCGCTAATTTTTCAAGACGCAGCATTAATCCGCGATGAATTCTGTTATCAAAAGTTGGGAGTGGAGATTTGTTTCTTCCACTTCCCTGATAAATTAGAAAATTTCCCTCCAAAGTTTTAATTCTTCGAGCTCGAAAACTTACACAGTTTTCCCGACAAACTAATCCGAACACGATGGGCCGCAGCTATGACTGGGAATTAATTCGGACGAAATAAATTTCCCTTTCTTCTCCGGGAACTTGGGGAAAACTTGGACTTTCTCTACCTATCACCTTCGATTAGCGTCCGATCACAGCCAAGGAGTTTTAAAGTCGCTTTTATCTCCCATCCAACTCCAACTGACTTAGGTCTTTCCGTTACAGTCCAATTCCCACCGATTCCTTCTTTATCTACCGCCCATTATAATCTTCCTTGATTACCCTCTTTCAAAATTTTCAAAATTCCCGTGGGATGAGGGAAAATCCCTGGTCGGATTGGACGGAGATGAGAACGCGGTAAAGATAAGCTCCCTCAAGTTGCCCACCTTATCGGTTTTCCCCTCGTCCCGAACGCTACACTTTCTATTTTGCATCTCCCCCAAATTCCTTTAAGGTGTTCGCCTTTTTGTCGCTGTAGCTGGTTCGAATACGAAATTTTAGTTTATTTTTAAGAGCGCGCCATGGGTTTTATCTAAAACTGATTTTTTTTCTCTGGGGATATTCGTTTCCTTTCGTGGATTATTGGGCACCCGATAGATTTTCAATTTATTGAAAATGCTTCAGAGATGTGGAGTTTCTGTAATGGTACCACTTTACGTAATTTAATAAAATATTTTCGCAGTGCTGTAAAGGTCAGTGTCACACTACTTTTATCCCTGTAGTATTCATAGCACGGAATTACGCCCAAGCTGTTTAGTTGCTTTAATATGAGTCAGTGCTAAGACATTTTCCCAGTTGAATTATTTAAATTCATTTGCCGAAGTATAAAAGAAACTGATTTTTCATATTGATTTTTTGTCGAACTCGCGTCAAACTTTGAATTCACCACATTAAAGTCCATTAAATTCTTTTTATAGAAGTTTTCAAGTTTCTGATGTATGGAACCCAAGTATGAAAGTTTTAGGAAATTTTATGAATGATCTTTCACACATTACGAGGAACGCAAGGAGAATTGAACGAATTTTGAAATACGGTAAAAGGTGGCTTCGGTGGAAGAATTTTATGTCAAGGCAACTTTTATTAAAATTTTTACATGAAAATGAATTCAAACGATTATAAAAATAACTTTGAGACTAATATATTTCACATATAGATATAAATGTACAAGGGATGGAAAGAGTATTTAAAGTATCTCGCTGATGAGGATCATTATATTTTTATTTGAATGAATACTAAATTATAATTATACATTATAACATCTATTCTGTGAAAATATTTTTCTATATAATAAACTTTTACTGTTAAACTTAAACTCTTTTACTTTTAAGAGAATGACATGTGAACGTTTAAGAATAAAAATTTTGATTATAAGTAACCCTTTTACTGCTATCGAAATTTTCCTAATCACTCTAATAGGAATAGATCCTCAATTGTTCAATCTTTTTTACTTGAGTTAACATTAAAATTCCTTGGTCACCACGTAACAGTTACCTAGTGACAGAAAAGAACCAAATAAATTACGTAACCTAATTAAAAACAACATAGAATACTCCGATATATACTAGTTGGAATATCTAACTAGACTTAGACATTTTCAGGCAGAAACTAATGGCACTTTATGGGTAGTAACTTCGGTTGAAACCCTGTGATTGCTGAACCAAGAATCAAGTATCAAGTATCATCTCAGTCCGTGAACCACTTTGACTCTGACTCAAGTTCTCCAAAGAGCCTTCATAGTTCCTCATTAAACAGATATGTCTCCAAGTAGTTTGAGCCACTAGAAAATAGAGCACGTCTATGTACATGGATATCTAACCATTCCACTGACAATGAGTCCGGTCTTTTGGTCTGCTCTTCGAAGTTAATTGTCCGCGATCATTCACCAGTTGCGTGTAAAGGACATAGTGAAATACTGTTAAAACTTTGGTTCCCTATTATTATAAATGTGCCTAAATGGACAATTACCAATTTAGATATATTAAGGGATAAATGTTCGATTTCTATCAATAACGTTGATAATAATTCATAAAATCTAAATTCGTCGACGAGAATGAGTCATTAGCAAACTAAAATTAACAACTGGCAACTAAAATCATGCCAGAATGGGAAAGATAACTGAAAACTGGACAACTTTGGGAATAAATCGATTTATTGATTTTTGTCTACGTTGATAACCAGTAATCCACTTAAAACAATATCTTTATTCTATCCTCCAATGATTAAAGGTGGATATAAAAATGGGAAATAAAATCGAAATTAAGATAAGGAAATATTAAAGCAGTCAAATTGATTGATTTTAATTAACCATACTACGTGATGTATTAAAAGATAGTTCGTAGACATCACATTTGATGTGAAAATAACTTATCTTTATTTTATTGCGATGTTAATTTACCAACTTAGAAACTAAACAATGGACTTCATATGTATTGGACGATATTTCTCACAACAATAAGACAGCAACATATTTTTGGTTGTTAAGACATCTAATACAAATTATAAATAATAATAACATAAGAGAAATTAATATTTCAAAATTTTGTTATTATTTTACTTATAATCGAATATTATTTTATCTTTTGGATATTACGTGGAGATATCAGAATTTTATTAATTACCTAACGTCAAGGCTTTAAAAGCTTTAATAATTTTTCTAATAATTTTCACAGGTGAGCGTAATAGCAATAATCGAGTAAAAAAAAGAACGGCGAGTCATACACCCACGGTTTTTTCCTCAACTACGCAAATCTCGGCTTTAATCAATTAAGTGAGGCGATGGAAAATCACGCATCGATGACTTCCGGTGGAGAGATCAGCGCTACTTATCGTTGATGGATGATCTTAAAAAAAAAGGCGAAACATAAAAAGGAAGGAAACCTTCCGGTGCATTTCGGGGACAAGGAGTCTAATGCCGAAGGCGAAGATAGGAGAGGGGTTTACTCATCAATTTTCGGGCCATTCATTAAAAATGTTGACGTTTTAATCACATAATTCCAAAGCACGGAAGATATATAGTGTGGAAAGAGAAAGGAGGAAACATGATCAATGGAAAAATGAGAGGGAAGATTTCGAGGAAGTGGGAATAATTGGAAGGCAGGAGATGAGGAATGAGTTTTCGATCAATAACGATAGAAAATATAGAATGTGCGTGTCAAAATTGATTAAATTTCCGTTATTATTTTTTGTATTTTTTTTCATCCCTGATTTTTTCGTCTTTTCATTTGGTTCGATCGGCTAGTTATACTTTCTATAAGGGTGGGAACTTACCATGAATGAGTACCTATGAATTACCCTTTCCTTATCTAAAGAAGAGTAGGATCATTCAGTTTTTTATTTATGAACTGGCTCAAATTACCTTTGATGGTTATGATATGATTACCTTTCTTCATCGTTCTTGAAAAAAATATTTAAAGCTTAATATAATATTTAATGAATGGATTCGAAAATAATTATATTAAATCTTCCCAATCATATTATTAAGATAATAAAATTTGATATTACTTAAATATACAAACTTGAAGTTTTAGGTCTTAAGGTCTTGCATATTTTAATTTTCTCATTGTAATATAAACCTTTTCATATTAAATTTTCATCGCTGAGAATAGTTCTTAAAGTCAATTAGTGAAGTTGCCCAAAAACTCTAAATATTTAACGCGAAATTATAAAGATAAATATGATTTACACTTTATATAGGTATTAGTACAGAATAAAGGAACGTGTATAAGGAATCATATCTTAGCCACTACACAGACAATTTTTAAGCACGATTTATAACTGTATAGAATTGAATTGTCAGTGAGCGAATGCTTTAACTGTCTAGTCTTTCAATACCATGCACAATTGGTAATGTAAAAATACGTTTTTTATTTAGAAAGTCGATTTTTTTCCTCAAAGAAAATAAAACCTAACTTTCTCTGTGACACTATTTAAAGAATGCTTTCCCAAGGGAAGTGTAATTGTACTGCTTTAAAAATCAAAGAAATGGAAAAAACTCTTCATTTGTTATTGAGATGTTTTTTGAGTGAGATTAACAAAGGTTAAAAAAATCTCGGAAAGCGTTTATTGTTCTTAGGGAGAAACTGTTTCCTACCAAAAGAATGTTGTTATTTTATAATTTGATTAAATCATTTCCTTGGAACAGTAATTTCCATTATAAATTTACAAAGGGTTTCTTTGTTTTTCATGAAACTGTTCTCTGTAACGTATGCTACTTGTCTTTACGCACTGAAAATCCATTTAGTAAGGAAACCAATTTTCAAGGAAAAATAATTTTAGCAAATATTTAAAAAATGCTATTTTTTAAAGGAAAAACACAATGTAAAAAATGCGTGCTTTGACTTATTTCCTGCTAAAAGTGGTCTTTGTTAAAGTTGTTCATTACTGAGAATTCCCACGTTGATTTGCGAAGGCTTAAGTCATCAAAGATTTCCTAGAACGTTTGACTCATTAAGGATAAGTCGACGAAAATTCATTTCACTTTCTCTCGAAAGTTTTTTGAATAATACCTTTATCTACAAAAAGTTAATGACGATCTTTAGAAAAAAATACGCTCTCCTAAAGGCATTATTCTCTTATTGTCTAATTGTATAGGGTGAAAGTTTTAAAGATTTTCCCATGGACGCCCAAACATTCATTTCGATGTATGCCTAGTCGAAAGATATATAAATTTAGACTTATTGTATAATAGCACGTAATTCTAATATCATGAAAATAATAAAAGAGTTGAAATTATTTTAGCGGAAACCTATTTGAGCATTGTTTCCAATCCGTTCCAAACTCCCTATCATTACCATTTCATGCGGAAAACAATCACGTAACGTAGAAGATAAAACGTTACGGGGCATCTTTTTAAGGTGTTTCAATTTACATTATTAATATCCGCTCTCATTAACGTAGTAACGAAATGGATGTTTTCCCGTTCGTCGATAACAACCCCGACCGTGCTCTTCCAGCCATCGCTAGTCTATTTTTTCCATTGATATCCATTCCTTTTAGTTACTTAACATTAGCGGCCGACGTGTGTGGGTGTCCGAAACGGCGGCCATTAATCCTGAGGCAGGCGATAGTGCTGCCACTGATGGTCTCCTAATTAATTCCTCTGCAGTCTGGCAGGAAGGAACTCCGGGAGAGGGACGGGTGAAAAGGTGCACCGTGCATGGCGTATAATGGGAAGCGCAGGAGAGAGGGAAAAGGTAGAATCGAAAAAGAGAGAGAGATAAAGTGAGGTGTGCTTACGTCATAAGGTTGCTGGGGAAACTATTTACCCGACCCCATCCTTGTCTCTATGGATTACCGTGGATCCTCCGCAAACAGCGTTTTTTTTCCGACGAGTGAATTCGACGCTTTAGTTTGGTTATCGCCCTTCCCGGAGACCGGTAACCGTTTACCGTCCCTCTTTCCCTACGAGGGCCATCGAGGGCGTCTTAAGCGAATGAAAGAGGCGATAGTTCTCCGACGGTCACGTAGGCACGCAATCCTCTGGTTTTAAAAAAAAGGAGAACACCTCTTTAAATTCCTACTGCTCCCACCGCCCGTTCGACTCCTCCTCAGCCCTCTTCCGTTCCTCTTGGGAAATCAAGGAGATGGCCCTTTCGGCGGAAAGTTTTAGATCTTTAAAGCGTTCCAACATCGACATCGTCACGAGCTGACTTAGACCTTCGAAGGTTTCTTTCTTCCTTCCTTTTCTTCTCATTTCCTTTAGCTTCTCTTCCTTGTGGAGTGGGTTAATGAGTAGGGATCGATCCGAGCGATCACCTTAAGCGATTGTGCCGTTATGGATGTCTCCTCTCGCAAACGTCTGTTTCTCTTTCTTTTCAAAAAGCTCTCTTTCGTTTGATTCCCCGTGTCAACCTACATTCTTAGGAGAAATGAAGATGATGTGTTCGTTGCGGAGTGGATGAGGTCGCGGAGGGAGACGTACGGACGTGTGTGGGTGGGAATGTAGGAGGAAAAATGACAAATGAGGGGGATGATTAGTGGAAGGTTTACAGTATCGAGGGAGGAAATAATGGGGCTACCTTTTTGAGGTTGGTTCTACGACAACAGATTTTCTTAAAAAAGTCTCTTTTTATCCTTGTTTTCCTGCTGAATTCAATGAATGACGTATCGTGAATAATAGTTTAAAATTACGAACATATTGTAAATGAGGCTTCGGCTTTAAATTCTATAATAAAAATTAGAATCGTCATTCCATTCTCGTTCGTTATTCTGAAAGACAATCATCTGCGTATTTGTACTTTTGAGAATATCGTAATGTCTCACAAATATGACCGAAAAGGTTAACAATTGAAAGAATATTATTAAGAGTTACTATATTTTATTCGTAAATATGATGTTTTGAGTGTATGAATGTGTGTTCTTTTATGTTCCTTGAAGGTTTTACTGTATACCGATATTGTAATCAAATAATATTGAGAAGGTTTTCGTTTTAATTTTCATTATTATATTGATGTAGATTAGAATAGGCCTTCGTATAATAAGCATCAAATATTGATACTAGATACTCTGAAAGCAATCTGAATGGATTATAACATATAAATTACGTCACGAGATTAAAAAGTGCGTCAGATTCTTTCGTCCATCAGGAGCAAACGAAACAAAAGAAAACAACTGGAATGTATTTCATTTACTTTAATCACATCTGTCGCGCCGTGGAAAGGACATCGACGTTCGATTTTCATTGGCTATTTCGCTTTTTAGAGGCATCAATTATTCATGGGGAAGTAAACGGCAGAATGTAGGATGAGGGATAAATTTTAATGGAATCTCGTATCGACTGTATTTGAGAGTTGATGGGAAGGTTCGGAAAAGAAAGAGATGAGGGAAAGGAGTTGGGCATGAAAAATTGAATTCTGGGAATGAGAAAAAAGGGATTACTAATGACGATGTAGCGGAGAATGAATGGATTCGTTGTGGCGTAAGTCTGAGGTAAGACCGAAGATTGGAGGATTAATGCCGTCGCAAGTACACAGGGGAAAGTGATGGAAACGGGCGCCTATGACAGGAGAAGAAGAAATAATTGGCGGAAATAATTGAATCGGTTATTCCAAAGAACCAATCACAATTTTCACAGAACACCGTCAATCGATTCTGTGAAAGAATCGTTTAGAATGGAAAACTATTGACGCGTAGAATCGCTTGAAGTCTCTTGTTCGTTCCTTGTTTGCTATTGAGACGATGTTCTCTCGCAGAGATGATGGATTTATTCTGAATCATTTTGCTTTATCATATTGTCTCTTTCTTGGTAATCCATAAATACATATTTCGGGGAGAATATTGCTATGCTTTTTGGTTTCAAAGAGGATCGGGAAAGGTATTCAATGTGCCGAGGATAGGTATAATGTGATATTTGATTTGAAAGTACACACATTTCCAATCTATACTCATCGAATGTAAAGTACAAGGAATTTTTCTTTGTTATATTTATTGTGAAATTTAATGTCCACGTGTGATAAGAGTTCTAAATAACCAGCGGTCTTATGCAGTTCTTTTTATTTTCATATATCAATATTTTCATTATGAGTTTTGCTTCTAAACGTGAAAGTTACAGATAGGAGGTAAGAGAAAGTTTAAGGAATATGATTTAGATTCTAGATTGGAAATGAAATGAGATGGATGAAAAGTTACTCAAAGAATTATTAATTATATTATTACTTCACATTATATCATAAAGTGAAATTTTTAATCGATGAATGATTTTTGAATTAACTGTCTGCTTGTTAAGAAAATCACTTTTCTATTCTACGTATAACGTCATACAAAACCCAAGCATTTCATAATATAAACTTTAAACTAATTTAGATTTGTTATTGTAGTCAGATTCATTATTCTAAATCCAATCAACTAATTTTTATTATCATTCTCTTTTGATGCTCAGTAATTCCTTTGGAAGGAAATGAATTAAAAATAACTTCATTTTCCTATAGTTTGGAAGAATTTTAATAGTTATTTTACATAAAAACCAATTTATTTAGCCTTTTGTTTGTTTGGATCTATTTTAGCCCATAGTATCCACTTCAATAGATTTCTAAATTAAAATTTATTGAAACTATCCCATAGTTCAAATACAATTCAATATAATTGTAATTTTAAAAGTATCGTTTTTAATTTGAATTCAGTCAAACATAAATCGTTTTACGTAGATTAAAACCCACTATTAAAGATGAGAGAACTACTAACTTGGCTGTCCAAGGCCATTAACAAATCTATTTAAGCACCTTGTCATTCTCTTGTCTTTGTCAGGCCCGTCCTCAACGTGTTTGTTTACATTCCTCTTTTGATGTGATGTTCCTCTAGTAGGTGGACAACTTGCGTGTACACTTCTTTCTCATTGAAATGCGCCTCTGTGCCATTTCCAGGAAATTAACCACGCCCTCAACATTTTTCATTTCTATTGTCATGAATGTTACATCTTCATTTATTTAAATTGTAGTTTTGTAGCCCTTATAGAAAAACCTTCAAGGTTTGCTCCTATAAGTGAGTTATTTTTCATTACATTTATGAAGTATTGAGTGTTTTATATATAAGAAATACTAGAAATTGATATCATGAATTTGTAAAGCCAATATTTGCATTTTTGTAACTTTAAATATGATTTTTACAGTGTATCTTTCCTTTATTATATTCTTTCAGTAGGTTGTAAATATTAAGAAAAAATTGAATTCATCATCGTTTATTCATCAAAGAAGTTTATTAATTTCTATTAGAAATTATGCATATTATAAACAATAAGTACCATCGATTTTATTTTGTTCAGAATTGTAGATAATTTTTAGTACTCATAATATTTCATTATAAGAACGAGATATACCTATCATTCCTTTCATATAATGCAAAATAATAATTTAGGTTTAAAAAAATCACGTTTCATTCAGTGTTCAGCAAGAATTATTCTGAACAAAAAAGGGTGTTTTTAACTTCAGTTATTGGGTTAAATGGCGCTTGTCAGCACGATATACGCGTACTATTATTAATTCTTGTCAAAATCGTTTGGGATGATTTAAAGAATTGTATCCCTATGGTTATACGACCTTCCAAGCATTCGTGCGTTGGGTGACTCGGGTGTTCAGGGAACTCGAAAGAAAAGCGCTGTAGGCAGAGTGGAATTCCACGCCCCAACACTTCTTTCGATCCGGTCCATTTTCCTCAATGCCCTCAAAATCCTTTTGTCTACATATGGCTGAAGCCCAGAATATTTTCCCCTTTAACCTCACATTCTATATGCAAATGTATCATACTTCAGCGTTAAAACTGGCCATGAATACTTCATATTGAATCTGTATTACGGTACAATGAATGTATTTCATCATGTTTTACTTTCATATCAACAACAGATACATTTAAATAACATAAAAAGAATAGAATAAAAGATTTAGCATATAAGCTTATATTCGGAGATTAATCTTATTTATTAATAGTTCCTCAACATTAATTTATTTCAAATAACTTGATCGTACAATACAAAAAATATACGTATTTTTAAGTCTTTATTTTTACGCTTTGATATTTCATCCTATAGCGAATATAACTACTTCAAATATAAAACGAAGTATAATGCTTGTAGTTGGATGTATTATAGCCGAAGTATTCTTAAATATTAGAATCTCAAATGCTAAACTCTATCATATTCAATAAAGTTCAAGTGCTTTGTTTATTTTGAGAGCCTCAAATTCCAATTACATCTATAAGGTATCGATACTAAAAATATTACATATCATTCTTCAACCTGGGGTTGGTTTTAAAAGTGCTAAAATATCGACCTTGTCGATAGCGTTCATTATTTTCCTTAATAGTGCTATTTTCCTCAGATTCATCCAAAAAGGTATGAGAGATACGTAAAAAATCAGACAGAGAAAGAGACGATTCATCGTAAAAGAAATCAAAGAAAAGGTTTTGATGAGAAGCGCATTCTGATAAAACCTTTTCTTTCAAATCTTATCGCTGTAAATTCTTCTTTTCACCCCTTATTCTCTTCCCTTGTGTTTGGCGAACTTGTTCCCCTCCTATTTTTTATCCCCCAGGGCTTTATCTTTTTCTTAATTTTATCCCTCATTAAATCGTCTCCTTTATGAGCGGGAAACTCCATACCCCCGTGAAATCCCCATTCTTCTTCTTTTATTCTTACGCTATCCTCCCAAAAGCCCCTTATTCTCTGTGTCTTAACCCTCACTCTTCCTTTTTACCTTAAGACTGTTCTATCCATTCCCACCTTACTCCAAGTGTCTCCTTTCCAACCATCTCCCCTTTCTTTGAATTCCATTACTCTCCCTCAACGGAATCTTTCCCTAGGAACGCGCTCTCCATCTCATAAACCATCCTCTTACGTTTCCACCAGATCTCCCTCAAGACATCATTACTTTTACAAAGTATCCTTCATCCACCCTTATTTGTCCAAGTCATTTCCTCCCTCATTTTTAGAGCGTTCTTCCTCGAAAACTATGTAATTTATCAAAAAACCTCAACTAATGCTCGTGATGCGAATATCATTTCTTCCCGTGAGATATTTGACTGCAATTTGTCACATCATATTGCGGAGGAGTACCTTACGGCTCCTTTTGTGAAGGATTGAAACATATTGATGTGGATAAGAGAAGGTTTTTCTTTTTATCCTAGTTGAATGTTTGTGACTTTTTGTTTGTTGAGAGATTTGATCTAAGTCATGATGTCTTGTAAAGTTTCATTAGTCTTAGTGAAAATTAAATACGTGTACATATTTGATTAGATAAAAATTAGGCTGTATTTATTTCCCAAAGGAGTTTACATCTTTTCAACGAAACTTGAATTAATCAAGTGAATTATATATATAATCATACATATTGACATTACTCAATCAGCGATTTCTATCTTCGAAGTTTATTTTTTGCATCTTTAACACTAAATTAACGTGATGTTTTTATGATATGTTGAGTTATTGCTACCTTACCTACTACTTAACTGCATAGAACATATAATTGAATCCAGATACACGTTTTTTTTATTTACTCATACTCACAAGTTATCGTATTTTGAATATGTATATATAATTTTCTTAAATACGTTACTCCGACCTTGGGAATGTAAATATTTAGAGCAGTGTATTATATTTTAGAAAACATAAAATATGATGCAGTTGAAGGTACGTTAATGAAACTGGACCGTGAAAACTCGAGTTTAGTTGAAGTGTGGAGATATTCAAAAGTGGTAAGCTCTGATAAATGAACGAGGCTCTTCTCCGCAGCCACGGTATTAATGCCCCAAACTTTTATCGCGAGAGACGTCATTACGGGATTTTCTGCTCACTCCGTGATAAGACGGTTAATGTCCCCTGAATTATTCTTTTCCGCGCCCCGTAGGAGACGAACCGCGACATGGCTAAATAACTCGACTCTCCAGCACATCCGACCACCATCCAGAGGATTCATTTATCGCTCCAGAGGCGCATCTACTCAAAATTAAGACGAAGTCTGGAAAATCCCACGAAATGAGGTTCAGGGGATCAAGAAGATGCTTCTGGGAGAAAGTGGGCGAGAGGAAAAAGAGAGACTAGCCAATCTCCTAAAGGGAGAACAAAAATTGCGATAGATGTCGGTCGCTCAAGAGAGGAAAGGGAAAATAAGTGGAGGGTTTGAAAGGGATTGCAGGAAGTGGAGCGTTGACAGAGTGATGCAGGTTAAAGTTAAAGGGAACCATGGAGCGGTTCATGTGAAAGTATGAAGCTTCCGTAGGCTCCCAAGAAAGAGGGGGTTTTGATGGTGAAGTAAAGGGTAAATAAGGCGATCAACGAGGATGAACTGTGCATGCAGCTGCAGAAGGAAGTTTTGATGCGAAGAGAAAGTGAAATCGAGGAGAGAAAAATGTTTTCAAATACGTTCACAACGAAAGGATGAAGATGGGAATAAATATGATGAGCAAACTGAGTGGAAATGTTATGAGTGGGTACTAGAAAAATAAAGAAGGATTTAAGCTTAGAGAAAGGGCGAGAAAGGATGCTGGCAAAACGTTACTGAAAGGGATATAGAATGGAAAGATGTGGACTATAATACCTGAGGGACTTCATTAGCTAGATATGTGTGGAAGCATAACTTTCAGTGGGATATCGTTCTAACGTATTTACTTCTAACACTCTAAGGAAATCTAAAAAAATTTTTTTATGTATTGTTAGAATATTAACGCTCCTTTTTTGATGGAAGAAAAGTTTAATCCACGTTATGGTTCAATTAATACAATATTTATTCGCAGAAATATGTAAATTATGTAACATAAAGAGAGCTCATTATTTAAAACAATAATGATGAGATTAATTTTAATTTTTTGAAATTTACTTTTAGTAATATTAAATCATAGATAATCTTCTTCAAAATTGATGGGATAACCTTATAAAAATTTAGTGCTAATAAATATCTACAATTTTCAGTAATTTTAAATTCTCCGGAATTTTGATACTATTGAACATTTATTTGATTCAATTTCATTGAGTAAATTCTTAAATAAACTTAAGGTTGTAAATTATTCTTCTTAAATTAATTACATTAAATTTGCGTTAGCTGCTACGATGCGGTTGCCAATCACGGGCTTGAAAATTTAGTTTATTAAGGAATATATATAAATACATACATACAGCATATAATATTGTGTAATACCTGAAGGAATTTGAAAATAACTTGAACGATTAAAAGGGAAATATGAACTCATGTAGTAACCTTAATATATTAAAGAATTTCATACGCATGCTAAAATCCAGGGAACGTGGATAAATTTTCTGGAAAATCGTTCTTGCTCTTATCTTGGCGTAATTACGATAGAAGAAGCTATTCCGTAAATTCTGGGTTATTTTGCTTGCATATATTTAGTCATATCGCCAGAAATTATAGCATAGTCGTGGCATCAAAATTCCTCTTTGATGCATTGTATACAAGAAGTTAGCTTAATTGCTTTAGATATTCAAGGAAATTATTTTGAGATAAAATTCCATTTGTCCAATCTTCCAAATGATAGAAATTTATTTTTAAAAATTATTTTCAATTTAAATTATCGTTAAATAAATAATTATATTCAATATTAGAAGAAGAAAATTCTATTTTTATTTACGATCAAATTTTATATAGCTTGGAGGATAAGCATTTAAGTTAATTTAACATTTTTAAGACCAATAGGTATAAATTTCTCTGCAAATTTTTTATAACAATATGCTCGTTTTCAAAACATAATTAAGACGGATATTTTTTTTCGTTTATCTAAATTGGAGAATTAAAATTTCTGAATTTAAATTTATTTCTTGTTAAGTAGAATTTTCAATTAATTTGCGAATATTCCAATTACATATATAAAATAATGGAGAAATATTTAACGTTTGTACCCTATAAGAATTAAATTGAATTTGCACTTAATAAATGATATTTTTAGCATCGGTGAAATAGTAAAACATCAAGATCAATTTGCTTATTGCTTATAGTATTTTGTTAAATCATATCTTCGATAAATAGCAATAGTTTACCCGAAAAAATTTTTCAGCATTCTTTAAAGTTTTTTGATTTTACCACAGTTGAAATGTTAGAACATATTTAAGAAGAAAAATATAGTTAAAATATGGACCAAGTTTCGTACGAGTTACAAGTTTCGTTCACGAGTTTTCGAAGGCCTTAAACTCCGATACAATAAAATACTATTTACGAAGCTAATTCAGAAAAACTCAGTTGCTTTGATACACATTTTTTTAATCAATAAGAATTAAAAACTAGAAAATGCGTATAATCTACGATCCTATATTTCCCAATGAAATATAACGAGAAAACTAACTGCTTATCTGAATTACTACTTAATGAAGGGAGACTTAGTGATTACGTTCACCGTTCATGAAAGAAGGAGAAATGTGATACTAAATTTCGGATTTTTCAGCCTTTTTTTAATTAGAGGTTAAATAGAGGGTGTATACAACACGAGTCCAATTTCACCTTCCAAATGTCCCTTTGTGAAATGATAGGGATGCTGTAAAAATAAGACAATGTGTTATAACGAATAGAGAAAGTGTAAAGGTGACGGTAGATATTCCATAGAGAATGAAAATTTGAGAGAGGATTCTTGTATTTAAGCCTCTAGGATTATAACTGCTGGTTAAATGAAACAGGATTCTATCTGATCCCTTGAGGGAAATATAAATACGTACATAGTTCCAAAACTCATCTTGTTAAGGAGGATATTCAAATATCACATGTGATTTTGACTAGAAGGTTACTTATTCCATGAGATATAATTTTTACTTACTTTTACCGGCTTTCTAAATAAACTAGTTGCTATAATATAAAAAATATTTATGAAATCAATGTGAGAAGGCGTGACTTCGTGGAACGCCATAGTAATAAAAACAATTTTGTAAATTTTGTAAAAGAAAATTTTCTGTGGAAATTTACAAAGTTGTTTTTATTATTAAAAAATATTTAGCTGTAGCACAATATAAATGAGATCCTTATTGCTGGTACTAATATATGGAATCAGCGATATAATATAATGATTATATAATGTTATTTTTATAAATAAAAATGACTCTTAATATAAAAGTTTGACCAAGAATTGAAGAGAATAATATAGTAAAGTTTCTTGTAGATACTCGTTATACTCTTTTATAATATAATATTGTTCCAAGAATTCTAATATTAGCATAGTAAAATCGTTTTTTCCGCATTTCAATATGCATAAAATAAAATTTTTATCTGAATATCTTTATTAAATAGTATTATTAATAATATATACGTAGAACAATGAGAGAGGAAATACTCAAAAGATCGCTTGTAGCAGTGGAGGTGAAAAAAATTTCCCTTTTTACTTGAATAGTACTATACGAGTAGAACAAATTGAAGGGAAGTGCACGGAAGAGCGCACTTTGTAGGCGAAGTAAAAGCAATTTCCTTCGATTCGGAAGGAGCATCTGCCTAACGACGCCGATTTCTAGAGGATAGCGTAGCCTTGGGCGGACGTGCAATAAATTGATAGCGTTTGTGCAGACACGTCCTCAAAGACAGCACACCGCGTCGTAATGGGCGAGTATTCTTGGGAGGGATGCTGTGACCCGGAGAGATTGACGTCTGACGATGACAGTCTGACGATTGTGACCCACTTGTGTGTCTCCCCATCCACAGAAGGCCACTACTATCTTTCGCCCTCCACTTTCACGATAGAGCAGTCCCCACCGTCATTTGCCCTCACCGCTTCCGGTGGGAAACTGTTACATCACGGGCGGAGGTAAAAGGGTTGTGAATGAAAGCCCTAATGACAAATGAAACATTCCATCCAACCGCCCAAGAGTGTCGGTTTGACTCCGTGCGACGCTGCTGCCCTTCCTATTGAGATAAAAGGGGATATCTCCCTCGTTCACGCGCGGTTAGAATAGCAATTTACAGGTATTGATACGTGTGCTATAAATGTAAATTAAATGGTTTAAATCTACTGAAGTTCTTTATATTTCATTCTAAAATGTTTATTTAGTGTATATGTTTTTAAAATAAATTCATGCTAATTCTCTCATAAATAAAAAAAGATTTCGATAGGAAATTTAATTTAGTTCAATCGTACATGAATTTATAAATGGCTGATTTTAGAGGAGTCTCGGGTATGATGCTATAGTGTTGAAAAATATTTACGTAAACATAGGAAAGTGGTATTGATAAGTGTGTATTTTACTGGGAAGAATGATAAATTTTATAACGCTAGCACGATATGTGAATAAGAATGGAGAAGTTTTAGAAAGTTATGAGCTTGTTATAGAGATTTTAGTTCGTTCTTGATGGAAAATTCGAAGCAATGTTTAAAATGTATATAATCCTTATATGAGGTATTATGTTATGTAACTGCGATTTTTATAAAATAAACTGCTCCGTCGAGAATGTTATAATCCGGAGCACTGTTTACGTTTCATTTCGATAGTCTGATGACTTTCTTTCCAATACTCCGAATCAATTCGAGCAAATATTATTTATCTCTATTGTAAGTTTATTTGTTCAATAGCTGGATTAGGAACTTTCAAATCCTAGTTGACTCAACTAATTCTGTTTTATAACAATAAATTCGTATTATTCTCATTCATCTTAAAACAACGTCGATTTATTTTGCAATTCGATGGAAAATCTTAATCCTGGCATCTTGATTCCTTTAATTTTATTTAAATTTCAGTCCATCTCATATTTCATAACAATGAACATACACTACTCATATTGAAAATTTTCTTTGAATTGATACTTAATATTTTTATTACAAGCATTAGGTTTCATTGGTAATTCACTTAATTTTTTTCCTGTTGTCAATTTTTCATTTGCTTACTTTCATTTTACAGTGTAGTATAAAATTATTTATGAGGGATTCTACGTAAATGAATTTATCCTTAAATTTAGCTTCCCTATTCCGAATAATATCCTGCATTTTTACTTAGGAAGGATAAAATAGCAATGGCCTTGGAGACGACTTAAAGGAAGCAAAATAATTTTTTAAATCCTTCTTGATAAGGTTGAGAGCTATTCTTTCTGAGGATTTCATTTCCCGAGAAGGTCATAGGGACATTAATTTACTAACCTTTTTTTAAACTTTTACTTTCATATATGTTTGCCCTCTCTCTTCTCTCGGAACTACGTAAGCCTGTCATCTTTATCGTCCTCCTTCGCCCGCATCCTTTCCCTTCAGTTGCCCGCATTCCTCCGCTCCATATCCTTGTCCACTCATTTCGTAGGTCAAGTCCGCAGACACGGAGATAAAAACGTCCAACTAAGTTGTGACTACTCTCCATAATATCCCATCTCTTTCCTTTCCCCGTTCCTCTTTCGTCCAAACTTTCAATCCTAACCCATCATTAATTTACACGAAACTTTTCAACTCTCTCTTTGTTTCGGGTGTCAACTCTTTGAATTCCGTTTCGCTGTTGTTTATCGAGATAAATAAAGAGTGCGTGAGTAACGATTCTTATCTATCAGAGCGTTCGAAGGTTCACGGTTCTGTTGAATTCTCGCAAGAATCATTAGAAACTTTCTAATTAGTCATCTCTTGTATCACATTGCCTGTTAATTATCGTAAGATGAAGACGGCGTGACGTTTTTTTTCGAAGTATAATGAAGCTAAAGTTGACTGTAATGTAGTTGGTTAGCATGGTAATTTTTCATTTCAATAAAGTGAAATTATCATTTTTTATGATGATGATTGAACTCTAAAATTTTAAAAGGATAAAATACCTTAAAGACAGTTATGTAGAATATTCAGAGAGTATTTATTTTTGTAGCTTTTAATATATTCTGGTTAGAATTTTAAGAGTGATCCGAATAACTAGTTCGATACTAAATACAGTTAATTATTGATACTTCAAAAGAGACTATCAAGCGAGATTTTCAGTTATCACTCTTCTTTACATAATAAAAGGTATATAGATTTTGGTTAAGGTATTATTAACTACATATTGCTTCAAAAATAATTATTATTTTTATACGTGTACACTAATTTTTTTGTCTCAAAACACTAATGTTCATTTTCCTCGAATATTTTTTATGATTTTTAATAATATTTATGAGATAAAAGTTTAGTTAACCCGATATTATGTTGAAATAGGATATAAAACCTCTTTTAAAAACTTAGACAGAAAATTTGAGTTTCATCAACCTTGTGTGGTTTTTACAGTGAGGAAGAGATGATATAATAGCTTTCAAATATTTTGCATCAATGACAAAGAGTTGGTCTAGTATTGATTTTTAATATACTTTAAAGGAAACGAATTAAATTTTTTCTTGAAAATAATATTTTAAAATACCTTCAATACTTATATTGATAGATTGAATTTCTTCTGCCATAAAATGTTTTTTACTTATGAAGTATCTTCCGTATTTATTCATTTATTCCTCCTGCACGAAACTATGGCATATCTCTCTATCACAGTGAGTGTTGAAATGTAAATAATCTCTTAATGCAGTAACTCACCACTCCGTTTCCGAATTTCCTAACGACGCAAGGCAGCGTTGCAGAACTGCCTGTCTGCGCTGTCACGACAGTTGAGTTTTGCGTTCCGAAGATGGCAGCTGCAGGTGCGGGAGTCGTGGAGACGGTGGGCGGCGCAGTCGAAGAAGGCACAGCGCCCTTCTTTCCGTTCTCGTCCGCCTCTCCTTCTTCCAAATGGTTTCCCGCCGATCCTTTGTGGCTCTTCAGAATACTGCGCTCCTCTCGTATGAGCGCCACTCCGCCCTCTGTCGGAATAAACAAAATACTCAATTAGACTCGTAAACAAATGAATGTCGAGGGTTGCATTTAAAACGTAATTAGAGACGGATTGCGAATATAGTAACATGCATGTATAGGACCTAAATTTACTTACTTATCGAGATACTCAAATTAAGGAGAAAGAATGAAAGGTCAAGCGATGGGTTGTCATTAGGTTTCACCTATAAGGTATATCTGAGACAGTTAAATTAAGGAATGGAATGATATATTAATAGATTGTTTAGTAATCAACAACGGCAACGACACAATTATTGCTGAAATTTTCCGTGTTTTAATCAGTAGATGAAGAAATCTTATTAAAGATAAAATTTGAACATAAATAATCAAATACTTATAGTTAAAAGTTCTCTATGTTTGTGAAATCGAGTGAGTTTTATTTAAAATGTTCGTTTAAGCTTCCCATAAGTTAAAATACACATATTTTTTACTCTAGCATTCTCTGTTTCACTTTTTGTTGATTGTTATTTATGTTGAGCCCCACTAACAAAATAAAGGAATAGGACCAATGTGTCAATGATAAGAATTGATGTACCATAACCTTCCGAATCTAACCCAAAAAAATTTGTTGAAACATTTTCAATGTTAGTATAATACACTTTATAGCATGGATTTTATCTTAATGATACTTATATTTACTACAAGTTCAAGCATTTATAAATATCTGAAAACATTTACTAGTTACTTAATTAGTACTTTAAAAGTTTATGAAATTAATCATTGTCAAAACATCATTGGATAGAGCCGAAATTGCATCTATTGGTAATATGCACTTATACTCCATAAGGTGAAGAGTAACAATATGAAGAGAGAGAGGGAGCAATTGTAAAATATAACACGTCAAATTTTTTTTAGCGATGTCCTAAATTTTTCATTTTCAACGCGAGGTCGTGAAAACTCCTCCATTGAGGGCATTGCAGGCATCCGCATTTTGAGGGCAATGGAAAAAAAAAACTTTTTCATCGCCACACTTTGTAGTTTTAGAAATTACTTGGTTTAATTATCCGAAATTGCAAAAACAAATTTCCAGCAATTAAGTTGAGTGCGAACGTATTCACTTGCTTATCAGAAAATGGCACGGTGCGCAAAAGGATGAATGAAAAAAGTCCGTTTTTTATTTTTTCGAAGAGGAACTTTAATCGTGGGCTCAATTCAGTTTATTGCATCTGGGACGGCAAAAAAAAGTTTAAAACAGCTTAAAAAAAACTTCGAACTGCTCTGCTACCGTCCTGAAATATGATATTTTATCCTCGATAACTAACTTCACAGGTGACAAATTTAATAAATTATTTCATTAGAAATAAATAAGTAAGATGGAATAGAAATATTCCAAAATTATATGTGAGTTTTGCAAATATCTTTTCATTTTCATTAACGGAATCAATATCAGTAGTACTGTCAATTAGGGATTGTGTTAACACACTTATATAATTACTTATGACCTTTAGTGATACATATCTAAAGCGGGTTTAAATAGACCAAGATGTTTATCGTTTCGAGAAGAGATTTGAATCGAATTTGACCTCAGTTTCGTGACACAAAAGTTTATTTTCTAAGAAAACGTTAACACCATTTAAATATTGCCCACTCGAACACCCAGGTCCCAGAGAAATACCTCTGAAGCCATCGGCAATACAACGAAACTTTTCTCTGGATTGTTCGATATTCTCGCGGGCAAAAGAATGTAGTTTTTAATAATCGGACACCCCAGATTGAAATCCACCACTCTCGGCTTCGTTTTCGTGCAGTACAAAAATAAAAACCGGGCACAGGATTCGTAGTACGAGTCATCCAAACATACGAGAGAGCGTGGAGTACAACAATCGAAAATCGAAGTCGGGCTTCCAGAAGATGCGGCCAACGAAGCAGCGGTCAAGAGAGGGCGGGTACGGACGTCCTCGTACAGTTTATTCATCGTCCTTGACCTCCTTATAACGGTCCCTTGAGGACGTCTGCCCTTTTTGGACATCGCGCACGATCTCGTGCGACTTACGTATAATATAGGTTTTCGATCGTTCCTCCCAGAATCCATTTCGCACACCAGAAATATCCATCCCTCCCGATCTCCTCCATCCAACTGGGATTCACAAAAGGGAGGAAAAGATAAAATACTTTCTGTATATCCTTTCCCTTCCAGAAACCCATTTCCAATAAAATGCCCCAGTTTCCGCATCCATCCATGAACGTAAACTGTTTCTGAGTAAAACAGAATCCATTTTCCACTGCGTTTCTTTCCCTCCAGGGGAGAATCGCCATTCCCAAATCATTTATTTATTTTCCTTCCGTATGATTTAGTTTGTCTGCCATTCCCACACCAAACCCTTATTATCTTATTGTCGATGTTTCGTATGATTTCTCGTCATCGATGATTTTTTGGGAGGGTAAATATTTCTTCGTAAGCAATTTGAGCACTCGAGTTCCACTCGGAATTCTGAAGAAGAACAAATACTGCCGTTTTATAGCTGGGTATAGGAGTTACTGTGTTGAATTATTTTCATATCTGCAGGGTATTGTTTTCCAAATGTTTTAAGTTTGTTTATTTTTCTATATTATTGTGTTATTGTTTTATTATTGTGTTAATTATTTTTTAATTCTTATGGGTTTCTATCAACGAACAACGAATAAAATTATATAAACGTAAAAAAATAAAGATGGTATTTTCCCATCGAAAGACTTTTTATAGCATTCTCTTAATTTAAGGAGAACAGTTTAGATAAGATTATTTTTAATTTTGGAGAATTCGTGACTCATATCTCGTAAGGAATCATACCCTTAGCTTTCTAAATAGCGTTCGTATGTCGTCATATCCGCTCGTCCGCGTTTGTGGTATTTTCATTCGAGTGTTAAGTTCCGCAGTGCACTTGGATTCAGCCCTTTATCAAACCACGTCCTTTGGGTGCTTTACATTTTTCTTGTTCCATCTGTCCCATTATTCCCAGCGTCTCGATTTCGAAAACCTGTAATATTGCTTGAACGTCCAACTTTGCTCTGCTATCCGTGAAATTTCTCTATAGGAGATGCAGCCCTTGCTCTCTTAGGAATCCAACTTTGCCGTCTCAGGCGGTTTTCATCTGCGACGGTCAATGCTTCAGAAGCATCCATTACTTCTGCATGTCCTGCAGAGCGAGAACATTCTTCCCGTGCCTCCGTTTCAATTTCGCTCGGTACGTTTGTAGTTCAAATGTATTTTTGCACGCCCTCCTTCAAGAATTGGTGTTTGCAATAATGTTATGGTCTGTAAAATATAGTTCAGCCTTTACATAAAAGTTTTTTTGCCGCTCTATTCCGTTCATTTAAGAGACTATTACGTATAGTATCACGAATGTAAAGAGCTATATGAAATTCTTTATTTGTTTAAAGACGTGTCGAATTAAAATAAATAATGCTTCAGGGATAAAATGAACGAAAAGGAAATTGATTTATGAGTTTCAAAAAACCTCGAATAATTTAGAAAAGGAAATGTTTTATTTCATGTTGAGATTATCTATGAGATACTATTTTCATCAAGAACAAATTTAACGACCCGATTAAGTTTCGTTTGATCAAATTACGTTATCAACTTGGAGTTTGCAGTTAACATTACCTTAAATTCACCATTAATTACGTGGTTACCGTGTTCGTTACAGTCCCGGGGACTCGCTTTCCGCTAGAGATAGTTAACCTACTCCACGACTAGTGGAAGCATTAGTACCGAGCTCAGGGTCTGTGCTAAGTTCTTGTGCTTGTACCTAGTTACACATTCGTCTTCCTCAGTTCCAATGTATTTCGAGTTTACTGTTCTTGACTTAACTTTTGCATTCTTTATTCGATATCATTTTCGTTGTTTTTATCCTCGTATTTTGTAAAATAAATAAAGGAAGTAAACTCTTTACTGTTTAATTAATTTTGAGCGGATTAGATTTGTTATTAACGTATAATTACTAATATAAATTATTACTCCTATACTATTAATAGAAAGTATGAAATAATTAGTGTACGTCGAATCATCTAACATTGATCTGAATGACTATTATGATTAAATTAAATATTTCCTGTCGTCTCTAAAACTTCGGAAGATATTTCGTTATATCCTACGTACATAAAGGTCATCCTAATCACGAATAGAAAATATAGGTGTACATTATTAATAAAAATCACAGCTTGCTACGTAAGAATGACATAAAAAAGAAATTGGAAAAAAAGATGGAAAGGAAATTTATCGTCAAGAAATAAAGATCGCTTTCCTAGAGAGATCTCTCTTAATCTGGAACAAATTGAACGCGAATAAAATCTGCGAAATATTATTCATCGAGCTAACCACCGCTAGCAAGAAACGTAGAGCCGATTTTTCTTCCTCGTCTCATTTTACAAAGTCTCCGAAACTTTTCTAGGGTAAACACTCGCCTCTTATTTCATTTGTGTACTCTTTCAATTCTTCTTCTTCCTCATCATATTTCGCACTTTCTCTCGTGTGTTTTCCTTCCTTCCAATAAGCCGCGGGCGGAATGGAAGTTCTTCATCTGACATCTCTCTCTACCGAATCTCCTAATTGGCAAGTCGTGGCAAAATTTCGTCCCCAAGGCATCCGAGGCAAAAGAAGACCTCACACGGTCGTATTTTTCCAACTCTATCTCTCTTTTCTTTCTCTCGGCAAGTTGTGATGTTTCTTCTCTCCCGTGTAAAGCTCGGAATGATCATTTCTAGGAGGAGATAATAGGATTTCACCGTTTTCCTTTGATATTTGTTTTGATTTGGGTTGACATTTGTAGGATGACCTCCTGCAAAGCAGTTACTGGATTCGCTCGAGCGTGAAATGTTTCGAAGGTAATGAATTCGGTGTTGCTGAACTCATTTTTCTTGTCGTGTTTACGCAACGTTGTTTTATTCTCCTCGAGATGCTTTTTATTCAAAAGTTTCTTCTCGGCTTTTTATCCACCAGGGGATGTTATCATTTACGGACTTTTTGTTTTTTAGATAAATAGAGGATTTCTTAGTCGTTGATAAATGACGCACGGTTTTATCATAGGTCTTAGTAGAAGTCAAACAAAAAGTGTTAATTAAACGGAATGACTGCTGTTAATATGTTTGTTGTTGTATTAAAGAAGGGAGCACGATGTACGTTTAGCGTTTTTAGGTGTATATGTACGACTGACCCGGCAATTTCTATCAGATGTTAGATCGATAGATGAATGTCATATTTAATATACTTCTCATTTATAAATACTTCAATCATATAAATAATACTCAATTCGATACTCTCCTTATTGCTATAAATAACAGTGGTTGTTATAACATCATCAATAACTACCCAGATACAAATTTTTGTATCATTTACTTATCATTAAATACAAGTTGATAATTATCGATACAAAATTGAAACAATTGTACACAGATACGAAATTATTTATCTACTCAAAAAAGTGATTCATTAGATACAAAATAACTAAAACAAAAAATAACTTATTATATTTTCAACATAGTGAAATGTGTATTGATTCAAAAGGATTATTTCTATAGAATGACAATGGCATTGATACGTAACTACTCATTTTGTAAATTTTAGTCGTCTTCTGTTCATAAATGGAGATATGAAGAATGTATGCACGATAATTTTAAAGTCCATGAAGAGGTCTACTTCCTTAAAAACGTTATCATCCCAATTTTTTGAAAATATATCTGCTTTTTCCGTGTTATCGGAGACAATGTTTTTTCTTTTACTTTCTTGGGATCGTTTCCTTTGAATATTAAATTTCTTTTATACAAAGGTATTTAATTTTCTCAAAATTTATTTTTAAATTATTTTGTATTTTTCCATTGTCAAACAATTTTCTTTGGCTTATTCCACGGTTTATCATAGGGACAAAAATACGACGAATGTTTGTTGTACTGAGTAATTGAAACTATAATTCAAAATATTTACTTATCGCAATCCGAAATTTCACAGAAATATTAACCGAATTTTGTTTTACACAAAACAATATTGATATATAATATTTGAAAGGCTTACAACACTTTAATTAATTTTTGCATCCAAGTCAGCCGATTAAATATTTCGTTATTTTCAATTCTTTTGTTTAAATTCATTAAAGTGGATTACATGCTAGAAACGTTCGTTAATTAGTGCAATTATTTCGAGAACTGGAAGAATACTGTAAAAAGGTGGGGGAAAATTTAATCGTTCCCAGTTCGTAGGTTTGATAAGGAAATAAATGGCACTTGAAATTCAAAAGATGTTTATAAAAAATAATATCAGATATATAAAAGCCCTTATAATGACGAATTTTATGCGCAAAACTTTTAGGCACATTAATTTAAATTAATCAAATGAGAAAAGATGCTTATAAAAATCAAAAGTATGTTATTTGTGCTCTATTATTCAAATATCAGTAAAGGAAACTACTGAAATTCCAATCCAATCTACTGAGAGAATTGATTTTACAGAAAGATGTAAAACGATGGTCCAGGTGTTTGCTCAGAAACTCTCAACAAAAAGATTACATAATTGGTTATATGAGAAGGATAGAAAGGAATTAGCGTAACAAATAATTACTCATAATATATATTTACAAAATAACGCAGAACTAAATAAAAGGAAAAAATAAAACTTTCTTGGGTATACATATTCGATCATCTACTCTATGCGGAACGACGTATGTTGAGAGAAATAAATATGAGACTCGACTCAGATTTAAATGTCTTCATGTTTTTCATTTTGCCTTTCACAACTTTAAAAACTTTGGACTGTTTGGAATAGAAATCGACAAACACAGCGTATAATCGAAAATTCGATCGCAAAATCGAAACAAAAATCGTTGGCAGTGCAGAAATGCTCACCGGAGCACCACCGTATTAGTAATTACATTGCTTGGTTTGGAATGAAGTGATTGGTCGAAACTCGGCGATTGCGTCACAGAGCAAGATTACTTGGCAGAAAGCGCTCTTCAAGGGGTCGTAGATCTTCCGGAAAGAAATGTAATTGCTTTAAGTGTATATGAATGAAGGGACACAAAACGTTTCGCGCAATGGAAAGAAGTGGAAGAAGGAAGAAAGAGCGTTTATCAGCAAATGGGACGAACAGTGGGAGGGATGGGAAGTTAAGGAAAAAAGATCCAGTGGCATTTATAGTAATGGGTATAGGATTAAAGGAGGAGTATAAGGATGAGGAGTAGGAAGGCATGAGATGGTAAAAGGTAGGATGGAGTGTGGGAATAATCATTAGGGTACTTAGTGAGAAGGGAGGTTGTGCTTCAGATGCACGCGTGGAGAGTCAAGGGAGAAAATTAAGGGTTATAAATAAGGAAAAACAATGGAGAATAGTGAGACAAAGAAAAAAGAAGATATTAAGAGCTAAGTGGGAAAGAGATATATTAAATATGCTCCAAGAAAATGAGAATATAAAGAAGTAAAGGAAAGTGTTGAGCCAAAAAGGAAAATAATACGTATTTATACGAAGTGGACGATAAGTAACTTTTGATTAAAAGGGAAAATTTGAATAAAAGTAACTCTTTCTTGTTTGACTTGCTAAAAATATTTCATATATAAATAAGGATCCTCAAAGTTTTTATTTAAATATACCATGGCAATAAATATTAATTTTACAACAAACTCTGCGAATGAAATATTTATTCTGAAAATTCTCTACCCATTTCATTACTGATAGCTTCGTTTTAATATCAAATTTAATCTTGTAGGTTGAATATTAAAATAACATCGGGCTAAATAAAATAGGATTAGATATATTTTTATATTAATATTTTTGATGAGGGATGATTTCCAATCAAAAAAAAGTTATTTGATTATACATTGTTCAAACGATCATACTTTGAAAAGAAATGTATCTATCATTTCATTGTTGCAGTGAAAAGTCTTTATAATCAATTATAATGATTGACATATTTCAATTCCTCTTTCTCGATATTTTTTCCCTCCAGCTATTTCATTTTAAATACACTATTCTCGCTATATTACGTACAAATATTATTCTGAAAATCATGTTCATACTGTCTCTGACATTAAATACAACGTTTTGGAATACATTTATCAACGTATTCAGATTGAAATAATATTTTTGAGAATATATATAAAAGTATTAATTATGATTGATAAATATATATTTATATCAAACTTAAAAAAATAAACTGAATCCGAACATAATTTCGTAGGTATATAACAACCTCGTTAGAGAGCGTGGGAGTAAGTAAATGGAGCATTAATCAAATGCAAGCAGGATCTCGTTAACTTTGCGAAAGAAAAGGAAGTATGTCAAATAAACCGCAAATAAACAAGGAGAAATAGAGAGAGAGACGGATGACAAATGATGGATCAAAGCAAAAGGGAAGAGAAACAGAGACGTTTGTGGGTTTATGATGAAAAGAGAGCTACGGTTAGCGGAGAAAAAAGAAATGGGTGTGGACTGAGAGAAGATGAAAGAAATAAGGAGGAAATTGGATGACGTATGGAATCGGCAGAAAGAAGTACATGAGGGATTGATGTAGGAGAGAATTTAGAAGGGCATTAAGGAAGGAGCCTCTCTTACGAAGGAAGCACGGAAACAAAATGAGAAAGCCGTAGAAAAATGAAAGCAGATGCTGGAGTGGGAGGATACAATGCTGATTGCATAAATGGAAAAGGAGGAAGGTAAGAGGAAGGGCCCTTATAGGCACCGCGGTTAGGAAATAAGGCCCAAAGAAGATTACAAGCGGTCTCATCAGGCAGAGTGTTGACGGTGGACGGAATCCATATTATATGGAATCGAAAGCCGTTTGGTAAAAATAAAACGAAGGCCGAATTCGTAGCTCCTGATGTTTTTCTCATCCCCCCGCCTATTGCCAAGCCTCTGAGGGAAAAGTAGTTCCTTTTTTTATATATATACTCTCCGTTTCATATTTCCAAATAAGCGAGGTAGGGCTTGTAAAAACAGTCGATAAAAACATCTTCTCAAAGAGTAACAAACAGTTAAAGGATAAATGAAATGAGGGAGAATTGGAGCATGGTATCACTGAGGTTTGGCTTCTTTGAGTTACGAATGATTGCATAGTGTTTCCGATGTGATGACGTGTTTATAAAAAATATTTTAATCAATATATATATTAACCACATACATATATATGCACACGATTTATATATTTATTTTATTATATTACTTATTTATTTATAGATTTATATATAAACTCCAGAATTAAAGTAAGTGAATGGATTTGTTTTTTTCGCTAGATAAGGTACTATATGTGTAGCAAAAAAGTAGTTATTCAACCTACCATCTGATTTAATTAAAGGACGTCTAGAAGGAGTTTCAAAGTTCATAATTCAAGCAAAAGTAACGGAAGATACTATAATATTTAGCAAGGAATTGATGCGCTATGCATTTAAAATGTCAGAAGGAAGTAAATATGGTAAAATACATGGGATTTGAGTCTACATTCACCACTTTCCGGGCAGATATACACATTCAGGTATGTGTGGATTTTGCTTCATATCCCAGTCAAACTGTTATTTTTAACTTATACTCTATATAAAATAGCTTTTCTTATCAAGTTTCCCGAACGAATCCTGTTAGTATATTTTCATCTTTCTTTAATGCTATATAGGTTGTCAAGCCTTTATGCTAAGTCATGATTGCAGCTTATTTAAAACAGGATATGACATAAAAATTAGAATTCTTTCATCATTTGATATTAAAGGCAAAATATCCGTTCTTTTACCTTTCGCAGTGATTAATGATAATCCAAAATCTGGTATCGAATTATTATTCGGAGTCCTTTTTATGCCGAATCATCCATAGCAATTTAAAAAAATAAATGCACCTAATTTTATTGGAATCGGAATAATTACTCTACGTACGTAGCTCTTATTTCCACAATCCGAATAAAATGAAAGACCCGGAACGAGTTTACGAACCGAGAGTAAATCGTTCCACTACGTTTTGTGCACGCCTCAATGAGCAGTACTGGGACTAATTCAATTGATTCATTTCCCCAATACAGAATACGGGAAGCCTAAAAGAAATCGAGTAAATATTGATTCCGAAGTTATATATAAATCTCGAATGCAAATAAATTTTAAATCTCGGACAATGATTAAAACAAACACAAACAAGCCATTTGGACTATTGGATTTCGGCAATTGATTGGACCGAAATGCTCGTCGCGTATTTATTTGGGAATTTTTCGTGTCGTTCCATTTGTTTGATATCTCGTCCGAGATTTATCTTCTTTGTCCTTTCTCTCACCTTTTCTAAAGTCGCGGGATACATTATTGTGGGCGTGCGAATTTATATCTTTACGTATTATATCGTAGTATTTCGTATGCATTATCTTTTTAATATCCACACTTCCGATGTTTAAGACAACATCATACACTATAGTAGAGACTGGAGATGTTCAAAACTCGTAAGATAAGATCATTCGGTGTATTTCATTAAATTCTTTCGTAACTCTTAAGAGGCACGGTATTCTGCTGGGCACGGAATTTTTCAACCCACCCAAAAATACGTGTCATTTCTAGATCCACCTTATTTAACTCTCCTCTATAGACGAGAAAGAGCGCCTGGGAAAGTGAAAGCGCCGACCGTAAATTCTTCCGAACGAATCCAGTTTCTGCAATATCCTTTATTTAGCACTTTTCGACTCCGGAAAGTAACACACACACACGCACACACACACGCACACACACCCACACCAAATCCCCGCAAACCACAGAGCACCGCGGGGAGCGGTGACACTCATGAATATTCTCCATGCCTCCTTAGTCATAATGGAACAGCAGCCGGCAGCCGCCCGACTTCAATATACGGAGTTTTGCGCCGCAGGAAATTATTTGAGGACACGGGAGTTGGATGGATGGAATCCGTACCTCCCGTCTGCAACTTTCCCTCCCTCTCTCTCGTGCGGGGGTGCTACTGCAAGACGGCGTAGGAGAGGAAAAGCCGAACATGTTACTCCCAGGAGGTGGGCGGGATGGTAACGAAAGTTTTTTAAAGGGAGGTCGTTATTATAAGACCCCATCGTAGGGCCCCGAGACGATTCGGGGGGGCTTCCGATTACCAGCGGGGGAAGCCGTGAGTGCGAGGAATAATGCGTGACGATATATTACTCCCAAAAAGTCCCCCAATTTCTCAGGTTGACGAAAAGATGGGGCGAGACTGCGGGGCGAGGATGACTCGTATGTTGGATGCGGTTGTTGAAAAAAGCAGTGGAAAAAGGAGGCTACGCTGATGGCACCCAGGAAAGAGTAGATGGTTTGGAAGCGACCTTAATGGCTTCGGTAGCGGGGAAAGGGCGAAAGATTTTGGAACATTTTTATACTTCCTTTTTTCTCCAGGAGCTTCTCTTAAAACGCCGGCCGTTTATCATCGCGGGTGGATTTTGGAAAAGTAGAAATATTTTAAAGCTCTTCCCGCGATGTAGAGGGGAAGAGGTCCGGTTTATTCGAAAAATTAGTCCGGAATTGTTCGCGTATATATACATAAAAAAGGGCCTGGATTTTTAAGGGGAGATAAAGTCCTTGGATACGAAAAAGAAAATAGAGTGAAGGAATCTCAGGTGATAAGCGGAGACAAAGGAAAGGTAGGCGGGGAGAGAGGAAGTTATCGAGTCGGACGTAAAGACTAGGAATTAAAATAATCGGCAGCGGGAGATAAAAACAGAGAAGTCTTAATGAAGTTAAAGGAGGATTTTTTTTGAAGGGAGACAAAGACGTCCCGAAGTAGCGGGACTTCATTACGAGAGAAAAGAAACGAAGGAGAGGAGGATCTTGGGATAAACAAAAGGAGAACAACAACAGGGCCGAAGAAAAGTGTTTGAATGCGAAGAATAGCCGGAGGTACACGGATGAGAGGGAAACAAAAACGAGGAGACAACGACCGAGAGCGGGATGTTAATAAGGAGTCTCGGAGGGTGGCAAATGAGTAGAAGAAAGAGATCTGAAAGAGACGATTTGAGTCGCGGCCAAAAGAAATACGACGCGCGAAGGGAAGTAGGGAAAATAACCCGCTCCACTTAAGCGATGGCAGAGAGGAGGTGAATGACACGAAAAAAGGCTGGGAAAACATAGGTTTCGTAATGAATGGAAATCGGAGTTTTCGAGCTGAAAAATCCGAGCGGTAAATAAAGTGATTAGCCCGGTATGAAAGCCTCGCGATTTAATCTGGGAATATTTACGCGAATCGGCGCCGATGAAAGGGTGTTCCATCGGAGGCTAGATCTTCAAAAGGAAGGCTATGTGAAGAGAGGGAAGATGTTCACAAAGGAGCGAAATAATGGGAGTGAACAAAAAGAGCATTAGGGTTTCCAGAAAGGGAATGGGCATGGGATTGTTGAAGAGCGATCGGAAGGCGTTTTTTCTCTCTTGGAGTGATGGAAACAAAGGACATCGGGTGTACCGCACTTCGAATCGAGGTGAATGGCGTGTTGAGGTGGGAAGCGCTTCTGCCGGATTCAGAAGTACGTCTTTCATGCTTTGAGGAGAGCGGCGTGCACAACCACTATATAGTGCTCTCTCGATCATATTCTCTAATCCTAATTAGGAAATGTCTTTTATGAGATTGGAAGGAAGAGTCTATTATTTGGTTTTATTATTGCTCTAGAGAGAGTCTTTTTGATGGCGTCGTTTGGTTTGTTTTGTTTGGAGGATGGATTGTTGATTTTGTAACTTGGAAACGATTCGTGGAATTGGCTTCGGTGAACGTCTCGAGATTTTGGTAATTAATGATTCGGTGTAGAATGTCGTCATATAATACACGTATCTCTTAAAACTATGGTTTTCTCTGTAGATTAAAATCTACGATAATACTACGCTTTGAGGCGAACCAATGTTGTTCATATTGTTTTCTGTATGCAAGTATGGAACATTGGAAGGTTATAATTCTCCCAATAAATATACTTCAATGCGCATTATTCTAAAATGAATTACTTCAAAGTAAGTTAACATCCTCATGACGCTAAATTACATTCAGTATACGAAAAACACTTATTTTTATTAATGTTATAGAAACGAAACGCACAGTTTAACATTATCACGAATTCTGAAACGAGAGTATTTATTTTCTTAACAGACACCTATGGAAACTGAATTTAACACCAGCGTCGTTCTGATTTAAGACGTATCCAAAGAAAGGGTTACGCAAATTAGCTATGGCAGTCTTTAATATGCATGGAAACTCTCGATTAAATGTGAGAACGATTTGACCCAGAGGTCTATGAACTTAAGCTACAGAGAGTATACCTAAGAAGATTATAAAGTTCACAAGCTTAAATGAGTTGTTGCGAGGATAAAATCATCCGATAAGGAAAATTCGAGCTATTCACCGAAATTAAGGTTATCCTGGAGGCCAAAGGGGTGAAAACTTAAATATATCCACGATTAGATGATTACGGAGCTCGGTTCCTATTTTAGAACACTCAGCGTGTCGTCATAAATTTGCAGTCCGCTGGAATCTTGGAGGGAGATGAAAAGGCTATAAATAGCGAAATCATGAATAAATAAGGAATGAATATAAGGTGATAAAGGTGAGGTGTGAATCGAAATACTTCCTCATGAAAAATGCATGCGTTGCTTTCCTTCGGGACAAATTTCTCTCTTGGGAAAGGGAATGAGAACTTTTGCAGGTAGCTGAAGCACTTCTGACTTAAGGGAAAGTAATAAAAAATAATATCTCGCTCGATTGTCGTGTCCCTCATCCATCTTAGTAGAAACGTACACTCTAAGGTCACTCACTCCACCGTATCGGATACAAAGGATGATTAATTTCACACTTTTACTCGAAGTAATCGCAGAAATCTTGATTTAAAAGTCGAGGCAATCTTCTTTTGAAAACCCGTCCCTCAAACGTAGCTCGGAGTGGCGTTGAGGGAGATAAAATCCTCCAATTACCGAGCCTTAATTAAGTCGCACGCCCAGAAAGCAACGCGTGATCCCGCCCGTTTGAGCCTCTAACTTAGGCGCGCACGCATGCGAAAGATTTTTTTACCCGTGTCGCCCCGGTCTAGCGAGCTTTCCATTAGAGTCCACTGCGATGATCCACTGCTTTCGTACAGCAATTCTCACTTGGGTTACATCTCCCATTTCACCCATCCCGTTACCATTAACATATGCACAATGCGTCTCTTCTCATGCGCGCATCCAGTTTATCAGAGGACAACGACTAGAAATGTAAACTCCCGATGTCTTCCATGTTCTTACCCCCCTCCTTCTATGCGTATCCATAGAAACGCTCTTCTTTTGTTTGGAGTGCAGGCGCCGCGAAACAGTG
Source organism: Pantala flavescens (assembly GCA_020796165.1). NCBI lineage: Eukaryota > Metazoa > Arthropoda > Insecta > Odonata > Libellulidae > Pantala > Pantala flavescens. The sequence continues at coordinate 12,615,961 of CM036879.1, read as the reverse complement.
GCGACTAATACCGCTCTTTCGTACGGACACGCATTTGGTATTCATGAATTTCCAGAGGTGGTTGTCATACGCAGTGGCACGTCCACGCTTGACGTCTTCCCGTCCGTGTGATTCAAAACACCCACTCCTCTTGGAATGAAAATACGTTATTTCCGTGGCGTTCCCAACTTTCGGATTTCCCTCTCGCGGTACATTAATAACTTTCCGAAATGCTTCTATTTTACGTAGGGTCATTCGAGGTTTTGATATGGGGTCATCGGATTATGGACCTCACAAGCTTTCTCCAATTTCTTCCAGTTTTATTTCCGAAATAAGAGTAGCTAAAGATTATATTAATCGTTTCGGTGTTGAAATATAATTGACGGATCTAAGCGAAGAATGTGAATATAATGAATAAAGTAAAATCCCCTAGGATTACTTTATTAAATCAGAGAAAGGTATAGAGAGCCATAAAAACCCTTTTTAGTAGAATATCAGCTCCTTTTCCCGCATTAAAGTAGATTCGGTATTATTTTCTTGTAAAAACCGATTCGTTCATCCGTTTCCAAAGGAAAGGTAGAAATTATCTTACCTCCCAGAGAGGAATTTTTGAGAAAAAAAGAAGTTCAGGCAGAAAGCCCACTCCTTCCGTTTCAAAGACAAAAAAATGTTTTCCCGAAGATTTTTCTTTTTGCGAGCTCCTTTGAAAATCTTATTCGGATTCCGCATAATGTAACCAAACTCTGGTTTACGACTCTTCCTAGAAGGAACCGAAGCACATTTCGACCCGAATTCCTCCAAAAATAAAAAGCCGGCCCCCCCGAAAATAAGTTACGTAATTTTCCCATCTCGAAACGGACGAGAGAAAAATCCACGAGTGGGACGCGTTAAAAAGAAAAAACATATTCGAGCAAATAGTTTCCAGGGCGACCGTAAACAAGCCCTACATCTTTTAATCTTTCGAAAACAAATTCTTCGTGGGCCGTGTTCTACCTTGGCGTTCTTATTCTTCCCAAAGGAGGTTTCATTCCTCACCGATTCACGGCGGCCGGGTTAGACGTAAGGGGACCATTATCTCCCCGTTTTTCCACCCCGTGGGAAACTACTTTCCTCCTGCCTAATTCCCATTTACCACTCACTTTAGCTCTCCAGCCCTTCATCCACATAAACCACCTCTTCCCGAAGCTAAACCTCCTCTTACTCTTCCACCCCACACTCGGACTAGACGACTATTTTTCTCACCGCCTCCCATAGGCCTTCTTTTTATTCCCCGCGATCCCCCCCACCCCCTCTCTCGCACGGCGCCACCTACTCCAAAACACGCCGTCGCCCCAGACCGCACTTTCCCCCGGCGTCCCATTTAAGTCCCGCAACCACGTGACCCATTCCCTCATTTATCTTACCGTCCCACCCACGCGTTGCACCCGCACCGGGAGAGAGGGTTACCCTACTCACTTTTTAAAGAGTTGCGTCCATCCTGGGTTTTTCCTCATGCATTTTTCCTCGAGCAGAACCGCAGAAATGCGAGGGGAGAAATATCTTTCGCATGCATCTTGGAACCGCCCGGTGTTTTCAAGGTCGACCGTTGTAAGAGGGTTGAGGTGCGGAGTTGCAGTAAAAGGTGTACAGCGGAAGGGGAGTCATTTGTCATTAGAAGGGGTTGGACTGGAGAGGATGTGGGAAAGAATTGGATGCAGTATTAATGTGGTGAGAGATTTTCAGATAATGACATTGTGGTGTTAAACCTGTTCCAAGGGAAATTCTGATTTCATCTCATGAATAGAGAGAGTAAATAAGAATAGAATAAGAAAAGAATACCTAACTCTAATATGCAATATTTATGGCTTTTATGCATAGAATATATTTCACATTATTTTATAAATAAACTATCTATACTATTTACTGCAGTGTACTCTGAACTTCGATCATAAATGAGTTTAGTGATGGGCATCTCGTTAAAAATTAAAAAGCTCAGAATATAACATTCTAGAGTGATATTTTATAAGTCATTCAGATTCTGTGAGCCTCTTTTACAAAACCTATTTATGGTTTATAAATATGTTTATATGTATACCTACACACATTTTATGTAACGTGTTTCAACATATCCATCCATCTAACTTTCTTCTGAATACAGTGTTTGACTAGGGCTCTTTGATGAAATACAGTTTAAAATTAGCACAGATTTCCCTTTTAGTTCTAACCGACGAACTTTTGGAATTTAATCAACAGCTTACTAATGGAAAGAATATTCATTTATTTTAGACTGAGTAGCTTTAAAAAGGGATATTGAAGAAGATTAAATTAATTAGCTCTCTTGTTTGACTTTCGATGAAGGATTAATCAATATGTACGGTTTACTAAATAGAACCAGATTCCTTTACGAGTTAGTCATATTCTTGGTAATATTTGAAAGTTGGAATAACCGTTAAAAAGTCTATTACATCCTCACTAATCTTTTTGTTGAATAACCAGTCCATGATAGTACAACCTTTTAAATACAGTTTATCAAAGATCATAACATTATTTAGTATAAATGTAGGAATACGGAAGGGAACCGAGAGCCATTTAACAATCATAAGCCCATTAGACGCATACATACGCATCCTCTCCGAGATTCGAACCCCGAAATCCGGAGTCGTTAGCCGAGTCCGCCAACCGCAGAGCCATTTCCCTCCTGGTGAGGATGGACGGAGATAATTTCAGAGGGAGAATTTGCGAGGGCTTAAGGTGTGGAATAGTGCGCGAAAATTGGATAAGGGAGAGTGGGCAACGAGATGCAGAAGGAAAAGAACGAGAACCACTTATTCAAAAGAAAAGTACGCTTCGACGGCATTTGAATAGGATTTTTCGACGGAATTAATCACTCGGATTATTCGCCGAAAGATTTATGCAGGGTTATAAGCTTCCTTTCCGGATATTTCATCCTCCTTAGTAAGATTACGTGTTTTTTCCTTTTTTTAAAAATTTCTAATCGGATATTAACTCGATTCGCCCAAATGGCATTGCCTTAAAATTAATCTGAAATCGGGCGAAAATATATAAAGGATCAGTAAGATTGCTCGTAGCGGCATTCAATTTCTCCTCGACGAAACCGAGATGGTTCTTTCTTTCTCTTCCCATGATTCCTTCGGGCGAATCTTCATCTCGGTCGATGTGAATAAATGTTCGCTGAATTGGGCTTTTACCTTTCGTTAAGAAAGCGGAGGAAAAGTTGAAAGAAAAGGAATCATCTCGAAGGATCTGCTTTTTTCTTATTCAAAGCTACCTCTTGCTCGATAGAGTCTTTCCCCAGGCGAACGCTCTTCATCCCGTCCACTTTTTTCCATTTTATACAACCTCTCTCTCGATACCCATCCCCCATTTACCCTTTTCTCCGCTCATCTGGGGGCGTCGCCACCCGTCAAAATCTCTCTCATTTAGTCCTTATTTTAATGCATCGAAATGCAGCCAGAAATGACGCGTTGAGACTCGTGCTAAATCCATTTGGGAATGAGAGGAATTGGCTCAACTTAAATTCCTTCAATCTCGTTCTCTTCTCGTAGGTCTCGTCTCCCTCGAGTGTTGTTTCGTTCCTTGGCAATGCATAACCAATAAGGAAGTCGAATACAAACGCTAGAATTTAACCCTCTTACTGCCAGCGGGCCGATATATCGGCCCTCACTAGTTGTGCGAAAACTGCCAGCGGGCCGATATATCGGCCCGACTTATTTGACACTATTTATTTCGTGATTGTGACCATTTCAACAGCTGCCGTCTCATTTAATACACATGTGCTGTATCTCTACTTTATCTAACTTACATGGTTTCACCTTACCTTGCGATACATTTTGATGTTTTACAGTGATCTTTCCACGTTAATTCGTCCGGATATTTTCGTTACTTCGGGTCAGCGTTATCCTGCACAGTATTATCTTTCGCGTTTGTCGCAAGTCGTGCTGAAATGTTTTCTTGTGGCTCAAGTATTTGTTTTAAAGTGTCAGTTACCAGCTAGATAAGTAAATATTCTTTTTTGGCCCGCCTATTTTTATAATAGCAAAACCGAGATATGCAACCCGGATCTTCAGAGACATACCTCAAAAAAACTTAAAATATTGCCAAATGAAAAAGAAAAGAACTGTTGCGTGTGTAGTGTAAGAGGTAAAAAGGAATAAAATAAAGAAAAAGATGCAGAAATATGTGTGGAAAATGCAAAAAAGGACTTCTTGGTGAATGATTCCATAAGCGTAAGTGCGCTAGCTGATGGGACCGTGAGTGTAGAGTCAGATAAAATATTTTATATCTCTGGCAAAAATAGTTTTATCACTATAAAACTTTACCAAGGGTGAGAAAACTAAATGATATCAAAAACTATCACAATTTTATTCCACGTATATAATATTTTATACATCACAAAGTGAAAAAAACGGAGAATTTTGGGTTTTTAAACATATTATAATTACTTTGTTATTATTTTTCTTTATGAAAATTTAAATAAACCCCAATAATCAATCTATGGTTCTAAACTATAAATATATCTTTAGCATTGGAAAAAAATCTAGATGAATTAAATAAAGTTAAGTAGCTGAAATAATTTAAAATCTGAAATCCTGCATATTCCGGAAAATAGCCTTGGCAGTCTTCGCACATACCGCCCGAAATGGGCTGGCAGTAAAAGGGTTAATCAGGATGGCGTTTGTGAACGTCGATTTATTTCATGTAAATTCTTCCTTCCCGACGCATTGGCTGCTCATAATTGGGGCAATTTAAATTGCGGCATTCCTGAGGCATTTCCGACTCGATGAATTGTGGTAATGGAATTCAAAACGATTTATAGTCTCGTATTCTTGAAATTTACAATTTTAAATTCCAAGGAATTGCAGCTTCATATTAGCGAACGGAGGAACGTCTTCTCTTTTTTAAGTTCCGACGAAAGATTTTTTTAAGAAATGAGCAGAAACCTTTTCAAATTTTCGTAACGTCCCATGATTTTTTCGTATTAACCTAGGAAGCGATTAAATAATTTCGTATTTGTGATAAATATACGAATTTAGGGTTTATGGGACCAGTATGTTTAGTAAAATTTAGCATGTTTACGATAATTTTTTTATAATAATGTTGAAATTCATTTACTGATATCAAAGGAAACCGTTGTTCTTAGTATTTTTAATTTAAAATTTAACCCTATTATTTATAAAGAGATTTGATAGAGAATATTACTTAACATAGTTATTCAATAAAATTTGTAAGATTATAATTGCGAATATTTCATCAAAAAGAAATATTTCCATGAATAAAGCTTTGTTCTTTATTCTAAGGCTGTTTAGGATTATGATCTTAGAACAAGAGCCAGGAAATAAACTATTTGAAGGAAAGAAAAAGAAATTAAAGCCTAATTTTAGATTGCATTTAGTAATCGGTAAATATCCTATCTAATTGCTGGAATTCGAAAAATGCAAATGATTTCTATTGAACAAAATTTGAACAATTCTGAGATTATATTTTTAGAAAATTTGTCATTAATTTAAATCTTTTCAAAATACACCTTCAAAAACAATATTAAGAACTTAGGAATTTTATTTGAAATTAATTCGTGTCAAATAAGGAAAGAAACCTTAAAAGAACTTTTTACTTTGAACTTTCATTGGAATTTATCTGTATGTAATCTCTGAATTTCAGTTGTTAAATATATTTGCATCTGCATACAAGCACTTTATTTATTATGAAAGAACTTTTAGGAACTGCTTTTATAAGTTCTAACTACTTATTTCTATATTTTGTGGATTCTTTGAATAGGATAGTTCTTCGGAATTAATTTACATTTATTGTTCCAAATTAACGAGAAACAATTTTTGCTGGAATTTTCTACTTGCTTCCACATGTATTTTTATCTCATGGCTACTTAACTGTATTGAAATGAATAGAAATTTTTATCGAAATTTAAACATAAAGGATATTTTTTAAATAGTTAATTGGAAGGGAATAAGTAATGAAAACATTTCCAAGCCATTATCGGAGCAGAATCAATAATCATAATAATGCTTGGGTCATCCCTAATTCACTCTGTGAACTACCGTTAATCAATAGTGCCAAACTTAACCTAGAGGATTTAGACAAGGTATGTCAATATCCGAAGCACACACCAATAAGGGATACGCAGGATTGCCAATAGTAGAGGAGTAAACAAATAACGCTCCGACATGTGATTGAGTCAACCAGATAGACCTTTATGCTTCGGAAGGCAGACCTTTCACCGGGGCAACGGTGACTACGATCAATAGAAACGGACAATTAGTTTAATCTTCGACCATACATCAATAAGAATGAAAAAAGCAATTAACCGTTAAGGAGCTATGTTTTACGAATAAAACCAGTGCAAATCGAATGTGTATTTTCATTTTATTGCTCGAAGTTTGTACATCTCAATCGAGAAGATCCTTGTTACGCTATATTATTGTTTTTTTTTTTTCCTCTCGTATCCTTTGCTTTTAACTTTGAGCTTCCAGTCCTCTTCCTGCTTCCACTGCATGGGTAGTTTTTGGTACAGAATGAGATTTCAATCAAACCGAATCATTCCTAAGGTTAATGATTTTTTGCACCGAAAGATGAATATCAGTGCACGTAATAAAAAAAGCCGAACCCACGTTTCGCATCGAAGATATGCGGAAGATAGCAAAAACCCATTTATCTTTCGACATTCGCGAGTGAATCTCTCTGTAGGGAACGATGAACCAGAAAAATTCGACGATTGCCTATTTCTCGTTTTTATCCCGTAATTTCATCGTCTCGCTGCGATTGCCGTATCTGAATTCCGGAGCGCCGTGATACACCTTTGTAGGCGCCCGTAGGTTAACGCAGCCACGTTTTTCAAATCCCGGGCATTAGCATCGGGACGGGCAAAAAGATAGGCATTTTGTGCAAGCTCTCTCTCCGCCGTCTCATTTAAGTATATCCCCTAAACTGTTTTTCCCCGAAGGTAACTCGCGGTGAATGGGATGGCTTAACGCACGGAGAAAGGGTACGCGAGATAAAATGAGTTGGTAGAGATTTGGAAGGGAAAGTTCGGCACTAGCTTTAACCGGCCGCTCTTCTACTAAACCTCCCGCAGTATCCATCCCGAATTTTTCTATCTTCTGCTTCCCTCTACGTCCGAAGAGAGAAAGAAAACCTGCCTAAATTCAGCGTAAACATAAAGCGAGAAGCTCGATATTTATCGCGGGCATAACTGCGATTTTCTATCCGTATTTATCATGCGCTTTTATGCCCCTTAGGCCTTAAGGACGATGCGATTATGCCTCACGTATATACCCCTTTAGAGAGCTTCCGCACAGAGCGCTTTGTGCACCGTAATAATCTGTCTTGCTGGTAAATAATCGAGGAAGCACAAGCACTGCGGTACGTACTCATGGGTCGTTTCTTTCGTAACGTACGTGATTTAATTTCTCGCCCAAATGCTCTTTGTACAAGGTAATGGGAGCTAATTAATTAAATGGATTCGTGTACATTTTCTGTATATCTTTTTACGGAGTGGATATATTTATGAAATCTGTAAGTCTAGAAAACGGTAGCTTATTTAAAGAATGATTTTGATTCCAAATTGATCATCAATGTTTATTAAATAGTTAAAAATTGAGAAGTATTTAATTTGAAATATGTATTTTGAAAGTAGATATCCCGCTGCATATGAAGTACTTCTGAGGTTTTAATTATATAAATCTGCTATAATACTATATGATTACAGGAAAACAAAGTAAAGTTCACAGATGTAAACGGCATGCAAAATATTACATTCTATTTTGAAACGAATAACGTAGGATGAATTATTGCAAGGTTTTGATTTGACGTAATTTGATCCCAAGATAAATTACCTCCAGTTTTAACTACGAGAAACAAAAATTTAACACTCAATAATATTGTTATTTTATGAATGCGTATTTCCTAATGAATGATAAATAATATTCATTTTAATCAAGTTGATGTAAAATCTTTTCGCCTTTTTTTCTCGTCAGATATCAAATAACTGCTGACGCAAATATTTGACGGAATAAATAACTTGAACTAGAATCATGTAAACTAAGTCGTCGTTAAACTATTCCGAGGGGAAATATATACATTTGAATGGAATTAATGACGCATTTGCAACCGTATTTGCTCGGCAAGCATTCTCGCGTAGATTACAAGATCTGCGAACATCCACTCATATTTCTCCGCCAGGGATCTCATCTATTTTATCCAAATAACCCCTTAAGAACCGCGATTCGTTCCCGGCCGACTTTAATGGGAAGACAGGGCAAATATTAAAAATATTCCGCCTTCATATCTCCGCGTTCCTCCATTTTCTGTCTCCATATAAAGCAACCTCTGGCTTTAATATCCCGCCTTTATTTATTGCGCGTCTCTACTTTACTCACAATTTTCACCCTCTTCTTCCATCTCAACACCTTCCGTTTCGTCACCTCCCTAAGTCGACTCCGAATCCTCGTTAATTCATCAACCCTTTTCGACTTTGCGAACTCCGTCTCATGCGTAATTCATCCCCGAGTGCGCGTAATAGTGGTAGAAACCGTGCTAATTCAGGAGTTTCCGTACGCATCCTTACGTCTCCAGAAATCGCTCGGAATCCAGGTGTTATAGCGATTTATTAATTCACCCGCCGTAAAATGAAGATGAGGTTTATTTTTTTAGGCGCTAAAGGTGTCCCGTGGGGAAAGGATTTCTTTTACTTCGATCACGGATGAGGTATAAAATCTCAGGTGTATACGGGCTGTCCGTTTTAAGCGGATTGCTTTCGTGGATTAACTTAATTGCCGGGTTTTCGTCTTTTTTTTAAAAGGTCGGAAAATTCAATTGGCTGAAGTCTGTAAACTCGTAGAGTTTGGGTGTTTTTTTTAAGGTGCGCATATGACGTATGAAGGCATGCGGAAATGTCACGATATCTAAGACCAAAATGTTTTATCTAGTTTTGATAGAATGCGAATGTATATTGTTTAATTCTAAACCTACTATTATCGTTTTCATACAAAATTAATATCTAATCAAAGGAAAGAAGGGGGTTTGATAAGTCTGACTAACATTAATAATTTCACAATAATTACTGCACATGGTGTTCAGTTATTGGGTAGAATAATATTTCTATTTTTAAGATGGCACACATTCAAATTTTGCGTGTGATGCAAACGCACAGATTATGTAAACAATATCTTAGTAACGCAATGGAAAAAAGAGAGGCGGCTGCAAAAAACCTACATTCAGTTTAAGAAAATAGGAAGAGATTATGAAAATTAATTGCCTTGGAAACGGATTAGGCACTAATAAAGAGGATGAATTATATTTATATTTTATCTGACGATATTTTTCTTAACTTTAACAAGTGGAGAAAGTTAGATATTAGTAAAAAATATGCTAAAATTAAAATATGTGAAAATCTTTTAGTCGATATTTGTGATGATATCTACCTGCCAATAGAAGCAAAACATTATTTTCGTCATTGATACGTACTATTGTTAAGCTCCGTTAAGATTAGAAAAGGACTGAACTGATGAGAAAATGTAGGAAAATTGAATTTTTGAAAAAAACTCTATTTATCCTTATTGCCGAGGTAATATTTTTCTTCATTAAATGAATTTCAAGGACACTTTTTTTACTCTTACGTCACTATTCCTTCCCTTAATTTCATTTCCAAAGTCCACTCTGCCTGCCTTTCACTAGGGAAGTGATTAACGTGGCCCACTTACAGTGCTAAGGTCTCTCTCGCTGGAAGACTGATGTTTATGTTAGTAATTATTTGCGATTAAATTAGCCCAAAAGCTGTGTTTTAGACATTCAACATAAGGAAATAAATATATTTTCCTTCTTTATTGCTCTTTGCTATCCATTTCCCCTCCGGAAACATTCTTTCTGGTTTTTTATCACTTTTATCTCCGTCGTGATACACCACAGCAATCTCATTTCTGCTCTCCAATCCGTTTAAATTACTCCCAAAAGCATGTGCCACACCCTAAAATCAAACAATTAATAGCTTTATTTTGTAAAATTATATCCCCGAAATATTCAACTTTTAGTCAATTGCCTGCCTCTTCTATTTTAATGTACACGAACATTCGTTGTTTGAGCGGAAGTATACATTCAGAAAAGATAAAAAATATTAGATAAATAATGACAATAATAATGTGGCATATAAATATATAAAATAAATACTATTTGACGTCTGTTCAGATAAAAGTTTCGCTTTCGTCCTTGTATAAAATTCTGGCAATGACAAAGATTTTTATGAGAATTAAATTAATTGTTTAATTATATGCAAATACATTAAAACAGGCTGATTTTAGTATTATCTATTATAAATTATTCTTGTTAATAAGAAAAGCTATTTTCTAATTAAAAATATCTCAAATTTTTTTAGCTCAAATATTATAAACAAACAACGTGATACTTCAATTAATATTTGTATTCAGTAAAATTTGCTGAAACAAACTTCGTTTTGTAATTAAAATTGAATGGTTCATATACTTTTATACCTATTTATCTCTCACTATTGTGCAGTTTTTACTCAATCCCTTCCAATAATACGTGAGCAAATAATTCCAAAATAACTATCACTGTTCACCATCCAGTCATTGTATTCGAGAGTAGCTCTAATCTTCCGCTGTTTTAAGTTTTAGATATTCAAACCACTTTCGGTTGATCAAATATTGGCAGCCCTTTGATTTCTTCGCCTTGAGGCAAAATCCCTTCATCATTTACTGTGGGAGGGCCTCCAAATTTCCCAGTATGCCAACATCTCATTTCTACTTCATTTAATCCTGAATTTACGCTCCACAAATTACGGAATCATTGTTTTAAGTGTCGATTAATAATTACAAAATTAATCATTTCCTTTAATTATAACTAACGACTGAAATTAATATTTTAATTTATAGCCTTATGTTCATATCTTTTGGCTTAAATATTCTGATTTTTTAAGGAATATTTACGAATTAATATCTCGAAAATTGGAATATAATAATCATTTTCTCATATCATGTCCTTGAGCATTAATTAATTACTGGTTATGCTCAAAGAACGACCATAATCATTTCAAATTTAAAACACCTGAAAATTAGTCCACATTTCACTCAAAGGAGTTTATACCGGTTATGTTTAAATTAAATATTGTAATAATTGATATCAACCGATTACAAAGGCTAACTCTACACTTTTTTAATCATAAAACCATAATCTTTAACGTTAAATCGTGCAAAAATATATTGATTTGGTTCATTAATAATTTTCTGGAATATCTTATTCGATTATCCATATAATAAATGATTATTAATCAATCTGTAGAGGTGAATAATTATTGGATTACACATATATGACGTTACATCGTAGATCACCTACTAGTATATTGAGGATTAGTTTAGATAGGTACGATACTTCCTTATTGCAAGTAGATTTAAGGTGTTTTTCAAAAAGTAGGTTATGAAAGTATAACGATTTCTATTTTCGCGTGTCTAATTTTTTACGCTGTGATACCCTCTCCTTTGTTAGGCGACGCAAACAGGCCTCTGTATCTCTGGAGACGGAGGGCTTATATTTCAGAGTGTCGGAGTTGTACGAAAAAAAAGGACAGCAGCTTCGATTCTTTTTCAGCCAATGACGTATATCCATGAGGGAACGGATCGCATTGGTCAAAAGGCCCCCCTCGCGTTTCCGGCGTTCATTTTTATTTATCGCCTCAGCGGGAAGTAATTAAATTTTTTTCGCTCCTGTCATCCCTGTCCCTGATTTTAATTAAACGCATTGATTCCTACTTCCATAGCTACCGAAAAACCTGAGTGCCATGGAAACTTTTGTTTACCTTAGGTCCAGACCGTGCGATCCGATAATACGTATCGTGCTAGAAAACTCCGAAAAACCAGATTGAATAATTTACGCGGCAGCAAACCTTTATGTTCTAACTGATTGGTCCGTCCAGATACGAAGAGGGGATGCTATTCGATAGAATATTTTCATGAAAGAGCTATTAATCAAGCATCATTACCTGTAGGACGGCCTTTTCTAATAGGATGCATAATTGGTAGGATAAATTTTCAACGCTTTACAAATGGGTGTGTGGAAAATTGACTGTTAGATGTGAAATATCCCAAAGGGTAGTCTAATTTGATCTCAGTGTTATGGAATGCAGATTTGTAGTGAAAGCAGCTCTAAACATTTGAAGCAATGGCGGATGAGTACAGTGTTACGTTGTTACTTTCATGTGCTAACAAATACATTTATGGAACAAGTTATAGTTTATTTTAAGAACACCTGCTGATAATGTACGAAATATTTGTCATTTTAAATAATGAAAATTCTATACATTTACTCATAAATACAAGATTTTCCCTGCATATAAAATATATACGTAAAGCAAAATGAATCTTTTATTCTAATATTACTATTCATTCTATGATTCTTATAGATCAAACCTAATCACTTTATTTGAGAAAATCTCTGTTATTAAAAGTATCTAATTTATCTTTTTCATAAACGACAACCAATATGATACTCACATTTAATGTTCTTTCCATCATTCTATTTTCCTCCGGCAACATTTGTTATTAACCCCCAATTGGCTCGACAAAAAATATATTGTTTTATTATTTACCTACACTTCACTATTTAATTTTGAATCTCTTTATAAATTAAAGGTCTATCCACATGAAGTTGAAAACGTATATGAAATATCAATTTATTTTGATTCTAAAATTTTACCCTGATTAAGCCAACAAAAAATACGAAAAATTCAATAAAATATGTGATTTAAACGGAAAAAAGTGAAAGAAATTAAAGGCTAGAAAGGAAAATTTCTTGATGTAGTACTACCTTTAAATTCATTTAACCTTGTACGAAAATTTTCATTTTATTCTGTCTCTATATAGTTATACAATAAGAAATTTCGGAAAGATTTATTATTATGTTTTCTCGTATTTTAGAGCATATTCAATGTTTCATCAGTTTTGTTAAACGAAGTTAAGGCAGAGATAATTCTCCGATTTAAATTGTTAATCACTGAAAAAAGTACGTAAGTACGTAAAAAATACTAAGCCTACTGAATTTAAACTGTGTTTAATGGGATTTATTTATTAGTACTTAATCTAACCTGCAATTAGAGAATTCATACCAAAATAATTTAAGTCTTGAATTATTTTTTTAATTTAGCTATTTATACCCAAATTGGTTCGAAGCAGCGCTATTTAAAATTTGCATCATCAATCACAGAAGTTACGCTGAGTACCCAATTCTCGATACGAAAGAAAGATACTCTAAATTTAGTTTCGTGTTAAAGTGTTTCTCATGGGAGTCGCTTTGAATCCGATACACCTGTCTCTCGAAAAGCCATTTCCTTTTATCTTCAGCAACTCCTCCATGAATAGAATTTGTGGTTAGTACCGCGAGTTTATGGGATATGTGCTTAATCTTTTTGATATTTTTAGGCGCACGAAAGAGTGATGCAATTGCCTTATTAACTTTTCTCCCTTTGAGTAAAAAAAGTCTTCGTTAATCCGTATTTTATGCGAGAAGTTGTGCGAAAAGGATTGTGGGAAAAATTTATCCGAGGCGGGAAAATATCATCACTCGAAAAGAGAGACTTTCTTGTCTGGGAAAAGCAAGCGAGGATGTAAATAAAACATTGAGAAGTGAAAGTGTGGAGAAATTACATTTCGTTGGTGATTTTATAAATGCACACCAGGGGCGTGAAAGGAGACTTTTCGTTGGATGTGCGGTCCATACTTTAAATGGAGTTGAAAACATTTTTAACAAGATATGTTTGAGTGTTTATTTTTCATCGCTTCTGAACTTATCGCTACTTTTGACGTGATGTGAATGGTAAATTTATTAAAGCAGAAAAATTTTCATGGTATATAGATAATATTTAGGGTAATATAGAAGTTTTTAGTATCAACATCACGAGAGAAATTTTTAAATTCAAATGACTAAATGTGGAAAATGATTACTGTGATGATTTCTGAAAATAATAACGATGGAAATATGTGTTATTACAATTTTTAAAAACCAGGCATATCTTGGGAATTAATTATTTATAATTCTTTTTTGAAAATAAAGTTAAACTTTAAAATATAGTATCGAATTTAAATTCATCACTTAATAAGAAGCTTTCATTCAACTCCATTCTTTATCAATACTCTCATCATATCATTTGAATGTATAATGTTTTTCTTGAATATTATCTTACCTTAGTTCCTTTTGCCACGAATGAAATACACATAACTTTATTACATCACTTCGATACAGTCAGCGAAGTATTTCAGATGATATTTGATCCGTTTGATATGTACGTCTGTAAAGTTCAATCTTAAATGATCCTATTGTTCCATGATGTCTAATAGGCGAAAATAACTTCCATCCTAACTTTTGTATTGGAGGATTCATAATTAGAAATTGAGAAGTACTTGTATCAATTGCATTAATGGATCTCAAGACGGCAAAAGCTCAACGAGTTTTAAATCGAAGAATGCATGGCTCATAAATGGCTCTCGAATCACGACTTGCATAGACTCGAACGATATCTCGAGAACAATTGTCCAAAGCTCGATTCTTCATCACTCCCACAGCGCCTTCGACCTTTTTCACACTCGATCAGAAAGTCATTTATCCCTCCTTCGCTATTGCATAAGAGAAAGGACTTCTATTGTACGCTTTCCGAGCAATTTTCATTAGAACCCACCTCTCGCGGCCTTAAACGCTCTCCCAATGAATCCGCGCTTCACGAAAATGGAAGTCCCCGTGAAAACGGTACTACTCGAATACTTCCATCTCGATCGATACGCGCTAAATAGCCTTATTCACTTTAGTAGCGCCATGTGATTAAAACCGAAATATATCAGGGCATTGTCTCCTCTGGAGCCCTTTCTCTCCCGAGCACACTTTCTCATCGCGACGATTTATTTCTGAAACTCGCAAATCAAGGATTTCGCCAAGTGGGGAATTTAAGAGGCCTTCCTTTGATAGAGAGAAATAGAAAGTAAAGGGAAGAGTTCATAATGAATAGATGGCCGCTAATGGAACGCGAGGAAAGCTCGCCAAATAGGAAGGGAATCGTAGAGTGAAAAAGCTCTCTGCGAAATGGCTAAGACTCAGTTGGTTGTGCGACCTGAAGAAGAGCGTAAAGAGAATTAGGAAAGCGCCTGAAGAAGAAATAACTGCTAAAGGCACCGTGGAAGTATATATAAGCACACCCCTACGCCCTTTTAAGGCCTTTTCATTTCACTATCCATCCCCTCTCTTACCCCAGCGTCTTTTCTGTGTATCGCGTTAGTGCACGGATGATGTACACTCTTCTTTCCATCAGCATAATTGAGGTCGGGTGGAGGACATGGTTTAGTGCGGGAGATAGAGAAAGGATGCGGGATTAAGACGGTGAGCTTTTTAAAGGGGATATGAAAGTAGATACAGGATCTTATAGAAGGGAGAAAGGCCTAATAAGCGGATTAAGGTGAAATAGTGCCTCAGTTTCGGTGGCTTTCTCTCCGATCGATATTTACGTATGGAAGGAAAATTCTGTTGTTAATGATCAAAGGGAAGTTGGGCGTGAAGTGGTGCATTGACAAATTGAACAGAAGTAATGGATAGGAATGTTTATATGACAAATTGACAAGAATATTGAGAATATGTTACATGTGAATGGGTTTTCTAAACATTATTATTTTTACTTCTTTATTTCAGATTATTTATATCTCACTTTCTCACCATTAAAGCTGAAATATCTTTGGGTTTATAAACCTTTCTAATTTCTCTTAAATTTTTCTTAAATTCACGCAATCACCAGTGATTGGGAGATTAAAGATCGAGTACTGGTATATTCATCTGTGAATTTTGTTAACATTTATTAAATTTGTGCGAATATAGTTGCCATATGAGACATCTGTAATCGCAACTTATATTTCATAAGAATCTTCATGCATTAAATATATAGAAGTTCGAGTGAAATATTTCAAAGCAATCCAGTATTCAGTAAGCCTTATTCAACCGTTTCTTAGATGTCTTAAATCATTACATTACATCACTTCTGTGCTTAGATTACCTTCTAAAGATTTAAGAACCCTAAAAAATATTTGTATTATGCTTTAATATTAGATTCTTGAAGATAATCAATGCTCTATGGGTTACTACCAGCATTTAATATGGTTCCTTGATATCTTACTTATTTAATAGTATCCTTTGGTTACATCTTTGGGAGATGAATCAATTAATGTAACTAATTAGCTATATACTCGTAATATTGGTTTCTGTCTGTGAACGGAAACTGCAATTGTGGTACATATATTATCCATAAAGCTGTGTATATTTTATTTTGATTTATCTATATCTAAGTTTATCATATAAAAATATGAAATATAGAATTAGTTCGCATTTATCTCGTACTAAGCTATTAGAATTTCTTGAGAAAACCTTTACAATTTACAATATCATGAATTTGAATTGTTTAACTTCTTGTACATTGAAATATCAGCTTAAATCTTTAAGAAGCCCGTTCTATTCCACAGCTAAATTTAGTGAATAGAAGCTTTTGATCGCAGAAATGTTGAAGATGGCTACAGTTGTAGATGGAGAGACTAGTTAATTAGCTTTGGCATTCCTTATAAAAGGAGCAGATCTTCTTTGTAGTCGGCTCCTGAATTTAGTTTCATAACCGGTTATTGTTTATTACCTAATATTGAGGTAATTTCGAAGATTAACCGTTTTTCGAGGAAAAATAAACACGAAAACTAATGGGAATCAATAATGGAATTCCAGCCTCTTCTTCGGAATCCAGTCGGATTTAAGTATGTCAAGAGATCATGAAGTGGAAAGAGTGAAGCGATTATAGGAGGCAAAATTCGAAATGGAGGCGAACAGGTGGAATGGGAAGAAGATCACAAATGAGTCAGGAAAATAAGTGGTAAACGAAGGCCTTCGGGAGAATGCCATTGTGAGTAGGATCATGGTTCCTCGAAGGCGGGGCTTTTGTTCCATCCGAGGAAGGGATTTCCACGAGGTTAATTAGCGGTGCGCGTGTGTGCGGTGGAAGGAGAATGGAAATGAATCGAACCGTAAATACATAGGGGTATCTCTTCCAATGAGGACGGATTGCGAGGAACTTCGCGAAACCCCAATTTCCTCTCTTCCCTCGCCGAGTCCTAATCTACGGGTTGCGGAGTCCTCTCTCTACTATTCCTACGTTTTACGAGCGGCCATTGTTCAAGGGATTTGGGGATAAAAACACTCTCTCGCCGAAGCTTCTACGGTTGGTGAACGCGGACAAGGAACTATTTGGATTGAGTCTTTCTCCCGCGATGTGTGTGCGCGCGTTCATTTGGTGGCGACTGATCCCGCTCTGTTGATATGTGATTAGCGCACGTGGCGATAGTGGGTGCGGGCTTAAATGGGATTACGTACGGAAAAACAGTCCTTCGACTGTTTCGAAATACTCGCAATGCGTTCGGTAGAAAAGGATCCGAGGGATTTTTTTTCACAGAGAACGGTCGGTGTGAATGATTAGCGTGTCACACTAACCCCTTTCGATTATCGACGAATGAAATGTTTTTCATCTGTTTTCTGGGGCAGGGAAGAGGAATCTTTTCTCTCGTTTCGGGGCTAATTTTAGCGATGGTGTTTTTGGAAGCTGTGAAGTGCGAGTGTTCTGTATCTTTAGGAAATCAAGGAAAATGTCGCTCATAGGATTACGTTTATGTTTTGAAATATATCCACTCGTATATTGAGATGTAGCGAATAGGAGGGTGTTATTTAATGGTGGAAATGAAATGAAAAAAATAATTTTTGTACGATTAGAAATCGAGTCCGAGTTAAAAGGTTATTTTTGTACTCCCAAATGACAGTGGATATTGATATTCGATAATAATAGATATCAATCAGAACCCTTAAAAACTATGACATTAGTCTTGGTGCGTAATATTTTTTTTGTTTGAACTGATTTTAAAGAAAATAAACCTGAAGTGTTAAACTGAAAGACGTCAAATGAAGTTGAAAAAACTATTGTGGCCAAATATGAAATTCTAATATTTGATGAAGAAAAGAGTACATTTTTAAATGGTAAATTATAACTGTATGATTTAATATTCTTGAAACATTGCTTCTGTAACATTATGGGCCGGTTTATTCTAAAACCAGAAAATTAATCTAATAAAACTACATTTATCGTTTAAATATAATCTAATAGAAGCAATAATCTGTAACATTATCAAACTTACATGGAGATAAATATATTGATTGT
The DNA here is from genome assembly GCA_020796165.1 of Pantala flavescens. NCBI lineage: Eukaryota > Metazoa > Arthropoda > Insecta > Odonata > Libellulidae > Pantala > Pantala flavescens. The sequence goes on along the minus strand of CM036879.1, from coordinate 12,597,747 downwards.
TTCAATTGTTGCTTGAATTATTCATTTGATCATTCGACAAATGAAAGCGTCAGTTATAACAGTTGATGTTTCTGGTATGATACGATTATAATATACATCCCATTCAAATGTTATTTTATAAAAGAGACGGAGCGCAATCCGGTTCGATAGATTCCTTTTGAGAGTTAGCGAACCAAAATTCGGCGTTTCCATTGAGTCGGAGAGGGAACCGTAACGAAAATAATTAGGGTTCGAATCCCTGTCGAGTGAACTAGCCCATTCCTGTTTTGCTTATTAAGCCACATTCCCACTCCGAAGCTTTTAGTAGCTAATGGTGGAATGGGTAAGGATCAAATCAGCCTTCAGTCTGATGACTTTGGAGGGAGAAAATTTGTGGTGATAGAGTTCTGACGGTAAATTCACCTTTTTTATGATCTAGAGCTTTAAGTAGATATCCAAGAGGAAGAAAATTCGCTCAGAAAATATCCATTATTTATGTAGAGAAATTAAATGTACTTTACGTCATAAATATATATATATATATTTTCTAAATCACTCTTCTCAGAATTTCTCAAATGGAAATACATTTTCACGCTATTATAGTTATTCCGATAATTACTACTGCTTTACCTTTTATGATATATTAAAATTCCACTGAAATCCTAAATATATTATGTTCATGCAAATGACGCAATTTTATGCTTATTAACAGGGCAGCCAAAAAACTGCACTCTCTGCATTTTGATAATTAGTTATTTCGATGCGCGAAAGGTAATTAGTTACCAAAATACAAGATATCACGGCTCAATCTATATGCAAAGGCCAGTGTTTATCCAATCACTATTTATTTAGTTAGAGCAATACAAGAGAAAAGCCAAATTGACATTCATTCTAATACAAGGGCGGATTCAATCATAACATGAAACTAAAAAAGGCAATTCGGCTATTGTAAAGTTAAAAACAAATGAATTATTCAATAAGCAAAGTGCGGAATTTCATCGTTCAATTACTTTCTGCCGATGTTATCGTAGAGAATGTAGGAAGTGAATTCGAGCCTTAACTTCGTTTTGGAGAAAATCAAATTTAATCCAAAATTCAGCCGTTCGTTGGGTATTTTTCGCACGAAATAAAATTCCGTTGCTGAATGCATCCATTGGTATTATATTAGAATTTATTGGCTTAGCTGATGATGAAAAATCTCAATAACTGGATACTATAGGATAGAATTTGTTATGAAATTATCGACACAGTTTCCTAATTCGAATTTTTATCTTCAAATCCAGAACGCAATAATTCTAAAAACTATAATAATTTTCCTATAGTTTCAGCCTTTTTGAGCTGGAACATTATATTTTACTATTTGTGAAGTTGGAGTAACTTAAATTTTATGATTATTATCCTACATTTTTCATCTTTTGCAAATTGTGTTATAAATTTTATTGCCATAATATAAAAGTGACCAAATGTGACCTGAAATCAGTCTTTCAACTTATTATATCTGTCTAATATATTTTTCGCTAAGGTTTTGCGACTAAAAATTTGATTCATACATGTACTCTACTGCTGATTGCGCACGCCTTAGTTATTCATTATTTACGTCTTTGTCGATTTTAGTCGATATTTTTATCACCTCAGTTACTATACTTTAAGGTAGCAATCAGGAATTTTTTTCATTCACCTTCTAATTAATGGACTGTTTATTTAATTTGAAAATAATACTGAGGTATTAATGTCACAGATTTTTACGTAGATTTAGGTATCCTTTTATGGAACTGGTGAAATGTTATCGGTAGGATATATTGTGCAACCCCATAAAAAATTATCTCCTTGTTATTTCGTTTTCACGGTTCCGTTTTAAAAGCTAATTTATGCTTTCTTTTTGTCAAATTTTCCATTGTGTCCATGGTTTGAGTTGTACATTAAGACTTTTATATATGTTTCTATGAGTATAGGTTGAGAGCCTAAACCTCTTATCTGAATTAAAAGTTCGGCACCGATTAAATGTATAGACTTGGAGATATTTTCCATAAAAATATGAACGCGCATAGCTTAATTTAGAAGTGAAGGCTGAAGACAGGAATCAGTTCGACCTCGCCATTAAGAGATCTTCGGCTATTTGCATGGTCAGTATAAAATACATGTTTAAGAAAATAAGAAAAAGCATCATTTCTCGAGTGAACAGAACCCGACGGTTTCGTTCGTCTTTCTTTTAAGAAGTTAGTTTAAATATCATCAGCGAAACAACTCGACGAATCAGCTCTTGAAATTTCAAGCCTCGAAATGAAGAGGAGGTTTTTGTGTACGAACCGTTCAACGAAGCGGCGGCGGAGTGAGTGCATCACCCCGTTCTTAGCGACGTAATGGGTGCATAATAGCCTCTGTTACAGTTCACGGGATGTAACGAGGATCGACCACTCGGTTTAGAACATTTTACTCATTAATAACGAGTTGAGCATCGAGGTTAGCATTTTCCACGACAATGGAACCTCCTGGAGATTGGAAACACGGTTCGAAACCTATTGCAAAGAGAAAAAGAAATGGAGCGTAACGATCTCTGTGAGCATGCATAATCTATCCATTTACCCCTGCGGGAAATGAAGGGAATAGGCAAAACAAACCGAAGAAGATTAAGGCCTTGTTGTCGTCGTTTGGGTCAACGGGGAGAATTCCAGCGGAGTATTTGCGCGCACTCGTTTCCATGCAACGAAATCAGTGCGTGCGAATGAGCGGAATTGGTGAAGGGAGGGAGCTTTCTGCGAAAGAGGGAAATTAGCTTAAAGTCAGATGTATAGGGTGAATGCGATTTGCAAGCGTATTCGAGTATAATATAAATATAAATGGGTTATGCACTCATTTTTTAGTTTTCCATACAATACAATTTGAATTAAATTCACTTGTATTACAATCTTGCAGATGTTTTAGAATGAGAAGATTGTTATTTACTTGTGTTGCAAATGGTGAATGGATTCGTAACCAGTTGGTTCTGTTTTCACATCTTCCGTAATGCAACTATTAGTAGCAATCAGCGCGAGGTACGTTGCGCGTACAGGAAGTACTATTAGATCTTTAAATTAAGATTCACAAGTTGTAAAGGGTTTCTAATAATTTTTTGAACGATCCATCCAAGAATCGAACTGCTTTTCATCCGCTGTATTCAAGAGAATTACTAATCAGTTTTATTCAGGCACTTCTAGAGAAGTGTTATTTTGGAGTTAACTTCATATGAGTCGATTCAATAGAGAAAAAAGTTTCTGCTTTACTTGCACGACTATTCATACTGAACTATTGTTCCTTTCAGCTCAAGCATTACATATTTTACTCTAGTGTTTCATAACAGGATATATTTTGTAATTTTAATATCTTTTCTTTTGAAGAGAATGAAATTAAAGTTAACCCTTTGTAACAGATATCAGATAAAAAACCAAGATCTATGTATTTATCTTCCAGGAATAATATTCGATACTCCTCATTTCCTACGCGTATTTAACTACTAGAGAAAGCTATTAATAGTCTAGTCTTTTGGCCAAGCGTGCTAAATTAAATAGAGATTATTCTTTTGGGTGAATAATCGTAGCAAGTTTTTATTCAGTAGGAAAAGTTTTCTTTCCGAATACATTCAGTTACACGTTTTCTGTAAAGAGTGGAGAGGGAGAGAGAGATGAGCTCCCAGATGAGATGGGTGGCGGTGACAGCTTGCCTCGTTTAGGGCTAGAGTGACTCTATTAACCGATTTTTTGCCCCGGCAACCGTGTGCATACGTAACGCACCTGAGTGGAGGTTATAGTTGATGATTGTATCATTATCTAAACGCTGGTTAGAGCAGTTTGCATTTCTCATGTACGTACTCAGAGTCTCTCTTTCACCCTTAATGCAGTCCTCTTCGGTGCAATGCAACTGCGCAGCCTTCGTTCCTCATTCCCTGTGATTAATGTCAAAGAGGTTGCATTGGATGTGCCTATTTCATACACCGGTAGATTTACCATCCGATTGATTCCGTCAGGTTTACGAAGACATGAATTTGATTTATAATGTTAATTATGCCTATATAGGATGTTTTTTCATTCTAGAAAAAGAATAAGTATTACGTTATCGATACTAATGTGATTTTCTGTGTATTATTATTCTTTGTTCTAAGATTTTGGAGGAAAAGCATTTTTAATGTCAAGTTCACTGTTCCTCTTTAAACTTCTACTGGGAATAATTAGAAACATGATTAAACAGTATCTTTGAATGTCTTGCGCGTAAGACATACTGTGGACAGTACTTCAATTCCCACTTTGTTTACTCAATGATCAGGAATTATTTATTGTGATACACACCGTTTTAAATATATTTTCAAGTCTTAATTAAATTTCCATATTAATTTATTCTAATCTAACAACGTCAGTATCATAGTACTAATTATATGGTGTAACACAAGGTCACGGTATCGGTCCTCATCTTTTAACATTGATCGAGGGATCTCGCTTTCGTAAATAATGTTTAAATTTACATACATTTTTGATTGTAGCCATGTTCCTAATGAGATTGAGAAAATAAAACTTCTTGGCCTATAAACCTCAGACACGTGTGTAAGTTTCTGTTAGGATGTTACAAGACAAATGGGCAACCTCTTACCCTATTTCTATGCCAGAGAAAATAGGAAGTACCAAACTCTTTCATCATCTGAAGGTTGTCACAAATAATCCCCAGTAGGGGCGTTTCAGTGCTGTCAACGCTTGGGACCATACCCACGAAGTAAGCAAAGGAATTGGAGCAGAACCTAGGATAAATACGACATTTTTTTTCGAAGGGTTAAAACTGTAGAGTAAACCGAGTAGTGGGATATGGTCTCTCTCATCCTTCCCCCATCTAGAGGTCCGTAGGGGGCGGTTGTGAAGACTCGACATATCCTTTGCATCTGCCGGTTCCACCTCTCCAATGTTTATGTTCTTTTCGCCTTCGGACGGTCGGAAGCCAACGGAAGGAGGGGGTGTGTTTCCCGTTTTCCCAAACGCGCTCGCGGTTTGCTTTCAGGTCTTTTTACTCCATCTTCCCACTCTTCCGCTGCCGCCTCACCTGCTGAGACGCACGGGAGGATGTTGACATCGCCGGGTGTGTGTATCTCTTGTAAATATTCCCTTTCATGCTACGGGGAAACTTTTTTAATATATATATTTTTCCTCTCTCGGATAGCGTGATTCGTGTGCACGATCACGCAACAGAGGCCTTCGGTGAACTTTTTTGCGGGATTAAGTTCATTTTAACTAATTAGGGATAGGGAATTTTTAGTGTTCGCTCGATATTAGAGCTTGCGTGTTGAAAGTCAAAGTGGCGCTTATGCATTTCGAAATGCATCTAATGCACTTTTTGTGTGCGTGATATATTTTTATGCTGATAAGTACCGCTATTTTGTTTTGTTGATGATGAATGACTTTGAATAATGAAGTTTAGTATCTCATTCTTATCATAATAGATATATATTTGCATCTTTCGATTTAAGAAGTACAACTCAATGTTTCTAATTATTCGCTAAATTTATTTTCATATTAGTCTTTATGATTAATTAGTTTCGTATATTACTCGTAAAACTTATACGTCTTCTTCATTGTATGATAATATCTTATTTAGTTATTTTTAGAGGCTTGCTGCCAGAAAAATCAATAATCTACAATTAATACACTTTTTGTAATATGTGACAAGTTTTAATTCTCCTTAACAAGGCAAAGAACACTAATTCTAATAATAAAAATAACTTAGTAAATTTCCACAGAAAAATTGTTATATTACGAAACCGGTTGCAAATATAACAATTTTTCTGTGGAAATTTACTAAGTTATTTTTATTACTATGGCATTCCACGAAGTCACGCCTTCTCACATTGATTTCAACACTAATTCTACTTTATAATTAAATATCTTTGATTATGTCTTAGATTATGTCATCTCAAATATGTTAAATTCCAATGAATTTACTGAGAACCTTTATGTGGTCAAAATCTTTTCTTACTTTGAGGAAATATCGGTAACCTTCCCTTCAATGTTAACAGATGTGTCTATTCAATAGTAGTAGAAAATATTTAAAGTGGAAAAATCAGTCTACATAAATAGTGATAGAGTTTGGCAAGTATTTATCACGGAATACATGGATAATCATACATATTTGGCCTTGAACTCTATTATATACACAGAGAAGGAAAAGCTTTCAGATAAATCTAGTATTACTACATAATGAATGAATCTAAGTTTAGTTCTTCTCCAGTAATTTTTTTTTCTAATTCAGTAGAGAACAATATATTTTCAAAAGAAAAGAGAATTAATACGGAAATTATAACGAACTTTATAATTCGCTTCCACCCAATTTAAATATTTAATTATCTCCTGACGCAGTCAAAGTATCTTTAGAAAAGCTGAAATTGAAATTCCAAGCATAAAAGGGGCTCGCTTATCCGAGGAAATGCATATTTAGTCTGAGTTAGGCTAACCAAACTTTCAAACTTTTAGTTCATCAAAAGTCCGCGAGCTAATTGGTAATGAGCAGTTCGTTACAATTTCAGCTGCACCTGAAATTAAAATTCGTCTTTTCTAGAACTTTCCATGGGACCACAGTGTCTTTCCATATTGAAAGGTCTTAACTTTTGTCACCAGAGATTTTACCATACTAATTATAAAAGGAGACCGTGACGATCCTTCCGGAGAACGAAGACCCAGTTTGTCAATTCAAAACTAGGATTTAGATTAATTACATGCGCTAGGATCTTTTATGGTTAACGAATGTATTATGAACGGTATTTGTTAATATATTCATTATTGAATGTAAATGTAGATCACTGATGAAGTTAAATTAGCTTGTTCATTAACTATTTTGTACTAAAACAATTTTGTTTGTCTACATTTGACATCCGTATTTTCTTTTAAATAAGATATATCGTTGGCACGAAAGCTGAATAGTAGTTTAGTTTGTTACTCGATAAATTTAATGAATATTGATGTAAAAGCATGATCGTCAATTGACTCATTTAACTCCTGTCTCGCGCTGCAGTTAAACATCTGTAGAAATTCTCAAAAGGATTGGAAATGATAAGTTTGAGATTTCTTCAAATATTCCGCAATTTATTCGAGGTCATTTTGTTTAAATCTCAAGTTCTTTGCATGCAGAACATAAATACGTTAAATGAGCATTGTTTTACCTACCATCCATCACCATCAAATTCCAGCAAATTCAGTGTTCGTACCCAAGAGCTAATAGTACCCCAGCACTACTAGATTGGCACACCGGTTTTGAAGGGCTTCACTGCGGATAAACGCGCCTTACTGACGCAAGTCTCAATGCATCATGTCTAAACCGGATTTTCTAATCCAAATACATACGAACGCATAAAGTAGGATGCCACGTGGAGACAAGCGATACCGGCTGGTTATCTCGAGGGACCTGAGTAGTATCATCGATTTAAATCGCTACTTTTATCGATAAACGTGTCGTCATAATAGCTGATTGCCGGTAAAATATCTGCGGCAGCCTCGTCTGCACAAAGCCTCCCTCGCCCATATATCATTCCTTCTTCGCATAATCACTTGCTAACCGGAGCATTTGCATATTAAGTCTCGGGGTCCCATAAATCGCCCTCCACGCATTGCCATGTACACAAGTTGGAAACCCGGAGCGAGGGAGGTGTGAGATGCCGTTGGTGCGGAAGGGAAGCACTGATTGCGTCTCCGAAAGAGGCGGCGGTTTAATGTGTGGGTGGGAAAGGGTCGGATGCGGGGGAGAAATATGTAATGGGGCTGTTGTGTCAAATGAGGTAAGGCAAGTGGAAGTGTTTTTGGTAGGGCCCGGGGGTTGTAACACCGGGATGAAATGGCAGGATTATTATCGGAAAGATTGATTGGAGAACTTAATTGAGGGGAATGATCCATCAAGTTTAGGAAAATGCCAAAGGGAAGCTTGCTTGATTTTTTTTCATAACCTTCTCCTCCTCTTCGGGTGAGAGGAGACCATAAAATAATAACTACTCGTACCCATGCCACCGTCTAAAAGTTCCGTGAATGTTCCGTTATATGGGAGAGTTTTCACTTAATTGATGTGTCCGATTCTTTTGTGTACTGCATAAATCTAAGTGCTTTATATATTTACATGCGTTTCGATGCAAGCGAGTTATATGCAGAGGGTCTGGGAAATTTCATCGAACGTTTTTAGCTTTTAGTTTAAGAATTCAGCTGCTTGAAATTCATTGATTTTTATCTCATTTGTTTGAGAGTTTGTTTGTTTTTCTGGAGGTTTGCAATCAAATGTGAGTAATATTTGTGTAATAAATTATGAGTATTTTAGAGTAATAAAGTGACTTGTATTTTGGTAAAAATATATATGTTAGAAATAATAAGGCAATTACCATATTACTTACGATTGAATATAGAGCGAATGAAAAACTCAAAGGGTATAATTATTTCAGATTTAGAAATTCAGATAAAGATGTCAGCACTACCGCTTCGATAAAATTAATTAAATTATTTATTAAATGTATGCACAGATAAGTTAGGAGAATATAAAATGGCAATTCAAGTAAAAGGTGAGAGTGACAGATTTCCATGAACTTTTTGCACTTTTATACGATCATTTTCACATTTATATTAGTATGGACATTAAAGAAAAAACATATTTCGGTCTATATTTAAACTTAAATATATAACTCTTTGAGATTAGGCGAAAAAATGAAATTTAGTAACTTTTAAATTATATGATTTCTTATTTTGTATCTTACCGAAATATAGATTAGTTGATAAATTAACACTAAAAAAATTACATAAACGCTTTTTCTTTCAAAAGTTATTTTGATGTATTTTTTTTAAACCCCGAAATGAAGCCTTACTATGTAACGTATTGAATTCAATTAATTATAAAAATTTATAGAAGAAATAGTTCGTAAAAGCTGAATAGTGCAATAAATGAGAAGTCTTCAAAGATTATAAAATACTAAACAGTTAAGTGAAAGCACTAAGTCATATTTCACCAACATCAACATGTGTAATCAGAGAATTAACAAGTTTATAATCTCCACCCAAAAAGAATCCCAAAGAAAAACTTGGAAAAATTTATCGGACGTGTTAAAGAACGAGCTTAAGCCGAAGGTCAAAAAGGTGAGGACTGTATTCTTTTCTTTACATTATCCAGAGACGTATAGGACGAAATGTATACAAAGAATTTCCCTGTAAATAGCATTCCACGAGCATCTTGCAGCTTGAAAGCGGCTTAAGGCTGTAATTCAGAGATATATCAACGAAATTCGACCATACTAAGCGTATCCGGTGCCGTCCACTATTGAAAAAGTACGTCGCGTGGGAGTTTTTCCCCCGAGAAACCGTACCCCTTGCAGCGTAAGTCATCTTAATGGCTTGTTCTTTTCCGTCGAGAAACCAACATAGGTCAGATATATATTTTTCCGGATCAGAAAGGCACATCGTTCCCAACGTCCGATTCGAAAAGAATGACTTCGGGACAACGGGAATGGAAAGCGACTTAAAAGCGTACGTAACCCGTCTTTAAAGCGCTCAAAAAACCTTTCCAAAGCGCAGATTGAATCTGTCTTTACAGAACGTTATCTACCTTATTTACGCCACTGTCTCTTTCTTTGCCCGGTTAACGGGTTAACTTCGGAGGGCGCATTTGACCATAAATAGCGCCAAAGAGAATCGGAGTGAAATGGGGCGGACGGAGCGAAAGCGAATGTAAAGAAAATGAAAAGGGTATTCTTTGGTAAGTTAAAACACACGACACGCGTTGTCCGTTTTTGATAGCCGCTTTGTCTGGATTATTGCGAGGAGTTGAATACGTGACCCGAATATCGCGAACGGGAATTTTCCCTTGTTTTCGTTAAAGGGATATAAATTGTTCGTCGGCGGTCATGACCCGTTATTCATTTTTTGGATCATATCCACTGTCCCGTACACGCGTTCCCCACCCCCCGTCCATTCTCACCAATTCCCATTCCATAACCGACTCATCGGACTCGGAATTGGTCCTTTTAATTGTCGTTCTCTCAAAATTTCCCTCGATTTTTTCATTTTTTATTCCGAGCCCTACGTATGGATACGATATTACCCGATGCATACGCTAAGGGCTCTGGAAAGTGACGCCGTTTCGCTTTTTTAAAAGTGGCCATTATATTTTGTTTTGGCGTTGTTTTTTTTTTATTTCGGGACCGGACTGCTTATGGTTTCTTCCGTAATTTTTTTCCCGTCGGCTGCGCCGTTATCCCTTTTCGTCCGGATATTGGGGATACATTTGTCGGTCGAGAATCGCTCGTAAGGATTTAGCGAGATTTCCATCGGTTCAATGTTTCCGCGTCTATGAAATTTGTTGGCATAATTTTCCCGTTTATCGCTCGTTGTTCGCGAATTATTTTGTTGCGAGTTTTTTAAGCTCCTTTGTTTTTTTTTGATTTGTTTTGATTTGGTAAAGTTTTGGATTGGTGTTTATAAGTTTAATATTGACGCTATTGTCTGATGCTAGAATTCATTCGCTGATACACGTAATTTAAATGTTCTTTCACATCCTCACGTGATATAAAAAGTAAGAGGTAAATAGAGGTAAAAATTATCCCTTTATATGGAGGCTGTTCTCAAAATTTAACCTTACGATGCATTACATATTAGTCAATATTTTTATAAACTTCTATTTTTTATATGCCGATACTTAAAGATGAAATTCGCAAATATACTTCAGATTTTAAAAGTCCATTTCATTAAGAGATATAGAAATGTATTGAAAATACTCCTCATCATTACAATCTCTACATTTGCAAAGTTTTAGCCTTTAATGAAATTGGTAAGAGGAATTGAATATATTTATAGTGAAATAAATGAAGAATCATGCTATGGAAGTGTTTGTATAAAACTTCTTGTTTTTCAGTACTTATTAAATAGTAAATAGTATAAATAATTAAATAGTAGTAAATTTTAATATTTAATAAAAATTTTAGTCGATAAGGTCGAAATTTTTCATACAATCTATTCTTACAGTATAGAGACCGATGATCGAAAAGAGAATCAGATTTTTGTACTTCTCCGTCTCAACCAATAGTAATTTTATTGCTCATAAATTCGTTTTGAATCGTGTTTCTCTTGTAGCATCACTTGATTTCTTGGAAACGGAACTTCTCAGTGGTTCTTGACGCTTAAATAGAAACCAGATATCTCTGAGAAGGTAAGAGTAATCTTTGATTCGTGGAACGTTTACTAGTTTTTCTATGTTGATTCAAAATCGCTACAAATTTTAGGAGCTGCTTGGATTACCAATGAAGTGTATCACAGCACTGCCGCGATATAGACCACATGCCTCTTAGTACGTTCTGGCGTTCTACGTTGAAGGATAAACAACGGCTGTTATGCCTGGGAAATCCTCACTTCGCATTTCAAGAAGGAATAAATATGTAGAGGGCAATCTAAATTTTAAGGAATCTTAAATCTCTAACCAAGAGATATCGGGGTGTTCATCTTGATGTCATGATATCATCATGAAGAAATGTGTTTATGAAACTTTCACGTTGAGGAATAGATTTTTCTAAGTACTTGCGTAATACTAAAGCTTAATACGTAACAGTTAAAAAATAAGTTCGAAGCGTCAGTCATATTATTGTATTTTCTTGTTATCTATTTCTGTAAAATTATGAGCCTAATTGCTGTCGACTTATCTGCCTATAAAGAACATTTCGTTTAAATAATTCTTATGGTATGTGATGCATCATTCAATATGTTATCTGAGGAAGATGCCCTAAATATTATCTTTGTTCTACTCTACAGAGGTGATCAAACTATTATCTATACATGCATATCTAAATATAATAGTTGGTTTCATTCAACAGATATTATAACATATGTTTGAATGATTGTTTATGCAATGATTAGTCGTTATAATGTTAATTTCAGGATTTTAAATGAGTAAATTTTATCGATGATCTTCTCGATTTCAACCTATTTATAAGAAACTCATACTTTATAAAAATCACAAAAATTCATATGCGATACTACGTTTTAATTCTGATTAATATTTCAATTCTCGTTTCGTGTATATCTTTTAAAATGAACAGAATAAAAGAATGTAATTCCGAAAAATATTTCATGCATGTTTCAGAAGAGCACTTTGTAATCTTATGATGCGATCGATTCAGATGCTTGAATGAAATTTCAAATTATAATTACTTTTAAATGACAACGAATAAGGTTAGAATAAAAGTATAAGTAGTATAAGAAGTATAAAAATAAAAATTTTTCGTACGTAATCCTAAAAACAACGAGAGAAAATGATCCTTAATTTTTTTCTTCGTAGAGTCCTCGAATGAGAGGTGTCTGTACATGAAAGATAGGGTTCAACGAGATTGCTAGTGACCAACATGGGAGAGAAAATTGTTTCCCATGGTTCCACTTTCACAGGTATGATAGACCGATGAAAATACTGCTCCGTAGATGATAATCAACGTGCCCGCTGAAGATGTATTAGAGGTTTCCAAGTTTACAATACCAGAGTATTGACGGCAAAACTACGATTTCTCGCCCCAAAATTTCCCTTCAGTTTATGTACGGTATCGTAAAATCAAACGTGAAGTCTTATAGAAAATTTTTATCGATGTAAATATTTATATGATAATTCGCAATATTTTTTATAATCTGATTCAGTTAAGAATAGAGGACGGACAGTTTTTCTTTTACTCACATTATATAATATTCATTGAAGGTGATTTGATTCCACTATAATCTTCAAAAAAGCCCGTTTTTTAGTGTTTATTATTATGCTTCTATAAAAAAGGTGGTTGTTTAAAGTCCAGCCTTTACATCACTTTTATATTCCAAAAATTTTTTACGTAACCATATTCCGTTTATAATGGATACGGTACATTAATAGGTTAATAACTCAGGATGGTATTCCGAATACATTTCATGAATAATGTTAAAAAAAATAAAAAGCTTTTTATATTTTTTATGTAAGAATGACCTCATTAAATAATTGATGTGCAGCATAATGGAGATCATTACTATTTTAGGTGGTGATATTCAACGAGTATGGCCTTCGCTTTTTTTACGTATTTGATGTCTGTGTTTTCGTTGCAATAGGAGAGAGGGTAGCTTCATTAGCTTTTTATATGTGAGAGATAATATACAGATAAATATATAAACGTGTATAATGATGAATTATGATCGGAATGGTAGCCATTTTTACGTGGTTTTTGAAATTAGAAGTTGTTAAAAATAAATACAACTATACGTAAAATGGAAGGTATACTTTAGATCGATTAGTAGAAATGTACATCGGGTTATGATACATTTCCCGTAGTTCCATTTAGATATTGTTACAGGCTGTTAATCCTTTGATTAGCATGGTAAGAGTTTTTCTATTAATGGATACCATAGTATTTTATAGTCTAAATGAAACTTTAATTTGCGAGTCTCACTCAACAAAACCCATTTGTGAATGTTAAGAATAGTTGAGTTAATGAAAGTAAAGTATTATGTAATTTAACAACATAAAAAAGGCAAAGCACGGTTGAATTACAGCTGTATAGTGAATTAAATTTAAATATCCAAATACCTGATGAAATCATCCTTTATGAAAAAAGCCGTAAAATCAAGTTATATTTGCTTTTATATTACTATATATTAATGAACTTGAAATTTACATTGATATCTAAGCAAATTAAAAGTTATATTTGGAATGAAATGCTACTTTAGTCTATAGCATATATTTAAGTGCGTGATTTGAGTTTCATATGACATAATTTGCGATGTTTTGAGGATATTTCCTTCTATTTAATCACAATTCTCCTTAAACACTAAAATCTTAGGGTTTCGATCGATTCGATCACGAATGATTGACTTCTAATTTTCTATAAACGTCCGACTCCATCTTTATTCGACTAACCATCACACGGATCAAAAAGTATTAACAATATATATCGATAAAGCGGATATCGATATCGGGAGATGTTATACTTCGATAAATTATATCGAGACCCAGTTTTTACAGCATCTACGGATGAGAAGTGAAGGTAGCTGGGTAAACATTGTTGGAAGCAGCAAGTAAAAAGTCCAAGGGGGAAAAGCGCACTGTTATCTTTCCAGCGGCGAAAAATTCCATCAGGCATTGAGGCTGCCCGTTGGGTGTAAAAATGTTATTCCCCGGAGGGACTCCGTCCACGAAAACCTACGACGCCCCAGAAAAAAAACACACCTCCGTCATCCTCGTCGTTACTGTCCCCGTAGAAAACCATACAAATCAAAGCCCGAACTGTCTGCTCCCACCCATTTCCCACCGCCTAACACCGTTCCGCCACTACCTCACACAATGAGATCTGCAATTTAGATTTCGAACGCACTGCAACCACCTCCATTAATGAGTATCTCGGTCAATGAAAGAGAAGAACTGGGTTACCGCAATATCCATGACCCTTTCGCCCATAAAACCTATGAATTTTTTCCCCTTCTTTTCTTCATAGGCATATGCTACCTCTCGACTCGGGCCATTCATATTGAAATCCTCTCGCGGGGAATCATGAACTTTTCTCGCGATTTGCGGCGTAATTATACTCAGGTGTAGTAAAGCACGAGACCATTGTGCGAAATTATTTTATGGAACTCCGCAAATTTGCTTAATGGACGGATTCCAAAGCGGACGCCAATTCGTCGGTCCGTTTTAAACGGAGACTATTTTCGGGGATCAAAGGGAGCAAAAATCACGGCGGTGGCGAGTATTTTAAAACTGCCAGCTCGTCGCCGCATTCACGTTATTACGAGAAGCCTTTTTCATTTGCACCGGAATAATGAAACGCACGAAATATTTCGCCCCCTTTCTGTGTATTTTTTTTTGAGTCTCAAAGCGCCCCATACAATTCACCCGCACCGCGTACATTACCAAAAAACCTTTCACCGAGTCTCCGGCAATTCACGACCTCCCTTTCTCTCCCTTTTTCTCTAATTCTTACGTATCTCGCCTCTCTCCCAAAGGGTCGCGGCCATTCTGAAGCCCGCGTCCACCCAGAAAAAAAAAGACTCCTCCACTATCTCTATCTTGCTCTCACAAAAGGGAAATTTAATCGAATGGGAAAATATGCTAAACGTTTCCCTTTTCACGGAATATATCCGTTTTCTTGCCCTTCCTTCCCTCCCCCCCCCTCTCTTGTCTCTTTTTTTGTATCCCCCCGTATCCTTGATGCTCTCGCTAGGGTTACGCTCCGCCATTATTGATGCTATTAATGTTGACTATGGAGAGTTATTTTTATTGCAATGTTTTCGTACGGAGCGCTATGGTCATAGTTAAAAATTCAGGTTATTATTCCCTTATGACGGGTTTTGAGTGAAAAGAAATACTAGAATACTTTAAAGGTATTAAAAAGATAATCACTTACTTCATATCGATATTTTATGTTAGTATGAAATTATGAAAGTTAATGAATAAATATTACCATATAAATTGGTTATTAACAACTGTACCGATCTATCGTCAGCTAATCTTCATTGGAACTATAACAGTGTTATATTTTTTAAATAAATAAGAATAATAATAAAATATTGAAATTATAAAGTTATTTTCTAATTATGTTTATCTATTTTCACCATAAGATATTCCTTGTATATCTATTATGTTCCAAAGAGTTCTCAATTATTAGTATAAAGGAATTTTTTGTAGTTTACATAAATAATTAGTCCTAAAGTCTAAATTGAAAAAAATATAGACTAAGGGCTTCTATTATTGTGATTTACTTGGTTCTAATGTTGGTTACCGTTATATATTTATCCGGAATAACATAATTTCTTAGCTGTCAATGATAGTAAATAACAAGGGTATACTTTTCCTTAAGTTTGAATGATGCAAAAGTCTCACTTAAAAATAAATAGTTATTATTAGTATTTCACATTAAAACCATAAGAATAACAAAGTTGTTTACACTCGAGAATAGGTATAAAGGAACATATTTCCTCTATAATTAGTTCATGCAGTAGAATCTTTAAGCCAAAATTAAAGTGCGTCGTGATATGACTTGACTTTATCATTAATCATCGAATTATTCTCACAGCTATTCTTTAACTCGAACTTGGGTAAAAATTAAATCGTCCAGGATTCGAACCACGGACCTTGGCGTGATACCTCTGGCAAAATATTCTCTGATTTAGTAAAATTGTTGTCTCACAAGACCTAAGTTATATTATCTAGCAAATTATTCCTACATATGAAACGTTAGAAAAGGTTGTGTTTGGATTTAAATTTCATTTCAGACGTTGGACATTATCCAACTCAAGGTTTAAAACCGCTTTTTTTAAAAGCGGCATAATTGAAGGAGACAATTTTCACCATCGCGTCCAGCATTATCTCCATTGTTTTTCGAAATTTACGCGATAAGAAACGCTCTCATTACCCGCCTTCTCTACATTTCCACCGTACGTCTCTTTTTGCCTCCAATTCTGTTTCCTCTTTTTGCCGCCATCACTAAAGAGCGCCTTTCCGGAATTTTTACGGCCAAGGCACACGCATGTGAAAAAAGCTCGGAATCCATATTCAGTGCGGAAAAAGGCGGAAAATAAGAACGCGTGGTAGAGATACGACGACCAACAGTCGGAGGATGAATCGAGGGGAATTTTTACAGCTCGTGAGATAAAGGTCGGTAGCACGGGACGAGTTTTTGCCGAGGCTAATAAGTGGGAATTTTCGAGGGTTTGCTTTCGGGGTTGGAGAAAAGAGAGGTGGCTAAAAGGGGTTGAAAAGACTCGCATTTCCAAAAATTCAGCCCTTTCCCTCCCCCACATAAGGGGATTTAAGCAAATCGGAGGCGGGTTTTCATGTCGTCCCTTACGAAGAATATGAGGATTTAACGTGGAAATGAGCGAGCTGTTCGACACGCATCGACAAGCGAGGCATGTATCGAGCAAGCGTCCGCTATCGTAAAACGGACAAAAGGGACGTCATGGGTTTCCCACCAGTTTGTCCTCGCCTTCTTTCCCCCCGAAATGACAAAAGGTTCGCCATACAAAACGAGAGGTTTTCGCCAAGTCATATTTCATATTTCGGCATCCCTTTTTTGGTGAGAAGGTCCATTTATGGGGAAATAAACTCGTTTTGATTCTTCGATTTCGCGCCCCATCTACGCTCTCTTCAATTATGACTCTACAAGGGAATCGTGTGTCACGGCCGCGAGTTTCGTTTTACACGATCCCGAACTCTTTTTCTTGATTGCCGCTCTCGCGATGTCGTGCGCGATTTGGCATGCCGGTCGTTCGAGATATCAATTAAGCAAGTGTTTAATGTTTGTCGAAATGGATTGTTAGCTTTTTTTCTCTCTCGATTATCAGTCGATAACTTCTCTTCTCTGATCAATCAATGCGACATTTTCATTCTTGTCGATTAGAATGAATTCCGAGAATGTTTTTTTTTCAACCAATTTTCGTTGCGGGAAAACACGGATTAATGCATAATTGATGAAATGAACTCGGAATTTTCATTCAGTCTGTGTTGGTGATTTTAATATTTTTTTGCCTTTTTTTTCGTTTCCCTCGGATTTTTGAAGCGGAATGAATGGAGTCAACGAGAGTTTATCGTTTTATCATTATGTTCTGCAAAGTTCTTCTCTGTCCGATATTTGTTTCATTTGTATACACACAGGGTCATATTTGGGTCATTGTTCTATTAAATGAATGTTGAACGATAGTATTAGCTTTTTCGCTGTTTCAGCGATTCTTCGTTTTTGATTTTTTGCTAATGCTGAATTTTTCAAGATTGATACCTCAAATAATTTCCATGAAAAATGTAAGAAGAAAGTATACTTTTTGTGACAATACTTTTCTTTTTAAATATCATAATAAAGAGGGATTCCAAATATTTGTTCAGAAAAATTATTACATAAAAATATAAAATATGATAAGGTAAAAATAAAATTTTAATAAAAGCAAGCAGACTTAAACAGACTCCTGCTTAACAAGGACTCTATTCTAAATATTCTACTATTTGATCCATTACTCTAGGCTAGACAGATTTCCTAGTTTTTAATTTTACCTATTCTTTCTTCACATTTTTGTTTAGATCATCTATAAAGGCATATTTTTGTTGTTGTTGTTATGTTGTGTTTATTATGGATCTAGACTATCGCATTCACTGACTAAATCCTATAAATCAATCGGTTAATTTTCATCATTTAACCTTTAAATTTTCAAATCACTCCTCAGAATTTCCTACATTAAAAATTAATTTCTTTATTATCTGGGACATATAAATTTTACTATAGCTTTAGGTACTGTCTTCTCTTTGACATCGTTATTTACTATATATCGTTTATGGATAGAATATACAAACAGATACCGGAGGAAACAAATATAAAAATATATAATTGAAGGCTCAGATAAAGTGATCGGATAACTTGTGGGATTGGCATTTGAACGGCAAAAATTAAAAACGCGAAAACTCATTTCAGAGGCAGGCAATAAATCGGCGAAGGTTATGAAAATAATTTCAAGTTTTAATGAGTCATAAAACACGCCATGATGCCCGATTTGATTTATAAACCGCAGATTTCATTATCATTCCGATGAATTTAATTCGTTTCATTATCAGCTCAAAACTCGTTACACATCGGGAACAAATCAAGGGATAAGTTGAAAATAATTTTTAGAGCGGTGGATCTTCTATCGTTTAAAAAAATATTTTTATGAATTATATCCGAAAGGCATCTATTGCTTAGTGTGTCATGATACAAATGTAATGTCATGCATTTTTACTCTCAAAGGAGCAGTACAATCAAAAGAGTCACGGAATAAATAATAACCTGATATTAAATGGAAATGTCACATCGAGAATTGAGTATGGTGGAATTTATTTTTATTTAATTTCAGCAACAAAAATGTTTTCAGGATTTTGATTGCGATTTCCACATTCGATATTAAAACCTTCTAAATTTTAAATGAGCACAGAATATGGAAGAGCGATAAATATTCATTTACGAGAATAAATCTTCCCAACTGCGTGCTACAACAAATTATGAAATACTTTTCACAAAAAGCCCCCTAGTGGAATTTAGTGCTTGATTTATGTGTCGCGTACATTGTCTTTCATTAGTCAACAGAATCTGCGATGTGATGTAAATTAATGAGGGGAGATGAAATCATAACATTGGAGACGAAAGGTGATGTCAAATATTCTGCATCGGTTTCAAACCAAATATAAGTGCAGTGAGGCTGACATCGAACAAAGCTGTAATGATGAATTCCAAAGGTATTTGAAAACGAGTGCCGTTCCCTTCTATCACTTCTATCGTGATATTTATAACATTTGAATAACGATTCATGCGATAGCCTTCAATATCTTGTCGAATATTTTCCCCTTATCTTTACGGAACGTTGGCAGACCTGCGGTTCTCACTGACCCATAAACGAATACATTTAATTAAGGCAGAAATAAACACAGCGAGAGTTGAAATCTCTCTTGTTTTTGAGGAAGATTCTCGTCCGTTCATTGCGTGAAAGATCTCGCGTGTTGGGGGAGATTGTTTTTTCCTGATATTGACAGAACACCAGTCCCCGTTCGGTTGGAATCGATAGTGTTTGAAGGGGAAAGAGAGGGCAAATTAAAACTAGTTGCCAACCAACAATCGTATCTCGGTTTTCCAATCACTAAAAATTCCCACAGGCCATTTTCTCACTGTAAATCCTTTCATTAGGCGAAACAGAACTTTTATGAGTTTCCCGTCGCTCGCGTCATTGCAGAGGTTTTCGGTCGAGTGCTCGACTATCATTATTAGTCACGGTAGATCCTCAAAAATGCATTAAAAGTGCCGATGTCATGTCAAAGTGGAGTGGAAGGCTTCGGTCTGTCGGAACTTTCGATAGCCGGAGGTGCATAAATGTTTGTAAAAGGGGAGCGAGGAAAGCACGGCAAATCAAAAGAAACTGCGCAATATCTGTTATCCTTCATTATGACCATTCAACTCACACTCGTATGAAATCAAACGACAATATGGCAATATTGAGTAGTGAGTAGGCAATGCTATAACATTAATTCAAGCAAGAGACTATGGATAGGTTTGGTTGACAAGGGAGATGGGTTTGTTTATTGAAGTTTGTTGATGAACATTTTAGCGTGAACGTAAATTCTATGTTATATTGATTAAATTAATAATATACAACTCATTTAAGATATTTTATTCAAGTAAAAGATATGTAGTTTATACTAACTTTTCAAGTATCCTTTATGAAGAGAAGCGCATAGAGATGAATTATTTTCGAAATAAAGAAGACACCACTACCTCGTAGGGAAGAAAGTAAAAGTTTTGAATTTATAGAAAGAATCATTTTAAAATTAGTTAATTGAGTGCCTAAATAAAAGAAACTGGAAGCATTAAATCTATCATTTAATTTTTCCTTGAGTGGATATTGGCTGCACTTGATCTGACAATATATACAATTAAATTGGGATTTATTCATAGTATCCTATTTTACATTGGTAAGGCTATATTTAGAATAATTAATTGTAAATAATTCACAATGTTACCAGTTTTTCTAATCGATGCCAAATTTTATTATATGGCAAACTGGTATTATACTTTCTTAAATTAAGCTAACCTTCATTCAATATGATAACATAAGGTTAATATAAAAGAGCTAATCAGGGTTACGAAACAAACTGTTCTTGAAGTTTTTTTCGCATTCTTCTTCAAATCCATTCATAAATTAATTATATATTTATTATCATACATTAAATATCTACTCTTTCAATACTTAAATTTATTGGAGAAGAGTTTTAGTATCCATTTAATGCGAGCGAATAAAGATTTATACTGTTCTTTGTTTTTTCAATAAAAATTAATTTTAGAAATAGTAATTGAAATTTAACATGCAAATTAATACGACAAATTGCCATTGAAACAATGAAATCATCATGGTAAAAGATGGTAACGATACCCGAATGTAAGCTTATGAATCTATGTTCCTGGCAGCTTACCCATCCTCAGGGAGCATACGTTATTCTGACATTCGCTTGCAATTTTAACGGGGCGCAGTTGCGGTTCGAAACGAAAAACAAAAGTACACGCTGTCTTTGCAATTTCCGTTTATTCGCCGGCCGTCATTTCGTCTGGGGACAGTAAATGGTTTATCATAACCAGAAATAGAGTCCCGAATTTATGGTCACCGCTTTATTTGCCGTGTGCACTCAAAACTCACGTATTTTGATTTGCTCTCCGAATACACTCTCGTTTCGTGTAAATGCGGAGGAAGAAGGCGATTGGTGAGATAGAGCGGAATATATATTCAATGCATCCCTTTCTAAAAGCAAACATCGTGACATCCGGGTAAGAGACGGCTTCCAATCTATTCTATCATCTACCCTCCCCCGATACGAAAAACGCACACAAATATTTACCCCGCGGCATTCGAAAAAACAGACGCTTTATTTCGCAAAAAGTAGACGTAGACTGGGAATATTCGATGAAGTAAAAATCAGATAGTTCGGAGTTTTCGCAGAATTCACGGAAATACGTTCCGTTCCTTTTTATTAATTCAGTTTTTCTTATCGGAACCTATATACCGGATATATATATATAGGATTCTCTGGTGCGATATCTCGTGAATATGGGTTTTTTTCTATATTCTAAGAAATCTAAGGTGTGTTATGTACAAGGAGTTTGCTTAAGGCTCCCCATGTTTTAATTAAATTCCTCCAAGGAATTGTACGCTCATGTACTGAAAACTATTACGGAATGAGTTTCCCAAAAACGTTTCTTTTCAATATTTGATCTCAGACGTATGCCGGTATTTATGACATGGAATATTATACTTATAAAGTAAATATTTATCTCTCTTTCTTTTTGCACTGAATCCTTGACGTTAGAATTATGCTAGTTGATTACTTTTTAATGTATCTTCTTTAAATACTAATATTTTTAAGATAATTAATTGCTTTCATTCATTCTTACTGAAGGGTTTTTTGAAAAAAATAAAATACGCGTAAATTCCATTTTGTGTCCATTAATAAATATTCAGTTAAACATTTAGAATAAATTTGAAATATATCTCTAATTTCCAATTTAAATTTTGGAAGGAAAAAAAATAATTTCCCATGAAGGTTTTAGTAAAAAGTTGATGTATTGAAAACATTATGCAGTCTATCTGAAAACTGATGTTTTGTAAAATTAAAGCATCTCTTTAAGAATTTAATATGTTTTATATTAGCAAATGTTTTTAATTTTCTCAAAAAATAACATTAATGATTGTATTACACATTATTAACGTTCTTTCACTTTAGTATTACGGATCTTTGTCACATTTATCTACATTTTAAACGAAACTTTCGAAATGCATGTTAAAATTAGTCATTACAATAAGCATTTATATCAACTTAATCTAAAAATGAGGTACTTGTATTTTCCCTTTAAATTTCCAACTATTCAGCTTCCGACTATTTATTCTTTAATCTCCATGGTTTCATTAAAAAATGTGGAGACGTTAGACCTGAGATGTTTTCAGTTGATAATCGTGGGTTCAGAATGTAGTATCATTAATCAAGTTAAGTTATTTTTAAAGAGAATGAAGCTATTTGTGATTGAGGCATGTTATATAGAGGGCGATGCATTCAAGGGTGATACAAATGGACACTCCTCCGTTCCGTTAGAGAAATCCTCAGGAGAGAAATAAAGAGGAAAGTCTTGGATGTATGCGTTAGAGCTCCTTTTCACGGATTGATCTAAGGAAAAATTAAATGAAGGAGAGAAGGAAATAAGAGAGCCCAAGGGAAAAGGGAACTAAAGGAGCAGAAATTCGTTAGGAAGACAAGATGACATAAAGCCCAGGACTCGAGAGGATGTTTTCGAGTAAAAAAGCACCTTTTAACGACAAGATTGTGTGGAACGGAAAAAAGGGTGCCTTTGGAAGGAAAGAGTGAGAGCAATTGGGACAGGAGGCTTGTATTGGGAGTCGATGTTTGTTAAGAAGGGAGTAATGGGTATGGTTTGAATAGACTGAGGGAATTGGATTTACTTAAATGAACATTTAAGCAGCGGAATTTTTATTTTTCTCGTTTTCCCGAAGTCTTCAAGAATTGATGAGGAATTCCTTGAGGAGTTGATTTGGAATGAAATAAAAATCTTATCCAGTAAGAACCGAACGATTTATGAGCAAATGTAATTCGTTATTTGATTGCCATTTTGTGAAACTTATGGTGTTATTAAATACGATTTATGAATATGATATCGATTTTATGGTTTGGACTCAAAACTTTTCATGTGAATGAAAAAATCTTTTCTATGTAAGAATTTTTACCAGAGTGTTGGTCCAAGCCTTAGGCTGTCAAAATTGTAGTAACTTCAAATATATGGAGTTATTTTTAAGCACAATTAAATATAATCTCCATCTATTAAATCCTTTTAAAGCTTCCTATCCAGTTTTTAAGAGCAATAATATTAATTTTTGAAAATATTCACTCAATATACCTGGGATTTATTTTAAACTCTAATAAAAATAACTGACTGGAATAAAATATATAAACTTTCCTATGATAACCGTGGGCTATGAGCGACGCTAATATTTAAATCTAGAAAAACAAGTTGGTGAGCGAATAACTTGCTTAATGTATTGGAAAATTCGACATTATAGATGAATATGCATGCGTTCTGGAAGTCTGAAAGTGAAAGTTCAGCGCCGACTGCCTCATTAATGGAACTCTTCTTGTTATTCTTTCTTTCTGAATGATATAAATATTCAGTTCCATAATTAATATTCGACCAGAATAGTTTCAGTTTTCTTTAGGCGTCTCAGAAAGTGAATTCGAGTTGGAATTATTCTTTCTGTCGCCGAAATTTCACTTTGAATTATTCCGCGTATAAATTAGTATCGGACCGTTGCTCGGGAACAAAGATCCTTCTATTATATGGCGAAAGTACGTACAGTTAATGGAAAGATTAGTATTCATTAAAAGATTGCGCTGCTATTTTTTTATATGATATTATTCAAGCAACACCTGTTGAATCTTGATTAAAAATTCCTTTGCTAATGATAATTTTTAAGGACAATGAGAGAAAGTGGAAATATTAAAAAATAATGAGTAAATATTCATATTACTTAAGGATGAATTATGTGTCCAGTGAAAACGAAGGTAGAAATATACGTACATTTTATTATCTTAAGACTTTCTATCGCTGATATCAGGCTTTTCTTAATTTTCATTTATATTTAGAAGTATTGTAATGTATTAAAGGAAGTATCTTGATATGAAAAGAATTTTTATTACTTAATCTCAGTAAGTACCAATAGCACGAGTATTTCCAAGAATTCTAGTAACAATGTCAACGTGCTTCGTAACTAGGGTCAACTATTATTCTGTAAAATTAGTATTCTGTAATTGTAAGATCCTTTGAGACGAATTTAATTAGTATAAATAATGATATGATGAGCTTCGATTGAAAAAATTCAATAAATTATCTAAGTCGCTAACGCTTCCAGATGTGAAAACTCTGTTCCAGTTATTTTTTCAGAATTTTTATCATTATATTTTATATGATCATGAAACAAGTTATGTTTCTAAAATCAATAGTAATTATGAGGCTAAAATATACCCTCATTTTAAAAGAATGTGGCAATTTTTTCCTGGCAATCGTGGAATTAGAATAACAATCGTCTTTCAGACTAGAAATAAACTACATGATCTCATCTTTTACGTACTTAGTTGTAGTAAATATCCCTATCCAAAGCTAATTGTATTCTACGATCACAAATTCTATTTTTTTACTCCATTAGTACTAGGACAAGGAAATGAAAAGCAGCAGGATGAAACATAGCACATAACACAGTTGGAAGTGTGTCATGTAGAAATACTGAACTATATTATTTTCGGAGCGTTTTTAGCCAAATGAAGCAAAATTGTTTATATGATGAGAAAATTATGAAATTAAACACGATTCTAATAAAAGTACCTGACGCTTTGAGCCAACTCTATAATCTAATAATAGATAATCGGTAAATAAATCCAGCGACACATGCGTAAATGGCGAGACAATGACAAATAAGTAATAAAGTCCATAAAAGTCTCGCGTTATGCAGATTAATTTTATTTTTAAGCTCAGGATTCGTCCCTAAAAACCCGCAAATCACGGATGCAGCCGAAAGCATTTAGGATGATAAAACGGCCAGAAATTACGGTTTGCTAAATTTACACAGCCCCCGAGATTTTTCCGTCGTATTTCTTTCGCATTTTTTTTTAAAGGATGAACAGACCGAATTTATGAATCCACTCGGGAATAAGCACCTCGTGAGCTAAAGGAAGGCGGAGTAGGTAAGAACAAACAGAGCGACAAAGAAGGATATTTCGAGGAAATGAGAGTGGAATGAACGCGGGGAAATATATATAAATATATAGAAAGGCGGTGGCGAAGAAATATTCGGATAGAAAGAAAGATTGAGTTAGCGAGAAAAAGTTGCTCGTGAGTGGCTTCTTCGCGGAAACAGTGGGTGAGAGAAAGTGAAGGGCTAAAGAAGAGAGATTCGTGAAAGGAGAAAAGTTAAAAAAGGAGTCGGAAAGAGAGGGGGTGTTTCTGCACCGAAAGAAATTTCACTCCCGAGAACTGGTTTTGGATCAAAAAGAAGAAGGATCGTGAACACAGAAAAAGAGGGGGATGGAGGTGAAGAATGAGCGAAACACGCAGCGGAAAACGGCTCTAGAGAAAATGCGAGAGGAGAGAGTGCGTTCGGTAATTGCGGGGGAATGAAACGGGGTCCGTTTAATACGCGATTGAAAGGTATCTCCTGAAACAGTGCGGGTAGATTGATGGAGTGTGGAGAGGGGATTGGAATGAAGTGAGTGGAATGGAAACCAGGAAGGTACCAAAATACTGGCGTTATTTCGGGCGATAAAACCACGCGGATTCAAGAACGCTTTCTTCTTAAAAGAGAGAGAGTGGGGATTTTGGAAATTACGTGGGAATGAATGAGTCTGGATGGTTTTTACGAAGGGAAGTGGTGGTGTGGAAGATGATTCTGGTGGGATGTTCGAACACGGGATGTCTACGAAAGGGAAAGGCTTATGCTCGGGAGAATCGTTTTCGATTAGAAGGCGAAAAGGAGTGAATATGAAATAGTAGAAGAATGGTTGTTGCGAAGGAAAACGATTCGTGCGTCATCGGAAAGTCTTGAGGGCAGGTGTAGATGAAGGAGGAGGAAATTTGGAAGGAAATGGAAATGGCGGCGTGGAAATAGGGCTGGGAACGTCCCAGATTAGGAAATAGAAAAGAAAGGGAAGGAGCAAATAATAGATGAGGCATGAGAGCATGCGGTGGGACTTTTACTCCTGAAAAAGGAGTATTAAAGGTTGCCGATCGTGGACCGCCTCGAGATGTGGAAAGGAATCGAAGGAGAAAAGGTAAGGAAAGAGAACAAATGGGAAAAGAAAGGGTGGATGTGCGAAAGGAGATGTCCCCCGAGGGAAAGGGAGGTCTACGCGCTAGAGTTTTATGGCGATTGGGAGGATATCAGCGGAGGAGGAGGAATTTTTTTAGGATCTCGGGTGAAGCAGAAAACTCGCTCGAAGTGCACAGATAATCATAATCACAATGGAAATGGGGAATTGAGATCCAAAGGATAAAAAAAGTTGAAAGAGATCGGTTTACGGAAATGTTTAAGTGAGTCATAAACGTAAATGGGTGTAGGAACTATTAAGTATAAACCTTTTTCTTTTAATAAAAGAGTATTTTTTTATAAATGCTCGATTATCTATTCAAATACTTTTATTTATAATACGTTACTGTGGTTATTTTTAAAAAATTCCTCATTGTAAATAAATTCATTATTGTGGTCAGATTTTGAATATTGTGAACATTTCAAAAATTAATTTCAACGGAAAACTTTCGTTAATAAAAAACTGAATATCGGAAAGATATAGGAGAGCTGATTGATATAATGAACTTTAGGGAACGTGTAATCCAATCTAAAACTTATATCTTTTTATTAAATATTCTACACATTATTCACACCTTCTCTAATCGTAAATTTACATCGAATACAAATAATATCCAAAATATAGAAAATAGTTAGGATAAGGGTTTCTCTACAATATTACTTAATTATTCTTTAGAATCGTTATGAATTGCTCACTAATATCTATCAGAGTAGCTAAGTTTTGTCATCTTTAATAGAAAAAATGGTGACTAATTTTGTCTTTACAATGAATATTCGAACAATTTTGGCATGTTTAAGTAAGACACGATATATTTCATACAAAGACTAAACTACTAGTATCAAAATGAAATAGAATATATGTAGTTTTGCTTGTGGTTAACAAATAAGAAACCTAATTGACCTTTATATTAATAGGAAGGTATTTAAAGAGAAATAATTATAACTTTCTTAATCTATTGATATCTCTTTCATGTTGAATGATACTAGTCCAATACTTGAAAAGTATATATAAGGATGAAAAATACTTATCGTATTATACGATATCGTTATATATCGTTAGCAGTATAGAACATATAAACGAAATCGACAGCAGTATCGTTTTTTGGTGAAGCAAATACTCTAGTGATGAAGTTTTACGCCCATTTGCCAAGGGCCATCGTTTGATCGTCT
This sequence comes from Pantala flavescens, assembly GCA_020796165.1. Classification (NCBI taxonomy): domain Eukaryota; kingdom Metazoa; phylum Arthropoda; class Insecta; order Odonata; family Libellulidae; genus Pantala; species Pantala flavescens. The sequence continues at coordinate 12,570,211 of CM036879.1, read as the reverse complement.
GAAAGTATTTCAGGGACAAGCAGGACCTCCATGCAGGAGAAACTTTTTTATTTCGCAGAGACAACAGTTCTCCGTCCAAGTTTTGACTTTCCCTCTTAGGTCAAAAACGCCGTTCTGCCGTTATTTCGACCCCTTGGATCGTCCCTTATACCACTTCTGTCTTTCGCAATAAAGTCTTTTGTCTGTCCTCAGCCATGTCAACCCCCCAATGGCACCTGAGACCTTCCTCCAATTGAAGTATTTCGTTCCCTAACTTCGGAAACAGTATATCCCTTCTCTCGTTCCGATTGTGTGTGGGGAGACAGTATGGAAGGGAAAGGGGAATCAAAAGGAAATATGAGAATGGAAGGAAAATTGAAATAAAGGGAAATGGGGAAATGAAAAAATATCGCGACAAAGGGTGGTGGGTACGTACAAGCAAAGGAAAAAGGTGAGGATCTGAGAAATTAATTTCGGCGAAGTGAAGTATGGCTGGTGAATGCAACAAGAGGGAATGTGGGACGCAAGGGTCGATAGGTCGAGAGGAAAAAGGAGAGAGGGAGAGGTGTGAGGGAAAATCACGATGGGACAAAAATAAGTGAGGAGAGAGGAACAAGAATTAACTCGTGTTGGGGTGTATAAGTTTCAATTTTCACAGAAACTTTTGGGGAAATTTTAAGGGTGAAAGTCTCGAGCAGAATTAGATATTGTTCGCAACTGTTTCTCGGGAATTAACTCCTGAGGTGTGGTGGAACATACGGTGGTATATTACGAGTGCGTAAAACAATAGACTGTTTCATTCAAGGCGGAACAATATCACTTTAATTATGAAGGGAATCTAGTATATTAGAAGCAGAGTTAAAAAAGCTATATTATAAGGTCAATCATAATTCATTAATAGATGTTTCCGTATGAATTAGTTTAGAGATTTTTATACACGGTGCCCAATCTGTTGATAACTTCTATATAAAAAATTATTGCTCATTTTAAAGATTTTGACAGCTCTAGTTGGTAGTTTGGTAAATTAGATCGATATAATATTTACCTGTATCATGCTATTCTCAACAGGTAAAAGATCAAAATGTAAATTAAAGCACAAACTTGACTCTGGGTTAAAAGAAATTAAAATGTGAAAGAGAAAGAAAGGATAAGATGAAAAACAGGATAAGGAGAAGAGAAAAAAGAGTAAAATGAAGAAAACGAAGGAGGAAAGAATGAAGAATAAGACGAAGAAAACAAAAGAGAAGAGAGAACAGGAGTAAGATGAAGAAAACAAAAGAGAAGAGAAAAAAGGAGTAAAATGAAGGAAACAAAGGAGGAGAAGAGGAAAAAAGCGTAGAGGAAAAGGAAACACGTAAGGAAGAAATAGAGGGCGAGGAAAAGTCATCAAAGCGTTGCCCCCGTTACGACCCTCCGCCACATCAATGGAACTCGCGCCTTAACAGTTTACGACCATTTCCCTCTAATAGGTCACGAAGGGGCGATTGGTACAAATCGCTCTGGCTAATTTCTGGGAGAAGAAAAGAATTAATTGAACCATTCGCCACCCATAAAATAATACGACCGATGGAACAAGCAGATTTGGGTTGGCCATAGAAGAACGAAATAGCGATGAAGATGATTGCCAATTCATCTTTATACCGCGTATTTTATGTTAGAAAACTTATTAATTTCAGTCTTCGACCGCCACTCCGTGGTTTCAATCGATAATCCCACGCTGCTAATGGTCGTCGGTTTTCTAGTACGTGAACGGAACCGATGATTCTTTGAAATCATTCGTCTTTTCAGAAACTAACCAACATCGATTTGTTCCCGTTTCAGAATGGTAAAAAAACCCTCACGTTATTAATTTTAGGTACAAGGTGTTGCAATCCTTGGTTAATTTGTAGTTGTGTCGTAATGATAACTATTCTTTTGTTGCTCTATTTTAGAAATGACAGCTGTTCTATCTCTAAATTGTAATCAGGAATTAAATTTGGAGAGAAATAGGGTCTGTACTTGAATTGCAGAGGAAAATACTCAAATCGGAAGTGGGCCGTGCTTAATATTATAAAAATATAAACGAAAATCACTCTTACGGGGTGCCCAAATCATATCTATTGCTACGCTTATAGTTTAATCAATAATGAAAATTCTTTTCTAACATATGTTTATAAGGAAATAACCTTCCGAAACATTTTCTCAATATAATATTTTTTAAGATTTCTGAAATACATACTTTAGCGTTGCTTTTATCAAAATGGATTATTTCAACGAAAGAATAAGTATGTTTACAGTTCATAGCCCTAGTTTTCTTTGTTGAATGCCTAAGTTCCTATGGTTGTTAATGGTCGTTATGATAATTGGTATTTTTGTGGACTCCTGACGTCAATTGTCAAACCCAAATAAGAGAAAAAATATAGTTAAAATTTTTTTACGGGTTGAGTAAATATTCCTTTATCCTCATCACAAGTAATTCAGATCTTACTTTGTGGATATTGATCACTAAGTTTTGCTTTTCCATCCGACCTTCATTCGATATTCAGTAATATTTACAATAAATTCTTTTATACTTTTAAATCAAAGTAAATTTTACTTTTTTCTATCAAGAAAGCTAATATTGAAATATCACATTAATAGAAATAGATATTATTCGTACAAAATCAAAATTTATTTCTTCTCTTTTTGCGACAAATAACTCTTTAAAACGTATTTCCATAGTCTTGAAACTCGAATTTTTCTTTACATTTTCCTTGATTGGAGTCTTAACCTACTTCCTCAAGACTTTATTCTATATTTCACGAGTAAAAATAAACATTTGCTCCGCAAAAGGTAAATATAGGTTAAATCTTATTTTCTTCCTTTAGGGAACCGGGTGGCATTATATTTTCCTCATACTTTCAATGGATCATGAATCCATCCTTGACCTTTATATTTCTAATAAATTATTTTTATCGCAGCAAAGGTTAGAAATTGGCCAAGTCTCTTTCATGTCCCTAAGAGGCATTTAAGTAATGGAACAGTGACAATGTTTTCTCACGTTTCAATAAATTACAACCGCATTTGATGGCGCCACCTCAGATGCATTTTTAGAATGACAATATCACTTTTATGGCCACCTTGTGGTGTGGTTCCAATGCCTTTGAGGCCGTTTCATTGAAGATGCAAACTTTGCGTGGACTACTTTTCGTTTGATCCCGCCTATTGACCTTTGTGGAGTGTGTGACCCTTTTATCATCAAAGCACCATCCAGTTTAACTCGCTATCTCTTAGGAATGTGCTAAGCCCTCACCTACACAGCCTCACTTGACGATGAATGAATCAGTACGTTAATTCTGTGAAAATTACTAAATTAATTTTATTTTGATATTGCCCTAATATTGTTAGATCCAGGGTTATTCATTTATTTATTCCATTCATTTCGAATGGAATATGTAATAATTTTGCAGTTAAAAAAATCATGCAATAATGTTCTTTCTATAGCGTAACAAGAGTAAAATAATATGTAGTGTTATGATTTATACATCTATAGTTATTTGATTTGTTAAGGATGGTAGCCAATTTATAAATTGTTTAAGATATAAATTTACATGTTTCCAAGATGAAGAGAATCGTATTAAAATTGAGGTGCTAAGGAACTTTTACTTTGCGCCAGTTTGTTCCGATTAAAAAAAATATTTTAGAAACTATTATTGACTGAAACACTTACTTTAACTTTGAGATCAAAGAAAATTTTTTTATAAACCATCAACATTGCCGTTGCTATGGAGAAAATCTTTTAACTGGAGAGAACAATCTCCAAAAATTGGAGTTAATATAGTCCATAAACATAGGCTATTCTATTGCCCTGACAAAGTAACATTTTTCATTTACTACATCAACCTTTTCATGCATAAAATTGCCGTGGATAACCACCAATCAAACTCAAAAACCCCCAACGTTTAAAAAACAAAGGCAGTCTGTTTCCTCGAGGGATTTCAATCTGCTTAACATCTGCCAAAATAAAGGAAGAGACGTACGTCATCGGGTAGCGGATTCCACGGCGAAAGCAGCCGTATTCCCCCCAAATAGTTGGAAGGAAGAACATCTCTCACGAGGAATCAATAAAAAGATTAAAAAAGAAATCTTTCGAAGGGGATGAAACAGCGCTGCGGGAGACAGCTGTGTTTCACTCACCTCATACATATCAACGTCGCGGAACAATATGAAATGCGCTCAGTTGCAGCGAGTTATGCAGACCGCAACCCATGAATTTTTACGCGGAGAAAATCTCCATAGGCGAACATAATTTAAAAGTTATCCATCAGATATTCCCTCTCCCTTACTGGAACCCATCAATGTCCTCTGCACCATCTGTACAGCCGAAGGCCCCTCTCCCTCTCTTCCAACATCTCCAGACGATAGGGAAAGACCCACCCTTCATCTCTCTTCTCCCCCCCCCCCTTAGGACACACCCCTCTCTCCGATATTATAGTCCTCTCCCAGACAGACGTACGACTCCAAATTCCTCCCATTTGTCTCCCGATTTCAAAAATCTTTCCCCCCCCAAAACCACACTCGATATCCTGTGCCAACTTTGTCCGATTCCGCCCCTCTTTCGCCACATTTTCGTACCTCATCATCGACTCATCCTTTTTACAGCCTTCGAGCCATTCTCTCCCAACTCTCCCCATTTTTCTTACTCGAGCACCCTTTAAAGGTTTTCAGTACACTTCCTCACTTCCTTCATCTCGCGAAGTTACTTTTTTCTTTCTTTCTTTTTCTTTCGATAGCTCGGCAAACTTTTGCGAAGGAAAAGTTTTCGGGGGAGGATTGTGTGGTATATGGCTGCATTACGAGTCGAAAGTTTCACGCCACGTATAGGATGCTCCGCTGTTGCTTTTGCATGTGAATAAGGGCCTACTTGTGGTATCGGATGCGACTACCGTGTATAGTGATCTCGGGTAAATGAGAGCGGAAAGATTTACTCGACGGTGGTGAATGGGAAATGAGTGCTTGGGGATTGTTGAGGCACGATGCACGGGAAGCTGATATTGAGATTCGAGCAATTAGGTGATATTCAAAACTATCTACCGTTGAGTACTCGTGATGACGGGCAGATTTACTTACGCTGAAGTAGCAGTCTATTTATTCAACTCGAGTTGGAGCCAAACTAAAAAATATAGATTACGTTTACTTATTCCTGATTAACCTCTCTTCTTAAATAAATATTTTAGGCTAAAAAACTAACCGAATATATTTACCTATATAATTTATCAATCAATACGTAACAAATAAATTAATTTATATGCAGTAAAATGATTAATTTGTAAGATATAAAAACAATGTTTTTCACCTATTTTGTGAATACATAGATACACAATTTTTATATATGTTTATTTACGAATATAAAATTTGAACATCAATTTTGTTTCGGAATGATACGCTCTTGGTATAATTAAAAGAAGCAATTTTAATATTCTCCGCGTGATTTTTCGTGCGGAATACTTCTATCATGAAGTACGACCATTAACCTCTTCTAAGTACAAACATTAACCCCGGGGTAAAACGGGAAGATAGGCAGCTAAGTAGCTAAAGATAGGTCCCTTAAGTACCCTCAGACTCAGACTTGAGTACGCCCTGAAGTTGGAAAGAAATCTCCTCTAAGACCGATTCGGTTTTTATAAGGTGAAAATTTCACGTAATGGTAACATATGTTACAGTGGAGAAGATTCTTGCGTATGCATCCAAAGTTTGAACTTGTTGCAGTCAAATTAACGTTAAAAAAGATTGCATGTAGGCATGCAAAATTTGATGTAATGGAAGTATATATTTTGCGATATTTCTTTACAGTTTCAAATGCAACCATAGCAACGTGAACTAGAAACGGATGCATACATACAAACGAAGAATAATATTTCCAAGGAAACGCGGTAAGGGTCTTTCAGCACTCTTTGAAAGCGAGGAAAAATGCATTTATATGTTAATTTCGGCAATACGAGAGAATAGCGAGTACTATACGCGTTAAAGCACATCCTTTTCGGCTTTCTCTTTTATGGCAGCCCATGGGATATTCAGCTAGAAAAGACGCTGCTCGCATTTCTATGCTAAACGCCGTTCCTAACTCTTCTTCCTCAGAACAAACCCAACTCGTTAGACGCATTTTTACAGGCGCCAAATTCCCACGGTCTCTCTCCCATTCTCCAATGAAATAAAAGCGGGCGGGACTTCGTAAAGATTAACTACCTCGCATCCCAATTCTTAGCCGAAGCCAAATGCGGGTAATTATAACCACTTTAAAAACTCCCTAGAAAAGGAGGCGCTGGAAATCAGATACCTTTTGGAAAAATATCGGGAAAGCTTCTCGTAAGTTCTGCACACAAGAAAGAGCTTAGTAGTACATACCGAGTTTGCGAATTTTCCCCGTGTATCACCGTTGATGATCCCGCTTTTTTGCAGGGATATCGGGGAGGACAAACTGTTATGGCGGGCCTCTCGGTATCTGCGGGCGGGAGGGTTTACATAGCCGGGAGCTTTTTACTCGATTGCCCTCCCAAACAACCCTCCCTCTCCAAAACACCCATTCTTCCTCCGCGCCCGATACTACTCCCAAAACCCCCCACCACCCCCCGCAGATCTCACGCCTCCGTGACCCACACGAAGCCTTAATTTCCTAAACAAATTCGGCACCGAAACGCTAATATGATAAGCTCTTAACTAGCATGTGCGCGACTGCAGTGGGCTCCTCAAAAGCACCGCGCTCTCTCTAAGGGAGAAGTTGCGCGACATCGGTCGCATACTACTATACCCACTCCCCTCTACCTCTCCTCGTGCATGTGGGGAAAGCGTCTGGTTGCCCTGGGCGCTCAGCTACTTTTCCCCACTTTTTTCAAGGGGTGAAAAGAAGGCCGTATGCATGAAGTGGCCCGACGTGAGATTCGAGATTCGGTCTTTCGCTTCCCCGCACAGGGATGCTTTTTTTCCGTTTTAATCGCGACGGGATCCGAGAAGGGTTATTAATTTACCCCCGCCATATATTTTTGCACCTCTCTGCTCTCTTTTCCCCATCTTTTTGGTCGCGTTTATAAATATTCCCGTCATAGACGAGGGGCGCGTGTGAGATCTGCAAAAGGGAGACGGAGCCAGTCGCTGTGTATGCATGAATAAATCTCCTCTCTCTATATATACATACATGCGCGGGGATTCTTTCGCTACGTACACTCGTACGGACGTATTAGATATATATTAGGGCGTTTCGCATTCCGCGGAAATGTTTATATCTTTCGCGGGGATGATGATCATCGTGCGGATGAAATTAACGGTCATCGAGCGTGCATGGATTCGGAGATATATGTACACACACTTTTAGCATAACAGCGGAGGGAAGCGATGGGCCCAAAGAACCAGATTAAAAGATTAAAAAGTGAAAGGAAGGGAAATCTCTTGGAATTAAAAATACACACGATTTTCGCCGGAATCGTACACGCGAGAGTACATAAGGTTTATGGCCGATAAAACAAACGAAGAATAACAAGCGGAAAGAGCTGTTAAACGAACCGCTCGCTAAAGGCGTGGAATTCCATCTCGTGTTCTCGTGGAAGAAGGGTAATTTTACGCGTACTTTTATGTTTTGTTTTAAGTACTTTCCTGTTGTAGCCGATAGGTATCGATTATCCAATTGGAGACCGCAAAATTTAATCGCTCGCGAAAATACTTTGCCCGATAGGATCTAAAAGCAAACACGAAAGCATGATGTAAAAGGGCTTCCCAGGCCTTGATGTCAGACCTAATCCATAATCAGTTTTGTGTTCTTATTTTCCCGATTGGTCATGCGATTTCGCGTCTCCTGTTAAAGTTAAATTTTCATTTATATCAATCGCACTAATCAGTGCGAATAAACATTTAACTATGATGAATTCCAGAGGCTTCCATAATTAATTAATTCCAAAGGACACATTTGCGGAACCAATTCCGAGCGGTAATGCAGAGTAGCGGGATGTATCAAGTGATTATATAACTTTGCGGAATGCTTTAGAGTTGATGTGTACTTAGCTCACGATCTATAAACTGCGCGCAAGGATACATGGTTCATGGAGGCAGAAAATAGGATTTAAGTGTTTTAATTATGACAAAGAAATCACGATTTTCATACTCATTTGTCAACCTCAAACTTTCATAGTTATTGGATGAAGAATTTATATGATTTATGAATGAAGGAATTGCGATTATAATTATGTAAGTGCTTACGATTCTATTGTTGTATTTATAGAAATATGTGCGAAATCGCCGAAAGATCTAGATATAGAGATATAGATCACCCTTAAGAAATTATATAAATAGGCTTCAGAACCTACAAAAAGATTATAAAGAGAGAGGAATTTAAAGTTATTACTCTAAGAAGAGAGGATTTACATTATATATTCTGCAGGTATACACGCTTTCCTTTGTATTACTTAAATTCTTCTGAAAGATTACCAAGTTATGCTTTTGAGTAGACCATTCCATAGAAAATTGGAATTTATAAATAGGCTTTGAAATTCGTAAAACCTGTATTCACTAAAAGCTTCCGCTTCTTAAAGCCTTTTACTCAATAGAAGCGATTTAATCAACTATATACGAGCAATTTAGGCAGCTTCCTTCCTTCTTTAAAGCATTATCGTTACACAAAGCAATGTTTAATATTGAAATTAGAACATTTGAAAGGTTCTACGATAAAATGAGATCGTGCTCATGGACAAGCTTTTCACGAAATCGATGTCGTGTGTTCAGGTGTATATCATCTTGACACCGTTCCGGTTGCGAAATAGTTTTTATGATAAAATTTGTGTGGCAAATTATGAAGTTTCTTGCCGTCGCTAGTGAGGATTTTAATTCGTTCATAAATCAACTAGAATTTCTACTAATAGCATATTTCTCGTTTGCATTACTTCTAAATCAAAACTAATTCTGTAATTTATATTGGTGGAGTTATAATTATTACAAGTAGTTTAATTCTTTATGAAATAGAAAATTTGTAAGGATTTGTAGTTACCAGGTGGCTAATTTTACTGATATTTTAAAAATTATTATCTTCTTCAAATATTTGGTTCGATTATGATTTAATTATTGATTGCATTTATGTTTTCATCGTAGTTGCTTTACACTTACCATTAAAATTAAGCAATGAGAAAATAAATAAAGGATAATTTAATAAATAAATATGTTTCCGAAGATGTGAATTACATTTTCCTTAACTCAAAATTACCGAACTTAATAATTACATCGTCATTCCAAACGTAGCTGTTCGAGGACTAAATTTACAGCTTACAACATGTATAGTGGTGATCGATTTTAAATTATCAATTCGACGTGCTGTAATGTTCGTTATATTTTAGGCAATTGCTTGATTACAATGTTCATGGCGCGCAATTAAAGAGGAGTTCAAATTTAAATAATAAAAATTTTAGATTACATCTATATAAGATCTATATATTACGCAAAACTTACAATTTATCTATAAAACCGCAGTTGTTGTAGAACATCACTCACCTGAAATGAAAGAAAAACATTGCTTTAGAATAAGAAATTTTCAATAAAATTATTAAATATCATTGCAAACATTTAATAAAAATTTGATAGCCAGTGATAATAACAATATTTAATCACATTTATAATTGAAGATTATAAATATATAGTAGTATTTTATGCAAATCATTCTCAAAAATCGTTTTCAATTTCCGGAACAAAATGAACTCATAGCTTTTATGGATATTTATGTAACTTTTTAAGATTCTGAATCCATGCTTAAAAAGAGAATTCAACTTGAAAGGGAGGTATTGCTGAGTAATGACCGCATTTTTCCTTGTAGATTGCACCATTACGTGCGGCGTGTAAGGCGAAAAAATAATTACGAATTCTGCAGTAATAAAGCTTCAAAAGGCGCATTTTGAAGCATGCGTGCGCAAATGAAGGCCGTTTACAAAGGACGTCAAACGAGAAAGGACTCTCCTTATTCGGCGATTGGAGTTATTTCCAATTCTCGAAAATCTGAACTCTTGGAGAGAGTTTATTTAAACGGTATGAATACTGAAATTTAGCCTAAATAGAATGGAATAAATTATGTAATCTAATTTTCCACAACACCTATCTTTTGTGCTGCTATTATTCAATTACGATATATTGCCCGGAATTCATAAGCGTACGATACTTAAAAAATAAAAAATTGAATCATGATTACATTCAACTATAAAATATATAGAGGTCTTAACTATGAATTAAATTCCCAATGACTTTTGTCATTGAAAGTTGGATATATTTTGCGCTAGAGATGAATAATATAAAAAATTGTGGGCAATTGTGGAAAACACTAAGCATTTGTCACTTTAATATTATTTCATATTTAGATTTCAGAAAATTAACTGCTACTCATATATAACAAAACTTTAAAGAACAAAACATATTTGGTAAATAATATTTAACTTTTATATTAAGTATTTTATTCAAATATGATATCTGGAATGATAAAAATATTTTCTCGAATATTTCGTAAGATGTAGTCACGTAATAAGTTTCTCAAGAAAAGTCTTCAGTATATCGTCTTGAAAAATGTTTTTAGTTGAATCCTTGACACCTTAATGCTTAAAATAAACTGCTCAGGTCAACTTAAATTCTGTACTTAATGATTTTTTCATTTCTGTCATCATTAAAAAATATTGCTGCTTTAATCATAACTCATATATATTCAATTCATTCGTATATTTTTAAAAAGATTTTCTTATTTATCAACATTCCTTATTTTTGATAACATAGAAGTGTTTTAGAAAGGTTGCATTTTGATGAATGCATTCGTTGTTTGGTCAAAGATGAATATAGGAAGGGCATAAATGATGAAGTAAAAATCCCTCATAAAATATTAATTATACAGTCATTACTTAAAATTAGTGCAGAATGTTTCCATGGAAATGTTTCGCTCTAATGCAATGGTAAGGTTGTTCTAATACATCCCTTAACGATTGTAATGGAATCTTAGCACATTTAGGAGAAGGAAATCCATGTTTCGTCATTGTACCTTATGTGGCACCCGGAGTGATAAATGTGTAGCAATAAGGATAAAATCGTTAGACGTATTTATCTCCTTTTCTAGGAACAGAGCAACTTGACGCACGAGTAACCACACTTCCCTGTTCACCCATCCGAGAGAAATGTGTCTCTAAAAATCTCTATTCGTAGCGATTAAGTAATTCATCACGAACTCATAGGACGTACTCGTAATGTCTCCTTTAGTACCATCCCATTATCGTCCTTCAAGCTTCTGAGCTTACGTCATCTTCTCCTCCCCCTCCTTTGTGCTCCTTATCCTTTATTTATTTCCATGCACCCTTCAAAGTCCCTCTCAATTCTTACACCTCGATTCATGTTCTCCTTTCACCATCTCCCCTCAGCTTCGTGACCGCATCTTCTACTGACCTCCTTCCATTCTCCCTACCCTTCTTGAACTCCTCAACGGCTTTAGCTCATCGCTCCCTTCTCCTTTTTCGCTACTCCAAGACGCCCATTCTCTAACGATCTCCGCGACAAACGGCGTCTTAGTAGAATCCATTCCGTGTCTCACTCTACGAGTTCTAATTGTTTTTCTTTGTATCGCCTTCCCTTTGATAACACGGTGTGAGATTCAATACGACGTTATTGCAGTACACATTGCACGTAGCCTAACATGAGAGTTATATAAGCGTTTGGCCGTCTAAAGTATTAGAATTAGTGCAAAATGAAGTGGATAGATTCTTTAGATTGATATTTGAAAGCCTTTTGCTTTAGAATCGTACATTTATTTTATCATGAGTTTATTCCCAGTTCATATTACGTAAAGGACGAGGGATATTCCATTTTGAAAGAATCTGAGCTTTAATATTATACATTCAACGGCTGAATTCAGTGGGTGTTTGGGTATTCCCTTATTCTTAGACTCTTTTCTTTCCAAGACATTACCTTTCAGCATACTATATAGTACAGTATCAGCGCTTAAAGAAGCCGAATATATTTACGTGTATTTCAAATCCATTAAATGTTTCCCTAGCAACCAGAATCAAAAATAATTCACACGCTGAACATTATCTTGGCAAACAAGGAATTTGATTGCAGAATTTTACTTCTTAAATAGCGCTTAAATATCTCCATACCGTTCTTCAAGAGGAGAATTACAACAGACTTGTTTCGGAGGATATTTAGAGAAAAAATATACCCCGTTATATCCGCCGTAATACCAAACTTCCTCTACTTACAGTAATTTAAAACTTTCCTTAAAACTTCATTAGGAAGAAAGGCGTTCGAGATGCATCGCAAAATAATCACCGATTTTCTCAAAGTTGAGCTCTCGTATAAAAAGTTAACGCGCCCGGACGCTAAATAGGTCGCTCGGGCGAAACAAGTAAAATAAGCCGTCAGTACAGCGAGAAGAGTAACGCGTTCTTCTTTCTTTTCTCGAAAAATTAGTTAGCCGAGATTTCCTGGCGTTCCATTAGAGACGAGAATTATTTCTTCAAAGTGCATGAACATTAACAACCTTAGAGTTCTTCGCAACGTCTCGAGAAGCAATTAACGCTTTCCCACTCCTCGAAAGGTTCGTCGTATTAGTCAAATCTACTTTCCATCCTTCCACGAGTTTGTATACGTACTCAGGGTTCCATCCTTTCGGGCGGAGTTCCTTGACGATCGTAGGAAAAGTGCTTTCAGACTCACGCTCGCCTCTCGCAGATGTTTTCTGCCGTGACCTTGTCCTACTCTACCATAGCGTATTTTTGCTCACCTTCAGTCCGTTCTATTTTTTTTACTCGAGAAAAATGATGGGTCCTAAATGGGTCGTTCTTCTTTTTAAAGCTTCATTTCCTATCAGGGTGGCCTGGTGTTTGCCCCTGATTGTTATTCTTTCCCTTTTCGCCATCTGCGCAAGCAATTTCTTTTCCTTACCTTGAAGCACCACACCCCTCTCTTACGCCGGACCCCTGAAGAACAGGGGCTCTCGACATTCGCCACTGTGAAGAGCGAGGGCGCAGTGAGAAGGGCCCGTTAGCACCAAGAGAAGAATGCGCTCTCCGAGGATTCCTTCAAGTATATCGTCCCGAAGAGGGTTTTTGTGGAAATGAAAGTTGGGCCGTATTTGATGAGATAGCTGCAGACGCGTGCAAGGAAAACTCTCTGGAAGAGGTTTTAGATTGTTCGCTGTCGGAGAGGAGATTTTTTTTTATTTGAGACGTTCATATCAGCATCGCTAGTAATCAGTCGAGTTCTGGTGAGTATGGTTTAAAGAGTGGAGACTCGTGGGAAGGGATGAGCGTTTTTTTGTTTTTTTTTTTAAGGAGGGTTGGTTTTTTAGAATGGGAGATATATTCTTGTTTGCATCAAGAACGGATCGATCTCTTACGAGAAGAATGACCAAGTCTTAAATTCTTTAAATGTGTGAAGAAGTGGTGAAGGTGGTAGCATAGAGGTCTAAAGGCTTTCAAAATTTTACTTTTAGGACGTGTAAGATCCTTGTTCAAGAGTAAAGAATTATAGAAAGTAAAGACTTTGCTGGTATATAGCCAAAATCTTTTTTATTAAGCGATATATTTATAGGGTGATGCACGTTAAGATTCGTAAATATTTTACTTACAAGTAGCCATTTCTTAGGATTAAAAATTAAAATAGAAGCTTAAATCCTGACCTAACTATAATAAACTCAATAGTGAAAGGATTATAATTTTCAAATTTTTAATTAACTTGAGTCTTTTGACAATAAGCAGATATATATTAAATTGAATGTAATTTTGTTTATCTCCTCTATAATATATAACACAAGCAATATATGTGAGAAATTTATTTTATTAAGATTGAATTCTTTGTGAACCCTACAAATAGAAATCATTTTATTTGTTTTTAATATTTCTTATGGTACGGTACGGTATTCTGAAAATTAACTATCGTGCGATTTCAATGAACAGCAAGATCAAGCTGATAAGATTCGTTTTTTTTGACATTTAAGATCACACTTTGATGAGTTACTTTATAAGGGTTGAAATTTAAGAGAATCAATCTAAAAAGTCTTTCAAATTCTAGCCACCTTGATAAATTCATTTCCGTACAAAAAAGCCAAATCGAATGCTTCACGTCAACCGCTTGCCAAAGATAAAAGATATTAATTGAGAGATCAACGAAAAATGTTCGATCATGTTAACTTTTCGATAGAGTTCGATTTTATTTCCAGGTGGGAAGTCAGCCATCATCGGAAATTTGGTCAATTGAATATCCTCCGGTAAATTAATCACGTCAATCATCCTTTTTAAATCGACGGACATTGGTTTTGGAACTCAACACTTTCCTTTCGATGACGTCATAATATGGTCGACGTTCGATTCACACGCGGTCAAAAGTGGCCTAATGACTAGCGATTAAATTTTTTTATCTCTTTATGAAGGGCCCAATGGTCCACCCGAAAAAGGGGGGGATGAAATCATTCATAACGGTTCGATTCAAGATAATCGACGTAGGGCATACGCTCCTTGCGCCCCCGACGAATAACAGTTCAATTATCTTAAACACGCCCTCTTTGAACCCAATGATCGTATTTTCCGGAGCAAAGAAACATTCAACTTCCACCTATTAGTCTCCCATTGTCTCCCTTACCTCACCAGTAATTACATTCGTTATTAATTTCAATTAAAAGACTCCACCTTTCAGCTCCCCGAACTACCTCGGTTCCGTAGGGTTGCATGACGTCATCTCGTCTGCAACAATGGAATCCTGGATTACGGGGACTAATAACTTGGCCGGAAAGCTTGAGGTGGATTAAAAGAGGGGTGGACGCTCGGAGACGTAACAAAGAAGCCTTTGACTCTGCGCAATTGTCCCTTCTTTTTTTTTTTCATCGATTCAACCGATCCATAATTCACTCCTCCCCACTCCTTTTCCACGCCATTACTCGTAATTTAAAACTCCATAGTTACGGCAGCGTTTCCTTGTTTCTAAAACCCCTTTCTCCGGAGAAATTTTCAGAAACTTGGAGCGGTTCCTTTTTCTTTTATCTCCAATAAATACGCCTCCTGCAGAAATAAGCGTCCTATTGCTTCCCCATTACCGATTTTTTTATACGGAGGTTAATTTGGCACTCCCATCGGCTTATGCGCAATTCGGAGTTCGATTTTTTTTTCGAGAAACGATTTTCTCGGGAAGAACTGCCGCAGAATCTCTCCGCGAGAGGGAAGCGGTAGCGGGCGGAATAGAAAATTGATTGCTGCCAATTAGTAGACTTATGAGCGCATAAAAAAGGGGGAAATACGGATGCTTTCGTAATTGTTATATTTGGAAAATTTTTACGGAGATTTGCTGGTGTTTGCTTTCCGTTAAAGGTCCCCGTTTTCGTTTATTTTTTTTTTTCGCTGCGGTTTGTCGAGCTTGCTGCTAATGAGAAAGTGGCCGAAGGAGACGGAGGAAAAAATGGGAGGAATCAGAAGGTCCATACCGAGAGAGAGCTTCGTGTTTTATGTCCACGTCCCATCAGAATCCCACTACCTTTATTCCGGAGATGCTTTCATGGGGACACGCACCACCATTACGGCCATTCGGAATAAATTTGGTCGTTCTCTTCATAAGTGTTTCCCATACGTCCAGCTCAGGTCGTGCAAAAAAGGATAACCCGCCATCTCCATTTTATTACAGTCGAAGATCACTCCCCTTTACCCTCTTGTCGACCCCATTCGACCTCTCTTAGTCCACTTCCCCCATCTAACCTCATATCTCTCTCCCTACTCACGATCGTTGGCTCTCGACTCCTTTTTTATTTTCTTCATCTTCAAACTAAATTCATATCTTCTCGATTTTTTTATTCCTCGTTACCTTATTCCACCAATAAGCTCCGATATACTTCTATTTATTTTTTTTTTATTTCGTCATTTCCGCACGGTCTCCAAGGATGATCCGGAGTTATTTTCTTTCGATTTTTCCCATATTTTGTTTCCATCTTACTTTCTCGGGTTTTTTTCATCTATAGGAGGTCATGCGGTTGATTAATAATTTCTTACTTTCCTCTCCTTTTTGTTGCCCTCTGCAAGAAGAGACTGCAATTTTTAACTCGTACTTTTTTCTTCTTTTCAAAGACATTATTCCATTTGTTTTTTTCCGCAACCTTCCGTTTAATTACGAAATTCGTCTTCTTTTTTTCTAAAGGCCTCCGCCGAACCTCTTTCTCTAATTATCACGTCTGGCCCAAGCTTCTTTTTTTCCGTTCTTGAAATTATAATATGTGAGTCCGTAGCATTATTTTACGTCTATTTATCTGATTACAAAATAAGTCTCTTACTTAAAAAACTAAGCCAGTTTCTTAAAACTCTATTGTCTTATTAGATCAAGAAAAGAGTGGGAAATTTCCCAATGATGTATGGTAGAGGATATTTGTTTTGAAAACTTAGTTAGTCTACGTAATATGAGTGAAGGGAATCCAAAATTATTGATTTTTTCAAAAACACGTCAGTATATAATCAAAGATTTACAATTTTATTGGTGGTTAAAAAGTTACTAGCATTTAATTAATGAAATTTTATGCAAATATTAACTTGACTTGTCAAATAATTATTATTACAAAATAATTGCTCATGATTTTATAGGTAATGAGAAGAAAATGAACTTACTTTCAATGTCCAGGAGAATTGAAAACATTGACCTTTTGCATCATTTATAGAATTATTTTTTTCCCGGTTTCGGAGGACTATAAAATTCTACTAACAGTGAAATACATTTCCATGGAAATAAGCTCGTGAGGTGATAATTGCGGCCAAGAGAGGATTATTCCTATTACCATGAGTTATTATAATGATGGGATATCCGGTCTGAGCATAATTTTGTGCTGGATATAATTCTCAATTTAATGGACATAATTCCAGCTACAGATTAGAAATATATCCACACATGCACTCTTAGCTATTTTATGACCTAATTTGGAATACCTTAATGATACCTTATTTTATATAACGTATATAAAATATTCTAAAACAAAGAAAAGGATAATGATGAGTAATTACGGAAATTAATGATTTTCTGCATCGTTATGTACAGTATCGAATAAAGTCATTTCCATATTTCAGTGACCCGAAATACATTTTCGACTTTTAGTCGAAATCAGATGATTGGGACTTTATAAATTCCAGTGCTCTCGTGCGAAACTCGGTCTTCGTAAGTAGCGAATAATGCGGAATATGAATTTCAAGTGTCCAACTTTTGAAGAGCTATCTTGAATTATCTCTCTCTCTCCAAATTCATAGCTTTTCTTTCCCCTCGTATTATCTTTTTACCTCCAAATAAAATTATGCACCCCTCCTGGAGCGCCCATCCTAATGATAATTTGCATCGAAACCTCGATATGGAACCCACTTTGGAAGCCCTTCTTACGCCCCCCTGACACTTGTCTCCCCAGAGCTCTTCCACCTTTTGCACTCTTCTTGTTGCTCTACGAAGACAATGATGCTGCCCGTCCTGATTCGAAACAATCCATCGCGAGAAGAAGGAATTGAGTGCTTGATTTAGCATTAGAATCTTTGCTTTGAATTCATACCAGTAATCGGATTGAGTACAATTGATAGGATTTGAATATTCTTGAAAACATCTTACGCTGTTTACTTCTATAAATTCAAGAAATTATAATTGCTAGCTTTGTACTTAGTAGCCTCTTCTTTAAAAGTTACGTATTTGTTTGTGCTGTACTTTTAATTTTTCTACTATCTCCTATTATTTCAAAGTTATTCCTTATGGGGACCAACCTTCGTTTATGGAAAACATCCACCAATAATGATACCGATTGATTTTTCCATGAAAATGTTCATTTACGTTGTTTAATATACTAAATGGTTACCACCAAATGTTTGTAGATAATCCTAATCTTATCCTTCTAGGTGATGAGATCCCTAACTCCACTAATTCAGGTATTAAGTTTTCACATTTATTTCAGCTCATTAGTTTTCCGCTATGTATTTTTATATTCGGCATTTGTTTAAAATCTTCTGCAAATTAAAGGTGACGCATCAGACATTTTTGATCGATTTTGCGGGAAATATTTGAGGAAGGAAACTGCTGCGTTTGACTCTTGAATTAACGAGGGCAAGTGAGACGTATCATATTTTTCTACGCCAAATCTGCTTCTGAAGTTCAGTTCTTTAACGCTACAACTGATACCGGCTTAAGAAGCAAGGGAAGGAGGTATAATGATCTAGGAAGAACCTTTGCGATTCGTTTACTAAAAGACAGAGTGATTATAACAGACTGTAGAAAAATTTTAACCTCATTATATTTTAGATCTAAAAGAGACTGAGGTTATTTGTGTAATCTTTTTCCTGCTGTTCTACAGCGATAATCATCTAGTATAAAAATATTCTAAGAGCTTTATGTTCAAAGATACATCTATGTCTTTTCACGTTCACATTCTATTAAAATCCTCCCTTAATAGCTCATTAAGTCGTCTACAATTTTAATACGTCCCAAACAAAAGAACATAGAAAATGAAACGGAAAGATAAATCTTCACTATTATTAAATTAAAGATGGAGAATTGCGGATATTATCTCAAATAATTTGCAAAGGTACCGATATTTCAACAAACATTAAATATTATTTACAATGATTAAAGTTTAATTTATTTTAAAAATTAACGTTTAATTTATATTAAAAGTTATTGCTAGACCATATTTGAATTTTAATTCCTTCAACCTATATTTTTCTATCCTGATAAATATATATATAAGGTGTACGAATAACTTGGTCAATAAGGTGAGAATACTTGCTATCTTTAAAAAATCAAAATATATCTATTAAATAATAGATTCAGCTATTATATAATATATATTTCAGTATTACTTCTATTTTCCGTAACACTTATTCAAATGAATACGCTTTATTATTATAAAATCAACATTTAATAACTGTGTTGCCAGGCAATCAGGAAGAAAAACAAAGCTAATTTATCGTTGAAAAGGATGCCCTTTAAAAGCTCCATCTCAGAACCCCCGCTCTTTAAACAACGCCAATAAATGTTTACATAATCGATATCAACTCAATAGTTCCCTTATTGTATCCTCTTAATCATGCACGGCATCGTCGAAAATGGAAACTCTTCCTAATACGGGAGAACATCTCATTAAAATTTCCTTGCAAAGCGAAGCAGAATATTGGCATTACATCGAACTATATCGTGGCGTAGATATCCCTCGTAGTCGTCGATTGATTTTCGACCAAGTGGTATTTCCAACCCCCTCTCTGATGATCCTCGCTTTTTTTTTTAAATCCCCTCTTTTGTCTACTCCACACCCTACTATCTCTCTTTCCGGTTCATTGTGCCGACTTCCTTGTCCTTTTTAATCTTCACAGTCGCTAAGTTTCGGAATAAATCGATCGTTGCAAATGTATCTGTGATCTTACTTGGCAATTTATCAAACTTTGGGTTTCTCGAGTGCCTTAGCAACCGGATTTAAAAAAAAAAAATTCATCATTTTTTTTTATGCGCCGAATGGCACCACGCTTCCCTGGATTCTGGAGGGCTCGAACTAAACAAGAAATTGGCCCTTTTAGATTCTTTCTTCAAGGTTAAGGACCCCTTACTTCCGCTTGATCAATGGAACACTACGGAATAAACAAGATCATTACGCTCCGTATGGCTTTAAAAATGTGAGTCAAATTGCGATTCATATGAAAATGAATTCAGTCCTTGTTCGAAATGAAATTTTGAGTCTCGTCTACGATAATGAAAAGAACTTTTAATAGGCATGATATTGAGATTTACAATATAAATTACAAAACAAGCATATCAGGAAATATCGTGCTCATATGAAGAAAAGGTTAAGAACACTATTTAACCTTAACCCAGATTCTTATGTGAAATTTATTTTGTATATTATAATTGTTTCTTTAGACTCTAAAGTAGATTTTTCTTCAATCAATTATTTTCCAGCATAATATTTTTAACATAATTAAGAGTGATAAAGAAAATAATCTCTATAATTTCATAAACGAAGATTAAATAATAATAATCATTAATATTTCAATATACTCCGATCTATAGTCTAATCAGTACGTATACGAAAACATTTCTTCATTTTCTAATGGGTGCAAAGGAATTTACGAGCGTTATCCGTATACGTTTGCATTGCTTTGGTTGTTATTACTCATCTCGCGAGAGACGGTGAAATCCTCGTGTTTACTAAGTGGAGAAGCGCGGCCGGGCGAAAGAAAAAAAAAGAAAAACAGAAAATTCCTCACGCCGCATGAATCCGCAAATTGAAAACACAATCCTTTTAAAATTCATCTCGAGAGATCTTGCAAATTGATCAGTATTTGAGGGATTACAGATAAATATTCCACGACCGCTTTCGCACACGCTCTGTCGCACCCTCCCACTGTTTCATGTCTAATCTTAAAAGGATATTCACTTGAGATTACAGAGCGCTGTTCGTCGTCCCGTGAAACGATAGCGCAGCGTTTGTTTAGTCAGTATAACCCCGAAAAGGGTTGAGGGGGGAGGGCTGCTAGTTGGCAAGTGAACCGTGTCTTCGTGGCAAGTCCCATGGGGAGACGAACTCTTCGAAGGGTTCTCTCTAAAAGGCAGTAAAAATGATTCCATGGCTGCGTAAAGGGCGATATTGACAAGGGAATGGTCGTTCAACTTAAGGTAATCGGCTCCGAGCATTGGTTTCGGTTTCAAAGATCGCCTTACCGAAAACTCCATTGCGGTTCGCCATGGTTCTTTGCCGTTTCCTTGGAATTCTACAATAGAACTCGTGATGCATGAGAAAGATCGCTGGGGCAGATTCCGGAGTAAACCTCGGCCGGTCGTTATTGGTTAGCGGACGGGTGAACTTTTATGCCCTCAGGTCCAGAAGGACTTCTTCTCAATATTTATTTATCGAAAAATGTATCGAAGCTCTCTATCTAAGAGTCTCGGAGATTACTTTCGATCCCGTGCAGGCATCGTACGACGTAAATCCGTACATGGTTTGTTTGACTTTGCGCAGTTGAAATTGACCCGAAAATGTTCCTCGATTCAAGAGTACAAAATAACGCTACTGATGCGCATAGCTTCGTACTACGTTTATGTATCATGTTTACCTTTCATTGGAATCCCATTAGGTTAAGGAAGATGGAAAGGAAAGCCGTAGAAATATGAAATTTCGTCTAAAAGTTCAAGTAGGATTTTTTTAGCTTCTCTACGAGGAGCAATAGAAAAAACCTATTTGGTGGCATTTAAACTACACATCCTATCTAAGATCTGA
Source organism: Pantala flavescens (assembly GCA_020796165.1). Lineage (NCBI taxonomy): Eukaryota > Metazoa > Arthropoda > Insecta > Odonata > Libellulidae > Pantala > Pantala flavescens. The sequence continues at coordinate 12,549,015 of CM036879.1, read as the reverse complement.
TCTACTGTACATCGTCCTAAGTGATTTAGGCTCTCAAGATTTTATCAATAAACAGAAAAATAAATTCGAAAGTAATTTTAAACAAGATCGTTAATTTAAGATTGTTCATAGAAGTATGTATTCTTGTGTAAAGATCTATTTAACGGCATCAGTGACGTATAGATTCAATTTAACTCGATGTGTGTATGATTTGCATTGTTTAGCGATACAGTTTAACGAATAAATTTCAAAGTGAAGGATTTATATCACTCTTATAATAATGAAAGTTTGATTACCAGACCGAAAAGAAAAATTTAAATCAATTTTTAATAATATGAAATATGCAGCAACAAAGAAAGATATAATCAGTTATTACAATCCAATATTAATATTCCTTTGTCGAGTCGTAGTATGATACTTAAAAAAACGTTTTGTTTCATAAATGCAGAATTGTGAATGACTGACGTTTTTAGAGCACCATCTAATTCTAATAATAGTCAAATTATCTTTCGCATTGAGATACAAGATTCTATGAAACTTTTATGATACGTTCAATTTTAAAATAACGGAGAACTCCTGGCATGTTGGTTGGTCATATTTCAATCCAAACAAAAGGGGTTTTGATTTGAAAATGCGAAATAATGACTGAAAATAGACGACTAACAAATCCATTGAATTGGCAACATGCCAACCTTGTTTGTAAAAGAGCTCATCCATTTCTTTCCGTGCTCTCATTTACATCTTTTATGGAATCCTACGTTCATCTAGTATACGAAGTGGACGAAAGTATGTTGGCTAGAGATACCGTATGAAAATGAAGCGAAAAAGTAAAACGGCGAACGAATTTTGTCATCGTCACTCGTTTCGCAGCTGAAGTGAATCGTGAAATTAGAATTTATTGCTGAAATTTGTCATTTGAATTAAATCGATTTCCCGAAGATGAATTGGCATTTGTCACATGAAACATGGTGATGAATTCCCATTCAAAACTCGAGTGAAAACGCTAAATGCAAATTTCAGTTAAATATATTTTTTTAGAAAATGATGCGGGCGTATGGAACAATCATGCGTGATTATCTAAAAATTATACCCAATTGAAAAGGAGAATGTTCAGGAGATTAAAATAAGTAATATGTTGCAAAAAGAATTTTAAGTAGTTTTTATTCTTTGAGAAAGGATTAACAAGATTGTAGCCTGTTTATTCTACGTTTTTCGTCTAGATATAGACTATAGTTTTAAAATTATGTGTATTGTTTTAACTATTCAAAATCTACGAGTATGTTTGTGTATATTAAAGAGAGAATGTATTACCAATCAATGAATAGTAGTAATAAAATTGCAAATAATGAAATATTTTATGTTTTAAATATCAAATTATTATTTTAAAAATGTATATAAAAATGTCCCTTAATAGTTTCAATCAATAGAAAATTCTCTTCGTTCTAATAAATACTAAACCAATTTATTTCTTCTCTATTCATCAGTATGACAGTTTCAAAATGAATTTTACCTCTGAAATCCTACAAAAGAACCATTTCGGAAGGAATAGATTTACAATTAGAATATAAAATTCGTATTATACGTGGGAGGAATAAGAATTTTACAATTTGGCTCACGAAGTTATTTCAAAAGAGGGATCATTCTGTCATGTGAAGATATAAAACAGCGGCAGGCGATCCATTCACTGTATAGTAATAGAATTCATTGGTTACGCTATAAGAGAATGAAAAAAAAATAACTCTCGACCGATATCAATTATCCACTAAATCAGCTGTCTGTATAGGTCTATGGGTTGAGTTTTTTCGCAGTATATCAGTCAAATTAATGAGGAAATAGGAAAGCAATACATTTCCATTATTGAATATCGAAAGCTTTCTGAATGAGTAATTTGATAGATTTTCCAAAGGTACAAAATGGGAAGAAAGGAATGAATTCAAATTTGAGGGAATTATATAAGAATTTTGACATTAATTAGAGTGTTTACCGTATTTAGCACTCTGATCGTAAATGCGAAATCATTAAGCAAACTATTAGTCCCCATATAAAAGCTAAATCAGCCACTATTGTTAAACGATGGAAATGAGTTCTATGCCACCGAACGAATAGAACAGGAAAGACCTTTCCGAAATCCTTTTGCATTCACATCATAAATTAACACCCTATTACCATTCAGTCATGGGCGCTTTCATTTCGATCCACACAAAACACCGAACGATTTTTACTTCATTTATGCTAATTTTGCCGTTTTCCGCTGAAAGCCGGGTTTTTCGAAATTCTATCGAATTTTATTTTATTAGCTCCCCGTTTCGTAATTAGCTATGCAGCAATTATCCTCTCACGGCCAAATATAGGAAGGAAACACTCCTTCGTTTCTACACATCCCCGCACATTCCCGTCCTCCACTTCTTTTTTTCCGAATCTGGGAGCTGTTATCTTTGGTTTCCTCCACCTCACCTTCACCTTTTCCCACGATTCACATCCCAATTCTGCGCCATAAAGGATGGGCCGTTCGATATGCTAAAGACACGCACACAGAGTAAAAAAAAAGGGCCGCATTTTTCGTTTCCGATTGAAATTCGGTTTCATGTCCAGGAAACACTTTTCTCTCGGAAGGTCTAATGAAATCCTTCTTCTAAGCGATGGTCGTAACTAATAAAAGGAGAGATATACCCGATGGTGTGTAAAAGAAGGAAAATGGCTCGTAACTGCGTGTATCTCACGTCCGTTACATCCACTGAACATACAATGAGTGGCTCAATATAAAAAAAAAAAGTTTTCTTGGATGTAAAAAGCGATTTGAAGATGATTCATGTCGTAATAATTCTTACCAGTTGTAACGACGTCAATCAATAGTGTTATCTTGTCGTAGATACGGATAATAAAGTTAAAAAATCGAACGTTAAATTTTAAATTGCGCTGTACATATTCTATTGTTGCGAATATTTCTTTTCAAATACTATTTTCATTTTGTTTAATATCGCATTGTTAATGCATATATTTTTTAAGGATACGAGAGTAGATATTGCATACATAAATTAGGATAGAGAGTGAACATATTCACCTTTATTTAGTTTCCTATAAAACATAAAAAAAACTTATTAAAAGTAGTTTACTACTTGTATTTTATCGATTAAAATTTATAATGTCCGCGTTTTAGTTCAGCCTTAATATTGTTTCTATAATTTTCATATATTATATCATATATTATATATAGTAATTTTTAAGCCGAATAGCAACTACATTTCTGTACCCTTTTTTGGGAAGATGTTTATATTTTTAGATTATTTTTGTACTTTTAATTATTCATTAACATGTCTAACATTTATGCATATCAAAAAATTGTGGCCAAAGAGTTATTTGCATCTTTATACAATTTTAAGGGAAATGAATGCACTGATACTTAAATCATAATTTACAGTTGGAGCGAAAGTAAAATTTTAATAAGGATTTTTGAATTCCATTCAAAAGTATTGACCAGGATATAATCGTAGTCAATAAATTAAACGCACGAGCGCATATGAACAATTTTATCTCCCACAGAAATTTCTAACTCGATGAAATCATTATTGAATATTAAACTTACAATGCAAGAATTAAGAACCACGCTGCATTTATCTCGATCGTAATGTGACACATGCGATCAATTCAAAAGAAGAATATTTCCACTACCAATGATTGCCTCTCATTTCCCTAGAAGTCCCTTCGCAAATGCCCTAGTTGAGTTATTGATTTGATTCTCCCTTTAAGTACATCCATTTAACTCTCTATCACTCTGAATTTATCGCTTTTTCTAGAAAATGCCGCAGTAGTATAACAAATTAAAGAGAATCTTAGTTTTATGAAATATGTTCAGAGGAATGCACAATTTATTATTCTATTTGTCTACATGAATCATATAATTTCAGTGAAGTAATTTGGGAAAATAGAGTTGAGCATTGGTATCCCTTATAACTATTTTAGTTTTGTTTGAATTCGATTCGAATATATGTACACATTTTTACAAAACTTAATATGACTAACGTATATATAATATGAAAATTAAAAAGTCATTCTATCTATAAACTACCTTCCCTCTACTAATAGTTATAAGGATTACGTTATAATGGTATTCAAAATAAGAAGAATTATTTTTGAATGCAATTGTATTTAAATGTATGCCCAATAAAAATTTTCTCCGAGATTTGTTTCACAGTATTTCACTTCATCTAGATTATAATACTCGTATAATTAAATACAATTTTATAATACTATCAATATAATTTGTGATGGTTTTAAAAACTACTGTCTAATTCTTGTTAAAAAATATTAAAATTTATTTAAAAGACATTAATTTCTTAACTATCCTTGCGTATAGATTTCCCTGCATTACATACTCCTTGAAGTTGATTATGAAAGTTCAAAGAGAACCAGTGAAGTTCTAAGAAAGTCTTTTTACTCGGTGAGGACTTTCTGGATTCTAGCCGACGAATAGAGTGACTTCATCTTCGTCTTTATTTATTCAGACGAAATCCAATCGTTACTCTTAACCTTGGCAGGACCGAGTAGAAAATAAAAAAAGAAATAAAAAGGGAAAGTGCTTAGATCACCTGGAAGGAAATAATGGAGCCATTAAAGATAAACAAGGGGCACGACAGGGAAGTGGGCCAAGAGAAGAAATAAATGGATGGCAGTATCCATTCTTTCGTGAAAAGGGATAGAGTAGTACCTATAATGCTTATTTCCTCTCAAATGGCAAAATTAGATTTTATATAACTCAATATTACGCAGAACGTGGAATTTATAATTAGGGCCACATTCATGTCTCCCAATCGATAAATCATCGTTATCAATTTTTTTCGCGATGATGGAACGAAAAGTCGTATGAACAAAGAAAAAAAATGTCGGAATTCGTTCTGGAGGGATGCTCAATTTGGTAGGAAATGACGCATTTCTCCGGACGAAAAAATACAGTTTCTCGGGTGACGTAATTTCTTTCAGCCACCTGGTCAGGCGAAAGGAAGGTCTGCCTACTTAAATCCTCAATTTTCGTTCTTTTTCGTGTCGTTGGATTTCTTCCGTAGCGGCATTTTGAAGAGCTCGCTTCGTTATAATGCATGGATGACGATTGCACGGTTGAATTGATACGAATTGGCGTAATGAGGGTGTGAAAAAAATGACAGTCGCTTATGCCAATCAATTACGATTGTTAGCGTATGGATGTGGATAACGTAAAAACGAATTTAAGTATATTCTATACTTCTCATTGAATATATTTCGTTACTTTTATATTACGAGTAGTTGCCTTATTATCCTCAAAAATATTATAATGACTAATATAGGGTAACCTTGAATGATTCACGATATCTATCACTAATATGTCTCTCTATTAATATCACCGAAAATACCTGCAACGTCACGACAGTTAACGTTTAATCATATGGAGGAGTTATAAGTATGGAAGAGTTAAACGTCCTCCGATGCCTTTTGCCTATTAATCGAACGTTAACCTTTCCGCCAAAAGGATGTCTAGTATAGCGATTAACCTTTGCCGAATATTAACGATACGAGAATTAGGAACTCATATGCCTTGAGTAGCGAAGAGACATACCAGATTAGGTTTTAAAGAGCAGAATAGGAAATTAAACCGAAGTTATTTAATCGGTTATCTGGATTTCTCCTTATATCTCTCTTCTATCATTTTCAATTAATTTTTTCATTCGAAATGTTAATGAGTATTAGACGATTTGAGTCATATATTTTGTTATATAAAATATGAGCGATATTATCTATAATCAAGAATTCATAACCTAAAGCTTTATCTTTAAAATATTTTATAGTTATTTTGAATAGGGAATGTAACTTTATAATTATTGATTTTTTACACAAGTACACGTACATTTCTTTATTGAGAATACATCTAATTTGAAGAATTAATTTATATAAAATTTAATACTTATAACTTCTACTTCAGCTAAATATTTATCACTGATCTCTCTTGTAAGTCTTAATATCGTTTATAGTATAATACAACCTTACATTTATATACTCATTGCAGATAATTAATGATAATCTAAACAAATCCTAAATAAAGAAAATAAACCATTACATTTGGGACAACTTGATTAATTAATTTCATAGATTTCGAATTTTAAAATTTAATTGAGTTTCAAAATCCCAAAAAGTAACGTATATGCATGAAAATAGACCGTGGTTTCCTCATAAAAACGAAAAGTCCTTTAACTATTCCCCGAACGAGGTGACATCCCTTATTATTCTCCCCTTATTTATTCATAGTTCACGATATCACTTTTATGATATTCATAAATAAAAGTATACAGATTAATGGAAGAAGCTTCCATGCAAACACATCCTCCAAAGTTCGCACGACATCCTCTAAAATTAGTTTTAACCCCTATTTCACGAACGGTCGTAAAAAGGGGACGGAGAGTTTCTACTTTAGTCCGTAGAAGGCGCTGGCGAGCGAAAGGGTGGGAGGGATCTTTTTTAACGAGCCGAGGAAGGAAATAAAAATAATAACAAAGCATCTTCGCATTCCTTTCACCCTCCCCTTTCTCCTACAATCTTCTAACGTCACGATTCCCATCATCAAAACCCTTCTCTCGTGTCTAAAATTATTTTCCAGAAATATGCAATTTTTTTATGTTTTTATTTCTTCAAGGGCAACGTTTTTCACGTTAAATCCGTCGACGGAGCACATGATGATTTTTTTACACATTTTTCACGGGGGTGAAGACCTGTATTAAAAGAAAAACCTTTGAGCCATCCTCATCGTAAAAGACAAGAAGAAAATCGATCGGTTATAAGATGTTTTTTGTCTACCGAGGGGGGTTGTGTGTGGGAGAGAGAGGGTGGGGTTGAGTGGTTCGGGGGATTCTCGCCAGAGGGAGGGCCGATTGAATGGCTAAGGAGTCATCCGGGACGTGCGACGAAACGTAGAGATGGATTATTCTTTCCTTAATGCTTTGTTTTCTTTTCATTTTTATCGTCTGCTCAGCGTTTTGCCTCCGTAGAAAAGCCCTGTAAAACGTCCCTCGGAACGTGTACTTCCATCGCTGCTACGGTTTCTCGGATGTTACCCCATCCCACGCCCAACTCATCTCCAACTTCAACGGAAAACCTATATATCCGTGCTGTTCCTCACATTCATCCAACGCCCTTGATTGAGAAGCGGAAAGGCGTTGGGCTCACAGTGAAACAAATTGAGGTATACCGAGACAAGGCTTCCTTATCGCGATGTCTATTTGCATTTCATTGAAAAACATGAACTTGTATCTTGAAAATCGAGCTTACGTCCTATGTAGCATAGTATGGAGATTAAAGTTTGGCCATATAATTATCATATATGTTCATTATTACTTTAAAAGAATTTTATACATAACTTTAAAGTATAGCACATAATTAGGGTGCATTTACTTAAAAATCAAAAAATCAATTTATAAAGAAAAATCGTTACCATTCAAAAGGATATAAATATATATTTTGGTCTATTCCTAATCACTTCTATTGATGTATATTTTACTATAAAATATTTAAGGATACCCTAGTATATTCAGTCTGTATGGATATTTGATACTTTAGCTGCTACAAATATTTCATTGATAGGGCATCCTCTTTAAGTTAGACCTTCAGCTCTCTAAGAATCTAGGGTCAGAGTTGTAATTTTACTTTTGAGAAAGAAAACTTTTTAATGTTCACACTACGTATTTGGGACGTTATTATGGATATCTAAAATGATTTAAAAAAGAGAATTAGGGGAGGAAAATATAAACGAACTTTGCTTGAACTTGTAAATTTATTTTGAATTGTGAAACCGTTCAAATTGATTGAATTGTAAGTTACTTCAATTATTGCTATTTATAGTAGTTAATCCTTCCTTAAAATATTTCTTATCTTGTATCCTAAGGTTACAAGGTATCCTTTTTCGTAAATATTCTTTCAAGTATTTCCGATATAGCGTTAATTGAAAAATGCACAAATTAAAAGATGAAATTCTTAGAAAATGATATAAGTTTATTGAGTGATACTTTAAAAATGATACTACCTTTAATAATTTTAATCTTAATTATTTTAATTATCAACGAAAGGATTGTAATGTAAATATATTTAGGAGATAATTATTCGTCAAATTATATGTTCGGTTGAAAGTTTTCGTCCGTTTTATTGAATCAATATATAAAAAGCTTAATGATTTAAACGCTCTCCAAATTGTGTACACTGCCAGTTAAATATTAATCTCTTCTCTCAACATCGTGAGTGTTTTTCAGAGACTCAGGTTCATGGAATAATTCATGTAAAAATGAGGGTATTAAAATTACAATCCCGAACTTTTTAAACTTTACCACGTATACTTGCAAGATCGTCAACCGAAGAACACTTTGAAATTCCCCTCTCCTCGAAACTCCTCGAGGTTAGGGCGCGAATCATAGGCCCTTGAATTATTCACCCACAATTAAAACTCGAAAGAAATTATCCCCGTACGTCACTTATTCAAAACCCACGGCAGCGCTCTTCCAATTACGGATTCACAAAGGACGTACTTTGCAGGCCGAGGAGATAGTGTAAAAAAGTTCGGAAGAAAAACTGAAGAATTCTGCACAAATTCCAACATGGACTCGCCAAAGCCATCCGCTGCATTTCCTGTTTTATGAGATGTGTCCCCGTTCCTCCTATCCCGCGCAAGGAAGCAATGCTTCATTTGAATGCCAGGCGAACCTCTCGTAAGTGCCTACTTCCAGTGTTGCTCGGAATCGCTCCCTTCCCGTCACGCTCTCCTAGAGAGAGAGAGAGATAGGCAGCCCGCGATTAGGGCCAAATAGGCGGAATGCAGTCCTCGGCAGCCATATTCTCCCCAAGTTCACGGCAAGATTAGGGAATGACCCGGAGCAGCATCAAAATGCGACTTAGCAGGCGCCTTCACCCGATGGTGTCTCGAGAAACCTCACTCCTTCCCGGCCACCTTCGCTTCCTTCCTCATGCATTATTCACGCGGGTTTCAAATTACACGGGAAGAGGTGGTGGACTTCGAGAGGCGGGCGAAGGCGTAGGTCAACCCCGAACCCCCAACTCCGTTTCTTGCGTAGCTGCCGCGGATGGTAAAGAAAAAAATTCCGGAAAAACTAAGAAAGGATTGTTGCTGCACCAGAAGGGGTCTAGAATTTGTGGTCTCTCTCGTGAACAGGGGGAGTGGCACAAAAAAGTGGCTCTGGAAATTGAGACGTTCGACGGCTTTAAGAGGACGTTCCGTTCTGCCGTATCGCATGCACATTTCGGAGAGGGTTTTTTTCTTTCGGAAAGGGAGTTTTTGATATTGTGTTCAGAGCGAAATGGGGCCGTAAACACCGGGGAGGTTTAAATCAAGTTTTTCATTGTCGATGGTTACCGGCATGAAGTTCTTGAATGTTAACTAGGTTCTCTCTTGAAGCTTTATATAGGGCACGTATGAGATGGCTCATTTCTGGATTTGAAGAGTTATTTGTCCTCACTGTAAGCTGTTTAGTTTATTTGTTTATCTAGAAATCAGAATGTTTTATCCTCAGCTTTTAGAAGTTTCTTATGCCATTTAAAGGCATAAAAATAGTGCGTTTTAGATTAATTTTGAGAAATATTTTTCAAACCTAAGTAATTAATCAACTCAAATGCATGAGATCAACTTAAGAAAATAATATCTTTATCAATTCTTCAAAAATATGCATAAACCTAAGATAAAATTTTTTAATGTCGCTTTTTCAAATTTAATGAATTAGGTATGGTAGATACCTTAAAATGTTTTAAAATAACAATTTTTCTTGTTTAACTTGAATGATATTTCTAGATATTATTTATTTATGTGAGTTGACAATGAAGGAGAAGAGAGTATAATGTATTTATAAAAAGCATAATTTCCAATACTTTTCAAGTTAATAAAACATTTAAGTGGAAGATGTCTAAAGAAGATATATAAACATAATTCTAAATGTATAATTAAAAAGTAAAGCTAGCCCCATTTTAGATGCGCAAGATGTTTTTGTGAAACTTTAAAAAATTTTCGTAAAACGTTTTTCATCAAATTATTTGGTATAAACCTTTGATGTATTTGAATCGATACTCAGAGTTCTGTTGAATGGTTACTCGGAGAAATGTTCTATAGATTCTACGTTGATGAATTAATTCTTTTCAAAAATCACTCCAAGAATCTACAACTAGTTAAGCACTCTCCTCTCTTTTATTGAAGAACCTAAAGGATAAAAATCTTTGACAGACAGGTCGAACCCGTTTCTTATTCTGAATGAAACGTTAAAAACTCTCCCGCAACACAAAAAACAAGCGAATTCGGTAACTTAATTCGGTAACCTTTTATACCCACGATCGTGAATTCTTCGTTAGATTTAATTATACCGCCAAGGTAATCCAAAACCCTTGGCTCCTCCCATCTCTTTCATTCTCCTTTAGCCTAATGAAACGTCTTAATTGAATTTGTAAGAATATATACACAACTCGAAAACTCTCTCTCTCTCTCTTAGACGTATTGAAAGGAAATTCGGGAAGAGGGCGTCACAGACGGGAAATAAAGATGGCAGAGAGAAAAATCGGGAAAATTAAAGTCCCGAGCGAAAATGAAGATCAAGTAGACGTTTAGAGAAGGAGAAAAAACTCCGCTCGTCGAAATCTCTCTTTCGTCCGTGCGACTATTTCTTGCGTTTCTCTTTCGGAGTGTGAGGAGTAATTAATTCTCAATTGGAGCTCTCCGATTGGATAGGAAGCCTCCCTTGTCCCTTTCCGCCAACAACAACCCGCCCTCTTCAAATTTAATTTTCACTATCCCCCGATCCTTAACCCCTACCCCTCTCTCCCACTTCCTTCTCCGCTTTGGTCCACGCATCTTTCCCCGAAGAAAAAATCTTCGCTCTTTACACGAACCGGGGAATGTATTTCCCTTCGGAGAGAAAAATGACTCCTTTTCCAATACCCTCCTCCACTTGCACTTTCTCTCCTTTTGCTAAATCCATCACCACTCCCTCTTCTTATTTATTCCGATGTATTCCCTCGTCCGAGTGCCCCCTTCCCAGCATTCCTCTCTTAACCGTTTGATTCGGGCAATCAACAAATGTTTCTTCTGCCGCAGAGCGTTTCCAGTGACATTTTTCCTGTTCTTCTCTTCGCATCAGTTTGCTCGGAATTTTTTTAATTAAGGGTTTTGGTTTCTTATCCAGGAAATAAAAAAGCTGATATCTCTTGCCCTTGTTGAGATTTGAGAGTGAAAAATGCTGATTCAGACCCTCTCGAAATCTAATTACGTTTAAGGAAAAGGGATGGGGGCTCTTAAAGATCTCTTTGTTGAAGAACTGGATGTTGTAGGGTTATTAATAATATCGGCGCCTTTTTTTAAAAAAGGAATCCGTTAGAAAGTGATTTTTTTGAGCGAAAGGGTTAAAAAAAGAATTAAATTACGAATCTGTTGTCGCCTGATGATTCATCAAACATTTATTCGATAATTAAGCGGGTTTAATTAAAATTTTTCAAAATTACGGGAATAATTAGCACCAATATTAAATGAATGATTGTTAAATAAATTGTTTTTAAGCTTTGTGAATTTCTTTGGGGATAAAACGTTTTTCATGCCTGAAGACTCAAAGATTTGTTTTCTTGTTTGCTAGATTAATTTGTAACATTTGGAAATACTTAACAACTTAGTTGTGTATCGTTTTTATCTCAATTCAACCATAAAATATTATTGAACATTCATTAAATAAACAATTATTATTAGCATCAATTAATTAGCTCGTTATTCTGTAAGTGCTTGTGTGTAACTTTCGTGAGTGATATCGTTAAATTTTAAACTTAATTAAATTCACTTTATTGCATATAATAGTCGGCGAAGGATGGTCAGTTTGAGATACATATAAAAATATTCTAATTCCTATAAAGTAATATTCTCTTAAATATAACATACAACTTATGAATTTTATTCGATATGTTATCGACAGATAAAAATTCACTTATATGAGACTTTTACTCTACTTTACTCTTTTTGTTATAAAAACCTTAGTTTAAATTGATTCCTCACGCTATTATGCACATTTATTGGCATGCTATTCCGAAATTTTGTTGCTCGTATTCTATTCGTTCTATTATTCTTATCAAAAATAATTTTATATTTTTAATTCAAAACATTGAAAGCTAATTTTTTCGGTGGAAACAATATCATAGGATTCACTAAGTATACAGTATTTTCTCTTTATTCTATCATCGTAGCAAGAATTTATTCTGAAACTCATATATTTGTTAGGTTTTCCACAATACCAGCCGAATCCAGTCTTAAATATTTACGAATGCAATCGACTCCGTGTTACATCAATGTAGTTGTTCTTCAGAGCTTTTAAGTTCAATTTGCAGGTTACATCAATTAATTCAACTAATCGAGGGTCCATTTGGTATCCCCATGAGGTCCATTGTGAAACATATATTTTTTTCTTTTTTGCCGATTAATTAGGCAAGAGCCATTAACATGGCATCACGTTCGCTTTTAAGGACTCTTTTACGAGGTGAGAATAAAATATCGGAATCGATGCGATTGAAATTGGAGAGTTGATCACAGGACGAGATAGGAGGAAGTAGCGGAAGCCGGCTTTAATTATGCTGTAATATGCGACGGAAATTTTGTCAATATATCTTCCTGGAAATTGAGTAATTGAACATCAATGTCATGAATGAAGTTTTGATAGCTAGATTCCGAGTTATGTCCACAAATATTTGTTTCCTTAACGTACGTATTCCCTGTATAGGCGATGTAAATATTCTCATTTTCCTTATTTCGTTCAATATACTATTGATTTTAATGTGCATTATAAGTGACTTATTTTTCGATAAGGAAGCTAAAATGTACTTTATTTAGTATGGTAAAAGGTAAATAGTTTCAAAATGTACCGTTTTTAATAGAATAATTGTTGTTGTTATGAATTAATACTAAATTTTTTATTTATTTTTTCATTGAAACCTTATAAATCAAATATTGAGTAAAGTGCAGCAAATATTTTTTTTGCGTTTGTTTGTTATATATTTCGATAAAATCATTCGTTGATTGTTTTACCATTTATATTTTTATTGAAATATCATTAAATTCATTAGAAAGAAATTTGTATATTGCCTGAAAATTAAAATATACCTTAACATTTTTTCAACGAAAGTAACGGTAACTTTATAACTTCTTTTTTACCGTAGATTCATTTAGCCCTGTTTTAAAGTGAAGTTCTAAGAAATGAAGTAAAACATAAAATCTCAAATTCTCTGTTCTTAAACCATTCTCAAGGTTATATAAATGAGTTTTTATATATATTTTGTATTTAAATCTCAAGTCGTGTTGATTTATTAACAATTAAAACATGGTATTAGGCGCAATGGGAACTTAAGATGTTGGATACCTCTATAACCACTGTAATGGCCAGCGCCTTGAGGTTATGCACACCAACGTACAGTTATGGAATGAGGTTGGCATACACATTAGGATACTACTGAAACAATTCTATATTCGCCGGTTTGTTGAACATAAACGTTAATTTGAAGAAAAAATTATCAAAAGATATATGTCTACATATATCAGTTAGAATACAAATTTGAGCAAAAGGATGAAATAGCTAAATACATCCCTACGTCATAGTAGCAGTTATAATATATGAATATCGGTAATTTACATATTTGTACTCTGATATGATAATATACAACTTTCAAAAGAAAATTTCTCAATCGTATGAAATTCTTGGATGTACGGGCAAATAAATTATGATTGTGGTTCAAATTACGACTTCAACAGAATTTCACTCCTTATTCACGTAATCCTTGACTATATAAAGTTTCTTAGATGTAACAAATTATTAGACTCCCTATAAGCTAAGACATTCCTTTATATCTTTATTTCGCTTGAGAGAAAATGATTCGCAAATTTAGTTTCGAATTCCAAGACGAAATCACATTTTCCAATCTCCCGACCATCCGCGCTCCAAGGAGATGAATAAGAATAGCGAGTAAGGTTTCACAGGAATTCAAAATCCTCTATATCTCGTCTCGTTACCCGTTCAAGAAGCCCCATTCTGCAGGTATTGAGCGTGAAGAATTTCTCTTTCAAATTCGCGTTCTCTTCAAATTCCGAATTCTGGGATTTAATTTCTCATTTTCGGAAAACCCGAGGTTCATTTGGGAACTGTTCCTCCCTCAGACGCAAATATCTTGCCACATCTCCCTCCCTCTGCGGATGTACAACGCCGGATGTTCTATACACCCTGGTATTGACTCAGTTACGTTTATTTCTGGTTGAAGGCGGAAAAGTTACGGTATTAAGCCTAATCACTTTATACCAAGAATTCATGTTAAATTTATTCGATCACTCACCCATATATTTACCATGAATCATATCTAGAAAGGTGACCTTGAAAGAATGAAGATGTTATAAATTAAACAAATAGAGGAGATTCTCGGTAAATTGCATTTTCTTTCTATTCAATTTCTTTTGGTATCCTTAAGAATCGATATTCCATACGGAAGATGTACATTGTTGCATGAATAAGCATATAGTTGGAAGTATCTTTCGTTTAAATTAGGATAACGTATATTTGTATCACATCCGTTACCCTTAGGAATTGTCTTACGTTTGTTTAAATAACGGAACTTAATATGATAAGTATGAGCCTGAGAATCTTTTATATTTCATTGCAACTTATTTATCTTTAATAGGTATGGGTCAAACTTGAGAAGTTAGATGGGGAAATAAAAAAAAATTCTCCTCTAATAATTTCATAATTAACTATTAAAATGTTTGTATTAATATATTCGTACGTACAATATTTTTAATTCAACTGTATAGTTTAAATGGTGCAGGAATTAAATCGATATTATAAGCATTATATTCGTCAAACAATTGATATGTTCTTTTATTATAATGATTCATGTTTCTGATTATTAGGTCAAGACATTTAGTTATGAATCAAATCAATTCCTTTTAGATTATTTACAGAGTATTCAGTGGTAGAGGACTAGTGTCTATAAAACGATAACAGTAATTCAATACAAAGAGAGCTAACCGTCTCTCGAGATCTCCGTCTTTATCAAAGGGAATAAACTTCCGAGTGAATACTCCTGATTCGGTAGTCTAAAGTGGCTTCGTAAAGAAAGCACGATTTAACGGTCGTATATTTGATCGAGGGAGTTAATCTGTCAGATGAGAAATCACGCCGCATGTTAATCCGTGCAGCAGTAAACTCGTTCCTTTCGAAGGGGACTCTGAAAAAGTAGTGTACCTTTGGGAGGAAGACTCTCTCATAACCGCACGCTTCGTTTCATTCCCTTGGGAGTGCTCACGACTCCTTTTTGCCTCTCCTTCACTCAACCATCTTCTCCATGAGGACGTGTACATAATGTATCTACTCACTGTCCACTACCATCGTACTTTACCTACTCACAAAAATAGCTTTTGGGGTTTTCATTTTGATTATTCTCAATAAATGGATAAGTTTTCAAGAATATTATAAAAGATAATATTTTAAAAGTTTTCTTGATAATCATTATGCCTTGGTGGGAGACCTGGGTTCGAGTCCCAGTCATTTCGCTATTTTTCACTTATGTTTAACATTGTGATAAAAGCGCACGCTTAAACGTGCAAAGAAGTGCAATTAAATCCTATCCTTATTTCCTTCTGATAAAGTTTAGTTTTCGTCTAATCTGTGTCATTTGTGTGAGTTTATGTTCAAAAATAAGTTATCAGAAAGAGTAGTTTAGCTTTAGTTCTTCATTTATAGTATTACTCATTTCAATGATGGATAGTAATATAATTAATTTAAATTTATAAAAATTTTAGTCATAACATTACTTATTAATGTTTATGAAATTGAAATAAGTATCTTGTAAAAATTCTTAGTTAAAGATATATGAATACCAACATATTCTTAGAATAAATGTTCTTTTGAATTAACTTTTCTCGGGAAGTCCAACAATGTTTGCATCGCCTTCAGATAACAGACCTTTACATTGTAACGTACACAAACGAAACTGGTGAAAAGATCTTTAAAAAATCATGATCTGGTCATAAGTTACGTGCGATGTTTCGCTACTGTCACAACATTACCTTCCAGCGTGCGTTCTTACCGCGTGTGCTTATTTTTATTTCTTTCACACTCTTTTCACAATAAAAACACCGCTACGCCCACTTCCTGATATTTAGCCACTGCCTTTGTTTACCATCTTCCCATCCCGTTCCCACATTCTCATCCCACGTAACATCTCCTCTCTAACCCCTTGTTGCAGCTTTTCGGTCCAATTCTTCTTTCCACATCCTTTCCATCTTTCCGTCATGTCCCATCCCGAAATTTCGCATTCCCTCCATGTCCGTTCCACTTTTTCATCCCACGAGTAAACGGCCGTCTTGGAGATACCCCCACTTCCACTCACGTCCTCCCTTTTTCTTACTCTTTAGACCGCCGCCCGGAAAAACACATCCTTTCGCGAAGCGTTAGGTAAATTGGATGGATGCCGCTATGAAAATTGGATTTGGGACACATATATCTGGACGCTGTCACGGACCTGAAGGTTCAGAACAGACGGACGAAAAAAGCAAAAACCCAACGCGGAAACAGTTTCCCCGCATTTTATTTCGGTTAAACATTTATTGGGGATATAAAAAAAAACCAAATTCAATCACGGATTGGTAGTGAATTCCCATCGGCGATATATAAAATTCGAATCGTTTCGAATATTCCGAAATAAGTAACGAGTTGAATCTTCCCACCCAAGCGATGGGATCGTTTGATGGGTGGCGCGGGAAACAAAGAGGATGGGAAAACACGTTTTAAATTATACATTCGCTGAGGAATGCAAGAGTCGTGCTCTTGGTCACCGGATCTTGACAAGGTTGTCGCCCTCTACGCTCGACATTTTCTGAGAGCGAAATGGTAAGGTTAGCAGTAATGTGGAATATTTATTATATGACACGGACTCCAACTCACGTCAACAGGATTACTAGCGAGGGTTTTAACGAATTAAAGCTAACATTTCATTGGAATTTCCACGTATTTCCACTCCTGAATCTTTGATCATATATCGATTACAGTTAAAAATAATATGGAGTTTAAAGATTAGAAATAAAGTAGTTTCTAATGAGTTACGTTGAGCATTAACCTTTCCCAAAATTTTCAAATTCAGAGACTGATTAATGCAGTAGCTTTCTTATTTAGAATGCAAAAATGAAAATAATAGAATCATTGATTTTCGTAAGAAAATATAAAGTTAAATTAAATGATAATTAAAGTTGTGTTGCTATAAAATAGCTTTAGTGCGAGTTTATTACTTATGAATTTTTAGAGGGCAGACATTCTTCAATCCATTCTTGCAATCGTTAATATTTAATCAGGTCGTGTAACGGAAAACGGAATTAAGGCCTTACAAAAGTTTCTGTGTTTCCGTATTTGCAGCGATGATAACCGCCCATCTTCGACGAGCATTAACCGCCGTTCCGTGACGCTAGAAATTTCCGAACGTGTTCGAATCCACAGCAATCCTTTAATCAAAAATAAACTCTCACGTATCACAATGCATCAACCCGAGTACGGTCTCTTTCTAAACTGCGGGCATCTAATGTCTGGCGGTGTACGCTCCGAGTTGCATTCATTCCTCCCTTTTTAGTGCGCGCTCTATATTTACCATTGCCATTCTGCCACACGGGAGACTCGGAAACGGAGGGCGTTCATGTGTGTGTTTCGGTGTATGGAATAATTTCTCCGAGATATACGGTAGTGGGAGTTTTCGGTAGAGAGAGAGGAAGATGGGTTTCCTCCTGCCAATCTCTTGGGCAAAGTTTTCGGAACGGAAGGGGATATTATGGCGTAAGTGTTGCAGAACACTATTATGTAGAAAAGCTGAAAGAGAGGGCGCGTTTCGGAGCGAATAATTCAAGGAGTGAACTGCGGAAAAGGAGTTCTGAGGCAGACGTTTCAGAAATTCACACTTAGAATTACACTGAACTTGCTCTTATATACATCCATTTACCCTCGTGTTAAGACTTGAAACGACGCATACATACGCATACGCATATGAGAGAGTAGCGGAATATTTTTTAAAAGTCTGTAATCTCCGAAATTTTGTAGGAGTTATAAACGCTACTCGAAAGTTTTTATTCTTCTGAATGTTTTAATTAAAAAAAGAGGCGTTGAGACACGGCCGTCTCTAAGCAACGAACCCAATGGAAAATCCGATTTGCTTCACCAGATTTGAACGATTTGAATTCATGGCTGAGCCGTTAAGGATTCCTAGGAATCAATTCGGATATTGATGATGCAAAGTGGTCTTTCGCTAGAGTTATGGGAGAGGAAAGGAAGTCTGCGGAATAATAGAATCAAGTTAGCGCACGAAGACTGGGATTACCGTTCAGGTATATATGGCGGTGTCGTTGGAATAAACGGATGAAAAGGGGAGAAAAGCCGATGAAAGATAAAGGAAAGAAGAGAAAAGGGTGAGGGATGGTCCAGTGGGAAAAGAAGGGGTTTAGAACAGGGCTATAGAACGGTACAGTGAAATGGATAAAGGAGGGAAGAAACACGGAGTAGTCGGGTGAGACGCAAAACGGGATAAAAAAGGGATATTCAAAAATAAGAAAAGGTTTTTCTTCGGACTGCGGAAGGGCGTGAATGGGCATTCTTTCATTTTCATCCGAACGTTCGAAGGAAATAAGATTCCCACAAGAGCTTGGTTTATGGAAATTCACCAAAAACTTCCCTTTTGAAAAGTGCTATTTTAGGGATTCTTGCGAGTTGTGGAAAAACGCCTATTATTTTAGTTATACGCGAAATTTTAATTAAGTGTTCGATGAAACTATTTATTTCGTTCCTTAAATACCAGATAGTATTAAGTTATATATGGTAATGATTTTATTAAAATGCTTTATTTACGAAATATACTATTTAATTTACTTATACTCGAACCAAAAAGAAAATTTAAAGTGATCTCAAATACAAAGTTTAGAATTAAATTAGAGAGAAAAAGGCATCAAAAGTTTCAAATCTTTCAAAGTTAAGGTAAATTCTCCAATAAATATTAATGAATCACCTTTGCAAAAATAAAAGAATCACATTCTCTCTATTAAGCCTTGACGAATCAATTGATCTTATTCATGACATCACGCAAAAATCCGCGCGGAAAAATAGGGCATAAAAACGAGAAATCTTAAATAAATATCACGGAAGGGGAATTGATTCGTATTCAAGAAGAGAAACGTATTCTGACAGGATTGCCTTTCCGTGATGCGCCCTCCTTGGTTTCTAGGGAAATAAAACCGCTTTATAGCATCGATTCGTGGTGGAAGGAACAACGATTAAAAAAAAACGATAGAACCAAAAGAGAGAGGTAAAGAGATAAAGTTAAATAGCCGGAAAGGAAGTGGTTAGTGTTTTTGGGGGAAAAAGGAGGAAAACCAAAACTTATCCGTTTATGGAAAACATTATGCGTTGGGCGTCTCATCCGGTGAGGGAAAAGGCAGGAATGGAAACATTAAGTGGGAAGCGAATGTTTTCCCCGTTCGGAGCCGAAGAAATTATCGGTTGTGAAAGGTGTGCGGATGTTTGGGGTATGGATGGGGTGAAGCAGAGCTTGGGGATTAATTAGCGGATATAAAGTGGCGATTTTGGGCTGAATAGGAGAAGGAGGGGATAGTCCCATACAGCGTTGCGTTTGGGAAGGATCCGTATATAAAAGAGCGTATCCCCAAATGAGAAAATGTGCGTACATCGGTTCCCCCTTCAAATCAAAACGCATTGAAACTAAGACATCCATGGATGGACTGATTTTTTTGGTAGAAACGTTTAACTTCGTTTACGTGAACTTTTAACAGGATCTCTTTGTGGGAAATCTCATCATTGTCGCAATGTCTTTGGATATTTGATTAAATGTTTCTCTCGAGAACTTTGGTTATATTTTCATAGAAATGGCAGGAAGTATATAATGAATTTTATTAGCTGTTTCTGGAATGTGTTTCATCACTTCTTTTGCTCTCGAGTTGATGGATTCATCTCCGTAAGCTGTTTACGCCGAAGCTTCGTTTATCGCTCGCAAATTAAGCGGCGTGCACACGCAGTTTTTGAAATAATGGCCGCCAATTTGGGTTGCCATTTCCAAAAACGAAACTGGATGGCTTCTCTATGAGCCACTTATATCCCATATTTTCCCAAATTTCGTGGCAGTTTTATGGACGCCCTCCACAATTAGTACAAACTCATTAAACGCGATCACTCTAATCAACTCGATTTTACCGCGATAGTTTATCTCGGTTTATCGCTGATAAATGCGTTTGGAAATGATTGATTTGTTTTCTATTTATTAGAGTCATTGGAATAATATTTGGGATACAATTTTGGTTTTCGATTTTTCGATTTTGGAGCACTAATGTGATTCCTATTAACTAAAATCAAATCTGTTTATCATAGGTTTCGGATTTAGCGCCCTTTCTAACGTTGTAAACATTTATTTATGAGGTTTTCATGGCGATAAAGTAATGAAATCCCCTAATCAGCATTAAAAATAGTGTTTCATTCGAAATATATTATGTTTCACTCCTGTTAAAAAAGTAGTAGCTGTAAATTAACAGCTCGTACTTAAATAACTCTTATGAGATTACATAACTTAGTTTGTCTTAAGTGCTATGATTATCAGTTACAGCTTTTAATGGCTTTAAAGTATTTGCCTGATAACTTTGAAAAATCTGATGTGAAATCTGACACTAATAGTCTTATAGGTAGGTGTCTACTTATTTACTCATCATAAGCATTTTACATATATACATCTACAAAAATAATTTTAATCTCTGGCTAAAAGAAACTGTTAGATACATTTTATCGGATTAAAAAATTTCCGGAATAAAAATATATTGCATTATATTTCTATAGAGAGCTTAAATCAAAGAAAATAGAATAAATAAAATGTTTCTAAGAGACCCTATAGAAATATATTACAACTGAAATAAGTAATTGTTTTAGGAAGAAATAGATTCTTCCGAAACGTTTAAAATGAAATTTTAATTAAAGCGATCGAACGTAAAAATATATTTACACCAAAAATAAATGTCAAATTGATTAATAATTTTTCTTTTTTAACCACCGATAGAACTACGAAGAAATAAATTAGCATTTTCAATAATTCAAAACTCGATATCAAGTACTTTAATACTGAATGGTGTACTACTGAAAATTAAATAGAGACTCATGCTTAGTACGAAAATAAAAATTTATTTTCAAAACATTCCGAAGATAATTCAAGAAGTGCAATCTCTTGTTCTTTCATTATATTTTAATTTAAATGGAATGAAATTTTTTTCTTCATTTTATTAGGCAGTGAGTGGGTATTGCTTCCCTTAATTTAATCCACAGAACAGCGCTAGACAGAGATCCGCTGCTCACTGCATAAACCTTTCGTGGTCACGCAATCTCATAGGAAAGAGTGGGGGGTTGGTAAGGTGTGAAGGACAAAACAAAGAGTACTGTAAGGAAAGGGTTAGAGACGCGGAGGGAATCCGAGCACTGATCTAAAACGAACAAAACAGTAGATGAGAAATTGATAAAGTTTTGTTTATTATGTATAACGTTTCACGAATCCCCCACTCCAATTATGAAGGCAACTTTAATTTCATAATCTATATGATATGCGATACTTTTATAATTTGTAACGAAAATTTTTACTTTAAAAGTTTCTGTTCTTAGCTAATTAAAAGTTTTACCTTAAACTTAATACAACTTCAAGTAACTTTTCAGGTGTTCTAACGTATTTTTCACAAAATAACTGATTTTGTTTTATAAAACAAGAATTTACGATGAAAATCAGGTTATCCGTTAATATAAAAGTAGTTAATTTGCCTCCATGGGGATCTGACCAAGAGCTTTTATTAAAAATTGCAAGTTACTAATAATCAGTACGAGTTTGGAAGTTTTGTTCCAGTTATTTCCCAAACTGACGGTGATTAAACATCGCACATCAAATCTCGTATATTAATGAAGTCTTACAGATTTTATGTATTTAGATTTTGGAAAGGAAAAATACGAATCATCCTATCAAAATGTATATACCTAAGTAATTTTTCGCTAAAAAAGGAATTTTTATTTCCAGAGATAATACCATTGTACTTTTTGAACATAGGCTATATAAAACTCGTTTAGTCCGGTTTTAAAGCTAAGGGCAGAAAATTTTAGCCCCAAATTTCGGCAGGTTTGGAACCAAATCTCTCTGTAACGTGATGCTATAAATTAAGGATAACGGAATGTGTTTTAGTTGAAAAATGGGCTGTTAGCATCGAAGCTTTCGTAATCGAATTTAATCTGCACGGTTCTCCATGATAGCAAAGCTGATTACCATTGCAATTGCCAGCTAAATGGAAATACAGTTCATCTGGATTAAGATTCGATTCTAGTACATTGTACCTAAATGCACATTATAATACAAGCAGCCATGCACTTACAACTTGCATGGTACGCAATTTTAGTATTTACCTTATTACTGCGGTAAGCTTTGTTCAACGTATCTATATGTAATTAACTTCCACGAACATATAGATCGCCAATACTTACCCTTTAATTATGTGTTCATACGTCTATAATAAAAAATTAAAATTATATATTACCTATTTACACGAATGGTCAACAAAAATCAGTTTTTAATCGTAATGTTAATAACCTTTGCTATGGAGACGGAAAAATAACGAAATAGAGCTTCTCAGAGCTTATATAATGACAAACATCGTTTTATCAGTATAACTGGTGGAGTTTTAATCAAAAGCTATTTGTTCGGTTTAATTCTATGTATACATTAAGCCCAATCTTCTCATTTCATTTAAATAGATAAGAATCACGTCCGTACATTTAAACGCATTTCTGCTAATGCTGCAGTAATAACATTTTTCCGCCACGAAAGTTTACGCAAAACCATCTAGAAACAGAAATTAGATTAAATATCATCATTATTTTTTAGGTTTAGAATGCTTTGATAATTTGATTTTTAATTCGTTCTTTTATCTTGTTTACGTTCACTAATCAGCTGATGAATAACATGGGATTGAAAACAAATCTATTTCATACAAATTAAATTTAAATATAAAAAGTTAAAAAGTTTAGGCCATATTGATTCCGAATACATCTATCTCAATTCTAGGCAAGGCTTAAAAGCAATTTTATGTGCTATTAATTTCCAGAGATAAGCGCAGGAAAAAAAACACAAATCTATCCAACTAAAAAAATGTGAAATGCTATCAAATAGCTACTTTGAGAACTTCTCCTGCTAACGAAAATAAAATCTGCGAGACTATTTCTTGGTCACGAATGAGAATTATCTTACCGAGAACTGATGTAAGATAAGATTTTCAAAGATTTGTTCCCACAAATTTCATGCTTGAGACTTTCCCAACGTAAATTAGAACTGAGAAGGATTGCAGTGAATATTTTGTTTTTCGCTCGTAATTTATGTTTCTTGTGGAACCTTCCTTTCCCTTAAACGATTATTATAAAAATTTTACAATATACGAAAGGATAATTTGAAATACTTAAATTTTAAAGCATCCAGTCTGTCAAAGTCAAGTCGCCGAAGTACCCATCTAATTATTAAAACTAGAACCTCCTTCGGTCTGAATATGATCTTAAAATGGGTTATTTGTAAGCCTTTGGCACTATTTAAAATATTAAAAAATCAGAACCTTAACAACCGTTATCGGTATGCATATGTTCAACGTATTCGTTGGGTATGTACTTGAAGGCAAAGTAGTTGGAAAACAAATAAAATTAATACCAAGAGATAGGTATTTAAGCAAAAGTATATAGCAAATATATAAAAATAAGAGGAGGTAGAATTAAAGATATATTTGAATGTAATGGAGTTAACAATAGATTGAGAATGGTGAAGGATTAGCAGTTAAAGAATTTTCGCATTGAATGATCGACAATGATGATATGCTCTATAGAAAATAGGATATTATATGCAAATTTGAATAAATAAATATGAACCTTAAAGTATTTTTGGGATATTAGATGAATACAAAATTTAAATTTAATTTAATTTTTTTATTTTTTGAGAAATTTTAGACATGGGAATAATTTTGGTGACCTACACCTAAATATTTATCATTTAAAGTTTATATACCCTTAACGACCTATTCAGTATACTCATAATGTAAAGTCAGGGTACTTACCAGGTCATAGAGTTTCAAAATAGCTTCTCTATCTCTTCCTCCGAATGAAAGGCCATTTCCCCAAAAGTACCCCAAAGCTATTTTACCGCGTGCAACTTGGCGAAATTCGTGCAAGTGTAGAGTAAACCGGTGCACTATAGTGGGAAGTCCTTTTCATCTGGATACGCAATCTGCCCTAGAAAAATTTAGTTATCTCAAATTCCATTTGCGTGGTTAGAGAGGCTTTATTTTCAGAAGAGCAATTCTTTGCCGAAACTGCTTTCCGAACGGATCGAATTCTGTCTGCGGCGGTGGGGCGGAAAAATTCCAGCTGCAGTGTTTGGTATTTTATGGGTAAAAAGCGGCTGTCGACTGTAACTCACGATGGCCGTGACGGCCTGGATTCTGGATGCGGTGATTTATCAAAAGTTGAGACTTATTCTAAGTCATCGTCGGCCTTGCAACCAAAGCCTACTTAAGAACCTTTTTTCATGCAAATGTAGAGGATTTTTTACGCTCGAATTTCGTCCTGCTCTTCGAACGATTTTGTCCCGTAAAGTACTGGATCGATTAATCTCTTTAATGATGTAGTATTTGATGCAGTGATTGGAGATGAATATTATATCCTATTCGATAGTTTTTCTTATATATACTTTTACATAAATTATTTACATTACTGCATACATTATAGAGCATGAATAAATAGAGCCTAGCTCCTAAATGACATAGTAAAAGAAGCAATAAAGAAATTCGTCTTTCTGAACGTGTGTGAGTCATAATGATATGAATGAATTGTTGCTCTTCTATTTCATTCATAATTAACATAATATTGATAAGTGAATAAAACTAATTGTAAACTTAAATATTGATAAGTGAATAAAACTAATTGTCATTAATTTCCGCAACCAGATTCTAATTTCGGGATAAGGATTTCGGAATAGTTTTTAAAAGAAACATTACCAACTCTGATATGATAACTTTACCTTTATTCCTTATGTATTTTTATTATTATTTTTTTCAAAGCAACTGAAATTTACTCCATAGAATAAATTGATATCTATTTAAAGAGATGTGATAATACCAAAGAATAATCATTTTCAATAGTTTTACTAAATGTGCTCAACTCTTTCATCCTTACATCATTCGGTCTTATATGTAAATTACAATAGAATACTTCATCGCAACGTTGCACACAGTAAAAATGGATCATTGATACCACGAAAATCCCCTTAACGCTTATATTGCTGCATAATACGCAAATGACTTTTTATTCCAGCCCATTTTCAGCCATTCACCTCCAGTCATCTGGTTACATAAACATGAGTTCCCTCTAGGGACTATTTCACTGATGCTCTTCTACGGAATTTTAGGTTGTTAAACGTGCTTTATCGTGTTTTCTCTCAAAGCACGAGATCAAACCGCTCCTAGCAACGAAAAATTAAGCATTGATACATATGGATGGACATTTGCGAGAAAGGCAGTGAAAGGCTAAGTTTCTCCTGAGAAAGGATTCCAAGGAGAAGTTATTCGGGAGAATGTCTGTCGGAAAAGGTTATTGTAGTGGACATCAAAGTACAGCCCCTATTTATATATATATATATGCTCGTCCCTACTACGAGGAGATAAGGGAATTTAACTCCAGCGTAAGTCTTTTGATGGGTTTCGGAGGAAAACCCGCTAGTGCCGGAAACAAGTTTTAACAGTTCCTCTGAAGATATTCGCTGGGGAGAGTCAAAGAATCCAACCGGGCAACGAAGCCGCAGAGTTGAGAATAAAATGGATACAGTCGGTGGGAATGCCTTACGGGTAATTACGTTTCTTTCATCTCCCCGAACATCGAGTTTTACCAGCAAGTTTTCCCTCGTAAACAATGCAGATTTTCTTATTCAGCAGTTTCGGATGGTCGGAGGTTCTTGAACTTGTTCAGGCCCTTCAAGTCAAGAGAGTTATAGTCACACAATGGTAACGAATCTAAGTTTTGGTTTCCTCTCCGTTTATTTGAATTTTTGTACGAACAGTCTAACGGCAAAACGTCTTTGTGAATTGAGAAAGGAGATGGCTTAAAGTTCCATTACGCAAAGAGTACTTAATTTAAATTATTTAATGTGTCAATTTTTTTATATTTACGTTGAGTTCCCGCAAATTTTCTTTATAACGTTCCGACCTCAATTTACTAATTTCAGGAAATCCTTCTTCAAAGATATAGCAGTATTACATAATAACTGCTTTTCTGCTGAATTGAAAATATACATTCCACATTATGCATTTTTTCATTCCTGAACTGATATTTAATCGAGCATTGATAATGGAATTTTAGATGAAATGCATTAGAAATAATGAACCTTTGAATTTCATAGTATTTTATTAAATGAAGATGATTTGCGAATTTTAGTTGAAAATAACGTTTTGCACAGATAATAAAAAATTAGGTATTAATATTTTTATTAATTAACTATTCTAATATATATCGACATAATTATGATTTTTATGATATTAGCTACTACTTTCATAAATAATGGTTTATCCATAATTTGTTCGTTGCTTTTTATTTTTGATTTGACATGGAAAACTTTCCTTTCAATATCATATTATCATCAAACATTCGAAAAATATTTGAAGCAAATTATTGTTTTTAAAAATAACTTATGTTAGTAAAAACCTACAGAATGCACTGAAACAATTTTTTTCTTCATAGAAGTAGAATTCATATAATGCTGATTATAATATTAATACAGCTTCATCACAGATAAATCAACTAAATTGCATATTCTCTATTTTTGTTATCACCAAATGTAAATTTTGAACACTCCTTACAGAACATTACATTTTATAAACCCTTATTTATGATTAATCAACTTAAAAGGGTATTCGCAAAATCCCTGAAAAAAATGTATTTCCATCCGGTTTAATATTTCACGAACCCGATATGGAGCATCAAAAACATTTCCCGCAGCCGATGATTCATCGAGAGAAATAGCCTTGCGCTGATACCATCAAACGTAAACGAACCTGTGGTATATACAATCTTGAAAATGGCGCTCATATTCTCTGGAGATAAATCCGCAGGATTCGAGCAAATAGCACTGGGATCATTTGTCTAACTCCGACTGGAGATGGGAAATGGGTTAATGCACTAACGGCGTAGGAATAGTGGATACGGATTTACTACCTCTTATCACGTCATTACGAGAGAGGAGAAATTTTACCCCTAAGGGAAGCTGTCATTCCTGAGTTTCCTCCGGACGACATTAAAACCTTTCCGAGTACCTCAAACAAGCATGCATTAATCAAGAAGCAATGCATCGGACTTTGACCTGAGATGCATCCGTTCACTCGACTGAAAAATTACCTCTCTTAATGCGAAAGAGTCGAAAGAATGCATCATTCACGTTTTTTCCGAGCCAATTTTATCGCGATATTGCCCTTCTTCCTATGAATGGATGTTCTGCAGATAAAAATGGGCTCTCTGTAACGCGGGACAACGATGTTGCTCTCTGAAGTTTAGGAGCGATGCTGTTTCTGCAATAAATAAAGCTCTCCGTTCCGAACCGGTTCCGAGATATTTTGCGGGAACAGGAGGGTCATTCGGACGCCTTATGTTTCCGAAAGACCGCAAGTAGTTCCTCAGGATGGCTGCTTTATGAGCGATATTTCCTCATGAGACGACTTATCTGCAATCCGGTCGTTTTTAAGGCCGAATGCGGCCGGGCATAGGATACATCGAAACGTTTATAAAGAGTCGCGGGTGAAAATTAGTGCCCCCGGAGTGGGAAAACTGCCTGTTGCAGATGCTTGATTTCGGGAACCGAAGACTAATGAGTTAAGTACGGGGTTCATGATTTAAAGAGTTCTCGAATAATCGAAGCAAGTACTCACGTAATGAATATAGCGCTTTATTAGTCGAATTTTCTCCGTGATTTTTCACCAACGTTTTTATTTTTATCGCATTCACTCCGTACGTTGTTTAATTGTTTTCTAATTCAGCGATGAATTTTGGACTCGTAATTAAGTTTATTAAGTCTTAATTTATGCGTTGAAGTTCGAATAAATTCGAATCTTACCAATAGTTTCTTGTTAATGTTTCTATAATATAGATGCGTATTAACTGTTGTAAATTTTTCTATAATTTTTCGATAAATGCCAAAAAATGATAGAACTGCATATGAGAAATTAGGAAAACTATCGATATACTTAATCTTTCTATCTATTTAAATTGAAATATTTAGCTATTACCATTATTATCTTTGAGAGAATTTCCATAATAATTATGAATATTTACTGTACTTTTCAAAACTACTTAATATAAAATTAATCTCTTTCATAATATTGGAAAAATCTGTATAAAAATGTGAGTCATACATATTCAAATATCGAAGGAGTTTGAAAATTTCTATTTTCCTTACCAAATAAGCGCTATTGATTTATCGCACCAATAATCTGTATTATAATGCAAATAACTATCAATATCGATTGGATGTAAACTAACAGTCAAGAATGAGATGTAGAAAAATTATATTCACAGGGAAATTTTAAATCAAAAACCTATCAGTATTATATTTGGTGACACTTGCTTTAATTCAAATTCAAAGTTGCTTCGCTAAATTAACAACAGAATTTCCCGGTCATAATATTTGTCTTCTGCAAGCAGAGGTACAACGTAACGTAACATTAATACCAATAAAATTGAAACTAAAGTAGGCAGTTAATATTGAATCATGTCGTAGATGAATAAATTTAAAGGAAATGATTTACAGCCTTATAATTAGCAATAAAATTTAATTTATTTAAGCTATGTAAATTTATGGAAAGTAAATAATTTTAAAATTGATGTTGTCACCTTGTTTACATGTTTTTGATGCTTTTAAAGCTCTTTGGATCAAAAAGGTCACTAAATTTGGAACACTTAAGCGGACGCGGTTGGTTTTACATGAATTTTAATGAGTTTTACGAGAAATTCTTTTCCCAAAATTCTGCGTGTATCAGTGAAGTAATTACGTCATGCAAATTATGTCTAAACTGGGGTGATCTGTCTAACTCTCAATTTCAACTCAATTTATTCCCTTCCCTCTTGGAAGACAAATTTTGCCTAATATTTAAATTCCAAGAATCTGCCAATAAATGTGAAACATCGTATGCTCAGTGAGGAATGAAAGTACTTAAGGATTCTGTAAAGTGAGATTGCTTAGGAACTCATTTCGAAGAATCCATATAGAAGAAACCATAATGCTATATATCTAGCAATCTCGTATTATAAAGTGAAAGGTAAAGTTACAGAGATTAATATTACAAGATGAATATTTTTCATCCAAGGGCATTTCACATATTTTGCGACGGATTATTTTTATTTATATCTTTCACTTTTTAAATAAAACATTTATAATTTAAGAGGCAGGTAAATATAATAGTAATGAAAAGCCCTTTTATACACAATGAATATGCCCGTTTTTTTTAAAAAAAAACATACTAAAACTATAACTAAATCTTCTTATCTAGAATTAAATATGATCCCATTGTTCATTATTAGGATTCAAATATTATTAAAAAATGATTGGGATGATCATTTAGCATCAATAGTCATTTTAAATAAACTCTCATATTTAATCTTAAAATTAATGTGATAGATAATATAATTATATTATATAATATTCAATATACCTTCATTATTCTAACCTTATTTTCACTCCAATAGAAACGAAAAGAAGCAGCTCTCTTCTTTTAACAACACTCTTAAGTCCACTGGTCCATTTTAGATTAAGATTTCCACCAAGTGACACTTTTTCCCCCTCAAAGTCCTTCTATCTATTTATCTACCGACTTGGTAGCCGCATTCCTTCACATCGATTGGCTCCCTCAAATCACGTGATCTAAGGCAAACAGCCGAACGTGCGAGAAATCAAATGGTTGACTCCGAACGGGAGGAGTACTTTTATTTTACGCGAAGGAAGATCTCGAAGAAATGGGTCGGAACGATGGAAAGACCATTTCCTATCCGTAGTCCACATCTTGAAGGATACAAGAGTACTTCATTCGCAAGATCTTTTATTTATCTGGATAGGGAATTTACTAAGGAAAGGCAGCTTGTTTACGGCGTGCCAAACGGATGAAAAAATATACTCGAATCTCTATTCCGAGGGAATAGCCGAAATGTAATTTTTTTATCGGTGGCAATGTATCACCTTGTCACTTGGGGTAACCAGGGAAAAATTTCTGACACGCTTTTATTTATGGATGGCACCACAACTTGTTTCTGGGGAGTTTTCTGGTTGAATTTGTTACTGCATGTAAAACAGCTGTGCTGGATGAGTTCCGGACCTTATGAGTTTGAGGGCAGGAATAAATTTTCATTTACGTTTCGATAATTTATCATTTATATGCAAGGTCCTCGTAGGGCCTGAATTTCTGTCATGAACTCCGCTCTATTTCATGTAACGCTAGGCGTAAATATTGATGCTGTTTTACTCTCACTAATTAAATCGGTAAACGTCGAGGGAGCGTGATAAATTCGTTTTATATTATTCCTGAATACGTTTACTTTTAGAAAGTAATTTACCACTTTTGATTTTGGATGAATTTTACTCAAACGTTTCGTTTGATGAGCATTCTTTTAAGTATTTATTTGTATTTCAGCAGTTTTATTGTCATTAAATTGGTAAATTGTTTCCTATCGTGTTTTACGGTGAGAAATATAGTGTCCATCCGGGTATTTGATTAGTTTCAATTAATAGAATGCAAAATTTATTAAAGCTGTCACAATTTGGAACATCTGTTGAAAATTCTGCATGAATGAATGATAATACTACCAAGTAGAAGCAAGTTCTTCTACAATGTAATTAGATGAATTTATTAAAGGTAATTAATTAAATCGCAGACGTACGTCATCTGTTCACTCTCGTACACCTAGTATAGAAGGAAGTATGCGAAGATGAAAATTTGACTATGATTCATAAATCACGTAATTATCTAGGATAATTATGTGATTTATGGATGCTTATGGATGTTTTGATACTTCGTACATGGATTGTACGAAGCATTAAAACTGATTAATGTTGCTGATATTTTACTCAATAAATATAGATTTAACAAACTTCTAAAGTAAACTAAAGATTGAGTTAACAATATTGTACATCTTCGACTGATTCTATGAAGTTCTTTTACATCGGAGAAATTTAAAACATGTAAATCAAGATAGTAACTTAAACCATCTTTGAGGGTGGCATAGAAACTTTGTCCATGTACCGATGACGTCCTGGGACAGATGTTCTCCTAATGGAATATCTATGCATTCGAAACGTCCACAACGCTTACGTGAGAAGAAATAATAGGTTCAAAGGCATTCATTTCCTTTTCGATGGGCGCGACTCTAATACATTTCTCCCAATGCAGTGCCCGGAACTGCTGAAATTCCATACCACTCCTCCACTTACCTCCCCATCCTCTTTTCTCTTCAAAGTGATACATTACTTTCCGCACAAAGAACTATCCTCCAACAAATGCCCTCCTAAATCCCTTCTGAAATGTCAAGTCCTCCTACGACATTACCCTCACATTCATCTTGTTCTCGTTTTGTTGAGGTGAAGAAATCACCTCAAAAGGAGATTTCATCTAGTGGTTTAGAAGACTTTCTTCGTATATTTACCCTTGTTATCTTATTTACTATCCAGGATAATCATATAAATTTGCATTAAAGATAGTGTTATTTTTTGTTTTGATCGATTTATTAGATTGAGTATGAATTCAGGGAATACTAGTAACTATTTATGATGGTGTTTCATGGGAATGTTTAAATATGAGAAATTATTTGCCTATTTAAAAGTTATAAAAAGGGATTAGAGCTGATTAAAATTTTCTGTATATATTATATTATACTCATACATATCATACTTTATCCATATAGAGATATATATTATATCCCTACAGTTTATAATAATCGTATGTTTTACGTTTTAAAATGAAACACTGCAAGTAATAATTACAGAAGCATATGCTTCATTAATTGGCGTACGATATGTCCATAAATTTTCTGAGTAATTTTCAATGGCAATTATTTATTCTTGCAGATATTCTTGATCATCAAAAAATATGAATTTCTCACAGATTCATCTAATTCTTTTTTTATCTGTTATTTTTTTACGCTTGAGTGTTTCGAACAGCACCATGATAATATCTCGTAATTTGGGAAATTTTCCCCGTCCATGTGTGGAACGCTATCTTGCTTGGGAAATCGTTTAATCCTCTTCGGCGTGGTTGGGATTTAATCCTTCAGCCCTGTTACTAATAGGCAAGCGAGCTAAACCTACATGTCCCGCTTTCGAACACAATACGAAAGATTTACGCAGAGAATTTCCCTCGGGAGAAAGTGAAGATCGATTTCCGCTGAATCTTTAAGAATCGCTGTCCGATTCGGAACGATAGAAGCTTTTTGTGAGAGTATACTTGGCACATGAGAGTATACGGGGAGATTCTGATAGAGATGTGTCGCAATGAATACTCTTCAATATCAGGATATTGATTGGTATGCATTTCAAAGTGTGAAAATGTAGATATGATTATGGTGATTGAATGGTATGAGGGAATATGCAATGACAAGCGATTATTAGGAAAAGTTTCAGCATACATAAATCTCATTCTCGGAATATAGAATAATTAGTGATAAAAATTAAATAATTAATAATATTCAAATTTATATATATATATTCTTGTTACTGTATTTCAATCACGTACGAGTTTTCTCTACCGAGATTTTGTAATAAAAAACAAATTTGGTAGTAGAACTTATTTTCAATCGTATTTTTATTTAAAAGAAGTGAGCTTAATTTTTTTAGTTAAATCGGATTTCATTTGATAGAAAATATTGAATTATTACAACAATATCTAAGATATTGGATATAATTATTTGTTTAATTAATTCGGATATTTCTTTATTCTGATTTCTGATATTCTAATACATATAAAATAATACATATTACAATTATTCTGTTGAATTTAATTTGAATGACTGATGTCTTGAATGGACTGATTTACAGTGTTATTCATTTACTTTTTAAAACACTCCGTTCTTCTACTCACAAGCGTACACCAGACATTTTTTGTACTTCTGTTATGTCAGGTCATCCATTCTTGGTTTGGACTCGGAAACATATTTTTCCAGTTTTTTTTAATTGAGACATCAAAACAATCAACTTTCCGTATATTTAACGAACAATTAACTCGATATTTTCTCAAATAACCGATAAACATGTCTTCAGCTACGGTCCTTAACCTTTAATCAATATGTAGTATGATGATGTAAACTGTACGTCATGTAGCGTTTTCGTCACAAGTGAAAAATGGGTCCCAAAAAACGTATTTTTGGAATGAAAATTAAAAAAAGCGCTTTTCCGAAGTTTTTTCACCGCGTAACAGTTTACGCCTCGCATCCCGTAGTCCATCACTTGTGGTACTTCCTTAGTTTACATGGCTCTCCACAGGCCATGACCCATCTTTGATACTCATCATTTATCTCTATATAGAGGAAAAATATTTTGTTGGCATTCTAAATTTTACTGGTGATTGCACTGAATACGGACCTAAAAGTAAATGATTATCTTGTGAAGTTATATCAAAACTGCTGGTTCAATATATTTCACTCTTTGAATATAATAATATAGATGCTGTATTCATTATACATTTCTATTATTTGAAAATACGATTGAATCCTATAATTTTATATTTTATAGAATAGATTGATATTTCTGATTTATGATTATATTTCTCATTAACGAATCATATAATTACCAGGAAATATATAAGTTGAATGTTCCTTTAAAATGAAGAGTTAATAATTTAATGTATAAAAGTTATACAATTGCGAATTTAAGAGATTTATAAATTATTTGTTTCGTTGACATTCATGAATAATAATTAGATGATTTATAATATGCAGTCTCATTTGGCAGAATTTAAATCCAGAATTTAATTCATAACATTGTTGAATTAGAAAAAGGATAACTTATTTTTCATCATTTAGATTGGGTTTTTAAAATAATATTAATCTTTTAAATTTTGATCGACTTTTTCCTTAAGAACATTAGTTATTTCAGTAACTTTTGATTGCGTTTCTAAATCTACTGTATTGAATTCTCTCTGACATAGTAAATATTTAGTAATATTTTAATATTTATTTATTTTTTCTTTAATATTTCCTCATGTTATTTATACTCACCGCACATTTCTGACTCAATATTTTCCTCGCTTTCTTATATTTTACGCATATACATCAACGCGGTTACACACAGATTCACTCGACCAGTCCCTCAATACCTTCTTTATGAAAAAGGAACTCATGATAACAATATTATCTTAACCCTATTCCTCATTACCAAAGCGTGAGTTTGCACCCTTTACGTTGTGCGGTGTTATCTAACGGTTAACGACCTGGTTACGTCGTTCAGAGAGACACAGCCGAGAAAGAATCCCTTGGAGGGAGGAAATTGAAATTGAAATTTATGGTTCATATTCAGGACATTGAATGTTGATGCGGTTATGGGCTGTAGGTCATCCTTCGATCCCATATTCTGCATGACGTTCGCACTTTGAAAAGCTCATCGCCACCTAACATCTCCCCTCGATAATTTCGCATGCATTAAAACTCACGGATCATCAGTTGCCATTGGAAGAGTAATTGGGACGAAAATTACGTAGCCGTTTGAGCGTCCGTCGGCCGGGGGTAATTTTAGTCAGCTCGGTTAATTACTCGGTAAGCCCACAGTGGGCGCTGCGAAATCCCCCACCCTCTTATCGCCATAATTCAAAAATAGGCTCGCTTTTGATGGAGTGTCTCACCTTATTATATTTCGGCCCATGAATTTTCATGAAGTCCTCGATGGAGGCGTTCCGACTTCTTTATGGATGTGCCTTTTTGGAATCCCCTGCGTCGATGCTTCTTTGTTTTATTTCCCCCGCCGATTAAATCTGTAAATGCTCCATGGAAATTGGTGTGACTGAACTCGTTAGCTGACTAAAGGGCTCTGCATTATATCCATTACGCTTTGATGACAGTCGAAAGGAAGAAGATCGAACTTCAGTGGAATTTTAAAAAGGTTACTTTGGATTCTAAAACAAATCATTTTCATCCACTCTGATTTAGAGTAATGTGATTTTAGTTTGGTTAATTTTTTTTTTAAATTTGATGAATCGATTAAAAAATTCGCCTATAACAGCTATCAAATAGAAGAATAAAGCTTCTGAGATGTGATAATTACGAACAAAAAGGGGAAATGCGCCAATACATAAATATGTAAACACTTGTACGGTCTATTTAATTTGTAGTTATTTTATGAAACGATTTTGATGCCAATATTTTACAAATATTGCACTAATGATTAAAGTAAGATATTATTCATTCGTTTCTGCATGGAATACGGTAAATAAATCATAATTAGATCATATTTAGCATGAAATAATAAATATGTAAGTAAATGAATCTTTAAGCTTGCAATATCATCGCCCTGATTAAGAAATGATTCTTTCATTATAAATATACGAAAGAAGAAATTCAAAAACTTTAACATCAGTCTCTTAATACTAGGTAAGTGTCTACATCAGTCATGATGTTATTGAGCTGTATTAACTTCATGCTTAGTATCAATGGACAGTTTACGCGTTATTTTAATCTTAGTACCCCTTAACTCCACTACAATGTCTTCAAAAACTGATTAATAAACGGCGTAAACCATAGTAATAATGATTTAATGAAGAAAACAAATAACTAGCAAGTCTTTTAGCTCAAATGAACTTTGAGATCATCTAGATCCTTATAAAACAACATTTTTAAGGAACATTTCTCTCATTTCACCTACGAGATCTATCTTTAAACCGTAAAACGAGAAGATGAATAGACCTCGTGAACTTTGACAGCGAAGGTAATCAAATGGGAAGCTTTCCCTCTCTTATCTTTCTAAGATAGTAACTGAACCCACGATCTATGTCGGAAAGGAGACTTTCTTCTCCTTTCACCCTGGATGGGAGACAAGGGACTGCCCTCTGCGAGGTCACCCCACGGTCACAGGAAGGCGTATCCGGTGAGCTGTCGACCGTTTTGCCCCAACAGTGCAGAAACAAAGGTCGGTGTTGATGGGAGGTAACCGATATGGTGTCGGCAGCCATATTATATCTGGCCGTTTCCACGCCGCAGAGGTGTTTGCCA
This sequence comes from Pantala flavescens, assembly GCA_020796165.1. NCBI lineage: Eukaryota > Metazoa > Arthropoda > Insecta > Odonata > Libellulidae > Pantala > Pantala flavescens. The sequence continues at coordinate 12,512,698 of CM036879.1, read as the reverse complement.
TTCTCTCCCTCTCCCTCGTCTCTAATCCTGCCTCATAAAGCAGCACACTAATTAAGGAAGCATTTATTTTCTATCGACACCTAATATACGGGCAAACACAGACGAAATTGATTTTAGTCGTGCGATAGGAAATTGAGGGTTATTTTGGATGCTGTTATGCGCCAACATTTTGAGGTTTTCCGTGTATTAATAAAGGATGATTTTTTTATTTGATCCTGATTGCGTCGCCGGAAATTGTTAGATTGGTATAATATTTGAGAATTGGATGGTTTCCAATTTAGTGAAAAGCCTGGGTAATCACGAATAACAGATAAAAAATTTGATATTTGAAGGATAATGTATGAAAATTCGAGCATAGAGATTATCTTTATTTCTCCCTACCAACTCGGAGTAAATATTCTAATGTAAGTTTAACATAAATATAATTTCTTCAAACTCGTTATTTTCTAAATCAATTCGAATCCCATTATGTAAAATCTAAGTCTCACATTGCGAATATGTACTCCCATGAATTAATTATTGTCAGCTCTCCTCCATGAATGCCCATCAGCAAAATATTATCATCCAATGAGTGCTTTAATTATGCTTTAATCATGAAAAGTATCAACTCTTTTGAATATCCACGACAGCATTATCTTTTTTTACGTAAAATCTTCCCCTCATCTTCAGCTGGGAGTTAATTAGAGATGAGAGAGTTGACAGCAGTGGTCAATTAATTATTTATTCATTGCATATAATTAATGAATTAATTAAAAAATATCATCTAAATTATGAATGAAAGTTAAGTGTAATGTTTAGAAGTATGTTTTAGTAAGTTAGCTTGCGGTATGAATATCTCAACGAATTGTCCCTGCTTTAAATTCTTTAAGAACCTTAAAGATATTCTCATTAAATATTCTTAATTGCTTTAAAAGTTTGATCCATCCATTATGACCTAAAATAATATCGAAAGTGTTGATTGACAGAGATAATTAATCGATTCAAACTTCGGAAAAATTATCCCCAGAACTCTTAAATACGAAACTTTATTGTTACCAATACGCCAAACGATGTTGACAGTTATCTGTTTATCGGATAAATAGATCCAGATATTCGGCTCGACGTATATTTCGCACGGGAAGACCGTCTTGATTTCGGCATAAAAGGCCAGCTTCGGGAGTAAATTGGGAAATTTATGGGGCATTGATAACCAGCTTTATGGGCCTTGTGCGTTTCCCGGCATATATTTCCCGGACAGCCCTCCTGAACACCTCTCTCTCTCTCTCAAACCCTTCCGGGAGATATTGAAAATAATAAGAGAGATGCACGCTTGGGAGATCCATCGCGCTGAAGCCGGAGACTTGTCTTTTGTTTTGTCCGCTTGAGCAGGAAGCTTTCTTTCTGGAGAGTGCACTGGAAGGTGTTTTTATCCTCGACGGGGCAATGGAACCCTTTTCTTCGCATCCAATGGGAAGGAAAATGCATAGTTGCGACTGTCTCGTCCTAACACAAAGCAAGGGGGAATCTTCACTCGCTGCCGTTGTCAGTGAAAGTTCTCCAAAGACGTTACATCTCGCGCGGGACGTAGCAGCACTCCGTCGCGAAGAAAAACACGTCGGATTTTTACTCGTTCGTTTACACCCGACCTTTACCACGACGAGTAGCGCTGTCGAGGAGAATATAACGGGGTCATAGTCCTCGGAGTTGGAAAACGGTTTGGTAAAGGGCATTCGCGGACGAAGGGATGATGACAACGGGAGTCAAATACATCGGGAAAGTGGGGATGGAAATAAATAAATAAATATATATAGGGAAGGAAGCTTCTGGGAGACGGAGGGCGAAGGAGAGAGAGCGAAAGGTGTCCTTCGGTCCGTGAAATTCGCAGCTAAGGCATCGTCTACAAGGTGTTTGTCCCTTTGTGATTATTGAAGGATGGGGGCGAGTGGAGTGTGCTCGGTGGCAGAAAGAAAAGCGAAATAGGGACAGAGAGAGGCTCTTGTGCGAGACAATGGGAGGGGAGAGAGGACGTGCACGCGCGTATTACGAAAAGCACAAAAAAAGAGGAGAAAGGAGTCTTTTGTGCGATGATGGAAGGCCGTTAAAACGGGTTTTTTGCCCTCGAAAAATCAGGAAAAAATAGGCAGAGTCAATGAGCGTCATTTTCCTGAAAGCCTCGTTTTTTCACGTAATTGCCAATAATGGAAATTCGCTATTTTTTTCGACCATAAAGACATAGTAAGAGTCTCGGCGATTTTCGATGTCGTGTCGGAGTTGATCGCCTACCTAAGGTTCCTTCTCTAACCCCCCACGCCCTGCGTATTTACGATACGTGGCCATCAATATGAAACGATTTTCAGGGGGCGTTGGGATCACGCAATAAAGGGATTCGGTGTTTTAATGGATGAGTTGCGATGATGTTTTAAGAAGATAGGGGTTTTTGTTAGCGTTCTTATAAAAAGATCGATCGGAATTTACGATCTCGGAAATAATTGAGAGGAGTCAACAGTGTGAAGAAATGGGTCTTTAGTCGATATTTAGCGCTTTAAAAGATGACATCTAAAAAATCGATGGTAAACAAAAGACGTTTCGGAAAAGTAATTCTTAATTTGTATTGATTATATTTTAATACGTTTCAGCCAATATAGTTCCCTTGTGTTCGTTCAATTCGCGATAAAATTACGTTAATAAAATGACGAATAATGGGATTTTAAAAGAAGTATTTTCTTTTTCTCGCGAAATTATGACATTGAATCGATAGACCTTTTGTCGATGACGTATGTACCAGGATGACTGGGTTGAAACAAACAACAGAAGGTAAACATGTCGTAATAAAATTTACAGCACTTAAGCTCATATGTTCGACATCAGAGGCTTCAACACCTGTGAGAGATAATATCATCATGCATACATTTCTCTAACTCTCTCTTTTCCCAATGGTTGCGTCCTTTGGAAAATTATGAACACGTGTCAACAACCAACTCTATATTTCCATTCACTCTTCTGTTAAATCCTACGAAGGACTTAAAGTGGACGGTGCGAGTTCTTAGTAATGCCGTTGAACTAAACGTGACGAGAGAGAAGTTCTGAATAGGAAATCTCCGAACAATTATAATTTCTTATAATTTGTGAGAATAACAAATGAACGTTTGGTCACGAGAAATGATAGGGAAATAATGTTGCATCGCGAAAAAGGTGATCTACGAGATTGCAGGTAAAAGAACTTGAGACTAAGGTTCTCCTCATGCGAGCATATTACACCAGTTTTTCATAAAGCCCTTTCAATAGCGAGTTATGTCTATCGAAGATGCTATATTGTTAGGGAGGAGCGTCTCCATACCGGAAAGGCGCGAAATTTGAACTCGTAAGAGGTGTTGCTATGTTTGAGTTCATCGCTTGGAAGAAGAAGGAAACAGGCGTCACAAAGGTTATGAAAGGAGATGGTATTTGATGGCCCATGATGGTGGGGAGGAGTAAAACTGTTAAACTGCGGTTAAAACTGACAACTTAAAGAAACAAGCTCAGTAGGGGGCCGAATCTGCAGTAACCAGACCTTTGAGGAATAAGGGTTGCGTCGTCCGGTAGAGTTCTGTGGAGGGTAATAGGGGATTCTTTTGAGAAAGAGATTGAAACAGGAGAACGATGGCATCGGGAGAAGAATAAGATGTTGTAGCAAACGTAAAAAGGGAGGAAAGGTTTTGATTATTCAAAGTCCATGGCGAAGCGAACCGGAAGAAGTCTTTGGTGTAGAAGTTTGTTGAGACGATGCAAATAAGGTTGGAAAGGAAGGGAACTGCTACAGAGGCAACAATGGGGTGGAAGAATGGGAAAGTGGAGGTGACGTTAGAAAGAGATAATGAGAAGAGGAAAGAGGGATGAATGGGGAAAAGGTCGAAAGGGGCCCTCAGGAGGAGCGACGGTAATGAACAGCGAGAATAAAAGTGTATGTGGGAGCGTCCGTGTGTTCTCACGGGCCAAGGTATTGAAATAATAGGTATACTGTTACAGTCAGTGCAATGGAAAGGGATTAGCGAAATTAAAATCCTACTTTAAAGTACTCTTTCCTTACTAATTAGAACAGTTCCGGAGGGTCTGACGTCATTCCGAATCGGATATTCAACGGGATCCGTTATTCATACGTGCAGCACACGAAATTCGTACGGAATATCGATTTCTTTGAGTTATCTGATTCGATGCATGAAGGTATTTTCGTCTACAGATAGGTATTATGCATCTTGAAACTTTGTATCTGTCTTTATTATTGCATATTAAGTTCTTAGTGGGCGAATTGAATTTAAGGAGAAAAAAGTCCTATTCTTTTAAGGATTTTTATATCAAATGTTGAGAATTGAAAAAAACATCCCCATGAATAAAATAGGTTTCCATTGAATCATAAAAAATAAATACTATGAAACGGATATAATTTTGAAAATTATTTCGCTAACTTGAATTCTTTAAATTAAGATTATTTACTTATATTTATTAATAAATATATTATTTCCGAAGAGACATAACAAATCATACGAATATGAACAAAAGTATTTTTGGAAAAGCATATTATTTTGTTTTTTTTTTTTCATTTAAATTCCACAACAGATTGGTGGGCAACTTAAGTGCATTAAAATCTTCTTTTAATCTTCTATTAAAAATACTCGTCGCGTAACGACAGAAATTACTGCAAGCTCAATAATCGACGTTGTCATAGGAGCAATAGATAGAGATCAATAAGTGGCCTCCAGTGAAGAATGGTGCATTATATCAACAAACAACTCCAAATAGGGCAGCGTCGCAGAGCACATGACCTTTCACGTTAAATGGGAAGATTGAACCAAAGGCCTTCACTCATCGGAAATGAGGAATCTTGGCGGTAATAGAAAAATAGTTCATACATTCAGTCCAATCTGGGGCAATATTAACGTTCTTTTGAGAGCACCTCTTCGGGGTAACTTAGTTTCCTCCACCTGCAAAGGCACTTCTCATGAGTTCGCCCTCAGAGCAAGGTTGATTACTCGGCTTAATTACTTTCGCATCATGGAGAAAGTTACGTTCGGGGAAGTATTCTAATCTACCTTGTATTTCGGTGGAACCTATTTTCGTGTTTCTGTCCAGTATTATCATCGATAAATTTATTCACTATCGTAAATCACGAAATTATAAATAGCGTGATTTACTTGAGGTTGAAGAGGAGAAAAATGCTCTTCTTATACCGTTTTTTCTGTATTTGCTATAATTATAGTTTTATATGTTATCTATTGATTGATATTGGTTTAGAATAAATAAAAAGTTGGCTTACATTTCGGATACCGATGATGATTATATCAGCCTAAGCTTGAATGGCATCACAAGGCTTATGAGTTGGTTTCCTCTATGTAATGTTACGAGGATGTAAAATTTAGAACCGATATATCTAGCAATCAGATCTAAAGTAATATATTCTTTAAGTAAATGAAATTCCATTTTAATCATTAATGAATTCGAATATTATTAAGAGCTCATTAAAAGGAAAAATCAAAATAAACAATCGCATAAAAAAATTGGGAGTTGAATTTTCTGACCTTGAATCACAATGCCGCATTCCCTCGGGTAATTTCCTCAGGTCTCGGAAATTCCCTTTCCGCGTCGTATTTTGGAAAGTCATTCCTTCATAAATTTTGGATTCCAAGCTTTTATCCAATAAATTACGTTGATAAACTACGCGGAGACCTATCTATTGATTTTCTAGCGACAAAAATCATCGGCATTATTCGATTCAATTACACTATACCCAGATGTGTATGCCTAAGTAATACGCTGATAATAGAGCTTTGCGACCCATTACGGAAATGAGATTTAAAAATAAAGGAGTGATATAGGCAGGAAATATAAAAAAATACGAAATATCGATTTTTATAGCAATAGCAATTATGATGGAGTGTTTTACTGGCCAAAGTTACCTAACGGTGCGGAAATCAAAGATACAATAATTTAAAATAGTCTCATATTCATTGAAGATATATGGAATAGAAAAAAGTATACTTTTACTAGTTTTCAATTGATAAATTAGTAATCTTACGATTGTTTCACATCCTGATTTGATACTATCCTGAGGATGACCCAATTTATTGAAACGGTGGTTTCGTATAAAGAAGCTAATGTAATAGGGTAGTATTAGGGTATTATTCTATAAACTTTCATAGTGGAAGACTACCTCAAAGTTGAATCCTAGGTACTGCATAACTAGCAAACAGGAAAAGTATCTATTACAGTGAAAGTTTTTACACTTTCTTTTAATTTTTTATTTGTTTTTCAACTTTTCCACATTATATTCGGCCAAGTACATTTCAAATTGATATTTTGCAAGAAAACAACAAAAAGTATCATGTAATCACTCAAACATGAAAAATATCTTATGTTTTTCCATTCTTAGGAAAGACTTTATAACTTTTAAAAGAGAATAAGCTTCGTAGGAATAGGAATGGAAGAGATTTTAAGTTTGAGTAGGCTTTGCAGATTTTGCTTAATAAATGTTTAATAATGGAGCACTTCATAATATTCGGTGAAAACTACTACTCGAGATTGGGATACTGGACACTTATAACTTCTTTTGCAGACGATAATGATACTTTATATTATTTATTTATGTTTTTTTAATCTTAATATCTCACTTAAACTGTTACACCACCCGCTTAGAAGCTATTGAAACGATCCGCTTAAATTTACGTCGGATAATTAGAACGAAAATTAATCCAATTGCGGTTGGGACTCGTATGTATTATTATTATAATATCTCCGCTTTGTGTCTGTAATTCATCCAACAATCAGATTGAAGAGATGATATCTTGGTCATCAAAACCGCACCGTACGAGACAAGGGAATTCTTGCTTTGTTTGTGACCTTAGCGGGAGTAAAGAACGCATTTGCACAAACGGCTTCCATGCAAATGCGATATGGGTAATCCTAATTCGGGTTACAGGGACGCATTCCGGCGAGTATTTAGCTAATATGCGCCCGTCCACTGCCGCAAAGAGTCTAAGAGAAACACTAAACACGAGAGGATATCTCTCCACTACCCCGGCTTTGGCCGTATTACAGAATGTGTTTTGCTATGGAAACGTGTGTCCCGAAATGCAGGGGCTTTTTGTGCCGCTAAACAGAGATGTTTGGAATGGTTTCAAAAGCCACATCTTATTTGCCCTCGAAAGGACATCTATCCGATGCAGAAATAGATAAAAAACCCCAAAAAATTGGCGATTTCCGACCGCAAGGGCGTGACACACGGGGCGCAGAGAATGCGATTAAATAAATTCATAGCAACCATTTATTTGCTCTAGTGGTCTATTTGTTCCGTCTAATACGCATGGATCATTTGAGAACATTCCATACGGTTTTTAAAGCGTGTTAAAAGGATGTGTATATTATAGGTAATTTTATGGACTTGACGCGTGAAAGAAACAATATTTTGATATTTTAAGCACGATTTAAAAATTCCGATAAATATTATCTACCGGAGAGTTAAATCTCTTTCCTGGAATGGACAAAATAAGTAGAGTAGAATTATTCTGCTCACAGTATATCGGTTCATTGTTAAAAACCATGGAAATATATCGTCTTATTTAATTGTTTAACTTCTATCCCATGATTGAAATTGAAATTAAAGAATTACTAATGATAAGAATTAAGCTATTTTTTTAAGATACTTTATTTTTCTCTTTCATTTTAGGAATAAAATTATTTCTCTAGGTATCTTGTAAACTTGTTATCTATAAATTGTAACAATCATATTTCTGTATTTCTTTTTTGTATTTTTATTTGCATTTGATAGCTCACAACTTTAATTTTCTAATATAACAATTACCCTTAATTGAAGGAAGCTGTACGAAAATAAATCCATTCACAGTGGAAAGAATTTTTTAAAACTGTCACAAATCCTGCCTTGGAACGATCTCTCTCTCCACTGACTTCCATCGAACAACATTCTGCAGCTAAATCTCCAGGAAATCACAGCTATTCCATTATTTATTTCTCTCCCCGTGGGCTTCGATGACCTTTGATTAAAAGATTCAATATTTGTCATATGAGAACGATGGCTTTTGATCTCACCAAATTGAACTTCCTGCTTCTCAGGCCATTTCGTCATCACATCACTGTTTCTAATGTCATCGTCCGATAACTCTTATTTGATTCATCTTTGCTCATTTTGCTTCCTCAATCATTTCTATTGAAATATTCTTAAATCGTTGTCCCAATTGTCAATCGTCCCAATCATTTCCTTGCCCGTTAACGTATGTATAATGTCTCCTAACCCCATTAAACATTAAGATCTTTCGTCGTCCGATAGCCATTTCAATTGACAAAGTGTTTCGAATACCCCCAATTTTCTAGTACCGGCAATTGTATCCCTCATTTCCCAATCACATCTTTTGGTCGCACATAGAATATTCCGTATCAATCTCGTCCTTTCGTCTCTGATAAATCGCCGGCACTTTATTATGATATAATGCTCTTTCTATTGGCCTATTGTACCTATTTTTTCATCATAGTGATTGATGGAGGCGATTGGGACTGAAGGGTACTGTAATGCCCTCGATATCAGGTTTTGTTCAAATGGCCCCATTGATGAATTTAGGGCGTTCAGATTGAGCTATGAAAGGTGCTGCTTGATAAGGTTTATTTATAAACACATCCGGCCCGTTATCGATATTGATTGGTTATGATACTGAGTCAGTTTACGTGTTGTGTTAGGTAGCATTTAGCTATAGTTAAAATAGCGTTGGGGAGTCAATTGATGTAAAATGACGTGAAGAAATATATTTTACTTGTTCAATTCTTAAAATTCCAAGTAATACCTATAAAGGTAAGCAAGCAGAAGAGAAGATTAGCAAAGAAAATAGTTCCTGGACATTTATAGAAAGTCCTTCCCGTGTTATTCTTGTTGTTTAACGAAAAATATTATCGAGCATATCGATCACTACAACTCATATTATCATTTATTGAACTAATAATATTTATTATCATTAATCATTCAATTTCATCTGAATATTTTTGTGAATATGAAATGTACGAGATAAATAAGCTGGATGCTTGGTGATATTTAAAACACTGTATACGTAAAATCTGGATATTCATATCGTAATATGTTGAAAATCAATGAATATGATTGTAATATGCTATAATTTTGGACGTTAATCTCCCAAATAAATATTCATAGATAAAAATAATATTAGCTCTTTTATTTTTTTAGTATATCTTATTACATCTTTCATGACTCTGGTATATGATTGAGGAGTTTTCAAATTGTTTAAGTGTCTATATACATACACGTTATTCCGTTAGAATATTGGTAGTAAATATCATAACACTATTCTTAATGAGCGGATTGAACATGAAAATGTATCTACTATGAAGTTGGAGATTTATCGAAAAACCGCAACTTTTATCCCTTTTTCTAATCCATTTTTAAGCACCACAAAAGATATAACCTAAAATTATGCCACGTTGAGATTCGTCGCTACATTACGGTACATTCATATAATCCCCTCTTCATCCAAAGCACTTCTCATCACTGTAGTTCCGCCGCTCGTCCTGAATGGCTGTTTACTCGGATAGAACTGCCTTATTCTTTGTCTCGGATTAGTTTTATTTCCTTCCGCTTGCCACTTAGTGACACGGTTGAGAACGTGGCTCAAGGGATTATACACGTGCGCAGTGTATGGCCACCACAACCCTTTCCATGAGATCCGAAAGATCGTTTGTGTGTTTTTTTGTTAGAATTTTGCAGTTCCGAAAAGTACCATAGAGATTTGAGTACTTACTCAAAAGGTTGTAGTGATAGTAGTTGACTCGGACTAGAATATTTTTTTAAAATATGCGACGCAAAATTTTTCAACGCTTTCTTAAATTATCTTCCTGAATCGAGTTTCCAAAGTAATTGCTTTTATCGTGTATCGTATATGCTTGTAGTTTGTATTCACGACGTGAACGAGGCTATGACTTGAGCAGCACCGTTCTTTCCATAAAACTTTTGCCTACTTTTCCCTACTTAAGCAGGAGAAGCTGCTTTTCTGAGGGAAACTAGTTGATATGGGTACACGCATAACTTTCGAGCGACTTACACTCCCTCCGTTCAGTTTTTTAATTCAAAATGGCTGTATTACATATTGTATGAATAAATTTCCGATATCATGATTATGCACGATAACTTTCATTAGAATATAGTTAAACTAATCCTTAAATGTTTTATTATGTGTTTGAATGTATATCAAATTTAATGATTGAAATCTTTTAATATTCGATAACTATGTTGCAACACATTATTGTTTTGTGTAGCAGGAAATGTGAACAATAAAAAATAGCTTATGTACGTATGCTAGTTTGAAAATGTTAGGTCGATAATAATTTGATTTTGTCCATCTTTCAAGATCAGTTTACTTTAAACAGTGCTTTCAGTAAACTGTTTTGATGACAGTATTCCTAGTTTGCACTCCCGCTTATAAAATATTCAATGTTTACCAAAAAATAGCAGCATAAGAAATTTTTACTAGTTTAAATTTATAAAACAGTTCCTTAAATATGTTTGAGTTATATAGGATATAAAGTAAGAGAGTTTTCTGGAAATTTGAGCTGTAATGGTATTATTTTTTATTAAATACAACCCACAAAAAATAAAGAATTAATAATGTAAAGAAGTAAGCATTTAAGATAATGAGATGAGGGAAAAATATTTAAGTATCTGGGAATGAGACTTATAATGTTTTCTAGGAATGATCATTCAATTATTTAAATTCTTTACGTAGTAGGAAAATGATAGAACGGTTTATGAAATGTAATTAACTCTTCTAAACACCGTATTTTATGATGTCGACGAAATAGGTCGGAAAATAATAACCTAGAGATTTTTTGTAAATTACGTTTAAAATCATGCTAAAATAAATGTCAGTGTACATTCTGCCAAGAAAATTAACTACCTATACAAGAGATTTAACTCCAGCAATGACGCTTCCGTTGTAGGAAAAACCCAAAACCCATCATTGCATAAGCACTACACCGTTTAATGATCCCAGGAAACTGCATCTCCATAAAACATTCTCTAGAGAGAGAAAAGGCCGCAAGAACAACTCCATCGGGTTACGACTCAATCCATTCCGTGCATACACGTGCGCACATAAACGGCACAAATCCTACGCTTCCCTGAATCCCTAGGCATCGGCTAGATACAGCATCCTGTAAAAATCGCTGGACCTCATAGTTTATGTCGCACGGGTGGCGTGAAACTGGATGCAATCACGTTGCTCTCACCCGAACCCCGTCACCCCGCTTTATCTCTACGTCGATGGCTTCGCATGGATTTATAACCCGAGCCTTGGAAACACGCGTGAGGGGCAAAACCCGGCCGCAGCGTGGGCGCGCGTGAGCTATTGTGATAGTGCTTTTTGCAACATGAAGACCGAACTTATACATCCATATACGCATCGCTTGATTGGCCCTGCCCCTGGCGTAGGGAGGAAAAAGTTTGACGTATCCTGGATACGAAATGGAACGTAAGAATAAAAAAAAAGGTTCCGAGAAGCTATTGCTCGCCGCTCTTGTTTCTGAAAGGTTTTTAGCGCTCTTCGAAAAGAGGTTATTTGGCGAGGGAAAAATGTAATAACGGGAAATGCCGCTCGTATCGGACCTTTATAAAAACATTCGATTCCTTGTAAAAATGTCAGATCGGCCCGGTCGCGGCGCAGTAATCATAATCCTTTCATAAGCCGTCCGGAAAGGGGCAATCGAAATCAAGGGTTCGGGAAAGATAATAATTTCGAACTGTCGTCGCTCGAATGTTTGTGCCCAATCGGGGGAAAAATAAAGCGGAGACTAGCTCGCTTATTTATCGAGTGCTCAAGCTGTGTATTGGTTTCATGAATTTTTGTTTCCCGTGTCTCCTAGAATACCTTCCGCAGGGAGCAGATGAAATTGTCGCATGACGTATGGAGTACGGGATTACCTTTGCCAGCTTGACGTCGGATGACGAGAAGCAATAATTTCCGTTACTTCGGAGTCCAACGAAGGGTTTCATTAAATCCTCGGGCGTTCAAATATTTCACGGGAAAATACGTACAGGCCGTTGTGCGGGAGTGTTTTTGCCACAGAGATAGGTGCTTTATTTAGGAGTTTTTATCTTTAACACAGGCTCGGAAGTTATTTGGTTACACCTTCCTGTAGCTCTACAGGATACAACCACAAGCTTTTAAACTACATTTGTTACGTACGCTAGTCGGAATTAAAATTTTTGAATGATTTGTGTAGTTGAAGTTTTAATGGGATCAATAGAAATATTGCCGTTAGTGATTCATTCAGAAAACTTCTTGTTGCCGTAAATAATAAATATCTACGACTAAGTGAATACCCAGTAACAAACTTTCAATGTGTTGTAGAGGATGGACCGTAACTCTATTTACCTTAATATTTATTTTACGTATTTCTCGAGGAAAAATATTCATCTACTTCGAATTACATTTCATCTAAATTACTATAAGAACATTAAAGATTGTTTAACTCTTGTATACGGAAAAATAATCTAAATTTTAAGCTTACTATACCATACCATGTTTATATTATACGATTTAACGAGCAATGGAATAAATGTTTACGTTTTAGATAAAATATTTGATTATATTCACCGCAAAACGTTTCTCTAAATCACAAATCTCATATCCAAACAAAGATTCAATAATACTGGGAATAAGTGAAGCTATTTAGTAAACACGCTAATATCTACCTTTGGATTAAAATTTTCTTGTATTATTTGTCACAAAATTATGTTTATTTTTGATGGAACTGATATGCGATACGAAATTGTATGTTCATTACCATCCAAAACAACTACCTACATGGTCTTAATTCATAAGTTCCCTTTTCGTAGAATTGCCCATAAAGCACGTTTAGTTTCATATAAACATGCAGCCCATCATTGTTTGCAATGCATCGCAAATACTCTGGTCGCCTGGAGGGAGGAGTTGCGAATAAGTCCGGGCAAATACACATAAAGGACCGTTTGGAGAAAAAATTGAATATCGGCGTACCTCATAGCAACGGTGATAAACGCGGGGAGCGGTCGTATTTTTCATTAAGACCTTCCGTTCGCCACGATCCCATTTTCGGAAATATAAAACAATCGAGGGTCGCTCGCAGTTCATTTCGGACCTCACGTGCAGCCATCAGCGAGTCACGTTCAATCCGGTCGTGACGCCGTGCATTTACTCTCCTCGTTTTACTCTTGTTTCCCACGCTACACACCGCTTATTGCCCCTTTCCCCCTCTCGCTCTGCCAATGTTGCATAAAAACGGAAGGCAATACCCGCCCTTTATCACCCGCGTCAGCGTATTCACTCTTCATAAAAGCAATGAAGAACAAATACGTAGGCATTTCGTCGAAGATATGCTCTTTTTTTTACGGCCAATTCGGTGCTCCGTTCCATTGTTCGTGAACGCCCACGCTTCGGAGTCGAATTGACCTCGAATCTGACCCCTTTCACCTGCGACAAGTTACGTCTCCGACGCGTATGATCCTCACCCACCATCCACGCCCAGATCCAATTAGTCTCTTTCCCTCTTTATCCCGTGTTTAACGTCCCTCGTCGTGATTAATTCGATTTCCTCCCAAAATCTTCCGTTAATTCTTTCGCTGAAGATGGTTTCCCCCGTTACAGCGATGCCTTAGAAGTGGATTCGGATTGGGGAAAAATAAACTCGGTTTCGTGTTTATTTATTTTACGCTGGTCTCCGCTAGGAAGTAACAACTCGTTCCCATGGTGAATTATCTTGTTTTAAGGAGTAGGGAAACTGATTTTGCACGGATTATATTCGGATTCTATCCAACGTCGTAGTGCTACGGAATTGATCGGTGATATATTTGTAAACATGTAGCAGGGATACCTTATTTAGGGAAAAGAAAGATCTTTAATGCTTTGGATGATTAAAATACAAGGAAATAAATATGACCAGAGGATTGCATATTGAAACTTATTATCCATATCAACAAAAGTTGTCTTATTCTTTCACTATCGTTTTTTAATTAATACTCAATTTATTATCCTACTTGAATTCAGTTTAATAATTCCGGATGAATTTAATCTAAGTTCTTTTACAATTAGAAGATAGAAATACAAAATTAAATATCAGAGAAAATTTTATCGACTCGTCAGGCCTAATAAATGGCGTTGATTATTAAATAGAGGATTTTATACTGAAAGGATTCCCTACTGAATAGATTATTTTTTGTATAATTTAATTTTTTACTTATTGATGAAATGTATTTATAAATTCGATAAAATATATATTTTTATCGAATGAATGATTTTGTAACATTTCAGATAGAATATTAGTAAATTTTATTATTTCTACTTTATGGACTTTTAGGAATTCTGTTTTGATTTCCATGAATGATGAAAAATAAATTGATATTCGGTAGAATTTAGAATAATAGTTGAATACTTCGTATGAAATTATAGTACTATGTACATAGGATATTGAAACTGACATTTTAATAATTAAATTTCAAATAAATAAGGACAGTAAAGAAATATTAAATTTCCATTTATAGAAATACTAAATTTCGTTTAATAGAAAATTAAAGTACAAATTTTCAAAGGACGTTTTCTCGGAAAACATACTATTATAGTTTATCTCACTTTAATAAGATCAGTTAAATTTTTCATGTAATACGAATAGAGTGTTTTAAGCAATAATAAAGATCGAATTGGATTATAGCAAAGATCCGAAATTTCTGTAAGTGTTATATATCCTTTCTTAATAGATATTTTATGCTAAAAACGAAGCTTAATATTAATGAAGAATACAAATTTAAAAGTTCACATCGACATTGATTTTTTGTATATTAATTATGGTCCTTATGCTCGAAATAAGGAAAAGGTTCTTTCGTTAAAATAAATTTCACGACTTAGTGTTTTAACTCAACTGTGGCATAGAAAATCCTTCTCTTTTGGGAACGCTTGAATTTTTCCGTCCTTGGCAACGCTAAATCCGAGTATCATTGGCGTTAGGATCAACTCAATCGAAACCCTGGCTTATCACAAGCGCTCAAACTAGAAGTATGCCACTGAGGACCTGACACTCTTCGGATGAAGTCCTCTCTGACAAACCAGCAAAAGGCTTATTCGCAGAGGCGAACAATACATCAAGAGGAATACGAACCAGTAGATTAGATGGTCGGTAAGCGGATTAAAACAGTATCATCTCTTCAAACATCGCTATCGAGCCCGAATCTTCGCAAACTGTCCGTTGTAATTGTGTTTTGTTTCCGAATGCAGCCAGTTCGAAAGTTTTTAGAAGCAGAGCTACTCCTTTTACTGCTAGATGAACCTAAATCAGATCTTTAGATAGAGAGTTTCTTTTAGTTTTATATAGTCATAAATATACGGCGAATAATACGTTTCGGAAGTTACGTAATCGCATTCAATGAAGGATGAGGAGGTAAATTTAAGACTCATTTTCTATTGCAACTCTAATGAATGTCTTTTTGTTTAAATAGTTCTTTTTAACTGTCAAGAGTTCGAACATTTACTAAATCAACATTTCTAAAGTCATTCCAATTCCAAACACGAAATTAAAACTTACATCCCGTGCAAAATATGAAAATGTAGGCATCCTGCAGAGCAATTAGTCCCAAGTTGCCGTTTCTGTGGCCCATAAGGGGCTTCATTAAGATTTTAACGATAAAGAAGCTGATGAATTATTGATCAACCGCAAGACGACTTCTCCGCATTCCGCTAAATCTGCCAAAGCTTCGGAATTCGCGAATTCAAACCAAATACGGGGTCTTATCATGCGAATTTGATGAGGCAAGTGAGAGTAACTTTCTAATTTCTGAAACCAACGTATAATTGCGCCAAAAAAAATATTTCACTGCAAATATTTAGTGATAGATGTTTACTTTATAATTATTCAGCGGATTATTTTCTTCTTGGTTTTTCATTTCTTAAGTTTGTTTATGGAGGTTAATGAAGAGTGTGATGTATCGTACTGTAATATTTATCCCTGTTTTGAATTAATAAGGGTAATTTTTCTTTTTAAAAGCTTACTTAAACTTACTAATCTTACTTACTTAAACTACCTAATCAATGAGTTATAATTTATTTTAATAATATTCAATTTTGGAGGTGGATTTATTTATGAACGATCTTTTTATTGTTCACGGCTAATACACAAATGACTAGTAAATTAGCGCTAGATGAAACTTATTTGAGGCAGGAAAATTAATAAGAGTAGATAAATTGATTATTAACTAGCAAGTGAATTATCCAACAATATATTTTAAATTCTTGAAGAGCTTTATAACGAGTGTTTTATGGATGTGTTCACGGATTGTAAATATTTACAATTTTTACTTTTTAATCGCATAAGACCCAATGAATTATAGTTTTCCCAAGTTATTCCAATACTATTATTGCGATATGAAATAGTTATCTGTGACACTAACGATTAGAACTCAGAATGAATATTAAATTGGAGTAATTCATCTTATTAACTTTAAAGTACCCATAATGCATTATTTTCATAGCAAGGATAGAAGAAGAAATGATTAGGTAAGGGTCTACAAATAAGGGGAGATAATTCAAAAAATAAAAACGATAAGAATTGTAAAATATGTAATTGTGATGTGAATTTACAAATAAATTTAATTTAATTTATTAGGCTTTCCTTGAATTTTAGGAGAAAATGTACCGAAGCGTGGATGAATTTATAAAATGCATACCTCTTTGCCTAGAGTATAATTTGCTTGATATTTATTCATAAATAAATTTAAAAAATAATAAATGCATATAGATAGAAATAGATAAATTGGATGTTTCTTCCGATAAAAAGGGACAAAAATCAGGGCCTGAAGTGAATATTTGTATTTATTGCCAACACCGTCGTTTCTATTTGAGAGCAGCGTGCTTCATTAGATCCAATCACGGCAAAGACTACCTAATCCCGCCCAATTTGTCACGCACAAACTCATTGCTCGTAAGCTCGTTGTGTTGTACCTCATTTAAAAGCAATTCTGCTCCTATTCATAGAAGGATTAATTCTTCATAAATCTCATCGCAGCACGTACGTATAAACACTTGCAAATCGATCCGAGGGCTAAAGATTAGGTTCGGTATTTCATCGCGGGTTAGTTCCAAATCACGTACATGAAATGCATTGATGTCCTTCGGAATGCGGCTTCGAATGCCGTGAGAATTCTTAATCATGTTCGCAATGTTTGTCTACAATTTAAGTCTTACAAAATTGATTTTATAAGTGCGTATTGAAATTCCCTTTGTGAGCATAATAAATATAGTGTATAGTATAGTGTAAATAAATTGTATGTCATCATTTTTTATTTCATTTACAGGAATCAACAAGGAGTTACATCAATTATTTGCACAAATGTATAACATTTGATCTCTCCTAATAGTTTTAACTATTAATTTGTGATATTTTTTTATTATTTTACGTTCTGTTATTGGAATTTGACATCAATATTACAGCCCAAAGATTTGGAAGTAAATATTTGTCGTAACACCTTAATTAAACCTTACTATCATCGTGAGTTACTATTTCACCTACTGCATTTCATATCATCTAAGCGTATCATTTATTATTTCAGACACGAAAAGTGAAGTTCCACTTTATAAACTCAAGTATTAAACTTTTTGATGTTTTCATAATTATTTCACGTATCACCTGGGGTTATTGTGTAAAATATGATATGGTTTGCAAATAAATTTTTCCACCATATGTTTCGTACAAGAAATTTGAAGTAAAACTCTATAGAAATAGCTTTGTTCCTCCTTTTCTTCATCAAAATTTTCTATTTGACTCTCTCCAGATGACAGTTATAATTCACTTATCTGTATTTACAGCGTATTTCACATTAATTTGAGCTCTCCGCGCCCTTAAGTAATATTTGATGATATCATTTACCTTCGTAAGTTATTAAAAACTCTTAATAAACAAGGCAATTTCACCTTTCATCAGACTCTTATATCGAGCCTCTCAGATAACCTTTTGAGCGACGATAGCATAGGATTTAACAAATAAAAAAACCCTTAAAGCGGCTCAAATCAGAATTCAGTACGCTTACCTTTCGCCCAATAAATTCGCTCCAAAAGGAAAGTCGGCGTCGGATGCGATAACAGCGCCCAAATTGGGTAAAAACGACGGGAACAATCAAACCCTTAACCACTCTTACTTTATCGGCTGATGAAATTAAGTGGAATAGATAGAGAGGGCACAAAGGCGGCCAAGGCACTCCGTGTAATTGCGCCAGACATCGCCTCATCCTGCAATGCGGACCCAAGGAGGAGACAAATCGCTCGCCATAACCATTGCAATGGAGTTGATTGAGTTTTTGTGTGCGGGAGAAAAAAAAGTTCCGATGATTGCGATTTGCTCTATCCCTATAGACAGAGTGCCCTTTGCCCTCTCTTTCGCGGAAGTTCTTCGTTCGGCGGGACTGTCGTCACGGTAACCGTTATCTGTTCGTCAAAGGGTGCTCGAGTTTTTCTTTTGTTTAGTACATCCTCATTGACCTTGTATCTTTTAGTAGCGAGATGCTCGTGGGAAGGTTGAAACTGGAAAGATTGACTTTATAAAGAGCGTAATTTTAGTATTAATTTAACCTTTATTGACAATTTGATGCTGAATTAAGAAATAATTAATTAACACGATGAGTTCATGTGACTTGATGATATAGATTAATGAAAAATGAAAAATAATCAAGTAACTGGGGCTCGAACCCAATTCCCGCACTTTCTGTTTAGGTATACTTTGTATAGGCCCTGGGTTCGAGTCCCAGTCATGCGGCTGTTTTTACTTCTCTTTATTCTTTAATTATTAAATACAAATGAAGATAATTTTTGAGCTTGAAGTCTTAAAAAATATACTTTAGCGATAACAAACATACTCACCAACGATTTGAGAGTACAATATTTATTTATTCTATAATAGAATCTGATAAAAGGTACAATATTATGATAACCAGTTAAGTAATATCAAGTATCCTTTCCTTTCAAACCTGACACTTTTAGGCCACCATTAAACACGAATTCGATCATCTTAAACACTTATAAGATAATATAATTATGAAAGAGGGACAGTTAAATGATAAAAAATTATTCCATTATTATATTTAGGATTATTCATACATTTTGATTGTTTTGAGAACCACGTGTCTAGATGGAGTACTTATTTTTCTAGCCTTCAGAAAAATTACGTTAGAGCGGTAAAATCACTCGTGAACAGGAAGTAACCACGGTCAATTGAATAATGACTATCAAATTTACTTATGCATCGTCCGAGACTCGACCAATATTGACAAAATTTAAGAGGCATGTTGTGGAAGCTATTCGGTAAATATTCATGGCGTTTCCTTTTACCTAATCCCAATACCCAGAACTCCGCTTAAATATTCGATTGGACCTGCCGTTCTAAACCGCAATAGGACGATCATTAAACATGCACCAAATACTATTGTTGGCTTCCCTCCCATTTCTTTATAATCAGAACATCGTATTGGACAGATTCGCCGAAATTTTGATGATAAACGGTGCGAAATTATGAAGTGAACCGAACCTCAATACGCAAAACCGTATATTTCCGGAATATATCGGATATGAAAGCAAAACTGTGCTGTTTGCATCGAGATTAATTAATATTCCACGGAAGCTCTTATTGACAGAGTACGTACATTAAATGGGGATTTGGCAAGAAATATTTAATTGCGAATTACGTTGTAGACGAGTATACGTTATTGGATAGACAAATCCATTCCGAACTATCTCTCGGTTCGATTGGTGAGGATAAACCGAGGACGTCGTTCTCCGCTACGGAATTACCATGGAGACGCCGTAGAATTTCATACTTAATGCAATCAATTTTTTTGTTACGATGTAGTAGAACCTCGCAATTCCCGAGCATTGTCTCCGCTCCTGTTTTTTTCTCTCTACCCGTTTGGATGTACGAGGTATACGAGGCTGTAACTTCTAATGATGTTTGGCTAATCGAGTTGTGCATCGCCGTAAATTACTTTCGATTTTCGCGGAAGATAAGGGAGGTATGGCGGTTAATGAATTGAGTTCCGCCCCCCAGATGAAGGGAGATGGGCAAAATACGGCTGGTTATTTACTTTTTCCACCTCGGGAGGATTTAAAGTGTAATTATCGTTCGTCATCGAGCTTTTTCCTCGCTCGCGGGGGTGTGCGCTTGTGTTTCGGAATTGGAAGCAAACTAAAATCGAAGGCCCATAAATTTATTACGTACTCGAAAAAAAAATATGAAGGGACTGGAATATTTCATTTATCTGCGAGAATTCTTAAATTTGTAGGGAATTTTTTACTTCTTTTCCCCTTTTCTAAGTTCGATAGGATCCTGTTTTAGCCTATAGTGTTTTTCAATCGTTAACTACATTCATTAATGGAGAGAAAAATATTATCTTCTGTTTACGTTTACCGTATCGTCATGATGATATGATTACATATGGTCTATGAACGAGGATGAGTAACAGTATTTATTGGGATATTAGTGTTTTGTTTTAGTTTTTTTTAATAATAGTCGTACGTAAACTTTTAAAAGGTGTTGGCATTATCAGAATTGCTTCAAACTTGAATTTAATTTCAAATTATTTTGTCGCCTGCTTTAAAACCATCATATATTTCATAAAGCAAGGTCTGAAAATAATTATATTTTCAGACCTTGCTTTCTGTCGCTTTACTGAAAATTTTCATAGACTTTTAGTCTTATAGATAATAATCACAATGTTATGCGAGTAAATGATCTTCAAAAATCATTATTTCGTTTTATTTAAAGCTGCTGTAAAGTAAAATTCAATTGGAAATGAATGAATTCTGAACGAGAGCAATTTGTATTACTACTCATAAAATGTTTCGTCAATTCATTCTACCAAAGAAAGAGGATTACAAAACATACAGGAAATGAGAAACATGTTGTATGGTTTTACTTTTCATAATTTTAATTGAATCCGAGAGAGGATTGAGAAATAAATTCCAAACCAAACGTGCTCAGATGTCCATTACAGCTACTCAAGCAAATTCATAGAATTCAAAAACATCCCGCATTCTACTCGTAAAACATCCGAATATAAAAGAACGACCTCTCATTTGCAATAATAGAAGCTGTGCATCTACCACACTTGAAGTCTCCATTGATACATGTTCCTTTGCAAAGGGTTCCCACGTTATAATCGGTATTCCCTTCTCGTTTCCTTTTACAATGCACAAAATGCACGCAATATAAACGTTCTTCCATATTGCACTGGAAGATTTAAGGAGCTCTCCAGTCCACATCTGTGCAATCCTCTTAAAGGACGTCGGGAAAATTCCCTTCTTTTCAGGGAGAAAGAGAATTTCAATGAAAAAAATCATTAAAAAAGACTAAAATATCTCGGAATCTACACATTTCGGTCTTGATAGGACTAATATCGCTTTCCCGGAATGGAATTGAGAGCGGTGGCGAGAATTTAAGAATATGGGTTTGTGGTTGCATGGTAACGTGTATATATTCGCCGAGGGGATGACGTAATATTCGTCCGCCTTACTGCGCATCGATGTCCCAGAGAGATCTTCTAAAATAAAACACTAAACTCTCTGCTCTTCCCCTCATTTCCTCAACCTCTCCTTCTCACACTCTCTCGTGAATCTCTCCCTCTTTCCACTTCTCTTCGTCCATTTAATTCTTTCTATTAATAACTTTCCTCACCTATACTCATTCCCCATACACTAAAAATCTATACTTACCGCTTTTTCTAACGTTCCATACTTTTCACGCGCAAACATACATTTTTTATACTCATCTTTCACCTATAGGCATCTAAATTTTTACAGAAATTAAGTTTTGTCTTGATAATAAAAAATCTTTGTAAATATTATTACTATGGTATTCCACGAAGTCACGACTTCTCACATTGATTTCATTTTGTCTTGATCTTTAAACCTGCAGGGTTGTTTTGGCAGCAAAATAGTTATCACTATAGCAACTTAATAAAAGGAAAATCAGCGGTATATAAACAGAGATGACGAGTAAGAACTGAAGGCAATGTATTAGTTTCTATGACAAGCTATGATCATATAGGGCTTTCAAGGCTATTCATCTTTTGAAATTTGGAGACACGGTTCCCGGACCTGATAGACTTTTTTTATTCATATTACTTACATACATACATACATGGGTCTTTATTAGGCGAAATTGGGACTAAAAAGTCCCATCTTCCATTTAACTTAAATACATTAATGTACTTAGTCAAACAATAATAGTAAAATAGAAAGAAGAGAAAAAATACAATAATATACAATAAATAGAAAGGAATACAGATAGTTTGTTACAGATTTTACAAAACAGTGGGTATATTACTGATACTTTACATACATTAATTACTTCATTCTTATTTATATGCATACTATTAATCCGGATATTGACCTTTTCTACTACTTAGAAGATTTCTATGTCACTGCTAATGTTGTCAGATTAAGCGAAACACCCTAACGACCTAAGGACCAAAACTTGAAGTTATTTCTGGATGACGTTAACAATTAAATAAAAAAAATAATGATTTTTCTCAAAGTTCCACTTCCTCGTTTTTATTTATCCTGACACGTTTTCCTCTTAATCTTTCCTTTATAGCTTATTATACTTTATGGTTTATTTTCTTCCTTCCTTGTTCTTATTTCTTCTACTTTTCTGCTCTTATTTTGTCATCCTCCTATTTCACTCATATCCCTTCGATGACCCCACAACTTTCCTGCTTTTCTTCTGACCTTCTCCCATCTTAGAGCATCACTCCACCCATTTTTCTTTCCCCATCATTCCCCCCTTTTTTCCTCCATCCATCCCCATGTAGCTTTCCTCCGAACCACCTGATCCCTCGAGTACCCGTTTGAAAATTTAATATCCTTATCACTCGCCGGGAGGAGGATTTTTTCGGGGGAAGGAAAGACAAAGGAATCGCGAGACGCGGTTTTCCTCACAGAAAAAAATATGTAACTCGCGGCTGAGTAAGAAAGTGGAGGCAAAAATTCCGATGTGAAGAAACACAAGCCCTCGTGGCTTCCTCTTTTTTATAATACTCGCCTCGAGAGGGAGCTGCGAACGAAGAATAAATAACGCTAACGTACTCTCTCGGTTTTGATGAGAGAGAAAAGAGAGTGACGTAATCCGGTTATTTTCTTCTCCTGAGAGGAATCCTTTAATGGAATGATATCTCACGGAAATGTTCGGTCGGTTATTCTGAAGGGATCAAAAGGAAAAGCGTTGTTTCTTTTCATTTAGTTTTTTTTCCAGCTCCGAGAGAGAAGCGGTACGATCCGCAAGATTGCGTGTGATAATGAGTTTAAAAAATCCCGCTGTTTAATCTCGTGTGAGGAACGTACGTTATATACGAAAGCCGCGATGGAGGAAACGGGCTAATTCTCCGAATAGATATTCTGTCAACGAGTGCTCGGTTTTATAACGTTCCAAAAACATCCATTCTCATTCATGGATTCATGAAACAAATGAATATTAAATTCATAAATTGGTGAATGTACGGACCGTTGCAATATTTAACATCTGTTCACGTGCGATGGTTTTTTTAGAGGAAAAATAGGATCGGTGCGTGTTTTGGTCGAATGGGTGGAATGTTATTTTTCAAAAATGAAATAAATATGTATTTCATAAATAACTTATGATCTGTATGATTCCATGGTTACCAATATAGATGAATTGAATGAAAGAATAAAGGCAATTTTTACCTTAATAAAACTATGCAAACGTAATTATACTAATTATACTTAATCATAGTTTTAACCGAGAAAATTAATGCAACTACATGTAGTTCAGAATAAAATATACAAGAACACTGTAAAACACGGCTAGGGCTTCGAAAAATTCATAGGAATTTTATATTATTAAATTAATTTATAAAATTTTATTCTAATTTAATAATTTCAATCGAATAATAAATTTTATAATATTCCTCCCAAATTTTGGAAAACTTTATTTGCCATCAATCTTTTTATTGATGCATTTTCGATGGATTTTGGCACCTAAATATTATAAGCATAAATATATGGTAATTGGTGACTCAAGAGCTCGATATTACGTTTCATAATTTGTTATTGACACTGGTTATTGATACAAATGCACATAGTTACACAGTTGGAGTAAATTAAACTCAATGCGCTAACTACAATGATACCTATCTAAGGACGAGATTCTGGTATGGAGATGATTATTTTTTCAAACAGATGCTGGGGATAAGCTTCGTATATAATACTGGACAAATGAGATAATACTATATATTGATATTAAAATTTATCTGCGAATATTAATATTTAATTATATATCCTAAAACTTTAGATCATTCGAACTCTTAGAAAATTGAAGTTTATGCTCGAATTCAGAGCTTCGATTTATAAAGAATACGCTCTTCCATTCACAAATTCTTTCTTGAATACGGTTGAACGAAATGTTCACAAACGTATATATTAATTACGATTCATTAAATTTAATATAATTAAGATTTTAAATCAACAAGGAAAAATCTTATTTACAGCTATAACAACGAAGATCTTTCATTCATTCACCATCAAAAGCCTTCTAATCACCGAATTAAATGTGCCCAAATTTGCTTTCATCTTAATTGGGGAACGAAGGCCCTTAAAGAATCTGTTTACCTCTCGCTTTAATTAATAAAAATTTCCCAAAAAAGAGTTGGTTCAAAGCGTAAAATATATATATACAAACAAATCATTTTCACAGCATGTTTTCCACCATCGCTCAATAAGATCGAGATCAAAAGCTCCGAATCGGCGAAGGGTGACCTGAAATTGCAAAGTGTAATATCGAGAGAAACCTCCATTGGAAGATAATTTGAAAACGACAACTCCGCAAAATGGCATTATTTCGAATCCACCTCTTTCATTCATCAAAAAAATAGATACATTTCTTCGAAAGCGTCCTCTTCTCACGAGGGACATTTGAGAGGAAAGAATTGCAGCTTCATTGAGTCCGCGCACATACGGAAAAGCGACGGCAATAGAAAGCGCTATCCATGACGGAGACATGAGGGGCAAACTACAAGGAGGTCTTACGTCTCCCTTTTCAGAACTAAAAAGAGATCCTTTTTAACGAGACGAACTCCTTTTGAGATGGGATTTTTCCTCCTTTGTCACTCTCTACCAATTTCTCCCTTTACACTCACACAAGACCCCTTTGGCTGCAGGAATCGCTAGATTATTTCGCCTATAAGGGCGCGCTTGTGCATCTTCTAACGCACCGACGCGTACGCATATCTCGTTGAGACACGCAAACATCTCTCCCCGCGAACACCAAAGTCACGTCCGTTTCCGAGACGTGATCGCAAGGAAAAGGGGGGGCGGAAGGAAAATGTCACGGGTTCCTTTTTATTTGTCCGCAAGAGGAGTCGAAGAGCCAGGAAGAGAAACGTTTCGAGTCAACGTTGGAAAATCCCTCCGCTCACGACCCTTTCAACTTTCGGTGTTTCATTTCCCGATCCCGCCATCAATTTTTATTTTCGTGAGGATTTAATGAGGTCAGCTTACGATTTACGGACGCTTGGCTTTGATCCGGTTGATATCCTGTGTAGGAATAACGAAGTCGATTCTGTTTTGAGGAATTTATTGAAAAAATTTAATCGGACCAGGATTAGGGTTTGGGGGTGAATGAAGATATTTCCCTTGTTTTTTTTGAATTTTAACAAAAATTCTCGTTTGATAATTACTGCATGCACTTAACTCGTTCGTTGCAATATTTTTTACATAGAATGCTCATTTTCAGTGGAAAATTTTGGAAATCGGTGTGATTGTTTTGAAGTTTGTGGTCCAATTTTCTAAAATAACATTTCGTGCCAATATCTAAATAAGTAATCAAAATTTACTTTTCATAGGTTTCAATTAATAGGTTCCGATTACCATTTTTTTATAAAGTATTTACTTCTCTGTTCACTTTAACAGATTTCAATTTAGAAAGGAAGTGAATTCATGATTACATTTTAAACTAGATACTGTTCCTTCTTTATATAACTACCTTTGTAAACTACAAGGGTAAGAATGTTTTTGATCTTTATGCTTCTATCACATTTATAATTCCTAAGAGAACAATAAAGAATGAACAAACATTTAAGTACTGTCCGAAGGATTTTGACGTATGGAACTGCGATCCTTACAAACTGAGCTCAATATTGATTGAAGTGTGAGAGGGTTGGACGAAAGAGTACTCTATTTAGAATTCCGTTTTGGCGACGTTTGGATCATGCTCAATTCGGGAAAACAAGGAAAACATATGAAGCATTTCGGACGCATATAAACCCATTGTTTTACTAGGTCTATTCAATAACATTTGTCGAATAACAAACAGAGAGAAAATGCAAGAAGTTTATTTTCGTTTTTAGGTCGCATTTATTTTTTTAATTCCAGTCACGTAATAAAGCGGTGCACGTCGGAAACGGATTCAGGCAATGGGAGAAGTAGTTAGGAAAAAATGTACTTGGATTCACATTTTAGTTTCGACAAGAGCTGGGATTAGAGGAATATTCAATGTAACAAAATACGATATTCGGACAGGAAAGAGCGTCGTAGGCTTTGTGATGTTGGCGGATTAGGGACACTGGATCTAGAACAAGGAGTAAACGTGTCACTTCCATGGCAACACATTATTGAAGCTGTAAATCAGTAATTTTTGAAAAAGTCGGAAAATATAGTATTTCGAAAAAAATAAGTTTAGAAATTATATACAAAGGGCTTTCGTTGAAACATTTTTGGAACTATCATGCGAAAAAAGTTTACATATTCATATTCACCTCATTTTAAAATTATGAACATTGAATATTTAATTAAAGACTAGTTCTTTCTAGAAGTAAGCAAATTTTAAGAAAAATTGAGACAAAATAACTATGCTATTTGTTGTAAAAAGCTGTACTATTTGTTGTAAAAACTAGAAAAATAGCTTTTTAAAATTTTTGTCCGATTCTTATTTCAAGTTTTACAAATAAGAAAATATTTTAAATGTAAATTATAATAGAACGGATTATTATTTGTAATTCTTTAATTATTTAATGCAAAATCTTGAATATTTTTATTCATACATGTGCTCATAAATTACTAAAGTTATTGCTATCTCTTTAATTGGAATATGACCCTTTAAGAATGTATCTTCCTCAGGGTTCTTGGAAAAAATAGATTTTTTACCTTATATTTAAGAAATATTGAAAGACGTAATAAAATGATAGGATTATATAGGTTTTTTTCATTTTCACAGTTTCATTCATATTTCATAGGTTTTAGTATGTAGGAAAGTGAGATTTTAAAATCTGAATCGATATCTACCGGAGGACCTAAAAATTTCAGTAAATATTGATGTAGCTCAAAGAGGAAATTCCAAAATTTATTGCTCTACGAACGTCTGTCAATTTATCATCTCCAGGTGATGGGTAAGGGTCAATCCAAAGCAATCTGTAAAGTAACGAGGAAATTTTCACGAGACCTAGTAATCAAATTAAATGAATTTGCAACTAATCAATCGATGAATTCCCTTATTTAGATGTCGATCGTCATTTTAAATTTATAAGTTTTTCCATAAGACTATCATCAAACCAGTTTGTAAGTAAATCGTTTACGAATTTATATTTACTCTATACCTTTTTTATCATTATTTTATCATGAGTTCCCCCCAAAAAAACTGGTTTTCAATACTTTTTAATTTACAATTGTCGAGTGTCATTCCAGCATGTTACATTCACATCCTTAATGGACTTCTCATTTTACTTACATCTGTACATCTCGCGCTCTTGGCATCGTTTTCATGAATATTGTTGCATAAGACACATACATTTAGATCAAATTACGTTGCATTAGGTGCGGAAGCCTGAGTGTTGAATATTATTTTCCACAAAGGAGCAGTATGCATGCATCATTTGCGATTGGCTGCTTCCCAGTTACGTGCACTTCACGTGCTTATAATCTTGAAGGACATGCTTAGAGGCAGTGAAGGAGATTATGGAGCTATTGGGTTTACACTTATGATCTGAGATCGTGATGCAATTCAAGGGAACGTTACACCATTTGTAGGAGTATGTGGCAATATCATCCGTGGATAGGCGTACTATATTTGAGATTCACATTAACTTGAGTGAAGGATAGGATGTAAATGGACATTATGAGTTTGTAAAGAGTGTAGTGAACAACATAAATACCATTTTTCTGATAAAGGAGTGTTTCTTGCATTTATACGAGGCGATTCATCCGATTATAATGTTTAATGGTTTTACAAAATATTCCGCGTTTTTTAGAGAATTAAAATATTTAATTATACGATTTAATTTCTTGAACCATTACACTCTTGACTTAGTATTAAATAATTATTTTGAAAGACGAATTGTACAAAAAATTACAAAAAGGTAATTATTTTCATGTTGACGATTATTATTCCCGCAATCATTCTGCATAAAATTTTCTTTTTTGTTACAATTCCTACAAAATATATCGAACAGATTAAGGCAATTTCAGGTATTTTGATCGATTTAAAAGATAAATTGCAAAGTAAGCCTAATATTAATTCATTTAAATCTTGATCTTGTATCATCCGAATCGAAAAGATATTTTTAATAATTGTGATTGATTAAGACAATGATAAGAATAAAAATCTTCACTTTAGAAAATCCATTGTTATATTTACAAGCATAAGCTAATATCGTAGGAGGAAATACCTATATACTTTGTAGAGCTATATCTAAGTTTGTAACAGAAATAGATGCTAAACGTTTCCCTTCAGCTTGAAAATCTATTCCAGTCCCTGCTTCATACTGCGTGTCTGATATTTAACTGAATCGGCTTTCATCAGATAAGATCGCCTGTCTTTCTGCCGATTCTATAGAAGCCAAAAATGGCATTCGTATGACCGCTTGCTTGGATTCGGTGAGACACGACATCTCAATGGGAATTGCCTATAAGGACCCCATGCATGGGAACATAGCGTTTACTATCAACGGAGCACTAGCTCTGATCACATTCTTTTAACCATAACCTTTCTTTCATGACAATTCTTTGTATTTCAACGAAAAGTTGGTGCAACAGCTCAAAGATGTATATAATTTCTGAAAAAATATCGCTGAACTCTTCTTGATGTTTCCTTTTACAGTGTGCAACTGTAAAACGAAACGCTTTTTCTAAGTGAAAGAAGTACGATTTTGGTAGTTACAGTGTATTTTTGTAACTACAAGGGAAGATAACCGTATTAGGAAGTGTACAAGACAGGGTACTACGAATTTAAAACTGAGGTTAAATTGAACTAGTTAAAACACAAATATAGAAGAATATAATCATAGTAAACCGTGACTATCAGACAGCCGGAAATCATCTTTTGTAATAAAATTTGCCTCATATATCCTCAATGTTTTCAATTGTAACTATTTTACATGTACTACGTTTAGACTTTTAAGTTTGTGTGAACTTCAGGGATCTATATAAAAAATCAAATTAATTATACCAAGGTATAATATCGGTCGATAAGAAGAGGAAGTTCATGATGAGTGTGTATTCAATATCCTCATAAAAGTTTATCCTATATATATAGAACTTATAGCATCGTTGCAAATCCATTCCCTTCTTTTGTTAGCATTCATCGCGAATTAAATTGTCTCGAGTAAAAATTAACAATCATAGGTGAATAAACATCTTCCGATTTCACTCAAGACTCCAAACTAAGGGCCTTTTCCTCATTAATCCTCAGCGAGTTCTTCATTTCCAGGTCTTGCACACATTTTCTCTTTTTTCATTCGAAGGAGCCTTCTTCGCCCCCTCAAATTGTCGCGCAATCCACTGTTCGCCACTTCAAGAAATAGAAGTATCGCCTCTTTTTTCCTTGTTTCCCTTCAAGTACACCGAAGAGCCTCATCACGCAGACTCCTTTCACTCCCCCTAATCATCGATCTCTAGATCCCTTGGTTACCAAGGACACCTTTATTCTTTATTCTCATTGGGGGAATATTGTTACCAGAGCGCTAATGTGGACATTATGGTAATTAACAATGGACGATGCCGGGGTTGAATTGGAATGAGTGCAGCGGATAGAGAAAATAAGGAAGATGAAAATAAATAGATCTATCAGGGGGTTGTATCCATGGAAATATGTTGATGTAATGCTCGCGGTTAACGAAGAAAAATTTGACTTACTTTAGTTAAAAGTTAGTGTTAATTCAAATATACACATAAAACTCATAATCTCATAATCAATTAATTTAATTTATCAAATATTACTTAGAATTAACATCATAGATTTATAAATATTATTTCTAATTATAAGTTTTAATTGTTTAAATATACCTCATCATGATGATCTGAGATTTAGAAATTTATATATTCGTCAATAGCGACGTTTAAAGTTTTATGTGTAGAATAAATACCCAGAATTGTTGATTCAATTTTGAAATTCACGAGGAACTATTAATAATAACTAATCTCTTCAGCCATTAGGTCGAATTATAATTAGAATCGAATACATTTCTGTCACCCATATAATAATTATAAGATATATATAATCATATGGCTTCCGCAATGGAGTATCCTATTTGTCTTCAATGGTTTTTCGTTACCTACAGAATGTTGACTCAGGTTTAGCAACTACAACCACAACGGCACGCAGATTTCAGTTCTCAGATATGTTGTCATATTTCAACTCTTGTTACCGACATTTTTGCAAATCTTATCCTCCATTTATGGCCAAATTATGCGGAATAGGAATTCTTGAGGTACTCCTTCCCCTCAAGGAATCTCAAAATTTAGTCATAAAAACTTAGGAAACAAGACGGTCTTTTTCCACACACTTTCACTCGCATGCAAAGTGAATGGAAAATACCGCATGCGTGTCACTTTTGCTTTTTGAAAGCTTTTATTTCGGGGGTACCTCATGAACCCTGATCTTATCTCCACGGATAATATTTGAATAATGGGCCTTAAATTCGGTTCCCTTAAAGAAATTAAAATTTTTGATTTCCTCAATTATAACTGCCGAGTTATTACTCGGTATCATTTCGCCATCGGTAAGTTCCTTATTTTGAACTACACCTTTAGAGAAAATCATTTTTAATAAATATTTAAATAATTAAATACTCGAAAGTAGGGATTTTATGTGTAATTTCCTGATTGAAAAGATAACGATTCAATTGCATGCTATAAGAAAGAACTCCAATTACTTACGTAATTTGAAAAGAAAGTGAGCTAAGTGGGTTGAAAAGAATGCTGTAAATAGCTTGAAATTTGACATGGATTTATGCCTCTTATCTCAGAGCCATCGCTGCTTTGATAAGTCTTCAATGAAATATAACCTTTCGAAATTGAAAATGGTCTTGAAACTTTAAATGAGTACTTAATGAATGTTGTAACCAAATCTCGAACATCTATCCTTTCTTCAAAGCAAAAGCGTGAAAATTAGACATATAGAAATCCTTAGTAGGGAAAGATGGATGTAACTTAGCACTGGAGTTCTTACAACATGATAAAAACGTAGAAATGAAGTGAAAAATAGTCACTACCATGTCCATATTTTAATTCCATTTCACCTATAATATCTCTAATCCTTTAAGTAAAGTTAAGTCGTTAATTTCTGGAAATAAAGTTTAGTCGTTCATATCTTCATACTCATAGAAATTTAAGAAGAATGAAATTGATGTATAATATTACTACTGCGATAACGAATTAATTTAAACACATATATACACTAGATACAATCCCGTGTAAAAGTCTTTATGCAATTTTTATTCCATCTTATTTTATATACGCGAAACTCGTATTATAAAAATTACCTGTTTTATATTATAGATTGATTTTGAATAATATTTTATTACAAATACACTCCACTTGATTGAGTTTATAAATTCGGCATTAATGCAAAGAAAATCAACTAGAGTTGGAGGCTGTTTAAAATTCTCAACACCATAATATAAAGCCAGTAAGTCATTACGGGAATCCATAAATATTAACAGCTTAGTTTTCGTTCGCAAAATCTATTTCAATCTCGAAGATGGCGCTAATTTTCGACGAAGTTTTCTTTCCTCACCTCGTCATGGATGTTTTTCTTCCTTTCGTACACACGAATCTCCCTCAGCAACTTCGTTTCTATTTCTCGTCATTATTGAATCACTCACTTAACTTGAGCGGACAGGTCTTTGCCGACTTTTCCTTCACTGTATCCCAATCTTCCACATTTTTATTTTCCTTTCCAGACTTTTTCCAACTTTTTCCTTCCGTTTTCTTTTTTCCCATTTCCGCTCCTTTCCCTTTTCATGGAATTCTTGATTGAGTCTTTGGCCATCAACGATACATTTTGCCATATTTTTCACGTTTACCGCCTTTTTTCATTTTTTTCCGTATCCATTTCCCAGTCTCTACTAATTTATTCTTTCTCTTTTGAGATTGAGAATTTCTTTCGACTCCGTTCACAATCTCATTTCGTTTACAGTCTTTGAATCTTGAATGGAAGCCGAGTTTACTTCCGTCATTTGTTTTTATATTTAGGCTTTGTTGTTTACGAAGACGATGTAAACATAAACAAAGATACTGGTGTGGATTAAGTCGTTATTGTTGACATAAACAAAATAGTTTTGAGCCATTATTTTAGAACATCGAACGACTATAATAATAAATATTATCTATTATTAATACTCTCTTATCAGTTAATCAGTTATATATACATTAGTTAGTTAATTATTGTTCAATAATATTTATATTTGATATATGGTTACGTATATTGTTGCCATAATGGAGTGGGTTTCATATTGTAACCTTTTAATCAAAATTAATAGTGAAATAAGGACAAGTAATTCAATAATTCCTACAAAAGTAATCTCCTAAAAATAATTTCAATCCTTTTATAGATAGTCAGAGAAGGAAGGATAAGGTAGAAGACGTATAAAATAATTGGTTTGAATAAGGTCATTCTGGAATTGGTATGAAAATATCGTGGCTGATATAGAACTCAAAACCAGATATTAATTTCGTTGGGTGTCTTATCTAAGCTCTCTAGCCATCTAATCAGAGTTACACGCCATGGCGGCTTAGTAGATTTTATAAGCAAAGGCGGGTGTTTCGTACGAACAGGCGACTAGCTTAGTTATCTCCCTGCACGCTAAGGCGTGCAAAGATATCTTTATTCCTTTCCTTGAGTTTTACATTTGAGAGTTCTTAGCATCACTTTGTTACACCGGGTCCTTCTTAAGAGGACGTTGACCGAGGACGATGCCACTGAGTCAACTACCCTTCGTCAGCTGTATAATCTCCTGTAAAGCATATATATTTTTTATTTACTTTCTTATATGACATCTACATACAGTACGAGACAAATTTCAGCTGATGATAAACAAACAATAAATTAAGGAAAATAAAAATAAAAAATATACAAATGTAATGACAACGTATTTGATATTATAATGTGAAAATTTATCGATAATAAATGTTAACTCTTTAGCAGAATAGACTGCTACTTTTGATATGTTTCGAATCATATACATTCTTGTACTGAAGATACACTTTGAATTTGAGGATAGGATAAACAATCCTGAATTTAATAGAAAAAATAATCAAACAATAAACTCAGATAAAAATGAATTTTTACTTGAAATTGGGGTTATATCATTGTGTTCGATATCGGGGTTACATAATTGTGTATGATATATGCAACAGAATCTAATCTAATCCACATAGTGAGATGTAAAACAAAGTAATTGATACATTAACGCGTGGGTTAATAAGGATGCTTTTGAAATATATTATGTATCCATGAAGGATGAGAGATGGAAATCAAATCATTTGTATACCGAGTCTTAGGAATACTTTGAAAGAACCTCATGCGTGTGGAAGGTAGCTAAAACCCACACCAATAGAAATGATAATCAGAATATCTTTGATGAGCAAGAGCCATTTCAGGAATTTCAGCATTGAGTCTCACAGAGGAGATTGAAATATGTATTCCAAGAGTTAGTTCAATGCACACTTCGATTCAAAATAACCCTCTTTCGAGGAAATTCCACGAATCATGATAGCCAATTAACTGTAGCTCCTTACATCTACTCTCTTTGTGATGCGTTGACTTATGGTTTTCTCCACTTCTCCTCCACCTACATTCCATTCGGTCCTTCACTTTGGTTCCTCCAGAAGGAGTCGCGTATCCTCTCAAGACAACACAAGTCCCACTTTAACGGTCTCTCCCTAATCCATTATTCTCGGTTCGTAACGTCTTCCGAAAAAATTTCGCTTCCATTCCGTCCGACCCAACGGTTACCCTTCTTAACCCTTTGAACCCTTTGCAAATGTAAGTGATGATTCTTTAACAACTCTCTCTCTCTATTCCTTTTTCATTTACTCCTTTCCATTTCCTTTCAGGATCCTATGTCTTCCTTTCGACACATCTCCTAAGGTTTTCTAACAGTCGTTATTTCGACCTCACGTTGTTTCCATAGGCAACCCTGCCGTTCCCCGCCTCATTGTTTGATTACGTCTGTTCCAGATATTCAATTTATCAAAGGATTATGTGGTTCATTGTTGCTCCTCAATGCTAATATAGGGAAATCTTGATATTTCTGCCTGAATTGGGTCTTGAGTCCCAATATCTAATTATTAAACATTGTTATGATCGTATTTATATGATTTTTCAAGTCTATAACTACGTATTTTTCTTACGTAGTTTTAATGTTGAATTTTAATTGAAATAAATGATTATTGCAACTGATCCTAAGAGGCTCTTTAGGAATAATGGCTTCAGCTGTTGTATTATAGAAATGTAAGGGCTAAAAATTAAAAATTAACCGGTGTCAGAACGTTTGGAGAGCTAATAATACAACAAATCGAAGTAGTAAACTTCAAAGTTGTGCACATTAATAGGTTCTAATTTTTACCTAAAAAAGGAGATATTTTATGTAATCTACCAAAGGACATTTTGGTTCCCTCTTTTAGAACCCTTAGGGTATAAAAGTTTGATACTT
Source organism: Pantala flavescens (assembly GCA_020796165.1). Classification (NCBI taxonomy): domain Eukaryota; kingdom Metazoa; phylum Arthropoda; class Insecta; order Odonata; family Libellulidae; genus Pantala; species Pantala flavescens. The sequence goes on along the minus strand of CM036879.1, from coordinate 12,477,729 downwards.
CTAAAAATTTGAAATTTATCGTCCTTCTACTAAATCATGAACGACAAGCAATTTCAACCACTGGCTAAAAAGTCTGCAAAATAAATTACCCTCGCATAATTTTTCAGATTCCAAATGGCGTCGATTTTCTTCCTTGACATCTCCAAATAGCCCGAATGCAATCCTTTCTTTGCACTGCACCACCACCACTATCTGCTCCGTACGCTTCCGTCGAATTTCATAATCCATCCGCGTCGACGGCAATATTGCAATCGAACCCATGATTCATGTGCCCATTCCATTGAATGGCGAATCGCCATAAATTCCACGCAGGTTGAATACAAGCGATTAATTCGGGGCATTGTTTCCGCGAATTAAAAACCCTTATTTTTTCTGGAGTTCAAACAAAAAAAAAGAGAGCATTCTTCAAGCCTCGATCTGGATGCGCCGTCATACGTCTCTTTTCGAACCATTTTCCACTTTTCTGATAATACCGCCCCCTGTGAGCCACCGCCGCAACTTCTATCCCACATCTGTCTGCAAATATTCCATTCTTAACCCTTTCCCACGCGATGAAGGGTTGGAACTTACATTCCCATTGTGTGTGTGTGTGTGTGTGTGTAAAGGTCCTTTGTTCGACACACTCGTCTTAGAACACGATCTTCGAGCATCAGCTCACCTTTTCTGCGACACGCACCCAAAAAGTACTCCTTATGGGGAGGCCTACCCTTTCGGGCTCTCTTCAAACGCGATCTTCTCTCGTCTTTGAGAAAGGTTCCGCAACTCTCATCCTTCTCAGAAACCCGAATCTTGCTTACCGAGCAAGTGCCCGAACTAACCGTACCCTCCACTCCGAAAAAATCCTTTATTTTATACGTATTTTTTTCGCGAACATTTTTTGTTATTTTTTCGTTATGTTTATGAACCCGGATGCGCGTAAGTTAAGACGGGAGAGGAAACGGGTGATTTCTTTCCTGTGATTTATCCGACCGCTTTGGATGATGCGAAGTGGCATAAATCTTCTCGCTTGATTTACGATCCCGCGCCCCGCGGTTATGAATGAAAATTCGCTCTGTATTACGTTCGATAACGTTTTCCGGTCCTCGTTCGTTTTTAGAACAAATACACTCGTATATCTCGCTCGTTCCGCGAACGTGACAAGTTACTATAGAGACAGGCTGTTAATAGTTGCCTTAGGGAGGCGTCCCCTACGCGATTCTTTTGTCGAGCTATTGTTGACTATCAACGGGTGGATCCGAATAGTGAACAATTGCGTTTAATCGATCAAATTCACGGGCTTATGGGGAGTGGAATTTTTTTGGCGTAGAGAAGGATGGATAAAGAAGGAATTGAGGCTAAAATTTCAAAATTTGTTCCGTATGAATGGTTGGTGAACGTGAATGTGAGATATTGGCGATAGAAGAATATATTTTAGGGAGAGGGTTTGAAATTAAAAACTACATTCAAACTTTGAATCCAGTATATCCGTTAACTGTTGTTCTTGTTCAGTATTGATTGCTGTGTCTCTTTACGAGCGACGAAGAAGAGTTATTTCTAGAAATCAATAATGCTGATTTGCTTTTTATGAATTACTCATTAATACAGATTTTAATTCAACTAAAGTAAACTTTAGATGTCATACAAGTAGCAAAACTTTATGGTTGAAACTCCAAAAAGAAATTCTTGATGATACTGATTCACTAGAATCTCTCTAAAAATTGAGTAATTTAATAAATATAGTAATGGACGTAATTTTCATATTTTTCTATTGAATTCTTTTTCCATGATAAAATAAAAACTTTCTGTTGCGATCTGCACTATGGCCTTGTTGATCTACTTACAAAAAACTAACTGACGTTTCTAAACTTCAAGAATATCTTATAAGGCTACTGTTTCATTGTATTCTAACTAGAATTATTCTCATGATATTATAAGGCATTTGTTAGCAATTGATGTTGACAATACCCAATGATAATTTTAATCTTATTTATTTTTAGAGATTCCATCATAATCGATGAAATCAGTTATTTTTCATTTATGAATTTGATGAAATCTCATTTAGCTTTAAGAATATCGACGTAATTTAATTGAATTCTTGGAAGAAAATTTTTGGGATAGCTCCATTAAATACGAGAAGTTTGAAAACTGCTTAGGAATGAAGAAACGATTAAGTTAAGATAGCCTACAGTTATACAGATAGAAACAGTTTAAACTTCTGAAAAAATTCTTCATACATATTACTGAACTCTTTAAAACAGAGTTTAATAATTGTCATACGTAACTGCTACGGGTTGAACCCTTTGTTAGTATTAGAACTATTTTCTTTACCTAGACTTGACATTAAGAATCTGTAACGTGAAACTAGGTATTTACTTTCCCTCTAAATAAGTTATCCAAGGCTTAGAAAAGAAACAAGGCTTAATAGACAAAGCAAAGAGTGATTTATTTTACATTTTCATTCAACGTCAAGTAAAGAATCTCTTTCTGAAAACGTCTACACAAAAACATTACCCTATTAATAAAATGAAAATTGTCTATCGACGAATCTCGATAAGAGATACCTTTCACAGAACGAAGAAGACATATCTGCAACTTTCGTATTGTCGCATACATTTACATGAGCAAGTACGAGACAAAAGAAAAAGATACGATTCCCCTTCACCATTTAACAGAAGACATATGAGCAAAACTCCGTTCGTCTATAGATGCGATAGCAGAAGCTATTGCAATCACATTTATTGGAATATTCATTTTTCTCTCCTCCATAAATCGTCACTATTTCTCTTCCCTCTCATCGCCTTTATCTCTTTTTCTGATTTCCCTTTTCGATTCACTAAATTCGCGCTGACTCCGTTTATTCTTTCCGTGCCTTATCTATCCTCCCGATGTCCTTTCCCACAATTCCTTCTCCCATCACGTCTTTCCCCATAAGACCAGACGTTCGATCCCCCGTCGTATTTCATCCGAAAAATCCCTCTCCATTCATACGCCAAAACCTCTGTTCCCTTTTGACGTCCATCCCGTGATATCCCACCGATGTTCCTTTTATTTTTGCCGATTCCTTCGCGCGTTGACCCTTCAAAAGAACGCTACACGTCCACATCCATTCTTCCCCTTCCCACCACGTTTTGTCTTCCCCATTCTCGCCCCTTATAATCTAAACTCGTCTCTTTACACAAATAAAAAAGAGGGATCCCGTTTCATTTCGCAAAAACCTCCCGCTGTCAAGACAGGACTCGCAGTTTGAACACCCGACGTATCTTCTGCGCCATCCGGTGGATTCACCTTTAACCCTTCCTCCCCTCCCCCTTTTTTTATACCCTAGTACCCTTTCTTAGCAGGACCCTTCTCTTAGCCCACCACGGAGGAAATTACATTTTCTTGCCGTCACAGCCGTCCTCTTTAAGAGGCCTACGTTGTATCTTTTTTTTACCCCTTGAATGGGGAGTGAAGAGGGAATGAAGACTGGGAGGAGTACTCCTTACGTGGGGATCCAGGAAGCGTTTTGTTGAAAGGCGGGGAAGTGTATTTGGCGCGGGATTCCTCCTCCGGGAAGGAAAGGGGTGGACGACGCAGAGGGATGCGTGTACGGGAGGGAATTTCGATAAATAAACATCGCTCTACTTTTATCGCTTCTCAAGAAGCGATGCCATATATCTCTAAGCGACGGTATATCGGATGGGGTAAAAGGTACCATTCAGCGTTCCCTAGGGAGGAGTCTACGGTTTCTAGCAGACTCGGGGAAGGCAACGAAAGCCTCTTTTGTTTTCTTAAACAGTCTATTTCCATTCTCATTATGTTTTTATGTTCGCTCCACCGATTTTGTGTACATTCCTTCCCGAAGAGGTCGGCTGTCGAGAGGGAAAACAAAAGACTAGATCGTGGAAAGACGTTCGGAAAGTGAGTAACTATAGCAACTTCTCGGTCATAAAACGCTCACCCCTTTTTCCTTTTAGTGTTATAAACTCGATTTTTCCTCAAATTTGACTGCTTCGATGATAGTCAACCATCGATGTCTAGCGTTATTAATCCCAGATTGTGCAAATATAAAACGGAAGATTACTTTGATGTTCAAACAAGGATTTAGGTCCCAATATAAATTTGGTGTTTTTGGAGTCAAGATCGTCTTCCCTCATAAAAGTTACGTAAAGTTTCAGATCATTATTAGGCAATCTAGATTTTATGTTGCTTATGTTGTATAACCTGCAAACTTTATTTTGCACTCCAGATGCGCAAAATTTAGACAATAGTAATGCTAAATATATTCGAGAAAAGAAAATGAAGAAATAACGTAAATATTCTGTATCATATCATACTTATGAAGTATTAAGTGTTTTCTAAGTAGAAATTATTTATATTTCCGTATTTATCTAAATTTATCAAATTATGTTTATATTCCATTCATATGATGTAAATTCCTTTTCCAATTATTAAATAGCAAATACATGTATAGAATTGTGTGCAAATAACATACTATAATTATCATATATTTGAAGATTTTCAATTTCGGAATTAATCCGCAGCCAGTTTTTCTCGTTCATTCTCACTACTTCTTTTATACCAATTCATTGCAATGAATAGATATCAACTGTTTCATTCCCATCTTCTATATTCGCAACAATATTTCTTGAGATGAAACTTCACAAGACCGAGCTAAGGCATAATCATTTTCTGCATTCGAATAAAACTTATTTCTTTCCCTTCGAAATGACTTCCGAATCGCGACAGCGCAATGTGTAACATTCTGTCATTTCAATTTCATCCGAACTTCTTGGGAAAGACCTTGTCTATTCCGAATTTCCTCGTTCCACATCCAAAGTATCCTGTTTCGAGGAGAGCATGCACATATTTAAACCCGTCATAAAGTTCTCCTTTTCGTATTCAGGGGGAAATCCATCTCAAAGTTGGAAAGCTCGGGACGTCGGCGACGTGGAAATTCCTAACTTCTTATTCCTATTCCGAGGAGTCTACAAGGGGGAGGCGGGTTAGGAGGAGGGCGTGGAGTTAAGGGAGTCATAAAAGAGTTTTTTAAAAAATTCTGACCGGGATTTTTTTTTGCGTCTTGAATCGCATTAGCATGGATTTTTTTTGAAAGGAGGAGAGACCATCTCTCGAACCGCCCTTCTTTTCGTGTCGGAGCTTAAATCAAACGTTCGTTTGCTCTGCAACGTAATCCGGCAGTGCTTGCACAGTCTCAAATCTGGTATTGTTATTCAGGGCGTACGAAGGTTAAGTGACGAGGGACGAAAGATTGGGAACTTTTGGAAATTGATGTGGGAACACCCGGAAGATTTGGAGGGCGAGAAGTTTTTTGGTGCGCGTTTTTCCCCGAATATGGCCTCGAGCATTGTCACACCACGTTTCCATTCGGGGAAGAGAAGTTTCCATGGCAAACGGAGAAGCTTGCGGATGGATAATCCGAGAGGAAATATTCCCATGGCAACCGGTATTCATATGCGCCTTTATGTCTTTGTATCTAAGTTGCTTCGGTATCTAGGAAATAGACACGTGTTTCCAGTGTATGGATACAACGGCGCACAAGTTCGAGGCCTAACGGAACTTGTCAATTCACAAACAATCCCCTCGGGTTGTTTATTTATCCGCGCGTGATTTAACGATCGGCGCGCGATGAATATGTCGTAAATATTTTTCCAGCCATGCAAGAGATGAGTTGATGTTATATCTATCCCTTCTTTCTCTTGTTTTGCTTTTCTTATCTGATATTTTGAGAAACGTTTCTTTACCCCTCTTGTAGGTTGAAAGATGCATTATTTTATCTTTCGTCTCATACGAATGCAGTGAATTTATAACTGCATATGTCTGTATTATTTTTAATGCATTCTGCGTTAAAGGTAATTAAGGTTAACATATTCATCGATTACTTATTCATCATTAGTGCCTTAGTGAGACTCATCTCTTTCAGTAATAACTGGATGAACGATCAAGAATACTCAATAAAGTACATAAATTATAGGATCAGATATTATAGTTACTTTTTCTTCCTTGGCTGGGATATAATGGATGTAAAATCCTTATGTAATTCCAGTGCGGAATACAATGACCCGGTGTATATAAAAAGTTGTACATTCTTATTATGTACACACAAAAATTGTGTATTTATTCATATTGTTTCTTACTGGTGTATTATCATAAAATAATTGCAATTCCAGCAATCGCATTATATGGTAAAATCCAATTATATACTCTGTTTTATATTATGTATATAAATAGAATTTATTTATATATTCTAAATTTAATTTCGGGTGAAATCAAAACTCGCGCATTGATAGGCTCGTATTAAATTTATTCCATACAATAATCATTAAAAATTTAAGAACAAGATTCTTTAAAAAACGTCAATAAAATTCGGAGGAATAAATTCCCTCCATTCCGTATCCAGCTCGAATAAACTTCTCCCATATTTCATGCCCGATTCAGAAGGATATCGCACTTTCCTCAACCGCTTCAACACTTCAGTACAACCTTTTCCCTTCTATGCCATAAAAGATACAAGCGAACCGTAAACTAGACCTAGATCTCTCAAACTCGAGGCATTCATTAAATAAAATTATTGCGAATATCCCCTCGACCGAGACGGCCTCCGAATGGCTTTATAAATTCCACAGAATTCCGTTAAGATATTCCAAAGAGGTCCAGGAGAACGACTGTGGAGAAATTCGCCTGGGAAGCATTTAAAAATAATAGGGGCCGATCCTCTTTATACCAACGGCGGAGGAAAGAAAAGTTTCTACGACGCTATCCGCATCACAAGTGAGACTTTCTAGCGACCCACCACCGATGAATAAAAGCACCCTCCTCTCTTCAGAAGCTCTTTAGCATCCCCCGGCGAAATAAACCCGTTCCTCTCCCTCCGCAACCAATGGGCGTCATTTTTCATCTAGAGGGCTCGCTTACCCGTGAAGATCGACATCCGACTGCCCTCCGACGTGATTTACGTCGTCTCCCCCTTCACGATGACCAGCCGAGCGGGGCTGATTCGATTCATGGGCAGAGCTTGTTATTCGACGGCACCGGGTTCGCATTCGTGGCGGAGGGTGCGTGGAGAGAGAAAAGCTTCGGTAAAAATGAAAGGGGATAATTATGAAGGGGCAGGTAGCGGAATCGGTACCTGAAGCGTATCCAGAGGGGGGTCGTCTCGCTCTCGGATGATGGAAGAGGAATGGCTTTAGGACATGCGTCATTGATCTTTCCCAATCCTCTCGGACCCACCCGTCTCCCGGACCACTTCTACGGCAACTACCAAGCGTTTCTATGCCATTGTTTACGTTGTTTGCTTTAGCCCTCTGGTGGTCGTGCGGCGGAATTAAAACAGCACGTGTGTGTGCGTTTGATTGGGGGGATTGGTGGTAGTTGCATATGGGTCACCTGTCGGGTTTTTTTGTCAAGATCGATTGGGGGATTGGTGGAAACGATTGCTTTTCTTTTTTACGGGGTCCGTCCCGATGTCCAGAGGAAGTTTTTTCTTCCGGTCCCTTTCTAAGGTCTTCTTCGTTATCGGGAAGGCATCGGTTGAGTCGATACTCGGAAGAATGGTAGGGTCGAAAGGGGGAGGTCGGGGTTCGATCAAAGATCGATCACAAGTTTATTTCTGCTTAGCATTTCTGGCCGCAGTTCAAAACGTTTATAAATATCCAGAGTGCAATATGGAATGTGGATTTGAAATTCGGAAGGAGGGCTGGCAGAGGCGGAACAAGTGGATAATTTTGAACGTCAAGGGGACAGAAATCGCATGGGGTGCGGACCCATAAGGCCTCTGCATGAGTAATATTAGCTTTTAGAGATGACGTGGTTCTATATGAAGTTTGACGTTTTTGAGTTGCTAGCGTGTGCTCAGATATTAAATTCTATTGTTGCCAATCGCTATGTGTATCAGTTGCGTAGATACAGTATGACATTAGGTGTATTATTGAGAGAGCATTAACGATATAATAGAGGTGAAATAAAATGAAATCTGGCATTAGAAAAATTTAGGATTTTATGGTGAGACTGAGATTTCAATTGTTAGATTGTAAATAGAATTATAAATTATGAATAAGATTGAAAGATAATAAGAACACATTTTTGAATAATGTGGAATTTATAGTAGATTTTTTCAATTTGAAAAACGATTATATAGTGCAGAGATTACGAAATAACAAACAAATGGGATGTAAGAAAACCAAAATGAACATAGGCAGCCGTAACTTTGTAGAAAGATCATAGCAAAATAAACATATTTCATCAATTATTCCATCCTAATACGGAAAATATTTTATCGATGATTACTTTTTAGTTTATATACCTTAAAAATGTATTCTGTCAAAATAATGCCAAATTAAAATCATATTATTTTTTTCATTTTAATGTGACGCACATTAAGTATATTTTGTATTACTTTAGTTTCTATAAGAGTTGTTGGGCAAATGAAAATATTACGTGCGTGATTGATATTAATAAATAAAAGTGACTATTATCTTCATTTTGTACTTTATCATAAACAGCATCACTTCTTCATAATAGAATTTCAGTACATTATTAATAATAGATTTATGTTACAGTAAATTTATGATTAAATTACGCATTTGCATGTTGGAATTCTTTTTCCGAACTCCAAGATTCGATGATGAATGGATAAGCATGTACGAATAGTTATGGAGTAAAACCGTGTGCCGTCATAGCAAGCGATTTCTTTGTATACCCTTTCACAAAGAATTGTCATTCCTCTCAAAATTCCGCGAGAGAGCGATTTTCAAATACTCCGAACTGGAATATAGGACAAAGCCTCCAGCCATTCGTGTGTATCTAACAATTCTCGGATAGTTTGAGGAACGAGGCAATGTATGGTTGTTGTTACGTAAAAGACAAACATCTCAATCATGATAAAATTACATGGAAACGTATTGTTTTCTTTTCCGATTCCTTTAAATTTAGGTTCCTTAGTTTTAATTGGCAAAAAAATTAGTCATAATACATCGAATCCTTAAAAAAGGTATGAAAACTGCTATCTAATTAAGACTGTTATATAAAATAACCTTTGATATAGAGAATAGTAACCAATTTCCTGTGGAAATTTACGAAGTTGTTTTTTTAACTATGGCATTCCACGAAGTCTTCCCACATTGATTTCACTAGCAATACATATAATTAATATGAATTGGTTGTTGAATCATACATGTTTACACAATTCGATGTTGATATTTTTACTTTAAATGCAACTAATGTATCAATTCTTTTCATTAAAATTAAGTAATAATGATAGTATGTTTATGAAGTTGACGATTCATGAGTGTGTGATCCTAATGGTGTATTACGAACAGTACATAAAAATCTTACGTATATTTTTACTCGTAGGAATAATTATTGAAAATAAAGTATATTTTAACTCGGTTCGGGTAACGATTTAAGAAGAATAGATCAGATTATACGAACGTCGATTTGTCGAAGACCCAATAACTCGAAAACAAACGTGGAAAGTTCTTGACAGGGGGTGATGTATCTTGAAAGTGTCGACATCACGAGAGATTTATTGGAAAGAACTCTGCGTGAATCCATATATCCTATAGGTATTCCCATTCATCATCAGAAACGGTGCATAAGAGATAAACGTTTGTTTAAGGAAAAGTTTGACTTATTTACATCGAATAACAACTTTCTCGAACAAAATATTTAAGTCTATACACTAGAATAAATTTGGAAGCACGTTAAAAACTTAACATCCCTTACGAATAACAAAATTATACCACATGGCTGATCTTCTACGAACAATATCAACAATAATGTGGCGGCTAAAATTGCTGAAAGTTATATTTTACACCTATTGTGCACTAATTTATAGACAACGATTTTTTAAAGGTCATAGTTATAGTCTCTCGCTATCCAAATTTCCTTTTTAATGCAATAGTTCCCGATATCGGAAAAGATAGCGTGACGGTCTATAAAAACGGGTCCAACATCCACCGCTAATTCTCGTAGGGTCAGGAAAACGAATCAGTGTCGCGGACCGCCGTTTATCATCGAAAATTATCGCTAGATTATCTCCGAGATTAACTCTTTAGGCATTTAGAAAACGATTCCTAAAGCTATTCGCCCTTATCCTATTCTCTTTCGCAAAAGACGGAGGAAATTACTCTGGCCGAGAACGAATAGCTTCCGACTCCACGACTAATACGATAATTCTCTTCTGCTAATCTATTAGTTTAACGAAGGAATTAAAGGAATAATAGAACTCCGCTTTCCATGTTGCCACGCAAAAAAATCATTGACGGTCATATTGTAGCGACCTTGAATATACGTAAAATGTTCTTGATTGATGACTTCCTGGTTTTAATTGTATGTTAGTGATTTCCTACTCATTATTATAATGCGTCTATAAAAAAACTCTAATCAGGGTAATAATTTTATATGTTTTTCAAAGATTAAATATTTTAATTTAGATTAATTTATGGATTTGTATGTCTGATTTTGAGATTAATCTGCATGTTTCATGTATCGAATAATAATAACTTTTGCTTCACAGTATTTTCCCATAAATAAGAAGGCTACAGTTTGGTTTTACATATGCATACGTACTTATTATTATGAAAACATTGTTCTCTAAATAGCCTAAAACATAAGCTATGGTATATTATTTTTAAGAAGATTTCAAGTGATAGAAGAATAATATCTAATTAATTATGATTTGAACAATAAAATATATTGAAAGGCTAAAGGAAAGTTCACAATTAGAAATCGTAATCGATAGATATAAAATCACGAGAAATTATCCTAAGTTTTCATGTCGTATTACGTTATGTCTAAATATTTACATCATAATTACTATCATGCATATGAAATGCATTTATACACTTCAGGTCTTATAAAATTAGCGTATTATATAGTAAAGTTTACGTCAGCAAAATTATTAGCAATAACTACGTAAAATATATAACTTCACAACGTTTAATCCATCCTGTTTTGTTATTCATCCTCTCTGCTTTCAACTAGCTCTCTAGAAACGAGAAATTATCGACGAGAGCACCAGGAAAGCAATCATCTGAAAGCATCTACATCTAATTTGGGCTAAATCGGAGGAAAACAGCGGTGAATAATGTATTTGCCTTCATTAAATCTTTATTTCACTCGTTGAAAAATGTAATGTAGGTCATAAGTTCTCCCTTCCGTCACATCTTGGCTTCTTCAACATGTATCCGGTCTTCCACTTTAGCCCTGAGCTTAAGAGCTCTCCTCAGGGACCGTTGGCTGTTCGCAAGAGTGCCGGAAGATGCCAGCACAGATGACCTCGCCTTTAAACTTACAAGGGTCACCGTAAAATTGAAGGATATTAAACGGAATGTTACGCGATCCCAGGTTTTACTATACCGTTGTCTCGACACTCGCGTATAAAAGAAATAGACGTTTTGTTTGACGGTTGTTTGTCTCGTTGATCTGTTAAGATGCAAAGGGAATGATGATTGAAATATTAAAAGGAAGGCTTATTGGCTTCCTTTGAGAATAGTCTCCTTGAGGGAAGAAAAATAGCCGAGGGAAACAAAAATAAAGAAGTTGAGCGAAAAAAATTGATTCCGGTAAAAGGGAACATCCTTGAAAACTATATGAACATAAGACATTTCTTTTCTTCCATTATGTTTCCGAGCAATGAATTGCATTAAGCATTCATTCTAACATCCAAATTGGCCCTATAAAAGATTCATTCTCAGCGAGTATAGAAGGAGAACGATGCTGAATCGATTTCGAAAAACGTCAACAAAGCGTATCCATGATCACCGTCGTACAAATTGGGTCAATAAGCAACGACACTCAATTTTTCCAGAGACGAGCGTCGCAAATTGGGAGACGTATTCTTCCGAAAATAATCCCGAATTCCCGTCAATTTAGCTCCCGTGCAAGAAATCGGATTTGCGCCCTCCAGCGCTGCTTCAAAAACGTTCATCGCCAACTGAAATGACAATGAATAAGAAGCTTTTCGCGGAGCGATTCTCATTATAAATTTCCGATGTCGGCGCAGTCGGAAGAGATGCATCGTTGCTAAGGAAACCCCCCTTGAGGAATTCGTCGCGGAATAAAAAATAACGCTTCCGCCTTAATACGCCGCGTGCATCGTGAGAAATATATATACGGCTTGAGTGAGAGAGAGAACCTATTCGGACGGGGGATAATTCCGTCGCGCATTTATCCTTAATGCATCCGAACCTTTTTCGGTCGTCAAAGTCGAGACGAGGCTAACGAGAACTCGAATGCATTACTACGGCGAAGATGATTCAGAAATCGCTCCCTCTTACGTAGAAAAATGAAGAGAGAAGGGATATGCAAAACAGAAGAGCGCAGAAACTCAAGGCAACTCTATGAGAAATATATCAGTCTCGATTCCATAAATCTCGTAAGGAGAGAAGGGGCGGTTTAAGGAACGGGGAAAAGGAAGAAAGAAACCCTGTGAGGACTCACTTCGTACTCTTGGGCGTTTTTTTACGTAAAAATAAATCCGCTCGTATCCATTAATATTCCAGTCATATTTATTACTTATTTTCGTGCGAAAAGGAAGAGGGGAGAACAAGGTGAGCAGGAAACTTGGGCATGGTAACGAACGCAGCAAAAGTGATATATATAAAGAAGAACTAGCATAGATTGACGAATTGGATGGCTATACGAATACGAAACACGATGTGGTGACAACAAATAGAGCGAGCCTTCCGCGATCGCTGTTGATATAATGCGGGAATGAGCAGATAATGTTGCACGAGTGCTTTTGTTTCGATTTTGTTCCGAAGCGTTCGTTTGTTTTAATCCGGTTTAATTCGTATCGAGAGAAAGAACGACCGGTGGGAAAAGTTATTACGGAATGGAATGGATCTTGGCAGTATTTTATTACGAAGCCTTACGCATTCTCCGGAGCACCGACGTTGTTTTTCCGTGCGATTTATTCCGACGTTATTGTCACAGGGCTTCCGTTCATCAACGTTCAACTTTGTGAGAGCGTTCCCATGGTAATCAACTGCCGTCTAATCCGACTTGCACTTAACCCTTTTAGAAGCGATTGTGTTTAGATGCGAAGTCGGAGGTTTTAAAAAGGACGTTTGGGTAAAAGAGTGATTCCGAGGGAAAAATGAGGCTGGTAATTCTTCTGATGGTTAAAAAGAGAGCATAATCATTTACGAACGTTAATAGGTAGGACATATAAAGTGTTTCTTTTCTCAATGGTACTTCATAAGGTTCTAAGTCTACCGAAAGGTAACGGGAAGTTAAGATTTGTAATTCGATTTAGATACATCAATAGACTTTTCGATTGCATTGGATTCATGACTCGTGGAAATAGTAAATGTCGTATTCTTTAAAGTAATCAAAAGAGTTAGAAATCTACTAAATTCTTTAAGGTGCATTCATCTCGTGTAATAACTAAGGGTAAATTAATTGAAATTCATTCCAAACGCTTTAATCTACGACCATAGGAGGTTGCTTTAAACAATTAGATAATATTTAACGGAATTAAAAGAGATATTAAGAATACAATTCCTACGAAGTTCGCAAGTTCATTTGTATATGAAAATGAGCTGCTCTGTTATTAGGCTTCTTCAACCTCAAGTAATTATTAACTGTTTTATTCTCTTGACGGAAATGATACATATTAATCTCAAAGGAAATATTTTAAACACAAATTTTGAGCTTTAAATTTCCGTAAAAATTTTATTTGGTTGTATTTTTGCTAATTTATATCCATAGAAGTTTGTCATTTCGTAAATAATTTTTAAGTTTTAGATACTTTTTGTTCGCATACAAGATTTCCTTAATCTTAGTTTCTTCTTTTCTCCTTCTAATGTACAATGTTATAACTCTATACGCTCTTTAAGTTCTGATTTTTCAAAACAATTTCCTAATCGTTAATTATGAATGGTGAAACTTCAAAATTCAAGTTCCACAATGTAGATAAGATATTCTAAATAATCAGCAAACTGTATCATCTTCAGAATACTCAAATAACTCTCAAAAGGATATATAAGGACTGCAAAACTTAATCTTATATGCATAATTAAGACTTCGTTTATAGCTTGTTTTTCTTTAAAGTTTCGTATTTTATTATTATGATAAAATTATGTCATTAATTTAAAGATAATGGAATTCTTACTTTCGCGTGATTCGGTAAATACAAGGAGGAGGCGATAGTAAATTGTTCGACATTTTCACCATAATATATCCTGCAAATTCAACCTAGGATCTTAAATAGTTTAAAAAGACATAGTATAATAACGAAAGGATATATTGTCATTAGAAGAACCAGGGAAATCGATTAGTTCTAAGGTTCCCGGCCCATTCTTTCTCATTCCTCATAAATTCACTAAAGATAACTCAAAGTTAACTGATATGCACGATAAGTTGTAAGCTTTTCATAAACAAAGACCATTGAGCACAAATCTATTCACTCAAAACGAGAACCGGAATTTCCACATTATTTAACATCCAAGTCCTTAAAAGCGATTCAGATACCAAACACGACATTACTTCTCACTTCCTTCGAATCAACAATCCCTATCTGCAGTGGCCAACCCGCACGAATCGGTTTCAATTCCTACCGCTCTGTTAATAGAACGAAATATAGCGTGAAAACCGAGATAGCGACCCCTTGCTACTAGAAGTCTGCACGGTCCATCAATCACGACGGGCACAGCCGCCGCAGCCGAAATATTGAAACGATCCTCCCATCGGACAGAAATAGTCCATTTCGCGACCAAAGCAACGAATAGGAAATCAGTTTAACTCACCTTTCTCGGCGACGGAGGTGACGGCTATGAGATGGACAAGGAGGGCGACGCCCAAAAGGGACAGAGCCCTCGTAGCGGCACGTTGAACCATGGCTCCTCCAGCCGCCGACGGCCACGACGCCTCCCCGCGCCTATGCGACGAGACGCCAATCCTGGGCTGGTGTGGCCCCAGATACATCGGATGGATGCACAGGTTATGGAGAAGCGAAGAAGGCTCAGTCCGACCGTATCGTCTGTGCCTTCTTCTTCCTCTTTTGGTCACTATACAAATACAACGACTGTTTCGATCTTAAGGGTGTATATAACTCACTAGCAGTCGGGTCGTTTACAAAATCACACACGAAGGTATCCAAAATCCCGCGAACTTCTCACGAAATAGAATCCAGGTAAAGAAAGTCACTCTCACTCCTCGTTAAGGGAATAATCGCCACGAAAAGCGGAAAATGAAGGGAGAAAATCTCTTCAGCTGTCGTCACGCCAAACGGTAATCACCACTGTAGAGGGAGACACTGAAATCCCTAGCGGTCCTCGAGAATAAGCCTTTATCCGACACGAATCTTCCTCGCAAAGAGTAATGGCCCCCTAGGATACGGACGTTTGTATCGGGGTAGGGATCGGAACAACCATCGGTAAAAAAAGCACTTTTTTTCCAGTTCACTTCCTCCGTTAAGAGGGGGAGATATATAATTTTCTCTTTGTATCCCCTATCTCACAAAACACGACATTGGATCGGGAATGCCTCCACTTTCTGTTTTCAATTACCGTCGAGGAATCGTTCGTTACGGAAGACCTTTTGAAGAGGGGGGTTTTTATCAAGACGTATCGCGGAAATCTTGTTTTTTCCACCGAACGGAGACGTCGCGGGATTGGGGAACTACGCCTCCAACATAAGGTAGCCGCTCTCCTCCTCGATTTTTTGATTCGGGTCCAAAAGAAGGATCTCCGTGTCACTTGCTCCTCCCACCTGACGTCTCTACATTTTTATCCCACACGCACTCTCGGGACTATCCTCCTGCTTTCGCCCACACAAGCACTCTTTATCACTCCCTCTTTTTCACTTTCTTCTCTCGGGAAACACGCCCTTCCACTCCTTGTCTCTCTCCGCCTCGGCTACTCCGCGCCCCACCATCCCATAATAACCCGCGTTTCCGGCAGTCCACGCCGAGATGAAAGAGTCTTCTTTTTTAATGGTCGTGTATATATATATATATATATATGTCCCCTCTCGCGGTGTTAGAAAAAAAATTGAAGAGCGGAGATGCGAAATGCGAAGTTACGAAATGAAGAGAGGGATGAGGAAACGTAGAAAGGTTTCTGGGCGATAAACTCGGGAGAACCTCGGAAGTTGGAAAGGTAGATGTTGCGCGGGAAGAATTCGTGAGTCGTACGTAGCCTCACGGGAATTCCGCGGTCGGTGAAGTTCCTGTTTTATTGCGGTCCTAGCTAAAGAGGAGCCACAAGCAATAAAAAGTTGTCGAGGAAAGATGGGTCGCAGCTTTATTCCCACGCGGTCCCGAGATATTGCGGCTTTTCGCGAACCGGTTTTGGCACGCGTCCCGCGGTTCGAAAATTGCGAGCGAGAAAAAGGACGGGAAAAAAGGGGTAAACAAGGGGAAATGCGGAATAAACTAGAGTCGGATGTGGGTGAGGGAGGGAATGATAACTGGCTCGGACAGCTGCCGCTGTTTTCTGGCTCGCTCCCACTAGTTCGGGCGGAGACCCCGTTTCACTCTCCGGGGAGAAGATGAGTCGCCGGTCGAGGTCACCTTTCGCGGGTCTCAGCCGACAGTCCTTATTGGCACCGAAGGTTCGGAGGACGTTATCTTCAACTCCGCTAACCTCTCGATTTCCGACGGTAAATCCTTATCCATTTCGGACCACTTTACGATCACTCCGAAGTCTAGGGAAACAACACAACCACAAGTCCACTAGCGAAGGTAACCGAAAGGAAACGAACCACTCCGGGAGGATATCAGCAGTTCATTTTTTCTTCTTCACGAACTTTGTTTTCGCGTATCCTTCATCGGGAACTTCTCCGACGCGATGTTGTTCACACTTTGGATATTTCGCGAATGCTTCCGAGGAGAGAATGGCAGGACGCTAAAGAAGAACCCACGCATGCGTAGTGCACGCGGACATTGCCGTGTCTTTAAGGGTAATTGTCAAGTCTGCGTTATTGATGTCGGTGTGTGTCGTCTACGCTCGGACTCGTATACGTGTCACCACAAATTCTCGTTGTTCCTCCGGGTACTTGACGCCACCTTCCGTGATCAACTCCGTTACCCTTCCTTCTCTTACAGTCCTTGAAGAAATCCCCTCATTGGCTCTTCGCGGAGTTAAATTATTTACTACGTTAATAGGACTCGAGACAAATGGCCACTCCGCTCGCGAAAGAATTCGAGTCGAATTGAAACGTTATGGGATGAAGAATTCAAAAACCACGAAGGAGAATTCACACCGCCGCTGGAAGCTCGAACAATATCGACCGCGGAGAGGAAGGCCTTTTCTTATTTTTTTTTTCGAAGACGTGGAAGGTCGATGTTTCGAGGGAAACTAGCCTTTTTGTCTTCGTAATTATTTCAAAGGGAATTTCTACCTTTTTTCGTTGGGATAGTCGAATTCGCGCTGGAGCACGGAAGGACAATCGCGTGGATCTTGATACGTGGGGATAGTCGAAACAAAAAGGCACGCACGCCGAAGCTTAAAAACCGACACTCTCGGCTATAATGTTGACAAATGACTCGCGTGACGATGCACGCAAAGACTCTGGGTAGGTCGCAGCTATCTATCAGATCCGACGGCGGTCGAATTTTATGGCAGCGATTTCCATCAATCGAGATATATACACAGAGAGCTTCCTCGATCCCAACACCGCGCGGCGGTTTCCGGTAACACTTTACGGAGATCACAAACAGCGGTGGGTTTAGATCTGTATCCTCTGGAGCACCGAATCCCAGTCGAATACAGGATGCGGGTTTGCGTGGAAAGATTCCTCCAGCGAGACCCTCTCTCGAGAGATACACAATTTCCGTTTCTTTTACGTTCCTCTGAAGTGGAGGATGTTCTTCATTTTGTTATTGTCGTAGGATGGCTCTGGTGGAGGGGCAGAGATGGGCGGTTGAATCACATCTGCCTCTCATCCATCAACCGCAAAGATTTCTGGGGGATATTCCAAATGTGACGGGGGACCTGTTTCTGTCTTTCCGCGGACGGGGGAAAAATGTAAGCCGACACACCCACGCTACTTCTATCTTCACACGGCCACCGGCTCTTTTATCCCGCGACGTAATTATACCTGATACAACACGTCCCGAAAAAGCGTTTATCTCCACTTCCCTTAGATCCCCGTGCACAGATCTACACTGACGGGATTTAACGTCTGTGCGAGGGCGCTGTCGTGGCCAACGACGTAATGCGAGGACGGCCAACAGTGAGAGGGACTTCCTATATTCCCGACGA
Organism: Pantala flavescens; assembly: GCA_020796165.1. NCBI lineage: Eukaryota > Metazoa > Arthropoda > Insecta > Odonata > Libellulidae > Pantala > Pantala flavescens. The sequence goes on along the minus strand of CM036879.1, from coordinate 12,459,541 downwards.
AAGGAAACGAAGTGATTTTTCCACGCGTTCTTTCGCTGTCCGTGCGGGAAAGGGAGATGTGCCACTCATAAACACTCCGCGGACGCGTACGTCAACGACGGATCCGCGCGAGGAACAAAGCGATCCTCGTTTCCTTTTCCAGTCGCCTCTATACGATAGCACTCGGATGAATCCCTTTTATCGCACAGTCAGACATTCCCGCACAAACGATATCTTTTGTCGTTTGGGAAAATCCGAATATCCTCTTTTATTGCCTTTTTAAAATCCCTATGATTTTTCCGCTCCCCTTTTATTTCTCGCACTGCCTATCCAGAAGGGCTCCACCGTGGTTTCCGCAGGGGGATCACTTTATAGAACCGTATTTTTTTTTTCGCTCGCACAGTCAATCCTCATCCGCAAATTCTTTCCTCTTATTTAGTCTTCTTCCTTTCCTTGGCAGATCCACAAAACTTTCGATAAAATAAGAACTATTTCGCTCTCGAATTCCTTATGGTAAAGGGCAACTTTTACACGGTTGGACACAAGGTCGAATCGGGGGGTACACCACAAAAGCAGAGATTTTCACAAACTTTCTTGAGGAGCGGCCAGATAAAACTGCCGGAAAGCGATTTGGTTGATTCCGCAGGACTGCGAAAGTGCGAGGGTCGTTAAAAATACATCGATCACCCTCAATCGAAAGGTTTAGGAGATTTTTTTCACTCCCGTTAACCCGAAAAAAAGAAAAACTTGTGGTCCTCACGCGAACGCACTCAAATTCACGATCTCGAACAAAAAAAAGCACTCGGGATGGAAGTATTTTCCTCCGGCCTCGATGTGGAAGCAAACGGTGTCCTCAGTCGGTACTCCCGCCTCCGGAACCCATCCTCGCTGATGATATCCCCTCACAAACAAAGGACAACGAGGTTAATCGAGGCGAAGCTCAACTCCTTGCCCTTTAGCGCCGATACGACGGAGTTATCAGACCGTCGTCTTCATAATGAGGGACAAAGAGAAGGAACTCCGGAAGGTCAGATGGGAGCGGAAGGGTGTTCTGTCTATCGGGTCACACCACCACCACCGCCTTCCTCAAAGCCTTTTTTGAGGAAGGATAGGGAATTTTTTAAAAGTGTCTCAAAGAGGGAGGAAACACCTATAAGGGGGGGAGGCTCTCGACAAGACACTCGTCGGCGTCGACTTAGCAATTAGCACTCCCGTTTTAGTACATCCTCCGCACGGGGTTCTTTTGCTTCTAAAGGGGTTGTTGTCGCCCACTTTTGCCGCACTCCTTCGCCACAGCGTATCGTATATAGAGATCGCGTTTGCCGGCTTATGTGTGGTAACGGCGTGCGACGCGCACCGCCGCTGAGAACGGACTGAGAGACGTAGGGTCCCGGCGGCGGAGGGGAAGAGGGGGGCGGGTCGAAGGGGGGATGGGGCCGTGGTCTCTCTCTCTCTCTACGTAAGTGGAAGTGACGAGCCTCTCTCTCTCTTATCACTTCCACGAAAATATTCCGCGTTACGCCGCGCTACTGTCTCCATGCGAAGTCTCTTTCCGCGGATACGTTTTTCATTTTTTTTTCTTTTTTCGTCACTCGGACTTCGGATTCAATCCGATCGAAGGAGGCCATCGAAGGCTCTTCCTGGTTTTTATTTTAATGCACACGCCTCTCGGGGATTAAGCACCCGCGGGATTTCCCCGTATTTATTCTCGTAATTTTTGAGATTTAATTTCTCTCTCTCGCCCCCCCCCTTCTTTGCCACGGAGATGCGACTGCGCGGTCATTGTTCCCCCGAAGTGCCCTCAGGATACGAAGAGAGATTCTGAAAAGTTAGTGTCTGACAGATGAATGTTAATCGGGACAGAAATGTGTTACGTTGCACTGAATTTTATGTTAATGATTATAATGGAAATTGAATCAAATGTGACTTTTAATATTGTTGTGAATACGTAATAAATATATCTATATCGATTGGTAGAAATTAGCGATTTTCAGGGTTGAATTTACGTTGTTTTATTGTTGAATATTTTGCAACATTATTTGTTTACGATAACCTTAGCTTTTATCTTATTGATTTATTAACATTTACATACGTATAGCATTAAAGACTTTAGAATATGCTCTATTGCCTAATACGCCTAAAATATCTTTTTTGTTTTGTAATTTATGCTTAAATTATCATGATTTATTTGATTTCTAAACTTGTGTATTCTGTATTAATACTGTAAATTTGACAAATGTTTTAGTGCTTGTTTTTGTTTTGTGTTTACCCATATCGTAATTATTTACGTATTATTTTTAGGTGAGGGAAATATTCCGTCAATTTCTTTAAATATCACCGGAACATCGTTCTATTTGTAAGATTACTTAAATAAATAACTAAATTGCATAATATATTAAAATCAATAACGATATTTGGTAGCGATTTTGATACGATTAAAATCCAAATTTAACAAATATATCTATATTAACAATATCATATTATAACGCAACATATATTTACAAGTCTCAATACATTTGCGAGCATAGTGTAACTATTCCTTTGGCGTGTCTATTATTATAACTCCATTCATGAGTCATCTGGACTCGATCGTGCGTAAGGCGTAACCTTAGAGACTGACCCACTCTTTTTCAGAGCATACGGAAAAGAAGGGACGCGCATTCTAGTAAAAATATAATAGCGATTCACGCTGAACGGACCTGATTCAAAGGCGAATCATAACATTATGTCCATAATCAAGGAGGCATTGAGAGAGGGGGGACCAGTCCAACTGAGGGGACCCGAATTAAGTGTAAATTGGAGCAGAATTGGCCCAGAAGGTCCTACAGAATGGTCGATCCAGATTTCCTGCTTAATGCCCAAAGGCCCTTCATAATAAACGCCTGCTCTCGCTACATTAATACAGTTGCAAATTTAATCTAAGCAGATTATTTACCTTGCCAACGAATCCATTAGAATCGGTAATCAGATGAACTTCCGTGGGCTATTCAATATGGATTTCGAATAAGACTTTCTCATAATTTTAGATCGAAAGTTTATAAGAGGAAATGAACGCTGGAGTTCTTAAAGATTGTAAATTAAAGCGGAGCGGAAACATTCTTCATTCAATATTCAAACAAGTCTTCTTATATTTTAATAAGTAATTAAATGAGAATTAAAATCATATAGTTCAAACATCAATTCTTCAAATATTTAATATACATGTAGAGGGGAAATTTTCAAACTCTCTTCAAAGTTTCCTCCCTTTTTATTTAAACAAAATGGAGCTGTTTAAACATTAACATTTACGTAAAAAGAATTATCCCTTCCCCTTTGCTCCAATGAATATTTAGTAGTATTTCCTTCTACGCATTATGGAGATTTGCATAACTAAAGCCATAGAGAGCTTAACTCATAATGGATGAACTCCAAGTGTTTACTCTAAACCGTAGTAGTACTCCGCAACGTGTTTTTCTATTTTCAACGATTCACGTTATAATAACAAAAGAGATTTCTCTCTCCGGATAGCAGGTGAAAGTTTAGTTTACCAACTCTAAACTTGACATTTAACGAAGATCGGAAATTGATATTCGAATTCGACGGAAATTCTCTGACTTGAGAAAGCAACGGATAACGAGCGTTTTATTGAAATGTTTGAACTTTATTATTCGGTTGGTGTAATCTTACGCTCCATTAGTTTCCATCTTAAAAATATATCCCTCACTCTTGAGAATATGAATGAACGCATGGAGGTTTGGCGCGAAGGGCTTTTACCTCAAGGGGATATTTATGAATAGGAACTCATGGTAAACAAGAGTCAACTTTCCTTATGCTAATACGAATCTCTGAATAATGAATTTAGAAGTTCCTTCATTCTATTCATATTCATTCCACTATTTACACCAACTTTAAATATTTTCCCTTTCTAAATTTTCGTTCCCTTATAGATAATTGTTATCTATTAACTTAAGTTATGATAACTTTATTTAATATATTCGGTAAATTATGTTTAATTAGCGCCTCTGCTAATGCCTATTGATGTTACATGCCATCTTTTATAATATCTATAATCGTTGTCTAAGATACCTTCATAATCTAAATCGATTAATTCTATTATATAAAATATTAAAATCCAATTTTCTGGTGACCAATTGCTAAAAACTGATTTGTCTATGCAATACCTCACGTCTTTCCAGTACTATAATAATGATAAAGTAGTAGACAAAGTATAAAATGCTTCTGTATCAGTGTCCCTATCTAATCCTTGAGGAAGTTTCCAACCACTTAACATTCATCAGGTCCGATTTTCCTCCTCCGAAAGATCCAACTTCCTCCTAACTTATCAACCCACGTTCACCTTATTATCGTTCTTTTAAATTTATCTCCAATCAGATCATTTATAACTTCCCTAAGCTAACCTCTCTGCCTATCCAACTAATTGCTTCTGCTTATTTCATTTTTCTTTGATCGCCTGTTAACTTCCTGTTATCATATGGCATTTTCATTGTTATGATTCGTCTTAACTGTTTAAGTTTTCCTGTTTTCGATCTCAACATCAATCAATCAACTTTCCTGTTTGTATTATGCCAATGATTGATTTAAGAACTAAACTTCCTAATGATGGAAGTTTTGTCTCAAATATATTCAATATCCTGTTTCTTATTGATGGATATCATATTCATAGATAGTACGAATATTAGACAATAGATTAATGTATTTGTAGCGATCCGTAAATTTGATTAGAATACATGAAACTGGAGCTATCAAATGTGTTAAGGCTTTCCGAATTGAAATCAGCAACTTAACACTTAGTAATATCCGAAATAAAACGTCTCTCATGCAAATACTGTTGATTTATTTATGATATCTATTCAAATGAAATAATTTGACAAGCTCAAAACATGAGTTAAGTAATGTGGAAAACAATTTAGCTATCTCTTTTCTTATGAAATCCAAAATGCATGTAGCTCACCATATGAATAGTAAAGCTCCTGAATTAGGTCTATAGAAGTCTGCGGAAAATTTGATTAAAGGAATATGCGATGGTAAACATGATGAACAGAGTTGCTTGCATCCGTCTGCTTAGAGCGCTATTTGCCCTTGAGTCTATGTATTCCGATAATGACTTAGTGCACCGCGGAAACTTATTTTCAAAAGAACAAAATGAACGTGAATAAGTTACTTATTTCGATGTCTGCTACAAATATGAAATCATTAGAATATAATTTATGTAGAAAATATTTTTTATATATTATGTTTTGCGTAAATATTAACATAAATTTTATATTTGTTCACATATCACTGCAAATTTAAGTATAAGTTACGAAAAATCTTGTTTAGCAACAGTCGATTTTAATTTGCATTAAGCATTTTGAGAGTGTTTTTCACAGTAACAAATCTTTAAATTCCATATCTGTTTAACCAATCCAAAACGTTTGGTAGCTTCTATTCGGCTATATCATATTAATTCTAAACTTTTTGTTTTACCACTGGAAGAGTAATACGTATCAATAACATCATATTATACGAATCAAAATATCTAATTATAATCGTATTCCATGATCTAGAAGATTTTATTCATAACTTATATCATCCATCTCATTTTCTGAATAACAATCCCATTTCTGCAAGAAAGATTTATAATTGTTTCTCATCCCTCATTATTGCACTACAAAAGATACGTTTAGTTCGAATAAATTTGTTTATTTCTCTGCTATAATAAATCAATTTTTATTCTGATTCTATAATAGAATAATATAAATCATCAAGTTCTTTTCCGTTCGGAAGTTTACCATCGACGATGGTTAGGTAATAATGACGGATTTCAAAATAATACGAACGGAGAATAATAAATGTCACGTACCCATTTGCGACAGAATCCGGCTTAAATCTACGACTCGGAACGAAATCAAATTTCCAAAACTACTTGAATTCGCCTCCTCTTCTTAAAATTCGGCCGAATTCACCCTCAAAATAACGTAATTAGTCGCAGTTGAAATAAAGGAAAACAAGAAGAAAGAAAACTCGAAAGTAACTTCGATAGTAAATTCAATATTTTCTCTCCAAATTCCATAGCGAGAGAGACGAAGTCATCGGGAAATTTTTTTTTTCGATTTGGACCAAGGCCTTCACTGTTTTCACATCGACGACGTCGAATTGAAATTCATTTGGCGAAAAATATCGAACGAAAGAAATGCATTCGCTTTTCAATTTCGCCTCAATTATTATTTTTATGCCTTTTTACGGAATCCGTTTATCTTGCCATCCACTTAATCTTCTTCAAATATTTGACACTCGATTGTCATTCCCTCCTCCCACACTCCTTTTTGCTCCTCTTGTTACTCATTCCACTCCTCACCCTTTCTCCTTTTGTCTTAGCGCAAGATTCTCATTTGTTCTCCTTTGTCTTCCTTCTCTTCCCCACACACACTCTGAATCCTTCCTCTCATTGTTTCATTCTCTTTCCATTCACACGCCCCTCGCAGAACAATTGCTCGTATCCTCCTCTTTCCTGCACATTTGTCTCTAACGTGCTCTAATTCCCACTTAATTTCCACAAAAAGCATCTCTTTTTTTTATCATCCCTTTTATACCCCTGGCGGTGTATCGTCTCAAGCCGGGAGGGTGGACTATTCTTCTTTGAATTTACATTTCTTCCGGAAATAGATACGGGAGTGAGAGGTACTATGTAGCCTTTGGTCATTTCCGCCCTTCACTACTGAGCGGTCTTCAGATGAACGTAAATATGAGGAACTTTTTTTGTTTCTTACTTTTTCTTTTTCCTCTGAATCGAAATGGAAAGTGCTCTCCTTCTTCAGTTTGCTTAACGAACGAATTTCTTTCAGGCGTGTTATTTTACTATATCGAGAGAAAACCGTTGTTCGTGCTGTAGATTTTCTTTCAGCTAATTCTACTCCATCAGGCGAATACCAAACCCTATTCTCGTCTCTTATTGAGTCTCTTTGTAATTATCCTGAGGATTATTTTTACAATCATATACTCTTCAGACAAAACATCATTAAAAGATAAATCTTTCTCACGTTTCTGCAATCCGTAACGAGGATATTATAAAATATAAAATCTAGTAGATATTATAAGTTTCACAGAGGAAGGCGTTGTTTTATGGATGGAGATGGAGTACCTCAAAAATACGCAAGAATTTGATGGGTTCGTACTTTTTCCATAGATTTTTTTTGTTGCCGTAATTGTACTGGGAATAAATTTCACAGAGGAAGGCGTTGCTTTGTGAAAAATCTGTGGAAAAAGTACGATCTCATGTAATTCTTATGTTTTTGAGATATTATAAGATATAAAATCCATGTTAATACAGCTAGCAAATTCTGTATCTCATTATAAATCCATCATAATTATTTTGCATTTTTTAATTTTCTACTCCTATGATTAAGTTACGAAAATAATTCATTATCTGTAATTTTTCGATCCTATTCCCTTCAATCTTGTATCTATTTCTGAAGATTGAAATATATTTTGTCATCTTTCAAGATTATCATCGTATCTTTGAACTGTTTTCATAGGAATGGTCGAATGAGGAAACTCTTGTCCAAAAGAGGAAATAAGGGATTCATAATATAAATTATACATAAAATGATTTTTATTTCCTTGTCAGTTGGTCCAGTTGCTAAGAACTTCTCGGATATATTAAGTAGAAGCTTAAACAATGAATTATTTTTGTTTTCGATTATTGCCCGTTTTCCTTTTACTATACTTAGTATAGTCAAATATGATCTTCTTATTAGTAATATATCACAGCTTATTTTCATACATCCTAGTAAAACTCTCTGATCACATAATTTCTCGATAAAGTATTCCTTTGTGGTCTAAAATAAAGCTAAAAAGTTCAATTCTATTTAGAGTTACACGCAAAGCTCGTTCAATATATGAAACCTAGGATCGTATCTTAACATGCTGACAATCACGATTTTTTTCTCTCTTGCGAGTTATATTCAGAGATAATGTTTTTAATGGTGAAGTTTCAGCCGTTTTATATTCCGAGGAGAGTATCACATTCAAAATTTCTCTTGAGTGCAATTCCTTGTTTTTTCGCAGAAAATACGGCTTTTATGTAGCGCCGTGAGAATATTCATCATGAAGAGATTTTCCTCTTTAGAAGCCCGCAACAGATCATTTGTCTACATTAGGCTCTGATTGACTATCATCGTACCGTTAAAAATTCTATCTAAGCCCTTGTTTGGCATTAATGTATTCACTATGCCTTTCTCCATCTTAAGATTCCAGCACTGCCAAAGTGTGTACAGTATATTTATACGTGTGGGTATATTTATAGCATAGTATACTCTATTATGATACTTGGAAGAAAGGAATTTTTAGTCTCAATATCTCCCAAAATAAGGTTGACTTCGAATCGATCTTTATATTGCAATCATTCTCATTTAAATATGCCAATAAAAGCATCAAGACTTAAATTTTAGCAGAATTAAAAAGTAAACTTATAGGTGGATACGGGCTTGGAAAAATATTCTCATAATTTTGATAATAAGATCTATTCTTCAGTGTCTGTTCTAGACTGAAAAATATAACGGTTAAGGACAGGTCTGAAAGGAGTAGAATAAGCGAGAGTTTTATGTAACAAGAGAAAGTCATGCCTTATATTTGCTCTTGAAAGAAGGAAAATAAGCCTTTTTCAAGACAACGAGCATTCGAACAACATTTTCAGGGAAGTACCTCTGGCAATGAAGCGGATATATGGGTCGATCTGGAATCCACATGCGCTGAAATTTAATTTTCCCATTGAATCATAGGTCGTTCCGTAAAAGGAACTAAAAAGGAAAGAGAATAGTTTACTGAAAGATATTCATAATTGTTTAATAAAAAAAGTTTAATCAGTTGAACGAAAAAATGCTTTCTTACTGTTAATTTTATAAAATGGTTCAAATAAAACGGAAATCATCAAATCGACATACAGGTGAGATATGTAGGTTTAGAGGTCAGCAAACTACAACACAAGAACGAATATATATTGTGGTTATACGTATCGTAAACGAAAAACCACAGAGCATATTAATTGAAAAATAAAAAAAAATGGGTCTCGTAACGAAATTAGGTATTACCCTTGAGTACGAATACATTCCGTTTGATGCATAACATGTTCTGAACTTGGATAATTGTGGGTTCGATATCAAGTCCAGGAAAAAATATACAGGGACACATTTTTTTACCCCATAAAAATTGCTGTATCACAATTGTATAATTGTATGAAGATAAAATTATGATGTGAATTTTCAACCTTTCACATTTTTCAAATGCATAGTTCTCGTGCCGTGTCTCCAAATAAGAGAAGTAGAGGTTTTTATAGGTTTGAATTTGACACAAATACAATTTTATTGATATCTAGTAATTTTTAATGAAATATGAAAGATTGATTCACTGAAATATTTATATCTATAGCCCTCTGATCTTACCTTAAAACGGTTCCTTTGGATACAATTCATCAAACAGAATGATAAATCAATATAAATACTGAAATATACTATTACAAAAACGACTTAAAGCTTAAATCAATAATTTTACAGATTGGATCCTCCAGAAAAATCGAGTAATCTGGTAATTCAGTCGATATATTGATTGAATTGATTCATTTCAACCTCTAATTCTTCATATCCGTGTTCCATTTTTCTTCTTTTCATATAAAACACACTTAATTTTTCATTGATTATTAGTGGATTCCTCAAATAATATGACCAAAGGCAATCCCCAATTAAGGCTTTAATTCGGACATTCATTTTAAAACGTAAAGTGGAATGGTTTGGAGATAATTTCCGAAAAAAAAGAAGACTCAAAAATTGAGTGGAATGATGTATTGATTATTGAACATCAAATGCATGAAAATTCATCCACGCCATGCTGGAAACATGTATTTGATGAGTCAGTTCTGCTTTGTCAGTTGACACAAAATTTGTGCCAGAACTGAGTTCACATTCTGAGTTTGCATTTAGCTTTCTTACTTATTACTTAATTGAGCCCCTTACGCAAAGATTGATAGGACTAACATTCTTCTTAGTTTGATAGTACACAGCCTATTCCATTCCTTGTTATTGGAATTAGAGCTTTTTCCGTTATCGAATACCGTGAGTAAATATTTATCATTTTACGGAATGAAATTTTGAAAAGGTTGCACGGGAATTGTGGGGCAATTCTTGTTTGCGTTAAAGTCGCTTGGTTACCTGCGAAAAAAAACATTAACTTTTTCGAGTGATTCCACGTTTGAGGTAGAAAATAGCTGTAAATCGTTTAATCTACGCTTAAATTAAGAATTATAATATTGTATAAATGTCACAGTAAATACTTATGTATAAATAACTAGTATGTTATGTCTGTGTACTTACTTATCATGATATATATCATAATTTATTTTCCATTAAAATATATCAATATATTTCGGTTAACGTGAAATATGAATAATTTTGGAGTAAATTCAAATGTACTATTTCTCTCATAATGCTGCATCAGTGCAAATAAGCATCCTTAAATTACACTTAATATCTTTCAAAGCGTAATATCAATCCTCAGTGTTAAGTTAAATGGTAGTGTTAAAGAAGAATTATTAAACGCATGTACGTATTTGTTCGCAGTTACCTTTGGTACTTAAGAGAGCCGTATCTAAGTTGTTATTTTGTTATTCAATTGGACATATTTAAAATATATATACATTTTTCTTCGAATTTATTTTTAATTGGAACCTTGTTATTTTTAGTACAGAATATATAGATATGATTGTTTTTCTAAAGATGACTTTCTATGCTGCATAACGAACGTTATCTTAGATCAATAAAATTTGAATAAGAGTCGAGTGTTAAAACGGAAACTAAAATATAGAGAAAGGAATAAATCAGTTTCTATAATGTATTAAAATGTTTTTAGATAAGGTCAACTACCGACTGAATAATATAGAGATTGATTTTTAGGGGTGGCAAAAATATTTTCTTTGTTTGGCGCTCGTATGTATAAACATCGATGAACTCATAAAGGTGTGAATATACGAAGATCCAAGAGCTGAAAATATATGTGACCCTTCTATAGTAAACAAACAGAGTTTAATCTAGCGACAAATATTTTGACAACACGCGATATGGGTATTTTTTGACTGTCTTGTATGTTTGCTGAAGGTGAACAAGAAAAATTTAGATCTGTTTACACAAATCGAATAATCCCTTCGCCTAGACTTATTCTAATCGAGTTTTTATAATCTTCAAAAATATTATTAGAATATATAATATCCTATTTCTTCCAGTAAGAAAGAATTTCCAAGGAAATTTTAACGTAAAATTTTGAAAAACATCCGTTTTTCAAGTCAAGTAAATTAGATGTTCTTTATTTCTGTATAAGGAGAACTAATTTATATTTTATTAATTTTGATAATATTTTATTTGAGAAATGTAAACTGAAACCGACCCTCAAGCCTTGCCTCAAGAAACTCATGGCAAAGGTTACCGTATAACTCATATATGAGTAAAGTGAGAAATTTTCTGAAAGTCGGAAAGGTGCCATTTTGAATCGAATTTAGGATCTGCAAAATGCTCCATTTTTGGCTTAATTTTGATATTATAAGATGAAATTATTCAACCTATCACAGTGAATTATTTTAGGATATATATAAAATTTTAGGAAAGAGAAAAACAATGATTTTTTTTCAAAATTCGTTTTTCTTTCAAGCTTAATACAATAATTAATTCGTCATTAATATATCAGTCATTTTTCCGCTCCGAATTTAAACGTTTTTTCAATCTGATCGTCAACAAAACAATCACCTAATTTATGTAATCCCTTTTTAGTTAGATGAGTACTTCAATCGATCTTTATTGAATATTTTAACTTTACTTATAAAATTTAATTTGAATAATGCCTCTCCGTAAGTAGTTGATCTAGATGCAGTGAATATCATCGTTTGTACGAAAAAAACTATAAGTATATCAGGAAGAGATCTGAAACGTTGGAAAAACCGATGATGAATTTCCCCCTTTCAACTAAAAGATAGAGGGAGAACTAATATTACAACTTCCGATAATTTCGAACCTATTTCCACAAACCCCTGGTAACAACGTTGATTAAAACCAGCATAATATTTCTCGCTTTGACTGCTGCCTATTACGAAGAATACATTAAGACATACATAATCGAAACTCTGCTACCACCTGGAAATTTCGGGCGTATCCAACCAACCATAATATATTCCTGGAAGTTTTAATCTCTTTTGTTATGATCGTCATTTGGTTCCAGCATTCTCCATTAATTCCCGACCGCCTTTTCCCATCACTCCATCTTCCTTCGACCTTCCACTCATACACACGCTCAAATTCAATTCCGTGCTCTCTCACGTACATCCATTTACTCTCATTCCCAGAATTCTCTGTTTCCAACTTCTTTCCCGTGTTTTCAACGACTCGAAAATCCCCATTAATCCTTCTCTCTCTCATTAACACTTTCTTCGCCTTCGAAAATGAGATTCCTCTTCACTCATCCCTTCGTTGCATCTCTCTTTCGGAAGAGACGGGTTAATTACTCACAAAGTGCGTGTTCCCAAACCACCCCATAACAAACCCTCTTAATCTCCCATCTGTTTACTCCTTTTCCTATTCTCCGTGCGATGGGGTTGTATCCCGTTTTTGATCCTATTAGAGCCCGAATCAAACTTTCCACTCTCCACTCGGCGTCTGGAACAAAGCGGGCGTCTATAACTGGAGACCCCGGGGTTGCCGTGGAGAGATCGGGAAATAAAAAGTGACGATCGCGACGAAGCGCTTTCTCCCGCTGGATAAAAAAAGCGAAGATGCGAGCAGGGTGACGCCGTACTCCCTCTGCAAGGATTGCAGTTCGTTAGTTCCGATTTTCGAAAAAAAGTCGGTTATTAAAAGGCGTTTTGATTTCATCGCCTTTTCATCAGTCCGTCTCCCATTGAACCGTCTGGAGCGCGATGGCAGGTACTCTCTATTCCTTAATTAAACGTCCGGGACAAAAGGCGTGGTGAGGAATTATTCTGAAGAGTATTGTCCGCTGATTGAGTGAAATAGGAAACGTCTTGAGGCTTTTTTGGTGACGTCCACGTGTGTGCATGTGAACCTGAAGACGGCCCTGGATGAAGGTCTGCCCTGGAAATTGGGCTAGGATTAATTTCTCATTTAAGGAATACTTTTTTTAATTTTCAGATACTTCATTCAGGTCCTTTGTAAAGATGAGGTACATTTTATTATTTTGTCTTTCAAACGCAGTCAGTGTCGTCTGTAGTTGAACAGGAATGCAGCCAGGGGGTAAATTTTCATCAATGACGTCATCTAATACAAGTTTAAATAATTACTAGCATATTCTATAATTGTAGAATATATTTATGTAGAATTAATATTTTGTAGAATATCATTTATTAATAGCGATCCATTATTGTAAATCATAAAGGAGGATTATATACCTTGATATTACGAACCCTCTTATTGACAATGGCTTCTTTTCCAGGTCAGTTATTTCTTTTTTCATTGGGATAGGTTGGATACATTATTAAATGAATAAGGAACGAGCTTCTTATTCTACCTCCTTTCTTCTTAGCTATGCGAAGTATAATATTCAAGAGCAATAAAGGCATGAATTCAAGAATCGGTTTATGGGAAATAAACTGGTTTAATATCCGCACTATATCCACATTAATATAGAACTAACAGAAATAATTCCATATATGTCAAAAGTTGTCTCTTTAATATTCTAAAATTGATAAATTTTTATCTAATTGCAAATAGCCTTCACATTGTTGACGTGTTTGGTTATTGTTTTAATCTCAACAGAGTTTGTTAGTATAAATTTCGATGGGTCATTCATCTCAGATCAAACATCTATCTTCTGTAGCAATCTATATCGAGCATTGAATATGTGTCCTAGGGAACTGCATCTAAATATATTTGGAAACCTAGAAATTTGAGACATGCTCTCAAAATGTCACGAATGACGCTGCGAATTGGCAAGAGATAATTGAGTTTCACATGAAATGGTTCCAGCTTAAATCAAGCCGACTCATTGCTTTTAGTATTGCTTATTAGGAACTATCATTGAGGGGTTGAGTTGATTGAATCAAATTCCTCGAAGCTTGTAATCCTAGAGTTTTGACAGTGAGAGTGAAGTGAAATAATTTTTAACCATAAACATGAAAGAGTTTCCCTAATTCACGGCATTCATTACTTCTCATACAATACCTGTTAGCATGCTCGTAGAACAGTGTAAACGATACAAAGCATTTAAATGCTAAATCATTGGCTTTTATTAAACATTGAATAATAAAGAATCATTTGTTCTGATTAATCCTAATTGAAAATTTCATTCTCTATTAGAGATATTAATTATAACCCCGATTAATTGATTTCAATTGGGTTGATATTTATTTCGTATTTTAACTTCTTCTGCGGTTTAATTTTCAATTGGTCATTATGTTATAGTCTATCAATTGATTCAGCCAAAACAATTTAATTGAAACAATCCCACTACAATTTAGTGACCGCGATATGGCGTTATTAAACTTGATTATTCCATTTAAAATATTTCTGAGTAGATTTACATGAATATGTATGGTTAAGAGAAAAATCAGCCAAAAATGACAAAAACTATCATTATATTATACCCAATAAATGACCGATGAATAAATATTTCTCATACATGCCAAAAAAATTTTGATTGATTATTTCATTTGAAATTAAAACAAAGAAAAGATACAATATTGGGATAAAAATTAAGTGACAGATTTATTTAGGTTTAGCTAATATAGCGTTGGTATATTACAACATTCGCAAAGAATGAATTTCATCTTACCTTGTTAAGAAATTGAGTTAGGTCGGAGTACACTCAAAATATATACAATTTTTAATGGCTTTAACCCATAATATATTCATGGTTGTATTTAAATCTAAAGAATGAAATAATCAAATTCGTATTCCGATGTGCTTTACATCAAATGGTACTTTTTAACATATAACTATAATTTATTCGAAATAAATTCGTCCTTCCCAGTTTTCATCGCGCTAAATTAAAATATTCATCCAGAATATTTAGATAAAATTCAAATAGTGCAATTATTTTCATATCATTATATATGAATTACCAAATGCCAAATATTGCAAAGGTTTTTCGAAATATTTCCAATGAAAATACCCTCTAATTATCAAAAAATAGAGAGTTAATCGTACTGATAATTTCAATGCTCAAAAATGTCCTTCCGAGAGAATCAAAATCTTTGACCACCATAAATCATTAATTCATAAAGCCGCTTTCCGCGACAAAACCGTACCTAAAAAAATTAAAAAACAGTGAACGTAATTGGGAAGGATTAGCAGAATACTCGTAAAAGTAACCGTGATACGGAGCAAATGACATCGGAAAACCGGAATGGAAAAGTTCGCGAACATGGACGCATCGTTCCATCACGATCAAATTTAAAGGGAACTGCAGTTATTACTGCAAGCGAAGGGTTTAGTGATCCTTCTAAGGATTTGCAGCGATTGATATTTCTGGTGATTACCTCCAGACGGAATTTAGCGATGAATCCAAAAGGGAGCCATGAAATGAGACGTTTCTTCAGAATGAGAGCAGGAGACGGTAAATAAATAGTGGACCTAGGACGAGATCTACGGTCGATGTGTCCCGATGACCATTGGAGCATGAAGCGTGATTCATCCACGGCCAATGAGAGCTTTTACTTACCAAGGATTGGAAGTTGAGGATGATTATTGGATCCCGTTTCAATGAGGAAACTGGGGAAATGGACTTGGAGGAAGATATGATGAAAGAAGGGATATAAACCGGAAATCTCTTATCTCCAGAACCATACACAGCACAACGCATCCAATGGATTGGTCACGTGATAAGTCCTAGGAATGGTATACGTGGTGCGTGAGTGGGAGGGTATAAAAACTCATACATATGCCCGTGTGCAGGGGGTGGAACGAAAAAAATAAGAAGCAGATAGAGACCATCAGAACGGTCATAGAGGGAGGATAATAAATGAGGATATAGAAAAGATATATATGTAATTGAGGGCGATCCTATCTCTGGCCTTGACAGTAAACCCTATTAATGTGGTCAAATGCCATACTGAAGGGGATAGATAAAAAAAAGCTTCTTTGGGGAAACTGATTCTGGTCGTATTGTTTCCGAAGGGAATTAAAATTGGGAGCAAAACAATATTTATTATTTTTTGTTACATATTTAGTAACGCATGAACTTTTTTGTTTATTGTCAACAACTTTTTTTTAAATTTTATTCCATGATATAATTTATCATTCTGCAATTAATTTTTCTTGCCTTCGAATGTTTAAAAGAAGGATGAAGATATTTTGGAATATTAAGTCACAGAATAGCAACAATATTTATTAAAAAGTGATGGTTTAAATATTTTATGGAGACTAAGGGTAGAAGTATGCTTTCCTTGCCTAATTAACCATATGAATTTAATGGGTTAGCAAAAATAGTTTACTTTGTTATACTTCATATATAATAATGTATAATTATATCAATTAATATATCAAAATAAAAATCAATCCTCAAATTAAAGATATAATAAATTTATTATTATTTTTTTTTAAACAGGAAAAATTAAAAGTAATTGTTTCGGTATATAATCATAAAACTAAATAGGTTATACAAAATCCGGAAAAAGCACACACATGACATTGTAAAAGATATTCGATAAAAGTCAGTTTGAAGCGCACTTATTAATTCCAGAATCAAATAAAAAAATTAGGAATTTTCAACACAGGGACAAATAGACCTCCAAAGTTTATTTATATACAAGCGTGTCCATTTATTTTTTCGGAACCCACAAGAGTACGGTGACACGGGTTGTATCGCTCTCCGACGCACTGACACACGCGGATAAATCCGTCATATCGCAACCATTCACCAAAACCACCGGACCCACAATGCACCACGCCCTGCGTCACGCCCGCCCCCACTGGCCACCCCTCTCCATAAAACACACTGCAGTGCCATCCCCCGGTACGCACCGAGGCCAGCAACCCCCCCTCCTAAACCAACCCCCAACGGCACGTCATCGCCTATCTGCGATCAGCTCCCGAGCCACTTAAACGTTTAATTCGGCAGACACTATATGGACAGGGACAAATAAATCTTCCTCTAACGCGTTTATTGTGTTAAGAGGATTGCTTCTATCTCTTCGTCGCTATCGATCGTAACTTTAATGGCCCTTCTTTGGCTCGCAACACGCGTTTGAGGGGTGTGATTTTCTCCCCATTCTTTCGTGCGTGCGCTCGACTGGGATTTACGCCTCCTTTTGTATCCGACTCGATGTATGGGCAAAGTTTGAAAAGGAAAGTTTGGCTAAACGAGTTCTGCATCGACTGCTGAAATAACGGGTCTTTGTAAAGCTTTTATCTGACTTAAGTGGCCATTCATCAGGGTGGCGGCATTATTTGTAGCCCGATTTAAAAAATTAGGAGAAATATTAATTGGAGTCGGAAAGCTGCAATGGGAGATGATGTATTCTTCTTTGCGGATTGCACGGTGCCTATTAGACTAATGGGGAAGTTTTTAGTCTATTAGCGTGCGATAATCCGGTATGCGAAAAAGTTACTAGATGTGGCGGGGAAAAGGCAAAAAAGTTTTAATTAAAAATGTACTAATATTTTTCATTTTATTTCCATTTGACTTTTATTATTATTTTAATAATTATATTATATTCTTATTTTCGCTATTTTTAATCATCTCACATTCAGTAATTTAATTATAGTAAAGTTTAAACATTGACAAACATTTTAGCTAAAAGAGATAACTCCCTTTACATTCGAATGAATTTCATCCCATATTATTTCACGAGGGAGAATAATAAAAAAGTGCATATATGCAGCAATTATTATAACATAAAATAATCTATGAAGTAATAATTTTTACAAGCATAAAATATATATATATATATATATATGTATATACCCTTTTAGTATAAACTACACTTTTCTAAATAAAGCTTAAACTATTGTATATTCAGGAAATTTATGTAGATATTTAATTGAAATGGTTTAGAATCAACATTAAAATGTTAAAGAGAATATTTTTTTACAACATTTGATATCTCAAAGTTGCAAATGAAAATATTAATAATGTCCTGATCGAGTTTAATTCTGGAATTCCTTATTAGAAAAAATAATGTCAGTTCAGTTTAATAAATTTGAAGAGAAATAAATAATTCAGCCTATTTACTGTCTTCTCTAATAAAAATAAAAAACTAATACGTTAATGAAAATGACTAATCTTAGTCAAAACGGTGTAATAGATGCGTTGACATATGCTAACACATACCAGAATCACACCGTTTTAATCACGAATGCATATCTGGGGAAGGGATCGTATTTTCATGCCCTTGAACGCCTCGGTTTGAATAGCACCAATTCCATAACTCCACCACCGCCTTCGATTCCTTAATACGGAACACACCCGCCTTCACCGATTAAGACCTCCGCATCCCGCGAGAATTAAAACCGCGAATTCGTCCTCCCGATTCATCCCTATTGTCGAACCGCACCCACCCACACATCAATCCTCCTTCTGCCAAAGACAAATGCCTCGTTATCTTTTCCCTCCGGCACCAATTAAATCCATATGGCACCAATCTAAACTCTTGCATTCAGCCATCCAGTTCGGTACTTTCGCCCTCAAAACTTAACCCAAAATCTTTAAGGCAATTTCCATCCAAACCGCCGTTACATCCATCTTTGCCTTCCGCAATCCCTTACAATTCCATCCCTCAACCTCCCCTTCCCGCCTCTATCCTCTTTCCCTATTTAATTTACTTTACTTCTTAAGGATCCTCGAGTCTCTGTCAATGTTTACCCACATCCAATCACCCTCTCGCTTTCTTAAAAGCCTCTTTGTTCGCTCAGGTACGTCGCGTTGATTAATTACTTTCTTTCCTGCTCAATTGGACTTCATTTCCGCTTAATTTTCGACCGGTTTCCTTATTTCCGCCGCCGCCATCTTCTTTATTTCCCGCTTCCGCCCGCGCTAATAAAATATATCCTCGGGGCCTTGAACATCTGTTAAATTCCCATCTCACCTGCCATCTTCATTTATTCATGTCCGACACGAATCGCCTCCACGGTTGAGAATTCCACTTCCCTACTCGCGATTCCCATCCACGAAAATTTACAGCGCTACCAATTCGTTCGGAGCATCTTCCCCCGAACTTTTTTCTAATAAGAGTCGTACTCACTCGGATTGGGCTCGCTTACCCTCCCTAGATTTCTTCCCCCCTCTATTCCTCTTCTTATAGCGCGTATTTTCCGTTCATTTAAGCCTCCCCATCTATCCTCTTCCCATATATATTCTCTCTTTTACTACGCCTCTACCCCCCCTCCCCTCTTGGCTCCATTGTCTTCTTCTTCCCCTTGCAAAACCTCTAACTCCTCCCCGTGGACCACTATTTCCGTTTTCCTTCCCTCCCTCCGATTCCCTCCAAAATTACTCACTCGGTGACCACTCAAAGTCTTCCCGCACCACTTGCACAGATTCTCCCCCTCTCTCCCCCCCTCCTCCATAACTCTCTCTCCCCCTCATTCCAACTCTACATGCATCTACTCTTGCTCTCCCTTAACCTCTCTTTTACCCTTTTGTCCCTCGCTTTCTTCTCCATTTACTCGACTAAATAGGCTGAGGACCATTCAATCTGCAGAAACTTGTTCGTAAGCCTTGGAGATTTCCTTTGGTCCTATCCCTTTGCCCCGTTTACGTCTCCCATTTTCATCTTCAAACCCCCACACCACGTCCTTCTGTTCCCTTCTTCTTTATCATAGCGTTATATTCCTCCTTTGTCCATCTTGTTCCCTTCTCCAGTCACGTTCCCTCGCACTCTTTTATGGTCTCAATTTTTATCATCCCTCGTGTTGTATCCACTGGTTACAGAGGAGATACTTTGGGTTTAGATGTGCGATTTATTTCAAGTCGAGGCAAGCTATCAAGGATTTATCGTATTTTTAAACGTGTGTAGATATATGTTCACGTACTTAATATTCTTGTATATACTGACCGAATTATTTCGATTGTGTTGAATTATATTAGTAAGAAGTAGCGAGTTTTTCATATATCAATTGCCAGGTAATATTTCAAAATAGAGCAGCTTAAAGTACTGAATTGTTAAAGTAAACGGACCTATGAAAATGCCGCTTATAGATTTGAATGATCATTCTGAAATTAAGTATCCTAATAATATTATTATATACAAAAATCAATCTAGATCATGTTAACTGTGACTTTTTTAAATTGAAGAAGGTATACTATTTTCTATAGAGTAATATCCGAGGCATGATAATTCCGATATGCACTTTACAAAAGTTAATAAAATATTATTTTTCATTGTGCTAGAGATACTATCAATTATCAGAGTACGAACCTGCAAGAACTACCTTGAAAACATTTTAAAAATGGACACTATTTATAATATTAGTAATATTTTATATAAAATATATTTATAGTTCTTATATTCTTTTTATTTTTATACTTATTTTTACAAATATTCTCAAAATGATATATTTCTATGTAGAAGAATTTATTTCATTCTCTTACTTAACTTCTCGTACATCAATAAATATTATTATTACAATATATTTTATAGTAATGATGTTTGTAATCGCTACCATACATAAATCAAATTATACTACATTACCCAAGCAAAAGAGGAATTTATTTACGGTAGCATTTAAAATGATACAACTAAAGTTGAAGCCTTCGACAGGTGGAACCGAAATTCTGTTGAGTCCATTCAAAAAACATTTTGCACGACAGAGGGAAAACCTAGGATTAGTATTTCAATAGCTTTCCATTCATCTATAGGATTCATAGAAAAACGTACACATTCAAGAATGCGGGTATCCCCTCAGTTCTTTGAATTGACCCATCTACCTGCCTTAAAGATCCTTCAACTGTGAAATCTCAATAGTAATTCCTGGAACTTTCACATGCTTTTGAATGAAGTATCTATGATTTTTTCTCATAATGGTTCATAACTGTGGCTATATGTAAACTGTCAACGCATAAGTGCTGCTGAATCATAGTTCTTTCATAGGTTTCATCTTATTGATTTCTTGTGAAGTGCTTGTCATGGGTCATTGTCCCCAAGTTCGGTGAAGTTTTTCCCCTTCATAGTTTGGCATACGCTGGGAAAGAGAGTGAGTTTATAAATCGATAGAGAAAGCAAAAGTATACTATGCCGAACGTTACCTCCTAAAACTCAATTCTTCTTTGAAGCTCTCGGTGGGTTTTCGAAGGTATGAGCTAGAAAATCCTATATTGGAATTTTTAGAATCGTTTACCAAGAGATTAGGATTCCAGTCTCCGACGTCATAGTCCTCGCATAGAGTGCCAGATTGCTTTAATTTTTCTCTTTTTTATGGAATGAATAACTCCTTACATCCTTGTGTGAACCCTATCAAATCCTCCTGTGCTATATTTTTAAGAGGATGCGAGAGTAAATTCACGTCTTCAAAAAAATTTATTTCTCGATTTTATGCAGCTTTCATCTTTTTTTATTTTAACATTTATTTTGAATTCTCCCTTTAATTTTGGCATTTTTATTTCAACATTAAAAAATTTTATTAAACTCTTCTCTCTATTGTTTACCTTATTTTTGTTACCATTTTATTACGAAAACTTTAAGTTTTATCGCTTTGCATTGGCTTAATACTGTGTGTTGTAAATTAAAGATTGAAAATAAATCAATTGTATGTGTGAATTCGTCAATTGCTTCAGTGCCTCAGCTAGATTTTCCTATGATCGGATGTTTTAGGGAGCTATGATAGATGAGAAATACATGAATAGCTGTCATTACCATCCTCCCACTCAAACCACGTTAACTCTTTAACTTCCATTCGCTCTTACTCCCTTATTTTACTATCCACCATACTATAAGAGCCCATAATCCTTTTCATTCATCGGCCGGACGATTTCCACTCCCAACCCTAACCCTCCATTACCCCACAATAATTTCCTGCCTCCATATATATATTCCTCGTCAGTTTCCTTCTTCCCCATTTCGCGTTACGCACATTCCACGACCAAAAATAATTGCATGTCTCACTCTTCACCGATTTGTTCCACATCCTCGACTCCTCCTCCCATTCATCCAGCTTCCCTTTGAGTACCGTAATCGGTTACGCTTTTATTCCATCCGCTTTGACATTCGAGTAGCGTTTTTTCTCCCGTTTTCCCATTGGATTGCTTCGCGACACGCATTTGCAATAATCGCATCACTGAGAGCGAGGGTGGCTCCACCCCAATGGGGGTGGAGACCTTTCGAACCTTACACTTCCGTGATTTTCCATGGCGCAGCGAAATTAACCCCCGCGGAACGATTCCCGTTTAATCTCGCACACCGTGACGGGTGGCGATCAATTGCGCAGAAGCGATTTTCTTTCATGATTTTTCGGCACCGATTCCGATCGCACGCACACGACCGGAAGCGCTGCGTAAAAAAGCAGATTGACAAGGAGCTATTATTTTCTCGCCATCGGTGTCTGATTTTCACCCGTCGATTCCCGGAATGAATTTTCGAGATCCATGAGTGAGTCTCTACAGATTGTTCGTGTAAGCCTATCGTCATCCTTTTCATTTACGAGGTATAAGCTTTAAATATCGGTGATAATAGATTTTACTAAGGACAGTAATTGATACAATATGTGACGGATATATCTAAGCAAGCTGTTTGTTTATATGGAATTCGGTTGCGTGGAAACGTGAATTAGGACATTGATGTGATTGGATTCAGGTGTACATAAGATTATCATTACTTCATTACGTAATCCTCATTGAGAGAATTACTAACTAACAGTTTCAAATAGCAGACTGAATCAAACGATCTTGCTAAATAACGAGTTTAGTGATCAGAAATGAGAAAATATTACAAGCTAGTATTATATCACGGAAATTAAGGATACATGGACTTCAAATTTCCATATGATTAAGTTCTTCTATTTCCATAATCTGTGCAGTTTTCTGTGATAACAATACCATAGGTGAATTCTATAAATATCATATTTAAATTTTTCATAAATGAAGTATCGTTTTCAATAGAAATATGAGTGGTGTTTGGAAAATTTCCTAGAAACATTTAATTTAAAATTAGAATATTCAGCGTTATTCAATATCAAAAGTTTGAATTGTACCTTTGCGTAAAAAGAGTAATTTTTCACTGGATAGAGGATTCAAAATTCCAACGTCATTTTTAACCTCCAGTCTTGTGTTTACCCCTAAACTTGGACTTTTTTTTAACATTTTCAATGGTGCTAGTAAAGTGCATTTCTCCTTTACTTCTAAGTGAAACATTAATCGCTAAGTAGAATGAAAAATAGTGTTAATTTAAAAGGAATTACTAATAGAGAATTAATGTCTCTGATTATAAGCACTAGAAATAAGCTCGTATTACTGTCTAGTCTATATTGACCACCAAAAACCAAAATGATAACTTCAAAATTAGCATTCAAAAGCTATTCAGTGAACTGAACGATTGGTATGAAATTCTCATCATCTCTAACATATCTCAGCCTTAATAGGTTCCTCTACGTCGAAAAATAACCATATTCATCTTAGAGCTTAAAGAGATAGAAGTCCAATCGACCCCATAGAACCCATCCGACTGGAAGAGCACACACAGGAAATAAATCCTCAAACTTTCGATTCCTCTTCCAGATACAAGACAAGGGAAGCGCACTCAAGAAATCATAAATGTCCGCACCTCTTCGCACGTCAAGTGCCAATTTCAAGGAGAGATAAACACACGAGTGTTTTCCCATGAGTATATTTTTACGCCCCTAACCCATCGCGAGGGCGTAAACGATATTGAATAAGGTTTAAGCGTAAAAACGAAAAAGAAACACTTAAAAAAAGAAACAGGGCCGGAGCATTTCTTTTACGGTCACATTTATGGATCGTGTAGCACGAATTGACCCGAGCTGGATGACTTAACTCGATAATCCAACACCCGCCGTGCTTCTGGTCAGCTGGCTCTCCCCACAGCATGCCTTCCTCCTACACAATGGGACCTCCTCCCGCTCTTTAATCCCCTCATATTTTGGCTGCTTCACCCTCAGCCTACTTCCAATTGCCGTCACCCATGGACCATTATAAATCGCCGTCAACGAGGAACTAATCGCGCCTAGCCTTGAGGTCCTTTTGGTAGGGAGAGGAGGATGCTTGGGCGGCGCAGGAAAGAGATGCTTGATCGCTGGGGAGCAGCTTGTTGTGAGGGGTGGTCCATGGGGAGGATTCGGTTTTGTCACTTGGTCTCATTGTAGAAGACGTTTCCCCCCCCCCCCTCGTGGCTCTTTCTTTCTTCTCGTATTCGTTCGCCGCAACCGTTTTTATGTTCTCGCCTTTGTGTGGATATCAATGTCGTCCTTGTGTTGCCCACATTACCGCTGTTTGAACTGACCGCACACAAAACGCACTCGTTGTTCATTATGCTCATCGAGTGAATGATGAACGCAGTTGTCACTTACTTCAATGCGTACTCAGATTCTGAAGTGCCTTTGTGTCTACGGAAGCAAACTAATTCACTACCAGAAGGAACCAATTTTTAAGTATTGCGATTTTTTCGACGTGTTGTAGGTAAGAAGTATTTAACTGTTCCTGCTGATGTGTATAATATTTTTTCTCATTCTATGCCAAACTGATTTTTTATCGAACAACTACTTTTTATAGCTATTATAACATCCAAATGGAGATCAGAGTGCATTTGTTTTTATCTTGGACTTGTAATACTTTTCTATTCATCCTAGAGTGTCGTGCGTAAAATACTTGCATGAGAAAGTTAATCTCCGTTCTATAACTAGTTTCTTTACTCACATATTTTCTCCTCCTATTCGAGCAATTTTTTCCGCTGTTATAGGGTTTCATGCATTCAACAGAGTATCTTCTCCATAGAATCATTTATTTTTCTATAAATAACTACGTCAGTCAGTGATTTTAAACTGCAATTTCTATAAGTGATTATTTATAAATGGAATAAATTGTTCCATACTGGAAGAATGGCATAATTTTTTTGTTACAGTTTATAATCATGGTAGGTAAATTAATTATGCATTCAATAAAACTCAAAATGATTCTGCGGAAGACTATAAAAGATGTGAGATTGACATATCCATGCCAAAAACGATGGTATTTTCAGCAAAAGACATATTATGTCCGACCATTTTCCACCTCTCTGCCAAAGGGCGTTCTGATGTTTTACTTTATACAATACCCAGTAGTTTTCTCCAGGCCAAAACGTCGAATTTCAAAAATTTTATGAAAAGATAAAAATCCACTCTTCACACTTATTGAATAAAGAATGTTATTTCCATACTTATACTTCCATATCTTTCTCTATTGCCCTCCAGCATCCTCACACGCAGCATCCAGATCATCTCAACGTTTCCGAAAAGATTTCCATATCTCCATCAGTATCAATATTTAAACGCTTCTATACTCAATTTTTTAAAGGAGTTATTAATATATATTCTCAAGCTCCCTTTTTATTCTATCTCAAGAATATTCCCCTTTATTTTGATTCAATTTTCGACTCGTTTTCTTCCCTTATCTGCCTTTATTCTTTTTCTCATGCGTCCCCTGCTCCCCATTCTCTCTTCTTTCCCTATCTCTCGCAAGCACTTCATAGGCCTCTGGACCAAATTTCTCATCCCACATCTCCTCGACATCCATTATCACCCTCTCTTTTTTCATCTCTCTTTCATTTTCTTTTCTTCAAACAAGCGAGTGGAAAAGAAGTGTTCTAGATGGCAGATTCAGACTCCAACTACTCATCTTCCGTTTTTCTCTTCATGTCCCTATCTTGCTCTTTTGTATCTCCTCAAGTAACACGTTCACTTTATCATCTTTTACTTCTTTCTTCTCTTTTTTGTGCTCTCTTTTGACACATTTTAAAATCTTCACTTCAGTAAATTGTTTTAATGTCATTTAGTTTTTATAATTTCAATATCTTTTACGCGGCTTTTAATTTTGATTTAATTCTTTAAAGTTAAGCAGCAATTAATTATGAAAGCTGTTTCTTGTTCAAGGATGACGAATTCCTTTAAGTAATCGTATTTATTCTATAATTTCCATTTAAAGTAATTCGAAACATCCTTGATATTGACAGTTCTTGATCAGGCGATATTTAAAAATATTCAAATAAAGTATTTTTTAGGTTCAGTTATAATTACGATAACATTTTGAAGAATCAAATTGTAAACCACTTTTCGGTTATCGGAAAAACTGCAGGAAAGATAAAATAAAAATAAATATATTTATAGTTTTAAAGATTCATCAATTGTCTCTTATCTTCAGATAACTTGATTCAACATCTCATTCATTCTTATTTATTTAATATTATATAATTATATATAATATATATCATTATATTATCGTACAATGAAACCATTATTCAACAGTTATTCTAGTTGAGGGGATTTTGCGATGTTTTGATTATCTGCATAAAAATGTATCAATAGAGACATTACTTTACCGGCAATATTTCCTGTTCGTGTTTTGTGGATACTTTATGTAACTAATAAACTTTAAACCTTGAGAGGACTGTTGCATGGACGTAAAATGAAACTCGACTGTGTCAATATTAAAGAGCTTTATGGGCCATTCATTTTCATCGCCCTAGCAAATACATTAATGCTTTCCTTTTCTTTTACATTTTCTAATGGTATCTTACCAATGAATCTACTCTGATAGCCATCATCTATAATGGTTCCGATCATAAACTTCACAGTACAATGAATTTTCTTTTGAGAATCTCTTAAAGCGAAAGATGTATTAATATTTCTATTACGAAAATCATTAAGAGCTCTGTTTTGATATTTATATCTTGTCTTGTTTTAATATCAACTTTGATTTGGAAATGATACAGACCATAGAGTTATGATGGATAGCTTTTTAATCGATAATTTTTGATTGTATCACCTGATCATACTCATAAGATATTTTATTTCATTTTTTTGTTGTTCATTTCTTTATTATTACGATCAATTTTACCTCTTTGCTCTTCCAATCTTTCTTTGACCATATCTCACTTTTTTTTAGTATCCTCTACTTCAACAATATTTTTTAATATCTGAAATATATCTCCAACATTTCATCTCGATTATGCCATCATTTTTTATTCATTTCCTATGTTGAACAAAATAGATAATTACCCATATTTCATTTACGTTTTCCTGGATCCTTTTTGAGAGCGCAATAATTTTAAAGATATTGGATAATAAATGGATACTACTCAAATTTCCATTCATAATAGATACTTTGATGGCTATTTTGATGTGATGTTACGTTGAATTTGACGTACGAACCTATTTTTTAACCATTGCTATATAGTATCTCTTTTATGGAAGCGAATAAAATTTTTACAAAAATTAGAATATGTATGATATAATTTGATTACTAATACGACTGTTTCCATGAGCACAAAATTTATTTATACATCTTAATTATTTATATTCGCTTTAATTTATTTTGAGCTTAATTTATAACTTATCCAATACCTAAGCGATGTATTTGTGCATCAAATCGTAAAGTAAATCACTGCTTATATTTGTGGACAAGAGCAGAGGAAATGTAACCAATTTCGAGCTGATTACTCTTCTGCCAATTGGAAGGAAATTCATTAAAGAGATCCGCCATGTCTCATTTTCAAACGAGAATCACGTCATTCTTTCGTCATTTTCTTCAACACACACTCTCATTCTATCCTTTTGACCCCTCCCTTTCAATTGATCCTCTCTTTTGTTCTTCTTTCCTCTTCTTTCTTCTTAACCTCCTCCTCCACCCTCGGGGTCAGGCGTAACCCCCGAAGGCTCCCAGATATTCTGGTCGTCCGTTTCCAATCTGGTAGCTTTGGCGGTAGGGCACCAGGTGCGACCACGGGAAAAAGAATAAAGCACCTCTCGTAAGACTCTTTGAAGAACAAAAAATAACACATCTTTCTCCTTGAGAAAATGGAGACCACGACTATGTGAGAAAGGGCCGGCTCTGAACCCTTTTTCCCTCCAATCCACGGAATACGTGGAGAGAAATGAGGGATAGCGCCTTATAAAAAAAAGGCAAACTGTTTTTTAAAGGGGAAAACGAGAGAGAAAAGATAAATATTTCCCGAACCAAAGCAAAGAAGAATGCAAAGGAGAAAATCTCCTTATGCGAAGTCAAGGGGGGTGTTTACGTCATTACGCGGAGTAAGGGGAAGAGGGATTGATTGGGTATAGCGAGGAACATTACGCGAGTGAAAAGACGTTTTCGCAGATTGAGTGCGATGATTTGTGGAGATGGGAAGAGACCATCTACTGCCTCCTATCCATATCCGTATAAACGCCTTCGAATCGTAAATAATGGGATTTTAGCCATTCTATTTTCTTCCCCGAAATGCGCCGGGAATTTATCATTGCCGCTATCGATTCCGGCACAGATCAAGTGCGGATGAGCGAAATACTACGTTCCGCGATGAAGGATGACGCAATCTGCAGAATGCGTTTTAATGCATTACGAGCTCCGGTATGCTTCTCGGTATGGAGATGAATAATGCGCGACTCTAAACAATAAAACTTTGGATGCTCGCTTTAAGGGATGCACGGGAGATGTGCTTTTATTCTCGTCTATTTTATCTCCATCCTTCTTCACGCTTTTCATTGGAATTCTCTTTAAGGATTGACGACAACGGATTGCTTTGGAAGCAGCCTCTCGTAGCGATGGAGAGGTTATTTTTCAACGCGTTTATTCGAGAGTCGTAGACCTTTATACGGAGCATTATTATCTCATCGGTTCAAGGAATTGCGAGTTCGAAATTGAAGGAACTCTTAGCTCATTTATTACTACTTAATATCGTCTGTAATCAAGGCTTGTTGCAGTGATAACATTATGAAGTATTTGATCTACTTTTTTTATTGAATATATCTGTGATTTGTGTACGCTTATAATAACGATTATTTGGTATAGATATTAAAGCCTTTAATATTTTCCCACAAATTTATATTCAATTATTAAATAATTATTCATCTATTCATTTATTATATCTATTTTTTAATAATTAATATTTAATGTTATTTTTTATTTTATTAAATTATATTCATAATATTAATTTACTAATTTAATAACATAAATGTTTATTTTAAAAACTATTGCTGCCTTCATTCCCAGATAAATATATTTAATAGGTTTTTAATGGCTCAACTTTACAATTTTTATTTCAATTTATATTAATTTCATTTGGTATTTCAAATTTAGATCAGCGGTAACGTCAATCACTTATTATTTTTTCTAATGGAATCCTTAATGCTTCGAAATTTTATTTTAAATTCAAAATGTTTCTGTTTGATAATTTACGTTATTTATTACGTTAATTTTGTTGTCCTTATGTTAAATTCTTCACTAAATATATCATCACATCAAATGTTTTGATATAAAAGTTAAAAATTCTTTTCTGAAAGATATTTATCCATTGGTTTCCTAGTGAAATTGAACATTTAAGAAGCTATTAATATTATTGAACATTCTTGTAGCTGTTATTGATATTATAATAAATTATCTGATCGTGTAGAATGCTTAAATCGCAATAGGTTTCAATATAATTTTATATACTCTCGATCAATTCACTGCATATTGCCGATTGTTTATTTATGTTGGTTTCGATGTTTGCCATTATATTTACTACTATATTTATGTATATGAAAAAGAATACTTTAAAATCCAAAAATCTAAGAAAAATAAACAAATAACTCACGTAAACCTACGTTTATTTCATTTTAAGGTTTGGCAAATATTTTCGCCTGGCAAGATAGTTCTTCCAAAACATCTCCTATGATAGCCTGGTCTACTTTTCCATTCGTAATAGATCGAACTGAGAATCTCATCGATGCAATCGCGCACGAGTTCATTGGAATCGACCTCAATCTCGCGCAGCCAAACACACAAACAGCGAATCTCTCAAATTTTACGACGATTTATTCACATCCATAGAATGTTTACGCAGAAACCATTCCGAGACGCTATAACTCATTCCGAAACAAGCTTCAGAAATAACGGAGCGTTAAAAATACCCGATTTTTAAAATCGAGTAAATGGGGGCTAATTAAAGAGATGGAACCTCGCCCAACTTTCCCCGCCGCGATATTTATTCCATCCTCGGTTTTCCCGTTAAAATAAAGAAGTTATTCGCCTCCGTTTCCACTCCAGGGGTTCTCGAGAAATAGGCTTTCTTCGCACGGGAAAAAATAGCGCGTGGCAGAAGATTTAGGCGAAGCGTTATGCTAATGAAGCTATCCGAGCAAAAATACCATTTTGTTCCCTTTTACTTTTGACGAACGCACCTCGCGGCGAACGCTTCCATCTCTTTTCACGCCCCATCTCCCGTTTAGGACCCTTCAAAACTAGCCCCTTAGCATTCCTAGCGCAGCATCTCATCTTCCATTCCATCTTTATCCAGGGCCGGTGAGAATGTGAGACGTTTGCCCAGGGGCGAGAGAGGGTGGCCTAATGCTTGTTTGGGATCCTTCTCGCCGATTTATATCCCAAGGCGGAACGGAGCACATTTCGGGAACACGTGGGGAAAATGGAAAAGTTTTCGCGTTTACCTTTAAAAGGGCTTAATATTTCGCAAATTTTCGCGATTTTTTTTATCTTCTACTGTTTCTGTTTAGCGAAACAGCATAACACCGTTCGTAAAAAAAAGTTGAATCAAAATATCTCGTTCACATCTGAGATTTAACCATCGTGAGTTGTTTTTATTCACAAACATCGCTTCCTTAAGAGATTTGATAATGCACGCACATCTGTATCGGTTTTACGCATAATATAAACAAAGAAGATTTCTTTTGTTTTCCATTGGCAGTTAATGAGGTGAGAGAAAGTAGAAGAAACTTTAACTTGAAGAAAGTTTAAGGAATCAGGGATATTTTGGACATATTTACGTACTTGATGAGGCTAGAATAGTCCTGCTTGGACGGGAAAACTGCAACGTTCCTATCTATTTTCCATACCTAGTTTATACCTACTAAGTATAGTTTCGTGAATTTCGTAGAATAATATCTCAATTATTACTAAAACCGGCCAGCAATTAATCATTATTACACT
The DNA here is from genome assembly GCA_020796165.1 of Pantala flavescens. NCBI lineage: Eukaryota > Metazoa > Arthropoda > Insecta > Odonata > Libellulidae > Pantala > Pantala flavescens. The sequence continues at coordinate 12,428,476 of CM036879.1, read as the reverse complement.
AACATAATAGATCTGGGTTTAAATCCTTGTATTGTCAACTTATTTACGACTTATTCCTTGGGTTTAGTAGATAACATATTTTTCTGTTTCATTTTTTTCCAAAAAATAGTATCTTAAAATCTAACATATGAATAATGATAACGATGTTAAAATGCAGTAAGCAAATTTAAAGGAACACGATAAAATACGGCCAATAAAAAAACTCTTATCATCCTCATTTTCACAAACATTGCTTTTATAGCTTTTGGATAAAACTTCGAGGGTGTATTTTAGTAACGGGCGTTAATGCCTAACTTTCGGACTCTATATCAACCCCTTTCCATTTAAACCCCAAACCCTTGAGGCGTATTATCTCCCTTACATCCACTCTAAAACCGGCCGTAGTTCCCACGCCCGAGAGATAGCTTAAAATCACGTCCTCCCCATCGTAAGATCATTCATTACGTAATGTACGTTTCTCATTCATACGCAACTTCCCCTTACTACGGCGGGATGTACGCCTTCCGGATTTTTCCCTCCGCATTTATATCCTACGCTTCAGAGAGATAATCATAACTGCCGCGTTGGTAAGAGTGCCTTGGGGGCGGCTGGGAAAGGGTTGTTTTTGCGCTTCTGGAAGGGTGGCAATCGCCTCCAGGGGTCAGCACTATCTCGTTTACCCTACGGCCTCAGTAGCTCGCGAATCCTCTTATTTACCCGAATATTGAGCTCCTCTTATTAGCACCGCACTTAACCCGGAGTTCGCTCCGAGTCAAAGGATCGTACGCACGATCTCCTTTACTTCGGCACGTGCCCGTCTCTTAGCAGCGCAGGTGTTTGCGTGGATCATAAAGCTATCCAATTTGAGATGCGCTCGGTCCAATCAAGCGACCCGTTAGCGAATGCAGATTAGAGACAATTAAGTGACAATTCGGGATCCGGTTGCAATTTCAATGCGATCGGGGGCGGTAAACCCTGAAATCTTTGTCGCGCTCCGTGTTCCAATCCTAAAGCAAATATCGATTCTCTCCGAAATCCGGATTTCCATAATTGGCGGTCCTCCGCGAGTTAGCGCGTTTGGATCGTACGAAATCTGAAGTAAAGGTAGATGCAAATTATGCGCGTTGTGTTTGATGGAAACGAAAACGCTGAACTAACGCTTTTAATGTTGTTAGAAGACTATGTTCTACATAGATTATGTATACAATTCCTATAATATACTGTTAGATGCTTATAAACATGCATATTTACTGGTATATGTCTCTAATTCATGTTCTTCCTTTACTTATCACGATTCTAGGATTGAACTCTTAGTTTCAAATAATTGTATTAAATTTGGCGTATAGTTATTAATTATCATAATTAATCGAATCTGTGTATAATCTAGACATTTTTATAACACGAAAGCCCTAAATTTATACAGCTCCTCTTTTTGTGATTAAGGGGGTCCTAAATTCCAGTATATTCGACCGCATTTGTGGAAAGACATACTAAATGCTAATTAAAACACTAAGCTTACATCCTATCATAAACATTCATATATGATAATTTTATAATCTGTACGTGATATGGAAGCTTACGTTGTTTACCATTTCATAACTTTAGTTGGGAAATATTCGGGGAACCCTGACATTCAGGTCAATTCAAAGACTCTGGAATCGGAAATAACAAAAAAACTTTTAGCATGCGAATAAGAAAGAAAACATCCTAAACTTCAGCACACAGACTTCCGTATCTAATTTCTCATGCTTCCATTTCAACTGAAAATTCTTAATCTACACTCTTTAATTAAGATGCCCATGCAAGTCATTATCACATAGTCGAACAAAACGCGAATCTTCGATTTAATACAGAAATTCTTGGCAAAATTTCAAATTAGAGCTCCTTGAGTTGGCTCTAATGTTTTGTCAGCATGACATACTGGTTTCTAAAAGTTGATTAATGCATCCCGTATCAGCAAGCAAAGGCACCGAAAACAGTTCTCAAAAACATCGGCTTCGTTTCTCCCACACGAGTTAATTGTGATTATGAGATGATTGGGAAAATAATTTAGTCACAAACTCCAACGCGAGGCTTTAATAGAATTCGGCGGTGGCACCAGAATCGCCCTTATGAGAGGGAGCGCAACTCGAGGGGTGAGAGAGACTCTAAGCGAGCAAAAAAAAATTTGCTACACAACGAGCCTTTAATGGAAAGTCCTATTCTGTTGTCAGCCAACTTTCTGGGTCGCGGAAGGTATCAATTTGGCGTCTTAAAATCGCGTTTTGAAACAAAGCGTTTTTATTCAGAGGCATTTTTTCCTCCTTCTTGGAAAGAGCAAGGGTTAAAATGCCGAGAAAATGTGTGGAGTAAAAATTGGAACGAGAAGTTTTGAAGGCGAGTTATGAATTCGCGGAGAAGTGACTAATGCCACGTGAATGGAACAAATATGACCTTGCAACACTTCGGAATGGGGAGATCCAGTGACGAATTGCCATAGGATGAAGAGGCAATTATTGGAAGTGGAGCGAATACGATATTTTAACCGAAAGGTGGGGGTTTTGTAAAAGGGAGAAGATCGTGTCATCCCCGTTTCGGGGGATATAATGCCGTTTGATGAGACGTGGCCCATATATATTTTCCCAGATTCTAGATTAAGTGGTGGTGCGATGTCTTCGAGACAAATATTCGTAAGGAATTGGATCGAGGACGTCTGGAAAGCGTGGATGTTGTGAAGATTCTCCTCCATTGTGTTGTTGAATAAGAGGGACCTTCGAGTTCATTAGGTTTGGCTATTTTCTCCTGACACGCATTGGTCTTTTGCTATTCCGAAATTTATTTACGGGGAAAATTCCTGAGTTATTTCGAGGAGTGCGTAAAGGATGCGTATTATCAAAACCTTATATACTAATTATCTATCAATTTGCTGATGTTTTCAGTAAAATTTTAGTTGTTTATTTCGAGGAGCGTGTAAAGGGTGCGTATTATCAAAACCTTACATACCAATTATCTATACATCTGCTGATGTTTCCAGTAAAATTTTAGTTGTATTTTTGTTCTTGTATTTTTTAAGCCAATATTCGAATCGAATCATACATCTAATGAGGGAGAATAATATTAAATGAAACATTGTTTTATAATTTGAGTAGATTCAGTTATTGCATTAGGTAATCAATACAAATAATTAAACAATGATTTATTGTGTATGTAACAATGTAATTAATGAGTTCGTAATCGATCATGTTTCGTAAAATTAAAACCTCAAAAAAAGTATAAGAAAATTATTACAAGTTTATCGTCAAACTCTTTATTGTCTGGGTAAAATTATTTCAGAAAATACTTACCATTTAGTAATCATAGTATCATTTTGTTCATCCAAATATTTACACTCATAAATAAGTACTATTTAAACTTCTTAAATGTTCAGTTAACGATTGGACCTATTACAGTTACCTCAAGTTCGAAAGAAATCGCTTATAGTTAGAGAAATCATTAAAGTTGATAATAAAGTACTGTTAAAATCCCATTTGTAATTTTATTGAATTTACGTACTTTATAGCCGTAAAATTATTCGTGTGTAATGCAACGAAATACGCTTTATCACCTTCTTCAGATATTTAGATTCACTACTCTATATCATTACTAGAAAATTCTCGAATATGCGTGAGTCGATAGCTTCCCTTCGTTACTTAAAGCTTTCGTGCAGCTACATGAATTTTCACTGTTTATCCAAGTTTATGTTAAAAAGAATAAGCCTTTCCAAGGTAACATAATTGATTTTATTTTATTGCACATAATAATTATGATATATTATAGTAACTTAGGTTGAATCCCTCGGAAAACGGCGCTCGGTAGTGTTAATTCTTTTCTCATATTCTTTCGAATTCGGAAATTCTAACTTCATTTCCCATTGACTCTTTCCGTGAAAAATGAAAGCGAAAACTCCGGATAAAATTCACGAGGGACCACTAGAAAAATAGAGTTGTTTTCCCGTCCTCATATAAATATGCATCAAGATATTTGAAACTATGTTTTAGACCGTGGCCGCGTAATAAAATTTTATTATGTTTTCGCAAGACTTTCGCCGACATTCAAAGTAACGATCGTGAAAAATCCCGAAATTTAAGAGCTTCGTATCCTAGAAACACGTTAGATAAGAGAATCGACGAGATAATTCTCTTTAATGACATTCGCGTCGTATATATCAATCTGTATCCAAGAGATATACACTCTCATATAACCCGCCGACTTACTATTATCAAATATTTGATTACAATAATTTCCTCTCACGTCCGGAGCTATTTTTCCCTCTGAGATATGGAAAAATCCCCCGCGGCTGTTATTTGTCTCGCTATCCTATAAATCTCTGTCCCAGAGGCAATTCCATTGATCAACTTTCCTCCGTTCCACATGTAATTTCATCCTCTTTCTCAATACTTGCGCTGGACACACGGATATAAAACGACTCTTTCATTTTTCCCTTTTGTGCCTCTATATTATCGCGCGGCAGTCCTGCAATTCCAAACTCGTTTATTCCCCGCTCGTACTTCTTCCGCGAAAACTGGCTTATTCATTTCCGAGCCATTTCATTTTCAGCCATCTCCCGCAGTTCTTTTTTGTAGCGACTTTTATGACAGTGCAAGGCGTCCCGCTGTTCGTTCCCCCACTCCTTCCATTCCTCTCTGTCATTATTCGCGTTAAGACGTAATGCCACAAGAGCTAATTCGATTCGGGGGCATTGTAATAAGGAAACGGGTGGACGCTATCCTACGTTCTCTCTCCAGTGCTAATTTAATCCTCATTAAAGCATGAAGACCAACATGTACTAGATGGCCGAGAAGAGTGATTTATCACAATATCGCAGCCGTCTTTGGTATATCTTTAAAATTTATGCGCGTATATGATTGATATCCCTGGGCGAGGCTTTCTGGAACGGGTACTTATGAAGAGGGGATAACTACGTAACAACCTCAAGAGATTCGTATTCTAATGCGTGTTTGTAAGAAAGGTCGTAATAGTTTCAGCTGGTCTATGGATGACGATTTGTCGAACGAGCCCTTTTTGAGGGCGATGGAAGTCGTACTTTATTTTTAAATTTTATTTTAGCTCATCATAGGGCAACGGCTTCTATATTATGGTCATTTTTAAAAATTTTTGAATTAATAATTGATATGCGTTTAAATTTAACGTTAAAGTATTTTTTTTTTTTAATTTGGTAACAGCTTATAATACTTTAAATGACTAATAACGTTGATCAAAATACATAAATAATACAAAAAATATTTATTGAGGATGAAAGACAAAATATTACACTTCTATGTTTAAAAATAATGATCAATATTTTATTTAAATTGCTAATTAATTAATGAAAAGCTCTAGCATTCAATATTTAATTAGATTTAATGGTTAATATTTATAATTTGGATTTCATTGCCGAACATTGCAAATAAAAAATTAAAAGATAAATAATTGTTTATTTAAATTTACGAATAAAACAGAAAAAATAATTTTGGAGGATTTAAAACCCGGTTTCTACATTTTAAAATTTTTGTTCATATTTAAAAAGCAACACTAAGTTAGCAATCGAATAAATAATTAGTTTCTTACTAATAAAACATATCCGTCAGTAATGTAAAAGCATAAAATGGGAAAGAACAATATTTGTATGTAATTGTGAATCGAATTTAATCCCAAACATAAGATACGATAAATAACTCGGAAAGACCTAATCCTTTGGAATGTGAACATTATGAATTTTTAGAAGAAATTTATTCTTGAATATATCATCCTTTCCTCAAAGATGGCACTGACTTCTAAAATTTTTTCCGAAATAGAAATGAAAATGTATGGTGACATTAATTTCTTCTTATATGTGACAACTTATATGTAAAATCCTTATTTTATATTGCCAGCGGACACCAAACCCTAAATACTATTGGATCTCAATTACTGATTAATTATGTAGTTAAATACTAATTAATTTCTGAACAAAATTATACCCTCAAATTTACTTTAATTCCTCACACCACATATGCTAACAATATTACCAAAGTATTGGTACGTAGTTACTGTCTACTTCTTCACGCAAAAAAAAACTGTTGATTCGATCGTACACCCAGCATCAACTGCCTCGTGGCTTGCCTTAGACCACGCTCGTTAAAATCTCCCTTTCCGAGCGAGATCCTGTTACTTTCCGCGAAGATCCTGCACGTTCCTCGGTACATCATCAAAGCCGGAACTATAAGAGGAAGAGGTTCGGGTAGTCTCATCCAGTTCGCTCACAAAATAAGCCGCATTAACGAACCGTTGTGCCGTAATCACGCCACCGGTTACTGCTCCACGTTACGGCGTTTATCTTCTCCGCTATGTGCCCCGTACATTATCCCTTAGTCGCCCTTTTTATTCCGCGGATTTTCAGCCCCAAATTTACGGCCACTTTACTCCTCTTGCGCGCCTCTGTATCACTCGATACGTGACGCACATCCTCCGTTTTTACGGCCAATTTATTACCGCCCTCGCCCCATTTCCAAACGTCTCCCCCTCACTCTCTCTAGCCTCGCGTAATCACCGACTCACTTTCACCGTTCCCTCGGAGACTTCGCATATAACCCTTCATTTGTCGTCCTCGAATTTTCTCAATTAGCGGCGGCGCCCTATTATTCCATATCTGTGCGCTCGAGAGATGTTTGCCGTCCACACGTCCCACGGCGACTCGATGGCCAATTTGGCTTCGGTCCGCTGAGGCCGAATGTGAAAGCCGATATATTTTGACGGGCGCGATCCTTCTCATTATTTTCCATTGAAATTTCAAGGGACGGTGGCGCCTCGTTGAGGTTGATTATCAGTCGGATCTGTGTCATCTTTGTTTGTTTTCGGAGGGGACGGTTTTTTTATTTTTATCTTCTTACGCTATCGCTGTGCGTTATGCCTCGTATGTCAGTGTGAGTTAACGAATATGAGGTCAAAGAGCGTCATAAATCAATATGGAAAATAAATTTGTTTCGATTCGAAACAATGAGTTGCTCTCTCTAAAGGCTTTGCTGATATGTGATTCCCGTAAAAAATAATGGTGAAATTTTTCATGCATAATACGAGACCAAATATATGATGCTTTGAATTTCTCCTCAGTACACGAATTGCGAATGAAATTTAACTGCGGGATATTAAATTCTCATTCTATTTCTTCAATTAGAATGAATATTGGTTGAATTATGGATGTGAAAAATGCTTCCAGGAAAAAGTATATACTCACCATCTTTAGTCATATTTTCTTGTATTGAAATGCGAGGAATACAGTTCAAGTGAATGCAGCTGGCCCTTTTCTATGTGATTTATCGGAGAAAATAAGTGTATCCGGCCAAGAATATATTACTGACCGACAGCATCATAATGAAATGGCGACGAAACTACAAAAGGCAAATGATTTTCGAATACATCAACATCACACAACATTCGTTCACTTCCTATTCTCCGTGCCTTCGGGAAGGTTCTACAGCCAGTCCCCCTCTTCCTCAAGGGGGTCGTTACCCTTATACTTATGTGGGGGGGAAGTAATCAAACCATAGTGCTCTTGGTTAGCACCCTTGCAGTGGTAGATATTATTATCCTCGCCAGACCACAATGATCGAAAGTTCGTAATCGATCTTTACCCATGAGAATACTGTCCCTTCCAGATGGACATGGACCGTAATAAGAAAAGTCTTTGTACGTTCCATGTGTGAATCCTGGGCGAGGAACTACGAACGCCATCAACACAATCCTCACCCTCCGGCTTTTTTCACCTCACGCATCAGCCTTCGCAAGTTGTCTCTTTCGCCTCGGATTCTACCCTTTACGCAGCTAGTTGAACTCATTTTTAACCCCGTCTTGTTCTTTCTTCGAGTAAAAAACCCACCTTGAGGCAATCCCTCATTCCCCTTATCATATTTTCTCTCTCCGGGACATCATGTGCGTTGCCTGATATCTTCCCTGACGTCCTGCTATCCCTCCGCATTCATCCCTTACATAATGCCCACCCACGCACCCCCCAGGCGACCTAACAACGCACGATGCCTCCCATTTATCCCTCCTCTTTCGCCCTCCTCCCACCGAACACCCACTTCTGCACGGTGCCCCCACTGTCCTGCAAACTCCCCCTTCACAATAGGCAACCCACCACGCACGGATTGGCACATTTGTTCCCCCGCTCCCATCTTTCTCCTAGCTTTCCTCACCGTTTTCCCTTATACACCCCCAACCCACTTTCCCCTCCTCTCTTTTTTACCTTTCTCCGTTCTCATTTGTAGAACGACCCAATCTCTTTCATATCTTTCCCCGTCTTTACCATCCTCTTTACAGCTCTTGTTTACTCTGTTCCTCTCTGTTATATGCTTTAATTCTCTTCTTATGTACTTTATGATAATTTTTTCGTATACATATTATCTATTGAGTTCCTTTTTCTCTCTATAATTATAAGTTATTTATACTAGCTATTAGATAATATTACACAATGGAAGGCCAAAAGTATATATATTTATTTATTATTTATTATCATAGACCACGCAAACATCCACAACTACTATGTGGTTCAAAACGAACAATCACAAACATCAACGCCCTGTGAGGAAAGTTCTAGGGATTTGAACCCGGGCCATTGACGTTACAAGATTAGTATACTAACCATTCCGCCAACGAGGCCGGCAAAATTATTCATTTATTCTAGCTATTTACCATTATTAACAGTAAGACAATCAATAACACAATTGCTTTTTGAAGATATCATAATTCTTATTTTTCGATTTCATGTAATTTTGAGGCTAGAATTTTGTGTAAATATATTTGTATCATAACTAAATACTTTACATTTTATACATAGTATATTCGAAGTTTTAAGCCAACACTCTTCTTTGTGGGTATTTATCCGTAACGTAAGTTTTCTTCCTTGGTCAAACATCGTTTGCATACATTCTTTATAGCTCTTTAATTCTTTATGTTGTTTCATTCACATCTGTAGCAATCTAACGATAGAGGAGGTTAGGTTGAAGTGATATACACATTTGGTCTAACCTCGCCGATGAATGGTCCATCTATCTTTACATTTCCCATTTTCATTTTCTTCCCTTTACGGGAGAATATTCCCTCGTTCCCTTACTCTCCGCAGCCTCCCTACATTTTCCCTCATTCCCTCCCTTTTCACTCCACTTTCATTTTTCTTCCTCTCTTAATTTATTCCACTCCCTTGGTTTTCTTTTCCCGCGGCACTTTCACTTCCTTTCCCTCATTCGATCCCCACCTCTCCTTTGTACCCTTTCTCTTCTCATCTTTTTCAAGTCACATTTCCAACGCGTGTCGTATACGAATCTGCCGCCACCTCTTCCAAACTGTCCCTCGCCCACTTCTTTAAGCTAAACATCCGCTGCCCACATCATCCGGAGGAACTTTTCTTTTAAACCCACGGCTCATTTGTACTCGTATTTGTCTCCCTCTTCTTCTTCTTCCAGTGACTCCCCCTCTAAGGAGCTATTTTATCGGCGTCTTCGGATATATTTTCGCCCATCCTACTCGTGAACGTGCGCTCAATAGGGCGTTGGCGATGGCCTATCGGTGAAAGGCGCAATTCTACATATCGGGGCATCGAAGAGAGAGTAGTTTGGTGAAACGTTAAGGTACCGATCCTCCCACACTTGAGGTTATCGTTTCTTTATCAGTCGTAGGTGAGCACAAAGGACGGAATGATTAAAAAAGAATTCACTCGGGAAGTCGTAAGATTTACTTACGCTGATCTTTCAAAGGAAAGATATTCTGATTCGCGTAAGAAGTAACCTTATAAAGACGTACGATGGGAGTCGACATACGGATCTACATTCCTTCGCTGCAATAATTCAGCGAATAATAGAGATATTTTAGAGTGAAATAAGGGTAAAAAGGTCCTTCCACAAAAGTAATTAGAAGTTTAACGCTTTATTTCACAATTGGGAAAGGATTTATGGAAGATAAAAGTTAAACGGGAAAGGAAATGAAGTCGCAAAAGCAGCCGATTTCGTTTTAAGCTCTGTGTTTTAGTGGTTTTAAAGGAATAAAGAAACTTCTCCGTTAAATTGAGAGGGGTCGGAAACGTTTGATGGTATCCTCGAATTTGCTTCTCTCTCTCTACCTGAATAATTTGAATAATTTCCCTCGACGGCGTTTTAACATCGGAAATCGATCACAGTCATTTTCTTTTGCTTGAATTTTTTACATTAAGAGGGACCTTCTTCTCCAAAATTGAATTTTAAACTTTATTATTTTTCGATGTCCTTTTTTTAAACCATTACCTTTTATAACAATTTTTATTAAAATAACATTAATCTATCAGTTTTTAAGAATATCGGAGAAAATTTTAATAGCTATGGTCTCATTATACTTGTCATCTCTATTATTATCTCTTTATTATTTTAGCATTAATTGCACACTCAAAGAAAACGATCTATTTGCGTTTAAGAAAATGTTAACGAAATATTTTTGGTTTTATATATTGTAATGCTTTTAGTAAATAAGAATTTTATTCAGAAGTAAAATGATTAGTATTCAAGGGAAGATACATTCCTAAATATAACTCATAAGTAATGGACTTAAATAAGACTAAAATTAATTTTAAGAATGCTCAATCTACGTAACTTTTTTATCCCTCGTAAAAGTTGCCAGAATTTCTGGCAAGAAAAAGTTAGTGCATCTTGATATATATCTCAAAAATTGAATACTTTATACAGGAACTAAGTTAAGCTGTCCTTATCTAACAAGTTATCATTTCAGTAATTTTTATACAGATTTCGAATAGTTTAACTATAAATTCTTTTACTTTCGATGACTATTATATTTATAATTCAATAATAATTTAATATTAATCAAACTAATTGCAAAAATAAATAATAAGAATCACCGTATAAATGGATTATTAATCTATGTTTTGAATTATTATTCTTTTATGATCTTTTGCCTTTTAAATGAATCTCCGCTTCTAAATCTAGCGTAAAGCAGTGCACATACTACGATAATTAAGAAACAGTAATGATAGTTTTTATGGAGGATTGTATAAGATAAAAAATATTACCTCAGCTATTGTTATAATTTACCATCAATTTTTATCTCGCCAGAATACTTCCATCGTTTTCACATACAGTAAAAACTTCCCTAAAGGTTACATTTTTATGCTTCTTCGAAACATATTTATATTCATCACACATCATAGCTTTGATGTAACCCAAATTGCAAACTATCGAAAAAAATATTAATTAACTGAATTGTAGTGTATTTTTACCTTGAACTAGAAATTAATAGAATACAATCTTCAAGTAGAAGAACAGTATCATCTCCGACGCTTCTTTTTCGGAGGCATCCATTCACATTCCGTAGACGCCTCCCAATTTTTCAATACTTGCAGAAATGGCTTCTGAAGAACCTCGAGAAAGGCGAATACCACGCGAAAGAATCCACCAAGAGTAAGCCCTTTTAATGCTCAAATAATCGAAAGAGGCACGCTCTTCCTTTCGAGAAAACCCTTTTCTCTTCATCATCTCCCCGTTCTTTTATGCTGCCATCACAATGGCGTTCGATAAAACGGCGAAACAACCTCCGATAGCTAAGCACTTTTTGTGATTCGTAGCGTAGGCTGAAACTCCGGGAGCAACGCCCACGTTAATTTTTCGGAGTTATTCGCCGCGTGAATTCGGATAGCTAGAAGAAAGAAGAAGAGGGAGGAAGATGGTATCTGTTACGGCAAAGACTCCCATAGCACATCCATCCCTTCTCATGAAACGATCCTCGTAAAGCAACCCACCAGCTCTAACCCTTTCCAAATACTAATTATGTATCCGTCCGTTAAACGCACGCCTGGACACACTTTGCTCGTACGCAGTCCCTCATCACAAGAATCATGATCGTGCTTACATTGTTCCACATTCCCCCAATCTAAACACCGACCTCCTGAGAAGGATCCGCGCTACTTCTAACGCTCATTCCAACCCGAATTTCTTCCCTTTATATCTTTCGATGTCTTCCCGTATCTCTAGCGAATCGTCTACGTACACAACCGCACTTTTCCTTCCCTCCGCCACTCAAGAATTCCCGAGATTTTTACGCGCTCCTTTAACACTAGAACAGCGGGAAACGGACACCCCCCTAGAACAGCGGAAGGTGTCCTCAGGACACCTACACTTGCGCTTCTTTTGGGTAGCATGAGGCAGTCGTATTTAACTTCTTAGTCTTTCCTTATAAGCTTAAAAATTAATAACTAAGTATGGGTACTTATTTATCGGCAGATCATGAGGTAAATAGTTGCTACATATTTAATATAGAAATTGTTGTTGAGTTCAATCAATTTCATGAGACTCATATTCCGATATAAAAATATACAGAACAGTAAAGCCAGAAATAAATTATATGAATAAATTAATATAAAGCCTTTTCGAGATAAAATAATTATTTGCTTGAATAACTTTTGAAAATTACCCGATTTTATCAACAATTTACATGGGGTACTAGAAAAAATAAACTCGCGTAATAAAACTTTACCGCTTCACGTACCTTCCTTTGATTTTATTTCACAACAAAAATACTAGAAATAAGGTTAAGACACAAACTGGACCTTAAATGTTATTTGCATACGCAATTATATTAATTTTTCTTTTTTAGCACAATGATGCTGTCACGAAATAATTACTCCACAGAATCCTTCCACGAAGCTAATACATAAATCTTCTTGATGTTACAGTTTCTATTAACCTATTCCTTGCACTTCTTACACTTATCTGATGCTATATTTCACTTGTATTTTCTTTTGAACAGATATCGTTGGATTCATTGGATGAAGTCTGGTGCATCTAGTGTTTACTTAGGTCCTTTTTGAGATCTCTTTAGACAGCTTAGGTTTTACCTTGTTTATCTGCGATTCGTTGCAAGAATCTATATCTGGTTATTTGGCGACCTCTTTTCTGCTTGCAAATAACCTATACATTGACTTTTGCTAGATAAATTTTTATGTAAAAAGAATGCATTAGGCAACGTCGTGAGTCTGTCTCACCGTGTGCCTACGCGCCATTTGGTCCACTACGCCGCTTTTTGTACAATTATGGTACGTCACCGCGTCTGATTTTCTTTTACTAATACTGTCAAATACGACATTAAAAAGCATCTAAATCGCGAGAAGAACATGTTTATTCGGTTTAATTTTATAAAGAAGGATTATTCTTCATTTTTCGACAACATCGGAATTCACTGCAGATTTTTGCTGGTTTTCAACTCCAGCGACTCTCATCACAATTTGTTCTATGTTCCAGATAAAAAATACCTGCTTTCTTCAGCCTTTTTAATAGTTTCTTTAATTTAAAATAATTATCGGTCATTAGGTTAATTCCTTTTATATAGGAAAGGTCCCATCAAGGTCATGACCACATGGTTCAGGAAGATGGCCTATCCTCCAACTCGATAACTTATGGAAATCTATTCTATGCATATTTGGAATTAAAATCCACTACTAACCGAAACTTAAGTACATATTTATCAGGTTTATCAAGAATAAATTGTGTGAATAGACATCTACACTTTCTGGGAAAAAGCTGATCATTCACCGTCACTTTTGTAACGGGATTGTAGCAAGCCTGGCAATATTCAATGAGTGAGTGTCACAAAAAGATATAAGACAAATTAGTCAATTGCGAAAATAGAAATGGGAAACGTATCTTATAAATGGAAATATTAGAAAATATAAGGCAAAATGTTTCCAACTCAAATCATCATTAGAATTGCTACCTCAAATTTTTATGCATAACAATATAATTAATTAATTTTAGAGAACGGGGACAAAATAATAGCAAAAAGCAATATTATCTCAAAGTACATTTGTAAGAGCTTCTAATATAAAACAATGAAGGTTTTATCATAAGAAATAATAGTAAATATTACGTAGGTGTCCTGAGGACACCTCCGCTGTTCTAGGGGGTATGTGGTAGGATCTCCTATGAAAATGTTCCAAAAATTATAAAACTTGGTAGAAATACGCAGAATATTAAATAATTAAAAGTCACGAAACGATTTTTTTCTATGATACAAATTACAAAAATGGTGCGTTTTTTTCATGGGCGAGGTGTCCTGAGGACACCCTCCGCTGTTCTAGTGTTAAATGACTACTCCCATTCGTATCCCCTCATTACTCACATTCGCGAGAGACGCTTCCCTTTCGCGAACACCCGTGTCATTTCCTCGGCACACACAAGCTCCCGCATATCTCTCCCGGTTTATCCTCGTACTCACACACGAAAACCTAGCTTAGGTTCACACTGCGTCCCTTTTCCCCGGTGTCGCTCATGCATTTGGGTCGTAAATATTTATCAGATTAGATCTTTCGTTATTTCTACTCTCTCCAAGACCCTTGCGCTCTCTAATCGGTGGTGTGCAAATAATCAATTTAGTATTCAGCCCTTACTGAGGGGGGAGTCCTTTATGAAAATTAGGAACAACAAACAAGAAGACTTCGGAGGATGTTTGTTGTGATGGGTTCAACGTGGTTTTCTTGCCGTTTATGTGCCTTTTATTATGTTTAACAACCGTTTATAATCTTCTTTGAGCAAATAGAGAATGATGAACCAATATGTCAATTATTTTCGCTAAAATTTAAGCGTTTTGATCCATTAAAATGAAAAATGTCTGTATTTAGTATTAATATTTTATTTTTATGCTAATACCTTGTTATTTAAAACTAATGATAATATGGTGTATGGTATGGTATATGGATAATATGATACTATGGTGTATTGGTCAGCATACCTACGCGGCAAGTGGGAGACCTGGGTTCGAGTCCCACTCATGTCGCTATTTTTCACTTCTGTTTAACTATGTAGAAAAGCGCACGCTTTAACGTGCTAAGTAATACATCCAAAATCCTTTCCTAATGATAATATATTTAATTATTAATATTAAAAACTCTTTTTTTCTTTTAATTGAAGATATGAATGAAATATACATCTACCAAAATTTACTTAACTTTACTTACGATGTGCATTTCAAACAGAAGACGAGCGAATAGCGTATCTGTTTATTCCTCAAAAGGAGTATTTCATTAAGATATCTATTCAATCATCCCCTTACCTCCACGTTGCTTATTCCATTCAATACGCATTAGTATTCATGTTGCATACTTTTCCGACAGCGCCCAGCTTCTTTCTTGGAAAATACTTTCAGACGTACCGGATTGATTTGCGATGCATAATCCGATATCCGATTGCTGGAGACGTGGAGGAATCTTCGGAATTCTTTTTTTCATTCTGTATCCTCGTTCTTTTTGATTTCGGAGCGTGGGTTGATAACCAGCTGTTGGGTCGATGAGGCAAAAGAAGGGCATTCCAAGATGACAAATCTTCCTTTTCTACAATGAGGAACGTCTTGGTAACGAGGATCCTTTTGAAGAGGAAAAAGAAAATGGGAGAGTAATTGACTCCCGTCGTCCGCGGAATCCCATACGATGGAGAGGAGATCCCCGGGATCTGTCGGCATCCTTTGGGAAGGCAACGTCCACTACTCTTTCCGCTCTCAGGTCGCGTATCCATATACTTGTTTGGTTTTATTTCGATACCTAATACGCTTTCGTGTCTTCTTTGATATTCTGCTCGTTCGGTTTGCCCACGAGATTCCGAACTGATCAAAGCCACGCCTTTGATTCGCCAAAATCTCCGAAAATATGTTTATTCATCAACTGTCAATAAGCGAATGGAGACGTCTTCGTAGCAAGAATGTATAAAAAGACTCTTTCGTTCAAGATGTGGGTATTTATGGAAGACATGTATCAGGGTATTTTTGTGCTTCCTCAAGATTCTTTTCCTGGCGATTCTATATTGGTTATAAAACATCAATAAAACGTTAAATTATAAGGTAAAAGCTTTGGTATTTAGTATTTTAAAAATCATAAAGATAGTTTTATTTTGTATATTATGGTTATATTTTTGATGCTCTTTATATTCTAGAAAATTCACGAGGATAATATTTATGCTACTATAATGAATATTATTAAATATTATTCGTCTTTCTTATACCATAAATAAAAAATGGAAAAGAAAATAAACATAGATTTTTCTGATGACAAGAACAGACATATAATCATAGTTTAATTAAAACATTATCAGTTATTTATTCTTTTAATAAAAATAATTCGGCATAAATAGAATAAAAATTTTATAGAAAAATAAAAAAAGAAATAGCCATAACTCGTAAGCTAAAAGTCTACTTTCAATAGTTATTAAATTTTTATATAATATAATATATTTATGTATACAAAACAATAATTATGTGTACAAATTTGAAACTCAATAATTTTAATAGCAAGTTATCAAACCTTTTTAAGAGAAAATACACTCAATTGATTCTTTTAATTATTTCAAAATCATTTTTCACAATTTCAGTAATCCCTTAAAGTGAAAATGTTAACTCCGCTTACGAGAAATCAAATTAATGTAAGGAGAGTTGTAGGATTGATTTTAAAGAAATGCAGTTAAAGTAATCTCCCTTCCTAAATGTAGTTATTTCTTGTTACTCTACCACATTTAGTATTATTATCCCGGTTTCAAAATTTACAACATTCTTACGCACGCTTTTATCTCGCGTTTACGATTTCTGCCTTTATTCGCGGAATCGATAGAAACTAAGACTCCAGTTTCTTCTCTAAGACTCACACGCTTCACTTTAAAATGCAATACCATTCTTTTCTTTGATCTGCATCTGTCACCATTCACATTTATGAAACAACCTATTTAATTTAATAACTTTAAGGAACAAAACATGTTCAACAATGCAATATCATAAAGTGGTATACGAGTACTTCATTCATATTGAAGGTAATTAAAATTTATCATGAAAATAATAAACACAAAATGGGTTATATTTCAACTTCCTCCTTTGCATTTCCATAGCAGTCTGTTTTCAAGCTCTCCATTGACCTTTAGCTGCAGCGGAAATCATTCCTGTGCATGAGAACTTCCTCTTATTCATGATTTCATTTCACCAAAGATTCTTCCTTATAACTTCGGCCTAAATAATTTAGGAGGGGTTTATGGTCAGACCTCCCTCACAGTGCTTCCTTCTCAGTGATATCAACCCATTTGGTCCTCTATACCTTTAATTCATAATTCGCACCCATTCGAGTTTCTCATTTCAGGCGAGGCCATCTGTTTAGATCACTGCCAAGCAACCCTTTGTTTCAGGGATGTTCATTAGAACTTGGCTACTTGGGGAAAGTAAGTGGAAAGTAATTGCAAAACGGAATAGAATGATTTTTATTCTAAATGAAATAATTTCCTATAGAAGTAGAAATGAGCTATAATTGCTCATATTTTATTTTTGAATCATATTTTTTACCTTTGAGATAATTTGAACATAAAAGCAAAATAAAAGTGTGAGATCGAATTCAGAAAAAACGATATCTTTTCAAAAGAATCAAATTTTTATTAAGTAATTAATATCAAACAATTCTTTCTTACTACCCATTCTAGTTTAAGTTTTGCTAGGCAATTCAGTGTAAGCTTCAAGCAAAACATTTTTTAAGAAGTATTAGTTGTTCCTACAGTCATTTAAATGTGGTTTTATCATTACCTCCCATTGTGTCCGAATCAACGATAAACAAAGAACGCACTTAGACAATAAATCATTAACAACAATGAGACTGAATCGTAAATTCTCCAAAATCGTGCATTATTTTTTTTCTATCCTCCGTTCCACCAGATCATTATTCCTTCAAGAAGGAAATTACCTCGACTTCAGATGCAAGTCAAGCTCCAGTAGACTGCGTCTAGCGGATTAGTTCCCTCCGAAGCCAAACGCAATGAGTTCGGAAACAACCATAATTTCCTTCACAAGTAATGGAACCAGAATTTCGCATCGGTAATTTTCTCCCGAAATCTCTCTTCGCATCACTATTAATTTCCCGCGATCACGTCCACGCCAACACCCGCTTCGGAATCGTAAACATTCCCCACAACAGAATGCACCAGATACGGAATACATTACGAAGAGGCACGGAAGAACTGAGTGAGAACGCATTCCAGAAGTACTCCGCGCAGAATTCTCAAGTCCCCGACAGAATCTTACAATCGAATTTCTCTTATTTACGCCCTTCTTGTGTTCGCCAAGACGGGGATTTTAACGATGGAAATATCTCTCTCGGGCCGCTCTTCTTCGTTGCAGACGACAATGGAGCTATCCGAGCATCCTCCCTCCTCGCCACCCCTATCCCTCCCACGCGTTACATTTTACGGAATCCTCCCCTTATTTCCGTCTCTCGAAAGTGGGTCACCCGGTGTCGATTCCCCGTCAACAGATTTGCCATCGCACCTCTGATGCGGTCTTAACGAGTCGGGGATACTTCTGCTCCGGGAAGGAAGATGACAAGCAGCGTGGGTAGGAACGGGATCGGTGGTGCGAAAGAGTGGAGAATACGTCGTAAGGGAGTTGATTCGTTGACTCGAGCATCCACGATCCTAACGAATACGGGTGCAAACGAAGCGAATGCATTAACCTTTTTTCTGAACGGGTTTGGTTTATGGAGGGCGGCGACGGAAAGTGCAAGACATAGGGGATAAACTGTGGCTTGTTTGATCGGACACGGGCCAACGAACGCCCGAGACAAATGCGATGCGAAACCGGTAATTACACACTCTCCGTGGATGGGATCCCCGAGCGATGCAACTCTGTACACACTGTTAGCAGATGCGATTGTGCGAGTAGCGTGTTGTTCAAAGGTAAATCGGTTTTTTTTACGCTATGATGCTATTCGCGGGAGGGTTGAGAGGGACGCACTATGTCGGAATCCGATGGAGTGATGTTTGGAGGGGGCGTTGCCATCGCGACCGAGTGTGGGTCTTACTCGGCTAATCACCGTGATTCTCGGGTGAATTTTACGGGAAGGTTAAGCAAATTGGATGTTTTTAGCCCTGATTGTTGTATCGCGCTTTGAAATTTATAGCTGATCGTCTTTTAATGCATTTCTGTTAGGTCATAATATAAAGCATTTAGGCTGCAAAGTATAATATCAAGATTTACCTTCTAATATACACATTCATAGTAATTGAAAAATTAAAGTTCAGTTTCAATTTATACAGCTTTAATTTTCTCGGAGCAAGATTCCATATTAATTGATTTTATTTATTCGTGATCAAAAATTTTATCCTCCTTTATCTGTATTTAGATAGAAAAAATAAGATAATATTCTAATAACATGATTAAATGTATAATCATATTATTATATAATAACTATAATCCTAAATTACATACTATATGAAAAGTATGCAATATTAAAGACATTTGTCCCTTTTATATTAAAGTTAAAATCAGTCTTTTCGATTCTATATCTTTGGAAATCTTTTCATACTTTTCTTGAAAGGAAGTGATTTCCCAACTCCTCCATTTAGACCCACTGATTTTATTTTTTGAGTTGTGCTATGTTTTAAATTTCGAGAAAGAAAGAGAATTTGCGTATGAAAAGTATTAATGATATTACTATGTATGCTTCCAACTATGGGAGAATTTTGTGATTCCTTCGAAGGAAAAAGTTTGCCGCACAAATTAAACCTCTTAAATATTTTCAAATTTAGGGTTATTAAAAATCCCTACGAGACGAATTCCCTTTTTTAACTTAATTCGATTCAAATAACCGTTACCACAGAAAATTAGGTCGATGGAAATCGGAAAACTTTTTTATTTCGTTTGCAATTCGTTTACCATACAGAGGAACCAATTGATCAGAATATTCTTTGTCTTAGTTTTTTTCTTTTCTTTTTTCTATATCAAAGGAAGCCAAAAGTTTCTTGGAATACTATTAAGCAATGAGTTTCTGTACAAAGTTAAAAGAAGACAATATTGACTATATTTCTTATTTGGTGTATTAAGATTTTTATCTTATCGATAACGAAAATTTATCGCTCTTAAAAATCAATTCGAATTGAGCTTGAAAAACTATTCTTTCTTTCGGTTATGGAATTACATTGGTAGACAGATTCATTCCTCCCTAATCCGTCAAAATCAAAAACCCACATATTTAGTCATTTAACTCAAAGAATTGATAATGATTCGGGAAAATCCAATATTTTCATCATTAAAGACATCCTAAAGGATTTCCTATTGATACTCGAAATGGGAGTTACTTTCTCAAATATTTATTCTTTCCCGTAATAGTTAATTTAGTAGATGAAAGATTTTATTTAGGAATGATTTTAAAAATTTCAAAAAGTTAATTTCAAATAATATAAATTTCCTTTGATATAAGTTTCAATACTTCGCCTTTAAGAAACCGCCGTATTTTGAGATAAGGGTAATATTTTATTTTTCGTTGGACCAATTAATTCTATTAACATAAATTATATTTTCCCCATAACTAAGAAGGGTATTTAAAAATAGAATATGGATATAAAATGGAAATGATTATTAATTACAATTATATAACAATTACAAATATTTAGTTATCTATTGCTATTTGGTATTATATTGATTTAGGATTATGGGTGATGTGGGATTTGGAAAATCCTCAAATCCAGATTGTCAGATACTCATTAAATAATAATACAAAGAGATTCTCTGAATTAAATAAATCAGCATTTAGTAAATATACATAATGTAATAATAATTAATGAATATAATAGAAATTAATTATAAATATCTCAGGAAAAGTTCGCACCGTATTTTAATGCATCCTCGTGCACTCGTTGAAAATTAGATTGCGAATCTTTGAGAGAAATTACTCAACCTCGCAGTTATCATAATTGGTGAAATCCAGTTTCCTGTTATTCGCTGATAGCTTCTGACAGATTTGCAGAGTGCATCTTTGACCGATGATCCAATTGCGTGATCGATGTTATTTCTCGTTTGAAGTGCACTCCGTAATGCGAAAGGTCAAACGTAACGCTGCGAAAACAGTGATATCAAACATTTCCGAATGCATAAACATAGATATCCTTTCGTGTAAATTGTCGTCAGAAGAATGAAGTGGTCCATCACACGATTCGGTTTTTTAATCTGAAAGAGATGTTTTTTATAATCCAATTGTGAGATATATTTAGGATATTGGGAATGCCAGAATATATTGGAACCTTATGAATTAACTGGCCTCACCATTAAAGAGAGATGACCAAATGACTTTAGCTTCCAGGAATAAAACTTGAAGTACCCATAGAGAAGATGAACTTTGAGGTTATTTTTAACGAAGATCTTTCCGTTCCCTTAACTTAGTTAAAGGTTGATGTCCCCTAATTTCATTTTACCTCTTAAGATGAGTGTTTTTTCAATTTTATTAATTTAAGTAGGAAGCGATTTTTTTTATCGTCGATGAGGGCTTCTACACCTAATAATAAATATCTGTTTAGTTTAATATTTAAACAAACATCCACTGTACCTTCAGTTGATCATTTATTTTCCATTAGAGATATTGAAGTAGTCTGTTACATTTTTGCTTCTAGTTAATCTCGTTAATTATTTCTCTGTTACGTAATATTGAATGTTACTCAATTTCATGAAGGCAATTTCATGATGGATACTGAAGGATTAAATATTGATTGTGCTTTGATTAATGCTGAAGCTTAATTGTTTCATATATATGGATAGATATATAGATAGAAAAACGAAATATGTGGTTAGAAATGTACGCCAGGAAATTGGTGATAGGGATTAAAATTTGGGCAAATCATTCGTATTTGATAGAATTGTAATTGGCTACAGTAACATATAACTAATGTTATATGACAAATACAAACATTTTTCAATAAACGAAGCTTATATATGGATGGTTATTTATTACAGTATATTATGATACAATAATACCAGCTGAAAATTAAATGGATTTTACAAAAGACTCATTAAATATTCATATTTTGCTCAAATTCCTATATTTTTACTTTTGGTTATTATAATTATGTCATTTAGGGTTTAACATAGTGATTGTGAAGTACTTAAAACGAAAAAGTCGTAACAATTTTATATTTTTTAAATTTTGGTAATTTATGAGTGGCTACAATTTTACGGAATAGATTGAAATTTCTCCAAAATGATTTATTTGATCCAAAATCTACACATATTCTCAAAAGCCTCTGAAAGAAACTTAAGCCCATTTTTTAATCCTTCATTCTTCCTTTGCTTAAATTTCTTGCTTGATTATCCGTGCGGGTTATGCATTTCTTAAAAGATAACAGACCTCTTTTTCCGTCCCTTGGGTTACGTTGACATAGGCCTCTATGGCTCTAATGCACCTGCTGTAAGACTTAAAGAGTATTTTAAATCTCTATTCTAATAGAATCCTTGTATATCCTGTAATACTTCCTCCCTTTACTTGATGCATCCCCTAAGGGCTTGTCTACCCTCGTCATTTCAATTTACTATGCACGCATGGGAGTCTGAGATTTTTACCAAAGAAATATACTAGGCAACCTATCATGCTTGACTTTATCATATCTGATTACCTTTTCTTTCATGCAAAAGAATTTAATCTTACTTTTATACTGGCTTAAAATATTGCAAGTAGCGTAATATGTTCTTATAATAAATTCTATCATAAATCTTAATGGGAACTAAAAATACTTCCTAGTATAAGAATCCTGATTGTATTCTTGGAATCAAAATTTTTACCCCATCTCTTTATTTTTGCGGCCTTTGTTTCAAGAGATACAATATCAAACATTATTTATCTCTTTGCCTAGACTCATTACTAAAAATAAGAATTTACTGAAAAATGTATCTTTTCCAGTAGACAGTTTAAGTAAAAGTTTTATTCCCAGCAAACTTCAAATACCAATTTTGATTTCGAAGTGAAATCGTACAAGTTAGGAAAGAGGAGCTTATTTGTTTCTTAGTATTCGGATACAAAAAACTTAACTTACGTATAATTCAGTTTCTCAAATATCACGAGAAACAGGAATTTAATCTGCTTAATCATAACATCTTTTAGCTAAATAACTTTTCAGATGAGTTCTCGGAACAAACAATTCTATGTAATTAAGTCCGTTACTATATTCGTAGACAAACTAAGACACACCTTTAGCAGAATCGATTTTTATGGGACCGGTTTGGACCCATTTGGAAGATTCAGCCGAGAAAAGTTTACGTAAAATAATGGGAAATCGGTGAGGGGAGAAAAACAAAAGAGAATTCGAAGCGAAGATTGATAAGCAAGGGACGATACAAAAGGGTTGGACTAGGATATCGAAGGGTACATGGGAATTGTACGACTGGACCCTGGAGGCAGGAAATTGAAATGTCAGATTTCAATTGGGAGATGGAGTCGGGAAGGGAAGGAGTTTGGAAGCCGCTCTTGTTTGGGTGCGGAGAAGTATAAGGGGTTTTTTATGCTGCGAGTGGAAGAGAAATGCGAAGTTACGGAGCGAAAATGAAAGGAGTGAAAGAATACGGCGAACGAGAGGTCTGACTTCATTTAAGGCGTGTGGCTCGATTCCAGGGGGAGATGATACCTCTAGACTGAAAAATGCTCGCGAAATGGAAATTCCCTGCTCCTCTGGCAATCTCGTATGTTTAATTTGTCATCGCTTCGTATCTTTTTCCATTCGCCGATGTGAAAGTTTTATGGGGGAGCTTCTTCTTTTTTTTTATTCCGAAGCCCACATCCTTGCGAAACGGCCGTGTCGTTAATGGATTTCTGCTCGAGGAAGCTATCGTTATGATTGAAAATTCTGTTTCTACTTCCTTAAATACATTTGCGAGAGCGTGGTTTCCAGAATGAATCTGAGAGAGCGTATTTTTTTGATGAGTATTAGCTCTGAATGTTTTTCATTTATTTCGACTTATTCTCAGTTGAAGTTACGTAATTTTCGAGGATTAAAGTACGTATTTAAATGTGTATTTTAGTATGCCAAGAAGATTTAAAAGTGTCATAATTTATTTTTTTGATTATTAATTTGAAGTTTAACTTACCCTTCCAAAATTAATAATGGATCTTTATTCTAAATATGAAGAGTGTTACTGTAATTATTTATTATTAATAATGATAAGAGCTTGTTTATTCCAAACAGGACCACAAGGTAAGGCAGCAATTAAGTAAATAACATGAACTAAAAGTTTTTGAATAAGCTTGGGAAACCGAATCGAGAGGGTGAATTTCTAAAAATAAAACTGCTGACGATGCTTTATGCGAGATCAAACCCCCTTGTCTTGGAAAGCTTTGATCAAATAAAAATATCGTTTCGATATAATATTTCACCCTTATTAATACCTGTTTTCTTAAGAATGAATGGGATCCCATTAAATCACAGCTAGCTAAGCGATTCCGTCCGTGGGAGTTTCGATATAAAGGCCATATTGATATCGAGTGATTAAACGCGTCTAACCCAGATTAAGAAAGATGGATAATTGATCGCAGTAGGCGTGGACCATTGAAAAGGTTTGCGTTGGCGGATGATGGAACGATAAACGCTTTTGGGAGTGGGGTTTGATTTTTGCAGCTACACTCAACACACGGTAATGAACCCTTTAAGGAGGAAAGAAATAGGTGGATGGGAAAGAAGGGGAAGGAAGTGGAGGAGTTACTGGAAGAGTGTAAAAGGGTTGCGGGGCTGCTACAGAACTCCTTCCATCAACGAAGAAAGGAACGGTGGATTGGGAAAATCGGGCAGTAATAATGTGAGGAGAGTTACTTCTTCCTTCGGCGGTAGGGGAAGAGGAGAGGGGGAGCAAATGTAGAAGATGAAACTGACAGGTCGATATCACTTCCCTCCCCATTAAACCTCCCTTTCAGACCCGGCTACAGAACGTCAGTTTGAATGAGGAAGAAATGAGCACGGGAATGTCTTTTAAGGTTCCCTCGAGTGGTCCTGCACAGCTTTGGCTTTGAGTATTTTTTCATTAGTGAGCGTTTTTCAGTTTGGAGACCTTGAAGCGAAATTTTCGGAGGTGCCTTGAAGTTCCAAATGAGATGACGAAATGCTTGCCACTACGGATTTTTTTTCTCCGAAGAAAAGGGCTCTCTCTTTTTCTCTATCGTTCGACGGCCAAAATAAACGTTCGGATTTTTTTCGCTCAATTGCGCGGACGTCGTGACCTCCGATCGTGCTCTTTTTTTGTTAAAGAGGGCATCTGTCGTATCAGTATTTTTAGGAAATGACCCGAAACCCCACTTTGGAGTGATTGCGGAGTCGTCCGTTCGGCTCTCTCTCGAGGGAATATTTTTTAGAAACTCCGTCAATAAAGGCATCGAGTTTTTTTCGACGTCTGCCGAAAAAACCCTTTTATTCTGTTCGAGTGTTACAACTGTTGAATATATATCCATCGATTCCGACTCATTTTCATTCATTTATACATTTTCAACCATTTTCGGGGACTTAGCCCTCTAAGATCTGTTCCGGATCCTTCATATCGAATTGAGTGGCTTCGAGAAAAGATGCTGCAACTTACTTATTGACTGATAAATGACGTATTGACGCTCATAATAATCCGTTTCTCTTGCTTTCACGACTGCTATGAGCTATTGTTATGCGACCTATGTTCTTGAGCATTATGATGCTTGATAATTAAGAATAACTGTATCATTTTATATATATATTATTTTTTAAAATCGTAATATATTCCTAGGAATCCCTAGTATTATATATTTTATTTATAGCCCTTATTATTACAAAATTATAATTATTTATATATTTTATATTTATATAAATATAATTTTTAATGTGAATGAAATTTACAACCCTTTGCATAGCTATTTGTCTATCTCTTTCAAACATACGTATCACAAACTTTAATATCCTACAGAACTTTATTTTATTACGACATCTCCCGTGAATATTCTATTTATTGAGTGTGGAATCAATTAGTTTTTATTTTAACTTTTCAACCTGTAATATAAAACCATAGGAATTATTAAAGTTTATTCTAGAATTCAGAACGCCTCTTTCAAATTTTTTTTAACCGTCTCCTCTTCAATTAATTTTCACTTCATTTTTAAACGAAGCGTTAAATGTACAATAAATATTAAAACTGGCAAAACCAATATTTTTCCATCACTAAACAGTCACCAGTATTTCCCAAGCCAATCTTCATTTCCTGTGTCAGTTGCTAAATGATGGCGGAAGACCATAATGTGAACCAGGCAGACTAATTCAGTCAATGTGGTATCCATTAGTGAGTTGCTCAATACCCTTCGAAAGAGCGACAGGTTTACTAATGTCCTGCGAACGAATATGCAATATGCATTTACATACCACCCCTCCTCCCTTTTAGACCCAGTTGAGACAAGCTTACCCTTTAAAATAACTTAGGCTTTTAATAGATCCCGCCACGGGTTTCCGTGGGCATGCATAAGAGGAAGGGGTGAATTGGGGCGGTGGTGTGGGGGAGACGTGGAGACTGAAGGGACGGGAGGAAGGGGTAGGTGCATCGTGGGGAGGGGGCGCACTTTGATGCGGGGAGTGGTGTAGCCAATGGAGCTACTGTCAGGGAGCGGTTTGGCCTTTCCATAAAGGGGTCGACGAGAGACACTTTCCTCCCTCCCCATCCCCTTATTCTTCACTGCTACTAATCCTATCCAACCTCTTAAAGCGGCTTGCCTGTCTACTGATCCGTGTAATCTCTCTTATCGTCTATGTTTGTAAACCTTGGGAAAATGTGTGTGCACCCACATTTACTGGGGATTTTTTCTTGTAAATTAAGTGCCTTAGTTTTGGAGATAAAAGGGTTACTTGTGCTTTTTATGCACTTAGGACGCCGTTTAGGGGAGTTGTCTGTGAAGTGTGAAAGTGGGCCTCGTGAGTGTTTACCGTACGATGATGATCGGTGTGCGGGAGGAGGAGGCGGTATAATGAGCGGGTTCGATCGATTGGTCCATTGATTGATCGGATTTTGTATTGAGTACGAGATCAAAAATTGACATGATGCTGTGATACAATATTCAGAAAGTAATTTTTTACAGGGTAATAACTACTTGCGATGTTAATGAATAATATGGTTTTGGAAGTCCTTACCGGTCATTAAGGGTAGTTTTTCTATGGTGCATGTCAAAACAATTAAAATTCGAAGTATGAGTTGCTTTCAAATGCATTATGAGCACTTAAATTCGCTTTAATAATTAGCTTCGGAGATAAAATGTAATTTAGAACATCGTTAGGTATTTTACCTAAGCAGATATATTGAGCTCTATAGTTCATATTCGTATCTATTTTTTATATACTTTTTGTTATGGACTGTAAATAAATATGTATAATGTATAGAATAAATCTAAATCCCTGGAAAAATATAAAAATGTATAAGACAGCAAGACCATTTAGACTGAAGCCAGAATAATGAGCAATCATTCTTTCGAATCATTTTTATCTCTATTTACGAAATAGATTTTTATATTACAAATAACTGTTATATTTATGAAACTATAATTAATAGATTAATGGCGATGGTGTAAAAACTGTGAAGAAATTTACAATTGTATGGTGAATTTTAATTTTCCAAAATAGTTTATTTCAACGTTAATTTTTTATTCAATTGTTTAATTACATCTCTACAGATATTTAGTATTTAAATGAGTGCTATATAACAAACCATACACCATGAATATTGATTTTGGTATTAAATCAAGGTGAGTATCAATTTTCAAAAAAGAGCAACAAGAAACTTAATGCTTCGCTTGAAAATGAAGTTCACAAAAGTATCTCGATATCATTTAAATATTTTATTCTACGTTCATTATTCCTGGAATTCATATCACAACGAGAGTTAAGAGAGAGGTTTAATAAGGCTCAATGTCATCATTCTTATAAAATAAAATAAATTCCTTTGTTTTCCATATTTCAGATTCCTTAACATAATACGTTAAAATTAAAAAAATTTCTTTTTGGGTTTGAATTTTTTCTTAATGTTTCCTATTAATTAAAAAAGAGTAGTTTCCTTACTTCTTGCTTGAACCACATTCTAGCACAAAAAGATATTTTTTTATTGATAAAAATTGTTTTCTATGTACAAAACCTTTTTAATAATCTTTGAAAACAGGATCTTAAGCAGTTTAAAAAGTTTTTCATCTCCTGCACTGTCAATAACGCTCGGAAAAAATCATCATAACTTTGCGGCTAATTTTCAAGGTTAAAATCATATTCAAAGAAAATAAAGAAATGGAATGTAGCACTGAGGGAGGAATGCTCTCAAGTGGGAGAGTTATACTCGGTCGTAAGAAGATACGTTCTATAATAAGAGAAAGAATGGAAGTAACTTTCAAGTAACTTTCTTAAGATTTCAAAGAATAGGTTTTATTGCGAGTAATTTTGGCTCCATTAATTCATCTTTCGCAGCTTTGGAACGCCCAAACTCTTCTTCGATATTACTTGAAACTTCACGAAAAATTTTCTCCTCTTTTCGAGATAAAGTTTCGTCTTAGTTAACAGCTCTCTTGGCGATAATATTCACGAGTCTGACAGAGGTTGCGGTTTCGACGAAAAAGTAAGAGAGGTCATTGCGAAGGAGATGCAGTAATAATTTCAAAATGTGAAAGTTTCAATGGTGATATTTGAAGGTTTGTTCTATGTAATGGTACTCGCCCATGAACTTGAAATTATGAGAATTAAAACTCTAGCTTTTTTAAGTATTGAAGTAATTGATAGAAGGGTGACTTTTTTGTAGATACGGAATAAATAGAATTATTAATAATATAAGTTTTTTCAATACATATCATCTTGAAAACGTTACTTCAATATTACTGTATAAAAATCTTTTTTGAGTGCTCATTGTTTTATATATATTGCACAACAAGATATCATAGAATACATGATATATGATGCTTCAATATAAATCTATATTTTTTACTTGTTTTAATTCAATTCACAATATCAAAGTTTTTAAATATGTTCTCTGTTAGGGTAAAATTGCAATATATTATAAAACATTTTATAATCAATGTAGCATTTAATAGATGAACACTTGAAATAAAAACAAGATATTACTTTGTATTTTCCATAGTATTTCTGTCTATATTATTCTACAAAATTGTGGATACGAGACACACGAAATACTATCATATCTTAATTTAGTTTTAGACAGCTTAATGGCCGCATTAGTCTAGAACATCTTGAGTTTATAAGATTAACACTTACTAAGATAACAGCGTGAAATGAACTTTGGAAAGAAGAGGAACTGTATATCATCATTCGTCTAACTCACTACAATTATATATCTATTCAATTTAAAGCCTTATCAATGTGTCAATGGTGTGAAATGGGAATTAAAATAATATCTTCGTAGCGTAACTCTTCACATAGTTGAAATAACTCACATAGCTTCCTCCATTGCAATTTATGGAATCATGAAAGCGACTGAAACTTTAATTGATGAGAATGAAGCGGAGAGGAAACAAAATGAAACTGCGGGAAAAAATTCGGAGAATAATCTCGTGGGAATGATCCCATTAACTTCGCAGCAAATTATTGGAGGCTTTTGGTTTTACAATCACGATTCATAAATTTCTCTTCCGAATATTTGGTATGAATTCCGACGGAAGCATTCGAAGTAAATATAAATTTAAATCAGATTGCGGTGGAAAATTTTCGCTTCGTAAAATACCGTGCGAATTGTTTCAACCATAGGGGAATGAGATTTATTTCATGAGTTGCAAAAGTTCAGAGTTTTCGCGATATCTTAATCGCGTGAATATTTTCACGGCTGAAATCCAATCTGCGTGTTTCTGGAATGAGTTATTTCCCAAATATTTTTAATTCTGTGATGTTTAAACAATTATCCTATTTTTTCAATCGAAGTTAGATTTATGCCAAGCGACTGTATTTAAGCGTTAACTATATTTCGTTCACTTTAACTTTAAAGTTTAAGTTGTCAAGAAACTATAAATACTTAATTGCTAAAATATAAATATATTAAAAAGGTTTACTACAGAATTGTATTTGAGAATCTTTCTAATTTAAGTTTCCGATTATCATTCTCGATCAGATATCTTAAATTATTTATGAAGCTGTAGTTAAAATAGTATTAAATTATCCACGTATTTCATCAAAAGTTTTTACTAATTTTCTTTCATTTTATACATCAGCTTGGAAAAACAGGGCATGATTTATATCTAACAGACAAACATAAATTACACTCTTATTCCTTTGTTTATTTACAATCTTTTTACTCGAGAAGTACCTAATGGAAATATAATTAATGAGCAAATAACTTAAACCTACAGCTTGGATTAAGATAACCTAAATTCTTCCCGTAATCAGGGGCGACCTTACTTAAACAAATCCATTGATTACTAAAGGAGATCATTCATTTAACTCACCTTCCCTTCGCACTCTCGGATTCCCACAGTTGCCATCCCATTCCCTCATTCATCAGCCTCTTTGTGTCGATACACTTGATCCAATCGAAAAATTGCTTTCGGGGAATTCGGGGAAGATTTAAAACGAAGAGAACACACCTCTGCCTTACACTACCACTACCGAAAACATTAAATGTTATAAACTGTAATCGGTTTTAAGTAAAGTAAATAATACATAGATAGATTAATACGAGAATTAGTAGTAGTTAATAGATTCAAAGAACGTTTCCTAAATGACATTATATTAGACAAAATAATACGAACTCACTCAAATGAGTTATAAATATATTGCTTTCAGGCTAAAATATTTACTAATCTTTCCTTTATCATTCAATTCAATTAATCATTAATTACTTTTGCTCGATTTGTTTAAAAACCAAGAGAGTTTTAAAGATGATAACTTGCGATAACGGAGCTATCCTTCTTAAGGCAGGAAACACTCCTCTGGAAAACTTAAAACGAACTCGAACCTTTTTTGTCTCCCAAAATGCTCGTCCGTGGAAACATCTCGTCTTTCTTTGGACCTCCGGATCCCCTTGAGGGGCCCTCGGAATGGAAGGCCCTTTGGATCGATCCAGGGTCGAATTATTCCAATCCTTTGGCCGTATATCGCACATATACTCCCAACTTTAATTCGTCATACATCTAAAGGTTGGAATACAATGACCCTCAATCTGCGACTCCCCTTTTGAAATATGGGTCTGTTCTGCGGAAGATAAGGGAGGAAAAAAAATCGTTGTGGGATTCCTCACGCGGCCGCACTTTCTACCGAATGAAAGCGTGGATCGCATTCAGAGTAATTCGCACCGATCGAATCCTTGTGTCGGACAAAGACGAGTGGGCAGAGAGAAAGAGATGGGCCGCATACACGTTTAGAGTCGGATACAGAGGAGGCTTTATATAGCACTGATAGCGGATTTTGCACCTTTTTCATAGTGTTAACTACTGACTAAACTGAAACTTTGAAAACCGAACAAGATAACTTAAGGCCTAACAGGAAACATACTAACTATGGATAATTATTTACTGTATATTCTTTATGTATACATATATACTTAGCAGTATTTACGAATAAAGTTTTTCATAACCGTTAATTTTTAATGCAGATATCTTAAGGTAAATTCCGTGGGTGTGTTTAATATTAATATTAAATATTAAACACACCCAAATATTAAACAAACGCCAGATAATATTTATATTAAATATTATCTGGCGTTATGATGGCATTATTCTCTAGTTCTTTTGCTTGTAGATTGATTTTGATCTCGGTAGATTATGTATAGGAATTACTTCTGGATAATTATCTCATTCCATTTTATGCTCATAATAATTACTCTTATTATTCTGAATGTTTATTTGAAAGAGTCCTATTTCGTTTAGATTGTGATTTAATACTATTGCTGATGATAAGTGTTAAAGAAAAACTAAGGATAATTGGAATTCTGGTGGATACATTTCCCTAGAAATAGAAATAGGAGAAAAATGTAAATTTTATTCATAAATATAGTATAAAACGTATCAGCTTATCAGGTCGAAATGTGGAAAATTTATTGACTTATGAAGCATCAATATTTGAGATATTTATCCGATGATAATTTATTTTTAATCAATTGGAAAATGTATGAAAGACATATTAGATTTAATTATTAATTAAGATAATGGAAAGAAGCATGCAAATATTTTTCGTTACGAAATAAAATAAGTGAAGATAAACATTGAATGATATAATTAATGATGTTATTTAATTAAAGCAAACAATCCGAAGGAATATCAAACATAAAAAGGTATAGAATAAGCTCGAAAATAAGAAACATGCCTTACGAAGACTTTATTTTACGTTCAACAAAATCTTCATTGTCCACAGTGTTTTAGATTGAAAAAATAATCATTAATATAGAATAAAAAATGTAAATGTAATTATAAAATAATGGCTGTAAATGACAAAGAATAGTTTCAAAATCATATCATACTATAGAATGGAAACAAAGTTGGAAATAATGAAAAGAATACTCATCGAGTTTCTTTCGCGCAATAGGATTATATGACCTTTAAAGTCCTTCACCATTTCGAGGAATTTAATTCATTACATTTCTTTTACTACTTCATTTCTTGTTCTCGTAGAGGAATATAATTTAGTGAAAACGTGGTATGATCAATATAAAACTCCTACTTTTGGAAATTCTTCGTGATCCGAGCCCTTGACAAGGCAACGCCATTCTATTTGATGTTCATAAAGCGAGACCGCCTTTGGCGATTTTCTAAAGAGTAAAAAGGATAGCACCTCAGCGGCATGTATCTTAAAGAGGCTCTTTTTATATTTTTAGAAATTTTTAGAACGCAAAGATCCCTTTACAGCGACAACTTTTAAGAATTGAACGTGAATCTTGAGGTATTTTGTTCAGTTCTTTTAAAGATTGAACAGAAAAGAAGTACTTCATTATATCGAACAAACTTCCACTGCCATTCTTCGCATGAATTATTTAAGGGGAATTGTTGTACACAAAATCACGGTATTGGTTCAGTATTCTTTTGTAAATTGAATCCACGATCTTAAGTGCATTCGATAAATGCACAAATTTTATATTCTTGAGGAGGAAATACTTTCACAAAAGGTACAAGTACGACTTTGAGATTGAATTCACTTTATTTTCTTTAATATACGACAAGGAAACTTTATCATTTATTTAGTTTTACTCAAGAGCTCCTCTCCGTAATGCAATCGTAAGATCCACTATTTATTTGCGTAGGGAGAGAAATATCTATAGCAGTATAAGACTTTGTATCATTTCCATTCGCTATTCTTATCTTAAACGTCTAAATACAGCCTTAATTTGAGGTCCCATGATGGATCACTCTATCAAGTCTTAATTTTTACGGGAATATTTTCCTCTGAGGAAAAAAATTCGTGATATTCCAGATAGGCTGATAGCAAATATGTATGTAATTCAATTGTCAACGCTTAATTTACCTGAATTAAATCGATCAATTAAATAAAGATTTATTTTATCGATTACTACGTTGCCAAGAGTGCTTTAAATTATATTCTGCCGTAGCATTTTTAGAATACGAACTTAGTCTCCTATCAATTTAATATATCCTTAACTCAATCTACAGCACTATATCTTGTGATTTTTATATTTTCATTTTTTATCGCTCTTTTTTATTGCGTATTCTTTATTAAAAGTTTTAAAATAAAATATCGAAACCTAGAAGGGGAGATATTGGGAGAAATGCAATCTTTTATATGTTTCCTCTTATCAAACCTTTACATCGTTACAAGGTTCTTTCTTGTTACCTAGTAACATCGAAAACTTTGTTCCTTAGCAACGAGATAGGGTGAAAGTTACGAGTAACACACTTTTAGAAAGTTATGAACTCGGAATGAATTGAGTCATCATTATTAACAAGAGAAAATTCAACAATAAATGTATAAGAGCCCTTCCATCTCCATTATTATATTTCCGTTCAAGCGAACGTTTGAGTCCCCTAATTATCGAAGAAGAGAGAGAAACATTTGGAGACTTTCGTGCTCGAAGAAACACGTTTTAATTCATTCTCGGGAATCCGAAACACTCGAGAAATCTTACATGCGGAAATCGTCGATGATTCGCGCACACAAAAGCCCTTTTGTGGATAAGTCACTTCACGAAACGTGTTTTACGAGCCGTATGGATCGAGTCACGCAAACGCGTGTTTCACCTTTGTTTCGAGGATCGACGTTAACGACTTGCACGACCAAAAGTTTTCGGTGGGGATTCTTCGTGAGGAAGAGACGGTCTACGAGTTGTTTTTGTGACGAATCGAGTGAAGTAAAAGGTGAAAAAAGTGAACGGAAAATGGGGGTGTGATAGGTTTGTTGGGGGGGTTTAGGGGAGTGGGAGGAAAGGTTAGCGGAGGCAAAAAGAGTGTATCTGAAAGGAAATTCCGGAACGAAACGCGAGGGAGATGAGGCGGCATCGCGAGGGGTGAAGACGTGGTAGGCACTGGCTTAGACACGTGCGTAAAAAACAGTTCCGTTCGAATAAAAAGGGGAAAAAGGGCCATTCCATGAATTTGGGGGGGAGACCTTTTACTGGGGGGGGGAGAAGGATTTTAGCGGTTTTTTTTCGTGGGGAAAAGGAAACGAAGTCATGGAGTCTGTGTTATGAAACGGGAGCGTGTGAAGGGGGTGGTGTGGAGAAATATGGGAATTGATGCTTTTATAAGTCTCGGGGTGGTTCGGAAGAGGGAGACGGCGGCGGGGCGGTTAAAACGGACTGTCGCCCTCTGCGTCTGTCGACCCTTTCGACTAATTCCCCCTTTCCTGGATTCCTATCCAATTAACTTCTCTCGTTTTTCCGCGCCACTAGCAGTACCATAATTCCTTCGACCTCATGTGCCCCGCAATGAGCATCGCGTGAGGAACTCTTCGCTGTTGTTTCCAATGGAATCTTTGTTTCTTCGGGAAAACCGTTCGCGGTCTAACGTGCGGAGGAAAAATGCCTTTTTTATGACCTTTATAACGTACGGGAAGTTTTCGGGATGATGGGAAATCACTCGCTTTATGGAGGCAAATATGTCTCCGGCAAATCGAACGGAAATGAAAAAAATTGGAGCGCTCTAGAAGAATGTGCTCTCTTTCCGGGAGCGATACGTTATAGCGAGGGTAATGTGTGTTCCTATAGTAACGTTTATTGATATGCGTATACTCTTTTTGATTTGAGATTCTTAGCTTGTAGCAATAGGTTTTCCCATTACAGTAATAGGTTTACAACATTTTTGGTTGTAACAATAGTTATCAAGAATTATGAATTGTGAGTTTAATAATCTCTAGTGAAATATATTTGTTCTTGTGTTACTGGAGAGGCCTACGTGCAACTCACGTCAATTAGAATACACAAGTATCCATTGGAATATTAAATTATAGTTTTCTAAACCAAAGGTGAACACCTTTTAGTTATTAGCAAATATAATGCATATGTTTTCTTAGTAAATTTCCTGGAATTAGAAATAAACGTTCGTCAATATGTTGTTCCATTCATGTATAAAATTAACATTTCTCTGAGTGCAGGTAATAATAAGAGTATTATAAGTATAAGTAATTTTAAGTACCCTTAAAGATAATTAAATAATGATACAATTAATAGATAATACATTCAAATTATCGATAAAGTAAACCTTAAATAGTATAACTCATAATTTGTTGTTTAGGAAAAGTTGTTAAGCACATAGATCGTGAATTGCTTAATTATTTTAGGACATAATATGCAGCCTTAATCATAAACGTAATTTACTCAAATCATCAACAAATGGATGATGAATAAGTGCTGATCTTTCTATTCAGTGCAGACATATCGTTCATTTTTGCTTTTAATCTAAAATCAGCTTAATTTTGGGATTCTTCAGCATTTATATATAGAAGTTTGTTATCTACATCCTTAAAAAATATTGAATCATAAATCATTCCACTATTTCTGTTGTCACTTATTCCGTTATAAAATTGTATTATTTCACATGTATGGTTACACATATGAAACGAAAGTATGAACGTTCTCGTACCATCACATTTCCAATATACGTTCCTGCAGTGCTACAATTCCCCCAGATTTGCCCGAAAATTACATCCTCCCCTTCTTTTAAATCTGAGACAAAGGGTTTTCCCCGAAAGGAAGCCAGAAAGTGTTCTTCTTACGAATGAAATGCTCCAACAACTTTTGCACTCCTTTCTAGAGAAACTTACAGAACCTACAGTTTACGTTCGTTGCTTGGAAATCCAATTTAGGTATGCGGCGCTCCAGAACCACATGGCATCAGACCTCTTTCTGCAGCCATCTCATTACGGACGTATTCCTTGAGAAGGAAAGTCCACGTCAGCGAAAAATGAAGGCGATCGTTTACGCAATCTGTTCCTAACTCCGTTCACGCGATGCACGGATGAGATCAGCGGCAGATATCTATAACGCCATATTTTTCATCCCGGTTCTGGTCCCGACGTCTTTGGAATCGAACCTTTATAGTTTGATGTCGATGAGGAAAGTGATGTATATCATTATGTGAGATAGGAACTTTAGGTTCGCTCGTTTTTAGTTCGTAGATTTTGCGATATGCTGAATTCGCTCAGCTTCCACCAATAAGAATTCACGTTTATCAATATGCAGCAAATAACTAACATAAATAATACCTATATAGAGACATCTATGTCACTAAAATGTTCTGTCTACGAAATAGAATCGATATATTATAAATACGTAAGGAAAGAAATTTTATTTTAGAAATCCTTTGATTTATTCGTAATATGTACCTGATTATGTATCTGAATCGAACTAAATGGAGTCCTATAATTAACTACCTTTTCGTTTTTGCTGATTTATATAAAAATACCATTACCTGGAGTCAAACTTTAGGTGTCCGTATATAAATTTTCATTTAAGAAATATAAAAAATAATTATTCGGCAGATCTACAATATCTTTCCAACGAAAAAATTAATAAAATAACTATAAACAAGAAAACAAATTTTATTCATTACCTTTCATACTATTCCAACGACAATATTACACATATTATACTATATATCCATAATTTACGTGAAATAACCACGCGAAATGAAAATAGATTATGAGCATACGCTTGTCTCATTTGTTAATTAACACTCATAAATTCCGGCGCATTTAAACATAGTGCCATATATCCACTTGAGCATGATTGCGTTCGGTGGATATTACATTTGCAATTTAGATGAACGTGTACTAACGAGGGACATATGCACTAATCCTCCGCTATCATAATATCTGCACAGTTTAAGGTTTGATTAAGATTCCCATTAATTAATTAGTTCCCGAAACTAGGCTAATTCCTTTTTGTGCATAATCTGCAAATGTTTTGCTCCCTGACTAATCCGGATATCTCTCTCTCGCGTTGAAATTCCGAGGAAGTGCGAAATGTTCACCTCGTAAATCAAAATCCCTCCAAAAAAAACCCGAGTTTGAAAACATTTCAGCAATAGGACTCGATCAATCCGAATTAATTTCCTCCGAAAAAAGGACCAGAATGCATCGCGATCTCGGAAGGGTAACAACGAATCCATCTCGGAATAAAATTTGCCGATGTTTTTTTTTCGCACCGGGTTGGTAAAAACGTAGAGTTCTCGGAACATTTTCGCGAAATAGAATTTTTAGCGAGGTGCAATATTTCAACGGGGGTCAGCGGTTCGTGTGTGGGCGAAGGTGTTGATGGGTATAGGCATTGTGTTCCTAGAAGCCGCAAGAGAGAGCGGGATTTCTGGATATAAGGACGTCGAGGCGTTGATTTTTAGGCGGCGATAAAGAAAAACCCGTTCTGCAGAGACGAGAATGACCCTATCAGCAAATCTAACCGGAGGAAACATCGGTGTCAGCTCTTGACCTCGTTGAAGGTTACGACATCGACACAGATAGGTGGACGACGCTGACCTCAAACGGAATAAGAAGGGAATGTCTCATTTTATCGGCTTTTCCTACTCTCACTCCTCCTCCTCCTCCACGGTCATCCATGCGTGTGTAGGAGGGAATGAGGGGTCCATACGGAGATATTCCCTAATGCTTCTGAAGCACTTTACGGTTTCCTCTGTCTACCAAATTGTCCTCGTTGAGCGTGTAATGTTTCGTTTACGGACGAGGGTGCGTGAGTCTCAAAGGGGTTTTAAACAATGGTAAACGAGGGCTTTAATGATTGTTGGGTACGGAAAAGGGGTATCAAATCAAACTTGTTCATCCTGAGGGATGAGTAGTAACATACGATTATGTCTTCATAAAATTCGGCTATTTACGAACAAAACGATTAGTGATCTTCTATTCTGTATTATTACTTATTCGATATATACCTACATTCTATAATTTAGTGGTATTTATTGAACTAACGAAGAAATTTATACACTTACGTAACTAGAAATTAATGTTATATTCATCCATGAAATACTTGGATTATATTTCAGGGGAAGCAGTAAGGGGCATTTTTATATCAAACATCGCAAATTAACAGCGGTCAAGGTTGGGATCCATGTAAAAAAAATTAATATACTCCACCAAACAGATATCACAGCCTTTTTTTAGTAGTTGTGGTATTTGATTTTCAAGAAGATATTTTAAAAATACTCTGATTCCAAACAAATTCTAGCCCGAGATCAACAAAAATACTAAATATTTTTAAAGCATAACCATAGCTTTCGGTTCCATTTTTTGTTTCTCGAGGGCGAACGTGGGTCTTTTTTTCTAGGAATTGCAACGCCCACTTCTTTGATGTGACTCCCAGCGATTCTAGGACGGATGCTCCGATGCATTTCGGAATAAATAAACATTTTTTTGACATTTCTCTTCCATACCGTCGCACGATAAGCTCGCTGAAATGGCTCTATATATATTACTACGTATATATTGTGAAGTGAAATTCCAATCTGCGCAAGACGTCAAGTTCAAGGAAATGTTTGTCTTGAAGAGGAAGACGTATTCGACGTCCAGAGAATTGAATCTCAGATTTCTTCCAGGATTTTGGGAACTATATTACGAACTTATTGATATAATGTCTATGGATGAAGATCTTTGGAAAATAAGGATATGTTCTTCGTATTTGAAAGCGGAGTGAGCCAGTTAAAAATACATTGCATGGAGCGATAAGGCTATTCTTTCATGTTCAAGTAATAAGATTAGGGTCTATTGTGAGTCCTGAAGTATGTATAGAATAGAAAGAGGAAATATAGGATAATAGGATAGGAAAATAGAACGAGGAAGTAGTACCAAAATTCGTATTGGGATATAGACAAGACAAGATGAACTGGAAATAGATATAAATATAGAAATACCATATGAAATTCGTAGGAATAAAATAAATAAATCTAAAATGTCCAATATATGTATGATAGCACAAAATGTATAAAAAAGAATTAGCTTTAAATTTTATATTATTTTCAGCATTCCCTAGGAATATTCGACAAATATTTTGAATAAATATTTTATTCTAAAATTGTAGTATTTTCAATTTACAATAGCTCATTCTCAAAATTAAAATTCAGATGTCACTTTTAGAATTTATATTTTATCCGTTTATATTATATTGTATTTTCTGTTGATATGTACATATTATATTATCTGTGTCTATTATATTTTATTGTAATATGTATTGTAATAATATTTTATCACCTAGGAGATATTTCCGCAATAATAATAATAACGTCTTTATTATTATTATATTTTTCTTCGAAAACTCAAAAATTTCTTTTTTCATCACTTCAAATCTCGGAGAAAATCTTTTCCATCTCGTATTGTGCCTGTTCCTAAATTAAAATCTCCCGCTTTAAATTCGAATGGAATTATCTAAGAGAGTTGGACGATTTTCTCTAATTGGGTCATTTGTGTAGCTGCGCACGAGTCGGATTTGTTTTTGCTTATTTCCTAGATGCGACTCCGTTTAAAGCTCTTCTAATCCTAATAGATGGAGATTTAGGGAAAAGGATCCAGATTCGGGAGGCTCTCGGTAATTCAAGGGCGAGGATATCCGTTTAGATTTGCTACGGAAGGGCAACTGGAGGCTGTTGGGTGTACGGTGAGATGAGGAAGGTTTATCGACGACTTTGAAGGAGAGGAGGATGACGGGAAGGAAGTTGGAAAAGAGGAAAGGGACGGGAAGACGAATAGGCCGAAAGGGAACGAATGAAAAGCTTTTGAAAAGTTGCCGATGATGGCCCTAAATCTCGTAAAAAGAATGTTTTGGGGAACCGCAGATCTATTTACGTTGCCTTGATAATCTATTTTCTTTGCTGGCTGTAAATCATTACCGATCCAAGTAGGAATGGTGTAGGTGACTAAAGAAGAAGACTACTGAAGTAATGATTTAGAATCATCAGAGATATTTAAACGCAAGATGTTGATCACTTCTTTTTTCCTTCCAAATAGAATTCTAATATTGCGTTATCATTTCGATTTTTACGCTCAAATACCACCTTAAATGTGAGAAGATGGGAAAGTTGAAACTTTATGAGAGTCTTTGGATTATCATCGCATAATTATCTAAATGAGTAGTACGCTGACGTAAGAAACGTTTCACAATATATTCCTCTCATTTTTTTGTGGCGATGATCGATAATTTCTGCGGAAGTTCTATCTCACGCAAGCAAAAAATGAAAAAAATACAATAACAAAAAGATATTGAATTGAAGAAGACTTGGCTTTGAAAAATATTACCATATATCATAATTCTATGATTATGTACATTCCCATTTACTTTTGGATTACTTTAATTACATCCTTCTGACGAACTTGCTGCAATTATTGCCCCAGAGATCATAAGGAATGCTTATATTAAAATTAGTAATAGTGATACTATAAATTCCTTTAAGTAGGACTATTTTTTTCATTAAAGAGATGCTAATACGTTTTATTTTGAATTTAATTAAATTAATTATGAACAATGCAGAACAAGAATATATGAACAATTTAATGTATTACAAACTGAAAATCCATTTAAAAATTCAATATTATTCAATATTGTTTCTCTAAATGAGACGTTACCATTGAACATAAAGGTCAAGCCTGTTGAAAATAAGATAGTTAATGGGTAATAATTGTAGATGAGAAACGTATATGTGTGTATATAAGTAATAAATGGAATAATAGAGCTATTAAATATCTTTATTGAATCCATAAATCAATTTACACGTCGAACGCACCACTTACGAATTGTTTTACAGCGATTTGATTTTATTGCCGGAATTCTGACTGTTAGATATGTGGAGGCCCGTCGGAGAGGGCGTGGTGGATAGCGTGACTGGGACACCAAACATGGGTAAAGGGTTTGGGGAGAATCATCTTCTTCTCCCCCACCAAAAACCTCATCACTAACTACCCCCTCCCCCTCTGTTGTCCACCTCAACCTCTTTCTTTCTTTTCGCCAAATTGTTTCCGAGTCATAAATTACTCCCACCCCGCGGGAGATCCTGTAATTTTACACCACCAACACTAAACCACCCATTCCCTTAAAACCATTCTTTCATCCTTCTATTCCTTTTTTCTAAACCTTTCCGTTTTGTCCATTCCTTCTTTTTAGGTTCTTTTTTTTCTATTTTCCACTCCTATTTTCTCTTCCGGACAAAACTCGTTGGAGGATTCTCTTCGACAAACTATCGTCCAATAAAAATCCATTATCGACCACCGAATCCATCGGAAAGGGGAACAAGGAGGATCTATCGCTGCTAGAGTGGACCTTAACGTTTGCTGGCTGATTATAAATCGGGATTCTTCCTCTTTTTTTTTAAAGCTTCCTCGGAAACTTGCTCTTTTTTTTAAGAGTCCGGAAAATGACCGAATAAAACATTGGTTACTTCGGCTGAATTACTTTCCGACGATTTTACGAGAAAGTAAAAGTTGGAGATGTTTTTAGATGAGGGCTGAGAAGTTATTTTTTGTAACTTTATAAATTACATTTTTAATTTAGGTTTAAAAATTAATTCCAAAAGGTGGAAGGTTTTTTTATGTACTATATTCAAAATCATTCATTTTAAATGGATATGTATATAATTAGGAATTACAAATTTATATATTCAGGATGACTATTTGATCAATTAATAAGAAGATATATGTCACCAATAAATAGCAACTCAATTATTTCTTCTCTATTCGAGCTGGAAGTTCATAGTGCATAAATTATCTATTGATAATTAAATCTGTCATTTGCATTTGAAATGCATTGTTTATTTTTTACGTTCGCGCGCATGTATTGTTAAAAGCGAGTATCCTGCAGTATAGAATTCGTTTTTACATGCTATGAACGAATTTTGGTCTATAATTGTTTGGCTACATATAAAATGCAAACAGAGTTATATGGAATATGGAAGGATTATTGCTAAAAAATTTTGAATAAAAACGTAAAAAAATATTGATGATATTGGACGTTAATGTTTGATGTAATAGTTCTGAATCACAGTTAGATTATTGAAGGCTTCAATTCTATATCAGCAGTACAAGCCAGAATTTATATTAAATACAAATTATAACCCTAACTATTAAATGAGAACAATTTTTCAATATCTTGTCTTATGAAATATATTCGGTCTAATGAAAAAATAGATTTACAATTAGCTGCATATTTAAAATGCTTATTTTTTATAGAATTTTAATCATGTGAAACCATATTGTTAGAAAGTTGAAATAGCGTTGATTACGAAGCGATATTCATTTATTATCCATAGATTTAGTCATAGAGAGCATACTGCCTCTGCCACTCAATGATAGGTGGTTTGCAGATTTTTGTGGAAATATAAATAATAAAACATGGAATGATAGAATATGTACTCCATAACTGTAACAAATATATAACAAAAACATATCACTGTACGTATAAAATATTGCATTAGATGTTCTAGGCTTTAATTTAAATTAAAATTCTAAGAATTTCTCAAGAAAGCAACTTTCCGTAGACAAAAAAATTTCGTACCTCAAAAAAGATGCATTCATGCAGTCGTAATACCAAAAATCATATACTGAGAACCGAACTGCTGCCTCTTGTGCCCAATTCCAGGGAT
Organism: Pantala flavescens; assembly: GCA_020796165.1. Lineage (NCBI taxonomy): Eukaryota > Metazoa > Arthropoda > Insecta > Odonata > Libellulidae > Pantala > Pantala flavescens. The sequence goes on along the minus strand of CM036879.1, from coordinate 12,385,713 downwards.
CTCTTAATAACGACTGCTTTCAAACTCAGAGAAATGACTTGGGTGAAGTACTCGTTGAATGAAGACCAACCTCAAAAGAACTTCACTTGAGAAGAGCACAGAAATTTTATTTTTGGTACACTTTATTTAATTAGAAAAATGTAGAATGAATTTCAATAACCAACCAGGTACATGGAACGAAAATATACCGAGAAATAAATTTGATTTTATTAATAATTTTATTAATTATTAACTAGAATGTCCTTTGTAAATGACTACTTCATTTTTCCCTCCACTCAAGTTAAAATGTCTTCATTGTCGTTAAGTTCTTTGACTTTCAAGATCATCTTAGTTTTGGGCCGATCAGTCTTTTAGTACCGAGTTTTTCGTTGTCCCCTTAACCTTTGATCCTATCTTGCCTTTTATCTTTTTTAATCTCGAGTTCAACCTAGCTAAGACCTCTTCTTGGTTTCTTTAACTGTTAAGGTGGGTGCACGCCAGCTGTTTTGCGAGACCACGTAAAATTTTTAATTCTCTAAAAATTTTGCACTCGTTCCTACGATTATCATTGGTAAATTGTGCTTGAATTTCTAATATATTTGTGAAGCGAAAAGTTTTTATTACTTTTAATACGAAATTTAATTATTTTCTTGTTTTTTCTTGTATTTATATTTAATTTTATATATATCCAAGATTAAATTTTGATTGAAAAATTACATTCGTTCATTAAGTCGAATGCTCTCTTAGTTATCCATACCTTCATATCATCAATACATACCAGAATAAAAAATCTATTATTTAATTAAATATTGGGATCGAAACTCATATTTTTATCTTAATAATTTACCATTTGAATTCATTACGCAAAAACAGTAGCCCTATGTTCGCAAACATTTGGAACCAAAAGAAGCTGTTTTTTTCTTTTTCATACTGTAAACAAGTTCTTAGCTGAGCGTATATCATATAATATTCTCTGATAGCTGTTATTTAAGCTATTGCTAATGGCTGCACTATTTTACGGAAATTTACTTTTCTTAAATATAATTTAATTTAGTTTTTTAATAAGAGAATAATGGAAATACAAGGTTGAAGGAGATTGGTTTCAACGAGCCTATGATGCGTCCATCAATCATTATCTATTCATCTGTCGTAAAGATTAATTGCTTTTCCGGAGATTTACAAATGTCATCCTCGTAAAATTCCAATTTCAGCGTGGGTGTACTTAATTTTCTAAACCCAGATAATGCTTTTAAGGGAATAGAGGTACGAATGTTTCCGAAAGTTCGCATCATGATTTCCGAGTCTATCAACCGAGGCGAATTTAGAGAACGTTTTGACCTTTAAAGAATGATCTTCCCTCCACTACTTGAAATTCAAATGAGGTTAGATCAATAAGAGAGATATTTCACTCCGTTTGCATGAGTCGGCAAATTCTTTCAATGCTAGAAAAAGGTTGTTTTCGCAAATTCAAGACAGTTTCTCGTTAGAACGATACAAGCACGGTTCGTATCGAAATCGTTAAGTTTTTTCGTACATGGGAAACTTGTTTACCCTCACTCCGCAGTATATAAGAACCAGAATTACTCATATCTGCGCGCGCCGTATGAATTACAAGACGAGATAACTTGGAGAGTAGGTAGAGGATTTGGAAAACCTCCTCGAGTACTCACGTGTGCGTGGAAGAAAAAATGGAACGCATCTCTCTCAAAATCGGACCTTAAAAAAAAGAGAGAGGATTATCCTGCAAAGAAGATAGGTCACGCTTTTTTTAAGGTCCCAATTTTTTCCCTTCAATATATTCCTCTCCGGGAAACTAATGTATGACATCTCATTCCCTGCACGTGTCGCATTTTCTGCAATCTCCCTTCCTCTATTCATCAATCATCCTCTAGACGTCATCCGACCTACACCCTAATTCTCTTTCCCTCCACCCTTGGCGCTCCATCCGCGACTCTTCACCACCCTCGTTTTACGATCCTTCCAGTGTATTGCTCATCGAGAATCACAGCCGACCTTAAAGAAGGAGTCGAATTTGTACTCCCCCCCTCCCAGTGGGTGCCAACTCCCTCCCTCATCCGTCAGACGCTTCCTTCTTCCCATTTCCTTCCGCACTCCCCCTGACACATCTCCTCGACCGCAAAGTCACATCGTTACATGGCTCGACGCCTTCCCCGCACATGCCTAGCCCAAGGGATAAAACGCCGATGACTGGGATCTCTCGGACCGAGCGGTTAACAGAACGTTTGCGAGGGATAAAAGAACGACGTGCTGCAAAGATCCTCTTTTCTTTTCGTCCCGGCAATTTCCACCTCCTTATTGGATTACGCGGCGGATCGGTGACTGCTCAAGGCGAGTCGAATGTAGTTATTGCCTCCACGGTCAAATGCGACCGTTTGTCATCTGTTTCCGCTCCCGCGGCCATCTTGCTGATCGACCATACGCGACGCATTTTTAGCGCTTCGAGGCCTATAAATTAATGCAAATCGACTCTCTCTCTGGAGAGCGTAACTCAAAGGCCGTTATTCAGAGTGGTTTTTGGGCGATTAACGGCGTACGAAATGAATTGCTAATGGCGTATTCTTCTTACTGCTCCACCCGACGCTATGGAGTAATGAACGAGAATCCTTAAGAGGCGTTCCCTATAAATAAAATTAAGGGTTTAAAATAGAACGACAATGGCATCCGAACTAATCTCGCTCATAATGGATCCTTTTATGACTCCGGAGCGAACGAAGTATAGACCGCGCCGTTGAAAATAATCTATTTATAGACGGAAATTCACGTTCGATAATGTGTATTCTCCGACCGCAAACGGGCATCAACATTTGTGCCGCTAATTATGTATGCGAAAGCTAAACAAACAAAAAACGGATGTAGATGGTGAAACGACTAAAATCGGCGTATTTATAGATGACTCATTCCGCCATAAAAACAATGGGAACTGTTCGTATTACAGGCGGTGAACTATCTTCTTATTTCTTTAGGAAAGAAGGATGAATCAAATTACTGGACCTCATAGAGAAAGGCGACAGATGTAAATGAAAAAAGGGAAATAATAAATGAGGGAATGCCTCCCTTTCTGAAGCTGGAAATATTGTTCCGTGTGTCTCATATGGTGTTTAGTGTTTCCAATAGCGAAATACATAGATGTTATATAACATGAAAGGTTTCCATGGCGCCATAAATCGTTTTTATAGCTACGGATAGAAATGTTGCCAAAATTAAATTTTTTTCGCTTTGGAGGACGCAGCTTTGCCAAATTTGTATTAAATGGGGCAGGATAAAAAAAAACGATTTTCTCTGAAAACAATGTAGAGAGCGTGATTTCGAAAGCTAAATCACGCGTGCTTTCGTGGTCGAAATATAATTTAGGTTCTTCCATTGTAAACGTAAAACTCTTTCAGTGATTTCACAAAGGGAAACGTTCATACTCGTAATTATTGTAGCATTCTAACTCTAAATTTTATTAGTACGAGCAAAGAAAATTTTGTTTATTTTTCGCAATAATAGAGTCGGTAATTCACGCACCGTTATCCACAGTTTTCTGTTAATTTTTTTACGATGAATAGCTCGCAAAATGAGAGAATGCTTTGAGAGTTAAATGTAATAATGGATGAGGGTAGTTAGTCATTCCATTGAGGTATAGCTTCGGAGAAATATCTCATCGGGACATCAATGGAGATTAATTATAATCAAGCCTAGGCACTGTTCACGAGAATCACGTCTCTAGCAATCGACTTCGCGCGTCTCTTCCGAAACCCCGTAAATCTGATGGAAAAAGAGAGTTAACGAGCAAAAAGGATTCGTTAAGAGACTTAGCAGAATGCATCGCAGGATTTTAGATGCAGAATATGGATGGGGTGTTAAATTAGAAGGGATTGTTAGGAATGATGCATTGTACACTGAGAATGGTACCGCCTGATATCTGGAGGGTATACCGGTGGTGGGTGTTGTGAACGGAACATTTTTATGAGTTGGCAGTTGATTAGCAGAATGGAGCCGAGTGGGAAAAGATGGGTGGGAAGTGTAGCGCAATAGAGGGGCGGTACCATAGAGACGGACGGAGTATTAGAGGGGTTGGAATTAACGAGGGAATTGGCATATAGAGGTCCTACGGAGAAGGGCGTTGTATAGAGTTTAGGGGTAGTTAGCGTGGAGGAGATTAAGGGGGGAGGAGGTATGACGAAATGAAAAGAGGGTGACAGGGAAACGCCTGAAACCTCCTGAGTCTAAACTAGACGGACGTGGGAGATATTAGTAAAAGCTCGGTCTTCGTCCCCAAGCGAGCAGTTCCTCCAATGGACTGATGTCAATTTACTGGCTAACGAATACCAATTTGTGGTTACCACGTGCGTAGGGATTCGAGACTAGAGCAGGGGCAACTCTTTACTCGTTGGTCAAAAGGGGAGATGTTGAGCCTTCCACGAGCTGTCCTGAGTTTTTAATTCTCCGGATATTAGATTACGATGCGTCAAGCGACAGAAAATCAGGTTTGGGTTACGCTACGATGCATTTAACTACATCGGATTAATAAATATATAATTGAAATTTGCCCCGAAATAATTTAATTATGTACGATGTCACACGGTTGTGAATATCATTCTTAATAGTAGAATCACAGGGCGTTAAAAAGTATAATAAGAAGCTGTAACCCTTGCAACTTCAATAATGGAAGGGTAAGACAGACGCTATTTTTATTATATGAAAACTAATGGAAAAGAAAAATGAAGTATACAATAACAATTCAAAGTTATTTACTTTTTTGATCCATATATTTAGATGGTATATATTTTATCGCTTTCCATCTATACCTTAGTTCGTTGAAACCTATGTATATATAATACTTTTAATAGAACTTCATCGGAGATTTTTCTAATTAAACTTGCAACCGGTATTCACTTTATTGTCAATAAATATCAAAGAATAAATCCCGCTTCAATGTTAAAATAATCAAAATACGTGAACGCCCTTTTAACTCTCATAAATAGGGTACATTCTAAATTTTATTTTTGCTATCAGTCGAAATTTTTTGCAATTTATTAAATATAACTTTTATATAAACTTGAATCGTGATCTGCATCTTTTTAAATATAGAGATCTATAAACTTTGGGGTTTAGCATTTCATTATACGAAAACTTTCATATTTAAAAAATATCTTTATTATCAAAACGATAACATGTAAGAGATTTCTGAATTCATTAAACTGTGTGTTTAGATCTAAAAATTAAAAGAAATATATTTCTTCATTCTTCACTCATAATTGAATACTTTCGTGTAAAAATGTAATGACAATCAATTTCTTTCGCTGAAATGGTTTGAACCAAATTCCAAAATAAATCAAACAAAAGCTTCACATTATATTGCATCAATGAATGGATTTTAAGCTTTTATCTGAGTTCATGATAAGAGTTCTAGATGTATCCTTTAATGAAGTCTGAACATGCAAAACAAATACTACAACTGGGACGATCGTGCCATATGCCACGAATATCCCAGTTTGGTCGTTCGAAAGTTATGTTTAGATTTCCAAATAGAATTAGTCGATTTCAAAGGTCCTTTTCAGTTCTAATGCGATGCAATTAAGTTTCAATAGCTGCCGGGAAAACGCTGTGTAAAAATAACTATTCTTGTCACGTCAACGCCAAAGTAGTGCTCAAACGCGTGCTTTCATCGTTGTTTGACTTCTTACGAAAGACGCCTTTTTCTTGTTTCTGATCCTTATCACAATAACCGACATTTAGAGTCATTTCGTAAAGAATTGATCCACACAGGAGTGTGGCGAGAATGCATTATAGAAGTTGGAACCATTAAATTTATCAAATTATTAGAGAAAATTTTTTTTATTAGTTAGAATTATTTGTGGCTGAAGTTTAATAAAAAGATTGTTTCATTATTATTACTTACTCGATTAAACGAATGCAGAATTGTTTATAATTTAAATCATCTATGCATACATCAATCCATATAGAGTTTAGTCTTTTTATTTTTGATCTAATACTCAATCATGAATTGTAAATATGCAAAAGTGAATAAAGTTTTACAATTGCTTGATAGAGTGACTTACTACATGAATGAATAAATTTCATACTGTGTGAAATCTTCAGTTTGCTATCTCTAAGTTCATATATATTGATACTCTACATAAATATATTTATTAATATTAATCATTTCCAGACATTATTATATCGATTGTACAGTCTCTACCAAATTCTGCTATGGTGTTTATTGATCAAAAATTTTAATGCGAACCTAAGCTGTATTCCAAATGTCCTATAAAATTCTAACAGCGTCTATAATAATAAAATGATTGTGAGAATCGCTTAATGTTCGGCTATTATTAACCATTCATCATCGGGGTATTAAAAGTTGATCAGTTTCATATTTCAGCCACTAAATATTGTCCTTTCCTATTTTATATTTTTTAGTGATACAGGGTTATTAATTTAAAACCAATATCATTCTTTATTAAATATCCTTTTACGACCTTTAAATCTTTAAATGTGGCTGCAAACAGTATGTAAGGTACTAAGGAATTAATATTAGACCTCGTCGTAGTACATCAGTTTTTACTGTGCATAGAATTTAATTAACCTTTGATGCGCTATGAAAAGTTATGAAAGCATTATCGTTTGAGTCGAAAGCTTTATTTAGAGATGGGAACTATTTAAAAGAGAAAATGCAATTTAATTCGACGCAGTGAATAGTAAACGCATTTAAAAATGGAATTAATCAGATGAATTTAAGGTCAAAACATTAACGTACAATGGATTATTAACATTTAGCTTTTTAGCGAGGATTAGAGTAAATGCAAAAGATCAGTGAACTGAACTCTCATTTATTAAAGTTAAAATATTCAAGAGCTTGAAATTAGTGAATGCATTTCCTAGTTGAAATATTTAAACACAATTCATATTTGCAGGTCGTCGCGTATTAATTTTCTATACTTACCAAAGTAATTTTCTAGTTGACTGATTTGAGTTATCCGTCTGGTTATGAATGCAATCCGTAACGATTACTAAAAAGGATGCTTTTAATTCGAAGCTTAATGTATAATCAATATGGAAAGAAAGATTTTAATAATAATGTTTTATAATAATAGTTCTATGAAGAGCAATAATTTCCATAGTTTACATTTAATGGAAACAATCAATTTATTTGTAGAATATTGTATTCATTTTATTTTGTACTGAGTTAAGTGTTGCATGAAATTATTTCGTAATTAATCTCTCCAAAAGCATCAGCGAAGATATTTGGGGCTTAAAATCTTTAATTATAATGTAATGAAGTGTAATTTATAGAAAATCATATCCGTACAGAACCTTTTCTCCAAGTTTATATGTTAAAAATTAATGTCTATACAGAAATTTTTCTCCAAGTTTCTTGATCAGAAACGTTTCTAAATCTCTGATACAGTCACTCTGTTTAAGTTCATCTCCAGTTCATTGTTTATGCGTTCATTGCGTCCCTTCAGCTTAAGTACACGTTTTATAGTGGAGTGAAAGCGATTATTTAGTGATGCAGATAGCACCAAGCTCACTATATACTTCCCAATTCACTCGCATCGAATCCACAGCACATGCGTGCGCAAGTATCTTCATTGGCCCATTATTTCTCAACTCGTTCTCGGGAACCCTAATGCTTCGTTCGACTGCACAAAATTGCCTAAATTTGCGCTCAAAGAGCGAGTGAATGGAAAAGAATGACCGGAGGGCTGTTATTGGAAGATGGATTAAACGAGATAAAAGAGGATGAGAAAACAAGCAAGAGTGGAAGAAGAAAACACCTCAAAGGGAGAGAAGTGAAAAGGTCAGAGCAAAGAGAGAGTTTCAATTCTGCCCTCGGGAATATGATGTTATCCGAAATACACTCCACCTCTGCAGCTCACATGGCTATGGATACACCTCAAAAGTTTCCTAAAAGGATAAGAATACTCGCTGCATTTCACCTAGGCCTTTTTAATCTGTTCATTGTCTCAGAAGATACGAGGAGGAAAGAGTCTCGTCATAAAATTCCATACTGAAAAACCCTCGAGGTTATAGCTGTGAAAATCGGAAACAAAAATTCAACGAATAAGGCAAATTCTTTTTTTTGTTTTTTATTCATTGTTTTCCAATACAAAATCTCAAACTTTTGATTTTGATTTCCCTCTTATGGCAATTTTTTAATATTATTAAAATTAACTCAATGGCACCTGGTAACAATATTATTATTCTATAAATACCGCATAAAAGGCTTTATTCAATACCTCAATTCAATATTTTGCATTCAAATTAAGATAAAATATTTCAAATCCTTCGAAATTAATTATTGTTATATTTGTAAGCTTGACTGTATCATTTATGGTAGTTCAAGTTCGGGGAATTAATGTTATCCTGAAACTTATGCACACGCGCAACACAAATATAAAAAAATTATATGCACTTTCCTAATATTTTGTGGAATATCGTAACGGAAGGGTAATAAATAATACATAATAGAGATGATTTATTTAAAAATATATATACAATTGTTAACACTCACACGTTCGCATTTATTATCAATAGGAAAAAAAGTTCTGATTGCATATTCATTAGCGATTATAAATTTTTATGACCCATTGTTTACCAAAAGTATTAATTTAATTATACGATTATCATTAATTTATTTGATTATTAATCAGAATTTAATCATTAAGTATTAATTTATTTTTGTCAATGAATTAAATATCACCCATGAATATTAAAATGTTTTCATTTGAATTGGATTAATTTCTCATAGAAACTTCTTACCCCTTACTTAATTGTATAAATTTTATTCAGTTTTGAGCAAAAATTATTGTACTTGCTTCATTTCATATTCACTTACTTCAAATAGAATTCATGGGTCTTATTTTCCTTGACAAGATATTCAACTGCGATTAGAAAAGGCGTGTTTCTAGAACAGAGTAAGTTGTAATTTGTGAATACATTTAGCAAATTTGTCGTAAATGGAGTTGTAAATCTCATTTACGGCTCTGAAATAATTGGCGTCCTCGAGTAATAACCGTTTATTAAGGTTATCAGCATCCTCTATAATTTTCTTTTGTCATGAATTACACATTTCATCTCAAAGGGTAGAAGCGAATGATATGATCCAAGAAAATGAAACTCTCTTCATTCATTAGAAACATAATTATGAAATTTTCACAAATTTAAAACTCCTTTTCTCTTTATATGGTAAAATGAAACTTTAAAGAATCAAGAACATTTGTATTAATCATAAAAGGTCTTATATCAATTTCAAAGTATTCGTGGCTCGTTAGAAGATCACGAACAATATTTGAGACTTATCACATAAATAAAATAATATCTTTGTATTTTTCTTGACTAAATTATGTCTCTAAAATTTCAATTATGCATTTCAATGCTATGAAAATATTTCTTTCGAAATAAGATCTGAAAATTATAACGATAATAATGTATGTTTAAGTAAGATTGATCAACCTTTAATACAGATGTGAGTAGCATATTTTATAGAAATAAAAGCCTTTAATGTCATTTTTAATTTCATAATTTCCTATTTTCTAAGCCAACATCTTCACTTTTATCGTATTAATCGATTGATAGCTTCATTCTTATGCTATTCTTTAACATCAAATTGACTTATTAAATTTCGTATTCTCCAATTCATCCAAAAGACATTCCTTTTTCCAATCGGACTTCAAGAAGAGACAGAGAGCAATTGATGATAAATTAATTTTAAGAACAATACCTCCCTCCGAAGTGATTAAAGGTGTGCAAGAGCACGCCCTCCCTCTGGTGGCGAGAAATTCCGCTTCTTAATCCCGTCACGTTCCCTACTGCGGCCGTGCGTTAACTCACGCCACATTCACTCTCTGCGTGCACTACAACCGCTCTCAGGAAATTTGTTCCCTCTACGGATTAAGTACACCTGCGCTCCATTCTATATTTCATCCATATTTCCCGCTCCGATGTGTATCTTTCCCGATTGGCACACTCGCAAAGAATAATCGTGATTGATTAGTTTCCGTTGATGGTTATATTACTCCACACGGCATACGTTCGTCTTTTATCTAACACCTGCTTGAAGCACGAGTATGAAGAGCTCTTGCGATATATATCGCGTGAAATTGAGATTGTGTATCTTCATTTAAGCTTATCAGAAATATATACCCTCTTATTTTTATAATATTCTCGAAATATTTACTTCTCTAAGCCTTCCTAGATTATTAAAATTATACTAGGATAGAAAAAGTGCTTTATTTGTCTAAATGAGATATGACGGATTTTAAACTTAATATTAATTCTAATATATATTTACTCTGAGTTAGAAATATTTGGTAAAAAGTATACATTAATCATGAATAATAACTCTAACTGAGCACTAAAATCATTGTAATTTACCATAAATATTCAATAGTACGATAAAATCTCATCGCTTATTATAAATAAAATTTAATTATCATAATTAATTGGATAATAGTTTAACAAATAAATTTAATGCATGAATCAATTTTGATAAAATAAATTAGTTTAATTGTGAGCAGAAAACTATTATTTTATAAATTGTACAGATACAACCAATTATATCATCATGGAAGTATTAATTATGTAATAAAATTCTTGGCTTATTAGCTCATGTATCGCTGCCATACAGGATGATAAATGAATGAAATTTCTCCTAATGGATTTCCTTCATGCTTAACAACAGACAGACGTAACATTAATTTTATATCATAACGCCACAGAGGCTAGAGTAACTAAAAAATAAACTAACTTCAGAGAGTGAACTTACTTTTCCTTCAACGGAGCTTAAGTGTACTTTGGTAGTGTGAGCTAACGTAAGAAGGTAGAAGGTGCGTTCTCTGTAGGTCTCTACGGAGCACGCACGAGCCACGCTTTGTGGTTTCATCGCGTGCCTCGAGATAGACATCTAAAAAGAAAAGTTGAAGGGAAAAGGAGAGAAAGTTGATTTAAAATTAATTAGGGGTCACACCCTCAAATAATAATTACATCCGATAGAAAATAGGTCGAGCGTGTGGGCCAAAGAATGCCGAAATTTGAGATAAGAAAAAAGTACACCGCAAAATACTCTTCCTTTTACACGCTTTGATTTGAGTGGTTTCACGCTGTTTTCGTTGAGAGCTAATGATGTTTTTACTCTGGACAGGCCTTAAGTATTCTCTTTTTTACCTCTAAATTTTTTATATACGAATAATAAAATATAGTATGAACAGTATAATGAATTGAATTCTTTGTAATGCTTTTTAATTAACGCTTCGACAACAAAGTGAGTAAATTATAATGGCTTTATCATGAACATATTATAAATTTCAACTAAAATTTGGAAGCCTGATTTACCTTGACAGTCAAAAGGTCAAATGTAATAAATTATTATTATAGTACCCAAGTCATATGAATCTTTTAAGGTTTTTTACCTTTTATTAATGTAGTTGTTACAAATAATTTTATTATTCGTATACAATAAAATGAAACCTAAAATTTAAACATCCATTCTAAGAAAATAAAAAAAACTAAGAATAATTTAATACGAATAGAAATTTTATTGCAAAAAATTAAATAAAAACTAGATATTGATTTTAAAATCAAAAATTCCTTCAATTTTAACTCTACAGAAATACTAAATTCTTTTTTCCCATTATATTTTCTCTCGAGAGTTTTCTTTTTGCCATAAATATATTTATAGAAAATTATTCTATTGGTATAACTCCCATTCATTGTTATTCAAATTCTACGAAATATAAACATATATAAACATTTTAACAATACTTCTCATATCGAAGAAAACAATTACAAACCCTCCAAATTTCGTGAGATAACTTTTACGTAAATATTCAGCGATACAAAAGATCCAAAAGCAATATTCGTAGCCAAGAATATATTTTATATATCCTATCGAGAAATAGTCTCAGATCCCAAAAGATCCTCGCGACGAAACAAAAATTAATTAATTAAAAACTGGGAAATTTTTAAAGGATATCCGTCCGCCAGTAAAAATATCGAATTTTTACGTTTGGGAAGGAAAGGGGCTTAATTAATTTTTGAAACACGATATCGGAATATGACGAAAATACTTCCTCTCTGATGAAATATAAATACCGCAGTACGGGTGGGATAGATCAAGAAAAAAAATGAAAGAAAACGTTTCCCTTCATTTCACATTCGGAATCGCGGCACACCGCATTACAATCCGTTCTTATTTCCCTCCAACGCGATGTTGAGGACACTCAAATCGACTCAAAAGTCAAGCGAGAGCTATCGTTAAATCGCATATCGACAGTCGAAACATTTGCGCGAGAGCTCTTCCGATTCAAAATAAGGAGAAAAGGATTCAAAAGTCGCCAACTTTTTAATCCGTTCCATCAACGGAGACGTCATCAAAGAGATAGAGAATTCCCTCCGCTGACTTTTAAAAAGGCTCATATTTTTTGCCGAATAATTCCACTGCTCTAAAAAACTAATGCTTTTTTCCGTACGGAACAGTCCGATAGGTTTCCAATCATGTCCCATTTCCCGTGAGGCCCGTCCTAATGGAACCGGGGGCAAATGAATAGATCTTCTCCAAGGGTCCTTTAATCCAAATACGTTATGCGCCTTTGCTTTATTGGCTACCCTTCACTTTCCATCGACCGGGAACCATATCCTTCCAAAAGCTTTCCCTCTTCTTTGCCCTACTTTTATCCTTTTACCTTCGCTTCGTTTCTTCCCTCCACTGTTTCCCTTTCTCCCCAAACATCAACTTGCCCATTAGTGGCATCGAAACCCCACTCCCGTTCGCAATTTACAACTTATCGGATTCGAATCCTCCCCGCGCCTTATCTTGCCAGAGGTTGTTTTATTGGACTTAATTTGGAAGAGGGAAACATGGTGATCGGGTTTTTTTATTTTGGCGCTGTCGAATTTTTGGACGGTTATATCGCCTAGGAATGGGTATTAAGTCCTAGCAGAAGATGCCTACGAAGATTTGTGGCAGTCTAGACTTTCCTTTCTATTTTTTTTTTTTTTTGATACGATGAGATTTTTTAAAAATCGTCTCTGAATAATTGGAAGGGTATTTATTTTTTGATTCGAAAAAATATATTATCGGTATAAATATATTAGTGGTGGAAATTAATTCTATTACAAGGAAATTAATATCTTTATTACTTTGGTAACTGAGAACTAACTTAACCTAGAACTTTCCCTAGCAATTGGAGATCAACGGGTATCGAACACGGGGCATCTTTCTCGAAATCGTAGCTGTATAAACCACGTATATATTCATTGATCACCATGCTTTAATATTATCCAAAAAGCTTTTTGCCTTAATTTCTAAGTTTACTCAAAATAATAATGAAAACCCTCATACTCATTAGGGTAAAACTGAAAATTTATTTCGTATTCCTACCTATACCTTGTGCGATTCTTATTAAACCCTTGAACTAATAACCCTGTATGCATACAGAAAATATATATTTACATTTACCAATAATATACAATATAAGAATTATAATCTACGAGAAAAATTACCCAGCAATACTTTGCTTGATTGTAATAACACAGGACCTCATGGTAGACTAAATATTGCGGAGCTAAAACTGCAATTCTATCGGCCCTCATCTACGAACTCCCATTTTAAATTACGAATAATCCTAGGAAATAATAAAACATCGTTCGGATGTAATTTAGTCTGAAACATATTCGACCGTTTTAATGAGGGCACGATATTAAATCCGCAAAAATTGCAACGCAAAAAAGTGCACATATATTAAACATTCATTAAGGGTCTTTACATCGCTAACGGTGGAACGCTAGCTGAATCCTTAAATTATATTTTAATCTTTCCGCGTGGAAACCCCGGAAAAATAATGAGCGATGACGGAGATACCATCGAAAGACCTGAATAAAAAAAATATCGATGACTCCTTGAATTCCCCTTCCAAATTAGTCCTCGTTGAGTTGAATTGAGTTTTGAAAAAGATAAGGGTAAAATAGACGTTCCGCAATCAATTGCCTGCAGCTAAATTGAGCTGTTAATTTAACCTAGCAGAAAAAACGCAAAGGTTTCGAGATTCCTGGAGATGGTACTACGTAAGTAAGTACGCTTCTTCGTTAGATAATGTCTCTAGTTACGGAAATTGCCGTATTCCCGCAGCGACGGAGCAAAATCAAGACGACGACTTCGAGATAGAGACGAAGACTCAGCATGGATTAAGGGGAAATGTAAACAACACGATAATCACCCGTTTGTTTTCGCGATAGAAATGGTTGCTATGCTCTACGTCTATGGAGATGAGGTACGGCTTGACGTAGGCGCACTGACGCGCTCGCTACGCCTTTATTAACCCATCAAGATGTGAATGTATAGCCGTAGATGGATCGCTTGATTTCTCTTCGACAACCCTCCCCCCTTAGTTGAGGGGTTTTCTTGGAAGGAGCCCAAGTATCTCAGAACCACGGTCTCCTTTTTGCACCGACCGTATCGATGGAGGTGAAACACAGCCGTACCGCCCTCTTTCCCTCTTCGCTGTTCCTCCGCATCTTCCCAAGGCTATGATTCCTTATCTGCGACCCGACGCGTATATCACGTTTATGAACGGCTGTGGGTAATCGCCGAGTATAATACCTTGCGTCACGCAAATCCTCCTGTTTGCATTAGAGTTAGTCGACGCCCCCGAACGCAACCCACTTTCCACAGCCACCTCTTCATTTGCTATCCCTTCGCTCTTTCCATCGCTAATATCTTCTCGTTCCCTTTTTTACGTATATTTCCCGATTGCTATTCCGCGAACGAAAAAAGAATAGGATGTTGTGCCCGTAAATCATTTCTCTCGCTTCCGCGCCGTTTCCGAGTATCGGAATGCGAGCTTCCCCTTCCGAGGCCTTTATCGCCACTTCCCCACTTTCATATGTTTACTTTCCCATCCGACCCACACGTAATTAACCATCTTTTAATGAACGACTTCCTTCTGCTGTTTTGATTGCCAAAAGGATCGTGCTCTAGCCGATGGTGAAATAGTGTTGCGGTCAGCGTGTCTCTACTACTTACTGACTTAGAAATTTCTTCTAATAAGATTTTGCGGTTTTATTTTCGTATTCAATTTGCGAACGAGAACCGAGTGTTGATAGTATCACTTACAAACATCACGTTACATAATAATTTAATTAGATAACAATTATTTATTACTGTACATAATATATATATATATATATATATATAATTATGGTATTTATGTAAATGGTGGCAAGGCGAAAATTAGTTGAAAATGCCATTGCGTATTTCCAGTTATAAATCGCTTAACCAATTGTGTAAGCTTGGCTTGGATAACTATTTCCTTTAAGATGATAATCAGTTCACCAAATTATCGGTTCATTAGGGCCAAGAAACATTGAACAGTGGAGAGATATATCTTATGAGGTTCCCACAAAATTTACATTTGTATTAGCTAGAATGGTCAAAGGTTTTTTTAGAAAAATTGGCTCTTATGTACATATTATATACAGCTTTTTTATAAGATACATACATACATACGATTAAAGAGTTGGCTTTTTATCTACTACTTACCATTCAACGGAGCTGATCAAATTTATGACTCAAACCGGTCGAATTCACTAAAGCTAAGATAAGATATTTGAGCAAGAATTCCTACCGCAATCCCTCATAAAGCTATTTAATTGACAATAAATTGAGAATGTATTCATTACTGGACAAGAACCACGTCTGTACAAATGTGAATTTTATATTAACGAACTTACTCTCTCCTGAATATTACCACTGTTTCCTGGGAGACTCAAATTAGAAAACATTATCTTAAAAGGGGAGAATCAGAACAGGTATGTGTATGAAAGTGTATGAAATATTGGAGGGCAACGGTAATTGGGAAAGAATCTCGGATTTCAGTACGTAATTGGCTGATAAAAAGGAAGACCTTAAATAGTAGTTATAACGAGCGAATGGATCTACTAAAGCTTTTGTTTCAAGAGTCCGGAAAACCTGTTATTTTGAAAGGAAATTAGTGATAAATTATTACGGGATGAAAGTCTTTTGAATACATAAAATAAATTTTAGTATTCAGCACCAAATTTATGTGAAATTTATACCAAAATCCTTGATAATATCGTCGTCTGGTATTAAAAATAATCTTGTCGTATTATATGTGAATACGATGCCCTCATATCTGGGTCCATCATCCTTTGACTTCACTGCTTTAAAGACAATATTTTTTTCAAATTGGAAACCTTATCCTCAAGAGTAATTGTAAAACAGAGAAGTTAACCACAGTAGGATACCGTTCATGAATGGAAAATCCGAAGATTCGCCAAAAAGCTTCGTTGCTTCTGACGTATTTTCCCAAATGATAACGCTTTACTTCATAAACTAAAAAGGTAAAAAATCGCTCGTGTCGTCGCTACCTGCTGCTGTATTAAACTGTACAGTCTAACATTGCAGGATACTTCAGGAAACTGAACGCATCATGCGAGATGCGCACTTTTCTAGTTGGCAAACTGTACCGTTCCAGTTTGTCCAACTGTACCGTTCCAGTTTGTCCAACTGTACCGTTCCAGTTTGTCCAACTGTACCGTTCCAGTTTGTCCAACTGAACCGTTCCAGTTTCAGTCCAGAACCAGTCCAAAGCTTTTTATAACACATCCCAACCAGGCAGAGGTTCAAAATTTCACTCAGCCATAAAGAGGACCATTCTCATATAAAAGCAATCCTAAGATTGTCATAAATGGTCGTTGGATCGATTCTAGGGGGCGTTAACTATAATTTCATAAGAAATGCATAGTGAATTAAGGACTCATTTTGAAATACTTCCTTAAAGTATTCCCATTTGAAATTTGGAATATTTATAAAGATAATCATACATTAGCGAAAGATGAGTGATTTTCATAGGATGACCTTGGTTCGACGCCGGGGCGGGAATAATACTGCCGTAAGGAATGCATGGGAAATCGAATTCTATGCATTTTCCGCTGCGATAATGTCTTTCAGTTTATATTTTGCAATGTTCTAGCAGTTTAATCTTCCGGAAAAATTTATTTTTCATTAAAGATGTATACCATATTATACCATTGCTTGCTGTTAGCAAGCATGCCTTAACTCGTATATATACATATATAAAACTATGTAAAAAGTTTACATGTCACTCTTACATACCAAATACGAAGAAAAAGGAATATTTCTATAGAATAATGCATTTATGGACAAATCATCTAATGTCGTAACTCGTAAAAATACAGATCTCATACAAATTCTTTAACTACTTCTGTAAATAATAAAGTATTGCAATTGTTTTTTCCTGAGAGTTAACTACAAATTCAACTTAAAGCGTAAGTAGTTCGTTTTTTAAATTAAATAATCATCTCTCTTCATTTTCTATCAACCTTTTGAGTTACGCACGCGAATGCGTAATATCGTTCTTAGATCGTAAACAACTCAGATGTGAATGCGAAGTCATAAATTTTTTTTCGTAAAAAACTCATACTCTGAAAACTTGTTTAGATGCATGCACGCATTACATTTAGCTGAAAGGGTAATTAGGTTAAGGTTCAAGTAGAAGACTCAATTAAAAAAGATTTTAATTATATACAGAATTTTTTGCGACTTTATCCTTGAAAGTAGTTTTCATTTACATACTTAAATAGTTACGCGATTATGGTATTTAAGTTTTTTTTTATTTATACATAATACGAGTACATTAAATTCAAATACGTTATAGAATTCAAATTAAAATTAATCAACAGTGGAAAGGAAATGAAAATTTCTAAAATACCCGAAAAATCTACTAAATTGTGCAAAATAATAGCAATCATAAAAAAGGAAGTTTTGCTCAGAATTCGTCATTCACGATCCTGATAAGATAATTACGGTAAGTTTAGATTGCCTATCCACGGGTGAAAGAAACCCGCAAGGTTTTTTTATAGTTTACAGTTTTATTCTGATATTCCAAAGTACCTATTAATGTAGTCTTTATAATAATTTGAGCGTGTGATGCTAATTATTCAAGGAAGATAAATTCCTGTTTGAATTACCCTTGAATAGCATGGGTAAATTATAGTTTTTTCCGTCATTAATTATCAATAAAAGTTATAAAATATGTGTTTTTTATTTCTTAGTTTGTTTATTTTAAAAATTTTATATTTTTTACATGTTTTATTTTACTTTTTGTAAGAAATGTCTCACTTATATAATCCCATCATATTATTTTCCCTTTTTTTCTTAGTTTAAATCATGGTTAAATGGAAGACGGTACTATCTAGTTCCAGTTTCATCCGCTACTAAATACGATACATATTTATTTATTATAAAAAAGAAGTAAACAATTAATTGAGCGATCACACGCCAATTAGAATCGATTCGCCAGCGGAAGTTTTTTACGTCCGCGATGAAAAACATCGATGTAAACAGACGGAAAAATAGGGCACTGAATATGAAAAGTAGACCTGGAAAAGGATTTGAAGGGCTCTATCCTCGCCTCTCAAAATTCGGTGGAATGACAAAAGAGTTGTTTCAATTTTTTGACGAGAGGCACCAACTTTTATGCCTCTATGTAGCGGTTCCTCCTGTCATCGGATCCTTGGGTTTGATAAATCAACACGGTGATATATTACCAACTTTTCACGGACAAGAACCGAATACTGACGCGTCATTTTTTCCCCTGCTTCGATGACAGTTGTGACCCGACGAACAGAAAACACCTCGGAAAAGAAGGAGAGATATTTTATATGCATCGCAGGAGGAATAAAATTAACCTCCAAATAAACACGCCGCGACTCACTTATCTTTTTCATCTCGCTGTCTCTTGCTCATTCGACATTTAATTGAACGCAAATATTTAATGATTGATTCGAGGGCGGGGAAATGCTGAGTTTGGATGATGAATAACGTACGTATTTTTATTATTCTAAACCTGCGAATCCTTAGTTTGACTGCAAAACTTCCAATCTTCCGCAATATAAAACGAATCGATAAAATGACGCACTGAGTGATCACAAAGCAGTCTCTCCGTCCAATCAACTGCAGTTTATTTTTCATTTCCAATTATGAGAACTCGTTAATCATGGACGGCGTCTTTAGAAAGGATCAATCCCTAATCAATCGCTTCTAGTTAACAGAAAATCATTAAGCTTAAATGACACAGCTGAATGTTTAACTAATTTTTCGGATTTTTTTTTGGACGTAGGAGGATGTAAACACATCCTAAATCGCGCTTCCTTGTTCATTTTGGCAGATTTTTCTCGTATGAACCGATATCTATCAGTTTTGGGATTCATTTTGAGATATATATAGGCAGTAATACTATATTTCTCTATCTGGTATGGTATTTTCAGTTACCATACGTGAATATAAAGGTAAAATTAATCACCTTGTAATCTCTTTTATGTTTGATAAATGTATTAAGATTTAGTTTCCAGTGCTTTTTGTTCTACGAAAAACATTGTAACCAACACTGAATCATAGGTTGGTCATTGGAAGTAATAATTTTGAAACTAGAATAAATACGCAATATCTGTGCACAGAAAAGAAATAGTGATGAATGAATACATGAATGCATATCCTGTCCACACTCTGAGCCACTTTGAATGCTGACACATGTGTCTATGGCTATAATCACTCAGTGCTTTAGGGGGAACGTTGCATAAAATCTTGCACATGCAAATTCTGCTCTGCATTCCACGTAAGCCGCTCTTTCTAAAGGCGTCCTTCAAAAATCAAAGAAGCGATGCAGGTCAAGTTTGTTCCACTAGAAGTTCGGTTATTTCAGAACGGCACTGTGTTTGAATCATCACTTTTTCCTTTATCCACATAAAGGATGTTAGTGGATCCACCGAATGTTAAAGCTCATAAGAATATCGACACAGCAAAGTTTAGAATCATATATCTTAATTTAAGTACATATTTTTTTAAATGTTGGATTTAAAGAATTGTTATTTTGTATTCATTAATCTATTAGTCTATCATGATACAAGTACCATATAACTGTCAAATAATTTCTTGCCCTTGCATTATATAGGATTATATAATTTTATCGCTTTTCTTCAAACTTATTTTTTTCAGCTTCCAATACCATTATGCCAACTGCTACAGCTATTTACTTCCTCATAATCCTTAATTTTTCAATTATGATTACCTCATTTAATAGAGCAGGATGTAAAATTAAAAATATTATGTATTATAGCTTTTTATATATTTGCATCTATGTTCTTTCTTCAGAAATTGACAGAAGGTTATATAAGAGGAAATACACCGGTTTATTTATTGAAATTTTGGGAATATATGCTTGAAACAATTTGTTATTTGCTGGTTAAACCCTTCATGACGTGTTCCAGGATAATAAGCCATTCTAGTTGACGGAAGAGTTTGCGTGCCAGCTTAATAATACCAGGTTCCCGATTTTGGACGTAGTTCACAGCGGTACGAGATCGTAAATAACGATTATCAGCAATAATCTCGCGAAACTAGAATTCGTCCATTCGATAAGCGAACACTGTTTTTATTTTAAAACTTTAAAAATCGGATTTGATCGAATAAATATTAATATAGTATATGGAGATGCATTTGGAATAAGCATCCCGTTTTCAAAAATAACCTGTTGTTTCTCAAATTTAGTCTCCGTTGTTTAGAGAACGCAAATTGCTCTCAGAACGCCTCACTTTCTGTCATGGAAACGAGATAAACAATCACGCACGTATATCTCAAAATCGACACAGAGAGAGTAAAATTACTCGTATATCGCCTCAATCGACCTCGATCTTCTCATCTGATATCTCGGTCTTCAAGTTCACCTTCGGTGAGTAAAAGAGCATAGTTTCGCGGAAAAATAGCGGTCGGCGAACGCGAAGAAAGGCGAAGATTAATTCCACCATTCATTCGCATCGCATGCCCACCGCAGACATGCTATTCTCTTCGATAAGAGAAAGAGGAACGATCTCTCCCGAGCCATTTTTATCCATTATGAGGCGCGTACGGAGAGCTCATTATTCCTCATACAAATTAACCACTCACCGATAAGAGATAATGCAGAACCGAAAGTGACCAGCCAAAGATACTTGTGTACACTCTCCACCCCTTACTATCTCCTTCTTCTGCCCTTTACACTTCCTGTTTTCCTCCCAAATTAAAATCAATCTATTTCCGCTTCCTTCCACCATTCTTCACCGTCACTGTCCCACAATCCCACAGACTTTATTGCCTTTTCCTCAATCCTATCTTCTTTTCGTTCCCCTCATTTTTAACCATTTCCTTCTTCCCGTTCGACTATCATTCTTCCATTTCCTTCCGATTTATTGTATCTCTCTCCCACTCTTATGGGATCGTGTTATCTTAAAGAGAAACCTTTAGCTTGTGTTTTCTACCTCTATTCTGTACCGTAACGTGTTCTTTAAGTAGCTGTTCAGTATTTGATAGTTTTATCTCGAATACACGTTTTTTCATCATATAAAATATATATTTGATATTATGAAATGAATTATTTATTTAATAGCTCTATTATTTTACACGTAATGTATCAGTTATATTTTATACGTTATATTTCTTTTTTGTATATATTTTGACGATGTTTGGCATTCTATTATTTGATGAATTATCACGCTTTAACATTTATGATTAATTTTCTTTTAATACAACTTTTTCTTAGATTTATATTTTCATTGTGTTAATTTCTAAGTATTCTTTATTTTTTACGATTATTTTATGCTTATCATTTTAAAGGAAGGAATGAGAGACACTTATGTTTCATTCTTGACCAGTTAGATGAGTTATATGCTCATAAATTCTTACCTATTTCCCACAATTCCCTCAAAAAGCAATTTATTTCTCTATTGTCATTTCCAAGTTCTCTAAAAGGATCAGAATCCCAGTTCCGTCACTCCTCTAATTAACTTAATTCTAGATAATGGCCTCATCAATAAAATTCCATTTTAACTCATTTCTGTTTTATAAAAGGATGATTTTCACTTTTTTATGTTTGAGAACGTAGTTGTTTATAGTTTGTATCCAGGCGACAATATTCTTATACCTTCGCTGGAGCTGCAAAATCGATATTCCTCCAAGATATTTTCCGAATTTCATCGAGTATACATTCTCACTGGGCGTTCTCTGAGCTGTGAAATTCAGTTTCGCTCGTCTTTCGTTGTTTTAACCAAAGTGTTTTCTTTCCCGAATATTCTTTATGCATTCACAATTTCCAACGGTTTATTCATGGGAAAATTTCAAAAAGGCACTAGAGAAATTCGTGATTTTCAAAACAAAGCACGATGAACATCACCTTAGCATCACAATAATAACAACCTAATATAAATCGAAATGAAGAGGAGATTTAGTATCCTTAAATACATAAGATAGTAAATGAGATAGAAAAGAAAAGAGTCTTACAAAAAGTGAAATTACCTAAAAGGAAATAAGGATGAAAATAATTCTTAATACATGGTATAACATCTCGTAAGATAATTAGAGCAGATGCACTTGTAGATAGCATCAGATATTTTACCTCAAGAAACTCAATTTTTGCGATTATTAAATCCAAAACTTCCTATCTCCTTGAAATTTGCTAATTTGAATTTGAATGTTTAATTAAATAGTGATTGAAGATCCAAACTCTCCAATATTTCATGGTATTAATTACATGAATAATTGTATTCGGCTTTTTGTAAAGCGTAAGCTTTTATTCTTTTTAAATAAAAAACTACTGAAAGGATGGCAAAAGTCTATGAATAAGAATAATTCTAATGATATAAATCCTTGAGATATCTTTTAGTATGCCCAATATTATATAATATAATGTACATATAATGAATCAATACTAAAGCCGATCCAACCTCATCATAAATAATCATAAAGATCGCGTATTAAATAAAACAATCCAAATTAGAACAACCTCTTAGCGATCTTAACGAATCCACCGATCATGAAAGCAATTAGCAAAAAACGATCGGGCGCCCGGGGGATGAGGTTGACATTTTATTCCCCAGCGTACGAACGGGAAACCCACCCACCCCCCACACTTCCCTTGTTTTTCACCGTCCCTCCTGACCACTTCACGATTCCGTGACCGAGAGCCTTAAGTCACGGCGGCCGTTGTTCCTCCCAACGGACGAACATCGCTTCCATTACGTCGATTACTGCTTTACGTCACAGCGAGGACGACGTGGGGATGTATGAGAGAGAGGTTCCCTCAAAAGGAAGGAACCCCCTTTTCTCTCAATTCGCTGTCTTTATCTCACCGCCTGATCAGATGCAACGGATTTCGGTTGAGAAGCACGTGCGACGGCGACGTTAATCAAAATGCTGGGGCGCCCATTCGGAGAGCCTCACGTAACGGCCGAAGGAGGGCGCGCAAGTCGTCTGTTGGGGGGGAGGGTGAATTCAATCGCCTTGTTTGGTGGGAGGAGGGTTCCCATATTCTTCGATACCGCGTCGCGATAGGAATGTGGGAATAAAAAGCAGGGAGATAACCTCGTATCGGGAGCATCTCCTCCCCCGAAAAATAAAGATCCACCCTTGATTTAATGCGAGGGTGAATTATTACGTATTCTGTCGATTTTGCTTCCCTTACAGTAGATCTTATCCGAAATACGGAAATGTCTGGTCGTGTGTGACGTCATCATCAGGAGGGATTTTTTTTATCTCGAAAGCGCGTGGCGAAAAGGGAATTCATATTTCTTTCAACACTCATAAGTTTATACTGTGGGTTTTGAATAATCTTATGAATACCTCAGTCTTTACAATATAAGGATAAAACCAGACCATGATAGTTCGTATACGAATACGTAGCTAATGTACTAATGAAGCACCACGCAAGGTAGATTTATGCTGCTCTCTCTTAATGCAGGTGATACAAAGGGAATCCAAGAGAAAAATTCCCTTTGTGTTGCTATGGAAATAAACAGACTCTTCAAAGGGAAAAGGACATGTATAATGATGGACATAACAAGACTCGGACCCAGATCTCTCATTTGTCTGTATCAAATTGGGAGTTCCGGCTTCAGCGTATGCCCCAATCTGGATGCTCTGATAAGCAGTCCAAGTAAGGAATGCGATTTTGTAATCAGGTACGGGAAAGTTTCGTTTTCGATTGTTAATCGAGTTGTTGTCTGAGTAAAATGCTATATTTATTAAGGGGATTTATTACAAAATGAAAATTGAATTACAATTAATTTAACTACTGTTTCTGTCGTTAGATAAATATTGTGAGAGTAAATTAGTTTTTTTAAATTATTTTTTGATTCACTGATTAGTTCATCAATTATGTAAATATGTCATAGAATGTATTTCAGGCTAGTTAAATAATATCATTGATTCATTCCTGCACTTATCTCAGCTTAACATACAGTTAAAACTATTTTAAGACAGAAAATATACGCTGTTAAACTGTGTAGCTTAATGTTCGACTTTTGTTGGTCCAACTAAAACGCAAAGGAATTAAAGACAAAACAGTGAAGGTCAAACTACCAATATTACGACCTAAAATTGCAATCAAATACGCCTAAATCTTGGCTGCATATAAAGGCATAGAGAGCATTCCATTCGTCAATTAATTTTCTCACGGAATTCTCCTCCTTCCTCGTATTTTAATTTACATTTTACTGCTCCTCGAACACAAACGCGCATCTTCGTCCGTAAACATCTCAATCCGAAAGCCATTCTTCGCCACCAATAATTTCCCATTCACTCCGCCTTTCTCTTCATCATCTCGGAATTATAGCCTAGATTCAATTTACATTCCTCTACACAACCAACGTTTTCCCTCCGAACACATCGACTGTCCTCATTCTGTTTCTCGAAGATAATAATTTGATGATCTCTCGCGAATCGTTCGAGAAGGAGGCACTGATGGCACATATGATTGATTCGGATGGAAACGGTACAAAGTTTGACGCGAGGGTTGAAATCGTGGGGCTTTCAATGCAAGGAATTGAGATAATACTTCTAATTAATCTCGTTCTCGTTGATAGATCGGTATCGTGCGTAAAGTGTGCCGTCCTCAAAGTCATTAGACGTGCGATGGATCTGTTACGATGTGTTATCATTGCGATTAATTTATCATGATATTTTTGATTCAGAAATATCGTTGAGATTTCATTATAATAACTATAATCAACTTTATTATAGGCAAGATTGAGGCTATATATTCCCCCCTTTACTCTAACCTATATATTAACCGTCCTCGGTGCCGATTAGTTAGCATCTTCCACTTACCTGTGGTCTTTGGTTCGAGTCCAGGAAGAACAGATTTTCCCGCTTTGCGGTTCTGGGATTGGATGTGATTGTGTTCGAAAATTGTTTGGTTAAAAGTAAGATTAGACTTTGTAGATTAAATTTCACCCAAAATAAAAGCGTGTTATTATTGACATATATCCTAAACTAGCGTATATTACGAGCAGAGTATATCTGTAAAAGAAATACTAGGGGAACTCGGATTAACATATTCCAGTTAAAAGGTAAACATGGCTGGATTAAATTCTTCGTTTTGCCATCTTCTTTACACTGTTATTACAAGAGTGACTACATATCTTTTGACGGTGTTTCCAAAATATGATTTCAAGTTCCAGTCGACCTTTTACGCCAAGTTACGAGATCATGTATGGTTCCGTGCATCTGGCATGGAGAAAGGACAAACCTTTGAAAAATTCGTTCGGATAAATTGCGACCGTGCTCTTCTCATATGTTTTATTGCGAAGAGCTCAAATTCTTCGGAAACATTTACGTAGCTGCGCTTCATAACGAATGACTGCGGGTATGGCGTGGGATTTATGGACTATGATATGCTGTGCCGACAATGGAGGCTGGATCTCTTGTAGCGAGGCGATATATTTGTTGATGCCTCGTCTCCGGTCCGTTACAAAAGGTGCTTTCAGCTCACCCTGAGTGACGTTCTTCGGATTTCTTTTGTTATACTTGGCAACGTTTCAGAGAAAACCTTTCCATCGAAGTTACGGGTCGATTTTTTTGCATTTATCCATAGGTTTTGTAGCCGAGCTCTATTCCAATCTCGCTCATTCCCACACAGCCGCATTCGATTTCCATAGAGATGAAGGGAGCGTACTTTGGTCCGAATCGATTCCGAGGAAATGATAACAGAAATCATTCGCGTAGAGTATGATTATATTGACGAGAGGAAAAAAGATTAAAAAAGATATCGATTCTTATTTTTGAATCGGTGAAGTTTTCTTTGTTGAGAGAGGTCGACATTTTGATTGTGAATCGTAACAGCTCTTTCCGTAACTATCAGGTGGATCAATACATACTATCTAATAAATTTCGATATAATTTAATTATAAAAACTCCTAAGTTCTCTGTATTCTTTTTCTTCATTAATATTCCTTTTATTTGAATTATGATTACTGAATGTTTAGTTTTTAAATAGCTTAGCTATTCCATTCTTTAATTTGTATTTAAATCGTAATTAATACTAATTGATTAAAATTAAGTTATTGTCGAAATATTCTGTCCTAGCCAAATTAATCCTTGAAATCGCTTATTCAAGTGTTTATTAGTCTTATAGATTAGTCGTAGGTTAGCCAATTGACTCGATCATTCCGATTCATTATGAATTGATATTATACTAATTTCATTATATTATAAAATAATAATCTAAGATAATTTAGGTATCTTTGATGTATCTATTTTTCATAGTATGCAGCGATGTTACAACGATTCACTCACAAATCAACTATATATTTCTATTTCACATATTTTTTTAAGATAGTTAGACTACCAAATCAATCGTCTGTGACCTTAAATCAATTGCCTTAACACTTAAAAAGGCTGGTTTACACGCACTTAAAGGTATTGAAAACATACGTAATAAATATCTAGTTGAATAATTACGATTATAAATACCGATATATTCTGATCTACAGAGGATAAACTCCTGTAAGAGATGAAATTTATGGATTCCAAAAGTTCTGAAAGATTTGAGTTGATACACAATTTAAAGCTCAATTATAAAATATTCAGTTACATCTACAAATGGAAGAGATTTATGCATCCCCATCCAAAAGCGCAACAAAGAAATGATATGTGAAACTCGCGAATCTCCACTTTGTACATTATTCTTACGTAACATATATATTTACAGTTCACCTTTCTGGGCTATGTTTCAGCCAAGAACAAAGAATCCGTACAACGTGACCTCATTCTGACCTTGCTCATTTTATCACTTTCATAGCGGCGCATTCAGAGCCGACACTTCATCTGGTAGCCATTCTTCCTTTGACGTGTTGGCCATTAAACTTCCACCTCAGATGACCGAAGCAGTTGTTCCAAAAAGTAACCTCTTCTCACAACACGGAGCTGCGAACAAGCGTTTACTCATTAACACTGGATTCCGTGCGCGGGTTTTTTTTCCGCCCGCTTTGATAAATATCAGCGGGTTAGCGATTTTTTGACCCATTTTTCCCTTGCGATGGAATAAGCTCTCTCTAGAAACGTCACTTTTTGTGGAATTGTATTTGATCCGCTCGGTAAAGAAGGGAATGTGTGCGCACGGATTTGGTGTTTCTTAAAAACCCAAAAGGTGCGACATCGATCCTTTTGATTCTTTTAATGGGAACAGAAGAAAAAGGTTCTTCTTTTTAACGAAATAGTTATACGTAAAAGAGTTTCATTTGCTTTCATGTGAATTATTTTCGTGTTTTTGTAGTCTCATAGACTTCTCTAAATGTTTAATGTATTATATTCAGGCGTATGTGAAATTAATTGTACGTAAATGTCTAGATTTCATCAAATTAAATGAAAATGATGTTATTCTTTTCAAGTAGTATTGATCATTTTAGAAAAAAGTCCAAATAAATTCAGTGTAACTTCACAAGAAAAAAAATGAAAACATTCCATAAAGAAAATAAATCTCTAAAAAACTCTCTCTATTAACAACGAAGACTCAGACGCCTACGAAAGCAAATAGACAAAGACAATGAACACTGAATAGAGAACTTGTTAACTTTAATTTACTCACTGATGGAGAATTCCTCGCAGATACATATAAGGGCACACAATTGCAACAATTTCAGTATGACTACTTGACTACTGATTAAAGAATATAGGCTTCCAATATAAGTATATAATGCTTCCTTGATACAGGTGTTTTACCCTGCATAGTTGGACGCAAACAAGAGTAGTAGTGAATGGATCCTAAGTAGGTCTTATTTCAGATTCTTTACCTTGGCAAGAGAACGAGGTTTATCGAGGTTAAATGAGGTTTATGGGGTTCTCCCTTTTATAAATTTTCTAATAAAAACTTATGGTTATGATTGATGATTTATAATAATGAACAGTTAATAAAATACGAAATTTCTATATTACTCAATGGTTTTTGGCTATTTTCTATTATAATAAACTTTAATGATAAATTCTTAAAAATTTCGATCATTTTCGATACAATTCTATCGAACCTTGAATTCCTTTTCATGAGGTGAGTAGGTCTCGCTATATAATGGTTCACTTAAAAAGTTGAGATATCTTTTTCTTTAAATTTATTTATTTATAATTTATATCTTAACCAATTGGCACTTTTTCAATAGAACGAATTATAAACAATCTCTTTCCATCTGCTATACTCTGTTTCACATTTTCCTCGACCCACTCTACCTAGACAAGGTTAGATGCAAAAGCACATCCAGTCAATCCGATTTATCTCAGCCTTCAATTGAAACCGCAGTAAATAATGAAAAATCACGTATTTTATACGATAAAATAACCTCTGCTCTTTGAAATTCCACCGCGACCTCGAAAACTTTACTCAAAATTAGTTACACTACGAACGCAATGGAAGTCCGTGACATTGAAAACATACGCTTACAATGTAACAGCGTAACAATGTAATCATCGCAAAAGCTACAAAATCGAATCACATAGGATCGCAGTGAGGGAAACACGGGCTGAATCCTTTCAAACTACGGCGCGCAAATTTTAAACGAACTGCCTCGCGGAACCGCGTTCTAAATAAGGAACGCGCGGTAATGGATTCAAAACAAAAAACCCTCGCCTCGCTATGCCTATAAGAGATCAAATAGAGAGCGGCCACCTTGCGAGGAACCGCCCGATTCAATTCCGAGTGCTATTCATCGCTCGCATTCAAACAAGCCGCTCCCTAATGCAACACAACTTCTCGCCTCGATAGAATGCATAATTCCGGGCGCGTTAAACCGGCGCCCGGAGTGGAATAGCAGAAACGTCGCCTGCAAATCCATCTGAATATTGCCCGTCCACCGCGTTTCGGCTACCCGATGTATCCCTCTCAAGAATCACGCTAGCAATCAACCGCTAACCACTGTGTACTTCAGCGGAATATTTTCTTGTTTTATATGTCTGGATTTCAGCGTAAGCTCCCGGGAACATGTGACGTTATTTGAATTCCAGAGTCAACTCGTGAGTTAATCCTCCGATATTGCTTCTTGGAAAGTTATCCGCAAAGAGGACTCTAATCTCCCTACCGATGGACTTCCGAATTCTTATAATGGAAGTGTCTGCATTGGGGTGCTGTATCAACGTTCTCGTGTGTTGTTTACATAATTTTGCCTCATTGTTGTTGGGTATCTCTCTCAAGAAGAAGCGAGTTTACGTGCGGTAGTTCCAGGAGAACTGGAGGATCGTTCCCAGAAATCTGACGGTGTTTAGTCCTGCTTGTAATGGTTCCTGGAACTGATGTATTATTTCCCTTGTCTAATTAAGCGCTTATCTCCGCCACAAGAAAGGCTCCCGAAGGTTACGACAAAGATGCCAGCTTTTCCGAGAATTAATTTAGGAGTTCATTAAAGTGAAATGAGCCACTGAGGTGTGCGATATCAAAGTGCGGGGGTGGATCCATCACGAGCAGAGTTCCTGAAATAATGCCTTAATTTCCTCGATAACCAATTTGGATACAGGTTATTTTAAAATGGAAATTCCTCAAAAGATGTTCTGTAACGGAAGCTTGTTTTATTTCCCACAAGTCGAGAGCAGTTCGTCGCTTCTGAAGTCGATTGAGAAGAGTTATTGTTGTAATTATTTGATCGTTATGGGTCAAGCATGGGAAGTAACTTTGAAGTGAAATTTGATTGATCATTATGTTAATCAAATATATATATTCTTAATAATAACTCATTCAATAGCTCATAAGGTTTTATCTTCCCTTATATGAGGTATTCTATTCTGTATGAGGTACACTTGTTTTTTAATCATATTAGCGAAAAGTAAATGTTATAAAAGAGTCTATAAAATAATATCTTATTCACACGATATTCCATAGATTTCCAAAAAGATGAGAAAAGAACTATATAAGTACTTCGAACTAAATTTTCATTCGATAGTTCTTATTAAATGATAATCATTTTTATATATTTAGACCAGTCACAGTTAATCTATATTCACGGGTACGATATATTAGAAACAGGAGAAAGTTTAATGATGATGGAAACAAGATTTACATTATACATTTCCCCATTCAGCTTATAAGAAGTTGTCGAATATCCAACGTTCTCCCATCCATCAAATAGGTCAATCATCACATTCGAAGTATATACCCTGAATAAATTAGATAGGAAGCTCATATTTATGGAGTGGAAAGATCATTTTTATCGGAAGTAACATGGAAAAATTTTGATATCGCCACTAAAATACAATAAAAAAACTATCCTTCTTGCGAGGAACAATAATATCTTTAATTAGAAGCTAATGTCACAAGGTATATTATAGAAAAGAGGTAGATTTTAATGTGCTTTTATAAATATTATCAATTGAGAATTATGATTATTTACTAGACTAGACTAAAAAGACTTCCAAAAGATAAATTAAATTAATAAAACTTTACAGAATCTTTGTAAATATGTTGGAATCCCATCATTGCTAAAAATAAAAAGGATATTTTATATGGAATGGGCTTAGACGATGGTTAATATAGCTAATTTACTTTTTTTGCGAATCTACCACTTAGTTATATTAAAAAATTCTTTCATTGTTATAATATTTGAACTTATAACGTGACATTCTAATCTAGATAGCTGAAGATGTTTCAATAATATGTTAAGTGCTTATACGAGTTCTAAATGGATTCGTGTTTTTACTCATGCTAATTTTTCTTCTCCATCCTAAATGGTGTGAATATTGACTTAAAGAATGGATAAGCTTCTTTCCGTTACACCCTTTTTTCCTCTGATCTTTATTATTCAAAGTGTCCTTTGCGATCCATAATGGTTCTTTAAATCTCTTTAAAGGTCTCTTGAACCTTAACTTGAATATACGATCTATATGCTTGATTAATATATATTTCAAAGTGTTAGGTATAAAATTGTAAGAATATTGCAAAAAAATAAAAGGTGGAATTTCCGCATTCTTTCTTTATCTCATTACTCCAATGAGGAAGGCAATTGCAATTGGCTTTTGAGAGAGAGGTGCGTGTAGACCCGCAGACCTCACATTCTCCGTTTTTGACTCCAACAGAATCCTGCGGTTCGCCGTAACAAACCATGCCTCTTTGCCCTTTTTGGAATAAACTTCCTCTCTCACCTAATCAAATTTCCTCTCAATCCCCTTTCTTTCAGCCCCTTTTACGTTTCAACTAGATTCCTTTCACGAGAACAGAGGATCGTGCCGATTGCATTTATCACTCTTCCATTCAAAAGCACAACGCTCTAGCCACGAGCAAGTTATGAATAGGTGGGTACTTTACTGTGGTGTATGACTACAGTTTACTCATTATTATACCTACTATTTTTATCATTTTTAACATCTATGTATTTTTTCTGGTTATCCTTACCTGCATTGAATGAAAGTTGCTAATAGTTGAGTCAGAATTATCAAAAATTACAAAGTTAAAATTATACCCAACCAGAATACTAGAGTAGGAGAGTAAAATTTTGAAAAGCTAATGACATAGCTTTAAAACTAATATTAAACATATAATTATTGTTAGACAGCATAAATAATTCTTTATCTTTTACAAGAATGTGATCCTATTGATAAATTCGTTAAAGGGATAAGAGTATAATAATTATAGAGCTGTAATTTAAGTATGTGATTAGATTAGCTACAGCCTTATCAGTCACTATTTTTGATAAACTTTAAATTGCGGAAGATAACTTAAAGTGACTCACCATAGTAACAATGAGATGAAATAATTTGAGGCATACTATATCCTTATTTTCCAATCATTATCACCACCACTGGTCATTCAATTCGTTGATTAGTTTATAATTAGATTAATTACTGCAGCTCTCTATCTAATGTCAACTCTTCTTTCTGATTTTTTATATTATTTAAAAACATGGTCCATACAATCCAAATTTATTGTACTTTATTGATCGATTTATTTTTCCTTTCTTAAAACATGTTTTTAAGTACATTATTTATTGTAAATGTTTTTGTTCTGTTCTAACTGTCTTATATTGGATAGTTTTCATTCTCTTAATTTGATTCACCTTCAAGATAGCATGGTTTTCATTCAAAATGGAATGTATACTGTATTCATTCTGAGAGTGAACTTAATGATTAACATTATTTCATTCTACAAAAACTGCATAACTATAATATTTTTATATACAGTCATCTGTAATATGAATTTTATGCAAAACCTCATTATGATGATGATGCATGAAAGAGATTAATAACAGGAAGTTTGCACCATTAAATGCTGTGAAAATGTAAATTTAATCTCCTTGATTTTCATGGCTGTTTAATTGTTCGGTATGTTATTCTTACAACGCGGAATAAACATGGAATTTCATCCTAAGGTTTTTATAACGAGTGTTTTAAATTCTCGCGCATTCTGTCTCTCAAAAGGGATTTAATGGAAACGAGAATCTGTCGTTTTATTTTTAATCGGCTTTAAATTATTCATTTCGAAACACGAGCCTCGATTTCGATGAAAATGCTCTTAATCTTCCGCATTTCTGTGCCGTATATCCTTGGATTATTCGCCAAATAAAATGCGATTATCTCGCACATATAGACACGCGAAACGCTGATTTTCTCTCCAATAGAATCACGAACGGTGCGGAATTTAAGGGTTTATGTACTTTGGGAATTGATCGATTATTCATTGCATAATAAGACAATATTTGGGGGAAGTAAGATGAGTAGCAAGATTCTATCTTTCGATTCGCAACTTAATCATCGTGGTGACCTTCAACCGAATGAAAAATCATGACGAGTATTATGTGTTAATTAAATAAGCAAAAAGCTCTTTCCTTGATTTAGGATTAAATTATTGGTAATATCAAAATATATTTAAGTTACTTAGGATATCAATTACTTTACAATCGTCATTATTGAAAAATGACTTATTTCTGGAATTGTTATTACCCCTTATGTTGAGTATGTATGAAATTAATCCTTCATCTTCGTATATTTCTCACTTAAAGTCTATCTCACATTATCATGGAAAACTCATTAACACTTTAATTGTGTTGTAGAATTAGCTTTGAAGCATTGTCTTTGCCATATAGTATGCACTAGAAACTGCTTAAAATTACAATAAGATGTAGTTTGTTGTAGAAAGTTGTGGAAGTAGAAATGTATCCAATATTTCTGTTAAATATTTTTAAATAACATCCATGTTACCGTTGTAGTGTTATGAAATGATCGTTAAGACTTGAATAGCTGTAAAATATGCACGAGTTTTTATCAGCAAAAAATAAAAGATAGCATTACCACCGACTCAAGGCCTCCCTTATTGTCTGTTAGAGATTATATTTTTTCTCTCTGTTTACGTCATACCAAGCTCCTCAGCTAGCTCATATTTTTTAATCTCATCTTTATTTTACTCTAAGATTTACGTAATACACTGACACCTTAATTTCTTCATTCCTACGTGATTTATTACGTCAAAATTTACGAGAAGAATTGTAGTAATGTGGGATAATACATTCACAGCTTTTTAGACCATTAATATAATTCGTATTAATAATATCATATGATATATATTCATTGCATCTTATAATATTCATTCATGTTATCATATAATATTCAAATTCATGTAATAATCTAATCGATTCAAATTAATGTGATAAGTATCGACTCAAATCAAGTTGCGAATTCATGGCGGATTTTAGGAAAATGAGATTTCTTCTCTATTACTTTCGAACAGCAACAAGCAGACACAAAAATCCCAAATTTCTCAAATTTCGCGGAGGATGTATAAAACCCCGAGGATGGCTCGAGTCCAATCCCCTTCTCAACGGTTGACCTCGCATTAGAAAGTGGCAAATGGGAAACTAATAACGTAAGGGCAAGGAAGATAAGAAGAAGAGTTCGGGACCTAATAATCTAAAGTATGCGGCTTAAAAAAGGGCAAAGAGTAGGGACTCAAAGGGACTGATATTGCTGCAGGGCTAATTTCGAGCGTTACCGAAGGCAGAGACATCTGCCATCTCCTCCCCCAAACTTTCCCACCCCCGCATTCTTTCCAACAATCGCCCCTCTGCGAATATTGCGTGCATAAGCCCTCGTGTTGTTTGGAAAGTTGGCTTTCGCCTATCACATCTCCCACACATCCAACGCTCCCAAACTTACTTTCTGTGTAAGCCCTCGCAGATTAATTACCATCGAAAGAGCAGCCGTTTTAAATAGATTGCCTTTTTCTTGAGAAGGTTGCGGCGAAGGGAAACAACCTTAATGATCGGTTTGCGAACCGACATTCAGTTTAACTTTTAACTTCCGAAGGATTTTAGGGGATTAATATATTTAGACAAAGTATTTTAAAGTCTGAGTTTCCCCTGAGATCCGTGCGTATATATGAACAGGTTCGATCCGCAAATGGGAACTTCTTAAGGACTTGAACAATTTCATTGTTCGCTCCAAAGAACGAGTTACTTTCGATCACAATGAGTACATCTCGTCAAGCATGTTCTCCTTTATGTTAAAGTGATTCGTGACTTAGAAATAGTTATTCTTCTGTTATTAGATTAATCAGTACTTGTATAACCCATAAAATACTTAAAACAACTGGTACAAGTAAGAATGACTTGTCTACATTTTACAGTCTACAGTCTTTTAGCATCTAGATAAATTTACTTTATACTTTAACTGAAGCTTTAATTATTCGTCAGAAGAAAAATAACTAACGAAAATTTTATTGTCAGTAAATGTGAATAGATATAAGGGTGAAATAACAAAACGTTAATAGAAGCTGGGAAAATGAGCAATACATTCATGGAGAAAATACACAGCTTGAAATTGGACAAATATTTTTCTTAATTTCCATATATTAGTTTTATTCTAGGGAAACAAGGACAACGAAATGAAATGCAAGTCTTCTTAGAATTGGAAAAGAATTCATCACATTCATTATACACATACAAAATGACCTGGTTAGTTTAAAGTATAGTTTCCGATCATCAATACTGCAATCAAAAAAAAACTTCTCTTTTCCACGACACGATGGTACCTACCATTCAAATTTAGAATAATTTTATCATTGTTCCTGTACGGAATAGTTAAAGGATTTCCCCTCATTCTTCTGGTGTCCTCTGATCGAAGCCAAGTCAAATCTCTCGGTGGCCCACACGGAATTCGTTATCCGTAGGAGATAACGGACCGTGAACACGATTCGGTCTTGCAAATGCGGCCAATCTGACCCCATAAACACACTCACTCACCATGTCCATACACACATCAACATATACACACACACATTGTGCTTCTGACAGCACATTCAGTCGAAGACCAACCCCTCCCAACTCAGGAACAAAGAGTAAAAGGGCACCCAGCACCACGCACGAAACCTTCGTTGGACGAGGCTTTTGTGGTCTGCTTTTCACATTGGTACCTTCCCAATATTCCCAAGAACTGCGGGGCGTGATTGCCCCTGTTTTTTATAGATCTTTTAGCAAAAAAGTGTGGGAATCAAACTTTGGATCGTTTCCAGAATTCTTAACTGGACTATAATAACAATCACCCATGGGAGTTTAGTATTTTACGTCTTCCAACATTTTTAGTGACGAAATTTGGGTCGGTTTACGAATGATAAGGCGTTAGACAGTTGTAAGTTCATTAACAAGGATTCATTTGATAGCTTTAACTCAATT
Organism: Pantala flavescens; assembly: GCA_020796165.1. NCBI lineage: Eukaryota > Metazoa > Arthropoda > Insecta > Odonata > Libellulidae > Pantala > Pantala flavescens. The sequence continues at coordinate 12,349,752 of CM036879.1, read as the reverse complement.
GTATTCTACAACACTTTCCTTCATAGAAAACTTGTATTACAAATATAAACTAGTGGTCACAATAGTACTAAATATTATCAATCCTGTATATTGACTCTGTTTCTATTACTGTTATCAATGTTGTCTATTTATTCTCAATTTCTATAAGAAAACCATATGGCACGATAAAATCAATATGCTCAGCAAAAATAGGTAGAAACCTATGATAATAATTAAAGACACTCAATAGTTTTACCTGAAGATGTAAGAACTCTTTACGAAACTGGTCGTTAAAAATAAAACAACGTGGGAAATTACTTAGTTTCTTAAATTGTTATCATATTGCATGAACTCCTACAGATATTCATATAGTTCATAAATAACTGGTAATATATTTTCATCAAATTTAAATATATTTATCTTTTTTTTTGGAAAATGTGTTCGTGTAATATTGATTGAGTTGAAGATCTTTCTTGATTGGAGAAAATTGTAAAATGAGAGAGTTAAGAGCCATCACTTTATTTGAATTAACTGAAACATATTCTATTCTAATTTAAACCATTTGAAAATAATGGTGGGCAAACATTTTTGAAGTGTACCAAAAAATATTCACGTATTTTTCCATAGGTTTCATTCCCTTTAATGCAAAAAGGATATACGAACGCTCGCAGGCCAAAGTGAATGCTTAGCAGCTGCCATGGCAACGAGGACGTTAAACAAGCAAAATTCCTGTCGCTAATAGCTTTAATATAGACGTTTAAACATAGTCCCTCTTAATGCCCTTGACCAATAGCGAGAAAGAATTCATTATCGTCCCTTCACTCATTTTTAAACAGCCTTTCCATGGAGCGCCTTTTTAGATCACTCCATCGCACCGTTTAAAAACGCATAATTGATCGCAGAAAGGGGTGGGAGTATGCATTCGCTCATACGACGGATGGCACTGATTGTTGTTCGGGGCTCGGTTTGTTAAACAGATGGACGAGAGCTGGAAGAGAATGGGCGGAGGGCAGAGTTTCAGTTTGCGCCGGTGGTGGTCTGAGGTTTTAGGCGAAGGACGTCATGTTGTCGGTGGATTGTTGGACCCGTTGCTAGCCCATACTTCGCCACCCATCGCGTCTCGTTTTTTTTCTATTTCTCGCGCGATTCCCGCTATGCGGAGACCTCGTGCCAATAGGCGGCGATTCTGGTGGGATGGACGGTTTCTAATCAGAGGAATCCCTCCAGAGCGCGGAGGGCATTCTTCCACAGCCGTGCATCTCTGCTGACGATTCCCCGTTCGCCTATTCACTCTCCCGCGTAGAATGAAGAGTTCCCTTCCAAGTCCGGGCATTGTGTCGTGCGAACTTTAATCCGCGAAAAAGCTATTAACCTCTCAAGATCTCCTCAATTAAGGATATCCAGCCGTACTAAAGCTGATGTTTTTGGGGCTCCGAAAGGTTTTTATCATATATATTTATTACTTTGAGATTAAAGTTTTGGTATGATTCAGATCGATGTTCTGTATTACTTTCAGTTGATGGTCAGTGGAATGGGATGTTTTAATTCAAAGTCTCAATGGGATGTTTTAACTCAAATTAATTGATTTATTTGCGTCTCTTATTTTAATTTCGGCTGTGAATTTTAATGCTAATTTATTAGAGTTATTCCGTACAAAAAGAAGTATATAAATTCATCTTAAATAGAAATAAATATCGCCTAATATACCGAATAATTTATAATATTAGATCTCGTATTTTCAATTAAGAAACAGAATAATGATTATTAATCAATATCGTTATAGTATTTATTTAAGCTACATATATTATGTTATATATTTAATTTAAATGTTGGAAACGTGCATAAATGTATACCTTAATGTTAGGTTCCTTAAAATTTTCTCTTTAACTTAAGCTCCTCCCGAAAAATTTCCACTTTCACTTTTCTCCTGTTGTTTCATGCATACTTATGAAAAATTCAAAACATCTTCTTTACGTAGCAGACGATTCAAGATCTTACTTTCGATTCCGAATCTCTTAGGAGTTCAAGGTAATTCAATTTCCGCTTCAGGTACACACGCACTTAACCACTTTCCCTTTAAACTGCTCAGCATCCCAAGGACACGGTAAGGTTTCATGAAAATATAATTTATTCTTCAAAAATAAATGTTTTCGGAAATAATATTAGCATCGATTAAATCAATATATCTCAAAGATAAAACTCACTGCTATTAAACTCCTCATAGTAATTTACTTATGAAATTCAAAGAACATTTTCTAATTTGAAATATATTTTCTTAATTTTTGAGGTATGTATATTTCATTATTTTTCTGTTCAAATTAACAAATTTAAAAAAAGTATTTCTGATTTATAATTCAATCATTATGGCATTGTCATTATGGCTAAGTGAGTCTTATCTAGATTGTTTTCATTCCAAAACCATTAAGATAAAAATGTTCTTACTCCTTTCAATCAAATAATATCCTGATAAAATTCTATCCTTAAACCATTTTTCTGCATTGAAATAGAATCGAAGTCGTTTTGGGTGTTTCAATTATATCATATTCAGAAATTTTCTTTTAATGGCTGAATATCTTTTATATACCATATCATTTATCATTCTCCTTTATGATGATTAAAGTCCAACTGAATGTTCAAGTTTTACTTATAAATTTTGAATCGATTTGAATTTATTTACAGGTATTCTGAACTGTTATTATTGAGACTAGGTTTTATGAAATTCAAATATGAAACACCCATTAATTACGTGCATTAATTTATCGAATTCTAATTTGAAGTATCTATTTAGAGAACAATAGGAAACTCGAAATAACTCAATTTGTAGATTCCCTCGATGAATGATAAATGGTTTCACATCCTCTATAAATAGCTTTTTCAAAGATTTCATAATTCTTTATTTTTCATCTATTTCATTTTGATAACTATATTCGATTGAATTAAATTAACGGGAGTTATAGATCTAGCAATCTACTCTTCATTCCTGTAATTATATACCATTCAGTCCATAGTATTCAAAGGAGTTTTTAAATACAAAATTGACCTTTGAATAAAAAATTCGTCATAATTTGAATATTGATTGATACCTTAACCATAAAATCTTTATACTATGTATACCATGAACTTAAAGATTTATAGTTTTTGAGTATATCTTTTTTCTTATAGAAACTATCATGTTATATTTTAAGGGTATAACTAATACCCGCTGGATACGTCCATTAGGATGCATCATATTATCAAACACTTAAAACATTTACTATGATGTCGTAAGAGACATTAAAAAACCCAATTCTCATCCTCATTCAATCCTCAGCAAATAAATATTTAATCAATCTCCCACCGTTTCCTATTTCGATTTTATTTACCACCTTCATCCTTCCACCGGTTCGTTTTTTATCAATAGCGGATCTCTATTCCGTTTGTGTTTTTCCTTTATGGCCGACGACATCCACGTTCCGACGAAGAGACGTTTGTGGGAAGGGGGGGGGGGTTGGGAAAGCGCCTCCCCAAAATGTGGCTGTTGGAAATAAAATCCGAAATAGGCCTCCGCACGACGGGTCGTCAGCTTTCGGATGGATGAAGAGGATATGTGTTCACATCTGCGGGGTTTTCTCCTCAGAAAAGGGGATGACGTTTCGACCGGCGATTGCCAAAAGGAACGACGCGAGTTTTTCCAAAAACATGAATAATTCTGGATATTTCGAGAGAGAAAATGCAACTGAAGAACGCAATGGATTCTCTCTCTTTTGAAAACTACGAAGTTTATTCTAGTTCTCAGGATAAGAAAGCATTTCACGTACCTCGCAAATCCGATTTTGATGAGCAAGACGTCATCCTTGTTGTTTCTTTATTACGGCGAAAGAACTGTTGTGGGCCAAGACTGCTGAAGTATTTCAGTAACAATGGCGGAAAGTTCTTGCGGCCTTATCCTCTGAATTAAAGTTACTTTACCGGAACTAAATTTAAACTATTGAAGATATAAAATATGCGCTGACTACTGTATTATATTTCATATTGAGGTCATAGTTTTTAATTTCTCCAAGAGAGTTATTTGTGAAGGCAATGAAATTAAAAACTTTGTATTTTCCACACTGAGGTTTATTCTGCGACCGGTTTCGTAAAATAATTTTACATCTTCTAAAATTATTTTACGAAACCGGTCGCAGAATAAACCTCAGTGTGGAAAATACAAAGTTTTTAATTTCATTGTATTATGGCTTTCCACGAAGTCACGCCTAAAAATATCGATTTTATTATTTGTGAAGGATTTAAACCATGTATTTCAAGTACCACAAGCCCAGGGATTTAGAATTTTCTTCTATACTAAAAGGTTAGCTATGGTGTTAGTTTTCAGACCGCTCTTTCTGAAGATAGCCTTATCGTCCCTTTAAGTATCTACGTGAGTTAAATTTTATCCATTTAGTTTCCATTCGACCAATAAATGATTCACTTGATTATCAAATACAGTGTGAAAATGATCAATGTCTATGTACGAAAATTTAATAGTTTAACGTATAATGATACATATATATTACATTAGAACTTACAGTTAACATCATTAAAACTAAGTAAATACGTAAGCATAACTTGAACCTGATGACGATTGTTAAAGTAAATGTGATCAGTCCAATTACAGGATATTTCCTCTGAAATGTAATCGATAATGAGAACCAAGAAAAATTGAAAGATGCTTGTCTGTTCTCAGCCTAAAGACAAAAGAGAATTAATTCGAAGCGTACGAGAACACTGTTAAATTACCTTCAATAGCTTATGAATTCGTGTCTTTTGGTGAAGTCTAATGAGATTCGTCATTCTCAGTTAAATCTGATTCCGAGAAAATTTTCTATAGTTCAATGACTAATACTGCAACTCAAGTAAGTCTCTCTGAGCACCTTATTTCCATGTTCATTAATCACATTGAACGACCTTCGACTCCCAAAAATGTATGTCAGTGTTCACCGGCATCATTTTATAATGAAGAGGAACTAAACAATGCACCTTAAGCTTTTCAATTCCTTAATTTTGAAGAAGTTGAATTAAAAAGTCGTGGATACGAATTTTTCTCTTCGGGTCTCAACCTTTTGCTAATTAAACTAGAGATGAAATTTTCTATGCCATTTCACGTCAATTCATCTCAGGAGTCTTTTAATTAGACCCGTCGCTTCAAATGAAACTCTACGTACTTCTCGTTACTCATTAAAATCTTTGCGTTTTTAAATGAAGGGTTCAAAGTGAGATTTTATTAACTTTATCACGAATAATTAAGCAGATGTTAATGGAAGAAACAGATTATTGTATCAATATAATCATATTTAATGTTATAAATATATATAAGAATAATGTGGTGTGTTTATAGATTTATTCTTTTGTATTTAGATCGGAATTACGAACTACAAAAACCACGATTGATATATTTTCAAGACCTATCTTTTACTATTTGTGCAGTATTAACGTTCTTTTACGTATATCTAAAAATATAATTTCAAGCAAGTAGACTTGAACTAGGATTCGATAACATAAGACCTTTAGTCTATGAAAGTATTTGCCAGGTATATAATGCATTAATTACATGTATAGAAATAACATTTGTTGTAAATATCTATAAAAGGCAATCAAAAATCCTTCAAGTCTTAGCAAAATAATCTGAGATCGACTTGATAGTTCTCATCTTAAAAATATATTTTGCTTCTTAAACGGATTGTTCTTATCAGATTCTTAATTGAACTTTATTTTAGATTGCCTAAAAAGCTGCTAAACTTTTCATTAAAATTTCTTAAATCATCCAATGATCCAGAACTATAGCTGAGGTATAAAATCCTTTGAATAGAATAACATATCGTATGAAATGATAGCTATTTACTGTTTATTACCATAAAAAATCATTTTTACATCAAGTTAGTCTTTGAGCCTTCAGCTTTAACAATATATTTTTTTATTTTTCAAACAATGATAATGCCTTAATTTTTAATGATTCTCGTTAAAATATTTGGACTAATACCATGCAGAAGTGTTTCGATTAAATTATCACGAAATATTCCTAAATGATATTATTCGAACAGGAATTCGAGATATTGAGATGTAAAACATGATTACAAGAGAAAAAATCATAAAACATAATTCTTCAGTGAGGGACCCGCATAAACTCGTTCTAAATTAGAATGAGAGTCATAAACTTGGACACTAAAAGCACATCCTAAGTATGTCATGCTATTGGGAATGCCAACTAAATTCATGACGCATTCTAAACACTCTCTAAAATAAAGCATTTCAGTTTTTTTTACGACAGGAAATGAAATAAGGAGAAACAAACTTGCAATTCTTTTTCGGTGATTAACCACATCTGCGTTAGTGGAGCAATAATTTCTGCAATCGCTAAAAACGATGCAAAACTTCCATTACGCTCTCTCTCACACACGATATATATATTTTTTCTCTCTGAGTGCACGACCACTTTCAAACAGCATCTATTTGCGAAGAAAATAAAAATCGTCTTCCCATAAGAGCGCGCGATGTCCTATAGTGTTCCCCCTTTCCTTTCTCCGCATACGCATTTCATTAGCCAATTGCCCGCAGTTGGGCACAACACTTGCGTACCACTTGGACACTCAACACAGTACCAAAACATGCACATGCCCATCCTTTCCCTTCGGCACCTATTCTTGCATAATTCCCATCATATGTAGCACACGTTACAACAACCCAATCTCGTCCGCGGTTTTTTTTTGCACATCCCTCGCGAAAATTCGCCGTACGCGGATTTTCAGCCACTAAAGCTTAATTGCTCTGTCATAGCAATTCCCTCGCTCAATACATGGAGTGCCGGGCATTTTTACGGGGACGAGAGAGTCGATTTTCCCATTTTTTTGGTACATCTCGTCTGTCCCTTCAGGATGTCCCTTTTCCCATTTTAATCGCTGCTACATTTCTCTCTTCCGGTTTTGTTTCGCCCAATCGCATTGTTTTCTTCCGATCGTCAATTTTTTGTCGCGTTTCGGAAATTTTTTCAAAAATCGGCGCCGATTTGCCCATTTAATGCCGTACGCTAATTCGTTTGCTTTCGGAAATTCTCGATTCCTATTGTTGTCGGGCGGAAAACGATGATACGACAATTGAAACTCCTCTATGTGCGGAAGGACTCGTTTCATTTTTTTCGTTAATGTAATCGCGTTTCATTTTTTTCGTGTTTTTTATTTTTTGAAGAGCTGCGAAAAATGTGGGTGCATCCACAGTATCGATCCGTGAGTCACAGGGGTACCCAACCTTTTACTCTCGTGTTCTACTTAAGGTTCGTTATATCTACAGGGGATGCATCATATTCCATATAACTTTTCACTGATGGAAACTAAAGTAGTTTTCTCAAATCTTAGTTATTGCTGAAGGTCATTAAACCCTCATATTGCAGTTTTTGATGCAGAATAAATATATCATGATATTTGCATCATTATAATATTTTTAAAGTAAAATGAGTATCCTACTTAAAGGAAGAAAAGTGATATCTTCACAACATGCAGTTAAAAAACGGGATGGATGGCTTTTATCGAATTGTACGCGAATGATTCCTAGCTAATCCTACTCCATTTTCTAGGAAGCATGCATTATATTACTATCATCTTAGATACAATAGGTTCCCTAATACGAGAAGAAGGAAGAATAAGATTTAAAGTAAACATAAAATGGTTTCCATTCAGTGAGTAATTTACACTAACATTCCCTGGCTACTTCACACGAAAAAATATACAAATAAAAATTTTATCTCGAATTTGGTAAATTAAAGTAATTGAAAGAAGTATATGGAGAGATAAAGGCAAAGAAAGGAAATTTGCAATGCATGAAAGTTTGATTTCTCATGTATGCCTTAATGAAGAACAGTGGGTATTTTAAAAAGAAGCATATTCAAATAGCTTTGGGTGATCAGATTTATCTTTAAAAATAATTAATAATGTAATAATAAAAGTAATCCATGAGAAATAACATAATAGTACTAAAATATGCACATTAAGAATTGAATTTCTCTTACATTGAGGATTGGAGATAGCATTCACATTTGAATCGCAATTGCAAGTATCAAAATACTTACTGTATTTCATTCAATGACCTAGCAGAGCAGTATTTAGACCTTAAATCTCTCGGCAATCATATTGTATCTCCAGATGCCATCTTCTTCAATTCCAAACCAGTTCAACCCACTCCATCGCTCATAATTACCAATAATTCCTCCAGAATTTCGCGCGAAATCATTTCGTTCGATCCATCGCACACTTATCTCGCCGTATTTCCGATTTCCCCGCTCATCAATCTTGAGCTCGCAAAATAAATATTCTCGGCGCGCGTATCGATTAAGAAAAATGCAAGTACAAATCGCTATTCATCAATCAATCACGCGAAGAAAACACGTGCAGTTCCTCCAGAGACTTCCCCATATATATATTTCTCTCTCTCGGCTAAAATTTCCTCCCGAAAGTATTCGAAAACTTTTCCCTGCGAATCATTCTTTAATCAAGAGAACCTCCTGAGCTTTTTACAATCTGATATCGTCCGTCAACTCTCCCTTTGATTCATTGCCTAGCGCCAAAGTCCCTCTTATTATAGTTTCCGATCCACTTACTGTCTCTGTCGGATAAACGATGAATTATTCCAGGGAAGATTGAAAGAACTCCGCGATTTTGTTACCCCCGATGCCTTGAGGGAGGAAGAAGCAATTCCTGCCTCCCTTTCCAGAGGCCTCCTTCTCGCCACGCAGCCTCCCTCCCTCTCATCAACTTGTCAGCCAATCACTCCGTCTCCTACATCACCTATATACCCCCCCACACTCCCCTCACACTCCGAACTTCTTCAAACTTCCCTCGTCTTCTTCCAATCTTAGCTTTCCATCATCCCACTCTTCCTTCCTTCTTCGAACCAGTTTCCATTCCTCTGTCTTCTTCGCTTAGCGCATCGAGTTTTCGAGAAAACTAAAAGATCCGATCGCTTCCCAGAGATTGGTCCCGTATTCATTTCCCCTCTGAAAATGTTGTCTTCACAATGCAACGCGTTCTACTCTCTCCTCCGTCCGACAAAACTTTTAGATGTTTTTTTTTTCATTTCTTCAGCCTACTTTCTTTCTCGAAGATGAACGAAGAGGTCTTATGAGGATGCTTAAAAAATCTCGTACGTTCCTCCGTTCAGAATTGGGAAACGATTCCAAGTTTTTTTTTGACGGGTTGTACGGCAGTCTTTTTCTTTTCGTTTGAGGTACTTCTTCGAAGATCTTTACTCGGTTTGAAAAGTGACTTGGTGGAAGACGTTATCTTCGATCCATCTGATAATACCCGTTTTCCACGTTTTGATGCGTTCAAAAGATGCCATTTACTCGTTTTCTTGTTTTCTTACGATCTTGCTGCAGCTCTTCATTATTGGTGCTTGATTTCACTGAGAATTAAGGCGCAATTCTTTTCTATTATAATACCCAAAGGCTGATAATATCATCTCAAATTAACTGGAATACGTCGTAGAGTATGTAAATACTATTGCATTATATTCGACCCTTGTATCTTTTATTGTGGCGTATATCTCTCTGAAAAAGAAATACACTTTCGAGGCAATCGCTCGTGAAATTCATGGTTATTTTATTTCGCGGTATCTGATCGATCCATAGAGGGTGCATAATATCTCCATTGTTTTCTAATGCGGTAGCATTCTGATTCATTCTACCCGCTCGTAACGATTCCCATACCGTTTTGAGAAACCCTTCAATATAGTTTGTCCATAGATCAGAGAGAGAAGTTCAAAAAAGGTTAAAGGCTTTTTAATTATTCACGAATGAAGTGAACATTTTATACATGTATAGTCTCAATATTCGCTTGATTCAATCTCGATGGATAAATAATACCATCGTTTACGAACTGAAAGAGTAGATCACTGAGAACGATTTGCTTCCTTATGATAGTATTCCAATTCATCTTCCAATACCATGGCAACAAAGAGCCTCCGTTTCCATATGTTTTAATGAATTCCTAAAATCATCGAATGAATTGTCTAAATTTAACCATGTTATCTTAGTTCAGGTGTAAGAAAATATTCTATCTACTTTAAGTCAAATTTTATTTATTGACTCTTAATTAATTCTCCGAAGCAATTTTTGAACTTTCGTTCTTTTATTACTTACTCTAGTATATCATGCTTTAAAGATGACGTATTAGTCGTATGGATGCAAAATTGTGATTATTCTGTACACGTTCTCAATTACGAAAATAACTCCATTTACGTAAACGTTATCTAGGGTTATTAAGCAAAGATTTATAATGATCAATTCAAACGATAAATAACACGATATAAGTAGAGAAAATGTTTATTCGATACAATTTGAACAAGAATAAAATTTAAATGATTCCAGAAATAAAATTTAAAAAACAAAATGAAATTTAAAATGAAAGATAATCGTATTTCAATTCTGGTGTCTTCACATCTTTGCCTCAAAAGTAAACTTATCAAATATAATAAAAAGAACCAACCGGATGAAATTTAAAGCGAGATTGGTATTTGTAAATATCTTCTAATAATGAACCCTTATATTTGAGAAACCAAATACAGATTAACCTCAACATATTTCGAACCACTAATTTATATGATTTTAATCCAATGATATTTAAGATAATATCGATGACTAAATACATCATGACTCAGGGTTTTAAAAGAGAATAGATAAATGCTCGATTCAAAATGGAGGTTGAAGGAGCCAGAGCGAAACGAATATAGCTCGCCATTCTTTACCTTTTTTCGATAAAAAACACTTCAATAGGAGAGCACGGGCGACCGCATTAATATAGGATTCCCCTGAGAATGGCTCCCATTCAGATATTCTGGAAATTTCTTTAAAAAATGCCACCGGCGCATCCGATCAAAGGCAATAGATGGCGGCGGTGCCGCATTCAGATTTGTCGTATCCTATTTTCATTTGTTACCAATCCGATTCATATAGAGAACGGAAACCAAGCGGCTATTCCCAATGCAAATTGACTCTCAAAAGGAAATCCAAATAGTCTGACAAAAGTGCAAAGCTAGTTTCGGTGTATCGGAAACGAGCTAGAGTTATGATTTCACTTCATTTAATATAGACGATACAATAAATATATTTTAAGTAATAATTATTTTTATTATAGAAAAGAATTCAAACAAAGTGCCACCCAATCACTGCTGTGAAATTGTAGGCCAGTTATCAGGATTTTAAATTCATTAAATGCGAAAAGTAGTCAATAATGAGATTAAATACAACCCAGAGTCAGATCGACCTATTTTTTCATTGAGACCTTTTCAAGAGAATGATCTATTAAGGATGATGTCAAACATTTTCCGTATGATAATATTTGATCATTATAATTCGAAAGAATCGAGAATTATGATCATCTATATGTATAAAATACGTTTGGTGTGTGTCCGGTGTTTACGGTAAATTAATGATAAATGCATTATTCTATAGAAATATTTAGTTTACATGTCACTCTTACATGCCAAATACGAAGTAAAATAAGTTTTTACATAGTTATATATATATATATATATATATATATATATATATATATATATATATATATATATATATATATATATAGCATATATATATATAGAGCACGCCTTAATTCGTATATATATATATATATACGAGTTAAGGCGTGCTTGCTAACAGCAAGCAATGGTACGAATATAATATATCTTTTTATGAAATATAAGATTTTACGGAAGGTTAATCTTCGTCCACATTACTATATATAAGTTAAATGAAATTATCAGAGCGAACATATACAGGTACTTTGACATGGTCTTCCCATGCTTTTCTTTCGGCAGCATTATTACCACCTGGCGTCGAACCAAGGCAACCTGCGAATTTCACTGTCATAATTCGTTTGAGTATGATTGACTTTAGAAGCACTCCAAATTTCAAAAAGAAATTCATGCAGGAAAGGCCTCGAGAAAAGAGTTCTATTTACTCTATGCATTTTTTTGGACATTGAGTAAACACTCCCTAGAAACGAACCAACGATCATTTACTACAATAATAGGGACGCTTTTATGTGATAATGGGTTCTCTTATGGCCGTGTGAAATTCTGAACCTCTGCGCGGTTGGGAAATGTCAGTAAAAGCTTTCTGAAATATGGTCAATGCTTTCCTTATGGGAATATTCTAGATTAAGGGTCGCTGGAATCGAACCTATTATAGATAGGTAAATTTTTTTTCCAAAGTACACTATAATTTTATCTATACGTGTAGAAAGTTTGAATGATCTACATATCATATTAAGAGAGCTAGAGAGATTTTTTTAAATCTAAAAATGTTTCGCCTCCTGGCATCCGAACCATGACCGGTTGTACGGAAACTATAGCATTTATTTGTAGATATATATAATAGCAATAGCTACATGAAATCTCATCCTTCCAGCTCAATGGGAAGTATTTTGCCGCAATAGGAACGGTTAAGTTGGCAACATGGGGACGGTTCAGTTGGCCAAATGGGAACGGTTCAGTTGGACAAACTGGAACGGTACATTTTGCCAACTAGAAAGGTAAGAAATCGCTCGCGTCGTCGGTACCTGCTGCAATGGGAACGGTTCAATTAGATGTTGCAAAAGAAAGGAAGCATGGAAGTGATAAAATCTAAGTTTATATGTATTTCTTACAAGAACACCGTAAGAAATTTTTTTTTGTTTCTATGACAGCAAAAAAGTAAACAAATTACATACATACATTACCTTTCTAGTTTGTAAACTGTACTGTTTCAGTTTGTCCAACTGAAACGTTCCAGTTTGTCCAACTGAAACGTTCCAGTTTGTCCAACTGAACCGTTCCAGTTTGTCCAACTGAACCGTTCCAGTTTGTCCAACTGAACCGTTCCAGTTTGTCCAACTGAACTAAGAAATCGCTCGCGTCGTCGCTACCTGCTGCAATGGGAACGGTTCAGTTAGCCAGCTCATATGGTTTTCAAAACGCTTGCGTCGCTACCTGCTGTTATGTTAAACTTTACAGTTAGCCAGCTACGAAGACATAAAAATCCCCCTCGTTGACGTTTGTACACTTTATTTATATAAAGTGTACAAACGTATAAAATTATATATATATATATATATATATAAAGGAGAGTGTTTGTATGTATGTAACTTCTTTACTTTTTTGCTGTCATAAAAACAAAAAAAAGAAATTTCTTACTGTGTTCTTGTAAGAAATACATGTAAACTTAGATTTTATCACTTGCATGCTTCCTTTCTTTTGAAAAATTGATTTAGAAATAAACAACGTATGGATTTAAAAGTAGCACCAAAAGAAGGGAAATTGAATAAAGTTTCTTATTTTCGTCATAAAATATTTGTACGATTGCATTGCGTGTCTTTCCGCCGCATTAACTCCTTTACATATGTTGTTTGTCGTCTTTAATTAGATAACGTGCGCCTGTTAGGCGCAGACATAGCTAGTATAGTATACTTTTATACATAAATACTATCTTTTTATGATGTTTCCAAGCTTTTTTCTCACCTAAAATGGATTTATGAAATATATAATGCAATATAATACAGTTTTGTCGAACTAATATTATACAGTTTTGTCAAACATTATAATTTAACACCAAACGATCCTTTGGGAATATAATATATTACGATGCGAAAAGAGCGATAAAAATTTCTATTTTCGAATCAACATACTATTTCTATGAATAGCCGCTTCTACATGGGAAAAAGTCAATGTGGATCTTATAGAATCATATCATAGAAACTATTCAGAACTATTGAATATCATTCCCGTATAATTTATGTTAAACAAAAAATTTCGGCAGATATTTTACCATACTTCTTTGTTACTTTCATATTTACATACCATCTTTGAACACGAATCTACTTATTTAAATAAAGTAATATATACCTCAGATATATACTGCAGTAACAAACCCGATAATACTTCCTTCTCTCTCCCAAAAATTATTTCGTACCATAAATTTCAACTCGTTATCTGTCTGCCGTAGCAGTTCCTCCCCCAATTAATCTGAAGGCTACTTTTTCATTAAAATGCCTTCTTTGCTTCCAGTCCTTTTCCTTCTTTCCCCTTATTAATCTCTCAGTTATCACCTTCTCTATCACCTCTCACTTCCAATACCCTTTCATTCCCTTCGATCAGGTTCTTACCTCCTTTCTGGCTGAACTAATTCTTCATCGTTAGTCATTATAACGACTCATTTATTCTTCATTTTTCCCATCCATCCTCGTCATTTTCCGCTTCTCATCATTATCCCTCAACCTTCCTTTCCGCATCACACAAGAATTTGATTTTCAGCTTTCCATTACGAATCGAAACGGTCAAAACCTTCATCCACCTCCAACGTTTCTATAGATAGAAGATCCCCTTCTATCTGCAGTGGTATTTCCTTATTTCATCTCTGAATATGGGGATACTTCTTTGAAATCGGTGCTCATATTTCTGAAGGACGTGAATATTGTATCGCTTTCCGAGAAATACAACATTTTTGGGTATTTTTATCGTATCGGGAGATGTTTTTCCTGATACTCTTATCGCGAAAGTAGTGACGTTCGTAAAGTAATTGTCTGTGCTAGGCATTCTTATTGTCGCTATCCGAAGTCAACGCGGTTTCTCAGAAGAATGGATTCTAAATACGAGGAAACAATCTTTCGGTTTGGTTTTCCTCCTCGGAACCAATCGCTTACATTTTTGCCTTTTCCTGGAATCATAATGACGTTTGCCTTTAGGTCGCCATCGAGATTTCTTTTCATTCACCTTCGTCGAAAACATTTCCCACACATTCTTTCGCCCATTTCCTTCTACACACCATTCTTCACCCACAACTCCGACATCCACGAATCCTTATTCCCATTCTTCCTTCACATGTCTTCGCCTCGTTTCTAATACATACGAAATTGCACCTATTTCCTCCGAAACCATTATACGGATTCCCTAAAATTTTCATTCCTTTATCCTTTTCCCCCAAAACGCCACGAGCGACAATGCAAACGGATATCCGTGGAAGTGATGGATGGTTCCATCACTTCTTCTGGGAGGCGGAGGGATTCTCCCATCGGTGGCCTGACTTCCTCCCTGCTATCGACTGCCCCCTCTATTCATTTCATCTTTATTTCGTCCTCTGGATATCACTCACATCTGCGCCATTAACTTCCTTCATTCCTCCCCCAAAAACCCTTCTTCTTATTCCCTCTAGCCTCGCTATCTATCCCATCCCCCCTCCTTTTTACGTAATCTTTCGAAGGTCGAAGTAGAATCGCCGATTTCCCATTTTTAAACTCCCTTTCGTACCGTTTTCCCCCGTTCCATTGTCCTTTTATCCGTTGCATCGCTGTATGCACCCACCCACGATTTCCCTTAAGAAAAGAAGGTGGACCAATGTAGTTTCTCGGCTCAATTTCACAAATGGAGTGTCGCTTGATTTGGGAGGAGGGTGATGCATTGGGGAAAAATGTGATTTATGATTCGAAGAGTCGTTCTCTGATAGGTGTGTCGTTCGGCTGCGTCACCAGATCTGAATGGGGAAGGATTGGGGGCGATAGGCGTGTTAATTTTATTTTCCCCTTCACTAGTAGAAGTAGTGGGTCCTTAGGATTTTTGAAAAGGAGCTCTCGTTTTGGAATATTTTGTGAATTTTTGCTCGCTTCTTATTTTGTGAATGGTGCATTTATATCTTCTTTCTTTCTCACAAGGAATTGATCTGTTTGATGTCACCTTATATATCTCGTTTTATTCTCGCGTATATTTCGGTAGCTCCTAATACGCTCAGAATTGCGTCACCTTTGAAGGAAGGTGTATCGTATATATAAAAAGTATGCAAATAGAGTATTGATACGTATTTCTACGTTTTTATTCCCAGGAACTTTGATTTTTTCGCTAAATATCCTCTGAATGTGATATCAGTATTGGGTTTTTGGTTCAAAAGGCACCCAATCGAATTGAATTCTTATCCAAATGTACTCAGTCTATACTCAGCTGTGAATCTTTACATATTTAGATCGAGTATTTTTAAAAGTATGAACTTTATAGAAGATGACCTATATTATAGATAGTAAAAAATTAGCTTTTTCTTTAAGTTTTTCGTAAATAATTTAAAGCTCAGTTTCTCTGATTGTTCGAAAATGTAATTATTGATAGTTGACTGTCTTAATATATATTTGTTTTTTTTTTTCAACCTACAAAAACCTTAATACCAATCATTAATTGAAAAATGAACGAGTATCTCGTAGGTAGATTTTCTGAACAGTTTTCTTAAAGCAAAAAAGAGGTTGAAGGTTTTCTTCAAATATAGTCCTGATTCATCTAATTTTCAATACAAATTAAACTTATCCTAAATAATTGGTAATCAAGTGCTGATCAATAACATGTGAATGAGCTGTTTTAGTATTCAATAATCTGTTTATTCAATTAGTGAAACTAACTGTTATCTATTTCATAGTATAGTTATTAATGTTTCCTTGACAAAATATTAATTAATGATATGCATGTTGAACAAAGGACTATATCTTCTCAAAAAGAATTATTGATAAATAATCTATCCTCCATTTTCGAATTTTTGAAACATGATGTTTATGATGAAAATTATATTATTAATAATAGAATGATATTATCACCAAGAGTATACATGTATATCCCAAAGCAATCGATAGAAAATTTAAAAATTGTCATTCCTTCTAATAAATAATATCTTGCATTCAAGGAATCGTAATTGAAGTGAAACTATTAAAAACATATATTAATCGGTTTTCAGTTAGCTCAACTGTTATGTTATTGTTAAATTACATTTTGCTCTCTTTTTCAATCAGTTGTGGAAATTGAATGTAAGATAAATTATATAGGTAATATTAATGTCCCTCGAACGAAAGATAATTGCTGGATTGATTATGATGAGAAAAAAAGGTTTTTTTATATATAGCCTGACGTGAATTTTGATTTAATCGAAATTATTGGTCGTACAATGAAAGCTTTAATAGATGGAGAGTTTTCAAACAGCGCGGTCCACAAGAGAAGTTTGATATAGTTCCAAAGGAGATCACTAGGTAGCAAACTGTACAAGCTCAGCGCCTTACTGCCAAGCGGATTTCTCGTGAACTTCCTCAACTCCTTTTCAACAATGCCGCAAGATTTTGAATCGTATTTGTTTCATAAACATGAATGAGAAAATATAGAAGTTATAATGTACTTCTTAATGAAGTAAACTGTCGATATATGAATATCAACGACTAATTAGTATCAATTTATCTTATAAAATGCTTTATCAAAAAGATTAAGCAGTATTTTACATAAAATATCCATTATTATAGCTTGGATATTACATTTTACGCAGCTAGTAAATATGTTTAAACCTACAGTGTATGTACAACATAGGGAAAATACATCCCGTTCGATATATTACTGGATTGTTTTTATTAGTGCTTGTATTCTTGTTCTTTTATTCAGATTCACTTGCAGATCTAAGTACCTAAATCACGTTAGCTTCTATTTTTTAAAGAGAAAACACCTTCCTATCATAAAGCATAATGCCTAAAAAATGAAGATGGACTTAAAGCTTTCCTCAGTTGTTGTTGAGCATAGAGAGTAAGAGACATCTTAGTTTTTATCGATAATCGCCATATTTTATCTAGTACTTTAATGTATAGGCGACATTTCTAAATATTCATCCTATCCTGTCCATCAAGTTTGTGAATAAAACATTTAAAAGAATTTCAAAACAAGTATTTTTCTCCTAAAGCTGTTGTCTAATTAAAATACTGAATGAAAATCAATGTTTAATACTCATTTAGACTTTCACATATTGTTAAACGAACTGATCACAATGATAATTGTTCAAACAGGTAGTTCTTGGTTAATTCAGTTACTATAAATCACTCCCCCAAATCAAGTTCATTCAACATTAGAATTCATTCACTTTCTTATTTCCTTTTAATATTCATTCATTACCATAATATTATTTTTCGACCCCCGTTTTGTTCCGTATGTTTCAGTAATAAAATTCAAATAGTGTTAAGTTCCCTCAAAGAGTAAAAACTACGATTAATTCTATTGCCTTTGTTTTATTTGTATAACAGCATTGCAAAATGGAGCATTATTTAATGTCGAGCAGTTACGTATCACTGTCATAAAACTAGGTATACATCGTGGTGTCTAGAAAAATGGTAACGCCAAGATGGCTTATTTCAGTTAGCCACAAATAAAATCAAGTTTACCTCCGAACTTCACGCAACTAATTTATCGCTTGAAACCACAAGGCTTGTTTGGAATAACAGATTCGACCGATACGCATTCATCCTGGGATAAGTGAAAGTGGTATACATGTCTCAAGTTTACGTTTACCATATTTATCAAATCACGTTCCATTTCGGTGTAAGTGAATGGAATCGATTCGTAACAAATGTATCGCAATTGAGAGATGGAAAGGTTTCCATTGGAAACCCTTTGACAAGAGATGAGTCACAGGATTTTGCGGCACACCTGCGGTACTCGAGATCACAACGATTTTTCATGGGCTCGAGACTGCCAAGTTCAGGGTCAACTTGTTCCCATAAAGAATCGTACGTAGGATATCATATGACGCACGATTCCTTCATCAAAAAAGAAATAATTACAGTACTGTATCACATAATTGATAAATGACATATTATCTTTTGTATAGAGATTCAATAGTGACATTTTCAAATTAAATAAAATTCCTCCGCAAAACCTTGATCAAAAGCGCTCGCTTTAGAGAAATATAAAAATCTGATGGACAATTGTATATTAAATTTAATATTTTCGAAATTTATTTATATAGCTATATGCTTATTTATCTAGGATTGCTTTAAATTGTATGAAATTAGGGCATACAGTTATGGCGCATTGGGTGTACGAGAGATTAGCTCAGTGTACTAAAGTACCAACTACTACTTTAAATCTATTTTAAAGAAATGGGTCAAATAAGTCTTCACCTTAAGTATTTATGTGTAGTATATCAACAATTTTACTTAATATTATGATGGATAAGTTTATTTTAAAAGTTTAACGAACATCCATAACCAATATATTACATTTCTGACAGTGTATTGATTAAATATTTATTTTGATTCTGTTCTGAATGACGATTATTTGACACGGAGTTTTACAATTATTATTAATCACTTGATGATCTTATTCCAATCCCCTTAAAATATACCTGTATGTTCATTTTTTTAACATTTGTAACCATCGTTAATGTGTAATTGATGAGAAAGGAAAGGAAAGTTTACAAAATGACACCTTTTAGACGTTTAAATAAACCTCAATAAAGTACCAAATGTCACAGGAATGTGAGAGGTAATGGAATATAACCATGATTTTTTTCTAATCACGTTAATTTTGTTTGCAAGATTCAACAAAGTTTTAACGTAACATGAATGTAAAATCGATATCTAAGCATAATCCATAACTCAGTAGATAACATACTTTGATTAAGGAAGATGCTTTTCTTCCCCTTACTTCCTTGAACACCTTATCTACTATCAACGAAGTAACGTTGATTTCAATACAGGAGCTTTATTGAGTTTAATCTGAAGCAAAAGTTTAATGATCCCGTCTTCTGAGAAGTTGATATTTGACATCGCCTAAGGCCTATTAACCTTCGGTAGGGTAACTAATCTACTTTAGATCGTTAATACGCTAGGGGAAAAACCACTCGAGATATTTGCTTAACCTTAGGAATCATTGATTACATCAGCTTTATTATCTTTTAATGAATCTCTCTAATTCTTCACCTTGAACTTCCCTCATTTCTGACCATAGGTTCTCATCCGTATATCCATGAATATTCATATTTTGAATATGTAATATGGTAATATTAACATGGATTAATTCTTTTTCTATTTCTTATAGTTGTAAAGCGCCCTTCACTCGATCCATGTTTAAATTGTGTAAATAATTCACAGTAGCTTTTCATTTCGAACGTTTATTTAACATTTACAACATGCCTTTTTTATTCGATTCCAAAGAGGTATCATTCTTTTCCTATGGGCATTTGTTAACAATATTTGGACTCAAAGAGGATACCAATACATCCATAACGAGTATCGAATATGATTTTGACAAATACATTAGTTTTAATTTTACTGAGCTGTTGACACCAGTGTATGAAGATTGAACAGGAAGAGTTTTATCCATTACCACGCCATCTGAGATTAATAAGGTCCATTGCGTATACATGTTGTGTGTTAACATAAAGTTAGCTTCGATAAATTATATGGTTATAATTTTAAATATGCTATGTATCCAAAAAATATTGAATCTACTTTTAAATATAACATTAAAAGTTTTACATTCAATGGAGGATCACAGATCACCCCAATCGTATTCTATATTTAAACTTGATTATGCGATAGAAAAATAATCTTGATTAGCTGAGCCAATTCTCGGTGTAAAGGTTCGTATTAATTGGTTGAAGTGTCAAGAGGTTAATACTGACGTTGCTCTACTCCGATGATGTTAAGCGATGTAATCGAGTAATAAGCTGCTCATGTGTGCAACGCAACGGTAGCGTGGCCGAGCGGTCTAAGGCGCTGGTTTAAGGCACCAGTCTCTTCGGAGGCGTGGGTTCGAATCCCACCGCTGCCAATATTTTTGTAATTCGCACGTGAAGTTTCATTACTCTTCTTGCTTGCCTTCAAAACTATTTATTCTTCACTCCAGTGCTGTAACCAAAATGAAGGACCTAAATTAAATCTTACTTTCAAAGTACAAAACATACAAAACTCGTTTACTCGTTAACCATTAAATTCCATTAAAATGAAAAGTAAACGTACTCTGATCGAAAGGTCAATGTGCTTAACACTTCTAAGGACACGTTAATATCTCTCAAAAAATTTATTCTACTAAATGACTATTGCGTAAATATTTGTACTTATAATACACTTATAATCCAATAATTACGTACTTACAATTATGTTTACCACTCCACCTATTCACGAAGTTTTCGTGACATAGGTACTCGAGTAAACACAAATTGTTTTCAGATGCTACGAATTAATCGAATGAACGTTACAACAACTAAGTTCTGCCAAAAGCTATGAAAGAGATAATGAAACTTTCACAAGAGCATAATGAAAATAAATTAGTTTCCCTTCTGAAAACTTTACGACTCTCCTCTAATTACGCAATGATGGGAGAAAAAAAAGAAAATGAAGAAGACTACGAAAAAAAAAGAAACACCGATCCCGTAAACAATCAACTACGTCATTTCTTTCTTTTGCACTCTCGCAGAAAAAGTTTTCTTAGAACCGATACAGGGAGAGAAGAAACCTTTGGATTGTTAAAAGCGCAAAACTTAGTTCGGGATTCAATTTCAGTTTTGTTCTTTCTTCTTAGTTAGAAAGGGACGAATATCCTGCGTTATTTTTTTTTCAATTTTCTCCCGCGGGAAGAATAAGGGAAAGGGATGCAAAGAATGTTGAAAGAAGGACCCTATGCGAGATGAAGGGAAGACCCCAGAACGCACAAAGAGCGAAAAACTACCAAATTACTCGAACCGAGAGCTTCTTTTTTTTCCCTCCTGGAACCGTCCACCCTTCACGACGAGTCACCCATAGCCACCCCACTCTCGAAATTCTTCTTCGGGGCATATTTCCCTTTCCTCGCAGATGGATACCCTCGCCGCACACGCACCTTTATTTCTAGTTGTTCCTCGTGCTTCCTTTCCTCTCCGCCGCAAATCTCCGCTTCTTCTTATAGAGGGAACCTTTTCCGTCAGTGTTTTTTTTTTCTTCCTCCGCTGCAGCAGCAGCTCCTCGGCCCGTCTTTTGCAATCCCTCCTCCACTTGTTGACAGCCTTCGCTCCCCATTTCCCCACTTCATCGCATAGCACTCCGAATCTCTATCCGAGAGCCCTCATCTCGCGACACTTACGTTTCCTTTCCAGTTTTAATAGAATACGAGCCCTTTTTTTGAAAAAAAAGAGCTTGCTTTCGGATCACTTCATGCTTCCCTACTACGAACGAGAGGGGTGTCGCTGTTCCCCTGGGCTCTCGCTAAAGGAGCCCTTCGAGGCAGGGTATGGTTGCGAGATATCACAAAAGCCTTAGGGGTTGTTGACCCCGGAGATGGGCGGTGCTGATGAGGATACTGCCGGGATTAGCTGCAAGAATGGGGGCGACTTTTTCTCGTTTTGCGACTCGTTGTCTTATTGTCATTGAGGGTGTGCTTTTTAAAATTGATTACCCCTTTTTTGAGATACTGTGCCACTCCCTGATTTCGTCTACGTTGAATTGTTGCTTGTTTCCAGGGTGTTAATAAATTACAGTTTCTATAGTTACGTGGTAGTTCGAAATGTGATTTAATCCAGCGAATGAAAATTCAAATACTCATGCGTTACTTGTAACAAAGGCATTTTTTTTGGTAATTGAAAGACTAAGTACTTGTTCACTGGTTATTTTCTAAATTAAGATGTTATCTTCTGATTAGATGGTACCTCTATAAAGATTTCGGTAGATTAGGAGATAATACTCCAATAAAGTACTAAGTCCTTTTTTAAAGCCATAAAAACCTTTTGTGCCGTGATATTTAGAAAATAAAACCATACACATTATTCGAGATGACTATGTTATTACCTCATACACTTATATTTCAGGTGTAACAATCAATGATCAGTATAATATGAACTTTTGCACAGTTAGGAAAAGGAAGTAGAAAATAAATTTTCCACTGAAATCTTTTCTTCAAAATTCGATATATTTTGAAGCATAGTTACTTGAATATATTAGTTTACGATTCCATAAGAGAATGATATTTTTCAGCATGTATTTCAAACTCAAAAGATGGAACGATTTTTAAATGTGTCTTGCTTTCGATTACTTTATAGCACGGAATGCTAAAATTGCCTTTCCGTTCCGTAAAAATGCTTTACAAGAGTAATGAACAGAAAAAGGTAGACGATATAAACCTCCCAAAGTGTAGTTCAATAGAGTTTTCTAGCAAAAGGGACCATTTATGGAAGGACGAGGAAAATTAATTGAGTTTCCTGACAGCCCTCAGAAAACTGTTGAATTGAGAAGGCCAATTGGTATCAAAGTGAAAGTTCGGAATTTTGACGAAATGAAATGATTAACGAGAAAAAAGATGGTTCTCAGTGTTGCGGAAGGGCATTTCGGATTGATAACCTTTGATCATGTCTAGGGGTAACACACACACAGCTAATTTTTTTAGTAAAATGCCGTACATATATCGAATAGCAGAATTATATTTATTCGTACGGTTCGTCATATGAACTAAATTACATAATAACGCTCGCATACTCTGTGGGGAAATCTGAACAGTTTCCAGTAATCGAATCTGTCTGCCAAAAATTTGCATAACTTGTTAAATTTGAAAATTTTATCCGATGAAATCGGTCCCGCTCGTAATTTTATTTCCACTTCATATGTATGAAAAAGGGTTCCCAAAATTTGATCCAATTTGAAGGTAAAGAAATATGTGACAGAGATAATAATTTTGTTATTATATGAATTAATTCATTGGAGGTTCACTGCTCACAACGTTTGCAATTTCCGACCGCATTGGGAATGTTCATGAATAATTTAATGCATTACATTTATTTTAGTTCAAGTTTGGGGTATTCTTTAATCCTCGAATCATAAAATTCAACGTGCTGAAATTTTAAAAGTATTTTTAGAATATAATTTTACGAATCATTAAATATAAATTAGGGAAGTATTGGGAACTCGACTTGGAGTTATAACTATAGAATAAATGTTCCATCCAAAAGTATCATCTATAATTAAAAATGGTCTTTCTAGCAAAATAGATAGAGTAAATAATGACACTATAAATATTAATGCTTCTTTCATGGGTTATTTTTTGCAAGAACAATAGATAACTATTAACGCGACTTTTATACGAATATACATTCATATAAACGAACATAGATTACAAAAATTAATCATCCTTTTAATATGCTATTTATAGGCCTTTCTAAAGAATATAATTCCGCTCAAAATTCTGTTTACCAGTGGTCAATCAAATAATGCTCAGAGTAATAACTTTAAAATTTAAAATAACTTTTTCCCGCGGGACGACTCCGCCATTTAATTCACAAAATAAACATAAAATATATCCGATTATTGGTAGCGAAATCATACCTTTTACAAAATATTAAATTGGTTTGCGGATTCAAAATCACCTACAATCAATCTCGAATCTACGGATCTAGTGTTCCATCAATGCTAGCAATAATATACTGTAACTGGCAATAATAAATTATTCTATCTAATACTACGTATCACAAGCAATAGTAAAATAATTCTATTATTTTATCTGCTCTAATAATCTTCATATAAGTCTTTTTTCTATTTTTATTCTTTTACCTTTCATTGGCTAATACGTTAGTTCTCATGTTCATTCTTATACATGTTCATTAATATTCTTCGTATACATGCCCGTTTCTATGCAATGAAGGAATCTTTTTCCTATTTTGGACTATTTTGTCTTACGATAAGTGACCATAGTAAACCTTTATCTTCATTTAATATTGTAAATTGTTCATCGTATTATTTATTAGTACATAGATTAGCGTTTCCGATTTTTGTATATTTGCCATCAAATGTCCTATCGAATGAGATAGAAATTTTGGATCATCAAAGGAATAAAAACCTTACAATTTTGTCTCAAACCTCATTAAATGTATCTGTAGGTTATATTTATCCACAATAACTACAATTTAAGAAAATACTAATTGATTCAAAGTATACCAATAAGCACCAAATCATATTTCTACGTGAAAAATTAGCTCGTAGAAAACATCCACATCTTAATTGGACCTGAGAACAAAAAATAATCCCAGTTGGGATAAAAATGACGGCACAATATTGCTGCAAAACTTTCCTCGTAACTCCATACTTTAACCTTAACCTTCGTTGAGAAAAAAATGAAAGTTATATAACCCGCTTAGTTTAGCGTTCGGGGGGATTGGATCTTTCACTCATCGGTGGGAACGTCCACACGTTTTCTAAACACCTCTCTCCAGATTTGCCGATAATGAGCTCCCGTCGGCCGTCAGTCACACCTGTATCGCAAGTGAAACTGTCAAACGTTGCTTGCCCATCGTGAAAGGTGTCATTTCTGCTGACCCCTTCAGTAGATCCCTTCCGATCCATTGTGCCCTCCCTTTTTCCGGATTGGCTCTTTCGGAACAGAGGAAGAAAGCATTCATAGATTAAAGCTTTCGTCCCGATTATGAGGTCGTCGAACCAAATTCCCCGTCCCGAGAATAATCCCGAGAAAAGGGTACGGGCGAGAATTTCACGCTGCTATGGCGTTTCGCTATCACAATGATTTTTCTTCCCATACGATTCGCATACGTTGCAACTTACTCCGAGATATGGATGGAACTCAGTTTTGAAACTCGTCTTGTTAACTCGGTTGCACCGGATGAATTCCCTTTGAGTCCGTGATAGCCAACAAAGACGTATGACTTGGCACAAACGGAGATCTGCATTACATTTCCCTTCGGTGTCACCTCATTTGCTTCTTCAAGGCGCGCCAAGAGTTCCTTTTATGCGCGGGAATATAAGAGCTTTGCTGATATGAAAATATTCCTTGAATCCGGAAGTCTCACGCAGGAATGGGTCATAGGAATGGATAGGGAGAACATCCTAACGTAAAGGCCTATTTGAAATTCAAACAGATAAAAGCAGTGGATGACAAAAGCAATTTCACCGGATTTGAAGCTAAAATAACATAAATCTGCACAAGAATATAGTATGAATTAAAGGAACACAATATACTAAGAATGTGTTTTATTTTAAAGCTCGTATGAAACTTAAATCTTTTATATTTTTATCTATATCTTTCTCCAGAAAGTGGATTTATTGATAGTATGTGTACTTTAATGATGAAACTTTAATTGTCGTTCGCAAAAAAATTAAATCCAGCTGCAATATCTATATAAACTGTCTATCTCATTACAGTTTTTAAGATAGCAACGTGAAGGATGAGGTTAAAATATCCATTTAACATATTATTACACAGTAATTGACCGTATAATGTGAAAAGATTATCACGAATATATTTGTGGTCAGTTCCAGGGAAAGTAATTGAGTGGTTTTCCAGACAACACGTAACCATTTGGCTGCAATGCGATGTAACACCAGTATGTAATGCTAACAACAGCAATAAAAGTAATTCAGGCCTTCACTAAAGGTCCCATAGATTTTGTTCCCCTACAGCCTTTATAGCGCTAGGGTCAGCCAATCCCCAGGTCGTTTATATAACGCACTTTAATCAGAACTCTAAGGGATTTGCAGGGGGAAAGTGTTTGGACCAACACGTTCCATACACGTTATGTGTAAGCATCGTATCTTAAGAAAGGAATAGCAGTTTATTGCACATATATGGTACCGAATTACAGTTGATGAAAGTTCGTCGGTTGTTTAGGGTCTGTGAACAATTATTCATTATTTTCTATAACAAAAGGATGTTTGACGTTATATTTATCTAAGAACCTTTGTCTATTTCAAGATATGATAGTGGATTCTTCCTAAACTCTAGAGCCTCAGTTTCTGCACATCTACTTTAATCGACTAACTTTCAACAGAAAAGAATCAAATATTGATCTATGAGAATTAATATCATTAATAAATATATTTGGTAGCGACAATATTATTTTTATTGTTATATTGTAAAAATCTTTGAATTATTGTATGAAGATGATGCCTGCGATGGTTTTAATTTCAAATTTAAATCTTTGATTGATTGAAATTTGATGGAAAGTATATTAAGAAAATCAAACCTTTGTTTGATGAAATTGAATGAATGTTGATTTTAAAATGAAAACATTCCTCAAGGTTATAACCATAGAGGTTGAAATTTGCAAAAATTGTGAATCAAAAACTTTCCCTATATCTCAGCCAATTTGTTTAATTACAGAA
The DNA here is from genome assembly GCA_020796165.1 of Pantala flavescens. NCBI lineage: Eukaryota > Metazoa > Arthropoda > Insecta > Odonata > Libellulidae > Pantala > Pantala flavescens. Next base: position 12,322,882 of record CM036879.1, on the reverse strand, counting down.
TGAAATTAATATAATTTTCAAGATCAAAACCCTATTTAAAACGTATTATTCTTCAATGAAATATCTGAAGATCTATTGAATAAGGTTCAGTTAACATTTATCGATTTTAAATGTGAATTCATTTCAATTTTATAATAACTGATGTTATAACTTCTTTTGATATTTAAAAATGAAAGATATTAAATGTTAAACCCTTCTTAATACATTGCACACTCGTTTACACCGGCTAGAGAAACGCAAACCCAATACTCTTGGTCTTTTGAGAAATGATTCACAATTGTAATAGAAAACAATCGTAGTATATTAACTATACTACAGTATGAAGAAAGGAAACATTATTAAAAGAATCTCACCAAGATGTTTATAGACCTATAAGGAGAACTAAAATAGATAACTATCAATCAAAACGCACCTTAAATTTCGTAATATCTTCCTGTCCCCTAACGCCATTAACCAAATCACACATTCTCCCTCCGCACACACAAATATTCAAAATCCAATCGAGGGGTTAACAACCGTTTATAAATTTTGATTCCCCAAATAGCTCTTTTGCAAAACATGTAAACAAACAATCCACCCTTTTTCTCTCCCCTTCCGTAACACACGGTCGCAACTCCCGAATGGAATGCCTAATGAAAACCTCTTTAATCACACAAAGCGCCTCCCGCTACCAAACAATCTCGTCTCCACGGGATTCGCTCATAATCTTAGCCTTTAACACTAACTCCCGAAGCGGAGAGAACTTCAACGTCAACCTGTACTTCTCCCCTTTTATTTCCCCTCTTAAATTTACCTTTCCTTGCCTCAGCGTCTTCCCAACAAACACGACCAACCCCTTTACTTCCCCCGATTCATCTCGGAGACACGACAGATGCAGGCGCCTATTCCGGGCTTAACATCACCTCCCCCTTTTCATGCCTTCCTCCGAATTCCGGCAGAAAAACCCATTCCGTGATATGGCTAGCTGATTTACTCGCATTGTTTTTCGCGAGCGGTTAAATCTGCGAATGTTTTCGTCCGGATTAAGGTCGCCAATCGGGAATGGCGGTTAGTTTAACGCTGGAGGCATCCCTTGCGAAGTTAATCCGCGATCCGCGCGTTTGTTTTGCAAAGCCGCGGCAACTTGGGCGACTTAACTTATCCTTTGAGCTCGGGGAGTAAGTTGATTCTTGTCTGGTCTGTTTACTCGGGAATTTGCAGTTAAGGGTTAAGCATTAAGGTTAAAATATTTGAGGGAATCACCCGTGAAGTTTGCCGCTGTATAAATCGCGACGCGGTTCCGTAGGTGTGATCATATATACGAGAGGTGTATGTGAAGAGGTGCCTTGGGCTCTGTGCGAAAAACTCTCTGAACTCGTTCCAAGAATTCAGGTCAGATAAAGGCGCGAGCCAAAATTTAATGTCGGATATATCGGCTGAGAGTTCGGAAATATTATTTCTCGGCGTTGTCATTTTTGCCGATGTCAATGCATGGCCGTTGGCATGAAAAGGATTGTCGAGGGATAAAAAGGAATTTCTCGGGTTTTTCTTTTATTAATGTGCGGATGTAATCACGTCGCTGCATTGAAAAAATACGGGCGTGTTCGGAAATGCATTCACCGCTGCCGTGTCTCGATATTAAAGGTTGAGGATGCGAAATTCTGCGCTTGTGTTCCGTTACAAATTGAAGCATGATATGTATTCAAGAATCTGTAGTTACAGTAATATTCATTGTTATTTTTGGCGTGTAAAACATGAGTGATTGCGAATTTAGCATACTTAGTTTTAGAATACTGTAAAGAATAAAACACGGTAGTATTTTTTATCTCCCGGTGATATTAAATTTTAATGAAAATAAATATTATGTACATCAACATCTCAGCTTAAAGCCTAAATTATATATCTAAGCTCCATGCATGATGACATTTTTACTTCATACCAAAGGAAATTCCATACATATCAAATCCTGAAAACGACTGAGCCAAATTTTCATCGACAATGGAAACTTTAATTCTAAAAACTGATTGGGAGTTAGAGATGAATAGTATTACATTTTCATTATTCTGTCAAAAAAGTGCGCCATCAGATGTATTGGACTGCAAGTAATATGAAAGAGATTCTAATCATATTACTTTATTAATCTTATTAGCCTTAGATTCAAAAACTCCATACTTTGGCTTTCTAATTTACTGTGGTATTAATATAAGACATGAATACAATATTATACGTTACCTTTTTCATAATTTTACTTTATTATCTTTGATTCTATATCTTATATTTTCTTACGTATAGACATTTTTGGATAAGACCAATATTGTTCAAAGTATAAATGCGCTTTCTTTACCTTGAATTTCACTGGTTGTTTAAATAATTATTTATTTTAAACTTTTTTAATATTCCTCTATATAAACATGAAGCATACAAATTTCGTTTCTATATTCATATTAATTCACTGATCTTTCTAATTGAATCGTAAAAATCGCACGTTGATAATTGCACTGTCAAAATATCTCCTTTAAGCAGTATCTAAGATTCTTAAATGTATAAATTATTCTTTCAATATTTACTACATATAAATGTAATAAAATTACGTACGATCAACTAATAGAATGCATACGAGTTCCCAAATTCACTCCGGAATGCAACGAACTCCATATAATTTCAATACACTCAAAAACGGAGCGTATTTCTAGTCCTCTCTCCCTTTCTATTGACTGAGTCGCTGCAAATAAGCCCGGCGTTCGAGAAAACAAAAGCCGGTAGAATACCGTCCCCGGACTCCGGGGGAAAGCGATCCTTTTGACGAAATGCCCCCTTTCATCGAGACGGGTAACTTCATCACGCGGAGAACTTCTCCCTTAAGACTTTTAGCCTTTTTGAAGAGGGATCGAAGAATCGGAAGTAATCAAAAGGCTCAGGTGTTATTTTTGGAGATGGAGACTTTTCAGTACCGAAAATTTTGGGGGGCAGAAGGCGGCCATAGCGCATTTGTGGGTTCTAAACGCGGCGTTCGGGAAAATCACTCGTAGGGCAATTTCTCGAACGAGATGGGGATATACACACACACACACAAGGTTTGCGGAGGGAGAAAAGTGCGTTTCGGAGAATGATGGGGTGGGTTCGAGGGGAAAAACTTATGTGCTCTGGGTGAGAGATTTGGCAAGGTGCGGGGCAATCGGGAAGCCCGCTACGGATGATGAATAAGTCAGAAGTGCGTGGAAGAGAGCTTCTCCTTTCCGTGAAAAATCGAACTTTCTGCTCCTCCTTCTAAATTCTCGGCATAAGGCCGCGTCATCGATAAGTTGGCGAAGAAATCAGTCTCCCCGAGTAATACAAGGTGATATATCGCTTAAATCGGGGAGAAGTACCGTTAGATTGCGGTTGGGAAAATCGCCCGTAATATTTTCAGAGAGGAGAGTGCGGATGGACCTAAAGAGATGAAAGCTGTTCTTAAAGTAATGTTTGGGATCAGAGAATCGGTCATTTGTCCTAATAGGCTTCTAGAGTCAAAGGTGAATCCTAACCCATTCGAACCTGCGTAAGTATGGGGTGATAGTCGCAATTTTATCCTTCGAAGTAACTTAGTGATCTGGGTGTCCGCTGATAGTAAAGGCACAATTTGATTGCTTACATAAATATGTATTGCATGTTAGAATGTTTGCAATGGTATATTTCCAATGCTAAGGTCCTGGGTTCGAGTCCCAGTAGATAGGTAATCCTTCCGGGGTAAGGTTATTGGTGTTCTTTCAGAGTAAGGATATTGAAATCCGTACATTATTGAGTATATCACTTTAATTGTAATGTCAATAATGGAAATTTGTGAAAAAACATGTAAAAATTTAAGTTCAAGAAATTGTGATAAATATACACACCAAGATAGGGATGATAATACAGTTATCTTTACTTTTAAAGGATTGCCATCATCTTTTCACTAGTATTACGTCAGGAGAACTAAAAGTATGTGATTTTTACAGAAGCAGTACTTCATCCTATCGATTGCAGATCCTAATTGTTACGAATACGCTATGATAATATGACAGGAAGTACAGGGAACTCATTTGCATAATTATGAAATATATTTAATAATAAGGTTACAATAAGTTTTAACATAATCGTATAGGGCTATATCCTTACATATTTCCAAATTTTCATTAATATTTAAATTTTTTAATGGATCTTTAAAATTACCCTTTGAGTTATACATATAGTTCTAGTACTAAAAATAAAGTTAAAATTAAAAATATATTTATTAATACTTATATAAGACTACGTGAAGAATAAATCTGTATCGGAAAAGTGTATAGAAGAACAAAAAATTCTGTTAGAATGTTTTATAATCGTAGCTACGGCGATTTCCTTGCATAACACGTTTATCGCTTCAACGAAAATAAATCAGTAAAAAGAAAACACAATTTATCAGATGAATCAATTAAATTGTTCCTGAGTAAGGTATATTGCAGGATTTTCGTTCCGGTCCAGCGACGCTTGATACAAAAGGAAGGAGTTCTTAATGGAATTTTCAATTAATTAAATTAATTTTATCAATTTAATTTCATTAATGGCCGAATTTTTAAAAACAACGTTTTTTAACATCGATTTCTGTGTTTTTGGAACCATCTACGGAAACGGCATATATTTTTATCGTAAGAAAAATTTTATCGCAATTAAATACTTTTTAAATTGATACATTCATCAGAAAAAAAAATAATGAAATCCGAGTCTAGATAAATTGGTACTTTCTTTCCAATCGATCAATCTGAAAAACAATTCGTCGTGAATTTTCAATTAAACGGTGAGAATGCAGATTTTTAAATGCCACATGGTGAAGTAGGTATTTTAATTGACTCGTACGGAGCCTTCTCTTTCTTGTTTTCCCTGTGTTTGCCTGATTGTGGAATAGATCTAACTGATAACTATTTTGAGCCTCATTTATCTTGCTATATATAATATTATTACGAGTTAAATATGAGCAGAAGTGGAAGATATAACGTACATGGTTTCACTACGTATTTCGCCAAATAACTCGCAGGTACAAACTAACATTGACCAATTACAGATTAGAAGATTGTCCTTTCAGTTTTAATAGTGCAGTATAGTTCAGTGCTGTTTACATAATTTAGTAGGTCTGGCAGTTGGTTATGTTTGGAGCTAAAAACAAGAGCATTTATTCACTCTTTTCAGTAAATTTAAATGAATTATGCATCCCTATTTAAAAAACGCGTTTTTAGTAGACAAAGCTGCTTGCTTCCTTTGCTTAACGTGAGGGAAATTAGGTCGTATGTTAACAATGCTTGTGAATCTCACAAAGCAATTTACTGAAATTAGAATTTGAGATTTCAGAGGAAAAACTTACTTTGTAATCAAAAGACTACGGGTAAATATTTTGACGCGAGCTTGTACATTAAACCTACATGTGAGAGAGTAATGCAGATATCCATTGAAGGCTAAAGTGTCTTAATCATCGGTGAACCAAGTTGTGTAGCATTAATATTGGAAAACAGAATGTTTGCTCTTTTACAGGAGGGTTTTTGAAAAATAAAAATATCCTTATCGCATTTATTTTCTGACATTAAATGAAATCAAACATACACGTTTAAAAGGCGCGATTAACTGAACTTTTATACTTTAATAAACAGTAATAATAACGAGAATCTTCCTTCATTTAAGTGATCTATTTAAAACACCAAAAGAAAATAAACACAAGCATCTTACTGTACAAATCAAGCGACCGAAAGCCTTTTAATGTGGAATCACAATTCTTTCCGTACTTTTTTCCTGCATTTTGTATATTACTCTGAATTCTTTAAGTTTGTAATCTTCATATTATATACCATCAATAAATCTTTAGAAACTCTGTATATTAGATATTTTAGACATTAATTTTTACTCTTTAAAAAATATGATATACATCTATGGGAAATTATCATCACTACAGTGGACTTTAATAATTATGCATTTGTAGGTATGAGTGATTTATATAATAAATTCTTTAGTTAAAAACTTCATTACTAGAAAAATATTATAAAATGTTAACCGTTAAAAATTTACTGAAAGCATCTACTCGATTAATTTATGAATTACAATTTGTACGTGGAATTAGTTTTCTCATTAGGCCATACAAAATCTTTAACAGAACTCCAACACTTTTAGTTTAAACACTAGTTTCACTTTGGAGTAAAGTATTCGGGACAGTTAGCTTTAATTTTTACGCCTCCACTGTGAAAAAATATCGACGTATAATTTTTTTTATTTCACTCGTCAAAAACTTCGATCGAAAGGAAAGTATCAATCTGAAATCTAAAACCGCTTAGATTAATTAATTTCCGAAGAAATAGATTACTCAGTCGTCAAGGAAGGAAAGCTTCGATTTAAACTGTCATGAGCAGTGATTGGGAAACTGTACCCTTCAGTTCAAATAAGTCTTTTCACTTTTCTTCCTTAAAAGCATTTGGACATTTACGTCGATTTGTCTTTCTGACTCGCAAAAAAGCGCAAAAGTAAAATTGAAATCGTCCTCAAATCCACAAGGCGATTTAATTTGCTTCTCAAATCGTTGTTTAATTTTCAATTTAATCAACAGTTCATAGACACGGTGCGGCTACAGTGTGACCTGATGCTCTCAGACGATGTTTTCCGGTTCATTTTGGTTTCCCACTCTAATTTCCGAATGAGTCGAATAGTAATGGACCTGTTTAATAAGCGGATAGCCAGACTCCATAATGGTTTGGAGAGTAAAAGCTAATTTGAATGTAGAGCTTGATTTCCGAGTGAATAAGAAACAAGCTATCAGGGCTACATACCTTTTGTAGGTGAAATTCATTAGTTATTGTTTGAATAATAACTTCACAATAACAGAAAGTGAATTTCATTTCAAAGCTTATTGCTGGATTTATTTTTATACTGAGTATTACGCGTGTAATCCTATTTTCTATCCCCTTCTCAAATAACACTAACTCGGCTTTTCTTTTACGCTTAACTTACAATATCTTCGTTTTAATTGTTTTAAGTACGCAAATATAATCTCCTATATCTAACATACTCTTAATACCTTTTATATTTTTTACGTATCTTATTAAGAAAAAGGCTCCACAATAATTACAACCCTTACACAATCCGAAACCGATTTCGTGAATCCATTTTATACGAATGTAATAACATTCAGCTTAACTTTAACTCTGAACGAAGTTAATAAAGTGTATTGTATAACATAGTTATTTATCAAAATTTGAAAAGTTGACAGATGATCAACGAATGTTTAATCACAGCTACTATATATAATGGAGCAAAAATTGTATTCACCCCAAAGGTTCGTATAAACTCACTGGCTACATTATCCCATTTATCTTACCCCTCAACGTATCATATCATGGTTCTTAATCCATTAACGTTAACCACATTTCCTTTATAAGAGTGAAGATGAGGAATAGAGTATCCGTTTCCTTAAATCGTCGTTAAAAATCGTAAATTAAGCCTTGTTCAGCTGCGTTGACGAATTTTTCAAATAATGTTTTACTACGGAAATTGGATTACATGAGGTTAACAACCTCACCAGTTAAAGCATCTCTAAATCATCTTTACCGCTGTCTCCATTGGTGACACAATTGCAAGAGCTATTCATCATAGACAAGCGTCAGCTCTTTGGGCCACGGATTGATCTTTTGCGAATGAATTGTTCGTTGAATCTCCTTTGACATTAACTGCTTTTCGACCGAAATGTGCAAATCCTTTGCTTAACGAGTTCGAAAATCTACAGCACAATCGCTCTTGCCACTAAACAATCTCAGCTATTGAGAATTATCTCGGAAATATATTATGGAAAGGTAATTAAATCGTAGTATCATCATAATCGTTTTTTTATTTTCATGTTAACAGAAACATCATAGAGCACACAGTCATGCATATTACGCATTTCCTATTAGAAATACTATTCCCCTTTCCTCTCCAGAATTCCCATCTTCTTTAAAGGATATCTACATTGAATTAAATGCATTATGATGTACCAGAACAAAATGATTCGCGTAAATGATCTCATATTTCCTGATTTTGCCCTTTGATGTAATGAATAGGCCTCAATCTGCTTGTTTACAATGAATTCTTATGTACTGTAACTCTTGGTTTTCACTAAAAATAGCGATAGCCTAAATTTTATAATTCTAATAAGAAGATTTATGGTTCTATCATATTAATACATCTAACTCTAGAAATTTTTTATACGTTTACAGTGAATGTTATAATTTTTAAGAAGTAACGTTAGTAGTAATTCGTTAGTAGATAAAAATGGGTGAAAATCTAAAACGTATACACTTCTTCTGAATCGAATTTGTGGTATACATATTACATATCTTGTGATTACCAGTACATAACTTATGTTATTTATACAGTACAAGTGATCAGACATTACTTAGTGGAAAGTCATAACAAATATAGAAAGAAAGATTTGTATCTTTCACTGTATATTTTTAACACGAGTGTTCTTCCCACCTTAGTAGCATCATAATTATAAGATACAAGGCTTTTTTTATCTGTTGTCCTTTTCCACAATGCACCGTCTGATCACTTAATCTTTTCTCGTAATGATAGTACACTAAACAAGACAAAAAGTGTTCTTGATCTATTTTATTTCAATCTGACCGAAAAAAGACCGTTTTCTTCAACATATACATGCATCCGTACAAATAGAAAATCAATCCTCTCAAACGAATCCATTTCCCAATCGTTACGTTGCATTTCCTTCGGTGTTAATTTAATGAACCGCACTCGGGAAGCGGCGAGGCAATTTCCTCCAAAAAAAAGAGAATCTTCCTTTAGGAAAAAAAAATACAAACGCTTTGTATGCGGATGGGACGGCGTCTGTCGGACACGCTGCATCAGACACGGGATCTTATCGATTCGACGAAGCAAACGACGTGCGGATAGGCGCGAACGAACGGGGTCGTTCCGTTCGGCGAATTCATCATCTTCGGAATTAAGGGATACGTCGCGCCGTTGATTCATGCGACCGCGGAAAAACCGGCATTAAAACCGTCTCACGTGCACCTGAAAAAGGGTATCGGGATCCGGTAATAGGCACTGTCCCGCCGACCTTCCTCCTTTTTCCCAATTACACGTCCTGGCGTATGTCCTGCACACACCACCTTGACAACGAGGGGAGGGATTACGCAACGTCCTGGTCGTATATCAGCGAATCGGCTCCTTCCAAGACTACGTTGCACTTTTCGGGGGGTTTTAGTGTGACGGCGCGTACTTTGTACGAGGCAACGAGAGATATGTGAAATCAGACGTGCAACAAGAAGGAGGATTAAGGAGAATTAAGAGACGGTCTCGTAAGAAAGGAGTAGATTGTCAAGGGAACGAGATTGAAAGACAGATTTCTCGTCTGTTTGAAGACAAGAAACATGATTTAGCGCTACACGTCTCTTACACTTAGGCATTCCTTCATTTGGCGTTAAATTCGTCCATAGAAATTTCGGCGCAGTACTTAGACAATCCAAAAGGGTAGGATTTAACACGTAGATGTTAAAATGTTGAATAAAAGTATAAAATTTTACCTTTTCTGTTTCTAATCTTCTGTTTAACGTGATTAATATACTCTGATGGGCTCATAATGTATTTTTTTTTTAATCTTTCTTTAATAATGTAGAATTTTATAAGGATATTTGGTAGGGAAGATATAACATAAGCTATATTCCAAAAATATAAGTCAAAAGTGCTACTGGTTTTATCACGATGCTCCATTCTATACCAAAAACATTGCTCCAAAAATATAATACCAAAAATCTGAAGTTTTATAGAAATATTTTTTGTAGAAAACATTATTTGTTACTATTTTCTTTCCATCTATTCTTGGTTTAGCGCATACGTTGAGCTCATTCTTTTTTGGAAAGATTCTTGGTGGAGAATCATCTTGGTTAGAGGGAAGGGCGGATGAAAAATCTTGGCAAGTTCCCGGATGTTTTTGGAGGAGGAAGAGGTGAATGTGGAGGACGGGTATTGGAAAAAGGGTGTGAAAGATGGACTGTGATGAATAGATGCACATGAAGAAAGACAATCGACTTTCTCTGCGCAGAATGATTTTTTCTAAGTTTAATATTAGGACGGAGAAAGGGGTAGGAAGACGTATAAAGAGCAATTTATGAAAAAAATTGTGATTTTCGGACCTTTTCGTGGTAAGCGTGAGTAACAGAGAGTGTACATTTATGACAATATAAAATTTATTTGATTTGATATTAAATGGAATGAAAAAAAATTACCGTTAGAAATAGAAATAAATGAGGGAAATTTCATTTCTAGATTCCTTTTAAGCTATTGTTATATAAAATAGGGAAAGGTAGATATCATATTTATGATAAATCGTGCTATTCGGTCACAATAGTAAATAAATCAGGTTAATAAATGGGTTGCTAAATAAATAAATAATTGAATGATTAATAAATATACATTCCCCCCTGAGGAATTTGGAGGCCTGGGTTCAAGTCCCAGACGTTTTGCTATCTTTTCATTTCTTTTTAACTATTTATGAATAGAGTATATAAGTTAATAATCAAATGATCGGTGCTCATAATTATTCATCGGGAATGGTATTATAAAGTTTTTACGTTCGTATCTATTTAGATAATGTTAATAACAGAACTCTTATATTCCCTAATATTTATAGTATCCCCTGAGCGTTAAATTTCAACCAAGGAAAGATCAAGTTCAGTAAATGAAACCTTATTTATTTTACGAGAATAATTGGTGCAAATTGAGGGTTAAGGATCTTTTGTGTTACCTGTCTTAGGTTTGATTCAATTGCTAAACTAAGTATTAAGATAAAATGAAATTTAGTTGAATTTAGTTCGTAAAAAATAGAGTTGAGAGGATTTAAATTATTTTAGTATAGAGTTCAGACAATAGATAAATAGAGACCCTAAAATGAAGACATATCGAGCGTTAATGGATAACTGAATTCGAATAAATACATCAACCGATCGAACACCTTCGAGACAAAGAGATGATGGAAAGAAGGGGAGAGGAGAATGAGCAAGAAAAAGAAGAAAAATTAGGGAGAAACAGATACGAGAGAGTGTATGGGAAACCTGAGAAAAATTGGGATAGAATAGAAGAAGGATTGGTGGCGTAGAAAGTGCGGATGAAAGATGTCGATGGGAAGACGTGGTGGTGGTGGAGATCGGCTGAGTTACAGCGGAGGGATTGAACGAGAAGAGCACGATGAAAATAATCGGGGTACAGGAGCACGGAAGAAGAATGAGATCGTGTGAGATGGGGTAAGGGGGGCGACAGACCAGTGCCCCTCCTGCGAAATGCGACGTCCCTTAGGGCGATGAACTTCGGGTCACCTTGCGCAAGCATGGCTTTCCAAATAAAAGTTGGCCATTGCTTACCCTTCCTCGATGCGGCTATTTAAAAATACTTCCACTCTATTTATTCGGGAGCCGTTTTATTTTTCTAATCCCCAACGATGTTTATCCCCCGTGTAATTTAGTTGTGCTCATTCCAACTCATTTCGCTACCATTCTCTCTACCAGCTCTTTGCCCGAGATCTTCCATTACTTTAATCCTCCGAATCCCTGGAGGTTTTACCCACTCCCAGATCTAAGTGTTCTCCATTAAAGAATTAAGTTATAAAGATTTTACTGGCGACTTCTCGCAGAGAGCGTAGTGTGCATTACGGAAGAGGATGCTATCCCTAATTCGGCTCTTTCGTAATAATTTAGCGCGAGAGGGCAAATGTAAATTTGCATCCCGAGGGATGGATGAGAGAAGATGCTGTTTCGAGTATCCGAAGTATTGTCAGCAATGCTAAGGGTTTAGTCCTCTTGCTTTACGTCCAGGTACTATGTCGGTGATATACTTGAGAGTAAAATCTTATCTGTTCGTTTTGATTATTGCTCTCGCCGAATATTTATCTCGTAGAGTCTAAAGTAAACGCAATCCAAGTACATTTTCGATAGAGATGTTTCTTTTTGATAATGTCAAAACTTTTTACTTCTCCTATTTTGTTAGTTTTGAAGCTGAGCAATCACCATAATTTATATTTTCCTGTAACTTCAATCCAATTTATATCATTACGTAGAATTTCCACATAATAAATAAGAGAAAAATTAAAAGAGTTGTATTTTAAAGATAATTTAAGAAATATAATAAATGCACGATTCTTAATATAGTGGATTTGATCACATTCTTACACGAAGAAAAGCATTTATCGTTAGAATTTGTCAAAGAATTATACATACAGTAAAATGAATCAGAACTTGAAATAATAACAGTAACAATAAATCTAAAATTTTATTCTATTGTTTCGGATGTTAGAAAACATTTCTTAAAGATGAAACGTAAATATATTTAAATATTCTAATAAGAAAGAAAATGTAATAGGATGTACATGAGGACATAGCTCAGGACATCCTTCCGTATGAAGATTATAGATTAGGGTAAACGTTTTTATACTTCTTTCATATTACCAGCGAAGGCTTTTACATGTCTACGCGTATCGGAAATAACATTCCCTACACTATGGTAGCAAATTTCAGTCCGGAGCAAACGGAATACATTCATCCTCTTATCTAATCCATTGTGTACGTTTGCATATCTCCGCTCATGGTTTTATTCTTTGCTTCCTTCTTAAGATTGTTTCCGTACGAAAAGAAAAAGGAAATTAACTTGGAATGGTAAATAGGTTTAAGATTTGTAATAGAATCTAACTGAATGTAGATGAATATAAATAGATAGCCTATTAGACTATTGAAGCTACTATAATACTTAGATGAAAAATGAGACCTTCTAGTCTCAATATCTCCCGAAATATAGAATATACTATTCTGCTAACTTCCTGATAACTGTACTCGAGTACGATTCTATTATATGTAATTAAAACTCTGTATAAAGATTTTATTGTCATTATAAGTACTCAAAGATTTTTATACACTAGAATTTAATTCAATTTTCAATATATTTCTCTGTATAAACCTCAACAACAAAAGTTTTATAAAATATTTTCTTGGATAGTATTTAAGAACTTTTCCACAAGTATTAATCATACAGTAATATATTTTTAGTTCTTTTGTGAAGTTTTAACCTAGTTCGTCTATTCCTGATATAATTACGGACGATACATGATCCGAGGAAGTTTAAGCTAATAATATAGTAATTCTCTGTTAACTGGAATCCTGTATTTTCATCTAACGGGCATTATATCCTAGGCTAAATAGTGGGATAGAAAATAGGCTAGTTTATATTTGAAACATTTTTCGTTAGATAGTTTCATTCAAATGTAATAATAAATTGACTAATTCAGCACAAAATTTCAGGGAATTGTATCAAATCGAGAGCGATGGAATTTATCATACGATATCCTCATGTTGCCCATTCCCTCACATATCATATCAGAGAGACTGACACGGGAAAATTTTTCCATTGACCTCCTCGATGTAAGAGATTCTCCCTCATCTTTCGGGATGTTTTTCCATGCGTTAGTATCGGATTCCCTTGTTTCGTACAACCTCTTGCAACATTTTGATCCTCCTTCATCCCGTTCATATCAAGACATCCAATCCCCCGCAGCCATTGCTTCGAGTCCATTCCTTTAAATTTTCCATCAATTCCTTCCTTTCCGTTTTCCCTTTCTGTTTTCCGCTCACATTTCCACCTCCTTGTTCCATACACACACTCCGTTTGACATAACCCGAAACTATTTCTTATTCTCTTTCCCTTCCGGTCCGTTCCTCCCATCTCTCATTCATACTCCATACACCCGCCTTCACTCGATTCCTCTCGTTTTATAACCTTTGGGACTTCCCCTTTTTCCTCCTTCCTTTCTCCCCCTTTCATCTCCTTTTATTACTTTCCCTCTGAAAAAAAAGAACCCACTCCCTTTCTCCCTCTAAAGTCTTACCCATTTCCCGAACGTTCACCCCCCCCCCTCTTTGGACCATCTTGCAGCTTCCTTATCGCCGCCTCACTTACTCTCCCCATCTCTCCCAACAAAATCCCCGTCTCATGTCAGGTTTTTTCACGAGAGCGTTTTTCGCTCGAAATCACTGCATTCGATGTATGCACGCTGGCAAAAATAAGTCTCCGGAAACGGCAAAATTGCCTTTCTTTCCAGTTGGTATTCGGGAATATCCCCCTCAAGAATCTTTCCGCCTCGATTCGAGATGCTGCTCGTATTATTTTCGTTGCCTCTCGGGCGTAAGTGATTCGATTTAGTTATTTTGAGCGCTTAATTAAATCGACTACATTTTGAGGGAGTCGTCGTATCGGGGGTTTTAATGTATTTGCCGATTCTGCTATTAAGTGGTCCATGAAAGCTTCCTGGGAATCGAATTTATACATATATTTGTATTGATGTAATTATGGGAATACCGTCATTTATCTGTCGCTCTTTGATCTCTATTTAGAGCCTACTTTACGAGATTTTCCGTCTGATTTTTGTACGATAGTTGGAATGTTCTCGGAAGAAATTATGGAGTGGTTTGGAGATAAATGATTTGGCTGTTTTCTATTTTTTTCATGATTTGATTAACTTAAGCCTATCGCTTGTGCCTTTTTTAAATTAGGATAAATATTACCAACAGTAATAAGATAAAACTTTATCGAAAAGTAATAGAATGTATTTTAATTCGTATTAGTTCAGTAATGAGTATATATTTAAAGAGGTATTTGTAGAAAATTATTTATATTAAAGTCAAGGAGATCGAGGTTATATAATCGTAAGTAGAGAAACTGAAGTCTTTTTTAATTAAATCGACTTTGAATGTAATATTTCGAACGACTTTTTAATCCAATTAATAGAGAATTTTACGTAATAATATTCCTTTTATATTTTACCTTACAATTAAATACCGTTATCGAATAAGACGATTGTAGTTATTAATAGAACAGTAATGCTTCAGATCAAATGAGGATAAATAAACTCATTAGCAAAGACTACAAAAGAAGCATGTTGTTCTTGTAGAGCAGGAAAAGTTAGTTTATTTGGAGTGAAAAACAACTCAAATAAAACCTTTAAAACGAGACCAGAGAAAGAGAAAGCTAATAGGATAAGGCTAAAACAGTTGGGAAGACTCTCTTTGTCTAGAAAGGACTACCTTGAGCTGGACGTTGGAGAGAAAAGAGATAACTTGCTTATCCTCGACAATACAAATTTCATGCATGATGTGGTTGAGGCTCAAGTGAATCCTATTTTTATGTCCACCTCCGTTTTCATATTCGACTTGGGAAGATTGACCCCACTGAGGAAGATCAAAAGATTAGAAAGTTTTTTGAAGTGTGAGCGTAAGATAAATTGGAGGAAAAATAAATGAATGCGGAATATGATTGGAGTGGACGAAATTCGAGGAAATCAAATCTTTAGAAAGAAAAGAATAGGATTAAGGGAAACCTTTGAAGACTAGGATTTGGTAGAATAAAGAAAAATACAGATGAGGACCAGAAGTACAGATATTTTTATCGATACATGAAAAAGTTGCGTTTAAAATTGTCATAGCTATTTATTCATAGACTTTGCTTTTGAGATTCGTCAAATTAAACGTGTGATCCATTTCACAGATGCTATATTCGATTATCGAAAAAATGATTTGTTTCTTTGGATACTGTCAAGTAATTTGCAAGTAATGCCGTGAATATCTGAAAATATGTGTTCGTTAAGAAATCATATTTAAATTCGCTTCTGATTAAAATGCTCCAATTTATGCTAACTTTTTTATCAGAATGAGGATTTTTGTAAGCGATTTTTTTGTTTCGTATTCAGATAATCATCTCAATATTCATGTTATTTATGAGAATAGGTGAGTATCAGAATAGACCTTTTATTTCATTTAATTTTAATTTATATTATTACGATGTATGTTGACTTTCATTGATAATCTAAACTGCGCTGAACATAGTTTCTTATTTATACTGAAGTTCCTTTTTCTCATCAAGCAGCTTCAAATTAGAAATACGATATCGATAATTGAAATAATATATATAAGTAAAGGGTTAATGTTTTTAGGACTCTACGTCTGGCATTTTATGTTTCGATGACTCATTCCATCGTCCTTTTCTCAAAGATTACAGACTTAATTCGAGACTTCATTGCATAATCTGAACATTACACCATCTAATATCTTAAACAGTTCACGTAATCCACCAATTTTACGACCACAATATTAGAACACGGATAGGAGCACCCCGACAACCGAAATCTAAGATGAGATAACCCTAAATCCAAAGAAATCATAATCATCCGCCGACCTATTAAAATCCAAACCAAATCAAAACTGCACACCACCACTCCCTGGATGGTAACTCTCTCATAGGCTAACTAATATTTCGGGTCTTGGCCGTAATCCGAGCGTTTGCGGCTTTTAAAATGCCTTAGTAAATCGGCTTCCACTCCACTGTTTAGAGAGGACATTTGAATGGGGGTTAAGCCGAGTGCCATGGCCTTTCAAGAGGTTGGTCTATGTGTGTGTGCAGGAGACCAATTGTGGTGCAAGGCGTTCGCTGCGCTTTATGGGGCATTATGACTGCGCATTGGGATATCCTCTTATTACTGCGCTACTTCACACTCATTGTGCGCAGCCTTCCTTTTGTTGCATTACGAAGATATTAATTCTTTCCGAATGATACGAACCTTTTAATTTGTGCACGAATTTTGGCGCAGTGGCTTTTTATGAATTCTAGCGGAATTTTTGGAAGCTCGTTAAAATTGAAAACACGCTCTTTCCATTAATAAAATTCATCGCGATAATTAATGCTTGTGCGTATATATTCCATATTTATTACTTTCAACGAGTGCAATTGTAATTTCGCCTTTCATATTAAATGGGAACTGATTTTTTTTAAATAGATCGTTGATCGGCTTTTACCTTCGAAATTCTGTATTAGAGTAATTCGGGGTATTGGCGAGAGAAATAGCATCATCCTGTTTTCTACGCTCGACAACTTTTAACAGGAGTCGATGAAGTGTGTTCCGATGATGGGTAACCTAAATACGATCTAAAATATTCAAAGCGTTCCCAGATCAACGGCAAATCGGTTTAAAAAGATTTTTGCGTGGAACAGGGCAATATCCAAACGGCTTTGATTTATCCCCTTAGTAATTGCGTGCGCTCATACATATTGAGCAGAATCACACATATATCATTCTTAATGGTTCACACGCCACCGTCCACTTGAATTCATTTCATCAGTATTTAACAAGCATTTCATTATTCCGGTTTCGAGCGTAAGTCGTAGGTTAAATTTAGATTAACGATCTAAGCCTGATTTCGCTATAAAAAGTAAGGCCCAGAGCTGGATGGCTGATGTATGCTTAGTCCTCATTCCGTTGCTCTAGCGAAAGATTAAAATTTCCGCATTCCGCGAAAGGTAATTAATCCTGAGTAGGGCTTCGCATTTTGACGTCGAGGGCACACTCGGAATAGATACGAGGTATTAATTAATTATTAACAGAAGTACCAACCCATGAATATGAGTTGATGTCCTTATTTTTTTTGATGATTTTAATTATGAGCTTAAGTTTTGTGTTTTTTATTTTTCGTTTCGATATAGGTTAGATGGAAATGGGGTTTATAGAGTTCCCATCTTGCCTCTTATGAAAATTATTTAATTTTCATTATGTTTGCTTTTTAAGAAAGCAAGATGATTCTGTTATCTTATATTTCTTAAGCTTCTGTTACCTTATATTTCTTTGCAATTTTTATTCGTGTATTGTTAAAGATAACAAATTACATTAATTTGTTTTATAATCTATATCATGTAAAGATGAAATTCATCTATCTAAATCATGCAGAGGATAAGTGATACGATGGTAAATAACTGACTTATGGCCTACGAAAATGACTTGAAATAGAGTATTTAATTTTCATAAATAGTAGATTATACATGAATTCAGCTTAAAAAGGAAAATAACCAAAAATAGCCGTATCTCTCATGGTTACTTTATGCAAATAATATTTATAATAATGTAGATATCTATGCATCAACATCATAAATATTGTACATCTATATAGCAACCGTCTTTTCATATATGCATACAAACAAGATCGTTTTTCTACCCCATCTTCCTTTTCAAAAATGTTTTTTTCCCTCCCCTATTGAATCAACTTGATTTAATATTAGCATAAATCTACAAAAACGCTCACAATTGATTCATATATCTTCACAAGTGTATTTACTTATCAGAGAAACATATACATATGTATATTTTTATTCACTTGGTATAGAGAATTCCGCCCGAATGTAAATCGGATGGAAATCCAGGCATTGGTATGCTCCATTTTATTTGTCCAAGGAACTACGTAATCACGAACGTGAGGCGAAATTCGAAATTTCAATCAAATATCGATATTTCTCACCCTCAAACTTTTTACATATTTTTGCATTTTATTGCGCTAGAGGGGGAACGGTGGCGAAGGGCGTGTGTGTGTGTAAGCGTTAATATGTATGCGTGGCATCAAACTAAGGCGATTCGATATCAGTATTCAAAGGGGGAATAGAGTCCGTGTCACAGCGTATCGGAATGAGGAAACCTAATCCCGAGATTGTGGTAGTCCCACGCAAACGTAATTTATAGATTAAAAAACTGGCCGTGTTCATACGTCGGAATTATTAACAGCTCATCCGAAGTGTGGAGGCGGTTTGTTTCGCACGCGAGGTGTCTGCGCTGATCCGAGCTTATCACTGGTTCAGCTAAGTAAACTCTTGACGATATCATGAGCTTGGATTAAGGAAATTCTTTGAGCGTTTTGCTCTTGTTCTGTGTACTTTCCACACGAACGGAGTCCATCCCCCGTTCCGTGTTGATCTTTCGTCACGAGTGTGTGCACTTCAACGCCCGCCTTCGGTACGAAGATGAGCTATCGAATTTTCCTAATTATTCGGATAACGAATCAGAGTATGCCGAAGCGTTTAACTTGGTTTACAGTGGTTTTCCTTGTTGTTCATTATACATCGATGCATCTTATGTGTGGTAGTTATTCGACAACTGCGAAACAATGGTTTTACAGTTTACAGATCTTTTAGCCCCTTAGTATGTGAAATTAAAAATTGGATAAACAAAGAATTATCTTTCATCAGATTTACGAAATTATGATTACTTATTATAGATGCTTAAGAATGGAAGGATCTATATACTTGTTGATTATGCATATATTGGCATACTTTATTTTGCTGTAGATACATGTGTGAAAGTGTGTTTAATTTAATATTCATATGGCGTAAAACAAATATTTAGCACATCATAAAAATACGCTTATTCTAATACATTATCTGGGGAGCATAAAATAGTATGCCAATTCCACATATATATTATCATCATCGTCGTGATTATATGTATTTTTATGATGTGCTAAGTACTTGTTACACACCATATACATGTAAATATTAAATTGAACACAATTTGGAAGAACATTATTTTTTAGAATCATTTCACTGCCCAGTCTATAAATATTAAAACAACACGTAGGAAACTAATCAGACTCAATATTTCAAAGCTCTCTTTAAGTTAATTTCAACAGACATCTGCTACAATGCTTCATAGAATTATATAATCGTTAGGATATTTAAATCGTTGGATCGGATTTAATTAAGGATCGAGCTCAGAAAACCAATTCATTCAGGTAATCACCGAAATTTTTAGGAGAGGAGGTAGTTCCTTTTTCTGCTTACGTATTCGTACTTCTTCTTTCCTTCCGCTAAGTTACTTGCTTGATCGAGTTAATCAAGATCAACAATTCAGCTCCTGCACCGATAGTTAATGCATCGCCTCTCAATCATTGCCATCAAATTACTCCCATCAAACAGATCGTTGGGCCCAGTGCTCTCATTGTGACAATCATCGGCGTTCTATTAACTAGTCTTGGCGCTAGAGCTCACATCTCTTGTGAATACAAAAGCACTGTTAATTCCTTTGTCTTTCCTAGAAATCTGCTCTTAAAGGATTCCCTATTGTTGCACTCATTTGACGAACCACAGTAAAAGACAATTTTCTTAATTTACTTTTTGTATCGTTTATATTAATAGAATAAATATGTATAAACGAATAAATTAAAGAAATGTCTTGGAGTTAGAGGCGGTGTAGACCTCTTTAGAATAGCTGTAATGTTTTTCTGCAAATATCTGTCTATTTGAGAAATAGTAACGAAGTAGTTATATATGAAGTATATATATATATATATATATATATATATATATATATATATATATATATATATATATATATATATATATATATATAGAAATATGTAGAAGTTTAACGAAGAAACATTTCCTTTGAAAATCCCATTAAAAAGTTAGTTGGAGCATCTATATTTTTTAATTTTAAGCTATAAAGAAAGTAACGCAAGTTAATTCTTGAGTTGTCAAGATTCAGTAATTGACTTGTACTACTTCATTAACGGAACTCAAATGCGCTTCAAAGGTTAAGTAAATGGCAAAAATCGCTATGAATTCGTATCCCCCGTGTTTGAGACACATTAATTCGGGTTGTCAAAAACAATAAAGACACTCCTAGCTTCGGATATGGAATATTCGTTACTTAAGATCGGGTGTGGCCTAAAAAAGGTATTTCTTTTTTCCCTAATTGAACCCAGACCTCGACCGTTGTACTCGGGACAAAAATTAACGCTGTGGGCTTATATTTATTGCCATTTCATGGGCGGGGTACATGGGCCCTGGAAGATGACGTGGGGAGGATTAGATGGAACGAGTGGTAAACGGCGGTGCGTTGGGGGAAGCAGCTCTTATGCGGCAGTGCGGTGGTGGAGACAATGCGACTTAGACTCCTTCGAAGCGTGAGACGGCTTCTTTTAGACGTGAGATGCCGTTTCCAGGCAACGGGATGGATCTGCGAACCCTCGCTACGAATGACATCCTGTTTCTGTCGGATGAGGGGTGGGAAGGTGTAACGCAAGGGAGAGGGGGGGGGTTCCACACAAGCGCCTTCTTTCCATTGCTTCCAAGTTCTCTCAGTCTCCTAAAACCCGTTTCTAACGAATGTTTATCTCTTTTATTATTTATAACAGTATTTGATTAGCGACTTCCTCTAAGGTAGGATTTCCTCGAAGGTTACAAAGCATCTCGTAGTTGTTTCGAAGTTCTCGAATCAATGTTCTGTTAATATTCAGGGTAAGTTTCCTTCTGAAAAATGATACTCTCGCAAGTAACTCGTGAGCTGATGAACTCGATGCAAAGTTTTACACCTGGATCCACTAATTATGATTCTCGTTCCAATAAGGTATTTGTTATATTGTAGTTCCTACTCTTACTTGATGTTCATATGTTCCTTGAGGGTGATATTTACAATTATTAACAAAACACTGTAATGGTTGAATGACGATAAAAGCTAGAGGTAAATACGAAGCAATTATTAGAAATTATAAGAAAATAGATAATATACTTTGTTATTCTTTGCATTCAGAGTTTCATACGTTTGATCTTCCTGAATATAAGAACTGTCTCCCGCTTATAAGATTTCATCTTCTCCAATACACAGTTCTCAGAGTTTTTTAGTCTAAATTCTATTTCGTTGACTTATATAAGCGTAAATATTATGCTGTAAATGTATTGATGTAATGATTGATTTCGTCTGATAATTATTAGCATTTAAAACTCCTGTTAAATATTCATAACTATTATTTCTGATACTCTAATCGTTATTTTTGGACACACAAGACTTATCTTCGGGTCAATATTTCACTGTTTTCACCTTAAAGGGTTTGATAGCACTCAAACTAGGGTGTTCCACTTGGCGGGTGACTGCCTGATCCAATTGTGTTGTCGGAGTAGAGCATTAAACTTGCTGTTTGAGGGACTTGTTGGGCAAGTAGTGGTTAAAGTGGACGCCCGGCATCAAATAGGTTCGATGATTGGTCACTTGGCTTTTTCTCTCTTCAGTTTTCTGCGAGCTATTTTCTTGACGTACATCTTCTTGCGTAAAATACCTGTTTGCCTTTATGTTTTCGTATAACCTTAGTACGAATTTATTTTGAAGCATTGCACAATTTTCAAATACATATTGTACGAATTTGATGGCAAAAAACTCTGAATATTTGATGGGCACAAACAGACTACAACTTATTGTTAGTCGAAATTGTACTCGAGTAAAAATAGTATTGAATAAGAAGTCTCACAGTAATGCATATATCGATCATTAATTGTTTTTCATGTTTCAGTGTTATTAATACTGGCATGCCAAGCACTTAATATATTACTTCATTTAATATTTCAATTCGATCCTATCTAAATCCAGTTTAGAGCATCTAAAACTAAGAAGTAATACAGCATATTTTTTTCGACGCATTTATAGTGCAAAACATGAGCAATTTTCAAAGTACAATACAAAATAAGGCGTTGTAACTGCCATCTTAGCAGTCTTAGAGTATCAAGAATTAAAGGTTTGATTAAGAGTTTAGTTTCTCCATATTTCACCCCTTGTCCATGTTTACTTTGCAAAGTTGCTAGGTTGGATTAGTGATATAATTCAAATGGATATTATTTTACTTCTCAATACACAATACTACAATTAAACATCTGTTTCTTCATCAACAGCTCTTATTGAAAGTAGGACAAGCTCACTCTTTTAAGCAACGAATGATTCTTCTAGAAGATTCTTGAACGTTTTACACCAACTTAGGCTCACTTCAATGTAGAGCGAACAAGTTTGAAGTTGAAGGTTAGCGTTTAAGTTCCGTAGAGATCCGTGGTGAACGCAAGAGATCAGGAACTTGCACGCAATCAGCGCCGTGCAAACAAATACTCCTTTGCCACGTAACAAAGATTAAGTCGGAATTTCCCGAAGTAGTGGGGTATTCCCAAGGTATCGACAAGGAGGGGGTCTACTACTACTTACACGGAAAGAACGGTACGGAGTCTGGAGAGAAAAGGGGCGTGTACCTTAGTTCCACTACAAGACGAGAAGTTGTAATGAGCCGCGCAAGATAGAAGATGTTGCTTGTAAGATTGTGTAACACCGTAAAGTGTCTCCTACGATGGAGCAATTCCCAGCCCACGTGACTTTTATAGCTCAGCTAATAAGAATCCTGCAGCTCATAAAGGGCTAAAAATCACCGCTGATTAACTCTGAAAACTTCGTGCAAATCCGCGGGCGGTTATTAAATAACGAATAACGGCGTTTGTGCTCGGAATGAGGAGAGTCGAAGCGAGTGGTAATTGTCGAAGTTCGGTATAAGATTTCCGTAACCCGAATCTTTGCTTCCGTTAAATTACGAGGGACTTGCCTTCAGATGGAAGTAGGTGGATGTCTGAACCCATAACTTTAATCGCGGAATTTTCTCTTCCGTTTCATATCTGCTCCGAAGACCTCTTTGAAATGTTTTCCCGCAAAAAGGTGTCGCTTTCGGGAAAGGGTTTTTGTTAATCGGATATCGTATTCGAGAAGGAATTAAGATAATTTAAAACCTCAGTTTAGAACGAGGATTAATTATAATTTATAGCTTTGGTGTAATGTTTCACGCTTCCGGCATCTTTCAGCTTAATTAGGTCAGCACGAAAACAAAACATGTATCCCTTTATGAGTAGTTTACATCGAAATATTTTCATAATGGATTCTATTTTTATGTAATTAACTAATACTTTTATTAGCAGTAAATGGTTGAACAATCCTTTTCTTGGAAACCAAATCGTGTATTATTTCCGTGTATAAGTTTGTATCTATAGTTCTCTTTGATGAAAAAATTTCAATACTCCCCTCAACAAATGAAGGACCTTAATTATCTTCTACGGTAATTTTATTAAAAGCAACTAGCTTATATATATATATATTATATACGGGTTTTTATTGTAATATATATTTTATATCAACAACTAATTAAACATTAACCATCTTTGAAGAAAAAAGAAACAATTTTAAAACCATAATGTTCCCTTTAATTTTACAGCATATAATATGCCATAAATTAATTCCGAGTAATAACGTTATCCCCTCAATTCAATATTCGCAATTATTGCGTCATAAATTACTAACTTTCCTAACGTATAATCTATTCAAAAGGTGATCACGGGCACACTCGGAGTGTAAACACACCCCGCAGGCCGAATCAACTAAATTGACAAACTGAATCGACCGCTTTCGACGACTTAATAAGAGCAGGTGAGTTAATTCCGTTATACCGCTACAACTCAAATAAAATGAAATTCTCTCTCTTCCCCCTCGTCGACCGGTTCTTTTTATTACTCCCTATTGTCCCCCCTAACAAAACAAACACGCCCTTGCGATATCGTCGCACTAAATCGGGTAATGCGTTTAACATGACGTTTACCGTTTACCGACGCAAGAGCCCAATCACGCCGGGGATATTGAAATCCCCGAGTTATGAGTGCTAAAGTAATGAAGGATGTTGTTTATTAGGGCCATTCTCTCGAGAGATAATTACGTAAAATTCTTCTCCAAAAGTTCTCCCAAAAATACGTGAGGTTGAGACGTGTTTCCCATGTACGTCTCGCAGTTTTTAAAAAAGGAAACCAAGTTCTCCAAGATGTCGGGTTAAAGTGAGATATTTCGGGAGAAAATTTGCACCTTTCTACGGGGACGCGTTGTATGGACAAGGCCTTAAGGGAGGGGCATTTAAGCACCTAGGGCGATAACGGGCGAGAGTGTACAGGGGTCCGCGCTGTTCGCCACCCGCCGTCGGGGGTGGGAAAGAGGATCGCCGTGTGCCTTGTCTACAACGCGTGATGGGGAAACTTTAGCAGCGGTGCTGTGGACAGAAGGTGCGGGAAAAGGGGTTTGAGTAGATATTGAGTAGTAAGGGGAAGAGATGGGATAGCATTGCGTTATTTGGAGAGGAGGAGGGAATATGGGAGGTGTGGGTGGGGGAAGGTAAAGATATGGGCCTGCGTTTCGGGAAGGAGGGAGCGGCGGACGTGGGAAGAGGTGCGGGAACAATGGAAAGAGAGGAATAACACGAATGAAAGAACACGGCGAGAAAAAGGATTTTACGAAATGAAAGAGTTGAGTGGGGTGGGGGAAAAAGTGTTATTCAGAGGAGGGGATTTAAAGGAAGGAAGAAATTCGGATTAAGGAGAAAGAAGGACTGAAAATTGAGGGGGAGTTGCTAAAGGGAGCGGCAATTGAGAGAGGGTGTCGATAAACAACTCTTAAATTAGAGCGGAAAGTGATGGGCTGAGAGAATTTGAAGTTTTTGTGCGGAGTCGTGAAACCGTGAATCTTTACGTGCGATTGTAATGGGGGAGTTTTTGAGTTAATTGACGTTGCTCAAGGTGTGGGTAATAATACCGGAGACTTACTCATAATGGAGGAGTTTATTATCTCGTTATTAAATACAGTTACACCTTAATATAATAGCACCTTAATTGATAAATTAATTTGAAGGATAAAGTTTTAAAATGATAAACTTTATAATATTATAACTATATAGTGCGAAATATTAGATTTATTGGATTTAAATTACTTTATTTTAACCTTAGCATTATAAATTAATTAACAGAAATGATAAATCGTAGTATTATTAAACTTCTACTAAATTCTGTTCAGACGTTGTTTTATTCCGTTGCTGAGAAATATTTACACAAACCCTTTAAGTACTCATATCTGTCACGTAATTTTAACGATGACACCTTACTTTGACCATGCTACCGTTCGCTGGGTCTTCATCTCCCTTCCACTTTTTATTTATTCTTCCCTCCATTTATTTTTTTCCAATCTGACATTCGATGAATCTCGTACAGTTCTCTGGAATGTTTGCTGGTTTATCCCTCCAGTTTTTCCCACCGAGGTCGTTTCAGATGGTGTGATCCCTTTTAATATCTCACCCCTTAAATTGCTATCAATTCGATCGCACGTCAAACATCTACATCTACATTAGTGTCCGTCTTCCTGTGTGTGGAAGAGGGGTCCGTGTGCTTATGTGTTTGTACGTGTGTGTGTTTTGGGATGTGATGAATTGAGGAGAGTGGAGAGATGGAGAATAAACACGGTTGGAGGTTTGCAGAGAATTTAAAAGCGAAGAAAAGTACAGAGTGACCGATTAAATGAAGAGGGGGGGGTAACAAGATCCAAAGATAATTAACAACATAATTTTAGAAATTACGTTTTTCATCCAAACATGTTAATGAGATTTATTTTATTATTGATAACCTGAACTTAGTAAAAAACATTCAATCTGATTTTTACTGTTTTTGTATTACATTATTCTACTCTTTCTTTTAATTTATCTTATTCTCTTTATTTGTAGTTCTTTTTAAGGGATTAAAGTATAGTTAGATTTAGATGTTTTTGTTCTGTAATATATCTATATTTTTAGTAAAAAAATTGCAATTGACTATCTTTTAAGAATAACGATAGGAGATTAACATAAAAAATCAGCATATATTTATATTCTTTTAAAAGAATTTATTTTATTTATCTCAACAAATATAACGAAGGAGAATAAAAATTATTGAAACGATCCACCTTTTTATTTTGCCACTACACAATGTAATGAAACACAAAGAAAGTCCTAAACTCACTATTATTTGCATGGTATAAATGATTACGGTACGAGGTAACTCCTTAACTCTTCAAGTAAATTCAATCAACGTAAAGTGCAACTATGTTAACTCAGCTCGAAATACGTATTTTTGTTCTTGGATCTTTTAGAGACAGATGAGACTTTTTCCCTTCGGTGCTTTCAATGTTTAAATTAGCTAAACTGCACATAGACGCTTTAAATAATGTATACGTAAGCGTGAAATTAGCGTGACTTCTTCACTGAAACAAATTACGCTCCGGAAGTCTACTTAAACATAGACGGAAGCAGAAAATAAGACAGAGACTTCACTGCAAAAACAGTCTCTGAAATCTCCTCCGTGATGCATCGAGGCAGTTAAATCCAAATTGCTTGTTAGAGCAATTTCTCTTTTACAACCTTGTAATGATTTCTATTTGGTCGGTGGAATGTCAAGATATGAGGAGTAATAAAAGAAAGACGATTCGTTCCTTTTTAGTGTAAACGTAAAACGTTGATGCGAACGCTATCTGTGGTTCCCCACTTTCATATGACATACGCCACATCTGAGAGTAATAAAACTGATGTTGAAATTTCTTTTGTGACATTTTTATATGATACACCGAATTGATAGCACTATGAGTATAACTTTTACACAAAGAAGAATGGATATCACGATTCAAGTTTAAAGCTTTTATCTCCGTAATGTATAAAACGATTTATTTGACAAGAACATATAAGAATAATTTTATGAAATCATCCATTATAACGATAGGTATAGATAGATTTTAGTTATTGAGTCCTCAAAGATAACGGTTACCTACTACTTTCAAACGCTTAGGATAGAATCAAGCAGAAATTAGAGGAAAATTTTAATGAAACGGATCAATCGAAATGAAAACCTTTCAGCAACTTAAGATCCGTGTAAAGAACTCGGCAGACATCTTGCTATCATTTCTATTCCCCTCTCCAGATACTTTTACAGGAAACAAAGAAATATGAATTTGGAGCACCGAGAGGCTTTTGGGAAAGCTCTCAGCTATCTCTTTTTGAATTTGAAGCTCTCTGTTGGTTTTGCAGCACCAGGTGAATAACCATTGGAGATTCTTGACGAAAGTAGGTCTCTTCTTTTTTAGGCGAAGAAATGCTCCATTGGAATTCAATATCATTCACCCAGGAAGTCATTTCAATCCATCATTTCGAATTATACGTGATAGTACGACAAAGAAACTCGGAATATAATTCGGAATTTTTTACGTCGACATTACTGTTATCGCGTGTTATTAGTTAATAATGGAGTGCGAACGATAAATCCTTTTTCGGAAACGTTAGCCACTTGTGTAGCTTATCTTCAATCTCGAATTGGGAGAGACAGAAAAGATTTCAAACAAAGACTTCACATGTCTCGCAAGATCCACCCAATCAAGAGCGATATTACTTTAATCCTCATGATACGGTTCAAAGATCCGAGAAGAGGAATTCAGCCTCAGCGGAGAAGGAACGATTTATATGGTGAGGGTAATGAAAAATGAGGGTAGGGGAAACACTCCGAAAGAAAAGATCCGAGACCTGCGAAATTCGGCATTCATTTGTCGAGGACAAAGCCTTCCGTAGGCCGAGAGGGGGAAATAAAAAAAGGGGGAAAAATTGGTGCCAAGAGAAGACTCAGCCAATGAGCACCGTGTGTAGGGAACAGACGCTCGCGAAATGAATCGGCAAAAGTGAGTAGATGCAGGAAAGGGATGGTGGAATGCCAAAATCTCTGTCTTCTTCATCATTTCACATCTCGCGCGACTATGAGAGTAGAAAAAAAGATTGTTTTATTTTTTTTTCTCCTCGGATGAAGAGCAGAATGGAAATTTGGGAATGTCGGAGTGTTTGAAGTTCCGTTGATAAGGGGCGTTTGAAGTCAATTCGGCTCCCATTGCATTCCCTTGTTTGCCGGGAAGGCGCGGATTGGAGAAAAAATGTTTAAACTGTGCAGCTCGGCGTGTTTAACGATGTTCACTTCCACGGGAATTGGAGTGTGTTTTTGGGTTTACTGTTTTTTTTTGGGCGTTGTCTAGATGCGTTCGCCGAGCTTAATTTTCGGCGTAGACTCTCTGTTTTGTTTAGTCTTTCTCGATTCGCTGTTATTTTACTTTCGCTGAGGAAATTTCTGAGGATTAGCTAATTTGCGAAAATCTAAAGATTTTTAAGTGTTTGTGTAAACATACTTCAGAGGAAATAAAATCTTGAAAGTGTATCTCGAACCTTGTAAGTGTATAATAGAGTGTATGACACTTAGAGCGTTCATTGATGATTAAATGCTTTAGAATTTGAAGATTTTAAATTTATAGAATGTCTTAATTCCTAATATAAAGTAATGAAATGATAAAAATAATGAAATACATATCTCTGATTAAATTAAAGTTTATTCACCAATGAACGATATCTTAAATATATTTACTCGTGTAATTACCTGTACATTGTTCCTTTTGAAGTAAATAGCTGATTTCAGTCGAAAGAAAAACTATCAAGGAATCTCAGTAGGTACTTATTTAGTACGATGATTTAAAGTGATTAATCTGGAGAAGTTTTCTCTGTAATTTTAGTAGTGAGATTTTCTTTTTTGATTCACTTGGTTTCTACATTTATGTAAGCAGGTCGTTTGTGGAAGCGTATATGAATTTAGATTCAGCTTCCAAACCAAGAAACGCTATATTAAATAGAAAAGTTACCTGGCATGTTCATGAATATTCTTCTGTGAATTTCATGATGTTGTGACTGTCAGAAATTTAATTGCTGAAGCACGAGTGAAATGAAGTCATATCCGGAATATTCCGGATATGTATGGTGCCAAGGGAAAAATCTGCGAAATTCGTTTTACACTCCGTAGTATGAGCAATTCTATTCAGATCGAATTTTACGCGCGTGCCATACGTTCATTCAGCTTATCATTCGATTCGAGGATCGAAAAATTTTAAAGTTTATAGCTCTTCATGGCTTTTTAATTCTTTTAGATCGAGCCTTTATTGATGCTGAATTTCATGAAACACGCCATCACTAGGGTTTTCTCTGCAAAATTCAATTTCGGAAGCACTAAAAATACATCTATATTGGAAAAGAGCAAGCCTCAAAGCTTTTCGGGTACGTATGAATTGATGTTTTGTAAATTTCGAACGCTTTTTTCGAGCAATAAGCTATTCGAAGAAGTTTAGGTATATAATTAATATTTTTCAATGCAATTCTCATTCGTGTTCAACAAAAACAGATGTACACACATGCTAAAATGTTGTCAATAAACTATGAATAACAAAAATTTATTTTATGCCAAATAAAAACATTAAAGGTCGAATTTTAAATATTTTCAAAGTATGCTAATGAAGTGTATTCGAATCAATTCATTGATGTAACACATAAGGTCTGTACTTATACTTGAATGAGATTTTAGTTTACTAAAAATGTGACTTTGGAGCATAAAGAATTCAATGAAGTATTTTTTTGTAATAAATTTGTCTAAAAACTCAAATGTGTTACCATTATTGTCGTAGATCTATAAGAAAAGAGTGTTATTAATTTGAATTAGGATTGAAG
This sequence comes from Pantala flavescens, assembly GCA_020796165.1. NCBI lineage: Eukaryota > Metazoa > Arthropoda > Insecta > Odonata > Libellulidae > Pantala > Pantala flavescens. The sequence goes on along the minus strand of CM036879.1, from coordinate 12,292,877 downwards.
TTGCTTGCCTTCTTTAGTAAGGCTCAATTAGGAAAGCGGAATAATTCTTAATTATAATTAATGATCGTGGGGTAAAATATTTCACATTAACTAATAAATATTTAGAGTTTCATTACTTGGAGCAATAAATACTAGCTGCTTTCATTTTTACTTTAGCTTTACAAAAACTAACAGGCCAACATAAATAAATACATGTATGTATAAAGGTACAATGACTGTGACGTTTATCACCAATTTGAAGATAAAACGGGAGCACAGCATAATTTTGCCCCATAATTTATTATAGAATCCCGAATTTTATTCTCTACGAATTCTTACAAGAGTGATAAGCACACTCGTCGAAGAGCTTTTAACAGTACAATTAACAATTATTTGTTAGGAACTCAAATTTAAATCAAACCCAAACATTTGAAAATAACATTTGACATTTATCATAAACTCACCTTAATTAACGAGTATTTTAATGTGGAATACCTCGAGCACTAGTACAACTCACTTGTATTCTAATCGTGAAGAGGTCATGGTCACTTAACATTTATTAATGTAGAAGAGACCCTAAGAGTTCAAGTCCCTCTTAAATATGCATTTCAGCAGTTATGCACCACTCAATTAAAGTTAATAAATGCCAGATACACCCCTTTTGTACCTATTAGGTCACTCTGAAAAGCTAATTGTCAACTACAGCATAATGAATGATGTTCATTTTGTGAGTTCCAAGTGTTAAATTCATAATTGGTTAGCTCGCGCACATCCGTGATGAATGCACTCGAATCGGCGGACAAATATATCAGAGCTCTACATCTACGGACGCCATGAATAGTAACCGGAGGAATTATCATGCTAAATTCAGAGAGAGCAAGCAAAGCGCTTCGCATCACGTTTTACGTTCCCACTCTTAACTTGCCTTTAATGAATCGGACGCTCTATCTGTTAAATATTTCACAATCAAATTGTGGGCATGTTGAAGAGATTTTAAATTAACATTCCTAACGTGAGGCAAAGCCCGACATCAGCGCTGTAATATATATCTTATGGAAGAAATAAAGATGTGCGGGAACAAGTCTATTCGTTCAACTCTTTCACACGAAAAAGTTGTGACTTTGTTCATGCTTATCATTTGTTTTTCAAGATACGGCATTGAATGGCACTAGAAACATTCGTACTAAAACGCACAGCAATTTATTAGCTAGAATAGTACTAAATTTCGGAAGAATAGAGTTTATTTCAGTTGTCTGGCTTTCGAAAATTAGAACGTAGAGTACTTCCTGGCTTTTGGGAAGTATATTTCAATATCCTACCGTAATTATTTCAAATAAATTTACAGTAGATGAACACTAGTACAATATCAAATATAAATTGCACTTGGTATGGTAGGTAGGCAAGTATTTCATTTGTATCGCCCTCTCTGTGCTCGTCAGCGAAGAATTCCGCACGTCAGCTGATTGCGTTGTTCTCGTACAGTCAGTAAGTTATCTATTTAGTTCCCATTTCTGACCGTAGGTGGACTTAGGCAAGGCTGAAAAGAGACCTTATTGTACGTAGAGTAATGCTTAGGTAAGCACGTGGAGTGTCTTTCACCTCTCATCAGTGTCCGCCAAGCGAGTCAACTTAACGGCAGCATTGTAAAGGCAAGTGCATCAAATTATTCTTCCGGTACATAGATAGAGATTATATATTTATAACGTACATTTGAAAAAAGTTGTTTGTATATCAGATTATACGTTAGCGTAGTTTATCGTAGTATGTATATGTATATATTGTGTATGCTATGTATTTAGATTAATGACCTTTAAATTAAAAAGAACGTACGTAAAAAGGAACATGGCCGTTGAAGATTTTCCGGAAAAATTTAATTTGTCATTATCGGTTATCGGTGCCCACGTGTGTAGACGGAAATTCTGTTTACACGTTACTCAGGATAATAAATCTAGTTCCCTTGGTTTAATCCTTTAGTATATCGTACAGTAACTAATTTACGTAAGTTACGGAGCAAATTTATTTACGCGCTCTATTATTGAAGCTTCCGGAAGATTTCAGTCAAATGGTCATTACTAGATGTAACATTTCCTCTGTATTCAGATGGTATTTCACTTAGTACGGGCATTTGAAAGAATATAGTTTTCTCATTTTAATTAGTTCAAATAGATCGAGAAATCTGTTTTACATTTGAACTATTATATTTGTACCTATCTCGGGGGTGCTTTTGCCATTGTTTCTGCATCGGAGATTTCTACGCCCGCAGTTGGTGTCATTAAATCGTACTCCCACGTGGCTTCTTAGCCACCAAAAATATCCTCCTCAAATACTAAATCAGTTGGTTCAAGTTCACCCCAAACTAAGGGGGGAAAACAGACCATCCATACTGACCCAATTCGTGACACTGGGCCCTTCAAAATCACGCGCGCCTAAACCCGAAAATCGATCGCGATACACAATTCATCGCTACTATGGCATTAAAGCAGAACTCGCGGTGTAATTGAAAATCGGCTGCGAAACATCGGAGGATTCGCATGGGATATTTATCCGTGTGCGCGAGAGAGTGTGGAAGGGGAAGCAGAACCTTTTCCTCCATCGCTCCTCGGGAGTTACGGCCTCGGATTTGTTTTATTGGACGTCGCATTTTTGATCTCCCGATACGTGACCGGAGATAACATGCTGCCATCCGCGTCATGCTATAATCCTCGCTTTGGACGCTTTGCGAAAATCCCGAAAAACGAAACGCGGAGAGCGTGATAGACCGTCGCCGATTCGCCAACCTCTCTCGGTATTCCCCATTTTACCCTTTCTGCTCCCCCAATTACTTAAGCGCAGCAGGTACGTGTTCGCGAACACATCCCGTGAATTAGCGCGGATCATATCGGGAGGAATTCGAGGGGGAGGGGAGGGAATCAATCGCTGGGTCCGCTTTGACCACTTTTGGGTCACGGGTCCTCAGGTTCCGACCTACCCCTCGGAAAGGTTTAATGTTCCGAGAGAGTGGATACGCGGTCCTGACGGACTTTCCTATCCTTCGGTCCAGAAACTGGCGTACTAACGAGTCCGCCGGTTGGTGTTTTGCAGGATCCAGGGACAGCGTTCTCGGGAGAGAAGTCCCTCCGGCCGCCGCCATGTACGAGCACCTGTTCCATCCCGTTACCCACGGTGCGCTGGGCGTGTCCTGGCACCATCTACCCGCCCTCTACATGTTGGATAGCCACCTGATGGTGATGGCCGCCATGGGATGCACCGCCATTATAATCCTCCTCATCCTGATGCCCGTAATGAGGAAGCGGCTTGCGACCGTTCTTGTGGTGAGCCCCCGAACCCTCCGGCGAAACGTTTCGAGCTCGAGTGGGTTTACCCGTTTCGAGCACTTGACCCGATGATACTCGGAGTGCCGTATAATTGCTTCGGACCTACGCCACTGGGATCGTTCGCGTATGGGGATAAATTAAAATTCCCCAATTTTGGAAATCAAGTCTAAATGTTGGTAAACTTGATACAACGCGTTGCCAAATTTCTTTGATACAATTTGGGAATCATTAAAAGATTAGAAATAAGAAGTTCTAATTCTAATTCAGATTGATCGAAAAATGTAGAAGAATGCTTCAAAAGCACGTAGATTGTGTAGTATGCAACTCCACTCCTACATTGTACGTACGATAATGCTCGTAAATAAAAGTTGCTTGGATGATTGGTCACCAGAACTCATTTTTGGATTAAATTTCGATAATTGGTAATTATAAGTAAAATTTGAGTATCATAAGGTAAAACAGTTATCCAGTATTTATATCCGCTGCCTCACGTGTCTTGCGGGGTATTTATGTAAATGTAGTCGATTAGTTTTTGATGAATTTAGTTCTATCCTCAGATTATCTTTAAATGTACATTAATTAAAATATATAAATATGAATCCAATTCTGAATAAATAATATTCATAAACATCCAACAATCTAATTCTATCTTCCATAATTATTCTCGTAAATTGATAATTTTAAAGTTTTCGGAGAATAAGATTAGCGAAGTAAAAATTCTTTATTTAACGTGGTAATTTTAACGTTTATGTTCAAGAACTATTCGAGAAATGTTATTGTATTGTTAACTCGCGTATATTTAATGGAAAAGTCTGGGAAGCATCTGAATTTGGTCCTTAAAGTAACTCAAATGCGAACGTTAAAATCTCATACCTTCCTTTTTAAAAGACCCATTAACCTCTCTTTCGATCTTTATACCACTTAAATACGCTCCTCATTGGCAACAATGATACCATAATTTTAACGGAAAGAAGGTATTGAACAAGTCCCTTTTAAACTTTAAATTAAGAGTGTTTTCAATCCATTCAAACGTATCTTCCGATTCCGAAAATAAAAGAACAGCCATAAAAACAACCACACATTCAATGGGTCACAATTTTCGCAAAGTAAAGCGAACGAGTCGGTAGATCGGAATTTATTATCGGCCCCAAGTGCCTATGATGATCCTTAAATTTGAACCCGATCTGCACTATATCATTCCCTTATCTGGACGTCCAGCCGAATGCTCTGTAAATGGAAAGATCGATGACATCCGATGCAGTAACGGCATATTAAAACTAAAGACTTCGGCGACTGCATTCGCAACTCGTAAATACGCGATACTAAATGTGCCGTGAAGTCGGTCGCTTCGAATGGCTATTTTATCGTATCGTATATTCCCGTTATTTTTTTTAGACCCGGGGTTTTAACTGCGATATTTTCCGTTCGCCCACCGCAACGCAATTTATCGCACCGCACGCCCAAACGAGTTACAACCTTCGAGAAGGGAAAAGAAAATTTAAAAAAGGGCCTCTTTCTGAAGGTAACGTTGCGCTTGGCAGGTTGACGCAGGAGGAGACGGACTGGGAGATGATCTCGTTGGTTCAGCAGTCACGATCATACGCAGCGTATGAAAGGCTACGAGACTATGGGTGGGGTTTAGATCTTCATCAAAGAGCCCTGTGTGAAATCATTAGGCCTTACTTCGGGCTATGTTACGCCAGTGTTTAAATTCAGCATCGGCCTTCTCTGCCACTTTGAGGCAGTGTGTCATATCGGACATGGTCACACTTCTCTCCTATGTACGATGGTCAAAAGTTTTCCGGGAAACTGAAATCTAAGGGTTGATGAAGATGATGGATTACATATTTGATTGAATTAGGACATTAGAAAAGGAATGGAGAATTATTTTTTGGTGTTAGTATGTTAGTTCTATCAGAAGATTTTATCTTATTCGTAAAATAAGGAATAATGAATGTTTTAATGGAACGAGCTGTTTCGTTAGCGGGATAACATAAGGTTGTTGTTAAGATGTAGCTCGCTTATAAAATAATTAATATTATATAATATATAATAATCTAATATCAATGTGAAACCTATCGTACCATGAAAATATCTGTTGGAAGTACGAAGCTATTTATTTATTGTTATCATTGCAAAAAGTAATGTTGGATCATATTAAATTCGTAAAATAGTCTAAAACGAGTTGAAAAACAGATGAGCATTGTATCTTCGTATTCGTAAAATTACGTAACCTAATAACGTTCGTAAATGTTGACTCGCGCTTAATGTTTTGACTAGTTTCATTCATAGCGCAGCGAACGTGTGCTGAAAACCATGAACGACCGTGAATGAATGCGTGTGAAGGCCTTGAAATGGACGAATTTACTGGTAAAGGGCGCATTTAAACGCCCTAACAAAAGATCGCTTTTAGCGTCATGGCAACGGGGACGACTGCTACCGCTCCCCAGTCGATCGTGGTGGGGAGATATGAGCAATACAGGCCAATTATCGAAGTCTGTTGCAGTGCGTTAAATTGTCGAGGAGCGCGCTATAAATAGTTAAAGGGCGTTGTTGAGTGGGTGTTGGGGAAAACAAATCGACTTAAAGCGTGGCCACAGAAAGCACGGGTTTTTATGCGCCACCAATTAGATCTTGTAACCGTTTCCGCGCAGTCGGATGTCGAAATCCGATATCGTTGGCGCGGCGGGGTTTGTTTAGCAAATTGCCGCCGTGGAAATGCCGTTTTATTTGTTCCCGCTGACGAATGAGCAAGAATCGAACGATTTTTCGTTCTAAAGAAGAGGGTATAATTTAGTCTGCCCTCATATTCAGTGCTCGCCTCGCTTGTATTGGAACACTTTTGGCTTTGGGTCCGAAAAGATTTTGAGTTTTTATTCGATTTGAAAGAACCTTTTTTTCTTTTGAGCTTTCAAAAATAAGTTTTTTAAATCTATGAAATATTTGAATATATTTTATAACGGGTCGTTCTTTTATCCCCTAACTCTCTCATACAATTTTTATTTATTACAATGTTACTTTTCTTTAACTGGTTCTTACAATGCATGAAAAAGAATAAAATTCCTGGTAATTATTTGAGTTCATACTTTAGTTTTCTATTTTAAGTTTATAATTGCTAATTTCTTAGTATTCCAGTTTCCCATTTCTTTTTTTAATGCTTTATCACTAATTGTTGAGTCTAAAAGTGAATTTCGATGTTTCAGGAACATCTTATTGGAGCTTTCATTTTATAGAATATTTAAAAATATTTTCAGTGATCTTCACCGATATCATCTTAGCATATTTTTATTTTGGATGCTTACAATTTTTAAAAATCCATCCGTTGAGAGGGTACTCTACAATTTAACGATAAGTTATCTTAAATCGTTGTTATCGATAGTACAAGTACAAGAGAATACAAGTGACAGCGTTGAATGAACCCTGAGTAGGTAATTGAATAGTCTGTGGTTGAAGTAGGTGCCTTGTTTCCTTAGCAATAAGGTCCATCACAATAATCTCATATCCCTCGTTTCTTCCGAGAATCCCCTATTTCATTATTGGATACTCTTAAGGCTAAAAGCTTTGAGGATATGATATCGGAATCTGTTTAGTAAACAAAGCCCTACTTTTTGTTTTTTCTTTACGGAATCAAAATTGACTTTGGTATCTTATTGCAAGTCTTTACGTCTCCATCTCCATAGCAAAAGGGAATTCTTCGCACTTTGATAATATCAGCAAGAACATTCCATTCCAGCGCCCGTTCTCATGAAATCTAAGAGTTTATACTAACTTTATGTAAAACTTAAATTAATTTATAGAATTACCATTTTTAAAAAAAGGTTAAATTACATTGCTTTTGGTTCAAATGTAGAATAATTTATTCTATATACGATTGATTCCCAAGCTATAATTCAGTTTGTTACATATCTTACTTTGTTTCTTAGATTCTTCAGCTTAATTTGGCTTTTTGAAACAAGTAAGTTCATTCTCTAATCTGCCTATTTAATTCTCCTCTATCCTTGCTTGAATATTAACAACAACGATTAAGAGATTAGAGTGAATTTATTAAGATACATAACTGGTCCATGATCTCGTAAATTATATGAACTGCTACAATAAAAGTGCTTTCATTAACATCGAAAGTTATCTCATTGCATTCAGGGGTTATTTATTTATTGTAGTTATTCTTTAACCCATGTTTCTCAACACAGCTCTACCAGCTGTTAACGTTCGTAAGTCGATAACGATTTTGTTCGTCTTCTATTGCTTTCAATTCCGTTAACTGTCGTCTCTATCGTTTATCGAATTTCCAATGCAACTTTTTCACTAATCCTAAATACAAATCCTATTTATGAATACGCATATCTCTGAAGTGAAGCAACACTTTAAGTTACAATATTTAATAACACTTCAAAATTTTATTTCTTTGATCAATTAAAATTTATTAGTTTTTATAATAATCATTTGATCCTAACGACGATGATTACCATGATATTTTAACTGTTACTGCAGCTATGATTTTACTCGTTTTCTTAAATTTAATGTTACAAAACCAAAAAATATCTTTTTGAATTTTCTCTATTCTAAAAGTTATTGGAACATAAAAGACCTACTTAAAAAAATTATTTTTCTATCTTATCTTTCTACGAATACTTTGGAAAAAAATCAAAGTCCATATAAAAAATTGTTTATTAGTCTATCACCTTATATTTAAACAATCCATTCTTTTTCTTAGAGTTTCCAACTAGCGATTGCTCACACCTATCCTTATTTTCAGGTATCGGCGTGCACCTTGTCGGGATTTCTCCTGGGTTACAGCATTTCATTCCCAGACTGGCAGGTCGGCTACATCACCCTACCCCCGGACACATTAAGCTACCAGCAGTGGGCCATACCAGACTACTCGTTCCGCATATTCTACACTCTCGTACTGAGCACTCACATAGGACTCCTGGGAGCCAACATAACGTTGGTCGCCACTCCTTACGGGATGACCTGCTCCTCTCCATCTGTGGAGCCTCCGAAAATCTTATGCTTTCCGGAACTCAACCCTTTCAGATGCCCCTTTATGTCGATGCATACAAACTCATCCAAAATCGTTATGCCGAGTCTATCCACGACACCGAATCCGCTTTTCTGGGAGAGCAATGTCAGTACCTTCCTCCCTGCCCGAGTGCGGTCTGCGGGAGGCCGCCGGCTGTTGGCCATCGAACAGGAGATAGACCATTTGTATGCGGGGAAGCGATTGAAGCCCGTCCACTTCCCCAGAGCGGCCTCCGAGGATAAGGATTCGAACGACTCCGTCATCCCTCAGCCCACAGAAGTGGTGAAATTGGACTCCACTTCGGTCAACGCGTCCTTCGTAAACGGTTCGAAACGCATTGGGGCCAAGGAGGAATCGAAAGGGTGTAAACAGGTGGATGAGAAGGGAATGCTCCCAGCGCTGTTTGACGAGTGGGTGGACTTCGATTTCGGAATACTTAGTCTGGGACACATCGAAAAGCTGAGCCGCGGTGTCCCGGCGCCCATTTTAACCATGAGCGAGTATTTGTCACGCAGATACGACTTCGGTGCCGGCGGAGGGGAGGGTGGCACCTACGGAGGGTACGACCAGTGGCCGCACCAAGTTAGGCACTCCGGACACTACACATCGTGTCTATTGTACGCGGCGCTCATCTGCTGGGTGTTTTCGCTGCCTCTTCAGGTAAAATATCAAAAAATATTGGATTTGTTATATTCTCAAAATAATGCGTTATATACCGCTTTTTTTTAAGTAGATCGTATTGGAGTAATGTTTTGAATTTCTCTTTTTAATCTATACTTAAATCGATGGTGTTCCTGTACTATAACGCCTATTTTTCTCATTCAAAGCCCAATTTGTTATTCTTCAAGACTTATTGTGTCAATTATATGATCGAAAATATAAGAACCATTTATAAATGAGGCTGATTTGTTTTTATAATACAGTTCATATTAAATTTTCCTCAAATGTCTCAATCATGTATTCATAAAAGAAATAACAATAAAAATTTCACAAATATATTAATCAAATCATAGATTACATAATTTATTTCAGATTTATAAATTGAATAATTAAATTTCACAATATTCAGCTTAAAAAAATCAATCTTATATTTGAAAGAAGACTTGTTGTATGTGAAAAGTCTATTTTGTAGATGATAGATTTCGCTATATAGAATTTAATTCTTCTTAAATTTATTCATAATCTGTGTTAACTTCTGGTTTTTATCTGCATGTTATTGACATCTCTACTTCCCATCTTTTTACTTCACGGATCTCTAAAACTTATTCATGAAAAATAATGTAGTTTATCTCTGTTAGCAGAGTGAAAGATTATTCATTCATGATAGCATTATTGGGTACGAGATTTATTTTGATTTTAGTCTTCATGAAAGCGTATTGTGATAATATGAATCCGATTCCACTTTACCCTCAGATGGCACAACCCGAGAGCGGAGCCCAACTACTCGGTGTCTCTGGCGCTCTAATGGCGGCTGCAGCTCCTTTATACGCTGGCCTCTTGGGACCTTATCCAACCGATATGATGAAGATCTCAGGAGTGCCTCTGAATCTGCGATGGGGCGCTTGCTTCTACGCCAGTCTATTCGGCGGATTGTGGACTGCGGTCACTGGATTCTCATTGGCTCTCGTACGTCACCTTCACAGGGGAGCTTTCGCCACGGACCTCGACCTCGAAGAATTTGGAAGCCATCGGATTGATGTTCCACCAGATGGGTGAGTGTTACTGCTTGTTTATTAAATATAAGTTCTTTTATGTGCATGATTCAATAGTAATTCACGTACTTCTAGTATTTTGCGTGATACTAAGATTATGTGCGTAGATTAATGATAACTGACTATTCAATCTATTGAAGGCCTACGTTGCGTTGTGAAACTCAATTATTAGGCTACGTTACGTAAATTTATTACGTAAAATACAATGAAGTACTTATCGAGCGATAGTTAGATGTATTTGACTATTAATTCAGTAATGAGCAAAGTATGTGAGAAATTATTCAAACTATTTATTTAAAAGTTTTTACGCAACTTTCAGCCGTAATTACCATGATAATTTTACTGTAAATGCTTTAACCTTCACGAAAATTTTATTGTTTTCGCTATACGTCCAAAAAAAGCGAAATTCATCGTCCATATATGTATGATTTCTTAATTTTTCACACATTGGATAACATGATCAACCCTTGATGATATCGAATATTACGAATATGAACTTTTCAAGCGCCGTTAATAAACCAGCGATTGACCTAGTCAGTATTAAGGGATTAATCAATGAGATTTTTAACTAGTTTCACTTATTTTAGAAAAAAAAATATTTATTTTAAATTCATTCATTCTTCATGGATCGTTTCGAGGAGGAAGTGCTCGGCACTGCACCATGGCAACGGAGATGCTATTTTCGCTACGTGGAAGGCACTTTTGCAATGGACGAGAGAAACTAGGAAAATTCCTCGAACACCTGAATAGCAGGCACCCTAATATAACCTTCACCACTAAAATTGAAGAAAACGGCCAACTTCCTTTCCTGAAAGTCCTCGTAAGAAGAATCTCAGAGGACACCCTAAAACAGTGTGTATCGTAAGCCTACGCACATAGACCCTGAATGGCAGTAGCCACCATCATCCGGATCTATTAAAATCCGTCACCACGATCCTAATCCACAGGGCATGCTCCATCTCGGACCAGGAAAGTCATCCTGATGAATTAAAATATCCTAGGACGATTTCTACAGAACGGATACCCATAAAAGGGAAATAAATTGCGCCCTTAAAAGGGCCGTTTGTGGTGCGGTAGTAAAGATCCGAAAGTGAAACTAGCGGACACTGCCTACCTCCCGTTCGTCGCCCCAGCGTCTAGAATTATTGCGAAGATACTGGCCAAATATAACATCAAGACATTCCATATGCCCCCCTGAGTCGCCAGTTCACCAGAATTAAAGATTAACTTGGACTATGGACCCCTGGAATGTATCACGTTCCTTATGAGGATATTATTGGCGAATCCAGCAGAGCAGTTGATACCAGATTAGCGAAATACTCCCCCACATTCGGCTAAAGCAACCAGAGAAGTCGGCCATCGCGGAGTACCCCCTCGAAGAGTAGCACAATCGACTTCAGCCAATCTAAGGTGCTGTGGAAGGCCTCTTCGTTCTGAGATCAAATGTTTAAGGAATCAATTGAGATTCATCCGGAGGATAATAGCCTTCATAGAAACGAAGGACTCGGTCTAAACAAAATGTGGCAGCCCATCGTTGGAAATATTGCTGAAAGACAGTAGGAAAGTGAAAAAAGAGTCCTCCGTATATAAGCAGACCAAATCCGAGCATCTTCACTTAGTTCTTGAAGATGGCTATGGAGAAAGCGGCCGAAACATCTCTTATAGCCGAAGCCTGCATCCGGTTGGAGACCCCAGAACTATTCCTAAGAAATATCATGGCTGAATAATCTGAAAATTTAATATTTTCTATAACATCTGAAATTTGGCGAAAAATTAAGAGTTCTAATTTAATCATTTATGTATTAATACTTATCAGTATGAAATATAACATTAGACTTACTATGTGAAATTGGGAATTACATGGTTGCATTCTTTCTTTTCAGATTACCAAGCATATCGTTCCCAAGATCCGGAACAGAATTTACTAGAGTATGAGCTAAATGAGTCATTTCCATCCAGAAGCATTCTTTTTGTGTGATATGAAAATTTTTATGAGCAATAAGAAACAATCTAGTCAAAATAGTTTCCTCTTTGTATGAGTGTTGTGAACAATGAAGAGTATTCCTGTTGAATTTTATTTGTTCATATGTTTTGTAAATATTTATAATTAAAGTAACTTTAAACAATAAATCGCTTTTGAATTTTTATTTTAAACAATTTTTAGAACAATTCTTATCATATTACTACTTTGCTTCGGCTGAATTAAATTTACCATGATGAAATATTTTCTCATTAGCTAATATACCTTACTACACTCTCTCTCAGGATGTGCTCAGACTCATGCTTTAGAACAATTCGCCAAAGAAAATGCCGTGTAAGATTTCGGCCGAGAATAAAATATTCAAAAATTTTTTGCTAGAGAATCTATGCGCTGGATAATTAAATTAGAAGTTGATAAGATAAAGATTGTCAAAGCCTACCTTACAAATGTTGTCAATTTTATCTAAAACTTAAATATACCATCGTTTCATAAACTTTAATTGTAAATGAGAATTCGGCTATCTTAATTAGAAAAATTAAGAGGATTGGATTGTTGAAATAGTAATGATGAATTCCTATAATTTTTAAGCATCGAAGCATTAAGATAAATGTCGATCATTAAAGTTTATAATTCAAAGTAAAAATTTAATATAATCGAGGGTAATAATTACAGTTTGATGCATTTAAGTAATATTGACTGTGGATGTCTTCAATTAAAGATGAAAGAATGCACATGTAATTCCCAATTTCACTATCCCTTTCACTTCCAAATATTACGTCGAGTATTCTATTCTTGTTTAGCTTCAAATCATGATTTACTATACAATATAATCAATAGCGGAATTGTTTTGTGGCAGACGATGGGATAAGTGTATATACGGCCTTAAGGGATTCAAATACGGTTTATTCCGTTCGTTTCCAAATGGCACACAAAAGCTGCCTTTACGTCGAAAAAAGGTCTCCCCCGTTCTCCCTTTCAGCCAAAAAAACTACGATCAGCGATTCTTGGGCATCTTCTTCTTTCCCAAACATCGGAAATTGTATGCAAACAAGTCTAAAAACTAAAAGCGAGTATCCATTCCGAGAGAATCCACGAATTCCTCGAACGAAAGACGTGGCTCGAACCCTAAAAAGCCTTCGCTTCGATTTCTTGACACGTCCCGAGCAGCGACAACCGTTTAAACACTCTGCATCTCCACTTTCTCCTGAAAGGGAAGGGGTATGTTGTAGTCGCATGGGAACGAGTCTCGCCGTATTTCACTCAGAACTTGTTCTTGCGTCCCCAGTCTGCTTTCCTCCTGCATCTCCTTTCCATCTATCACACTCCCCCGCGCATTCTTCCCTGGCAACAAAGTCGTCATAACAGGAAATTCGCTTTCTCGCCATCCACAAACTTCCTCGTCTCCCATTCTGTGTCGCTACCACATTCCATGGCAACCATCCTCTTTTATAACCCTTGCAAACAAATTGCATTAGAATCATTCTCTCCGCTTCCAGACTTCAACATATCATCCCGAGGAAAATTTTATTACCGGGTCAGGCAAATATTTGCGAATGAGAATAATTGGAGTCTAGAAGGGAACACTGTGAAGGGTGCGATTCCTACTTTTAAAATGAATTATTCACGAGGTACTTTCGTTGTTTTCCCAAAACTGAATTAAACTTCCTAAAAAACTATGCTATAAAGTTGATAATGACGGACATTCTTCGCCGTATATTCTTATATCATTAACAATTATGATTGATTTCCTAATGATTTAAAATATACGATAGTAAGAATACCTAATTAAGTAATAAAGTGAGTTTATTTTCATTAAATAATTTTGCTCCTTAATGCGTACTATATGCGCACATAAATATATTATTATAATATGCACTCGAGCTTTAAATCTTCAATAAATCGATGCAGGTTTTATAAAATTTGCAATCTTCTTCATTTACGTGAAGCAATGTTCGTAAATTAGAAAATTTTGATTAAGCATCTTTAAAATGTTAGTTCGTGATACTTAATTAAATAAACTCAATGAAGAAAAGAACGATATATATGGTAATTCTCATAAAATTTGGGTAGCTCAGTGATACGAAACATATCCTATTTTAATTCTAATTGATATTCGGAAACATTTGAAATTATTGTAAAGTTACAGTTAAAAAAAACTTCATAGCTTTGCAATGTCCTATCTTCCTAATTACTAACGTCCATCTACTCCATCGTTTAAGTATTCATACTTGTTTGTTTTTTGATCTTTTTCCTTTTATCTTTCTCTCATTACATTCCATTCTTCTAAGTCCCATTTATTTCATTTCCCTCCCCCTCCCATTCTAGATCAATCCTTGTGACCATCTCCCCCCCCCCTCCACCCTCATTCCCCCCGATTCTTCACATCCGATCCCCGTCGACTTTAATCCTCTTGTTTTTAATCTGCCTTAACTCGGAAACTTTTTCTCGACCCTCCCTTCCTGTCGAATTTTAACGTCACATTCGCAAGTTTTTTTCCCCCCCCCTCCGTTTCGAACAGGTCTATTTTTTTTCTTATCCACCCTCATCTATTTTGTCTCGGAATCCGCTCAATACTTTATCATTCGGAGCTGTTTTGCATTAAACTTTTTTCCTTTTTTTATACATCCCCCGTCTTTTTTTTACTTTTGCAATCTTATGCCCCTCCATCTTCCCGCGTCTGCTATTTTTTTTACGCCCACTCTCCCTTATTCATTGGCGCTCTGAAGGATTCACATCTCTCCCCTTCGCCTTTTTAAAACTTTCCACTTCACGCGTTCCACCTTTACGCCTTTGTATTTAGCTCGTTCTCCACCATTTCTCATCTCCGCTGTCCACATTCCGTTTTTATACTCCCGCGCAAACACGGCATTCCGCGTTTACGAGCACGTTTTATTTCCTTACCCGCATTCTTCCCTTCAAATTCTGACGGCGTAATATCATCCTCTCTCTGCTGATTATCGGATTAATTACGAAAGCGAATACGTAACCATTAGTCGCATCTTGTGGACCGCCACGTTTCGGGCGCTTGTGCGGAAAAAACCCTGTTGCTTCAGGCTAACGATACTTCACCTACTTATCCGCCGTTAAAAAAGCTCTACCTGGAAAAAAGTTGCGAAATATCCTCTTAAAACTAAACCGCCTTCATTCGGATTACTTCATGTTTAACATCCTCTAATCTTCCGCGTAACATCGGGCAAAATTCGCGGAATTAAAAACACCGGATCGGGTGGGTGGGTGGGTTTTCCTTCTCTTAAGATACCTTTATTCAGTCTCTTCTATCGGGATTTCTTTAAACGGTTCAGCGAAAAGATTCCCTTTCTTCCCCCGATATCTCGGCTCATATCATATTCACTCTGCCGTTCAAATCTCCGAGTGCCCGTTTTCCGTGTATCCTCTCCCGCTCGCCCACGCTTTTTCCCCAAACTTTTTTCGAATTATCTCCTCGCCCCTTCCCATCCCGACCCTTGTTTCTATTTTTCTCGCCTACACGTCATTCAACTTAAAACTATTTCCCCGGGATTACTCTTCGTCTCGTATAATCCTCATTTGCATATCTCCAATTAATCTCTCCCATCCCTCCCCTCCTCCAAACCCTCTCGTCTGCATCTCGTCTCCTTCACTCATCTTCGCCTATCCTCTCCTCACGCACCCACGCGTCTCCTCATAAACTCCTTCCGTTCTAGCACCGCTCACACACACTCTCTAACACATCTCCTAACTCAGGGCCCTATTCCTCCACACGCAATCTGCCTGAAACTCCATCCACTTACTCTCGTCCTTCCCGGATTGTTTCCCCCCGTAAAAACCTCTCGCATATAATTACTCGATTCGCATTTCATTCGTCACCTGCTCTTCCTTTTCGTGTGCACACTTCACCTTTCCCCTCGTGCGTAAGTCGTAACCCTCCGTTTTATGGCCATTACCAGCACTCAAGATGTTTTAAAATCATCAACTCTCGTCTCCGACGTCATTAATTAATCGCTGCCATTTCGAGAATTAGCCGTCAGCTTATACGTCCTGAGAGCATTTAGAAGGATTTCCTAAGTATTGCGCCCTTTTTTTCTCTATCTCTCTCTCTCTTAAAAAGCCCTCTACCTCTGTCTCTCATGGGAGGAATCCGTTGAATGAGACGAGAAGCGCTTTCGAGCGTAATTTATCCTTTTGATGCCACGTCGGTAATGTTTCAATTTCATCGCATCTCGGAGTTAGTGCTTGTCGGAGGTGGTGGTGTTGGCGATGAAGAATGAAGGAAATCCCGGACCATTAAAAAGGCATGCATAAGTTCGCTCAAGAAAGTCTCTCCTCTCTTTTCGAGTTTTTTTTTCCCCCTTTCAGTGCAACTCTTTTTAAAAAGCTCTGAAAAATCTCTCGAGATTCCCATATTCCTTTACGCTTTTGATTAGAAATGTTGATTTCGTAGTTCGCGGAATCTCTCGTGGTTTTTGAATGGATGAAATAACCGGATCTTTTTGGGCTGTATTTACTTAGCTCGGTACTTGAAGTGGCACGTATGTGAAATCAAGGTTGTCTTGGAGTAGTGCGGCTGAATTCTTTTGGCCGAATTCGATGGAAATACACTGAATAGTATTTGCTGTATCTTGAGTAGAATATATTTCCCTCTACTGATAGATGATGTATAATACAATTAATGTTGATGATTATAATATTTATACAATATATAATCATAATCATTTACTTAATATGAGTTTAGTTACACCAAAAAATGCAATGCATATTACTTTAAGAATCATACGTAAGTTATTTAATTTATTTTGTCCTTAAGCAATGTTATTCTTAAATTTAGAAAACTGTTGATGAATGAAAGTTGACATCAAATTAGTAAGGCTAAAATGAATTTCCCTTATTCATTTTAAAAAGTTTATTTTGCTTTATATAAATAATAACCCTACTAAATATTATTTTATATACAATTTAATATATTTAATTTAATCCCTCTTAAAACTTACGATTTGAAACATATCATTGCTACACATTCTATTGACATGGTGACGAATTACAATATAAATATTACTCTTTTTTTATTACATATTCATTATGTGTATTGATGATCATTGTTTAATTAAATATATTCTTTTGATTGCGTTCGTTAAAAGTTTCTCGCTGTAGTTATTCCCTGCATAGTCGTGTAGTGAATTCATCATCGAGTTAATATTCTTATTTCGCATAGTCCTCCTCCATTACATGCATTTAAATGCTTCTCTCCGCTATTCCGCATCCTTAAACTCGGCAACTTCCTCGGTTGCTAATCAAATCTGTCGGAGAGTTTAAATTTATCGTTCCACCGCATGCTCTTCTACCTGAATTCCTTAACCTTCTTACTCCTTCTTCACCCAATCTCGGCTCCTCCAATATTTATTTATCTTATTCCTTTGCTCCTTCCTCTAATTCAACTTTCCTCTGTCAACTCCTTATTTGTCTTTCCTCCCTTTGCTTTATCGCCTATATCCTTCTCCCGACTGCCCAACCTTTCCATATCTCGCACTTTTTCCCCGTTCGGGTCTACGCCTGAATATGCATGAGCTTAAGAGCTGAATATTCAGACGGCAGGAGAATTTTCATTTGGAATTCGGTCCCGTCACTACACCTCCCCTCCGCTAAGAGGAATAAAGGCTCATTGGCGAGGGAGTGTGGGGGGGGAGAAAGGAGTACAGGAAGGGACGTGTAGGAATATGTAACGCCAAAGTATCCCTCGCGGTTTTGAAACGGTACGTGAAGAAGAGGTAGGGAAAAAACTGTGCTACATGTGGCTTCGGGAATCGTGCACGGATGCCTAAAGAGAGGGACTCGTGAACGGGTACTTTTTTCGCTCCTTTGACGATCTTTTAGCGAAACAGGGCCATGGATGGATCCTCCTCGCAGTTTCCAATGGGCGAGATTATTAGGGGAGCGGGAATTTTTGCGGGTAGTCAAAGTACGAAAAAAGTACTCGTTTACATGGTGCGGATGTGTTTCCGTTTCTTTTTTTGGGGGAGAGATTTTTTGGGATTCTGCGTTCTGGGCGTTTTAAGGAGGGATTTAGAGCTGTGTAACTGCAGTTGGAATCGTTCTTTGTGCAGTTAGAGAATTGTTCTCGGTGTGTTAAAAAATATTTAACGAAACGATGCGATTTTAAGAATGGTTTCTTTTATATACCGTTCAGAGTTAATTTCCTTAGGATATTTTATCGTTTTGAGACAACGGAATGAACGAAAATTCACTGAATTATTCACTGTGACCTTTGATAGATATATAAGATATTTCAAAATCACACGTTCGTTTTTAATTGAAGAATTTTTTTAATTAGGAACAATGCGAAACGTATGTTCTGTTCCATTTCATCATGGCTATATATTACGTATGAAAACGAGAAAAAATATTTAACGAATAGTCTACGTAACTGATTTATTTGAATCTTACGCGAATGAAAACAACGTAATTATATCTGATAGAGGAAAAGAGCGATGAAATCAGATTTTTTATCACAATATCAGATAATTTTACTCTAATTGATCGAAATGACCTTATAGCGCTTCCATATCAATACGTACTTCGATAATGATCAGCTTTGTACTGACAATGAAATAGCTATTAAAAAATTCAGCGTAATTACTCCTAACGCTACGTAATTAAGCTGTTGCTGTTTACGATGTGAATGAATTTAGTATTCGATAGATAATGACGTATACTACTTTAAAGTGTTGGTTAAAAATTTTCAGCCGACAAGTAGACAGACATCGTATTAACATCTTTACTTCTTTACGTCTTATGAAAGAATTCGAGGCATTTAGGCCATATATGATAAATATCAACTAATGTCCGATTATAGTTCTAGTACAACTTCCATATTCCCAGCAATAATTCATATCTATAGGTTACTTTACACGTTGAACCAATTAAATGAGTTGAAATAAGCCTATGAACGTTTTGAACGAATGTATGCATTCAGGAGGACCCCTTAGTGACAGAGAAAGCGATTTAGTCGGCGTGGACTTCCATCTCCATAATCGAAGGGACGTTCAGAGGCGATTTGACTAATGAATGCCGTGGCCTTTCGAGGAAAGCGGTCGATAGGAAAGATTTGCAGACGTGTGGATGTCTACACCCGAGCACTTTCTGGGAGGAACGTGCACTCCCTGGAAATGGCCTTACCCCATCAAGACTTGTTTGTCTCCAAGTGGAATACCAAGTAGAGGTTTTGATTTTCTCGTTCGTTCTCCTCAGTCATGTTGCTGCATGAATTTCTACCGTCTTCTTGAACTTGAAATACTGTTGGCAGCGTTATAAGACGATCTAGAGTACCAGATAACCTTTAGTGGGTTATACCATTATCATAAGATAGAATAGGGATAATATCAGTAAGTATGATTTGAGAATTTTTTCTCAGTTATATTTATACATAAATATTATATCTATCCTCGACTAAGAATCCCGTACACACATATACATCGATATTATATTCTTATATTGATTGCGGTTTGTAATAACAATTCGAGTTATTATGATGGTTATTATCAACAAATTTATGACCTGAGCTTTAGGAATTCCTTGTAATTTCTATCGTTTATATAATATCAGGAGCACTGTATTTCATGAAAATAATTTTATGCATATCATTCTTATGTCATATTCGTGAATCATTCGGATATTTTTTTCCGATATGCACGGTCTGTATATCGATTCTTTTCTTAGCACGAAATATAACTGTTTTGCAATGAATTTTGTACGCCGTGTCCCGATATTAATGCGCTGCCCACAATACTATTTTCTTTTCCGAAATGAAAATAGCTGGATACTTAATGAAGTGAAAATAGTATTCAATTTCATTCGAATCGAGGGCGCAGCTATGACTAGGAAAGCATTCAAAAATTATCGTAGAATATGGTACGCCATGCTAATCGAATATTGCATGGAATTCCCAGAATCAGCGTTGAATTTGTTTTTGCACAACTCTATGAGCAAACTCCAATCTCCGATTGGCTATCCGAAAATTGTCACAAAAATTGTACATTCGACTACGATTGTATTGTTTTTAAAATCGATTTTATTTCATATGTATCATTGCTGTTTATATTGGATTTAAGGATTTTAGCGCTTTTGTACGGGTACATCTACATTTAGAAATATTCACTTATTAGTTTAAAATTTAGAAAGTTTTATTTAAATTACAGCTTGGATAGTTACAACAAATTACAGCTACTTATAGGAGAAAGATAAAAATTATCAATATTAGTATTTTTATCGCCAAATGTTATCTAAAAGTACAAAGTTAGAGTAATTAAATAATTTATGAGGAATTCGTTCTGAGAAATCTTTATGATGTACACTGCGTACTGTGAGGCTTTTGTTATCGAACGGAATGTCTTCGTGTGCCATTAAGGATTCATTTCCATTCTTTTCGAAAGATATTTATGCGTGTGTTCCCGTCTGAAAATATCGACTGAAATTCGTGGAACGATTCAATAAACAGAGAAATGTTTTTCGTAACTTTCCGAGCATCATCAGGGAACGAAAATATATTCAGAATATATATGCACATTTCTGTGAAATTGATGTGGGAAAACAATATTCAAGCCATTAACCATTCACTATAAAGAAGTAATATAGCGCTATGGTTGCGTATCAATAATTCACTGTGATTCTAACGATTTTAATTAGCCCTATCCAAATAAAAATCCTTATTATTAGTCTCAATTGACAATGTTTTCTTTGATCTCAGTGTACAGTGCTATTGAATGTTCTGCTATTTATTGAGGTCTAGTTGAGCATTATCGAGTTGTTTCAGAAGGTTCCAAAAATAGCATTATATACATTAGATACACAATAAATTACTTTTTAAGGATTTTTAATCATAAACACTTGTATTTATTTTTCTTACATATGCGTGGATAATTTTTCTACTGATTATACGATTTTATAGTACTCAACGAGAACTAAAATCGATGTAAATTAAGACAATTAGCCCTTCTTGTATTAAAGGTAATATATCATAATTTATCATAGATATAATTTCTCTATTAACGATGGAATTATAAGTATCCTGCTTTATATAAGGTTAAGGAAACTTAACACCGAATAAACTATATTCTTTAAGGTTAGTTCAGCGTGCGTATGAATGCCGTGTCTACGTAAGCGAAACCTTAGAACGGTTCGTGTGTCATACTCCTTGGCTCTCTCGCAGCGACCTATGCCTTTGTTCCACTGACTTGAAAGCTCCCAGTCAAACGTGCCCCGAATGGCAACTCCGTGCACCTTTTGTCCGTAGCCGCTGCACTTTTGGTCGTGAAATATTTCCGTGTATAGCTCATTCCACGACAAGCTGCTTATCTGCGCGTGAATGTAGTTCGGCAGTATGACGCCTCGGGTTGAGTTATAGCAACGGCCAAACAAATTGTCGTTCGCTCTCTCGTTCACTTTATCGGGATTAGGGACTTTGATGGGGGATTTGGATGGGCTGTTGCTTGCTTTCTTGGATCTGCGGTCGGCGATAGCTTTCACGTTTGCCGAAATAACGATGGGACCATGGACGAAGGGTTAAAGTCTCCGGCTTTGCCCTTCCAAATACCGCCTGATTTGCCGATTTTCCGAAATTTTTTTAGTTGGTCTTCTGTTTTCGGCTACTTCTGAAACAGATGGGACTGCGTAAAGAAAAGGTCGATGTTTTTTTGTAGATTGCGGCGAGCCATTTGTTGTAGAGTTCAGAGACTATTGGAAGGTTAGAATGAGCAATAGGAATGAATTATTGCTTTTACATTTTTCGATATTGAGGATGAATGATTATTGCTATAAGAGTGTATGCATATTGTCGAGAATAAATCTTTGCCATATACACGATTCATATTTTCTCACTATATTTAATGATGTCATTGAGCCTTCATTTAATATGTGAATTTACATCGATTACGATCCGGTATGCCTATTTTGGATCTCTCTTAATATCAGTGCTTAAAATACCCGCACTTAATTTTTGAAATCAAGAGAAACCTTTTTCCGTCAGCATTACCATTAGTCTTTCGTCAATTAGTCATTTAATGTTATATTGCGAATTGAGTGCCCCAGAGTTTCTGAGCATCTCCAAAAATAAAGTAACAATAAAAATTAGAAAAGACTTCAAAAGCTATTGAAGACCATGTTCACTTATAAATAATAATTCAAATATAATGAACTTTTATAAATACGAACCCATCATAGTAGAGAAATATTTACAAAAGGTCTCCAAATCTATGATTAAAAATGGAAGTAATTTGTGAAAGATAATACAATAGGAATTTTGGAGATAAAGAATGGAATTGGAAGAAAAAAATAGAATTGAAAATGTATGAATGTTAAATTACGGAAGAACAAACATTGCCTCCATTTGAGATCCGTAAACTTAAGACACTTGTGAGGGAATTCCTCAAAGAATCATCCAACGAATATGATATCCGATTTCCCGATTCCATATGTTAAAGAGAACATTATTATTCTGCTAGATCTTTAATACTAATACGCAAGCGTGCGATTTCATATCTGAATTTGTTAATCTACAGTAATTATACTGCCTTCATCTGAAGAGATGTAAAGGGAGGGATCAAAGGATATCCATTGGCTAACACCGGGTATTAATAAATGTCATTGCGTTTCCTCGGTCGTAATTTTCTCTCCAATATGGAACCGGAAAGGGATCTTTAAGGGCGATGCATAAAATGTCATTGGCGGGGGATCAGCGCGTAATCGCCGCGGGTCCTTAACGACCCGCCCGCATACAGAGGTTGCGGACTTCCGGGGAAATTCCGCCTGAGCCTCCGGTACCGCCACTGCATGTATATGTCAGTCCTCGCCTAGAAGCCCTTTGTGTCTGCGGTTTACCCCGAGGAACCGCGCTGAGGTTTCTGCCCTGTCGTCTCGTCACCATAATTGCTTTGTTTTGTTAGCCTCGAGCTTCAACTGCGAGATTATTTGTTCATCATAATAATAAATTCCTTGAAAGGCTACCAGTATACTGAGGAAACATGCCTCATTGTCAGATGATGGAGACTTATGAAATTAAATTTCTAATTTTTTCTCGTAGCAATTACTCAAGCCTGTTTTCCTTTTTTCTAATGTTAAGGATGTTATCCTGTGTATATCAATTTAACACAATTTTTTGGTACCCAAAACAATTATATTCAAAAGAGTTCAAGTGTTTCCCATAATCCAATTACTGCTAATCCATCGGGAAAAGTATTATTTTCCATGTATTCTCATCTATAATTAACTGAGTATCATACACAGGAAAAAAATTATTATAATTTTGAACGAAGAAAATTAAAATAATTCTGCAGCATCTCGTACTATCAATAATTTTGAGTGAAATTAAGGCATTTTAAACATTTATGACAGTGAAAGCGCAACATTGTTTTTCACAATGTTTTTCAGAGTCATGCTTCACCTAATGATATACGTAAATCATCAAATTTTGTATCTTTTATGTTAATCATAAAATACGATACGGAACCCTTTTTGGAATTTGAAAAATGGACGAGGAATATTTCCATAGAGAGTAACTCTTTTGTTGGCTGTTTCGGGAACTATTGCAAATGATGTTGTGGGTGGATGGGCGTGGCTCATTAACCCGTAGAACCTCAGGAGGAATAGAGCCGACGAGTGCCAGAAAGTATAAAGAATCGGCAATTTTAAGGACTTCACCCAGCTCTTCATAGAAGAAGGCCATGAGAAGAAGGGCTTCTTTCGGGAGATGGTCCATCCACAGCAGAAAAGACTCGGCTGTTTTTTATGGAAATTGTCTTATTAAACGGGGGCGCTCTCTCAAAAAAAGAAAACCTTATCTTCTTTCCCTCTCTCCCTACTTCGCCATCAAAGACCAAACTCAAAAGCCTCGCTCATTCACTCTTTCGACCAATTTGGTTATCGCCGTAATTTTGAAACTCGTATCCTTGTTGCGAAGGAACATTTTACCCTTCTCGGAATTTATGATCTTCCAAAGGGTGAAGTTTTTAAGCAACAGTATTTCCAGTCACGCGGTTGCGATAGTATTCAAGTTTTACTTCCTCGTGGATGGAGTGGCTCGACCTTGTACGCTATTCAAGGCTTTAAACGAAGGCTAAATTTTTCACGGTTCCAAGTAAATTCATTTTTTAAGTATGATAAAGCTGAGTTCGTTGGTGAAGTTGAACTTAAGTATACCCGTAGTACGAGTTATAAAATATGTACGTCTAATTAGTTATTGGAAATATATTTAATACATAAAATGGGAAAAATTTTGAAAGAGTAAGCTGTAACTACAATGAAATAATTATAATGAAAAAACTTCGTAATTTCCACAGAAAATTTGTTTTAAAAGCGACTGGTTTCGTAATGTCGAATTACACCTCAGCCTGAAGGTATAATTTAACATTATGAAACCGGTCACTAGTTTTTTCCAGCAGCAGCAAATTTCCTGTGTAAATGACGAAGTTTGTATTATACTATGGCTTTCCACGAGGTCACGCCTTGTCCTATTGTTTTCATGATGAAATAAACTTTATTACTCTTCCATATAAATATCTTTTAGCGAAATTTTCTTTATAATAATTATCTTATTGTAATATCCTCAATTATAATATACCTTTCGAATCAAATTTATATTATAATTACGATAGAAGAGTAAAAATCTGCTACTCGTATTCAAAGTAACATTATCGTATTCAATTTAAAGAGTATACTAATTCTTACAGAAGTTATGCTTTTAGTTTAGTTAGTGCAGTTAGTTTATGACCATATACTCATAAAGTTGAATGACTGGATACTGGAGTTTGAATCCCGTTCTATTAAAATTTCAAAGGCCATTTTAACCTTAGATAAGTCTTTGAGAATCGCAAGCAAAATAGCCCATCTAATCCCCCTCTCAAGAAGATGTACAAACGTCAAAATTGATATTTAAAAATCCTCTTAAAATTCAGCTGAATCTCGGAATTAAACACCCGCGAACGTGCTCGGTCGATGCGTCATCGCGGCGCGAGGATACCTCCACAATAGTCCGCTAATTTGTCCCGTGCGTCAGCCGTTCATCTGGAGCGACGTCTCCGTCCGTGTGTGAACCATGGTCGGGAGGATTCACCGCAGAAAAGAGCGGTGGATCGGCGGGTGCGGAATATCAATGGAAGGGAAGAGACCTTGCAGAGACTTGGAGGGAAGGTGTTTGAGTTTATGAGGAAGGAGTGGCGAAGAAGCGAGTTTGCGGGAGAGATAGTTCTTCAAAGAAGACGCGGAGAGGATGAGAATAGATGGGATTAAAGGAGACGAATCGTGCTTAGGGTGGGGGGGGTCTGTATGAAAGAGGGAGACTGTGGGAGTAGTTAGAATTCGGGAGTGGAGTGGGTGAGTGAGGCTGAGGGAGAAGAAGGAAGACTTCCTCCCTCGAGGGAGAGAAACAGCTGTGTAGAATTACTTAGCTCCCGCCTTGTAAATGTGATTTTTTTCCCTCTCACACTAGAAGGGAACATTAGGGCTCTAATTTCTCAACAGCCCGATGACGAATGGAAAGCTTCTTATTACCTTTTCAGTCTTTTTCGGTTTCCCACGGCTGAAGAAGTACTCCGTCTTTTGCCAATTTTTATCGGCGCCATTAAAAAGGAGGCTATGTATTTTTTTTATTCTTCCGCTTTTTTCCAGTAATTAGCCTTCCCAATAGCGTCCTTCCTTTCTTTTATTCAAGAAGGAAAAAATCGCCTATGAATCGGAGATTTATTCGCGATGAATCTATCGTTCCGCGAAATGAAGAAGTACGTAATGATCTCTCGCGATCATTCGCTATAGAAGAGAGGGCTTATCAAATCCGCGCTTATCCGAATCGCACTGAATGGGAAATCCTCATTACTGACAACGAATGCCCTATCCCTCCCTCTCTCTCTATAAAGAACGTTTCGCAAGAGTTCATTAAAGTCGTGCGAGTGATGATTGATGAGCGGAATAACCAATATCCCGCAGGAGGAGTAAATCACGGATTGGAAAGACTGCTATCGCCAATGCCCCGATACGATTCTGACCTTTTCAGTAGTAGCACTTGCTTATCGGCGATGGGTGCAGCAGCTATTTCGATCACGCGGTTCTTTCCGCCGATCCATAAAGCATTCCGACGCGCCACCGGTCTTTTTAATTCGGCATCCGTTCCCCGCGGATCAATCACGGGAAATTATGACCGGTACAGAGTCCCAATCAAGCAATTCCGTCAGCTTTCGTTGGCCCAATGTGCGTGATACGATTTGTTTCCGTGCCATTTCGTTCAGACGCCCAAATCGCCTCGCGGATTCACTGATTAGCCGTGCATTGTGCGGAATCGGTGGGACTATAGGATGAGTCTAATGCTTCCCTTAATATGGTTCATTCATCTTCTATTTCTCTCTAATACCTTTATTTTTTTAGATACCATTCATGAATTTTCAAGAAGCCTTATGTAACAGATATTACGACCTTTCATAGAAATGTTTTCCTCCGAAATTTAAGGAGAAAAATGCCTCCGTGTTATATCATGAACTTTAACAACAATACGTAACAATTTTTTTGTGAAATATTTATTTATTATTTATAAAAAACATGAAGAAGCGTTATCAATATTAAAGTTACTTCCGCATGTTTTTCCTGTTGTAGTTTCTTCTTTTTGTTAGCTCATAGGTATTGATGAATTCAGCCAAAAATAAAGTTTGGTAAATAAATTTAATAAAAGGAAAATTTGATGGATATCATATCACTAGAAATAATTCGGCAGTAGACTGTTGTTATGAAAACCTTGAATTTTACCTTCCTATTCATTTCATTTTTAAAAATTTTACATTTATAATCAGTCGATGAATCGGTCTCTTTATAAAACTCCATGTTGCTAAGGATAATAAAAAATTCCTCTTTGTTTCACTAGAAAACGTTCTTAGTGGAAAGAAAACGAAGTTTTTATTTTCCTTGCCAATCTTATATTTGTTAATATGTTTGAACCATTTAAATATAAAGGCACCTTCCTTATCTATATAAAATAACACTATGAAGCTTGGATATGTGATCAAACAACTCACTTAAGTAAACATTGAATCGAACATTCGCATCCATATCAGATGAGCCATCTCATACTTTCGACCTCATCTGAGGTAAACGATCTACGCTGTCAGATCGGTTGCGTGTAAACCGTTGTAGCGATGAAACGATGCGCTTTCGGTTCGTTATCGGAAGTGCGGATTATAGCAGCGAAATTATAATCCCTCTCCCATTCGGAGAAACAATAAATCGTCATAAATTATGAACAACGGAGTCCACCATCCCGCGTTATATACACCTCTCCTCATTCACCATAAACACATCCCATTCGGGATCGTCACACATCGGTAGCCGCGAGATAATTCCTTCACAATCGAAAGCTGCTTCATGTTTATTTCACGCTCGCGAGGGAAATCTTTTTCTCTTCCTTGTTTCAGAAAAGATGACACAGAGATTCCAATCGTCGTCGTCTGTTTATAAATATGGGATATGTATTATAATTAACGAAGACGTTTCATGAACGATTGAATGTTAAATTCGGGGATGCGCGATTTCCTTTCAATCGATTCTGATGAATCTTTCAAACATTCCGATCCAATCTCTTATTCGTTTCTCCATTGCGGAAAGAAATTACGCTCGGAGAGTTTTTTCTCCTCCCCCGCGAGTGCAAAGCCCTATCTCTCCATCTCGTCACTTATCAAGCCGTTCCTATACATATTCTCGGAAACTGTTTTTTAGAGATTCCCGCTTTGAAGGAAATCGAGTTCGTGGTGTTCTTTTAGCATATTTTTGCGTTCTGCGAATGCAGATTTGGGGGCCGTGAGATGTTGGGAAAGCAGGAGCGGACGCAATTTTGCTGAAGAAGGCGGATTTCTTACAGTTCGTTCATACTGAAATTCAAACGGACCTTTCTTCAAAGTGGGGTAGAATCTTTGGAATCGTTTACAGTTTGGACGTTTTAGTGTGTTTGAACCAGGACTCGTTTCACTATTAAGTATAATTTACTGTTAATGGTTAATGTTATTTAGATTTGAATTCGAGATGCGTTCAGGGAGATTTTCTAAATTTTTATTTTGAAGCTCCAGATGTCTTGAAAAACATTTTCCGTGTATTCAAATCTTAAGGGAATTATTTCTGCAAGTATGGAAAGATTTCTGCTATAGATTCAAGTTTCATATTTATTCGATGTCCAAGGTTTTTACCTTTTAGCTGTTTTTTTGCTAAATTATATAACATCTAGGGATCATTTCTGTTACATGGATTTTCATAGAGTTACAGAAATAAAATTGTACCGAAATAAAAATTTCTGAAAAATGAATTGCATTTTACAGATGCTGAGGACATACCCAAGAAGTTAATTGTTTTGCATGACATATTCAATTAAAGGGTTATGCATTTAAAATATTCGAGTTAAACAATTTGGGTTTATTATGAAAATTAGATTCAACGTGCTTTTTTGTGAAGTAAAATGTGTTTAAGTTTACCCTTTGATATTTCTTTTATTTGATTTCAAGGTTTTTTGATTGATAAAGTATTTCTCTAGGCTATTTTAGAGTTTACAAAATGTCATTTAAGTACATCTCGAATTACACGTATCTGTAGTTATAACTTAATTCATCTAAACCGCTACCTCCTACTTTTAGGACTGTTTGGAAGTGAGAAAGTCTGGAAGATTTTTATGAAAAGAAAAAAATTGATATAAAAACTTGAAACTTTATTGAAAATAACCTGTTATTTAATATTTTAGATAATTTTAATTTCGTATTTTTACAGTGGAATATTTTCATGATTTCAACCTTAAGAACCATTTCATGAGACGTTACTATCAGTCCCTTAATATGTTTTCTGCTTACTTTAGCCAAGAAAAATGAAGGGAAAAGAGCAATAAATTTTCCGTCATTTGCAAATTTCTTTCATGTCTTACTCAATTTTGTGAATTTAATTACTTAAGATGCTATAAACTCCAACTCTTAGTACGAAAGAAAAACATTTATTCGACAAAATTAAAGATAAAAAAATTTCGGAGTGTATTTACTCTTCTTTTGAAGATACCGATAACGTGAAATTACGAAGTTGGCTAGAAATTTCTATTAGAAATAAAGGAACAGAAAGAAATTAATTCTTTTTGCTCAGAACTGGAACGAGAGTGCCATTCACCGTTTAACCTTTGCTAGTAATTACAGTGCACACCGGAACTTCTCGAGCGTTGCGTTCCTGACTGGAAAGGGATAAAAGGACGTTGACCTGATGACGAACGATCTTCTCTTTCTCTTTTTGAGATTCAGTAGAGGCACCACCTTTCGTATTGAATAGTTCTCGTAATTATCAAAAGAAATCGATAACAATTAAAATTGACGTGTTGTAAATACAATATTCAGCGTAATCTTTACGATTCGGTAAATTGCTAATAATTAAAATTCCTTGGTCGATGAAAACATATCCTCAAAAATGTCCGAATTAGCTATGATACGTTAATGTGATGAAAATTCTGCCATTTTAAAGTCTCGCAGGGTTATCTTATTTGAATATTTTTGACGCCTAGAGAACTTTAAATAATTTAAGTAAGATATTCGCTGACGTGGAAATTAAATAAATTCCAATGCTTCATTGGCATACTTCATTTTGCTGGTCTTTAAAACAAAACAGTAAATAGAATTTCGAGTTATTTTCTGGAAATTTATTCTATGGGAACACAAAAAAGTTAATTCGATAATTTACCTGGAATTGAATATCTTATTCTAACTTACTTTGGTTTGGGGCTATAGAATTAATAATACTCATTGTAAATCAATCGTAAATTTTTAAGTTAATGGTATTTATATTGTTTTGCACGAAGAAATTTAGAATTTTATCTCAGTTGACCTATAAAAGAAAAAGCATAAGTACGTAAGGAAACTATTCGAAGTGATTCGAGTAGACAATGGAAATGAAGTTGTGAAATGGCCTTAAAATAGAAAATTGAGTATGCTTCGCGAAAATATCTAGTACCCATTGTCACTTCTTCATCGCGACGTAATTTAATATAGATTGCGAAGTGCTGCGAGCATTAGATTATCGCTGATTTAATCAGCTCTTCATCCTTTTGATTACTCTCCTTTGGGAGACCGGAATTCTAATTTTCCGACCTTGCATTCTGTCACACGAAGTTGATTTGCTTTATTCTTCTAAGATTTTGATAGCACGAACTATGTTTTGATCATATGAATAAGCTTCAGTTCTAATTAATTTACCTAAAATTAGATCAAGTAAACTATTCCAACAATACAGATCTTCATTTTCTGTGGTAGCTTTAATTAAATCAAAAACTCATATCCAATTTCAAATGAATTTAGCGGAATAGAATTTTCATGCATTATCCTTTTATTTCCATTATAAAATTCAGTTTTCATTCTTATATAAATGGTATATATATATATATATATATATATATATATATATATATATATATATATATATATATATATATATATATATATATATATATATATATATATATATATACTATATAATGTTTTTATAATTAATGGTTATATATTGAAGAATACAAGCTTTGATCGCAATTTACAGCTATTTAATTATAATTCAGAAGTGTTTTGCACATACTTTCTCTTTAATTTTATTATGATAAGTTTATTTATTAAAAGTTTGAGGTTAATTACATTTAGAAGAATTAGTACAATTCAAATTGATACTGGAATTTCACCTGAATAATTAATCTTTCGTAATTCAAAATTCTCTTGAATTTGCATTCACTCTTCAAGAAATGCGTAGAGAATATATTTATCATTTTCTCAAGTAATATACATTTAAGATACAAATGTGGGCCAAAGTATAAATACATTTAACCACAAAATTTATCTAGTGAATATGCGATTACGCGTTCAATTAATTGCGTTGAATTGGTTCAAAATAAGCATCCTCTATTGCCTCGACACATTGCGTTCATTGTATGCCATTGCAAAATCCGTACTGGAACACGAGGTAGGCTGAGCTTCTGCATTGCGGATTAAGCGATCTTCTTCTTACCTTCAACCGCAAACATGACGTTTTGTGTAACAGAATGCAACAATTCTTCACGCTCGTGCGTGCTCGCGCATTGAGGTCGACCATTCCTTAGCAGAGTTACAAGCGCATCATCCCATTCCCATACGACACTGAGCCCTGCATCAAGCTGTACTCTTGTGGACATTTAATTGAGCAAATATCTCAGACAAAGGGTTCCTTAGGAAATAGGACACGAGATTCATTCCGCGTGCTGAACTTCGCTCACTCTCCGTTTAACCTCTACATACCTCAAAACCAAAGAGTATTTGTAATCTCTCGTTGTTTTATGGCCAACTGAGTATTATTCACCGAAAATTGCGTCTATTTTTCAAAAATTTCACATTTTCCTCTTCTCGTGGACCTGGAATGCCCGATGACTAATATCGTCTCCTTTTTGTTAGTTTTTGGCCAAAGCGCATGTACTTAATTTTTAATTTTGCGTATATCAGTATTTGTGCAAATAGTCGAGGATAATATAAAGACAAATCATCAAATTAAAATTCATGAGATTCTAAAATGATGTCAAAGATCATTTTGGTACTATAAAAATTATGAATGAATTCTTATTTAAGTAAGATAATGTCATGAATGCTCATCTACCCCTTAATAAGTAGAGGATGAGGTAATATAACAGAGATAGTTTGCTAGTGTAATTTATTTTATATTCTGTTCTTAAAATTGAATTTTAATGCAATTAAATTATGGAAAGATACTGTAAGAAAAATAGGAAGTAAATTACAAATAAATTAATTTTAGGATTTTTATTTTATGAACGATATGCGAGAACAATCGGTCATATAAGTAGAAAGACGGTGCAAGGCACCCCGTGCCACATGTAAATATGCTGTTTGGAAAATTAAATGCATGGATGTATAAATGTCCTAAGCTCACAAAGATCTCTGGTCAGAGCAAGAATTGAAAAGCCTATCAACATATTACCGATATTTACAACTTTAATCAATTATGTAAATAATTCTACGAAAAAAACTCTCAATTAATTTGAGTTTACTCTTTATGATAGAATTAATAGTTCTCGTCTTTTCTCAATTTCTTGATGCTATTCTGGGAATTAATCAGCACGTTCTCTCAAATAAGTGGTTACTCATATATTTGCAAACCCTTTCTTAAAAGTCTTCATCTAATTATTCACATATTTTGATAACAAAATTTTGGGATGGGATGTATAAATGGATATTGAGGAACTATATTTCCCCCGTGCGATTGATTTATTACCTTTCATTTTCATTCGTTAGGTGAATTATTTTCCGAATATAAATGCATGTTGATATTTGCCTTAATTTAATCTATTAGAAATCACATTTATTGTCGAAAAGGATCCAGAAGTGGTAAATAATAAACTTTCCTACTATTTCTCGCTGTTTTTTAAGAAATAAAGGTCCCTGAATTCAAATTTGCTCTTATTGAAAATCACTTTTCGTGTCGGTCAAATTCCGCTGTCCAGACTGCTTAAATATGTTCCCCTGTTCTGGCGGAACATCACCTGCTGTCGAACCCACGTCATTCCCCATGCCTTCATGCCAAGTGCGACTAACACGGGCCTCGTTAAATATACACTTTAGAATGTTTCCAGAGTAAACAGTTCACTAGTTGAGCTCACAGCTGCCTAACTACCACGACAATTCTACTGCGCGATATGATCGTCCTTCACAACGCGTGAATTTTCTTGGCATACCGCTGTGCCTCAACTAATTATATCCTTGAAACTTATCGCAGATTATTGCTATTCCGTTATCTGCAATGTGCTCATCTGAAAACTATTTGCTGTGTAAAGTAAAATTGCATCAAATTTTATTGAGGCATAACTTTTTTTGGCAAGCGTATAAACAATCATGAGTTAAATCATAACTGTAAACATTCATTAAACAGTGTAAATTTAAAGGTAAAACCTACTTTATAGAATTTTTATACTTTGGCACATGCAAGAAATATAAACTCTTAATAAATTTAACTTTATAATACGAAAATTATGTTCAATTACCAGTAGAATATCCTCATCCTGAAGTAAATTTTTCATTGTAAGACTAAGAGATTAATTTATGTATTTATATTTATATATTTACATTGTAAGACTAAGAGATTAATTATTGTATAATGTATTTTGTTAAATGTGTATTGTATAATGTATATTGTATGGAGTATATTGTGTAATGTATATTGTATAGTGTATATTGTATAATGTATATTGTATAGTGTATATTGTATAATGTAACTAGAAATTGCCTGCGGTAGGTTTTTTTGGAGGGGTTTTCCTCCCGTCTTCGGGCGAATGCCAGGCAATACCTTGTAATATATCCCCCTACACCACCGCTGCCACCTGGTCGAATGATCAAATTGCAGTGTTCACAATATTAAATTAAATTAAATTATTATTATCTTCGATATTTGAGAGCACGTATTCAAACAGAATTGTTTTATTTTCATATACATTCTGATCTTTCGTAAATTTTCGAAATTTATTCACATTTCAAGTCATTTTTTTTCCATTATCAATTTCCTTATCCTTACTTATTCCTTTATCCTTTATCCTTACTTATTTTCCTTGAGAAGCAAGTTAAACCTTATGCTGTTTTATCATCGTGACAAATAGAATCAAATTCATTTCTTTCGAACCACCGATTTCGATCCAACACTAATTCAATTTTGGGTGAAGGTCGATAGTTTTTAATTCTAACCTTACGATGAATTTTCATACTGCCTGATTGGGCCAAGAAGTTAAATACTTAGCATCTCTTCTATTTCTATCATTCTGTTACTATCAGATTTCATCATTACTGAAGAGTACAACCGTAGCCACGGTAACTCAATATACCATTATATGCTGCTGTCAATCACGTAATTTTGTAATTGTATTTAGAGAGATTCGGTTGCTAAAGGACTTAGAGAACATTAGAGACGGAGTCAGCGATGTGTCGAAAGGGACTATTGTTTGACGCTGACTCGCTATTATCGACGGGGATTAAACCTCCCCCACGATCAACACACCGTAACCAGAATCTACAGTTACGCGCGGTCGGGCCATCCCTTCTCTTGCTCATCCGAGTGACTTCTAATCCTACGAGTACACAAATGATCCAACACTCTTCTTAACCCTCAACCATTTTTATACGAAATCAATCCTATAATCGAAGAGAAGACGAGACCGCATCGCACTGCGTCTTACGCCAGCCCCTCCCAGACCCCTCGCTCGATATCAGTTTGTATTCCGCAAGTGAAAATCTCTTCTTCGCCAAACCGCCTTCTGCATTCCGTATTTTTTCAATCTACACTCCGCTAGGCGGCTTCCAGCAGCAGTCCCGACAACCCTTCGTCGCGATCCTTGGTAAACACCGGAACTGTGCTGAGGTGGGAAGGGCAGAGTTTAAGCGGAGGGGTGGAGGAGGTCAGAGCTATTGATTCACGGAGGAGTGACAGTGTGTGTGGAGGGTTTGGGAGCTGAGTGCTACGGAAATGGCTTGTGGGCAGGAGGAGGTATTGGTGTTGGTGAAAGGATCTATCTGATGGAACGAAAGGGCGGATTGGAGTCTCAGAGAAACCGGCGTCAAGAGTTGGAATGACATTGACTCTCCCACATCATCTCGTGGGCGCGGGAAATATAAACCTTTTTTCGACCTCCGTTTTGTCTTTCTCTCTCTGCAGGCGAATCAGTGAGCGCGTTAAAGGTTCGTTTCGCGTTTTTTTTCGTCGCGCTTTTGTTTCCACGAAACAAATGGAGGATTTTTTTGCGGAAGTCTTCGGAAAAGAATGTTTGGACAAGATAGTGATGGTTCGCGCATTTTTATCGGTTTTTCTCGAAGGAGAAGTTTTCACCGGAAAAACATCGTTTCGCCTCGGTGCCGGGTTTGAAGATTTTTTTCCTCCGAGAAGGGAAACAGTCACTGGTTGTGTTTTGCGAGAAGTTAACGGAGAAATATTCCTCTCCGAGTGAATTCTTACGTGGAGAGTACTGCTCAAAATTTGCAAATTTGTTATCTGCAGAAGCGAACGGTAAAAACTTGAGAAATGGAAGTTTTGGAGTACTTAGTCTTTTCTGTCTTGGGTAAATCTTTCTATTATAAAAGGGACTTCAAAATTGTCTACCACTTCCTTAGAATACTTGAAGATTAAAAATAATTTCAGTAAAAATATTTTTAAAATCATTTCTAATTTTACGTAAATCTTGAAGTTATATGTTGAAAATAATTAAAAAATAACACATGACCGAATTTGTGTAATCTAAACATTTTTAAAATAAAAACATACCTCTTTTGTAAATTTTAAGTTATTAAGACGTACGATTGTTAGTCACCAAAACAAGTATTACGAATAAATAACAGTGATTCTCGAATTAATCTAATATATATCTTTTTAGTGGTGCAGTTGAATCGTAGTGGAAGGAAATTAATCATTATCTACTTCAAGAAAGGTTATCAGAGTTGGCAGTTTCCCAGCTCGCTTGAACACCTCAATCCATTAATTCCCCCGATGTTTTATATTAAGAAAATATCCAAGGCGTACTAATGTGAGGTATTTATTATTTCTGTCTGAGAAACTTTACGTCGGGTTAAGGTATATTTCAATTTAACGAGGATTTTTTGTAAGAAACTAATTATAGCCTGAAAGTCAATTAAGATGCATGGATGGTGAATTGAGAATAAAAAAGAAAGGGTTAAGGGATTCCTATCTAGAAAGAAACATAGGGGATTATTTATTATAAAACTATAACGTATAAAAACTTTAACGTTTTAAAGCTTTAACGTTTGATTGGATATAAAAAATTTTATTTCATTGTACTAAGAACTTTATACTGCATATCGTTGTTCATTGAAAAATAGCAACCAAGGAATTGAAGTTTATCCATTGTTGCTATTAGCAATTTTGTTAATAGTTATCGAAGAATAACTCCATATATATGGAACTCAAACAAGCAATTTCTACGGGAACACGCAAAAAAATAATATTCGCATAGAAAGCGCTCTCTATATCGTAGGATCTTGCGCTATTTATGCATGCTTAATGAACTCGGGTTCTAGCTTATCTGTTGGTGCAGTTACGTAGATAACAAGAAGCGAGCAATCGTTATTACAAGCCTAGCAAGTAAAGTACGCAAAAATAGACTGTTTTGGAGCGCTATCGAGAAAAATGAGATTTTTCGAATCCTTTTGATTCATGTCTTTAAAATCGAATAGTTTTTTTATAGATTCTAAAGATATCTAAGGTAATCCATAATAGAGTTATTCTTTCCTAAATTGTATGTCATTCCCACAATCTAGTTTTATCTCTATTCACATATCTAAATTTATGGACTTTTATCCTTTCACTATTTTATCGAATTCAACTAAATTAGACGTAAATGGATTAAGAACGATGAAGTACGGCTATTGCGTGATTTCACATCACAATTTTCTTTCAACTTAATAAAAAATACATTCGTGGACTGACTTCGAAGCTGTATTATGCGCACTAGATAAAATGCTTATCTTACTTTACACAGTCGTACTAAACTTAACATGTAAGAATGATTGATGCATACAGGATTTGCTTATCTATTTCTTCATTTACTACTGAATCGCTGTTCATTTCAAACCGCAATGTCCGTTATTATTTGGACAAAGATTCAAATTTCTTTTGCAAAAATGATTACCTTATTCAGACAATATTGCCTGGTCTTAATTTTTTTGGAATGAAGAAAGTAATACTTGGTCTCTAAGACCACTTTTAAAAATGCCATTTGTTACAACTAAAAATATACGTTTGTCATAAAATTAAATTTTTAACTAAAACTATTTTTACTTTGAATAAAATAGATATCTGACTCGAAAATGATTCATTACAGGTAAATCTTGCCCATGTAAAAATTAAGAATCAATATATTTAAAGATATTATAATAATTGTTTCAATAATAATGCTTATAAAAGTATCTATTTCTCTTCTTTAGATATAAATTTCTTCAAATATAATGCTAAAATTTTTATTTAGCATTAAAGTATAAATCAAATCTAAATATAATCAAATATAATAATTTTATTTCATTAAACTCCAATTGTTCAAACGATAACTGATAGAAATTCATAGAATAAATTAAAAGTATAACACGAAATATAAAATTGAAATATCATATGTTAGATAGAATCCAAGTTAGGTAACATTATGATCCTTATTTGTGACGAAACAAGGAAATTACCTTCAGTATTTCTAGTAACAATTATCATCCAATCACTAAGCTCAAGATCTATGCATTTCTGCCGAAAAATAGAATTCTATTTAGCAATAAATACCACCATCATTTAGCAGTATACTAATCTATTTCTCGTTATAGAGAAGGAGTCGAATTAAAGACCACTTTCAGCCGACGAGAATTAATTCTCGCTCTGGAAAAGGCAACAACAAAAAATTGGCACCGCCTCGAGCGCCTTAAAAAAAGCCCTTCCCTAAAATAGCTTCGGAGGCGTGCATCGTAAGATAATAGATACCGCACATCTAGCAGTCGTCCGCATTTAAACTTCATTTGGGGATATCTCGAACGCGATAAACGGCCGGGATCTCTTGTATTTGCGCATAATGGCACTCTGAGGGAGTATGCATTCTGCGGATGATATATGGAATAGGTGCGACCCGTTCCTCTTCCGAGACTGGAGATGTCGAAAGTGAACTCCAACCGAAATGAACCTATTAGGGGCCCGCGAAGATTAACCCAGCAGCACTCGCTTCTGGAACTCCCTCCATTTTCCACTAACCCACATCCTTCCCCTTTTCCTATTTCCTCCATCCCTTTCTGGACCACTTTTCGCATCATCCCACCTCCCTCTTTATCCCACAGCTTCTCCTTTTATATAACCATCCCTTTCGCTCTACATTTTCTTTCACTTCTCAGCCCAAAGAGACCTTTCCCCTTTCTCCTTATCTCCAGCCCGACATCTTAATTCCCTTCTCCCTTTTAGTCTAGTCTGCCCCTTTTTTTTCCCCAAAGCAAACTCTTTTTTTTTTCTCCATATCTCTCTGTTCCCCTTGCGAAGCACTTCACGTGTTCTAGAGATGCTCCCGCTATCACGCACTCGTGGTATTACCCCTTGTTGTCCCATTATGGATTCCTTATCCGGATGAGATGGGCGGTGAGCATACGAGCAGTTCCGAGGGATTACGATCATTCAATTAAGTTTTGAGGTGCCCACTACGAGAATTAATAGCGCGTGTTCTTTGCTGAAGGGGAGAATTCTCTCTCTACCTTTTTTTTGGATTCCAATCAGGTGGGGGATTCACTCCTTTTTTATTCACCTCGGCTCCCCCCCTTGAAAGATTAAATGGTACGATCCCCTGCAATATGGTAGTCATCAGCGTAAAGCTCGAGTACGTTAGCACTTGGTAATTAGAATCCAAATTCGCTCCCGATGACTTGCGTGCGAAATGCGTGTTCTGTTTGGTGTATCCGGGGAGATCCAGGAAACTTCCAGAGGGCCTCTTCCTTATGTAAACTACTGTTTACGTAACGATAAGACTTCCCTCAATGGCCGAGCCTTAACGAGCGTTAACTCGAACGAAACGTGCAAACACGGCGATTAAGTCCGGGAGACTGCTTTAAAGAGACGTTTGAGGATAGTTTAAGAGGAACCGAGGTTCGCTTAATTAACAAGGGTTTTGAGAGTTGTTAGGGCTGTTTCTATAGAGGTTAATGGTCTGATTTGTTTTACATTATTTTATTTGGTATTAGCTGAGTTTTAAAGAAAATTATTGAACAATTCGTAAATTATGTAACTTAGAAAATATCGATAAAATCAGTTTTATCATTTAATTAATTAAATAACGCAGTAAGTACTTTTCTAGATCTGTTTACATTAAATTAGCTTGAATTTTTTTAAAGATTTTTCTTACGGTGGAATATTTTATAAGGTAATGTAAAAAGAGTTAAATTGTATAGGAGTTAATGATAATATAAAAATAATAAATAAATTTTTTTTATATGTCTATCGTTGTTATTTTCTGAATTTTAAGAATATGGATTTCTAATAGAAGACTTCTCCTATTTATATATGTTTATTATAGTTGAAATTTGTAGAAAATCGAGCGTATATACTATACAATGAATGTTGTTATTTTATTATTAATTAGTTTTTAATATATTACGAAGGAGTGATGGATGATTACTCTTATCCAAATTAAGACCTCTTAATCCCAATTAAGTTAGTCATTTACTGGTAGATGGATTTACTGATTTTATTACTTTGTATCGAATTTTTCAATTCAACTTTCATTTCTTTAAATTAATTACTCTGATAATCATATTGAACTCTCCTACATGCTAATATTCTAATTGCTTTACCTTCTACCTAAATTCGGCCTTTAGTTCATTTTTTCATCCTGGAGTCCGGTATTTATGTTTAAGAGTTTAAGATTTATTATTTAGAGTTCTTATACCTAAAATACTGTTATAAATATTTAAATTCAAGTAAACTATTTGGGTATAAGACATCTAAAACAACATATGCTAATAAATTAATTAGTTTTTATGGCAGTTTACATTTGATGAGATGATTAGCTATCAATATCAAATGAGACAATCTTAATGGAGATGCAGCTGTTATACTGCTAGAAGAAATTTCTATGATAAATAGCAACCATATCCATAGAGTTTAAGAATTATATGTACTTATTTTGCGAGGATAAAGTCTGTCAAATCTTTTAAAGCATTTCGCATACAAATAATTTTCGAAAAATTCTGGAGTGTTTCATAAAAAGTTAACAGCAAATAGTTGATATTCTCCTGATTAATAACAACAATACACTAGAAGAACAGAACGTTTTTCAATGGTTAACCGTAGTTAAGTAGATGATGTTTTTAAGCAGCAATTTTTAAACAGCTTCTTTCTCCTTCGACGTATCCCATTCCCCGTTGATATTTAACTTTAATCCTGAACTACACAGCTTTGGATCCCCACGGATATCTCAGCAAACATACAAGTATATGCATACATATTACTTGAGAGAATTACAGAGAAAAACGTTTTTAGCCTCTTTAGCCGTGAAATTAAACGGGAACCATACTCGTCAAATATAAAACTGAATCGTTGTTACATCTCTGCTACACATTAAACCGCAGAGTTCGTTTTAAACCGGATCCGTTTAAAAAAACTTCTCCGTGCGAACGACACGCAGGGAGAGTGCGTACGCAGAAATGTAGGAGGGGTAGAGTAAAGCGAGGATATCCGTTAAGGGAAAAGAAAGGATAAACGCTGAGCTCTAAATGTCAAGGACCGCACAATGTGGTGGCAAAATCGCTTTTCCATCACTCAAAAGAGGCGGCGACGCCAGCCCCAAAATCTTTTTCGAACCGGATCGAGGTTTGAGTGTCCCGGAAGGGGAGTTTTGGGCGGCCCCTAAGACACGCCAAGTTTTTGGGGTCTACAAGAATCTCGCAACCCTTACGACCCACAACTTTCCCCTCTTTTCGATTAACTACTTAGTAATGGGAATGGGTAAAGAGTATATCGCTCGAGGGCACCTAAGTTAACCCACGGAATAGCACCAACTTACGTATGTATTAGCGCTGGGCTTATTCCACGTCAATGTATTTGCCGTCTACTCGAAGAAGATCACAGTTATCGTTTGGTTGAACGTGGAGTTTTTCTATCAGCGTTTTCTATCGAAATAACGTGTAGAGCATCAAGTATTTGAGATGTTACTTCGTTTAACTCTTTCCAGGATAGAAATATATTTTATACTTTAGCGTATAATTTCCCCTAAATATTTGGAATGAATTTAATATTATTTTGGATCATTTACGTTTATACATGTTTATAATCATTAATATTTACTAATATGTTAATGAATTATTTATTGATAGGAAATATTTAAGTAAATCAGATTGGATTCTATAGATTTAAGAAAATTAGGCGTCTTAGTATTCAATCAGTGTGATTTAAATTCGACACGCTGAACTTCATCTTAAAAAATGACTTTTATTACAGTAATAGTTGAGAAAAATATGATTTAGTGAGAAGGAAA
The DNA here is from genome assembly GCA_020796165.1 of Pantala flavescens. NCBI lineage: Eukaryota > Metazoa > Arthropoda > Insecta > Odonata > Libellulidae > Pantala > Pantala flavescens. Next base: position 12,251,848 of record CM036879.1, on the reverse strand, counting down.
ATAATTAAAATATTTCGAGTACGAATTTGGAATATATACTTACTTCTAAAAACACGCTAACCCCTGAAAACAGGTGGAACATCGTTCTAAGTGAAACGTTGAATTTCGGTGCATAATTAAATACTCATACTAAAAATTCTGTACTCTCTGGAATTTTTAAAGTGACACGGAGCATTACGTAAAATGAGGTTTAACATGCTTCGCATGGCACAATTTCATTATAACGCATATATATAAGAGAAATTATATTATTTTTCAAACTTAACTCGCTAGCCCATGATATTAAATAATTATCGTCCAAAATTATATTAAGAGAAAGATTATTTCATTACCTTTTTGTTGGAGGATTTCATAGGCCTTAGGACTACTTCTTGCTTAAATACTTGTTGTACCATATTATTTTCACCTAAATAATTTGACGTTTAAGTTTTACATCTGCATGTATACCATGATTTATATCGTACAAATATAAAAGTATCGAATTTGATAGAACATAAAGAAATAGATTATTTATATTTTCATCTCAATTCTTTCTTCGCCCCTTCGTAGAATATACTAAACTACGAGATCATAGATAACATTTTCATTCTACAAAACAACACCATGTCATGCTTCTCTACCTTTCTCCTTCCGGTAGAGCAACGCGAAAACATTGGCATATGCCGACTGGAATTTGAAGGCAGAGTACGGCTGGATGTCAGGGAACGAAATTTTTTATGGGCTTCAAAATCACTTTTTTACACCGAATCCATGTCTGTCTCTTTCAAAAATGTACATCTTGTAAAACTGCATTATATACATACCATTTCCTCTAGAGAATAAAGAGTATATATTTCATACCAACAATTGTGCCATTTACTTTGGACTATCTTATCACATTATTAATTAAAATTTATGCTTCAATTGAAATTATTTGCAAAAGTTGGAATAATTTAACTTCTGGTTTCTTCAACATAATCAGATATTGTTACTATTTAGTATGAAGCTTAACATACGAGTATATATGCTATATTATTTAGTTTTCAATTTTAAAATTACCTTAAGGTTTTCATCTCTAATTTTTACACCCTAACGATGGAGCTTTATTTTTATTTTCGAAACCCATTGTACTATCAAACTGGTATTTTAATTAACTCGTCCGGCTATCATTGGTACCGCATATTACCTACTGTATGATATAAAGTGTGACTAAAAGAACATAATTCGAACAAGAATGCGTCTAAATATGATTACAGAGATGATAGGATCTTTTGCAATTAAAAATACATTCTCTAGTGCACTAAAAAAGACACCTGAATACTTTTTAATAACAGTTTGTTTAAAAAATAAACATGCAATTATTTCCACCATATATAATAGATTGAACTTAAAATATCACATGAAAGACTAAAAGGATGTTTCATACAGTACAGTAATGTTACTTTATTTAGATGAACTTTTGTAAGAATCGAGAAAGTACGTTTCACAGTTGAGTGACTCCATATTAGTCGAACTGCTACGCGCACAGAGAAAAAACTCTTCCGGGATAATTTTTTTCCGAATTATGTAGAATCAAACATTTCCGCTCTCACGTCTGTGCAAAAACGGAGTGAAACATTAAGCTTTGCTAGTTTCTAGTTTCCCATGAAGAGAATCAGCCTTGTGGAATATGAACAGAAGTCGAATCACCAGAGCATACTCGCCTCCGCAAAAACAAAGGAACGCCGTACTGTTTAGCGTGACTACTAGCGCATTGATCGGAAGAATAATCATTTTTTATCGGTGCCTTTGATATCGGAATATTGGTTAACTTTGGAATTCCAACGGGAATTATTTCATATTTTCTCCATTTACTAAACCCATCATTTTAAAAGGTAACGGCACCGATACGTACAAATTTATCCATCCTATAAAATTTCATACGTAAAATATTAACGTTCGAGTCTATGGCACTAATTTTAGACCCTTTGGCTAAAGGGGATTCCTCCAGTCGAACCCTCCTCAAGTTGTGCTCGCGAGGGACGGTGTAATAGCAATATGGATCGTATTAAATGGGAAGTATGCGGCTCCATGTTGAACAGCCAATAGCCAATTGAATGGCCTTACTTTGACGGTATCCCAATTTAGTCTTCTGTCTTGCACATGTGTTCTCCTGTCATACCCACGCTAAACATACGCTTCTCCTACACGCGCACGTGTACGGCACAGCTTGTTACGTCTTATGATTGAGGTAGAAGAACTTCTGAGTAGGTTTAGCGAGTGATATGTGGGATAAAATTATTCAGAGAAAAAAATTGCACTTGAATTTAAGAATAAAAATCATCGCAGAAAGAATTGTAAATAAAAGAAATTTATCAATGAATTTATCACTTAAATAAACAAATTAATCTCAACATTTTCCTAATATACTATTTATTATTTTCCGTTTCATCATAAATTATCTCTTTAAATTACTAGGCATTTTATTTATTTCAATAAAAGGAATAGAAATCCGTAGATGAATAGGTCCACTATGCTTGAGTTATATAAAACCACTTTTAAGGAGGGCAATGAAGGTATCCCAAAGCGTACGATGAATCGCGATATTTCCTTTCACATTCAGGATAAAGATACCTAACGAGCGAAATCAGTGCTATCAAAAGTTGAAGGTCACGAGGATTATTAAAGGTTTCCATTTAATTCTCCTAGTTTATGTAGACTTAAATGTTAATGCAGGGATTTATGTGAATAACGATTTACTGAACATTGTAATCTTACTTCGATATTCTCATTTTTATGTACATAACCGTTAAATACTGTTATTATTGCACATTAGTAGATAAGTTTCTATGCCTACATTTCTATACTCGTAAATTATCTGTATATTCATAGCGTATCTCAATTGCTTAGTGTCTATAAACTTAATCCCGTGATAATTAATAATCATGCCCGTACGATTTACTGTTACATCAATGTAAAAGTTTGCTGTATGTAATTATTCTCGTATTTACATATTAAATATAACTCTCAATCTATTAGAATTTTAATATATTAAATTTAATTTATTAACTACAGGTTTCTTTGAGATTTTTAGTTTAATATCGTGCTACTAGATAAAAAAGATCTCACATGAAATTTATTTTCATTCAATGAATAATAATCATAAATCGTGCACTATAACTTCCTATATGTATCCAGTCTCTTTCACCGATCGCAATGCTTTCTTTTCTTTTACGAAACCGACTTGACGAATTTCACTATCTCATAATTTCAAATAGTCTTCCATGGAGTGATACTGTTTTCTGGAAGCAAACATTCCTTTGCAAATATTGTTTCAAAATTATTACAATTTTTCTGAATATCTGGAAGTAAGGATCCCATGGGAAAAAGTTTCGTGAACCGATGTTGTATTTACCAAGTTTGTACATGTTTCCTCTCCCCGTTATAATTCCACATTTTCAATTCGCATTTGTTTTTCTTTGACTGTGAAAACTCTTTGCTTCATATCCCTGTACACCTGTCCTAACTAAAGTCATTGAATATAGTCTTTTGGGAGTATTATTACGTTATTATATTTAAAATATTGAATTAAGAGAATGTGACTTAATTCAAACACGTTATGATAATGTTTAAGAACGTTTAAAAATCAGAAATTAAGGCACTACTATTTTTTATTTTAAAATAAGTCTCTGTATTTGGCTATATACTGCATTTATTCATTCCACACTATATTTATTTATTTATCGATTCCATTCAAGGCTTTGGTCTGAATAATTAGTCCTTAGACGCCAATGTTTTTGCTTTAACATGGTAGTTTATCTTTTTATGTTGTTTTTTCATGGAATATTTAAAAATAATTCATGAAATACTTTAAAATAATTAAAAGAATAGATAACAAAGAATTAAAGTATTAATTATTTTTTCTGATAATACCACTAGCTTTATGTATTAAATAATATATGTTTGGACTGTATATTGACTTATATACTTACTTATTCGTTTAATGTATAACAGATGGTGAGTTTGGGGATGAGAAAAAATAATTACACTATTTCTATGGAAAATTCTCATTTGACATCGTAAGGAACAATAGCTTAGCTCATTGATTTTTTCCATAAAAATTCATATCAACCAAGAATATAACCGAGAACAAGAGGAATATATTACCATAATGAGAAACAAGTGCCACGAAAAACGAAGGAAAGTCATTGCTGAAAACAATAAAATCAAATATTTATATAACCACAATATGTATACAAATTATGAGAAACGCGGACAATTCCAAATGGAAATAGCTTAATAACTCCTAATAGAGCTCCCGAACAGCATTCATATTTTCCTGATAATCGACTTAGCTTCTTTATATCCCTCATTTTCCCAGAATAAATTTAGATTAAATGACCCTAAGTAACCTTTGATGAAGTGTGATTCTCATATTGCGAAAACACACTCTTCCCCCGAGACTCCCACTCTTTCAGCGCAAGTATTTCCCACGGGACGCGCTCCCGGGATCCGCGCGGGCAATGGACGTTATCCTCCGATAAAAAAAACCTACGGAAAGGGCTAAAGAAACCCCCAACGACGGCAGACCCACCCTCCGCATCTCACTAATCCAGCGGTAATCATCCGCAACGAAAATAACGCCTACCTACGGAAAGTTGCGCCCATATTTCAGGCCGCGATCCCTATTTTGTCAATTCCCCTTTCGCAAAACCACACGGGAACGCGGACGGGAAAATTTGCAACCATAATTACCGGCCTCTGATTTATGCCCCGACCGTCAAACTTTACGCATCAGAAGTCGCAGGAATTCGCCTGAAACTTCGCCGAAGATTACGCGACGCGGCGAGCGTTTAATCAAAACGTCACTCTGCATCATGTACCGCGGCCGCACGCGGCTTCCGGACGAACAAAAAAGAAAAGGACATTCTTTAGCCCCTGCAAGAGCCGGCGATGCAACCCTCCTTCATTACGGATTCTCCCCGCGTGCCTTTTGCACCGGCTTAGACCTCCCTCCCCACGTGCAGATTCACCACTTGCTCATCTACGATTCCGTTTAGCTTTCAGAACTCTTACGGGCACTTTTCTCTCCCCTCTACGGACCCTCCCTTTATCTATCCTCACCTTTCCCTTTACCCGTCATCTCCCCTTTTCATTACTTCCCCTTCTGCACAACAGTATTATTCCTTTCAAGGCCTCGAACCCCTTCCCTAACGGGGGCTCCTTTCCCTTAATTTGTGCCCTGTCTTAAGGCCTGGGTCTGTTGCTACGAAGCGCTGACTAGGATGGGTCCCGCGTGTGTTTATCGTGTGCGTGCCGCGGAGGAGATAGGGGGCGCACGGAGGTGAGCCTCGGGGGCGAGAGTAGAAATTAGAAGCATTAATCTTAGTCGAGGGTGGTTTCCGTGGTCTCGACCCGCGACGCCATCTTTGCTCCTCATCCCATGGCCCGAAATCCCTTATCGCCTCTTCCCTAGGACGGCCCTAACTCCACAGAGGGGGATATGGAAGATATCGGGATCGTTATGTCCACCTTAAGGCTCCGGCCGACGGACATTTGTCTCCCGCAGAATGCGCACTATTTGTGGGATGCGCCCCTGTGCCGTTTCCTACTCGAGATGGTTATATGCGTGAGATATGGACTTATGTTTAGAGGAGGTTCACTCTCCCTCGCTCGTGCAATTTGGGAACTTTTTTATTGCTTTACGAAGGGAGGGGTCTCTATCGGGAGTGATAAGTCAGCATCAGGACGTATATTGGGAGTTGAACGACTATTGGACGTGATTTTACCGAAGAGAATCGCATCAAAGCATTATTACGTTTACATGTGCATGGAAGGGATGCTGAGGTATGGGAAATGTATCCGTTTAAGATATTAAAATCGATACCTAAAGAATGCATTGTTTCGTTGTTAACATAGACTTTAATGCTTAGAATGTACATTCAAAAACCTATCCAGTAAAAATTTTTATTTATAGAGGTATATTAATTAGTGCCTTTTACGTCTTCCTTTGAATTATAATATGATAATGTCAACTTTGGTAGATTATACAGTTTTAAAAAAATAATGAAGCCAATTTACTGGTGAATTAATCTCTTCTTTATGACAATGATAGTTGTTGAATTTGAAAAGGTCGAAAAAATATTTCGATTTTAATTTTCGAAATTCATCAGTAAATTAAATAAGCATCAAACGGTAAATTTAATAATTCTTTGTGAACGAAAGGATAATACTGCATTAGTAATTACCTTCAATTGCTTTACGAGGCCATTATTTCGGTCAACTCGAATTCAAGCGTATGTATGTCATATAATTAATGCTACTCGAAACTTTTTTATGCTTTTGATTCTTATTTTATAGTTCAAAATTGGTAAAAGCTATGTATTGAGAGATATTTCATATAAAACTGTATCCAGACCATTTATAGGGCATGAGAGAGTAATTGACTTCCCTCAAATTATGGTTTAATATGCTATGATTTTTTCAAACGTTTAATTCAAAATTAACCTCTCAAAGAGCGTAAAGGGTTAAAAATATTGTAAAAATTCACCATTTTTGAGTAATGACTTTTAGAATTGAGATATGATTCTATATGACTAACGGATAAACGAAACTTTCGTATTAAGATGAATGATTATAAGGATGTAAAAATACTGAAAGATTTTATTTGTATATTAAATTTTATTTTTGATCCCGTCAAAGAATGAAGAAACCTTTTACATTATGAATACTACGCACATATAATAAAAACAATAAAGTATCGGAGTAATTTCTGGAAATTTTATTTGGTGATCATTCCTGACTTTTATGAATAAACTCTTGGTTTTTGAGGATGTCGCTTTAAATTTTAGCGATGAACAGTTTCATCGTGAGCATATGATATATTTTATTTAATTCGTTCACGTTTTTTGTGGATTAATGAAACAAAAACTGTACTCGTATCCGTTTGTTGCCATCATTTTGTATTCTTTGTTCCGATTAAATCTACAAAATAATAGGTGAATGCGGCTCCATAAATCGAGCTGGATTTATTTGTTAGTTTAATTGCCTAACCAATCACAGTATCGTATGATTTTTTTAGTTTAGCGAATTCCCTTCAGTTTAAATGACCTGCATTACAGAGTAATCTATTTAAATGAAAGAATATCCATTTCAAATATACAATTGATGCAGAATGAATCAAATTCGTACCTATTAATACAAATAATTTCTCTTAATGAGCCATCAATTTTAATCGGTATGATGAAATAAAAATGTAATAGGGTTTATCGTCGATGTACAAACATTAATCGTGTAGTATGATTGTCATACTTTGAATTGTACCATTTATCTAAAAGCTCGTTACACGTGAGGAGCGTATCGGAAAACAGGGAATCGTTCATAAAAGTAACAAAAGAGTAATAAATACGAAGGGAAGTAAGAAAACAAAGATAAACTTACAAAATGAATAAACAATTTAATCAGACGATAATCTCTCGCGTTGACTGAAGAAAGTAGCACGAATAGTTGATTCTGATTGAAGGAAATTACACATTAATTGAAGAATAGGTGAGCTCTAAACCAGAAATACGAAACCGAATAAATTCTTATTTCACGAAGTGATGGGACGCATGAAAGGGAATGATAGCAGCTCTGCAGGTCATACGGAAGTGTCTTCTTTGCAATATTGCGAGGGCATTTCCCGGGAGACACGGGCTTGATCTGTCCGCGTTACCTAAAATACGATCTTTCCACTTCACGAGTAATCTGGGAGGAGTCACCACGCGTCCTATTCCGAGTGAGTGCTTCTGCAGCTGCACGGATTTAGGATGTCACACTCATCTGATATCTCTCTGAGATTTTAAATTGCAGTTAGAGGAATTTTATTTCAGGAAAAGATACCATTATAGATATATTAGACGGTTAATCATGAGGTAGGCGACTTAATTAAAATAGATATGAGAATACATGTATAAATATGGAAATCACATGATTAAAATGGATACGCGATAGAAAAATATTTACGAAATACTTTTCCTACTATACACTTTTGAAAATTAATATTGCAATGAAAGTTCTTTTATTTAACATGGAAAAATTATGAGGTAAATCCCGCTAAATGATAAATCATGGAAATATAATTCATTGAATTATCTAATAGAAGAATAATTGATAGTTATTAACTGTCTATTATAATTTACCCTTCAATATTTAGAATCTGAAGTTGATACGTTTAAATGATAATTTCTTACATAAATTAATATAATAATATAGAATTATGTGTTAATGCAAACGAAAATAAGAGGTCATTCCTAGAACAATTTCCAACAGTTAATGAAGACCAACTTCCTATTGCTTTACTATATGAGGTATATCTTACTATATTACTATATGAGGTCAATTTTGAGACTCGCTTATATCACCATGGTTACTGCTAAGGGCCCAACAGATAGAAAAAAAAGCAATTGAGCATTTATGATGAAAAATAGTGAAGCAACGGGTCTCTATTGCGTTTCGTAATTAAATTATGCTGCGGTCTATGTCATAACAAAGGTTTTCAAGTGTACCAACCTTGAAATTATTGCCAATTTTACTAGGAATTTAATTATTTTCGAACTCTCGAATATTCATCATTCCGTTCAAATCGGAATAAAGATTTGGTTCATTAATTTGAGTGACCTGATTCTGGATTCTGTTATCATTTTAATTTTATGCAAGGATCAAATATAAATTTCAAAGCCAGTAGCCCAGTAATAATATGCATTTTTGGTTTTAATTCATTTTATGCTCGATTTATATCCGTAATATTTAAGCTGATATATATTCCTCAACATGAAACAAGCCCCAATTCACTTACCATTACGTTTAGGTTTGAGTTTTATAAATACTTAAATGTACATAGAAGTTGAAAAGGCAGATTATATTACAGGATAAGCCAAACCCTCTTTCTAATCCACCTTACCTTAATCTCAGCAAGAATTTCTAACGGATTCGTGCTCGTAAATACGAAAAATTTGATTCCCTAGAGATTCCTGTACGATCTATGATCTTCCTTGTAAAGGAGTCTGAATTCACATCTGCACGCTTTGCCTCGACAAAAAAAATATACGAGCAAGCCACTCAATATCTCCGGCTGGCAGACGCCAACAAAAGACGAGACACCATGTACCGGAAAGATGAACCCCTCCCCAAAAAAAGAAGCGAAAAATAAGGAGCGTTAAGGATCGAGGATGTTTTACAAACGGAGGGAAATGTTCCAAACGGATGCATTATTTTATTTTTCGACCATATCCTCGTTTCTAGAGATAGCTCCTTCAATACGACCAGGAAGTTTAATTTACACTCGTTGCGAAATAGGAGGGATATGGTGGTACACGTTCCCGACAAATATGGGTGGAAGTATTCGGAATTAAAAAAAAGGAAAAATCCTCCAGACTTGGGTGAATCGCAAAGGGAAAAAGGGGTCTTGGGAGATATGAATGGGATGAAAAGGAAACCGATAAATAGAACATACAGGAAGTTCCTCTTTTTCCTGCGGCACGATTCCTTTCAACTGTTCGCACCCGTTCCAAACAGCCCCTACCGCTTTTCTACCCTCATATTTCCCTTCATCTTCCTTCTCACCTCTTTTCATCTCGTCCAGGTCACCTTCTCCCTTCCTTAGCCCGGACTCCTTGTCTCCTTTTAGGTTCTATATCATTCATATGTTTCCTTTTAATCATGGCCCATCTCTTTGACTTCTTAGCTTTCCTCTAACGTGTATATCTCACTCCCTCCCAATTCAGTATACTCCTTATTCTTCCACTGATTATATTTTTCGCCAATTGCTCCTTATTTCGTATCAAGTGTGTGATCATTGAAAATTTGATAGTAAAAAATTAAAGGGCTTCATAGTACGAATCCTATAGCGATATATAGGTATCTTAAGTTAAAATTTGGAGTCTTACACTCATTTTTTCTTTTCGTTATCAGTTAATTAATATGAGGAAAAATTAAAAACCGAAGCGCCATCAAGATTTATAACTGGGAATGAATGAGAAATAACTTCATTTTCTAGAGAAGTTTTTCTTCCGAAATGTAATACTTTATTTCAGTCGTTTCTTAATTGGAAAACATCTAATTATTAGCTTAGAAATTGCGGACAGAATTAATACGTACAGTTGCTGAAGAACGGATAAATTTATGATTATTTCCAAAATGTGTAGAATGGAATCGCTAAAATGAGCGTATTGGAAAACGTAAAAAATGTACATGAAAAAGAACCTTCGCCCTGTAGATAAATGTTTAACAAATATTGAAAATTTTTGAAATGAAATGAAACAAATTTTGAATTCAAATATTGAATTAGATATACTTTTATCACAATAACCAAAACCTCTATAAATAATTATTAATATATTCATTCTATTCAGTAATAAGATTTTCATATTTACATTTCTAGACTCGTAAATTTAGAATGGAGGTTTGTTCTAAATTTTCAAACACCTTATTTACATTGAATTGCAAAATCTTAAGAGATAAAGAGCTCTGAAGCTCAAATATATGTGAATTTTTATAATATATCTGATTGTTGCATATGTTTCCATGGGGAGTCGATATTTTAGATGACGTTTTTCTAATAAAAAGCTATGGTGTAACTGTGCGGCATCAGTGCTTTGTGAGTTCTTGTTTTCCTAAACGGAATTCATTCTACATTAGCCTCACATTTCTTAGAAATACTCCTCAGGGACAGACCAAGATCACTTGAATAGTCTATATACCGTTCTTGTGCAGCTGAACAAGAACGGTATATCGACTCATGGTATATTCTCTTACTTGGGAGACCGAAGCATCTAGAAGAACCTCTTTCCACCACCACGTGCATTATATACTTAAACTTTTTTTGAATAAAATAAATGCCGACCTATTTTACTGATAGCATCATATTAATAGGATATTGAATGTTCATCGGATGGGAGAAATTGAATAACATATGTTGCAGAGCAATGTATATCTCCAAACGTGATAAATGCACATGAAACTGAAATTGAATTTCACATTTAATATTCATTTTTGATTATTTTTGTGTTACATGAGTAATCAATTAAATTGTATTAGTTTTGAAATGTTTTATAAAATACAAAAACAGTTGTAGTTAAATTTATATATACTTGAACTTAATACTCAAAAACATAAAATCATAAAACATAGATTCACCTAGAAACTTCAATATTAGGCAAATGATAAAACGTATTAGAAGGCACTATCTAGCATCTTAAGTAAGATAATAAACGATATCGAATAAACATTTCGCCACAGACTCGTTGCATAGTTAATCGAGAGATAATGATTAAGAAAACCATGCTTGTAAACAGTCTTATTTGCATAATCGATCCACAAATACTTCCGATATAAACCCTCCGATTGAGACTTTCAATAACACTCGTAAGCAACGAGAAACAAGCATTGAAATTCGTCAAAGTTTCGCAGGTGCGCCTTTGTACCGCCATCTACTATTGACTCACTTCGTACCCTATTGTCTTCCGCCGCCCCTTTGCGTCACCAACTCACACTCGACTGCTCCAAAGACGAGCATCTCTTCGGTAATTTTCTCCTTCACGATTAGGGACGAGGAGCGATTTGCATTCCGTGAACGGCTTGTGATTAGCAATTAGTCACTCGGTGCATCTCGGTGCCTCCGAAAGAGAATGGGAAGGAATGCTCGGTTTGTTGGTGTTGGGGATGGGGTGTGATGGTGCGCTCTCTCTGGTTGGAAGGTTTTTGGGGAAGTGCAGAGAGATGAGAGTGAGGGAGGGGGAGAGAGTGGTTGGGTTAACTAGAGAAATATATAAGCAGAGCAGATGAAAGTTGAAGGCAGAAATATTTTAGGATGCAAATGAGGGGAGGGAATGAGTTTTTCGTGGGTTGGAATATAATTGAAGAAGCAAATATTGAGGGAAATATGAAAATTGCCTGGATCAATACGTTGCGCTTGAATGGGTTTACCCCTTCGATGGATATTGAAGATATGCGTCCAAAGAGCGCTTTTTCATGCATTGGTTGATTATCTCAATAGTTATATGTATGTACCCTTTAACTAAAGGAAATACATTATTATTTGTATTTTATTATACAATTTTAAGATATATATCTCAATGTAATAAACATTATTCTCGAGGTTTGTCATGTGAAATAAGGAAGTTAAGGTCAGCCATGAGGATAATCAAGGAAAGGAATTTTGACGACGATTAAACTATTACTAATTGTTATTTTAAGATTCTTCAGTTCAGGTCCTCCGCAACTTGTTAACCATAAAGTTTCTGAATGAATTAGTTAAGTGTAGTTTCCTTTACTTTCGAAAATTGTTCACTTACAATACTGTAAGTTATGGTATTATTTACCAAAAAAATAAATATCATGCAATTGATCTAAAGCCTCGTTTTCTATGGTGATACAATTCCAAATTTTATGTACCTTTTTTGGATATTTGCATTTACAATAGTGCAGTTGATAATGGTATTTTAAAAATTCATTCCAGTACGAAACTTTTTTGTAAATTAAACATTGAACGTTTACTTCTATATGAAGAAAAAAGTAATTCTTTTTTGGAAGGTGAATCAGAGTACGAGACGTGGTCATTTCTCTCATTTTCATCGTCACAGGAAAGTCCAAAATCAGTTTCAAACTGAAGGAGATCGCAAGTGATTAAAAAGAGAAAAATGCGAACATCCAATCGGTAGCCAATCGTCAGGTGTGAAAGGAATTTCGCCTTCCAATTGGAATGATTCAAGCTCCGTACAAAATTGGAGACAATGAAATTCTGGGAATCCATTCAAAATTAATTTTGGTCCGTCGATCGTTTTGCTCTTTCTTGTTGTTGCTCTCGAAATGAAATCTGGGAATATTAAGAATTTCGCTATTCACAATCGATTTCCGTCGCTGAGGATTTTTTTAAATTTTGCCCTTCGGTCGGATTGAAGGGATTCAAATAACAGAATCCGTGATTATAATTCGGCAATCGGTTGCACGGAGCAAGTAATCCCATTTCACTTTTATTTCCTTTTTCCAAAAAGAAAAATAGATATAGGACGATGAAATGTCTGTATAACTTCCAAATCAGTTTAATGGGTATAATTGTGCCATTAGGAGATGATAATATCTATCTTTTACACACTTCCAAAGTTTTTGTTGGAAATGACGTATAATAATTAGATGTAAATAAATGCAAAGTCAATAAATAGTATAAAGAGTATCCCTATAAATCAGTCATACTGCTGCACACTATTTATTAATAATATATTAATTACTCCATACAAGTGTATTTTTTCATTATGGTAAACACCTTAGCAAATTGTTTATCTTAATCTTTTTGAATTTCATTTTGTTACATCCTATAAATGGCCATATTAAGTTTTGTCTCTTAATGAACACCGGCATTTTATGCTGAATTTTCGTTTTCTATCCTTTGCTGTTTTCCTCTAATATATAATTAATTTTAGCGCAAAATAATCTAATTTAGTAGTAAATTATCATCTTGTCCTCAATTTTCTTAATTTGATTTTATTATAAGTTCAATTGAGGAAGCTGCTTAACCTTGATTTTTATCTCATATTTATCAAAATCAATTGATTCAAATTACGATTCTTATGATTATGATTATGATTCAAACTAAATTTGAACTAACTTATTGTTAGTTCAAATTTAGTTTGAATCATAGTATAGAGGAAAAAAATTATACACTCAATCATGATTTCCGGAAGGAACAAGTCACTTTAGAGAAAAAAAAACCTTATAAAAGTATACGTCTACGTTCAAAAATAAGGTACTTTACAACCGTTCATGCTTCATTCAGAATTCTAGTTCCTCTTCACATGATTTTTCTTATGTATAGCTTTTTTTACTTATGGTATAGCTTGTAAACAAAACAAATATCACCGAACAGGATGTTTATGAAAAAGAATATAAACGTCCCTAAATATCACGCGTTGATAAGATAAGGCTAAGTAATAGTTAAAGCCTTACATAAAACGACATTGAATGGAAAGTCATTACGCAAATAATTAAGCGTATCAGCATAGTAGTGCACGACGAGTTACTATTGCTGAAAGAAAGAATGCATTCAAGTTAAAAAGGGGCAGATAATCAACGCTAGCGAACACGTGTACAGGATGTATAAATAATTACCGCTAAAAGCAGCCGGAAAAGGAAGGAATGGTGGAGGAGGGAGAGGAGGAAGTGGAAGGGTGCGATTCCTTGGATTGCGTCACGGAGATTTTCGGTCGCATGTAGGGAAGGCGTGTGGCGCAGTAGAACGTGTCTTTGGGCTAAGCAGGAGGAATTTCATTTTGTTCTTCAGTCGGTCCACTGAGCCGTGAAATGCAATATCTTCGTCATAGCAGGCGGATTCTGTTGGAACTGCTGCTTTCTTGTTTTTGTTACGAGAGCTTTTAGGAGGGAGAATCCTTAAGGGACGAAAACTAGTGTCAAGGATTGATTGGATGGAGGCTCCCGTAGAATGAAGTTAAAAAGATGAGAGATTCTCACTTTTTTCTCTGATATCTCGACGAGCTATAAGAGAGATAAAAGAACCTCGTGAGTTATCTTTTCTGGAGATTTAAGGATGTGAAGATCGATTGGCCCTTTTCAAGAGGAGTTGGTAGTAGTATAGTTCACGCGTGCGTTTATTTTATGAGAAAGATTTTGAATGCTTTTTATATGGAGGAAGTCTTTTAATGCTAAAATAAGCACATTATTGACCAGTTAATTTTCTTTTTTAACATTCTTTTTGGTTCTTTTTTCTATAATTTTCTAAAGATTAAATATCATTATAACTTATTTATTATAAGGATGAATTTGAGACCAAAAAGTATTCACGTCCATTTAAGCCTCTGAGTAACTAATTAATTATTAATTAATATCCTTAATTATACGCATTTCTTTCATAAAATTATTCTTAGAAAATGAAACTTTTAAGGAATTTAATAAAACTATTAGATATATTTTACGACAGAAAAAGATATCAACATTTTTCCTTAATAAACAAAAACAGCTGGAGTACAGTATTTCTGCGGTGGCCACATACATATTAGAAGTTTTTTAGCGATCAGAAATAATTTATATAATATGTTTTCAAGCCCATCATTTGAGTAAGTAATTACCATATTTGACGGCATAAAAGACGCACTGGCATATAAGACGCACCCTCAGCCTCAAGTAGGCCAAAGAAAAAAAGGTTTCATTAATCCGTGCGTGAGCGCGCTACCACAATAACATAACGACTTACTACTGCTCTGTTTCCATGCACTGTAGCGTAATTTAACACACCTAGTTAATACTGAATGGTGTGGCTTAATCTTTTGCTTCCTCTAGTCATACTTCCGAGGGTAATTTTTTAAACATACCAATACCGATACCAATACCTTCACATATAAAATGTAGGTAAATTTTTTGAGACCTAATTTAGGAAAAACAGTAGGTCTTATATGCCGTCAAATACGGTATTCATTTGGTAAAATCATTTAAATTTAAATTAATTTCTAATTATTTGAAATTTCATTTGTTCTCAAGAAATCCACTAATGATAACATACTTCCAGATATGATTAGGGATTCATGATCTAAAAGTAGTTAGATTTTTCATATTTATAATGAATTACAAATGTTTATTCGTACTTTTTTATATAGCCGTAAATGGGTTAACTAAGCAGTGTTAGATTGTATAAAAGAGCATCAAAGAATCTTGAACACGTAAATAATTCTGTCCAATGGATTACGATGACATATCCTTATTTATATTATATTTATCTTAAAATTCATTTTTTTACAAATCTTAATTGAGAATGACTTTCTAATAAAAAAATAAAGATACAAATCTCACTTTGAAAGAAATTGTTTGGTAATAGTGGTAAGAGTTGAAACTATTCCGTCATTATTTATATCGAAAGAAGGATTATGAATTATATCATTATTATAATTATTTTTCACTCCGAAAATCACGATGCTTCACGTACAATCCTCAGCTAATCTTATTACGATTAAGAACTGGGAACGCGTTAAAGATAGGTAGGAGTAGGAGGCAGACAATCCGGCTGAATAACTCGTTAACATTCAATGCTAAAGATCATCCGAACAAATGAGGAACGAAAAAAAAATTAACTTGGGTTGTTCCTTTCCCTGAGGCACGCATTCTTTTTTGGTCAAGAAATCCCAGGGATGTTTTCCATCGCATAAATTTCCATTCTTCCTGATGTCCCTTCCCCGCGAAGAATAAAGAATAAGAGAAGTTGATGGCGCCGAGAACACGCAAAAAGGTGGGTTTCGCTTCCTCCACAACGCACTCCTTTTTTGCTACTTGCCATACACGCCTCTTCCACCGCCGCTTTCTTTCCGATTCTTAGCGAAGACTTGTCCCCTTTTCCAAACGTGTCTCCCATCCATCCTTCGCCTCCAACTTTCCAGAAGGATTGCCATCAGAATACACTACTCCTGGAGACCACATAAAACTTCCCAGTCCTCCGGAAAAAAACTTAACTTTCCACCGAAGAATTTCCCCTTTTCACTCGTCCAATTCCTCCGCTGCCCCACCCTCTTCGCTATAAACTCCATCGTCTTTCCACGGGACCCACTAGGCCCAACTCTCTTTCACATTCATTCCTCAACCACGGAGGAGACGTGGTGTAGAGAACTCCATACCTTTTTCTCTAACACCACCCACAATGAAATTCTCCTCCTTTCAACCCTCTCGTCCTTTTTCCTCTTTCTTTTCTCTCATTTGATTCTTTTCCCCCTTTTGTTCTCTATCTCACCTTGCTCTTTCAAAAGTCTTCCTCAAAACCTTTCTCTTCCCTTCTTTTCGCATCTGTTTACACTTCTACCTCCGCGTACCCTCCCTCCCACACTTGTTTACATCTCCTTTTATCTCGTCTCTTTACTTTCTCAAATGACCGCAGCTCCTTCCTTTCCTTAACTCACCTTCTTATTCATTTCCTTCTCTTAATTTCCACCTTAACTTTTATCTCCTTTTCAACCCTTCCTTCCACTAATTTTCCTTTCGGCTTAATCTCCCGCAACGTCTTCGTAAGAATTTTTTTCCTCCACTCGCGCACTCAAATATCGCATGCATCAACACTCACTTTCGATTATCTCCCTCAAAAAGCATTCTCCCCTTACTTACTCCGTCATCTCTGCGATTTTTCTCATTCACCCTCGTCTTTCATCTCATTCCCTTTATATTTTTTACGCATTTTGACCCACCTGCCATCTCATCGCATTATCTCAGTTCATCCTCCCTAAGCCCCCTCAATCTTTCCAGCCATTCGCCTCACTCCACTCATTTACTGCACCCGGCAAAAATCCTTCCTCCACTATCTAAATCTTCTTTTTTTTACTTTCTGCCCCCTCAATCTCCATCCATACTCACACATTCCCGCTCTCCTTATGGTTTTTTTTCTCGATGCCGCCTCTCACTTTCTACTTTTTGAGCCCACCCATCGAGCCCCCCGCAACACTCACCCTCACACCTTCCGTTTCACTCACTCCATTTCCCACTTGTTCCCGAAAACTCCTCACGCTCCCAAAATTTGTCTTCCAAAGCCCGGGACATCATTCGTCTGGGACTTCAGTGGTCGACTCCCTCATCCTTTCTCAGCCGGGGGAGAACACAAGAGAGGGATATGGAGAGACAGGAAGGATGTAGCGTTGGTTTATTTTATTCCTAAGGGGGGGGGGGGGCGCAAAAGGGGGGGAATCCACGCGGTCCGGAACGGAACTATATGGCTATGCGAGCTGTGGGAGCGGAACTATATGACGTCGAGTTAGTGGTCTCTGGAACCGCTTTTCTTTTATTTAAGGGGGGTTGAGGGATTGGGAAGGGGGCGGGATATTGTAAGGGGGAAGAATATGCGAATTTTCGACCGCTCATAGGAAGAGGGAGATTTTTTTATGAGGCGTTTTTCATCTCTTGCGAAAGGCGGTTATTTTTTCTCCAAAGGCGTCGGAACGTTTTGTGAAGGCGTAATGAGCGACTCGTCACGCGGATGTATCATCTCTAGTTCTCTAAGCGTGCCTTGATTCTTATTTGCTGTTGATACGCAGTGCATTCACTCGGGTTTATTTAGTGGCGTCACTCGGGCGTTTTTCACCGCCGCGTCAAAAGCCGCGCGTCAAAATCGCGGCGTCTTTGAAGGAGCGAATACGTGAATGGCTCAACAAACACCTTTTTATCCGCGGGCGTCGTTTTTCTCTCCCTCTATCCTCGCGGGTTTCCTCGGTAACCTACCATGGATATTCACGCTATGGATTTAAACTCTGCAACTTTAAGCAAAAGGAATATTTTTTCCTTTTTAGGATCTCTCATTGCTCTTCTCGTACGGGCGCGAGAAAATCCGTTTAGAGTCTTTTCCTCATTTTAAATGAGATTCCTCTGGGTTGCCGTAAGGGATTTCTCTCCGGATACACTTTGGAGAGGGATTTAGGTCCTTAGGAACGTGTTTCCTTGGAGCTTTTATTCTTATTCGCGCGAAGTCTCGTATGGGTAACACTGTTTGAGTTGCTTGAATAATTAGGGGGCTGCGAAGTCGAAGATTGCAATTAATGGAGACTCGGCCTTGATGCGATTTTAAAAAACGGGAGCTTACAGTAGTCACAATTATAGTTAACCTCTTAACTAGACATTATGGATCACGATTTATCTATTAACGTATGCTACGTATTTAATATGATTAATCAAGGATGGATCAGTTGCAATCCTAGTCAGGATATTATCCTATAATTTCTTACAAGTTTAGTGTAACTAACTTAAATAGAAAAGTTGATGATACTTATTATATTATTTTAGTAAAACACCTTGCAGCTAGTAGAGAAATTTTTTGGAAAAATAATTTTTACCCTATTTATTAGATGTGCATAATCAATAACTCATCATCAATTCAGTTCACATTTTGAACCTGAAAGTGCGAGAGTAATTTATTTGAAATAGCAATTCTATTATGATACTCGATGCAGAAATTTTCAGATAGATTTCTTCAATTTCATAATGCATTATTTAACGATCAGACACTTAAAGCAAAATAGCAATACAGAATTATTTAATTAATGATAATTAAATTTCAATGTATATGTATATATAAAAGTAGTTTAAGGTAACTCAAGTAATTTTCTTACTCCATTTAAAAATGATCATGCCATTCTTTCATTCCTATCCTACAGGGGAAAATATTAATTAGTTTGTACCAACGTTTTAAATCCCTTTCAGGCAAATTGTATGAACAATCTTTAAAAAAAGACCTGGTTGAGACTGAACTTAACGACTCACCGCTGGTCAGTAAAGAGGAACTACTTTAAAAGCCTAAAAATTTAAACATAATATAAAAATATACATCTATTAGTGGAGATATTTAACGGTACTCCCATTTATTTAGTGTTATTACATAGAATGATTAGAAGTGAAACGAAGGTTCTGCAGTGTGTTTCATTGAAGTTATTTCCCCACTCTAGTCTAAAAAATTATGAAATAACTGTTTGCCTTTTCCTTTTTTAAATCAGCTTGAAATTTTATTTCTATGGTACCTATACCAGTTTAAAGCAAGCGTAATTTATTTCTCAATCTTTAAGTGATGTAACCCTCATATTTTATCGATATTTTAAGAGAAGATATCATTTATAGAATCTAATAATATGGCCTCAACTTGGTGGTAGTGCTCCAAAGTGAAAATAGTAAGAGAAAGACTCTAGTACACTTTACCACAATGTTCTTTATTGTACAACCATGATTTCAACTCGTTGCTTCTTTTCAGAAGTTAGCTTTTGTAAAACGTATCTGAAGAGTGAAGAAATAAATCCTCAATTATTTTGAAACTTGTCTTTCGAGATAATATTTCTTTGTCGTGCAAGCGAAACCTCGAACCGTAGTGCTACTTCTATCACAATCATTAACTTCTCCCAAAGTGCTTTTCACCAGAGAGAATGTGGCCCTACTTTCTTCTGCAAATTTGAAACTTACTTCTAAATAGAATTCTGAGTCGACGCCACAGATCCCCCGTGTTTCCCTCGTTTGTTGAGTTGTGAGACGTCAAATACACGTCCTCACGTAGAGAAAGTTACCTCAAGGGAGTGAATACTTTTATGTTTACGGCAAAAGCGGCCGTTTCTTCCCCTTTCATTCAAATCTACAACTGCCGAAATTAAGGCGGCGAGTGCAAACTGATTCTATGTTACCTCAGTGCTTCTTTAGTGACCTTCATTTAAAAGGAGTGATTGAGGACGGTATCCCAATTAAATGATTTGTTATTATTTGCCGAATGAAGGTTCTCCAGTTGGTATATCTCTTCAATGTATTTGTATTCCTCACGATGCTAAATACTTGGCTTGCGACGATTATGTCTTATCGCGTTCTTAACATAAACTTTATCATACTTATGAGTTTTATGATATGACCTACATGAAGTTACATATACATATATGATTATGTAAAGCTTTCTCAGATTTTTAGCCTTTTCCGAGAAGCTCTTTCTCAAGATGCAGACACGTAAATAAAATTATGATTATTCGTATATAAGACCTCGTATTAAATTTATCTCACTATTCGAACTCTTCTTTTGGTATAATTTACTTTGGAACTCCTTGTTTTTTCGTAAACAGAAATATCTATACCAGTTTATCATGATGGAATACAAGTAAAGTTTAATGACAATTTCTTATCAATAAAATTTCTATTGTAATTTGTAAAATTATACGGGCATTAAAGGAATTATAAAAGAAGAATCCTTCAACTTCAACATGATGGTAGATTTTAATTCATATCTTTGCTCTTATAGCTTCATCCATTATAATTGGAACACTGCGAAACGCTGTAGATACATATTTAAAGTGTTCAAAACACTATTTAAACCTGAGATATATATACATACATCCTATCTAATAAAAAAGGGATTCGAGATTTTTAATCTAATCGTACTCGTACGTACTTTCAAATGCATTACGCTCCCTCAATCTCCTTCATTCCGTCATTCTTTTTTTTACACGCTGCAGAGAGAGACGATGTGGGAAATTTTATATTACGCCCGTGATGAAAATACATCGAAGAGAGATATACCAACTGGAGAGCCTTCGATACCTCTCCCAATATTTAGAATGGCCTCGAGTACCGTCAACCCACTCTCTGAATATTTATTCCTCGGGTTAAAGGGGATATATAACACATCGCATCACTAGGACGCATTCAATTATACGTTCACGCATGTGCACGGATATATACGTGTGCTGAAACGGGAATATGCACGAGGTCAATGTAAAAAAGGCAGTTTTGCATAAGGATATCTGGAAAAGGGGTGAAGAAAAAAACGACTGCGAGGTCGGTGCGAAGATTGAACCACGTGCCACGGAGGGACGATTTTTCATCCTTCTCCTCGAGGGGCAATGGGGAGGGGGTCTTTGAGGGGGAGAAACAGACAAACGGCTTTATTAGCTGCTAATGGTTAGAAGGGAAGAACGTAAAATGAAGATTGGATAAATGAGTAGAAGTGAGCGAAAGAAGAGAAAGGGGGATTAACTGAAGAGCAGGGTAAATTAAAGGAAACGGAAGGAGAAGTGGGAACGAAACGAAAAAAGGGGAAGAAGAAAAATGATGGAGGGCCTAAGAGGGCAAGGGAAGGGTAAAGAGAAAAACCAAGAAAGGAGAATTTAAAGGGGAAAAGAATGGGGTGAATGTTGGGATGATTTTCAGAGGGATATGTTTGGGTATAAAACAGCAGTGGAATAAGAGGAAAGGAGAGGCTATAAATTCGTACACAGGAGAAGTCAGAAAGTAAATTCTACTACGTAAGAAATAATATAAATGGGTTAACGTAGAAGAATTAATACTATTATCTTATACGTATCAATAACCAATATATATTTATGTTCTCATCACTTTAAAAATTAGTTTTATATCGATGATAGAAGAGCATAGGGGCATATTTTTAGAAGGAAATCGCACTTAATGCACAGAGACAATCAACAATATCCATCGGAGAAAGGGACAGTTATTAATCAAAATTATTCTTAATGGGCAACGTTGGACGGCAATGCAATTTGTTCGAAGGTCTGTGGTGGAAAATAGAGGGTAATTACTCGTTTAATTGGTATTCCATTACGCAAAACTACGTATGAAACGGCGTAATTCGCGGTTTTAAATTACGCTCGCGATCATAGTTTTAATTAATGTCGCGGATGAGAAGTCGTGTTATCGATAACTGACGGCTGAGGAAACTTTTTTTCGATTGTTTAAACGATGTCAATCTTTTGACGACTGGCTTTGTTCTGATTAATCATTAGTAAAAGAAAAACGGAAACGTGGAAGTGAAAAAAAGATGAATGATGACGCGAAAGGGTGGGCTCTTAGGCTGGTAAAACCTTTTGAACGAACATAAATAGAGTTATGTGGGTTAAGAGAGCATATACTATAGTTGATGACGTAAACTAAGAAGGAATAATGTGCTATGGCAAGAGTGAGATCAAGTGAAGAAGGTGAGAAATGCGTACGACGCAAAGCTAAGAGTAAAGAGCGATATGGCGAAGACGGAGGGAGGCTTTGTGAGAGCTAGCGATGAAGGCATTATGAAGAGATATTCTTTTTGGAGGCCCGAAAAGCGAGGCAACAAGAAAAATGAGGATGGAAGCTCCGACGATGAGAGGGAGCGGTGGTTGGGAAAATCCCGGAGAATGGAAAAACCTCATTTATTATTTTGTCACCGAAGGCAAAGAAAATCTCTGATGAATTCATGGTTGTTTTAGGTGTTAATCCATATGCTGCTAAACCTTGCGCGAAATAGATGTAGATAATGTTGCGGGTGGCAGAGTGAGTTAGTGTTTCGGGTTCCTTTACACATGCGAGTTCCTGCAATTTATATCTAACAACTTTTTAGCTTTATTAACATAATCTTAAAGATAATTTAATATACTTTAAGCACTGTAAGGTAACGATTCGTGTAAGAGGTGTTTATATCTTCTTCATTTATTTCTGCAATAAGGATCGTGGGCGAAGGCGGTGTAGGTTGACAGAAACTCAGTAGCGTTTTATGTCCACACAATAGTTCCGACGTAATGCGAAGGCTGTCATAAAACGAAAGAGGGAGTATTTAACGAGCGGCCATTGTCTGTTAACCGGTACAATGAATTCTTTCGTTCAAAGGACTTCATTCTCCACGAATTCAATTGCTGCTGACTGAATCAGCTGTCTTGATAGACTCATTAACTTTCACTGTCTATTGTGCTTTTTGATATTGTCGTCGACAATTGAAGAGGTAAATTATTGAGGATTGTACGAGATATAAGCGAATTTAACGTTTAAATCTAAGATAAAATACCTTTAGAGATAATACGTGCGCCGTATATTCTGAATCAAGATAGGATTATCCTTGCCAGTATTTCCTGTTAGTAGGAATAATTCCTTTTAAGTCTATCTTGCGCATTGGTAATTATAAATAGGATAATCATGTTACTTTAACACAAAGTGTACGACAAATATTCTGTAGTAAGCTTGATGGAATACTATTTTGAAAAGAAAAATAGCACATTTAAAGCAAATGTATCACGTTAAAGCATTTAAGATTATTTAATTTGTTACCTAAAGGGGAAAAAGAGTAAAATTAAGAATAGAAAACAGGACAAGATTTAAGAAATACTGTATAAGGAAGAGGATATCCTAAAAAAGATAAAGTAAATAATTTAATTTCATATTCTTCCATTCTGTCTTGGATTGCACGAATACAAGTATATTCAAAACCTTGTATATGTATTCAAAGTGATATGCAATCAAGAAGCCTATAAAGAACGTACGTATTTCTTCGTGGAATTTATGAATTGAATGCCGTATCTCGCATAGACTCGAACTTGTTGGAGTTTATACATCCATCTGAAAAGGCTATAAACCCTTGAGATATTTCCCTTTTATTTCCTCGTTGAGTACCTGTCGGTATTTGGGTTTTATCCAGCTAGACAACTACAATAGAGAAAGGAGACTTTGTGATCCTTTCCCGAGATTCGTGATAAGGTTATGAAAGACCTCTCGCAGATCTCTTTTATCTTATATTCAAACACCGCGTTGTTTCCCTAAGATCAAATGTAAATTATATATATAAATATATACATAAAAATTCAGAGTCATCCTCCAAGGTTATTCAAGATATTTTGCTGTGGATTATTCGCTGGAGTTTAAGATTATATTTACTAGATTATTTCACTGTTTCAGCTGTTGATCCTTTCTAGGGAGATAATGATTGTGATATTAATTAGATTAGTAAGTTGATTGCTTGAAAGGGTAATACTTGACATTTAAAAAATTAAATATGGGTTAACTATTGGTTTATCAATAAGTCTAATTTCTTTGTGTGTTATACCTGAGCATGCTGTAAGGAACAATACAAAATATTTTCGTCATCTCAAAGAGCATGCCTAATCAAAATACGATCTTTCACGTCTTAGAAAATTTTTATTCCTTAAAATAGAATCAATATGAGAATTTCTAAGTATCACAGATGTTTTACAGAGTAAGTTTCAAAGCCAGAGAGACCTTTTTACCAGCTATCCATCAGGATGCTTTCTAAACTTTAAAATAATTCAATATCACATTTTTTCTTCATTACTCACTATTAAGAATAAGATACCCTTACATCCAGTTCGATTAAATTCTCTTATGATATAAACTTGCGTTATTTCATTATGGGGAAAAGTTGATGGAAGGGAATACTAAATATAATATGTGAAATATATTGAAAACAAAAACACATTAAATTAAATTGAAAATGTCACTCGTTTCAATTAAATTTTAAACAAAGTGACTTTCTTTAAACTCATAGATATAATTTCTCAGTAAGTGTAAATAATAAATATACGATTTAAATTTCCTATTATTAGATAATTTTTCTTCTGAAATCTTTCTCAAAGGACTTAATCTAATTTTTAAAAGTTATGTAATTCAAAGATTTGAATTAAATTTATTAAAGATATTAATAATTAATTAACAATAAGTGGAAATTCAGAGAATTCCTCTAGTCATTAAACCAGTAGCTCATTAATAACGCAAACTTAAAATGCTATTCAACTACAGATTTCGAATGTTAAGTCCTTCTTGGAATCCTAATAATGAAGTGGAAGATAAATTACGAGCGGAAGATAAACACCCTCTATTTCTTCCGGAAAGATAATGGTACTTCAAGAATAAAATATCCGGTGCTCTTCCTTTCTAGTTGCATGGTTCATGGATGTGAAGTTAGATTACGAGTAATTGGGGATTACCTCTCTTGCCATCCTCGAAGATAGATGGCAGGATTATCGCTGATGGGAGATTGGTCAAAAAAGATCCCGCATCGGGCAGTTGGAAATTTGGGACAAGAGATTTAGGGAACGTTGCTTGGATGAGGATATTTCCGCGTTGATGACTGGAAATAGTCAAAGAATCATTGCTATAGCTACGTGGTCTTTATTGATCGATACGTATTTTAGACTCTTAAAGGATTCAAACGTTCGCTAATTATAAAATATTACGACAGCTGAAATCACCCTAAAGTTTTTCTCAATGGTCTTGTTTTACGATTTTTATTTTATCTCGTTCACAGAATGAACCTTCAATGATCAAATACAAAGGTTTCTGAATTGTTAATTTAAAATATTGAGCACATTTTAGGAAGTATTGGGTGCGTAATGATTTTTGGTGCTCATTTAGGCTATCTGTCGAAATCTTTTTAATCTAAAAGAAATGTTTGGGATTTGTAAATGTACGACGTGGGAGAAAGAATTAAATCTCAAATATTATATTTACTTATTTTTAGTCCCAATAAAATTGTTTTGGTAACCTCCAGTTCAAGTAAATATATATTTAAAAAGTCCATTTTTAGTAGCTTAAACGACTTTCTTTATTCATTCGAGGATAATTAACTCTAACCACAGTTCAAAAAGTTAGACTAAGACCTTTGGAACTTTCTTCTTATATAATTGGCCATCCTTTCCAAATCCAAATGAGTCTTAAGTTAACGTCTAATGACTATATTTTACAAAATAACGATTTTATTAGATAACTTATACAGCATCATGCCATCATATACATACGGAGATTAGAGTAATTTCCGATAAATTTACATAAGATAATGACGAAAAATTTCAAGATTGAATTCCATGAAATACCACCTTTATTTTCACTTTCAATTCTCTAAATATTACTCTCTCATCTTCATTTAATCTACCAGAAGAAAAGCGAAATTTAATCGAACCAAATTCCGGCCATAATTTTTCCCAATATCTCCGCTACAGGTGTTCTACTATTATCAACACCCGCGACACCTAAAAATAAACCTTTCGCTTACGAAAAGGCAAATCAGTTGAGCTTTTAAACTAAACACAAAACGAAATGGGTTTTTAAGCATCTTCATAGCGACGACAGAGAATTTTCTTATCAACCGCTACACCGCATTGCAGAGTAATTATCCCCAAAGCGCACGTGATTTTAGGGTAACGACAATGACTCGGATACGTGATCATTAGCGTCTCATTTTCGCCGGAGACAAAAGGATGTGAAGTCAAGAGCTGGTAAGTGGAAGATGGGAGGCGATGTCCACTCTCCGAAAGCATATAGAGTCGCAGGGGTCCACTCGTGTCCCATTGGGCCTCTCTTCGTAATCCAGTACCGCTCGCTCCGTTGCCCTTGAATACCGTAAGCTCCTTCAACAGAAGCCTCCCCCCTCCACTCCCGTACTGCTTCCCACCCTTTCCCCATCCCCCTATCTTTCTCTCCCGATGGACGGACTCTCTCTATTGTGGAGTCTTTTGGTATGATCCCACTGCAATTTCCGCACCGATAGCTATCTTTACGTTTCATTTCCATCGGGAAAATAATGGATACGCCGTATCGGAGTAGACGAGTGTCGTCTCGTACGGCTGACGTTGCTCCGTATGCGTTTTCGCCTTCTACCCTCTTGCGTCGTAAAAGAGAAGTTTCGTAAGAGGATTGCACTAGCGTAGTACTCAGTTTGGGGATTGACTTTGGCTCGTGACATACTATTCGTTTCAAGCATGATTGTCTAGTCTAGGAGGGTTGGAGACCTATGGCGTATTTCTAAATACATCACGGGAAGAATTGTTTTGTTGAGGCAAAAGATGTTTATTTGACATTGGTTGAGGCTAGTTCAGATTGAAATATTTTTTTCATAGTTCCTTATTTGGTTGTATCGATAATTTTTTTTTTTTTAATTTAGAGAGACATCTATGTTATTATACATCAGAATTTTAATAGCCGGAAACAACACTCTCCAGTTGATACATAGAGTATTAATTTAATTTATAGGTTTGGAAGCCAACTTCAAATGATTAATTTAACTAGTTATAGTCTCTTTAAGTTTCTTTTCAGTTGTGCATCAACTCTTAATATTCTTCTTTATTTGACCTTGGTGTAAGTGGTTTATAAATTGAATAAGTTTACTTAGTTGTTTTATTCTTAATTACTTTCTCTCTCTCTCTGCTAACTTTCACCTTTCATTTTAATTAAATTTATAGAAACTTTTAAACAGGAAAAGCCTTTTGATTTATTTCGATCGACTTTTACCTTGGGTGGTAGGAAATTGAAAGTATGACTTACGGAAAAAGTGAATATGGATTTCACTAAATATCAGATTACTTCTACGATCCATAATTAAAATAATCCTGGAAGGAGTTCAATAAATGATAAGAGATAAAGCTTAATAGATATGTTTATTATTTTCCGAATACAGTAGACTCTCGATAATTCGAACCTCGGTAATTCGAAAACCTCTATAATTCGAAGAAAACCCTCGGTCCCCCGAGAGAACCTCTATAATTCGAAGAAATTCAATGTATTTTGGTCCCCTCGATAATTCGAAGTGAAGCTAGACCGGCCCACTGCACAATTCGAAAAATTATTTATTTCATGGAAAGTGTCGAGGCAATTTTTCCAAGAACTTGCCTCCCTCCAATGTCTATGATTCATGCTACACCACCTCTGAAATGCTTTAGTGCAGTTTCAGCCTTAAAATGGACCCTGTACGTTAAAAGTCTTTGTCGCTCACCGAAAAGAAACAAGTCATCGCGGCTGTTGAAGAAGGAGGAAAAAAGAAGTAACCTGTGTAGCATTTCAGTGCTTACTGCAATGGAAATGGCTCACAAAGCATGGGAAGGGGTTAACTCACAGACAATCGCAAATTGTTTTAAAGCTTGCGGATTCATCAAGGATCAGGAACGCAAGGACGGAAATGATGTGATTCAACAAGATCTGCAAGATGAGGGACCTCTCTTGAGTGCTTGGAACAGACTTCCAGAGGTTCCCATAACTTTCAACGATTATGTTAATATTGACAATAATGTTGCCACAGTGGGTACATTGTCTGATGAAGGCATTATGAAACTGTGGTCAATTGCAGTCAGTCAACAGATTTCTGACAGTGAAGATGAAGAAGACGATGTTCCGATGGTGTCTTCTAAGGAAGCAACCTTCTCTTAAGAGGGTTGCGTCGTTTTTTCGAACAGTCTGAAATGGATAACATCCAACTTGGTTGTGTGTTTAAAGCAGAGAGCACTTTGGAAAATGCTGTGGACCAGATTGCAGCCAACCAAGCGACCCAAACAAAAATAACCGATTTTTTTGTGAAGAAATGATACAACTTTTTTATAATAAGTAAATTGATCCACATTATTATAATATATATTTTTGTTTCTAGCAGAACTCACAATCTTATACAATGACAAATAAAATGTAACTTTCTTCAATTCGAATTTTTACTTTCAGCCTCTCTTTAATTCGAACTCTCGCTATTTCGAAAAACTCGATAATTCGAATTTTTTGTTTGGTCCCCATAAATTCGAATTATCGAGAGTCTACTGTATATAGAATAACCAATCTTCTAACTAATATTTTTGCTTAATTTCAAGAACAGATCATCTTTCTCGATATAATTTTTACATTTATTTTATTTTATAAAAAACTATTTAAGGAGAATATTCTATGTTGATGTAGACAGAAGAGGGAAGTAGTACTGAATTAGAAAATATGCATGCTTGTACATGAAAGAAAGGTAAAACTTATTTAGGATGCAACATATTATCTTCGTAAAATCTTGTTCGCCCCTTTCAATAATAACTTTTCAACTTTATATTGTAACGCACAGTATCAAAATTTCAAATAATTTTTTTAGAATTATATTCATTCACGCATGAGGGACATGTAGATAGTGTTGTCATACTGTATTCTTAATAAAATACATTTCTCGTCGAAGTTCAGATGACAAAAAATTTATGTGTGCCCCAACATGAGGTTCATTTGCTTATTTGGAAGATGTTTTACCAGAATGAGATTATATACTTAATAGCTAATATACACGTATATCGCCTGATTGGTATGCAAATGGCAATTCTTAAATGCATTGCGGGTAACATACGTTTAAGGATGTTCCAATAACGGTCACTTATCATAAGTTAATTGATATTTCCGAAATATTTTATGCGTTCATTTTAAATAGCATTCCGTTTTACCTTTTCCGTTCGTAAGAAATGCAAATAAGATATGCATACCATATTACGCTTAAGATGATCAAAAGTATGGAATTTCTCTAATAAAATGGAAAATGGCAGGGAAGTATAGTTTCATCACCAAAATGCGTTGGGTGCAATATGAGAACGTGGTGCGCTGCGGCATTTTGCAAATCATCATTTAATTTTAACTGCTTCATATTTAGGCTTGAAAATTGCATCGAGGACAAATGGCGTTGTAGCAGTTGCAATAAGAAGAGGGAGAAGAGTACCAAAGAAGAGAGGAACTCAGAGATTTCAAGGCTGCGGAAGGAGGAAGAGAGAGAGAACGTGAAAAATATAACCACCGAGAATAAGGACTTGAAGTTCAACATCCAAAAACTTAAGTCCAGCTAAAATCAGGTGAATTCTTACATATTACCTATCAAAGACGTTCTAATTATGGGTGATTCTATTTATGAATCTATTATGATGATAAAATTTAGTGGAGAAAAATGTAAGGGTGCAGTATTTCAGTATTTGCCGGGTATCAGGGCTGAGCAGTTAAAAAGTACAATTTAATGTATAGGGAACGATAAGAAAGAGAAATTAGTGGTTCTACATGTTGGAACAATTAATACCAAAGGGGCAAAAAAGTAGTGATCATGTGGTAGAAGGAATCTGGAACATGTGTAACGATGCCAAGGAAAGGTTTAAAAACGCTAAAATTATTGTAAGTTGGATTTTGAAAAGGAGGGATATTGCCCCTGGAAGAAATTAACTACATAAATAGGGGAATGAATTTATCGTGTGTACGACAAGGGTAAAAACTTTATAAATCCTAATGATTGGGTCAGTGGGATGAACTTGGGAAGGGACGATTTACATTTTAATAGATGGGAGTTCTGTAATTTCAGTAACTACCATTCTCATTCCATCTGCAGGTATATGCAGCAGGAAAGCTGAAGAGCTCTACTAGGGGTGGCGAAACAAACGTAAGATGTGGATATGGTGACGAAGAGGATGAATTAATCACTCTAAAAAGAAAAATGGTGTGGATTTACGTATTAGAGCCTTTGACTAAGGTAGTGGGTTGAGATTTTTCCAGGTAAATTGCAGAAGTCATGTATTTTAATAAGAAAGAATTATTTTCATCCATGGTTGAAGCATCAAATCCGGAGAAGAGGGACCTAGTCTTGGTTACATGAGGGTATCTATTCTGGCGAAGTCTTTCCATAAGGTTACAAAGTTTATAGAAGAGATTGTGGATCACGCAGTGGGGGAATCTTTAGGTGTGTTTCAGATAAGATTCATAGCAATCTTGAATGGATACACAACGACTGTAAATGATGAATGTTAACAGAGAAAATCCGATTAACAATGGAGTTATAAATATAACAACCGCGTATAGAAACCTCGGCGATGATTTGCAGTTTTAAATATTCTAAGCAATCTTTGAACCTTAACCCTTTGTAATATCCTCACCGTCACCAGGGAAAGTCTTAATCTACTAAACGTCCGTTCAGTTCCCAGTCAAGGAAAAAGCGTATAGATCCTTAACTAGGTCGATCGTAGAATATGCCACGAATGTATTTGATCCATAGGAAACTGGTCTTAAAAATAAACTCGAGGGCGTACAAAAAAAAGCAGCCAAATATGTAAATGGGAAACATAAAAGAGACAAGAGCGTGAAAAAATGTTAACTATGTTTTGGATGGGAACTATTATCATCAAGAATGAAGAAATTTAGATTAACAGGCGTATGCAACTCGTGCACCCGTAAAGATGGGTGGGGCGAAAAAAATGAGAGTTTTCGTACGCCTACATGTAGAGGACGTGGCGATCACTCATTTAGAGTAAAGAAACGTGAGAAATACACAAACATCGTAAAATACACATTCACAAATTAGTGTAAAATATGAGATATTAATAAGGGAAAGGAATGCTATACCTGGAGATCTCCTCAACCCAATGCCTATAACTGTAAATAAATTCGAAAGAAAAGTTAAGGATAATTGATTATAGAAAGATCGTTCTTCATTCATTAAAATATAAGGTTCCTTAATTTATATTTGTAAAATTTATATGTGTTGTACTATCAATTTACGAGTGTATACTTAATGTTCTTTTAAAAGTTTGAACTTTGTGTTCTGTCTAAGGGAGGTCTTATTGGAGGGTTTTTCACCTGACTTGGGGCGAATGCTGGATGTAATGTAATTTTATTCTCCCCACAACTTAAAATATTTAAATAAATATTTAAAATAACTAATGAGATTGTAATCCATTAACTTTAACTATATTTCTGTATCTTTTAGTACTCTTTAGTGCTCCAATAACATATCATCGTATATAAAAAATCTATTTAAATATTATATCATTGAAGATAAAAAGAATGACGGTTTTCGCTTAACGAGCGTTTTACATGATGTGTTCCCCAATTCGTTAGTAAAAGGATAGATATATATATTTTTTCCTAAAGTAAACTCTATAGGATCTGAAATTCCTTCAAAATAATTTAGATGAAAGAGTTTGAGAGAAACGATTAAAATTTCAAAGCGTGATCTAACGGAAATTGCGCCTCTACCGCTCGTCAACTTGCAGTGCTTCGGAGTAAACAACAAAACAGAAATAATATTTGCATTGCATCGAATGTCATTGATGCGAAGATAAAGGGAAACGGATAAAAGAACTCCCGGGAAGCAACTACGTAGAGTCCGCTGCTGTTCCGGCTACGTACTGCGTGATGTGATGGTTCGAATTACTTCCTTTGTTTCGCTTGGAAAGCGCCTTTAGTACCTCTTAACAGCTGAGCACGCTCGCCTAACCACAATAAGTTTGCCCGAGAGGTCGGTATAATCGGACGGTGTGTAGGCGTCGCAGATTGCCTCGCCTGACGAGTTGGGTAAGCCCTATACAACATACTTAGTTCTTTTACTCTGAAAAGAATCGGGAAAACAAAGGTGAATGGAAAAAAGAAATTCCAATGTTACAATATCGAAGCCATCATGCCGAGAGTCTATGAAAGAGTTGAGCCTTAATGAGGGAAGCTTTAATTGCCGCGGACTCTTTGGAAAAATAAAGATATAAACCAAACAATAGAAAAAGAATGAGAAGCTATAAAATATCCTTAGAAGACTTGTATTTATCATTAGTATTTTATTCAAATAACTGAATCCCGAGGATTTTTAGAACAAAGATCGATATAATACTGAAGCTAAGGTATCGATTTTAAATAAGATTGACAGTGTATTTAAGAGAGAGTGAGCTATTTTTGATAATTTAAAAGTTATGCGATGAAGTCTGCTAGTATTGTAGAAAACTCATATTTTATAGATGGTGTCAATGTAAGTATATATATCGTAACTATTTCCTACCTTAAAAATTAACGACTTGATGATTTAATGATAATACATGTATATTCTGTCAAAAATAGGCGTAAGTTATTTGTTTTGTGAACTTTATCTAACGTGAATTGTTTGTTTCCTAAATTTTATCGGTCCAATATAAATGCAAAACCTTTGAAAAACCTTTTTGAATGGTGAATTCTTTTCGAACATCAAAATAAGTATCTTAAGCTTCTTTTTGAAAACTATGTACTATCCAGTATCGATGGATAATGATAAAAAAAGTTTCAGATGTGCACTTATTATTGCTTTAATCCATGAGTTTTTAAATAGTTTTGCCTATTTTACCACTAAATTTTAATGCCATTCCTATTTAAACACTCCTTGCAGGTAAATAAGAGTAGCTTGATAATCGAACGCCATCTGTTCAGAACCCAAGTCGCCTCTCGCTGTAAAATTATCTTTTGTTTGAGCACATTTGCATGAACTTGGCCCACGCTCATTAGTCCATTGAGCAGGTAGGACCAGTCTATTTCAGCGCGGGAGATAATCCATAATCTGAGAGGGGAAACTTACTCTTTAAAATGGGAATAGAGATTATTTCTCTTGAAGACCTTGAGAATTTTAACAATAGCCTTTACTTCTCCACTCACCTGGCATTCAATCCTTCATATGTGTTTTTACGATGCATTTCATAAGCTTCATTTTATTTAGAAAAATATGAAAATGACCTAAATCTTGAATACGAAAAGAATTATTCAAATAAAAACGAGAGATGTAGATGATACAGAGTAACTAAATATTAAGATAATGTATAATAAATTTTCATGGGAAAATGTTCTATTCATAATTCACCGTTCATCCTATATCCAATTGACGTAAGAAATAGTTTTATAGATACATAGATAAGACCTCAAGGACAACGCAATTTCAAGCTCTTTTTCGCGAAATGAAGTAAGTCTTATAAGATACGCTAGATGTAAATGAAGCTCCATGTAGCTTGGATGCGCAGAGACTGGGATTAATTATGTAAAAATGCGCTCCCTGTTTCCGTCGAAAGCTACAAGGATATCTCGTAGAATCCTTCGCAATATATCCTTTGAGTGCATTTTTGCCACTTCGCCCACTCTCCGTGAATATCCCACTCTGTGGAGACATTGGGTGAAATCTCGAGCCCGAGGTTAAGAACTCGACGGAACAGTGACGTGAAAACAATGCATAATGAGCCCGGAATGGTGTGCGAGAGAGGCCAAACACGTCAAATAAAACACTCGTACGAAGAGAGTGGGTTGGGTGAGCAAAATTCGCGAGGGACGACAGTTTTTTGAGAGAAAAAAGCCTATTATATCGATAGGAAAAACTGGCTACGTTTTTTGGTCGCCACTGGGTCGGAATGAAAGTTTTTTTTAAGAGGTGAAAATACACGGAGGATCGTATTTCTAATTAAAACAGTATATCGATTCAGTTGGTCAATAAAGAAGCTTAACGCTTTTCGGAAAGAATGAATAATTTTAAATTGGCAATCCTTCATTTTATCCTTAAATCGTAAGAGAAATTACGATAGGACAAGTAAAGCATATAAATTTTCATCGAAAGATTCCCGTGCTTTAAAACGTAATAGATAAACTTTATTCACTGTTTTTAAATCTTCGTTCAGTGTAGAATTCAATACTGGAAATCAGATCAGAAAGTTTTCAAAGGTAGTTATTTGTCTGAGAGTTTTCTGAGAGTACTAAATAGTGATTGCATCAGGGGTAAAACTCTTTTTATATTTATAGATACTAATCCAGGATAGAATTAAACACTTGAAGTCAAATCAGAAAGTTCTTAAAGGTAGTTATTTCCCAGAGAGTACTAAAAAGTGATTGCATCAGGATAAAAGCACTTTTTTTTGTATTTAGAGATGCGAAACGTCTAATGATACTAGTTCGGAGCTAGCCGCAAATCGACACGTATCTGGCACAGTTCCAGTAAATTCCGTTCGCTGTTCCTGTGGAGTAGCAATATCAGGTGCCGATTCAAGCAAGAGGACAACTTTTGATACGTGGATGTGATACTGGAGAAAAGAAACTCATCGATGGATTTTCTTTTTGAGGTTGTATAGGAACTTAATGTGTGTAAAAAGGATAAGGATAAATGTTTTAATTCTAGTTCAATTACTTTCATAAATCCCTTTCTTCGACATTATTATCGTGATATGTATAATTTGTTCATTAAACACTAAAATAATCAAATTTTACGTTGTGTTAAATAACTATCGAACATCTTTATTCTAACATTAAAGAACATTGAAAGTTCAATACGTAACGTATATTAAAATTTAAGGATATTTTAATCTCGTACATTTCGTGATTTTCAAAAGAAAAATAAGATTTTATAATAAATAGGAATAATAATTGTTTTATTGGTAAATTAAATCATAAATTAATTAATAACATGACTCGCTGCATTTATGTTTTACCCAAATTCTTTTTATCTTAAAGAGATCATTCGATATTATATAGATGTAAAAATAACTATCACTTAAACTTAATAAATAACGCATCTTTTATATCACTACAGTGATAAAACTTAAGAAATATTTTAAATTATTGCTAAATTGTATACTTGAAAATATTTGATAGAACTGAAAAGATCAGCTAGAATCCACTTCATTAAAAATATTCCCATGTTTTAAAGTATTATAATCCTTCTTGCAAACAATTTTAAAACCCGTGAGCAATCTTTCACTTTATAAAAATTACTAAGTAAGAAGGAATAAATTCTTTCATATCTGGCCGCATTTTGCAAAGATGTTCTAAACAGAAAGATAATGAAAATTTTCGATTAAGATAGTAAATTTACTGTAAACTTGCAGACAATAAGAATTTCGTAATAATATAAAAGCACATTAAATACATGCAGGTGTTACCTGTGGACTCCTGTGCTAAAATACTACCAAATTGAACATATATAATAATATCAATATTATAGTAATCATTCCTTACATTCTAAAGCAAAATTAAGGTTATAGAAAGCACCATACTAACCCTTGATTCTAATTCCCCATCAAATTCCCATAAAATATTCTCCACCCAATACCGTGCACGCTCGCCCGCAAAGTTATGCACTTGACCTCTCCAGTAGCTCTTCACTAACGTTATTAACTCCCGCGAACGATGGCAGCAAAGTAAAACGGTCTCACTTAGGAAGCATTCCGAGGGCCAAAAAGAGGAGGATCTGGAAGAACATCTGGGAAAGGTCGGAACGCCGAAGTGAATGGCGGAAGATATATATGAAAGGAGTGGAAAAGAGCGTCGTAGCAGACCGAGCACGGACGTGTCTTGAGTCGTGGATGCAGAGGTCAAGCGGATGCCGCCCCTCCCGAAGAAGAAGGCCCCTGGAATTGGCTCGGAGATTCCAAAAAGAGAATCTCGTCCGAAATCCGGAACGACGTATTTTTGCGTCTCTCCTTTGGTTTGTTTATTTTTTCTAGAAAAAGACGCAATCTGTGGAAAATGGCAGAAAAGGAATGGACTCGACGAGTGAATGCACGCCGTGTGCGTCACTTCCACTATTTTTATGGGGGAAATGTCCCGTGCTTCAAAAATCTGTTAGGAGAACGCGGGGGACGAATATATAAAGTTCCGGAGACCCTCCCGTAGAATGTACGGTTTTCTTCAGTCGGTTTGAGCTGAAGTATGATTGAGTAGCGATGGCTAAATCATAACAGAAGTATCCATGAAGAGGGTAAAGAGCTATAAAATAAGAGGTTCGGATGGAAAAGGACTTGGGCTTGAAAAAGAAATATTAGGATATTATTGCGACGAACGTAATATAATGCTCGATAATCGATTACATATTTTATGGAGACTAAACCAATAAAACGATTAAAAGAAGAGTTTTAAAAATAAATATTAAAATGATTTATTATTAAAATATCTACAATTGTGATATTTTCTGTACTTTTAAGGCCTCAACCTTTATGAAAACCAAACTATTTAAACAATTATGTATAGAGAGAAGATATTAGATAGAAAGGCATATACCTGACCTAAAATAATCAAAGTTATGTTGTAGCTCATTATTTATATATAATAACATCAGCTATTACTGGTATTTCACATGATCTTATTACTTATGTCTTTAAAAAGTAAATTTGACACTTTCAGCTAATGATCGACAACTATTATACTACTCACGTAAGCATGATCCTGTAAGTCAATGCTTCTCTATTTTCTCGACTCATTTGTCGGGATTATTCTTTTTAAAAAATTCCATGAATAACCTGTAATCAACGAGATAAAATTCTTTGAGAAGAAGAGTCACAAAATATTTCCAATTAGTGATTGGCTTCACAAAGGTGAATGATAAAGTGAAATTTCATT
Organism: Pantala flavescens; assembly: GCA_020796165.1. Classification (NCBI taxonomy): domain Eukaryota; kingdom Metazoa; phylum Arthropoda; class Insecta; order Odonata; family Libellulidae; genus Pantala; species Pantala flavescens. The sequence continues at coordinate 12,214,735 of CM036879.1, read as the reverse complement.
GAGAAGATGTTATTAAAGAAACAAATGACCCTGGATTTATTTTGACACTGCTAATTCTGGGAAATATTTAAAATCACCCTTATCCTTAATAAATAATTTAGAAATCCTTCAAATCTTTCCTTAGAAACTTGTAGGTATCATATAGCTTGAACTAATAATAGGCGAGACTAACTTAATCAAAAATCAGTAGTAAAATCATTTTTGGAAAATTGGGTAGAAACGCTGCATCAAAGAAATGTCATTTTTAAAATAGCAAATCTATTTCACCTTTAGGACTTAATTTTCCTTACATATCGAGCATCAACACAGTACTAATTATTCTGTGATAATCTATCCTTCAATAATAGGTAAAAGATGGCTACGATCGAAGGAAAAACAACCATTCCGAATCCAGCAGAATTTCCGATCAAAACTCACAGGCACAGTCATGCGTTACATTGCAGATGTTTTCTCGCATCAAAAAGTAGAGATCTGTCTTTTTTCCTTTTTATCGGTTATTTGCTTCATTCCCGCAAGTTTTCCCGATGGAATCCGCAGAATTGTCCTTGGGAACCTTGGGATCCATTTTTACTATTTCAAATATCGAGAACCGATCGAGAGCCATCGATCGGCGGTAGCATATTCCGATTACCAATGCCTAATATTTTTTTCTGGAGAAAACTCCGAATCATTCTCTTCTTTTTTTATCATTTCCATTCCCTTCCCTTCATGTGAATAAAATGTTTAACTGTTGCGTTTGATTTGTCTAAATTACTACTTTGCCGACTCGTGCAAATAATCCAATCATATGTCCATATTCTGATTTTGTGGGTAAGAATTATTGTTGAGTTTCTCAATACCGTCTTTCCTTTCGATATTCCAATCCCCGACCGATGAAACCCTCCAATTATTGCCTCACATACAATTGAGTAGCAACACGACTTCATCGGCTTTCCTTGATATAAAAGGAATATCCGAGGGAAGAAAAAAAAACTAAGGGTGATATCATCTCTTTGAGTTACTTTTATGCATCCTTTCTCATTAGAACTGGTACTATAACTAAACCGTGCGGCACACCTAGTTTAATCGAAAAAAGAATAGATTGACTAACTTGATCATATTTTTCGTATGCTCTTTGATACCGCTATTCAACATGTTACGTAATCATACATTATCCATAACTGTATCAATAAACGTGATCAATTTGAAGTTAAAAATCCCACGAATTAATGGCGACGTTCATGAATTGTATAAATATTGCTTTTAATAGGAATAGTACAGTACCTTGCAACCATTATTTGTTTCCGCATGTTAAACAATGAATGATTAGTAAAGCTGTCGCTTAAAATATTCTGCAGATATATACAAGAGTTGTGATTGAGAAAATGTCTCTGCTTATTTAAAATTTCTTGTTATTTTTTGACGTTCTCAGTCTTTTGACCTTGAATTCCCAGCCAACATAATATTGATGAGTTCATAAGTTAATAATCATCATTCATTCACCATATGAAATTAATCAACCAGTATTGGAATTACGTCTTCGGAATACACAACCCTTCTACTCTGTCATTTTATGGTTACCCCAGTTTCATAAGATTCATTCCCTGACTAAATTAACACCGGAGTAGAGTCATTTAAGCTTCATTCGAGTCAACAATAAAAGCTGCTCCCTCGCTGCCTTGGTATTAACAATTAGCATCGTATTTTCATTTTACGGCTTCTGGGCGTCCTCCGTGGATTACTTGGCCCCTATATTGTTTCGTTCTGCATCTCCCGCGGGAAAGCGCATCCCAGAATCCCTTCGGATGCTCCTCAGGGCGCCCTTTGATAGCGTAATACGATGCTCTCTCGCCTATCTACTACCGATCTAAGCCGCAATCACTCTGCTTCCACAACGGTGCTACTGCGAAGCCTGCGTTTCTAATTCCCAGAGGAACATGAAGTCCGACGTAAGTCACGAGGACTGCGTATGCTCCTCAAAATATGGAGCTGAAAGCTACTCGTAACTCGAGAGAAAATAGTGTGGGAATGACGGTACACGTTGGATATGGTTTCGCTGCAATCTCTCTAGGATCGCTGGAAGTTCAAGCGTTTGATTACATGGTACCGAATGACGTGCGTAATAGTGTATGATTGTGAAATGTTAACGTTGCATTTCTTTTTGATTCTTTTATGTACTTAAGGTTCTTCGGGAGAAGTATTTATAAAATTTAATCCAGCAAACGTTCATCTCAAGTTAACTAATCATCTTTTAACTAAACGTATGTTAAATGTAACTAAAATTCTTTACGGAAAAATAATGATTCAAATTTTATCTACCATCAAAGAGAGATTTGTGAAGTTTAAATTTTAATCACTAATTTCAAGTAATCAAAATTACTCTAATATCTATCAGTAAAACTTTTTGGATAATTCAGTTAGTTTATTTTACGAACTTTTCTTCATGTAACTATTTCATCTACCTATCAAAGGTTTTATGTCTCTAAGAGTTCAAGCTCGTAACAATGATTCGTTTAAATAGATAGACATTTTACTGTAATTTGAAATAAAAGAATCGCATTTGATATATCTGTTATAGAGTTTCTAAAATATAAGTCGATGAGGTTTACAGAGGAGAAAGGCAAAATTTCCAAATAATTTGTTTGGTACTCACTGTGTTCTCAAAAATAATAGCCAACCATCATTTTTCCTGTTATAAATAAAAACCATTAAATAATAGTGGAATTCACTGTCCGAATGCTGTAAATTATGCGTAGTTTGCACTACAATTTTCCGTAAAAGTCCATTAGAAATTTTATAATACAACGCGGAAAGCTTCATAATTTATCCAAAGCAAATGCCCATTAATTAGATTTATATTATGTTTAAAAACAATACACCCGGAGGCCTTTTCGGGTGAAATATCCTAAACAAATGCTTGAGCACGTTCCGATGTAATTTTCCGTTGTTTTTACCCACCCCCGGGCAAAAGCTTCACATAGAATTTCTCTCTCAACCCTTTTTTTATAAATTAGCGCGTTTCGGTCGTAAGTGAATTTAAAACGTTGAATATGTCGAAAATGCGGAGCCGGAAATGACGCGTTAAACCATTAATTGGGTTGAAATTTCCTCTTTATTGAGGAAAAAGTGACAATTATATGTGTAATTAGCTAACCAATATCACCTTTTTCCATTGAGTCTTAAGTAAGTTATATATGGAGAAAGAAGGAACAATTCATCGAGAAAAATTTTGATGGCTACTAGCTAAATTGGCTTAGAAAATAAAATTTCAAGTTATATATTGTTCGTAAAGGTAGTTGCCGTTTCAGTGAAAATTTTATATTTTTTCATTCATATCCTTTCCGTGAAGTAATCTGCTTTTGTAATATTTTACAATTATAAGGAAAATTACAGGACTTAAATTACACCACAAAAACTGGAATTGCAAAAACAATAGACGTTTCCGGTGTTCCATTTAAACAGCCTAGTCATTGTTTACAATGCAGATGAATATCTAAGGAAAAAGGAGGTACCAATTCTGCAGCTTTAGTCACGTTGCCTTCCTCAACCAATTCAGTTCCTTTTCTATCTAAATGGAAGATCAGACGGATAGATATTATTGGTGTGAAAAGTGGCTTTCGTATATAACCTCATACAAAAGCTACATGTTATCCTTTTCTATATTTTATTGAATATTTTTATCCTAAGAAAAGGCAATTATTAACGACTTTGCTATCTATATTCGTTCACCAAAAATGTAAAGTAAAGAATGTAATGTTCATTTTAGTTAAAGATATTTTGGTACAGAAATAAGTGCATGGAATTGAACATTAATGTTCCTGTTTTCATAGCAATTTATGCTTAGATATATCCTTGATTTTTTCAATAGAATGGTATGCACATATAATTTTCCTAATTGTTAAGATACTTAAATATAATAGCTGCTATTATGGAAAATCTCTTAAAATTTTAAAAATTTATTTCCTAATATGAGTGAGCAATTATAAGATAAATAGTAAGTACGATAGCAAGACATAACTTTCATCGAATTCGAAAAAGTTATCATCAATCATGCTAATACGATGATATTCTTTTTATCTCTTAAACCTCTTTTTATCTCTTTTAAATTTATAATAATATTCATTTCTTCAAACCTCCTAACATTTTTGGTGAAAACTGTGCTTCAGTCGATGAGTATAATTTTAGGAAGTATTTTCCAGCATCTTGATTACTAAGTTAAACAACTGCAGCCCTAACATGATAGATACTGTTTTACGTGACGTACACCATAAATATATTCTCGGGACACAGCTTTTGTAAATAGGGCGCACAGAAAGTTTTAACTTTCAGGACGAGCAGGAATCGTTCGGAGGATACTGTGATCAAACTGAAATTAGGTCAAGTTAGGGACCGGTAAAGAAAAAGTTGGACAGGAAAAAGGATGAGGAAAAAAAAATAATAGAAGTTTCAGGGGGGGAGTAAAAGAAGTTAGTAAAAAAAGACTAAAAAAGGGTGTACGTAGAATAGAAGAAAGCGCTGGAAAGAATCGTTGTACAAAGGGAAACAAAAATTAAAACAAGTGAAAGCGAGGTGTGGAGAAAGTAGACTGAGAGAGAATGAAGGTTTCGGGAAACATAAACAAGGGGCAAAGGAGAAAGGGTGGGCAAAAAAAATGGAAGTTTAATCGGATAACGGCACGACACCCACTCCCTCGGATGGACGTGGGGAACAAAATGGTCGAAAAAAGGGCGTTAACCAGTTGTGGATTTCGTGAAAAAAAAGGAAGCGAAAATAATAACGGAGGGGGGGAAGGGGTTAGAGGGAAGGGGTGGGGATCTCGGGGGAATTTGGAGGGAATGAAAGAAAATAATAATTCCACCTCTTTCTCTCAGCTTCTCACTTTTATGACATCCAATCTGTTATCGAGGCACTTTGAGGTTTGCCTGCATAGGAATGGCCTTTTATTTTTATAGAATAGTATCCTTTTCGGAAGTCGTGATTGATGATTGCTCGTCTATTCGGCTTTTCACCCTATTTGTTGCTAATAATCTAACTCCGGATTCCGGAATCTCGGATATGGGCACCTTTTTGCCGAATTACGATCATCTTTTTTTTCTGGCGCCTTCCGAACTCATCCGATTATGGAAATAAATTCGTTTTCTTCGGAATTAAACGTAACGGATGGCTTGTGGAGACGAATCTATAATTATTCGCCAAGTTTATGCTCGACGCTGATGGTTATTTATGCTCGTAATTAACAGATAAGACCTTCTAAGATTATAATTAATGAAGGTGTAATTATAAGCATTACAAAAACGAACTCTATCGATAATTAATCGTCGAAGATCTATGATCAAAATAATATACTTGTATAGTGGTATATCTGTACGTAAGTAATATTTCGTCGTCATTGAAATAGATAACGAGCTCCATCGGTAATTATTCCTCAAAGATCTATGATCGAAATTGTTTGCTTTTATACTGCTATTCTTTTACGTACGTAATATTCTCTTAGAATTAATATAAATTCCTATATGAAGCTCCTGTACTAAAGCTTAATTGCATCATTAGGGATGCAATTAAGGGGGGGAATTATTAATTCTCAATAGGGGAATTTCAGAATGGAACAAGTTACCTGTATCACTCTTAAGACCCTTGCCTAAAAATGTATTATCTTTCAAAAAGAAATGCTCCAAAATTTTGTAGAATTAATGTATGTATACTATAAGGGTATTGAAGATGTTGCAATGTGGGGACTTCTGGACGAAGTAAGGGATTGCTTGACAGGGCGATGTACGGTGGGGTTTCACCCCGAGACCGCTACGGTAGCCGTGAAGGCCTGTCATGAACCCCGAAAAACTCCAGTAAAGACTGTTGGGTATAGTGTTTAAATTTATTTAGTTGTATGTATTTAAGGAATTGTCATTTTCCTTTAGATTATGTTTTCAATTTATGTATCATTGTATTTATTTTTGCGAATATTGTATATTAGTTGTATATATATAGATGTAGAAATAACTGCCACCAGGCTTACAGCCTACTAGCAGTTTAAATCTTATAATAATAATAATAATAATAATTAAAAATGTCAAGCAATACGTGATCAACAACAATATACGTTGATTAAGAAATACACATTCTTCTTAAACGAGATTTATCGCGGAATTGATGTCATTGTTAAAGGCATTCGAACATTTACGGTCACATCAAACGAATAAACTCTCTCCCTCTTCGGAATCATCACCTTAATTGAGCCAAAAGTCTTTTTCGATGTGATTTACAAAAGGATTGAAGGAAAGAGATTGGAAAAGATGAGAATTCAGGAAAAAAATACGGCAATTTAGCAATAAATATTCAGCCGGAGCCGAAGTTTTTATCTATTTTCATTGTAATTCCGTCGGAGTCGCTCTCAAAACAGAATATAAGCTTTTAGGGAAAAATCTCCACTTTATGCGACAGATGGATTTGGTGGAGCGCGGAGCAGTCCTCATCCATTATACGTGAGATAAAAAAAGTCCAAAAGCTCCCGCCTTTTTTTTCTACAAAACTAAAAAAAAACTCGCCGTCTATATTCCAACGAGTTAGTGAAAAAATAAAAAAATCGCATCGAAAATAACCCATTGTGTGGTTCTCAACGCAGCGAAAAAGGTGAATGAATTACAGTTTAAATATCGATCTGTGCCAACGATTTATCGACTCTCTAACAGTCTCTTAAAGTTAGTACACATTCCTCCATAAATCTATAAATCAAGAGTGTGTGTACGTATTTTACTGAATAATCCATCCATCAAATTGTTAAAATAAAACGAATGTTTGTTTGGTTTCCAGAACAGTTTTATTGTTGTTTTTTCCAACCGTAGTCTACTCGTTCGTATTGGTTTACGTTGCCATGCGTTGTATTTGCGTTTGCGACGATTGAGTTCCCATGGTGACGATGCCTCAAGACGAATAGCTCCCTCTGTCGTGCACGGTTTGCTGACGTAACGCGCCGTCTCCGTAACAACCCAGCTGATCCAGCCCACGATGATTTCCTATAGTCTCCATAAATCAGCGGTTGTGACGACAAAATGCTAAGGCAGATTCAGGTTTTGCGGTGTGCAAGTGCTCTTCGGTAATTATGCAGTTAGCGCTGATGAAACTTCAAGTGGGCGATTATCACTCTAGGTGATGGCACGCCATAGGGCAGTAACGATGTTAACGCTGATGAGATGCCGTCGGTAATGTTTATGCAAGACGACAGGTTAGTCTCGGTTTACAGGAGGCTTGATTCTTTTCTCTGTATGGTCATTGCGGTCTCTTAAGCCCGACAGTATTCGATAGAAATGTATTGTATTGTATAACGAGAGATTACTATGTAATATTTTACAGTTATTCTACCATGTTTACACGTATATTCTACCCTATTATGTATATAACATGTTAAAGAGCTGGCGAATTATAGAGATCTGAGATACCCAACAGCCTTGAATATGGTTTTTCTTTAAGGAGGTATTAATGTATAATCATCTTAAAACTATTTTTAGCGAACAATTGTAAGCGTAATACTTCTTTCTAATTTCACATTCAGTCAATGAAAATTTATGAAAGTTAAGTGCCACTTAATCTCTCGTAAAAAAGAATTGGAAAAAGAATGACTGGCAATAAGAAACAAAGCAATGACGACTGTAGGTGAAAAAATGTATTGAATATTTCTTTATAAGGCATTTTGGCTATATTTTCCGTTTTTACGACTACAATTTTTTTACTGTACCTCTCTATACACGGTTTATGCACTTTCTATCGCAGTAGCTTCAACAGTTGAAAGATTTTTGTATTGAGAAAAATTATTTTAAAATAAAGAACACAGTTTTAATACCAAAACCAGAATTTCACCATAAACCATCAAATAAAATATTTAGAAAGATAATTGAAGTAGAAAATTCGTTTTCGTGAGCTTTAAAAGGCAGATAATTTTTAAGAATTTTCGAAATTAACATTCCCGCAATGAGCTAATTTAGTTCAAAAGATCGTTCAATCCAGAAATCTTCAAGGTTCCATTTAAATGCCCCCCTCCAAAAGTAGAGAGATATCGGTCTAATAATAGTCACAATTCCCCAACTCCGTCTTTAAAGCGAAACGAGGATTCCCTTTAATTCCGAACTCCGCATTCAGCGGCTGTTTCATTCAAAACATTTAATCAGCCCACGATCCGAGGGCTGAAAATAACGATTTTCATTCGTCCGAGTCGTTTCAAATTTCTTTTTTTTCGCCTCCGAAGCGGAATTCTCTTCGGCGAACGTTAATTTCCCCTCCGAAATCCCTAGACGGAGACGAGGAAAACCAATTGTAATTGAACGTTCCTCAAAAAAACAGTTTTTTTCTGAGGGGGTCCGGGCTTGAGGATTGACCGCAGGGACCTTTCTTTGGCCCCGGGGGAAAGCCACTGCCCTCTGCGGTGATGAGCGCACCGCGAGGAGTTGACGAGGTCCGCATCTGCCCTTGTGACCGTGTGTATCGGACGTTGGAATCGATACGGTGGAATGGGGATAAGGAAAAGAAAGGCGTGGAAATCGTTCATCTTTATTTCTCACGGATACCCGTATCCGAATGCACTTGTCACCGCCGCGGCCTGAAAAGCGATCCCCAGGCGTTTGTACGCTCCATCCTCTTAATTCTTAACGATTTAGACTACACGTAGAAAATGCTGCAGTGGTCTCCCTTTTATCCCATTCCACGCCTTCGTCACCTCTTCTTCACGTCCTTTATGTAGGACTTCCTTTTTCGGAAAGTACAACTTCTGCAAAACTGCAAACGCCGGAGTTACTCGGGATTCCTTTAAACTTCTTTAAAAGTTTTTCTACACGTATCCGTTGGCCTCAAAAGTATACATTAAAGGTGAATTTAAAGGATGTTCGTCTTATAGTATAAAGTGGATGGGTTCTATGGAAGTCCTATCTATGAGATTATCATATAAGCACGTAGTTCATTGCAAATATTTACCGTTTGAAGTTACTCCCGTTACGTCTTCTGAGGAAATGTGCTGAATGAGTGAGTGAATTGAGGTATTTTTATGTTTCTTTCATGAAGTTCCGTTTTATTTACTTCATAAATAATCTTTTAAGTCAGTTTATACTGATATAAGGTAAAATGAGGATTGAAAATATAAAAGTTGTAAATTTTCATTGATCATATTTAAGTTTCGTATAGTACATTATATATATTACAGTTATATCTATAGATGGTTTATAATTATGAAATACATGAATTTTTTTGCTTTCAAAGTTAGATCATTTTTATTATTGCCAATGTGTATTTAAATATCTATTTAGATACCAAAACTCATGTTTTCGTCTAATTAATAATTTATTCGATGCATCAGTACGAACTATCACTAATGATTTATTTTTATTGCATACAGATAAAAGAGTTTAGTAACGAGATATTGCTTAATTTTTCAAATAATATTTTAAGATAAATGATTCTTTAGATTATACTAGTTCAAAAATGCGAAATTTTCAATTCAAATTAGCTTATCTTGTAGAATACATGAGTTACGATAATCTACTCCCTTAAGATTCGAAACATTTATTTTTAGTTTATTTAAAGGATTAGGCTACTTTATTCTTCTGGCCTATTTCCCTTCATATTTTAATTAATTACTTTAAAAAATAGATTTAACTGTTAAGAAGTATTAGATTCTCCATTCACAGTAATTCGTACCATAGTAACTAAAAGAGCTAAATATTAAATTTCTAAGTCTCATATTTTTATTAAATTTTAATTGTTAAAGTGGCAGTAAATAATTATAACTGTTCAATCCATCAACCAGTGAGTATATAGCAGACCTATTCGGGTTCATTCATCTTTAGAAATAATAATAAAATCCGAATACTTCTCCAATCATGTTTCACGCCAATCTCAGAGGGCACATTTCATCTGAGGAATTCGGGATCGATATTCAAAATATGAGACGCGAGGCTTGACTGCGTACCCTCAAAGGGAATAAAATTCGAGTCAAAAGAAACGAGCGCCTCTGTGTGTGTGTGGGAAGGAATAGAGCCGTGATGGGAGCACAATTGGGTAATCTTAGGGAACGAGGATTTATATTAGCAATTTGCAACCGCCCCAGAGGGCCCGCATCATCCGGAGGCCCGAAATCTGCAGTGCGCTCATGTCCAATAACACGAGCAAAATTAGGGCCCCGCTCTCCGTATTTGGGTAACGAGGAACTCTAATAATTCGATAACGTGGGTGTGCGCTCGCGTCATCTCCAAGGCGACCGCTAACGAAGCGGTGCGTTGGCACGATCCGTGAGGGCAGAAGGTCAACTATATCTGCTCGATTCGGATCACGTACTTAAATCTGAGAAGGAGAAGCGTATCAAGGAATGGGATTCTTGGGGAGGAAAAAATACTAACCCTTCCCTGTCACCCGCACTTCCAGGGAATTTGAAAATCTGGTTCGGAAGACACCTCCGGGTGGCGGGATATCTCACGCTAGAGTTCCCGCATGACATCTCCTACGTATTTGGGAAAAACACGAGGTGTACTTGAAAACCGTCGTGGAGAAGTTTTGGGATCGAGAAGCGGTACTTGGACCGTATTTTGACTTTGTTATAGCAACGAAAATGTATAGCATTTCTTGAAGAAGGATAAAGGTGGGCTTTTCTTAAAGATTGTCTTAGCTTAATGCAATGATTTAGCTACTAATTAACATTAATGCTACTATTATTTACTTACATAAATCACAATTAAGATTATTGTAATCACAATAAAATAAAACATTTTATATGTTCTGAAAACTTGCTGATTACTATCTAAATCTTCTGTACTAATTTTGTAGATTATTTAAGAAGTAATAAAGTTGGCCCACGACGTATTTAATGAATTTAGCATAAATGAGTATCACAGCTAATAAGAAAAGGTTTTATTACTTAGTTCATATAAACAAAATGTCCTTTTCTTCACTCAAGTATATTTAAATTTATTTTATAGCTGCTCATTTAGAAAATTGCTTTGTCGTTTTCGCCAACGTAGAGGTACTCTTTGCTTAGTGTTTCTCACCAGAGCATACATCGTTAACATCTCGTAACAATAGCTTTAAACAGCCTTAGCTCACCATAGGAGAAATCATTATCGTCACCCATTTTAAGAGATAAGTATCATATATCCTTTCCGTATCGTATGAGAAGAATATAAACAACTTATGTCTCTCAGTCTTGATCATACAAATTTATAAGCATGAAAGTAAAATAGTAAATGCTCATCAAGTTTCAAAAGATAAGTTTCTCAGAAAGCGGCTAAAATATGGAGAACTTTTTCTACCAACTTACAATGAAAAATAGAATGGCGTGTTTCTTTTGTGGAATGAGATTGATTACGACTGTGAATGCGTCCTCTCGCTCTCATTAATTTGACGCCTTTATTAAATTCTGAAAATCTTCCCATCCTCTCTACAGCTCCCTTTCATCTAGTAAACATGATCCCGGGTCTTAATTTTCCTTCTCTAGTATACTGAATTCTCTCTAAGTATATTAACCATTTCGGAGAAACTATTTTTGTGAATACATTAACCTTTTCTTTGAATTCTTTTAAATTGCTCTTTGTGATATTCCTTTTCAGAGTTCTAAATTGTCATAGTTCACTTCTTGGAACCAGGAACAGCTTCCGAATTTATAGAAATAGTAATTCATGAAGTTCCTTAGAAAGGATGATAGCTCCAAAAATGCTATTGTTGGATAAATTTTTATAGTAACGATTTATATAATAATTCTCAATGTTTCAAATAATCTAAATTCCTCAAAATCTCCAAAATGATAGTAATTGATGAAATAATGTTTGAAACATATGAGTAACCACATTTGGGAATACTGCTTTTTTAAAAATTCTAATTTCAATTATTATTGTATTCTAAAATTACAGTCATATGCTCAGAATTTTTGTATATATATATTCAGTAAATACATAAAATCCATCTTTTTCTGCAGTATACTTTTCTATATCTTTTGGTGATGAGTATTGATAAATACTAATTCCTTTTCGCTGCAATAAAGACGAAAAGGTATTCGATATTTTTTAACTTCTGAGAATCACGAAAGAGAATTTATTTCATCACATAAAAATACCCAGCAGCTATTTATACTTTCATTATAAAGGTATTAGTATTCTGTTTTCCCTTAAATGTTCAAAGTTATGCGTATAAATATTATCTTTTATTCAATGAAGAAAGAAAAATTCTAGAACGATTGCAATTTTAGAACCACTAAAATGTTTATGGGCATGTTTCTGAGTCGTCAAGATATCTATTACCTGGATCTATGTAACGTAGCTCTTGGTCTATGGATTTCTTCTCGCCTTAAAGCAACTTTAAGTGCGCTATATTTCCTTATTGCTATCTATATAGGTTCTCTTTTATGTCAAACAGGTTATGGACCTATGAGAATTCACTTTTTAGCCATTTGTATTTTGAAATATTCATTATTATGGATAATAAGGTTCAATTTGTATTTTATTCATTCATTAAATAAATTATAAAAGTATAAGGTCGATTAACTCTTACGTAAGGGATAAGAAGGTAATGAAGTTAATTCTTAAACAGCCAAAGATTAACATAACGTAAGCTAAATTCACTAACAGATAAACACCTTTAATGAGCTATAACGTCATGAAATATACTCCACTACTGCGACCTTTTTCACACCTGAAATACAAAACGTGTAAAACATAAGGGGATTTAAAAAAATAAATACGCTGCGAATTCGGGATTCGAGATAGATCACTATGACAACGAGATAAAATAGGATGGGAGATATAATAAGAGCAGAAGGGGAGTTCGATGGCGACAACTGGATCACTCTCTCCGGAGGCTGAAATTTTTATGAGCCCACGTCCTTACGCGCCCCTGCCGGCGAGGAAGTGAATGGCGATGCGAGTTTGTTCTGTAAGGAAGGGTGGAGCTGATGAAGAAGGGAAAATGAGAATGGGATCAAAAAGAATTGTGCATGAGGAAGGCTGCAGACGTCTCGAGAATTGCGCACGGACTTTTTACAGGGGATTTTTCCATTGTGATTTTTAATTTTTTCCGTCTCTCGCTCTCCCTTCGTCTTTCACTCTTCTTTTTTCATACCTCTTTTTCCAGTTCGACGCTAATGAATGAGCCGATGGAAACTACTACGGAACCTTTTCTGCCGAAAGGAATAAGTGAAAAATAAACCTTGTCTTGGATTCGGTATTTTTTTCTTTATTTTTTTCGACGATGCGTCCATGTTAAGGTTTCGAAATGTTTACGCTCCCGTTTTTGTCAAATTGGATTGGATTTGAAGTTGATTGATTTGCCGATAACTAACATTTAAGGAAAAATTGAAAAAGTTTGTTTATAAATTCATCACGATTCTATTTTTAGATTCAATAGATCGGGGAATTTATTTAAAATTGTTTATAAGCTTTATTAAAATCATTGAAAGAACACCAGAAAAATGTCTGATAATTTTCAGTGAAGTGGTATAAACTTTTATCCTTAGAATAATGAATCGCCAATAAAATTTTTCCGTATTGCATCGAAGACATTCGATTAATTAAACCATAATACTGAGCTTTTATTTAGTTTGTGATGGTTGCTCAAGTTTTATTTTTCTCATTCTCTAGAAATATTCATTCAGGATAAGATGTTGGAGTTTAAAGCTTTTTTAATGATGGTATCATTTTAGGATGGAACTGAAAACAGTTTGGAAAAAGACTTCCTTCTCGTATTTATATATAATTGCACATCACAAGAATGATTCTTACTTCTTTAAGCGATGACCTTTAACTATGAATTAAAAATGAAGTTTGATGACGAATATTAATGATAATGTATATATGTTTCTACGTATATTAATATAACCGGTATAGTTTTTTATATCGAGTAGGAAGACTATAGATTTTCTCTCGTTTAGTAAAATCTGTAAATGATTTAAGTACAACTTATGAAGTAAATGAATTTAAAGTATACTTGATCATACTTAGTATAACGTGGGATAAAGCATAAGTAAATAAGATAGCTTGCGACGAGTTAAAACCGAGGGGATTTTGAATGCCTTCCATGATTTGATTATCGTTTGAATATCGTATCTTCTGACGAAATCTGATGGGCGATATTATTTTAAGCCTATATATACTTAATTTAAAACAATGAAAAATTCATCTCAAAATGTCGTATTGGTGATATTATGTAATAAAAATAAAAAATAAAACTTCAATCTATGAGGTGGCTAAATGTTTAGCCAAAATTGAGGATTAACAGCTAATATTTACTTATTATTGAAATTAAATATTTACATTAATGATTAAAAACGTGATTAATTATCATAAAATCTCTCTAAACTTTCTCAAATTACGAGAATTATCAATTTTAGAATGGCTTTTGTTTGCCGAGAAATTCCGTTGGGGTTAACGGACGCTTCAAATACTTTTATTTTCAATATCAAAATCGGGTCAATATTGATTCTAAAAGGTGACTTTTATATTTTTACGCCTGAAAATAAACAATGAAAAATAATATTCAAATCCATCAAAAATCCAAAATGTTTTCGTAGCGCAGCTTGATAGCCGATCACAGTTGCGATTAAAAAGAGAAACTTCTAGCGAAGCGCAGTTTCCTCGTTTGGGTATTATTATAGTTTGATGGATCATCCTTCGTTATAATAATTCGATTAAAAGGACTTCTAGATTAATAAACTTTCATCGAAAAGGTTCCTCATTGCAGCCAAAAATAATTTTGATTGATCAGTGAAAGGGAGACTGTAAGTTTATTTTGGGAAGGTCTTTTCTTCTGTCGTACTCTCGCCTAATAAATTCTAGTTGATCAGTTTCCATCTTCCACATTCGCTGTCCAATGCCTCGTACATCTTTATTTCCATCTAATGTCTTACGCTATCAATAGAATCCTTCCTTGCCCTTTCCCCTGCTTAACTCCTCGCGATCCATCCTTATTTAAGAAAGGGTAGGAAATTTTGCTTCATCAGATACCCGAAATAAATTTCTTCCCCATTTCAATTTCCTTACTTTCTCCGAATTTAATAAAGGATGTGAGTATTCCACTTTCCGCCAAACTTTTGCATCTGTTATCTCATTCGGGCAGTTAACTTTCATGATTCATTTTGAAACTCCCATTAGCAATAAATTAGGTTCATTATACGCATTTTTTCGAAGGCGTGTGCTGTTCTTGTGTCCTTTTGGAAAGAATGGATTTGCAACCAACCCGAGATATTGTTTCGTTCCCGATTGATGGTTTCATTACTACACACCACAATATATTTACATATGAAATTTGATGTATAGCTTATACGTAATTTATAATCAATTGTATATATATGCTCTTAATGTTCGTCTGAAAATTGACCGTATGTAAACTTTGTGTTCTGTTTGCGGGAGGTTTGTTGGAAGGTTTTCCTCGTAATTTAGGGCGAATGCTGGACAGTTTGTAATTTTATTCACCCCTCATTGGTCGCCACCTGGTCAACGACTTAGCTAGTGACGGAATTATTAATAAACAAATACACAAATAAATATATTTCTCTTGATTTTAACGAGTCCTGGGTCGCTCAATTAGTTAAGTAACCGGACATTGTATTTAATAAGAACGAAACGTATATTTATATATTCCACAATTTTATCGAGTTATGGTAAATAAACTGTCTTAGCGTACTTTTAAATAGTTTGAAATAATCGATAGACTCGTCAGAAACTTACGAAAGTTATAGATCGTACCGTTTGCATGAGTATTATTTAGGTCTTAACTATTATTAAATCAAAGAAACCGATATACTGATACGATAACTCATAAGTATAAATATATTTTATATATTTTATATTACCTTTTTTATTAGTAGAAAATTGTTTTTTGAGTCTTAGCTGTCTTCTAATAGTTTTGGAAATATTTGTAAATTATTCCACGATTTAAGGCACTGAATTAAAAATTATTCAAGCCAAATATTACTCATTCTTATAACGTTGAATATATAATGCCCTCCAATATAAAAGGAATATTTTTACTTGACGTTCATTCATACGTGCTATTACTGCATTATTATTTTTATAAGTATAAGCTGGCATTTATTCTACCATTTATTGTTTATTCTAAGTGCTACACTATCATTAAAGCAGCCAGTGCTGTAACCCATTTAATTCTAATCTTAGGTTCGGAAATCCACTCAATATATCTTTTATCTCGATATTTTTGCTCGATCGTACGTGGATTATGAACGTAACTTGCCGGGTTTTTATCGATACGCTCGAAATAACCGGCCTTTCCAATAAAAAAGGAGAGAGAAAATATTTCCCTCTTTCTCGAATTTCCGGAATTCATTTCACTCCCAACGGAACCCTCAGATGAAATCAAAAACAAAAGGCAATGAATAAAAGAATTTTTCCGAATTCGGGCAGACTTACACATGAAATAGATACGGAATTTTAAGGGGATATGTCAATCGGATAGCACAACAGCTGTTCATATTACTTTGAAACAATAATGCCCTTGGAAGAAATATAGAGGTGACGTCAAGTGTGCTATAATGTTTTGTGCTACGGAAACAAATGAAAGATGCCAATGAAAGAAATGAAGTCATTTTTTTGTGTTATAAAATCATTAAGGATAGATCATTTTTCATTCTATAATTTTCTGACGTTGCTTTTGTAACAAATTTAATACCGTATTTATCGATTAGAAGCACCCCCTTTTTTCTAAGTTTTGATACCCAAAAATTAGGAGGGTGCTCATACAAGGAGGCTATAAATTATAATGAAAATGGGTTGAAATAATGTAACTTTTGCTAAAAACGGAGTTTTAACGGATTAACTTACATTGCAACTTGAATTTGACAAATATTTAGTAACAAAGGACTATTTATTTATTTATTTCACGCAATACTTAGTTGACGAACTAAGTATAAAAGTTAAAGTAAATGAGGATCATAATAGGAAAAGATAAAAGTAAGAATAGCACTCATACTGAATGTAATATTTATTTGGTCGCTAATACTGGCGAAAAATATTCGCATTAATGGAAATCTTAACTTCAAGTATAAGTGAATAAATGAATAATAGTATGTACCCTTCTCCATCGATATCAATTACTTTTGTTTTCATTAACTTCATCTATTGCTGGTGTTAATAAAATGAATTGATCAACACTGCTAAATTAACAATATAGGAAAAACAAGTAAGAAACAATCAGTACTTAAATGAATAATGTTTTTATTTGAATGTATTCACTGATAGCATTCATTGAATTTCTTACTACTAATAATTTAAAAAAAAGTCATCGACTTCTTCCTGGGCTTGATCAGTAGTTATTCATGATCAATAATTAATAATTCCTCATTTATCTTGGATCACTTTCATCATCCAACTGAGTAAGTGGAGCAATTAACTTTCTCTCGAGCCTAACAAGTGATTAAATTCTTCCAGCGCTTCCCATCTTTGATCTGAAAAGATATGAAAGACACAAGAACAGGAGGTGGAAGGGGGCGGAACGGTGCGAGGGAAGAACACAGAAAGATCGGAGGGTAGTCAGCTGCCGGGCACCAGGCTCCAAATTACTCCTCATAACTTTTCCACCAAACTCCCAGTCGTTTTTTTTCCCTGGCCGAAAAACATGTAGCGTATGGAGGTCTTAGGAGCGGGTGGGAAAGATGCTTCAATATTTGGCCTCTGCCCCCAACTGATAACGCCCTCCTCCTCTTCTTTCATTCTCGGACTGCGGTATTGAATAGCACGCATCAACACCCTTTCCTAATAATCTCTTCCGAGCAAGAGCCGTTATTCTGTCGCTCCCTTGTTTTATCTCCTGTTGTAAGCTCTTTTCCTTAAAGCCTGTTGAATTACGGCAGAAGGACTCGATTTATGGGCAACTTTATATCGCAGCATGTGTTTTGCAATGCCCTGCAGTCATGAGATTTTTTGTGGATGCCCGCTTGCCAGTTATATATATATATGTGCAAGAAATTTCTGGGGGATAAGCCTTCTCTTCCTCTCCTTTTTGGTAACTATGGGATATTCCCGTGGCCTTAACTACAGAGGGCGTGACTGGTTCAAAAGAAGGCCTTTCTTCGCTGGAACCCTTACAAATTTAAGGCTTATTTAATTACGTCGCATCTCTCCGATATTTTCTAGGTCAGCGGGTTTTAATCACTTTTAAGATATTGGTTCTGTTTTCCTTATTGCGATAGCGATGGGGTCTAATAAAAAGAGACGGGAAATAATATCTGAAGGGTTAAATCTCTGTGGAGACCATCGGTAAAGATCAGGAAGGATCAATTCCCTACTGGTTCAGAATTCAGTAGATATGTTTCTCATTAGATGCTCAATCCTCTAGACAAGTTTTATCTTTATTAAATAATCGAAGAATTTTTTTAATGAACGATTTAAAAACCACTTACATTACAATGTTATTAGGTACCTTCTTCAGGTATTTCATCGTATAAAGTTCGTAATAATACTGTTATTCGTGGAGAATTAAGACTTTCTCCTAGATTTTAAGAATGTTTGGTATAGTTGATAATAAGGCATAAAATAGACATGCGTGCCTGTTAATATACATAATCATCATTCATATTCCAATTTCTGAGATATTATTAATTCTGTATTGTGTAAAGTAGATGGACGAATGTTTTGGTTTCATCCTATTATGGGCGAGCAATTATTTTGCTACGATCCCATCAATTGTCATGCGGCTCATAAACATTTTGTGCCTTCATTTTGGGTATTTGATCTCCTTATTCTAAAGTACTTCATGTTTCCCGAATAGTTTTTGATGAAAGCCATCTCCTGAACAATTGTGGTGCATCCCGCACAAGTTGAACTCCTCAAATGTCGACGCATCCAATTAGAGATTGTATTTAAAGAGATTGTAACATGACCTAAATATTACCGTTGCAATAATGGATATTTCGTGGGGAAAGAAATGAATAATATCTCTTACTTCCAACTCCTAATCAACTTGATAGTTGATATAATGAAGAATAATTATGACTTAGAATCAAATACCGTTTTAGTAACTCTGCTCCATACAGCAATAGTCGAGTTAATATCTCTCCAGTTTTGACCTAAACAATCATTGGTTCAATACAATGGGAATGAAATTGCAATATGATACAATCTTTTCTTACAACAATCCTCGAAACAAAGATCTGACTCCTCTTTCCAATTCATTTTCATTAAGTTGTATATTAAAAATGAATGTTTTTACTGTTTACAGGGAACAAAAGTGAAAGTTTATTTGTTAAGAAAATATTTCCTTGTATTAATATGGAACGTTTTGTTATACTATAGTCAATAAACAGTCTATCCTTGATATTGCATTTACTTACATATCTGAGTATGAGAGGCAGACGAATGTTTTGATTTGCATTGTGAATTGCGTCATTCCACTAACGCATCTGAATATAAGCCCAATTTCATGCTTATCTGTGCTTCATTGGCAGACGATAAACACCCTCGATGTTTGGATAGAGCGTTCGCATGGAAATTTTAAATCTGCATTGGAAATATTTGCATCGTAGAGGGAATATCTGTCGCAGAATATAATTGGTGATGGAGTAAAATTCATCCTCACGATATTCTGAATTTCTGTTTCTTATAGCTCATTCAATTTAGCCATTTGCAGCAAGATAGATACGTATAACTATTGATGCAAATTTTAAATTTGGCTAATTAATTTTCGTTACTTCGATCAATTTGTGATTACAGAAGAAATAAAATACTCTGTAGCTGAAAATGAACCATGAATTGATTCTCTGAATTTGAAAGATATCTTTACAAAAAATTTAAATAATTAATTATTTTTTAATATCCTATTAATTGGTAAATATGTGTGTTTAAACTTTAAATTCAAAGAACACAATACTTTGAAAATGTGAATGATGACTGATTCTAATATTATTATACTTTGTCTGCATATAATTTGCAATATTATATCATTAATGATATAGTATATTGACATAAGTTTATATTACTAGTCTTCTTTGAAATTATTTGATATTCTTAATGTAGTCGAGGGTATTCGTTTTCTAATTATAAATTGTTATTTTTAAAAGATATTAGTATTTACTGAATAAAAAATTATATTTCTGACCATACTTAGTAAATATTGAGATGCTACAGATTACATATATCTTTTATCAATAGTTAACTGATGCATCAATATCCATCAAACAAAAATTGGAAGAACTCGTTCCGTATCATCTGTTACGCTCTGTAGCAAAAAAATTCTGAAGTTAAGGCGATCCTAAGAAATCTAGGTTGCATTCATCATGCCCCTAAGTTTTTCCTTTTTTCAATTTTTAGTATCTACAAATAAAAAATTTAAAGGTATTACGAGAGGCCAAAGTCCTATTTATGATTCTTCCCTTCGTATTCGAGACGTAACCGATAACTATTTTATATTTTTTGTTTTTGTAGATATCGGTATAAAGATTCGCTGACTTTTGCACCATTTTCTAAAACCTTAAGCACTTGTCGATTTTCTCTTAACTAGTACAATTACTAGAATTATTTTACATGAATAATTGCTGAGTTATTGATCGATTTTCTATGAAATGAAATGAACAAGTTTTAGAAATTCTTTTAGAAATTTCGAATTCAAGCACAGATATTTTTCTCGTAAGAATAATTTTAAGCATTCGAATCTTGATCCTTAATATTTACAAGAAAAAATCAAACATTTGGAATAAGTGAATGAAAATTTTAATATTATTTTATTTTTAGAATTCAGAGTTTTTACTAAGTTCTAACCTACTATAGTGTATTAATTTTTCATAACAATGATATTTATTATTTCAATTCTGATATTGCGAAAGATATCCCTCGCAAAAAAAGTCCTAGGCTCAGCAAGTTTGATAAAATATTCCATAGCATTTTTTATAGCAATACAAAACTACGAACAGTGATTTTCAGCTAAATAATTGGTGCAATAAGACAGTGTAGTTTTTAATTATAACTAACAGGAAGGTATACTGAATTGTATAGACCTATACTTTAATGATACGAGAATATAAATCAAAACCTCTCTACATAGGAAATTCCTCCAAGGTGTAGTTGCAAACGAGTTTCGAATCGACACCTTCGTATCATCATTGCCGAGCGATTGTGAATCCGGTCATCGGAACTAAATTTAGAACGCGCAACTCGTTATGCGATCAGAAATAGCGAAGTACCTTTAGGGTGGAAATCTAACTCCGAAAATTCATTTGCATCGACACACTATCTGCAGCGCTTGTGGCGTTCTCAAGTCGGGATGCAGGTCATTCTCAACATGTGGGGATTTTAGAGTGCGGAAAATAGATCGCCAAAGGATTCGATTTTCCCTTCTATAGCCAAAGGGCAACGACTTGTCTCGGATTCACCCTTCGGATATTGGACAGCGCTGGAGTTATGGAGCGCGTAATACACTTCACAGCGTCCTTACTCCGCAAAATATAACGAGTCATAAGAGTGTAGGAGTGGACGCATAAAATTGACGGCATGTATATGATTTCCTGATGAAGAGCTCAAATATTTTTTTTTCGTCGAATGGGTTATAATATCTTCTCTAAGAATCCATATTAACCCAAATTTAATAAAAGATAGTTTCTTGATTTTCTCCATGTTAATATTTCTTTAATAAGAAGAGAAGGTACATATATTTATCTTTCAGAAAACTTTTTAT
Source organism: Pantala flavescens (assembly GCA_020796165.1). Taxonomy (NCBI): domain Eukaryota; kingdom Metazoa; phylum Arthropoda; class Insecta; order Odonata; family Libellulidae; genus Pantala; species Pantala flavescens. The sequence continues at coordinate 12,193,117 of CM036879.1, read as the reverse complement.
TCTTTGGTAACAGTCAAACGCCTAGGGCCAAAACGTATTTCAAATTCAAAAAAGTATACATTCAAGTTTTCAGTGATTCTAATTTGATAAATAGGGAAATATTATAATATTAATAATATGATCGGATGATAACTTTAATAGGTAATTGTATATTGCCACTGAAAACTTTATTAATATGTCTCCTGACAGATATACTCTACGAAATTAAACTGCCTCTTATCTGTTCAAGAACTTTTTTTATTTAGGAATCTAGGATAAATTGTAGCATTTAATATTTTGGTGAAGTGTCAATTATGATGAGAAATTCTACCATTAATGTATTCATTCTTTACAAAGTTTCATTTGTTTAAAACATTTAAATAATTTATAGAAAATTTCCATTTAATTCGTGTAAGTATATTTATCTTAGAGAACCTATATATTTAAATTTTATCGTTATATTGGTATAATGAATGGTTATCGTATTTCATGAAAATATTTCGAATCATTACTATTGGTTGTGATATAAATCTCAAGTACAACCATAGAATACATTAAACTATAAATTTTACCTCCTTCTATAGTTATAAGTAGAAGAAATATCATTATTGCCCTGCTTCATTTATGAATCGATATTCATACCCGGAAAGACTAAAATCGTCAATTGTAAAATGATGCAATCACATAGCGATCGACCTACTTCTGCATCTTGCAATCGCTGATAGTTCGTGAGAAGAGGAAGTTCTGGAAACATTTCGCTCTGTGGAATTCTATTTTTTCCTATTTCTCCATAATCGGATGAAATGAACCTCCAATAGGATTTTATAACTGCAATAAGGGCCTCCAAATACTTCATAGATTCACATTCATCGACTTTCAAAAGCTAGAAATTTTAGAGTTTATAATTAGAAGTCTACCATCAACCAATATAAATTTCTTGTGTTCAAATTTTGTTTTCTCCTATTACAAACTCTCCAATTATTTATGGCATAATTTAGGAAAATAGTATACGAAACCGGAGAAGGAGTTTTTCGCCAACTATTCATTCGTTATCTTCGCAAACAACATTCGTAACAAGATGATTGAGTTGTTCAGAGTTACTCCATTATATTCCTCAAAATCTTGCCGCGTTAAATAATCGTGAAGCTGTAGTTAGAAGGAGTTTGAAGGATTAATGCCACGTGAAGGTAATTAAGCCATAATTATTGATGCTACGTTTAGAAGTGGGGTGGAGAAGTATACTAAGTAAAAATGAAGCGGTTAACGAGTTTGCGTCCTCTTAACCATCCCAATCTCATTAAAAGTTTTAAGTAGGAAGACCATATTTTACCTTAGTTTGAAGTAGAGACTAATAGCACTTGTGCGGTGTGAGAACAAACCCGTCAAATTTTCCCTGTCTTAAGGTATTAAGCGTGGCGTGCGATTAATTACTGCCACTTAAGTAAATACCCTCGCTTCAGAACAATCGAATAACAATGAAAGGATATTTGAAGGGTTCTCTCTTCATTGAAGAACAAAAACCAATGCTATTTAAGGAAAAGTGTATTTTTAAAAATCAAGATAATACTTTCGGTATAAAATAGCGTTTAGTGAGTAATTACGACATAAAGTCATCGTTTTAATGGACGAATACGTCAATAAATACTATATTATACTATATTGGAACTATATTTTTGAGAATTTATCTAAAGTAATTTTTTAATATTTCAGACAATATTAACTTCGCCATTGATTTGAAAGATTAATTTTTAAAAATACTAGGAGTATAAATTAGACGATTGAAACTGAACTCTGATAAAAATCCTTGATGTTAATTTGAATTTTATATTTATAAATTGTGCTTAGTTTGCTTTCATTAAAACTTAACTTAAATTTAAACCTCCTGATTTATTATTAGATACTTTTGTAAAATAAGGCTACATATGGTTTATATTCCGTTAAAAAATTTCTCCTGGAAAAGATTTATCCGTAAATTGAGGACTTAAGGACTCAAGAAAAGCATAACGTCATAAAGTGGATTCCAACCGTAGAGTAACCAAAAATCTCAAGAGAATTCCAAAAATATTCCTGGTTATCCTGAAGAATGATTGGTATGATAGAGCGGAATTCAAATTAAGTGAGGCATGCAATGTAAAATGCCAGGTGGAATGCCATAAAATAAGTAAAATAGAGCTTCTAAATTATGAAAAGGAGTATACGATGCGATTTGACGTAGCAAAGTTTGTAAAAGAGAAGTAAAGGAAAATGACCTTTTATAAACAGCGTGAGCCGTGTGTTATACCTTTTTCGGAAAGACATTAAAAAAATCAGAAGGGCAGTTAAACTAAGGGTATAGAGAGAAAAGCTTTTTGGTTTGCGAAAGCCGTGAAGTGTAACGGTCACATTTGCGTAACAGGTCAAGGGTCACACGTGGCTGAGCAGCGTCTTTTGTCGTGGTTTTTCAGTAAATGAAATAGGAAACTTGGAACTAAAAATAATTAAAATTTTAATTCATTCCGAAAAATAATTCCGCGATAACTTTTGTATTAAACGAATAAAAAAGTTTTCCTTTTAGGTTCTCGGATTCCATTATTAAAGCCATAAAGGGACTTCGTATGCATATCTGCTTTCTAGAAATACTCCAAATGTTCTATGAATTTCTAAACCGACATCGGAAGAACTGCTGCTTTTACGTAACGATAAGGGAACTTCTGAGTATAAATTAGGTTATATTTCAATGGAAATAGCGATACAAATTCGGGAAAGAATAGTATGAAAAGTGGAAGCCTTTGTGATAGAAAACTTTTAGAAACTTCGATATTTTAATGGCTTCTTCCCATTTTGAGTCCAATTCAAAAGAGTCAAAAAAATGCTCTAATTTTACAAAGAGAGCTATGGAGTTATTTTTGTTGTAATGAATAATAATAGCCTTGAATGGCGAAGATATATTCGAAGAAAGCTTACGGATTAAAACGCTACCTCAGCAGTGTATTCTAGGTATACTACTTTTAAAAAATCTTTTCAAAAATGAATTCATTACCATTGTGTTTGGTTCGTGAAAAATCAAAACAGATCGCAAATTATTTTTGTTGCGTCATTTCTTCTGAACAAATATCAAGTAGATCACGACCCAAATATAAAGATAATTAAATTGGAACCCGCTTTTTAGTATTTCTAGGTTGATAATAACGTTCAAATAACTTGTAATATTATTTTAAACTACATTATTTATAATCAGAAGGTTGCACTGTCATTTATCTCATGTACGGAAGGAAAATGACTGTTAATTGCTGACTGTTGTTGATGGTTAACGTCCTCCTTGTATCATTTCGCTCGATAAAACAAACCAAACCTTTGGAATTAAAAGATTAGACGTATTCCAATCAAAAATCAATCAGAATGAATACAAATAGCTTGCGAAATCAGTTAAATCGCACCTCATAAACTTACGGAGTTCATGAGCCGACTTTAATTCGACCGCTTCAACCGAAAGTGAAATTTTCACGAAGGACACGAAACCCAACCGAAAACAAATGAAAAACGATCTGAGAACAGAAGAAGGTGAGGCGTTACGGAGACAGTGGTACGGAACTCATCGCGGATGAAGAGTTTTTAATTAGCCCGGAACGATTGAGGCAATGAAGCAGACGAACTTGGTAATGAGAAAATGGAGGAAAGAGAAGGGAAAATATGTGCGGGATGAAGACTGCGTGTATATTAAAGGGGAGAAAGAGAAATGGTGCGGTCGTGAGGCTATGGAAGTTAGCGGGACGAATATTGAGTCGCGAAATTGGAGAAAGGGAAGACGGAGACAGATTTGCGAGTAGTTTTAGAAAGAAAGTGCGAAAATAGAAGGGAAAATGGGAAACTGAGAGCACAAGGAACGATGATGGAATGCGAAAAAGGAAAAATTTTCCAACTCATTCGCGAATCATTCATCTCTTGCTTCACAATTTCCCATCCATCTGGTTATTGGACCTAATATAGCGTTAATTGGGTCTTAATTTCCACAAGGTGGTGATAACGCAATAAACTCCTCCGAATCCATTCCCTTTGCCCCATTCATTTCAAATTGTATTACTCGAGATGTGAGAGAACTGAGAAATGGAAATAGTAATATGGCCCTATTTGACACTATATACAATTCGCCTGGCATTTGACATCTCCAAATCACGTCTTCTTGTCAACCGGAGGTGTATTATTGTTCCCCTACGTTCTCATCTGGTCTATTGAAGGTGTGAATATCTAGGCTTGTTGAAAGGAAGCGTTGAATCATCTCGTGGAACCGGAATTGTATACAGAGGCAATTTAAAGTTCGTGATCTCGCCTAAGCTTGAGATAGCAGAAAGAGATTTTTTAACGACGAAAAATGAGAACTAAATTTGTTGTTTGTTATCGAAAAGGTTTAAATTTGAGTAGTATATTTAAATTGAAATATCTTATCATACGTAATGAAAGAATGAATGATAATATGTAAGACATTGATTAATCTACAGTTATTTTAGGGTTGCATATAATGGTAGATAAACAGCCAAAATGGGTTGTTTTAATTAAGCTAGTGAGAAAGAAAATATTGTCTTTTTCATTATATGCTCCATCTCTTTAATTAAAATGCAAGTTTATTTTTCATTTCTTTGTAAATAAATTTAAAATATAATATTAATTTATAATGAAAGAAGTGGAAAATTATGTACTTATGAACACTTTGTTCTTTGTATATTCTTTAAAGATCTTCTAAATTAACTTAATATTTTTATATAAGTTTCAGCTGTCATATATCATTTAAATTTATCAAATTAAAGCATTGGGAAAGACAGTTCAACCTCTCTGAGTATAATGGTTTCAGAAACTATGGTTTCTATTAGTTCTATCGTTATAACAACTTTATTGGCCAAAGTGGCGAGAAATTATATCTCTTAAGTTAGCGAGTGTTCAACCTCTCTTGCCACATCTGTCTCTTGTAGTCTTATTTGATTTCATATTCTGAAGTTTCTGCATATGACAGATGTGGTTAAATTTGCGGTAAAGATATCTCAACACAATACAGGAAAGGTTTCCTTGATTAATTTTCTGGTGTTAATTTTCTCGAAAATTTATTTAATTAGTTTGGGTGAAGCAATAAAAGGCCAGCTTTCAAAATGGAACTGTGAAGATTCTGTATCTCTGAAAATTTAAATACTAAAGTTAAATAAATTATCTCAGGATAATATTAATGAAAGAATGTCAGTTCAAATAATATTTTTTTTAGAAGAATTTTATTACTTATACTTGACTATGATATTTACTAATAAATTCTAGGATATAATCGTATTTAAATGAGGTGAATGTTTTGTTGATCATAATCAAATAATAAATTTGATATAGTATGAAAGAGTGGTATTCATGGAAGAATATTGTTCATAACTTAGGATATTAGCGTTTTTGGTAAATCGTTCTGTTCCTCCCCCTCTATTTCGTGAACCAACCTATTGATTGGGAACGTTCGGAACCAAGTCTATTTTTGGGCCAATGTCAGAGACGCTAATAAGGTATCCGTAGTATGAGAAGAAACGTTATGTCTCTTACAGATTGTGAGAACTATGTCGATTGTGGATATACTCTCCGCAAGAAACCTGGCAGGTGTTTGTGTTTTGTTTGATGAAAATCAAGCAGGTAGTACACGCATTTTCGTGTCATTTGCCTCAAGTGAAATTTCTCCCCTGACGCTGAGGTTGCTTTTTAGATAACAGATTAAGCGCAATTATACTCTTGTTGATGAAGGGAGGTGATTAATTGGTTTTTTGACTATTTTAAGTTAAGAGCTTTTCCAAAAGTCCTCGGTTACTATAGATATGAATTTCCTTTCAGTTAGAAACTATTATCTTGGTGCTCAAATCTGCTTATCTTATGATACAAGCGAAGTGTTCTATTTACTTACTTGTTACTTTACTTATTTGTTTATTTGTTTGCCGTTAAAATAATCTTCGAATCAGATGAGTAATGCCAGTAAACTTCTACTAAATTTAGTTTTTCAATGCCTCTTTCAAACTATTAGCCGGTGATTAGGAGTATAGAATACATCATTTTTGTGTGGCAGATAAACGAAATTGAAATTAGAAAAAGGTCATCTTAATGACCATAGTTACGTAGAAATTTTACTTGTTAATGTTAGCATTATAGATGTATTCGAAATTTAGTTTTAACATTTGGTAAAGTAACAAATGAACAGAAAGTCTTTAACTTTGATCAGGTGAATGTTATTACGCAAATATACTGTTAGATTCGTTTAAAAAACAGGTTAATTACAGTTAATTCATTAAACAGTGTATATTATTTTTGTATTTATTTAACTGGTCGTTATTTTCTAATTTACTTAACGATTATGATATTGAGAAATCTTTCTCGATCATTGGCTCCATTAATGAAAATAATAAAAAATTATAGAACGAGTGGTCAAGAGAGATTCCGTTTAGCAAATATATAAAGGAAATCTAAAGAACTTTCATTTCTTTTGGAGAACTGTAAGACCGCCAAGAAAAAGGACTTTTACAGTTTCATTTCTCTTTTAACGAACCTTTTCTGACTTCAAATATCCCTTTAATATTAAATTTCTTTCCGAGTCATTGGGTTGCAATTAAAAAATTTCTATTTTATTTCCCGTGCTTTACCCTCAGGCATCATTCATCAAGAACAGTGAAGTGCAGCATTGTTAATTAAAAAAATATTTACCTTATTTTTAAAACATATTTATTCCCCTAAAATTTCCAAAAAAGTTAAAGAATAATGGAGCACTCGCCTTTAAATTTATAGAATACGCTTTAGAAATCATTGGCTTTAAATCACAACATAATGCCAATTCTCTTTCAAAGGCACTTCAGTCGACGGAACGGCTTTAAAAATAAAATAAACCTCGAATAAATGTTGAGTGGAAAAAGGATAGCTGATTCTATGACGCAAAATTATTGCTTCAAAAATTCCTAAAGGAATTCGATACAAGTAGTTACAAAACTTCAAAGATGACACACAAATTTTTTTCTTCTTCAAAGCTATACGTAGGGAATTTATTATGGAAATTTTGGAAAATACTTTTACAGGCGGAGAGAAAGTTCCGTTTTAATTTTATTTCGGAGAAACTTTTTTTTTCGCAGAAATTCCATGAAAAACCGCAGATTTCATTCATGGAAATTGGTGCAGATTTCCCAGTCAAATGGAAATCCTCTTTTGTGAAACTCCTTTGTAACTAATTCTGTGCGAGAGGGAAATTATGAGTGAGCTTTGGAGAAATGTTTGTCGTCCCTTATATTGTCATAATTGTAACTTTCGGCTGAAAAGAAAATCAATGGGTACGAAATAAACGATAGAAAAAAAAACTCAAATTAAGCCTTCACTCGTACGTTCAGATACGTTCGCATTTTAGCGTAATTTATTTAAAAATGGAAAATTAGTTTTAAGTTACTGTTCATTAGCACGAACCTATTGAAACGTTTTATTTTCGATACGTATATGCATCTGACTTGGTTACTGTTTGATATAACATTCTTTCTCGAGAAGTTGCAATAATTATTACATTAAAACTCATATCTGATATTAGCTTGACTTCAAATCACAATAATATATGACAAATATTAAAATTTATTTAAACAATGAATAAAATATAATCTGAATTTATTCCTTCTAGGATGTTTATATTAAGTTTATGTCTATATTCTAAACGCTTCCCTTTTCATTGTTGACCATAATTATTGTTATTAATGCTTAAATGTCCAACAACTTCTATTTCCTTCCAACCAATACTTATTACTCAATGGACGTATTTTATATAAGCATGATAAATATACACATTTTCTCGTTACCTACTAAATATAGGTAAAGAGAATAAATATAATATAAAATAAAGCCCAAATAACTTAGAATATTTCACTTACAATTTTTAACTTGATAGGTTCGTCACTACCAAACGTATATTTTAGAAAACACTGTAAAAGGTTTTATTATTCAAACATAAATATTTGCTATCAACGAAATATCGTAATTTATAATACGAATCACACTACTGTCTTTATCCAAATATTTAAATTATAAGAGTCTAATTTTGTGCATAAAACGGACATTATGATATTTATACGTTTTATAAGAATCACTCTTCAAATTATCGACGAAAGCATCTCTTTATACGCGATCTATTTTTAATAAAAAACAACACGATTCGAATCGCATCACCCAGAGAACTCCGTTAATATTCATCGACATTCAGCGCCGAATGCGAGAGCCGTCTTCCATCAGAATTCCGATATTTCCCCCCCTTTGGCGAAACTTTATTCTCGCTCAATTCTCTCGCAACATTATACGAAAGAAAAATCATCCCACACCATTCTTTCGGGTCCTTTTTGATACAGACGAATTGATTCTCACAAGCAAGTGATTTACCCGATTTTTTTCTCATTCTTCTCTTCTTTATTTGCCACTTCCGCTCTTTTTCTTTTCCTTCCCATCTCACAAAAGAATAGGATCCCTTCCGCCCTCCTAAAGATACACGACACGGCAACTGCTATCGTCACCTCAAAAGCGAAAAATCAAATGTTTAGAATTGCACCCTCAGAGACCAATGCAATTTCGCCCTTTCTCCCTCTTCTCTATGCGTCTTTCTCTCTTCACAGTCGCACCTCATACTTATGCTCCGGACGAGGGTCTCTTTTGAGACTGATAAAGACAGAGAGAGAGCCAAGGGCGCTCCGCTAGAGTAGCATCGACTGAGTGGGCGAGCACGTATTTTCCGTAAAAGGCAATAGTCCCTTTTTGAAAGGGGCGGGGTCCAGGAGGATAGGGTTAAACGGAATCTCTTCCCGGCAACACCTTAGCAGCCACCGTAATGGATTTTCGTAGTAGCAAGATGCATCAGGAAGATGTTTGCTGCCGTCTCACGTCATGTGCGAATGAATAGACGAGGCTTTTGTGACACTGATTTTGATACGCGGCTCCCGATGATGAAAGCCATCGTTAATTATATACGGGAAATTGAGTTTCTATTTATAGCGTCTAAAGAGGGGAGAAATCCTACGACAAAAGCTAAACCACGCGTTACTAAGCTTTTGTGTAAATGAGGATATCTGCTTTATAATTTATTGATTCGCCATTTGAATGTTACCACTTCACGGACACTTTTTTATTCCTTGTTATATTTTTTTTCTTTGAAGCCATTATGATATAGAAATCGTGGTACTAGAGAAGTATATAGTGAACAGGCACAAAATAAATAGAAAGTATGTTAAAAATTAAGCCTAGTAATTCGATTGATAACAGATAATTATTTATTAAATAAATTATTCTTTAATTTGGAAATTTGAATCAAGCACATCTGTTGATATTTGAAGTTAATGAATGATAAAAAATTTTCCAACTGAAATTTAGGGCATGAGATATTGGAAATCGGCAAAAGAGAATCATTTAAGTCAGTCTTTAAAGACAAATTGATCCTAGTTTCTAGAACGTATATAATTTCAGATTTCAAATTCAGTGGAATAAAGAAAGATAGGTATTTATCTCTTAATTCATTTATGAAACTACCATAGGGAATCGATAAGTGTTAATACGAGTTAATTGTGCTAATATGATACTAGTTTATCATCTACCTAAATTTAAATTTGTGTTTAATAAGAGATAATTATTAAATTAAAGTAAATTATTTTTTTTTTAAATTTATTCAATACTTACAAGCTATAACACTTCCACATGCGACATTTATACTATCGGTGAATGTTAACTAAATTAATGTTGATGAAAGGAATATATTATAATAAAATTCACTAGTACAGTAGTTGATTATTAAATTATAGAATTTAGTTAATGCTCAAGGTCACCATGTTCAATAACAATCTCTTAAGACTAAGAAAAAATTATGAGGCGACAGAAAATAGGGTAGACATTGTGAAGGAAGGAAATTAGTATACATTTCATATTTAATCCCCTATTTTAATCAACCCAATCGTCTCATACAGGCGTTAAAATTTCAAATTCACTCGATGAATTCATTGTGATATAAAATTCTGATTCATTGTATAACTCTCTTACTACCTTCTAAAAATTTTTTCTTTAAATAAGGCTTGTTATGTTTGAAATACCTAATTTTCAAATTTGTATTTAGTTAGAGGTAATTGTTAAATTAAATTCTTTTCTCTTTTTCAATTTTACTAAACTCTTTACTATAATGTAATCCGAATATTAATTAGCAGAAAAAATTGGCAATAAAAGTAATTCATTTAATTTCAATATTTTCCTCTTCATCTTTTCAATTTCAAATTTTCCTTCGAAGTATTTTAAATACTTGCACGCAAAATAATTTCCAATTACGACTCATTAAATATCGATGAAAAATAGCAATATTAAAGTTACTAAGATTAAAAAAGAATGTGATTAACTTAGACATTTGAAATATTATAATGAAAATGAAATTTTCAAATTTAATCGACACTTGATAAGTTTGAATTAGAATTCCTTGAGGAAAAGAATGATAAATAAATGGGAATTAGAGTAGTCAGGGTAAATGAAGATATTAGGAGGAGGAGTTAGTATATATTTTATGATCAGGCCGTTATTTTAATTAAAAATATTAACTCCAATTTAAAATGTAAGCATTGATTTAACCTATAGATTTACGAACCTTTCACCTTCAAACAAACCCTAGAAATATTATCTATTCCATCCCTTTCTAGGAACGTATTTTGAGACGTATATACCTCTTCTTCCTCCGCCATTTTCTTATTTAAAATTCGCTCCGAGTCTTTCATAGTACGAATCCTTCCCCAAAAAACACATACAGCTTTTGCAGATCTTTTGGCTTTGCTTACGTTCCCCATAAATGCATCCCTCGGCACCCGCGTTAAACGGTGAGCACCGGAAAAGGAGACCGAAGGGAAAGAAAAATGTATACATAAAAAAAGGAGAGACTGCGGATGATATATATTCCTTATATACGTTCCAAAGAGACTCCAATCCAATATCAGGGATCCCGGTTTACTTTCTGTGGAGATCCAATCCACTTGTGAGGTCCAGCCATTCGGACTCACCCTCCTTATCTTACTCCCGCTACATATATAGAGCTCCTATCTCTCCCTCATTCCATTCTGCAATATCCTCCCTGTCTTTGCTCGCCCATTCCTCGTTGCGGGACCCCCTTTGTTCCTTATCTACCAATCCTATTCTTTCCCCTTTTTATTTCCCTTATCTTGGCGCTTTTCTCGTTCGTTTGTTTTGATTAGGTTCCGTTTCGTGAATAATAAGAGCTTTTGTTTTCCTTTATCGTAACTCAGAGAAGATCGTGTTGCCGTAAATAAATTTCGGAACTGTTCGAGAAGGCGTTGATGAAATGAAAATCTTTAGTTCGCAAGTTTAATGATGAGGCTGTTTTATGCGTTATTAGTCATATATTTCCGGATATCAAGATTCTGCCATAAAAAGTCATAATAAAATTTTGAATAGAATAAATGTTTGAGTGGTTCCAGAGTTGGTTTTTCTCTGTCAGGAATGTATGTATATAATATAAGAGGCTATAGCTGAAAAGTAAATATCAAAGCCAAAACCTGAATCCCGACTTATAAATATCTAAGATATTATAAATAGATTACGAGTTATTTCATTAATTTTGACCTAGTTATAAGACAGAAATTCTTAGTTCCAATTCTAAAAAAACCCTTGATAAAGAAAATTTTAATAAATGTTATTACGAATACGAAAAAAATTTGTTTATATTGAATATGGACCAAAGTAATTAAATTTTTCTTTTATTTTTTTCTTGCTTTTCAGGCAAGAATGTCTCGGAACTCTTTCAGAGACCTTCATATTTCTAAAATCATATTTTAAAGCTTGAGATTGATTGAAGTTGACATGTTTCCATTCCATTCCCTTGAAACTGTCCATTCCCTCAGATTTCACAAACATCCCCCATTTCTATTCCTTCGTGACCGTTCATTCTTATTTCTCTTTCCGAATACAAAAATTCCGTTTCTGCTCCAAATATGCGTCCGTGGTCCAGAGACGTTTGGAAGGGGGGCCCCTTTCTTCATTTATCTCAGGAGAATTTAGTTCGCCGTGCGGTCTCCTTTATCCTCAACGGTATCCGATTCAGCGCGTCGTCCTAAAACACTATCAGCGCTCGGAAATGATGGCTAAGGAACCCGGAAACGGGTATTGCTGTGTTACGTAGGGATTTCCACGTCCAGAATTATCTTTTTTAGTTAATTGGATGTGAAGGGAAATAATCCTAAAGAGTTTTCCCATGCGCGCAGGAGTCAACGTATGATCCGTCATCATGACCTTATCTTTTACGTTATGAGTAGGAAATGTAAATGCGAGAGCTCTGGCGAGTTATTATGGAGAATATAATATGATTCTCTTGTACTGACTGTTCTCAAAAGTTTATTAAGAGCAGAATAATTCATTTATGAAGAATAAGTAGACTTTTGAATTGCTGTAATAACCTGACTTTTCTCAATTTATATGTGCCTTATTCTATTTAATAATCGATGTTTATGTTTTCATCTCGAAACATATGTTTCTTATTATCATCAAGCGAAGTTTATAGAGTTTTAGTAACCTCTGTTAACATTTTCGTAGATATGATAATTCATAATGGGAATATTCAATATGCCTTTTTATTCAATAATTAAGTTTTGCTCTTAAAAAAAAATGTATCCGTAAACTGTATGTATAATAATGACGAAAACAATTTTTTTTCTTGATGATATTGGAAAAAACACTTCCATGGTAAAAACAATCTTATTGTAGAGTATGAAATGCTACTTTTTTCAAACGATTGCTTCCCGATCCTTTTAATTACTGTATGTCGAGCGAAAATAAATAAAATACAAATTTTATCTCATTAGGGCTGTGTAACTTGTGGTAAAAATCGAACGGATTTAATGGGTATCGCATTCAATCATCGAAGATGCCTTTCAATTTTAACAGGTATTTCTACTATCCCATTAGGTCTGAGGGCTTACATGTTGTGTTTGATACGCGAGAACATGAAAGGGCTGTGCAATCAATATTGAATACCATCTAAAATAGACCACCCACGCATTTGCTGTCATGTATCCAACAGTACCGCATTTAATTCTATAAGAATTGTTGTCCGTGTAATGTAAGTTAAGTTCATTTTTACAGTGGCTAAGCTTCTATTCGTTACCAAATCAAATTGATTGGATTGTGCCGATACCCACGTAAAAATCTAAACAGACAATATATTTTATTTAATTAATCTAAATCCGATTACCTAGCTTGCTACATTGTGATGTTCGATCAGGACAGAAATTTAAAAGAAAAATTATATTACGGGTAGACGTTTTCCTATTTCTGTAAAATAAACTAGTTAAATTGGGATGTTTTCCAAAACGTTTCTTTGATTAGAATAAATTCAGCTTCCTATCGATCTCAGTACTCGTATTTTTAGGTTTCTATTTTATACTTTTAATTTCATTTAAATCTATAGAGCCTTCCAATACCTGTAATAAAATCCGCAATCCACATTTTTATTTGAATTTTTCATTTTGGATAAGCCTTCTAACTATCAAAATTCAACATCATATTCAATACTTTTAATTCCTGGAATAACATGAAATCCTATAAACATATCCTATTTTATCTTCTCTCTTTGGTATACAATGAAAAGAAATTCTGTCGATTTATAGATTAATTTATATTTAAAATATTTAAATATATATTGTAGAGACAACTGAGTAGAAAAGGTTAGCATTGGAAATAGTTGTTTATTATATTTTCTGGAAAGCATAGTGTTTGATTAATTGTCACTTCTTAATAAAATATAGATAATGATGGTAATATATTTTAGGTTTTCCATATTCGCACGACTTATTTTTTCTATACACTCACTTCAAGCATGTAACGAGAGTTCAAACTTCATCAGCACGCATAACTGCACTGAATCGAACGCACAGAAAAAAAAACTAAGTCCGAAAAACACATCCCCGGTAATCAGATTTCCCCTTCCGTGGAAAAAGCATCCTTCTATTAGCCATGCACAGAAGGCGAGGCAAGTCCGGAAGGGGTCACATATGTCCCAAACGCCCTTCTCCTCAGACACGAGGCCCTCGAACTGGAAATAAGATCGTTCTTCTTCCATCGACATCATTTGTATCTCTTTTTTTTCCCCTTACCTCCTTTTCGCAGCCGTCCCTCGCTCTTATACCTTTATCCCCAGAAGCACCGTAAATCTCGCGGGAGGAAAGTGGATGATCAATTCTGCAGACGATCGTAAATCATGGGCTGACTGATGGAGGACGGCGATGGGCGTAAGGTGGTCAGCGGTTGCGGCCGAAGTCGAGTGAGGGGGGTCTTAAGGAAAAAAAAGGAGGGAGAGAGAGGGGTTTTTGCGAAGATGAGTGCGGGGGTGGTGTGGGGGTATGAGGAGAGCACGGGAGAAAGGCGTGGGCAGGTCCTAGAAGAACCACCACTATCGATCTTTCATCCCATCGAGAGTTAGTGAAAGATGTCCCTATTCCCGTGAGCATAGTCTGACAATGGTTCCACTCTCCCCCTACTCTTATACCTCTAACCCGACCAATTCTCTTTACATGTCCCGCCAAAACTTTTCTTTCCCTTCCTTTTTCTAAGTCGACCCGAAACTCTTATGGAGCTCACTCAAAGAGCGTTTTGAATAGCGATGAGAAAGAGCTTTCGACCCGTCTCTCCTTATTGGTGGGGAAGGGTTGGTGGGGTGGGTTTTTTTCCGGAAAAGGTATTTTTTTCGCTATCATTAAAATACTTTTCTTCCCAAAACTTTTTTGTCTTTTGGTATTTCTTAATCATCGGGAGAAATGGGGTTCGGGAAAGTGGAAATGTTGCGCGAATATCTCTCTCTCTCAAGCGTTAAAGTCTGTTCCGATATCCGTTGCGATATTAGCCCGCGGATAAAATTCAACGGCCTTTATACATCGTCCCATTCTTTCGTTATGGGGCTATATAGCGAAAACAAAAGGCGGGAATTATCTCCTTTTCTGCAAAATTTCTTTCCGCTTTCAATTATTGGCTGATTTTTTTTTTATTTTGTCGTTATTTTGGAAGGTCTCGAATATTAAGAGAGGGGAACCATTCGGCGCGACGAGTATCGGAAGCTGCTGATTCGGAAAAGTGATGGTCTACGATAATTGTCTGCGTCCCAAGGCTTTCCGAATATTTCGCTTTTTGGAGGAAAATATTGAGTACGTAGCAGACGCATTATAGCTATTTTTGTGGTGTAATTTCAAGAGTTTTCTGATGGTACGAATCGATTCAAGGTGATAACAATGTTACTGATTTATGTCAAATTTACCTCTTTAATGGTGGGAAGAAAGTTTGTTTTGAATGAAAATTATCGGAAATTATTTCACAAGTCAGTAATTTACTCATTTAAGAAGTCTCTATGTAGAAGCGAGTGAATTGATTCGATATAATTTGAATTGAATTCTATAGCAATTTAATTCTTATTTCTTTTCTTTTAATATCGAATGCTGAAAAAATAAAAATGATAAGGGGTAGATATTAAATTTATAAATATAATTTTTATCTTTTATAAAATGTTACTTAATATCTGTGTACAAATTAACATAAGAATTTAATTTATTCAATACCTTAATACACGGTGAAATTTAGTACATATTCCATAGTTTCCTCTTCTACTCGCTTATCTTTTACGTAAATGAATCATTGTATTGATTTATCGTTGGGAATAAAAATACAAAAATTCAAGGCCCCTAATATTTTTGCATACCATCAACGAACGAATTTAACTATCGAAGTGACTTCTTTCAATGTCAATTTTTCCCATTTTCCAGTATCTACATCGTTACAGTAAACCTCAGTTACGAAACTATTTTGATTATTCGTACGTAACATTTGAGTGAAATTTCAACTGTAGAGCTTGATTTTTCATCGCTGAAATTTAGCATCCGTTGAAAAGAATTTTCGCAAAATCTCTGGTCGATTATAACAGTCGCGGATAAGAGTACATTACACGCGACGTTTTGACACACGCTGAACGAAAGAGAGAGGAAAATTCACCGCAAATAACAATTTAATGCCCAACTATGACGAACAAAAGACTCCCGCGAAAAAAAAAAACGTAAAAAAAATAATCATTTCGGACAGTTGAAACCGTCCTTTCCCATACGCACTGATGGGAGACCACCGAAAAAAACCCTCAAAACAATTTCCTCAGTTTGTTAAACTCAAATAGGTAATTCCATGCGTAGCGTTTCATCACCCGGACAACGAGATGTTTTATTTACATATGCATTTTTGCAGAATTTATGACCCATTCACGAAGCCGGAAAAAATATTCTTTATTACGCCCGTGAAAGCACCGTGGGTGTGGAATACATTCGGCCTAATTTCAAAACTAAAACCACCCCTTCCGATATCCAATCCCATCGCAACCACGACGCAACTCCCACACGGAAATTCGGCTGTATTTTTTAACGCCGCGGAACTCTTTCCTGGCGGCGGTAGGCCGGCGTGGGCGCGAGACACGATATCCCGCCTGCAGCGATAAAACTCATCTTCCGCCCCCGGGAAACGGGGGGTTTTAATCCCGCAAAGGGCGGGGGTTTCGGGTCGGAGTGGATAGAGACTTCTTGGGCCAAACTAATATTGTTAAATTTTCGGCTTTCCATTCATTTAACGGTCGTCTTTCCCTTGAATTCCGCACGGGTGTTCCTTTCGACACAGTGAACATTAATTGAATTCCGTCCAATTTCCAAAGAAGAGTGGGAATAAAGGAGACTGCGAATTAAGGTAGCGGAGGGGAGAGGGGTTGGTCCAATGAGGGGGAGGGGGTGGGTGAAGAAGATCGAAGGAGTGAAGGCGTTCGCTGAATGGGAAATAGTTTGCGGAGGGTATCTGTTGGGATCGGGGGAAAGACACGGCGTCTGAAATGTATCGACATATTCGTACCGGAAGGCGGTGCGTGGGGAGCGAAATTTCCATAAAGGACTCGAACACGCGCCTTTATGTTCCGATTTGGTGGTGAATTTACCCATAGCGCTTTATGTGAGGGTCTGTTGGGGATGTTGATTGCCGGTTCGGATGTTACGTCGCGCCGTTTCCGAAGTTTTCCTTTGCGCATGATTTTTCGATTTATGAAAACGTTACTCGCCACTAAATTCTCTCTCGACAACTGCGCAAACTGATATGATTCTTTTTTTGAAGCTTTTTGAATTTTGTGGAAATAAAGCCTTCAATGGAATCGAAAATTTACGCAAAGTGAACTTGTGGATCCGAAATCCATGAGAACAAAAATGTTTACTTTAAAAAGGATGACGATAGAGGGATGTATCTGTTTTATATCTGATAGGATATGATAGCCAGGTGAATATTATCGGTTATTATATTCTTTAAATCTATAAATTGTGTATGAAATTCAACTATTGTTATAGCTTCGTGTTTTTTGAATCCGTGAATAGTTATAATTAATCTGTTTAAAGCTATTGTTTGTTATTGTTGAATAAATTTAACTCCCCAGTCCCAATGCCTTCAAAGCTTTGAAAGTGTGTGAAATATTATAATTTATTCTTTTCACACGTTTATTTTATAGGTAGTTCATCGGAAAGAGTACAAAACTGGCAATAGGGAGACCAGGGTTCGATTCCCGGTCCCGTCTGACTTTTTTCAAGTTCATCCTACTTTGGGAATTCTACGTATTTTATATTTTGTCTAATTACAAAAGAAAGCTCAGATTTACGAGAACCTTTTCTTACTCTAGAACAAACATTTACACGTCAATTACAAAAACGTTTCCATTCAACTATAATAACCATCGTAATCCAAATAATTAACGTTTATTTTTCGGACTATCTCACTCGTACAACTCAGCCAGCAGCAATAATTATACCTCATGAAATCGAGCATAAAATTTCTTCAACACAAAGCCAAAATTACCAAAAGAATAAAGCAATCAGGACAAAATAATTTCGCAAAAAAAAACTTAAACCGCATTCTTACCCAATATTTTTTTTCGAGCCTCTAACTCCGTAGAATCGTGATCCGAACCATAATTTCGTCGTCCATTAGAGAATTTTTCCGCCGCCGCTCTTTTTAGGTAGCTTATTTCACGCCCAAATAAGTAAGAATCTCAAGGATGATTGGGCACTATTATTCTCTTGTATAATAAGCAAGAAGCAGAGAGAGAGATATGGTAATAAATGCAGATTTTCGACCAAAAAAAAGAAGAAGTCGGCAGTGATTAGCTTCAGTTCTTCGGAAGAAAAGGGTGCGAGAGAGGGCTCGCGGCGATTGTCTTTTTCGCGGTCCATAAGAGTTTAGGGCCTTGAAAAGGAGATTGCCTCCGGTAAAGGAAAGAAGAGGCGATAAAGAGAAGGACGGGCGGAAAAGAAGAGGTATTTATAGAAGAGGGGAAAGTGAAGGAGCGGCCCACCCGGGAAACGAGGGTGAGGACGCCGGGTAAAAAGTGTGAGGGAGGACCCCTATCCAAAAGCACGCTCTCCTCGGAGTAGAACGGTAATTGAGGGCGATAGGAGAGGGGGGAATGTGCCGACTGAGGAAAGAGTTTGAGAGAGGGAGAGGGAAGTTTGAGGAAAATGTCCAGGAGAAGAGGAGACCCACGAAATCTTCAATTAATGGCCGTTAATTGAGAAAAGGGTGGAGTGTAGAGGGGAGGGGAGTGTTTTAGGAAAACAGGGATGGAAGGGGTGGGGAGGAAATCTCTGTGAAGTGAGAGAAAGAGAGCGATTGGGAAGGGCTACGTAATGAAGGCGCGCGCTAGAATGCTCTGTTACCTGCAGCGCTGAGACTCCGTTTACCGTAAGGGAGGAAAATGTTTATAGGATTTCTCGTGAGATTGCACCGATGTAAAAGGCGGCGTAATGCTATCCTAAGAGTATTATATTATATAAAAAAAGTCCGCCCCACGGGATTTTCGGGTTTGTTGCCGATCCTTTATCGTTTAAGGGACCGTGAGTAATTCTCGGGATACTGCAGCATCCTCTGCGAGACAAATTTGGGGAGGACTAGGAGTTTGTTCATCGTAAACGGAGGAAAGGAGTAGATTAAAATTTTACTATCGCTACGGGCAACGTGCTTCACATATCTCTCGGAATGAAATAGGGCTCTCGAATCATCGCCTCGAGGAAAACGTTTCGGGATTTCCGAGAAAGACGTGCCAGCGGAAGATTAAATTTACGTCTTATGATTTTTCTCAGAATGACAATTCGGGGATAAATCTGTGAGGATGATTTTTTTTATATTAAGCGATTGTTGGCTTACACACACTTAACTTGAAATAGAGCTCCTTATCTGTGTGCTTAAATTACATTTATCTTTTATGAATGTCGTTTTAATACACGTGAAACTTAAGTGACTGCCGATCAAATATTTGTTCTCGTGGATTTTTATAGACGTAGAAAAGTTATATTCCGTTAGATTTATACACATACATTGTAAATTATTCAGTATAATGTATTAAAAGGATCATATCAAATATATATTAAAATGTATGAAATAATAATCTGAAAAATGTGAAATTGCGAAGATATTTGAGTATGATAATAGAAAAAAGTCTGACAGAACTGGGACTCAAACCCGGACCTCCTGATTGATAGTTTTTTGCTGTACCAATCAAAATCTGGAGATTTTTCCAGATGCGTGAGCTATTTACGCACACTTTACCTTAATTTCCATACCTCACTTTCTTTTATGAAAAGAATGGAGTCTTTTTAATTCCTTTCTTATAATAAAAACTTTAAGCTCTTCTTTTAGTAAATGCATTTCCAATCTTGATCAAATTTTCCTTCTAAAAAAAACTCTCTTGACCTTGACCTCTTCAATTATTTAAAAGGATAAATGCAAGAACAAGTAATTCAAAAAGCCACGAATTTAAATCAGTACTACTCTTAAATCGACTTCTATTACCAGTTCGAACGAGACGTTTCAAAATTTACAATTCGAATTCCGAGAAAGGACTAAAAAGCATTAAAGCATTTCACTTGTTAACAAAACACTCGCGATAATAAAGTAGCATAAATCATTCCTCGTATTCAAAGGATCACAGACTCCTTAATAAAATTCAGACCCCGCTATAAAACCGCCGTTAAAACAGAGAGAGAATCAACAACCTGACTTTAGAATTTTTCTTACTTTTATTCCCTTAATGAGTTCTCGGCGGCGACCCTCTTAAAGAACACGGAACACCGCGAATTATAAAAAAAATAAAAAAACTCCAGGCGCCGGAGAACGGCATCAACATTTCACGGGATTAAGTAATCCTCTTCCGTTAAAACACGAGGATTACGGAAGTAGTCAAAGTACGTAATTAAACACCACCTCGACACTTACACACAGCTACGCATTCCCGCTCACGCCCATCTATTCGGGCCCAACCGACGCGACACCGTTTTATGCCTTACCCGCTTAAACTGCTTCATACACACGCACACACCTCTCCCCGTTTCGTGTAGAGAATCCTTCCCATCCCATGCGCGGATATCAAACCCACGATCCCTTCATCCCCTTGTTCGGCGGGGACCCATTCGACGTCTCCCCGACCGTAAAATACACTGCCGCTTATCCGTGAGAATAGACCGAAGGTGCACGCAAGCCAACTTGCGCTTCTTTCTTCCCATTCTTTCTTAGGTTTAAAAATCCGGAGCGGGACTCAGTGCCCCGGAATGAGTCGGACTCGTGGGGTTGCACAAGAATGCACTCGAATTAGAGCTCGGACGAGAACTTTACGGAAGTATTCGAGTCGGGCCATTTCGAAGAGGTTTACTCTCTTGATCAGGGGAGGGCAAAGCTATTTTGCTCCATCCTACCCTCACGCCCTAGTTGGTTCTTGAGGTTTTAAAAGATAGTATTTCTATCGGTGGATTTGATGGTGAAATAGTGTGGATATTTTGGGACGATACGGTTGCACAATTTCTTGCATAGAAAATACGTTTATATGTGAAATTCTAATTGAAAATTTATCTCTAAGTTTATCAAATTAATATCATATTAAAGTTTGGTTATTTAAGTATATCGATATATATCTTCTATAATTATCCATTTCTCTCTTAATAAATTTTTAATTACGTCTGTAACTTATGTAAATTATTTGATTTTTGAATACCTTTTCTGTACTCTGTATTTTACAATTTTACTTTTAACGTATTTCTTTCATTCATTGAAACAATCTCAATCGTATATATTACAGAGAATTATGTAGTCAAATCCTGCTGATTATTTTATCTCTCCAAAGCTAAAATTTTGAAATTTACTTGACATATTGTTCCTATACTTGATATATTGTTCCTGTTTTACGGTATACCTTTTTAGATATGTACTTATAATCTCCTTCCTAAAATTATGCTTCAAAACGTCTGCATTCCCTAGTCATTTACCCCAACAAATTTACGAGAATGTAAAATTAAATATAACTCGTAGGAGGCACATCTTAACATCCCAAAATTTTGCCACTTTCAGCAATACTTGTTCCGCAAGCGTAGTAGGAGAGTGGACCCTCCGGCCTTCGAACAAAAGGTTCCTCGGACCCGAGGATAAAAAAAAGGCGCCGTATCATCCCGGTGGGGTTTTTGACGCAAAAGTGTGATTAGGCCGATATATGGAGGGCGGTAGTTATGTGGGACGTAAGGGGACCTTATGAAGGGGCAGCAAAAGGTGAGAGGGTAATTTTTCCCCTTCCTCTGCGACATGAGCCCATTCCTCCACGTCCCACCGAAAGGGAGTTTATGGGAAGGAAAGGGGTTGAAGCAACCTCCTGGAAAATTAACGCTGGGACCACGCATCGGGTGGGTCACTCTCGGTCACCGGTGGGTGGGAGGGATAAAAAAGAGTGGGAGAGGTTGCCCTTTAGCTCGACCTGGCGGTTGGATTTATGCGGTTTAGCCCACTTACATGATGAGTGGGCGAATGAAGGAAGATAAATGTTATTTATCCTTTTGATATATATTTTTTTGCATTCCGCGATTTTTAGCTTCCGGTGTTTTGGAACAAGTGTTCAAGTTGAGGAGGTAGTTGTGGAGGCGGTCGTGTTGATTTTTTTGTGTCGAGATATGCTGTATTTCGAAACAGGTTCTTCTATTGTATCCAGATGAGTGGGATCATTTGAATCTTATGAAAATGAATGAGAATGATTTACCTGCCGATTTAGAACACTTCGTTCATAGGTATGAATAAAAATGTTAAATTGCGAAGAATATTCTATTTATTCACGTGTAATATTAAAATTATCATAGAATAAACATAAATGTAACATAATCTCTTCACTAGCCTTCCTTGTATTCATTTAAAGCTAGCTTGTAAACGAAGGAATCATTGATATCCATATCCTCAGATTATCTTCTGGACTTCATTCCTTTAAGGTAACAATAGTAAGTATCGTAAAAATGATTATTAAATAATTGAATGGGTTTTATATCAAGAATATATTCATAATTTTTCGGAATATCGTTAATAAATTAGCTTCGACTGATCAATTGATATTACTTCCCACCCAGATACTTTGACTCCATATGATATTATAGTATTGTATTTAATTAATATTGAATATTTAAAAGTAAGTACCAAATTTTAACTTCCCCACACATCCCGTCCTCGAACGTAATTCTTACCAAATGGAAGATTCGAGGTCAAAATTGTAAGGACTGAGGCTACATGAACAATGGTGGTATCCATCTCCAGAGAGGTTTATTTTTATCTCGCAACAATGTACTAGCTACTTCTTTATTTATAAGAGTGCCTCAAATTCTTCGCATATGTGCTGTGTTTATTTCAAGAATACCTCCAGCTTGATCGTAAATTTTCCCAAGATATCCTCGCGGAAATTTATCAAGACATTCCAGGGATATTTATGGTGTTGTTAATTTCCTCTTGTATGAGCATAGGAGTTCATGAATCAGATTTCATAGCTCGCCGACAAATTCACACATGAGGAAAGTTTTGCCACTCTATTACGATAACAAATGTGCCAAGGTCTTTTGAATATAGTTGGGAAAAGTTTATAATGGTACTTTTGCTGAGTTAACGGACTATATTTTCTTGCTCCTTGAATGAATATGCTTGCAAAGACGATCTATTTATCTTCATTCGTATGCTTTTACTTTATAAAGTCTTACGTAATCCTTTACATAGCAACACCTCAAATATTGACGTTTGATTAACATCTTTGTTAAAACTCTTATTGAATTAATAAATGTCGTTGAATATGAATGATCTGATGATAGGGGTGGCAACTTAAGTAATATTCCGCCATATAAAAAAGATTATATTCTTCACATAAATATTATTTTCTTTTCATTCTTTTCTTAATTAATAAATTAATCTGAATTCAAGAGGCTTTTGTTGTATTATAGTTCAAGAGTCAATTATTTCTGAGTATATTAAACGAGTTACCGAATGAAAAGTGATAGAAACTAGTAGCAGCATGTCTTATGGGATATTATAGATAATAAATAAAGATAATTTTATGTGCGCCCATAACTGAAGTTATTTATTCGTGAATTCTCGAATCCTAATATTTTGCCCTTTGTAAAAATCAGGATCAGATCTTTACAAACATTTCTTCGAGGTATTTGTGGAATTCAAGATTAAAATAAACTCTTCTCGATTCTATTTTGAACCAAAATTCCGTATTCTTCGTTGACAACCTTATATGATTTTATTATTTCTCCGAGGCAATTCCAAGCTATCTGTCAATTTTCTATACCCGATTCATATTCATCCCACGGGAAATTTCATCCCGTCTCAATCCTATGGGGTCAACTATATTCAGAGACAGACTGGCTCCCTTGTCTTCCTTACCTCACTTTATCATTTTCTGTAGAATGTGCCGATTATATTGCATTTCAAATCTCCATTGGCTATTTGATGGTTCGTTTTATCAACAGTCATCGAAGTTTTACAAGAATATGCTAACTAAAGGGAGTTATCAGTCATCATAAGTAACTCAATTGGATGTAGCATTATAGAATATAGCATTGTTTAGCATTATATTCTCAAGTAAAATTGATTCGATTCAAGCTAGGAATTAAGTTACGAGAAATTAAGCTATATAGAATATCATAAGTTATTTGAATTTTTGAATAAAATATAAAATTCTATAATTTTCATTTCTGCTTAAGGAAAGAAATCTGTTCGTAAAATTTACCGGAAGCATTTTTCCGACAAAGAAAGTTAGCAAATTTTTTCCCGTTAAAAAAAGAGGATTTTGTAATTTGAGATATGATATTATTAAAGAGAATGATTATGTTATATATCAAAGATAGGATATTTATTGCCGTTACTTTACTCTCAACAGTGGGAATTTTTCGAAAGATTAGAGTCTCAAACGGCAGTAAACGTGAAGGTTATCCTGTCTGAATAATCTTTAAATTTTGAATTCGCTATCATTTTCATATTGGGTTATAATATATTATAGAATTTTTTATATTATATATATCGGAGTTAATCCATCATATCTCAAATATTTTACGAACGCTATCTTTAGAAATGATGCATGAATAGTGGCATTGTTAGCGGAGATCTTTTTCCGCGTCGCAGAAATCGCTTAACGGAGTTCGAAAGAGAGAAAGTACTCGACAGTGGCTCCAATAGGAAGTTTACGACTCTTCCGGATATAATAAATCTCGTTTCGACATCGTATCACATCCTGGACCACACGAAGACGTAGTTTCGACATCCGTCGTTTGCTCAGACCGTACTTATCCGAAATGACGAAATCGTACTCCGAACAATAATCTCTTTTTCCAGCAGCGAGCACAATAAATTCACGAGTCATTCTCCTCCATCCCTCATTTCTCCGAAAATGTTTTATTCTTCCCCTCTTCGCTGTTGATCCCTCTTCGATTCGGTGCACTAAAGGGAGAAGACGTATCATTCCTGGGGGAGCCATATCGGCGATATTCGATACCATCACGAGCTGAGTGGAAGGACTTGTGCATGGCCAAGAGCGGATGAGTGGGAGCCGCTGCGGATTTGCCCCAAAATCCCCTCTCCAAAAGGGGGGAAGGGCAGGGCAGGAGGAGGCCACTTGCCACTAACTCAATATTCCACGTGGAGTGGTTCTCTATAAAGTCCTACCACACTCGGCACCTGTGAGTTAACCCAACTCTCGCGGACAATGTCCGCAAATTTCTATCGAGGGAAGAAATAAGACCACTCGAAATTGAATGCACATCTGATCGCTCGCGAAATCAAAGCGATCGATTTGGAGCATGTGGGTCAGGGAAGCCGATGGAATTTCAAAAACGGGAGCGCGTGGCCGGAAATCGCTTCTCGGATCGCTCGTTAATTTCGCACCGTAATGGAGGCGAGTACTACTAATCTGCCAGATGCGTTTTTGGTGGATTATCTGCGACTGTGATAGGGATAACTATCGGTTCTGAAGTCTTCTTTCGTATTCATTCGATGGAAATTATTGGAAAAAGATGTGCCGATACATCGATGGGTCTAAACGAGTTAAAGTTATCGAAGATTGGTTTAAAAAGTAGGCTAAATTGATTGCGTAATTTGTGATGATGACGAATCTACTTATGAACTATGTAACGATGCTATTGGATTGCGTACGAATTAAGAAGAGATATATAGAGTACAAATGTTTAAATCCAAATATATTTAGTTTCTTCCGGTAGCTATTTGACTTAATCCGACTCCCTGTAATTCTTTAAGTTTGTTCTTTGCAAGTTTTTTTGTACGTAAAGTGACCTAAAAGCTTAATCCTATATTGTGTAAATTTAAAGTCAAGTAGATATGCATTCCATCTTCGAAGTTAATTATATTTCATTTGCCTCTTATAAATTTAAGTAATCTTTGAACTAAACTTATATTTTAAGTATGCTTTATGCTATAACTTCTTAATAGACAGGTCTATTTACAAATGTTGCTTTACTTTCTTTTGAATTAGTAATGTATGCTATCCATTTAATCCTTATGTTGTATGTTAAGTATGCTGTTGCATATACATGTTTTAAATTTGGATAATAATATTACAATTTAAATTTAGATATCAATCAATATCTAACAGTAGAGTATACGAGTTTCGAACCCACTCTAATGTAATTTAAAAATTATGAAAATGAAGGGCTTATAATCATTAAGAATATTTGTAATTCACAATGCTGCATACAAACTTTAACTTTCCTCTGACATAAGAGATTCTTCATAAAGTCAAACCTATCGAATTAATGGATTCTCAATAGTCCGTATCTCCGGTAAGGTTAATTTATTCCAACAATTTGGCTTATGGAGTTATTTGAGCCGAGCGCAAAATTTTAGGCCTTTAGTCATTCCTCCAAGTATTTATTTTAACGATCAAAACTCCCAATTCCAAGAATTGACTGCTCATTAATTATTTCAGCAGTTATTAAATCTAAATACCACATACAAACGAGATACATATTCTATTTGAAAATTGATTGATATTATCCATAATTAAAGAATCCAAGAGGATTATTTAATTAATTGGATAAATAATTACCACGAAATTTTACATATTATTTCTAGTTTTAAAAAAAAGTAAAAATAAAAACTCATCTGATAACAAGTATATTCTTAATCGTCTAATGGAGCGATTAAGTGAAAGTGGAAATGGTGCGATTTACACGTAACTGTATGAATGACTAAAATGTTCAGCTACTAGAAATGTTTGTATCTTACAGAACTTATATTATTGCAAATACTTAATTTAAAAGCTTTAGAAAGAGTCGTTATAGTATTTTATCTTGAACCAATCGACTCTATACTTGTAAAATTTTGGGTAAAACATAAATATGTCTAAAACTTTTTACTAGACTCTGCAATAAGTAACTAGAGCAACGGTAATTGCTTATTACTTTACACGTAAGTATAGAAAACGTTACAATAATCTATTCCTGGAATTGTAAAAAACCTTTTTGCGATGGCTCTGATTACCTTTCGAATTACTCCTAAATTTAACCTAATTGAATTTCCTGGCGAAAGAATCGGGCGATGGGAAAAAATTTAACGGAGGTTTTTCTGGGTTTTAATTGGGGAGTCGGAGTAGCGGAAATTTTTTCCCTTAAAGCTTGTTGAATGGAATCAAAACCCAAATAACTGGCCCTCTTTATCTTCAGATCAACTGCTTTAATGTGTTTGCCCATTCAAGTGCAGGACATTGCGTTTATTTACAGTTACGTGAGGATGGATGCTTTTGCAAGCCACAAATCCATCTAAGGTTAATAGCCTACTCAACAGCGCACCGAACTGGTTTGCGGAAAGGCAATGTTTATAGATAGAAGCCGTCAGTTTATAAATGGACCAGATGCTAACCCTCTATATATGCGCTAGGAAAATAACCTTCCATTCCACTCGGTAATCGCCCTTATTTTTTTTAATAACATAAAAGAGTCCAAAATTTAAAAGAACAATATGGGAGATTTCTCTCTGTAATATTTACTAAGAATTCAATTGTTTTGTGGATTGCCCAAGAGCAACATGTAGTGGAATATATTCACATTCTGTAAAGTAGTTGTAGTTTAGAAGGCGAAAGTTATTGTTACGTATTAAGGCCTGAGAAGATGGGTTACTTCACTACGTTATTGAAATTTTGATATTACTTGAGCTATAATTTTGGTAAATTTTTTGCAAAATGAATAATTTTGATTACTTCTTTTGTCAGTTCATGAAAAGTTTGAATACTAAATGGAAAATGTAAGAACACATCTCTTTTCCTTGTCTACAAATTGAATATTTACAAATAAAATATTTATTCCTTACAGAAATTCAGTATCTCTAAGGATTTTAACTTGGGTTGCACACTTAATAATATCAAAATCTTCTTTATTCTTAAGTTACAAACATACTTGTGCATCAAATTTTAATTTATAATGTGGAAATTAAAAGTAAACTTTTGTAAAAATTCTTTTCGTAAATGTGATTTGATGTGAAAAATTATTGAGCTTGAATAATCCTTTTATATTGGTAAAAAATTTGGTTTATTTGTCTACTTTCCTTTACATAGTTTACAGAATCATTCCGTTATTTCAAAATTTTAAATGCTTTAATTATATACTTCTAATAATTGAATGTAAAATTATCCCTTATCACTTACTTTTTCTATGTACTTAATTTTTCTATATATAATTTCCCAAAAGGAAGCGATCTCTTTTTTTAATTTTATCTTGCTTAAAATGAAAAGATATAAACATAAGGAATAAGGTATGGGTGTTGCACAGATATGCTGCTCGTAGAAGATAAATTTCCTTACTGTATTTGTATAGGTTTGAGGCTTCGTAGTGAAGCAAAAAGAAGAATGTTTTGCAGAAGGTGAAATTAACCATTTTCGAGAGGCCATCCACTTCTCGTTTTCCCCTCAATCAAGATGCTTAACTCCCCCAGCTGAAGTTTCCATTTCCAAGGGAAGCGTGTGCAGCAATTTAAACTTCATCTTTCTTTTGGCGTCCCGAAGTCAAGTGGTGCTGTGTAACTTTCGGAAATCCAATTCTGCTTTGGTAGCCCACAAATCTATTTTGCAATGAATGAATCTCAAACTTTGCTAATATCTGAAAGCTATCGCATCAAATGTGTCTTCTGACATTCGCAGTTTCCGAGATGGAAGTTTGTATGTACACCATAAAAACAAGGTGTTTTTTTCCGCGAAAGTTTCATTCCGAAACAAAGCATTTCCGATGGTGTAACGGTACGATGACAGTAAATTTTTATCTCTGAGAATGCGTTTCATATTTTCCGTGAAATTGACTGTTTCCAACTATGCTGATTTATGGATCTTTTTACTGGTGTGACAAAAGTCTTACATTAGGACTAGGTAATAAATTCTTCTACATGCATGAGATTTTTTACTGAACGGAAAGGGAATTTTGGATTTTTAATTTTGTTGAAATATTACATAACTTTTTTTATTTCTTCTGTCACTGGCACGCTAGATAAGTTTAAATTCATTATTAAAATTGAGACTATTGTATGCTAATTGAAAAAGAATTTAGAGTTTTAATACACACACGTTTAAAAATAAAGGAAAGATCACGTATTTCAGAATTTATCTCACAACCTCAAATTTAAATGATGATACGAACGGATAATTTCGTAAGAATATAGATAATTTTAAATCGAAATCAAACATCAAGATAGTGAGTAAGTAATATATGAATGATAACCCTAAATTTATTCCTATAATCAACTATTTTAGAATTAATTGTAGAGAAATACTAAGTATTCAATTTCACGTAAACTATAATATAATTAAATTTAGGTTCATCGGATACATTCATAATAGATGCCATCGCATTGCACAAGGCACGCCTATTATATAGAGAATCGACCTCTATGCACTTCCGTAACCATAGGACAGCTTTATATTATTATCTCTGATGATTTAAAACTAAAGATAAAAGGGCAGTCTCTGACGAATCCATAAAATTTGACTTCCTCAATCTCCAAGTACTTATTGTAGCCTTTGAATAGGGAAACATGGTGGAAATAAAGGCAAGCAATAAGGGCGGTAAACGGATTGAGGCCCAGGTGTGGCAGGGCATAACATGCGCATGAATGGAAGGCTCTAACGGGGTACCGCTCCCTTACATAAATGCTGTTCCATAAAGTTCCTTTTATTTCCATAACTGGGATAACAAAGAGAAGGATTTTACGGGTTTTGCTCCGGAGAAAGTAGCTATTTCGAATTCACTGTTTATGGGGATCTTATTCTTTGCTTTTGAATGGGAAGTTGGCGTTTACGAAATTGACATCCGCGAGTCCACGAATCTATGAATAAACCGAGGTATTCGAAATGAAACGTCAAGTTTTTTATTTGATATATTTTTTTCAATGCTCTCAATTCGTATGGACCGGTATGTCTGTTTTTTTACGAATTTTTTTACGGAAAATTTTATTTACGAATACATGTGGTTAGTTAAAGTTAAACACTGGGATTGGGATGATTGAAAAATCAATGCATAAATTTACAACGCTGAATTTATTAAGAAAGAGATACGAGGTATGAAGGTTTTATATGTATATTCCTGAATGAGATGGACTGTATGAACCAAACGCTTAAGCAACTTTTTTACATTTTATCGTAGATTTTGTGGATGCACACAAAGGCAGGTAGCTGAAATTGCTCTTTTTTCTGGGTTTAAATTTCGTTCTAAAGGTACGCAAGTAAGGTATTTATTCTTATTTCATTGAGAAATCGAGTTTCATATAGTCTATTTTGTATCTCTCTCAATTGGGTGTCGAAATATTTTTTCAAAATAAAAATCTTACCACCTGGGAAATTTATAATGTAATTTGAAGTAATATATTATTAATATAATTTATACCAATATTAAGATAAGTATATGTCACATAATTACTTACTCCCGGGTTTTATATCATTGAAGCTTATATATAATAATGATGTATTTAAAAGGTTATTGAATCCGGGTATTACAGTTTTCAACTAGACGAAATCTGAATGGTGTTCCATTCACTATTAATACATTAAATCTAACCCCTCATAAGGGATACGTTTTAAGGATCTCAAATTACAAAATTCGTGCTCACCCTTCACTTTTATTTGACGGACACGAAGGATTATCAGGCACGCAATCGGAATGATTAGTTGACCGTGCTATTATTTCGGGTGTAATAAACGAAGCGTCGACCACGTAATTTCCCTCGCTAAGCGGTTAAGGGCCTCACTTTCGTATAAAAACCGTTCTGAACGTTAATCGGTCGGCTGCCAATTACAATCCTCGTCTTTCACTGACTTCTCAACAGTAATTTGTATTCCTCATTCGGGACACGCAATGCCCAGTGGTTATTTTAAAACGTTCACGGTTTCTCAATTAGAAAAATCGAATGTATTCATAAATTCATACATACGGTACAATACAATAAAACCTAATAAAGCTTTGCCATTCAATATGTATAAAAAATATATCTTACTTAATTCAAACTACATAACGACGCTAAATTAAGTTTCAGCGGTATGTAAGCATAACGCAACTTCGCGATATACTCAATATTTATCATTATAAACATAAATGTTTCCTCCTCTTATACAAAGTTATGTTTTTACTAGATTGAATTCCGCGTATAATCCGTAATATATGTGTACTACATATATTCTCAATAACTAACAACACTTTTCTAAAAATATATTTATTCGAATCGATCGTTAGACATTCAAAATCCCAAAATCATTAAAATCCTTCAATGGTTCCTGTCAATTATTTTTCTATCCTATCAAAATTCTCCTTACTTGTCTTTAATTTGTACAGTTTAATTAAAATCTAATTTTCTTCAATAGAAGCGAGAATACTATTTAAACTGGACTATTTTCTCGATATTTCTGCTATCAACATAATGATACATAGTATGACTTTCTTTTTCAGAACGCGCGTTTCACGCGCGGTCGCTTCGTTGTCGAGATGAGGAGACGATGACGCCAGTACGGAGAGGAGCCGAAACTGTCCATCGCTCCGCCGAGAGATGCGCGTATGTACATGGGAAGATTTCGGTCCATCCGTATACTATGATTGTAAAAAAGGTTTTCGCCAGAAGTTCCCCGAAGTAAAGTCGCCTTAGTAGATGGGATTCGGATTATTTTACTATCTCATCCGGTATGTCCTTGTGTGTTGGTCACAAAAACTTTCAGGTTCTCTTTATTGTACTCATTGCTTTGGCAGTTCTTTGGCCTCGGTAAAGGAGTGGTCACCGTGCTAACGTTCAAACGCCATGGTCGCGGGTTCAAATCTGGCCGAGAGTGGTAATTTTCTGTCCGTGTGTGAATTGGGCAGGATTTGGATGAGTCTGAGAACGGCCAAAAAAAAAAAAAAAAAAAAAAAAAAGCGTTTTGCCAATGTATATGATGTTATTTTCTTATCACGTATTTTTTATCTTCTTTTCAGAGAAAACGCCTTCAGAAGATGAAGGAGCCCGCTTGCAGAAAAGCAGAGGTTGAGGGATAGTGTGGCGAAGGTTCTGAAGAAGCATACGTGTCGAGGAGGAAAATAACTGTCTGAATAAGAACGTCTTTTATTATTTGAGCTTGCACGTGTAAAATCGTACGATGGAAATACCGAAAATGTACAATGACTAGAAATAATAAAGAGTTTTGAAGCAGGGCATACGGTTTTGTTTATTGATTTCATCCCCAAGTCGAAAGATGAATAGGTTGGAATGAAATGGTGGAGAGTACAAGGAGGAATGAGGCAGGGAAGCCGGAAACCAAGTTCGAAGGCAATCGTACGAACGGTACGTAATATCGGTGGGTATCAGCGCCACAACGGCAAGCTCCGGAATCCTAGTTCAAAGACGACATATGGTAGATGGTGTCGATGGTATCTGTGGCGCCATAGCGGCAAGCTCCAGAATCCTAGTTCAAAAACGATGTATGGTAGATGGTATTGGTGGTCCTGTGGCGCCACAACGGCAAGGTAGGGAATCACAGTTATGAAGGTAGGTATGAGTGCGTGGTGGAGAGGGAACATTCGAAATTTTTAGAGTACCGAGAAGAAGTTCTACAGATGTCTCTGTAATTTTAACCTTCTAGTCATCGAGGATGCCATAATGGCAGTAAAAGATGGAATATTTCTGAACCCCCTAGGCTTTAGGGGCATGAGGGTGGGGCGACTCCTTTTAAAAATCGCATTTCTATTTAAAAAAATTCCTCCATTTTTACTTTCTTCGTGAATTTTGCGTTTATTCAAATTATGATGAAATGGTGATTCCTCAGGTGTCTTAATTTATTTCCTTTTAAATTTGGCGGGTGTCTTATTTTACGTTCAAAATTCTATGTTCCAGAATCTGGAACGGGAGGACATTTCGGAGGAATGTACACCGACCTGAGTTGGTGTAGCATTTCCTCCATGCCCCCCCGAAAATTCGGTCCCCGTCCGAATCATTATATACCCCACAGATATCCTACGTAAATGTGACAAATCAAGGGAGGCTATGGCGAGGGCTAACTACACGAG
Source organism: Pantala flavescens (assembly GCA_020796165.1). Classification (NCBI taxonomy): domain Eukaryota; kingdom Metazoa; phylum Arthropoda; class Insecta; order Odonata; family Libellulidae; genus Pantala; species Pantala flavescens. Next base: position 12,160,250 of record CM036879.1, on the reverse strand, counting down.
AGTACCAAGAATTGCATTTTGAGATATTTTGAATCTGGGACTAAAATTCGGATTGATGAAATAGGGTCGATCAATAAGCCTTACGAAAAAATCGAAATCGGGGTGATATTTGAAGGGATTATCCTATTAATTCGAATAAAACGCAATTAATGTAGATGTTTTGCATTATTAGGTCAGGGGCCATCTCGCGGTAAATTTTACGTTATCAGGATGGGGAGGGAAAATTCGAAATTTAAAATGGATCTCCAAACACTGAACAATGACAAGTCTTCGTTTAATCGTAAACCATTTGAATCCATATTTTAAAGAAACGGTAATTTATTTTTTTTATTATTCTCTTATTATTCTATGTTCACTTCTTATGTAAAAGAATTACATAAACTCAAAGTTATACTTACAAGTTGTCAATTGTTATCCCTCAACCTGGTGTTACGTACAATGGGCAGCACGTATCGACACACCTCTGGATGAAGTTTTTGAGAAAGTTGATATATAAGAATATAAGAGTGTAAAAATACGAAGTGAAGATAAACTGGACTGGGCATCGAACGTAATACAAATACAAAGGTAATGTTATTGAATCAAAGTTCAGCAATTTGTGAACATTATATAACTTGATTTATTTGTTATTAGACCTAACTGTAAGTTATTTTACATTCATTTTGTTGCATGTGAATGGCCTACGGGGAACGGCCTACAATCTATGGATTGCTGGATAAAGGATGGCAGGATATGTAATGGTCTGCACCAACCCAGAGTCCTACCATGGAAAGTGCGTGGTCCGAAGGGGTTTGTTTGATCAAGGAGAATAGAGAGAACACACAATTCCGATGGATTCTAGGTACCAGTGTAATGCTTCATGGAAATCACCTCCTGACAAATGTCTTCCTCTTTTAATGGTGGTTGTAACACATCAATATCAAAGTCACATTTTTTGGAGAGATAATTAATATAAGAAAACGATCGAACTGAATCCTAAAAACAGACACGGAATGATTTTTAACTTCGGTTGAGCAGTTCATATAACTTTTGGAAAAGCCTTATTTATTCATTTTTGGCCGTATCAACGTTCTGCAAACGAATTTTCATTCTTACTTTGTAGTTGGTACTGATTTACGAATTAAATTCGCAACTCTTTACCAAGAAATGTGAAGGCAAACAGATGCAAGTACAAGATATAATTATAGAATAACAAGCAAAATAAAAGAAATACAAGTAGGAAAAAATTATTTACAGTTTCTTTAAAGCATGGATTAAGATGGATTACGATTAAACGAAGACTTGTCATTGTTCAGTGTTTGGAGATCCATTTTAAATTTCGAATTTTCCCTCCCCATCCTGATAACGTAAAATTTACCGCGAGATGGCCCCTGACCTAATAATGCAAAACATCTACATTAATTGCGTTTTATTCGAATTAATAGGATAATCCCTTCAAATATCACCCCGATTTCGATTTTTTCGTAAGGCTTATTGATCGACCCTATTTCATCAATCCGAATTTTAGTCCCAGATTCAAAATATCTCAAAATGCAATTCTTGGTACTCTCGTGTAGTTAGCCCTCGCCATAGCCTCCCTTGATTTGTCACATTTACGTAGGATATCTGTGGGGTATATAATGATTCGGACGGGGACCGAATTTTCGGGGGGGCATGGAGGAAATGCTACACCAACTCAGGTCGGTGTACATTCCTCCGAAATGTCCTCCCGTTCCAGATTCTGGAACATAGAATTTTGAACGTAAAATAAGACACCCGCCAAATTTAAAAGGAAATAAATTAAGACACCTGAGGAATCACCATTTCATCATAATTTGAATAAACGCAAAATTCACGAAGAAAGTAAAAATGGAGGAATTTTTTTAAATAGAAATGCGATTTTTAAAAGGAGTCGCCCCACCCTCATGCCCCTAAAGCCTAGGGGGTTCAGAAATATTCCATCTTTTACTGCCATTATGGCATCCTCGATGACTAGAAGGTTAAAATTACAGAGACATCTGTAGAACTTCTTCTCGGTACTCTAAAAATTTCGAATGTTCCCTCTCCACCACGCACTCATACCTACCTTCATAACTGTGATTCCCTACCTTGCCGTTGTGGCGCCACAGGACCACCAATACCATCTACCATACATCGTTTTTGAACTAGGATTCTGGAGCTTGCCGCTATGGCGCTGATACCCACCGATATTACGTACCGTTCGTACGATTGCCTTCGAACTTGGTTTCCGGCTTCCCTGCCTCATTCCTCCTTGTACTCTCCACCATTTCATTCCAACCTATTCATCTTTCGACTTGGGGATGAAATCAATAAACAAAACCGTATGCCCTGCTTCAAAACTCTTTATTATTTCTAGTCATTGTACATTTTCGGTATTTCCATCGTACGATTTTACACGTGCAAGCTCAAATAATAAAAGACGTTCTTATTCAGACAGTTATTTTCCTCCTCGACACGTATGCTTCTTCAGAACCTTCGCCACACTATCCCTCAACCTCTGCTTTTCTGCAAGCGGGCTCCTTCATCTTCTGAAGGCGTTTTCTCTGAAAAGAAGATAAAAAATACGTGATAAGAAAATAACATCATATACATTGGCAAAACGCTTTTTTTTTTTTTTTTTTTTTTTTTTGGCCGTTCTCAGACTCATCCAAATCCTGCCCAATTCACACACGGACAGAAAATTACCACTCTCGGCCAGATTTGAACCCGCGACCATGGCGTTTGAACGTTAGCACGGTGACCACTCCTTTACCGAGGCCAAAGAACTGCCAAAGCAATGAGTACAATAAAGAGAACCTGAAAGTTTTTGTGACCAACACACAAGGACATACCGGATGAGATAGTAAAATAATCCGAATCCCATCTACTAAGGCGACTTTACTTCGGGGAACTTCTGGCGAAAACCTTTTTTACAATCATAGTATACGGATGGACCGAAATCTTCCCATGTACATACGCGCATCTCTCGGCGGAGCGATGGACAGTTTCGGCTCCTCTCCGTACTGGCGTCATCGTCTCCTCATCTCTCATCTCGACAACGTAGCGTGCGCTCGTGAAACGCACGTTCTGAAAAAGAAAGTCATGACATGTATCATTATGATACAATTTGAAAAGAGACAAAAAATATAGAAAGAGGAGAATTTTAAGTCAAATTCCAAAAATAAGATAGTAAAATAATTGACAGGAACCATTGAAACGATTTTATTGATTTGGGGATTTAGAATGTCTAAGGATCGATTAATAAATATATTTTTAGAAAAATATTGTTAGTTATTGAGAATTCATACATATCTGATTGCTCGTACACAAATATTAAGGATTATACGCGGAATTCAATCAAGTAAAAATATAACTTTGTATAAGAGGAGGAAACATTTATGTTAATAATGATAAGTATTAAGTATGTCGGAAAGTTACGTAATGCTTACATGCTGCTGAAACTAAATATAATTTTTAATTCTGAAAGTTGCATTTAAAAGTGTTTTGCTTCGCCATTAATTTTATAACCGGGCCGCCACGCTGGACGGAAATCCAACGTGCCGATTTGGCCGTTGCGTCGTTGTATAAAAGTCGATTTTATGTTAAAGCTGCAAAAAGGTTGTCTGTTTTATTCCTGATCCTCCTTCAAGAAGATTTCTTGAGTACTGAGGTTTAAATAACTTCTTGTAAATCGATGTACATTAAACTATTTTCCTCGCTTTTAGCAAAAATCGACTCAGAAGATGGATAGAGAAGATAATGGTCCGTCATTTTTTCTTCTAAAGTAGTCAAAGTTCCAAGTAAGATCATTCAAATTGAGTACTATGAAGCATAAAGGTTTGGTTTATAATGTAACAGATCGTGTACGATTATTTGTTCATTTGGGTTCAGCGTTAGTTTGATATTGAAAAATTCTGCCGAAATATTCAAGAACGGCCGTTTTTCTTAAAATTTTGTCAACGTTGACCCCTCGTAAAATTTAAACTCGCTGAGATTGAGTTGGAAAGACTTTAACAGTAAATACACAATTACCTTGAGATTGACCACGCGACGTTTCAAAGTTGGGACTCAAAAAAGCGCATTTTGTATCTTTGCCCAGCTTTTTTCGATCGTAGCCCTCAGTGCGGCGTTCCATAAAGCGGTCGCGAAAAGATAAAAGATATATTGCACGTCACTCTACATCACGTGAAATTAGAACAAACACGAAATAATGGCACGGTATATTACGCCAATGACGGGACTTGTGCATTCAACCAACTTGGTTCATCATTTTATAATTTTATGAAGTCAAAAGCGAAAATTACACGCATCTGAGCGCATTTCGCCGGTTAACTTGATATGTTAATGGATACGCCTCCTGATTATTCAAATGTTATCTTTGAGCAGCCGTTCTCCCACTATGCGAGTGGAAATGGATGGCTAGAGGCCCGGGAATCGAATTATCATACATTTATTCCACGCATATATTGAATGAATTTTTTGCGTGAAATGTTTTCTATTTCGTGCAAATTTCGGTGTTGAAATCTCCGTTTCCTTGCTACTCTAGTTTATGGATGTCGCTTGAATTGTAGACGTCTTTGGATAGTTGCTTGGAAAAATATTTACATTTTAACGTACAGTAGTATAAGATATTTAGTATTAACTATTTCCTCATTTTAATATTACAATTTCAAAATGATATCCTTCTGAGATGGATTTTTTTACTCATATTCAAACTAAATTAGATCTGACAGGCACCTCTATACATATTTGTGCAAACATTATTATCTTAATGTAGTTTGTCGTGTTTAAATATCTCAAAAGTAAATACACTTAATATTAAAATATAATTTTATTTTAAACGTCTAAATAACTCTGTATAAATGGATGGCTAGAGGCCCATAACTCTGTATAAAATTTTTCAAATTTTTCATTCTAATATGATTTTCACGAATTTCCTTGCATTTCTGCCACCATTGAATACAAATAAAATTAATCTATTAGACTTTTTTGTTCCACATTGATACAACTCAACTTTATTAAATATTTTATTATTGAATCCAGAACCTTAAACTCAGAAAGGTATTGCATTTTGTTTTATCGTTCTCGTTGTTTTTAAATAATTTAACTGCAATCCACCCCTGTAAGATATTTCTGAAGGAAAGTAACACTACATATTTCATATCGAAGATTCAATACTTTCCCCTCTTATAGGTTAACTCTCTGTTTTAATAACTTCCAACATTTTAAATTATTACCAATTAGCACAATTCAAAACTTTCATCACGAAACACTAGCAGATAATACGATTTAAAAACGATTCATATAGATACAGCGAATCAACCGCAAGTCCGTAAAAATGTATCCACCGCAAGGGAACATTTCACGGTAAGGGGCACTGCAGACGTAGTATGTCATGCACAGCCTCATCTCTCAATATTTAGGCGCATGGTAGGGGGTGGCCTCTTTGAGGAAGCTGTGGAAGGAGTCGGTTGGGAAGCGGTCAGCTAACGAGATCGACGTTGCTCCAGTTTGGAGGCCGGTAGTTCTGGCCGGCGGGCGGGAATGGGCTAACTGGATTGTATTCTGGAGGGTGTTTGAGGGACGGTGAAGGTTCGCCTAATTATCCAACCCTTTCTAATCACAGCTATCGCGCGCCGGGTTTTACCCGCAGGCGCTGTACGCTTGTTCGTGGCAGTTTCGGATCGCTATGAGCGAAGTCTCTCGCATTACTTATATTGCCTCCTTCGACATATTCCGTAGCCTCAAACACACACGTGTTCCCGATAAGGTCAAGTTAGTTCTATAACTGTGGCCGTTTAATTGAAGTTCCGTGTGCGGCCACGGAATTTTCGGACGTGGGAAGGTTGGCCTGGAAATGAGAATCTCGTTGCGATCAAAGCTGCCAGATTTACAGGGGTAAATCCACCGCATTCATTAGTGTTGAAATCCGGCAGGATTTTAAGACTCGTGGAGATGAGGGTGTGAGGTTGTGCATTGTAACTAATCAAACAAAGGAATTGGTTGAAATTTAGTATATTGCATTTGTGTAATAAAACGGTCATGAATATAAAATTCTGGATTCTAGAAGTTGAAATTTACGATATTTTAATCTTCTAAAAATAACCATGAAAATGACTGTCGAATCAAATGAATCCATATAAAATAATATAGTAATATCTTGTATTTAATACATATCTTTACTCACTGTTAAATGATGCGTCAAGGTTTATCATCCTCTTAGGTTAAATGGAAGATGGGACTTTTCAGTCCCGATTTCGTCTATTAAAGACGTATGTATGCATGTATCCTCATTTCATTACTATTTTTGTTAGGAATGTATCAAATTTTCATGTTTTAAAAAACTACACACACAATATTTATTCATTTAAATTTTAACGTAAATTCTGCCTAAAATTTTACACACAAAATACATTTGTATTGTAACCGGAACGTTAAACAATACAAGCTTATTCCATGATTCATTTTTCATATTTTTCGTTTCTCTCTGAAAATTTATTCATTCTAGTATATTTCGCACACGTGTGGCGAAACCGTCAGGAAAAAGACAACAGGAATAGTTGGGAAATGTCCGTTTGATACTGCGGTGAATAGCTCTACACGTGACCTTGACATTCAGTAACAGTAGATTTCACTTCGGTGAAGAAGAATTATCGTTTGTGGATATAAAAAGTTTTTGCGTGAGCGCTTTATCATCCAATGTGCAAAACGAATGTGCAAAAAATGTCATGAGAAGTCTTTTTTTACTCGCTTTCGCAGCTTCGCGAGGCCCTCAAAAAATATATCCTTTTTGTTTGTCCGAATCGTACGTAAATGAAAGCCTAACATACCTTCAGTTAAAATGAATAGAATGTGGGCAAAAAGAAATGCATATCTGACGGCCGAAGTTTAACAGGATGTTTAGTTTTGATTGCCCCAATATTAGAAGTATTTTCTTACTCTACAAAAAACTTGGCATGATTGTTTAAGTTATTCTGTAACTTGAACTCTACACAAAACTAATACCTTGTTACGAATCTCAATAGATTAACCGTCGCGAAACACTAGTACCGATAGAGAAGAAATATTCAAACACCAATCTTGGAGGTTGATTGAGATTTATTTGACGTAAAAGAAATCACGTTTGAAAGGAAGGGTTCCATATGGTGAAAAGTAGAGTGATAACGAGAGATAATTTCATGCCCAACGGAGCGGGATAGTGGGTTCGAACGAGAAATAGACCTCTCGCAAACACAGTGGCGAAAATGTTTCACGAGAACAGCGACAGGGACCTTTAACTACCATCGATCTATACTTACCGCGAATGGAAAACCGCGTCTGCAAAAACCTCGGATTTATCTCGCAATCCTTTGGAATTATCTTTCCCGTTCTCTCCTATTCAATTCCGTAAACCCCACTCTTTATCTTCAATTCTTTCTCCGAATATTTTTCGGACGTTTTATTAATGGATCCCCGAAAAGCCTAATAATAGAGTTCTCCTCATCCTAGTTTGAGGAGGCATTTGGGGCCTTGGAAAATTTCTTTATTCCTCGAGGATTGTGTTTTTTAAAAAAACCTTCGAAGTGGTCGTTTCGTGAGATAACCGTGGGCGATGCCTATCGCTATTGGACTCGAATTCTCCAAGGTGGGCCAAATGGAATAATTGTGGATTCGAACAGAAGGAAATAAATCAGAAAATTCCGTATCTATCTTTCCTTCGATGCCCGACAGCCAAATGACGAATGGCATAATTTCCATGTGCTGATAATTTCGCTTATAAATGAGTTATTAATGCGAGAATAACCGTAATTTCAAGCAAATATATAGGGAATGGTATTTTATTCGATACGGATACGAAAAAATGTGTTTTTTTCTGAATGAACTCGAAAACGATATTGATTTAAATTCTGTTGAATATTGATGCCAAATAACGAAACTTGAACAGAATTTACGCTAAGTCTTGCGGTATATTCTTTATGATACTCTATTTGCATGAAAAGAGTTGCGTAATTCTAATACTCATTTTTAATGGAATCGATGAATTGAATGATAGAATGCTTCACTTGTTAGAAAGACATTATTAAAGAAAAACACTAAGTACCTTTCTATAGAGAATTTATCTGAAATTTGAGATGCAAGTTCGTAAACTGAAGATGCAAGTCTCATAATAAATAATCTATGGAAATATATTAATTATTTCATTTATTATCCTATCACTTTTCATAACTCATTATACATTTTCTAATTCCTAGAACTAATCCCGAACATCATAAATCGAAATGGAATATTTGTTTTCATAACGCTTAATCTCGTTAATATGCATCTTACATCTCGTTTAAAGCCTCATATTCACGGCTTATTCAAACAAATAGATTGAGTTGTAATAAGATGCTCCATAGATCCATTTTATATTTTAAAATTTTAGTACCAACGAAGTTTATAAGTGCCATTGTGAACAGTATGTGTTGCGTCAACTGTTTGGAACAGTTAGGTCATACTTAGATTAGGATTTATTACACAATCGAGTCCCCGGTGAAAGCGTAGACTTTCATAATCACAAACACTTGAACTGTTATCTATCTTTCGCAGAGATAGTTTTTACTCCTTTTGGAGAAAGTGCGCGTTGGGGCAAGTCGGGAAATCCCGTGTTTTCAAGCCGAAGAGTAGATGAAAGTAATTCGGCGGGGGAAAAGTCAGCAAGTGCGTTTGTGTAGGAAAGAGTTCCTTCTCCATATTCCGGCAACTGCAAGAGTGGGAGTGGGTCTAACAAATCCTTATGACACGGAGAAGGGGACTTAAGGGGACGGCGAGGAAAGGATTACGGTTTTGGCACGTGGATTAGCAGCGGAGGAAATGAGACTGGATGCGGGGTTGCGTCTACGAAAAGGGACGAAATGAACTGAGATCAGCAAGGGCATTATGCGTGTTATATCTGGAGAAGCAAGGACACAACGGGGCCTTCACGCATGTTCCCCCGAATTTAATACGGCTGATTCTTTTAGAGAGAAAGAATTTTTTTGCGTTATCGGTCGCATCTGGATTAAATCAAAAGGATCAAAACCTGATCCCTCGTGTAAAATACAAAAGGGATTTCAAAATATCGCCAAAAATGAGATCCGAGAAATTTTTAGAGGGCGAGGAACTTTTCTTCGGGATTTCATATCGTATCGGTTTTCTATACAAAACTTTGGGTGAGAAATAGATTCTGAAAATAGTCCTTGGCGACGGGGAAATCTTTGGGGAAAGTGTCTGGCGTAAAAGTGATGCGGATCAATTTTCTAGACTTAAAGTTGCTCGCAACTTTTGGAAGACTTTTGGTTATTCCTCCGTAAAGATTTGTTCAAAAGTGTCTGATGTTTTGTATGGATAGAAAATTCGTTTAATAAATAAAATATTTGGGAAAAATAACATACATTAACTTGTATCTGAGAAAATTATCGATCATTAAATATTACCCTCTTGTAAATAAAGTAATTCTAATATAATACGTTTTGATGATTTTTAACCACTCCGTATCATTAAAATTTTGATATTGCTCTTTCAAAGATAGTATAATTAGGAATATATCTATCTATTAGGAATATATCAAACTCCTGTTACATTTAATCAACTTATGAACCGTAATGTGATAATTTACCTAACTTGAAGCAGAGGTTGGTAATAGTTGGTTTATATAATAATATAATAGTTCGTTTATGACAATCATCAGAGTAGTGTAAGCTTTATTTCGAAAATATATTTTATTGTAACTGAAAAGTAATTCTAAATATAAAGAATTTCTTAATTATATCAATTTACTCATTAAATAGAGTAAACATTATGTGCTTTTACTTAAATAATTGTCAAGTTCCTATAAGTAAAGTCATTTTAAATCTAATAGAAAATAAGGAGTTATATAAATAAGTTTTGATATACCATTTGAATATATATTGTATCAGTTAGTGTGGGAATATAACCTTTAAATAAACCATTTGATAATTTTTATGTTTTCGTAAAAAGAAGATTCGTCTGTCTTATATAGTGTGATTTAAGATTATACAATAAACCACTGAATTACAAGGTTACCTACTATACTACTAACGAGGTAACATTACGAAGATCTAAGATTCCTGAAAAATTATCGATTTGAAATGATTGAATGTCACATTAGATATGATAATTTCACGTCAGAGGTCCACATAATGGTTTCACTCCATTAATTTACAATCGAATACCAAACTGACAGTAATGCAATTTCATTTATGCTTATGAATTCATGCAAGAGGAAATGTCAACATTCTGACTTCACAATTAGATTGAGTGAAATGCAATTCATCTGTCACCTCAGAGAATGCATCGTGATGTATATTGTTAAGTATTTCAAAAATCTATTTTTCTTGATTTGAATAAAAATAGCGTTCAGAGCTATTACTAGTGTAGTTTAAGATTCAATTTGTTGAGGAAATATAAAAGTACTTTCTAACCATGTCAACATAGAGTTAACCTAACTTGACTGTCTGTATATTTCCGTCACAAATTCTGTTACAATTGTCTTCAACGTATCTATATAAATGACAGATCCATTTCTTAATCCAATCCTAAATAATACACAAAATACTATTGTGACGTTATAGGAGAAAGTTCTACCCACTTTTTTGCAAGTCTTGTCAATTGAGTTGACAGGTCATAAGAGAATAAGCATTTATGATACTTTCTTTTCAACCCAATATTGTGTCACAAGCTTAACAAATAAAAGTCATTGAATAAGGAACGTAACCTTGAAGAACAGTAGAAATAGAAAGCATTACTAATCATCAGATTTAATAGCTATTTAGAAGACAATACACAAAAGATTCTTACGACTCCAATAACGAGTGCGTGTGGATATATTCAAGTCACATCATTGTGTACACCAACCCCGAAATCAGTTTAAGCCCTTTCATTTTTTTTGGACATCAAAATCGGGAAATGCTTTAAACGCCGGAAGCGATGCCTTAAAAAATAAAAAAAGAAATACGAAACAGAAATCCCGTGTCGGAAACGGAGTGACAAGGTACCACGACACACACAAAACTGGGATCTGCAAGAGTTAGAAAGACGCGTTTCATAACCGAGGCTGCTCTACAACGAGGGATGAAAAAAAAAAGAGAAAACACTTTTCGGGCATAAACGACAATGCCTTCCTTCACCTAAAGAAACCCCCCTTTTTTAAGCAAGTGTCGGCTTTACACAGATTCAGAGGGAAAAAAACTTTCTCCTTCATCCTCCAACAAAAGAGAAAAAAGCTGTAGTTACATTCCTCGCAAGGCCTCCAAAAAACCTCCGGAAGTGGAGAGGAGACTCTTTAAGGACCAAGTGTAGTGGAGGGAAAGGAGTTTTTTTCTCAAGGAGAATCGATGGGATGCGTTAAGTCCGGTCGTTAAGGTGAATCCGCAAAGCGGATATTCGAAAGGAGTGGACCTATGACGTGGCCTTGGGCAATAAGAATCAAACGTTAAAAGAAGTGGTTCGCGAGGGAAAAGGCACTCGTGGAGGGGTCTTGTGGAGGAGGAAGCAATAAGGAAATAAGAATTGGAAGTTGGAGTGGAGAAGTGGCAGTGGTATTAAAGGGATAGGTCGAAGGGATGAGGGAAGCAATAAAGTCCGTTGTATCTCCATTGGATCCGCCAAGGAAGCGCGCACTATAGGAATAGCGCAAATTAAATGCTTTTAATGAATCCTTAGGGATACTCGAGAACGGTCCTCGTTGTGTTACGGCGGTGGAGGCTGTAGGGCGAGATAATTTAACGACGTTCCTTATCACCTAATTTATTGTCCTGACGAAAGATGAAGGGAGGGTTTATGATTCCGAACGGACTCCGGAGCGTAAACACGTCTCTAAGTAGAATGAGTGCTCTTTAAGGGAAAAGGTAATGTTGATGCGTATTGGACCGTGTGATTTGTGAAACGTATGTGTGGTAATGGAACGGTTGCCCTGTTCGTAGTAAGACGTAATTACGAGGTAGCAATTTGTCGCCCGTAAAAGATAATGATGCTCGAAACATTTTATTTTTTCCTTTATAAGTTTGTAACGTATAATCGTGAATTTAATGAAAAGAAGATGTATAATTTTACCAAAACTGTCTAATGTAAATATGGTTAACTTTATATGGTGCTAATATGTATGTTTAATTAAGAAGATGAACCCATGTATTACTTACAATCGATAATTAGTAATCGCCTTTTTGTTTTCATTAAGAATGATTAAAGTTCACGTATATTTTGGCCCATTTCTTTAACAACATTTGGAAAGATTTGTCCTTAAAGAAACGTGTAAAATTCTGAAATAAAAATAGAAAATATAATGAAGTAAATTAACTCTCACGTACTTGAATCGATATTTCTGATCAACTCAACTTACGAATACGTATCGGTTTCAGATTAATTATCCAATAATCAACTCAAATATATTATCTCAATAATCGTTTCTTTCCCCAACATTAATTTTAAAATTGTGACAATTTTATTTGAATGCTCTAATATCCAACCAATAATAGCAATGAAGTAAGGGAAACAAGATAGCCTTTTAAAAAGTTTTTTAAAAAAATTTTATAAGGACGAATACGAATTCTGCCTTCAAGGAAAAATGAATCCAAATAAGAAATCTGATTTTAGCTGACAAATTCCGAGAAATTGAGTTTATTCCCAGTAGCTTCCTATACAACTTCTTTTCCTATCATGTTCGTGATTCTTTCTCAAGGAATGAAACCCTCTGGGAGTTCGATTCCACTTAAATCAGATCTCGGAATAGATGAAGCATACTGCATTCGAAGTAGTCAAAGGTAGTAACATTAAAGCAGCCTCTATCTGCATAAGATACAGACCTCCCACTCGCAAGGTTCCGGAACGCTTGAGAAGGTTGAGCTAGAACCGTTTGATTCTCCAGCATCGAGATCTTGTGCGTACGAGTCATTCCCGTTGATTCCCTTGGGATATGGATTGCACGGAGTGAGTGACGCAGCATCCAACCGATACTGAATAGGGTTGATCCCTTCTCTTCCCTGTAAATTACCGCGTCAGCTCTAACTACTTAGCAATGATAACAATGGACGTCATACCTGGCAGCAAGATTGATGCGAGAAATTTCTTATGCGATATCAGTGTCGTGTTGAAGACGTGAAAGTTTTGCAACTGATTAAATAGAATTTAAGAGTTTAAGAGTTAACAGTAATTTAAAATCCAGAGAAATATAGAAATTTTTAGAGGAAAGGTATGTTAATTGGTACTTATCAATGACAGTTAAAATTCACGAGAGAAATTGCTACTTCGTAATTATAGCTACAATTTACGAGAGAAAATTCTGCGTAATAATTTTATATATTTACATATCTTTTATATTTTTATATAAATACAAGAAAGAGTAATTTGGGGTTGGATTTGAAATAAAGAAGTAAATTATCGAAAAAGATAAATACTAGAAGGAAAGTGAAAATCTATGATATTACTTCCAGATTGTGTATGAAGGTAAATAATCAAGGGTTATATTAGAAAACGTACTAGGTGATTATTAAATGATTAATTTCATACCTTAAAAGACTTTTCATTGTGCTAAAATATTTATATTAGAACTATCTAGAAGTAACTGATTGGCCTGACAAGATATCACTTTTTTCCAAATAACATATATTAATTATTGGATATTTACAAGCTGAACCATTAGTATAGGCCATTAGTATAGATCTTTGTAAACGTATAGCTAAATGAGATTTTATCTAGTTTCGACCTTAACCCATGGAGTATTCTCACTGGCCTTGGAAGTAGAATTTCCATCCGAAACGTATGGCTGTTATTTGCACCGACTTTGAAGCCACTAATTGTAAACAGTGGATACAGGCTCTCGTTCAGCGATTGGCTTAGTTAAAGATTAGCGGGAGATCTCTTTGACATCTGCAGAACTTTTCCCTATAGAACCAGATGGCGTAATGAACAGAGCGGCCCTTTGAGAAAACTCTGTGCTGTGAGGAAAAACTGTAGGCAAAGGACGCTCAAACATAGATTGTAAAGCATCGTAGGAAACTGTGACTATAAACAAGAGCGGATAGTGTATCTAAAATTTGGAGACGACGATCACACCTTTATAGAAGTAGAGTCATCTTTAAAATGAGATAAAAAGAAAGGTAGGGAATATTTTTTTCGAACCTTCATGTGCAATTGATACGATGTTAATCCAGGGAATTGTATGCAGCAAACTTGAATATTTAATTTATAATTGATTATTACTGATTTTCCAAAATATTAAGGATACTAGAATGGAATAAAAGGGTACCACTCTATTTCCTAAGCTAGATAGCTTTAAATTTTGATTTTTTTCTAATGAAATCATCATGTAATATCGTGATTATATGAATTGTACTTGAGAATTGTTAGTAAGTAAAATAAAGCTAAGTACATGATTAATCGTGTGATAATATTTCTGAATAGATGAATTTTGAAGCTAATAAGAAAGTTTCTAAATAACATGAATCATTCAATATCTTCTAACTTGAATTTACTTAAATAATTAGAACTATAGATTTCCATTTAATTCGATCAAATCAAGTTGCTGCTTTCTCTCATTCTTTCGTAGATTTAGCTGTACAGGTAAGATAAATTTTCAAGGAACTAACTCCAGTTAAGTGAAAAACCCTTAATGATATTTTCAAGAGGCGGAGCAGTTGACAAAGTGTAACGAAATTCCAAGGATTTAACTTTTGAATTCCTTACACACCTATTCTCAGTACGCTCTCAAAAGAGAGGAGAATATAATTTCATTTCAGATGTCTAATTACGAAGGTATAAAACATTTCCTTAATCAAAAGAGCTCTAAGCCTTCCGATTGATACTTTGTCCGCGACTGGCAATTTAATTAAAAGGAGTTCGGTGGAAAAAGAACGTTTTCACGCAAAGCTTTTTCCTTGTCAGAGTACTCTATAAGTCCGAAAATATCTCAAACGGTGATAAATGGATTAAAAACAGCGCCGTCTGTCGGATGCGATCGAGAGGAAAATGGTACGATAAAAAATGAAGAGATCGAGGAATTCGAATAAATTGGGATGAGAGGGAAAGCTCGATAGAAATCGTGGGAGTTGGTGAAAAATTATAAAAGCGTAAAGCGAGTGAAAATACCATTGCTCAATTCGTTAATCCTGAACACACTCCTATCACTCTCGATTTTGCTCGAAATTATTCAGGATCTTTTGATTGAATGCAAGAAAGGTTTTCGTCAAATTTTGGCATAATCAAAGGCCACCGATTAAGATAGATTTGGTCTAATCATATGAGCTTTGAAGTTTCATTCAGTGATGATTAAAATTTGACAAGATGTCGAATGAAATAAAATCTCAACTTTTGTGTTCTGAATTCACCCTTTGTGAAATTTTACGCTAGCAGTATATATAAGAGCTTAGAATGCGATGCTTAGAAGCACGATGATTTCACTATTAAATAGAAAGTAGCAGTCGGTTATGTTTTCGTGTAAGATGAAAAATAATGCTACAATGCTAAAATTTATGTATCGAAACTTTATTTTAAATACCCTATAGTAAATTTTATGCATCATCATATTAGATCTGCTAATTTTACTATTATTTACAGCAAAATTTCAATTAAGTCTTTCTATAATGTTCCAGACTGAGTGAAATTAAAGTAGTGTGCACTTGAAATATAACAAATTCATTTTCTTAAAACTTAGTTAATATTTTATTTTTCGCCTCCTAGATTCTTTTTTCTATTCCAATATCCACTTTATCTTCCAACTTTTCATCTCCCGTCCATCCAACGCTCTTTTACGAAGAATTCGTTTCGTCATCCGAGTTTTTGTTCTGATGAGCCCAAAGAGAAAGGAAGTTTTGCTAGAAGAAATCTTCCGAGTTTTCAAGAAATATGGGTGAAAACGGTTATCGCCTTAATGTTCCGAAAAAGTTACCTCAAAGTTATCCGATGAAATACTATTATATACGTTTATTTCATTCCTCTGTTCGTAATTCAATAGGCGCGTGGTTCGTAGAAAGAAAACTTGCTTTTAAGATCAGATTACGGGATGCAAACTATTCAACAGTCGTAAAAGTGAAAGTTTAATCAAAATATCAAATCAAAGATAAGTGTATACTATTTTGAAATAACTCAATAACAAATTTAAATACGTAAGTTGATATATACATATTCCATAAGAGTACTTCTTAACGAAAAGTTATAATCGTCCTTTGAATTGTATATGCTTTTAAATAAAACAATCCTTTACTTTCATTCTTCTGGAATTGATTCATTGGGGGTATTCAAAATTCAATTTCAATCCAAAAATTTCAAAAGCTCAATTAAATTTAATCCTTTCCATTTTTTCAATGCGAGATAAATGAGTCCCAATTAGATAATGATAATAATTAGTCAGATCATATTGCATTTCAGCTCCAAATCTTCAAAGACGAAAGTAAAGGAATTGCTTAAATTAGTTAATATATTTTAAATTCTTAGTCAGTAAAATTTTCAGTTCTGAATTAAAATTAAGAATTAAGATATGATTGAGATCTAGCATCATTTCGGATATAATATTATAGATATCATAATAATGTATTATTGTAAGAGTAGTAAATTTTGCGTTAGCCTAAAAACCGTAATGGCTCTGAATAAAATTAGTTTAACGGTAATTAATGTTTTGAAATACGAATAATATTGTATCACAATTACAGTCGCCTCTAGTAGATAAGAGGTGTTTAATTCACTGCGACAATAGCGGTAAATAGAGTCCTTTTACTGCCTCTTCATCTTGCATACGTATTTGCCAAGGAGTCCTTTGATATTCCGAGTGCTAATAAGCACGATGCTGAACTTCTAAGAGAGTCGCTAATCAACCAAAAGAATCTTTGTAGCAGTATCCATCACAACGTTATCAATTACGTTTCTGTTTCGACAAGGCGTTTTCCTAGAAACACTACACCACATCACCCACTAAATAGGCCATCTTGCAGTGTTATAAAAGCATTGCATATCCTTTCTATGCATTTTCCTTTACGATTCAACTTCGTCCGACGTGTTTTTCCTTTTAATTCTTGTATTAAATAAGGAAGTAAACGCTTTCTGTGTCCTTACTAAAAATATACAAAATGCAGATGCTCATCTGAATTTATGATACGTGCTTTGATATGCTATCTTTATCTAAGATTCTCTGTTCAAAAAACAAGAAAATTTTTGAAACGATGATGCGTTTTCGCACCATAGCTATTGGATTATTTGAACATTGAAACCTTAGCTATTAGAACGTAAGACCTTTTGCTTATCAATATATTTTAGGTTAAGGTTTAGCTTCAGGTGGAACGAGGAAATGAATTGCGGACCAGTTTAAAATACTTATAAGGCAAAACTATATAATATTCATAGTAGCCTTAAAGTATTTAAAATATTTCGATTTGCAAATAATATGAATTACATCTTAAATTCTCGTGATATTTTGAATGCAAGGTATTAAAATATAATCATAGTTATCACAGTAAATGGTAAGAAAATACTGAAGTAAATCTAAAATTTATTTCCCATTATTAACGTTTGAGTTATTTAAATGAAAAGAATCCATTATCTCAGATTAAAAATTTTATCTGATATGATTTCTCCATTAAATTGCTCAACGCGTGATAATTTTAAACGAATAAAATATGTATTGATTTTATTTTTAATTAATACTATTTTATTACTCAATTACTACATCCTAATTGTGAACGATTATATAAATTTTTTAGTCATTAGCTCTTAGATAATAATTACCTTTAATTGTCTGAACAATTCCAAATATTATATCAAAAAGTTCTTTCCACGTTCATTTATTCAATTCGATTATAAGGTTGAATTTTACGAGCACCGAATCTTTCTCAGGACTCATAGCTTTGAAGTTCCTCTCACAACCAAAAAAGAAAGAAAATAGAAGAAACAAAAGGCCATAACCTCCGAAATGCTTTCCTTTCGGATAATCCGCAATTACGAGTCACCTTCATCCCTATATTACGGTCTTGTGAGAAAACAAATCAGAAGTCCAAATGGAACGTAGTAGGCGCATGGTGTAAACAAGCAAAAGGGTTCCCTGGAAACAGACGGTAAATCAAATAAAGAGCTCAGCAGAGGAAGAGAATATGAACCGGAACACTATCGATTTTCACATTCCGACGACTAACACAAACGGAACTAATTACGAAAATAAGACTGTTGAGAGACATTCCATGAACATTCATAAAATTCACCAACGTCGCTTTTTCCTTCGCTGTTTCACAGTCGGAGAAAGTGAAATATTAAAAGTATTCGCCCCGTGGGTTCGAAAATGCCAACTTTATCAGTTCGAGGAGATAATGGTTTCCATGGCGAGTATTACGTAATTTACTATTTCCCGAACGCATTTCTAAACGGAGTAAAATAGGAGAGGTCGTGTGCCAATTACGTTCGTAGTGTAACGTGAAAGAAGGAACGACCTCTTTATGGATGCGTTTGAATAACGTTCTCGAGTGTCCTCGATGTATACGTGCCTTTGCCATCACCAAATTGATTTCCCCTGTGAAAGGATGACGTGATGAAGAGAAATGACCGCAGGTATAAATTATCCTCGAACGCAATTACGATGACCAGGTGACGTGCATTTGTCAACTTCCGTGATTTCCAGTTTTCTTCTCACTGTAAAGTGTGACCAAAAGTTTGATGGGATTGCGGATGGAATCGTGACCTAATACGGAATGTATGACTGTACGTTTTGGATACGAATCTTTAAGTGGGTTACGATTGTGCTAAGAAAATTAAATGAAGCGAATGCAGACGAAAGAGTAAGCTAAACAATGTGACTATCCAATATAAGTGATCTTGGAAGGCAACAAATAATTCTGCGTAATAAAAATAAATATTCTTCAAACTTTAATGAAATTTGCTTAACTATATTATGTACAATCGAAAAGTATTCTATTCCTGGGTTTACAGAATCATTTTAAATGGTCGATTACCTTGGAGATAGTTATTAAATAAGCAACTTAGATATACAGGAGATTTCTTAAATTATAGTTTAATATTATAATAAGCTTTTGGCTGCATAAAAGTTATCAAAATGATACCATTACATCTACATCTGCATAAGTACCCTGCAAGCCGCCTTTCGGCGTGTGGCAAAACACTTATTTTAATTTATCGCGCTTTTTAGTATATTGTTGCACATGTCGTGCGCGGGAAGAAGAAATTTTTAAAGCGATTCGTCCTAGAATATATTTCACGTATTTTACGCGCATTATTGGATCGGCCTAGACAGCAGGGTGGTCGCATAATTTCAATTACGTCTTCCGAAAACGTACTTTCTCTAAACTTATTCAATAAACGCAATGCAAATTACTATTTATAATTGCTTAGAGAATAATTATAAAATTGCAAATTTACGTTAACATTCATTATATTCTATAATCTTAATAACTGTTTAGATGATTATATTGGTACAGAAAATGAGGAACAGATTTAAGTGTGAGGTTACCTTAGTCATCAATTTAATTAAACAATCTATCTATCTTACTACAAGAGCTAATGTAGATTGATATTTCTCCGAATGTTTACGAATTATTCGTAATCTCATTCCTAATTACGATGTATTACCGCCCTTCAACGTAATTCACTTTTATTTTTTAGCGTTAAATTATTTAGAGAATGACTTTGTCCAAATTTTTACACTCATCACGTGCTTTGATTAAATAAATAAGAAGAACTTGTGGGTCTATGAAAATATAAAAATCTAGTCGAATCACGCTAAGAAGATCCAAATTGAGGGTCAATTGTCCCTTCCAAATGTTCTTCTAAGGAATGCTGACTCCCCGTTTTCCGGTAAAGAATGGGCAGGAATCTAAGGTCACTTTGCACCCTTTTCCGATACCCCAGCTCCCCCCTTTAGCCCCGTGGGCATTCTCCGAAACACAGAGAGAACGGGGACATATGCTACGTCAGAATTCAAGCGTGTCCTCTTAAGGATCGAAAAGCGGTGTCTCTCTCTCTCTGAAGGAGTTTGGCCCGAGAGTGGGCTAATCAGAAAGATACAGCCTCAGGGGTCAGGAGAAACTCATGGGGGAACATAAGGGTCGAAGGGGTGGTGCGTAGGAGGAAGAATGGTCAAAGACAAGGGGAGAGAGATCCATAAGGCAGAGTTTCTATCGCGATAGGGCAGATGGAGAGAATATGGAAACAGGAGTTCAGAACCTCAAACGCTGGAGTTCCAGACGGAACGGATACGACACTGAGACCGGCTGTTGCGAATGGCACAATGCATTCGTCAGTTCCCAAAGAGCAAAGGTTTTTGTCTCGAGATTGCTCCAGATTTCATTCCCTTCGAAGTTACGCTAAGTTTTTTTATAAAATGAAATAACATTTTATGAAAGAGAATGTACAGAAATGTAATAAGTGAGGATATTGGTAGGTTTTATATATGAAAAAAGTCTTAAAGTAGCCGTTTAAGTATGGAGTTTGCAAGTGGAAATTTTTCGTTCTTGTTGAAATGGAATGAAAAGTAATACAATCAAGCTAATAAAAATGTGATTATAAAGAGTAGTTAGAGAAAATGAAATATTAAGAATTATTTGAATGTTTCTGTAGAAGAAAATGATTCTTTTACGTCAATTTCTTTGATTAAAGGTTTAAGAAATAAGCAATGTATGTAGACATCGGACGTTGGTCTAAGAAAATGCATCTTTTTATTACTATACTAAGTATTGCTATAGAGTCTATAAACTATTAGTGTAAAATAAGTCAATCCATATAAAATTTTGTACGTGGAAAAATTATAATAATTAAAGTGTAAGACAAATATAATTACATTATATGGTGAAAGCAAACTTTTTATGCTCTAATCATCTAAACTCCATGAACTTTCTACGTTAAATCTATTCCGTTTGCATATTTTTTTCATTCTCATCCTACATTTTCACCATCCTTATATGAACTATCTATATCTAAAAATTATTCAAACATAATTTAAAACACTGAGAGCGACAATGATTTACAACAAACAAATTCATCAATTATGATTTTATATGCCCTATAGCTAGAGCTATTATCATTATTGCCTCGTTTAAAATTTTTTTTCTATTGTTTATTGCTTCGATAATCTATTAAGTTAATAAAAGTGTATGATAACCGCATACATAACTAACTAAGGCATTTAAAATGTCCCTCTCTAAAACTAGTTTCGCAGAAAATATCACATCTAATTTTTAGCATCCATTCATGATTGAAAAAGGTGTTGTATTGGATTACATCAATGCTTTGGACGTAAAAATAATCCGAAATTTCTTTCCTAGAAAACGTATGATTATATTGCGAAGGGGACGTAAAAGAGCTTTCATCACATGTCGTTTGGTTTTATACTAACAGCCCTTTTATTTCGCGACGAAATCTCGCATCAACCGGAACACTTTTCGGGACGAGACAAGGGCAAGAATTTGGCAGGAAACAATTTCCCACGTTGAACGTGAATCGAGAAAGAAATTGTTGTCGTAGGAGATGGAAAAAGTAACGACATAAAAAAAAGATGGCATTCTGAAGATTAACGTGAAAGAGAGGAAAGATAAGAAAGGGGCCCTTGTAAGACAGGAACTAAATACCCTCTGTAATTGAGGAAGACAGGATAGGGAAAAAAGGGAAGGAAAAAGCTTCGAAGGAATAATAGGCTTTGAGATGGTCCAGGGAAGGGGGAAAGATAAGGAGGGGTAGAGATGCTGATGATGATGACGACGAGGAAAGGATCTTGATGGCTCGAGAGAAAATGGCCGCGTGGAGGAGAAGTGGAGGTTGGTGAGTAGGGCGTGGGATTGTTAAGGATCAAGGATCGAAAGGGCTATATGTGGAAAAGAAAGGACGATAGAGGATTGAGAAATTGGCCTCCGGAAAAAGTATGGAAGTGTAATCCAAGCTAGGCCCCTACGATATATTGACGGAGAATGATGTAAGGGAAAGAAGCCTAAGTAAATCTACACAACTGCTTTTCAGACCTCTATCAAAAGGACAAGCTTTGCTGTCACTAAGCCTGGGACCGAATTGCGGATACGTTCGCCGGCGCGTAATGGAAAACGAGTTTGTTTCTATTCGACCCTATGTTTTTATTCTAAGCCCCCTACGAGAATGAGGATCCTGATAAAACGGTAGAGAATATATCCGAAAGTCATATTGATTTTAAAAATGGAAGAAGATCTATTTTGAGAACCAAACATCAAATACAATTTATATTTATATTGCTTTCATTATTCATTCTGTTATTTATATTAAAATTACATCTTCGATAGGATGTATAATTAATGTGATAAAGCGTCATTTTGCGGAATGACATCTTAAAGAAAAAAAACGAAACTTTGGAACTAATTAATTATGTAATTATTTAATTCATCGTGTAATTATTAAATTCTTTTTTGTACTGTAAGTAATTTGCCTTAGCAACCAAACTATAATAAACACTACGACTCTATCTCTCTCTACTCTTCCTACGATACACCGTATTTTAGTATCTTAAAGTCTATGCTATTTATCTAATTTTGCTAATGGCATTTATAAAACAGTTGACTCCTGAATACGATACAATTCTTTTAATGATACACAAAAGACAATTGAGTTTTTATGTAATATTGTTATTAAATATATAGAAAATTATTCGTAGTTTATTGAATATAGAGACTATATACCGCAATTTATATGTGTATGATGCATAACTACTTGGACATACTAATTAGAATCTAATGATTGGTCGTTCGTAAATTCAACATAATTCAAATGCCATACTTCTCGTCTGGTATTTCATTTATCTTCAGAATTTAACCTTTCTCTGCTGTCTCAGCTTACCAAAATACCTCATCAGCCGTTAATTTCAGTGTTAATCATTCGTCAGAGAGATATTACCTTACTTCCACCTATTCCTTCGGCCCTACTCTGTAATTTTCTCCCTCCGCCGCATTCGCTCTTCCCCCATTTCCTTTATCCCTTACATTTGTTACCGACTCAACTCCTCCCTTATTTTCGGTCACAGTTTTCCAGTCCCCGGAATCCATTTCTTAACCATTTCGTTTTATTCCCTTCATTCACACGCTCCAATTTGTAGTATTTATTCTGGTTCATCCCCATTCGGAGATTCAACACAATGCGCACATATATTTCTCCTAAACCATCCACTCCCTCCTCCGCTGGTTTAAAAACCTCGCAAACCCGTTATTCTTCCGACAAGCCATCCGCACACTCGACAATTCTTTACCGCTCCCCAGCGCGTCCTACTCACAAACACGCATGCAACAGAATATTTCTTCGGGGACTTTATAAACCCTCCGGAGCGTCTCTCTCTCCGTTGCCCATCGCCGTCTCCGTCTCCTTCCCCTGAACCAAAATCCCCGCTGCATCTAACCAGCGCGTGTTCTCACCCATATAGTCTCCTCATTTTTATCTAAGTTCATCCCGTCTCGTTCTTCTTCTTCCTCTCATTCTATCGAAATGCCCCCTAATTCCATGGTTTGCCAAATGGAAGGGGTCTCCCGCACTTAATGCTGGCCATCCGTCTTCCAACTGAGACCCTATCTGTCGGAAACCCAGAACGGCAAAACCGTGCCTCCTCTCTCTCTCTCACCTCTTCTTGGTTTATACTCACCTTCTCTTTTAACTTTTGTCTCTCCCTCTCTTTATCGGGCAATCTTCCTTTTTCTCCGTTCTTTTCTTTCCTTGTTTCCCATTCTGTTGCGAGGGAACGTCAAGGCAGTACGAGCGAGCTTTAGCTATACTATATTTCTGTTACTTAAATTCGTAATTTGACATAAACAGCCCTGAATCTGCATATACTGGTCTAAATTTTTTACCATAATTTTTTTGACCTTATAATTTTCTTAATCTTATCTAGGAATCGATCTATTTCGACTGAAGTGGGCTGGGAGGCGTCTATCACAATTTAATGCTAAGAAAATTAGAAAAATTGGCTTTTAGAAACTATTTCTCTATTTTTTTCAAAATTGATTTGACAGATTTGCTTTTAATGAAAGAATTGAATTTATCATTATTTCTAAATCCGAGAATTATCTTTTATGAAAGGCTAATTTCTGTAACAAAATAAATTTCGCCTTCCTAAATGCCATAATTCCATTTATGTAGTAATCATAGATCAGCATCAAATAAGTGCTTTGAATGAGTAATAAATTTCCTAATTTTCCATCACATTCACGAATCAAACTTAATTTTCTTTGCATGACATAATATCGTTCTTGTACCAACATGGGGGATGTATTTTAATCTGGGCTAATATGTCGATAAACCCATCATAATAATTCAAATCACAGGAAAACTAATTTAACGGAGAATTTTATATAATAATTACTTTGCCTCATATGTTTTTTACTTTATTTTTTTAGTTATTAACTTATCGACGTATCTAAAACTAAACTAAATAAACTAAAACATATAACTTATATCTAAAACATTATTATCTCGTTTAAATTTCCAGAGATTGCATCATTTAATTAAAATACCAATTAATTTACATGCAAATAGAGGGCGTTACCAAACACTCCACTCTTAGTGAGTAAATATATAGCGGCCCGTTTTCCCCTCTTGAAAATTCTTTCCCCCTGCAGATGCCTCTACTTCACCAAGTTTCATCGCACTCCATCTCAGTCTTATAAAAAATCGCCCGTAAAAGAATCAGCTGCAATTTCATCCGCACGAGTTTGCGATGCGTTCTCCACAAATACGTATCTCAGAGTTCGGTTCTCCCGTCCCACCTGCTCAGATCACTCGACTATAACTACCTCCGTGACTTTACTAAGAGAAGCGATCGCTCTGTTTTTGTGAACCTCGTAAAAGTTTCATTCGAGTAGACATTCACAAGTACACGTGCTTTTACCCAAACAGGTCCTCCATTACGTCTAAGTTTTCTGAACCTTATGATACGTTCAGGTTTATATTAGAGTGTCTGTGTAGAGTTATATTTTCGTTGTATTTGTTTCGCAAGTGTGTCAAGACAGTATTTCGTCATCGATCTATCATCGCAAAGGTATGGTTTCTTAGAATTATTATTCCTAGATTATTAGGACAAGAATTCACGATAAATAAATGCAACTTGATTACAAAGGATGTTGAGAAATTAAAAACTTATGACTCAACTGATACTCGAACCCAAGTCTCCCATGTGGCTAAATGGCGAATCGGTTTCGAGTCCTGGTTTTGTTGTTATCTATATACTTTTATTTTATATTATTTTAATTTCATTTCCTTAAATTGCATAGGTTTTAAGTGCCATACCTAAATATACTTTTTCAACTATTGATGATTAATTCGCAGTTGCTTTATCCTCCCAAGCTTTCATAAATGATGGTTAAACGATGCCTTACGAATCATATCATTCAAATAAAAATTTTCAGTTTCAAGAGCTTTAAAAGATAACCAATATTATTGCTCTTACGTAGAGGTTATCTCCTTACAAATGGAGCACAACAATCTTTACTTACAGCCTCCGATCTGATGTCATTTACCATTTCTGCATTTCACGGAGCGTTTCCCTCGTCGAAAGCATCCATCCTCATTCTTCATCCCAATCCGAAGCAAATCCATGTTTCCATTATATTACTTCATTACACCAAAAACTTTTCAAGTCTCTTTTTCCCTTTTCATATTAGAATTCCTCGATTCTTCTTCCACATTTCTCGTTCTTCAACTCCGTCTCTTAGTTACGAGCATTGGATTCCCTTATATATTTCATTTCCTCCCCCATTTTTCCTTCTACCTCTCGAAGCAGATTCTTATTCGCCCTCTCTCTCTATTTTAACAATAAAACCATAGGCGAGACGCCCTCTTCCAAGTTTATCTTCCCGGAATTCCTCGCTTTTTGGAACCTCTGCATACCGCGCATCTCCCTCCTCGTTATCAACTGCTGGGAATCCAAAACCCTATGTTCCCCTGAAAAAGCTCTCTCCCTCTCTTCTTTCGGAAGGGCACGTGGGAGAGGTGTGTAATACAGAGCGAAGGGGAGATAAGGTTTCCAAGCAATGATGAGAATAATGCGAATCGGAATGCTATGGGGTGACGAATTGAAAATAGCTCTCTTTCCACCTCTCTTTGAATTCCATTTGATGAGGGAACTTAAGAGGTAATAATATAAAAGGGGAAGGCTTCCGGTTCGCGTGCTTTGTAAATGATTAATGAAGGGAAGGGAACAGTACATGTTTTTGAGACGTGAGGAGTACGGACGAGATGGCGCCGTTTGACAGCGAATTAAACGCTCGTTCGATCGCGTGATGAGGAGAGAGACAAGCGAAGATTTCGTAGCCGTTTAAGATTCCAAGCTATAGATTGGGTTCTTAAATGCGGGCTACGTGGTGATGAAAACGTGAGAGAAAGAGAATTAAATAGTTATTTTTCGTGAAAATATTGACGAAGAAAATAGTGCAGCTGATTTGCTATAACCTATAGGTTTAAATAATAGTGAACTGCAAAACATCTTATTGTATACCTTCACCAAGATTATTCGAAATGTAAAAGCTACGATTAATGCAAGTAAGAAAAGCCGTAATGAAATTAAAAATTTAAATAAAACACAAGATTAAATTCTATTCGATATTGTATACCACTAAGGAATTAAATCAATACTTAGATACGATAGTTAATGTCGAAATAATAATTTAATTCGCATTTATGCTATCAAATTCTTCTTATCTTCATGTTATTAATACCGTATTTGTCGGCATATTAGACGAATTTTTTTCCTAAATTAGACCTAAAAAATTTGCCTGCGTCTTATATGTAAAACTATTGTTACTGGTTCTTAAAACTATTTGTTTAAAAATACCCTCGTAAAATGACTTAAGGAAACAAGAGATTAAGCCACACCATTCAGTTTAAACTAGGAGTGTTAAATTACGCGTAAGTGCATGGAAACAGAGCAGTAGTAAGTCATTATGCTGTTGTGGTACCTGCACTGTCGCATGGACTATTAAAACGTTTTTTCCTTGTGTATTTGCCATAAATTAAGATAAATCTTTCCATGATTATTGAGTCATGTTTATGGATCAGTCATGTACTTAGAAGATCTATTTATTTATTTAGTAGCTCTATCCCATTTTTCCAATGCGAAGCATTCACCTACACACTCAACGTTTCAGTTTCAAAAGGGTTCGATACGTAATGATTATCATTCCCTCTTGTTAGAAAAGGAAAGTAGTTTGTTATCGGAAAACTTCTCGGGAGCGCGTTTCCAAACCGTAATTGGAGTGGGTCTCTACTAACCTGATGTTTTGCGTTGACCTCATTAAAATTTATAGATGTGTTGTATTGGATAGAGATGAACGATCTTTTTATTCTAATCCGCTGCGGAGTATGATCGATAGCTGCTTGATGGAAATTCCGACACCGAATCAGACGAGGGAACATGATACTCATAAAGTAGAAGAAATGTTGAAACAAAGTTTACGTCAGTGGAAAATAACTTGAAAAATTACCTAATAAGGATCTATCTCTTGGTGTAAATGCATCATTCCCGAGATCAAGTCGTAATGTAGCATTTGCAAACTATATTCTCATCGGATAAGAATAATATTACAAAAAGTAAGTATGCACAATTTATTATGTGAATTTTATTTTAACTAATTAGTCTGCTTTTATTCTAAAATTGAACCAAATCATCGATAGGTGCTCGTTGAGAGAGAGTGTTCAGAGCTAAAACAATTGTTGTGGATGTTACTTAGAGACGAGAAGTATTGTATCCTTTCCATTAGTATTTCACTCACGTACATCTTGGGTCATTTAATTTACACAATTGCATAGCCATGGTATCTTGACAACAATTATTGTTCAGTTTGAATATTCCATTTATTTATTCATTACGATTCATTAAGATGCATTCGGTCACTATGACAAACACGAGATTATTATGTACACGAGATTCAACTTGATCATAATTTTGAAATTCAAATTCTATACACTTGAAGCAGTAATGTACCTATGCTATCTTTATATAAATATGATCTTAAGGGTTACTTAATTCCCGCCCCATTCTTTTGATCACCCTTAATTCACTCGCACTCAACTTCAACCCGGGAAATGCGGAAAATAGTGATGGAACATGATCTTCAAGCCCAGTAATAGCAGTGGCCTCATTCACACCTCTCAACTGCGGATCCTCTCTCCAAATCTTAACCAAATTCCGGAGCCACATCTACTTTAAAATCCCACAGTGCGCTAAGCGGAAAGTAGCAGAAGGGAAATGAGATTCTTTCGGGGTATCGGAGTGGTTACGGTGAGTGGGAAATCGGTAGACGAGATTCAAAGTGATGGGGAATCGGAGAAATAGCGAGAATCTGAAGCAGAATAAGGAACTGAATGAAAATTAAGGAAGATGGGACGAACAATTGGTGCTTAAGACGCTTAAAGATATATTCGATTTAGGGAAGGATTGGATTCTATTGATTGATCAATAGCAAACATATCAAGAGATCGATTTGGCTTGGTGTTTAGTGTATTACAGTTTGCTTTAGTTGCACTACAATACGAGAGCGTAGGAAACGACAATGGAAACTAAAATCAAGCAAAAAAACTTTATAATGATTCTTAAAATTATAAATTTTATCTATTTTAATGATAAAATGAAGTGTTTTAACAATATACGAAAGTTCATTCGTTGTTAAGTGAAATCAGTTAATGGTATATTCACGTAAAAGTTTTCGTAATAATTGTGAACTCGTTTGATATTCTAACTGATGTCTTTGAATAACCTTTCACTAACAATGAGAATCAACTTCTACTGCTAAGTCATGTTTGTCGTAAATATTTATTTTCTTTTCACTTCTTTCTCAAAAATAATAAGATGAATTCAATTCAGCTGTAACAACTTCGTATGAAGCATTTCGCTAAATAAGTTCTACGCCGAAGAAAATATTGAAGAATGAAAATAAGCCATGTGATGAAACCTCTGCAAACAATCGCGAAAGAACTTACATTTTTATCGAAAGGCAGACTTAAAAACGTCCCTGAGAAAACACAATGACTTTCACGCAGCAATCGAAAAATAAGGTAAAAGAAATAGCATAGAAACCTCGAAAAATAATAGCAAAGAAACGTTCCTCGAAGAAAATATATAAAAGAGAAGGAAATTCGAAAGTGAGGGCAAAGGATTTGGGATGAAAAAAAGAATTGATGCGAAGAACTCTGAGCGAAGTTAATATGTAAATTTATTGGAGATGTCAAGGGGAAACGCAAAGAAAAGACCTTGTGATAAGCAAAGAAAGATCTACTTTCCTTTAAGCCCCTAAGTCATTATGAGACGTATTTTCAAAAAGATCTCGTAATGACTCCACAGCTAAATGAGCAACCATACTAATCAAGCATCCTTTCGTCATGTCAATGCTAATCGAATTAGCGATTATATATAAATATAACGATGATAACACAAAATCTTTTTAAATGTCGATTTATCGATTTGTCTCATTTGTCAATACGTATGATTTGTTTGAAAGTGCTTATTAATACATCTATTTGGAAGGGAGTAATTATTATTGATGAAGGCTATTCGGTTCATATTATATCTACCGACCGATTTTAATATGTTTATTTAACCTTTCAACGACATAATGTTGTTGGATGGAAAGGTTTTAATATGATCATATTATCAAATTTTATCCCTCAAATTTAATCTCTCTCATCGGCAATGGCAGAACTTGATTTAATTTGACAATCAAGCTTATGATGCTCATATTCGTAACTCAATCGCCCAATAAACTTTTATGAAAATCAGTAATATTACAATATAACTAGGGATGTAGAAAAGAATGACTCTAATATAAATTATTGAAGCTGATGATTTTAGTGGAAGTCAAAGTGAAAGGCATTTTCACCCTTCAAAGCATGATAATAAAATGTAGTATCATTCACGAATACTTTCATTCCCTCATCATTTACTGATAAATAAATTACCTCGGTTGAATGAATTAGTTTACATTAAATACAGGTGAATGACTGTTTGATAACTAAAAATATTTAACATTTGGCTAAATACTAAAATACGAATTTAGTTGGCCACTATAATAAACGATAACTTTATTTGAGATTCTAATTTCCTCTAGCATGCTAATACGCTATCATTGTTTGTTATGAAAAATTCAAATTGCAAATATAGAAGAGAAATTGTTGTAACAAAATATCTTTAATCAATACTTTTCTTTTAAAGCTTTCTTTAATAATGCTAAAACAATATTTCGGTTAAATAGGAATGGTTTTTACAAGCACATATCCCAATGGCGATCGATATTACCTTTGCTTTCATTGTTGTTGTTTCCATGGAGAGTACACTTTCAATTCACTAGCTATTCACGCGTTAGCTTTCTCTTTTTTATTAGTATTGGTATAAAGAATCATATAAAACGTTATAGAAAGGACAGGCAAGGAATCAATAGAATAGGAATAGAAAAGGTAAATGATAAAAATGGAAAGAGAATGGTTGAATAGTAAAGCGCGAGTACGACAGAACGCACTAAAAATAGTCTCAAGGTTGTGAAATGAGGCGCTGTCGAGAAGTCGGGTTGAGGGCAATGTTTCGGCATAAGGAACAACTTGGGAAAAGCACGTGCTAAGACATGATGGGGACAGACAGAGCGTTTGGGTCTGATTGTTCTTCAGGTGGAATTTAGAGAGCGGAATGAGTGCAGTGAGAAAGGAGCGTCTCCTGGTGGGGAAAGATCAAGAGAATGGAAAGCTTCTATAATTGAGGCGGAGGGAAGGGCTTTGGGCATGTAATAGGGCACACCTATTCGAGAGTGAGTTTGGAAACCACCTTTCTACCCATTTCGGGTTAGCGTGACGCACAAGAAGAAGCAATTTGCCAAGAATGCAAAGTTTTCTTGGTTCTGAAATATATATATTCCTTCCTTTTTTGATAGAAACGATGATGAGGGCCCTTTTTAGTTCCGCGATATAAGACTTCTTTCCTGCTCAAAAGAATTTTGAATCCATCCTCCTATTTCCATGGAATAAATACGCATAACCCCCGATTTGCCTTTCCACCGCATTGATTTTTCAATTTGAATTACATCGACATTTATTGGCTAACCTTAAAGTACGTCTTTTTAAAAAAGTATCCCTTCGATAAATCATTTGAAATAAATGCCCTTGAAATAAACATTTATTCTCAATTTTTCAGTCTCCAAAAACCCCTTTTAGCTTTTTAAAGGAAAGGGAATCCAAAATGCGGCTGTGGGAGTTCGATGTGTTTTGGAGATTGAGAAGAGGTTTTGGAAATAGGATTCGAATATATTACGGCTGGGAAGAATACTTAATGGCAGGGAGCGAATTTTAAAAATTGAGAGACCAGAGAGACATTTTGCAAGGTTTATGTAGCATTATATTTTTTTTAGTTTCTCATAATGGGATCCTATTTTAGGTCGAATCAATACTCCAGCTGAGACAATTCTGCACAAACAAATTCATCCTTTCGCTATTTCGAAAAGGTATCTTTCTATCTACAAAAGTATTGTTCTGTATAAAATGAAAATGAGTGTATCCATATGAGTAAAATATATATTTTAAAGAACATTAGCCTGCTTTGACTTAATGGTACCGGTAGTGCTAGATATTGAAGATATACCAGATTTTTATTCTAGGCACGAATGTATAACTAAATGTTACTCTGAATAGTACTACAAATAGTGAAAAAGGCAATCTACAATTTTGTCACCCTAGATAGGAATATATGCGCCTTATCTATGCTTGCAATTTTCCATTATTGGCTTTAGAGAAACTTATTCAAACCGAAGGTCCACAACTATAAATGTGCAAATTCAGAGCACAACCTCATCTTCAGGAAAGAGAATGAAAACTAAGGTCATCAGGTTAGCGATAAAAATATAAATTCACACATTTGCAGAGGCAGTGAAAGGTGAACGTGGATTCTAATATTGGAACCTGATCTTCGCGAACCAATCGAAGTGCAGGATATAAAAAAGAGGACGAAATCATGGCTGATAGAAAAGCGTGCAGAGAAATAAACAGTGAGGATACTGCGATTTTTATTCCAGAGAAAAGGGTGAATTACTGAGCCATGGAGAAAAAAATCAACGACGTATGAAAAGGAAACTTCGGAGTCGGAATTTACGTTTATAGAGTTCCGTCCGACAGTTTCGATACGAGACCGCTTCCAGTAGCCTTACTCCATTCTGTGAATCCAAAACACCTACAGTCCCACTCGATATGTATTTCACCTTCACACCCGATCTCCGATTTTTCCCTTTTTCGTCTCCCACACACTCCCTTTGCTATTTTTCATAAATTGTCCACTTATTTTATAAAACCATCTTAAAAATCATTTCAGTGGTTTATTTCTGCAGTCAGAGTAGTTCTCGACTTTTTTTCAACCTCAAAATATCTAGGACTTGCCTGCTCTTTGAATATCTGTTAATTAATTTAATCTTTACTGCTAAGGTTCTTGAGTCACTTGTATTTAAATTTTTTTTATTAATAATTTTGTAACTTTTTTTATTCAGAGAATTCTTTAATTTTATTTTCTTATTAAGCGGCTCAATTAAGTTTTAGTTTAAATCGAGAACGATTTTGGAATTTAGCAATTAATTTTCCGTCATATTAAAAAACCAAGTACGAATTTTATAGAAGGGCTAATATCCATAGTAATGAGTAATAAATTAATATTACTTTTTGTCAATGCATGTGCTATGATGAAATAGAAGACACATTATGTATATTTAAAATTCAATTTATAAGAATTTGCAATATTAAAATAACTGTTCTCTGATCACGAAAACTATAATTTAATATCAGCAAGTTTCGATGTCCATAACGCCCATTTTGTCCCCATTTTAAATTGTTCAAAGTTTTTTTTTTTTCAATTTCGCGATTTAATGCGATATTTTGATTAAGTTATTTTTACAGTAAAATTTATTTTTATCTTTATTATTAACACGCTAAATTAGATGATGTTGATGTCGATGAAAATTGGCAAACATTGTAACTAACTGGACTTCAGTATGAAGTAGTTCAACTCTCGACTCCTACACGACGTGGGAAGTACGAGGGGTTATCTGTTTGACACACCAACTGCTTCTTGCCATTTAGAATGAATAATAACATGGGACTCGAAAATAAATATGCATTCATTTCCTTTATTGTACCTCAAAATATTTTCTAAAATATTTGTTAAACAAATCCGATAATCCAAGATTATGGTAATGCAAACTTTTATCTAGATTCATCTATTACAGAGGGATATAATATATAATACCTTATAAACAACAAGGCAGGAAACTAGGCAGTAAATTAGGAAGAAAAACATTAGTTATACAGTTAATCGTTTCTAATTGGCGATAGACGAAACAGAGAAACTGCGTCGAATGAGTCAAAAAAGGCTAGTTTCCCTGCTGCTTCAATCAACAAACTCGTAAATGACACACGGTAATCATTATTTAAAAAAAAAGAAGGCGGGATTAAAGGGGTCCGAAGTACCCCCTGCAGCAATTCTTTTCATCCCCGCTAACGACCGCTCCCCCTCGCACTGATCCAAACTCGCTTTCCCGCGGTCTTTCCGGATTCCCGTCCCCCCCTCTTAACACCTCCTTTCATCTTCGCATCCTTCCCCTGTTCCCCTAGAGCGCCTCTTCCACGTGTGCTTCCCTCTTTTTTCCATCTCTTTCCCTCACGAGTCCCGTGGTCCCTCTCTCTCTATTCCGTGGCCGCTCTGACGGATGATGCTCGTCGGCTTTGTGGAGACAAATTGACCGTGGGACGGATGAGATCGTAGGCGAGGAAAGAGAGGAACAAGTTGTTCGGTAAAGAACTAATACGCCTAATTTCCTCTCGCGCTGAATTTATCGCAGGCGGCTGATGAAAACGAGTAATTTTGCTATTCGTTGTCGTGTTGCGGGGATTGTAATAGTAATGGGAAAAGGGTGGGGAGTAAAGGGTGAAGGGTAACTGAGATTAGAAAGGGATAGAGACTTTAGAGGAGTGAAAATTTGAGGTGCATTTAGAATTTGGATGAACGGCTGGTGTGTATAGATGAATATTTAGTAATTAGTAGCAAAGTGATAATTTTGAATGAAAGTGAAACTTTTGGAAGTACTATGTACGCAAAATTTTCTAATCGCGTGGAAGTGTATCTATAGACAATCAAAATTTGAGATCTGTCCTTTGGAAAGTATCATTTTAAAATATCGTTGTGGTTTAAGGGGAGTTTTGAGGCTTCTATACAGATTATTTCAAGGCCTTAAAAATGATTTGATAATACCATAAATATATTAAACATGCAGTTGATCAATGTAAATATATCTCCCTTATAAACTTGTACTAGAGCATATATACAGGTATGAATTATGGATGTATTATGAATTCAGGATGGTACGTAATATATGTATACATTAAATTATGAAGAATAACTGTCTTACGTTTACCAAATATGTCATCCTTTGGGGATGCTGTAGTGAATTTTGTAAGATTACTTACATTGAGACTTAAATTCTTCCCAATTAGTAAGCATGATTTTTTAAAATTTGATTTAGACCGGAACAGGAAAATCGTCATTCGAGGAAGTATCCGTGAAAAGGGAGTTTGAGGCAGTTGATACGAGATTATCTTTGGCCGAACAAACCTCAAAGAATGGTTTCTGAGTTTGGGGATTTGGCATTTGAGACCAAACTCTCGCACAGAAGTGCGGACAGCTTAGAAATCCCCAATTTTTGTGGGCTTATTCTTTAACGAGGTGGAATTAGTGGAAATATGGTGAGGATTTACTTTTGGAAGGAGACTGATGCCGGTCGTTATGTAACCCTTCCCACGCTCACGATTCAGTCCTTCAGTCCAGATTATTTATAGCGACGATAGCGATTGGTATACTTTATGTAATTTTTAACTACGAAAATTTAAATCCGATTACTTTCCTTGTAATGTTTTGTATAATTTGCAATTGTAAAATTTTAAGGAAAAGTTAGTCGAATTACTGGGAATTCCCTATCTCTTGCATCATTATTTTTAGTTCTACAGGTTCAAGAGAGCGATGTATTTACTAATTAAAAGATACTAAGAACAATTTATAAGATGAATTGTTTATAATTTTACATGAAAAAAGTTATAAATAATTACATTCACAGGACATTTAGCAAAGTTAATCAATCAATCACGCTGAATATTCTTACCATTGAATCATCGTCCACCGAAGTTATCCTAACTTTTATTTGTTAAAAACAATCAAATTATTACGCATTCATTCAAACATCTCAATACGGAAGAATCTAAAAACCTTCGATCTCAGGAGATAAGTTAATCAATTTTAAAATAATAATATTAAACCTCCCTTTAATGAACATTATCATAATACCGTAACGTAAAAATTTTCGTGAATGCTTACATTCCATTAAAGAAAATTAAACGAAAACGCAACACGCAACGCTCCAAAACAAAATTTGTAAAATCTCTTTTCTCTCGGAAACATCACTCATACAACGATTCGGCGAAAGCATAAATCGTGCAGCGATTTAAACCAAAACAAAAGGGGTTTCGTTTCAAAGAAAACCGCACCATTTCGCAGGTAAAATCATAAAGCTCTCGCTGAATTTATTCTCCGGCAAAAGGGGGGGAAAACTCGATCAAAACGAGGCGCTGGAATAATCGAACGAAAAGGTGGAGATTATGCATGGAAATCGGGGTTTGCGTAGACCAGCGGGACTAATGTTGACGGATGCGTCCACGTACAACGACCGGGAATCGGTTAAGAGGCCCCCGTTGGCAATTGGACAAACAGTTTCAATCCGTCATAACCCAAATGAACGTCACACTAAAGGATAGCGGTGATAGGATTGGTACAATCACGGGAGAAGGGGTAAATGCGAAAAAAGACGAGGAATGGAATTTGAAAGGGGAAAAGTGGGGAAGACAAAGACGGTAAACTGAGGAGAGATATGAGGGAATTAGAGGAAGTTGATGCGGACAGATACGTAACGGGATTCGTAGGAATGGCCTAGAAGGATGGGTCACCCCCCTTGGCAATTACTGTTGACGTAGGGGTCGTGGAACCCCAAATTGTGACCGTGGCTGGGGTGCTGCTGGCCAATCAAAGCTCTTCTTCATTCTTTTCATCCTCTGTCACACCCATCGCTGTCGCACCCTGTCTTTCTTCTCGTTCTCATCCCTTTCTTTTTTTTTAATTCCTCCGAGTTGATAAGTTTCAAAGGAATTTCTCGCTAATTGGGAAATAAAAACCCGCGTTTCAATCTTTCCGCCCATCCGAGGTGACGTTCGACCGAATTTGCATGCAAATTAGCGCCGATAACTTATGAACGAGCGGAAAACGCCCGAATAGCTTTGCTGTGAATTGTAATTAAATGTTGCCCCGCGAAGGGAGTGGGAGTATCAGGTGGGAGCCTTGAATGATGGAGCTTTGTGTGGTAAGTGATGCTAATTTGAAATAAAGATTTTGTTTTTGTTTGTCCATTTTTTGACAATCCGAGGATCTATTAATTGCCATAAGGATAAAAATAAAGAAACAGAGTCTTTAGGAGAGTTTGTCAATTAATTTAGTTGAATTAAGTGAGGTTCCTTTTAAGAAAATAAATATGCGATCTGCCCACTATGGGCTCAAGTTCATCTATCGATTTCAATTACTTTCAAACATATTGAACGTAGTCAGTGTATTTCAAATGCCTATCAGATAAATTTAAGATTTCCAAGATAAGATTTTAAAGAGTACTCAATATCACTGATAAAGTAAAAATAAATCAAGGAGGTCGTGGTGGTTTTCAACATGAGCTTTTTGTGAATAATATTTGATTTACATTTTAAGTATTTTTGGATACTCCAGCTAGGATTAGTTTAAAACGAGTTAGGGTTATTTCTATCAACATGTAAGAGTACTACTTTTAAGCTATATTACTGGCAGATTACTTGGGGTTGAAGAAGATCTTATTTCATCGAAATATCTTTTGTATTTTATATTAAATTCGAGATATTATCAGCCTTTAAAACTTGCCTATTTAACAAAAGAAAACTGAACCTGAAAACGTTAGTTAAGATCAGACTCAACTTCAATCTCTTACAGAGATACTATTGCATTCCCGTCTAGCAATCGCTTCCATTCCAGTTTTCCAATCATTTTCACATTCTGTGCGAGAACTGATTGATTGCAGAGGCTTGGACCAGACATTTGAAAGAGCATGTCAAGGGAAAGTAATTCCACCAAAATCGAGTTCAGTATTGCGCTACAATCTGCGTACAATACAAACGAGCATTAGATTTCCTCGAAAAATTAGTCTTCTCTGCACATTTTCTCACAGAATTGTGACCAATTTTGCTAGTATCGTCGAATCGCGTTCAATCCTCACGGTTTATTGCGAATTCCATTCCTACATACTGACTGTGTTACCCTATCAATTTCTCATGATAATCGACTGAAATCGTTTTGTAGTCTTTTGATTGAACATTTTGCAAGATTTTTTAAATTTTAAACCGATTTCAATAACTGATTAAAATATAATAGTATGCATTCATTTCATATTACAATTGTATCAATATATGAAACAGTTTTATTTTCCCTTTGCAGTTCACTCTAGGAGAATATAATTAAGGAAGAAATGATCTCTGTTTTTCCAGCTGTAACTGCTAAAGAAATCGGAAATCATTAATAGATTCTGCTCTTCAAAAATAATATCCAAGTTTGGTCGGCATACTAATCTCAGACCCACGTTCGTATATAGAACTTCGTTAGAATGAACGAAAATACCTCAGATTAAATGTACATTCCTTGGGAACACTATCGAGATAAAATCTTAGAACCTTCTTCGCGCGGAAGCTTTTATCACCTGTAGTTCATTCTTTCTTCAGCGGTGAATATCTTCTTTTTACTTTCTATTGTTTTTTGTCAATCCAAGTTCGCGAATAGCGATAAAGATGGAAATTTCTAGCACAAATATCTATCTACATCTACATTAGTACCCTGCAAGCCACCTTTCGGCGTGTGGCAGAGGGTGTAAACACCTATTTTAATTTATCTCGTATTTTAGTCTATTAATATGACTAATAATCACTTCCTGCAAGTTCTTTTAACACTCTGGCCGGGATACCTTCTGGACCCGGGAATTTATTCGGGTTTATTTTGCGCTAGAGTTTAATGATTCCATCTACAGAAAAACTGATATTCGATCTAGGCTAGTTCCATTGTCAAAGACCGTATCTTAGGGTGTTAAATTTCAATTGAAAGTATCCTTCAGAGGAATAAACCGGAGTTAATTGGAGGGGCGGCAGGTAAGATATTTGCCGAAAAGCGTGCTTCGCGATAACGTATCCATAGAAATCCAGCTCTCGGATTATAACCATCCGTGATTACCACCGCCGAGTCTTCATAACCGGAAAAAGTCAGTGACGCGATCAGCGGAGGAAACGATGCATTTATTCTTTCAAGTCTTCTCTACCGTGGCCGGCATCCGATGGAGAGGCAGTTAGCTGTCCCTGGTACTGTTGCGAACGGTGCGCTGGAATTAAAAAAATATATATAGCGGCGATGTTAAATGCGCACGTAGATGGGGAAAACAAGTGCGAACTTGCGAAAATTTTTGCGAGTTGGGAAGGAAGCAGGGGTGCTAAGTGGATGTACCCAGGAAAATATTTCATCCTTTGATGTCAATGAAAAGCGGGAGGACGCCTAAGCAAAATTTTGGTTTCCCTTAAATATTTCCTATTCAATTATCCATAGCTTGGTTTTAAAATATCTCCTGATTATGAATCAATGCTGCAAATAAACGCAGAGAGTATAAGTTATATTAAAATCCCTACGAATTGAGATTATATCCATTCGTGTATTCGTTTCCTCATGTATCATTCTAATCTATTAATATCTTGACTATGATCGCAAAAAACATTCAAAGTAAATATTTTGTTTAGAATATTTAGATCCAAGAAAACGGGGTGAAAAGAATGACGTATAAGAAGAAAATAATTATCATGGAGTATTTTTGAACAAAATACATTCATTTCAATAGTAAGAAAGATTGAAAAAATATAAATACTATAATTATCTTTAAATATTTAATGAAAGTATTTAAAAAGCTAAATTATTTTAACTATACTGAACAACTATCTTAAATTTTGTGATCGAAATAAATTCGCTTTCAGGAAGAGAAATAGAATCAAAAAATTAACTTGAAAGTTATTAACAGGAGGACGGTATAAGAAAAGGATTAAAAATGGAATGTTTGACACTTAAAAATACTAAAAGCATGCATACTACAATCGAAAGCGTACCAATGACCAAAAAATGACCGCAATCCAAGCAGGGTAAACCAGGGTAACGAGCTGTATTCAAGCGGGAAAGGCCATGATGAATTCTTAGTAAAATTCGCGTCATCGGAACGATTCTACGCTCCGGAAATTTTCGAAGCGGCATCTTGCCGTCACGACGTCTTCGGTGCCTACTGCGCTCCCCATATCTCCCCTAGCGGTCCCAGCACTCCCGATGTCTTGGCCTCCGGACGGGAGCCTTCACCTTCACATCTTCCTTTGTTGCTGCTGCAGCCTTTACTTATCTTAGGAACCTTGAATGCATGGTTATCCTGTAATATAAGATTTTCGTATTAATCATTTTTTCGTAATTAATTGATTTGTAATGCATTAAACAGAAGTGATAAATTATAATTTTATTGACTTTCTTTCTGAGAAATACCTTAATTTTACTACAAAAGGCCACATCTATGAAATCACAGCATAAATTATTTAAATTAAATAATAAATTATTTTAAATTACGTATATAATTAGCTTATTTCGAAATAATGATCGTTGACTGTCCATATGGACCGATGGATTGCTATTTAAAACCTCTATTTGATTACTATGAATAGTAAAAACATAGCCGTCCGGTTGTCAATAAACAATTCAACACGTAAAAGGCATATTAAGATAGTTTACAATATTAAGTACAAATCTCCTAAGCCGTAAATTTAACCAAGGTGAATTAAACTAAAAAGATCACTCACCCTGTATTGGTTCCGCTGCTGCCTAAAGGGGAGTCCAACTACGCAAGGGACATAACTGTCAAAAAGGCGCACTATATGTCCATTTCGGTATCTATGGTCCCATCCTCGAGAGTAGACCTTGAAGTCCCTGGCCTAGGATCTTCCACTTTGCTTACGGATGGCGACCGCTGGCGTGCAGAAGTAGGTGGATCTAACGCTGCTCCTCCCCCAAACTTTCCTCCTCTAGTTTTCTTTGGTCAAGTCATATCAGGAAACGTGCCATCATACCTTCCTGACAGACGCTCTTGCGACAGACCCTCTCCTCTATAAACCCCGATGAGCCAAGATGGGAGCACCAGGCACTTTCTCTCTTTCCATCTATTACCAGAAAGAAACAATATTAACCGAATAAATAAACCTTTCTTCTTGATTCATGCCTCGTTATTTCTGAGGCATGGAACACATTTTTACTTCGTTGAAAAATGTATATAGTATAAAATCCGAGGAATGGGCGATTATTTGAAGGGATGCGTGCCACATTTTATTAATCTCGCATCAGTCATGTTCGTGATCTAAATTTGACGATTGACCGCTGATGGTGGTCTCATACAATAGGGCACATCAACATAAAGGCTGCAATAGATGATCTAGATATAAGTTTGCACGAGCATATTCTTCGATTATTGAAATTGAATATATATTATTATATAAAAATAGATGAGAAAAATTAACCGTAAAATATACCTTGCATACCTCTCTTTCTATGAAAATGTTTCCTTCCTATAACCTCAATAGTTGTATTCGATTCTTTTTTTCATTGTTTTCGATTCAAAATTTTCCGAATTCCCTCGTTTCCACCACTTTATTTACGTCATTCTTCGTTGATCACGCATCTTCACCTTTACAATTCCAAATTCCATTCTTCTCTTTGCATCCCCTTTTACCTTTGACGTCCTAACCTCTCTCTGATGTCCCTTTTTCCATCTTCGCACTCACTTCTTCTCCCTCCTTCCGTTTAGACCTAACGAACCGCAGTCTAGCCAAATTTCCCTTTTTTGTGGAGTCATTAAGGAAAAATGCTCCACCATGCGTGTGAGACAAACAAAAACCCGGGCCGAGAGCTAAAATGGCGGCTTTTGTAGGAAGACACGCCGAAAACGCTTTTCAAGAACCGAGGAGAGGATGCTCCGTGGGAAAAATTAGCACTAAATTGCGCATACACAGGAGAGATTCCGGTAGAAAGATTTAGCAGTCGATGCAAAATTCCTTGCATATGGTAATCGTTTCTTTACATAAAATTAGATTCTAACCCTTAGTTAATTGCTCGTTTGATACAGATCGTCTATTTGAATTGCTAGGCTCATCAGTTATCTGTCATTACGAGAACAAATGTATCGTTCAACATATTTATCCATTTATTTTAAAGTAATCTTACAAATAGAACAATGTTATAGCAGTGAGTAATGACAAAATGTAAGAACGAAATAATTCCCTCGCATAAAAATAATACGGAAATATATGCGCTAAAACTAACGATGGATGGATTAACACTAAAACACCTGTCATTCTTACAGTATTAATACAAACTTTACATAATATAATTAAAAAATCAAATAGATCATAACAATGTAAAGTATATTTTTCTAAATTTTTTTTCTGCTTTTCTGGTAGACCTCTTCGAGTAATCTAATTTAGTTACAGTTCTTTTACTTTTAGTCACTACAAGTTCTTTGTTTTCTACGCCTATTATTATGCTTCTGATCTCCTCAAACTATGTACTTTATTTACTCTATCCTACCACTTATATAAAATACAAAAAATCTTTAATCATTAGCAAGATATCTAGGTTCATATCAAATCATGTTACCCTGAAGAACTGACCCTTCTTCCCGTATGCGGAAGTTCATAGAAGAGCAAGTAGTTTCAAGACCCGATCTATTGTACCTGTAGTACCTTGAGTAATCTGCCAGTATGACGTGGGACATGGTTACATTGCATTTATATCCTATAAAAAGAAACCAACTATAGGTCTACATCTCAGGCAGTTTTTACAAACTCACTAAAGAGAATGGTTACTAAATATACCGCTCCCTATGAAGCCTTAGCAGGACCTTTTATTTTATTATTGTTAAAGAGTCGTAGCGGAGCTCATTGCTATCCACGCAGCAATAATATTACATGCCTCCCATATAGATAATATCCTCTCTGGATGCACGAACATCAGACGCAGCTCAAACCCCAAAGCATCCGATCATGCGTGAGCATTAACCATCCGCGGTTCCCCATATAATCTTCCACTGAGCCCCTCCCTCATCCCGCATGCATTTCGTATTTCTCAATCTTATTCCACAACGCGCTCTGTCTAGCATTACTTTCCAAATCTTCTCCTCTCACGTGCCACATATGAACCCTCATTCCCACCTTATTACTTCTCTTCACCTCACGTCCTGCCCATATTCTTCCACTCCACGCACTTCTCCGCCACTGGAATCTTTCTCCCTCACCAAAGATTGCTTTTCCTAATGTTTTTTTCCGTCGTTTAACTTCTGATTTCTCCGCGCTTGTCGTGAGTAGCATTCCCCAATAGTTTCCTACCTAACCTCTAAAGTTTATCGTATATATTTCTTCATCGTAAATAGTTTTTGTCGTGATTGCTTTAGTATACATCCTTCTCTCCCTCTCTCTGTCTTCTTCTGTTTATTCCCTCTCCACTTATACCCTTTCTTCTCTCCTTGTCTTCCATCCACTTTCTCTTAAGAACGTCGGATTGGTAATCTCCTTTGTTTCCGCCCCTTCCCACCGGCCCTTTTGTGTCGCTGCAAGAAGCGCTAAGGATGCGGAGTGAAGTGTGCGAGAGATGAGAAGCGACTGTCGGGATAAAAAGACCCGTCTCTCACGGAGTCGTAAGAGAGGTTAAACGCGTTCAAACGTTC
Organism: Pantala flavescens; assembly: GCA_020796165.1. Taxonomy (NCBI): domain Eukaryota; kingdom Metazoa; phylum Arthropoda; class Insecta; order Odonata; family Libellulidae; genus Pantala; species Pantala flavescens. Next base: position 12,117,420 of record CM036879.1, on the reverse strand, counting down.
CATTACAAACAATTTTCCGCAATTTCTTGCGCAACTTTCCGCAAAACGACCGGTCTTACTGGCTGTTTCTTCTGAATGGCTTTCTCGGAATCGGAGTTTTATTCGGACCCTAGGAACGGAGTTTTCTTCTCCAGAGTGAGTATTGAAAGGAATTCGCAATGGGAGCGTATGAGACGTTGCGCTGTTCGTTTATTTAATTAACTCGCCTCGGCCACTGAGGAGCTGAAAGAGGGATTCTAAAATTAAGTGAAAGACTCTTGAAGTATTTTTATCGCCCAGTTTCTTTGTGTTAAACCGTAAATGGCTCGTTCATAAGAACAGGGATATTACTAGGGTCCTTGATTTTTGTTGCTGTTAAAAAAATTGAGTATTGTCTGGATGAATAAGTTTTAATACACTTATATATCCTATAAACTTTATTTCCTTAATGATCATAATATTTTTAGACAAAATTTTTGGCGTTTTTATAAATGAAAATCATCAGCGAAGAAATAAAAGAATTTATGGAATCACTTGCATACATCGTAAAATGAAAATTTACGTTCTTACTTTCGAAAATCATATCTTGCTACGAAGGCATGGAAATTATTAAAGACTCCTAAATATTTACTTATGAACGTAGAAATACCTGATTTCCTAACCCTACGTATCTTTTTATGGCGTATTCAATCGTTCATTAATAAGAAATCAATTTGTGCTAATAATTATGTTACATCTATAGAGCAAGAATAAATATACTTGATATTTTATAAAAGCTTTTAAAGTCGTTTATCTGAGCTTCTTTACAACCAATTTTTAATATAAGAACTCCCATATCAGCAGCATGTACAAGGCACTTAACTAAAAATCACCAACACACATCTCCGACTAATTTAGCGTCGCCTTTACGAAGCTAATATAAGACGCACCTAATATTTCGGAAGAAGGAAACAAGTTTGTTGTAAATAAGAGGAGAACCTGAAGCTGTTAGAGTGAAAAATAAGGGAATAAAAACGACTCGTCCAGAGGGCAAAACGCTCAACAAGGGATCCGAGCCTGAAAACTTACGTTATTAAGAAGACTCGAAAGAGAGAAAGAAAATGAAAACGTAGAAAATGATTAACTCTGAAAGCGAGGAAAGGAGAGTTAATTTAAGTTTCGTATCTTGTCGTAGCGGGTGGACACAAGTAGCTGCGTGGAACGCTTTGCAATTATTCCCGAACAGGTGGAGGCCATCATACGGATCTTTATAAAACGGGGGAGAGCAGAGTTTAAGAAGCCAACGTGGACGTACAAGAAATAAGAAACATTCGGCACGCGTGCATCCGTGCGAAGGAAAAGAAACGTACGCGCTAATATTGAGATAAGAAAGACGAGAAAACCTAAGATGATGCAATCGAGATGCACAAGAGGCGAATCATCTTCACTCAGACGAACGTCATGGAAACGAAATGAAACAAAATTCCATTTCCCCTTCCGCGACGTTTCCCATATGAATGCTTATGCGGTTTCCTTTTCGTGGAACCCATTTCCATTTTTTCCATTCCTGCGTAAAATGTGTTTCTCCCGGAACTGCACGTACGCTCGATTTCGGAAAAGTCTTCATGCATGCGCTCTCTCGTTGATATTCTATATTTCCGCTTTCCTCTAGCTAAAAATTTATCCTTGATAGTTTTCTTGTTCGGAGGTCTTCTACAGAGATTCGATTTTCTTTCTATTACTTTAAATAGATTTATTTCTACGCGTCAATGTACCTCATTTAAGGCAATCTACGTGTTTCAAGAGCATTTTAATTATTGATCATCTCCTTTTAGAAAGAGCAGCTTAAATTAAAATGGCTTGTGTGCTTATAGAGAAAACATGGCATAATAAACGTTTTAAAACCCTTAAATATAAGCTTTTCATTTGATACTTTCATTCTGAATTCCCTCTTAAAATAATTATCACACGTCACCAAAGGAGAAATCAGGGACCAGTTTCTATGCTTTCCACGTGATTCTGCATGAGAAAATTTCGGAGTCTACTATATAATACTATGTGAACTAAGTTAAGAAATGTACAGAAAGGTGACAATAGCAATAGACAACAATAATAGAAATCTAATAATTAGATTCCTTAATTAAGAGAAAATAAGTTTCATAATGTTTCAGGTACGAATTTAAGATAAAATTTTTAGAAGGGGTACATTTACATTGATACTAAATGTATCGAGATTTGTAGGGCTCTATCTTACGAAGAAATATCATGTTATCAAGTATTATAAATCAAGTATGTTTGTCAAGAAAGTTGTGAAGAATATCGATCGAATCCTGGGGAAGATGTAAGATCATAAATTGAAAGTGAAAGATTAGTGAAAAGTGATGGTGCAGCAAGATGGGATTTTATGGAGTTTGGAGTGCTAAGCAACGGAGTGGTATGCAGGGGCAAATGAAAACTTTTTAGTCGGTGGGGTGGAAATTTTTGAAAATACAGCCAACTTTGATGAAGGGGATGGAGGAACTTTAAGGCATAAAGAGTACATGAATTGTAAAATACCCTGCGAGGGGGGATAAACAGAATAACATGAAAGTTTTGTTGCATACGTAATGTTACCATGCAATCATTCACACTATAATAACCTAATTTCCTGAAATACAGGGGAGAGTTTCTGCTGAATATATCTTTATTAAAAGTGAAAAATTTTATGGGTTGAAATTCAGGAAACGAAATCAGCAGGCTCTTTTCTTTACGATAGTTCGACTCATTTTTAATTAAGTTGAAGATGAATTTGGAGATGTTATTATGCTTCTACAAACAGCCACTTCGAAGCATTTCTGTACAAAAATATTATATATACTAATTAATTAGGTAATCTGTTAAAGAAATGAATAAAATAGCAAATTTAAATTAACTTCAATGTTATTTCAATCTAGAAGATGAATATATAATAAATTGGTATATGTTACTCATTTTTTGTTAATAAATCAATATTTATAAGAATAATATACATCATTCATTAAAATTCATCGCATTAAATCTTCTCATTCATAATGTTCACAATGAATGGAAGAGGAGATTCTCAGTGTACTTAAGATTGAAATACCGTGTACTTTAAGTAATTGAAAACAATTTTTTTCTATAAAAAATCAAATCCATAAAGATTTTCATCGTCTTTTAATCATAATTATGTATATTTTTGAACTGATTGCTCAGAAATTTCCTTAAATAATGGCTAATATGTAATAATGATTTAATTTGGATACTAGTATATGGTTAACAGTTTAAAATATCGTACATCATGGTAATGAGTTGCACAAATATTTTCATTCTTCTCCTCTTGGGTTAGTAGGTGTCTAATTATATAAATACATTCATAGATTAACTAATATTCTGGATGAATTTGAAGCGTAATATATTTGACGAATGAAAGAGAAAAGAAATTCTGTCTTCTGTTAACAATTTCCCTAAAACGTACATTACGAGCACTAGCAGAAGATGCACCAAAAAGAATGATTTTAAGGTCATAACACAGTACATGAAACTATCCAAAATCTCTGTTTGCGACGCGATTCTATTTTAAAACACGCAATCCTCTCTCGAGAATCAAAGCGAGAAGACAATGCACGGATCGTCAATGGCCCAAGAATCCGTGTTCTCACCTTTGGGAAACAAGCGGTGAAAAAAATCTCCTTTCTTTAAAAAAAAACTCAAAAGCAGCTGTTTAGGTAAAGAAGCGCTGTGATAAAAGCGGGATCTTCATAATGGGAGAAGAGGTGCATCGGACGAGAGGATCTGATAAAGAACGAGGTGCTTCGGACGGAAAATTAATGACGAGATTGAGAAAAATAAAAGGATTTGGAATAAAGAGAGAGTAGATGTAAGGAACCCGAAGGTAAGGAAGGAAATCAAGGGGCAGCTCGGTGGTTGTGGGGGAGATGTACTCATTCCAAGGGGTCGAAACCAACGAGGCCCTCAAGGAAAGGAAGATTTACGCTGCTAATTTCCATTTCATCTCCCCCTTTCATTTCCCCTCCCATTTCCCTGCCTCGGCTTATCTTTTCTCCTTTTCCGAGCATCCGGTTCGTTGCGCGCGCTCTTAGCACCACACTCCCCCGCGACCTGAATTAACTAATTCTATTTCGGGATTTTTTCGCTATCTTTGATTCTCGTAAAGAATAACGAAAATAATTCCTCTGATTAATTTATTACAGGTTGCGGCTCCGGGATTATCTTTCGGTGGCCATTTTCAATTAGGGTGTTAATTTTAGATCTCGGGTCTAAATTATAGTATTAATCTGTTTCTATTTCATCCTGTAAGTTTTCATTTATTTCTTGTATCTCGTGCTAATGGTATTTAAAATATTAATCTTCATTATGTAATTCTTTTGAAAGTAAAAATCGCCGCAAAGCAGCTAGTATTATTTCTATGGCTAGCGTATTTTTATGAGAAAAGAATTCCGATTGGTGATTTTCAATTTATCCATCGAGATATAAATACGATATCGATTTACGTTATATTTTCCAGGCATAAATATTGTGAAATAAATTTGATAAATAGTTAGTTTCGATATGAAAATGACGGTATATTATCTGTGTACCTGAATCTGATAAATTATACATGAGAAAACCAAAGTTGCGGGTCTTCTCGAAAATGTCCACCAAAACATTTTTAGTCGGTCTATTTTAGACATATAAACTGAAAGGAATTATCTTTAAGCCTCCTTCTTTTAATGTTTATTAAGTGTAATATTATTTTATCGTCATAATTAGATCTCCATTATATAGACTTATTTATTTATTAATCTGCTAACCAATTCATCCAAATTATTGTAAAATGACTAATAATTGCAAAAATACGAGAAAAATTCATGGTGATGGTTTAGAAAATGATAATTTTGCTAATGAGCTTCTTGCAAATACGGATTTGAGTAGCTTTGACGCTAAAGGGAATGCGATATAGAATTTCAAAGATAAATACTATCTTTTTATAGCGAATTATCTATTACAGGATGGATATTTATAGTTATTAACGCTGAAAATAATTATCAGAATGCTTTAAGCCAAATATGAAAGAGCTTATATACTAGTAATAGATTACAATAGTATCCTAGCAGTAGAAAATCTAGTAAAGCTAAGTGAAAATCATCCGGGTATTATCCTCTCCTGAAAAGTTCCGCCCTTCGAATCACTTTGTTTAGTTCCTTCACTCACGGAATATCACGCTTCGTTAGCCACAACTGTCTTCTTTCATCTTCCACCTCCGTTTTTCTTGTGAATTGATCCTGATATTAGGGAAGATGCTGCACAAAATTGATAAGCCAAAGGAAATTGAAGATGAGCAGGATGACGTGGGTGTAGCGGAGGAGTGGATGTTATAATAAGAGCAACGGTTTGTGCTGAGAAGATGAGTCCGCAGATGAAGAAGCAGAGGTCAAGGATGCGCTTGAGGGGTAAAGAAGAAGATATGAGCTGGAAATTTCTGAGGAAAATGTTGGTTTGATAAGTGGAAAAAATGGATCCTTTGGAGCAACAAATTGCAGCACAGGCAAAAGGTCAATTTCGAGAGATGTATTAAATTGAAGCTGTGGAAACGTACTTATTAAAGTGCCGGTGAAATGATAGAGATATAAGTTCTTAATCGTAATAATTTTTAGCTCAAATTTGCCTTCATCATAGCTAAATGATGATTCTAAACGAAGCTTTATTATTTATTCATTAATGAAAATGAAACAAGCTAAACTTTACTGAATAGTAATTAATAATAGGCTAAAAAAAGGATGCATATATATAGTTAGAAGTAAAATCAATACGATCAGGCATAACTTTGTGGAAAGTCATGATAATAAATTAAGAGACAAATTAATTATTCACTGACAAAAAAATCAACTAAAACTCACTAAGTCTCTCAAATTATTATTTTCTATAAGAAGACCAACCGACCAAGAGAACATGACCAATTCACCGCCCCTTCAGCCTCATGAACGCAATCCCTTCCTAGACTTCCCCAAGGTGCGCAGTGCAATAGTCGAACCACTTCTTGGAACATCGATCTCCGGCATTTTTATCACTCCGCCAAATTCCGTGCTTTCCTTTGTTTACGCCCGAAACTCCTTTCCGTTTACTTTCGCTCTGTCAGAATCCAACGCTCCTCATCCTTTTTCCCCGACTTAATAGCTTTCCTCGGTTTCCATCCTTAACTCGCTTTCCTGCCTTAAATATCGACTCCAACGTTTATTCGCGCTTCCCAATCTCTTTTCCTCAACATTCCGGATCCTCTTCACCTTCACGAGATTTTTCTTCTTCCCCTTCCCCATTTCCTCGGCTTGTTGACTAAAGGGAGTGGAATAACACGCTCGGGAGACCATTGGAGTTGCTCCGGGTAGATTAATTGACTATTCCGCGGGGTACCTCCAGCACGCTGTTTGGATAGCAGCCCTATGTTTGGGAGATAATTTGCATATACCGGGATATAAATGCGCACCAAGATATTTTTCCGAGTGTAGATTACACACGCTTTTTTCCGTCTATCGCCGGTCGTCTACCTCCGATGACATTTGCAGAAGAAGAGTTCTTTTAATGGATTAAAGTTGTCGGAGTAGGGATTATTTGATTAGAAGAATTGGGTTAAGGGAATTTTTAGGAGTCGCAAACTTTTCCAGAGTGTGGAAAGAGGTAGTTTGAGCTGATAATATGATTCTAAATCCTTAATAAATGTAGGCTCTGTTTAAGCATGAGGGAATGGGTATCTCGAGACCCATTATCAGGTGGGTGAGGATTGACTCTGCGCATCCTGAAGAACTATTAGACTAAGATATATTTCTTGGTAGAACCAGAGTCTTACGTATATACAGACTAAATAACACCCAATAAATCGTCTCAATATATATTAATTTCAAGAAGATATTCAAATAAAACATAAAACCTATAATTTCCTAGAAAAATAAAAAAGGTTTCCGAATAATTTTAGAATAAAATGCGGTAAAACACCAATGACATAGCAATATATGAAATATTTTGAATTAGAATATTGAAAATAGATATTAAAGTCTAGTTTGACTCTATTGATATTACTAATTGACAAAAATTATATAAAGGATTGGAGATATCTTGAAGTAATAAAAAGTTAAACGAGAAAAGTTAACAGGATGTATGACACTGAAAAAGTTAAACTTGAACTAAGAAATCATCTTAAATTTATCAACTTCCTTGCTTCAATAAAAATACTCTGTAATGTTCTAGTGAGAATATGTACTAAAAAGAATGTTAATGAGAGTCATTTATATTCATAGTTTGTAAAATCTGTAATATAACCTACTTGAATGGAAAGGTATCCATGTGTTCATGCAAACAGGAGAAAGATAAAATTTTTCAAAAATAGCTCTAAAAGAGTTTTGGACGATTAACTATGGAAAAAGTCATTAAGGCCGAGTCGCGTGGCAATAAAAGCTTTGATATTTTACCACCCATCGAGCGAAAAGTTTTGACAGTCGACGTTCTCTTAATCGCCGTGTGCTTACGTTCTAATTAGCTTATCTAAGAGGAGTCGAACTGGGGAGAGTTACTAACGTTACTTTTAGCACGCTCGGCTCTTTTGGAAACAAATAAACCAACTTTTCCAAGAGGCTCTGATAACAGAATACCCCGCTATGCCAGTCCCGAGTCTTTTTCATTAATATTTTTAACCGAATTTGAAAGATAGGCCGGAGAAAATTCATGGCTGCGTCGCCGACGTCCAAACTTTAGTGTTGCAGGGGCCTCGGTTAGATGTAGTGCGGTGGAACTCCTCCTGGAGTCTGCGGCCTGAGAGGGGAGAAAGGAAAAGCGATTGGGAAAGAAGGCCCTCCAAAAGGTTTCTGCGATTAAATTCTACATCGGTGAGAGGCCCATTCAATTCTGGGTATTGCGAGGATTAAAGATTGTTTGGAGTGCGGAGAAGGGATAAATGAGATGACAGAGACAAGGGTTTGTTTTAAGATACCCTAAATTTCAACTGGAGACGGATGGTTGAGGAGGGAAGGGAGGTAACCAAAACTGTCGGGAGGAAAGATTTAATTCGCGAAAGGGGGGAAAGGTAGTTAGTTAATGAGGGATGTAAAACGCCAGATGATCGCGTCGGAAAAGTGAATGGTGACAAGGAGGAAAGAAGTGAGTGATCAACGTCAGTCATATCCTCTCGTGTAACAGTTGGACTTCATGACTCTTCTGATTAGCAGTTCTTAACCTTTTGAGCAGCAAGTGTCTCCCCTGAATTCTTGAAACTTAAGCCTTTAAACTGTTGGGAAAATGGGATTATCTTTACGCAGAAGAATTATACTATATAATCGAAGTAGTAAATAGATAATAAGAATTACTTAATGATGTTGAATAAAAATTGAAGATTATACAGCTTTGATGACATAAAAAATATCTTTCTTAGAGTAACTTTTCAAAATGCAAAAGTAATATAGTAAATTTCGAAAAAAGTCATGCAAAATCGAATTAGAGAGATATAAAAAAGGATGCAAAATCGAACTTGTTTTTCAAAATGAAATTTGAATAATTGAGATTCACAAAATTTGACATTCATTAGAATTTTCTTTTTCAGTAACGGAGAGTATGTACGAGTTGCTATATATATCGGTAAAATTCGGATTTAGAAATTGGAAAATCATGTTGAATTTTCAAGACTGCCTGGTGAAACAAAGAAAAAAATAAAAATGTGAAAAACCATCATTTATAATTTTTTAAATAAAATATATTTTAATTATAAATATATAAAGTGAAGATAATATAATTTTTCATGATTAAAACATTAGAAGATCAGTATTATCTTTGAAGGTGTCTATTAATACCCTTCTCGTTGTTTTTACATGCACCCATTTTTGTTACGATAAACAAGAAATAACAAAAAGTACGAATCAGAATCTCAACCGGGAGCGTATCTTAGCAACGTAAATTATATCCTGGCTTTTCCAGCAGCCACAACTGAATCGGCCAATCCGTGCATGCAATAATGGGAAACAAAAAAAAGATACAAAAACAGGTCATTCGGTTGATGCGAGTGATTCGTCCACTTGACGGGGAACAGTTTTCGGAACAAAATCAGCTGATTAGCAAAGAGTTTTAATCAGCCCAATCGGCAACGCTCGCCCATTCGTTATCGACGCGTCGACATAAAATGAACTAGAAATTACACTATAGCAACCGTACACTCTCTTTGTTAAACGCTTAACCGAGCAGGATCGTGACCAACGATGGAATTCACAATTTATCCGTCCGTACGTCTTCATCGGAAAACTACTTCATCCAACCGCGTTCGACTGCGGCGGAGCGAAATATGGTTTATTTGTCAAAATATGTGATCGATGCGGAATGCAGGACTATCACTTTAATCACGACGTGAATGTTTTGTAAATTTCAGAATGAATAGATTTTTTTACCCTGAGAATTCGGAGAATATTTGGTGAACTTCAGCTTTCGATGATTATCAATTATGAAGCAATGCTTAGTGGATAAAATATTTTAAATCATATCCAAATTGCTGCTCACAAATGGTGATACTTTTAGATTTTGCTTAAACTTTTCTGAAATTATCCAACTATACATATCTGTGGAAAAATCAGTGAGATTTTGTATGAGATTTCAACAGTTTGGAGAGTTTGGGTAAACTCAAACAGGATAGAATATCTTTGAAGTTCAGTTACTACGTTCCCTATCTCCAATAAATTAGTAAGTAATAAATATATTATTTGCTGTTATTAAATAAAATAAATAAATCTTTTTATCAGGGCGGTGAAGGATTTCTGTAATAAATACCAAAAATATAAGAGGATAAAATATTGGATAGAATTACCTATGCTATTGTATGAATTCTTTAAAATTTTGAAGCATGCTGATATCATAATTCCATCTATTTAAGATAAAAAGATATGCTTTAATAATACTTTAAATCCCTCTATACTTGATTTCATTCGTCTCATAACAGAATCGAACGTTTCCAAGAAAATACAAATCATAATTTCATTATCCTTGAAATCTCCAAATCTCGTTATCCTTAAAAAGAATCACTACCTTAAAGGTTCACTGTCGTACTCCATTTCTTCGGGCACTTAAACGCAGGCGTTGGAATCTCTCAATGCCAAAGTAGATGACGTATCTCAACTTTCATTTCACTTAACAGCTCCCGTCCATTGAAGACTGCAAGTGTGGAAAAAGCGATTGTGAGGAACGGTTTCCTCTTTCCACTAATAAAAGAGGGTAGTGGAATGATAGGATGTGGAATTTCGTCAACAGCTCTCTATCTCGATCGTCATTCAATATCTTTCTTTGTTACAGAGTGACCTTAGATCCAAAAAATGAAAGAGGGAACAAAGAAAACTTTCCCGAAGAGAATAGGTCTTTGACCGATACATCGTGAGCAGTATTCTTTCATGTGAAAGGAGCTTTTCGCACAGCACGTGTTCCGTAGTTTAATCGATATCACTGAATCGAAGCCTCCACTCGCACTTTGACGCTACAGTTCTTGGTGTTGAATCACATTAAAAGAATTAGGGTAATTGCAAAGAAAATTAAGCCATCAATGTTGAAAAAGGGAAGGAATGAATTTCCTGTTAATAAATGGCAAATTCGTATGTTTAAGTTCTTGTTACAGAAATTAATCATGAATTAAAAATATTTATTCTACATTATTTCACGCAATTCGCTGTTATACCTAATTTGAAGTAAATGTGATTAAACATAGCTTATGTTATAACAGGATTAAATTTAATATATTTGGAAAAGAAATATTTACTTTAAGCTATATTCTTTTCCTAGCAAATTACTCTGATTGGGAAATGAGAATTAGAAATTAGAATTTTATTCTTCTCATAACCAAATGAGTCTTTAAAAATTAGTGAGCGTAAAATCTCAAAAATGAATAGAATAAAAAAAACAACTCTTCTCAAACCCCGGACCTTCATTCTATTGTATTTATGGATTGTATTATACATCTTAGATACCAAACAATGAAAATTTATTTCCTAGAGTTACAAAGTAAGCTCAATACGTGTATAAGTAGTGAATATCTACTGCTTGAGTATTCCATAAGTAGCAATACTTGCGGAAGAACTTGGTTACTCAATTGTTTTCCTCGCACAAACAAATACACAAGGCAATCATATCCTAGGCCTACGACTGCGAGCAAACACAAGCACCATTTTTCCTGAAACTTGGAGATAAAAGAAAATTGGACATAAAGAAGACGTTGAGATGAGTGACGCTGTGTGATGTATCAAGCTCAGGGGCGTTTGATGGAGGAATGAAGTCGAGGGATGGGGTAAGCGGCGGTGAATGTTTCTTTGTATGAATATGTGCCATGGAGACGTATTCGAAAGATGAAAAGAGTGAATGAGACTTTGGAAAGAATAAATAAGCTCACAGGGGGCGAAGTAATGAAGGATTTCAGTAGGATAAAACCTCTCTTTGGATGTATCCTTTCCCTTTGTACCGATTGGCCTCTTAATTGGCTGAAGGAGATCTTCCTTTTGAAGAAAACGAGAGGGTAAGTGAGGATAATGCTTCGCTCTTCGTTTGAATTCTACACTTAAAATTCTTCCGCTCTTTCGGACACATTTCCCATTCGTGTACGTGCATCCTAATTGCGAGGAAACTCGAGTACTCGCTACATTAGTGGATGTCGTTTTTTCGGGAAATTTAAAAATCATTCATTGCGATTTCAAAAGTGCTGTAACTAAGGAATTTAAAATGATTCTAACACGATGTTAATAAGGGAATAACTACTTCCAAAGCAACTGTTTCTTAATTTTTGTTCTAAAAAGGGAAATTCTCTTGAAATGTTTTTGTATTAATTTAAAAATTGTGAAAAATTTATTTGATGAATTCCAAGAACATACTGAGTATTTAATTCTAATAGCTCTATCTGGTATGGAGAAGGTATTTTTATTTTTGAGGCATTGTTTATTTTAAATTTTTCGCACTCATTCAGTTACATGTACTTGCAACTTTCTTTTTTTAATGGTTTATATAATGACTAATTTTATCTTTGTGCTTTGATTGAAAGGAAGATGAGACTCAATAGTCCTAATCGGCCTTTATTATTATTATCCTTATGGGAGGGATTATGTATAAAATAGATATTTTTCCTTAACATTTTATTCATAAAGACGTATATTAGTAGATATGTATTTATTTAAGTGAATGGACTAATGAAATTCATCCCACCGTTCATCTCCGCTTGAACCGACTTATGATAAAAGAAAGCTTTCATTTTCATCATTAATTTAGGGTAAAGATTCTTTCAAAATATTTTAGTTAATAAAACCTATTGATTCGGGAATTCATTTGTCAAAAATCACACTATCACTGTAAAATGTAGGAAGTGAAGTTGTTTTTTTATGCTTTTAATTTAGAGCCACTTTCAACGAACGTATAGAATTCTAACACCAATGAATTTTCAGATTTGTGCAGTCAGACACCTTATTCTAGTCACATTGAAATTGATCTATAAAGAACAAAAATCTCAAATAGAAAAAGAAAATTCAGTAGAAAGAGAGCGTTCTGATCTCAAAATAGCAGATCATCAACATTTTGAACCCGGAGACTAACGTAGATTTATCAATTTGTTTCTTTTTCAATCGAAACCGAGTAATGATTCGAGAAAAATACAAAAGTTTGCTCATTTCAGATTCCCTCTCCATCCACAATCTCGTGTTAAATGTCAAAATACGACTCGGAACAAGTTTAACATTTCTGAGTGGTAATCCCGACCTCAATGCGTGCCGAACAGTCGAGTACGTGCGTGCGGATAGCGGGATCGAATTTTTACTCCGTCGAACGAATGCACTTGAGGAGAACGACCCCACTTGATATCGAGCATCAAGTGAAAACATATATATATATACGATGGCCTCAGTCACCCCATTACTCCCATCCTCTCAATATTTTAGTGAGGCCAAAAGTTCCCCCTCACGCACCAATCTCTCTCTTTATATATCATCTCCTTTTATTCTCATTCCAACCAATTCAACTTTACACCATATATATACTCCGCAAAAAATCTGTAGAAAAGAGACACCCACCCGTCCTTCCCACAAAACCTTTCTCTTTCCTATGACTCAAAACCTTATATATAAGGTTTCTCCATCCGAAATAAAGGAGTCCAAAAGAGAGAGAGCTGGCAACCAGCCTTACGAAGGTATCCTTTGCGACAAACACGACTTCTGCCCACACCCATCCTTAGTTCCGTTCACTTTACGGAAACTCGTCGGGTCCTTCCTCCCGCTCTTTCCGAATCACAGGAAATATTACAATATCGACCGTCGGATTCTTTTCCCATCCCTTTCGGATCACTATCCTCTCTTTGGAGATGCATCAGTCTCCGATAAGCTGAGTCCGATACCACGTCACTTTCTCCGTAGCTCCGTCCCTTTTCCTTCCGACCTCCCTTCCCCCCATAGTCCCTAATTCCCCACCGCTTTTTATTCACGTCTTTCTCCCTTTTACTTTTTACAAGACTAATCATGTCCATGTCATTTTCCGAGCAGATTTCCTTTGGGAATCTCCCTCATATATTTTTTTGTGTATTGATTAATGGGAGGAGGGGCTATGGATTATTTATTCGGTGCCCTAGGCGATCCCGGACGAGAGAATGTTACAATAAGGTATTAAGGGCTCGCGGAGAAAATTGATGAAAAGTTATTCGTAAAGAGGACTTGTCGAAAAAATTATTTCTCTTGAGAAATGGGAATAGGAAAAGTACCTGGAATTTTATCCGTGTTCTTCGCCTGTCAAAGTATAAAATACGATATTCTGAAGATAAATTTTAAAATCGTAAATGTCGAATGAATTAATTGAAACAAGGACGAATTAATAATCATCCATGTATCTAATGAATTAGGGCAAATTCAGCTAAGTAGCAGCGAAGCTTGAGTATGAAAAGGAAACAACATGTCCGTAAATAGACCATCTGCAATTATGTTGTTCTTTAAAAAGAAATAGCATCAAAACTGTATTTAAACTAAGAATCGGTGGTATTATTTTTGGAAGTAACTATAGAGAATATTCCGCATCATTCTAACTATATTACTCCCACTTTTTATTAATTTCTGAGTTTAATGAATAACTTAAAAATATTCAATACTGAAAGACATTTGGTAAAAAATAGATAAACAAAAATGTTTAATAAAGCCCTCATTTCCTTTAAATTAATTGCTTTGGGAGGAATCTGTTATTGACATTTATTGAGGGAGAGGAAAAAAAACGTGACAATCTACAGAAATGAATAAAAAGACCTTTCTCTCGATTAGATAACTTTCTCAGAATTCTTTCGCGAATGCAAAATAAAATTTTCGAGTAAATATCCCGCAAATTTACATCTACAAATGAGATATTCGACCGTTATGAATTGAAAAGTGATAATGAATATCGGGCTCTTTTCGTGGTTTTATATGAAAATAAAATAGCACGATTCATACAAATATATATTTAGAATATTTCTGTATTAATCAATCGGTTTTTCTTATTGATAGAAGTATATTTTCATGTTCATGATGGGTCCTTTGAAATAGCTTATACAACGTTAGGAAACATAACCCGAAATTCTCGCATTGGTATTTGGAATCGTCGTATGCGGATTTTGAGCAAAAATTTCCTTTCTCCTTGACCGTGAGGCTGATACGCCTTCGCACATGTCACAAGTGTTTTTGTTTTATACTCTCAGAGACACGGGTTGAAATCAGGAGCTGGAAAGCAGAGCAAGTTCAAGGTAAAGTGCCTGCGACGACCTGGAAAGAGTATGAAGGTACATTTTTCTATGGATTTGTATACGGAGTGCATATCTCCACTGTTTACCTACATATCGCAATGCGATTATTTTCATGTTTCCCGTAAATATTATCTTTTATGCCCATCCAACTCTCGTATTCAAAACGTTTTCAAACAAGGTTTCTCATTTCAACTTATAACCTTTACAGATGCCAGAATATAATCTTTGATTAAATATAACAAGATGCAATTTTACTATTTACATGAAGAGTTTGTCTTCATAAGAGTACAACGATTTTAGAATAACAGTTGTATTTGATGATGTACACTGAACCAAGCTTCGCAAAGAAGTTGATGCAGTACCCATCAAAAGTTTTTACTGCATAAAATATCTCTATTTCATCTGAAGCATTACGAAACTAAATTATATAAATGTTGGATAAGTAATGAGTATTTTGCATCATTTATTAATGATTTATTTTTTATAAAATAATGTTAGTGGAAAGTAGGAAATTCTGAAATTCGATATTCATTGAAGTATTTTTCAAAAATTTACGCTGAATAATAGAGTGATAACACATTCCTTTGTATCAGTCCTATATACTTACTAGTTATTTTTACATATTTATAAATAAAATATTAAAAATTCTATAAACGGTACATGAATATAATTTCTTTATCAGAGTAATGGCAACAAGTTCTTCGCACTTGATAATACGGTCTAAAAAGAAGTAATATACCTATCTTTTGTGTCATAATTAACTGAAGGATTACCTTCATTAAAAACAATGAAAAGGAAGTAACACTTTTATTGCTCGCCATCAATGAACTTCCTTGGTGTTAAATAAAACTTTCAATCTATTTTTATAGAAATGAATATCGATCATAATATTGAAATGGAAATTGAACATTAAGTTGCCAAGTTTTTAAAAAACGTAATATTAAAACCAATGGCACATTTTCCTAGATAAGAATAAGTGTATTTTAGAGAATAAAATTACCCTAATCCAAGTACCTACGAAGCCCAAAATTATATAAAACTATAAACAGAAAGAGACAAGATAAGCGTCATTAAAAACGAATATTAAAAAAATGTTAAAAATAAAAAATGAGAGCCTTTTAAATTCTTCAACAACAGCATTCCAAGAAATTTCAGCAACAAACCCTTTTGTTCTGATCTACGAAATAATCACGCTCATAAAACTGTAGCAAAAGGGTGTTATTATTCTTCTCATCACGACAGCGATAATTTCGTGCGCGTTTAATTCCGTTTTTAATTGCAGACGCATCAAGAGTATCTGCATACTCATCAATAGACTTCCCCTATCTCTCACTCCGTGTATAAAAAAGAGCGTCGATCGTAAAAAAAACATCTTCCGAATAAACGCTGCGTCACTTAATCTTATTGGGCGGAAAAGTGGTCGCGTAACCGTTCCTTATCCTTCCGAATACGAGTTTCATCGGCGAGAGTTGAAGCATCACTGGGCGGGACGAGGCGTGGGAGGGGAGAAAAAGAATCCGGGGAGGGGAGGGATGTGACAGGGATACTGCTGAGAAGCACGCATCAAACTAATAAACCCCTTCATTTACGACCGAAACCGACACGCGATAACACTTTTGCACAGTAAAGTCTGCCCTCCCCGGACGTTTTTAGAGTCGATATTCAAGACGTTTCTGTTCTACGAAATGGAAGGAGATGGCGGAATGAACAAGCATCTCTTTTATTCTGCCTGTTTTCTTCTCCTAGCGCACGCCCCGGTCCCATTTCATTCCCGCGCGGTGGGCGCATTCGACTCCGTAACGGTCATTCCATTCCCGCGCGCAGGGCGCATTCGACCCCGTAACGGTCATTCCATATCCCGCTCCTTCAATCTCTATTCGATCCGCAAAGCAGTGCGGTAGCTCGGAGATCGTTTTCGTCACTTCCCGTCGAAAAAATCCGGGAGTTCCCCTCCCTTCTTTTCACTTCTGGATGGCGCTTTTCCTTCTTGGAGACCTTGGAAGAGAAATTCAAGGTTTCCCCAAAAAAAGTCGTTCCGGTCAGGGACTCCGATAAGTTCTATCCATGAAATTCCCTTATTCTCCTCCTTTTAAATGTGACAGTGGAGCAGAAATCCGAAATTATTGGAAACCTTTGAATTCCTCGTTCCTTTTTTTCCGTTTATTTCTCCAGTGGTTCAGTAGTATACTTAATAATGGGTAGTAAAATGTACGTTTAATGGTTGTCTGAAAAGACACTCGCTAGGACGTAAAATAAAAGACGGCCCTTTTTATTGTAACTTATGAGTGCTCGCGATAAATTGAGTCAGCAGGTTTTATTATAATGGGCAGTGTAAAGGGATGTCGTAAAAAAATATCAGCCTTCCGTTTGGAGACATTCCGTCCAATTATTGGAGTTTATATGAAACCTAAAGAGGCCATGATGTCTCAATGAAGTGGTTTTGGAGTGGATTTGAATTCGTAGTAAAGATAATCATCGGCTCTGTTTAGCTGGAAGTAATAAAAAATTCTTTTTTATTGCTTCCATTTTTAAATTTTTTATTATTGTAATATATTAAGATAACTCGTACCAAGGAGACATACGATTTGAATATTCAAGTTTTATTTAAAATTTAATTCGATTAATACTTCAGGGTTTTTCCCAAAAGAATAACCATCTACAGCAAAATTAAAGAAAAATTATACTAATCATTAATCAGGTCCGTAATTTTTTACTCATGAAATTTTATCTTTTCAATATGGTGGAAATTTTAGTGAAGAAATGAAATGACTTTCGGCATTTATTTCAATAGTATATTGATTTTAGAT
The DNA here is from genome assembly GCA_020796165.1 of Pantala flavescens. Lineage (NCBI taxonomy): Eukaryota > Metazoa > Arthropoda > Insecta > Odonata > Libellulidae > Pantala > Pantala flavescens. The sequence continues at coordinate 12,099,912 of CM036879.1, read as the reverse complement.
CATCAGGACTACTAAGAAACGCGAAATATCCCTTGAACATAACTGATATTCTTACTTATAATGTCTATCAATTTTATTTCAATCACGACGTTATATCATTAAATATCTCTGATTATTTTAATACGAAAAGTCGGTTATTCAATGAAAAACACTAACTGTTTGCTTGCAAGAGTAAGAATTAAATGAGAGCGTGCAATTCTTTGTAATGAACATATAGAATTCAATTATATTTTTTTCCTATTTTAAATTATCTTTGTTTAAATAATATTGTCGAATATAGGTAAACTACTGAGTACTGGATGTTTATTCTGTTAGAAACTGAAACGAGTTATTTGGCATAATAACTCTAAAAATTACAATTAAATTTCGAATACATAACAAAAATCTTGAATAAAGAACAGAAATACCATTTTACCATTTTTAAAAAGAAATATCATTGACAAATGGACTTGATATTGATTTCTAACAAGGTAAATTTTCCTTGTTTAGTTTTCTGAATTTAATATTAGCTTAAAAAAGTATTTTACTTCATAAAAAATACTTAAGCTTCATTTTCCTTCCTTCTTCCCATCAGCGGTTTCAAGAGAATAAAACGTACTTAACACAATAATATTCCTCCTTATCACTCTTTCTTTACAATGGTGAATCAAGTTTTTGAACAAAATACGTTCCCAATTCGATACGCCGGTCCTAATTCACATTATATATATAAAGGCCAATCGATCAAGACCTCTTATTCCTCCACTTTTATCACCCTTTCGCAAAATCATTCGCAGATATCTTCCACGAGTCACAACCTTTTTATTCCCAAGCTGTTTTGAAATTCATCAATAAAAAAATAACTGAAAATTACTTTTTAATCGCATCCTCGATAAAGCGGTCGCGTGCCTTTTCTCAAGGCGATAAATTCCATCCACCGTTAGGCTCTACATATTTTCCGAGTCCCAATCTAAAGACTCTGTTGAAGTTCTCTCTGAGATTTAGCCCGTATAGACTTTCCGTGAAAGAGTGCTTAAAATGCAGCCTTTCCTCTCAGTTCCATTTTCATCCGAATTTTCCGCTCCGCCTTGCGAAACGGGTCTGCAAAGGATGCAGCACTCAAGCCTTTTGGACGAACCGAGTGATCCGTCGGTGCATTTGTGACTGTGTGATTGTGCGAGTGAATGATGACTGACCGCATCTTCAGAGAAGGGATTTTACGAGGCGAAAAATAAGAAGACTCCAAATTTCTCTGAAAGGGCCTTGATGATGCTTTCCAAAGAGGAATTCACTGCTATGGCTGATGGGCATTGCGCTATCTTCCACTGTACTTTTTCGTCTGCAGTAAATAATGCCCGGTAAAAATAAGGTAATTCGGAGCGAGTACGGAATATGGAGTCTATTCATGAATTTGGGGCGTTCGTAAATTATAAGCGTGGAAGAATAAGCTCGTTCTGACATTTTCTAGCTTTTCAAACGTTCGGCTATCTCGTTCGACCTTGACCGAGTACAATTGCATACGCAAACCCGATGCTATCTTCGCAAAGAATTGAGATAACATCCGATACCTCGCGTATTGATTTGGGATATCCGTACTCGATGTTCCACCATCAACGTTCTTTGTAGTGTTTTGAGTTAAGAAAATGTGTACTTAAAGGCAGGTAATAGAGTTTTAAATCAGCTTTATAAGGCTTCAAAATCTTCTTATACAATTTTGTGTTTTTTTAAGTATTCTGTATTATTCCAAAGATAATTTTTTATGATCACCGATTCCTTTACTGTTATATTAAATAGAAAATGTGATTTCTCCCTTCCCATTATATTATTGCAAATACATTTCAACATATCTAAACTTAATATTATTCTTAAATTTACAAACTTAAACATGGTATACATCTTAGGAATTAGAGCAATTTCATTTAAAAATAATTTTTTGATCAATGTGCTTTTGTTTTGGTGAATACTTATTAATATTAAACTTCTAAACTATTAAACGTATACTTATAAATCGATTTACCTTCTGCTATTAATTTATGATATTAACTTAGATATTAACTTAAGTTACGATTTTGTGTAATGTATCGCAAAAACCTGATTTATAATATAATTTTACTGAAATAAGTAATTGTATAACGTTAAAAGCAACACACAGATCTTAATTTAATTATAATGCTTATGAAATTTAGTGAAGATAAATTTCCAGAAAAATTGAATGGCTGTTACTAAAATTTGTGTTCAACGAAACGATATATTAGAAGTATTTTTTACGTTAGTCTTATCAAAGTATTGCAAGCTAAGTAACTGAAAATAAATGCAGGAATAGCAACATAAAGCGACCTCTTATGCCACATAAAAGTATACCTTAAAAGGACTATTTAACATAGGTACATAATCCCTTCTATTGCTTAAGAAACTCAATTCAGACAAAGTCAAAACCTCCTTCTCCCCGAATACGAATCCTTATATAAATCTTAGTGGCAAATCGACGGATAATCCTCATCGGATTTGGGTTAGACAAGCATCGTGCTTCCTTCAGAGACACCCTAATGAGTCTACGCCACTCGATATTAAAGCGTCGCGCCAGATTAATTACCATTAGAAACGAAAATCATTATCATTTCCCCAAAGACTATTTAACTCCGTAGAATAGAAATGATTCGGAGGCGGTGGGGGGAGGGTTAAGTCGAAAAATCCATCAACGTTGACCGTATTCCATCTCGCGACGTTTAAAATGGAATCCGCGAGAATTAATTTCTTTTCGAGCGGAAATAAAAAAAGTAAACGGTTTTAAAAGATCGAGGCATCGTTTTAGGTGGATAATCGGGGAAAGAGTTACGGGCCAAACGAGTAAGAAATAGGTCGAAGTGGGCCGCTAAAAATTCGTTAAGGAGAAAATGGTTTTTACTCCGATTTAAAACAGAGCTAGATGCGAATCCAAGGATACGGCAGCCGCCTCCGATCGTGACCTGGTTTGGGCCAAATTAAGATCTCGTTGCTATAGCCTTTTGCATTAAACTTCTTCGGTGTTTCGAGACCAGCATTTTTCTCCATTCGTCTCCATCTTCTTCTTTCTCGCAGACGCCCTTCTTCCCTGACCCCGAAGGTCTACGGAAAAAAGTAGTTTCGGGATTTCCCAGAGGTGGCGCCCACTCCATTACCGAACATCCGACCTTTGAGCGAGTGTATGTCACCGCGGAGAGAGGCGTATATAATGCCAAAGTGCGCCCTCTGCGGACGGAATCATAATAGAATTAACTTTGAATGAAAGAGAAGCGAGTCTGGTGGCGTGTTGAAGGAAAAGGGATTGATCGCGACCAGAAAATGCACGGATTCCCAGACGGTCAGGGATTGCTAGATTTCTGTGTTATATAAACGCATCCCAGACGTTAGAAATTGCGGAAAAATGGAAGGATTTAGGAACTTTTATTATTCAACATTTTATTCCTATTCCAGTACGAGTCGTAGTTTCTTGAATACTATAGATTTTAGATGTGGATGTTTTTTACTTTATCAGTGTTATTCTCATTTAAGCGAGGCTAACATTATTTTCAGAACGTAACAGATCATTCGTAAAATAATAAATCTGTCTTTATGGCAATAATTTTTTAATATATTTTCACTTTTTCGTAAACTGATCTTCCATGCCTGACCGAACACTATCATAAATATAATTTGTAATTCATTTTCGTATATGTCTGAAGTCCAGCTTTTAAAATACTTTTAAGTCATTGCCAAGGTCTTGAATTACTGAAGTGTTTCAAGTATCTGTTCAAGTAAATCATCTTCAATTACTAATTTTAATAAATAAATAATTATATCATTAACAAAATATTGTTTTTAATTTAAAACTGATACAAGGATATTACGTAAAATTGGATTAGAATTGTAAAGAGACTGTACGAGTGCTAATTAATACGTTTCCAAACACTCTCATTCTTAATTATTTATATTTATTATATAAATATTAACTAGATCTGATGTGAAAATGTGTATGCTTAATAGGTAATTATTTTACTCTCTTCTCTATTTCTGTACCTTATCCGAAAAACTAATTGCTCTCTTAGGCCTAAAAATTACAGCTAAGCCATTCCCTGACAGAAAGTACTGCTATAAAAAATTGTGCAATTGCAATCATAAATCGATCCTCTTGGATGTATATTCCCTCTTACCCTCTAACCCATCAGATTACCACCAGAGAGCGCACTATCGCACTTTTTAAGGGCCGCCCGTGCATATAGACAGGTCGATACACCATGAAGAGGCGGTGTAACGCACCTTCATGCATGTGTCCATCACAAGGCTTCTCCTCCGAGGGACAGTGGAAAGGAGCCTCTCGGTCGAGCTTTGATTGCATTTACGTAGCCGTAGTTGTGAGCTCAATTATCCGGTGGAGGGACTTCCCCGGAGCACACTCTCTTTCGCCTCTTTATCCACGCGGCGCTCCTCTTTGGACAAAACAGCTCTCTCTAACCATGCTCTCTGCACTGCTGTTTGGTTTGGGTCACCGGCGTTAAAGGAGAGTTAGCGGCACGAAAAAACGGTAACCTAACAGCGCTCTACCATCTGACGCTGATGGGGCGGGTCGCGAAGCAACAGTGTCGTCTCGTTGGCGGCGGAAAGCTGCAAGGGTAAACGCGATGTCTGATCGAATGAGTTGGATGGGCTATCTAAAAAGGGCGAACGCTTGTACTTTGTTTCCCAGCGTTAATGCGATGAAATATACAGATTCGAATCTTTGTAATGTTAATTTGGGATTGTGTTGTGACTGAAAGAATAATCATGTATACGTTAAAGAATAAATACACGTTGAAAAAAGTTCACTATGTACTTATTAAATACGGTATTGGACTCTATTTAACTCTATTCATAATACGTATTTATTATAATTAATTATATACGTATGAGAATTTAATCTCACTATTGATCGTTTCGTTTATTTTTAACAGTTTATTCTTTGAAATATTACCTTAGTTCAAAGAGAATAACTGCAATTTTAACGTATACTTTTTAGGAATCTATTTAAGACGTGGAAGAAAATTTAAAACTGTTCTTTGATATAATACAAGAAATAATTCATACCATTAAAAACTGTGTATACTTTCATACACCGAACATGTCATTATAACGATATTCCTATTATTTTCCTTACATCCAATCTATTCCATTATAATCCAATTATTTTCAAACACGTAGTTATGTTGGAACAGCGAGAAATACAAGTAATATGGTACAGTATTTAATAAAAAAGAACGACAAACTTTAAAGTTTTCTTAATTATTAATTTATTTACTATTTCTTTAATAAATCGACTTATCACCGAATATTTCCGTCAACCTTACAGTAACATCAGAAATATTTTATTAGGAATTTGAACATACTACTCAATACCTTAACTTTTCATTCTTGTTTCCCAATTAATTAGAGTTAAAAATATCTACACACATCGTCTCAAATCATCTGCTAGTTTATCATCACCACCTTAGTCATTTCCGTGTGATATACAGCTCCTCTATCCCTAAAAATAAGTTCAAACGGATCTTTTCCGATATAAGATTATGAGAATATTTATTCACAAAACCTTTCTCCATTCGCGTGTAAAAGTTCAATAGCAATAGAATATTTTACACAATCGAATATCCTTGCAGATTTATCCCCGAAAGGACTTTAAGCCTTTTTATCGTAAGTCAATAGATAGGGAAGGACGAATTTCATTTTGAGTGAATCTCCGTCGCTAGTAAAAGGCAGAGTGAGGTATCGGAGGAGGCAATATTAAAATAAATTATGAGCGCTTGTATCTTCTCTGAAAGGCTATTTTATAAGGACTTGGCGAGAAATCGAGTTGACGGAGGGAAAAAAAAGGGTTAGAGTACGGTAGGAAATATTGGAATAAAAGGTACTACGCTTGATAGTGAAGGCATCATAGTCTATTTTAGGCGCTTGGAGATTTGATTCTGAAAATGTCAACTATAAATACTTTTCAATGAAATAAAAAGCTATTATACATTTGACTTAATCAGTTTAAGCCGTATAACACACGCCAAGAAAGCCTTTTAAATACTATCTAGAGCATTTTCAGAGCTCTCAAATTCCATGAAATGTATTGTACCATGGATGAATATTATACTTCCATATATAGATAATATTTTACTGAAGACGATAAAATAATATTCCCTGTGACTTTAATATTAATGAATACTAAAAAATATAGAACGTTATTTACGCTCCAATAAATTCAACTTAAATTAGTTGTGATAATTTTAAAATGAATTTTGCTAAGAAAGGAGTATAATTCACAACTCGTTCTAAATTGGGCTTCATCGAGTTATGTTTACGAACGGTTTTATAATTTCGCTCTCGTGTGTATTTGATTATTCGAGACTAGATCATTGAAATGAAATTCCAGAGAAGATATTGGACTCTTAGTCTTCCAGAAATAGCATGCTTTCAGCCTCCTAGATTTAATTGAAATTCTCCGTTGCCTGGATACTTTACGACTACAATAGAGAATAAGTAATTACTTCCTCTTAAAACTAATCTTTTCGTGTCCTTATATTTAAACAATCACCAATATTATTCGCCTTGGTTACGCAGGCCTTGGAAAACTAGGGTAAAGACATACGTGGAAACTTAGTACAGACTTCGTATAGCAGCGTTTGTTAAAGATTTCTTTCGCAGTTCTCGGACAATGAAATATTCTTAACGAACACCAACTCGGAATTCAATTAAAGAGGAGGTTAAAATGGATTAAACCCCTGTGCGGATTCCATTTGAATCCGGAGTCTAAACCTTTGTCACTCGGAGGAACGGCTAATCTTAAGCCATGTATATTACCGCAGGAACGTGTGGAGGTTTTTATCCTCTTGTCTATGCATAAAATATGCAAGGTGGAGTGAAATGCCTGGAGGCGAGAAGTCGAAGACTACGAGAGGACAAGTTGTTCGAAGTCTATTCGGAATGGAAACGAAGAGACCCTAAGTTCCTATTGCCCTCCAGACACTACCTTTCTTGCTTTCGATTCCCCTCTCTCTTAGCCGCATTACATCTTCGCTTTCCGTCTTGGCTTTCCTTTATGTCAAACATTCGCCATGAAAAAATTCGGGGAACAACAAGACTCGCCGAGTCTGATGAAATTCGGATCTCGTACGAATTACCTGTGCGTATATATAATCCGAGAAATGAATCGTCCTTTACTGGAATTTAAAAGTATATACGGACTTGGGGTTACATAATGTTTGGAGTAGAAAATACAATGTTACTCCTATTCTAATTCAAAACATTTATTAATCAGTCTTAAGACTAATAAATCGTATCGATAAAAGACTATTATACTTCGAAAACTATTGAATAAATTTAAAATTAATTCCTTTAGGATTATAATCATAGTTTTAAGTAACTTAAAATACTTCGCGAATGTTCAAAATAATATCTAGAATCATTCATATTTACTGAAAGAAGAAGGAAAATTGTTAGAAATTATTTAAAATCGAATGAACGAAAAATACCCAACGTAGTTAAAATTTGATCATACGGGGCTATATTATATGAAAAGATAATCTGAAGCAAAACAAAAAGGAACTTCATACATCATTTTACTTCATTGGAGTCTATTTTATAATTCTTAACTCTTTACTTATTAAATGAGAATATAGAATTACGATTCATTGTTATATTAATCAACCTAATGGTAAGATCAAGAAAACGAGAGTGAACAATAGGCAATAAAATTTCAAATAAAACCAAAAAAATACGTAAAAAAAAACAAGATGCTCCGTGTCATTCCGAAACATGAGCGCGAATTAATCTTACGTATAGAGAGAATGAACTGAGGCGTAATTCGACCCCGGAATAATTAGAATCGGACTCCCATGGGTGTAGGAATGTGATGAGGTCCCCCCACACTTCGGGGCACTCCGATTTCGCTTTGTTTCTTTAGACTTCCAGTTGACCTTTGGATGATTCTCCTATCCTACTAACATCCCCTTCCCCTCCCTCCTCCTCATTCACCACCTCACACTTTCGTCCGTGACCAATCCGCCTCAACTCACGCACTCCTCATCGGCACACACAGTCATCACGAGCCGACATCCATTTAACCCGCACGCCTTCTCCAGGGCATTTCGGTTACCGCTAATCTAGCGGTCTCTTTCTGCCTCGGAAACAAGTTTCCCCGCAAAAAGGACCCGGATTCACTTTGCATGTATGCATGCAAACGTAAGTGGGGTAGGGCGAGGTAAAGAGAGGCTTCTCCTGGCCAAAGAGATTCCGGGAAGGGCTTTAAAGGTGTGAGGATGAAAATGAAAGTACGAAAAAAAGAAGGTGGTGGGTCGCGAGGGGAAAGTCTTGAATGTATTAAAGGAATGAGGAGGGAGGGGGGTCAAGTAGGAGTGAGGGGGGGGATCCGTAATGTGGTAGTGTGGAGAAGAAGAAGGCGGTTGACTCCACAGGAGCGGTCTCTCTCTCTTTTTTTAAAAGGGGAAAAGTAAGTTTATGATTTTTTCATAGGGGGTAATATGAATGGAATTTATTACGGGACTTTTTTGATTCGTTGCCGTACTTCGCGTTCGACGGTCTTGGCCCGACGTGGCCCCGCTGTCTTCAACTACTATGAATACGCCTTAATTTATTCCGGGAAGCGTTAAAATTCACGGGATGGCCTTTAACGCCCGCAATATTGTAAATTTCCGGAGTCTTTATTAAGCCCTTTGGCTTTGCACTCATTCGAGGTCCTCTGGTGGTCTTGAAGGTTCATATACCCAATTTGGTTCATATGCATAAATAAGTTTGATTTGCATCAGAACTTTGCTGTTTTGAAGGGGGAGCGAGTTCTTGTACAAAATGTGGTTATCATTCGGAGCAAGATGTGCGGTCTACTTTAACTAAATCAAAGTGTGATGGGTTAATTTATATAATTATAAATAAATTTCACTTAATGCAAAACTCTATTATTCTTTCATATCCTCTAAACTAAAATATAAATTCGTTAACAATTGTTTTAGGAAAACATGCTTTTAAGCGTAATCTTAAGAAAAAGCTGTAAATATGCATCAGTTTTGGGCAAAATAGAATAGAAATATGACAGTTTATTTCTTAAATAAACGTAGAATAAAAACTGCTATTAAGTAAATCATAAATGGTGTTTCTAAAAAATTCATGTTGAATAAAGAAGGATGAAAAATATTAAAATCAAATTAATTACGTATTACACTTGAAAATACCCTCGCTAACATTTTGTATTCATACTTGTCTATGTCTATGTCTATGTAGATACCCTGCGAGCCACCTTTCGGTGTGTGGCAGGGGGTGCATGCACCGTGAATTTACTTTCCTAGACGGTTATTTTCTCGTATTGTTCGAGGGAAAAACGAATTTTTAAAACGGTCGGTTTTCGCATCTATTTCCCTTTATTTTATTCGCTCTATCTGATCGACCTATATAGCAGGGAGGGCGCATGATCTGTACTACGTCTTCCTTGAATGTTTCTTCCTTAAATCTGTTTAGCAAATCTAATCTACGCTTAGATCTTCTTAGTTCTAATGGTTCCCATCCCGCATCCTTGAGCAATTTAGTTACGCTAATCGATTTATCGTAGCAATTTTTAACAAAACGTATCGCCTTCCGTTGGACCTTTTCTAATTCACTTATATTACTTTTATCGGCAGGGTCCCATACACTACAAGCATACTCGAGGTGTGGTCTGACTAGCGCAAAGTAACATCGCTCACGAACTTTTTCTACGCTCTTACCGACTATCCTCTTAACGAAACCGAGTTTCTTTAAAGCTTTTCCACATGTATTACGGATGTGTGTATTCCATGAAAGGTTATTCGTCAGGGTTAATCCAAGATACTTAACAGATTCTACTATTGAAATCTTTTCTCCGCGGAGGCTGTAGGTGTAATCATTATTTGTAGTTTTCCGTTCAAAGAAGTTGACAACGGAACACTTGTTAATATTTAACTCTAATTCCCAATTTTCGCACCAGGCCATTATTTTATCTAAATCATTCCTAAGTACTAATCTATCCTCACTGGTAGCTATTTCCCTGTAGATAACTGTATCGTCCGCAAATATCCTAACCTTGCTATTAATTTCTCTGCTGAGGTCGTTAATATATATTAAAAATAGGAGGGGCCCGATTACGCTACCCTGTGGAACGCCTGAGGTTACCTCCACTACGTTTGAGCAAATACCGTCAAGCACTACTCGTTGTTTCCTATCGTTTAGGAAGTGTTCTATCCACACTAATACTTGAGAATTGATCCCCGCGATTTTTAATTTATGCAATAATTTGTGGTGAGGTACCTTATCGAAGGCTTTACGGAAGTCTAGGAATATAGCATCGACCTGTCTTTTGTTTTCCGCAGATTTTAGAATATCGTGTATTAGTAAGGCGAGCTGCGTCTCGCAAGATCGCGTTTTTCTAAAGCCATGCTGATTTCTTGCAAAGAAATTGTTCGCTTCTAGATAGCCCATTAAGGAGCTAGTAATAATATGCTCCAATAATTTACCGCTTAGTGATGTTAATGAGATGGGCCTGTAATTTGCAGGATCGTCCTTTACCCCGTTTTTGAATATAGGCGTTATATTTGCTAATTTCCAATCTTTTGGGACCCTGCCTTCGCTTAAAGATTTTTCGAATATTAATTTAAGATAGGGAGCTACGAATTCGGCTGCCTGTTTGAATATCCGAGCTGGTATATCTTCTGGTCCAGGGGCTTTATTCGGATCGACCTGTCGCAAAAGTTTGATGATTCCCTCTTCCTTTATCGCGATTTTTGGCATTGCTTGAAGTGTATCTACCCTGTGTACGGCATTAAATGTACTTTTACTCGCGAAAACGCTCCGAAAATAATCATTTAGGGCGTTAGCTTTGCCCTTTGCATCATTAATAAGATTACCGCTTTCATTTTTTAAAGATACTTCGAATTGAAGATCGAAACATCAAAATATTTTCATAAAAACCTCCTTTAAAAAATAAATAAACGAAAAATGCCGAAAAACCTCGTCAGGAATCTACTTCGTTAACTTGCTAAGGTTCCCTTTCACTAACTCTCGCTTGATCATAACAGGTATGTTAGAAATTCAACATCCAAGAACTGCAAAATAAGAACCCTGAGACGCTTTAAAAATTCTTTATCGATAGACGTAGACTTTTAAAGGTACTTTCAAGGCCTCAAGGTAAAATCTTTTTACCCTAAGTGATCGTTCTTTTACTAAAAGCTCCATCATAAAACCCTATAGGATACTTCTTATACAAGTAAAAGAGCGATATTAGAATGATATAACCATACATAGTATATCCTCTTTATAAATATTTATCATGACTCTTAAAGCCTTAGCAACCCAGACTTTACCTAGACAGAAATGAATTTAAAGTAAATCACTGTATAAAAGGCGGAGGGAAAAACGTGCGTCTATATGAAGGAGCGGTAAGCGTAGCGTGAAATGAAAGAGAAAGTACTTGGCGGTGTGGCTGAAAGATTTCGCTCCGACGCCCAACGGTTCCTCATAAGGATTCTCGGAAGCAAATGACCGTACTCCGGAGCGTTCGGAGAATTGGCTCGGAACGAATTGTAACACAGCTTTGAGTTTTCATCCCCACAGACGTAGAGAGGGAAAGGGAAAATCAAAGGGTAATGGAGAAATACCGAAAGGTTTGGGAGAGGCGAGATATGTAGGCTTATCATCATCATCCAAGCGTGTGTATTGTGGCCGCTGGGAAATTCTAAACTGTTTGGAGCACATCGCAAAACCTTTGGGAAACAGGCACGTTCGGGGAAACATCAGTTATTCGAATGAGACGACTGCTAATATTTGAGGGCGTAATGCTTTCTCTTGGCGTAATAGAGCGCTGGTAGCCACGGCATGTTAGAGGAGGGACTCGATGGGGAATGCAAAAAGGGAAAGAGTGTAATAGAATCTAAAAAGACAAGGGGAAATCCCGGGGCGCTCCCTTTATGAGCCCGAATTTTTGCAAAAGAGCACATGTTTATTTTAGTACCTCGTTTTAATGGCCAAGACGATCTAAAACCAGCGATCTCTCTTTCACAGGATGAAAAAGACGCTCAAAGTAAGGGGAAGCATTAGAGCTTGATCTATTACGCACGTTAGGTGATAAATTTCATTAAAATATTAACGAACTATACTGATTTACTAAGAACAGGGCGTTTAAATTAATACGTGCAACACTGGCTCTTCGTGACATTTATCATATTATACACACATAATTATCACAAAATTGCTGGCAAACGTAGGTATTAATTTGATTAGAATCATCTACATCTACATATTTACCCTGCGAGTTAAAATCGTACTCTTTATTCAATGGATGAGTATAAGTAGGAATTAAATCACCCGCATTACATTCATACGTCTTCCATAGTGTTATTTAGTATTCATACTTACTTACGAAGACTGATAGAAGTTAATTTTAAAGATTATCATAATTTTATGTTCTTTTATCTGATTTACTGCTTGAAAAGGGTAAATCTGGTCCAGATAACAAATAACAAACATTAAGAGATTCTTGATCAGGTTAAATTAAAATTTTCAAATGTAGAAAAGATACTAAGTAGGATATATTTAGGTCTTTGTAAGGTCTTCACACTTTTATTTTCGGACTTAACGAGTGAAATACACGAACGAGAAAGTATGAGGAAAAGGAAATTCTGAAAGTAAAAGAGACAAGTATGAATGTGAGATAAAACTGAATGTGTAAACTAAATGCGAGGAAAGTTTTTAAAAGGCGTAGGAGTTGTGCGCCTAAAGGTATTCTGATTGTAGAAAGCTGAAACGGAGAGAGATACAACCTTATGCGACTTCCTATCTTTGGAATAGCGTTAAAACTTTCAAGACTATCTCTCCTAAAGGTTTCATTTCCTCAGTGTCCACTTCAACAGTCTCGGTTCAACAGTTCACTTTTCTTATTTTAGTTAAGAAAAACGGATCATAAATTTCAAATAATGTTACGTATGTAGCGCGTTATCGAATTTCTTTGTTTATTATTATTTTTTAAGTATTCATGAATTTAAAGAAGACCATGTATTAACCTAATCTATTTGAGGTTTATTATAATCAAATAGCAGTGAAAATAAAACATGTACGATCGTTCTATGACGTTTAATTCTTTTCCTATTATAAAGTTTTCACGATAACTTACTTGGTCATAAAAAATCTCTAATGTCGGTATCTATAATTACGGGGAATTTATTCCCTTTCTGAATCTAATTCTAAAATCATAAATGTTCGATAAACAATTCCATACTCGACACAGTAAATTCCAACCACTTAAACCACTATAAAGAGTCATCTGCATTCCAGCCACGTGGCCCGCACAAAATTTCCACTGCATTTTGAGGATTTATCTCTTCCAGTAAGGGTTGCTTCATTAGTGTACTCCATTGCGAAAACTTTTCCTTCTTCATGGTTACAAGCTCCTGCAACTTCCAGCTTTTATTTATTTTCCTGCGCCCCATTTACGACCTTAATTGGCAAATATGCCGAGCGCAATAACAACAAATGAATGCGAGCGAGCGTAATAATCCATCCTCGTAGCAGTATTTGAATCCGACCTAACTTTAGGATGCTAACCGTCTCATTAAAATTTTCGTATCCGATTAAGTAGTTCGGAATAGCATCGAACCATCAATATTTACCATAAAATACTAATAGATATTACTTCATTTGTTTTCCCTACAGTTTTCTATGCTGTTCCATTAGCTAAGCCAATGAATTATTCCAAATATAGGACTCTTTTTCAACTGGAAACAAGGGAATTTAATTTTTAGAAATCAGCGAATTTTAAAGCTTACGAGATCTATTTCAAATGAAGAAGAACATTAAAAGTTTAAAAAGCAAAGTGAGTGAAAGAGAAATGATTCTAATAGCAAGAGAGTGACCATGCAGAGTCAAGTCCCAAGCGTGGCTCCCATCGGCTAGGGAATACAGCTCTACGCCGCTGACGTCAGCAAATGCGTTTTTCATTTGTCTCGTTGGGCCTCCAGTCCGCGTTATTAGGAAAAAGCGGATTACGAGAAATAAGCAACATTACGCTGAATGGAAAAGGTTCGCAGAATCAGACTGTGTGCCTATTATTGAATGCAGCTGCAAGAATGGAGATGAAATTAAACTAGACGAAATATACGCACAAAACGAAGAAGAAATTTATTGAACTTAAGCTCGGACTCTGAGATCGTATTGCACTTTGAATATTTCGGTACAACGGTTACAAATGAAAATTCCGTTCAGAAAATGAAAATAAAGAGACGCAATTCTGCAGAGAAGAGGGTGTACTATACATCGTCCAAACAGTTTGAATTAGGAATGTTAGGCAACTACAAATAAAGTGTTTTACTAGAACCAGCACTGTTCCAGTGGGAGTAATTACATTGAAACTTCTTACTTCGATGTAATCGGCAAATAATTGTTTTAGAGTACAGGTTCTATAAAATGTCTAATTTACAATCTATTTTTGGTGATTGTTTTTATCTGATTTATCAATTGATTAATTAATTTAATTCGAATAATGGAATGTATGAGTTACTAAAATGTTAATGATGGAACTAAACTGTTAAATGAACTTTGATATTCGGAGTTTTTAAAACTTCGCTCATATTAAAATAATAACGGCAGTACCATTTAACTTTCAAGGCAAAACATTTATTGTAATAAGCGTTTTACCTTAATTATTATGAGCATGGATCATGGATTTAGTTGTAATAGAATAAATTCGACAAGATTGCTGACGTAAATTATCCCCAATTTTTATTAAGAATTGAATACGAAAAAAATTAAAGTGTACAGAGTTTCAGATTGCAATTCTTCCATTGAAAAATTGAACGCTACCATGATTAATAAATCGGCATTCATTCTTGTAAACCATGAAATATATCCCTCCACGGAACGATGATTGCCATTCAGGGACCACCACGGAACGCAAGAAAGATGATCCAGCAAATATTATAGTCTCTCAAGTCGTAGAACAAAAATCAAATCATCGTGGAAAATAAAACCCTAACTTCAGGACTCGGATTAAGGTTGTAAATAAAAGGTCCGGACGACAAAACACAGGACCGGGGAAATAATCTAAAGATTACTAGGGCATCGGAGAGGGAATTAAGTTTTCGAGTGAAAAGGAGGAATGGCAGAAAAAAGAGAAATGCGCATTTGGAAGACTTAGAAGAAGGACGGATTAAGTCGGGAAAAGGTCAAAATGGAATTGAAAAGGGGTGCAGAGGGGTAGTAATGGCCGTGGAAAGGGGGTTAATTTATGAATGTACGAGGGACGAGAGGATGCGTTCACGGGCTTAGTGAAATATATAGTTGAGTGGCAATTCGTTCGGCGGATATACGAACGAATCCGAGCAGATTTAATGGCGAAATAAATAAAGAGGGAATTGTGATGTTTCATATTTAATAGTGCAGCATTTAGAGCTATTATCCGGTCGTGTATTTGCATCCAACGGAAAACGGCGATTTCAATTTTTTTTGCCGGCGTGCTCGTGATTTTTCTGCAGACGTTTATAAATTAAAATGTCCGAATTTGGGTGAGATTATATGCGAGGCCACGCACTAAAATTTTATACGCTGTTGTTGCGCTGGAATGTTCTCTAAAACATTCGATGAAATAGATAATAGTATTATGCGATTCCGATAAAATCTATATCGTTGGCCTCGGATTGGCTGGTACGAAGATTGGTTTATCTTACTATAACGATCCTGAAAGGGTTTAACGTGGAATTAAATATTCGTCGGAGCTTTAGCAGGCAATTTGTATTTATGCGAATCAGTTTCTGCTTTCGAATGAGCGAATGAGCATTTTGGAAATGCATCGCTGCAACTAGAAAAACTGTGTCAGGTTCTGCAAAAAATAAATGTGCAATCACATGATAGTTTTCGAAATTAATGAGTAATTTAATATTCATATTATAAAAGTTTCATGATATAAAATAGACGCGATCTATACGCTTATTAAAGAAGAATATTTGATAACATTGTATACGTGTAAACGAAAGACAATGAATGACAGACATCGAACAAAATGAGTAGCCCTTTATAATTATACGTTAATAGATCGTTCTATTGCTTTCAAATTTCTTCTGCACTCACAAACATTGCAGTTTTCTGTTATTGGTTACTATATAAGAACTACGATCTATCTTGCATTGGTTCATTGTTTCAGAGGAGATATAGCGATCATTTATCGTAAATCTGCAGATCCTCTGGCTGTTGATAGAAGAATTTCACTTATAGGCTCAAACATTTTCATCCCCGAAAATTTTTAATCAAACGAGATAATACTCTCGGAAGACGAGGAGGACACATTCCGGACATCTTCGGGGGCATAATCATCCCGGAGACCCGGAAATGCCGGCAGTGGTCTCCGGCAACCAGATCCAATATCGCCCTCACATCAAGTATCTACAAGTGGACACCGGACGGGAGATGGATAGAATAGGGAAAGCGGACTGACTGCCAGAGGGAGCGCTACGGCGGTGGTGGTGGTGTGGACGGATGCCGGAATCGAGTTTGGAAATTTTTACTGTCTGAGAATGGGCAGTGAGGGAGACGAATCGTGGGGAGGGCGCAATAGGAAGGGAAGTCTGGATTTTGGGAGGGATTGCAGGTCTGAAAACGGCTTAAAAAAGAGCTTCGGGAGGGTCTGGAATGGGGGTGTGTGTGTGGAAGAGGGTTCCGGTGGTGGGAGGGTGTGAGAAGTGGTGCGGGAAGAGGGTGAGAAAGTGTTCAATGACCACCCGATATGCGAAGACCGATCGGAAAGACGAGGTTATATAGGAAGGAGTGTTAGGAGGGGGGTGGACCGAGGAGGACATCTGGTGGGGGGAGTGGGGAGAGATGGGGGTCGCATATGCAGTTAGTAAGGCTCCAGCTGACTCACCGAATACCTAATAACTGCCGGCTAGTGGGGAGGAGACGTGACAAGGGAGACTTCGTCACCCGCTGTGGGGGGAAACTCGGAAACCGATATGGTGGTTTTGCTGGAAAAAGGGGACGAGGAAAGAATGCTCAAAAAAGTTGGAAACTCGGAGATGACGTCGCGTTTGTTTTTAGGCGTTGGAAATGGAAAACGGCAAAGTTGCGGCAACGGGAAAACTTCGTCTTCATTAACGGCGTCTTTGGAGGACCGGGATCGATCAGTCGGCATTAGCGATGTTTCCCCCAATTAGATCGATATTCCCGTCGCATCTGGAACACAAAAAGTGGAGGAACCGGAGAAGTTGCGACGGAATTTTTCGCGGGAGTTTTGGAAGCTTTTTTCTGTGGAGGTGTCACGCGCAGAATAAAGATGGACGAGGTGGAGTAGAAATGTGATTAAAGCCTCCGTATGTCTGATAATGGTTAAACTTAGATTGTGGGATATTCTTACGAAATCTGTATGGATGAAAATGATAATAGCATAAGAATATCGGGGATTACTTTATTTTAACTGTATGAGGGACAAAATAAAAAGGATTTAATTTAGTATGATAGGAAATTAAGTAATATTCAACTAATAAGATAATAGAAAAAGAGTGATAAAACAAGAATTATTAAATATTTAACTATTATAAAGTATCCACCTAATATATTACGTAATATTAAGAATAAAACTGTTTTTATTTGACTTTAAACCTACAAATTCGTTCATTTCAAATAAACCTAATTGACACGTACAGTTAGTAATGTATAAGTAATTAAACGTATATTATTACAATGTTGATAGATAGATGTTTATTTATCTAATTTTGAAATAAAGTTAAGAAACGATAGAGGTTGGAATATTAAGTATTCGTAAGACTCATTCAGTATGAATTTAAAAAAGAATTTACGCGCAGAAAATTGATATGGAGACACTCGTTTGTTTTTTTTTTTAATTGTACTAATTCATTCGTTCACTCAAATAACAATTTCATCCTTGCCTCTTCTTCCTCATCGGAGAAGCCCTCCAACTCCCTTCCCTCTTATTAGGGCACGCCTCAAACAACTCTTTTTCAATGTGTCGAAACGTTCCGACAAACGTCCCCTTCAGTTGACTTTACGAGGCTTCCTAATAGAATATTGCTCCGACCAAACTTCCAACAAAACGTCTCTTCACACAAATAAAGGATTTTCCTTTCCACTCACCAGCAAAACCTCAGCAGGAATGCATTTGAATATTCCGAGAGAAGGCTTTTTTCTCTGAATAATTACCCAGGGCAGTTGAACTCACTCCAAAAACTTTATCAGTTTTTGATCTCATTTAAACCGAGTTCAATAACCTAAATCGATATCCGCTATAACCTATATATACTTCCTACTAACAGCATAATTTATGTTTCGTCCTGTTATGTTCTAAAACTAAGAAACAATCAATAGATGATTTCAAATAAAATGAGTGATACAAAATGACTTCTACATTATGGAATACTTCACAATTATTATTCTACAAATAATTTTATCGAGCGATTTTTTTGCTCAATTTCGTATAAAATAAAGATTATAAAAATATACATGAAAACTGACTAACTAAGATTGATTCACAGCTATTTTCCATTCCCATTAATCCCTTTTCAATCTTGGGAGAAATTTCCAACGAAAATAGAGTAAAATACAATGTGTTTTTAAGGGAATTTAGAATTTTATCTACATAATCATTCCGATCGCAAATAATGACTATTTGTACTCTAAATGTACAGGACATAATAAATTGTTATGCTCTGCTCTATTTAAAGAAATAATCGTTACATTATTAAGGTATTGGATACTTACATTGAAAATTACATTCAAGATCTAACCATGAACCGAACATAAGGTCTTCTTCACCAGGGTCAAATGGAAAAGATGAATTCGTAAACCAAATAGTATTTGATATAATAATCAAGGGATAAAAAGGTAAAATATTAATCCTACCCTCCATTTTCTGTTTACATTTTCCCCCTTCTTCAGTTGATAAACACCTCAATAGCTTAACCTCATATTACCAAATTCCATTTCCAAACATTTCCTAAAAATCCGTTATTTTTCACGCATCGCCTTCGAACATCAGTACGTTAAGATATTACGTTTTTGGAATCGAAAACTGCATCATTTTTGCCATCCGCCAGTGCTTCTCGTAGCCGTTGGTCCACGAGCCAAACTCCGCCAAATGATCCGTGAAGCCCAACGCAAATGATGCCGAGTCCTTCCATCTAATCTCCCGGGCCCTCAATCACTTTTAACCCTTCGACTTATCGGCTGCAGGAATCCTCACGCACAAAGGGACGCCACAAAAGGCGGGCGATAGACAAAAATGCTGTCGAAAATATTCACGGGGACCGAAAAAGATTGAATGCGGTTTATCGCGAGGATTATTCGGCGCTGTCGTGCGATGTCTGGCTGACTAATGAAGAGGCGGTGGGGAAAAATATCATCTCTTTGGACCAACGACTAAAATGCACAGATTTTGGTGGGAATGGAGCTTCCCTTCTGGTCAAAGCGATTGAGGGATTTCTTTCCCAAAAAACCCGTAAAAATTTTCATTTATAACTATTGGAACTATTAGGGTAGACTAAGAATTATCACTACGGTAGATTTGCTCTATAGATTATCCTAAGCTCCTGAAAAATATACTTTAACATAAAATATCTACCTAAATACCCAACATAATACGGAAATTTGGAACTTATTTCAATTTCGTTCTATTATTTAAGGTGTTACAATCAATAGAAGAATTTTATGGTGATTACGATTGTATAATAAATATGATGAGGATTGATTGAAAGAAAATACCAAAATATATAAGCAAATTAAAACAATTACCTAAAATCTAAATTACAATAATTGGTATTAATAATTATAAAACACATAATTATTTGTTTAATAACTGATTGATAATTCAAAATTAACTTCCACAAAATAGATACGAAATTAAAATTATCGTATATTTCAAATATTCAGTTGAAAATTTCATCGATTCTACGTAAGAATGGCATTGATTAATTTATGGATATTTTCAATGCTTTTTGAATCAATCTACGCATTGGGGTGTGCGTATTATCCATTTTAATTTTTCTCCCTTCTTCCATTAGCGAAGCGTTTAGAAGCGATCCCCCCTCATAACGAAAATAATTTCTGCGGCTGTAAGCAATGTATCTTCCGCAAGCATTGTGGAACTCATTCGAAATGAGGAACGTTTGCAGCTGAATGCGTCTGCGACCAAGGTATGGGGGGGCATGTGCTTTGATAAGGGAGTATCGAGTGAGAATTACTCCCTTAGATAGTGGAATAGGTCCTTTGGAAAGAGGCGAATGTTTGGATAAACCGAGAGGAATTGTTGAGCAGATAGTGAAAACAAAAGGCTGATTACGATGGAGATAGCATCTGAGTAATCGAGCGGGTCTTTAGATAGGCGAGAAGAAAGTCACGTGATCTTTCGTAGGTGAGAAAGATGAACAGATTAAGAATCTAATGATTCCTATTGGTTAACCGATTTAAGTGCTCTCAGATTCATGAAAGCGAAACGAAACATTCAAATTCCTCAGTTTCCGGAAATATGAATCGCAGGTTTCTAACCTACTATCGACTATGATTAAAGGTTTCGTGCTGTTAATCCTGACACTATGCACTTTGACTTTTTCCTCAGGACCTCTATTAATGGTGTATCGTGGTTTAATATCGATTAAGTTGTATTCCTATACAAAAACTTTTTTGATATGACTTCTCTTGTCTCGTACACATTTATTACACAAAATATATATCTTTAATATTATTTTTATAAGAAATGCATTCAGATTATTTGATCGAAACTAGTATACGAAGTCCTATTTTGTATAGATATCGATCCTTACGAAAAATTTGATATTTTTAAAATTGTTGTAACGAACTTTACTGGTTCCGATTTATCGATTCCAATGTTTATAATTGTTCTAAATATTCTATTCTATATTCCTATTCTAAATTAACAGTTTGCAGACGCACATTCTGTTAATTAAACAATAATAATTTTTGCCCTTTTCAGTTTTCAGCACTAATTGCGAAAAATATCGAGCTATTTTTTAAAAAATATTCAGGTTTTGTGTAATTCGATGTCTTCATTTATAAATCAATTTAGATATTATTTTCTTGATTGTGCTTAGTTTGCGATACTACTATTGATAGATAAAACAAATTCATTCTATTGGATAATTAGTAATTTAAATGCCAATTACCGCTAATTGTAAGCAAACATTCAAAATATTGCTTTCCAACCGATACTCTTAATTAATAACGTACCGCATCCTTAACGGGATCTCCTCTCATTACAGCTTTCCAGGATGAGCCTTTATTTTTCCTTTGAATTTCATTTTCTACCCGTACTTTAGAATGAATGCTCTGTCAATCGAATAGAATTCTATTATCGAAGCAGCAACTAATAATCAAGCTACGATATGAGCATGTGTACGGAATTTACGATAAATTTATTTCTTCAAAGTAATATTAGAATATATGAAACTCATTTAGAAGCTGAGGAATCTGAGAGAATAATAAATCAGGACTCCATTTATATATTTTCTCGTTAACCTCTTAACCTAGGAGCTTGTAACCTTTACTCCTTAAAGAGCAATTTTAGATAAATAAGAAAGTTTGCCTACTGCAGTTGAAGCCACTTACTTAATTAGGGAATATTCACGTCTGAATCTGGCGAAACTTTTCCTTTATCTATATACCTCTAGCAAGTAATATTCGAGGGAGTGTAAACGAAGATTTCAGGAATGGAAGTAACGTATTACGTATGTGTAACTAGATAGCGATGCACTCCAATAAGCTGTAATGGGGTATTATGACGCATTACTTCCCTAGAGATAGAGTTCATATTTACATAAGGTTAACAATCCAATATCATTTTACATTTTACTTTTCGTCTTAGGACTATTCTCTTTCTGCATCATAGATTTTTCATAGTTTGTACTACCTAGTTTCTTAGATATAGAGCTTGGGTAATTTTTCATTGATTTAATTGAACTTTTCCCGTATTACTACTATTTAAGTCTATCTTATCTTATTTAAAGATCAATTCCATGTAACCAATTCGTATTGACCACGTTTTTTTCAAAAAATGACGCTTTATGTAATCTATTTGGTAATCATATGAAAATATAACTTTTATTCTATTTAAACAATGAGTAGTACGATTAAAGCTATATCCAATATGAATAATGGAGAATTGATTTCCGAGGATGTAAAAAATCGATGATGTGGAATTCTTATAAAATTAATCAATAATGTATATGCAGTTATTATTTCATTGTATTTGATTGATTTTGATAATTTAATGCTACCGAATAAATTTATACAAGAAAATGCATTTAACCATTATTCTTATACAAGATTTCCCGTGCATGAAGAATTTAACTTCTAAAATACACATTACGTACAGCGCTGAGGCCCCTTGCTTCTAAGATGTTGTTTGCACTGAATTACAATCTTGGCACATTAATTAATATAGGATTCCTTAAATACACAAGACATTATTGAAATCTTCGAATATTATTCATCGAATACATCGTCTGCGGTGGGAATTCTTCGTCGTATGTTATCATCAATTTTAGCCTTAATATCTTTTCCGTGTTATACCAACAGATTTGCATCATGATCACAATCTAGGAAATGGAATCTGCTCTGGGCTGTGTCGTCCCCATCTCAACTTTCATCCTGCTCTCCGTTTTTCGGGCCTTGACATTCATCTCCCAATAACCCACCCTTTTCACACACCGCTAAGGCCTTCTTGCCACACCCTTAAACCTATATGGTTGGATAAATTCCTCGCATGTCACCAGATAGCTGACTATATGGTCTTGAACCCTTACTGGGTTTATGGCCGACCCCTTTTTCCAAGCCAGTGATTCCGAGTCAAAACACATGCAACATTTTTAGAAATTTCTCCGCTATTGGCGCCATGAAAAATATCGCGTTTAGGTGACCATGCCTTGTGAAAAAAATGAATCCACGGAACATACCCAGCTCCGCGAGGAAATTTATCTCTGACGTAAAAACCCAATACGTAATGCATGTTTTTTTGAAGGGCAGTAAAGTTGTGAGATATGGGAGCTGAACTCGTACAACTTGGCCAATACTCCAATGGTAACTATTACCTTGATACGTGGTTTAGATAAAATGCGAGCACCTCCTCAAACTTACGCTTGTATGATTCTCTGAGAAGTATGGGACTGAGGCCTACTTTACTGCAGTTCTATTTCTAGAAGCATCTGTGAGTAAACTCTATTCTTCAGATGAAGAAAAAGTAGTTCCCGTACTTTTAAAGCACCGTTAAAAGTTTTCTTTTTCTTTTCATGACTTTATGAAACTAAGAATTAGCTAAAAACTATTGGATTGTAAAATTAAATTAATCCTCGCGAACTGATTAAACTATATTTCGTTTTTGGGCCTTATATTTACTCTGATATTTTACGGATTTTTTGATTTGTTTATTATTATTATAAATAGTGATGATTTACATTAGATAATTTAGAATGTCATTAGGCTTTAGGTGAAAAATTATAGAGGCTTTTTTCTTAATTATTTTCCTCAAACTATTGTATAAATTAAAGAAACTGACTAAAAAGTTCCTAATAATTCCTTGAATATTAGTTGAATTTCCCCTATAACATAATAATAAGAAAAACCTGTGAGAAAATGTTAAAACTTGCAGTTTAATACATTATCATTAAGTTACTACTACGATCATCGAATTCGAATTATGAAGAACATTTTTATTCCCGTCTTTACTTAACATTTTAAACCGAAGTTAAAGGTCAAAATCGACAGCCGTTAATCTATGATTTATTGACTATGTCGGAGATTTTCGACTCCCTAACAAATTCAACTACATCGCCAAAAACAGATTCTAACTTATTTAAAGCTAAATCCTCCCCAGATAGCTTTAAATTTTGAACCTTATCATCGACATTAAAACACGTTACGATATTAATAGAGACCCAGAGGGAAAAGTCAATGCACACGTGTAAGGGGATTAACAGCACGAAACTTCTTTTTTACAAAGACTCCATAATTCCCACGGCTTCGTGGTACCGATACGCGATGATTTATCCCCCGCCGATGCTCATTTCTTCTCATTTCATTTACGACGTCCACCGCAGGCCCCCTTCTGGCAAGATAAGGACCGCTAAATAGCTGTGATCACAGTTGGAATCGACTCTTCCCATCCCCCTTTCCTTACTCCATGCCTCGGATTTAATATCTCCTCTCTCAATGCCCTTTTCAAAATACCCCGCTTCGGATCCACCCCACACATGATCCAATATACGAATCTTCCAATCTCTTCGCTACCCGAACCCCCGGCCATTCAAACCCCTATGCGACGAAAAACCCTGCGATGCCTCCTGTGGCCTTTTCTTATCTCATGCCTCTCATCATCTGCCCAACCCCTTAATCCCCTCGCTGAGGGTTTGTAGCGGGTCAGAGCCCCACCTCCCCTTACCCCTCTAGTATTCGATAGACGAAAGAGTAGGCGAAAGAATGGAGAGGGCCAAGTCTCGGGATTTATTGTGAGGACCGTAAATTCGATCGAATATGGGGCGCGGGACGTCAGAGGTCGGGGTCTTGGGTAAGAATACGGATTTTTAAGATACAGGGAAGGTTAGGGGCGAAAATCGAGGGACGAGGACTTCATTCAGCCTCTTCTGAAACATCTACGTACTTATCGATCTCTCTCGTGTATCCCTCCTTATCAACCCATCCTTCTCCGCGTGGGGTTTTCTCCTGAGAGCCTTCCTCTACCTCAGGTCTTTACCGCCATCGCCTTCGTGTGCCGCATGCGGGCTGCCCGCCCAAATCCATGACCTCCACCGGAAAAAATAAACTTCCCACGGTAAAAATAAACCTTATGGGAGAGAAATATAAAAGGCGAGATATTCTTGAAGGATGTCGGAAAAGGAAGAAGGGTTTTCAATTAGGCTGGAATGACAGCGTCCGAGAGGAGGAGAAACCGGTCACGCTATATCGCCCACCCCCCCGAAATGCGGAATCTTAAAATTCCCTCTTGTTTTAACAGACCTCTTTAGGAGGAGCGCAACTTGAGGTGGTTCCTCGGAGAAGGCGCGAGGAGTTTCCGAGGAGTTGCCGAACGAACGCCCTAAGGGTGCGTGGTTGTTTCGAAGGTAAGGGATTGGTGGGATGGGTGGAGTTAGATAGGGAAGGACAGAAAGTTTTTAGGAGAGCGGAGTAATGAGGTAGTTTAGAGAGAGAGGGGGTCTAATGGGGTCGGGTAAAACTGGGGCCGTAGTTAGGATGGGGTCAACGTAGTCGCGGGAGGATTCCGCCGCTGGAATCGGTGCGGAATTTGGGGGTCTATCGGAGATAAGGGAAAAGAAACGTAAGGAGAAGAAGTTCGATTGGCATTATGCCGAAGATTTCGTGGAGGCGATAGAGGTTGGAAAGGAAGCGAAAGAGTTTGATTTGGAGCAGATTGGAGACGTCTTTGATAGCGTAATGAGGAGGGGTTAAAAGGAGAGACGGTTGGACGGAAACTATTGAAGGGGCTATTGAGAAGGAAATAAAAGAGGGTAAATTGGTCGGATGGAGGAATAATAGCGGAAAAGGATGGATAATTTTGAACGAGTGAAGGTAAGGAAGGATTTGTATAGCGGAGGAGAATGGGTGGATATAAAAAAGGATGCCCAAGCATGGGAATTAATTAATTAGTTTATTTACATTTTGAAGAAAGTAGTTTTATCAAAGAGGGAACAAAAGATTTATGTAGATGAATAGAGCTGTGAAGAGTTCGTTTATTGTGAACTTATTGTTTCGAGGCTGTGATGATTAAAATTAAATTAAAACGCTTCCAAGAAATACCCAAGGGCCTATAATCTTCTTCAGAAGTTTACAATAGGAAAACTTGGATGCTTTTATACAATTATATATTGATGTTTTTATCTGTTTCATGCGTATAAAAACTGTTGTCTGTAATGATACAGAGCAAACGTACAATTGTCGATGACAATCTCGATGTAATGTTTACAGACATAATCACGATTTCAGTTATGATCGTACATTATCATAAATAGAGAGTGAAAGAATTACGTGTATATAGAATTATAAAAATTGAAAACTTATTGAATTTTACTCTCAATCACTCGTTTACCACCAATAACAATAAGTTTATTATTTAGCAACATGGAATGAAAACTATTTCCAAAATAACTATTATTCATTAATGTTAATCATCATTGAACTGAATATTTTGAAAACGCAACAATTGATAAAGCAACAAAAGGCCAACCAACAAAATGCTACAATTAAATCAATCACATTACATGAACCAGTATTTGAATCTCAGTTCGATACGAGTTTATATAATAAAGTGAATAATTGTGAGTCAGTAATGTATGTAATTACTAACTATGTATAATTTCGATGTAGAAAGTGGAATATATTGTAATGAATCACATTTCCAAAATATTCTTTCGAATAAATCCTTTAATTAGTATAATCAGATTATAGTAAATTTCATAGGCAGGTATTCTTTTTTTAAGTTACGCAATTCGAGAATATGGAAAAGGAATCAAGGCCGGATGTTTTTGTTGTCTAAGTTTTTAACATTCCCCAACTGATAAAAAAAATCCCTTTCGGTAAAAGTGTATCATTCCTGGAGAAAAATCCAATTAAAGAACCATTCTTCCTTCAGTCTCCTCATCCGCCCATTCTTGGAATGCGCCTCGCTAGAGAGAGAGAGACGAACGAAAACAAAATCCTGGGCCTTTGAAAGTGCCTCTGTTTCTCCCGTTGTATTCAATTCGTACGTCAATGGATTTTCTCAAGAGCTCGTGAGGATTCCATTGTTCGCTTCTGATCCCTTTTCTTATGATTTTTCACTCTCTTTTTGACCACGGCTTATCTAAATATACATCTCTGAGAGCCCTCTTAGTGCAATCCAACTCCTTACGGCTTAAATGACGAGAGGGGGAAAGATAAGGGTTGAGTGCAGATTGGTTTAAATCCGAAAAAAACACAAAACTAGATATCTCTCCGAGTATTACCCTCCTTACCTTTTTTATCGAGAAGTAGTAGAGAGATTTCTACGAAGAAATTTCTTCGAGAAGAAAAGGTCTTCGACGAACCATTTCTACGTGTAGCCTCGATATATATTCTGCATCCCTTTGTTCCAACGATTCCATTGTGTTACATCTTACCGGTGGAAGTATCGGAGACGTCTTGGATTAGTAGTCATTGTTTCCTAGTGGTCTCCAGGAAACCGGGTTTTGAATGCTTAAGGGTTATAACTTCCTTGTTTGTCTAAAGACGTCTCGCTACAGAACTCGTCCGTGAGGATTACGCAAATTATGGGGAAAATTCGTGCAGGAAATACACGTAGAAGCCGAATTAATTACGAATTTAGTTAACCTTAATACGTTTTCCTCTGTTTTTGGAGCTATTAAATGATAATCAATTTGTATGAGTTCCGGGAAATCATGCAGAAATTAAGTATATTTCGAGTTCTTAATTCAATAGACAACTGTATCTTACTCTGAAATTATGTAAAAAATAGATGTGTCTTTACCAGTTTATTTTAATTTTAATTAGAATACATTCCTCCCCAATAAAATTTCTTAGATATGTCCTATAATATCCTTCCCGTTACCATAGTACCCATCGGTACTTAATTCTGTATCTTTTCCTAATTTTCCTTAGATCTACAACTTGCTCTTTCCAATCCTTTAAATATCCTGTTCATAAATACTGGTTCAACACTTGTCTTTCTCCGATGCAGTTCAGCGTGTTTACTTAAGTATATATTACGTAAATATACACATTGCTAATATTTACGTAATATATATAATAAATAATATATATACTATAAAACGAACTGTTTTTATTTGTCTGAGCTAAATTTATCACAATTCCTTAAAGAAAATAGATTCTGAATAACGATATTCCACTATTAATCTTCCTTTTTCAGCCTAATTTTTCCAATAGGTAACTTTCATAGCGAGCTCAAAATGAATAGGTGTATTATTTGCGAAAGAATCAAATGACCGCTTAGTTTCCGTACATTGGAACCGCTTTCGGATGGGAATCACCAGACAGTGGGGACAATACTCGGAGATAGGGGAAGTTTGAATGTGGGGCTTGAAAAGGCGGATGTTAAGGGCATTGTATTCTGGAGAGTGATTGTGTTTGACATTATCCAACACTTCGGGTAAATTAGGCTTACAGGCATAATTGCCAATTAACCAAAGTACTTTGGTAATGAATCGACGAGTATGATGGCAAATGATTGAACCGATTTAAAAGCGTTTATGACAATCTCGTTCGCATATGAGTGAGAAACTTATTCAATTCGGCTGAAAGCTGAATTACTGCAATTGCTCAACTTAGTATGTGCCCTCTAATATGCTTTGACAGCTGAATACGAGAGAGCGTAAACACGTTTCTTGGCAACGCGGTCACAAAGATTTTAATTTAATTAAGGCTGATGATTTTGAAATGCACAGGAACCGTTTACTATCTAAATATGATTTAAGTATTGCTGTAGGGTTATAGACATACATTTATTCGCAAGATGTCGTTATTATTTAATAACGATTGCTACGCTTGATTAAATTGGCCCCTAGGTTATTACGCAAATCGATCTTTCGATTACATCTTCAGGGGCACTACATTTATCTCCACAATTGCAACATGCATCGAGAAAAAATGTATTATTCAGTAATATAGTTGATGTAACTACAAAAAAGTTTTCTTGAAAAAATCGATTTCAAACGAACAAATTACTTATAAAAATCTTCGAAACTGTGGTAAACGAATTATTTATTTTCAAATATGACATAAAGAATAAGTTATTAGCGAAATTAAATTAGGATGAGATTTTATTTCGATGACAGTTCTAAATTTATTAGAATGTTCAGACTTTAACGTCCAAACATACTAATCTATCCTTTCATTACATTACTTATTGACTTTTTACAAATCTGTGATATTTACTCTCAATTCCTGCTCGTATATTTAGGAAGCTCTGTCGTACATTGTAGGTGGACGCAGTAGTGGTTAATGTAGAACTATCCTTAGGAATACACGTCATATACGTTAAACATGCGATAAGATTAACTTAGCAAGATAATCATCAACATAATATCATTCAAGGATGTTCGTTTTTTCAATACCTGTAGACGGAATATTCCTCTTTTTAGTATTATTTTTATTCAAAATTTCTGTAACTATCAAGTTAAATAGTAAGTAAAATTGGATAAATTTGACACTATTCAGAATCGATTACAGTCTTTTGAATATAATTTTAATAAAATTATGATAGCTTAAATCATACAGGCTGTTATCACCAAGGGAAAGTCGCGACCCTGAAAGATTCAATTGGGAAATCATACATATTTCATTCATTTGTTTTATTCATAAGAATAAATGAATCGATAATGCAGAAATAACTGTGGCGGAAGGGAATGATTCTGAGCTCCTGAATGTCTCAAGTGCCTCTCAGCTCTTTCTCGACTCATATAATTCCCTCAAATGTGACAACTTGTTCTTTGGCGTAGTAATTCTATTCAGGTTCTTGTTCTTTAACGTAGTAATCTCATATTTCTCCATTACCGTAAATACTTTAATTGTAATTACTTCATTTAAAGACGCAAATAAATGATTTGGTTGATAATTTCAGGAAATAATAAAATTGATTATTACTTGAATTCTTCTCTAGTATTTATTCTGGAATTATTTTGTAATGATTATAGTTGATAGAGTCCATGAACGTGTCTATAGGGATGAATGTGAATCGGCAAACTTTTACCTCACTATCATACTAGTAAGGTTATACTTGAGTAGTGTACTCTCTACCATCCCATCTGCTAAAACAGTAAAAAAAAGTAAAGAAAAAATATCGGAACGAGTAGATCATCTTCGTAGATAACTCAAGAATTTTCCCAAAAATGTAACCGGATGTTTTAAGATCTAATATTTGCCAACTCATCTATTCTGAGAAAATGTTAGGACATTGTACCTACACCATCGATTAATCCGAAGTTGTTGGCCATTCGCTGATATTAAAGCAGCTGTCCCGGTCTGCACGGAGTGTTTGCTAGAAACTCGAGGACGCATGGAATGCCTTCCGAAATGTTTGGCATCTCTTCCTTCATGATGAACTTAAACACAAAGAATGTGCTTGCTGACGGCACTTTTATCAGATTTTCCTGCCATAGTATCATTTTGTGTTCGTTTTCCTCCTTGCTCAGTTTTCCTCCTAGTTATAGCAAAGTCTTTCCTGGTTAAAGATAAAAATTTGAGAGTCTTCGTATATAACTTCATGCGTAAATGTGTCCGCATGAAAAAAGCTAATTTAAGAATACGTATATCGACTTGTTAATATCATGAAGTTTCTTTATTCATGCCAAGTATTCCAGAAGGAACTAATGGAAAGGATTAATACACACTGAATCAGCGGATGACATTAAAACCCCCTTTAAAATCTCTTTAAAAGCGAAAAATATCTGGTACAAGAATTCACATAACGACTTAAAATTGATTTGAAGTGACAATGACGATTAAATTCAGTGCCATTATCACGGTAAAATGACATGTCTCACTTAATTACAGATGCATTCGAGCTATAAATGTGGAAGAAGAAATCTTGAAACTCATACCTCTGCGCGGAGGAAATTCAAAATCTTAATTACTCCGTGGAAAATTCGCTATGAAAAACAAGCGTCGCGAATTCAGCCGTATAATGGCAAGAACATGCGAGGAGAACGGGCGCTCGAAAACAGAATAGGCTCCTTATGTCCCCATGACGTCACCGGGAAGAAGAAGCTAGAGCTTAATACGTTCCATCGATCCAACAATGGCTTTAAAACCATGAATAAATATGGATTAAATAACAACGCGAAAACGTAGTAAAAAAAGCGCAACGATAAAATAATCGTCTACGGAAACCTTAGCGCAGCAAGCGTTCAATTACGATGCCCCCCTTCGTACTGGAAACGGGACGAACTAGGTAATTAACCAGCGAGAAATCTCGTCAGTGGGATTTTTGATAGTTTCCAATGGCGTCTGTGAATCCTTTCCAAATCCAAACTTTGTGACATTTGTCAATTCCGGCCATTAAGACGGAGGCACAACCAAATAACGATGTTAAGCCGCAATCCGGGACATTGCCGAGTATGTGAACGGAAGGATTTTGGGAGTTAATTAATGCGACTTCGGGATGCGGGACTTAACGATTTTTTTAACCTCTCTTTATGGATCACCAGACCTAAATAATTACTGCGCAGAATTACTTTGTGAATTCTATTCCCTCCGAGCGGGAATTATAGTTTTGCAGCGACGACCAACACGCTGCGTGGAGTTCGAGCTAATTGGCTATCACATGGTTACGAAGTCGTGGAAAAATCGTGCGTGACTACGCTGTCCGGAAATTTCAAAAGGCGTATATTCGTTGCTATGACGACGTGTTTTAGCGATTCGGTTCCGCTAATCAGAGACGGAGACAAGTGTGTGACGTCCCAAAGTTGGCAAGTCATGGGACAGATATTGACTTCCAGACGAGTCGTTGGAGATGAGAAGTTAATAGTAGAGACAGAACGGTACAGAGGGATGCTGAAGGAGAGGGGGGAATGGAATTCCATCGGGAGAGTTGCGTATCTGAGAAACTTTGATTAGCGCCGGCTCAAAGGAAGAGACGGAACGATTCGTCATTAATTGTTTAAATGGCACCTAGAGTACGCAACTGTAGTGAGCTCATATGCACCAGAGTGAAATGAGATCAGCTTTATTCCGGCTCTACTTCGAGTGACGCGTTGCAATGAATTGCCTTTAACTAGGATTGAGGTGGTGCAGCTGCCTAATAATATCGTGAACACATGTTAAGGGATGAAAATTTTATAGTTCTAGACAAAATGTGCTTTAGATTGCAGTAAATATGAGTGAGCG
The DNA here is from genome assembly GCA_020796165.1 of Pantala flavescens. Taxonomy (NCBI): domain Eukaryota; kingdom Metazoa; phylum Arthropoda; class Insecta; order Odonata; family Libellulidae; genus Pantala; species Pantala flavescens. The sequence goes on along the minus strand of CM036879.1, from coordinate 12,068,049 downwards.
CTTTAGTAGAAAACCCAAAAAATATTTCCTGGAAATTTTGGTAAAAATTCTAACCAAATCACTCAATAGAAAGCTTTTATTCTTCTCTATAATTATATAGGAAACTTGAATTGAATGATAATATAATATGGATACATTTATAATTTTTCCATTGTTTGACTAATGATGCATGAAGCAATTAAAAGCAAAAATTTTCATATTCTAAAAAGTATCATATTTGCTAGAAATGGATAATTTATGAAGAAGAATAGATAAGTTACGAATTTTATAATATATATTACTTAGATTCGATTTATTTTCATATATTTTCTTATGTCGTCTTGGCTGACGAATTTCAATAGTAATTGTACTAACTACAATGCAAACACTATAAAAGGTTGGATATTTATATACATTGGTAAGTGAACGACTAGAAGTATAGCAAAAATTCAGATCAGGTAATATTCTTTAAAAACCAACCCATCATTTGACACGATTTTACCGGATTTCATATCTTCTCCATCAAATATTTCATCAAGATTTGCGCTGAAAAAACTTGCTTTTCAAACCATAAAATGTTCCCTGTAAATAGAACATAATTTCATTGAGAGAATGCATAGTTAAGGCATCAATTTATATGCATCGAGTCATTCAATATTTCCACCAGAATCTCGCATCTTCGCTGCAAAAATAAGCGCCCGGTCGAGAGTAAATCTCCGCTACTGCAAACAAAACGTATCATTGACAATTAAGGGAACTCTCCCTTATCATTCAGCTGCCATTGATATTTTTTATTCCAGCGATACCCCTTCAGGGACGGAGAAATAACGTAATAAAAACATCAAGAGATAAAAAAATGGATATCAGCACACAATACGCTCCGGTCAAAACACCTATATACCCGCGAAAATAAAAACCAAAAGAATATCGACCCGCAACCCTTTTCACGGAGAGAAAAATAGCATCGAATTAAAGAGAAATAAAAAAAGCCAGTATCAGCGTCTGAAATGCATGCGACATGCAACTGCTGCTGGGTACGAGAGTTTATCCCTCGTGATTTTCATCCATGGAGGATGCGAACGTGCCCCCCCATAGAAGACCGACCCAACCCACCCATCCACTTCCCTCTATCATTACCTCCCTCCAGATATCTCCCAAGATCTCCACCAAGTCCCCTGCCCCTTCGAAGTCTCTCTCCCGAAGTCATGCGCACAGCCAGAACCCCAAATCGGCGAATCGGGAACTCTCCGTGTGGGCGGGCAACGTAGGTGGCAGCACCGGTTGGCAGTTATCGCGCGGCTCTAGCCCGTAAGCGAAATTCCTTCAGTCTCTCGTCCGCTACACACATTGCGATTCTTACGGACGCAGTGCGTTGTCGCGCGTGTGGAAACGCCGTGTTCTCACGCGTGTCTCTTTTTGTTTTCTGTGTCGAGTGAAGTCGAAACTGTTGCGGAGCTGGGATATCTCAAGAAGGCAGTTTTTATTATTTTTCCTCTTACGGAGTGCAAAAAGGGAAAAAGTGTGGCTTTTCTTTTTTCTAGCGCTTGGCAGCAGTGACACGATAAAGGGAAAAGAGGTCTACTTTTCCTAATCCTGTTGAAGTCCTCGTATAAAAAGGGTTTTCTTTTACTTTTTTTCTCTTCGAGCGACTTAGAGGGAGCTAACGTTACGAATATCGTCCGAGATTTCCGATTTACGGTTGGAAGTGTCTGTAGGCTTCTCATGATTAAGGTACGGTCGTTTCCTCAGAGGAAAAGTTTTGCGCCCTTAAAACATCACGGATTCTGGTCACGTAACATATCTTTCTTTTTTTTCGGGAACACATATATATTTATTGATCTTCTTCGCGAAGGTGATAAATTTTATGAATTTATCGAAATAAGTTTTATCTCTATCTGCTTGAATAAATACTGAATCGGATGATTTCTTTATGTTATTCGTTGGAGGATGAAATGAAATTTTAAAAGTAACTTTAAGAAGCGAAAATCTTTCATATTTTATGTTATTTAAGAAGCTTAGAGGAATTCAAAAGTTTAAAGAGTTTGGAGGCCAAAGTTTAAGGTATTCTTTTCCTTTTTGTGCGAGTTATTCTACGGAATAACTATTCTTTTGGTTAATTACAGTGATTCACAATTACTTTTTACTTTGAATAATTTCTTTCTGCTCCAAATTTATACTTTGAACTTAAAATTAAAGTGAAGAGAACAATAGAAGATATAACCAAAAATTCTTGATGTTATAATTCGAAATATTACAATCAGATTCGATAATTTTCTATACGGATACTCGAACACGGTAATCAACAGTATGTACTTTAAAGTAATGTTAAATGTAGATAGTTTATAACCACCTTCCTTCGCTGTTCAAACCATTTCACAATTTTCTCTACGGATACTCGAACACGGTAATAACCAGTGTGTGCTTTAAAGTAATGTTAAATTTAGATAGTTTATAACCACCTCCCCTCAAACTATTCAAACCTTTTCACGCTCTTATTGAAATTTGTTCGGAAACCAATCGTACTATTACGTCATTATCAATCTCAACCTTTTCGGACGAACATAAATTTCGAGTAACCGTAACCCATTTCAATTGAAAGGGGAAAGGCAGCAATTATTTATTTCGAAACGCACACTTTCGATTCTGTCTCGATATTGTCATCTGATTAATCACGGATTAAGCTTAAGCGTGAGCAGAGCAGTTGGGCATATCGTTTGGCAAATGAGCGTTGGATACTCCACTTTGTTGTGACTTATCCTGCTTTATAGCAGTGACCTTTGTGATCGTAATTAGAGGGTTGAAACTGAAAACGGAGCTCTTTTTTTAGAAAACTCGCTGACTTTAGGATAAATTCATCCTCCTTTATTTCCCTTTTAAACGATAAAAATAACTTCGCGATTTAAAACGTTCGAACCGATTTTTAAAAAATCATCCTTACACTTATACTTTACCTTACAGCATCCTCGGAATCTTTAACCCGTTTCTTCTATCATTAGTACAATAAACTCTCCCGGTGCTTTCAGGTGCGGAAAAACTTAATCCCTTAAAAAACACCCGTCATTCCGCCTACAGCTGTATCACGGAGTTCAAGCGGCGAAACCGGAGGCGAACGTAACAGATTCCCACAGTGAAAACCTCAAGACGATGCAGTAAGGGTTCTCGGCCAAGAAAAAATACAATGCACCGGTGAAAAAATAATAAGAAAAAAGGTAGAAAAAACACCTTAGTAACCGAGAAAGGGTCCTGGAAACTCACAAGCGCTTCGGGTATAGAGAGAGGATAGGGAAGGAATCCCAGAGTGTTGTAAGAAGAAAAAAATGCGGCGTGAGTGAAGGAAATCTCACGTAAGTTCGGGGCGAGAGAAAACTCCCTCCACGATTTCTGAACTCTTCCCCAGGCTCTTTTTTTCGTCTATTCTCTCTCTGGTGACGTAGCTGTGTTTCGTTTGCTTACGAGGGTGTGGTTCCACACAGAGCTCGGTGATGCGAGCCGCAGTGGTGTCGAGGTGAAGAGAGCGAAAAACAACCGAATTCGCTTTCCCGAAGAAAGGAGTTATCCCGGGATGGGAATGCAGGCCTCTGCGGGCAGGCACTGCCCCAGCGGCGGTACGCCTTCTATCCTCCTGAGGCTGGCTTTCATCTCGGTGGTGGCACTCACGCTGGCCTGGGGGCCGACAGTGGTGTCTGCCGCCTCCTCCTCGGGCCATTACAAGAGGAGAGGTGAGTCCCGTTTTTATATTTATTACGGAATTTCTGCGTCTATTCGTCTAGAATCCGTAATGATCACACACTCTCTTCTGGGCAAACAATAGAGGAAGGTTTTAATTCGTTCTCGGCGGGTTTCGTTGGATAAATAGCGGGATTTTTTATCCGTAATTGTTCGGAAGGCGAAGAGAAAAATCGGATATTCTCTCCTTCGCTGTTCAAATAGCGGTGGGTAAATCCGGACGACGGGTATGAATTGATTCCTGCCATCAAATTTGCATACGAGTTAAAATTCAATCGAGTTCTTCTGCGACGGGGTCCAGTGTAATCAACGCCCGTCGCAGAATGGGTGGAGGTAATCCGTTGCGTATAACCAGCCTTTTTTTACGGTGATTATTCAGGTGGAGTGGATATCGCTCCGGGGCTTCATAGTGCGATAAATATTAGACCTTTTAGACGTCTAGTGCTCGTGGTAATCTAAACATTTCACGGTCGAGTGGAATATTACTTACGGTATCCCTAAAGTTCTTCACAAAGGCTCTCCAAACTTAATGAGGTTAATGCTACAGTCAGAGAAGTTTTTGAGTGCAAAATTGCGCATATCACGAATAAAGATATTTTCAAAAGTTGCTCCGCCAATGCTTTCGGATAGAACCCTTAATGAGCTCATGCCTACAGTACGATGAGTGTCTGTGCTCTTATGCTAAGTGTTTTTAGTCCCTAATCCTCATTATTCGACCATTTCAAAGCATTGAATACGTTTTTTAAGTGAGGTTAATATTTGAACGAAAGGTAAAACTACTACGAGAACGATATTTTATGAATAAATGAAATGTGAAATATCCCTATCATAGGAAACGTCTTTAAATAGCCAAAAAATGTAGTAACAAATTCATTGACGTACTTTTGTTATTCTAAAGGGATATATTGCTATTTGATTCCTTGATTTCATGTTTAAAAGGAAAGTAGTATTAGATTTCTTTAAAAGTACCCATACATTTAAAACAGATACTCACAATTACTTGCAGTATGAATAACATTTACTTTAATTGATCAATATTTTCGTACTGTTCGATTTTATTAAGGATTAATGAGTGATAAAAATCATTTCGAAGTTTTACAATTAAAATGAAATATTACAGTTGAAAAAAAGTAGAAGAACACTAAAAGTTATTGTGATTCACGACGTCATTCACTCTAATTCATTGCCCGAATTCCTTTTCCAAATATTAAGAGAGTGATTTATGATATTTAATCCTTTTCTGTTTCTCAGTGTAAAAATAAATCATTCCCCATTCATCATCCTTAAGGCCTTAAATTCTTTTATGCCATTGTTTTCAATATAATTCTGTGACGCATGTGGCAACAGATGTAATTAACGTCCGTAGTTTTCACTCACGCATAAATAGTATTCGCTTAATTTCGTAGTTTACTTCCTCAACTCGTCGATAGTGAAAAAGTACCATAATTTTTTAATCCTTTTGTTTTAATTGGAATTGAGAAAATCCGACACATCTGACGTTCGCGATGAAATTTATGTACATTAAATATTTCCGAAGATTGATTTATAATTATGCGATTAAGAAATAAATGAGGAAAATAAAATCGCTTCCGTTCGGCATGATATGGAAATAGTTTTTGATGACGCTTTCGAGTAATTAATATCGTTGTGATGCATGCAAGAAGTGACAACGCTTCGGCGAAGGGACAGATGAAACTTAATAATTAACAACTCGCATTTTAAGCTGCTTTTAAATCATTCATGAGAAATATTTATGCAATTCATAGAGACACGAATGTCAATTCCTGTTCGTAATTAATTTTTGATACATTATGAATTTGAAAATAAGGATAATTAAATCTGTTAATGATTTGAACATCGCATTTAGTGGCATTTCTAAAGTACTACGAACTCATTTGAGGTTTACTAGAATGAATTTAGCGGTGGAATGTTTTGCATTGCATATTTTAAATGTACTGCGTCATTTAGTGACACTTGACAACAGGTTTCTTCTTCGTGGTATACTATACAAGTACAATTCAACTAAGTTCAATTGGTATATCATCAATGCTTATCATTCATCACCATAATAGAAACGAATAACGAAATAAAAATACATTTACGAATACAATTGATATAATTTTTATCTCTGTATGTAGTTTATAACCAATTTCGAAATACGTAGTAGTTGACTACTTCTAAAAGGCCTTTATAATTTCGAACGAGAAGGATTAGATTATAAAATGCTATAAAATAAGTTACGTTATCTATGGTTTTAATTTTCAGCTCGATTACAAGTTGTCTCTTTTTATACCTCTTTTCTGCAAGCGAAATTCAAGCCATATATTTATATATCAGTTGGTTCATTCCATTAAGGGATATAAGAGCAAATCTAGTAAAAATTATTCACGGAATATAACGTTAAAGCTTTCCAATATACTACGCCTTTTCACCGCCAGTCAAAATATATAAAATGTATTTCTAGCGATTCCAGTAGCGGGAAAATGTCATCGGATTTCGATTATTTTTAAAAATCGATCAGGATTCCGAAAATATCGATGCAGACAAAAGTGAGATGAAAGATACGCAAAAATATGTAAACCTAATGGAGTCGAGTACACGCGATTCTCTCGTCCGAATCCCAACGATCCGTGTTGAAGCAAACTCCAACCATTTAATTTACTCTCTTTCATTCCACTATTATTTCAGCTCGGGTAATAAATAAGCAATCCCGGCTAATGATTCAGTTATTTTCAAGTTTGAGATTTTGACCATTAAGGGGAAATGAAAATTGCCGAATTTTTGTCACGTAATCTGTTTCCTTAATGTTTCCGGCTTGAAAATACCTTACGGAATAATGCTTTAAGCAAGCATGACTTATCGTCTATTGAAGCAAATATGAGAATGATTCTTCACGTTTTTTGAGGTAGAAAATTAAGAGAAATTTCTCATTAGTTGAAACTTGTTTCAGGTTCCTAACTTTAAGACTAGTTTAAAAGGACATTCTAGTTACGTAATTTACTTATCACAATTTATTAATACGTTTTTAACGCTGTACATTGTTAAATACGAATTACTTCAAGTCAATAGACTTAGCTAGTTTCATAGTGTTCTAATTAAAAATATACTACAGAAAATATTCATAACCTTACGATTGCATCTATATTAAAACACAGACGTTTCTGCTTAATATTACCTGAACTCTTTTATCTAGCTATTTTTCTCTCATAGTTAGATTAATATATGTATGTATTTATAATGCCTCAGTTTTAGTATTTGGAAAGTAGAAAAAGTGTTGCGTTTCAGCATTTATTGAAAATAGATGTAAAATTAGGTAGAATTAGCGTTAAAACATGAATAGATTAGTTGTAAAAAGCAAAACGCTTAAGAAGCTGCAGTAAAAAAAATATTACACTCGCTTCTCTATTTGTTCATATTTTTCCCTTAACCAGATTCTTGGTACAGTGTGCTCCATTCTATTATGAAAATTCCTAGTGGTACCGGATGAATATTTCTGTGTGCAGGATTCTCTACGTAATACAATGAAGATAATGAGTTACGAAGCCTGCTGAATATTTAAAGACAACATTTTCGCATATTCAGATTCTGTGAATGGAAAATTATAAATGCTTTAACTATTTCAATAATTTTATTTCGATATTAGATACAAGTGCTATTCAGAGAAGGATTATATCTCAATATATTTATGTATATAAATGTATTCACTTATTTATCTACATATATATGTATGATCGTTTATATAATTAAAAGGTATTTTAATGAGTTAAATAGCACTAATATTCCCTGTAGTATTGCGATAGTTAATTCAACCCAATAATTAATTTAATAGAAAGAAGAACCCTTACCTTAATTGCAGAATTCCCATTAAATAAAAAAGCAAAGGTCTGATGCGATTATTTAAAAGTTAGCGAACGTTAAAGTAGGCCATTAATTGAAAATTGAAAAAATAAAAATTTCACTTCGGAAGATTACTTTACATTGACGCCATAAAACCAATCAGTTTACGTAGCGAGGTAAACGAGTAAAAACACCGTCGGTTTTAATGAGCGCTTTGAAATAAATACCAAATCAATCGGAAGCCGCAGAGTGAACACACAACCGGAAGCCGAAAGTTTGCGAAGACGCGCGTCCTTTATATTAACTAAAGCGACGACTTATGTAGCCGTAATGGAATCGTGACCTAATTGCACTGGTACTCAACTCAATCTTTCCTGCCGTTTACACGACGGAATGCCCAACGGAACTCCACATCCACATTTTCCACAGTTTCTTTGCGGATGCCGTCGGCGTTGCACACAAAAAAACTTACGCCGTGCACTCACTTGCAATCGCATCGTTTCTAAAGGAGCACGACTAAAATTGCCCATTCACCAACTGAGGGAGCACGCGAGGAACGTTCTTACACAGAACGGTTCGGGACATTACGCGAGAGAGAAACAAAACAGTCTCGCAGAAGGAAAACAAACGGCTGCATTACGTAAAGAAGGAAACTGCGCGAGCTTCGTTTCTTACTCGCGGCGGCTCGTAACGAACGAACCGTTCCAAATAAAAGAATACGCGATTATGACCAGAGAAAAAAAAGGCACCGTCCGAGGGAAACGAAACAATTAGCTCCGATGCGAAATTAATTTTTCCTCCCTTCTGGATGAAAACGAGCCACTCTTGCAACGTGTGGAGCGTGGTAACTGCCGCCAAAAAATGCGGGAATTTACCCTTAATTTTTTGGAGGGTTTTCTGGCAGGGTCTCCTTATAGGGGGAAAGGGAGAGAGGGGTTTTTAGAAGGAAGGGACAGGTGCTAGGGAAGCGAAAAAAAAAACGGTGACAACTCCTTAAGGAGCGGCCATGATCCTTGGGTAAGCGACTCTGAGGAAAGGATGTGTTTGGCAGGAACGGATGTGTCCGTGGAATAAAAGGGGAAGCTCCAATAAACGAACCGGGGAAGAGGGGTGGGCGTGTCAAAGAAAGACGCAAAAAAGAATTGGCGCGGGAAGCGTCGCAGTAAATGGAGATGGTCTCTAGGTGTGGCCGAGTAGAAAAACGCCCGTACTTTTTTTTTTAAGGGTCGGTCATTGAGGGAGTGGTAAAGGTGAGAGTAAAAGACCTCGATAGGAACAAAAGGGTGGGTTCTTTAAGGCGCCTTGTCCTTTGACTCGAGATAGACAATGAGAGCCGTAACCTTCCGCTATTTTTGCAAAGGATACGGAGGAACGAAAGACCTTTTTTTCGTAGCGGTAAGCGTCCGATAAAACTTAGAAGACACGGCTTTTTTTATATATGGAGAAAAGTTGTGGGTGAATTCCTTCATTCTTCCCCGAGGTATTCCGGGATGATATAAAGGCAAAGATACGGAACAGAACAAAGGCTTTTTACACACACACAGATTAAGGGAGGAGTGCGTAAGGCGTCTGCGATTTTTTTTCCACAAAGATTTTTTCCTTTTTGAGAATCGCGTATCGCGGTTCTTCATTTTCGCGCGGAACAAAAGATGGGAAGGAAGTGATAAAAGAGGGTTGACGGAATGACTTTATCAGCTCGCCTTTATGTTGAAGCACGAGCTGAAGCACTGATTTTTACCTTAGAGAAAGAAGCTATTCGGTTCGGGAAACAAAGGGAGTGGACACGCAAAAATGCTCGGGAAGATTGCGTCCTTTATCCGACCTCTAGATACGAGGTGATTAGTGCAAACTGTTTCCGTGTTTCTCGCGGAAGAGTTATGAAAACACGCATTTTTCTTATTCAGTCGCAATCAACACGGCTATAAAACTACGGCTCGATTAATCTTCGCCCCCGTTCCTCTCTCTTTGAGCCGTCGAGTGGTACGTTTCCGAAAAGCGTTGCGAATTATTCTTTTGAGTCGTTTGCATTTGGGACGTGAAAGTATAAGATAATTCTCCATGCTCGAGGAATTTGAAAGGCCAAAAGTTTCCATAAACTATGCTCTCGTTCGCAGCGCGTGAATTTTAAACGTCGCACACTTTTAATTTGATAGCTCACGGTGCATGAGTATGCTAGCAAAGCAAATAATCCACGCGCATGTCATTACGATTAAATTGTCGAGTGTAATGCTAACATTAACATGCCGATAGAGAGAAATGTAAGCTTGTAACGTTAGCATAAAAAGCCTCAGGTTGTGAAATGATGGCTGTTTGAAAATTTATGAGCCGTTCGCTTTATTTTTAAGTACTAAATTGATATTAAAAGATCTGTGATAGTGTTTCTAAAGCAGTAACGCATACATTTTAGGGTGCTGATTTTTTAAGGCCTTCAGGTATGAATAATTAACACAACTAAAATATTTCGTTTGATTTATCAATTTGAAAGAATAAAAGGATGGATTTTGCTATCTCATTAAAGACAGTGAAATGGATGTTGATCTACATTAAAAATCGTCCTATAGAATCGTAATGCTTTAAAAATACTGCTAAAAAATAATGTCATTACCAATTATAAGTTCTTCTTTTTACGTCCATTTCATTGTTGCAGAAATTAACCTCTGGAGATTCATTACTATAATAATAATAGTGCGAATGATGGTATACCATAAGGTTTTCCAATCTAATTATTTCAGATTTAGAAGTTTATTCATCCTTTTAATGGGCACTTTTCTCACGTTTATTTTATATACATAGCAATTTAGCTAAGTGGAGAAAAATTAAATTGGATTTAATTCTTAAACCATAAAAAATTGGCTGTGATTTTTACCTCTTCTACTGCGTTAAATATTAGGTAAAAGAGAACAAAACAGGGCATCGGAATATATCACCATTATTTACACAAGACGCTGTTGCAGCTCTCACGAATCTTTTCTAAACAGAGTATTTTATTTAAGCTTCTCTTCTGTATGAGCACTGGGTGGTCGAATAGTCATTCAGAAAGTGAATTACGTTTCCTCATATAGCAGGAAGAGGCTCTTGAGCCTAAATTAATACTTAATCATAGCACTCGTGTGAATACGCTCGTAATAAACTTCAGATGAGATGACTCTTGGAGAGGTTTAGCTTCAGAACTCTAGAGGAATTAAACATTTCCCACCATCAAGTTACCATCAGCATTTCCTTATTTCTGAAGTATCATATAAGCACGCTTATGGCATAACTTCTCGAGCGATCTTTTTTGTTGACAAATTTTCTTGCACTCTACTTTTAATATTACTTGCAATTTTTATATATTATAGTCTCAAATTGATGAAAACCGACATCAAGATTATTAATTTATATTATTTCTTTCGTGATGGTATTTTCTCTCTAAGTCCGTGTCTTCTTACAGAGTCAATTTATACATTTCTCTATTACGTTGAACATTAAACTGATTACTTTCAACCTACATTTCAAATTACTGAGGATCAACGTCTCACACAGATTAAAAAATTAATAATTAATCTCATTTTGAAAAGAAAAAAAAGGAAACTTAAAGCTACTGCTATATATATAGTTAGAAATGATACTGATATTTCATATCTAGAATTTTTTTGGTATATTTTTAATATTACTAATAAAAGTATTGGAATTAGAAATTAATCTTAAACGCAGTAGTTCAATCTAATATATTCGTAATCAAAGCGCTCTATTTTTCATAATCACTGTAACTAAGTAAAATTATTTTTTTCAATATGAAATCGTGTTTCAAAATATGTTAGCATTTAGCAATAATAAAATTTAATCCCTAGTAAAAAGTCTATTAATTGCATATCTAGTCTTTTTAAATTAAAATTTATAGAAGCAACACTTTTTAGAAAATGAGAGATTTGTTTTTCATTGGAAAGTAATCAAGTTACATTTAAAGTTACATACTTCCAGTATGAATGAAATATTTTTAGAGAAAATCATGCGATAAAATGATAAAATAAAAATGATAAAATATGTAAAAAATAATAAATATGAATGTAATGAAATTATTCTACCTAAAACCCATGGCTGTGAATATACTTTTTATGGATAAAGATTCATCTAATTAAATTAAAATTCCTGTTAAACTGTCGCCTTTGGAAACCACAACTTATTTATATCACATATCTTAAAACACAAAAGAAAAAAATCGCACGAGTATTTAAGCCCAACAATTCTTCGCGTTTGTCTGAGCCATTTCAGCACCGAAAGAATTCAAATACTCTCACAGAGAAAGGATAACCCCGAATGCCAAAGAGCAAAGCCAAAGCTTCCTTTAATCTCCAAAAGTTACAGTCCTACTCATTTTAGAAAGCCTCTGGAGAGAGAGAGAGATTTTTAGAACAGAGAGAGAGACACCTTTAAAAAGAGATTAATGAAGGCAAAATAAAAACGTAGCTTCCGAGACAATCCTTCGCACCTTAGTTCCTCTAATTCCTCCCTGGATCCCAAATAATTGTTCCAAAAGAGAGAGAGAGAGAGAGAACGATCCTCATAATACCGACTAAAAACGCCCCGCAACCGTCCCCAAAAGCGATGACTCATTCCTTCAAATAGGTGTTGCTTTTGATGCGTGTCTTGTAATCTCTGGGTTAACGCGAACGCTGCGCCCGGTCGACACCGTGGCAACCGGACGCGTACGGACAAGCGACCTCTGTATCTCTCTCTTTGGAAAAGCGGGGGCAAAGAGCATGAGTCCGTCACCCGACAAACAAACCCCGTTTGGAAGAGTGAAAGGACGCGTATTCCGTCGGAAGATGTGGAATGGAAGATGACAGAGAGAGGTGGGATACGAAAGGGAGGGAGATGAAAGCGTTTTGGTGTGAGGGGGGGATATCTATCGGGACGGACAGCCCCGGTGGGAATAATTGAGGCTTCGGAAGGGACGGAGGTGTGGGAGGGGAAAAATTCCGCCGTCCTTTCTGCCATTACACCGGTGCCTTCTTCTTCCGACGCTTATTTCGAAACCTGCCTTCGTCCCTTCATCTTCTTGCGGGCTGACAATTTGTGTGTTTTCTGCGGGGCTCTTTTGTGTCGACGGTACATCGGAATGAAGGATGTGACAAATGATACTAGTCATTAAGGAAGCGATGGAGTCGGGCATCACCTTTCTCCCAGTTGTTTTGTGCTCGCGATTAGTGCGCGTTAAAGGCTATATTTTCTCCGCCATACGATCTTAATTAGCGGGCGCTTTTAATTAGAAACATTGGTTTTTGCGTCTGGAATAACGTTCGCTTCTTTGCGGGGTACTCTTTGTGCAAGTTTCCGTAATTTATGCGTTTCTCTCGTAACGGTTCCAAGAATACTGTATCTGCGGCTTAATTCGCTGGAGTAAGTATGGTGGTATTTTTAGTGCTAAAGAAGGCTATACCAACATAGATGAAGATTTTAATAACCGTTTCCTTGTTAATTGGAAGGGTATTTATGTGTCTAATATCCCGTTGTTTAATAGAACATGATGACATGTGCTGCTTATGAATTAAGAGGTAAAGATGAACTGCTTCAATAGATAACTAGATAGGAATGAATCTGGGGACAGGAATTGTATGCAAAATAATACCCATTATACTTATTGAAATTGTTTGATGTTTCTAATATCTTATTCAACAAGGAACTGCTTTCTCCCTATTCTCAGAAATTCCATTTATTTAGTACATACTGTTTTTCGGTATTTAAGATATATAAATATTGAATATGTTAGTATATTTCAAGTTGAAAAGCTTTCTTAGCAAATGAGAGTTCACATAAATCTCAAACCTATACATCGAGCAATATAAATTAAAATTACATTATTTTAATAGGTGGCTAAATTAAATGTTATATTATGACAAATAACTCTTTTATCTATTCATGGTTCATTAAAGGATCACTTGCATAACATAGACTTATTCATAATTGTAGGAAACGTATAAGAATCTCTAAATCAATCTTAACTTTACGTCAGTTCTTTATAATGCGCAAGGAACTAAGAAAAACACTTTAAAAACTTTTACTCTTATAATAATTTTTCTTATGGTTTCGATAATATAATAATAATAATAAAATTTATTTTTTATACAGAAACTATGGTCGTAAAAATAAAACTCTGGTGAGAGTTAAATTGTTTTTCATTTTTCTTTTTCAGTAGAAAATGTACTTTAGATGCAACGAATAAAAAAATTAATACTTTTTTGATTTCCTAGAAATTAATCATTTTTCCTCTTATACGTATACGGAGAACAAGAGACGGAGCATAACTGAATTTTGTAGAATATAAATTTTATGTACAAAAATTCTAATTGAAGCAATTGATGAATACTTAAAAAAAGGAATAGGAATTTTCATTTTATAAAGTAATATGTATGATGCACTGAGGTGAAGGTATGAGCAACTTAATAAAGTTAAGTGCTTTTGATTTACTCAAATTTACCTAATAAATTTAAAGTGCATAATATTTTCATAGAATAGCGCAAAAGAAATTGAAAGTGATATCATAGTTCTGCGATTCCAAAAATGAAAAGGTTTTTTCCTTGAATTGATTGTCAAAGACAAGAATTAATATATTTTCCAATAGAATTCAGTATCGAATTACTTGTTCCGCAGAATATAGGAAACCTTACTGCTCTACACTTAAATTTTGATTCCTGTCTAATACATGGAAATTACTATCTAATTGGAGATAGCTTTAATTACCTTCTATTAATTTAATCCTGTTATTGTTTCAGTGAAAAGCGTTTGTATACGAAAATGTTGTGCGGTAAATCGCTATTAATGCGTAAATATATTGCTCCTTTGACCACTAATAGATTAATATGGTCATTTTTAATCTAAATATGCCCTATGACCCATATTCTTCCAGCTCTCGAAGTCAAATTTTACTTACATAAGAAGCAGAGATGATATAATTAAATAGATATATATGCGATCGTTTCTGAATGCCACCAATTACAAATATTTTTCGTCTTTTTAATTGATGATTTTTTTTTAAATACTTATTTTTATAATTTAGCAAGCAAATGAAATATAATAACTAAATATTAATGAAAGAGAGGATATTTCATAGAAATGTACCAAATTAATTTTAAGCAATCATTGAGAAATCGCGAGTTGCTATAAATTCAAAGAATTTCATCCCGAAAATCGGCCAGTAATAGATATAACACTATCATCAATTTTCTCTGGGACTTATATAAAACTTAGAACATGGTATTAAAATACTTTCTTGAAATATTTAGCCTTTCTAACAATATACCTTTCCTAAGGTAGAGCCAAATGACTATACGGCATTAAAATACTTCCACAAGGAAACACCAGTGGGAAATCATGGTTGCAAGCAGCGCGAAGAAAATAAAAAAATATCGGATTTACTTGACTAGGTGCAGAAGTAAAGTTATCGCATTTATCGTTGGCTCGCTGGATAAGACAGCTACCTCTGTTGCCATGCGACTAGATACTCAAACTTACGGCGAAACCTTGGATTTATTTTTTGAATTAGATTTTTTAGAGGTAACCGAGAAGAGTTAAGGTTTTCAGGTCCAGTTTTTCATCGGGTGCGAAGTGGGAAACATTACTATAACATGTCAATGCCAAAATTAATTAAAAAATGAGAAATTACTAGTCAGTCTGTGTTTGCGGAGCACTTTAATTAACAGTAAAGATTAAAAAACTTCGCAATTAAAGCAATTGAATAAAAAACTTTTATGCATTAATTAGAATTAACTACTCGCCCTTTCCCTGTATTCATTGACTATAGGCCTTCAATGGAGAGAACGTAAACCAATTTTCGTAAACACTCAAAATAATAATTCTGAAGCCTACTATATTTTTATTTACATCGCTATATTATATTTCTATAATTTCTCCTTGACGAATCCCAAACGATCACAGTCCGATAGCCCAAAAAGCACTTTCTCTCGTCTCTCAACGAATCGGCATATTATTCCTTCTGCCTAATAGCACATTTATAAGGGAATAGGATAAGGAAGGAAAATCAGGGGACAGGATAAGGTTGGACAGCTCCGTACGAGAACCGGAGAAACATCGGGAAACGAGGGAAATGTGGAGAAAGCGTGCACGTATATGAAGAAGGGGGGGGGGGCTTTCACGAGGTGAATGGAACACGACACTATCCTCTCCTCTGGAGCCTATGTTTGCAGACTTAGCCGAGGACAAATAGCGGCAAAGTGCGTGGCGAAGTAGGGAACGGGTTGAAGAGGCAAGGCGGATAGAAAAGTGAACCTAAGAGGGAGGTCATTCATGGAAATAACGAGATATTCGCGTTTTACCAAAGGGGAAAACCGGTGTTGACTTGCGCCAACCCTCTTCCGATGTCTTCTGCGGGTTCACCTTCTTCTCCGTGAGGTGGATTAGTCGCTTTCCAGCTGGAGGAAAATCAACCCTATCCCGCCCTACCCCCCTAACCCCACCCTACAGCCCACCCACCCTCGCAACCCATCTCCCCACGTCCCACCGCCATATCCCTTCCCTACCATTAAAACCTCGCCCCACATTCGAACCATATAATGCTGACTGAAGGGATGGAGACCCGTGGGATAGTAATCCGCTGTATAACGTACTCCGTTCAACTTCTCTCCGCCAATTTCGAAATTCGCTATCTCTTTCTCATAAGTATCAAACTTTCGCCATTCTGCACTCCCGGAAAAAAAAACCAGATCGATCCGAGTCTTAACTCACGTGCTTTTGCACTCGTATCCCCACAACCGTTCATCTCCAAAATCTCTCTCTCTAACCCTGTTATTCAGCCCCTCTTCTTCTTCTTCTTCTCTCCTCGAGTGGGCACTCATTGGATGAATGCCTGTGGGAGGGGGTCACGTGGTACAATGAATTTGGTTACGTGGGGAACTAAAAATGTTAGGAGGAGGGGGTAGAGGATGCAAGTCATCGGGGAGAAAGGTTTTTTGGGGGTTCGAGCGTATAATAAGAGGCTGACGAAAGGAACCCAAATCGGGGAAATATCCGAGAAACGTAAACTGCTGTAATCTTTCGGGCAATATTGGTCGGAGATCGGCTCAGAGGTAAAAGAATTGGAAGGTATTGGATTACGGGACTCCGCATTCGGTTTTATATAGAATCGTATCAAAAGGTGAAAGATCGCAAGTTTTTGGTAAGAGGGATAAAGAATCCGACTCGAAACTTCCCGAGCGGAATTTTCATCTCGCTAAGAGGTAAAAATTTAGAGACGTAAATGAATTAGAGAAAGTGTGGGAAGGAAAATGCCATTAAAAAGGAAATATATAGTGATTTCAATGACTGTTAGTATTTCTATTGTCTATAGACTCATTTTCATAGTATTAACTTATAACGTTCTGTAACTATTATTCTTCTGTACTGTTTATTATATTAGCTATTGTTGCCATTGTAGCTCAATGTTTCTTTGAAATCATATTTTATGTTTCTTTGGTTTTACGTAAAATATTGTAGAAAATTAACCTTGGGTGTTATGAGCGAATTTTAGTTTCGACCTCTTTAAATTTAAACCTACAATATAATTCCTAAAATACTTCTTAAATATATAATAATTATTGGTAGTTTCTTTTCAAATTTCAAGAATCGTAATGGCAATTATTAAATCATCATTTAAAGCCACGCACGGTTTTCATACGGAAAGAACCATGAAGAATATTGAAAGCGTTTTTGCCTGGCTTATGATTTTTCGTAAAATCTGCTAGCACTCGATCGTGGAGGTAATTTTATATTTTCCAAAGTTGGCGCCAGGGCCATAAAAAGGGGTTATATGCTGGATTTTTATTCGAAACGTGGGGTTACCCTTAATCTTCCATAAGAGTCGAGGCTTTGGACCTCCCATTTTCACCGCTAAAAAAATCTCTGATATTGATAAGGCATGCGCAGATTCATTGGACTTTCGAGGCAAATATTCTTGCATACGATACAAGGAACTCAAAATAAACGATTGGTATGATTGTGAGTTATACTTACGCAATAATGTTCCGAAATGTGTAGTATTTCATAAAGGGATATTGGCTAGACAATCCGATAGTATAAATGCATTATTTAGGTTCTATAATACTTTAAAGTTACCTTAACGACAATGATTAAACTGCAGAATGCTCCGTACTGTTGATTGTCGAGCATAAGTTACTGTTCTAGTTTTTGTTAGAGTTTTTTAGATTGAGATTTTCTGAATATAAGTTACTTAGAAAGCCAAAAAGAAACTATATATCATAAAAATATCTCTCATTGAATCGTCATCTATATGCAAAATTTTAAACTCCCTTAAAAATTCCCCTCTAATAATTCCAGATACCCTAGGATTCGTAATAAAATTCGCCTCGAACTAATATCTACGGCTTCCCATCACTTTTAACTCCCATGACCTTCCTCCAATAATTCACGGAATTGCGAATCGATTAAAATCTGCAAACGGAACATAAAAACCAACTCCCGAAAATAATACGCGATTCCGAGAAGATCGCGCAAAAAAAAGAACTCCGTCCGTATTAATTATATATCTCGTTATCGGGCTCAAGAGCGGAGCACAAGAGATTAAACGAGGTGCACTTCTGTCGCAAGAAAAGTTTCCTCGCTGTGTATCCTCGTTTTTGATTCGAATGTTAATTAAGTCCGTTCTGTTTGGGGGAAGGAATAAAGTGGTACGTGACCCAGAAGTTGCAAAATAATGCGCGATGCATCATCCCTACGACTATGATCTGCGATAAGAGGAGTTACCCGGGATGAAAAAAAAGACGAGCGGCAGCCAACTGGCTTGGTAATGAAAACCGGGACGTGCCAGCGATAGCTTTGATCGACGACGAAACTTCTGCAACACCGAGAATCAACATGGCGTCTTCCCATCCCGGTTTTCGATTTAATTGTTGTCGCAGTACTCCAGCGGGAGAGCCGTGTACCGGAGGATGAGGGAGAGCTTTTTGCATTAACGTCATCGTGACACTTAGACTGAGATTAGCCAGACAATTTCCTTACTGGGTCTCAAGTCAAATAACCGTGAGCCGAAATTAATTACCAAAATCTTTGAGAGATTTTAAAGCTTCGTATCTTCGCTAAGAAAACATTTGGGTTAATAAGCTCCTGGGTAACTGATGCCTTAGGACAGCTTTAATTAACGCGAATCTCGAACGATATTGAATGAACACTTTCTTTTACAATTGAGACAGCGTGTGCATATGAAATATTAAGCTGAACTTTATGCTGCAATATATTGTTTAATGATAATAAAATTGTGACCAATTAGGAGTGTTATGACGAGATTATTATTATCATTAATATAAATGTGATTTAAAGTTTTATATAGAGTTTAACACTGCAAAAATTTAACTTCTACATTTTAAGTTTAATTAATATACCATTTATAGTTTGTTTTCTAATTATAAAAGACGTAAATATGAAAATAGAAGAAGACTAGAATGATTGAAAACATTAACAAAAATTGCAGAATATTAACTTATTATTGACGTATTATTTTATCTGTACACTTAATCCATTATGTAACCTTTTATATGAAGACTAATTTAATCGATACATAGTAAAATAAAGACTTTATTTTTTCGATCCTAAAATTCTAGCATTTTTAACAGTAAAATTCAACATTCAAAGGTTACTCATCGTGGCCACCAGGGTGCTCGATACTCGTTCTGCTTATTTTCGTGGCCTATGATTGGTCGTGGCACGAAAGCCACCAATAGAGATGATAATCTGAGCGGTTGATCAATTGTTACTCGGGCACTTTATTTCCAACACCTGATTTGAGGTATAAATATCTCTCATCCATTTCGAGGCTTACAAATTTGTTTCGCTCGAAAAAACCACTGAGGTCACGTAGGATTTTCAACCCACCATCCACCCACGCGTGGAGCATGATCTATATGTTACCATGGTAGTTTACGATTCACGATTTAATTGCCATTACGCCATAGATTAATTAGATAAGATATTGTTTACGTATTTTCACGACCAGAGGGCTGAACATTACGTAATGTTATTCTGAATCCAATATATTATACAATGAATGACAATTTGAGTTAAAAGTAATAATAATTTAATTATAAAAAAGTAAATAAATATATTATTATTAAGATATATTAATATACATAGTATGAATTAATATACATTTACAAAAGAAAAGGGTAGCATTAATTGCAGAAAAACCAGGGATTAAGGACGAAAAGTTCTAACTCTTAACTTAGTGAAGCAGGGATAAATGTGGATACAACTGATCAAGGATTCTATTTAACGAACAAGCACTTGAATTCAAGAGCTCGAGATAAAGAAAGATGAGACAGGGAAAGAAGTAAGATGGGAGAGATTTAGTCGTCGCGGAATATATACGACAGGAAACAACACAGAGCGCTACGGGCACCGTAGTCTCTCTAATTGAAATTGACGGGATTTCTTCGTGCCATGCATTCTGAGAGGCGCATATTGGTTCGTAACCCAACGCCTTTTTCGTATCCTTATTTCGCCTTACTGCAGGCCGTATAAAAGAAACGCCGCGTACATCACGACCGTCCCATTTCTGCAATATTGGCCACATGCTGTTCTTTCCCCTTATTCTCCCTTAGGCATCGTATCTATTGATTGCGCATTCTAACCGTTAATTTTTCTTCGCCGGGATATTACGTTGGAAGCTCATCTCCGTCTGACCCCCCTATCCCTCCCCCCTCCACATCGGCGAATGTTTATGCACCAAAATGAAGAGGAGTTCGTTCCTGATGCAGATTGGTTTCCACTTGATTCCGAGTCTTTTTTTTTTCTCGGATCTATTTCGCAGCTCTGCGGAAGGATACAATTACGGAATTTAAATAGAAAAGCTCGCGGATGCATTAGAGCTCGATTGTACACTCTGCCGGTTGATTCGAACGCTTTGTCGGGGATGGGTCTTTGAATAAACAACCGAAGAGCTTAGAATAATAGTTTGTGGTTGGATCCTTTTGACCTTCCTCTGATGCGGAATAATTAAAATTTGCGAGTCGTTCTATTTGTGCGTTACGAGTTTATAACCAATGGTATGTTTTACTGCGACGTGTTCAATGGTTCAACCACGGGAACTCGGAAAACCATACCCAAAGGCATTACGTTCAAGAGTCCCTTAATCAAAGAAATGTTTTCCCAAGGGACATGTCACAAAACGTACTTTTATTTCAGAGAGAGTCCAAAAAAGCGTTTGGTTTAGGTAGAGATGCCTTTATTTACTTTGCTGAAATGGATTACACAACTGCAGGCAATATAAAATGATATATCTTGCAGTTCGTTTGAAGGGCAGCCTTATCCTTCCAAGTTGACTCTGTTTTTGTTGTTGTTCAAATAAATTGCTAATTTTCTACCTGGCTTTTAGATTATAGAGAGCAAACTACATCCTCTGATTTTTTTAGTTTTTAGCTTAAGCAGAGCTATTTTAAATGCTATAAATTAGAAAATTACATGTTTAAGCACGAAATATACAAATATATTGATATATATGTGTTTTTTATATGAAATGCTCTACCTTAAATAAGGCAGAACTATACAAAGACATTTCTAGGGTCTTCTGGTACAATCATCTTCATTTGGTACCCTTAAGTAAAATCTCTCAGGAAAGGAAACACTTTTAGCAGATGAACCAAGATTTATTTTAAGATGCCATTCTCACGTCAATAGAATTATCGAAATAAATTATACTCTTTTGAGCAAACAAGACTTTTCATTTCCACCCTCATTTTTAACCTCCGATGGCGATGCATGTTTACGCGCAATTCCGAGCAAATGACTCCATGCATTCACGCACTTCCTCTTTCGTGAACAACCTAATTTTACCAAATCTGTAGAGGCGTTTGCGTTCCCGAGAAGTCAGGATGAAAAATGTTTCCTGGCACTTAAGCGTTCCCTTTTTTCTGGAACTCTTTCTCATTCAACGTCCTTAAAAGATTGGAAGAAGGAGAAAATGGTCGAATTACCTTCGAAAAGAAAGAAATCTTAAAGGCTTAGCCAATTCCTCACCACAAAAGGTGAATGAATCGATACACAGCTGCCAACCTTAAGCGAAGAACGAAGTCGATAGATATATTCCCGTTTTTCAGCGATCAAATGCCAATGGAAGATTTAACACCCCGAGCGGTGTTAGGGACATTTATCTCGCGATCTGAATGCGGAAGTGCTACGGATTACAGTCTAGAGTACACAATGCAACCATCATTTTTCCTCCGAGTGCTTTGAGATCGTTCTCTCTTTCAAATGGACTCTTGCACTCGCGCCAAATGGAGAGCTTAGATGGCTGATCAATAGAGAACGTTTTGCTTCTACAGATTTCACTCTAAATTCGTAATGATATGGATGCACTGGAGTGAAAAGGAAGCGCAGAAGTGTTTTGTATATCGCAGTGTATATCGCCTACGGTGTTTTTGGTAACTGTTATATTCTTTCCCCTGATAAATAAAAACTTTTACATGTATTCACGTCAATTGGTATGGATTCCCTTATTATAAAAACTAATTTTCTACTTAAAGATTATTAAAACTGACTTTCTCTTGACGATGATTTAATTTGGTGACAAAATAATTTGGACCATTTTTTTACATTGAATGTAGGCCTAAAGCGTTAATTAGTAAATATTAGATAAAATATGATGCTGTGGAAGATGAAGCAGAAGAATTCCATAATTGCAATTACTGCGATGAACAACAAATAAAAGAACTTCGTGGCATCAAAGGATTTTAATCTACCTCTAACGCGAATAAAATAATAAAAATATAGCAATACAATAAATAAATAACCTTAATTCACCAAAGAAATATGCGCTTTACAGTGTATTTAAAAAAAATCCAATGATAAGTCAAAAAAGGGATAATTTTCATATAGAGCAAGATTAAAAATTAATAAGAAAGACGTATGGTAAATTTAAATGCACACCGAAGTCCTACAGACCAAATTCAAGCCGTAATTTAAAAAATTCTTATTTATTAATGGAATTTAGACGATATTTGTACACATTTGAGCAATTTTTTGAGATATCAAAAGATAACACGTGTTGAATAAATGAAAATGATGTAAATTAGCATTTCGAGAATTGTTGAAAAAAATAAACTTTGCGTAAAAATTTTGAAGAAGACAGACGTTGGAAGGATGTGAATAATGTCGGAAGGGACGTTTATGAATTTCTAGCTGGTGAGCGCATTTATTAAAAGAAGCCAAGAGATAGAAGATAAAGTTTCAGCAGGTTCTAGAACTTGGGCATTATATGAGGATGATAGAGGTAAAATTGGTCTAGAATATGAACGAGATAGGGAAAGATGGATATGGAAACTCCATTACAGTTTACCAATGAATAACGTGTGAAAGTTATGAGGATACTTTTTATGATGACACCCAATGATACACTTTTTATAGCCATTTGAAAGTGTGGCATATGAATTTGTATCAACAACTAAGTTATCGATATCAGATAAAGAAGTTATAAGTAAAAAAATACTAGAAGATTTATTCATATTATAAGGATATGGTACTAACAATTAGCTTTATTAAATGGTTAGTAATAGATACATAATTAAATCTTGGAAGAAAAAAGCTATAGCATTATTGATTGAATAATTTTAACAATTACCTCTAGCACTATTAATGTTCAAATTAATATCCTCCTGTAAATTGATTTTCGGGCAATTATCATTCAGAAAATTAATTTGAACGATTAACAAACTAATTAACGATGAAAATTGAGATTATTTCTAATTATGGATAGTAATTGCAGCGTTGAAATTCCATTACGAATGAATCAGACTAATAGAACGTTCTAGGTTAATATAATCATAATTTTTCTGTACGTATATTTTTACCTACTAATACTGTCCTGATAACCATGTTTAAGGTAAGAGGAGAAATAATGTCCGCTTGAACTTCATTTGTACGAGGAAAACGACACTCCTTTGCTTATAATGCGAAGAGAATAAATACAAAATTATCCTCTGCGAAGGACGGCGGGAACTTCATTATCAAATCATCTTAATTTTCCTGGAAAGATTAATATTGAAACTTCTGTCACTTAATAAGCTTTAGGTTTCACGCATCCTGCCCCCGAAATTACTCGAAATCGGCTTTCCCGTCGCCACTCTTTGTGATAAGAAAACGTAAGAGAATAGAAATTTATTTCGCTTCCTGTTAAATGTTCCGGATGAGTTTTATTGGTTGGAAAAGGAAATTGAATACTTGAGAACTTTATTTCCACATAATCGCTCAATAGAGGCTCATAAATGGCAAGTGGTGGAAAGTAAGCAAAATGAATGCGAGCCGATCTGATATTTATTTATAGTTCCAGAAAAAGGATGTTTTTCGCTTTAGATTTAATATTTAAAAAAGATATCCGGATTCTATGATGGTGTTTTCTACTCGTAGGTAGGAAATATTTTAAAATATAAAAGATTTAAATATTATCTATTGAATGAAATATATATCTGAATTTGAGTCTTTCAAAGAATTCATAGCTTGAAATAAACCAATCAAAATATAGATTTTTTGTCTTTCAGAAGTTTTCGAATTCTCACTCATTTTATTCTTCGAATTGATATCAATTCCAATCCATTCTTTTCGTAAGAATATTTGTTAAAGAGTACTAATTGTTAAGGTTAACCCTTAAAAGGGAACCTAAGGTTATAATGCTACACAAATCTTTCACTAATTTTCCTTTTCTATATGGTTCCCTTACAGTCGTTACAGTTACATAATAAATATTAGATATATAATAAATATAATGTATATAATAAATGCAATTTTTTATATATTAATTAAAAATACAGAAATGTATTTATTTATTGGATTTATTCAGTAGATACTGAATTAAATCAAGTATAAAGTTTAATAAATTAGTACCGAAAAATTAACCCGAATATCACATATAAAGATAATCCTGGATAAAGATATGCGTAAAAATGTGTATCATAATCCTTGATTATATATTCAATATTAATTAAAAACCAGGATTAAGCAGATAGAAAATTCCTGAATACCTCATAACTATTAAATAATACTAATATGTCTTATACTCATTTTTAAATCTCAACTACGTGTTATAATACGTCTCTAAATACAACAAATCTGCAATGAAACGACAATCAATAGTATCCCTAATTTTCTACACTGTACTTCTAATCTCTTGAGGATCCGACGCATGCAAATTAGAGTAATCGCCTTATGGGAGAGGTGGATCCGCCTTAAACCGCTGTCGACCCTGAATTACGGCCTCAATTTATGGATGGACTGTGGAACCTCCTCTGGCCAAATCGATCAAAATAATGACGAGTTTCTATCTTATTAGTTCACCTTTTTTCTACCACTCCTACTACGAACTCTGCCATCCCCCTTAAGCCATTAAGGAAACGTACGGAACACAATATTTACCTTGGTTTCATATTACGAAAGGAATGCGAAAATATTACGAGAAATGTGCCTTAGGGTGGGAGAAATCAAACAAATGAATGCCTTAAAAAAAAGAGATGGATTGGAGAAATAGAAGGAAAGGAAAACTCGAAGGGGAGATGGGAAGAAAAAAGAAAAAAGGAGTGATGATTATATCAAGAGGGAATGGATAATAAGGGGGAAAAAATCGGGCTGAGGCATTTAATACGACACACTAAATTATAGCGCGAGGAGAAAGAAATACAAAGGGGAGGAAAGTTTACAGGTATCGTGGGAGAAAACAGACGCTAAGTAAAGCGCTTAGTTCTAAAAAAATTCTGAATAAGGAATGTTATTGAAAGCAGAGGGGGAAATTGAATGGGTCATGAGCGCTACGGGGAGAAATCTCTCCGAGGACTGGGCTCAAAGGGAAGTTTGTAAGTAAAAAAAGGGGATGAATTGGGGTGGATCTGGGAGTGGCACGAATGAAATGGCGAGCTGAGGATATCTTATAGAGAAGAATGAATGCCTTATAAACCTTTTATTCGCGGTGGATATTCATCTTGGGGGACTTCAAAATCTCCAAAGGGGGGGAGGCAGTAATTGAGAATACAGAAAAAAATGGAGTGACAAGTGAAGTTGGGACGGATTCCTACGACGTGGACTAATAAAGCCAATCTTCGGAAGAGAGCGGGACCACAAGGGAAGAAAAAGTCTCTAAGGACCCGGAATTTTTTTTTTCTTTTCTTTCAACACTTAAGGAAAGTTAAATCGTTAAGGGTTCTCGAATATTTAAAAATGCCCTTCTCTCTCTTAGTTTTCTTGGAAGCCCATCTTTGAACGGCTTGCAGAGTTCTTATTGATGACCTCTTACCACCCCCACTCCCCGCCCCTTTCTATTCCCCATCGCCATCCTTGCCAAGACATAAAAAACGAGTGTTGATGGGAGTTGGCATGGAACCATTTGTTTCCTGATTTTTTTTCCCCCGCCGCCCGAATTCCTTATGCAGATGGATTCAAGAACTTTCTTGCGCCGAGAAAAGAAATTATATTCCCATATTTCACAGATGGACCGAACTTTTTCTTCGTGGAAAAGAAATACTTAATCCTCGTCTTGAGGATGCTGCGTCGCGAAAAGAAGGTGCTGACGAAAATTTTAGCTCGCTGATAATTTTCCGAATATTTTTTATCTCCGATTTTTCGACTTATACGGAAACCAAAATTTCTTCATATCTAATGGGGAAATTTATAAATGATGGGTTGGATTTTAATACTTTGCTCGTTAAGGCATGCGCTTTTTCACAATTTTAAACAGGAGTTAAAAATATAGCGACTTGACTGGGACTCAGACCTGGGAATACCTGGGTTCGAGTCCCAGTAATGTCATTATTTTTCACTTCAGTTAACATTGGGAAAATATATAAATACTGTTTACAAATACGGTTATAGGGACGAAAGGTTTAATCATCCTCCCTTCATCTACATCCACATAAATAATCTGCAAGACGCCAATCGGCGTGTGGCAAGGGAAAAGTGAGTGTTATAGGAAGTTCAGACTGAAATGCACCACTAATTCATAAGAGAAAATCTTACAAATTATGAAATCAATGTGAGAAGGCGTGACTTCGTGGAATGCCATAGTAATAAAAGTTACTAAGTTGTTTTTATTACTTACAAATTATCCTCAAAATACCAATAAAGGGTTAATAAAATCAGAAAATATTAAACCTCGAAAAACAAATACTTTATAAGAATGCACGGCAGTGATCCAATTATGAAAACATATTATTCCACGCACTGTAACAATCCGTGCCACGTTTTCACCTGAGACGACCTATTTTTCGTTAATTTATAGATTTAGTGAGGGAAAAATATGCATTCTTTGAAGCTGTCTCGCCCTTTGCATAACCTGGATGCGCACTCAACCAGATAATTACCGCGCTTTCGCGGAAATTTTATAATTCTCATTTTATGGATGCAGATGGAATAAATAAAACACCAAAATCTTTAGCCGAAAAGAATAAAGAAAATAAAACTCGCAGAGCTTCCCGTTCTTTCCTTTCTCGAATGGTGCATAATTACTTTTACGTCAAATATATATAAATTCGAAGGAATACGTGATCGAAAACAAGCCAATGGACAGTTTGACGCTAATCCTCCCCCGTGTTTCAAAGTGAAAAAACCCTCTTTGGAACCACCACTTGTTAACACTAATGATTATGAATCAGAATGTTTTCGAGCTATTCCCCTCAATTTTCGAACCGATTAATTGGACTCTAGCGCTTCATGGTTTTAGCCATTCATTGCTTGGACGCGTAATTGCTGATTACGTATGTACACATCGTATAACGTACTCATAAACCTTATTAATTACGGAGCATTAAGTTCGCTTCGTGAACGTGTTTGTTACCCTCGTTAGCATAATAGTAGTTATACGTTATCATTCCCGAACGCGCTTCATCCATCGAAACTCTAATCCTTCTATATAATATTTTCTACAAAAACAAACCGCTAAGCTTCGCGTATTTTATAATTCAAACTTCGATCGGAGCCCAAAAATGAAAATTTCCGATGGCGTCGCACCACCACGTTGAAGAGAGAAAAGCATTCCAATTTTCTTTGTACGCCTTCAGTCACTGCAAACGGGAAATAATTCCAGTCCTCCTCTTCGAGCGTTGAGACGTTCAAAAGGGGTTCTTGCGAATAAAAAACCCATCTTACGGCGTGGCATAGCAATTTCCTCGTGATTAAGGTGAAGCAGTCGGCTGTCAGAAACTCGGATGTAAAGGCTAAGTAGAATTCTCTTTCTTTTCCCATATTTTCGTCTTTTACGTTCGCTCTCTTTCGTGTTCCTGTGAAAGCCTTTGCTCAACCGAAGTTACTAACCAACTTTCTCTCCCTCGCACTACATCCGCTGCCCACTCGCCTCACAAGGAAAGGCCGCATTTAAGAGCGGGGTAAATACTCGGTTAGGTTAATTGCCGCGAGAACGCGCTTCAAGAGTGCCACCTTCCAAGGATACAGAGACTTCTCCAATGAGAACCCGACACAATGGACGTCTCGCAGTTTTAACAAGTGTTTAATTAGTCGTGGAAGGTTGTAAACAATTCTTTTAAACACTACGTTCTCAGCTGCCTACAAACTTTATGAGGGCATCTTACCAACCAACACTATGAGGTGTATAATATTCTGTTTTCAGGCTTAATGCATCCTTGGTAGACATAGAGAAATCTCTAATAATATTGTCTACTATATCCGGAATTCTTTAGCTGCTTTTCACATCTATATCTTCTCCTCTTCTTCCATAATATTGATTGTAATCTATCAAAAGTTTTTATGACGCGTTCTCGCGTATCTTTCAAAAAATAAAGACATAAGAAGTAAAAGTCTGAGCCATTTCTTCGTGATATTCGTGAGCGTATTCTCTAACGGACAGTTGAATGCAGTGCCTTTGACAGTCTGATTACTCACACCCCGCCTCGGAAAAAAAACTCCTCTTAATGATAGAGACAGGATTATTCTCATTCCACGTTCTCATTCCTATACCTAAAGACTGTCACATTCAATTCATCGATTCCGATTTTTCAGCAGTTTTTTGACATATTTTGGGAGCTGTTCTGGAAATAGATCGGCGCACCGTCATGGGAAATCCATATGGAGTCGTTGCCATGGGTCACGCGGCGACCACATAATGGTAACCGTAGTTTTCTTAGAGAATGAACATATAGGTTGTCAAACCCTATATGTAACAAACACTTATTCATAATTTTTTTACTGGGGAATCTATTAACAACCTTTTTATTTTTCAGACAATGGTTATCTTCATTTGGTTGTCATAGGACATGAGAAGATATACCTTAGAATCTTGACGAGATTTTAAGACTATGCTTCAGTTTTAATAGCGTAAAGTTTCCAGTAATGAGGTCTTTAATTTGTTGTTGTATTCTTCAATAAAGCAGGATGAAGGAAAGCAGTTTAGCACTCAATAGTGAGGTATAGTGTAAAATATTTCCCTTCATACACATAACTTTTGTTTTTTAATTTATAAATATGTTTGATGTTTGTAAAAATACCAAAACTATTCAAATATTTCAGCCAATTTATACATAAACCATCCACGATGTCCTTGCACAAAGTCGTTCTAAAAGGAGGCCTATTTTAAACCGTCTAGCGCAGTTAAAATACACGAGGGCCTCTAGCAAAATGGAAAAGCGACACTCTTCTGCCTTATGACGCGACTGTATGCATGGCCAACCGCAAAGGTAGTGTCCGAACCGGGTCAGGGAAGGGTGAAGTTCCGTCAGCGTGGATAAAGAAATAAATTTTCAAAACGCTCGGTAACTTGGGCTACATAAAATACTTGCTCCATAATTCACCCAGTGCCGCGGGTGGCGCTCGGGGGGGTGGGTCGTCACAGCTGGCTGAGTTAGAATGGATTGCGTGATCCTATCCCATAAACCTGCAGTAATCACTTTCCAAGTGTAATGATCGGATCCAAGTTCCCGATCGCGAACGAAATTGTAGCTTCGGAATTAAATTTTGGTTACGAAAATATCAATCGTTTCCAATGCTGTATGGGGGCTAATGACGGAAAGAAGAAGCGATCTTGGATCACGTAGTATTCATCGGGTTTACGTGTCTTTTTGAGATAGCAGGAGTAAAAATAGTCCATTGTTCATAATTTTAGTCGATTTAAGAGTATATATGATTCGACCGTGAATAATTTGGAATTTTGAAAACTTATACTTCTTTGTGAGAATTGGAGTACAATCTTGTTAGGCTAAGCTCCTTTTCATATTAAGAAATTTCGTATTAAGAAATTAGAAAATGCCACGTACTGTGCATCGTAGTTCTGAATTTTAATGTTGGAATAATTAATTCTTTAAATATTTAATTTCAAGGTCTTGAAGTATATATATACTTATCCCCAAGATGACTATAGAGCGAATGTAATGAATAAAAACTGAATACCTTAATCTTTATACATACTAATGAAAGTACAATATATATTCCATACCCATTCCGATGAATGACAAGCATCCAATGATAATTAGCTGCACTAATTATGCTCGGTTCATTCATCGCCTCTGATTATATAAATTCGGATTATTTCTGACAAAATAATCGATTTTCAATTTCCAATTTATACATTCAACAACCCATTCTGTTGCTCTAATATCGGAAAGAAAGCGTTCAAATTAAATTGCTTTATTTTAATACGCATTCGATACATCGAAACAGTTAATTTTATTAAATAAATAACAAATACATTGGGAAATATATCCACGATTGCCGTGTTTGAATTGGAAGCTCCTCACTTGTTATTTAATCCGTTTATATCTGTGTAAACAACTCTCATTTAATGTAAATTCAACCGATCCCTGTTTAATTTAAAAGAAAACATAGTTCTATAAATATTTGCCGTCAGAATACCGTTCATGCAGAAATCTCTTTGTAAGTAACATGTTCGAATCGTTTAAACTCAAAATATTTACAATTAAATGTCACTGAGTTACTTATAAAGTATTGTGCAATCGGTGTAACAAGAATTACCTTTTTTCATTTTTTGGATAATTTATCTTGTCTACAGACGTAACTAATTGCTCCGAATGAACGATTATTTTGCTCATTTTAGATCCGGATTCGTTTAATGCAATATTTTATACGATAAATTTATACAATACAATTAATTTATACAATATTTTTATTAGATTAGATAAAAATGAATCCGATAATATTAACATAAATGAATTGGATAATCCAAAATTCAGTGATCTTCATCATGAAATAATATTGAAAAATAGCTATCTCTTCATTTCACAGTATTATCTTCGACTCTTAATACAAAATAGCTATTACGCTCAACACAGTATCAAATGTTAATATCGAATGCTATTAATTATTTCCCATAATACGCGATTGCATAAGGATTCAATTTCGTGTACTCATAAACCCATAAATGTAACGTCTTAATCAAGAACTAACGAAAATTCGCTATGCAATAGAATACTCAAATATATATTGATTGCAATACGTTTAATCATACATTGATGTTCAATTAAACTCGGAACAGCGTTTGATCACTTTATTTTCTATCACATTGTCATCGTATTCTACTAATCTATTAATCTCAATTGATACTGATTTTAGACTTATTGTGGGACGGAATTTATTAAACTATAATATAAGACATATTAACAAATAATAAATGAATTTATTGCACAAGAATGATATGCTTTATCAATTCAACTTTCAATTGTTTCTTACACTCATATTTCGTCCCGGAAGAGTCAATGAAACACTGAAGAATATAAGAGCCATGTCTGATATCATGTCACCTTAGGGATGAATCTGAAGTACCGCTTGTCAACAACGACTTCATAAATCTTTGACAGTAAATGAAAATAAATCTTCTCGAACGCATCACTGACTTACGATGTCATTCGTTCCCCTCTTTCATCTTCATCCTTGTATGAAATGAATATTTCAAGAAGACAAGACGAGTGACATTTTATCCGAAGATATTTATATACATACATACATGTATTGAATGTAATACTAGAATACTAAATTGAACATTTTATTATGACTGATTCATTACTGAATTAAAACAATCAACTATACTAGCAAATCAGAATATTGAGCAAGACCACAGTTGCTGCCTCATAACGAGGTTCATTACGTAGCTAACAGAAATCGTATTTCCAAATTTTGATTTCTCAATAATTCTGCAGCAAATTTACAGCAAATTACGTCCTTCCACGCCATGAATATTATAATATGCGGTTAAATTTATTTTTTCATACTCTTAGCAGTTCGAAACCGATATGTAAGTGCTATTAATATATATTTCACGCATCCATTTTTATTAACCTCCTTTTGGTTTAACAAGATTACCAAACAGATTTTACCCCAACGCGAGTTTTATTTTCTGTTTTCCTTGCAAAATTTCCGCTGAGGTACTGCTGATTGTTTTAATTGTCCAGAAATGATTAATTCATGTGCCAATTTAAACTGCATTCCAAATTAATTGCCCATTAATGAGTTTCATATTGGTTCCAGATATTCTTTTCTCCCATCTCGTTAATTTATCATCTGATTAATTCAACTAACTATATGTATCAAATTCGCTTAATGTAGCAGGTAAAATATATTTTCAGAAGATAATGACTGTGTAAATCATAAATATATTGTTTTCGTGCATCATTTTTGATAGTGCTTCAAAAAATTGTAATATATTATTACATTCATTTAATCATAAAAATACTTGTGTCAGCATTTTATTCAAAGATAGAGATATGTATATTCATTTTTTTAATTCCAAAAAGTTCTCATGATTATATGTATTTAGCTTATATCCTTCTTACTAATTTTACTACTCTTACGTTACCTTCAAATATTAGAAAAAAACCACGTATGTTGGATGTATGTCATAGATAAAAAAGTTATGAATTCTCACAAAGTAAGAGTAATAAAAGTAAAAGCTCTGGAGTTTTACGTTATCTTAGTCCGTGATGCTTTCCATTCTTAATAGAATATTGTAGCTTCTAAGTTCATTCTATAAAAATCCATCTTGTAATATTAAAACAAGAGGGAAGAAGGAAAGGTTAGAAAGCTATATAAAAACTCTTCTTCTAAAAACACCAATATATCACGGGATGTTACTTCAAATCGCTCTACGCCATTCCCGTAATATTTTCACTTCCCCGACCGAACGAAGGGTTGAATTTACGAGATTATTTCTCATATTTTCTAGATAATAAAAAGCCCTCGGAGTTTTTAATTTAGGTTCACGTGCATCCACTCCTGTTTTTTATAGCATGAACTCTATTGCCGCAACGAACACATCTCGCCCGAATGCCTTCCTTTCCCTTTCCGCCTCCTTTCGCAATATAAAACTCTCACTGTGAGTCAGTTACCGAGGTCTTTATAATTGAAAAACCTTTTAACCCGTTATTGCAAGAGTCGTGAAAACTTATGTCGAGGAAAGAATGCTTTTTGACGGAGAAAGTTCGGATTGAGATGAAGTTGCAGAGAAGAAGAAAGATCTCGTTCAGCTGCATTCACGAGCGGACGTGATTATAAAAGAGAGAGATGAATGTGG
Organism: Pantala flavescens; assembly: GCA_020796165.1. NCBI lineage: Eukaryota > Metazoa > Arthropoda > Insecta > Odonata > Libellulidae > Pantala > Pantala flavescens. The sequence continues at coordinate 12,035,021 of CM036879.1, read as the reverse complement.
ACACTTTTCTGAACAATTATATTCAGAATCGTTATGAGACGAGAAAGCTTCGATCGAGACAATTATGATGGAAGTTAAAACGCTTTTGGTCGTGCTTCTCGTAGCAAGGTATTCTTAATCCGAAAAAATGTGACTGCAAAAAATGTACATAAAATATAGGAAATATAAGGATATCCTGATGCATACTTAACCGCAAAGAAGAGACGAAGTTAGACTGTTTCTAATGTTTTCTATCAATACTAAAAGTGAAAAATATTTAGAGTGGATGCAAAATTTATGATTATGCATTAGAAAATTTATTAATTATTAGTATTATAAATACCCATCTATTTCATTACTAGATAATTAGAGTAAATGAAATTGTTTATTTAAATTCGTATTTTAAACTAAAATTAGAGGGATGTTAATGTATCTTCGTAAGAATATAATATTACGTATTTTCACTTCTAACTATTCTATACGCTTTTATTTACGATAATTCTCAATTTAACCCAGTTAATACATAAAACTGAATAAAATTAGCTTATCTAATCTTTATCTGACAATCATTTTATAATTTTTACATCAAACGCTATGCTTAATTCGAGTAAGAGTTACAAAAGCCTAAAGTTATACAATAGTGTCTTTAGATGAAAATGTATTCACTTTTGCCATAACAGCTGATAATTATCGAGCCCTCTGTTAAAATACGTGTGCTATGTAATGAATTTCTCAGTGCATGAATGACTACATTGACCATATATTAATAAAATGATATTAGTGACATTTCTGTAATTCACTGTCCTCAGAACAATTAGTCCCTAAAAGCAGTAAAAAGTGATTTCAAATAAAAAATTAGCTCAAGAGAAATTAATATAGTTTTGATGGAGGACAGTTTTCTTTCCTTCGAAAAGCCTGGATCGTTTTAATTTTATTCCCTATCGGATTCAAATGTTTCTAAAATGAACTCAATTAAGTTAATCATGCAATATTATAATTATTTACAACATAAACTTATAATGGATTGAACCCAATTCATATCAAAGGGATTCTAATAAAAGCTATTATAGTTTATTTTTTGGGATGCATGGATGCATCAAGGGCTGATATTTAATCAACTGCATTTCATCCCACCCATCGAAACAGAATAAACCGAATGCTCTTTTTTGAAATTCAATTTTTGCGATGGGATTAATTTTCTAAAAGCCTTCCTGTCAAGAATGCCCATTAAACTGATTGAATCCTAAACATATTTTCGTAAATATAAAAGCCGATCGCATTTGTTACTCTCATTGGGACCACTTCAATTTGTTCGACGCAGAAATGCGTTGGAAACGTAAAAGTTACGACGGCCTCGTAATTTCGCAGCCTCTTTGGTCGAATTCGACGAAAGATCTTTCCTTGGATCGCCGTTCATCTGCGCGAGAATCAAATACGATTCGGATAAAACGAACTTTTTCACGTGTTTTGCAGCAGCTGACGTGATGTGAGGTGACATTTTCCACTCGAAACAAGTGTCGAAACTTTTGTTTCTTTTTTTTTTGACGAACTGGACAAGTGTTTCTAATGAACTGAACCGTTTCGAAATTGATTTGATTGTAACCTAAGGTTCGAATTCGGCTCGCTGTAAAATAACGGTCAGAAAATTCAGTCCAGCGTTTGACTTTTTAAAAGACGAATGAACGACTAGGGATCTGTCGTTCATAGGTGACTGTTTAAATCTCTATTTAAAAAGAGAAGGATGATCTTGTAGTAGTATTTTAAACTCTGTATATATGTTATTTCCAAAGCAATTCTTAGGTTGATCCCGAATGAATATGAAAATTGCAAATTTTTAATGCAAAACTTACGATTTGTACATTAATATTAACTGATGAAACTGCATTTTCTTCAATTTTATTTTAAAACGTGATATATACGTGGTATATATATATATTAAAAGCACAAAATATTTACCTTATAATATACAATATGTGATAAATAAATTTGCACCCCTATATATCTTATATTTAAGGTCATTCATCTGTATAAATATGTTTTTATCTATAATTTAAGCGAATATATAAATTTTATTCTAATTTATCGCTCTTTTAGAAAACATTTCAAAAGTATATATTAAAGATAGACAATTGTAAATCCTCAAGAATTATAGAAAACGATGATAAAAGGTGATGAATGCTTTAAGTGTTCGTGTAAACTATACCGATACATCTTTCAAAATATATCACCTTTCATCAAAGATGAAATGATATTCGGCATTTTTCTGATAATGGATGTCTTAATCAAACCTTATCGTGACCTTTATGAAGCGTGATGTTGAGATTAGTTGCATGTCCCATTAAGATAAATTGATAGGGGCTATATTACAGCTTGGGTTTCCCCTAACAGCGAAATCAATAGATTGGTATCTAAGAGATGTGACTATGATGTTTACTTATCGGACTCATAGGATGAGATATAGTGTAGCCCTGGATACCCAATCAATTACACAGGAATGGGTTTGTTTTCTACTTCATTGAATAAATACGGAGACAGCAATGGGGAATTGTCTCCTGTTTTGATAAATAAGAGAGTAGGAAACACAGAGATTTTCTTAAATTTTAACAAGACCTCAAGAACCCTCCATTAAAACGAAAAAATTTTCCGATTTATTACATACAGAATAGATTTAGCATACAGAAATTTTGATTTTTATTAATGGTTCAATGATGTATTAATATTCTTGATAGTTTCTTTAAATTATCCATTTAAATTAGGGAAGATAATTTTGAAAAATGTTTTAATTTACTGAAAATGAAAGGGAATTATGCTATTCTGTTATCATATTTTGGGAAAAACTCAATAACAATATAAGGTATAATTGTACACAATTATAGGTAGATATTGAATTAGATATATACGTCAGCGATCGTGAGGAATTCTTGGAGCTTAGTTTTTTCGTTATAAATTAAAATGCCTGCGAAATGTTAGATAAAACCATTTTTAGTCTTCGATTGTTCTCCTGGAATAGCACATATATGTGAAAATTTAATTAAGCGAGAAGAGACTTCAAAGAGAATAAATTTATAAAAATGATAAGCGAAAACCATTTTCGGAACTATTTTATAAAATACTCGGTAAAATTTATCCCAACCGATGTAAGAATGCTCCATACTAAAACCTATTGCGATCTCATTCCAAATCATAGGTATGTATATTCAAAATCCTCGATTATTAAGGACGTAATACTCTGATGTTATGTGATTTGACTTCCATTACGAAAGAAGCTGTTTCATTACCATAATTCTTGACGAAACGTGATCTCTATTTTGAAGTATTCGGAGCAAATTCATGGAAGTACTACTAGATTTTAACTTGTGCACTCCCAAGAATTTATAGTTTGTAAATTCCGTCGACTAGCACGCGATATTTCCAGCGATTTAATTGAAATTTTCGACGCCGGAGGCACAGATGGATGTTTCGCTTTATCTTGAATTCTTTCCGGGACAGATATTTTCATTTATGCAGCGCAATAATCCATTCGGGAGAGCCTTCATCGAAAATTATAAAAAAATAATCCCCTTTGTCGAACACAATTAAAAAATAAAACGCGTGAGATGGAGCGCCCCGCCGTTACCACAGTACCCGCGAATAAATCTCTCCTTACTTTCAACTTATGAAGTTTTCACGCGTGTGCCGCGACACGGCGTCATTTTTCCTCTCAACGCGTGCCTCCGAGCGGAGATTTATGTGCCCACTTCGCCTCTCACGCCTCGGATACAATCCATATCTTTTTCGCCCGCTGTTTATTCCGATTGTTTATTTTTTAAATAGTCTACAACGAATCTCTATGGTAATCTCTATGGTACACTCTACGTAGTGTAACTTAAAATACTACCCATCCGGAGTTGATAGTCAAATATTACAATAGAACCAATGTTTTTCTAAAGCTGAGTTGGAAAAAAATATTAAAGTTAAAGTGGATGGAAGTTATGGTACACGTTCATGTTAAATTTCTATCACGATATTTACGATATATATTCTTTAACATGTAGTAAATGAGTGAGGGAAAAAGTTACAAAAATATATTGAACGATGATAACAATATTTCCCAACCAAATTTTATAATTTTTGCGCTGAGTTGTTTACACGAAAGATTAATTTTGGAAATATATTTCAAATCTACAAAAAGGTTGTTATATGGTGAGGAGAATTTACATAAATATTTATTAGTTGACCTACTAGTCAAATGACTTTAATTTAAATGTATTGAGATTAAGTGACATGTTTTTAACATTTTATGCTTCAATATAATCTTTATAGAATATATTTTATGAAATATATATTGAAATTTTGGAATAAGGTTTATTACAATCATAGGAAATATTATAATTGTTTAATAGTTTACTTTATTCTTATATACACACAATTAACAACAACTGAATCTTAGGATAAGTCTAACTATTACAAAATATATCAAAATTTATCACCGTTGAACTAACATTTATATTGTAAATGATTATTTAACTATACATTGTAGTATACAACATAGGTTGTATACATTATAGTATACAATATAGGTAAATTCAGTATTTTAATATTAAAAGATAAGAATAATTAAAATATTTTATATAGAACTGCAATAAAGAATTCAGATAATTTTGTTTCAATGGAATTTTAGCGCCATGTAAAGACTAATAACTTTATTTTCTTGTTAGTTCTTCTTAAATTAATTAAATTAGAGCAAATTTGAACAATCATTTCAACCTGAGGATATTCTTCGAGAATAAATCACTTGGCCTTTTAGTAAACGACGTCATTCAAATTGAACAGAAAGCACTAAGATATATCCCCTTCTGAATGGCAAACTGGCAAAGAAAAATTAGTTAACACTTGGAGATCGATTTTGAACGATTCATCACGAACAACGATGTATTAAACCTTCTTCAACAATCAAAAAAAAAGAGCGCAGGGAATCCAAACTGAGAAGATGGAGAATGTGGATTTTTTTAGAAGATGGATTTTTTAAACGTTTCAGAATTCGAAAGGCTAACATGTGCCACTTTTCCAGTGTTTCGGGACGTGAGGGATGTGCCTTTTGCGTAATTTCTGAGTCATCCAACGCATTAAGCGGTGCGAAAGAGAACTATGGAGGCGGATGATAGATGCACAGACGCGTTGCGATGTTTTCCCGCGGGGCGGCGCTTGTTTCGACGGCGCATTGGCCGGCGTGAAAAAGGGAGAACGCATTCGGAACGGATGGCAAGTCACTCAATTTATGGCCGCAAATGAGAGAGAGGGAGCGCTCGGAAAATATATATATGGCAGATTTCGCGAATTCTCTGATTAATATATTGCATAGACAAGGAGAGCTTTTTTCGAGAAGAGATAACGTCTGTTCCGAAAGAGGAACTAATAGCTTTTCACTGTTCTTATCGTATCGCCTAGGATTGCTCGCATTTGCATTCTTTTATTATACTCCATAAGTAAGGGAACGAGTTTTCTTGCATTGCAATTTTACGATTATTTCCTTCGAAAGGGATGTTGTTACTGTTGAACATTAATTACCGTAGTGTAGGTTTATAAGTTCAGGAGTTACACAGAGCTTTTATTATCGAACTGAATTCATTAGACAAATACTTATGAAAATTCGTTTACATAGAATATGATATAAACGTAATTAGGTATTTGTCACAACAAATTTTGTATAGAAGCAGTTCCCTTGTTGAATATTTTCATTAAAAAAATAAAAGCTCAAAAGGAGATATTTTAGATATATATCTCTATTCTTAAGCAATAAAATGATTTTAGTTTACTAAATAAGCCTACTTTACATTCAAACTGACACTAACGTAGTCTTATCAATAATCCATAAAATGTAAACAGCTTAAACGATTTGCCAAAAGTGAACCTAACGAATTCAAGATTTTTCTCACGAGATCAATGCTGTTAAATATTCATTCCAGTGTCCCTTGAATAAAACTCAAACAAGTGATAGCGAAAAGAACGTTAAAGCCCTTCTAAATGTGGATTTGGTAACTATTATTCTAAAATAAAAAGAACTCGATAAAACAAACAAGGAATCTAATGTCTCTTACAGCATTAATGCTTCAAATGTAAAATTTATAACAAGTTATTATTATGTTCTTAAACATACCCTGTTTAAAGAAATTAGAATTCCATGGTAATTTCTTTGTTGAGTGTGATAAAGATTCATCTCAAATGACTTCCTTGTAAAACGTTGTTTCAAGAAAAGGTGAACAGACTTAATCGGACGTATACCTGGTCGTGGAAAAAGCCTCTCACGAAAATTTAATGCATGGCTCTTTCAACATCCAATATCTCATCATTATACACACGTTCCAGCCTAGACATCGATTACCTAGGAAAAACTGCGAGTCCTTGGAATGACTTCAACCTTTTCCCTATAAAGAATAATGAGAAAAGACTACGAAGGGGCAAAAGCGCTCCGGCGGAATTTTATTTCGAAGGCATAGGCGTGCGAAATATCCTCGCGGCAGTAGTATGTACCTCCGCATAAAAATGGCGCATATTCTGACGGCAGACTCTTCCTTCGCTTCTTTTGTTCGGAAAAAAATGAGCCCTTTTATTTCAAAGTCGTGTCGACGCCGAGCTGCTTTTAACGGAAATAAAATACCTTAACAGGATGTAGCGTTGAATGAAGCCTACGTAACGAATAAGTTTTGGGCATGAAGACACGACCCTGTCGAAGCGAGGAATAAACAAACTCCGCGAGGCGGAACGCTTTATTTTCTTTCTTGACACGTTTGCTTTTTAACATCAGAGGAAAAATGTGTTTGAAACAACGAGAACAGTTTGAAGGTTACGTCAGGTAAAGTGAAGCGGAAATCTCTTTTTAGTACATAATATTCCTTGATTGGTGAAAAGATACGAGAGGAGTAGTTGTAACGTCCCTGCATAGTGAGACAGTACCTTACCTTTTTGATGGGTATATGATGAAAGGATATATAAGGAACACTAAATTTAACAATTTATAAAATTTAAATTTTAAGCATTGAATACAAAATTTTATTTCGTTGAATACATTATTAAGTTAAATCAGTTAAGTCTTCTCAACCAAACGAATTAACAATTCATTACAATCTACTTTGCATCGGTTTCTCTTTGATTATTAAATTTAATTTAATAACATGAAAAATATTTAAATATAATTCAAGCCAGATTATTATTTTTACTCTCCACAATATTGATAAATATATATACTTCTGGTTACATGCAGTACTAGTGAACAATCTCTTTTCCTATCAGTTGTGTATGATATACAAATGCAAAATGACAACTTAAATATCATGAAAAACCTTATCTTTCTTTCTTTTTTAACTTTACGAATTCAATATTTCCTGACGCTATGAATGTTCAAAAAATATTACTATATGAAAATATAGTGCAATATAAAGTATGAAATATATTGAATTTTATATCCACCGTGTCTTTTTCTGTAACATGCACGCTTTATTATTACGAATTTAGAAGATTAAATAGAACTGCACTCTATAGGAAAGGATATAAATATAATCTTGCAGATGATATTTTATGATACCAACAGAAAACAGATCTGAAAAAATGAAAATAACCCAACTATTTACTAGCACATAAATTTCCGTAAACAAATTCTTGACGCGTTGAAATATATTTGCTCGGCTCAAAATCTGAATTAATTTGCTGCACGTTGAAGGCATGAGAAGGATTTATTGGTATGAGGAAGTAAAAAAAATACCGAGAAATTTATGAGTATATTCCGGTGCATATAATGTTGATTTTATTGTATTTTCTCTTTGTATGTCCTTTTCAAGCGAGATTTTGAACTGATCCCTTTGTTTGGAAAGGTTGGATAGAGATAGTTCATTTGCCTCATAAATGTTGAATATTTTACATTTGAAATTGTTACACTGAATTAGCGAAATATATCAAGGAGTAACAATATAACACAAAAAACCATCTATCAATGTGAAAGATGTTGTTTTTGTTGTTTCAAATAAACTGCTGTGATATTGTAGCCAATAATAAGTTAAACGATCTGAGAAATCGCCTTCTCTTAATCTTTAAAAATCTGAGAGGCTGTAATTCTTGATTTCAAGAAGTTTTCCTTTACTCTGTAAGGAACATCGGAAGCAAGAAAAACTTGAAAATGTAAAGGATCCTGTTTGATGCACAGAGTGAAAATGGAAAGGAAGAACGAGCGATTGAGATATGTTTAGAAAAGGCACAAAAGGAAAGATATGGGAATTCAGAAGATAAAATATGATGTGGGATAAATAGGAAGGAAAATATGAGGAAGAGGAGTGCCTCTGTAAATAAGTGAAGCTCGTAACGAAAAAAACGCGAAAGCAGATGGAAAAAACCTGTTTGCGGAAAGAACCAAAATAAATAGAGAGAAAAAACGGCCAGTGAATGGAAAAATGTAATGCAGAAAGTATGAGGCAAAGATTGCGAGAGTGAATGGATGCTAGATTGATTCGCAGCTGGCAATTTAAATTTTCATAACGCAACAATACATGAACGTTAAAACATGAAAGATTTAAATCAATCACAATCACGTTCGGTTCAGTATCAGTAATAATTCATTGTTATTTAATGATGCAGTTCAAACACTTCTAGGCAATTTACAGTTAGTTGTCTTACAGTTTCAGAACACTAAATACATACATACATTAAAGCAACAAATAATAATAACCTTCAGTATTTACACAATTGCATGTAACTTAACACATCTACCGAGACATTCATTCCTTTCCTAACAGAAAATTTTCATAGTAGTACATAATTGATCCCGGTACCTTAGAGTTGGAAAATTATTCACCTTCCAAATATTTATAATAAAATACTTTTATATTATAGAAATAATAAAATCTTACTCGGTATAATTAATTTTAATAATTCATATTGGTCATTTTAATAACATTGCCTAAAATATTAAATCTCAAGTTTATTATGCAATCAGGAGTTGAAATATTGTAACATTACAGTTAAAAGACAATATACACGTAATCCTAAAGGAGTGCGACCCTGTGAAAATTCGCGCGAGGTATATCATCAGTTTTATCCTCAAGATACGGCAACCCGCAGTGAACGCAGTACACAGTTGCTGCATATATTCACGGGGCTATGTGTTTACCTCTTTTGCAGGGGTTCGGGGACAGTGAGTCAATTTAATCATACCTTTTCAAGCAAAAAAAAATAATGGTTGAATTAGTATGAAAAACTTAAGAAAATGATTTAATATGCATTGAAAAAAATTCTTCTGACTCAAATGAGCGGCTTCTATATAGGAGGAACAAAATGATGAATCGTAACTAAATTAATTATACATGCCTCTTCATCTTCAAGATACGTAAGTGGGCCGTAAGTTTCTAATTAAAGTCTTTAAAATAAAGTGAAGATAAAGAAAATAAATCTGATACTCTATAATTAAAACATACGTCCTCTAGAAATTTTGTTTGAACTAGAAGCTCCGCATGAGTACCCCTCTAATAACTTGGTATTCTTGAAACTCCGTTTCCTAAGATAAATCTCCAAAGTTAAGGGGAGCTTAAGTATTCCTGAGATTTAATGAAGGTTCTCTTTGATGTTTCGAATTTATTTTTATGTGAATTATGCTTTTGATTTGTAGCGAAAATGAAAGTACTCCGTCAATGGAGGAATAAAGACTCATTTACAATAAATTTTGTAATCGAAGCTAATCGATTTATGCATCAAACAAACTATAATTCACGTACCTCAACGTAAATGAAGTCCCGAATTATTGCTGGTATCAATAATTGAGAATCCAAAACTGGAATTTATCAAATATTGCAAAGTTCAAAAAAATTTGGAAAGGCCGACTGAAAAATGCTGAGAAGTGGAAGGGTAGACTATGCCATAAAACTCTTCTTATTAAAAAGTGCTCCCTAGTTTTTTTAATTTTGACGGAGCAGCAAAGAGGCTATCAATAAATCAAAGAGAATAGGAGTTAATGAAGGTTCTTGCAACTTTAAAATCTCGTAAAGATTTTTATCTCTATAGGGTAGTCATTGAATTCATATTTCACTCGGGATTAATTAGTGATTTAATATATAAAAGGATAAATGGTCAATCTCAATTAATGATAAATTATATGTAATGGACGATCATCTTCAGTAAATATCTTTCTACCCTTCCACAAGTCGAAAGGAGGTAGAGATAAAACAAAGAGATTAATAAAATATTTTGTAACTAGGGTCATTGCATAATAATTAGTTCAAAAAGATATTTTAAAGAACATGCATTAATAAAATGCTTTCATAATGATATATATAAGTTGTCTTTCAAAACGGTTTCCTCAATAATTTTGTTATTGACTTTTAAATCAAAGGAAGTCGAGAGCCTATTTAGAGAATATATGAAAGGAACAATAAGAAAAATTTTTATGTAAGATTAATTAAAAAGTAGCAAGAGAATGTTCTACTGAATGTAAAGGGAGTTTTTATCATATCCATTTTCCCTTCCTTATATAATAAGGGTAGAATGAAAGAAGGTGGTCTCCTGTCTCAATTTCACCAATACAGTCGCTTTATAAATATTTATTTATTATTGATGAACGACGATTACTTAGAGAACCGTTAAATTTACACTTTGATTTTATCTTTCTTATGCCTACCTCTGGTTAATTAAGTTAAAGACTCATTACTAGAATTAATTTATGAAATTATAAATTCCAATTATCCCTATGGATAGACTGATATCCAATGCTTTCCAAAATTCTTCTCAGCAAAAAGTTCATTTATGGTTGACATAATAATGAACTGAACGTATGAAACCCGTTGTTGTGTATTCTACTTAAGCATTCAACTAACCCTCTTCCAAACAGAGCGTTTTTGTGTGGCTTCATTGTTTCACAAGTTGCCTCGAGGCTTCTTCTCAAAGTTTTACCGTAAAATTTCTCTGCTTTCCTTAAAGAGGTGAGTTAGGGAGCAATTTTACGCATTTTAACGAATAAGCTACCTAAAAACATATCTACAACACTAAATCAACCATAGTAGTCTATATATCAACAATACTCTCCGTAAGGTATGAACGTTGCATATCTATAGCAGCTCCCTTAAATATAATACATTAAGCAAGTCGGTCAAAATCACTTATTTCAAATAAAATTCACCAAGGAATGTATTATCGTCGAAAACATCTTTATATTAAACCAAATTACCTGATTATATCGCAACATTAAACTCCTCAGTCTCTTAAATCAATGAACTCATTTGTTCAAGGTTCATCAATTATTAATCAAATCTGATTTTAGTATCTCGAGTATCAAAACATATGGTTGAAATTACCATTCCGTCTGTGACCTTTAAGAAGAGATAATGGAAAAAATAGCAATATTTTCTGGAAAGGAACTCATTTCATGTAACAATTTTGAAACATCTTAAGATTTTCACATTTGAGGGGGTAATGAAAATTCGATTTCTTATTTTTATCCCATAAACACGTTATCACCTTTTTAATTAAAAATCATGAAAAACTGAAATTTAAAGGTATTATTAATAATGATTCTACAAGGTAAAATTTGAAAGATATCTAAAATTTGATAATTACTTTTGTATTAAAATTTCACGTTAACGTAAAAAGTGGTGATTTAGGATGTAACATTGATGATCATTAGAACATAGGCGATTAATGCGTATGCTATATTTGCTATATACATTAACGGAAAAAACATTCAAGGAAGACGTAGTACACATCATGCGCCCTCCCTGCTATATAGGCCGATCGGATACATCGAATGAAATACGGAAAATAGATTCAAAAACTAATAGATTTGGTCATTATATTATTACATTCCGTGTCACACACCGGAAGGTGACTTTCAGGGTATCCACATAGATCTAGAAAAATATTAGAATATAATAACTGAGTTTTGATAACATACATACAAAATAGCTCCTAAAATTGCCAAGAGACGAACCTTAATCCTCACCCAATATATTATCGAACCAGTATTTGAAATGTAAACCCTTGCACAAAGTATAAAAGTCATCGATTGATGTTAAAAAAGAAACAATAAACTCTCTATTCTTGCAAGGCCAAGCGAGAGTAAGAGGAATATTTGAATGTTTTGTAGTGAATCAAGTGGAATGGGTTAGTTTGGTCAGCCGCCGTTCATAACTCGGCCGTTTCCTTCATCGGGACTGAGCAAACATCTCCCTCTGTTAGGTCAGCGCTTCTCCCGCGTACACGAATTTACCATTGGGCCGAAACATTAGCATTTCAGAAGCACTTGTGTGGATTTCCACATCAGAGGACGGTATCAGTTTGTCACTCGTCTCTGCTAATATTTATGTCAAGAAACGGTGTTTGCAGGCATCACTTCCTTGTCGAGTGAACAAAAATTTGAATCCCCTGAAGTGCGAGCCTTTGACTTAAAAAAATATTACGGCCAGATTTTGATACAGAGAATAAAAAAATAAAGTGCTCAATCTTGTTAGAGCTTTTTTTAATTCCTCAGCTAAAAAAATGAGTTGCTTCATCAATTTCAACAAGAGCGGTTCTTCCTGGAATGAATGAGTTATTTTAAGATTAACGATAGATCGTTAAGGATGAGGGTGAAAGTAAATATTGGGAATATTTTAATTAACTCTCTTTATATGCAAAACTGCTATATTGTGTGTTTTCAGTTTCTAATCTGCTTCAATGCCATTAAGAATGTTAATGAGTTCCACATTACCAATTCGCCTGTGACATGCTTGGTGTTTCGTAAGATGTTTCCACAAGGCAGATTAAACATTTTATATCCGCAAAACTTTGATAGATTGCGATTATTTACGTCATATTACGCTGAAGTAGTAACTAAGATATTCTAACGTTGCACATAAAAATGGTGGAAATAAATTGTAAAGTTCGTTTATCACTCGTGAACACCAAATAGAATTCATTCCAAATGAAGACATATCCGTTTGAAATGCCTGTGTCGTAATTGAAACCATCTCCATGGACGTGTATTATGATCGAGAAATAAAAAACGACCGCATATATCATAGATTAATTTCACCATATTCCGATGAAAATTAAAACGTCGAGGCAAATAAATTTCGAGAGTACACTTATTTATATCGCTCTTGGGGATTTCGTGCACTTTCACCATCCCATCGCTGCACTTCATGAGTATCGTCCGCAAGGAGATGTTAAAGCGTAGATTAAAACGGGCAAAAAACACGAAAGTATAATAACCCCTCCCCCTGGGCTCAAAACAAATTTGAGGGGCAAAAAAATTCCCGGGAGAAAATAAGCCATTTCTCGCGTCAGAAAAAAAGCGCTTCATTAAAAAGACCGGCTGCACGTTTGCATTCGATAAAACCTTGTTTCCCGAACCCAAACTCCGTCGCACATTAAACAAACCCATATATCGCGCGATGATAAACGGATACCTCAAACATCCATTAACCTTGGAGCGGGCGCGGGGGTTCTAAAGGGGGTCGTCTGCCCCTTAACCCCGGCTGCTTTATGGCCCAGCGTTCTAACCCTTTAGCGTAACAATCGGGTGGCGGAGGGGGGGGGGGTTGGAAAGGGGAAATCAGTTGCGTAGGCGGATGAGTGGAAGGAGGGGGAGAAGAAAAGAAATAAAATAAAGGGGCATATGCGAGGAATGCTTTTCACTCTTCGATCGCCTTATTGTGCGGGAATCCTTCTTGAGAGAGAGGGGCGGGAAAAGTTGGGAAAAAAAGGGTGGTTTAAGAGTATGGAAGCATGTGTACCCCGACACGGGTTAGCGGAGAGGTGCCCACCATTGAGGAGGTTGGGGGGAAGAAATATTGGGGTTGGAGAGAGTTGAAAAAAAGGGTGGGAGGAGATACGGTTGGGGGATACAAGAGTGGGTAGGCATCGCTTTAGGGCCCTCCGGAAAGCGGGGGCGAAATGGAAAAGTTGGCCGTTCAGTTCGGAGGTTTTTTCCCCACTTCCCCACCCCGTTCCTTACCAGCGTTACGTCCTTTAGCGCTGGAGTGAGTGATGGGTTTTTCAGAGGAGTTCCGCTCTGGTATTGTGCTCGGGGTGTGATGGGGGGAGAGGGTGAAGAGATCCCCCGGAAGAAAGAGATGCGCCGTGGAAGGAGGAGGAACTCGCACCTTCTCATCTCCGTCTTTCCCACGCTCCGCTTAAACGTCGCACTCCTTCCACTCCCGTAGCCCTGTTGCCACTTTCCCGCGCCTCGACGGAGTTTACCGATGCCTTTCACACAATCTAATCCAAACAACCTGTCACTTCTTTCGGATCCAACCTTTCTCCACCCATCGCGATCTCTTTCGATACTCTCATTCGGCGACTTTCCCTCTTCGTAAATATCTCATTTTCTTTTTTTTCTCTCTCTTCCGGGGAAAATAAGAAGGGATGCGGAACTTAGGAGATGATGGATCGATGGTATTGGGATCCCGGTTCGTTCGTGTGGAGGATTTCCAAGACGTATAATCAGCTTGAAACATTTACGTAATTTCCACCCTTTTCGCTACGAAATGGAAGGGTTTCGATGCTGAATATTAAAGAGCGCTGGATCATCTGCGGAGGAAATGATTCTCGCTGTATTACAATGGCTTGACGTGGGACTCTTGATGGAAACTAAAATGAAATAAATTCCCAAAATTTTTCTAGTCGAAATAGGATACAATATCATTTTAGGATAGTATTATGTATTAACTAGTATTTACTTATACTCAATATTATGATAGGGTATCAATCTGTAGCTACATTACGAGTAGATATCATTAAATATTGATGAATATAACACTGAAATAATATTATTTCTGAATGAGAACTAATGATTACATAACAGACGAATAAGCAATATGCGAAATGAAACATTTCATGGATCACGTTCATTCTAATCAATACATACAACGATACACAATACGATACTAAATAAATGATACACATAGTAGAATACATACTGTTATGTAACTAAAAGATATATGTTTGACATGCAATATTTAAAAATATCTTAAAAAGTATGATAATGATAGAATAAGAAAATAAATAGTGAAGTAGTAAGTTGAAAGTAAGTGTAGGAGTTAAAGATTCGTTTTGTGGTTATTGTTGATGAAAAATAAATATACCTATAAAATCATCATCTCTTTACCATTCAGGAGAAAGAAACGTCATTACGGTGTAAACATTGTGGGATTTATGACGTAACAATACATTTTCCTCCTTGAAGTACAGTACAGTACAGTAAGAGTTGACCACATCAGATTTTTTCTGGACCGTTTCGTAATGAATAAAATTTTAAGTTCTGAATAATAGCTGTTACTGCGTTTCGTCTATTAAACCTTACGTACGTAGTAAAGCTTTAAACGAATGAAAACCAACGGAAAGTTGAACATTTGGCAGACAAATATATAGTGAGCGACAACAAACCATTCGCATCTAATGAAGTGAATCTACGCAAAGCTTTTATTCGAATCCTTCGCATTGTACAATTTAATCAAATTCAAGTCCTAATTTAAAACAAATTTACTCGACGTCCAATGTCGAGTTACCGAAAAAACGCTCGATACACATCGGGAACACGATTGCGTATTTCCAAATCAGAAGAGGCTGTTTGCAGAGTGCAAGCGTAAACTGGGAAAACATGCAGAATGACCGAAATGTTTATTCAATACGACGGATGGGCTCAAGGAGGCAAACAGAGGGTAGAATCACAGCCCTTCTCAAGAAAGGCTGAATACTTCTTGTCCCGGAAGATGCCTTAAAACGCTGGCGATGAACGCCGAAGAGTTGAAGGGTTTCTCCCCTTTTTGGTTTACTAAGACTTTTGCTCGACACGAAGGGTTGGAGAAATTTTCCAGTCGTTACCACTATTCTCTGCGTTTAGCGGTGGTTCCAGATTCTTCACCCCACGAAACCATAAGAAAGTAAATATTTTTAAAGATTAAATTTCAACGACTACTCCTCACTGCTTTACAAATCCGTAACATGGGTTTTCAGCTTTACATTCGGTCGCAATTTTTTAGTACTTTATTATTTAAACATGAAAGATAAAACCGCTCCAAAGTATTCGTTTGCATGAAACCATACGTTTTCCTTCCAACTTAGGAAGGATTTTCTGTCATTTAACAGAAACGAATATGATTTTAAAATGTGTTTATCTAAGACTACAATCGACGCAGTTAAAATTAAGTTTCATGAATTATTTATTGCTCGTAAATGCAATATAAATTACTTAGATAAAAAATGTAAAAATAACTTTAAACGATGATTTTGTTTGTCTTGGATGCAAACAGAAATAAAAAATAGCGTTACGACGCATAAAATTACATATAAATACCCAGAAAGTGGGATATCTGGGTTCGAATCCCACTCAAATCGTTATTTTCCTTTTACTTTTAAACTTTTGAACACTAAAAATAGATTATAAATATTTTATGCATATGAATAATTTTAAATACATTCATACTTTTGAATCCATACAAAAAAGAGCAACATTAATAATTTTTAAATTTATAAATGTTAATTATATAACAGTTTAATTTTATGAATTATTCTCATTTTTTGCTCAGTATTTTTAAAATTTGTTTTATTTATTAAAATTTTATTTTATAAATCATAATACATAGAACATAATATAAGCATAATATTTAATATATAAGCTCGTAAGAAGTAATTCAAAGCCAATAATCTAGTAGAAGTAGTAAGAGGAATAAGAACTCCCCTATTACAATGAACCAATCCAATTTCCCAGAAACGTCTGTTATACGGGAGTTCAGCAAAGAGAGGCGATATATATATTGAAGGGGCCACAAGTATCAAGATCGGGGAAATAAAATGAGAATCGAATAGGAGTGAGAGGCAACTCTTATCGCTACGGCATTTCCTTTCCATTTCCTCGGCTTTGCAATCATGTAAGAGAACGTAAGAGACCGAATGTGAAAACAAGATTGAGCCAAAGTTTCACTTGAATATAGAAGTGCAACATGTCATATCATATTATATTCAGTAAATGAATTCTTTATTTTTCCTCTCTTACACAAGTAATAAAACAGTAAACATATGAACGCAAACGTTACGAATGCTTATTAAAAGAACTCAGGAAAGTATAAATTTCATTTATTACTCATAACAATATTAGGCATAAGTTAATTGTATCGAAATAAATCTGACGCTAAATATGAGCTTTTGGGATCTTATTAAGTATCATCAATCGTTATATATCATAAGACTATCCCATAATTCTAAGACAGCAGCATTATCTACTCTAATTATAGCCTCTTTATGTAATAAATAGGAAATAAATATGAACTTAAAACGCTGAAGTACACAATTCTCATTACCGTTCACTATACCTGTAAATCCTATCTAAGCACCGAGCATTTAACTCTCCTCGAAGAGTATTCCGCCTCCCCACTCAATGACAGCCAACCAATTGTACGTAGAAGGACGCTGAATAAGGAAGAAAATCACACATTCGAACCAGTTTTATTTTCCCGCCGCCGGAGCTTCCGTGTCACCCCCCTTCTCATCATTTACCCCTCTGCACGGAAGACCCAAATTCCCGTACTATCGTCCCTTTCTGCCCATTCCTCCCTTTACTGCACTGCGCCTGTGACGTAACGCGCCGGAATCCTAACTCTTCGTGGAACTAATGCAGCGCCTTCGGTCTTCAACTAATACGGAAACGATTTCTCCACCTGTCACACACGGACTCCCCATTATCCCGGAGCTTAAAATTCTGCCATGGGAAGGGACCAGAAATAAATTTCGCGTGCGGCAATGGATGGAAATAAATCGAAGGTGGATGCAAATGGGTGCAAACGCGTGCCCAAGAGACCAAGGTCAGGATTACGATAAACGTGTCACTTCGTGTAGCGGCTAAAGCGATCGGGGACATTGAAATGCTTCATTAATCAAACGTCACGCATTGTGGTGGTCGAAAAACGTACCGTATCGAGTAAACGTCGGAAGTACGGCCAAAGAATGTTTCGTGCCTCGAAAATGTTACGAATGAAGTATTGTGTACGCTCAAACCATCCAGACCGTTGCTCCGTTGATTGTTTTTCATCATTTTGAGCTTCGTATAACTGCATTTTTATGAATGATGTGAATTTAAACATGGAAGCCATATTTTACTTTCCGTTATATTTGATTTTTTCTCGATGAAACAAGAAGGAAGCTAATTCATGCATTAACATTATTATGATCATATTACAAAATTTTTAGAGAGCCCCAAGAATGAATAACATACTCGTGTTTCTTCAGGAATGAATAATTATATGATGATAGAATAAATTTTGATATAGTAGAGGGTTATATTCGTTTCATGTACGAAAAATTAGCAATAGAATATATTCTTAATAGTCATCGAAATTTGAAAACGTCAAGGCTCTTAATTAGGATTATTATAGAGTTTTAAATAAAGAGTTTTTTATTTGGTAATTGAATTTTATAGGATCTTTTGAAATTTTAAGGACTACCAAGAATGCTATACCAAATCGTGTAGACCTACTAAAACTTAGATTTTTTTTCTTTGATAAGGAAATAAGCAACAGAAAATTATTATAACATATATCTTCCGTTATTGCATTTTGTTTAGAAATTTTTATATATAAAATATGATATTACGATCAATGAATGACGTATGAATATACGATGTATGTATGATGAAATATTATTTATCTCACATTTTCCAGAATGGTACACTAAATCACTCGAGATCCAGAATATTTAATTAAATACCGTAAATGGTACTGAAAGATATTATCGAAAGAGGTAAAAATAACCCTAAGAAAAATCAACGTTACGATGGAAACAGAAAGTTGATTCTTCGCAGATTTGACCGAGGGAATCGGCGAAAAAATTAAACAGGTTGGGATTTTGGGATTATTCTTAATTGAAAGTTTGCGGTGGAGGATCTTATAGAAATGGAAGGGCGGGGGAGAAATGAACGACGTAGGCAAGGATTAAGAGAGAGAGAGGACTGGGGAGGGGGAACAGAGAAAACCATGAAAGAACCCTAGATAAAAAAAGACGTAGAAAATCCTGCATTATTCACCAATCCTAGTGATCAGGATGGATTGGTAAAAATGAACAAAGCTTTTATTTCCTCTCATTTTATAGAACAAAAGGATTAATGCCCGCAGAGGAAAGTCTTTTTAGACCACTCTTCAAGCTGACATCGACATCCTCTGGGAAATGCATGACATTGACAGCGGTCTGCATCCGTCGACTGATCCATTTCCACGTTTACGTATTGATGCAAGCCGAGGTTATAGAATCACGAATCTATCCGACGCTTTACCGTTATGTACGTGCTATTATATCGCCTTCGCCCTGACCTAAACTAATCACATTAATTATATAACCAGACCGGACAAAATATAAGCCTATAGAGTACAGCATAAAATTTTTCACTTGCTCTAATTTAATACACTATGATCCTATACACTAGATCCATCCACATTTAATGATTACGTACAACCTCTTTGGTAATTCTGTAATGTTACTTATTTCGGAATAGTACATTACAATTTATAGCAGGTCGATTTGTCCCATGGATATCGATGGTATACGGGCACAAAACCTATTGTTCACGTGCACAGAACTGCCTGAATAAGAGAGCCCTCAATGGCTTTTTAATGCTTTAATATCAGCTCCCACGGAGAGGATGATCATATCCATAGGCCGTGAATGACAGCAGATGAATGATGGAAGAGTACAAAAAAGGAGTCTAAACGAAAGTTTACCGAGTAACACTATACGTAAATTCCTTTTTTTATATCTTGAAAGGAGCGGAAGTTCTTCTCCATTCTGCTCTTCTTCTAACTTTAGCCTTAAGGAATTACATCCAAGGTGCACTCAAATATACATCGATCAGTTCATTTTAAAACCTTTCGGGATCTTTTTGACATCATTGAAAAGATCACCAGTAAGTTTCTTATGATCTTGAACCTACCCTATTAAATAATTTAACTCAACTTATCCGAGTTAATAAAAGGTTTATCTTTATGTTCATTACGATTTAAGTATTTTAAGCGTATTTTAAATTAAGAAATATTTAGTTAATGTCTTCTAAAAGCGGACGATTTTGCATACATTTACATATATTTCAGTATTTAAAACCGTCAAGCTAAATTAAACCGAGCTAGATGAGTAGGATGATGTTAATGCAAGAGCACTAGGAATTCGTAATTCACCTCGAGCGAAGGCGTGCTAGGTCAACCTCGAGTGGAAGGGCACTTCTAGTGAGGAGACTTGAGAGTAATGTCTTTGGGCAAGGCTTTCTTTAATTTGAATTTTCTTGAATTTCCCTTTAATGTCATTTATAAAACTCTTGTTCCCTTAACAAGTTGGATTTTCAATTTTCTCGTCGCATTATCTTCACCAATTAACTTTATTCGAATGCGGTCCACTGATCAATTATGTTCATCTTTACATTCGGCTTAGCCATGCTTTCTACGGTTCGATCATTCGAATCTTTTTGAAAGGAATAAACTTTTAAGAGTTGATTTTTCTGTGCCCTATTAGGTATGAGGGTTTGCTAAGGACAAAAGAAGATCGGATTATCTCGGATCATCTCGAAATTGGAAATGGGGATTCTTAATTCAGACTATTTCAGAGATTTCTGCTCATTTAAGAGTCAACTTTTCATCCTTTTCTTCTTTAATAGTTATGAATTTTGTAGCACCGCACTCCAAGCGAATTTCGCGAATCTAAATTTCAAAGAGTTTACGAGTATTTCAAAAAATAATAAAATGAAGATAAATCATTGAAAATTATTCCTTGTTATCGATAATATTCGTCTTTAAATGGAAATTCTCTCGTAAAAAGGTCGACTTATGTTAATGATGTATTTTTCTCGGATAATCGACCGTATTTTTGGAATAAATTATGGTTTGAAATTCTGAAAATATTATCTTATGAAACAGTGAGAAGTCTTCACGACCACAATATTCGAATCATAAATATGAATGTTGGATGATTAAAATACCGCTTATTTAATATTAATTCTGCTTTATTTAGGAAAAGAATCTGTTTGGACAGACAACAGTGAGCTAAATCAGCGTTTAGCTCCGAAGAATACTTACTTTATTCATATAATAATGATTCATCAACTGAAACACACTAAAGAATAATAATTTATCTTAAATTAGATTAATATCCAAATATGAATGAAGTTTTTTATAAAATTCCTAAATAAAATACGTCATCTGCAGTATAATATTTGGAGCAAATTGCAATGAATATATTAGATTTTTATAGTTTACTCACTGAAAATTGCTAAGTTTAAATCAAATTATTTTAACCATTTCGTGATTTTGTATCTCTCTTCCTGCAATTTTTTTCGGAAACAAAAATGATATTCATTTTTTCGACTTTTCGAGTGAAATTCATGTAGCTTGTAAGATATTATTTACAAAAAATAAAAATCTACATTAATTGTTTATCTCAAAAATGGCTTTATATAGCTACTTCACAAATATTTTACTTTCGCATAAAATATTGCAAATGTTTCCATCGAATAAAAAGTTAAACAAAAGATGAAACTAAAGAACGTTTCATAATTCTATTAATAATCATTAGATTCTAAGTTTACCGCTATTTTATTTTTAAATGCATCCTTTACCTGGAAATTTTATTTTATTATTATTTATTTATTATTATTTTAAATATGCTATATTGTGATTCTAATTGTATATACATTATGTACATCAGAAGATATGTATTGCACTATATTAAACGGTATGATGAATTTTTATATTAACATATTCCAGCAAATAAGTACCTAACAATTCTTTTCTAAAATATTTAACATCTCAAGTTTACAACAATGATCTTTCATAAATCTGCATCTTTAACAAAGTATTACTTCTTGTTTTTGATACTTTAAATCGAAGTGCATAGGATGAGAAACTGTAACGCTCCGTTTTAGAATTTTAAATAAGAGATCCTAATTGGTCACGATACTAAAATTGAAAAGGGTTGTGAAGTAGAATATTCCTCATTTTCCCAATACATTTTCCATTCCCAACTCGCTGTTGTTCTCACGGTAAAATGAGACTCTTGGAAAGCTTCAAATTTGTCAGCACTCGCCACGGGATCTCTCGGTAGTTAACGAGCATCTATTTCCCTCCGCTGCAGTTTCACCCGCTTTCTCCTAAGAACTCTTGAGCTCTCACTACCGCTTATAACCCTTCCTCGACTTTCCATGCTCCTCCACCACCGGAGAAATAGTTTATACTCTCCCATCGCCACTTTAATCCATCCTTACATCGAAACAGGTCATACACGATAAATTTGAAACCTACATTTATTATTATGAATATTCAGCTGTTCTTATAGAATAACTACAATTTTCCATATATATCTATACCTATCGCGATTTATTAAATATGTGTGTGACTGTATGTATTCCACGATTAAAAATCTAAGGATTTGTAGTTTATTGGGATCCTTTCAAACGTACACGTGATTATATGATACGAAAAAGTAGATGGTGACTTTTTATGTATTTATATTTTATTAACGCCCATGTTATTTTTTAGATGTGTATTATTTAAACATCTGAAATTCGTCGAATTGTTTCAGCTGTTTCGAATTTTTTCATTTCTTCAATTGGAAAGTTATTTACAGTGCACTGATTTCTCTCTAAAATTCAATTAAACATGTATATAAGTACCGATATTTATTAGGTTTTAAAGTATTAGTATTTATTAGTATTAGTATTAGTATACTATATTTGTGCTTTATAAAAGACGAAATTTAGAATGAAAAGTCTCCTCTTGCATTTCATCCTGAATAAAATTTACACCCAAAATGAACCATTTAATTAATAATTATTTTAAAGTCTAAAATAAAAGTCTTTTAATCTTTCGTTTTTCTTGTTTCTCGGAACTGATCTATGAATTTTTCGATAATTTATCTGAATCTAAATTATTCAATACAAAAACACATCTCCATTTCTTTTTGTAATTAATTGTTATCTCACCAAGTTACACCTTAACCTTCTTTAAGAGTTAGCATTCGTTGGCTGATGATTATTCCTTTGCATTACTTCTCATTCGTATAATTTTGAATGTTTATAAAGTTTAATAATTGCAATAAAACAAATGGCGACGTTTACAGTCCAACTATTCGGGTCTGGAAGGATCCTCGGTGACTTTGTTTGGAGTTCAAATCCCCATAGAGATCAGATCCACTGTCTGCTCTTCTCCGGATGTACTTAAGTCTAAAGGGAAGGCCTTTCTCTTAGTTTACAACAGCTGTGAAAGCAGAGTTTTAAGCAAAGCTGTAATCCCAATGCTCATTTGCTTTTTCGCAAAAACCTTGCAAAATCAGAATCCCCTTCCCACTCTTTCTTCCTACTTCTTTATGGAATTTGGAGATGGCAGACATGATGTGATAATCGTCCCTCACCGGCAGTTAACAGTTCTTGATGAAAGAATTCTGCGTGAAAATGTTTTAGACTCTTTAGAAGTTTTTAAGCTGAAGTTGAAAAGGTCGTAAAGAAAGCTTGCGTAAAATCTCTACTATAACATGAGAAATGAGCTACGAAAGAAAATCTCGAGACTAGAGCTAACGAAAATAGAAACATTTTTCAGGATATAATTGAATGATTATTTACTTATGCTTTTAGCTTTTACTTTTAATGAATTAAAAAATTCTATTAATTAATTCTAATAAACTTAGTTATTGTTTTAACTTGAATTATTACTGTACTCTACTTTTCAGAATTATTAACAATTAATACTTATTATATATTGAGAAAACCTAGATGTGTTTCTGTAAACATTATAACAGAAAAAATTAAATACGAAATTTAATGATAAAAGTGATTTATCAACACGTAAAAAGAAACGGAGCTGTCATCTGTTTATCAAATACAAAAATGAACATAATAAATTTGAGTATGTATATTTACGAAATTTTTTATTGGGTATGTCAAATATATACGCAAGGAATGGAAAGATTATGCTTCTTAGTCTCTCATGGTGACCGAATCGCCATAGTTGAAAAGTAGGTGAGAGAGGACGCGTGAATGTGTGGAGTAGCGAATTCCGGGAGATCTGAGACGACCGTTGGAAAGCGCGAACTTTGGATCGAGGAATTTTCTGCGGTGAGAAGCGCAGGGATATTTGATTTCAAGGCATGTAACTTAGTTGGAGGACGCGATGGTGAAGGATCTAGGCGAAGAAACTTAGAGTGCGGTCCATGGAACTTAGGTTTGAGAAAAATGTTTCGGACCCCATAGTGCTACAGTGCTTAACACTGGAAGGATGCACTAACGTATTTGAGACTAATTAAAAATTTCGTATCCATCCCGTAAGGGAAGAAAAGAAACTGATTCTTCACGATATTTAGGATTAATGGGTCAAGTATATAATACATAATATACATTTAGTTTTATTTAACTGTTTTAATCTTTTAAAACTTCTTATTTTAGAGACTAAGGAGGAAGGATAATATGAACGATAATTGAAATATAGTTTGATCACATAATTTTTGATTTTATGTGTTATATGAAATATTATTTGATTATATTCTTGCCTCAATTCCAAAAAAGGTAATTCATTCTGCGCCTATAAGAAATACGAAACCGATGTATTTATTATAAACATATGACCTTTGCGCAAGTTGATAATTGATCAAAAAAATATGAAATTCCTCATTCATTAAAATTCCCAATTAAACGCTCTCATAATGAGCATTTATCTTTCTGAAAGAATAATCAAAATATTCAAAATAATTCCGTAAAAATGATTGGGGAACTTTAAAATTCCGCTTATCCGACTACAGCTGTCATGTCACATTAACTCGTACGTTTTTTCAGAGAAGACTAAATTGCCATACGTCATGAGTTTCCTCGTTTGATACAGCTGTAAATTGGAACAGGATTCCCAGCTTACACCCACGGAAAGATCGTTGATAATTTGTTTTTCTTGATCTAAAGATATGAAACTTTTACCTTTTAAATAGTATGGAAAATAGTCTGTCACTCTAATCAACATTTTTTCCTCAGAGAATGTCTTAAAGAAAGAGATACGTATTTCACCATATATATTTTGGATGGATGATGTAAAAACGTCAATGAATTCTTTTAAATGAAACATAGGATTTTCAATAGCATTAAAATACATCGAACAAGTCTTACAGCAAGGGAATGAAACAAAAATAATCTTTATTTACCGTATGAGGTTATGATAATTCTCATCGACGTTTTCGTATTATTATTTGTTTCTATATTATAATTAACTCAATCGAATTCTCTACGTCATTGTAGATAATAAGTGATCTGGAACTGAACTATGAATAACAATCATTCTTTGCTTAATGATTAGAATAATCTGTGTGTGTATTATATATAAATATGTATATGTAAAATATCTAATGCTCGATTATAAAAACCACGCTATTTCAAAATAACTTCACATAAGTATATTTCATTATCATTCATATCGTTAACCATAAGAGGTTCAAGATAATAGATTTGATAACAATAATTTAAGAGTTTATTTTAACAAGTCTTTATTAAAAAAATAATGAACATATTTTCACTTTTCGGGGATGCACTTCAGAAGTTTAATATCGTCGCAGCTTTATTTACATATCGACAGAAAATCCTGTTCTCCTCATTAAAAATTAATCAGGGGCCACTCTGGTAGAGTACGTTGGAAAAGGGAAATATGCGATGCCCTTTCTCCTTAAGCCTTGTATTTTTCAAAATCAGATAGCTTCGGGCATTCTTGCATGCAACAGTTGAGCCGCGTATGAGGTTGTCTCGAATGTTGAAAGAGATGACATGATGCTGGAGTGCCATCGTATATTTAATCATCTGCTTTACGCTACAGTCTGACAAGGGCGAGAGCCGTATGGAAAAAGGCTTCAACATTGTTCACCTCCCCCCCTATTTCTCTTTGTGAGCTTAATTATAATGGGAATTCCTCTTCTAACCTGAAGGCTTTTATTCATTGTCGAAGCCATCTTCGGATTTGCAAATATTCCTCAATGCTTAAGAAGAGCACTTCGAAAAAGGCAATTTCGAAGAAGGGAAATTTGATTAATGATGTGCCGAACTGAAATAGATTTGGCGTTCAATTCTAAAGTGAATTACTTTCGTGTATTGTTCGAATTTTCTCTTTTGGAAGATTTGATATCGCCTTTGGCAGGATAAAGTGATAAAATCTTATTTGATATCGTCGATGGCCGAGGTGATGAAATCTTTTGAATTTTTTTGCGAGTTTTCTTGTCGATGGTAATTAATGAGACTTATTATGAAGCCACATTTATTAAGCTACGTAAACAGATATTTTAATTTCCGTTTTCCTATAAGAAATTAATACCAGAAGTTTTAAGTAAAAGGAAAATCTGGTTTGTTGTCAACAGCTGAGAAGGAATCTCTATTTTTATAGGTATAGCTTTTATAGGTATTCTGAGAACGGTGTTTGGTATTCAAATCCATCAAAACATTAAATTTCTGCAAATAACATCTCAGTAACACCTAAAGGTTGATTACGAAAATTTTAATTACAAAAATCAATCCTAAGAAAGCTTAATAAGAATATCAACTAAAATTGAATATTATCCTTAACTAATGATCTTGCAAGGTAAGGTTCTGTATGTGAGCTCTGAGGAAAAAAGATTGTAAATTAAATGAAATTTTTGGTATTAAGAATTTTTCCTTATTTTGCAAAGATAACCTAAGTTTTTTTACTTTTGTTACAACCAGGAATTTAAAAATATCCTTATATTATTGAGTGGCTAGAAAACGTTTATTTTAAACACATTTATGGTATTTATTTGGAGTTCAATGTTAAGGAAATGTATATTATAATTCTTGTGTTGAATGATGAATGAAAGGGTTTTGGAAAAAATCTCAAATTCTGGCAGAAATATTTTTTTTCGACTTGAAAAGTTTCATACGAGACATATTAAAATATTATCTAGAAAAATCTTAAAAGTGAAGATTTGTATATGGAATTCCTTGAAAGAAATGGTAAACATTTGAAAGGATGCTGTTGAAAAGAAACGCTCTATTTTAACAGAGAAGAATATCCTAAAAGAATACATATAGCTAAATCTCTGATATTTTTACAGTAAAGTATAGTTTACAAAGAAAAGTTTGTAATTTGAATGAACTGCCATTATTTCTTGCCTATCTGTATTTTATCCTATAATTGGTTTGATTTTTATCATGACTATCATTCCTTCAGTTCTACATGTGCGAAAAATAATTATCAAGTCCATAATAATAGCATGCAGAAATATTGAAGTGGCGAATTTTCTCACTACTCTTGCCATCTACACGGAACCTTTTGAAACACATCAACCTCGGCTCTTTACGTTGTTCAGGAAATCTCCGCATGAGGTCAGCAAAGAGTAGCTTATTTGAGAGGAGCTAGTTCACGATTTTACCACCAGCTCCATGGTGCTTCTGCGCGGAGTTCTTGTTGATTTGGGATGCTGCGAATTCATCCCGTGGCGCTGCTCTCCAACGTATAAAGATTGGCTTGTTCTGTTAGTTCCTTCTCTCTCCGTAAGGTGATAGATTATTAAACTCTTAATTTACTAATTTTATCTTACAATTAATGCAGTAGTATATTAATATTTTCATTAAAAATAGATTCAAACACAATACAATAACAGAATTATATTTCTGGGATCATAAATGATATTCGCAGTTCTTTGTGTAATAAATCAATAATAAAACAAGCTGTCTCTCCTGCATCCCATCCAATTAAGCCCCGTATCTGAGCTGAATCAAATTAAGTTTTTTTTCCAAGGGAGAGCAAACAAAACTTGCATTAACCAGCTTGAATTATCGTGAAATACGTAGCCAATTATAAAAACTCTTCATCTCAGCCGTGTTTATTGTATAAGATAAGAAACAATGCATGTTTATCGACCTTTGAATAAAAATAATGCTTTAAAGAATTCAAAATGAAATATAAAAGACGTTGATACCGAGATAAAAACTCAATTCATAAACTTATGTAACAATTTTTATTATTTTTGGTTAAAATACCCGGTCAAGTCCAGGAACAAAAAAAAATATGATATACTTTTGATTTATCTTTTACAAAGAATATTTTGTGCCAAAACCCTTTCATTATTTTCCTAGATATTTTTCCCGCGAAACAATCCCACTATATTCGTTCGATTTTCGATATTTTGCAAATTCATATCTCGCACTGCAACCCTTCAAAAGTGGAGAACACAATTCAGGTCTTGCAAATCAAACGTGGTCTAATTAATATCTCTCGAAACGAATGGAGAAACGCACCAATAAAAGATGAGCAGAATATGATGACGTTGCGGTATCCAGGGTAACCCCTTCACCGAAATGTGTTCTTTATTTATACTTTTTTAAAGCAACGAAACACCGCAGAGCTATGGATCACGGTGGAGAATCATTACTAGGTCAGGAGATGCCCTTGAGAGAGTGGGGGGGGGGTTAGCCGCGAGAGGGAGGGTCGGAAAAGAATTGCAGGGGAAAGAGGTGTGGGTCACATATGTTTCAGGGGCCACGGGATCCGACTGCCTGCCGAGTTGACGGTGTTAAAGTGAATGGTGCACCGATGGAATCGCTCCATGTGCAATTTACTAGGAATAAAAGGAACGTACACACATCACGATGTCGTTGCTATGCGTATGTGCTGATGTTTCACCTGACATCCTCTACTTCGATTGTATGGCTTTTACAAAGGAATACTAGAGCATCTAGGGTCAAGTGTATTAATAAGATAAAGCACTTAGATTAAAAATAGGAATAAAGACGAGCTATTGATCTGCGTCAAAGGCTACTAATAAGAGCCGTCATAAAAGGTTCTATTCCATATGGAACTACTTAGCGGTATTTTGTAAACGGGTTTTACTTTTAACTAAATACATTTAAATCATAATATCGCGGATATTAGTGAATCTGTATTGTTATTTTACCAAGTTCAAGCCTATTATTTGGTTAATTGTTAGCAAATGAAAGTATTTTAATGGGATCAAAGAGCATTAATATCGCTGTTTTCAAGATTTTATCGCCAAAAAAACCAAGCTCATCATAAAAAAATGTTTCTAAATAATTAATAACATTATAGATGTACATGATATGTTGATTATGAATTAATAGAAATTTTAATACCGAGAAACAATGTCGAAACTAAAAGACTCGCTCGTAATATATTTTGACACGCTAAGGTCAATGAAAAATACTAATTTTCTAAATATATATAGTAACTAATTTTGTTAAATTTACATACCTTTCTACTGATTATATATATATATATATATATATATATATATATCTACCAAGCACTTGAGGGAGAATAATAATAGTATTTATGCATATTCGTAATAAAAAATCTTTTAGTTATCAATTTATTAATTTTACGTGTATTAATAAATTTTACGATTTTACGTATTTTGCTATCAAACAGCATATACCGAAAACCTACTACAAGCGATATTCATATTCGTTTGTAACTTCCGTGTTTGCTTGATCCAAGAAAATATTCGAATTGCATTGAAACAAGCATCCTTTCATTACGTACAGAAAATACAAGTTCTTTCCGATCCTGCGCTATTCATTGAATTTCCAATACTCGAGGGCCAAATAAATATAATTCTGTGGGAATACTCTGTGGATTGCATTTGGGTCCTTTTACTTTAAGGGCCTCTCAACATTGTAAATTCTAGGTATCTAAATATTCAATGGAGCTTGTATCATTTAAAAATATAAAGATACAGAAGTTCATCAAGATGTATCCATTGCATTCACATTAATATTTACTGAGCTGTTGATCATATTCAAGTGGCAGAAAATTTCTAGTATGTATATGGATATGTGTAAAAATCAAGTCATCTCTATGAAACGATCAGCTATTTTTTTAAAGTCCTTTTCTCGTGGAAAAATATCGTACGCAAATTAAAGTTGATATCTTAGGATCAAACTTCGGGGTCAATGAAAATTAGTGTCAAAAGAATAGATAACTAAATAATTTATTTGATATGATTTTAATACGTGAAATTATGGTACATATATATTAATCAGAACGTTTAAAGATAATAGTATTAGAGAAAGGGAACAACGAATTTTAAACGTTGACTTATAAATATTAAAATTAAAATACATAAAATAAAAAGTTTAACCTATTCATCCCAATGATAAACTAGGAGAGCCTTCTTTATGAAGAAATGTGGAAACTTAATGTTGATCGTGTTTAGATATTACCATAAAAAATACGAATGAACCAAAACAAAATCGTAATTGACTTTAAAATTAAATGAAAAAAATAAATTTTAACACTCATTCTTCGTAATCTAATTCAAAGCTTCAAATTCAAAATATAATCCGGAAACTAGTTTAAAGTTTAATAACCATTATTGGTAATTATTTTGGAGACATTAAACATAAGGAACAGCAAGATTGATGATCAATTACCTTTAAACCCATAGTACTCAATTTAATTACTCATCCATATTTAAGATCTCCAATTGAAATGACAAATTTATATTGGAACATCAAATACATTAAAGACGTAACTCATTCACACCATACTCTCATTTTGGGTGAGCTTATTCTCATTCCAGCTTTTGCTCCGTAAACATTCCATTTATTCAGAAAAATAAGGAGGTAGTGAGAGATTGCCACCTCCTTTGTGTCACCCAACACTTTATACTCCTCCTCTTTTCGGGGCCATGGCACTCCTACGCCGATAAATCGATAGACTCCGCGGAAGAAGGAATTCCTCTGGAATCTCCTGCACCACGCCACGCCCATTTCTCCGATGAAAATGACGAAAAAAACGCAGAGGGGGGGAGGCAAAGGAAGTACAGTACTATACGAAGAATGACAGCTCTCTTTCCTTCCTCTTATTGCAAGCAACTCTCATTACCCACCCATTTTATATTTTCGCCTTTCAAGCTCTTCAGGGTATCCTATTACTGTGAAAAGAATTGGATGACAATTGCCATTCTCAAATGGAAATATGCTAACGAGGTGATTCTTCAGAAAGATTACAGCTTTCGAATTCTTTAGATTCATATTAGAATAAGAGAAGCTAAAATTAGTTTAAGAATAGATTGCAGATCAATCAGATATCAAAATATAAATTAAGGTAAAATGAATATCATCTTTACTCTTTCAATTGGGCATCTTTCTTCACATACATACATGGTGTTTGAATAGCCTTATGTTCTCTCTTATTACCTACTTTTTTTTTGTCTCTCACGAACAAGATTCTAAGAGCTATTCCAAAGTTTTTCTAAGAGCTTATTTTTGTCCGTAATATCGTATTACTAAGATCTTTTAGCTCGGAACAAACAACTTGCTTTGAAGCAATTTGATAATTATGTGAAGTACAGGAACGATATGAAATACAAATTTTCCGTTTTTCTCGTTCAAAGTTTGCATCGATGTTATCAACATTAAAACAGTGTTTTTCTATTTTAATAAATCGTGAAGATAAAAAGAAAAAATGTTAATATCAAAGCAGAAAAATCCAAAAAGTAAATATCCTTCAATATTCGATAGATGAAAGGGTATCTTTGTGTGCCAAAATTATAGAGAAAAAAAAAAAGCATTTAAATTATGGATTTTTTGCGTGTTTGTTTGACCTAAATATTTACGACTTTTTTCGCCTTTTAGAGTACATTTCAATTAAGCACGGCAACAGTTCCATAGGGTCCCATTAACAACCCGATCAAAATGCAAAAACGTGTCAATCCAGCTTTATGACTCGGCGGAACAGCCTCTCCTGGTTGGAAGTCGCGATGACACAAACTTATGTTCTCATTCATCATTAATTCTTCGAGTGTTTCGAGCGTTAACAGAAACAGTGGAATAGGGATGGATCATTAATTTCATGGCTTAATGGGAACACCCGCCAATAGCAAGAGTGACAACAAAACTTTCGGAAACGGTTCGAAGTGTAATCCAAAAGTGTTTCGGGAGAAATTCGGTGGAACGTTACGAAATGTGACTCAAAAAGAATTTTTGGGGAAAGAGATGGACGAGAGTTTGGGCGGTGTCTCCAAAAACTTCCCTCTTCAAAGCTAAACAATCTTACTTTTTTCTTCTTTTGCACACTTCTCACTGTTCTTCCCTTTTAATCTTTTTCCTTTTCGTCCAAGAGGAGCTTCGTTCCTTGGTCCCTTTTGCATTTTTTTGTGCCTCTTCGAATAATTAAAAGCGATCAAGGTCCCTTCTGATACAAAACGGTCGCATTCCGAACTTTTCATTTTCTTCCTCGACACTGAAGTGGTTTCGATCACGGATTTTAACATTTTGCTTGAAAAAAGCCGATGGCAATAAAATGGCCTTTCCTTCGAAGGGGTCTGTAGGGGGTCTTTAGTTACATAAAATAAAGCGAAGATCGAGAGACTAATTCGAAATGCATTGTATAAAAGAGGGTTCCATTATTGACCGGAACATAAGACTATAAGAATATTAAGACCAGAATTTAAGACGTATCTTTCGATTTCTATGCCTCAAAATCGTACAATCTCACAACACAACTGTTTCACCCATTATGGGTACAGAATATTATGCTCAGTATAAAGATTGAATATTGATATCTTTCAAGAGGATATTACAAATGTAAGCTTTTGATTATTATATTCTTTTACCCCTCTTATGCCGTTACATTTTCCTTGAACAACCTTAATTGTTATTTTTAGAAATGATTTATCATCTTAGAGAAGTGAATTTTCAAAAACCCATGATGTGTCCGTATTAAGATATACAAAGAAATACGAGAAATTAACTAGGAACAATAGTCAACAATATTTTTTGTACGGATAAATAAATTGAGCTTTGAAATTACTAAAATTATCTATATTTATCATCAATATTCACAATCAGAGAATATTTTCTACCGGGTCAAGTGAAAAATATGCTACAAAATTACATACACATTTTAAGCTTTATTTCATCACAAGGTTTTACATTTACTTGCGCAGATTTACGTAGTGCTACTTTAATATTTCTTGGTTTCTATTTATATTTCTAAATATTCCTTTATTTGCATCTGAAATAAATTTCAATTTCGGGAGGATAAAAATAACACGAAGATTAAGGTCTATTTCGACTTAATATCTGCGTGTCGTAATAGGTTTTTTATTGGTACCTTTGTCTTCTGGGAATGGAGATTCGTATTTTTAGACGGATTTAACTGATGTCAAGGAACCACCTTTGTAAAAAAATAACGTAATCATTTTTGTTATTAAAATCACATACTCTGGATCCATATAACATTAAAAAACGATGTATACATTTGAGAGTTCTTTTAGTTTTTTAAGTATGATTGGATATGAATGAATTAATATTAAATGGAAAATGAAATATCTATGGAAGAGACGCAGTTATTAGATTCTAGTCATCAATGATAAAAAATAGTATTTGAGAATTAGATATAATTTTTTAATACCTCAATTGTATATTTTGTCATCGTTGAAAATAGAAACGTTTCTTCATTATCGTTCGAAGAAAATAATTGATAATGCACATCCTAAATTTGATGGATCACTTCTATATATTCGTGAATTAATGAAGTATAAAATGATATGCGTTTAGAAAAACCGATTATTTCTATCAATATTGAACTAGAATAAAAGTGAATAAATAGATACGATTGAGGTGAGAAAACCATTATCTCTTGTAAAAGCAGCCGAAAACTATTTTCTATTTCCCTTATTATTTCCTACTTCATCTGTGTTAGCAAACGTTTATATAGGTGAGCAAATTTTCTTTGTCTCCATCGGGAAATGTAAGGAATCTAGAGTGATTGAAATAAAGGTACATAATTAAAGGAAAATTTTCTATAAAAAAACAATGCCTTGTTCAGGGATGAAAATATAAAAACAATGTTATCACCCTGGAAAGAGAGAAAACTCTTTAGTTCTTTATATTAGTTAAAAGCAAAAGAAACTATGCCTTAGTTTTAAGGATTTATAACGAGGTTTAGGAAAAAAGACTATTAGGAGATAAATATTAATGTACCCAAACTTTTGAATGTATTTGAAAGCTATTATTTCTTGCAATTTAATTCTTATTTCCTATAATGAATGGAAATTTACGTTACCATCTCTACCATAGGAAGAACCATTATTTAAATATCATGCAAAATCATTTATTGACGTTTTTGAGTAGAAAAATTATGGTAGATTAGTTATTTTAATTTCCATAATACTAAAATCAATATGACAATGATTGAATAAATATATTTTCATATGATTTAACGTAATATATTTTATTTTTGAGATCAATCACAGTAAAATGAACTTATGTAACCTCTCGAATGTAACACAGTATTATGGTTCTTGTTGTTCATAGTTTTATATAAGAGATAAGGATTGTGCTTATTTAAAATTTATTGATATAAATGCAAAATTTCATAACCTGTTTAATGTAAATAATTCCCTATCATTATTTCTACCTCTTCAAGCAAATCAAAACTTAAGCAAATTATTTCTCAGATTGATAATACTTAGAAAAATTCCACTTTAAATTTTACAGAAAAAGATAACATTATTTTCATAGATGTCGAAGCAAATTGATTCGGAAAAAAATCTTAAATAGAAAACATTTCTGGAAGTATTGCTTCAGTCGACTTTTAGTATATTAACTCTCGAATCGTGGAAGCCAATCGATGCTCGAGAATAAAAAATTTCATCTCCCACTGCGATAATACATCGTTTCCCAAATACACTTTTTCCTTGGTAATCTGGCTATCTCAAGGGGATGCTAGGAGATGAAAAACCGTCAACGCTGCGAGATTCCTAGCTGCCAAGTATGGATCCGAAAGACTGAATTCGCATGTACGCAACCAGAACTTATTTATTTCTCGATGGGAAACATCCATCACCCACTCCTCACTCCGAGATATCCCACGGGTGTATCCTTTTCCTTGCTAATTCGGAGGGATAAATACGTTTTGGATTTGATTTAAAGTAATAAAAGAAAAGAGGACTTGGTTGATTCCATAGCGGGGAGGAATTCCTTGCGGGCTGCGTTCAGCGCCTCCTGGTATCGATCTAACGAGATGCAATACTGCGCCCTGATCTTTCTCATCCTCTAGATCCCCCCTTTACCCTCCCAAACGGTTTCCTAACCCCAAGAAGTTTCAAATCTCGCCACCCAGTAGCGCGCAAGTCTCCTTTCTCGCCATCCCAGGACCTCCTGCTTCCAAAAATGCCGCAGAGTAGCGCTGCGATTCACTCCGCACACGTAAACGTATATACGCGAATTACTGCATTTGTGTTTCGCGAGTTTCCAAAGCGCGGAGAGTTAACTTCGGGGGCCCATAAATGTGTGCCGGATGTGGTAATTACGAACAGAGAACGAATGCACGATGAGCCCAAGAAGGTTGAGTCTTTTGAGTTGAAAGAAAAAACGATTGTGCGACTTATACCTCCAGAATATGGGTCAGAGTTTTCTTTTTGCTCGCTTAAGTATGTCTTGTGCTCGGAGCTCACAAATTGGAAACAGCCTCATGCCCCAGAGAATGTGGAATTCCGCGGATTGCTGAATTGTACCCAAAGACTTAACCCAGTTACATGCCTTTTTAAGGGGAAAAAATTCTCCGTTTCCTTTCAAACGCTGGTATTAGTGGCTTCGTTTGCTTATGATATTACTGGGACATATAAATTCACGCCTTCTGGGGCTGAATTTCGTGCCGCTCGATTCACAGGAAACGTGAAAGAGGTAATCGGGAAATTTTTACTTCTTTGGGACTCTAGATGTTAACGAACAAAAATTGAGATTGAATATAAGGATAAAATTGTGGGGGATTTGCTTAATCATAAACCTTTTTATTTTTGTGGGAAAATCCTGTTTTTTGTGTTCCCTCAAATCCATCTTGAATTAGCACATTTAATGTTACAGTCTTATTTAATGCGACACGATTCTTAAAAGGTTCCCTCAACAAAAAGAAATATTACTATCTGAGAATGATGGAAAGAAACACTCTATTCAACTAATATTGAAAATTAAAATTTTATCTAGAACATTAGAATCTATGAATATTATTCAACTGTTTATGAAAGTATTCTACGTACTATTGGCGTTGTGAATGTTTTATAGGTATCCTATAGAATAGTTCATTTTCTATTTATCAAACTTTAATCGTTTCATATTTTAGTACTGATGGCTATTTAGACCTTCTCTTACACTGCATAGTCCTGCTATTTTTATTTTTGCATTCCAATGTCCCATTACAAAGTCATCAATTTTTTTTTAAAACACTGAAATGACCCAAGCATAAATATATCTATGATATGCGACATGAACATTGCCATTTGCGATTCAGTGCTTTATGAATAAAGAATAGGATATTAACTTACGATATAAATATTAAATACGCACGTTGCAGTACTAATGCTACCCAAAGAGTAATATACGGGGCGATATGATATATACGCCGTCACTATTTGCATTTAAATGTGTACACGATGATGAATATGCCTTCAATTTGAATTACAAAGGATACTTTGGAATTCAAATGTTCGGCGTGACAAAGCCTTACACCGTGGAAATACTTCCATAATGAAGACATGCAAAATTCATCAAGTAGTTGACGTAGATGTTTTGTAACACTGTAAATACCGAAAGAGCATGAATTAGATAATATACTGCGAGTTTAAATTATTCAAATACTAGTAATGTGAACTTTAGAATGAAAAAAGATAAATTCAATGCATTTCGTTATATATACACATTGGCTCTTGCTTGGAGTCAATTATTAAGACCTTTTAT
Source organism: Pantala flavescens (assembly GCA_020796165.1). Classification (NCBI taxonomy): domain Eukaryota; kingdom Metazoa; phylum Arthropoda; class Insecta; order Odonata; family Libellulidae; genus Pantala; species Pantala flavescens. The sequence goes on along the minus strand of CM036879.1, from coordinate 11,998,345 downwards.
AATAACGATCAAAATTGAGCAGTTGAAGAATGTTTTCTATTAAAATGAGCACATAATTTTAAATAGAAAGCATTCATGTTTGAGTTTTGACAGAATATAAAATACAAAGGAAGGGGTATTTTTTTAAGATTTTTCTAAATTTCTTTGTATAAGATTATTTATTTTATGATATTTGTAACAAATCGATATAATATGTAATTGTATAAATTATCTAAGAATACGTCCAATATATTAATCTCCTAAATGAATTTGATCAAATACTTCAAAAATGCACCCTAAGTTCATCATGTAATAATTATGTAAAACTTTGATCGTAAACCAAAGGTACCTATGCAGAGAATAATTGCAGCATTTATAATACACGTTCTCTGACCTTTCTTTCGTAAGATGCAAATTTTATTTTAGCTCCAACTGAAAACTTATTTCGTTTTAGAAATACACAAGTGATAAGTTGTTTGTTACAAATGAATTGAATCGAATAAGATGAAATATTATTTTCCTAAATTACAAGTTTTAATCAAGGAAGGACAAAGACGCATAAAATGAGCAAAATTCATTAAAACAGTCAATATTGAACCGTAATGAATAATCGATTTTGAAAATAATGAAATAATATGGACATTACTTAACGTTCTTAAAATAGGATTCAGGAATTAAATGGAAAAAGAAATTCTCAGACTTAAATCGTTGAAAAATGTAAGTTTCTTAAGGAAATAAATTTTATTTCTTGCAATTTATCGTTTAACTCTATGATTTGCAAGTTAAAAAATAAATTCCGAAGAAACTTCTACAAAAGTGTCAACTTTTCCAATCTGAAAGGGTGACAGTCACCAAAGTCACTCCCACGTTTTGGAAGTGAATAAAGTAAATATCAATCGATTGGGTGCATCGATCCACAAAAACCCATCAACCGTTCCACTTTCTCCTCTTTAAATATACTTTTTAAATTATCTGGACATCGAATCAAAATTATATTTACGGATATTCTGAACCTTATCTGTAACTGGATGATTTCTATAATCGTAAACTATGTCTGAAATGATCTACCGATTTGTTTTGGAGAGAGAAAATTTAAATTCCCCTTACTTTAGATGAAATTGAGACTAGAGAGTCTCCTCCTTTATCAACTCCTAGTTTAATAAAGAATTGGAGAAAGGATATTAAAAATAAAATAGAGAATAGAAGTAAGAAACAAATATAGGGATTGAATAATACAAGTTATTTGCTTAATAAAATCTACGGAAACATCAAAAATAAGCGAGAGATTGTAAAAAAAACTTGTGAGACCTATAAATTCAAGATTAATTTTTATTCAAATAAAACAATAATTTTGCGTCTGAAGAAAATACTCATTTTGAATTATTTTTATCCAATATTCTAAAAATGTTATAAGTATGAATTCTCTAAGTTAATAAACAAATGACAATTTACCAGACTGTACGAGTATCTAGAGGTGTCTGGTTCATATTATTTTGACTAAAGCTCAAATATAGTTTACGAAAGTAGACTCATTGTATTTTTATTCTTGCAACGAACGAAAAAGCAATTATTTTAGGACTACTCAAAATTACGAACTAGCTTTGCATCAAAATTGATTTAATATCTTGAGATGAGATTCTTCCGAGCTATTGCATATTTTCAATTAAAAATAAGATACTCTTATACAAACTTCTCATCTCTTACGTTATTTTAGGTTTAATTAAGGTCATAATAATTCTAGTTCTGAATCGACACCTAATATTTTGGTTTCACTTCTAATAAATTACTATTACATCTGATATCTTGAAAAGGTTGATCAGAATAAATAAAAATGCACATTTGATTCTGCATTATTAGATATATTACCAAACAGAGAGGAAAATGTGATTCGTAGAGAAATGGAAGGGGATTAAAATTTTTATGTATAATATTCCTCTTTCTCCAACATATTTTCTCAAATAATTTTCTTTGAAATTCGTAAATACCTTTTCAGTGACTTGAACTATAGGCTATAACTTCCTATTCTTTTTACTTTGGCTAATTTTAAAATAGACCACGAACATTAAATAGAAATGCAGAATGAAGTTTACTAGATTTGAAGCTATTCATTTATAAAATATTACACAGTTCAATAAATTCATTGTAAAATATGCAATATAAGGAAACAATGGTTCATTTTTGCTGTTAGTCAATTTCAATTAGTCAGCTCAGCCACCTTACGCAAATTTTCTCCAGAATTGGCATAAAAAATAATTACATAGAGGAACCCACTCAGACCAGTTATCAATTAAAGCTGATCTCAATTGATTTTTTGTTACAAATAAGTTGCCGTTCATTATGATACGATTTTGCACTTCAAATGCCTAAGTCTTCTTCTAAGATTGTCGTTCGAAACGATTATTGCTTTAAGATGATTGAAAAGAAATAAGTAAACGAAATTTCGTCTGCTTTAAATTAAAATTGTTAACAACTTCGTTTTCTTTCATCCTATTGAACGAAAAAGAGTTATTTTGTCATAAAAATGATAGTTTATGCTGCTTTTAGCTAGATGAGCAAGTGGATTTGGGTTAGCATCTCGTAATTTCGCATTATGAGGATATAAAAGCAATGGCTTTATCGTCTATCATTTTAACTCGATTTTATGACGAGGTCTGTGAGGTTTGTAAGATAGAGACCAGTCCATTAAAATGTCATGGGCTTATACCTTCTTATTGGCTCATATGCCTTGTTCCCACCTAATCATTAAAAGCTTCCTTATCTATTATTAGATTGACCTCATTATCATTAAGCAGATTACCTTCCCGTTTTTTAAGATTCAATTCATTTAACTATCAAGAATAAAATGAACAGAGTATATATTATAAGACATTTATTATGCTTTATAAAAAAGAATTTTGAAGATAAATCCTTAGTTCGAATCTAAGAAATATAACCATGTGTTCCATATTTCACGAAACCGCAATTTTTGAGTAAGATGAAAAATCATAACTTACCGATTATATTATTAAGGTGGTTGAGCGTATACCACATTGGTTATATATCACAATACAGCCCAAGTATTGTCATTGGTTTGTTATGAAATTAAAGACCGTTATTTCTGAACAGTTGTGGATACTGAAGATCACAGTATTAGTTTGTTTAGTGATAGTGATTAAATGAAGTTTCATAGTTGTATTTTCTGGCTAATTAGTAATTAAATGGACGATTGATTCATATAAAAACTTTATTTTTTGAGAAGACAGCTCACAAATAGAACATGGAATTGTAATATTAGGCAATGAAAAAGCAATCAATTGGGATATAATATTCACGAATGAAGCTTGAATGAATTTATATATTTATTATAACGAATATATTGTATGAAATATTTAAATGAATTTATAGTCATACAAATAATCGCTAAAAGATGTTTTTTCTTAAATAAAGCCTCGATAAAGTTTCTAACCAATAGAATTCATAAAAACATTTCAGGATATTGATAAAACTTGAAAAGATGAACATTAATCAAAGTGTGTCTTTTCTTTACAGCTGAACAAGCTTAAACTTTCACCAGGAAAAGTTTCATAAATACGGAAAAATTCATAATTTCGTTCTCAAATATTCCCGATAACTTCGTTTTCTTAAACTCATGAAAAACTCAAGCATAAATTCCCATAAAAACTGTATAATAGTTCTTTTAATGGTAAAAACTCATGCATTTTCGTTTAAGTATGACGCCATAAACTGTATTTCTCAAGAAAGTTCATTAAAAAATACATCTCTCAATTTATAAAGTTGAATTTTCGTTACTTAAATGAGAGTACTTAATCCAAAATGTAAAGTTTCAAATCATACAAACTTCTATCAGAATATATAACTTTTCTGATATAATTCGGTGCGTTACGTCTTGCAAACTAAAAATAAAGGTCATAATACTCCAATCGTGTAAGTCAGGCAAATTCACGTGAATATCAAGTAAAGAATATTTGCACAAGATTTTCAGCTTGGATCATAGCATTAAACTTAGTAATAACGGAGGAGTGAAAGGTGAGGAATGGATCCACTACATCAAAATGGAGTTTGGGAGGACACGGTATTCAGAATACTGATGTCACAATATTAAATGCAATATGCTATGAGGAGAAAGTATTGAGTATTTCGTCAATTAATACACTAATTTAGACTATAAAGAGGCAGATGAAACAATAAGGCTTATTTTTTCAACGTTTATTAACGTTTACAAGCATTTTTATCTACCTTTACCATTGATATTTTATATCTACCTTTACCATTGATATTAATTTAAACATATTTGTTACAGTTATTTGTTTTGACCCATGTTTAATAGGTTACTAGATCCTGAAATTATTGTTTTTCGAATAATGTGTGTTTGACTTTAAATGATTCAGTAACCTCTTCAAAAATTTTCATTCGGTTACTTCTACATCACCTCTTAACACATTCCCTGTCTCATATCTATTGATACCAGCCGATATTGATATTTTTGAGGAAATTTTACATTCGTGAATAAAAAAAACGAACCTGAATGGCTAATTTAAGACAAAAACAGATCCTCTAGATCAATTAATTCCGTAAAATGGTCTACAGTCTACCAAATTAATCTATTTAATCTAATAATCTTTAAAGTTTTGTTATTTAATGGATAAATAGATCTATTCAACAAGTATCACGAAAGATTTCTGCAGTACTTTATGACCTGATCGGAAATTCCGTCTATTAAATCTAATCCCAAGTGAAGGATACGTTTTCAATGGTTTTTCTCGCATGTCCTACAATGTTTCATAAAATATATCAAAGATATAGTTCAAGATAGAACTGAAGGAGCTGAATAAAAATTAGGTATAACAAGATAAATATATATATTTTCTTAATTGCGTTTCAAAAACAGTGATCTTTTAATAATCCATAAATTATTTTCTGGCAAAGAAGTGTTTCAGACTAAAAATTTTAATGCTATATGAAAGAACTAACATGCGGTCTAAAATAATATCTATTATGATTTTTAAATGCCCAAACTGGATATTAAGTGGCAGCCTACAATATATAATTATGAATATTCGTATTTATTAGGAAAAGTGAAATAATCACAAAAATAATTCATTAATCGTCCCATAATATAACATATTATTAACCTTACAATAATATATCTTACCATTGCATTTTATGAAAATACGTTTCGTACCGATGATTTTATCCTAACGTTATTTCTAACTGGCTTAATTTCATTCTCTTACTCGAATTTTCAGGTGCTCCTTCCTTGGTCAGTCTCTAAATTTTTCTGGGCAAAAATCAACCCTTATATACTTTACTGAAGAGAAAATATAATACGAATAACCCCTCATATTGTAATACAACACTCACTCCCCCTCTGAAGTTGTTAATTACTAATCATGAAGCCGTTTTAAAGTTCTAATTAAAAGAGGGGGCCTCAACCCGCCTCATAAATTAGCACACATTAAACCGCCGAGTTAATAATGCAGTTCCTTATTCTATCGATCCCATTAAGAACGCATCGAGCCACTGGTTTCTAGGAAACGAACCGAAAAATAAAAAAAAAAACAATCACGTCGCGCTTACGTAGCGACCTATCCGTGACAGTGCGATTCTCTCGTAAATGAAACATCATCGGGCGGAATCTCCAGCGCCAAAACAAGTTGCGTTGAAAGCGATTTAATTACGACTCCTTCCTTAAGCCAAATAATTCCCTTCCTTTCCTCGAACGAATTAAGAACCGAAAGGGACGAGGGAAAAAGGAACCTCTTTACGGCACAAGGATTAGCATTTAGTTTCCCGGCCGGTTTATTAACTCCTTTTTTTCCGTGGAAAAGATTCCCTTTGCGAATCCCGCCCTTTCGACAGTCCCTCAATCATCTACAGCCCTCTTGTTTCAACCCTCTTTCCTTTTTGATACACCTCATAATTCCGCTTGATCCAAAAAAAAATAATAACCTTTCTTCACCGCGGGGAAAAAAACACACAGGGGCCTAAAACGATGAAGCGATATGATGAATTCCTAACGATCTAAAACTAGCACTCTCTTAAAACATTAAGGGGACTGTTGATGGGGTCCGCAAGGAGGAAGTGGGCCCGCGAATAAATCTTTCAGGGGGAACACACGTGTCTCTGCACTCTGCAAACAACGGCGGCATGGGGTGCGAAAGTCTTTTAGCCCAGCGTCATCAATTCCCGCGAGTTTTGAGAAGCGGCGGTCGGAGCACATGATAGCGGGAGGAAGTGGCGGGGTCGTACACAGGGACCCTTCCCTCGATGAGGTTTTTATGCGGCCTTTATTGTTATTATTTTTTGCGAGATTGTGTGAGACGTACGGGAAGGTATAGCTGGTGAGGAAGTGTTGGCTGGAGTTTAGGGCTGTTGGGAAAGGATGAGTAAGGAGGGTGTTTTAAAGGAGAAAGTAGGCCAAGAACGAGGGGAAAGATAGCTGCCTCGATGGCATGGTTGTGAGGAATACTAATGGGCTGGTTAAATGGCAGACAAATGGGAAGGAAGTGTATTAGCGGATATTCCATCAAGAGACTTCTCGATCGTAGCAATTGTGATGAATGGGCTAGACGGTAGAAATGCAGTACACGCGATAACTTTAATCTTACGAAAGCTACTTTCGGGTAGATTACTTCCCGAGGACTTGGAGGAGAGTTATGATTTCCATCTACTGGAATATCGAGAGAAACAAGAGAGCCTGCTTAAAGTCACATTCGTTCATAAATGATAGAATGTTCTAATACTAATAACAGTAAAATGTTTGCAATAAAGTTAATTTAGTATTCACTAGCCATACTTTCAAGATTTGCATTGAATTTATTTTTCTATTTAATCAATATTTGGACAATTTTGCTAATAAAATGCGGTATTTAAAACCTTAGAGCGTAATTTATATTTCAAAGTTATCAATTTGAATTACATTTTACGAAAAATTGATTAAATCAAGCCATTTTTAGTATTGCCAAAATATAAAAGTCATACTGTAAGACCATGTTTTAGTAAATTCAATTTTGTTTTACCTTGGGAACTCTTTAATTAAATTTGAAACAGGATAGTTTCATCAGATCGCTCACTCACATGTACCGTATGCATTATTCTGCGTAAGGATGTTCTTTTTTTTAATATAAAGGTTCTCTGGGTCCCAATTGTGCAGATGAAATATCTAGGTCAGCAATCCTCCGTTAATAATAAGTCCCTCATTCTTGGCCTCCGCCGCCCGAGTAAAGCTTCGTAATCCATAAGTAATGAAACGTAATGCGATGCTATTTAGCTTGTTTCTCAGTGATGCTAATTGAACAGCGGACGTATCTTCAAAATTGTATGAGTTATTCATGCGAATATGAAACCTTGAATAAAAGCATTCTAGAAAGCCTCTTGCAACAAAGCTATTATTGATGAAATTCTGACCCTTTCGTTAAGTTTAACTAAGTGATACAGGGTGCTTGTTAGTTGCATCATTACTTCCTATTTACAAACCACACAATAGAAGTAGATGAGGGGCATTCAGTTCTCAGTTTGCATGGACGCTACACTTACGTGACTGTTGTATATTTCCGGAGATGAAATGGGATACACAAATGAGGAAAAATAGTGTAAGCACAGAACTACTGTAGCCGAAATGATATTGGAATGTATTTATCTTGGTTAATACAAACAGATAGTATAAATATGTACGGAGAGCTTTGAATATATTATATATAAAATGTGTCCTTTCATGATTATAAATTTTACCATGAATTGTGAGATTAAGTAGCCTTGAAATCAATTCTGGGCTCTCATTACTTCCATAACGCCTAGAAAATCGATCTTTTCTAGTCGCAAATTTTCTTTAAAAGCTATTCTTACGTGAAACTATATGTAAAGGTAAATAAGGTGCGGATACAACATAAAAATGACCAACTTTGTTTATAAACAATGTATTTCACCCTAAGATTGGGTGAAAACTAATACCATGGTACCATCTCATTCTAAAAAGAGGAGGAGGTGGTTTACTTAGTGGATTATCTTCGTACAATTTTAGGGAAAAAAGCGGGATGAAATGAAACGATGATTGGATGGGACAACAAAGACTGGAAACTTACAAGATTACGTAAATTTCTCATCATCTTGTACCAAGGAAAGAAAGTAGGTATTTGTACAGCGAATCATAGAGTACGATAATAAATGAAAGGGAGATTTTAGAGAATTATGTGCGCGAAAAGAGGAAAAATACGCAACAAATGTGTGCACAGAAGCATTCCCAGAAGTTTAAAGTGTTCTTAGGATACAATGAAAACCACCCGTGCATCACTTGCTTTGTTCAACAGACTACTCTCGGCGAACACCCTTTAAAATCACTATGGGTGCAAACTAATCTATGTTCGTAAGCCGCAAACTTACTAGTTCTACGTCATGGATTAAAGAGGCAACAAGCCTCTACCACCTTCTGTTGGTACAGAATGGATGACTAGTATGCGAATGATCACAAACTTAACTGGATACTGGTTTTTAGTTCCTAACACTACAGATCAATGCACGCTATCTATTTGATATCAAAAGAGAATTTTATTTATCTATACTTCAGATAGGCGATTGCAAGTGGAATGAACATTCTGCGCTAAAAATATGCCTCATTCTCCTGGAAGGTATTCCCCGATATGGGTTTTAGGAGGATGCTAACAGGGCTGTAAATTCTGAAACGGAAATAGAGAATTGAAATACGTGCTGATATCCCCTATCTAGTGGTAGAAGGCATGAGTTATGGTAACAGTTCTATGGAAACGATTTTCATTCATTTTTACCTTAGCGTTTTGACTAAGCATTCATTTCTTAGAAATATAAGGTTGACATAGCATTTCAAATGCTAATATTACTATCACTATCAAAATTTGCCAAAAAATTTAGGTAAATAAATTCTCTCTAAGAATAAACTGATAAGAACAAATCATTCAAAATGAGTTGATGGATGTATCATACTTTATGTGAATGCATTTTTTACTACGTATCGTTACATAATTCGATACTTTAGTAGATATTTCTGGTAACAAGCATGATTTATTAGAAATGCATATAATAATCATCGTATAAGCAAATTATAGATTATATTGGTCGATAAAATTGGAAATAATCGCCATTAATTCATATACATTAAGTGTTATCGTAAATGTTCATACTAAGCATAATATGGATATTTAAATTATTTCAATACTAAAACTAATTACACTTCCATCATATAATTACTATAAATCTCTTATCAGTTATAAACGTATTTAAGGCAAAAGAAACTTTTCCGAAAGTTATAGAACGAAACGAGTAAAATTACATTTCAATACAGGGTACATGTTCACATTAACTTATTAGAGAGTTCAATAAAATACTCAGAATTATATTGGAATTATAAAGTGAACAAAATTGCCATTACGTACTTATTTGTTACTTTCTTTGAGCTTTTAACCTTTTGGTTTTCTGTCACACTTAAGTGTACGAAATAAACGTCCTGATTTATTTTACATTCGAGCGCATTTCTGTATCTAGATTACTAGCGTTGGAAACAAGAAAGATAGCAAGATATTTGGGTTTACTCTTGACAGGGGATTATAGGGTAGCAGGATTTTGATGGGAAATAGCCTTCTGATAGGCCCATTCAGTTCAGTTTACGAAGGTATCAAAACCTTACTGCCTGTAATGCACCGGTCCTCCACTTCCTTTGGGCGAAGGAAATAGAGCAAGAATAGACGTTTCATGGTTTCTATCAACTCTTTTATACTCTTTTTACATTACGAAATTTCTCGTAATACTATAGGTTTAGTACCAAAATTCCTTAGGTCGTAAGCTGTGTTGGATTATTGGGAAATAACTACGTGTCCTATTTCTGACGGACGGTTTCGCAATTCCAAACTTATTTTAAGATATTTTCCTGCATCAGAGTATAAAACACCTCTCTGAAGTTAAAAAAGTAAAAAATTTCCAAATTTTTATCTTTTTATTTACTAATATACATATATCTTTCTTTTCAACCAATGTCATTTTACCATGTGTAAAAGTGCTTATGATTTAGAAAACGTGACTTTAGATTTCTATTAAAACAATTTGGGGATAAATAATAATTCTTTGAATATTGATCGATTTTGTGAAGTTCAGTCGAAAAATTTAATAAATAATATCCATAAATCTCTACAATTTTTTAAATGCAAATGAAAACGCGCACACATTATCTCTCGTTAAATTTTATGAACAGAAGAGAAACATACATAAAATGCATCCAAATTGTAAGCTGAGCGTCAGATATTTTATGATATAGAAAAGAACATATATAATAAACGGTTCATAATTTCGCTTCCTTTTGGAATTATTTTTATGAAACGGAAATTGAGTCATGAAATATAAAAATATCAGAAAATAAGTTTTAAATTTTATACCACAAAAAACACGATTATATATAAATTCAATTTTAAAAGTGAATAATACAAATTTTTATTAATAATTATGCCAGAATTCATTAAAGAAATGTTTTAATACATTTATCATAAGAAGAAATTGATTACTGAAACTTTTCTTTCAAAACTGCATCTAGAAGCACACAGAAGTAAATACTTAACCACATCATTCCAAGAATTACTAAACCATCAATTGAACAATGAATATTATACAATCAAACAACTTCAATTGTAACGTAGATAATTTTAACTTTAAACAAGCAATGTGCATTTCTAAACTTAAAACCTACTTCACATTTTCCAAATTAATAATTGTTATTTACTATCGACGTATTTTCCGTTTTAATTGAATCAACAAGGCAATAAATATCTCCCCAAACGCTTCTTTTTAAGTCTTTTTAACATAGTCTATTTCAAAGAACCAAAATAACAATCCTCTGTATCCAACACCTCTAACTGAAAAATGATCTCCATCGAACAAAATACTACACTCTTCTTGCATTAAATCACCCTTCAACGCTAGAAGTACACTAATCAACAATTTTAGCCTCGCCCTACGGCCGATAACGTCGCTCGGGTCGCGTAAATGAAACATAGTGAGCGATACCTCCACGAGAGACGGTAGCTTCCCACCCTCATTTTTGCATACCTCCATCCCTTGTGTGGCAGAACGTATTAGCTTCGGTCATGCGAGGTTCGTATTTCTTACCGGAGGAAGGATAAGGTGTACGACATGCCAGAGGTCAGGAAGCCAGCCAGGGAAGATAGGGACGGTAGGTAAGTTGAGCATGGAAGTTATATAAGGTCCGAAAGGAGCTCGGTTTTGAGTCTTTTTCTTCGAAGGAATGAATATCTGTAGGAGGGAGAGAAGGTTAGGGAACCCCATGGGGGGGGGGTCTCTGTGGCGGTCGCTTGCCTTTTGCAGAAATCAGCGCTGTTTCGCGGACCGGTTACTGGGTGGCGTGTTGGGCCATCATGCATAAAATATCAGACGCCTTTGAGGCAACGGGATGATTAGAAGAATGGAAAGGGATAAGAAACCGAAAGAACGATAAAGTTCCGGAGAAATATCAAAGGGAAAGGATTGTATGGGCTGATTTGATTCCCGGTGAGGTCTATCTGATTCGAGTTTTGCCCTCCGAAGAAAGAGGGAGGAGTATTTTATTTCTGTGGAAGGGAAATTTTTGCCGAAATCTGATATTTCGGAAGTTTTGAGGATACGCGGAGAGGCGGTGGTGAATTGCTAATATAAAGCGAATGGGTTTCCCTTATTGCTCTAGGGTTCCCTCGAAAAATAACAGAAGAGGAAATAAGATTCACTCCATCCAACGATTCGCTCCATATTCATACCCACTTCTTTCATTTAAGCCTAAAAGGAAAAACAATTTTGGGAAAATAAACGTGAAAGAAGACCGTATAATTAGCTGTGTTATAGTAACTGTATCCGCTGTGGATTGGTTAAGTTGATTTGCGGGAAGTTTACAAAGTAATCGTTTCAAACCGTCATAAAAGCTTGGAATATTTCGTTAAGCAATATTTATGATTAAAATTTATTTTGATCGGATCCATAAAGGGAACGATATCCATTCTTCACGATTATTTAAAGAATATATTCAATGTTTTCGGGAAAAGAGCTTCGATTTCCAAGTTACTTTCAAAGGAAAATATTCTCTCAATATATTAAAAATGGTATAAGAGTCTAGCGATATATAAATCGCGATGCAGTATAATGAAGTGCAAGTGAAATTGTAATTGCAGTTGTAATTGTTAACGATTTGTAAAGTATACAGCTTTTTTATAGATTCACACAGCAACTTTGTTTCTTTTATATAGTCAGTATATAATCCCAGAATTGATTTTTTATTTCCTAAAATGAAGGCCTTACGAAACAATACACACTTTTTTAAAAATATTTTAGTTAATAGATGAAATTATCGTCGAAGAAATTTTTATTATTTAATCGCATGAATTATTCTGACTTCATCGGGTGTTGAAATTATATCCTTAGCATTTAGAGAACGTTGTGCTCACAAATCATCCCTTATTACGTGCTTACATCAAACGAATATATTTACTATCGTCAGTCAAGAACGCTAATGTTATAGTCGAACGAACTAGTGCATACAGAGAACAGTTTGTGCGATTGTTGAGTTAATTTTCCGAATCCTCTAGCGGAAAATTCGGATGAAGAATTGCCTGATAGCTCAGTTTCGCAAAGAGAAAGAAACTCCGGGACGTCTCTTCGTAAGCTGCTGTCTACGTTGAAAATGGATCGGAAGAAATCCTGCCACTTCACCTCATTTTCAGAAGGTGTACATAAGAGTACATTTCCTTTAGCGGGAGTGCCAGGATGTCTGAGAGAAACATTTTTTTGTTCGGATTCAGTTCGCGAGACTTTCTCAAAGAGCGGTGTGGGAGGAAACGGAATAAGACACGAGGGGACAACGGCTACGCAACGGAAAGGGAGGAATGCAAGGGAAGGGTAGTAGTTGAAGGTTTTAAAGGCACCGTTCGGTGGAATGGTGGAACATTTGTGCCGTAACAGTCTCAAGGTAATGAGCAAATGAAGACAGTCTCTCTCGAGCACGGAGGATTTACCTTAGCTCGAACTGATTGTTACAGCTTCCGAGAAATAAATCTACGTCGGAGAAGAGGCTGTAGTAAAGTTCCAACATTTGAGGAGATACATTAATGCTCTCGTTAATAAATCAAGGGCTAAAGTTTAACGTGACGACTAATTTATCAACTGCATAATTTGCTTATAAAAGCTATTCATTTTATAAAAGATTATTAGTGAAGAATTGAAAATTCTTGGAGAAAGATTGATTCATAATTTTACGTCCAATTAAAAACCTGCCGAGTATTTATTATCAAAAGCAAATATTATTCAAAAATGATTTACAAAATAAGTTTAACTACGTTACTGAAGAAATGATCTCGTATTTTAGGATACGAGTTTTATAAGACGGTATTTTAAGACGTCACACCAAACCATGCCATTATTATTACGAAAATTTGATTCTTTGTGAACGAGGTTTAATCATTTTTGGTTTCATTTGGTCTTGAAATATTGATGAATACTAAAATTAATTTTAGGAACAATTTAAAGAAGTGATATTGAGAAGTTGTGAGGATTTTTTAGTACTTTTTTCCCGCTAATTTAATTAATCTTGAAACTTTAATCATTGTTTGAAATAATTGTCCGATTGTAGTCGATAAACGACTACAATCGGACAATGATCAAAAATCTTACTTAAATAGAACCGAAAGGGGGCAATTGAGGATGCTAGAAATTTATTTACTCATCCTATCACAAATTAATTAAAAATGAGTGCACAATAAGTACTCATTAGTAAACACATATGATCTTCTTTTACTTAGGATACCTGATGAATAACGGGCAATCCTCTTACAAAAAATGATTATTCCTAAGTTTGTACGTAAATATTCTAAGTTAGAGACTAAGTTTTAGAAGAAATTCGTAAAAGATTGTTCCAAACTATTGCTAGAATTTATCCTGCACGAACGAGAAGATTATCGGAAGGTATAAATAAATAACATTTCATCCCTGGACACAATATATCTCCGAGATCGTGAAACGCGGAAATGCACCTACGCAAAAGTAAACACCGAGCTACTTTTTCCTACACGACGTACACAGTAAATTTTCCGACTCACTTAGTTTTACGGCTTATAATTTCGTCATAAATCACCTCGCGCAGGAACCGTAGACCCGTCCGAGTATTTCACAATAGAATCTCTTTAAGTAAAGCCGCCGTGCGTGGTCACGGAGTCATAGCGACACTTCCCAAAAACATAAATAACGACCCGCCCGACGAAATAAAAAAAAATACTTTTTCTTCTCCAGGAAGACCAGAACGTATCAGAGCTTTTTGATTAAATTTAAGCTTTTATTTCGTCTCTTCCCTAGGTCACGGAGGCCGTTCCCATGGATTCCCCACCGAAGCTACGGTGTTCTTCCCTTTGGAATTATCGGACAGCCCTCCGCCCTTTTTCTCCGGCAAGTCCGAGGCAGCGAGCGGCAACCTCATCCCCGGCACTGGGGACAAGCCGCACCGACACCAACACGGTCTACATCAGCCGCTACGCCACGTATTCACGTCGGAGAATTGCACGCTGGTGATGGCGCAGACGGGGAGCACTCCCATGCTGCACTGCGAAGTGGGGGACATAGGGGAGGGAACGGTGTGTGTGTGTTTCGGGAACATGGGTATTTCGGGGTTTTTTTTATTCTCCGCGGGAAAAACGAGAAGGCAAAGGGATGTTGATTTGGGTGAGGGACAGCGCACGGCGCTGTCGAGCGAAATTATCTAGCCTCTCGTTTTATTTCGCGGGCTTATGACGTGAACACGTGTTAACAATGTGCTAGCATTCACTCGCCCACGGAGACTAAAACCTGGGCGTTTAATGATGTCGGAATTACAATCCTGCGTATCCTCGTTGCACCTGACGTAGTATTTTCTTGCTTAAATGGTCCTGCTATATGCTAATATCTCGTTCTTGAGTTATAGAGACATTTAGTTTTAATACAAATCTGTTTATTTCATTTCTAATTTAGTAAAAATTTCAGCGTACGATTTTAACTTAATCAAACATTTTAATTGCTTAATTATTAAATTCATCCTTATTTTCAAGATTTAATTTACTCAACGATGAAATTGTTAGTGATAAAAATCTTCCAGAGTTCAAATCTCATTTAATCTTTATTTAATTTATTTACCGTTGATTTAAATTAAATGTATTATGCTTTAAGATCGTTAAAAGTTGACAGTAATAAATATATAGATTTTATTAATATCATTAATGCGTAATATCTTTTACGTATTTAATCTTAACTATATAGACGCTTCGATTTTTATAAAAATTTTTGACGATTAATAATAATTCAAATTTTTCAATTTATTAACAAAATTTCATCTTAAACAGTCGAATATAAATGTATTAATCCATTAATTTATCGTTAATCATAGAAATGTTTCGTAATATTTTCATCAAAGTATGATTTCGACAGAATTGAATAAAACTCCCTAATATCCATGTTACATTTTTATAGATATTGATACGTTTATGCGTTATACATATCTCATATTCCCTCTCGGCATAAAAAAATATATTTTTACTGATTAAAATATCTGATTCTATATCCTATAGAGAGTTGAGTGGAAAATATAAATTCCAATACGATTACTCTCTTCTGAAATGCGTCAACCAATATTGTTATAGATGGTGCATTGAAATCAACTAATTCATGATGATTCATTTTTTAACAATAACTTAATTTTAGTTGTAAATTACAATTATTATTCAACATTTATGCTTTGAACATAATATTTTTATAGCCTTATTTTGACTTCCACTCAAATAATTTTCATTAAATGATTATTAACCTTTATTTTATACAGTGTATTCTTTATGATTGCAAAAATCGTAATTTCAACCAATTACCTGGATTAAGAGCCAATGAAGCCTAAATTATGACGAGATACGTTCTCTTATTAAAATTTACCAAAAAAGATCCATCAAAATTTTTATAATCCTTTCATTAAATTTTTATCATTAAATTCTTCTCATATTATTCGTTGACTTACATAACGATAAAATTATAAAAAGTCTATCTTTTCTACATAACCAATCATTCTTGTCAGGATTGCTTTCTATGGGATATTTTTGAGAAAGATAAAACCATTCGAAAACACATACATACTATTAAAATGAGCGAGAATGTATACGTTTTATTTATGACCTTATACGAGTATGAGTAATAAAAGAAACAGTCCATACCATAAAGTTCAATCTTAATTAATCCGTATATGGGTTTGTTTTTAGTGAATAATTTTTGTGAAAATGCATACATTTGTTTTCAATAAATATATATTTATGGAATGATAATATTTAAGGATTGAAAAAATGTAAATGTAATTGCTTATGGTAATTCATGCTAAAATATGATAAAAAATTAATGGAATTGGCAGTTAATTTAAAGTTATGATAAATCTCTCCATCAAGGCTAAAATGCAGAAAATAGACGAATAAATAGTTCGTATTGAAGATTCAAATATATTTTATAAAAACGGTGGAAACAACTAATAAAAGAAAGTTTCTCTCCTCAATAACCAATATAATCATACTCGTAGACCAATTTTGTCTTCATTCTTAACCAATTATAATTTAAAAACTCGATTTTTTATTTTTCATCACTATAATTCTCTTGGTCCTCATATAATGCATGATTCCATTAATTATAAATTAGAATTTGACTTTTTGACTGTTTTTACTGGATTTTTAAAAACACAAAATCTGCAATATTTTTACCAAAAATTGATATAGCCAGTTAAAATAAATTACCCCTTCAATCCAAGCTTTAAACGATGGTTAAGTCCATCTTCACATGTAATTTCTGGCACCTTCAAAAATAGCATAGGCTTACGGGTAAAATAATTCTCCTGCAAACCGAGCAAATGATGTCAAATTTTAAATCACTTTAATCTTATATTAGATACTTTTCTTTGTTTCGTAGGTTTCGTGGATCCGTAGGAAAGATTATCATCTGCTAACCGTTGGCCTCGCCACCTATTCTAGTGACGACAGATTTTTCACAGCCCATGTAAGGCATGCTCAGGTAAGATACAATAATAACCTGAATTTACCAAATTCATATGTTAAAATACATAACTTACAAAATAGTATTAAATATTCATTAATTAATAGGCTTGCAATCTCCACTTGATGGACGTATCACTATAGAAGCATGAAATGGATTTGTTCATATATTTTGAAGAGCCAGTGAGCGATTTAATGCAGCATTTAATTTCCAGTACTTAAAATTGTAGAAATATTAATTCAGCTCCTAAATAAAATAAGCTCTTTAAAAATTAATTACTCGATATTATTCGATCCTTTCGTAATTCAATTTACGCTACAAGCTACACATCGTATAAGTAGTGTTAAACAAATGTATTAAGCCAAATTTACGTCATTTCAGGATTGGGCATTGCACATAAGATATGCGCAGGTCAAAGACGCTGGTCTGTACGAGTGCCAAGTTTCAACGCATCCTCCAACCAGCCTCTTTGTGGAGCTTCAACTCGTGGGTAAGAAACGCATTACATATTCCTTTTGCATCCTTTTGCGGGATTTCCTATTGAGCAATATCATACTATCTATCTACCGTTCCGAAATCGAATGGAATGCAAAGAAGCCTAACTTTGTTACGAAACAAATAATTTCCCTGGTGCCGCATTCGGAATGAAAATTAAGTGCCACCCTATATACGTAAACTGCCATGTTTAGGAAGGATAAACTTCAGCGGCGTAACGTTCATAAGCATTTATAAAAAAAAGAATACGGAAACATAAAGCTTTTATTCGCGGCAAAAGGGTTCTTTCTCTCTTCAAGAAAGTTATTACCTGAAATGTTCCAGAGCCGAAAAAAAAGATATTTCCCGAAAAATTACCAGTTACAGTTCTTTTTAAAGGAATTAATTAATGCAAAGAAAAGGGGGTGGAGAAGAAAAGGGTAGATTTAGATGAAACATGCTTACTACACGGACAAAAAATATGTTGGCAGAGGAGCCCTATTCTCTTACCCCACCTTACATCCGTCTCCCTTTGAGCCTCCCTTTTTGCGTATAATCTCCAAGTCGTTTCGCCCTTATCTCCACAGGGATCCTTTTTTTAAAGTCTTTTCTTCCCCCACTCAAAACCTCCTTTCACAAAAAATCCTGCCCTTGAGAAATTTTTCTTTCGGGAAAATTAAGGTGAGCAGGTGAAAGAGTTGCGAGACATAAAGTAAGAAAACGGGTGGTAAAAAAGAGAGTTCGGGAGGCTGCGGACATGTACTCCGATATGGTTAAAGATGGCGGAAGGAAATTGACGATCGCGTAGGGAAAATATGACCTTCTGTCGGGATATTTGGCTCGGGAAGACATAAAGATGGAAGCGGATGGGGTGAATGCAAAAGGGGACGAGGTATTGAAGAGAATGAAAAAGGAGATAAATGGACTGATTGCTTACTCAAAAGAGAGATTGTGAGTATCGGAAGGGGAATGCCCCCCGCCCCCCCGCCCACCGTCTGTGGCTGATGGCGAAAGAGAACAATAAGCGAATGAATAAGAAAGAATGACTATTTAGAAACAAAAGGAAGGAGAGAATCGATTTGGTCCCTTGGAAAAGTAGGATTGAATTTATTTTATTCGAATGCTAATGCGAGTGAAATAAAGGAACGGATATGGCTTACTTTTTGGAGTTCAAGTTCGTAACTTATGATGGAATGAACTTTCGAATGCGTTACACAATGATTATTAGAGATTAATTGATAATTAATCAAACGATTTATTTGCCTAATAAGTACTTTCATTAATTAATGAAGAATTAATTAAGATAATAATAGTGAATAGCTATGATAATAGATAATACAGTAAAAATTAGATAATTTAAATCGATTTAACAGAGTCATCAAAGTAGTAATATGGCAAGTGCAAATTATGAAGTTTTACAGAATTAATGAGAAATTAAGCGTCATCCTGCTATTGTTGGGAACAAAGCAACTTAAATGATAGTGATGAGTTTATTTATATAATTTCATAAAATATTTTATTATTCCTAAACTGTTAAATTAATACTATGTTGTTTTGCTGGTGCAATCTTTTAATTTATAATATTATCGAGTGTATATAGTAAAAACAGGAATAATTTTAGTAAACTATAAAGAAAGCTTCAGAATTTTCTATTACTTATCTACCGTCATGATAAATGCATTAACAATGCATTAAAATTCGATGATAGTTATATGACAAAATACTATATTATATAAATAAATGGTCTACTCCTATATATAATCCAAGAAGTAGTTTCAAAATTATTTATTAAGACGAAATACAACGAAATTTTAATCAAACAATTACATTCATTTCCAAGATTGGAAAGTTATTTATTTCATTTATGAGTTCATATTTCTTGAAAACCAATAAATATATCTATGATTCATTATTATTTTTAAACAAAATTTTAATTACTTAAAGGAAAACTACAAACAAGAATTAGTCAAAATACAAAATTTCCTCATTTCCAATCACGTGTATTTATGAGCCGCATATACTGAATTAAGCACTAAGTACTAATATAGAATTAATGTACTAAGTTACTAAAATTATTTTAAATTAATGAATACTAATCATTGGTTAAAAATACAAATATGGAAACTCTTTCATTAATTCATTATAAATTAATAAAATTATGCTTAAACTGATAATGAACTAACGTGATTAAAAAAAATAATTTAAACCTACGTATAAAGGGTCAAACGGAAGTCAAAGTTAGATAATAGAAAATTTTGATATCTCAATTTGGACGAATACGGATTTCCGAGTAAATTACTTACCATCATTTCAGCCTCAATCTATGAATAAATAAATAAATAAAACCACGATAACACGCGAATATATCTCATTTTAAAAAATCACAGATGTTTTCGGAAAACAAGAATGACGCAAAGCACTTCCGCATTCACAGCATTATCGCGTTTAACAACGAAATTATTTTTTAAAAAATCCGCGTCCGGACGAAAAAAACGTATCTCAGTAAAGTATGCCAAAATTACCACAGTGCACATGTTAGCGGAAAAATATAAACGCGAGTTTTTTTTTAATTCAAATATTTTGGCGACAAACCAGACAATATATATATATCGGTCAGCAGGGAGTCTTCCTTCACATCCACATGAATATCCATTATGCCAAACGAGGATGGAATGCCGCTTATCAAAGTGTAGACACCTTCCCCGATCACCTCTCCACACAGAAAAAGCGCCCAAAGGGTGGTGAATACGTAACGAAAGAGAAAAACGAGATATATAAAGAGACGTATCAAAGGGGGATGGATAAAGGAAGGAAAATAAGGGATGAAAGTGCATTTATATCCATGGAAACGGTCCCAAAGGTGAGGAGGAAAATAAACGGCTATGGGAAGAATGGAAGACGAGATTAGAGGGAAAGAGGAAAGGAAGTATGGAAAGGAATGAAGTGAGGGACCGGTTGAAGTTTTCGGAAAAAAAGGCCGAGAGATGAGGGAGTCGTGAAAAGAAGGTTATGCCTTCGGATTTCCTCTTGTCTCGTTTGGGGAGAAAATAGGGGGGGAGTCTGTGGGGAGGAGAAAGCGTTGAATACACGGACAGTGAGGGAAGGTGGGAGTATTGTCCCAAGAGAATGGAATCTTAAAGAAGAGACTAACTCCGCGAATGATTTCTGAGACAAAATGAAAAACCTCCAGATCGGCTCAAAATATTCCCCCTTTAAAAAAGGTGGCGCGCTAGAGATAAACGGTGCGTTATGAACCTTCCGTTTAATAAGTTTAATATCTGCAATGCTCTCGGAAAAAACTGTGTCGTTACGCGATAAGTTTGAAAGTTGACTAGGAGCGGGGATATTATTTTTTGATTTATATGTTATAGAAGCGATGAGTTTTTGTCAAGATCTATTATTAATATAATTTTATTTTTAATTGACGTTTTAATGGGAATCTACTCTTGCACAGCTAAGTTATTTCTTATCAAATTGATGGAGCATACTCCTAGTTCGTTATTTTATCTCGACAACAAATTTTAGTCCTCAAGAAAAGTTTTCCAAGATATTTTTTACATTTAATTTTACTTTCCTATTCCAATCAGTGTTATGAGTTATCTATGTTAATTAAACTGCAATTTATATTTTACTTAAATTATAAATAAACGTTGTTTATCATAAAAAACATTTTAGTTTTGGAATTACTGATAAAGTTTGCAAGAGCTGAATTTTTCCGTTCGCGCAACCTTTCATTCCGTTATCACGATTTATGTCATAAATTACTTTTAATAAAAACTTATCACACACATAGTTCATTAAAAAACTTTTTCCGATTCAAATCCAAGATATCCAAGATGTTGAAAAAGTATATAATTATCTGACTTGTATGCGTATAATAAAATTAACGAATGACAGGGTAACAATTAAATTTTAGGCAAAGGACAAATATACTAACTCTTAAGCAGATGGAATCCAATATTGTTACGATATCACCTCATAAAAGTTACTGAAGAAAATTATCGTAACATTTGAAGTAGCGAGAATTTCCTCGCAAATAATATTTGAGCTACCTTAAAGAAAACTTCATTAACTGAAAACGCTTTAAAAATAAACGCATTAAATCTAATTACAATTTCCTTACGAAAAACTTCACAACTTCCAACTTTTATTTCACTTCCTTTTCAGCCATAAAACAAACAATCCATCGTGCTACAACGGCGTACATTTTTCGTTATCACGCTCCTGAAATAACGGAAGAAGTTACACGCGTAATATTTCATTCAGCATGTTTACAAAGGGCACTTAATAGAAAAAAAAGGAAACGGTACGAGGCGAAGTAATACATTCAGAGACGCGATGCATCTACTGGTAAACAGCTGTAATTGTTTCCTTTCCGCATCCTCCTTTTCATTTCCCATATTCCATTCAGGAGGCATTTGCTCGAATTTTCCAATTAAATCCCCGCTACATGTCTCCGGAAAAGAACCCGAAAATTTTTTGCAATACGGTGCTAAAAATCCTCTCCCATGCAAAATACCTAGAGAAAAGGGCTAAGAAATGGGGGCAGGAGAAAGTGAGGGTGCAAAATAAGGGGATGAGACCTATAGGGGGCCACAGTAGGCCACGTTACGGTCGGTTTCACCGAAGACAGAATTTAAGGAAGCTGACGTATTATTTATCGTCTGGGCGCAAACAACGGGACCTCTCTCTCCTTGGCCTGACTCCATTTTTCTTTACCTCCCTGAATCTCTCCTACACTCCCTCTACTCTCCTCTTATCACGTTGCCAAGTGACGCCGGAATCTGCCCATGGAATAGAACTACGAAAAATCATCCCATTAAAGGGTTTACGAGGAATTGGTGTTTTTCACGGGGATCTCGATCGGTAACTATGACGCTAACGAAGACGGTTTTAATCTTGATTCAATTCAATTAATTCAATACGTACTAGAAATATTTCGTAGGAGCAATAATTTTAAACTGTGAGAACATTTAATTTATTTTAGTCCGGATTTAGTTTAAACTATTTATTTTGATTAAGAGTTATGTTGATGATTAATCGATTATACGAAATAGTCTGCTAAGTATCGTGTCAGAATTATTACACAATTTTAACTAGAAATCATTTACGATAATATTGGAAAGATACTTTCAATTTTTTTTTCGTTTGCGTAAAGTAATTTTCTCATTGTTCATTCCTTGAAAGTCAGCAATAATAGAGTATTGACTCCTTGGAAAAACTTATTGTTATTATTTGTAATTTATTGTAACTACGCCTTCCTCCGTGAAATTCATATAATATATCTTTAACTTCACTAGTAGAAAGTATACTTCAATCGCCAGAAAAAAACTTTCCCATTTTCTGAGCTCTCAAATAATCCTCGATCTCGTTTGAGCTAAAATATAGGATTAAACGATCACGAACCGCATTCTTCACGCGTTACGAGCATATATATAAAACCGCGAAATTATCCTTTTGGACATATTTGCCGTCGTCAGTAACATCTTAATTTGGCTCTCGAAAATCCGCATCCTTCATTCTTAGTTCTCTCCCTTCTGAAAGCCCGACATCTGTATAACTCCGGAGACGTAAAAAATCGGAGCCGCGGCGTCGGATTGCGTCGTAAGGAGCATTTAGCCTAAGCCAATCGCTCTACTTTGGCAAATCCTATATTCTCCTTCTCGAAGCTAAACTTTAATCCCTTTTGATGACGAAGAAAGGGAGAGAGACGACGAGATGGCGAGCGGTGTGTGTGTTTTCTCTCTCATCCGTGGAAATGGCGTCATAAATCAGCATGATTTAAGGAAGATTATACAGTAAATCAGGATAAAGTGGGAGGAGAAGATATGCTGAATTCGGCCCAGGAAACCTCCTTCGCGGGACTCCGTTTATTTTTCATTATTACTTCCGAATCCCGTTATTATTTAGAGTTTGTTTTCGTGTTAAGAATGATAAAAAACCTCTTCGGGAAAGATTAACTCTCTCATTCCCAAATTGTTTGTGTGTGGAGGTGAAATATTACCGTGTTCGTTATGACCCTAGGTAACAATGATGCGATGATAACCCTTTTCTTCGCCTTGTTTCTGAAAGAACGTAATCCAATTTGGGGTGAACAAACGCTTTATGCCCATACGAAAGCTGGAATTGCACGTTTTAAAGTGTGCGAGATTACTGTTGCCATGGGTACGTGATGTAATATCCTCGGTGAGTATTGTTCTCCTTACATGTTGGGATTTGCGTACTTGTCTGCGCATTATGTTTTATCTCACCATGTTGAGAGGACTGTAATCCCTTAGAAATTCAAAGGCCTAATGCTTGGAGTATGTATGAGATGTTTTATATATAATGTTGCAATTTCTTTAGTATTATTATTACTGTCATATACATCCCCATTTTAACTGAACGTTTCTTGTAAATGATAACGCATTTCAAAAATAAAAAATTCCAGGAATAACTAAATATCTATCACTAATTAAATCTATCTACATTAATAACTCTCTTGCTATTTAGTTGGATAAGATTATTTACCCCATTCGAGAAAAACACAAAAAAGAATAATTCCATATATTAAACCATATTTCAACTTTGAAAGAGAACTGTGTGACTATTACAAACAATTGCCTTCTAATTAAGTAACGAATCTTAATTATAAGTGGATGTTTTTAGGCCTATTGTTAGTTGTGGAACTAGAAACATTATTTTAAGCAGCTAATAATTTAGTAAACATATGCAGTAAATGTAGAACTCGTTTCTATTTTACTATACATATTCTCCCTTCTTGAATACTGATAGTCTATTTAGTAGCCTTATATCCTCAAATGTATAGTAACCATAAATCTATTTTTCTCTCGTATAGAGGCCAGAGCAGAAATACTCGGAGGTCCAGACAAACACGTGAAGAGCGGCAGTGCCCTACGGCTCACTTGCCTCCTGCGACGCAGCACAGAGCCGCCTGTGTACGTGTTTTGGTACAGAGACGACCGGATGATTAACTACGACGCAGGGGCGGGAGTTCTCGTGCGCCACGGAAGGCACAGCAGTGAACTGGAGATCCGGTCGGCGAAAGCGGCGGATTCGGGAAATTACTCATGCGTGCCGTCGAATGCAAAGCCGGCCAGCATTCATGTTCACATTTTGAACGGTAAGCTCCCATTTAAGGGGAGGGTTTAGTTCTTATCGCACGCCAGCGGGAAAACCACAGCCCTAAACTACACTACGTCCAGAGACTTATCCACATGGTCATCTAATTACGTGAATTGCTCCAATGAAGTCGACTCATCTTCCATTCACGCGCACGCTAACGATCGTCAAATTTTACGTCCTCGTTATCCATCCTAAGCTATTTACTACACAGAGACTTATTCTATTGTTGACGACCGAAATCTCACTGCGCGTCATAGATTACGTAAATATTGTTACTAGACGAAGCCTTTTGATTGGCTGCTCCTTATCCATCAGACTTACTCGTGTATATTGTTAAATATAACCGTTAATAAATAATTCATTTTAAAAAATATTGTATTTATATTTATCAACATCGAGAGAAAAATTATAAACGACGGTTTTTATGCAAAACTGTTATTAATCAAAACGAGATCAAACGTTTGATTTAATGTACACAACAGTGCGTTTAAGGAGAACTTTTTATTACTGTAAGTATAGAATATTTAAATACAATCATATCGGATACACTAGATCGTATTTTATGTTTATCTGATATTTAATTAAGCTGCTCCAAACCTCTAGCTTCTACGATTATTCGAGACATTTTCCCTTTTTTCCCGGATATATTTTTCTTCTGTTTTTTTCCTCTCCCACGACACTCATTAGGAGCTCGATTTATGGACACATTTTTATCCCGAATATTACCTAATTAAACTGCATGATATTTGTATTACGTATTCTGAATCACGACCACACTAATGGCTTGTAATCAAGCTTCGAAAACATTTTGCTGGGATTTTTCCATAATGAAATGCAAATACCGAAAACAAATTTGTTAGCGTAATCCTTGACACAGAGCTTGCAATTAAAAAGTCCCGAATGATATAAGGTATCAATAATTGGTCGCGTTCAATAAAGGAGTGATAGTTTATAAAATGAGCGCTATCCATTACAGGTTACGATTCCACGTTCGTAAGAGAGTGTTTTTTTTTGTTGTTCGCTCTGATTACACAGTATCGTGAAATAATGTGAAAATAAGCAGTACTAAGTTTTGATTTTTCAAGTATTAAAAGGAAAGTCAAGTAGATACTACATAAAGATATTACATAAAGTGAAACTTTCTATTTAAATAAACCTTGACATATATACGATTGATGATGGAGAAAGTTGAGTTTGAAGTATTTACTTTTCATTTTAATTTTTCTCCATTAGTACTCTAGAAAAGTTATTAAATCAATAAATATCAAGGACGAAAGACGCTATCTTCGAAATACTTTTAGGAATGTACGAGTATCATAGGGAACTTAAAAGTTTTACGCTACCCAAATTTTTTAGTATATCATGGTGATCATTGCAAAGTTTCACAAGTGAATTTGAAAAAGCGTGTCTCTAATAATATGTAGTTTACAAAGCCTTATATTCTAGAATATAGCAAACATATTGATAATAACAGCATATTAGGCCTCCATCAATTATAAATCTTTACTTTTCATAATTTTCTCAAGATTGTAGTGTGAATCGTATAATCACAAATACGTAGAATATTTAGCGAATCGTTAAAAATCAACAGTGTTTGCCTTTCCTGTTAGAATTTACTTAAAATATTTACAATTTTATCGCATACGTTAAACTTACTTAATCACTCGCAATTTATTGAATTTCTTCATCGTGGAAATTCAGATGACCAAATGGTACGATTAATATATTTATGTGCGTAACTTATGCACTGTAATACATATCAGAACAGTACACTCATGAATTTGGTATGAAACTATTGTCGTACTGTTACTAGCCCAACAACTTACTACATATCTATATTTACCCTAAAGGAAAAGGTATTCCAATCTGTACCGAATATTTCTCGAATATCTTACAACAAGAAGATATTGCCAAGGCTCGCTTCTATGAAGAGCAATATCGAACAAAATAAATAGCTCATTCACAAAATATACCCATACTCTTCCTAATGACTTATACCGAATCTTAATCATAAAATTCAATTTCCTCATTTCATTTCATTTCCTTCTCATATTACAGTTAAAAAGCAATTTAAAAGGTCTTCAAAGAGAAATTAATGGTCAATAATAAAAACTAAGTGAACCGGGCACTAAGAACTGAGCTCCATTTAAAAAAATCCTATTTTTCTCAATATCTATAGATACAAAATTCTGTCTGAACGGCTGAATAAAATACTGAAACCTGATTTACATAATGACCTTCGACAAACAACTGTTGGAGTATAACTTTTTGAGTGCATCAACTTATCAGCCACGAACGTGATTTTATCAACCGAAAAAAATCGCGTTCCGCAGGATGCAATGATTGAAAAATGAGGTCACATTAATTAAAAATCAGTCATGCGGGTGGGAAAATGTGCGGTCATTCGCTGCCAATGACTAAAAGAGGACAAACTGGTCAACCGACGGCGCTTAATGAGCGAAGCCATGCGTTAACGTTCGGAAATGCATTTTTATTTATGCGTATACGTATCTCTGAGTAGTCTAAAGGCAGCAAAGAGGTTAATTGTAGACGTGACCCAGTTTCCCTCCAAAGATAAACATACAAACTATTAAAACTATGCGTGAAACTTTGGGCCTACAATGATTTCAGGCGCTTGTAATTTAACTAGCGAGAAACTTGCAAAATTTTCGGAGGTTGAAAATTCTTTTAAAGACTCTAAAAAAATAGTCATCGGCATGCAAAACTAAACAGTGTCTCATCACGAAAAGTAGATAAGAATACTATACTTAGGAAATTTTGGAAGGTATGGGTGTTCCTTCAAGCACTTCCACGAATATATTACTTGGCTACTTTCGAAGGATTTCTGCATGCAACTATCTTTAAATGGAGAGTAAGGCACTCAGCTCTTGCATATTTATGACGTCAGACGAGTAAGGCTTATAATACGTAAGAATCCGATGTAAACTTGAGAATTTTGAGGAAGAATTTCAAGAAAGTTTCTTCTCGGAATTTTTCTTTTTTTGGATGAGAGAAAATGCGCTCTTCGCCACACGGCCTTTTCTTTATTTATGGCTATTTTTGAAAAAATTCCTCTGATTTATTATTTATGCTAATGTTTCCTACGAAATTCAGAGGAAAGCTGCCTTATTTTTCGTGAAATTAGTCTCGCACGCCTTCTTGGTCTCGCGAAATCTGGTCGAATGAGAACTGAAGGTGATTATATTTATAAGCTAAATCAACTCTGCTTTAATAATTTATGAATTTCATTTCCATAAATTCTAAGAATGAAACTCTAAAACGTATCCAAATGGATCTAGGATACTTAAACACATGCTTCTCAATCCTTTGCAATTTATACGAAGAAATATTCTTCGGAAAGAAAAACCTTTAAAGTTTTCCCTTTTTTTTCAATCTTTTTTTCATATTAGTGATACATCATAAGTCATTATTTAATGTAATAAGGAAACAAAAAAGTTTTACTTTAATAAAATGACGAGGAATACCACTTTCTTTTTCTGGTTTTCTGGTAAAAAGTACATTTAATTAATATATCAGTATTACCTAATTTATTGGTATATTTTTTTATTAAAAATCTAATGCGTTTCATTTTTGGCGAATCCATTATTTAACACTTCCAGAATCAAATGAACGTAAACATAACAATAACAACAACAAAAAAAGATTGAAAAACCTACTTCATATCCATATTTAGCTATCTATGTTAACTTGCTTATAATAATCTGAATCCTCCATTCTAGAGCTTATATTTTCAATTCTCCAATTCATTTTACTGTCTTCATCATATAAGATCCAATTTATCAATTTAAATTCCATTTGAACATAATTATCATTTTTATAGTCGTTCGTGCTTTGTTTGTATGTAGTATCTTAATATGTATTCGGAATTCTCCGGTTTGATATGTACCACACTTGACTACTTGAGATCCAAGGGAAACACTTATTTTACAATGAAGTCCATTATAGCTGTGACGTCTTAAGCTCTTATGTTACTGTGGATGGAGACTTTCCTAACTCGAATTGCCTAGTGACCAACCTTCGGTCAGCGGTTAGATTTTAGAGAAAAAGAGTAAACATATGTTAATTGCGCCCTTGACCTGTTGCTTTCTTCAGGTGAGAAACCCGCGGCCATGCAGCACGGTAGCAAAGGAACGGCCGCATCATCCGGCTTCATACAGAGCGGAGGCGTTGGTCTCCTTCCCATAATCTGCTTACTGCTGCTCATATCGCTGGATTCGTTGGCCCTATGGCCCCATTCCTCCGGCCCACGAGAAGCTGGGACGCAGCTCGTGGGCCTCAGCTGACCTTGAAGACCATCCGCCGAATAGTTCAAGCTTCCAAGTGAAAGGATATATATACATAGTACTTCTCGTGACGAGTTATAAATATGTATATTCAAAAGTTGCACTCACAGTTGACTCCGTGTATATATGACTCCGAGGATATATGAGGGGCTTCGTGAATTGGAAGCCAATCGACTGGATTGTGCCAATTGAGTGTGAAGTGCGTGAAAGACAGTGATTATGGTTTTTTGTGGGTGTATTTCACACGAAGTAAACCGTGTTGTATATCACCACGCTCTGGATTGGTGCGGGAGTGTAAGGAAGTTTTTTTACAAAGGTGCTCCGGACCCATGAGTTTCTTTCCTCTAAAAAAATATCTTCCTTCCCGCAGATGACGACGACGACCCATCCTCTCCATATTTTACGAAAATCTCTTCTTCTGATACGTTTTCGATGGTGGAAATGCATGTATAAATAATATATATCTATGAAATTGACGCGTCTTTTTTATTTACTCGGACGTGATCGCGAGTGCGTCTTTCTTTACGAAGTTCTTTTTCGATAATGTGTGTGATAAAGTGTTTTAAAAAAAGGGTGCGAGATGAAAAGGCAGTGAAAAGAGCGAGTGGTTACCCGCAGCGATCATTCCCTCCCTTCCCGAGCATCGATCCCTCTTCGTCCCGAGTGATTTATTTCATTCCTCCGTATCAGTGTCCTTCGTGTTTCGTTCCCGGAACAAATTCCGCCACCGCGACTGTGAAATGTTTATACGGAGATTCTCCGTTCTTCCAGAGAATGATTCCAGCGTGACGTGGTGGTGTCGGGAGGGAAAAAAAAGAAAAACGCGCTTCAGAAAAGCGAATTAATGGGAGAGCTTTCAGTGGGATTTTTATCCGTGCAGATGTAATCTATAGGTCCAAACTCTCTCTCTCTTCAGGAGGAAAAATTTTCGAAAGAGGTATCGAAAAATGGCCTATATTCCGTGAAAACGTCACCGCATATTGACGACCGAATTAATCACCCGTATCGATCCTTCCTCAACCCGAATGAAAAGGGAATTTGGTTTTAAATCCTCCTTTTTTAGGGGCGGAAACGTTTTTAAACGAAAGAGAGGCTTACGTACGTTTTCGCGGGATAAAAGTTTGTGTGGAAATCTACTACTACGAAAATTCTACGTACTCTAATTTTTTAAGGGTTCGACGAATTGGTGTGTGTGTTTTCTTTCTCTTTAATGAGACTGGTGGGAGAACTTCCCTACCCTTCAGACCACTCCGAGCGTTACTCTCTACGGTATTGGTAGCCTCTGCTTTTTCTCGGATTCCTTCTTGTGCTCTTGTGGCTTAAGGAAAAAAAATACTCCGGGTCTTCATCAAGGTTCCCTCTCCCCCTCTTACTCTCTTCTACGTCCACTTCTCTCGTTCACCTTCACGTGCAAACAAAGGGAGAAAGAGAGGTTCCTTTCAAGTGGTTCGAGAGAGAATGCCATCCTCAAACGTTGCGGCGCCCTCTTAGACGCGCCCTTTCCCCAGAATTGGAGAGGCCGCTGTATGCGGATATCTTCTGAGCCACTCAATTTTGCTCGATATTTTTCCCTTTTCCCCTTTCGCTCATCTCTTTCCCATCCCCCTCTTCAATTCTTTAAGAGTCTTCTCCTCCCCTTTTTTGTGGTGCGATTTAGCGGAGTCAAACTGCGGAAGCAATTTCGTTTTATAACTGTTTAACTTTGCGCTGACTAATACGGTTCCCGCTTTCCGTAAGAAATTGCGAATTTGTTTCGATGGGGAAATTTCAGTCAGGTCTCAACCATTAAGTTTTAACGTTAACCTTAAAATACAGTAATACGAGTTTGAACAACTCTCTTGATCACCCAGAATTCCGGGACATTTTGATAGTTTCTTAATTGTTCTTTGTGTTAAATTAGAATTAATGATTCGTTTCCAAGCAATACTGAGTGTTAATTGAGGAAAAATACGATCATATTACTCTATAACATCTTTTAAATTACGTTATGGCATTGCTTAATAACAGCGGAAGGTGGAGGAAATGTAAACAAACTTTTTTACCCGTCTTAAATAAAGGTGAATTGACTCTGCACGATGGTTTCACGCAACTGGAATACGTAAGGTATCCTTTCTAAACATTTCACCTACAATAATACGTAAAGTCTCAATAAGGGTTGCACGAAAACGTCAAAAACTTTGATCGATAAACTGTCTCCTTGAAAAGGGTAAAAGTTTGCTTTCTATCCACACGAAAAAGAACGAGTTTTGTTTGTGAAAAATCTGAAGCATGACGTCAAAATTACCTTTTTAAACTTTTTTGGCAAAGTTAACTCGGTATCTCTCTCTCAAAAGTGGACCCTTAAATGCTCAAGCAGATCCGTCTCGTTCTTTTTTTTAATATCGTCCTCAAAAAATTTAACGAAGAAGACTTTGACAAGATTTCCTCATAATTAACAACCCGAGCGACGACAAAGGGGAGACGTATTTATAGCTAAACCGGGGTTAACGTTCTCCATCCCTTTGAATTAAGTTGAACTCGCTAGACGTCTAGAGGTCCCCGGGATGAATATCACGATTGTTTTCTAAATTTTCTTTTTTCGGAAAGGAGCAATCCAATATCGTAAAAGACTTTTTTCTTCTATTGCCCAGACGGAATTCCGAAATATTTATCCCTTTTTGTTACGTCGATTCAGATATCATTTCCAACTTCTCCTATTTTCAGAGTACACAATTCGCTTCGATACCCAACACACAACACCAATTCTTGGAATTGCTTTTCGGTATCGTCTATCGCCGCTAAACCCATCTTCCGTTATTCGCTTGTTTTTGTTCCGCAACTAGATATAGAGAGGTAAGGAAATCACTGATGTTCGGCCGTAGATTTCCATTTCATTCGATCTTCACCCTCACTTTCCTCGCGACAAAAACTGAGAAAGAAGTCGCAGAATGTATATCTAATGGAAGGAAGTGAGCGGTTTCGGGAGGAAAGGACGATGCGATTTTTCGTGTTTCATTTTTTTTCGGGAGAAAGGTGGGTGAGGGGTCTTTTCACGAGAAAGTTATTCAAGGAAACGGGAAAGAGTATTGCAACGAACGCAGGAAGTGTTAAAGAGACTGTGACAGAGACGATATCCTACGTGTTATTTCACGGAATGATCTGTTTGCCAAAAAAAATGAAAAACGAAAATGTGTTTAATGCGTCGAATTCGACGGTTGGGTTTGGTTCTCTCTGGAGCGGACTGAAAATTCCAGAGCGGAGGTTACTGATTCCTGATACAGGTCTACTACTCCTCCGTGTTGTTTTTTAAGGCGTGAATTAACGAAGGAAGGTTTTCTCCTTGATGCTCAGATCAGAGCATCAGAATCGGATTGATTTTCCGACGGTGGCGCCCTTTTGAAAATGTTGGGCGTGTATGGTATCATGAAAAATATCCAAAAGTCAATAATTTTATTTATTTAATGCATTATTATGTTCCGTAAAGTTGTTAAAATGGAGACCACATAATAAATAATTTTTGAAATTACGCTTCAGATTTCTTTGTGTTCGTTCTTTCATTTTAGCTTGATTGTACTCGATATTTTCAGGGATTTTCACTGCGAAAGACATAAAACATAATTTGGAAAAAAGATTAAGAAATTAAAATTTTCTTACTTATTCATTTCATTGAATTATTAAGTAGCTCTATAGATCAAATTATAACTTCAGTGCTTCAGAAGAATTCGATTATGACACGTATTGAACCGTAAAAATTCACCTTTTTCGAGTTGAAATCATTACTGACTCTAATTTGATTATCTTCACGTCTACTCTCTAAAGATTTAACCACAATTTCAAGTAATTGTTTAAGAGATCATCCTCTTGATTTAGCGTAAGTGGATGTTTCTCAATCCAATTACGTCCCTGATGAATTGAGATTTGAAACAAAGTATATTAATTTAATCAGCTTTCCAAGTTATTTCATTCGTATAAATGTCATCTTAAAATCTCTTTTTTCCCTGAATTCTAAATAGTTTCTATTTCTCAGTTTAGCTTTCAAAGTAAAATTTTATAACTGTTAAATGTCTATGAAAGATTTCACATATGATGTTTGTACAGTTATTACAGGTAAGTAATATATGAAACCAACATCAATTATCTTCCTAAATAAAAGTATCACTTCTTCATGTCATACCTTAAAAGATCATCTAATTATGATCGATAAATGATGAGTGATAAATAATACAATTCACCTACTTTAAAATATATCCAATAATCGAATTAAAACGACTGAGTCACAATTATCACGTGATGTTAACTTTTTACATAAGCAATTGCATAGCGTAAGCATAATTCTAACCAAAAAATATCTCATTAAGATCTATTGTATCGCTCGCTTTTAATTAATGATTTAGCGTGGGAAAATATTTTTGACTAAAACAGCTTTATCCCCGATAATTTACGAAAAAATTAATTGTAGTGAGGAACTTCTACCCTAAAGTCCCGCATAAACACCCACCATCTCCGCATACGAGTGACGGAGTATAGAAGTTTCTGGAATCGATCAATTCGCCTTAAAAGATTAAAAAACAATAAACAATCCCTCATGAATAAAGTAAAACGTAGCATTACTTGCATTATATTTTCTTAAAACCCCCTCAAATAATACCCCGAAAAAAGAAAAATGAACCTAAACTTTCTTGTTACTCTTTGGAAGCATCCACACGAGGGGGGATACATGTTTTCCTTTTTAATAACGCCTCAATTATCACAGCTGGATCCTGGCATAAAAAAATCCCACCCCTTCCTTTCGCACCAACCCCCTTTTTGAAAACCACTTTCAACTATTCCACCACGTTTCCTCCTTCATCATTTTCCCTTTTTTTCCGGCGGAGAAATAAAACTGAGGAAATTTAAGGCGGTCTGCAGGAAGGGGGTGAAATAGGGCCCGCCCCCGTTTTACGCACCAACCCTTCCCTTTATCCTCCTTGGTAAGCCTCGCTAACCGCCCCCAACTAAAAAGTCTCCCCGAAAAACGAACGTCAGAAATTTTCTGGCGGTAACGAAATGAGTCGTAAAGTCGCTCTTCCGTTTCCTTCGCCATTTATTCCTTTGGCCGTCTTCTTGCTCATCCGAGCAATCTGCCGCGGATTCTCCTTCGACGCCCAATCCGGAATGCCCTCGGGGAAGGGTGTGCCAAGCAGTACACGAGGCGTGTATCGCAAAGATAGGGGGAAGATTCGGTAATCCATTAAAGTGAAGATGGGGAAAGAAGGAGAGTGAAATCCAAAGTGGTAAAAGAAACATGGGGAGACGTAGCAATGGGATTTGGAGGGAGAAGAAGATCCTTTACCACGATCATGTTTCACTCCATCAGTAGAATTGTATTTGTCAATATATGAGCCGTCCCTAGTTCTTTACGCCAGTGTTTTCTGATTGAAAACGTGTAAAATATCTCTTTAAATTCAGTATAAAGTACGTTATATGTTCTATAGGTGGAACAAACTTTGATTTGATGAAAGTGTGATCAAAATACATGAGGTATCTCGAGCACTTACTGGATTTTTTTATGTATTCCACCAACTGAATACGTTTAAACCAAAAAGGATTTAAATGAAAGATAGTTATGAAATATTAGAATAACGTATTTTGAGGTTTTTTCGCGAAAGTATTATGGAAGACTGGAACTAACCAATAAATATATGCTAAAAAACGACGCAAGTAACGTAATTTCAGACAATGGGTTATTTTTATATGATCATTTTATTACGATATCATTTTTTGGAATAAGACAAACTCGCATTTTCTGGAATACCACACTTTGTAGCTTAGAATAAATAAGAACGTACAGAATAAAAAAGATTGTCAGTATCCAAAGTAAAAAATATCAGAAATCTTATCGAAAAATACGCGAGTTTTGATGCAACTTCTAATCTAATAATTGGATGAGAGAGGTATTACTCAAGGAAAATTGAATTAATTTACATTCTCCACATAAAGCATGCTTACGAAAGAGTTGGACAGTGATATCAAAACATGATTAAACAATTTCGGAAAAAGAATGATGTTTGGAAATGTTTTTCGAAATGCCTTTAGATTAAAATACAACTTCCTCTCTGCTTTAACTAAAATTACACGGAGAAGGGAAAAATGAAACAAAAAAAAACTTTTTTGAAACACCGAACGTTTTTCATATTCCACAATTTCCAAATTTCCTCGCAGAACGAGCATCAACTTCCTCATTCACTCAGTCGACACATCCCTAACAAATTCGAAAGAACTACATTTCCAAGTTTCCTATTCTCTCCCATTTAACTGTCTCGTCTCTTTCTTCTTATCGCCATCTCTTTGCATTGTTTTCGTCACTTTCTGTGCCTTTTCCTACTTCGAATCGCTTTTCCATTCCTCTTCCCATCCGATCAAACTTTGCGAAAGTCGGAAAACAAGACATATGAGACAGAGCTTTTTGAGGGGGAATGAGATAAGAGGAGAGTAAATCAAGTTGAGAAAGACTATAAAATGTTTAGGAATAATTCATTGTCAACAGAACTTAGTTCGCGCATCGATACATTATCAATGATGCATATTTTTGCCGGAGTTTAAAGTTTTCGTAACAGTCGATCCGTCTCGTACGATGAGAGTGTTCCCGAAGAATAGAAAATCTCCCTTTTGATCTAATTT
The DNA here is from genome assembly GCA_020796165.1 of Pantala flavescens. Taxonomy (NCBI): domain Eukaryota; kingdom Metazoa; phylum Arthropoda; class Insecta; order Odonata; family Libellulidae; genus Pantala; species Pantala flavescens. The sequence continues at coordinate 11,962,787 of CM036879.1, read as the reverse complement.
ATCGGTATTTTATCGCGAATTTAGCGCGAGGAGGGAATTGAATCATCAAATTGAAAGTTTTATATGTTTGCGAAGAAGTTTATCGCATAGTTTTATGCAGAGAAGGGAATGACTTAGTAATAGAAAAAGTTTCGGAACAATATCTCGTGCTTCGTCAGGATCAACTTCGAAATGTTCCGCGAGCGCTACGAAACCAACTAAGTTTGAGATATTGAAGAATAAATAGCGTAATTTATAAATAAATTATTTCCAAGTATCAGGGATATCTATGATTTAACAGATCAAACTTCTTAATTAGTTCTTCGTATTGAAAGTTTTAGCTGAAAATCAAGGACGAGAGACTACTAAGCCTCAAGGTATAGAGAATACAAGCGCACGGTGAATCTCAGGATCAATATTTCCCTTTAAAACAAGTTTTTCCCTTGAATACCATAAATGTATTCTCAACCACGAATAAGAGCTCCTTTGCATCGTCAGATTAGTTGCGGGCTATGACCCCTTTTGAAGACGACGTCGTTAAAGTCATACCGAAGTTGGACGGAAAAGGGGAAGTTTCCCCTAGTAAATGAGTTACCCCACCGGGATATGACGTGCAAAAAGTTAAATAATGATCAAAATTACGCTGCGATAAATAGACTAAAAAGTTTCCTTGGAAATATACGCATAATCAGCTCTATTCTGTATTCAAAATAGACCATCCCTTCCGTTTATTCGTAGTTGTGACGGAGGATTTTATATTCCCACGAGAAGACGAGCAAAACAATGTTGAGCATAACCTATAAGAGTGACATAATATCCGTTTCTTACAGCAGTGAGGCAAAAATCTAAGCATTTATTGCCTTAGTGAATACGGTCAAATTTGATAAAAAGTGGCTCTCCTGCTGTGCATTTATGCCATAAATCTATTCCCCGTAAAACGGAACTGAAGGATTTATGGAGATTCATTTTTCGTCTCACTGAGATAGAATTATTTCCTAACGGAGATAAATAAGAAAATAATGTTCCATCTATTTTCGCGCTACGACGACTCAATATCAACTGTGAAGCATGGATAACCTTTCGCAGGAGATGACGGATTTTTATAGGACAAATTTCAGACAATTCGTGAAGAATTTCATAAGAAATAGGAATCAAGTTTGAAAAATCAAAACGTTTCGTACAGATATAAAGTCAAAGAACGGAAGCAATAGGTCTGACTCGTATGTAACGCGTATGTCCAGATGCTTTAAAAAGGACAACGGAGAGAGAGGACTGCAAGTTACGACGCATAATACTAAGAGACAAGCTAGTACCATACCAGACCTGTAGGCACGTAAGGAATGTAGGTATTGTTTCTCATGGTAACAGATGGAGGTATTCAGGACAGTTTACAAAGATTAAGGTTATCAGGTAATATACCTCCATTTGAGAAAGTAATGAAAATAAAACCCTTTAAAATTCCATTACGTATGAATTCGATTAGTTTTAATATCCTTTAGGAGCCATCGAGTAGGTAACTTTTAAGCAATATATTTACCATGTATAAATGTAGTAAATTTATTCCAGTTGAAAATTTAGAGCCAAGAACGTTTACTTTATCAGAAGATTGTGGTAAATTTCACAATTAAAAGGAGGATGTTATCAAAAAATGAATTACGTTGAATGAATAAAGTTTGTAAGTCGTTGTTGATTGAATTTTGTTTTTCAATAAGGAATCAAAACTATCCACAAAGATAGCTATGTATCATCAAACAGATAGCAATTTTTTACACGATACGAAGTTTATAAACTGTACTTGATAAGTATAACTATTCATAACATTCACTATTTTTCAGATTACTTTCAATAATGTACATACCTTGTCAGGGCAATGTTTCTGCTACTCATAGATTTATTAAGCTCTCTTCCATTCAATAGACATTTTCTATTCTGATACACCTGTCAATATTGTTCACTGTTTGCTCAAATATTTTCCCAGCATTCAAATGAAATATTCAACTAGTCTTTCTTCGAACTTTATTTTTCAGCCAGTAGCAGTCTTCGAATGAATCAGTCCCACATCTTTCAGCCTCTTATTCAGATCCTTTTCAAAGTTCGTCGATTTCTCGCCCTGAAAATAGGCCAAAGAACTATTCTTCACCCTTCAATGGATTCCTATCTTATTATTCCCCAAAGAATCTTGAGACATTTCCTCAAATACTGCAAGTTTTCATGGTGCGTTCATATTTTTGTACGATGGATATCCTCCGAACTTGAATATACACTCATCATCTACAAATTTCGTTCATACATTAACATCATTCTGATACATTTACATATTTTGACAACTTTTTTCAATAATGTCAGCTATCGATTAACGTATGAACGTGCCTTTATCATATAGTATTATTGATATATATTAAGAGATAAATTGAAAAATATTCGCGTATAATTGATTAACAGAAGGCAGTTCCAGTCCAAATTAACTTCTTACTACAACAAACTCAATATAATATGTACAAATATAGCAATTAGCATTGTAAATGGGTAATGGGATAATTATTTGAAAAGAATATATTGGCATTTTGCTATCATGGAAGATTACTGTTTTTTAATTTAACAATTAATAAGTCAAATAAATACGGAATTGTAGCAGCAGGTTTAATTACTTTTTAAACTTTACGGAGACTATCAATTTTAAATTATTCATATCTGACTTATATACAAAATATAAATGGAAGAAATGAATGTCTCTGTAACCCTTTTCCTTAAGATGATGATGAGAAACATACAACATTAGTTAAGAAAATAAATGCAGATTAAAAGAACTACAGTCAATTTACTATCTGTACTGTATATTAAAAACGAAGATATTTAGAAACATATGTTTGCAAGAGAATATTACAGCATGTCACATACTGCAAACTATTTTCACGTTAAAGAATAACGCCAACTTAAAGTCCACCTGGAAGCCAACGAAGTAAAAGAATACATCAAAATATGTTCACAACTCCGACTGCAGATAAGCAGTAAAAACCTCTCATTAGCGTGTGCATTCTCCTTTAAAGCAGCTCCATTTGAAATACACGCGTGCGAAAGAGCGCTTTTTGTTTCCCGGGAATCCAGAAAATTATGTACTCTCATTCAGCGGGAATTCCCACTCACCCACCCACCATTAAAACTCCTGCGCCAGGGTTTTAATCTGCGAACTGAAACTTTGGAGAGAGAGAGATATGAAGTGTCAATTAGAGATAACGGGCTACGAAATCGCCATTAGGGAATCTACAGAGAGAAAAGGGAATTTGGGACAAGTGCGGGATGTTCGAAGGATCCGAGCCGAGAGTGTATTGGCACTGGGGAAGACGATTACGACCGTATATCTGCCGGACGGTAAGGCGACTTTTACGATGCGAACTCTAGTCTCTGCAGAGCGATAAGGAACCACGGGCGTGAAGAAGGAAAGATGCAGGCAAACGAGGGGGAAACGGGTGCAAAACGAGATGCTAGTTGTTTAAATTGGGTCTTAATGAAAATCGAAATAGGATGCTGAAGTCACGGTGTGAGAGAGCGCTCTGTGCCGGAGGACACGCGCTCTTAAACAGCGCGGAACTCCCTCGTTACCCCGATGTTCTCTCGTCTCTTAATCCCGGATTATAGCTCGTCCATAGCTCCGGATTGCGCCACCTTAATATAAAAATTATCTCGCGGATTAGACGGATAAAAACGGTCGTCTAGAGCATTCTTTGTTAGCTGATTAAGCAGATTTATGTCCATCGATTCCCGGCGACGAATTTTGCCGGGAATTTCCTCCCGTCAATTAAAACGGCATTAGCTATCGAATCTTTAATTAACTCGGCGACGGTTGCGTAACTGTGTTTACATTAACGAGTAAAAGGTACGCGGAAGACTGAACGTTCATTTTCGTTTCATTAAAGTCCGGTTGATTAATATATAATGCCGTTTTTCGGTAGTGTATTTTTGCTTCTTGGTAACTGTACGGTTAGCGAAAGTTAGCGTAAAATATATAGAAAATTTTATTTTATTCTTCGACTGAAAATGTAAGGACCATACTTCTTCAAAAATATATATAACTATAAATGTGAAGTATATTATTGCATATTCGAATTAAATTTAATCGAAATAAATAACTTGTTTAATAAATAAACTCCAAAAAACGGCATAGTAACTTTATGTTTAGCATTATAACTATAGGATTATACAAATTTTGAATTCAGTTAATTATGCGAAGTAAAAAAGAGAATTACAGTATTTTTTAAGAATTTTTAAGCATCTTCAAAACGTGTAAAAGAAGAATTAGTAATTATTTTAAATTTACCCTTTGAATCTTAGGGAATAAGTAATAACTCTAATTAAGTATATATTCAAAAACGCAGTTATCAAATGAAGTTTTCGTATCTTATTTCCTATCAGAAGCTATTTGATATGCCTAAAATATAAAAAATCATTCTAATTTAAACTTAAACAACAAGAGTGAACCAATTCAGCAAAATTTTATATAACAAAAACAAACGCTAAACCTTAAAAGTTACGACCACCATAATAAAAAAGCACCATCAATCGCGAGCGTGATTTATCTCCGCGCAAAAATTCTCTCTCTTTCGATATTTCCGATTAATAAAAATCTTCTTCAGGCGCAATATCCGAAATGTCTCCTCTCGAAATAACCCCTTCAGTCTTAATTTCCATATTGGAAATATATAAAAAAAATAAATAATCCCGAAGATAATTCCCATCTCAACGAGAGCCTTTTGGAGGACAAAAAAAAGGAATCTGCAAAAGGGTAAAATCCGTCGTCGGGAGGAATAAAAACCTAATTAGGCTCCTTCGGGAAACTCTCGACGGCGAAAGTTAATAGAACGTCGGTGGATATCCCTTTATCTCCTCCGTGGACAGAAGTAAGGACTCTCGTGCAAAGACAGCGATAATTGCCTGGCGATAAAGAAGAGAGAACTCGCCGACTTTTCTCCGCCGTCAGAAGGGTCTTAAAAGCGTCCTCGAGGTTCCAACGAGGGGGGATAACCGAAGTCGATGGAACGGGAAAAAGTGGTTAGACGATACGGTGGCTGCAGAAGGGGTCGTCCTCGTGATTGGGGGGTTACAAGAGAAGGAGGGTAAAGGAAGAAGATGGCTTTAGACGCGAAAGTTATTGCATCGCCCGAGGTGTTTGCGCAGGATACCAGAGGCAACGGTGTCGGGGAATTGAAGTCGTTATCGAATGGTGGATATGTAATCCCGCACTGATTCCGTCCCCTTACGGAAATAGGGAATGTATTTGTAACCGAAGCTGGTTCTGTTCTGAGAGGGTAGGCGTTTGTAGCTTGAAGGAGGGCGAATTCTGAGATGAAAACAAGGCAATATCTCTCGCGTAAGGGACGGTACGATCTTGCGCGCGGAATCCGAGTATGAGTATTGTACAATTTTAGGGAAAGGGCGATGAAAAGAATTGTGAAGGTTGTGTGTGTGCATGAGAGAGAGAAGAGAGAGAGTGGTTTCTGGTGAAAAGGGATGGGATACCGAGCCGAGGAGCGTGTGAGGGTATTAGTGGAGAGGGAGGAAAGGGTTCTGGAGGACGATGAGGGTGGGGGGGGAAACAACTTCAGAATCACCGAATCCTACGCTTGGGAATCTTCTCTCGTCTGTTACGGCGTTGTTAATTAGAGAGACTTCTGAATGGCCGTGTGTGGGTTTCGGACGAAGGGGAGGGTTTGCGATAGGAGATCATTAAAAAGGCCGGAATCAAAAGGGGAAATAATTCGGGCTAAAGCGCGCGACTAATAAAAGTGAAGGACTTGTTCTCCGGAAATGAAACGAGGTATATTATTTTGATTTGAGCGCGTGGGGAGAATCCCTAGAGGTCCCGCGTGGGAACGGGGAGGCGTTGATGTTTCGGACGGTCCCCCTGGGAGATAGGCAGCGCCGTGTATCGACTCTTGTGGGTTTTTGGGGGAGGGAAAAAGGATGGAAGAGAATGAAATTTTCGGGAATTTTAATCGCGCTCTCTCGGAATCAAATTTCCCCAAAGAAATTCTTCACCCGCGTCATGGCCGGATTTGCAAAATTAAGCCGGAAAGTTGGCCGCGAAGAGACCCAAGGATTGCCCAAATGATTGTTTCCAGTTATCTTCCGAATGACCAATTGCTTTTTGAGGAAAAAGGGCCATATCTTCGTTAATTGCGTACTCACCGGAATGGGGAGATGTGAAATATTTTGATTAGGGTAAGATTGGAATAATTCATTTCTTTAATATTATTCTCTAGCGATACAAATTTTTGGTATTTCAATATAGCTTCAAGTTAATTGAATAAGTTTAACTCGCTAGGATAAATTCCGAGAATAGAAGTCTAGAGTAATTTTATTTTCACTTGAGCAACTTTATGTTCCCCATTTATCCTCTTCATTTAGTCTCACTTAAGTTACGGTCTTAAGCCACATAATATCTAGACAATTTTTCCTATTTACATCGTAAGCGAAAAAGAATCCTCTATTTTAATTAAAGGGCTCACCATCGACTAGAGCTCTTTAACTTGAGCTTTTTTTTTAATTTGGGCAATAAAAAGGGAATCAGAGTTAATTCCTCAACTATTAATCTTACCACATTTAAAGTGTTTACATTTGTATCTAAATTAGGTATTGGATCACATTCGCTATTAGATATATACAATAAATAGTCTATCATAGAAGGGAGGTTAACTTTTAATCGTAATCTAGTGTGTCAAAATATGAAGAATCTGAGAAATTCGTCCATAAAGGTAGATAATGCCAATTTAGATAAAATAAAAATACAATATAAAAAAGTGTATTACTGAATTAAGCTGCGAAGCTTTGAAAATTCCATCCCGACACGCCAATTAACTGCTTCTGGGAAAGGAATACGACGACTTCAATGGAAACAGCGGGCAATGCACTCCGATAGGAGATAAAAGGAAGCGTAAACACTGCGGTGAGATCTGATGGTAGAAAGGGTTTAAAGGATAGGCAGGATAACTGAAATTGAGAGAACTAAAGCGGAGATGTTGAAGAGAATGAAAGACTACCGAAGATGGTTCGGGAACGGATTCAGTGTCTCTGGCCGTGTGCCAAAACTAGATCCCTGCACGTGTATACGTAAGAGGAGAGAATGGGATCGTACAAAGGATTTGCTTGGGAAAGATGGAGGCCGAATAAAAGCGATTGGTCGAGAAATTTATGCGATATATCGAACAACAATGGAGGGTAAACTTTGTTTAGAAGATAGAGCGAATAAATTTTAAGGAATAGCTCAATACTACTAAGCTGCAGGGAATCATAATTTTTTGATCTTTCTATTAAACGGATTGAATATTCAAAACTTCAATATATTTATGCATATAATTAAACTATTGATAAACGAAAATCAAATTAAAAAAATAATAAAAATTTGACGTCATGTATTTACTCAAAAATTCAGAGGTAATATTATTGCTTTTTAAAGATATGGAAAGAATATTACCCGCACACAATTTTGATATTTCTCGAATACATATCGAGCGTTTCTTCATGAAGAATTTCCGAGAAACTATTTGTATAAATTTGCAGTTTTTAAACGCTTTTCACGAAACGCTTAAATGAAAATAATTTGTTCAGAATTTAATATTCTTGGAGTTAAGCTATATTGGGATTTAGAAAATAATAACTCCTTTCAGAAAACCATAATCATCGGAAATCTATAGTTTGTAACTTTTAAATTACTACCCTTAATGTCTATGATAGAGCCCATAAAAATATTATTATAACGTAAAGCTTGACTTAGCCGCTTTTATTTTATGTAGAAACTGAATAATGGTATCGGTTGTTATTGACAACGATTTCGTATATGTTTGAAGTGCATCGACTTCTTTTAGAATAGCTGGCAAAACGCGTCGAAAATGTCCCCGATAGACGATTCCAGTACGACATAACCATTCCATAACGCCATTTTCAAGGATAGAGAGGGTATTGTTCTCTAGAATCGGATCGGGTCATAAGAAAATGCATCTTTTAAACGACCCTGGCTGCGGGAACTCTTCCGGACGAAAAAGCCGCATTGAAACCAAACGGCAATAACCGAAGACAACTTAATTTCGGGCGGAAAAATCAAACACCTCGAGAGGTTACTACGGCACCCGATTGCCTTGGTCGAGGTAAAAGCCACTTAGATAAATCTATTCCCGGTCACATAATCGCCGGAATGGGGCGGATACAGCATCTTTGTCCTCATTCGCACTTCTAATGGAAGAACTAGCAGTTAAACCCTCTGAAAAGAAAGGAGACGGGGAATCCAGAGGAAAGGTAATGAACCCTTCGCATTGTGGCGGAGTCCCTCGGGCACCATTGCTGGGGTCAGTGGTTGTTACACGCCTCCCTCAGGCCCACAACACTCGTTTTCCACCGAGCCCTTTCTCGCAACGTTTTTGCGGAATTAATTTACCAAGCAAAGCAATGAAATGCTTGCAGTATCCGCCCAATTATTTAGTGCAACTATTTGATTCAATGACGCATCCGACCCTTCCCTAACCCCTTAATATGTAAATTAATCCCATTACGCTTCCGTAATTTTTTTAATTTTGCTGAAATGAAACACCGTAACACTCCTGTAATACTGTGTATGTGAAAGTTTTTTTGAAGCTATTATTTTTTCAGAATGAGCAGTAGGAAAATGCAAATATTATCCGACTGTGGACTCGTTAGCTCTTTAGGATAAGGTAATTGCTCCGGCCAAATCTGTTTGCCGTGTTTCTACCCGGAATCGTCCGAAATGTTAATGGTCCATTTTTGTGAGGCCTTGTGAAAGGAGTGTGATTGCTCTAAACCTTTTATGGCACTCGTAGGACCTCATTTCATCCATTTGTTCTCGTATTTTCTCTCTGTATATTTGATAGAAAAACGAGTCCAAGCTATTACGAGTAACATTTTAGTGTAGAAAGTGGATTGCTTTAGGATAAAGGAATTTATATTCAGTTTACACATGACAACCAATGACATAGATTGAATTAAAGTAACGTAATGCATATAATTAATAACAGAGTTAAATCATCATAACAAATAAAATATCTACACATATTTTTGAGTGGGTCCTGTACATTTAACTGTCAGTAACTAATTAACCAATATGTTAATCCAGACAGATTTTGCCTATGCGGTAATAGCTATTAGATGGCGAATTGAAAGACTCAGATAGTTAATAACAAAAGCCTAGTACATAATTAGATTGGTATAAAAATACATCTGTGGTTTAAATACTGAAGAGTGATTAGCCACGATGAACAAACGAATGTCTCTTTCGGTTTTATAAACTGAATATGAGATGTGATGATTTTTATACTTCAATGCCAATCGTATGAAATCCATTCCCAAAAGATATATTCAGAATAATTGTTTGTTATTATAGGACAAAATTATTATCAAACTATATTTCAGTTCACTATCATCTTCTGTATAGTAGTTGTAAATAGGCAACCACTACAACTTATTTGTTATATTTTGTAAACCACACAAATAATTTGATCAGAAACCACACTCAGCCGGTAACATAGTTTACTCCACTATGTTAACACATTGAAGACGTTCATTTAAAGATAATATGATCTATATAAAAAGTTATGAATATTTTTCATGTAGAATACAAATTTAATACGTTTTATTTATCGTCTTAAAATAGTTAAATTAGTGAACAGTTCCAATGGCTTTAACTTTTGTTATTAACTATCAATATCCTTCCAATAGAAAATCCATTTAATCTTCATAAAAAGGACTTGATTTTATATAAGAGAGATTTGAATATGTCTATATTTAAGAAAATCGTTTGAATTAAATAAGTATAGGAAAAGTTTCCCAATAAGATAGATCGATCCAAAAAATTCGTATTTGAGTGATTCATAGTAACAGCACATAGGGGTTCTCACAAACATAAAGCTTCAGAAATTCGAATCACATAAAATATATCCTAAGAGAGACCCAACAATTCGGCGACCGCAAATTTATTCTAGAGTGTATATGAATACATTACTATCTAATCTCAAACGGATACATTCCCTGGGGTTATCCCCCTTCTGGCGAATTTTGACTGAGGTTTGGCCACCGGTATGGGAAAATGTGTTTCCAGCCACCTGTTTATGAACCACCTCCCCTTTTTTCCTCCGAGAGGGCGCGAATCTCCTTCTGAATTCTCAATTTCATGATGGGGTGAATAAACTAGATGTTGTCATCCCCAAAGCTACGGATTCTCTCTTTTCTTTTCCCTGTTGAGGGTTGGACACTCGTCCACGATGACAGCATATGGAAAACCTCCACACGTGTGTATGTACATTGGTAGAGTTTTCACCTGCGTAAAAAGACGAATGCGAGGAAGTACTTGGGTCTTCATTCAACCCTCTAGGGCTCTTGTCACTCGTGGGGTCCTGGATCCTCGTCAGAAAAGCTCTGGTGGTTGCATGATCAATGTACGACTTCCAGAGGGGTCGTTTCACGAGTGTGTGTGCGATTTTACGCTTTCGTATGAAAAAGAGCATTGGCTATATAGAAGGCACTGTAATAAATGGTGGCCCTTTCGATTTGTTAAAATGCGAAAAAGTCTCAATTCTATTTCTAAATTGGAGATTAGCTCATTCACCCACCACTATATTTTCCCCTAAAATTTATCGCTTTGGTTTTAAAGAGTTGGTTCATTTTACCAGCGAATTTTTCACTCTGTATCACATTCTTTCGCTGCTGTTATGGGCTATTTTCGGTATCCTGGATTCATATTTCGGAAAATTTAAATTTAAATTAAATACATGGGGTATTTCTCTCATAATCCAAGTTCATGTGTCTTTAATTATTAGATTATTTAGTTCTTCTGCCATGCACTTATATCTATAATCCCATCTTTTAATTAATTTTTCCTAGATTTAGGTTTTTTCCGCTTCGTTTCGTTTGATTAAACAGTACTGTTCCAATCCAACAACATTAAATAAAATTATAATTAACTATTAAACAGCCGGCAGAGATATATGTATTAGTATGATTATATACTATACTTTCATGCTGCTATACATTGAGATACGATTTCATATAATAAACTCTAATTTCTCTCCCAATATCACAATCAATTTTGAGAAATTGTTCCTATTTTTCTTTGAAACAAGTAGTCGATTGTTGAAGCTATTTCCCTAAATCCTCAATTTTAAAAGGTTTCATACCTTAATTTTTCTCCATTTAAATGATAATTTATGTACGAGGACAATCAAAAACATCTGAAAGTTCTATAGCATCGTATTCCATACAGCGTTATTAACTTAAAGATTCTAGAAAGACAGTATCTCGAGGATTATCCTCCATCCAGATCCGGGAATCCTTGAAGAGACGAAAGGAACACAAACAAAAGTGAAGACCTGTTAAAGAAAGTTCTACGGTGTGGAGAAAAAAGAACGGGTTTAGTAATTTAGTCGAGAATTCCGTGCCTAAATAAATAGGAAAGCAGTCGGACAGTGTTTGCAGAAGGAAGGAATAGAGAAAACAGGCAGTGGACCGTCAAGAGTGTAACAAGGCGACGGGAGGGAGTTGGCAGAGAACGTGTGGAGGTATCCGAAGAAGAGGAGGGATAAACGAGGGATTTATCAAAAGAAGAACTCTGACGCAAACTAAATCAGTGATAACGCAATCTTGGGATGAAAATTCGTTTTAAAAAGGGACTTCTTGGAGCAACTAATTTGTCGATGGGCGGCTTTTAAGAATTAACGGTTTAATTTGAATTTCTAACACGTGTTTCTCTCGGCGTTTCTAGATAAACGATAAGGCTTTCTTGAGAAGTTATAGAAAGATGGATGCTGTTATTCTGATTGTTCTGCGAGAAATGATGATAAATTAACTCCAGCACCCATTTCATAAAGTTTTAAAACGTTATCTTCCCAGGACATCTTTGCTATCTGGATCAATATAACAATATGAAAGGCATTAGCTTTAAGATGAATATAACAATAACAACAAACTAATAGAATTTATAACATATTTATGGCAATTATTATTAAATTCAGTAGTATATCAGTGTAGTAAGTACAGTATATTTAAGTTAACGTTTAAACAACTCAACGAAGAATAGATAGAGAAAGTATTGACCATTCCATTTCGTAAAAGTCAGTCATAATATAAACTCAACAAAATTACATCTATAGAGCCTCCTTACTCACTGTCATATCTTTGGAGATTCTCTGGACATAAGCAACCAATAGGTATTTTATAGTTGCACATACCTAACTTTAAATTATGAGATATTATATTCATAGTTAAACATGTCATTGTATATAGACTAAAAGAGATAGATTATGTTGATGTTATAGTTATTTAGAATTAAACAAATATACTTCTATAGATATAAGTAGTAGAGGAAAACACTAAGTTACACCTCTCTTAATTAAATCTTTCCTTGCCGTAACGCTCCATCTTCCGCCTTTAATTTCCATCCCTTTTAATGCGATCCTTATGATCCTTCCTTTATGAACATTCCCATCGTTAGTCCTTCTTTCAAACGACGAAAGAGGGCGCCGTTCCCATCAGGGATAAGTCGAAGAAAAATGGAAACTGAGGGAGAGAGAGTCTAAAATGGAAGGGACGAAGAGACGAAGACATTCGGAGATCCACGGGGAAAAGAGAAGAAGTAACGTATGGGCGATTTTTTTTCGAGATTGGAAAAAGGAAGAAAGAAAGATTTGGCGATCCTTGTTATTCAAGGGAGGCAGGTAGGGAGTTGTGTGTGGGGAAGGAGAGAGAGATGACGTACTGAGAGCAAAGTCGGAATTTTTGCGCTGGGCTGCGGTGTTTCGCTCCCGGCGAATGCGGCATATCTCGGATCGGAGGGCTTATCGAAAGTAATACGACCCTTGTACGGAGGGAATCCCCGTCCATAAACATGTATCTCCTCCCGTAAAGCCGAGTACGGAGTCGAGAATGGCCAAGTTCGCGCACCCCGTTCGTTTTATGGCTTCGGAAGGAGCTGCTGGATTGATTCACTCGGGCGCCTGGTTTGCGCTTTTAAGCGATGTCCGTCGCCAAGGAGATCTCCCTCACACAGAGGGAGTTTTTACGGCCCGTTAAGCCGCCGCGTTCGCAGTATCGCGAAAGATATGTAAAGCGGTTTTTTTATACGGAGGAAACGTCTACTTCACGAGGGTTTTTTTATACTGTCGCGAACGTCTCCTATAAACGCTAATTTGTCAATTCGCGAAAAAAAAACGTGAATAGTCGTTAAATGCTTCGGTAAACTGGTAAAGCCGTGTTATGGATCGGGAAAAGGTTATTTTAAGAGTTCAGGGGAGAAAAAAGGGTCCTAAAAGTGAGCGGTTTTGGAGGAGAGCGAATGTAAGCCGCGAAGGAGGGGGAAAAATTGGAGGAAAGGGACTTCCTCTAATGGAAGATCGGTTTTATCTCAGGCACTGCAAGGATTCGGTTGTTAAGCGAGTTTTAGATAAGGAAAGAGGGATCGGAGTTTTTGAGGGGGATAGTGGAAAGGGGGTTGTAATAAGGAAGAGAAATACCAGGAAATGACGGGAAAGCGAATATCTTCGGGTATACACGACTCGGCGGTGGAGGAGCTGGAATTAAAAACGGGGATTCGAAATAAATAAAAGTGGTTTTTTAATAAATAGGAAGGAAATTGGGTGAGAGAGAATTGGTCGGATCCGGTTATGGGAGGTAACGATATCAACGTAAAACCCTCGTTTTCCGAGAATCAGAGGTGGTTCACTGACGACGAGTTTTAAAAATGTGTGGCTTCGATTGTGCGTATTATATCAATTGAATCCTTAAGGGAAGAGGAAGGATAAAGTCTTTTAACGCGAAGAGTTTGAGATTCATAAAGAGATGTATGCATAAAATAAAATAGTCATTGGAACATTTCACTTCTTTTATTCGTGAATATTTAAAAAATATACACGTGCTTTAAACGAGAAATATGTGTTTACATTACGAACCCAAATGCTCTTTTAATATAACAGATTTAATGGTAATAATAACCAATTTTTATATCTCCCCCAATAAAACTTCAAATATAGAGGAAATATCGCCCTAACTTAAAATTAGAAAGAAAATTTTTACACCTACTTAACCCTGATTCTGAAAGATATATGTATTTAAAAATAAGATATTCAGGAGTACGGGCCAGTATTTCACAAAGAAGGACGTTAGATTTTTTATTACGTCAAGAAACACGTTGATCTAATGTGCAACAGCAATAAATAAATTCCTCAAAAAACTATAGTAAAATAAAAAACGATATTTCCTCAAGAAAACGCCTCTTCCCACTACTCTATTTTAGTCCAACACACTTTAAATACCTGCCGAAACACGCATAATTTATATCTCGAACAGAATAGATCTAAAATTGAATAAACATTTTACTACCAATTTGAGAGTAGTTAAGGACGAACCCTTACTTTGATCTAATGCCGCAATATTGAATGAAGAATCACGACCAGGTTAGGGTCGAAGCTGATACTACGTAATTCGTAATAAAGCTTTCTAACTGTTTCCTTGATAAAGGCAACTATTCAAAAGCCTTTGTCTGTACATCTCGGTCCACTTTCATAGCTGTTATGAGGTACTGGAATGTCACGATATGAATGCGTAGTCTTTGTGAAGGAAAATACATTCCTAGAGATACAACGGAGATGTATGCACTACATGGGTTCCCATACTGGCTAGATTAAACCCCGATTTAATTTTACTTCCTTGCCATTACCACGAAATTCAAAAGGACCAAGGATTTCAGATTAACCAGGAATGTTTAACATTCTGCGGAATGGATAGAAGATTTAATTATAACGTTACCTTTATAATTTTCCTTTATTATTTTTACTATAAATTACTTCAAGTGAAGATGATTTATTTTCAGAATTTGACATTATCTCTACAAATCTCCGAGCATCAAAGTTTTGGAATTTTCTCCAAAGAACTCTTTCAAATAAGCATTCCAAACAAAGTATTAAACCAGTGCCATGATTAAGATTCTAAGGAATTCCAACAATTTATACAGGGTACGACTGGCTTCTGTTCCCTTTACATCAATTTAAGATCGGAAAATTTTATACATTAGTTCCAGTTAAGATTTAACAGGTAGAATTAAATTGAATGAGAGCTAAAATTGAAAGTTAGCATATAGGTGAAAGGAAATCATTACAGTTATATAATAATAATGGTATTTTAAAGATTAATTTAGTTTTTCAATGCCTCCAGTCGTACTAAAACTATACGAAGTCGTAAATCGTATTTAATTTTCTATTTTTCTCAAATTCATTAAGATAACTTTATAGTTGTCTAGTTATCTAGGAATATAAATTCTATAAGAAACACTTTAACTATTTTTCAAATTCCTATTATTCCAAAATTCAATAGTTCATTGGACAATACGTTAAGTAATTTAGATAAATGTATAGTTAAGTAGAAATATGAAGAACGTGAATTTCTATAAGAAACACTTGAATCTTTTTTCAGAATCATATAATGCATTCCCAGATTTTAATAGTGTAATAGACTATATATTTACTTTATGAAATATCTCTCGCTACATAAGACACAACACATAATTAATCTCATCAGTATACAGTAATGTACTTAGTACGTAAGCGTATCTATAGCTCGATTAGAACGTAGAACAAATGGGCATTGTGTAGAGGCGGGGAATAGTTGAACAACTAAACGCGTCGTATTTTTAAACTCTGCGGCGAGGAACGGCACTTAAGTAACGGGGAACGAATACAGAATACGAAAATGGATAAATAAACCGAAGAGAGATGCACGAGAGAAGATTCTGGGGCTTCTGGAATGGACCGAGAAGGGGAGCGGAGAGATAACAAAAACAAATGAATATTCTCTCGGTAGGAGGACTGGGAAAGATAAATAGAACTACGAGGCGAAGAGGAGGTATTCATAATGATGCGAGGGAACAATTTGGGGAAGGAGAGCGGGGACTTAGAACCCGAGAAGAATAAAAATTGATCTTTCCATCCGTTAGCGTTAATGAATATCCATGTTGTTCTGGAGCACTATCGTTAGTAGCACATCGGATCAATCTTTTCACCCACATTTTTCCTCGTTCGAAAACAACGGAAAATAAAAATTAAAAAAAGGTTTGAAAAATTCACGAAATCCAGAGCTGAGAGTGGATACTCGTATAGAATAGGGCGTTAACGAGTTGGTCCACATCAAAGCTAACGTATTCGAGGGGTTAAAAACACACAGGGGAAAATAAGATCCTGGGCTTAATCCTTTCGCGCTGAAAGCCTCCAAAACGGGCTAAGGGAGTCGATCGAAACTCGGAACATCGTCGCGTGGCAACCAACTCGATTATGATTGTCTACGATTCGCGTCGCAAATTGGTACGGCGTTGAAGTGTTCGGGGACGAATTATAATGACTTTGGAAGTGTATTGTGTGTGTGTTGGAAGCTTTCATTGAAGTCCGGCGACAGTGCAGAAAGAGTGACGTGGATCAACGGGATGTGACAACAATCGACGGCTGCATTTGGGATTTGAGTCGGGCGATGCGAAGCCCCTTAACCGTCGCTACGCTAATCCCTCCCCTGTCTCTGATGTTCCCAGAGATCTTTATTCCCCGACAAACAGTGAATAATAGTAGTCGGAAAAAAGTTCGCTGCTAAATGCTACCGCAGCAACAGGAGTAAAAGAGGAACTGGTTTGTTGCCTTGCGTTATTCGCAGCGGAAAGAAAATGCATCGTTCTCCTCCTTTGTGTGCGAAAATCGTTCTCTTCACAGTTTACGGACTCCTCCCTCTACACATATATGGCGGTGATTTTTTGGCTCGCAGACATTTTGGCGCGCGTCCGTACAGCGTAGGCGTGGACTTTTTTAGCGCTTTCGTCAAAGTGCGAGGCGTTTTCATTGATTTACAGGGAGTGTTATTTCTCTCTCGCGTTACTATCCGATCCTCTTCTTTGGCGCTATCAATAAAATATCGCGTCCGTTGACAGAACAGAGAATTATCTCCGATATCAAATCCGGTCCTTTGACACTATTCATCGATTTTTGCCGATGCCTCGGTTTAACGCGGAAAATATCAATTTGGTCTAATTGTCTGATGGGAGGCGTCGAGTTTGATTGCGTATGATTGTCGTTTAAGTGCTTTACAAGGGTGTGATTTGAATACTACGTTTTCGCAAATGTGAATGAGGTTCGGAATACAATAGTGACATCGACTGTTCTTAAATACTACACTATTGCTTCCAAACTCCATGTATTCACGATTATAACAATTTAATTATGCCCAGATATGATAGTTATATTCTAATGAACAATAACTATTGAACAATTTCTTTTCAAATTAACGAGTTAAAATTTTTCCAAAAGCTTTTATAAAGAACAAATTTTGTTCTTTGAAATTACAATATTTATCATTAATTAGTTTTAAAATAAATAAATTTAACTTACGGAACGTGTAGAATATATTATTATAAATAAAGCTTGAATTAAATGTAATACTAATTTTCATAACTGAAGAGCGGATAGTATATATTAAATGAGATAAAATAAACCCCGGAACCTTCGTTTGAAACACGGCTTAGTATAAAAACATATCAAAATGACGCAATTTTTTATAAAAATAAAGTAGAATAATATGGAAATTCTATTTAGAAAGTTTTTAAAGTGAAAGAACATTTTTTATTTATAAAATAGCTTTGAAATTTAAGATAAGTTAAAACAGTTGATTCGTCTGAACTTCGTAAAGGTTACATACTGACTTTATAGTAACATAGTATCGATCATGCTCCAATCAAAAAAGCGGGCTTTTAACAATAAAATAAACTTACTTAAAATGCGACTAAAAATTTAATATGATCTGAATCATCAATATTTCAATCGAAGAATAAATATGCTGCCGAAGATTAAGTATATTAGTTGACCTTATTGTTTAGCTTTGATTTATTATTAAACTTAAGTATATGTTTGGTATGTATATGGATGTTATATAGATAATTAGATTTCTATAGATATTTAGATGTTTTAAAATCAACACTCAAGAGTAATGACACACTCAAATTTGACATAGTTCCCCATTTACACACATTCGACAACAACGGCGGTAGAAGCGATCGGAAGAAAATAATTGCAATCGAAAATCGCAGCGGAACGATGCGGTTTGCGACGCCACCCTTTTAACTTACACAACTCCCCTCGAAAGAGCCGAAAAACAAACGCGTCTTCAAATATCTGCACAAATTGGACACGGGATTCACGCGCACGCGATAAATCATGCAAATAATTCCGCTTTCCGGGCAAAAGTGCTCGCGTTTTTTCGCTTGTTCCGCAGCGACTGGAAAGGTGGAAAAAATTGCATCGAGAAGTCACGTCGGGGTCGCTTCGCATTTTGTCGGAACAAGGGGAGCGATATTGCTTCGGGACAGTAATTTATGCAACTCCTTGGAAAAAGGGATGCGAAGAAAAATTTTGGAAATAAGCCCAAACTGTGGAGGAAGCGGCATTCCGGGATGCCGGCGAAAGAAACGTCAGCTAATTTGGTCCGCGACAACAATTCTTTCGCACAACAATGGTTGCTATTCGTCCGTTAATTTTATTCGAGATATTTGGACGAACCGACGGCGGCCGATCGTGGGGACTAAATCACCCAGAAAGAGCCGATAATGCTAATGGGTTGATAGGGAAACGAGGGTAGTCGAAATAGGAAGATAAAGTTTCCTCCCACGCCAAAATGGATGATGGAATAACGATAATAATGTTTGTTCGTGAAAACAGGAACGCAGAAATGTCCCTCGAATGAGTGGTTGGATTCCCGTGAGTCATTTCCGATTCCATCGAAAATAATTGACGTCAACGTAAACATAGAGTTGGAAGGGTTTCGTCGACGATAGGAGATATTAAAAGATAAGCCGAGAAATAATGTGTTTGGAAAATAATCTCGAACCGATCGATATTGGCGATAAAAATGACATGAATCGATATTCTCTCGCCGTTTAAAATTTGCATGTTATTTGTCATTATCTTGCAAATAGGTCGCGATTAAAGAAGAGATATAATCTTCTGAAAACATACAAAATAATTTAAACGTATCATAAATATATGATCATCGCGAAAATTAGATATAAAAGCTCCACCCTATCATTTAACCATATTAATATCCTTTCACATATAAAGCATAAACGCCTATCAATTTCAAGGTCTCGGGCTCAAACCAACATAAATAGACATTCGATAATTTGGTATAATTACATTCACTCACTCTCCATTCATTAAATTCCAGCATTTTTAAAACAAACATATTTTCAGTTAAATCAACCGAATTAATGAAGGAGTATGACTCATTCAATTATCATCCCATTTTACGAAACTCACGGAAACAATTTCCTAGAAACAGACAGCGCCGAAATTCCTAATCACTCCAAAATCGTACGATTCAAGAAATTTCCGGCGATAAAACGGGTCTCTCGCACGGAAAATATTCAGCGCCACTTATCTAATTTCCAACAGCCTTGAATTAATATTTCGCATCGCCTTTTGTCTACTTTTCCGAGCCGTTTAACCAACCCGTCACATCGGCGCAGGAAGGAGATTTCTATCTCGGAATAAATAGAGCACGCAGGACCGATTCAATAGCAGCCATCGCGCACTTAATAGGCCACGCTATAAATTCGGATTATATCCAGGAAGCACGACGTAACGATTAAAGAGGTATTAGCAGGGAAGAGAATAAATGTAAATAAAGCGAAGCACATCAACGGGAGGCATTTAACACAAAGGCTGAGAGAGCACGGCAAGGAAGTCTTTTGGGCTCCATTTTACCCCTCCCATTTGACTCCCGCTTCCTCTTCCCTTTCTCCTGTCGTTATTTCCTCTTTCTCGCGTAAACGGTCTTCCTACAGAAGCAGCTTCGTTACCAGGACTACCAGACAATGACGGCCAAGTGAAGGAAATGACCCACAGTCCACATGCAAGGTCGACGTAGGATGTTTCGGCGAAAAAAAAAAGACAGGAGACGAGAGAAGGGGAACTAGAGGGAACACCAAGGGGGAACAACAGTTAGCGAAACAAATTTTATTGTCTACCTCCGGGGCGTGAATATATAGCGCGCAGATTATGATGTATCTGTCGAGGGCTGAGCGACAGGCGTGGAGTGCGTTTATCACAAGGTATTGTTCTAGGTCCGCATCCTTTTGCTGCTAGATTTCGATCTTAATTAATCCATTTGGCGCTGTAAGGAAATGATTACGGCTCAGACGATTTATACGCGAACGTCCGGAATATGAATTCTAACGCCCTCTCACGATCCTGTTACGAATGAATGTTTTTAATGGTTTCTAGGCGTGAACATCCTCTGATATTCGTCCTTATCTGCTGCTTAAACGGTACTGTTATAAGTGAATGTTGTGACGGTTGCAAATGAATACGTCGAAAATTAAAATGAATAAATATATATATATTCACGATATTTTTGAAATGATAAAAATGAAAATTTATTCTTTAATAGATGTATCTGCTTTGTTATTTCTCAAAGAATAGATAATTAGAGGGAATCAGTTCATAGAAACTCACATATTATTTCTGTTATAATTACTCTTATTAAATTAAGCATTATAATTATTGAATGGAATTATTCAATATTCATATTTGAGTATTAAAAATAATATTATAAGAATGATTGATTAATAATGTATAATCGGGCATTAAAAATTAAATGAAATGTCAAACAAAACAACTCGCCCTCTCCATTATTAGCAGTAAATATAAAAGCATTGAAATGAATCTTAATTAGCAAGATGAGGACAATTTGATTTTCTCATATAATCAAACAATCGTATCAATACGTAGCAATAGTATCTATAAATTATAAATTTACTACTTACTTAGATCATTATAAAATAAGTCCAGAAAAATAAAGAAAAGTAAACGGCGAAACTTAAAATAATTAAAAAGTTTGATAATATAAAATGAATTTCATTTTTAAAATTTTGGATAATTCTGTGAATATTTATAAATTATGAATTATAGATAGCAAAATGAGGTAATGAGCTGATAATGAGGGTTATACTTCCTCTTGGTTAATTTCAATTAATCTTTGAATTGGATTTCTATTTGCCGAATGAATGGATTCTAAATAATTTTTAATAGCTTAAAATCGTGTATATATAAAAAGCCTCTTGGTTAAAATTAAACGAACTGTTATGAATATAATTACGTAAAGAGGTACTTAATTTTGGAATAAATAATTATCATTTTCATTGACATTCATAATGTGTAATTCAAACAAATCGATCAAGGAAAGGAAAATAAAATTGTTTCCGTATTATTCTAACTTTCCTGCAAAATATTAATTAATTATCTAAAAGAGTTCAGGTTACACTACAGGGCGTTTGATACTCATCAAATAGCATGAGTTGCAAATATTAAACATAGTCCACTGATTTCGATTGCAGAAAACGAATTTCAAAAAGATACGCGAAATCTCAAAAAATCTATACTGTCATACACGGTTGAATTCACGAACAACGAATTTCAAAAGTATGTAAAAATATGAATGTAGGGATGCTCAACCGACGCATTCCCCATTCAGAAAAGTATTTCAGACGTTTTCCTCAAAAATTTCAATGCAATCGCGCACTTTTCCTCATCGTGTCTGAGTTCATTAAACGCGATATTTTCGCGAATATTTCTCCGCGTGGGCCGAAATTGCTGAAATGCAAATGTTAGCATCGCGATGCTTCCTAATTCCATTAAAAAATCTCCTCGTGCACTTTTTTATTCGTTCGTGAACGCCTGGTTAGCGACTTTGATTCGGCCTCCAAGTTCCTCCAAGGATTTCAAAAGATTCGTACATTCTGAACGCAGCGTTCGTTCCCAATTTTAAACGAGGAAACAAAATTCGTGGCCCACGCACGGGAATCGCGTGCCTGAGAAGTATTTACCAACGATTTTAGAGCAATACTCTTTCCTCACTCGACAAAAACTCACGGTAAGAGTCGTTCAGCTACGAATTCTATGCGAAGTGGTATTCATACCCGCCTACTTCCTATCTTGGCCCACGCTGCCTTTCTCTCCTCTACCTTCACATTCCTTCCCACTATAATCTCCATCTAAATTCGACTTTTTCCTCCATTTACTTCCTTCTTCCATTGTCTCCAACCGGGCAGTACAACCAACCCCACCTTCACCTGCATACCTGTCCGGAACCATTCACTCAATCGCCACCAACCACAGCGGCTACCACCCTCTCCTTTCTTACCATCAAAACAGCTCTATTCCTCTTGCTCATCCCCATTAGATATTCCCCTCAATTCCTCCACTTACAAACACCTCTTACGTACACGGTCCTCGCGACACAATTTCACCAAGTTCCCTCCCCAACAACCTTCTCCATCCCTCGGGATTCCCTCCACCTTTTCCCAGTTCGCGACGTAACCGTCCTTACACTCCTTACGACCCGTTTCCAGTCCGCACCGATGTACTCCCTTCCCTTCCCCTCAAAACCTCAGAACCCCCCCCCCCACACGGGCTCCTCCTTTGCATCCCATACATCCCGAAACCCGCCCACCTCCCGCGCGAAATCTGTCAACGGCAAGGCACCGAGTATTTATCATGTCTCGTGAGCAGGGAGGATCCCTAAATGTGGCGCGCAAAGAGATTTACGGTTGAAGAGTGAGGCAATGGCGCTTAGAGAGGAGGAGGAAGGAACGATTACGATCGGGAAAAACGTGAAGAATGGAAGGAGTCGGTGGCAAAAAAAGGGTGAAATTAGGGGATGTTTGAAAGGCGTTGTTTTTCGGAACGGAAAGAAAAAAAAACAAGTGAATGAAGGATACGCGGCTAACCGAAAAAATTTTCGCAGGCGACGGAAAAACTGTCTCGTACTGTGTGTGTGTGTGAGTGTGGAGAGAGAATTGGATGATTAATCCGGAAGGTTTAGACGTTCTTTTCTTTCTGAAACGGAACGCTGTTACGGAAGAAAGTCCTCACACTCACAACGAACGGTAATTAGCAGTATTTGAGGTGAGCGAGGATTTTAACGTCCGGGAAGATATATATCACGTAACGATCGAATGACCCACCCATTAAACTTCCCATTACTCTTCGTTTTAATCGAGGCTTTTGAATGAATAACCTTTTAGGGTCACGGATATAAATATCGATCGGGAACAGTTCGCGGAGGAATGCTATATATATATATTATATAAAAGGGAGCACGGAGAAATTTCCCTTTCTTGCCAATTAGACGAATCCGTTCCTCACCGCGGCATTTATAACGATCCGAGCAGCTTCCTTTTTTTTACGTTCCGGGTGTGATTAATTACCGACCGATTCGTCTATAGGGCAAAAAAGGGAGGAATTCTCACTTAATGAATAACCATAAGACAGTGCAAGAAGAGAGAGAAGGAAGCAGTTAACTTTTCTCCTCTTTAAACGCTTGAGTAATTTGAGAGTCTGTCTCCCTTTTTTTTATCCCGTCGTCTCCTTCTCCAGAAAGAGCTCTTTCTTTCTATTTTTTTTAAAGGGGCGCGCGAAAGAAAGAGAAACAAATTCGAATCGAAATAAAAGAGCACACACACACACAAAACCTTTTATAGAGCGCGGAAATATTTACAAATCATCGAAGGATTGCGAGAAAAAAAAATTAAAATAAGAAATAATAGGGAAAAAAAACATCTCGAGAAAAACATCTTATTTCACCCTCGGAGAAAAAATTACTGTGGGAAATTCGAGTAGAAAAAGAATCACAAAAAGGCTTACTTTTTTTGGAGAAAAGAATGAGTGGACCAGATGATTGATTTTCTTTCCGTATCTTTCGCGAGGCGCAGGAATTGAGAACGGCGCCTTTTTTCCTGTGACAGCGGCGTTTTGGAATTTAAGGGAAATGCACATCGACGCTTATGCGGAGGATATGAAGAGAGGATGCTAAGACGTGGGGAGAGAATAAGCGTATCGGTTGTCAGGGGCGATGACGTAGGATGTCTAAAAGGTGGTGGGCGACGGTGGGTGTAGCGGGGAAAAAGAGGAAGGGTTTTCTAAGGGTGGGGCGTTGGACTGAGACAGACGCCTGGCTGGGGATTGTGGCGAGGGATAGGCGTGGGGTTATATAAAAGGGATGCTGTGGATTGGACCGGAGTGAACAGGTATGAAGATATCCGAGAGCGATGTGTTTTTTTTTCGCGAATTGACGTGGCACGTTCTGAATAGTCTCGGCTGAGTCGTAGTCGTCGTACGAGGTAGAATAGGTTCTCGGGTTCGCGGCGAGGAGGGCTTTACGGGAGATAGATGAGTAATCTGAAGGCGTTTATGCATTTCCTTAATGACTGGGAAGTGGGGAAACGCGGTGTAGTGCGTTTAATAGTCATGTCTCCGGTGCTCTGTGAGAACGTCGACGTAGGTGATAATGATGAAATGGCGCTAACGACCGTGACGCGAGGTTTCTGTGACTGGAAAAATGATTGCGTTCATCCGTAAGGCGGAGTTTTTTACGTAACTAGGGAAGTTTTCTGTAACGAGGAAATTGACTTGCGTCTCTCACGTTCATAAACATGAATTTTACGATTAAAGCTTTTACAGCAATGGGAAGTTGTAAGATAACTTAGTTTCGGAAATAGATGATTTTTTTTTCGGATGAGAGTATTGTAAAGAAAATCATTGGGTGTTATAATGGATACGTTACGTCTGTAAGTATATTATTAAATAGCGGTAATGATACTAAAGAAGATGAAGGATGAATACGATTACAAACATATAAGAGGTAGAGGTATTCATTAAATAATACAAAAATATTCATCAAGAAAGAAACACGATACTTTTACAAAATAAATTAAACGAAAAATGAATCCTAGTTTAGGAGAGGCTGTTAAATGATTTCTTAATATCAAATTTAGTACAGCATATAACATATATACTGCTTAAAATGCAGTAAGTATTGAGGGATCATATTTCAGTATTCGTAAAGTAAAAATGCATTGAAAAATCTATATAAAATTAGTGAAAAGATATTCCAATTGCATTTTATTCTGTGAACTCTGACCTTTAGAATGTGTTCGGACAGACCTAAAAAATATACAGAAATTCGAAAGTAATTTTTGTTTTTAAATAACCATGTTTCTCAGAAAATTTAAAAAGTAAATCCGATGGATTTCCGTACAAAATAGAAAGGGATTCGAAGTAATAAGTTGTACCTTACGTGAGTTTTGTAGAGATACTCAAAAAGGGGAGTTACATTTTATATAAATTTACGAAAATATTTTGCAAGTTCTAGCTTCCCACAGAAGTTTCCACTCATTAATATTTAAGGTATTTATGTTAATTAGTTGGGAATCTTCTAATGATTCTTTTTAAAGAGGATGGAGTCGGAACCTTTTTTTATGAAGTATAACAAAGAACTGCTTCACGGCTATAAAAATTTTAAATGGTACTTCGTTTTTTACTGTTTTAATTTTTATTCAATTATCTTTTAGATATTTACTAGTAACTTGTTCTGTATCTAATTTTTATAAGGTATAGCTGGGATATTCTAAATAACCTCATAGCATACATCTTGAGCAATTATATATAAATAGATTATTATCAAAAGTGAGCAATGAAATTACGCAAATATATCTAAAGCAACCCTAAGCCATAATGGGAGTTCGAACCAAACTTAAACACACATAAACGAAGGTAAGCTAGTTTATTGAATTTACCGAAATATTTTTATCTCCATAATGGCAAAAAATAGGATTTTAATTGGAATATATTTTATATCAAACATGAAAATGAGATTCCTTTTTTAAATTGTCTAAAATAAATAATAAATATATTATAATTATTATTTAAAGATTTTATTTCTACAAAAAGTATTTCTTAATACATAACATGTTATAAAGCCGCTTTAGAAACATGTTAAAGGAAAGTGAAATAAGCATAAGAAGAAGATCTTAAAGCGAACATTGAAATAAAGAAAGTACAAGACTCAACACACTCTAGCTACAGCTAAAAATACGCAAAACTGAATGAATTTTCAACGCGAGAAGATAGTTATCAACGGTGCTTGCACATGAAACCCTTCCATGCATAATGAACCAAAGTGGCACCCTTTCTGAAAATACAATTAATCAACCTAATTCCGAAATGTAATCACATTCGAGCTCAGTCCCCGGATAGCGAGAGGTAGGAAAAAAAATCAACTAATTATAAATAATCCAGCAATTTCTCAAGGGATAGCGCGCGGGAAGCGTCTCCTAGCGGCGAAGAGACGAAGGAGTGAAGGGATTTGGAATACGTAAGCGGTGAAAAAGGGCGCTGGCCAAGAATTGGTCGATATGGGAAGGTCGTAAGGGAGGGAGAACTTAAAGGCGGTCCTGCAATGGCCGATTTAAATCAAGGAATGATTTAAAAGGAGGTTTTTGAGACTGGGTGAGAGGGCGAGAATGGAGAGGAAACGACGTGCGACGGGATTTATGGTCATTGAAATGTGTTTTCGGTTCCCGTCTCCAAGGTAACTTTCTTCGCCCTACGATGTATAGCTTCGCCCTATTATAAATGCACGCTCGACTGCCGCTTCAGCACAAACTGTCTTCGTTTAACTTTCTTCGGGTTTTGCGAAAAGAATAAGATTGATAGATTTTGTTAGGGTTTAATTACTTTGCTGAAAACTAATTAAAGATTTTTTTTGGAAATAATAGGGAATTTAAAGTTAAAATTACTCAACCGAATCTCTAAAAATCACTTATATAACTAACAAAATGTTACCTGTAGATTTTAGTATAATTTAAAACACTGGGTTAAAATGTTATCGTCAACTTATTTTTATAAATATTTTAAACTCTCAAAATATCTCAAAATACGATTGAGGATATCATATCAATTATTATAATTTTTTAAAATATCAAACCAATAATATGACAATAAAATAAAATTTTATTTTATGTAACATTTCATTCCAAAAAAATTGGCAGAGTGGGAGTTCATTATAAAATTTCTACTTTTAGAAGAATGCTATCCAAAAATATGCTTCCCATCGCTTAAAAAAAAGAAAAACATTTAAATGAATTTGACGCACTAAAACATATCTTTGGATAGCTAAAAATGTTACAACAGGAAAAAAATCCCATAAACTTAATTTTCGGATTTTTTCGAGAGCAAAAAAAATATATTCAATATATCAAAATCTCGTTTGTCATTTAGAGTTTATTTTTCGTTATTAATCATTGAATGGGTGCGAACCGATTTATCCTATATCAATTCATGCACGCTACATATATTCTGATAAAATGGCATCAAGAGAAATCAGAACAAACTGCTGTAACGTCAACAGTGAAGAGATAGTGTGATGGAGCGCTCACGGAATGATAAAGGTGAAGGGGTATTGGGTTGGAACATCGGGGTTATTTGGCGTTGGCATCTCTCGCCGCACTCCATGCATTTTATAACAGGTTACCTATGGTGACAGGATACTACGAATAGACGCAGAGATCTGAGTTTTAACGAATATTTGTGAGTGCTGAGTAAACAAGATCCAAGTTATCTCCGGAAATGTGCTGCCTTTCTATTTTAATCTGGGATGGATAAATCTAGGATTAAGAGTGAAATAATATGAAATATTTGGATGGATAAAGAAAACTAGGATTTAAAGATAAAGTGACTCTAGACCAAAGTTATCAGGCTCAGAATAAACTAAAGGAATATCAGATGTGAGAAAAGAGTGCCCGAAGAGAATATCTAGATTAGAACCCGGCAATCCCAAAAGTAAGTTACGTTTGAAAATTAAAAAAGTAAGATTAAAAGAATCTAAAAACCAAAAAAAGTTACTTTATAACAAAAAATACGGTATTTAGAGATTATTTTATAGATTATTTAGTAAAATTGTCCAGAATAATGCGCCATTCCCTTAATGTTTGCTCGAAAACTTAGACAAGAATAATATCAAATTTTGATCAAAATTTAATTTTTTTTTCCTTTTTCTTTGAATTCATATCATGTTAATACTATATCCTTGGGTTACAAGCTTCTAAGAATAAATAGCTTTTATAGGATTATATAGGTAAATCAAATTAATATTCAAATAATACGATCAATGCCAATTTTTATTCAAAGGGTATTGATTATCTCAAGAAATATTTTATACGCGCAATAACGTTTTCAGTGCAAGGAAATTGCGTTTTTGTTACAACTAAAAATAAAATTTCTTTATACGAACCAATTTGAGCCATCCTTTATCGTTAAGTTGTACTTGAATATCCTTACAATCATCTTTAAAACCTCATATCTGTAGAGAATAGAGCCTACTTTTAAAACGAGAAGAAACATTTTTGATTAAATTTCGTCTTCCTGAAAAGTATCAAAGTACCGCAAATCTCAGTTTGATAGATTCAGCACATACAAAAGATACGAGAATTGGCCTAAGAGTACGTACTTTTCACACGGTAAGATCTCTGCCAACACGCGGCAACAGTGTTTTTTGAGGCGACAGTGGCTGTATGGTAATTCAAAAAACACCTCAGGCATCCACTCCCATTCGGAGGGAGAGAGCAAACCCGTAGAGCATTTCTGGATGGTCTCTCAAAGTCTTCAGCTCCCTCGGGAGAAGTAAATTCAGTTCCCGAATTTTTATAAACCTAATAACAGAGCAATGTAGAGTGAGAAACGGAATTTTAGCATACGGGATCATAGATACATCCATGAATTCTAGTGCATGGTCCTTATAGTGAGGGGAAGTTTCGAAAATATTGGCACATAAAAGGAAGGGAAGGAAGAGGGGAAAAGAAGAAAGGAAGCCGTATTACGTGTCTGAGGGAAAAAATAACATCGACATGCATAGAGGGTTGACGGTGCGAAAGATGCTACCGACGGAGGGAACGAACCGCGATATATGGGGCGAGTGTGGGGGAGAAAACAGTATGGGCAAAGAAAGGGAAGAAAGAAGGCTAAAGGCAGGAGATGTGGTACAAGTCGGAAAGGGCGGGAGACCTATAAAGTTGGAGAATATGGGAGAGCAGGAGATGTTGGAGGAAGGAGACAGGATAAAAGAAAAATTTAGAATATGGGAAAAGTGTGTCGAGATGGGAAAGTAGCAGGAAAACAAGTGGATGATGCAGGGAAAGAGTTTCTCGCAAAATGGTATAGATATAGGAGATGGAGAATGATTTCAAGAGGAGATGGGGCGAGAATCAGGATAGAATTCAGCACTTCAAAAACCTCTCAACTATCACCATTAGCTACGGAAGTACTAGAAAGAGCGTCGGGCTATCTAAACAAGGTATGGATGGATGTCTATATCATACATCATCGGAGTGTTTTCTTAAGAAAAATAGCAAGTTTTCAGGTACAGGAATAGCAACTATAACACTCTCTCCATTCGAGAAGTAAAAGGAAAATGAACGGTATATACCTACAAAATAATTACTCAGAATTATATATATATATATATACAGTTCGTTTAGTTATTTAAAAATATATAAATCGCCAAAATGAATTTAATACAATGCACCGAAGAATACAAATGTTGTCCTGCTTTAATCGCTGATCACGTACCTAACTTTCGTCATATTTTCAAGGGAAAGTAAAAAACGCAGTTCGAAAGAAAACGAAAGAAAATAGATAAAAAAATTCGAAGGGAAAGTGATGCAGGGAAAACCAAGTTTGAAGGTTCGATAGAAGGGAATTCTGTATCATCTTTACTCCTTCGCCATACGTCGAGCGTTTTCCAAGACTCTGCACGCAATCTTAACTGGAAGACCCTTCTTCTAACCAAACACATTGCGTATTCCCTCCACGGGGTGGTGTGGAAACGGTGGGGGGAGCACAGTTACCTGCCAGTATTCCCTCGGATGGAATAAGAAGAAAAGATCTTATTGCGAACGAAAGGGAGAATTTGTGCAGTTGAAGATAAAATACATGTCCGATAGAGGACAAATTTGAGGTTAATTGGCTCAATTGTATTGGGAAAATCAAAATATATTTCTACCTATATATCGAAGCAATTGTAAAGATGCCCGTATGTAAATGTGAGTAAAATAAACCTCACCTGATATTTTCATCTGATTGATGCATTTATTTACTGAGACTAGTCTAAATATACCTATAGACAGCTACATAGTACAATGAATTCACAAAAATATGTAGTTTCGTATACTTTTCATTGCGATCACTATATTAAATCATAAAGAATGAAAGCTTAAAAGAAGTTTAGTATTTTTAAGTTAATTATGCAAAAAAAGATATCAATTTTTATCCATGAGTTAGAAAAAATAATGACTATTAATCATGCAATATAAAAATGTATTCTTTTGACATTTATGTATGTGTATCATCCTCTTTTTTATAACAAATTATTCTATTATATTTTATTATATTAATAAAATTCATAAGTTTGGCTTTTTTCTAAATAAGTAATATCAACTCCCAATACTTTTGGGATAAAAAACAGTAAAATATGAGATATAAGTGAATTCTAATCAAATCGTAAGAAATGACGTATTTTACCCAATTTAATATGAAACGTAATCGAAAAATTTAACGAAACAGACAATGCATTGCGAGAAAATTCTGGGAATATGACATTTTAATGCAATTCTCTGAAATAAATCTTGGAAAATCTCCCGTAGGCAATACAAAATATTTTATATAAAGATACATACTTCAATATCAATGCATTCGAGTCCCTTGATACTATTCCTAGAAAAATGTCTATCATGAAATAAAATTCACCTTCAATTTAACTAATGCGCCATTTCTGTATCTTGCCTTAAATTCATATGTTAGAAGATATTGTATGACTGAACATACCCCAAAGCTGAAACCAGACACACAAAAAATAGTGGAATACGTACTTACATTTTGGATGAGAGTACGTCATCAAAGTCTGCTGCACCTTCAGAAGCCTCTTATCTCCCAATGGTTCTCTGAAATGCAAAGAATAGAGTTTGAAACTTATTGGAGATTTATAACTGAATATGCTCGCACGAAAATACTGTAGAATAGAAATAAACAGTACTTTTATTACTTTTCGTTTACTTTAAAATAATCTCTATACTATAATACACATACCTTTTTATTTTCAATTCAAATAAATGGACAATTAATTTTCAATTTCTCTTTTACCTTCCAATATCTCCTACTAGTAAAGGATGCAGGAAATTGAAAAATTACAGTTTAATTAGTAGATAAAAATCGAAAAAAAATGAAGTATCCAAATATTAGAAGCGGCAATCCATTGTCCTTTAAGATACATCAACCGATAAAAGCCTATTATGTTCTCTTCTCTTTTGTACAACCCAACAATCCTTCCATTCTAAATGTCTCGGCAATTCCTCAGTCTCTCTGTTCCAACCATCCCTTGGTTTCCGCATTTGTCGCTGAATTTGACAGCCCTTCCGTTCTATCGCAATGAGTGTCCGCTACGAATTCCCTGCGGTTCTAAATACAGTTATGAAAATCATTTAGATTTCTCAGGCATTTACGCTAATTGAACCATTTTTGCTTAGGTTAAACATTACGTAATCAAGAATAATTTTATTCCATCTGCTCAAAGATAAAAAAATATATTTTTAAAGATCATTCTGAGATGACAAAAATTTACCTTATAAGGAGAAATTCACTAAAAATACCTCTTCACAAACAAAAAATAAAAATAATTTAGAAACTATGCCTACAAAAACATTTTTATGTCAGTAATAGGTTTCGACGCCTGATGTCAGCATCAAGCGTGTCTGAAGATGACAAGAATACGTCAAAGCCTGTTATGATAGAATTAATATTTCGTGGAAATGTACACAAATTTTTGCCAGTTTCTCTATAGCCATATAATGAAATATTCTTTGCTATAAACATGTATGCTAACGATTAAATAATTATTACTCATTCTAGCATTATGATATATTACATAATC
Source organism: Pantala flavescens (assembly GCA_020796165.1). NCBI lineage: Eukaryota > Metazoa > Arthropoda > Insecta > Odonata > Libellulidae > Pantala > Pantala flavescens. The sequence goes on along the minus strand of CM036879.1, from coordinate 11,930,975 downwards.
TTCCATCTCGTTACAGACTTGGCATAAATTTCTAGAATGAATTACGAAAATATTAAAAATAAAAACGTCAGATTTAAGCAAAGAATTTTTTAACAATTATCTACGAATTTACTCAGTAAAATTTACCTTAGAAACACCTTGTACTATTACTAATATATCACTTATAAAATTCTTGAATTAATATTCGAGGAACTATACAGTTCAATCCGTTTTGGTTCCTAAAATAACTAACGAGATAAGCCGATTATAATTTTGAAAATTAATACTTTATCGTTTATTGAACGTAATTTTCAGTATAATTACACAGCAGAGATTCTTTTCTTGTTCCGCTGCATCAGTGGATCTAATACGCGAATTGGTCTTAAGAAGCGATTAAGAAATTAATTTCCCGATGTTTACCGTTAACGGGGGATTCTCCCAAGGGATTTGCCACCACCTGGAGGTATTTGGATGCGCTTTCTAGTGACGCACGAGCATTATGGCTCCAGGGCTCGCCTCTCACGTACGTAATGGGAGCAGTAGCCGCGAGGATGCAAAATGTCACGTGGCCGGTGCAGTGGCCACTCAACGCAGCTGTCACTCCGTTAAGTCCCCCCTTAAACCTCGACTGGGTTTCTCGCACGTACGGCTTCTCTCAAGGAGAAGCGGCTCGTTTGATAATTTAAAAGGCGAACGTGAGCAATTATAAGGAACTTAAGGCGGAACGAGTCCAAGAGATATTTCTTAACCGCGACATGTTAGATTCTTACTTCTAAAAGTTTGCACGAGAGACATAAATGTTGCACGTACAAGTTCGCTCTTTACAAAGAGCTTTTAATCACTACAGAGAATAGTTTTGTGACTTTAAAGTTACAAAAAAACCAGATTTTTAGCTTAAAAATACGTGCATTTAAACAAGTAACATAGTCTATATTCTATATATTTCAACGAGTTACCAAACTCTTTTATTTCCTTAACGTACCCGACATCAAAATGTAAGAAGCCTTGGGGGATTTTTATTTTCGAAGCCGCACAGAAAGTAGAGTGCAGGGAAGCTATATATTCTTTTCGTAACCCTAGTCTTCAGTCAGAGGAAAATTACGGTAAATATAAGACGCTCTGGAATGTCACAATATACTAGTAACTTAATTTCCCTTACCATTGTTTGCTGGCCACGTCACCGATTCTCTCTCTCTATAGCTCCAACTCCAATAAAGATTGTGTGGGTGTAGACGGGAATCTGATAGTTCTTAAAGATAGATCTTAAAGTTAAAAATCGTTTGTGAATCTAATCCAATATGAGAAAGATCAACTCGTATATTGAAGCTGTTTAGGAATGACCATAAATGTGATAAATATCCACTAGAAAGTTATGTTATTAATAAGATTACTAGAATGATCTTTACCATAATGAAATTTTTATAAAAATGGAAATGAAATCAATCATTTTATAATGGTAAAATTAATAGTATGATTAAAAGCAACTGTTGTACGATGACTTTCGAATACGTTAGATTTCATGACGAATTTCGTTTTTAAATCAACGAGAATTTATGAGCAGTATCGTTAATTTTTCATTATAAAAATCATTTTAAAATTAGTTAACTTTCCTTTACATCATTCAGTTTTCAATCAGAAAGCGTGGTTTGTAATTTATTGATATCGTAATTCAGATATTTTAGGATTATCTATGGTAGTTTCGTCAATTCTTTAGCTTTAGAATACATTCTAGAATTAGTAATGATTCCTTAACATGATTCAGCTATCGATGATAATGCATCACCTGTAGTTTACATACATCGTAATTTTGATATCTTTACAAAATTCCCTATCACCTGAAAAATTCATCCATCAAAATCAACAGAGACAATAGTACGAGTGAAATTCCAATGCGTAACAACAACATATACATGGGTGTTGCCCACAGAGATTTTCACTCAAACCGACACCACCGAATATCAAGTTGGCTGTGTCCCTCGCGAGATAGACTTGATACGCGCAGACGTCGACCTCGAGATGACTAAAGAGTCTATCGACGAAGATAACACCGTGCGACAGCCGAAATGGAGAACGCGACTCAATCCCCGAAAAAAAAACACGGAATGGCAATACCGAGACACAGAAACTAATTTCCAATCAGAAAACGATGAACGTTATTGGAAATCGAAGGATAAACTCGGTCCGATACGGGACCCCGAAGGCGAGATAAGGAGCGGGATGCCGAAAGAGAAAACACGGGAAGAAAACTTAAGAGAGGGAAAGATAAAGAGAGTTTTGAGGCGAGGGTAAAGATGGGAGAAACTGAGCGGAGAAATAACTCGAGTTGACGTGACGGAAAGAGGATGATTGAAGAGAAATTTTCGAGGAAAAAATACAAGCGCGAGGCTCAAGTTTCCGTATAAAAATGAGAAGGGATGGGATTCTGTTGAGGAGGATGTTGGAAATGAGTGGGGAATGCAAAACGAGTGTGAGGATGGATGGGAATGGACAAGACGGGATGGAAATATGGCACGAAAGTGAGTGAGCACGGAAGGCCGATTGTTCCCTTGGGGGCGACTCGATCGCTTGACCAGAGAAAGGAGCCTTAGAATGTAAGTGGGCTACAGAGAAGGAGATTTTGATGGATAGGGGAAAAGCTCGGGAAATCCCTCTTCCCAAACATCCTCCGTTATGGCAGAAAAGAATTTCATCTTTCGAATGACACAGTTTCGAATTCCTTCCCGGGATACGATTGCATGTGAAACATTTTCGGAGATGGGATTGTAGCAAAAGGAAGCGGTTCATAAAATGAAAGTATGCCGATATAAACTGCTGTAAAAGGTATCTATCGCAGTAAGTTTTGTTAAACTAAACTTTAGTTTACTCTTACTAGGTAACCTATAACTCAAATAAATGAAAAGATCACGAAGTATGAAAAAACGTCTATGTCTATGTTGATACCCTGCGAGTCACGTTTCGGTGTATGGCAGGGGGTGCATGCATTAAATTTTTTACTCAAAATTTAGTTATTTAAAAATAATTCACTCCTTTTCAATGTTTGTTATTAAGTATTACGTCTCTTTGTGAGTATAAATATCTAAATTTTTAAATACTATTGATAATGGCAATTACGCAGTTCTGAGATGTTAAATCCATTCAAAATCGATGGATTACCTTTGATATCCAATACTTTAGAAAATTTCTTCACTATAATTTATAATGGAAAAATATAAGTTATCATTAACTCAAACAAAAAAAAATCGTTCAATAAGGGAGAGATTACAGTCCCTAAATCTAACTGGCGTTGTTCAAATAAACGTTCGATACCCTCAAGCAACTAATATCATTATCTGAATCAGGGAACACGAAGCAATTCTTGATGTATGAAACTTCGGTACAATTCTTGTGTTCATCATTAAGCCAGATACAAGATAGCTAACAAGTAGTTGGGGCAAGCGATCTCAATTATCGTAAACATGTCCGTGGAAACCAAAAGGAAAGGTACTCGAGCAGTGCGTAAGTTTGGAAACTTTTGAAGGACGTTGTTTAGACCACTTCCTTATGCGTACACCTTGAATTAATTCTAATATAAGTTCCTCAATTTTGAGTAATATTAAGTATTTTACGTTTAATCAAGTTAATAATATGGTTATAAAATTATATTTAATAAGTTGAGGCAGAAAGTACTTAAACAAATAATTATTTTGGAAAATTTCCATTTTTTATAAAGAAAAAAGGACCATTTACAACAATAATACAAAGAATAATAAAAAGATCAATTTAGTTCATTTTAATATTCAACTATCCGAATATTTTCTTCACTTTATATCAATTAGCGTATAATGATTTTTGAATTGTTTTACAACGCAATATTCACACATTTCAGTTTAAATATAAAAGCAATTACTACATATAAAGAATATCGCATTATAATTATAATACATCGTATCTTTCACATGCCATTACTAAGGAATGGAGGGAATATACACCCAAATCCTTATATTTGATTGCATGTCATATCGTATGTCAATTAAAACGTGCTACCTTGCAATGAAATGAAGGTCAATGGCACTGAATTTGTACAAACGCGTTCACTCTGTTGATAAGTTTAAGCAAAATACTGTATACGATTGTAAAATCTCTTACATTAAAATAATTATTTGGTTGCATATGAATCTATTTAATGCAATTAATTGATATGAAACTTGCCCTGAACTTAATTCTCCAATCTAATAGTGACTTATCATCTATAAGTGTTTTGTTTCCATTTAACTTAAAGGAAGTTATCAATTGTCCAATCAGCATCATCCATTACTTACATTAAATATAATTCTTGTTATTTATCCTAATTCTACGTCTCCTTGGGGCCCCTAGCTTCTTTCATATCATATACTATACTATACTATATATCATGTTCTAATACTGAGGTCCCGGGTTCAAATCCCGGCTGAGGAGGAAATTTTCCTCTCAGGGTCTGGATGTCTGTGACGTCCGTTGTTGAGTTTGAAACCTCACTGTAATTGTCCCGTAAGAGGATGTTTGTGTGGTATTTGTTAATAAATAAATAAATAAAATAAATATACCGCTATCATCGTATCACATTTTTATTCATATGAAAAAATATTGATTCTGTAAAAAACACCTTCACGAAGAAAATACTTAATGTGATACAAACCTTCGCAATGTTTAATTTTAATCTTGCTTAGAGCAATCACTCGGCCTTTACTTTTTTTAGAGGATCCATATTCTAGTGAATAATCATTCGCATATAAATTATGGACAGTACTCATTTTCTTTTCAAAATTGCGTGAAACAAAATAAGGAATAAAAAAGGTTACTGAAAATACTTATAATACGTGTAATTAAAGAGACTCGTAGAACATATTGAGTGATTAAAACTATTATTACTTACAAAGAAATTAATTTTCATTTAATCAAGCGCAAGAAATTGCTTTAATTAAACACTAATATGAACTTCAATATCATTTCCCTAATTAAAATTTTCCAATCACCGGTTTCCGTTGGCCATCTAAAATTTCTGCAATTATTTTATCGATGTTTCCTGTTTTTTTTCAGATTATTCAAAGATACATCAGAAATATAAAATCAGGATAACTGCCGATAGAATATTGGTTTGCTTATTGACAATATTATCCCTACATCGAACTCTATTATATACATGTAGATAAAAATTGAAAAGCATTGCTCTTTATAACTGGTTCAGTAAAGCAATTATCAACTCGAGGAATAGAATTTTAATGACAAAATCATTTATTTTTGCTCTATTAATCTTCTTGAGAACGTAAATGACTTATTTAATTTACTACAGATATTTATATTTTGCAGTCTATGACTGAAATTCGAATTATAGGTAATTTAAAATGGATAACAGAATAGGCTTAAAAATTAGCGTGTAAATAAAAAATATACTTTCAATATATAATATAATGTTCATGCATACAATATCCCTTTAAAACATTCGATTCATTCCTTCATCCACAAATTACTGAATGGCTGATTAGTCAATTCGAAACGTTACGAAGACATTTCAGTTTCCCGAAAGCTAATCGGGTTTCCCGAAGGAAAACATATGCTAAAGCGTAGCGAAAAAACCTTTAAATGAGGTGTCGATAGTATTTTTTTACATCAACCCAATTACGTTAGATCAAAAGCGAATTGAGATGTGACAGCTCATTCAACTGTGATTTTCAATTTTCCCTCAAATATGCCAGTTAAAAGGGATGAATGATATATAAGAGCAAGTTTATCAGGAAAATCGAGGGGAAAAAAGTTTTCTCCCGAATCAAGCCGCATTCGAACGAGATCTTTTCATACAAACGCGATAATTTAACGTCACTCGTAAAAAAGTCTTCAAGAGAGAAAGAGCCATCGAAAAGAGATATCTTAAATCTCCCCTTAAGTATAAACACCGAGCTCTAATTTATTCCCTCAGTTGTCAAACATTTTCCTGTCTCCAGTTTCCTCGTTTCTTTCTCCCACCACTTGGAATTTATCACCGAGAATAATGCACCGTCAAAATTGGACAAAACCTAATAACTTCCGATCCTGTCCTATTTAAGTCCACTTATTGTGAAATATCTAATGCGAGGCACGGATCATAAAAAAGTATACGGTATCGCAAACAGAGAAATTTATCGCATGCGAACTCAATGGAGTGAGTAATGGGAAAGAATGGGAACTGGCAGAAAGAGAGAGGGGAAGGTTTTTAAGAGGATTGGGGGGGGAGAAATGGCTGGTGCGGAAGGAATCGGGTAAGCTCCGATAGTTGAAGGAGCTGATCTGGGGGCCGAGTTCGGAATGGTTATCGCTCAGGCTTGGAGAGAGAGAGGAAAGACCGCACGTCCTTTTGGAAAAATGCGAATTTTCGATGTGCCGTCCAAAGGTCAAGAAAATAAATCCCCGTATAAATTGGGACATTCGCGGTGGGTGGTCTCTCCAGGTAAAAACCGGATGAGGAAACCTTTTTCTCCCGATCAGAAACACGTGAAATATCGTCCTCAACGGATCCGGAAAAATCGGAGGATTATGCACCAGATTAATTTCTCCTCTGGCGAAAAAAGTTGCTAAGTTATGTATGGGAGGATCATAAATCTGAATTATGGCGGGCGAAGAAATCCGGGCAAAGAACTAAACCTTGGTGCACACCTCTTTTTTTAACGATTGCGCCATTTGCGAGGAACTACCGCAAATGGATGCTCTCTTCCGAGCGATACTACAAGCCCTTTCTCCGTTCAAGAAAGTTCGGGCGAGCTAATCAGGTTATAGACACTAAGTAGACTTAGCGCATTACCATCCCTTTTGTTTCTCTTGTGTTCTAAGTATGGAGAAATTTCGGCAACTGAGAACGCTTTCAGCATCGACTTTAACGTCGAGCTGAGAGTGAAGGTCTTCGCTAATTTCTCCGCTTATGAAAGGAAGGTGTAAGAGGCTCTGAAAGCCAAACTGCGGGATTGACCTCTTAAGTGACCTTAAGCATGGAATTTAGATACGACCGATGGATATGAGTATGTGCGTGTTTTTCGACAGTTGATTGGTGATTATAAGGATTCCGAAAGCACTTAAAAGTCTATAAATATTGATTAAAACGTTCTTCGCCGGAAATATGAGATGAAAAGAGCTTTCTTTACCTTATCTCTTCATCTAACATGCACATTATGCTTATCTACATGTATAAGCAATTATATAATATATTATAATTATAATTAGCAATTATAGTATAGTAATGAAGCTAAACCATTGAAATTATTTGTTGCGATAAGATATCATCAAAGAATATGTATCTTTCACATTCTTATTATTTTAGTGAAACATACAATTAAAATATAAATATTGATTTCTATGGAATGAAGGACGAGATATATAAAATGAATTATTGTGAATTAAATAGAGCGTTTTAACTAATTAATCACGTATGAAGAAGGGTTAGTCACAGATTTTTATCAATCGCGTTTTAAATGTATTCAATTTATAATACGTATTCGAATTAGTTTGGATTTATTCTAGTTTTTAATATTTACAATAACTCTATTGAATACTTGCATAGCTCGCAAAGTGATTGTCTGTACCAAAATCAACATTTTCTTTTCTTTTTACCGATCCGCGGACTTTATTTATGAATAAATATAGATCCTATATCAATCATTTACTCTCACAATGGTCATATAATTCGCTATAAATCAAACTTCCTTATTGTATACTATACAGGTACATAACATTTCTATAATTATATTACATAAGGCATATGTCACTATGCCAGAATAATCAGAGAGTTATTAATTAATATGCCATAAACCTAAGAACATAAAATAAAGTTGTATTCATGATGAAATTAAAGTCTAAAGAAGAACTGTCAATTTCTCCAAAGAAAATGGAAGTTGACATAGAAACGGAAAGTGTTCTACACATTCACTCAAGAGAAAGTTATTGGAAAAGAAAGTGAAATGAACTTTTATACTTCCACCATTAGGACTTAAATTTTTAAAATTGTAAGGATACATACTAAATAATTCGATCTTTAAGACTTTCCCAGTACGTGGTTCAGCGTTGTACAAATATCGTGACATCGTTATCGACGCGAACCTTGTGAAACGGGGCTAAGTCGAGTCGAGCGAAAGATGTGCTGATTTCGCCGAAGTTGTCGACACGTTCATGACCCCAAGGAGAGGATCTTCCCCTCTGCAGACAATTGTTTTTGGATAGCCCCATAAAAAGAAGTCCACAAGGCGTGAGGTCTGGCCAGCTCTCTCTCTAAAGGCAGTTCACCTCTACCATTACCTCCATGGCCCACTCATCCCTCTATTTTATCTTGATCGCTTTTCAATGTGAAGTACGCCCTCGAAATTTCAAATACAGCTCCTCGTTTCCACATAAATGAGCAGAATTTTAGTACCATTTCCTAGGCACTTCATCTCTGATTTGCACTCCACAGATTCCCTTTTTTTTCGATTAATTTCAAGAGGTATTATATGCCGAGTGCTTTTCCCCGATGCTCTTTTTATAAAAACCGAATTTGATCGCTTTTCTCTCATTTATCTACCGTAGATAATAGGCTTTTAAAAATTATGACTGATGATTCGTTAATGGATATATAAATTTCATATTTTCAATGTAATTTATTTCAACAAGTCAAGATTCAATTTGAAAAAGAATTAAATACGTAATTAGTGAAGAGGGTTTTGGTAATTTAAACAAGTAGCATTAGTTACGGAACGAGGAAAATCATGTGGATTTTGTATGTAGATTAAATAAAATCTCAACAGCTAAACTCGAATTATTGGAGATTTATTTAGCATAATTTAAGATTAAATCTGGGAACAGGAAATTTTTTAATCAATCACTGTATCAGGAAATGAATTAGTACTAAAGTATGAGAATAGCCGCAATATATAATTGAAAACCAATTAATTATACATCACCACATAAGTTATTTAGTTTTAGATTACTTCACATTCGAATCTATCTCGAGCAAATCTCATTAATGCGATAGTTTCAATCGTATTTTAGTATTATAAAATTTTTATTTTATCCATTAAATAAAGTAGAATCATATTATTAAGGAGCTATGAAAATATCAATTAAGTAATATAAAATTTGAACAGTACGTATATATAATATATAGAGTTTTGGAATGAATTACGCTCAATGCTGGCTCACCTAAATATTGTATAAAGGTAAACATTGTTATGTTTTATTCGAACTATGAACTCAAGACTCTTTGATATGTTTACATTCTATCATTTAAGTCATTGTATAGAAAAACGGAATAAAAATGTTAGTCATATAAATCCTTAATCATGTCATATTATGCGTTAATTACTTATGCGTTATTACTATTTAAGTGCAATTCATAGTAACGACAGCAAATGTTCCTATTGAATGAACCAAGGATGCAGTAATTCAACCACATTCAGAAAAAAAACGAACGATCAAATATAAGGTTTTTGAAAAACGCACAATTCGAGATTCCAGACACGCACCATTAAGCAGTCTAAGTTCGTAATGATTCCGTATGTATGCAACCATTAAAAAACCTCCATGCACAACTCTCGATTTCGTGAAAGCATGGTTCGTAAAAATGTCATTGAAAAGGACGGTATGAAAATCCAAGAATAATTATCACTCTGCTAGTAGTTGAGCAAATTTTAATGAGGACCATTTCTAACTTCTTTCAAAAACATTCATGACTTCCATTTCCGTCTCCAACTCCAACGCACACCCTTTCTTCGCCTTTCAAATAAACGTCTGCCTTTTTATACTCCCATAAAAATTGCATTGTATCTCTACCGCTGCACAAAATTTTTATCAGTGCAACTTGGGGATGTAATGATTCCCATAATTACGCAAAATTTCGCTGAGAGAAAAACCATTATGTGCGCTTCGTACGGAGGCCTTATATTTGAATTATATACGTAATTATTAAAGGAGATGCTCTGATGCGTTCGTTGAATGTACTTTCTGGATAATCATCCGGTGTGTTAAAACTCGCCATACGTGCTCATCAAAGGCGTTCTCTTAAGGTAACCACAACATTAAAAGTAATTTCTTCTTGATTTTAGTTCAAATGCACGAAAGGGTTGCTTACACGAAAGAAACCAAAGATATAAATGGTTTCCTAAATGTATAAAGTTCTGCTTTCCCTTAAAGCGGTATAATATACTATTCGGAATTGATATCGGGTAATATTTATTAGTAAAGAAACGAAATTTAAAAGTTAAAATTACCACAATTTATATGCGCGAAAGAAACCTTCTGAGTCGATTTGATATATTGTGATCACATTGATTTTCTTGATTACGAAGACTTCGAGATTATCTTCGTCATATCCATCTCTGAATTGCGATCACATATTAATTTTACACGTAACGTTAATCTGATACTACACCTATTCAAATATAGAAATATGTTAATACACCTAAACCTTTTAAATGAATCAATATTCACCACTTAAACATTCACACGATAATTTTTCTAAGAATGGATTACCTTGCGAGTTGAATCATCAGAGAAAATCAAACATACTTCGAGGAGCTACTTTAATTTACTATAAGAAATCACCTTGTATACTATAATATAATAGAATCTATAGGTTATGCTAGAATATATAGAATGTTTCTTAACTTAGAATTAAAACATGTAATAAATACGAACATAGACTTGATATAATACTTTTAAAGGTATTAGTCATTAAGAATATACTTTGGATACTTTAGATCCATTACGTTACGTATACGTATATAGTGAACCAATGAAGAAAAGAGCTGAAGTATGTGCTCCATAAGCCCATCGCGAAAATGTTACTATCGAAACAAGCTGTGGAGAGTAACCAAGACTTATTTAATATCAGGTGCAGACATTTTCGCGTGAATATTACTTTTCACGCACATTTTAAAAAAAAGCTCACGCACGTCCTTTCGTGGCAAAATTTACGAAAAAGTATTCTTTTTTTCCGTGCCAGCACCTTTCCGAACTCAGACAATTTCCCTTTCTCTCATGTATGTGCCGAATCGAGACTTCTCCACGAAGCAAACTTGACGCTCTTCAATATCACTCTCCCAGGCGTATTCATAACCGACCTGTACAAGCCCTCTCGTCTGTGCCTTCATTCCATCACGGGAGCAATACAATCTTCTCCATATTTCCCAACTTTTGCTCGTAGCCCATGATGTCATCGCCCCTCTTTTTCCCCCACACCCCCAAAAGCCTCCGCCGTCAGAAACTTGCCCTTCTCCCCCATTTCCCGCCACCTTTCGAACTTATTCCCTTCTTTGTTTCACTTCCTCTCTCCGGACTAACATATCTCACAAGCCAACAAGGACCGAGCACCAATTTCATCCTACTATCACGCCTGACCAGACAGAATTTTTCTTCCGTCGAGGACTTCGTTCCCAGACCGCCCATGGTTTCTTTCCGGTCCTCTTAAAGCTCCAGTGTTCATTTCATGCCCTCCCCCAATCAAACAACCCAAAACTCCACGGCAAGATTCCCATCCAACCCTCCTCCTCCTCCAAGTTCCTTGTGTATCTCATCCTATCATTGACACGTCTCCGACACACTCAGTTTCATCTTAACGCTCGACCGAAGTCGCTACTACCCTTCTTCTCTTCCTTCTTTTTCTCCCCATACGTTCCTTCCTTGCCCTTCCTCTCCAGTCCACTCACCCTTCCTCCTATTCTAAGTCACCTCGGATTCCAGCCCGTCCCTTTCACCTATATTCACACCCACCCACGAAGTTTCAATCTCACATGACACCACACTCCAGATTTTTTTTTCGGAGAAAGTCCAATTTAATGCACGGATTCCCTGTGTCTTATATAGGTGTTACTTTTTTTCTCCCGAGCCCGAAAGTTGAACAGAAAAAAATATATATATCGTTACTTCTCCCGCTACCCCGTGCCCTTCTTTTTCAAACCTTTCCCCGAGCATAAAAACCTTTACCTAGAGCTTCTGCTGCTTCTTTTTTTTCGGTGATATACATCCCGGTTCTTCGGCAAAGGAAGAGGTCCTTATATATATATATATATAGAAATCCTAGCGGCAGAATTGTTGCATAAATTCGAAAGGGATCAATTTAACGAGAATGAGCCGTATTTTCACGGGGAGAAGCAAATTTTCCGAGCGGTTTATTTGTTCGAGTTATAAATCTCCCGATAATGCTCAGTCAAGCGGGAAAATTCCTTCAAAGAAATGCCGTTATTTTTGTATCTTCCTCATCCTCCCTGTGCTGTAAAATTTTTTCTGGATTTTTTTAGGTCGCTTATAGACTACATAATTTGATTTCGGGGCGTTATTTATGCATACTACTGAGCGGGAAAAGTAATTACTACGAAAGAGTTGCTTATTTACGCGAATTGCGTCTAAAGTAGAGGTAAAGTTTGTCGATTATTACATTTTCCCTGCTCTTTATATAGAACGGAATATTTAATGGGGAATAAAGTTCATAAAATACTGGAATTATTTTCGTGTAAGGGAAGAATAGGTATTTAACTCAGTGCGAGAAGACGTACGCTGTTTCAGTGAGTTGAACGGAAGGTAAAAATAGTTTTTAATCTAGTAAAATAGAAATTAATAACAGAATACTAAAGAACCTTACTTTCACATATGAATACAAGGATACATTTCTTTGAGGTATAAATTCAAAAATATAAATTTCAAAAGAAATTTCCTGAAGTATAGGATGAGGATAAACATTTTAGAGGCTTTTAAGCTCGTTATATCAATAATATAACTATTCAAATGTTACAGTTAAAGTTATAATAAAACGAGATATTATTAAAGAAAAGTAAATATAGAGTTCGTTTATACAGAATACATGCGTATGAGAGCCCCAGAGGCGAACCATATGGGCGTCATAGAAAATCGAGAGAGAAAAAATAAAGGAACTCTAAGAGATTGCTGTGTTTCTCATCAATAATAAATTGCTTAATATTTCAGTTATATGCCCTATGGGCTCTTGAATAAGTAAAAAATTAAGTTTAATCTAATATACCAATGAGGTGCCCAATTTAAATTGGATAAAATGCTGGTGAAGTTAGAGGCAAATATAATGAATATCAAGTATTTCTTAAAAATACAAGAGTTAGCAACAAAAAGAGTTAGAAAGATAAATAAATTAGTACAAATGAAGAGAATATAATCAAATTTATGGATACAGAATCCACCAAAGTAGCAATAGAAGAAGGCATACATCTCATTGAATTATCTTGTTTGTTATGGCTGAATTTATCTTATGCTGTATTAAACTTGTTTATTATTGTTCGTTTAATATAAAAGAAGTTTAAATTAAAACCTTTAATAACTCTTTAATCTTTTAATAAAAAAGAAGTAGACCCTCTTAAATAATCATTACAAAAAATTACATTGCAAATCAGACGTAGTGTAAATTTAATCACCGCACGGTACTTAATACCACCAACAATAACACCGATTGAAGCAACGACAGATAAAGGCGTACTCTCTTTGCAGGCTTTCCGATGCCCCAAAGCATTGGACTGCATCGAGTTCGTCAACACCATATGTCGAGAAAGAATCGATTAGAAGGGTTTTGAAAGCGGTCAGCGGAAGTGTTCGAGATTGGACTCATTATTGAAGAAAATGGAAATTCGTTCGAAATCAACGACCCCAAGTGATTCATCGATCCTTTCATTAAACGCCATCGGATCTCTATTGCAGCTATATTTTGGAGAGATAATTACCTAATTGAGGGATAACAAACGACTTGATTGCTATCTATTGGAATGATTGTAAACTATCAGCGAATTTTCGATTCCAACGGAAGTGAAATAGCCGTTTCCGTTTCAAAGAATAAAGACAAACAAGGTCAAACTCGTGTACGGAATATTTGCAGATGAAACATCGTCCTTGCAACCATGCACAAAGGGACAAATAGATCGCATATAAATATAAGAGGGTGGATGTATTTTAACTTTAATTCCGTTGGTTTATTAGTTACATTCTTTTCGATGTTTCCATGACGATGTATAAATAGCTAGAGACGAGAACTTATTGGGAGAGTTTAGCGGAAAATCCATTGTTCTTTGCGTGTTATCCGATCAAGTGTGATTTCGCGTGAACAAGTGTTTACTCACGGATCAGATATAGAAATGTGTTTCATCAAAACCATCCAAGGATGACTGTTTCGATCAGAGTGGTACAAAGCAGTAGAGTAAAGCGGATAATTTGCTATGGAGGAGAATTTTCTTTTGGACAAACACACACACACACAGAGGGCGTTTGATCTCCGAAAGAATCCTGCAAAGGAGGCGGGGATACGTTCGGTCTGCAAAGGATGGAATTCGGGCTCGAGTAGAAGATTCTCTAATTTCGCTCAAGTGACGAGAGGATGCTCCATTTTGAGAAACTTGAGAATCCATTTCGGGATGTTTATTAAAATTTGCCTCACAAAAGGCTCGATGGCCCGACGTCAAAGCCGTCATCAATTAAAATTTGAACTCTAGGAATGGAAGCTATTGCAGATTTTCGGAGGAATACAAGGGAATTTTGAGAGGATAAATATGCTCGCATTCCGTTGTTTCAAAGCAAAATATTGATTGACTTAGATACTCGCGGATCCGTGCAACAACAAAGCAATTTGCTATTCATACGGATTGATTGGTATCACGCAGTTTCTATTACACTATCAGCCTCGATTCTGCGAAGTGCAATTAGGGAATTGAATGTTATGGCTGAGCATTTTTTATTTCCATGTCATTTTCTGCATTTATATGCTTTAATTGTAGAGAAAAATTAAAAATTTTACTGGGATTTTTATCGAAAGAATTAATTATAGATTATTATATAGATATTATTTATATGGATAGTGTATATATTGAAAAACTGATTCTTTCAACGTCCAAAAGTTTCATTTAAGATCATTATCATTAATCATAAATAATTGCAACACCTTTCGTTACGTTAATTACTATCTTAATGTAATCTAGTGTGAATGAAAGACTTCGATTTAACTATTAACTTACCTATTTATACGATCGAATGATCAATGTAATTAAGTTTTAGAGGTAATTTTTGGCGTAAATTGGCTTTTCACTGTAATATTTCGGTGATTATTATCTTTGGAAGGATAAACAGATTCAGTATAGATGTTAGAGCTAAATTATAGATCAGTTTTCTCTTTATTTTGATTGGTTTCTCAATCTTCAATTACTATGTAACCATGGTTAAGAGAAGAAATTGATAATGGATGTGATAAGTGTGAAGAATTTATCCATTATATTATTAGCTTGGTAATTTTTAAGGTGACTCAAAAATTATAGAAACGTTATCTAATAGCGTGGGTAAATTCTAATTTTACTAAAATAGAAATACCTACATAAAAAATTAATCGAAGTTACAAAAAACTTCTTAGTTTACCAGAACAAAATCCATATTTCATTGGAAAATTACGGCAGCATGCCAAATAGATTTTTACTTCAACGTAGTACTTTCCCTTGAGCTTAAATTCCTGAGACGGCAAAGGTTTCAAGCAATTTTCTAGCTGCTAGAAACAGCATACACGATCAAGGCAAAGGAACGTGGATATTCAAGCGATGCAAAACTACTTTATCTACATTTCAGTATTTGATTCCCCGATTCTCATATGCATAAAGGAATACGTAATTCATTGAGCATAAAATAAAGAGAAGGATTCCATTTAAAGCAGATACTTTTCACAAATCTGAAAATTTACTTTCCTAAATTGAATTTTATATATCTAAATATTTTGGATCCGGGAATTAATTTATATGCATGGGAGTATAAACATACGTACCTCTAGGAAATGTTGGGCCAAAGTAGTTTGAGATGTCAGGACGGACCTGTTAAGCATAAATTTGAGAATTAGTGCTAAAAAATTCATGAGCATGGAGAGAGTTGTATGGAAGATTAGAATTCAATTCACAAAAGATTTAAAATCAATTTCATGATAATAAGGAAAAGTAAATAAAAATTAATGAAAATAAAAATATAGTATCCAAGTTTCATTTCCTAAATTATGTTTTCTTTATAGAGAATATAACCAACCACAAATTTAACGCAATAAATACCTTGTTAAATTTAAATAAAATAAATCCAAACACCTCGTATCAATCTAAAAATGAACATTCTCACAAATTTATGCGACAGAACAATTTTTAACGCCCGTAAAACATCGCGCATTGTCCCAAAACGTAAATTTCCAGATTTCATCATCGAATTCCAGAGAAAGTATCGGCACAAATTCCCCACAATACGCCCTTTCTTTGTTTCCCCTCCATAAACATCTCTATCCTTTTTTTCCCACCCTTCAAAACATTCCCCAGAGCACATAAAGAGAGCCAGAAAAGTCCGGTCACACGTCAGCCCCGCGTTTACGGGCAAACTTTTTTTGAACGCACCTCCAGCTTATATAGAAAGATCAAATTAATAAAAATAAAGCGAAAATGTATGCGAAAGAAATAAAAAAAGGGGAGGGAGAGAGAACCTCGGGTCCCTTCAGAAAGTTCTCATGGTCATTAATTTTGCCTCAAATTAAAATTTCACGTCAACATTACGGGGATTGAGTTCCTCTTTGGAATACCCCTTTCCACGGGACTTTCCCCAAAGCAGCAGATGCCCTCCCCAGTGTGTTTTGGTGCCGACGAGCCCAGAGTTTTTGAGTGGGAGAGCTATCCCAATATCGATCCGTAGGATTACTAAGCCTCCGTCGGCACCCACGCGCTCTCTTTCCTTACTCCTCCGCGAGAGAGCGTCAAGATATCGCCACGTCTTTTGCCCGAGCGATACCCAGAGTGACCGGAGGGTGACCTCCCTTTTATAGGTCCCTATGATTGCCAATTGGCACCACAATCAGGCGTCCACCTCTCCTCTCGGATCGGATATCCTCTCTCCTCCCCTATGGGTCACGTGATAGGGAATTTTAGAGTGACGTTCGTTCCTTTCCCACGGCTTAAACCACCGTAGTATGAGGACCGCGAGGGATGCATTGTTTTCCCAAAGTGATCCAAGTGTATTCTGGGAAGTGTTGGAGCCATTTAAATTCCCTCTAGAGTGATTAAGGGAACAAAAGTATATTGTACTTAGTCTTCCTATGGAGAGTGCTCATTGATGATTTCGATTAATTGGAGAAGAATTTTTCGGGGCTATATCCTCTTACTTCAAAGGAATATTGAGTCCGGATTGTCATTAATGTCTATAAAAGTGTTAAAGACAATGATAAATAATGATATTGTTTATTATCTACGTAAATGTTTTCCACGGGCTTAGAATCATCTGAATTATATTCTCTTATTGCTTACAATAAGGAAAAATTGACTTTGGTTAAAGTAGCATCTGATCCATAACTGTAAAATAACAATAGTTTGAATTAATGGACAAAAATTAACAATTTTTATTTCCATTTCTATGCCTTGTTTAATTTAATTGTTAGTATTGTATTTTATCTGAAATTAAAGATGCTTAAGTTTAATTTTTAACTATCATTTTCAAATACTACTAACTAACCATTTTACATCGGAAACTAATGATGGAAATCCAACTGGAATTAAGCTTACGTTTGTTTATTTTAATTTTAAATGCCTATAACTTTTATATTCTTTTTGATATGAGCAAGTGAAGTACGTCAACGTAAATTGCGTTACGAGGAAACTGATTTCCATGGAGCTTCTAACTCGAACATGGTTCCAAATGTAGGATTGCTACAAAAAGAATTAATTGCAAATCACAATAAAGGATTCAATGAGTATCACAAAAAGGAAAATATTTTAAAAGTTGATAGAATATACTAGATTTTGGTATTTCCTTTGTTAACTCATCCCATCCCTGGAGCCAAAAAACTGTAAAATGGCTTCAGCACCAAACAAATAATTCTATCATTGCATGATTTAATTTTACATAAACATAATTTTATGTATAATTCACTGAAAGTTATATAAAAATATTTGTAACACATAATTATTTTAATGGGCTCGATATAATTATGTTTTTAATCTTTTAGGATAGTTAATTAGAGCAGAGTATTTTATGGTTCAGCAAAATATAATGAGCTGAAGGATTTGGATGGGTAGCTACGTAGCTATTACCAAAATATGAATATCGCGAAATGACACCAAAATTGCTAGTAATACCGTATGATAAGCAACTACTAGTGAATATATGAATGGATAATTCCATGATTATAGTATTAGTCATTCTCAATTTTATTTTTAGTAGCATATGGAAAACATCAAGATTATGACTAAGTAGGAATGTATAATTTTCCTAGCATTAAATGTTAATCATACGTTATGCAAAATTCGTATTTCAAGGCAATTTTCAATTTCAAAATGACTTACAAATAAGCTATAGAAACAAAGTTTACTCTTCCGAATGAAAATTTCATTCTTTGGTGATGAATATTAAACTTTTATCTCACAATACACTTTGCTCTTGAAAGCAGAAATTGCATTAAATATTCGTCAGGCTTTTATATTATTCAATGTCTAAAATAGTGAGTGGATTAAATGTCACGCATATAGCACAAGCAAAGTAACCCGCCCTGTATCTGTATAACTGTATCAATGAATAATTATGAATGCAAATGTTCAAAGTGTAATAGATGCATGTAAGTAAAGTTACATCATTTACCTTTAGCATTTAAATCGCGTACTCTCTTGAAAATGCAAAGAAAAGTATTTTTATCTTAAGTTAAATTTGAAAGCGTAGCTTGTTTTGATAAATGAATGAATCTCTGAATACTAACAGTATGCGATTACCTTCCAATTTACATTTAATCGTATTTAGATAGAATTGTTTGGAAATTACCTGTCTTTCTCATGAAGAAATAAATTTTAATTCAATTTCAACCTAATCAGAGTTACTTCTTAAACTGTAGGTAGTAATAATAGCAGTTTAGAAACTAATGTAAATGAATTATTTTTTCATTAAATGTAAACCTCAAAAGGAAATAATTAAATTAATCAATCACTAAAAACCAGTTAAATTAATATAAGGGATAAAATATAATCTTGTTTCTGAGAAGTAATTCATAAATTCGAAATATGAAGTAACTGGATTCATTACTCTTCAAAGTCTAATATTCTCACAATAACATAATAGTTTTATTTCCTAGCCATTTATAAAATTTTATGAAGATATAACATATAATTCGTCTGATAACGGTACAAATCTTTCCCTGCAATGCTGTATTTGTGCTCTTCTCCGGATATACAATCATTTAGGATTATTCACTCCTTCGGATAACTTGGTAATTTTTAAAAATTCTGTTACATATTATATTTCCTTATCGATAAAAATATCCCTTATAATTTACAAAATGGTTTAACAAAGATGTCAAGATTTGGAGAAACATTTCCACATAATGTAATATAATCCTACAGATAATTAAATCATAATTACTATTTTATTGCGTGATGGGTACATTCATTTTAGATATGCATAACTCATAACTGTTTTTAATTGAGTTAACTAGGTTAGAGTAAGTCCAACCAAATGGTTTTAATTTAAAGCATTTCATGGAAATGAACTAAATGCTGATGGTATTTTAATCTAAATTGCATCCTAATCTCCTGATGATATTGAATGATATGATATTATACATTGATATCATATTATTAACGTAATTAGTACTCACATCATCGGCTTGTGTGTTGTGTGAGTTAGATAATCAATTTTTATCCTTTATATAGCTATATTCTTACTTATACTTATTTTTACCTTACGAGAACTATCAAAAATATATAGTTTAATGTAAGTGATATCAGATTGAGATAAAGGAAGTTAGAGAAACAGATTCATCTACTTTTTATTCATTTATACAGGTTTATACCTGTAAGAATATCAGGATAAGTTTTGACTGCTTTATCTGATATACTAAACTCTAACCTAATTCCGATGCTTTTTAATAAAAGTTTAGAAATGGAAAGCTAACGATGCATAATATATACATAATTCTGTTTTCAGAACTCAAAAATACATTCCTGATCCCATAACTTGAGTCGTAATCTCTCTAGTGATACCGGTATTTCGCGATGTGTGTACTACGAAGCATCTTTATCGATGTATTCGCCATTACCCAAGTGTTCCTTTAAAACACCAGTTCGCGGACAAAAGAAACGAACTGAAATAACGGAGCATTTATTCAAAACGTACGAATGCAATTCGCAGTCGCTTTGAATAAAAATGCGCAAGATCCGCGTGCAGAACACGCATCCTTGCCAAATTTACGGCCAACGCTTTTCATACCGCGATGAGCATTTAAAAAAAACGCGAGTCGAAAAAATAAAGAAATAGGCGACCGAAAAATTGTACGGTTTAGGACGTGAAAACATGCGAAAGGAGTGCCTAGCGACCTTCATTTGTCGAAAGCGTTATTAGCCGTTGCATGGAAACGGATGGTAAAAATATAATCATTCCCTGTTCCGCGAAAAAGCTAGAGTCCGCGTTTTCCTCAAGTGGAGTGACGGCTGCGAGGGCTTAGATTGTGTTTATTAAAAAGCAGATCTCCGTTTTACAAAAAAAAGAGCTGGCGTTTGATAGCTTTAGTTGCCCACCCTGTAGAAGAATGAGTCCGACAAACAAAACAGGCTGAAAAAGGCTGATATTCGGGAAATGTACTGGAGGAAAATTTTTAACAATACCAGGAATTAAAAAGATATATTTGAAAGCATTCCTTGACTAAACAGAGAAAGAAAAACGAAAGCGCGTCGGGTAAACATGCTGGCTCTAGGAAAAAAAACAATCTTTCCCCGGAATCGGAACGCACTGTGAATATTTGAGCTTTAAACCTAATCTGAATTCGATATATGCCCATTGAGGCATTTTTGTAGTAGTTTTTTTTCGGGACATGGAAAACCAAAAAACTGTTCCTAGAAATGGGGATAGTACGTGCACGCTGAAACTTGTTGATAAAAACCATACATGTGAGTTTTGAATAAAAAATGATTTTCCAGAATTGTATGGAGGACAATTTTTGGCTAGAATAATTCAAGGAACAGATTCTAAAACTGATAAATTTCTTCAGTTTACTCAGTTGACTACATAGAGATGGGATTTTAGTACAAGATAATGAAACTTTACCATTAAGTCTTGAATTCATACTGCTTTCCTATTAAGTACTATTTCATATCATATCAACTCAAATGTTGACCAAATTTTGAAGAATAATAGATTTTTGCTTTCCCTGGTGTTTTCCAATCTAACAGTTGTTCAACGCGTTAGCATTTAATTCCCTAATTTATTGAGTTTTTAGTTTTCTTAATGAAAATACTCTCATTTGATTGTAAATATATTTGATAGTAATTTTAATATTATATAAATTTATAATATGACTTAATTATAATTTAATTTAAACGTCAAAAACCTCTTTTCGTCAATTTTATATTTTCTCCATGGCATTTCTTTGCCATAATACTATATACATGACGAACTTATGCCTAATTCTAAATACAGCATTGTATACTTATATTTATCTTATGGTTTTTGTGGAATATTACTCCATTCAAAATCCAATATGTACTTCAACGTGCATTAAAACAGTTAAGGATATGTAGGTATATTAAGCATTTCAGATTATTGGCCATTTTAAAATATCGTAATCCTCTTGAAGGCCATCCAGCCAAGGTTAGGTCTTTTGTTCACTTCATTAACTCTTAATCTCTCTCATACTGTTGTTACCATTGCGGAATCCTGCTTATTCCTTAAGCTGGGATTTTGTCCCCTTTCCTTGACTCACTTTCCACTAACTCTCATATCAGCTTCATGTCTGTAAGCCATGCGATTACGTTTAATATCATATAATTCATGTAATTTATTCCCATAACCCTTTCCTTAGAAACCTCAATTGTTTGAGGATGTTGCATGAATAGCATCGATCAAAATCCATTCGTTTGTAACTTACAATCTTCAATCTAAATAAGTATAAAAACATTTATAACCTTAATAATATTCTTCACATTTTCTATCCCCAAGTGATCGGGAATCTAACTTTAACAGCATTATTCTACCCTTATTATATATTACATATTCCTCATGATTCAACAAGAATACTTGAGTATATGCTTCATTAAGTTCGAAGACATTCCATACTATCTTTTTACCTTCATTCAGCTGTTTTATGGGTCAAGACTAGATATTCCTTAATTATAGATAATTTATCCTTAATTAAACAGGTACATATCGTCTATGATAATATACTATATGATATAGTAACACTATGAGATTTAAAATATACACGAGTGTGCGAAAGAGAACAAAAAGTTATAATTCAGGCGGTTATTTTCATTACTCGCTACATTCGTCGAAATGTCTCCAATGACACACTTTATCATCATCCTCAGGGCTGAAGTACTGTGAAAATAAATACTCTAAGAATTCATACCACTGCTTAAGAGAGCATTACTCTGGAATAGGGCTTACGGTAAAAATCTTCTCTTTTATTACAACTTCCTACTTGTATCTAAGTGTATTACTATCATGTTAGTTTTCTTTTTGGTTTTGTTTGGATTTGTTACCCTTAACTATAGTTTTAATTTACTTGGAAAAATCGAAACACATACATTTTTTACCTATCTAATGCTATTAAAAGTTAATTTTGCGACTTTAATTCAACAAATTAGTTAACCACGCAAAATATTGATTGAAATGCATATTCATAAGGCAAGTATTCATAATAAAGATATTCATAAATAAATGAAGCTTACAAAAGAAAAGAAAATTGTACAGAATGCAGCTATATCTTAATACAGACTGAGTACCATTAGATATATGTGCCATACCCTATTCAAAGAATGCCATCGTCCATTAAGATTAATGAACAACTCCTTTTTTTAAGGAGATTTTCTTTACGCGGTTATAGATAACGTTCACATGTAAAAGTAGACCAACAAACTGCTTTAATCATCCTCAGATGCATCCTTGACCTATGATATTTCGAGGGAAGCTGCCAGGAGTTGAGGCAAATAGACAAACGCTGCTGAATAATTGACCCGAACGGGAAAAGGTGAGATAATAGGAGACTAAAAAGCCAAATGGCGAAGGTATTCAAAGGGAATTCATTTAAATTGTGGAGAGTAAGCAGCAGAATGTCAGGCTAATTATGAATCAAACGAATAAAATGGCAACTTAAATGTCACAAGAGTTTTTCTGAGGGATTTTAAATAGGTAAGGAGCAGTAAATGACTAAATACTAATAAAACTACAAATGACTAAATAAGATAAAATGGGTAAATTAAAAAATAAACGAACATACGAACGAACTTCTCTAATTATCATCAAATTGGGTCAAATAAGAATCGCGACTCTACAACATGCGAAACTAGATTGAGTAGTTTTAACCTCAAGACAAGTAGATCTATCAAAATTATAGTAAGGAACACCAAAAACTAATGACGAAATTTACAAAATTGTTCGGTAGATAATTAATCAATTAACATGATATAAAGATAGTAAATTAATGAAATATGTGGAATCAATTTTACGGGAGACACGCTAGCGATTGCATAAATATGTAAGTAAATAACAAAAAAATAAATCAACTGTAAGCCCAACCCAAATAGATAGTCGTTAATGTTGAACTAATACCTATCATCATGTCTTGGTGCATGGTATTACGAGTAAAATAGCCTTTAGTCTTAGTGAGTTGGAAAAAGTAGAAATGAATGTCTACAAGAAACGGTATGTACTGATCTAAAAAAATTCTCGATGGCTAGAGCTCTTTTCTTTTACGTAGAAGATCCTGGTACGATTGCAGATCCAACGAAACTACTACTACTTTCACTTTTTTTGGTACATAGCAATCTTAGAGATTAACAAGAGAATATAGCATAGGACTATCTTTCTGCCTCTTTATAAATTTCCGTATATGTTGAATAGTTGCTAGGAACAGGAACAATATAAAAAATGGAGGGAACAAAAGTGAAGTGTAGAAAAAAAGAGGAAGAACGACGACGCAGCAGAAACTTATTTTATGTTAAACTAGAAGGAAAGTATATGAAAAAGGTTTACATAATCAAGATCGTAGGTAGCCTGAGGGTAACGCAAAAAATAGAGTATGGGGAGGAAGATAGAAAAAGGGTTAGTTGGAAGAGATAGCTTAGGAAAAATGGGACGTGAATTGATGGTGATTCTTATGGAGAATAAGATGCGGGAGATAGGAATGTATAATGTGATGAGATGGGCGATAATGTGACCTAGGATGGAGGTCTATATTTGAAATTGTCAAGCTCATGTAAAAGTGCCGTGCGTGGAACTAGAATGATATATTACCTCTTAAAATGAGAATTAGAATATTAAGAACCTATCTGCAACGGTATGAGAATCATGAATTAGTAATTTTTGAGAACCTGCGCTGTTCATTTTTTACTGAAACTAGAGAAAATTTTTTTTTTCCTTTGCACTATACGTAACGGGTTTAAATTGTCCTTTTGAATATGCACTTTAAAATTTTCGATATGAATCTTGAAATAAATAAGTGAAAAACTCTAAATTAAAAATTCGAAAGGAATATTCAATTATTAATATTGTACGAATAAAGAAACGTTCTAAATTATAATTAGACGGTAATTAAATGAAACAGACTTTATTTCCAAAGTATTAACTTATCAAAGTATAATTCAAATGAAGTTTGATTTTATTTATTCAATCGTTGCAATGTATTCATTATTTACAATAAAATTTACTATGATATTTAATATAATTTTCGTTGTACGGTTGATTAAAAACAACTTGATTCAACTCAATTCTTAGCGAGGATTCACATTTTAATATGATGTACCGTATGGTCCCTTAAAATACGTAAAAATGGATTACAAAAAATATCTCATTTTTCTACAAACCATCCCATTTGAGATATTCTTAAACAGACTTTTTCAGTCTTCAATTATTCAAAGTTATCTTCGATGTTAGAGTTTTCTTAATTTTAGAATGCCTTCACAAATTTTAATTAATCTAATTTTTTTGTTTATCATCTGAAACATGCCAGTGGAAGATAATATCGACTGATATAAAGGATCTCTATGAGCACCTTATTTCATCGAATGCCATGGAAACACTCGCGAAAGGAGAAATGGGATCAGAGAATGGAACGAGACGAAGTTGTGAAGGAGACGAATACACTTCGAGTCAATAGGTTCACTGATTAAGGATATTCCAATCCAAAGAAGGAGAGTGAGGTCGTGGAGCTGTAATGGAGGAACGGAAAGAGTACAAAAGTTCTGATGAAAAACTTGAATCAGTCTGTAGAAAACGTTGGGTAGACGTATGGGTGAAATGAATGAATTCGGGTCTGCAAAGGACGAGACGGATGAATGAAAGAATGGATATCTTTTAAAGAAAAGAAGTGGTAGAGTAGAAAAAGCTAAAAGGGAAAATACTGAGGAAAGAAAAAGATTTCAAGCCAAAACGAGAAGACGTTTTATATAAATAAAACGAGCTTAAAACGTTATATAGCATTAGAATTACAATTAATAGACGTTAAAACCAATTAATCTTGTACTCTTGATAAATAACGATTTCGAATAATGAAAAATAATTTTCAAAAGTATGATTTTTATCATAATTTTAAATACAGTATAAAATGTCTACATATTTTTGAGAATAATTCAGCTAACATTAAACTGCTGTGTAGATAAGCTTGTTCGGATGTTTTTAGCGAACAGATTCGAAAAATCGGAAACGCTTTTGCGGGAGAGATGAGTTAATACAGAATCTTTCGGATACACTTCTTTCCCGAGATTACCCACGCCGTCCGCGGTATGACAGCCTCAATCTATGCTCTTGGAGACCTTCGTCTGTAACTTGAGTTGACACTTTGCCGCACATGCTTGGCTTCTTCGTTCCAGGTCTCAAAGGAGCATCGCAACCATGTTCTGGCTCAAGCGTTGCTACAGGGGAAAGTGAGGCTGAGAAAGTGAAATGACGAGAGCATATGGAATTTTGGTATAAACAGGTGTCGATATTTTCCTTATGGCCCGATACATTTTATTTAAGACTGTCATTTATATTGTAGCCTTAAAACGAAGAATTGAGGTTGATGTTTTGTTATACGTCGTCGAATAATCTTTTTATCTTGAATAAGTTATGGAGCTAAAATTCGGAGAAATGCAATCCCTGATAGACGTCAGTGTGAGCAAGTTTATGCAATATCCGAATAGTATATAAATCCAATCTACTATGCAACATTATAGAAGAAGTAGAAAATTTAAACTGAACTAAATTTTTCCAGCGAGAATTGAAGTTGATGTTCATTCCAAGCTGTATTTCTTGTGATACTATTCGTACTAAGGATTAAAATTAAAAAATAACAACTAAATTTTCAATATGATCCAGTACGAATAATTTGGACAGCTATTGATACGAAAATAGTTACTTAAATATTAATTTTCTTTTTATAAACTGAATTGTTCATTTCTAATTGATCTAATCTTAAATGCAATAAGAATTAGAAGCTATGTTAGATTAAGATAAGGACTTTTAAATAGTGACTTGGCAATAAACTCTGTTCCGTCTCTCAAATTCCAGCTTTAAAATTCTATCAAATATAAATCTATAAAATAATAGTCAAAAAATAAATGCAGGAATTAAATAGAATTGTATTTTAAAATAACTGTATACTTTTCTTGTTAAAATACACCAGAAATCAAATGTCATAGAATTTATTCTAATCTCATAATATCACTGAATAATAAAATATTGAGATTATTGGTAGTTTTTCACAGATGTTCATAATATCTTACACACAATTCTGTGGAAGATTACCAAGTATCTCAACTCATATATATAATGACTTTTTACATAACTACGCCTTATGATTTTGATTTAATTGAATTGAGCTGTGCTGGAAATTATTTTTGACTCCAGCTCTTGTATTTCGCATAACCGCAATATCTATTTATCCATTCAATCTAGGGAACTCTCTTCTTTTGACAGCCCTCGACTTGTTTACCATTCTCACTGAAGTAATGGGTCTCCCTTCAGTTGCCACGAGCATTTGCAGTCGAAGCGAGTAAACCCGAGCGAACGAAGAGAACCTTCTTTTAACCTTGAGCTGAAAACTAACTTAGCTTCTAAGGAATTTCGACCAAGCACTTTCATATGCTGTTATCCTTCTTTGGCACCAAGTAATTACTGTAGAAGATGAATACTCGTGTTAAACTTAGCAACGATGACAACACGAACTTTTACTTGATTTGGAATAAAATTAAAATGGCGAAAAATATCTTGAAAGTATTCAAATTTCAGTACCAGGAAAGAGAATCAAATGAATTGTGATTCACTTTAATCGTCCCTAAATATATTTGATTGGGTTGAATAATCACGAAAAAATCAAGTTTATTTTTTAACGATCGACCAGGAAGTAATAAATATTTACGAAGGTATTTTATTCGTCTTCAAATTCATGAAAATCAACAAAATATCTTCGGAAAGAAGAAAAAATGTAAGGAATGTTGCTAAAACTTTGTCAATGCTTATTTATCGCGTTTAAGTAAAATCAACAACCTTAGTAATTAGACGTCGACACGCTTGAAAATCAAATTAAATTTTTGGGTATAAATTCTTTTAACCTTCCGATTAAATATTCTTTACAAATGATTTTAATCCTCTTCACTTAAAGAAGCGCTTAGAAGTGTTGAAACTTGAAGCATTCTCCATGTATAAAATCACCGATAGAAAGCTTCTTTCATCACGATTGTATGAATTGTTTTAGGAGTAAATACCCTTGCTAATGAAAGAATACTAACCGTAATGCAAATAATGTTTTCCTTGAATCGGTATTTGGATTTAACTCTATGGGCACGTATGATAAATACAATAAAATTCTTAATTATAGAGTGAAAATGATCGTTGAAGAACATTTTTCAAATGATATTTAATTTTTCATGATGGTGTTGAATTTAACACAATATCTCACCTCATAGCAAAAAATAAAAATGAAACTTCATGGACTTAATTGGAAGGTATCACTTTTGAATTAGAGCATAAGAGTTAAATTTTGCATTAGAGACAGTAGAACAGAACTGATATTAAAAACATTTATCAGAAGTCAAATCATGAAATTTATGAAAGATGTAACTTATTTACCAAGTTATCAAATTTACTTTGAAATATGAATAAAGGAGTTAGTTTGAAACCTCGGGCTGAGAAAAAGAAGCTAGAAATTTCTCTAAAATATCAATGCCAGTAACAATTTTAGAAACTTCATTTGAAAGGAATTGCGATATTTATATAAGTCAATAATAAAAAATTTTGCTGATTTTATAAATATCCATCCTCTATGATACGTAATTTCTTTTATATAAATGATATCCATCGTCACTGCTGTAATCTAAAAATAGCCACCGATATCTGTGTTGAAACAATAGCATAAAATGTTGACTAAAAAGAGATTTTTACGAACGCACACTCGCTCTTTCCGTCCAACGGATGCGAAAAGCTTTTTCTATTGAAAGGCAGAATATTCTCGCCGTCGATGGACATTCCACAGTGGACACGAATGGATTTCGATTTGCAATTCCACTGTTATATTTGAGGTCTTCTCCGTCCTTCAATACATATATTCGCCAACATTCACCCTTTGGGAGCTCTACTCCCTGCACGATGGCTGTAAATTTTTTCACACACACATTAAAAATCGTCCTTTATTTTAATTTCCGGGAAAAATCAATAAAACCAGTTTTTGTCACGATATGTAAACAGAGGCGGGCCGAAGCAATATTTCGAAATAATTTGTGTTTTTTTAATTTCCATTTTAATCACATTTAACGTGACCAAAATATATTAAATCTGTCCCAGTGTAGAAGGAAATAAAATACGAATGGATTTGAAGTAAAATCGGAGAAGAGAATATGTGTACTTAAGGGAAATTCTAGCCGACATGAGATGATTATTACAATATTCTAATTATTAGGCGTAATATATTTTTATTATTATACAAAAAACTTATGATGTCCATTTTAAATATCATCCTGAAACTTATAATAGGATCCCAAAAGAAAAAAAAATATGGAGATAGATTTCAATGAAGGACGTTCGTCAATTATCGAGCGATAAAAATAAAAATTGCGATTCAGAATAGTTAAAAAGGGTCGACGATGACTGTGGCGTGACCAAAGAAAACGGATATTAAAAATTCTGAATGGACCGGAACTCGAACCCGGATGTCCTGAATGTCGGTCGGTTGCTCTTACCATTAAGATCGGTTCCGGGCACATCGCATTTTTTTTCAAATTCCGCTTCTCATTGGAACTAAAAATGAAATTCTGAAAGGACAAATTTACATTCGACATTGACTTCCTTCCGATCATTGCCGTTCGAAATAATTTGCCTTTATCGAAAGCAAATATGCGTGAAAATGCTGAAAAATATTAAAAGTAATTGAATTGAAGGTTAGAAAATTGCAATATTGCGAATATAAACGGTAGTAACGTATTCGCATTTCATTACGTTTTCCTCTATGAATCGATATGTATACAGCGTAAGGAAGCCTACGCACTCATTTATATGTATGAGAATGGAAAACAAGGAAATTATCTCTACCAGTTTACATTTTGAGTGAAAGAAGATACAAAAGAGATGCAAAGTGAAAACAAAGAGAAAGCGGAAAAGAAGTATGTGAGCGGAATATTAAGATAGAAGAGAGTGTCGCATTAGCAAAAGTGCTTTTCTGGAAATCTCCGAAGAGACCGTGAATTGGGATAAACCGAATAAATTCATGTATTTTTCAGGACGGGATGTATGTCGCTGGCCTATTGTGACAGAATAAGCCTTTACTGGAAATATTTATGCCAGGAAAAGTGGCGCTTCAGCTTTACAAGCCAATCAAAAATTCATTCTTTTCTGAAGTGGTCGAGGCAAGGAAAAAAATGGAAGGAAAAGAGATCTATATCATAAAACGTTGTTTTTTGCTGCGGTCTTCACTAGCAGATGAAAATGGATTTATATACAACTCGGATATTACGTAAATTTGCTCGCGCTGCCGTCTATCAAAGGGTGCTATCAAATAAGTTCCATGAAAATGGAGATAATTCTGTTTAACGCTGCACCATAAATATAATGTTTTAAATAAATCATGTTCTAAAACTCATATATGTTTACAAAGTGATTCAGTAGGATATAAATAAACCTTTACAACACTCCTAAATATCCGAATGAGGATATCTATATGATATTTTAACAATTTTTAATTCTTTAATACATATAGTAGTAGCTTTGAAAAAATTTATCCAAATACTTTGCTAAAAATTTAAATCGAATGGTCATAAGCAGTAATTTAGTTCGGAAAATAATACATCTAAACGGACACTAATAGAATGTATAGAAACTAATATATCACACTGATTTTTCTTTTATGTAGTCATTTACAGAAATAGGAAAGGAAAGGAAATACTATTATATATTTTCACAGAGTATCTCTAAAATCCATCACGTACTTAAGCCTCATTAATTATTATCACATAACCAAGAGATTTATTAATCACTATTTTCTCTCTTAATCCGATAATTATTTGCGAAATGTTAATCGATATCAATATAGATAATTATGCATCATCATAACACATTTAAAAGAATTATCAATGGATAATTATATTGGTGATAGTCACATTTATAGTATCAATGAGACCATGGTTTTAATCCATGGTAGGTATACAAAATATTAAGTAATGAAAATGAGTTATTTAAAATAAGCGTCTATTATCCTAATAAAGACATAGCTTTCTAATAGAGAGCAGGACGATGCTATTTTCTTGATCTATAAAATGGCGTAAATATCAATAGTGTATTTATCTAATATTATCAATATCTAACGTGCTCTATGTATACAAATAAATCAGTAGATTCAGCCGTTATTTTTTAAACTTCGGGATGACTCGAGGTTATTTTCCGTCGCGAAATTTGAATAACGTTTAAGTAAAAGAAGAATTGCGATCCGTATCTTCGGTGCTTTTAAAAACGCTCTTGGAGACAAGCAGCCATTCGTGCTTCCCCAACATGCAGACGATTTTTTCCTGAATTTCTGCCCTTGACAGATCGGCAGTGCATCATATCGCACTGGAGCTATCTTGGCTTGCATTTGCGACAGAATGATGCATATGTGACCATTCCCAACTTCCTGGAGAAGCGCTGAGAATCGCAACTGCGGAAAGATTTATTCAAACGGATTTAGTCAAAACATTGCGAATGCGGGGAATGCTAAATAATAAATAATCGCGCATTTATGTGTTAAACGATGCTTTGTGAATAACTGCCATTATAGAGAATCTGCATGAGTCATTTAAATAGCGATAATAACCTGCAGTAGTCTTATTATAAATTGTGTTAAGTTTTATCTCATAATAGTTATCTAATTATCTCTTAAAATCGTGATTTTAGTGCAGAAATAAGGAAAAGTAAAACTGTAATTTATTAGCACAAAAATTAATAAACTACGATGTATCTAAAAAAGTATATTCCAAAATCGGTCGCAGTTTTTAAATCGCTGTAAATTATGAATTTGTACATGTAATATTTTGTGTTATTAGTTTGAACTAAACTTTTTATTTATACTATGGAAATCCACCTGTTATCTTTTGAATTTCAGTTTATGTAATATATCTTTCTTTTGGGAAGCGATGTCATCATTTTGAACCGTAATCGTATTAAATTCACTTTTCTTAAAAACGTAGATTTTACTTTGATTTTTATCGAAGTACGCGTTTACTTTTATGAAACTCAAAACCGTAAACAATACAGAAATAAATTACAATCAAATTATCAAATTAAGTGGCTCCAATGACAATCTAAGAACAGTACGATTAAAGATGAGCTGCACTTGTAACTTAAGCAAGTGTACATATAAAGTTCTTCGTTCGAAACCATATATTCCCTTCGAGTTCTCAAGACCATCCCTCTTCCTTTGAGGTGAGTAATGGGCGAAGCATTGTCTCGGCTCGGCATAGCCAGGTAACGACGAAAATCCGTTACCGTGACCTTCAAACGGAGAGTAGGTTGTAGATCGCTTAAAGAACTTTCTTATTCGCCATGAAGTAGATTTTGGTGGTACCGATACGTAAGTATCTATATATATTAGAATTTGACTCGTTTTGTAACGTAATTCATAGAATCTCAATGGTTTATTTCCGATTAAACGATGCTCACGTCTCAGATTTCTAGGCTGTAATAATCAAGAGCTATTGAATTCACTTTAGTGAGGTTATACGTCTCAGAGCTCGACATATAGAGGCTGGAAATGCCAGTTTTTCAAATACGTCGAACCGAGATGCTAGAAGCACCGCTCTAGGGCATAGAACTGCTACTATGGCAACGGAAGGCGTAGATTCAAACGTAAGAATGGCTGCTCGAATGAGTAGCGTATCTATCTGCACGAGATCTATTCTTTCACATCGCAACGAATCCCGTTTCCTCCCGCTCCTCAGTTACCTTCCACATCCGCGTCAGAGTCCCCTCTCTCTTGCAATTCTCTCCGTGTATCACCTTTCACTTTTTCTTAATCCCCTCCACTTCATTCGATCTGTCGACCTGAAACAAACACTGCGATTCGCGAGCTTGGGCCTCCTTTTTTCCCTCGAAGCATTTAATACATTTTTCTTCCATCCATTCTTGCCATTCATCTCTCAACCCACTCCCATTCTTTCACTTTCCCCTCCCCTCCCCCCACCCCACAAACCTTTCTCCGCTGCTTTAAGAACCGCCCGTGTATTCAAGAGATAAGGACGAGAAAGAATTTCGTCATCTCGCTCGGACGTATTTCTTTACTTTTGATCCTTTATCTTCGGATGATAAATAAAAAATGGAAAATATCACGTCCGGATTCTACGGAGAGTGATTTTCATTTTTTTTCACCTTCCTCCCTCAAAAAAGGAAGGAAAAAAAGATCGTTTCTCCTCCCGTGGCGTTTTTTTTTTAGCCTCGCTCTATCTGGTTCCTTTCTTCTTTCCCTCATTCCATCAATCCGTCCTTTTCCTTCGCCATATCTTGTCCCCTCTCTCCCATTAATATCCCACTCTTTAATAACCGAAGCCCTTTCTTCTCATCTGCCTTTCTTCTCTCGCATTCCATTTAAGCCCAGCGTTCCTTAACCCTTTTCACCCCTTCACAAATTCTTCCTCTTCATTCGGTCATCTCCTTTAATCACCACGTTCCTTCTCACGGACCTCTCTCCTCTTCTTCTTTTCCCCGCTTCTTCGAGTGCTGCGATCCATTTTCCTTAATTTCCGTCTCCCACTCTCCTTCCTAATACAATTTAATCTCTTCTCCTCCTTTCACATCGCATTTATTCTCTCTCCCTAACGCGAAAGCTCTCTTTTCAAAACAGATGCCGCCCAGTTGCAGGGGATAGACGTTCAGGATCCTGTGACGGAGGGAATAGGAACGTGGGAAGAGAGGAAGAGGAGAAAAACACCCGAAAAAGTGGACGTTTTGCGCGACAAAAGACGAAGGACGATTGGAGTGGAAAAAAGGGGAGTTTTTAACGGTTTTATTCGTCGGACCGATATTATTCTAAAGTAGGAAATCCGGTAAAGCCGACGCGATCGGGCTTAAAGGGCCTTATATAGAACCTCTCGTAGTGTGTCGTCGTTTTTCGAAAGCGAAGGAATTAAATCTCACTAAAACGCGACCTTATTTTCGCACATGTATACAACAGCTTTTAATATTATTTTTTTACAACCTGTACACAACAGCTTTTATTGTTATTGTCTCTTTTAAAAGTTTCATTGATTTCAGCGATAGAGTAATATTCTGAATAATGAAATGCTCCTTTGGTTGTGATATAGTTTGTCTAATCAAAAAAGGAAAAGCTTCTTTGGAAAGGTATTTTTAGTCTAATATTGTAACGACATGTATCTCTGCATGATTGTAGTTATGATTAATCAGATACTTCTTTGGAAGTTAAAAAAAGTCGATTCGTCAAGTCAAATACGAAAATCTCGAATGGAATGGTATTTTCAGCCTAATAGTAAAACGTCATTTAACAAGGAAATGAATTAGACCCCGCCAGCACAATTACGACGTGATTCAAAGCTCTCCAGAGTTCGCTTAGAAGATGTCTCTGTGAGAGAGTAGAGTATTTTCTGGCGAGAGATATTTTGACGTATAACGCTGCTCCATTAAAGACGCGTTTGAAGTAAAGGATGTTCTTGTAATTACTCCCGTTGTCAACGCTACATGTCCTGGAAACGGAGAAAGGCTTGATCATTTAATAAAGGCCTCCAGTGTTTTTAGAAGCACATACCTCCCGTTTATTGCTTGCTTTTTGAGGCCACGTAGATGAAAAACAATACTCCTTTGATCACGTATCAGAGCCATAGTGATACTGTTCAATGTTTGATGCTACATGACTGGAAACTTTGAACTATGTTGAACAATTTGCATTGATACTATAAAGAGTTGGTATTAGTTACGCTAATGAAGGGGTGTGAATTACACCCTGCTTGGGAAATGTTACCTATTGTTTAAGTACTTAATTCATAAATTGTAATTCCTAAGAAAGTTTTTCATATAAGTTCGTTGAAAATAGCATACAAAACTATGTATCTTCCAGCTCGGAGAGTGAAAAAATATAGTACTTTTCTTTTTATTCATTTGAATTTAAAAATATAAGCAAAAGATTTATGTCGATGTTATGCTCGGCATTTTTATCGGTTTTTCATAATTATTTTCTATCGCATCCATTAAATTATATCACTTGATGCTCAAGGTAATATATCTGTTTTACGCTTGCTTTCTAGTTAAAAATATACGGTTGACATTAGTTTTACGCAAGCTAATCTATTTGAGATGCAGGTAATTCACTCAGAGCCGCTGATCTGAATAATTGATCGGCTTTTAATAGATTTATTATTTATATTTTTCTCAATTATAGAAGCCTTCAATATTTATAAGCTTTAATTTTGAATTAAATCATATCTCTCATCCGTATTAAACATTATGGCTTAAATAGGTTTGTGATATTCATTTACGACTATATTTCATTTTTACTAATGACTATCCGAAGCAAATTAAGAAGTATTTTCTATAATATAATAATAATAATAATAATAATAAAGATTCCAACTGATTACAAATCAGGTAATATCAATTCATCCAGCCAAGAACTATTTCGATTATAACATAAGAAAAGGAATGAATTAACTTTACAAGAAGAATCCTGCGAGTTCGTAATAAAGGTTTAACATTAGTGGAAAATAGCAACATGACTGGGAATGAAAATTATGGCGAAAGTAGGAACCAGGTTGGACTCCCGGTTACATTTATGCTTAACCTTAGTAGTTATTTCATAATTCACTTAAATTGATATTGATTAAGCCTTTACTCATATCTCTCTGATATGCGCCATTGAAAAACTACTTACTTTAAATAATTTTAGACGATATTTGGCTGAATTGTGCTCGATGTAATACACTCAATCGAATCATTTATTACTCCTAAACGTTCATTCTAATTTATTGAGCTCTTAATCGAGCTATTACTAAGAGAAAAATATTACGTATATTTTATAAAGAAATTTTATTTATTTTCTTCCCTTAATTTCCCTTAGACGATTACAGTTTCATTAGATCCGCCTCATCCCGATTGATATAACATTCAAAGCCGCCATAATGAATTCAAGTTCTAGCTCGCCTAGCATAATGACCAACCAGCTGGAAAGCAATTGAATCATTCCACCGCTGATGCATTAAATGAACCTCCACACAGTTTCCTCTTATAAATCACAACAAAGAGCAAAAGGGGAGGAAACGAGCCGACGTATCCCACTGATGCCTCATCCTTGAACGAAATCATCAGAAAATCATTGGCGGAAGTGGTATCCGTGGGTATTAAATCCCATGCTATGAGGATCGCTTCGCCGGAGAAGGTCGGCATCTCGAAAATAGCATCTCTTATCTCACAGATCCTCCAAGGCCTCCCTCCACCTACTCTGACCCACAATCGGGGCCTAGTTAGCGGAAAAAAACCGACACGTGCGTGCGTAATTGCGTCTCAAGGCCTGTATCGAGACACGCTGTGCCACGGGGAATTTTCCTCGCGCGAGGTCATCCTCCGACGTCGCGTCTTCCACACACACTTATCGCGAAAGCCTTAAGGGGCGGGTTTCTACAGCATCTACAGCCGGAGGCAACTCGTGGATCACAAGCCCGCTACTCAGGCAGATTGCTCTTGGGCGGGGGCGCGAAAGAGTACGGAATACGAACGGAGCCCTGAACGTCTGAAACAGGGAGCTTTAAGGCACGGGTGAGTTTGACAGCGTGGACTGCTTCTCGCGAGAGAACTGATAATGGTTTAAACCGGTTTCGCGTAGGTGAGAACGAGAAATGGGGGGGTTTAGTAGGGTGTCTGGGGAGAGACTAATTGGACGGCGTGAAGATGGGAAAGGGAAGATCTCGCGGAGTTGATAAGTGAAGGGGGATTTCAAGGGGTGGATAGGAAATGAAGTGGGCGGAATGGTGAAGAATTGAGGAGATGATGGTGGAGTGGCGGGACCGTAATGGGGGTAGAGAGAGGGGGAGGTATAATCCGCTTGGAACGCAACAATGGGGAGAGAGGGAGAGATTCACTACTCCAATGGAATCGCGGTTATAAAAATACGTCGATAATGACCGCCGTAATCCGAACGGGGTCTTTTTTTATATTTTTTGGAGCGATCCTTTTTTTCCCCGCGAACTAGATATTCCATTGAGAGGGGGTGGGGCAGGGAAGGATGGATGATTCACAGGATTGGCGAGAGAATAACAAGAATATCGTTCGTTTGGATCAAATCACCCGTCGCAACTCTCAAAGGGTAGCGAAAAGCCGCAGTAAATCGAGCGATGGATATAAAGGGTTTTTTTCATATGATTTTTTTCTTTTTTTGATTTTATTATTAGCGATTGTTCTCTGGAATCGTATTCCTTTCGCGAATCGTATCCGAGAACACAAAGGAGAATAAATGAATTCTTTTGGGAGGTCAATAGTTTTTGAATTATCTCGAAATTGACCTAAACTTTCGAATGCGTTGTGGTTATTTTTTTTTTCGAAAAATTACCCATCGCGAGACGACTGCGGTTTTCTGTTCCCAATCGATCCGGTTAAATCGGGTATCGCTAATCTTTAGTTTAAGGTTTAATAGTGACTAAATGCAAAGAACAATTTGACTCTACTGGGAGGTAGATATAGAAGCTAGAGCTTGAAAACGTTAGGAAAATGATTGCCCCTACAAAACTTTAAATTAGAAAAAAATTGATAGTATTGTTAAGTTACAAATAAGTTCTATTGATACATTAGGATATTGATAATGAGATCTATGTAAGTACCCTGCAAACTGCCTTTCAGCGTATAGCAATGAGAGCAATAATATTCATTCTTCATTTTCCAATTTGAGAAAAGAATATTAGCGATATTATATTAGGTTATCGGTAAGTTTTATTACATTAGAATAATGACATTAAGAACTCTCTTTCATTTCCAAATAGGTCCAAGAATTTCTACACCCACACTACAACAGGATTCGTTATCTGAGCTTTCAGGCTTCCCTCCTTAAATCTTTCCCCATCAAGACCTCATATGAAACCTCACATCTCAAGCCTCGTGTTTCGGTTGGCCTTTTCGTAAGTGTTCCTCCACGAAACTCGTTCGCCCACCACCTTCGACCTCGTCAAGGCGTCGACAGCGCTCCATTTCCCCAGCCCTCGAATTACCCTATTTTTCTAAAACCCATGTAAATTCCTCGCAAACATCTGGACCGGCATTCCAGCCCTTGTTTCTCCAGGCATACCTCTCCACTTCACGTTTACTTAAAAAAATTGGAGTGGAGAAAACCGGGGATCTAAACCCAGCATCCCTTTCACTGCTCAATTCAATTTCCTTTTCCAAGGAGATTTTCCCCTCCTTTCTTCCCGTCTTATTCCTCTTCATCATCCCCGCTTCTTCCTAATGGTATAACCAAGGAGTCTTAAAGCCTACACCGAAGGAGGGATTCCAAAACGGCAATCGTCCGTCCGAAGGCCTCCTCAATAAGTAGCGTCGACGCATTGAGTAATGAAGCAGTGTGTGGCTGACTAGACGAGATGAATAGGGACCACTTTCGAGCCGAAATGGGGTCTTGAAGGCCTCTCTATATATATTCCACTCTCTTTTTCAGCTTCCCTCACGACTTACCACAGCCTATATCTCTATCCTCGCGACTTCCACCTCCAGGCTTATCCACGAGATTTCGTCCCGTGCGTCTGGAGCCCCATCCATCCCTTCTCGGGGTTTATCTCCATTTCCAATCCCTGCGAACTTTAGAGCCACATACGTTCCCAATGCCGCCCTCAAGGGGATCTCACTTTTTCCTACTCTTTGCATTTTAGACGTCTAAGGCTCTCTCTCTCTTTTACCATTTATTTTCCGATATCACTCCTCCTTTTGCTGTCCGCGTATAACCATTTCGCCCACAGTGCCTTATTTTTCCCACCCGCATTATTACCTACTGCTTCCTCCCTCCGAAAACTACACAGGCTTCAAAAGTGCAAAAAAACACGCTTTTTTTCCCTACGCCGCAATATTTTCCCGCGAAAAACACCTCCGAACCCTAGGGGGTTTTCTACCACATCATCACCCTATTTCCATTTATTCCCCGGGGTTTCGCTCTCGTATTTATTGAGATATCCGGACAAAGGAGGAATTATTACTCTTCCTATCCTTTTATCTTTTATTTCCACTCGCGATCCCGCACCTGTTCTCGCTCTCTCGAAGTCGTTGTTCCACTGTCTCTCACGCCATTTTTTCGCTTTTCATTTCCTTTTATTGTCAGCTCTTTCCCCTCCCTTTCTCCCTCTTTTTTACAACCTTGCGGACTGTTTGAGAGATCGCCCATCTTCCGATCCCGCCTTTAAAACTCTAAACGACGTTCTTTCGCGAATTCGGGTTTTCGTTTCTAAGTTTCTTCTAATCCCTCAGTAGAGGTATTTTCTTTTCCGTCCACAGGGTCGGCTTATTTTACTGCCGCTTTCGAATTAATAAAAATAAGGTCTCTCTCTCGGAATAAAGATGAAGATTACCCTTTTATATTCGCATATTTTACGGTAAATCGATATATTCTACCCTTACGAGCATAGAGAATCCTATTCCTGACGTATTTCTAGATCCAAGATTGAGCACTCAAGTTCTAGCAAAATACCAATGCTTTGGTACAAATATAGCTCCTTTTTGTTGCCAATAAAATACGACAGAATATTATTTCCTACCGAGAATACTATTTATGCCGTATAAACTCGGAGTCGGTCGCGAAATGGGGCACTCGAGTATTTCCATTATTAAACACGCACAAAGCAAGACAAGGCAATGTCAACCGAGAATTCGCAGAATGCAACGTTTAATAAAGAGGAATAAAATATATTTTTTTCGGAATAACTAGGCCATTGTCACAGCCATGATCTTTGAATTAAGTACTCACTTTTTAGGTCGAAATGACAAACGGGCGGAATCCTGTATCTCCCCGACGGAAAGCACTGCAAACGTAGTATTTATATTCCTCGTTAGTCTTCTTCATGCTTTCAGTACGCTCCCAAAGCACGTCCTGTCCGTCTCACTTGTCACGAAAAACTAAATTCAAGAGGTTAGATTTGGCAAACTTGCCATTCTTTTCGCTGACCTCAGTACATTCTGGAAATATTTTACAGATAAGAGTGAGTGCGAGCCATGGTCCGAACTACTTAAAGCTATGGAATGGAACAGATGGAATGCTGTGGAATACTGATAATGAGCAGTTTTAAGAAGATATAAATGTCAAAAACAATGTTTGGAAATGGGTCAAGTTCAACGCAACTTTGAAACTGATTACTTTTGAATTGGGTACCTGCAAAGCTTGCTTATATCCACGGATACCCGTTTGAGTAGAGGAAAATATAATGGGACTTACAAGAGTGACGTATTATCAACGTGATATCTATCTATCTATCTGGTGTACATTATGAATGATTTTTATATAAATTTAAGCTTCTTTGTTAGTATAATTCCATGCTGATGACGAAAATATGTTTGATCTTAAAATCTGTGCTATTTTACACAATTCCACTACAATTCGGAGGTAATATTCTGCGATACCAAATGTTTTCATTCCAGCTCACTTCTACGTACTTACATATTTAGTATTATACAGCTTATATAATATGCTTTTAATATTCATCTTCATTTCTTCCTTATTGTTAATCTTTACGCTGCTCTCTCTGATAAAATTCGTATGCAACATTCTAACCCTTCATTTGTTCAGTTTTTGAGAAAAAACTTTCATATTTATCGTAAAATGCATTGCTTCTCTGTTCCCCATTGCTTAACATCTTACGTTCTCATGTTCAGTGATCTCTTAAGTTATAGATTTAATCCATCGATTAAATTGAGTCTCAAAAACACACGTATCTTCGGACGAGTGAATCGCATCGAAACCTCCAAAAAAATATATGCAAACTATTCT
Organism: Pantala flavescens; assembly: GCA_020796165.1. Lineage (NCBI taxonomy): Eukaryota > Metazoa > Arthropoda > Insecta > Odonata > Libellulidae > Pantala > Pantala flavescens. The sequence goes on along the minus strand of CM036879.1, from coordinate 11,890,606 downwards.
TCGCCCATTGCAATCCGCACATCGATTTTGATTAATTCCTCCTCAGAACTCTCATTGTGTTGTGTTTACCAATAGGAAGGTAGGGCAAATTTGATCTCTCTTTTAGGTAAACAAGCCCGGATGGTAATCTCTTTATTTCCAGTCGGCTCATCCTTTTGATCACGAATTAGCTGGAGGAGACTCTCAAATCAAAAGACTCATTCCCAAAACACGCAAATGCCTTGGAAAAATCCAGAAAGAAACGGAAAGTTGGTATTGACCTATCACGACCTTGTACGAGGATGACTATTAATCCCCAACGATGTACCTGTTGGTCGCAAAAAGCGAAGCTTTTGGAAAAGGACAAGCTTTTGCTACCTTTCTCGAAATCTATCACCTCTTCCAAAACTATCAATCTTTCCTCGAGAGAGAATTATGCCTTCACCTTCGAAACTCCCTCTCGGGATGAAAGGGGGAACTAACACCCTCGCTTCATCAACAAAGCCCGACCGTAAAATGCAACAAGAATTTACGAGAGACGAGAGAGTGATGTTCGCAAAGGGGAAGTAGATAAAAGGTCAATGGATGTCAAAGATGGTGGAACATTCTCTCGGGAGCCGAGTATTAAAACTTAAAGAGGCAATCTGATGGTTTTGTCATGCGAAAGATGAGAGAAATATAAGGCAGTGCGAGAAATGGCACTTAACGAGGTATTCTGAGTGTGAGATGGAAAGCACTTTCAGGACGCAATGACGCGTTCCCTTTCACCTTGGGAAATGAAGGTACGTGGTGTTTTTTTTTCGCGACTCGAATTACTCGGCAGGAGATTAAAGGTGTGAGGATTTTTTTAGGAGTTCTTTTCTGTTCCCAAATGTGCCCAGAAAAAGTATCCGGAGCGAATAAAAGAGTTTGAAGGTCTGCCAATGCGTCACCAAAAGAGGTTTTTATGCACGGAATTGATGGCGTAATCTGCCCTGATCAAGGGAATAAGACTGAAATGATGCGGCTAAACATTCATTACTTTACCTTCCGTATCTTTTATTCCATTATAGAACGTCGAACTTTCTCTTTATATTATTTCTTTTCCACTTTTATTTCTCTTTGTCCTTCGTAGATCTAACTATTTTGCTAACCGCCTTGCGAAAACACATTAAGAGTATCACACCATAGTATATAAGTCTGTTCTATTAATTATATATACACACAGAACAGCAGTACCTTAGAAGAATTTTGTATATAAAAATAAATGTTGGAGAAATATCTAATTAAAACAATAGATAACCTTTGTATAGTCTTTATTGTAGTTATGGACTTCAAAAATGGATCATACTTCCATGGGGAAGTAAAATATTGATGATATAGTTAAGAATTAAGATATATTTAAGTATACAAAAGTAGAGAATTCTAAATATCACATCAATTCGAGTTTTTTAAATTAAAAACCTCTGTTAATAGAAGAAAGGAGGAATTGTAGGTATCCTACTATCAAATATAGTTTACGCAAGAAATTAAAATTAAAATAATTCTCCTATTCTCTGAAAGAAAAAATAACGGAACTTGACTATTATTATTCTCATAAATTGTATCTTTCAACATTCAATAACTATAGATCCAAAACCTGAGTTAGTAAAAAGTAAGATTAGTATCTACTCGAATAAAAGACGCAGCTTATTCCTTAAAACCTTCACTGTATTTTGCATGTCTATTATTCGCAATAAACCAAAATGGGGTCAAAATCATATGCCAAATTCAGCCAAATTCCATCTTAGCCAGAAGCCAAATTTAGCCAAAGCAGGCAGAATACAGTGAGATATTGAAGGTAAAAACTGTCTTATAGTTTAGCATATATACAAAACTTATTGTATCAAACGATTTCATGTAAATATTTACCCACCAATTGTAGAAAATTTACGCCCATCGACGTCGTTGAATCCAATCTTCTTCACACGATAGGGATTTCGTCTATCCACGCTGTGATTTCAACACTGATTTACCATCCTCATAGCCGAGTGGTACAATCGGTCGCTAGAAAGGCGTGCGACTCGGGCTTTCACTCGAATAGAAAAAAAAAGGTGAGCATCTCGTCCAATTTCAGCTCGGTAATACGGGAAAAAACTTCATTTTACTGTGTACACACAACTTAAGGTTTGAAAGAGGATGTGAAACCTCACTCGAAAAGGTCGAGGGTCTCATCTCGAACATCCCTTTCCCCTCTTACCTTTTCCTCTTCGCCGATATCTTCATAATTTCTCGAGCCCCTCACACGAGTTTCGTTCCCCTCAGAGGATGCTATTTTCCGCGAATGTTTCTCTTTTATTCCGATCCCAACCCAAATTCCGGTCTGACGTCTGTCGGAGTCCGACTAATTTTCCAAAAATTCACGAATTTCCCTCCAATTAGCGAAGTATGAAGTTTCAACTTTTTCTTTTTTTTAAAGCGAACCCTTTCGATTGAAATAACGAAACTGAAACGATTCGAGGCGAATATCTTTTTTGCTGGACAGGTTAAATGAAAAGTTGTTTCTTTTTTTTTAATTAAATGAGACGCACTCGTTTAAATTTTATTCGTGGCGTGAAATGCGAAACAGTTAATACGGGGAAATTATCTGTGTTAATGATAAACCATCTCAGTTGCCCTTTCCCAAATGACTTTCGACGAATCTGACGAAATTTTCAGAATTAACTGCTTTTAGCTTAGGTGGATATGGACTCTACACATTGATACCATTAAAAATATAACAAACATTGTTCAATGAAAATTATTAAATTGTCATCCCTAAACTTTAATACGTACTATAATTAATTTATAAATACACATTATATAATTTTATTTTTATTATTATTTATTATTATTAAATTTTATATTTTAATTTCATTATAATACTCGTAACTAATACTCGTAATAATGATATAATTTTAAATTGATTAGTTTTATAAATAAAATAAAAGTATATCAATAAAATTACACGAAGTGAGATATATCCAACGGATGTGCCTCTTCATATCAACAGTCGAGAACGACATTAATTTTTAGCTTTAACTTTTCATAGTGTTCAATTATTGTTCTATATTCTTGTATTACTAGAAAACGCAGATAATTTAATAGTGGCAATCGTATGACGAGTTAACGTTAATGAAGATGAATTTTGATTCAACGAAAATAAATTTTAATGACCGGAACGGATGAAAGAATCTTCATAATTAATTGACTTTTTCCAATAGAAAAGTAAATCAAAACAAGCAAAAGAAAAGAAAGAAAAAATAAAATAGAATAATAAATGGCGTGAAAGATTCCGGTAGTTTCTTTCGATTGTGTAATGCTGTTTGTCGAAAGATAAGAAAACTTTGTTTTAATTTCCTTGGTAATACTTTTGGATATTTATTTAAATTATAGACAACAGTGGTTTATCTATAATAAATAAATCTGTATATGTTCATTACGAAGAGTAGTTTTCTAAGACATCACATCCTAAACATCACCATCCTAATTCAACAAGATCGATCGGGATAACAGAGTGCACTTTGATTCTCATCAATTCCTCATCCGTGACATTTTCAAGAAAAATCTTTGTGACGTAAAGAGATTCTGAGAAAGAGAGGGAAATGATAGACTCCGAAAGTGTCGATTGTTTGTTCCCCCGTAAGTGGATAAGATAACAGAAGGTGTGGAGGATGCTTGGGTGTGTGTGGAGAGAGAACTGATTTCAGCCGGAATCCCAGCGAAACTCGCGTCTTCAACCCCTCTTCACCTCTTGACTTGGAAAGGCATTGGCGCGTTCGGAGTGTTTCTTTCCAATCCCGATACTGAGTGAGTGCTCAATCTTACTCCGCTTCGTATCACACGACGAGGTCAACAGCGTTTCGGATAAGCAGATTCCCTCGCAAAGGGAGAATGCAAGTGGTATGAATATAATGGATCTGCTTGCTTCGGAGTTTTCTCCCTCGGCCATCGTAAAAACTTCGAGTATATATCGAGGGAAATGGAAGGGAAAGGAGATGTTGTGTGTGTACAAGTGCGCTCCATTGCTCCGAAGGTCAAGGCTGTGCGAAGTTAATATAAGAACGAAATTGACCCAAATATCGTCTGATGCCGCAAATTTCCGTGAGCTAAATAGAAGCGTGTTTTTTATCCGTTTCAGCGTCAAAGGAAATATCGCTGCATCAATTTTGCGCCGCAAGATGAAGGAAAAAATGTTACGTAAGAGTGGGGATTATTTTCTGTTCGGATGCATTTCGAAATGAGTCTCTTGTGGCAAATGAGGTTTTCATTGGGAAATTGAGTGGGAAACTTGAAGTGAAGGTACTTTATTGAGCGATTGATATTTTTATATTTTCAGACATTCACGTAATGCAAATTTAAATCTAGCTTGTTCAGTATTATTAATTATGAGAATAATAGCTATGTTAATATTAAGGCATTGGTTTAACTGATTACAAATAATTAGATCGAAAGCTTGATAAAAGTCTTTGATTATTTTTTAATTCTAAAGTATGATTCATATGAAAAATATTTTTAAGTAAGGATTTTTTGAAATGTTTATCATTGAAATGCCATCTTCTGAAACTCAATAGAGACAAAGGAAAATTAAATGGCAATTAACAATCTTATTCTATTTGATTAATAAATTTCGTCTTCTTTACTTTAAAATTAACTAATAACGAAGGAAATTTAGCATTACTTGTTCTAGATATTTCAATAGAAGAATAGATTATTTTTATGTTTCGTAGAATCAATAAAAATCATCCATGCATTAGTTAGCAAAGAAAGTGACTGAACCATCAATTCTTTAAAATGTGTTGAAATAACATTCATCCGATAAATCATACATCATAATATTAAATGGTAAAATCGTTGTTACTTCAGTACCAAATTTGGAAAGGAAATTAGGCCATTCTTAAAAACGAACAACATATGCACACGGCACTGTAACTTGAATGAAAATCCTTGAAAAACGTCATATTGTACGACACGGCAAAAGCAAAAGAAGACGAAGAAGTAGAAAAGCACGAGAATTAATTCATCGATACGCTATTTTCGCGCAATCGCGTAGAATTTCTCCTGAGAAAGACTGCTATCTCGCGCAGTTACTTCGCGTCCCTTGATGTCTACGAGGCACTAAGAACAAAAAAACCTTTTTTTAAAAAATTATCTGCGCTGGCGTGTTTGAGATCGCGCGCAGAAAAAGAGAGAGACAAGAGTGGACCGCTTTCATGAGGTGTTAGAAATCTTTCTCTCTCTCTCCACAACTGAGTGTGAGCGAAATTACGAGGCTCTACTATGAGAAAAAACACCCATGCAGAAGAGTCTGCTAAGAAGAAGACATTGTCATATGGACTTTGGAAGACTATCCTGTGAAGTACTTGTGAGGCGAATATCCACCACCTCCCACCCGCCCCCTCTCGTCTCCTTCTGAAAACGTGAAAGTCTGCTTGAAAGTGACGTCAAATGGGAAAAAAGTGACGTCAAATGGGAAAAAAAGCGTAGGCCTCGGAGGGAACGTCAGTTTGGCCTCCGCGTGGCAGCGAGCGTACCTTACGCCTCCAGGCGGTCCGCTAGCGAACTCCTCTCGAGTGCAGTGCACACCACCTGAAATAAAAAAAGGTGCCGCGAATCTCGGATCGTTATGCGGCGATACGCGTTTTCCCCGTTTTTCCCAAGTACTTCTATCAGTGGAGTGAACACCTTGAAGCTAGTCTGCCGCGCTCAGTATTGTGGATTCGCTCTAAAGTTCTTTTCTTTTTTCAAATGAAAGAGAGAGTGATATGTTGTAATATACTGAGGATAGAGAAAGCTGTCGTGGATATTTTTAGCGTTTTAATTCCAGCGATGAAATTTTTTACGCTTGAATATTCCTCCAGAAAACAAACAGAGCCCGGATTAAGTTCTTGGAGAATAAACAGCTGACTCATGGAGTTGAAAATTTCAACTTTTTTAAGGATCTTATGTTTATTTATTTCTAAATGCATATTTCAGTAACGTTTATACAAAAATGCATTTGGGAAAAGACCACGTCTTCGGTTAAAATAATATAGCTTCGGAGATTATATTCTTTTCCTTGATAATATGCCGAAACTCTCGAAAGAAAAAAATCTTATTCAAACATCCATTCTTCTTTTCATTAAAATTTATGAGCATCGTTATGTATTACCCACTCAACTTTTGAGATGTACCAAAAGAAGGCATTGTTCAACAACGAGAACGCCTTCATTGTCTCGCATCGTCTTTTCACTCGGCAAACTAAAAGGAAAGTTGTGTATCAAGAAAACAGAAATCACACAGCAGAAATATTAAAATACGACACTTTACTATTACAATTAATTGAACAGTACAAAAACCTCAGATTGTAAGGTCATACTGAAATTTTTTCATCGTTTTTCTGAAGATGAATAATTTTTAATAAATTTTAAAATAGATGTGTTGTAGTAACCTTATCGAAAAAAAACAAAGGAAATTAACATGGAGATGTTTTTAACAATTGATTAGCATGTAAGCACAAAATTATAACTCTTTAGTAAGACGGAATAGCAATGGTAATGTTATGTGCGCATTGCAATCTAATGTACCAACGATCGATTATAACACTGCTTACGAAAAAGGATAATTGAATGACGCCACAAATCGTTTACAATTTACAGAAACATAATTGTGGATTCTTCTTACACAATTTTTTTGATATTATACTTCACCGTTGTTGCTTCTGTCTCGTACACTTTTGATTCTAATACACTCGTCCGAGTCAATGAGAAAGTCTCCGAACAGATTGTGGTTTAAAAAGGCGAAAATGCATTATCGTCTGGTTTTTAAAAATATAAAATTTTCTTGTCTGGGATTTGGGGGCGAAATCAGAATGATAGCCAATGATGACTTTGGTACTCAAGCGACGAAGGTTGCGCTAAACTACTCAGGATGCTGTGATATGGGTCCTGGCTGGATGTGAAAAGTCTCGGTAATGATCCATAGTAACCATTGGTAAAAGATTTGAACGCGACCGAAAAGCCACGCCTATGAGTAAATAAGGTAATGAAATGCACCATGTTCATTTCTCGTGAAACAAGTTGAGCACACATCCAGGAATCCAATGGTTAAGTTGACTTCTATTTGAAGTAACGGCACAAAGTGAAACCCCTTCAGTTCCTCCCGAAATAAACTGATAAATTCGCGATGCCATTCTCAGAAAAGTATACTCATTCTCGATCCGCGGATGGATACTTTGATCAATCGGAACAAAAGGTCCAAATTATTACAGTAATTCCAGCGGAGCATTATTTATATTCTCTCATTTGATTCATACTAATATGGGGCGATATCACAAATATTATTTCTTTCGTGGGAAGAAATTTAGCGGACGAAAACGAAAACTTTGTTACGAACGCCATGGTTACTGATCCGGTACCAGTTCAACATAAAGTGTTAAAAAAAAACAAATTCGATGATATCAAATAAACAACGATGATTTCGATGCGGAGGGACTAATATGCCTCTAATTCGTGGAATGACACATACAATAGCATATAAGAAGAACATCATGTTATCGGGGTTTTTCCTATATATTTTCGAGATTTTTTCCATTCATCTGCAGTTTCATTTAGGGTAGAACTGCTCATGTTTTTTATTATAAGATGCTTTCAATTAAGGACACGACATTGTTATGCGACAAAGAAATTTATGTTGCAGTGGGATCAAGCGAGTTTAAGGATCGTACCGACGAATAACACATCCTATAGAATTTCGAGTACGAACTGAAATTAAAATCGTAACTGATAAAAAGTATTCGGAACCTTGAAACGTATATGGAAAACATCATTTAATATAAGTAACTTTTAATTTAAATAATCATTCTTTCCAACGATGATTTAATTGAGATAAAAATCGTATAATTTTTTTAAAGATACGATCAGTACTTTTAATAAGACGAAATTTAATAACAGAATTAACGAACTGACTGAATGTTTTGCTCTTGGATCAAACGATCAACCTACGCCAAAATGAAAGAAGCACGTTCAATTACTTTACGCTCAAATAATCATCAACGAAATCCATCAGACAAACCTCCAAAGATAACCAGGGTCCAATTAAAATATAGCTCTATTGTCAAAAAATAATCGCTCGTGCTAAGTGCAATCATATCATCGGTTCTTAGTCTCTTTTATATTCACAGATACTGTCTAGAGAGGATGGCGAGTTCTCGTCCATAATCCTCTCCAACACACAATCGTCACTCACAAGAGCCACTCTTACGTCTATTCAAACTATACTCCACTCCGGAGACGATGAACATCCATCCTTAGGCCCATGGATCGAACCAAGCAACAGACGAAAGGAAAATCACCAATGCGCTCCTGTTTGCTTACGAAGCGACCAAAATGTACAGCGACAATGCACCAGTGGATTCTCGCGAAAAATCACCGCCATATCTGTTCTTTAACATCCAGCACGTTCAAATTAGACGGAAGAATACACCGATCTGTCAACATCAACACTCTCCCATCCCATCGTACGGGATCGGTTCAAAAAAAAAGAAACCGTTCTCCCGACAATTCAAACAAAAAACCACGAATCTTCATATATAGAGAGAGAGATATTCCCTTCGAGTAATATCACGTAATTCAATCAATTTTATCACACGATCATTCGAGGAAACTCCAAAAACACTGCGGCACTCCACTTTACAGAACGCTCGGAGTACTGCTGCGTTCGATCACACGCGGACTTCACGATCACTTCCTTTGAGACACACACGTAGAGACTTTAGTGTCTCGTATACTGCGTTAGCTCCGAAAGGATTTCACTTCACGGGAAAGATCGAGAATCACTTACTCAACTCCTTCAACGTGTCAGAAAAGGCCGACCTTTCAATCAAATGGGTACGAAATCTTTTGCATGAAATCTGCGGGCGACGCTCGTCTGCTACGTAGTCTGCGACGTGGTTTCCCGGGTGTCGGAGCTGAGCCTCGATCTCCTATCGCAAGTGTTCACCTTTGATCCCTTCTTCCTCTTCTTCCACGGCTGACGAGGCGCTCCGGCCGCCGGTAGGGGCGACACGCTTCGTTGCCACGATGGAGATAGCGATGCCACCAAACAAGCCGCCAGAAGCCAGGCCGAAGGGCACCGGAGCCATGAGAGGCCCCTGCCGCCGTGTTGCATTGCGGCCGGATTCTCCCCTGCTGTTTAGATGAGAAAAAAATCGATTTAGATTGGATTCCAATTGAGAGGGTTGTTTCTTAAGGTGATGAGTTGTGATGCCACATTAGCTCAGATGATGGGATGTTTAATGAGGAGAGAGACCAGTTTAGAATATGATGATTGAAATTAATTTAATAAACCTAAAATGGTCACTCATTATTAATGTAAAATGTACGAAATATATGAAAATTAATGATCCATTACTAGGATGCTACTAGAAATAATCTAAGCAATACTCATTGTCTTAAAGTTCGAATGGGTATAGAGAGATCACTCTGTGCCCTTCAACAGGTCATATTCTAAGAAGTTTTAATAGAAACGATGTATATACAGTTTATTTATACGCTTTTAAATATGAAAATAAAACTTAGTTGTAACAAAGACGTTTTTCTTTACTTTTTCTTGAACGAAGATATCACAATGAAATATTTGCCTGTTTAATTCTTTAGTTTTGTTTCCAGTCACAAAAATTTCATTTGAAATACCGTCAATAAATTTTTATCTTTAATTTGATTTAAAATAAAATATTTTTAATTTAAAAAATTGAATACAAATAACTTTTCAGTATCCCAAATAATTTTATGATAATTTTTTTAATTTTTAAATGTAATCCTCCGTACTTGGGCTACCTTTGTGCTTCTCGCATTATCGTTCTTTTTTTCGAATCTAACCTCACAAATGCAATGTGAACGAAATCAGGCTATTTTAATCTCATTCCTAAACACCAATTCCATGACATAGAATGCGATAAACGACAACAAAATGTAAGCCTTAAAAATATTAGCGGAAAATCCTCCATCTGAACGGAACGGCTTCTGGGTAAACTTTTCCATCCGAAAAATCCATCCCAGATCGTACTTTTCAGCTGTCTTGCACACCGACCGTTGCGCTCGGCGATAAAAGCAATCCCCTTTTTACAGCAAGAAATACTTTTAATGAGACGGAAACGACTCGGGACTCCGGAGCACACACACAGCAGCCTCCAACGCACCCGGCTTTTATATCTTTCGACCCAATTACTTCGCAAATCAAAGCTTCGCGACGTTACGAATACACTCCGATTCGCATTTCTCCACCCTTTACCTCGCGGAGTGAAAAAAATCCGAAATGATATTCCTCGCGCTCCGGCGAGAATCGATAGATGCGAAAGAAAATGCCCGAGAATTTCAAACGAGTAGAGCAGCTCCCTGAGGGTGTCGGGGGAAAAGAAGCTGCTATTATACGCGACGAGGATAGGAAGTGTACCGAAAGGAATGCGCGGGACAGTAGGGCTCTCTCGTCCCTTTTTCACCCGTTATCAGTGTCCGCGTGAAAATATTTTCACGCACGTCGGCGGTGTTTCGCAGGGAAGCGTTTTCGGCCCCAAAAGCTTATAGGTTTTCTGGGAGGTAAAAAAATATAAATTGAGCGAGATAATGGCATTGTTAGCCGGGTGTCGGGAAGGGGTCGGAAATGGGTCCAGACTGGAGAGGGAATGAAGAGGAAACAAACAGTGGAAGTGGGTTGTAAAAAACAAAAGAGGTCGGGGGAAAAATCGATACATCACGCATTAAAACCCTTCCTTTCCATTACACTGGGCCCTATTGTGTGTGAGAAGTAATGTCACCATAGCACCAGGGAGTTTACAAAAGGCAGAACGAGATTGTTTGCGCAATCCGCTTTGTTTCATAACTTCGCCTTCTTTCCAGCGAAACTTACTTGTTATTCTGATATTTCTACGTCGAGTAATCCGTATCCATTGTATCGCCGTTTTTCTTTTTTTTCTGAACGCTTTATTTTTCCGCATTGATGGAACGAAAGTAGACGTCTCGCGCTATCTGGGCTTAAATTAACTCAGAAGCCGAATTTTGGCGAATGGATTCGCTTTTTGAGGCCAAATGTAAAGAAAGAAACTCTTTCACTTCATTTTTGCCGCTTTTTTGGAAGTTTAGATATTTCCATCTACCGTGCATAAACTCTGGGAATTCAAATATTCTCAGATGCCAAGCGATCTCAAATTCAAAGTATGCTATTTATTGAGCTATTCCTGAAATAGAATGCAGTTGTTCGCTCGGAAAATATACGCTTTTATCTTTCCGTATGTATTCATATACGTAGCTAAGTGCTTTATCCTCTTTTAATCCTAAACTGATAAAAAAGATCATACTATTTTACGTCACATTTAAAAAATTTAGAATGCAAGAAACACCTATCTATCAGAATAACAATAATTCAATACAGGAAAAAAAACGGTAATAAATCGTGAAATCTAATAGAATTAAGCTGTTTGAATAAATTATCAAATCTAATAGAAGAAATATTCATAACTTTACTCTGCGATTTATATGAATTTTATGCATATATTCTAATAGATCATATTTTTATAAATGCAGTTCAATTTTCATAAAAAAATAATCCTGCCGATATTTATAACTGTCCTGATCAGAATGGCGTTTAAATCATAAAGCAGTGCATTTCATTGACAACCTGTTCGGAGCAGCGACTTCAATCTCTACGACCTCCGATCACTTTATTCAATCTCCTACTGCGATCTACGGCTTTCACTTTCCTTTTTCAATAGATCCTCTCTCTCAGCATGTCATTCCAAAAATCTCTCCCATTCCCCTGCCAAAGCGTCGCCCCACGGGGATATTTTCATTCTCACCTGCCCATCCAAAAAACCTCTCTTTTTTATTCGCCTTTTCTTTTTCACGCGCTTGAATCGTCATTGCCATAATTTTCAGTCATCGATAAGCCGGTTATCCAGTTCGGAACCACCTACCGTGAGATCCTTTATATTTTTACAGCATCACGCAGCAATGGACCCGTGCAGGACGCATTCGGATACGATGGCTGCGTTGGGCTAAATCAAATCTCCGTATGTAACGTAACCTCGTCATATGCTCTTCTAGTTCCGTCGAAATTACATTTGTTCGTGCGATGGAGCGTACGGTGTGTGCAATAAGACCTGCCTTCGTTCGCTCCGTTCCGCGTTGTTTCTAGCATCTGCATCCTAGATTTCTGGTTGTCTTTCTCGACACCATCTGTGCCAACAGGATTTATCTCAGCGTTCCTCGTAGTACTAATCCAAGAAAAGATAATCAGAAACTATCCTCTGTGTGAAGAGGTAATGCGGCTACCCGTCAACATTATATATTCAACGGTTTTGAGTAGATAAGAAGGGTAATATGCATGGTAAATCGTACTATAATCCTCACGTACGTTATTCCAGTACTCTATTACATTATGCTTGAGAAATTTATACGTGAGGATGAAATTTGTAATCAAAATTCGTTTAGAAACATCATTTAATTTAAAATTATATGTAGAACTTTCTCGATATCAATAAATTACTGAATATAAAAGTACTTCATTAAAAGTACTTAGCATGGTAGTGTAACTTTTAAGGTTTCAACATATAGGTAATGAAACTTTACATGTAAGTTGTACGCACTGAAAAAGCCTATATATTAATATAAACATTCCTCCAGCCTCTCTGACCTCGTTTCAATTAATAAAATACCAAACTTTTGAATATATTTACGTAAAAATATTCCGATTCGCTCAGTCTACCCTACAGACCCTCATACTCAATTGAAATTGCACAGAAAGTTATCCGAAACGTTGGGGCATTAAGCAGTTTGACACAGTTTCGCAATACTTCCGCTCGATATACGATCGAATGTTAAATGTGCCGTCCTTTGGATTCGAACATACACATACTAAAGCTCTCGAATCGATTATGGCCTCAATATAGTCAACGGTGTCCTTCTCTGTTTTCCTTGCATTGGCATATGACACCCTGATTCGGAATGAAAAACAAATGAATCCCGTGGACCGTAATGAAGACCGAGCGTCCCGTATAATCCAGCTATCCATAACCCGTCGCACATATGTAAACTCTTTATAACTTCGCGTCGTAGACGTACTGCTTTCGGAATTAGCATTTCCATATGCTATCGACTCTGCGAATGCCCTGTTGTTTAAGCTTCCGATGAACTTCCTTCCGCATCGCTACGGAAAAAAAATCAACTGTCGTTACCATTGCCCTTCCTGCAACCGCGTCTCGTTAAATGAACTTCATCTATCTCCTGACTTAGGATGCGATGATTGGTACTTTTCGTTTGATTATACTTGTGCGTCGCTCACGGCTGCGCTAATAGGAGAGCTTATGAGGTATAGGGGATGCTACAGAAAGAAAATTATATTTTTTAGCTTCAATGGACACTGAGGAAGCCTTTCGAAGAACTAATGAGAAATTATTACTAACTGCATGTTGAAGTATCTCACCCTAAATGCATATGTATGAAGATAAAATCGATATATTCAGATGTAAAATTGTTGATCTTATACGGATATAGGGAATAAATATACGGAACCTTGAAACGTATATGGAAATCATCATTAAATATAAGTCATTAAAATTTAAATAATCATTCTTCCAACGATAAATCAATTGCGATAAATATCGTATAATTCTTTGAAGTATAATCAGTACTTTTAATAAGACGAAATTAAAAAAAAAAAAACAGAATTAACGAACTTACTGAAATTTCTGCTCTTAGATCAAACGATCAACCTACACCTAAGATATATTTAAAGTTTGTGCTAACCTTCATTAAATTTTTTTTCAGTTTATATATTTTTTCCCAATTTATTTCGTCAACAAGTGAACATCTACAGGTAGTAATCATCACGAGTATTGGAGAACAGTTTAAGGAACTATTAATGATTTAAATCGGAGTTAAATGCTGTTGTAATTCTATCTTCCGAAAGTATTTAAGTTCAAGTGCGATCGATAAATGCAAGAGTGCTCCTCTTACATCTTTATCTCGTGTACTTCAGCCACGTTTCCACGATACCTTTCTATTCTTCGTTAGTAAGTACAATAGAAAACTGCTAAGAACAATCCTTAACCCTTCCGAGTGAACATTCTACATCTATCATCTATCTATCGAATAGTACCGATAAGAACAAGTCACACCACTGATACAACTAATGGAAAAATTCGGTCGTTTCGAACCCCGAAATTGCTTTCCTGTGTAGCGACCGAGAAAATTATGGCAGGAGATCTCACTCTAGTAGTATTGCACGGCTGCTCCGTTTTTATTTCGCGATACGCAATATTTTTTCATTTCTGCCCAAGGCCATGCTCTGTAAAATCGCCCATTTTGCCACGCGCGTTCAAACGCTTTCCACCGCCTGCCAATATTCCTGGTAAAACAGGTGCCCCGCCATTTCCCTCGTCCAAATTCCCTCAAAGGGTGCATGATCGAATTTTCTCGTATCGCCATTTGATCCCATTGCAACGGATGACAGAATATAGATCGTTACTCGCGATGATTCGTTCTGCATGCGCTTTATCACTACGTCACGTTCTCGTCCCTGGGATATATATTACGGAGACGAATGTAAAAAAATACTGTGCATTTCGTTTGGAAGATTGGAGCTTTTATGTAGATGATCATAATGGAGTACGTTTTAATTTCAAAAAAGGTTGCTATGGTAATTTTATCAGTTCCTTTTGTTGTGATGTGTGATGACAATGTAATAAACTGCACACATTAGTCGTAAAAGAGATTAATATATAATTTTAGAACGATTAAAAGAGGGTAAAATTTATTGCTATAAAATAAAGTACAGTATACAGCCGTCATTTTCTGTTGAAATTTTGAGTTATATGCAAATTAAATTATTTTATGCGATCCAATAAAATGTACTTTTATAAACCGCAATAATATTTAGTTATTAAATAGAATTAAATCCATAAAAAAGGTTAGTTCTCGTTTTTCAAATGAAATTTATAGCTCTATATATATCGTATTATATTTATAGCTACATATAGAGACATAAAAACATTTGGTTAAGAATACTCTCTAATTTATGTTTTAAATAAACGTACTAATAAATAAAGCTCTGTTTGAAAATTATCGCAGCTATACATATTGTTGTTCGGATAATATATTTCAGCTGAATTACGCTAATTTATTGTCTAATTGCAGTTATGATGGACATAAATGACATGTTATGATAAATTCTTGGTTCCTAAACTTTTTAAAGATTTGCTCTTTTGAAGTGGAACCTTTCACTCCACTGTCATATTACCATAGCGTTCAAAATTCCCACAATGTTTAATTCACCGGAAGCTCAAATGATTGATTTCCACCATGAAATTTCATTTCAAATTTATGTTCTTGCCAATACGTATGGTATTATGGCTTTTTCTATTTAGCCCTTAAATATTTTGAGTAATAATATTCATATAAAATTCTTATCTAACCTACGTAATCTCTTTTCAAGTTCTTATTCGGTAAATAGGAATTCAAATACTCTCATTAGAGCATTGATTTATTTGATGATTGGTTTATGACGTAAATACCTTTAAGCAAGTTAGGATAAAATATATCGATACGTAATTTTGAAGAATGTTATGGCATTTAGGTCTACTTTTGGGAAAATTGAGTAATGAAGGAATATTTTAGTAATGCTGGAGCTTGCTGAATTAAGAAACCGATTTCTTTACAGATTAATAAGAAATACGCATCAAACAAACTTGTACTTAGAAGATCTTCCAGTGCTTTAAGGTATCACGTAAGAAGAAGTCCATCCTTAAGGGACTAAAAATTCAATATTGGTTTGCGTAGCCGTGCATTCGATATTAGTACTTCCTTTCAGACGAAAATACCAAGGAGAGTACTAATTGCTTCAAGGCAGCGCTGCAAAATTTGCTTCGGGATCCGTTTGAAATTCCTTGTTATCTAAATTACGCTCTTTAAAGCGAGATATTTATGAAGAGGATTACTTGGAAAATGTATGGCTGAGAAGAGTCTGAGAGGCGAAATCACCCATTTCTACGACAAGGCAAAGCTGCGGGCATGAGACGCCACGCTACAAGATTTTATGAGGCGATAAATGCAATTGAATTAGACAGAAGTGTAACGTGCGAGGAAATGCTGTTGCAAAAGGGAAGAGATTCATACATTATGGAAGCCTAGTTGCGTCGACTCCTCTTTTACTAAATAGCTAGTATTTATAAGGGCGTAAGAAGAACGGGATGCGTTTGGACGAAAGTTAACGCCTGCAATTTCGAAGCAGTAAATCTTACATGTACTTGGAGAAGATAGGTGGAATCTATAAGCGAATGAAGCAAATCTTCCATTTATTTCCGCTGGCCCACAAAAATAGTAAAAGTATCGAGAATTGCTTTCTTGAAATTCACCAAAATTAATTCGCGAAGATTAACTAGGTATAGTGATCAATACAGTAAAGAACTTTAAGCAAATGACAGCGAAATAATCTTCCTTTTAATATACGGGTTAACGATAAGTTCCTAAATTAAACCATATTTTCGGCATTTATACCCCCTGCTATACACCAAGGGTTACTAGCAAGATATTCATGTAGGTATTAACTATAAAAATCATAATGAAATATATCTAGAAATATTAGTTTGAGTGGTATGTAGTAGAAATTTTGAGTCATATATCCGTCTTACGTAAATGGTGCATTATCAACAACTAATAGCTATCAAAGACTTCTGCTTACAATTTTAATGGTGTAGGTAATTGTCTTTAAATATCTTTTTTACCATTTTAGGTATTGAAAACACAATGAATCAATGATAATTTACCCTAAATTCTTAAATTTTACGAAAACTATTAAACTAAATTTTATTGTAGTATGTCTATATTTAATAGACATCTTTAATTGTGAACTCTATTATTCATATTAAAATGGAGTCTCGGTTACAGTTTAGGCTCTATTACGTATAAAGTAAGCAAAAAATATTGTGTACGTAATCATCAATAATTTCGCCGTCGGAAAAATACTTCATAGTGAAAAATAACAATACCCTATTTACGTTCGCTGTTATTGAAAGTCATTGATGATGCTCACAGCGTCAGTCGTGAAGACAATCGGAACTACATGAATTAATTCATCACAGGGTATCAACCTCAATGGAAGGGAATATAGCAGGCGAGATCAAAAAGCATTTCTGGAAAATAAAAGGCCTTTGCCCACAGATGGGCTCTCCACACATAGGGGAGAGCATAAAAACTGAAAAAAATCACACCGCAACGTCAAAAACTAAACAATGGCCCACATCTGGAAGCCATTTCCACACCACTTTCCCAAATACCAGGGCCTCACTAGCTTCCACCAGATCAGTCATCCGAGCAATCATCTCTGGTACATTTTTTTTAAGAAAGACCAACGGAAAAGAACGGACTGGAAATGTGAAAAAAATGTAACTAACGAAAGGATGGTTCTTTGTTTCCAAGCGAAAAGAACGGACAAGGAAAAACACCCCCAAATTTTTTCCATCAACCCGCTCATCCGTATGGATTCATTATTAATTTTCCAAATCATTTATTCATCCCTCCACGTCAAGCTCCGTTATCCTTCTATTCATCTGCGGAGACAAGGGGTTCTTTGCATGGATGCTATTTATCTTTTTTTTTATTTACGTTCCTACGTGTTGGGCCAAAGTGTCCAGGCGCTAGAACCTCATTTAAACATCGGGAAGGCAGCGAACATCAAACGTGACTTCTGCTCAGAGTTCTCTCGTATAAAGAGGATGCGATCTGAGGGACTTTTCTACAGCAAATCCTATCTCCCTCTCTCTCATCACCTTCTCCTGCACCATTACTCATTCCCTCAATACTTTCTCGTGCTTCCCCATCTCGGATATCCATAGTAAATGGACTTTTTCCGACTTGAGAGCTCCTTAAACTTCACGTCCTCTTTTTTTACTTATTTTTAGACTTCTTCTCTCAGTGGTGGGATCTCGTACGGAGATCGCCTACGGTGCGTTTTTGAGTGGAGTCTCGTGGCAGCCGCATAAGTATTTAAGAGATGCTTTGCTGAAGAGAGTGAGGATATCATTTACCAATGAATGGATCGACTTACTGCTTTCCTTTCGTAGGAAGGTGCATTTTTCGATCGTTTCATATGATGAATACGAGTGGCTATTTGAGTACATTTACATTTAACTGTTAATAACATGTTTTAATCAAAAATATCGGTATTTTCGTTTGAAATAAGTACTATTTCATTTATGTCTACTATTGATCCTTCATAGTAGACTCTCTTTCATGAAACATAAAAAATAAGCTATAATGGATTTTATTTAAAGTAAATTTGGCTTCTGACAAAAAGCTAGACTAACTTCTCAGAAGTTCTGAATTTATATATATATATATAAATATAATTATACATGTTCGTCGAAAATGAATTTTTTTATAACATATAGGTTAATATAGTGAATACCAAGAGGCGGGTTTCTCCGTTATATAGTAATTGTAATATATAATAATAAATAAAATAAATGAGTAAAGATATAAGCACACCCACTTCTTCTGTTTTAATTGTTCAACCTTATAGTAGTTATAATAGTTTATTATTTATTATTATTTGTTCACTTATTATAAAAAGTACTGAATATATACGTTGAACTTTAACATTAAGTCGATTAATCAATATAATTTACACGTTGATAATAATTCATTTAGCCAAGACGATAATTACTGTTTAAAGTGAGGATTTATTATCCTTAGTAGGAGATAAGTGGTAAGTTTTACTGTCGGTAATCAAAACGGCAATTTGTTCCGGTACGTTTATTACGACGCAGCGTTGCAGTGGATGGTGAACTATGGATTCAATCTCGCTTCGCCTATCAAAGAAAGGGACCGCATCAACTTCAGCGCATGTAAATAGAATCGGTTGCTGCGGAGGTTTGCAAATGGAGTTTTTGGATGCCGTTCCCGAGATAAGTGTCATGGGACGAAAAGTCTATTGGGTAAGCGTTAGCAGTCTAAACATCCCTCCCCGTCATTTGCTTACCCTTTGTTCCATAAAACCACTCGACCCACACCCGAATCTCGGCCTTAATCTCGCCGATTCTTCCATTCTTCGAATATCCGTGGCTTCCGCATTTTATACTTCGCACAAAGCTCCGAAACTGGAACACTCATTTTCGGTTAATGGGAAGACATCGTCTAGCTTTTTGCGTGTGTGCACGGGCGAGTTTGCCGGAATAATCCCCGACTGATAACGAGCGAGAAGTTTGCGTAGATGGAGGAAGGAAGGGGCTTCTCAAAAGCGGAAAAAATATCGAAAAAGGATGGGAAAAAAATGAGAAAATTTTTGAAGGGCAGTTCGAACTTTATTCTTCCATTTTCTGGTTGTCGAAAAATGCGGCCGACAAAATAAATGTTGAATTATTTATAAGCACTCCCCGCTTTTTGAGTTTTGCTCTCGTGTCGAGTTGGGACTCTCCAGAGGTACGGCGAGGTGGGCTCAAGTGGGAAGTTTTTTTCGGTGTCAACCATGGTCATGTTTTGTCGTAATTAATTCGGTTATTTAACAGAGGATGAATTTTCTCGGTGATTAATTGAAGGGCGTAAAGTTTCGTACAGTTGACGTGGATAAAACGTGCGTCGTAATGGGCCAAAGTTTGAGAGAATAGGCAAACACGGCCCTGATTAATATGTATATAAAACACGCCGTGCACTGTCAGCTAGAACAAACTCGATGATTTATTTTATTCAAATTCCGATTCCAACTCGAATGCCTACATTTAGCGTGACAAGGGAGAGAAGTAAACAAATTACCATGACATCATTCTTTTTACGTTTTAATCAAAAGTTATTCGTATAAAAATTACGGGGAAACAGTTCATTATCCGCGCTGCGATGTTAATTTTTCAGGGAAGAGTCAGTTATGCCCAATTTGGTTGATGTGTTAAATAACCATATTTTTAATTACATAAATTACTTCAGCATCATCATTGTTTATGAATACATTAACTAGCAAAATCCTTTGATATCTGTGAATCACCTAATTAATCATATAATCTGGCGTGATCATTATGTCCAAAAACAGATATTCGCTTATGACGTTATAATAACTATTATTTTTATGTGTGTACAATAAAAATGATAAATGTACGCTCAAATAAAAAATACCCTGTGAACATAATATTTATGTTTCAATTTTAATTCTACAGATATCTGTCGCGGAAATTTGCAATAAAAAGTATCATTGCGTTCATAATTGCGATTTGTAATGAAAATTTCTTTACTAGTTTCAGAATTCAATAAATTGTAACGAGAGCAAAAATCAGACATGGGTAAAATAAATATATTTAAAATAAAATAATATTTAACGTCCTAGTTTTAAATTATAAAGAAAATTTTTAATGTTCGTAAAAATGCAAATTTTAATTCTATATTCTTAAAGGTAAACAGCTAAAAAGATCCGGAAAGTCATAAACGGCTGATTTGAATGTCAAGATTTTTACTCCTCTAAATCATCTTTATTTTCTCTTCCGTACTTAAAAGAAGAAAACTAATTTACAGCAGATAATGGAGAAGATGCTAAAAGAAATAGATATATTCCATTCATAAATATTGTATACAAAACATAATTAGGATCTCGTGCTTTAAAAATAATTGTATCACAATAACCCACGAAAAAATAATTATTAGTTACTCCAAATTCCTTCGATATAAAACGCTTTATTTCGAACGATTCGCCCCGAATCGAGAGAATAAATAAAACCATTAAGCAACTTTTAAACCCTAAATTGATTGTAAGTACCTCGCTGAGCCGCGGATTTTCATCAGCCCCAAAAATAACGTATTAACTCCGGGAGCACCAATCCCATCGAGCATGCACATCGGAGAATTCATAAATCCACCTCCTCAGAAAGAGTGCACCCAATACTTTTTTAAAAATTGCCAAAATGGATTCCATTAAGGCACCCTGATTAAAGTCGAAATCCGCTCCGAATATTTATACTCATTTTTTCCTTTCGGCATCATTCATGGGTGAATAAAGGGAGGCGATTCGGTCGGCTTATTCAGATCCCCGTGCCTCGTAATGGTCTCCCGAACGCCGGCTGAATAATTCACCCAAACAATACGTTAGCACTTCAATCGAATCCCCGGCACTCACCGTTGAGTATGTGGACGTAGGTGGAGGCCGGTTGGGCGTTGTTCGGAACGCAAGAGTAGTTTCCGGAGTGTGCCTTTTGCGCTGAGGCGATCACCAGAGTGCTCGCGTGCTCTTCCTCCGATGGATCTTCACTGCCCACGGCCGCAGCGGCTCCTTCGGCGCCCTCGTCCGCTCCTTCTCCGGCGGTCGCCCCGCTGCCCCCTGCGGTCGAAGACAGCACGGGAGAGGTGACGTTCACGCCCCTGTCTCGGTCGTAGTTGATCATCCGGTTGTTGTGGTACCAGAAGACATACACCGGAGGCTCCGTGCTCTGCCTGAGCACGCACGAGAGCCTCAGCATGCTTCCGCTCTTGAGGTACTTCTCCGACGGACCGAGGATGTCGGCTCTGGCCTCTGAAAGTAGACAGTGGTACATGACCGTTGAGTGATACGTCTCAATTTTCACGCGTTTCAAACTCCGTTAATATATATAGAATGCGTCAAATAATATAGAAGGTAATGTTGAATGTTCTATTTATTGTGCTTAGGTGTTTGAATAATCATAAATGTCACTGTTTACCATATAATCAAGAGGTTGAATTTCATCACTGATATTTAGTTCAATCGGTATTCGTAGACCGAAGTTTTTCGAAAGAAAAATATTTGAAAAGAAATTAAAGCAAATATATGAAGGAATGTATAATTTTTAAATGATCAGAATAAATTTTTAAAGTATTGCAAACGATTAAAGTTTACTGATATTTACTACGGTATTTTTATCGCTCTTAAACTTAAGTGTCGTGAACGTTGATAATGAACCTTTTTCAAATATTAGACGTAAAGAATTCTATAAAATAGAAGTGTTATATATATGAAATTGTAACAACGATGTATAAGTTAGTTTTGATCAGAGGTTTTACTCTTAGACCATTAATTATAGGAAGATATGTAACCATGGAAAAGTAGAAGAAGGGAAATAAACTCGTAGGAAAAAGTATTTATAAGTTGACAATATATGTATGTACATATGTTTTAGAATGACCGAATACTGAACATGACATTATATTTGAAAATGATAAAATGTTTAATAATAACTATACCTGAGAAAAAATTTAAACTCAGACTTCATCGAATTGACCATTTTATTTTCTTTTCCGAAAAGTAAATTTTTCCAAGTAATGTACGAAATTTCCTATTCATAGCGCAAAAAAAGTAGAAGAAGCATTTGCATTAAGGATTCCACTATTGAATTGGGAAGTAGTCTCTTGCATTTGTGTTTTTTCAATGAAACTATAACCTTTCACTGTGGCTTTCGTATGCACCGAACGTTCCCGATCTGCAAGCCACAACCATATGAGATTTAGCCATCCTCGTCCTATTTTATTGATCATTCCCGTTAAACTAGCATCGCTGCTATAATTTCCATTAGCATAAAGAGCAGATGTTCATTCCGTCAACCGTGAAAATCACCCGGATAACTGTTCACTCGCGTTTTTAAAAAGGTATCCGGAAACAATTCAGTCTCTCATTTAATAGCTTTTATTTTTCATTCGCTATCCTCGATTACATTAGTTTTTTATAGGCTACTTGTACACGTAACATACCAGAGTTATTTAATTAACAGGAATTTATCGTATAAATGTCATTTTTTATTCCTTATGATTCTTGAAATATTTTCATGTTCTAGGATTAGCTCTAATTTAACTTCCCATTTTTATTCCAAGCAATATACTCATTTTCGGAAAATTTTGAGAACCAATGAAAAACTTAACATTACTGAAATTTGGCTTATAATTCATTTTATAATATAGGATTCAACAATGTAAGTAGGAAATATAATTATTTAATTTTATCATATTTGCATTCAAAACTTGAAAAGACATTGTCTTGATTTCATTTCCCCATACCATTTTATCATCTGCGATAAATTTGAATTTAATAGTCAGCTTTCATTCCATATTGTATAATGTAAATTATCAAAAAATTTCTGAAACATGATCAAGTATGTTTTCCTTAATAGCCTTCTTAGCAATGCTTTAATTATTTTTTTAATAAAGACCGAGAAATATAACTATCACATCGTTTATTCCGTGGATTATAAAATTTCCTTTCCTGAGATATAGTCTCAAATTTTATTTATATATGAATAAAATATTTCAAATATTTTATTTTATCGCTCATATAAATTAAAACCTCGAAACTTATTATATTTTAATGATCGATATATAAAGGAAATTAAATTTATCTATGAGAATATAAGAATTACTTAAATTCATTTTACTAGGTTTTATCTATTCCTTCATAAATTACAACATAAGACTTTAAGAAAACACTCATACCCTTATCATAGGCATCATAGAATGCATCATCTATCCACAATCGCTAGTGAAGAGAAATAATGGAATGGAGCATAGATTTCCTAACTCGACCTCACCGTAACATTGGGATCGAGGAAATCTTATTTCATTCGAGCAGCATAAGAAATTTCGCATGTATAAATTAACCTCGGCCCGGAGTGCTTAAATTATCTCCCTGCACCCAAGAAAAAACTACGACTTTTACTCCCGAAGAACATAAATAATTAAGCAAGGACACACCGCGACGTTTTCCTGGAACTGGATCAATAACAGCCACGCCTCATTTGTTTTTATGGCGATAGGAGTAAAAAACGGAAAGAAAGAATCCAGAGCTCTTCGTTGATACGTTTCTCCGGGGAATAAAACTTTTCCTCCGGAGTTTATGTGTGATTTATTGTAAAGTGGTCGGTGAACGCCATCCTTTTAGGAGGTCCATGTAACTCTGAGCGCTATAAAAGAATTTTCAAAAAATACCATCAATAAGAAGCTTTGCAGGACATCTCAATGGGGGTAAATATCTTTTCGTGAAGAATTATTTTGACCCTGGACGAAACAAAAGGAGGTGACGGGGTTGGAGAAACGGTGTGGAAGGAAAAACACCCAACTTACCGACGACCCTGAGGTCAATGAAGATAGAGGTTGGGGGGTGAGAAGAAACCTGGCATTCATAGAGGCCGGCGTCCCTTTCCTGAACGTATTTGATTTGGAGAGTCCAATCCTGAAATTGAGCAGAATCCATAGCCATTTATTCAAATCTCTACCATGAGCTATTCATTTTAACGCGCACACACTGCTTTGGCATGACGCTCATAAATTTTAAATGATCGTACACACATTTATTTTTAAATTAAGGCAAAGTATGCACTATCATACTGTAATTGGACATTGAAATGTTTGTTTGTTTTGTCACAAAATGTTTTGGCTCAGTTCATAAATAATTCTTTTAAAATAAATTCATAACCTAAAAGCTTCTATGTAAACTCATCTCTATTGTGATTTCAGCATCCGATGAGTTACTCATCGCGTCCAATTTTTGTTTTTAATGTTCCCTGAGAACATTTTTATTCTAACGACAGATTAACAAATAAGTCTTTAAAAGTAATATTTTTTATACATCGGACAGGTTTTATTATAAATAATTTGTTATTATGAGTACTCAAAAGGTTCTATTTTATACTTTTAACGGCCATTAACATTGATAGCAATGAAGCACGTATTCTTTGATAAGGATATATATAGTAAAATATTAAGTAACATTCAAAATATGTGAATTTTATGTTCCTAAATATTTTAAGATATATACTTTGCGTCATAAATGGAAATTGCACGGCTGAGTGATCGAGTGAGTTCTCGAATGGACTTCAATATTGGGTCATTTTGCGTATCTGAATTAAAAATTCAGTCTAAACCTGGAAATTATATATTTCAGAATTTTCAATGCTAAACTGATTAAATTGTAATAAATTTGATACCATATCGTTACCATTGAGAGAAATATCGTGTTATCTTCAAGTTTAAATATTAAGCTTTCTAATATGATGAGGTTTACGTGCTATCATATGTATTTAAAATATTCTTAAATAATTCTTTAAGGACATTACATGGTCTGTCCTGAAAGTAGTAGGACTGATTTTTTCCTGTTCGCACGGACGGTCGGACGGGAATTTTTTGGATTGCAAATAGAGTGGGGGACTGTAACGAAGCGCTGACAACAATTGGAAGTCGATTCCCAGCTTTTGCGTTCTCTGTATGTTAGTTTTCTCGGACCTCTGTCAAGTGGCCTCGTCACGGAACGTCACCACGGTCTCACCGACCCGTGGTGACGTCCTTTCGGCGGATTTTTAAATTTTGGAAAGAGAAAGAAGTACGAGGGAGCAATATCTAGGCTGTAGGGTGGGTGAGGCAGGAATGCAACACCGTTTTTCTCAAGGAAGTTGGAAACAATGAGCGCGTGTGGGCCCGCGCATTGTCGCGATGCAGGACCCACGAGGCGGCCATAGCGGGTCGGACACGGAAGATGCGTTTTCGCTGTCTTTCGAGTACTTTAACGTAAAAAGTTCGTCCGATAACATTCTCACACTCACAGTGTTCAATAATTTTTTCACTCGCGCCACATTTTCGTCCGTTTTCGAGGTCGAAGGGCATCCGGAGCGCTCGGCGTCTTCGACGTCTTCTCTCCCCTCTCGAAAAAGCTTGTGCCGCTCAAATACGGTTGAAAAATCAAACCTTAAGCTGCCTTGATGAGTTTGTGTCTCTCCTTGCCATTTTTTACGAGTTTTTAACGCAGAATTTCACTGCATAGCGCTGCTCCAGCAAACGGTCCATTGCCTACCGTGACGAGGTCACTTGCGGAGGTCCGAGAAAACTAAGATACACAGATCGCAAAAGCAGGGAATCGACTTCCAATTGTTGTCAGCGCTTCGTCAAAGTCCCCCCCTCTATTTGCAATCCAAAAAATTCCCGTCCGACCGTCCGTGCGTGCAGGAAAAAATCAGTCCTACTACTTTCAGGACAGACCATGTATATTAATTTCAAAATTTTAAAACTTGAGTTCTCAGTTTATCATAACTAAAAACACGTTTAAATTGAAAATTATCATTAACTAATCAATAATAAGAGTTTTAACAATTACGTGATATGAAAATACGAGACGCCAGTAATTCTCAACATAAGAAACGCCTGCTTCTTAGACAACCAAATGTACATAATCGCAGTGCGGGTTGCATAAGATAACGGCGTTCAGTAGGAGTAACTTGCTAAGTTAGAATCCGCATCATCCGCATGTTCAATAAAGAATAAAAAACACTTAACTTAATAGATGATAACACTTAACACTTATTGGTCCTGAAACCCTATTGGATATTGGTTAATAAAATTTTATATATCGCAATATATTGAAATTCTACTAGATAACGCACCATGACAAATACTATTGCACATAGTATTATAATATATTTATATAATAATAAAGTTTTAATACATGAAAAATGGTTTTATAAATATTAAATTATACTTAAAATTTTGTTACTTCCTACGTAAAACCATTGATAGGATAATCATAAATAAAAATAATTATAAATATATAAAAACATATACAAACATTATTAATTTTCACTTCTAATTATTCAATGGACTCGAAAAATTGCGCTTACCTCTGAATGTTGTGCATGGACTGCAGAATATCTTTCATCACTCGAGTAAGTAGTGAGTCCGACTGTTAATAGATGATAGTCCTTTCTTCTTATCCAAGAAACCTATAAGCAAATAAAAATAAAGTAAATTTATAATTACCATTTCCAATGCAACAATAATGAAAAATGTGGTTTTAATCATTAAAATGCACTCGTTATATCGATCAAATTTTCTTGGACATATTTACACAATGAATATTGCAGAAAGATTTCGCAATCAAAGATATTTGTTTGTCAGTAGTAAATAAAATTTAATATTCTTTAAATGTCTTTTATCCCATCTACGATATCGTGTCTACGTTGATAAAAATGCAGTATATAAATCATCCCAAATATTTATCGAATCGTTGATTGAAATGCAATTAATTGTTCTCAATGCATCAATTTAAACCTTAATCATACCTTTAAAAGGGAAGAGATTAGTGGGTTGTATCAGCACAAACCAAAGAGGATGTTGGTGAGTACCTCAATCCACTTCCATTCTCCATAACAAAATTTTTCGTCGGATAGAGCAAGACTGATACGACCCACGAACGTTTAATAAATCATACGCAGTAGGGGACGTTTATTACATGATGTTTTCGAGGAAAATATAGCCGACGATGTTTTTGAGAATAAAGGATCGGACGCTGTCATATATGATAAGGCTCTTTTGAAGATACAGCTCCATTTAGCAAGCGGTCCTTCTGGTATTATTTTAAAATACGGATGTATAAGTTTTCGAAATCTAAATGCATATATTTTCTTTATCCATTCTATAAAAGAAAGTAGTGTGAATATTTAAAAATGAAAGACATTTTTGCATCATCCTATTCCTTATTTAAGTTCCATTTTTAATTTAACACGTACCAATAAATTTAATAATATTTACTAAACTAAATAAAAAGTAACAACAAACAAGGTCTTTTAAAATACGTTAAAAAGACGCACATTATTGAACTTCTTTTATTAGGTTCATCTTATGACACTAGTCAAACAAGATCGTTGAACTCATTCGAGATACTACATTTTAATGTTTAACAAGATTTTGTATAAATTAATTCAGTAAAGTTTCGCTGATAAACTATAGTATAGTAATTAAAGCATGCTATGAAATCAAAAATTTTAAGGAATAGCTACTTATTATAAGTTATTTTGCTGTGAATAATTATTGTTCCAGTGAACTTAAGGACCTGAATTCTAATAATGACAAATAATTCTTAGCCTTCCTATTAATTTTATATGAATCATTTGAAAAGTAAATAATAATTCATCACACTGTAGCAATAGGCGTTGTGTGTAAATTTGGAATTTTCAAGCTCGCATTAGATGTTATTGATATGCGTTAAAAAAATAATGAATTTAACCTTCTTACGTTCTAGAGAGGATTAACTCATAATCAATAAGTTTGGAACAAAGCTTTCTTGCAGTTTTTTGACAGAACGATAAGGCATAGCCATAAATATGAAATTAATTTAGCAGAAAAATGATTCGAACAGCCGAAATTAATTATTTTCCATTTGGAAATGCTACGGGTGAAAATACTTTATAACAGTCGACGACTTCCTTCATTTTTCATCTCTCATTTGTCTGCAAATATATAGCCTCTCGGAAACAATGGAACTAGGCCTAATATCTCATAAGCTCTAAGACAAGGAAAGAATCCCTTTTCCGACTCCGGAGAAGTGGTTTGAGGACGGAGTGTATGGAGAAAAGAGAATAAACGTACGAAGGAATAGGAATCAAGATTGCGGGGAAAACGGTATTTGTGTGCAGAGATGTCCCTTTCCAGTAAGGGAGGTGACTTAGTGCACACAAGGTCAATCAGATAGGCGACGGTGCAAGATTTAATGGAGGGCTTTCTTTTAGCCCAGTCAAGATTGCCGGCTTCGGTAAACTTGTATTTCTCCATGGTTGACAGAAAGACATTTTGATGGAATGAGGCCTGGAATCAATTCCACTGCCAGCGTTTCCCAGAAGAGGAGGCGGTTTTTTCAATACTTTTCGACGTTCGGCGGAGACTGTCGGTGATAAATAAAACGAAGTCTTCCGTATTGAGGGACAAATCGAGATTGGGATTCAGAAGGAGATTTAATAAGAATCGGAGGTGAACAGATTTATGGGTTTTGGTACTTGGAAAAACCATTCGTTCGATAAAATTTCAAGGGTAGAAAAACGTATCAAAATTGTATGATCTTTACAATCCTTCTCAAAAATCTGTTTAAGTCCTTAAAGCTTCCAGAAGGCTCATTTAAATGTTATTTTGTGAAGTGTATGTAGATTTATTGAGCAAGTACTGTTAAAATACTATATACTGAAACCGACGATGCACCTCAGAAGGTGTATAAAGAAAGATTTCTTTTGGAACCATGATTTATTCAACTTTAAAGTGCACGAGATAACTTTTGATTTTTACTACTATAAGATAAAAAATCACGAATTTGATATTTTATCAATAAAGCTTAGAACTATCGTCATCTGTAATAGCGAATATATAATCAAATTAATTATTATTTATCTTCTCCAGAAAGATTTGCGATTAACCTTAATTTTATAAATACGCATCTCATTGCTAAATCCTTGCTCAGGTATTTAAAATAAAACAAGAATGCTTAAAAATAGGAGGAACTCTAGTAAAGAGTAACAATACGTTTAATATTGTCGCGAATGGAATCTTATTTGAATTTAGAACTGCGCATAATTTTGGTAACTTACCCAGGGTAGTTTATCATAAATCTCCATCGACTTTTATAGCGTCTTCAAACAGTAAAACTGAATCACTAAATTATTATAAAATATATGAACGATTCAAGAATACTTTTTGATGATCTGAGGTTGATAAATTACTTGTTTAAATTTTACGTTTCACGAAGAAAATCATACTTAATTGTTTAGAATGCTACGCTTTATCTTCGAAATAACATTATTGGATAAATATGGAATCTTTTAAGCTGATCAAATAGTCTTCGCGTTACATTAAATCAGAATTTACGCTGTAAAGTGTACAGCTTGAATATGACTCTGTAGAATTTTCTTCAATTCGACTTTTTTTAGTCCAGGAGCAGATATTAGAGATCAATCCAGAAATTAACGCTTTCCTGACACCAAAAAATCTAGGTAACTATAGTTTATGACCACAGTATCCTCTCAGGAATCGACTTTACACCCCAAATAAAAAGAGCACAATTTCTGAGCGTAAGGTCATCAATCAAAACGCCTGAATTACACCATTCCTACCCGTTGTAAAAAAGACCTAACCAACGCAAGATTGCTCCACAACCCTCCCGTAGATGCGGCCGAAACTCTAACAGAGCTCTCTCTGTGGAAGGCCAAAATGTTATAAACGGTCTCGTTGCACATGGGTCATGGAGCATCCTTGCCCAATATCTTTGGCTCAGGATTCGCTGTCAATTCCTCCATTATTCTTGTCCTTCCACTCCCATCCGACATGCCCCGCGGACGACAGGGGAATCCGTCGACCCTCCCTCATGCCGTTATGCGAGCTACACGCTTATTGGTTACGCCCGTATCGCCATAGGACACACTCCTCACGGGAATTATTGCGGTTTTGGAGCCATAAATTCCGACCACAAATTTTCACGTTGGGTTGGTTTGTCAGGGAAATGGAGAAGAGCAGGAAAGGTCGCCAAAAGTGTGTGTGTGTGTTTTAGGGTTGCCAAGGTGCATGCGTGGGTGGGGAGGATCCGTGCATGACGTAGATCTCACGTGTGCGAAAGAGTGTGTGTACAGCAGATAACGAGTTGACAAGGCAGATATAGGGTTCAGATGACGTGCGAGAATATACAAGTGATTCCAACGGTGGATAATCAGATCGGTCAATAAATGAACGTCTGCGTGTAACCTCGTCAAACAGTAAAAATGGAGAAGTGGATTAATTGGCGGAGTTTATCGCTCGCGAAAGATTTGAGGATTTGTAGCGAGAATATGTGCGCTTTCCTGATTCTGAATTATGGCTTCATCTGACTTACGGAAGAGTTTTATTGCGATCTCTCTCTACTCTAATCTCCAGACTTTTAATGGATGCAAAAATATTATTAAAATGGGAAAAGATTATCTGTAATAATTATACGTCGAATAAAGAACGAGTTGTTGATTTAAATTTAATAAGTCTAATTCTACGCCTTCATTATTATCTAAGTATTCTTTCATAAAATTATGCTGATTTTGTTGGAAATAGGTATATAGAATAGATGTTTGTCCCGATAGAAAAATTATCAAAAATTTTCAAATGCTTATATTTTAGTAGAAAAAGCTTTGCAACCGTAAAGTTATTCAAAGATATTTAATTTTGATTGAATCTTCGTTAAATAATCTATCTTGCTATACGTGTGAAGTCTGTACATTTCTTTGGACGTACATAAAACTTATAAGATTATCATATGTAAATTAATACTTAGTTTTAACCGAAATATTTCAACTGCTTTCATGAATGGGAGATATTTTAATTTGAGAAATACTTGAGTCACATTTCCTTCGACAGAAAAGCTAACAATTTATACTCGAAAATAGCTAACATTTTATTATTAAGTATCTAAAAGTAAGTTACTGAATACCAAATGAATTAATGCTTCATAATAAAAAATGAGAAGATAAAGATAAAATACTTATTTCTTTGAGGAATTTTATGAGGAAAAAATACACTTTCTTCATCTTTGGCCATCTAATATCTCGATGTATATTTCCTTTACAAGGATGTAGGAAAAAACTATCTTCCTCGTATTTCTTGGATGTTATTTTTTACTCAGAAGATTACGAATAAACGTTTTCCTTATAAGATCTTTGGGAACAGAATATTTTCCAAGAATAAGAATATTTTAAGTATTTAGCAATATTATTGTTGCTACATTTAGGGTACTCTCCTCATTAATAGTGCGCTATTAATTAGATTAAAAAATGGACTAGAGAGGTACATCAGAACGTGCTTTTAATATATATTAATACGACACAATGTTAAGTGTAGGAAAAATTTTTTGGACATAATTCTTTAAAGAATTGTGAAAATTACATTACTTTAGTTTGGAGATTTTTATTTCGCCATTTTTATGAAATTCTTAATTCATGGAATATAAAGACGCGCATCTTTAAATTAATATATATAATTGAAACTCTATTAATCCTAAAAATTCCATTACGTCTCACGATACTTTCAATTAGCATTTAGCGTGAAAAATAACGAAGAATAAATTAGAAAATTCGATCCGGAATATCCCATCTGAGACCTTTCCTATTAAAATAATAACATTTTCCAGAGAAAAAATTCTCTCCAAACATCCGCACAAAGTAAACATGCCACGAATTGTGCCCCAAGCACATGTGGAAACCTAGCGCAGCAATTATTTTAAATCCTCTACTGCAATTAGAACTTCGGGTCTTCAAAACAATTATTTTAAATTAGTATTCATCGCTCTTCTGTATAAACGGACTTGAATCGCGAATTCCGGGGAGGGGGGGGCGTTTAGTGGGGGAGGGGGAGATCGCTTTTTTCCTTCACGTGATATTTCCGACTATTATTACAATTCCAATTTTAATGCGCTGCCGTTGAAGGTAATTCTACAAAGCCGAATGGATTATTAAACTGAAATAAGGTCAGGCCGCTGCATTCTTTGACCTCGAAATAATTCTACGAAGATAATTCCCAGCGTTGAGAACGGAATTTAAACTGCACGAAATATATATAAATCAGCCTCTTGCGTTCCAATTTAAATTAAAACTAAAACGCCAACCCTAATTTCGAGAGAAACATTCCGTTACGGAACGGACGTTCCCTTGCGCTACATTTTTCACAGAATCAATTCTCACCAATCACATCATCCACAGTCCCAACCAATCAACACGCCGCTACGAATATCGAGGTTAGTCGCGATCCGTAAATATATCCGGAATGATCATCACGTGACTCACGTTTCCCAAGTATCCCAAATCTAGCCCCGAATCACAATTCTATCTCTTCACCCGGAGATTGGTGGACATTCATCACGCCTAAATTCGTTATTGGCCGCTCATAGCTATCTTGATTTCCCAATCAGACCGGACGCGGAATAAATTTGCCCGTATCGCGGGGAAATAATATGGACCCGAACCCCCGAATTTGCCTCCCAATCTTCGTACCTTTGGATTACGTCCCGAGCATAACTACCCTTTCCATATTTTCCCCCCAATCAAACACTACGAAAGGGTGGGCTCAGGTCCCTACGAGGTCTCTGATAAACCCACACTTCCTTCTAATTGCTTCGGAAAAGATAGGCGCGGGAAAGAGCCCGGGAACAATGGCTGTGGTTAGTTCCGCAACACACACGTCGGACTCTCTCTCACCCTATCGCTCCCCGTCACGTCCTGATAGAGGCCTGAATACACAACGCAACCCACTCTCTTTCATTCCCGTACATACTTTATCCCCACAGACCTCACTCATTCCCTCTCCTACGCTCAAACCTCCTTTCTGGCAATCCCTTCCTGCTCTCTTTGTGAGCCCTCTCTTTAACTAATCCCCTTTCTTTTGTATGTTTCCCAACACCCTTTCGCAGGTCTCATTTCCACCTGCAATTCTGGCTCTTTAAAAAAAACTACCCTTTTTTTCCTCCCCCGTTTCCTACGGTTTTCGCACACCCATCCACCCTCCCTCGCGATACCCTTTTCACTACTTTATCCACCGTATTATTCTTCCTCTCTTTACGCACTCTTGCGGTGCTTTCTATAGACCTCTCGCCGACTTCTTTTACTCCCTTTACGTGCTGCTAAAGAGAGAGACCCTAGTTCTTGCGGGGGGAGGTCACGAGTGCGTGCGGTGGGGCCGCGTGTATCGCGATAGGAAATTGAAAGCCACGTCGATTCCGGATACGTGAGCGAAAATCCAAACGCTGGCAAAAGTGATTCCATTCCGCGAGTGCTTTGCGGACTCGAGGTGGGAAAAAACGAGTGTGATTCCCGCGTTCGATTTTTCGCAGAAATTTGTGTAAATAGCGGATATTTCCGAGAGTTTCTGTTTCGCATTCCGTTCGCTCGCTGTCGGTCGGCGGGATATTTTACCGCGGAGCATTAATGAGATTTCCGCAAACGCGTTTTCCGCGTTTTCGAATAACATTCGCGATCAGGTTTGTTTGGGATGTAAAGCGTTATTAAAATGCGGGATTTCTTGATGTTCGCGTTCGATCCGATGTCTGACGATGTTTATGGTGCGGAGTGGATGGTCCGAACAAGGGATTTTTATATTTATCTACACCTGCGTTTTGTTACGCTCGAGTGCACGTAGGAGTGTTTCGTTTCGTTGTTTTTAAATTCAAGAGAGTACTCTTCCGTTTGCTGTGTTTGCTAAGGTCTTTTTTTTCATTCGGTTAGATAAATTGAAATTTTAAGGAAGGTTATTGAAGAGTTGGGTAAAGTAAGTGAATGGTTTTCATAATAAGTTTTCGTTTAAAAGGAGAGAGATCTAAATATTTTTATACTATGCACTTTTTTCTTATTCCTTAGAATAAAATAGAACTGTAAAATATTTCTTACTAATATAGGCTTAATTTTTGGAATATCCTATTTCGGATAAATAATTTCCGGAGGATTTATTAATATAATATCAACTATTTCAACTTTGAAAGATATAAATGAACATGGACGATTATTAATTAAATTTGCTCTGAGAAAGTTAAAGTATTATGATCAATTACAACTTTATTTTTTTAAATTTGTGTATTACTCTGAATCTTTTTGATATCACCAAAAGAAATGTTTTAATTCACAAAATAAATATTAGAAACTGATAAAAAACATTTTAGAATTTAATATTGCAATTGAATATTAATTTATAAACTGTTTTAGTACTACTGACTCTTTATGCAAATAAATGAGTATAGTTATACAAACAGTGATATCCTCATGCCTGTTATCTAGGATGTTATTAATTATTATTAACATACTTTAATGGTTCGTCTCTTAAGAAGAGTTTTAAAAATATGAAATTCATTTGGAGACTATCTTATATTAAAACAAAAGTAAATTTCAATGATTTAATGTCTTTGTATGATCTTTCCTGTGATTATAATAATTTCAAGCAATTAGGGAAATTAACTACTCGAAATCGGCGTCCTTGATGAAATAAATGAATCAAGACAGATTTAAAGCAGTTGAACGACCCTCTTCCACACAATCCTTTGTCATAATAGAAACTCTCCAAATGACCGGACATATTTCCAAAGAGATCATTTTTATTTAAGGTCGTTACGAAGGATTTGGTCAATTTGTCTCCATACTTCACATCATAACGAGGATTTATTAGAGAGGCAAAAATTCTTCTGCCTTCATTTCCACAATATGATCCCAGTGCTTTAAAAAAAAGGCTTCGGATGTTTTTCCATTGAATCCTTAGGGAAATCCATGTTTGAGTAAACATTCATAACGAGAAGGAAACAGACGGTTCTCTTTTCATTAAATTATATTTGCGTTGCGAAGAATATTTTTCCGCTTAGAACAAATATTTTTTCGAGGGATTAAGTAAACAGGTAAATTATTTCCCTTATTTTCTACTGTTAAGTACCATAAATGAACAATAAATAAAATACTCCTAATTAGTATTTAACACCTAATTGCCTAATGATATAAATTTTGAAGAATAATAATTTAAAAAGTTTTTAAGAGCATTTAAAAGAAGGGAATTAACGAATTGATCTCAGAATCAACTTCTAAAATTAAATCAAAATTCCAATTATGAATACTTGAAAAAATGACTTACTATTAAGTTTTAATTTTTAGAGGTTGAACAGGTAATTTATCATACATTTTAATTTACGAAAACTTAAACTTGCAGCTGAATTTTCTTTACTAATTTATTATTATAACAAAACATTATTATTAAAACATATTATTAAAACAAAACATTGCATTCAGGTACCTTAATTACGCACGTAAAAACGCATTTCCTTTGGCTTCAACATTTTCGCTCGTCATCCCTTTTTTGAATTGATATTTGTGCATAACTTTCAGTGAATATATAATGATCATTCAAATACGATTGTTATCATTACATTCTTCTTTTGTTTTAATATCAGAGTTTATATCTAAGATATCTGTGGAATCATACATTTTAAAATTCTCTGCACACACTGAATTGCTGTGTGAATATTCATTGATATCAGCTTTTTAAATATCGATTTAAAAAAATCATTTATTTCATTAATTACGGAAATCGTAATGGATATATTTATTAAATATATATGCCATTTCCCTCCTATTTGTGCAAGTATATTCGCACTTTGAAGATGAAGATTTTCCTCCATCCTAAATCATCATTCATTACCCCACTTACTCAAAGACTTTACCCAATTGAAGTATATATAGACATCAGTGGTGGAGCATGCTAATATGAACCTCCCTTACAGTAGGGATCATCCAATTGAATCTGATCGCAATCACTTACCATTCCATCTCCTATGTTGCGGACGACGCAGGGCACCAGCGCCGTGCTTCCTATCTGCGCCGTGACTGTCGTGGAATTTTCGGTGGCGAAGTACATAGGCCCCGTGGGTACGGGGTCCGTGTCGTGAGGGAAGGGCTGTGTGCCTCCCTCGTATTCTACCGACGGCGGCGCCGAGTCTACCACATTATGGGGGACAGGGGCGACCACTATGGGAGGGTTAGGGCCCGAGGGGGAGAGGGGAGGCGGGGGGATGTGGGAGATGGGAGGAGGGGGAGGTGGGGCCTGAAAGGGGGAGGCGGGGGGGAGAAGATGAGGGGGCGCGCCTGGGAAGATGGACGGGGAGTTGGGGGAGGGTAAAAGGGAAGTGACGGGGGAGAGGGGGTGGACTGGGGAGGGGTGGGATTGGGAGAGGATGGAGGAGGGCAAAGGGGTTGGGAAGGATCTGGGGACGGTCCCGGAACCACCTCCTATGACATCTGCAAGGAAGAGAGAAAAAATAATAAAATGGAGGTCCATTAAAAATCTTTACGAAGTCGTAAAAAAGTGGTTGGGAGAGAGCGTTCTGGCCTCCGTTTATTTTCCCTCTTTCTCTCTCTCCAGGGGGATCCCTCATATTTTTTTAAGAAGTGGTGAAATTTCGATGAGTGAGGAGGCTTTATGAGGGAGTGGATGGTTGGAGAGATAGATAACAAGGGAAAACTAGAGCCATCGTGGAGTGATGATGTGCGGAATGCTTAAGAATGATGACGCGAGAAAGTATCCATGAAATTTCTTTTATTATTATTTCTGGGCTAGCGTTATGGGTCGTTAGAAAGAGGCAAAAAATCCGATCGGTTGCAGTTTATGTTTTTTTTGTGGGATAGCTGGGTCAGCCGAATCCTTATGAGCTACTTTGCGGGAGAAATGGATTAAAAATCTTTAAAGATCATCTTGGTATTAGAGAAAAGAAAGGGACTAATGATTGTTCCCATTAGCGAATTATCATAAGGGTCGTTCTTAAAGGTGCAGTCCCTTCAAAAGATGGACCGTTGGCTACATCAAGGGAAACGAATGAGCAAAATGGCTAAATATTTATCTTATACAGTTAGCAATAAGTGTTTCCATTTCATCCCTTAATGTATATTATATTTAGTTATAATGCTTTAAAAGGCTAACTTAGAATCATTAATAGAAATAGTATTCGAATGATTTTGTGGTAACAAGAACATTAGTTCGACCCAGGAATACTCTTATAAATAGGAATTACATTTATAGTGCATTATAATTAATTTCTTTGAACTATATCATCATGGATACCAATCTTTACCAAATATTTCATGATATCTTGTAGCGAATCAAAATCTTTTACCAATCATGCAATACGTGTAATTTAACATAGATCAATATACAGTAACTAATGTAATATCGTCACAATACAAGCTCAATTGGTTACCAAAGAGAATATTTTTGAATTCTCCTTAAAGAAAATATATTTAGGTTCCAAAAATTATCATAAAAACATTGATAAAACGCAAAAAGGGATAGAAGTATCAAACAAAAAGGGGATTATATATATAAAATACACTCAAATTCAGTTGCTTAAGTAATACTAATCAATTTATAATAAAACAATTTTGATAAAAATTCTAAAATAAATCAGCAAAACCACCATGTAACCACAATTTATGATTAAGTGAACAGTAATAAAAATTGGAAATTCTCATTTCTATGGGTGAACGTTTGTAATTATTACAAAATAATGACTCATCCTGAAATTAATTTATTACAATGTCACTACATGAAATTATTATCAAATAATTTCGCAGCCTTTTTGTCACCAACACTTGATTTAAAATGATTTTGAGATGAAGATGAACATTTCCCTGTGACTGAGTGTAAAGATTTACTCATGCAAGACTACCATTCAACTTCTAGCGTTTCATGACATCAGCGTAGATTAAAGTAACGAATTTCGAGATATATACTGAGTAAGAAGATGGATGCTGATGTGTCTGGGATCATTATAGTTGTGCGCTGTATGAACAGCGAATATGGCTGGCCACCTGGTAACCGCTTATCCAGCGCAGGCAGTGACTAGATGATACGGTAAATCATTTCCGGAATCCAATTACCGCTCTATGCGTCTACAGACCGCCTTATGTTGCTATCATATCAACGTCTATGATCATATCTATACGATTTTTCTCCTGATTTTAGTGATAAATACCGATTTTCCTCATCAATGATTTTTTTCTTTCTCGTAATTTTTTATATTGATTGCAGGTCCGAGAATTAAATCATAACCAAGTATCATACGGTTTATTTTTATAAATGCTCTACTTCACTAAGTCATTGTTTTTTGGCAAATAAATTTTCATCAATTTTTTTTCCCAGTGCTTAATTGAATACGTACTGAAATACAATGAAATTAAATCAAGTGTATTTGATAGCATAATAAACTAGTTATAGCTGAAAGGTCATCTTAGTAGAGTAAAATTTAATACAAGAAAAATACGTTTCTTAATTATACATACACTTTTATATTACTGAAAATTACTGTATTTTTCATTTTTAAACGAGATATTTTAAATATGATAAGCAGAAAATTTCAGAAGATTAACCATTTTTATATTCTCCATTTTAATCGACTAACACACAAATAAATCTCTTTGAATTGCTTCACGCATTAATACGAATATAAAAATCTTAATAATCATCTAATATATATCAGGCAATAATGTTCCGTTAATATTTATTCAATTAAGAAATTTTTTATATTTTAGAACATAATTGATATATTTACTAGAGAATAGAACGAGCTATCTTAAAATAATTATGAATGTATATAATCTGATTTGCGATGGATGCTCTTTCTCATATAATAAGATTATTTTCTTAAACTTCTAAATCTATCATCAAATACCATCCTTTGATTCTATAAAGTACAGCATTAGAGATATTTCATTTTTACCTGTCATACGTACGGAATAATGCACTATTAGTTTTTATGCTTCCCGAGAAGAATTTTCATAAAATATCCATTCAGTATTATTGGAAAAAAATTAATATTGAGGAACATCAAAATATTCTATTCTTTGTTTGATGACTGATAATAAATGATATTAAAGCACAGAATTACATCCCAAATTAATAAACTTCCCTTGATATAGGATCTATGTCCTTAGATATCAAAACAGCATTCGTTCAGGTCACAATCTTATGCATTTTATAAATCAAAGAATATTGATATTAAAAATACTTTCAAAGCATATTTATATTTCAACTATTTGGTAAATCTGTATGCATATTACAAGAAGTTAAAAGAATTTTTACCAAATTTAAAAAAGTGATAAGATACCAAAACTAATATAATTTTGACTTATTTTACTTCACAAAGTATATTCCTAGAGTATTTTTACTTTACTTCA
Source organism: Pantala flavescens (assembly GCA_020796165.1). Classification (NCBI taxonomy): domain Eukaryota; kingdom Metazoa; phylum Arthropoda; class Insecta; order Odonata; family Libellulidae; genus Pantala; species Pantala flavescens. The sequence continues at coordinate 11,851,170 of CM036879.1, read as the reverse complement.
AGTATTAAAAGATCGATCATCTTAGTATACCATCCGCTAGGACGTAGTGTTCCAACCGGACGGGTTTGCATCAATCAGCGGCGACTGTTCCTCGTGTACCGAAGCACACGATTGCAACATTTTCGCGACTGTTGCTTAAAACAGCCGTGCATTGTGTGCATAATGCGAGATCGGGCACATATCTCAGCCAATCGCGAAACGGCGTGACACACAGCCGACCAATGGAATCCGAACCTCATCTGCTAGGATCACAGGCGACAATCGGAGCGCACGCTAAGTCCTCGTCACCACTACAGCGATTTTGGCTCATTGGAGCCATCAAAGACGATTCATGTCACACGAGGGGACGTATCATCTCAACTCGGGACCCCTTGGATGCGATCCCATATTCATTACAGCTCACCATGACTCGGATGACCGGTATCCTGCGTCAATACGTCAACCAAACGAGAATAAAATGTTCGCCAGCGACGTGTTGAAAATGAAAGGGGATCTAACTGATGATGAAGAGCATTTAGATTCCAGTATATCAAACACGATACGAGTCCTATAGGCGTTGATTGATACGTCGAAGTTTCACCTCTTAAAGTAGAGGTGTATTGGTTAATTTTTAATGTTTTAAAATTAGCTATTTTTAATTATAAAATTCCTATCACTGATTAGGAATCTAGGATTATACGATGTTTATATAGCTTTGTAGAAATACGTAAATATATTTTTGCTTATGAATATAATTATGATGAAAAATTAATATCAATGTTTTGCCAGTACCTCTTAGTGCTTTTACAATATAAAACTTGGATTGTTAAATATACATAGAAAGCCCTATTTCGTAGATAAGCTCGACTTTATGTGAACGAAGTTTTTAACTATTTTTCTTGAACCTAAAATAGACTGAACAGTAGTTTTTATTTATCAAAAAGTAATAATCATCATTAAATATTCCCTATATTTTAGATAAAAGGGATAGAAGGAACATTAATTACTTTTATTGTGTAGCGATAATTTTAAAAGGATGTGTTATGTGAATTACTGAATACGTTCTCAAGTATTACATAGAATCACTTTGCAGAGTGGATATGTCAGTAAGGATATGAATCATAAAAGAAATTTTGTTCTGTACACTCCTGTGCTGCTTTTCATATAACGCTCGATTATATGTTGACTAAATGTACATACAAACAGCCAGCCTGAAAGTAGTATCTAAGGAATACTGTCCTAAAGTTTAATAAAAGCACTAATTTTGACTACGAAAGAATTCAAATATACGGAAAGGGAGAATGCTCGTGGCACATTGCGTTATCTAGAATCAAAAATTGCAAATATTCTGAACTTTGAAATAACGACTTAAAAGATCACAAAAAAGAATATGAAATTCATTACATGTTAAAGTTTATGTAACTCAAAATATTATTAAAAATTTCGATTTCGATGCATGATGTTTTGTAGATGGCAAAATTTAATATAATTTTGCGCTGAAGCATCTAAAGCTTGACTTTAAAGGATTGTGATGGGATATAAACATGATAGAAAAGTAAAAAAACACTATAAGATAATAATATCGTCTAAAAAATAACGTATTCATCTGAAAATGTCAATGAAATTATATTGATTCGTTTTGCTAAAGGCTGAACAAAAGAAACATATTTTTAATCTTTGCAAAATTTAATATTATTGGATGTATATAAAATATAATGTAATATAATATGTAACAATATGATTCTTAAAACGAATTCTAAAATGGTAGAATAAAAAAACTTCAGAGAATATTTCATCCCGTATTTGGAGCGTGAGATAAAAATCATCCCCATTTTTCTTCAGGTAATCACCGGGACGGTAATGAATGTCGCGAATTCTACAAGCGTTTGAAATTCTAGCGCAGCACTCGTGCATAAAACGTCCTTTTACGGCGAGCACTCACTCTTTCGGGAGGCTGTTAACTGCACTTTGACGTTAAGGCCTGCACAAAATAAATACGCGACGTCGTAAATTTGTTTCCCCACCGTTTCTTTCCTGTCCTCCTTCAAAAATTTCGTTTCCAAAGGTACAATAATCACGAGGCAGGATAGCTATATGGGGCGAAAATGCTACTAGTTAGTCCGTGCGACACCCACGCGATTTTCCTAAGCAAAATGTGTGTGCGAACGGTTCGCAGTCCGTCGAAGTATGCGCTAATGCGATTCCCGCGCACGTTGGCTCTGGAGAGAGTCGAATTCACGGTCGCGAACCGTGGCATAATTATTCTACCAATCAATTCCGTCCGTCAGAACGATGCGAAAGAGTCAAAACGCCATGTTGCAAGGAACGAGATTCCTGAGAGCACGAGCCCGATAGGGTCATCCGTAGTCATCGCTGCGAAAACAATGCCGTTCGACCTCCGCGTACCGGATAAACGCATCCGAACTAACGAAGCCTGGCTGGTCGGTCATGAATATTTCAAACACCGGGAACGCTTTTGTTACCGGGCAGAAAAGACGAAAATCTAGGCGGTTTTGTAAGGGCTTTTTTTCCGTAAAGCGATCCAATCGAGACGAGGACAAAAGGTTTGTTGATTAGTTTTCGAAGCAATTGAAAGTGAGCTTAAAATATCAGGATTCAATTTAGATTCACGCCACAGATACCGTTTATTTATTAATGGTAGGACGTCGCATCCCGCTCGGCTTTCGTTTGAGGAAGATTTTATCCGTGACCGGTCCGTGATTGTATTACCAGGAAGTGAAATTCATTTAAATCGAAGCCCGGTTAACTGATTTTCCCATGGAATTTGAACATCCCTTGCGCTCAAAATGGGTATGAATAATTTTCCACTTAGATTTTTGTGTGATCGCGTGAGCCCAAAGCGTGCGAAGAATCGCTCTCGTGCGGTGAAAGTATAAATATCGAGTGGTATTTTCGTTATTAAATATACACTCGTGGTCGTAGAGAGTTAAACAAAATTAGGAGTGAATAATATGCGTTCGGAAAATAAACACGCGCCATATTTACTTTCGGTATTTGCGGAGGATTACGCAAATTTAGTACACATAATGTGTTGGTAGCGTGTTTATTTACGGGAAACTGTACACACAATGTTGATAAATATTCGCCCTATCCCACGGTGTCGGGTAAACTTCGGAAGAATCAATTTTTTAAACTCTGAAAGTTGCGGTGGGACACAATTAATTACGTACTCGTGCAATTTTGCGGTCTAGCGAGGCCATAATCGAATTTTTAGTGCCACCGTTACATTGTTTTACATTCGTAATATTACACGTTAACTAGTTGGACACTAAATATGATTTTGATTTATTTGTTGTAATTCGAGTGAAGTAATACTTTAAAACGGTTTCCAATTAATGGTATTTACCAAAGATTAGCTACAACTATCAAATATTATAGAATGTACTTCATGTTTTTCACTCACATAGTTTAAATGTATACGTTCAATATGCTTAATTCGTTCAGTTTAATTAACTTATCTTTTATAACCTCCTTACTGTGAAATAATCTTTTTCCACGATGTATCACTTTATCAATTCCTCAATGTAATTTATAGTAGAATTTCTAAATATCTAACTGCTTTATGTGGAAAGAAAAATAAGAATTTTTTTTAATACCAGAGTATAAGTATCAGAGTTAAAGAGCATGTGATTGGTAAAGAACCGAGTACTCGTTCATAAGCATCTGCCTCCGATTATCGAAAGAACTTGAAGTAGAACATTCCACCGTATTCCAAACTAGCGGCATTATTTTGTTTTCGGTACGTACCCATTTGGACGGAGTGTATAGGCGTAATCCATCGACACGTATTGCATGGCAGAACGACACCAATAGCTACAACGATTAACAACTCTCGACAGGGGTGGGTTCGGCAGCATGCTGACGTAACACAGCTCCGCATTCAAAAACTTAAACGGATTTTCAGGGTTTTTGTGACACTTTTTCATCCAGAGCCCAATAGCCGGAGCCGTATTGGAGCAAAAAATAAGAATATAATATCTGGTAATGGATGTGACAAGTTGGCGCGGAGTTGCCATCGGCTGTCGTTCTTCTCATCGATTTTCCAATCATTCCGCAGCCGTTGGATTGGAAAAGACAGGGGGTGCCTCCTTCTGGCTCCTGGTAACCGTTTGTCCCCGTGACCGATGGTGAATGGGGCTACGTGAAATTGGTGACCGAAGCACTTTTTCACTTCACACGCATTTTAGGCTGATAAATTTAGAGGCCTTCATTTTATAAATTTAATTCTCGTACCTCTGACGCATTATAATCTCAGATATTTGATCGGAGTGGAAAATTCTCTCTATATTTTTCGGTGTATAGGTTCTTGTTTTAAATATGGAATTTCGGATTGATTTAAAGTGCCATTATCAAAAGGTAATGTTTGATATTATCTTGTGATATTTTTATACAATATATCGTCGCATTAGCAAGGTGTAAAAGAAATACTTTTGTATTCATTTAAAGTATTACAAAATTAACATCAAAATGAATCAATTTAGCTCTGACATCTGTATATTATACACACAATTTAAGATATCACCCGTAATTTAGCGTTAAAAGTAGATTTTTGATATTTGAACTGCTTCATTGAATTGAAAAAACCAAAAAAGACTGGTGAAATACAATTTAATGACGGATTGTAAATAAAGATTAAATGTTGCAAAAATACCTTTCTATTATCGATAATTTACATTGAACCTACCACAGAATAACATTCTCGTGGGTGATATTCTACGACATTTAACGAAAGAGAAGGAAAACGTATGTTCCTATTATCCAAGAATCCATTGCGTTTCATTACCATTTTGCAAAGGTATTATATTCGATATGAATGTTATCTATGTTAGGACTTGGTACACACGTGCAACATAGGGCTCATTAACGAAGATTCCATTACAATTATTTTTTACATAAGAGCCGTTCATCTCACCAACAGCTGTTCACTATAGGTCAACTTCCCGTAATATGTACCTCATTTCCCATTTATGAATAGCTAGTTCTCTCAAATTACAAGAGACGTTAAGAATATGGGGTCATGCAAATAGGAATTCAAAAATTTATGCGGAATTCCTCTCTACTTATACTCTCTATGCAAGCAATATTTCACGTATAAAATTTTGCCAACGACAGCACACCTGGATGAATTATTAACCCAAGAATATTCTTTTATCCTTTCGAAAGTATTGCACATAAATTGAGTTACAAAGTGCGAAATTTGCATGCAATTTTTTCGTTGTTTTAACTACGTAAAACTTCCCGAGCACATGTTTTCAGAGGCATTCGAAGTTACTGAAATTTTTGGGCAATTTCGTGTGTTAAACTTCTGTGCCCACTTTACATATAAATAGGTAATTTATGGAGGATAAAAATTTCCTAAAAGTTTAGCCATGGACCGTTTCCTTCAAATCCATTTTTTCGGCCGGAAATTCAATCCTGGCTCTAGCTATGCAATCTAGAGCCACTTTTCGCCATCATTTTAAAGCATAAAAAAGATACTTGAACTTCGCACACACAAGTGATGATACTTAGATACACTCTCTAGGGTAAGTACAAGAATATATATCTTTAGCCTCGTGTACGAGAAAATTTCCGTATAGTGAATATTTTGTAGATATAGTTATAGAATAGAGAGCATAGCATCTTCGGGGCTAGAATACGAAGAAATAATGTACTGAGTGGGTGTGAAAAAATGAAAATATCACGAGAGGAGTTGAAATAGAAAAATTTGAACTTCTTTGAGTCTAGCAGACATAAAGTTTTAATTTGATTTGTAAGCCTCAATCTGCTGAACTTTGACCATCAGAGGAGCATATTTGCCATGGTACCAAAAAGAGTTGTTTATTTTTGGGTAAAACATACTTTTAAAGAGTAATTTAAGTTTTCATTGCAATGATATTTAACCCAGAATAATTATCAGATAGTAAAATGTCTTTCTGATGGAGGTGTATCTGATGTAGTAACCCACAATCCTATTCCACGCTTTATTTTCACTAAAGACATATGAGAGTAATAAATGACAATTATATGATGTAGGATACGAATTTTTTAGAGGGACAGTTGATTGCAAAGCGCTTAATACTAGAGAAAATGAAGGATAGAACAAGAAGATGATAAAGCAGTCTATTCATCCTTACATTCGGTACTTAAACATAGTAAAAATATATTATGGAAATGAAATTCTCTCTTAAAAAGGCTTAAGTGAAATATATAAATATTACTTAATTGTAATAAATTATAAATAACGGCGGTTAATTAACTGGTCGGTCTGTAGAAATATTAAACTTTAACTGAATTATTCCTGAAATTCTCATAAGTATCGCAACTTGTTAAAAATTCTCGCAAATTATTGGTAAAATGTACACAATAATTATTATAATCATACATATATATATACATATATATGTAAAATTATAACTAAAAATATCTCTTCAACTTTATTTAGCTAAATCACGAAAATCGAAAATTCAGAAAATATCGGCCCGCTGCAATTATACGAAATTTAAGTCGAAGAATATTAACCGATAAATTTCGCATCCCCAACCCTTCGAGAGAATATAAAAACTCATTCCGATAAAATTGCAATACGCTTATGGTCATTACGAACATTTTTCTCTTCATTACGTAATATTTTTTACGTTCGAAAATTCGGACCGTTCGGCCGCAGATCCTGATTTAACTACACGCTCGGCGACAATAAATTCCACGCTAATCTACTCGGCCATCTGCAAATGAGGGGCCTGCAAAACGATTCCGAAAAAAAGCACATTCTCTCTCTCGTGCGTGCGTGCGTCCAACGTCCGATTTTAATTCGTAGTCTGTACGCGTTAAAAACCCTCGCGTCTACTAAAATCCCTCAAGTACTTTAAAAAAAAAAAATCCAACCCCTTCTCACGATCCCTCCCATTACTCAGCACCAGAACGGCACCACGGAGCCGCGCTCATGAAGCAATTCATCAGTCACTCCGCGTAGTTTATGACGATGGTGCGACGGATGATTTTTCTGCGTTTGAGAGCCCGGCGTTTGGGTTTGGGCGAGGGTTTGCCGGATGGTTTTTAAGGGATGCAGTGAAAGGACTTTAGCGAAGCGAAGACTAAGTGCTTAAGTGATAGGACGGAATGGTTTTTGTGGTCCTAGACACTCCTAATGCTTACAGACGTCTTCAGATGCGATTTCCAGCTAAAACAGTGTGTGTTCTATGCGTGATCGTAAGTGGAGCATGCGCACGAGGATGGATGGTGAATGGGGGCGTGAAGGGATGGAGAGATACTCGCCGCAAGGAATTCCTTCCATTACGCCAATCGCATTCCAAATGGGTATTTAAGTGCGCTATTGCCAACGCTCTATGCGTTATGATTGGCAATTAAAGGCTCTTTTCAAACGAATGGGGAGATGTGCCAGAAAGAGAATATATGCCGATGGAGGAATAAATGTGCGCTATACGGAACGAATCGGTCTAACGAATTAGCATCTATATGTGCTATTATACAATTACCAAGTGCGATCGATGTTTGATTATTAAGAGATGGGAGTTCTGCATCTATAACCTTGCTTTTAACCAAGGGAAGGTATTACTGAATTATACGATTTTGAATGTACAAATAAAGTACTTCCTATCCAAGGAAATAGAATATTAATTTATTTATTTACAAAGATAATAATTTTTCTTCTAACGAGGTAAAATGAGATATACATCTTAGACTTAGAGATAAAGTAAGAGCAATCATACTTATCAGGTTAAATAACTACATCGATTAAATATGTCAATATCAAATTTTCATCTTGATATAGCGCAATCTCATCCTTAGAAGTTAGTAATGTATTTAAATGTTGTATTATCAAAAGTAACCCAGTGATATACAAAAAATAATTCATGGAATTTTTCTGTGCAAGGTTCATTTGTCCCTATTGTATTAAGAATCCAAATGCATGTACATGAGGTTGTTTCTCTATTATAAAAGAACATATTTGGATACCGGTTTTCCATAGACTGAAACACCTTTATGAGTCTTATACATGTTAATAGAGTTTATTTCCCTTAATGTCGAAATGAATTCCGAGTATGTTTACCATTCTATTTTCGTCTGATGCCTTAATTTTTTTGCTCTTTAAACGATAAAATTTTGATAAGAGGTATGAAAATTCAATATCATTTCGAAACTAGTAGAATCCTTAATGATAATTTTTGATTTCCATACATTTACTTTACTAAAATCTACGTTGTAAGAGTTATAGAGTATCATAGATAAAAAAGTATAGACACATACATTTTCTATTTCATTATTCAAATAAAATTCTATTAAATTTATTCTACTATCGTCGAAGAAATAAAAAAATTGCATAAATTAAAAATAACTTATATAATGAATCACGACATTCGTTACGAGTCCCTGAAAACGGTCCCTTCCCACCCACTTACAAATTTGATTTTAGCACCGATGTGCGGATTTTCACCACCTTCGGCGATTTTTCCCCCGAATCCTCCACTTCTCCCAACTTCGTGCCGTTCTGCGAATCTCTTTCGGCCACTTGTTCGACTACGTATCGCCTCTCGACCCATCGGAAGCCTCATCCTATACCCTTATTATCGTAGCGTGCGCCTCCTAGCAACCGGGACTCTCTCTCATTTCCCGTACAACTCGAACTCTTGAATTACCTTTCTTCTTGAGAAGGAGCGACTCCACTTCTCTCGACTTTCCCTGTTTTTCCGTCTCTGTCGAACAGAGGTAGTGTTCGACGCCAATTCCTCGTCTCCTTGAGCTATAAATGCCTAGCAGTTTAAAGAAACATAACTCCCTTTCGATGGGAAACGCCTCCCACACTCTACAAGGCTTTCCAATTAGCGAAACCCCTTTTCTTAATTCACAAGCGTGCGGGATTATCTCGTCGAGTGAATTGGATTCCGACGTAAAAAGTAATACATTTTTAAAGCGTCTACCTTGGTGTGAAGAGGAGCGGATCAACAGCGATGGGACACTTTCTATTCCAGCTGTTTGCGGAACCTACTGATTATCCCTGCCTCTCTTTATCCTCACGGGCCTAATTGCATCTCGACTCCAATTAACTCGTCCTGTATTAGCGGCCATATTTCGCAACAAATTACTGGCGAAATAATCCTTGCAATGAAGAGATTCTGAGTATTGCGACTGCGGAAGTGGAGTAATTAATCCGGAATGCCAACACTTGACAATCACGATGATGAAATTATCAGTCATCCGATTCGGAATGACGCACGTAACTTTCTGTGCCTTTTACCGTCGTGAATTTATGGCACTCTTCGCGAAAGGAAAATTAATCAACTACTTAGAGAAACTGCTTTTCGAATCAAAGGAAATTTTAATCGTGTCTCGTAAGATATTCACACAGTTTGAGAGTTTAAATGAGTGATTAACCATATAAACGTTTGAAACTTAATAGAATATTTCGAATCTGAATACGTTTTTTCACATACCAATTTCTAATAGTTTTTCGCGATATACAGAGCACGTACATTGTAATTATTATGACTAAATTAATCTTAATTCGTCTCATTTTAAACAGGGCGAAAGTCAGTCTAAAAATACCACTCTCAAATTTAACCCTCACAAAAGTAAGCATTGATGCATTTCATCCCAGATCGATAACATTCGATCCACCAGGACTCGAACCCGGGACCTATATAACATGAGCGATGCTAGTACACTAAGTAGTCTGCCACCGAGGCCGGCTATTCACGAAGTAGAATTATATATTTTTACATATATTTTTCAACCTAAATAATGCTAATAATTGCATTGATTACTGCAATTCAGTCGAATAGAAACAGAAAATAGGTCCGCGGAAAGAACATTCATCGAATTGACCCCATTTGACTAATCAGGTGGCCCAGAATAACACTAGCGTTTGCACAATCGGAATTTTAGAAGGCTATTCACTTCGACTCTCCTGTGAATGCTCCGAAATTGAAGAACAAATTGATGTTGTAGCGCAATCGCGGCATCCTCAAAAGTGCCCCTTAATTATCTTTGCACTTCGGCGCAAGGATTGCATTTATTTACCCAATTAACATATGCACCGCTTTCACCCAACTCCACACGTATGCACTCGCAAACAATCGTCAGTGAGGATAAAAAAGAGAAAGAGAACTCCCTCTCCCGTTCGCTTGGATCCCATCTTTCCAAATTGATCCCGTTCCCTATCGTTAAGCGGACACACGTAATACTGCAAAGCAAACAGCAGTCCGTTTTCGGGGATGAAAACGAGAAAGTTCCACAGGAGGGCGTCGATCGAGCAGATAGTGTTGATGCGGGGGAATTTGTCACCGCAGAATGATGGCCCACGTAGTCACGCGTGTGTTTGTGTGTGACGCTACATTTCCCTCTATTTAATCTCGCGATACATCGTTCGATTGTTTTCCGGTGGATTTCTCCCGACTCTTCGACCGATCCGCCACATTCCCGATGACCTTCTAATCTTTCGGCGAATACTTTTGAAGGAGAGTTTTTGGAAGGTACCGCAGCTGGACCTGGCCATCGATTAGTGACCTCAAGCCAATGAAGGGGAATAAAGAGATGGGTATTCAGGAAATGGGAGGTCGGCTTTTCGAGGGAGAGTTGGCGCTTCGGCCATAACCTCGCAGAGCCAGCGCTATAATTGGATTCCAACGGCGTTTCCTCCGACCATATAGTCTGAAGAACTGAATGGCCCATGAGTTGCTCAAAGTGTCTGAGTGAGAGGGTATTTTTTTTGTCTTCTTCTTCCTTTGCCAATCTTTCTCTTAGGGAATAACTTTCGTGGAGTAATTTTATGATCTTGCGTTGAAGCTATTAAATTTTCTGTTAATATTAAGGAGAGCTATAGAGAATAGTTTTTTTCTAACGCATTTGTAAAATTATCTTGGTTTTCATATCCCTCCGTCCTTTTCAATTATGTAATAGATTTGTATATTGATATTATTATGTGTTCTTAACCTGTCGATTTAATAGATTTTAATTACTCTAATTTTTGAAAGCGTATTATTAAACCAAATATTACATTATTTGCACAGTAAATGTAATTTTTAACTGCAAAGCAGATTAAAATTGTTTCCTACATTAAGATAGTTATCTATCAACTACTATTCGCTCATTCTCAAGCATTTTATTTTGCAAAACTAGTGATTACTCTCGCAAATTGAATCATAGGATTATACTTTATTTATACTTTAATTATACTTACTCGTATAACTCCGTACCTCAATTATACACGGCTCTCTTTAAATTCCTTAATCGTATAAATTATTTATGCTTACATATTACACCCACTAATATCAGTTTACATTTCCCCTGTTTTAAATATATTTCACGTGACATGAGATTGTATTATATAGATACACATTTATGTGTAACCTACATCTATTGATAAAATACGGAAGAAAAAATGTTTTTTTTTTCATACTATCATCTTTTACAACATAAATAATGTTTAGCGCCATATTTAAACATTCTGTTTTATGTAAAGTTTTCATAACCTTCATAATCTCGCTCTAGGTTCACCCATATTTTTATTTAAGTGATTTGACGAATCTTGCTTAACCCTACAATAGTTAAATAAAGGTTCTCAAATCTTATGGTAGTAGATGATGAAAGTTGTTTGCTTATGGTTGGGAACCGTCATTTCATTTCATTGCCCACATTCAACGTTAATTATTAGCAACAATTTCTTAACAATCCGGGAATATGCTCTCCTTTATCCAAAGTTCCCAGCTGTGTCGTTTAGAGGGGTATAAAACAGTGACTCTCTTCTTGGAGTGGAGCGGGAAACAACTACGTTGTCATCAAAATTATAACTAAGATAAAGTTGGGAACACTTTCCACTTTGTGCCTTTCTTACACCAAAATTAGCATGAAAATTAATATAGTAACAGATTTTTTCTTTCAAAATTTGTATATTGTTTTATCGGTATTTTTAGCAATGTTTGTCATTTTTATGTATCATATTTAAAAGTTGAATTATAATTAATTCCTAATTTATATTATTTCAATCAGTGTTAAATATGAATCAGAAAAAATTCAATGCTCCTTGAAAACTTAGAAATCTTAGATATAGATAACAGTGACTATACAAAATTGAAATATATTTATTTATCACCTCCTATTACACATATACTTAAATTAATTGAATTTCACTGACTTATATAAATTAGAAATAGATGTTAGTCTGATAAAATTATCCATCTACAATTCTATTAGTAAAAAGAGACACTTTTTCTGATAAAATTAAAAGCCTAGTTTACCACCCATTTCGCCTAAGCTGACGTTAATAAATGATCAATATTTAACACAAATATAATTGAATAAAATTTGAATTTTATTATGTAAGTTTTTTCAGAATAATAAAACTATATTAAACAGTCTATATTGTAATAAGTATGCATAATATCCATTTATATTAAAAACAATACCTGCAAAAATAAATCTCTTCATTACGAAAAGATCGTTAAGTGATAGAGGAAATTGGCTGGTTACCGAACTCAAAGTGGCAGATGGGCGTAAACGGAGATTGCAAGCAAGACAAAGCCCCTAACACTGTAGGTTCAATCAAGTTACAGCATTATATCCGGCGTATATGAAAGAGCTACTCGCCAACACGCATCTAGGACAGTGTGCTGTTTTATGGACCCAACTCTGACATGATAAGTTCACTCAGTACACGAACCTCAATCTCCGGGTTTGCATTTGCTCCTGACCCTGATTCAGGCCAAGATTAACGCATGAAGACAGAACATACTTGAGCACCCTACATCTACTGCCAATCTCTCCGAGCTATTACAGATTTGGGAGTTTTAATAAGTTTCCTTTTAATAATTTTGAATTAATTTTTGGTTGTTACGATAAATGCTCATATTTTAACGGCGAAAAAATATCCTTTTCCTAATTGTTTTCTGAAATTATTCATTAATGGTGACTTATTTAATGTACTAATTAAGTCAACTATTCATGGCATTTAGAATATATTTATTGATATTACGGAGTTTAAAAAAACTATAGTAAAAAGTATATGTATAAGTGTATGTATAAGTGTATGTATTTATAGATAGATAGATGTCAAGTACTCAAATGTTGAGGAAAAATTGATTATATTTAGAAGTATTAATAGAAAATAAACGGCTAATTCTATTGTTATTAAAGTCCTTCGAGGAGGTATATCAGCATTTATAGGTACGAGCCAATATCGGCATCGGTTCAAACGATCTTTAAAAATTTCTATTTATTTAATTAACTTTTATCTCTTAACAATAACGGCGATTTTTGATTAACGGCTACCATAAATGTATGAGTATAAATTTAAGTTACTATTAAGGGATAGTGAACATAATATAAGATTCAGGTTGGAATGAAGCTAAGATTTTGATTTCAGCATCATCATTCATAAATATTACGATTCCACTACTGTAGCAATAATTCAGTCATAAGTGCAGATTCTTTCTCATTTTATTTGCAAATTAAGTCAAAAGCTAGATGACATTGATAGTTAATATTATTGAATAATGATATAACTTTTTATTAATGCTTATACTATGAAGTAAAACTTAATTACATTTAGTTGGCATTTTCAACGTGTGGAAGCTGAAAGAGCCGTGAATAATGTCAGTTAATAAAAGCTATTGTTTTCTTTTTCTTCGTGGAATGAGAGGGCTTGGAGTGAAAGAGAAATTGAGGAGCCGACGATACAAAAGGGATGATTAAAATGAGATTTGCTGGACGCATAAGGAAATGACTGGAGTTGGACCAACAGCGCCATGCAAAGAAGATCTGAAGGAAATCAAGCGGCCATGGATAATGCCAAAAGCAGGCGAGATATCTCAAAATTACTCAAAGCCAACTGAAATTGAGATAAAAGGGACAGTTCCAGTTGAGGAAGCACCGCGAGAGATATATTCTTCCTTTCACATGGTACCCTCTATATTAGGAATTTGCGGTATTCAATCTCAAATTAAAAGTAAACCTCTGTTGTTTAGGATCAATTGTTTGAAAGAATATGGTGTTATATTCATCGAAATGAAGATAAGAAGTTGTCCTTGTAAAGTTTTAGAACCTAGTGTTTGCAGGATTCGATAAGCTTATGTTTAAAAGTGATAAACGTTTAAAAATAACCAGATGATAATAGATAATAGAATTTAAAATGTTTTAAAGATAAATGCTTAAGTAAATTATGCTTTCTTTCATCACAAACAAGAAAGAATTTGAATAACAATATTTCTTAATGAGTGAAAAAATATATTTATAAAGTAGATATATAGTAGGAAAGGATTTTGGGTGTATTACTTAGCACGTTAAAGCGTGCGCTTTTTGACAAAGTTAAACAGAATCTCCTACTTGCCGAGCAGGTATGCTGACCACTACACCACCATGCAGCGTCAATCATGCCGCGACCTGGGTTCGAGTCCCAGTCATGTCGCTATTTTTCACTTCTGTTTAACTTTTAGATATGTAGTAAATCATCGCTCACATAAATGAAATGATTAATCGGATCTATATAGATCTATATAATCAGACTATAATATTTAATACTATAGAAGTATCGTCTCTTTAAAACTCTAAACCTATTAAAATCTTAGTAACTAAATAACTCACTATCAATATCTAAAGTAATTGTGCTGAAATGGATATTACCAATTAATCACCGTAGCATTGATAAATCTGTAAGAAATATAATTTTCCCAACAACATTCTTCTTTTACATGTTTTATCTTGAACAAATCATCTAAAAGATCTTTTAAGAGCTAATTATTATTTTAAAATCTGAGTCATGAGGTGATACACCAATATAGAGTGTTTTCCCCAAAACTGCCAAAACAGGCGTATATTTGGTTCCATTGAAAGCCAGAGCATTACCACCTCATTTAAGAAAAGTTAAAAGTCAGTAAACTCCCATCACATTAAGTATCCCATCCCCCAACAACGATGTATTGCAATGTTTACGTCCATTTTGAGGTTCTGACCAAAAAGGAGCAAAGCTAGTTGTTTGAGTTGCAACTTCTTAATTATCACCGAATGTAGGGACAAATAGGGGAACCCTGACAAAAGACTGCCGACGCCCGAAAGACGAGCGGTCCCTAGGGAGAAAAATCCGAAGCCTTAAAGTTGTAAGGGGGGAAACCCCTTGCTGTGAGCTGCTTTTGGTCTACCCTTCTGAGGGGAGAGAAAAAAAGAGTCCACTTAAGTACTTTGAAAGTTTTTTGAATCCGAGTTTCAAATAGACTTGGAAAGAAATTGGTGTGTATGAATGCGGTGAGGTTTCTCGGTATGTACCTGAATACCTACGGAGACATTGCTCCTACTCAAATTCTGAATTTTCATGGAGTAAAGATAATTTTTAAAAGAGAAACATAATAGTATACTTAAAATATCTCTTCGGAAACAGGCTAACGGAAATTATTCATACCTATCTGTGCATAATTTTAAATACAAATTTGAAATAATTATTGAATAATAGCATATCTTTTTAAATGCGGTAAATTGGCACTCAGAAAATCTATGTAAATGGATATGTTAAATATATAAGAAGCAATTGATTTGTAATTTTATAATCAACTTCTATTTCATAAGATGTGTAATCTCAGTTCTTCCGTGCAGTCAATCTCCGACATTTTCCGTAATTCCCACAAAGTTCATTTAACAGGATCACAAATCATTTAACTTCAAGACAGTAAACACTAATAACTACTTTGAATCGATAATAAAATAGTAATAGATCTATAGCAAGGATTCGTATAGCATTCCTAGAATTTCTTGGCTAGAAGCTACGTATCAAAAGAGCCTCATAGTTATTCTATCATCATTTCTCGTTATTCATTATCGTTAGAACCATTTCAGAATATGTATATTTAAAAAATTAATATCTTTTTCTTAGAAAATATTAATATATGTTTCGTTTCAAAACGCTTAACCAGAATTTCAACACGCATTACGGGATGCGTGGAAACCTTGAGTATCCTAGATTGCCCTAATTTAAGCGAATCTTCGTAAATGAAGTTGATTGTACTCGTACGATATTCCTTTAGCGTAAGCCTAATGGTTTCCATGTTGAAATTCAACGGGTAATCTCCTAGCTTTTGTAATAAAAGTGAATATGAGCGCTATAAAGAGCTTCAGTAGTGCTTAACTCCAGTGTACGTTAAAAGCCGAAATTTCGCACGTGTACATCGGACGGCCTCAGGATATGCACCTTTATGTTACTTCCTCGTAAATGTGCAAGAACTGCTTCCTAGAAGCAGGAATAATTTTCCATTATCACGCCAGATATTTCGCCAACCACGCTCAACATTGCAATTTTTAAATTTTGCATACGAAGCCAGATATATTTATTAATCCCTTGAAAACGTAAATATTGAAACAAAAGCCGTAGTTTTCGACAATACTTCCGTGTAATTTTCTCTTAGTAATAATGCCCGCTAGCTAAATGTGTATATGGTAATTATTAATGGACATCATGAGCTCATTTGTTTCATATTCATTCGGGCTAATAAAAACAATGTTTACACCAACGCAATGCTCCCTCATAATGCATGGACCAGCTATGTAAATAGCGAGAGCTGGATCTATTATTTGAATTTATGTTGATCAAACGGTAAGGGAACTAACATTAGTGAAGTAAAATTTTTAAAAAATATATGCAAAAAGCTTCCTATTGTCCCTTATTTGATTCAATTCCATTCACCAAATGCATACTTCGATGAATTAAAAAAAACTCATTATGGGAAAATAATCAGTGGCAGTTGATTATGTGTGTACATATTCTGTATTAATGAAATATCTCTTCATATTCAGTCAAAAAATATAACCTAAAAGGAATACAATTGTAGGGATAACTTAGAATTCCTCGTTTATATATTTGTACATAAACATTTTATAGATATTATTTAGAGGGACAAATCTAGGATAAATATGATAAAAGCAATCATTATAAAAGGAAGATATATATCATATACAACAGTGGTACATATTTCTTTTGATCTAAATTATTTAAAATTTAAACAACGATTTTGAAAGAAAGGACGTCAAAAAATTTATTTTCAATTGAAACAGGGGAATCGAGTGTAAATCTCCCCCATCATTGAGTGTGAATATTTGATGAATCGGTCATTCACGGAATGCATTATGGAAGGCACACAGCACATGAGAGAAAATTTGTTTTTAATCTCTTTCTGAGAATTTTGGTAGCTACAGTTCGGAATTGATTAACATGGATTTGAAAGATACGTAAAATATGAATAATTTCATTTCAGTAATAATTTCATACCTGGATCTGTGTGTACGAAATGAATATATTAGATATTGCAAAATATTTCGTTCTATCTATGATGGTGATGACGGAAAGATTAACGACAAAATATAGAGTGTTATAAATTGAAAATCATATCTTATGATGAAAATTTGTATTGGATTGTTCATTTATAAAATAAGAAACAAAAATTATTTTTATTTCTCTGAAATATCCAAACCTTTCAGTTTACACAGACTAAGTAATGACTAATATAAGAATACTTAGATAGACGTTTTATTTTAGATAATTATTAAATTATCAAAACAATAATTAGAGGAATTTATTTGAGTTTGCAAATTACTCTCCTTGCCATAAAAAAACTCAAGTTTGAATACAAAGACAAATAAATTAGGGACTACTGCAGCAGAAACCCCTAAATCCTTTCATGTAAAAAAACGGACATAATGAAACCTTTCCATAAAAGACTTTTAGATCAAGATAACAAAAACAAAACTCTTTTATTCGAAGAAATCAGAATTCTCTTCTTCTCCACAGATTTAACAAGCCCCATAAAAATCCAGATATCCGATAGACAAAAATTTACCTGAAGATATAAAGGCACAGTTGACCGGATGGAACATTTTCTTGGGGACAACCGGATGTGGAAATTAAAAAAAAGAGATAAAAAAAGGGAGTAACGTCAGATATAAAAACCCAGCTCTCTAGCAAGAAAAAAAAGAATTAGACAAAGGAAATGGAGTCCGCAAAAAGTGGCAAACCGTGGCTCCGTAGCTAGTTCTCTCGCGCGGGAAATATCTCGCATCGTAAAGACGTCAAGCATGCGTGAAATATGGGAAAAAGTAAAGGTTAGAGGTGATTTTTAGAGAAGAGACGGGAATGGGAAGATAGCGGACGGGAAGACGTCGCACGGGGAGAGGAAAAATGGCTCCTGGAGGGTGGAATTGGAAGAGCTGCCGAGGGAGTTGGCTAATTTGGAGAAAACATTGGAAACACCTCTTCTTTCGGTCTTTTTGTAGCTCTGGAACTCCCAGCGCTATATTTCGAAGAGAGACGCCCGAGTGGGTATTTTTCGTCCGAGTTAAAGAGTTCTGTCGCGTGATGGATAGGAAAATCAAGGGAAGAGAGAGAATCCGGGGAGTTAATGGCGTAAAGGGCGCGTTGAGGTGAGGGATGTTGCAAGGAAGGGTGAGTTAAGGACGTAAGAGTTTTGGTGGTCGTGAAGTAGTACGTAAAAGTGAATAAAACTCTCGTTTCTGAAACCCCCCACCCTCCCCCCCCCCAACGGGCTCATTCCACGCTAAAACTCTTTACTTGTTTATTTCGCGTTTCTCTTTTTTGCCGAGCGCATTCTCTCTCCCCTGGATTCCTCATTAAGACCGGCACACACACATATACATGTTTCTGTCACCCGGAAAATTTTATGCCACCTAAAGCTGCTTGTATTTATTCATTTTCCTGGAGGAATTGAGATCGTAGCGAAATGCATCTCGGTTTTATCCCGCGGGGTTTTTTTAGAGAGAGAGCAATTTTACGCTCAAATTACTTCGATGTGAAAGAGTCCGTGCTTTCGCTTATGCTACTTATAAATTGGATCGCTGAATGAGGATTGAAAGCTTATGTGCGTAACCATTATGCGAAAATTCCATCCCACGAGAGAGTGTGTCACGGATCCGGAGAATAATCTAATTCAACGTATTAATGGGATAATTTTAATTGGTCTAAATGACCAACGTACCTTATTCATACAGAATTCCATGTTTTATATACGAATTAGGCTTGGGTTTCAGGATTTTATGCTGGTATCGCAATTAAGTTTACGTATCGTTTTCATTTTCTTATTCTTTTAGTAAGAGATTTTTTGCCTTAAACGATAAAAAATGAATTGCAAAAACGTTTTCTAGAATGCATATCGAATGAGTAATATATAAATTCATTTAATATTCTCTATGGCTTTGTGTAATCTAGAGTAATCATTTCATAGTCTTTATGCTACATCTTAATGCCTCGGAACTAAAACTTTACAAATAGGTAAATAGTGCCAAATATAAATCTTACAAAATATCATAGTTCACCAAGTTTTAGTATTAGAACGAGATTTTCAAAGGTTTTCAAAACACCTTACGACTTAATTTTATTTATTAATTTTTCTACAGCGAGAATTTCCAGAAGAAAATTCTATTAAGATAGCATAAGTTAGATAAGAGCTTCATAATTATTTTTATTATATTAAGATGCTTCATAAACATATTAACTACATTTTATGATGTTCATCACAGAGGCTGATATTAATCATGGAAGGTAAATGCTTGATATTGTCTCCAACTGTACATATTTGTTATGATATATAAATTACTTTAGGACTACTTCTATATTACAAAGCCTCAATTTAGTATTCTTTCAAACATAGTAATACGGAAAAATATAAAAAGGGAACCTTTACGAAAACCCTGTAGAATTTCCGGATTTTCTATCAAAGTACAAATGTTTCTCTAGCTAGAGCTCCTGGCCATTACCTAAAAATTACTTTAAGTTCCATAAAAGATAAGGTTTTTAAGCTAAATATTTCCCCCTGCAACACTTATAATCTGTAGCCAGCCTTTCCAGACTTCTCGAGACAAAATTTGTTAAAGGTCAATTACGTCAGACTCTTAAAGACGTCAATTTGTTTGGTTCAAGCACCATCAAAGACGTCCGCAAGGTTTTTAATAAATACGGTCGAGTCTCTCGACATTCAGAGCCATTCGACCGCATCCAGGACTCCTTTATTCAGACCCTCTCGCCATTTTCTCTATTTAAAAAAATGACCCGATCCACAAAGAGAAACGCATAAGAACTCAGAAGTGGAATAAAATAAAGCGCTTTTTTTCGCGAATAAACGACAAAAAATTGTCGCGACATTTCAAGAGCGCTTTTGTCATATTTCCCCGACTCCATTCTCCCTTTCTATTTCTCCCTCTTTCTCTGTGCTTCTTATTCTTACGAAATCCCCGTCGTTCCCTTGTTTTCTCCTTTTTAAAAAGCCATCCTTTTCAGCTTAGCGAACCCCAGCGCCTCCCTCGGAAGAATACGAAACCCATACATTATTCATACTAACAGGAGACATTTAAAAGTGACGAGAGAAAGAAGGACAAAACGAGTCGTGATGGGTTGTGGCCCATGCGGATGAGTTTTACGTATAAAAGGGAGAGGAAGATGGATTACGTAGCCAAAGAAAAGGAGGAAGATGATGTTAAGTACACATGTAGTTTTCCCTCCCCTAAAATGGGAAGAAAAGAATGATTGAGATGCCCGAAATGTTTAAATATATCTAAGGGAGGAGTATCTAAGGGATGAGAAGGGTAAACAAAGGGGCTGCTATTTTGAGACGTAAGTTTGAGAAAGGTAATTGATACGAAGATTTCTATTCTTCGAACTGAGTTGAAACGGGGCGAAGTTTGTTCTTTGCCATGGTGATCCACACATCGTTCCAGTATGACAAAATATTTAGGAAACACTTACTTTGCAGCAATAAAATAATATAAATACCATGATCGTAACGATAGCGTCTCCCGAATATAACCAGTTTAAAAGTATAATTCCATGAGATCGTTTCCACAGCACAACTTTCATTCCTAAAATGGGCTGAAATTAAATAGCTTTTTTTAACAGAAATGAAACTTCTGATCGTGCAATTTTCTTTAATGTCATGCATGTAACTAATCGTCAACCTCACAAAAAATTTAACAATGTCTTTAGAACGATTCAGTGGTCATTTTTCTTCCTTAAATAATAATCTTTGCTTGAAAGAGGTTCAAAAAATGTCTTGACGGAAAAACTCTGCTAGGGATGATTAAATATTCAACTAGAGAATGTAATTTTTATAGAAAGACACCCACCCAAAGATTCGCAATAAAAAAAGTACTCTACTCCCAACATAACTAAAAGTGATTTTGATTAACAAAATCTTGTTTCATTGATTGGGAATAGTACCTCATAAAATTATAGAAATCGAGGAAATAATAAAAATGTATCAAAATACTAGTCTAAACTATTCCTAAGATCATCAATAAGGGAACATAAGAGATAAAAATGATTGGAAATTTACAATATATCAAAATAATATATGGCTGTTACACTGTAAAGTAATTATTTTTGAAAACAAGAATCGTATAAAAGAAAAACTCCGTACATCTAAAAACATCGAGTCTTGAATAATGACAACCTCAAAACTACGAGTTTCGAAAAAAACACGAAAATACCGCATTTGAGGAATGCAATCATTAGAGAGACTGTGAAGAATAAATCATCAAGATAACTTCCCGTAATTTACGAAAGACTCCATTAATGGGAAGAGTTACAACGTATCTCGAGTAAATGTCGTCATTAATTGTATTTAATTGCCTTATTATTGCAGAGTCCGTTACTCAAGGCGATGTTTATGAAGTGGATCGAAAAACACAATAAACTTTCTTAATCACCATTTTCTTTAGATAAACTAAGTATTTACGAATAAGATGATCTGCTTTTCTGTTCAAACAACTACTAGAGTATAGAGTAAAGTATTTATTTAAATAGCTTTTTTCCAACTTTCTCCAATCTCATTTCCTAGACGACATACTACTATTATACTATATGTATTTATTGGAATATTCAGCCTTGGCTCTGGGAATTTACAATGTAGGATCAATTTTCCTCGCGAATATCAACTCCCTCTTAGGAACAAAATTTTATATATTCCTCATTTATCTTATATTTATACATCTAATTTTTGATGTTTATAAATTAATACTTAACATCCAATGGTCAACGACTAAAGCATTTTATTGCCAAGATCTGTTTAGGAAATTCAGGCTGTATTTTTTGTCAATTAAAAATATCACTTCAATTATTTATTCTTATTTCATTTTTGTATTTCAACATTTAAACCAAACTCTGCCAATTATGAGTATATTCTTGTTTTTTCTAATTTAACAGTGACTTCCAATTATATGACCGAACAGAGAATGACTGAAGATCGGGTAACTTTAGATATATATTAAATTCATAAAATATAGATAAATCTATATTTAAAATGAAGAGATTAGAAGTATTATTTAATGTATTTAGGTAAATAGAAATTTCTCTCAATGTATCAGTCATTTTGGTCTTCGATTCAAATCTTACAATTAGATTAGGAGTGATGCAAGCAATATTACTTAGTTTTTGACTATATCAGAACAGAATACTTATACAAGACAATACATAGAAGATATATAGAAATGCATGTAAAACGAAGAAAAAACATTCCTTCTAAAACACGTACGTTCAAAAACGCAATAAAAAGCGCGTCATTCGAAACCTTTTCAGTGGAATAACAGAGCGCAATGAGCATTAGAAATGACTCCTTTTAGTATATAGAGTGGAAGGGTTACACAGTCAAACGAGGGTGGAAAGGTCCACTGAGAGCTTCATGCTATTTACGAAAGTTCACAAGAGTTTCGGAGATTTAGTTGGAAGGATTGCGGGTAGGTGGCCCCATGGAAATGCAAATTCAACCCGAAGACCCTTTGGAGAGCAGAGTATCCCACTATTACCATTTCGGAGAGAGAGGGTTGCCACGGAATAAGCAAAAATAGTATTTTGAGAGTTCAGATGAGTGTTGAAGGGCTTTTAGGAGTTGTGACATGTAATGGGAACCGAACTAATGCTACCAGCTAAGTCCTTAGTTTCCCAGGGAACGAGTGAAACAAGGAGGAGGAACTTGGACCCTTATATATTGAGATGAACACGCCTTGACTGGAACTTTCCACGGCGTTACAAATGATGACTTTATGTGGGAAACATTTGCTTAAGGTCGCCATGTTAATACGCTCCAAATGAATCTCGCGAATGTGATTAAAAGTTTTTGAAGTTGCTTTATGGGCGACATACATGTAATTGTCTCTTTAAATGATGTTGATTCTAAAAGATCAAAAGAAAATATTAATAGTAGAAAATATCACGATATTTTTGCTCGAATTAAGGAGAGCGTAAATAAATTCAAATATCCATAACGACCTTCCGGTTACTATGGAAACAAAGTTGCTTTAAATTAAAAAATAGATTTCCTTAACTGTTTATTATTTTTAATTGGCCCTGGGATTTTTTTTCATTTTTGGAGGAAAGATTTTTTTCAGCTAAGCTACCGTGATGCGATACTTGTCTCGAAAGCTTGTTTACATAACACGTTTACGGATTTCTGTGATGTGAAATGGGCAACGTAATCTCATTCGGGCATTAAATATTTATAGTTTCCATAAAAATTTCATAGAGACTAGATTCTAGTTGGCTCATGAAATTATTAACGGAAAAAGATATTACCCAAACCTCTGTTTGAGAGGTATTTAATCAAGAGTTGGTCTTGCGCTACTTGATGTAATTATTCCTTTAATAAAATAACTTAAATTATGCAGATATACTTCTATAATATACAGATATATATATATAAATAATCTACTCTAAGAAAAGAATTAAAAGGAACCCTACAAAACAATTGGAGATAGAGAACCACCTTCAGGGAACATTGTCTAATAATTTTGATTGTGAGTTCTATGTTTAGTCCTTTATGAATGACTTAGATTGAGGTTTTTTTTATAATTCTTATGTATGACTTGTAATCTAATGGTTAAAATCATTATATTTATAAACTGATTCAATTATGCTTATAGAATGTAATTCGTATTATTTCCTGGCAATATCAAAAGTATATGAATAGTAAAAATTATCCAATACTTTTTATTGTGATCAAAATATAGAAATATTTTGTTGGGTATGCATCCTTAAAAACTTCCGTAAGCAAGTTAAAAAAGTAAAAGGAGAGAAAATAATAAATTAATAATAGCAATTATTGAATTATTAAATATCTTAGGATTGGTAGGACACTTTACGGATAAATTGAACTAGAATTAAAAAATAAATACTCTTTTCTCCTAAATCATAAAACATAATCGGCCCTAAGTTATAAGTATTAGATTATCTGAACACAACTAATCAAAAAAATCGTATTCCGGATGTTAAAATATTTAACGTCAGAAAAGCGCCGATGAAATTGATGGTGGAGAAGAGGGGAACTAAACGTCTGCAGTGCATTTCGGAGGGGACGAAGTTAGGTGAAATTAGGGACAAAAAAGAGAGAATACGGCTAGTCATGCAGTTGAATGATGGAGGGCTGACAAAAACTATGTGTTCGAAGTCTGATGAAAAAGCCATGAGTAAGGATATCTCGGATGATTGGTGGAGGGCTGGAAATTGAAGTAATTGAAGGGATCCACTACAAATGATTGGCAGAGGCTATTAAATGGATGAATACGTTCTCGGAGGCAGCTTTCTTTGCCGCCACCTTGGAAAAGTTGACTGCGCAAATTCAATCTCCTGTTTCAACTTTAACCTCTCAGTTATTGATTCGAAGGTAAAAGATAACTTTTTATCTCGTGTCGACTTGAGTTTTACAGGCGACGAACTGCTTTCTATGAAATCAATAACCAATCGATATATATTTCCTTGTATAAAATCGAATTTAAACGCTAGAACATTGGCAAATATCTATTACGTAAAAAGTGAATCAATTTATAACTCATGTAAAGATAATTAAGATTTAAAAGCAATCAAATTGACTCAATAAAACCTTACTACGTAGAGTATAATTAATTCACAAAGAAGCATATTTGATCTAACAAAGAACCTGCTTATTATACATAATAAAAATATAGCTTATTTCCTAATAATTCATGTAAATATATTTTCTATCGTGAAATTTTGATTGCATTAAAATTACGCATTTAAATTTAAATAATTAAATAACAATTATTATAGCGTTTTGAAGGTAATTATATTTCAATTCTAAGATTTAAACGTTAATGTAAATCTACTGGGTTTAATTTTAGTAAAGAAAACTTGCTCAATACACTCAATAAACTTTTCACACAATTTTAATAACTCTAAAAACTCATACGAACATCTCTTTCCATTTTAAATTTCATCAGCTTCTTTACTTACTTGAATTGAAGGTAAAGATAACAGATAGTGTAACGTATTTAATTAATCGATTAAAACTGATAATTAATAATAATAGGAAAAGCAATCATTCTTTAATTTTAAATATTTACATGTTAATTGCTGGACAGAACACAACCTATTTATATATAACTACTACTAAAGTGAAGTAAAAATAATCAAAATCATAAATCTTTTGCTGGATATTATTGTCTGTTAATACATTACGCGTCTGAGAAGATCAATCACGCATATTTCAAACGCGCGTAGGATGATCAATGCAGTAAAACCTCACGATTCCTCAGGTATAACTAGAGAGGAGCACACACACACACGGGATTGATCTCCCGCTTAGAGCAGGAACACGCATTCGAATCGAAACACGACAGCTGGAACGGCACACACGATGCTTGACACGAGAGGATGGGAAATCCGCACGAAAATGTGGATTAGACTCCCTAACACTCAGCCCGCCTTACTAATTGCTTCTCGATTCCTATGCACCGATGCCTCCTGGGGAGTTACGTACGTACTAGAGGATTTAAACCTGTAAACCGTCACGGAACCTACGGGATTGACGTCCGTGCAAACTACATTACTTGGCAATTAGCGCACGCGGTGCTAAAGTGCGGAACCGGAGGGAGGAAGGACCGTTACGTAAGGGGGAGGGGGGAAGCACCACCTCCAAAACGGTATAGCCTTTTGATCCCAGCGTACATGCCGCTTTTACCTGGAAGATCGCACAGTCCGTTTGAGTGCTATACGCTCAAATGGAATCGTTGTGCCGTTTGAAGCTGGTCATCGAAACCCATTCGCGACGCTGCGGTTGGGATTCTCGTCCTTTTCGGGCGGCTTTTGATGGCCGAAGATTAGTGGGTGGGGGAGTGTGGGAGGGGAAGGGGTTTGACCACAGCGGGAATGTGCGTTGGTCGAGAGATAAGGGGTCGTGTTAAAGTGTTAAGCGAAGAATTGAGGGGGGTTTAAAGCGGCTTGCGTCCGTTGTAATTGGAGGAGCGTGTGCGTGGGCGGTTGCGAGGAGATAAACAATGTTTTCCCTTTCGCCCCATCCCAGTGACGTAACAATTAGGCCCACGTAACTTCTTCCTCCGGCCCGGAAAGACGTCCCTCGGAATCGATACGTGAGGATATTTCTGGTGCGGAATACGCACGATAGATGTCGCCCGAGTTTTTCTTTGTGGGCCCCATTTGACTCTGATCTAAGTAACGGACCCGAAGTCTTTACAAATACGCTGATTGTTGTTCTAAGAAAAGATAATTAACCCGTTATTAAACGCCCTAAAAACTACCTCCTGCATAATTGTACAAGTCTCATAATTAATGGAAAGATCCGAGTGAATTCCAATATTACTACGCAAATAATGAACTATATAATGACTTTCAGATATGATTGAAATCAACTTCATATTGTATTAGTTCTCCATATCGGTGGATCAGTTGCAGTACGTGATACTTACATTTGAACTAAATGGAATTGTGAAATTTTCTAAACTTTAATGTATAAGTACCGAAAGATCCGTGGAAGGGAATTTTTGACGTATCCTTAGGGATGCCATGCATGAAAACTCTCTCGAGATGCCCTCAAGAGATATGCAGTTAAGCATTCAGCTAATGGGAGAACGAAGAAGACTTTCAGGGCACTTGACTCTCAGCAGAGTTAAGATATCGACCTTGGAGATCTTTATCTTGACCTCTGCTGAATCAGGACTCGATCCGAGGTTAGATTAATGACATAACATCAGATAACTCTACAGAATGACAGCTCATTTTCTGCATGGGAATCCATCTTAATCAATCTGATGTATAACATTACGTTAACATGATTCATCGGAGTATCGAAACGTTTAACTTAACAGAGTATCGAGCGATGTTTGAAAAATCAATACGTCACTTCTTTTGTTCTTTTTCGATTCGATTTTAGCTTTCACGGCGAAATGTGAACTTCACTTGATTGTTTCCAGGCGCTCCACCACCATTACTGGAGATCAATATCGTATATGATTAATTCTGTCCGAGACAGAAATACAATGGAACTATACTTTGCCCCAACATGTACTTTTTCACATTAACTATGAGTATATACGTAAATGAATATGAAATTCAATAAATTATCAGTGAAATACCTTACGGGAAAAACAAATTTTTTTTAGTAACGAACGCTGCATTTATACCAAAAGAATTTTCATAAGCGTTTTAGGGCGATGGGTAAAACTTGGTATGTAATTTAACGATTAGGGAAACTTAGCACGTATTTTTAAGTTCTAACTCATTTAATATTTAGCTTGATAGGAAAATATGGTATCTTATACAAACTATAATATATCACCTTAATTAATAGTTAGAGGTAAATTTGGATAACAGATAACAGCTCACTCGGAGCTTAATCGTAAATTAACTTCGTAATTTTGTAAACCCATAATAATTAATTTAAAAAATTCGATATCCCTTAAACGTACTAAAAGTTTTAGAGAAGGTTCTTTTGAATTATCACTTTAAAATTTAATAATCACTCGATTAAGAATACAAACATTTGTAACAATAACAAACTAACAATAAATCAACTAACTTTTCTTTAACCTATAACTGCTTCTGAATAATTAGATGAAAATCTTTGAATGGCACATTTAAAATACAGTTAATATACAATAAAGGATTCATCAATGCGTTCTCTAATCCTTTTTTACGAATATATCTGCCATTATAGTAAGAAAGGTAAGTAGAAGTATTCGTAAGTGTAGTAAGGAAAACCGCGTAGACACTTTCACAAAGCTGCTAACTAGGCTCAGAAAATTTCCAATTCTGAATAAGCAACTCCTTGTACGATTTTACAAAATATTTGCGCCCAAAACTCCAATTCAAATGCACTATAGCGCTCCTCACGTAACGAAAGTAACACAGAAATCAACGCTGGATAAAACGATAGGGAAATTCAGCTGGAAAAGGGATTCTCAACTGGGCAGCGCCGTATCGTTTCCAACTCCCTCCCGTCACCATGGCGAAGCAATAATTAAGATGAGTGTGGTTGTCACGAGGACTCGAAAAGAAAACAAAAAATAAAAAACCCGTCGGATGATTCGGGAAGCGGCGCGTTACTGAGGCAGCATTAAAATATATTCATAGCGGGATTTTGAAAGCCTGTGTAAACTTTATTCCCAACGGCGCAATTCGCATGATGAGTTTGAAGAGGGTCTTTGGAAAGGTGGTGCTTTGAGAATTGCAGGTTTGTGGTCGCGATCATCACGTACTCTCGTTTATGCGTCACTGTTTATGGTCGAAGGGCACTCGACGGAGCACGTAAATAAATTATCACAACATTTGTGCGTGCATTAATGCATTTTCGAGATTTTCGACGATTCGATTCTGCACGGAATATCACCCTTTTAGAGGAAAAGGAGCGCTAAGGAATTTTGTATCCCGAAATAGGGTCGTAATCGTGCAATTGCGGGGAGCATTTCTATCGCCATGGGAACTTATCGCTGGTTTTGGATGCGACGGGATTATCAAGCGAGCGTTATAGAATATTCGCCACGAAACGGACTCTCATTTACAAGTCAAGTTATTCCGTTTCCGATATCCGGTTTCGAATGGTGTCGTTTTTGGTAATTCATTCCCGAGCTAGTAAAAATCGATGAGATTTTTACGTAAATGGATACAGTGCATCGGGGTCGTTGATGACGTGTGCCCAAAAGTGATAGGATTTGAATGTAGCACCTTATATATGCACGGCGCTGAAGTCTCGTCTTACTCCAGTTATGGTAATAATTCAACTGAAAATTTGTCCCCGTAGGTATCCGTATAAGGTATCCGTTTCATTATATTCTGCAGCAGACAACTGGCTTGAATCTCAAATGAGCTCTAGGTACATTTCTGGAATGAATATTTCTTAGAGATAACGTTACTGCATCACGTAAATTTAGACGTGATGCTATTCTACTACAAATTATTTGTAATGATTATTTATTAATAAATGTAATCAAAAATTAAAAGTGATTTATAGAGAGATAAAATTCGATTTTTTGTTGGAGTTTCTCTCTCCGATCGAGAATTTTAAAGCTAGATGCATCCCTAGTCAAAGATGTGAAGTGTGCGATTCAGAATTTTAAATTGAAACACCTTTTAATAGGATATAAATGTATAAGATGAATCTTTTTGCCTAGACCAAAAAGACAACACAACCACTTCCCATCATTCATTTAGTTGCTCCAACATTTATTCATAAAAACTAAAGCTTTCGAAATGCCATGTTTTATGTACTCATCCACTCATTCTGGCTGTTTATTATAAGTTAATATCATCAATATTAAAATTAATAATTGCTCTTCAAGTTATAGGGGATAAATAATCAATATTGATATAACGATAGCGATGATTGTATAATCTGAACACGATTCCGAGAAAATGACAAATATGAGGAAATGGAACTTCAATAACTACCGACCGATCAATATTGTGTACGAAACATCATCGAATGAGTTATCTCATTAAGGATCGTTTACCCTGATCGCCGGAATTCGGATGTTTGAAAGCCAATGAAGCTCAACGAATTCTTCCCAAATATTTGAATGAAAGAGACGAGCGGATACGGTTTCAGGCGATAAAACTAACTATTCAAATACTCGAAAAATTTTCAAACAAAATTTCAATCAAAAGAATAACATTGATTATCAGCATATGGGCTTAATGTAATCAAAACCGAATCATTGCAAACGTTTTGTTTAACAGTAAATAAAGAGATGTAAACAGTTTTGGAAGGAAGGGAGGAAAAAATTATTTTTGCGCTTTCTGTCGTAACCTTATGGTCGAAGCAGTTAACCTGGAGTCAGGATTTGTTTGATGGATCGAAACCTAAAAGCATTTCTGCCAATTTGCGTGGTAAGATACTGATTGGCTACGAATTACTGGACTACTTCCATTGCCGGGATGACTAAGCACTGATTAGAAGAGGCCAAAGTAACATGATTTGATTTTCCACAAATCGAAGTCAAGCTATACGGGAGTTGATCACAGGAATTGGCAATTAGAGCGTGAGTGACTCTCCATCTTCCTCATCAGCAGATAACACATCCAGGTAATCGAATTTACTGCTGTCGCTTTTATCTCTTTGAAATTTAAATTTATTTCGAGTGGTTATCTTATTATCTATTTGTGTATTTGTAAGCTGTGATATGTGCTAATAGTTTGTTACAAAAGTGAACCTACACGTAAAAGTTTGATTTCTGAAAAAGAATGTATTCTTGTATTTATTTTCATTATTTACTAATCAATTAGATATACAGTGAATGCATTTTTCTTTCGAAAAATGATTTCCAACTGTTACCATGATATTTTACAATTATTAAAAATGGAGTATACTTGCAGCGAAATCGAATTGCCCAATTAATGTAAAGTCTCTTGTTTAAAAAAGTTTTGGTATCATATATATCACTGCATTTTTAAAGCTATATTTGGAGGTAACTAACAACTATAATATAATTTGGGTTTCAAATGAATTTACAATGATTTCAATGTAATGCGACCTCTATATACTACTGGTAAAAAGGTAAACGAATTGTACTCTCGTCTCGTAAACACCCGAAGGACTTTAAATGTTACAAGGTGATAGTGAAAATGAAAGGCATGTATGCGTAAAACCTATTCTCAACGAAAAAAAAAAAATTAAATCTTAAAAAAAGATAGGGCTACTTACTTACATGACTATATAGGAGCCCAACTAAATTATAAATTAACATTGCAATAATCATTGTAATGGTATATACGATGAAAACCTTGGGGAAAGTGAGTAAGCGAGTTCATCAATAATTAATAATCCTCATTGCCAAACGTGGTGCTTTATTCATAATTTTCATGCAATTAATTATGCAAACCCCATGTTTCATTATAAGCTTTATTTTGAAAATTAATACCATCATTTTCAATTATATACTAAATTTAGCACGTTTGCATGCAGTTTCGTAAAACATTAATAACCTTCATTTACTTTTGAGGGATTAACAAAATAGAGTTATTTGGGGATTAACATCATATATACCCAAAAAAATTGAATTCAAATTTAGTATTATTGTAACTTTCCAAATTTATTTTTCAGGTGTTATTTCTTTCTCGGGATATTTACACTGAATTTTATTTTTATGACAATTTTTTTAACGTTTGTACGCGAACATTAGATCGTGACATTTATGGAATACTATTAAGTTATTATATAAAAAGAGTAAATTATAGTAACATGCCTTTCTCTAGCTTATTTGAACCGAATAATAATTGTTTCATAATAATTATCTAGATACGTTCATAATTTTCGCGGAGTATTGGAGACACGATGTTAATTCATGAAAGTTTTTCGAACATGCCAAGCTCTTCGTTGTTAAAAAGTTATTTTGATGGCACCCATATTACATTGTTTATGCATATCTTTGTTAACTGTAAAGGTACCTTACAATCTTACCTGTGTCTTAACTATTATTTAAAACATAAAAACAGTTAAGTAAAATGAGATAATTGAATTATTATATAACACGCTGAATCTATAACTTTTAATAGCATCTTATTATGGTTATTTTAAGGGAAACAACTTTGAAAAATCACATTGTATTTACATTTGGTGACCATAGGTTATTACTAAAATACTTCTGATTAGAGTTCACGATTATTTTCAAAATCATCGTGAATTCATCAGATTTAGCGGAAAAAATTCTTGAAAGTTAATATTATAAATACGTTAAGATATATATTCTTTAATACAGTCGCAACAGCTACTGTTATTTAAAAATATCGTTATCATAGTGTAAGATGAAATTCAGGTCATAATACTTCTAACGACTTCATTTAAGCATATTTTTACTCATTATTAAAAAGGACTTGGGTACAACGAAAAAAAGGGCTATCCTTCTTAGTAATAAGATAGCTCTAGGATAAACCATCCTTATCTCAAAAGTAAAGAAAATGAATTTCGGGAGAATTTTATTATAAGAGTGTAGAATTCTATGCAAAAACGACTGTATGGAAATGTCCGGAAGTGATTAATTCTGCGGAGAGGCAAAACTTATAGTTCGCTAGAAAGATGTGCTAGAAGAAGAGATATAAAAAAGAATGCTTAACTAGAAAAGCGTGGGATTAATGAGAGGACCGCATTTTATAAGAGAAAAATCTACTTTATATTTCTCCAGTTTTTAAAAAGAGGAGAATGTGAACAATGAGGCATTCAGAGTATCAGAAAAAGACGTTTTTTTAAATTTCATAAGATGTAAAAACTTCTAACCTTTGTATTTACCTCCATCTAAAGGCCTTTTCAAGTGAAAAATATAAATACGTTATCATAAGTAGCTTACTGGAATGCCACAGAAGTACTGTTTTTAGTGGGAAATCGACGTTCCTTTCTTTAAAAGGAAGGATAGGTCACAATTCTTCAGAAGAAACGTACTCCAACATAAGAAACGTCTATGCATTTTTTTTTCAAAAATGATATCCCTTTCTCATACAAAAAATAAGCATATGCATTATAGTACAGTAGGATATTTTTCAAGTCTTTTCTCAATATAGAAATAGGAATTTGAATAGGATATAACATAATAGTTATTATTTTAAAATTATTAAGAACGATGCAGCTTTAGAGAGCTTATAGAAAAATTCAATGTTTGGGAGGCTTGATACTTATTAGAGATTGCATGAATAGAAATGTTTGAAATATTAAGTGAAAATGTGTCTTCTAAATGTCAAAAGCACTCTTTATATTTTCTTTTGCCCATGAAATTTATATGTGAAATACAATCCGAGTTCAGTAAAATGTTTGTATATGTTGGTGTTATGAAATAACGTTACAGAAACAATGTATACTATCTTATGTGATCAATGATAACTAATCGGTTCTCCCACTTTTAGAGGTAAACGAGTAGACACGAGCCGTAAATAGACATTGGCCGATGGACAACCTCACAAAGGGCGAACGCACTGCCTACGCAAGGTACCGGAAAAGTTTGAAAATCCGTTATTACCCGGATGAATACGCATTAAAGTCGATGGGGCCCGAGAAAGGAATGACCTTATTTTTTTTAATTGACCCATGACCTTTAAAGGAACACAGGTCAACGTGAAAATAAACCCTTCCTAAATAAAATTACGTTAATGAAAGATTTATACGCGGGGATGTGCATTTATAAGCTACCGAATAGTATTGATAAATTGAAGAATAGTTCACGAAGGATAGTCAAATTGGTTAGAGGAGGTAAATGGGACTTATGCTCGAAAATCGGGGAAAAGTTATGGGAGTGAATAAAATCATACCACTATAACGTATTCAAAAGATCCTAAACAATAGAAGAGCATGAATACTTATCACAATATATTTTAAGCGGGAGAGGTTTAGAACTTTGCGGAAACAAAATCGGAAAAACACTGAATATGCAAATGATAAAAATACGCTTTGGAATTTCGAAATCAAAAAAGAAAATCGGCGAAACGAAGAGAAACATGAAAAATTCTCGTAATGAGCGAGGACGACAGACCCGAGTAAATCCCAGAGAAGCATGAAGAGTTCAGCGTCATATGCTATCGTAGGTTTGTCGAAAGAGCAAACTAACTCGTAATGATAACGGCAGAGTGCGTATGCCAGTTTTCGCACCGCGTTTTTTTTGTTGACAGAAAGAAAGAAAGGTACAAACAAAAGCCACGAAAAAGGGAGAAACTTTTCGCGGATCAGGTGAGGGGGTGACAGCGAGGGTGGGAAGAGTTACCGGAAGAATGGTAATGAGCAAAAGCCCATGCAAATGAGCAAGTGCTGTGGTAGAGGCGGTTCGGTTAAAGCTTTCCTAACATCAACTTCCGCCCCGAACCACACCTCGGCGCTATAGCTATTCTCCCTATATCACCTCCGGTTCGACTGTCACCTATCTCGCTCCATTCTATAGCCAGGGAGATAAATAAAGGCGAATCGAAAGAGATTTTTCAGGGGATGATGTGTAAAGGCATAAAAAAGCGAAAGGGCTCTCCCGTTTTATTTGGAGTGAATTGTTGTGAAAGGGTCGGGTTTCGTCCTTTGTTTTTTAGTTCAGAATGAGCGTGGCTCGATAGGAGGCGTCATAGTATGATAAGGGACGAAGGAAGTGTCATCGGCTGCGAGTGTGTGCGAGTAGTTTCGTCTGGTAAGCGATCCGCACGCCACGCAGAAAGAAGCGGTTGAAGTACTTATCTTCGATACAAATTTTTGCATGCGGAGTGATAGGGGGGTGGAAGAGCGGTTGCCTATGCGCAATCAGATTGCTCATGGAGGTGCAGTTAAGTTGGTTAGCATGCAAAGCCGGTGCATTTGCGCGGTGGGAGAAAAAGTACCTTTCCTTCCGGCAGCCGCCGTTATCCGCACGATTGCATAATGGCCTAGTTGAATATTCAAATTAAACGTTACAGCTCCGCTTTTTATTTTCTCCGCACTGAAGGAGGCAGTAATTCGTCGTCAATTTTCCGTCTGACTCTGAAGACACTCGCTGTAGGAAATGTGCGCTAAGTGAAAAGAATTGTACATCGAGAGCTTTATTCCTGGAAGTTCAAGACGGTTTACCGAACGCAAGGCAGAACCACTTCCCACAGAGAAATATAATATCTTTAAATCACGATCATGAAAAAGAGGATAACGGTGGCCCTTATTTCCCGCTGCTTCTTTTTATGGTCCAGAGAAGATATTCTTTTATCTTTGATGCGGCAGAGTAAACTTAAGGCTCTCTGCTTTGAGATATCCCCTCGTGTTTTATTTATATAAAGGAAAATGCGTAGATCCTTCACTGAGTGCTTTTGAAGTTTCAAGTTCTCCTTTGCTATTTATTTCTGGAAATCACCGTTTGTAAAGGATTGGGATTCTAATGATATGGGTATCCAAGGATACGACTCTATCTGAGATAAAATGAGATAACTTAGGTGAAATATGAACGAATCCTTGTCAAAAGAATGAGATTCAAGGGCTCGATTTTCTATGGTTACTGAGAAACTAGTTTACTTACGTATGGAATCATAAATTTCAACATATTATAAAGAGTAAAATCTTGTCATTTGAATATATTCTGGGGGTATATAATGTATAACAAATAATAAGAATTGAAAAATTTTAACGTTAACTATGGCTACTAGAAAATAAATAATTAACCGTTCAAATCTACCAAAATGATAAAGCTATTTTTACATAATACATATATTAATAAATATTTATTAGCACATACATCTTTGTTCAAAGTTGGCCAATTATTCATAAAAATAGAGCACTATTTAGATATTGTGTGTGACTTTTAAATGTATTTTAGAATGATTTTTAACAAACAGTATCTGCTGTTACTGTTTACTTTTTGTGCTCTAAATACGCGAGAAGTTTAAAAGGCTACTAGTCACTTCATCGAAGGAATTTATATTCTTCTAGCATTCAGCAAACTTACAAGTATCATTCGATGAAGTTCGAAGAATATAATCGGTATGAATTCGGAATTTATGCATTGAGATCATTAGAACTAATACATATGTTTGATAGAAAAATCAATTATTCAACGAATACAACTTCAGATTTATTTTAAAGAATATTATATGACCCTAGTGAAAATGAGCTTTTTTAAAGTAAATTTACTTATCAATTTTCAAATATTAACGAGTTGTTAATGAATAATAATATTATTGAATATCAACTATTTTTATGAACTTATTATGTAAATAACAAAAAAGGCCCTGAAGTACTCGATATTATTAATTACTCATAGATGAAAAGAT
Source organism: Pantala flavescens (assembly GCA_020796165.1). Taxonomy (NCBI): domain Eukaryota; kingdom Metazoa; phylum Arthropoda; class Insecta; order Odonata; family Libellulidae; genus Pantala; species Pantala flavescens. The sequence continues at coordinate 11,815,202 of CM036879.1, read as the reverse complement.
ATCAATGAAGATTGTTGGTAAGTTCTTCTCGTGAGAGCAGCATAATAAATAAGTGATAAATATACTTCGCACATAGAGTTCATCAGGATACGTACACGTATATAAGAAATGACTAATCTGGAAGATCACTCCGTTCCGAAGCGCGAACAAAGTCGAGGAATATCGGGGATAAGCGGTTTTATTCGGATAGAATGGAATTGCGAGGCGATGGTGAAAGGGAGCTGAGAGTGAACGTTAATTAGACGAGGTGTGCGTTAGAGGGGAAGGCGCATAATTTGTGTGTAGACAAATGCGGTATTGTGAACCTCAGGGGATTTGCGCTCGAAACTGTAAAATTACTGCTCCGGAAACTGATTCGACACCTCCCCGCGAGCGAACACATGTACGGAATAGAACTTTTATTATAATGAAACGAGTTTAAACCTGCAGAGTTCGTAGAGAGGGTCTCTATCGAAATTCATCATAGAATTACATTATACGCTTGTAGGTTCCGAGTACCGATGCCAGGTTTCCGATCGTCGTAAGTTACGTCTTTTGGTTCCAATTTTGAAAATCTATAGCGGAAAGTTATGCAGTTTATCATAGAGAACATTAGGTTCTACATCGATTCTTCAAGAATAATAGAGAAGGAAAGGAAATGGTCAAACTATCGAAATAGCAGAAAAGTTACAACACTTTTCGATGAAAGATTTCAGAGGAGGGAACACTATTTCAGCTGAAAATGGTTAAAACGTTGTAAAATATTACAAAATGGCTTTGAAACACTACAATAAGTAGTATTCTTGTCCAAGAACTGCTGTAGCTATAATGATCTTCCTGCAAAACTCCAAAAAATTATGATCTGTAAATTTAATTCCCTTGGAAGAAAACTGAAGAAAGAGATATCATTTTAATAAATATTTTAGTTTATATATTTAAATTTAAACAAAATGAATTATCACTTGAGGAGTAAACGAGAAATTTTTACTTAAAAAAGCTCAATTACTTTGTGAAATAAGTAACTGTGAAATTTTACCCTATGAATTAGGGAGAGTTTATATGAATCACCCCGTATTAGAAGTAAACGTTAGAAGAACACTATCACTACCCAATGATCCTAACCTTCCTGAAAGACGCTCTTAATTAAAATTCCGATTTCGACAAGCGATTACAAACATATCGGAGTATTAGAGGATATGATTGAAAAATAAAACATATAACAATCTTTTTTCCCCTCCATCTTAGATGGTCCTCTTAACCCAGTTCTCAGCCTTTTTTTTAATTATCACATTCTCGCATTCTTCCTTTAACGTTTAGACGGAATTTTTAGGAAGTTTTTTTCCCCTCAGAACCTTCAAGTCATGTATATAACTTTTTATTACGTAATAGCGTGCAATTCTAAGTGACACACTTCCGTGGCCATTACACGCTCAACTTCCGCGAACTCATTATAAAAACTAATTTCGATGCAAAACGAGTTTCGAGTTGGGTAACCGAGTGGGAAGAGGCAGAGATCTTAGAGACTAATAAATGGTAAAAATGCCACTTCTGATTTGAGATATCATCTACAGCATCTTAAGAGAATCCTTTCTAATTTTAATTTTACTTATTCACTTAATTTGATGAGTCATCGAATACTTGGTCTTGATTAAGAAATTTTAAATTTATTCAACGCTTAAAACCTTCGAAAAAAATCCCATGGTAATCTTTAATTTGATTAAGTTAAATATAATATATAAAATAACTAATTAAGACAAAAATTCGTTAGGAAAAGATTCGATTTATTTTGTATTTACGAATATTTATAAAAGTAACAAGAGATTTATGATTTATAAGAGAGATAAATAATTGCAATGTGAAGATAAATAAACCTATATCCTGGTCTTAAAAAAGTATTATGATTTAAATACATCTTTGTACAATTAATTTAATACTTTAACTGTTGCTGGAACCTATATTCCATTTCCAGTTTAGTTTATTTGAATTATCTTATTTACACATTCGGTAATATTCACGTTGAAGGCTTTGTGGAGTAATTAAGACAAAAGCCGCACACTGAGTTAATAATTCTCAGCCAAAGCGTCAAAACCAGAGATGTAAACAACAAAAGCCTTTTAACCCTTAAAATTATATTTTTCTACCTTTTCCATTTCCTGGCTTTTCCTTCAGTTTCCTTTTATCCTCAATCCTCCACTGCGGTTTCCTGCTCTTCCAAGAATGGAAAAAGACAGCTCTTAAAGGCGCCTCGATTTGGAGGGAAGAGTGTGGATCCACCTTCCTTAATTGAACCTCGAGGTTAACCTCGCCCTCGGATACAGGTACATTTACACGAAAAAACTTTGCCTTAGCAACGTAGAATTGAATTAAAGTCGATTGTTTATTTTCCATTGGTGTTAGGTAACCATGTTCATCACATAAATAAGACTCGTTTAAATAGCATAGAATTTGGGCGAAGATGTAATTTATAAACTACCAATTCAAAGTTGTCACCGAAGAATGAAATTTTTATGCTCTCTTTTACTATTGAATATGATTTTTCTCGGAATGACCAAAATAAATGAATTTCAAATATAATCATGAGCTTTTGTTAAAAAATACTTCATACAATGGCAATACTACAATATTTCCTGACGCATTCAATCAAGAAATTGAGCTCTGATTTAGTGTATGTAATGCAGATAATGTAATTGCACTAAACTTAATGATTTTGCACTCATAGATAAAACACTATTATGAAAAAAAATCACTCCTACGGTATATTAAAAAAAATCTTTTACAAAGAAAATTAAATTGAAAGTTTAAGAAACTGAAAAAATTTGAAGTATGATAAAAGTTTATTTATAGTAAATTATAAAGAATCATTCAAAAGATGAGAAAAAAATATTCCACTATAAATTTTACAAGTATTACATAATCTGATGACGATTTAATTTTAAAAATTATTCACAAAATAGTTTACATTTTGGTACGGAAAATTCAGTAAAAATGAGCCGAAAGGAATATAATAAACAAGAGCACTAAACGAGGCATAGGAAAAAAAAGGCTCAAACAAAATCACAAAGTTAATTTTCTGATTTCACGAAAGAGCAGAATGACTTCCGAGCTACTGATTGCGTGAGCTTAATTGCCCTTTTGTGAAAATCAAACCCTCTGATTCGCCCGCCTCATCGCGCAAAAAACGAAACACTCTGGACGACCACAATTTTTCATCCGAACAAAATTCCCCTAAAATAGAATATCTGGGATAATAACTCATCTATTTTATTTTTTCGGGGTTTTTTTCCGCATTTGTCCCGCTCAAAAACGGTATTTTCCGTAACAGCCAATCCGGCGGCGTCAAACTTTACGCATGAGTACCGGCGCGTAGTTTTTCTTCCCGCAGATATAGCGATGCACTCGCCGCTGCATATTTTCCACCGGGATTACGTCCCGATCGCACGATTCGCTTCAACCGAAGCGAAAGCGGGGAGAGGAGAGAGAGTTTTCGGTCCGGAGGTCTTTTTTTTCGCCTAATCCTTCGACACGCTTTTGGGAACCTCCCTTTGGGCCAGGGCCCGGGATTGTTACCTTGCGAATCCTATACAGCAATTATTCATAAGCGACCGAAGCCCCCCATTCACCTTAGCTCTTCGTTATGAAGTCGGCGGACAAAAGACGGCGACGCGTTTCCAATCCGACAGAGTGTGCGTGTAACCGAGTTATAATTAATCGCCTCTGCCTTGTTAGTCGTCAGGCGGACGCTGTAATAATCGGCTTATTCGGGGGAGGCGGTGAAAGTGACGGCGGGCGGCGGTGGTAAGTGGTCATCCTCCTCTGTGGAAACGGTGGACCGAATGAATGCGAGGGAAAAAGGCGTGTGATGAATGAAGGAGACGAGGAAGACTTTTAAACATTACGCGGGACCGTAATCCTGAAAAATCGTCCTGCCCTCTTGCGTCTACACCGCATAACGAGCTTTTTTTTAATTAATGCAACGCTATGTTGTATAGTGGGACAGTGATTACTGCTGCTTGAATATGTATGGGAGTGAATTAAGACTCAGAGATTACGTATTCCTTTTTATTTTAGCGAGAGATGGGAACGCGTGTGTGATTGATCTGTTGTTCAGCACGTGCGATGAGATTTTAATTCGATTTTAAAGATGAGATCGCGTTTGTTCCGAAGTGATACGTGCCCGAGTGGAAATTCTCTGGTAATTATCGGGGGTTAAACTATATAATTCTTGGCTTATACGTATATCGCCATTTTCTATTAATAAATTGATCGATAAATTGATTAATTCGAAGTCTCGTACATCGCTTTTAATATCGAAATTTCTTATAATTCGAGGTTTATCATGAAACATTGATTTGGGCGTATTGACAGATTGAATTTTTTATTTCTTTTCAAGCTATTATGAAAACTAATTTAATTTTAAAAGATATTTTTGAATTTTAAGAACACCAATATATTGATGGATTAATTTAATTATTAATATATTGCTTTATTTTAATTTATAACTCGTTAATTATCGCTCCATAATATATATCGAAAGCAGACTTTGTCATCATCTTAATAGATGGATTATCAGCGCAACTATTTAATAATCGATTAGCCATTATAAATTTGGATCGTTTAACTAGCTTTGTAAACAACTTTAAATCTATTCTGTCATATTTAGATTTTATTTATATATTATCTCTATAACAGGGTTTGTATTAAACAGTATTTGTCAAAGATAAACCTAATATACTTTATGAATAAAATTAAACCGTATATCACTTATAAATTAAAAGTTTACATAAATATTTTATCCTAAATTTAGTACTACAAAAGTAACACTGAGGAATTAAAAAAAAACAATGAATACGAATGCTGTGTATTTAATTCGGATAACAAAATCAAACGCATGAAAGTTATGATACTGATCTCGTGCGCAATTCTTTCGCAAGAGTGACATAGGATTATTTTTCCTCGTTTTAACTGATTGATTGAGAGAAAACAAACCGTTACGTTCGATGATTGGAAAGTGATGAAATTCAGCATTAATTTCTTTTAATTTATTTATCTTTCAATTTCACTCTAGCTCTTTGCGCGTGAAAATTCCGTTGATTAATTTCACTACGACCTCACACTTAGCACTAGCACGTTTACGTGCCTCCATAAAATTGAATCTCCGTACTCATCCGTTAAATATTCAACGCTCAATCTAGTTATTCAGTAAAATATAAATGGTTGAAATTGAAACTGATTTCTAGACTTTTTCAAATGTCATATAAAATGATTTAATTTTTTTGCTGTAATTGGAATTTTAAACTGATTCGCTTTCGCCTAAAATTTGCGAAATGTAAAGGTCAGTCAACTTATTGAATAAAATTCCATACTCAAGGTTTTTTTTATATATCGAATAACTATACAATTCTTCTTTCTAGCATAGAAAAAAAATTCGGTAAATCACCAAAAGAGTAGCGGCTAAATACGTTTAAAATCATCCAATAAAATCGCACTTTTTTATTCATTCCATTTCCATCCTCTTAGCACTAAATAATCGCCCTTAACGGGCCTATTTTCAGCACCTCCGTTGAAGCTGTAAATCCCTCACATACTTTACACCTCGTCGTCAGTAGATTCTGAGACGTAAATGGCACCTTCTCTCCCTCTCAGTATGGGACGAATGAACGGGACATAAAGCTCACACACGAGTCTTTTTATCTCACCCATTCAGCGCATTCTACCTCAACTCCTCCGCCATTTCCCGGCATCTTCTCCGAAAAAAGCCCTTCTGTGGCCCATTGGTAGCCTCCAGACAATTGTTTTCCGAATTGCGATTGATTCTAACACATCGAAGACTCTTAGGAACCCTCGAGTGAGGAAAGAAAATGAGAATCTACAGCTTTCCCTTCTCTCCCGGAGTATCACTCGATCAACTGGGTATCCTCATCGCGATGCCGTCGCTATCAAACATGCACTTCCTCCTCAAATCCTCCGCATGTCGTCGTGAGTTTGAGGAATCGGAAAGAATGGTTTATATGCCGAAATGCTGGATAGGGATTTAGAAAGACAACTGCCTGTTCTCTCTCTTTCACGAGAAAGAAGGATGGTTCCCCGTTTTTCTGCTGTTTCTCGCGTGGAAATGGGATTCCGCGAATAATGCAGGGATTCTCTCTCTCTCTCTCTAGGCAAAAGAAAAGAATATCGTAATGGAGCAGCGTTCACGTCTTTCTGTATAAAGAGGCAGAGTGGGAGGTTAAAGGGGAAGGGATGAAAAAAAATATGACTGGAAGGAAGTCTGGGGATGGCGCGGAAAGTGCTGGATGATTACGAGGGGGGGTTAGAGAGGGTTAACAAACTCGAAGGAGAAGAAAAAAAACTTAAAATTAAACCTCCTACGACCCAAATACTTCCTTTGAGATCTCCGAATGGAACGGAATATACAAGGAAAGAAGTTCATTATATATTCTAAAGATGAGTTTGGTTACTTGCATGCTCTCTCGCTTTATAATGATGCATGTCTATACGCTTTCATTCTTTTGGAGAAACAATGACCGTGCTTTAATGAGGGTTTTACGCTGAAATGTCTTGAATTTTCAATAGGGTGATAAAACCGTTTACTGTGTATTTAAGAGATGAATGTTTCTTTCAAAAGTGTCTGCGCTTGTTTAGAGAGAAAAGTCGCGAAATACATTCTGGCTCAAATGTAAGATTTAAATCGTTGTACACCCATGATCGTATCAATTAGAGGTATTCATACGAATGAAGAACGATTTTGCTTTGAATTAAAAAATACATTTTAAAAATTAATTTGTATGGGAATGGGAAATATGAGTTCATTGTAACGACTTTATAAGACTGAGAATCGTGTTTTAGAAAATCATTCGGGATTAGGTAAATTATAGTAAAAATGTGGCAAAAGATATATTTTATATGAATTCTCTATTCTCATTTACGTAGTTATTATCATAAATATTTTCATAATAAGATGAAAATTTAATAGTGAATATTTATTTGCGTCATACCTATCTTAATCTTCAAAGTTAAAAACTTTGAAAGTATAGTGAAACTTAAAGATTTACAGATAATTAATAAGGCTCCTATGATAATAATGTACATTTGAAGTCAACCTTAAATAACAATATTAATGATATACTAAATAGTGTAATGTTGGAATTTCATAATATAACGTTCTAATTTAGAAATAATGTAATATAAATCAAATATGTATTTTATAGTTATTTTTATGTCCATTTTTCAAAATAAGTTGCCTTCGTGTTCTGTAATTCCAATTCTGAAAAAAATTTCTCCCAATTTTTGTTCGTGTAACTTTAACACATTTCTCATTAATGGTCCACGTTTTTGTAGCTGTCCTGTCCTCTGACCTTTCTCTCCTACAACAGGCCTCCCAAACTTCAGAATATTAATTCACATTTTTTGCCACCGTCTCCTCCCTTGACCTCTGCGTCACATCACGCAATAAACGAACTTACTGCAATTTGGCACTGAATATAGCAAGGGTGTTGTTGATTGAATTCCTTAGTATCGATTTTGACACACTCTTCTATTTATGATTGAGATATATTTACCATTTAATTAAAATAACTTATCGAAAGAAAGGTTTTTCTCTATCGGTTAATATCTAACGTTCAGCAAAGATTTACTTTAAGGATAGTGGAACATAGGCTCTCAGAATTACAAGGCTCAGTCAGAAATAAATGAGAATTGAATATCCTCATTTCAAATAAATTGAAACTTACCGCACAATGATTCGTGAAGAAACATCAATCACTCGCAAATACAGAGAAACATTTCGTAAACGAAATATGTTCATTTATAAAGATTTTACTCACTTTCTAACAATGATAACGGACTTTATAATTAAAAATCTCAAAATAAGAATACTTTTTAGGATAGAAGTACTGAAAAATCTAATACTAGAATACGTAAATTTTTAAAAATTGAGATAATAGAAAGTTGAAAGAAGGTTCGAAATTTAAAATATTGATAAATAATATTTTTACATTTCATTACCTAAGGGGATGTATGGGATGAATTTTTAACAGTGCATACGTAGGTTTCTTATTTTTATATACTTCTGAAAAGGAACTTATAGTTCGAAAACTTATTTAAAAAAATTTATTTGAATGAAAATACTTCTGTTATAAATTTTCTGCTGGTTCGAGAAATGCTTGAGCTTCAAATGCAGCTGAATTTATCAAATTGTGAATGAAATTGCAGCCCAAGATTAACCGAGTTGCAGGAACACCATTCTATCAAATAGAAAGCATTCAAGTTCTCTTCACTCTAACGCAATTCAACTGGTAGACAGCTAAATGAATTATCAAACAGGTATGGTGAGGCATTCCTACGCCTCTTAACTCTTCTCTACTAAAGCTGAGTGTTTCATCACTACTGTCGCCTCCACTTGAAGCTATATGTCGGAGCGTTAATTCTTTTGTCTAATAGTTTACAGAATAAGCAACAGCTCTTTCACAACTTCTTTAGATTTTAATCGAATTATTGGGTGTTTATTTTGAAATTTAAATAATTAATAGAAGGAAGAGATTGGTAATTTTTAGTAAGTAATATAGCACTCCGATGCAGTTAAAATTTATGGTGCACTCTGTTTGATATAAGGTTAATACGTGGGAAAACTATTTTTAACGTACGGATGAAATGGTAATTTATCGTTCAATCAGCCATAATAAATATTTTGAGATCTTGTAATGGAAATAGAATAAGGATATTTAAACTCATTCTGATTATTCACAATGTGTATGTATTCTGAATCTGAATATTTGATATCTAGCCATAGAATAGATAGTACAATAGACAATTTAAAAAAAGACGGAAAAATTTATGACATTAATATAATGGAAAATAAATTCATGAAGATTAATATCCCTCATTAAAGTTCCCTCAAAAACGTTAAAAATGTCTTGGATATATTTCGATGAATAAACTTGTTTGGACGAAAGATTTTCTTAGGTGAAAATATATTCAAAAAAGCATTCTTGATAAGCAGAAGACAAAAGCAGAAGAAAGCTCTTTCTTTGCAGAATTCTAAAATGAAGAAGGGTTGAAAATAAAAGGAGGCAACAGCTCTTAAAAGGAAAGTGTGGATAAAGGAATTTATTCAAAGCAGAACAGAGGCACTGAGGCAAACGATCAGGGAAAGAGGTCCTTGGATTCCTTTAAATAACAAATGAATTTGTGGAAGTGTTTAATTGAGGACGAATTAAAATAGCCCTTATCCACATTATAGATAAGAATTTATTGAGAAATGGTACACATGAATAAATAGGAAATCATTATCAGCTAAATAAACGACCTTTTTTTAAATATTGAATATATTGCTCGTAAAGTTAACAAATAGTCTGCATCTATCACTAAAATATACATTCACGTACTGTATAAAGATATGAGGTGACAGGAAGTAAAACCTGAGTTTGCTTCAAATTTAGCTATTATAGTCTTAAAAAAAACAATTTATGTAAAGTAATAAACGTAGCTCCGCATAAGTGTTCATAAGCCTTTAATATTACTATTTAATGGAATATCTGAATTTTCTGGCAAGGTAACTCAATAGCTAGAGCAACACGCTAGATTTTAGGAGAACAAGCTTCGAATTCTAGTCTAATCAAACTTTTTCCACGTCTGTTAATTCGTGAATAACCTTATTATTCATAAGTGAAACTAATAGAAATAATTATAACATGAAAACTAAATGTGATTACTCACTAGTTGGTTAACCATTCACTTCGAAATCCAAGGAAAACTTCCAGCTAATTGAGATGAAATCCTCTCTTAGCTTAGCTCTTAGCCTCTCTTATAACCCTGAAAGTACCTTCTTCTCCAAAGTATCGCTAATAACGACCCGCGCACTTCTAAAAATACACCCACAACTCACAGCAAACACATCAACAGAAAAATACGCACACACAAAGGCCGGCGGCGTGTCGAAGATGATCTTTAGACGGACGGAGCTAAATGTGTAAGCCCCGTAAGAAGGATCCTTCTTTAAAGAAAAAGTAACCGAACGCAAGAGTTACACAAAGAGCTTGTAGTCGGAGTATTGAGGCATCAAAAGTAAATAGGCTTTGAAGGCAGCGAAGTGGAGAACTAAGTGGGTGTGTCTCAGGAGCAAGAAGTATGGCCAAAGGCTATACGGAAGGAGATGGAGGAGGCGTACGGAGGACTTGTTATAAAGGAGTGCAGGGGAATTTAGCAGTGGTGCGGGAAGGAGGAAGGAGAGGGCGACGGCAGAAGGCTTCACAATCAGGTCCCAGCGGGACGCACAATGGAGGTAGCACCTGGCTCTCAGCCCATTCCCTAAGATGCCCCTACCATCGGAACATCCTTCCACAGAATCTCACCAAAACTCACACCCTAAAAAACTCTTTACATCTTCTGCCATCAGGATTCTTTCTTCCTCTACGCTGATCCTGCTCATCGGATAAACTCCCCTCGTTTTGACCTCTTTTCTTTTTCCTCACCTTTTACACATTTCGTATTCCCTCTATTTCTTACCCATATTCCGCTTCATTCCCTTTCAGTCCACGTATCCGCTGCCGCAGGAGTCGTCCGTTCTCCATTTCTTATCCTTTGCACTCAATCCTAGTCCGTTTTTGCGGTGATGATTTTCTAATTTTTTCGCCTCATCCTCCCCCCAAGAGGGTCTGCAAACACTCCATCTCCACCATCTCAGCTCCGTGCCTTTAATACCGATTCTCAAGCGATGGTAAATGGGAGATATTTTTGGTTGTAAGAGTTTCTTTTCGGAAGAAACGAGTTTTTTAGAAATACTAGACTGGGTTGTGAATACTGGTGGATAGGAAACGATATGGTTACTACAGAATCTATGTCTAGCTTATATGCCTATGCCTAGAATCAATCTTACCACTATCTTTCATTATGAGCACGTTTTTCCTTAAGTGCCGCTTGTTTTAAATATTGGGTGATCTGGGTTCGAGTCCCCCGTCATATGGATGTTTTTGGTTCCGTTTAACTAGGTATTCCATTTGGACTAATTGATGATGTTTAGTTATTTTTTCTGTCCATAAGGCTTGAAATTTTATAAAATTAGAAATGTAATCGATGTTTCATATTAATATACTGAACTATTTACTAAAATTTCAAAACAACTATATTTATAGTCTTTGAATCCTTCAAATTGTTCATTAATGAATTTTGATATATTCTCGCGATTAAATATAAATCAGTAATTTTAATTTTTTAATTGAATTAAATTTAACTTGATTGTTGTGCTGAATTTAAATAGGACGATAAATTCGTTCAAAGAGAGCATTATGACGCAAATCAGTTTTAGAGAACGCATGACATTTAAATTTCCATTAGGAAAAGTTTTTCTTTCGCAATTTCCAATTATCTGCTGCATTAGATTACCAACAGATATTCAATTCGAGTCTTCTTTGTGTCATTGTAGAATTTTTTTCACAAAATAGAAAACGCGCTTAAGCTCCTAATACAGCGAGTTTATGAGCCCTGTTAAATCAGGTAGCCAATCTACGTAAATTCAACGTGTAAATTATTGATTGGTGCAAAATCGATGGCCTGGATGCAGAGGAACTAATACTTGTTTTTTTCTAATATTAGTTTTCAGGATATCCCAGTTCTGGAATAAACAGGATTTTCCTGGATGTTCCATAACCTCTTTCGTAATTCGTTGGATTATTCTGAATAAATTAAATGGAGTAACGATACGTAGGCCATGGAATGTAGTCTAGAATACGGTGGAGGAAAAACAATTTTAATCTAGACTTTCCAAATTTGCCTGCAGCATCTGGTATGCAATCTCCGTATGCACAAATGCCACTGCAAAATCACATTGGTGCTTATATATATGCATTGAGGGCAACATCTATGAAGATGCATGAAACAATGAAACGACAGATTGCACCTTGAATGACTAAAAACAGAGGGGAGAAAAAATTGGACTTCGTTATTCGATAGATTTTTAGCTGTCAGAAATATTTTAAAATTTTTTCATATTTATGATGTAACTACGAAAAACCCATCTACGTTGTGCGCTTCATATTCTTTCTTTTTGGCTTTACATTATCGATTATTCTGAATTCGTGATTCTGAATATGCATGAACCTTGAGACTCTTATTTCATTTTCTATCATTCGTTTTTATTATAGTTTCTTTGATTCTTGAAGCATTACGATTTACCCGATAAATAAATTATAGAGGCATATTAGGAGGACATAAAAATAAATAGATATAAAAAGTGTAAAAGAATGATTATTTGTCATAATGAGGAAGTTTACACACATAATTTATCAACGAAAACACGAATTGAAAATATTCAGGAGCGTTGAGCGGAGCAATTCCCAAAAGCAAACACGAGAGTGATAAATTATAACCCAATCCTGATTGCTCATTAAGCGTGTAAACTTTCTAATTTAATTAAATCTGAATTATTCGCGAAAATTAACACACCACCCGGAGGAGAAAAAAAAACATTAAATTAATCCGAAGTGAAATACGTCAAATAAATAAACAATTTTAATGCGAACTTTAACATTAAAGAACAGAAACGAGGGAATACTATAATTCGTTAAAATATAGACTCTCGAGGACAACTGAAGTCAAAAAAAATTACGAAAGTCTATTCCCGTTGCGACAACCAATGTTTACACATTTTTTCCGAGTTCCACGAGAAAGTTTTCCCACGCGCGGAATAATGCACAAAAAGAAAGTGAGCTCGGAAACTTGGTCGCTCGCGGTTGGATCGCGAGATGAAAGGCACTTTCTTCTGCAAAAGGACGACTCATCCGTAATTACTATCGTTTGGGTGAACTTTGGAGAAGAAATTGAGCGAGGGAAGGGTTCAAAACTCATCCGCTTCTATCAGATTCCGTAGACATATGGAGAGAGTGGAAAAGAAGCTGCCCCACTTAACGGGTCGATATGGATGAATACTTGCTCAACAGTCTCTGGTGCCGGGGGCCAAATACCAAAGGGAATTCAGAGGGACTTGAAAAGGAGCTGCGGGTTGCAGAAGACCGCTACTGAGATAGGCCAGGGATGAAACCACGACCTGCTGAGAGCCAAGATTCTCGGCGCTGGGGAGATCAAGGATGCAAGCTGCATCAGAGCTGCCCACCTAACTCTCGTACCGTTCGCTCCGAGATGGCGGTTGCGTCTTAAGTAATAATGCCCAAAAGCTAATGAATTAGGAATATCGTATAATATTTACGATGAATTTCCACATTAAACGACAATCAAAATTAAAAATTCTTTCCATGTTATATATATATATATATATATATATACATGTATATATCTTAGATGTATAAGATATGATAGAATTAAAGTAATGAATTTGAAAGAATGCTATGAGTATATTTTAACGATTATTTTGTAAATCTTTTCTTTATTCTCCTAGTTCTTCTTAGACGAAATTTCATGAAATTAAGCTCTTTGCTTCCATGGATATGGGTTATGATATTCGTTATAAAATATGCAATAACACTTGTCTTTAAGATGAATTGGGGTGCTAAGAATAAAAGTTAAGAGTAAAAGATACGTATCAAATTACTCAAATATTACCGATAATTTATTAAAATTCCAGCTAAGATTATTATATACTTAATAATAATCTTTCTTAAAACAAAACCTGAACAAAAATATACAAAAAGCTCTAATCATATCGTAAAATATTTTTAAACGTCTCCAAGAATACATGTAAAAAACATATAGAACATAAATGTACATACTTCACCTATTCAAAATGGGTAAAAAATGTCACTAATCTGAATTATACTATATTATATAAAATAATGATAAAGAGTGTTTTTAAAAAATTTTAAATCATGCTTTTATTCTGCTTAATCATCCATCTATGCTTACGGAAACGGCACGCTTATGGATAGCTGGTAGGTAGCTCAGAACAAATTATTCTGTTTTTAATGCTATGCTTACAATCCCAAACGTATGCAGATAAAATGTTCATTAATTCACACCTACGCGTATTCATTGTAAGTTTTGCTTTTGGCCATAAGAAACCACGAGGTGTAATGTGAGTACATCGTTACGTGCGTAATGGTATTGACCCATTTCTTATTTACTTTTCCAGGAATTTAAGTGAATCTCATTGGAAACGTCCTATGAAGAAACTGTAAACACTTGTGATGATTTGAAATTGGAGACAACATGGAAGTAGGGCAGACTTCCCGCATTGGTGGTGAAAATACATTTAAGGCTATTCAGGGTAAGAGGGCGTTAGCGGAGGCGCATCAAATTTCTTGCTCTGTATTTTTCCTTATTTTCCTCTCCATGTAAATGGACCACTGGATTCACTGCATATTCGTTTTTCAATGGTAATATGCCAAGAATACTCGTCCAAAGCTTTGACTCACTAAAAACTGGGAATCGTATATAGAGTAGATTTATGACCAAGCAAGTAAATATTAAAATAAACTAAGTCTAATATAGACTATGGCATAAAAATTATTTAAAACTTGAAATATTGAAGTTACAATTCGGAAAAGTTATTCAGTATTCTGTTTTTAATGAGAAGGAATTAAAATTCAATATTCAAACAAGTTCAACCTTAAAAGTCTAAAAAATTAAGGTTAATATCGTAAAAGAATTCAGATCCTAACAGAATAGAAGTTTTCATGTACTGCTCAGTTATTATTTTTAATTTATTAAGTTCCATTTTCTCTTTCAAGTATAGGATCTATATGGAAATTTTTCCATCTATTTAGTTAGTTATTCATCCTTAAAAATGGTTAATGAAAGTTACAATCATAGTTCGAGTAAAACAAAAATCTTGGGCTAAATTAAAGTCATCATCGACGATTTTTATTGGACGAACACAACGTAAAAAAGCTTTTATTGGCTGAGTAACAAGACGCCTTCTCTTGATCTTGATTCTGGGAAAAAGAGCTCAGAAGGTCAATTTGATCGAAAAAGGTTTTCAGATCAGGAAAAAGTGATAATTTGACTCAAGTGATTCCTGTAAGCTCTCTTGATAGCCACTTAAAGAAGGTATAAAGGAATTTATTCCTGACTTCCTGTTACTATTATGATGCTTTACCATTGTGTGTGAGTATCATTACATAATTAGGTTGAACATGTAGTGTATTATCAAACTTTTACTGAATTCATGTATCAGATAATTTATGTTCGTTTGGAATAAATACGTTATACAACTTTGAGAAAATTTGCCAATGTTTTTTGGTGTAGTATTACTTTACGTACTTATATTTGAGTCAAGTAATATGCCTCAAATTTAGAGTTGTGTATTTACTCTTAAATGATTATTTAATACTTCCTTCACATATGACTATATGTTAGCTCTCTTTATTTATGATGATTACTGCCTAATTGTAACCAATTATGTGCATCATTGTTTACAATTTTCTTTTAGCCTCATCCTAAAATGCAAAACACTCAAAACATACATTGTATTTGTCACTAGATATATACAAACTCTACTAAGCATTCAAACATTTTGTCACTTGAATTATCTTCTGTTTATTTCAGTTTCCGCATATCATTCCCAGAAATTTATCTTCTTGTTATGAGACTCCATCCTTGTAATCACTTTTCCTTTATCCTTTGCTTCACTCAACGCCCTCTGGCATCTTTCTCCAGATAACATTTCCAAGTTTACTCTCTGAACCCTTTTTCTGCTTCGGAAACCGTAAATCCCATTTTCTTTCTGTCCACTCAACGATTGTATATATGTATTATTTTTTAAAACTTAGCCCCCGTGACTTTTATCTGCTGGTCTGTCTCGTTCAGAAAATCTATAGCCACGGAGCTAAATCCTTATAAATCGGAAATTAATGGAGTACTCTCTTAAAAGAATTGAAATTTACTTATTGAATATTGAATAGAAGATTGTTTTCAAAACCGGGAAATATATATGTAACTATACAGTATTTTCCTGTCTTTCATTTTCAATAATTAATACAAAAAACAAGCATAACGACTGCTTTATTTTTCTGAGTGAAATAGTTTCCTTTTCATGATTAATATTATAAAACTCTTGCATGTAAAAGCTCTGAAATATAATGCGGATCAGTTCAAATGCATTGTATAAAACGTATATAGAATTTGCTATTATAGAGAACTTTTTTCCTTGTTTTAATATTTAGGTCGAGATAGCATTAGAAATAATAGTTCTTAAATCAGAATATCATCTTAAATTTACAGAAATAATGTTAAAGACCATAATCCCACAAAATACAACTTAAACATCGATTACTGGCAATTTTAAATATATAAAGAATGAGAGAAAAATGATAATAGAAACAGCTACAAGATTATTATTTTTTTGATATAATCCTAAATTACCATACGGAAATGATACGACGTACGTTCTTGTACATATAAAATAAATTACGTAGCTTCCTCAAAAAACGACGTATACTTTCATTCCCATTTAATATCAGAATTTGGTAGACGTCTTCCAGATCCTCGTAACGTCTCAACACGTGAAAAAACTCACGCGTGCTCAGCACGTTAATTACTTAACACAAAATTAGCATGCTCTACTACATAAAACTTTCGTTTTCAGCCACTCCGCTCAAGAGAGCGAGAGGGCAGCGCATTAACACGGTGAAAAATGCTTTTTCCTTGAGGGAGGAGAACAAACACGTCACCCTTTTGAAGTAAAGCCGAAGAGGAAGTATACGCGGAGAGGATTTCTTTTTCATTTCCCGAAATAGCGACGGAAAGGAGGAGAATGAGAAGCCTCGCAAATGCGAAGAATTATCATTCCGGGTCGCAAACTTCCTTTTTTCCCCTTCTTCTCACGTTCATCAATCTTGTACGGCGTCACGCTTTCTCCTTTCTCCTCCACCAGAACGTGAGCATATCCCGGGGAGAAGCGTGCTCCGCCAGAGTCACGACGATGCTTTTTTTTAAAGGCGCCTCTTTTTACGAAAGATACCCCCGCGATTCCCGTGAATATATAATTCCTCCTACGCCGTATCCTTCCCTTTCCAAAGGAGAAAGGAAAAGGTGTCCTTTTGTTTCCCCCACGACATCTTTCTTAACTGTTTACAGGATCGTTTCTTCATCCGGAATATTTTTACACCTCAAGAAGATGGGGAAGGGCGTTGGGAACGGTATCCAAGAGAGAGATATTCGATTTTTCGCGATTCGCGATTTTTCCTCTGTTTTCCAGCGAAATTCACGTGTCGCCAATTCCGAGAAAGTCGAAAAATAAATTCATTATATTTATGCTAAAGCGATCGCTGCCCTTTTCTCCTGCGAACGGTACAGATGAACGATCGATGTACAATAAAGGGAGGTCTCTCTTGAAGAGAGATAGGGAGACGTCAAAAATTTAATCTGGTCTCCGAAAAAAGGCATTGATGTAGTGGCTAATTAAGGATGCAAATAGCATCCTCCCCGCCCTCCCCGGATAGGATGCAAGAAAAGGAATAATTAAGTTTTCGAGGTTGGCGAGTGTGAGGGATGGGTCCGCAATTTATCCGAACTGTGGATGGCGCCGTATTAAAACGGAAGGAGATGGCTGAAGAATGGATGCTTTCTCCCTCGTGAAGCGATCTTGTTATTCGCGCGAGATGCATAGAATGGTGTTTTATTCGGTTGCTGGGGTGTTAACGGGAGATATTATTTATGTGGTTTATTGTTTCGTTTCTTGGCGTATCTAAGGAATTTCAACCTTGTTATTATAAGCTATTTGATCTTCAACAGGTTCGTGAGATTAAATTATATTCTGTTGACGCTGAAACTGAACTATTAAGAGCTCAATCATATTTATATAGGGATCTATATCGTAATTGAATTTAGGTTATTTTCGAATCGATACCGTTTCATATCATATATACACTAGATAAAGCTGTTACATTAAGAATGAATATTAATAAAATATTTACGGTCCTGGATCGTAAATATATGATATAAGGTTTTCTCGTAATAGTTCAGATTGAATGCATCCTTCATATTACACATACTTCACGTCATTAATGGAGTTTTATTCAAATCTATTTTTCATGGATTATGGAAATGAGATATTCGGTAGAGAATTTATTCCTCTTTATCTATATTAAAGGTAATATAGAACATCTTATGCTTAAATTTAGAATGCATAAACAGACAAAATTCTAAGAATTCCCTTGTGAGACATAATCGAAAAGAATATTGTAATGGTTTCTCATTTCAGCTGCTTGTTTGAAAATTATCAGCCCGACATCACTAATCATAATAAACTAAACTACAACCAAATTATTTCTCATACGTACACTTATCCGAATTACATCCTCATACGTTTGACTTAAAAAAGCCGTTTTGCCGCCATAACGTTTTTATCACCCTTCACCTCAGGGGAAATTTTCCAACTTCTTACTCTGTGCCCGGTCACAATCTTCTCTTCATTTCGCAGGGGAAAAAAAGAGGACAAGCCAACATCCCCACTGGCCCATTGGCCTACCTCTCCTCCCCATGATACCTCCCCTAGCATCGCCCCATTACCCTCCCCCACCCCTTCACTCTTATCTCCCGCTCTCTTATATCTCCTTTCATTTTTCTCCCACCATATCGCTCGCATCGTACGAGATTTTTTGCTACGTTACCTCCCGGAGCCAGTGTTTCTACCCATTGGGCGTTAGAAGGCCATCAGTAGGCAAGTGGCAGAGGCGTCGACCTTTTATTAATTTGGGATGCCACTCGGTTCCTCAAACCCCTTCCCTTGCCTCGACCTTTGAGCTTAATTCGCTCCCCAACCGACGCCCGAAACTGCTTTTAGTAACCTAGTCATCTCTCGCGTCCTCCTCATACTCATATCTCTCCCCCTTTCTTAGGCGCTGTCCGAGGCAAGACCTCGTCCTGGACGCGTTTATTCCTTCCGTGCTGTTTCCATGGTCCCCGTAAGAGACATAAGGGGAGCTCACGGTGGTCTTTACGGGAACGAAAATCTCACTCGGGATCTCGGGACTCGAGAAATGGCTCGCGGAGGAGAAAGTGGGGTTTAGATGGGGATTGAGGGAGGGTTAAGGAAGGGAGGGTTTTTCATTCCCAACCCCTTCGTAATTACTCAGAATGATTCTACGAGTGGGAGAAGCAATTACTCCTGTGATATCATAGAGAGCGAGGGAAGGAGGGTTTCCAGGGAAAGAGATCCCATTTTAGCCTTTTTTTTCTTCTCTAATTGCCTCGATCGAAATGTAACTCTTCTCAAGAAATGGGAGTAAGTTTTTCGCTTTTTACCGCGTTCCCCTTCCTTCGTAGAAAGCAGCGCTCATCAGGCTGTTATGGCGCTATTAAAACAATCGGACGTTATAAAAAGGTACGCTTAAGTAACGTGGCTCGCTCATGAGCTTTTAGCATGTACTTACGGATGCGAGTGGAAGATGGACAGGAACTCGGGGCCTAGTTGAATGATTTTCATCGTTAGGAAGCCCTCCTGAGTGTTATCGTGCTTCTGTTCTAAAAGTGGAATACCCGTATTAGAGTTTTAAGAAACGTTCATATTTTCGCTTCATTTTACAATAAAATAGTTCGTCAGAAAAGGAATTTGAAATAATAATAGATGAGTAAATTACGTTAATATTCTTAAATATCTATTCTGCCTTCACAAACCTTTTAGGGAGATTATTTTGCATATATAAACATGTAAAGTATATAATGTAAATGTAAACATGTAGAGTAAATACCTCGGTCTAAATTAATAAAAAATCTAACTACTTCTTCTGTACATTTCGGATCTTTTGATATAAATTTTATCAAAATAATAATATTGTTTCGTAAATAACTTCAAGTCCACTAAAAAAGAATTTTTAAATGTCCCTAGAGCTTAAAATAAACGTTTAGAATCAAATTTACTTCAGATATGGATTAATTTTCAATTTTCATAGTAAGAATGATAAAATTTCAACATTTTCAGACGTTTAAGATTGAAAAAATATAAACTTATTTTATGAATTTTCGGAGAAATTTTATTTCTCTTCTTTTTTATATAGCACGCTATAGTTTAAAAGTTAAGAGCCTTTAAATGTATAAGGGAAGGATATTAATTTGATAAGAATCTTTTATAACTTTATTTTATGCTTCATACAATACGAAATATATTGAACGTAGATAAAGATATAATCAGTTATTTTCCACGAGGTATCAATATTTGAGGAAGAAAAGCATACAAATGTAATTCTTTTTCCTGGAAAGTGGATGAGAGAACTTCGCTAGCTTTATATTAAAAACGCTGCGCCAGATGGTAGGTGGTTCTTCCTTCTTCGTATGATATTATATCTTGAGACGAGAACATGGCTATCCGAAGGTATGATTTATTGATCTCATATTTATGATTTCGAAGTCTTCTACTTATATTTCGGAAGATATTTCTTTTCCATCACCGAATTTCGCTATTAATCGTAACTAGAGCGTTTTGTAGATGCGTAAATGCTAGAATTTTTTCTATAATTTATATACCTTTTATATATACATATATTATAATTTATTAGATACGTACGTACTTTCGCAAAAATATGAATTCCGGTATAGCTCGTAGCGTGATAAATCCTTAATATTTTGAGGCATGATATAATTTTTAGATTATTATTCCTACGATAATCGATCTTAGTATCGCAATGAGTATATAAATATCGATATTTAACAATCGATTCCTCGAATCGAATCCGTATTTTGAGCATCCCAATCACTCTGTGAAACCACCGCTTACGTGGCATTGGCGGAGAGAATGAAGCTATTGAGTCGGCGAAGGAGAATAATTTACAATTTGCAGCGGCAGTGGACCGAAATTAAGTATTCCAGTGGTGACAGCGACGTTTTCTGGGGTAAAAAACTAAAACGTGCTCACATGGATGTTCGGAGGGTTGCTACGTGACCACTTCATTTCTCCCATTATTCACTCCCATTTCCCCGCGACAAAAATCTTCATATCATCCCCTCCCTTTTAATAATGCATCTTTTCTAAAGCTTCCGCACCGAGCTCTGCATGTTTTCGCTCCCAAATCATTCCTTCCTTTTTATACTCCCGCAAGCGTTTTAGAAACGCATACCAAACATTTTAGCAGTTTCATTTAATTTCGGTATACGAATTCTGTTGTGAGATACATTTAGAGATGTTTGCCCCAGTATTTTAGATTCGAAATTCCCTTCTCTGACAAAATTGCTTACGAGGAGGTATGGGAAACAATTCGAATAGCAACAGCGCGTAGCGTGGTTATCAAAACATCCTGTGTAACTAATTAATAATTAGAATGGCATCCGCACGGAAAAATTATTCTCGGTTTCATCTTAAGAAATGGAATCCCTTGTGTATAATTGTTAGAATATCTCGTGGTTATCTCCTGTTACTATACTGTTCAAGATCTCGTATTATTTGTTTGTATCCCTTCTCTCATGCATCAATAAAATAAAAAGTTTCATTATTTCGGAAACGTATTCTTTCGCTTCAGTTATTAATATCACCAATCAAGTTGTATATCTTTCATCCCACTGCATTATTTCCTTTGACCTTTAGCCACGCCCACATCCATAAAACTTCCATTCTTTCGATATAATCCCACATCAAAGTCAATATTTTAGAATCATTGCGCAATACGTACGTAAATATAAATAAAAATAATTATTATAGGAACAATTGGAGGTGATCTACATCAATTTATTTTCTATACGCAAATTCTATAGCAGCGTATTTGGATAAATCGAAATTTGTATTCAATAAGAGAAAATTAAGACTGTGTAAACAACTAGCAAATAGTCAAATTAATTCTTCTTCATTTATGTTACCACTAATTTAATCCTTTCAACTATCTTCAGCAACCAAGGGTGCCATAAAAACACGAGAGAGTTCGTATCGGGAAACCGAGCGATATAAAAACAACGGAAAACTTTTCCCCATAACCATTGGCCTGAAAATTCAAATGGAAATCAAATCGTGGAATTCAGTCGAAACAACTAAAGGAGAGCAAAGGTAGTCCAGGTCGAATCGATCCTCAAACGGGTGGACGGTTCAATACACGACTAGATTCCATTAATATCAAAAAATTAGCTTAAATTGTAGCCCTTAAAATATTTCTTAAATCTCGCATACCATTTGATTGCACGGAGGGAGAATATAGAGTGTGTGGGCCTATTGATCCGAGAAGAAAGCGAAGGAAATATAAACGTTTCGTAAAGAACAAAACACGAGAGATAATTGAGGCGTTGTGAAGGAGACGACGGGAATAAGAATACACGACGTAAATATCGCGAGAGAGAGAGAATTGGGACGAAGAGGCGACACAAAGACGGGTCCAGAAGAAGAAGAAGACGCGTCGTGCATGGGAATGAAAGAAACAAAGAAAGAAACGAGAACAATTAAGTGGAGAAAATCATCACGCCCAGAAAGAGAATGGAGAGATAAAAGGGAGAAAATAACATAAAATAAATGAAATATTTCCCGAAGAATTCGAGCGCTCATAAAGCAGTTGAAAACAACTGGAAAAGATTAAAACTGGAGATGAAACGGGGCGAATTGTGTATCCCGTAAACGAAAACAGAGGGGAATGGGGTATTCAGTGGGACGCGGGAGATTAAAGAGAGGGTTACGAAAGTGTGCGTTGGGAAGAATGGTTTTAAAACGGGTCAGCTGAGGAGGCGAGCGAATTCGTTATAAGGGAATAAGTGAAGAACATCACGGGTCGCGGAGATCAAGACGGCAAATGCTGCATTTGAGCGTAACGTTTCGAAAAAAAAGGAGGCCGATGGAGTAGAATTAGACGGGAGTAATCCGTGGAATGGAAATAAATGATCTCTGGAAGCAGAGAAGGAACTGAAGATGAGCGTAAGCGTTGGAATAATAAAGGGGATTTGGAGTGTAAGAACGTTTCTCTGCGAAAATGGAAAGAATGCATCGCATTGACTTGCAGATGGAGAAAGGGAAGGAAAGCTAGAGGGGAAAGTGGAGATGAAGCGTTCCTAAAAGAGAAGAAAACAGATATTTCCATGGAGAGTTCGGGTCAAATCTCCTCCAGGGAACATCATCTCGAGATTACTTTTTCGCGGGATGAGAACGAATAGAATTAATAAAAATTTGGCGTAGAATACGTGAACGAGAAAGTACGTTACGACGTATTTAAGACGATTCGGCGAATGAAATGAAGTTAAACGATTCGATAAACCTTTCAGAACATCTCAAACATCGGAAATGTGAATAAATACAGGAAATAATTGAATGGATACTTCAGAAACTCTAGAACGTTTAATGCTAGCTGATTCAAAGCACGCCCGCATCTGAAAACTCAACTGAATATCAGCGTCACAAAGAGGAGCATGAGTACGCTTCGTATATAAGTATTCCTTGCGTCACACGCTTATGTCTCCATCGGAAATTCCAAGCGTCAAAGGGAAAAACTCTGTGCAAAATGTATCTCCACGAGGAGGAATGGTACTTGAAAAATACAGGTCCATTCAAAAGCGAGCATGCACATCTCCTTTTCTACCTAATATCATATCCATTCATGCCATCTCGTAGAAAGATAGAGAAAGAGAAAGATTCCTAGAGCAAGGATGTTTTAAAAGGAAGGAAGTTTCCTCAGAAAGGACAGGATACAGGCATTGGATTGATTCAGAGGACGTAACCTTAGAGAAGGAATAGAAGGAGGGGAGTAGGGATTGAGAAAATCTTCGTATCTTGAATCCCTTTGAAGAGAAGGTCCAGCGTTTCTCGGACGGAAATAAAAACACGCGTCGACAATCTCATGGGATTTCTTCCACGTATTCGGAAAATAATCGGGTTAAAATTGGACGAACCAAAGGGGATATTTCCAAAAAGTAAAAGAAAGAAAGAAAGAAAACATGCCAAAATGGGATACGTGTGGGTGGTGGGGATATACGGAGGCTGAGGTGCAATTTATTTGGTCCGCGAACTAGCCCGCCCCATGCTTCACGGAGGGAGAGGACTGGAGGTCTGGAATAAATGGTGTTTCTGGAATCAATGGAGGCAGACCGATGTTAAAGGCATCTTCGTGGCCACACCCCTGCGCTTGCGGCGATATAAAGGGCGAAGAAAACTCGGATATAAAATAAAGAAGGGGAAATAGTTGTGAAGGGACGAGAGATGGAAATTTCCAGGTCAGAAGAAATGCGCTAGGATGAGTGGTGGTGGTGGTACGTGTATATTTATATACTCGGAAGAGAGATCTCTGTAAAAATTGAGTCCTGGGAAGTGAAAGGGAGATCCGTGACGTTTTATGGATAGGCACTGTCGCGGGGACAAAAAGACTCGGCGGTTACACACGGAATGTGGAAATAATCGAGGGCTCTGAAAAATTTTCTTATGAGAAATGGATATCGGGGACTCTTGCCATCAATGTGTGCCGCTATGATATTTCAAAGGGAAAACGGACGTAGACGAATGAAGTCGGCGATATTCTAGACATATTTGAGATTTTCCCCGGATTATTTCAAAGACATTCGGGGTTTACGAATGAATATATTTTTTTCTCCCGATCCGTTCAATAATGATATCTTTCCTTGGAGCTTTCAATTCCGTTACGAGGGAAATGAACGCCGCTTCGCGGGATTTGACGTCCCTATCGCAAAACTCCGTATTAATTTGGTCGCGCCAAAGTCTTTTTTATCTCTCGATCAAGACGTTTTTCGATGATTATGAGGATATAAAAACTTCAAATGTGCCTTCTTCTCTGTAAGACCTGAAATCCTCGATAGAGCGATGTGAAAGTAATCAAGTTTTAATTTACGAGAGGAGAGAGCTGTAAAATAATGAAATACGTAAAATATTTTATCGTAAGATAGTATCGAATAAATCAAAGTTAACTCATTGATTCTTGTACTTCTGTCGTATCCAAAGACGAGGCGGTTCATCGTAAATTTCAATATTGTGATGTTATTATGTAAGTTTAAGTAATTGTGTTAGATGACTGTAACTGAAGGTTTCGTATAACAGTATCTTCTCCATTGCATTTATTATAATCGAACAGAGAAAAACATTCTGAAGACATTAATAATTTTGCATTACTCCAAGGATCTTAATCTACTTCAGGGATGAGTTTAATACCCATCACTCAAATGAAAGAAAAGAGTTAAATATTACATCATGTTGGTTTAATGATAATCTAAAAAGATACAAAATAAATAAATGGAATCGTACGTGGCAAAATTTACCCTACGAGTTATTTAAGTAAGTATTATTTGATTCCTTACGAAAGCTTAAAAATGATTTCCCATAGCTTAATTGAATTTAGTTAAGCATATACGTATAATGGTTATGAGTAAGTAATTGATATCTTGGATATATTTGATAAAACATCACTCTCGAGAGATGGGCGTAATATGGATTTCTGTTTCTTTTATCTAACACGAAATATCAGAATTGGAAACGAAGAGGAAAAACGTGTAAAGGGAATGATTTTTTTCTCATGGCGTCGGTTTCTCTGCTTTGGGAACGGCCAATGGAGACAAAACTCTCTTTTGCCCATACTTCCTCCACTCTATTGGCAATCTCGGGCGGAATATCGCATCCCCAGGAGATCACGAGCACTGCTGGGGCCAAAGCGACGTAACGGCCGTGGGTCCGGACTTAGCTTCGGGCGGACTATAACGATATTGCAAGATAGTTGGGATAGGTGACTTCCCATTTCAACGGAAAGGAGCCACGTCTGCGCCAAAAGACATTCATATAGAAAACATTTCTCGATAGGTTTACTTCTCTCTTAACCTTTTCTGGCGGACGAAATAAGACTTAATTCTACTCAGAATTATTTAGGTTTTTTTATTTTTGCAATATTTGCGAAATAAATATAAGAAAACCAATAATTTTAGAGATTTATGAATGAATAAAGGAACAAAAATTATCTTTTGAATACTCCATTTATATATTTAGATTAATCATTCAATTTATTTATGATTGCATATCAATAAGTACGACTAGAGATGATAGATTATACTTTAACAATTCGGTAAATTATGTAATTATATTCATATTTAACGTTGATAATGCAAATTAATAGTGATTAATTATAAATGAAGCTAGATAATTGACTAAGTAGTAATTTATCTTTAACCTTAACTGAAATAGGACAGGGGATAATTCAATTGCTAAATTGTGAATGTATCATAGATCAGTGTTGTTACATGATCTATTTACTTAGAGTTGCTCGGGTACTTGAAATAAAATACAGTATCGAGTAGGAATACAGTTCATCAAAAGTAGATAAAAAAACAAAATTAAAATTGTGAGGTTAAATTCACTTTATAATCTCTGGCGTTACATAATAGGATCAATTCGGGACATAGAAGGTTGGGCGTTCAATTAGTTTCTTGAACTAATGGCAATGCATCGAAGCTAAGCTCTAAAATCATTTGATTAATTTGTTCATTCCAGAATGCAATCGACCTTTTCAAAAGGTATTTATATTATGCAAATAGAGATCTTGTTTCCCTCATCAACCTAATTTTAAAATCCATTTATTCTATAAGTGGGAATTGAAGGTTCCGATTGTATTTCACTTCGGACAAAAACAGAGATGAGAAATCCTTCCTTGGAAGCCATATCATTTAGACAGCAATTACATTGGATTTTAAAAAAATTCTCTTTAAATAGTATTAGTATTAAATTTATTAGTATTATTTGTAGTATAATTGATATTGCCGCCTCATCTAAACCTTTTTATAATTTTAAGCGTAATGTAAATAGTTTCCTTCAGTTTACGTAAAAATATAATAAATTCATTTGAGAAGAATAGTGATCCGAGTAAATCATAACCATCGTTCCTTATTAAGAACATTGTACTATTTTTATAACAGCATAATTCTGATTCAATTTTAATGCTATTCATAATTCAAAATTCGAATTCTGGCTGATAATGCAGAGTAATTTCTAGACGTATTGTAGAGTGGATCATTTTCATTATCGTTATCTTACTTCATTAGTACAATGAAAATTCAATATATTGCAATTTATATGCGAATTTAAAATAAAATATTATACAAACAATGATAATAATAACAATAAAATAAAATGATATATACATTCGATAGAGCTTTTCTAAAAAATAATACTGCACAGTATTTCCTCCCTATCTTTAAATCTACAACAACAAATAATTACAATTAGCAAATGAAATAAAATTTTCTTCCTTGGAGCAAATAAAAATAACAGTCTCACAAACAAAGAATAATCAGTGTTCACAAAAGAAAAAACTTTCTTTATAAACACACGTATTATTTATTTTTCTTTCAAAATCTGTCCTCGTAATAGCTTGGAAAGTAAAAAAAATCAATCCAGATTAGTTTCTGTTTGAGACGATAGTCTATTACTTTCCTTTGGTATCTCATAAAAATTGTACTCAAGTAACTACTTTTTAAAACAAAATTTCTCTTTTAATTCGACAAAATGTTTCTTTAAATCATTACAGACTACAAAGAAAACATATGTATCGTTTCTATTCGAGCTTAAACTAAGTATTATTTACGAATATGTATATAATTCTATTACTATATTTTTCCGAATTTCGTACTAATTCACGTGTTAACACGCAACTAATCCAACCATCCATCTTCATCACTCGGGAAATACGACGTTCTCCATCTCGCCATTAATTCCCACCAGCAACTACTTCGCCTAAGGGCACGGAATCGCTCCGAAGTAATAGCAACGCCGAAACTGAATTCACGAACCGTGGAAATGCGCCGCACCTAAGGGAGAATCTACGGAAGGTGGCGAAAAACCCAGACCATACTAAATGTCTCCGAGACGAAATAGGCAATGAACAAATTGGGGCATCAAGGCATACACGTTCCTAAGGTCGTTTAGGGATGCGAAGACGTGTAATGCAGTATTTTGAAGCGCGCATAGGAACGAGGGTTGGGCGCACGGACGCCCTATAGCACCGTTAACCGACACCCCTTCGGATCTCCCATGTTTCCACTAATCTCCATCCACGCTAATGTATACGTTTTCCTTCCCCGCCTTTAATCCTCGTCACAAAGCCACCCATCGCTTAGCCAAAACCCCTTTACCGCCCTCACTTTTTCCATCCGTTTGCTTGGCAACGGCCGCCAACAAACGCCAAGGAAACATTGAGCATTTTTCAAGCACCAAACAATGAAGGATTGTTTTCCAAACAACGGAGCCCCTTGTCCGTTGCCGTGTTTAGCCATTGCATAAAGTGGGGATTCAATGAATCGATTGTTCAGGGGATACATCCACAATACATTTGGTGACACGAAGCATTATTTCTCTTAGCGAATGGATATCCACTGATTTACCGCAACACAATAGCGGGGTATTCTAATTTAGGAATCGTGGCATCCTATGTTTCCGCTGCGTGATGAAGGTTATATTTCATCGGGGTTTGGAACATTGGAGTACCTCGATATACACGGAGAATAATTAATGGATACAAATAGGTATTTTTCTATTGCTCTAATCCTGATGAAGTAATACTAATGCAAGTTTCATTTATTCCTAATTTATTAGTGTGCATATTTATTAGTATCATTTTTATAGTTTGAGAATGCTTTGAGTCCTACGTTGTGCATACTGATACTTTAAATCTCCAGTAAGACGGTGTAAAGTGCTATCTTATCCTTCGAATTTGCGTATATT
This sequence comes from Pantala flavescens, assembly GCA_020796165.1. Taxonomy (NCBI): domain Eukaryota; kingdom Metazoa; phylum Arthropoda; class Insecta; order Odonata; family Libellulidae; genus Pantala; species Pantala flavescens. The sequence continues at coordinate 11,786,668 of CM036879.1, read as the reverse complement.
TTTTTAAGGATTCCCTACACGTAAGCATACTTAGGCTCTAAGAGGTTTCCTCGCAAGAAAACTAATTAGTTACCAACTTTCTGAACACTCCAGCGCACCACTTTCTGTACCTAACAGTTCCTTACTCGCCATTCGGTGAATAAATTTCTCTAATACAGGTACAGGATCACGGTTGCAATTTAACTCCACTGCGAACTACTTTGTTGTGTTGCAGCACAAGATATAATGGATACTTAGTAGTTTGATGAGACGTTCTGTTTTGGTGCTGCTCACTTCAGAGTTTGATGAAAGTTAATGGACAACCCGAGAGATGCCTATCGTTTTGAAATTGGTGCACTTCGCTTCAGTAGAACTTCGCACCCTATAAACACAGAGCGGTGCGCGCTAAAGTTTTAGGTTCTGGGGTTATGTACACTTGTTCTACTCCGTCACACACCCGCATGATAAGGGGAGTATGAAGTGAAATAAAAGGGAATTTATCGCTCTATTCTTGTGTTTTAACACCTTTTAGATTAACAGACAATATGAGGGTAAAAAATGAAAACGAAGCAAATAATATAAATTGAGGATTATGATCTTCGATTGCTATAGTTTCCGAGAAGGTTAATACGATAGCATAATAAGGCGATAATGCAAGCCGTATTATGACGGATAATTAGTAAATAAACTCTTCACACAATAGCGATAACTTCATCGCGATCGACGATAAACTTGAAGTACCTCCTTCATGTTCTTCCAAATATAATTAGCGACAGCTTTCAGCGAAAAATAATCCGTTTCCGCGATAAAAACGGGGTCTCTGCGAAACACGATGAGCAACTCGTTAGCGGGAGGGCTTCGAATCGAATGAATTTCAAAGTTTCAAACAAAGGAGGAGGAATCCTAGATTCTTGGGTTGCATCATCTCGCTTTGAATTGGTAATTTTGTGAGAATTCTCACGGGCACTCATTACCGCTGCTACTTGGCTTGCATCTGAATGTTCCAGTGCGTCAGAGAAATTCAAAGGAGATAACTCGAGAGTAATACGAGACGGATGGCCATCATCTAATCACAGCTGCCGTGAATTGATTTATTTCCTTTTTTTAACCAGCGAGAATTTGCTACAATTTCGAAGAGTTAAATTATGCCTACATTGTTGGAAGTTCTAGTTGGACGTCATGGTAACATATGGATAACTCATTCTCTTAAATTGTCGCTAAATTATCTTCTAGTTTTGAAACTATTCTACGTTAAACGAAAGGCTGTTTATAGAAGCTAAATGGGTCGCGAGTATAATTCAATAAGAAAGAGTTTGTCTAACCTCCCGTTTCTGTTCATCTAAAGTACTGCGGGAAAATATCTCTAGAGTAACTCTTTCTAGAATCGTTTACAAACAAATTAAGATAAAAGGATATACTTTCAATCATTTTTATATTTCTTCGAGATTTGGCGTGGCAAATAAGAAATAGTCTCAGTAATAGTTTTCAAAGTAATTCTTCCGTATAAATTATTGTATGGATGCAATTAGGATTAAAATAACGTTTAAGTAGATTATATATCTAATTCGGCGGTAAAACAATCGTCTGAGAGAAATATCGATCGTCACATTTAAATACGCCTGCATTAATATATTTAAATGAAAATCAATTAAACTTTTCCACTCCGCGCATCTGAAAAAATGGCGGTTGATAAAAATTCTGCCTATTATTTGATTCACTCTCCAGCATTGTTCTCTAAATAATAACTGCTTAAAAAATAGAAGGTAATATAATAATGGAATAAATGGAATCTTGCAATGGAAGGGATATAAATTGAATAGTATGGAATATAATTAATTGTGGAATAATGTAAAAGCTTATTGCTTTTAGCTGATATAAGTTGGACTGTTTAATTATTACTATAAAATTAACTCTTCAAACCTATTACATATTAAACAAAGGATTTTTAAAATCTAGTTTCTCGAGAGACTATCTTTTAAATAAAAAAATCATTCCTATTTCATCCCGCACTAATCCGTTCATTTCCATCTCAACACACACTTTACGAAGGCTTTGTATCTCAAACCTATTCTGGTGGTTTCGCTGACCTCTCAGCATAAAAATCGCACGTAGCGGAGGATGAAATTTCGAGTCTAAATCAGGGCAATCTTACCTTTCGCAGCTGTGGCCTCTTCGGCGGATACTGTGGCCCAGCAAACAGCTGCAAACGCTGCCAAAATGGAAAACAAGGTCCAGGCGGTGGAGGGTTGGCGCCTTGCGGCGGATCTGGGATTTCCCCCGGATGGACACCGATGGGGCCCCGGATAATCGCCTCCGGGGGCCACTAGCACTTCCACCGTAGGTCCCATCGTCGACAACGATTCTACAGAACGTAAATTTTTAAAACAGTTCCGCGTTAAAATCCCATCGCAGGAAGATGGCCCTCCATATAAATTCCTCTAAACTGTGGTCCCGCAAAACACTCAAACACTTCGTAGGGTGTCACCGTTGATTCCTCCGATTCAACGGTACGGTTGCTCATAGGAGAAAAACCTTTCTTATCAGTCTCCAATGGTTTTTGATCAGCGTTTCATCTCCTCAGCGCTTTTCTTGTGGGGCACCGCGGAGCGGAGCGGAGATCGGTCGTGGGAAGTTGGGCAGCCTTTCCCGAATCATCGGCGAGCAACTCTGGTATCTCCGATAGATGGAGCGACGGTGGCGGTGGAGATGTTTTCCCGTCTTTTTTTTAACTGCACCGTAGTCGTACAGTGTGGGAGTCGCGGGAAGTGGCGATAAACCTCTATACAGAACCACGTACACCTTTTACTTCCCAGTTTTTTTGCACACCAAGGGAGAGACGGAGGAACAATATGCTTTTTACATGGCTAGAGGGAGACGCTACGCGATAGAGTTTTTTTTATTGTCTGCTGGTTGAGGGTAAAGTGGGAGCGGGGTTATGCAAAACGAAGAGAGTTAAATGGGCTTACGTGGGAGATGTTGATGGAATGAAAGAATCGGGCCGCGGATTTTACGGTGCCTAGATTTTTCGATGAGGTTTTCCGGGATATTATTAGAGGTCGTGTGAAAGGGATCGATTTGAGGATTGGATTCCTTGAGAACGAAATGAGATCTGTGCCGATGTCATTTCTGGAAAAGGGAGAAGAAAAAATTTCACGTTTAAGGATACCATTATTTGTTAAAAAGTAAACAATATAAATAATTTAGTTAAAAATGATCTGGAATTGAAGCTGGTATCGGAGCAATTGAAATCAAAAAAATGGTCTACAAAAAAAAACAACTGAAACCTATAAAAGTGATTATCGAAAAAGTTTCTATATTACGTGTTGAAAATATTTTTCGAACAGTATGTTATCCTTCACGAGAATTTCGAAGTTCAACCACAAGGATATTTTATGTTAATATTATTCGATCAATAAATAAATATCGAAAGAAAAATCTCCAGCTTTTCGGATTTAATAGTAACTCCTTTGGTAATATGAAAAGACTTTTTTGTTGATTTGACGTTGACACGTACACAGTGCCCGATTAATTAGAGTCTAAGTGTATTCGAGTTCGATTATTCGTTATATTCTGAATTAATCTCGTATCAGTGAACAAAGATCGTAAATACAATCATAGAAAGGTTTAACATTGTACCGGACAGCTAGCTTATCCCGATATTGGTTCAGCTGGAGCAATTCTGTTTGTAAAATAGAATGCGGATCGTTGGATAGTCGGATATTACCGAACGCATTAATGTAACGGGTCACACCAAACGTTATCACTTAAATTCCACGCATTTGCAAAGTTCTGGGTAATTCACGTTAGTCGGTGACGGCGAGTTTCGAATTCAGTCTCACTATTGGGTATCGTTGCTTCACCAAGAATGCAATAGTCCAAAAATTCACGTTTTTCCAAGGCCTCAAAAAACACTAAATCACAAGTAAAGTTTCGGCTTAGTTCGATAAATCGTAGAGGAGAAAGTCTTCCTTTAGGAATGCGACGAACTTTTTTTCCGCTGAGATCTTTGCAGCACTATCACTTTTTCACCGTGCCAGAATTTGCGGCCGGGAAAGGGGTACGACTCTAACGGGATCCCTCCACGGAAACGAACAAATATCCTTTTTCAAAACGAACCGAAGTATCCATGTACAAAGAGATCTTCAACCCCTCCAGGCTCGTCTCCCATGGAGCACATCGCATGGTCCTTTATCCTCGGAAACGCTCCTTGCAATCGGCGCTACGAAAAACATTAACAAAACTTCTTCACCCGCATAAATAAACGGGAGACGAATTCGATCTGGATCGCGGTGGTCAGAGTTTTTCACGTATCCGAGGCGATTCGAGGAGATGAAGTAAATAAAAAAAAGCACTCGGCGATTTACGGAAATTAATTTCCAGTATTCCTATCCTCGGAAATTTTTAAAGCCGACCGACTCGGGCGTTTTTGTCACCATCCACGCCAAGATCGTCCAGAGGTAAATATACAAAAAAAGACTTCTCGACTCAACACACTTACACTTTTTTTCTGAGCGAGCTCACTCACTGTTCAATCACCAATCACCACCAGCACCTCCGACAGAACACTGTCCATCTTTTAAGCGAATTTTTTTACGACCCTTTTGTGGGTTTTTAGAAAAAAGTCCCGTAGGATCACTACATAAAGAGTTCCGTTTGTTTTCGTGCGGAGGAAAAACTTTTTCCGCGATGGTCAGATGCCGTCGCGGTTTTGTCGGTGGGAAGGATAAGTTTTAGCGAGAGAAACGACGAGTAGTAGGGGCGCGGTGGCCAGCTCGAACGAGTTCTGGGTACTGCGCCGTCGTATGCCGGGGAGACGCAGCTCTTTCCCCTCCCGCCCCCATCCCTCTTCCCGATCGCTCCCACCCGACCTCATCCCCCCCTCTACTCCCCCCCACACGACTGCGTACTAGTTTGAGAGGTCGCCCTCCTCTTCCATCTATCAGAATCCTCACTCGCAAGATTCCGCCCATTTTCCTTCACGCGTACGAACCCACACGCGCTCGAAACCCTTTCCCGTCATTTTTTTCATCTGCCTGTATCCAGCCTCCCGAAGGATCCACTTGACGCTTTCTTGACGAAGAGAAGTGAGGACCCCGTGCACGGGATTTTGGAGGAGGATGTACCACGCTGGGAAGTGCTCGCGTGGAAGGATTATTCCCTGCGTGATTTTTGGGTCCGGAGTCCGTTCGTTCGTAGGTACTCGGAGTTATTGAGACGTTTCCGAGTATCACTTGGAGTAGGAGATGATTCAGAAGTGATGGGATGGTGTACTTAGTAAGACGGTGCGGTTGAGTCCTCTATCCGGGTTCCGAAATTATGCGTAACGTCTTGGGTAAAATCAGAGCAATTCTATTAGAGGGAATGATCGCGCTAAATACAATGGGAAATAATATTTGTGATCCGCTTCTTATATTTTAATATGTTTATGTTGCTCGATACGATTCATAAAAAATGTTTTCGATTCAAAGATGGAGGAATATGAAGAGGGATGGAAACTTTACACGAATTTTTACTTTCTTTCTATCTCCAGAGTTTTATTTACGTATTTTTAATATTATATATTTTGTGTTTCTCAATGAGATTTTGACTGCACTTTTTAATATTTAAATTGATGAAGGTTATCAATAATGTTTGAAACCCTTACCATTATTTAAAAATAAAATATAGAAACAATCACCTATCAACAAGCAAATAGTTGGATTATATTTACTATTTCAATTTCTGAGGGGAAGCTAACAGTCATCCTACATATATCCTGTAAGTTGATAAAGGTATCCTTATCATTTGATAGATGGATTTCAAAACAATGTTATTAGGTTAAAAAAATAGTAAACATTCTGACTATGATATAAAAACGAATATTTAAGCTACATTTGTTTTTTAATCACAATTCGACTGCATATATGAAAACTGAAATCAATTACCATATTTCATTACCCTAAACTGTTCCTGAGATAATATTTTCTTACAAGAAGTAGAAATTATTGCTGAAATTAGGATTCAAATAAATATGATTTATGCTAAAATATTTGCCCTAAACTCATTTGGAATTTGGGGACGTAGTACAATTTTCTATAAAGCCCTTTTAGATATCAAAAAGGCTGAAGTTTTGGCGCTCATCTCAAACGGAATTCGCCGAGGATTTTTCCGTAATTCCGGATTTCAGAGCCGCTGATTATTAGCCATCAAATTTGCGTTAGACCCTTTTCATTTCCAACGGAATTTTCCTTTCAAATCCCTGCGTAAGTGGCTGCCTAAAAAGATGTCACTCTTTATGATCGACTCTCGCTCGATTTCTTCTATTTTATTCGCTATCGCCGAAAACCGCACGAAACAACTCTCGACTAAATTTTCGAATTTCAATTTCGCGAAAGAGGCATCGCAGCTATGAATGATGTTCCGGGCGATCGGCTGAGGGGGAGATGGTGTGGAAGGGAAGAGATGGCGATAAAAATATATAAAAACGCATCTATTTCGTATTTGTCAAAATTTGGAGTGGAGAATTTCTCTACGGCTCAGTCGTTTCTAAAAAAAATTAACGTGTACTCTATGATGCTTTTTTGTAGATTTTTTTGGGGGGAAAGCGAGTTATTTGGAATATCTGCTGTGCGCGGAATGTATTCACTTTTATTTCATTCACAACTGTGCACTGCACATCTTCCTTTGTTTTATTCACAACTCTTGCGAGATAAGAATGATTTTTTACTATATACAATTGCATTCGGGGTGATAAACGTATTCACTTACAAACTAATATGTTAATATAAGTATATATTATAATTCATCATCCAATATAAAGTGTACATTAATTTCGTATTCATAAACATAAGCAATATTACGTTAATTAACAAAATTATCACTCTATAATATCATATTGTTTTCAGTTGTATGAAACGAGCATGCAACGTAAGCCCATTGCAACGTCACATCCGTACATCCCCTTCCCCTCAGCGAAGGTCAACGAAGCTTTGAAACGCCAGCTCAAGTAAAGTGCTAACGCAAGGCCTCGACAATTCATTTTTAAAATGCGAAGCTTTGAAATGCTGAGCGAAGCACTTGAAAGACTCAGATTGAGAAGCCTCGCTGACGTGATATTCTGTGAAGGATTACAAGAACCAGGAGTCCAGTCTGCCGCGACACTCTGTCTCCGTTTCGCAACTCCCACGACGCGAAATTAACCATTTGTCTTACACCGCTTGCGAAAAATAAACCGTTTCCCCTAGAACCTTTGACACACGTATCTTCCCACGCTTTCTTCTTGCTGCTACCCACCACCTGCCTGCTTTCAGGGCTAACCCATTTAGCTCCCTCGGGCTTCGATATCCAGTGGTGCGCGGCTTCGCCACGTCCACCAGCGCATATAACGAGCGCACGACCACGGCGAATTGGGCACGGTTGGCGAAGGGAGAGAAGGACCTATGTCGGAGAGGGTGGACTCTATCTTTCCAGACGATCGCACGGACATGGACAAGAGATGGCACGAGGAGGAAAATTTATCTTTTACTCTCACCCCCCCCAAAACCACCTCCCCTCCTCTCAACCCATCCCCTCCCTCAACCAACCTCTCTCACCCGTGGAGGGATCCTCTTTAAAATGTATTTTTAAACTGTCTTCCTTTCCGGCACGTGTCTCCTGCTCGAAGCAAAAAAAATTGTATTTGATTTGCCGTTTTGATTTTACGGGGAATTTTTTATTTTAACGCGATCAAGTTTCCTTTTGTGTTTTACGTATTTTGGTTTCTTGAAATTTAACGTTCTTCCTGTCCGTTGAGGTCATTAACAGCAGGAAAGAACGGGATTTCCTTTTTTGAAATGATTTGAAAGTCTAATATGAAATAATTGGTTTAATGATATAGAGCAGTGGATAATTGATACAATCACAACGATTTCTATTGGTAAAGGTGAACGTAACACCATTCTGTTACGAATTCTTAATACAAAGTATCTCTTGAATCCAGTTAACGTAATCAATGTTACAGTTATGATCTTTAATTGTCTATAAATCAGAAATTAAAAATAAGAAATTATAATCGAATTCGTTAAAAATTGATCCCTCACATGATTTTGGGTTGGTTTCCTTGACTACAGAAACGAACGGTTATACGAACGGTTATCAATATTGGATCATCTTTTCGGTTTCAAAACGCTTGTACTCCTGACATGATATGGCTTCAGATCCACATCAAAGTTTTATCTTATTCTGTAAACATATTCACTCCAAAATCTCACTAATTGTCAGTTGATTCTGCTTCCTCATCATCAGCTCCTCTTTAAACAATGCACTGTTCATTCCCTCTTTCCCCATCCTTTCTCTTTCACTATCGATTTCTTTGGCCTATTTTCCTAAAAATTGAGAGGTAGCATTATAAGGTTGCCAAGTTTCTCGAACGACGCCTTTATTGAGGCTAACAGTTTGAAAACCGCTGATCCCTTTCAACCAAACTTGCTTCAAACGACTCATCATTTTTGCCTCTTAAACCCTATCTACTGCTCTCAATCGTTCAAATTACTGATAAGTGGTTGTGGATCTCTCTGAAGATACAAACATAACTCTGGAATGTGTATCTTTATTTCTGGAATAAATAGGAGCAGAATTCAAGAAACAACAATATAAACGATTCATATTAATTGTGCTGCAACCGTGGATATTTATTCAAATCACCGTTCACGAAGTTAAGCTAATAGACTCAGATTCCAAAACATCAAACGTTTACCACAAAATTGATGTTTCGAAATTTTAGTTTCCTTTATCCTCGTATTCTGAAGTGTAAAATTTCACCAACCATCAGTGTAGTATATCCCCTTAAGAGCATCTCAAATAACCTATCGATTTGTAGTTGCAAACTTTATGGCATAATGAAGATATGCCGCAAGAGTTATTAATTTATGGAGAATTATAACGTGAAGGCAAAGGTCAAGCGGTAAGCCTTTTCCACATTAAATAAGTGCACTTAGTTGTTTAGCCTTTGCAATCATTTTTGTATTATCTGAAGAGATGGTCTTTAGCATTTAGAAGGAAAAGAATAAAATAAGCAACTTTCTGTCGCTACAAAATGAGGAATTGTGGAGGAACAGGAAAGCAGATGACTATGCATACATTTTTAATTAATTGAGGTGAAAGGATCTGTTTGAATTCACAAACATCATTATATTAATGGGTATTAGTATTTTTCTCTCTATGATATTTAATACACTTGATTTATTTAGATAATGTGGTTCTATTTAGTTCAAGATTTTACAGAAATTTGTCGCCATAAGATTTTATAGATAAATGTTAAAAAATATTAATAACAATTATTTACATTAACTTAAATGCGTTACTAATATTCAGAGCATGAATAAATCGAAAATAGTACATTTAAGGTTTATTTGTGATATTATTCGATGTTAAATATTATTTTACCAAAATAGAATAGTCATTAGCATCGTTACATTAACATATTAAATTAATTATGCTCCGATAATTATTGCATTCATTTGACATTTAAATTATGCATATTAATTTAATTCATGAACTTGCTAAAAGAAAGAGATAACAATTACCATTAAATGAATTATTTTTATTTATATATAATTATTTTCATTGAAGGTTTTAAAACATATACTCTATGAACCAATTTTCTTGTTTTAGCCTCGAATATATCTATTACGTTACTTTTGAATTATATATTCATACCGTAATTAATCCACGATAAATTCAAATCCCGGGTAGGAAAGGTCAAATATCCAAGTCGTAGTCACTTTTCTATTTATATTTGATTAAGTAAATGTGAATTGTCAACTTAATTCAGTACATAAAAGGCTTATAATTTAGGAATTCTATAGATAATTTTAGCCTATTTTTACATAAAATCGTTCAATTAGGAAAATTAAATGAAAACTAAATATATGATATTTAGATGGATACAGGACGCTATACATCTTTGGAGATTTGGATAAAGAGAAATTATACAATGCCTCTTTTTGCTTACTCGCAAAACTGTTTGGAAATTACCAATATAAATTTACTTTTGGAAGATTTTGTGCAGCAACCATTTATAACCACCAAATACATTCTATGTATATTTGCTTCTATTGTTCTTATTATTTGAAGATATTTGGCCCTGTCCACTTTTCAGAGAGTTTCAGATTTAAAAAATACTTGGACGGAAATTTATATGAGAATTTGATAATGATACAAAGAGATAAATCTATTAAATGCTGAAACATCAGTTTAGTAAAAAAGGAGTTATAAGTAAAAAAGCGATAGGTTAAGGTAGAAAACTGTAATCATCCTTCCTTCAAATCTTTGGTAATATCATACCTGAAGTGCGAAAAGGATATGAACCCAGAATGCATCAATCATTCTATTATTTTCTACCGCTAAAGCGGTATATATTGAAAATTTATCAGGGTATCAGATGACACCTATATCTACTGATGATAAAATTCATGGTGAAATATCAAAGAATATTTTATCTTATAGTTTCGTGGGCATGTTAACCAGATAGTGGGGGTCTGAAACGTAGAATTTGGTAAACAGATCTCTTATGCAATGATAAGAAGAGTTAATCTTTTAAAATACGAGTGCTCAAGAAACGAGAATCTGTCTTTTTTCGATTACGTTACATTCATATATTATATAATTGATTGATAACAATTTTTAAATAGATATTTCAGGTAACTATAAAATTTCCATAAATTTTAGAATTTCGCAACAGATTTTTTTTTAAATTCTATCTTGCATTCAACTTAATTTCTTTTATTTTGGTCTATTGCTGAATAATATACTCTGAATATTGTCACTAAGTATCTTTTAAAAATACTTTTGGATATTTCCTCGAATAGTTTAAAAATTTATTCAAATTTTTCTCTAAAAAAATTATATAAAATAAAAAACCAAACGATTCGATACAAAATATGTCAAGCAAGTGGGAATATTTTATAACGCTTCAATTGACAAGCAAACGAATGATCGTGGCTTATTTTATTAAATCAAATAATCATATATTATAAATGGAAACAAATGTATGCGTAAGTGCACTGTTGAATATTAAATGTACTGAGATAATTTTCCTTAAAAATCATACATGTTGATTCAGAGAAAAATCACATAGAGATCAGGGAATTGGCTTAAAATGTATTTAAATTTAGCCTAATTTCTTTCTCTTTTATTGGAATACGAAGTAAATGATTTATTTTTTAACTTCGTTTGAGTTTGTGAAAAATTCCTATTTAACGGTACATCTCTCGTTTCTGACTTATAATTTAAACCTCGTGCAAATTTAGAGAGCCGTGATGAAGCTTGCGTAGAAGATAAATAAGTAACGCTCAAGAGCTTAACTTCGGCTGTTAAAAATCTCCAATAGTAGCAACAGATGCCTGAAAACTTTTCATCCTTAAAAAAAGCTTTCTCAAGACTTTTGAACGCATCTCTAGTACAGCACACACTTAGCATCATTAGTGCTATCATACACACAGATTGGTTCTTAATCGCTAACTTTTCTGGTTTACATAAGTTTGAATTATTACAGAAATATTCGCAGTAAATAATGAGTCAATATGTTTAGTCTATCAATTTAGTTTTGAAAAAATGGAAAAGATGTGAGAAATTTTTAATTTAGCTATCAATTGGAGGGCAATTAAAAAGGTTATTAATGGAAAATACTAACTAGGATAAATCATTTTATAGCCACACTTATTCGTGTACGTCTCCAAAATCTTCCTGTACAATAAAGTGTACTTAATTTCTATTAAAACTACTAATTCGGTTTATTTTTTTGTTTGAATATGATACCAATCTACAAAAAATCATCAATTACGCTAAAGAAAGGTAGTGAATACGTGAATTTTTATTCCGATAGAAGAGAGTTGCGTCGGCGGAGTGTTCGTTAACATTAGGAGAAGAGGCGCCGTGATCGAGCGTTAGTCGCCTCATTTCGCTTCTTAATGGGCGGAATTCTGCTTCATTGATTTAGCTTGTTTTTATGAAGTGCAAAAGGAAAGTACGGACCGGAAAAGGAGAGATTCAAGAGATCCTTCGGAGATGATTCCAGATTTACGATCTTGAAGCCGAACTTCCACTTTGAATGGCTACTCTTCATTTATTTTCTCAATTTAAAATACATCGTAGCTATATGTAAGCGTTTTCGGGGGTTGTGACATCATAAAAGAGGATTTTATTACGTAAAGTTTATTTATCTAACATTATGGTGCATAAAAATGTACATATAATTACCTCTTCGTATTTTTGCCTTCCTTAATCACAGTAAGAATTTAAATTCAAATAATTATATATATTTGACCCGTATAGTGTAATAAATGTTTCATAATCCATGCTCAAATTATTTGCGGCGTAATCAGATCGATTGGATTCATAGGAATAGAGCGGGAAAGAGCGGTGAAACAAAATCTCTCATTTCAAGTGATGAGCTGATGGATTACTCTTTATCGTGGAAATAAGCAATAAAGCATATTATCAATCGCAGGTAAAATTAGGAAGGGGCTATTAGTATGCAACCCGCGAAACACAAACGTATTTGCGGGTGGTATAAACATAAGGATAAATTTATCCTTCATTATAGAGTATGTTGCACCCGGAAAATTTCTTTATATTTTAAAATATTTATAAAACTCTTTTTATTCATAATGTTATATGAACTCTAGGTTCATTTTGATCCATTTTATCACGTTTTATTTCTTTTCGATCAAATATTTACTCAAATTTTACATTTATCGTCATTGGATTACTTTCATTGAACATTCATTACAACATTTAAGAATTAAGCATACAAAGCATGAAGATTCGAAAACTTCGTCATCATATTCATATAAGGGTATGAGTTACAAGAATTTACACAGCATCACAGAAGAGCTGGAACGTTTTACGTAAAATATCATTCACGTTCTCTATCCCGGGAAAATAGGACTCAACGAACTGGAACGGAGCCCTAATTAAGAATGTACGTGTAATTAGTGGAAACTCACACCGTTCAGGTACTTTTGAGTATATAGAAAAACGTTTGAATTGCTTTCGAGCAAAAAAGAAAGGACCTCTGAGACTACGAGAGAAAGGAGTTTTTTCCAACTCTGTGGTTTGAAAGAGAGCTATACGGAGATAAGTGAGATGTTTCTCAGAGTCTCTTTTAAAAAAATTCGAGAAAAGCTTTTGTTGGTTTGGCAAAATTACCTCCGAGATCAATTTAAGCGTTGATGTTCTGTCTTCGCGTAGAATTCCCCATTAAATCCGTTATTCCTTTTGAAATCCAATGCGGACTTATCCGTTTCCTGTCGCTTAATTCACCCGACTCTGACTACATCACGCACCTGATCAACCAATCTTATTCAAGACTTACGTCAACCTTGAACTCTTTCCTCACAGCCCATTATGCATATGCCTTACCTTTCTCTTATAAATTATTCATTACCCATGACTGAGCCACCCAATTTCTTTTCTTCATACCGTGAATCCTTTCCCATGGGAATCGCTCCTTAATTTATCATACATTTGTTTCGCATCATGCAAAATCCTCACGGGTTTCTCATAGACAAGGGTGCCTATCGAGTCAATATTTTTCACTATTTTGGGGGCAAAATAAAATGCTCTACCTTTTCTTATCTTGCTATATAAAGAGTATATTGTGCGAGAATGCGAATGGCATCGAAATAACTAATATCGATAAACATACCGAGAAAATAAATATAAATTAACTTCTAAATACTTTATAATGAGAGAAAATACATACAAATTTTAACAATGTTATTTAATAATTAAAAATTTCAATTTTTTACACAATTTATTCTATTATCAGATACTTCAAATGGAAGTGGAATTACTGTTCAAAATTACATTACAAAATTCAATATTTTGGCAATTATGTCACAATAGGAATATAAACTTTATTCATATTCTTTTTAAATTCAATTAATTGTTACTTTAAATGACTTGATGATAAATATATACGATATCTTCTATTGAGTTGTTCAAAAATCTTCAGAATAGACGAATTATATCTTTAAAGCATCCTTTTGAGATTTTAATAAATCATATAGATAGGTGAAGTTTGGATATTTTTAACACCTATTTCCAAAAGATTTCTTCTAATTAACCGATCATTACCTTCCAATATAAAAATATTTATTTGCAAATGAAGCCAACAAACATACCCTATGATAAGGTGGAAGCATATTGTTTCCTTGCTATTTCACTGTCCTTTGGAAGTATACTTCAATCAATCCTCCCACAGAGTTCCAACTAGTACGATGCAGTTCACAACCAACAGTATTTTCGTTCAGAGTGAACAGTTGTAAAAAAACAAATTTTATTTTTACAGTTTTCATTTATTATACTTTAGTAAAACCGTATATGGATTCATTATAGTATGAATACAATAGCTATTGATCCTTTCTCATCCCTTTCGTAAAATTGAACAGGTTTACTTTGAAAATTCTCTTCTACTGCGATGAGCAAGACGAATCACGATCAAAACCGCATCCTCGCTTTGTCTGAAAGCGCACTGCTTTAGCATTTCGAAGTCTCCAAGTGGCCCGCCGTTACGAACACACTTTATGCAAAGAACAAATGTTGCCAAGGAACGAGGGCGCTAACATTCATACTCCCTTTATTTTTACGGCACTCCAAGGAAATTTTCATGGCATTGCTGCAGCCTAAAATCTCACAAAAGTAAATAGGTCAAAATAGAAACTCTCTTTAGAATCCAGATGCTACGGGAACCTGAGAATGGATGCAAACGCCGTGAAGATTCTTGAAAAGGAAGGAACATAAAGTCTCTCTCACAAATTTACTCTTCGCTTCGAGCACCCGATCCCGTTTCATTCCACGAAAAGGAACACGAGAGATGTTTGAAATAAAATCAGCATATATGGAGTGACAAAAGTAGATACGAATAAGGGAACATGTTCAAGAATGTAATCAGAACTTAAAATTGACACGATGGAATAATGGGAGAGCGTAAGAGATAAAAGCAAATTCACATCCAACCCGAGTAATATGTCACCTTAAGGTCGTACACTCAACACTCCGGAAACATACGTAAGATTTCAGATACACGGTGATACTCATGAGTTTTCAGGAAATATTCTCAAGGAATGATTTCAAAAAACTCGTAACGTTCTCGGATGATATCTAAGTGCGCGAAATAACCTTTTCCCGCCATTACCCACTAAGGTCAAGGTCATTTCCCGCATTGCCTATCGGATATCATTGGAATCCGGAGCTCTATTTCTCATAAGATCCCATTCAGAGCCGTAATCCGCGTTTTATGCATTTCTGCATCTGGCCGTGAATTTTGCGAGTGTATTGTTATTCATAATTACTCAGAAACATCAATGCAACACGATATTTAGGTTCGAAATGGTTTTTATTTACTTTTTCAGGCAACTTCTTAGTATGGTGCACTTTTATATTTAACTGTATTTATGGATATTTAGAAAATTTTAGGAATAATTAAGTTTTAAATGAACTCTTAGAAATAATAATAGAAGGTTATCAGCTATGTATACTTAACGAAATGTGATAGATTGAAATCAAAAGTTATAAACACTAAAAAATTTGCAATGCAAAATTAATTTTCAGTCAAATATCATTCAAAATATATTTTTGAAATACTAATTTGATATGAATATTATTATTCAAAGATAATTAAAACTGTTTTTTTTATGTATTCCATTTTAACAATCATTATAAGAGTGCGTATCGCTTAAATATTATTTCTGTAAAAATAATTAAATTGATTAACGTAACGAGTACAAAAGTTATTTTTAAAATTGATTCGCTATATTGTTTCATAATTAAAACCCATTTATCATTGAAATTCATCGTATAAATATTTTCGGTAAATTTGAGCTTCCTTAAGAACTGAATACAGTGGATCAACTTCCAAAAAAAAATGTTAAATTTAGAAAAAATTCCATTAAAAATTTTTTTGAATGTTCAATAAAAGATTATATCCCTTTAAAAAAAATTGGATTTCATGTTGAGTAGGGTAAAAAGACCCTTATCTTTGAAAAGGCAAGCAACGTTTCGACCATATCCTCCACATTCTCTAGATTTGAGAAAATCTCTTTTAATTTCCACCTCAAATAACCCTATCCCAAAGCTGTTCTACTGCTGAATACTCCAAATCTCATTCCACACCGATCCACTTTCCAAGTGCTTCCCGAAGTTCCAATTTACAGCTGATTAATCTCCAATTATATTCTTGCTGATTAGTTTCACTTCGTCATCCCAATAACCGATGAAAGTTTTTTTCGAAAGTCTCTTTTTTACACGTATTTTTGTTGTAGTCGTCCGAAATAAATAAGAAAAAAGGATCGCCGCATTAAAGAAGCCCCTAATCTACCTTTTGATACTCATAATTAGCAAAACTCTTATGATACACTTTTTTTATTCGAAACACGAGATCGATTTTTTATGTCCTTTTCCATCAAATGAGATGCTTCTAATTTGCTTCAAGGAAGTGCACTTTTATGAAGTTCGTGTTTTCCGTTTTGTCCTCTCCTCTGCAAAGTTCGTTTTAATGATCAAACTTCATATCTTCTGAGTTTTAAGTAAGTAGAGGTAAGTATCAGCTATAAGTTGAAAACGTCTGGTACGTACCACAGCCTCCATTCTTTTTAAATCATTCTTTTCTTTCGAAAAACTCTCCTTAAATTCAATTCCTTGAGTTCAGGAGGGTTTTGAACTAAAAAATACATCAATACTATATTTATACCTTTAGTAAGAGTTTATGTATTGTTATTTAACAAAATAATAATGTTAAATACTTCTATAAGGACATACTGTAATAGGAGCTTAGCTTATACAAGAGCTTAATTAGTGATTAAAGGTTTTAAAATGGAAGAAACCCTAAATCGTGGGAAAAATTAAGTTTGGAAATATATGACCCAAACATTCCTTTTTTGGTGAGATTCTACTTTCGAAGAATATTATGAGTGTATTCCGAGATAAGAAATTACGAGCTTTGTCTATGATTTGAGTTATTTATTTCCAAAGAATTTACTCCTTTACTTCTATGATTTTACGATATTTTATATTCATAGGAATTATTTTTGGTTGTGTTTTTTCATCAAAATAAGGAAATTAAAAATTAATTGAATACGTATATTATGGACAAAAGAGCCCGAAAATAAACAGAGTAAATAGTTTAATTTTTTTCGTAAGTTAAAAATAATTATAATTCAACATCAAGAATAAAAGACCCTGAGGATAAACTAATAGAAGAGGTGAAAGTTACCGCACAGAAATACGTAAAATAAACACAACTTGCACAAGATCACGAAATAAGCTTCATTTCATGAAAGAGTGGACACGACAACGAATGAATTGTCAAACCCTAATGAAGTCCTCTACTTAGATTGTCTCCAAGCTCATCAAAGCGGAATGTATCCGTGAGGTCGTAGAGATTCCATTCACAATTGGAGCGAAGGTACTAAGAACAACCCCTTTATGGAAGAAAACTTTGTCGGACTCCTGTAACTACGATCCTCAATCCCTATATATGACTCAACCTCCGACACACATCACGTGAGGTGGAGTAGTTGAAAAATGGTCGGTAAAGAATCCGTGGAAAGAAAGGGGTGAGTTTGAGGTTGAAAATTGTGGTGTGGGGATGGCGCCTGGAATCCAGACCTCTCGGAGGGAGGGGGGGCGCACTCCTCGGCACTAATGAGTACGATTTATGATCAATCTACCGTTCTCTTGCACCCCTTCTACCATCTCCCCTTTGATGACACTCTCTCCGCACTAAATGTTGAGAAACCATCTCCCCGCAGTGCCACCTACCCTTCACCACAACTCTCAACCATTATACTTTGTCACAGTCTATCTTTATCAGCTCCTAATAGCTTTCTATTCTTAATTGTGATCGAGTTAAGAAAGATTTATTCTTTTTTAGACTTTCTCCAAGCGAAGTAATTTTTTGAAATGGTTCTACTGTTCCTTCTTTGGGTAATTTTATACTATTAATAAAACAGTTTTATTGCTTAGCTTTTAAAAATAATCTTTATATTAACAAATAAAAATGTGATAAATTATCTCCATAAATTACTGTAAAAATATATTAAATATTTAATATTAGAATTTGAAACATTTCTCATGATATGTGTATTGATAAGACACTAAGAAATGTAAATATATTATACTATATATTTAAATTTATTTTACCTATCCATCTACCAGAGGATGAGCTTGATACCCCCAATCTTCTATAATGTATCCAAATATATGGTGCATTGAATATGTATTAATAATTAATTTATTTTATGATTCAATTCAAATAAATTAAGATGAATCTCAAAAAGGTGCTCATTAAAAATAGAGTTCCTAAAATTAAGCTAGGGAATCAATTTTACTCAGGTTTTTCCTCATATTGTGAAAAATTTAATATATACTATTTCTAAAAAAAATATTCAAATGAGGAAAATATTTCCTGTTAATATTTTCGACTAAGTAAGGATATACAAGAGAAATACTTGGAAATCACTACTCAATTAGCCATAATCAGTATGCTGTTCGAAGTAGTCCATTTCCTCTAATGGAAGATAACTTGTATATTCCGTTATTTTATAAATCAGTGATAAAATGATTTATATTAGTAATTACTTATTTCTGTAATTCTAGAAGATTCTGAAACTTGGCATAATTAATTAGATAGTGCTACAAAGATATTTGCTGAGAATAGTATTCTAGGAAATCTCGAGCGGAAGCTGGAAAAACTTTCGCAACATGAAGATGCGCACTATTGTATAGATGACATAAAAAGAATGAGATATAAATATTCTGGAATTTCTTGAGTTCATGACAGACCCTTACGCTTTACGTAGTTGCTCCAGGACTCATACAGTCTCAACGGTATTTTACGACGTCGAGCATGCTCACATTCCCTTTAGAGCGATTGCAGTTACTCTATTAGAATTCATAGTGCCTCGTCGAGGTTATTTTTAATGCTGAAAGTTTGGAGTAAGTATTCGAGTTTTTTGTCTTACAGTGAAAATTGAGTTAACTCAATATACGAGGAACTTATTTTTATCTATACCATAAGAAAATTCAAAAAAAGGTTTAATAGTAGGAGACGAATGAAGAAAATAACGTCCTAATTGTGCATACATCTAGAGGTTTGTAGAGCCATACGAGTACACGGTCTCTTGCACTGAAACGGATGACACAACCTTCTATGCATAATGTTTTGCTTTATGATATCGCAAAGTCTATTATTTTAGAGGATAGAAGATGTATATTATTAAATCTGCGAGGCTGACCGTATGAATTTAGCCTTTAAACTTTTAAACTTATTAAAGCACAAGCGTAAGTTTACGCCAGAGATTTAATCTTCTCTGTGAGGAAATTCGACATTATGGATGTGCAATGTTCAAGGATACATGCGTATTAATGTATGAGTTAGGCATAAGAATATTGCAATAAAATGAAATGATTGAATTGAGACTAAAATTAATTGTTTTCGATTAATTTATTTGAATTTCAATATATTATAATGATTGGATAATCTAGCCATCCCTGAACATAAAATTGCATGACCCTTAACCAAAAATGTCGTCATTGTAAAATTGGAATTCTATGCAAATTTAAATAAATCAATACTCACCGCCCTGTGATAAACGTATTCAAGATAAAAGAAAACTATTTCTATTAACATTCAGAATTTTATAATTTAAATGCACTGATCATATTTTCCTATAAAATAGATTATACTCTTATGAAAATGAATAGATAATATGCGAAACTTATTTATCAGAATATTTTACGATTTATATGCAGAATTAATAGAAGGTTCCGGCTGAATGATATCGATCACAGTAAATCTTGCACATCATAATACTACACTCTATGATGAAATTTGGTAGACAATAGACTTGTATTTTCAATCCCATTTACTTTAAAGATCGAATTAAAGTAGGTGTTACTTAGTATTTATAGCGCATTAAAACAGTTAAAAATCAATTGATTTCAACAGACAAAACAATTCAGAAAGTAAGCAAAACTCTATCAACGGAAGTTTCTCGGAGTCATTCAGAAATCGATTAATTCTTTTGCTTCGCTGATGTTTCATCTAACAGCTTTTGATGGCGCAATCATTCGCAGTAACTCTTCCTCAGATTTTCAAAAACTCATTTCCAATTCAAGCTTTATCTGGAATCAAGTAAGTCTCACGTGAAATGCAAAGCGAGAGGTCACGCGACCGTTTTAAGAGAAGATTCCATTCACCACAGATGCATTTGACATTCAAGCGTCTGAGAACGTCCATGGCATACTGATGGTTCAACGGGCTACGGCTTGAATGATAAGGTGATAAGGAGTTCCCCGGGAAAAGGAAACCTTTCATGCAACAATGATTTCTTCGACTGAATTCTACTCCTCCTAGTCTTCGATTTCCACGGTAATAAATCGCATGATGGAATTCGTTGCAGGAGTTTAATGTCCCGTAATTACTGCACGAGAATTAGTGAAACTAGGCATATTATTGTGTTTGAATCTGTTTCTAATTGGTTTAAATTGCACCCGTATTTTCATTTACTGATGTTCTTCGACCTTTCAAATTCAATACCAAAAATTTATAACATAATATGTAAGTAACATATAAATTACCTTAAATAACCCTAGAGTGCGTTTGATATTCGATAAAGCGTTTATTTTGCGAAAAGCACTATTATAAATATAAAAGAAACATTATATTTTAATTAAAAGAAAATAATTAGCACCTAATAAGATTAAATGCTACCCACATTAAACATAGACATTTGCAATTGAACACTCGATTTATGTTGAATTACATTAATGAAATAATTCATAAATTTATTTTCCCTAATACTTCTTACAGTATTTTATACATTTTATAGAAGCTATTGAAAGCATAAGTGCTTAAAGGTAAGCTGACTATGTGAAACCAAGTGTAAACGTAAGTTTTTGTAGAATTTTAGAGCATCAGTGTAAACAGTTTGGGTTTTGAAGTTAAACGATGATAATCCCCTATTTATATCTGGTCAACGCATGGGAGCTAGCGGGTAAAGCTAGCTTACAACACCCTTAAGTTATGCAGCGAAGTTAATGTGGCAAAACATTAGGTATATACCACCTATTATTAACCAAAATGTTACCCCATTATTCATATTCGTACGCTAAGTTACCTTGCTACCCGTAAAATAACCTAAATGCATCGGCTTGTGTAGGTATAGTTAAGGGTTGTAACCCAGAAAATAAACGTGTTCACGTTTCGCACTACAGTACAGAGATGGTAAAAGGAAATCTACTTTAACCTTCGATTAACGAATGGCCTCTTTAACGCAATGGATATCAATGGGTGTAGAAATTTGATTTAGGTTAGCAAAAACGTTCAAAAATTAAAATAGAAAGTAACTTTAAATTCATTATTATAATTTGCACATAATTTCTTCGGAGACAATGATCGGCAAGAAGATTTTTTTGAATTTCATTGAATAAAAACGTTAAGTAATAAAAAATAATCAACTGAGTTTTAGTAAATCCGCGAAGTTCGTATAGATTGCCCTAATATACATATGTATACTCTTAAGTTTACCAAAAATAAATATCTTAATACTCATTTAATAAAAAAGCCAATTATAATAACTAGCTATGTTGGTTGAAAAATAAAAAACATTAAAGAGTATTTATAAATAAAGTAAAAATATATATACAGTTAAAATAATGTCAGTGTGACATAAACACAAGTCACTTTGAATGGAAGCTAATGAATTTCGATGTGGTTGAGATGGGTAGGCAAGGACAGTCAGACTTTGAAGGAAAAACAGTCTTCAAGGTTTCCCATTTACCGAACTTCAGCCCGCTTCGAATCCTATACCCTTAAGTCCCCGACATTTTCCTTCCCATCTCTAATACCGCTAGAGCTGACCTTCTCGCAAAGTTTTCCAGGTTAACTCCATGCCCTATTCCCTGCCTTACGGAGACGTATCTCTCTATGCACCTCAGAGGTACGTTCCATTCCTCTTGACTTGGAAGGACCGGAATAAATTTATCGCAACAGAAAGGCCGAAATTTCAACCACCGCGATGCGGATAAGAACATACAGAGGCTGCGATTTGCATCCAATTCAAAAATTCGCTGCGGGAAAATTACTTCCCGACTTCGCCGTGTTTTCCATATCCAGGAATAACCGCGGAAATCTTCCGAACAGCTGTGCAAATATCCATTAACGCGTTGTGACCACAGTTATCACTTAATCTAAGTGTGGGGCAGAATGCAAAATCCTTTTTGAACGCCACCAGAATTGGATCTCTTATACCCTTTTCTCATTAATAAGTTAAAATTTTTCAGCAAACTACTATCCAAACTCAAAAAAGAATCACGGAGGTAGTTTACCCGCCACCTGGTTTATTTCTCTCTATTTAACGCACGTAATAGTCTCTTCATACATATGAAGCTATAGTGGCACAATTATAGTCATCATGCAAACAATCATCTCTTAAAGTTTTATTATGTTTTTCTATTTTATCGTTTTTGATTAATCCTTAAATGGGAAACGCCTATGATTTGATATATGATTACAGAACACATACATTATGTTAAAAAAGAAAGTTAATAACTTATTTTAAAGCATAAAGTTGAGTTGCAGCCGTATTACTCGGTATCTTTGCTTATCTTTGAGCTTTCATTCACTTGTAAATATACCAAGTTCGGTATCTTACTCCATCTTTATTTTGGGTTGATTATAAAATGGAATATACTCTTAAATTTAGTTGCAATCATATGATTTATTCAGTGAAGGGATCGAAAATATAGAACAGAAAATTTGATTATTCATTTATTGATCAATAATTAATAAGAATGATTTAAACCTCAAAATTTTAAGATGCGTTTATATTACAATCAGTGGTTGGAAATATTTAAAAATAAATCTAGCTTCACAAGGAATGGAAGATTTGCGCATTGGCGAATACGTATTCTGAATTCTTCCTAGTGCTTCACAAGGTTACGTTTCCATTCTTCCTCTTTACAAACACTCTCATATGATCTAAATATATATTTTAACCTTCGGTTTACTATCTTAAAACAAATATTTCACACACAAGTCGCAATATTTGTTCCCCAGAACGAGTTTGGGCTGAGCTTAAAAAAAAAGAATATAGCGAAACTTGAGTAATACGCGAATGCACCATGGAAGACAAAGGCCCATGAATCCCCGCCTTAACGATCCCTCTGGGGACTAAATATACTCAACATTTGAGGCGGGAAAGAGGAAAATGAGGGGAATAGGCCCTCTACGTAAAAGCGGGTTTTTTTTATTTTTGGAGGACGCGGTTGTTTCGTGGAAACGTACGGAAACAGTACGTAAATATACCTAATTAGAGACCGAGATGTGTAAAGAGGGAAGGAAACTAGGTTGGAAATTAAAGGTGGTGTAACCAGGGGACGTGTGTGGTTTCGACATTCCGGCCTCTGATTTCCCACCATACCCCAACCACTCGAATAGAAATTGGGTCTTTCGGAACTGGACATCGCGTACAGAGATGCATAACCTTCAAGGTGACGTCATGCGATCTCTCGCATCGCTAATGCTTGCGCACGGAACGACTTAACCAAACACGCATTATCATATAAATCAAGCTTCTTTCCTTACTTCAACTTTGTCTTGTTGATCGTCATTCCATACCGCGTAGAATATGCTAATGGTAACTTAGGTTTCGTACTTCTATCAGTGCCCGCGGAGTTAAAGGGAACAAGTTTTCATCTCGCGCTGAATACGTACAACCACCGCGTGCCTACGCTACACGAGTCTTAAATTTTAATGGGATGTTATCCTATACCTTCCGATATACACGCGAAGCTCGTCATCTTCGCAAAAATATCGTAATGGGACACGTATCTGATATACGTATCGATATCTATCGATATATATCGCGGAATGAGTTTGTTTTTGTTGGACGGTAAAGTACGGCACTCTTACGTAAGAAGCGTGTTATTAATATAACGTTCTATCGAGGCCATCTTACGGAACAGAATGTGGAGTCTACACGCGCTTGTCTTTGGAAAGGAGGAAGTTTCGAAATGAAAGAGAAAAAAAAGCGATTGAGATTACTTGGGTAATATGTATGCTGAAAGGATACCTCTTTATACGGTCTTGCAAGTTCATACTTCATCTCATCTAATCCAGACTATGCATCGGTTGCTAGGGGATGGGAGAGAGCTGGTTTCCGTACTTCTAAGGAGCTAAGTTTTTGCAATTGCGGCCACATCTGAGACTGAAGTGGGTCACCAGAGTTTTACGTGCATAATCGCTAGGAATATCATGCATTTGGAATTCGTTACGGGAATTATATGATTACCTGCGATCTATTATGTGTTATTATGTATTAAATTGGTGGTTAAAATATATATTTTTCGGTTTATATCTAAAAATTTCGTTATTTTGCAAGTTCATTTCATCTACGTAGCTGCTAAACATACTGATTTTTATTTAACAATCTTTCTTATTTTTATTCTTTAGATGATGGCATTAGTCGAAACGAGTCATTCTCAATAAAATATTTTGAAAATTTACGAGGTTGTTTCTTCAATGCTTTTACTCAAAGTTATTTTTAAATATCGCATATTAAAAAGAATTTATTAGAAACAATTTTTTTCCTATTTTCTATAATGAGACTCCAATTGACACAGTGATTTGTTTGAAAGAAATAAGTAATGAACAGATCCGAAATACTTTGCAAAGAATAATTTAAGCATAAATGAGTGATATCTTCAAATTTTCAATCGTATAGGAAAGGTAATTATTATGCATGGAATGTAAGTATAAAACACACAATCGAATCATTTATTTCCACTTTAGTTTCTAAGTTAAGTCTTACTGGGTATTCTAACTCCATAATATAAAATACGAACCCGTACATATATCTAAAGTGCGGATAAATCAAAAGGTATGTTTCTGGCATAGCTAATAAACTCAAATGGGGAAACGTGTTTTAAATTTTCTCCGAATGAAAAAAAAAATAAATTATCTTTTCCGATAATAGTCATAATTAATAGAAGTTGGGAATATTAAACTCTTGAGTTACAAATTTCGAAATAGACGCGAGATAAAAATTAAAAACCATATTAGAAGTTTGCATTAGTATTACACCAACATTGTACGCATGAGATGCATAGGATCAGCGATGAGTTAAACGCTTAATCAATCTCCGCCTCCTGATTCAAAAATTATCGCTCCTAGAATCTAAAAGTATCGTGCTTGATGCATGGCGCGCTGTGACACATTACCCTATCCATCAATTACTCCGAAGGAATCGAAAATTTTTAATCGCTCCACCCTTATGCCACGAACGGAGCCAATAACTCATCTCAGATATTGGCGTCCATATTTTAAAAATAATTTCCGACCATCTTCGAAATAATTCAGAAACGCTAGAGCGGTTATATATGGCCGCATAATTATCCGTCCAGATTTCGTTTTTCCATTAAAAAAATATAATCGCTCCGTCCCCGTGGATGAGTCGAAAATGATCAACTTAATCTCCTCCGTGTATTTCCCACAATCAGTCATCGCGGACCGTGAAAGTGATACTCGGAAGATGCAGATGAGGAGGGGATGGGAGTGTTAAAGGTGGCAATGTTGCGTTGGGTAGCAACGGAGGTAAATGAGGGTATTCTATAGGCACAGGAACTCAATTTGTCTCGCCACTCCTTAACAGGCCGTATATTCCATCCATCCCTGCCTCTTTCTCACACGCAAAACCATTCCTATTATACGTCAACCTCAGGGGTGTCCCTCAAAAACTCTAAAACCCCCTCCCCTTCCCCCATAGCAACCTCCCACGATCCCCACCACTCCCTTAAAATCTGCCCAAACTTCTTACTCTCTCCAGCGGACCTCTTCCCTTATTCCATCCGTTGTCATCGATGATGAGGGCGATTTTTATTTTTAAATTTTTTTCGGCTTCAGTCAGCCACTTAACGCCATCCTGTGGAAGGTACCTTTTTCACCACCGTTCCTCCTTCCCTATCCCAAAGCTCATTATCACCAATTCCGTTCTTCTCTTGTGTGCTATCATGTTTCCGGTGGTTTAAATAAGGGTGTGCCAATTAGGCAATTTTCATGCTACGGGCTCTCCTTTGAGAGCGCGGCAATTATGTAGTTTGTGCTCGATATCGTAAGAAAAGGAACTTTTAAGTACCCGATAAGGGGTTCGAAGAATCCAAGAAGTTTTTCTGTATAATTCCATACATTTTCGTTACCTCCGATGATTCTCCGGCACGTGTTCATAATTATAGGTGCCTAAAAGTGTCTCGTACGGGATATCGTTCTCTGTCGTTCATAATCTTTGTAATCTAAATGAGTTTGAGTGAAGGAAGGCATCGTTAGGTGGCAATATAACTTTGAGTAATCGAACTGAAGACTTTTACATTCGATTTGAACGACAATCAATTGTAAATAAGACGTGAATTTCTGTCGCTATTTTATTTAATAACTTCCACTTCAAGTTTAAAGCACTGAGTCTTAAAAAAATCCACTAATAGTATATTACCATACCGATCATTGAGAACGATTAAACGATTATCAATTCACCTATCAAATTGAAAATATATTAATCAAAGAATATAGTGTAATTTATTGAATAAATACTCCGAAAAGCATACTCTAGAGTAAGTTAATTATACTTTATAATACTCTCTAATTTTAACAAAAAGTTCAAAATTCTGCATTTAAATTTTATTGTATTTTTATCGTTAATGTAAATTATATATTCCGTTCGGTAATTTCTTTTATTGACTTGATAACATGAAGTTTTGAGCCAGAAGATCTTGTTCTCTAATCAATAATCTAAGACAATTCATACTTTTAAGACCATTGAAAAGTGTAGAAAAGGTAGGTTTATCTAAGCCAATCATTAATATTATTATAATGTTTTCAAATTAAAGCATGTTAATTGCTTCTTTGCTAACTTTGGAAAATATTTGAGGTAACTTAGGAAAACATCTTCTCGGTACTTGATATTTCATAAACTTCCATCGATCTTTCCACTATAAGAACAAATCATATAAGGTGATGGAATATTGCTTTGCTCTACTCCCTTTCAGAAAACTCCGTCCGAAGGATAAATCAGTTATTGTGTTTGTTCCTTTCCCTTCCCTTGACCAGTTTAACCGTGAAAATTTAGTTTCGTTACAACTATGACGTATTTTGTCGGTGACCCTTTTCGTCAAAGGTCAATTCTAGAAGCTTCTCTTGCTACGACAATATCCCTCAGGGTTCTTACTTTCTCCGACTTCCTAAAAGTTTCATCGATCAGTTATAATTTGTATGCTTATAGAGTTTATTCATAATGATTTCCTGAGAGCACTGAAATCAATATTCAATATTCATTCATTTTTCATTCTTGTACAATACACGTACGCTTATATTGTCGAAATTACATACAAGGATTTTTTTGGTATCTACTTATAATACCTCCCTACGTAGTGATTCACTTAAATATTCAACAGATAAATGAATAAAATCATGTTATGATAAGATTTCGTGCAAAATATGAGGAAAAATACCATCGTTCTACAAGGTAAATTATATATAAGCAGATTTAAAATCTTCTCGAATGACGTTGCTTGAAATAAATAATATTATGGCATGATGATATTCTCTAGCTCTCTATTTCCATTGCATAACGAAAACTTAAAAACGAGAGATTATAAACCATTTAATTAAGAGTAGTCCTGATTAATTTACATTCTTAGCAATGGACATTAATACATGCAAGTATCTGAATCGAGGCACATGTATTCTAAATTATGATCGTTGGAGCAACTGTATGAAAGGTTATAGACATACTTGAATTTCGTCTTCCTTGTACGATACATAAAATTCCTGTCTAACCCTAAATACGAATAATCATATCAAGTAATGTAAAACTCTAAAATTAATTTCCATGATTACTTAAGTAACTTCAACGACTTCCTTATACGATGTATTATTAATATAGATTAATCAATTTTGTCTGTTGAAAGGAGTATTTCACTGAAGATATAATGCAAGAAATTCAATGATAGTTTCTTTACTTTAATCATTTCCTCCCCTGAAAAATCCCCAAAAAGATGAAAGCAAAAAACGATTATCAATTTATTTAATTATATTTTTTTAATGTTGGTCACAAGAGATACCCTATTTATATTTCTTTTTTTAGAATTAATCCATATAAAATCATTTAATTAATAGTTGTAATATTTTAATCTACCTAATACGTTTTATGGTATTAATAAAATATAATAATTTATTTCAAATCCTTTCAATCTTATATGCAGAATAGATATCATTGGCAGACTACAGCAGTAACTTACAAAGAGTATATCAAAATTGTTATCTTTATCGCGTTTAACGTTTTTTGTTGTCGTTTTCTCGTGCTCATTTTTATCTATTTATCAATATTTATATACACATATAGTTATGGATAAATAAACTGATTTATGACATATTTTTTTAACTTAAACATTCAACTATAAGGAAGAATATTTGAAAAATTCGTAATCGTTTATCATTGTATATTGTTAAAAACTAAAGCACAACAAAAACTAACCGTATTTCACCATTCCGACTTAAATTAAAAGTCAAGCCCAGCCAGATATTTCATGTAGCCTTTGTATTGAAGAAAGGCAATATCGCTTTATAATGTGAATCGATGTAAAATAATTTATTGAATATCTCTTTAATTCCGGTAGATTTGCACACCAATGAATTTGAACCCCTTTAATAAAGTAAGAGAATGAAATGAGGAAAAACGCGCTATCGGAGAAGGAAAAAAGATGGAAAAAAAGAGTTCGATCACTCCGAATTTCATCGACCTCATATTCTTCCACCTGCTTTCCTATTCAATTTTAATCTCAATCTTTGCTCCGAATTCTTCCTTAAATTGCTCCCGATATCGTACAGTTCTTTGCTTGAGAGAGAACTCTTGGTTACTTAAAATTCTTACGTATTAAACTTGATTGAATCCTATAATTTAAAAGTCTATTGTAGAGGAAACTTAAATATTTACCTAGCGCGGTATTGTTTTCAATAAAATCAAAGAATAAATATACGTTTTATACGTAATAATCAGTTCATGCTTACTATATTTTACATGTCTATAATTTATTAAAATAAAATTTTATACGTTCTGCTGGGTTTATTTCATGATTGTGAAATCATTACTTTACAGTTCTCAGTGGTACTTAGGTAATATAAAAAATTTAAAATATCTTTCCGTTATTAAGACAATGATAGAATTTTTTCTATCCATTATCATTTTCTTTCATTCGTGATTTTAACAATCCCAAATCCAGTACACCTGATTGCAGTCAATTTCCGAAGAACTTGATAAATATATTTGCAAGATATTTAATTACGTTTACTCATCTTGAAATAACCATTTCATGCTTCTGTTTTAATTGTATGTCTTACTTTTCTATTTAAATACCAAACACATATACTTTCGCGTATATTACAAGCATGTTAGACAATCTTTAAACAAAATCTGGGAAAACAACACAACAGTCTCAAAGCAAATTCAGGAAATATGAGTAATAATTCAAGAAACAATAAAGGACAAATTCAAGGGATGGAAACTCCTTTGAATTATTCAAATATCTCTCTCTTCCGCAAGAATTCCCTAATTAAGATCACATTCTCTCATTTATTCGAATTTGCGACTGTAAAAGCAGTTAGATGTTGAGGTTAAATGAGGAGCGGAATATAAGTTGATATTCATTTGAAAGCGGAGACCTCTATATCAAGTGAATAAGAGAAATCCTATCACTTCCTCCTCGAAATTACCTGGAATGTAAACATTCGAAAGAGATTATTTCATTTTGGTGTAATTTCATTATGTATATATTTTAAGTTACCATATACTATTGTAGCCTGATTCTCCATATGCAAGACTTTAATGTCTTGATGGTTAATGATGGTTAAATTTTTGATTTTCTTCTCTCTTTTATCAGATATTTGTCAGATGTTATTTATTTATCAGATATTATACAGCATTAATTCTAATATCACCATGATCAATTAGCAGTTATAAAAAAGTACTGATAATTGAGATGAAAGATGGCGGTGTTTGTAGGAGATTGAAAAATACATATAATTACCAAATATTATATATACAAATAAATTATAGCCTAAAGGAAGACTGAGAATAGAAATTGAAGTAACTATTCATTCAAATACTATCAAATAATTAGTAAGTGTACAGTACTAAATTGCCTAAAGATGTTCTGCTAAATCGAGAGACGGTCATAGTGTTGTGAGACAAAAAACTTCGGAAAACTTTCACGCCATCAAGAAGAGAAATTTCTTCCTATACTTCCTATCAGGAAACGCTAAACATGTTTCTACCAATGAATTCACCATCCTAATTTATCCATAGGAAACTACATAAAATCTTCACCATATTATACATGTTATAGAAATGAAAATAGCACAGAATCTTCCATTTCAAAAGCATACACATCGCAATTAAAAAACTACAACCCGGAAATAATGTTTATCTCACCACAAGTCTGGCCATTGAATAAGATCTAATGAATACGCGATAAGCGTAGACCTCTCTCCTCCTCAAACAAATGTGGCTTGCGGACCGTATTTTCGTGGAAGACCGAATTATGTATTTGAATCAAAAGATACGACGACTATTTTAGCCATCAATTTCTGCGCTTAGCGAACCAGGCAGCGTTTGCTTCATCAACCTCGTATAGACACCTCCAACTGTGCAGGAAGTTTGACGATGGCTAAGGAATGAGGAAGAACGTGTGGTTCGACGGGGGAGAAGGTTTCGCTAAGGGAGGATATAATAGAAATCTTCGGTTGAAAGGGAAGGAACGAGGGTCTGTGGTACTGATTGGATCCTCCGTAAATGGAATTGAGAGAGTGGTAGGAAAGGGTGCACTGTTAACCAGAAGAACGACTGTCTCTTTAAAGACAGAGTGCGTGTGATATATGGAGGAAGTTCCTTAGTTTGGAAATTGTAACCTTAGCAAAATGGGAAGACCGAGGTCTCTCTGACTTAACACTGGGATTAGTGTCAAATTGATAGTGGATGGTATATTTATAGGTTTGCTTCATTAGCTCGCGAGAGTTGATTCGACAATTTCGAATCTCTAAAACAAGGGAATTTTAATTAAGTTTTGAAGCATATTTAAATACTAAAAAATTAATCGAAAATGGCTATATTTAACTATCAGGGATTTGAAAAGTATCATATTTTATACAAAGCATTTAATGTTTAAGATTATATATAAAATATGCTTTACTTCTAATAGTTTGAATAGATAATATATTGGAGAAGTATATTTAGTTTTAGCACTAGTATTTGAAAGTTTCTAGCAACTAAATGGCGACAAAATGTCAATAAAGTGGTAACAAAATATAAATTGATGGGTATGTAGATAAATGTTTTATTAGTTCAAATGTATTTAATAATTTTAACATTGAGTGATATTAATGAACGTAATAATTTTGAATAAAAAGTGACAAGTAATTAATAACGCGGCTGTAAAATACACCAAATGGAATTCAGAGCCATTAATTAGTTCAGGCACTGCTGATGTGATTTGTAAATTTCCTCTCTAGTTTGCGTAAATTTCGGTGAAAGTTGGAGGGCACTCGTGATGAAGTAAGTCACTTAGCATATTGGGCCACTGATTTTGCGGGATAAATTCTTTCATGAGTGATTCTGTGATATCAGGCTTACGTATTTTGTTTTTCATAGACCTACGTATAAATTCCTAAAACGAAGTTAAATACCTCACCATTTTTACGTATTGTATATACTTAACTGATGAAAATGGCTGATTTTATATTCATTGAGAGTTAAATAATCAGAGAAAATGGAAAAAAACATCTTTGCTCTATTACATCACAATTAACTTTTCAAAGAAAACTTATAAAATAGGAGAAAACAGCAGGATAAAAGGAGGGAAGATATTAACTGGGATGAAGCAATCTCGAAGGAAAATTAACAATCAAATCAAATAAATACAATAACAATATCAATCGAATCAAATATTCATAGAGAATTGAAAAGTAGTTTCTTAAAAGAATATTACTGTTGACCAATGACGTTGATTCCTGGAATCTAAACTTCACCACAATGGCTCCATACAAGTTAAGAACATGACTTGGTGTGCCTGTTAGGCAACATAGAAATAGAGAGATAACGAAACACCTGGGCGTAAATGATGACATGAATAAAAAATATATGAAAAGTAAGGTTATTTAAATTTGTATTTGTAACTGCTTTGTAAGCAGGTCATTTGGGCTGTAAGTGATGGCAATCATTGGAAACCAGTAATTCTTTACTGCACTATAATTGGTGTAAGAATAATAGGTAATAATACTAAGGGTACGTGCTAACTTCTGTATTTTTTCATTGTAATTACTTTCGTTTTTAATCATTAATAACTTATATCTTCCCATATATATACTGTTATTAGGAAAACTAAAAATTGGATTTAGAGGTATAAAATTACAATTCACACTTTAGTAACAGGGATACGTAAAAAGGATGTATATAAAACAAGAATAGAGATTAACCTAAGGATACCAAAGGTCACGAGGTTATCAGCAGTGTCCCCGCAAAAAGCAGTTCGATTCGAAGTTCAGGACTTGCAAACTACTTCAACCGCTGAGCCATTTAATAAAGCCGACTCTATATAAAAAAACTATGAGGCGTATTTTTGGACTTCTCAGCAGAAAGTAAACATATTTACGGATATACGGAGCCGCCAAAATCTTACGGTCCATCACAGTTGGAAACGTAACTCGATTCGAGCCGCGGGCTCGCATCAAATGCAGATAGATGTGAAGAGGTCAAAGATATGGGCGGAGTCAAAATTGGTAAAATAGAGAAAGAGGCGATGGAGAAAGGGGGAGGAGGGATGGTAAAGTACGTGCGTAGAATAGGATATATGAAAAGGATGGAACAGGAGAGATGAGCCGCTGGGGAGGGTAACGCGTGGGAGAATATAGGAGAAAGAAAGAGTTCAAAAAGAGAAGGGGATTGAATGCAAGGTGGAGTCCAAAAAAAGAGGAAATACGAAAAAAAAAGGAAAAGTTTCGGAAAAACAAGTGAGTGACGTTGCCCGGGGCATGAGTCAACGACCACAGAAAATCTTTCAGGAGATCAGAAGCTGGAAGGAAGCTCGATGGATGAAGGAAATATATAAGATGCTATTTATTCCGTAAAATATGGAAAATAAAATGGGATCGGTAGTAGTAAGCGATGCCACTATCCATTTTCAAGTTTCTTATCGCCGCGCGATGGTGTGAGGAGGTGATGCAGAAGTTTTACGTAGTTTTCCGGAGATTTTTAACCCGTAATATGCGTAATTAAATAAAAGAAGGGAAAGAATGGGAGTAAAATACGGTCTCTTATGAGCTGCTAGCCTTGACGTATTGTTATTGCCTCACGCTCGAGTAAGTCCCATTGAAAGGGGTTGAGATGGATAAGAGGAACGGAGGGCAGTTGTGAAATACTGCTGTTTGAAGATAGAGTGGATGTAATATCGCAGCGATAAAGAGTATGTTTACCGAAATACACCGCCAAGTGAAACGATGAGAAGTTTTGAGAAAACTTTCCGCATGTGCACGCTTATATTAGTGATAGGCGAGAAATTTGGATGTTGAGTTTTATTCAGATTGTAAAGGATTTTACATTTCCTGTTCGCTGAATTATTTTTAAGAATAAAGACTTTTTAATAATTCAATAAAATGTATACGTATAACTTATAGAGGAGAAATTTAGGAGAAATATTTAAATGACAATTTAGACTAATCCTTTATTGAGTTCGACTTTTCTGGACAATGAATGAATATATTGCTATAGAGTGAACCTATAAAGAATTAATAAAAACAATATACTGCAGTTATATGTTTGTGGTGACCTAACTCTATTAAATATCCATTTATTTTCCTTTTTAGAGTATGTAGTACACTAAGAGCACGTAATTCAACCTCAGATTCAAAGAAGTACAGACTATAAATTTTTACTGATCTTAATTCTTTTACACTGATATTGATTATACTAATAGTCAATTTTATACGCATAAAACATATAAAGTCAGTCATTTCAATTGATCTGCTAAGGTTACAGAAATATCTCAAAATAAAGCAAATATTTTATCAGTCAACAGATACATTTACTTATTTACATAATCCTTTCTACTTTCCCAAATTCTAATTGATACTGACTTAGGTAAAATAAGTAAATTCACGTATAATATCCTCATTTCCAAGTATCTTAAAAGTTTTTTTGCATAATCCTTTTGCTTTCCCAGAATAATCATGAAAACCGATTACGTAGAAAGCATGTCCGTAACATTCTCATAAGCATCGAGGAATTTACGCTCTCGGATAAATTCCTTCTATTCCCTATTGTTATTCCTTCGGCCACCATTGGAATTTTTAATAATAGGCCAGTTTCATCATCTTCGTATTTAACCCTCGGCGTAGCTTTGATGGCACTAGAAGGTGATTCGCTTTAGGGAGAAAGTAAATCCTCGAACAACGATGGGACATTTTATCCCCCTACGAAAGACACACAGAATATATCCTTTCATTATGTAAGAAATTGGCTCCACGCAGTTGCGATTCCTCCCGGAGAATATTCCGGGAAGGAATGCTTACGGGAAAAACGGGATACAAAATAGCTGCCTTTGAAAACGTAGACAATAGAGCGGAAGGGTCTATGGATGATGAGGGAGGTCTTTATAGCCGACGTTATAGGAGCGATCTTTGAGTATCTGCACGTTCGATATATTGCTAAATTGGGATTTCATACTTTTGCGTAAAGGGTGGAATATGTCAAAGGGATGGGAGATCCCTTGAGCTCGCTACCAGTGCTCTTCTTCGGAACCCATAACAACCCATTCGTGCGGAATTTTGGAAGCCGTACTTCGAATATCAAGACGAATCAAAAAGCGGGAAAACTGGATCGGAAGAATGTTTCAATTGCAAAGATTCTAAGGGAAGCGTCGGAGAGAAAAAAAAAGAGTAATTAAATTCAGGAATGTTGTGCGAATAAAACGGCTTTGGTCGTACTTTTTGAAGCCAGCCGTTAAATTATAAGACGCTTATGCGTTGGAAGAGGAAGTGAATATTTAAGTACGTATATTAGGATATAATCCGGACGAGGAAAAAGTACGCTACGTATGAATACTAGGATTGGATGAGCACGTGTTGAAAGGATACGTAAATACAAATGTAGAGAATTTATATAGAAGAGAGAGATTAAATGATCTCTCGTTGAATGGTCGCTTGAATATATATGCAAAGATGGTTAAGT
This sequence comes from Pantala flavescens, assembly GCA_020796165.1. Classification (NCBI taxonomy): domain Eukaryota; kingdom Metazoa; phylum Arthropoda; class Insecta; order Odonata; family Libellulidae; genus Pantala; species Pantala flavescens. The sequence continues at coordinate 11,751,401 of CM036879.1, read as the reverse complement.
AAAAGGTAAAGGAGAAGTTGAGAGTTAAGCGCACGAAAGGAAATAAGAGAAAAAGGTAAAATTAAAAGACGAAACGATAAAAGGGTTGCGTTTAGTCTGAAGAAAGGCAGGACCGTGAGGGTTAAAGTTTAGTAAAAAATGCAAAACGGCAACTGCGTGAAGGGGGAGCTGTAGATAAAAATAAAAGGGAGATTCGACGACAGGAAATAAAAATAAAAGGAGGGGTGAGGATGTGGCGCGTCACGTATTCGAATTCAACGTCGGTCGGGAAGGTTCGTCAATTTGCGGATTCTGAGAGAGAGAGAGAGCATTCCATTTTTTGTGGCCGGTAATTCAAGGGGGAAGAACGGAGGGAAAGGTCTGCAGAGCTTTTTAGAAGGAAAGCGAGGGGTCAGGGGACACGGAATAAATAAATAAAGAGCAGAAACGGCAATCGTTCCTTATTCCGCGGATATTTCTTCCAAATACAATTCTTACAGTGGACATAATAGAGAGATATTTATCTTTCTACTCTGTCTCCGAGATTTTGTGCGAGTATGACGTCAGCGCTGAATTTTTCAGCTGTTCCTTTTTACGGCACGAAAGCTTTTCCTCGTAAAACTAAAACGTACAAAGGCGATACACAGAATCGCGGTGAAAAATTGAGTTTTTTCTTCGGTTGACCAAGAGGAAACATCGCGAGGGTGTTTTTTTATTTTTTTATGTTTTTTCCAGTCCGAGATTTAATGCCCGATGTTTGTCTCTGATTAATTGAGCGAGTTATAACGTATCCAATTGACACTAGGTTACTTCTCAAACAGAGAGCGTCGACCTATTTGCACGACTGAGGAGGGAAAACGTTGAGGAAAACATGAGTGGAGTTTTTGTAGCGTAATCATAAATATCAAGCGAAGCCTTTGATCTTTCCCTTGTGACGGAGTCGTAAAGCGATGTGGAGGTAGACTTTTACGAATGCGATTCGAACGAGCCGTAATGAGCATCTGATTATATGGTATGTTTACTAGGGGTGAATAATTTGAATAGTATACGTTTCTTACGCGTCATTATTAAAAATAGTTTATATTACGTAAAACCTAGTTTTAAAGTAAATATTACTTGGGGAAACACGAGTAACATCACCTGTAATATGATAATCTGTATATAATGATAAATTCTGGGTAAAATTGGTGCAAATAAACTATAATATCTTAAGAAAAAAAGTGATGGGTGAATAAGAAATCTTTTTAAGTCACAAAATAGAAAAAAAATGCTGATTCTCTGTTACGAGAACAAATTTTTCTCGCAAATTCATTGGAATTCAGGGCAAGCTTTAAAACGAGTTAATAAATCGTATTATAAAGGTACTTTAGAGAGCAAAATTTTTAATTCCGCATCCCAAATGAAGAGCAGAAAAAGTCCTTGAGTGAGGATGTTGTATTCTAAGCGAAAATTGTTGAAAATTCCAAACAATGCCAAACTCGACGCGGGAAAGCTAAAATATTTCGGTTGAGAAGTGAGTGAAGAATTAAATTTGAAAATATAACAATAAAGCGGGAGTTTCGCGCGCGAGATGCGAATTTAAAAAGGAAGGAGGAATGAGGACAGAATAGTCAAAGTACGTAAGGGAGTTTTTATTGGGGGAAAACGATAGTTATGGGAAGAAAAGGGAGGAAGGAAGAGGAAAAGGGAAGAACCAGTTAGGGTTCGGAGTCGCACGATGAATGGGCTGGGGTGGAAAAGTTTTTCGAGGTTTTTGAAACAAGCGTTAGGGGGTTGCGTTTCCACGAGGGAGTTGCAAATGGAGGATTCTCCAGAAGGGATTTGATTGGAGGAACGCCGGGTTGTTTGTGGAGGGAAAAGCGAGAAACAAGAAAAGCAAAGGGGAATTCTCGGTGGAAAATTCGAAAAAAAGAGGGGATTCTGTAAAAGGGAATGGCGCCGTAATAGTTTTTGAAAATACGTTAATGGTCTTATTAAGGACTTCCAAATTTTCATCCTCTACGCGCTTCTGATTTTTAAAAGTAATTGTGGATGGAATTTGGCCAATCTATTGATGAGCATTGGTTATTTCCTAGAAATGATTCGGATCCTGTGACATTCCCTTCACGTCTTTCTTATTAGAGGGCTTTATCTGAACCCTTAAGGGGATAGAAAAACAATCATTTTATATTCAATTTTCATAGGCATTCTGACGTAAAAATGCTCATTATTCTTATAATAATAGATGAAAGGATGAGCATTATCTGAAAAGCAAAATATTCCAATAAATTTTTAATTACATTTAAAAACAATGTAATTTATCATATATTCTGAATGCAATTTTTGAGTCTCCATAATATAGAAAAAAATGATAATGCCATTGACCAGTTCTCCAACCCTAAAATTACCATCTGGTTAAACCCATTATCCAGCAAATTTATTCATGGGGAATTCACAAATTGCAGAGTGTTAAATGTTTACAGACTATGAAAATTTCAAGGTTTCATCAGTCTTACATTCTGTTTTTATTATAAAGAACTATGTTAATATAATAATATAAAGTTTTTAATGTAAAGCATGATATTATTTTAAATGTGAGCTAATAAATTTTCGAGTCCTTGAAATTAAAAGTGGGTTAGGTAAATAATATTAGCAAAATATAAAAATTGCTCTTCGTAACGAAATTACCGTGAACGTGCATAACAGAGTTGAGAGAAATTGCACTCCGTACGCACATTCAGTTTAAATCTAATTATTCTTACTTCATAGTACATGCTGAATTACCTCTGCACATTGTTTAGCTTAGCGAATTTTTTATACTGAAAGACAATTTTATAACGGCGGGTTAATGAAATGGGATGGTTAAAGTATAAATAAAGTCCTATTTAAATTACGTAAAATATATATACGTACCTTTTGCTAGTTTTTACATAGGTTTTCACGGAAATAAGGAAATATAAGTCGTCAATTTTTATTATATAAATCCCTAAGTTGATACTGAAATAATTCCTTTATCGTGACTAATTTAAGTGAAAATAATAGATGTGCCCATAAATAGAAGAACAGAAATATAGAGTTCACCAAAATAACAATTCGTATGGGATCGACTTCTCCTAAATCCGCATCAAACGATATTTACATCTGACGCTAGGCATTCGAAAACAAGGCTGCGGTCACCGTGAAGAACCGACGCTCGCAGAATCCGAAACAACCGGGACGACTTAGGCAAAAGGATTTGAATCCATTCCGAAGATTCTACGCCCACGGCCAAAAAGGAGGTTCTAAAAGTTCGTGGATCGTGCTCGGGGATCGTTTCCAAAGAGGGCATTTTGAGAACAGTACTACTCTTTCCAGCGCGAACCATCCACGACGAGGTATCCTATGCCTTCTATTCCGCATAAATCCTTCCCATAACCCCCTCTGACCTCGGCTTAAGATTCACCCTCCCTCAGTCACATTCTCCCCCCCGAAGTATCTTCTTTCTGCTCACCAAAAGGGCGTGCGTTACATCCTTCGTATACAAACTCCCTCCACGTCCCTCATTCAAATTCAGACCTTTCAAAAGCCCACGTGCTCACACTCCATCTTTATATTCCTCGTGACCCATTCACACACACAGCCTTCTCTTTCTCTCGCTTTCCTTATTAACCCGCGAAGAGAGAAGAGGGAAGATCGGGTATTAATTTGGAAACACAATTCGGAGAGGAAGGAACTTAGAAGGGAGTCTTGCCGCTGTCAGTCAAGATTTTCGCCATCAATTAGAATGTGTTCTTTGATGCATGGAGGCTGCTCGTATAATAACCACGAGTTCTCATACTGGCGTTTTTGGAGAAGGAGGGTTTTGAGGAGGTGTGTGTTTCCTATTAATATCGCCTTAAGCCCTTTCCCCTTCGCCACCCAATGCGAGTAGTCATTGATTTATGATCTTTTTAATTTGTTAGGGTTGAAGTTTTGGGTGTTGTGAAGTACTATAATTATTTTAATGGGTCTTGTAAAACTAATACTGTGATGTTCTTGTCAGCTGGGTTACGATTTTCAATCTATGAATAAAAAAATACAATTCAATACTTAAGTATACATAACTGTTATTCCATCCCCTAATCATTCATCTCCGTCTACCTAACAACCTTCCTCAACAAAAGGATTGACTTTCAAATATAGATAATGCTATCACAATATGCAGTAATGGTACTCTAATAAATAATAGGAAACCAAATGCTAGTGAATTATCTCTTAATAAAAAAACTATACGTAATAATAATTCGACTTAATTGAGGACGAGAATTGATCCAAAATATCAATCTTACATTTGAACTAATCTTAAATAGTGCATGCATGTACATACGAATTATCGCACGTATTACTTTAAATGCTTCTGTGTAAGTAATACAAATACTTCTGTATAAGTTCAAGTATGTTTCCATCGTAACTAAATCAATAAACTATATTAATATCACAAAATACGTTGATATTTGTTGAAAATTCAAAAATTATTATTGATAATGCTTCTTTAATTTTAGCTCACAATCAATCACTACGAACAATTTTTTGAGATTGATTAACCAAAACAATCTCAAATTTAAATTTAACAACAGTAATATTTTCACCATCACGAGTATAGAAATTACCACCTTTATCGCTGCTTGTTTCAAAATATATTCATCAATCATCCGATGTATCACCGTGTCGATTATTCAAGGCATAAAATATGCACCCCGATAAAATCTTAGCAATATTTTTTTAATCTCCATATTGCTGGTGGGCCAAGGACACATCGGAACCTAGTCTCCTGGCCGCTGTCCAAAGTATCACCACTCCAAAAGGCCTCGTTAGGCCCGCATGGCGATATTATTTTATCTAATTCTTTTATTTTTTTCCTCCCCAAAAATATCGAAAAATTAATAGCCACGTTATTTGTGCGCGCATGTACACAAAGCAGAGGAAAACAAACCGTTTTCAAACAGCTAATATCTGAAATTAAAACTATGAGTGTTTCATTACGTAGGCGTATATATTTTCAATTGTGGAATATGAGAAATATGTCCCCTTTCGTATCTTTATTGTTTTTGGAACAAAGGTATGGACTAAATGTAAAATGATACATGTTTTTTAATAAAATTACTTTTATTTTTAAAAATCTATTGAGCGTTTTAAAGTTTCAAACAGATTTCAATGATACTTTGTAATGTCATAAAAATGTTTCCGAAATTATAACCGGAACCTTGAAATAGCTACAGCAGTAGTTTTGGGCTCTGAAATCTCTTGGGCTTTTGCCAAACAAGAGCTAGTGTTTCTTCTGAAAATTGGTGGTCATAACTATACACCTTCCTGAAAAGATCGATGAGATATATAAACGTGAAATATTGGCCTCTTAAATCGTAAATGAATATGCGTGCGTTGATAATAAAACCTAGTACCAGATTTGGGTCCAAATTATTTCGGTGTAATATATAATGAACAGTGCAGTAGAGTAGTGAGACGAGGTCTGTAGTTACGAGGACTATATCAAGATCGTGAAATTCGTAATAAAACTCCTTTCAGGGAATAATTACAATTAATCTTTAAAGTTGGTAGATATTCCGAATTATTTTGGAGATATATATGATCAGGTGGTGGCGAAAATTCATAGGCACCTATTGGAATGACAGTAGAATGATATAGGGATGGGTTGTTGGTATTGGAATGTCATTTCTTAAATCAATTAAAAGTAGACCAGAAATCCAAAATAATAATTCCATGGACGGAAAAAATAAGTTGAATATTATTTAATTATTTATTTACGATAAATTTTATACATATTGTATCAATGCATATATAACTCAAATATATCAGCTTTTATTTCACTTAAAACCAGGGTCCTTTTTATGTATTCGCTTTTACCTTGAGGATAAAATGAAACAAAAAATTACGTCCACACAATCAACCAAGGTCGGTTGTGCAATTGTGAATCCTTGAATGGTAAGTAACACATGGATTTGGATCCCGATTCTTCGCTGTAATTCCTCGAACGATTCCGAGAAATACATTCTTCAAAATTACTTCTCCTTGGGCGATGTTACGTCAGAATCCCATTTCATCTGATTACATAATGGAGTGAACGATGCATATCTTCTGCTTTCCAAGCACTCATCCAAACTCGAGTCGATTATTCAATCCGTAGCCGGAGAAAATGTCTCCGGAGAGAATTTACGGACTTCACCCAGTATGTTTATCACGAAAAACATTTACGACATATCTATCACCCTTACGTTGTTAGACTAATCATACATAAATAATTCGATAGATACTTTATTTACTGCATCATTTAATTATCTTAGCGTTGTGATGGAAATATGGTGTCATTAGTGTGGAAAAAAGTAATGATACTTAATGTATAATTTATCAAGTAAGTAATTATAATTAGGCTGATATAGTTTACGATCAATCTATCATTTAAGCTAGCGTGAAAGGATCATAAAAGACAGCTTCAATTGCAAGGCCATCAGTGATCCTTTTTGTAACATAGCAACAAAGTGTTTGTCACCGGAGTTATTCACTTCGGATGCCATTACGTTCATCAAATATCTATTGCTCCATTCCGAGTGGTGATTCATACACGTATTCGTTCCCTTTGGAGAGATTTCCGCTCTGTTTCCCATAGTCTATTATCAACCCTGGAAACCTCGTAATTTGGTTTCCTTGTCATCATAATGTCGCAATTGACATGCACCAATTTAATTTGATTGGAAAACGCGACATTAAATCCGAACGAAATTGTCTCCTTATAGTCACTTCGGAGCAAATTATGAGGCTGATTCGCCTACTTCTGCTTGATGACGTTTCTGAAAGCCTTCCGCATACACTTGATTCCGACTGCTATTTCCAGCTAAATTTTGAGCATTCATTACGCGTAAAATGGATTCTGCTCTTCTCCCGTCCTACATAAATAGAAGAGGAATTTCGTAACGTAAATAAAATTCGCAATCAACTTTCAATCCTGAGGAACTCAAAGTTCAATTGAGTCGGCGAACCGTTTCTCTTTCTCTCCAAAGCGTAACAACTTTCCTTCGGTAAAGAGACTTGAGTAAAGGGGTCGCTTGCTTTTTGAATGAATCACGAATTAAGTTACTATCTTTGTTTAGTCGAAGTTTAATAGATTCATCATAAAGATTTTTATATAAAATGAGCAATAAAATATATTAAGTATCTAGAGAATACAAAGTATATGAAGGTGAAATTAAATCTATGTACAATGTCATATTAAGCACAAAATCGATTGACTTAATTAAGCACAAAATTAAATGATCGATCTTAAAATGATTTAATAAAAAGAAAATATTTACTTCAGAAAGAACTTAATTCGACTAAAAGAATATTCTCTCTTCATGTTAGATGTAATAACTACACGAGTGTAACTCATGAAGCGCCAAAAGTAGAAAGTCTAATAAATTGTTTTTCTTTCATACCGATTTTCTATGGTATGGTTTCACCATAAATGAATTTCTTCCTGTATTAATATCTTAAAATGAAGAAGGTTAACTTTCTCCACCGATGTTTTTAGTTTTTTTCAGTTATACTAGATCAAATATACCACCAAAGTAAAATATTAATTTTTATATATATTTATTATTTATGAATCTGCATGAATCATTAATCTTTGTGTTTAATACTTGAAAGCTGTTCCTTAAACAAAATGGTTAGATATTTTCCAAATACTCTTAAAATAAGTAAGAAACTTGAAAATTGGTCCAACGTAAAAGCATCCTTGTTTATGTCTCTAATCATCTTCTAAGCTTATGACATTCTTAATTAATAATTTTTTTGTGGAAATTTACTAAGTTATTTTTATTACTATGGCATTCCACGATGTCACGCCTTCTCACATTGATTTCATTATGACTTTCTTAGCTAACTTTTGCGTTATTCTTCAGTCCTTGTGCTCATTAAATTTTAATTGCTACAGTCTAATTTATCTTGCTATCAGTCTCTCAATCCTACTATCAAATAATTATTTACGTAATAGCTTTAGAATATAACCTCTAAACATCTACACTTTATGTGCTGTACAATACGTAATCAGCGATAAATATGTAAACCAGCAACCAGCATGTCTACAATTAAGTAAAATACACAACGTTTATATAAGAGTTTTAAATTATCTCGGAAAGTCAAAAAAACTCCTAAGTTACAGATCGAGAAGACCTTTAAATCCAACGTTACGAACCTTAAGTAGTCATATATTCATCACAATTTACCTTCCGCATCACTAGAGTGGAAAATCTACGCTGGTTGGCTTTATATTTTTGCACGAAATTAAATTCATTGGATTGGAAATATCTGTATTGAGACATTCTGTCATCTCCTATCTTTATGCATTGAAAATATGGCGTGGGACGTCTGAAAGATTCCGCTGTTACGAGAGATACGAATATCGAGGGGAATAGTGAGATGGGAAGGCCCTCGAGTCAAGAAGCGGCGGACGATAGATTTGAGGGGAAGATAAAAGATACGGTTGCGATATGCGGTTAGAGGATCGATGGAATAATGAAAAGAGTTGAGGAATGTCAGTAGAGGACGGACGGACTCGTAGGTACGGGAGGAGAAGATTGGATTAGGAATGACACAGGGCCACCCTCGGCCTCAGAATCTCTGTTCTCATCACTATTCCCAGCATCGCCTCGGTTCCTGGTGACCTCCCCCCCCTCCTCCATATCCTATGACCCTCAACCTCTCCTTGGTGACTCTTCTTCGAGCAGATCCTGTGCGAATGCTTGACCTCGTACACCATTTTGACCATCCTTAGCCTACATTTGCGCGTTTTCTTTTCGCGAGCACGCACTCGTCTATTCGATAGAGTATTCGGTAGAGAGATCACCCTTCGGGTACGATTGCATTTGCACCACTGTGCCCGGATTCTACCCTAAGCAATTAACTTCCCTTACGTTATTCCCTTATGTTTCGCTTCATATTTTCATCTCTATGTGATATATATTGAAACGCAAACACTTTATTATAATCTATGAAAAGTTCTGAAAATACTTAGTAAAATAGAAATAGCTTAATGTTTTTCTAACGAGTTACTCGTCGGATATATTATTCCTAGTAAATTAAAGAGTTTTCATCATTTTGTAAAAGAAAAAGGAATTTCTTATCCTCTCCTCTTTCCGTATTTTCTTTGATTTTTATCGTATAAGTCTTTCTTAAGCATTTACTTCCATCTTTCATCAATTTCGGCTTAAAGCTTTCATATTATCATTGGATTTCACGTTCTATAATTTAGTTCCAAATTGTTAAGATTCATTGTTAACAATAAAACATTAGAAGCACTTCAACATATCAGAAGTTGTTTAAAATTTTATGAACCAACCATATACTGATTTAGTTCAATTTTACATGAAAAAAATAGAACTCAATGACAATCGTATTGAAGTTTTCTTTTCAAGGAAACAAAATCTCTATGACAACAACAAAATCTGCAGAAACATTCCCAATATTTGCTGATAAATTAATCCCACAATCCTAATATATATTAATTTATTTATTAAATCTTTCATACAGCGTTATTAATCCTGTATTTTTGGAATGAATCGACAAAAATTTTGATGTAAACATGAAATTAGTGTCATCTCATCGTATTCGTTTCTTTTTATTAAACTAGTAATCGCTAATTTGTGTGGAACTTAATTTTGCCATGCAAAAAGCGTTCTCCTTCGTTCACTTAAACAAATAAACAACGCACAATAAACATTTTACATCACCCCCTTACGCAATTCACAAGGTATAAACACTATAGAGTTTCTCTCGCACAACATTTGTTTTGAACCTAATGCATCAGACGCCTCTAAACGTCCGCTCTTCCAGATCTTATTTCACCATCACCGGATTTTTTCACATCCCATTCCCAGTTTAATCAACACCAATGTCTCCAGAAGGGCGGAACTGAAAATCCAATCCAGCGCCATGCATCACGCAATGCCATCTTTAGCTCTCCTTTTGTACTCCCTTCGACATTCGTTTCACGTATCCTTATATAATAAAAAAAAACCTTAAAAATATCCTATTTCCCTCCATTTCCTCACGAAACGTCTCTTTCCCGATAATCCCCTACGCCGAGTAATTCCTCAAACTCTTCCCTCACCTCTTACTACGCGAAAACTCCATAACTCCCTTCCCTCTAACGTACATCTCGAATCCAATCCTCGCTCTATATCTGCAATCTCATTTCATAAGACATCCATGGCTTTCTTTTAGGGAACTTATCCATTTTAGCGAAGGAAATCGGTGTTCCGAACCCTTTCCAGCGGCGGCAATATGGAGTGAGGGATGTGGTCATCAGGAGCAAATTTTACGCCGTGAATCATTGGCAAAGGAGAGGAAGGGTTATCGGGAGGTGTCCTTCCCCACCTCCGAGACACTCGCGGGAAATGGACGGAGAGATGAAGAGTGGAGGTACGAAGACGAAGGTGTGCTGCTCCTCGTGGACGGAGGCCGAAATAGCTGGGAATTGGAAAAGAGATTAGGAATGGATTCGAGAAAATGATTGTCGGCCCGAAAATGGGAGGTAAAGAAACAAATTTAAGGGGAGCAGTTACTTTGTCTCGAGTTTCCCATTTTTGGCGCAATTCGAAGGCGAGAGTTCTTCGATATTCGGGCGTTTTCTGGCGAATTTATCGAATCCATTCTTTTCTCCGATAAAAAGCTTCAGTGCTCGACTCGGAGCACGATTTGAATCATCACCGTTGCTATGGGAATAATATGGTTTTTGGGACGGATGGCTTGTACACGAGACAGTGGTAATATATTCATTATCATACATAGGTGCAATGCATATTTTAAGTATCATAAAATTTATTTTGAATTTGAACTCTATCGAAGGCTAAACTAGTATTTATAATTAGCTTTCATAGGCCCACCTTCTTTCGAAAGATATTTTTTTCAGAACAAAAGGAATTAGCATATTAAAAATATAATTTCAAAGTAAAACATATTTATATTGATTGTTGTTATCGTTGGTAATTCATAAAGTTTATATTAAAGTATTGGGTTGTTGATAACGACTCCAAAGAAATAGAAGCGCTTTAGTTGACTGACATTATATTTTAGATGAGCATGTTTACTTAGGAAGATTCTAGACTTATAGCAAAAGTAATTCTATTTAACAAAAAAATAGTCCTTCACTCTTAATTATTCATTTAGACGTCCCCTAAGCTTATTAAAACGATAAAAGCTGATTCTCGTTGAGGGAAATGGAAAATATCCGTAAACAATAATCATAAAAATATTTCGTAATTCATGTACAACCCTCATTTGAATAAGTTAAATGTCAAGTAAAGTATCCATTAAGAAAAAATATTCTATTTATATACATTATACAGTATGCTGAACTATTAAACTACTTCAATGACTACTTTAATGTATTTAATTCCTTACTTTATTAGTTTTGATTGCTAAATAGCTTTCTAATTTTGAAGGAATAAGCTTCAAATCTCAATAAAACTTTCGGTTTTCAATCAAACTAATTGCTTTCCTTATCTTTATAAGAAGAAGAAAATAATTTCTCTAATGAACGATTATGAATTATCATTCTAATATAGGGATAGTATTATCCCGCAAGCGTTGAGCAACTTTGCCTTGTTTAATGGCACGTTTGATTCCAGTGAAACCTGGTGCCACACATTTCCGCAAAAGGAGGACCACCAAAACCAAAATCATCCCACAGGAAGAAATTCCAGAATTTGGCGGTCTGATATATTCCAAATTCATCCGAAAATGGTTTCATCTTCGCCGTGGAATCTCTAGATATCGTCTTAATGGAAAATACCTGAAGTTGGATGGAAGCGAAAACTTGATAGGTAGATGGAGTTTTACGAGGATTTCGCAGAATTTCGGCCTTTCTCGTAATCAGGAGCCGACTCTTCATCATCATCCAATCTGCGATCCTACTTCTGGCAATCATTAGATCTCCGAAGGTTACGTCGCTAATTGGTTGCGATCGTGTCTGATGGCGAAGGTTACTGTTAATGCGCTTTTGATAAGGAGGGAAAATGACGTAAAGTGCGAATGCAAGGCAGTCAGATGGAACGGAATTTCCACGCTTATTATGCACGTATACCATTAAACCCTCTTCCATTAACTTTCCACAGAGAATTGCGCAATTTCAACTTTCGATTGTTATCAGTTTAAAAATCTTAATCTTAAATGGAGCAATTAATTAATATTTAACTACATTCGTAGTTCCAAATATAGATGAATAGTATTGTATACGTGTTTTTATCTTACTTAAATTTAATGAAATAACATCGATATCTTTATAGTCATTTTTCAACAAAAAATAACTGATAAAGCTCATAAATTGCGTTGGATTATACATAAGAATTTCCGCTCTCTTGAACTATAATTTTGATGTAATTTGTTAATGATTCATTAATGATTAAAATAATATATTATAATTATGTAATATGACAATTAAAGTTAGGTGATAATTAAAAATTGATAAACGTAATGCACAAAATATATGGTAAACCTTTTGGTGGATCTGAAGAAAAATAAAGCTTAATTTGAAAATAATTCATAAGGGCAATACTAATAAATACTGAGGGAAAATAGATTCTTGATGATGCTGAAGGCTTTAAATATATATTTCATCAAAGTTTTCCGGTTAAAAAAAAGGCCCATGGATTGATTTACTGCAATTTAGTCATCAATGCCATTAATCAGCGATTTGAAGGGGCACACTTATCCAGCATCCTTTCTTAAAAGTTGGCCAAGGGAAAGGAGCGGAAGATAAGAACATGGTTCGGTGGAAAAGATTGAATCAAAAGAATGAAATGTCTAGAAGAGAATGAACTGAAAGTGGTAGTTTGGTCCTTCATGAAAAGGGTTCAGTTTTTGATAAGGAACGTGTATGTCCTGCTAGTAACATATAACCTCACGTGGGAGCACTAAATCTTATGAGCTTGACCTTGCTGGTCACGAACACTATTTCCTTTCCTGAAGATCACGTAACCTCCATAAGAAATCCATACCATTACACTCACAACTTATACGGAGATAAAAGAATCTATTGTGCTCAATCACACGGAAGATGTCTCCGAATAAACTTTGTTTTAAGTTTAAATTAAATCAATATTCCAGATTATTTAAAGGAAGAAAACTTTTATTCATAATTTTTGCTATTAGTCAGAATACATTTTTGATTTAATTAAACAATTTTATGCGTAATGAATTTTGAATGAGTGAATTATTTACGAGTACAATATTCAGTCTAAATCATTTATTAGCATATAGATCACATAGATGAATATATTTTTGCAGCATGTTTTAATAAATATTAACTTTCGAAAGAATCTTAAGGCAAATTTATCTTAATAGTAAAATTGATGCTTTTATAACCAGTAGTAATTATTTCCATTAGATCTTTGTCCTGTGTGTGAAAATTATTTTAAAAACTCTGGAATTAAGGAATATTGAGTAGAATCAATCATCTTAAAGTTATCAGACAGCGACTCCAGCTTGACCTCAGCAATTAATGTCATAATTCCGGTAATAACTACGAATTATTGGATTTGGGACACTTCAGACTAATTAATAGTGATGATGAGTTAACTATTCAACATCGAATCGCTATTAAATGACTTAATACGGTTAAATTTTACTAGAAAATATTTCTAGGTACATTTTTATATTTAAGTTCACTATTTTTCTGTTATTGAATGAACTCACCACTTCATTCATCCAAATCCTACACGTAAGAAAGTTAATGACAATAAATACATGGGTGAGATAATATTTTTCTTATGAATAAAATTTGCTAGGCCACTCTTGCCCCTAATCGAGTTTCCAAAGTTCAACGTAAGCTACTTAAGAATAAAGAACGAAAAATTTTATCAGTAGGATGAAAGATTTTTTGCCAGAAATTACATTTCTGCAAAACAACCACTTTTGGAGGCTTTCAATCTAATTGCTTGAAAAACTTATTCCAAGGCAGAATTTTCAAGGTTTTAAAGGGAACAAAGCTGAGGTAAAATGTTTTTTTTTCTTTCTTAAGTCCTCTTGTGTAATATTATGAAAGATTTTATGTAAATCAAGTTTCCCTATTTTGAGATATTTTATATGTTTTGTCTTATTTATTTGGTAAATTTTGAGGTTTATTTGCCGTTAAAGAATTGAATTTTTGAATTTATATTACAGTCTATTATAATACACTCTATATTTGTAATATGATGAAAAGGAATTTATAAATACTATATTTTACAGACTATTATAAAATATACTATATATCACATTATGAAAATGGTATTAGTAGAAATGTTAAGATGTCGAACATCGAATCGAATGATAAGATAATTTGATGAGAAACGAAATCTCGTGAAATATTATTCATAGTAGTTATTAATAGTTATTTATTAATTAATACGTTCACTCAACTCACAAATTAACTTAATAACTCCAAATTTTGACGAGAAGTAAAAACATGTACGTGGAAATAGGTTTAGAAACTTTTCTTATCTCGTTCCGAGGAAAACTTCCTGTCTTCATCCCACAAAGCGCTACTGGAGCAGAAGAAATATTTGATGGTTTAAACGTTCGTTAAAGCACATGAATTTCATTAGCTAGCAGCCGGAAATCATAATTGCAAAAAAGGTACTTCTACGGTAACTTCAGCATAGAAAGCTCGAGATTTTGTCGCACAGAGAAATTCATAAATGAAGCTGATTCTGGCCTCTAAAGCTCACCGTCAATTCTCAGTTATGCAGAGGCAGACGGTTGCCACGACGACCGAGGACTTTTTCGTACGCCATCGCACTTTACTTTTCTGCAGTTTTTTTAAGACTCTCCTTTCACGCATTCCTCGAGAGAGCCTAATTAACTACATGTCCGAAGAAAAGGAGTTCAACTCCAGCGCGAATAAAATTATTTCTTCGCCTCTTCTGACCCACTTGTTACCTGCAAACAAAACAACATTAGCTGACCTTGGAGGAGGCTGGTTATTAGCGAGAGGAGGAGCTGAAGCTAATGCATGGTTTCTTATTGCAGCTCGTTCCTTATTTATCGCGCTCAGGTACTTTGAAGACTCCTACTTTTCTAAGCATCGCTCTCTAATTAAAAATGTTTGCGGTGTTTATGCAATCAAGGTAATTTGTTATAGCTGTGTGTAGAAGTTAAATGACACTAATTTTTTATTTATTAACTTAATGTATATGTCGTAATTTGGCAGTAGTTCTGGTAATAACGGTTTAAGGAGAATTGCAGAGAAATAACATTGACATATGTTTGATATACGGACATTTGATACAGGAGAAAAATCCCTCCAAAAACCTAACGTGAACAGCAGTGACTATATGAGTAATATAATGGGATCAATATTAGAAGATATGACTACGTGGAAAGCCATAATATAATGAAAAACTTTGAATTTTTCACAGATTATTTAATTTAACCGCGACCGGTTTCAGTATTTACACCTAAAAATGTAATGTAATTTACGGAAAATAGTCATTAGGAGTCTTATACTGCGTTATCATTATAGATTAAATATGGATATAGATTTCATTCTTAGATATATAGCCATAGACTAATCTATTAAATCATGAGGAAGAAAATAAGAGATTTAAGACTTTCTCTTTGACAAACAAACAATATGTATTGTAGGAGTATTATGTTAAAAAAATCACGGGAAAATAAAGAAATAAAAAGTATGTAATTATTCCGTCACCATACGCTCCACTGCACATGAATTATTCTCAGCTGAAATGTGTGTTTACTCCCATTTTTTCCAAATTGTCTCTGCTTATTTTCTGCTGTCTCCAGGCAGATCTTATGGCATACATCTCAACAGCACCTCTCCATAGTTCAGTTTAAACGCTCACATTGTTTTCGGTCATCCCAAAAGGGTCGACAATTCCTCTCGAGAAGTCTTCTGCATAATTTGACGTCGTGTAAGGTACGTTTATTGAGCATTATCGCCTTTAAGATAGGCGCATTACGGCCTTGTTTCCATCAATATTTCGCTTTTATGAATGAGGTCGCGCGGAATATGGTCATATTTTCAATGTTTAAAGCGCAACTTGAAGGGGGAATTTGGGAGAATGGCCATCTCTTTGGCGGAAAACTCGCTTTGTTTTCTATTGAAGATTTATGGCCGCATCCTGCGTCCGCCATCGCTAAATTTTATGGAGTCACCATAAGCGCTTGGCTCATTTCACATTCTTTCATTTCTTAGCCTGCTCTGGCCGGCATCTCCCCCTTGACGCATACATCACCTTATGCAGGTCGTTTATTTCGTCTCTTAACGGGGTCCATCTCGCTTAATCATCTCGTCTCGTTTTATCTCCTCCGGACAACTTCTGCCCACCGTCTCATCTTACCTCACAGCGCTGTAACTTCTCTAATATCTCCGGCTCTTCTTCAATTTCTTCCCGACGGAAGTTTTTGTATCGCCGGTGAAAAATAAATGAACGGCTCCACGGAACGAAAAGTTTCTCCTTTTCTGCGGTAATTTTGCAAAGTTTGTCGGAGCGGTGTACGGAATGGGTAAGAGACGGCGTGCTAGACACAGGTTTTTACACTCGAAAATTCTCGTCTTTTTTTAAGGACCTGTTTGTACGAACAAACAAAGAGGCATGCAGATCTCTGTAGCAAGAGTTGGATTTGCATTTGAAGTTGGAGAAATGTTTGAAGATTTGAAGGAAATTAAAGTATTTGAGAGTCCAACTTTGCGATTGAACGCAAAATGAGCGATTCTAACGGTTTAACGGTTAAAAGGAAGATGTTATGAATGTAATAAATGAGGTCATATATACTCGTATACATAAGATGAAAGAGAAATGTGAAAGAATTAAAAGTGTCCAATTTATCGTAATCTATTACTTATTCAAACACTATATACGAGTTCATTTATATGCATGTACTATTACACGAGAGTTCTATAAGTCCCTGATCTAATACACAATTGATTAATCATTGAAT
This sequence comes from Pantala flavescens, assembly GCA_020796165.1. Taxonomy (NCBI): domain Eukaryota; kingdom Metazoa; phylum Arthropoda; class Insecta; order Odonata; family Libellulidae; genus Pantala; species Pantala flavescens. Next base: position 11,734,496 of record CM036879.1, on the reverse strand, counting down.
TAACGCAATTAATATAGAAATAAAAAAAACTTATTAGATATATTTAATTTTCACATCCGTGGATGATCAAATCATTGCAACAGTTAATAAGAAGAGGAAATTGGTGGTCATTGAAGAATACTGTTCCAATTCTATTTTATATTTTTCGGCGTAATATGTAGCACATAATTTGAGTCTGTATCTGGTGGTCCCGTGGTAATGAGATGTGCATTAATTAAAACTTGGATTGGTATACATTTACCAAACAATGAAATTTCAGTTGTCTGGTAAATATAAGCTCTACTTACGTGACCGATCGCTAAATAAAAGTAGAGGAAAAGGGTTAAGAACATAATTAATGTCTTAATTTAGAATGAAAGAGGATTAAATCGAAGTACATGTCTGAGTATGGAATAATAAAATTCTTGAATCTAAAGAACAGAAATTTCAAAGACGAATCCTTTTATTTCCAGGAAGCTATTATAAAATTTCAAAAATAAGAAACTATATTCTCTCCATCGCTTGGAACTGATAAAAATTATCTAATTCATTATAAAGAGCTTCAATGAAGGAATATTTCCTTTGGAGTAGTGGGGACGAAGAAATTCAAGTTCATTAGCTTTCGTTAAAAGTATTTCGTCCCACGAGAGACATTTCATTTAAGCAGAAAATTATCTATCCAAATTCAGTTTCAATGAAGGTTTAAAATTTATTCCTTCATAAATATCTCCCGGTAGGTTCAAATCTGCTGCGTTTACACACAATTTATAGCCACTATTACTCATTTTCACTCATCTTTCGACGGATAATCCATTGTCCTACTCCACTTGATTACAATCCGATATTTGTTGGCACCAAAATAGTGATTATAAGCATTCGTTTGCTGAGCTAAGCTCGTAAAATGCTGAGTTCGGTTCGGTTGAATTTCAGCACTGGAGAGCGTTGACCTACTTCTCGCACGATTATTCACGTGTGAAGGAGCCTAAGATAAAAGAGACGGTTTAGTAGAAATAGATGCGCAGTTAAACGACTCAGCAGTTTTAATTCAATCCTTGTCGAAAGCTTATTATCACGATCCTGTGCTGTATCTAAAATAAAGAGGGTACCCATTTAAAAAAACGAATTGTAGTTATCTAAAGAAAATTTTGATATGAACTCTCAATAGTTATTTAGCGATTGCTGTGACGCTTCGGCATTAAGATATGATAGAGATATTTAATTTTAGAGTTTGATATGAGAGGTATTTTTTAACATATTAACGTCATATACAATTAAAATTTACAGCGATAAGACTAAAAATTTGAATTATGACTAAATTTACAAGTTAAAATGCTGCTAAGAGGGGTTTGAGTTCAAAATATTATTGTACACGATCAGAACTTATTTTGGATCACTTGAAAATCGTTGTATCTAAATAAGTGCATTAATTTATCTTGTAAATTTCTGAAGGGGATTGAAGGGAATTTGATTCAAGTGATTATAAAAATTGTTTCAAGAAGGAAATAATTGAAAAACTAAAACTCTCGTTAAACTAGGTTAAGTGTGATGAATTTTATATAAATTTTAAGATAGTTCTGTATTGTGGAGAACTTATCTAAATAAAATGAAGTTGAAAGGGTTCAAATACAACTCCATCAACTGAATCGTTCACTCAGAATCCTATTTAGACTGAGGATATGTCAGCGGAGGTTAAAGCTCTACTGCTTCTGTGGAAGTTCCCAGTTTTCCGTAGTTCTTGGCCTTTCCCTACAATCGCCTGATGCTTCTATTCACAGTCTACCGAAACGGACAATTCACAGGTTACCTTCGCTCACCGCTGCAAGGTACAAATGGAGTAGAGGCTGGGATTCAGAGAAATCGATGATTTTATAAGCATTTAATACTATTACTCTTATTAACTGATATTCAAATTAAGAAAAATAACTTTTTACCGTGTTTAAAGAATACATTTTCATCGAAAATTAAATTACAATAATACGGGATTTACTTACAATTTCTACAAGATACTAGCAATTGGTGAATAATAATAACAGACTATATATTTTTCATTTTGCACAAATCCGCATTAATATCAATAATTATTTGTTTATTATTATTAAGTTTATTTATAAAATACGGTCAATGATAGAGTATATAGTTATCATTATTTTTAACGTTACTAAAAATATACTGGACAGATTCAAGTACGAAATTATCCTTAAACGACAGTACGTATGCAATTTTGACTATACTGTCCTGAGCTGTAAAGTACTGCTTATTATTTACAAATAAAAATAGCATTTTCAATTGAAAGAGTATATCATTTTTTATTCCTATGGAAGATAAATTTGACCTGAAAACGTGTAGAGAAATAATTTACGGATATAAAAGTTTGCTAATTTTAGAGAAAACTCTTAAGCACAATTTTTTTGATATCATAGAAATATAATTCTATTAAAGCCAAAGTTATCTTAATATTAATGCCAAAAATAGAAAAAATAGAAAACGGATTGAACAAGGAGCTAGTAATATTTAAACGGCATCAAAGCATACATATATGCACAATTATTATAAAATGATCGCAAACATAAATAGCAGTATTATAAATATATTTCTTAAAATAATTTCATCTACGTCTATCTGAGAAAGGATTATACGGAAGTTAGTATTTGAATAATTTCTTCTAAAGAATCGTTATGATTACTTCCCTCCATTTTTATTCACAGGTATTACTGAAAATAATTTTATGCTTGAATGAATGAAAATCACTTGAATTTAATGGCCAGGTATCAACTTTCATATATTATTTCGTAGCTGTGGTCGTGCAAGAACTCTGATTAAAACCTAGCAATGTTCCAATATCCACTTCTTTCCCAGTAATCAATATTTGTAAGAGCGTAGCCTTTGATTTCCTCCACAGTCCACAATCATTCCAAACGTCTCGGCATTGAAATGTTTAAGTCTAAGAGTGACGGACTATGGACACTATTGTGATCGGATACTTCAATCCTTCGACCATTGCGCTGTGATAGGCCTTGTTTCCCATCTACTCTACACAGCACAAAGCCATTCGACGAATCAGTGCACCGATTCGATAGCATTCTCCACTTGCACTCCAAGCTGCAACATTCATCGTCGCCAAAGTGATGATTGGAATGGAAAGAAGAATACAATCTCCAACCGAAACAGCGTTGTCATCCATTGTGATGAGTCCTCTAAATCCCCATGCGGGTGCGTCAAATTGTGATTAATTTGGGAATGGATGCCCAGACAGCTTTCCTCTATTCCATAGAGGCGGTGAATAGTCTTCTCCTATGTGCTGGAAATACGTTGGTAGAAGGATTGTGTAAACTGTGGAAGATTCCCATACAAAAGATTTCTAAAAGGGATTTGGTTCGTGGAATTCTATTCGAGATTAATCAGTTATACAGTCTGTTTGTCTTAAAAATGCATGACAAGCTTATGAGTACTTAGAAAACGATTTGATTCACTAAAAAGATCATGAAATTTGGTATTATCCAGACATTTTATAATACATAAAATTTCACTCAAAAGATAGATATACTTTTCCGTGATAAAATTCCTTCCCTAACCAAGAAAAGTTTTATAGATCTTTCATTTCCCATTAATTATCATTTAAACAGATTATATATGTCATAAGTTAATAATAATTATAACTTAATAAAATATTATTTGGAAGTTTATGTTTGAATAAAATTCTCTTAAGAATTATTAAAGTTACTCTTCTAAACTTACAAAGCCATTAGTTTCATCCCAAACGTAACTTTTAATATATATTATCTGTATCTAGTTTATATAAATAATATTTTACAATACAGACTTCTTCAAAATTCTTGGAAAGGAAAATTTATGAATTATTCAACATTTTCATTAAGTTTATCTTGTGTGTACTTTTTTCCTAGTAATAATTGCCTAAGTCTCACTTTACCTTCACTTTAAGAGCATTTTAAATATTATATAATGATGAAAATAAACTTCTATTCAGCAATGCGAAACTTGCATCAAGAATTAAAATAATAATATCCAAGCCACCCTTTTATTTAATAACGTAATGTGTTTCCTTCCGTATAAATCATATTTCCGTTCCATTTTTTTAAATAAATGAATCAACTTCTAACCTATTCGTTATTCCAGTCTCTCACAACTACTTTCGTATCATTTGGGAAAACTGCACCACTTATCCCTTCTCCAATCTTATTTCATTTCCCTCTTGTTTTTACTTTTGCAAAACTTCCTTTGTTGCCCATCTCGCACATTAATCACAAAATAAGTCCTTTAAGTCATTCTCTCTTTTCCAACTTCCCACATCTCTTATTCTCTTCAGCTTGTTATCTCTTACTCCTCTCTTCAAGGTTTCTCTTCTTCTTCTTCTTCTCCATCCACAGTGTACCCTCTAAACTCCATCTTCTATTCCTTGGTTGGCGAAAAACTTTTCCGAATTACTCCCTGCGATTGGATTAAAAGGAGAGAAAAGGTTTTCGCTCTGTCCTCGGATTAATAGCGTAAGAGAAGAGAAAAAAGATAGCAGAGAGGGGGAGAGCTATGGAACGAGATGGTTGCGATGAGAGAGATAACTGAAGGTGCTCCAGGGAATATACCGGTGTAAGAAAAGTGAAAGGAGGGGAGTTTGAGTGAAAGGCGCACGAAGTGAAAGATGAATTTCAGATAGGAAACCATTTTCTGACCTATTTAACAATCTGAGTGTACGGAAAAAAATGTCGCGCTTCCATTTATACTCCGTCGATGTGTATAAATAACTGCGGGGGTGGAGAAAACGCCTTTTCGAATTCGTGACAGAATTATGTATGCTCAACTTGCTATATTTTTGTGTTTATGCATCATTTGAGTGATCAATGATTTATAGAATTCAACTTCTGTTGCAATTGAGTTTTATTTCAATTTTTATACTGGAAATCGATATTTGTTAACATTAAAAACTGATTAATGCATTTTGTACTCTTAAAAAAAACGTAATATTTTAACTATCACACGTCGTTTCTTTGAATCATAAATGAAATGGTCAATTTTCTTATTTAAATGCTTCTTTAGCTTGTATAAATAAACTCTAAGATGCTCCTGACCTAAAACATTGATCCCTTTTGCATTCGAACTTCTCTCTGGTGAAAACCTAGAAAATATCGCTAATAACTTAGTTTTATGGTTAACTAGAACTTTTTTTTGAATCAAAAATTTAATTTCTGGAGTGCACAATTATTATTATCTACGAACATTTAAATATTTTGCTTATCATACAATTTAAGCAACTCCGCTTTGCAAGGCCCAGAGCCAGAAAAAAGGTCTGGGGTTTATGCAACCCGCAATGCAGTTGTGCACTAGAATTAAACATAATCATAAGGATACAGCGTACCAAGCTGCATAGAATCTTCCAAAATTCGATTGATAATCTATGTCAACGGTACCTTGTAGCTTAACAAGAATTCCTTTTATAGTGCGTTTGTTTTCTGAAACGTAGTTTTTTATCTCTCCTGCAAAGTATAACGGTCCATATATCGACGATTGCATGGAAGTCAAAGCCGAGTTCGCAGAGAGTATTGGTACCCATTAACAAAAATCCGAGTTCTTTTTTTAAAAATGTATTCCAACATATATCACAATGTTTTCCAGAAGGAAATATTTTGATAATTCATAGAAAATGAAAGGATCAATCACTGTAACATTTCGTTCTTTGATGTTTTTAATTATCATTGCCTCAATTTAAGCTAAATCGTAATAATTAAAATATATATAAAATACATATATATAGAGTGCTGTTTTTGTAAGCATTATAATAAACAAGGTTTTTTATTATTCCACGCGCTGTACTCGGCGTGTGTTAAGAAAATGGGTCAAGTTTATCAGAGATTTTCTCATTGGATAGCCTTAAGCACAATTTGATCTCATCAAAAGACATTTACCAAATATCAATCTGCATAGCCTTGAAGCTAATTCAAATCACAGCCTCATTTTCCTAACGATTCCTTTCCAACATAAAAGAACGACCTACTGACATTCTCGGAGTTATAGAATAAATTGTTACGTAATGAGTGCCCTTAAGTAAAATTTTGTCATTTCCTCGATCTTTCCCCAAATACTATCAATATTCAAAATATTAAAAATGCTCTACGTTTGCTTACATCAAATCACTATTAAAAAAATGATTATCATCATCAAGTACAAGTTAAGTTCTGTAATTTTTTTTGCAAATAAAAATTAAGCATAGATGTAAAACCGCGTTTTAAGAACTTTCACACATAAATATATAGATTCTAGGTTTATTAAGCTTTAATGTCACTTTCACGCTTCATTAGTTATTATACGATCTATTTTCATGAAAAGGAATCAGATAAAATATCATTACATTAATAGATTCGAAATTAGCAGTCAAAACGCAAAAGTTATTTCTGAATATATAAACCAAAGAAATACCATTTAATCGTCGGCAATGAAGTACCTAAACATTCATCCAAGTAGCTTTTTCAAAAAGATAAACATCCTTAAAGTTGTAAAATTTTTATTGGTTAAGCGATTTTATTGAGTCCCTCATATTTTCCTAAAATTTGCGAGTTTCCGTATCAAAAACTGCGTCTCGAGTGAGACCGGAAGGTAGAAAAACTTTCAAAATTAAAATAGGGTAGAAAAACTACACGTGGGAGAGTCGAGGAAAAATACGTCGCATGCAATCTGATATTCGAGCAAAATAATGAAAAAGTGATGCTCCGGGCGCAGTCACCGACCTCACGGATGCAATAAAGGCGAGTTCGTGGAAAATTGGGAGGGATGCGAGACAGAAAATATGAACACTGATTCTAAGCAAGAAAATCGAAAAATCATACAATGAATCTGTAGTTGTCGTAAAGAAGGGAATGCAAGAACATTTAACCACTATCGTTACACGAAAAGAGTTCATTACGTAGGAGAAAGACTTACCTTATAGAGAGATAGCATTGGGAAGAAGCAAAGAATATAGGTGAGGGGATCAAAAGATATCGAAGCGAGCCTAATTTTTAATAAAGACAAAGCTGGGGAAGGAAAAGTTTTAGAAGGAAGTGGGCTGACATTGAGCTACTTGAAGAGAAGGTCGACCGAGGAAAAATAAAGAGGATGAGATCTGGCTAATATCGTCCCCAGAACCTATCCTCCAACCCTCTTTTCTTGCCCCGATACCCCCGCCTCCGTCTCTCGGCGCAATTTTCTTGGCCCCTGGGGGCAAGCTCATCACTCGGTCTCCTGCAGTTACATGACCCTCTTCCTATCATCTGAGAATCCTCCCACCATTTCCCCTCCTCCTCGCAGAGGTGGACTGAGGAAAGATTCGCCCGTTTCCAGGAGCTCGAATCCTCTTTCCAGGTAATGTTAACATATCGAGATAAGGCTGTGACAACACCACCCACATTCCGATTTTATCGGGAACGGGGAAAGTGTGGGTGGTTGTAACGACCCGATCGAGGAGATGGGTGAAATTACCAGCTTAAGGCTCCTTCTACGACTCCCATCAGCATGAGATTTCGCGCGCAAATATTTTCAATATTTCTCGAATGATGTGCTTTCCGAACTTAAGCGATTTCTGAGGTTGAATCAGAGATCTTGTTTGAGAGAGTCGTGTCTGTATTTGCAGAATATGTTATATGCAACAAGAACTTTCCAGTATAAGAGAGGGATTCATTTACCTGTGAGATCTTCATAAGCTTTTGGAACACTATTTCTTGGCATATGTAACATTTTGGACAAATATTTGTATCTGATAATTTATCCATTATGTTTCGTTAACTAATATTTCTTAGATAGAATGGTAAGTGTGAATATGTGTAGCAAATTTATGTAATTATTTTCTTAAACATTAGTTACATAGCACTAATTTTTATGTAGTTTTTTCACTTAGAAACTTCTTCGTATTTACGACTTAAATTCAATTAATAGTATAAGGTTAATAGTATCATAACATAAAAGTTTTTTTGCAATATATATTCATAGTATTTGAATCGCAAAAACGTTGATTGAGAAATCATCTCTATTCATACAATTCCATCATTCATTGAAAGCCTTTAATATCCTCAAGGATAGTAGAAGTAAACTATCAACAATCATTCTTTTCCTTTTCAAAGCTTTCAGACGATTACATTTCTTAGAATCCGACTCAATGAGATGAAATAGACCTTTTTTCATCAAAGCTGTCTAGAATCATTCGCTGAATTGATTATTAACCTATATACCTCCTTCTAGCTTGTTTACCAAACACTCCAGAAACCTTTGCATGGATCCCTAAAAATTGATTTAACCCTCGGAAAAATCGCGGGCAAAGAGGCAGGAGCGACAAACACTCCGGCCCTCCTAAATCGACTCCTCCCTCGTCCTTGGCCAAACCCAATCGCCCCCACTCCCACGTGGCCTTCATCCTGCAACACCAGCTGCTCATCCCAGCGTCCTATTTTCTGACCTCTTTTTCTCTGGCGGCCGTCCGCTCTTTCGCAAATTCATCGCATTTTCCTTCGGACGCCTTCACCTCTCCCTAATAATAATCCCTGCAGAGCGAAACTACCCCCTCCTGAAAGAAAAAACCCTTCCGAAAAAAACCCCCTTCCCCCGTTTCTTCATTCCATCAAATCCATATACACCTCATCCTTCCCTCACTCCCGGCGCAAAATTCCACTCGCTGACACAGTTCCCGCCGTAATTGAAAGTCCGGGAGCCTTAATTGCAGAGGGATGCATCAATGTTAGCATTGACGGTACCTTCGTCAGAGCATCTCGCGTAGGACGTGTGTGTGCCATCTCTTGCCCTTCCGAACGCCAATCACACGCGGCCATCTTTCGTCCCGTTGCGGGAAACATATATACGGCGACTATTGGCACGTCCGGAAGAAAAAGCGGGCGGAATTAGTCAATTTAATCGAGTGGGCATCCATGCGCGAATAGTTTGGAGCGTCTCCGCAAATGGGGGTGGGACACCAATCAAGCGGACGGTGCCTGCAGCTGATGGATCCCGAGAAGTGTATGATATCGAAAGTGTCGCTCGATTTAAAATTATTCTCCTAAAGTGAGTTACGTTGGAATTGCGAGGTGGAATTGTTGGAAAAAATGCGAGGAAAATATATGAGCGTCAGTTTTCATTTGAATGGGCCATCGAAATAGTGGAATGGTCTTTCCTGGCTGATTACCGAAATTGACTGCGAACGAGGGTTTCCTATGCGAGTTATTATTGCTCGGATGGATGTTTTTGTGAGACTGGATACATGCTGCAATATTGTCGGAATGAAAAAACATTGCTAAAAGTAATCGGATAAAATAATTGTTTTATTAAAGTCATCAACTTTAAATTGAGCTTACATTTCTTGCTAGTCAATTCGAAAATGAATCATTACTGCTTATTATGCTACATATCGTTAACCCATGTTTCACATCAAGCATATGAATATTCGATAAATCAATTTACCCAACTTTATTTTTACTTTTACTATTACCACTATTAACTCAAACTGTATTAACTTCAATTTCTGATAAATCATTAAATTATTTCGTTAAATTTGTTTCTAACGGATTTTTAATTCTCAACTGATATTAACAAAAGAAAATTTCCTTCTAACTCTTACTGAACAATAATAAGAGATTGGAATATGTATTTCTTCACGGACTGTTGAGATCAGGGTTATTTAAATTTTACGTTTATTGCCTTATTCCACAAAGTTAATCTTGATAGTATCAGTTTTTATTCAAACTTCGTTCTATTTTCTTACCTTCCCTAATTGTTCTATTCAATTCTAAAAAATATTCAGCGTTCCCTAAGATCTCTTCCATTCCATTCTATGGACTACTTCGGAGGGAAAAATTAATAATAACGTGAAACCTAGAGCGATCCTTCCAACTCACATATGAATTCACTGACGTTTAAATATTTATTCTGCTCACCTTCCCAATTGTGACAAATTCCTCTGGCGACCCCCTCAGTGATGTTTAACCTTCCGAGAGGGACCATGGACCAAAGGGAGAGCCTGTTTGTCATCATCTCTCAACTTACTGCATCCTTCGAGGAAACAAATAAGCATGTTCCTCTAATTTCACACTTGAGGAGGAGTTATGGTCAAAGGTGTGGTTCCAAGGGTCACTCTTGGGCCAGAGGACTCTGATTCAATATTGAAATAAGAAGATAAGAGTGGATTTTGTTTGCGGAAGCTGAGCTTATGCTTTATTTTTCACTCTATTTTTGTCGAGATTTGAAAGCTTTGAGATGAACAGTTTTTAAGAGCGATAGAATATTAAATGAAATCGGTTTTTAAAACTGTTTGTCAGCTTTTAGCGAATTATTGCACGTTAAGTTGAGATGATAACTGTTAAAAGATCTGCAACAGGATTTTATCTTCAATAAAAATAATTGGTAATAAATTATTTATATATAGTTTTACTCAATTAATAATAGATAAAGAACAAAGAAATTCGCCGAAATAATTCTATAACATAAGGTCTTGCTAAACTTTTCTTGCAATAAAACTCGTTTAACCGTGGATTATCACTATTCTAAAAGTATGTTCAGCTGTATCATTTAAATTTTTTTCCGTATTTATTCAATATCCAATAATTGTAAAGAAACGAGGGTGCTTTTTATAAAAATTTTACATAAATCAACCTAATATATATCAAACCAAGAAAAGGTAAAACATTTCAGATCATACTGTACTGATCAAAAAAAATACTTTGTGGTTAGGAGTTTTGAGTACCTCTTGAACAGTTCTTGTATACAGTAAGTGTTTCTAGTATACTTGAGCTTAAAGTAAATTGTAAATCCTCACGAAAAATATTTGCAAGACTCTCTTTCTCTCTTTTGTTTTGCTGAACCATTGATTGTGCCGAGAAGTAACCTTCCTATATAAATAAAAATTCTTTTCAAATAACTCTTCAATCCAATCATCTATTGCTTTCAAAGGCAGTAAAAAACATATCTTTACATTGGGGAAAAGGATCGATAACACTTTGTTATGTGAACCTAGTCTCTTAATCAAACGAGGCCATCTTTCTTCTCCTGAATCCACGAATATGAGCTTAATTGAAAGATGTGAGAGGGATTAGTATTACTCTCTTACGATACGTCAAAGAAGATGACTACGGCTTTGGAGAAAACTCCGATGAGGCAAAAAACGTACATCACGACAGCCTATTTCCTTCGCGGAATCTTTGTTACAAAGGATACCATTATGCAGTCACGCGTTCCACTTTTGTCCCCTTCACATCCTATGGATCTTTAGGCCTAGTGAGAAGGAGAGAGAGAGACGATACGGTTACTAAGGTACGTTCCCTCTGATGATCTCTTTTTTTCCGCATGGGTATACGTATTTGTGTATGTGTGACAAGGTCGGAACACGCTGGGAAACAACGGCAACTGTGAGGGAAGGGAATATACATCCCCGGGAGCGTGCGACATATATCAAATTCGCCTTTTCTCAGCACCGACTGCGTCAACCTTCAGCCGACGTGGAAAATTGAGTGATGCCCCGAATTTAAAACAGAAGTTTTGACGAGTGGCTCTGTATATTTGCCATGGTGACCCCAAACACTCATCCTCACTAGAAAAATAACCCTGGAGATTAAAAGATCAATTCATCAACGGCAAGGAAATGGGAAATTCATTTTGTTCGCGATAGATCACCCGCTTCACTTACTCCGAGCCACGCATTTAATAAAGCTCGAGGATCCTTGGAGTTATTAAATAAAAAGGGAATGGAATTTTAACTCTAAAAACGTTACTATGGGACTATTATCGTTACATCAACTGCACTAAAGTGAATTGAGTTACTAAACAATATCGTTTTATTATCTATGTAAATAAAGAGGATAGATATGAATGATAAGTAACGGAACGATGGACACGAGTGTGTTAGAATAAAATTTTTTAATCAAGAGCTGTTGATTACCAGTTTTGAGTAAATAGAGGTTTTTATTTAAATCCATGAATTTTTCCATAGTAATAAATCAGAAAATTAATAACAATTAAGCTCGAACTCGATATTTTATTCTATGTATTATACTATTTCTGTTCAAAGTTTCGCCATATATCTTACATTAGATATTTTAATATGAGATAAATATTTTGAGAGTACTTTAGTTAATCCTTACGAGCCACATGCAACGGAACATTCCTTTTGGTTCCAGACAATCTTTAAAGCTTGCGGGTTCTTCTCTTGAAAAGAAATGTCCTAACAACTTGGTAGCAAGGTAGAAAGAAGAAACCCAAGGGAAAATCATCTTTAATACGTCATCCAACGACACTTTTATACAGTTTGTCCTATATTAAACAAACATCGTTTATCATATTTTCTAAACTATACATACTAACTTGAAAATATATTTTCAAGGAGTGCGAATACTAATTGAGAACATCAGAAGTACAAGATCTACTTAGCGATTTTCACTTACGCCTACGATGTATGAGAAACTAATAATCAAAGTTTGCAAAGAGGAATAGCTGGAGTTCTAGAGAAAACATACTGTTTGTAATATCTATCAACCTAATATTGGAAATAACTATCATCCTTCAAAATTTGATAATTTAGTAGCTTTAAGTACTTTTTGTGACAATATTGTAGTTTTAATTATGTAAGCAAGAATTGTAAAACAAGCGTCAGATTAGACATTCGATACGATTCATCATTGGAACCAGATGTGAATTATAACCAATTCAAACCATCCCTTTCCCATCAAACGAACCTATCGGAGGAGGAAATGACTTAGATGAAACGTATAGGAAATTAGGCGATGCAAGAAAGTAACATGCAGCTGAGATTGCTCGCAGGTGAGAGAAAACTGATACTTAAATGAATCGGACGGAAGGAGACCGTTGAACAAAATGGCGGACCAAGACAAGAGATGGAAATTGGCTGCAGAAAGAAAGGCAGCATCACAAGGCCTCTGGGATTATAGTGGTCCAGAGTTGTTCCCCTTCCACGCAGAGATATCTTACTTCCCCACCCAACCTTCCGCGGAATTTATTTTCATACCGTATTCCCCGAATCATCGTCACCGCTTTATCTATCTTGTATCTCTCTTTCATCTTATTCTTTCCCCGTTTTGCCCTCATTTCCCGACTCCTTCCCAACGCCCTTTTGTTCGGAAAGTGAAATTGGAATCGGCTTCCCGTTCCTAATAGAAGGAGGAAAACAGTAAATTGGTTTCAGGCCGGTGGAATTGTGCCGAGCGGGATTGAGAAGTAAGATTTAGAGGAGATGGCATGAAGAAAAAAATTAAATTCCCCCGCGATGAACTCTGGAATTTTTTTTGTTTTGTCCGAAAAGAATGCCGTGTCTCAGGTGAGGATGGGCTTTTTTTATAAAAATCTTTGATTGCCTCGTGAATGGGGAGCAGCTCTTGAATGAGGAATGAGAAGAATGGGATAATTAACTGCTCGAGAAGATCCTCAAAACCGTTTAACGCTTGGCTGATATCTATTCAAGGTCCAAATCCAATATGGCTATCTGTGACGTATTTACGAAACTCGTTTCCTTTAATGAAAAGTAGCAGTTGTTTTTCGTCGAAGGAGATTTTCCTTAAATTGTGCTATGTGATTCTGGTTTTTTAAAAATAGCATCAATAGTGCCTAAAGGTCAAGTTTATCGTAACTTTTTTCTATTTTTCAAATCGCAGTATCTTAAGACAAAAAATAATTCTATGATTTAAGTATAAAATCGAGGTTTTCAGGCGTTACCTTATGAAAGACTATATCATAAGATACCCGCACGCTAATCCATCTTGTAGCATTAAGCTTCATACATCAATGCACATTAAATTATGTTATGGATTGTATTATACATTATATTATACAATATAATATACATTATATTATACATTATATTATATAGTATACGATATTTTACGATGGTTTTTGTCAATATTTTATGTCAAAAAATATATTTGCAAATATAATGAAAAAACTTTGTAAATTTCCACAGAAAATCTTTTAATAATTTATTTTTCTTTTTAATTAACCGGTTTTGTAATGTAAAATTATACCTTCAGGAATGGAACGGTATTCTGCTAGGGAATATATAGGTTTTTTGGAATTTTCTGTTTAAATTTACAAAATTTTTTCATTATACTATGGCTTTCCACGAAGTCACGCCTTCTCATATTAATTTCATTATATTTGCGAATATTTTAATACCAAATAATTTTGAACGAAATAAATTCTGAAATAACGCGTCATAAGTACACTCTTTTTCCTTCTCAAAAGCTCGATTACACGTGTCCTCAATCCTCATAAACGTGTTTCGACATTCTTTCTTAACGTCTCAAGTCAAATTTACCGATAACTAACTCCAGATTCAATTTAAGACTGTCAAAAGAGGACAACGTTAAAATGGTTAGGCTTAGTTTTCGACGACATTGGGATCTCAAGAAAAGGTAAAATGAGCGAAGGCAGAGTAAGGATTAGAGCAATGGAAGGGAAGGGGGCTTTCGAAAGCTCTCTTCGGAAATGCACTTATCTCACTCTTTCTTCCAAGAAAGACTATTTCAATGGTAATGCACGTCTCCTCATCTCTTTTCCGCTCTTACGCCGACTGCCATTCCATTTGCCTACCTTTCTCTCTCCCCCAACATTGCCTCATCCTCCCTCTAACCTACATTTTTATGTTCGACGCGTTTCCCGAGATTTCCTTGACAAGTCCTTTTATACAATGACATCGGGATATTCATCAAGACTTGAAAGAACGGATTCTGCTCTCGAGTGATTGCAAAATTATTTGCGGAGATCGAATTCGCAAAGGAGGTTTTGAAATTAAATGGTATAAAATTCTGTATGCAAAGAAATCTTTGTCATTATAATATATAAAACAGGAAACGATTGATAGTTCTTCAGCTAAAAAAATATTGATATTTCTTGTTACTCTTAAACATGAGGATAAATTCTTTTTATAATTAAAATTAGCTAGAGATTTGTACGGATCAGTGCTCCTTTAAGAAGATATTTTTGATTGAAATACGTACAATCAAAGTTAAATAATAATTATTATATGTATGGAGCAAAGGAAGATACTAGCTAATAACCATTGTTTTGCTTTACTTTCATACTTTTGCCTTATATTTATTTCAAAATATCCTAGCAAGTTCGTAATTATTCTTTTAGCATTACATTCAGTAACGTAGATCTAGGTTTATATTAGGATGATTTTTATTTAAAACAAGAAAAAGTCATTGATAATATAGTATAATAAAAAGTTAAAAAACATTCGAGGAAAAATACCAAAATAATAAGTATGAGAAGATAAAGAGCTTTTGTTAAGAATAATTCACTTAAGAAGCGAGAGCTTGAACTGATCTATCCTCCGAGTAAAATAATCCGATAGTGCTATTTCGATAAAATTTGCTTGCCACGTGTCCAAGCCACGTGCACGTAACGTAATTATGCATGAAAAACTTGAATTATATAATTTATATCTACCTTCCATCGTGGAAAACTAGTTAGCAATGTAAAATTACATCTAAAATTGCTCCATACCTTCGATTAACCTCTTATTATCATAATTTTACTCCAAAACCTTTTATGTATTCTTCATTTTTCGAAACATTTTATGTTTTCTCCGAAACGTCTCGACGTCACCAAGGTTTGCTTTCTTTCCCGGGGAAGATCCCGGGGGCAGCCGACGCACTTTGGGAGTCACAGAAGGGAGAATCGACCTGACAAACTCCCCAATCACCGATTCAGAGCATCGATAGGACAACTGTTTCGATTGCTTTGGAAATCCCTCAAGGTACCAATCGCGGTCCCCAAAAATAACCGAAATCGATTCGCGTTCGATCCGCCAGTCTTCGCTGCCGTCGCTTCCTATTATCGGCACCAAAACTTATAGTGTCCTCGGACGGTTTCCTCCCCAGGCTGTGACCACGGCTGATGGACGAGAAAGAAAAGGTTTGACGATTTTGTCGCCCGCCTAGCGGAAATCATTTCCAGGAGTTCCACGAGTCCCGTAAAAAAAATTCCGAGAAGCCGCAGCGTGCCTGAGGTGCGGTCAGAGGGATGCCTTGATCAGCGCCCCGTAGGAGATGGGGTCTGCGGCCAAATGAGCGTGTAAAATGGAGTTAGGAGGTGTTTGCGCAGAAGCTGCACGAGGAAGACTTCAAAAGGGAACAAAGGGGGAAAACGTTGGTCAGAATCACCTCCACGTGTCTTGTGGGTTATTATTTTGCCGTAGTGATTTAAATCCATATTCGGGTTTCAGAAGAAGGGTACTATAGATTGGACTTCGATTCCTATCATTTAACGTTAAATTAGATCCAATTTGGGTATTAGCGGATGCTCTAGTGAGCAATGGTAAGGTAATTTATACTCCGCCGTTACATAAATATCTTGATCCCATAGCCGAGGTTGTTTTGTTTGATTGTTTCATTATTACCGTTAATACCTCTACTTAGTATGTGTTACGGCTTTAGAATTCCTTTTCATACAAAATGTAATCATCTAAATAAAGGAATAACGGAACAACCTTGTAATCTGATATTTTCAGTTGGTGCGGACAGTTTTTCTGGTTACATTTATATTTACATATGAATTTATATATACAATTCGTAGATGTACATATTTACTGTATTTTTTATTTATGTTACACAATATATGATCTAAAAATAAAGAAGCACGTTTTTCAAGTGATTACAATATAAATCTGGGTACATCCGTAATATCATCGTTATCTTTCGATTGTTTGTTATTCATTCCTCATGTTCTTTTTCATAGATTTGGAAATAAATATGCTGCAAAACTAACGATAACAAAAAAAACGTAGATAAACATTTTCAAAAATCAATTCACTTGACTTTTTAGGTAATTGGTAATATTTAAGATGAAACTTTATCTAGAGAACATTCTATGTGGAATTTCCATGGCTCACAATCCAAACGTAGCCATTTTACAAAATGTATTTCAATTTTCGTCTCAATTATAAGCATATTTAACGTATTAAATATATTTTCCCTTATTTATGTAGAAATAGCTTATCGTCATCCTTTACGAACATTAAAATTTCCTTCACGTTTCCTCATTGCAGCATTATTATTTTATAATCTATCATTTCCGGGAAAAGTGAATAGAAAGTTCACAAATGGAATTGCCCTTATGCTGATCTCTGGACCAATTATAATTTATAGCCGCACCAATATTCAAGGATAAACACCTTTCACTGGATTGTTTATGACTGAAACTTTAAGCATCTAGTTTGCAATAGTTCTTGTGGTGAAAATTAGGTTTTCATGTAAAATTACCAACTATATGAGTATAGAATCCATATAAATCGAGATAAATATTATATCATCAGTCAAATGTGAATTAGCAATTTTCCTGTGCCTCTGGGAATGTAACTTCCCCGTAATCGTTTCAACAACATATCCTACAAATCGAAATTATATATTGAAATATAAGAGAATTACAGTCAATTGTATTATAAATTACATGCATTTTTCTCGAGAAATTTATTCCTTTACATTCTTATTTATAAAAGTAAACATTTTAATAATGTAATCTATAGAATCTTTGAAAGGAGTGGTATTATTTACAATCTATTTGATTATGAATACAATCTAACATGAAATCTTCCCAAAATTTACCTGAATGCTTCATTCTGGTATTCTCAAGAAGTAGCTGATATTTATGAGCAAGAATTAACTTCATATCTTACGACAAATTTCATTTAATGTTATTACAGAATCGATATTGGAAATCCTGAAAAACTCCTCCTTAGAATCCATATGATACTTCTATCAGAGGGAAAGCTATTGCTCGCTCGATTTAATAAGATAACACTCTTTTTTTAGAAGACGTAATCCCTTAAAACATCTGCGTCGTATAAATTGAGAAAAGATGTGTCGTTCGACGTCTTCGAAATTCAATGAAAAATCTCTCCCTCGGATTAATAAAGAGCGTCCAATTTTCCTCTCGGATATAAAAAATTGACGAAATGTCGACTCGACGTGCGAGAGAAAGTGTTTCGCTGCGGGGAGTGAGGGCGGCACAAGGCGATATGAAACCATAACAACCCATTCTCCTTTGTCTGCAACTGATTGAGGAAAATGAGTAAAGGAGACGGAAAAACCGGACTAAAACTGACATTTAAAGGATAATGAAAGAAGAAGGGATGGGGGAAATGAAGAATTGGGGCGGAAAAGCTGTAACGGGAGGGTTTCAATGAAGGAATTGGCGGGGGCAGAAGAATGGAAGTGTTCCATTACGAAGAGAATGATTACGCGGCAGAGATGTTTAGGAGCTTGCGAAGTGGCCCTGTGCCGAATAATCGGTTGCAAAAGGCTGCAGGGGGAGTTTTAGTGGAAAGAGTGTTTGACGGAGTACAAAAGGGATTGAAGTTTTGAAGGGAAGAAAAGAATAGGTGGGCTGCGATACAAGTAGCGTGAAATGGGATGTTTTTTCATGTGCTTAAGAACTAGATATTCCAATATTGGGATGTGTGGTTAATTGACAGTTAAAAAGGATAAATATCATATTAGACATGAAGTTGAACTGTAAACCTTCCTTTCTGCAATTAAACTTATTATTACTATTATTAAGAAATGAAAATAGTGTTTGAGCAATTAGACCATAAACAGGATATTAATAACTTCCAATACTTATACAATTATATTTCATATTTTACCACATTAAAACATTCTTCGGTGATCTTAAGGATGTATTACACTTACTAATACTTACACTTTTAAATCATTTCTTTTATCGCTTTAATTTCTACATTCATGATGCAGTTTAGTCTCTGCAGTAGCAGTTTACCTGCAATCAGCCATAGTAACGTACTAGAAAAAAATTTGATGTATGCGTATTCGTATTTAAACGTAACTGGAAGCCGAAAATTTAACATGACTACGAGTAAAGAACACAGGCTTCGTGAAAAAGCATTATTTATAATCCATTCTATTCACAACCTAAATAATAATATAAAGAAATAAATAATATCAACCGGTCGGTTGTCCTATCAAGCTAGCTATCAAGTTATCCTGCCAAAACATTTTGAGACATCGTCCGAGAGAATTTTTTTCTAAAAAAAAACGAGGTTTAGTTCAACTCCGTGTCAACATCCTCTTCAGCGAGTTCAATGCCCTCCGAGACTACCTATAGAACTACTATGAAACTTTTCTCCACGAAGTTTACCTTTTCACACGCAAAAATAACAATTGACGTACTTTAGATAACATAAATTACCAAATCCATTTTCATTTTATTTTCTTTCGTAAAATCCGTAACTTAAGAGCAATTGCAGAGAACGAGAAGCAATCATTACTTCCGCTTCCGAGGAAATTTTGAAATGGGCGTTGGAAGTGACCGAGTATGGAAAACTTCGCATTGTAGAACTTTTAATGGTCGCTTTACAAAAGAGAGCAGAAGAGAGAGAAAACAGATATATCGATTAGGATGGTGATATTTGGTGAGCTGAAGGAATCTTGCGTAAGAATTAATAGCTACCGTTTCCATTTAATCCATCCCTTTTCAACATTTATTTCCAAAAACTCTTTCATTTTCCTTTCTTTACTTTTTTCGATTGAATTTTCACTATTTTTAGTTTTTATTCATGTAAAGTATATCGTATATAAAATAATTTTGATTTATTTACAGCAATATCAAACATAAAAACGTGAATGGATCTCCTTTAAAGAAGAATAATTTAAATGGTAAGAGTTGTAATTAGTATTTCCTCAAAGGAAATCATTTCATTCAAATACGTAGATCAGCGATTATTTAATCATATCTCAAAAAATAAATTTTAACGAATTCAAAATAAATTTTTGGAACAGAACTGGTGCTATAAGATTGTTTAGATGAAGAAAAATAAGTCATACACCTTTCATGTTGGGTTTTTATTTTATCTAGGGTAGTTAAAGGGGAAAGAAAGAGTATAAACTATCTAGATAATATGAATAATTTGAAGAGTGATAATTCTATTGAAAAATTAAGAATTGAGTATGTGGTTAACTTTATTATTTTTAATATAATGTTTAATTTAAATTTTTTAAATGTAAGTGTTGGAAATAATAAATCGGCTTGTACCAAATTTTTAATCACAAACAAATAGATTTTATAAATTACTGATAAATAATATTGTAATAAAGAGAGGTACTTTAAGAAAAATTGTAACACTATTCAGTTATTTTCGACCAATTAAAAGAAAGTAAATTATAATCCAACTGTAATAATTTACTTCCTTCTTCTATAATAATAGCATAATAAGTTACCAGTCAATGACAGTTTTAAGACTTATCAGATCGAAATTTGGCTTTTAAGTACTTTGAGAAACTTTGATAAAACTCACTCACCTGCCAAGTATTACGAATTTTATGGACGAGGTCTCTATGCAGTATAAAACACAAAGGAAAGTGTCTGCGAAATATAAAACTAGAGAGCGAAATGTGATAACTCGGTCCTTTTTTCTTGAAACATCGCAGCCGCGTGGATAATTAAAAAGGCGCAATAAGGACAAAAGGTTTTCGTATAAATTGCTCGAGAGAAGAAAGTGGTAGAAAACAGATGAAAAATATAACATAAATGGTGAGACGGAGGGAAGGCGAGTTGGTGGTGGTGGTGTTGTTTTCACGGATGGGAGGGTTGCGAAATTGAGGAATCTTTTACTATCTTGCTGCTCTCTGACTATCACTTCCTTTTTATGAAGGCCCTTGATGAGAAATGTGAAGTTTTTTTCTCTCCTCGGCAGGACGATGAGTCTGCGGTGGAAGAAAGAAAAGCAGCTTTTAACGACCGCCATTTGATACACACTGTTCTCCTTTTCCCGCTGGGCTTTATCGAGATTAACGAGACGTAATAGGGACCGAATTCCTTTTAATTTCTTTGGGATCAAAAAATGTGCGAAAAGGTGTTTCCGCTGATAAATACGTCCGTTTCGTTGGAGAGGAGGAGATAACGGGCTACTCTCAAACGTCGATCAATGGGGTGATTGTTGCTTGATAGGATTTTATTTGTAACACCACCGGGAGATCTGTGACGGAGGGTTTTTCATCGCCTCCGGATCCAATCACAATTACCAACATGAATTAAATCAAGGATTTCTTTGGGGAAACCCAATCTAGAGATTACTATAAATTGATAAATAAAGTATTCCTTTTGGGAAACTAGAGTTTGTGATATAACGAACAGCAAAAGGGAAACTTAAAGAGCGGTAAATACAGATCAAATGAAGAATATTATTTTAGATTTTGGGTGAATTTTGAAGCGGTGCGGTCCTCTCAAAACATTCTCCTCATCTATATGCTTCGCTTCCACTTTGAGAAAATTACAAGTTTAACCTTTTCTCGTACAAGGAAAGATTGAGAATCAAAGGTTATACGCAAGAAAATTATTAAAGAGGAAGTTTTATGAGACTAGTCTTTGCCTGAAGAAGTTTCTACCGAAACAGGATTTTTTCTTTTGCGTTGTTTATATACCCGAAACTGATTTTATCATCGTTCGCTGTTACTCTGTGGGAGGGTAAATATCCTTTCCTTTAACTTTTCATGAGTAATCAAATCTAACTCTATGTGAAATGAAGTTATGGTTAATATTTTATGATGTCAAAGCTAGTAAATTAGTTGCTACAGGGAAAATGCCACTTTACTTTCCAAGAATAATTTTACTGCAAAGCCTTTAGTGTCAAATTAATTAACCTTGAATTCAAGCTGTAGATTGAGAAATTTTACGAACTATCTCTAATGTCCTTGAATCTTTCGTTCATAAATTGCTTTCGTAAGATTTACATCCTACGATGTATTAATTCAATTAAGTCATATCTACATTCATGTTTGAATTAAATCTAATTCTATAGCACTCTTTTCAGTATATACAATGACTACTTTGTAACAGAGAGGTCCCAGGTTCAAATCCCGGCTGATGAGGAAACTTTCCTCTCACGGTGTGGATTTTGTATACTTCCCCTGCTGAGTTAAGCAACACGCATTAGTTGTACAGATACTGGATATTTGTGAGATCTATGTTTAAAATTATAAAAATTAATAAAAAGAATACATAACACAATATTACTGCTATTGAATATCTTTTTAAAATATCTCTGGTGAAACGGAAGGTACAATGAAGAAACATTTCATTATAGGCCTCAGTAAGGATATTCTGCTCACTGATTGTTGATATAACTTATTAATATAAAAAAATAATAAATTAATTAAAATAGTACGAGATTTGACGGAAGGCTATTTAAATCCCCTTCATCGACTTACATGACATCAACTTTTATACGTGTAGAATGACCTTAATCGTTCCTAAAACACATCGAGTCACCATGAGGCATTAAGTTCATAAAAAAGCGAGATATCCAGCGGACGTATATACGCTTCACTACTCGACTTTATTCGGACGCGGAGTCGCTTCTGGAAGAAGGTCAAGAACCCCGGCAAAAGCGGCGAAAAAAAAAACGGTAATTAAAAGCCGAGTGAGGAAACATCGGCCCGGAGATTGGGAAACGAGAGGGTGGGTCCGAGGGATGCGTATCGATGCGAGGTTCGACAGTATAGCGACGAAGGAGCTGACGTAAGGAGTAAGGGTTCCGGACCCCTTTTCTAAGGAGACGCCATCCGGTAACGAAGTTTAACAAAGATTGATGGAGACGTCGAGGAAATCAAGTAGTAATTAATGACGGGCAGAAAGAGTGATGACGACGTGGAAGAAGAAATGACCGTGGTGTTTGTAAGGTCCTCAGCTTTACTGATGGTATAATGTAGCGGGAAAAAAATTATCGGCTTGGAAATCGGAAAAAAATGGAAGAGCGGAAATAGATTTAGTGCCGCTCGAGCAGAAATGAGAAATTAAGATATGAGTGCGATGGAAACTTCCAGTGAGGATGAAAATGATTGGCTGCCTTTGTGCTTTTTTCACGGAGACAAATCTCGCCTAAATGTTTCTATGGAGGGTGTGAGAGGAGGCATGGATTTTTGGATGGGTACAATAAGAACGTTTCAACACAGCTAAATTGAGGAAAAAAGGCAGTTTCAATTAGGGTTTTTTTCTATTGATCGGCATTCATGATAATTTTATCTTTTGGAGTGACAGAATTCTCCTTACTGAATGGATTATTTCCACTCGGGTTAGTATTGTCTTTCGCCCCAATAGAAAATCCAGAAAGGAGAGCAAATTTAAGTAGTTCCTGTAAACAATATACTTATTTACTGTAGTGCAAAAACGGCTTAAATCAAACTCAACATTTTCTATCTTCTTTAAAATTAAGAATGGAAGATTATTTTATAAGTATGTTTATCATTTCAAATACCAGTTTACTTTTACTATCTTTCAAAATGTCTTTACTAACCTATGGAACAATGAGTCAACGAAACTAGTTTACTTAAATAAATATTATTACAAGTGACCATATGCTTATCGTATATAGGCTACGATTTCCTACCGCAAAACTGATCTTGAGGCTAACAGATTCATTTACTATTGCACATGATTTTGTTCGAGTTTATAATAGGATATACGATATATGAAAAACATTTTACATGTTTATCATATATCGTATACAGTTTCATGAATGTTACTAACTAGTAGAAATTAATGCAATGATTAATGAATTCAATACATTCCCACCGATAATTCAATGAAAGTAATGTAAGTAAGAAGTAAATTTTTCTATATCAGTCAAAATCATAATCAATCAATGTCGGTGATAAATGATTCTACCCTAATCCTTATATCCGAGTAACATTGAAATTTCGATGAATGCGTGAGATCCAATACCATCCAATTCTATGCATATCAGTAAGCGTGCCGAATAGATGAGAAAATATTTCACCCTCCCTCCTAAGTCCTCCATAAACCCCCTGATAATTCAGGGTATTTATGGGGCCATTCGGAAACGTAATTACGTAAATTACTGATAAGCATCCTATATTTCCGAAAAAGGTTTTGTAAGCAGATAAAAATCCTAGAAATCGGTCATTTGCCACCTAAAGAGATCATCTGAGATTATTGTGGATATTTTATACCTTTCGTCCAACGTGAAAGCGCGAGCATAAATTTAAAGAACAGGCATTTTACGAGCAGTTAAAAGATCAAAGTGGGTATCATGATAACAGTAAGAGGGCTAGACGTCAATTTTATTATGACACATTGGAACATTGCGTTAGGATTTACGATTGCCTAGCCATATCGGTCGCACGACGGAAACAGTTTTGGTGATTTCTCCTGGCGTGCTACCGGAGATACGATGACAAGGTAGAAAATATCGTGGAGCTGTTTTTACAACGAATTGACGATAAGGAAGAAGAGAAAAATGAGCTGAATGACCATTGTGAATGAATCTCGGAATAAAGTATGTTCCAACGAGTTCATACTAATGATGAATCTCCGAAAAGGGGGGAAAAGATTGAAAACAAAGGTTCCAAGGCGAAAAGTTAAGATTAGTACTTGCGAACGAAATTAATTTTACGCTCCAATCTTTCCTTACATCTAAATTAAACGCTGGGAGCTATTCTTGGACGATGTTTCCTTACCATCGTTATCCCATGCCCCGCCTACTGACTCCTTAATTTACATTATTGGCAGTATCCTTTCTCAATAAATTGCTTATTAGTGAATTGACCTAATTAACCATTTCAGGATACGTAATTTATCACCTAATTGCTATGATGTTTTCTTGCTAAATTCACACAAAAAGTAAAGCAAAATATCCAGAAATTAATTAGCGAGTATAATGTAAGGTCATTGATTTACGTGACACTCACTATAAAGTAACTGATTGAGTATCAATGATATTTTTGGTGAAACATACCAGCTCATCTAGGGTTTTGGCTATAATGGATCTTGTTTCTTAAACATTTTATCTAATTATTAAGTGGGGATACATTAAACATTCCCGAAATAGAAAGGGCAATATTAAAAAGTACATTACGAATCTTGAATGCTATATTAGTCCATCTTAATAAATTTCCATAAAGTTTTTGAGTGTTTCACCAAAAAGAGTGGCTTAGAAACATATTCTTATAAAGTTTTAACTGGCAAGTTGACTTAATGTGTTTGGAGCAAAAAAATTGAAATTTAAGACTTTTTCGCTCACCGTCATAAATCGTAAGATGATAATGAACAGAAAACTCTGCTTACGACTCTGATAAGTAAAAATTCCAATTACTTGAGAGTAATTCATATTTACTCACTGAAATTGGTTTTTAGTAAAAGACACCATTTGGAGCATACTTTGTATGGGTTTAAGTAACCATATTCATAAATGACCAATATTTTAACAGAATATCCAAAAATTCTGTTTCAACTAAATCAAATTATTTTTATAAATCCCTTGATTTTAGATTCAAAAGGGTCTGAAATTGAATTTATATTGTAGTTATAAAACGTATTAGACTTCTGTGTGATCATAAAACTCACGTTTCGTGGTGAAATGGGTGGATAAACATTTCCTAAATGCTACTATCAACCAATTATCACTAAATGTCCTCGACAGAAATATTTCCATCATACTCCGTGTGTACTTGTCACTCCAGCACAAAAGGATCATGAATGAAAATAAAACATCAGAAAAAAAAGTTTTCACTTGTCAATGAGGTCAAATAATTCGGAATAAGGTAATCCGCTCGTGAAAATATCTTCAACACTATATCATCCTCCCGACACGGGCATCTTTTTATTTCCAGGAAAACATTTCGTATTTTTCAGATAAATACACGCGGCCCTTTTGCTATTTCAAAGTCAATCTGAGTGATACGGTTGGTTTATTCAGCTACAGTGGCGCTAAAAAACTCGCTTCGTGTAATTTGAGTCTCTCAGTTCGGTGAATCTCATGGAATTTGTAAGCTTTATCGATGACACGGAGCCGATGAAAATCGGTTGACCTCAAGTTGCTTCGATGGATAAATTCTGTATTTGCTCTGAATGGTACTGCGATTATATTTGTTTTCAGAATTAATAAAACTTTTCAATTCAACAGTCGTTTCCTGACTGTCACTTTGTCAGGCGGACTTATGATCATATTCAAAAACGTTTATGGAGAATAACAGGGTAGAAAAACAAGACAAATACATGCGTGTTATTATTATGCTGGTTTATTTATGGTATTTATTAATTATTATTTAAAATATTATATAAATATTACGATTTTCAAAGTCCGGATGTGTTTATTTACAGGATGAGATTTCTAACGTTGACGTATTTGATTCCTGAAAAATTCGATGGAAAAGCAAAATAGAGAAAAGCATGTATATAAAACTCGACAATCAAGTATAATAAAGACAAAAGAATGTTATAACATACCCCTTAAACAGCACAATTTTGACAAAATTAGAAGTCGATCGTCATGGCAACCAAATAATACTACTTAATAAATTAAGAAATAAAAGGACAATTTTTTATTTTATGCCCTCACTCTCTTCAATTGTGATTTTATAAACCTTATTCATACTGCTGCTTTTGTTGATTATCTATGGCAACCCATTCAAGCTTCTGTTGCATTAATCGGGAAAAGTAAAAGGAATAAACTTGAACAGGATGCTGTCGTGCTACTACTTATACATCCATGGTTCCACGAAGTGAACTAATTGTTTGCTTGCTCTATACAAATCTCATTCAATGGAAGTTCGCTATAAAAAATCGAATATCGCAAGCGACACGGATCACTCAAAATAAGCCCTTCTGCTCAGCATTTCTTTCACACCGAGTAGCTTCCGAATATACCATTCAAATGAACAATGCTGATATTTTTAGTTTGTAGTCACAACTCAAAATCGCTCTTCGTGGAAAGAGATCTTGCTATTCGAACTAGAAAACAAAATTCTGTCTTTAGAACGAAGTACATTAACAGGATTTCTGCGATTCCAACCTTCATCTTTGTATGATCTTAATTAGATGTTTCCTATGAAGTCGAAGTTGACTAAGAGATGGTACCATGCATCTTCTTTATTCCTATCTATTATTACCTCAAAGAACTATATGAATAGATTACGGATACATTTTCCTTGTATCCTCACAAATATAAAAATATTCTTACTTTGTAATTGTGCGGGATAATCTACATTTTCTCTTACTCCCTCTAATAATAATATATGTACGTTTGGGCGTCACTTTGTGGAAGGCCATATCAGAATATACAATTTGCAAAAAGAAAAACCTTTATACGATTCCACAATTGATTTAAATGACATCAGGTTTTTAAAAATCATAATCAGGCATAGAAAATGTAAAAATTACATTTAATTTATAATTGCAGTTTAAAACAATTTTATCTTCCATCTTCAGAAGACTTAATATTGATTGAAATATTTACTTTAATTATTACAGATTATTTTATTAATTAATTTGACTGATCTTAACTCCCCTGTAATATTAAAATTAATCATAGATTAACGTATTACTGCAATGTCTTTTCAATAAATAACGTGTATACATAGACCCATAAACAACGAGAGACAGTGAGGGTTAAAATGGACATAGATAGATATAGGAAAACCAGTACATCAGGATAAGACAATGCAGATGACGAAACAAAGCGAATCTGTCATAAAATAAATCAAGGATTCAGTCGAAAATGAGCAAACGATTCTCATTACTTCTCGCCCTTAAAACATCTCGTTTACACTCTGTTGCCATTCAAAAATTATTATCATCGCCAAAACAGAGAGAGAGTCACATTATTAGCTCGCGAATGAGATTCTTTTTTCACGGACAGAAATATCAGACTCGATGGCGAAACTGTAATTCGGAATTGCGTCATTCTTTCGCGGCAAATGATTAATCACTGATCCATCAATGCGAAATCGGCTGAAATGTGTTGTCAGTGAGTAACGAAACAACCAGTAAACTCATTCGCCGAAAATTAATTTCAGAGGAATGAGATTCTGGCCTCCCTTTGATTCCATTAATGGGGACTGTAAATGATAAACAGAGAGGGGTTTTTAACGTGACCATAATTGTTTTCTGAATCACAAAGCGAAAAAAATATTCGCTTTAATCACTTACTGACCCATGATTTCAAGGGCGTGGGTCGGGCGCGGATTGAAAAATCTCGTTGGCGACGAATGACATTATCACTATAGTAACGCGAGTATATAACCCTAGCAGGAATGGGGAATTTATCTACGGTAAAATATGGTGTAGGTCTAATCAGTTGAGGGTAAAAAATTGTAGATGAAAGGATAAATGCCGGACATTTGTTTCCCCGTTTTGATATAGAGTCACACACCCGGATATTATTTTACAAACTTGTTCTTCTTAAAGAGATACCTTATCAAACAAACTTATCTCACGCCCGCAAACAAAAGGAAAAGAACCTTCTTAATTCTATTTTATAGCCGAAGTCGTTATATCGAAAAAATCATACGTAACAAAGAAAGTATTATGCTCCTTTCATCATGTTAAACAAACTTTTTAATTATATTATCTAAAATAAAAGATATAGAATTATATGAGTAGTATATATAAATATGAAGAACAACCATTCTGAACAGGAAATTTTTAAATCTAATTAATTATGCTGAATAATACAAACATTCCCTGTACACATTGTATTAAGGCTTTAAAAACTCAACTAAAAAAATCAAAAGATGAATTTTCGTTATGATAATTTCAAGAATTTACTAGCTCGGCATTAAAGAAATTATAACAATGAATTTTAGTTTTCTATGAAAAGGTATTTAATAATCTGTCTTCGATGTCATAGTAGGATTACGAAAGGATTGAACTTAATTTTTTCTCTCTGATATCAAAGTTCTTCGTGCCGATGCATATAGTATGAAATAGCACTCTACGAAATTAATCAAATTAAAATGAAATTAATGAAAAATGTAATCTTTTCTTCCTAGTATTAAATATTGTACGGAGAAAAATACCTTTACCAAATGCGGTTGTTAAGTCTCATTCCAATAGGTGACTTGCAATTTGTTAGATAATTGCACAAATTTTATTTATAGCTTTGTTATGATTATGATCGAGTACCGTGCCTTTAATAAGGATTCCAGTAAAGGAATTATTATATGTTTTCTTTCATAAAATTTGAGAGTAAAAATACTAAAAGAAGTATTTGAAAATGTTTAGCTTTAATGGACTGGAAAAAAAAAACATGTTTAATCTTGGGTATCACATATTGGATCATGTGACACGTAAAATTAATAAAAAAAAATTAAAAAATTTTAAGGTATTAAGCGATTAAATCTTTAATTACCACTCAAGACAAGTGACGTAAAAAAACTCCAAAAGTGAGATTTGGGTCAATAAATCTTCGAGGACAGCATTACTCATAAGTAATGCACACCATAGTCACATTGAGGCAGAGGTTAGCCACGGATTTCCTTATCAACGAGTTGTTAGGGAGATAAGGAGAAGAGAGCTTCCTCATCCTAGAGAAATGCTCAAGGAGCCATTCATCACAGCCAACCTACGAAACGTCATCGCAACTCATGCCTTATCATCTTACGTGCGCCTCGAATGGATTAAGAACCGTATTTAAGGATTAAGATCGCAGATGAATGAGTGCTAACCTTTTTGGTGCTCTACAATTGGAATAATCCCAACCCATAATTTTTTTTAAGGTAATTCATTTCGCCTTATCTAAATTGATGATTATTCTCTCATTTGTTACTTCGTTATTTCAGCACGACAACTGAGATCAATACTGATAAAAAATCTCGATATTGATATTCTAATGTAATAAAAAAGTTCTAAACGTTATTTCCTGTTGTTAGTTTTCGCTGTCCAAAATTTAATATTTAAATATTAAAAACATTAGTCTAGGTATTTTCGTCGTATTTTAGAATTTTATTATTATAGATTAATTTTGAAATCAGTACATTTTGTTAAATTATAAATATTATGGAAGGAGTAACTTAATGCATCAGAAAAAACTGAATTTATTCATTATTAAATGGTACTAAATTTCCTGTTGTATTAATTTCTGTATAATTCAGCAGAAGAATTTGATCCCTACTATAAAAACGAATTATCTCCAAAGAATATCATTGGATCAAGTTTTCTTACGAAGGTTCCTCTAATATTGTTCTCATTCTCGATTAGAAAAGAAACAATACAGCACATTTGAATAGCTGGATAATTAATTGAATGCCGTCAAATCTTTGATATATCAGGATTATGGAAATCAGTATCTCTCGTTCGGTTGTGATGGAAATGCTCGCAAATAGGAAATTATGCAAAATATCAGTCAGCGTGATAAGGTATATGAAATGGATGGAGTTGGGACCCGTCTCTTATCCGCGGAAGGGCGCGTTATATCGGGGGATGACGTCGAAGGGTAGTAGAGAAGAGAAGGCAAATACCTGGAAAATGGCGGTATATGTAAGACATATACGGTGCCTTCCATCTCGGAGCCTTACTCGACCAGCAAGCGAGGAACGTACTATATGCCCTCCATATTGGAGAAGTTCTGATCGTGGAATTGAGACGATAGATCTGCAGGATGACTCGGAATTCCCTTGGTTATAGGACCACGGATATCCATTGAACATAAAGGAAAAGAATGGGCGATTTTCAGAGCTTTAGAATTTGAATTAATTATTTCAAATATTTAAGTAAAAAACCTTGTTAAAGTGTGTATAAATGGTTTACAGATAACTCTGAACTCTGAAGTATAATTAATGTCTTGATTTATCGTTACAGCGAATGAAAATCCTTATTAATCTACTCCTCATGATTGAAAATAAATAGATAAATTAGATATATGAAAGATAAATAAAGAGATATGATATTATAGATATATAATAATAAAGATATGTAAGAGATAGATAAATTATTACCTTAATGGAGAGAATATATTTTAAAATTTACAGTACAAATACGCAGATTAAGATGATGAAATTATTTCCTCTATCTATTTTCGACATCACTAACCTTTTCCAGCGCCTTCATCAATTATTCTCGCCCGATTTTTGTGTATTGTTAGACTTTTTCATTTCCTGAAGCTTTAAAATATGGGAACAACTTGAAGTAATAGCTAAATTGGTGGTTAAGACAATAATAAATACTGCCCATCACTTTAAAATCAGCAAAAACATTATGATGAAATCACTCACACAAATCAATCACATTGTGAAAAAATAGCTGAAAAATACCCGTTACTGCTAGAATAATCATGTCATTTAATAATACAATTTATTTTCACGAAAATTATATTTTTTCTAAGTGAAGCAAGAAGTTTTAAAACTAAAAAGATAATCTTGCTCATTTTAAATCTTATATTTACTGATCAGAGTTAATATTTCATTTCAAAATTTTATAAATTCAAAAATAATGAAATTGATTATTATTGGATATATTTTATGAAAATAATTTTCAGTTAATTGAAAATTAATCAAATACATTTTGTGGAACTAAACATTGGAAAAATTTTAATTGAATATTTTAATAAAATTCTCTTATAATTAGCTTATGTTATTAAATCTTCCGGGAAATCAAATCTTTGATGTTTTATAAATCACTAGAAACCAGGATTGAAACCAAAATTAAAGGGTGAGAAGAAATTATGGATAAAAAAGATAAGATTGAAAACTTAATACGTCAAAACTCGCGATACAATCGTAACGAACTTAAGTGCGGTTCCTTCTATACGCACGAAAACTGTATCTTCAAATCTTCGTCGATTATTTTAAGGCACAGTATGGAACGATAAGGAAAGATTACTCTTGATGACTCTATAATCTCCTGCGGGAGATATATGTGCATAGCCTTTTGCCAGAAGATTAAGATCAAAACCCTTGGCGGTGCCTGCCAGAGTAGAGCTCCCACTTAATGATCAGAACGATTATAAAAGGAAGTGGAACGCATTCCGTGCCCCATTAATAAGCATTAAATTCTCTCTTTGTATGATTACCACTTCCACCGAATGGATAATCGTTCGTCAGAGAATTGCATTAATATAAAACGGAATTGGAAGTAACAAGAGATTATGATGATATACAATTAAATTTTTGCACGCAGTTTCCTGTGCCTTATTTTGAAATGAATGTAGCTTGTAATCATTTTGAAAGATTAATATCTAGGAAGGATATTTTTTGCATATAGACATTTTTTGTGTTTCAGGATTTTAGGGAAGGGATCAGTATTGGAATTTATAAATACGTAATTGCTACAAATATATCTTTTTTTACAACTAAAAACCTATCTTCTCTATAAAATTACAAAATGAATTTTTAGAATTGATACCTAAAGCATTTCACGTATCTCAAGAAAGACATTGATGGCTAAATCAATCCTTGAATAGCATTTTATTTCCCTAAACACCCTGGGAACCACAACCCTTTTTTGTTCAGACAGTTAACACACATGATGTACTTCGAACGTCCAAATTTCTTTTTACTTAAAGCCTTATCCTTGTCATTAATCGGAAAGTTGATGTTTTTTTATGATTGATGATGACTGGTCGTGAAGATGAATTTGGTAGCAATTTTCAGAACATGATGACTATCTTACCGGATAAACCACACCATGTATAGCGATCCTCTAATTAACAGAAGAATGATCATAGTGTTTCGCAATTCTACTATCAACTTTAAACCTATTTCAACTGTATATAAATATAAGTATTTTGATCTATAATTATATTAACTCTCTCTTATTTACAAGGACAAAGTGAATGCACGAATATTTCATAGTTCTTTTATTCCTTTAATCAAAAAAATTACGCTCCCCTTCACAAAGAAACTTAATCTTAATAATAGCCTAATCATATGTTTTTTAGATTGTCTCAAGTAGGTAAATCGTTTTCCTCTTGCATTTTTTTACATTATGAAGAACTTAATGTACAATCACGGTATTGTTTTCATTATGAATTTCTCATTCGCTAAAACCATTCTTATCAATTAATCAAATTATATTGTATGGATGAATAATAATCATTAAAAGTATTAGACATAAATAAAAATTAGGAGTTGATCTGTGTCCAATTTCAGCACAATATTTAACGTAACTGTTTAAAAATTAATACACGTATATTTTTTGCTATTTCAATTTACCAATATTTTATTCTCTTTCGAGTAAAAACTTTCTGAATCTTATACTTTCGAGGAACCAATATTTTAAATTACCACTTCGGATACATCTAATTTATACGGTGGCCACTAAAAAATCAAAATCTCATTCCTGCCAAAGCCTTCTGATCTCTTAGCGTAGTTTAATAGGGCATTAGGTAATTACTTCGTCGCAAAAAATGACCCGCATAAAATTTTCGAATCGACGCGAAAGACTTTGACGTCACCGCTCTCGGCACCGCGACTCCAATCTTATCATTTTGCAGTTTCGAAAAAAAAGAGAAGAAAAACCCTTTGCGATGCAAAAAAGACGTCTTCCACAGAAGGTAAATAGAGAACATTTACCATATCCCGGCATCAACTTTTCGAGAGCGGTATTGAAGGATCCTTTGAAGAAAGCGTCAACTCTATTTACTCTATTTGCTCCATGGAAACGCTTTTGTCTGTTCCCTTGAGCGTTTGATGTAGTAATGGCATAAGCTCTTTCTTGCAATTTTTGGTTCCGATGCTTTTTACCCTTCTTATTAGAATTAGTCCCATCTTCTCGGCGAGAACAAGACCTTTGTGGTGGTTAAAAGACACATGCATCCAAGGGCCTTGGGTTGGAATATACCGGAATAAGAAAGGGATATGAAGGATTTAATCATCTTACGATCAAGGCAAGACTTCTTTTACGTAATGCAAAGGAAATTTTTGAAAGTTAACGGCGACAATATTAGAGGAAATTTCTCATCTTCGTGTAGCGTAATGAGATCGGAAGCTCTGTTTTTTTACCCCAACAATGAAGCATAATTGGATCTTAGTGACAATGGATGAGACACAATTTAGTGTGTCATTTTTTTGAAAGAATTATGAATTCAGTTTAAATTTCTCTCACTGATATTGTGTTTATGTATTCTAATTATGCGGCTTTGAATGTATTATTTTGTAGCTCTATCAACTCTTAACTTTGAACCTATTTTAAACTATGAGGCTAAGCTATTTTGATTAAAATGCGATTAAATTTAATCGTACCAAGATGTGTGAAATTAAATTTAAAATTTTACGGAATATTTTGAGCCTACTTTAAAATCTGAACTATATTTTTGCGATTTAAGAAGGTTTTTATGGGGCAAGTTTCATAATATTAGCAGATTGAAATGATACAGTTTAACATCAAAGTAAAGCAGAAGTAAAATCTAAAATTAAGTTCTGTGCATATCTCTCGGTATATTTTTGAAACAAATAAATTTGGAAAAAGATAGCACTTGATTGAAATGATCATCCCCCAGTGGGAATACTTCTGAATGTGATGGAAGCAACGCGACTGTACGTATTGGTTATCTTAATCCATCCACATAGATATTTATGAGGTTATATCGCTTCGTTGCCTTTCTATTAGAAATATTAAATTTTCATCAATATCCATAGCTACGATATGTACCGGATGAATAAGACTGAGATTAAAGTTTTAAATATTTTATAGATTTTTCGACGAATTAGGACAGTATTTCTAAAGTTGAGTATCTCTCTCAGATGTAAATAACACGATTTCCATGATTACTAAAACATCATATTATATCCCTTGTGTTTCACGGATAATGAATGTTTAGCAAACTACGATAAATACTTTTTTGTGGATATTGATATCATTCTAATGCACGACTGATAGCAGCCTGAAATACCAACAAGGAACGATTGAGCTTGTGTTACTGGAGATATATTTAATGTCACTACAAATAATTCAATCTGAATTATTCCTCTCGGGATAAATAAATGAAAAAATACTAGGTTCAATACAAATGGAGTTAAATAAATATTTACCCTCCGAATTGGAAGTAAAATATACTCAGGGTATTTTGTAATTACAGCGTTTTCTTCAAATTACAACTCTTGTTTCAGTAAGTCGATAAATATTGCTGAAATAAAGCATTACGCTCTATCAGGTCCAATTTTTGTGAGAACTCACGAAATTTTTTACGCAATGGATGGAAAGCTGTTTTTAAGAATGAGAAATCCAGATTAAAGTTAAATAAAAAGATAAGCGGCAGTTCGAAAAAATGAGGAGACGGTTATTATGAAAGATTAATACATATATTTCTATATATGCATCTATTACATACGATTCTCTTATTTCTTCCCTGAATATGAATATTTGGATCATTATTCTTAATAAATAAGAGAGGAAAGCTTATCCAGCTCTATCGTAAATACATATCAAGATAATCAATTTCTGAATCTCGGAACTTGAAGGATTCTTTTCACCATGTGAGAAATATAATGCAATGAATGATTATACATCAATCTACTCCGCATTGCGTTTAAACCTCACAAAAACCATCCAATTCCGGATGTATTATTAGTAATTGAACTGAGAAAATTTCCAACGATGACGAATAATCGCAGTCGAGGGCGATGGATTGAAACTCAGGTTTGGAGGAATGATATAGAGCAGAAAATTGGTTCTCTGGGAAAAGAGATCAAACGAGCGATTTTAAAAATACAATGCATGAGACGTTATCTTATATTTTTACCTCTCAGCCTTATCGATTTTTACTGCATAATGGAGTTATCAAAACCTCTGAAAGAAACGATCGGAAAATAAAAATCGCTTGAGGGATAAAAAGGAATGAAACCGGGACATTGTAGAGAAAGAACAAAAGAGAAAGAAACCCTTTTGAGTTGATACAACTTCCTCCTCTTTTCTGATAAAACATCGGCAGCTTTTGAGAGAGCAAACGAACCCGAGCGTCCTAGAGTTCTTCCATCAGTCTGTAAGAGGGCACTGATTGTGAAGATAATAAGACGAGACTCGTAAGCACAGAGTGGAGGGCTTCGGTTACACTCCGCAGTTTTAATCAACCAAGAGCAGAGATTCACAAGAAAGGTATATTGGAGAAATACGTTGTCTGTATAAAAAAAATTAATTGGACGGAATATGGTCGACAGTTCAATGAACAGCGTGAATGAAAAGGTGTAAGGTATAATCTGAGAAATAAGCTTCTGATGACTATGGTAAGAGTGTTGATTTGGTTTTTTTAAAACTTTAGAATTTCAATCTCAACTCATTTGGATTGTAATCAACTTACAATGCATGAAAAAAGATTTTAAAAACTACTGACAACTGTTATATAATATCTTAATTAAAATAATATGCAAATATTATAGGAATTAGCTTTTATAAGTAGCTCTTTATAAACACGAACTGAATTAGGTCAATACTAAGTCCTCAAGAAGTTTGGTTAATTTCGTAAATTAAAATGATCAATTACCGTATGGCCTCTAGCTTACTTACAATGTACGTTTTTACATCTTGCTCGATTGTAGGGTTTCATTTATTCAACATCATCTTGGGGAAACCATTTGGGGATATAAGGTTAAATTTTCCTCGCGAGTTATTCGGAAATTTTATCGGGATATAATTATTTGACTACCCGTTTGCTTTTGATGTTCCGATAAATTAGATGCACGATATCCGATAGGAAAGAACAATAGAGAACAGGTAAGCGATCGCTTGATAGAGAAGATTTTTTGTTCCTTTTTTATGGAGAACATAAGAGAAACGATTGACGAAAGTTATAGATAGTCTTCGATAAAAGCACTTGTGTTTACGATCTCTGCTATGTACCAGCGATTTGCATGATTACTAAATGAATATGAAATTATATCATGTAATCATTAATAGCGTATTAAAGATTCATCTGAAAAGGTAGATTCTATGATAAAGAGGAAATGTGAATTTTGCTTAAGAGAGAAAGGTATTCATTCCGATTTTTACAGTAAGCTATCAAACAAAAGTTACATTTTGAAATACATAAATCAAGATATTAAAATAATTTTGTTTTCCTCCATATATATTTCAATATATGATGTTGTGTTGCATCAAAGATCTATTGCACTGTAACTGCTAATTAACGATATCGAAGCCGAATTACGTTGGCCTCGAACAAGGAAATTTCATGTCCATTCCTTTCGCAGTAACATGTAGTAGCTATGCAGCAAAACAGTGAAAGATAGACCAAAAATGTAACGATGCGACCCCTTCATCCTTATTACAGCGAATTAATTACCTCATAAAATGATAATGACTTGAAAGCCTTGAACAATGTTTACATTCTTTAAAATAAAATCACCATGGCGAAACAAACGAATCAACAGGAACGAAGCAATAATTGGAGGTAATTTGCGCGAGTGATGCAATAAACCACCTTTCATAAAAAGTGGACCATTTGAGAGGAAAAACTCCCCTGTTATCCGTTGTAGGCTCATAATCTCTTTTCGGAAACGGGAAGAGAATTTTAATGAGCCATTCGCTAATACCGGAAAAAGCGCGAGACAATAATATTTGGTCATCAACAGCCCCGTCCCTTTCCAATACTGAATTAAATGGAACCGTGCAGCATTCCGGGATCCAGACCTTTATTAATTCCAGTTTGTCTCATTTTATCAACCATCTGTTCTCTTATTATGAAAATTTCCAATAAAACTAAAGAGCGCTATAATTAGCTTTTTTCAATTCGAGACAGACATAATTAAAATTAAATTAAACTTCATTCTTCTCTTTAAAATTGATATTTTGCTTACCTTCAATTAGATGACAGTGAATTGTAAACAAACCTTTCCCAAGTCTACGTTTCATTGTCTTATTTAATATGACAATGAATGGAAACTATATGACATGAATGAAACTATATGTACAGACATGTTATAATCGATTTGAAGATCTTATATCACTATGTTATGAATAATTTTAACAGAGTTTATAAGGCTTAAGCTAGAACCAACGTGTATTTTGTTCTCACAAAAGACATTGAAAAATTCCATCTGCTATAAAACATCCCGATATAGCTATGTTTACGCACAAAAGCTAACACCATTTTAAAAATCTTATTCCAGATCAAAAATTAACGTTTATATAAGTATATTTATTACTTCTGCGTGCGGAAACAAGCCGTATGTTAC
The DNA here is from genome assembly GCA_020796165.1 of Pantala flavescens. NCBI lineage: Eukaryota > Metazoa > Arthropoda > Insecta > Odonata > Libellulidae > Pantala > Pantala flavescens. The sequence goes on along the minus strand of CM036879.1, from coordinate 11,696,631 downwards.
GGAAGATGGGGAATATGCAACGAGAAATATAGTAAATTAAAACGAAACACTGTGGGGATGCAGACTGTAGCACTGTAACTCATCCTTCGGTAGTCTCTGTGATCTCGTAAAAAAATAAAGTTTAAAAAAAAATCAAAATGAAAGCGAAAAAGCAGCCCCTTGAGTGGCTTTTCATAAAGAGAAGCACGCGGGTGAGAGGTCTGGCTCTAGAGAAAATAAAATTCATGCGTATGCGTGATAGAGCACGCACGCACGTAGCGCGCTAATCCTGTTATTGGCAGAGGTGTCGGGTCCCATATGGAAGGAAGGGTTCCAGACTTATGCGCTGGAGCCCTGAGGTGGTGTCGGAAGAATGGAGGGTCACGCCCTGGGACCAACCAGAGAATTCGACTGCTCACGTCCTTCAAAGCAAAAGATGGGAAATTGGGGTGAATTGGAAGGTCAAAGGATAAAGTGGTGGAGTGCTGCGCCGTCAAGTTCGTAGAATTTCAACCGGTTATCCATCATCAAAAGCCTCATCGTTTCTGGGGAGTCGAAATAAGTTAATGAGATCTGTCTTTGGTGTAACACGACGCATTGAATGACTAATACGAAAGGTCGTTTCGGAGTGATAAGATTCGAAAACTAATCCTGCTCCTTGTTTACATATTATGAGAGTATTATTGACTTATTGGTATACTATACGTTGGGGCACAAAATTAACATACTGCGAGTTTAGTTAGTAAAGTGTGCATTTTTGTTTCTTCGATAGAAAGTATATTAGTACTTTAAGGTTATTTCGGCTACTAATATCATATTCTGATTGATATAATCTTTCAATTTAATTAAATTTCGAAACAATTCTCAAGTGAAACTGATTGATTTGCAGAAAGTCTGAAAAAGAAACTAAAACCAGTATAGTCTATCAAACCTATTTCTCATCAACCACTTATAAACGTGGCAGGCAATCTATTTGTAATTTGTATAGTTTAATCATTAATTAAATGCTGTAAATAAACTAATTTTGATTTAGAAAGTTTTAGGCTAAGAACGGATACCTCTTTCTTATTCAAGGATTAACAAAAAAAGTGTTTCGTATACCGAGTGCAGAAATTAGCGATTCCTAGAACATCATTAAAACACAAAAAGCTACTTCATTTAATTAACTATCCACTCCAGCGAAAGATTCTTGTTACCCTGAGATAATGAAAGTATTCTAAAAAGCTTTGTAAATCTTAGAGATTCTTTACCTAACCAGGGCTATAATTTTACTGTGGCAAATTCTCAAGGCCACCATAGTCTTTTATAAGTTTTAATTTTCATGATCAAAACCCGTGAATATCTTTGAAAATTCGCATGCAAGTGAAAGAAAATATATTTTTTATAAGAGAAGGAAGATGAATTTACCACGTATTCTTTGATCCATTATTTCTCCGTAATGAAATAGTAGTTTACTGTCCATAATCTTATTTAACTGTTTTTTGTGGGTAAGAAACGTAAGTTATTGATTGCTACGAGGTATTTTCATTTAGTCAGATATATTTGTTCAACAAACACCACATTAAATACGACATTTTAATTTAAAAACAGTATCAGTAATCAGAATATTTTGTAAAAGAGCTTAAATATTACAATTATAAGTAGGTATATCTTAGATAATCGTTAGTAACTCTTCTCAGACATAGTAAAAAGTACTCAGTACTATATTTTAGCGGCATATATCTTTTCCCTTCAAAATTAATGAATTATTGCAATCAAACGCTGCAGAATTTCATAAGCTGGTATAAGACTTGCCTTGTATCAAAAACACTGAATATTTCCTGACAAATTCAAAAACAACCACAATCACTTTTTCTTACTTCACAAAGAGCGCATAGCTCATTTTCGTAACCATGGTTTCACCCAACACCATAAGCAACGCCATCAACACGGTACCATAAACATAACCCAGTGAGCTCTAGTAGGATACACGGGAGGAAGGGGTGAAAAAGGCGGGTGTGATTAAAGGCGCGTATCAAGCATCTGATCTTGAGTTGGAGTGAGTGATAGGCGAGGAATTCAGAAATAATGCGCTGAGCGGGAAAAAGTAGGAGCGCGGCCGATATTAATGACCGGCCCGAGGCGATGGAGGTTGGTTTAATTAACACACATAAAAGGGAAAGGGTGAGGTTTTTAAGTGTACACCCAATACCGCTCGGTGTGGGGTCGAAGAGGGTTTTGGCCCGAAAGGGTTAAGTTAGAAATTGGGAGGATCCGATAGAAGTATGGGGTGGTGATGTCAAAGACGAGAAGATTGAAGGCCGAAAGGGAAAGAATAATGAAGACAGCGAGTTAGTTTTTGGTTTAAGGGTTTTTGGAGTTAATTTCCTGACGGGCTAATCCTTCAACGAAAGGGAAAATTTCTTTATGAAGGGGAATTTTGTGGCTGGAAGGCATCTATAATTTTTTTTGAGGTTCCGAAAATTTCTTGCTTCGGATCTGATTTTTCAAAAGTGGGCTTTTACATGAATTTGAGACGATAAAATTACACGATCGACTTCCGAAGTTTCCGAAAGGGGAAAGGAAGTGGTTAAGTGAACTGCACCGAAAACTCTTATCTCTCTCTGAAAGGATTTTATCGTATCAAAACATTTCCTAGAGATTTTGAGAGTTTGATAATACGAACGCTATCTTACTGACTTGTAAGGTATTGAATAATATTTCACTTAGCATAGTTACACAAGGATTAAGAATGAAGACTACAGATCATTGCAGTTGATATTTCACGGATATAGGTACTTTTTTTTATAATTTGATTTGTTTTTCCAATTTTAAGCAGCTCTGTACTTGTAATAAAAGAATACAGTATTATTTATATTGGGAGAGATAAATTTAAATGTAAATTTATGATTGGAATAGATATGATGCTATTACGTATTCTTTACCTTTACGATGCCCCCTTAAAATAGATAAATATATAATACCTTGGGAAATTGCACGCTCTGAAATATGTACTTACAATAGCATACTAAAGTACCCTTCACTCTCTTACCAAATCTTTTTATCTAAAAGAGCTCAATATTCGAATGATTGCTAAAATCTATTCTACTCATTTTTTACTCCATTAATTACGGAAAAAACAAAGATTCTAGAAAATATCTCTGTAGAATGCATCACAAAAAACTTCCAATACTCTTTTTTTCGCAACCATTCACGCTTAAGATACTCACTTTCTTTGTTTACTTCAATTCGGATTACGTCCCATCCTATTTTTTAATGCAATAATATTCTTTACGAGAATATATATATATATATATATATATATATATATATATATATATATATATATATATATATATATGCGCTAATAAAACTTTAACGAGACGAGCTCTAATGTACATTAGTACATTATTTAAAAACATTTCAGGAAATGCGAATAATTACGAGCAACTACTTACATCTGGAAAATTATAAATGAAATTAATGCCTAGGACTCGGGAGTCCATACAAATGCACGATTATTTTTTGAAACAAGAAAATAAATAAAATTTCTCTCCTTATTTAAGTTTAATAATTAATATACGACAACAACACAGGACTTAATAGAGATAACTTTCTAATACATCAGGAGAGTATTGTAATGCATATCTTTATGGAAAATTTTAAAACGAGAGGATCTTGCTGAACTACTCAGACGTACTGCAGAGGGTGAAAGATATTTAATTTAAAATTCGACGTCACCTTATATTTATTATAGACTTTATAAATATATTTTGTAAGGGGTGGAATTCCTCATAATCATAAAATATTTCCGAGGAGAATAACTTTCTTTTCTATAGACTTTTTAATAAGAGACATTTTCTGAGGAATTAAAAACGCTCAAAATCTTGTCATGCAGTAACGTTTTTAAAAAATTCATTCGCTCTTACAAAAAAAACTTCTTATTGAACTTACAAAAAGATATATTTACCCATCTAATGATAACATTAATCAATGATTTAATGAGTTCTTTACTTATTTGGAACAATGAATGTGTTACTGTACCCATATAAACATTTCTCATATTAACAGAAACTTAAAAGTCTCTGATGTGCGTATTTTTAAAAGTTTTAAGTCATCCATGACCACTTGTTTGGAGGAAAAGTAAAGCGTGAGCGTATTTCAAATAAAAAAATTGCCAAGAACCGACAGAATTTAAGTTAATTAAGTAGCACGAGGAAAATGAAGAGAAAGAGGATGAAATAGAAGTGGAAGATGGGAGCGGTTTGAGATGAATGGGACGATTACAGCGTAATGGTGAGAAACTCTGAGAAAAGCTCCGAATTGAAGACGGCTCGGGATTGAAAAATGGAAGTGAATAAGAAGGAAATGGAGAACGGTTGGTAAGAAAAGAGAGATGACGTAAAACTCTCCGAAATGAGATCAATTCCAAAAAGTTGAATGAGCAAAGCTGGGAGAACGCTCGGTCGGTACCGAATATATCACGTTTTATGGTCTCCCAGAAAGATTTCGGGTCTTAAATTAAAAAAAAACGATGAAGATTTTCGAATTTATTCGAGGCAGCGCTTGAACTCTTAATTAGTGTAAAAAGTATCGGAAATAAGTGCGTTATCCGTCGAATTAAATAAAGCAGAGAGAGAGAGACAGCTTCCAAAAGAGATTGATGAGAGAGTGGTGGGGTGGTCTTTGGGCAAAAGGAAAGTAAAATCACATTTTAATGGTTTCCGAAACTTTTTCAAAAGATTCCTCATCGGCATGAGCACGGCTAATTCGACTGAAAGGTTGTCGAGTGTTAGGGAAAGGGAAAGCGGGAGAAAGAAGGCAAGCGAATCGCGCAACCTAGTGAAAGGAGCGGCGCACAGCGTTTCGAAAGGGCGAGTCTAACACGCTCGCTTACGCGGGCATAAGGGGAGTAAGAATTAGCCACGCTTCGTATTACCCCCGTGTCTTTATCTCCCTAAGGATTCGTCCCCGGATGTCGTCATGAGACGTTGCGATGATGTGTACGGGGAGGAGAGGGGAAGGCATTTGCAATGGCACAAAAAGGGCCGTGGGAAGGTGAAAACAGACACGGCGGCAATATGAGATTATGGGGAAGGGAAGAGTGATGCCATTATTAGCGCTGTGGTTTAACGGCTCGCAAAGTTCGCAAGAAATAATTCCGCTATATTAAGAATATATCGGATTTCTGAATTACGGTTGAGCGTTAATGGTATCAAAGAGCGGTGAATATTTCAAGGATGGTGGCCTCGAAGATTTGTGTGGATTGTAGCAGAAAGAGCTTTAAGTAGGCTTTTTTTCCGGGAGCAGCGAACTCGCTTTCGGGAATTTGAGTTAGTAGAAAGGGGAGATGAAGTAACGAGGCGAATTAATACGCGCTAGAGTCTTAAGTTTCTCGAAAAGATTTCGCATTCACGAATTAATGCGGTTTTCACGAATGACTTGAATAAATTTTGAGAGGATTTTGATATGAAATAATGACATCATTTTGGGGTCGAATTAGCATATGAAATGTTTACTTGAGGAAAGAGTGACAAAATGTTTCATCACTGGGATACATTTCGCTAAGGAGTTATTTTGAATAATGCTAAAAAGATTTAAAATCGCATTTTACTATTTAGTGCTCAGTATAATATGAAAAGATTTATCAATAATTAAAAATGTGGATTAATAATCCAATCTCTTCATTAATGTATCAAAGACAAAGTAATTTATTTACAGATCCTTGAATATATAGTAGAATATTTATCAATGGCGCAAAATTTTGCTGGAAACTATTAGCTATTTATAACATTTTAACTTTCATAATTGGATGGTTAAATGAAATGCTAAGGAATTCTCAACTATCATAAAAATCCTTCATTTCTTACGAACATATTCAATTAAATGAAGTAGTATATTAAAACGAAACACATACTTTTGCTCACTTGGCTATGTTATAATCCAAATACAATATCATCCCCTAAAATTAATTATCTTGATGTACTCATGTTTAAACTAGGTCTTCATAGATTTTAATGATATGCAACCGTAGTAAACAATAACTTGTTTCATATTCATGGAAGGCTGTGGAAATTTCGGGAACGAAACACTAAACGAATTTCCATCCACTCTGAATCTCATCACTACACTCCTGCGTTTGGGGAAGGAGGTGAGCTCTCTTTCTTATCATTAGGGGAATTTTTAAGTAAATTTAGATCTCATAAAGTAAACATTATGTCTGAAACTGCATTTATTTGTACACAGCTGATATAATTATGAAACATACTACTATTCAATTAATCTTGCTGCCTACCTGCGCTGTATATTTCTCAATAATTTACCTTTACAATCATCAGTTCTATATACAGATACATTAGTGATTTTCTTTAATATATAATAAAAACCGTAACGTGAAGAAATTTAAAAATAAGGAATCATCTTTAATTGCTTCGAATTAAACTTCCATTAATAACAATTTTAAACAAAATATAACAGAATATTTACGACAATGCTTTAGTTTCAACTAATAGGGTTGGATCAAATACTGGAAATAATTTTAGCAAATACGATGTGAACGTAAAAAACGAAACACCGTGATTAATTGGAATTAACACTCGGGAAGTAAATAACAGCTGTAAAAAGTTTGAATGAAAGTCGAGTATTCTAATTTTTGCGTTTTTAATTAATATACGCAATGATAACACCCAATTTGAGGGAAACATACATTAATTTAATATGGTTAGAATATTTAAATGTACACTGCACACAGTAAAATTTAAACAGTGAAAAAGAAAAGTATTCACGAAAATATTAATAAAGGTATCCAATGCCTTTTTAAATCCTTTGAAGGAAATTCCATTCCTTTTTCGTTTCATTTAAGGAATTCTATTTGAAATAAAATTTAATCTTGATACGGATAAAATATGCTGAGTTCAAAATACATTATAGGATTGAATTTAATGCGGTAACTCCTACACTGGAAGAACATGAATTCTGCATCAGAATGGTTCACGTAAAGTACATGAGAAATTTCATTCTGCCCCACTAACCTCAAATTGTTGGCGAAATACATTTTTCCTTTGATAGTGAGCAATTTATTTGTATGAAAGTATTTTAATACGTCATGAACTCTAACATATAGGACTACGAAACAAGAGCGTGATTATGGATATACAATGGAATATAAAATAGGTCAAGAAATTAATGTATGTATAAAAAAGAAGTGCAATCAGTGCTTAGGGAATTTCTTGTTCTAGCTCTAATTGTTCCTAAGGGGGTCTAAAACTTTCAACGAGAAATAAGAGTTCGGAATCAGTGTACAAGTAGATGCCTTTATCAGAGGCACGAGACAATGAACCTTCGGCACCTAAGGCGACCTCAATGAAGTTCCGAAGAAGCAGCTTGTCCGAGGCAATTAAGTGGTCCCTGGGCATAGACGTCTGGACGCCCGGAATTCAAGGGAATTCCACCGAGATGCTCCAGAAAGAGAAGTTATACTACGAATTTCAGCCATAATCACCAGAGTTAGTACCCAAGGACTTACCTTAGAGAAGAGACGTAATTCAGTTATTATTTCGCTGAGAATTACAGGAAGTTACAGTTTGGAACTTTTTAACGTTAAAAAAACTTGAATCTAGAATTAAGGTCTTTTATGCCTGAAATTTAGGATTTTATTGTATAGATACATATATATCTTTCTAATAAATAACGCCTTATATAAATCCATGAAAATTTTGCATTTAAAAATCTACATAAAAATTAAAAACTTACGGAAATTCAATTAATCTCTCTATTAACGTAAATATCCACATCCACTGCGGGACTTTTAAAATTAAATTCACACGCATTTCTCAACAAGAAACAATAAAAATCCTTTGAGGCAAAAAAAATCAGCAGATATTTATAAAACTCACAAGTATTAGTTTTGATATCAGTTTTCGCGATGAGTTTAAAATGTAGCTATCCCAATGTATCTATTATACCATTGAACGCGAAGTATACTAAGGGATGTATTTCTTTGATAATCAAATTTTAGTCGCAAAATATTTATACATTATCATAAATGAATTATAAATTCTTGGTGCATTTGCACCATCTAAGTCACTTTTCTCTACAAGTTAATATGATTCATGAACACAAAATCATACTTTCAAAAATAAATGAAAAGTATTACATATATACTTCAAAAGAGTGTTTTACGAGAAGTGAATAGATATATATCAAGATTAATCTAGTTCTATTAGCGGAGATATTTTGATAAATATATGATTATCGAATTATTTTTATCATCCCACGTAAACCACTTCCTTTTTTAATTTTTGTTTACTAAAACCCCTGATAATATTAGTACAAATAAATAAAATAATTTCACTGAAAAACGTAGCATCAATTGGATTACTTAAATAGATATAGAGTCTGTGCTATCACTCTAAGGGGCAACGTAAAAATCATTACTGAATATGTAGAGCAGTTGGAATGTATATCGATAGGAAGGAAGTTCCTTGTGCACTTTAGAAGTACGAAAGCTTGATGTGCGCCGTATCAGCAAATGAAAAGAAGTACTATTCCATGTCTGTGAGCATAGAGAGCGAAAGACAATGGAAGATGCTGGTGATAACCATGGAGATAGAGTGCTTCTCTATGGCTTTACTGCACTCGTGGAGAGGCCTTTTCTGCTCTTTCGGAATGGAAGTGAAAGGAAACCACGGAGGGAAGGCAACGAAAACTGAAAATAGGCTCTGCTTTGTTACCAGCGCTAGCGGATTGCTCACACCTGTCCATTCAATTTTTCTCTCCTTTCTTTGGGTCGCTTTAGTCGAGCGACAGAAATCCTTTCTCACGCCAGTTCATATATTTTAACCGGCCTCTCTCTCTTCCCTTATGTTGCATGGATCTCTTATCTCATCTATGGATCTAACGCCGGTGTGTCCGTAATCGTCGTTTTCCTGTATACAGTTTGTGTATCGGACTTTGGAATACGAAAATACTTTTTGTGATGAGCCGTAAAATGCAAACTCTTGAAATCGAAAATATTATCTTTGAACAGAATGTATCTTTTCACATATACTCCTCTAAATATACTCTTTGCAACAGTTAGTACTAGTTGGCATAATACGTAATATTCTGTTGACGAATGCAGTTGCACAATCATATTTAAATCTAGTTTCACTGAACAGTAGCATAAATAAACAGAAAGATTACACCGTAGGCAATATATTTTTTACGATAAACTTCCATTATTTGTTAAGCTGAAACGCAAAGAACGTTAATCGCAATATATCAAAGCCCTTTTATGAATAAAGTAAAAGAAACAATCTAAATATTGAAGAAATACTCATATTTTTTATAACTTCTAAAAAGTGATTAAAAGCATACTTTACCTGAATTTCATTCCATATTATTTAATTTCAATTACAAAACTTGATAGTGTAAATTGAATGATTAATGGAACTAGAATCTTTAAACAGAATATTTACTGAATGGATATGATGGAACCACCTTATTGAGAATCAAATTTAAATTAACTTCAATTAAATATAAAAATTCCAAGACATACTTACATTCATCTCAACTCAGACAGTTATCATTTTATGCATTTTTTGAATTACATGGGTTAAGTGCACGTATATTATTTACATCAATAATACTACGTAGATACCGAAAAATATAATTTTGCTAGGGGTTTACATTCTGCGAACGTTTCTCTAAGATGGAACTGCAGCTTTTGCATACTGGTTATCTTAAATATTCAAATCACTTTAAAACGGAATTCAATATCGAGGTAAATCTACGTCGCGAAACTCCTGCGAGAGTAAATTCAGAAAATTCACTTAACAAGAGCCGTATTTGCAGATTCCGTCGAAGAAATTTAGAAAACGAACCCCTTATTTCGACATCACCGAATCCGCTCGTGTTAGACGAAAGGGGGAGAAAAAAAAAAGACGAACGAAATTCTGAATGCCTTCCGGAATGTTCCGACATTCTACTACTATAGACCTCTCTGTTTTTTATTTCGCGCATATTACAAACTTTACAGTATGTGGCTTCGAATTCCGAGATAATGGAGCACTGAATTATTACCACTGCAGCCGTAGTTTGTGAGCGCACTTACACCAAAACCGTTCCTCTTTTGTCTTCTCTTCCTTTCATTCCGAATCCTTACACATTTTCGCCGTCTTGTTCCCACGCATTCCGCGCCATCTACCCTCCGCCCTTGTTTTTTGCTCCCACGTGACGCGCCCTCGGAATTCTTCGCGTTGATTGGAGGAAAGGTAGAGAAGAAAGGCTTCTACGGAACATTGCAAGGGAATGTGTTGCTAAGATCCGATAGGAAATGCGAAAGATCGGCAAAGGATGTTCCCTGAATCTGATGGAATACGGGGAATGATATTAGTGAATGATGCTCGTTGAATGAGGTGTTTGAGAGAGGGAAACTATCGCTTGAGATGATCGCGTTCCATTAAAGACGGCAGTTCAATGGAAATGCATCTTGTTAGGATGTTCGAGTCTTATCCTACGATGACGATAGCCCTGTAGTGAGGATAAAGTAATGAAGTCATTAAAGGTTGCTTTGTTTAAGGCTGAGTTGACTAAAGCAGATCTCCCTAGAAACTACTTTATTGATTGTGTATCAAATTGAAAGGATTGATTTATAATCGTTAAATTCAAATTAAATGAAATAGCGTAAAAGAAAAAGTGAACAAGAAAGCGAAATTATGAGTATTTGTTAGATATTAAAAGGATTGAATTTGATGATCACATTATGTATGTACGTAACTTTAAAAGAAATATCACCACAAGATATAAAATCGACTTTTTGTACAATTTGCAGCTGAAATTTTCGGTGAAATGAATATATTTTTAAGATGCATTCATCCAGGAATTATCTTTACCAATAAAGCGATATGTTTGTGGGTGAAACATACCATGCAATAATCTATAGAAGGAGTAATAAAGCTATTAAATGTTATTCAACGAGATGAATTATTTCATACATTCCAAAAAAAATGATCTTTCAGTAAAAATACACGTCGAATCATAATTGGAGTAGACCTATTACCTGGTACTTTAATACATTTGTTATGAAAATACGATAATTCCTCCATAATAGTCCGTAAGCTGAGTAAAACTTTGAAAAGACAACTTATTTCGTAAAAGTTCGATACGTAATATTACATCCATTCGCAAAACTCAAAAACTCGGATAGAATATTAAATTACTTGGATATTTAAGATGCAGCTTTGAATCTTCAAACTTTTATTACGAGAATATTTATTCTCCAACCATCTTAAAAAAAGGCTCGATATTCCAATTTGTGATTCACGAAGGAAACTAAAAATATGAGCCGCAAGATATAAAAAAGAACGTTCTCTTTACATTTCTGGACAAGGGATTCTCCGTAAGTCAAAAGGCGACACTCCTTGGAGACCGCTCTACGAATTCAGTTCGCATAGGAGACGTGAATCTTAAGAGAATGCGCATCTGTTCCTTTCACTTTCTCACAGGATAACAGGCGATAGATATAGATTATTTTGTATTCCTTTCTTTTTAGAAGGGAAAAGTAGTTCGTTGAGTTAGTCACTCGAACGCTCGGTAGTTTTCCATTTTGCTTCGCATCACGTTTTCTTAAATATTAATCACAGGAGAAATATATATATGTTAAGGACATTGGGAAGGATTTTATGCAGTCTTCCTTTCTCGTGGAATTTATTCAGGGAACGAATGTAGAAGATAAAACGACTTATTGGTAAATACGATATAATCCCTTACTTAGAACGAGGCCACTTTCTTGAACAACGTATACGTTTTCTTAGTATTACGATTGTGTGTTTAATTTACATTTTAGATAAGGATTAATTTTATAGGATTAAGATAAAGGATTACGTTTTCAGTTAATCCATTAAATAATCCCAATAACATATAGCAATTTCAAACTAATTAAAGAATATAATTCAAAGAGAAAGTAATATTATAAATGTTTAAATATTGAAATCTTTATTGTATAATCAAAAATATATTAATATCTAATAATTAAAAAGATTTTTTACTGTAAGAATAAAAATTTTTGTAACAGCTATTTTAAGTATCAAATCCTTTTCAACTAATAATTGAATACGATACGAATGAAATCGGGTAAGTATCAAAACTTACTTCCAAAAACATCTCCTATATAATGACAAAATTATATAATTTATATATATATATATATATATATATATATATATATATATATATATATATATATATATATATATATATATATATATATATATATATATATGTACATAAATTGAATTTACTAATAAAATAATTAAAAATGACACGAAATCTAAATAAAAAATTCATAGTTTTGATTGGCAATCATTATTCTTAGCTTGATTGAAAGTAAGGAAAGAATTATGGCGCTAAGCGCAGTGGAAAATATCGAACCAAGTTAGAAAAACTAGAAATTGATTCCTCTCCGTTGGCCACTGGTTTTATGAACGATCATGGCTCCCTGAGGATGGGACGTGATAGCCGAAAGAAATTGGATGTAGGAGGGGAATAACTTTTGGCCATATCATTCCGAGGTCCAGCATTGGATCGAAAGATAGGTTGCGGATGAGGGCTGTGTGGGACGCGGAGATTTGTGGGTAGTGGATGCTGGTTTTCCTGCGACTAGAAAAGGGTCTCGATTGATAGTTCGATTGCGGCGCCATCTCTTTAATAAATCTCGAATCTAAGGGCAGACGCACATGTTCGATAATACGTTCTCTTCTATCTCTTATCATCGCAAAGAAGATGCGCAAAAAAAGCAGTCTTTTGTTTTGGTTTTCTTTCGGAACTTTCGAAACAAAGTTTCTTCTACTTTTAAAAGTTACATGGAAATGAAAATTAATGTATTTCACTTTGAGAATTCGCTGAAGGATAATAATTTATATAATATTTAACTTTTAAATGAATAAACATAAACATTGACAAATAAAAGACGCTCGATTTTTATTAGGAAAAGAACGTACTCTATCATTATTTAACTACCTTTGTAGAGAATTTTACGTATCATACTTAAATGAAAATTAAAGTCGAATATTAAAAAAATAAAATTATGGAGATTAATATGTAAATTAAACTCTTAATATATACTTAATATTAAGCAATGATATATGATTAATGTAAGTAATTTTCTGATGTATTTAGCAACTTTTTACGTTAAGTTTAACAGAAGGTTAATAAATTAGTGCATAAAAATATACTTCCCTCAAAACATTACGACCGAACCAAAGAGAGCCAGATTTTGGCTTTAAGATCTATCCAATAATCGACCCGCGTTACCACGGATTAGTTCTTAATGCCGCCTCAGATGGAAAGAATATGAAACGTCGATCCGGAGATGGGTGAGATTATTTGTTTGTTATGGCCATAAAGACTCCTACGGTAGCAACGTCGATGGGTTTGGAGTTGGGGATAAAAAGGATTTTAGATGACTTTTAAGGATCGGTGAAAATAGGGAAAGAAATGTGCGAATAGGAATTCCGTTTGGGGCAGAAGTGGAGATGGAAAGTGGAATGGCATTGGAAATTACTGGTGAGAATGCGTTAGTTGTCCCGGAGAAGGAGTGCAGAATGGTCCAGCGCAGGAGGATGGATGCCTGTAGACGGGGAAAGGATGGAGGTCGGCCGAGAAGGGAATTGCCATGGAAACGGGGTATTGGCGATTCCGTGGAAAGCAATAGACATAAATCACGGGACGTCTTTCTCCCGCTTTAGTAGACAAGAAGGGTGGTTTTAAGGAAGGCAGAGGGCAGTCGAGTACTGTGGGATGAAATAGGTCTGCGAATGGTGGCCCCTAAATGCGCGGAAAAATACTAAACACGTTCTTCTGGTTTGGAAGTAATGACAAAGTACGAAAGCATTTTATTGGGTTCCCGGATATCGTATCGGGAGATTTATTGAGTCGATAATGTAGTGAACCTGCTATTATTATATTTAAGTTTCGTATCAGACGATTAATGCGTTTTTAATAGCGTAAAATATCATTTCGAAAGTGATTCACGAATAAATTACGTTAAACGAGTCGCTTAATAGTTTAAATCTATTACTAGTGATTACAAACTTAAAATAAATATTTAAGGAAGTTACCACATGCTCTTGATTCATTAAATGCTGTGTTTTTTTCATAAATTCGGCTTTGAGAATTAAATTCATTGTCGTCCTTGTTTGACTATGTATGGGTTATTTTCGTTGCGGATTAACTTCTCAAATTACATGATTTTCTATCTTATATGAATTCTATACAATATATTACTATCTGGGAATAAACAGATGAGTATATTATCTTATTCCATTGATTTTGAAGAAAATCTCATAAAACCCTATGAGAACAATAAGCATCTATTATACTTATGTAACTCTAGTAAAATCTACTAATAAACTCATTGATGATATAATCCAGCTTTGAATGTGGTCTCGCACTAATCTACGCCTTATTGACGCACAAAATAAATTCAGCATTCATATGTTTGCGATGATTTCTCAGCCAATTGAAAATCACTTCCTTCCCCTGGGAAATGATTTAATCCCACAAGGAGCTTCCCTTCAGCCCATTGAACAAACTTCCGCAAAACATCTTTCTCAAAGGCAACAGCACTCATGCCTGCAGGTGCTGTTGCATGCACCTTCACAGTTGCATTCAAAGCAAACTTCCTGTTCATGGGAGGGATTTGCAGGCAAAGCCAAATAATTTGAAGCTTGTCATCTTCCTTCAAGATTTCTCATTAAAGAGCTTTCAATCTCAGATTAAATAATTTTAACTCCTATACTGATTTACGATAAGTGGTAATATGATGGAATAAATATATTATAGATATAAAAATATATTATATAAAAATGTTTCCAGGAAGTTTCTCTCTCTTATTGTGTGCTTAATACTTATTCAAAATATCTTAAATTGCAAATTAAACTTTTCTCAAAGTAAAATTTTGAATGTTTTCACTCAACATATTTATTGTTGACAAGATAAAAGTTGATAGATACGAAAATAGCTAAAATAAGAATAAATATTTCATTATGTAGCAACAATAAAAAAGGTTGATGAAAATAATAAAAATTACATTTATTTCGTTGCTGTACACCGATCAAACGATTTGATCTAATGTATGCATAATATATCATAAGTGATTAGTTACACATCATGGTATATTATGATTTACTACTATGATAGTCCCAGTCATGTCGCTATTTTTCACTTCTGTTCAACTTTGTATATTATGATGTTTCAAATATCACGGAAAACAATGCAATCGATCTAATGTTCCTTTAAATGATTAAAAAGTGTAATTCAAGTATATTCATTCATGATTAATAGAAATTAAGGTAAACCGTTACTCCCCATGTATCATGCCTATTAAATATGCCTGTTATGTAAGGCAAAATAAAAAAAAAACTTTCCGATGATATATCCATACCAAACAAAACTATTGTTTAAATCCACTTTAGCGTAGGACAATGTCTAATAATTATAAGAAATAATGCGATATTGATATAACTCAAGCTCCTCATTACTCTGTTGGTAGCTCAAGAAAATCGATCCGTGTACGTGGAGGAATGCTTGACATCCTAGTCAGACTGATGGAATTCCTGAAGTCTAATGAATGCCTGAAGGAATCCAACGACTGTAATTAAAGAGCCGGTATCTAGAAATTGGGAACAACCTCATGTTATTAGACAAATTGTCATTCAAATTAAAGGTCTTACGTTTCTATACTTCGATTGAATATGATCTCTAGTAAGAATCCTTAGTGATATTCAGGTCACCTCATTTGCAGAAGAATCATCCTAAATTCTCGAATTCAAACCAAAATATGTAATTAAATTGCGTGCTGGCGTAACCCTAGATTACGTGAAGAGATGACCACATACGATAATCTGTAAATTTTTTATGAATTACTATTAGGTATAATATATGCAGTTTGCAAGTATTGAGCGTTATTAAATTATAGATGTTTTTAATGAGATCTAATTTTTATTCACCTGAGAAAGAAAAATCGCTACATTTTATCTTAACATTTGTATCTTTTTATTAGCCCATTTGGATTGGTTCTTTGAAAATAAGAAAATTATAGCTTTACAATTCCAAGTGATGAATGTAATGCTCCGAGATGTCGTTTTAAGCTAAAGAAAGAATAGGAAATTCCAATATCGAACATGTTTTCCGATACCTTGGGAATCGGATATTATTTTAAATGATTCCATTTTTCAAAATATTGGACTGCAGCAGATCAGAAAAAAGATTTCCTTTGTGTTGGCTTTTATTAACTAGTCTTATACAAGCATTGAAGGTTATTCATACATTAAAAAATTCCTTTGCTTGCTTTAGAGTTTGTAATTTTAATACACTGGTTGCTATAGAAATATACGAAATTGTAGAGCAAATTCAAGCACATCTTTATCTAAACTAATAAATTTCATTCGTTTATGGATATATTTTTAGTTATAATAATAGTTAAACACAGTTATAATAATTTAATTTCTATTTAAAGTACGCTTTGGAAGGTTACTTGAATATACTAATACTTATATAATGAGAAAAATCCGATCAATTATAAGGTTTTGTAGTTTCAAAAAGTATCGCAGATATAATACTTTATTAGTTGATTAATAAGAGACAATTTATATGTTAAATTGAAAAAGTATAGTTTAAATTGGAGGTAAGGTTTGAGCTCAAATAAGGTTGATATCTAACAAAAGACCAAACAGAGAGATAAGGAATCCTATTTATAAATACTCGCGATAATCTTGCATAAAAGTCCTTGAGTAACGAGATAAAGTAAATAAATGTGTATCTAAAAAGCTCCGTTAAGATTCTGAAGCATAACGGGAATATCTATCTAGAAAATACGATTCAATTGAAGCAGCAGGCACTACATCAGACAAATAGAGATCGTATATTAGGTATAGATCATACAACCGGAAATTACTTTTACAAACACGTTACGATAATTCGGAGACAAGAATACATCTCAGTCAAAAGATTCACCGTCCTCGGAGCAAAAAATAAAAACCGTAATATTTCAGTGATTCCAGTAAATTTGAGCAATACATTTTATGATGTCTCAAAAAAGAAATCTCTCTCTTCACCCGTCACTACTTCAGAGCTTTTAATTTTCCCCGGACTTTTTTGCGATATTGGAATCGGAGCAGGGCAGATGGAGTAAAACGAAATAGCTTTTACGTCCGACTCGATGTAATGAGAAAAAATAGAGAGAAAGCCGTGAGATATATATATATATATATAGAGAGAAAGAGAAAGATCAGGGGAAAGGGATACAGCAGCATACGGTCCTGGTTGAGAGAGAAAGGGTATTCCTGAAGATGGCCTCACATCCCTCGCGTATGTCTTTATGTAACTAGGCTGCTGTGCGTGTGTCAAGGATGGAAAGAACGGCCTTGGACGGAAGTGCGACCGCAACTTCGCGTAGAATTGGAAGAGGACTTTCACGGGGCGTAAGACGGTGCCCTCTCTCTATTTGACCATAAACTGAAAGAGGCCCAAAGAAGAGATGGCATAGAATGGGACGGGAGTATTTTCCTTTGTAAGGGGAGTATGGGAAATAAAGAGAAGTAGCCCGTGGGTAAAAACGGATGGATTGTATATGTGCCTCGTATGAAAGTGGACCGTAAAAAAGACAAGGGATGGTGCGCAATTCTCAAAAGGCGACGTCATATCAGCTTGCCTTTGCCCTCTCTTCATCCATTTCTGTTTAACTTTCTCCGTTTGGGTCTACTACTTTATCTGCCGCAAAACCGCAGGTCTTTGTCCCCGACGACGGAATTTTAGTCAAGATTTCATAGCGCCGTAAACGGGCAGATGCTGTGCTGCCAAAGTGATTTAACAACTGAAAGTTTTGGACTTTATAGTTATTCATCTCGTGTGCAACAGTTTGCGATGAAGAGATCATTTAATGGGTGTTCAACTTTGGGGGGAATATATATGAGGTGATATTAAGGCGAGAGGACAAGAAACACTCTGTTCCCAAGATACGATTTAATCAGATGGGTGCAGATCTCAATGAGGTGTTGAGGATTATGAGAAATGTACTGTCGTGCGTGAACATTCCTTTTCTACAAAAATAAGAAAGTGTTAGTGAGAGCTTATATATTGTGATTTCTATTAAAAGTAATGTTTGCGTATTTTCCATGACTATTACATCAATCTATGTCTTATGCCTATTTAGTTAATCATTTAGCACAAAAATGATATATACATTGTTTGATTTTCGTCCTTAAAGGGAATCGAATAGTACAAAGAGTTAAAAATAAATAAAATATAATAACAATTTTGATAAAAAGGTGAATATTAAAACTAAAAATTGCCAAAATACCCTAAATGACTTACTAAGAGTCTAACCTGTGGAGAATAAATACACAAATTGTGAATTAAATTTCTTTTAACTCTCTAATAGCTATTTTGTATGGTGGTGTGGTTTTGTATGGTTGGTGTGTGACTTTTATATTATGTAACTTAAGACATCATTAAGCTATCATTAATTTTAATATAATACGATTTTGAACAATATCATGTATACTACAGGTAATATTAATTGATTTTTGCAGTTATGTTACACATGGAAGGACCAAGTTGATACTAAAAGAGTTCCTTATAATTTAATAAGGATAATAAAGATTAATTTTAAGATAAGGTACTTCTCTCTACTTAAGTACTAATAAATAAATAAATATTCTATAATAAATGACAAACTTTACTACTCACAGAATATCTCAGAAACTACTTATTTGACACACTTTTAAATCCCCTTCCTTTTCCAACGATAACGTGTGACAGAGAGCTAGACGGAATTTTGTAAATAACTTCACAAAATTCCGTCTATTATTAACGAGCATTAAGTACGTGATAATATAATGGGTAAGGAGAGCGTGCGTTTGGCCTCGGTTAGTCTGTTCATCGAAGTGTGTTAAGTATTCGCTAGAAAGTCCTTGAGGACTCTTGATGGTATATCACTTAACCTACAACATCTTCCAAGGAGTAAGCTGATTATGGGAAGATGTATTTTTCTATCTCATGTAGACTATTTTAAAATGAAGGCTAAGAGGACCATTTTGTGTGGCAGCCCAAGTAGAAAAAAAAGGTCTTACTATTCAACTATCCAACGAGAGATAGAATAGAAAACACCAGCAAGCGAAAACTCCAAATTTCACTTGAAGCTGAAAACTGTTTCATTTAATCGGAAAATAAGTTGCGATTCGGCCGAATTCACTTAAAAACATTCGAATCTTTCTCATTCATATGCTAATTCTCTCGAAAGCGAAACATTTGAAAGCTTTGATGTAGCGTGTGATTTTTAACAGTGTCCCTTTTCATTTTCGAACAATTTTACTGAAATTGAAGATATCTGAGGAATGGATTTTTCTCTCAGTTCATTATGCCTTTTTGTTAAAATTGTGGTAAATTTATGTATTTTTAAGGAATTTTTAAAATTATCAATTAATTAAAGTTACTCGGTAAATATATTGTTTGGGAAGGCTCTGGGGAGATTGTCACAAACACTAATTGAGAAGAGTGATGCATACTTTCTTATTCTATAAATATGATCAAATTTTAAATTTCTGCATGTCTGTATTATTAGACTTTTGATTAAAACATCAAACTATTAGCCTATCTCATCATAAATTACGAGCCACATACATTTACTAATATTTCTTACTTTGTGAATCATAATGGGATAGTAAGAAGTTTTTAATTAGCCTATTAACAAGCAAATAAATTATATTCACTTGCTCTAAAGATGACATCATCTTGAATCTTCCTCAGAGCTAAATCAATAAAATCTACTTTATGATAAATGTTTTAAGTTTTCAATGACATTTTTATCTCGTATAAAAATACTAAACTGGGATGTGATAGCCAAGAGTTATTCACTTATAAAATCCTCCGTATAAAAGGCGGTATTACAATTCCTTGACCCGTCTAGTGGATCGTAATCACAGAGAAAGTCTCGTAAATAGGACAGGACAGTCTATTTGGTGGTCAAGCACGAATTCAATATATATGTAAATCTTAGAGAAAAATCCAATCTCAAATTCATGCATAGAAATAAAAGCGAGGGGTAGCCATTCAACTTCCCTTTCGCATCACGAGTGACGTAAAGCAGAAACACCGTTCACTATCATTGAGTTATCTGAATGTATGCAAGGTTATACGGGTATCGGCGTTAACTCACTGTCATGAAAGTTCGAAGATAAGCAAAGGCTTTGTGGATGATATGTATTAAGGTATTTCATTATTCACAATATCTCTACGAAACGGATACTTTCACGTTACTCTTTTGTGTTATTAAAAATCTCAAATATTCCTTGGAATTCATGGGATGAGAATGCCTCGTCTATGCCAAGAATACACTATAAAAAGAGAAATAAATAAAGAGAATTTATATTCCTAGCATTATTATTTTACGAGCATTGTAAACGTAAGTACGATATAATTTTACAGTTCCTTATACTGTTACCTTAGCATCTTTCATGCGATATGAATACTTTCCCGTTTTTAGGGCAAAAAATTCTTGCCAAAAACTACAGGAAAACTTTTATTACGTATGTTTCACTTCACGTTGTTTGTACTCGTGAAAAAGTACTTTTCACAAAAGGAAATTCTTCCTCATTTTGAAATAATTAACTTATTAAAATATATATGCAGCTCAGTTAGCAAAGACATTTATAACACTGTTATTTACGATCGTGTATTTAATATTTCTTATAAATAACTGAGAATAGTGACTAAAACATTACGCATACAAAGTAATAAAAATAACTTTTTAAATTTCCACAGAAAATCGCACAAAGTTGTTTTTATTACTATAGCATTCCACGAAGTCACGCCTTCTCACATTGATTTCATTACGCATACAAGTTTAAAAAATACTTAAAATCGATCAAAATTGCTATCATTTTCAAATTATGGATTGCAAAATAAATTCATAATATTGAGCATTACCCACTGAGATACATCAAGTTATCGTTACGCTCCAAAACTGAGATTATCATCAAATGAAGGTTAATCGGATTCAAATATTACTACGCAAAATTAATTACGCGACGTAGATGTCAACACATAAACCGCTTATTATAGACCTTATTGGAGTTAATCGAATGGGATTATTTTGAATCATATTAGATGATTTCCAATCTTCCGAAGTCCAATGATTAACTAATTAGCTCTTTGTAGAATAGGAAATGATTACT
The DNA here is from genome assembly GCA_020796165.1 of Pantala flavescens. Classification (NCBI taxonomy): domain Eukaryota; kingdom Metazoa; phylum Arthropoda; class Insecta; order Odonata; family Libellulidae; genus Pantala; species Pantala flavescens. The sequence continues at coordinate 11,675,458 of CM036879.1, read as the reverse complement.
TGTACCTTATAAATCCTATTACATGTGTTCTCTTTCATTTTACATATGGTATTAGTAGTCAGTGAGAGTTTCTAGTCCCTTTAATATTTAAATCAAATGAAACCTACTCAATTCGTCCAGCAAATCATATACTTGGATGAAGCATTAATAAAACGGTATTTGTATTAAATGAAATGTAATAAGGGTATCATTTAAATGAAATGTAATGATCATGCTTGTGAAAACTCAGTGATATTATGCATGAAATTTTAGAGAGAACTACAATTCTTTGATAAGAGGTTTAGTGCTGTATGAGTAAGTAATATAATAAATAATAAGTAATTGGAGGAAATTTTGTAAGTCCTTATCGATATCAAACCGATCCATCCACGAAATGAGATAAACATACAAAGCTGCACAAGAGCATGCAGAAGACTGAGAATTGTTCATTACTTTTATGCTTAATATTTACTCAAATATTTTAACTAGCTATTATTGGCTTTATTTTATGCCTAAGTGTAAATTATGTATATTTAATCACGATAACCACTTAAAAAACTTATAAATTAAAGGAGGATTAATCATCACAGTGCTGATGTAAAAAAGTACAATATTAACGTATATCACAATAAAAAAACATTTCTTTCCTCTTCACATCAGATGTTCTTAAAATGATTGAAAGGAATGAAAAACAAAACTCAGAATTTCTTCTATACAAATTGTAGGCATATTAATTTCAGGAATTAATGTTTTGTGGATATTTATTAGTTCAGCTTTTTTTGTATGATAGAAATTCCCAATAATAATGACGATTATTAATTTACTTTAACTCTAAAATCTAAAAAAAAAGTTATAAATGCTCCAAAATAATATTATGTTCCAAAAGCTTCAATTTCTTGAAACGAATAAATTGCTTGATATTACTGTTTGAGGTCAAATTTCGTGGAGTAGTATACTTTTTATTAATTTTTATTCATCATGCTCCAAAAAACCTATTTAATTTTTCTTCCAGTTTTTCCTCGTATGTTAGTTCTCTCTCCGTTAATCGGAAGTCAGAATTTCCCCGAACACAAATAACATTTTCAAATAATTCAAACCCTTTTCCAGTCACCTCCACCGTGAAATCCAGTTCGTAGGATAGCAGACCCCAGGGTGTTTTCCTTAATTGTGCAAAATAAATTCAACCCCGAACTCAAAAGCACATCCTTCTGAGAATTTAACAATTTTAAGTATTTCATTTCCACACTTTCTTCAGTTTCACATTTTAATATCCCGCATTAACACCTATTCTATTTCCCATTATATATTATATTTCTAAAATCCTTTACTTTTCTATATCTTATAACTGTATTTGCAATAAAATTCGAAGATACCATTGCTTTTTAATAGTTTAACTATATGGATTCTATTATATGCACGACTATTCCCATAATATACAACTTATGACCTAAAGAAGGAATAATATTAGACTTTGCACTTAACATTAGCAATAAAAGTATGCTCTCCGTTTTGGAGATAGCATAGTTAACTCCACGTATTCCATTATTTGCGCAACTGTTCCCCTAATATATGTTATGACCTAAAGAAGAAAAAATATTATAATTTGCACTTCACATTAGCAAAAAAATATATGCTCTCCATTTTGGATAACAAAGGATTTGATCATGTCATTTCCTGTTACTTGTAATTCTACGTTAATTTTACTGTTTTGCAAAATGGAACGACGAGTTCAAGTACATTCTGTGCTCAAAGTAATTTCCTCTAATAGCGGTTCACCATAATTTCCTTGAGTGGTAAATTATTAACTGAACAATTTCCTCCAGTTTTCGTAAGTGAATAGTTTTGGAGTATTATCTCTCGACAAGTGAAAAAATTTCATTTAATGCTCCACATGTGGCGACGAATTAACCCTACAAACGCATATCCCGCTTTTGATAATCCATTTGTTCAATATTATTGAGAATATAGAAAAATCTGATTACTTACATTACAGTTTCATAGAAAGTTATTGTATAAATTAAATTCTTCAATACTTTTGATAAATATTTTTCTGTTTAAGTATGATATTTACTCCTGTATTATGGCCTTTTATTCATCCTGGTGAGTGTATCTGATAATCATATATGTGTCTCAAAAGTTACCTTTAATGTTACGTTTTTGTCATAGCATTAATTCTGCTTCAGTAAGTGTATATTTCTTATATATATACAAGTACCTACTATATACGCATATAATTATAAACCTCAGTATTTTGATAGAAAAATAGAATATAAAAATCATCAATAAAGTATTTCATTTAAACTTCTTTTCAGTTTTTATGTTCTTTATAAAAAATGATGACTTTTACCTCCACCTTCTTACAATATTTTTGGAATTTTCCTTTTATCTATTTACGTAGCTATATACTTCTAAAAAAGATTTTCGCATGAATTAAAAATTCATTTACTTTGATATCAGAGAAAAAGAATAATATTACTCAAGTTGTAGAACAAATGAAACATAAATAAAACAAATTGACGAAATCAGCTAAATAGAAAAACTCAAAACGAATACCATTCCAAACTCTTTGAGCCTCATTAAGAATATAATAATATATTCAAAATTGTATTCCTCAAAAAGCTAGAATATACATAAAAATCTATTGCGTTTTCTAATTTTAGAATTCAAATTCTAGAATCGCTTAGCAATAATCGCTGGAAAGGTTTCCGCTCAAAGCAGTGCTAGCAACCGCATTAAAGCCGTCGGTTGCCAGCCCCTGTCACAGCCCACCCTCTCGTCCCCACGTTATCGAATAAACAGTGGAAATAATGTTTAGTTTCTCTCTCGGCTTCCATCTACAAGGTCGTGCATTCTGTCATGGCAACTATTGTTGACATGGCTTCGGAATTCAATTTGGAATCGGTCGCTAGAAAGTGTTGCGTGGTTAAGACTGGACACTCGGACTTGAAGGAATAGAGTTTAATCTAATGATCCATTTACTGGAAGGAAATGTTCCAGTAGAATGAAAAGAGGAGACCGCATTCTTTTTCAATTCTATAACCAAATATTTTAAGATTAGACATGATTTGAATGAAGATACCAAATAAAACTCTACATCAAGACAGTACTTAATAGAAATGATTTTTTCTCTTAGTCAATTCCTTCGTAAGAGCAAAATTATTGTCAAGCGACTTAATTTTCATCGTAAGAGCCAAAAGATAATTTATTTCAATATAAAAATTTAAATAACCGTAATTTATAACACCAGAAAAGTGATTCTTGAAATAGGAAATTGAAAATTCATATTCATACAAAATTGTTAAGTAAAATAATGTGTAACGGATCATGAGCACGAAAATATGTGTATGAGCCAAATTCTCAAATCGTAACGAATAGATTGTTAATACATAGAGAAGAAGTAGATATTCCAATGATTCGATTTACTTCAACACTCGGAGTATCTTGAGCTGTTTAATACGATTTATAAAACTATTTTCTATGAATCACAATCAGAGAAACAAAAGCAATGATCAGAAATTTTACATTTTCAGAAGAAAAACGCGAATTCAGAAAGATTTTTAAGATAACAACGTCAATCTAAAAAATGAGACCATATCATCTTCTTTGTTTACAGACTTCATACATTCGTTTCACTGATGGAAAAGGGGAAAAGTCCTCACAGATTCGGAGAAAAGAATAACTTTGTGAAGGTATAATTTCCGCAAACAACGTATTTCCTGGAAATATGCTCTCTCATCGTCAAGCTTCCACATGATAAAGCTGACGGCGAGAGCAGAAGCTCAGCTCAGTTCAGCAACTAAATCAGATTAACGATAGTCTAGGCAACATGATTCTAGACCTAGTAGCCTTGTTATGACCAAAAGCTCACTCGTATCGAAACCTCTTCTGAACTAGAACAATGGTTTGCAATCGTTCTCTGTACACATTCCATGTTTGGTAAGAACCTAAAAGTGTTCATTTTGAAGTACACAACACCACCATATTAATTTAAATTCACCACAGAATTTTATTGTTTGCGTGATAATTCTCGAATTGATGAAATTCAGGTTGTATACAGCATTCCCTATACCTCACCGTTAATCATTTTTCTTTCTAATTTAGTTGGGATAATATATTTATTCCTCAAAAAATTCTACATACTTATTGTAATTTTCAATTCAAATTTCAGAAACAATTAGACAAAAGTCATTTCCTTTTACTCTAGGTGTTTTTGCATTTGTCAAGTTAGTTTTACGTTAATGGCAGAAAGAAAGAAATCTGATGCTAAACACAATATCACATTTATTTATACTCATTTTAATGTAATATTTTCTAACGAAATTTGGGGAATATAAGTATTGTCGACCATTCAAATTTGATACCTATTCCGTTACAAGAGGGATGTATTAACCAATTAATGAAACCCAGGAAATTCTAAAACAAATAGCCATTTTTATGATTAGTTCAAATTAAATCACACAAACCATAAACGTTTTTTCCCTCGAAAAAAACACTCTAAAAGGGTACAGAATTTTAATGTTTATGTCATAAAAACTTTCTACTTTACATACTTCTTGTCCTTAGCTATTAAATTCTCTGAAACGAACCAAAACGGCACGCACTAACGCCAGCAGAGTCCGGATTTTTAACTCTTCCTCACAAACTATATAGATCGCAAAGTGTACACTAATGAAGTGGCGAGATGAAGGGCACTTATTGATTCGATTCCTGAATAATTTTCAACCCACCGTTGAGCATGAGCGGAATTCACTTTTAGAACCCTTCAGAGATTGGCTCTTCAAATCCAGCCTTTGATAATTTTCTGGCAACTAAGTGGTTCGAAACGCGGTCGTTCCACAATGAAACGAGGACATTGGGTGGGAGAGACTGTGCATATGAATAGCACGAGCGGCGATCATAATTGCCGCAAGGCATATGATGGCGAAAGAATCAGAAAAGAAGAAAGAGAGAGAGTGTGTGTTGGTCACGAAACACCCAGCCATCTTTATTATTCGTGACGGGTTAACGGTCAACGCAAGAGAAAAACGCACCACCACCGGCTGCCTTCCTACTCGAACGAAATTCATGGCACACTCCCATTCATGGAACGCACAAACACGCTGGATCGGAATCTGTTTTGAATACATCGACTGCCTCTCGTCCGATATGCAGCTCATCTACGTGTGCTCCAAATCAAACACGTGGCACTACGAGAGATCAATACAGAGCTTTTGCCATTGTTCTTTCTCCAAACTGGATTCGCTGGAATTGGAACTGCATTTTGGGTTGCCGCTGAAGTTTCGGAGAAACTGGGCTACGAATGTAATCTTTCGTCGGCGCTGAGGTTGGGTTCGTGATCAGTGCATTCAATCGCAAAGTTTGATACGAATATGGTCGAAATTAAACGCTCATTTGAACGAAATTTTCCGCGAGTTTTAATCAGCACGAGAATAATTAAGAGAAAGAATATTTGGGGTGAATATGAGGAACTACGAGAAAATGAAAGGATTACAGTTGCATTTTGCAAAGTAACTTATGTCCTAGGAATAATATCAATCAAATGAAGATAAATGACAGATTATTATTTAAATTGAACCCATTCATTTTTTCATATATAATTTGGTATATATGTAGTCACGTATTGAAATAATCAGGTATTGAAACCTGCTAACCAATATTCCGATTGAAAATTAATTAATACATTAAGATTATATATTCTAGTCATATGGACGTATGGAATGTATTTAATAATTAATAAAGCTAAACAGGGGAGGAAAATTTTAGTTTATTCACAATAATAATTCACCTAATTGAATTTCCCTACGTGAATTTTTTAATCGTGTATTTGTATAATCTTAATTTGTATTGTCTTGTAATTGTAGAATTTTATTGAGAGTAAATAATGAGATGTTCCCAGCAATGAAAAGAATATAAAATAAATATAATAAACATAAGAATAAATTAAAATTATAATAATAAAGCTGCTGAATTCGTCTAATAATTACAAATAGAATAATGTACATTAATAAATAATATGCCCTTTTCTTACTGAAAGATAAGAAATCTTACTAAAAGATAAGAGAGCAAAATGAACTTCGTCGTAAAATTTTAAATACATTCTGTTAATGAAAATATTCATTCCTAAGGTAACGAGGAAATGTGTTCAGCCGAAACGAATAAAGTTCGGAGTAGGATTCACATAACGATGAAGTGAAAAGATTGCAAGATGTGACGGAAAATTCACAGATGCCAATTTGAAACGATTCTGCAGAGTTGAGCTGGTAAATGACAGAGCAGTAGAGTAAGGTGTAAAAGGGAAATGAGATCAGAAAAGGAATAAATCGGGAGGACGGCATGAAATAAGAACAGGGGGAAAGAACGCCTTTTCGTCTTGAGATTTAAGAGACGTGGAATTCGACGAACAGACAAGTTCTCTCTCGAATATCTGAATGGCAAAAGTGTCCCTTAATTTCCTCTCAACCCTCCTTCAAACTCTCATCGTTCAAGCATCTCCACTAATCCCCTTACATCGCTCGAGTATCGGAGGAATGAAATAAGACGAAGATACAGGTGGTGCGCATTGAGAATTTAAATTTCGGCCAAAGAATTCACGAGTGTCGATGGTGAAGAGATCTCTTGATAAAGATCGGTATTCAATAATTCAGAAACGAATAAATTGAAGGCGAAAGTTGAAAAGAAGCGATTGAGAGCCTGATCACTTAAAATTAAGCATCCTTCGCTCCTTTAGAACATTTTGAGCAAGACTATTTAGTTACATATCATAGTAACCAACACAAGGCTATTCAAACGATGGGCGATGTTATCTATTATGCTGGATATAACTTAATGCTTACAATATGATAATGACGTAACGATCAGAATTTTGAGATCCAATTTACATAAAATCTACTAAAAGCTAATTATCAAAATAAGCTGAAGTATATTTTTAAAATTCAAAAAATTTTGAGATATTTTAAGTGAAATAAGTACTAAGAATGAATTGAGGCAAATTCACTGCATCAAAACTTGTATAGAAAAACAAAATCTTTCTAAAACCTCCAATACTGTGCTATTTATAATTTAAAATTATTCGATACTTTACTGTATATGCAGATTGCATACTACAAAAGGTTCTTTCTTAAATGGATTCATGGATAATATCCAATTATTAATAAAATAAAATACTAAAATTAGAATATATTTTTGAAGGCACGGTTTTTAAAGGAAACAGCTTAGAAAATCATTAATAGTACTATGTTTTTTATACTATACTATGAAAAGAAATGATGTACTCTTTGTAATTTATGAAAACAGAAAGGGTATATATTCAACACTTTCATATAGATGTTTTCATTTTTCAATATTTATAGACTGCTAAAAGACCGCAGATAGCCTCTTTACTTGAATTACCTAGGGCTAATTTGCTTGCACCGTTATTTAAAAACCTCTTATTAACGTTGAATGAACATCGAGAGCTAATAGCCGTAATACTTTGAAGATTAATCTATTTTCTTCTAGGAAATTACGTGCAAAGTAACTGCTGACTTCGAAGAATGCCTAATTGGGAGACTTTGAGGGTTGATGAATATTTCTGAGAATTCCTTTAATTAAGAATTTTAGCTCGTAATCCTTTTAAAAAGTATCTTACACAACTTCGGATCAATTTCGAAATTAGCTTCTCTTTGAGTAATTTTCTTTTAGTTGGTAATAGAAATACCTCAATCAAATTACAGCGGAAACTACTATTAAATCATTCACAAACGAGATATTTCGGATACTCTTGATTTTGAGGAATGGATTATGGAAGGAACACAAGTTTAGCGTAAAGATATTGGTTATGATCTCGAAAAGTTATAGCAATTAAAACTATTATCATCGCTATTCTAAATTCTATGGAACAATTTTAATTGAATCGGGTTTCAGAGGTAGTAATTTAAATTGGACATTATTGTGGTGCCTGATCCCAGTGAATAGAAGACGTTAATTTGAAAACGCGTCCATAATTCAGGAGACATGGTCGAAGAGTGTGTGGGACACCTTCAAATTGACTTAATATCCTTCATATACAGGAGAATTTACTTTCATTTCACTTTGAAAAAACCTCAGCTTATGATGAGGGAAAAAGTTCGTTTGCCTTTCAAGTTCAGTCTTTAATTGAAAGTGTTGTGTTTAGGGTCGTAAATTGATTTTCACGATAAAAAATAAGAATTTGGAGATAAATATCTAGAAGCTTTAAGAGAGAGCAATGAAAAAGTATATAGACCTTTCTAGATAACAACTGACCAACAACTCAAACCATAACCCTAACCAATTATAAATCATACATATAAATCATACAACTCGTGATAATTATCGATCTAAAAGTGTTGAGATCTAAGAATTAAATTTTACATATTAATTTATTTTCAGGCATGTAGAGTACATAATAGATGTACAGTTAGATTATCTTTAGCTCCCCAAAACATCAGCTACAAGCCTCTTTTAGTCCTAATTTCATTTTTTAATTGAAAGAAGCCTAAAATATATTACTTGCATGAAACTGAGGATTAAGAACGAAAAAAATCATTTTTGCAATATAAATTAACAAATATCATTCCTTACTTTTATATCTTAAAAGAAATTATATCAGGAAAGATACATACAAAATTTCATGTAATAGCAGGACTCAATCTCAATTCAAATTATGTATATGGAAGAAAAACTGCCTCCAGTCTAACACGTCTACATATCATTCCTGGTTCAAGTTTGCTTAATTTAACTTCTTTCTGTACTTCTTCGTAATGAGAAAAATACTGCTATTCATTCAAAATCTCTATTGTGAATTAACTATCGTAAACCAGCTACCATGCAGAGTTCATCCGCAAAGAGCAGCGGCTATCGTATAACTCTTGGGGAGTTTTCATACCAATTCCGGAGTTGAAGCTGTGCGAGGTCTTGAAATCTCTTCTGCTTCGGGAGCTCTTCAAGAAGTCGCAAGGGGTCTGAAGTGGACAGGGAGCATCTTGCATGGCCAAGGCTGACATTCACGGTCATATGTCGCCTCATTGAGGCAGGAGAATAATTTGAGAGACCCTTCCCGGAGTTTCTGAGTGGATGGGTTTCAATATCTGCCAACAAGTTATGAATTGATTCCTGTATCTACTAACATCGTCTTGAAAGTAAAGCTATCGCAAGCATCTAAGTAGACGGAGAAATTCACTACTAACTGATTATTTAATTAAATGCTTTTCGAACTTATTTGAACGCTCAAAGTCGTTTTTGGGCGTTTACAAACAATTTCCTTAAGAATAGTCAGAGAAAGTAATAGAATAGTAATAAGAATTTTAGTTTCCGGAGAATTTTGTTAGAACTTGATGGTTGGGAACCGGAAATATAATTACTCAAATTTTTACCAATAGATTTCATACTAATTGCAGTATATTTTTAGAAATATTGCGCTTTCCAAACACTGCTTTTGTTCGATCTAAAACTGCTAAGTCAGCTAAGTTGAGTCTTCAAATATTCTAAGCAGAATTGAAGCTTCCTAGATTATCTTTGGCGATAGAAATTCCATTGTTATCACTCACCTACATTAAAAGTCATGCCCTAAAAATATATATTTCAGCTTAAATTATCCGAAATAAAACCTTTGAAGTATGAGTTTATATTATCTATTAACTGTTTGAGTTAGTAGTGGAATGTTCATAGTTATACTCGCACCGTTGGGTTTCATAAAGCGACGATGAAATTGGCAAGCAAAGGCAGCAAATTCTCTTTAAGGACTGCAACTCGTACTCGTAGTAAATAGGCCTCTGTTAAGGAAGTGGATGAGGCATTCGGTTAAATGTTCAACGCAGCGGAGAACACTATGACAACAGAACATTTGGGAAGAGAGCGTAAGATGGATGGTAGAGCAAGTAAGACAAAACGGGCACTGAGGAGAAGTTGAGCGTTTGAATGGTGAATGAAGGACGTCGAGGGGTGGGAATAGAGGGCAGCACAGCTCATTGGGAGGGCAATGGGGTGCTGAATGGAAGGGTGTATATGGAATGCTATGTAATGCATTTGCTGAACGAGGAATGGAGAGACAATGCAGTGAGATCGTTCTGTTAACAGAATCAGAGTAAAACGTACATTAGTATTTACAACTAGTTGTGCAAATTTAATCTAAATGTAAGGATTACTCAATAATTCGATAACTTTTTTAATTGACTACTGTATCCTCTAAAACAAAGAGAAAAAAGTAACGAATTGCTTTTAAATAAATCCCCGTTGAATAGTAAAATGAAAAGTATTTATCAACTACGCCTATTGCTGATGCAACAGATGAATGTAATGTGTAAATGTAAAAATATAGTACATATTGATAAATGCTTATGATAATAAAGTTTAGCAAATGGAACTACCACAATATGTTACTGAAATGAATTGAAATTATAATATTTAATGGCATAAATGGCAAGAGACCGTATAAGTTAAAAAGCGAATAAATCTCGTGAACAGGTACCTAAGCTATAAACATGAGGAGAATATATAAACACACCGGAAGTTAAATAGGAATTACAAAGGCCAACTTGACGCTGTTTACAAAATTACGAGAGAGATACTAGGGGTTAAACGTTCTACGGTAACAAAGCAATTATCTGTATGTTTATTCACAGAATAAGAAACTATATAAATATCTTGATAAATCATCTTAAAAAATGATTGACTCTGACATATATATTTTAACACAAGGAAAATTCCACTATATTTTATACTCCATATGTTTGTCCTCGACTCCTTTTAAGTGACCTGTCACGTTATTTATCTCGACTCCCGTCATGACCCAGTGTTTCCCCACGCGTCAAGAACATTTAACAGAAAATTCGGCGGGACCAGCGGCTTCGAGAGCGTTAAAGGAGACCTGTTCAATGAAAATCGCGAGCGGCGCACAAGACTACTTTCTCATTTTCCGAGGAAGTAGGCCAAAGTACGGAATGACAATGATAGCGGAATGAGAGTGGGGTGAGAGATTGGGGTAAAGAAGCACGAGACGGAGCAAGAAGGCGTTCTGGAGAATACAAATACCCATTATTAATCACTTTTTATTTATTCTCTCTTCCCTAGCCGCCATCCCATTCTCTCCTCCCTTCCCTAAGTCGGCCTATTCATTTAAACTCGTTCTGCAACAGTCCTCAAGTCGTGGACAGCGATCCTTTTTACTCAGGCGCTGTCTTTTTAATCGCATCTCTACAAACAACGTCTCCCATTTCTTATCGAGCTTCCCTCTCTCTTCTTCGTCTCTCTCTCTTCCTCACTCCTCGTTTCTTCGAATTCCTTCGCCCTTTACGGATGAGGAGCATCTCTCTCTTTCTCCCTGCAGCCATTCTGAATTCCGGAGTGGTCACGGAGGGACGTGGGTGTATGATAAAACGGTGGCTTAAATTACAAATATGTCTTCCCTTTCTTTTATCTCTTTCTTACAATGAGGATTCATTCATAAATTTTAAGGAGGGGGTGATCATTTATACGTGCTCATATTCCGATGAATCGCCGTTCGAAATGCACGCGCTGTTTGCGATTAACTCGGCCGAGAGATTTATGAAAATCGGGCCAAGGAATAACATATAACGATTCTGGTCCCAAAACGATACCTTGGGCTATTTTCATTTCCCATCATGCCAAAATGATTAAATTTCAACTAAAACGTGAACTATCGATATGGTATCTTTGTAAGCTATATCTAGAAATTAAATGCAAAGCAACGTAGTGGCTAAAATATTTCGTGTTTTTGTTTTAACAAATATATTGAGCATACAATCTTATTTCATAACTACCGATCGATACTGATATCAGCTGATGACCATAATGTGATAATTACTTGAAAGTAACTTTATATTCAATAATATATTCAAAATATTAAATATCTAGCTTATTTGGAGCTAAATTTAAAACATAAGCTTGGCACTCATACATTTAACCGTGTAATGAATGAAACAATTACGTCCAATACTTGATGGATATTAGCATATACGTCAGGACTTGTACTTGAAAACTAGGGGATATAGCGCTACCTACTCTTACAAATATTATAAGGTAGAAAGTATAATATTATCCTTATCAAAGAATCATTAAAAGTGGATGGTTCTTCTTTTTAAATCATGTCCTTTTAATTAAAGACTTTCCACGTTAATTAGTGGACATCTGGTTAAGAATTTCATCCCTTCTGGAAACGAAGCTTATCTTAAGAGAATAATATCTTTCGGATTTTTTAAAAAACCTCACAAAAGCTTTATCCTCTGAATTGAACTGAATCTACAGAGCTGAGTTTTTGGCCATCGTTTTCTTGGTCTTTCTTTCTCCTCCTTATTTAAAAGGCTGTTTCTTCTCTCTGTTTCCTCGGTGAAGATTCTTCTCCGGTTTATGAGAGGAAAGAAGGGGAATAATGGGCCTCAATATTGAAAGGCTCTTTTGAATAGCGTCGTGATAAGAAAGAACTCTTTAATAAAATATAAAATAAAGGACCGGTCCCGAGGATCGAGCGTTCTATAAAAAAAATAATAATCTCATAAGGTTGTGACACTGAAGTGGTCTCTCTTTACCGCGGACGTGATTTATTTTTACCCGATATTTTTACGCAGCACTTCACATATTGCCACTCCCACGTCTTGACCGTCATCAGATGGAAGATAAAAGATCTGTAAATTGTATTCCGAGCCACTCGGAGAATAATTTATGCCCGCAGGCCAGTAGGAATCCCGGAGACTTCCGCTGCTCTTTTATACGCACAGCATCTCACGCTTCATAAAATTTTATTCGAGAATCCACACACAGACTTCCACCGAATATGAGTCTCTTCCGAATTTCCATCTTAAAACTTTCCTACCACTTGAGCCTTCGGGGTGATTAATCTATAATAGCGAAGGGAGCCTAGAATCCGAGAGAGAAAGATATAGCTAGGGAAAGACACGCGGTCCAGATTAAACCAATCTCCGCATACTTTGATGCTCTGGAACAGTGTGCGAGGATCGTGAAAGAGCTCTTTCTGGGAGACTGGAAGGGATGATATCCTATTTCCCCGAACTAAAAATGAAAATGGTAAACATGGAAACTTTCGGCTCAATGAATGGGATAATTGGTGCTCGAGGCAACTGAGAGAGATACTGATTTTTCTTTTTTTTTTCGCCTTCATTTTTAGAGACTGCTCGCTTTAAAACACTGGTGGCGGCAGACGAAGAACTTATGCCATATGAAAACGCATTCGAGTGGATAAAGAGAAAGTGTTAAGGAGGATGCGTCAAAAATTCCGTCCCTACTTTTCGCTGTGCGGAATGAAAAGCGGGTGTGCTGTTTTATCCATCCGAATAATAGAGAAGAGAAAAATAAGACTCGCTAATGGGCACCGTGTTCCTGTTTGCATATTCTGGTGAATGTCTTTTTTTTCCATTCGAGTCTCAAAATATTGTAGTGGAATTTTATTATTTTGTATTTATGTTTTGCGCGTCTGCGGCTGTTATAGTTTGGAAGTAATTGAGCTATGAATGGTAGGAATTGACTTTATATGGTATGATTACGATATTGTATGTTCAAACTCTGTTTTCAAGTTATAAATTTTATCTCATGATACTATTTAGATACGCTTCTGAAAACTAATCAATTGTAAAAGCAAATAAAAATTGGCACGATTTTTGCCTAGGGCTGAGTTTATAAGTATTCTAAAAAGCATTAAAATAAAGTAAATGAGAAGAATGGGCATTTTTATTCATTAATTAAAAGCAATAGTTCAAACAAGATTAACTTGTTGGAATTTAATAAACTGGAATAATTCATTATCAAGACGACCCTATTTCAATCTATTCCGAATATTGCATGAATTAATTGCATGATGATGATGTAAAAAAAGCGTATTCTTGTAATGAAAAATAGAAAGTAATTCCTCTTTTCCGAACCGCACCATGATTATTTTCTAGGAACTTTCAAACAAACGAATAATTATTCTCTACAGCTAATTGATATTGAATTGATAGAAGAGTAACCTTTTTAATCGTAAAAGCCACCAAGCATTGGATGTAAATTAATGAAGTATTTGTTGCAACAAGATTGCATTAGTGGAGGTGCAAGCATGCAGAATGTCATGTTGTAACATGTCTTACCACGCTATCCTCACAGTGGTATGCTCTAATAGGCGCACGGTAAATGGGTTTTGCATAGCACACGCAATGTAACTTCATTTAACTTCACTTATTTTAATATGACGTACTTTAACTCCGAGTTAATAGGCAAGAACTGAAAATGAAATCTAGTGTACCTTCTGGATAAATTTATCGGTGATAGTAAAAATACCTGTCTCTCCTTATCAGTTGAAAAGGCATTAAGGAAATATTTGAAGAAGGCAGTTAAAATCGATATATTCGTGTAAAATAACAATCTATTGTCACTCAATTCCATTTAATCTAGTTTTGTTGATTATTGTGAGCTAAAGACACGAATGGAAATATCAATTTAAATTAACTAATAAACCATTTAGTTAGGCAACCCAACTTACATAAACGTGTTTACAGGAATCCCGCATTGGTACATACTTTAACATTTCGAATTATTAACTTTTTATTGCTAATTCAATCGATTGAATTGCGTAGGTAACTGCATTTGATACCATACAATACCCGAGGGCATATAACATTTTCATGTATGATACCGACAAACACCGGTAATATGAAAAAATACGCCGTTTGATTTCAATTGAGATTATTCTAGAAGATTTAGGCGTAAGAAAACAAACATAGAATTTCACGTTGTCAATTAGGTTTTTTGAATTAATTCTACTTGATCGATCGATCATAATCAAGTACGAAAGATTTTCTTTTCACAATTTTTTGGAACGAAGCGAAAGAACTCATATTATTGTGATTGATGATTGAGAAGTTCTTGTCGAAATAAACCATTTGTTCGAGAAGAATCTGAGAAAAATTTCGAGTTTTTACTGATGTGCTTCGCAAACATGCGGGTAGGTCGTTCACCCTACTACTCCCTAGATTCAGTTCGCACAGAACTCGTGTTTTACTACGCCGTTCCTTGTTTGTGTTCCAGACGGACTGAATGAAGAGAACATTTTTTCCGAGCAAAGGGCAGGAGATCTCTTTGAAGTACGCAAACATCATTCTATTCTATCTTCACTTGTTACGAATGTACCAATGTTTATAATTGTTCAACATGAAGTCTAAAAACAATTCACTGTATTCGGAATATATTTGGGAGCACTATCCATTGCATGAATTATTTTCAGCTAAGTGTATACAAGTTTTATTAGCTAATTCACAAAATCATCATTCATTGTTTCAGCTTGAATTTCACGCATTGACAGTATTCTAAAATCAAAGTAAATTACAAATTAGCCAATAGATTTTTTTGTTATACTTCATCTTTTATCAGAAAAATACGTGCATTACTTCGATTAAAGTATTTACAACCACAGCTAGGCAGAGTAAATAATTTACGATTCCTTACAAGATCACAATTGAGAACTGGAAAATATGGTAAACCTTGGCTCCTTGATCTTAAATTTCTTCGCCATAAATATGTATTTTTATTCATTGCTTCTATAAATCTAAAAAAATGGCTCGAGATATAAATATTATTTTTAGAATTGCTTTCCTTATAATCTTAGCTCTAAATAAGACCTATTCTAATAGTACGCAACGAATTGCATTTAACCTCATTGAATTTAATTAAATAAGCAATAAATGATCACTAACTAACAATACAGAAATAATAATTCACTTGTGTTGCTACGTCAACCAGATTTACTCAATTCATAATCACAATCGATAATCAATATCACGAACTCATGATAGGAACATTACGAAAATAATTCATATTAATCTTAAATTAGTTATAATAAGATAATTAAAAATTATAAATTAGAAAATCTTGTATCTATAGACCACTACAACGAAGTGTGGGATCGTATTCCTATTTAGTTTTCTTTAGTAGAAACCTACGTGATAGTTATTAGCTTGCTGATAAGTATGAACCCATAAATTAGACAAGTAACTTTGTATCCTATAGTCAAGACTCTCATTTTTGTATTAAGGCATATTGTAACCGTAACGGGATGAAAGATCTGGAGGAAAAGAACGAAAAAGGATATAAAAAGCGGCATCTGTTTATTATTATCAGGGTTCTCTCTCTCTTTTTTCCGAACTCACAGATAAATAGCTTCGCACAAATATCTCTGCTCTCTTCCTTTTATTTCCCTTTGAAGAGGAGTATTCGGTGCAGATGTAAATAATGCTTAGGAAATAATGACAAGACTAGAGAATGGAAGAAGAAGAATAAATGGCATCCATTATTCAGAGCGTAAGCTTGGTACTCTTCTGTCATCCGCTACCGTTCGGTCGTTTTTAACCCAAAAAAAGGACAGGAAATACATATAAAGTCGCACGAGGGGTAGATATCGTGGAAAGAGTGGGTTTAAAGGGGCAAGAATAGATGATTTCATTAGGAACAAATTGAGGGAATATAATTTGTGTCAAATACACCAAATCAGACGGCGATATTCACAAAAATAAGCATTTTTTCCCCTAAATTACATTTTACGAATAAGGAAATGACATAAAGCTATGAAAAGTAATATCGCTCTCGTAAACTGTATATTTTCGTCGCAATGAAAGTAAAGAAAAATGGATAAATTGGTCATTGTTGAATAATCCCGATAAACACAACAGATACTACGTTATTACCCAATCAAATCAGGATTAAACTCTATTATTGAATAAATAAGCTGTTGTATTTAGCCATTTAAGGTTAATTATAGAGCACCGCACAACAATTAATGTAATCGTTATAGTCTGTTGATATATTGAACTGCACGAGTTACATCTTTAAAACTTCATTTTACAGTGATAAACACGAGTTAAAACCTACCACGTTTTAATGAAATCAAATAAATATTTTAATATTCTACTTACTTCGCTCCAGTGTCTGATAATGTGAGTTCGTCCTGAAGAATCTGCAATAACACGAATGACTGCTACACGAGAAGTTGTCTGATGATATTCACATTAAACATTATGCACAAAAACTTAGCACGTGCAGTACATTTCTTCACAGAACAGATGGCTTGGATTTGTTCCATCCTATGCTTCCTCACCTCAGTTAAGTGAATACTCTTACGCCGGAGTATGACGTGGAGATAGAAGGCCCCGAGCCCATTTCAAATATTCGGCAATGAGGAAACACAAGGTCGTTAGGCAGACAGCGCAAGTGGTCACCCCATTCTCTCATTCCCCAAATGAGATGAATTCCTGTTTCATCAGGAGATTCAACCACCTGTGAGATGGAGCAGAGCGTTAGTGGGGGGGGGGGTAATTTCAGGGTTGAAGGGCATGTAATAAATTTCCCGAGTTTCTAGTGCGAATATAATGTGGAAATATATGCGTCACCCGTAACAGGACTTCCCGAAACTGCAGTTCTTTAATACTGACTGTCCATTGTTTCACATTACTTTCGTTCTGTAATAATTAAACTCCGTAAACTAACATCAATTAGATCATCTGATTATACATATATTTAATAGATACGCAGTCTTTGTGAAGCAACCAAGAATCAAGTAGAGAATGCTGATGCAAAAGTATAAGTAAAATGGAAGTGATTATCCGGAATTTGCATACCAATTCAGGAATAATAATTAAAATTTTCATCGCTTTATCTGTTGTTATTGTTTGTAAAAAAATTTCATTTACGGAGTAGATGATTTCTAAGTATATTTACCTCTATGTAACATTAGAAGCTATTCCTTTTGTTAAAATCAATGTTATCAATTTAAATAACTGTGAGTACGAGTATATGATATTGCACAAGGTATATCCGTATGATTGGAGCTTAAGTATAGCTAGATGTTCTTAATTTACAAAATGCATTCGGTGAAAAGGAACAAAGAAGTAAATCAAAGTTATAATACACAGTTGAATCAATTAAGTTCTATAAAAACCTGACGGTGAATGAATATGAATGGACGTCAAGTAAAACTCGTTTCCTTCCTTCAATGGGAAATTAAAATTTCTATCAGATGACAAAATACTGCAAAGTTTATTTCCGTTGCTCCCTCTTTTCTGGATTTCTGGATATGAAAGACATTTGAATGGGATTCGCACATAAAAACGTAATCTCCTCGTCATCGTCTTCCTTAATTAACTCCGTTCTATTATTGACAACATTCTGCGCTGTTCCGCCGTCACTTTCCAATTTCTATTTCAATCTTCTCGAGTCCAACGATGAAAATATTTTTCTGATGCATTCCAATTTGGCTGCGTATTTTTTCTGCTTTCTTGTGTGTATTTGATTCTACGTTTCATGAATTTCGCTATTGCTTTGTTTTATCGTTCTCATTTCTCCTTCTTACTCCCAGGTCACTAAATATATCAACTGTTAGCAATAGCTCCATTTATATATCTAATTACTTATTACTATTATAGTACACGTAGCATTTCTATCGTTAATGACAAACCTCTTTGATAAAAATAATGCAATATAATTAGCACTGTTGAAAGCAGCAATGAATACACAATGTTTACCTTGCGAGCAGACTTTCAGCGTTTGGCAGGGGGTGCATGCACCAAGACTCTACTTTTCTAGGCGATTATTTACACGTATAGTTCGCGGAAATATATATAATCTACGATAAAGTTTACTAATACTTTGTATCATTACAAATTCTAATTTCTGCATAATATAATAATTTCTTGTCGATGAAAATTACTAACTTTTATGAGTATGTAAGAAAGTCTTTGAATATATTATATAATATTATATGATATATTTTATGCTTTTTATATTCTTTAGAAAATTATATTATATACATGTAAACGTATTATATTCAATATTAAGAATCATATGTTAGCTAATTTTATTTCATCCTCTATTTAAATAAGAATGAATGAAGATTATAATGTAGTAACTTACTAGGTAACTATAAATTATAACAATTATATCTGATATTTATTTAATATAGTTTCAGTATAAATATCATAGAATCATGAACAACTAAACTAGACGAAGATAAAATAAAAAGAGCAATAAAATCTCCGAAAGACTTTTCATACGGTATGGAATTCTTTTTCATCACAAATGTAATGAAACATTTCGAATGAAACCCCTCTTCATTTCTTTTTTACAAAACATTCCCTCGAATTCTTAATAATACGGGTTTATCTTTTAAGATAAAGTGATGCGGCCATGAGTAAGCCGGACTGCCCGAATAGAACATCGCGAATAAAATATGGGTTGACACATATGGCAAAGCAGTATGTGGCCCAACGGCCTCATGTGTTACGCTGTCCATATCTCTTCCCATTTTGATTTTCCTTTATATCCCTCTCGTTAAGCACCGGAGAATTTATCTCCTGGCTGTAAACGTGAGCAGCTTCTGCCATAAAATTTGAAAATTGAGGATTCCCATTTTCACGAAACCTACAATTTACGACTCCTCTTTATGTAATGCGGCAAATACACCCGGGTTAATTTAAATACCATCTAACCGAAGAAAATATTTAGTGAGGATTATCGAGGTATATAGTCTTCGAAAACAAATACCTTTTTGGAGGTGACGGGAAAATGATGTTGAAATATCAGGAGCTTGTTTTTTGAATATTTTGCGTTCAAAACATTTCAAACTTTATTGAAATTCAGAGTTCGAATTAAAGTCTAAAGTATCCACAATCAAAATCAATAAACTCATATACAAATCGGACGTGAAATACTTTAATTTTATTACGCACTTTTACTCGATTAAGTTTCACAGAACAATAGTTTTTAAGGGAACAAATACATGATCCATTTCCATTTTCGATTTACCCAATGAAATTCATAGAATTATGCATTTTAACATTTGATAATAGCGAAGCTTTAGAATAACTAATGGAATAATTTTATTCTAAATAGAGCTGTGAATTGCGTATTCTATTTTTTACGACCGATTGGAGGATTTCTAACAGTATCAATCAATCCAGCAGATCATTGCTTTGGTTTCAAAAACTCTATTAAACCTTGCAGCTAAAGATATCTGGTACATATATCTGATGAAACTCCATTGAAAAATCTACTCATCAGATTTTTTATTGGAGTATACACTTTAGGTTGATCGTAAACACATTTTAAAATATTGATACAATCGACGAAATGAAGCTTGATATCGCACGAGCGATTATCGCTCGAAAGACTTAAATAAAACAGAACGATAGCATAAATATTTCCAAAAACAGATCGTTTTTTAAAATAATCAAACGCGTTCAAACTTATAGCTATACATCACGAAGGACGATATATTTGATCGTATAATATTTATAAATGTTACATACGGAACGAATTACGCAAAGCGAAAACCTAAAATAAAATATTGTTGGTAATATTCATTGCATTGGATGAAAGATCAAAGGAATGCGATCTCGTATCAATCAGATTGCAATATAAATCCTCGGATAATATTTATATTCTCTTCTCTCGAATCGCGCATATCCTTTATTTGGAAAGCGGATTTTGAATTATCGCAACCAAATTTGCTTACAGATAACTTGTATTTAATTGCCCTCCACCTGGTGGTCTTGTTTTATTTCCGAATCACTGCTTTATAAATGTAAACACCCGTAACATATTTTAATCTCCCTCCATCCATCGATAAAAAACATCCTATATTCTTCAATGTAAGGTATATTCATTTCTATGCAATACTATTAAATATTAAAAGTAATATTTTTGTTCTACCCGCCACTCCTACATTTGTACGTTCCTCAAAAATTAAATAACCTTTCGTATACAGCGACAAAAAATCCTGTGGAGAGGTTGTTTCATTGTTATGGCCTTCCATAAGGTATACATAACATGATATAGATAAGGTAACACCTTCCCATTCTGAGTTTATTCCTGAAACATTTCCAAATTTGATTGCGTATTAAAAAAGGTTACAGAACAAAACAACGCACATTCATAGTGCTTTTTCATCGAGATATGAGTTCATACGTATTTATATTCTGATATCTATCTTCCTTTCCACTTAAAAGCAATTTCCGCTTCCTACTTTTTCCTTTTGATCTTACGCATCACCTCAAGAATTCCTTCACAAGACATTCACAAACATTTCACGCTGTATCTTTTATTGTAAAAAAGTAGCGTTAAAAAGAACCTGCATAACGTTCCGTACAGATTGCACACTTGAGATGGTAATAACATAAAAGCCTTCGGGAGTGGGAATGTACGTGAAAATCGAGCATGGGGACAACAAAAACCCTTCTTGCTGAATTCCACAGAGGCATAATAAAGAGTAGAACAGTGCTCCAAATAAGTACAAGAAGAATCCTAAGGTGAAGCCACGCTTCCGTGAAAAAATTCCTCCTTAACGCTCTCTTCGCCTATCTCCATCCGTAAATCTTGTATTTTTAGCGCCCTCCTCTCAAAAGTCTTCCTTTCATTCATTTTCAGCCTTTGCAGATATACCATCCTCCCTTTCAGAGCCGCCCTACCGAAAAATTCGTACCTGTGCTAAGCCAAGCGCTCATCCTTCCACGTTTATTTTCTTCGAACCTATGTCTCCCTTCACAACCGCTAGCAGTCCCAACCTCACGCTACTTTCAACGCTCCATGGTTTTTACATGTTTCCAGGAGACAGTGCCTTTTCCCTCTCCCACATCAAACTCTTACGTTATAACCCTTTCTCTATTCTTAAGAAATTGCTTTCCTTTTGGAGAAATCGCTTTGTAATATCATCTCAGCTGTGACTCACTAGATTCATTGCTTCTCAATTATTAAATATATTACGTATATTTGGTCCCTTAATTTTTATCCATTTCGTCACTTAAATTGTGTACATAAATAAACGTAGAAGGAATAAAAATACAACTGTACCATTTTCTATACAATTCATTTCACAGCAATATGTATCATACTTCTTATAATAATATGATCTCTCTGCCCTTAATTACTTTCAATTGTATAGGTCTTAAGGCAGCAGAATTCCAAGCTAAAAAGGATGAAGTAATAAAAAACAATTTATTCCTCGCAAGTTCGTAATAATTAAAAAGGAATGTCATGAAGATTTTATGGTACAGCACTGATCTGATGTTATCTATCCCTGAAGATTCGTCTATTTATAAGAGAATAATTGTTTACTTTTGGTTTTCATGAGGAGTTTTCCGAGTAAAATTTCATATTTAAAATCTTTTCTCCGTATGATGAGGAAGTTTGGTAAAACATAAGAAAAGTAACTTTTGATTATAAGGGGAAGTTTGATTTTTGTGATTGTGTTATTATTTTGGTATGAATCTATGCTCATCAAAATTCTGCGTTCTGTGAAAAAATATATACTTCTCTCGGGAAACCATCTGTAGAAATTGAAATTCAAATAACAAAATTCCAAATACAAGGGTTTAATTACTTCATGAATCTTCCAATAATACCACTAACATTAAAAAAGTTTAAAAATAACCAATTCTTTTAATATCAAATATCAGTTATAGCAATGTTTCTTTTTTAGCTCATCATTCTCTTGCGGTGCCTTTAATGAGTAAACGAACCTTTAACCACCAAACTCGTCTATAGTTTTTTTATTTCCAATTTTCCTATTACTTCCAGAACTTTAATTTTTATTTATTATAACCTAATTTATGTATGACCGAGTGAATTTTGGACGAACTTTGATGGGATTCCATGAAAATGATTTTTTCTAATCAAAGTTCCAAAGGAAAACATAAAAAAATCACCGCTTTTAATATCCGAATAACTGCATCTTGGCTGTACGTGACATCGTTGATAGATTTCCTCATGCAACAAAAATAGTTTTTGCCCCCTTAAAAGGCAATACATATTCAGGAGCTTCTATAATAGTATGTAAATCACCTTTATACCAGCGAAGGCTTAGTGTTCGATAAACACACTTCCTTTTCGTCCGCTGCTTTTCATTATATGCAAATCAGAGACATCGAGTGAACAAGTTAGCTTTTGGAGAATTAAAGTTCAGGCGACAAATTTCATTAGAGAGGAATCGATTACTGTAAATGGGCCTTTTTATCCTGTAATCCAAATATGATGGGGCCTATTAGATTTTCGGAGATCTTAAGGTAATAGCTTTTCAGAGAATTTCTCTCTAAATTTTAGGCCAAAGCACATAAAATTACTTTCTCGTGCTTCGCAGATTGGAATTGACTTTGGTTTATTTAAATAGGTATTATATTAAAACCTATGAAACTAATTTAAGACTGGAATAGCAAGGGATCACTTAATTGAAGAAAAAAAAGGTCGCTGGGATCATTATAGAATTGCTTCTTCTAATTCAAGAACGTACTTTTCCTGATTATTTTTTCCAGAAATCGTTTTAATAGCAAAATAATAAATTCATTCCAATAATAATAACACAAAAGTAACGTTAACGTAATATGCCAAAGATTATTTATTTCCATAGCAAAACAATATAGAAATAACGATCGAAAATCCTTGTCTTAAAGTTCTAAGCCTTTCTAAGAGTAAGACTATCCCTTAAATTACATTGACTATTGTTACTAATATTCAATGGATTAAAAATCTGTCTAACAGAGTACAGAGAACCTACTGCTCCAACAAACTATTTTATCAACAAATGTTTACCGATAACAGCGTTAAACTCCATAGCAACAAATCCACAATCAAGCCTTTCATTTCCAAAGCCTATCACTTTACCACTCCAAATACTACGATCATGATTCCAACACAGCCCCGGAAATTAGTCCACGAGTACAGCGGTGGGATAAAAAAGTCTTTATGGATTTTTGCGTGATACTCAGCGGGATCGATGTCTACCAAAGGTGTCGGATTTCGAAATATCAGTGGCACAGAGTGAAAACCAAATTGGCAGAATCATAAAATCGGCACTCCCCAACTCTTCGCAATCAATATCCGATGCAGTCAATTACGTTCCGAACGATAATTAAGTTACAAAGAATAACTACACTAATTTCTTTGGTTTTCATCGACAGTGATGCTTCTATCGATCATCGACACATCCAATGCGGTCTTCGATGGAAGGTTTATTCGAAACGAACAACGTGTGTGGCGATCTAATGCTTTCATGATGGATTCGATGCAAAGAGGATACTCGATGTTTCAACTTGATCGGAATTGGTGATATCACTAATGATTTTTAGCTCGTGTTTAATCCTTATTATGAACGCGGAAATTCAATACAGCAACTATCATCATTAGAAGATAATTATATTATTAGATAAGATACAAATGAATTAAAATAGCATTTAAATTTTTGGATAAGATGAATTAAAATGTTTTTATTTATCAAAATAAATCGTAAGTTTTCCAAATTTTCTTGGAAAAATATCTTTAATATTAATTCTTTGAGAAGATATGGCTGTATCAATTACGTTTATTTCAGCATTTAATATCCTTATTCCCAATATTTTCTGGTGAAAACAAAGACATTGTAAATGATTTATAATCGCTTTTAAGAATTTTATGTAATATGCTCTTTCAAATAAAAAAAAATCAACTGAATTTGATATTCTAGAGGAATAATGATAATAATAGACTTTAAAACTTCGCGTGGAATAATGGAATATAAAAACGTGCACTGTACGACATAGTACGTACGCAAAAATTCAGTTCTCACACCAGGCGTACATAACGACTAAAAGTTTGTAAAGTGCGGTGTAAGGTCATCCTGCTACAATTGAGTTGACAATCGCAAAAATACGATATGTTCCTACTAGAATTACTGGGTAATGCGATGTTCACCAGTGATAAGTTGAAAATTTCAAAGTAAGCCTTCGGTCCAATTTCCATAACGCAACTTAACAGTCGCAGGAGAGCGGCAAAGGTATTTAGTCCAAGTCATTTTCTTCTAAGTATCTCCATGTGATCTACCTTAGTAGTATGCAGCAACGGAATATTCTGAGGAGGCATCGTGTATCATAACTCGGCGGACGGACAGGTTGAGTTGGTGGCCGCTGTGTGAATACAGATTGAAATAAGAGTCAGCGTTTTGCAAAGATAAAAGTAAGTAGATTAACTAGAACGTGAGTGGAATGCAGGAGTAGTGACGCTGGACTTTAGCATTTACTCTTCAAGTAGAGAAGGTTCAAAAGAGTAAAGAAAAAAAGGTTGGAAGTATGGCTTAAAAAATAATCGCGCCGAGAAGATAGCACATGAGTTCCACGAGGTTTCTTCAAATAAACTCTCCGAGAATGAGTGCGCCCCGCGTTTTATTACCATATTTTTCGTGCGCTGGATCCTTTCGTGCATACTGCATACCTTTAATTTCAAAACTCAAGGAGGAGATTTTTAATCCTAGATTTGTCCATTTGCTAAGGAGAACACTTAAAATTTTCTCTTTCGGTTTTTGTTTTTTATACTTGGATGCGCTAACTCATTTGAGTTATGTATTTTCATTAGGAGAGTTAATGTAAGATAATATAAAAGTTAATATAGAATAGAATAAAATTCAGTATAAGATAACGTAAAAGTTAATATAAGATAATATAAGAGATACTAAAAGAAAATCTAAAAGTTAATATTAGATGATATAAAAGTTAATAAAAGGTGAAATAAAAGTTAAAACAATGATGATAATTGAAGCCTTGCTTTGGATAAAGAATTTATTTAGAATCAAACCCTTGTAACTACAAGGAGTTTCAAAGTCATCTTAAAATAAATTACTCTTAAAATTTTTATGCGTTTCGATACAATTATGTGGCTACATTGGTAATTCATGAGTAAAAAATACGCAGTAACTTGAATCAATTTCTTAATACTTATAAACAATAGCATTTAAATTTATAACTATACAACGCTTGTGATTGGTTGCCACTGAATTGAATTAGAGATAAAATTACTATATACCTAATGCCGTTTCCATCCCTTTGAAGTACACTTCATTAATTAAGTTAAAGACTATTTTCCTGTCTATCTGGTGTCTATCCACTATAAATCCTTAAATATGCTATTATTTCATAAATATTAATTTACACGACACCAATAATCTATCGAATGTTCCTTATCTACCGTTATAATTCTCAATCTAAGCTCAAAATTCAATAAAATATGCTATTTTATAGCATCAAAGCAATTTTTAATTTGTTAAATTTTGACATAATACATAAGGTTATGAAACGAGGATATTATAACGATGATTATTAATAAAAATAAAAAGCGTCGCTAAAATTACAGTTTAAATATGATTGACAATAGATTCATCGTAGCTTTGACTACAGCTGACATAAAGGACGTAATAGAACCCAATGCACAGAATGAAATGCTAGAAATTCTCTTAAATTGGGTTTCGAATTAGCCGCCAAAGATGGACCAGTAGACTCTATTCTATTCAGCGCCAATTAAATGAAGTATCAATTCAATGCGAGGGATATAATAGGTTTCCCGCATTGCAGCTGAGGCATTGAAAGAACGATCATTAATGAAATTCCCTTTGTATGTTCAACTATCCTATTTATTAGCTAATCCTTTAAAATATCCTGAGTTCGTTAGCCGCAGGCTTAGCGAAGTTATGCTGGAACTCCAACCAAAAATCAAATATGCCATTTCAACGGTAACGCTTCGATCCTAAACACCACAATCGTGAATCTCATTTCCTGAAATTCAAATATGTTACGGCTGCAAATGATTAATTAAGTACCAGACGTAATATGATTCCGATTGTTAGCATTACGCTGATATTCGGGTTAATGATGGATAAATTGCCGAGGAATTTTAAGTAGGTCTTCAATACAAATGGCAAGCAAAACTCTCGATCACACTAAAAGGTATCGCAAATTTTGAGCAACAGGAAGAGATCTTTTAAAACAATATATTTCATTTTCCGTTCCCAAACGACGGAGAATAATTAGTTTTTCTTGCAAATTGGCTACAGAAAAAATAGAGAGCCTTATGAATATTTGAGGTTACAGTTGCAACTTCAAGAACCACCTACCAATTCGGAAAATAGTGACCAAAATTCCTCAGTTGTGTCAACAGCGTTTAAACGCCTCCCACACCTCAGCGAGAAAACTATGGTAAACACCTCCAGACGGAGTACTGGGTGCATGGTTTGCGAGGCCCATTAAAAATTTAAAATAAAAAAAACTCTAAGAAAAGGACCTCTAAAGCCACCCCGTTGATTTTGCATACCAGAATTCACATTTGGCCCTCTGCTTGCATAACTCTTAATCCACCGTCGAGTTTCAGGCACACGCTTGGAAGGATCTCAAACTTCTACGACGCGCGCCTCTTTACTTATACAGTTTACAAACGAATAATTTCGTCTCACCTGAACCTACATTAACCGTACTTAAAGGATAGCGCGCGGAGTTTTGGAAACTTTCTTATTTAGCGAGGGGTAGCAAAAATCCGGTTAATTTAAGTACGGACGACACCCTAATTGCCTACGATGCCCGAGGATATTTACCGCTTCACTTTAATATTTCTGCGACGTCGTTGATATTGTTCCGCGAGCGGAGGTAAGTGCGACGGGAAATTATGTTTGACGGTGGAATCCACTCCGCGATGAATGGGATGGGAAACGGAATAATGTTTCCAGAGGAATAAAGTTCTGCGCGGAAATTTTCGGCGCTGAAAGGAACGAATGCAAGAAAATAAGACAAAAAACGAGGAAGTGGAGGCATTTATGGCCATTACCTCTCCTCGTTATAAAGGGCTCAAATTTCCTCCAGTCTGTTCCACGGTAACTCCCGCTGAGAGATTTTAAGCTAGTTTCTTGTTTCCTTTGTTTCGGAGCACTATATCGTTAAACGCGTGTCTAACGAAGGCGACTGGAAAAGAGTAAGATAAGGATTGAGAATGAGGGGTTTAAGCCAATGGGGATTACAATGCAGGGGAACAAAAGGAGGAGGATTTGTGGATCGTGGTTGTTGCGAAGGAAGGGAATGGGAGAGATGAACGATCGTAAGAAACGGTGGGATAAAAACTGGATGCTGATGGAGCTCAAAAATCAACGAGGAGAGGGCTGTTAACTTCCTAAATAAGGATAGCACGATAGAGGAAACGTTCAATATGGAGTTTATAACTTTCAGTTTGAATAGAGAGGAAAGAATAACGTGCAAGTGTGATTACGTATACCATTACTTTTTATGATGGCATTAGAATGTGATTATCAATTCAAAAATCCAACTCCATGGTAACCTGGAAATAGTTTCATATTTACATGTAAAATACTTATTTTTAGAGCAATAATAAAACATTAAAATGCAGCATATTACTGATTACTGATACATCAAGCATTACTACTTATTGAATTATGACGGGAGAATTCCAACAGAAAATTTATAGCGAACATTTTCGTATTAACAAGCTAAAAAGAAAGTAATTAGGTTTAATTACAAAAATAAGATATAATAAGCCTATGATGAATGGAGGTGAGGAAAGTTTGGATCGTATCAAAAATGTCAAATATAAATAGGTCTTATTTATAGCTGTATCTAACAATATCGTATTACAAGGTTCACTTTTTACATTAATATCCATTGTCATAGCACTAGACTTTGAATTGCCCTAATTCTCTCGATTCAGTGTGAAAACGATCTTGCTATATCAAAATAAAAAACAATCTTTGATATTTCAGTCTTATAAAATCTATACCTATTATTAAAATGTTATTTTTCAAAAGAAAAATTGACACAACATAAATTAGTTTTATTATTGTATCCTATAGGGTATAAAACGTAAGAAACTAAATATATAATATAACCTTCAATGAAACGTCAAAAAAATTTGGGTAAGTTAATACATTTAATCTTTTTTAAATTCCCCAGAACGTCTATATAACATAATTATTTATTTTTGTCACATTTTCTTCGGTGCCGTTAGGTTTTTATTGGAGTGTAAACACGAGGATCAAATCCAAGTTTTCGCACTTTTGTTTTCCGATATAAAATATCTCTTTAACGAACAATTGTAAACGGAAAATCAAATCTTAAAGTGCACCGACTCAAAAACGAATCAATCCGAAATCACGGGATGACATAGGGCGACGAATCCGCTCCGTAAGTAAAAAGTCGATTGGGATATTAATTCCGCTCATTGCAAATCCAATCTCCATACTCAGAAGCTTTGAAAGCCCATCCTTCAAAACTTCCGTTCAAAACGGAATATTTTTCCCCCTAATTGCATGATATCTGGTTTGCATAGGCATCTGCTACTCCCATGGAAAATCGGGAGGGAGCGAGCTTTTTTTTTAAACGGAGTTCGCGTACATGGACGCCGGTAGGACGTGAAAATGGAACGTGCCTTTTTCCTACGAGTTGATTTAACGATCTTGTTGCCGATTAAATTGATCAAATAGCAGCCGCTCTTTTCGCGGTTGCCACACGAGCTGAATGTCGATATGAGAAAATGCAGAGTGGAATCGATGATTTAATTATGGGATCAACAATGACCCTTGTTTTCCGCGTAGTCTTGACGACCTGCTCGCTCGAGAGGGTAATAGAGCTATGGGAGAGAAAGAGCTAGTGTACTGGAAATATGACAGATACGGATCGGAGCTGTTTCCTCACTTTTTTTATATATGCTCCCATTGTAGGGAAAAAATGGCGCGGAGTTTTCGCATAGATTTTCGCGGTGTATATTCCGTGAAATCTCAAACAATAAAATTCAACATTTCATCCTTGACCTCTACATGTTCGTAGTTCTGGAAATAATGAAGCCTCGGTTTTTTGCCGGAAACTATATTTAGAAGTTGAGTTTCATTTATTTGGCTGTGAATAAAAAAATCTCGGCTAAAAATCGTCCGGATGACTTTAAGGGATTTGAAGCGAAAGGTGACCTGGACTTATTAACTTTTCCGAATGCCGAAAACTAGAGGAGGAAAGAATGCAATTTTGTAGTTTTACGTACGTATTTACGATGATTTAGAACTGTGATTTGTGCGTTAACGTTACAGTTCTTTTTCTAAATGGAAAGATTTGTCGTAAGTGAAAATAAGTACCGAATTAGTTTATAATCTAACTAATTATGATAAAGTCATTTTATGTCGAAATTGAGGAGTTTATGCAATTATTAATTAATCAAAATTTCGATACAGTTTAAATGAACTTATAAAATTTGATATATTTAAATGTAATCAAGTACTTTTACCTTATTTAACGATCAAAACTTTAGTTTTCATTAATTACTATTACTTATATAAAGTCTAAGGGCAATTCCTTATGGCGATATTTACTTCGTTTTTTTTTTCTAGTTTACTTTAAAAGAGAGTAATCCTTTACGGATCAAAACTTAATATTTTTTCAGTAATATTCTATTACTATTAAATTAAATAATATCAAAATTACATAAAATACATTACAGTATTACATAAAATTACAATAAACGTAAGCGTTGCTGATGATTTTGTCAAAATATAAAAACAAAAACTCACCTTACTTCTCATTAACTACATCGTAAAAAGCTTACAATTTGGATACAAGAGGATTTTACCATTTTCATCTTCCTCAAAGCTGATTATATGAATGGATTCGAAAATTAATTTATCAAAATGTATCGGAATACTTAAAGGTGAAAGATTTAAACAGGAAATGTTAAATATCACTGTAAAATTCCATCGCAATAAGTCTGTCTTTTTGGTGCAGCCGAATTTTTAAATAACGGTCGCACAGGGAAAATATTCATACCGGACGTGGGTACAGTTTAATGAAATAAAAAATGTAAAGAGAGGTACTCTGGAATTTCTATCAAGTACTAGTATCGTAAAGCCTTAAAAAAATAAAGGCCAACCAATTCGCGGAATGAGGCACAAAATATATGATCGATGTAATACTGTTTACCCTCTAATTTATAAATTTCAAACACACGGAATTTATGAAGATAGCAAATATCACGCTTATGGGAAATCTGACTGCCAAATTAATTTCATGGCTTTTTACGGAGTAGCTACCGGGAAATTTATGAGGTCTGAAACCCACGCCAGACTTAGGAATTGAGCTCAAAACGCGAAGTGGATAAAATCCGATATGTAGGTCAAGAATAAAATGATGAAGATGGGTAAACATTCCTTCTAAAAAAGTTGAACTTGATTAATTTAGATTTCATAAACAGCGGTTTTAGTAATCTAAATTTTAATTAAATTGTTTTTTAAGAATTCATCTCCGAAAATACCGTTAACTGAATACGTTCTTTGATTAAAATTCAATCTTACGAGAAACTATATTGACGAAACGATCCTGAATCCTGAATTTTGGAGAAAATAGTTTTGTTGAAATACAACTCATAGGATGTAAATTAGTATTCTTCTTCAATTTAAACAACATTTTCTTAAAAACAACTTTAAAATTTTAGCATTGATTTTATTCGGAATCCAGTTCAAAACCTAGATATTAATTAAATGACCAATATATTCACAAAATTACAGTGAAACACCGATGAAAATCAAAAGCTGTTATAAAAATATCACAATGGAAAATTCAGCTTTGACTTTAACCCAGAAATACGGTAAATATTCAAACATTCCACTTTTATTAGAACGAAATAAGAACCACCTTTTCTAGCAAAAAAACACGCTCTCCCTCCGCATTTATAATACGAAACATACATATTTGATATCCAATCCGAAGCTACATTTCTGTCGCAGTTCAACACAATGAAAGCAGTTTACCGCATTTTCTCATAAATTAAAGGAAGAGTTGACCGCGAGTTTGCAATTAAAATATGTGGAAAACAATGGCAACAAGAATGCTGTGGAGAAGAGAGTGGTGGTACATGGAGGTCGGTTGGCGTAGTTCGCAAAAGATCCGTTTGAAGGCTTTCATGCATCGGGAGAGGTCGCTCAGGGTTCATACTAAGTAAGAGGTTTCGCTGTGAAAAAGAGAGGTTTTTTAAAAAATGTGACATCGAAGGGAAAGGATTGCGCAGATGGGAGACGAGTGTTACGACAAAAAAAAGCCGAAATAAAAGGCGCTCACTCTACTGTTGCTCTCTCGGCTTCACTTGATCAGAGGGTTTTCTAATGATCCTGACCATTGAAGTAGCAGTAGCCGCGCAAGAGACCGCTTTTTATCAACTATTTTTCACAAGCGGCTTTTGAAAGGGACCGCGACTAGGCCAGAGTCGAGGCATTTACGTGGAATTAAAATAAGAACGGTTTTTGAAAAACGAATCATTAGAGAAATTGGTCAAACGTATTAACGGGTCGGGGATTAATAGATTTCCTCTCGGCTGGTTTTCATCTGGCTAAATGTTCTCTCCTATTTACTCGCGATCCTTTCGTGTTTATTTTAAAATGGGAGTTGTGGGGAAAGTTTCCTCGACACTGCTACTCCACTCGCAGTATTACTTGTTTACTTTTTTCTATGTGCTTGAGTTGCTTTCGACTGTTTGGCCTTCTATGATTTTCAGTGACAAAGATAAGAGGGAAATGTTTCCAGGGAAAACATGCTGTACTTAAATCGTTAACTTAAACGGTATTATATAAAAATCAATGATGAGAGATATTAAATTTCCATAGAGACTAGTCAAAGGAAACAGTAAGCTGATTATTACTAAAATTGTAAAAGTTAAACAAAAATAAAAAATATCGATGCCTCTGGACTCGAACCCAGGTCCGCTACCTTCCAAAAAGAGAGAACCTGAAAGTTAATTTAACCATTCTTTAATCCTATAACTCGGTTTGTAAATGAATGAAACGGAAATACAGCTCAGAAATTCCTGGATTTTTTAGATGTTGTTTACTCCAAAGCACTATCGACCCCTTCATGATTTCACATAGCACATAAATCGTAACTTTAGTTTATTAAAGTTCTTTATAACCACCAATAACGCTCATTATAATTGCCATGAATTCACATTATTCGGACAAGATCCGGATTAAAAGAGTCACCCCTCTCGTCCAACTCATAACTCGATCACAGGAAATTAGCGATGAAAAATCAATCCAATTAGAATTAAAGGAGATGAACGCGGAGATATAACGAGCAGAACCTCTGTATCGCCAGGCAACGGACGCGATCCACACATCGGGCGGAATATTAGGGCCCAATTCGTCGACGAATTGGTTGATCATTTCCCTTCCGAACGTCCTTACCATTCAGAAGTTCGATAACGGGAGTCGCAACCACGCTCGCGAGCAAGATTCGTGTAAACGCAACATTGGTTTTGTTGACGTGTAAATTGCAGCATTAGGCAGAAGTGGGGCGGGGAAAGAGTGGGGCTCTGGAAGGTTTAACCGTCTGGATGGGGGTCAGGTGGCTGCAGAGGACCTAAAAAGAGCGATGTGATGTAGGAGGCCGGACGGATGTGAGATTTCTGGTGACCGGTGCTGTGAATATGGGTTTTGGAAGGGGGGAGCACCCGGCGGGCAACACACTCGACATGTAGCACGCTCGTAATTGCAACGCGCTGCCAGGCAGAAGGGTCTCGCGGTAGAAATAACGGGTTTTGAGGTGGATTGTCTAGTACAAAGGGCAAAGGTCAGAGGAAAAGTTTTGAGGCGTTAGATATGATGGGAAGGATGGGCGAAAGTTAGGATATTTCGATGGGAACGAAGCGAGCGTACAACTCTTAGATATGCAATGAGTGGTTAAAGAACTATTCGTCGCGTACCTTAGCTTGGTTTTGCTTACTTGCTGCTTTGGAATTTACTCCTCTTCTTTGACTGGTTATGGCGATTTTTACGTATTTATATCACTGATATTTAATCTTCTGCTCGTCTAGTTAAATATATTTGTGTGTTTCGTAATTAATGTGGTATTTTATCCCGACTATTCCTCTTAGGGTACTCAATTTTTAGCTGAAATGATTCACAGTAAAATTTATCATTATATATGTTTATTATTATATTTTTATGTTAGCTCAAATTGGGTGAAATATTAAGGGAAAAATAATTTCTATTTCAAATCAATTCCAAATACGTAAATGAATACGATTAACTGTGAGTTTTGATGTTGTTAATAAATGCTAAAAGAAGGTCTCAAAATATCTTTTTTGGATTGCTCTTCTACACAGTTGATTAAATTTTATATAGAATTAGAGTTGTCATTATGCAACACCTAAATGCTTTAGCGCATGTGTTGATCTATAACACATTTTCCCAATACGTGTTTCGGCATTAAATTTAATCGGAAGCTATGAAATAATCCCACGGAGTGAATGACCGTCCGTTGATGAGGACGGCAAATGATTATCGCCCTTCTATATAGGGATTGCCAAAAATTGGGAAAAAAAATATACGAAAGGGAGATTAAAAAGATAAGAGAGGGAGGTTAAAAAAAGGGATATGGAGACAGTTTTGGATGTGAAATTGGAGATAGATAAAAGGGCGTCGAAGAGTGACGATTGGTGGCCGCTGATGAGCCTTGTCGTTAAAAGAGAAGCGCCAACACCGATAAGGACGTGTGATAAAAGGGGGAACTACTATGCAAAACGAAAAAGAGGAATGGAAAAAAACAGTTCTTCAAAGCTTATCATTCTCAAATGCACTGCAACTAAGCAACTTCTGTTCCGGGTATTGAATCCAGATTCTCATCCTTTCCTAAACCTAGTACTTTATATATTAAAATCAGGATTACATTACTTACATTATTCCTCAGGGCAGATAATTTCCGTCTGATAATGTAATTAATGTATTATGATACAAATAAACTATTAATATTATATCTTACTAATTCTTTGCTATGACTTGGACTTGAATTAATTGTTTTTTAATCGATTAAATGATGAATGACATATTCTAGTGAAGCCATCAAGAGTTAAAAGAATTTTTAAAATGAATCTCATTGTTCACTTTACTTCGCTAAATCGTATATTTCGTAGGTTATTTCCGATTCCATACGTTTCCACAAATTAAATATTAGGCTTCTTACAACATTCTTTATTTTGCATAAGTAATATCTTATTGCTTACTCAATTTATAATTCTCTACTATGATTTTAGATCCATTCAAATGAATATTTAAGTGTTGAATTTATTTAAAAAAAAATTTATTAAATCGATATAATTTTCGTAAGAAAAAAGAATGTTTCAACACATTCAAGATAGAAAACCTTATTCATCTTTTCCCTCTAATAATCTAAGTGAAAAATCTGAAAAGAAAATAATCTAGTAACTCCTTCGGGAAATGACCGGTTTCTGTACTTACGAACTAGGAAGGCCTGAGCGTAAAGAAAAATGAACCTTCGTAGTAAGTGATTGCTCCTCTTATACAAGGAAGTTCTACGTCTCCGTGGGTCGAAGTAAAGGCCAATGAACCTTGATCATAGAATCAAACCCGACTTTTGAAAACATGAACATATTCATCTCTCATGAAAGTCAAAAATTCAAAAGTCAAAGATGATTTGATTCAATTTCTGAAATGGCAGCAGCAGCTAATACGTATTTTTATTGATGGTTACATCTACTTGAAAATATGGCGAAAGGATTAGCAATTTTATCTTAATTTCATTGCTTAGATAGATATATAACTCATTATTCCATTCCAGCGAATGACCTTTTTGTACTAAATCCTTAAAACATGCGGCTTTTCTAGTAGAATGCATGCTCTCGTAAAAGATGAACATTTCAAAGTATTCAGATTGGCTTAAATAACTTGAAAATCATATATAAAATTAATTGTTATTTACAAACATCAAACATTTTGTAGAAAGAGACACCCTTATTTTATGTTACCTATTTAGAAATCTATATAATCTATCTTTATCCTTAGTCTCTAAGCTTCACGCCATAAATAAAGTTCCGATACTTAAAAGAGAACATTTTCGAAAGTGCGAAATATATTTTGAGCTTATAAAGGGAAGTGATTCGGTTAACGAAGCTAATGATGGCGACAATCAGATAAGATGAAACTGATATGACATGGAATGGTTGCCCGGGTGCGAGTTTAGAAGGGAGCGTTGGATTATTGAGAGAGAAGAGGAAAATTCGGCCAAAATCATCTGAAAAATCACATTCAAGGTTATAATTTCGCACTATTAATAGATGGAGATTATTCGTTCCACTAGAAAACCGTGATGATGATTCTTGCCAAATATACAGGTGAAGCGTGTTAATGAATAAATAAATTGCAAAGAATGTATAACTTATACCTCGCTAATAATTTAATTAAAATAATTATTTTTTTAAGAGATATATCCCTATAAATTTGGGTAAAACTATTTGTATAACTATACAAAGCTTTATTTCCGGGATAATTGTGTCGACTTTAGAAAGATTCCTATTCTTAGCTTAGGCGATGAGGTGTATGGTACATTGCTTAATCGCTGAAGAAAGGTATGCGGATAATGGTAGATGGTTATTTAAATAAAGAGAATGTTTAATTGTATCAAATTATATTTTTGCTATATTAACTCTTTAGTCTCTCAAACACATATCCCAAAAATTAGAAAAACAAACTGTAGCATTTCATGGATTAACAAAAGCATCAAGTAAGCTTCAATAAATGTGTCAAATTTATTTTATTAAACATTGATTAGGAGTTATTAATTCTTGATGTCCATTTATTTATTTTTATCTTTCATTTAACATTTGAGAATCTACAAGGCTAAACATTTCACAGGATCCAACAAGAAGGAAGTAGATGAGATACAAAAACCGCAAATTTACTTATACGCTAATCATTGATCAGGTTAACGAATTAAACACGAAGTTTCATAGAAGCACAATTTCCTAAATTATATAACCAGAAAAAATTCAAACAAACAGTTTTAGCTATAATAAATTTTTACAATCATTTTATTTCTTCCATGGAAACATTATGAATTTATAAAATAAACTCATCCATTCACGACCTCTTCACCTCCTTAATCCAAACTCATTCCCTCAATCAACTCCTACTCTTCCTTCCTTAAGTAGACGAGGCACGCAAATCCCCATTCCACTCGACAATAACTCGAATCCTTCAAAGATTGTTTGTGCTTTTTGAGCACTCTCATTTAGACTGCACCCGTCTTTCACCTCATCCAGACCTCCCTTTCCCATTATTTACACCGCTGTCTTTATCGCCGTCTCCCCAAAAGCCTCGTTCCCTATCCATTGTACATTGTTTTGAATTACTCCGTATCGCGAACCGTCCTTTCTCCGGCAAACCACTGGATTCGGAGTTCCCTTTCACAATAACAAGAAAAGCGGACAACTTTACTGTATCTTCATCCGCCGAAACGACGTAAGCAGTTCGAAAGATGTCATTCAATTTACTCTCCTCTATACGATACGTAAATGGTGGAAGTCTGGTAAGGATATTTCTTTCATCTCCGAAAGAATATAACCCTTTCTTCTTCTACAAACGACTACCACTCGAGACACTCTCTCGGAGAAAAAATATATAATCTTCTGTTTTCAAAAGGCCCTTCCTCTGATGTTCTCGAGCGAATGGAGATGCGGCCCCTTTCTTTTAAGTCTCTCCTGCAGATACAATTTTGGTCAACAGTACGTTCAAAAGGGCTTCCTCCTCGTGAATAAGCCAATCGAAGCATCCTAATGGCATTGTAGTCATGGGAAACCAGGAGCTTGGGTTAAGAGCGGATAAGAAAGTGTTTCCTCGGTAAAGATGAAAAAAGAGGGAAGAATAAAAATCTTTCGCTATTCTTCAGACTCAAAAGTGAAGTAATAATACGAATAGTGAAATAATTTTAAGTAAAACAAAACTTTTTGATGACGTAATGCCGTAATTTGTTTCATTATTTAATGAATATATTTAGAATAAGATACTGTTATAAATTCGCTGCAATTTCCGTTAATTAAAAATATAAACTTATTATTTATTACGTAAAATATAAACAGATGATTCAATTCAGTTTTCGAATCATTATAATCCATCCTAAAGGCTTATCTGATTATCATACTTTCATAAATTTTCTAGCATAATTAACCATTCATGTCGTGTACACGAACTTCCCTGTTACTTGTTTCACGTAATCGACATTGCATAATACCTTTATGATCATACTCTGCTTTGAATACAGAAGTCTTTTACATGTATTCGTTATTCCAAACTCATGATGAGCTAAAGTGCATTTGCCAATTAATGGGAAATTTCCATTATCTGTGCATGAACTCATCCGAACTACGGATTCCAAATATATGATAATTTTAATCTGAGGAAAGCCAATTCCATAATTTTCTAGGTAATGAAAGCGTTGCCCCAGGTAACACCAGTTTTAATACTTGCTGAACAGATTGTTTTATTTCTCATTAATATGATTGTGTGTTATAAGATAAACTCGCTGAGAATATTTTCCGAAAATCAATTCCTTTTTAGAAAATAAATCGCATTAGAATTGAAATCAACACAGAGCGGTACTACATAGGTTTCTTTTGCTGAAAGACTTCCTGTTTATAACACTTACATAGTGATATGGGTGATAGTTTAAGACGAATATTTTCTTTTTAAAGATAGAAACGATTCGTATCATTTATCTGTCTACATGGTATTGAAATTTATTGTTTTATTTATATAAATACGTAATTTTAATGGTTATAAGAATTAAAAATCTAATCAACAAT
The DNA here is from genome assembly GCA_020796165.1 of Pantala flavescens. Classification (NCBI taxonomy): domain Eukaryota; kingdom Metazoa; phylum Arthropoda; class Insecta; order Odonata; family Libellulidae; genus Pantala; species Pantala flavescens. Next base: position 11,637,073 of record CM036879.1, on the reverse strand, counting down.
GAGTCACATGTATATTAGCAAAGGGTACGCTAATCAGTGTCTGTTATTATTATCATGAATCAAAAATTACTGTCGATGGAACACTAATGAAAAAACCTTAAGATAGTATAATTAGATTTTAATATAATAGCATGCGTACCTAAACTTTCATTCAACGTAGCATTATAAAAGCAATTCCATTCCTGGTTCATATGAGTGGAAAGATGAGGATATGGATATAATGCCAACACATTTTAATGATTTGATCGATGTATTTATTATTCCGCAGCAGTTTGTGGATATGTCTAATGACTTCGATGGAATGGATACGTAACCAATAATTACCGAAAGCGATTTCCAGTCCAACCACGATTTGCATGCAGACCAGAGACGGCTAACCTAATTTCCATATTTCCAGGGAAAAGGCCGAGCCTTCCTCTCGAAAAGTATCGTAAGAGTGAGAGTTTTTCCGATAAACTCATAAACGGCCATGGATTCAACGGGCTGTAATGCAAGTGTATGATAAGCTGCTATAGAAACAGCTCTATCGGACTAGTTTCGATACTTTATATGCATATCTAATCAGGCAACCTTCACTTTCACCACGTAAAACTAACCAAGATTCAACATCGAAAATAGTTAATTAACATTAATATTATTTTCGCGAATATGAAAAAGTTACTTCAAAGATATACGAGTAATTATACCCGAAAGAAACCCAAAAATATATTCAAAAGATGGATTTAAATATTAATATGTATATTGTAAAGCCAGCTAAAATTGTGCACAGTTTATTTGCTTCTATAACACGAAAAAGATTTACTACAATATTTGTTGCATACATTTTCCGATTAATCCAATCTAATAAATGGTTTAGATTTTTATCCTGAAGCTCCTATTCAAACCTTAAAGAATCATCTTCGAATCTTATGTAAAAGCAATTTGATGAGTACGTTGTAAATAGTACAACAAGAAGAAACCTTTCACAAGGTTCTTCATAAACATGCTTACTGAAATTACAAAATATAGCTGTTGGACGTCGTTCAATTTTCAGTAGCCTAGATAACTAAGTTCCCAAGCTCACCGAACACAAACTGCATGTTACATAACAGGGGAGGAGATCGGATACAGAATTATGTAGGAGGTAAGCCAAACAACTGGGATATAGGTTTGAGAAACAAATGGAGAGAATATATCGTAAAATCAATTTATGTGCTTACTCCATGAGAGATATTATGAGCCCCGTGGAAATAAATTTTATTGGCGAAAATCTAATTAAATACTTCGCCATCGATAATCAAGCCTTCCATTACTTTATTAAATGAAAAATAGAATATATTAATATTTTCATATATGAAAATAACATTTTAATTAATAAATAACAATAGAATAAGAATATTAGGATAATAATAATATGAAGAATAAATGAATTTACGTCAATTTATTTTTTAACATAGCATCTAATTTAATACACGTGATATATGAGAAAACAATTACGTACTATCGACTCCAAACTAAAATATGAAACGAGGAAACAAATTTTAAAACGATTTATTACGATTGAATCAGGTGTAATGGAATAATCTGGAAGTAGTAACAAGATGCTTTACCTATTTTCAATAAAATGCAAGTATAATATCAATTAGGAATGCATTAATTATATTAGAAGAGTTATCTGATGGAAGACTGGTTTAAGCAAAACCCCTTCAATGTACGTTTATGTCTATGTAGATACCCTACGAGCCACCTTTCGATTTGTGACAGAGGATGTACGCTGCTAAAATGTGGTTAAGAAAATGAAGAAACAAGAATAAACTTAAGACTTCCATCCGATTATTCACAACAGTAGAATTAGAGTACTTAGTTTCTACTAAGTCCACCTTTGTCGTAGAACGATTTACTTTCGATTAGCTTTTTCACAGCTCAAAAAGGTATAATTTCCACATGGTACACTAGAATCGATAAGAGTTGATTTATGAAGTAAACTACTAAAAAATAATGTAGATAAAAAATAATATAAGCAACAACTACCTTTCTTATCTACCAAGAACTTGATTCATAGGGAATAGCAGAAATTAATGTAGAGATTTAAAGATAATTACCACCAAAGACTTGAATCCTCTATTTAACTCTTTGTTATGTTAAGAACGCATATTCTCAACTTTTTAACCAACTTTAATGTAAATGAGAGAAGTTTAAATACTGGAAAAAGGTGAGAAACTCCGTATATAAGGAAGAGAGGAGATCAAGATGGGCTTTTTAGGGACCAAAGAACGAGCATAGAATGAAAATGGCTCATCAAGTACTTGTAGTATCTACTCCTTTTTTCCTATTCAAAATTTTAAATAATCTCACTCTAGAATATTAATCTTTGCATTATTTGTATTATAAATGATTTATACCTACTTCTATTGTTATATAAAAGCACGCATTTGAAAATTTCTACCCATGAAAAAAGTAAATCTGTTATTCAAATGTTCACTAATATGCTTGATATTTTATCATTAACATAAAATTTAATCTTAAAATCCTAATCCATTTCAAACATAGGTAATATCATAGAAAATATATGTTTTGTGGAAAGCATGGAGCTTGAATTGATTTAAGAAAAAGTATGCATTATTACTGTGTCACGAAGTTATACCATTCGGGTAATGTAAGGTTATGTTTGTCATTAAAACTAGATAATCAAGGAAAAAGTAAGTAAGGCTATCTGAAGGGAGTAGGAAGTTAAACAAATAACCATTAGTACTAAATGGGTAGTGTTGGATGAACATTAGAGAGTTAACATAAACTAGGTTTAATTCTTCTTCCCGTCAACCGGTGGATTCATTTAATGTTTGTAGATATACATAATATAATTACATTCATTTTTAAAGTAAAATGCGCTGAATATTAACAACGATTATTATTAATTATCTGCGTGAAAGTGGATTCTAACAAGTATTAGGTAGTTTATAATAATATCGATCATGTAAATACTCCGTAGATTGCCTCGAAATAGGATAATCGAATGAGGCGTACGTCTATAGCGACCATTTAGATAGGACTAGATAACGTGATCTATGAGCGGGTGATTTTAATGACTGATTAAATTGAATCGGCTTAGTTATTAACAGCTACACCTGAGGGGACTACAAGTCCCTTAAGTGGGATGCGTCCAATTTCTGGCAAACACAGCTCTTGGTGAAGAGGTAACAAGGAGCAGAAGAAATCGTGGGAAGGACCTTTTCGAACATGGGTCTCTTTTGAGGACTCACTCAACGTTGGTTTTCCCTCTTCTGCATTTGACTCCTTTTTGGCTGCTCTACCTTTCTCCCACTTGATGACCCTTCTTGGGCGAACACGGGAACGAACAGGTAAAACCAGACTCTGGAAATATCAGCCAAGGAGAGCTCGCACGACAGGGAAATCAGCTTTGGCCCTTACGGAATACCGTGTCCAAATTGTACGAGACGTGGTTTCACTATCGTGAGCATTACGAGGATGATTTAAAACCTTAGAATTGGATTTATTTGAGGCGCTGTGACTGTCAGGTAATTAATTGAGTTTACTCTTACTACGTGGACAGAATTTAATATTGAACTTTCAAAACATTTCTCTAGGAATTATGTTCTATAATTTTACAAGTTCATTAAAGTATCTATCATAATCATAATTAATCATAAACTTCGTTTCATCGTTAAAACTAAATTAAAAATCTCGGATTACTACTCCATAATCGATGCACTCCAAAGTTCATATACTACACTTTATGCTTATACATGTTTACACGTATTTTATAGCCTACGTTTGTTTCTGAGTGCTAAGAGTTAACTATCACCTATATATTTAAGTTATAAATCTATATTTATAGTTCTTTATCTTCATTATCTCTACCAAATATACATCGCGTTTGTCATATCTTCAACAGATAATATACAATCCTTCGAATATAACGTATTTTATACTCATTATCCTATATTTTTGTGTACGTTCTCGTATTACTAAAAATGCCTTAAAATTTCATACGCAAAAAGACAGATATTTTACTTAATTCAACCGAATGCAATTTCCTTGATGATAAAAACGGTAATCAAAAGCAGATATCTTGGATCCACTCATCCATTCGAGAATGTTCACGTGTGTGTATTGTTTCAAAACAAAAATTTCCAACGAAAGTGATCAAGAGTTGGTTTTCGGAAGCACGTGTGATGCTGGCCATAGACCGTTAAGAACTGGGGTAGTTACTTCAATTAATTGCTTGTTCCATTGTGGTGTGCGAGAGCGACTGATGGTGGCGTGGGTGTAGACACTCTCAACACGTGTCTCTCGGTCGTCACTCTGGTACATCCTGTTATCGTCTGCGGCGACAACATACTTCGTCGTATCGATTGGAAAAGAAGTGGAAATGTTACGTTGTTCATATACGAAATTGCTATAAGTTTCAAAATAGGAAATTGACAATTAAGATTCACATCGTAATTAAAAACAGTCTTGAATGCAACAATATGTCAACTTCAATGGTGAAAAATAGTCTAACTAGAATAGAAAATAGATTCCCTCCCGCGTTTGATAATAATAACTTATATTTTAATGGAACTTAATTATACTTCTGATCACTTATCCTTTATGACGAATCTTACGATTGATAATATACGACCAAAACTTTAAACATAACACTTGAAAAAAATATTTAGCTTTACCTTAATTCTATCCTTGATATAATAAACATAATATATATAAATATATATATATATAAATATATATATAAATATAATAAATATAAAAATGTTCATAACGACGCCGAAGATTCTGAAAAAGTAATCAGCATATCAATGGAAATCAAATGGAAAGGTATGTTTACGGACAGAATAAATGTACCAAACATAAGCCCAAATAAAAGCGAACACAACCGAATTATTATCAACGAATACTTAGTGCTTAAAAAAGACGCAAAGAATGAAAAATATACCTCGTAAGGTAAAACAAGCTGAATGCTACTCCTCATTTGTACTCGGAAAATTATGCAGATGGTTATTCTCCTGAGAAGAGGAAGGCGATAATAAAACCCTATGAGCGAACTATGCTTGGGATGTCGTCGAAAGAATGGTAAAAATGCGAATGGGAAATGGCGGACCCTTTTCGGGATAAGGGGAACAAAGAACGATAAGATATTTCGTATGGGAAATGGGAAAAGGATGGAATAAAAATGGCGACAGACGAGCATTCTGAACGTGCGACAATCTCCGCAAGTGTGCGTGATATAGTCTAGCGGTAGGAGTAGGAGCGGCTGATGTAGGCGAAGAAGGTTTCCCACGTGGCACGCTCGTCCCACATTCGTGTCCTTGAGAGAGAGTCTCTTGTCATTACCGCACTCCTTTCATCCGATTCCACCTTTGTTCCACGCTGTTTCATATTTTTACTCCCAATTTTCTACTATTAAATCCCTTTTCGGTGACCTACGCCTCTTCCATTACAGCCTTCCTGTTCTCATTTACTCCCCTTTTTCTTCGTTCCACCTATATCAACCCCTTTCTGACGTATATTTCCCTTCCTTTCTCTTCCCTTCCTTCTCCAATATCAGTGCTCCTACTCCACTCTCTTCCTTTATCGGTCCTTTTAAGGTCATTCCCTTCCATTGCGATGGATATATCTCTCTCCTCCTTACTTACTTACCTCTCTCTCTATCGTCCTCCTTTTTCGACTTCATTCATCTTCAAGCGCCTCTTTTTAGGTCTTTCATTCAGTCCTTTGTGACTCAATTACATTACGTTCCATTCCCATTTTTCATTTTTTAAATTACAAACTACTTGTAACTCTACATCCTTCTCGTGTTGATGCCAAATGTTTTCTTCTGCTCTATTAGAAAGTTAACATAGGCTCCACACGTCACCTAAAAGCCCTCCTCACTAAGTGCTTTCTCGTGGTGAATACTTTTACTAAAAGTGTTTTCTTCGTCCATTTATCCCACTACAAAGGTGTTCATTCTTTCTGAATTATGTTCCATAAGCTCAATATTATGTTTTTGTTGTCAAAGGATTGTTTAAGTACACCTCATCAGAGTACTGTTACGATAATACTGCCTTTACAACCTTTTCATGTTTCGACATCTTTTTTAGTTCCACTAACTCCTACTTTTTTCTCTTTTCTTTCATTTCTAAAGTTATTGACCTTTTTTCTTTACCCGATAACATCAACTATCCTTCCCTTCCGTTTTATCATCGTACCCTTTATCCTCATTCGCCAAGGCATCTTCTTCTCTGGGCTTCATAAGGAATACAAACAACCCTTTTCCTTATCCTTTACTTAGATCCCAAGCTTTTCTTGTCCTTATTCTGCTTCTCTTTGTTCTCAAGGCACATCTCTTTCATTTATTCCAACCTTCTGTGGACAGGTGTATAATGTTCACTTTTTTCCACAACAACACGTACTACGCGCAACAGACACAGAGGTTTCCTTCATTCCTTTTCCTACGAGTTTTCTACTGTCTACGAGAAATGAACTGAAGAAACACCTATGATATTTGAAGCTAACATTTCCATCGTTTTTCCTTAAGACAGCATGAATATAGTAAGTAACATTTACATATTTTTTTGGTGTGGATCTGATAAAAAAAGTGCTCTAGAAATAATAAATACGCGTAAACCAAGTTTCGGTTAAACAATTAAACAGATAAGTTTGTTTCGTTTTGTTTGTAAATCATATTTCGGTCTACTTTTTACGATTGTTTTTTTCTCATTTTCAAATTTTTAAAAATTTACATAAAATGAAACATCAAACTGAGTTAATACCTGCCATACTTCTATTAATAGGAATATGTTTTTAAGTACTTGTCCTGTCTACCACTCTAAAAGTAGTTAAATTTAAGAGCTTCTTTCTTCTTCATTACTCAAGAATGGAACAGTACCACAAAGTTGATAGGCCATAACCGTACAGATTACTACAGATTAGATTGAAATAAAATTTTTATATTCTCGCTCGAAGTCTGTAATTTCAAAATGATCAGTTTTAAATTTATAATATTATCGTTTAAATTGATTCAAGAATCAAATCAATATACTTAAAATTTCTTGATTTTATTTAATGGAGAACTTTAAAAAAGGATGCAAATGTTTTCATTACATATAATTCAATTTATATTTCATTCCCAAAGATATTGGCCAAATACTTTTTTATATTTTTTTTCAAATCTTTAACAACCATCTCTTACTGATATAGACAAAAATATTATTGACTTGTTTTCTTTCCAAATACTCTTGAGATATTGAGCTCATGTTTTAATCCACTTTATCTACCAACTAGCACTTCATGGAAATTTTCTTCTTGTTGTATTTGTTTTTACGCTATTTTTTAGAAGTTGCATCGGCAGAGTAGTTCTCATTATGAACTCCAAAGTCTCCGCAGATTGTACTGCAATAGTGATAACTGAACTTTCTGGTACATCTCTCAATCTAGCTAACAGCTTCTATTCCACTCAGCTCTCTTTACTAAGGCCTAGCATATCTCCTTAACGCACTTTTCCATATTGCCAACTCGTAAGGTTTCTATGGCTACAACTGCAGCACTGGACCCAATTTCATAGCATCTAAAATTTAATTTTTTCTCTCGTAGGAAATGCTCAAACTCTAGCGTAGTTTCTTTGAATCAGAAAAGAAACGAAAGAGGGAAGGTAATGTATTAATACCAGTATTTTTGCCGAGATATTTTCAAAGATTAAATATAGAGCAGCATGAACAGAATTTCAACGTTTCATTCAAAGCACTGCAATTTTTTTATTTGACTTGAGAATAACGTACGAATATCGTATCTTAATACTAAAAACTAATCCATTTAAGTATGTTTTAGGGTAATATTCATAGAATGAGACAATATGTTTATCTTTATTCCTAACTTACACTCCTTTAAACCAACAAGTTATATGTAAAATTTCTATTCTTATAAGACACAATTTCAATCGACAGAAAACGTAAAATAAGATGAAATGCACGATATTTATACTTTCTTTGAGCTTTCAGTAAATATCAGTTAAAATTTCAGTGTTTCTCCAAATGAAGGGTTTACCATACATAAAAAACATTCAAGGTGTTATAATATTATATCAAGCTCACTTAGCCATGTTTCTTATACCTTTGCAGGCAACCAATTAATCCTAAAAAAACCTGGAAACCATTTGTACCTCAATTTGTAAAAGGCAAAGAAGTTTACCTATTCCTTTATGTATCTTCAAGAATTTCAAAAACAATCCTTTAACCGCTTTTCAAGGCTTCGTCGGCAAACTTTTCGTGGCACTTTATTAGAAAGGAAAGCAATCTGTACTGAGACATTTTCAGTGCACGTGCACTGCTATGGACCCAGTACTACGGTTTAAGATCCCTTTATGTTCAAACTTCCAAGCACGTTTCTCAGCAACTCTGGAACCAATTGTGAAATAGGCGTTATTTAAATGCGAGATCGAACAATGGCTGCCTATTAAGAGGGTAAATTTAATAGCTTTGGAACGTTTTGTTTTACTACGGTGAAACGGGATAATTTTCCGTTATGGCTTCAAATTGAACACCGGCATGGTCTAACTTTGGTCATTCAGACCAGCATTCTTACTAACTTTAACATAGTTGCCAATGAAACTTCTCTGACTTAAGGTTCACTTTACATTGGAACTCTAAGAAAGTCTAGAAGACTTAACACAGCAAGTACCCATAATAATGTCTCCTAATTATATTTTTAAATATCATATACCAGAAATATATTTTTTTAAATATACATGATTATTATACAAACTCAAATCTCATTGTTCAAAGATATCGGGGAGAATTTAAATAATTACTTTTCGTCTAAAATATATTTCGTCTAAATAATATTAGAGAATTGTATTTAATGTAAAGTATCACAGTATTATTTTATTGGATACGAATTCAATTTTTTATAATTAAAGTTAAATTTAAATAATTTATAGTCATAACATGTAATCTTTGCACAACGAGAAAGTTGAATTTTAATTTTAAGAACCTTTTAAGAAAGTTTAAGAACTTCAAACGATTTATTAATTGAAATTCAGAGTAGTTACATTACTAGTGCATACTTCTACAGACACTAAATAAAAGCATTCAATTTATGTTGGTATCAATTTTAATTCTGATCCCAAGTAATATTGATTCTGTATTGGATTTATATACTGTAAGCTAATCTCAAATTAAGAGGTGAAAAATTCCTAGGCACTCAATTTCCAACAATAAATTCTGCTCTATACATTGATGCTGATATTGAATATATTATTGACAATGCATTTTAATCAGTTTCTGCTGATTTTTCAAGTAAATTTCTAAGTAAGAATTCTGCCATTGAGCAGTATTGGAAAAACCTGAACCTCTCTTGGAGAGGAATTCAATTTCTTTACTGGTAAAAATGTATATACAGGTATACTGTATTCTATACACTCATCCGAATATACTACTCAAAAAGTGAATTCAAATCAACAAGTTGAAGGAAATATTATAAAAATACCCATTGAAAATGATCCAATGTTATAACATTCCTAATTCGTTTTAGATTAAATTGTAAGTTACAACAATAAAAAGTATCTTTAAAAAGAAGTTGACATAACTTACGTAATTTCATAAAAAACCGATTTTCATGATCCGCTTACAAAGAGATAATAATACTTTACCCGAAGTAAGTTATTAAATCGCAAGTTTCCCAGAAAGCATTACATTTTCGCGGAAGAGGCAGAATAAACATCTCTTTCACCCTCTAGAAAATGGCGTCTGCACTGGTGCGGGCGCCCTGAGGTTCCAACAATGGCGCCGTTGAGTAAGGAGAATGGTTCCCAGAAAGGTTCCTGCGTTAGGAAAGAGATTAAGATAAAGAAATGCGTGTACGCATGGACGAAAAATGCTCCTAGCTGCAGATAAAGGGTGAACGTGGAAAGCATAGGAACAAGAGAAATGTAAAGGTTGAGCGTTGAAAGCCGGACCATTAGGGGCTTATCGCATCGTACTGCGATACCAATATTTTCCACCGCTTTCGAAAATGATTCGCAAATCCAGGCTTGCGTGAAATCCGACTTGCATTTCCCAGGGATCAAGCACCCACTGCCCGCTTGTTTGTTTATCTCTTCTCAAAGCTATTTTGTTTTCCTAACGATGCTTCGCAGAAAGTTCCCGGCCCCGCAACGAGCGCCTCGCTTGATTCGTTGTAATGCTATGGAAATCAAACGGGCAAAAGGTTTACCCTTTCGCTCCAATACGAGTTATCCTTGCGTCTCAGACGTGGAAGCGTGCATTACTCTCGCCCGTTGGTCAAAGTAAATTTTTTCGCATTTAGCGGTATTGAATTGCCATGAAAAACATGTAAATTTAACGTCTTTCCGATGGCTATCGAAGTTGTTTACGTGCTTAAAAGAGCGGCCAATGGAAAGGGAATTTTAATGATGGAAAATGCTCCGAGTTCCATTTTCTAATGTTGGAAATGAATCGGACAGAAAATTTAGCAGAGCAGAGAAGGTGAAAGCAAAAGCATGCTATTAATAAGTGCTACAATCTATTAAAGAAACTACATCTTTTATTTTCAAAAATATTAAATTTTTATTACACGAATATCATGGTGGTTTGAATAAGATTCCTTAAGCTATCAATAAGCTACAATCCAAAACTTTTTAGGAAGTCACCCTTATCTTCACATTTAAAGTAAAGTTGATATGGTATAGCGTTACTTGGTAGAATCTTAACATGATGAATAAATAAATAACTTAATCCTTTTCCATATTACATGATAATGTATGTAAATACGTTAGCTCGCTGGTCGTATTGATATCTGTGGAAAGTACCAAGTTATTTATTCATTACATATATTCACATTTCTAAATTTTCTGTATCAATAATTGTTCACACCTTCCGACTAGTGGTTCGAGTATCTGTTACTATTTAAATGTTGCGTAATATATGAGGTTCATTGCACAGCAGCTTGAAATAAAATAATTGATTTCTTCTCCTGAATCAGTCATGTATTAATTCCACTGCTTCAAATTAAACCAGTATTAATGAGATGAAAATATAGTCGAAAATAAGTATTACGTTATTCAATCACGTTTTGAGATTCTGCTAAGATACTTCCAAGCGATTTTCTTTTAAATAGATCAGCAAGATCTTACTCCAAGGGCTACCGAGCCGAGAGCTTTTTGCACTAAAGGGTTTCTCCCGAGTGTGAACAGTTTTTCCGCACAAAGGGAAACGCAAAGTGAATATCATGAGGAGTCATTCTTGGGATTCAATTTAATTCTACATCTCTCCGCATTTTGACGGTGCTGCATTCCAGACGAGCGAAAGAATGCAGCTTAATGTGGTACAATGCGGGAGTCGGTGACCGTAAGAAAACAATGAGAAAGGAAACCGTGTTGAAACGGTCTGTTTAAAAAAGTAACCCACATCCAAGCACTTTGTGGCGAAGGAAATATCAATTCGCGTTCTCATTTCGACTTTAAATGAAATACACTTGACTCCGAGTTGACAGACACAAGAAGAAATGAAAATGCTGGCTAAAGCAATGAGCACAGATGAAACGAAATGGCCCCACATAAGCCAGCATTTATGTAATATTAAGCATGTACACAGCATAAATATCTTTTAAAATTAAACATCTATCAGTTATTAATTTACAATTAAAAAATTTACTAAATTATTTTATAAATAAAATATTGATATCATATTTGTCTTACTTTACGCTGTAATAAATCTGATTACTATGATATTTGCAGTGGATGAAAATCTAAAATGTATATGGCACAAATTTCAAAAATTGTGAGTATTTTTAGTTTTAACCCTTATTATCTATTTGATCAGGTTAAATTGAATAAAAAAGTCATTTTTGCTACCATGAATAGTTGATTCTTCCTAATTTCACAAGAACTTTTGAAGAGATCAAAGAAATATTTTTCTTTTCATTTAATCTGTTTAAATGTGAGAGATTAACCCACAAAAATCAGTTTCGTTGTTCTAATAACTAAAGACAAATGAACAAATTAGGACTCAAGACTTCGATGTATATTAACTAAACTCCATAGATTATGGAAGGGAATTATGTGACGTTCACTTGAAGTCAAACATACGATTTCGAAAGTCGTATGGAGAATACTATGACAACACAAGAATTCCCTTGTTATAAGGATGATAAGAAGTAGATATAAAAATAATTCAAACAATTTACAATTACGAGTTATTGAACAGTAATTGTAAATTTTCGAAATAAAGTCATAATTATTACTTACTATAAATCGAATTATTACAAATGTAAAATGTTTCTTTGTTGCAATAATTTTATTAATTAATTTTTCCTCTACAGCATCACTCATTACGATAATAAAAAGCGCAGATTCTTTTCTGGATTCAACATAAGATAGAGTGTTCCAAAAGAATTAGTTTCCGATAAATTCCTAGAAGGAATACACCCTTTGGTTTGGGGGCACCCACTCCGTAATTGGGAACGACTGGTTGCTAAGAGACGCGATAAGAAGAGGAATGGGGGAGACAGGTGAGCGAGATTTAATGAAGGAAAGAAGGGCACAGTGACGTCGGAATGTGCAGCTTAAAGAGCCGCGCTGAAAGGGGAGGAATCATCGCCAATTACTGGAGTAAAGCCTTTCACATGGAGCTGTAGTTATAGCCATTTATAAGGACGATGTTCCTATCAAAACATCTGAGACGGGCGCCCTTACGAAGCTATTTTCACTCTCTTTTGCATAGTGAAGGAGATCTCATCAACGAGTAGCGGATCGTTAAGTTTGAGCAGCGTCTCGAGAGGAGGTGCTTTAACAAGGAGGTTGTTATTAGAAACGCCTCTTCTCATCCCTTCGCCATCAAGTGATAACATATTGATAACTCGGTGACAAGTCTCGTCTCAAAGTCGGGTTTTTGATTTCGATACGACGAGCTCCTGCTTAAGATAAACGCTCCCAAGCTTTCCTGGTAATTCCTAGAATTCCTGCCTGAATTTTAGAGACGATAATTATCTACTGCGTTATTCATCTTTGCAGCCCCTGAAAGATTCTTTCTCTAGTAGGTTTCTTTAGAGACAGAAAAGTGGCTTCTAGGATGATGTGAGCTATATTTAATGACCGAATGCATGAATATTCATCGATGGAGTAACTATCTCATCGCGCGGAATATATAACTGAAGATGTGGATTCGTCATGAAATGCATTAATTAGCAGAAATGAGGCAATACTGCTCCTTTTTTTCCGGATAAATGAATCGATCAAGTTTGATGATCTTTTTTGGGACTAAAACGGGTAATTTTGAATCGAAAAGAATCGCTAACTAATTCATTGCATGCAATATTCGATGCAGCTGTATCTAGCTTCCATAATTTTTTACACTCCAAATTTCGAATCTATTCATAATCTATTATTGAGATATTTTGCAACGAGTTTGATTCTTTCGAAACTCTATGGAAAATTAGCAATCAATGAGGGTTCATTAATTGTGCCAAGAGATTTTTTAAAAAATTAATAATTATAGTTTCATGATTGCAAGAGCACTTCATTAACTTATCTGATGCATATCTCAAAGCTTTTTTGCTTGAATATGAGTGGTTATACGAATCAATTAATTCCTATTCACCATTATAAATGGAATAGGATTATCCATTGACGAGTGTGGCATTCAGATAAAATGGTAAATTTGTATAATGAGAGTGATTTGTGAACGCCGCTGATATTTTAATTTGTACTGAATTCAGAAATGCACCGAACCTTTTCAAAAGTCCTTTGAACACAGCCATTTATCTGCTGATATTAATTCATCGGAAAACGTTAAATAATGTAATATTCCTGGTATAGATATGAGTTATGTTAATGGGAACATTGAATATTGCCCATCAGTTGAGTATGAATTATTGTTAGCCTTCTCAAAGTATTTTCACAGATAAAAAGCACTTCTAATAATGATATTTCTTTCTGGAATTGTAACTGTTTGAACTTTATAAACTTCTAATAATGAACACTCCCGTAACTTCAAGAAATAAATGAGCAATTCAAAGATATTGAGTTTCTGCTGGTTTCTAAATAGATTAAATTAGATCTCCCTGAAAGATTTAGTGAAGAATTCGTAAATTAAGTTTTATTCACAACTATTACACACTTAGAATCTCCTTTCGAATTCCACATCGACAAAACGAAAATAGTCATCGAGAATTTATGACGACGGGACTAAGGATTATAAAAAAATAAATCGGTGGATTCTTTGCAAGAAACCTATACATTAAAAAATTATCTTATTATAGATAGGCCGAGATACCATAAAATATTGGAAGCTGAGGTATGCTTTTCTTGCCGAAGAATTGAATCACCCAAAGCGCACGTGGGTGTTTCAGTTGACCGAGATCGATTTTGCGATAAATCGATTAGATTTTATAGGCCTTGAGGGAAGCACGGACTGCATGTGCTGATGCAAGCTTTTCATCTTTTTTTTTGGGCACATCTGATGATAATGCGACTGAGCACTCCATTACCATTTAAGTTGGCCTCTAAATGTTATGACACGTTCTCTTGAGAGCACATTCAGGGGAAAAGGGTTTCTATAAATAGCCTTTTCTCACTAGAAGATGGAGCATCAGAGCTTATAATCTAATCAAGGCAAGGAACGTTCCATCTTGAGCCTATATTTGTAACTATTTTAAAATCTGCTCTCATAATTACACTAAAATAATGCAAATAGCTTTTTAAGTAGCTTATCTAATATATAGCGAATACTCGTACGTAACACGCAGGCAGTACGTGTTTAAGTTCATTAGAAGATAAACAATATATGATAATATTAAAGTATGATTACTATAATTCAGTACCTCCTTTAATTAGGTTTAATAATTTTTATTTTCACAAAATAAGTATGCAGGGTGAGAAAATTATCAACGGTATTCCATACATAACTTTGATCCTTTTTAAAATTCAGGACGTATAATTATTCAAACAAGTCAGCTTATGTTTGATTGTATAGCAATGGAACGTATGTTATGTTAAATACCTTCAGTAGAGTTAATCTGTGTTCAAACACGATTTTTCTCATAAAATAAAAATAAATTACAAAATACTATGAAAATAATTCAAAAACAAACAAAAATGTAAATGAACATTTTTTGGTACATGTGAAATGCCGAATTTTAATTTTTGGAATCAATTCTATCAAATATTTTGTTTTCATTTATGCTAGTAGCCATCATGATTTCACAAAAAATAACACCTATATGCCAATAATAATAATTAATACCTGATAATTCTGCATGATACCATTCATTTTAAAAACCGTTTTTGTATAAAAAGAGTGAAGTAATTCTAAGATCTTTAGGATTCGTAAGAAATAAAGTATACCTACTTCACTATTCGCCATGGCTAGGTAATCAGAAACCCTTAGAATTATTTTCTTTTAGCGTATTATTGTTCACAGTTTCCAATCGCCTGAATAATACTATAAGGAAAAGCAAACAAAAAACCTATTTAATATTTTCAAATCGAATCCCTAGCACAGATATTCGCGCCAGTACTACTTGATTGTAATACCAAGGCTCAATATCACCCATAACACGAGTTCCTCGCGTTGTTTTCCCCAGAAAAAAAGGGCATCATACCCAAAAAAATTTCGTTCGATAAACATTTATGAGTCGGAAGGAAAACTTTCGGCATCCTTCAGTCTTACGAAGCAACAGTTAGAATTCCGTTTCGCTCCTCAACGATTCCATAATTTTTCCCCGTTCAATTCCCGACTGAATTCTGATTGGTCACTTGCCCTTCGAGGGGCCCATTTAAACGGAAGTCGAGCCGAAATTGGAACCTTCCGGGTCTAAAAAAAAAGTCCGGCATTGGAGATTTCTCAACCAAAAGCTAAAAAGAGTGTTTCCATAAGCCTAAAAATCCCCCTCCCTTCACACTGCCCCTTTAGCATCGCGCTATCGAGATGGAAGTTTTCCGGATGTTTGCCGGGGACTGTATCTCATTTTCGGGGTGACCATATTGGGTTACGAGAGAGGAAAGCACAACAGACGAGAATAAAAAGACGGGTTTGTTTGGAAGGGAAATGCAAGTGAGGGAATGGAAGAGATATGGAAAAAGGAGATTAGAAAGTGAGTGAAAGTGGGACCGTGCGGAAAGGTTGGTGTGAGAAATTAAAAAAGTTTGGTGGAAACAATTTAAATGTTTGGGCTACGTAAGCCTTCGCTAAGATGAAGTATCTCGAGAGGAAAAAGTTATTCGTCACTGCCATTATGAAAGACGGCCAAATGCTACCTTGGAGGGAAAGTAATCATAATGTGAGCTTTTTAACGTAATCATCGCTATCTAGATGCGAGGTATGCGAGTGGAAATTCGTACGCCTCCCTCTCAAAGTGGACTAATCTCTCTGAATTGCGTAAAATTACACTCCTGAGACAATGGAATTACCTAAGTTTCCATCCTTAACGGTGACTTATCTTCCCAACTCAGTCCGAACGTTTAAAACGAGCAAACTTCTTCTGAAGGAACTATATTTTTTTGAACAGTTTTAAAATTCGTAAGTGAATTAAATTGAAAAATATATATATATATATATATGAGTTAAATCTTCTACTATTTTTGAGGCATACCTTGTTTATTTATTTATTTACATCATTGTCGCTATTAGTCTCTATGACTGGTGGCGACGTCTACACTACAAACCACTACATTAATACATAACAATGTAACTAAATTCTAAATGGACAATAGTCAAAAATGACGCGCGCCTCATTCAATAAATTTATAATTACATTAAATTACTGTTCAAGGGTCAATGAACGAAACATATATCTACTTATCACATACATACCTTGTATTAGTAAACTAAATTACTTTCTTTGCAATATTTTACTATTAAGAGAATGATTGTATACACTTAAGGTATATTACAAGTATTTATGTAATTGAATTTATCTAGGTTATTTGATATTTGATGTTTATTTTTAAGCTAAGATATAAAAACATGGAAAGAAATTCAATATAATAAATTTGATTTAGATATTATTACACATAATTTCTAAACAAACAAGCATACTCCATATTTATTATACAAGTTCAAAATAAATCAGATTACATTATCATATCAAATCCATCTTTAAGAGAGAACTTAAATAATCAATAACTGAAGCAACTGAGATGAATGTGTTAAATTTGGTGCGAATCATGAAAGCCAATTTTATCTTTAAAGAAACATTTAGAGATATCGTACGTTTTCCGAGAAATTCAAGAAATGTTTCTCTATTGTTATCCATTCGTTCCATATCTTCTTATTTCGAATCACAAAATTCTTTCCCTTCGAACATCTAACTTCCATTTGGCGCGATGTATAACTCTGACATTCTTTGCTGCGAACTTGTATCCTCCCATCCAATCGTGACCTTTAAGCATTCCCTTATCTTTCCTTTGGCTCATCAGAGAACTGCGTACTTCACTTACTTCGCGAAACGGAGTTAAGTATCGGATCATTTTATTTTCCACATTCTTTGAAGTTGGAAAACTCTTATATATTACGGTTACGGCTTCTAGCTTAGAGGAAATACTTATACTACTGGAATTTTAATTAAAAAGCTTTTAATTAAGCTGAAGAGCATTATAATTAATCTTGCTTGCTTTGTTTGATATGTACATGTACACAGGAATATTTTTGTGTTTCTTCATTCCTTCTACCATCGCTTATAAATAGGTTAGGTAATGAGATAGCAAGCCGAAACAAGCAGAGAGGTAATTCGTCATTCGTTTACCTCAATCGATCAAAATTAGGTAAAAAAACAAAGAATAGGATAATTCAACGGAAATCATAATTTATATTAGCAAATATTTGTAGAGTATTTAATTATTTATGATTAAAGCACTCTTCAGAATACACCACAGTAAAAATTCAATATAACATTGGCTCCGTTTCATGAAATGAGAATATTTTAAAGATAGGTACATCAATATTAAAAGAAGTAATTACAATAATTATATTCCATGAATGTAACTCTATCCATTTATATACCATAAAGATTGATAGAAAAAAGTTTAATCGTTTATCACCAGACATAAAAGATGTCACAAAGGAGTGTATATTTACTTTTTCTATACAAATCTATTCTACATGAATACAAATTTTAATGTTTCATAGCTAATAGCAAACCGTTAGAATACCTTCCTCTACAATGTTGTTCGTGAATCAAACTTCTTTTAACACAGACCATAGTCGGCCTCACTTCTGTATAATATCTAAAACAATTGTCCGCTCCAAAGTAAACCTTTTAGAATTTTCAGTTTTAAGCGTACGTGGGGCTTTTAAATTCACCAGTGCTTCCGTTGACGAAAAAGGAGCTGATAAAGAGACCCATTATGGTCCTCGAATACCCAAAAAAGAAGCCTTTGGGAGCGTACATTCCAGTTATATTGCAGGAGGAACTGTTTGCATACAAGTCTTTACCCTCCGCAAATGTCAAGGACATCGTTAAATGGAGACAGTATAATTCACTAATGCTCCGAAAGCACCTCCGCGCATTTCTTGCTCCTGCCTCTACTACTTACTGTGTGTGTATATATGCAGAAGCCTTCCTTCAAAGGCATTAGTCATGGTTGAGTATCCCATCTCCAAAGCCTAGCCGATTGAGTATGAAATGACAAGGTTGGGTTTCAACCGCCAAATCAATACATATCGAAATGTCCTATTGATTATGATTATTTTTAAGCTAAGAAATATTTAACACCAATGGAGAACAATAATATAAAAAATGATAAAATTCAAAGGCTAAAATTCATCGAGAATAGCTTGTTGGTATGTAAAATAAGAAAATAGACCAGCATCTCTCGCCTATGCTTATAAATGTAAGATTATTTCCTTAAAATTGTATTTCATTAATCAAAAATCATCTTCCTACTGTAAACAAAACTCTATCCTGTTATTTTATTGTGTATTCATTTATTATATTAATACTATGAAGATATTCAACTTCTATGAATCAGCTGGGCAAATGGTATTTAATTCATTAATATATTCCTGCTATTTGTCTGTGAACTGTTTCTATTGACTTTTGAAAGTCCTCTATATAAATATTTTTTATTATTCTCGAAACCTTTCATAATAATTGTTACTCTTTAATTTTGTAGGGAATCAAATTAAATCATATTGCACCGTTCTTTAAAAAAGTAAAAACTCTTTTATTTTATAAGGCTACAAGTTTTAATTCTCCATTCTTGAAACAAATATATTCAAATAAAATGCAACACAGAAGTGGGCCACTTGTGCATTTAAAATTCCATTCTTCTGGATGCTGAAACATTTACAGGGAAGTTTGAAATTGTTTGCAATTAGACGGTGTAATACTGAACAACAATAGCTCGGATCATAGTTAAGGAATGTAACTGAACGTTAATTTTATTGTTCGTTGAGAAATATAAGAATACCTTCTGAAAATGTTGAAGCTATTGACCTTAAAAGTCTAGAAATATGCACGTAATCTTTCGACTATGAAATTTATTTCCTATAAATATAAATTGTGATAATAAACAAAATGCTTTTACTATTGCTATGAGACTACTTCTCGTTTATGGATATAAGGTTTTTAATAATTACGTAATATACAATCAAACTCAAAGGGTATGCTCCACATAATAGTAAGAACGTAACATTTACGATGCAGCAAGAGTACCAAAAGTTTCGGCTTTTGGAGGACATTTGAAGTCTGAGATGCAAAACAAAACAGCAGAAGAACCCTTCTGTGAGGAGGTGCTTCGTATCTCTTTTTCATATCCCTTGTTGGTGACTCATATGGATCAGCATTTTATATTGAGGGCTACGCAAAATTGATTATTTGGCTGAATGTCCCGGTGAACAGAAGAAGAAGGCGTGAAATTGAATCCTCCGAATGTGAGGAGAAAGCGCTCCTTTCACCACTGCAAGCGAAAGATGAACGCCAAGAAAAAATGAATGAAAATTTTCCCCTAATGATGAGATTCTATTAAAGCATTACCTATTTTTTTCTTCCTTTGAAAGGAGCTGAATTCATTTTCTAGTACATGAATGCATAATTTAATGCATCCCGCAAAATGGCATTCATCTCTTTATTATATGGCCTTGTCAGACTTATAATTAACCTTAAATATTTTTGGAATTACGACACAAAAATACTGCGCTTCAATTGTAAAAAGAATATTAGGGAAAAGGTAGAAACACAATTTACCTATGAGATGCTATTTTCTCAGTCCTAACAGTTTCGATATTGAAAAGGATGATTATTAACCCACCACAAAGTAATAGCTTAATCGATTGATATTGTTCATAATCAATGATTTTTAATGATGGAAAAGACAGTATATGATTTACCAAGAAGGATTATGAAAGAAAAACTATTATTTTCAACTTCAAGGTATTGAGTGTAGGGTGATAAGATATCACGTGAAATGACAACTATTAAATTTCTCATTAACAGTTTTGGCCAGTTATAGAAAAAAATGGGAAAGGAGTGTACTTGATTCTATCAACTACATTTTATTTTTTCCTACATGTTATGAATAGAAGTTTAAAAAATTTTACCTTGCTAAAACGCCATGTTCAGGAGCTAATGAAGAGGCATTTCTGATTGTAGAGTTAAACTTGGCAGCGGCTATATTATGAGAGGGTGATGGAATTCCGAAAACCACCGGCTTTATTGGGTGGTTGGGTTTATGAGGCTTTTGGTAAACCGAAGACCTGGGGAGGATGAGGCTTTATATCCATCGCTTCAGATTTTACTTTTTCGTAAAAATATACAAGTTAACTAAAACTTTTTAACTTGTTTGATGAATGGTGGTTAAGTATTAGCGGTATAATACCATTAATACCGATTAATATTTGTCTGCCATATACTAGTATGTTATTATTATAGTATACACGTTTTATATATATTATATATATTTATACAATTTATACCATATTTTTATACAAAGTGTAAATGATCCAATTATCATCAATGTAGGGAACTTAAATTGTTAACAATTAAATGAAAACGTATTTCAGCAATATTAGACTTATTAAAGGAATCTTTGGTATGATAATAAGATCAAATAAAGAACCTTATGGGAGATTATTTTAATTCCTCGTAAGATTCAGCTTCTAACTAATAGAATTATTCAATTTTAAACTAAACGAAAAGTAGAAAGTAAGACATAATTACTCATATCCTGTATTCGTATAAAAGAGTAATCCTCGAATTAATTGATGTAGCAGCCAAAATAAGGATTGGATTTAATTGTAGTATATCCTTAGATAACACCCTGAAAGTTAAGCAAAACCTTTTGTGAGAAATCAGCCAATTCCAAGGCGACTACACGCACACGTGATAAAAGCACTGCAGAGTCTTCTTCGTTAATTTTAAGGATGATCTTACATGTTGTCTTTCGCAGATTTCTCGCATCCCA
Source organism: Pantala flavescens (assembly GCA_020796165.1). Classification (NCBI taxonomy): domain Eukaryota; kingdom Metazoa; phylum Arthropoda; class Insecta; order Odonata; family Libellulidae; genus Pantala; species Pantala flavescens. The sequence goes on along the minus strand of CM036879.1, from coordinate 11,615,700 downwards.
TTGGGCAACAGATACTCTACTGAAACTGTGTCACGGAACGTAAAGAAGACAAAGGCAGTTCGGCTAATTCAAATCCTTCAACGGGAGGAGTTCTATGCATGTATTTAATCGGGATGCAAAGGAAATCAACGTAAATGAGATTCCGCATCAACAGTGAGAAAATGAGATAATTTTGCAGCTTGTTAAGCTATTAGTCCATTTACTCTACGCCTTAAAAAATAACAATTAAATGGATCTGAAAAACAATTAATCGCTAGCAACGTAATTCATTAAATAACCTTAATTACCACTTTATATGTACTCAGGTATTCTCAATTCTGGCTCTTATTTATGGTTTGATAGTGGTGTCCGAATTAAATTAATTTGACCTAATTAATTCTGGCAACACCATTAGATTTCAATTAGGTTCAGTTTTCATCGTAGCAATTACAGTTGCAACTTTATCACTTCTTCATATGCTTAGAATAAAATTAATAAAATGCCCTTAATAATTTTCAAATGATTGTAGAAGAGCATCTCTCCCTTATCCAAATGTTTTACAGCAATGTAATTCAGTATATTTTAACTTTTATTAAAAATTCCTGTAGTTATCGACTTACATTCTTCGAAGAATTTTGAATGGATTCTTTTGAAAGATCTTTTAAGAGGATAATGCATTTATTGTCTCAAAATTTATGGATTAAATAAATATATATTTAGTTTATATATATTTTCGTTAGGAAGCAATCTATTTACATTATAAAATATTACTATTTATTACTATTATCAATACTATCCAACGCGTAGACTATTGTAAATTAAACATAAGAGACTCTTTTTATAATGAAATTCCTAGCTCTTTAAGGAGTTTCTATTTCACATTCCTATGGGAACCATACACTTGACATATACGATAAAAATATTTTTCTTTTCAATCGAAATAGATGACAAACATTCAATCACATTTTCCCCTTTCAAGTATAAAGACAAACACGAAAAATATATCTCGGAAGATCTACTTTAAGATCCACTAAAAGCTTAATAAACAGGGACGAGGAAACAGTTAATTCAAAGTTGATAAGAAGTTGCTGGCGGATGGGTCTAAAGAATGAACGGAAGCATTCTGAAGAGTAAAAGGTAAAATGATAAAAGGAAAGCAAAAAGCTCAAATGAAAGATCTGAAGGAAAATTGAGTTTTGACGGAATTGAGTTTAGTTGCGGGAAGATGGGAGTAGTCCTAGATGGAAGGAGGGGAAAAAGAATTCGGTAGCTCTTTACGGACGGGGTGAAGGAGAATTTCCAGTCCAGTAGGGGAGAAGCTTATGATGGGCCGAGATAAGCGGTCGTGAGGTCAAAGGCTGTCGACGAAGGAGTATCGTGGCCTTCACCCCCAAAGGGGGAATGAGGATAGTGGAATTCCTGGTAAACGGATGGATGGCGTTCGAGGGGAAGCAAAACAACTGGTTAAGATTGGTAACACAGAAGTTAGCGAGGATGGGGAAGAAGGGTGTGGAGTTAGAAGATGGCCTTTAGTTCCACCTGCGCAGTTTTATTAAGAGAAAAAGAGTTCTGGGAGCAGAAGTTAGTTACTGACCCTATTCCTCTAATTTATCCTCGAGGTTTTACCCCTCCGGAAAGATGTAGTGAACCGAAGAAATTCTACGGAAGACATTACCGTTACTATGAAGAGTTATAAAACTTTTTTTATTGGCTTGATAGATTTAAGTTAGGATCTTCAAGGTTGTGATGAAAAGGAACGAATTTTAATGTAGAAAAAGTTTCTTATGGTTGAAGTGATATGATAACGTTTTGAACATTAAAACTGGGATACTGAATTTTTTATATACTTTTATATAATATACTTTTATTTGAGCCTCAGGTGATATGATATAAAAATCTGAATTACTACCTAAAATATTGCAATTATGTAATCATATAAGATGAGTTTAAAATGATTTCTTACTATGCATGAACATTATTCTTGAAGCAATTAAACCTATGTGGTGTAATAATATAAAAGAATTTCAAGCTGATCATAAATATAGGATTCCATCTGCCATAAACGGAGCAGGAACAACATAAATATTCCATTTGTTAGAACTGTATCTATGTAATATTTAGCAGAAACTTAGTTATTCATAAGCTGCACGGAGTGTGTATATGTATTTTAGAAATAGTGATCATTTAGTCCGCATAAATATGCAGTTATGTTGATCAAATTCGACGGCACTTTGAAAGTTTATCGGTATACTAGTTGAAAATTTGCATGTACAAATAGTTCATGAATTTTAACCAGGAGAAAGGTACACTAGTAATGTAATCTAGTATTCGTGAAACTATACGGTAGAGAGGTCTATGCTTACCTATGAGAAATTTGGAGAACTTTATTAGATTTGAAAAATATATTCCCTTCTATGGGAATTTATCCCTTCGGAAACCGAAAATTAAATGCATTAAATTACATTTAAGCGTGACGGAAATTTAAATGAAAAACAGAATGAAACCATTTAAATTTGAAGAGAAAAATGATAGACACACTGAACAATTATAGATGTATATTTTTGAATTTATTAAGCGATTAATAAATACCTATGTTTATGACTCAATGGATAATTGAGTCGTTCGATCATACATTTCAAAAATTAATTCTTCAAAACTTCGACTCTTGGCTGTAAGCGATTGACGCATACACTTCACACTAAACCTTATGAATGGCTGAGTACGACGATAAATCTTAATATCGCACCGAATTTCTCAGCGGTTTGAAATATCTCCCGCCATTCCGAACTGAGATACAAGATATACGGGGTATCTTTCCTTCCATTAATTGCTCATTTGTCACTACTAAAACCGTTGATCTTTCAACACGAGAATGTGGGAAATCGACGTACGAAACAGTAGCGAGTAAGGGATTCGGCAAAACAAAAGAAAACGCAGATAAAAGAATGTGGAACGGTAGGAACCAAAGAGAACAATATAGACGAATGGGTAGCGCGGAGAAAGGAAGAATGGATAACGGTGAAGAAAGGAAGTCGACAGCTAAAATTAACGCCCCTGACGAACAAACCAGTGGTGTGCGACTGCCTTCCCCCTACGAATTAAACGACGCGGTTAATACCTCTGCATTTTCCGTCTTCGGAGGGAACGCGTTGCAGGAAGACGCACGTATTGTTTCACCTAAAGAGGACGTAACGGGGCTGATGATGACGAAATAAGACGCGGGAGACAAGTAAAGGGCTTGCGATGGAGAGCGGGAGATTATAACGAGGCACCTAATATGGGAAGCGCAAAAAATGGAGAAAAAATTCCGTCCGTGTAGACTTACAAAGGATGAAGAGGCAGGAAATGGAGGGCACAAGAAATGAGAAGGTAGGAAGTAGAAGGAGAAGTTTTTGGGGGTTCTGATATTGTCTCGGCTATTTCCTTGCAATGAGGTTTACGAAAGCGGATCCTTGTCTCTTTTGGGAGACGTAATCGAATGCTAGGAATTCATTCGCCGGAGGAATGTCGGCATCGTCGACGCAATAAACGATGTTTCTGTCTCATAAGGGTTGAGAAAAGTAAAACTTAAATTTCATCACGAGACATCGTGGCCCATGAAACCGGATTTGATTCCAGCGTTCGGTTTCCTGCTGAATTCCCTCGACGAAAATATTTGATATTGTTCTTCGGGATGCTGGGAAAAACAGTACGGATTCTGTAACAAAATGTGAAATGTATTTATGTGTGATAATGTAGAAGTAGTTCCATCACTAAGGGTTCTCTGTCTCTAAATACTTACATTATGAAAATACGTTAAGATAGGAATGATGTTAAAATTTCTACAACGTAAGGCCAATGAGAGCAATAGTAAGTTTAATAGATAAGATTTAACATAAGATAAAAAACAAAAAATATGTAATTAAAAGAAGATAATTTGGTTCAATACATTTCATCTGATACTTCAAAAGCTTAGGTACCACTGAATTACATGAGATTTTTTATAAAAACTTTCTTAAATACAATAAATGAATGAGAGGAACGTTCCTGTTCTATAATATTATGAGTGATTGGCTTTGATTGCATGCATTCTCTATTATTATTATCAATTTATTCATTCAAGGTGTTTGAAAAAACAATTTCGTTGTAAGGAGGTATATTATACAGGAGGGTACGGAAAATTTGTTTCGTATATCTTCTAAATGAAATCAAAATTATTAAAGTTTATCGCGATTTAATTATTAAATTCTTTCATCATAATGAGAAATAAATCTCCGCTGACTTACAATGAGATTAATATTGAGATGATAATTTAAAGATTAAAATTGAATTTAATGACTATAAAATAACAGTTTAAGAAAATATAAACGGCATTTAAACTAATTAGATAGTACTTTATAGAGAATCATTAGGTGAATATGCTTCGTTTGGAAATATGAATGCTGAAATAAACAATAACGCATTCACAAGAAGACGATTGATTGTCAAACCCTATTAAAATTAATCACATAGTGCTTTTACACTAGATTTTTATCAAATTATCACAATGGAGATGTTTAACCTTGATTTTTAAAGTGTAAATAAATTATTTACATTCGAAAAATCAAGATACTACCCCATTAAAATTACGGAAATAAGATTACGCAGTTAAGAGCAATAAAAAACAAGATTCTTATAGGCTATCAAGTCGAGAATCAATTCCACACTCTGCTACATTATCTTCTCTAATCTCCGACTGAATCTAAGTTAAGTATTTCCTCTTCTACTCGATCTAATTGAAGCACAAGACGTGTTGCACTAGGTCAATTTACCGTCCATCTCCCATCAACTCCTATCCAATTACTCGATACCAACTGCTGCCATTTGCTAGCTTAACTGTCCCCACCACCTCTTATTTCCATCCTCACAACTTCTCTTCCCGATGACACGAGTGATGCACAAAGTGCGAGATTGGGTCGACCGAAGATCTACTTTTCTGGTTTGCTTAGAGGTAATTTCCACAGAACTCCTTAGAAAGCCATCGGTTTGACTTCGGAAAAATATGAAGGCCTTACACTTTTTAGATCGAAAAGCTCCACCTCTTTAGCATCAACCACATCGAGTTCGGAAACACAAGTCTCGAAACTTTCGCAGGAGTATTTCGAGTTTCTTCTTCCCTTTACCACGTTTTTCTTTCGGAGGAGAAAATTCTATTGGGTCACGCCAAGAAACACCAACTTTTTGAGGCATTCGAGGCACGTAGTATAATCTTAGTTTGTTTTTTTCCCAGTGACCATAGTTTTTCTTGTTAAATACACCTTATTTCAGCATTAGGTTGCTTCGATCAAATAATCCTAACTTTGAACGAATTTTCTAAATTGGTCTAGGAGGATATTTCAGAAATAAAACTCGTATTACCAGTCCTTTTCAAGAATATAGACAAATCCCATTAAGTAGTAGTTGTGTTTGAAAAAATATATATTACTGTTTCGTAGAATCTTTACAGAATTTTTAGAGGTCAATATTTCGTATAAAATGTCTTATCGTTTTATAATATTTGAGAGATAGAAAGCATAAAGTCTCATAACTCAACATAAATTAGATAAAAAATAAATATTTTTTGCTCTTTATTATCTGAAGGTATTTAACAAATGGATTTCAATATCAAATTCTATATCCCTACGTATTATTATTTAGCAATTCGTTTTTATTTTTAAGCTATGTATACTTGGATTACTCAATAAAATCAATTATTCGTAAACACTATAAGGATCATATTCCATTTTTATTCATTTCGCTCGAAACAACGCTTTCCCAATCTCATAGTTTTTTTCTCTTCTCATGTTTCGTTTACTTCCTTTTCTAAATGTACTCTCTTTCATTAGACTTCCTTTCTTCGTTACACGTACGTTAAACCCTCTTCCAAAAACTCTCCGTCTCTCTCTCTTTTGATTCCCTTCGAATTCTAATTCTCGCTCTTTTCATTCCGATGTTTAACTCACTCTAAATTTCTCATACTCTTCACTTCTCCTTTCTTCATTCATTTTTTTGGGAAGCGAATTCCGCAGTCCGATTCGACTCTTTTTTTATGCACTTCACCTTTCATGCGATAAATCCTTCTGGTTTGCATTGCGATGCTTCCTTTCCGTAAATTTCTATCTCCAATATATATATCCTCACCCTTATCTTTACCCTCCAAAATTCCTCTTCACATTTGCATTTTCTCTTCCATTCGTATTCCTTTCTCTTGATTATTCCTCTTACGGTCGTCATGGTGAGCATAAATCACCATGTGAACAAACTAAAAATAACCTATCCGGACGAAATATTGCTTTTGGCAATAATATAAATTATAGATGGCATCCTTTTACTTAATATAATTGCTGCTTCTATCAGAATAGAATCATCCAAGTTCAGAAAAATGAGATTAAACAGTAAACGGACTCTAAAGTATTTGGCTTCAAGTGAGGCATGTATATAAGTTTGGTGAAGTTTCTTTTATCTTAAGAAATGCGTATTATTATAGATGGGTGAAAAAATGATAATGATGCTCAATAAATGAAAAATTTAATTTAAAACATTAAGAGCATGCATTATAAGATGTACCAATCAAAATCATTTCCTAACGATAAACAATAATTGGCTGTATATTTCGATATAAACAGTTTTTGACAGAGGTGGATGAATAGTCTATGGTGAAGAAAAGTTATGTGATAATTATTATGATTGATAATAATATAAATTATAATAAAGCAATTTGAAAATACAAGAATTGGAAAGACAGAAAGACTAAATGGACGAGGTAGGGGAATTGATTTTTTTTAAATCGTGGTGGTATCTATGAAGACGCCCATGAATTAAAAAAATGAAAGCAGGAGAATTTGCAAACGAGAAAGATTTTTTTAAAACAAATACATTTTAAAAATAAATTATTTTTCACATAGATTACATTCCTGTGAAAACCTGGAACATGAATATGGTTGAAGGAGTTCAAAATTCAAAAAATCAAATTATGCAAATAGAAGATTGGAGAAAGCTTTATTGCTGGTAGTGGTGATGGTTGACAAACACGCTTGACACAAATTAACAGCAAAGGGCGGAAGAGTTGGAAATGACGAGGCAGAGCGTCAAAGCAACAGTCAAAGGGAGGCGATACGAACGGATAAAGAAGGAAAAGCAGAAAGAGGAAGAGAGAGAGTGGACATCGGAACTCAGTTGGATTCCTAGGTTTGATGAAATAGATTGTGTTTGCGGTTCTGCGGATGTAGAACCGTTGAAATGTTGTGCGGTTTAATAGATGTTCTGTAGCAAGGGAAAAATGGAAATAATTAAAGCAAGGCTTCGTGCTATCTCATTAATCTCTGATGGAAGACACTTTTGACACGATTCACACGGATTAAAGTGATCACTATAGTGGTGGGAATTGAGGCATGACCCTTTATTATGTTTATATGATTCTAAATACGTCGATATGGTAATTTTAATAGAAAAACTAATAATCCTCATCAATAACTTATCTTAAAATTTATCAACCTTTTTATTGATGTAAAAACGAACGAATGATAAAAAATATCATTATTTATTTTATTAATGACCTATAACAGACAACTTATTCTTAGTTAAGATTTTAAAACTATATTAAATTGTTCGTAAAATTTTATTCCTTCCGAGAAAAACAAATTCAATATTAAGACTATCACTACATAACAGGGTAAAATAAGGAATATTTAACAGGGATGTTAGATAAGTACGTAATACAAGCTAGACTAATTTAATCGTTTGACGCGACATTGTAAAAATTTATTATAAATTGTTAAAAACTTTTTAGAGTCAATACTACATTACAGACTACATTACAATTAGAACTGCCTTAATTTACGATTTAAGATATTTACTTCAAAATAAATAAAATACTTAAGCATTTATGTAATTTTTCAACTGATCAAGAAGATCAATTAATCAAAGTTCCCTATACAGCTATCTCTAGGACCAGGGGGTATTCCAATATCCCGCCTTCAACTGAATTGCTGCGGTGTAAGGCAAAAGTCTTATGCTTCGTTATAAATATTTTATAAATAAATTGATAATGAAAGAAGACATGTATCTTTTTCTTACCTCTACGTTGTAGATCACCCATTTAGTAATAAGTTATACAAATAAAAAAGCATCTTTCAAAAGTGATAATTCTTTAAACATTACTAAATAAAACTTTAAGGATTCTACACTTCAGATTGCAAGTGTCATTAATAAATTTTAAACAGTTAATTTATATGGAATGGATGGAACATTTATATTCATACCTAACCCTGTCGCAACTTCACCAGCGACTCTAGTAAAGTAAAACACCGCGCTAGTACGAAACCGTTCGCGGTGACACTTTTCAAAGTGGAGGAAATTAAGTTTGATTAGGAAAAAATTAAAAGAGAGAGTGGGATGAAGTGGGTCTTCTAATTCTTTAATTATAGCTCTTTCAAAGAGGAGATGTAGAAGGCGGCTCCAAATGAAGAAGAGGAAAAATTAAATCTTTCTTCGTGTATGACTTAATTAAAGCGGTGGCCATCGCAGACCTTTCATAAAAAGGAACTTTAAAAGCATCAAGAAGTGCAAACAAAAGGCGATTGTACTTAAAGCGATAGAGAAGGTACGGAGTGATTACATTTATAAGAGCTCATGAGGAAAGGGATGAACTTCAGGTGCGTGGACATCAAAGAGGGAGAATTGTGGGCAAAAGGTGGACCACGACGATAGCTCGGATGGACACAGAGATAGAGAGGTAATAAAGAGCCTTTTTCCCCATAAGTACAGTTCACTTTCTGTTCCCACATTTTCTCTTCTGGAAGTTAAGACAACACCGTGGCTATAGCCGATGTCGAATAACTCTCTGTAATGAGAAAAGTTTGGTCTCATGCAAAGACCGGATGGAAAAAATACCTTCCATATGGACGCTTTCAATTAAATCAATTGGATTCTCAGAGAAAGACAGCGAGCAAATAAGGGAAGTTTTGCCTCCACGGATGGAAAATACCCCCAACGGTGTTTCAGATGAGAAAATAAAATTCGATTAAAAAAAAGAACTCTACGTTAAGAGCTTTAGCGCTATTTTTATTGCAAGAATTGGCTTCGTGAAATTTTTAAAAATTTTTTCAATATCTTTTGAGTTTTAATTTTTATCTTTATATATCTATCCAATTCAAAACTTCAAAAGGATTATTCAATCTTAAAATTTATTGCGGGTATTAAATTAATAATTAAGAATCAATTCATCATAAAATCGTGAGATTTGCTCGGCTTAAAGTTTCCATATTGGTATATATAATAATAGTTAATTAAAAAATCATGAAAATAAGAATAAACTCTCTTAATTCCTTTTAATTGTTTAAATAGGTTAACACTTTTTTAAGCGAGAATATAAATACTGCTATTTTTTACAGTATACATGAATTCTGCTTTATAAGTAATACTCCTAATTGATGTTGTTATCCTTTTTGATGATTTTCTGAAACAGTGTCGGCACATTTTATGTTGAAGATGGATCAACAGAAGTATTCATAGTCATATCAAATTAAGAACAAATTTAATGATTCATATGTTTTATTACATACATTACATGCAAATAAGATCATTAATGCGAATGTGGTTCAATGTAGTAAGAAAGGAAGGATTAAGTTTATTTATTTCATCGTAACAATGACGATAGGTGCTGTGAATTCGAGAGGAGAAACACGGCTTCCGTGTTGTTGGCTCAAGTGGTAGAGTTGTTAAACTTACGGAAAGAAGAAGTCTAAAACAAGGATTTAATTCAACTCGAAGCCTAAGACAATGTGAAAGGAAGAGAGGTCTTCACACGGTTAAAAGATTGGCAGAGGCACTTGGTCTGATCGATGCAGGGCCCTTGATGGAGATATTGCTAACAAAAGGTGAAGTGGCGAAACATGATTCGAAACTTAAGTTTAACCAAAGTGAATGGTGAAGGAAATACTATAAATTACCTATTCAAACGACGTTTGATTTATCAAAACGGTCTGATTATCCTATTATCCATCCCTTGCTCTATTTACACATAAAAATGGAATTTATCAAAAAATTCTTTTATCGTAATAAATAAGTATTTAATTTACTTTACCTTCGAGTTTCGAGTAGTTATTAGTATTTAATTTTTGCGATGAAATAATAATTATCGTAATATTTTTTTAATGTGCCGTAAATAAAAATCTTATTATTGTATTCTAATGCTTTTTACATGTGTTTTAGTATGATATTTTCGTAACTAATATCCATATAAATATTTATGAGGGAAGCGAGTTACAAAGATACTTGAAAATTTAAATTATTCGTTTAGAGACTGAAGTTTTACTTTCCTTGGAGTAAAATCATATCTACTACATTTTTTATTAAGTAGAATAAGTAGATGACTAAATAGAGAAAATACAGATGGGAATAACATCACTAACGCCTTAATTTCACGAATTTAATATAAATATCCCAACGGAAACAAACGAATTCACAACACATTTACAATTACTTCAGCAAAAAATTATTCTGAAAGACATTTTGTGATCATAAGGATTAGACTAAGAGGAAGACAAAAGTACATTTCTTCTTGGAGAAAACTTCACACACAAAAATCAAAACAGAATTTTGTACCTAAAAAATCCAATATAATTTATTGGGATATGCATCTGTATAAAGAACCTGCCAATCCTGATTGTAGATCGTTTCCAAGGTGAGAGTATATTACTTTCACAAAGAATCTTTGTAGCACTCATCCCATCGGAATTTGGATGCCAATCTCCAAAGGAACATATCGGAAACGGATTACTACTTGATCTTTTACGAGCAGTACTTTATACTCGAACCCTAATATCTCCGTCAAAGAAACAAAAATTGCGCATTAGGACGGGAGAAAATCGAACGAGAAATGAAGCATAAATACAATTAAATATCGTCGATGTGTCCCATAAGGCTAATATATAGGTCCTATGGACTTCATTTAGCAGAATTGTGGCGTGTCACACCAGACGGTGTAGCGATTGGAAAGTAATATAGGGAAATATGTTTTCTATTCCCTCTCGGCTTAATTTTTTTCCCTTTTCCAAACGTTTGGGATATGAAAGTCGTGAAGCGTGGGAGGGGAGGTACGTTCGATCGAGGGGAATCTTTCGTAGCTGGGTTTCGGAAGAGGAACGGGGGGATCTGACAGCGTCAATAAATCTCGGCATTTCGAAAGTGGAGGAATCCTCCCCCCCCCTTGCCCATTTTATCTCTCCCTTCTATATTTCCCGAATCCGCTTCAATTCAGACCTTTCTCTTCCCAAACCCATATCCATTCCGTTCCTAATCCAAAGCCGCCAATTACAGCGGCGGAGGAAAAAAATTGGCCTGGAAGTGAATGCATCGAATACCTTGGGCGAATGCGCATTTTCTCATTTTTGTTTCGAGTACAGATTTCTGTTTTCGCTAATTTTTCTTTCGATGGCCCCTCAGGGAATCTGTATGGACCACTTCATCCGGGGATTGATGCAATGAATTTTATTTTTCCGATTCCTTGCCTTTTCGGTTTATCGTTTGATTTTTAGAGTGGATCGGGTGTATTTGTTGGATCGTTCGTGATTTTCGTTTTACGCTGCCTTTATCTCGCGAACACCGGGATTAATTAGCTTCCTTATAAATTTGGCGGAAGTTTTCGATCATAAAGTGTCGTGTTACAGATATTAGATTATGACAGACAATTATAAATTGACGCTGAAATTAGTCTGGATAGTTTAAACTTGAATCGATTAAAAAAGAGAGCGATTCGGGGGATGATTTCTATATTCGGCTTGCTTGCTCCTTCCCTGTAGGAAGAAATTTTTCCGGCCGATGATTTAATTTAATCAAATTCTTACCATAAGATTTTATAGCGGGTATGATCGAGAGAACTGTACTTTTAAAATATATTCATACACAATACCGGCAGCAGCGAGTGGTGTAATATGTTTCTTTGAATTGATTGCATTCTATTCCATATAAATCCAAACTGATATTTACTGCTGATATTAAGAGATGTAACAAATGTAAGAATTGGACAATAATATATAAAGTTATTTTATTTAAAGTAGTTCAAAAGTTATATATAACCTTAATTAACCTTAATTATTTACTTTATCAATATTTTTATACCTACCTTCAATACCGTAAGCATTAATTCTGTTATCTATATTCTGATAAGATTTCTAAATTATTTGAGAAAGAAAAAAATGATGTTTGCCTTTCAAATTCCATTCTTTGTATACCGTTAAGCACTCCAAATAACTCACAATAAATCAATTCATTCATTTATAAACTCCTTAGGATCGAATAAATCTCCAACGTTCATCGCATACGTCATCAATGGGCACGAAGAATGTAAGAGAAAAGAAATCTGGAATGAGCGAGAACCATCAGAAGGTTTTTGGTCCCACTAACTTCCTCCAAAAATAGCCACTATCTCATCTCAAATGGCATCCTTCACAGTCAATGAGAGTCGCCCAGTTACCTTTCTCTCTTCACGGTCCACGTTGATCAACCACCCGAGTCAACATTCTGCGAAATGACCCTTAAGTGCACCCGACCAAACAGCCCTCTGTTCCCCCGTTTCTTACTCACTTCCTGCTTTTTTTTCCTCCCTTTATAACCGTCCAAAGCCTCAGATAACGAATTTCTTCGGCCCTCGCGTCCATTTCCCTTTTATTAGCTCCCAGTCCACTATTTTTCTTTTCCCCTTAATCTGACTTTCATCTTTCCTTCCGCATCTCCTCCTCCCTTTTGTAAACCTCTTCGTTGCCTATTTTTCATCTTTTTAGTCCCCCCACACACACACCATCGAGTGTCTCTCAAGCTTTGACCTTTATTTCCAGCAAAAGGTTTCCATATCCTAAGATCCGTCTCCGAAGAAATAAAACGTCTGCTTTCCTATCGGAATGAGGTTACGGTGCTCTTGATGTTTCTTGCCCTGAAAGGAAATAAGTCTTCGGTGTTCGAAGGAAAGAAGATCGTTTTTCAGTAAGCATCCGATTCATGTTCGGCGATCGACTTCTATATATTTTTTTTTCGGTCGGAACTATGGAAACGGTGTGGTGAGTTTTTACGGGCATCATTTAAGTTTTCGATGTTTTGAATATCGGAAGATGTATCTGTGCATACGATTGCGTTGCAAGTTTGATGGTGAACAAACGAGAGCATGAATCGGATTATGAAATATTTGAATTTCTAACATTCGGTGCATCTGAGTTACTATAGACGAAGGATTTAACTCAGAGGATGGCTACAAGAAATATTTTATAAAGGTTGAAACATCATGTTTTTCTTTCCTTTCGTAAAGGTTATTAGTTTCTGAGTTGCTGCCAGAAAAATACATACTACTCCTCTGTTATAATACGCTCGAATACCGATCGTCTTTAATGCTTTATTTTATCACTTTAGCTTTTGCCAAAATCGAGAAAAATGAAAACTTTTATCTTATATCACCTGCATTGTATATACCGTCAGAGACTGCGTCGTCAAAAATGCCTTCTAAAACCTCATAACTTCATTTTTAATAAACTAGAGTTGAAATACGTATTTCCTCTCACCATGGAGATATCTCAAACTCAAAATAAAAGGGAATACTCTGCTTCATCTCCCCCGGGTTCATCCTAGTCGTAAAGTACAGACTTCGTAGGTAAACACAAGAAGCTGAGGCAGCAGCCATAGTGCGTAATGTCTCTTAATATAAGAATGTATGCATGCATTATAATAACAGCGAACGTATATCAATCCATAAGGGAACAACAGAATAGTATTCGGCAATAGAGGAACGCATAAAACTATTCCTAATCTTATTATTGTTATTCCTATCACTAAGGACTTTAACCTGGAACCTTAATAAAAGAGTAGGTCAACCATAAAGCCACCGAAGCCAATCTATATTACTTTAGTAGCCGCTCCCACAACGAGGTATTTCGAATATTAAATAATACATACTCAAGCTCAAATAAATAATATACTAAAATTCTTTCGGATACAAAATCCTGAAAAAGGAAATCTTCGGATGCTATTGGGAGGTAGACGATGTTTCATAATGCCAAGCTCACGGAGAGCGACTCAAGAAGCCTCTCAAATCTGGATCCTTCTCATTAAGCAACGCCTAACAACGTACTCCATTCTCCCGATTCGTTCTATCTCAACCGCAGGCAGTAGTGGAAGGATGGACAGGGATCGTGCGAAGGAGCGAAACAGGGAACTTCGACGGGTGAAGCGGCAGGTAACCGAAGGCGTGTCTCGGAGGAAAACTCGTATCGGAAGAGGGAAGGAAGCGAGGGTTAAAGAAAAGGATGTAGAGATGAGGTGGGAGTGATAGGATAAGGGGTCGCCGTGGAAAATATGGAACGAAAGGGAGTGGCCGAAGGGTGTGGGCGTAGGAAACCACGGTAGGCAAGGATGAGTTAAATGAATGTGGGGTCTAGAGGAGATGAAGTAAGATACGAAGGAATGCGATGTGGGAGGAAAGAAGAGTGGCCTCGAGAAGGTTAAATTAAGTGGTCGGAGGGGAGGTGGTGGATGGCAGGAAAGAGCCCCGTAAGAGATTCGGAAGGAAACGTGTTGATGAAAAGGGGGAAGGGAAGGAGAGGAAGCAATGCATGTGAAGTAAATGGCGTAGAAAAGAATGGGTAATTACGTGAGATATTGCCATTGCTCCAGAAATTGAATCAAAAGGGCACCATACTTATGATCTAGTGAGAGGTTAAATTACGCATTTCCGTAGGCTGAACCCTTTGTCCATATATGTTTAAAATGTGTTTTTATGAAATTTTGCTTCTAAAATAGATGGACTGTACTTGCGTTTCTTAAGGACTATTCATTTATAACGAATTATTGTTTTATATAGAATTTTATGATTATGACTAAAGTTTGGGGACTAAAGGTATATTATAATAATGGCGAATGATTCTTTTATCTCAAGTAAATGTTTTAAAAGTAAAAGCATAAATAAGAAGGTACATCACCAATGGGTAAAATATTCTTACAAAAGAAATAATACGGAATTTTATTCGTCTTTTATTGTATGGTTACTCATGAAAATTAGAAATTGAATGCATGATAAATAATGTAAAATATTTGGGTATATATTTAAACGCAATACAAAAAAATGGAAATCCTTGTTTAACAATATACTATATTCATTTTATTCATTATTTTACGGTAGGTTCAGTGTGTATAATAAAAAGATAACTTAATAACTATAATTAAAAAATTATTGAATGCATTTTATCTTCAGAAAAACGAGTATACGAGAATAATCATTTATCACATAGCAACCCGAATATATTATAGAATAACCTTACATGTAATCGTATGAAATGAGTATTTTTGAAAAAAAAAACAATAATTAATTTTTTATTACTGAAATTAATCTACATATCCCAATAAATATCTACCTACCTGAATACCTACAGTCTTAATACAACCAATTTTTTTAGCCCTCCCTGCGCACGCATCACCTTAGAATTTAACGCCCTCACAATAAACGTATTTTCCCTTGCAGTAAGTTCTATTACCAAGTTTAATCCCATTATTCCCGAGTATACGTACTTAGTTAATTTTACTGAGTCAATTTCTAAGAGTTAACAGATCAAGTTTCTCATGACGCCATAAAATTGTAAATATGCTTCCTTGAAATTTTCACAGGTAGAGCCACTATATGCTTTGACACGCCAAAGTTTTAGGAGATTATATTCGGAAGGATTTAGTTAAGATTGGAAGATTATTTGCATAGTGGAAATTAATTAATAAAGATCAACTTTAATTAAAACCTGAGTCGAAATGTTTCGTTAATATGAAAACTCGAAGCATTGAAAAGTTACTGTTGAAGAAATAGAATTTATAGAATAAAAAAGTATCACCATAATTATAGTTCATTTATAAAGAAAAGGTTCTTTTCAACTGTCATAAGTATGCAGAGATACACCAGTAGTATTCTAACTTTCGTACTTAACCCACAGAGAATTCGTTTCGCTCTCAAAATCGTAACCCAAAGCTCATCTTCATCTGTGACTGGAGTTTGCAAATAAAACTGGTTAAAGATCTTTCGGAGAGAATTGGATGAAGGGATGCTGTGAATTTAACCTTTCAGCAACCCCTTCTTGCCTTGATCCTGACCATAGCCATTGTCAGGGACAACTGAGCTTCCGGCTTTTTGTCGAAATAATTTATCCCTTTGGGATGTTTCGGCCATAAAACATCATGTTGGCCACCCCTTTCGCTAAGACCGTAAAGATCGAGCTGAAATCATCTGTGAAATGATACATCCTTGATACGAATGACTCCTTTAACATTTTTTGCTCCAAATACGATATTAACCGACGATGGCATTATATAGATATAATCATGTGACAGAAATTTGATAAATTTGAACAGCTTGAAAGCCCCTTATATGAAGATTCAGACAGATATCATAGGAAAGATTGGATGAAATATTTTATCTTCTCTTGAATAACGGAAGTTTAGTATTGTCTCTCATTTAACTTAAAAAAGCACAATCTCTGATGTAAAACATATTGTAAAAAAACGTCAAATTCGTCTTATCAGATATTGCTTAATATAAGTAAGGTGGTTTCGCTAAGTCATTTAATTCTATATAATAAAGAAGGCAAATGAATAGGTTTCTGGATGATGAATAGGCTTCACCGTATTGAAGCCTTCGCCCTAAACCTTTCTATGTTGTGTACAGACTTGTTGTATTAGTAAGAATTTATTTCATTTGAATCATGAATAATGATCAGTTACCTTTTCATTAATCAGTTATTATACATAAATTTCTTTGGAACTAACGGACATGCTGGACATTGCGTTATCATTCTATTTGGGACATAATGTAATCTAGAATATGTCTTAATTTTTTTTTCTAATTTTATTGAATAGATAACAAAAATCTACTTTTCAGATCTAAAGAAATGTTGGAATCCTTACAAGGTACGTCTTTATGATATTGAAGGAGCAAAGACTATTATAGTTTTTTTACATCAGACGATTTTATAGGATTGAATACTCTTCTTCAGAATTCTCTACCACCTTAGATCCTCAAGTTGCGATAGCAGACACCCGAGTTTATCAAAGCGTTGATGCAAATACGCGTAAAATTAAGGCATTAAATCCCTCTCAATATCGCAGATAGGTTTGGTAGGTTTGCCAAGTAGCGTTCCCATCAGCATAAATTTCCAAGATAATAAAGGAGCGGTGAGAATCATTTCTCGTACGGAATAAAATGGGAATTGAGAGTTATTGGCGCTTTTCATAGGAATTCTAGATCATTTGGTGCATTGAATTCGGAGGAAATCATACGCTCCGAACGTAAAGTGTGAGTTGAGCGTTTTGTCTCACATAAATTCAGGAGCGGATTTCGCAGGAGCCGTTAAAAAGGAGAGAAATTTAGCCCGGAATCGCTCCCGTAATATTATTTCTAGATGGCGTAAATGGTCTCCGCAATGCAGGCCGGCATTTCCGTAGATTTTCGCGACTTTTGAAGGTTCGTTCCGAATTTTCGCAAGCGTAGAAGAACCTCATTCCTCCAAACGTAAAAGTGATTCAATTTCTGGGAGGAGCACAACCTCACCTATCTTATATGCAATTGCCATTGATTTTCCCGTAGATGGCAGAAAGCTATTTCTCGATGCAATCTCCAGAAAAGCATCTCTTTTTACTCCTTCTAAGGCTTCAGAAGATGCTGTCAGAGCTATAAAAAAAGGAGGAGAAATTTTGCGATTCCCGCTGTATCCTTCGAGTGAATAGCGTAGAAAAAAAAACACTTTTGATAAACCGTGCAAAAATTGGATTCGATCTAGTCTCACGTTCATAAACGGAATTATGCCGTAATATTTATCGTATTAGGAATACAGAATTTGAGGATTTTCCTTTGTATGAATAGCTTGGATAGTTACGTAGATTTATGTATGTATACGCATTAATATTAGTGATTCTAGTCTAGTCTAGGACCATGAGGATATCTTAAGAGTAACTTTTAGGTTAGTGCCTAGGGGTGCAAGCACCAAGACGATATTTACTTAAGTGATTGGTCTCGCGTATTTTTCGAAGAAGCAAATTTTGAAATCTGTATATTAAATCTGTTTTTATTCTATATCCTTTAAAGTCATAAATTCAATAAGTCTCAGACTTTATATCAACACAACTCATATTTAAAATCATGTTCAATTTCCATATCGCAAAAATTTCGGGTTTTGATTACAGTTTACGAATGCGCGAGATACATTTTATATTCACCCTGTGCCCGTATCTTACGAAAGTAAGCGAGATATATCGAAACCGAATCGATACCGCCCGAAATTCGAGAGATTGATCGTAAACAAACATTATCGCGAGATGAAAATGAATGTTGGTCTACATTGTATGTATCCAACATGAGGCGCGGGTTCGCGTCCGTCTTAATATTTAAAATTTCGTTTTCTGCTTCATATTTCCTCGGCACGGTTTCTCCCTCGCCGCTCTTTTCCGTTCCACCAAATACTTTATAACCCCATAATTCAGTCTCTTCCACCGCTCTATCGACAATATTTCCACTTCCTTTTCAATTTCTTTCCGCACTCACGGCAGTGAATTCCGTGCTGTTTAAAAATGGATGATCGGGGAGAAATCAAACACCGCGACCCGATGAGAAAACGGAAAAAGGTCCAAGTTTTATTTCCATTCCAAAGGAGAAGTATAAACGGGAAACAGTGGGCCGAATTTCCGGCCTGAGCGGTGCGGCTTTCCAGATGCTGCGAAGAGGGACGGGTATGGAGACGATTCGGACCAGATGGCAGCCCCAGTCGCGATGCAATCGGGAGATAAAATAGCGGCAAATAACCCTCCCAAGATATATGTACGGATCTCCTTATTTGTTCCCGCGACGAATTGGTATAAGAGGCACTAGATTATTTCCCGCCGTTCGCTAGACCGCATCGTAAAGGGTTGCACATACGGAAGGCGATAAAAACGACGTGTGTACACTCGTTAGTCATTCGTGGAAAGAAACCGCATAATATTTTATAGGTTTCGGCTTTGCGACTTGCGCTAGGAATAAAAAGGGCTAGATGTACCCACAAAAGGAAAGAGAATTTTTAGACGTACGACCGTGTATCACACAAGCAATGGTAGACACTTCTTCGGCCGGAATATTCCGTGAATTCGGAATAGTACACGCGAATGGTATAGCTGTAGAGAAGACGTATGAACGACCGGGAACGATATCGCCTCTAGAAAGGAAGGAAAAATCCTTTAAAAAAAAAGAGAAAGAGCTGTCAAAGGATGAATAAAGTGATCTCGGGAATGGATTGAGGGCTTTCGGTAGGAGATCCTTTCGTGGAAAGGTGTGAATGATAGTGGTATCGAAATGGGCTGCCTCTAAATGGAACATCTGGATCGGTGCGAATAACGACCTGGGCAAGTGTCGCCATGAAAGAATGACCGAATGGTTAGGAGATGATGGGTTTAGTATTGCGGGGAATAGGGCGTAATTCACGTGCATCGGACGGTGCAATGAAAGAAAAAATTCCACCGTTCCGAAATTTGCGCACCTGATGCAAATTTCACTTTATTCGTGCAATTTTAGTGCGATGCGAATTCGCACCTCACGAACAACTTCCAAAGACTGCGAGAGTTTTATTGTTGGTGGAATATAAATAAAACGTCTTATCGATGGACTTAAAACAGACACAAAATTCACTGCTTCTTTTCGAATATATTTATTTTTCAAACAAATCGAAAGAAGTTCGCAAAATTTAGGGAAAGAGATTATGATGTAAATTAAATGTTTCACGCCTATGATAGATAAAAATCCATCAAAAGAGAAAATGCTAGTGTATTTTAAATAATATATAAATATCTGTATTCGATTATAACGAATATTATATATTACAATATTATAAATAATTATATAACGTATTTTGAATTTAAATAAAACTAAAAATAAATATATTAAAAAAAAGGTTTTTTTGACTGCATTTATAATCCCTAGTTAATGGTTCAAATGAAAACTTTTACGATTCATTTTCTACGAATTTCTTCACTTGAAATCGTTAATTAATTTAATTATATTTGTTACTATTATCTCTATTAAGCCTAGTAATCCTTTTATATTTCAATCAAATTTACATTCCTTTAAGGTAACATTTAATTTAAACATTTGTTAATTAATTGCGATAAAGTAATATCATATAAAATTTTCATCTCTTTATTCCAATCCATTCAAAAATACTTTAGTTCCAAAAACAAATGGGACGAACTTCATTACTTACAGTCTCAAGAAGCTCTAACGTTCTTTAATTACTGCACTTTGAAGTAAATTCAGTTTACTATAGTTGCTTTAGATCAGTTTCCGAACGTCATAGGATTAAAGGCAACGTTAATTTCGACTGAATATGAACTCAGTGGTGATTACAGGAGAGCGTAATTTTGCCCATTGCGTATCAAAAGGAATTACTCCGATTTGATGACACTCCCAAGGCCGATAATTAGATATTGGATGAGTAATACGGCGACTTTCACTCAAGATTGGAGATATGTGCAGTGCCTGATTCGAGAAGGGATATCCAGATCATATGGAATTGGTGATTACCCTAAACCGTCAAATTCAAAATTCATCACTCGCCAATCTGAATTCATCCCCCAAATGGCTCCATCAAAATCGACAATTTACGCCCTTAGCGAATATGCATTCAATCTTTAATGTTACGGCTGCATGTATACTTCACATTCCATTAGAATTCCAACAGCTCCATAAAGAAAATGATCGACAATGTTTTACTTATTAAATCAATTAAGGTTTTTCAGAAATCAGAAAAATTTTATCAATAACCAACAACCTATTACCAGGAAAAAAATAACTTTCGTCATTTCGTTGGACTTATATCACAAAATGGGATTTTCTTGAAATAAAAGAACTTGTCATCTCATTCTTCATTCTGCACCAGTGTTCATCATTTACAGCGACGTTAGCGATCTACGTATTAAAATCCTCTGTCAGCACCTTCCAACCAACGCCTCGTAAGCAAACTTCTTGACAAAGGTTCCATAATTTGATGAAAAAATTGTGAAATTAATTTCTGAGAGCACACCAAATTTATCCAGCTTAAAAAGATACCTCCCCGGCGGGGAATCGAACCCCGGTCTCCCGCGTGACAGGCGGGGATACTAACCACTATACTACCGAGGACTACAATACTTTCGAAGATTTTAATTTTTTTCAATACTTCTTAGTAAAACGAATAAACTATTTCATTGAACGGTTGAGAAAATTATTGCAAATAATTATATTTTA
Organism: Pantala flavescens; assembly: GCA_020796165.1. Lineage (NCBI taxonomy): Eukaryota > Metazoa > Arthropoda > Insecta > Odonata > Libellulidae > Pantala > Pantala flavescens. The sequence goes on along the minus strand of CM036879.1, from coordinate 11,594,456 downwards.
AACTGCTATCGTTTTAAATTAAATATTTAAATCGAAATGAACTGAATGAATAGATGGTACGCTTCCTAATTGTTTTTGAATCTCTATCGAAATTTATTATGATCGCCCGCTGTTAACGATGACTGATTAGCGTATTTTATTTACTATAATAATTATTAAGATAATTTTATTTTATTTTTCCTTCTATACCAGCAATAACGAGATATTTAAATGAATAATGTTGTATTTCATTTGAAAAACGAAATAATTGAGAAAAATATTCATGTATATATATATTTATCTGAGAGATTTAAATATCTCTTTTTCACTCTATATAATCATCAAATTGGGTTTGAATAAAAGTGCCTCGAAATACGAAAATGTGAAAAGATAGTAACTTCATTTCATGTATAAAACTTTTAAATTTAAAGTTCAAATTCAAAAATTAAAAACGGTTAATAATTTGATACTATCTCATTGTAATCCGATGAAACTTCATAATTTTAAAGATCTCTACTGGTATTAGGCAAAGTGATGACAGTAAATTCACGGTGGTTGACGATAGCAAAAATCATAATCTACTAATATCAGATTAGGACTAAAATATCCTTGCTTCAAACTTTCACTTCCAGTAAAGTTTTAGCCTGGAATTCCCATCGCGGGATCTCCGTAATCAAAATGTCACAGACAAATCCCTCACAGAATTAATCCCAGAATATACCTAGGGCGCGCAAACTGTATCGCTAGGGGCATAGTATGCAGTAATTGAGTTTGGCTTAAGATCTATTGCCAATATGGCCAACAGATGAGAAAGGCATTATCCCAAACTTGAGAAAGATCTTCGGGGAATGTTTGCGTTGGTAGATGTAAGAGCGGAATAATTGAATCTTGGTCTTGAAGTTTGGGAGCGAGTAATATTCGTGATTGGTGGATGACGGAGGGACATGGTAAATGATTGGTCGCTGGCGGAGTCGTTGGTTTTCTACGGGTGGGATGCGGTGGGTAGAGAAGATGAAAATCTCCTTGAATGTACTCCATAGTGTCACTTAGCACTCGCTGACCCTCAACAGGTTGCCCTTTCTACGGCACGGTGAAATTCACGGGAGAGTTTAAAGGAGCTCTGACGTTTACAGTTAACCACTACATGTTGAGTCTACTAGCGCTTCTTTTTTTTTTTAAAGACCAACCCGAGAACCGGCGCGTATTTTCATTCAGAAGTGTGAACTTGGGTTTGTGCCAGGAAGATGCTTTTGAGAGACTCATGAAGACACTTCCAAAGAAATTTGAAAATGACGCGGCCTTTCGAAAAAGCTTTGCGCTTGTTTGTTGCAGGAAATTGCAAATTGCTCGAATGCGCTGCCTCATCGTGCAAACAAGAAGTTCTTTCGTCGATGTTGAGTCTACTTTTATGTACGATGTTAACTTGCAGGCTGTATCGTCAAAGTGAACAGACTGCTTGGTTTGTGACAGTGAACGAATTGGCATTAGCGTTCATTACATAGCGTTAGTTCCAAACATATATACCAAGATATTATTAACAAAACGGATTAAATATAATTAAAATACATTTATATACTTCCAATCGATCCATATGCCCTAAATTTTGCTCCGTTTTAATGAGATCGATGCTTTCTAAGGTGCTAATATCGTTTCTATTTGCTGGTATTTTAACAAATTTAAGTCACGTTGAAAAAAATCAATTTAAATTCCCTTTTATCGCCTGTTATTTTCCAAAAATTGAATTTGAATGGAACATTATTTTTGGAATCATTAATAATTTCCGGAATAATATCAATACATATATAGAATTAAGGGAAATTCATTTAATTGAAATAACATTACATTTCAACGAACGTAACAATTACATCTTTAAAATCATGTTACATTTTTGAATCGATTTGTAACTTTTAAAAGTAGTTTGCTAATTTTCTCTGAAAGAAGTATAATTTCAAAAAATAAGACTGAAAGAAACTCATCCAGAGTAAATTAAAATGGATCAAAATAAGATTACATTAACCTTATATGTGAATGATTCATTCAATTTGACATTTCATAACCAGACACTGAATTTAAAAAAGGGCAAAACGGTACCTTTGTATGAATTCCTATTCCCCGCAAAATAAAATTAATATGAGATTAAAAAAAAGCTTCGCTTATAGAAAAACCAATCCAAAATACGCTCAAATGAAATGAGAAACTTGGAGCAGGAATGTTTTCTCTGGAGCTTTTAAATTACTTAACGTGGTGTGAGAAAAGACCTGTCAAAGGCACTCTCTTACGGGACGTGGATATAGGATGTTGGTCATGAGAGTTTAAATCAATTGAGCTTAACCCAGAGTATTTTTCTATTCCTCACTCAAGCCATACGTCAACTCGACCCTGTTCCATCAAAACCGTGATATCCTCTTCTCAGGAGCGCGTTTCCCTTCCTAGCCCTTAATTATCCCGGGGCTCCTACAAGAACGATGTCTATTCCACAGCCCTTGACCTACTTATCCGCGTCCGACTGCCAACCTTACCATCGGATGCGCACAAACTCACTCGTTCGTATAATCCTCGACAGCGCCAACCTACATGCGATATTAATTACGATTTGTCAGGTCTTTCCAAGCATCTTCCGCCCCCAAACCAAGTTAATAACCATTAACTCGCTCCCACCAGGAATTTCAATTATACGCAATCTCTTCCTCTCTTGTAAATTTCAGCTTCCCCGATGACAAGTGATGAGCGGCCTATTTGTTCCTCTTATTTACCCCAATCAGTTGATAAGCTTTCCGAATTATCTCGGCCAAAACACCCGTTCGAATTAAAGATCGTTAACTTTTAATTTGGGACAATTAATGCAGGGTTTCCTGGTGCGTCTGCGAATCTAATTGGTGCTTGGTGGTGGAGAGGTAACAAGCGAAGGAAATGATTTTAATATTAAGACTTACCATTAAATTCTGAATATTTTGACTTCATATATTACGTAAAATTTTTTAATACTGAATACATTTTCCCAATAACCCAAATGCGTTGTAGCAAATAGTCGTGGAACACCATTGCTAAACTTTAGCTTAAAATAACAAAGTATAGTAAAGAAAACTTGGAAAAAATCTCTTTGGATTAAGTTGTACAATTCAATGATGTAGAACCTTTTATGACTGCATTTTCTGGAGTAATACTGAATATTGAGTATTAATAGGAATATTGGAATTCCTGGATAATAAATTGGTGTTCAAGAATAAGTATTCGACAACAATGTGATATTAGCTTCTATATGAGTGAGAAATCGTAAGGACGTTGTTCTTACACATAGGTATGTACTTTATAATTTATATACTTTTACGTTAGACTGATATTCTTACTCATTCTAAACCAGAGGCTTATTATATACTAATCAAGTATGTTTTTCAAACTGTTGTAAATAAATGTGTTTGACGCAGGCTATATTTATTGAAATTGCTATGCTTTACTTATTGAAATAAAATTTAAACATTTTTATATCCATATTTCGTTACAAAAAATCTCGTTTTAGATTATAAGAGGTATTGTTTCTAAAAATCTAGTGAATAAATAAACTTTTATTGCTTTCACGCAATTTCTGTAGTAAATTTCACTTTATTCCCTGAATTCTATGCTTTTAATAATATTTAAAACTATCATTACCGTAACTGTTAACAATCAACTTAAAAAAACTATAATTTATTAAGTACTTGTAGCATTTAATAACCCATTAACCCATCAAAAATCTACCCAACATCCACCACTAATACCTCGCCAGTTACTCACCCCATTAACTTTAGAACACCATAATCTTTTCATCTGCGTACGTGCATTCGCGAATTTCGTTCCTTTTCAAAGCCAAAACGCATCTCAACGTAAGCCCGACTTTCTCTAACGCCCAAGTTATAATGAATGCCCCGATCATGCTCTTCGGTCCATTCCACCAGCTTAAACTTATCTATCCATTAAACTACCTCAGTGCCATCTTTACCAATCCTCCTGTGCCTCGAGTTCGTCTCCTAGTTTCCTCGGCACTATTTGCATTGAAACGATAGTCGGCAGGCTCACGCTTTCTCATTTGCATGACAGAGGAAGGGGTTTAAGGCGGTGCACCGAAAGGAGGTTAAAGGAAGGGCCGGCGAAAAAAAAGAGCCTTCGGGAGGGTGTTAAGCAGCAGTGAGGGACTGCTTTGGAGATAAGGAAGGAGGTCGCTAGACAGAGACGGTTTGCTGAAATACTTCCACCACCCCCACACACACGAGCTAAATGAAGGATGCCTTTCCACCAATCCGGGCGCAACAGCATTCGTTGCCCAGGAAATACGTATAAACTATTAATAATGAAGAAAGTCGAGGTGGAATCAAAGGAAGGGAAAATTTGAATAACTAATTGGTTGTTTGTATCGTATAGCTCCCTGCAAACGCTATAGGGAACCACTTATGATTAGAGTTAATTGCGAGCTTTTAAGCGGCTGTTTACCAAACCGAAGTCTGGTTACGCGAAGTTGGAGAGAAGGTGGTTCATCCTCCCGCTTTAATTAACAGTTTGAGTGGAGTCATCAATTCATCAAGGGAAGTATTAAAATTTCAGAATGAAGACACTGACGTCAGAGGCAATCGCATTTCAATGCGCTAAGTATTACTTTCCTAAGGTTGCGAACTATAAGGAGGCGGCTTACGTCATCTTAAACTCTCGGCGTATTAATGAATGATTCTTCTTCCGAATAAAATTTCAGTTGGATGATTTCAATTTCTCATGTTCACACTTTTAAAGTGAATAAGAAAGTAATTTAATTATTTTTCTTAATTATAGTAAATGGTTGATGGGCGTATAATAAGAAAATTAGTACTGATTTTTAAAAATTTTCTCTGAAAAATTCTTGTGATATTTCTTAATTTCTAATTCTGTGCTGAGAAAGTGAATTGAGAGAATTTTAGATGAATAATATAATGTATTGGTTCTTTATCATTCAATACTGCGTGATGACTGAAAAAGGCTGGATTTATATCATTATCTTGCATGATTAATAAGATATGCTCTAGAAATATAACAAAATAAGTAAGCTAAGGGTCATTCATTTCTATTTTAGCCCTTAATATAGACATTAATAAAATAAAGACGTTAATCATTTATTAGAAAAAGAGACTGACCTAAACCCTTATTAATTCAATATAATAACAATCATAAATTCTGATTCCATCTTAAATTCATATCTACATATACCTAGACTGCAAATACAAAATTTACTCTCTAATTTCTTCAAATAAAGGCAAGATATATGATAAAAGTCTGTAATAAATGACTGAAGGTTTCTAGAAAGTACTCCGCAAATCTCCTGCAGGAAAATCCCAAAAGAAATACAAGATAGTGAAAGAAAATCAGTTTAGGTTAAATATTCTTCTATGAGTTCTGCTAACAAGCGTGTTTTAAGCAAACATCCTTTAAACTTTTTCTTGAAAACATTACCTCAAATTGAAAGTATTGCCCAAAGCTAACCTTAATGATTTCAATTTTTTTGGTAATAGAAGGAAAAAAATATAGGAACTATGGTGATGTCCATTCTGTAAAAAAATCACAATTGCTATTTGAAAATAACCTTTTAGTTTACCTAACCTTCCGTTCGTGATCAATAATTTTTAATTCACAAATTAACAATATTTCCTCTAGTTGAATATGTTCTCAAGGCTAATATTTTTAACATTGGAAAATAAAGCAATAGTCCTATGATAACATTAGCTTATTTGGAAATATTTGAGAAGAAATATTAAAATATATTATGTTGGCTTAACTATATTAAGTAATTTTCATCCATTACAAACCTTTTTCCATAATATACAAATCTATCAATATATAAAGAATAGTATCCCATACAAGCAGATACATACAATCTTGTCGAACAGCATAACTTTATTTATACTTTGGATTGAAATAATTTATATTGCATGTAATATAAGACCTGTTATTTAGAGGATATCGATTTTCTCCTAATTTTTAACTAATATATTTCAAATTTAAAGATATTATCCTTACTCCTGTTCCTTTAAATTAAAATAACACAGCTTTGGTTAATTTTAAACGAATTACAGAATTAAGTATTCACAAACTATCTATAATCAGGTACACTTCATTGATTTTTCTTTGACGAGATTTTGTACCACACGTCCACCCGTAATTTTACCTCTAATCATTAAACGTCGTGTGGTTCCCTGACTTTCCATATTATGTTAAACCATTTCTACCAAATTATACCTCAAATATTATAAAAGTAGGATGTTTTGTATCCTTAAGATTTCGGGCACGAAATAGAAAACAGACACAAGGGTAAGCTCATAACCCACTCCCTTTCCTAGTGCACACCGATCTATCGTTTTATCTTCCCATTTTCTATCCATAGTCACTTCCTTTATTGCACACCCACTACTCACTCGTCCGCCTCTCTTAATACCCTTTCACCTCAAGCCTTCCCATTTCTTTACCATTATAACAGCCGTACGTGACCGGAGTTCTTTCCCGGATTCTAAGATCCCGCACTTCACACATCTCTATTTCTCGCCTTCCTCATTACGGCATCTTATACGAATCTGGAAGTCCCACACACACGTTGGCTGAAGCAGTTAACCTTCCAATGGGTAGCAGATGATTTAAGGTCTCTCCTTTAACCGTATATCTCCCATATGAGCAGTATCAATTTCCGCTAAAGCCAGATACTGTCTCCATTATTGGTGTATTTGAGAAAACGTTCTTTCGAGGCAGAATGGGGTACGTTCGTGAGTACTTCTTTCTGGATAAGGTACGTTACTTTTCAAACGAATGTATCCGTTATCAGTCATTTATTCCGGTGACTGATTTAGGGATATTTAGGTACGGAATGGCTCTATAAATTTCAAAATTGCAAGGTCGAAAAATCAAGACGACTATAAAGGAAATCTGAAACATTTATTGCACAAAAAAATTCTACAGCATAACTACTTGGCTTAAATTGACTTACAGAAATATCAGTTTAATAATATTGAATATCTTTGGGTGCTATATGTTTCTTATCTCTACATGTTAATTTTAACTAAACAAAACACTTTTACGATCCACGTCTTCGAAAATAACTGAAACCAAACAAAGCATACATAACAATGATTTCCATGACTTTTATCCCCTAGGATTAAAATATAAATTCAATATTTTGAATAAAATGACATTAAAGTTTGAGTAAATAAATACTATTTGTCTTCTACTGAATTACTTATTTAATTACTTAGTTCTATAATGTTTATTAAAATATCTGAATTGTGAACGGTTAACCTTGAAATTATTATGAATATAAACATGATTTCTAAATAAGAGAATCGTACATTTTTACCTAAATTATTGCTACAACTTGATTAATATCTAAAATTAACTAATCACGTCTTCTGAATTAGAATCCTGAAATTAATATGCTCCTAAAAATATTGTTGGATATTATACATAGTACATTTTAACTCTTCTACTACTAGTAATTAGCACTTTCACTTGAGTCAGTGAAGCTTGCCAGCAAGTACTTCATTGTATTCCATACCTCTTAATAGCCTTTTCCTTTCGTATTTAATGGGAGTGATGGATGATCCAAATACTTCTCTTCTGTACTTTTATTTCTCGCCATTTCAAAAGGACTACATCCTTTACAAGGTTACTCAAGCGATACTTTCACTTCATAACCACCCACCCGCGATAACTTGGTACATTAAATAACTCGAGACGAAAAACTTATAGTTATCTATTTGTATTGGGCCGCACGTACAAAAGTAAAGCATCCGAGCTTGAAAAGAGCCCCTTTCTCTACAACTTTTAACCCTCCGCGCTACATAAATTTCTGTATCTATTTCCAAAGTAGACGTTTTCGTTATAATTTCTACCTCTCGAGTCTAATCCTCCAGAAGATTAAAAATGAGAAAGAGGGCAAAATTGCTCCCACGCTCTTTAACCTTAACCGAGAAAGAAATAAAAATAAATTACCGCCGGTATTCTTTTGTGCCTCCTCTTTGTAATTCATTGCGTACCGAGCCTGTTTTACCGCCTTACATAAATCCATTCCATGCGTGACTTGGAACGCAAAAGGTGAGTTTTTCACCACGTGGGATCAAAAGCCATACGTATCTTTCCGTGACTCACAATTGAGTGTGTCTCGAGGTTGTGCCTCTTTCCTCATTTCTCCAAGTCCGCAATTTCGTTCTCGGGAGCAATCATATTCCCTAATCTCATTTCTCCCTTATGTTCCTTGTATATAAGAGGCGATCTCCACTTTTGTGCTCCTCCCCCACCCCACCCCCTCAAGCCCCAATTTCCTGTAACCACAATGTCACCCATTTATCTCAACCTCAATTACCAGTCTCTTATGGAGGGCAGCTACTATCTCTCCCGCAGCCATACGTTAAACTCTCTCCTCGTCTTCCAAATATCTTCCACTTTTTCTTGGCCCCCTTTCTATTCTGGCCCATTTTATTCATTTCCTCTCCGCCCGCCGTCCATCTGAAAGTCGTTTCTCTCATAAGGATAGCGGAACCACGCCCCCGCTACATCCGCTCTCCCCAAAGGTAAGGCCTTGTAATTACCTTCATAAAGCATCATTTGCGTGGAACTTGCTTCTAGACTCCGTGATTCCCGGCAAACGCGATTTCCTCCCGTTAGTCGCTCCTCCCCAAAGCCCTATTTTTCCACTCGCTCTTTAGCTCCTTTGAATTATCTCTTCTCGCTTTTAGGCAATCTTTCATTTCCACTCAACCTATTTTCAAGTCTCTCTGCTCCCCGTCGCATCCCTAAAGCTCACAGTATTCTTTCCTTCTTGATTCCGTGGGAAATAAAATGAAGGGAATTTTTATCTCGTGTTTAATTTTCATCCGAGTTTCCAAGTGTGTGCTTTCTGGAAATCCTCTAATCCAAAGGATTTTCTTCATCGGAGGAGATAATATCTTTCGCCCTTACGCAGAACTTTTAATGTGTACCTTCGAGGTATGATGAAAGATACTGTAACCTATTTTTCCGCGTCTTAAAGATCCGTCCTTTAAGCTTTTAAAAAAGAATAATCTCGTCGTGATTAAATTACTCTCGAACATCAATATGCCTTTGAAATATGAAAAGAACTTTATGGAATAAATTGAGTGCTAAATGTTTAAAAGATAAAGGTTTGGTAATGTTGATCAAAAGATATAGTTGGATAATATGATATAACTTGAAGAAATGGCTCAGTACCCAATGAATTATTTACCCATAATTCTACAAAATGTAGGTCAATCCATAAAATATAATTTTTATTTGACGTCATTTTCTTCGTTAAGCATGATTGTTCTAATAAATATAATTGTGAACAATTTCGGAGCTTGCAATATATATATACATATATTAAATTATAAATTAATAAAAAATAAAGTTATCAGTATTCTCTTCATACAAAATCTCAAAGAATTATTAAAAAATTAAAAGATATAAAAAGTAAAAATTTAATCGTTATTTATTATCAATATATTTCTTAAATGTATGTGTTATCTTAATTGCAGCTCGGAATCTCATGTGGGGCACAATTGCATCTATTAATTAATTTCATGTTACTCTTGCACTTTCATCTATATAATTATCAATATAGAATAAGCAAATCTAAGAAAATATCAATTAAGAAATATTGGAAAGAATGTATAAGCTTCAGTCTATAGAAACAAGAGAACTAGTAACGAATTTATTCAATTGAAAATTCGTTCTTCAAATTGAGGGCAGTTTTAGTATACCTTATAAGTGCCAGCAGGAAAATTATGCATTGAACCAAATTTCAATTCTCGGAAGAATAAATTGAATTACTTATTTACTCGTACAATTCTAAGAACTGGGGTATCGCAATGATCCCAATAGAATAAAAAAAGCACTCTTTCTGAAGACAATAAGGAAATTTTCAATTAAGCTATATTCATTTTAACCTCCAGTACAAATGTTCTTGATTCTCTTGATCATAATTATGTCAATAGAACAATTCCTTTAGGAAATTCATACACTCAAATAAGGTTGAATAATAATGCAATTTTGAAAAAGTAACAATGATGATTTGGAATGTCACCACAGAATACTATTCATACTTCGAATTAATTTTATTACTTTCCACCGCTTCCTTACAACAGTAAACTTAGATTAATATTAAAAGAATAGAATTAATATCCTGCATATCAACGAAAATATTATAAATAGGCGAAATCAAATATGCATTTTTCTATATAATGTATTAAGTTTTGAATGTGTTTCCTCAGGTATTTGATTGCCTTATTGTGGAATTATAAATTTTGCATTTATCTCGTTCCTGAAACGAATGAATCAAATTGGATATGAACACTAAAGAAAATCGAGGCACCAAACAAACAATAAATATATTCCCATAAAATATACACATACATTTGTATATATTTAAGCCTCTAGTTTGGAAACACGAGTGAGTGAGGGATACACACTTACAGTCCATCAGTCGGGGCGACCGCATCCGAATGGGTTTGGAGAAAAGGTTCGTCCACTGCGGTGGAGGGGAAAATGAGTGTAGGGTTGAGGAGGATGTTAGGACCAAGGGATTTTGAGGTCGAAAAGGCTCCGAAGGAATGAAATTGTGTGTCCAGGGGTAAGGCAGGGTGTGGAAAGGGATCGGACAGTCCGATCTTACGGAGACTAAGGTGGTTTAGGGGAGCGTGAATGCGTGGAGAGCTTTAAGCGGGTTTGATGACGTCAGATGGAGGCGCCACCGTGTCTTGTAGCTTGTTGCTCACTAAGATCCGGAAAGGAACTTTTTTTTCCTCGGTGGCTTTGATGATCATTTGCCGCGAGAAGCGAGGGAAAACAACGGAGTTGTTGTAATTAACGAGATCTTCCACGAAACCAAAGCCTTCCCTGAGTTTAATTCGGTGGACTTTCTCATTGCAAAGCTTAGCGAAAGCAAATGGATGGAGATTCACTTAATAATTTAATTAATTGTTACCATGCTGATAACTTTACTTATTATATAAGATTCATATATGGTTATAATATTAAGTAAGTTTCATTAATTAATATTCGTAAGTATTTCAAAACACTCCGTGTACAACAGAATGAAATCAAATTTGGAAACAAAGAAATGCAAAAAAAATAATATCTTTTGAAAGAGATATTAATTAATCAATTTAAATATAAGAATAGTAAAATATTAGTCTATTTATTAGTAAAATTCAATGATTTTTTATTTAAATTGAGTTAAACTCGTTTTGTTAATATCCTATGTCCAGTTATTTCTCTCCACCGTCAACTTAAAATATAGCATCCGAAGTATGTATCCAGCCATTTATTTTACCTCATGATTCATTATATTACGTTACTATGATACGTAAGTACTTTTCCAAATCATAAAATTTAATTATGTATGGTATTAAATAGTCTGATCAAACCATCACTGAGAAATTCATATTTAATAATTTTTAAAACCACATCGATTACTGTAGAGGGTTAATATATTTTCTAATTAAAATTATACATGGTAATATTACATTATCGGAATTGTATTTACAAAAACCAAACATAGCCTCTTCACTATTCAATATCTATGCCACCAATTCGATATATTGAATCAAGGAAGTCAATAAGGCCTTGTATGACTTAAAGGATTGTTAGTTATGTCTATAATAATAATAAAAAAATGCTTGTTTGCCTTATTTGTCTGACTTGCGTCAATGGTTGTAATATCCTTATCACATCGCATCATACACTTGTATTTGAAATACCATTTCTCCTCAGATTTCCTTATCAATCATAATCTGTCAGCATCCTTCGGAACCATTTCCACATCTCTCACAATCATTTTCAGGGTCAATCTCTTCTTGACAACTAATGCGACGCTTAGGTGATCCAAAAAAGATAGATCTTAGAGGAAACGTATTTCTCTCTTTTTCATCAAAATCGAGAGTAATTTTTTCATTTCATACAAAAAGATCTCCTCAAACATGACCATAAAGATTAGTGAAAAAGTTATAAGATACTAAAAGTTCAACAGTGTTCAAAGTTCTCAGTGTGTTAGAATCGAAATGGCATAAACCCTCGACGGAGGTTTTGAAAAATTATATCTTCCATACTTGATGGCCTCACTGCATTCGAAAGTTTCCCTTTGTTTTTCCATTCCAATCCTTGGCAGGCACTCCCTCTATCGGCTGACATTTACAGTCTCCCTTAGGGCCAAAAGAATGTCTCTGAGGAAACTATATAAGGGGACCAAGGGATGGGAACTCGGGTCGTCGAGGGTTCCCCTTTGTCTTAATTTCCTTTCCAACTAACCCCCATACCATCCCAAAGGTAGTCGAGATGGAGCTGCGATAAGCGACTCTCTACTCTTCAGTGTACCTTAACCCCTACAGCCTCCCTGTATAGACCTCCACAGTCCCTGGAGCGGTATTTTTCCTATTGTAAAATCTTTTTCCCACAAAACCTTCCCCTCGGGCACATTTCCCCTTTCTTCTTTAAAAGTGGCGACGTCGGCCCTGAAGGGTTATAAGCGAAGTAGAGGCCGTAAAAGGTAAATTAAACTGAATGGGATTTAAAGATAAGAATCGGAAATTTAGAGCCGAGGAAATTGGACGTAAATTAAGATGGAAACAAGCTCTACGAGTAGGAGCGCCTAGAAGTTATGCAGCAGCACGTGCATGCGCCTTATATTGTTGCCTAATCTCCAGGATGTACGTGGCTATAAACCTGACGTTCCAAGTCGTAATGTAACATCGACGTTTTCTAGGTCGAAATACCGCTTCTATAAATGTGATATTTCTCTAATGAACCTTGAAAATAAAATTGAAGAAAGTAATAAAATTAGGGCAGGATATTAAGTGGCCAATTCCCCGCAAAAGTTTTTTCAATTTAAAAACACTAAAAGGTACAAAACTTACAACTTTATAAGCTGATTTCTCTCTAACTCTTTGAAATGGGATTTCTCCATAAGTAATTTACAGTCATTTATAATTGACTCACCATTGCAAAGTGATATACTATCTAATTCAAATTAAAGTGAGTATTTCATTTAGACATTAACTATTTTATTCCTTTAAAGCATATAAAAGTGGATGTTTTTCCTACTTCCTTATTTCTTGTTTGGTGTTAAGATGGTTTTATAATTACGAGTTACGGAATCATGTAAAATATGTATGCGCATCATAGTGCATACGCTTCAATCAGAAATCCGTAAAGTTGTGAATGAAGTTGTAAATCATTCAGATAAATAATTTCTAAGTTTGAAAACTCTAATAAGGTTTCTACAAAGATTCGCTCTAGAAAATTACGTGCTAATTTTGTAGGATTTCGGTATTTCGATATTTTGGGTTTATTTTTCATCGATCGCAATAATAACTGCAAACCAAGAAATGTTTTAGGTTCTGAAGGAATTACAATAAAAGATAAATTGGAACAAAGTACAGAGTTTATTTCAATAGATGTCCATTTTAAAATCTTTGAAGCCGAATTACGAGCTCCATTTATAATATGCTTTTAATCTCCGAATGAATCAATATAACTCAGCTTGCTCGTATAAATTTTTCCCGCCCATAAAGATAATAATAAATATTGAAGTTGCGGGAACTTTATATTTATGAAAGAAATATTTGATGGGTTTCTTTACAAACATTGACCATTACCACAATTAAGGATGTATATATAGGCAAGTTTGTTTTTAACAGGGGAAATAACGAATATCTTCTATTTTATAGCTAACAGTTCAATGCTTAAAATCAAATTAAAAATTCAAGCCAAGTATTTGATGATGTACTTTTACTGAGATGAACACCTTTCAACTAATATAGAAAGCTTTATTATATTTTCGCAAGAAAAATAATTCCTTTAACTTAAACTTTTCAAACGTAAAACAAACCTATATTTACGGATATCATCCAATCAGAGAAAATAATTTTAACATTAATTATAATTGACGGGAGATCTTTTCGCTTAATTACTTAATTTTCAATAAAATTTCACTTAAATTACTATAAGTATATGTGTATAAATGGGAGGAGAGGAAAATGAAAATTTTACGAAAGCTGATATTTGATTTAAGAACTTAGTTTACGGCAACTTGAAAGTAATCATTATCTCGTTCTCTCTAAAGCCTCTTCGAACTCTTTTTCCATGATTTGACGAAATAAACTAAGCAGTACAAATGAATTAATATTGAAGTTTCTGTGAGATAATGAAATGTAAATGTAATTTCATAAAAATATCTATTATATATAGACGCTTCGGGGGGATATATATAACATATATATAGGATATTAATGTCAGGCCCAAACCGCTTCGGCCACGGAGCCGCCGATTTTTTTACGTGATGGCCCACTAAATCTTACTTAGGAAAAATTCGAAAACCGACCCTACCTATCATGGGTTCGATTCTAGGAGGTCCCAAAAATCGACTTTCCCGCGTAAGAATGCATGGGGCCGTTTTTCAAATAATTTTTTAAAATACTTCCCATTGAGATAGAACAATAAAATTTCATATGGCTATTGCAATTATATATATATCTACGGAAAAATTTTTTTGTTTACGCGCAACCGGTCATGGGTTCGATGCCAGGAGGTGAAATACTTTAGGATTTTGAAAAATCGTAGCTCTATAAATATGATATATAGATCATTGAAACTTTTTACACGTATAGATACGTGCATAGTGTACTTTGAAAAAAATCAACAGTTGCCTATGTGTCACGGGTTCGATTCCAGAGTGTCCCGTAATCTTGATTTTCCCCGTTAAGAATGCATGCGGCCGTTTTTCAAATAATTTTAAAAATACTTCCAATTGAGTTAGAGCAATAAGATTTCATGTACCTATTGCTAATATATATATCTACGCAAAAATGCTATTGCTTACGTCCAACCTGTCATGGGTTCGATGCCAGGAGGTGAAATATTTTTAGATTTTGAAAAATCGTAGCTCCCTTAACATCGTACATAGATCATTATAACCTTCTACAAATATAGATGCATACAATATGTAATTAGAAAAAAATCAGCATTTGCCTATGTATCACTGGTTCAATTCCAGAGCGACCCGTAATCTCGATTTTTCCCGTTTAAAATACATTGACCATATTTCCGAAAGCATTTTATGACACATCCCGACCGCGCAGAGGGTCAAAATTTCACACAGCCATAAAAGGGACCATTTTCAAATAAACGAATTCCAATGATTTCCGTAAATGGTCGTTGGTTCGATTCTAGGGGGCGTTAACAATAACTTCCTAAGAAATGCATTGGGAGTAAAGGACTCATTTTAAGGTACTTCCTGAACGAATTTCCTTTTGAAATTCAGGGTGCTTATAAAGTCAACCATACTCAAGCAAAAAATTACAGTGATTTTAGCAGGATGACCTTGGTTTGACGCCGGGGCGGGAATTATGCTGCCGAATGAAATACATCGGAAATCGAATTCAGTGCATTTTCAGCTGCGTTAATGTCCTTTACTTTATGTTCATCAACGTTTGAGTAGATTAATCGTTCGAAAAATTTTATTTTTCACTAAAGATAAATTATTGCATTGCTTGCTGTCAGCAAGCACACCTTTACTCGTATAAATATATAGCAAACGTCAAGCACAAAGTAAACCCTAAGATAAATTAATCATTGAATATTACTCAGAAATATTTATATATGGTTGATTACGAGAAATATTCTTTAGAGGTTTAGTAATCTTTAGAAATGTAAAGCAAGAATTATAATTGTTCATCAAAGAGAGGTTTATATAAAATGTATTATATATATATATATATATATATATATATATATATATATATATATATATATATATATATATATATATATATATATATATATATATATAATATAGGAGCAAATGTATATTTTTATTCGATATACTTACACGAATTACAATATATTATCCTTTTGATAGAAGTCCTAATAAAAGTATTTTTTAAATCTTTACAGTGCCAAGATATTCTATTGAAGCGAAATATCTTTCATATGATCAATTTGATTCAAAGATTGAATCCAAAGAGAATGGAGAGTTAATTAAGTACACATCAACGTCATCCAAGATACAATATACTCATTTTTTATTTTATTACTATGCATGAATTGAATCTATTAAGAACCTTTGACATTAATTTAATCTCACTTTTTCATTCCGTATAATTTGATTGGGTATAACACGAACAGATTTATGGAGAATGCCACATGTCCTCAGCATATCACTGCACCTTCGTCACCTCCCACTCCTTCCAAGACCCTCTGATTTTCCACAAGAACTTACAATGTCGCTAGCAAAACCAGACCATGCCACCGAAAGTTCCAAGGTTATAACTTTCCAAGCGAGCAATTTCCCTCAAATCTGTTTCCTAAATCCACCACCGCTTTCTCATTAATCACTAAATCCTGCTCTTTCCTTGTTCAATCCCCAACCCTCTTCATTTCCAATCCAGACGTCTCTCCATATCTTCTTGTCTACAAACCATTATACAGAGCTCATGGCCTACTCCGTTACTACTACAATCGTTCCCCTCGTATACGTTACGGGAACACAGATCTTAGATTAAGACAGGAAACGAGTGTACCTCGAGAATGACGAAGGAGAAACAAGAATCTAAATGCAGAATTTCTTAATCAAAGTCAAAGCGTCGAACTGATCATCATGCAATTCCAAAATAACACAGCTAACCTATTTTGGAACCGCTACAAGTGCAGAATGTTAGCTAAAGAGATTTACCATTTACCCTCCTTCGTACGAGTGCTTGATCTACTTATGGAATCAGCACTACGCGAGTGCAAAACATATTTTTCCGCACTCCAATACGTACGAGGGAGTAGGCCCAACACTTTTGCACCTTGTATCGAACAGATTCAAGTTCTTAAAAGGAAAAACGATGGCGGAAAACCGATCTAGTGAATACGTAATGAATAAAGGGCTTAAAAAAAAAAGTTTACGACCAAGTTACAGTCCCAGATTATTATACGCAAATCGTGTGCTTGGATAACGCTCAATTTCGCTAGCAGCCTTTTCGCCAACTCGACGACCCTCAATCAAGACCCGCTTCAAAAGGCTCCACACGCCACGAAAATTGGCTCGAGATGTTTATTTTTTAACCTCGATCCGAAAATGTTTCCGAACCGTGAATAAATCTCGCGTAATAATGATCCCGAAATCTCCTTCGTGTAACGACCACGTCGAGTGGGAGAATCAAAGGAAACCGCTGCCCGTTTCTCTAAGAAGTATTGTTCGGAAAAACGTCCGAAAAGATCGGCGGGCAGCCGCCGCAAATGAATGCGTGTTCCCCACTTCTGGGGCTACGTTATTGCAGACAAGAGCTTTGGGAGGCCGTTATCCTTGGGATGAGGAAGGGGCGGATTAAAAAGAGAGATATGGAAACTTGCGTCTGCGAACGCCACCGACAGATGGGAGGAGGGTTATTGTGTGTGTGTGGGTGGGATTATCTAAGCCGAGGGGGCTAAGCCGAGATTCAAACCAGTCCTCTGTTTCCGCTTCCCCCGCTTTCCCGAAGTGTATGCAAATGCTGAAGAGATTCGGAGCTTTTTTTTCTCTCCCGTACTCCGCACGGGTGCACGTATTGAAAGCCATTAAAAATGAGGGAAATGCTGTTTTTTTTTATAGGTTCCATGAGAGGTGCGCTTATTCTGACATCTGTGCCCAACTAGATTTCGTTGGGTCAAAAGTCACCTTTTTCCCTGCGAGGTATCTCAGGGCAAAGGATTAGTAGAGAAATAACAGCTAGTATAGCTTTGCTATTCGAATGATAACCACAAGGATTCTTTTAGTGTTGTAATTCTAACACTACCTTTTATTTTCAACCGATAAAGATCTGCAGCATCTGTTCTTATGAGAAATTGACAAACGATAAATAAACCAAAAGATGTTATTTTAAAGTTCTCTTTACTAGATACAATACGAATTCAAGTATTTGAGTAATTTGTAAAAACAGAGAAAGAAGTGTCTTGCTCGTCCTTTACGTACTTTCAGATCTAAATACTGTTTAATTGTCTCCAGGCAACGAGACTCATTTTCTGACATCAAATATATTACGAAACTAAGTCAAGCAGGAATAAAAGAGGAGATTCAAGACCTGAAATCTCTGTTTTAATTTCTTAGAAAGATTGACTACATTCTATCTTCCATTACTTCTTTTATAGCCATGGTTTGAGAATAGAATAAATCAAATAAGCAGTTTTCGAATCATGATATTTCGCTTTGATTCGAAGAATTTTATTGCCAGAAATCTAATCCGTATAGTCTCTTTTTCGTCATCCTTTGCTCCACATTTTCTGCGAGCAAAATACCCCATACGAAACACAAAGGACCGGTCCGAGATAAAAATAAAAAGATCGCTCGGGCGAGAGTTACATCACCACATTGGCGAATGATTATTTTAAATGTATTCCTTTGTGGATGCAGTACGGATAGAGCTCCCACTTGAGCAGCACGCCGCCCGTTATTCATACAGAAGTCTCGTCCGCTTGATAATTGAGTTCTTTTTCGACTCCACAAGCCATTCCACATACCGTTTTTACCTGGAAATTTTTATTGCGAGTATGAACGCGCTTAGAAGAGCATTATGTAGATCAAGGAAACCGTATAAATTCCACAATAAATCCACTTTGCAAACGGATCGGTAGCTCGAGCGTGGATTCGAGATAACCGGGTACGGCTTTACAATCGAAATCAGGGGCGGTACGGTGGTGGGGATAGGTTTCGGTCCTCACCCCTCCGCGGGCGATACAGATTAACGCTCGACTGATAACCCTCCCGACAGTTGGAATTCTTTCACCGTTTTCCCTTTCCCTCACAATCCCGATTACATTTGCCTCCCACTGCTTTCGGTTATGCCACATAACAAACCTCAAGTCTCCTTTTCCAATGCTCTTTACCGTTTGATCGTTTCTTGTAAGCCCCGGAGTCAACGTCGTTAAAGTTGCGTAGACGACGAATTCCGCCGTTGGCGTGGGAAGAAAGGGGTGAAAATTTGCAGAGCAAAGAGAGTTTGGAGTGTTTCGGGAGGAACGCTTCAAGTTGATGCGGAACTAGGATATGAAATATTTAATCCTACCGGTTGATCAATATGGTTTTTAGAGATTTTTATGCGTCATAAACATCGGTGCAGATATATTTAAAATTAGATAAATAAATAATTTATTTATCTAATTATAGCTATTTAATGTGCAAATACTAAATGGTTGTACATTTGCTATCCATTGAGCGTAGGAATCTTTATCGCTCAGAAGATTATATATTAATTCAATCGATATCACTTAGAAAATTTTAAATCTTATCTCTGAATAATTTTTAATTTTGCGTGGTTTTACATTTGAAATCAAATGATTTAATATAATGATATTAATAATGAGAAGTTCATATTATCCAGCGCAAATACTTTTGAAATTACTCTTATATGGTTTTAAGTAAGAAATATTACTAAAATACGATAATATTCTAACCAAATCGTTCTAATTAAACAAAAAATGCGTAAAATATTTTGTGTAAATTCAATCATATTAAGGAACTTTCTTTCTGAGCTATAGAGAAATCATAATTAAGAATTGAATGTCTCATCATCCTATTCGAAACCTATAAAATTAAACTTCAGCAAGACATATTGTTTGGTTCAGCATCATATAAAACAAGTTACGTAAGGTTCTTTACTAAATATCTGCGTAAAAATAAATTGTTAAATTTGAATAATATTAGTAATATTTGAAGCCAAGAAAATCTTATATCTTAACTTTTCCTATAAATAAATGCCTTCCTTACAAATATTTCATCCATATCTCCATTTTACCAGGAAGTTGAAATGTGTTGAGTAATGTGATGTTATGTAGTAAGGAAATTATGAGATGCTAATTTCCGCGGTTTTTTGGTAAAATGGAAAGAAGGTCACTGAATGAGAAAATTACACCGCGCGTAATTGTAAGATAAACTTACATCATTCAATCTTCTCATTGGTGGACCATAAAACTTACTAGTTACAAAAAATAAAACAGAAATCGACATAAGTGATGAAAAAGGGTTTAATCCCGATAATAGTCTACAATGCAAATTTCATAGATAAGCAATCACATCACCAAAAACATCGGCGTTTGGAATTCACGGATTTTATTCGAAAGATAAATTCTCATCGCTTTCCAAACAAATATTTAAACAAAATATTGCTGCGGATTTCGTAGAATCTCCGTTTTTGGGATGAAAATCGTCGCCCCGATGAAATGAGGCCCTTTTGTGCCTGCGGTAGAGAGAAACACTCCCCTAAAACCCACCGAATGTTGATTTTACTCTCGGCATTCAACAAAACTTGATTAACGCCGTACACGTCACAAGGGCGAGTTTCTCCGTGGCGATTGTAGCGACGCCACGCGGATAAAAATGGTTGTTATGGTAGCACCACAAACGAGAGAGAGCTCATATCCTCTCTTTTCTTCCCGTGCCTTAGGTGCAGAGCGCGTTTTAAGACCCCAAACGTCCAATTAGACGAGACAAGGGTACCATCTCTCGCCGCAAAATCGAGTTGGGATACAAAGCGAGGAATTAACGCAAATATTGCTACCGAAAGAGTAATTTATCAGCGAGTTTAGGACCTGAAAAATTCCCCTTCTGTCCATCGTTTGAGTCCATCCCTTTCTGAGGCTAGTGCGTACAATTCTGAAAAGTCTCATCGGTAAAAATCGTCCATTATATGTTGAAAGTATCGACGGATTGATGGGCCATAAAACTTTTATCCTTCCAGGAAGACGCAATGAATATCAAAGTTTAACGTATTTTCCTGATTTATAACAATTTGTATGTTTCCGAGAAATATTCCGCGTATTTTAAATATTAATATAGTATCAGCTTCCAAATCTGTCATCAACTCAACGTATTTTATTAATTGGCTCCTTAAATATCCTAATTTTTACTAAATACTCAAATTTACCAGAAACAGCTTAACAAAGCTATAATAATTAATCGTTTAAATGCATATATTGCTTAAAAAATAAAGCAATCATATCTAGTTGGTGAAGTCTTCTCGGGTTAAGACTTCACCTACAGCATTCTCCGGAAAAGCACCAGATCCTTTCTAATCATATCTAGTGATTTTCTAGCGCAAGATAAATTGATTTGATAAAATTATTGAAATGCAAAATAGGATTAAGAATTTTAAATATTAGTGATTGAATGTTAACCATTAAACTTAATTTTCAATTCTAATTAACTAAAATAATATTATACTATAGATTATCAATTTTAAAATGCTTTCATAGTCATCAATTATTAAAACATTTTAAAACTTACTCAATTAGCCAAACAATTTATTAGTTTTTTTATTGAGGAGAGTGCGTGCTATGTTCCATTAAAGCTTTTATGGCAACGCTAAATATATATGATGAATATTGTTTCAATAAAGATATTGAATTCAGAATGCACTCTTGCACAATTAAAAATTATAAGTAATAATAAAAATGATAATTTCATAATTTAATTTCATAATCTCTTTCATAGTTAAACTGATGAAACATTTTTGATGCAACTTTGAATGGACACAAAATCATTTTGAATGATGCTATTCATTTCTGTACGTATTCTTCGTTTGGCAATAACGAACTATACTAAAAGCCATCGCCCAAACGAGGCCAAGGAAGCATAGCAGCCGGAATCGAACGGATTAAATCGGTGCGATGAGACCAAATATCGTAGCCGCCCCTAACGGCGCAAATATCTGTAACGTATGGCCTGAATAAAACTGAAACGAATTCGGGCGGTGTTTCCGACGTACGAGAAGAGAGATGTGTTGGCTACGGAAAGAGGGCCGTTAAATAATGGAGGTTGTCATAGAGACGCTAGCGGACGGTCAGCTGAATATCCATCCCTTCTACAGAATTTCAATACCGCAGAAAGAAACGACCTTCGGATGTTTTGTAGCTATACGTAAGTGCTCTATTGACCGATGAGATTTCAATGGAGAGACGAATAGAAATGATATAACCTGAGGTTTAGCGTGAGATGATTTTTTTCGTACTACATAGAGGTAGAAGATAAGATAGATATGGGAAATTGAAAAGTAGAAGCAGTATCTCTTTCCCATACACTTTGATGTCACACAAATAATCTCTAATAAATTTTTGATATGAGTGAAAAATCAAAACCTAATAGAGGCCATATTTTATATAATCGTAGGTAGCCATTTCTAACGAATTATTTCACATCTATTTTCTTTCCTCGTTTGGAAACTTTGAATAGTTGATTTAATCTACAGAATTATATTGTCAGCAGGAAATTTAACGGAAGAAGTAGTTATTCCAACAACTTTTTGTGTACTCTTTGTAAATATTGTACGAACTTTGATACCGAGCCTTTCTCCAATTAGTTAAAGAAAATATCGATACGAAACTCCTTTTTTCGTGAAATCTTCATTTTCATTTCCATTAGAGAAAGCGGAAACATATGTAAATGGCTTCTTAAAGCTTACATTTTAATGGTTCTTATTTAAAATTAAATCGTCAACCATTTTTTCCAAATTTAATTTTAATTATCAGATGAATTTGATATAAATAGCCAATCCACCTATTTCAGAGAATAGTATGGTCGACTTTCCCGGAAATTTAAATAATAAGGGAGAGTTAATTATCTGAAAGTTCCCTTTCCCTATGAGAATATGCGAAATACTCTTTCCTACTTCGCGGAACTCAAAAATTCAATTTCGATCACATAAAAGTAAATCATTCATTAGAATTCTCCACGGGGGGACGTGCGGAAATGAAATTTAAAAAGAAGAAAAAGAAACGCGACGGCTCGTTCAGACACGTTAAAATGAATTAAACAGTACCTCTATCTTCGCACGTCGTTCTCAAAGCAGTCCGTTTCCATTAGCGACGGCATCGGGTATCAATGTCTGTGTGAGAAAATAGGCCAAATCTCATTACTTCCCATCGCAATCGAATTCCAGAGGGCGCCCCGAAATAAAGAAAAAAAGAACTTGAATGCGCGAGAAAGACCAGAAAGTGTAACGAAACCCTCTCTTCTGTCTTTCACCTTTCACTCCGGCATTTTACGGCCGCGGTGTGCACAAGGTGGGCGAGCTATTGAAAACTCCCCAAGGGTTTTCCTGCCGCGTCTCTGCTAACTCATCGAACCTGCTCGGGGCCCTATCGAAAACAAAACGTCAAAAAGGCAAAGTGGGGGTGGGATATAATGGGTCGCCATGACACCGCGCGGGGGTACTGAGGGCTGGATGAGAGTTACTCGCGAAGAGGAGCTGTTGCTGGAAAAAGAGAAAGATTATTGGTCCAAAAAGGGTCCCGTGTGGTACGCGAGCCTCCGAGAGAGAGATACAGAGAGAGGCGGTTTTTTCCGATGGAAGAGGTTCGGATATCGACTTAAAAGGAAAGGGTGATGCTTCTGTTTTTTTCCTCCGAAGAGATAAGTGGAAGATCAAAGGAAAGAGGCGCGCGAGCTGACATAATTAAGGAAGGCAGCCATTTCTGATGCCTCTCCTTTTTAAAATACCTCGCAAAAACTACGCGTGCTTTTATCGCGGATA
Organism: Pantala flavescens; assembly: GCA_020796165.1. Taxonomy (NCBI): domain Eukaryota; kingdom Metazoa; phylum Arthropoda; class Insecta; order Odonata; family Libellulidae; genus Pantala; species Pantala flavescens. Next base: position 11,570,961 of record CM036879.1, on the reverse strand, counting down.
GTTTTCAAAAAGTTACACGACTTTGGATTTCCTCATAAAATTACGTAGCGAGCAACACCGGGAACTTCGGATGAATCGCATGTTTTCTTTGGAGCGGCTCATGCAGAAAGGCTTTAATTACATGATGCACGCTTGTATGTTTTAGTTACCTTAATGACTTACCCGCAGCTGTTTGTTTTTAAGCTCGAGAGGATATTTTCCGGAACGTTTTTGGTACAAACCGTGTTTTTATTATGGATGAAAATGCGCGAAGAGAATTCCCGGAGAATGTATGTATAAAATCTCTAAAAGATTTCCGAGTGTAAAGGTAAAATTGTACCACTATCCTTGATTAAGCTGCGAGAAGTTTTCTTGCGAGTGGTTTTTTTTTTAAGTTCTGCGTCTAAAATTAAAGGTAACATTATATACAATTAGAGTATTAATTAAATGAACGAGTAATGAATATTAATACATATGTGTTACAAAATGGTAGTATGTGTTATCTTTTTGATGTGTCTTACAGTAGCATTTATAGAAATTTTAAAATTTTTATCAATAAAGCGTATATTTCAAAATAAAAATTGATTTTGAATTTAACAATTACAGTCGAATTAACCTTTTATATATTTAATATTAATGGTATATAAATAACTCATATGGCAACTCTTTCAGCTATAAGCCTTTTGATGAAATGAACTTAAATAGATGTTTAATATTACCTTATACGCTCCAAATCAATATTAATTTAAAATAAGCGTTCTTGAGTCAATTTCAGATCTTGTCAGTTCTCTGTTTATAATTGTTCTCGGGTATTATTGTGAGAGAACACCTCTACGGCTAACGTCACCTTTAGGCCATAACTGTGCTTTAGTCATACGTATGATCTCTCTATACACCACTTTGTATGGAAGGTGTTTCAATGAAAATGTTCACCATTTCCATGCAGTCAGACAAACCACTCTAGTCTCACCTCAAAAGTTCCACAGAACGGCATATGGGAATGCTGTAGCGTGAGAACACAATTGCTAAAAGCATTCCCCAAGAGCGATGAAGATTTCGGGTATGAATTAATCGCAGCTCAACCTTTTTATACGGATTCTATATTATATAGAACTCTAGGAACAGAACTTCGATTGTGGAATTAGATACGATAGTTTTCTTATTTCGTAAAAACTTTCATTTTTGAAACTCATTTTTTGATATAGTAAACATCTACCTTAATAAGCTAATTCTCAATTTTCATCCTGAATTCTAAATTTACGAAAATATCATACATATATCTAAGAAGCCTTAACAGCATATAGTGAATTGTCCATACAAGTTCTCTTGATTGGCTACGAATTCACTTATCTATTTTTAATAAAGCACAGTGAATAACTTATCTTCGTAAATCAATCAATACAAAAACAAATTACATGATAATTGAAGATGGAAGGACTCCAAAGTGACCGTAAGTGACTTTACTCAATCCCTTCCTCTGAATCACATTGCGTTAAACGTTGTTTACAACTTCTCCTAGAAAAAGCGACTCCGCACTGGACAAATCGTACAGCTCTTTCACCAATCCCAATCTCAAACGACACTCTTGATAGAGCACTTGCGTAAAAAACAAAAAAAGAGAGAAACGAAAATGCAGTGGGAATTCGTAGGAGAAAACACTTCCAAAGTCAGAAAAGAAGTTCTTCAGTTCGCATCAGTGGTCCAAGTTGCGGATCCTACGTTAAACGAGTTTTCTCAGACTATAAAAGCGTTTATGGGCATCGGGATCTCTACCGGAAGAGGCGTAAAAATAAAAGAATGGAGCCCCGAAAGGAACGTGTATGTGATGTGGAATGGAGAAAAAGTGGCTCGGAAGGGTGTGTATTTAACGACCCAAAATGAAAGCAGATTGCGGGCCTTCGGATAGATTCCCTCCCTAAGGATGAATTATAGTAAGAAAATGAAAGAGGAAAATGGCAAAAGGAAATGCGCGTATGTGTTTGTGTAGTGCAAAACGAATAAAGGCTCTGATACGAAAATACGGCGCGAGAGGTCGTTAAAGAGCTGAGGCGGATGCAGGGAAAGGGATAAGGAAGAGTAGTAAAAAAGAGTACGTACGAATGTAAAGGAAGATCGGTTACTTATTCAGAAGGACTGTAAAAGTGAGGAATCTCTCTTGGGTAGGCCTATAGGTCTTCGTACCACTGAACATGCAGTACCTTCGCTAGGTAAACAAGTATTTCCCTACGCATCAGAGTGGGCAAAAACAAACGTATGTTAATGAATTTGAAGTAATAGTAGATATGTTACAGCTCTTTTTTCCGATATAAAAGTCCATTCTCCATAATATTACCAAAAATTCTTGAAATAAAAAGCGGGTTATATTTTACGCAATTAAAAAATATCATTGTGATATGAATGTAATTAGGTATGAAGAACTTAAGGGAAATTAATGGATATACGCTTCGCTTGCGCTCTCAGGTATTCTGGTGCGTGAAAAATCAAAGGCAGCTCTTTAAATAAGATAAAATCACTTTAAACTCTTGATTGAATGATTTTGTCATGAATATTTCTCGTTACTATCAATTGATCTCTTAAATATTTTCAAAAATTTAAGTGTATAATACAAGGTTTAATTTCTATAAACTACTCGTAGTTAGGTAAAAATGAAATCCATGTTAAAAGAAAAATTCATTAAATTTAACAGAGGTATGTCAAAGAATTCTAGTCGGAAAGGTTTTACGATTCTTTTATCTAAAGGTGGTTGAATTGCATAATTTAACCTGTCTTTTATCCTCTTTTTAGAAAGAGTACTAATCATGTATACTGCATGAATTACTGAATCATACAAAATTAGAACTTCTAATGCACTTTATAAGGAAAATGAATATTATAATTACATGAAAGAATCTATTCTCTAAAGCATCATTGAATTGATATAACTCGAAAAGTGGAATTATCGCACATTTGTGTAAAATTATAAACAAAAGCAACTTAATCTAGGCAATTAAAAAGCAAACGTTTCTAAATTTAAGGTGATTGATATGTTATAAACGCGTGAATAAATTTCTTCTTTATTTATTTTAAATCGGTCGTACACACGTATATTAAAATGCAATAAATATATTTATCACTCTAATTATTTCATTTATGTGAAACCTATAGAAAATATAGGAAAGCAGTCTATGGGAAAAGTAAATTTTGAAATCATCAGAACGTTTGAATTATATTCTCTTTAACACAGAAGAACGGTTTTATGAGATTGATTTCGATAGGGTTTATGGGAAATGGAAATGACAAAAAGAAAAAAATCATCGTAATAACCCAAACATGTGAATCCTCCTACGAAAGAAACACAATTGTAGACTTCGTAGTGAAGAGGATGGAGTTATTGGAATTTGGATGTGCTCAGGGAAAATTGAGGCAACTGAATGTAGCTTAGATGAGCTAAATGAGCCGCACGTGCTGTGTACTAGGAGATTCGATGTCAGCTGCCAGTGGATTATGAATAAATGGGAACCAAAGGTCGTGAGACAGATTAGCTTGCAAATAGCACATGAGTGAGTGAATCCAGGAAACCAAAATGATATTTCAGTTAATCAAGTGAAGGAATAAGGATGCCTTTGGAGCGGTGAATTAAAAGAAAGTCACTGAAAAATACTATAGAAAGGTCGAGGGTAATTTCTAAAGCATAGCATAGAAGGAACTGTGTATCAACTACTGTTAATGGGAGGAAATAAAAAAATACGATGGTATCATGAGCTAGATTTAAAACAGAAAGATTATATTTACGATTAATGATAAATCACTCAAACTTTATGAAGTTGTAGTTATAATGAACGTTTAGCGATCATATAGGTTTGTATTTTAAATACAAATATAAATAGAATACAGCATGTAATATTAGCGTAACTAGAAGCATAACGTAGCAGGTTAAGGAACAGCTGTCCGCCCATAATATATTCGTGACAGAATGTTTTGAGTGATTAAAATTACGTCTGGCAATCGAATTTAAAACTTAATGTATGAACGAATTTTTAATGAAAAGCATTTTCTTTTGGTACTACTTCACTCTAAAGTGTCATTAATTATATATATTACTTAAAAAAGGATTCTATGCATACATATGACGTTGACGTTTGGCTCTCTTAAAGGGATAAAATCATAATCATGTTGTAGAATGTCTGGTAAATGGCCCCGGAGAGTTTTGTAATTCGCAACGTTCCGCGTCTATCTAAATTGCTTCAATTCGACCGTGTCCCAGTTGTGTCATAAACGAACATGAGGTAGAAAAGAGGGCCTCTATGAAGATGGAAGAGGATGAGGAAAGGGTGGACTTGTTATGCGTTTATTCTGTTGCTACCGGAGATTTAATTTGTTTTGCTCCATGCTCTTATTCAGAGTGAGTACTGGCAGTACGCGATGTTCGTAAACCTTACTTTGCCTAGTTAAAAAACACGTTTTATACATTAAAACTCAGCTCTTAACATAGATTAGATTTCATACTACTGACTCTAATTATAAAATGGGTCATCATTCGGGCATTTTAGCATAATTGGAAGTTAAAAAATTGAATGATGATTGCATAAATATTATTACTATTCATCTTGGGCCAATGTTGGTTGTCCGAGAGAGTATGAATATTTCAATACAATTATGTTAATAAAAAACATCAATTCCTAGCCATTTATAATTTGTTATGATAAAAATCTGATAAATACATACACGTTGAAGGGAAGGTATTTTTTAAAACTCATATACTAAGCGTTATATATATACAATAACCTGTGTTTCTTACTGGAAAGAGCATAATCATATGGAGCAAAACCGGAACGTAACCGAACGGGAAAAATTTGTGCAACTTGATAGTAATGAAGGTCATGTCGTTATTCTATTGAACTTACTTGTAATTTATCAAATAAAAACCCTTTTCACTCTTAATTAGACATAAAATTACATAATACCCATTGTAACTGAAACTGACGCTGAATAAATTGCTATTGAACCATTCAAACATTCAAAACCATTATAATAAAATGTCATTTAATTAGCTCTTATCATGGGCAGATCAAAGTGACCCTATGTTATTTATATCCTATATTTCTATACGTAAAGTGACTTATGAGCTACCTATTTCATCGTACGTGTTTGCTTCAAAGTTTGAGAAACATTCGATTAAATTGGCACGCCTAAAATTAGATTTACACCAAAAAAAACACCCAAAACTAAAAATATAACCTCCTGACCCAGTCATCGAAATCTGCACGTAAATAAACAAGAAAAAAAATAGCCCTAAAAGAAGACAGTCTCTTTTTCTCTCCTTCCATCTCCACTTTAAAAAAAACAAAAACGCTACGTCAGTTTAAGCGAGTTATGTGACCGACTGCGAAACTTACCAAAATTCCTACTGAACGATAGGCGATACTATAAAACCTATCATTGAGCACTATTAATCTCTCAAGGGTTCACACTTCCCCTGTATAAAAAAAGAAGAAAACCCTATCAATCCATCGCGAGAGAGACTTTCCGACCTGACGCGCTCCGGCGCTGCGATTCGAGTCGTTTATCATCGATACACTTGCGACGGAACTTCGCCGGAGACAAATGAAAAGTTGAAAGAGACAAAGCGCTGCGAAAAAAGACCAGAAAACACTCCGAAAGGAAAAAAAGGGAGATGAACAATAAATAAATATATTCAGCATTCATAAGAAATGCTGATTCTTGTGCGTGTAAATGCCATGAGGAAATCCAGAACGCCTTACTGCCACGGAGGACATCCATAAAAATCTACTCCTCTAAAAGGGGGAATAAAAGTAAACGCTTTTTGCAAAGGGTGGAAAACTTGGAAAATAGTCCATTTTCGAGCTTTTTTTTCTCCTGCTTATTCCGAAACGGGGGGAGGAATAATAGGGGAGAGATTTATCTTACGTGCATCGTAAACGCGGATGGGAATCGTTTTAATGTATGCTCTTTTTGCTAGAAAGCGTCCCCCGTTATACCCCTAATCGATTTCGGAGTGCGTCCTTTGCTCCTACGCCGTTTCGCGAAAGGAGATTAGCGATCTGATGGGCATATTTTGTTTATGAAAGACGCGCGAATTTTTCGCGGATTTCGTAAAAGAAAGATTTCGCCATAAAAATGAACGGAAGGAAGGCTACGTGTGCGAAATGAAGGGCCTATTCGAGATGTTTTTTCGTAGTATCATTCCGCCCCATCCTTATGAGAAGGGTGCTTTTTTAGGGGAGGATAGGACGTTAGCCCTGGATAATAAAGGAGTGAGAACGAGTGAGGGATAAAGGACGGGAAATGGGTAATGAATGAGGTTTATAGTGTGCGGTAGTAAAAGTAGGGCTGGGGGCAGTAGCATGTACATTCGAGAGGCAGGAAAGGAAAGATGTATTTACAAGAGACGTAAAAAAATAAGCAACGGAAAAAGATGAGGGAAGAGAGAGTGGGAAAATCGGAGACGGTTACCCAAGGGAATGAGACAAGAATTTTTGTGGATGTGAAAGAAGTGGGATTAAAAAGACGGAATGGTGGTGGAGAAGGAGGCAAAGAGAGTCTATCGGGGACCAACACTCTTCTCGAGATATGAAGGCCCCCTTTTTTTTCTACGGGGCCCCCGAGGGATGAGGAGCAGTGGAGGAAAAGAAGGCAAGGAGTCGGACAGATGAACAAATGACTTCATCCGGGATCTCGAGGGATTAGCGACCGCGCGAATGTCCGACGTTTTCCGAGACATTGCGCATGCGCAGAAGAGGGCGCGAAATGAATGGCAGCACCTGACGCAGTAGAAGTGATTAGGAGCGAGAAGTGACTGACGTCCAAACGATTTCCAAATGGTGGCGAAAGAGTAAAATATTGTAATTTGATCATTTCCGTCTCCCGTTGACGTGAAGATTCCAATGTAGCTCAGAAGGTCCGTTTTCCCTCTTTGACTTCTGATTGATCGAGCATCCTACTTTTGCCAACGAGTGGAGATGATTTTAGATTCCCGGGTTTACGGTGGTTTGCTTTGAATTATCTCGGTGGATGTGAGATATAAAACATGAGCGTATAAAGAAAACAAAAATACATATCGCCCAAAAATTAATTTTAGATATTAGAAGATTACCATTGCTTTTGTAAAACTAATTAATGTTCCTTAAATTAATCAATGGAGCAGAATAGGATTGATTAAATTGTTCTTCACTATCGTTCGTCAACATGTTATAAAAGGTTTAATTGCTTTAAATTAAAATAGTTTTCTTCTCTATATAGCTTAATTTGAATCAATTTGATGATGTTCTTACAAGCGTTAATAGATTTAAATAGAAATTCTCTTTACTTGATTGATTTTCCATATATTGTAAACGATTCTCAAATTTCGGTGGCTAAGTGGTTTATATACAAACATATGCTTTTATGCAAACTTATTCCTTTTGAGATCAGGGTTCAAATCCCGACTGAAGAGGATATTTTTCCCTCAGGGTATGGGTTTTTGTAAACATCTATTTTGAATGGAGTAACACACTATAATTGTCCAAACTCTGAATGTTAGTGTGGTCTATATTAAATAGTCGTATATAAATAAATAGATTCTAATCAAAAGAAAGATGGCCTGATTTATGATTGGATTTAAAGGATTACTGCTAAAGATAATATATGTTTATCGTGCCAATTATTCCTTACTAAATGTCTTTTCTAGTGCAGTTCACGCAGTTAATCTATTCAAGGTTATTCACTTTGGTAGTACGGTTCCTCAAACATCACTTTACCTATTCAATCCTAATAAGCGAGGTTCAAGTCCCCACCACGATAAAATATTTAATTCATTTCAATCTCCAGTTCCAATCGAAAGATCCCACGGAAATCCCATTGAAATTTCATATCTTTAAATTAACCCGTTAAATTGCTGCTTCGCAAAACGTCACACACTTTTGCGAAGTCTTTGTGTTCCCCTCGACTTTCATTTCTTTTACAAACTACCCATTTTTCTCCCGATAGCTCGGCCACCACGCTCCAGAACGTCCCATTGCTCCAGTCTTTCCCCAAAATCCCCGAATCCGCCATCACTCTCAGTCTATATAATTGCCATTCTCTGGAATCACGTCCAACGGAGCCGAGCGAAAATTCGAAAAAAAATATTAAAGCGAGGAGAAGAAAAATGAAAGGGGGGATCCAAGAGAGAGAGAGGGCACGGGTCCACGACCTCTGCGTGTTTGTGTGTGTCTGATTATCGATTTGAAAAGGACGTTTCTCCCACTATCTCTCTCTCTACTATCGCACTTTTTTTCACTCCATCCGTTTCACTTGCTCCGCGCGCTCTTCTTCTCTCGTCCGAGAGGTGAAAGAGATCACGAGTGTGTTCTCGTAAAATGAAACATCGAAATGATTTTTAGGGAGAACCACCTCCGGCTGCCGTCCTTATGAGCGAAAGGAACAGAAGGAAACGAAATGGATGTGCCGGGGAGTTTGAAAATGCATTGAATGGCGTACATAACTTTTTAACGCGCTAAGGTTTCTTTTTTACCTCGTCAACTCCACCATGGCGGTGTTGATTTTTGACTTTTGATAGCTAGCGGATTAAATTCGGAATAGGAGTTGGAATGCGATGGAGTTCGCCCTCGCGATACGTTTATTGCGCTCGCAAAAACTGTCTACAATCGTTGACTTATTAAGGAGATATGCAGTGATGAGATGAAATAATGAACTGGATGCTACCATCGATCGCCTCTGCCCTCGGTTGCTCTTTCCGTGCAGATCCGCGATGAATAGTAACAAATGTTTCCGCTCGGAATGCGTTTCTTGAAAGCATTCAAACTATTCCGTCTCTGGTGCATTATTTTGATGTAAAAAAGGTGGAACCAAAACGCTCCCTTGTGGGATACCCTTAAAAATTCAGCGTCGACGCAAAATGTAAAATTTTTACTATTCAAGAGTAAAATATACGTTTTACGAGAGCTTCCATTCGTGGAACGAACCCGATAAAATCTGACCCGAAGACATTTCTTTTGCTTGAAAATAATGTTCGGTAAATGTAATGATATATGGAGCCTTTAAAGTAGACTAACCATATTCTCGTTCAATTTAAAGGACTCTTTCATAGTGCACGTTAATTTAGAACGTTAATGTGTAAAATTAAATGTTTAGTAACGTGTATTCTAATATCAAAATACTCAATGACAGTATTGTAATCAGTTTTCTTCACACATCATAAATGAACACTTTTAGGTAAACTTTATCTTATAGTCTCATAGCTCTTTTCTTCGTCCATAATAATACTTTTTATTCCTATGCTCTAGTTTCTTGCAATTTAATTGTCTCTCTGTGAATTAAATTTCTCTTTAAGTGACACATTTATCTCAAGAACTTCAGTTAAGTGAAATTGCCCACCTATTTCAAATAATAATAATATCATCGAATCTATCTCATATATCCCATAATCTCTGGTATTCATAACTGAACTCACGCATTCAAATATTTTAATTGTTCCTTTCTCATCACATTCTCTCCCAGTCACGAAGGGCTAAACAAGTTTAATTAAATTAAAATGATCATTTGGTTACTCAAAATATGAATCTAATTTGGTAAACACATCTTGTAAATCTATTTCTGATGAGTTCTAGGAAGTTCTATATGCACATTATCATGTGAAGCTTATATTTTCAAGATTTTCTTTACGAGAAGATTTCAGTCCACCCCTCTTCCGATACACAGAGATTCTCAGAAACCTTTGATGATGAAAGCTCTGCCTCTGAAATGCGCATTGGTTATTTCCAAGAATCGGTTAATCCGCTATATCCCATCGTGAACGCAAATTCCAATTGCTAATAGACTGCTTCAGGTTTTCATCCCCTAATTCTTTAACAACCATGTTCCAGTTTCTCATCCTCTCAAAGAAAATATATAGGACATAATCATATTTTCCCGAATGATTTTCGGGAAGCTATAACTGCTCTGAGAGACGAGTATCTCAAAAAAAAAAGATAAATTGAATCAAAATCCGTATCGCGCAGACGTACTTCTTTTCCGAAATTTCACCTCATTACGAAAAGTCCGATAAAAGACGAGAAAATGGAGTTTTTAGAAAAAAACGAGAAGCAAGGAGAATATGTCCTCAAAATCGGGAAAGATATCGTGCGAGTAGATGCTGGGGGATGCACATTTCATCCCAGCATCCCTTCGTGCAGCGATATGCACGGAACACAAAAGAAACGTCTCCGATTCGTTCCCACAATTTTTTTTTCAGAAATTCTCGCGTTTTGCCGATGACGTCTCTCCGAAAATCCACGCTATCCTCAATCTCCGAATCGTAAGGGAGATAATGGTCAATTCTTGTGTCAGAAATATCTCGAATTCAAGGCGAACACGATCGGAATAGAATGAAACATGCCACAAGAGGCAGGGCAACAAAAGAACTCTCTATCACCTAGTCCAGAAGCTGTATTCCGCCACTCCGACCCATTGTCCCCTTCGAGTTAACTCAGCTAACTCCTTTCTCCATCAACCATTCCCTCCCTGAAAGCATTGTGGGCGAATAAAAACATTTTTCCTCTCGACCGATATTTCTGCCAACCCCGTTCCATCTCCCGTCTTATCCGAGTCCTCTAACCGCACTTCCACGAAAACTCTTGTTACCAAAATATCCTGTTTTTCTCTCCTCCCTTATTTATTTTTGCCTTCCTTCGCTCACGTCCAAACATATTTCTTTGTCTCTCTGTTTGTATCAGCGATCTTGTTACGCTCGGAATCTTCTGTGGATGATTTGTGGGCTAACGATATGAACAGCTTCATGACCGGAGTGCCCAGAAGAAGTGGCTTAAATATTTGAGTATCTCGAGTTATTTTTCTGGCGAAGTGGTATTATATCAAATCGTGCAAATATCTAGAACATTATTAGTCTCTCTGATTAAGTTTTCGTTCATAAGTTCAATAGTCCACAGCCTCCTTACACTATATCGTATTTTTGCATATTAGATAACGATTACATATAGTTGTTTTTAACTTCCTCAGTGGATATCTGAATTATAGACCGGAAAATTATGGAGCACGATTTCATACTGACGTACTATAAATAAAGATATTGCTGGATTTAAATTCATTTGGATTCATAGGCGGGATAGGGCACCGTGGTTCAGTTCAAGTCACCAATATTTTCAGTTGTTTTCTTCTTTAAAAGTATGAATATTTCTTTAGAATATTTTATAAATATCTACTTAGAAGGATACTAGAAAATTTTCTCTAAAAATAGCTATAAATTCCTTTATCTCCATCACATAATTTACCAAAGAAAGCTAACGTCCAGTTCGCATTGTCTATAGAAGTCAATGAATTAATTTCATATAGGTTGAATAAGAAAAAAAGAATTAAGTTTTGGCACTAAGCATTGTATTTTGAACGCATTAGTATTCTTAAACTTGGTATTGTTGAGAAATAACAGGGATTAAAATAACCTTTAAAAATTAAGAGTATGTAAGTTCTTGATAATTTCTTCATATAATCTCTGAACCAAAGATTTATCATGCATTATACAATGTTTAATATGCTTATATCAATATTTCTGTCATCATCGTCAACATCGTAACATCGTCTTCAGCATTCTAATGTCTTACTGTACCAAATCGGAATACAGAATCACTCAAACATAAGAAAGGAATGTTAACAAACACATTTGAATCAACGCTAACGTAAGAATCCTCCTATAATTCTCAATCAACAAGGACTTTCCACTTCACACCGCGCAGATTAAAATAACAAATAACTACACTTCGCGAGATTCCATCCAGCGCCCGAATTTAATAAGCACACTTTAAATGGTTCCAAATTAAACGACTTTGTGTTTTCATCCATTTCGAGAGCAAACGACTTAAACTTCGCCGCTTTAGCTCTTAAATGCACGAAGAAAAATTTCTCTCTCCGTGTGTCTTAACTCGGTAAAAGGACTTACTTCCTACGCGACAGACTAAGTCGCATCTACTCCCTAAATTATACTGCCGCTCGTATATTCCTCATTCCGGTAAACTCCCTACTTTTTTTTCACCGAGTTATTTCGTTGCCATGGAAGCCTTCCCTATTTCCTTCGCCATTCCTCATTCACCCGTTTCCTTTTCCACGTGCCATGGTTTGCTTACCACTCGCCTTCTTTCCTTCCTGCCCATCCGTCTTCACGCTCTTCAGACCTTTTGTTACCCAACATCCTTTTCGAGGTTTTCTCCTATCACCTGCCACTCTTCCCTCTCATTTCTCCAGAATTCCAGTCGTCATCTTCATCTGTCATTCTATCCCTCGCAGAAATGACCTCAACGATTCCTCTTCTCTTGTGTTTCACCTCATCTCTCCCTCTTTCACGATTTCCCTCTTCTCCTGCCAAATCTGCGAGGCTAAGTCAGCGCTCCAAGCGATGATAGAACTCTTTGAGAGCACAACCGCCATAATGTACGTTTTTTCCGACGCGAACTCCTGTTCCGTCTCCGCCTTGTTCCAATTTTCCGCTTTTGGTAAAGGGAATGAGTTTTATTTCGGCACAAATCGCATCATTTTCGTTCGTAATGAGAGGTTTGCGGAGCTCTTTGGTGCGTATTTCTAATGCGCCAAATGCAGTTGTGTGGGGTAATTAAGATTGAGGAAAGGAAAATTTCGTCGACCTTTATTAAAGTAGGGAGTTTGGCTGGTTTAAAGTAATAGAGAAGCTAATGTAGGGCACATATTTTTTTTATTGTCGTGCTTAGTAAGCGAACATTTGTTTGAAAATTATTTTCCTTCGCCTTACGTTATTCAACACTGTGACTTTGAAGACTCCTATAAAACGTGCGGTATTCAATTCCTTATCCTTCTAATTCTCCGAGTTGATTGTTTTAATGAACTTGGTGTCAAATTAATATCTTTTAATGATAAAATCAACACAAAAGAACTCTATTTGTATTCCATTAACTACATGGATATAGAACATAATAAATAGTAAACCATAGAAGGCAATTAAAAGTAAAATACAATAAGTCAATGATACAAAATTGCTTTTTTTAACTATTAAATTTAGATATGTATTTGACATATATTTTCATAATCAGAGGTAAGAGAATAAATATACATTCTTCTTTTAAAATTATAACTCATTTTGTATCATATAATAATTCATTGTACAAAAGTAGAGCATTCCAAATTGTAGTACAGTAATAATATTGCACGAATGGAAAACAAGGAATCCTTTCACAATAATATAAGCTTCCATTGTTATTCGATCCTTCTAGGTAAGAAAAATACGAAGTTCTGAAAATTTTCCAAATACTCATTATATATTTAGAGATGCACAATAAAAATAATGTATAAAAATAAACAAGATATTCAACAGATAATCCATTCCCTTCAAACCTCAAATAGACAATGATATAATTGACAGCCACATACTTAGAAATAGCACACAGGCGGATTTTTGAAGGAACGAGAGTTTTCGAAAAGAATATTCATTAAAAAAATTCCGCAAATAATTTTCTTTTTAATAATCCAAAAGCATTCAAGTGAAAGAATTATTCCCGTGGTAAGTGTCTGACAGAGTATTTTGGAAGAGACTTAAGCCTCGGGAAAAATAAAAATTTAATTACTCTTAGGCAGAGACAGAGTAATCCACAAAAGTGATGAGTTTGAATGAGATGGAAAGAAAATGGATGTCTGGTCGAAATCCTTGAATATAAAAAAACGATGAGTTCGAGAAAATCATTTCTACCGCTCCTTCCCACGTTCGGGCCAGCTTCACCGGTCCCTCCTTCGCTTACCTCCTCGTTTTAGGAACGACTAGAACTCGAAGTAGATTTGCTTATCGTTTAATGGCAATTCCCACTCGGGGACCTACTCTTTCCTTCAACCCGCACGTCCACCCTTTTCACCCGCAATCAGAAGGCAAATAGACCCAAGACTTGAAGTAGCCAATCGGAGGTGCATATTAACGGAAAGGGCAGCTCTCTTCCGCTACTCTCCCTCAAGAAGAAGCAGTCGCCCACGCACTTTCCAACACTACTACTCCCCAAAAACTTTAACTCCTTTCTGGACGCTTACGAAAAATTTACATGGCGCGTGCTTCGCTTGAGATGTCGATGTTTGACATTGCTCCCCCCCTCCCCATTCTCCCGAAATCACGACTGTTGTTTCAGTGTTTATGTGTTAATGACGGGCGTGTTGTGATAACAACGCTCTGCTGTTTCATTAATAACAGCCTTTCCGTTAATAATTTGGGCAGAGTCGTTCGAAGTTTCACTTTCCCTAATAGAGTCGGAGTTTAACTTTGTTGCCGAGTTAAAAGATAATGCGCTGTGGATCTAGTGCTCTTAGTCCATAGAACATCAAAGGTTCCACGTTTCGTGCCAACTTTACGGCACGAAAGTTTTGGAGTTAATCGAAAAATCTTGGGTGAGAATTTTGTAAAAAAAATTATTAATGCCTTGGGAAAATGTAGTTTTCAAGGGTTACTTAGTAATATTCTAAGCGGATTTTAAAACTTATATAACTGTTGTATTACTTATTTAAATAAAGTCACATATTTCGTGTAAATTCACTTCCTTTAACAGAATATTTTTTCGAATTTTACTAGCTGAACTGAGTCGTTATTTTCTGTTAAAAATATTAATCAAAATCTCTCTACGAGAAATGTTAATATATTATATTATTTTATCTTATTCACGTTTTAAACTTTGTTTGGGAAGAATTATTTTGAAAGTCACTCAAATTTTAATAATTGTCATATTGTACGACTAAGTAGATCTGTCATTAGTGATACTGAATGGAAAATCGATCATCATAACGGAGTTCAATTTCAGAGCTGTCAGACATCAGACTTAGAAATGCAGACCAATGGGTGAGGAAACTTTGAAACAAGGATCTCAAGCGCCTAATTTATAGATTTAACTTAAACCTATCCATACAGATAAGCATTATGTTTTATCGAAAAATACACTCTAAATAATAGTCTTGCTTAGTGTTGATAGTTGATAAATTAGGTCCAGTTATAACTTCAAATATATTTATACCTTAGAATGAAGTCATATTATTCTATCTCCACTCTCATATATCAAGCATATGTATCCTAGATAATAATTAAATAATTATTGTAAACGATAGATAAATATATAGATTGGATTTGGGATTGATTCTTTCATCTCCATATCCAATAGTTGAAATTTCCATTTCCCCTACATAAGGTAGATAAGGGAAACAAGAAGAGACAAACATTATGGAAATAGATACAAAGACTCCTATTAGTTGCATTCGGGAGAGGAAATCCGCAACAACTAGTCAGATATGGTTGTGTTTGGTGCAAAAGAAACAGACCGCCACGCCCCCTTCCGGCGGAAAGTGATCCGTCTCCGAAAGGCAGGTTTCGATTGCCGTGGACGAAAATGGAAAGGGAATTAGTGCAAGGGAAAAGGTTTATGAAAGAGGCTGATAAAGCACAAGAAGAGATATGTTTATATAGGACGAAGAGAAGATAGAGCTACACTTTCACTTGTTGGAGAAGTGGTTATGGGGGGATTGAATAAGGATTCAAAAGGGAATGGGAAAAATTCCAATACATCTTTCCATTAAAGAAAATGGGAGGAAGATAAGAAAGAGTGGCAAAATATTGGAAATATGATAAATGGCTACTGTAAATATTGGGATAAAGGAGAGGAAGGCTTGAGAAGGAAAGAAGATACAGAGAAAACACGGTTCGAGGGTTGCGATGGCAGAAAGGATACGTAAAGGAATGGGGCTGAAAAAAGACGAGTTAAGAAAAATTTTGGTTACCAAAGTACACAAATAAGTAAAACGACGAACTGAATCAAACAGTATAAATAGCTATTTGAAAGCGGAGAAAAAGGTTGCATTATTTACGTGTTTCTTACAAATATAGCTGCATTAGTATCAAACAAACACCCTAACTGCGTGAGGCAACGTATATATCTTTCAGTTCAACTTAAAAGGAATAATAAAGGGGCAGATATATAGCAAGAGTATTCTACAACGAAAGGAAGTTGAAATCGGTAACAATCACTACAATAATTATAATATGCATCATTATCAGTGGAAAATATTGCTGAATCGTATACTAAGAATACAAAAAAGAGTAACAAATAATATGGACTTGAAAAGCAGCATATTATGAATCTAATTCCTAGGAATAATTTCCCTTCATGTACTTCTTCAAAGCCAGAATTACGGTCCCCACTAGTATGCTTAAGAACTCTTAATGTTTATTTCACACGAGTATCTCTAAAATTAAGACCGTGTATTGGTAAACAATACCGTACATTCAAGCACGATCTCAGAGCCAGAATGGACCAAATTACTTTATTTTCTTATCCATCAAAAATAATAGCTTCAACTCGAGCAATCATTCCAAAGTTTCCTGAATTGATTTAAATCTTAAGTGGCGGAACGGTACGGGCCCTTGCGATGCGTTTGCCTGAATGAACGGAGGGATTTCCCTGGTAACTGAAATGTAATCAGCAATAATAGCGAAGATGAGAACTTTGAAGAAACGTCTAAAGGTCAACCAAAAGGATGTTTTTGTTCGGGGAAAGGGACTGAGTGGATCTCATCCGTAGGCTCTCTCCAATTTCCTGGTAACCTCTTCGCTATTTCCTCTCAAAAGGAGGACGTCTCCGAATGAAAAGAGGAAATGGCGGAGAGATTGACGAGGCAACGGAAGAAAGAAGATCGCCATGGAAATGTATGGAATCGTCAATGAACTGAAACGAAGAGAGAAAAGTTCTCCAAAGACCAATAGGGTAGTAAAAATGCACCGATTGCTCAAAAACAAAGGACGCCCAATCTGAAATGGAGCCCGTAATAAAAAATGGAAATAAAAGATGGCCACGCATACTTACGGATATCAACGTATTGTAAGTCTTAGCTTATTTTTTTGTGAACGAGATTAATGGTTTCTTGATTCAAGATTGCATTCCTCGACATATTTCATTTTTCATGTTCAATAATAACTATGATTCAATATAATACCGTATATGTAGAATAAGGATCTCTTAACGTTTACTCATTTGCGTTAAAGGGAAGTAAAAAATATTGAACTTTGTGTTTCGTCTAGTGAAAAGCGATCGTCTTCTCATGCTAAAGTAACAAATCTGATCTTAACTTACTTTTAAGTTTACTTATTTTGTTATATTTAACGAAAGGATATGTTCTCCGACGTAATTATTAAGGAAACCGTACGTATTTGGTGACAGAAGCCTCTAACATCGATAATGAATTCTCATGATTTAGAATGGCTAATTTCTAGATTTCATTCAAAATGTGAAATCGGGTGATAAATTTTTTTGATGAATTAATTCACGAATATATAAAGGTTTTGGCGGAATTTGGGCGTTCATATTTCACTGCGTTGGTCGTTTTTCGGTCGGGGTAATGGCAAACAGAGCTTATAGTGTGCATCTGAAAAATTGCCTCTCTCTCGTGTGCATTCCACAAAAGGCAAAACAAATAAACCGCAAGCTTATTGAATTTCCATTTGGTGTATTATCAGCGAGTGGTGAAGTAGTGAAAGAGGAATAAATGCTTTCGCTATGTTTTCAATTTCATTATCTCGATGCCTCGTAGGGATTTCTGCTCGTTACAGACTCTGAGCGACAATTGCATTTCAATGTAAACTGTGAATGGCCCTCCGAGAAAATGATAGTTGATTTCTTGTTTATCTTTGACATCTTCAATTTCTCATTTGCCCGATACTGTTTTGACGTATTTAACGACTGAAACCGATCCAGCTAATGTTCCAACAAAACCGATTTAAGACCTAACTCTAAACAAATATGCATTGGTTTCGATTTAAAGAGAGAATTTCATTAAAAGTAGTAGGATATAAATTTCATTATATACGTAAACAATAAACAAGAATTAAATACATGAAATTAAAAAGTTAGATTTCCGTCCCTAGGTTTTCTTGAGGTAAATAAATCTCAATTTTGGATAACAAAGATCATATTTTCTATATTTCGACACAGTAATTTGAAAACCGCTTTCTATGAGGTTAGCTACATCCACCTAACGCAGAATCCATTTCATTTTATTGATTCATTTAAATTTTATCATGAAATCTTATTCCAATAAATTAAGTCGTTTTTAATTATACATTTAGAAAGTTATTAGAATATAACGAAGAAACGCACAAAAAATTAAACGTTTTAGATTAATCTAAAACCTCTTATCAATAAAAAATGTTATGAATAAAATTAATTATTTAAGATTTGATGTTTGTGATGGATTATGACCTTAAAATAAAACTTTTTCCGTATCAAAAGGAAGATTGTCATTTTTTTTGTTTTCCGTAATAAGAAGGCACTCTGTTATATGTGCCGTTCTAGTGCTGTAAGCATATCCTTTCTATTGAGGACTATTTTAGCTACACCTTTAGATAGAAGGAAGTTGTACGGAGTATTTGATAGCACTTATACTTGCACGTGTTGGAAAAGCCATAGAATTTTCTCTCACAGTATCTCAGAAAATGGCTTGTAAGTTAAGGAAGGCTTTAACGCATCTACTTTTCTTGAATGGAAGACTATATAGAAGTACACGTGTAAAATGCTTTAGGGGTATCAATTACTTACTTATACGTCGTGTTACGAAAGATTCCGTTTT
Organism: Pantala flavescens; assembly: GCA_020796165.1. Lineage (NCBI taxonomy): Eukaryota > Metazoa > Arthropoda > Insecta > Odonata > Libellulidae > Pantala > Pantala flavescens. The sequence continues at coordinate 11,552,406 of CM036879.1, read as the reverse complement.
ATATTGTAGAGTCTTTTAATTTCCCAATCAAATTTCAGTACTGACGTGCGAGGTAAATTCAGAATTAACGAGATAATGATTAAATTCATGTATTGTATTTTTTTTAAAGAAAAACTGTTTATACGTCAATCTAAATTATGAACTTTTACAATTATAAATATTCCCTGCTATTAAAAATACGTTTCTACCAGGATTGCAACGAATAGAAATTCCCTATAACACTAATTCTAAGATCAGATGGAGATGAAGATTTTTTAATGTTTCAAATTCTTTAAATTGATTCGTTACATATAATTCTCATCTCCAGCTAAAATTTGCAATTTATCTAACCAAGTTTTCAAGATCTTAATTTTCTCCTTTCTTTCATTTATATATAACCATAGTAGAGTTTTCTTTTCAGGACATAAATTCTGAATTCTATTATGTTAGCATTTCTTTGCCTTGAAATATTAGCTGATCTATCAAATAAAATAACATTATAAAATTATGGAAAAATAACTAGAAATAAGAAGATTTAAAAAAATCGTATAGACCTTCTTAGGCCAATAAAAACAATAACATTCAAAATTTCATCCATAAGAAACGATGGATTCTTAAAAATGAAAAGCACAGGTGGCGACGGATGTAATACTGTTTGATAAACACGAAAACATCTGCTGTGCAAAAATCGCGTCTGATGAGGATATAGTGGACCAAAAAAGCCTTTCTCCCCGAAAATTTTCCTCCTTTTTCGCCGAAAACTTTAGAGAACTACCGGACCTTCTCTTATCACAGCACATCGTACAAGTTTTAGCTTATATTTACAGTCCGAGTTTGAGGAGGAGCGGAGCAAGCAGACAGTTCGTAAGAGAAAGGGATTTTCAAAGAGTAACACAAACTTGAATCACAAGGTTTATTCGCAAAATACATCCCTTAAAGGTTCAGAAAGAGCGAGTGGATGTGGCGTTTCATTTCGGAAGGTTAAAACCCGGAAATCATCCCTTTTCTGTTCTCTACCGCACGTACTCTCATACGCGATAGCGGCTTTTTCTCCTCATGCCACTAGAGATACACGTAAAACTTTAAATCACTCGGAAAACAAAGGGAAGAGGGGAGAAAGAGATGGCCAAAGTGCTTGTTGCAGTAAAAGGGCTTGAAAAGTGCCGCGAATAAATGTCGTCATCACGATTATTCCTCTTTCGTGAGAGGGCGCTTTCCTTCTCTGTTCCTTTTGGAAGCTGTGAAGAAGGGAAGGAAGTGAAGGTGCTCTTATTCAGCCGTGGGCTCCTCCCCTTCGAGACCGCAACTTTCCCTCCGCAAAGATGCGATCCGGCAAGAAGCTGTAGTAAATCCAGTAGCTCGTCCGATTCCTCCCCTGGAAAAACGCGGGGTTTATGAGGGAGGTCGAGAGAGACCTTTTTTTCCGTGGCTTATACGTATTGCCCTTCCTTATCCGATACCCTCTCCGTTGGAGATGCGGGCGGTCTCGCTGGGCGTCGAGGGACGCATGATGTCCGCCCGAAGTCTTTATGAGGCGAGGATGATACATGCTTTATCTCTGTGCAAAAAATGTAGTTGCGGGAAAGGAAGTACGAGATTGGTGGTGAGACCTGTAACTGGGTGAGAACTAGGTATCTTTTGGACCGACATTTAACTGTTAAACATAAGACTTTAATGGAACAATACACTCCAGTAATAATGAGACGTATTAGTGCACTGTTTCACAAAAATGCATCGGGTTTAAATTAAATTAATTGACTTATTCAAAAACACACGAGAGTTTTAGATCCGTACAATTAATTCGCTTCATGAACTCGTATATTAACCTTATATTTGTGTAGTACTTGGCAATAAAAAGTATTCATTCATATAAAATATGATGATTAAATAGTTTACGAACAGTTCAAACCAACATTTTTAATTACAAAAGTAGCCGTTTTTATCGTATATATTTATAATTTATGAAAATTATTATGATATTAATTTAATATTTAAATGTAAGTGAGTAAGTGAGTTCTTCAGTATTTATTCGTTCAAGTAACATTAAATAATTTTTGTTTAGTTTGCACATAAAATTTTATTTCATGAGTAGTAGTAAACCTCGCCATCTCATAAAATATCAAACTGTGACGATACTTTGCAATAATAATAATAATAAACAGTATTTAAACAAGTATCTTCGCAAAAGTATGCATTTACTATTTAAAAGAGGGACGTTAGATTACATTAATCTTAGCCATAGGAGTCAGTTTACCTTGGCTCAACCCCACTCTCACTACTTAGTCCCTCTCACAACGGCATTTTCCCTTCCAAAATTGTAACGATCTCGTGCAGTCTCATTTGGTCGTGTTGTTTGCTTCAACAGCTCAATATATGAGTAGTATACCTCACGTGAAATGAGGGGGAAAGACATAAGTGGAGAAAAACTCATTTCTGCTCACTTTGTTTTCTTCTGCGAGTGTTTTTTACGCTTAAGCTCTAAATCCAAGGAAGAGATGCTGAGGATGTAAACGTCCCACGTAAAAAACTGACAAGAGGATACGGATCTCACTTCTATAAGCTGAAGTGAAGGGTTTCACTTTTTTATCAGAGAATAAACTTCTTTTAAAAAATTATGAGTTCATCTACGATGATAATGAACGTTAATTTTAATTGATAGTTGAATTTTAGATTAGTATTAAATTACTTTATCATTAACCTAATTTAAATTAATCGCAACCATTGTTTTTACGTATTTTCTCTTGTAAACAAATAAATGATATTAAACTAACACTTTGCTAATGATTTTATAGCACTTTTTGCTTTTTAATTTCAAAAATGAAAAATAATATTCAACATTATATGCAAATTATGTCTGCAATTATATTCGAATTATTTTCCTTGTTCCTATTCTTTTTTTCTAATAGATGAAGGAAATAAATAAAATATAATAAATGTATAAGATTCTAATAATATAATATTACTCTTCCTACTAGAAATTGAACAGAATGTAATCTTAAATGAAAAAAAGACCTTTTTTTGCAGATTAGTTTTTCTTAAATATTTCTGACTTATGCCATTTGAATATTCTATATTTCACTATATATGCAATTGAATTATTAAACACGATAAATTCAGAGGAATCAACATTTTAAAAAAATCAGCTAACATACGCCACATTTATGTCTTTCCACCAAGTCATGTCGGTATCTAAGCTCGACTATAGTTCAACTCACCACAAAAAAACGACATCTCTTCGATTTAAGAAAAAAAAAGAAATCCGTTTTAATCCGCACGCATCCCCCATAAGAACAGAAAAGATCCCGGGAGCGTTTTAAACCCGATCTCGGTCGACATGTCCGAGCGAATGGGAAACTAACGCTCCTATTTGTTCATGAACGCGTCGAAAATAAGAAAAAAAGATCCGACTGGAGGTTCCGTTGCCAAAAAATGCGGCTCTCCAACCATATCTCACCGACTTCTAGAGTCTGCACAATGGAGCGAGTCTCGTCCCGGATCTACTACTCAATTTGAATCCTCTTTCCCGCAAACCGACTTGATGCATTGACCCCATTTTCCCTGATTAAGTCTCCCTTTTTACTTTCTTCGAACCCCGCCACATCCATTCCGTCCGCCGCTATTTCATCCTCTTTTCTTTGGATGAGTGAAACGGAAAGCTCACGGACAACTTTTTTCACCCTCCATCCTTCGATGTATGGTTGCCGAACTTGGATGAATGGACGCCCTCTCGAATTTACTGCCCGAGAAAAATTTTGCGCCCGGGAATTTTACCCGAGCGGGAGGTTTTTTTTCCTGGAGAGGAGACTTCTCGCTAATTGGGAAGTTTAGGGAGGAGGAGGTGATATGAGGAAGCTGGTTGATAAAGTCTGATTTAAGCGGATGTGGCTCCGTTGGTTCGTGGAAGTTTAGGATTCGCAAGGGAAATTTTGGCACGCAGTTAATATCTGGATGGAAGGAATTTGCGTCTGTGTAACTCTATTACTCTTGAGAATGGTCCATGTTTTGTGGACTGAAGGACTGTGTTCGAGAATGTGTTCATCGGCCATGTTGACGTGAACTTGAGGACTGATTACTATTTTATTAATATTTAAAATGAAATGTATGTAGAAATAACAGAAAACTCCGTAAAAATCAAACTATCAAGTATTTGAAATCAATTTTAGGATCCAAAAAATGGATAGGTTTTCTATATACTTATTTAACTTGTGTTATAATAAAAGTAAAATATTCCTATGCTGAATAAAGTTGAAAAATAGAGACATAAAGGTAGTCAAACCTTGGTCCCCCAGTTCCCTATTAGATATGCTAATTATTACACCACAATTATATTACATAAGCCAAACCTGTCCAGAATATGGAGGGCCTGAGTTCGAGCCCCAGTTATATTTTACTTCTTTTAAGCTCGTATTCAAGTTACACCAAGTGATCGTACTAAATTGATCCACCTTACTTAAACTTTGAATTTATTTAATACGGAAGTTATAAGCTTGAGTTCGGATATAAGCATCTGGTAATAACGTTGCATCAATAACACTTATGAGTAATACAAGATTGTATGACCAGCAATAGAAAGTCGATGATGATAACATAGATACGAGGAATAAAGTAAATAAACCCGTATGCGATCGAGAAAGCAAGTTTATGAATGTAAGCATGAGATAATCAGACACTAGAGCAATTCAAATTTAACTTATCACGCAAGTTACGCAAGTATTGAACTCTACAATCGTAAAAAACCAACAAACCAATAAATACATCCATTAAAATATTGAAAACCGAGTGCCTCATGCGCCGATTAATCCTCTGTCGCACGACCCACGAATTCCCGGTCAATTAACTCAAAAAAACGGGGCACGTCAGCGATGAATCATCACCACGACATTTTAATACCACTAACACAACTTTTATGAACCCTCTAATAATGGCCTAATATTAACAAGAGAACGCGTAAACCCATTTCTGAGAGCAAAAGATAAATCTTTTCAAGCACTTCAACGTTTGCAAGCTCTTTCTCTTTACCGACTCTACCCTATAAACCGACTCATTCAAAAAATAAGTGAGAGAGATATCTGTGGGTAAAGCATACATGATTTAGTTCGCTGCACCTCAACGTTTGTCGGCAGATGCGCAACGGCGTGTTTAAAACGCGGAGGGGAGGATTACGCGCGTATTATCTGAGGTTTATTAAGCGATTAATAAAAAGAGTGCATCGCCGGGGATTTGGGGTGGAGAACAAACGGGATTTCCCGACCAAACATCGTTCGTCGGCGCGACTGCCGTTCGATATTGAACTTCCTTCGGAAAAGGCGGGAATTAAAGCGAGAGGAATAGGCGGCTATCTACACACATCGAACAGATTGACGCTCCGGATGTTTTCAGAACGGCTTCCTCGGCGCTGAGAGGTTTCCTGCGGTTACTCGTATTCGGAAGTGGCCATTCGTCTATCCGAACGCTCGCGTCAGACGGATCTGCAAAAGCGAGGAAGTGAGTGCCCCTATCCGGTCATGCGGAGTCTATCGCGCGGGAGGTTAAATTAATTCTTTCGGGTAGATAATGCAGCCTGACGAGAAAACGTCCAAAACAAACAAATAGCCATAAACCTCAGCTAAAGTTTTGGGCATCGGCGGAGTATAAGTAATGGTCTCTGTGTTAAGCTTTCGCTCTAAAAGCTACTCGAAACTTCGTTCTCATCATCTTGAGCTTCCATCAGCAAACATGGTGCTGTTTACAATGTATGGTGAGGAGGGAGTAATTTCGGCCTTGCTTCTTTTCACCGATTACGAGAACTATATGTGGAGCATATACACACAAAAACACACGTAAATGAGCCTATCACAAGCATTCTATTGCATAACTTATGAAGCATTATGTACTTAACATTAGGCTTTGATTGTTTTCATAGTATGAATAACTGAATACTATTAAATAATCAAAACATTATTTAATGCTGATATTAAAAAACGGGCTAAATTAGTATAATAGAAACTTTTTTTCTTGATTATTAATTGAAAAGCTAACTAAAATGAATTTTTTCATTAAGTTTTATGATGAAAGTGTATCATCTTCACATATCCTCTATGAAAAAACTTAAGAAAATTAAGAGAAATAAAACTTCAGAAGTATGCAATTATATTATCAGCATATGATTCTTATAAACTTGTTTTGGAAAATATTAACACCTCAATGGCAAACCCAAATATTCATTGAAGTTGAAGTAATTTTTCGTTTAATAAAATTTATAGATTTCAATTTTATATATTCAACAGAATTTCCACAAATGATCACCTATCTATACATTAAATAAAATGTCATAGCCTTTTGGCCTTTTAAAATTGTTCTGTATTTGAAAGAGTCTTTTATCCAAAAAAGAAACTGAAAGATGCAAATTGTTTGATTTGTGCATTGTTATGAATTTAAATTTTAAAATTCTTATAAAAATTTGTTGAAATATTTCATCGGAAAGGATATTTATAAAATGTAATTCACTGCGGTTGACGTTTCCCATGATGATTTACTATTTAAATATCCTCAACTATTAATAATACATACGTGACTCATAGCTGACAGTATGTCACTGATTGAGAATTACTCTTGGAGATTTAAAATATTCTCTTAAAATTCTAAATCTAAAATTAAACTGACAATATCAGTTAATAAATGGACTTACGATAGTATATCATTCCAATATCAGGTTATTAGCTACTACTCGTTAAAACTTTTTTATGAGCTTAATGATGAACAAAAGTTCGATAGAGGGCTAAATTTAAGAAAATTTTTAGTACATTGGAATCCAAGAAAGGATTGAAGTAAATCTTGGTAAACTTCTTTATCCCAGATAAAGGATTAGTTAGCAATTTAAGATTGGAGCGTACTACCCTGAGAACAGAATTAAGGTCGAGGTAAAGAAAAGCTATCCCAAATAAACTTTGGGGACTCGCTAATCCTTCCATGGCCTCAAGGAATTACTTTCGTAAAGCCAATCCCAATAGTATAGCTACGCAGAAAAAGGAAAACTTCATTCAAACTTTGAGTGGTTGGAATGAAAATTTCTTATAATAATACACTGTTTATAAAAGCATAAGAATATTCGTGTAATATATCAGATACTTTTGGGCATTTTTCTAATACATGTTTAATGAAAGCTCATAAAATTATTCAATCGAGTCTTATTCAAGTTCTGTAATCATTTTCATGCTCTTAGGTAAGGTATATGAAATTTATTTTTAAAAACCTTAACTATAAAATTTGCTGTAACGTTAATTATTCGTATTTTGCGGTAACTAGGATATAATATATTTTAGTATACAATTGCATATTTCCAACATGCTAGAATTTCAAAATCTTAAATTTAAAAAATATAGGGTTTTTTGAAATGCCGAGATAAATAATTTTCTTAGATATACTAGAACTTCTTCACTACCAAAGTAGATATATTCAAACCTCCATACGTTGAAATCATAATCAAAACTGAATAGTAGGACATCTTATTCAAGTGATTTAATAAGGAATAAGGAAGTCATTCGAATCGTTTGGTAATGAACACGAGATTCATTTTCTATGTGAATTCAACAATGCAATTATAAGTCAATTAAACTGGCCCAAAATATTACTGCAAATATAGATAGAAATATGAGAGTAATGTAACTTCCCTTAAAACTATGAAATAATATCAATTTAATGTTAAGACAAAAGGTGAAAATCCATCTTTAAGCATTCTCTTTCAACAGAGTCAAGTTTGAACCTTGCTCTAACTAGTTTAACGAAATATTAGTATGAGAACTGGTAATTAATATAATAACGTGTAAGAAAATGGGTGATATGAAGAAAGCGCTGATCAGTTCTGTAATTTTAGTCTCTTTTGCAATATAGATCATTTACTACCACACTCTTTATTTGCCCGTATATCATTATGGTAGTATATTCTCTTTTATTATGATCCAACAACAAAAAGAAAACTAATATTTTTTAGCAGTTGAAACATCCAAAAACACTACACAAAAATGTATTCTTATATTTGTAAATGGAAGTAGTCGTGATAATTAATTAGTTTCCGCAAGATTAATAGACATTATATAACCAACCATAGGATTGAAATTCATCTTATTGTGATCCTGAATTATACGTTAAATTGTTCTCATTTCCGCGAAATGATATCCTCATTTCACCGCATTAGATGTGAAACTTCCCACAACGTCTTGGAGGCGCTTGTGAAACTTGAATGCGACTTAACGAACTTCCTTCATAGAAAATTCCCTCGCTGAATTCGAGAATCTTAATGTAACCAATCATCAATTGGAAATAGAGCCGAATGCTATCGAACGGGAATCTTCGCAGCTAATCGCAGAGAGAGAACTCTCCAAAGCGATCCAGTTACTCTCGCTTCTTCAGACAGCTCCACTTACTTTCGCCTCCGTGAGGGAATCGCAATTACATCCGCCATTTAAGAGATTTGTAATTATAGCTGCCCCTTAAGAGATTCCACTCCAATCTATTAAAAGAATCAGCCCCCCTCTCTCTTGGGGCCATTACCTCCCCAACGCAATAAAAGGCAGGGAATTTGAAGGCGGGGATATTCATTCACATCGTGCGTAGTCAATCGCCGGTAGGTCAACCGAAAAAACACCATTACATATATCTATTATAGCGAAAGAACTCGTCGTACGTATATCTATATCATTATTATTATTGTTGTTAGAGAGGCCTTCACTTTTTAATTAATATGTCCCTATTCAATATTAAATGAAATAACGACAACGTATAAATATATAACATTAGGAAGGTTACTTAAAAATCAGCTATAGAAACTTTTTACTGTTAGAGCTAGATATTTTAAAATCAACACTCTTCAGTATAAATGAAATGTCAAACACTACTAAAATTATATTCATTAATCAAATAATATCATATATCGTATGTATATAAATATACAATGTTATTATTAATATAAATATACAATGTTATTATGAATATAAATATACAATATTATTATGAATATAAATATATAATATTATTATGAATATAAATATATAATATTATTATGAATATAAATATATAATATTATAATGAATATAAATATATAATTGTTTTTCTTCAGTTATAGTTTAATTATATTCGAGATAAACTTTATTTACTTGGCCTTAATATTAATGTAAAATGAAATAATGTTAAATAAAATTCCTATACCTTATTGCATCGTATCATATGAAAAGATGCATTTTTAATAAATTTTAATTTAACCTTGCCAAGAAAAAGGGCTTTCATTTATTTCTAATGTTATTAAAATTACGAGAAGAAAACATAGATGAATGGAGCGATACGGAAAATATTAAAAACAACAAACATTAATTTCATACAAGTAAATGTAGTGCTCCTCATTACAATTGTCCATACTTGAGTAACTTTTAAGGACTGAAAATAATTCAGATTCATAATGTAATAAAATACCAAAAATTGTAACTCAAGGAAAGCTGCAGGGAGTGTTAATTCCCTTCTCTATTCGAGGTCGCATAATGCTGTCTTACAGAGAAAGTTAAGAGTGGGGTTTCTAGGGGCCTAAGTAACTAGGAAAGTGAAAGAAAATTTATAACACAGGGACAAAATTTCATATACCGAAAGATCACGAGAAGATTATTTTAATGTCGCTAGGGAAGAGTAAAATGAGTAGTTAATCTTCTTTACCGGAAACTTACTTTAAATCTTCAGAAGGCTTACTGAAAACTCAGGAAAGGTACACAGAATTATAATAACACGAAAATAATGTAATTGAACATCGAAAAAGTAACAGCTAAAATAATTTAGAATTTAATTAACATGTAAAACAATATATAATTTAGAATTTGATGTATTTGCAAAACAATAATAATTCAAAAAGAACAATAACATTGCAGTTTGAATGCTTTAAAAATATTCCATCATTCAAAGTGAAACATTATTACTGTTAGTAGGAAACTATGAGACGAAAGGATAGTTTAACATTAAAAGATTGTAATATTCCATCAATATCCTCTTAGAAATTAATACTCTAGCAAAGAAAATTATTCTTTTGGTGTTGAATTTTTGTGGTTATATATATATATATATATATATATATATATATATATATATATATATATATATATATATATATATATATATATATATATATATATATATATATATATATATATATATATATATATATATATATATATATATATATATATATATATATATATATATATATATATATATATATATATATATATATATATATATATATATATATATATATATATATATATATATATATATATTCTTGAACGGAAATAATATGAACTTTAATATTTCATTATTCTGTAGAAATTATTATAAAATTAGTAAGTTAAACCATCCACCGTTACAGAATGTACCTTAACTTTTTCTCAGTTCGGCATAGGACTACAGTAAGCCTCTACACTCGTTCGTTTCAGCATCATAAACGCTCCTGAAACGATTTTTATTCCTCCCAATCGACGTCAGACACTTTCCAAGAACGTTTCCATAGTGATCCGGTACACGATGCGGATACACATTACCGAGAGAGTTTAGTTTTTCTTAATGATAGCAATCACGGGGATCTTCCTTTAGACGCTTCTGTTTAATATTCAAGCTAAGTCAAAAGTTACACGCTAACAAAACCAAACGAATGGGGTGTGTGGGTGGAAGTTGTGTGCCATAGTTCGGGAGAAGAATGGAAGAGGGCGTACGAGGTGAAAGTGGGAAGAAAATTCTCAAGTTGGCAGAAGAGGTATCGAGAGTGTTGCAGGAGACGAAATTGGGTTGGAGTCGTGGAGAGAGAGGTTCGTGAGAGCAGAAAATGGGATGAAAAGAAAGAGGAAATTTAATACTGGAAGGATGCTACGGAATTAGAATCCGATGGGAGAAAATGGCAGACAAAGAATCTGAGCTGTAGTCGAGATTGCGGAATCCGTTCTAGCAGATAATTAAAATGAAAGTGAGACTGTCTAAGTTTGACATTATCGCCTGAATCGCAAATGGCAACGTGAAACTCGCAAAATATTTCAATCTGCACGCATAATACATAGCACTTGGGAGAGTTTCACGGACGTATTTCGGAAGACTGTTGAATGCGAGTTGGATGAAATACTATACTGAGAGGATTTGGGCTTCAAATAAAGAAGGTTAGAGTTAATGAAAATAGTTCTAGAAAAGGAAAGATTGAAATAACTAAATGACTTTTAGAACGTAACAAGAATTGCGCGTTGAGAAAGAAAAGAGACCTAGAACTCTTTAAATAATAAACAGATCTCATAGCTTTGATATAAATGAAACATTTCTATAATCGATTGAATTTATACAGTAATATTTTGGGAAATAGAGCCTTACTTTTGCATTATTCTTTCCATGTGGTATAGTGTTAAAAGTTAATCATATGTTATTGGTTAATTAAAGATTCCAAACTTTACTGTGAAATAAATGCCATATCAATATGTTCTTTCATAATTTAAAGAAACTTATTTGATTTGACATTTTACGAGGGTAAAGGCTTGGAAAAATCTTCATATTAATTTTTTTACGTTAATTTGCTCAAGTTTATACCTCCATTAATCCTTTCTTTTCATAGTTTTCGTTTTTATTTTAAATCTCTGTTTAATTATACAATATCAAAGAATTTCTACAATACTTATAATCAGCCATTCGAATGAGTTGGAAAATTAATTAAAGTTTCGGTATAAAAGATATAAAAGGTAGATAAATGAAAATAAAGTGAACGAGTATCAAAGTTAATCGGTAACTTATACCTAGTAGGAAATATTTTTACATGAAAAACATCGTTTCGAATCAAATATTAACTGTAAATTTCATAAAAGATGAACAGGTACTCTTTAATAACTCCATTTCATTACTTTGTACGTTCGAAATATTAAAGGAGATCTTAGAAAGATATTTATTACATAAGCTCGTGAGCTACACTTCATCTCGCAAAACAACGTTAACTGATGGCGTCGAGTTTTACGGTCCAACACGCGCACAAAGCAAAAACGAAAAGAAATCGGAGTCGGAAGTTTAGAAAAAGGGTGATATTCACAGTGGAAAAAACATAGATTACATCATTTCTAGCACCCTTAAACAACAAGAAAACGTATGCATATAAAAGAAAATATGACAAAGAGCGAAAGAATAAAGCGAATAAGAATTCAAGGTTAAGTGATAGTCCTTATTTTCCACTTGTATACACGAAAAAAATTGGATGTTTATAGAGGAGATTTAGTTGAGAGTGGAGATGCTTGAGAATACAATGGAGGGAGAGTTGAAGAGGATTAGAAAGAAAACGGGATAAAAAAGGAAAGGAAAGAGAAAGAGTATGGCTAGAGAAAGGTAGGATGGGATGGAGGGCAAGATAAGAGAATCTGCTACAGAAGTGAGATCAATGGGTAAAGGCAGTGTGGGTGCGGGAGAAAGTAAAGAGTGGAAGGATCCGAGATTTATACGAGAGGAGACGGGCGTTTTTGGTGGGAAATGCCACGGAAGAGTGGGTGGGGAGGAATTTTTCTTTAGGGCCACAGTCGCGTGGGAAACGGCCAGAGTTGGAGTAGGTTACGAAGAAATTGGGGGCCTCGAGATTTTCTTGTCTCGTTGTAGGTGGGTGCATTCCCTTCGTGGAAATTGCAAAGAGAGAGGAAGAATGGGGTACCACGGAGTAGTCTGAATGGGAAGAGAGGATTCGCGCGAAATTTGCGAGAAAATAAAGCGTGGAGTGACGGGTGGTGTGCGAATAAAATGAAGCATTGGAATCCCGTATTCATGCAAATGAGATGGTGAATGGAATTCAGACCGGGAAATAGAGCAGTTTTCCGTGAAAAAAAATATACATAAATATGAAAGAACGCAGAAATGGTTTGAAACAGTCCCACCTCGCGGAGGAATTTGTTTTCAAGTTTTTGAGAAAAAAAATACTAGCGAATTTTCGACGGAATACGTTATTCATTGCTTATGAAATAAATTTTGTTTAAAAGGTTTGTGAAAGTAGAGGAAAGTTTCGAATATAGAACTAACTCCTCTTATCTATTGTTATGATGTATTTCATATTTATCTATACATCCTTTAAAGTATTATTAGTGTATAATTATACGAGATAGATATAAATAGGTAAGTAGTTACGTGTGTGTTAAAACTAAATTGGTAACTGCGGGATTATGATTAAATTATGGGAGCTGCTTCGAAATCGATTAAGTTATAAGTAACCATAAATTCTCTAGAGGGTTCTAATTTTGGGAGATGGAAATTTGAATCTGGAATGGAAGTTTTGACCTTTCGGTTTGTTATCGGACACGCTGCCACTAGGCTATTTATCCTAGGATACGCTGGCTTTAGCGTGTCCAATCTCGAATCGAAAGGTCAGAAGTTCTATTCCAGTCCCTGCCAAATTTCCAATTCCCAAGGTTAAATTTCGCTCGTTAAGAAGTTATATATATCCGTAGCGAATGTTATCTCTTGCATTAAAAACATAAGCACTAAAGAAAGCTTGATTTATTAATCATCGAATACCATGAACTTTTAAATTCAACCATGGTGTCTTTCGTGAAACATTCATTCATTACTTATGAGGTTATTCACGATTCATAAACCATTCAAGACAGCCTGATTCATAAATTATATACTCCGTTTACTACCACACTATAGTGTGTAACTAAACAAAGTATATAATTTCTGAATTAGACTATGCCTTCCACAAAGTTATACTTCAACATATAGCTTTTATAACTATTCAAGACTCCTTGATAACAAAGTAAAAATGAATGGGACATTGATTCAAGGAAAAATATCCTGGCATATTTCAGACTGGTCACTAAGCCAATACTTAATGAATAAAGGTAACTTACGACAAGACTCATTCACATGGAAAGCCATGAATATCTCCCGTACATTTAAATGATTATTTCCAAATCTGATGACACGAATACGAAGAGCCGTTCAGAAGTATTCCGATGCTGGTTGAATGAGATAGCTTTGATCGTAGAATATACACATTGTATTTTGTGAGAAGGTATCCAAAGAAGCTTAACGGAATTGACAAAGGACTCGAGGATGTGAACGCAGGATGAAATGAATAAAGGGGAAGACGTCTGAGTGTAGGAGAAAGAATGGATTTTAGGGGGGAAGGAGTTAGAAAGCAGAGGCCAATAGGATAACTGTGAAATCGAGCGTGGAAGAATTTCCTGGAAATGAGATGAGGTGGGGAATGTCAGGAAATAAAAAAAAATAATAAAAAGAAATTTGGCGTCGGAAATGTGAGAGAGATGGAACTTGGAACGAGGAGAAATTCTGAAAGAAATATTGAACGAGATTTTTAAGGAGGAAAGTCCTTTCGGAGCGCATGAATTCCGTGGCTAAAAATATCTCAATCTACTTCCATTAATAATCGCCCACAGGATGAAACTTTTTTCGAAATACATTTGTATAAATTATTATTATATCTAAATAGAATACCAAAAGTGTACTGATTCAAAAATACTTTTACGTATAGTTTTTTTTAGGATATTAGACAGCCTTTAGCACAATCCTTATATTAGTGGTTCTAGTTCCATTAAGTAAAACTTTGTCCATTAAAAATATGAATGTCAAGTGAACAAAGCTTTCAGTAATAACATGAAAATATCAATTTAATGAGTCATCAACTTAGAAAGTGGCACCACCGAGAATAATTTTAGAGCCAAAAATGTAAATTTTGTTTATTCATATATTGTTTCTTTCAACATAATTTGATTCACATATTTTATAGTGCAACATATTAATTTTCTACTACGAGTAAGATAAAAATATAAAGAAAATATGAGCAAATTTAAGCAAAGAATTCAACTCGGTAACCTTAAGTATCTGTGACTTAAAGCTAATTCAAGTTCTAAATATGCGATATTTATTTGCAATCAAATAGAAAGGTGATAAAGTACTTTAAATGAATAATATAACGTGCAATGTGCAAGTTAAGTTAGAACTAAATTATTCTTTCAAAGGATGCTAAGTTTTGGTTATCATATCGTGGAAACATATTTTGTTCGATATAATAACCTATCCATTACATACAATAAGTTCACACAATTTTTAAGGTTCACAATTTCAAAAACATATAAACGTTGCAGTATAAATAAAGCTACCTAACGATTTAACATTCGAAAATTTGTTGTTGTTTTGAAAATACAACGACAGTAATCGAAACAGAAAAGTTATTTCCCAATTAATGCTGGATAAAATTGTCCGTCTCTTTCTAGTTTCTAAGGAAAATCGATACCACAATTCCTCTAATGAAGATAAAGCTGTGGACATAATGATGTAGGATACCGTAATATTCGAAGGAATAAATCACGCAATTATGTAAGAATATTCACGTGTGCATCAATCATGTCTATCTATCAGTATCAATCTGATGTATAATAAACCGTTTGCCCCCTGTGAAGTATAGGCGATTTTAATGAGTTGAAAATATGTTTTCTATACAATGTGGAAGGGATTCGAATGGTTTATTTTCCCGGAATTTCCGTGAAATTACTCTCGTGTATTGCTGAAGAAAAATGAATTTAAATAAATTTTTATTTTACTTAAACAAGATAAAAACTCATCTTTGTGTTAAAAACCAATCATCCATAAATGAATTTCTCTTAGATTACGCTTAAACATTGCCTCCTTAATTAATAACAGATATTAAATTTAATCTACATGTCATTGTTAATACATTCATTGTATGTTGATGTATCAACTTTTCTCACTTGTAGCATCATCTACAGTAAAGTCTCTTGCTAATCACATAAATTAAAGTTTTATAACTTATAAAAAGCCTCGCCAAAGAACTTGCTTTCAAAACTTAAGGAAAAGAAGTTAAACATACTTCAGGTTGAATACTCTTCAGCCTCTCTAAGAAAATATTACATTTATTGAAAATCATACATTGTTTTATGTAGTCTATTTGCTTCTTATTCCAATATATTAAAAGATGTAAGATGGATATCATAGGTTTTGCCCTTTAATATAGAAGCATTGAAAGTAATTTCAAAGCCCGTGTCGATTTTAGTGAAAGGAGATACATAAAAAGGGAACTTTGCGAACTTCGTCTACGGATAAACTTGGTTAATGTTGAAATAATGGATAAAAAGTTTCCTTTTCGTATTGAACCATGCTCGTTATTGACCCTTTTTATTGGATAAACGCCATCACCCTTAAGGATTATTTTTTTAGTTCTTAATTAAGCCCTGTGGAGTTTTCGATAGAAAGGGAATATTCAACAAAGTTCATTGAATCACTAAAAAAATTTATAAAGGGAGTCAATTACTCCAAAAAGTGAGTAGAGAGGAAATAAAAGTTTAAATACTCATCTCGAATGAGAATCTTACTCTTGTTGATTACTTTAATCACTAAATTCAGCGACCTGTGAAATGGACCAAAGGTCAAGACCTTTATAACCCATACATTCTTTTTATTGATTTACCGAAATATACACTTGCTCTAAACTTTTTGGGTGAACATTATGGTTTATTATTATATATTTTATATTTGTTCATTCTTGGAAGAAATTTAATCCGATATTATTAAAGAATGATTTTCTAAGAATTTGTATTGAAGGCACGCATACCTGTGGTAATATTCTCAACTTTATTTAAAAACAAACCATTAAAGCTGGATCAAATAATACTTATGATAAACAATATTCGATCCAATAAAACAAGAGCATTAATTAATACTAAATTTGAGAGCATTTTTTAATTTATACAAAATTTAATTTCTCTCTTTAATTTGAATCAAAATTTAAGCAGGCTCAGAAGTAAACCAACACAGATAACATTTTATCTATAAATCAAATTATACTATTCTCGAATTAACTGTCTATAATAATTATATACATTTTTTGACTTAACAAGAAGCTTTATATCAATTTAAAATCTAATTCATAAAACAAAGAGAAACATTTAGTCCTGTTCTGACCCTAGAAAATAAAAAAAAACGTTTTTATCGTACAGAGTAAAAATAGAAGATGTGCCTAGAAACATCTTGAATAACGCCAGTGAGTAAAATTACTTATGGTTCTTGAGATTAACGCAAGTTTGTATCAAACACTCCTCACTTGTTGAAATCCGAAACTAGTTAATTCATTAAAGAACAAAAACCGTAGGAATTATGGAAGAGAAAGGACACTTTGGAGACTTCAACGCATCGCCATAATGAAAACGAGGTGAAAAAGGGCACTCAAAGCACATTAGCCATACTCCGTCGTTCACACGGACTCGAGTCTACAAGATAGTCACGTCTTACATCCAATCCGCATCCTCCTAAGTTAAGACGCAAAAACAAGAGGAAAAATTCGAAGTGAAATGCAAGATGGGAAAAAGCGTGGAACATCCCGCGCAAGGGAAGCGATGAATAAGGAGGAGAGCGGAAGAGAAGATGGGTGAGAAGATGGAAAGAGAAAAGAGGAAGGAAGTGACGTAGTTTGGGGTTTTTTTTAGATGGAACAAACTTGTGGAAGAGAGAAAGTGATAAGGGGGGTGTGGTCGGAAAGGGGAAACGTGAGTGGAAGCAGTAAACCTAAGATAAGGGCGGGGATGTGAGTGATCTGCTTTTCAGAGCGTGGATCCGTAGGGAGGAGAGAAAGGGAGATGACAAAGACAAGAAAGATAGCGGGAGAAAGTGGGAGATGGGAAATCTGATGGCGCAAAATCCAATCCTGTTCGCGGTAAAAGAAACTCTTTGAGGAGACGCGTCTTAATATGCGAGAAGAAATGACCGAAGAGATAATCTCTCTTACCGTCATTGCGATTTATTCCGCGGAATATGAGTTTACGTAATGTGTAAAAGGGTTCCGTTTTGCGTAAGAGACATTCGCTATGAGCTTGAGTATCTCAAAAGAGATGCTCAATCATTGGGAAATTTAATTATCAACCCAAATTTGGCGCCATCGCAAATTTCATTTTGGAATTACGAGATGAATGGTTTCCAAATTTGGATCTTAAGATTCGACAATCACAGATGTCTTTGATTCGCAATTTAAAGAATTTCAATGAATAAATAATGTAACATCACTATTCCACTAATTACATTACCACACTTACTTGTTAATATTAGAAATTTATAAAGAATTTCGGGCGCAATAATGTAGAATGTATTCTGCAAGAATTTCCAACTCTCCCCATTCGGATTATGACCCCGTAAACTTATGCAGCCGGATATACATGTATGTACGTTGAGTAGCATAAGATTTAGGATACATGCCACCCATTGTAAAGAATTACGTCAATCGTTCTTGGATGTACATCACAATGATTTATACCAAAATTGAAATTATGTTTATCTCATTTTTCTGTTTAATAATATAATAGTTTGAACTGTTTCCTATTAACTTTCTTGGATATAATTAATAAAGACTGAAATGAGATGTATTTATGTAAAAGATAATGTTCTTCCAGAGATGCTGGCTGGACTTTGGATAATATCACTTTGTCTTCAACGGCTAGATAATAAGGTAGAAATTATTGTATCACTACTCTTATTTGTATAAAATTAGCAGAAATTAGGAATATAATCATCATAGTAATTGTGATACAAATAGCTCATAAGACGTATATCTGAGACCAAGATAAGAAAACTATCTCTCAGTCGATTTAATTTGAAATGAGAAATCTTTTCTGAAAAAATACTTAACACTCTTAACCCGGAATTATTTCATGAACTTTCGATATTTAAGTCACTACCAAGGTCTTCGTATTGATATTTTATATTCAGTATTCTGAATTCTAAGGAAGTAATACAAGCAAAATCTTCTGGCACCTTAAGTTCGTTTCAATTCAGAACTCAGCTTCTAGAAAATCTTTCACCCAAGTTGAATACGTACTCCAATGGTCTATTGGAAGAACCTATTTTACTTATTTTTATCATGATTCTCTCAGATGACCGAAGACGCTGTATCCCAAATCCATTTTCTCGCTAGGTCAGCCATATTTTCCATTTTCATCTTTCATTTCTGCAATTCACTACGCTCCGAGTCATCTTATCAACGTCATTTCAACAGACATTCTGCGGAAAGAGAAAGGTTACTGGAGATAAAAAGAGAAAGGTATGGAGAAAAAACAGGAGTTATCGGACGCATCTACTCAGCCTCTGGACCAAAGATGGCTTCCAGTGAAAATTGACACTTTGAATGGATATTGGAAAGATGAACAAGGAAGATGAAGAACGTCGCAAAGAAGACTAGTAAATCATGAAATAGAGATTCAGATTGTGATAATGGAAGAGACAGAGGGCTTTGGAGGTGATAACAGCTATGAAAATAGACGGAGGAATTGGAAGAAGAGGAAGGAAATGGATGGCAAACAAAAAGGGAGAGAAAGTGTGGTCTGGATTGAGCGAGAGCATAAAGGTGTGACGTATGAGAAATGCATTCTGTCGCACCAACTCGGTTGAGTGACTGATATATGGATGAGGTGATGTTTGATGAGTTTTGAGGGGCGGAGGAGATGAATGCAGAGGGTTGCAATAAGTATAGGGGAGTGTTATTTAAAATAAAATGTCTAATAGCTTATAGTATCGCTTCATCAAGGTGCTTAATACTTCATGTGGGGGTTTATAAATAAGACAACCAACGTTCC
Source organism: Pantala flavescens (assembly GCA_020796165.1). NCBI lineage: Eukaryota > Metazoa > Arthropoda > Insecta > Odonata > Libellulidae > Pantala > Pantala flavescens. The sequence goes on along the minus strand of CM036879.1, from coordinate 11,532,817 downwards.
ATTTGAAAAATCCCTCTCTGTTCCCATGATACGTCTGATAAATGCTCAACGTCATGTGGAAAATATCACTCTTTTGAAACGCCCTTTACTTGCTTCATTGTTTGAATCTCGTTACTGCCACGACCCAATTGTCGTATCCAAACAGATATTGGAGGTTTTTTATTATGATCTCTTTCATGGAACTGCTAGAAAGTTAATGAACTTAAAGTTATCAGTACGAAGGAAAGACTTGTACTAAGTACGTTAAACAAATCGCTCTAAAAGCTAACTCCGTTTTCATTGATTAATCTATCGTATTTCATGAAAATATAATAATACTTTTATTACTTTAATAAAAAAAAGAAAAAGGACACTAATTTCATGATTCCACAAAATATCGGATGATTTGTGGAAGAATTTATTTCAAGGATGATGCGTCGTGATGCTATAGAATGTTATAAATTTAGAATATTTCCATCAAGCTATATTGTTTTAAATAAAATACCACGAGTTGAAAGTTTGTAACTTACTCTTTAAGCCGTGAATATCATAAATTCTTATTCCACATTGCACGCATTATTTATATCGTACTCAAGATTTCTTATTCGAAGGAAATTAATTTGAAAACAATATGGACCAGAAGTAGCTGAGAAGAAACGATTGATCAATAACCAGAATCCATTTTGTAGTTGAAATTGAAAAAAGTGAAAACATATCGAAAAACTACATCAAATAGGGAGACACTTTCATAAACCTATAAACGCCTCGTCAAACATATCTGCCTCGACGATATTGCTATTTAGCATCATTGGGAAATACGAATAGTGTTCTGGAATCTATAAGAAATCTCCCTATGCAACTGGTTAGAATCTCTCTCAGCGAACGTTTCCCTTGAAAAACAACGGCTTAAAGGCGAAGAGAAATGTATAGAGCGAAGAGACCAATAACGGAGTGAACGAGATGCTCGGGAAGGGACTTCATTCCGAGAAAGATACTCCACACCAAGGACACGAGAGGGATCGAATGGATAATAAGCAGAGGAGGACTTTTCAGATAAAATCTGGAACAAAATGAACTCTGCTAATTATGCAGGTGAGACCAAGAGTTCATTGTTCTCTCGTTCCAATTATGGAAGACATGAATGAAGCAAAGGAGGGGAATTGAGGCTGAAATTGGCACGTAAGGCAAAGGGCTCTCTTTATTTGCTTTCGAGTCATGGTGCGCATGCGCAGGATAAAACGCCGCGATTATTTAAGCGAGTTTATCGTGTGAATTGATTTGAAGCGTACGAACATTATGTCAACTGCAACGGATATTCGCTATTTCCATTCAGATTCTAGATAAATATGAATGCCAAGTTGAGTCAATGGTTCGATTTTTTATTTACGTAAAATAAAGGGTACGGTGTTATTGAATGGTTACTCGTATGATGAATCATTATGCGGAAAATAGATTAACTATTAAGTTTTCGTAAGTATCTTTTTCTTCGGTTTTATAAGAAAGATTTAAACTTTTTATGATCTACTTCAAACATAAAAAGCATTATTTCATATATTTATATATCCATGATTTTGATGCTCATCTTATAACATCACTGAATATAATGCTATGAAAAATATTTCTGACGTAAGTATCAATCTATAACTCCCTTCTCTCGTATGTGAATTATTTTGAAATATTACATTTGTTCATCTCAAATGAATACCAACAAGCGTCTATTCGTTTCACAGAACAAACGAATAAAATATTTTGAATAAAATTTGTCAGTATATTTTCTATTCATATATAAGTGATTAAAGTAATAGGAACAATGCTACTTCATTTTTTTAAATTGCTACTGGTTATTTAATTCTAAGGCACTCAGATCTTAACGGTGAGTTATTTTATGGTATTTATTTGTCGTTTTAAGAAATAAAAATTGTTTCCCGATCTTGATGATTATCTTAGGCATGATAATATTTATATAATTTACATTATTATAATTCCATAAATACGAAAATTTTAACATTTTAAGTATTTCCTATTTTATATAAGTCTGAGATAATTTAGCATCAGGCTACTTCTGCTAAGCAGTATTAATATAGATATGGATCTAGTAATTTAATTCTAAACACAACGCAATATATCTCTAATTTTTTTAACTATAACTAATTCAAGAAAGATGAAAGTTTTTCTCGTCACAATGTAGAACCAGGTTAGCAATTTTTCTCAAAATAGAGCAGTAGATTTTATCAAAAAATGTAATGAATTCCTAGGAGTAAAAGCATAAACACAATTTTATATTAATTTCTCTCTCATATCTATTCACTTTTGGAAGGTTTAAGGAGGATTCTCAGGCATTTATAGAACTCTTATAGAATTCTTCTGTGAAAAGCACCTTCATTATATACTCCTTCACTTTAAAAATATGCTTTAATGATATAGTTTTACTTATTTAAATATAAATTGTGGAATAAATGCCCATATAATTTCAATCTTCATAGCTAATTACGCAGTTTAAAATACGTTTTACTAAAGAGAGTTGTCTCTCCCTTTATATGATTGACAGCTTCCAACTTCGGAAACTTCGATCAAACGTGGCATTAATATTTTTTTTTCATTGATCGATTCCCACATAGACGAGCGTGATTATCTATTTTTATCTAAATAAACAACAAAAAGATAGACATCGAATTTTGGGAATGTCGAAAAACTTTTTAGTGAAAAAAGTTTGCTAAAACAAATTTGATATTTCCTATAAAAAGAATATTACGAAACAAAAATTTAGACCATACTCTTTGCGCTTCTAAAGGTGCCACTTTCCATTCTTTACTCTTTTTTTCATACCTCCATTTATCGCATATTTGAATTTAATAAGTTTTAAAAAATTTTCTATTTTGAGATTTCATTGACTTGAATCTCAAACCCCAGTTTCATTAACAAATGAACGAACTTTTCTTGAAGTTTGTAATAGAATCTTCATAGTACCTAAGTAAATAATGCAAAAATACATGAAATATTTATGAAAAATCTTTTGTATGTAACGATATATTTACTGGTCTCTTACTTAACAATAAATTATTATGATTATTTCAGATATTCTTCAGCTAGAGAGTAAAAATGTTCAATTCAGCAATTAAACGAGATATGACGGTATTTCATTGTGTAGAGTTAAAATAATTTTTATACAACTGCCTAACTTATACCGTGAATTTTAGTTCAATTATCACATTTGTCAATAGGTGATTACCGACGGTTATTAACATTACGAAGATTATGACTTATAATAAGGTTATTTCACAACATCGAATTTTAGGTTTTACATCAAGATGCTACATCAGATATCAATGTTTCTCTCAGCACGTTTTACAACCAATATATCATGCACTAATAAACTTCAAGATTATTTGGCAAGTAAAAAATGATTAAAATTGCAAAATAATATGAATTTTTTTCTGAATCTGAATGATTTTTTTACGCCCATGAACGACTTGATATCATTCTTTAATAACAACAGGTCTTAAAATTGTAATTTAAATTCAAATTACAACAAATTCAAAACATACCTCTCTCCTACGTGACGTGTTTCAGCATGGTATATCATCTATTAGTCATCATCATCACGACCAGAATCATTATGGCCACATTCATATGCATCGGAAGATCCAGTTCCATACGTGGAAAAGGGTTCGTGATACAGACTCGTCGATCCGTGAATTTCAACGCGAGAACAGGAGTCAACTCAAAATGTGGGACATCACCTCCACTAAACGTTGCGTATAGAGGAATGCATGACAATTACCGAGACTCGAAAGATGAATGGCATAAATTTAACAGGTTCGCTTTCTCCCTATATCCTCCGCCGCATTCATAAACCGGTCTTCTCGGTAAAGCCTATTGTAATTTTACTAATGGGCGCTATTAATTTCATGCCCTTCACCAGAACCATTGAAAAGCTTGTACAACACTTTCGGGAGTTTTGAATCAACTTCGAAAAATACTTCCCTAATTTATTCAAGTTTGGATAAAGAGCGTTTAATCAACTTCCTCGAATTTGATTCGGCTTTCATCCATTAGAAGTAGGAGGGGGGAGGTAAAAGAATATAATTCTTTGCAGGGGCACCACCTGGTGGGGAGATTTTTATTCAAAACAAAAGAGTGAGTAAAGGCGGCTTAAATGGACCAACCGGGAAGAAACGCGAGAGCATCTTTTGAGGAGAAGTTTTGCACCAGCGAATGAAATGCTTAAAGGCATTGTCTAACTTATTTCTTCCAGGATGGCGTAGAGCAAACTCTCTCTCTCTCTTGGAATTTGTAAAGAGGAGAAAGGCTTGGATTGGGTGGATATGAAGGACTCTGAATAGCTTAGAAAGGAAGTTGAAAACTCTAAATGGGATATGGGTGCGGGTCAGAAGACTTTCCTTCGAGGTAAAACAATAGGAGTCGAGAAGGGAGAATTCACAGGCTTGGGAGAGTCTCGAGGAATTGTTTGACCGAAGCTAAACTGACATGAAACGTTGCGAAGAAATCGCGGGGGTCTATTTCTCATTCCCAAGGAGATCTCGGCAGGAGTTGATGATGTATCGGGAAGGTACGTTTAGTTACTGCCCATCAAACGAATGCGAATTTAAGTGAGTGAAAACGAGAGAAAATTTACTACTCTACAGCATCTAACCTTAAGGGTTGTATGATTATTCTGTGCTGTAATTATTAGTCGTTCATAATGTTAGAATTTGTTGTATTCATGGAAATTTACGAAATATATTAATATTCATTTTGAGTCTATTGATTAAATTACACCTAATTTCCGAATATTTATTACTGAATTATTGAGTACAATAAACTAAGGAATATTTCTCAACGATTTAAAGAAAGGGATTTGGATTGCTTTTGTCCTCAAATTGATATTTATTTCTTTCCGAGATCCACTTAATCATATATTCAATCATTTCAAAATTAATAATTGAAAATTGAAGGTAGTTTTAATAAGTATTAATTTATTTAAAATTATTTGTTATAATTATTATTTAAAGTCTTTTCGTCCATAAAAATGTATGCATGTTTAGACTTAATACTAATTTAAGCAGATATTGATGATTATGTTCATAATCACTTCTTAGTATTAATTATCACAATTCCAATAAATCAGGAATATTTAGTACAAATTAAAGGAAAAGTATTAATCATAATACTTTAACTAGCAATGAAAAGATAATATTACTATGAAAAGCTACAAAATGGAGGGAGTATAAATATTTGAAAATCTCCATGGTGAGATATATGATCGTCTCTAAAAAGACAGTTATATTAATTATTAACTAATAGCGAAGTTAATTTAAACATGAAAATAGTTGATTCAACAAGTAAACTGGCCTAGGAATTTACCTCCAGGGAACAGAATTGCACGTCAACTTCCTAACAGAAGCAATTTTTCTTTGCTTGTTTGCCTTAATTACATAACACTACGGCGAGACATAATGATAACGTATCCATGAGTTCAAACAATGCGCCATTAGGGTTCGCAAAGAGGTCATCATTTCTCTTCGTGACAGAGAAAGTACAGGTGCTCTCTTAAGTGCCCAGGTGTACATTAGAGCAGAAGAGTAACTAATAGGTTATAATTGTTCTTCTCCCGGAAATTAGATTGTGTAAGTGAATGATTAATTTTGTTCTGTCACTTGCGTGTCATATACAGCTCAAATAGACGTATTCGAAATTTAAGAGCATTTCAAATGTAAAGTAATTAAATGACTAAAAATCAATAATTTTTAACATTATTTTATTAGATGTGAATGACTGAGAGTTCAAAAGATAAAGGGATTTTCTCCATTTTCATAAGGATGAATAATGTTTACAGCTTTGCAATTAATGTAAAAAAGAATTACTTTTCTTTGATAATTTTTTAAATATTTATAATTTTAGTCATATGAATTCTGTTATGGTACCTTATGATTAATTTATAACTAAGAATTTATACTTATAGTAGGAACTAATAAATTTTGATTTAATTCATACTTTTCAAATATAAATTACCATAATTAATTCAATGCTCGAGTAAATTACTACGTACACTCATTGATGCAAACTGTTTAACATATTTAATTTTCTTCAATTTTTATGGGTAGATTCTCCTCTTTATAGAAAAAGAAAATTCGCCTCATTATAGCAGTTAAACTACAGCCTTGAAATTGTATATGCATAAAGGATAGTATATAATTAAACCCCTAGACGTTTTATATGCATCTTTCTAAAAAAATATGTACCCTCCTCACAGCTAATGAAGAAGGATTTGACTCCAATGAGTTTCGGTACAAAAAAAACGCAAGCCATACATTTGTCTCAAACAAAACTACATCCATTCATAACCATGGAAAAGCTCTAATCAAAATTTCTTATTTCATCACAAAGGCATTTGAGAAATAACTCTATCTCCCCTAATTAATATACCTCCGTTGCCTGCGGCGGTAACCATAGACAACACTCGCATTCCAGAGTCCCGATCAAACCAAGCGCCTTCCAAGAGTAGGATTATCAGATAGAGTAATTACACAAAGAAGTGATTTCGTTACAGAGACACAGAGAGAAAGAGGAACGCAGTAAAAACTGGAAGACACCGATTTAATTATCCGGATAGCTGAGCAAAAATCCCTTCAGGTCCGTCGATGCGAATGTAAACCGTTGCGGTGTAACTGAGAAAGAGTGAGAGAAGGGAATGTTTTCTCCTAGCAACACAAAATGCCCACCCACAGCAACGGTGCATCTATTAACTCAGCAAAAAAGTTTAACCCAAGTTTAATGAAACACACAAGCACGACAGGGGTACAATTATGAAGCACATAATAGAAAGATGAGAGAGGCAACTTTTATTTTAAATCTTTCATACGCACGGGCAAGCGACAGGGAGCTTATCCGATTTATCTCAAGGTCGGTTAGGAAAAGATTGGAGATTACTGGACAAAAGAATTCTCGAAGAAAAATTTCCTCTAAAAATTGCCGAGGAGTAAACAGTCGACATATTTGTCCTAAATATCACAATTCGCTTGGTTACAATAGAAGAGCTCAAGAGCCCATTGGAATTCTCGGTCCTTCCCGGATCTTTTCCATTATCTTTGTTCTCTCCTCTTATTCCGATTATAAGATGAAGTCTGAAAGATTAATGAAGAGATGAAAGGGTATTTCTTGAATAGCTGATGCGTGAAAGGTGCGTCATTATGACAGGAATGTAATATCGTAGCTAAATTAGTAACTTTAATGAATAATAAGCGAGTTCCTATTATCCCATCTAAGTTCAGAAAATAGCTACTGAAGTTTCGGGAAGGAAACGAAGGCAAGAAAGCGTTTAAAAAAAGTTCCTTAAAAAGTGGTTCTTAATGTAACGTACGGAGCAGACGTCATTTTTCGATCCATTATAAAACTGTCAGTCGGTTGAGATCATTTAGATAGATGTTACAGATTACTTTTTTGAGTACTAAATATAACATTTATTTTATGCAAATAATGAGAAAGAATTAAATATATCTTCAAGTATGCCATCACATATTTATAGCTATTATATGTTCTCCAATGTGTTTTGGTATCTTACGTAACGTTACGAAGTATTATGTACTCTTAATGATGATACTCAGCAGCACTGTTTTTTATATACACACTTAATTTCTTAATATATTATAAATAAACATGTTATTTTTCTTTTGAATCATACTATTAAGTACTGAAATAAAGTATAATACATCAATCTATTATTATCGGGCTGAAGTAACAGTTACTGTAAGAAATTAAAGATTCGTCGTTATAATAAAAATTTGAAAGAATGACTTAGATATCTGCATTAATTTATTTCCCGTACAATAAAGTTTTCCCCGAAAAAAGGAGGCCAATTAATTTAAACTCCCCAAATTCAATGTTCTCAAACCCGTGCCCTTCCCTGATGAGGAATATTTTCCTTAACTTCACCATCCCTTCCAACCCCCTTTCGTTGTAACAGCATGTTTACCCTCTTCCGATCCACCGTCCGTCTAACGAAGAACAACAATATTTTTTTTTTTTTTCAACCGCTCCGCTGTATCTTTCTTCTCCGCCTAACTTTCTCCCGCAATTCTCCAACCAAAAAGTAACACAACTAACTCAATCAGAAAGTTCATCTTCTTTTCTCTTCTTGAAATCCAAGCACAACTCCAAACTCAGCGCCTCAAAACAGAACACATCTTCCCTTTCAGTTTTCATCGTCGTTATTTTGCTAGGACGACGAATGATGTCGATTAAAAAGTTAATAGTAGAGAAGCTCTCTCAAAAGTTTTAGTCTCGAAGAATAAAAGAAGCATCAATTTAGAAACGCTAATGGGTTGGGAAATTATCTTCCAATTGCTACTTTATCCTAACAAAAGCGAGTTAAGAAGGATTAAAACACTTAAAATTGAAACTTTTAAGTGGATTTTATGAAAATAAAAGACTGTGTACAAAAATATTTACGTTGAAATATGTTGTTCAAAACTGTTGTTGATTTAATTCACTTTTTATTGCAAAGATTTTAGTTATTTAAATTAATTAGAATCTTGAAGTTAGATTAACCAGCAGTGTAGAATGGATATTCCGATATATTGATATTTATAAATTTTATAACATGCCTAGCAATATTTGTCGCAAAGTATCATTATTTTCATATATTGAATAAATTTAAACATTTTATGGTAATCTGAAAATACATCTAAAAAAGATTGTTTGAATGTTCTTTTACCAAAAAATCGCATAAATGATGAAAGATAATGAATGATATAAGCCCTTTCATCATCTTTATACTTTGCTCAGTACGTATAGACTGACTTTCTTTTAATTCAAAGTAAAAACCTATGCCCTTTTGATTTGTAAAGTGAGTGAATATTGGTGGGTAAGTTCCCTCTAAAATCCGATAGCTCTATTTACTTCCTCATCACTACAAAATATATTATTATAGATTTCATCATTATTATATCATCACTACAAACAGTTTACCTTTGATCTATTTTGAATCGAGAGATAAGTTCTTCTCCAAGTTACGTCATATTAAGACTTTAATGACCTAACAATACTATTAATAGTGAAGTCTTTGAAGGATGAACGATTGAAAGCAGTATTTAAAAATAAACAATTGATTTTATCATGTTTATGGTCATACAATTTCTATGTAATGTATTTACGTTCAGTCCTCTTAAATAATGCATGAACGTGCACGCGCGTGCACGAGGAACTTGCGAATAAAGCGCAAATCCCCAACTGAATTAGAACTTTGATTACCGAACTATTTTCTCGGAGGAAAAAAAAACGGATTCGAGGAAGGGAGTGAGAGAGAGGAATCCCTCCAGGAAGTGGATGGAAAGAAACACTTCTGGGAAGGAAGGCAGACGCGTGAGGAGGAAGCGAGGCCACCGGAAGCGAAGAGAAAGAGAGTTTTGAGTGGGACCCGGTGCAGTTTGAGTGTGGGCGTAACGAGGAAGAGGATGCAATGTGCGAAAGAGAATGGGCGACGACCCTCGTCACTTCGAAGGGACTCTTGGGTCGTAATCGCATAAAGGCCATTCGATAAGGAAGTGCGCAGACCACCCCAAAATGCGGATCTCCAGTGCGAGAACGACTTTTATAGTAATGCTCTCATCAAAAATCTTTCCCTGAGAGTTCCCTGCACGGAGATGGCGCGGAAGATAACTGCCTCCGTAGAGGAAGATCCCCCGCGAAAAATTACCCGACGGAATTAGCGCCCAAAGAAAATGTCTCCCCTTTTACGGGAGCCCCTGTTTCCGAGGCCTTCCGAGGTCAGCCCCCGGAATAACTCTTATTATGGCATTACGGTTGGGAATGGGTTGATAAGAATGACATTTTTGGATGGGCGTGCCAAGTGGGCGGCTTCAGAAAAAAGAAAAAGGGGGGAAGCGAGACTAAAAAGATGCTGGAGAGTTTCGGAATGGGGTTGTTGAAATTGCGAATTGGTGAATCGGAGGGAAGCGGTAATAAGGGAAAGAAGACGGCAGAGTGAATAAAAGGGAAAACGCGTGGAGAGCACGAAGATTCCATAAGAGAGAAAGAATGGAAGTGCACTTCTGGATGGGAATTGAGTCAGTAAAGGCAAAAAGTCCTTGGGCTATAAATAAGGGGGAGGGAGTTACGTGAGGAGAGGATGCGAAATAAATTAAGAATTGAATTCGATTTGAATTGTGAAGGGGATGAAATAAGAGAGGAAATGACTACCCTAGGGCATTAATTGGAGGCTAAATTAACCTTGTAGTTTTCCTGGATGCTGGATAGCCCGAAACAAGTCAAGTTTATTTTATATTTCTCTGGTGACGTAAACAATGAAATTGGAAAAGAAATTTTCGATCCTAAGCTTGAATTCTTAACGTACTTTTATAGTATTTATGTTCATGAATTAAATGTATAGATAAGCAGTATTGTGCAGAATTATTCGCGGTTATAATAATACGCATAAATTAAAATCTACGTATTCAAAATATACGAATATTTTTTACCAAAATCAGACGATAAAATTAGAATGTTTTCATCAAAAAAACCTCGACGCGATTGGAAGATTTAACGACTCACGTTACGCGGATCCAAACCTTTTAACAGAAGCATCAAATTTCTCGATTGCAATCCTCCGTCACAACAGACTTTATTTAGAACTCATTCACCCTTTTAAAAAGGGGCTTCTCGTTGGGAATGTGATCAGGCAGCGTTTTGAGGTAAACAAGGGCGGAGTGCGCGATAAGAAAAAAAGCGGAGGAGCTTCTTCGGGTTTCTATAAGAGAAAAAGAGAAAGCGGGATCTAGACGGAAAGTCAATACGGGGATAAATGCAGCGAGTCAAGAATACGTTGAAAAAAAAAAAGAGCTGGGAAAATGAATGAAGTCTGTAATACGACTTGGGAGGGGAAAGCCCGGGGATCATCCTTCTGGGGATAGAGCTAGAGAAACTTGATTTATCCGACGACGAAAGGCATCTGGATAGAGATAAGACAAAAAGAGGGAATCAAGCGAAATGGAACACGGTGATGGAATGGAAAGGGGACAAAAACAAAAGTCCAAGAAGATGCTCCTAATGCAAGAATAAAAAAAGGGAGGAATCGAACGTAGATGGGAACAGCGGTAGAGAAAATGATGGAGAGATACAAGTAGATGCTGCGAGAGAGAGGGAGATAACATGCGTGCGGAATCGATATCTGCCTCTACGTAAACTGTGGAGAAGTGGCGGGGGATGCAAAGACAATAAGACGAGATTTGAAACAAAAGGATTCGGTTCTCTGCCGGAGCTGGAAGACGCGTCTTATCGAACGAGAAATTTCTAATCTGTTGAAGAAAAAAATTATTTCCTCAAGGGTTCCACGGAGTGTGACGAGGGATGCGATAGAGAAGGGTAACGTATGTTTTTTCCAGAATGAGATATGAGGTCGTGGCAATGAGAAGGAAAGTAGTAAAGGGCGATAAACACTATCTAAAATCTTCCGCTCGAGAAGTGCCTATAGCTTCGCACTCACCTTCGCAGAGGTCTCTCTTTAAAGTGCATCGAGGACAGGCAAATCTAAAGTAAGAGACGCTAGAGAACGATTTCTTTTGTTTCCGGTGGAATCGAGTGCCCTCAGTGACTCCTTTGACGACGCCTATGCACTCTTTACCTGAAGAGCTCCGAAAACACTTTGAAGTCCCTTTTAGGAACATTGCGACAAATGTGCCCCTAAGAATGTTACTAACATCCATTTGCACGTTGGGAGCGGATTCATTTTGATCGTCTCTTGTATACCACTTGTACTTTGGTTTCGTTTCTGAAAAAAATAACTTTTTATCTAAGTTTAAATAATCAACGGACAGAGACTAGCCATGTTCTTGCATTTACTGAACTACTGATGGTGAATTTTAAAATGTAGAGTCATAATCCTGTATTTTTTTTCTAATGAGCAATTAGTATGACTTCTTCATGAGTATTAAAAGCGAATAAAGTTTTATTGTGAAGCATTTGATGAAGTAAATACAGATTTGAGATACAAAATATATTTTACTTAATTATATTAGGTATTACATATTAAAGATTCTATCAGAGTAAATATTTCAAGTCATATCATAGTAAAAAAATGGACAGAAAAAGTGATGCGTTATATTTCAAATTCTAAATACCTTTCATGAAAATCAATATTATCCTTTCAGAATGTTGTCTCTGAAATTATTACTTCAAATTCTCCGAACTTGAGGGCGCGCAATGAAAACCTGCTAGAAAAAAGGAGCTGTACTATTGGCCTTTTTAGTCAAATTTAGAATATCTAAGAATAATAGCAAATATAAAATTTAATTTCATTAAACCTTCGTAGATCTTAATAAGAATAAGATTCAATTTTATAATTCTGCATGTACTATTAAGTACACTTGAAATCAATGAATGCCTCGAACGTTTTCTAAATTCAAAATAAAATGAAACTCGAACAAACTGTTGCTTTAATTTTTCTGGCTCCGAAATTATTATCTTAATCTGATGTATTTCGGTTGAGGGTTTTTAACAATATTTTTAAATTTTAACACCACTATAGGAGGAGAAAGAGGAATGAATATCATGCACATATGAATTTATGAATCACCATATCCCCTTAGCGAATAATCGAGCAATATTAAGCCTATATCATCGATAACTGGTTACGACCGAATAGAACAGCTGTAAATGAAGTTAACAAACCAAAAGATTATGTCACATATTTCAAAAGCACTTGCACTTACTTCTGAACCGCAGTTGTCTTCTATTCCATCGGTTGAGAGAGATATTTGATCCGAAATCGGGACATGTTCCGCCATGTGGAGAGACCAAACCGCACTGTTCTAATCGCTCGAGTTCTGGTAAGTAACCACAGGGAAGTTGTAGTCCTTTAAGAGAGTGAAACGTCAGTTGGAATCATGGGTCTCCTTGCTAAACAAGGAAGCGATTATGGGTACACTAATTACGGTCGAAATGCTTACACTTTACGGCCCGAACTTTGAGGAAATGCTTTTGATAACGTTGTTTTTACCCAGTAACCTTCAAAATCCATCCGTTAGATATATTCTGTAGTTAAAACTGACTGTTGCATAAGAAATATATTGATTTTTAAGTCGATTCTAATGGTACCTCTTTTCGTAATTTCTATTCGAATTGGCTACGTATATATTGAAAGAAACCATCTGAATAAGTTTACATTAAATCGAAGTGTTCATTCAGAAGTTTAAACGACATTTTATACGAAATAATGTCCTCCAATGGAAGTAAAGGAATGTATAACTCTATAAATAAAATGCAAATGCCCGAATGATTACTTGGAGATCATCTGCGTATTTCTATACGATAATTATAAAACCTAAGCATCCCTCGGATGGGCTTCGGTAAATACCGCACCTAATTCCTTAAACCGATTCTTTTAAATACGTCATCGCATCTAAGGTCGCATTCCAATAATATTTTCTCATTCTTTCCGCTCGTTAAGGCCTTCATTACATAAATCCAAATTACTTCCCGAGCAAAAACACCGTAGAAACGAAAAAAAAAAGAACTCGAACTGTAAAAGGGATCTTGGGGAGTAAATGAATGAAAATTGACGAGAGGAAGATTATCTCGGAAGAGGGAAAATTTCCCGTTCGTTTATCGCTTCATCCCCATCTTCCTGATTTTGTTAGTGCTTGGACCTCTCACCAGGGGGGAGAGAATCGCCATCAAGAGAATGGTAAGATGATGGCGTTATGCGGTCTCCAAAAAAAAAACACAAAAAAAAAGAAAGAACCGGAAGAGTTTTTCGAGAGATTCTTTCACGCGTGATAAATCCTCACAATGCACAACGTTTAATTGATATTCGCTTCAATGTGTATGCCCTCGAGGGAAATAAAACTCTAATGATCCAATAAAAATGTCTGCAGCAGAAAGAGTGGAAATGGGAAATGGAGGAGGGAGTTTTCTAGGAAATTAATGAGCTTAGTCGTTTCTGAAGATTTAGAAAGTTGATCGCTTGCAGCGGAGACGTAGGCTAAGATAGCAATTGGAACTAATTAGCCCAGAAATAACAGAGAAGAAGATATGAACTTTATTCCTGTTTCCAGGCTTATATTATTACAGTCTTACTGGGATCCACTTAATGAAATGATTAATTATTAACACGGCGAGAAATCTGGAATCGTTCCATTAGACGAATTGGGAAATTAAGGCCAGCCAGAATTCCGAACTTCTTCCTAAGTAATTTGACCCTCTTCGAGCAATAAACCTAGAGTAATGCGTTAAGAAATTACGAATTTAATTATTTAGGACGTATTTGCGATTTAATAGGCATTCGAACGAGCACGTTTCCACGGATTTATTCCGCTAAAAACATCTTTATCATTTCCATCGGGCAAATATGATTTACAACGTATTCCACGGGCGCACGGAACATACATTTTGCACCTTTCTTATTTCCCCCGTGATTAAAACATTTCCCCGCAGAGCTTAATGCACGTAAAATGCCCACCCACCCAATTAATTACTTCCAGTTAGCCATCGCTCATCATTTGCCCTATTCCCATCTGAATATGCAGAAACCTCATCGCGGTCGCACTTTCAATTCCGGGAATCGGTGCATCCAATAAAAACGGCCATATTTCCGTTGCATTCATTACGGGGATCCATCGCCGGAGATAAAAATGGCGTCATTAATGTTTTAATGGATATTAAAGGGAATCGGTTGCGTGCTATTTCCGACCCCTTTCGGGTGCCCGAAGCAGGTCGTTTCCTTCTGCTAATTCCCGAAACAAAATCATTCCCGGAGGTCTAATCTCTTACACCGTCGGCCATCACGACACCCAAATCCTGGTGCAGACGTATTCAGCGCCTCTTTAGCATTTTCCGCAAGACCTCCAAATGGCATTTTCGCTTGATGTCAACCTCCCCACATTAACGCGGAAGGCCTGTCGTCAAATGACCTTGGAGTCTCGCCTTAATACCCATATCCTTCCTCATCTCACTCCCATACCATTTATCTCTATGTATGCCTTTTCCTCTCCCTTCCTTTTGCTGCATTTTAACGGAGGGACCACCTTAAGTTAACGACGTAAGGTACATCTCGTTCTAAATTGCCCAACAAACTCCCATCTACTTACCTTGACGTCGTTATGCTGATGTTCCGTTTCTTCACCCGTAAAGCATGAGACAAGGGACAGGTGATTAGCGTGCGCTATAAAGTGATTTGGCGGGTAAAGAAGGAGAATTGTATAAATATGCTAATTTTACAACGCGTACACTTACGGATGTCGTTTGTGAATAAGATACAGATATTAAAACTCACATCCACAAGTCTCCATGCAAATAAATAGAGATTTTAATGTGTTAATTACTGTTTATCGCTATATAGTGCTATGTTTCCGGTTTTATTTTATCGATGAATTGTTCTGAATTAGTATATGTGAAGCTTCAACGTAACGTGAAAAAACGTGACGATTAACGTGAAAAAATTTAATCAAAAATATTTTATAGCTGTGCAAATGTATTTTGATTTAAGCATTTACGAAATTTGCTCGCCTTCTAAACCTGTGATTATATGCTAATTTGATATCAATAATCAAAAAAATAGGTCCGAATAAATTCTTTAATAAGACTGAACTTGAACGTGAATAATACTACATTTAATATAATAAAGTACTTATATAATATATACATACTCATAGAATAATAATAATGAAATCCTTATAAAATAATATGTACTTATTCAATAAGTATTTTAATATTAATTATTTAAAAGGATACTTTTCATATAAGGTCCATAGTCTAAGACTTCAGCATAATCATTCTCCACTCGTCTGAATTCCTATCTCTATAGCTCGTCCATCTATTACAACTTTCAAGATGGAGTATCCGTCATCCATGTTTCCGAATTTCGCCCACTTTCTTCTACCGCGAATTCTCTTCTATTAGAGAGAGAAAACCTTTTCTATGTATCAATCTTTTCATTCTTATCTCCAGCTCTCCGTCCACTGTGATCCCCTCTTCCTAAAAATTCCATTTCCCTCAGGATGGGATTTGCTCTCCAACTTTCCTTTATGGACGTTATCTTCATTTCACCTCAAACACTTCTGCTTTCTCCTCCTCAATTTTGTGGATTTTTACTTCTATCCATTGGCTAATTTAATTCCTTGTCCGTTTACAACTCGGAAAAAGTCATTTCTCCTACACATAGGGCTCGTTCAGTCTCTCTTCATTTTGACATTATACGTTAACATCGAGTTGGAAAGTCGTAATAAGACTTTTTGATGCGTTCTTTCCCTTGATCCCATTCTATTCGTCTAGGTCTTCCCGAGTACTTTCATCCGACCTCTGTAAGTCACTTTCCAAACATTGACTACTCTTTCGAAAGTAATATAAGTTTAAATGAAGAACATGGTCTGCTTCTGACCTCCTATAGATATTAGAATCGTAATCACTTCACTTTTAGCTTAAGAAGGTAATAAAGCTTATTAGAATAGCTGAGCAGAGTAATAATTTTTCTCATTATACAAGTTTTTTTCTGTAAGAAACGTTCATTTCAGAGTATAAAACTTGCCACATTAATCCGTACCATTAAATAAGGAGACGATGATTATTAATCTTATATTATCAAGCTCAATTTGTGCAAAGAGGCAGCCAAATAAACCGAGGTTAACTTATTATGCTGTACTTATCATTGCTATGGTATGTCGTATCTAAGTTCCCATAACTTAAAACGAATCCAAACAAGACGAATGAAATGAAATTCGAGACACAATGTGATCGATATTTACCGGAATTCGATTGAAAAATATGAAATCGATGGAGGAAAGGTAACAGGATCTGCATCCTACTGGCACATCCCCTCCCCCATTAGAGCTTCCAAGAAGAGGCTTCCTCTTTTCCCTTAACTCCATTAAATCTTCCTCCTCGAAACACTCCATTCGACAATTCCATTTCACTCTATTGGCATGCGCCATCCACTTGGTCCCTTAACAGCCCTCTCATCCTTCCATTCTTAACTTTTTATTCTCCCGTAATTCTTTCCCTTCTGTGTCTCGAGTTATCTCAGTTTGTCGTTACCTTTATATAATACTTTGTTCCCAATCCATGCTTGTATCTACGCAACACAACAAGTTAAAATTATTATTGCATGTGTATTCTAGATTGTTTAGAAAGAGTTGAAAGTTGTTGAGGCATCGGAATTAGATTCCACAACAGATTCTTTAGCTGGATTTTTTTCAGGAACATTTGTATGAGGAACATTCATACAGCAAGATACTGTGATACTTGATTGTATAAATTGACTAACAAGTATAATTTAAACGGCATTCGAGAATTTTACCGTTCCAATCTTTTTGCTTTGAGAATTACTGTAAAGAATCTACAAATTGAAGTAAAGATTTTCCCTAGAAATGCGGGAAATTTTATTAATAACATTCACGATTATCTTTTTTCCCTCCTATACATTAACATTGAGGTCCTCTCGTTTTATAAAACATGGAAGAGAAATCATTTGATTCTATTATACAACAACTGTATTTTATAACTTTGCATTACAATAAAAGAATATTCATCAAAACTTCTCCTAAATATTATATTTTATCAATAAAGTAAATTACTTCATAAGTTGCAGTTAGTCATTGTGTTCCAATACGATTACGAACAGTTCAACGCCTATATCGTCATTAAAACTTTACGATTTCAAAGCTAATTAACATATTCTGATTAATACTTATGGTCCGCATGTAAGTAGCAGGGAAAGACAAAGATATATAATTCGAAATCTAAGGAGCGAAACTAAACCGTATTTCTCTCGATAAATTATAGAATATAAAATTTTCTTTGTGACATCTCTAATCTTACCTCGCCTTAGTTTCTTTCTTCTCTCCTCATCAGCCTCTCCCGCTTTTAGCAACCTTCCCTCGGGAGGAACTTTTCAGGCGTTTAAACCTCCACTCTTATCCAACACTCAATCTCAGGGGCTATCTATATACGCTCATTTTCGTATCTACTCCTTTTTAACTCTTTCCCAGCAGTTCCATTCCCACCACCTGAATTCCTCACCCTTTCTTAAGCCAACTTACTCGTGCCGCGATATCCGTCCAAAAAGATCTTCGCCGTTCCCGACCCTTATCGTTTTGTTTTTCATACTTTATTCATCCTCAGTTCTGCAGGCGTTCGCCATCCGAGCGGATATCTCGTTTTTCTTCTTTCTCCGTTGACACTACGGCACTTTCTCCCGTCTTATCTCCCCTCTTTACCGCTATCTCCCCCGTCGCTTACCTTCGATGCGTCTATCGCAATCCGTAGGACTCCATCTCGATCCACCATCTTCCTCCCCTCATTGGTCTCATGATCCACTTATACAAGCAAAAAAATCCCTCTTTACTTCGATATCGGATGATCCGAAATTCGGTCGCATCGGAATTTTTCCCATATTCCTCCTCCCCTCAGGGCTTCGGAATATCGTTTAATTCGAAAGCACGAGGAGTCTGCGGCAGGGATAGGGGTTCTAAAGACAAAATGAGGCTCTTACTGTGGCACTAAGTTAAATGAGGGGTTCACTTTTGAAATATATATATATGAAATCTCAGTCTGAAACGATTAAATTGATTGGGTACATTGTTAACTTGTATAAAACCTTTCTATAACTTAGCAATTAAAGTTAAATAAATGTAAAAGACAATGAATGGAGCGAGGATAGTATTTTAATTTCAGGATTCTTAGTTAGAAACTATTGCTATGACGACACTAGTAATCGTTAATTATTATTATTTTAGTGTCTAGTTACTTCTATCATTATTCTATTCTATCTATATTAATCTATTGTTTGAACCATCAATTGGAAGTTCTTTTTAATTGGCAAAAACACCATATAAAGAATAAAGATTACATGGGTATATCGTTATTTATCGAAAACATTAAACAATTGAGCATTTTCTCCAACCGTGTAGTGTGATATCTTTCCTAAATTTCTTTCCACCCATCAAATCTGAAAATGAGATATAGAATAGCATTTTTATCTATATTTTCTATCCATGTATAATTTTAGCTGTCTGAGGAACAGAAATGGTACAGTGTGTAAGTGATGAATGGTAATGATAGATTTCGTATCATATTTTTACTCTTTTTCTCTTTTCATATTCATTCCAAAATTATTCTGCTTGATTTAAAATGCTTTATATTTTTAATCACTCCATTTTTTCTAAGCACTCTTGAAACGAATTTGCGCACAACTTCGTTTACATATGGACATAACTGCGCAGAATTTCGCGTGTTATCTCACTCATGACTGCGTTTTGGGGTTTTGAAGTTCGTTGATGTTAATGGATTGAATCTCTCTCTCATATACGCCAAAAGCTCTCACGAATGGTGACTTGAATTCTGTGACAACTTTTTTTGATACGCAAAAATTTCTGATGCAAGGACCCGAAGCGGAGAAATATTTTTAAGAGAAATATCAGTCGAGCGCATTAAAATTCTAACGCAATCATTCATTTCATTTAGTAAAAATGAATTTGTTCATCACACATCATCTGATAACTTTCAATTTCGAAAATTAAATAAGGCTACGTTTCAATCAATGAAAAATATTTGCGGACATTGGAATAGCAATCCGTTTCCCACGAATCCATTTTAATTAAACTCCATCACACATCAGTAGAACTCTGAAGCTCATCTCCAATGACGTATATTATTTAAATCGATTATGGTTTTTACTTTTTGAATATAAAATTCACTGATTTTTATAATATCTTTATGAGAGTAGTTATTCATTATCACTCGTTAATTTTCATCTATTAATTGGACAAACTGATTTTTAAATAAAACTATTGCGAATATGAACTTATAAATACTATAATTTTCTTAAAATTGCGATTAAATTCGTAGGAATGAAGAGACATTCAACTTATTGATGAGTCATACTTCTGAAACAGGACAATCAAATGAAGGTTTGATCACTCAATGACTGTAAGCCTTTCAAAAATCCTTCTTAAATTCTCAAAATACTTCTTTTGCAGTTAATTATAAAAAAACATTTTAATTTAAATTTTTTAAAATTTGATTCTATTGAAATTTTGTAACACAAATGAATATATTGAACATTGGGAAGTAGTCGAGTTCTCCATTCCAACTTCGCATGTTTAAGAATTCTGTATGGCTTAATTCAAAACGTAATATACTTTCAGAAAAAGCTGGATGCTATTATTAAATTATATACTATAATCTTAGAACTAAAACAAACATTTTTGTTTCTTTTAATATTCATTAAAACGAACAGCATGTTGAAGTTTCAAATTTTTAATATAAACATAAATAATAAAAAAAAAATTCTAATATAAACATAGATAAAGAAATTTCTCAATGCTAGTTCCGCAATACAATTACCTTCTGGTACCTTTGACTTGAGATACACACTTCGAAAGGTGAGGGAACTTCCGAGTACATCTTAAATGAGCGAGCAACATATCTGGAACTAACTTGTCAAGGAAACATATCCTTTGCAGCATTCATTGTAGTTGGATCAAAATTGGCAACGGATCTCTTTGATACAGCTTTAAACTTACAAGTCTAGTCTTCGCCATATGAACTCTTCCATTCTCTTTTGTTGAGCTGAATTGCAACAGTACCCTCGCCCCTGCGTCTGACTCTGGTTATGCAAAAGATGAATGGAGTACAAGTGCAGCACAGTTCCCATTTCGAATGATTCATAAGGTTTCACAGAACTCATTGCCATCCGTCCTTCTGAATTTGCTGTGTGGTACAGCGTGAACGTATCTAAGGAAATTCCATATACACCATCCCTATTCAAACCACTTAGTTTCCATTCGAATTCTAGAAACGCAATACGTTTTGGCGAAAAACAACAAGAAGAAAAATTCTTTTCTAGCCTTAACTTCATTAATTATTAATCACACAAGAAAGTGAATTTAAGATACAGTATTTCGAAAACATCATTTGTTAGATTAAACATTCAAAATCAAAGAATTGTGTTCTAAACATACTAAGTATATGCTTTCAAAACTTTCATAGGAGTTTTTTAGAAGTAACCATAAGATTAGATATTTATTTTATGGCAGGGATTTGTCTTTGGAAGTAAAGTATCAAATATAAAATTAAAGATTCGCTAACTATTTGATGGTATTTCTCTCGAAGAGGAATAATCTGTTTTTCTGCCCATCCGAACTTTCTAAAATCTTTTGAGAGAGGGGTTATCAAGAATTTATATTCACAGAAAAAGAATCCAGAAAAATATTTGGGGTTTTTAAATAAAATACAGCAAATCCATTTTTTCATTATCAACGATTATAATGAAACGACTTTTTCTAAACTCAGTTGACCGAATTCCTATTATTCTTTCATTTCTTTCAAACTCAAACGGTACAGAAGCTAAATTAAAAAGGAGATAAATTTTTAATATGATTTCATCATACCGAGAGTGAATAATATTTTTTGTCGTAAGCTACTGTACTTGCACTTCAATACATACATAGCTAGCCTTTGTGCTTTGTACTTATGCTTAAAAGTGTATTATCTTTGAAATAATCTCAAAAGTCAATTAAATTTATTTTTTCTTGGATAAATTTAAAAGGCCTATTCTATGATTACTTGAATAAGAAAAATTGCATTATTTTCATCCAACTAACGTTACAATCGTAGCTTGAAAGAAGAAAATTAAAAGATAGGAGGTAATTTTTTTAAATAAACCATGCTTTTTCGAAAAGTTAAACTAGATACGTAAAGGAACACTCTAGGAAAATAGGATAGTTATAAATTTAATTAATAAATCATTCATTTTTGTCGATACAACCTCTGATATAATGTTCATTCCACAAAAAAATAATCGATTCTACTTGAAATTCCGAACGGTGATTATTCCAAACATTTTCCCGAGAAACAGAAAAGGAAATATTTTCGAAAATTCTAGATTCCAAGGTAAATTCGAAAAGGGAAATAAAAAAATTTAAACTTCTTTGCCCGTAAGGAAAAACATTTTCGCTTTTCCATCCAGGCACTTAAAACATCATAAGTATTATAAATGAAAAGTTTGACCGTTCCATTTTCTTGCATAATGAATCAACTTTACCCTCATGATTATGCAAATCACATTCATCAGAAATCGACGTTCTCCATAAAACTGAGAGCATCGAGATCCCGGTGGGCACAGTGAACTTAAATTAATTACTCACCCCCTCTGAATACTATTTGCCTGCTATGAGGTGAACTAACAAAAAAGCTACGTAAAAAAAGTGGGTGAGTGGAAGAGATTTAAGATCGTAGAGTGAGGAGAATAAATGGGTGGGAAAAAGTGGCAGAGGCGGTTTAGGGATTGGAACGAAGATTTTAGATATGGAACGGGAGGGCAAAAACGGGAAAGGAATGCGATTGGGAAGAAGAAAAGCGAGAAGTTGAGATATTTTGGTAGAAACTCAACCATTCGTCGCTCAGTGGATTAAAAGGGTTGGGTTTATACTGTTTGGATGGGGCAAAGGAGTAAACTGGAGCCTGAAGGGAACAGGTCAACTATCTCGAAAAGAAGGCCAGTTAGTTTCTCGTTAATCTTTTTTGAAGCAGCCTCGAGGGGAGAGTAAACTAGGAAGATTCATAAGCGTTCGCGGAGATAATTGAGTGTGAGTGGGGAAAGGCGAGAGTAGTTCGGAGTAAAAAGGTTTTCAAGCTGAGAAGATAAGATTTTACTGAGGATTTCGCGGGGAAAGATAGGCTGCTTGAGAAAATTCCAGGTGATGAGTGAGTTGGGTAATCTGAGAAACCATTCTTCTCTTAAATGGATTAAGATATCGGGGATTATTTGAAGGTTTTTCTCTAATTCCGAAGATCTATTTTCCGCTTATCAGGAGGCTCATCGATCAATGAGCATATGAAATTAATCTTGCGTGGAAATTCGGTCTTCGCGGAGCCATAAATCTGGGGGTTTTTTTTGATCGCTGGGAATGTGTCGTGAGGCTATAAAAACGTGTTTTTACGACTGACTTAGCGGCACTTAACTCTTTATCTTGGAAGACGGATGTTGAAGAGTTCGTAAATTAAATCAATGAGTAACTCATTCAAACGACGGATTGCGCCCAACATCTTGATTAGCTATTTCATTTATCTTTTCATACTATCTTCGACTTAAACGAAATGCTGTAGTTAATAGTTCGTTAAGTTCTGTCGATGGAATTTCTTTATCCAATAGACTGGAAAATATTTCATCAGAATTTAATAGCTTTTTGTCACACTTTGCTACTTCAAAGGTTTTATTGTAGAGTTCATTATACTTCTACTTTAGTTGAACTTATTACTGCATCATGCGTAACGTCATTGATCATTTATAATGACGTTGTATTATATTACGTTACAGCAAACAAGAAACTTCAATTCAGAGATGTATTTGAGAATAAAATTCGAAAACACTGAGTGTTATTAGATTATCCGTTACCCATTCTACAAAGTATTTTTAATGTAATATTAATTATTATTAGTATGGATTTCTAGCATAAATTATTCTACGTGAATTGTTTTATCAGTTTTCAGCCATTTTCAAATTTTCATTTTTTTTCAGTAATATCAAAAAAATTGGCAGTCATGAGTCAAAATATCTATATATAAAATGAACTACGTGAAAAATATGTCAGTCAGTCATAATCAAGTACAATAAATTATGTACGGATAAAAAAATCATTCCTTTCCAAATTCCAATATCTACACGACTCTAATTCACAATGAAAACTTCTATTCTTAAACTAAATGTTGATATAAAATCCATATTCGCGAACGTGACTTCGTGGAAAGCCGTAGTAGAATGAAAAACTTGGTAAATTTTACGTAGATATTATTTACGACTGGAGTTATTTCAAACCTGAAGATATAATATAAAGTACGATATTATTCGCAAATATATTCTACGTGGAATTCACCAAGTTTTTAATTCTAGGTATAGATATCTTGCATATGAGGGAATTTTAAAATAAACAGAAAGGGCGTATTACTGAAAAAGAATAGGAACTGTCAAACATTCAGCCGGAAACACATGGAATTGCGACGAGAGAACTTATTTACCGCTCTTACACGTGTATTATTGCTCACGAGGAATGGAATGGAAATGAGCAAACCAGGGCGAAGGAAATACTTTTAACGCTGAGAAGGGTTTGGTGGTAAATTGTTCCTCCGGGTACAAGCGACGACAGGCATAAAACAAGCTAGAGATGGGGAGAAGAGTAACTGCCTCCTTTAGAGTCTACGCCAGTGCCTTAGTTAAGAAATACTATTCTCTGCGGAAACGTCTTTCTTCGAGAAAAACTTTTTTTAAGAGGTATCTTTCCGTATAGCAACGAGGGAAATTTACGCCGTTGCTAAAATAAATTCTTAACGGACTGAATATATTTTTGAAGGTTTTCTTTAGACATTGAAGGATAAAAACAAAGTTATTTGAGTTAAAATTATAATATTTATTCTTTTATTAATTTATACATTGTAATTTGAGTCAATTCTGTTCCATTTGGCTCTTAAAATTAATGAATTTAGCGTTTCCAGATATTCTTTCTAAAACCGAATTTGAACGCGTGCATAAAGCACCTGACTATTCGATAAATTGATCACGTGATCGTTCTGACGGAAGTAACGAACGCATACAGAAACACGGTGGTGTGATGGATTCGAGAGAAACTTACATCTGTTAGCACATACACTCAAGGTTTAGAGCTGCCGTCTCAAAGAGACAAATGTCAGAATTACTGAGAAACTGCGCAGTTTTCATGGCCGTAACAGAATATATCACCTCACGCTTTGGTACACACATCACTACGGTTATTTTTCATACCTCGCGGCACTCGCTTGTGATCATAACGTTTTCAGCTTCATTCATTCCCCCGTTTCAACTGCGAGATATGTATTTCTAGAACATGTTTTTGCTTTATTATTCTCAACCCGAGGGGATGTATACTTTATGGTAGTTTTGATAAATTTGGAATCATTTTGGAGGGATCGTTAATAGTAAATATCTGCAAATAGTAACGCTACGCTTTTTTGTTACTTAAAATATCGTATTATTATTCATAGTATTTTCTTCTTATTATTTACAACCGGCGCTATTTATCTACTTGAATTGAAGTGGAAATAATCCAACGGGAAATATTTTAATAAAAGTAGGTCAGAGATGAAGATAAACTGAATCTGGCCATAAAAATTCTGACGATTGATTTCCGTATATAAAAAAGCTCACGTGATTTTGGGGATGAATATCACGAACCTTAATCAAGGGTAAGGAATATATATATTAGGCGACTGAAGTTAGTATATATATTTATTTATATTTGGGTAATAGAACACGAACCTCCAGTTGTGCCCCAAATATATAAATGCACAAACGAATCCTCCAGTGGCGAAGAATAAAGTCATCGAGATGAGAGTTTTTGAAAAATATCCCTATTTTGCCTCTTGGACCTTTCGGGAGGCAATAAAATTTTTTCCCGAATAAATCCCTCGCGGCCATCTATCTCCAAAAACGAAAGAAACATCGAGGAAAACACGGTGAAGTCTCCCCTATCAAATCCCCGAACTTTCGTTTTTTTATATTCCTCCAAGTTATTACGGGGGCGTAGAGGAAAAGCGAGCACTTTCTCCCTTTTTTTCCACTATTTTCCAATTTTGCAACACTTTTTTTTCATTCCGTCTTCTCCCAAGCAAGAAAATAACAAAAAAGACACCGGATTCAATTACGCCAGATCCTTGTATGAGAGAGTAAGAGATTTAGTACCAGCAGCAGCCATTGGTGGCGTTGGTGATGGGAAAAGAGGTCCTTTAATTAACTTTCCCTACAACTCCTGCATAGCAGCTTTCTACCCCGATGCATTATTTGTCGAAGCGGCGTTAAATTTTGTTTCCAAAGTCCTCGCTCTTCTTTTTTTTTCGGGTTGTTTTTTTTTCCACGCGGCTTCGTGAGCCCGTAAATCTGCTACCGGTTGACATGACGGGGTGACGAGAATGTGGTTTACGGAAAAGGGTATCGTGCCGCTTCGGGAAGCGTGTGTGCAATGAGACAGATTGAGGAATGTATCGCGAGACAGGCCGTGGTACAAGAGAGAGGAAATGGTGGATTATATCAAACGACAGGGAGAGTTAATGGCCTGTTATTCTTTCCGTGGCCGTGCACGCCCGAACTATGCCGATCAATTCCGTTCCGACCGAAACATCGCGCTCTCTTTCCATGAATTTTTCCTCTAGATGTCCGTCGTATTTAAATGGTTAACATAGTGCGTCCATTTGTCCCCCTAAAGGAATCCATTTTTCCAAAGGACGCTCCAAAAGCATTGGGATTTGTAATAGACTATTTTGGCTGAGTTTTGGATGCAAAGTCGATCGGTTGGGATGAAGCAGTTCTCATCGATCAGTGGAGAGAAAAGGGAAGCATCATTTGTAAGCCATAAAATATGATACATGGGTCGATAAATCAAAATATCAACTAAGTTTAAAAGGACGGGAAAGAATTCGTGATGAATCGGTTCCGACATAAATATACGGAAAGATCGTTGAGGTAAATAAGAATTGGCGGCGTAAAATCACATTCTCAAGTGTTTCGTGAATTATTTTCTATGGAATAAAATACTACTGGCATGATCTTAAGGGGTTCATTTATTTAAACGAATTTTATTAGTAATGAATGAGTACCATAGTAAATATAATATCACAACAATATATATTTGATACAACAACTGCTAAATGAGCAATGGAAGAGGAGATACGGAAGGTTATGAATAATGCTTGGAGAGTAAAATTTTAAGATTAGAGAGTATATCGAGTAAATTAAAAATTATAATTAATATTTTTTCATTATAATTTAATCAAATATAATGTTTTTTATATAATACATTAACGAACTATGTGACACCAATAATGTGATCTGCTTATTATTGGTGTATACCATTTTGTTTCCTCAGTACTTAACAGTGTCACAATACTGTATAATAATTTATATTAGGCAAAAATGTACAACTATATAAATAAGCGAGAAGTAAACAATGTACGCATAGTATCGTATCAAATCCCAAAACTTCATTATAACGTTGAAGTGAAAAAAATGAAAGTAACTTTGATAGAAGATTATAGTTCGAAGGAGAATAGTAAATTAAAGACAGGATTTAGCAATATGGGATTAGGTTTTAGGATTATTTTACATCAAACAATTCTCAAATTTAGGACTTACGAGCAAACTACGTACATGATGCTTGGATAATCATCTTAGGATATCCATTAATTTGCGCTGAATACTTGACTGTAACGAATCAGAGAAATCGGGTTACAGTTAATGAATCCCTCATCACATCCAGACAGCTCACAATGCACGTGTGTAGATGAAGATATAGCCCTAACCCATTAGTATTGTCATGTTGCCTTAAATCGAGGTCGTATTCTGCAGAGGAAATTTGGATGGTGGTATTATCGAGCTTCTACGAGTCGTCCTACATCATTCGAGGGTTTGAATACTCCAGGAAAATACCGCGGAACTAAAAGATTATGTCCTTCAAAATTTACTTTGAATGTTTTCCGGATAGATAAAGAACTGGGTTAAATAATAACTACACTGAAACATTTTCCTTTAAGTATCATCCGGTGATAAGAGGATTGCAGATGGTTTATACTGGTGCTGATAACCGTCTAAGCATCTGAACTAAACTCGTCCCTTTTAGTATTGAGACTAAGCCACATTCATGGTTGATTTATATTCAAATATAGAGTTAACTTTCATGCATTTATTAAGCAGCGAGAGTGGGGATGTAAGTAGGGCTATCGAAACAGAATTATTCTGCATCAATTACATACGTACGCATTGATGAAAGGAAATCGTCCCTTAATGTTCTTCCATAACGAATCACCCTCGTTTCGAACCATCAGAACATTCCGCACCAAATTACGCCACATAAGCAAATACAAATGCGGGGAAGACGGACGCGAGTTCCTCTTCTTCTTATCTCGTAACATCTACAAAAGCGCTTACTTAAGGGGGAAAGTAATGGATGGGAATCCTGCAAAAGACTTCCAATCTGCGAGGGCAGAAATCGGATGAGCGATTGCCCCCGTTCCTATGAGAACCAACATTCGCTCCATCCGAATGGAGCAGTCGGCATTAGCGGCGACTTTTTTTCTCCACCATCTCCACTCGATCATTTCGAATTCATCCCAACAGGCTCTTCCTCCAGCCACATCTCACT
Source organism: Pantala flavescens (assembly GCA_020796165.1). Lineage (NCBI taxonomy): Eukaryota > Metazoa > Arthropoda > Insecta > Odonata > Libellulidae > Pantala > Pantala flavescens. Next base: position 11,504,687 of record CM036879.1, on the reverse strand, counting down.
CAAATTTCATTTCCAAAAATACGCGAATATTTTTTTTCGCGCGGTCATTTTTAGTGTCGTGGCAGGATTCTGTGTGAATGAAAATCAATCGAGATGAGGCATTTGCATGTCTTTTTTTCCGTCCCTCTTTTTTTTCATGCGGATTAGAATGTTTTTGTTACAAAAGGTGAGCTGATTGGAGTTTGTCATCGGGTTGCGGTTCGAACTCTACGAAGATTTGAATCCTAGAGATTTACGTAGAAACTAGATTCGAATGAATAATGAATTTCCTCGTTGTGATTTGTTCCTCGCGTAAAGAAAGGATGCCAAAAAAATGTAGGAAGATTGATTGCACGAAGCAATTAGAACCATCTAGTTACGACTAACATTGTGGATTATGTTACAATAAATTATGTGATCGATCAAGAATATATAATAAACTCTTAAGCTTTCTGAAAATTATCATAGAGCCTATTTCACGATGTATCCTTCGTATTTAAAGTTTTTCGTACTTCGTAATTAAAGTTTAACTAATGACCCCCTGTTCTATCAAAGTAACATTTATACATTTGAAAGTTATACTTATACCCTCGAAGACAAATGCTCATACTTCTTTTTCAAATACCTTCGTATACCCTCCTTCGAAAGAGACTAAAGCCAAATCAATCATTCAAGTTGAAAATAGAAAGAATATATTTGATGACAGGTTGAAGCAGATGTCTGAATAGATGGTTTGGGAGTGTATCTTGTATCGATGTAACCTGTAGAATCTACAATTGAGGAAAGAAAATAATAGCGTCGTATGTTGCGTCTCGGAGAGAAATATAGAGCTTCTACATCTCTAAAATCTATTAGTAGTAGCGGAAAATATATAAACAAAACATTATTGAGCTAAGGAATAATATATCTATGGGAACTGAAGGTATAGCTGGTGAGGCCCTGCAGTTAAAGGAGACATAGATAGTACCTTACTTAAAATGAATATGTTAAGTATACATGAAATTAAATACTGTTTTAAATAATTACTTTAATAATTATCTTCTGGCATTCGAATGAAACGTGCATCATTTTTGTTATTGCAAGTGATTCCGAGCTAAGAATCAACTCAACTATATTTCGCAAATTGAAATTCCTTTACCTATATAAATATTTTTATATAATATGAAAGAAAAAATCAGCTCTTATTTGTTCTAGATCTTTCTCTCTCTCTCTCTTACCAGCATATATATGAGCTTAATGATGTTCCTATCTGTATTGTTTCTAGCAGGTCTATATTCATTAGTAGCCACTCTGCAGTGTAGTCGGTTGGAGCACTGGGGCTTGACTAAGGCAAGTTGTAAAACAAGGTCATCACACAATCTTGCCATGATCCTCTCTTTATAGAAGAGGAGCTGCTTAAGAATTTAGTGGAAAACCGAAGAGAGGTTGTATTTAGAAGGAAAAGCTCTTAAGAAGAACTTAAACTTAACTCCCATTGTTATGTTCTGCTAACCTAATTCCTATCCGAGAAAGTCACCTGAGAAATATTGTTGATGTTTATTGCAAGGATTATAAACAAATGATTACTAAATTTGATACCTGTATATATAAAAATCAATAATTATAAATAAAAGATTGCATAAGTAAAAAATTGTAATTGATTTAGTGACTTCGTCAGTATAGTGATTTGAGTTATAATTTTTCACTTTTTACGTTTAAATTCCTAGTTGTAAAGATTCATAATAACCCACGCAAAAACTTGACTCGATACGTAAAGTTTATTATAACTCTTATTTATTTGTTTTTGGAGATAAAATTACAAAACTATCATTACATTTAATAGTTATGGTAGTCTCCGATGCAATTATTCAAAATCGGACCAAGTTACAAAATGAAAAAGTTCTTCTTGTCAAGTTACATCCAATATGTATTTAAATGAATGATTGATTGCTCAAACGTATTTTCTATCTTTACGCTCCAAACTATTCTTTTATCTGCTTATTTCTTTTTAAATTCATAAATCAACGACAGATTTTATACTATATAAGTAAATACTATTTTTACAGAAGAACTAATTATAGCTGATGAGCCTCTTTAACCAGTTTTCAATACTAAATTCTATGCTGAGTACATACTGTTCTTTAGTACTACAGTACTACGAGTACAGTTATTTTAATTGAACACAAATTCCTCGATTTTTACATATGTTAAGGAGTTTAACATTCCGTTGTGTGTATAGTATAGCAGTGCAAGTAAAGCAGTTATGATTATTGTTATAAAAAAATTATGATTGCATTTTAAATATCGAAAATTCCTCTAAGATTGATTCAAACGTTCCGTAAGTATAAATTCGATTTAGTTTCAAATCAAAATTTTATAAAGGTGAGAAAGTATTTAAGATGCATTACCTTATATATGCCCACAGACCTGCATAAATTACGTGAAAGTAGAGCGAAGATTGGATTCACATCACACTTTAGAACCATAAGGTAATTTATTTCCATCCAATGCATTAATCTTGCCCAACACCAATCACGCTCAAGGCGGAACAGGTTAAGGGAAATCCGGATCTAGCCCTTTATCTATTTTATCTGTCTGTTTCACTTCCTTTTCCGTATCACTCTCTCCTCCTATTCATTTCTCTTGAGAGAGCGAGACTTGTACTTCGCAACTCGTACAAACGAAACCAACCCAAAACCTTGGCACTAACTCTTCCCTATGCGTGCTCCCGATTCCCTTACTCTTTCCCGTCGACAATTTTAAAGACCTTACGCGTCACTGGGGAATATACGACCTCCATTTCTCAAGGAAAGGACTTTACCTGTACTTCCAGGGGATCTGCGTCTACTTTCAGAGAGACTCATACCTCTGAAGTTGCAAATTCGCTTATTTCACCATTTCCCTCTACCGTTTTGTCTCCTGCAGCTTACTGTGAGCGCATCCTCTTCTCTCTGGTTTTTACCCACTTCATATGGGAAGTTACGAGGTCTGTGCCAGCGGAAGAATTCTCTAGATACAATTCTATTTGTAGCTATGGTCCTATTTTCCGAAATAATTTAAGTGACCCTTTCCCTTAGTGGAAGATAGATTTATTTGTTTTCTGTCAGTTTGAATTCTGATAAAGGTAATGAAAAATTATTGTGCCTCAAGAATAAACATGAAACTCTACATGGAAATCTCCGTATTCTTACATATTTTCCGGGCTATGGTTATTTAATGAATAATAATAATAATAAACCTTTATTTATGGTGAGATTAAGGCTCAAAATTCCCTCATTGAATTTAACCCTATCAATTATGAATGTCATTCAACAAATAATATTTATATATCAAAATCGATTAGAAACAAATGGGAAAGAATTCAGCATTCGAATTCAAAAACATAAATGAAGCTTAGGCAAAAAATATTTGCAGAAAATCACCCTCTAAAAGGGGATGTGAAAAAAACTGCATTATTCCTAAATTATCAATAATAAACCAATTAATAATAGATAATATACAAAACACTGTAAAAAAGAATATATACGAAATGAAATTGATGAATTAAATGAACAATTTTCCGTCTAACCCTTATTTTACCCAACAACCACCTCCATTAAGTATCATTTACTGGTAAATCAAAGTATCAACAAAAGTGCATTAGCTACATAAAGGGAAAAGAGGAATTTAAAAATCAATATTTATGTATATGTACATAAATAAGTAGTAGCATTTATTATTAAACATGCCGTGTAACCTTTTAATTCATTGAATATGTCACTATCGATTGCATATTCATACGAAATTTCAGTAGAATAAGATTGTTTTTCCCAAAGTGCTGATTAATGCAAACTGGAACAGAAAAATATCGGAATAAAATACTTTCTCGAGTCATTGCGCCGATGTCACGGAGATGATAAATTACTCCAAAACATATTTCGTATGCATCGATAAAACGAAGATAACGCGAGAATAAATCCACAGAGGGAGTAGAGCGTTGAATAATTTCTTCGAAATATAATTCTAAAGATTTAAAAGAATATTCAAATTCCAAATCCATCGGAAGGCATCAATCAAGGGACGCGATTGTGCTTTATCGAAAATAATCCAAGAAGTACACAATGATAATTTTTTTAAATATCAATTTGTAAGCATCAGCTGAAGAATTAGCGGATAATCGTTTCTTCACGTGACGGATTTCGAAAAAGTATCTTGAGAATAGTCGTTATCTTGTGCGAATTTTAATTCTCTTGAATTAATTTCTATTTTAGAAGTCCTGAATTGCAGAAATGAAAATAAAAGATCAAATGTTTAATATTTTTCATAACGATGTTTTTTGTATAATCAATTTTTAATTCTAAGTTGAACAACGAAATTTATTGATAATAAAATACAGGAAGGGGAATTTGATATACTACATCGAATTCTCATTCTAATTTAATTGCTTCGCTTGCAAATATGAATATACTCACAGTCGAATAGTTAAAGAATATAGAGGCTTCTTCTTCCTATAGAAGAATCCATCCCTGTATCTACAAAAATCTCAATCTTTGGGATGTTGACCCTAACTTATGTTTGGAGTTCCATTGTGAATCTCTCTGAAAATATTTTTGCCCGAAATGCGTCTACATATTTCCGTGAAATTGTCCTATGTAACAAGGAAGTGAATAAACTAGGATAGTAATGCCACTGAAATTCTACAAGGAGTCACTTCGTCTAGACTGTTTCCATTCGAGTCCCACCGTATTCATTTCTTCTCCTATTAACAGCTGCCTATTTATGCAGCCTTTCTTATTCTCAGAAGCACTTGAAGACTGCGTGCTCTCCCTTAACGTCCTTTCCATTAAACCATTATTCCATTCTTATTTTAACCGAAAGAAAATGTTTGCTTTTGATGACTCGTCCCCGTCTATAACTTTTCTCATACTTCCGCATGGAAATGTATTCTTTGATCACAAAGAGTTCCGGCGATATCTGGGACGATCGGAAAATAGATGGGGCTTTTCGATGCTTCTTTATTCCGTCTCGAGAGAAGCCAATCTTTCAAAGGAATCCAGATTTTTCGGTGTATTTTCTGCATTTCCCGAAACGCTTTGCACATTATATCGAGGATCGCATCCTAACCATTACTTCCTTGTTTCTGAGTGCCTTCGTCATGCATTCTAACCCCCGTTCACTTTAGAAGCGTTCGGTGTGTTTCTCATCTTCGCAAGCTGCTGAAACAACCTTACGCTGTGCACCGTAAACTGTTCTCCTGTTTGCCTCTGAACATGAGTCTCATCGCATCTACTTTTCTCACATATTCATGGAAACAACGCTTATGCTATACCGTTGCTCAGGCGTAAGAGAGACTTACGTCAAAATCTCGGTGACGTATTTTTGTAAAGTGTATTCTGGCACCTATTTTAGGATCCTTCGTATAAAAGGTATAAAGAAAAATATGTATTTTGCTGTAGCTCTTTACCGTTTTCTGTCGATATGTATTGACAACTCTTCTGATCTTCTTTTCTTTTCCTCTATTCTTTTAAATATTAAGGATTATATTATATAAAAACTTTTACGAAATAAATATGGTATTCCAAGAAGTGTAAACAGATACAAAATTACATATAATATACAAAATTTATTATATTATACCAAATGCTTCGGTATAAATTTATTTTGAGATTATTAATCGAAATTTTATGAACATTATTTAACTTAAATTATCAAGGGGTTTTCAAGTAAGAAAATTAGAATATTCTTATCTTTCTTAAGTTATTTACAATATATAATTTTAGTTATATATATTATAAATTACTGAATTAGGATATAGTTTAGTAAGTATATGCGACCTATATATTGTTTAATTCTCTTTATACCGTCATACCATACCTCTATTTAAGGAACATAATTTATTTTTATATTCTAGATTCCTGTACACAGATTATGAGATTGTGAGTGTATCAGTGGCTGAATAAGCGTGTACTTCTATTATGTCCTTTTCCCTCTTGTCTATACAGTTAGGCTCAAATCAGTTAATACGCTATCCAAATATAGAACATTGTATCATTTCTCCGAGTTATTGATTTCATTTCTGACGTGGACATATATTCCATCCTATTATAATAAGATTCTCAGACATTTAAAAAAAAGAATAAATCTCTCTTCCTTCAATCGGAGATATTCTGGTGTTTCCCCAGAAGTGAATTCTCTCATCCAAAAGACAGGGCTGCGAGAAAATCACCCGAAACAATCCGAATCCATCGTTTTCTCGCTATTTTCCCACATATTTATTCCAAAAATTTGTAATCCTGACAGTAGAAAACCGCCCTTCTTTTCCCTTCCTCAATCAGTCATGCTTCGTTTTTTTCCGTTTTTCGCCATCCATCACGAGCCCTTTCGCGGGGACAGAATTTATCTCGATCCATATTTTCCATTAAGGGAAAGTTTTTGAGGGGAAGTCGAGCACACGGACTTGGATAATATGTCATCGATTACGTCACAGTTTTAAATTGTAAGCGACTGCTTCGGCGATTGATCGCGGACAGATAAACCAGAATAATTGCCTCGGAGCTAATTCGGACTCGAGAACGGGTGACGATGGAAGGAATTTTTTTATTTTCAGGAAATAACCCATTCACGATAGATTGCTAGGGTTTGATTTGTCTGGATTCGGCTTCTTTTATAATTGAATTTCTTAGAAAGTGAGTCTGGACCTGAAAAATTAAATTATCCACGAACAAGGAGTATGGGAAATATTTCTCTATAAAAAAATTACGTCTGCTTGTATCGGGAATTTTCATTGGAATCTTTCCTTAGAATTTCACGTGGGAATTGATTTAAAGAGAGATTTTAATGCGAACTATCTAACGGTAACCTTTGATTAAACTATTTCAATGCTGAGAATAATTATTAATAACTAGCTTTAAGAAATTAAAACTGCTTAAAGGAATTTACTATTTCAAAAATAATTTATTTGACGAACGAAATATAAAACGTTATTCGAATTGAGTTTTCAATTGTACGAACAAAGGAAAATACTACTTCAATGGAACTTGTTGATCAGATATTGTCGTAAAAGTCCAAATATTCCCTAAACAGCATGGATTTGCACAAAATCGCACCAAAATGTGAAATGATGTTTCAAAGTATGCCTGTAGAAATCCGAAATTTACGGATCTTGGAGGGCCACTGAGGGAATAATAATCACGAACCACTCTTACCTATTGAAGACACATATTCCCAAGTGGCCCTCAGCATGGAAATATGAAAATGATTTCCCAGAAGTCCGCAGTGGAGTATTTTGTCATAACCAGTCACAGGTACAACTGAAGCGGGAAGATATGACGGTCCGTTATCGGAGTAGACATGTTAATTTTCTCCCGCGTTCTTGAAAAACTTTCACAAAAATTGTTGCGAAAGGTGGAATAGAATGTCGAAACGGTACCGAAATTTCCAATCGCAAATTCTCGCGGGAGATGATGAAAAGCGTTTTTTTAGTTATTTTCTTTTTGAATCTAGATATAAATCTCTGTGAAATAAACAAGGAAAAAACGTTATCTTATATCTTCATAAACCCTAAGGGTGTTGATTTAATATGAGGAAAGATTTCGCTGATTATTTTTTTGTTTTTCTTGTTTTCGTGTTCTAAAAGTTTTAAATTAAAGGAGGATTTATTTAATATTGCAGAATTGTGAATGTAAAGCTTTCCATTTGCTGTTTATATTATAAGTATATATATTTCCTTGTAGTTGTTCATTTTAAGGAGCTGTATATTCCTCTTTAATCGTCACAGAATGTCTTCTTATTCATTTAAATCGCGTAAATATTACGGTGAAAGATTAAAAAGAAAGCAAAAATTCGAACACGTAATAAATAATTGTCCTTTAAATGTCGTCATAGAAGTCACAAAGCTCTACTATTTTCCTTAAATGGTATTTCCTTTGTGAGGTGAGCGCAAATCAATATTATTCCAATTTGACATTAAAATATTTTTGCGAGAAATTCCTTTCTAGACCCACGCAAAATCCTGCCCGTTTAACATGGGAAAAAGGGAAAAGAATTTCTTTGAATTTATTTGCGTAAGATGAGGCTAGGCTCCTTTTATATTATTCGTGACAGACGCGTTTAAGATATGGTAAAATGAACGAACAAAAAAACAACACGAATGAGCGGTTGTGAAAGTGGCGATTTCATCAGAAAAAGGGATTTGAGAAGCACTGAATGGTCCTTTGGCGCTGAGATATTGAAAAAGATAGCAGAAGAGGTGAATTCGAGATAGAGAAGAAAAGTGAACATAAGGTTTTACAGAGATCCGAAAAGGAGTGGAATAGGGAATCCCTGTGTTTTCCCGGATTACGGACGTGGAAGCACGAAATAAAAGAAAATTGAACAAACGTTCCGGAGTGACTTTTTTCAGAAAGAAATTTAAGCAAAAGAAAGAGGGAACTCTTTTTCTCTTTAATGACTCTGTGGATAAAAATAATTTTCAAATAATTTAATACTAGGATTTACTAATTTAAAATAGAATCATAAGAGGATAAATATGAAAAATGGTACACTCAAAGACTTTTATACTCTTGATGAAAAGGTTTCACTTGAACTAGATATTTAAGAAAACAGTTTTCGTGAATTTTTATAAGAAAATATATTATTTCAAACAATTTATAAATTTTTATATTAGATTTCTCGAGAATTATAAACATTTACAAATTTAAAGTAACAGTTCTTCCAAATGACACTCGATTTTAGAACGCTCATATTAACATATAGGAAGCTGACATAAGTTCGGCTATTTTAAGAAATAGTATTTCTATCATAATAAAAACTCCCACGCAGTATAATTGATTAATACTCTATGATTTAATCACCGAAAATATAAAATTTGCGGTGCTATAACTCATGAATTTAAAGATTTTATAATAATATCATTTAAAATCAATGTGAAGACTTCTCTAGAAATTTCAATGTTCTAAATTTTCTTTCCTAGGAGTTTTCTGAACTTTCAATTATTGATTAACATATAGTTTAAAACTACTTTATAATTTCAACAATTTTAGCTATAACAACAATCGAAGTTAAAATGCTTCCTTGTAATTTTCTTAATATTCTTCTTGTAAGCCTCTAGCTATTTACATGCTCCGCTGAAATTTCCTCTATAATTAAATCACAGAAAAATATGGTAATAATTTAAATTTTCTTAATTTTATAAAGCGCCCATCTTAAATGTAAATAAGAACTATATCCGAATTAACTTTAAAATAATACCCTTTTGTATTTTTATATGTACAAAATATGCTCAGAGATAAGTTTTCATATGTAAATCACCAAAAATAACCTATTGATATTTATCTGAAAAGTTGAACGCCCAATTAAGGAAAATAATTGTTAAAAACTTTAAGTTTAATAGTCAATTCATTTCCATACATTAATATTCTTAAATAATTCGTTTAATCGAAATTCCCCTCTTTCAAGGAATGAAAAACAAATGTGAAGTTTTATTTCTTGCATTTTTTATAATGTCAGTCATAATCGCAAAACATAATAAACGGTTATCTTAATAGTTAAGGTCAATCAAGGAGTCTTAAGATGGAATGAAAAGAAAACAGCACTCCAGTGGATGGCAGAGTAGAATTGAAAGAGATAACTCTGAAGATTGCGAAGTGAAAGGTATTCTGGGTCTCCATGGTTGCTCATGTGTGAATTTCGTGTGGAGACAGCTGGAGTTGGTCCATCTGCATCACAGATCCTCCGTGGGAAAGTGGGAGAACCTATTTGGGAAGCAGTCTATGCCTTCGAATGCCTCACGATAGCGTATCGTGACAACGTTGTTATCTGATCTGTTCAATATCGGCCGTAATCAATCCAACGTCCCTCCACTACCGACGAAACAAAATATTGGCCTACAAAATTTGATATGCGATACAGAATTTAAGGAATTTATAGTATTTGGAATTAATTTCATAAATATGATACCGAATTCATGCCATTTAAAAAAATATCTTTCATTTCTTTTATCGAAATTTTTAATGAGCAATATCTATAACTTAAATTTATATTTATTTTATTTGAATATACGTATTAAATATAACTCTGCGATAATATAATATCCTTATTAAAACTACGATCTATATTTGAATACTTTAGGTAAATGATTCATTTGTGTATCTAATTCAAATATTTCAGAAAAATTTGGAAAACAATAGTGTGCATTATTTCATTCTGATGTGTTTTTTTATAAAAGTTTACTTTATTATTATGTTGTTTGTAGCATAAAAGATTGAATGAATGATCATTCGCAATATTAAATCTATTTTTATAGCTTTTATTTATTCTATATATATGTGTATTATTCTATACATTGGCTGATTAATTTAACATTTCCTCTTTTCTCAATTAGATTCATCAGTTGAAAATAAAGATATGAGAAGAACCAAATATGAAGTTATAAACAGATCTGGACTCTATGAATGCCAGTAAATTATTTGAATACTTCATAAAAACGTAGCTGCGAAAATATTCCAATTAATATCGGACTACAAGAATTTCATAATTCATGGAAAATAAATTCTTTAAATTTCGTATCGAAAATTTCCTTAAAAAAATTTAATATATTTGAACGCTACGGAGGTAATCAAAATATCTTCTATTCTTCTATTCCTGCATTTATATTGAGAATCGTACAAATTAATAAACGATATTGTACAAACTTTCAATATTAGAAATAATTATTAGTAAACTTTGTATAAAAATTAATATAGCCGAGTTGAAAACAATTATTTTCCATCCTTAAAATCTTAAAACTTCTGGTCCCACTCTAACACTTCTCAAGTACTTCACTATCACACCACCCACCCAACGAAACAACCTGTTTTTATTTCTCCGGATTTTACGAATTAAAAAAAAGAAACTCCACCTGAAAGTTTCCTTGTTTGACTCCGCCTCTCAAACTGATTGATGACGTCTATATCACTCAAATCCCCTTTTTCTGACCTCACTAAACGAACCGTGCCAATGACCGCTCCGACACCTTCACAGTGAGAAAGATCATGGAACGTGCTAAGAAGAGCAGGCGTAACATAATTGAGAGGTCCAACACTCCCTTTGGAAATCATCGCCCGGCAACTATTTCACGGGTCCTTCCAACTCACGACTTTATTCTTTCTTCGGAGTACCATTTCACGTCCTATGGATATCGTTTAAGCTGCCCACTGAATAGGAATGGACCTCTCGGGCAAATACCTTTCGAGAGACGGAATGAAAGATGAATGGGAGATTTGCGGGAGGGAGAGACAGTGAGTGAGGAAATGGTGACGTGGGAATGAAGAGTGGAAGGGGTAGGAATCGCACAGATGGATGCTCGAGGAGATAAGAAATTCAGGATGGAAAGAGTAGGGTCACGGGGGCTTTCGAAGACGTGGAAGGATTGGGGAATGCAGATTACGAGCGAGGGTTTTAAAGGTATGGACGGCTTTGATGGGCGATATTCCAGGGCGAGATAACGAGATGGAGGCAGGAGTATGATTTAAGTAAAGCTGCAGAAATGACGTTTCGCGAGGGTCATTACGATCTCCAATCAAATTCGCAAAGTCGTAAAAGGTTAAAAGGAGTATTGGAGGAAACAGCGGTGGGATCGGGAATGCGGGAGGGTGAAATCACACCGAGACAACCCCTTCTGTATTTTTACGAGCGTTAAAGTATGCGGAGGTATTAGGATGTGCGGTCTCATCTCTTCTAAATGAAGAGGGGGAGGGTATTATTGGGAGATGAAAGCGGTTGTTAATGAAAATGGATTTATAAGCGATGAGAGAATAAGATTTCTGCACCTTCCGATGAATCGATGATAAAGGGAACGTTTTAGAGTTTCTCACTAAAATTGTATTGAGTTAACAGTGCTTAAAATGAGAGGAAGTTTTAAGTATATCATTTTATCAGTAGGAGTTTAAATGATATTGTTGCGAGTTATACTACATTACGAATCTTTATGTCAATTGTTTAAGATTTTTGTATTGGATTTTGTAATTAGATCGCAGAATAATATGATTAAATTTTGATTGAAATATTTTAATATTATATTGACCGAAGGTGATTATTGTGATTTTAGGTCAAAATATATCTTTGGATTCGAATATTTATTACAGATATTTCACTTGAATTTGAAAGTAAGTTTTTATGCTGAATGAATTTATTTATAATTAATAATTAATATATATTTAATTAGAGTTTTTTATATAAATATGTTTATATAAACTTTCAATTTTCAGTTTTAGTGTGTGCTACAAACAATCACAAAAAAAATAAGTCGTGAACAAAATATTTCATAGTGACATGATTGCTTTTATGGATTCCATAATTTTCAAAGGCAATCTAAAAATACTAATGGAACCTTTCACTATATTCAACTTCGTTATTGCTAAAATAATTTTCAATATTATTATTTCCTCTTAACGATCCATTAATTGGTAACATGAAAACTATCATATATATTTTAGCATCCTCTAAATTGTTTTCACAGCAAAGGGAATTAAGTATAATGTGAATTTTTAAATTTTTTTTTTATATACGTCAATAACCTATAAAACAATCAATTAGTACTCTAAAAAATACTCATTACTCAAATTTTTAAACCATCGCGATAAACTATGTCAATCAAGCAGCTAGAAAAATTAATAAATTGAACATTATTAATATTTCATTAACCTTAATAAGCTATAAAATATTAAACGGATATATACTGAGCTCATTACGTCCTCATAATTAATGGAGTAAGTTAATACGCTATCTCTTATCACTGAGTATCAAATGAACTGACTAAATCGTACACTATGATCATTGGTATGCCTCCTCAATCTTACTGGAAATTCTGCTAAACCCAGAGAAAATATTGTCGTATTTAAAAACTGGAAAATATTGTCGTACTTAAAAACTGGAAATATAGTCCCTGTAAATAGGTAGCGAAAAAATATTAAATATAAAAGAAAACTTCTTGTAAGAGACATTTTTGAAATTTACGTATTTACTCCACGTTCTGCCTAGCGGAGACAAGACAAAACTTTCCACGCGAGCCTCTCTTTAAGCAAATGAAGTTCACCAAGGAGAAATTATATTACGTTACTCCTTGTAGTGATCTTCGTTCGCGAGACAACACTTCCAGCATCCCGTTCTTTGGCATCGTAGGAAACGCCCGTTGCGCCCAAGATCCAACATCTAACCCCAGGGGTCACCTTATTTCCATATCATCTGCATATATATTACCACTGAAGGTATCGAGCAGACACCACGTATATTCTCTTATTGGTTGCTTCTGCTTTCACCGACTCACTAACTGCCTTGGCTCTTCCGTGCCTTCGATTGTTTTTCCACTCATCCCTCAGAGGCCGTTTCTGAGCGTACGTAGCCGCTGTCGGGAGTCAATTCAATTAAGGGAAAAATACGCTCCGTAAACAAGTACCGGTCTGTATTTGAATGAGGGAGAAGGAAGTTGGTGGGATTAGCGGAATTTCCACGAATACTCGGTATTATTTCCTAGAATATGCTAACGAATAAATAAGTATTTTACTCACGAATATGATTGGTATTGGAATTATAAAATATCCATCTAAACCGGCTCAAACTTGAAATACAGGTTCTGCCAAATGATGATAGTCTGAGGGCTTTTATCTTTTATTTACTCTGAATCTCAAGAACTGTGTCTACAGTTAAAGGCTTCTTGAAGAGGTCTGAAATGCTTATGGAGTTAAATTCCATCATCTCATCACGGAATGGCAAAAATATAATTCCGATGAAATTTCCACTTCATGTAATTACTGAGCTAATAAAGCTGCTTATATTGAGGAGCTATTCGGTACGTTATGTGAAAATGTCTGGAAGATTTTTTTTAAAGATATTTAATAATATAATAATATAAATATATTGACTCCATTAATGTCTTATGAAAATAATATTCATTCAATACCGTTGATATCTTTTTATTTAAAAGTAGTTGAAATTTAATCTATGATAATATTATATAATTTATATAATCACTGTCGATTACAATAAAACTATTAAAGATATCCCTTTAAGAAAACATTGCCTATAGGGAAAAATATCAAATAATATCAAACATTAAACAAACAAACCCATTATTTTTCTTTATCAACGCAAAAAATCAATATTTTTTAGCAAATCATTTTAATATATTAGTAGTTTTCTTTAGTATATATCATTGAACCATCATCTCACTCAGACATAATATCCTGGCTCATGATACTTTTTAATCGATCGAATAAATAAGAAGCATACAAGTGTACTTTTAGACCATACACATTGGTCCAGATCTTCTCAGAAGCCGTGTTATCCATCCACCACCACAGAAGAATCACCGGTATCATTTCTGCCATTTTCCCACCCTTTTTGCGGAAATCTCTATTTTTTACCGGACACTTGAAGCGCCCTTTTTCAACCCGTCAACGTCATTCCAACATCGAGCCCCGCTTCCGTCAAATCCCTCATTGGAGCAAGTGCACCTATTTCCACATCAACGGCAGAAACCCCATCGTTATCTCTGCGATATTACCTCCACCCTCACACGAGTTCACTTCTTGGTTTCCTCCCCTGAAGCCCTCCACAATATTCCACTGTCAACGTCTTCCACCAATTCATCTTCCATTCCTCTTTTGGACTTAACGCTTAAAAAGATTCCTTATTCTTTTATTTTCAAAAAACGTTGGCTGAGGTTTTTCCGTAAGAAGTACTTTTTTTAATATTCTTGGAACTATTAATCTTTCTCTATTAGAACGATACAGGCGTTGAATTCTGTTCCGAATGTGACGTCGTACGAACGCTCTTTGACGTGAAAACGTGAAATGGTTCCTTTTTCTCGGATCGATCGTCTTTCCTGATATCTATGAGATTGAAAGGTTATGTGTCGTAAAATATGAGGCTTCCTAACTTTGATTTCCGATTGTTTTTTCCCCCAAAAGTGGCGTTGCTATGTGCGGCCATTTTTCAACAATACGAGTTTTGATTGATATTCCGATCAATTTCAGGCGTTCAATTATAGAAATCAGGTGGCTAGTGATAGAAATATTAGAGAGAGAACTGGTTCTGAGTTGTCCAACGCTTGGATTATAAAAAAGGAGCGGCGTGGATATAAATGGGACGGATCTATTGATAAAAATTTCATGGAATAGCAATGCTTGATCATCGTCAGAATTTTAGGATTTCATACGTCAAAAGTCCGGTTTCGTTTTAGTAATTTACGGGAACTGAATCCACATTTAACGTGGCTCACGGTGAGGAAAAAAGAACTTGCTTCACTACGAATCTATTTGTAGTATGTGTATTCAGAATGGAGCATTCTACTCAAATTCATGTGCAATTGATGGGTCGTGATTGAATATTGGTGGAAATTGAATTTTTATCAATCGTTTGATTTACTTTAATCGATTGATACATAGCAGAAATTTCAAAAACAGCAGTACTACTTCTATTTCACAATATCGTTCGCTATTTTTGTCTATTGATTTATACTTTCATGAACATTATTTGTATATTAATATATTTCAAATCCTTTAACATATATATTCCATCAATTACGGTAATTTATTATACTTTTCAGATTTTCTACAATAAAGCAATGATATAATATCAAAAACGTAATTTATGTAAAATTTATGTATATTAAGTATCAGGAAAGTATATGACGTAGCAGATATATCAAGTAGTCTTCATATTGTAAAAGTAGAATATTATTCATCTAAAATGGAATTCTACAAGGTTAAGATCTATTCCGTAGTATATCAAATTTTCTGTGAAAATTACAAAGTTTTTCATTATACTATATCTTTCCACGAAGTCATAACTTCTAATATTGATTTCAGGTAAAAAATATAACTATAAAATTACTCATTAATAAATACTCATTCCTTTGTTTTAGATGAGATAATGAAGGAGATAACACATAAAACTGGTTCAATAAAAGAAGGTGATATTCAAACCTGCTCCTCCCCTTTAAAACTTTAGAATCGATTCTAATTTTTTTAACCCCTTTTCTGATTGTGTTTTCGTACAAACCAATTGGGGGGAAAAGGAGTTGGGCTGATAAAGGATAAGCCCTCTCCAGAGAAACAACCTCATTTGCAACAGGAATGAATTCGGTTACAAAGGCAATTAGCTCTCTTGTCTACTTTGACACTGGGTGGTCCTCTGTTGATGTTCCGTGGCACATTAGTCTGATTTTCTTTACATCCAGCTCATGTTCTGAATATCATGAGAGGAACATATTACATCAGACAAAGAGCTTAATGCTCTAACTAGCACTACAGTGGCCGACTCAATAGATACCGAAGTTATGTCGCATACTGCCGAAATTCCTTCCTTTGATAAACCTCGTGGCTAATCCCGATCCATGGTTGCTTCCGAAATATAGATAAAAGTGGTCTTTGATGTGCTACTCCGACGAACCGCAAGTAGCCATAAATATACTGTGTATATAATACCTGTAGGGCTTAGATAAAGGAGCATGGCTCTCTTCTATACTGGTAAATATAATTGTATAATTATTTATTTTGTAAGTTTCAAATGGTTATAATCAATAAACGGAACTCTACAATCCTGCAGAAACTAAAACAAATACTGCGAGTTATAACCTATGTTATAATTTATTGTCTAATCAAGTATTACCAAATAATATGCAAACCACCGATTAAATTGTTGTTCTGACAATTATAATTCCATATTCTAAAGGGAAAAAAGCATGATGTTTTGAAAAATATCTGTATGATATAATTATGCAGAAAATGCAATCAGATGAAGAGGAAAAATTTTTAATGGTATGGTCGTTTCCAGATACAAAAACTAAAAATAATAACTACATATGCTATATAATACATACTTATTCAGCTATATTACTTATACAGTTATCTCTGAGAATGAGGAACTAGGCCTTTAACGAACTCATTTTCGAGTAGGTTACACGTATATTTCAAATATATATACTCGATTGCTTTGTGCAAACTAAGATTGATTTAATTCTAATCTCAGCAACCGAACAATGATCGGCTTTACAGAACCTTCGGTCCTGATTCAACCTCTCTTTACATCGCCTCCGTGGCGCAATCGGCTAGCGCGTTCGGCTGTTAACCGAAAGGTTGGTGGTTCGAGCCCACCCGGGGGCGAAACTTTTGCCGGCCTTGGAGGCCGAATGCTTAGCGAACTTAGATGCTAGTTCCCAAATCGGAAAAATTCATATCCGATGTGTATATTCATTTTAAGTAGAATTTAATGTAAGACTAGTATGTTTAGACCAAAATTGGCCCTAAATAACTTATTATATAATAATTATTATAATTATAAAAAATAGGGAGCGCTATATCTTTTAATCATGAATTAAATTTCGAGTGATGGAAGCTTTTGGTTTGGTTCATTCCACCAAATGCTTCATTAGGGAAATATGAAACTCATACTAATGAAAAATGACAATGCTTTTCAAAAATTGAACGAATAGTTTTCTAAGAATATCATATCCTTATAATGGGTCTTTATAAAGTCTTAATACTGCCACGATTGACCAAATCACGAGGTCAATCCAAAGGAAATTAGAATATATAGGTTCGAGTCCCGGCCATGATTGTACTTCAACCAGAATTAGTATTAAATTTTATAAATCATTATACTTTATAACTGTTCTGTGATACAAGTACCTTATGCACATATATAATTATCAATTCTTGACAGTTGATGGGGAATCTATTATCTATCTTACACTCATAGCTTTATAAAATACTTTAGCTGTATACTTAATTGATGAAAGTTTGTTATACAGAAACTAAAAAGGCCTCACATATTTATTATGAAGCTCGACTGAGCAATTACAAAGGAAAATCGCATAAAAATGTCCTGCAAATTTGAATATCCGTATTTATCCAGGAACTCTCCCTCTTTATTCATACGGAGAAATGGAAGGAAAAATAACACCGAGATGTATTCAAGACAAGTAAGAGAAGGACGTCCTCAAAAAGAAAATGTTAATGGGGCAAAGATACTTGAAAGTCGGTTTGAAAGGAATGCATAAACGAATGGTGGAGAGCAGAAAGGGATGGTATTCGGAGCGGGCGATTGTTTCATAGTTATATCTGCAACCTGTGGTAGGATAAGCTGAACTTCTGCGGATAGACGAATCTTGGCACATGGGAACGTTGTGTAGACATCTCGCTGTTTGAGTATCTTTGAAGAGGTACCCTTGGGATGCTGACGTCATACGTGAAATCTACAATGGCGAATTCCTTCTTGCGTGAACGGGCCGTGTGCATGATGCAGTCTCGAACGGATCTGAGGTTAGAACAGCGGAGGACCTTAGAGAGAAACGCTGGGTAATCATGAATCCTAATTCCCTAGGGTGATTATGGAAGTGATTGGTAGAGCACGGTGCTCCGTAAAATATCACTTGTTTCGTTAACCCCAATTTGAGCACGTCTAAATTGATTATCGGTAAGTCACAAAGACTTTTGTGAGATATATGTCACAGATAAATTGAGCTAATCGTCATATTTCAAGTCCTATAGGAACGTATATGAATAACAATATGATGTAATAATGTGTTATTCGTTTAGAAACTTCTTTATAAAGAATTGTTCACCCAAAGTTTGACTACGAATATAACAATCTATCTCTATCTATCAAAATATCTAGGAAGGATATCTGTTATGAGCTTTTGTTGACCATTAATTTTACAAACAAGAGCCAAATAATACAAAAATAGGTCGATAAATGATAATAATAGAACGTTTTTTTCTAGAAGGTATATTAAAGGTTGATTTTGACAACTACATTACGTAGGAAAGTTTGGGTTACCTGTGTAATGTGAAGAGAGATCAGGCGTGTCAATCGATCGTGATAATTTTGTTTATGAATCTCAGGATTAAGTTCTCTTCAGCAAACTTCTCTTCTTCCATTGACGTAATATAGCAACGTATACAATTGTTTATTATAACCTAATAAGCTTCTCTACCGTCTGTTACACTCTCTATACATATCTATTAATATTTTCTTCTGTTTGAATTCAAAATAGAACATAAATTTGTAAAATACTTCAATAAATCGCATATTTATTATTATATCTATCTATTTTATATTGGATACAGCTGAGTGAAAAGTTTGTTTGCCCCGAGTGTGAATGGACCCTTGATGGATCACCATAGGAAACAGGGAACAGGATTATGATTTTTTATATCAAACCATTTTAAAAACAGTACCTCTAAATAAGTTTCCAAAGGTTATATTTTATAATCCGTTTAACTAACAGTAAACTAAAACATGGATGAAATATGTACAGAATAGCAAAATTTAAAATCCATCCTTTTTGTGAATATTTTGCTTGAATTCAACAGATTATTTTATCATTTATTCTTCCATATATCTTTTATTTATCCTCGATTATGATATAACCATTTCATACAAAATTGATGCGAGTATTTATACTTTTTTTGTATATTTATATGCAAAGCTTTGATTGACCGTCCCGAAACATCACGTGACGTTACACTCTTTCTTTTCTTCGTTTCAGCTCAAATCGTGTTTGTTGATGCGGTGGGACTTTAATTCGAAAAATTCAATCATTTCAACGATTGAATGTATACGATTTTCATGAATAAAAGATGACGGTGCCATCAAACGAATATCTCTATTGGAACTCAACATGTCCGAGGAAATGAAAAAAAATTAAATTCTGATCACCAACTTCAATCCCTCTAATCGGTCAGACAGTCTAATTGCGTAATTAAGCAAGCGGTAAATAACAAATGTTTGTCGTTTCGCGAATTATGGCTGCGAAAATGTTTCTCGATTCAATATACTTATTCGACTTCAAAGCGTTGCATTCATGCGATGGCATTAAAAGTGTCATGGAAGTAAGCTGGATTTGGGATTCAAAGCACATTTCGGAAAGAGATGTATGCATTAATAAAGACAATAAAAAAAGAATTAGACGGGAAAATAATGTTTATGAAGAAAAATTTGTTGTATATGAACATCATAATTGAACCTCTATCATATTATTCAATAAATAGGTAATCCATCAAATAATCCCGTAATTCGTAATAAAAAATTAATAGGTATAAATAATAGTAATATAAATATCTATTATTATTTTTATTATTATTTACGTATGTATTCAGAACATATATAATAAATATTCAAATATTGCGAACATTATATAACATAGTTTCTCTTTATCCAAATTTCTCATAGAGATAAAAGTTGAGTTTGAGGTTGTTTCCCACCAACAAATGCAACGAAATCAATGAAATTTTCATTTTAATCACTTTCATTTGATCTTTAGCTTCATTCGGATTTTGTAGAATAATGTATTTTATGTTTGGCATTATTCGAAAGAGAAACTTTGGCTAAAATTATTCACGAATAAAAAAATAATCATGCCATATTTTCATTCTGATTAAAAACCAATCGATCGAAAGCATACGTAATCGCCCCTTATGCTCTATTAGAGCGGCTAAATCTAGTGTCGTCAAATTTGAATGCGGTCGCCAATAAACCCCGTAAATCAATGAATTCCAAATTGCCTTGTTAAATTGTTTTAAAGCGATGGTTTTTAAACAAGAGCCACTTCAAATGCACTCGATCACATGGAAATGGGGCAGGAAATTCAACGATCCAAAAATTAAAATCAATAGAATTAATACGCTTTTCATATTCATCAATTTTGTAGGTCGATTTTTTATTAATCTCTCGTACAGGGGTCGTAAAATTTGTGAACATTTCCATATTCATATTCTGAAGTTATTTTTTTAATGCAATTGCTCATTCAACTTATTTTAATTCGTTTCAAAATTACCTGAGTTACAAAACAGTAAATGATAATACAGGGAATAAAATAAAGAGAATAGATTCAAAAACAAACAGATTTAAAAATTCATTTTCCTTCAAATATTACACCGAAGTTATCGTTTAGGCAAATAGAGTCATGGTGCTTGCACCCTCTGCCACACACCGAAAGATGGCTTGTAGAGTATCCACATAGGGACAATAATTTCGATGATGGAGTCTGGACTGGATTATGAACTTCAGGTAATTGAATATGAATATGTATTGCACTTTCCGGATAATAAATATTTTAATGTTGCAGTACAAATCTAAGACTAAATCTACTTACTAAAACCCGTATCTCTAAAATCACTTTGCTCAAGCCATTTATAACTTCAAACATCTTCATGGAGAAAAAAATTAACACAAAAATTTCTTTTGACATTAAATGATATCAGATCAAAACATGAATCCCTAGTGAAACTGAATACGCGACAAATTTTAATGCCTCAAATGATCCTATTAAAACGATTCCGGAGCTTAAACTTATGTCCCATTAAGTTCATTCATCTCACTTACCGAGAATGAAATCCAAAGAAGCGTTAAGTACGTGTAATTAGATGCCTCCAAAAATGCGCAGTTGAACCCTAAATCGCGTTAACCACGCCGCATTTCCAGATGAACACATAAGATTATCCAAATGTCCGTCATTTTAGTGTACGAAAGACTAATTTGAAGCTAAGGAAAGAGTTTTGGCAAGAATTAAATGAATGGCGGCATTATTTTGGGAAAAGAGACGTTTTGCGGGCCGTGAAAGAGGATATCACAGTCAATTAACTCGACCACTCTCTCTCTGTGTGTCTAATCCCTATCTCTCACACCAATACACCAGCGTCACCCTAAATATTCGTAGTTGTGTCTTTCATTCTCAAAAGCTCTCGCAAACCGAGCTCTTGTCACCTCATCCTGCCACCACTTGGCAGATTTACGGCTCTATACTTTGTTCTCTGCGAAGGCAGCATTGGACAATTTAATACTGCTTTGGTAAATAGTGCGTCCCAGCTCTGACCTTTGTTTGACGCCTATAAAATGTAATTAATTCTCTTCCACTTTCCGCCGTGCGTCTCATTTACAAGATCCGCGCTGTCAACGTCTCTTTCATAACCGCGCGTCCACATCTGTACGTTATTAATATAAATTGTGAGGATAAGCCAATCTAGCGCGATCACTTACGTAAAATTCATAACATGTGACGATCGTGTTGTAATTTGCACCTGATAAATGGAACGGTTGGGGATAATTTATTGCCTAAATGTTGTGGAATCGTTCGAGGCATGTCAATATTCGCTTGACTCATCCGTGTCACGTTTATTGAAGACTCGAAGTTTTCCTAGAGCATTTATTTCATTTTGATGTTGTAGAATACACCTATGAAATATTTATTGCTATTTCTAGGATAGTAATGTTCTACATTTTCAAGGGTTTTAATAGATTTTGCATCTTAATTGAAACAAGTCGAGGCTAATATGTTAAATTTTAAGTTTTTACCTTGCAGTTTTTTTAGCTTTACGAGCCAAAGTACTGATAGAACCTTGTTATAAGAAGGAAAGAAATATCCACATCAAGAGCAGGAAAAACTTATTTAATAAAGCTATTACTCGACCTGACCTTTTTATAAACTAAATTAGAATTCGATGTTTCAATATAGAGTAATTAAAATTTTTATGAATCTCATGTTATATTAATATTTTATTTCTTTTTTGATAAAATTGAATGCGAAAGAAATATGAAAAATAACAATATTATCCGTCTTTATTATGAAAGAGAAATCAAAATAAAAAATGTAATATCCATTGACTAAAGAGGACGTAGATAAATGGTATATTGAACATCCTTAATTATAATTAAATAATAATAAATTACAGAAATTTTCTTATTTTTCATCAACATGTCAAATTGTTTTTGTAATATATCTATCCGTTATTTTAATTTCTTTAACCACCAATTATAAATATAGCTCTTTACAGCAAATCTTTAAATAAAGCTAATCCATATTGGTCACGATAAAGCGTAATATATTGCTTACTTATTATAAGACAAAACTTGAAAATATAGCATTCCCTGCTGTTAAAATAGCAAATTTATTTTAGTCATTTTGCACGTGTGAAGCCAAAAATAAGTTTCAAACAGAAAACAACGCAATACGCTGATAAATTTATCTCGCCCACTTCCGAATCCGGCTAACTTTTGCTCTGGAGAAAATTTTTGAAGGCTAAGTAACTGAATTTTAACACATCGCCGTCGGAGCCACCGATCCGTTTAAAAAGGTAAAAGGCGCGAGTATGGGTGTGGAGTGGGGAGAGTAAGCAGATGAAGGGTTTGGAGAGTTTGGAGGAAAGCAAAAGATAGGTCAACGGGAAAAAGAATTGCTCCCTTGGGATAGATAAAGAACGCGAGCAGAATGTAGTGTAGAGGATCCTCCGGCTGCGAGGAGAAGCTTTATATAAAATGCTACTGGGAGTTCCCCGCTCCTTAACCCGTATCCAACCGCTTGTGCAAACGCCCCCTTATTCTCGCGGTTTCCCATTAAATTTTCATCGAAAGATGGAGAATCTGACCCCATCTCATCACGTGAAGAAGCACAGCAGCCAAAAGTAATAAACACGTCCCTTTTATTTTCCATCCGCGTTTCTTTCCATCCTTCAGAAAAACCCTTCAGAAAGTTCCCTTACGGTCACTTGCGATATGGCGCTCGGTATATGACGATATTCCCTTCGTATACCTCTATCATCTTTGTTTACCCATCATATCGCGCTCTCTTTTTCTTTCTCTTCTCCCCTTGTGGATCTTTCAGATTATTCCCTATGGAAAGATAGGCTCAGGATTTTATTCTAGCATAGGATTCCCTTATAGGAAAGGATGGAGAAAGGTTCCTATGAATGTTCTTTCGTAAATATGTTCGATCACGAGGATTTACCACGGATTTGAAGGAAAAATACGATTGATAGTAGGTAAGGAATATAAAAATAGCTTTTGTTGTTCTCTCAGATAGCATGAACCTTATCTTTCAAATAAGGGAATAAGCTACAGATTTCCAGCGTTGGGAAATATTTTGATGATAATAATTAAAAACGAAGAATAATTCCAACTCCTATGAGTAGGTGAGCAATCATAGCAATGTATAAGTATCGTTTTTATACTGGAGAATTTTCTTATCTAATCCATCATTATTATGTTACGTCAACTGGTTTCGATATATTCCTCTAATTGTTGCATTCATTACATTATATCACTTGCCGCGGGAAATAATAATAAAATAAAAATCAAATCAAACATTTTTATCAGCTGAAATATGTAACAGAGATTCTTTTTTAATCGCTCTATGATAATTTGATTCGTTTATTTTAAAATTGCGTGTCTCATTTTATGAATACTGATATCTTTCTGAGCGATAAATCTAGGTTCATCCGAAAAATTATAACTCGGAAAGAACATACTATAAGTATAATAGATTAGGCTACATAATAGTACACGAATAAAGACTAGTATAGCTATTAGGTGAAGGGTCACGTTTCTTCAAAACTCGCGCTTATGATTTATTAGAAGAGGATATTTGTAGCCCGACCTAAAGCAGAGTTCTAATTATATCAGAATAATGTCTATGGCTTTTCATACGGCTATGTTCTACCTTTAGATTCAGGCAAGTCTCAAAACAATTCTCTACCGTTTAACCTCTGAAGCCCTACTATAGTGTATTCGGCGCATATCAGCAGAAATAGCCGCGTTCAGAAGATACTATCAAACAAACAACAAGAAATTTAGTTAACAGAAAGAAAAGTACAGCACAGAAGAACAACCAAGCTTTGGAAAATCATAATAAGGAAATTGTTAGTATGCAAAATGCAGAGATATAAAAATACGGTTTATTGCCTTCAGAATATACCTTAATTATCATCTGTGTTAGATATAAATAAATATTAATTCACACCGTTTTATTTAGTAATAAGACTAAGACCATAATAGGGAGATATTAAACGTTCAGATAAATTAGAAAAATCTATCAAAAGAAAGGTTCAGTTTGCATGACGCTATTTTATATACGGCGAATTAAACTTGTCATAATTCATTCTAATTCAACAAGTTAAAACTCAATTCTGAACTTTAATATCAATCTTTAGTACAAAACCAAATAAAAGTTTATTAATCTATTCTGAATTTCATATTAGTTACGTAACTCTCCACTAAAAACGAAACGACTACTTATTTTCGCTTACCTCAGCCCGTATTCCAGCCACATCGATCTTGCGAGCGGTAATTGTGAAAACAAACGGTTTATATAAACTCGGAGCGAGTGTATAGATACAGAAACGCACAATTTAACCCAAGAAACGCCTTTTATAGCTTTGCTAGGCATCAAGGTAGACCAGAAATAACATTTACAGAAATTATGGAGTCTGAAACGATGGAAGGGAAGCAATTTTCGGTAACAAATCGTCGGAAGCCAACAAAATCGTAACGAGCAGCCTCTCGTTCGAGAAAAGAGGGAATATTTAGATAAGATTGGAGTGGCGCATAGTGCAATGAAGAGAAAAGGAGAAAATTGACGTGAAGGAATAAAGGCTCTTGTGTTAGATGTGAATGGGGCGTTGCGGGGAAGGTAAATTTAATGGAATGGGCCGAGGGAAGTCTTGCGGCGAGGGAAGGGGGTTTTACGGGGGAAATTGGAGTAGCAGGACGTAGAAATGGATTGGAGGGGATAGATTAAGAGACGACGTTGGAATTAAAGTAAATGGATGCGGCATTCAATTTGAAGGGAGACTAGATATGGGTGATGCTTTAGAAATGTATGCCCTCCATCCTCGAAGACAAATCTCGTTCCTTCGACGATAAAACAACTGAGTTTAGTTCATCATATCTTTATCGAAGCCCAATTGCTGCGATGGGTCTGGAGAATTTATCCGACGCATTTTGATCGTTTAATGTGTATCAATTCAGCGATTTTGTGGCGCGATTTTTTCTGGGTTATCATAGATAAATAACTATCGAATTTTTTAATGTTTGTATCACTTAATTCGGTGGAATGGATTGAGTTATTTTAAATTCTTTAGATATATGTTCAAATAATTTTGAGTATTGAGTTGATTTTTCAAGTAATTTTAGGAATTTAATTCGGTTTCAATCTAAGAAAGAACTAATATTTATATGACTATAGAAATACTATTACAAATTACTCGAATTCTCGACCTTTATCGACCATTTATTTATAGTTTTTATCTATTTATAGTATTTATTATACTTAAAGGATCTAAGGCTATTTTGTTTGGAGGTTTCTTGAAAAACCACACTAATAAGTAACATTTAAGCTTATAGATATATCATATTTCTCACTAATTATTTAAAAGATTAAAATAAAACTACAAATCCTATAATGTTCATGAACCCAGTGGTAACTTTTACCCTGATCTTTAGGAGATTTTTAAGTGAGAACAGTATGATTGTCTATCTACAAGGAATAATGTACACTTCATGAGGTAAAGCAATTTAACCATTATGTTTATTATGAACAAAACCATAGCAGAAATTAAAAGACATTTTTCAATTAATTCATTTGCAAATGAATATTCATAAGATTTGAAAATCTTTGAAGTAATATTATTATCAACGCTCACCTACTTGTATATACCTATATCAGTTCTATAAAGTTTAAGCCAAAAGATAGTCACAAAAAAGATAGAGAAATGGTTGAGCTGTTGTTCAAGAAAAAGTTGTTAATGTGGTAGTTATAAGGTAGGGTGAAAGGAAAGAAAGATAGGATTGCAGTTTGCAGAAAACAGCTGCTGTTCTAAATGTGGTGTTCGAGATAAGGGGATGGAGGGGAAGAAGGAATTGTAGGTCAATAAGGGATATGGGGAAAACAGGAAGAGTTTCTGCAAGACCAAAAGAGCAATTGGAGGCATAGATAAAGTTAACGGTTAATTGGGCTATTTTCAGTCACTCGGGGGAGAGGAGATTAAAAGGCATACGAGAGATTCCAATTGGGGACAACCTTTTCTTATTTCGGAAGCATATAAGAGATAAGAGAACATTAAGAGGAACGCGAGAACGTCGTCTTATATGTCTCATTGTTCGCGGAAAAAATTCCAGAAGTAAAGAGGGCGTCCCGTTGAGTTGGCATGAATGAACACGCGATTTGGCTCTCTTTAATTTGTTTTTTAACCATCAAATTTATTAGCAACGAATGTAATTAATTCATGACTTTGCAGTTGCTTCCTTTTATTGACTATCCATTTAGAGGATGTACACCATTAATTACACGCATTAAATTGCTATGGGTCATATTTATGTGATGAATATATCATTATAATTACGGATAGGTACTATCTTATGAAGTAGATATAATATTTTTTAAATAAATGATTTTATACTTATTTCCAATACGTTGTAGATCTATTATTCTCCTGATATAGTGTAAACTTTATGGATTTAGGAATAACATTTTAAACACGATAAAGGGATGTCATAGCTATGTTTTCAAACAGTAGATCATAGAAATTATGATAGTTATCATCAGAAGATCATTTTAAGTAGATAAATTCGTATGATGCCTTAATATATTAATAAGTTATAGTTTCGAATTATTTCTTACTTCTTTATCAAGCTAAAAAATTAATCATTCTACGATTTAAAAAATATGATTATTTTTTTTATTTGAGATGATTAACGTATAAATAAAACTTCTATCTTTGTAAATTGTATCTCAGTTTGAAATGAAATTTAACAGCATTTTAACTCCACATTTTTTTTGGCTTCACTTACTTGTTGATTTTCCATTTACAAAAACATTATTTGCTAATAAATTATTAAATAAAGTTTCATGGTATTAGAATTTCGCAAATTATATCTTATACTCCAGAGCTATGAAAACATTAGAGCTATTTATTACACTCAAAATTTTCACATACAATAATATATAATACCGATAATTTAATCAACATCAAAGGGATATTCTCAATTAAGATGAACAAATATTTTCAGTGGTTTCAATCAGTATTTCAAAAAATCGGTATTTTTTCTACAGCCTTCTATTATCGAAATCCACTTCCATTGCATAGATACCGACTGATCCACTTCAAGTACATCCCTTCCGAGTTTTCCTCAGCGTACATGTGCCTCCAGCATTAAAGCGCTCCTGGAAAAAATCTCCACTGGAGGAAGGATCGGCCCTTTCTCTATGAGGATATGAAATAGAGACAGCGATGAAGAGAGACAAAGAGAGTGTCCTTCCGGAAGGAGAGAAACGAAGACGAAGAAGATTTTCATGGAGAAGGAAGTCCCTCAAATGCCACGCTCTTAAATTGAATTTCTGAAGCGGATATTTTTTTCGAACATCTCACAGGTCAATTCGTTTTATTCCTGCCAAGGATACCAGTAAGCAGGGGAGAGGTGGAGAAGGGATTCTTTAAGATGTTATAAGACACGTGGGGGAAGGCGGTG
The DNA here is from genome assembly GCA_020796165.1 of Pantala flavescens. Taxonomy (NCBI): domain Eukaryota; kingdom Metazoa; phylum Arthropoda; class Insecta; order Odonata; family Libellulidae; genus Pantala; species Pantala flavescens. The sequence goes on along the minus strand of CM036879.1, from coordinate 11,476,472 downwards.
TGCAACGTCAGTTCTGTCGGATGGATAGAGAGTAGGGGTTGATTGGGTGGAATAGAATTTTCGCGGAATCCCTCCGTCTTTGCCCCAATTCCCTTCTCATCTATCTATGCGATGCCACAGCATCCGTCTGACTCCGCGGCGATAAATGCGAGTTTCTCCCGAAATCGATAATTTAAAAGGGTATCCCCAACGCCCCTCATTCATTCCGCAAATCATCCGGAATATAAATGAAGCTTCATTCATCGCGACCCAAAAATCAGCCGCGCGATATTTTTACTATTTAAAGGGGTAGGTTCCAATTATTAACAACGGGACTATGTCGTTGAAATGCAAAATTATCTCCGGAATCGTCTCCAGAGAACTAGAGGAGCAGTATTCTGTGATTTGTGGTATAATTGTGTGCACTGCTGTTACATTTATCGGTCGAAAATAGACTTCTATGAATTGAGCTTTCCCCTAAATCAAGTTAAATCATACAGACAGCAAAAATTTATTTTTAAATTATAATTATTTTTCAGAAAAAAACATTCCTTAACGCAGTACAATTGCTTCTTTAAGATGTTTGCAAATGAGTTGTACTTATTTCATTCATTTCGTGTTCTTAATTGAATTCAAACATCATCATTCATCCTAAATCATTAATTTTATTCTTATCAGAAAATATAGATATATTTCTTAGCTCTGTACTTTACAGTTGAAGTATCATAGGTCAGATGAAAATTACAAGCAAATGTCTTTCAATATATCAATTTGCTCAACTGTAGTTTCATAATATTGAGTAATATTATATCCTTTACGCGATGTTTTGCTGAAAGTTGCACCCTTAAAATAGTACCAATAATCATAGTTCCAATCATAATGTATTTCAATCAATAGGATATATAATGTAAAGAAATTATAAAACCATAAAAACAAAGTGCATTAAATATTGATTACTATTACATATAAATATTGATTACTGGTCAACTTTTTAGCTTATGATGACGCTAGTATCTCAACTAAGAAGAAAACGATAGTTTAGTAAAGGAAAAAACCAGAAACTTTTCAGTGCTCTAAACCTGAGATTGATGAAGATGATTTGAAGAAGGCCAGTGCTTAGTCAGTCAAGGGTTTATCTACAAGAAATGGGAAATGGATTCCAAGAAAAGTTAATTGATAGGTTTTTAAGAAAGTTTACAAGGAAAATGTGACTTTACGTGGAGGTTAATGAAGGATCGTGCTCAGAAGTTAAGGATAAGAGACTAGTAAAAGAGCAGGACGTTCTTGTATGTATTATTTCCGAGAATTTGTAGCAAATTGAGAGGGAATTTACTTTCATCTTTCAAAAAAGTAAAATTTACATTCAGGATTGGCTGAGTCGATGAACTTGCATGTCATGAGAGTTGAGATTGGATTTGATTCTGGAATAATTTATCTCCACCTTGAGTTACTCTAAAACTCTACAAAAGGATATTCAGTTAATGATGAGTTAAAATAATAATAATTTTTATATATTAATTTAAATCGATTATTGAAAAATCACTAAGTTACATCATCTCAATTTTACTCTTAAATCTTTATTTTATTAATTCAAATCACCTTCGTTCATTAATGAACTTCATCTACTAGATTAAAACCCAATCATACACTTTTCTACTTCATGTATGCTTAATAACTCTGAATATTTGATACTGAACTAAAGGTAAAGATAAATAAATCTAGTTCATATCATAAATTTCTCTTCTATCTCACGATCCGATTTGAGAAAGAACTGTGATTTGATGAGTCCCCTCACAATCTTATGTCTTCCCTCTCTAATTCTTTATCCTTCACTTTTTGAGCAATATAGGATTATCTCTAATCCTTCCCTCAAAATCCATTTTCCATCTTCTTTTCCCATTTCCTTTTTCTTTTTAAGATCTTTCTCCCGTTAGACCAAAACTTTTCCCATACGTTTTTCTAACTTTTCCGATATCTTTGCTTCCACGTCGTTCTTCCCATCTTATGTCTCCTTCCAATTTCTTCTCGTAGTATTCCTTTCCTTTCCATTTTTCAATCAGATAGCGTCACTCAATCTAACACAGAGAGGAGTGGAATAAACCATGTCCGTGTTTATGGTTCGTCCTTCAACATTTTGTGAATTACAGAGGAAAAGAAAAGAATTGGAAATGACAGTCCTTTCCTGCCATTAACTTCACGAGGCAATATGAGCTAACTTTTGTAAAGAAAACTTTGTTTACCTCTATATTTATCATTGTTGTTCTGTTATTTTTTGGACGAATTTACGTTCGTCCGGAATGTCGAAAGTTTTACGTTCATTAGCATATGAGTTAATGATCGATTGCATTTTAGAGAAGAGGTATATAAATAATATAAATATATAATAATAAAAATATATATGCATGTATTGTAACCTTAATATTCATTCTTATTGCTATAAGTTAATTTAATATTGATTTTGACTAACTGTTTACTCTGTGGAGATCTGTTGACAAGTGTTGCCATGGTACGAATTTCTCGTAAGTGACTTGGTAGATGAGTCTCATCCTAAGAAACTAAAAGCGAGCAAAACAGATTGAATCGATGGTCTTGTGCATGTTAACTACCAAGGGATCGCCCATTATGAGTAAACTGCTTCAGGACAGACTATCAATCAAAATCTTTAGGAGGGAGTCTTTGATAACATGAGTATGAGAGGGGAACGCATTTGAGCTTCGTTAGATGTCACTCCGCCATGTTATACTACTTCTCGAACAATGAACTTTTGGTGGATAATTTACTGTCATGTTTTCCCAAATGTTTTTGCCGCTGTGTTTTCCTAACACTCGATGATTTTTCTCATAAATGAAAGAATTATTTACCAATCATTTCAGTGGTTCAAAATCATTAAAAAAGAATAATATAGCACACATCTGCTGACAATCATGATAGTAATTTAAGCTATTATTTAATGCAATCAATTGATCAGACAAAACTAACTAAATAAAATCCACCAAAAGAAATTTGAGAATGAAAATAAATCAATACCAAGAGTTAAATTTTAAATCATATTAGTTATATTTACTTTACATTGGAAATAAATTAAGGGAATGTTTGAATATATATACATATTATCTTTTGTATACATTTTGTAATATTTAAATATAAAGCATCAATTTATACTTAATAATGATCATTAATGAGGGTAAAAACTGTTATAAATATTGAATAAAAATGCTAGAATATAGACTATAATTTTACAGTATTTTAGATGAAAGAGGACGCCTGCTTGTTTGAAAAATATTAGCCGAAAATTTACAGAATGATTTGATGTAAATATTAATTAAAACGTATGTTGTTATTCATCCTTTGAATGTATTTACTCTTTCCTAAATTTCGGCCCATTTTAAGTTCTCACTCCATCATCTATTAAACTTCTTTTGAGCGTGAAATTCGCCTTCCATCTTTCGCCTCGCCACTTCACCGTCGTACTTCCGGAACTGTTTATTTCAAGACACTCTTATCTCCCGAAGGAGTCTTCCTCCATGTAACCGTACTTGCTGCAAGACTTCCTCCCGACACCCCTATTCTTCCCTCTTTTACGTTCTCTTTTCTCGTCTACATTCAAATTCCGTCAATTTACTACGACTTTATCCTTCACAAAATATAACAGAGATAAGAATAAGAGTATATAACATATTTCTTCCATGAATTCTATCGGCATTGTACTATTTTTTAAAAATATCTGAACGAAAATCAGGATAACACAGATCGAGAGCAAATTTTATCACCTTCGTATACAAGTATTCACTTTCCATTTTATGAATAGATAAGATTAGAATATTAGTGCATTCCGACGAATATATTAATCGTTTCAATATTTACATTGTATGCATTCCAGATAAAATATGAGTTTTACGAATAATTTCTAGAAATTAAAGAGTAGTTTATTAATAAAGTGTTTACTTTTGGGAACGATCATTGATTAATTGGAAACAAAAGTAAAAAAAAATATAAGATAGTACCGACAGCCCAAAATTTATCTCAATCTTCGTAATTGTATCCTTTACTGTTTTATATATTTTAATAGTTTTTACAACCTTCGCTTCTTTCAAAATATTAAAAACTCAGGTAAATATTATGCTTTAATTTTGAGGTACCATTTTCAAACGCTATTTTTTATGTATAATGCTGAATTCTAAGATAAATTCTAAATATTCATTGAAATGAATTTCATGAATACCCTTTCACGTTAATAAGTTACTTCTTGCAATGTTTCTGTTATCATTTTTTACATTTTTTCCACGCTCACAAAACTGTCGAGAAACTAATTCTAGTCCCCAAACTTTTTGCTTACATATCATCCACAGATACATAAAAATGTTGACAGTTTTTGCACGCGCCATTACACCGTACCCACCATGAAAATGGAACTTGTACGTTTGAGTGCAAGGATCGGTTGCTATTATCCTTTCCACGTCTTCTGTACACTTTTTTTATACTGAGAACTGACGAGTCGTAGGGAGCACAGAGACCGTGTCTGCGGCCAAACTTTCCCTTGGTTGAGAAGTTGTTGATTTAGGTATTCCGAGAAACTTTGCTCTCGGAAAGGAAGACATGCTTGAGAATGGAAATGGCAGTCAAAGCACGTAAAAAAAGGATTCGGGACTGGAGAACGACACCGTAAAAAAGATGTCAGCCAGGATCCTCAGAGAATTTCGGGCATTTTACAAATATGAAACAGAAATAATAAAAAAAATATCGATGTATTTTTATGTGCGTTGTAAAAACCTGCTGCTGTAAATGAAGAACCGTATGATAGCGACTGGAGATCAGTATTCCATCCCGCGATGTTTGTTTGCAGTTTGATTCGTTGCTAGGGAATTCCGCGAGATAAATATTTTACTCGTGTGGAATAATGAGCTTGCGAAAGAGGCTACGTCGTAATGGAAGCATGTGTGGATGAATTAAAACGAGGCAATGTAAGAAGAGGAGTAAAGGTTTCATACGGAGAAAACAGAAAGATAGGGAAAGAGCCTGGGGCGCGGAGAGAATGTTTGCCGGCTGGAGACATTTCCAGGGCGTGGAAGCTTTCCAAAACCTCCCTTCATTTACCCTCTCATCCCATGCGCGCCCTTTAAACCCTTCTAAACCCTTCATCTCTCCCCCTTCCATCACTTCCTTGAAGTGATGAAGACGGCGTAGTGTAAACTTATGCGGCATGCATCCACCAATCAGAAATCGCTTAGCGCACTCTAACGAGCGACTAATTTTGGCCCCGCCCTGCTGATGATTTATGCCCGTCTCTTTATATCTTTATCACCCTCCCACTAGCCCTTAACCTACTATCTTGCATCCTTAACCCCTCTCACTGCAGACCTCCTCGATGACAACGGTGCGAGTCCAACTGCCTCTGGAAGAGCGAAAAAAGCCCAAGTTTCGCTCCGTGGGTGAATAAACACTTAACAATGCTCAATTTCCTTAGCAAACCTCTTGTATTATTCAGCGATTTCTCGATTTAAGGCAGTATTGCTCGAGTTCGCGATATGCGCCTCTGGTAACTGCTTCCTTCTGCATAGCACGGTTTTCCCTTCTCGGAGTGGTTTAAAGTGATTTCGCTGGGAAAGACGTGGATCATCTCCGGGCTGGTTTAGCATAATGCACCCGTGTTGCATTCGGAGCTCTTCCGTGTAGAACAGTGATTGCAAACAAGGAGGGAATCACTTAATAGAGGCAAGTGAAATGCATTGTAATCGTTGAGGTGTCTACCAAACACTCATTAACGGAGCCATTTAACATCTATAACATGTACGAACCATTTCAGAAGATAAACCAAATGATATTGGATGAATAAAACAAAATATAAGTAATAAAACTTAAGAAGCATTTAAATTTAGAGAAAAAAGGATAGAGAGGATAAGGATTATTTAATATCATATCCATATATGCTATAGAATCCATAAATTTTCATAGATTATCCCTTGTACATTGTAATGGATTTTTTCCTTCATCTTTTATATTTTGAGTACATAATGAAAGCCCGAGAAACTTAATGTCATATTACGAAAACCTTTTATTTTTTATATTAACTGAACTAAATGCTAAAGGCTTCAGTTCTTCGTTTCTTTAATACAAAAGTAATAGTTCAGGTAAATAGATCAGTAACGTATGTACCTCCTGCCACACGCCGGAAGATATCTCGCAAGGTATACACAAAAAGCGGTGATCTTTCTAAAGCATCAAACTATCAGCCATAATTGATCCAATCCATGCTATTCTATCCCAGTATAAGAGAGAAAAAATATATATATTAATGGATCAATCGATGGTAAATAATAGTGAGGTGAATTTCAACAAACGAGCTTATAGCTATAAATGTAAACCATCCTCATCTAGATTCTGAGATACTTGATAAAATTGAGCGTAACATTTTATCTCGTCCTATCATCTAAGATCATTGTAAACATACATAAAGAATTTTGAACTCCAAAACTTCGGAGATATTTGCACGCATCATTCCCAATCCTCAGTTCCATTTTTATCCACTTTCTCCTCACAATTCCCTGCATCCCCTTCTTAAAAAAAATTCCTCTCATAAAATGCCCCTTTAACCCGCATCTCTTCGGTGGACAAAGTTGCCAGTTCATTGGAGACCGTGCTAAATCTCTTTCTTAGATCTACCTCCATATTCCCCGAGTTCTATCTCGCACAGAAACTTCGCACAGCCTCTTCAGAAGGAACTCTTTTCTCCATCTCACATACGAAAGTGTCCTCTTCCGTAGTCACACTTTATCCCGGACGCACCTCCGCCTAAACAAAACCTCTTCAACGCCTTCCTCTCGCCACTGAATCAAACCTTTTATCCATCACCTGACGGAGTTCCTCGCGAAACCACGATTTATTCGCTCCTTCCTCGATGGTATTATTTACCTGCGACGGCTTTCCGTAAAACCAACGGATTCATTTATATTTAAACAATCGGCGGAGGGATACATTTCGGTGGTATCTGAAGCCGTCTGAATCGCAGAAAACCGAGACGGTGTTTGAGAGGAAAGTAAATATTGGTCGTAAGGATTTTAATCTCGCGTTCATTCCTCACTCTTTTTACTTATCAATCGACTTGATATTCAGTAATTTTCTGTTCGTATATTCCGCTTCCTAATAAGTTAAAGATATAAAATTATATTGGTATGATAAACGAAAAATATGGATTAAAAATCGTATTTCTTCCATAAACAAATATAACATATTACTTAATTTATCTGGTGTAAAAGCCTGCTTTTGGAATTGGATTATCTATCTACCTCTGTCAACAATAGAAAGCATATATGAATCGTATATAATTTAAAATTACCATGGTTTTATAAAAATATTGACACTAAATACGTAAATCGTTAAATTCCAAGCAGTAATAAAGTACTGTAATGAGTTAGTAGTATCTCCAAAGTTGTCTCAGTTGAGGAAATAAAAATCATATTCTCGGCAAAGGATTCTTAAAGCAAAGTATCGCTTTTACCTTTAGGCTTATAATTATGTTAAGGTTAAACAGAGCTAGTGTTTATTCCTCCGAGATCCGTGAAATAGTTTTCAAATTTACTGAGTCTAACAAAAATCATGCTTTAAGAGCGATTTTAAGTTGAATTTATGATTGATTTTATTGACATTTTCGTCACGCAAATGATCTTGGTAGTAGTAATCTTTGATATCACCATAAAAGATAGATTGACGTTCGTTGTGAAGTCAAAGAAAATAAAGTTCCCTAGGATTTATATAATTCTGACAGCAGGACATATTGATTTCCAAGCGTATCTACTTTAATCCTCTTAGCTGAGAACCATTCTGAATCCTGTGATAATGAATTACATATGTCTAATCACTAACCACAACAAAAATGTATAACTCTAAGGTTTTTTAAGAAAACAGAAAAGCCAGAATATCGTTCCTCTCATTCAGTCAATCCGTATCCAATGATGTCTAGTTGAATTGAAACTTATAATTTGAAACTTATTAAAGGTCTTTGTTTACATCCTATTTCCATTTTAGCGAATATTGCATGTAAACAGTATGCCAAAATTAGATAGCATGCACGGATTCCACACGTGTTAAGCGTCAGCTATTTATGGGGTTATAAGCATCAACTTTTTCATTGAGTACGATAGAGAGAATTTTGTTCCGCGTGAATCCAAATATGATTATTCCGTGATTTCACACTCACGATTACATTTGTTTGGACTGCATTTCACATCCTATTTTTATCCTATCATCGTAGCGAGTGCAGAACACAGGTATTCTGTACGGTTGCATCGGTTGTATGCGATATCTGGTACTACGAGATAACAAAAATAGGCCAAGTGCATTTTGCTGTATGCACCATTGGATAATTTCGAAGATGCCTGAACTTATTTTTTTTCAGTTATTTCGTATTCAAAACACGTCTCAGATCCAAAACATATTTTCACCACTCTTCAAAAATTTCGTTTAACAAACAATATACTCATTTAGGTGATTCCATGTTGAATCAATAGAAAATTTCTCGTTGGAGTTAATTTCAAAAAACGATCTATCCTTCCAAGTTGTATGGATAAATTCTTGTCAAATGATAATTTCTTTTAATTTAAAACCTTCGAAATTTTATCAAGTAGGGAGACATATTTTAAATAAAAAAAGATATGAAAAAGATTATGCATACCTGTTACATAATAATATCAATTAAAATAATTAACCAACATGTATGTTTTTCAACATCTGTGCCTAATTTTCAGCGGGATGATGTAAATATTATGAATTTCATGCAGAATTATATCTAAAATAATGCACGATTATAAGCTAAATAAGGATAATACATGACATATTACACTTTACTCATAATCCGACCGTACGTTAAAAAGTACAAATGGAGAAGTACTCCATCGGTTATTAATGAGAGTGCTTGAAATTATGCATTTAATTCCTCTGTAAATGAAGCTCTTTTCCAGACCGCTTTTAATATGAAATCCGAAGAATAGAAAACTAAGTGGGAAAAAATTACCCTGGATTCAATATATAGGTAGCATATTCATAATTTTGATTTGACTCACGAAAACTGGAATACCATGTAGATTTTTAATACATTTGCAAGTGTCTAATATATATTTCTTTATAAACATCTTTGGAAATAAACGTTTAATATTTATATGTATGATAACATATGCTTTAATTGCTAAATTATACTTTAATTTGTATATTTTAATTGATACCTCATGCAATTTATATTAATCCATCTAATCTCTTTACAAAATCTGTCTAAAAGGATAAATTGAATTGAGAACTTATCGTTTCAACTATCTCCATTAAACAATAGAAAATATTTCACCAAATGCACTTGTCTTCAAAGTTATCCTTTTGTATTTTGCAAATCATCAAAGTTTTCCAAGCTCCAATCCGAGTAAATTAAAATATATACTCAAATCTAGGTCACTTGGAACTAAGGATGACGTAAAACTTTTCTCAAAGTTCCACTTACTATGCCTAATGGTATCCGCGAAGCAGCCGGCTACGTACTGAAAAATGTCATTTGGAGACATTTACCACGAATGTAAACTTTTATCCTCATTTGATACTTTCTATATATGTCATAATAAAAGTTAAAATTCCCCACAGAATAAAAAAATATTTTTCTTTAGTGCATCCACAATTGAGATTAAATCAGATCATTCTTATTGCCTAGACTTCAAAATATTTCATGCTTCAGCAAAAATTTTTTTAAAAATTTTTAAACTTCATATATTATTCTTAAAATAGCAGTGAATAAATGAAATTTATGCTGTAATTTATGTATATTATCACTCATTTTATAGAAATTATACACAATACCTAAATTTTTATGGTGAATTATGCCTCCATTCATTCCTTTTTTAATTTATTAGAAAATAAAATTGAAAAGATAATCCGTTCTATCGAAAGCCAATTCAATCTATTTCCAGTATATACGATTTTTGTCACAGCTCTAACAAGTAATTTAATTAGTCGTTATTTGGTCAGTATTTTAATGATTTCAGTAAAACATTTTATTCATCTCTAAAATACAATATAATGGGAAAATAGGGATCGATTTCCTGTTTGAGAATAACTGTACAAAAATAGACGTAAAATTTAAACGCTATTTTGTGAAAGATAAATTTATAGGCAATATGAAATTATTAAATGGGATGAAAATCCTGGAAAAAGTGCTCTTCTTGAAAGCAATTTAATGTAAAATATCTTAAATTATACAAGATTAAAATTTATTTTTAACCAGTACTCTCCGACAACCTAAACACCGCATAATCAATTTCTGAAATATGAATTTCGTTGCTCAAGTAAAGTGACGCAGTGCAACAAAAAAGAGATATTCCACAAAATCAATCAGCGATATGGGAATCTGAAAACTATAAGACAAATCACCAAAATTCTAATCCTTTCATCCAAATACCGTAAAAATTAAAAGTTTGTTTTACATTACCTTTCCTTTTAGTACTCCAAAATTTAAGATTAATTACCTGTCACCTTCGTCCATCATTTTATCAAACCTCCATTAAAGCAAAATAAATCCCCGATATTAAAACACTCTCCGGAGAGATACTTTCAATAGAAAGGGCAATTAAAAAAAATAATAAAAAAAGCATTAATTCATGACGTTCGGGAAAAAAATTCCTATAATACGGCAAATTTAATATCTCCACCGCTTGTCTCAAACACAAAGGTCATTTTTTACCAGTCAAACTCCTTCACTTCCCTCTCACGCTAATACAGCCAATGCTTATAAAACCGTATGGACGTCCCCTTTGACTTTTTTTTAAAGTCCTCATCCAATTAGCAGAGAAAGCATCGGCTTTTGAGTTACCGCTAATGAAAGGCCGAACTTGAACACATTTTCCATCTCTCTAGCTAATTCCACCCTCTTCACCTACGTCGAACCCCTTTAAGTCACTCATACCCACTTCCTCCTCTTCTTTCCTCATCTTTCTTTCATTCCGAGCCTCCCATACTAAGGGTCCGGCCTCATTTCCTTCAAATAACACATTACGAAACTTGCTTCGGGAAAGTTTACGTTACTTCCTTAAACACGGACCTTCACTAGAGTCGCAATCTACCCACGCAAAGATTCTTTCCACGCCTTCTTCAAACAGTTCCCTAGCTGACTCCCGACTCCGTCAGGAAAACACTCATCCTCCTCCTCTTTTTTTTAAGGGGAAAGGGCTTTTCCGCAGCTTTTTATCTTAGCCGATCTCAACACAACCTCGGTCTAAACTGCTTTAAACCCCCCCACCTCGCCCTTCTTAAATTCCCAAATCTGAAAATAAATCCCCGCTTCATTTTACATTATTCACTCGATAATTGGATCGTTAAAAAGGCAGCGTTTTTTTTTTAAAAAAAAGCTGAGTCGTAAAGGCTAATTCGCTCACTTTCAATGACGAAAAAAAACCTTCACGTTTTAAGATTTCGCTGATGCACGAGACGAACTTCCAAAGACCAAAGATTTTATATTGCCGAAGTATTAATATAAGTTACGAATATCAAGAGTATATCGATTCATTTTCCCATTAAATTAATTTTCATATCTTAAGAACCGCTTAATTGCCATGGCATACGAGGAAGGAAATCTATAATTGCAAGGTCTAAGAATGACCCATCGAGTCAGCTTAAATTTGAGAAATAAGATTTTTATTTTATGATTCTACTTTTTGAGACGATAACTTCTTCATACACAGATAAGATTAAGTAGCATTAATACTATGTAGTAGATATATATCTAGATCTCTAATACTCTAATAAAAAAGTATTCACACAATCTAAATTTGCATATTTATAACTCTTATTACCATAAACGACATAAACACTTGAAGGGAAAAATATCATAATCATAATGATTACAGAAAGAAGCAAAAACTAATTGTAATAGATCAACAAATATCGGTGCAGACTTTTCATTCATACACAAAATATATTTACTTTCCTAACAAAATAGTACTAACCGATCTAATTTCCATGGTTACTAAGATTAAGTCGACAGATTTAGTTCTACTTCGGTTTAGATGAGGTCAGACAATTAGATATTCGAATTAACACCACCAAAAAAACTTTTAATCATTTTGCGTCATATTCCATCCACATTTATCCTGAAATGTTTTGGAGCACTGTCTCGAAGATGGAGGAGAGGAGAACTAAAAGGTTGGAGAACTTAGAGAGCGGCGTGGTCTGAAAAGGTAAGTAGGGTTCGTAAGAAATCAAACGGGGAAGTGCTGGAGATGGTTGGAAGAGGGACGGATTCAGAATGAAGAGATGGATACAGAAGAAATGGTGAGTCAAATATTGAGAAGGGATGGATTATCAGGGAAAGAATTCGGGGGTAGGCTAAAAGGAAATGTACGAAAGCTAAAAAAAATATGTTGGATTGCTGAAAGCGAGGCCAGAGCTATCAAAAAGATTGCAAGGAGGTTTCCTTTAGGATATTTAAAGGTAAGATTAATACTATCAATGATTTTCTACGAATATTTTTATAGTTAGGAGTACTTTTCATCTTCTAGTTCTTTTTCCTTGCTAACAAGAAATATTAGAAGAGAAGTTACAACCCTAGAAATATTTTGATTAAAAACTTATACAAATAAAAATATTTTAAATTACCTTAATTCATCATTCATAAGGCTTATACAGATGCTATTTTTAGCATGGGTTCAGAATTGTTACAAATCAAATATGTTGCTTCAATGTATCACATGAAATTTTATAGAATTTAATTACATCGATACTTCCTTTTCCTTCTATCTATTTACTCAAACTCTTCCCCATTTGGCTTTTGTAATAACCTATATTTGATCTCTGTTTATTCAGTGGAATAGACAAACATTTATTTGAATCGAAAATCTCATTCTCAGAAGCAATAATACTGAACACAATAAAACGCCCTCTGTTCCCGTTTGTTATCAATAGGACTTCATTTATTTCCATCGTGTTGTGTTTAATCAAGCGAAATAAGCTGAAAACAATGATCTGAATCAAATAAGTCAGGAATAAGTTTTCTTTAAACTATTTTTAAGACTACTTCCTTTGAGTTAGCCCTTATCTGTTTACCGTTCGATCTGAGTTACTAAGGGAAAATAATTGGCATGTTCACTGTAAGTCTCACCACACAAAGGGCTGAGGGTCAGTTCGAAGTTACGATTGCTATTGCTTTGAATGAATACCAAGAACAACGGACTAGTGGAAACTTATTAATCACTCCTAGCTAAAGCAAAGGAAGTAGGTTCGGTCTATTCAATTTATAAATTATCAAAGGAGGAGGTCAGTTGAAATAATATCTGCAGGTAAGAAAAATTAACAGCGAATATTTTAGCTATACAATGTGGATAATAAAAATACAACAATAAATTACAATGGAAGATGTATTCGGGATGCAAAGTAGAATTGTGTATTCTGTAAAATATAATCTTTAATGTATTTGTTATCTATTTCGTAATTTAAGTAAATTATTCAGTGAAAAAATATTTGCCCTTTTTTGATTTTTACTTTAATATGTCAATCTATTATTGTTTAGAGCCAAAATAAATGAAAGTTAAAAAGTAATATGGATTGAAATATAATATTTATTAGTTAGTTTTCAAGGACGAAACATTATTACAATTATCTAAAGAAGTATTAGAAATTATTCATAATTAAAAATTGAATGCCAATTTTGTTTGCAACAAAGATTTCCGTACTGTTGAATTATTATAATGAATTTTCCTTACTGAAATAAGCAAATAAAAAATACAGCAACTAATTCGGTTGAATAATTCTTTTATTCGTCTGCCTACAGAACAATTCCCATGATTCAAATATAACTCAAGCAAATTAAGGTATTTAGCAGGCAATAGGTTATGATCACGTGAATACGAAGGGAAATATGATAAATAGGAGCATTGGCCATGAGTAATATTCAGTCTGGGAGAGGTCTATGTATAGAGAATATCTGAATATCTTATCGAGACTAAAAAAATTCCTCTTTCACTGGAACTCATTATCTTTAGCTCTTTTCAAAGAAACTCGTTCATTATTGCCGCTATTGATGAATTCAAAACCTACTTTTTACTTGCATGGCTGATCTCTTCACTCAACGGAACCTCATCGCATGACTTAACTTTTCCACTCTTTTATCCCACAGGTTTCCCCATTCGTTTCACCCTTTATGCCCTCCCTTTTTCATTCTCTTTCTCTCCTTTATTCATTTCACTTCCCCCCTTTCTCCGTCTCCATTCATTCTCCCCTTAACCCTATTACCCTTTCTTTTTCTATATCTCCGAAAAGCTTCTTTTCTAACTTCCTATACCAAAATATCTTCGAAACTCCATTGATTCCATTATTCTTTTTTTTCCCGATTCTACTTTCATTTCTATTTCTAGCGTATTTATACGATTATTCCACATTACTTTTTTCTCTACTTTTCCTGTTCTTTTATATAAATCACTCGTAATTATTATCTGGATAATTATCCGTTTATCGATACGCTACTTTTTTCTCGAAACAATTCAAAGTCATTTATAATAGTACTTATTCACATCCTAACATTCTATTAGTCCTACAATTTTGTATTAAGAAAATATTATCTAATATATATATATAAATTAATTGTTCTGATCTATCGATTCGAAATTAAAATATTCGGTATTAGATGAGTTCTTTTTTTTACCAAACTAGATAATAGTTAACTTACTGCATAATAAGTTTGCAATTTAGCATGTTTCTCGGTAGGTATAGAGAGATATGGATTATTGGAGTATTGACTAAGAATTTGATTATATTGTTTATTGTTAATTATAAATAAAACGTTGATATGGTTGAAAACAACTTAATACGGTCATGTTTAGATGCTTACTGTTTAACTTGCATAAAAGTTAAATACGTAACTAATGAACTATTAATATGAGAAGTATTAGGGTAAAGTATGGTAAAAATTGTGATAAAAATCTATATATAGAAAATTTATTTTTTAAATAACACCAAAATTAAAATTTCTGGGATATAATATTATGAATTCTGGATCAGTTAATTCTAACGTAATTATGGATGTTGATAAGCTGTAATTACATATAGTTTATAACGGAATATTAATAAAAAAACTGATAGTTCCTATTAAATAAATGTGCATGACTTTATGAAAAATTCCTTTTTAACTGACTCGATTCTTTCCCAAAATATTAAATTGTACGTTGCAATTTCAATATATCTGGAACTAATAATCCTCATCGTCAAATTCACTCTCCGATACCTTCTAAAAAAGTAACCTGTATCAGTTCTTTATTATGCTTCCACATTATGAGAATAAAATCAAAATCGCACATATCATTCCCTTTCTTCAACATCATACAGATCCAGAAAAATTAGGACTTAACACCCTCACTCTCCCAATAAATTCCGCCAATTTTATCTTCATAACTCCCAGCATCCAACTTCATCTCCCAACGGATCGTAATATCGGAATTCCATCTCTATTCTCGACTCTTGTCCCGAATCACATTTCCTTATTTCCAGCATATCATTTTCGAGATACAGCACCTCCCTGTTTTCCCAAAAAAATTTCCGTCCAAAACCCCCGATATTTTCCTTCTTCTCCTCTTCCCTCCGCTTTCGCAAAGTATTTTTTTTTCGCCTCCTTCCAATATCCATTTGGTGACTGTCAGGAGAAGGGGGGACACAGAAGACCATCTCTCCCAGAGCTCCATCTGGTGAAGGTCATGCCGGATCCCAGTCTGGAGTGGCTTTAGAGCTGTGATGGAAGGCTGGCTTCGGTGACGCACAAAACAAAAGGATTGGCTCATGCATTTCAAAAGACCATCCATCTCCTTGGGAGGATGCGAGAAATACACGTTCGTGCGCGAAGGGAATGCGTACGACTCGCATGGGGAAAACACTTGGCGTTACACGCTGCTCTCTTTTAATAAATCAAAAACGGTGGATCACGATGATGGCGGTTTATGGCGATGGATTCTTTTTATTTCGTCACGGATTCTAGGAGGGGTGTTTTTTTTAGGGAAAGCTTAAATAGAAAGAGAGAGAGAGAGAGAGTGTTCTACTCATTAGGATGGATGTTTTGCGAATGAAATTCGGTAATGAGTAAGGAGGACTAATATCTCTCACACTCGCGGAGTCGGATATTCGTCTTCTTGAAGGCCTTGAAAGGTAAATCGATGCAGTGTGAGGAATCAACTGAGAATCTTCGGCTTACGAAACTGTGTCAAGGCAAATATTTGAAACGGATTCATGTTCCGAGCATTGATAAGTGATTGGAAAAACTTCGTTCGAGGTTCGTTCAAGTGAATTCAATTTAGGTCTTTTCTTGAAATCTTTCGAGAAACTTTTGTGATTCTCAAAATGTGAAACCGTATTATATTTAATGTTACTGAATCGTATGATTATATTAAATGAACTGATCTCTCTTCAAATTGCTCAATGCCTTAATCCTCGATAGATTTTTATTTAAAAGGTTATTGATCCTAGAATTCAAAATCAAACTTCAATTTATTCTAATGCATTCTTTTAGGAGTCCTTACTTTATCAGATTAATATAATGTGTTTTATGGCATGATATAATCGATGGTTCAGATGCATAAGATACAGTATAAATTTTGACTTAAACACGGATAATGCTTAACAAATATTATCAGTATCTCTCGAATACTATGTACTATATTTTTTCCAATTAAAGTAGTTAATTAGTGAGGTTTTTAATGTAACCAATCAAATGTTTATAGAAATGATATTTATATATATCTCCGTCATGGAAACTGACGCAACATTTCAACAACGTATCAATTAATAATTAAATAAATAGTTTTGTAAGCTATCAATGACAGTGAACTTTCAAACTGTGAAACTTCAGTGAACAGTGAATGTTTCAACTAAATATTAACAACTAAATCATTTCGTCAAAAGTATATTTAAAAGTATCATTCTTGTGAAGCATAGATAAACCAAATTTGAGCAATATTCTCTTTAATCCATTTCCCGATAGCTGAAAAGAAATAAGTAATTTAACACTGGATTCAAGTATTTCAAGGCGTCTCAGTTATGCCGAAGCATTGTACCGATATCGTTCACCTGAAATTTGATCATAAAGCCATGATGGGGTTCTTAACCACGTCTTGCACGCATTTTCCTTCCCTTTAATCGGGATTTTTTTTCGCTCCGCAAACTTCCTCCGAAAACTTAAAGGAAGCGCCTTCCATTTTTTCGATCCATCTGCTTTTCTGCTCTTTATTAATCTTACTTTTCTTCTCATTTTGTCTTTGTGAATCCCTATCTCTTCCATAAACGGTCCTTCCTCTTCCAAGACGTGCTCATACTATTTTTTCCTCATCTATCTTCTGGAATCTGTCAGTTATTTCCCTTTATCTTCCATCCTCCACCATTATTTCTTCTGCTCTTTAACTTCAGCCTTCACTTTGCTTATCTCTCTTTTCCTTATCTGCTCCGTTATGCATCCGTAATATGGCAAAGACAGCGCTTCGCAATTTCTCTTATCCGAGGGATATCAATGACAGACGCTTATAATGAGTTAATGAATTTTTTCTCCTCCTCTTTATCTTATTCTCCATCTCTTTAACCGAGGAGTTTCGAGATTATTTCAGACCCTTAGCGCTTAATTCATTCCCTTGAATTACTGAGGGTTTACTAACCTCACTGGCGTTCTTTTTCACTGGATTACTAACTTCTTTTTAAGTAGCTTTTTAAGAAAGCTAAAAGATTTTCCGTAGTTTCAATAAAGCTCGAACAATAAAACTTTTATTTGACTTTCTTAATAATCCTCTCGGAGAACTTAAAGAAAAAATATTCACAGAAATTTATGTGTTTCTATATATATATAAACGTACATTAATCTCCTTATGCATTATTTATAAAAGATAAATCATATATTCCGATTACTGCTGAAACAGTATTTGAAACATTAGCAGCATTCCTGAATATCTTATGATAGGATAGAAAACAGAAGATAAGACTTCAGTATAGATTTCTAAAGATCTTAAATGACTCATAGCATTCGTATATTTCCAACAACATTAAGTTTATTTTCTTCCATAGAATCTTATTATAATTAATAATTTTGATTACGTATTTTATACATATCCTTTTATCGTATCGTGTAGATTAGTACTTATGCTAAATGTTTAATAATAGGAAAAGTAAGGCGCTAGTGGTTCCAGTACTCAGATACTCTACTTGCTGAGCTGGTACTCTATTTAATTGAGCTACCACGCAATAACGCCCCTCGATACACCCCGACAGGATACGAGTCGAAGATGATTCAAGGAGATTTTTATTCGGTATTCAATAGTTGGAATCGAAGATATCTGTAGTTGTGTGCATCTCGTATCTTTTATAACTGAACAATACACTCGGTATATCAGAGTTAAGGGATCATGTATCAGTTGGCATATATTTTCTCTTTTGATCCTTTTTACTTTTATTTACTATATTCAATATTATTGCTCGGTTAATTAATGACATTTTTAATTTTACTCTTATAATATAATTCGATTACTTATACTTGTTTTTTATTTACATTATATTTTTAAGAATATTACCATTCTCACTTTAAGTGTTATAAAAGTTTTATGATTTATAAAGGAAAATATACCCGTAATTTAATTTCCATGAGAGACGTAACAAAAAATAAATGTTATACTTCTTTGTTTTTGGGAGCACAGATATAGACGGTAATACTTTGAAATGATTAATATTCAAGTACATTAGAATAGAAAAAACACCAAAATAGGTAACAGTTATATCATTTAAGGAAGTAAACAAAACGGAAAAGAAAAATAGATCAGGATAGTCAGATATGTTTGAACTCTCTTCTATATTTTTTTCATATTGACATATTCCGCTCAGCAGCCTTGATACCTTACTGGAATTTATCAATTTTTTTTCTCGATTTATTTATTCAATCCAAGAGGAAAATGATACGTCACGTTCTCCTCTGGAAGGCATCGATGCTGACCTCATTCCAGCTTTGTACCCATCACGTGTGCTTTCTCCTCTTTCAGCCATAGACTTCAAGTTTATCTTGCACACTAACTCCAAACTCAAACCTTTGCCTTGTTTCTATATACTATTTCCGCTTCTTTCATTTCAATGCACCCATAATCCTTTGCGTCCATTTTCCAGGTATTCATTCGCCGATTATTTTCCACCAATAAACTCTCTCGTACCTTAATTTCATATTTTTAGTTATTCACTTAATTAAAAACCCATTCTTATATCTAATATTTCAAGCTTAATAATTTCAAAACTTTACTAACTTAAGTTTTATTTATATAACTTAATCTTTATTTAGATTTGAAATAAATGGACACACAATATTGATCCTCAGTTGCCGAAGAACTACTTTGAATACCATTTCCATCAATATAAAAAAATATTGCAATATTATATATAAAGTTTTGCTTGAAATGAGAGGAAAATAATAAGTAATTGCTCAAGTAAAATGGTTCAAATGAAACGTGTCTCATTAAAAATACGAGCTATTTGTTTGGAGTAAGTAAATTACCGATAATTGGTAAATTCAAGTTCTTGCTGCAGTAAATTTCATTCGGATATTGGTCTCTAACGTCTAATTTCGTATTATCATAGTCGTCGCATTTTTTTAAATCGCTACCGTTCGACAATTTATGACAATGAGAAATCGCGCGATTTATGAATAAAATGAATAATTTCGTAATATTTTTTTCCAAATTTACGTAAAGAAAAAGTAAGATTAGCGTAGGAAATATTTTGTTTCTTTTTGAGGCACCGAACTCTAAAATGGTTGGCGTGACCCGACGTAATTTTTACATCTGCGTGTTTGAATCGGGACGTCGTACGAGACATCAATGAACCATGTAATTTGATCAATCTTCCAGTTCTTTTCGTATTAATACTGGAATTCTGCCGTTCGCCATTAAGGTGAATTTTATTCAAGAACGGAAACGAAACGAAATTTTCATTCTCTTCCGTGCTCCGTCGCACTTTTCATAAAAGAAGCTCGTTTCCTATGAAATTGTTGAGGAGCCATAACTTCTTTCTGATTGCGATAAGATGTAGGAATGAAAGGCCATACTTAAGCCGAAGAATTCGCAAGGATTTATGCCATCAAAAAACCATTGTTAATTAGGACTCCATAGAGTGATAAATGTAATGTACACAAATTCTATGTAATCTACTTCTTTGATGGAAAAACATTGGTAGCTAAATACCGATAAACACGGTAGATTAAACGTTGTAGAATCAGGAGTTCTATATGAAAGTCATCCATATCATATTATTATTTTATCTTGATGATAGTCACGCATCTGAGTGACAATTATGCAAATATTTTATTTAACTTGGTGAATACTCCAGAAGCCGGCTTGATTCAATGGTGCTGACAAATCAATTAAATACACTATCTTAAAATTTTATTCATTGTTTGCATTAATGGGTTGCATTATGGATTGTTATTAGGGAAATTTAAAGAAACTTCGAGTTATGGTCAATAATAAATATCATCTATTATCTAATCTACATCTTGAAACGAATACATCTTCAGTATAGCTCTATCGATACATGGAAAGTTTTTTTTCAAATCCCTTAAATATCATGTTTTTGGATACCCAGGCAGCAATTTTTCTTTCTCACAAGTCCGAAACTTCACTCCCAACTTCCGTCGTACGAGAATTTACGTCCGGTTTTAGAAGTACACAGATTTTAAACAACGTCAAAGTGGGATAACGTAGGTGCAGATTTATAGTCCATTAATCCCGGTAACTAATTAAATTTCAGATAAGCCTCCGTCTTATACTACCTTCCTCAAGGCCAGTAACTTCTCTTCCATCTGCTCTGAGCATTAATTTTGCAATGTAAATAAACCCCTTTTATCTGCCAATATTAATGTTTCCTTCATCATATCAATCCCTCTCGTTTCCTATCATCATCCCTCTTGCATCCCCACAACAAACCTTCACAACTTCATCACGCCATTAATTTTCGATCCCTTTTTTTTCCAAATATCCGGTGCTGTATTCTTATACACCCCCACACGCCACCTCCATTTACGCCTCCTCCTCTTTTCCTGCCAACAATCACCATCTTGCGTGCATCCTCGTCCATTACTCATCCCTTCAGGGGCAACCAATTTCTGCATCGCCACCCTGCACACCCCTTTAGACCCTTTTTTTCTACCTCCTTCTTCCTTCGCTTTTTCTCATACTTCGGACCGCCCATTTTCTTTCATCCGCCGCCTTATAAATCTCCCAACCTTGCAGTTCTCTCCTTCATTCCCTCCCTTTGAAACCATTGATTTTCCTCCCTCTCGAACTATATATATACACACGAGTTGGTTCCCTCATTTCTTGCCTCAAACCACTCGAGAAAAAGAAAAAATAAAGAAAAGCTCGCCACATACCTTGCCAACCACCCCATCTCCCTCGACCAATATCTTATCCGCCTTATTTTCCTAACTTGAGAACATTCCCTCTCCCTCATATATATCCACTCCCGTCGTTTGGTCCCCACACCCGCACCTCCCCCTATACGTCTTCGGTTGATTTCGTTCGATCCCAAACACGTTGTGTATCTTTCGACTTAAATTGAATGCCGACCGGAGTGAGGGCCCTATGTTCGGGAGTTATGAAAGAGAGTAATTAATCAATACTATTCTCAGTACGTAACGTAGGAGATGTCTTTTGAAACGGTGTTTGTTATTGTGTGGTAGGGAGGAGATGGGACTTCGGACAAAATACTGGTAGTCTTATACATATCTTCATTACGGAGACAGAAGGGGGAAAAGACTTCGAAGAATTTATAGGCGGTCGATAAATATGGCTCGTGAATTCCTTCAGTCGATATTAACGGCGGAGGGAAACATAAGACGGGCTATAAAGTAGGGGACTTTATTTAAACCTAATTAAGGCGAGGTTACTTTATAGACCTGCTTTGTTCGCCTTTTGCCGGAGTGCTATCAATTTTTTTGGAAATGCGTTTTGAGATAATTGAAAGAAGGGCGTGCTTTGAATTTCTTAGTGAATACGATCCTTGATTTGGTAAATTAAAGAGGTAAAAATTACTTTAAGTTAAGGATATGTAAGATACCGACCTTTAAAAGTCTCATCTGATATTTCTTACTTTACGTATTAATTATGTTGATGTATTTTTAAAAAATACGATGAATATAAAAACAAAAATGTTAAATTTTAAATTAGACTATTTTGAAATTTCTAGGATGAAATATTTACGCACATTAAATGGAACAATAACAAAGTGATGAAGGCTTCTTTCCTGAAAATAAACAGTGTCCTGGGATTTTTAATTGAAAAAGAGGGAAATGTTTATCCAGAATTAACGCACTTTCACAATGTACTTTGCTGCTATACTCTTCTTAGACTCCTTAGCATGGAGAACTAACTTTAAAATCAACTCCAACTAAAACTTAATACTACAAATTGCTCATATTTGTATTTTAATTAAATGTTCATAGTTAGGTGATGAATATAGTGATAATTATGTTCGATTACGTTGTGTTAGAGATAAAGCATTTCTTCGCGAAGTATTTAGTAAAAAAGTGCTAATATTGAAGTTGAATTGAGAGCAAGGTTCTGCAGATATTTATTCGCAATAAATCTCAGCTTTATAAGAAAATTAAAGAGCTCAAAAAGTACTGCAGAAAGATAAAGAGTGTATCTGATAAGTTTGAGGACCAATACAATGAACTTTAGAAGTTGAAAGAAACAAAAGAGAAGCTAAAAAAACGACGCTTTATCTACAGCACCTTCAAAGAAGGAAAAACCAAATACTCAAGAATAAAAGCCATTGAGAGTCAGTAGATGTTTGGTTATTTGTAAAAGTGTAGCTACGCAGAATGGAAACAGTGTCCAATAAAATATAAGGAGAAATATTTGAGAAAAAAAGCCTTTGATAAAGGACAAAAGGAGTTTTGATTGCCAGAATCATCTGAATTGAGGCGAGATTAAGATTTTCTGAGTGTTATGCTAAGTGCCTTCGAAACAAAGATGATAAGATCGAGATTGTTGTTTTGAGAACTTAGAATCATTGCCATTGGCGTAAGAATGCTTATGGTAAATAGAACAAACAACCTTTATTAATCACTTAGGTAGATATTCATTTCAGTACCACTTATTCCTCATTCATATAAGATTACAAAGGTTAAACATAGCTGAAAAACAGCGACACGACACCACTTCTTTACTACGTAAAAGTAATTTCTTGACCATATTATTATAATATCGCACACTCATTCAGTTCTTAAATGAATTATACATACGAATATTGTAGAACCTAAAAGTTAGAATAGAAAGAGTAATGGATCCAATCATCTAATATAAAATAATTTAATAATTATGATAACATAACTATAATTTTCAAAAAATCGAAATAAATCCTATTAAAAATCGATGCTCATTATTTTCAAACAAATAAATATTCGTTCACATTCATTTTCAAAACACTTATTCATATATCATTTGCTAAATTATTCTGTAAGAAAACGTCTCCCAACAAATTTTTTTTTCATTTCTCATATTTCGTAAACATTTCATTTAATTTGTAACAAATAAAATAGATAAATCATTTAAGCTGTTAAGATCTTAAAATTCAATGACGAAGGGTAAACAGTCTATCTTACTTAGAACATCACAGCCTTTCCAGGAAAGTGATAAAGATCTTAGATACCTCACTAGCTCCTTGATACGTCGCGAGCAAAGGAACTTCATGTCCCTTCCATTACCTTACGTGAATGACTTCTCTTGCATCACCAAACTCCTTATATATACTATCTCCTTCGGCTTTTACCTCAGTAAAACCTCTCTTTCCCAATCGATACTCTCCGGAGCTCCTCGCGAGAGACCCTTGTCCTCATCTCTGATAATCTCCTCCTCCTGCTTCTTATTCAAACACTGAGATTCCTCATCTGATTCTCAGAGGCTGTGTACGTATATGGGGCGGATCGATTATTCGACTAAGTCGTGCGTGGGAAGCGCCGTCGCGAAGTATTGAGAGAAAAGAAAAGGGCACTTTGGGGGAAAGTCCACACACACTAGAGAGATACAAAAGGCGTGGTTAGCGAACAAATGATTAAAAAATGTAGGAAAAAGAAGAGGAGAAAAGGAAACGAGAACGATTTTACGACAGCTTATCCGTGGAACACTCTTTCCGGACGCGTAATGGGCAGTCCCACTCCAACCATTTGAATCCCTGCTCAATTAAACGTCTGTTTGAACGGGTGAGTGATGGTTGTAAGGGCATCGGATTGATTGAGCCGATGGGGGTTTGGACCCCCAAAGGATCAGTCGTTTTAAAAGAAGCGGCCTCATCGCATTCCGGATAAGCCGGGGGAAAAGATTAGCAGCTGGAGCGAATTAAATGTGGAAGAGGATGAACGAAACCTCTTGGATTTATACGTATTTCGCCATCGGTTGCTTCTTACGTAACCTCCCTGCGTTTTCCTCGGAGGTATTAAATATGAATTGAGGCGGTAAAAGTTTTAGCGAATGAAATAGGAATTTCTCGATTTAATGCTTTCTCCAGTCTGGCATATAAAAGAGGATATCAAAAATATATCATTTTATTCATTTTTATATGTTTTTATTCATTAATTATTTATCTTACTACATACTTATATATTTAACTGGATATCGAAATTTAACAGAATACTGATGAAACTTCCACCTTAACTGTTCTATTATTCCCAAAAATATTAAGATATGCGTTAATATTTTCCAGTTTTATCACTAAGTTTACTGATTCCATTTTCATGACTTTTATACTATGAAATCGATATAAATTTTTTAACTTTGGTTTTTCATAAATTACATGGAAATAAATTCTGTTTTTTAAAATTGTATTATATATCATCATGCTCTGAATGATAGTTTGTTAAAAAATGTTCATTTAGACCTGACTATTTCAACAGATAACAATTCCTCCATTTTAATATTTAATTTAATAATTGTTAGTTTACGTTTATTTCAGGATTATGTAAGGGAACTTCTACCACATTTGTGTAAGATTTAAATTAATTCACATTCAATATTAGATATATGAGAGTTGCTTATGCTCCATTCCCTCATCCTTTTTAAGCAAAACAGTTAATGTAATGTAAGTAAAAATCATTTAATCAAAGCATGAAAATCAAAAATTAGAATCTACATTCATAAAACGATTAATAGTATTAAAAAAATTACGAACGTGATCAAGGTATAGACTGTTCTAAATCACCGAATCATTACACACCCTACACTAAGGCTTAAAGCACACAGCCATTATCGCTTTGTGCGCACGAAATCATGCAGTGTGATCCGATCGATTAAAGCTAATCAGATCCGAAGTCGTCGACGGCGGCAGCTGATAATCTTCCGCGAAATCTGATTAGAATAACTGTCATGAATTGCAATATCTTTGACGGCATAATGATCGTGGGAATCAAGGGAAGGTTTTAGAATTGATACATTCGACCGGAATAATAGATTCGAACGAAGGGTTTTTATCGGGGATGGAATTTCGGCGGAGGGATCAAAACATCTGGCGCATCGATCAAAAAGCGAGGAAAAGGAAGGCTTTGGAGAGCCAAGAGGATAAACGTAGGAACATAAAGAAAAGTCGCGGAGATGAGTGGCACCTTCTCGGAGGGAATGATGGGTGAACAAAGAATGCTCAAAGGAAAGGAATAAAAGGGTAAGGAATCGTAAAGCCTCCGCCTCTTAATCAGGACGACATCTTTTCCGTGTCTCGTCCTTTAGATTTCTACTCGACTTATCCTCACATTCTGCTTCGCTGGACTCCTTCGCATCCAGGCACTAAAACAATACTCTCCTCTTTATATATATTTATATACATTATTTATTTATTTATGTATTTATTTATTTATGTATTTATTTCTGAGCCAGCTCTTCCTTCTGAGCAGACTCTCACGGCCGCT
Organism: Pantala flavescens; assembly: GCA_020796165.1. Taxonomy (NCBI): domain Eukaryota; kingdom Metazoa; phylum Arthropoda; class Insecta; order Odonata; family Libellulidae; genus Pantala; species Pantala flavescens. The sequence continues at coordinate 11,450,575 of CM036879.1, read as the reverse complement.
TATTTAATTAACTCTTGGTCCAGGTATTGAAATCTCTTCCTAATATTCCCCGAATCGGTTTCTTCATTTACTCTTTCCTTCTGAGAAAGGGTTCCCATTTATATTCTCTCTCTTTGTGCGTCCTCTCAGACATAACTCGACTAAATCTACTTCGCTTTAGGACGTTTTTCTCCAACTATCTCTCTCTCTCTTTCTGTCACTTACATCCTCAGCCAAATCTTCTCACGTCCAACGTTGCCGTCAATTCCGTTTGATCGCCCTGTACCTGACTTGGTTCGCTCATTTTTTACTTTCCCTGTACACACTTAAACTCTTTTTTCCTAGGGCCCCGTGAAAGCGTTCCACCCGAATGGATAGATGGAGGATATATATATAGAGAGGTAATATCGGCCATAAATTGTATTTTGTCGCGATTGAGTACGCCCGAAACTTTCGATATTTTTTTTTGAGGGAGCTGAGATTTGAGTCGCACGCGGGAGGATGGAAATATAAATAAAACGTCATGTCTTCCGCCTCATTTCCTTTCGCGTTGGTGTATTTTAGTTCTATGTATTGGACAATGGATTCTTACATTTTTATCATTCTTTTTTATCTTTATTATACAGTCATTCTGTTCCTTTCTTTAGATTGATTTAAAGTCTATGTTAGCTTAAAGACTTGGTCCATTTTCTTCTATGATATTGGTATGATTTATAAATCTATCTATACCAGTATATTGTCTCATTATTGACGTGGCAACAATGAGACAACAAGAATAAGATGAGAAGGGATATATGAGACGTCAGAATATTTAGTTTAAATCATTTTCTTTAACTCTTCCTCATCAGGGTTTGAGAATTCTTTGTCGAAAAATGTGAGTATTTTTTTCAAGTACGTCTGATGTATTATTTTAACTCTGCGTATTATCTATCTGCAAAACTCGAATGCTTATATTTACAGTAAACCCTAATTTATGAAATTCGGAATCTCTTCTACTACTTTTAAACACAAAGAAATTTTCAAAGCGAAATATTGCTTTATGTTAACAGCATACTTACAAATCAAACGAGAGAAAATAAATAAAACTCTCGTAGAAATACAGAATATTAAAAATCGTAAAAGTAACTCGTGTTCGAACGCTATTCAATTAAACTGCGGGATGGAGCAACAAACAGTAACATAGCCTCACAGAATAACGAAATTGATTGAACCGAATCCTCCACTTGTTCACTATTCAATTCCTTTTCCTTCTGTTTACTTGTCATCACGAGGAAAGCGGAGTATTTGCGGAGACGCGGTCGCTTCATTTCGCTGGTAATCGCACCGCATCCTCCGACACCCCTAATTCCCTAGGGAGTCAATTAACTCTCCCGTTATAATCTATACCAAAGATTAACGCGGTACGCGCGGTTGATGAAATTCATTCGAGAATAAAAGAAAACCACCGACGTCTGCGACAAAGGACCTTCCCCTCAAAATTTCCCATTCACCGAGTTCCCCTTCCGTTCCGTCGCTATAATCGTTTACCACAAGGATCCTCCCGGTCAAACGCGCCCAGGGTGCGGGTGGAATAAAATGCGACCCACGGCACAGCGATCTGGGACATAGATCTAGAGGAGATTGGGGCTTTAGGTCATCGAGAGGTCTCTGAAGAATGGACTGCCCTTTTCCCGCATCGTCTACGGCAGAAGCCGGAGAAATCTGCAGGAGTAGTGGAGTCCTAATGCGGTGGACGTATATGGAGATTGGAGAGGAGTGCGAGCGTTCTCAGGCGGAAAGGATATGTGTACGGGGGAAGACTTAATCAGAGGAAATGGGGTCAATGCATCAAGACACTCACAGTGCCGGTTTAGGGATGGAGAAAGGCTGGTTTACCGTGTGTGTGTGTGTAATCTCTAAAGAACCGTTTCGATAAAAGAGTCGTTACTAAAATGGACGATGCGAAATATTGTACTGTATTGCTTTTGATGGAAGTTTTCGGATTAAAAGAAGTATCTCTATAGCTCCTTTATTGGATTGAACTCTTTTATATGATGGGATTTTTATCGCTGAAGATTTTCAACGCTTTTCTAATAGGGATCCTGATAAAACATCTAATGCAAATTGCTCGAAATGAATTTTGCTATTTTGAGTGCTATCAGTCAAATATGAAACACATATTCATTTTAAATTATCGTAGATCAAAAAATTAATCTTGGCTATGCTTTTATGCTTTGAAGATTCTTACGGTACTTGATGTTTAAATTAGATATTTAGAGTCATCGGTATTCATCTTTTTTGAGCAAATTTTCAAACATTCATTCTTGAGTAATAAACTGTCTAAATAGTTTCAGTGGTTTTGTTGATTATAATTATATGGGTTATCATAAATGTGTCAGAATAATTTGCCTGCTGTTGTTATTTTTTAATTCTTTTTTTGTATATGATATATATATATATATAATATTTTTAAGACAAATAGTATTAATGATATATGAAATACGAACATTTTTTTAACATAAATTATAATACACGAAGATGAATGAATCATATTTTTTAATACGACTGTATTTGAAGGATTGAATATACCTCTTTTTGTCTCATTTTCCAAGTAAGATGATATGAGTAGTTATAAACTGGATTACTCAGAGAGATTATAATTTTGTTATTTCGCGGTTAAAATATCACCCGAATACTTTCAGAAGATACAACAGCGCAAGAAAGATTTGAAGCGCATAAATCAATGTCCTCCTAGATAAAAGGTCTACATTTAGAGTTCGATCGATCCAGAAAAAAAATTACTCAAACAATCTTTTAACGTTTGAAATATTTTTAGATATTGAATTCCTAGAAATAATCAAATCATGAAGAAGTAGCATAAGCAGATTCACTGGCGAAAGTTATACGTCAAAAGAAAAGACTTCAAATTTATTTATTGTATATTAGAACTACAAATAGGCACCAGACCAGGTGATTAAATTTGGAACGAAACATGGCAATATGTAGTGTTATATAAACTGAAACTGTGTCATTAGGGTCGGATTAGGGAATTTTGAGATTTTGAGTATTAGATTGATCCTAATACAAATATCAGTTCAGTATACTATTATGATCATTGTGGGATAAATTCACTCACACACTTTGAAAGAAAGCGATTTATGCAAATGTATTGGGATTGGAGAGAGACCCAAATGTTCTATAATTAATATGATAGCAGGGCTTGATGTAATAATACTGGCAATGCAAACTGTTTCCATGCAATATTTACAATAAACGTAAACATACATGAAAATTAGTAATATACATATGTATGATTATACAAAAAAGTACCGCCAAGTCTGCAAGTGCTTTTTTAGCCATAAATTCTAATAAAATTCGACCTTCAATAAGAACTATAGTTATGAATTAAATTTCCCTCTAAATAGTTCGGAAATAAATTGAACAAAAAACAAAATCAAGTTAAAATAAATCTTTAAAATCATAAATCAGTTTACTGATTCAAAACGAATCGGGTTCCGGGATCCCCACTTTCTCTTTTAGCTTCAAAAAATGTAAAAATCTAGCCTCTAGTTGAGGGCGGTATGAGGCTAGAAACGGCACTTTACATCTCGCATTAAGAGGCCAGAGACCTCTATCGCTTTAGCCGGAAAAAAAAAAGAAAGTAGATGACCGTTTGTTTGTGTTGCGTGTGTGAAGGGCAAAAGGGCATCCATCCGGAAGGGAAAAAATGGCTCTTCCACCCGAGGGAAGGCGAACGAAAAGTAAATTATTAAACATGTAGATTTATGCGGAAGGAGAAGAAGTATTTAACGGAAATGGCGTGGGACTTTATTTAAATCGTGCAATAATTGGTTCCGAAAAGTTTTTCCCGGAAAATAGAGCGAGCGGATGGGAAAAATCTGAAGAAGAGAATATTAATGGATGGAGAGGGTCAATTTTTTTTATAATCGCCGCCGTTAAGATGCAAATTACCAAGAAGCGATCCTAAGAAACCTTGGGGGTCCTTGTCCTGGGGTTTCTGGGCTGTTGCATTTGATGGCGCATATTTTTTAAATCTGCCGCGGCATAAATGTCATTAGGGATAATTGAGGAAGAAATGAACATAAACTCGCGCCATGCATTACAAGATGGCGCTCGAATTGTTCTCGACTTGGGGTAAATTGTGCGGAGGGAATTTTCCGTATGTTTTCTCTTTCCGTTCCAATGAGTCGTATCTCGATAAATTTCCCGCTGCTTTCAGAAATTTAGAGCGAAATGCAAGCTAAAGTATCATTGCTTGCACATCGTAAAATGAGTTGGTTAACTTAAAACTCACCACTTTACTCATCCATTTATACATAATCATTGTTCGTGAAGAATTAAGGTAATTTCATTCTTGGGTACTTGAGTTTATTAGACACTGCGTTACTTCCATTTATGTGCATAAAATGCATTTCAAATATGCGTTGAAATGGAATATGAAAAATCTCTACTCGAAGCAATTCTTTTTTGATTGAACATTTTATACCATGGTTTAAAATTCAACAATTTTATTAGCATATTTAAAAATATAATAATAGGAGACAAATGTGGTCTGAAATTGAAACATCAAAGCTTGAGTTTTTTATTATTTAGTTCCCGTTCTGTCGTTATTCATTTGAAATAAAGGTTTAAATAGTTTGGAAATACGCGAAATAAATTCATGAACTGAAATTGAAAATATTCATAGAGTTATAAAATTAAATTCCTACATAAAAATTACTTTAGAATAAGTATTGATTGAAAAACATATTCCTGTCTAATTCATCACGAATTTTAAAACGGTGAATTTTCTAGGCTCAAATACCCTTTACACTACAGTTAAATTCAAGTTTCTTCAATTTTAATGCGGCTAACTCTAATTCTATTAATTCTCAGGAAATCATATTCATTACATTTTTGTGAAATTATTTCCAGTATTTATAATTATCTTCTTCTATTCTAAATATAATAAACGTGAATTTTTATTTCTATGAAAGATCTGATACATTCAGTTACAGCGTTTAAATAGCCAATATCAAGGAATCAGGCTTCATAACATTCAGCCCTCACAATTCAATAAACATATACCATGAGAGAAAGTAAATTTAGATTAAAAATTCCTTCCGATCACTAATCTTCAGATTGCTCGAGAAAGTGTTGTGAACTTTGAATACAACTCCCCTAATGAAATGCAGATTACATAGTACTCTATCCTCCTTTAAATTAGCAAATCAAGTTCCTTCACCCGAGTCCTTCATCACGTCTCCCAAAATACATTGACAACGCGGGAGAAGGGAAAACTGGAAGTTCATCATTAAGTTTCCCCCATCACGCAATTTCCCGCGGCAATTTCCGAAGATTAAGCATTAATTAAGTGTACCGACATTACATCACAAGTACATCGCATCACGAAGTTATGCCATGCACGGCGTCTTATGACACCACCTCCAAAACCTTAAGCATCCCGCGACTTGCTACCGTATTAAATAAGGATCGTCGTGATCAAAGACTTAGTACCTTTCTGTAATCTACCCTCAGTTTCAAAAGGACGAGAATATACTAATTTATAAGTAGCATTATCGAATATCATTAAACGTCATTCCTTTTTACACCACAATTGATTACGTACCTCCAATTCCAATCCGTACGTAATTAATTACGTAAGAATTGGAGTACGTCATTACTATTCGTTGGAACAGTAGTTAGGATGAAATCTGGCTAGCAAACACGCTCTAAGATCTTGAGCACGTGGAACATGGAGGTTTGTTGCCGGGATTCCGTATCCTGGGTTACAAAAACATACAATCCACTACACTCGACTCGAATATTTCTATTCCAAGCAGTGCTTTATCACTCAATTGGAGCAACAGGGGCGATCTGGTTTCGCGGAACCGGTCGCTTTACTCGGTCCCGAATCACTGCGAATTCCGCCTAACCAAATTCAGAGTGGTTGTAGAGAGGTTTCCACGTGTCGAGTGCGGATAAGGGATGGTTAGGAAAATGTGGGATCGGATTCAAAGGTAGAGTGGCAGAGGTTTTCCTCCGCTTTTTCCCCCTTCTGAGGAACATGGGGATCCTGGATTTACTGCTAGGTCCTGCAGAATCGCGTCTTGCATTACACGTTCCCTAGGGTCTACGGAGGGTCCCTAAAGCCCTGCCGGTGATGGAAGAGAGGGATTTGCGAGAAAACAAAAAGAGGTTCCCTTTCTCCTCATAAGCCTCGCTCTCCATCTATTTCGCCGTTTCTCTGCACCTTATTCTCTCTTTCGCACCCCTTTCGTCTGCAACGAGTGCGCCCTCGCGAGATGCAATGCTCCCAAAGTGGGATTTCGCCGCGAAGAATCTCATCCAGGGCACATTTTACCCCTCCGTATACACCTTTGACGGTTCCTTTTGTTTCCTTTGAGATTTAAGGATGTTTTTTTCTTTATCCTTGCCCTTTTTTCGGTCCAAGTACAAGGACTGCTGAGCTGAGCTGTCCTGCTTCAGTCTGAATGGATTTGCATCTTATTACTGTCTAATGATCGCATTACGACCGATGTTTATTATCTATTGAAAGGAGCCCAGGATTGTGTGTACTTATATCACTAATTAATAGTAGAATAGTAAGAACAAAGATGGGGAATCCATAACATTTTTCCGCTTAATTATCTTAGCTGGGGGGTTAGTAATAAGGAGGTTTTAAATGAGTATTATTCATAATAACGAAACTGAGATGTTTACATCCTCTTTTTTCGAAACGAACAACTAAAGAAATTATTCGCTGGGTATTTATTAATATTTAAAGTATATTCTCTATCCTCTAAATATATTTTCTATTACAAATTTATAGTTCACGCAGAAAAAATATTGAAATTTTACGTTAAATAATGGCATCATTAAAAGTATTTTATCATATTTCTGTATACAAATAGGGAAAACAATTAAGTTGTAATTTCTGCCAGCTTAAATTCTAATGTATTTAACAATTCAAAATTTCCGAACCTAAGTATCTTTGCATACACGTTGTCAAAGCATACTTGAAGTACCGCAAAATATTATCTACAATCAATGGGCGTCTGTGTTTAATGAGATATGGGCGTTTACAAATAAATATTTGAATCCACTGAACGTATAGATGTTTCACGTTATATTCTAAGAATTATTCTTCTTTCAATTCGAAATTTCGTAATTTTTCGGTTTTCAGATATGCGAAAAACTAATCAAGGGAATATTTTCAAAACCGAAATTCTCCGTTCCAGAAATAGGAAGCATATTTTCCGCTTGTTTTCTTCTCTCTTTCGTCCAACTCTCTCCAAATATTTCGAAACAATAACATTATTGCACGCGGCTTTATTTATTTTCATTCCAGATAATGCGGTGAAGAGGAAATATTTATCCTTTTGTGGTTTCACCTCATTTATCATGGTGCTTAACCTGGAATTTTCTCTTCAATCCCGAATGCTGAATCGCTTCTCTCTTCCAGAATTTTCATTTTGGATTCCTTTCAAATTAATTCGAATTTTAGATATGAATTTTTAGATTGATATATAAATTAATATAGATTCACTTCAATCTTTTAACTTTTATCTATTATAGTATTTTTCAGCTTAACTGTGAGTTATTTTAGAGGCTCTATTTTTACTTATTTATATACAATTCATGCTTTACATCTTCCGGTAAAGGAAAGTGAGATTTAGAATAACAGTGTTATCGTTTTACATCTTATCCCGGGAGGAACGAATATGAAAATAGTTTTAGTTTATATGCCGAAAGTATGAACTTGAATCTCTTAATTACCAGGTAGTTGCTCTGACCAACCAAATTATAGTACTTGAGCAGTTTCTATTTATTAGAAGAACAAAGTTTATTTAACTATTATATGATTGGCATTTAAAAATAATTATTCGTGAGAAAATAAATATAAAAAAGCTTATAGTCGATTTGACATGTATTTCATTTTTAATATGACAAAATTTTCTATGAGGTAATAAATTTTAATCACAAAACCATGGTCATAAAAAGAAAATTAATGCGGTACAGTATGTGTGTTCTATTTTTCATTTCGTAATCAAGGAAGACAATTAAAAAGTAAAGCCCGGATTTTCAGAGGTGATAATCAGTAATTAAAAATTAAGATATTAATACAATCTCTTTTTCATTTTAAAAATTTACATTGCCTCAGACTTTTTAAACTCAAAATTCCACTGTTGCCGAATTCAGATTTGTTTTTTCATTTCCATATTGATTCAAAATCAACCTTAGGATGTATACATAAATTATTAAGCGATCATATTATACGAGTTAACATATCATAGTGTTATACTTATTTCTTAATAAACTATAACCACCCATAATTGCAAAATCCGATCGCAAAAAAATTGCAAACCTAAGAATCAATAACAAACAGTTTGGAAAAAATATCGCGTCGAAGACGGGCAGTCTCCTTATCGAAAAGAGATACGTCCTAAAGCTGTTCGCAGATCATATTGAGGACCCACCACAACTGCTAAGGGTATTGTGGCCTTCTCAGGATTGCTTTTCGTCCGTAACAAAAGTGTTTATTCTTCGTGGCCAATTCGGTGCTTTTGAAGGGCGTTTCTTTCTCAAAGGGCCGATTCCCTCCACTAGAGGTTTCCTTTCCTCGAAGCTATTGGAAGGCTCTCGTTACATCTGGTAAACAATGGAGCGGTAAACGCACTAAAGGCTTTTGTGGATTAACGTGTGTACGGAGAGATAAAAATGAAAATAAACGTAAGCCTATTCACTACTTTTTCGTCTAGGTGAGCATTTCTTTTATCCAATACTATCATCAAAGCAGTAACTTCTGTCTGGTGTAAAAATCTGAGGATTTTTGTGATTATAGTGCAGCCTTTGTGTATCATGTTCTCCACCATGAAGGCGTAATACTCCCTTTCGAAAGATTTATCGAGATTGAAAAAAGAGTGTTGTGTCTCATCCATTAAGGAAGTGTTTGCTTTAACGGTAAATATTTTTTCTCTCACATCTATTTATTTCGGTACAAAATTTTTTGTTATCTAAGACGAAGTTAAACAAGTCTCGTAGTGAATAGAAAACAATGCAGCAGATAAAAGTAAACTGAAACATATTTCAAAATTAGTTCTACGTTTTAATAATACATCGTCTGAAAAAGAAATATTAGCATTTCATATCATGTGCAGTTTATTAAAGAAGTTCAATCTCTACAGAAATACAAAATTTTCATGTTAACTGTTACCCTTTGAAACTTAAAAAGCTTTTGATAGTTTTACGTAAGAGGCGGCTTTTGTGGTGCCACGTTCATCGGTACACCACAATATCGGTTCCTATCGAAAGATGAAAATGGTTCTTACGTAAGAACAGATTACTTCCAGCAAAATTCCCAGCAATACAATTGAGAGATTAGAGATTGCGGTTGATCAAAGTGATGATAATCACATGAAAAAGATCAAAGGATGACCTCTTGATGTTCCTTTATCTCTAAGGATTCTCAATGAGATTGACCCCGTGCTGAAATGTCAGGGCATTATTTCACTATCATTTTTCGATCAGAGATTTTGAAAGAGTGATTCTAGGAAATAAAAGTAGACAAATATTTATACTAAAGTTTAATCTTAGTAAATAGATAATAAAATGATTTAAGTAATCGTTCGATTAATTGTATGATATATACCGGTTTAAATTTTACAGTTTCATTCATTATTATATTTTCATTATTGCATGAACATCCGAGGCTGTTAGAAAATCAGAAATTCGTTAGTATATGTATAACCATCGATTTTAATTACCTCTCTATATAAGAAACATCTTATTTAATATATCCTCATAGACCAGAATATGAAGAAATATTTTTTATTATTGCCCTTTTCATATATAATTTTTGAAACGTGTTTTCCTTGTATGTAATGTTCTGAACTCTAAAGCAGTTATTGGGGCATTTGATTTTATGCTTCAAAGTCTCATCATCTTCATTATGTAAAGTTATTTTATAACCATTCGATTTATACACTTTTGTTCGTTAGAAGTATTAGAAATCAGCATACACTTATAAACAGTGACTCATTTGATGGAAATGTTCGTTACCTTATTTTATGATTTACAATTATAAAATAAATCTTTTGATAATTTTAGAGCCTGGGTAAATCTGGGATATCTCCAATTTTTCAGTATTCCGGTAAACCAATTCAATTACGTTTGAATATAAATAACGGAACAACAGTATATTTTAAAATTGTAATAATACCCTTATCCCTAGAATAAGCTCGCTCTTAAATTCATCATAATACACTCATATTTTCATGGGTCTCCAGCTAAGCGTATGTTATCCTTCGAACCTCATGCATCTCCCATCTTAAAGCGTTGATACAATTGAGCGGAATGGGGTAAAGGGAAGGATTTGGGAGGTCAGTCCCTGAAAAAAAAGAGAGCGGTTATGGCGTCAAAGGTGCGATATTCTTGGAAGATAGAAAAAGAGCAGCGAAGCGGCGGCGACCATTTCAAAGCCCAAGAAAGGGAGGAAAATGGATTGTGGTAATGGATGGGGGAGAGGTTAAGGAAAAGAGGAGAGAAGGACAACCGGAAGTTTTAAGGGACCGAGGCCACGGTAAGAGATTCGGCTGGAGATGGATGGAAGAAGGAATGTGACGAGAATCGAGACGAAAGCAGGTGAAATAAGAGAGAGATTTGTGCCCGGTGATTACTTTTAATGCGACGGCATTTATCTCGAAGTGCGCCGGAGTGTAAGAAATTTCACGCCCTAAATAAAACGCTTAAGGCAGTTGATTTAGAAGTTTCATCTCAGGTGCCTCCATGATGTCCGGCCCTCCTGCTTATTCTCCACCCTTTTCTTATATAAAAAGAATCTTATTTTACGGGCCCTTGCGAGTTCATGATGAACTCAAATAAACCCGGAGAATAATATCGTAAAATATAGAGCTTTTTTTTAAAACTTAATCATGTGAAAATGATGATTATTTCACTCACGTACAGAATAATAATGAAGACTATATTTTCATGAGGGAAATTTTAACCCGAATTATTTCTAAATAGAATCCATACATAATAAATTTAATTTATGCGATTATGTAATTAGTTAGTAAAAATTATAAATAATGTAAACGGAATATAACAGGAAATTTATAGAGGTCTTATTTAAATATTGAGAATGCACAAGAGTCTAGGGTAATATTTTGATTGTAATTGTGAAGATTTTAAAAAGAATGCATTGAGAAACTATATGAACAAATATATACTATACATTTAGTTAAAGCTTCAAATTATAAAGTGATGAGAAGTCTGCCATTATTTTTATTCATTTTAAGATGATTGATTAAGACGCACTCCTGTAGAAATAGAAAACTTGAAGGTTTAATGTAAGATGATTTCATTCATAATTCTTTGGAGTTAATTTAGTAACACAGTCGCGAAACCTAATTTTGTAAAAATCATGCATTTGAATTGAAATAGCGGATGTGCTTGGTATCTAATAATGTGTTAAAATGATCTTTAATCGATACTAAAAACATTCCTATGGACGTGAAATTGACAACGATGCACCATTATTTGCTTATAATAAACACGTATCACAGATTTTAAGACGAAAAAAATAAAAATCAATTAATTTTAAAGTAATAGAATGCAAATAAAATATTAATATCATACGATCGTGATTAACAATAAATAAATGCTTGATCAATAAACAATTGCAATAATATACATCTTTAAAGGTAACTTACATGGTGATACATGTCAACCATGGTTGTATCTTAATTTACAAAAAGAAATATTATTCCACTCAACATAATTTTCAACCGAACGCAGATATTCAGTATTCCTATTTCCCCGCATCTTATTTCCAAATGTTTCCCAAACTTATGAATAAGATTAACAATAAAAGCCTCCAATCCAAGTCCCTTTTTATTTATATTTACCGCGATGAATTAATGATGAAGCGAGGGCCCAATAAACACCGAGAAGAAAGGAAATTTAATATCCCTCATCATCGGGGAGACATACCGTCGCTTCTGCAAATTTGATTGCCGACAGAAGAAAGGGAAAAGCCCCGAGAATTCGGCCTCGAAACAGAATTCTAATTAGCGAACTGAGTCGTTTGAAAGGGAGATTGTGATGGATGGGAAACATAATAAGTGAATTTTCCGGGTTGCACCGGCTTAAGGCGGAGGATCCGAAACTTGCAGAACGATAGCTTCCGATTGGAGGATGAGAAGGGACAGCGGGGAAAATTAACTGTTCCGGGGACAATGGGGTGCCCTGACGGTATGAGGGCACAACCGATGGAAGAGAAATCTTTTGTCGTTATGCCTTCTGGAGCATGCTTTACGACAATCCGCTCGTGTGGGGAGATATATCTTTCGTGCTCCCCCCCACTGTGGCCTCTATTTATCGATGACGAAGAAAGAGAAGAGCTGGTAGTAGTATTAAAGGTCATCGTTATTACGACACCGGGGTTGAGAAGGGAGTCGGAAAAGTTTATTTTATGAGAGGGCATAAGGCACCATGCGTGACTCTATCACAATGCCATAATCGAAAGGAAAGGACAAACAATCCTCAGTAGGGTCTTCATTTTTTTTCTTTTCCATCCTTTTTCGTTTCCACCCACTGGTCTTGATGTGACTAATACCTCTTCAATCACATCACAAGCATTCTCAATCCAACTTTGGATGAGAACTTTTATTTTTTTTATTCTCTCGTGCTTTTCTCATAATAGGGATGTTAACAGTTCCTTTTGTGCTTCTATCATTTGACAAGGTTAAGAACAATATTAAATTCATCATTATCAACATGCTCTGCTATGTGTAATAAGTATTGATTCACCATCATTATATATGTTATCTTGAGTATTTATCACTGAAAGTTTTACAGACAATAATTAATTTAATTGCTAAACATTCATAGCCATTGGTTAATTCAAAATATGGCTCATCCATACATAACTAAAATTTCTTGTCCAATTTAATGAGATACTATTTATTTGAGCTATGTATATTTATTAAGCTCGCTACGATAAATCTATTCCATTTGCTAACAATTAGTAAATAACTTCAGTAGATCATATTGGTTGGTATACCAAACGAATTGTAAAGCCTCACATAGTATTTTATTGATGAATCCTATTTATAAAATGACTTATAAAACTGTAATCTATCCCATTTATTCCCTCTTTATTAAATCTTAGAGGCTAAGATGAAATATTAATGATTTAAATTGAAATTCGTTGAGAAATTGATTTAAGAGGAATGTTTATGATGTCAGAGGAATGAAAGAAAATTATTAAATAAAAAAAATGAAATGAAATACGCAAGAACTAGTGAATTCTCAAGTTCAAATACCATCAAATATTTGCGAAAGCAAACTTTAAACTCCAATCCTCTTTTCCTACACTTCATAAATAATTAAAGGCAATACCATTTCATCATTTTAATGTTTCAAATTGAACGTTAGTGAGCGATATTTGGTTGAACTTCATGATTTAATAACTGTGAAGAGTTGCGCCGAGATCGGTCAACTCCAGATTTATTTGTACTTATAGAATTTTACGAATTTTGTATATATTTCTGGTTTTTGATACTTCCAGTTTTCTTCGAAATCGTAAAATTACCTCAATTACAACCATGGGGTGCAGTACAGTTTATAATTCCATAGATTACGCGACGTCTCGGGTATGAATAGCTTTCTGTTTTAATGTACTCCGATACACTGAATTGTGGTGTGTGTATATAAATTATGGCAGATTTAGCGGGAGTCCTATGTTTCACTATTTCAGGGAAAGCCTTGTATAGAACGAAAGGGAACACTTCACCCCTCTTAACTACCCAAAGAGACCAAGACGAACGTCCCACTCCTTTTATATCCCATACTTTCGTCGTCCTTCCTTTTTCACTCCTTTTTCTGCTCAATCTTTTCTTCACACGCCCTGTCTCGTACATATATCTTTGCGCTTTCTCTGCTTAATCCCCATGCCCACCACCACGATGAATGTGCCTTATTTTGCTGCACGCCCACGCATTTTATCAACCTCTTTTCACTTGCCCTCCCTTTAATCTTCTCTTGTGTTTCTCTCGCATTGTTTATCAACTACATCATTTTTCTCCCGAGCCTACTTGGATTTACTAAGGTTAGCGTTCTCCTGCGCATAAAATCCCGTTAGGTATTTTCCCTTTCGCGAATTATTTGTTTTTCGAAAAGCGGAAAGTTTAATGTTTTCCTCGCGCTTTGTTTGTCCCAACTTTTTAACGATGAATGTTCCCAGTAAAAGGGAAGGTGCAGCTCTCTCCCGATCCGGCTTGAATAATATTATACCCGTGCAAGAAACTCGTCTTTGAATTAAAATTTTAAAAAGAGTTACACTGAAGTTTACCCGATTATGTTCGCCTCGAAATTTGGGAAAGCATCCTTAATTTCGTAAAGGTCTCGACGTGTTATTAAAAATATAACGAAAGTTGTGAGATGTGTTTTGTATATTTTAGGTAGGTAACGCTCGCCTCGGGTTTGAATTCAGAACAGCAAATGTAAATACCTTTTTAATTCTTGCTCATCTTCGAAAGAATTCATTGTTTAAAACTTGATGCTCTTTAGCGTGTAGCCTTTGATATTTTATAGAATGAAACAGTTTGACCAATTCAGTAGATTATAGTAAAAATGACGATATAGCAATCATAAAATGCGTTTAATTATTATATATAATGAAATCATTATAAATTTATTGCGATACTATATATGATTGTTTTGTATTCTAACGGAAAGTATTATAAAATATACATATCATCATAAATGAAATTTTAGGAGAGTGGAGAATTCTTCAAATTATCCCACTCACTATTTTATATATTTATAACGATAAATATATTTCTAAGTATTTATGTGATCATGCATCTAATAAATGTAATTTATATTATTATTCAAATTGCGAGTCACTAAATATGATTTTGTAACTGTCACTAGTTATAAACCAATATTTTACAAAATTATATACATAGAAATAGTATTTATAACGAGCAGCGTAAATTATTAATGCGGTTGGATCGATAGCGAGATAACTGAAAAGTAAATGAAACATTATCTGAGAAAATATAGAAGATTATATTTATACCAGTAAACTCAGACTACTGAGAATTAATTTAGCGTAATGAGGAAATTATAACGTTACATGAAGAACTTAAGTAAATGCATAAAATGTGAATGAGAAATGTACGGAAATGTGAATATTCTAGGGGAGCCGATTTAATATCGAATGAATGAAGACCTCAGAAAATTTGGACCGAAGTCCTCAAGAAATTCCAGGACTTCATCTCTAAACCTGAAACTGAGCTTATATTAAATTCCCCTGATCCTATATATAACAAGAATAAATCCCTTCGTGTAGCACTAATATCGAATACAATGAAAGCTTATAGATGACAAGAAATAACTTTACCTTAGAAATAGTAAACAATGAAAATAATAACAATAATAACAGATAGATATTTAGATTAAATATAACTTCAAACTGTCTGGATATATAATTTATGAAAATTATAAAATTTTTCCCAAGGGGTTCTATCTATTAATAATATCCCTCGAAAGTTGAGTTCAGTAATTACAAAAATAATTCTAATAATATGAAAGAGAATACGTTTTCTGCACCTTTATTATAAAAATATTTATAATGATTAGAATGTTCATTGGGTGTCAAATAGTTTGGAATCAAATCTTCTCGTAATGATCTATATATAATGGTATTACGTTCGCAAATTATTTAAAATATGTATGATTGTTTTATATTAGGAAGAAATGTTTTTCCCAAGCTTTATTGCTTCCTTCGTTTATTTATGTCTTGCAGATAAGTGTAGAGGTATTATACTAAAATATATACAAGTCGCGATTTATTTCATGGTTTCCAAGGAAAGTCAATCTGTTTGATGGACATTAGATAGGATCTATGCTCACACCAAAAAACCAAATTTGATATGTCGATAAAGAGAAACGATAAAATTTTAATCTGGTGAAAGAAATACATCTTTGATGTAATTTATTAAATATACATTTAGTTTATGTGTAAATAAGTTGAAATACAAATAAAAAAATAATTAATTGCATTCTATAAGCGAGAAAGAAGAAATGATGTGGAACAGAACCACCAAGAGTTATCTCGATCGTCCACGGATTAAATCGCTCAGATCAGTCAGTAATCCGTATCTCTGAAAACAAATAACAGCAATAGATAGAAAATATACCTTAATATCCCTTTGGTGCCATTACATCACGCCTCCATTCTTTTTTCTGCTCATCCATCATTTCGAGCCCATTCACTGCCGAACAAAGTAAGAGTTGTATGCACACGTACACCGAGAGTTTCCAAAAGTGATTTCATTCGTTTCATCAACAAACACATTCCTCCAACGAAAATGCCATGTCCTCTCACGTCTGTGTAGCGGAGAAAGGAAGATATGTCCGAGGGCTAAGAGAAAAGATCGCTAAAAAGGGAAAATGAGACAAAAAAAGAGTCTGAATCGATAGACTGGGAGAGACGTAAAAAAAATAAAGGCAACCCAACGATCTTTCAGTTTCTCTCATTGTTTTCTTCTTCCTGTTTTTTGCGACTTTCGACAGACGAGAGAGACTGGCAATTATAAGGACAGTGACTGATGGAAGTCATCGGGAGGGAAGAGGGAATGGAATGTTATAATTAGAATAGGAAACGCAAGGGAGGATCTGGCCGTGGAAAGGCCCTAGTTTATATCTGTAGAAGCCTCGAGAGCCTCGGCTTAGGAAACAAAAGCAATAGCAAGCGTTCTTTTGTGGCATAGAGGATTACAGGTAATCTCCAATCCGATTTACGTTGATTTGCTTTGTAGTCGTTAACTAACAGTGAAAGAGCTTCTTTAAGCATCGTTCCTTTCCAAACGAAGCGTAAAACTGTGGCGTACGACTTGGTTTTCAAAAAGGAGCCTGTATTAAAAAGCTTAGAGGGATTTTTATTGCTCAGGAATAAGCTGTTTGCTTCCTTTTAAGAATAAGTGCTTGGTCTAATATTATAACGTTCGCATTGGAATTAATTCTCTTGAAGTGCATTATTGTGTAAGGGGTTTATCCCTTTAACGGCGAAGGCTTTGATTTTGGCAAATTTTCAAGAAAAGTTGTGCTTATTTTATTCAGTATCCGGTGATTGAATTGAAATTTGACAATTTAGATTTTATATTCGATTGAATATCATAAACACGATAAAAGTATTGGAATATCAATTCTGTTCCTGGTAAATCATATGTGTACAAACTTAATTCCAATTCTCAATCATAAAATTGACCTAGGAGAATGTAACTGAATGGAAGTCTAAAAAAGTGCACTGAATGATTTTCGTAGTTGAATAGAAAGTTATTATAATAGTAAGTGCGACTAATTATATGATTTATTGAGTCATCTTTCACTGGTAATAGAACTCTGCTATTATTAAACGTTTAATTATTTGGCTATCCCTAACTTTATACTCATTCATTACTTATTTAGCTGTCCAATACATGGAAATAAGTCAAATATAAAGTACAAAAAGGATCTTACTTTTTCATATAACTAATCGATAAAATATTCAATAGAACTTTTTTATTATAACTTACTCATTAATAATTTTACTTATGCCTTAAGCTCAATACTTATATCCATTCCACTTTCGATTTACTTTGACCGTGAGACAATATGAAAAATATTCCAGCTTGACAATACAATTAAAGCTTCACTCTACTAAGACAATCCTAGATAAAGTACAAAACGTATACAAGATGGAGGGAAGTCATCATTACCACCCCATCCAATTCTTAGCACATTCATTACCACCGTTACCCTCTGTCGCTACCATTATTTCGGGATCTTCAGCACAAACACATCACCTTGCTATTCCATCGTATATGCGAACCTGTCAATCATCCTCCTTCTGCAGTATCTTTTCACGTCCGACCTGTATGCGGTTGCTAATCCCCAGAGACGCGGGATGAAGTCATTTGTCGGGACGTCTGCCTTTCTCCCACCTGTCTCTAAATTCCTAGAGCTCTTCCTTTTTTTTATCGGAACTCCTCTTCTCTTCCCCCACATCACACAGACTCGGCCAAGGGCTCCTACCATAAGAGTGGCGGCCTCCGATAGAGAGGAACTTTTCTTTTTTGCTCCCGCCATCCCACTTCTTCACATCTAGGTAACTATTTCTCTCATCCCCATGGGAATACTTCTGCTAACTCGCACCGCTATTCCATCTTCGCTGTCTCCTCAGCATCATTTTTTACAAGAGCCCTCCTCTCATTCTATGGGAACTTGTCCGTCCTTCTCTCGACAATCGGACGCCTAACTCAGTAGCCCTCAGCCTCTTGCAGTCCCCTCCCAAGCGATCGACTCCACAACGTCCCTCTCTAACTCAAGGTGGACGCACAATGATGAAAAAAACACAATCGAATCTCCCACGAGATTTGGTATCGGCATCTTTTTCTGATGTCCCTTGACATCCAGGACTTTTTTATGAAGGATTCTTTAAGAGTTTCATGTTGGGGATGGGAGGATGTTAGGAAATCGAGAGTTATCCTACATCCTTTTCGTACGATTCGCCTTTTATTCAGGAGCCCAAATTCTGCGAAGGAATTGGCTCAGAATAGTTGAAGGACGTTTTGAGTCTCTCAAGGTCCCGCGTTTCGAAAGATTCTGTCATCCGAAGAGTCTGGCGTTCCCTTATGGACGGCTTATTCTTTATGTCCCAGATACATTGAGGTCAAATACGTCTTTGATGTGCTAAGAAAGTAAATAAATACGTATGCTTTGAGGAAAATATGTAGTATTTTGAGTATATAAATAACTTTTTTACTTCTGAAACCTGAAAATACTCTTAAGATACTATTATTCTTAAAATTTATTTATTGGAAACAAATCAAACAATTATATTCATCGTCTAAATATTGAATTCTCCTATGCGGAAAAAATACCACATATCATACTAATATAATAGAGGGAAATACAATTGCATTAGATAAATGTTTATATTATTCTCGTTTTTATCTTAATTTTATCATAAATCGAACTAAAGAATTCTACCAAAAAGTATTTCAGCAAATGATGTCTAATATATTACTTCACTACATATATACTGATTACATTATCAGTATTGTATATACATATTTGTGTAATATACCGTGGCATAAAATTTTTGAATACCGAAATAATACCCTATGATTGTATGTTTTCCAGTTTGGTTGAAAAATTCTCCTGACCTTATAACCAAGAATACATGCTCAAGGTAGAATTCTTGGGCTCCATATTTTAGCTCATTCCTCATAATATTTTTTCCAAATATACTGTACAAATAAGAAATCCCTAAACTTTTATGTCCCAATCAATACATAAGACTCCTAGAAATGGAATTTAATCAGTTTTCTTGAACGTATCCACAGCGTACCGAGAATCCGAGAGATACAAAAACCAATATGCAATATGATAGTACCCATGACCTAGATAATCCCTTTCAGAACCATAAAGATTGTCAACTTTGCTCGGATGCGTTCTAGGAATGATATCGATCTCGTATAATCCTTTTCATCCTCGAAACTGATAACCCACTGGGAGCTAAATTAACCAACTGAAAGAGCTCTCACGCACACACTCATCGCTTCTGTGACGCCTGCTACGCACACACTCTCTGCAGCCGATAAAAAAGACCGAACTACCGATTCGGAAAGAGTTTTCTATCGACGAGTGTGAAAGAGTCCACCACTTAAATGAAACTCAGATTCTCGTGATGTCAGAATGGCACATTCGCCTCTTGGATTACATATACCTCTCGATAAACGAAGTGAGCATTTTCCTAGACTCTCCTTTTTGCCTGTAAACCAGCGTCATTTGCTCGAATTTCATTGTATAAATCGTTTACGATTTTGTCAGGAAAGAACTGCAATACAATTCAACAACACGTGTAAGTATGTACTGTTCAGCAGTATATTTGTTGTATTATCTTATCCGATAAATAATTGTTGTTTGTTTAGATATTTGGATACGTATATAACATTTGATTAGACGTGTATTTATTTAAATTTACATCCTTTTCATATCTGAGTACCTTGACATGACATCCACTGAGAAACGTTACTCTCCTCTTTAAGTATCCTGATGAGCTTAAGCCTGAAAACTTCAGGAATATTCAAAATCATACCGAGAACAAGTGACGGACAGTAAGAGGAAGATCTGAGTGGTGCATCTACTGCAGTCAGCCCCAACCAAAAGGATTCCGGATGGGAAACGTTCCGTCCCATCTTGCATTTCATTCCCCCTATCAGATGGAGATAGTAAAGGCAGGAGAGTTACGGAGTAGCAGTCGGTTAAGGAGGCTCGCTATGTGTGGGAAACGAGTTTGATCCCATACTGGATGTCCTTCACTGGATCACCGTCTGGTGCTGCCTCACTTGCGGCAGACGTTGTCATTTCTCATCTTGCACCATATCTCGCTTTTTTCCCTTCATCTCTTGGTTCCATTCACTCAGTTCACCCTAAGGCTACGCATCCCATGTATATTTCAGGTCCTCTCTTCCTTCACTTCGCCACTGGGGGCGAGTCTCGACGGGCTTTTGAATTCCTCGTACCTTATCGATACGTTCTTGCGAAACATATTCTCGGCATCTTCCGTTCCCAGCATCTGTTACGTGACCTTTCCCAATTCTGTTTTTTGCCCTCTTCATTTTCGCCTTTCCTCTCGGCAGTTGTTTGCAAATAGAGATAGTTTGGCCGCCTGCGTCAACACGGCGCACCGGTTAGGCGATACAAAAACTCCACTATGGCGAGGGACGAACTCGATAACTCATTGTTTCTACTTTCGAGAGTGTAACAGTAAGTTGTCACCAAATTCCTCCGATTAATCAAGGGAAAGGTCTAGGGAAGTATTTGCATAAAATAGATATCAAGAGGTAACCTATGCAAACAAAACAAACCAATTTCCTTTCTATGCTTTATATCTCTTGAGTACGACATATACATAGTATATTTGTAAGAACAAGCTTAACAGAACTATTTAAAATCATTTTAAGCTTTCTTCTACTTATGATGAGTGAATACTTTAAAAATTCCATTCCCTCTACATACTATTCTTAAAAACTCAATGAATTTATTCTCTAAGAAGTATTTAATGGTCATTTCTCATATTTTATGGTCTGTAGTTCCATCTATGGGATCAAATACATGGCATTTATACTTAGGAATTTTATTATCAAATATTAATTAAATATATTTAAGCTAATGAATATTTTAGACCCAATTTTGCCTATCTATTGATCTAAGTACCAAGCCTAAGTACTAAACTGTCATCTTGAAATGGGTTTACTAACCTCGTGAGTGATTAACCGCAACAAAAACAATTATTGAGTTACATTAATTAATTCGCAGAATTTAGATTCACATTAGCTAATAGAGGATTTTTTTGCTAACCTCAAGAAATATCCAATCAAAAAATGACCAATCCTGAATTACCTAAAAGCAGTAAAATCTAATCTAAATGATAATGAAAGATAATCGTATAAATTCATTCCTCCACTACCATATATTCTCCTATTCCTATCTCTTCTCTTTCTGGGTTTTTATATGAATGCACTTTTCAGTTCAAATTCCGTCAGCAGGAAATTTCGTTCATATCTCCGATATGAACTTTGTAGTGCCTAAAACTTTTCCTGCTCTTCTTCCTGTACTCTTCAAAACGAATCGAGATTATTCCTCTTTCCTGCAAAGCCTTCTGTTTGGATCTCCTTTGAAGTGAATCTACATCTGACAAACTTAGTTTTGCCGAATCTCGTTGTTGATTATCAAGACCACATTGAAGAAGACAAAATCAAAGGACCAAGAATGACGAGGGGTATAATGCCATCCATTTTCAACAAGTATCACGTGACCTTATTCCCGTCGCCAGAGGAGTACTATTCAGGAAAAGGAAGGGATTTCCTTCCACACTAACGAAGGGATTACCGCCAGGATATTCCCCTTCTTTTTACTTCTTATGTGTCCGCAGGTCTTTGATGTCGAAGTTTGGTTGTGTGAGCTCCGGAGATAATTTAATAACATGACCTCTTGCAAGGCTTCCGTTGCCATGCGTCCTGATTTTCTAAAATTATTCGCGAGTAAAGAATTCTACGGACCTGATATTTTGACTTACTTCTGAAGCTGCAAGAAATAGAGGCAGATATATTTCATACTTTATGGTTCGACAATATTCATACAGCCTGCCGAAAATTTATTACAAATTTTAATTTCTATGGATTATGGCCATATGTAAATTTACGTAAATATAATATTATTGGATAATAATTATTTTTTGCTTACTTTGCTAAGTTTTAGCGGGATCAGCAACGAATAGCAACTGCTACTGAAATAACGTGATTCAATGCAGATGCACAATTCATTATAGAAGAGAAATAAAGCGTTATCAAGGATAGTATTAATTTTTGAATGGCTAAATTGATAAACACCGTTCGCAATATATTTTTAATTTGATTATTTTGTTTCCATTTTCAACTGAGTCTGAATATTCCATTAAAATTTCATAACAGAAATATATGTTTCAAGTTTAATTTCGATAGGGCACATTTTATTATTTTTCGACCTTATATACTATTACCATTGTCTACTTGAAACAAACAAGATAATATATTCTTTAAGTTGTATCTGTTAGTTTACATAATAAACAGTTTACATACATAAGGAAAATATAGAGGTTAAGGGGAAGATTAGGAAATATCTAATTCTAATACGATTAAACCTTAAGTTAATTATTATATTTCACTCCATTACGATTAAGAATACAATAAATTTTAGAGGAAATTAAAATACTTCCATTGAATACAAGGAATTTTAACGCAAAGGTTACGGAATCAGCACTGAATTACTAGCTTGTATGTAAGCATAGGTATATGATGATATGTGGTATCCTGTGGAGTATGTATGCCGCAATACAGATGTGCCTGTTTGGTTGCCTACATTCACGGGTGTTTGATTGAGGGTTCTCGAGTCAACATGGGAATACCACTGGTTCAGAATACCGGAGTAGCCCACATATAATTGTTCAACTAATCAACTACCATATATTTAAATTTTTACTTATATATTCTACACATATTTTAATTTCATCAATGGCATCAGTAGTAAACAAAAAGGAAAAAATTAAAGCACCTTTGTACCTGTTACACTTCAAATTCTAAAGATTTTACTGGACCTAAAAATAAGAAGAATAGTTTACATATAATAAATTGTTTAATTTAATATTTTAAAGCTCATTTTATAGGTTTTTAATCCCGAAAATTTAGAACTAGTGGACGTATTTGCAATCATAATGCGCTTTCTATCTAAATAGAACTATATCGAAAACTTGTATCCTGTGAGTATAATTCAAGAATTGTTTAACTATTCTCCCATTATTTTCTTATTCATTTTTATATCATAATTGTTGAATTCCTGCAATGCGAAGAACATTTAAAAAACCGAATGTATAAAGACAATTCATGTAGCGATGCGTGACGGAATAAAGTGTCTGAATAAGTAATTAAGTACTTTTTAAATTTAGAGACTAAATAACATAACTGAAAGGACCCGCACTAAAAATAATTGATGGGTAGACGGAGTCATAGCCAATGTAAAAGAAGCGGCAATCGTAGAAGCAACAAAAAAAATCTTCATCATTTCATAAAAAAGAGGATCCAGCATCGTCTTAATTAGTGGAGACATCACTGGTGTTGAGGAGTGATTAGCAGATGACGAAAGGAAAAAAAAGAGAACGTAGGGCTGCCGTTGAGTAGGAACAAAAGCAAGTTTGGGAGGACGGGACGAAAGAGAGGGGTTTCTAATGGAAATGCATTCGGAGTGAAATAGGAAAAAATGGAAAGCCGGTGAGTGGTTACCCAGACAACGGCCAAAAATCCTCCAAAGAGAGTGAAGGGAGCTTATGTCTCGTCCTTTTTATTTCCCTCTTCCTCACCCTTCGTCAATTTAACTCTTTCTCCCATCTTCTCATGTCATTCCCGCCTTTTCTCATCGCAAATTCCTTTCCGCTCCTGTTATGCCGCATTCATTCCGTTCCTCTATCTCGTGTGCGAAGATAGAATCCTCCCCCTCGACCACTCCCACTACCCGTTCCTCTTTACATGTTCGTGTGAGCAAATATTCGACCTCTTGGGTCACTGGGGGCTTATTGGGTCGTTACTTAAGTGGTCTCTGATATACACCCTGAAGTGCCCCTCGGGATGGCCTCCCTTCAACCCCAATCCAGGGCCCTTCCTCCTCCGACTTCCTCACTGCACTCTCGCACACCCCATCCCCACCACCGGTTCCGTGTGAAGTGATCTCTTTTCTCTCAATGGCGGAACACAGGATCAGAGAGAGAGAGTGAATTCTTTCGGCTCCAAGTCCATCTCGCCAATATAGGCCGTCATTTTATCGGTTTCAATCTCCTTCGCCTATAATGATGTGACCGTAGGAATCTGGACGATATTAAACGGTATGGATAACTGGGTTGAAAGTTTTTGAGAATTACATGCTGTAGGAGTCTATGGTATTCGTTTATTTAATTGATTCTGGTGGTTATCCTGATTTTATTGGTATGAAGGATAAAAAAAGAAGTCTCTAGAGATGTAGATAGGTATTATAAAAAGTAAATTCGAAAAAGTTAACAGTTAAAGAGAAATTATATATTTTTATGCACTATAAAAATATTTATCTAGACTTATGCATAAAATTTATGCATACTTTAAATTGTAAGTATTTTGAGTATTCATTCATACCCTATTAAAGAGAAACTTAGTCAAATTTTATTTTAAGCAGTCCAATGTGTATGTAAAACATAATACATAGACAATATACAGATTTGGAGAAATATAAAGGCATTTAGTAAATACAATCATTTAAATAAAAAAATTGTGAATATATAGACAATTATCAGATGTGCCATTCATTGACTTCAACAAATGATAACAAATAGATCAACATAAAGAGACATTGTATCGTACTTAATAAAATTCATTTTTATGATCTCATAATTCATACCTACTTAAGTCATAAACATTGAAGCTACTAAGCGAAAAACGATTTACTTAGAAGATTACGATAATTAGTGCAATTATATTCACATAAAACATATAACTATCTACAATGAATTGAATCAATTGCTTTACTTTTAGGTAGAATTTCATTTAAGTCTTCGAATTTATATGATATCTGTTTTTATTGCAATAAACTTTTAAACAGCTCATATTACACGTGTACAAATATATCGTTAATATAACTGTACTCAAAACACAGATTGATTTTGATCTATATTTGATGTTGTTTACCTAAAATTCGAATTAATTTCAGATTTATATGTAGATTACGCTTCTCTAAATTATAACCGTGAGGCAAGGTACTCATAACCGATTCAAGAGCGAGTGATTCAGTTACATTTCAACATCCATCGCCTTCAATCATTATCCAGTTGAAGATCAAAGGAGTTGAATACATATTCGCAGAATTCCCTTCACTCGAGTTTTGCGTCGACTGTTTGTTTGTTTGCGTTGCAAAGATCCCCTATTATTTTAGCACATGGGGTTAACATTGCACAGCATAAGTCCTCGAGAGAAGATTACTCCTATTCCATCCCAAAACTATTTATTTTATAATGTAAAACTCCATGCTCGGAATGATGACTACTGACTGCATGTGGAGAAACCTTTCCTCGTTCACATTCCGAGAATTGCTTGTTGACACTGAGCACATGAAGGGAGATTTGCAAATATGGAATAAAATATTTACCTCAAACGATCATAAAATTTTTATCGGTAAAATAAAATTCAGTTCATTGAGTTAAAAATGGCAGAGATTGAACAGCTTGTGAAAACAGAGAATTAATTTCTTTGAAAATTAAGGGAACGGCTCATTAAGTGTTAAACATTGTTCAACAATCCGAAATATTTCTCTGTCACGATATTTTTTTATCTTTAGCTATCGGATTTAAGGTAGTTTTTTTGTCTATATTAGCAAAAAATTATTCTACCGTAGATTCTTTACATTTTAAAATAAAGAATGACCAGTATATCTTCAGATTTATTCAGTCCTAACCGGTGGGAAGTTATAATTAGTTCTTCAAAATTTTTCCCATTTCTCTCGCACAACTTTACACTTTAAATGTTTTTAAAATTTCTCAAATTTAAAAAACATTTCAGTTGTCAGTCTTTATTTATCCTGCATTAGGAATATATTCTTTTATTTTACTTATATTGAACAATAAACATAAACTGAAACGAGAAACACTTTAGCCAACGGAAATCGAGTTTTGCAATAATGAAACTGATTACTCCCTTTTACAAGAGGTAATCCTGTTTAAACTAGTTTAAAATCCAGGAGCAATGGAACTTGTGTTTAACGCATGCGATTTTATGTTAGCCATCAAATTAGCATTCTGTTAACCTTAAAATTTGAATTACGGCTAAAGAGAGATGAAGTGGTTTATAAATTCTGCATCGTTTTTGCATAATTGATGCGTGGAACGATAACGCAATTTTGAATCCTCCTACACTAATGAATTTATTAACAAATATTTATTTCGGAGGGCCCTTTCTCTTCCTTCCAAACGTGCATTATTTATCACGACCTGCAAATTATTCCCATTGCTTAGTTTAACCATGCTTTATTACGATTTTCTTCTACACAATTTAAACGAACGTTTTTAATTTGTATATATTTATATATCTTAATTAAAAGAAACACTTTAACTATTTGAATTGACAAGTAGGCAGTCTTTCTCGGTATAATTATATAGGATATTCCCATGAGTATGATAACGTTCTTTCTTTCATAATGAAAATTTAATGAGCATTATCCTACGTATTAGTCATGTATCATAAATTTATAAATACCTCCTCAAATTTAGGTACATCACAATCGAATAAGGATTTAAAATTTTTTAAATCAAGAAACTAAATCGGTGTACCCATTGCTGTTTTACAATAACTATCATAATTAGTTATTAATTACCCAAAAATTAGCTTTTTTCTTTAGATATATTTGAAACATTTAATTATAAATATGCGAAAATTCCCTGGTTAAAAATTCATATATTTCACTCTACCCTCGAAGTGATTGATACCTCTATTTTTAAAGTTTTGTTTTGTTTCTAATCAAATTATATGATTTCTTAAGATGCATATATTATTAAGAAAGAAAAATAATGTTGAAGGTTATGGAGACTTTAATGGAATTAAAACAAAAACTCTGAACTGCATACTTCTGCTCAATTTACAGGAAGTAAGGAGAGAAATATCCATCTATTAAAATAGATAAACCGATTTCTCACCAAAAATGTATCAAATGAATACTCTAGTTTAATAATATCGAATTCAAATATCATGAAATAGGTTGGAATATCTTTTTCTCTATTTAATAAAACATAATGATAATACAAGTTAGATTCAATTGTACGATACAATCGTCAGTAATAACAAAATATCACTTGGCTAAATGGGAAATCTCGCGTCTTTCCTTGTCCTTTATTATGCTACGTTCTCATCCTATCTAATACAGGAATCCTACCCAAATAATACGACATTTTCTCTCGTAATATTATTCCCTAGGTATTTAAGCCATTCCTTACGACCTTCAATTAGGAAAGTATCAGTTAGTCTCAAAATCTCATAGAATTAAACCGACAATAATAGAAATATCCTTTTCACATCCGCACTCCGGTTCGCGGCGACACGTATATAATCTTTTCCTACTCTCCCATTCCTCTATTTGCCTATCGCGACCCCTCCTTGGAACACACCCCTTGGGACTTAAAGGGTCACCTCTTTCCGAAGTGAAATCGGAACAAAAGGAGAAGATGGGAAAGGGTTAAGGGACTGCAAAAAATGTACGGTGGACTGGGGTTTCGAGGCCGCAACCTGCTTATCGGGGTTCCATCTCGATTGCCTTTAGGAGCGAACGGAAGGAGATTAAGACAAAGGACACCGAGTGACGACCTCTCCCCCTCCAACCAGGCGACCCATCTCCCCACTCCACATCCATACCCTGAGGGAGACTGTAAACGTCAGCCGTGGAAGATAGGCCAAGACAAAGGTAGGTGCGGGGAAGGTAGTGGACTAACGAGCGGGAAGGAAAATCACATTGCGAAGGTGAGGGGAAAATTTTTTAATAGGAAACTTTTCCTTGCTTCTCCGATATTTTTTTATGCCTCCCGACGCATCCTTTAATTCCTTAATCTTCTCGAAATATACTTATTCCGGTTGGAATATCTAAGAGGATAAATCCGCCGCGTTCTTAATTGGCCACCGGCTACGTAACGAGCCTTACCCAGTTTATACTAAAATAGCTCGATATTCTAGGAGACCCTATTGTTGGAGGTATGCTCGGCTAATCTTATCCCATTATCATAATTGGGTATGCACCAGAGCTTACCGTCTTCGCCGAGAAATTCATTGAAGCATTATTTTATCAGTGACTTCTCCCTCTCTCTCTAAGATTGCAGAAATGCAATTTTCGTTTGGGAAATTTTCTATGGAAATAAGGCGAAGCGATGTCTTTTAAGAATCACCTGCTCGTTTTTTTTATGTTACGGGAGCAAATGCGAATTTGAGGTGAAAAATGTTAGATTCGCAATTTGTTCTCATTATGTCTGCTGATAAAAATTAAATCTTGAGGAGAAATTGCGAAAAAACACCGATTTTAAAAAATACCGTATTCTTTAATTTGCTCAATTTAGTATTTGAAAAATATACATCTTCTATTTTATTTGATAAGAAGATAAGGTCCAATAATTCCTCGAGCATTATTATCTATATATTTTGTATTACGTGTTATCAGTTAGGAAGAATTCGTTGAGATTTTCTAAAGTATTTTAAGTAAATTGAGGGAATTATCGGCTTTTAGTAGTGTATCATTATTGACAGAGTTTGCTTTAAGATGCTAATTAAACCACGTACGCTAATTTTTCTGTGAATTCGCAATTATGTTTCATAATACTAAATGTTTTTACTTCTTTCATATACTCGTACTTCACCATTAATGACACACTAATTAAGACTTTGATATTGCTTCAAATGCCAAATTGCTGATTATCTCGTTCCATATTTTAAGTTTACATTAAATAGGTAGCACATATATTTTAACTTATAAACAGCATTCAATCAATTTTCACCAATATATTTGTCTAGTTAATGGATTCTCATTATTTTACTGATGTTTGTGCTAAACCCGTAATTATCATAATGCCAGTCAAATGAACATAAGTTTATGTTAATTATATGTCTATTAAAGAGCAAAGGGAATAAAGAATAATAAGATACAAAGATTTTGACTAAAGATCGCCTGACTAAATTAAATAACTTTCTGGTCAAAGAGACTAATAACTGGTCTAAAACGTAATCAAAAATGTCCGAACCAAAATGAATGATCGTTTTACTGGCAGTGTTTTCTACTTAAAGTATGCTCATAGACATGCAGTTTCGGTTAACTATTAAAATAGCACCGAATAGCCAAGATGGTGATATTTTAGAGTTTAAAGGATAAGTAAAAGGTTGTATCTGCTATGTACATAAGGAATTAAATCTGCAATAGAATCTCGAAATTAAAACAACAATGACCCCTCACGTTACTGGTTTCATAAATAAATCTTTTAAAAAAAATTTAAAACAATTTTATAAAAGAGTAGTTCTACATTCAATTTAAAATACTTTTTTATAATTTTAACTAGCGAGCTGTTGGCCATTCACGCTCAGAATATCCACAAAAGTCCTAATAAGTGAATTCTAGCTGCACCGTACAATTTTCAGCATGAAAAAGGTATTGTATTTGTGATAAAACACCTAACATTGGCACTTTGAATTTTATTTTACGTGGCAATATTGCTCAGAGCTCAAATAACTTCCTTATCTCACCAAAACTCACCGTAACCGAACTCTCGAGCAGTGTACGAGATTTCGCGGAAATTCGTCCTTCTTTTTTTTTGTCAAGTACGCTAAAAACGGAGCTCCTGCTACTATAAAGATATATTTAGAATGGGACGGTAATTTTTGCAGGCTTATCATGTTCGAGAATATAATATCAAAGTGTGCACACGCGTGCTTTATGAGTGCTGACGTTTCCGGAATTTTTATGTGATTCTGTCAAAAGTTAGATAGCGGTTGGTCTGAGATGAATAGGAGAAGAGGAAGAAAAAGAAGAAGAACCGGAAGAGAGAACGAATGGAATGCCAAAGATAGGGGCGAAAAGGTAGAGGCTTACAAGAAGTAGAAAGGAAGAAAGAAAAGGGACGCAAATGAAATATAAAATAGGAAAGTCTTAGGATGTTCTCCTCGGCCTTTTCAGATTTGTGTCTCGCAGAGGATAGTGGAAAGAATAAATATCAGATAAAATATATTAGAAGGGAAGGAGAGTATACAAACTATCCCGGAAATACTCCTGAGACGTCTTTGACGAAAATATTAGCTATAGAAACATAGAGATGATTTTCTATATGTAAATATATTTTTATATGTAAGTAGTTTTGAAGGGGTGTGGAAAAATGGCGAAAATAATAAGTTTAATTTGTTTATGAAAGTTTGATACCTGAATTATAATTTTTTTCAATATTAATTTATTCAATATAAAAGGAAAGAGACCAGTTTATGGTTCTATTTATTATGTTCTTTTGTTTAATCCGAAAACTAGGTTCGTGTTTATAACTATTACTATATAAATTCGAAAACTATCTTCGTAAAGGATAGACAACAAGCTAGATCAACCATCTAACTAAGAAATTCTTAATAATATAGTAAAATATATTTTATTAATAAAAAATATTTATAAATATAATAAAAATAATTTAATTTGAATAAAAATAATGCTATTTTCAAGAGTAAATAATGCAGTTATTTCATTTTCTATTTGGACGAAGTTAAGATATAATTTTCAATGGATAGAAAATTGTTATTTGTATTTGAATTATGTAAAATCGATGTTTAGACATGCGAAAAAAGTTTTATTACACACGTAGTACGAATACGAAAACTATCATAATATAAAATATACCTTTTCCAAACATAGTGTTCATGAAAGTGTCTCTAATTATCCATAAAACTTACTTGAAAAATTTGAAACTTTCCGAAAAACAATAGAGTTACATTCATCACTAAAAACATTATCATCGTATTTTTCCGCTCGTCTATTCTCGCTGGCATGGTACGCAAGCTACAAAACTATCGATTGAATGTCTAATGGAATCATACACTTGAATTTTACTGCTTCTTGATTAATGGAGTGAAAGCGTTAGGACATTTGAGCTACTTTGGGATGTGCTATACTCCGACCTGATCAAGATTGGAAGGTCGTTGCCTTCTTAAATATACGAAGGGTGGAAGTAGTGTCTTCCCATCAGTTGGTTGCATGGTTGGACATGGGAAAAATAGATCATTGGGTAAATCTATTGGATGCCCAGAGAGCGAAGATAAGCTTCGAGAACTTGGTGCTAAAATCGTACACTTTAAGCTAGATCTCGATTTATAGTTCCAGTTTCTGGGAAATCCCAGCCATAATTGTACTATCAAGAGGCGGTTATCACTGAACTTACTCTTTACTCTTTCCTGAGTGAGTGAAACATAAACCCCTTGAGTGACGCTTTTGGTTTCAATTATCACTTGGAGATAAGAAATGCATTTCCTATACCATGAGAAATGTGATACTCCATTTTAAAATTTATATTGGTATTCAAATTACTTCATTAAAGTTTAAAGACTTAAACAGACTGTGATAATTTTACTCATTCTACTAATTTCCGATTGATAACTTTTAATAACCCAACTGCTACTATGAAGAATTATAAAAATCATATCTGATACACTTTAATTATTCTCACGAATATTTACTTTCCTCTGTACATTTTGCAAATAACATAAAATTTGACATAACATTTAGTAGCTCTTGTGAGCTTTCGGAACGTAGCCTTCGTATAAAGAGGAACTACAGTGACTTGTGATTAAAGTTAAGAATGAGAACCATTTGTAACGCGGCATTTTTAAATTTAACTTGAGTCGATAAAATTTTTGTAACTATTAAACTGGAAAGAATATTAAGACATAAAATAAAAATCTGAGTGCTAATGCTACTTCAGTAGATAAAATAGATTGTGTGAATTTCAGAAAATATTCTTCATTTAAAACTATACTGTGCTTTATGATTTTTAAAATTCATCCTAATAGGCAGCAATGAAAACACAGAACTTAGCCTTATATTCGCAAGAGATCAAATTTCATGTGTTTAATATATTTGAAATTTGATTTCCCTCAACTCACGACAGAATGACCTTTAATTTCTATTTTCACCTCCGCGATAATCATCTAGATTAAAATTTTAAAGCCAAAAATTCACATACATTTGCACAATTCCCATCCATTTCATCAATCGCTTTTATTTAAAATTTAAATTGTAAATTTACAATGAATTCCGAAGCAGTAATTGGGTGGATATAATTATTCGATTCCAAAACATTGGCGATGTGGAAACGTAAAAATCGATTCAAAATTGAGTTGAAATGTTGAATAAAACTCGTGATTTAATTTACGGACTCAGTTCATCGAAAGAAGTCGCTCTGTTTCCGCAATGTAATCACAGCGGGGCTTCCCGACCCCTTGACATCGACTAAATGAACCAGAACGCAGTAGACAGAGCATTAAACCGATTGAACTAGTTTAACACATGGATTCATAAACTACGTGTTTCGTTGTATTAAATATTATAAAACGGTTACGAAATTTAAGTCGTAAGGAATTTATATAACCAGAATGAAATGGTCAAGTAAAGATACTACGAATTTTATTACGAATTACTTCCCCATAAACGGAACGTTTTCATCCAATTTCGACATTCAAAAAATGTATACTTTTCAGTCACTTCTTTGTTTTCTCTTTTGTCGGGAAAATAGAAATTTATGAATCTTACATTAAAGGAATCCCAGCTATTTGATACTGTAAATTTATTCAAATTTATTACATCTTCCTTTTATTAACTTTATGCATATTTATATAAGACTGAGTAAATGTAAAGTCTCCACTTAAAGCAAATCCTCTTATTCAAGAAAAGAGTATACACGAAAGTTCATCGAAATGAAAGTAAAAGTATTAAAATATATTTATTTTCCTGGATATTGTCCGGACGGAATCCTAGCTAAAAATATTTAAAAAATTATAAATGTCTAAATGAGAATTCTGTCTCTTTTAACTCATTAAATGGAAAGTAGTTCTATTCATATTTAATGATTTTAACTTTCTAAGGCATCAAACATCGCACTAGAGAAGCTTTTATGAATACCATGTAAATTTGAGAGTGGCAATATTGATAAAACTAAAGTTGTAAAAAATCCTTTTTGAGTCGAAAATTAATCTTTCGAGGAAGCAACTTCGAATACTTTCATATCTATAGAAAGGAATGATTTTTGGTAATTCTTATATCCAATAATTGTTCATTGCGAATTAAACTTTATCGATAGTACAATTTTCTATTTCAATATCATACTTTCATATCCTTCCATTTCTCTTTGTTTCGTATTCTTATTCAACTGAATATTTAACAAAATAAACTGAAACTGTTGAAATTGAATGATATGAAACAACTGCCTCAAATCCAATAGATTAAATACAAATAATAATCATTTATAGAAATATTATCGATTGATGTTCTCACTTTATAAATGATCAAATATTAAATAGTACTTGTGTCGTGCATTAACTTCACGGCCCATAATATATCTACACCCGCTATCAGTAGGATTTAACATCAATTTAGTACTCGAAGCGATAAGTTCGTTCTAAATCGAGTCGCTTCTCTTTTTGGCATCGGATAACCCAAATAGCGAGGATGCCCTTAATGAAATCGCACTCATCGAAAAAATCATTAGGTGTCAAGGGGAGATGATCGCGCCTCAATCCAACGTCTTATGCGCCATAAACAAACCGCAATCCTCTTAGTAACCCTTCTAAAGTCCGTAGCAATGGCGTCCTTCGTGCACTCCATCCACTTTCTCCGCATCTACATTGAATCCGATATTTGGGAGCAATTAACTCGAAGGCAACGGAACAAGTTAGAGCGACGTACACTCATTGAAGGGAAAAAGATAAGTTAGGTGGTTGTTTGATGGGGAATAGAGAGAACCAAAGAAAGGAGGAGGAAGATGGGGAAAAGAAGAGAGGTTTCGAGGGCGAAAATTGAAAAGGACAACGGGACAATGCTAAGTGGAAAGTGTTAACTCTGAATAATACAAGGGCCCGAAAACGTTCCGAGTGGGATTGGGATTAAACAAGAGCTGTACTTTAGGTGCTCTTTCATTCATTAGGAGGAATAATGGGAAATGCTATCAATAAAACTTTAGCAATGGATTCCGTTATTATTTTCCCCTTCATTAAGTTAGTTTACGTGTTAGTTGGTGGGTTCGGGAGGGGCGAACTTGCGTCTTTGTTCTCGCAGACAACGAAGCTTAATTGCGCCGAGAACTAATGGCTGTGATTTCAAGTACGTCACCTCATCCGATACGCGGTCCTTTGGGAGTATTAATTAAGCAAATTCTCGTAAATGGTGTCTTATAAGCTTTTATTCTATACGGAGAATTTTCATTTCGTTGAATTTAGAATATGTATTGCGCTTTGTTTATCTGCGAATGTGTTCAATGGCTGTTGGTTTAGAAAGAGAAAAGTTAACTTCTCTTTAAACTTCCTGAACTATTTTTGAAAGTTACAATATTTATTTTTACTATAGCCAATCGTTTTTGACCTTACTTTCTAGAATGACATTTCAGCTAATATACATGTATGTTACAACACTTAATAAAATTCATCTGTTTAAACTTCCTGTTATACTTTTGGGAGATACAAAACGTATTTTTTATATAATAAAACTTTTTGGTCCGTACTGCCTAGAACAAAATTTGACTTAAAATAAGGAAGAAAACTTTTAAATTCAAATTTAATTCTATCCAAAGTAACGATAATTCAAAATGGAAATTTTATTTTAAGTTTACTCCCTTATTTAAACTTTAATATTTATTTTTTAAATGAATGAACAAAGAATTATATACTTTAATATTTATGTATTACCATTTACACAACTAAAATAAGAAAATATAATAGTAGGGAAAAAAACAAACTTTAAAACATCTCTATTGGAAATGAGAATTCAAGGGTTAAAGTCGCAAATATCTTCCTTACTGCATCTAATACTTCTCCTAAACAGCTATTCAAACACGCTCTTTCCTTATAAATTTCACCAGACTTCCTTGTGTGCTCTAAGGCCGAAATTCGTTTCGGTCCCTTACATGGATTTGATAAATGTATACAGTTTACCCAGAGTTCACTATCCAATTGATTAAAATTCGAAGCACTCCATTTCCCGAGTCATTCCTCTACTCCCTCGACTTCTCTCCATCTTTCTACGAGATTGAGATTTTCCTTCGACTGTCTTTATCATACGCCATCGATCCTCGCACGGCCACTCTTATTCCAGCTCTTTGAGAGATTGGAAGAACTAAATCTTCCATCAGCTTCTTTCAGGAACCTCCTTTTCCCCTCATAGAGCATTCTCAAGCACCGCACCCTTCTGGAACCTCTCTCTACCTCCATTTCGGGAAGATTGGTAGATCTAAATCTTCCCGGAGGCCTTTCTTCTCCGCGAAACCTACGCTAAAATCCTCGCTCATCTGGAACCTTTCTCTACCATCCCGGATAAACCGTCTCTACCACTTTTCACCGCTTCCAGTCATTCCCTGCCGGGCCACATGGCGGCGCTCTTCCCCATCCTGCGGTCCAACAAACCCGAGGGCTGTGTACATGTGTGAGCCTCGTATTTGCCGTTTCATACGGCGAGAGGATGGGGTTGTGCGGGTGTTAAAGTGTGTGTCACTTGTCAACACCTCCCCGCAGTCTGCTTTCCCTTCTGCCGATACCTCTTTGGCGAAGATGGCGTTCTGTCTTTCCCGTCACACCTCCGTGTCCCCCTTCCGTTAACACCTCCCGCCGTATTTGTACTGCCGCGAGACTTGCGAAACCGCGTGTGCACGTGAAACCTTTTCCGTGTAGACTCGAGATGATATCACGCTTCGGCGACGCCCTTTGAATGAAATTTCGGCTCTTATCCTCTGTTTTACGGATTAGCCGTCGCCGAATGTGTGGCAGAACATGCCTTTGAAGCTTCCGTATAAATAGAGGAGTTTGAGACCGTATTATCCGGGAT
Source organism: Pantala flavescens (assembly GCA_020796165.1). Taxonomy (NCBI): domain Eukaryota; kingdom Metazoa; phylum Arthropoda; class Insecta; order Odonata; family Libellulidae; genus Pantala; species Pantala flavescens. The sequence continues at coordinate 11,414,422 of CM036879.1, read as the reverse complement.
GAATCCATTAATAACATGGCATTAGTTTGAATGGGTGGGGATTACGAAAGAAGAATTGCATATACAGAACGAGAGAGGCGCGAAAGAGTTGGTGACGCCACGATTTGCATTCGTGTTTCGAGGTGTTTTGCCATTCAGATGTATCGAATTTAACTGGAAATTTTTTATGCTTGGGGTTGGTTTTGGATGTTTGTATGAAGCTTTTATTGTAGTATTTAATAAATAATTTGATAATGCGGCTTTCTAAATTTTTGCAGTTTTTTCTGATTATATAAATCGGAATCCGTTAAGAAATAATATTAATGGAAAATAATAAATTTATCTTTGTTGGAATAGTCTAATGGCAAACATCAATAGAATTTAAATAATGGCCTAACATGTAAGCAAGAGTAAAAAGTTACCGAGACGTATTTGAAAACAAGACAGTAAAATACAATGAGTGAATTCCTAGGTTAATTTAAACCTGGACATATATATTAATACTAGTTATAAAATCCACACTCAAAAATTTCAACCAATTTAAAACTATATTTGTTACTTTAAAAATAAAAAAATCTTATAGTCTTATCTTATAATAAAAAATAAACAAATTATCAACCAAAAATCATTTTGTAAGTTAATGAAATAATTCTGGATACAGTTACAGAAAGATAACGAGTTAAAATAATTTTTGATGAAAGAAAATATGGTAATAATTATAAAAAATAATTATGAATTTTTTATGACGTATCTCTCAATGTAGTAATGTAAAGCTTATTTTAGTTCCTCAAATTCTTTACGATTACCTTCTATCGAAACTTCATTCCAGGTAGGAAACTTACAACGTCGTTACGTACACGTTCATTCACCATCTTCAAACTTACGAAATTATCTTTTTCCTTCGAACACAAAGACTATATCAAGAAATCCTATTCGACTAGAAATTCCACCAAACCTTTGAGTAACAGTAACAGTCTTCGAAAAATTGTGAGAATGGAAATTATTCTAAAGCACCCGAAAATTAATAACTACGATGAGCATCACTTATTTATGCAGATGCGCACTTGAACTTTATTTACTTCTCGTGCCGCAAAACAAATCGCCAACAAAGCAAATCTCACGGTACGAGCGCCTTTAACACTCAGTTGCACCCCAAAATGCACAACGACGTCACGGGAGTAGTTCCTTTCCGCACCCAAAGAGGGCGGAATTAAAAACGACTTAAATTTGGGGAGTCGCGAAGGGGAAAAACCCGAAGGTTTCTTTGAGGAATCGTGGAGATTATTGCAGAGGGGATAAGGGAAGATAAACGAGGGAATAATGGAGAAAAAGGGTGTTCGCGGGCAGAAAGCGTAAGAAGACGGGGTGAAATAATTGGGAGGGTGGCGGTGAAGAATCACGGAGACGAGCAACGAAATCCAGGCAAACGATACTTTATGAAGCTAATTACGGGAAGCTTACGTGTGCCGCTGTGAAGGATATAAAGGGGACCTTTGAGGGAACCGAATCTTGGTCGGGCGAGCGGAAACTGGCGGAGCGACGCTGCAGAAATCAAAAATGCGCTGCAGCAGAGGATGCTGGGGGAAGGGTACCCGTAAATATGTGACGGGAAAAATAAGATTAAAACTCCGTCTACCGTATCGGAATCGTTTGTGGGAATTTTTCTTGCGAATAATAAAAATGTCATCGATAAAAATTCTGAGAATGGGGTAGCGTATTATGAAGCCGTTGAATGTAACAAAATTTTAGAAAAAGGGTTTTCGGAAGAAAATATGGTAGTCCATCAATAAGAAAATGTCAGATACAGGTAGTATTATGCTCCGATGTATACTTATGAGATAATATGAATCGATTTTCCTAATCAGTGAGGAATTATGCGGTTCCCAGGGTCGTAAATAACTTGAAACGCTATTAATTAATTATATATATATATATATAATAATTATAAGTACTCAGAAACTCGACGACTAAATATACACTACTTTATTCGAGAAATAGTCCCAAAATTCCTCACGTTTATGTGTAATGAAACTGAAAAATCAATAGTAACTCTTTTTGTAACATACATTACAAAGGCTTCTTTGAAAATTAATTTCCACACATTAAAATCTCCGGGTATTAATAAAGACTTATTCAAAATTTCTTTTGATTCTTGAGCTTCTCTGATTTTTTGAAATGTGTTATTTTTTATACTAAGTTATCATAAAAATAAGTTGTCTCGTATTTTGCGTTATATATCTTTCCTCTAAATTTAAATTTGATGTATTTTAGAAGCTTATGCAGCTGGACGAAAATTCTTCTCGTACGTAATTTTGTCAATTTTATTAATGCTCCACATAACCATTTCTTTAATATGTCACCATCGCTTAATGATTTAGAATGTACTCGACTACCCTTATTTTTTGGTCTACTTTAGAAGATTTTTTCTAAGTGCATTAAATATGATTGTGATGATGTGCTATTTATGAAAAACCTCAAGCTTTTTGTTTCCGGTATAATTCCCCGTGAATTCATGCATTCCAATCTATATTTTATTTTCACGAAAGTATTTGAATAATCGATATAAATTGGACTATCATGTATTTTGGCTAATTTTAGTAAGAGTTGAATAAATTAAAATCCAATAGAATAACTCATATCGTCTCCAAACGATGAAAAGGATATATACATAGAGAAAATATAACTATAAAAGAAAATATAATTAATAATGTATAAGATAATTCATTTTTTATAATTTTAAGAATTCTATATCGAGAATATTAGGTTCTACCATGGCTGCTATATTAGTTCGTTCAGTAAACAGACATATAACGATACTTCATCTCTTTTCTAGCCAATGATAGCCACGATCATCCAATAAAATAAATAACAGCAGCAATAAAAATCCAAACCGAAGGATCATCGACGATAGTGGAATAAAAAAAACACACAAACGTCTGATGGTGTTAAATTGGGCTCGCATGCCTTCCTCCATACCTTTGGACCAAGATAAAAAAATATAGTAGGCGGGCAAATGACGAGCTCTGAATGGGACTTCTGCAGCCGGATAATTGAGGAGAAATGGCGAGGAACGGGGCAGAAGGAGATTTAACGGCGCGGTAGGGACAAAAGGTTTTTACACAGGGGTGGGATTGAGACTTCACCCCATTACGAGGATTTGCTTTTTTCTTTATAGCTCAGTCATTTTTATCTCGGAAAAAAGAGTTAAGGTTTTTCCCCCTTCGAATGCAGCCAGAAGAATGGCGACATCTTGGAAATACGTGAGGGAGGCGAGGAGGGAGAAATTTAGTAAGAAGAAGGGTTAGAAGAGAACACGATGTTTATATAAGGGTGGGTGAGTAATAACGGATCCTGTAACGTTTCTAGATAAGGTCACGTAGAAATGTATTGTTTCCGAAGACATTGTATCGATCCTGGAGCTAAAAACAGAGATGATCGCTATCGTGATGTGGAGAATTGTCTCCAGAGTGACTTGTTATTAAGGGAGAGGCGAAAAAAGAAAAGAAAATCTGGGAGAAAAAAGGAAGAGATGGAGTGTCTCCGGGGAAACGGAAAGAAAGAGGGCAAATCCTAGTCTACATTTGAACTTCGGTCACGTACAGGTTTGATAACAGCTGAAGGGAGGAAATATTGGCGATGGATGGGAGGGAAATAGTTGGATAAGGAGCTCTGGGGACGGAGCGATGGGAATTGATGAGAGAAGAGGGGAAAGGCAGCAAGATGAATGTTGACATTCTGGTTATGAGATATAGGAAACATTGAGTATGACATTCTCTGTCTCCTTCAACCCCTCCACTCTCTCGACCTTTCTTAAATCATTCGCCAACTCGTGTCTCTTGCTTTTCACGCTCTCCAAATCAAAAAGTATGAGCTTGAGACTGTGATTCATCTCATTTAGTATGATCGGTGTAATACTATATGGTATGGTATACATTTATTAGTCTGAATATCTAAATTTTGAAATAAATGGGACAATTGGTGAAATAGATAGAAAATCTCATAATAATTGTCGAAGAAAAACAGTTATAGATGGTAAACTCTTTCCAACATTCTGTTTATTAGCTTTCACGCCATCAATATTATCCTAATCTAATTCACAAAAATTAATTAATATCCAAGCGTCAATTCTATACATAAATTAATGCATAAATATACCATTCGCGCGTGAGGAAGAGCAATAAATTCCGATTTAATTGACAATAAATAAATTTCGATATAATAATATAATTAAAATTGCATTATTATAATATTTCAACAGTAAATTTTCCATAGATTAATTTCAACTACCTTCATTAATATGGCCAATAATATCTCATCATTCGCAAAAGCCTCTACATCGTGCTTATTTTGTTCTTCAAGGTAGACAATTAAAAGCATTCGAATTAGTCTCTGAACTATGGGAGGGAAGTGCATTACTCACGTTAATTCCTCGTGACCTTTGAACTTCGACGCATAACTCAGCTCCTTTTTTTCTCGATATTTCACATCCCGGAGCATCCCAAATTTAATACCTTGTCAGCAAAAATGTGCAAGGGAGGAATTTAATCCTAGTCTCCCCTCTCTAGTCATTGAAAGTAGCGATTTTAAATTCATACTCCGCGAAGAGTAGGCGCATTAGTTTCCAGCAGAGCAACTTGTCATATCCTCGCTCACCCTCCTTCCCTTTTATCCTGCCATGTATTTTTCTGGAGAGGACACTTTTCTCGAAAAAAGGAAACAATCTTCCTTTTATCATATGGAGTACTTTGCTTCTCCTATACCCACCTTCTCATCTTGTGTAGCCGAATCTTTTCGTTCGTCACTTGTTCCTTCTTAAAACCCTCTCTCTCTCTATCTCCACTGAGATGCAAATGAGGAAGTAAGCGCTCGCCGACACTCGTTTTTATGCAAATGGGAAATTGCAAAAGGTCGCGGGGGATTGTGGGTACAGGAGGAGATGAGGGAATGATAAAAGTGGTGGACGAGGGATTCCCTCCTAAGAAAGAAGAGATTCCAAACCCAAAGTGGGTCCAGAAGCTGCGAAAGATTGCGAAATATGATGCCTTGGGTGATTGAATAGAATTTTGACAAGGGGGGAGAAGACTTTGGAATGAAAACCAGAAGGAAGTTTTTAATGGGAGATCTAGAAATCATGCTAATGGAGCACTTCGAGAATCATAATTTTGAATGAAGAATTAGAATATAATTATAATTGGAGGCGAAAGTGGGGATTGAATTGATGATCTCTGTTGCCTTCATGAATTATGGAGGCTCGGTGTTTGTAAGCATTGTCTTCCAAAGTAATGAAATTTGATCGAGGAAAATTCAAAGATACTCTCTCTTTTGTTTCCGAGAAAATTTCATGAATCATAAACCATCCACTGTTTCGCTGTTTTTTTAAATATTTAGATTATTTTAAAACTATTTAATATGAAAATAGGGAATTATTTATTATCATCAGCATTTCTTTGTACACATATTATTCAAGATATTATACGTATGATGATTTGAATCAAAATTGGCTAAAATTTCTTTAAACATTATATATAACTCGACAACATATTTAAAAATCATCGGAATACTGTACTTTTATCTAATAATTTTATTTATGTTGAATTAGAATATCATAAAATCTAATCTATATGAACAAATCTATATAATATATAATCCTAAGTCAAAATAATGGTTTTCGAAATTGTCACAAACTATATTTTTTTCATTTTATGTAGGAGAATATGTATACACATGCAAATAATCAAATCCGTTTGGTAAAAGAAAATCTTAAAATTTTATTATAAATAAATTTATTATTCTATAAATGTGTTATGTAGTTTTTAATAGTCTAATTTCAACTTCACTCAATGCAAATAAAACTAAGAACCGCAACAGGTAATCGTTATATGTATATATAGTTGACACTGACTCCCAAAGATCGGTTAATGGATCAAACAATAATTAATCATTCTGAGCATCAAAGCCGTGGTGAGCGGTAACCGATAGCCCTTGTGGCCAAGGAACCGTGCAGAAGGGTCGAGGGATTGACAGGGAACCCTTGGGCGGGAAACTTAGATGAATCAAAATGTGCCCAAAAGGATAACAGGTAAATAAACAGTTTAGTATAACGTACTATGAATATTAATGGAATTTTCCATTTAAAAGTTGAGAACTGGGCTTTCAGAACACTGTAAAGGTATGGAAAGGTTCATCATAGACATGTCATGGTTAACCATTAAATTAATTGATATATAGAAGCATTCGTGACATATTTTCATAGTTACCAACATATATCATAAATAAACTTAAAGCCCACTCTTAAAAAGTCTACCAAATTTGACCCATTATTCTTAAGGCAACGTAAGAAAATTAAATGAAAAAAATGAGTACAATTATTTGCAGCTATAATAGAAGTATAAAAACGTTACTGCTTCTTATTCTATAATTCATTAACCGAAATTAATATCACTCACTTTGCTTCAAAAGTATGACAAACAAGTTTCATCGCCTTATTTACTTCAACGTCAAAAATACTCGTATTTTACTTTCACTTGATCCGCATCTTATTCACTTTCTTTTTCAGTGTTTTCTTTCTTCGCTGTGTCCCGCTGGGATCATATCCTTTGCCTCCTAAGACTTTTCCAGAGACAAACTTTCTGCCGATGGCAGGTAAGCCGTTATGCAAGGGATTATCTTACGGCAGGAAAGGATTAGCGATACGCGGCTGCCAGCTTCAACGAGGATATACGACTCTTCCCTCGCAATTTAATGATTGGCAGGAGGTGGAAATTTATGTGATGTATAAATAGCTAATCATGAACGGAATTCACTCCAACTTTCGTTGGGAAGTTTCTCGTACTACTACTAACATATGGTATTGAAGTACTTTGTATTGTAGTACAGGATTTCTGAATGAAAACTGTCAAAACCATATGGTTTGCATAATGGTGCGAATTTCAATTATTGAACATGGCAAGGTTAATTTGATTATTTAAATTTGAATATGAAATCCTTGGTAAATGATATGAATTTAAATATAATTATGAAAATCATTCATAAATATAAGTAAATATTATAATTAGTTTTATGATTTACTATAAACATGAAAAACATATAAATATAACAATTATTATAAGAATCGCAGATAGATAAATACCAAGTTGTTTTGTTTCCCCAAAAAAGGAATCATTACGAATAAATTATCATCTGTTGTCATGAATCCATAACTTTAATCTTAAAAATTTGGATTTCATTATGCTAAAAACGATTTAAAAATCTTAAGAATTAATAAAAGCTCAACACCAACTGAAAAAAATCTAACGTCCATTGCAAGCTACAATAGTTATTAGTAATTATTGATGATAAAGGTTCATTTTCACGAAATTGAGAGTTCAATATAATGAAAACAATTTTACGATTCTCTACATTTAAAATCATAAAAGAATATAAATTTTATTAAATAATACACGATAAAATACTATCTATAAATATTTTCCTGAAGAAGTGATATTTTTTCTACGTATTTCAATCCATAAAGTTTATATTGGACGTTCGAGCCTTAAACAATATTCACTCCTACGCATAGACACTTCAGCAGAAATCCACAAGGAAATCCCGCGTATCTGAGTTCTGCATTTGATAGTTGCGAACAAAGACATTTTTCCCCATTACCCCACCCCTTCCTTCCCCACCCCATTGTAAATACTAAAGGCACCTGTAAAGTCACTTGGACCATTAAGGTTAACGCAACAACCTCCAAATTGTCTCGCTGGTAACGGCTTTCATCTTACTCCTCGAGAAACTCTATTCCAGCGACTCCGTTTTGCACGAGAACTAGCAATCTTAAGTTCCAACCCCACGCCTTCACGCTCCAGGGACCATGGCATGACCCAGCCACCCTCGCCGCTGCTTCAAAAGGAGAAGTTCGCGGCAAGTTTATGGGGGAGATTACGTAGTAGAAATGTCTTCCGCCAAACAACCACGTGTGGCGCGCGGAATTGAAAACGTATACGTCTGTTGAAAGTCTTTTCCGACTATGCTCTCCTGCGGAAATAAAAAGAAACGAGCGATCTTTGTGTTCCTTACAGAAAAGCTTACGTATAAAATATGGGTCTTCGATGCGAATCCGCGGAATACTAAAGCTGGCGTAAAGTGAAAGATTTTCCAAACGAGAAAATGTTTCTGCTCTCGCTATGGGATGAACTAGAGGGATTTGTCATCCTTTCATCTTTCAAACACAGGGAGTGTTTTGCATTCAAACGCTTACCTTTGCTCTTCCTATCTAACTATCATTGGATTTCGACTGTTTCTTTGTGCGAACAATTGCCTTTCTGTTCAGCACCCACATATATGATTGAATCCTTTAAAAAAATATCAAATCGTAACAGTCAAAACTCATCTTGAAATAATTCATAAATTCCAAGCTATTCGGTTATAAATAAATTGATGAAATTCCCTGACAAATTTTAGTAAGTCGTGAAAAATCTTAAAACCGAAATCATATCTTAATTTCTTCAATAATAACAAGCGAAAGAATAGACCATCCTTTTTTTAATTTAACGAGAGAAAACTCACAATTTTACAATTAATGCTGAGAGCCTAATAAATGAAATAAATAGCTATGGATATTTTCCTATCAGTTAGTACAGTGTTATGATTTAACCATTTAATTAATGTGTGTATTCGTTGAAGATAAATATTTTTTTATATTATATACATTCTTGGAAAGTCAAAGATATTGAATTGCAGAATGATCATGTGTGGAATAGAAACACTCAACTTTCTCTATTTTGCATATACATGATTTATATGATAAAAATTCCAACTTTAGAAATTTCGTAAAAATAAAATTGATAGTGCATATTGGACGAACCATATAGCAGGGACGAGGAGCATTACCAATCCCCACCGCAGTTTCTTAGAACTTTCCTTCCAAATCCCACGAAGTCATTCCTCTGTTTCCTAAGGGCATTCACAACCGCGTTGCCAAGGTTACAATTGTCCCATGACCCTATAGAGACGGTACTTACGGATCAAGGTCTCGATGGGGTATAAGGGTGATGGAAGGACTTCAGTACAATCTCTCTGCCTCAGGAATGAAAACATCTATTGAATTACTACGCAAAGCATTACCAAATGATGGTATGTTTCTTGGAAACCTCTCAACAAGTTAAAGGCAGCACATAATGATGTTGTCTTGCCTCAGGAGGAGTCTTATGTTATGTTGTGCATATCTATACTTATAGTTGCATAAGGGCATGAGATTTAGCTATTGTTATGCTCTAGATACTTTTTTGTTACGAATTTAATTTTGGATGCATTTAATTTGATCTCTGCCTTCAGAAATTAAATGACACATAGATATATGTTATGCAAGATATGTAATGGTTAAGACGATTAAATAATTGTTAACTGAACTTGATATCTTACATAAAGCAGATTAGAACATTACCATCGAACACAACCTACATGTTTACGTAATCCACTACAGAGAGTTTAGATTAAACTTCACTTAAATCGTATAAGTGCAAAAATAGAAGCGATTAATTCATCTGCTGTGACGATATAAGTGTAAGGTTATACAACCAACCAAAATAATCAGTATATAAAATATATTAACCTTCGAGTTTTTAAGGAATTTTATAATCAAATTTTGAAGAAATAATTTAAAGATTCATGACTGAGTAATGACAATAAACAGTTGAAATCTGGGTTATGAAAATACAAATGTAGACATTTATGCATTATTTAGGATTTTGGTCACTAAAAATATTCATAGCGTGTCAAATTATGATAAAATTGTAGACAATTTGAAAGAAAAGTTAAATGTATATCTAAAAGTAAGAGCAGCATTGCAAAAATAATATTTTTGCGTTTTTTCTATTCGTTCTCGAGAAAAATTTACCTCTCATAATTAATACAATGCAAATTACCAAAAAACTGCTTCACGCTAAATGTACACAAACCTAACAAAAGAGGAAATAAAAACGAGCAGATTCAAAAAATTGCATTCGAGAAAGATGATTAATAAAGAAGAAGGCGCACGTTTCGTGGAAAAAAATAACAAGAAGATAAATAATGGCCAAGATTCGCCGTGGCGAATGCATAAGGAAAAAATATTCAAATAATACGAGCTCTATTGTCACGAGTTTATTTCGGTTATTCAGGGCTTCTCCGAAATCTCGCGTCTACGGAGCCCCATTCTACTTTCGTTAAGTTACAATTCCGCCCCTGAAAAGCAATTTCCCGCTGCCGTTTCCACAAAATATGAATGTCTGTTAATGCACTCGTCCGACAAAAAAAAACGCCTCGAATATTATTTTTATCAATACAGCGTCTTGGGACTTTTACACGCCATTTTTATGCTTCCTCAAAAATACCAGAAAATGCCAGCCCCCTTTAATCTTTTAGGACCCTTCTGTGTTCCTCTTTTATTTCACTTCCTTTTTGTTTCGCTTCCTTTGGTTGTGTTTTTTTTTTATCGCCAGAAAAGTACCAGCCACTTCAAGTAGGAAGGAAATCGGACATATATTAAATGAAACATCTTTTCCGTTAAATGATCACATATGAATTATATCAAGGCTGCGCAATGAATTAAAATACTCCAATAGCTTCCATATGCATGAAAATAATATGGCCGAAATTTTTAATCTCTTCACATTCAAAGATGCTGAATTTAAATGTTACTTTGAAAATGCATTGAATGGAACACACATATTAATTATAGAGTTCCTTGTTAAACTCTTGTGGTATTAAGGCGGAGTTTTACCTAAGTCTTGTCCTTGGAATTATATTTTTAAATAAAATCCAGTTAGGAAAATTATTGATTGAATATATACCCACTTTTAGGACATTTAGGACATAAAAAATATTTTAACTTTAAATAAAACTTTGTGATCTATCAATGCGAATTTGTATCGATAAATTATTTAGAAAACTAAATCTTATAAATTTCGGTAGCTTAAGGATTATCATGGATGAGTATATTACGTATTTTCATACATCATATACTGTTTCAATTTATAAGGAACATACGGTTGCTTTGTTCACACGTCTCTTTTTAACCAAACTATACAACGCATGAAAGATACACTCTCTATATTTTTCCTTCACGAAATGGAGACTTTGTCATTTTCTATTCTCCGCAATAAATCTTTCGAATCAATATAAGTACAGAAAAACTTTTACATAAGCTCACAATTTTCATTTTATCACACATTTAAACTTTCCATAGAATCAACTCACCTATTTTAATTAATTGACTGTATTTATTTCTGTAATTAAAGAAAGGGTAATATTATTTTTATTCTAATGAAAGGTTAATGGAGATGTTAATGTGACAGTATATTTCCCATTTGATTATGTACATTCCCAATGTATTGTAACATATTTACTGATTTATAAGCATCGACTAAAATCCAAATAAAAATGAGCGATGGGGTTTTCAACGAATTAAATAATAAGACCTCGAGATGCGAGATCATTTTTGAAAGACGTCCTAAATTGATAACCGATATCTCGAAAGAGCGTTCGACAGCTCAATTCCATATTCCTTTGAGTATTTCTATGACAGCGGGAGACCCTCACTGTCCCGCATTGCGGAATACCTGCAAATCCTTGATGAACGATTCTGTGAAAAGGACGCCCACCAATGGGATCCAAAGAAATCCTTTCTGAACGCTTTTTCAAAATTTATGTGCGACGTTCAAAGAACCCGATTCTTGAGATTGCACTATCCCTTACTCATATTCCGTTACATCACTTTTCTTTTTCCGAGAAACTTCAACCCAACTTTCTTCTTTAAACATCTTTTACATACAACGGACCATTCGAAAAGATTCCTTTTTCCTCCGAAATCGTCCGAATTTTATCCCAAATCCATTACTGTCCGACGAACTTTTACTATCTCCGGTTCCACTAGTAACTTTGTGATGCTTGTTTCAAAGAGGGCCACTCCAATGTCTCCCCTTTCATATTAAGTAGTTTGCGTCACATTAACGTTTCACTCGTAAAGAACTATCGCAATTTATGCGAAAAAGGTACATTCATTTTTACTCTTAGTCAATAATGTGAAATATATGTTAGACTTAATGTCCATCTATGAGCATAAGATACTTTGCATTAATAATAATAACAATAATAATACTTTATTTAACGCAATTAGGTTACCCCAATTACATGCATTACAATAAATGTAATTCAACAACGGATATTAATGATATAAGATATTTATTAATATAACAACTAAACATTATAAATGACACATATTAATAATCTATATGATAATTATAAGTAGAAGTATCATTGCTAATTAATAAAATATTTCATGCTGAATGTCAGTTAAAACAAATGAGATTTATTTCCCTACCTATAATTATTAATGAATAAAAAGAAATCAGGTAAATAAAATTTAATGGATAATATATTTAAAATAAATAATCATACGCATGGTCTCAGTTTTGGATTTTCTATACACTAAAGGTATTTCGTGCTTTCCTGCTGTATAATGATGCGTCGAAGATATTCTCGGGATAGCACTGTTGATCAGTACATTTTTAACTATTATTCAGATAATGAATCTGTAACAAATCTTTCTGCTTTTGTCCTCATCTTCTACTAGAAAAGAAGTGAAATTCTTATTAAATAAATGACTGTAAATTACTATTTAAAATGCCCTGAATAAATTTCCATTTTATTGAGAAATAATGTTAGATGTATCCTCGATGAGATAATCCTGCTTAGAAAATTACAAAATTTGATGCAATTCAGATAACATAAAAAGAGCTATGACAATCTTTTTCCGAAAAATCCTCAAATTATATGGATATTTTCTTGACCATTAGCTTCTCAGAGAGAGAGAGAAAACGATAGCCATTTGAAAGATGTTAAGTTGGAAGTTTTAAAGCAGAAATTGGATCTCCTTCTTATATAGCATTATTTGGATTCCTCTCTCGAGTTACCCTGAATTCCATGGGAACCAGATTTCGGTTAGGTTTGGCTTCGTTAGCTCTATGTTTTCATATTTCTGTTTCCAATTAAACACGCAAACAGATTCGATTCAACCAAATGACGCCTCCCTCATTCGTATTCAGAAAACAAGCTCCTCTCCAATTCGATAGTAACAATATTGACTCCGTATTTTCCAATTATAGTTGCCATGGTAATCCAAATTTAATGAAAATAATTTAAATTTTCTCAGAACATAAAGGGGTTAAAATGACAGAATATCAGATAACTGTAATGTCATCTTTTTCTATCTGACAAACAATCGTATGTTTCTTATCTCTAGGACTTTTTCTTTCGTAAAACGTAGACAAAACATCGACTCCTACGCACTCCCGTTACCATGCCGTCTCACAGGTTCATTCAATCATCTTCTCATGTTTTCGATTCTAAGTAAATAACAAACGTTTCCATTCAACCGGAAACAGACCCGAAAATCTTTCGACTCCACGGTTAACGTTCAATTCATACGCCTGAATGGACTCCAATACCGCACGGGAATAACTAACGGAAAACATTACACAAGATCCAAATGCTTAGAGTGAAGGGAAAGTGAGCAAAGTTTGTGATTTTTTGAGAAGTATGTTCCTTTTCTCCTCTTTTGAGGAAACAAAAAGGATCACCAAAACACATCCATCTTATTACTAATGTTTCTGTTTCCCATCCATCTATAAAACACCATTCTTGAATTTTATTTACGTAACATTAATCCATTTAAAACTGATTTCTTTCACATATTGTGCCTCACGGAGAATTACATCAATTCGATATGTGCGCAACGTAATACTTCTTAGAGATATTCATTCCTAAACATAATAAAAAATAACACTAAAAATTATAAAATATGAATAAAGATAAGGTGAAAATGAGGGTAAGATACATTGAAGCATTAAATAGTTTTAAAACTCTCCAAACCACTGTAAGTTAAAACTGTAACTAATTACTTTTTGTTTAACTTTAACTTATTTCATGTATAAATAAAAAATCCACCTGACGCATTTCATTAAATGTCGTGTTCGACCGATAGGCCCAAATTTGGTCGCCCGTCGGAATTCATTTGTTTTTGGGGGTAAAGTGGAAGGAGACCACGAGGAAAGAACGGCAGAAGGTAAGACCATTAACGGAGTACATCCCATGGTGACAAGACAGAGAGAACTACGGGAGATCAGAAGCACTGGGCATTCATTCGGCGGAGGGTCGAAGCGGCGCGGTGCCCGCGACCAATTCGAATCGCATTTGAAGCTCCTACGCAGGAAGTGGGATACTTTCGTATTTACAATAGAGGTGGCTCATTCTTTAACAGATAGTCTACATACGTACATTGGGATCTGACGTTTTATCGTCCCCTGATATTGGCATATTCTGCGCTTTGTGTAAGAAGCTCTTCGAAGTCTACAAATGTTTAGTCTACAAAAGTTGTGCAGTCGAAAATCTTGGATTATTGCCACATCTGTGATCAGCTTGAAGGCTTTACCATACATAGCAGTCGAGTGGACGAGGTGGAAGGTAATTATTATTTTTTTCTGCCCGTCTTTGATTTGGTTATTTCGATATGTTCTACGTAAGTGTCGCCGACGCTAGTGTTAGGGGCCAAGAAATTCACAGAAATTTCGTTTCAGCATTTTATAGAAATGTCATTTGCCGACAATACAGGATAGACCTTTAGACTTAGAATAGACCAGTGTTTTCAGTATCTTTTGCGGAATGTCAGTCATTTCGGGATCTTTTCGTGACTGTTGTTCATAATCGAATGACATAAGTGAGACAAAATTTAATTATTTAAAAATAGCTTTTAGAGGAAATGCTTAGTCTAGAATAATAAAGGCATTGCCGTTCGGGGAAGTTAATAATAATAAACTTCCGAAGCCAACGAAGTGTCAAAACTAATTGTTCCCTTCATCCCATTTGTAATTTGGCAGCAAAGGAGCACGGTATTAACTATGCCAGTAATATTCGCTGACCTCTTTGTGCACTGGCCTAGACCTATCACAGTCTCAATTGTCTTATAACGGGGGAGATTGGGCTTCGAAATACCGGTCTAAAAATTCTTGTTGTGAGATCTGCAAGCGTTACCTTCATACGGAACTACAAATGTCCATAGTTGCGGAACGGTGTGTGTATCTTGACTCTCACGTCGAATGCGTCGTCGGGACTGCTCTTCATCGCTTTTGACGCAGCAACCGCGTCCGAGCGGCTTTCGCCCGTATTCTTATCGTTTCCATTCACTTTTACCTCATGCACGGAGTGTGATTCGCCGCGGTTAGTTTTGCTTGGGACTGCACTTGTTTACATTTACGTAAGCAAGGGTCGTCGTCAAACCTTTCGTTTCTTAGTTACAGGTTCCATGGTATCAGCTATATCTAAGGAGGTGGTTGTGCGATTACTATCAGTTTCACGCTATTATGGCTGGTTCGGTTTATCTAGGACACCTCTGAAGCGCTTGAAGGGCTGCGTGACATGCGTTCTGACGCTCACACGCAGTTTGTAACCAACGCTATCTACTCAAGAGGTTTATACTTTCACCCCTTACAACAAAACCTTCCGACGGTTCCCCATCCTCCAACCGTTCGCGAAAACCTTTTTGATTTGACTCTTAGAGGAGGGAAATAGATCTTCTGCCTTAGCTCTTCAGCAACAATTAATTAACTTGCTCTCTTCTGGTGGATTTCCGTTAGGTAAATGGGCCAGTAATTCGGAGGCATTATTAATTCAGTTTCTTAAAGATAAGTGAGAAAGTCATATTTAGTTGTAGTGAAGGTGTTGGGTAAGCTTTGGGCTCCAACACCAAATACCTTTTCTTATCATGTTAATTTTCATAAATCTGCCAATACTTAACGGATGGTTATTATCCAATATATCACGTATTTTTTAACCACTGTTAATCCCTGTTGTCTTTTCTCAATCTTTACCTCAATCCAGAGAAAGACCTCAAAGGCCATTTGCTTCTTTAGGAGTAGATTATGCGAGACCATTTATGTATAAAATCGGTAGTCATCGTAATGCAGCTCACTTAAAGGCTATGCTTGTTTTTTGTTAGTACTAAGGCAAGTTCTCTTTGTTAGAACTGACCACCTTGCTTTCAACTCCTACCTTAAACCGCTGTCCAAACTGCCGACGTCACTGTTGGTCGCTGCGACTCTCCGCCAAATGCTCAGTACTTCTGCTCTTCCGTGGTTCTGTCTTGTCAACATTGGATGTGCTACCTCTTAAGTTCTGCCGTCCTTTCCTCGTGATCTCCTTCCCCTTTCCGGCTCCCTCAAAAAACAAATGAATTCCTTTGTGCGTCCAAATTTGGGCAAATCGTTTGAATATATCGTAAGACAGTACTGAATTTCAATCTCCTAGTGGATAATCTATTTGGGTTTTATTTTTGCAAATTTTACGTTTTGTACAAATAACTATGAGGCTTCAATAGACTGAGTCTTAACTCTAGGAAAGGGGTATTATTAAGCTTCATAATTTCATCAATATCTCTCATAAATAAGAGTAAGAAGCCTAAATTCTTACCATACACAGATTCATTCACTTATCAGTTTCACTATCAATATTATTTTATTGACATCATTCGTTTCATCCATCTCTCACAACATGATTAACTAGTAGTTGTCTGCCTATCGAAAATCTAATATTCTACTACGTATATTTTCCATCATTTCAACTTTAAAAAAATTGAAATAATGTTCGGTAAAATAATCGAGACAGAACACATGGATGGACCTGTGTGATCACATATTTAAATTTCCTACAAAATTATTACTATTATCAAAGACGAAAACATACATTGAATTCCACTCTTATAGAAACATTAATTAAATCCGTCATGTAGCACGAATAAAACACTAATTCGTACCCCTCATTCCCTCATCTAATCGCAGAAACCTTCCCAAATCACGTCCCCAAAAACTCCTCACGCGTCCTTCCCTTCTTATTAGTCCACATTTGCATTCCCTCCTCGACTCGAAAAATTCCTGGGAAATCGCACACTTCTCATTTACCTTTTTAGGCCCCGAAATGAAAGCATTCCTACGGATCGCACCCTTGTTGATCGATCCCTCTCAATGCACTACTAAACCGTCCATCCCTAATCTCTCTCTCACCCGAACCCTTTCCTTTTATTCCGCGTTATAAAACTGTACCCTTTTCTCAATAATGACTGTTCGGAGGGAAAGTTGAAAGGAGGAATTCGAAGAGAGTCGCGTTTTTCGGCGCGAAAACTAATTTCGGAGCGTCGAATTTACTCGGCCATCATTATTCGTGGCGTAAGCCTCCCTCTCTGCCTCTTATACAACCCTTCCCGTTATTTGAATCTCCACCCACTTCGGTTTTACAGCGTCCCCCCTCCGAAAATTCCCCCGAACAACATCCCAAAAATACCCATCGTATTGCTCTGACGTTTGCCTCTTCGCGAAAGCCAATCCCACTTGCCGATTCGTCTTTTGGTTCTTGTTTTTCTTAGCCTTTTCCCCAATAAATCTGCCTTTGCATATCAGGACTTGTCTTCTCTCTCTCTTCCCCCGTCAACTTTTCTTTCCCCTGCCCTTGTGTTGCTGGCTTCCGCTCCCGGTTATTTACATATCACCCTAATGCTGTTTACGCTTGTCGGATTTCCTTGTGAATTCGAATACTGGTAATTAGACTGTTCTCAGGATGTTTGGTCGTTGTTTTCATACCGAACATCGGTGACTAAAATTATTAGGTTTTTGGATGTGGGCGAATATTGCTGTTGTTGAAGATCAAAGGTCGTGGTTTCCATAGTGTTGTTTCTATTGTAAAAGGGTTGTGGATCGATGGAATAAACTACCCTCATTAATAGGCATCTTCATTCATATTCCAGGAGCTAGGTTTATACTTAGATTTTTTAATATTAGGCTGTTTATAATCAGTACATCACTTTTATTTAAAATTTAATTATTACTTCATATTGATACTAATGCAATCTTAAAATAATTTTAATTCGAATTCAACATAGGAATTTAAAAATACATTCCCTTAAAACGAAAATGTATGGAGTGTACATTGAAGAATGCCGAACGAAATTTGAGTTTCATTTATTTCAAAATAATGTAATAAAATGTTTTTAAAGATATTATTCAGTCATTGAAATTTAACGCTTACTAAAGGTGATGAGCTAATGGAACAAATTAATCGAATTTCTTATACTATAATTTTGTTTAAAGAGTTAGCATGCATTTGAGTTATGGATAATTTCTTTTCGATCATATTCCCTCCTTGAAAGAAAAATCTATTTAGAATGAGGTGATTCCAAGAAATTGAATGTGTATCGAATTCGCTCAAATCTAGTAATAATCTTCTATATTTGCATGAAATGTACCAGTTCAAAGCGTATTTGAATATAATGAAACATAGATAGAAATATGAAGAACGTGTTTAAAAATTATTCACTACTTCTTTCTTCTTTTAACACCATTACGGGTCCTACAAATACTTCAAAAACTTAAAATTTCTCTCAAATTTCCTCATTCGACGTCAAATATGTGTATTTCCAACAGTTGCTGGAGAATAAATACACCCTTTGCAATACCGTCGAACGGTTTTTGTTTGGCAAATTGGGTTATTTTTCCGAATTCCTTTCCTTGAATTCCGAAGATATTTGCGTTAACAGAAGCAAGATTTGAACCTTATTTCCGATTCCGTAAACATGGAAATGATTTCAAAAAATCATAAATTTCGTCATTGCTTTCTTTCGAACAAATTCCAAGAATAACCTGAGATAAAAGGCGTAGCATAACAAAGGGAAAAAATGAGTGCTGAAAGAAATCTTTCAAAGGCGATACGATTACTTCTCACGAGAAAACTAGACGAAATTCTTCGCTAATAGTCGGAAAAGTATTTTCAACGCGTAGGATAGGGAAATGATCGGAACGAAACAAGTATACGATTCCAATATCTGGAATATCTATGCGTGTGGGAACGGATGTGAGAACCGAAAACTACGAGGAAACTCTAAAGCAGGATATCGGAATCACTAAAAATAACTAGCGAAAGCAGGAAGCCAATGAGAACAATACGAATAAAAGCCCAATAAGGTGGTGTTCTCGAGTAAGTAACATCAAAGAGACAACATAAAGAAACTTCTATGGTAATAAAGAAGCTACGAGGAAAACATCATATGAATGAACTGAAATGGTAATGATCGTCTTATGGGGACCTCAAGAGAAGCAAAAAGGTAAAGTTACGTATTTAATTGACTGAAGGAAAATGTAAGGAAATAAGTTTGTTTGAAAAAGGGGAACAAAAGTAAGCTATTAAATTTTTAGTCGTAAAGTATTTCAAAAGGCGATTAATTAATTTGGAATTGATGAGGATGAATTAAAAATTTGCTGGTCTTGAATAAATTATAGTTTCTATGTCACCTCATCAAGGATAAATGAAATTACGCTAAGAGCTATATAGTCTTATAGTCAAACTTAAAAGGTGTAATCTTTTAGATTCTAACAGGTTTACAGCATTTTCATTAGACATTTTCATGGTAGGAAGCTTTAAACTGAATAATTAAGGTTAAATAGCAAGAACGAATGTGAAGTAGGCATCTAAATAAGTAAATGATGGTTTAAATACAGAACTCAATATTCCACTGAGGTATTCTAATAAAATCAGGGAACATTCCATGATGTGGTCGATGTATATTGCGTTTAAGGGGTAAGAGGAAGAGCCACTTCAATTGGAGTTCTTCGAAGAGTTTAGTTAAATGGTAAAATGGGATGAACGAGTAGTTCGTGGGAGGAATAATACAATTCCGATCCCTAAAGAATTCGGACCATTTGTCATAAAATGAATGCTTCCTTCTCATTATTCACTTCAGAATAAAACCAGCGCAGGCTTTACAATTGTCCGCCAATTTCATTTCCGCACGGATACGAAATCTCCTCATTTTAATTCGTTTCTCATCGAACAATTAACTACTTAGGATGCTTAACTAAACGGTTAGTGATCCTTGCAAGTGATCTTTGCACAGTTCGTATGACTGTATAATACGCAATGTTGGGTATAGATTCTAAATTCTTTTAGATCACTTTATAAAAAATTGTACAGCGCTATTGGGTAGTGTTTTATTTACTCAATAAAGTTAATTTTATATGTATTTGGATTCTGTATTTAAAATACCGAAACTGAGCTGGATATTAATTGCGATACTTGATGAAATTATAGCAAGCTGACTGATCCATCGATAATCATGAAATTTATGATTTTATCACTAAAATCTTCAAATATCTTTTTGAAATGATCTCGTATAGATCGTATTCATTTTCTTTTATCTCTGCTTCGTATTTATATTTCATAATTTTTTATCAGTACAGTTAATTAGTTAGTGTTATTTTAACACCGTGTCTCTCTTTTTAATTTTTCTGAACATTAAAATGATATTAGTAACCATAGGTTTCTGTCAAGAAAAATTAAGCCAATAAATTTAATAAATCTTATATTTAATAGACTTATTCATTAATAAGTAAATCCGATCATCGAGAAATCAAATATCCTTTTAGTATTTAATCATCTTAACTCGCAATTATTCAATCAAAATAATTTCAATATCTTGCAGAAGGGTAACATTGGAATTCGGTGGGTGTGACTGTTATTTCAGTCTAACTTAATTAAAAATTATATTAATCCATAAGTTAGCCATGTAATGATGCAACTTTCAGATTGATGAAACGTCTTTCTTTCTGCAGAGAAATAGAAAAATGCTGATTTCCATTTAACTATATTATCCATCTTCTATACCTTCCAAAAGGTCAAGCAACCTAAAAATACGCTTACACATCCCAATTGTGCACCAAAATACTTCCCCATAATACCCGCCCATCCTCTCTAATGAATGGAAGGAATTCATTTCTCTCCTTAGGAACCCATTGATTATTTACCCTCACCTTGAATGGCTTTTATTCCCCACAGCTTTGCCCGAATCCTAAAATAGCGTCAACTACAACTTAGAGGTAAAAGGTTAAAAGCCCAAAGAGGAGCGATAGAAAGGACACGAAATAGGAGTAGCAGAAAAGGAGGTTTTTTTTTCCTTGTGGCGTGAATGAGGCAGAAGGGTTGCGAAGGAGAGTGGGTAAGATGAGGTTCGGTCGTTCCCCAACTCAAACTTCAGATCACCCTGACGTCAAGCACTTTTTTTTCGTGCTCATTCACTTTCCTTTCCTTATCCAGGGTCCGTTCCCTCTCCACGTCTTCGACCTGCATGTCGGAAAGAGGTTCTTCTTTCGGGAAAGCCACCTGAAAAAATTAATGGAATTGGTCGGACCAGGTGGGAGTTTTTTTTTAATTCCTAGCCTTAGTAACTTCTCGAGGCTCATCAAGGAAATGTCGTCACTTAATCATTTCAGGAAAGCGCGATTAAGGTTTATTCTATAAATATAAAAGTAGATGAATTTAAGAGCTCTATTTATATTGAATACTCTAATCGTTCTTCATCATTTTTATTACCGTACAGAACGAATTTATGCGATATTTTAATTGCATAATACCTTTAGAATGATAAATTATGTATGGATAAATTTTCTAAGGACAATTTAAAATTATTATAAAGTATAAGCGTATGAATAATTAATTTAATTTAAAAAAAAACCGTTTCCTTCGGCAAAACTGTTTTTATAACAATCTTAAGGAATAATTAAAGCTTTTCTTCTTTTATGATAACGTAGCAATTAAAAATTAGAATAAACAAAAAATAAGCAAATACGATGTTCTTATTTTGGATAGATTAATTCCAATTATCAGTTCAACTGGATAATATTGAATTAGAAGGATTGGTAAAATGAATCTCCCTCTGAGAAAGTCAAATAAATGTTCGTTTGTGTTTACAATTTGTATATTTAATTTTCAAAAGTTGCAGCGATTTTATATTACTATTATTATTAAAGAAAATTAAGAACTTTGAAGTGTCCACAAAACATATTTAAGACGACTACTTCATCTTCATTCATTCATAATATTGATATCTTTGGTTTGAGAAGCTTGATAATTTGTTTACCTCTCTCGTAAATAATAATACGTCTTATAAATTGCACATACATTTTAACTTCGAAATAAACGCATATAAAACTGAAAATATAAATACATGTATATTTCCTTTAACGTGATTGGCCACTGTTAAATTTAACCGTCATCCCCGTCTCAATCCCACGTAAAGGAAAACGAGCGTCAAACTCCGTGTTATTCCACGTAATTTAGTTTTATTTTCCATAAATCAGATTCGATTTATGGGCGGGCAAAGAGGGATGGTAAAAGGGGTTGGAATTAGGTCGAATTGAGGAATCGAATGGCTCCGTAAAGCGTGGGAGGGGGAGGTAAGGAGATTCGGTCGTGTTCCGTGCTTGAATTGGTCCAGGGGAGTGACAGTTAAAGGGAAAGAGATAAAAAGAGAGGAAGGTGGGTGGACTAGAATCTGTCTGGAGCGACAATGGAAGCGACGGGGGAATTTAATCTTGTTTCGAGACCCCATCCAACCGTCGCCCAAAAATCTTCCTCTCCCCGTTCTAAAATATCCTTCCTACAGCTCCTCCATTTGTCTTCATGTAACATCCTGTATCAACCCATTCCGTGAAATCTTGTCACACTTCTCCGACTATACGACTGTACATGTTTGCAATAGAAAAAGAAGATTCTGATGGATTTGGGTTCGTATATTTTCGTTAGTATACGAATGTATACGTGATAAATAAGTACACATACCTATATAGTAGCATACAAACATAGACAGTAGTGCATCAAGCCGTATATTGTCAATACTAGTACAGTAAGCTGAATATCGCTAATTCCAATACTCCAATTCAATAAATTTTAATGTTACAGAGTTTTATGATATCTCAGAATCATATCTTCCATCTATTCTCAATTAAGTTACAGACAATTAATTTACGTAATTTATTTTGACAAATAAAGTCAAACTTAGGAAAAATTGTTGTTCTATGTTCTATCTGCTAGTAAAACTGTAAAACGTATAAAGTCAACGATATATTGTCTTCTTATACCATCT
Organism: Pantala flavescens; assembly: GCA_020796165.1. Classification (NCBI taxonomy): domain Eukaryota; kingdom Metazoa; phylum Arthropoda; class Insecta; order Odonata; family Libellulidae; genus Pantala; species Pantala flavescens. Next base: position 11,391,468 of record CM036879.1, on the reverse strand, counting down.
TCCATTACTAATTAAGATAAAGATTATCGTTATTTAAAGTATGGAAGCATAGTATGTTACCTTTGCCTAATTTATCCTTCGACTCGAAGAAGCTGAAGATCGTCATCTTTCCAGCAAATTTAAGGTACAAAATGCCCTCGTATAAATAGGAGAATGATTAATAATGGCCTCAGACAGTTATCTCATATGATAACTATTGCTACCCAAGTTCATCTTATTCCACAGCCTACAATCAGTAGTCTTTGGAGAACTATAAATAAAGCCTAATAAACACGCCAAACATAGATGCACATCCTTTATTCAAACCCGACTCGATATCATCCGCTGCCACGGTTCGCCTTTCTCCCGCACTCTCGAGCCATCTTCGTGGCACTCCCTCTGGCGCATTTCTTCACCACCTGATTCGCACCCTTCATTCATCCAACCTGTTTACAATCTCCTGAGCCTCCTCAGACTTCCCATTTACGCATTCACCAGTCGAGGATTTGTATTTTTTCTCGGTTTTATCTCTCTTACGCGTTCGCAACAGGAGAGAAGGCTGAATGCTCCTCATGCCTACTTATATAACAGAATCCAAATGAAGTGTATTGGAACGGGAAAAGCGAGGAGGTTCCCCTGAATGATTCAGGTCTCTCGGGAGATACTACACGCCCGAGGGCGAACGGAAAAAAGTTTCGCTACGTCGATAGGTTAAAAGGGTGGATATAATTTATTTCATGTTTATATCGATCTCTCCGGGAAACAGGAAAGATCCACTTGGAAAAGACTTTTCTGTATCGCTGCTTATGGAGGCGTACTGATGATCCTGCACGTAGATGGGATTGAGTCTATCGGAAAGAGTACGTACGTGAGAATGGCAAAAAAAAAGAAAATAGCGAAGGTGCTCGAGACAAACCAGTTGCAGCCTTGCAAATGGAACCGAAGTAAAAGCGGGATTGAAGCGAAGTGTTCCGAGGATAAAGGGAAGATTTCCGGATCGAAATCGGTTACTTTCGAGTTGGAAACATCGCAAAGCGCGTGGATGCTTGGGCTTCCAGGCGATATCGCAGTCATTGCAAAGAGAATTGATGAGCCTCGGTTTTTTTTATCGGATTGCACTTACACGAATTCGTGTTGAAGTGATTCTATGCTTCTTTAAGTATTGTACTAGCATGATTAGGATTGAGCTGAAGCTTTTTGAAGGTAGATGAGTAGATTTGAATTGAATGCTGTTTAAAGATGACAATCAATTTTTCTAAATATACAGCTACTCTATTTAGAAATTGTGCTGTTTTTGAAAAAAAAAATGTATGTTGAAATTGGCATTCTATCCGATTTCGCGACATTTGAGTTGGTACATATTAAATGGTTATATGTTTCTGTATCAATTAAGAAAGCTTCAAATCCTCATTCCTCAAAAAGTAAATATTAAAAAAAAAATAAAACAAAAATTTTAGAATTTATTTTCAAAAAATTTGCACATTGATTGAAAATAAGCATTGATTTTCATCATTTTCCAATAATCCTATGATCTGAGTCACTGATACTAATACTATAATATAATCGTCAAAGGGGAAGGAAAATAATCTTTAATTTTTTTTAAGAACAGGTAGTGATATAAAACACAGCTTTATTTTCACCCAAATCACGAGTATAGTGGAGTCGCTATGATACGAATCAAGAGATTGAGGAGCTTCTTTTTCGCGACTTCTTTTTTTATTTTTACCGTAATTTACCCCGTTTTTCTATCTCCGTATAAATAACACGTTGGAGAAGTAAAAGGTTAATTAATCCTCCGAGATGAATACAGTAGAGATATTTATCTAAATACTCCAAAATTGCGAGTAGATTCCTTTATTTTCAGATGCCTAAATATACTGCGGTTTTGCACGAGTATCTTTGGATAAAAAAGCCTCGCGTACTCTGAGGCTCTCCGGCTAATTGAGTGCATGAGATGGGAAAATGAATTGAAAACGCGAGATACTAGAAACTGAGATATATCTTTGGGGAAAAGCAGTCTAGTCTAGTAAATGAAGTACGTATTCAAGGTCACCAGAGAATATCACTTGAAACTTCATGAGGAAATTTACCACGACTCCTATGAGGCATATCAACTTGTTAGCTGATTAATGTAGAGATTGGATGAAAACATCCAAGATTATGTCCGCTTGCATTCGCTACATTGCAAGCCGAAAATGGTGTACTTTGTTTGCATATTATAGCTGTCGTTTAAACTATTTATAACACACAAACACACAGGAATTTATTTCCGAGAAGAGGATATAAAATTGATATGTATACGTAAGGATTTTGATGGAGTTTTACGTACACTTTCTTTGTTCAATATAGACTGAACAGAAAGCGTATTATATATGTCCCAGACCTATTTACTTCGTTAATTATATTCTCTCTGATAGTCCCAAAGACAAAACGATACGCTTGACTGAAGTTTAACGTATTACCGGAGGCGAAATTTAATTAAATATCCATCAGGCTCCATTGCGGAGACCGGGTAATTGTGACACCGATTCCACGATCTACCCGAAGCCACAATGACTAACTCCAAATGTTTTAAAGTAAGCGAAAGGCACTCCGATATCCAAATAAACTTTTCCGCTGCATCCCCCGTAAGTGAGCCGGGTAATTCCCTACGGAATGAAAACCTACTCCAGTGCTGCCACGAGCGAGAGCGGAAGAGCGAGGAATTAAAAGAAACCGTTTAATTCCGAGTGACTGAGCCGGGCAAAACGGTCACTGGGGTTTGTTTATCAGCGGGCGTTAATTGTTGCTCCCCTCTTGGCAACGACTCTTCCACTCTCTGGCATTTCCTCTCGCAATTTCCTTTCTGTTCCCTCCATTCACAAGGCCCACGCGCGTGAGAGTAGGCGTGTCCCCGCATTTATGTATCCGGGAAAGAGATGGAAAGGTATGCGATACGTGAGACAACAGCATATGTGATTAAACTTCTGGGTCCGTAATTAATCGTGTTATTTGAAGCACCGGTTAATTAGAAATATGGAGTTACCAGTGGATACTGGATGCTAGAATTTTGCCACTAAGATTAATATACGAGAATATTACTCTCTAATCTAAAAGCTAGCTTAAACAATATAATTATATGTATATTCTTAGTTTTATATTATACGATTACGTAAATTTTTAATCAATTTTTTACCAATAACCTATATGTTACCCATATAAGCTAACGATATTTGTACGGACTAATCTCACTAAAACCGTACGGACGGACATTTTAAATATGACATTGAAGTAGATAGAGGAAATAAGAATTAAAATACATTTAATAACTGGAATTCCAATAATATCTAAATAAGAAAGCTCCTACTAGGAAATAAGATCGCCATTCACAATATTTATATTCGTCAATACAGATATGATGATGGATAAACGTAGTTTAACTGAACTCACTCGCCATTTATAACTATATATCATTTAACCAACTAATAACTCTATTTATTAACTTTTAAGAAAAAATACGCGACTCGTTATAAATTTCGCCAAAATAGTGGTTATTATTCGCTTCACTCTCTAATATCTCTGAATTTAACTATCATACATTTCACTGAAAATAAAGTATAACCATATTGACTGTAATATTGTATTAACTATAATATTTAAAGAAATTAGGGTTGAATAAGTAATGAATATTTGAAACTAAATTCTCGAAATATAAATTGTGCGAAACCCAAATGAATGGGAAAGGGATGGATAGAGAGCCAAAAATTCAGGAGGAGAAAATTTCATTCTCAGAGGAAGCCTAAAAGCATTATTCTATTATTACGAAATTCCTCCACGTGTCCAATTCTCACACTCAACTCGAAAAGAGAATTTTAATATCATAAGAGAATCGTTAGCCGACAATAGCATTATCTATAAATACTTCCTATTGTAAGTTTCTATTTTCTGATATTCATCCATTCTTGTTCATACAGAGCATGGATGGATACATTCATCGAGACATGAATAACATCTACTTTTTCGCGGAATTCTCTACCGCTATCAGGTTATTTCCTTTGACAGATTTTCATATATTTCCGTCAATTCATACCCTCTCTTCTCAACATCCGCTACTTAATTCGAAGTTTCTCATTCCGTTTCTTCGTTCCGAATGTCTCGATATATTGTGGACTGAAATTGACAGTTGACGGAATAAATAAATTTATAAAATGTCGTAGTCGTGAGGAAAACCCTCATCATTGCGTTTTTGATATCTCTATAAATACTGCGAGGTATATAAATAGGTATAGGTATCCTTGTTATGACTGCACTATAGGCTCTTAAATATATGATATCTTTATATATGTATGTCTAAAAACAACTAAGCAAAGCAATTTGAAATAGCTAAGTACTAAAAGTCCAATTTTACGTAATCCAAGCAAAGGTGAGCGTTTCTTTAACGGTTTTTAAAATTGCTCTGTCATAAAAATACGTTTTTGCGTTTGTTTATAATTTGATATAACCTATCTATTCGGAAATATTCCAGTCTTTTTTTTAGAAATTACAAATTTAACAATTTTGTGTAAAATGATTAAATGTAAAAACATGAAATATCTGTACGGAATAATTGTAATGTAAAACTCTGTAATTCTCGAATGTAAGCTCTACTTCTGATAGATTGCCCACTTGTTACCTTATTTAAATAAGATATTTCTAAAACTTTGTTAATATAAGACAGTATTCTTAATTAGCCGAAAGGATTTGGATATCAGAATATCAAAAGGAAATAATTTTCGCTTAACAGTCACCGCCCGTATATAATCGTACATTAATTTATATTTCACGTTAGTCATTAACTGTTCCAATAGTTTCTAAATCAAATCGTGATTCTTTAAAATTAACCTCATAAAAATGAAAATGTTACTTGGATTTGAGCGACTATATTATACCACAAAAGAACCTTATTAAAAAGTTAATTAGTAAATTTATTTGGATAAAATAGCATGCTGCTAACAAAACAATTACCGATATAATATTGTGCATATAGCTGAGGATTAAACAACTGAACAGCGTAATCCTCACCTTTTGATTAACATTTTGGAATTCTTCGAATTTGAGAGAAACGTATTTAAATTGACTCATTGAACCATTACCGTGATTTTAACGTCACGGAAAGAAAAAACGGATTAATGTTAGCCACTTTGCATTTAATTATCTTTGAATTTCAATTTCGGACAACTAGATTCGTGGGCTGAAACTAATGAAAAACCTGGCACCTTCCTTTTTTTTACGGAATTCTCATTTGCGATCCGATAATTCGATGTCCCTCGTACGTCGATGACCACTTTCACCTCCGTTGCCCCAGAGGGCGCGTCAGCCATAAGCGCGTTATACGATCTATGGCCAAGTCACTATCGCATCAACCAGATGAATCTTCACTTTCCCGACCTGGAAAACATCAATCTATCCGAGTAACCACTTCAATTATCGTCGTCCCCATTATTCTTATTTAATTCCCCTCGATCTCTTTTCGAATACAATTACCTTTCCCCGATTAATGACCATATTCTCCATCAAGACTTTCCTCTCGTTCTATTAATGAGAGGACATTTTATTCCGTCTTTCCCTTTCGATTTCGACCCAATCGATTTATTTACTTTGCGAGTTACTTTGAACTTGAGCAAGAATCGATGGTTGAGTAATTAACCTTCCCTGCAAATCATCCGACCCCTTCGGTTCGGGGTTTCCAAAATTTTTCTTTCTTACAAATATTGGCGACTAATTTGAAAGTCGAATTAATTTTCCCCAAATTCTTCGCCCCGAGCCAAAAATCGTTTTTACGTAATGTGTGCGTAGGTTGGATATTTTAAGTCTATAATCCATTTGAACAAGGTAAGTTTATAAATCGCATATCAAAACTATGGAGTAAAACTCTTTATAATTGATATAAAAATTGTAATTAATATATAACGTAGTATATATTCTCATTATATATTATAGGTTTACGAATGCATTTCATGTTGTCATAATATATTATATACTGCCACCGAACAACTTGTTAAATGTAGCATATTCATGATAATAATAATAATAATATAAGTATTTGGTATATACTTTATCATATATTACAATAATATAGATTCTCTGTTACAAACATTGTCGATACATCATTATTACCTCGTTATTTTTCCACAGCCTTTATGCAAAAATTAAACTAATTTATTGATGTTGAATAAAAACATTTATATCAACAAATGAACAATTGATATTAGTCTCGAGAAATAAGTACAGATGACCATGTAATAATCCAAATGTTTACCTTGTATTTTGTGAACTATTTTCTCCAACTTTCATTGTTTGCATTATTTTTTTTTCAAAAGATATTTCACGGTGAATGTTTCCAATTCGGTAACCGGTAAGACCTTTTCTGTTTTCCTAGCAAGACCTTTTGTTTTTTACAAAATTCTCCACGTCTATTTCCATTTCCATTTTCATCAGCATACTAGCACAAATAAGACTAGTTATTATAACACCACCTCGTACAGTTCAATTATATTTTATCGCACTCAAGAAGCCCTAGAAATTGAATGCATTACGCGCATAGATGACAATTTTTTGAGGTAAACTAAATTTAGAACCACACACTACAGATGCGTGTGACAGGAGGAGAAAAACCTCTCCAAAGTTTTGGATGAATTTTAAATGATAATCACCAGCCTTCCACAGCTTCCTCGTCGCAGGAGAATGGAATTTCCACTCACACCGAAAATTAGCGAATTAAAACGCTCAGGTGAACTAGCATGCGGAATCCAGTTACCACCTTATGGGAATCTTCACACTATGATTCTATTATGTAAAGGATGTTCGCGTATTATTAAAGATAATTGATATTTAGACATGACGATATCTTCAATATATTGTACCTTCCTTTTAGCATTCTGTAAAGTATTAATAAACTTTCGAGAGTTTTTGATTAATATTATATATGTTTAAAGTTAACTACTTGTCCCAAATGTTTCTGGTAACGTGTTTAATTATCATTTATACAAATTTCTAATCTTTAAATTCGATCATACCTAGTTCCATCCGTTTATATTATAGATACGTATCTCTGGATAACGTGCCTTTCACAACTTCACGGCATTGACATGGCTTTTATTTTCTTGGTGATTTTAGTTCTATTGACTGCCCGCTTGTCTTTTCAACTGGGGCGTAGCTTTCGATACAAGCTTCGATCTTTTCGCTCTGTAACTTTTATACAACAAATCATGCTTAACGGACTTCAGACCATCTGTTTCCGAGTCTTATTTTTTTTTCATTTCGATAACTCCGAAGCTTTTTTACGGTTTAACTCCTTTTGCAGCTAAACACGCCTCAAACTCTGGAGCATTTTATCCGTAAAATTGAATTGCTTCAATAGTTTCACATCTTGTTCCGTAAACTGGTATAATTCCAAACGTCATACGAGGGACTTTACTTTGAGAGACATTTATTCCCGTATAAATTAAGTGGAATAAATAGATAAACTGACATTGCTCCAGTGGGTATAATATCAAAATATTATAGAATGTAATTCATAGGCGATATCTATTCATGGAAATAATTTATCACCTAGTTAATTTAATGAATACTTCCATAAAATTGCTTTCGCGAATCGCACAATTTTTCAATGACGCGGAAGAAATTTATAAGTATCATTTATCAAAAAAACATTCCGGATGAGAGCGTTATTTAATTATCTATGAGAGTATCATAAAATATATAATGAATACTTAATAAATCACGGTCATAATATGATTCTAACTGGTTCAGTAGAGATGAACAAGCTGCTTCATTTTCTATATGATATATTGAATCCCTATATATAAATAAAAAATAACGAGAGCTAATTTATTTAATGATCTGGAAAGTTTTCTTTAAGTCCCAATCAATTTACTGATTTTGCTTTGTGTATGCGAGATAATGAGAATTTTTGGAGATAAACATGAATGTTTTCCCTCCTTCTAGATTCAGTCAAAACTTTTTGCAAAAATTGAAAATGACGGAATTGTGAGCAATGCTACAGATTATTTAGATAAATTACATTTTTTTTTCAAATCATTAAATAATGAGCAACTCTTCTATTTTATATTAAATATATAATACACATACATAAACACTTTATGTACATACGTACATAACTCTATTCATAATAATTTAATCCCGAAAACCATGGTCATAATATCTCCAATAAAGGAATACTTATCATTCACTAAGCTCTTCATCATCTTTTCCACATCTTCCTTTTATCTTAATTAACTTAAAGATTCCTTTCTATTAACGTTATTTCCTAAAAATCATTCCATTATCCATCCGTTCCTTATGCCTTAATAAGTTGAATTTATTTATACCAAGTTTTCGTTGTGCGTTACTCTTTACATAAATATAATAGTAAAGAATAAAAATAATCATATATTTACAAAAACAATATTAATATATTTTACAGAAATAATAATATATCTAACATATAAAGTGTTTACAATTCTCTTAAGTTTTAGAGTATCGAAGCACTCTTGATATATGAATAAAGTTATTTCAAAACGCGAATAAAACCTAAAAAAATACTTATTTAATTTATATACTGTGGTCATACGATATAAAAGTCAAAAAAGCCATGTAATTTTTTTTCAACGTCACGCAATTCTTAATATAATTTTATTATAACAAATTTAATGATACTTTAAAAAGTACACGCGCAGAATTTTACCGCTGATATAGTATACTGTGCATCGCACCGTTGTTTACCGCTTGTTTTGTGACTCTAGCGCGGTCATGTTGGTCAATTGAAGTTAACGTACTTAACGAGCCGACGCCTGAAATTGGATCCTTCCGCAAGCGTACTCTTCCAGTGGCCATTTCCAACCGAAGGGAGTTCCAAAAACTGATTTCATAAATCCCCTTCTGCCGCGTTATCGAAATGGAAGATTCGGTAACGTTGGGCTGTATCTCATTTTCATGGCGACCGTATTGGGTTACGAGTGGGTGTGAAACAAACGGGATAAGGGCTTTATTGCACGAGAAGTATTGAAAAGAAGGGAAATAAGATACGGATTAAAGAAACTGGGTTTGTTCTTGGATTATAGTACGACATTTGCTAGTATAAGTACTATAAGTTGTTTGAATTTGTATTGTACTTTGATGTACTAATAGTTATACTAATAATATTAACAATAGTTATAACTACTAGCAATACTAATAATCACTAATAATTATTTACTGTACTAAATAGAAACAAATTCATTTAAACAAATATCAAAAGGGATTTAATTTGCAGTGTAAAACATTCTGCGATAGTCAACACATCCAAAAAAATGGCTATATCAAAAGTGAAGAACAATCAAATCTTTTAAAAGTACTTAATGATAAATGTAGGCAATCATTACGTTTCTGGGAAACTTATTTTGAGCTATAAGAAATATTGAAGAGTATAAATAACCGTGGACAACAATAAGAATTATCCATTTTTAAATTCTAGCCACTTAAAGGACGATTTTAACTGATAAAGAACACTATGAATTGATATTTGTCGTGGTATACGATATACAGAAAGAGAGAATTTTCCATTTGATTAAATCTGTCGAAGTTTCTGGGACGTTTTTCGTAGAAGTAAAACATCATAACCCCTACAGCTATTCTTATAGATATTAATACATTTTAAGTATCAAAGGTAGTTTAAAGGAAAAAGGCATTAAGATAGCAATAAACCATTTACAATTGATTATTGTATATCAAAATAAAGATGTGGGCAGTCCGTCATTCCTCCCAGAATTTCTCAATTGGAGATCCTTAAAGAGCAAAGGCTCCAGATTTCTGAGCACTTCACATCCTTCCCTATATAATCATCGCTTTCAAAATTCGGGATCATAATCCTCCTTACTCAAAACAATTGCGCCCGACCCTCGTAAGAACGAAAGGTTAAATAAGCTCTCCATTAAGTCCTCAGCTTTCCGTTTGGTCCTTTCAGAGAGATTTTACACCCACGTAATGAAAAATTTGCATTTCAGTTGCGCGGGCACGAAGTACGATTCTTTCTCGCATAATTTCTCTGCAAAATTCAGTTGTCAAAGTGCGGTATCTTTAACGGACACTTATTATGCGACAGCAACGAAATTCGTGAGGAATAAGCCAAAATTCTACCGCAGCTTAAATTTATTCGTCCCGTCACGCATCATGACCACGCGGCCGAATCCCCAGACGAATTCCGGGAGACTATAATAAAAGACATGAACAAGAATAGAAAGATAGAATCTAAAACGTCACTTTTAGATCTCTCTAAGAGGCTTTATTTGATAGGTTGATTTCTCGTCTGCTGAGGAGTTTTGGTAAGAAGATGCTCATGTTAATCTGTTCTCGTGGAACGGTGAAACGATAGGATGTATTTCGGGGAACGAAAACCCATTTACATTCTACGAATAGAATAATTTCGAGAATTTTTTTCGTTAGTACCGAAATAGCATTCAAATAAGAAAATCATATTGAGAATAACATCAAGGGGCATTTAATTAGCATTATAGAATCGTAAATTTTATATTTAGGATATTATAAAAACATTTGATCCTACTTAATTCGTACATTAGATTATCAGATAAACGAATTTAATGCTTATATTAGAGAATATTAAGTGAAATGAGTTTCTAAGAGTATTACTAATAATTTTTATTTTTGAATTAGTGCTAATTACGAGCATTATAATGATTATACACTTATTCTGTACTCGAGTTTCAACAGTCAAATACGAATTATATAATGAATATCCTACCAATGAAAGTATTGATTTCGTTATACAAACTTTATATTTATAGATCTAAATATATTTATTTATTCTTAGGTCAATTTTTATGTCTCTTCTGTTCTTTAGGAAGCTACATTTGTATAACTCGTTCATATCCCATCCAAAAATATATATCAATGCAATGAAAGTGGGAAATGAAAATTCGATTGATTTAATGGGGCGTACTTCTATTCTCCATCCCTTTCTAGAGGAAAGCAACATGGGCGAATGAAAAATGGAATGTTCGTAAGTGCGTAGGAGTGTGGTTTGCGAACTTGCCCTTGTTATCTGCCCATCAATGGCTACATCCGTCGCTGCTGTGAGTTCATCCTATTGATTCTTGTACACTTTTTCGATCTCAATGACTATCGTTGTTAAGGGAAACTTTGCTTACAATCTTGTTCGATAATTTTGCTCATTTCAAAGTGGATTTTCACAGAATTTGCAAGGCTTTTCGCAATTCATTTCCTTTTTATCTCTCGCTTCGTGTATTTTTTCAATTCTACCTCTCCATTTCAACAACGTAAATACTTCTTTCCGAAAAGAGATAACTTATAATATTTTAATTTAGTAATAAAACACAGATGTGGTACCTATAATTCAGGTTCCATGACTTTTTTATGTGAAATATATATGACATATATGTTTCATATTCACAAAATGAATAAACTATCCCCTATTGTTTAAAAAATGCAACAGAATATGAAATACGAGTACGTTATTTATTTCATTAATATTCTTGAGTGGCTGAAACGTATTTACAACATTTAATACTGAAGACAATCATTTTTATAAGAATTACTTTATATATTTAGAGTTTTAGAATCATAATTAGTAGAATTACTCTATTTAGAAATCCATACTAAGGTAAAAAAATTCTCTATATTGTATGAGTATCTCTACAATATTCACTAACATATTCATATCATCAAATTTAAATTCGCACAAATTTAGTTCTTCGTAAATATGTCAAAAATGAATGTTTTTGCCATCAAAAACATACGTTATACTAAAAATATATGAGAACGTAACTTTTGAACAAAAGAGAGATTATCCAACGCAAAGGAAAAAATCACATTCCGCTTTCACATCGTAATGAAAATCATGTGATAAGCTCAAGGCCTATTCGTTTGTTTCCAATACAATTCGCAAAAATGCGCAGATTACAAACCCATTATTTACCCTACATTTAATCTGTATACCGAAAGTATTTCAAAGGGAAATTATTTCCAGAGTAGGTTAACAGCGGACGCATTGTCAATTCATTTCAGTTGACTGATCCTTCCTTTGGGTTAAACGCTTTAGTAGGCGTAGAATGCAAATAAAAGTGAAAAAGTTTTTTTTTTCCAATTACTTACCCAAGTTGACTTTTCTGATTAAATGACAACGCGGAAACAGGTTGAAAGGAATACCGTGTTTACTTTCCTGACCTTTCATTGTTCCAGTTTGAACTCGCAATACTAAGCGACGCCATTCTGTAACAGTTATTCCAATTTAATTTCAATGACTGGTGCATGACGCGTTTGTTGTTTTCCTGCAATCATCTGGATAGGTGTAAGAAAAGAGTACTTTGTAATGAGCGCGGAATTGCAAAACCTCTTTGATTCCTTTTGAAATTAAATACAAAAGAAAAAAATTCAATTAATCTATCCACAGAAGATAGGAGGTCAGTTTCATGTGAACTTTGAGTGTACTACATTGTTAATTTGTGGATAATTACAAATATATACTAACAACTATCGATGAGGAATTAAATAATGCAATAATGGGATCACTAAGTAACAATCAACGGTTGAGATTAAAAGGAAAATGAGAAAGAAAATTCCAGAAGGCAGTTACTTTATATACAGCACAGAGGTGGTAATGGTAACTCAATTAAAGGGTATTATTATTATAATGATTACTAGGTTTACTTTGTTACATGTTCAGTTGGTTACATTCTTTGTATGATATATTCTTATGTTCTGTTAATTGTTATACGTATTTATGTTGTCACCGGATAGACTTCCAATAGCAAAAATGTCATTAATAACAATAAGAATAAAACGTAATTAAATGCTAAAATAAACCCGATTTTTGGTTTCGAAGCAAAATAAACGCGATGGAACACACACACAAACTCCGAGATCGATTCGTACGAGATAATTCAGACCTGCATTCGTTCCGGGAAAAGCACTCGCGACGTTGTTTGATTATTTCGAGTAATTTAAGGAACGAAAGGTGTCAATGGCATTTTGGGTGTGTTGTGTTTGCAGCCGGACCATTCGGAGACGGGGCAGAGCAAATAAAAATCGCTTTGAGTGAATAGCTGTGCACCGAGGCGTGACGGAATGACGTCGTTTCAAAGGTGGAGTGCTGGGGCTGCAACGCATATTCCTACAAGTCCGGTTATGCGACAAGTCAAGCGAAACGTTACTATTCGACTCCTTTTTCTGTCTTCCCCATTCCCTATTCCGTCCGTGTTCCTTTCCAAGCTTTTGAGCCGTTCCTTTTTATCTTCCACCGCAGAATTACGTCGTTTTCTCTCTCGTGCACACATTCTACTCTCTCCTCACCTTTCTCCATTCCGCCTTAACGCTTCCACGAGAATCATTTTTCTTTTTTTTCGCCGCTTTTTCTTATCTCGAGATGTAAGGAACGTTCGTGCGAGAATTACTTTTGTTCTTTGGCTCGGAAAACGGAATGCCGGAATTAATTCGATGTTTCGAGGTTATTTATATACTTTATAAGGGAAGGTATAACTCAAGCTAGGAAGCTTATATCAAATTATAATTTACTTTATGAAGTAAAAACGAGGAGTTCTTGAAAGTGACGATTAGCTCTCCTCTGAAGTGGGCTAATTATCATATTTGACGTTAAGTGTTTCAGTATATTCTATTTGTCCTTCATGAGCAATTATAAATAATATAAAATGAAAGCTTTCAGTGATCCTCTCTCTCAATTCAACTGAATAATTTTAAAGTTCTCTAACTAGCTGTAAATTTTTAGTTCCTCTATCGTTATTTTATGTGTTTATTAAGAGTTTTTATCCCTTGTTAATAAGTTAGTAAAATAGTTATGCCATATGATATGAAAGTAAAAAGGCATGGGAAAATTTCTTAACTGAAACCGCTCTGCATTGATTTAGAGACAATAATAAAGTTTCATTTTCATTATTTTACTGTGTCATATAATTTTTCAAGAAATATATTCCTAATTCCTTTTTCACTAATTTGCATAGTTTTCATTTAAACCTATCAATTAATTTGAACAACATATACAAGCTGGGGCCTTAAATATCAAAATATCATTAATAATTCTTTTAGGTTCTTATTAGTAAATTGGTGCAAAGAAAATTAATTCCTGAATTAGAAGTTCAGTGGAAGGTTAAAAAATAATTTAATCATTTATGCTGCAGCAGGACTCTTTTGAAGTAAAGTAATTTTGATAATTCATCCTGAATTATGTTTACCAACTATTACTGTACTATTATTGATAAAAAACATTTTATGATATAAACTCTGATTTAGTCAAAGAATTTGAATGGTATTCAGTACGAGAAAAAGAAAAAAACATTATGGACTGAAATACTTATCCGAAATGAGGTTACATACAAACCGAGTTCCTTTTACACTAAAATTATTATTTAGGACACTTTTCGAGGATCCTCACAAGGTTTGGAATTCCTCGGAAGGGATTTTTCATACATCAATCGATCCCCCACTTCCAAAAGAGTGCATCAGATAGGAGCTTCCGCTCTCGGGAACTTACATATTTGCACAAAGTCATTCTGAAGAAGGAATAGAGATCCAAAGTAGTACTTCAAAAAGGCGAAGAATGGAATTACTTGAGGAAACCCCTTTCCTTTAAGGAAACGCGACAAAGTAACGCCGTTGGGGATGCGAAGGTAAAGAGACGTCATCCCTTTTAGCCTATGTCAGGTGGATCCTTGGAGGACTCGAGATGCAGCCCCGTACACAGTCCCTTAAAGGACATCCCTTGAGGAGGAGGTGGTACCGAAACGTGTGAGTGTAATGGTGTGGGTGGACAGTGTGTGTGTGTGTGTGTGTGTGTGTGTGTGTGTGTGTGTGAACCTTGTCGCGGCCAACCTCTCGTTTCTTACAACCTCCCTCAATTCCATTTCCTCATCCGAATCCGCTTCCCTTTACTGTCATCTTCATTCCCCGAAATCACCCACACTAACCACCCTACGTAAACTTCTATACAAGACTTTGATGTATCCGTCTATTCCTCGCTGTTGCCGACCAATTCCTAAACTTTTTTCCGGTGAATTTCGCCTGATTTGTTGGAATCGGACAAAGCTACAATTTGGCCAAAGAGCGAGAGTTTTTTTCCTCTAAATATCCTAAATTTGATCGTGATTTCTTCCTTATTTATTTCTACTCGTATATAATTAGAATTTAAAAAATTACGGACTGTAGGCTCCGTACAAAAAGGCCAGCTCTATTCATACTCGTATAGAAATATATCTCTCTATGAAGTCCAGCTCCTTTTTCTTCAGCACACAGCACCTCAGCAACTCTCTAAAGAATCTTCAACAGCACTCATCTGTCCGTCCTATTCCAGAGCCTCTTTTTATAATTTCCTTGAGCCGTTCGTCTAAAAATTTCTTTCCCTTTTCCCGTCCTTTCTCGTCCGTAGTCCCTCAGGCAATACTAATCACCTCATTCCATTACTTGATCAGCTTGTTGGACATCTCTCCCTTCTGTAGCTTCTTGACTTCCCGGAGGCATTTCCTCCCACGGATCCTCTGAAGATTCCTCGTAATCTCTTAGCTCACTGCATCTTTCTAAGCCATGCTTCTCTATCCTCTTACCTCAAACTACCATTTCACAACTGCTCAATCTCTTCATCCTCCACGTGTGCTCTCGTTCAAAAAAGTTCTAAATTGCTTTTGACCCAAATATAAGTCGGTTTTTTTCCAGTCTTCGTTTATTTATGTCCCCTTTTCAATGACTACATATATATATGCCTTAGAGTGAAAGGAGAACATCCGAAAAGAGGGTTTATATAAATCCATAGATAGACATTTATTTTTAGAACTGGGATTTTTTAGAATCTTTCGCTTTGACGAAGTTTTTTCTCGTAAGATAACTTTATAATGAACCCAGAACATCGCGTATGAAGGAATTCTTGTGGTATTTTTAATCAATTTCCTTTATTGATTAGTTCTACAATAAAGTTTAAACATCCTATTTTTAAATATTATCTATAGGCAGTCCTATTTTAATCCTGATCCTTAATCGAAGGTTACTGTGTTAGATATAATTAATTCAAAACCAATCGAAAATGATTACTATCGTTTTAAATGTACTCGTTCAGAAGTATCAGGGAATTGAAAATAAAATACTATTTATAAGGATCACAATTTTCAGTCAAACTAGAAAAGCGTCAAGAAATAATATTCCATCCTTAAAATAAATGGGATTCAGAGGTCTTGATACTAAAATCACATTTTTATGAATTCAATATTTTCATAGTTCAAACTGCAGACGAGTTTTAATCTTTTTTATAAAAGAAGGATATAAAAATATATAGTAATGGAAGGGCAGAACCATTTGTATAAAAAATCCTGCTTTCATAGCAGTTAAATTTTCTCATTCAAATTTAATAATGGTCGGAATTTATTGGGAATCCGAGTCAATTTCAGTGGAAAATTGTGAAAGTAAAATGAGGACATCGGTATATTTAGACACGTTCACTTTTATCGGAATATTCGAAATGTCTCGTATTCTATAGCACTTTTAATTTACCATTAAAAGAACCATTTTTGGATCCGTTCATAGCTCCGTATTAAAGAATGCGTTTATTCTTTTCAGTAATGCGTAAACCTTTAGAAATACTGTGGATAATGCCTTTGTTAAATACACCCTCGTATTAGATTCCCAACTTAACTTGTTCTTGTAAATGTTCATTCATCAAACAGGAACAGATTTATAGTTTTCATTCCGTAAATAATCAGCAAAGTAAATTAAGTTTCCAAAAAATTTTCTTTGATCATTTCTCTGATCATTTAAGGCCGTTGTTAAAAATTCTTATTTTTTTAGAACCAAATTAAAGTCTTCGGTGAGCTGAAGGCGTATACTTCCTCAAACCCATTCCGTTGGGACTAGCAACTCTAATTCAACCATTTAAGGGTGCCAAGAACAGGTATAGCCATAGGGGCTCTCTCTAAGTTGAAGAAGGATAAGAAATCGAAAAAGGACGCAGTAAGACTTGATTATTATAAAAAGTAAATTGTGGCGAAGATTAAAGATAGGTATAGTATTAGAAAGGGAAAATATCTGTACCAAAAGTTATCAAAAACATTACAATATTTCTTATTTCACTACATTTTAATTTTATTTTCGAAAATAAATGTTTTTATTGACTATAATTTGAGGAATATTTGGCTGAAGATCAATTGAAATATAACAGAATTGAACTACGAATTCAGACGTAAATTTCTGATAATTTAATTTCATTGTGTGTGGATTTGGCCAGTCTTTTCATTTCCAATCCTAGTAAGAAATGTTTCTATCCCTTTCACTGAGCATTAAGGATCATCAAAACATTTATTCCTGAATTAACTTCTGATTCGAATGGATATTCGGAGGAAACAAATGCCGTCTATAAGCGTGCTAGTTTAGCAAGGAACGGGAATTGAGAATTCAAATCAACTCCTACTCATCAATCTTATAAAGTCTGCCTTTTTGAAGATCAAAGGCAGGTATGAATCCAATTCAAACTACCATCCCCTTAATTAATCAACGAACCATTTAGCTCCACATTATCAAGAATCCCTCTTCATTGACGTAGAAATTCAGGGAAACAAAGAAGAGGAATCTGCGTCCTTGAAAAAAAGTTTCGCATTTACATAGACTCCCTCACTTTCGTTCCAAATCATCATCGGCTATTGACGTATAAAACTCTTTCGGAATACAATTCAAAAGGTTTCGCTCTTTCGTGGACTATCATTTACGTAGTTACTTCCTTGATGTATTCAATCTCCATTGGAGAACCTCCGATCGTTAAGCTCTCCTCCATCCACTCTCGTTCTTCATCATCATTCTCTTCACTCCTCTTTCCCATTTAGATCCTTCATCATTCCCACCCCTTTTTTCTATCTTTTTCATCTCTTTAACCAATTCATCCCCATTTTTCTCTCATGTATTTCGCGGGAATTATCAAAAAAGGATCGCATTTTCCAGGTAAATGGGATCTCCTTGGGAATTCCCGCCGAATATAAAACCTCTTTACTTTCATTTTGTCTCCTCCATCATCCGCTTACTTCCATCGTCCATCTTTTTTTTTTCGACGTACTTAAAACGGACGCTTCTTTCTTCGGGGCCCTTATTTCTCGGGACCGCGGGCCTTTTCCATTTATGCGCTCACTGACACACGATGCCTTTTTTCAGCGCCATCTTTAGTTCCTTCTTAGAGAGGGATATCTCTTGGTGACGTCATAATATCGCGTGTGCCGTTTTTCTTATAAAAATGCTAATTCGTTGGAAGATCGATGCAGGAAGATTTCGTTCATCGTTTTGCTAAAAATTTAAACCACTCTTCGTGTATTGTTCGTATATTTTGTCTTTACTGATCGTTGTAGTTAACACATTAAGCGTAATATTGTAAGATTAAGAAATAAGATAAATAAAAACCGTCTATCATTATTTGTTTAATATAAAAAGATATGAACTCTTACCTTCTCACAATTCAAATCAAAATTATAAAAAAATTAAACCAAATTAAGCAGAATTAAAATCAAAAATTATGAAATACTAAATATATTCTTAGATTACTTAATAATGTTTCGAAAGTTAAGTTTTCTATGGTTATAATCTTAATATCATTCTATGTGATTAACAATTGTAAAACTTCCTTGTCAATTTAATATATTGACTCATTAAAGTCAATATTGTTGACAGCTGATTCTCAAAATAAAACGGTATTTCAAATATTAAATTCAACTGATAGGCTGGTGGGAGACTTAATATATCATTAAACGAGAAATTTTATATACTGATCATTAAGTCTAGAAGAATAAAGATTTTAACAAATACGCATAAATATAGCTCCGCATTATTATTATTATTCAATGAACTTTATTCAAGAGATGATCAAAGGTTTTTCCTCTATTTCACGTTCATTTTTAATGAATAATAATTGGGATCTATTGAGTTATATCTGTAAGGGGAAAAGAAAATAAAAATACGTAATTAATTATGTTTTATTGTAATTCTTGTATCTTCAAAATGATAAAGCAGCTCATTTTTGATATTCCTATCATATAACGTAATATCGTCAAAACTTTGAATAAAATATATATCACTTCCTATTCTTCTTCTTTCACTTGCCAATTATAGATGTTCAATCTCTCCTTTCTAATTCACCCATTCTATAGCAATTTTCATATTTTTTCCTTTGTGTCTGACTTAATAATCTACAAGAATTGGCTCTCGATTCTTCAGATCATAAGATGGTGCGTATCTTCTATTTGAAAGGGAATAGCCTAAGTACGCATTTAAGAGATTAGAAGGTAACTGTAAATTATCAGGATTTTAAGCTATATTTGTAATTGACAATGAAATTATATTTATTATTATTATTCGGAGTAAAACATAACTATACCGATTCTGTACATATTTAACTTCAAGATTCAAAGAAAGTTTAGAGATAATTTTTAGCCATTTTAGGGTGTATCAAAAATACAACATTTTTACAGCAATAAACTGTATCATTTTCTTTCAAATGAAAACAATCTTTACTCTTCCTACGAATTGGGATTAATTTTGACCGAGTCAATTTTATAAATATTCATCCCCCTGAATCAATCTCGTACATCTACACTTCTCAGCATTTGCATATTGATTTTATTCCGAAACCTTCAATTACAACGGAATCTCAGCCATGGAATTCCATAGTTTCTTTACCTCGATAATTAAATATTTCCGCAACCGCGGTAAGTTAAGACGCCCCAGTCATCTCCCCTTATGAATAATGAAAGAACGTTCTTTCGATTATCTTTCTGTCGCTGAATGGACCGTTCACTCGTTCCATAACAAACCTCGCCTCGAGCCAACCCACCCACCCTATCCTCCGGTATATCCCATAATCCAACGCAGCAGTTTCGGTCGGGTTAGGGGATGAGGTTCGTTAAAAGGGGATGATAATAATTTCGCTCCCGGAGAGGATGGATTCTCGGTGGAAGGAACCCTTGTGACGAATCTCTCTTTTTTCCCAAAATCCGTCCTTTTTGAACCTAATATGCGCTGATCAGGATGCGAAAGAGTATCTCCAAAGAGAAATAAGGTACGTTTGTTTTCCAACGGTTCCTCAATGTCAGATTTCGGTGTGGAGCCGCTCCGCAGGTGGGCGTGTAATCTTGACCCTCCCATCGGACGGGTGTTAAGGCCCAGGTATCATTTCAGTCGTGGGATGCGGGGGAAGACGGATGTACATATATATAGGAGAGGGTGGGCAAAGGGTCAGTGGGGACTTAGGGAAGCAGATGGTTGAGGGGGAGTTGTTGTATGGGTGACCGAAGGAAAAGATTTATCGAAGAGAGAGAGGATATATAAGGCGAGGAAAATAATGAGATCCTCATATTAAATGCATGCGATGGACGGTGTCCTTTTCTTATGCGAATTTATGTATCGTGATTATTTTTTTGCTGAGAGTTGGACACAGACATGTCAGGATTTTATATTAAATGTCGCATTTGAAATATAAATATAGCTATTGGACCTTATTATACTTAGAATGAATTGGAGGTAATGGATATTTTGTGTTTCTTAAGAGGAGAGCTGAAATAAATTTGTATAATAAAACATAAAGCCTAAGTATTTAAGTTCCCAAGCTTGGCTTCCATTTTAATGTAATGAGAAATGCAAGTTAAATCAATGAAAAATGTATATTTAATAAAACAATTATAAAGCTTAATTTACTTTTGAGGGTTATTTATATCACAAAGTATCTTCACAGTTCGAAATCTTATCAGGTGCAGACATATATTACTATTAATTATAATATTATATGCATATAATTATTGATTTTTAAAAACGTATAAGCGATCGTTGAAGTTAAACATTTCTACTAGCTACACGCATAACCTAACATCCGTACTTTCCCTTATTAAAAGGAACAATATATAAATTGATATCTTTTATCTTGTATTGAGCGCAATATAGGATGTCTACCGTTAAATCTAAGAGAACACATAATTCATAAAGCTGGTAAGTCCATATTATATAGTAATATGCTATAAAATCGTATATAATTTTATAAAATTAAGTCAGGCTACGATAATATCTAATTTAAAAGCCTAAAATAGAATGAGGAACCGAATTACTTAACGTAAGGATCGAGAGCTGAAATAAAACTTGTATATATATAGAATATAACTGAAAGAAAAAATAATTTAGCAAAAGTTAAAAAAGTTATGAATTAAAACTGAAGAGAGGAAACATCAAGAGATTTTTTTTCTGATTCGAGAATCTATAAGCTACATAAATAGCGAATTAATTAATACGATTTAACGAGACTAAAATAAATCTAACTGGCGGCTTACGGCATTCATAAGGAACTAATTAAAAATGGGTACTCAGCGATCTGGAAGAAGAGAAGGTGTACGTAGGTTAGGGGAGAAGGGCTTAGCTATGGAGTGGTTAAAGGGAATTTGGAAGGGATAAGAGTATGCAGCAGTCTCCCGTTTGGATTGAGGGACGTCGTGCCGGCCAAAACCCCTCCTTTAGAAGGGGCAATGGAAAGTAAAGCTATTGTTTCCTCAGATTAAGTGGAATTCCTCCCTGAGCCTTACCGAACACGGGGCTCATTTAATTCTACGAAAGGCCTCGGGCGGTAAATGTTTCAAACTTTCTCGATATTATATATTGCGAGCGATTGGGCGCGGACGTAGTAAGAGCGTTTCATTGTCCTTCTTTCGGGAAAATTTTTGGATCATTTCGCGGATAAAAAGTCGCCTGGCGTGTTTGACATCGCATTTTTTCGGACTAAAAGTCCAACCTTCAGAAAAAATCCGTCTCTAGCTACGTATTTATCAAACCGCAGAGTTCCCAGAACAAAAATATCCGACGCTCAAGAACCATTTTTAATCCGGAAAAATTTGGATAATTTGTTTATTTTATTTTTTAATTCCCTGCCAGATTCAGAAGGGGACTGTATATATAAAAGGGAAAGGCTTTCTAATTCCCATTATAAAGTCCCTTGTACCACTTTGATTGAAATCGTTTTCGAATTAATTCGAGCCTCGGAAAAGCATCGCGTCTTAAGATGAGAGTTGATAATGCCGTTAAAGCTCTTATTTAGAAAAATTTCTCGGAATGTTTAATTCGAGGAAAATGTTTTGCTGTAGATACGATTTCTTTTCCATGCCTGGATTTGTAGATGTCTGATACATATATTCCTGAATATTTTACGTCATATTTTGTCAAATGATCGATAATTTGTGTGTAAGATATTTTTAGATATTCCCCGGAATTGTTAATAACATAATCTCCCTATTCGCTCCAATGGAGAATACTTTATTCGGAGATGCAATACGTATAAACAGATATTTAACGAATACACATACATCTGTATATATGCGAGATAAACTCTGAGCAATTTATTTTTTAAACCATTAAAGTAGATGTTTTGTATCGGTTTAATTGATTTTTTCCAATTCATACCGCTTTTCTTTAAAATGAGTTTTTTGAAAAATATATATGTTGGTTTTATTTTTTTCTGAATTGTAACAAAATTCAAGTCTCGATTGTTACTTTCCATTCCAGCAGAAAAGATTAATGCATTATTTTATTTTAATAAACATCATAAAATAAAACACATTAAGTGAAGTTTTTTTAAGTAAAAATAAATTCATCCGTACTGTCATATTGCTACTATTCTGCGACTTGATTATAAACAGTAAAATACTCGCCGAAAATATCTTTATCCACTGATTCATTCCTAATCGTGTTATTTTTTAAATCCTCTGAATGAGAAGATGATTTTGTTTCCTCATTTAAATCCCACATCGCAGCTTTCATTATTTATGTCCCTGTTTAATCCCATTTATCTTTCCCAAATGTCCAAAATCTCATTTCTGATTAAGAGGAGGGGAAAATGAATGTTCCATCCATGGAATTAGAGTATAAACTTTCGGACCTTCAGTGTTTTTACGTAATTTGCAATCGAAACGACCTTTTATATATTTCAGATCCTTTGATGTCCAAAAGGTGAATGGACAATTGCTGTATAATAAAGTATGGACTTTAAAGCAATATATTTAACTCTGCATTGATACTCTTGACTATATTTCAAGATATATTATATGATAAATTAATAATGTTTTGGGTTAATTCCCTATATCATTAATATTTTAGTAATGTGATCAACTAGTAAACTATTCTGTCCATACACTTATTAACCAAATATTATTCTTGATATTTATTCTTCCTGTTACTACTATCTCAAAAACTTACGTGATACAAGACGAATAATCCAAAGTGTATATTTTGCTTCAATAATACAGTCATACATGCGAATAACTTTATTTCAAAGAATCATTAAGCTAAAAATGATTATAAAAGTCTCAAATACTTAAATACATTGCATAGAATAAATTTTACTCACTCTTGACTTGAAATAGAAGAAAAAAAAGTTTCTCGTAGAAAACATTTAAAAAAAAAAACAAAAAAGCTGCAACAGCCGTCTAAACTCAAATTCAAATCCGTTTGAATTCCAGAATAAATTTGTATTGTTAAAAGAGCCGCAGATTATTTAGATGAATTCCTCCTGAATGATAAAAATAAATATGCAAAATTATACGAACCAAATCCCGTATTTCTTAAGTTGCACGCATGCAAGGCAAAGTTTACCTCATGTTTCATCACGCACCAAACTTTAGTAGTTTGAGTAGCTTCGGCTCGAATTCATTTTGCCCATTAATATGGAACATGGGTAAGTTCTTTCCCATTATTCTCGCACCCACAGAAGCTTTCATTTTTCTTTCCTAACTAAATCTAGCAAATTAAACTTTTAGGTAAACTCATCACGAGCTTTCTTCGGCTTATAAGTGTTAGTCTCACTGTAACTCTTGAGCTTCCAACCATTAGCACTAAGAAATAGCTTAACAAATTACGAAAAGGAAACAAACTCCAGTTAACAGCTTTACTTATCGGCGGCTCCATACGAAGCAATCTAAATGGAAAGCACATAGGAAGTAAACGAATATAGCTATTTAAGTATATCTGCCCAAGTCTTGTAAGAATATATAGCTATTATACACCTTTATTCTTTCATTTCATGGCTAATTATATAAGCCTTTCACGAGACATTAAGATTATGCAAACTTTCAGTTGATTGCTTGATGAATACTGTCTCAACT
Source organism: Pantala flavescens (assembly GCA_020796165.1). NCBI lineage: Eukaryota > Metazoa > Arthropoda > Insecta > Odonata > Libellulidae > Pantala > Pantala flavescens. The sequence continues at coordinate 11,367,355 of CM036879.1, read as the reverse complement.
TTACAAAACTTTTACAAACTTTTATAATTTTTGAATGCGTGCATAATGTACAATTTAGGAAATCAGAATGCTAAAAAAAACGCTATTAAATTGAGATGAAAAATGATTTTGTATTAATTTAATTTTTATAACGATTCGACGGAGTTCATAATTTATTTTACACACATTTTTAGATACCACTCTGAAATTATTGAAACATTTTACTGATAAGGGAAAGTATTAGGTTTGAAGAGTGTCTCCTCTAACAGAAACAAGCTAATCAAAGCCAAAAGAATTGACTCGCTAAACCTCCACTATTTGGCGTGAATAGAACTTGATTTATAGCAACGCCTCGTGAAGCAGTGTCAAACACGAGTCCTACGGATAAGCGAATATTTGTGATCAGATCCTGGTTGAGCAACTGCGACCCTCGAACGCGATGTCCGTTTTGGGACATAAACTGCTGACATAGATCTCCTTCACCGTGAAGGAACATGGAAAAAAAACAAACCATAAAAACGCAGACATGTATGACGAAAATTAAAATTGATGAAAAAAAGAAGATTTTATAACATTCCTACCTTAATAAGGATGTAGAGTAAGAATTAGCAAAAGTATTCTTTTAAGATAATTACAGTACAATTAATTTTTAAAATATTTTAGGGTAACTCCCACTACCACAATATTGTTCCATAAAAAGCTCTGAAGTTTAAGCTAGCCAAATTAATGTGAAAGAATAAACTTTAAAACAATTCTTTTGTAAAACATGATTATACTCATTTAAGAACTTCGAATCCGAAACGGGTAATCGTTAATTAATCACTCTTTTTAGTTTCCCAATTCATAAATGTTAAATTAAATACTAAAATACTGGGTGAAGATATTTAAGAATATAGAAATCTACGTAAGTAGGGAGAACAATAACTACTAATAATAATCAATCAAATGATTTTTTGTAAGAATTATATATGTTTACAACTTGTGGTCCTAACCTTAAGACAAAAGTTCGAAACTGGTCGCAAATAAGTTGAATTTTGGAAGTTAATGCACTCTCTACTTAGGATGGAGTTCCACAATTAAAGGCTTAGTCGACTGAAGTTTTAAATACAATCATTCAAGGTCTATAAATGTATTCAATTAAGTTCGTTATTTAATTCTCATAAATCCGTTTGAACTCCCTCTACCCATAAAAAGAGAATACACAAAGGTATCGTAAATCAGACCTAAAAAATTCTTAGCAAAGAACGGCTGAATAGTGAAGAGGTTACCTGATGCGGAACAAGTAACGGCAATAGCATGTGAATCCCACGATGAAGAGATAATTATTGAAGCTGAAATCTTCAAGCGATGTCTCTCCATTACTTCACACCGATGTCTCTCCATTACTTCACACCGATTGAGAACGTAGTGGCTGTGAATGCGTGCCTACGTAATGCTATTCCGCATCAAAGACCATCGAAGATAGAGACATTTGAGGACATTCACCCCCGTTCACCAATCCACGCGCGCTAACATTATTCCCGGAAGAGCACGTCTTTTTCACTCGACCTAATTACACTTTACGAGAGACATAATTATTGAGAGCGATTCGACTCAAGTGAATGGCAGAGAATGGGCGCGAAGATGAATGGGATCGGCCTAAGGATGGGCACGTTGAATCGACTTAATAATTCACCATTCGATGATATTAAATAGACTTATAAGGCGGGCTTGGATAAGAGACAAATAGAGACGTGTTTTGGAATGCTCTGTAGAGAAAAATCATCGCACAAACAAGAAATTTAAACGTGAAAGGTGTCTATCAAGTAAAAAACTCTTCTGAAACCATCAAACAAAAACAAATTTTAACATAAAACGCGCCTTTCAAAGGAAAAACTCCCCTGAAAATTTAATTTATGTATTTTTACGTAACGCAAATGAAAAAGGTAATATTGAAGATAAATTTACGTAGAGTAAATATTAAAGTTAAGATTGTAGACAAACCACGCAATAAATCCCAAATCTATTTATTTATTCGAGCATTAATTACGGGATTTATATCATCGTTAGTCCTTAACAACGCCTCTGTTAGCAACGAGTAGATTGCGAAAGGATTAAGTAAAATTTAGAGCCGAAAGGCGGCGCGTCGTTCAACCGAGCTATTATTCTGAAAATTAAAACGGAGACAAAAGAGTACGCCTTATTCATCAGGCAGGTGTTGAATGCGGTGGGAAAAATAATTCAACGCCTGGAATAAAAGGCGCAAGATGCACCCAAAACTTGGCTTTGAGGAAAAAAAAGAAAGCTATATAAAGCGTGCGAAGGCACGGGATAGAGGATACGATTCGGGGACTTCTAAATAATGGTGGAAAAATAATCCAAAAAGAACCATCTGGGGAATGCAGAAACAAATGCGGGGAATAAAGCGTTCCTCGGTGCGAAACTACGGCAAAGCGGCGGCGGCAAAAGAGAGAAAAAGAAAAAGGTATGCGGATTCCGAAAGGAAAGAAAGATGAACGGATCGTAGAACAGAGTTACGAACCGGGAACTGCGATATGGAAGGACGAATCTGGATGGAGTAGAGATGGTTAATCCAAGAAAAGTAAGAAGGGCATCGGAAGAGGAGACAGAAACCCAATGAAAATAGCGCTGGAGGGAAGACACAGCTTGTCGCCAGTTGTGAATATTCATGAAGGAGGGAGGGATAGTCACATGCTGCAAATTTCTACTTCTCCCTTGAAGCGTCGAAAGGATCACCAGCTAACTCTCTGCAGCCCCCTCCCTACCCCACACTCACCACCGCCCTCCCCAGGACCATACCTTCCCGACAAACGTCTCGCAACGTACTCTCCTACCTTTTAGTACGCCAATTCTTTTTATTTTCACCTCCCTCCCCATATCCCTTTCTACTTCGCGCAGTTCAAAATTCGTTCTCTCCTGCGGGCATAAATCTCTCTTCCACTTAGTAGATCCAGACTTCTTCTTCTTCCCCGACCTTACCCCCTTACACTCAACGGAATCACCATCTCACGCAATGCTTTTCTACCCTCTCCCCCATCCCCCAGTACATCCTCCGCAAATTCACGGCGAATTTTCCCCCCTCTTTCCTTTATAAGTATCATACGATCCGATTTCCGTAATCCACCGATATGTGGTCAACAAGGCATTTTTCACAGGAAGGTCGGACGCACGTAATTTGCGGGTGAATTTTTTTTCTTACGATGTGTATCATGTGCGACGGTAATGCACCGTGAATGTATGTACTGAATTGAACCTAGTAGATGTTTTGGTGGTGTAAAAAATGGTTTTATGGGGTCATCAAAATTGATTTAAGATAATTCATTTATTTTCTATTTCTCGTTGCATTCGTGTAATTTACAATGGGGTTTATTTTTGTACCTAAGGTTTTCTGATATATACCATGAATGATTTTTCTTTAGAATTTTCCTTTATAAAAACAAAAATTATAATGAATTTTAAATTTTTTCCGTTCTCTCCTAATCTCCTTTGTTCAATTTGTTACTTGTATTTAATTCAAATTAATAAAGTTCGGATGAAAGGCGTTATGTACAAAGAAGAAGGATCTATTCATTCTAAGCGTCTCTTATTGGAAATTTTTCCGTATATATTATTTGCTATAGAATCCAAGAATAGCTCAAATTTAAGTAGCCTTAAGAGTCATTCGGCCAGGTCTAAAATAATGATCAAGAGATCTATTTACTTAACGTCTTTTTCTGGTTTCTTCTTAAGAGTTCTACCACGAAAACACTTCACAAGACAAGTGTACTATTTCATCAACTTAAGAAACCCAAACAGACGCACAAAAATAGCTGACAACAGTCGAGTATTTGTAAATAAAATGATGGATTAAAGAAATCCCAGATGATCTCCCGTTAGATGAGTATCTCGACTCACCGAATTTTCCTTTCTCGAAACAGAGTTCCTTAACCTTTGACTCCTCTACAGTCTTATATAAACTCCTTCCCATTGTGACATTATTCCGATACATTCGCATGGTTTACTTTCGCGCTGTTTAGTTTAACAAAAGTATGTTTCGGTAAATAGTTACACAGCCTATCAAAACATTCCCTTCCTCCTTGCGTTCGTATGAAAAAGCATACTATTCTTCTCGAGATCGGAATTTTAATATCCCATACTTTCATCCAAGATATCATTTCCGCTCCCATGATTTTTTTATTATCATTCATCTTTTGCGAAAAGCAGACGTTGAATTTAAAGCTGTATATTATTTTTTATCTCGGAAGTTGTTATTTTCCCTATTCATTTCCTTTCATATTTACTTTTTTGTCCTCGTTTGACAGGTTCCGCAATTCCTTTCTTTCCAACTTGTATTTTCTCACTACTACGCTTATTCCGTTTCGTGCCACCCCAATTCAAAGCGTGTACACCGAAACTTTGTGTCTGCAAAAATTTTTACACGGAGCGGAAATATACGAGCGTCACACTGTTGCAACCTATTCACAAATTAGTCGCCGATAAAAAAAATCAGCAAATATATTCCGAAAGCCGATGTTTCTGTTCCTACAAGTTGTGTTTCTCTCTATTTTTTCACGTTCAATCCTCTGCTCTTCTCATTCCATTTCTTTCCTTATCATTCCCTCTTACGGAGATTCTTTTCCCGTCCTCACCCACTCCTTCCCATAATGCCCCAATCCACTTACTTTTATAATCCCTCTCTCCACTACTACTATACGCACCCTTTTTTTTACTTCCCCCACTTCTCTCTCAACGCGGTATCTTTTTCTGAGTAGAAATCCCTCCCATGCACTTGTTCCTTTCGCTGGAATTGTTTCCCACAGCAACCGACTCTTCTCGTATCTCCGTTGGAGACGGGGATTCCCGGGAACGGATCGCGGAACTCGCGGCAAACAGCTCGCCAGGAGAGGTTGGCTAGAGTTTAAAAAGGAGTAAAAACAAAGCAGAAGATGGATACAAGGAGCAAAAACAAAATAAGGGGAACGCTTCCTTTTTCTCTCGGGAGGAGCAAAAAGGGAAAAGTAGATTGTTATCGTGTGAGGCTTCTGTGTCTCTAGAGTGGAAACAAAGCCTTCAGGACCGGCCATCCCGTGGAACACGCGAAAAAGAGAGCAGCGGAATGCGAGGTTTATGTCGGATTTAGTCCGGAGTTGCCAACGGCCTCGATGACACGGCGGTGGAAAACTCAGCCATCAGAGAATTCCGCGAAGTAGAGGACCGCAGACCTCAGCGGCTGCCTTAACGGTCAGTTAAGGGTTGTCGGCAAAGTTCCCAGACGGACATTGCGTTGATTTTTCTCTCTTCTCAACAGACGGAGGGAATAAATAGTACAAATGGAGTTTCGAAAAGTTGGCGAAGTTTACAATTCCCAACGCTAAACGCAGTGGCTCCGAAGTAATTTCCAGATTGTTTCGTCTAAAATTGTAACGCTATATTGCATATTGAAATCATTATCATCTCATTAAATTTTCTGAAGTAACTACCAAATCGATTTAATGTATATATTACTCTTTTTTATTGAATGTTATATAAAAAAAGGAATCACCGCTATTCTTAGAGATAAATTAGAAACGCAGAATATTTTGATGACTTAATTATTGGTATTTAATATTAATTAACTTTCTTTGAAGAAGTTCTTGTAAATTCTTTATTTGTTTGTATCTTAGACTTTTTTCAATTTTTTTCATTTTACATTAACTTATATTTACATATTTTAACACGTAATTTAATAATAACAATAATATGATGTTAAATAATATTGAAGATGATAAAAAATTGATTTTTTTATGTAGACTTTTCTGGATATTTCTCCCATTCAGAATGAAATTTAAAAGAAAACTATAGATGTATTTAAATTAATATATTTACTCATTAATTTTCATTGAACAAATAGATTTTATTTATTTCATCTCTCTCTGTATGAAATGTTCATCGGTATTTAATTTTCAGTAGATTTGATTCTCTTTCTTACTTTTCCATTGCTCAACTTTACCATAAAGATATATGCCAAACACTCATAATGTACAAAGAAACTTTTGATGTAGCAAAATTTTCATAAAAACACCATTCTAAGCTTTATCTCTTCGTCCTTGAAAGTTCTTTTTGTTCCTCATGTTTAACTTTTTTCTTGTAGTTTTGTTTTTAACTTGTAGTTGTACATTCATTATGAAAAATCTTATGTAAGATCAATCGCATTCTCCATCAAATAAAAGGAAGAAAATGTTTAACTATCTTCACAAAAAAACAACGGAAATGAGTAAATTATGTGTGTAAAAAATTAAAGAATAAAAACTCTAAAATCCGTGAACGACAGCCGGCTGACGAAACGCATCTCTTTACTAAAATCACCGGAAGCTAACAAAATATTTTTCCACGGAGAATAACTCTAAATTCGATTACAGCAATCTCTCAGCAAATTGAAAAACGAACCGATAAATACTCAAAAACAAAACCCTCTATTTCCCAAACTCTGCGTTTGCTCCATTGTCGTCCGCATCCATTCAAAATGGCGCGTATACAACAATAAATCACAATGGCCGCCTAAGCTTAAACGACCGTCACAAGTTTGTGTTTGTGTTGTTAAGGGCGATCTAATAAAAGTATCTGTTAAATGTGCCGCATAGGGCAATTCATTTAATTCCTTTCGGTTAGCTGATGGTTACATCGCATTTCGTCCTCTGGTATTTTCGAGAAGCTTGCCAACGGACTGGGTACTAATTAAATACTCCGAAATCGGCTATGCCATTCATCAACTCGCTACTCCCTTGGCGATTCCCCGCATTTGGCAATAGATAAATGCGTTGTGGTCTACTCTATAAACGGAACGAGTGCGTTTCGTTCGACCGGAAGTGGGGTCGTAGAGTGATCGAAGGCCACAATCATGAACGGCAATTAAGACGAGAATTTAAAGAATCGAATGAATGAGTAATTTGTTTACAAGAGCCCCCCATTAAGTTGAGGAAATCGGAGCAATAAAGTGAAAAAATGCTGCGAAATAAGCGCTCGGAAGAAAACATCGATAACAGCCGAACCATGAAGCAACCCTCGAATCGGAACTTTTGAAAGGCTTAATGCTATGGCAACAGTTTTATGCCAAGCAACGAGCAGAATTTTATTCGAAAGTTTTTGAAGTGTGGAAGGGAAATCAACGTTTCCTGTAGCTTTATTGCCACATTTCCTACTCCCGTATTTCCTCGTACTGAAACAGTGATAGCGATCGATTTAAGCCGACAAATATTTCGCGCGAAATTGGAATCTTGCGGGCAACATCAAAGCTCTATCGTTCAATCATTAGTCTGTTATCGTTTCATAACATAAAAGGAGCTATAATAGTAACAGAAGGATATATAATCCTCTAACTACAGCAATTTCCCCAAAACTTTCCCTTCCACGAACAGCACATTTCTGAATATATCGGAGAATATTATAATAAACGCGTCTAAACAGTCCAACGAGCGATCACATTACGAATTCAGTCCTTTATGTTATAAAGACTCCAATAGGTGTATTCATTTTATACGAAATACAACTTATATCGGGAGTGAATGAGGAGAGGAATTTGTTTTCAGGTAAGCCGATATATCTTCGAAAGACGTCATGATTCATACGAACGGTTCCTCTATCTCTATAGAATGTCCCCTTTCACTTGGCTCCCATTCTACGTAGATGGTACCGAATCCAACCACTATATGAATTAATTTTATTGAGCGCATATTTCCTAGAAGCCGTGACGGGTGGGAGGAATTGTGGGGTTGCAAAAAGTACTTGTTCGGCCGTTTAAAATCGTACGTCTCCAAGAGAATCTGAGGACGGAATATTTTTGCGGATAAACTACATTTCCTGTTTTTTTAAGTAAATATATCTTGCTCGAATAATCCGAAAGGGGTCCGTCCTCCTCTCTTCCCAAGAGAAGTACCATAAATAAATCAAATTAAAATCTCCTTGGTATGATATTCGGCCCACAGAGGCGCTGGCATAAATTCATGAAAGTAGGTCCACACAACGGAGATGGCTGATGAAGGAGGAGTCTACGTAAACATTAAAACCCTCGGAATTAGTTTCGCATGCAAAAACACAGTTGGAAATCTAATATGCATGGAAATTAAATGACTATGCTAGTTACTCAGCTCCTAATTAAAGATGTTTGGGTTAGTTTTACTGAAAAAATTACTCGAAAAATGTCCTAGGAAAAAATGTTTACGATGGTGCAAAGCGTTTTTAATAGGTGAAAACGGGTTTTACGCAATTTTATATTTAAATATACATAATAATGGATCTATTCTATTTTTACCTAAAAATTACGTAAAACAGTGCCATATCACAAATATTTATTATGTTAAACGGTGTCATATTTATAAAAGGAGGAAACTTTTATGAAATGAATTATTCATAAAAGCCACATATCATAAAATCAAATGCAACTTTCCAGTCCATCGAGCTATTTTTCATTCAAACTGCTTGGATCATATGTCAACGTAAATCACTTTTTATAAATATTATTTGATATTTGTATGTTACTGATTAATATAATAATAGCTTAGTAATTTTGCATAACAAATGTTTTCTCCTTCTGCTCTATTTCAAGAGAATTGCGTTCACGTCAACCTGAAGTTATTAGTTTACAACCAGAAAATATAAAAAAAGAAGAAATCTATTCTCCTTTTCATTCATGAAATGAAAATGTGTCAACTAAAATAAGAATACTTAATGGAATTTTTCTATCAATCATGCCATTTTTGTAATGAAAACATTCAGCAGAAAATAAATTAGAAATAAAATAAAACTCACTCTCATTTCACTCTCGCTAGTTATTTTTCATTTATTTTTATTTATTTTAGTTTATTTTTAAATTTATAATGATATCCTTTATCAAATTAACACCCTACAAAACTTTCCATTAATTAAGTGCGTAATTAAGACCTCCAAATTAAATATACAGGTTTGTCCTTTCCTTTTTTTCGAAATTAAGTAGGCAGTAGGATAAAGAGAATATTAAATACGCTCATTTCGACGAAACTTTGAGGGATGTTAAAAATTTAAGAATTCAACTTTTAAAAATATATACATCAACGATTCAACTTAAACTCTCTGACGTTTAAAACCCCACAATTCTAAAGTTATATTTCGCCTGTAAATTTATATAAATACTGTGTTTATACCAGCATAAATCCCAACTATATGACTTCATAAAGAAGCTACGTAAAACTAACGCTTGGGTACATAATTATGCCTTCCACGTACTAGTAAAATATAGGTTGAACAACAACAAAGCCTAACATTTCTAACTCTAAAAACGTTAGACGCTAGTAGCTCAAACTCTCGTCTCCATGAACTCGGTATTTCAGTCAAGGTACTGATACACACAAGAGATATAAAAAGCGTGGTAACAAATACTTTCTTCCCCGTTAAAGCGGGAAGACCTTGAGAAGAATTTATTTGCGGAGCGGGCCATTTTTTCGTTGTCTTTTTACATACGAAGAGATGAGCCCTCCCCTATTTAGCGGGTTTTCATCGCTTTTTTCTCCCCTGGGAATATTTTTTATTTATCCTCCTGTGGAGTTAAAGGGGAGGGCAAAAGGTGTGCCCGTGATGAATGGGAAAGAGTGTGGGAAAGAGAGAAAGGGGGATGGATTGAAAGGGAAAGAAACAAGCAGAGTTAGTGTGCGGGGGAGTTCGGAAATGGGTGTCGTAGTGAGGAAGGGAAGGCGCGAGAAAGGTTATACGGGAGAGAGGGAGAGAAAGCGGGAGAAAGGTATAAATAATGAGAGAGAAAAAAGAGTTGATGGAATTAGAAATGGAGTAGAAGGGTAGAAAGGGCAGAATGGGAAAGTAAGAGAGGTGGGAAGAGGAAAACAAAGCGTGGAATATGGAAGGAAAATGCTGGGATTCGTGTTTTCTTTGCCGCTGGTAGACATTTGGGAAAAAGTAGGCGAGACTAGAGAAGATGAGTCTCCGAGTAGAAAGTGCGAAGATGGTCGGGAGAAAGGAGAGAAAACAAGTGGGGCATTTCGAATCGAGTAAGGAGCTTAAACAACCCCTAAGAGAGAGAGAGGATCCGTATTCGAGCTAAGTGGAGTTTTCTTTAGAATGTTTCCTTTTTTGCAGAGTTAAAAGTAAAAGGAGGATGATGAAGTGACGAAGGAAGTGAGAGTTTTCAAAAGGGTGAGGATGTGTAATGGATTTGTGTTTGGGTTCGAAGAGGAGTCGGAAGATAAATCGCTACGTGGATCCGTAGACATTTGAAGGAATGGGTGCGTAGTAATAGTTCGGCCGGAACGCCCCGAAAAAAAAATATATGAAAAGGAACATAAAGGGAGATTTAAAGGGTGGTTCGAGGAGGTGAAGGAAGAATAACGACGAGAGGATGGAGTCCGCAAAAGGAGATATGAATGATATTTTGTCACGAGTGCCAAAAGGAAGACGCGGTGGAGGAACACGAAGTGGTCCAGCGGAACGGGAATATTCAAATTTACGAGCGAACGTACGCAATGAGAGTGAGAGTTGCCCGCAAAAAGTGGCAATTTAGGTTCTTCGTCGGTGTGAAGTGAAGAAAAAGGGGCTCTGAAGGGAAGCTGGGTGAATTCGTATACACTGTGTACATTTGCGCAAGATATACTCGTATTGGGAATCGAATGAAATGGACCAAAGAAAGAAGTTGACCTTTTTCATTTAATGTTAAAAAAGATGTCGATAAGACTTCCATTACAACTATAGAAGAAAATAGATTGTATTCTAAATTACTTTTTATTAAATGTAATGATGATATTCCTTTATATTTTGTGCGAGAAAATCTTATAGCTCAAGGGATATGATTCTTTTAACTAACTATTTACTTTTTTAACGCAAGAAATGACATTTAAATAAAATGAATAACAATTAGAAACTTGGGAATCTTAAAAAGAGTGTTAGAATTTACATGTCTATTCCATCGAATGGATTTACTGAATGCTCTGTGATGATAAGTCTGTATATAAATCTTAATAAGAGTTTCTTTCAATATGTATCTAACTAATGCTCTATATGTCGCATCTTATTGTAATTGAAATATGTGATTCGAGAATATTACATTACAGGATGCACTCACATAAAGAAAAATGTCTAAATACACCTATAAAAGTACTAAAGGTTTCAACCTGCTTTTTAATGAGAAGTATATTAACCTGTGCAAGATAATGAGCAAACAGAAGTATTTTTTAAGTGTTACTGATATGGGGCATCGAAATAAAATATAGTTACACAAACACAATACAGTTGTAGAACCTACTCATCAAACATTATATTTCTCTTTACTATTGTTTGGACGACTGTTTTCTTGAAAATGTTGATTTATTTGATGTGTAAGTTAACATTGGATGACTATAATTGCCTTAACAAATTATTTATCACAATGTACCACCAGACATGGAAAATCATTCACACAATTCTCTTTATTTCTCCATTCATTGATTATATCAATAAAAATACTAAAGCAGTAATTGTAAGTAGCCAAATTTCTACGGTTTTTACCAAAAAGTTTTTTATCGAACATCCAATTACTTGTATCATACTTGTTTTATTTTAATACAATTACCCGTATCTTTATTAAGAATAGAAACTAATTAATTCAAAGAATAAAACACTAGCGAATTACATCTATTTTTAATTGAAACACTTCAAAGATTTCATTATTTTTTTTATACAATATACATACAAAAGATGAGAAGATATAAAAATAACAAAGCTTTGATAACTACCGAATTATTCCCAGCTCTCGTTTATTTTGACACCGGACAAAAACATAGAATCTTTTGAAGGAACAAAAACGCTGCGAAAATAATATCGCGAAACAAAATGTGATTTGAAATAGCTATTTTGGGAACACCCACGCTATATTCAATATCTCCCCTTTCTAATAAAATATATCCCAGCACAAAAAGCGATACCTTAATTGTCACATAAAGGCAAATAAGGAACCAAAGTGATCTCTCCTTAGGGAATTTTGCGCGCAAATTTATTTCCTTTCTTCTCGGAGTTTGTTCCCCGCCCACCCACTTTCCTTTCACTTTAAAAACCCTGGAAAAATATCCTTTCCGAAACCTCGCCGCCTCTCTTTTTCCAGCTGAAATCCCCATAAACTCCACCGACCCTTGCCCTGTTATTCCTGCCGCAGAAAAGCCTTCTCACTAGCAGCCAGTCGCAATTACGGACGGACCACGTGTCGAGTATGTTGGCATGGCAAACCCCTTCGCGCCAACCCACACCCATTTTATCACCGAAACACCACCAACCCCGTCCACCATTCTGCCCTCATGGACTCTTTCCCTTTCATCCACAGCCCTTCAACCTCTTCTCAGCAAAACCTCAATCTCTCGCTCTGGATGCGCATACTTTAACCCGCAGTCGGAAAAAAAAGATTCTCCCAGGGCACTCGCCCCAAACCGGATTCCACGGTCGACCGCTCCGTAAAGATTTAAATGCGAAAGCTTTACGTATTTAACTGTGCGCTAAAGTCTCTCTGTGTCAAGGTATCGGAGTATAATTCGTGTTTTCCGATGAAGGAAGCAGTGATTCTCTCATTATGAAGGCATAATGTCTTTGGGTTCTATGACTCTGAATTATATGTAGATTGTTTCGTATGTATTATTATAAGAATCTTTCTTTTTCATAATTCATAGTCATCACTTGGATAATTCTTATCCAATGTTTCACTAAGCATTTGATTATAGCTACTAAAAGATACAAGAATTCTAGTTATAAAAACAACTTTGTAAATTTCCACAGAAAATTGTTATATTTGCAACCGGTTTCGTAATATGAAATTACATCAATTTCATATTACGAAACCGGTTGCAAATATAACAATTTTCAATGGAAATTTACCAAGTTGTTTTTATTACTATGGCACTCCACGAAGTCACGCCTTCTCACATTGATTTCAGAATTCTAGTTAACTCATTTTTCTCCTAAGTTCAATAGTTCGTCTTCCAAGAACAAGAATGAATAGACACCCAAATATATCTTCAAGGTTTCTAACCTCTTTTCTTACCTCTCTTTTCTGTAAGGTCAAGAATTTGTACCTATTTACTAAGTCGTTAAGTATGAGGCAGGTAGGTTAAAAACGTTCCGAGAAATTTAATAATTAGCTGTCTAGTCCTTCACGTTCTATATTACTTCATAGAGTGCCGATAAAATCGTAATAAATCGTATTCGTAATTTAATTATGATTGATATTCAGAGGTTTAAGAATTTTTCAGATGAATAGTGTTATGAAATGTGAATACTGTTTCAGTTATCGTATGCAAAAAGAAATTACAGTTACACTCAAGTTAGTTGTAGAACTATAACTTTAGATACGCTTAACCACATCAAATTTCAAAATGGATGTACACAAGTATTCTACCCTATATTTTTACATTAACAATCACATTTTAATGAAAATAAGTGAAAAGATATTTATAAGTACGATCTCAATTGTATTTAGCAAGACATTCATTTTGCTAAAATATGAATCAACCGAGAGTATTTTCCAATCTGAGAACAATCGATATATCTTACGAAATTCTATTGTATCGAGCTATTCAAATTGTTGTTTTTTGAAAAAGTTACGTTGAATTGGATGAATAAATTTCATCTTTTAATTATCTAATTTTCATATTAAATTAGCTATTTTTAATCATAACAAACTTATTTATACGAATAATGCAATTAATGAAGTTACCCAATCACATTTTTACTTTAAAAGGCTTATGGAAAAATCAAATTAACGAATCAAACAACGTTTCAAAAGTGTACAAAAAATTCAAAGGGTGAGCTCAATTAATCATTTCATTTACAAATTAAAGGAAAAAGGGTATTGGCACATATGATTATCCAAGATAAAATATATAATTTGCTCAACAAGAGTACTATCAACATTTATCTAGCTACACTTTATTGCACTCATCAGTCAAAGTTTTTGTGGCCGCAATTCGTTTTCATTTGGTTAAGAAAGGTTAATTATTACCAAAGAAATAATATTGTGTATTTGGCTATCAATTAACTCCTTTTGTTTGCAGTTTCTATTATTTAATATTATATAAAATATCCGATATCTACTGAAATACATTTGTATTGACTATAAATGTATACATTAATGGAAATATCGCTTTTATAATAGTGGAAATAAAGGAATATCTTGGATGATAATTACTCTGTCATCATTCCTTGTCTCTAATTTAATCCAAGCATAGCTTTCTCAATTAAAATATCATTCATGTTACCCAGAACTCACGTTTCATTTAACAAAATACAATTATTAATCTTATTCATAAAGATCTTTTATGACGGTTAAACAGGTTTAAATAATCAATAAGCATTTTAATTACGTGCTTGGTGCTACGAAATAACACATAAAAGTCTCGTCTGCTTCAAAGAGATCGTATTTCGGAATGTAAACCATAAACGTGCAGAGAACTAGGGAAGAGAAAGTACGCCATCCATCAACATCAAATTACGAGGGAAATCTTTTTTGTTCCTCATGAAAGTTACGCACGTAGATAATTTACGCGCACCTAATCGAATGCACTGTCATTTATGTGGAATAAAAGAACTTCCTTCGGTTTGAGTACTTCCATAAATATCAATCGGACTTTAATACGCAGGAGCACATTTGACTAATGGGAACTCCATAAAAAAGATTAACCTTTTAAATTACTTTATTATTCATCAATTACCTTATTAATATGCGCGCGATTCAGAAGATGTATGTTTATGGACTTGCAAATATCTCTGACATATTTTATTTGCTATCATTCTCTATTCAAAGATGATTATTTTTATTCTTAATTTATCTTTTGTCCCAACGAATAACACCCTCTGAGGTTACAGAAATATATATTTTAATTTATTGCTGTTCACCGTGTATGATACTTGCTATGGGATATAGATTTTAAATAAACAATCACATTCCATGCTTCTTCTTTTACCTAAAAACATCCACGATATATTTTAATGGATAGTGATATTAGTATTCAATATTAATTCATCCTTCCTCTAAAGTAGATTTTCATTTAATTGAAAAAGGAAGATAATGACATGTTAAGACATCAAAATCGATAAAATGAAAAGGTTAGATATTGGTTAATAAATTTATTTTATAATTATTTCGTAAAATAGATATTAAATAAAAACATAAATTAGAATTAATACCTTGGTAACTTACATCAAAAGCAACGGACACAATAAAATAGACAAGATGAAAATCTAACCACCCATTCAATTAATATTCGCATGGACATACAATATACAAAACGATATAACGCAGGGTAAAATTTCGTGGAAAAGGTAATTAATGCTGATAACAAACTTTAAAGGCAAGTTAAAAGAAGTATTATTTACTTTATTGCGTATTACACCAAAGTTACGGTCACTAAATGTCTGACGATCTATCTCTAATTGCATGGATATGGGTATTTAATGAACTATATTTAAATGCGCGTTTAAATGTGACATATCACATACAGATCACTAAATTTATGTCACATTTATATTGCAGGCGAATATAAATGGATAATTAGCTCCACTAAGCCCACTTAGTATGAATACAGTATAAATAATAAAGTAACGACTAAGAATAAATTGTTAATGATACCGATGTTCTTTATATTATAGTCCCAATTCTGGATTTGAAAGCTGTTTATATTCTTACTTTTTTAAAATATTCTTTATTGATCATCACTATTTTTATATTCTATAATTATTTTTATCTATTGTTTATAAACACTGCTCTTTTATACAAGTTTAAAAGATTAGAGCAAGGTTTTGTTAGTAAAAGGTTAAAATATTACCATTTATGTATGAAAGACATTAGAGGTAAAGCAATATTTTATGATGATTTTCATCATCTGTAGAATACAAAAACTTTTAATTTACACATAAAAATTAATACACATAAAACATGAAAAAGCATTATCCATTTCTAAGCTGATGGTTTATCATTACAAATATTCCGACTGATTGTAAAGATCTTGATTAGTTTTTTTTGCTTTGATTACAAAGAAAATAATCGCAAAAAATTTTTGAAGCTAAATGCAAAATATCTGAAGGTGGAACAGCGAAAAACGTGCAAAAAAATATGTGAATCTCAGACGAAAATAGAAATGAAGAAGTCGCAGTCTTAAGTAGGCCACGAAAGATACACATTGTGAGTAATTCAGGACAGCCTGCGCAATGAAGGTCACGAAATTATAAAATGAAGGAGACGTTAGCTTTAAGCAGCTTCTACGAGATGAAAGAAGGAAAAAATACTCGGAGTCATAAGGAGATACGAGTTTTTTTAATGAAGCCAAGTTTCGGGCGATAATTTTGGAACCAGGAGATTGACTGAGATAATTTTTACGAAACATGGCGTAGAAATATTATGCTATTTTTCGAAGCTAATTTCTTCTCTTTCTTTTAATTAAAAAAATTCGTCATAATTCCTTCGATCGTTATTGAACGTTTTCTAGGAATACTACGCTGGGTTCTTGTTATAAGGTTCAATTAGTTGGTTTCAATTACTCGCTCTTAGCATAATGCGTCTACTCAAATGTATATATGAAGTATAGTTTTTTAATTAAATTATCTTGAGCTTTTGGAAATGTTAAACTTTAAATTAAAATTTTCAAAAAATTATATGGGGTAATTGACTTAAAAAGGATGAAATGGTGATTGATAAACTAAAATTAAGTTATAAAAATTTATAATCTTTACTTTTAGCACCGTAAACCAGGTATTACCTTCTCTATTTCTCAAAAGATAAACAGTATTTAAGCATATTACTGTAAAGTATACATTAAATTTGTTAAAAACCGCTGATAATTAGCAAATTTTATACTTGCGTAAATGAGAATATCTGCAGATATAAATAAGAAATTCGATAGCGAAAGATTTTTAATTTTTTAATTTTAATTTTTAATTTTGGCCCACGTTCAAAAATTTAATTCACCGTTCACTGCCCTCGGTTTCCTCTCACAACCCCTTGATTGGTCCATTCCTTTGAAATCGACGAATTGCCGATGTCACTTCGGTTGCACGCAATTGCTCCTCTTATCACTTTCGTGAATTGCCCATCTCAATGACGGGCCCCACTTTCTCCTCAATTCATTCGGAACCCTTCCGTGGCCGATATCCTCCTCCTGCCTTTTGCTTTCGTCCTTGAAGGCCCCGGGGTCTTCACGGTTCTAGACTTTTTGGCATGGGACCACACCCTTCCCATCTCCATCTAGTGCGGACTCTCATTCCCAGGGCTGACCAATTGATTAATGTTTTCCGCTGGACGGTGAGATAACCGTGTTCCTTTCGTCACTAACCAAAACACCCTCTCCGAATAGATTCTTCCTCGCAATATATATATCCCTTTCCTTTGACTACTCCACGTTCGCACTGCTCACCGCCGAGGCCGTGGATTCACGCCTGTCCATTGTTCACGGTCACGTTCTCTTACGAAACCGGATGACGTTCTACATTCCTAGCGCCTTACTTACTTCCCTTTTCTTTTTCCCGCGTTTCATCTCCGATGCGTTCCTTTGATTCTGTTTAATTGGACCACTCCAGCCTTTCAGGGCTTTTTTTAACTTTTTTTATTATTTCTTCCCGGGATCTGAAAACCAATTTCCCTTAAGCACTTCTGAATCCCTACTTCTTTTGAATCCGCTGCTTCATTGCCTCGGGAATGTTTTTCAGATTAAAAGCAATGCGAGGCTTCGTCTGAATTAATGGCGCCATCTTTTTACGACTGTGTCTCCCTCTATGAAAGGGCCGGATATCAAACGGGTAAGAAAAAAATCGAAAATGAATTATTTTTCGTGAAATATTAAATGATATTGCATTGCCTCTTCGAGAACTTTTATGAGAGATGACTACCGAACTCGATACAAAATTAACGAACTAGACGAGTGCAACAGAGTTGATTTCGTGTGGAACTGTAATTAATGTTTCTTTCCGGGAATTTTTTAATTGCGATGATTTGCTAATTATTCGCATAATTTCCGCCTTTTTAAACAACTAGCAGAAAGATGTCCACTCCACGTTCATCAAAAGGGAGCTTTAACTTCCTCTTTTCCATGTTATGCATTTTACTAGCTTTCAAATTAAAAGCTTGTGATGTGTTTTCGGAAACCTTCGAGCGTCATTCAAATATATAGGTTAATTTAAAAGCATGCATTTGGATTGATAAATGTACCAATGAAAAGTTGTGCTTTTGTTAATATTTGAGGAATGCTTAATTATTACATAGTAAACGCACATCCATTTATGACAGAGTTTGACAGTTAGGAATTTGTGCATGATATTGTAATTTAAAGATAAAATTTGAGTATGAAGAATGTTGTCATGCCAAATACCTCGCATGTTGACATATATTTAAAAACGATATACAATAAGGGTAAAAATGTAAGAAAAATGTGACGGAATTATTGGAATGAAAACTTATTAATTAGCATATTTGACGTTACAATCGATAGTTATCGTTATAAATTCGGAATAACTTTTTATCAAAATGATAATCAAGTTTACACAAATGAAATTTCGACCTCTATATTGTAAATAGATATGAAATTCCATTATTGAACGAGTATTACGTTAAAGATAAAAAATTACGTAATTAAAGGGATAATTTAAAATCAAGAAAATAATATATATTATTTAACAATAGGTTATTTATAAAATATTGAGTGAAAGAATTTTATCTCTCATCTTCTGTTCAAGTGAACCTATTATAATTTCAAAAAGGTAAAAAAGATAGCTATATAAGCATGAGTGACGTAATGGACAAGAGATCAGTATATAAAAAATTTTCAAGACAGTGATATCAGAGTATAAGATTGATATGAAGTGTGAAGCATGTAAAGCTTAGTCCTTCCCTGTATTTAAAAGGTATTATGTAAGACTTTTCAACTCTTTTGGCATTTCATAACGACATCGATTGACAGTTCCGATAAAAAAGAAAAACCTAATTTTCGTCCTACGATGGCTAAGAAGAAGGAAGTAAAATTAGAGTGTAACCGAAATAACCCACAAGGGTCGACCTTAAAAAAATGCAAGCTTAAGAAGTTTCTTATTTTTCCCACCATCCTTCTATATACCCGAAGGCATGAATAGCGAGCATCAACCTGTGTGTGTGTGAGCATGAGTGTGTAAGTGGGATAGCGGTCTCATTAACGACATAACGGCATGCTCTCGGTGAATGTAAAATTTCATGTGCCAGCTTTTTCTTCAACAACCATTTACGTATTTTTGATGCGATTCTTTATATTTGGCCTAGTTTCCATTCACGTTTAAACTCGCTATTGTCATCTTTCACTCCTAATACTATTGTGTCTCGTAACTTAAACATATTCTAAACCTTTTCGGACAATAAGGTCTTAAAAAAACCTCCAATCTATCCTGTTTTTATTAAAGCCTTGTTATTTAATGTGACGATGCCACTAATAATATCTAAAATGTGTCAGTTAAGCTCTTTTGTTTTCTGTCGTAAATATTTCGGTGTAAGTTAACCGTAACACATTATCTTTATAATTCACCAGCAGAATGTAAGCTCATCTTATAATTATATCAATTATTTTGCCCTTTGTGAATATTCCATGCTATTTGAATTCATATTTATCTCAAACGTATGAGAATAAATTAAAAGATTTTATTTTATGATTTTATTTAAAGAAAATTCAGAGCAAAGAGATGGGGTGTTTATTTTCATGCTCTATTTCCACAGAGGTAACACTCTTTGGTTATTTTATTTTTCTCTCTATTTTATAAAGTCAGAATTATTTATTTTAACTCTAGGGTTTCTTTTATCTTTTGGAGAGTAACAAAAAGAATGAGAACAAGAATAATAAGGTAAAAATTGAGAATGGAGACTTAAAGATTGACAAGTAAATTTTGAAAGACTTTACACACATGTAGAAAATTGATGAGACATTATCTTTTGAGTTATTTCCACAACAAATAAGGTGCAATGCTAAGTTGATTTCGTAATTTTTTTTAAATGTATCAAGAAAATTTTTCTTTTCATACTTTAAGCACTATTATCCTTGAAAACTGTTTCGCATTACTCCTTACATGACAGGGATAGATAATTCTCGTTTGGTGTAACAGGATCCATCTAATACTCGATCACAAACGGGGTCATCCATCAAATCTAAAGAAACGCGTTTATCGCTTCACGAACGGGCTTCGATTATACTCTAGTGAATCATTAGATTTTAAACCCCATCCATAAAGGCGAATTCCGATCCGTGTCAAACATAACTCAGATTCTACATGTCTTCCCTAGTAATCCACGCAATAAGTAAATTCCTAGCAGAAGCACAATGCAAATCATTCCGCGGGAAGATTGCAAATATAAACGGTGTTTACCAGACCGTGATTGGATCCAATTTAGATGTCGGGAAACAGTCTTTCGACTTCTCGACGAATCCATGGTCTTCCTCCACCGTACGGAATGTAAATAAAGATAACTGAAAGCGTTGTGTGCCAGACAAATGACTACTCCCATTACAGTGTCGCGTAGACTCGATATCGGATCCAACGCCTCCAAATCAAACAACGCTTCCCTTAATTATGCACCAATGTTGAGATATCGAGTCCACCAATATTCCTTAACTATGAAATGTTGTTTCGAACTACGGACATTCTGAAGTAGCACACCGTGGCCGAAAGGATGTTCGCTCTGAATGATAGGCACCTGGACAAAGATTCATTTGGTTGAATCAGTTGTGGAGCCTTCTCCTTCACCATTTAAACTACAAAGTTTTGTTGGTATTATGGATTGTGATACAATTTAAAACTGTAAAAAGTATAATTGTGGACTTCGGTATCTTGATTCCCCGTACCGTATGCCACAAGGTGATTAGCTGGGTATTTATATAAATAGAAATCAAAAACTTAACACGATGAGTTCTACTCCATTAACACGAGGTTTGCTCTAAATTAACAAATCATACATTTACATTGTATCTTTATTTTCTTGTACTCTACTTCTCACAAAAAAATGTTTATATATAAACAAATCATTATATTAGTCGTTCATTTGCGTTGTAGTTTAATTTTCTAGCACTCTCCTTTTTACATGGGAAACATACACGTACTTCTTTATGCGCCGTAACTCTAAAATATTTTCCTTTTATTTGTCCACTATTTCCCTATCGGATCATTAGCCGAATCGGCGATAATTCAAATCGCTCGCATTCATTAAGTTCCTTGAATGACAATACCTTTCTTTCTAATGGCCATTCCGTTTAATAACGTTGACATTTTTATGGCAATATTAAGCTCGAACGCCTCATTGCCATGTCTCTCTCCGTTACTATTGTTGCGTCGTGTAAAAAGGAATCAAGAATTATACCTCTATCATTCTCCACATTTTTTCACGACGGGTATTTTTCGTTCACGTTTTTGTGACAGAATTTTGACCTTTATTCCGACCAATAACAAAGCACTTACTCATCTGCTGCCCCATTCGACTGACTTTTTTCTCCCATTGCTCCATTAGCGGGCACGTTCGACCGATCGGTCCGTTCAAAAACGGCCAGGAAACGAAAGCTATTGTCTTTTGTTATCCGCTAATTAAATCATCAATTGAACTGGCCATCCTTCTCCGCTCTCGTCCATTGTTATCAAATGGGATGGATTCTGCGATTTTTTACCTCAATTTAACGAATGGCAGAGAGTTTCATGACGGCAATTTATTCCTCCGGGAGGCGGTAAATCGCGGCCATGAAAAGGCAGAACTGTTGTTGTTCGTGAAAGTGCGAGGTGACATAACTCTTTACCTCTGCGAAACTTAGGTGCTGATATTTGTATTTATCGCTTCTTGAATTTATAGGGCGTTTTGGCCTTCCGTCGTTCTGACGATATTCAGAGACAGGCAATTACCATAGACAAAGGCGCCTTTGAAATAAAATGACAGGGACTTTGAAAAATCATTCCTCTCTCTTCCCCTATGAAAAGTATTTCTATACCTATAAATATCGCGTTTCTCCTGGAAAAAGTCAAACCTATTTTATCTCACAGATAGGACTCCGAACAAATATTTTTACGTTAAATCCAATCATTGGCTTTATCTGTAATCTCAGACGTAGTTTTTTAG
Organism: Pantala flavescens; assembly: GCA_020796165.1. Lineage (NCBI taxonomy): Eukaryota > Metazoa > Arthropoda > Insecta > Odonata > Libellulidae > Pantala > Pantala flavescens. The sequence continues at coordinate 11,345,319 of CM036879.1, read as the reverse complement.
TTATGTGCACATTTATATAAAAGCCTGACCCTAGGATTGGAATTGAAAATTCTAAAATATATAAGTAAAAGGATATGCAGCGATGTGTATCCCTTAGTTACATAGGATAATCTCCCTAGTTATAAATATGTATTACGATTTCTCTGTGTTCTTCTTTTTCTCTCCCTAGTTATAAATATGTATTACGATTTCTCTGTGTTCCTCTTTTCCTTAGCGCTCTTAATAACGAAAACATACACCGAGCATTCCTATAACTCGAAGCAGTAAATTTAAATTTTTATTATATTAAAAATAATATAAATTAATACTATAACCTGATAAACACTAATATTCCCTGATGACCTACCCCATGATGATAAGCCCATTCTGAGCTATAAATTAGAGGAATAGATCATCAGTTACTTAAAAATATTCACACATATCGTGTATCCTCGATAGTGTAAGAGAAAAATTAAAAATAATTTTACTTTTCATTTATCCACCCTTAACTGTGCTAAATTGAGGAATTTGCTTCTGTGAAACATATCATTCTATAGGGAGACATCTCATAAAGATTCTTCTCAAAGTAATGTACGTCGATAGAGCCTCAGTTCTTTCCCTCCATGCAGATATCTTTAGACACTTTTATCCTCACATTCTAAACTCCAGAAGCAACAAAAAACCTTCCCCATTCTTTTGTCACATCTTTAACAATCCTCCCTCGTAGAGAATCAAAGATTCCCTTATCCCCCATAAATAGGCGCCACCATCTTCAATACATCTCCGACGGCATCAATCTATTGGCTTCCGTTCCTCTTAAAAAATCACGCATCCGCGGAAGAATTCCGAAAATTGGACACATCTCCCGAACACGTCGCTTCTTTTACTCGCACACAAAACTCGATATCACTCCGCGTGAGGAAAATCATAGACAGAACGGAAGAACTTTTTGGAGTGGCACACACGACGAGTTAGAGAGACCTCGTCACCTTCCAGTGCACCCCTAGAAAACGGGTGGAAATTCCTTTGTGTGTTGTCTACGCTGTGTCGTCCTAACAGCCATAGTCGTGTTACTTATTCCCGCACTAAGGGGTGTTCTGAGGTGAGAGGGACGATCAAAATCTTCCCTGGGGCAACACAAAAGCCTTGTAAGAGAGATGGAAAACCCAGCGGGGGGGGGGTCTTTGGAGGAAAATCCAAGGGAATCTCCCACCCCTATCCCACCCTTTAACGTAAGCAGCGGTTTGTCAGTTCCCTAGAGCCCCTATCTCTCTCTCCGGGGGCGATGCCCACGCTCGCCGCAGAACCACAAAGGGGCGGGAAAACGGACGGTCTTTCGACACCCCGCAAATCGCCAAGGTGTGTTTCAGCGGGTGCTCTTCTTTCACCTCGTACGTATGGGTGCCCATCGCGAACGATGACGATTCCCTTTGGAGTCGTGGTGTTCATTCTTTCTCCGTTGTTACGGCAACGCTCTCGATCAATCGCTTTCCGTTCGAAGCGCGTTAATTGGATTGGGGATGCGCGATGCGGGACGCGTATTAGATTAAATATGAGTGAGCGGAAGGAATAAAAAAAAAAACAAAATAAAACCGCCGATGAAACAATCATTCGAGTGGTGGAAATACGTTTGTTTTTTTCGTTTCGAAAGTATCGAAAACGGTGAAATTTCGGCTTTGATTGCCGGATTCGGTCGAATTTTGTTCGATTCGCGAAGCTATCGTTGAGATGATGTTTGTTGTTTTTTTCCCCTCGATCTTTCTCTATATTGAGGAATTATTTGAATAAGTGTATATTTGACAAATATTGAGCTATAGAAAGTATTCTATCGTGCTTGAATGTTACTTTTCATTATCTTTAGACATTCTGTTTTATATTTTCGATTATAGAATTTTATTTATGTGCTAAACTAAAGTAAAACATAATTGATTACCTAATTGATATAAATAAAACAATAACAAGGTGAAGCATTAAAAATATTAGCTATAAAAAGAAAACTTGTATAATGGCGTTTGTGAGTATTTTAATCAAAACCTTATTTATCTCGCATTCGAATTTTGAAGGATATTAAAATGAATCACGATCAACTCCATGTTAAATATGATAATAAGTGACATAAAAAGTAGTTTTAAATGCAGATTATTGTAGTTAAGAAGGAATCCTAATAGTTGCACAGTATGAGAAATAATTACCTTACTTTTAACTATTTTCCGTGACTTTTGCGTGGAGTAGGAAGCTTTTATTTGTCTATGAAAGCTGCGGATCGTATTCATTTAATTGAAAACGATAAATCGATGACTATATTTTATTTAAGGAGGCAAGATATGAATTAAGGAAATAGAATATTATTAATAAGAGAAGATTGTTAGAAGCAGTCATATAGATTTATACTGGAATTCAGTCATGTAACTTCTCACAATGAGATCTTTAGTAAGTTACGATGGTCTTTAAATCCACAGAATCATCAAAAGCTATAAATTGAATCTTTCTATAAAACCAGCCATCCTAATAGTGGTTGGATGTAGATCCCTTCCGCTATTAATTATCGAAAGTAATAGAATAGGGTGTGAAGCCAATTTAGAAAGATGAGGAGTAGGTTAGTTAGTTTATCCTTGGTTACACGGATGAGGCCATTTTCTAAGGTTCCGAAAGGGGATTAGGTGGAAACTACGCAGTTGTCTTTTGAATCATCATCTATGTATTTAAATCTTATGATTAATTTATGAAAAGAATAATGAACATTATCATAATAATAGAACAAACTGATACGAAGCATAACTATATTACTCTCCATCAAACATCAATTATATTAACTGGAGTATTTTAACTGAGCCCTAAATTGGTCCATGAATTCAGTCACATGATACGTTTAACTAAAACTTACGAGTATATTGAAAAAATTGAAAAAAAAAGAATTTATTCATCATTCCACAAGAAGTATTCCTGAAGGTAGATTCTGTCCTTGAATTTCCACACCACAAAATCTTCCAAATGAAATTCCGTCTCCGTACATTCGAAAGTAACTCCGTAGTGGAAACGTTACATTGATTCCCGGTACACTATGAAATCAGAACATAGTGCAGAATGAGTCCGTCATTTCTCACATTCCGCGAATTCCAATGCACATATGATTCTGCCTGAATTCCCCCAGTTAATAACCTCCCTCGAAAACTCCCATGAACAAGATTCCTTCGAGGTTAAATCCTTACCAAGAGGCCGAATTCCCGCGGTGCTAAGCTTCCCGTCTATATTCCGAACTAATTTAACGAAGGCATAAGGTTTCCTTCAAAACCTTTTCAGATATCTTGAAGCGATACGTTGGATCCCCGAGAACCCCTTATAACCGATTCCGGTCATGTATGCCGCACTTATCTCTTCTTCTTATCACACCAATTCCATTTCATATTCAAACTGCAGACTCGCAAACTTCCACTAGCCACCCATCGCGATCTCCGCCATTACGCCCTTTCGGAATTTCACTTCTTCCCTTCTATAACACTCCTGGAAAACCCACTTTCCCTCCCGCCCTTAAACCCACTCCCACACCCTAATCCCTTTGTTACTGTGTCTGACAACGGCCTAGGGTAAAAATTTTCCCCGGGTTCCCTTCGCCACCCACGAGAGGAAAAAAATATCACACCGGTGCGAAAGGTGGATTTCGAATCAGGTTTGTCACGTGTGGCTGGATCGAGGTGTATTGACGCCCCGGGCTGGAATCCGCCACACTTTATTCTCGCACGTATGTTATGATGTAATTGTGTACATATATATTGTCGATATTTCTCTATGAAAGATGTTTTATTGTATTTTATTTTCTGTATATTTTTTTGCATGCGCATGCTGTTGTTGTCACAAGTCTTTTTTCTAAAACTCTCTCATTTTATCTCTAATTATTATGCTAAACTTTAAGGTCATTAAGCGATAATTTTTTAAGGAATATCAAGGAAGGCTTAAAGGTTCAAAAAGGTTAAAGAAACTATCATTATTGGGTGTGATTAAACACAGATCTCTCGTACACAAATAAATGAAAAACCTTTGATCAGAGCTATCCTTAAGAATATAAAACATTCATTACGTTAAAGTCTATTTGTTGATAATTTTGGACTTTTACATTTCAATTACTGACAGTAACTTTATTTTTCAATCATCTCGTGGTTATCTACGTACCAAAAATATCCTTCGTATCAACTAAATAAAACTTTAACCATACCATATAGATTCTCGGAACTATATATGTTATGTATATCCAACACTCTGGCTTTAACACAACCGTAAGCTACCAATATCGATATGACGCAGATTTATCCATACCTTTCAAATATTTGGTCTCGCTCTACTACCACGCTGTATACCGGATTCTGAACAGAAAGATACGGCTTATAATAAAAAGCTCTTTGCTGGCAGTATACTCACACACACACCGATTCAATCGGCCGTGCCAGCTCTGCGTGCGGTAGAAGTATTCGTTCGCGAGTCCTAGACGAGGTTTCCTTGAAATACCGGAGATGCTAAATTGGGAAGCGTAGCGATTGCAGGTGTAGTCATGCAAGGAAAGAGAAGGGGGGGTTTTGCATTAAAATTCCTCGGATTCGTATCTGCATTCCTGTACTCACAGTACCTCTTGAGGATTGCGTTTCCAGCTAGATATGCACAGAATCTAATATTTTCGCCGCCTTAGAGACGGATCATTTCGAAAATGATTTACGACCCGCGTTCCCATGCACTGCGTTTTTCTCATACGCTCCGGTATTCACGAGGGAATGACTCACTTTTCTGGCGAAAAAGGGCAGATCTTTGGAGAATTTAGCTACTGTTAGGATAATCAAAGCTCATTTGACAATGAATCATGGGGATTTCGTGATGGGGAATCCGTGCCTAATTAATCGGAGCATCATTTATATACGATGGTTTTAACGTCGCCTAGATAATCTAGGGATAGAATTAGTGATTCCGCGACGTTTTTGATTCCTACCGGTTTCTCTATGGTAATCGTCGTTAAGGTAAGATTGATAGACCTAAACTGACGCGGCTGCAAGAAAAATGACAGAGCTAAAGATAAAAGATGAGCTATTGAAAATATGGTTTATACACTTCGTAAAATGCTAGGTAACACTGAAATCTGATAATGTGAAATGTGATAATCAATTCTTAGAGCCTTTTTCTAAAGTAGGTCAAGAAAATTGGTGTATCATAGTGAAATCTGTTACCTATATACTTACCTGAAATTCGATTACTAGAGGATTATAGCTCCATAATAAGAAATCTGATTTTAAAAGGCTTTATCGTGTAACCACTGGAATTCTTATTTACGGATAATCTTGCTTGAATTATATTCTTTTTGGTTGAATTGAAGAGGAATAAGAAAACTGTTGTATAACTTACATAAGAGAATGGAGGATTATCCCAGGGAGTCTATCAAATAAGGAAGCGTTTCCGAAGAAGTGAATCAAAAACCGTTTCAATAAGTATATGATATGCAAGATATTTCTCTATCAGAGTTGTTTCAACATTGTGAAACTTTAATCAAAATATGATATTTTTATTTAATGAAATTCATAATAACCATAGCTTAATATGTACAGGTTTCTGACTCGATTTATATTTATTTATACTCCTATATCATTAGGTGCTGTTATCAAAAGCAAAGAGTATATATATATATCTCTCAGTAAATCCTATTTTGTTTTCGGAACGTAACTTCACAGAAAGAAAGTTCTAGTTTCACAACAGCATAAATCGCATTTCCTTTAAATATTTTTCGAGCGGTGTTTATGAGAAGCTTCTCTAAAAAACAACCTCATTTCCAACGCCCCCAAAATGCACGAGGAAATATAATGGAATTAAAGAGAAAATTTTTTCGGTGGACCGCAAAATCGCAGCAGAGGAAAATCTGATGATAATTAAATTCTGCAAAAAGACAAAGAAGATGAAAGTAAAATTTAATACCGGATAATTAAAAGCTCTAATTGTAGCGGACAAACGATGTGAAAAATCGCTCTTTCGAAACTTTCGGGAAATTTGTTCATGCCACCGAAGAATTTAATGGGAAGAATTGTTCTCGGAAAAATTCCTCGCGCATATCTTTGATCTAAAAAAATCGTTTTCAGCTTTGCAGAAGTTTTTGTCAACATTATACACATCTCTATCAGAAGTTCTCGAATTCGTAATTTTATAACTCTCTCCCGCAGTTATGTCCTTTAAGAAAGAATTGGTGTATTCTATATTTCAATAAGAATAAATTTTTAAATTGACCTCTTCAAAAGTATGAATTGGGCCACATTGGTATGATAATAACTTGCTATATTAAGTTTATTTTTTATTAAAATTAAGGCAATGGTTTATTACTCAAATTGTGATGAGAGCAAATCTTTATCATGATGAATTTTTTGAGCCAAACGAATTGAAGATATCCTAAATTATATTAATATAAAATATATGATATGAATTCGTCGACGGAAATGAATAAAAACAAATCTGAACTGAAATCATAGAAATATTTTGTACCGTGTCTCCGTTCAATAATTTGAGAAAATAAATAATCTGGTTTCTATATAAAGGTAAAAAGAAATAACTATATCATTCTCGATATATTTAATAGAACAGTGTTTGCCCCCATGCGATTAATTTTTTCTCATAAATTTCATCATATTCATTTCAATATTTTCTGATTTTTTTTAATTGCGCAACTCAACTAAGTGGAGGGAAGTCGACATAAGAAAAATGAGGAAATTTTAAGAGATATTTAATGTTCTGCTTTCCTTTAATCAGATATCAGATAAGTACAGCGTGATAAACTAAATAAAAGCAATTATACACTTCTTACATATATACATTGCCAAATATTTGCAGAACATCTATCTGTCTTATTTTTGAAGTACATATAATCTCTCTAGTGGCTTGGGACCGATTTTCGTAGATAAATTTCAGCATTTTCGCCTCTCATTGTCTTTATAACTTTATCTTATTATTATTAAACATCTCGTTCGGAAGGGGTTAAACGAAACTTTAAGTTTGCATTCCCATTTTCATACGGAAGTTCCTCCATGCTCCAAAATACCCTGTTCCTCGAATTGTTCTGAAGACGAATTCAAATCTTTAGCAAAGAGGACTTCCCGGAAGACACTCCGCATTCATGGTAGGAGTTTAATTATATCAAAGCATAAATAGAGGTGAGTTGAAATGAATATATGAAATATACTGAACGACGCTCAAAACTTTAGAAATAAGTTCATCGTTGACTGAGGATTTGGAGCATAGAAAAATTTAGCCGACTTTTCTGTTTTGAGCTCTAACTGCAGATATTTGAGAAGTGGAATGCCCTCTACCTTTCTTGTCCCCAAGTAATAGAACCTCAAGTCAAACGCCATCACTGCATAGTAAACATAGGAGAACAACATAACTTCCTCCGTAAGAAGACTTCATTGACCTCTTTCTTGCGCACGGTTATGCTAACATACTTTCTGACTTCTTACTCAAGAATCTTAATAACTTAAAAGTATCCGAGGAAGATGGGCAAAATTTCAAATAAACTCAAGCCAACGTAGACTATTATATTTACATTCGTTTCAAATGGGATGGTTTTTGTCGGTTCTAAAATTTGTCAAGAATAAGAAACGAATTGAGCATAACTTTGCATGATAAGCTAACAATAATTATAATAAAAATAACAATAATAATAATAATAAATAATAGAATAACAAAAATGAAAATAATCTAATGGTTAATGTATCATTTAGAAGCTAATATCATATTTTTACATTAATTTATTTAAGTATTCTATTATTATCACATTTATTATTTTGGTTTAGTATACATTCGAAAAGATAACCTCCAAAGTAAAAGAGATGGATTTCACGTTTTTAATCTTAAGTTGCTTTGGAAACAGGTAACCTGAGCTATTTCTATTTATAAGGAGAACACCATTTTCCTTTCAGTTTACCGTTTTCTGAGTATTCTCTTTGGATTTAGCCGAAATTTGTCAAACGTCAATGTAAAGACGTTCAAACCACAGCGATTTCAATATACGGTAGGGTAATAATCGAAATAAGTGAATATTATATGTATTTCATATGCTGTTAGCGAATACTTTTCACTTTATCGAATTTCCTAATTTTAAACGTTATTACGTTATAGGTTATTCTAAGATTACAGACGCTGAAGAGAGTACCCTAGGCTCATTACCGGAGGAAACGAAACTGGATTCTTTCATTTCCCTTTGCAGTGGAAGAATTTCCCTTTGATCATCTTCATGGAGATTTTCTTTTAACTCCAACTATCATGTGACTCTTTCTTTTCCTTGGCAGTCTTCCCTTATCCGCTTACAACCTTCGTATCCTCATCTAATCCGCTTACAGCCCTTACTTCCTCAGATACGCAGCAGTTAGCGGTTCGTGTTATTCCAGCCACATCGAGTTTTACGTTCGAATAATGATTATTTTCATTCGTAGGATTTCGATCTAATGAATGATCTTCGTAGATTTATTTCTTTGCTATTGAAGCCTATAAGATTTTTGGATTTTATGCCTCGTTAATTCAAGAATACGGATTAATTTCAGTGTTGAGTTTTCTTCTAGTTTTTCCTAAATTGAGAATACTGAAAGACTCAAAAAACTACTTCCTTGATCCAGAAATTTTCATGAGTAGTTATATTATACATGCACAAAAGTTCTGAGTTATTAATATAAATATAATTCACTCATGTAGAATTATTTAACTTGTAGATCAAGCATTACTCATTATATTTATGTAAACATAAATATATTAATGATATTCCGAAAGATATTTATTTACTATCTCAGTAACTTGTTGCAGAATGATCCGTTTCTGTTTCTGTATAAGAGAATGTAACAGTTTATAAGTATTTAGGAATAATTCATTTAATAAAACACATATTTATATCGATAAATATGGCTGTAATTCACAAGAAAATAATACCAAAATTCTAAAAAGGTAAACTTTCCTCTGTATAAAAATTTCGAAAATAAAAATGAACTTTCTTTAGAAGTAAATTGGATTTTTTGAAATACAAGTATGAAAGTAAACTCCTTTAACTTTTATTTTGGAAAAAAACGATTTAGATGGAAAGGATGAACGACGCATCCAGCCGTCTCGTACACATGGGTAAAATTGAGGAAAACCTTTAGAAAGTGTATGGGTGCGCTCACGTGATTGCATGAAAATATAACAATGGCGGGCCTAAGACGAGACCTTGCGATGTATCCTTCCCATTAGATATTAAATTCCGGCGATGGGAAAGTTTACTTTCTCAAAAGGAGGCAATCTTTCAGGGAAGTGGACGGGATATTCGGAAGGGATCTACTCTAATACCGTACCACGCCACGCCGCTTGGCGAGATCATGACAGACTGGTGGGGTACGAAGGCGAAGGATTTGCGTTGAGAGGAGGCGTTTTAAGAACACGCCAAGAGGGGGTTAGGTAAAGAAATACGGGGAAACAAGGGAATTCCAAGGTCGGCTATATAAAAGGAGAAGAAAGGAAGTATCCGTGTGACGTAAAGAAGGATGGATGCGTAAGAAATGAGCTGAAAAACGAAGTATGACTGGAATGGAAATACTCTGACAAGATTTTTCTTGAGTGTATCACGTCAATCCCCGGAGTAGAGGAGTGGTTTTATTATATATAAAGGAAAGGAAAGAGTTTGTTTAAAAGATGAAAGTCATTACTCAGTAAAACAGATGTCATGGTGAATAGTCATTTTTAAAAGAATATCTCTTAGATTCTGAGTGTTTACAATACTAGTAAGAAGAGTTTTTATAAATCCGTTTCCGAATACAGCGGCACAAAAAAGTGGAGTAAAATGAGGTGATATTAAGTCCTTATAAATTGCTTTATTGAAATAACGTATCCTGTATTTTCATAACAAGGAAAGGAACAAGGCATTTTCAAATGGTCTCATGACATAACAGACCAGCTAGTTCGGTATACCTCAACTTCAAAGCACGTGTGCAGTTTGACCATGGGGTGATTTCATACACTTATAGGTGTGACTTTCTCGGATAATTTAAATGTAAGATTCTTTTTTTTCATATCATCAGCACATAAAATGCATGAATAATGAATGTTTCAATGAAATAATAACATATTTTAAATTAAGCGTAGTAAAAAATATATAACATATGAGTTAAATTGAATAAGTTTTGACTTTCAAGACCTCTGATATGAATATTTATATGATTCTAAGATTTAATTCAGTTAATTAATACAACTTTCTCATTCGATTAAATTAATATAATTCTAATGTTCTGGAACTGAATTTAGTATTCCTTAAGAGGTCGTCCTTTATACTTAAGATCTTTATAAAAAATTTTCGAGCGTATTTTCTCAAACAATAATGCTGAAGAAAATTTACGCATATAGACTACATTTGTAAATCGTTTTGGTTGTTTGCTTAAATATGTAAATTCCCGTTAAGTTATATTGAAATTATATTTTATATAAATTACATCTAACAGATTGTAGTACACGAGAGAGATTCTAGAAAAATCTCATACCATAACCTCAATAACTTAAGCTTAAGCGGTGACAAGGGTAATGTAGGGCACATGTTAGTGGGATGTCCAAGTGGTTAAAAACCTTGGTAAGAGACAAAAAGAAAGGAGTTATTGATGGGTTTCCATTTAAGTATTTCAAGGTAAAGAGAGAGTTCGGGAAAGAATTTCGCCATGACAATGACGTAAGGAAAGGGTGGGTTGGGAAAGTTTAAGGGAACGAAGTAGTGGAAGAGAGAAGGTAACTCTAGATGGAAGGACTTAGTCGGAAAATTGAGAGGATAAGGGACTCTATGTGAGGAGATTATGTAATCAGTTGTTTGACAACGAGGATAGGACTTCCATCAAAACTCCATCCATTAAGTGTATCGAGACATGAAAGTTTTCAGACAGAGGGCTCCTTCCCACACTTCAAAACTCAAGGTCTTCAAATTCATAACTACGTTTTATATGATTCCTTACTTCTGAATTGTCGGAGCCTTTGAATAGCTTCTTCTATGCAAGTTCTTAGGTAAGTTACATTTATATTACAGTACTACGCTATCCTTAACATTTGCTTTAGGCTTTTCTCTCTAAACTAACTGAATGAATTTGAGAAAATGGATGCAAAAATAACAATATAATGCCTTTATGGTAAACCTTTCCATATGAAAATTTCAAAATATTTAAAAGTCGAATTTCAAATACTTTATTTAAAAAGATGACCAAGCTAAACCAGTCTCTAATAAACGAATCTCTTATAGTCTTATAAACCATAATGAACCTCATCATAAATCAAACAAGAATTTAATACGGATATGTTTACCAAATCCCTTAGCCCAGTTTTCAAAATATAAGTATCGTTTTACTGAACCTTAAGTAATCTAAAACTCCAACGGCAAAGTCTGAGGGCTATCACTTTTAAAAGAGCTATTCTTTTGAATAGAAACCGCTTATTCTATTCAAAAGCTCAATATAACCATAAGATGATAAATCATTTTCATTTTTCCAAGTTATATCTTTTGATCGATACCATAGAAAAGATCTTCCAAAACTATCAAAAATGATGAAATGAGTAGACGAAATATTTATACGTAAAGTGTTTTGGAAATATTAATGATTCCAATTTTATCATGTAATGTTTATCCAATTATATGATCGTAATTAAATCGCAATAGATTCTAGTATTATATGTGCAGGTTCTTAAATACGAACAATATCCAATAAATATTCCAAATTCAAATTTTCAATGATAATGTAAAATTTAACAACAGAAACAAATTTAGTCTGTTTTTTATTTCAAGTCATTTTTTTGTAAATGTATATGACAATTAATTTGTATTCTTTCGAAATTTTTCATCGCAACAGAAGCTAGGGAAGTAATATACGATATTAATATTTTGGGCTGCTATAAAATAATTAGCGAAATGTATAAACATTAATGTCTATATCCTTAAGACAATTAATTAAACCTGTATAGTTCACCCACCGTCATATCCGCCCTCCCATTTTTGCTCACTGGGCTGGAGTCCAGCTTATCCGACCGTAATGAAAATATCTCTCAGCTATGCCTCTGTTAACGATATTTGAAAACGTCCCTACTTTTTTTAATGAGCCTGAGTGCTAATTAATTTCAAACGAAGCTCTTTTATATCTGGGTCATTTCATAAGTATGGGAGGAGATGTAGAGGTCAATGGTTATGAAATGCTGGATTTTGCAATATAATCGTGGCACGCGAAGGGGAAGCTCGATAATCATCATTTAGGTTAACGTAGAAAAGAATTTAATCGATGAATTTTAACTTGACGGGAACATCTACTCCGTTAATCTCGTAAAAGTAAAATTTAGCTTGAAAATTATGTGAAATACATTTTTTTGGTGTAACATAATGTTAGATATTATCAACATCTGATTTGGCTCGCGTTCAAAATTAATTTTGAAAAAATAGAATGCGTTTATGAAATCATCAGATATAGACTGTTAGTACATAATAAGTCATCTTTATAAATAAGCCACCTCAAACGTGAATTATCTATCAATGTATTTCTTTTTTTGTTTTTGTACACTACATGCTGAAGAAAGGAAACAAGATACTGTCTATCGCGTGTATACAAACAAATATTGAATATCTGTTAGTTTGTGAATAGCTAATGCAAATGTAAATCCTTCACTAACAATCTAATTATAAATAAAATTTATTATTTTCCAACTAAACAGGCTGAAACAAATTAACATGGTTACGATTCAAAAATAGTTTAAAATTATACTGTTTGCGTATAATTATTTGCATTCAAATCCGCAGCCTCACAATTTTCGCTATTACATAAGATGATGTTTTGAAATTTATATATCGTACTTGTCTTCCTTTTTACCGATGTAAACAAATATTATAAATCTCATTCGTAATGACGTTAGGTATTGAACAACTTCAAATACCAAACTGCACTTACTTCCATCTCTTCAGGAACATGTATTGTATACTTAAGTACCTAAAAAGAGTAGGTAGAGTTAGAGGACAAAAAATTTAAATTGAAGTGCAGTTTTAATGGTACTTATATATTTCCATATAATGTAATCAATATCTGCATACAACCCATACAGAAAAGAAATTTTACGGGTAAAGATATTGTGCATTAAAAAATCCATATAACATGATATTCGTCAAAAATTAAAGCTGAGAGATACAAAAATTTACACAAAAATATCAAAGTGAGCAGCGATTATATTTGAAGAGATACTTTGGCGATCATAATATATTAAATTCTTTGTTATACATGCTAGTAACACTCGTACATGAACAAAAATATCCAGGATATTAATGTAAGCATGTGTTCAAACGTTAAGTAATGCTCTTAGAGTAATAAAAAGGAAGACTCAATACTGTTGACAATCCTGTTGAGTTATCCTAAAAGAGGTGCAACTTCAGCAAACATTCATACGGATCGTGAAGAACATCGCATGGCACAGTGAGAAAGCACGTCCTGCCCATGAATGGAGCAGTGAAATCGTGAACATTTTTATAAGTAGATTAGAAACGAAATGAAACAACTTGGATGTGAGGGAAGTAAGATTGCGAATGAGAAATTCATCCGCAGACTCAGCGGTGCTTCATCATAGGGCGTGAAAATTACACCCGCTCTCCTCAGCAACGGCATCTCACAGGTGGTTGGGCTCTGACGAAACACTGCCTGAAAAGGGGATGAAATGTAAACCGTTGCGCCCTCTACTAACGTCGTTATGTTTCATCAGTGAGGGCCAAAGAAAGCGGAAACGAATTAACAGGAGGTGAGATAGGGAGAGAAAAGCGAGATTACTTGATAAATGGTCTCGGAATCTAGTTATGGAAGCGCTAAGAATAAGGTGATATGGCAGCAGTTAATCTACAACCCTCGTGTTATTTGATAGTTGTGCTTTGACACCCAAGAAGTACAAGTTGATTATTAATATTAATAATAAAATATTTCATTAGTGTTTCGTCACATGCTATATCTTAGGTTTAAATGGTATAATGTTTCCTAATTTTAGTACAAATTTCTGTGTACCTGTTCAATACAAGTAAATGTATTATATTATATTATATTATATTATATTATATTATATTATATTATATTATATTATATTATATTATATTATATTATATTATATTATATTATATTATATTATATTATATTATATTATATTATATTATATTATATTATATTATATTATATTATATTATATTATATTATATTATATTATATTATATTATATTATATTATATTATATTATATTATATTATATTATATTATATTATATTATATTATATTATATTATATTATATTATATTATATTATATTATATTATATTGAAAGACACTATTCATCAAATAGGGATATAAATGAACAATTAAGAGAATTAAAACAGCTACTTTCATGTGTAATACGGTTCGGTAATCCTAAAATGATTTAAATTACGATCTTCATAATATTATTTATATCTTATGAATAGATCATAATAGAACTTAATAGAACTTGGACTCCTAAATAATTTATCATAATTACTCCTAAATAATCGAAGTTTTCCGTATCATCTATTTTATCGTCTATTATATCGTCTATTATATCGTCTATTATATCGTCTATTTATATCGTATATTTTCAATGATAATAGGAGAATAGTTACAAAGTAAAATAACTATTAATGAATGGAAATCTCAAGAAAGATACTAAAAAAGTTGAGCTACACTTTATAAGCGTAAAAACCGTATAAAACTCTCGTATTTGCATTTAAACAAAAGGTGGTCACAAGAGATGGATATACGAAGAGAATATACACAGTGACTGCATACGACCCCCGCGAAACGAAACCTCGCGACACGAGTTCGCCCCGTGGATAAAAGGGGGAGATAAAGGATGCGTCGCTGCAAAAACGGCGTTAAGAGAGCATCACGTGATCTCTGAATAATGAACGTCGTTAAAACCAACACCACCCCCGCTTCACACCCACGCTGCGTTATTTACATCCGGGGAGGATATTTTTTCATCCCGGATATCAAAATAATAAAAAAAGGGTTGGAGAAAGAGAAAGAGGGATTGAGTGAGCGTGCATGGAAAAGAAGACTTTATTACGAACGGGAGTTGCAATGAACGGCAGTCACACGCCCGCCCGCCCTTTATTATTATTTTTTTGTTCGATCAATTTCATTCCGAAAAAAAATCGGAGCATAAAACGGAATTGAATCCAGAGAAATCACCGGCGGAGCTGTTTAACTACCGGATTTCGGGTTGAGGATTTTTTTATTTTCATTCGGTGGGAATTCCGCAATTGCTTCGCAATGGCGAGGCTTTCAAATTTCTATTTGGGTCGCCCTTTTGCGAGCTTTATGAGATTGGAAAGATTTTTCCCATCAAGCGTATATCAAAGGAAATTGTTTTAATTTTTGCCCGTTTCCAAGGAGACCGGAACTTCGATTGCGATACGATACGCTTATACATAAAAGTAACTATCGGTAACTTCTATTAGTTTTATGAAAGGTTTACATTGCTCTGAAAGATTCGATATAGGTGACCGTTATTAAACCACGATGAACGATGTCCTTCGGTATAAGTAATGCCCCTTTAGCCTCAAGCGGTGAAAGTAATTAAAACAGTAATCCCTCATAAAGAGGAACGTTAAGAAGGTAAGTTGTGGAGATTTATGGGGCTTAGTTCACGAACATTTATTTTCTTTGAACGAAAACCAGGTCGACGCTAGTTGATTTGCGTCCTATTATCAAACCGAGGTGACGTTTAAAATGCAGTTGGGCTTTTGAGTGTATACAGGAGAGACTCGTTTCTTGGTGTTCTGCTAGATTCAAACTTTTCACAGGCGCGAGTTTTAATTAAGTACTTTTTTAATAGAAGCGAGGGAAATATTCTCGTGGAATAGAAGGTTCGTGAATTAAAATGCTCCGATGATAATGCAGTAAAGTATTTTTTAATGTGAAATGTTAGAAGTAATTAGAAGATAAGCATCAGAGAACGTTGCAACCTGAAACATCGATTGAGAGAAGCATTATAAATAAATGTAAATCAGTTGATATGTATTATGTTGCTGTATATAAAGTTGGTGAAATTTACGTTCAAAGGCAGTTAGGATGATTTGCCAAACGATTTATAAACACCGTTAAAGCTAAATATTTTCTGAACACATGAATAACTACATTCCTGAGGGATGAATTTAATTTGGAGATAAATTTTTTGCATATACATATGAAATCTATTGGAGGACCAAGTTCCCAAAGTGAGTCAATCACTGAAAAAATATAAATGATTGATGCGTCGATAGCATTTCAAAATTTAAAAACACATTGAAGCATAAAATAAGATGACGATATAATCCTCATATTACTATCTTTACATATCCAAGAAAAGTAAATGCAATATTAATTTTCACAAGGGAAACCTTTTAGGCTGTCAAATATCTAACTTTTAACTAAGAATTAAATTTACTTTTATAGATAGATATTAATTAAATTATTAACGGAAAAAAGAAAGTATTATTTTTATGTTCCTCCCATTATAAGTCAGTGAACCGGGTAGGGTTCTAAATGGTATTTAAATATATATTTAAGCTTTGTATAAAATATTTTAAATTTTTACAATTTTTAGGTATATATTTCAATGGTCAATTTATGATTTTTTTGTTTTATTTTTACTTGAAAAATTAGAATAATGAGTGGAAAATTCTACTTTCGCTAGCTCATATATTCAATAAAAATTCGGTATTATTTGTAAAAATTTTAATTCCAAAATAGATTGAAATAGTATTTGTGGTTATCAAAACGCTTTAAAAAAATAGCCTTAACTGGGAATGACACTCTAAACTCTGTAATTAGGGATCCTTGTGCCTGTAATTGGGAATTGAAAGATAAGACGTATTTTATCCTCTCTGGTCCTGCAGTTGAGCCTAGAGATAGCGTTTGGGACCCTTATCAAAAAGGTTTAGAATGGACTTGCCTCGGGTCCTCAAGATACGTGCCCCCTCATTCTTAAGTCTAATCAGAATTTTATGGGATTTTCCAACTTATTTCCTCATTCCATTTTTTATCCATTTCTTTTATATTCAGCGTAATTGATTAATTTCCCAATGCGGTAATTTTAATCCATCAATCTTGTGGACAGAAGGTTGCAATCTTCAAGATTAGTATTGGTAGGATTAACGGTCAATTAAGGTAGTAGAGATAATTTATGCAGAAGGAAAAGCCAGTTTAATAAATAATTAGGAGAGGATTCTAACTGGAAGAGGTTTTCGGGAAGTCTTCCTGATAACTGCGTCTTAAGAGTTGCGACATGAAATTCTCACTGACTTAACGGATGGGGGAGAACAGTATATTTGGTCTCTTTGTGTGGCAATCATTCTTCTTCCGTAACAGATTTGTGCTCGGAGTTGAAAAGAAACTTAGTTACACTTCATCAATATTAAACGAAAGATAAATCTTATAAAACACTCTCTGAGCTTCAAATACTTAATTTGTACATGAAACTTGCAGCTGTACATCGCTACGTTCTATGATAAATATATATGTAAATTAATACTAAATGTATCCTTATATGTGTATAAATTTTATTTTTCATCATTTGCCCATAAATGCACGTATGATGTCTGCATGAGGAATCATACACCTATTATTACCTCCTGAGAGATGATCACATTTTAGGAGAGTATAAAATACCATAAGAAACCAGCGATTGTCGCTTATTTAATTGAAAGTTTCTGCAGTTTGATCGACCCCAAATGTTCAAATAACACTGAATCCAGCGACATTTTTTTCAGATATCAGAATAAAATCAACCTTTCCGAAGTTTCGGAATACATGAATGACAATAGCTAAATCAGCGGGAGTGACTAAAATTGATACAACTTTGAGAATACTTAATTTCCCAGTTTCGACGTATTTTTATTCCATTCGGAGAAACGCAATGCTAATATCACGCACTCGGGTTTTACTCAAACTTTCCGTGAAAAAAAAACGACGCAATATGCATATTGGTAGTTCTTAATTTCATCCTTTTCTGGGAGTCTTTTCTTTGCATCGACCTCACATAAAATATTCAGAAGACTGTAACCAGATCTCCCTTCCAAAGTCCGGAATTAATCATTCATGCAGCCGCTGCTGCTACATATCTTTCAGCAATTTTGATCTCCTGACTCTCGACGCACAATTCAAATCAGACTTAGCTGATTGAATATCTTGTACGGCGCTGACGATTCTAAATCCCGGGAAACGGTTTTGCATTGATTCGAAAACTCTCAAATGGAAACACTTTCGTCGATGGAAAGGATGGATGGGAATAGCACGCGATGGGGGAATGAGGATGTTCGGTATGGGTTGGAAACGACGAATGAATATTTTACAAAACGAAACACCTCAACGCTGAATCAAGGATGAATAAATAAACAGGCAAATTCAGTTGGCGATAGAACTAGGGATTGGAAAGTCAGTCTTCAGTGTTTTCTTTCCTCGCGTATCTGAAATTGTCTCTCTCCTCAAGGCGGACAGATTATAATTAAGTATCCGATGGATACTCGAACTTTATTTACTTTTGTGGAAATTGATTTTGGCACTTTGCAAATAATTCTGAACCTTCTCTTTCTGAATAGTATGTTCATACTTCTCCTTACCGTTTCCTTAAGATATATTCATCTTATTTTCTTCATTCTTTAGTATAAATATTATTGAAGAATTACACGTACAAATTACTTTAATATTTTCTCAATTTTATTGCATGTAAATGCACGAAATACAATTACGTAAAATTTAAGGAATAGGTACATAATCTACGACTCATATGATTTCATCAATATATTTATAATATAACCATTTTCATCTTAAGCCCACATATTACTTACATCTTTGCATTTTAACTTGATTTATAAAATGGTAATAGAGCTGATACCCTTGGCGAGGAGCAAATAGGAGCAGGATGTAATAGCTTGAACAGCATGTAGTGAATGTGTTCATTTGCAGGAGATTGCACCCCAAGTGTCCGAAACGGTTATCATCTAAGCGTTAACATTACGCAAATGAAACCAGGGGTCGCGTATGTCCAAAGTATTACAATTACAGTTAATCCGAAAAGCTGTATCTTAGGAATTAAACCTTATGGATCTTATCAGATAATATAACTGAAGATTAATATCTGAAAATAATTCCATTATACATACATACATACATACATTGGTCTTTATTAGGCGAAATTGGGACTAAAAAGTCCCATCTTCCATTTAACCTAAATACATTAATTTAATTAGTCACAATAATATTAACATAGAAAGAAGAGAAAAAATAAAAATACAAAATTACAATAAGACAATAATATACAATAAATAAAAATACAGATAGTTTGTTACAAAACAGTGTTCTTGATTAGTGTATGTGAGAGTGAATTTAACTATTGTTGATTTGTTGTTCCTGAAAAAGAAGATTATTATATTGCTTTTTAAAAGAGGAAAGTGAAGAAGAATTTTTAACTATGGAGGGAAGTGCGTTCCATTGCCTACATGCAGTAACATGAAAAGATTTATTAAATGTTTTAGATTTATGATTGGGTATTTGCATCATGTGTGATCCCCTTGTGTAACGATTATGGAGAGAGGACATGCGGGTGAAAGATGAAAGGTATTGAGGTACATTATTAGATTGGATGGAGAAGAAAAGTGAGAGAAGATGTAATTTTCTTCTACTCACGAGTTTTAGCAGTGACAAATTATTATAATAAGGTGATATGTGATCGTACTTCAATATGTTGCAAATAAATCGGACACAAGAATTTTGCACTTTTTGGAGTTTGTAAGCAGACTCGTCTGTGAGATCTTGGTAGACAGAATCAGCATAGTCAAAAAGAGGGAAAAGAAGAGACTGTACAAGATACTTCTTGAGAGGTTGAGGGAGAATATTTTTAAGGCGCATTAAAGAGTAGAGGGATCTGTTAACCTTACTGCAAACATTAGTGATTATATTTGGGGTTTGAGATTATACGTGGGGTAGTTGCTTTATTTAATAATACTTACTAAATGAAATGGTTAAACTCCTTTCCTCAAAACATTAATAAGCAGATAATTTAGTAAGGAATAGTTATAGAATCATATTTCCTTGTAATTTATATAAATACCCCTCAAACCGTCTTGTGGCGTGTGGTAAGGGATATAAAGATATCGAAGTCCTGGCAAAAATAACCAGCAATAACTGTAAAATATTTTAATAGCATTGCCAGTAATTGTATGAAAACCCTTACTTATACATGGAGAGATTAAATTTTATTTCTTCTCCCATCTAATGTTATTAAATTCCGAATTAAACTAACAGTACCAGAATTTTGAAATTATAAGCAGCCATACAAAGCTTTGATGAATCCAAAGGAACACTGCAAGTGACTCGTGATTTTTAGTTAGTCTATTTTTCAATTAGAACAGTCAGTTGCATATAAGCTCCTTAAATTTACGTTTTCAATGAGTATCCATTCAGTTCAAAGTGGATACGTAACCGAATAGCATATATCAACCTGATTCGTTGCTAGTGAGATTATCTTGTGGATTTAGCTACCGCAACACTAGAGCGCGTGAATGGACTGTCAGATCTCATTGCACCCCCCAGGCAGCTACGATCTCGTCTGCTATAGAGCACTCGCTTAGCTAAAACAATGATGGCGTTTGAGCGCAACTGCGACAATAACAATTAGTGTGAGAGTTTGATAAGAACTCGCGAGAGCTATAATCTCAATAACACGGCTCGATGACCACAGCTGGCCAGACACCGTCCACCCAAAATGCACGGAAGCCACTCTCTTACGGAATATTCCGTAACTGTATGAGTATTATAATTATTATTAAAGATCTAATTATGCTTAATTAGAAGTCATGGAAGGCTGGTGGAGAAAAGGAAACTTCGGATTACCATCAGAATATTGCCACGTCTCATATACTCTTTGTTAATACTCAATTTTAGCTCTTGGTTCCGTTACTTTGGTTTTTATTTGTAGCTAATCATTTATACATTATTTTAAAGAAATTTATGTCAATCTAATCATTATATTAACGGATATAATTTTGCATCATAGTTTATATTTTTCTATTAATATCCATATTATAAATCCATTATGAATAGCAGGTTCGTACATCTAAAATAAATATGTATTATGTTATTTGAATACGGGATTTTCAATATATTTATTAATTTTTAGTAAATATAAGAATAAAATATAGATATAGTTAAAAGTATACTTAAATTACCTATTGGATTTAGTCCGTCACAATATTGAGTAAATTAATTAATGAATAATGTAATTTGAACAAATAATACTTTTTATAATACACAAAACATTTCACTTACAAAAAGATTTTTTACACTATAGGAACAATCGGTCAAATGAGGATACAATAAAATACAGCCGATACTTCTAATCAGAAATCAAAAAAATCGTCCAGATAGAGAATCATAAATCATATTTCAAATGAGTATCCAATATTGAACACTCTTTCCCGACAAAAACAGTCCATACAACGAGCGGCAACCGGAACTCCAAAACTTCCCTATTCATAAATCCGCATCCAACAAGCTGAGGGACCACTCTTAAGAGATTAACACCGCCCTCCGAAGGGCGAAACAGGCAGCAGCACAGAGAGAGAAGTACGGATCGTGCAAAGGTGTTTCGAGCACGGATGTTTGCACGAGCGTTTTATTAGTCGAGTGTGTGTGTGACGGTCCGCAAATTCGAGCACGTATCGAAAAGGGAACGATCCAATGGATCTCAAGGAAAGGATTTTCATTTACGAGCGAAAGAACGAAGAATAATCGGCGTATGACGAACGAGAGAATCGGCAAACACATTTGAGTCCATTCGTTCCGGCAATCGGCGCGACGCATGACCGGTCCGAATTTGAAGAGGACGCGAGTGCAGTGCAGAAAGCGGATTGGTGGAGAACGACCCCAAGGGAACGAAGGCTCAATGGCATTTACTTGCATCCGATAATGCCCTCGAAAGTTTGCCCATCGAGAGCGGATGTTTTTCAATCTCTTTTCCCGATCGAGGGCAATGTCCGTCCCGAGATAACTATAAGCAAACGAGCGTTTATTCTGGAACAAATCTGCGATTGGTGTTTGAGCTTTCGGTGCGCACTCGTATCTCAGAGACAATCAAAACTTATCGCGATAATCGACGATCTCCGATGTTGATCCGCGGCAAACATTTCGCGGGCGCTATTTGCGCTAAATGAAATTCTTTTTTTTTGTATCTGCTGGTTTGAATTGAAAAGTTTTTTAAAGGGTTTTATCCATGGACATGTATGCTATTTGGATGAATGATGTTTTGAATCTATTACTATTTAGTTCTATCGTATAATGCATATTTACGTAATATATATTGATATATGTTAACCGACGTAGGGTAAATAGTTACTCTTGTATATCGGTTGAAATTTTAAATTATATATTTATTATTTGATTGTTTATATCGCTTGAAAAATTAGATGTGCCTAAATATAAAATCCATAAAAATTTAATTAATAGATTTCAATGCATGTATATTTTAAATATGATCTCATACTCCCTTCTATTATTACATACATTGAAATGCATCCTTCCCGATTTTGTGATACTTCATTATATCTGAAAAGTAAACTCAAAGAAAATATCTAAATGTATACAGAATAGGTTTAAAAAATGGAAAGAAAGTAAATAGAGGAAATAATTCAATAAAACGAGAAGAAATAAAACAAGGCGTATATGCGAGACAATATAACGTTCATTCAAAGTCTTAAATATTTCTCTGATGATAATTATTATCAAGCTGAGCATAATTATGTAAAAGCTTATTTTTTTAGTATAAACATCTAACTATTAGCGGGCGTGAAAACAATTCAAGATAATATAATGCTCATATACTGTTCCAGAATGTAGCAAATTAATAATGCATCAGGCAGAAAATTAATGTGAATGATTTAGTAAATAGCTTTAATCAACTAATATTAACATAAATGAATTTAAACTAAATGAACAAATTAATATTAGTGATTTCTAGGAAATTTTATAAGTTAACTATTAAATTTGCAACTAAATAGCAGTATAAAAAATAATTTTTCTTTCGCCTTATTGAATTCAACGAAAACAATTATTATGATTTAAGTTCAATTACTCCCTAAAAGAGAGACAATACGATTCAATTTCCATTCCCAAAATTCAATTCCATTCTATTACAATATGAATTTAAAATATCAGTATTTTTAATCTGATAAAACTCGTAAAAATAAAAATAGATAGGAGAAGGAATAAAAAGAACATATTCTGAGATGATTTCCTGAATGTTTTTCAATAAAGTAAGAAAAGAATCAAACTTGAAACCCATCTTATCCTCAATATCCGTAAGAAAGAAGGGTATCCGTCAGATGTTGAATTTTCACACGGTCTCCACGAATAAAAAGTCTCGACGAAAGTGAAAGGATTACGAGGTAGCCATCTAAGGGAATGAACCGCCATACCTCAAAATAAAAGATTACAAGAGAATCACCTTGAACCTTACTTACGAATAAATGGGAAATGTTTTGAGTCCTTTTTTAAGCAACCAGCGAACTGGCCCTTAAAGTCGGCATTAGCATTGTAATCCTTTCCCATCTTATGCTTCTTGGTTTGGAATCGAAAGGATTAAGTTCTTTTTTCCCAAAGCAGATAAGAAAGTGAATTATCATAATAGAATAAATTATACTACATTAAGAAGCGGAAATTTTTAAGTCGAATGTATCCTATTACTCAAGATTCATTCCTTGCTAAATAAAAAGGATTGGAGGTTAATCCTTAAAAATTCCATCAATATGGTGCAAAAGAATTGTACAACGTGACAAAATGAAATAATACAAATAACTTTTCCATTTTAAAGTATAAGTTAAGAAAATTCATTGCAGTAAAAATATTTAATTTGAAAAGGAATGTTGCAATTTAAGAGTATTCTGATTTACTATTATGATTATACGATAATTCCATCTCAAATATTATGGATAAATTATTTTATTTTTACATCAGGTAGAAAAATATTTGTACTGTGGTTTAAGATGCTCCGAATCATTAAATGATAAAATGAAACAATGATTCTCTTTATAAAATATTGATTTATTCTAACAAATAGCTTTACAGAATATATTTTTAAAACAAGAAGATTAATCTGCCGTTTCCTCTAAATAGTTACGTTTCATTACTTATATTTAAATTAAATAAAAATAACTCAAATATTTCATTCGTTCAGAAAACTTGTATTTAGTTAATTACGTAATTAATTAAAAACATTCGCCAATAAAGAGGGCCATACATAATTAACTTCGTGCTAACAATACTTATATTATTGGCTTGATGACCTTCGAACCAAAATAGCTTAATTATGAAGTACAAAGGAGAAGATAAAATTAAAATACGAGGATAAGAAGCCTGATTTCGAATTTTTCTCAAAGCATTTTGACAGCCAAGAGTGTAAATAATGTATTCATATGAAATATGGAACCGATTTCCCTAAACTCAATCCTACGAAAGCACAAACTCCCCTGAAAAATAATATTTAAAATGAAGTATTTTTAAATTCAGAGTCCTTCGCAAGAGTTCCTTGAAAAGAGTAATAGTGAATATCCATTTTGGTCTCTCTCTGTATACTGCCATTGGAAGTGTGGGGTCAGTGAGCAGTAATTATGTGGGCGTTTTCGTCCGGCGGGATTCTATCTCGGAGGGAAAATCAAAGGTTAACTATCACACTCTTCAACTGACCAAGTAAACCTCATTCCCTCGCAAAAGCAATTGGTGGTCAACGACTTATGTCACGAGTCTACAACCTTTCGCCCACAAATAACCGTATTTAACCTCTCTCGAGTACTTCTGCGGTCTTTGCCATCCGCTTGAATGTTTCATATTTGTATTCGATCTAAAAATAAAAAGTGTTTTATCTGAAGTTACTGTATCTTTGATAGGTTCCACTGAATATCAGGCATAATCAAAGAATATTTATGAACAAAAATTATCTAACTATAAGATAGTTAACTTTAATGTATTGATAACATTTATTCTATATTTTGGGCTTGAAACTCATTTATAAAAATAATAATAATCACTCATTCTCTTAGAATATTTAATTTTTTAATTGATTCATATGCATAATTACCTAATTTCACATTAATTATAAATTTTTGAATTAATTTGACCTAGATTCTCAAATATTAGGCGTAGTTCTTAATCTCAAATATTTTTTTAAATTTAGAATATTTAAACATTATACCACGTATATCTCAACTGATCTAAATACCAGTTTATCTTATATGGATACTTTATCGTCTTTATAAGGAAAAAATATATAACTAAAAAAAATTAACTCTTCCTTCTTCTAAAATGCACTCCCGAATCAGAACCCAATTAAAAGTAACTTAAATATCATAAATATGCAAAGCAATGTATAAATAAAGCAATTTGTAAACAAACTTAGTATATTTTATTTTAAAATTCATTGGCTCCACTTAAGTTGCCATACATAATCGTCCTTATCCTTCTAAAAGCTCCTATCCTTAAAAAGAGGGATTTATTTAATTTTCTTAATTTTCACGTTATGAAATGCTTAGCAGAATTTTGAATCCTATATCCTGTTTCATCGGAAATAAATGATTATGGGTAATAGTTTCTTTGTAATTGGTAAATTTAATTGCTTCAAACATTAATTACAGTCACTTAGCAACACGGAGAATATTACCACTAAATATCAACCGGCCACACCTCATCCTTCATTCTCCCAACATTCCGTGTTAAACTCTTCGTTAAACTTCGCATCATCATCCAAAAGAGTTGGAGAAGTTAGTTCGTCAAGAAAACCGGCAAGAAAAAGACGAACCATTTAATGAGTTGTTTCCGCAGTTAATTTAAATATTGACGCCAACTTCAAATGAAATAAAAGGAGCCCTCCCGAAAAGGTCCGCGGAATGTTTGAATCGATCCTGTTTCCGCGAAAAATAATTTACCTTTTCGCAAAACATTCCGATCCGCGCGCGCCCTTTTGGAGTAAATATTTAACGCTATCGTTTATTTTCTTCCCTCTCTCAGTCAATAATCCCTTCTCTTTTGTGTGACTTTCTCGCCCTATCTTCCACACATTCCAACCCTTCCGATATATAAATCCTTTGGAGGAAAGAAGAGTTTAGAATTGGGGAAGGGTAGTTGCACGCACGGAAAAGTTGGAAGTTTTCGCAGAGAGAAGGTGGAGGAGGAGGTTGGAAGCAAATTAAGGGACACTTTTACCTTTTATAAATGCGAAAGGGCCTGTCTGCTGCCTCCAATTCCACGCCGCTTTAATCCTATTTCCACAGCTCGGAAAAAAGGAAATTTTTCACTCCTATTCCCCCTCTATAAAACCCCGCCTCTTTTTAGTCTCTCCTTCTCTTCCCCAACTCTTCCGGAGTTATCCGAATTTTCAACGACTTTACTTCCATGTTAACGCGCCCCCATCTGCTTACCAACGCTCTTATTCCGTCGATGTTTTCCTTTTCTCTAAGAAGAATCGAATGAGAGATGAAATTCGCGCGTTTCCTTGGAAACAGGACCGGAGTAACGCCCTATGATGAATGTTCGCTGTCCTTCTAAAGGCTACGAGTTTTTTTTATCTCATTTCATCCGCTTCCAGAGAGAAGTATAATAAGTAACCTGATAAGAGAGACGCAGCCAAATATATGAGATGAATTAGGTTCTATGAGAATATATTAGCGTTTTCCATCAAAAGGTGAAGGTGGAGGTGTAAAAATATCTCCAAGTTGGGATTTGATCGTGGTAGATCGACTTTCATCTAGTGGAAGGTAGGGGTTCGTGTCTCGGTCAAGGTTTTCAGAGTTGCGTGTCTCATTTAAAAATGTTTATGTTGAAGAATTTATTCATTTAATAACAAATAATCCCTATCCGAAATTTCACCAAAATTGTATGCTGAATCTAATTTTAGAGATTTATAAATAGAGAAGTTTTTATTGAACAGTACACATTATGAAAATTGAGGGAACATTTTTTAATAGCTGTTATTACATTCTATAAACTTCTTTTGAGGTTTCCAATGAAGTCAACGTTTAAATCTATAATTTTCCATTTATTAGTGATAAATGTCAATCAATAACTGTAAATTAATTACTCTCTGTATTCCAAGGAAATTTAATGCATATTATGCGAGAGAAAATGTCAATTTTAATCTTTGGATACTTTTCAACAATTTTACGTTAAAATTCGGTCAATCTCGTAGTTAATATATCTAAAAGATAATTTAGTTTTCAAGACGTCTACCTTACACAGACCCAGAGAAATACTTACTTAAACTACGATTCGACTAACCTCATTAGGCTTATTTTCCATCATTTTTGTTCATCTTCTCTCTTGTTATAATCTTGACCCTTAATTTATTGAAACTGACCGACAGGCATACTAATATTCTCTCTTTAATATTGATCTTTGGTGAAGATACTCCAAATGCCAAAATTATATAGGCTTTAATTTTTTCTTCATTAACGAGATTGTCTATATGTTAATATTCAAGCTCATGGCTACGTCTTTATTCAATTGTGTTTGGCTTATTTATGACTAATATATCCTGGATTTAATGATATTTCATACACTTACTTATTATCAAAGCAAAACTCTACCCATAAGATAATATTTCATAGAGTAGTTACAGCGTAACAGAGTTCAACGTACTCCTATGCAATTTTATCATTCTATTTTGTTCCAATCCTATCGTACGGAAGTGTACTAGCTTGACCACTCTCTGGGTTACACTGCGGAGGACCAGTACTGAAAGGTCGACCGACTAAATCACATGTACCCGATTTAATTTATTTCCCTCTGGCTTAGCCATGTTTTTTCGGTCTCCTTGTGGCCTTTTATTGCAGCGTGGGTTTTTCTACGAAGCCCATCAGCTGAAGAGATTTCCCCAATCTTTCCCACTATCGTTTACCTTTCCATTGTCATTTCCTCTCTCATTTTTAGTGATTGTGTGTGCAGTGACATCAAGAGTCAGACGTAAAAGCAGCCCACCTATTGGATCAAAGCTAATAGTGTAGAAAATCTTTATAATAATATCATTCTCGACTAAGATGAAGCTTTTGTAGATATCATTTATTATATTATATATTTTTTATATTATAATATTTTTAATCAAATTTTGCTCTCTTAAAAATACGTACTATATATATATATATTTTAACTCTCATCGCAAATTTTATCGTACAATAACCGTTTAAAGTACGTATTTTTTATCAATAAAATTTAACATAATTTAAAATTATGTCTTTGAGTTACAAAATAACACTGAGTAAGTTACGTAAAATTTGTACAATTTGTGAAACAAAATTTGAACAAGAACTCGACTCTTAAATCTAAGCATGCTTCTTGTTACTAGCTTGCATTCTACTAATGCGTTCATTCGTATTGCCAGCCACGCTGTTGGAAGTAACTTCTGCCTGATCTTTGTCTATTGATGTTTCATGCGTAACCCAAATACAAACAGATACAACTAGGTTAACTCGTCGGACTAAAGTCACCGTTTAACTAAGTCCTCTCATGCAACTGGGTCGTAGTTCTTGAATCCACTGTAAAGCCAAGAATAGACAATAAACCGAACTCGATGCTCATGAAGAGCGCCACAGGCACTCGTGATGGATACACAGTTATCCTTTTAAAATACTGAATTTATCGGTATACATATACAACGATTTGAATAATTATGTTTTTAATTATTATTCACGATTTATGGAAATAAAAATGGATTTATTAGGGAAATAGTATACAAATAAAGTTCCATATAAATAATAGCATTTTCCGTAGGAGGGGGAAGTTCTCTTTTAAACCAATATTTTGATAGAAATTTTATTCTGAACGTCGAAATCAAAGAATATTATTGTTCGTGGAAATTTACAAAAAATATTTATAGCTCTCTTTAATTTTCACACGGATTATTCCCCTGGGTATTATAAAGATCGTAAAAACATTCAAAATCGAACAAAAAATTAAAACAATTGAATATTTTACTTTTAATTATGGAACTTTTCATGACATATTCTGTGAACAATTCATTAAACAAATCCTTAACTGCACAGACTGACCCTTGGTACGTGATATTTACATAGTGTATTGGATTGGTATTCTTGCAATAGATCCAAATTAGTGAGATGTGTTTATTTATCCATTCCTATACACAGATACTACAGCTAAGCCTACAGTCACATTCTGCTATTTTGTAAATACGATTAATAAAGGGATTTTTACTTCCAATTTCTTACGCCTTTTAGGCATTGGCTTCTTGAATAAAAGTTGTTCAACTGAAATTAATTGAAAAATATTTTATATCTTATGATTATATATTGTTCTAAATTTTTAAATAACGTATCCAATTACCTCCGAACAGTGCTCGGTGCAATGCACCGGCGAATAATACCTGAATGGACATCTGCCGAAAGCGGTGATCGCAAACGGATATATATAGAGAGAGAGCTCTATCCCAACGAAAAATTTAAGGGCGCGAAAAAAAAGAATAAGCTAATTGAATCTCCCTTTGAAGGCGGTCCCCACTCAATCGAGAAATCGATCGGTCGAAGATGAGCTAGAAAACAACGCGCCTTTGACGCGACCCCTATCGCCCATCAACTGCTTCGATTTACACTTAATTAAGTGAGTTGATTCCGTCGTTCGTTGCTATGGACTCTCGATGAAATGAAGTTTGAAAAGTAAACTCCTGAAGTGAAAATGGACACTACTTCTCACCGGTGGATGCCCCACGACGTGGTCTTAGCCTATAATAAAAAAAAAGATTGAAGGGTTTCATTAGAAGAAGCGTATCATTTTCAAAAGCACCTTTATTACTTAATTACGTGTTTTTAATTTTTCCTTATGCGTTAAAGGTCAATAAATATTTATAAGCTTTCCTTACATTGTGTAATCCGTATGATATTTCGGTCAAATGACAGCCTTTCATTAATCTTAATAAAAAATAATATTTTCATAAAGTAACGATCAGCATAAATAATAAATATCAGATATACTAAAATGTCTTTTTCATATTAGATATAATAAAATTCTTGATTCTCCTTTACACTTAAATAGAACCAAGAGATGATATCTCTAAAAGTTTCTTTCTTCTTCCCTACTTCTTAACCTGAATTCATTCTTCTAAAACGACACTAACCCAAACAACCATTTTTTCCTAATATGAATACGATTCAGTACTATAAAAATATACACAAGGATGAATAAATCAGCATGAAAAGATAAAAAGGATTCTCCTCTATTTTCGATATATAGGTTCTGAACTATTAAGTGAAGATATTAACAATCATAGATTCATTAAATCATAACTTACATAGACTACTTGAAAAGCAAAGGGCCTCAATTTGATAGACTAAACTTCAATAATACTGAATTCAATCATTGATAATTGTTTAAGCTTTTAATTATTTACAACTAACATATATAGAATATAATTTTTCATGAATAAGTCCCATTTCATAATTCATTCATCAGAACCATCGTTGTTATCCATAAGATACAATCGTGCATACGTTTAATGCAGACGAACGGACCAACGCGACATTTCTGAGAAAACGTACAGGAATTGAACGATATGGATGCGTTGGTACACAAGTGTTTTAATGTCATATAAAGCATCGTTCGGATTCAGTCATCAAAGGTATCTGATGATAATGTTTGGCGTGGCCCGTCTCTGGGGCTAGGTTAAAATTGAAGAGATGGTTCCCTCAGGGTGATACCGTTCAAGCTAGACCAACTGGAGTGCATATTTCGGCGAAATTTACAAACTGTCAGGGAGAATATGAAGACATAGAGTACACGGGACGGCTGTTGATTCAGTGATCGCTTTGACGGTGACCAAAGGTTGTCCAAACGTGAATTCCATGTTACAGACTTATTTGGTTACCTTCCTTCCATTTCTATCCACTTGCGTTCGATAAACATATGTTATCCAATACTCATATCATATATTCATGGTTCTGAATGTCACATTTTTACATTCTATAGAGATAGGAAATACGAAGTGGATATACGAGAATGAATTATTTACACAACGCCGAATATTTATTTTCGAAATTCACGATTCATGGCTACAGTGAAAAGGAGAATAATTCCATGAAATGAGTTTGAAACTGATTATAATTTGTATCGATTCGTAATGACTCAAAATCATTTGTCAGTCTAGATGTAAACATATTTTTTATGTTTTAAAAGCCAAATTAATGGTCGAAATATTCATCAACCAAAATTAAATGTTATCTCAATTTTAACTATTCTTTCCAGACATATAATCTGTAACTTAATTCAAAAGTTATCGTATATTCATCTGGCTAATAGTGGAGTGCAATAACAAATTTCCTTTTATTATGAGCTTTTTGCACATATTTTTATCATTGGATTTCTTTGTAAAATTCTACAACTACGACTAGAAAAAGAATTTCAAAATTTAATGATTTTAGAGGTAAAAGAATGAATTATAAAGTAATTTATCTCAGATTATTGTTTATAGCAATGCAAATGCGTCAAATGTCCAATGATTTATTTAAAAATAGAAAATAAACCGTTAAATATCTTTATATAGAAGACATTGAGATAAATATTTTTAATGATACTTTTCCAGATGTTTCTGAGGATTATCTATTGACGGAAATTTCTCTTGGCAGAAAGAAATCTACGTATGACGAAATGAATAACATGATATAACATATTTATACAAATTTTATATTCCAATACTTTTTTAAGTATTCCATAAAGAATACATAATTAATTGATAATCAATATCTCCATTCAATCTTTTTTCTTTTCCCAAATTCATATCGTCATTTCCCTTTTTCAAAAACAATCAAACCATTTAAGAAAAAGTATCAAAATGTTCCTCTCTTTCCTTCTTATATTTATTTTACATTTTAAGGTCTTTATTAGCTGAGCAACGATCGTATTTCCTCTTCTTTCCATTCTTTAATATCACTCCCGCAGCGCCCTTGAGGAATTATCTTCATTATATAGCGCTTTCGAAAAGGTTAAGATACAATGGGAATTTTCCAGTTCCTTCTCCTGCATTCTTTTCTCTTCCCTTTTAGAATTTTTCCATCTCTCACGATTTGAAAAGATTTGAATTAGGAAAAGAAATTGACTCGGAAATATTCCGTCATTTACACTCCATTATTTAATAGTCATATATGTGCAGGTCCAGCTCATATACTGTATTATGCATATTGAATATTTGCCATCGTAGTTCTCGTATTATAATTACCTAAAAATGTAATTGAACTTAAAATTATATGATATGCAATTTTACAAGTTCCGTAACAAGGTTAAAAGCGTGCAGTCGATCTTTCTAACACTACTTGAAAACTTTTTAGTTGGTCGACTTTTCAATTTTAACTTTACATTCTCGTAAATTTAGGATTTCTATTCGGTCAACCCAGAGGCTGAGAAGGGTATTAACAAGGTTTCTATCCCGTGCAGAAAAGGCAAAAACGAAAGATCCAAGCCCTGGAGAGTATAAAAAATACCGAAAAATTAGTTTTTATTACAGTTATGAGGTATCGCTGAACGGAGCATGTGATAAAACTTTGAGATGAGATCAGGTAGTTTGTTATCGATCCCGGAGTCCCTCGTAAATTGCATAGCCTATTTTCAGGGGAATAAAATCCGCTGCCTTTAATACACATATCCGAGAACAATTTTTGAGCGAATATCTATGCAGTATATTCTTATTTTTCTTATATTCTTTGAGGAAATTGGAGCACGAGGCAAATTCAACTCCTAAATCACATTTGCAATTATGCATGCTCGTCTTGTTTTGATTGGAAAATACCCATTCTTTAGGTAAGTTACTCGTCAATATTTTATCGCGTCCTAAATGTAACGAGTAACTTTAAATCGAAAAAAGTTGGAGATTCTTCTGATTTACGAAAATAGGAAAATTACCAGCATAAATCGGCAGAGTTTTTATTGTTACATCAGAGAATGCCATAAGAAACGTAATGTTTGTTCTAAATATTTCAAACCCAACATTCTAAATTTTCAATTTCAACTCATACAAAAGTATAATAATTCTAGCTTTATTGCCTTCAGATCTTGGTAATATTCTGAGAATGTTGGAACAGTTTAAATTTGAATAACTTTATCGTTCAAATAATTAGTTCAAAATAGCCGTTCGCTGTTCTTAGAGTTGACGAAAGTAAAAATCTCCAATATAACTTACTCTTAATATCCATGCTTTTAGATGTTGTATTTTATCGTTATAATTTTATTGTATATTATGGTATTGAAAAAAAAACAATAATAATCCTTTCTCTACTAATAAAGAAAGAGAGGGCGTGATCTTTTCTTTACACTTACTTAGTCATTCTAAAATTATTATGATCACTTGTCACTGCTATTAAAGAGTCTTCATTGATAAATTTACTTAGCATTTATCTCGATAAGGAAGTTATTTTTACTATTTTCGTATTTGTTTCGTGGTTGAGTAAAATGTTACAATATTACGACGAAAAACTTGTGAGTGATCAAGTAACTGAACCTGGACTCCCGTATAAATTACTGCAAAACGCATTCATACCTCATTCGAAAATTATGTTCATTGCTTTCGGCACGATAGCGTAATGAATACATACTCATTTTTGAAAAATTAGTGATACGGCTCTACAATTTACGAGGCTACAATCATCGTCTGACTGAGAATTTAAAAAAATCTGAAAATTTAATCATCCCTGAATCTCAATTCACTCTGCATTATGAGGTTTTAATAAGTAAAATGCAGGGACCTCACTCTCGTCTCTGTATTCCTTTGAAAGTTCAACGACTCAGTGCAAATGAGGTCGCAAACCTCGCTTCATTTCATTGCTCATAATTGCGCTCTATTTTACTAAGCAATAGTCCTTATGAGCATTGCCTTTGGGTAATTTACCTGTGAAAAGTACAGAACCCGCGACAGAAATGTTTGCCTGGGATATGAGAGCTTAATGAGCAGAGGTAAAAAATAATGAAGAGGAAACTTCCCAACGGGCAATATCACGTGCGTGATCACAAACGGTCACGTGACACACACACAGCCAATTCTTTCTGTTCCTTCGCCTTCAAGTATAAGTCAACTTCATTTCTTTCTGTCACAGAGGATATTTTCTTGGTAAAATTTTCAAGATACTCGTTCTTCCCTTGTATTTTCATAGCCCGAGGATATCTTATATCATATTATTGCCATACCTCTTCCCTTCAACATATTACATATTCATCACAGCTTACTTATTACTTGCGTCGTACGATATTTGCAAATAACTTAATTATCAGCGAGTTCTTTTATTTAATTGCCTTTCTTTGGACTCATTTATGCACTTTTTTATAAATTTACGTATTTAAATTTATTTTATAGTATGATTACGCTAGGGTCGTACCATTTAAAGGAAATAATTATTTCCATTTTATACGTTCTATTGAGCTGAATTATTATTGCTGATTATATATTTTACGGATAAGATCAACATATTACTATATTCATAGTTACTGACTTACATATAAGTCCCTTGAACTCTCCTCACTGTGGAAGTATATCTTAATTAACTTCGCTTATATATTAATATCAATCAAAACTTTCTTTTTTGAAATTAAGAATGCCTTTCAGATTTTAAATTTGATGTATATAATATTATTCTTAACGAAATTATTCCCTTATTTCCTTTATCTACTGCAGTTCCCTAAATCACACTAAAGTCTTATATAGGATTTTCTGTTCTAGTCAAAATATTTTTGTTTCCTTTCACGTTAATCTAAACGGACCTCCACTAGCATTGTCTCGACCTATTTCACTCTTCTCCGTCTACAACTTAGGACTTCAGAAACATCCTTCTCTTCACCAAACTCCACGAAAACTTTCACGTTTGATTATCTTTCATCAGAAACAATTGCTGGCCAAATGGTTCTATAACTCCAGAAAGCTCTCTCCATAATCAAGATTCTTTCTGCTCGTGAGTTATAATAAAAAAGGTAACAATACTGTTTCTTTCATTTTTTATATAGTCTCATATCACCTTGTATAAAATTCTTCATTTTGAACGTAAATGTAGAATTTTTTTAACTATTCCTCTTGGTAGTGAAGTATGATTATGCTGAATTGTTTCCCATGAAGTATAGAAAAATGAAGATTTTACTAAAAGCAGTTATATAAGGTGAAAAATGAGAAAGAATAAGAAACTTCAAGAAAGAGGCAAGTAAACTATCTTGCAACCTGAAACTTTGACACATTCTCTTACGATGTCTCCAACTATCTACATGTTTAACATGAATCTCTTCCTTGTTACCCTCTCTTTCTTATTCATTTCCTGAAAACTTCTCAATTTTTCGAATTTCTAACATTTTTTTCATATTGTTGGACTTGTAAAAAAGTCACTGAATGTTTTTCTGTCAACTTAGATATCTATTTTTAACCTGCAAACTTTTTTATAATATATGCGCTTTCTTTATAGTATAATAATTTAATTTTTTATGATATGCCGTATTTACGCAAAATAAACCATGTAGAACAGGAATAACAGTACGTATCTTACCGTTGTAAATCATTTCTAACTCACTGTATTGCAATATGTACCTTATGACGCATCACCTCTTAATTGTATCGAGAGCAATATGATAGGTTAGGTATGTGAAGGTGATATGACGTTCCTCAAAAGTGATTTCGTACAATACTAGAGAACACGATACCATATGCTTCACAATCGCTGAAAATAAGGATCGAAAATTTGAAGTTAAGTTTCCTGCATTTTTCATCGTGCCCTGATTTTTTCATGCCAAAGTTTCTGCTACATATGCTAGAATTAATATAAGGACAATCTGAAACTGGTAAATATAATAAATTAGTCGTACCATAAATTTCTCTGGAAGTGTTGTAATGTGTTGAATACTAAAGCATATGGGGTGTACTAATTTATGTACTTCATATACCTCATATATCCACAAAAGTATCTTAAAACATAATAGATATTGAATGAGTTAACCTTTCGTATTCACTCTTGCTTCTCCAAATTAGATCGACGATTTCAATCATTTCGCAGGTATCACCTAAATAGGACCTAGACACGATTATCGTGCCATAACTCTCTGCCCATTCAACTACAATCACGCCCTACGTTTGAATTGAATTGAAAAGAGCAATCCATGCATACGTTTCTCCCACATCATGTATGTGCAGCTGGACGATAAAAAAAATTAATCAAACAAACACATTCCATTTTATTCTCCCACACAAATGATAACTCACTCATTCACGCGGGCCTCCGTAATTCCAAAACCGTCCATATAGACCGATAAAATTTCGCGAACTCCGTCCTAAATCGTCACGCGTGGACAATCGTCGCTGTGCCAACGCGTTTCTCGCCAAAGGGACGCGAGTTGGACTGTCAGGGAACTTCAAACGACCTAATATGCGTATCAGAGTTCATTCCGCACCGCGTGGAGAGCGAGGCGAAAACACAGATCTCTGACGACCGAAAAAATTTAATTAACTTAAAATTTGACGTCCGTCGCTCGCGGGATTAGAAGCACAGGTTGGACTCGTACGACGACCCTCTCTCGTGTACGTGTATACCGCTCCTGGAATTCGTTGGGGCGTTCCGCTGCGTCCAGCTTCGCTGGAACTCCAAAAGCGATCGTGTGTCGGGTCATCCATCCCAACCGGATATAAAACGCGGACATTTTTCCTTTCATTACACGCACGCATACCCTCATATTTCTCCTTCAAAAACGACGAAATTGGACCATTTCCCTACGTCCGCATACGCTTTTATCCCCTTTGACTTGCCCACGGAAACGTCCGCCCCTCTCTTTAAAAAAAAAGAAGCGTTCCCATTCCAATGGGCCATCGCACTGGACCACAAAGATATTCGAGGCGTACGCTCTGACTGTGCGTTTGAGGTCGTTCGCTGGTCAGGCTCATTCCTACGCAATTTCTTTCTCGGAGCGAAGTATTCCCCGGAGAGGGCGAAGTAGGGATGCGTGCCGATGGAATAAGGATAAGGAGAATTCCTTTTTGAGTGGATGAGAGGAAAAGAGAGAGGCTGTAGATGACTCCCGAACTCACATCTGATATGGGATTTGATATGAGAATGACGCTTCTTGCTTTGCATTGGGTGTCGGTGCTTTGTGGAATTGAACGTGGAAAGCGGTAGTGAATGCTGATGACGCCCACACTCTTTTATATGAGAATGGATCCAAAGTGTAAATATGTTTCGGATGAATTCTGTAGCAGTAGGCTGAACTTCGTGGAAAACCATGACAAATATTGAGATACGGTATTTTTATATTTTGATTTTCATTATGTAGATGTATAATGGCTACACGAAGTTAACAAGAACATATTAATAAAAAATGAAAAATAATTTAACTGTTATCTTTTGGCAGCTGATTATAAATCAGCTTTAACTCTACAATAAAGTAATATGCATTAAAGCATTCTTTATCTTAGATAAATAGATATCACATCCCTCTTTCTGATGTTTTCCAATAAAAATGTTATTTGAATAAAAACTTCCGAAAGACAGGATTATAAATTATTAATGATCATAGAAAATTTAGAATTATAAGAAGACGAAGAATCGTATCAATGTAGCATACGTGAACAGGAATTGTTCTCTAATTAATGAAATGAGATCACAATGTTATCTTTTCATATTATGAACATAATGGAGACCATTACTGTATAATATTATTCATATTATGAGCATAATTGTCTTTATTATGCTCAAAATATGAAAAGATATAAAAGAAAAAATAACGTTTATTTTCTCGCCAATTGATCTGAATGAATTTAGTTCCAAAGCTGTATACCTGTAAGTATGTAACAGTTCTTTCTCAGTCATCTTTTACTCTCATATGTCATCTAAAGAAGGTATTGCATAATCTAATATTACCCAAAACTTCGATAACCTTCCCTTTATAGTTTCCAGTTTGTTATGTGTATATTGTAAATAAAAATACTTTGAAAAAGCAAGAATTCAAACTTGTAACTTAGGCTAACATGAACGTAAGAGCGGCCTGAAGGTTACAAAATATTCATATTGCATTTCAGATATAACTAACTATACGAAACACTTAAATACTGATTAATCGAAGAATTTTATCCATGGATAAATCTCAAAAAGTTTCTTGCCGCCGTACAACAATGGATCAGAAAATAACGGAGACAAAACTTACGAGATAACTGAAGCTCATTTGGAACGCATGAGTTCCGTAATTGATGAATATGATTCGAAGATTCAAAGGACATTCCGTCTGAGTAGCATTATTAATGAGGATGAAATTGCACAGAAGAAGCAAAGACAAAGGAGAATACAGAAAGAAAACCTTTCAAAATAAAAACGAAAGCAGACGAAGAAGATGATAAATTTGTAAGGAAGAGATTCGTTACAGTTCTTTCATGGAAACTTTTTTTTCTGCTGAGAGGATAAAAACGAAACAAAAATATGGCAAGATTCTAGATTGGAGGATGAATAAAAAGGAGAATGAATGGAAGGAGCCAATCAGATATCAATATTTATTTCGAGTCGTTACGAGGAAATGATAATATTCGATACGGAGGGAAGAAAAAGTAATTAAGATAAAAATAATTGGATTTGAAAAAATAAAGGAGATATTCCTGTGTGTCTCGAAACATTCATTTTTTGGCATGAAAATAATTCTATATGTTGAATGGCACTTTAAAACAGTATTTCGAAATATATGAACACGTTACGATAATATTTTCCTATTTACATTCAACCTAATGCGTATATTATCCTCAAATATTCTGTGATCGTAAAAAAGTAAAACCCAAATCCATCGATATGATTGGCGTTTAAATTAGGAACAATCTGAGATACTTCCATATTCAAGGCTTAAATTTAATACGTTTCGCTAGAAATTGATGCTTTTTCGCCGAGAGATATTGGAAACGGTTCAATCTTTTTCACCTTAAGAAGAAATAAGCGGATTTGAGAGTATCCAAAAATTCATTAAGTTACTTTAAAGCTCATTTCATGAGAAGACTGAGATCCTTTTTTAATTTCGAACTGTGCGAGGATTCAGAGACAATGAAATGCTTTTCATTTCCAGAGAAGAGGCGACATTCTGAACGAACCTTGTTTGAGAAAATGGGATGAAAGAACGGAATTGCTCGAAGGAATAATGGAGTCGAGCTTTAAAATAAATAATATAATGAATACGAGAAATTCCGATTATCGGAAGAATTCCCAAAACTCCTTTAATTTACGAGGAAGAAGTTTTAATGGAATCAAGAAGAGATGGAGAAGAGATAAACTAATTTAGTTTACAAGGAGCAATTAGTTAATTGTAATGATTAAGATTTTGGCTGATTCTTTTGAGTTTAATATCGAATAATAGCTTCCACATCAGAGGAGTAACTCTCCTTTCCTAATTAATATATACATAAATTTCCAATTTTAGAATGTACCAATATGTTTGGGTTGTATGATCAGAAACTCTACTTATGTTGCTCTGCTCATTTTTGGTATTACTAGGGTACGATTTTCTGTGCCCTTATTTAATTGATTCTATACTCCGAGTGATCTGGATTTTATGAAACAAATATTCGATTCCTAAATACTCGAAAATATCAAAGCGGAAATTAAGTTCCTGTGTTTAGTCAACTATCCACTAAATAGTAAATATAATCATGAAAATTGAAAATATTCTAAATACGAGCTATTTACGAACAGAATGTGAACTGGGTTACCATGGAGATCTGATACAGTATTCAAAGTAAATGGTGAATTTAAGAATAGA
This sequence comes from Pantala flavescens, assembly GCA_020796165.1. Classification (NCBI taxonomy): domain Eukaryota; kingdom Metazoa; phylum Arthropoda; class Insecta; order Odonata; family Libellulidae; genus Pantala; species Pantala flavescens. Next base: position 11,305,547 of record CM036879.1, on the reverse strand, counting down.
TAGTGCAAAATAATATTTATATATTTAGTTTCTAAATTTATCAAATTATATATTATCTAATTCTATATTTTTGACTATATGATTTTATAAATATCCAATAAGTTATTATAACTCATTCGTTACTAAGATGTAGCATTTAAGCAATATTTACTTTGGAGTTGCCTTGAAAATTATCAATATTAAATAATTACGAGATACATATATATGAGCTAAAATATACAAAAGAGCTATCCCTGAATCAGAATATATTTTCCATAAAGCAGATTCAGTCGATAACATTGCGGTAACTGCAACCATCCATTGATTTATCCTGCGCATTGTCCTCTATTAATCTATCGCACGGATATTTTAATTTTGTTTCCAATTATATTTAATAGAATTAATATGAAATATAAATTAATGAAAGTAAATTTAAATTTGTAATTCAAAGTAATTGGTCAATTTCGCTTTTTTCTAATGACAATATTAAAGATAAATGTTCCGTTATTAAATGTTTTATATTTTTAATTAATCTTTGTTTGAAATAAATTGATAGCTTTATTTTATTTGTATTCTAGGTCAGTATGTAACGGGATACAAAATTTGGAAATCGAACAAATCTCATTTGCAAGAATAATTTTTTCAGTTTTCTTTATCATTTTCCGCTGTTGTTTCCTAATGAATACCACTCCTTGTTCTTTAGCCACTGATATAATTGAACAGTCTACGTAATTAGTTTGTACGGAACCATGTTACAGTGCTATTTCTCAATCATTACATTTCCTAAAATACAGCATCCCTTTCCTTTGTTCATCAGAGTAGAGGAATCCGCATTGTGAGGGAAAATGGAGGATCTGAGAGGATGTTATCGAATAGAAGCGTATACAGTATGAAAATCCTAGAGAACATTGAAACACTAGAATAAACTATGGAGTAAATTCTGAAAGCATAAGTGAGTAAAAGTCCCATTTGTAACCGATGTGGGAGATCATAAAATTGACCAAATATTACCAATGCATGTATTTACATAAGTTTATTTAAGTGTGGGTGTTGAGAGAGAGAGCTTAAAATTCGCAATCTTTTTTGAACATGTTTCAAATGGTGGCCTTATTATTCATAATACTGAAATAAATACAAATTCTTATAAAATTAAATTTATCTGTTTAAAATTTTTACGGGCCAATGACTGGACCTTGGTGGGCCGTACACAGCCTGCGGGTTCTTGTCTTTTGCTCTCAAGTCCAATTAAAATAATAATATTGTAGGCATAAAAACGGATAATTTATAAAAATTATTAATTATTACGAATAATTTTCTTGGATAATTATAATTTTAAAAATAATTTTGGTGGAATATGGTTTTATATTTTCAATCACATTTTTCCATTATTGCTGTGAATATCTAAGTTCACCAACTACTCATTGAGCTATTTTCATTTAAAAGGAAATTAGATCCTAGAAAAGGCGCCTTTGATTAATGTTCATTGCTTTTTATCGGAATTACCAATAACCGCTCGCTATGATAAATTTCCCTCCGAAGTCATTACTATCGCTGGACAGGGGCCCATTCTCACAATGCCATTCATTATTCTTTCAAACAAATACCGCCATTCCACCTTCCGATTCCTCATCTTCTGCTCTCACCTTCATGACCATCCGTCTCTTCGACCATCTTAAGACTTTCATCAACTTTCACTTCTGTCATTGCTCACCCCTCGGAACCCTTTCTCCTCTTGTCCATCAAGACAGCTTTTCCCCTGAGGCCTCCGTTTTCCTTGGGCAGATACAAACGCTGAAGTCGGACGTTCGCAGTACCACGTCAGCTACATCGATTGTAGTTTGTTAGGAATGGTTATTGGGGACAATAATTTTTTCTTGAATCTTCCTTGGTTTCTTTTTGTACAATAGCCTTAGATACTACACTATTCCTGAAGCAATATCATATGAATTCCGTTCTTCTACGCTATGTTACTGATTTTGATTTGTATTAGAAATTATGATGAATATCTTTAATTTACGAAAAATAGCGTTTATCACGCAAACGGAACCTTTCGTTGCATAAGATCTTATAAAACCGTATTTCATCTATAATAACATAGACCTTATTCAATCGATATTATAAATTTAACTTTAAAAGTATGGAATTAGTGATTCTTTTATTTTCAATGTATGATTTTGTGTTTCAACATTCGTTTTTTTTAATCAAATCAAAGCATCTCAGACAAATCCTCAATCAAATATTTAAAACAAATTTACAAATCTTATTCTATAATGATAATATAACATATTAAAATATAATATAAATAAAACAATCTTCCTTCAAAAATATAATATATCAAAGAAAGAAATATAAAACGAGGGTAATCGATCAGGTTTCATCATAAGAATACAAAAAAAGCTTTCTTAATTTATCATTAGAATTTAATATCAAGTAATATAACTTTTAAAGCAGAATTTAAGCGATAACCCTTTAAATTGTTTGAGGCATTCCACGGTAATTATGGAAAGCTATGTTGAAAGCAACAGAAACTAATTTTCCAGCAAAGATTCGAATGCTCAGCGCAAACACTTCATTGCCCATAAAAATCCATCCTCCACTTTCAATAAGGTAATAACGCACCTCCTCAAATGTTCTTCCGTGGGTGTACTCAATGTACATTGTGGTATTATATCCAAGGCATTTTGGTTCATTAGTTACCAAACGGAAATTAAATTGATCCAAAGGCGATCCACTCGTTTTGCAATGCAGCGTTCGACCCTCAATCTATATTTAGACATTCGATGACATCGGATCGGAGGGTTAAATTTACGAAGGGGAACTTACCATCTTAATTAACCGCATAAACTACTAAAGGTCATCAAAGGACTACCGCTTTATTGGCTATTTCAGGAAGTGCTATCAAAATTATTCCGAGAATTGAATCATAGGAATTTATAAGCATATTTCCATACCACTTCCGGCCTGTCAGAATTGCAGAATATTTCGAATACATTTACTCGTACAGTACTTATTATTTACTTAGCAACCACGGAGGATGAAATTCGTCAATATATAATGTGATAAATACAATTCTTAAAGATGCTAGAACCGGATTATTTACGTTATATATTCAACAATTTGTTTTTTGAATAAGAATATATATCCTCGCCAAGGATGAAATGAATCATACTTTAAAAATGTCCAAATAATGAATTTACTAATTCAAAATGTCAATTTATTTTTATCTAATTCACTCTTGTGAGGTAAACCGAATTTCAAATTATTATAAGAAAAAAGTTCAAATCTTTTTGTTGAATATTGATTATATTATTCCGATGACTTTTTCAGTGAATATTTTTATTAAGCATTTTAGTAAATAACAATTTCAAAATTAAAACTACGCTACCCCCCAAAAATAATAGGCTTTCTTCTATAAATACCACAACTAACGTCCTTAAATGCTAAAACATTTTGCGCTTAACCCAATTGAGTTCCAAATCTATCTGCTACTGCGCATGCGCGGCGGGATTGTGGGATCGAGATTTATTAAAGAGATGGCGCCACAATCGGACCATCAATCTCGACCTTTTCCTATGCCCTCGGAGCCCAGCATCCAACTCCTACAAATCTTCCCACGCAGCTCTCATCCGCAAACTCTCGTTTGGTCCATTTTTAAGTCCGCCCATGATCTCTGTGTTGCTTATTCTCCCGCTCCAACTTCATCTCATTCAAGCTATTTTCCAAAGTTCACCGGAGCTATTCCTCATAAAATCTGTTGTTTCCCGTGAAAACGTTTTAGGACTCCATTTATGGATCTGTCGCCTCTACTGAATTACGCCTTTTCGCATACACTCAGTGCGCTCCGTTTATCTTATTAAAATTATCTTCTGCTATAGCATTGAAGAAGCTCAGAACTTATAGAATGTAGTATTCAGATTACATTTTATATTCTTCAAATACAGGGCTTAATTTAATATACATGATTTTAATTCTTTAGAACATAAAGAACAATTCTTCATTATCGTTACGCAAATACGCCATTTAAAGTTTCTCATCGTTTTATCATTTTCAATCTATCTAAAAAATAAATTTTTTAAGGAAATTTAGTAAATGAATTTTGCAAATTTAAAATCCGTATGATTAAATTAGATTAGCTTTTATGCAGTGAGTTATCAAAGTATAAATATCAATATACAACATATCGAATAGGAATACGAAGTTAATATCAGTTTAAATGGAGAAAACTCTTATAGCAGATTCCGGTCAAAGACAGCATCGGGCACGCCTGTTATTGATTGCGATAATAATTTGGAATAGTATATGAATTAAATTAGAATATACCAGCTCAAATAGTGCCCAGGTCATGAACACTCCTATTACTATTGTGAGAATAGTATCCGATAATTATTTGAAAGCAAAGCTATCAAATTCAGGGATTCGATTAATTTTACAGCGAAACATTTCAGCTATATTCTATTTGAAGTGTTTTTCATTCAATAATAATAATTAATAAATATAATAATATTCCAATGCATATGTATATTTATTGAAATATATTTCTAATTGAATGGAAACGTATATAGCCGCAGCTAAAAAAAATGGAACTGCAGTAAAAGAATATATTCTTCGTAATATCTTCATTCCTTTATATAATTAAGGTTTTTATCATAATAGAATAGTCAAAATAAAAATTCGGTATTCACCAAAGCTAAGGTCAAAGTGTCAGAGTCAAATGAAAATGTAAAGTTTGATTGAGATGACGTGGAAAAGCGAATCTTTATTAAATATTTGCGTAGCACTATTTCCTTTCCCTCATCATAAATGAAAGCGAGGTTATGTTACGAGATAACCATTTGCCTGGACATGGCAAATATGCTCAAGGACTATTCAGAAGAAAAAGTATTCAATTCCAACTCCAATATCCCAAAGTATATTGTTTGTTTGTCTCACTAGGTCGATAACATATTTTCGTGGGCTTTTCCCGCTTACTTTCATCCTTTTCTTGGCTTTATCTACAACTTTTCCTTTCTCCCAGAGCAAGAAATGCGACTTTATGATATTATTCGAGACCGCAACGACCTCTGAGCGAAGGCATTAGGAATTAAGCTGGATTAAAGAATACAGCTTAAAACGTAGATGTACCATAACCTTGAATGCAAGTTGAAACCTTTGTCCACGTATATATTATGCGCTACGAAACATAGAATGCAAGCACTTGATATGTTTAAGGATGGCAAAAATAGCATCAGTTACACTAAGCAAGGTTCGTTAAAATTTTTAATGTAATATATAATGAGGAAGGACTACTTGCAATTTTTTAAAAATTTCCCCAAATTCTTTCTTTATAGAATACGGAGTATTTAAACTAGATGATGTGTGAAAATAACTATTACATAATTTGTTTACGTTCCATATTGGGTAATTAAATTCTAATTAAAGAAACGATATTTCTGAATACTTATTACCTCAACTTGCGATATACGTATACATGTATCAGTTAACAAAAATCATAGTATAGTCTTAGCGTCTTAGCCTTTTATAATTCAACCCTGAGTTGAATCTGATATGATCAAGCTCAACAAGATTTCTGTATTATTATCTGTTCTTTAAATAAGACCTCCTCATAAGAACTTCGTATTTGCATCATTCAACTGTATATATTTAGATATTTTCGTTCATTTTCATTCCTTAATAAAATATTTTCTAAGTATTTCTGTGGAATAATACAAATATTAGTTCTAGCACTTAATTGAGAATCTTGCAACCTTATACATCTTTGTAAGTTCATCTACTTCTAAATACAGCTGAATGTTTACCGAAAGCTAACCTCAACGTTTCTCTACTCAGGCAGAGTGATGAATTACCAGAAGAACCTTCTAGGTATAAATGGCTACCAATGAAAATCCCTAACAACAGTTGAAGGTTTTCAGTACTTTCATATTCCATTTATTCTTTAAAAACTAATTAAAACATTTTAATCGAAAGGATAGCAAAAGGCTAGGAAAAAAGACTAGGAAAATCTAGTGATTCATGGCAAAAAATGTGACAACACTATTTTCGGTAATTGAAAACATCTTTACTTTGGTTTATCTAGTTTGGTAGTTCCTGCTTTAGAGGTAGAAAGTGACATTACTTAGAAACTCCACCTCAGGCTACCACCAGCAAAGGGAAAAGATTATGAGTACGTACGTCAAAGATTCGGTTTCCATAAAACGGGGCCCAAAACATGGAAGTTTGAAGAATTTAAGCCGCAAAATCGAAATTGATTCATGGAAGTGGATTAATTGATCTCATTCCGACATGATATTCAAAGACCCAACTCTTTGTGGAATTTGATTGGAAAGACTTGTATTAGGTTCCCCGAAAACTTATAAGTTATACTCTTTTCGGATCCGTAAAACAAAAAAAAAACTTTGATCGATCTCGAATGCTTTCTCATTTCTATGGTAATCTCCGAACGCGGAAGTTCAGAGCTGAAAAGTTTAAAACTTGATTGAAAACCCTCAACTTCCGGCAGCTTCCTGCTAATTGAACGAAATTTTATATTTTACTAAATGCGAAGTTAAACTCTGCTTTTTCAAACGGGAGCATGCAGTAATAAGCCGCATTCTTTATGGCGTACCGAAGCCATTACTTTTTCATTTCCATTGCAAACTGAATTCAATGCCAGTTCTCAAAACATCTTAGCCTCAGCTTTTCAAAATCGTATCATAAAATATTTTGTTCGTTACCCTCGTTCGTTATTCTCTCGATACGTCCATTTTGAAAGAGTAACTTAGCTTTTGGTGCGCACTGATAAATACCTCCTCCTTTTCAAGTACTTCCAAAGTATCAAATATTTAAACTGCTCAATACGTAATGCTTCTATTGATGGAAGTAATTTTCATTTAACTTTATCTTCATTCCAAGCGAGCTTAGATTAGTATTAGTTAGTATTTATGTAGTTTTCAGTTCATGTTTTTTTTTTGAACGGTTGGACTAAATTTCTTTGTATTTATCCGCCAAAAATGGCTGTATTAATAAGCACTTAATAGGATTTTGATTTCGTCTTGAATTATTCTTTCGATTCTAAAGTGGAATCGATTTTTGTGTGTGATAGGAGATGTAAACACAATATTTATGGTGATGTTACTTAATTATGACATTATCGCTCGTACTAATATTTTAAATGATCTTGAAACGAAACTAATAAAATTTTCTCTCATCTTTGACAACGAAATTCTTTCCTTGATTTCAAACTATAAAATGTTGAATTTGCATTTTTACTGTAAATAGAAAACTCAAAACGGGTGATGGATTTCCTATAATATTTTCCTTCATTCCAAAGTTTTCTATCATACATTTCTAAATTTCTTATTTACTCTTATAAGTTATCTCTTTCATTCTCAATTAAACAGTCCCTTGTTCTTTTTCACAAATAGACATTTTTTTCATAAAACTTCCCAATTACCCTATATATTACGCAATTTATGGACCCAAACCTGCAGATTAACCAATTAAATCACCAAATAATACATTTAAAAAGTAAACTGTAAAAAATTCGAATAAATAATATACCGATACTGAAAATAATTCATACGCTAAAACCTTCACTCACATAATAATTTCATTTCGTCCTTCAAAGACGCGACGCAATGCATCAACGACGTATTATTAGAAAACCAAACGAAAAATCTTCAATCAGACGTAAGGGCGTTGAATTCCTCCCAAAACCGTAGCTATAGTTCAATTTACGCGACAACTAACGCGAAACAAATCATTCATTTTCGGGCGAACGTCCTGGAGGTCAGAGGTGCGGCTCAAAATTTCCTTATCGAATTTGCCTCGTTCCATGACGCTTTGGCAGACATAGTTACTGGACCAGGATCCCACTGCGAAATAAAACGAAATTCTTTTTGCAGTGTCCCTCCGGGTGGCCTCTCGAAAGGGACCCAGCCAGCCATGCGCTCTCTCCAGCTGAATTTCGTTACGTCCCCAGTCATCACGTTTTAGCCTCTGGGATCGTCAGTAACGACAAAGTTGGTCAAAATGGACGTTTCGGACAGTGTTTATCTCTCGTTGCTTAAATGAGAGGGGTGTCAGAGAAGCACGAAACGCTTCTACGGCATAAAAAGAGGAATGATTAATTTAACAGACATTGGTATTGGAATGGCTCGGTGCAGCTTTCAAAATGTTCCGATTGGAATCACGGTTTTTCGTTGAACGACGCCTTGCATTCTGCGACGCGTACACTACGTACCGGACCACTGAGTATCATATCCCGTTTGTGGAATAATAGGATTAAGACACTCGTCTCTATATCTTTTCTATTGAAGTGGCAATTCTATAATTATTTGCCTTATATAATTATTATGTTCAAATGTAACTTGATATAATAGCATCTTCAAGAAGAAATTGATAATTTTGTCACCAGAGGATGTCATCATGGTGACGAAACCGATCCTGACCGTGAAAATTCTTTCAGAAGATACAAAGTTTTCATTTTCCTCTTGATTATTAGCCCTAATTTATTAAACCGAGTTAAAAATACAATTCATGGTCTAATTAATAGTAATTTTATCTTATAAACATTATCTTTTGGCAATTTATAAACAGTGTTTGGTGTTAAATTAGTCTCAATTATTACTTATTATAGTAGACATTACATTTCGCCGGCCTCGCTGTTGGAATGGTTAGGATGCTAATCTTCTAAAACTGTGGTCCCGTGTTCTAATCCCGGATGAGGAGGAAATTTTCCTCTCTGGATATTTGTGACGTCCTTTGTTAAGTTTACGACCACACTGTAATTGTCCAGAAAATGGATTTTTGTGAGGTCTTTGATAGTAAGTAAATTAATAAATTAATTAAAATAAATATGTATACCAATTTATGTTAATTTTTTCATTCACGTTTTATAAAATATGATAGTAGTATAAGATAGTATAAAATATAAACCAATTAAATTATCTTGCGATATTTAATTATCGTACTTGTATAAATATTAATTATTTAACAAATCAAATTCATTAAATAATCCTAAATAAATGGTAATTTACAAAAATGCTTAAATCTAATATCAAATATAGTGTTCCATTCTTCCAATATCTTACAATGCCTTTGACATTGATAAATATTTGTATATCCAAATTAAAGTTACCGTTGAACTTCTAATCTATTCTAATTCATTTATAATTCTTTCTCTCGTAAGTTACAGAAAGTTTATTCTCAATACAATTAAAAAGTTCGAGAGTATCTCATTTAAATCATCCGTCAACTTCGCCACTCGTCACGCATTAATGTTTTTACAGTCGAAGGCCGTTTTTCCGCAAACACGATCGCACACCTTCAGTCGGGAAAATGTCTTTCCTCAAAACAAGCACGTTTGGCCGCATCGATATACGTATATAAGGTCAAGTTTGAAAGCACCCCGTTGGGACCTAACCTTGCCAATAAACAGTCATATCAATCAATTCATCCCTCCCCAGAATGATTTATAGCATTTATCAGGGAACCCGGATTACATTCTCTTTTTTTTTAGAGCCAGTCTTTTCAGAAAGAAGACGTTTCGATTTATTGCGGCAATTTTGTAATACGTAAGCCGTCCTTTGCGAAAGGATGAAATAATAAGGAAATATATATAATCTTACTACCGATACGGGTGATATAGAAAACAACCTTCCATCAAAGCGAGGATATTTATTATTAAGTTCGAACATCTACGTAAACCATGTCAATTTATACGTAAACTTAATTTTAAGAGTCGATTGAGGATGTTTTTTAAGTTTAAACATCTACACAAACCCTTTCAATTCATACGTAAACTCAATCGAAAGAGTTACATACGGTGGGCTAATATTTAAACTCCTTACGTACGTAGTTCATTAAGACTTGGAAGTCGTACGGCTTAGGGAAAAATAACTTCTCAATGTTACCTTCCGGATGGAGTGATCAAAAATTCACGTGAGGCCGACGATCCGTATGAAGTCCCGAAAAAAATCAACTATTTTTTCCCTACGTCAGATAGCCTCTCCGTACGCTCCAGTTAAATTTCCTCCAGCTTCCATCGCTAATAAAACTCATTCTTTTGAAGCTCCGGATGACATCTTGACCTGCACGCTTCGGAACAGAACTACCGGAAATGAACGAAAAAAAATGGCCGTCTCTCTCTACTCCGGGTAATTTTTTTTTAATTCTTCGAAGTAAAGGCCAAAACGTAACGCTCACCCGTACGGATTGGCTTTAAAGGGACGAATTATCTCCGAAAGCTAAATAGAGAATCGATCGATAGTACGGAACGAATCGATGCATAATGCCATGAATTGCAGAACACGGATTTCCAAAAGATATTCATGGATGAAAAAGGGAGGCATTGAAAAATAGACGAGAGAATATATGATGTAAAATCGGAGTACGGAGTGGAAAATTTCCTCCGAAGGGGTTTTTTTAAACATTCTGCCCCGAGGTGCGAATGAAAAAATGCTTTACGGATGAAAAAAGGTTCGTTGGAAAAAGAAATAATCGAATCAGCAGGTGTAAATGATCCACGATCGGTGAGCCGCAGAAAGGGTGTGTGGGCGATTGAACCCGAGCACTCGTTTTGCACATACTTTTCGGAATCCCGCCCAAGGACACCGCCAACAAACCCTATTTCACACACACGTGGATTGTACTCCTCTCTCCGACCTTCCAATGGTGTATTCTCTCGCTCTCTCTCTTTCGGGTGTTTTAGGGTCCATTTTTGCGAATGCAGAATTTTTGCACTCGTGCAGCTGATCTGTGAAGATGTCCTTGGCTCTAATGGATGCACGCGCTATTGATGAAATCGGTTTTTCGTTCGCTTAAGGTCTTTATTGCAAAAGTGCGAAAATGGTAATTGACGAAAATTGCCTATTAGTACCTTCTATAGAATCCATATTCGTAATTTTCTTTATTATTTTCCCGTTACGTTCTTACGATATGCATTATTCGCCATAATTGTATCTGTTCATTTTATCTGTACTGTTTCTCTTATTCCTTATAATATGTATCACTTTATTTATAGTATCTATCTATTTTCGTCAGTCGACTGTCTTTTGTATGGAATCACTAATTTGTATTATATACTCTAGAAAAATATATAAATAGATCATTTTTTTGTATTACTTTTAAATATAAATTTTTATTGAAAATGATCGAAATAAAATGTGATTCGAGATTTAGTTGCATATCTTTCAAGATGAAATAAAAACCTTTTTATTTTTTTCATTATCGGAATCATTATCTAAATTAAATTGCATAAATTATGATTATCGATCAATTTCATGATTTACTGTAAACTTACCATAATATTATATTGACAAATGGAAATCTCTCATATCGATATTAAATTCATTAAAATCTCCTTATACGCTTATCCTTATAAATATCCTTGTACGTTTTTTTTTTCATAGTGTTGCTTATGCATCTCATTTCCATCTATATACCTTAAATTTAATTTTCTTCAACTCATTTTCCTTCCTAATATTTATAGCATAATTTCCTTCCTTTCCTTTAAATTCTTTTGTTTTCACAAATCAATACATTCGATGAATATGACGAAGAACAAAGTCCCTTTTTATCATAATCGTATAAAATTTCTATTGATTCTCAAAGAAAAATATCCGACCTAATTTTTTCTTATGTCTGTTTTTTTATAAAAATCTATTTTTCTTGTTGCTCCCCTTAATATAATAATAATACACTTTGATCTCTTTCTCTTTCTATCATTATTGAATCAAATCATATCTTTAATGGAACTAAATTCGAAACATCCACTTCCTTTACGAAGGATATTAACTGTAATTACTATTTTGAGCATTTGCACATGTGATCATATTTTATTTTCCATCAAAATAGCTTCTTAATGTAAAATCTTTGGAAGGGTTAAATCTTAAATTAAAGTAACGTACTTATCTCCCAATCCTAGTAGTAAAATAAACTAAAAGTAATCATTATATAGACTCTTTTTAGTAGGCGAGGTATAATGATATCGAATTTTAATCTATCGCTACTTCTCGCATATTGCGCAAATGATCTAGGAAAAGAAAACCCTCGTCCCTCAACACTCATTGTGTTAGCTTCTAAATGAGGCTCCCAAAAATCTTCTTGATCCTCAACAGAGCTTATATATCTCCTTAGGAATTCTTCACTTTCGGATTTTCCGTTGATTCTTTTCCATTCAATGTTTTCTCTTTCCGAATGCCTTTCCCCGGAATGAGTGACGTCTACTAAGAGCGAATTGATTACAGCCAAAAAAGGTGATAAAGATTCCTCCATTTCGGAATTCGTTATTTTGCTTCCACCTTTTGTTCCAGCCGAGCGTTTAATATATTTCGGAAAAGAGAGACTTAAATCCTTGTTCTCCCAAAAAGAAATGTAATTTGGGATTATTGCTTTACGAAGGCTTGGGATTTAATCCATTGCAAATCATGCGTCCCTTTTTATGAATAGATTCATTGGTACGTCATTCGTGACGGATATAAGAGAAATTGCGGATGATAAAATCAATTACGCGAATCTCTCCTACGGCTTAGGAAAAAATGAAAAGGATAAACTTATTCCACTGATGTACGCTAAGTGATAAATTACCCAAATTTTTAGATGAAATTTTTTTCTGGAATGTGTATTTAAAGGATATTAAGTGTTATTTAAAAATAGATTATATAGCATCGGAACGAATATGTTACAACACATTTGAAAGGGAAAAAGAGATCTTGATTTATGGGCTTGCTAGATTTTAAAGAGGATACGGGAATACTTTTTTAAACCTTGATTTATTTAGCAGCAGTATTATCTACATTCAAAAAGAGTCCGTAGACAGATGGATGCAATGAATAAGTACTTTATCAACTGGAAAGGTTTTAAGTTTATCCATTTCATTCGTAAATAGCAGAATGGATTGTAAAAAGAAATTATAATTACAGGATTCATTAATTGTGAAACTAACATTACACGGAAGTTTGTGCGTTATTATCACAAATGTAAAAAACAGAAAAAGAGCTCACATAACCGGAAATCGAACTAAGGTCCCCATTTTCCTGTAATTTATCCTCCTCTTTCTCTCACGTATATAGTTTCAAGCCATCCTAAGCTAAGTATCTACAAAGGAAAGGAGACCTGGATTTGAGTACCAGAAATGTTCATTTTCTAAATTATTACACAGCTTGGTAAAATATAATTAATTGAATAAATCTCTCTTATTATAATGTAATATTCTTTATAGCAGCACAAAACACTAGTACTTCTACTAGTCTTTAATCTATTACAGTTTTTAGTTTTTGAAGTGTACTTTGGAGTAGTTAAAAGAGGGCTAGATACGTATAAATATTTTTAAAATCAGCTCTTCCTAATATCTTCTACGTTAAGTACGTAATTAATGTAAGTGCAATTACTCGTTATTCATTAATTATTAATGAATTTTTTTAACTCCGCAATATGCGTTAATACAATCCACGAGTACCTTCACGAATAAGCCCCCCTTACCCTAATTACTTTCAATTGGCACTTCTTAGAAAAGGGGAGAGAAGCCTTAAAGCGCGAAAGCATATCGTGAAAACGTGTCGGAGCTAAAGCAAACTAGCCTCTCTCGGTTTACGTTGTAACTAAGAAAACAGAGAAAGTTCCCCGCGTTGTTAACGCACCCGTAATATAAATGCGGCAAAAACTACGCCCGAGGCCTCATTCCGCCAAATTGTCACTCGGGCGGCCTTTTTAATGGGCCCGCGTCATTTTCTTTTTAAGAGTTCATTAATTATTTACAAGCCATAAGCTTTAACTCGATGAGACGATTTTTTCGCCATTGTCACTCTCGGAATATTCATGCACACCCCGTGACGTCAGAGTCAGACATCCGAGCGCATAAAACTCGATACATCACCATTTGGGAGTTCGTCGAGCCGTGAAACCTCGGCGGTTAACGATGGTCTCTCCCGACTCCTCCTGAGGAGACGCAAGACGCCCTGGGAGGTGTGGAGACCCGTTTCCCAGGTCGTTATTATCGGGCGAATGAGTCCGTTTATCGCCTTGTTTCAAAACCCTTCCTGATACATTCCTTCGCTCGAACGAACCGCCAACTCGTAATTACGCTGATATCTCCGAATGCGGAAGGAAATATTAATTCCTCGTTCTTCGCCTTCTATTTATTATGCGGGGAACTCTTTCGGCTTTATTTCTCTCGCGTATCTCTTGAGGGTTAGTTAAACCCGTTATGCCTAAAGATAGTGGTCTCTCTCTGAATTGCCCACATTCTGGGCATTATTACTCGTAAAACGCGATACATTTTAATAGACGCTCTCTCCGGTAGAGGCGCGGTAGTTCGCCCGTACGATCATCGCGTAGTTAAATAATTGAGAGCGGAGAAAATTCCAACGCGGAATGGTATCGATGCATCTGTTTGTTTATGATTTTTTGTTGGGGCGATAATAAAATGGGGTTGATGATCACATTTTACGGTCTAATTTATAAGCGTTGATGTTAATCCTCTTTGAACATCAGTTAATTAGGTAATATTTTGTGCAAATTAAGGGATAATGTTGTTTTTATACCTATTGATTTTTTTTAATAGTTGATAACTAGACGAGCTAAATTCAATACCTTATCATAAAATATATAAAAACAATACTACGAGAAAAATCATGGTTTACTCGAATCGTATCAAACTAAAAAGTATTACGTTTCACATTAAGACATTAATCTACATTGATAAATTTTGAATCCTGTTCTAAATTAAGCTTTACCCGAATATTTTATTTGAGCTATCTTTAGCATAGTTTCTTAAGCAATTATTTCCATTGATTTCATTATATCGCGATGTAATGACGTAAAATCCTTGGCTGTGTTCGTTTCCGCGTAATTATACATTATGAATAGTCCGATAGCGAACAATTACTCGCACCACTTTACCGGTCAACGACATCGTTAAAACGGGTCACTTCCCCGAACCACCTTAAAGCTGCTTCTTCAACACAAAAATTACACCTCACGAAGTCTTTCAGCATCTTACCTTCACCCTCGTAATCCTCAGATATTACGCTACTAGTATTCTAATTCTTCTTACGTTGTACTTTCAAAAATTTGGCATTTTTTCATTAACTCTTATTAAACGATACAAATAAAGCAAAATATAACACTTGTTAAGAGGAAAATTTCTTTCACAATCGTGAAATCAAAATAGTCATGGCCAAAGGACATTTATGTTGATTTGAAGGAAATTATATGAAGGTTGACAAATCTATTTTTTGTAGATTTACGATGGATTATAACAATTCAACGATTCGAGTTTTTCTAATATTAGTGCATATTTTAAATAATAAAATTATAAAAAAATTTGATTCTTAAAGGATTGAATAAATTTTTTTAATTCTTATTTGTTAACTCTCATCTAACTTTAACTGCAACGATAACATTAGTAAAGTATAGAAAAAATAACACGCAGTAAATAACGAGATTCTAAATAAACTAAACACAACTAAAGAGTTTAAATAATTACATTTTGGTAAAATTTCAACATGAGTGGTAAATATAAAAAGGATCTTACTCATTCGATTGAAATAATGCCTTTACGTTCATCTCACCAATTTTTAAATTAATTCCGACGATTATTTCCCTTTAAAATAAGAGGGATTAATATATTATCATTAATCTCTAGAGGCAACTTTTTCCATAAATTTAGGATACAACTTCAGAAGAGGGATTCAGTGTTTCTCATATTTTATAACTCCGAGAATTAAAGAACCATCCGTAATCGTCAAAAACAATCCATTAATCAAATTCATAAATTGTTAATAATTATGGCAAATATTTCTAGAAATACCAAACATCTCTTAATCACATGTCTATTTATTTAATCCTATTCTTAAAAATGAGATAGAATTCAAAATTTAACAATATTTTTCAGTCCCAGTTAATGTTTTCAAATATTCCGTAAGGCTTCGTGCAGTTCCAAGAGTCACCAACCAAGCAATTGCTCGTTCGAATATACGTTCGCTATTGCAGGCAATACTGCGTGCTTCCCATTGCTAGCAAAATTCCTGTTAAATTACTTTGGTAGACTCGTCGCATTACTCGGCTGAGTAACCTATTCTTTAAGGATTTTAAAGCCTTTTAAATGTAAAAACCATTTAATTTACGTAATTTAACTAAACAATATGCAATCAAATAAAACAGCTGATTTAGAATTTATAAATTTTCATTACTTTTACTTACATTTTGAAATGCAGATAACGTTATTCCAATGTAAATAAATAAAAGAATTGATATTTGGAACATTTATAAGGTAATATAAGATGGTGAACTTTTTATTAAGATACAGAACTTATGAAGTTGAATTGAGTCGCTAAGATCATTGTATAACGATGAAAACTTTTCAGAGATAAAGATAATACGAATAAATTCGAATCATTAGATATATCATTTCTTTTTTCAAGCCTAACTTGATAGAAAATATCCAAAAGCAACGCCGTAACTAACTAGGGTCTAAGACATTATCGCCATCTAATAAAATTTATCTTATACTTCGCCCAATCACAAAGAGTTACTTCGGAAATACGTAATTAATAGCGCTTCGGGGAAACGCGTAAATACAGTTTTGAATTATTTCCATAAATACAGCTAAGCGAGGAAGTTGTGCGATACAGGATACATGAGTTCCAAATACATCACGCCGGTGCCTAAACTTGCCACGGCATGGAACTATTTATTTCAAATTTCAATCCGTATAAAACCGATTGGAGGAAGAATAATCTGTTTTCTACCGGGAGAAATAAGACGATCCACGAAGGAAAAGTTTTCTTCCAGCCCTCCCTCTCTTAGGAAATATCGCCGCATAAAACATCCGCGAGGAAGTAGCAAATGGAAGTTTTTCCCCTAAAAGTTATACCGAATAAAAAACTACCAATCAAGGAGGGCTTTCCTGGCTTTAGGCAGTTTTAATGGAGTTGAGGATGGGATCTGTTGGTGAAGAACGACCAACGGTCAGAGAAGATCCTCCTCTGGATCTGTGGAAATAATTCGGACTCGGTGAGTTAGAGACGGGTCCTCGGAGAAGAAATAAACTACGGGTCCAGGCGCTATTTTCGTTCTGACCTCTAATGCGAAACCTTGGATTACAAACTTTTTTACTTCCGCCGACGACAAACTGTAATGGAACGCTGATTTATTTAAGTCCTTCGTATACTTAACCGGCTTCGAATGCAGTGTCCTCTCTCTACCTTCGACAAAGGTTTCATCGGATTTTGCAAAACAAATGAACAAAAGTTACGTTTTCCTCGATTCGTTTGTTTTACGAGAGAATGAAAGAGACTGTCGCCAAAACAAAAAAATAACGATAGACGCAAACCCTACTTTCTTTCACAGAAGCAAGCGTAAATTTAATACTTGTTTTCCCTAAAGAATAATCTTATCTTTTTGTCGAACATTTTAATTATTTTACAGGGTTTAGATTGAGGAGCAATTAAAGTAGTTCTCGCAAGAAATTTGCGGAATATTTTCCCGATTTTATAACTCTTAAAATCGCTCGATTTAAAATGGATTAGATTCCGTTCTACGGTCCTCGCGAACGCTGGCAGTCTTCGCTTGACAAAATAGGACAACTATTGCAGAGCCAAAGAGCCAAGCCAAGGATCGATGTTTGGTATGTTGTCGGGTTTTCGTAGCTACAAAGTGGAGTAAAATATTATGGGATGCCCATTCCGGAGACCGTTGTACCAATGACCCAGTTCTCCGCGAAATCGGCTTTTAACTTCTCCGCGTCGAATATAAGCCATTCTTGAATAATTGTGAACGAAAAAAAATTTGTACGTTCCTTTAAAGGCCTTATCATAACATTGGAAGGATCATTCCTCCTCGATTTTTTTAATGCATTCTATAATACTTCTCGAACGGAGCTTTAACTTTTTATCTCTGTAGCGGAACCCGTATCGCTCCGCTTCCGAAAGACAAATTCCGAACGATATTCTTACGTAAAAAGGAATTCGTACTTCGAATTTTATTTTATCGAGTAAACGTTATGTTACACTTTATTTACTCAAGGTTAGGGTTTATACATTTTCCGTAAGTAATTTTTTTTAATAATAAGAATTGGAATAAGTAAAAGTTACCTCTTTGCAAAATAAGCTATACAAACATTAATTACATATGAATTTGTACGATATACGTAAAAGATGCTATATAAAATAAATATGGTCATGGAAAATTTAAAAGATTATATTATAAAACAAGTTCAAAGACTATATATTTAAAATAATTAATAATAATAATGAAACATTTAATAAGAATTATTAAGCCACAATAATTGCAGTGCAGATACCCTAAAAAAGGGAACAATGAAGTTATTCATTTACAGATAAATCATGCTTTTACATAAAATTTGAATAGTAAACGAAAAGTCTTTATAAGCTAGAGTATTCTGATCCGATTCTTTAATAGTATTTTAATTCGGTTCTTTATAATATGGGTCTCCAAAATGTATTTTCTTATAAAACCTATCAATGTTATTGTTTTTACAAACTCATTCTTATACTAAAACTTACCAATATAAAAAATCAAGATCGAAATTCCGTCAGAAATAAACTTATCAGTTGAAAAAAGCTTTTGATCTACCTTAAAAACGTGTTCAAGGAAATATATCAATGGCAAGGGAGGGAGGGAGAGAGCTTTCGATACCAAGAATATATTCAATTTGCATTTGAAAAGATATAAAGGAAACGATATTCATTCTATTTCCATGTCGACATGCAAGTGACCCCGCCGTACTCTCATAAAACAACCTCCGAATCCCCAACCAGACAGGGTGAACGACACTAAACTATTACTCGCACGGAATTCGACACTAAATTATTCTTATCTGACGTAATGGTATCGATTGTTGGATGGTGACGGCCGTGGTAGGATGGGCAGTGAATAAACTGGGATGATAAGGTCCTCCTAAGCTATTAAATTTGGATACGTCGACGATAGTCTATAGGTTAGTCTGGATCGACTCCTCAAAGACATCCGCGATGTAGATAACAAGAAGAAAGAGTGTACGTCAAATTCGGCCACTGCTGACGGTCACTCTGTGTTCTTTACGAGGAAGAAGACAAACTTCGTAAAAATGTGACGTTCGCGTCCTCGAATGTCATTCTTGGAACATGTTTGGAAAGCCTTTGGAAAAGGTCTCTTGAACCTCAACTTTAAGTATTGGTTGGGATGTTTTCGCTGAAATAACAGACCTCTGAAAATAAAACTGCAGATCCGTCTTCCGCGTACTTTGGTATAGCCGTCTTTCTGAGCAGGAGCTCATCATATTTAATACAAAAACGTAAATACGTTTCTACGTAATTTAATTATTTTAAAGGGTGTCATTAGCTTAAGAGTTTATAGTTACGTTTAATGAACATATTATCTAGTAAAAACGTATATAATCATTACATTCTCGGTATTCGCCACACAGATTACGTATAATTTTAAATAATCAGGTCGAGTTTTAAAAATTTTCCGAACCGGATTTGCGTTTCATCTCGGGGCATGAACTTCCTCGTAAAGAAGCTCCACCCGTCAGGGATCGTTAGAATAAGATTTATGCGTCAAAAGACCTCGGTCTACCTCCGAAGCCATTCAAAAACCCTTTCGCGAAAAGTTTTATGGATCCACTCCGAATTTCTAAATGAAAGGCAGCGTCTTCCTCAATTTTTCCGCGGGTCGCGGCGAGAACCGTCTCCGGTCTTCTCTCATCGAGGTTCTATCATCATTATTTTCCTCCGCATTCACCTTGGATCACGAGTCAAAGTTCTCTCGATCCATCAACCAGGCCCAGATATAAACCTCTTTCTTCCCACGTCGCAAGCCGATGTATCCTTCCCCCTCTCCCGTTGTCCCGATGTTGATTGCATCGCTGCCCCACGCACTCCCTGATTGATGAACCCAATCCATCAAACGGTGACGTCGTCTCTGACATACAGTTTGCAGTGTGTCGGACAAAAGATGCTACGGGAATAGGGCGAGCCAGCTTATTCCATTCTGTGTAGCCTCTGGCAGTTTGATGGCTTTCCCAGCCGAAGAAAGGATAAATCGACAGTTTTATAAGGTTTGTTTTTGCCGGGTTTCCGCGGTTTTGTAAATATTGAGGGAGCCATCATACGACACGGAAGGAAATTAATGGGAAAACGTTTGGCTCCCCCGCGTGGTGAAGTTATGACTTAACTCTAAGGAAATTATCCGTCGTAAGCTGCGTGAAAGATTCTCAAAAGTCTAAACGATTAAGTTATATCTGCTCTACCTACTTTATTGATTATTTTAACTCCATTTAATGCTGTTTACGAGCGATTTTTAGTGCTCGCAATGGAACTGCTATCAGCAAAAGCAGATACTATGCACCTCATTACATTTACAACTTCTTTATAAGGGGGACAATGATTTATATGCAGGCCTCCGACAGAAATTAAATTCTCTTCATGTTTATCTCGGCAATAATTGTCGGTTCCCCGCAAAAAAATATATTTTTTCCTAATTGGACGTCAAAACTGCATTCATGAAAATATTACAGAGGGAAAAATGAATAACAAGGGAAATTGCCGTGATACGAGAGCATAATTACATGCGGGAATCACAAATTGTTTATCCGAAAGCGACCGATGTTAACTAGTTTCAGTTGTAATTAAAACTTTCTGAAACAAAAGATAATTTTTCATCATAGATTCTGCAGTGTAGATAAGTTTTACTTGTTATCCTAATCATAACCTAATCACGGACTTTATAATTATTTTTATCAAAACTCTCAAAAAGTAGACTAAATTATATTTAAATCAACACCTATGACAGACTGAGCTGATTATTTTTGCTAATTAACGTTATTAACTTAACCGATCTCAATTTCTGATTTTTATCAACCCCTTTTAATTGAGGTCGAAAAATCAGATCCATTCATGGTGTTCGTTAATTGAAATAAAATCATATTCCTGGATAAGTAATCAGCATTCATTCATTTCGAATAATTTGATTCCGATGTAAAATAAAATTAGTCGAGAACGCAATTCAAGCTTCCATTATGATAGATGAAACATCAGAATTATCTTCCATAAGTGAATATCTTCTTTTTACTGTACCGGTTGATTAGCAATTGAACTACTTTGGAATTAGATCTGATCCAAATATATTAATTATATTTAAACTGATGACATTTAACGTCGAAATTATATCTTGTTTTCGAAATCGTTTTTTGACGACTCCTACTTAGGATGGGAATAGGGAGGAATCAAAGTTCCTAGATATACTCACAAACGCTTTTTTGATTATTACACAGAGACAAAATTTAGATCATTAGCAATTTATCTCCAGGAATATTTTTTTAAATTTTAACAAAGGTGATTTCATTTACGTCCAAATAGAATTCGTAACCGAATGCATAATAAATCTCGAAGAAATCAAAGCGTAATTATCTTTTACACAAAACAGTCACAAACACATTGGAATTTGAATGAAAATTCGATTCTTAGTTGCAAATCCTTAATACCAAAAAGCTAAGAAGCAACTCGCTTGAATTGTACGCGTTCCAGGAAAACATGGTCTACAAAACCACTTACTGCAGCTTTTCCTTCAGGCAGTTTTCTTTAAGTTCGTTTGTGAGACAAGGAAATCATTTATTTACTCTCTCTTCAGTTTCTTCTGCAATATAATTGGATTTACTCAAGGCATACGAGAAAATTTCCCACTCCTGCCGCTTTATTTTAGTGAGCTCTGCTAGTTGAATAAGGCATCATTACGTCAAGGTATAAAAAGGGTTTGAGGGAATAGATTCTTGCGTTCATAATCCATTTATATAATGTTCAAAGGGGGTAAAAGACTTTACGAATGTCACATTCCCCAAGAGAAGATTAATTTGGATAGATGATCTGCAGAAAGAATCTTGACCTGAATCCTTTGTGATTTGTGGAACATATAAAATTAGGTTTTTGAAATAGAAAGGTCCCATAAAGTTGTCTTTGATTTCCCGCTTGTTTCCTTGGTTACCGACAAAAAAGGAATACTAAGATTGTTCCGGTGTGCTCGTGTTTTTCAATTACGTAAGACACAAAGAGAGTCATAAATCTTACCTTCAAAGACGTAAAGAAGGCAAAGGAATCCCTTATTCTATTACACAACATAGAAAACCTATTTCTGAACTGCTATATATTTTTTTAAATGCGTTTTAATCATGCAACTTTATTCAATTTGCGCAGAGCTATATGTTTTTGAGGACTGCATCCCTCTCTATAGACCTTACCGTGGTAAGAATGTGATTCTCTTTTATAAACATTTGAATAAATAATTTACGTAACGAGAGGCGGGAAATTTAAAAAACTTCCCCGCAATATTCTTTTGGATTATTCCTTTGAAAATAAGCCATTCTGAAACGAAATTAAATGTATAAATATCCTAATTTCAGAGCTTAACATCCACGCGATGTTTTTGTTTGTTTAACCATCATGAACGAATTTCTAGCGGAAATTAAATTCAACCTTTGCCTCTGACGCAGTCTGTTCGCGAATGCTCTCGAGTTAAATTCGCGCAAAATTTCCAGTAATACGCTGCTGAGGAGCATTCCTGGAGGGAATATAACTAATTGCGCCCGTATTTTTATGGAAGAGGTATTTCGCTGGAGATAACCCGCCTCAGGCGAACCTTGGCTTAAGACACTATTAATTCAATTCTTTTTCTTCTTAGTAAAAACCCTGGTCGGAAACATAAATTCCCTCAACGATCCCTCCTTCCCTTATCCACAAAACGATTAACTCACAGTAAAACAACTCCTGTTATCTTAATTAACACGGTCTTGCATCTCTTTTTACATCTTTTTACAAGCACTTCCTCCTTATCTTATCCTTCCCCATTCCATCTGCCGAATCCCACCTCTTCATCTTCCGACACGGAGGCCACCTTATAGTTCATGTCGTATCTTCCACCACCTCTTTTCCCCTTTTGAGTGTTTGACGCTTGTTAATTAAGGCAGTCTCCAGTACGCGCAATGCACCCTAACCATTCCCCAGCTTTCTCTACAGTTTTCATTCGTTACTTCCATCGAGACCTTTTTTTTAATATTTATTTCCTCAAGACGAACGTACTTCAAAATTTCACGATCGCTAATTTGGTAACTAGCGTTCCCACCAGAATTCAATAATTTCTGCAGGTCTGCAATTTTTTATCCTTTCGCAGAAAAGTCGGTTAAAGCTCTGGATCTTTTTTCACTCCGCTGAAACAATCCAGCGTTAATATATATCGCGGTGTGCGGCAGCGCACCCACGGCGGTGCGTTATTCATGAAAATTAAATGACTGGTAAATGAAACGGCTACTCCGAGGCTGTCCTAGAAAGGGCGAAATTTTAGGGGAAATATAAAACTTCATTATGCTTTTTTTTTTTAATTGCGTAAATTTTCTCTCCTTGAAAGATAGGATAACTTAATGCGGCCTACTTGAAAGTAAGGCAATTTCATGAAAATTTAAAAAGATGAAATAAAGATAGTTCGAAATTCACCATTTTATGGAGTAAAGAAGTTCAGGTAGTTAAAATTTCAACGCTTATCTATGACTTTACATTAAATTATTCACGCAAATGAGCAATGGCTTAAAAAAATGAGGACATAACATTTACATGTCGTGCAAATAAGTTTTTCGTATGTACGGTTAGAAGTGTAAGGAATGAAATATCGCATTATAACTGTTTTATGATAATACGTCCACGACACTTGATGATGGAGATACAAACAAATTTACAATTCATAGAGTTTCATTGTTTATTCGGCTCTCAGGGTGTTATGATATACAGCCGAAGAAAAAATCAATGGGTCATTAAAACCTCATTTGAACCGTAAAGACAACAAAAAAGAATGTGCAGTAATTATAAATGCATTATTCACAAAAATATTCTAAATATATACCTTACTACTATGTACCGCTAATATTACCTGCTTCATTAAAATATAAGGATTGATTGATTGTAAGTTTATCACAAACAGGGAATTCTACGAATTCAAATTTATAATGCACCTACGTGTTTGTGCAAATGAAAAGCTAAATGGTAATGAAGATCTAACTTCAAAATTTTTTTTGGTTGATGAAGAATAATTATTCGGAATCCTAGACATGTTTGCACAATTCTACAGACACATAAGAGCATAAATTTAAAGTGAAAGGGCCTTGGATAAATAAAAAGTTGATAAAAATTAAAATTTTGAATTCAAACAACCAAGTTAATGAGACCTTTACTTGTATAATATAATTATAATATGCAAAAAATTTTAATTCCTAGTATCAACTTTTTAAATCAACAAATACGATGTAATTTTTGGAATAAAGTTTTCTCATTTAGTTAGTTAATTAATGGCTTAAAATAAATGCAACTTCTTTAAAGTTTAATTGTTATTATTTTAAATATTCTGTATGGAAAAATGAAACTAAAATAGATGTTTTTTCCCGTATATTTAATATTTAATATATATTTTTCCGTGATATTTAAATTTTACTAGAATTAAAGCAATTCCTTATATTTTGTGTTATAGACGTTTAAACTATGCATTATAGACTAATAGCTTTTTGTTTTGTTGTTTGTAACATTTAAACAAGATATGGATAAAAATCACTGTATCTAATACACCAAAAAAAAAGAATCATAGCTACAAGGAAAAATATGTTTTTGAACAGAAAGACCGGAACACTCATTCTGCTTCCACATGTGTTCTTTCATCATTATCATCAAAGGGATGTTATTCTAAGAAAGCAGAACCTTAATTTGTAATCTCGTGTAAGGTCTTTATAGAATGTGCCAAAGTTTCTAAAAATTTTAGCAAATACTTGGAAATGTGTTGCAGAGATCTAAATAAAAAAGAAAAAAAAACAGAAAAATAACGAATGGGGAAAAGGAGTCGAATAACATTGCTTCCCTTAACTGGAACTCTGCTGGAATACGCGTCAGCTTCCAAAGGTCACGGAGTCGTGAAAAGAAAGGTCGGGAGAAGCTAGATTTGTCATATATGCAGGCTATAGGAAACGCAGCGTGTCATCCCTTGGAAAACGTCAGATCAAATGCAATAGAGGATATGGGAGAAAAACAAGACTTATTCCAGTGCATAAAGTAGACAGGAGCAGGGCAAATAGGAATGCGAAGATGGAATTGAAATCTTTCGCTCTCAGGAAGTCACTCTGACTGAAGGGAGTAAATAACAAGAGGGACATCATCAGATCTTCTTCTCAAGACATCGGATACCAATCAAATGAGATAGATTCTGATGATGTCTCCTTGCGATCAAAACGAGTTACAAGAATAGGTTTTCTTGGATAAGTCGAGACTGTTTATCAATACGAATTAAAGTTTTTATCTAAACAGAAGAACACCAGGCACAAAATAAGCATTAGAATTCATTATTCATGATATAGTTTCATATGTATTATAAATATAAATATATATATAGGTTCATGTAATTTATAACATAATTCATATCTGAATATAATTTATTGAAATTGCATGAAAATTAAATCGATAAATACATGTTTATAATCTTATGTCCAACATGTTTTGTTTAATCACAACATGGTTATGTATTAATATCCATATTAATATACATTACTATATAAAGAAAGGCTGCATAAATATGGATGGATAATAATACTTATATTCTTTGAATAGAATCAAGAATTATGAAATGATTTTATAGAACTACGAATGTTTTATCTTAAATAAACTTTTAAGTATAGATCGTATCATATAAAAATTACTCTTCTGTGCTATAATATGCAAGGAAATAAATTATGTAATAAAAATTAATTAATAAATTTACCATTTTCACCTAGAATTTTAAACAATGTTTCTTAATGATTAAGCCGATAATAATTATGCAGATTCTACTTATTCGATAAAGTTGATGACATAAAATATAGTCAGATGCTCCCTAGTTTTCATCTACATTATTTTAGAAGTTTGTTCATAAAATTAATTATCATATATTTTTAAGCTTATTTTATGCATTATTCTAAATTTAACATTAATGAAGCTCATAAACATTCTTATCTCTAAAAATACCTACCTGCTAATTTTAATCACATACTTTTTTCTATTCGTATTTATAAATTTTAGATGTTTTCTTTCATTTTGCAAATTACTTCCAGAAATTCCTCCATGTTTTCGCCCACTTTTCGCGGGGGCGTTATGCCGCATCGTGTTTTCTCTAAAAAGCATTCCGTAAACAGGCCTTTATTTTCCAAATACAAGTCGTTCACCGTGGAACTTATATTGTACTCATATTTTCCAGGCTCGTTTATTTTCGTAAATTTAGTTTTGCAATTCGAGGAAAGGTATTTATATTAATGTATCCTCATTATAAGTGAGAATGTGCAGAAAATACGGTTCTAACATTATTTTGTTACACGCATTTATCTAAATATTTTTATTTATGTTTATTATAACCTATCTCTGTAATTCCTTCTTTGTTGTATCGTATGTCTTACTGTATAATATCTATATGGTCTCCTTTAACGTTTCTCTATTATAATTTGTTGTCTGAAGTACATGCGTACAAACATAAATGGTTAATCGAAAGGTAGTTTCAATCTAACTACACCATTTTAACTTTTATTAAATTAGTCCTCAAAATAGATAGAAATTAGTAAAATTAATCGGTTAGAAAATGTCGAGAACTATTTCTGAATGTGAGTGGAACATTAACTCTGCATGTTGCATATATATGAAAGCTATTAACATTAAATTATGCACTTTATACAGCGGTTTGAAAAGATCTACGTTTCTATAAAAAAAGTATTAAAAACTTAAACTACAGCACAATGATAACGTTAGTTGCAATATGAGGCATAACCAAGGCTAACCTGAATGCTTGCCATTCCAATATAATTAGCTTCATAATGGCTGACACATATCACACCTATCGTAGACTAAATAATGAAAGTACATCAAAAAGGTAATATAAATCGTTCCATCTCCAACCAAAAGAGCAACGAATGATATTCCATCAAAACAATTCCAGAAAAGCGGTAGAAACAAAACTCGGAGAAGTAAAAAATCACGGACCAGTAATTTAGCAATAAAACCGAGAAAAAAAAGAACTTCCATTTCGCTAAATTTCAATGAATCACCTGAACCTTCAATAACCAAGGAGATGAGGAAGAGACTGTAACGGAAAGCATGCCGACGCTCCGTATCCAAACAAAAGTCATGCGCTTGAAAAGAAGCCCACCATTTCACGGGCTAGTTTGCATTCGCCGGGAGAGGGAACTAAAACCCTCAGAAAGTTTGACTTTCACTTTTAGGCATTCGAGAAAAAAAAGAAGAGAATCCGGGCTTATTTTCTCGAATGATTTTGGCAGACTCTTCTCCAGTTGACTTAAAGCGAAGATATTTTCTTCCCTCTTTCTTTCCTGAGGAATCGAAAGGGGAAAAGACAGAATGAGGCCGAATTGGAGGAACTCCATAACACACTCCAAATCCCTTAACCGTTTACCTCTTCTAGAGAAAAGAGATTCTCTTCTGGGATTTAAACGGTTTCCAAGAATCATTCCGTATCTTCAGTTTTGCATCCCTTTATTGATTAGAAGCGAGGTTATACGTTCTATATCTATGAATGAATGCTTCGAACAAGAATCAGGGGAAACAATGCGAGATGAATGATTCATTTTGACGTCAGATTCAAAAGACTGTCTCTTTCCCTTTTGTATTTGTTAGCGTTCTATCAAGCAATCGATCATATTGAATGAAAAGTCGTCTTATGGAGTTTTAGATGACTGTAATATCTGACGAGCACTAGAGAGTGTTTTTTTTTTCAAATAGTCGTGAACCATTTGATAACCATTCGTAATATTTACTAGATCTACTTGGATATGGAAATGAGTGGTTAAGATTTCGAAATAAACAACATTGTTTTAAATAAATTAAAATAAATTTTAAAATATCCTATATCGATCAACCCTATCATACAGTAGGTATTAGTATACAGCAGGTATTGTAGAAAGTATTTTTCTCTAATATTAATACTAATACCCTAAGACTCATTTTTGAATAATGGTTTATCGTCATGTAATTAGTTTCACACCACGAATATTTCAATTATATTATATATGAACACTTCTTTGTTCTCTCTTAATTATATGTGGGAAAGTTTCGTTCTTTCTCGTACTTACAGTTATTACAGCTTACATTATTAAAATGTGACTACCCCATTAAAAAATGCACTATGAATGACTTTATGTTTTCTCATTACTCCAAAGCTTAGAATGCACACATTCAGACTGTAACTTTTGCATCTGCAAGACATTTACGTCGTAGTCGTCATTATCATAATGCAAACACCCACATGACTCCGTCCACACATAAGAACCTTCGGTAACTACGAGGAGAAATCAGTTTCTTTTGCTTTCAAAACATTTGAGAGGCAGCCATTCTGCGCAAAATATAAAAAAAAGCCCTTCCTCCCCTCTAAATGTGCTCCGGTTCTAAAATGTTATCCTTTCTTATATCTGAGAAACACAGAAATTTCCGAGCAATTTTAATATCCGCGAGACACGTCAGGAAAACAAAGGAATACTTTCACAGCAGCGAAATTTTGAACCGTTATTTTCATACCGTATTGGTGGAATCCGAAATATAACTTCGCGAATTTTTTTATTTCGCGTTTTGTTTCCCTTCGTTCCCGCGGAAAAACTAAAAGCCCCCTTGTCTTGTTCTCTTTACACTTTCCCCTTAAATAAACTTTCCCGTGAATGGGCAACGATCCCAGGAAATGTATAACGCTTATATTTCAAACCACATCGCTTTGAAATCCCACTTCCTTTATTTTGCGAAAACCTCGG
This sequence comes from Pantala flavescens, assembly GCA_020796165.1. Taxonomy (NCBI): domain Eukaryota; kingdom Metazoa; phylum Arthropoda; class Insecta; order Odonata; family Libellulidae; genus Pantala; species Pantala flavescens. Next base: position 11,276,788 of record CM036879.1, on the reverse strand, counting down.
GGGGGGGGGGGGGGGGGGGGGGCGTGTGCTTCCTACCGTCTCGCCGCCACCCCTCCCCCCCCCCTCGAGCCGCCAAAACTATCCTCGGGCTACTCCGCATCATTCCGGTAGACCGTTCTCTCTCTTTTTTCGTTCCATTCGGGTGCCCAAAGATGTCCTAAGCTTCCATTTCCTCTCTAGGGCTGAGAACATTTGCCCCCAGAGAATAAGGTTTTATACTTCTCCTGCAGTCCGAAGGCATAAGGAAAATACATGCACATCTTCGGATGAAGATTCTCCCCCCCCCCCCTTCCATCACCACGTTACCTTTCACCTACTCCTCATCCCCCTCACACACAGATTCCCCTTTTCTTCCATTCGTCGACGAATGTTTCGTCCAAGTTTCTGTACAAACTCTTCATCCGCTGCCCCTGTGAGCTTTGTCTTTTGACCTTTTCGGGACCTCGATGTTAGCTTTCTCTCGCGAAAACGTAAATTATTCCTTAGTTTTACGAATGAAGAAATCCGCCGCCCACTTCTCTTGAAAATTCATTGCGAGGAGAAGCTTTTATTTTACTTCCCCCGGAATTTTTCCCTCTGAAAGTAGGTCTTCATATAATAACAGTATTATATTTCGCTCCGCACGAACTTTTGCGAATGCCACGGTTGTTTTTTTTTTAATTCGTCTCGAGTCGTCCGTTTGTTCTTCGTAGATTCGGGAATAATCGTCCGTTGCGATGGAAACCGTTTATGGTGATTTTTTTTTTGTTTCGTAAATTTCGTGATTTCATCCGCTTTTCATCTGAAATTTATAGAAAGGGAAAGTACGATGAGGTGTTTCGCTAAAGACTTATTTGTACGATGCAAATGGAATATTATACAAATTAAATGATAGAAAAATATACCCTTTTGAGTTACATAACCGTGAAATCTAGCATACTCTGGTTCTTAAAAGCTACAGAATTGGCCTACAGTCCCTTGACATTGAGTGATTCCTGCTTATTTTTAAAGCTTAAAAAACACTTCTAGTTCGAATCAATTTTCCACACATATAAAATTCTTTTATTGAATGAGCAAGAATCATAAATAAAAGAATAGTTAGGGACAGAAATATATTGACACGTCCTGCCAAATGCCAAAAAAACGTTTTGAAGGATATTTATGTTTACATAAAAAGTAATTTAAAAATTAACTTATTTATTTCTTGAGGGGTTTATAATTCTATTAGTATACCTTTTACATTAGAAGGAATTATAATGTATAAGAAGGAATTCAATGGCTTCCCTCCTGTTAAATTAGAGGATATTTCATTTTGTTACATTTACTAATTCAAAGCAAATAGTATTCCATTTTCAATCAATATAATTACGTTAATTAACTTTTGAATTAAAAAAGAGGATTTAAACCTAAATTTGAGATACTAAAATAGTCCTCATATTTCCTCGTCACCTTAAATTAAAAAAAATAAAAATTCTTATACCTTTATCCTAATTGTCAGGCACTTCTACCTTACTAATATACATTTTAATATCGCTTTTGTTTTCGAATGCTTGAGGAAACTAAAAGGTCATCCATTATTCCTCGTGGCCATTCCGTAAACAATACATTATTCAATATGAGACAACAGGAAATGGAGTCCCGCTTGTGAGTGAACTAAATAAAAAAAATCCATTTAACTATCTAAATTAACTCCTATTAGATACGTACATGATTTTTTTGTTTTTCGTTTAAGTATGACATGTATTATACACATATATTTCAACCTCATCTTAGCTCTTTCTTCTATTAAAGATAAAGGTGAATTTTACGGTATATTATGCATGTGTTGCTTCACAGCATTGAAGATGTCCTTCTTGTCTCTATGATAGTAATCGAGAATAGCGTACGCAAAGTTTCATGCAAAATTGCCTACACAAATATATGCTTCAAATTTCTTTGCCACTTCTGGGAATTTTGAAGATGTAATCTTTGTGACATTTCAAAATTCATGGATGACATACATTGCACTGTTAACTCTAAATATATTTTCCAGGCCAACGTTTTACATGCTCTTCTGAGACAAATTTGGGTAGAAAAAATCCAGATGAATGCACACACTGGATTTCTCATATTTATCTGTACCACTTTTCGTGTGCTTGTGTATAGTAACTGAAAAACAATGAAATGATGAATATATTAAAGAATAAAGCTGGTTTAAATAAAAATATTCTCAATAATTCTCTTAAAAAATACAATGAATTCCAATAATTGGAATTTGAAAATTAACTAGGAGATGAAGCAATTTAAACATTTGATGATAGTGATGTAATTTTTTATGATATGAGATTGAATATTGTGTATTACTATTATCTCAAAATCAATAAATTTATGAATCTAAACTAATGGATAAACTTTCTCTCATAGATAGACATATAGAGAGACCTACACATTTTCTATCGTTTTATTATTCATGCGACTCAGCTTGTAAGTAGATACTCCTAAGTGACAGTAATATGTATAACTTAGGATAGATACAGTCAGATTATTTTGATTGAATTTTAATAGCTCGTAGAAAAACTTAACTAATTATCAACTGTTTCCCCGTACTTACAGCAGATATAATTAACGATAATGAGTATACTTGCAGCATTTGCATTAAATATATAAAATAATAAGTTTATATACGGAAAATTTAAGCTTCATCGATAAATATTTGAGGAGTTTGGTTGGCATGGGGATCCCATTTCAGTCGTGACGGATAACTGGTACGATGAATTTTAATTCCAACTGCTTCAAACCATAGGGAATTGTTTTTTATTTTCCATGATGATGGTGTTTGTCCACCTTTATTCTTCAAGCGATCAAATATTCCAATCGATTATCTGTATTGATTTCATTTTTTGCGTCTATCTTCTTTTATTTTTACACGGCAAAGATGTATAAACGTCGAGGGACGCTGCGTAAATACAAACACGCCTTTTAATTAAATTTGAAGGTAGTTAAAAGCCGGAAATTAGTTCTTGAGTATACAGAGCATATCCTCCTGCTCCGACACGAATGAATACTTATTTTCGAACAATTAACGGGGCTTTTCTAATCCTAAGGGTCTTCAACGCTAAAAGTATATTTCGTTACTAAAACGGGAAAAACGATAGATTTAGTTTTCTAGAATAGATAGAAATTGGAACATAGACTTTATCGGTGACCTTAAATTTAAAAAAGAAGCTGAAATTAATATATTTCAGCTTCAAATAATTTAATGAACGTAAACATTAGACTTAACTGTGATAGGAAAATATCTTTCAAGTGTTTGACCTCATTATTTCTAAGCATTTATTTATATTTTCTTACCTAATTCAAGATATTTTAATTTACTTATGATACGAGATATCAAAGTGTTTGAACTATATTGTCTTTGATAGAATACATTTCGATGTGAATCTAAAATCTGTTATATTCTAACTTCTTAACTCTAAATTTGAGTCATATAATAAAATAATAATTTTTCTATAGTATACGTGTACATAGCATATAGAAATTTAATGCTACCAGAGGAAAACGTTTAATATAAATTAAGTATTATTTATATACTTATTGCTATAGTCTTAAACAATACCTTTCTTCCTTATTTATTCTCTAATTGATATAATTATATTTGAAGTACAGTACACATATTGGTAAAGGGTCAGTACAGTAGGTAATTTCAATTTCGCAAAACGACAGCGCAACTTATTATTTCCCAAAATATAATCAAATTCCCATCTTCATTTATGTGAGCTTCCAACTGTATACACGTATGGGCTGTTTTCCTTTCGTTCAAAATTTTGGATATTTTTTCTAAAGTAACCAAGAGATTTCGCGGAATACCTCATAGAACAATATGATAAGATGAATATTCAATACCTCAAACGATCTCCTATTAATTCTTCGTTTCGAGAATCTTTGCCCCTTATTTATGTAAATCACCACCTCAACCTATACGTGATACATTTTTATCGTAAACAAATCTATTTCTCGTAACTTCCTGTGCATTTTTAGACGATTTAAATCGATATAACGAGGTTTTGGCACTTTAACAGTTTTTATTCGCTCATACAAATTTATACCTATGTTTAACAATCTCATCTTCATTGGTACAAATCTCATCCCTTTCAGTTATTCAACCTTCTCCTTTAGTAGCACTTTTGTCGCCGCCATTTTTTCTTCTCAAATCAACTCCTCTTCCTTCTTTCTAAATCCCCCATCGCCCACCTGGGAAATGTATTTCCTTCGGCATCTCTCCAAGGATCAGCGTCCTTTGCTGTGTTTTTCCAAATCCGGTATCTCTGTCGATTCCATTGCCTTCAATCGCCCAGCCACCGAACTTTTCCAACACAATATCTCCGCTGTTTCCTTCCCCACTCTCTTCATCTCCATCTCGTATTCTTCTCCTTAAGGAAAACCATCCCTTCCCGCAACTCCCTTACATCCGAAATTGCGTTCGGATTTTCCTTCCCCCTTTTATAAGCTACCCATTCAGTCTCCTAGAGATTGAACGCTCTCGAATTTATTTTTATACTTCTCTTACCTTTCGAATTAGCTCGGACTTTATGCTCTAAAAAAGTGAGTCTCCTCCTTAACTATTGCAAGGTTGAGGTCGAAGAATACTATTCTAATCAGACCAACTTTGAGGATTGATGCACAGGAGCCCAATTAGAAACTTTTTGGTTTTAAGGTATGGCTCGTTACATTTTTTTTACTTCCAGTCGATGTGAAATGTATATTATTCTCCTGTAATCATCAGTAAATGTCCAATTGATTCATTTCTTTCCTTTAAATTTATTATTAAATTTCTTTCCTTTCATTCCTTAAATAGAAAGGAAGGCAATTTCACCTCATTGTACACCTTAGCTACTTCAATTACGTCCAAAAAAATATTGGAATAAATCACTAAACTTAATAACACCACTTCAATGCTGTACGTTATTTGTAAGATACTTAATATGTTTAACCTGCGCATAAGTATCTACTTAATGCATATATTATGTTTAATTTTTTTAATGCAATCATTTAGTGAACAATCCTATTCGTATATATACAAACAAAATAAGTTTAAGGGTGAAAATTAGGTCATTTAACGACTAACCTTGGGACTTTGAGCATTCAAAGAAATTACAAATATGATTTACGTTACATTTCCTTTCTTTAATTATAACTTTATGGAATTCTAATTATTCTTCAGCTGTAAAAACCATTTCGACAAATGGTGAAGAACTACCAACATAGAATACCCTTTTTTTCTCATTTGGGTCAACGAGGGTGTAATTATTTATAATTTTCCATAAATTAATACTATTATTGATATAAATTAAATTATTCGAACTTAAATCATTCTTGTCACCCAGCCCATTGTATACCTGTGGAATGCAATAATTCGTGATTCAAGGGATGCATTGCAGAGCTTTCAAGACGTAATCCTGAGCTATTGTCCTGAATCTGCATAATTCAGATAAATAAGCGGAATGTTCCAGCTGCACACACTGCCCCTTATGAGCCCGGGAGTGCTTCGTATTCCCTCAAGAGGCAATCTTTCTAGAGTCGCCACGTCCGTAACAGGGACACACACTTCTGGTTTCCAATTTATTTCGTCCCTTTTCATACGATTCAGTGGAATTCTCCCTTCCTATGCATTATCAGGGCGTTAGACCTTCCTCGGACACTAGCGCCTCCTCCTGGTGTGGAATGGTATTTCACCTCCTTCCTTTTATCCTTCCGAGGATTCGACTGGCATTAGGATAGTATCAAAACATGGGCAACACTTTCGTTAGGTTGTTCTTTCGGTGACAGCCTGTCCCGCACCGATACGTGAACACGATGCTCTTGAAATCCCACCCGAGGCCAACGGTGTCCGAAACTATCACAAGACCTTTTTCAAACACCCTCTATACTATCTAATATGGTTTTCTTGCCATAAAAATGAAACTCTACCTTTCTCATCGTAACTTATGAGTGTTTGACGATGAAAGTATTATTTTATAAAAGAATGCTTACTGGTAGTCTATTTTTAGGATTGGTTACTTGCGTCTTTTTTTTGTGTTGCTCCACACCTATAACTATATGTATAACTATGCATATAAATATCATTTAATTATTATTAATATAAGAAGACTATATGTATCATGTCGTGTACGTATTTCTATTGGGTGAACATAAACTAAACTTCACGATTTTAAATATTTTTATTAATATATTTCTGTGACTTAATATACTCAATTTATTGAAAAGAAAATTTAATACAAATAATGGACTATTTTTTACAAATAGATGTATAATTAATACAAAATATTACATGGTGTTATATATTCGAGTTATTTTATAACTATTTCAATTTGTTTTATTATACAATGAAAAATGAAACTAATTTCTATTAAAAGAATAAAGCTAGTGTCCTATTGCTATGATTCATCATTTATTTACCCTATTCCATTGCTACAACATAACCACTTTAAATTTTCGGAAAATCAGAGAATTTAAGAGCCAAATTTCCATTCTTGGTTGTGCTCGACATTAAACCACCTATACTAATTTCGAGTTAATTCTTTCCTTTTAACACTCTGAACCAATGATTACTTTTTTCAATTCCGCGGAGGTCTTACTTTGCTCCCGTATGACGTTGCCCTTTTCCCTTGATTATTGTCCCGAGGCACTGACATTGAATCTTTTTCATTTCCTCACTGTTCCCCTTAATAGATTGGCAGCAAAGCGGCTTTACGTCAATGCTTATGAACCTCGCTCGTATCCGAGTGCAAACCATTCTAACTCGACGTTTTCGGTAATTAAAATTCCTAGAATTTTTCGGTCTTCTCATTGTCTGAATAATTTCATTTTTCATCGCGACGAATTCGCTGTCTGATACAAAGAACGAGGAAACGTCCAATTCCGGAATCCTTTGGGAATCATATTGGCTGCATTCGACTGAGAAATGAATGACTTTTGGGTCGGTTTTAATTCGTATGCTTTTTATTGGAATTCGAATGTGAGAATTGCTATTACGACCCCTACGCGAAAGAGAGAGAGAGAGAGCAGTCTGTCTGCATTCTACCTCAATACGAAACTCATGCAATTACTAAATGTAAAAACTCGTCAAAGATTGCGTAGTATTTTTTGCAAAAGATATTCATTAACATTTATTCTAATTAAGCTAGCTTTGAAGTATTTCAACCTTAAACTACTGATCCGAAAACGTTCATCTGATATATGAATGGGCAAACTATTGTGGTTAAAAAAACCTATGCTTTTGAGACCTGCAAAATAACGGCTTTCAATCATAAAAGAAATGTATACTTAAAATACATTATACCTTCAGTTTTGACAGTTATTTTTTAGATTTAGATTTGTAAATAAAAGAAAGTAGAATTCTTCTTATATAAGAATGAAATTCAGGTGTTCTATTCAGTTATTGTAGTCATCTAATTGCCAAAAGCTTATTTCTAATCTTACAAAAGAGAAAAACTTAAATTCAACGCCGCATTGTGTCCAATACTAAGATACTATAATATAGAAACTATGTTTTATCACAAAAAATATCATAATTTTCTAAGACAAGGCTTACGTTAATTTTTCTGAATATGCATTATATTTTATTTGAAATTAAGAAAGTTCATTGCTATAAATTATTATTTTTTTATTTAAATGTCTTTTTCAGAATGGAATTACACAAAATTATACTGTATTATTACAATAAAAACGGAATATAAATTTAATTCCATGATTTCCTAATTGGTTATCATTTAGCTGGTTTCTCATTGCTATTAATTATGTATAATCTCATAATTAAAATTCAGATACCTCAGTAATAATTGCGTTTTGTGCTTTTATTGGAGATTCATCTATTTATTTCTTTCATATATTCATTTATATATTTCTATTCATCGACGAATAATTATAAATAGAGAGATAATTGGCATTTATTTTTTTAACCATGGTCTGCTATACATTCATTACTTTTTTAAAACTGATTATCTAAATTTTAATTGCTAACGTAATTATTTCGTTTGTGAATAATTTTTCAATGTTCTCGACCAACCACGAGTGATTAAAATTTTTAACCTAAATTCTATATAAATCAAATGACGATTTAAATTTAATTGCAAAATATTTTTTCTATTGAAAATATTTCTATATAGTTGATAAACGTTTCGGTCAATTTTTTACGCCTTATAATATATACGTACTCCAAGGTAAACATTACATACGTTTTTATTTAATTAATAGTATCGCTTTATAATAGTTACTATAGTTACAGTATTACGAATGATAATAATAATAGTTACAATACTAGGAGTAATATCTTCTCCTCGGACGAAAAAAAAGGTTCTCAAGGCGGAGAGATGAGCGAGCGGGCGTTTATCAAAGAGGGCGTTTTTATCGCTTTCTCTCCGATACAAGGAAAGCGCCCTTCGCGTGTTTATTTAGCCGTCTTTTCGTTGAATGCGAGTACGCATCGGGGACTCCCAAAGTAGTTCCTTACCCTTTCTCGTCTGAGGAAGTCGATAGGCGGAGGCATATTTCTGCCTCAAGGCTCCCCCTTTCACGAAGTCCTTCCTTCCATAAGAGATGGCGAAAATATTCCAAACCTCCGACCACCATTTACCCCCCAACAGTCCGATGAACCTATTTCTCTATGACCTCCGATTCATCCCTTTTGGATACTCCCTCTTTCAATGACGTCGATCTTTTCAATGGCTGAGACTCTCGTTTCATCTCTTCGTCCTCTCCTAGTTTTTTGCAGAAAAAAAAGACTCGTTGATGTCACCGCTTTGTGAATCCTAGCACACTGGTCCCGAGCGCAGTAAAGGTATCGGCACAGCAATTATTTTTTGCAGAAAGGTACACGTATTTAGGACGTAGTATCTCTCTCGTAGTAGGGATTGTTTTTGGCGAACCCGACGCACCGTACGTGGTGCTGCAAAGGAATATTTTGGGTGCCTTTGTCCGAAATGTGGAGCCTTGAGCATTGACGATTGAATATTCCCATACGATCTCTTTGAAGATTCTTTGCTTAAAAAGCTTTGATCGAAGCGGTATCATACACCGCGAACGCTGCTTATACTGAATTTTGATGATATCGACAATGTTTCTTAACTTGAAGAGACGATTGGTTTATGAAATTAAATTTCATCATGATTTACACAGAAGAACACTCTCCTTCAAAAATATTTACTGATATTATTGAAATCATACACAGTTTCAATAGTCATTAAAGTATCCTTCGGTAGATCTAAGATTCATTATGTATCACAATTTTGAATGAGAATGGTGATATCCGATATTATCTATTTTAATTTTGGTGAACTAATTACGAAAAAAGAACATTCTAGGACGAGTTTGGAAAATAGGTCACTACAAAGCACTCAAAGAAGTCTTTTTGACACCAAAAGTATGAAGCGATGAAACGAGTGGGATGGGAACATTGTAAAATAGATAAAAAGCAGTAAGAATTGATACCATGATTAAACCATATCATTTCTCTCTATTGCTTACTTTACGATAAATTTATGATTTATTGTATCAATATGGTAACATATTCCACAGCTATAAATCAACAATTCATTTTAGTGGGATTACCTTACGTAAAGAACGGTAATTTAAGTTTTGATTTTAGTTGGCAATTGAAATTTCAATGAGCATAATATACTATAAAATTTAACTAACATAATTTACAAGATTAACTATTAGATTAGATTAACTAAGATAAACTTGTAGCTGATTATAATAAATATGTACAAATAGAAATTATATTAGTATCACAAATAGAAATTACATTAGCATCAGACACAGTCCCGAAACTAAGACTAAGTGACACTACACCCTAAGTAAAAATAGCATAGTAAAATTCAAATTTTCTTTTTCACGCGATTCTTTATTTAATTAAGTTTAATGCTCAAGATTAAAATTAGTGTGATTTATGTTGTATAATTATCAGGGCGATGATCTGCAGTTGATCACAAAACAACCTCCTTATAGGAATAAACCCAATTCTGTTTGATATTAAAACGAGATAGGCTATACGTCACCGTAACATGCGATATAATCGCTAGAGCTTACGATCAACTTTCGAATAATCAGCAAAGAGAGAAGAACCGTATAATCCACATCAAAACAGCAGATTACCATTGATTCTCTTAGCCAATTAATACTTGCTCGTTATCCTTATTAAGCCACTGAACTAACAAGGGACGGGATCGCCACCTATTAGCGGTTCCATGGGGTGATTCAACCTTCGAACCCTGTTCTATAGTTGGAAGATAAAGCGGACATTTGAATATGTATACGACTCTTGAAGAAGGACATTTCCAACAAGTGCCTCGTAATCATTATTCTCTGGGCTCTGAATACCTTTCAATCAACGAACGGATTTCGGTCGAGGAAAATCGTTTCAAGGGCAGAATTTTAGGGATTTGCCGAATGACACGTTAGCTATGAATGTTTCATTCAAAAATCATGTCTATAGAATTCATTCAAATGTTATCTTTCTTGTGATATAAGTAGTTTTTTTACGTTGGCAAAATTCTCGTATAACTTGGTAAAAAGATAATCAAAAAGATAATTCAAAATCCTACACTAAAAAAAAATACAAAAAATACTGTAATTATTATGAAAATTAGAAATTGATAAGAAAAGAAATCTAAGTTGATTGTAATTGAAAAATAGAATGACCTCACTTTCTAAAATCTCATAGGTTAATAGGATTTAATTCAGATTCAAATTCAGTAATAAGATTCAATGCACTCCTATTAATAAGCAATCATATATAAAAAGTTAATAGTTACTCATTGCTTCTCCATAGATCAGTGATATATATAATATTATCTCTTCGTGATTATTCGTAATTCTTTTTGGATCCTTTAGTATAAAAGTAAAAAAGTAGTTTTACGACATAACTGTACCGTGTGTTCCATTTTACACAGTCTTTATTTAAATCCTTATATAGCCTGAAACAGCATCTTTTCAAATATATCTCTAGACCAATGACTTTCTTCTCTTATACTATGCGTTGTTCTTTTTGTTACTCTAACGTCCATTATTCAGAACACATTCAAGACTCTCCTGAGTTTTTATCGTGCTCGTCTTAGAGCAAGTTAAACATGCATTCGTAGATTTAGGACTTATTCTTACCTTAGTGAAAAGATATGATAAATATCTCTGGAATCTATAGAATATTATGATTCTCTCATCCCTCATACCTATTTATCTAGCACTATGCGGAGTGTATTACTTGAGATTTTGTCAGAATCATAACATTTTTAGAAAACACACTCCTTATCTCTCTTAGAAATAAACAACATGAAAGCAGCGAAGTGTAATAGTTCTGAAGGAGCGAGAATTATAAATTTCAAACCCCTCGTAGCAGATTAAATACTTACTCAGACGAAAATAAATCTCGTCTGAACTTTTAGTCTCGCAAGACTTTCTATTCCCATTGCCCGGTTTTAATTGAGACACGAAATTCCGTTCGCCGTTACCTTCAGACGAAGTACAAGTAATCCGAAGAGTTAAGAACAGAAAAGATAAACGAGTGTATTCTACTATTACCGAGAGGAGAAAGGTACGTTCCAACTTCCCCAATCAAACTGAAAAGAAGTTTCTCGCTTGCTAATGATGAAGTTCTTCCTCCCCCTATCTTTATTCCTCAGCCTCGCTCACTCTGTCAACCCACACTATTAAGCCTTATCTTAATTTCCGAAGCTTGTAATCGATTCATCAATCCTGACCGTCCTCTTGCAAACCGAGAGCAAACACGGTTTTGCCTAGTTAGTGAACCCCCTCGACCAGCGAAGAAAGCTTTCGCCCTAGACGATGGGACCAAGTTCGTCTTAAGGTTGTGTTTCTCTTCGTCCGCCCTTCCGCTCCCCTATTCAATTCTCCGTTGTGACCCCTTTAACCCCGGATGCCTCTTCAAACAGCGCCCAAGTCCCCCAAGGTGTGTGCGGCATCAGACAACTGCGTTTTCGGCCCACTGGGATCATGGACGAGAAATTCTCAGTATCACACGCTCCTGATAACTGTTCGTGAAATGCATGGTTAGACCATTTAGTGGCATGTAACAATATGGCTACGAGTAAATAAGAAGATAGTGTTAAAGTAAGAGTTCTAGTGTTTTCGAGAGATATCTGATTACGATAATGGTTGCAGCAGTGTTGACACTTTTCATTTACTTTTGTATTTTTGACGATTCAAGTGAAGTCTGAACTAAGTATTCTCATAGTTTCCTTAGCGTTTTTAAAAGATTCATAAAAAGAGCTCACCGAAAGATACTTATGATTGAAAATGCAGTGAAGCGAATTCTTTGACACTTTTCTTTGTTTTAAAATTTAATTTTGTTTTCTTTAACACAACTATTCATTCGGAACCTAAATAACTTTAATTTAGTGAGTTGTCGGTCAGTGTAGTGCCGGTCAATGGAGCTGTCGTTTGGACGATCTGTCGGTAAAGTGAGTCGACGGTCGAGCAGGCTGTCGGTCAGTCAAGCGTCGGGGAACTGAGCGTCGGTCAGTTGATCGGGACCATATGAATGATCTAGTTGGATCGTAACCGAACTTTTATAAGAAATATTTTAAGCTCTAACCTAGTATTCAGTAGGAGTTAAAGAACAGTTACATCAAATTAAACTGCTGATTGTATAGCTCTAAGTGAGGCCCTTTCACAATTGTTTTACCTTTAATACCTTGATGTTTGGCTTTAAATAATCTTTCTCATACAATGAACTTACAATATATAATTTTTAATAAAATGCTTAATTCTGGCCTATACTAATTATAGTGATGGTAAACAGGAGTATTTAGAAAAACTTGTAGCATTACGCGCTTCCGGGTTTAATGATACAAATCCGCAAATTTAATTCGCGGAGCCGTAAGATTAGGAGTAAGGGTTTAAGAGAAGGGTTTAAAGGAATGCACGAGATTTTGCACGAATTATGCGAGATGACGTAGGGTCTCGTAAAAATGAGAACCAGAATGCCTTAATCTTCGAAATTAATCTAATTACCCAAAAATGCGACGATTGCGTTTAAAAAAAATCCGGCTCAGATATGTTGAACCAAAAAATCCCCGAAAAATACGACGCGAATAAAACAGTTTGAGGCGATCATTTTGAGAATCCGTCCTTTATAATCTAAAGGGAAGACCTTTTTTTCTCCCCAAAAAAAGGTTGCGTGTGGGACGACATACACCACGACCTCGTCTGCGGTCAGTGCGGCTTCAGATGAGAAAAGGCACCGATGCGAGGGATTCTTTAATTTCCTTCCCAATCATTCTCGTCCGTAATTACTTTATGGCGAATCCCTTAAATGCGCGAACATTAAAACGCAGCGCGTAATTTGGAAATTAATTGTAATGACTTTTAATGGGGCTTTTTTAGTGAGGAAAGTATTCCGCTGCAAGCGAGAGAAATTAATTAAATAGCGTCGGCGAAACCCTACGCGCACCGCGAACAAAACGTCAGTCTCCCCTTGGGTCTAGAAGAGACGCTAGAAAAAATGCAGACTCAAACGCTTTATAAGTACACTAAAGGGTTACGTATACGGCACCGCTATTGTTCACAAGGCCAAGTTTAAATGCAATCCAAGGAATCACTTAATGTTACGTAATTTATGTGTAGGTATCGAGTATAAATAGATGCTTATTGTGGCGAATAATATTTCATCGAAGCCTTGACGATCATTGCCTCATTTTTCCGCCCACTTAAAGAGCTACGAACGTACTAATTTTTCCTTAATTACCTTACCATTCCTTATTAATTGTGTTTCACCAAAGATGCCGTTTAAGAGTGGGCTGAAATGCACTCTTTGTTACCATAATTTCCTCCTTCTAATGGATGGATTTTTTCGTTTAAAAACTACTTAAATTCACCGAATTCCTCCCACACAGCTGCTCTGTCTACCTCAATCTAAAAAGGTTTCGCTTCTCATTTCAATCCCAATGAATGCTTTGACTGAAAGCAAATTTATGTCAGGATATTTATACTTTCTTTGATTTACTTTATATTCTGTTGTCGTTGTGGGGTACAAATATTGCCTTTTTAAACTGTTTCCTCTTAAAATGTTTTTCTTGCCGATCTTATAATATGTTTTGGTTGAATTTTAGACATACTTTGCAATCGTCTCGTGAATAAATTCTCAATTAAAAACATAAGATTACTTGAAAAGTAACTCTTTGAGTAAAGATCACTAAGTTCTATAGCTACATTAACTTCTCCGTTTACTAGGAAATTAAATAAGAATTGGTCAATATTTAAAATCATTTTCGTCTCATTCACCTTGTTCAAGTGAAATATAAAAATAAACATTTAATTATTAATTTGTAATACTAGCAGTATCGAAGGCTTTTCAAATACTTTGTAAACTAAACTTAAACCAACAAATACATCGATTTTTTAATTATAAAACAACACGTGCGAGATAAAATTTCCGCATAATATTCCCGAAAAAGAAAACATTTCAATTCGAATCAATCATTTCACGTATAAAATCCTCGCGTAATCGAATCGCAATCATCGCGATAAATTTCGAATTAATTAATGCACTAAGTCTCTCGATTCGTCGATCGGCCCAACGTATAAAGTCAGGAAAGGCGAAAATTAGAAGAGAATTAAGTCTCGTGCGGGGGTCGATCGTCTTTCCTCCCGAAATGGGCGAAATCTCTCGGTCACATAAATCAAGACGTTTTCTAAAGCATCGGTGTGCCTCGTGTTTTCGGACGAAAGAAATCAATGGCGGTTCCCTTTCGGGGCCGTCCCATGTGTCAGACGGCGGTGAATGGACCAATGGACCTTGGGAAAGGGGAAGATGAGCCGTGCGTGCCAAAAAGGACGGAAGTGAAGCCGCAAGGGGTAAAAAAAATGAAGGCGAGAAAAGTCCGATTGAAAAGGGAAGCGAACAAATGTACACCAAACGAAGAAGGAGGGGTTGGGGTTCATTTTTCTTTTCACCACCCCTTCCCCCCATGAAAACAGCTCCACGTCACCTTCGCCCCGAACTTCCAATTAACAGAATTTGAGACGTACTTATGGTGATGAGTTTGAGGTGATGGGGATGATAAATGACGAAGGGGATTGCATGAGGGGATGTGGTGTGACGCAAACGGTTCTCATTAGTGGGTATAAAGGGTTGTCTTATAGCGAGGTTATTAAGATCCGGGTGATCTAAGGAATGCTTCCAAGTTGGGTGATGGTTGTTATGAATGAATCTCCGAATGATAGATGTTTTTATCTCGAGTTTGATGCGTTCGGGAGTTATTAATTCCGTATATGTTTTGCGAGGCGTAGAAAAATTAGTTTTGAGAAGAACTGTATTGAAACCTGATCAAATAATAGGAAATTTTACCCATACAATTTGAGGATCTTTGCATACCAGTTTGATAAGGAAACCATAATATAACACAATATAATTATATTATATACCGGAAGCTGTGAAGGATTACTATGGATCCTAGAAAATCTACATGATAAGTCAATGATTTATAATTATGGATATGTGTGGTTTTTATTAATGTAGTTTTTGATTCATTCCATACATCTAACTAAAATCAATTATTACACAGCGAAATGATCTTAAATTTGAACTGAAACATAATTTTGTTTAATCAATTTATAGGTAGAAGCTGACATCAGGCTTCTAACTGCGTCAAAACCGATAAATAAATAATTTTTGTCATATTAAATATTTGTTTCGAAGAAACAGGTTCTTAAATTATCATGAAGTTTGGTATTCTTCTTTACAATACTGTTTTAACAAGACATATATCCTAAATCTATCCATAAGCTTTTGTTAAGATATTTTCGGAGTTAAACCTTCAACTACCTTTTTCAAAAACCAACGCATATTCCCGGCACAATTTTGTCTCGTTATTATAAAATCTATAGCACAACGTACCAGTGATCTTCTGACAAATAGTTCACAAGATATAAATCGAAGATTTTTATCGTGCGTGACTAAGGAAATCTCATAACTTTGAAGGAAAGTTCTGGTGCGTTAGACTGCAGAGAGGTGTGCTAATATTTGTTGCATGGACTTTACCATAATCTCTGATGAAGGCACACGCTTTCAGAGCACAGAGCGCTTGACCTAATTGCAAGGGGACCGATTTAGCGACCCAATTAATCCATCGTTGCTAGCGGGGCTTGTTGCTGCCAAACAAAACACACTCGAGCCGTACGTTAGGCCTGAAATCTCATTCATGCATCGGACGTAGTTATCCTTCGAACTTACCCCTATATGAACTGCTGAATTTGTTCCTAAATGGCAAGCGAAAAATGTAAATCATTTCACGCGATTAGATTTCGGAAAAAAATCTCGTTAATAATTGAGTAACTGGAATGCTGTAAGATTTCATACAAAACAGGATGTATTATTTAGAAAATCTGAATACTTCTATTACCTAGTGCTAAGTAAAACTCTGAAAATGTTGTGCATTTAATTTACGCAGTAATTTGCGATTTGAAATAAAATTTTAGAGAACACAGTGTAGATAAAATGTAAATAGTATGTTCATTCTGCAACTTAACACATCATGTTTCAGTTGCTTAACAAAGGCCTCCAACATAAATGTGTTTAATAGTACTATAAAATGTATATTATAGTAACCACACAATACTATTTTCGTAAAATATACAATTTCTTCAAAAAATGTATGGCTCATAATTAGTCCCATCCTCTGTTTTTACTTGTTGATAATTTTAGATGATATAAAAATATCAATTAAGATAAGTGTTGAGAAATATTAGGCTATGTATTTATCTAAATGCTAATTAAACTGGGAATACTGTACTAACAAAAATTTTATGCTTTGATACTTTTATACTTCGATCTTAAAACTTTCTAATGCCATAAGGAAGAACAACATTTGCATTCATATATTGCTATATTATACGAAAACTTTAAATATTTATATGGTATAATATTTCTAGATATGTTCGACCTTTTTACTTTTTGCTTCTAATGCCACATCTATTTTGTATCGAATATTTTTTAATAAATATATATATTTATTGTCACCCTCATCACATCAATGGCATTTTCCACTCCAAAAAAGTGGACGATCATATTCATTATAGAGGATCCGCCGCCGATCGACGGCAGGTTGATTTAGTGCGTAACACACGTATCCGACGTCAGTGGAAAATCCGAGCAAATCTCCCGGAATAAAGGCCGTCCCGGGAGACAACGCTCCCACCAAATGACCCTTGAAATTTAAATTAGCGCTCACGGTAAAATCCTAGAACTAGTTGGCCATTACGTAACAAGCCCTGTTTGCCGCCACATGAATTCGCATTATTTCGTTATTAGCAATCCGAGGCGAGCAAATTTACTAACAAGATCCATGAAAAAATTCCGGATAGGTTTTTTTAAATCTCGCGCCACATCGAAATAAAAAATCGATATCGAATTTTATCTAAAAGTTCGATTAATTGAAAACGAATCAAATCTAATCGAAAAGTTCGATTGATCGAAATCGAATCGAATGTAATCGAAAAGTTCGATTGATCGAAATCGATCTTTTCAGGTATCGAAAATGAATGCGCTAAAACCGGAAAACAGGTGAGAAAGAGAGAGGACGACATCCGGCCCGAATGTCATCTTTCGTAAATCACTCGAATAAAAGAGAAACGCGAAGGAAATGAAAAGAAAAAAAAACACCCGCGATTTAGTATAAATCACGGGAAAAGGGGATCTCGCGGAATATCCCTCGTTAAAATAGATGAAAACCCATGCGAAAAAAAGCGCTTATTTTGATAAAGAGAGGTAAGGAGAGAGGGTGAGAGTGGAGTGACGTAATTCATACCGGACGCTCCGCCTGGAAATATATAAAGAATAATAAAAGGGGAATAAAAGAGGTGAAAAAAAAGGTGCACGGTCATTACCAATTCATTTGACTGGCACGCGAGGTCGGCGAATAACTCCCGACCATTTCGGTGCTTCGTTAACGGAATTTAAAGCGGAACGGGATGGGTTTTTTAAAAATGTACAAAATCCCGAGCGAGGAGAGAGCTCATCGGTACGCGACTATGGGAATATACACGCATTACGGGGCAGTCGAACGCCACGCTGCAAACCGATGTGACGTGTGTATCAAAAGGAAAAAGTATGAAACGTTCCTCCTACCCACCCCACCCTTTTCCTTTTGGTGGAAAAATCGCTCCGTCATTCCGTGAGGGGAATAAATAAAGTGATGGGATCGTATTGAATTGGTGCCTAATACTTCGAACGAATGAAACCATTTGGATTAAATTCCGAAAGCCTGTGATAACGACCGTGTCCTCGGCGATTCACAAGTTTTAAGTTTTTAGCGCTCCGGTTTCATATACATTTTCGTTGCACGAAAGCAAATAAACAGGTTCCGTTTTGTTTGATTGACGACGCTAATTAAAATGTCGGATTTTCTGGAATCTCCCCCGCACTCACTCCGTAATGACCTCGCTGTGAAACTTTTCTTTGCGTGTAATCTTTCATAATCGCTGGATCATATCCAGACTTCCACAATTTTTTTGCAACGTATAGTTTTATTTTTAAGTTATTATAGCCCGTATTCAATAGGGTTTTGTGTGCAAGAATGGTAAACAAAGCTGTACGGTAGACCCAAACGTTCGACCGTTCTAAAATCATTTTATCCTTTAAATACCAAGTTATTCTCCATAACGTATTTGGCCTCATTATTTGAACAATATTAGGATTTGGATCGTTTTATTTATCGTAAAATATTGCTCAAATACTGATTTCGTGTTGCTCTATAATCGGTGTTCTATTTTTATTTAAACAATAATGAACATGAGAGAACAATCAGCTTGAATACGAAAATCAACAATGGGTTGGATGAAATATGTTCCAGTTGCACAAGTTTTCAGTATATCCAATACCACTATATGATGTTTGAGTATAAATAGAACAGCTAAATAATGAAAATTTGATATCCTAAGTGCTGGATTCAAATTGGCTTTCATTATGAGGTTCATCTACCATAATTTTCTACACCTCATGTGGTTAAATTTGCGTAAATAGTTCTGCTATATACATACAAGATTTCTTAATTATTATAATCAATTTTTGTGTGGTCTTTCTAAAGTTTATTGCAACCATTACTTCTTTTCTAATAATTTATCTTAATATATAAAGTCTTCGAAGCATCTTATTTGTATATTAACCTTTCAAAAGATAGATCCCACCCATTAATTTCAGCTCATCTTTCATTTCCAAAACATTTTATTTCGACAGAATAACGTTTGTGCTCGGAACACGTATATTACGAGTCCCAGATAGCTTTTTCGAATAATTTTCTTATGACCCCTCGAGGCACTCCGCGTCATGAGCAGAGTAAATAATAATCAAAGCAACCACATCTTTCAAAATGACCCTCTCTTCAAAATAACGCAACTCGTTCGGGAAACCAAAATTTAATTCGGCACTGTCGGGCGAGAATTTTTCCGCATAATTTTTCCGAATTCCATTCAATTCTTCGCAGTTTCGAAAAAGAAAGTTGTTTGAAATTTTCATAATCTCGACGTGTTTCCAGAGGGCGAGAAGAGAAAAAGAATTTGCGAGCGGCTTCATTCCGCGGAATATTTGTAATTCCGTATGTGAGGAAAAAAGAAACTCATATTTTTTTATTCCCTTTCGCCGCAAATGCTTCATTTTCCTCGTTCCCCTTCCACTCGTTCATCTCCTTTGTCATTCTCGCTCATTTTGCTCTAATCCTTTGTCCTCATTTCTACTACTATCGTCTCTATACATCTCATCATTCATCCTCCAGTTCCTGACCACGGGCGTCATATACCAAGGGCGTGGAGAAAGAGGAGTTGTAAAAGCAGATCTGCTTTATGGCCATTCCAGTCTTTGACCCTTACTTCAGTCAATACCCCTTAAACCGTTAAACATTCGAGTGAAGCAATCCACCTATGGCTATACGTCATCCTGTAGGGAAATCCCCGCTTTAATTACTTCGGATAAAGGTTTTTAGCGATTTACTCAACGCTTTGACGCGAATGTATTCCCCGTTTTACGGCTAATACGGGTGGAATAGAAACGAGGGAGTGTGTAGAGAGGCGAATTGAAACAACCGCGTCCTGAAATCCAAATCCGCAAACATTTGATAAACGCTATTTAATGGCTAATATAATATAAGCGGAGAGATTTTTTTTTTAAACTTTCGAAAAAATTCTTTTTTCGTCCGAAAGAAAGAGGAATACAAATTGATGACTAAATTCCGAGAAATGTCGAGGGAAATGAAAAAAAAACTGAAAATCAATTCACGACGAACGAGGAAATACGAGGCTAAAACTTCTCCATTTTCATTAAATAACTGAATACGTGAGCAAGCTAAACCAGAATTAATTTCAATATTTAACTACGATAAATTCCGGTCCAATGATTAGCTATTGAAGGAAAACCCGGCGGAATTGAATGAAAAACTTTGCAAAAAAAATAAAGGAAAATAGAATAAAATGTTTTTTATATTTAATTCTCATACAAATCAATACATACTCCAATTATTGTTTTTTGATAAATATTTAGGGTTTTATCGAATTGTTAAGGGTTTTTAAAGATTCTAGTCAGTGAAATCCGAAAGTTCAATCGGAAACACCGACCAATATTGTGCATGATTGGATTCGATCACTTACCTGAATATACATGTACCTTTCTTTTCTTTTTATTAACTTCATTAATTCTTCAAAAAAAGCAAACTAATTAAGTATCATTTACAAGTAATAATACGATTATATTTTAAATAATTTTGTATATAACTTGTTCTTAATAGCAGCTACATATACGTAAACATCTTTGAGTATTAAGCAGGAAAACCTTAGTAGTTTTTAACCTCCAATAATATATGATATAATTCAAAAAATATATAGAATTTAGAGGTAAAGAAAACAATTATATATTTCTTTGAAAGCATCATTGGTTATTAAATATATCAATTAAATAATATTTTATTACTTCAATTATCCATAATACATCAATTAGAATAATCTCTTCGTCAAATATCGAACGAATCCACGATAAATTACATAATTACATATGAACGTAAAATTTTTCATTTCCGCAAAAAATTCGCTAAACAGCATAACCCAGATAAATTACGGCTTCCTGGAAAACGTAATACGTCGAATCTTTCAAATACTTTTAAAAGTTCTCAAAAAATCGTTTCAAAATTTCGTTCATCCTGTCGAACCAACATCATTAACCTAATTAGAGCAAACAGATGACCATAAAGTGCACAAAAAGCCAAAACTGAATCCATACAGCGGAAATATTAACGATCGAATTAATTATTGTACCAAAAGAGAGTCGAACGATAAAGTATATTCCCCCTCATGAAATACGCAAACCTTCCACGAACACGTGAAAGACGTTCTTCCCCTTTCGCAAGCCCTCCCTTTCTTATACTATAATTCCGACATCGTTACCGAATCAGCGAACTCCTGGAGGAATCCATTTTTATTCTCATTTTTCCCAACGGGCGCTGATGTGCATTTGATTCGAAAGAAACTCCCTTTCCTCGACCATCCGGCAGCAATCTCTTTTTTCTCCTCGTCATTTCCCCCATTTTATTCCAGAAATAAACTCGATACATCCCAACAATATATCCCCCACCCCTTCCCCGATTTTTTCTCGAAAGAATTCCTCATCCGGCGAAGACGCCCTCGTCATTTCTCCAGTCAGATTTTCTCCTGATTCTTCTCGCTGGGCATCCAACGCTCCGTCATTAATTACTCCTTGATTTCCTCCAAGTTTCCCGCGTCTCCATCAATCTTTGTTAAACTTCGTTACCGGATGGCGTCTTCCGAGAAGGTCCCAAGACCCTTCCCAGTGAAAACCCTTCCTCTCACCCCCTTCAATCCGAGCAACACCTTCTCAATTTCCAACCCTCACACACACCCGCCTTTCCTATTCTTCGATTCCATCCCTTCTTTCCGTTTCGTATTACACACTCATTTTTTCTCCTTCATCACGCGTTCCCATCAATTCCATCCCGCCCACGACGTCTCCACGTGTCCCTTACGGCCACGTATCTCTCACATAGTGTCTTTACTACTATTTCATCCCTTCTAAGTACGAATCCCCCAGAGAGAGGACGTTTTGAAACGCCCGTCCTCGAAGCACGTACCGGAGAGTCAATTTTCTCGGAATAAAAAACGATGGAAGAGGCGTCAAACGGCTCACGGATTACAAATGATAGTCGCCTTATCAGCATCTTCGCACAGCGGGACGTAATAGGATGTGCGCCGTTGCGAGAAAAGTGTCTCGAGGATTTTTTTTCTTCTCCTCTTCGTCGGATTGCGTCGATCGCCAAAAGTGGAGAAAAATAGTAATTTGCGTTCTCGTGAAGGATGAGCTGTTTTTCTCGACGGAAAGAAAGAGGTTTACTGGTGATGAAGAAGCGATACTCCGACGTGATTCTTTCTCGTTTTTCTCTTTTATAAGAAGAGGAGGATGATGTGAGTGCGCGCGTGAAATCGCAATGACTTTCTGACAGCTATATTAGAAAAAGCTCTGTTACCTACGTAAGAATACGTACTTAAGATATAGTAAGTCTATTGTGTTAGAAAAATTGAGAATTCTAATACGTCTTTCTAAGGATAGTTTCCTTAAAAGTCGTGTGTCTTAGATGTACGTTTGATCAAAATGTACATTTAAAACGGTTACTTATTTAAATTTATAATGAACCAAAGAGTACAACCCCCCCTAACGTAAGTATAACTATAAATAGAACAATAAAAACTAAGAAATAGAGAATTAAAGTACCCAAAAGTCAAGGATAGGATGGATCTTTTGCAAATTAATTTGTAAAGGTTATTGGCTGATTTAGTAAAAGAGATTTAAAATGAATTTCTATACATTTCAGAAATAACTTGTACAGCGATAACAAACGTATACGTAGGAAGACAAAAGATGATGATAGGTGAATGTATAACTATAGTAATAAGTAAAGAAATAATTCATTATAGTATTTGCACAAGTTTATATTAAGACAAGATTGAGAATAAAAAGTCTCTTCTTACATCTAACCCAAACAATTATATTAAAACAAAAATATATAGGAATTTAATGGCAATATAATGGGTAATTAAAGTGAAAAAAGGACAGAAAAGAAAGCCGAGCTGTCTCTCATAGTGTATGCAGGCATAAGCATGTTGGCATTTCAAATCTTTCCCGAAATCCCTCGTAACTGACGGTCTGTATACATGAGAACGGATGCGAACTTTGTTACCCTACTACAATTCATGTGTAGCGCGCTCTTGGGTACGTAAACGAGCTCGACTTCGTTTACCCAGCGTGTAATCAAGCTGATACTACATCTTAAGGACAGAGTGGCATCCAATATACGCCCGCGGTTTCCCAAGCGACTCATTTCATCCCCGCATGCGTGCGAGTTTCCTGTTTCCAATAAATATATGGCCCCTGCAAAAATATCAGCTTCGGCGAGTATAGAGATATCGTATTCTCTTTGTAAAATCCTTCCATCGTTAAAAAGGGTTTCTCTTCTGCTGTATATCGTTTCTCGACAAGGAAAAAGATCGTTGTACTCTTGCATCGAGATCAAAGGAGAGGGAGTCTAGCCATTTGCTCGTCCGTCAACGAATCAACACTCCCTTCCTGTAATTTCCTCCTCGGCTCTTAGCTTAACCGCCCTCTTCCTAACATTTATATATATATATATACCCATTGCAATGCGAAAGCCGCACACGTTGTTTTTATCCTTTAACACAACCCCCTTTCTCTCCGTACCGCGGAACCATTCTTTCATCTCCCCCGTGATATTCCATTCTTCCCTCGTATTTCCTCTTTTTAACCCTTATTTTTCCTTTCCGTAGAATCCATCCAATTCCCAAAGTGCAAAATTCCCTTCCCTTTGAGCTTAATTCCTCTTTTTCTCTTTTGCCCCCTCGAAACATGCCCACTTAATTTCTGCAGACGCCTAGTCTGCTTCTCGTCCCGTGACTTAACTCCCGCCATCTTCCTTTTTCACTCACGAAATTCCGTGCTCAGCGTTCTCCATTGATGTCTTTTCTTCTCCTATCTGTTGTCGGATATCCACTGTAATCGCTTCGCTTTTAATTAATTATCATATGAAGTACTTTTTCCCTTTCGCGTTCGTTGGATTATAGGAGTCTCGGAGTAAAATTACACTGCTTCTAAGTGAATTGAATGTGAAGGATAATATATGCGAATATCCTTATTTAGCGATAGCTCTGTTATGTTTTATCTGTTAAAATTGAATCCAATTTGTTTCGATTATAGCTTCCACTAGTTATGTTACGATACATAGTTCTTAGCTAATTTTACCTAAAAATACTTCCCCTCTGGATTCTAAATGAAACGAATATCTTGTTAGCTTTTCATTCAAAATTAAATTAATATTACTTATAATTCTATGTATATACTTATATTATAAACGTTATTTACCTTATATAATAATTCAGTTTATTCCTGAACGACCGACTGCAATACTATCCTTAAAGAAGTTTAATACCTTTTTCTCTCTCCGTATTGCTTTATAAGACTTAGATGTTTTACATAGTATATTTAAAGGATCATATCTATCATGATATTATCTAAGTATATTGTATCTGAATTAAATTAATTGACCATGTTTATATCCTAATCATTTGAACCCTCTAAGTATAATTTTTATGCCTAAATTCTTTCTAACTTAAGTAAACAGCTATTTACTATAGTTTTTTTCTGGTTATCTAATAACTTTCTGAAGGGATCGTCCATTTGTAAAATTTTTAATAGAACACTAAATAATCTCAATACTGTGATGTTAACTTAGGATGGTTTTACTTATTTACTTACTTATTCGCCAATGATATTATTTCTCAGATTAAATTTTTAATGCTTCTTCGGGATGATCGTAAGTTATCAATTGTTGCAAAGAATCTTTTTTACCGAATAGTGATGGTTGTTGTGTCTGCGTGTACAACCATGGCAACAACAAAGATTCTTGTCCTACAGATCTGCTTTGTTGGCACCCAACCGTTCCTTCGGCGAAATCCTCACGCCTTTTATTTTTATCAATCGCGCGTAATGCTCTCCTTTCCCTCTCTTATGCTTCACATCACAGATTCCAACTTTATTTAGTTCCTTTTGCACTTCACGCAACTTTTCCTTCCCTCCGAACTCAATTCCCTCCTTTCGCAGAAAACCCTTCCCTTCCCTTCCCTACACGTATCTCCTCCCAATTTTTGCAAACTTCTCCCTTATCTCGCACTGCTAGACTCCCATTTCACGCCACTCGTGTCTTAACTGTCCATTCTTATATCGAATCCATTCCATATAAAACCCCTTTCTTTGCCACCCGCGCCTTTGCATCAGACGCGTCCTCAGAAATAAGTCTCCAGCATCCCGTGTAACCTTTCCGAATAATCATCTCGAACGTAATGGAATCCTTGCGCCCAGACTCGTCTCCAGCCTTCTTTTCTACTCTAACAGACCGATTTCGCTCTCTTTCTCTGTCTCCTTCCTTTATTCAATTTCCTTTCGCCGTCCTTTCCCTTCTTCCGATCTTCTCAACTTTCTTTCCTTAGCCTCAACTAAAAGTCTTCCTCTGGAAAAAAAGAGGGCTTCTTCTTTTCCCCTATCTCACCGGACACTAATCCAGTCTTTTCTCTAATTCTCTCGCTGACTTTTTAAAACCATTGGATTGCCTCACGTCCACCCCTTCAGTAGAAGGAGTAGGAGTAGAACCTCCTCCTCTTCGCACCTGTCGGAACGGTTGACGTCCGCCTTAATATGATTTCGACTTCATTTTTAAGCGAATCTGTTGAGAAAATAACCGGGCGCTATCGGTTTTAATTGCTTCTCTCCCTCTCTTCTCCTTACGTCTCCGGAAGACAGAGTTTAATTGGATGGGAAGTAGTTGATTATTTCTTATTCTTCTCATTTTGTGTCGTGCGGGTTCTATACTCGCCAGGCGCTCGAATATGCGGGAACTGGATTTTCTGCAGTCCAGAAATTCGATTCCGTGTGTCAAATGGTTTACAGGAATAGGTTTAAGTTCTTTGTGAGAGAACGAAGTGAGGAGCAGGAATTTGAATACCAGATGGCCGTGTATCTTTAGAAGTAGACGATGCTGCCTTCATA
Source organism: Pantala flavescens (assembly GCA_020796165.1). NCBI lineage: Eukaryota > Metazoa > Arthropoda > Insecta > Odonata > Libellulidae > Pantala > Pantala flavescens. Next base: position 11,250,711 of record CM036879.1, on the reverse strand, counting down.
GAATTATTTCCGAGAGGTAACGAGTAAAAAATATTTAGGTGATAGGGACTAGAACTCAGGTCCACCCTTCGTAATAGTTGAAACAGAAAACAATGTTACAGAACAATAAATAAATAAAAAAGAGTTTATGAATAAAATAAATATTTTATAATAAAATTCGAATACTTTTAGTTTTTCTATAGGTATCACCAACTATCTAACATTTAATATCTGATTTGATGTCTCACATGAATGATTTTTCACAAATTTAGAGGTGAAATATATGTTTTATGAAAAATTATATGAAAATATCAATATAGCATAAAGCAACCGTGGTCCCATTCAATGGGCGATTTAATATAGTTTTTGTAAGAGGTAATGGACCTGATTCCTTGCAGTAAGCTTATATTAAAGATTTAACAATTTCAACTAAAAATTTTAAAAATAATACAAATAAACCATAGAAGTAATACGTATATACTCAATAGGTATTTACCGGAAGTAATTCGTAATAAGGCAAGTTATATTTCTTCTTGTTACAGAAACATATTTTTTAATAAAGAACATACAGTGCTGTACATAAGTGCTGAATCCGATCGAGTATCTTTGCATGAAGTTTCCGTTCATAATTCATATATTTATATACTTAAAACTGCACACGATTTTCCGATGATTATACAATGACGTTGATATTTCAGATATGAAGTAACGGTGTAGTTTCCATCGATCGGAAGGCATAACTCTGAAAATCCCATTCATACATCAACATTCCCAATTTTTACTTATTCGATCCAATCACTAACACGATATGGCTCAACAAGAGTCGGTGAAAGGAAAGTCATTTCGATTGGAATAAAAAAAGGAAGAATAAAATACGTGAACCGCTTCAATGTTCACGGAACCGGTAGTCAGTGAGGCAACAAAGCAATTCAAATGTAAGGCCCACAGAAGAAACTCAAAGGTTCCATTAAAATCGCGAAATGAAATTAATCCACATATACTCCTGCAACTGCAGCCCACATCCGATCCGATACGAAACTCGCCTATTTCCCCTCATCAAAATACCATTCGAAGTAAATATTTCATCAAAAAAGAACTCTATAGTCGGGATGGAGAAGGGAACTATCTCGTCAAAGAATATTTCCGACTTTGAAGTCTCCCTTCTCACGATTTCCCTATAATACGTATAATCGCATTATTCCGCGCTGCCACTTCCCAAACACACTCTGGGCCCAAACAGCTCCTTCTCCTGCGGGAATCAGCCGCCGTCGCCCCCCGCGGGAACAAACGAAGATTTTTAATTACGCGGAACAATCTTCTCTTGCGTGAAAAGGTCATAGTTCAGTCCACAATGCGGCGATGCCTACTTCCTTCATATCCCACTTTAACCCTTTCCCCCACTCGATAAAGTCTACCACTTTCTCATCCGCGAAAACAAGGACTTTCTTTATGAGTATACGCTTCTCGATTTCAACCGCCGCTCTGCGCCAACTCGAGGGCCATTCGACGGCGACGGAACTAATTCTTCTGCAAACTTCGGGAGACCGAACCTCTCGAAGCTCTCTAATTGGGTCATTTGATTCTGTGACCGGGTCACGACAAATCGAGCGGCCTTTGTGAGGCCGAGAAATAATGGAGACTTGTGTGTGTCCTGCAGATGAAGTGGGGATATTGGAGGAAAATTCATTCCCGAAAGAAAATTGAAATTTTTCTTATTAAGAGTGATATTTTTTCGGTTCTTTAATTAGGTACATCTTGTTGGAGTTTAGTTATATTATGAATGCAAAATTAAAATGCTTAAAGCGATCAAAATTCATAGTTTTATAATAAGAAACAGTTGATATATTGCTAGCGGGGTATTTAGGCTTACGTAACTCCATTGAGTTCTAAGTATCGGTACTTTATTAGGTAACTAAGTAACTAATAAGAGGAACTTAGTTCTAAAATTGAATGGTACTGGGAAAGATGGAAGTGAGATGGAGTAATTACGTTTTGTAGTACCGTGGAAGAGAATAAAACGCTAGCAATAGAGATGAGGTCATCACTAGAATTCTGTTATTGCAGAAGCTATCCAACGCGAAGTGAAGTGTTTATGTTTTACTGTTTGCAGTCTGAAGTTTTTCGTGTGAATTATGAGACAGTTTTATTTTGGTTCTGTGCCAAACTAGATTGGTTCCTCTAAAATCTAATTTCTGCTTACTTCACCCCTGTCCAACATAGAAACTCGAAATTGTATTATATTTTTATAACTTAATAAATCTAATATTTACTTGCACTTCAGTTAGGTTTTCTAAGGTTCGCCTTGCTAAAGTCAAGCACAATGACATTGCAGAAACATGAGCAAAATTCAATATGCGAACTATGGCTCATATTTAATAATATATCACAATTTACTCCTTCACTTCTTAACAATACACAATATAATGTAAAGAATGTTTTTGTTTTCAATGATACCTTATCTCTTGGTTGTCAATCAAAGTTTCTCTTTTCATTTTATTCTAATATTTGGTTTTGGTATTTTGATGTATATAAAATTTGTAAAAGTTATAGGTATCGAATTCAATCTAATTGAATTTAAATTCTACAATACTAAACAAACCTTTTACGTTCTGGATAATCTTTTTCGTTAAAGAAGACGCTTTCAATGAAAATTCATTTACAATGAAAACAAAGTATTTGAATAGTTTTCTATGATTCAAACTTAATTGTTTTTAAGCTATTTTAATACTTTAATACATCAAAAACTTATAATTACCATTTATGTTATTAAAATCTAAGAATTTTTTTAGAATAAATAAACATATAAGACTCTGGAAAATATAAAACATATCTAAATATGATAAAAATCTTCAGCTTTTTTGATTGTTGACGAAAGAAAATTTACAGATATATGTCATTACTTAAAAATAATAATTCACTGGCACTTTAGATTAAACAATTTTCTAACCTCAGTTAATCTTACTCAAACAAAAAATAAACTTCGACTCATAATATGAGAATGGCGATGGTAAAATGATTTTCTGGCAACCGAAAGATTATTCATAACAATAAGATCATTTACCCGAAAGAACAATGATTATGATACGGGAGAGAAAGCTGGCAATAACATAATAATTGCATGCAGAGAAATATCTCTGAGTTAGCAGAACGCTTCAGCAAACATCATTCAATTTTCTCCTTCTAAGAACTCCAATTCCTAGAATGATTTCATTTTATTTCCATTTCCCTTTTGCGTTTCCAACGTTTGCTTGAATTTCCTTACCACTGAATACGTTTCTTTGGATTCCACTCCCGTAGGCTACGATTGAACCGTGCATTTATATTTTGTAATATTTATCAAATATTCAGTCTCTCCTTTTACATCGAGTTATTTTACGTAATACTGAAATTTCAACGAAATCCAATGTTTGTGTTTTTTATGTAAATGTTTTTCCATAAGACGTAAAATATTAAAGAATATGATCGACTAATTATATTTTTATACCTAATACATGTTAAGGAAAATATACGATGGATCTACACGATGTGAAATATTTATCACTGAAGGTGATTCTTTAAATATGAAAATTTTGAACCGATGAATTAACCAGATGAGCTTTACTCTTTCCTTTAATTTTCCAATATTTCCAGATTACCTCGCAGAGAAATTCTCAAATTCCCATAGAAAGATTATATTTTGAAATTTCATTTCCAATAGCATACTCAATTTTTATTATTTACAGCATACAGTTTATCTAAAATGTATTATATTTTATTCTTCATTTATTTAACTCTTAAAATTTGATGTATGATTAAATTAAATTTAAAGAAACTGACATTTGAGGAACTACATTCGCCATGTAAATATGTATCTCCATGTGATCATCATTAATCAGTGTGATAAATTTAATTGTTTACTAATCTGAGAGAAATATACTGTAAATACAAAAATAAAGTACAAAAGAAACGAAAATTAAAATTAGTCAGTCAGGAAATGTGTAGACATACAAAGCATACGTATAAATTATATGAACTTTAAGATCGATCAAATTTCACTGTAACTAAAGTATTGATTCCTCTATTTTTATACGAGTTTGTAATGAAAATTTTATTAGATATAATTACACTAAAGCAGAATTCCACTCATTCATTCGATAAATAAGAAAAATTCGGTTACATTACATTGGTACATAAGCAGCAGCTTGTTACTTTTTAGAACCCACAGATACAACTGAAGCTACAATAACGTATTTATCACGATATAATTAGGCAACAAAAACAAATTAATTGGATAGCCCTTTTCGTGCCAACCTAGAGTTCATTTACTGCTCGAAATTATTCGTTAAAACTGTAAGTTTCGAAGTTCAGACAATCTAATTACCGAATTCTAAAGAGTAACTACCGCACAAACAACATTTTTTTCTCTTCTCTTTTTTTTCTGGGAGAGTTCGTAATGAGCGGGCGTTTACATATTTGCTCGATTCGAAAGCCGTACATTCTCTTCCTGACACAGTGTGCATTATCATTCTTCTCAGCCCCATCTTCTTGTTGCTCTTCCACTCGTGTCCCCTAATCTTTCCATTTTACTTATTTTCTTAGGTTGCGCACTTCGTAGGAAATTTCACCCTTTCCCTCAAAAGAAGATTCCAATTTCACAATTCCGGGGAAGGACGTGAGGATAGACTTATGAAGTAGGAAAGAACAGGGACGATGGAGAGAGCTAATCTTGAAACCGGAAACAGGAAAAGAAGTCCAATTTCAAAGATCTTTACCAACCCAAGGTAAAGAGAAACCCAATGCGACATATTCATCCTTTCTTTTATAACTAAGATAGCAGAGAAGAAAGGAACCCAAAAGAACTTTTCGGGTCGTACTTCGGTCACTGTTTCCTTCCTATCCCGCCAAATGACATTTTCTTCCTCTAAAAAAATGTCTGCCAAGCCAAATCACTGATTACTATCAAAGACTATCTCTTGTGTTGTGTTGAGGAACAAGAAACATATTGCGAGAAATTTATTCCGCAGGAAACATTTCGTTGAAAACTTTCGTCAAGTTTCAGTACAAGTACTTGTTAATTCTAAGAATTTCAACTTTGCCGGTTTCATGTATTTATTTATTTATTTCGATAAGTATTTTATTCTCATTTGTCACTATCATAAATTTTTATATGTTACAATTATCACGATATAATATTATTTCTCATTAATTCCATAGAATGTTGAAAATAACTACGTCACAGCAACAGAGAATTGATTAGAACTGATTAATTCAATAACGTTCACATAGTTTTCCTCATTTATGCCATTATTAATGTTTCTTACTAAAAAGGTTGATGACGAATGTAAATATACTGTGACAATTATAGATCGATTTTAACGTGAATAGCCTTTAGATAATTTTCGAGATGGAAATCAGAAAAATTATTCCTGGAAATTGAATAATGGGACAACGGGAAACTTTATATTTTCCGAGAGAGAACAATGGAAATAATTTTTCGATCCGAGATTTTTAAAAATGATTCTTCACCCGATCATTTTCAGCGCTTTCCAGTTCATAAATTCAATTAGTCCCTAACGCTGCGTTCATTTGGCACACATCATTTTTCCCGAAGATCGTGTATCTCGTTCATTATTTCCGCCGTAAATTCTAATTGTAACGCTTTTGGACGACATATCCGGTGGGTACTATTCGAATTAGCGGCGCAGCAATGTTGATTTCTATGTTTAATGCATGGAAAGAGATCCAAACTGGATTTCGCCAAAAAAAATCGGAATACAAAATATTCCGCAAACAAATTAAAACGCGTAACAAGCTAACGTGGAGACAATCAACGGAATTTATTTCCGAGAGGACAACAAATTTACATGATCAACAACGGGCACAAAGGAGATAAAAAAAAGTACGAAAACCCGCTGACGATTTCACCACAATCGCGAGTCATCCTAGCAACCGGCGGTAAACCCGCATAGGGATATGTATGCATTTTTCAAAAAATTCCGCAAACACCGAGCATGACTAAGCGATCGGCAATGAATGAAAACAGCGCGACCCTTATCTACCTCCGATGGAACCGGTTGTTTTCACGATGCGGGAGTTTGGATCTCGTCCAAATCCATTATTCCGGGAGCAATTTTCTTTTGAACAACGGTAACGCAGCCACTCGTCATCCTAATTTTTCGGCAAAAATGTTTTTACGCGAAAACACGCCGACAAGGGTGACTCGTGGATTCTTACGAGCTCTCTTTAACGCAATCCCGTCTTTGTTTGTTTCTCCCGACGCACCCATAGCAACGAAGGAACCGTGAGATGGTATCGTACGAGTTAGTAAGTCCCCGATTTATTCCGTAAGACGAAAGAAAGTGGGATGACACCGTATAATGGCTTTATCCCTTTCGAAAGAAAGATGCAGGGAAGTGGTTCTTTCATTCCGTTGTCTTTTCCCGCCCAAGATCGAACCGCCTTTTTTGCTCCCTCAAAACGGTTTCCGAAGGCATGAAAAGGGTAACAATAATTCCTTCTGCGCTCGGCAGAGGGCGGGTGTTTAGGACTGGAGAAAATAAAAAGATTGGAGGCAAGATTGAGTTCCCGTTGAGCGGGAATCTCGAGGGGGATTGGATGGAAAGGTTTGTTAAAGGGTAAGAGAGTTAGGTGATGGAATCAAGGGAAGGATTCCGGGAACGTAGTAAAGGGATCGAGTGGTAGGTAAAGATAAAAGGGGGTGAAAATGAAGGAATCCGGAGGAATGGCAGATGGTGGGAGAAAAGAGATGAGGGATGTTAAATGCGCGACGAGAAGACGACAAGGGGAAGAATGGATGATGACAAGGATAAGAAAGGGGATTTTAGCCGATGGTAGGTAATGAAAGGTGCGCTGGGAATTAGCCGTGACAAGATGAAATGCGGTCCGCCAGGGATGGAAAATAATCAAATCCTTCTCGGAGTCGCATTAATTAAAAGTTTTTCGGAAATCTGGAACGAGCAAAAAGAGGAGAAAGTGTCGCTGGAAATGCATATCTAAAATTAGGGGGCCCATGGGGTTTCCACTGCGGGGGAGGAGGAGGTGTTTTGGGTATTCATCGCGTCTCTCACGCTGCATTTGATAATCAAATCTCGAGACTAACATTCGCCTAAAATTCATAGTCGCCGGAAAAGGTTTTGTGAAATTATACGAAGTCAAAGACTTTACTTCGTGGTCCAGGATTTATTAAAACTGAATAGTCTTCGTGATGCGTTTCATTGTTTATTAATTAGACCTATTAAATTGACGTTTTATTTAGCATAATTATTTGAAATTAATGTGGTCTATGGTAGTACAAGTAAGTATGTGTATTACCCAATCATTATTTGATGAACATTAATAGGCAAATAATTGCATCGATTGTGTTACGATTCTATACTATAAATCTTATAACTGATATAATTTAATTACTGTTTCCTTGTGCTCTAATAAATCTCATATATTTAAGATATTGATCGATAAAAATTACGATCCGACAGAAATTTTACGAATAAAATTAAGAGTCTGTAATAATGTTTTATAAAAAATACTTATTGGATGATCTCAATTTATCCAAAAATTTTTAAGAAGTAATTCATAATTTACAAAATTGAAATTATTTCCACCTTGATGTCATTTAACTTTGTCAGCTTAATGCCATATAAATCATAACGATTCCAGTTCATGAAAATGATAAAATATATGAATCTCCTGCAACTTATTACAGACTTAAATTCATCATTTGGATGGAGGTAATTGATGTGCGTTAATAAAAGTCGATCCTGACTTTAAATGAGTTGAACCAACGAATTTAAGGCTCCAATTCACAAACATAATTGGTTTGAAAACGCTTCATTTGGTCGAGTTTCGTTTTTGCAATTAGAAGTGTCGTCCGCAAAGCGAGAAGCAATTGGTCATTATTTAAACATGATATCGACTAAGGGTTCTCAGGAGTTGCTGAGTTAATGATGATCTTAGTGTGGACAAGCAATCGCCGAGGGACAATCGGCGGAACTGCTATTCCATTCAAAGCGTCCGCTACACAAAGTGACCTGTCGTTGCACTGGATCCAATTGCTTTGAAACTGGAAAGAAGTTAACTGACATGAATCCAATTACACAGCTTCCATTTAAAGACTATAATGGGGGATAGTCGCAATTTCCGTGACCTAGCAACGAGTAATGGTTGCCAACGAAAATAAAATGCCAATGAAAATCCAAAACTTATATTATTATGTATTCATTATAACGCGCTATTATCTAGCATCTTATCTATATTATGATAAATAGTAATTTTGGTGTTTTTTCTAGATCAAAATTTTACACAAATACTGTTGATACATTTTTTAATTTAAACAGTTATTGATTGACTCGCTCATATTTATTGAAGAAATAGTATTCTAGAAACTAATCCTAAAAGTTTGAATTATGAATGATTGCTATTGCGTCATATATGTATGACAAAACTTTGAAATAGAATCAAATTTAACATTTCAATCTATTTTAAGTTGAGTTCGATTCTATGCGACAGCACCTGACAAGTATGTTATCCTAAAATTCAGCGACCCGCGATACATTCTATAATCGTGGGTTGCATAACTACAGGCGCCTATTTGGATGTCCAGGCATAGAGTATTAATAAAATGATTATTTCATTCATCATTGCGTTTCTACCTCGATTACTTGAATTTGTTTCTATTTCTAAATGGAGACAATAAAGGTTTTTCCACCTATATTTAAAAATATAATATCCTTGTTTACTATTTTTACTTTTCAAGTAAACAAGGAAAATAATAATCACCAATTTCCTCAATATTTTTCAAAATAAGTAAAATATGTATTTAATACTTATTTTATTTCTTCAAACATTATTTTAATTATTAGAAATACTAGATATCTCATACTTAAAGGGTTGCCATAAACCTTTTTAAAATTAATGACTTATTAAATATACTTCTCGTTTAGACTCATTTAATTTGAACTTAAAATGTCACCAAAATGATCAAACTATTCATCCATTATGAATTGTTATATTGATAATTTTCTAATTGCATACGATAAACAATTTCCTTTTAATATTCGTAATTCATCATATTTTTCATAATTATTTTTAAAATTATCAGAAAATTAATTCATGAAAATGAGCTATATTAATTATATCTATTAACTAACACCAACAAGAAAAACCAAAACTACGACTATATTATAAGTTTCTTGAAACTGAGCAAATTATGGTCTTATAAGTCTACAATACACGGGTCAATTCATCCAGGAAGTGGTTGCCTGCCCAATGATCGTATCCCCATCGATACCCAGCATCAATATTTGACTCCTTCCGGATCCGTACAAATCCGCCGCTGCATTTTCCAACTGCAGCAGCACACGGATGCCCAGTTGCACCAAGAAGTATTCCCCTTGAGACACGGAGAGCAAATGCCGAGCTATGTGCAATATTCGACAATTAACGCGACCTGCGAGGGACGCTTATCTCACGAGGGCCTCTCCTACTGATGACTATTTGATCGCCGAATCATAACTATCGGATTGAGGCACTCGGAGGGGTGAAATCACGCGTAAACTATAATCTGCATACCTCTAATGTGGCCTACATTCAGTCATCCTAATCAAGAGTCCCTCAGGATGCATGCTCCCTGCTCAAATATTCCATTTGGATGGGAACGTACCCAAGGTTATTCCCATTTCGATTATATAATATATATTACAATCTCTTGTCGAATAAACAATACACTGGTGAGGAAATGAAAATATATCGATTCAGCGTATATATAAAAATTAATCTACGATACGTGCTTATCAAAAAGAACACTGTTTTCTATTTCATACGTCTCTATGACTAACAATTAAAGCATAATTATCACGGAAGTAAACTAGAGTAACATGAAGATTAAAAGAATAAAATCGCCTCAGATAAGATGATGATAATTTTTTACGTAACATTGACGTATAATTCCATAAATGTATTACGTTTCACCTCTAATACTGATGTTCGTTGAAATGTATAAATAATTCATTTTTTGCGATGAAACAACTTGCATCTACTTTCCCTGATGTTCTACATAATCCAATTATTCAAGTTATAAAGCTATACAGTGATTACGATATAATAATGCATGGTTTTATAAAATATAAATTCGATGGAGATATTACATTGCACATATTATATATGATATCATACTTTAAAAAAGGAAGTAAATGTAGACGTTTATTTTTGGAAACAGTCCGAGTACTCGTCCATGAATGCCGTTTGATATTCAGCTAAATATATAAAATGAGAATATTTTAAGCATATCAAATTTTGGGAATGGAAATATTATATCAAAGCTCTGGAAATTTTAAAATTAAAATGTAGGTCAAAAATTATATTTTTCGGAATAACTCTTTGAAATATTTCTATTTATTTCGTATGTTAGTGGTCAGGAATAATATTCGTACCAATTTCACTCAAATTCAGTAGGAAGGTCTCTTCTATTATTAATATGCAGTACATATAATATTACAACCTTTCTGTACAAATACAATCTTTTCAATGATGATTGATCTTCAAATATTTCCGAAAATACGACTGTTTTTTTTTAATATTAGTTTTTACTGAGCCTTAGGAAGTAAAATACTTTTTACTTCGAATACGGTACAAATATACATTTCATATTCGTATTCAAAAGAGCACAGATATTTTGATGCAGATGGTGCCTTGAAGTTCTTTAAAAGAATCTATTTCATCTCCAGTATATAAACGTAATGAAAAATTCGTAATCTCTTAAATCTTTCAAGGAGATTTCCCAATACAAATTTACATACAAATACGTTTTTAGAGGTTTGAAAGATATTCCTATTTGGAATAATCTTATTCGACGTAGATGAAAGACTTCACTGACACAGTGCGAAGTTTTTTTAACTCCTTTTTCAAAATCGTAGATCTCTAAACAAATCTTTGGAATATAGCGTAATATTCCTCACATTCTCCTTTTGAGTCCACATACACGTAATTTATCCACCGAAAGGAACGTCCTTCATGTAAATAGATACATGCATTAAAAATACCCCTTCAAAACCCTTTTGGGCTTGTATTTTTGTTTGATAAACTGTCCGAGAAACTGTTTGCGTGTAAAGTTTGTAAACACGTTTTTATAGGGTAGTTAAAACGAGTCTGTAAAAGGTCTCGTATACTCGCGTATAAAATTTTGCTCCGAATCTTTATATTCCGTTGCTATAGTTTGATATCTCATACTTGACCATAGTCTCAACTTCGATGTACTGCATGTTTCACCCCTTTCAAGCGTGTATTTATTTAGAGCAAGGAAGCCCGGCGAAACGTTTTCATGATGCAAGTCATGAAAACAGTCCGCGAGACACTTCAAGGGTTTCGATAAACTTCTGTGGTTTCGTCGCTTATTTGCACTCGGCGCACCGTTTCACCGCATTTTCCGGTACGGGCTAATAAACCACGCTGTTGACGTCATCGCGTCCCTTGTGCCAAAGGAGGGAATGTCACTTTCAAGCACGTACGGCTACTCATGCGCTCCGATGAACTAACGGAATGATCCAAGTGGCCACGCACCTTCAAAATTCCGCAGGACACTGTCCCCACGCGCGGTTTCGGAAAGAAACGAACTTGAACGGCACGAACGGAAAGGAGATTGCATTCAAAGGGAAGCTAATTTCGAACTTCCCGAAATGCACATCCGTGCATATCTCGCTTCCTATGAGATGCACGAGCGTTTAATTTTTATTGTTCTAATTTCAGAAGCGTAATCTGTCTTAAATAGATGCGATCGAACGTTATACTTTGTGGGTTTTATCGATAAAAATTTTAACTTTTTCTATATATATAGAATAAAACGAAAATTAAATGTTTTGTCAAATGCTTTTAAATTCGCAAAAATCTTTATCTTATATCATTTGATGGTATTTTCTTTCCTTGTACTACAATAATGAGCCAAAATTTATTATTTATCAATCTAAAATTTAAACTTTCCCCTAATTATATTAATAGTTCTGTAAAAGTATTCAATCTAATCGTTTAGCATTCATTTTCCGACAGTGTTTTATAAATAAATTTTAAATAATTTCTCTCATATTTCCTCCTATATTATCATCATATTTCTCAATATCAGAGGTTATTATAAAGGAAAATAATTCTCTCTAGTGTTGAGTCATATTTATTTCAAATTAAAATTTTTTTAATTAAAAAATAATATCTTTCTGGATAAATTAGTCTAAATTTCCTTTAAAAGGTTCCATGATTCTATCGCCAAAAAATAAGTTACGTTAATTTAAGCCAATTCAGGGAGATTTAAATCGTTACATTTTTTCAAAGTCTACAAATTCCATGGTCTTTAATAAGGAATCTATAGACTGCCAGATATCTGAATACACTCCCAATATGTTGCAGTTACTTTGCGGTGTATTCTCGGTGGAGTAGCTTTATATGAGACTACGTGAGAGATATTCCTCTGTGTTGGACTACATCCTTGTAAAGATAGCGTGTCCTCGAAGCAGTGGAGCTTAACTTCGAAGAGCTTCGCGCCTAGAAGGATCCTCAGCGCTACGAATATCAATAAGAAGGGATCTAAGCGAAGGATGCTTCTGCATCTAAGGTGGTTGCTATGACAAACAGTTCCGAAGGGATAACAAGCAAAGCGATCATGTGAGCATAAGAAGAGGAACAGGCAACGAGCAATTACCTTAGTAATTAACTTAAAAATTCTTGTTTTCGTAGATTTACGAAATATTAATAATTTAAGCAAGGACTTAACTTCTAAAATTTAAAAATCTAAAATTTTATACAAATATTTTTCGTCGCTAACACACCTATAGAATGTTATACCTATCTCGTATCTGATAACATTTTATAATACATAGGACATTTCTATTATTTTGGATACAATCCTATAGAATGAGAGAGCAGATTTTCAGATGGGATACGATTTTCAGGATCTTCTGTAGAGTTTTGCTGGACGTACCAAAGGGACAACGAAATTAAAGATAATATTTTACATAAAATCTTCGCTGAAAGTCAAATTAATTTCGGGAAAGCAAATATGATGCCCATTTGTTAAATAGAGAACCCTTATCGTATTGTTTAATATTTATTTAAATATATACCTACTGTCATACCTGTATATAATTATTATTTAGATTATTTTGTTTCTTCAATGTTAGTGTGAAAATTTATAGAAGGCATCAGATAATATGATATAAATCAAAATAGTAAACGATTCATTGGAAAATTGAAGGAAGTTATTGTAAAAAATTTTAATGTATATAACTCTTTGTTCATTATACCTAAAATATGAACGTGGAAGCAGAACAAAGGGCAACAGTATTTAAAAAAGACAGTTGAAAGACACCCCACCTCCTAATTTCCTTTTTAAGAACGTTTTGACGAATGTAATGAACAATTTTGTTCCCACCATATTTCACGAAAGGTTTAATTAAATCTTTTATATATCAAACATTATATTTAAAAATAATTGTGCATTAGATCCAAATTGTTTCTTATTCCATCACATCGGTGAAACCTGAAAGCATAATGCAAAATTTCTAAATTGGATACCAAGAATCGATTATCAAAAATTCATTTACTTTTAAAATAAAATATTTAATCCGATTATAAGCTATCAACAACAATTATATTCTATCCCACTGATAATAATCTATTATCATCAGCGTAATTGACTGTATCACCAACGCAAAGACTCCCAGTCTTAACGTCTTATTTCGCAGACGGGCTCTGAAAAGGTCCAAGGGCCTAATATACTTAGATTACCTTCGCATTACGAACTCGTTTCAAGAAGTTCAAATTGCGTCCACCAACGTGCTCTGGTTGCAAGCAAAGAAGTCAACGGCGGATCCATATAATTTCTGCCCACGTACGCATCCAATTGACTTTGGAGCTTCCTCTTTGTTGTCCGCTCTTCCAGAATATATTTCACGGTGCTAAGGAGACGACAAACAAGAAAGATATCGGATTGAGGGGGAGACGTGTATATATCCATGGAAACGGACCGGAGAACCGCGTCAATGCAAACACTGATGCACGCCTCAGTAATTAAGGAACGTGTTCTTCCAATTAGGATGAGAACTGAGCCAACGATTTCACGCCATAGTTAGGATGCCAAAATTAAAGATGAAGAGGCAAATGGGGGGTTTAATAGGGTTGGTGGAGTCGGTGGAAGCAGTTATTCGGAGGCGTAATGTGGAGCACGTTAAATGATGAAGCAATTTAAGGAGATGTTAAAAAGTGGAAGGACGGATGAGCTGCTGCGTGCAGCCATGCGAAGAAGATACATTCAAGTTGGATGACTGATTTGAAGACATCCGCTGAAAGGAGAAATTTTAATTGTATAATTCATTACATTAAGAAAAAAGTAAACTATAAAAATGTTAATATGAATAAACTGATAGACTTCTTTAAAACTTTTGGTGTATTTTTGAAGATATAAAACACTTCTATAGAAGATTTAATAAATTTGATGGGAATAGTGATCATAGATCATTTAATAATTAAGTTACTATTCAGTTTACTATTAAACTATGAACTGAATTGTATTATATTCAAAAGAGATCTTGAATACTTCATGAATTTTTTTTTAAAAAAAGGGCTTGATAGGCAAGAAATTTAATGTAAATTAATATAATATATTATACAAATTCTGACCAACGTAAATACGAAGTCTTTCTTAGTGTAATCTATGGATCATTATCTATTTATAAATTTAATATTTTTCATTTTAAACGAGTAATTAATCCACTAAAAAAGTGTGAAATGAAGAGATTTTATTGCTGCATTATCTTTTTGAGCCATTAATCTAGATCCAGAAGAAAAAGAACTAACAGACATTTCTACTTTTAAGGTCTAAAACTTAAAATATATATGTCTCTCAGTTGCTGGAAGGGAATTTATTTTTTGATGAATCGTGAGAAATTTTAGCTGCCGACAATTTCCTTCTTGTTTAATAGGTTACCTTTACTGTTACAATTGTTTAAGAGTAAAAAATCAGCCACAGATAGTATAATTACATTACGTGGGTGTACAGTTGTCAAAAGAGAAAGTCTTATACAATATCTTTCCCAGTAGATAAGAGTTGGAGGATAGGGTTACTTTTAGAAATAGAAAAAGACAAATAAGAGGAAAGGGAATGCAAGAAAGACTTTTCTTTTTAAATTATCATCCTACACTATCATCCTTTATACGTCATATCCTCTCTTCTTCTTTTTCTTTCATTTCCTGTTCCCCTTACTTTGTCGTTTTCCCGGTTATATCAGTTGTTTTCTCTTAATTTCATTCCAACTTCCAAACTTCCATCTCTTGAGACTTGCCTCATTTCTCGAGCTATTTTTTTCCGAGTTATCTTTTCTGAAACCCCTTCGGGACTTTTCTTCCATCTTAGCAAAAACACGGATTTGCCTACCCTCCTTTTTTTACGTATTTATCTGAATAGAATAAGCCTCGTTTGACGGATAGGGTACTTCAGTCTGAAATCTCATTTAAGGTTTGAGAGGAAAAAGTTTAAAGTAGTTCTTTGTCAAATTCCGAATTCAACGTTGTTTTCCTACTTGACCGGCACCTGTGTTAAAAGCCATTAAACAAATCTTCAACAACGGAAAAGAGACACTTGTGTGCCGATTGTGTTTAGAAGTGGATTTGACAGCTTCAAAATAAAGGGAACTTTGAATTTATTTCCTTAGAGACGATTATAAAGATTACATTCATTTTTATGTTTTGTGTTTTGGCAACAGAACTTTTAATTATCATTTTAAGAAGATGGAACGAAAAGGAGATGGTCCCTGTAAAACTTAGCTCTCAGCATTTCCCTAAGGATCTCCATCGCATTCAAAGAAGATATCATACACCATTATAATCATTATCATATCATTATCCTTCTAAAATAAACAAACTAAACAAGCAATTTATGGTAGATTGTTTACAAAAAGCTTAAATCTAAACGTGCTGAAGATTGGACATGAAAGGGTTTTTTAATCAATGATTTGACGATAAAATTGCTTACCTGTACAACAGTTGCACAGAAATTTAATAGTAAGCTATTCAAAAATCCATTATTATGAATTTTGCGAAATTATTTAGCTATTGCATTATCTATATCTTTTTAAGCTTTCGAGATATCAGGATATATCATCGACAAAAGTTTTAATGAGCTGAATCATCAGAAGAGATTTCATTATTTAATATTCAATATGATTACATTTAATACAAAAGTAACTACCAATCATTCTTTAACAACTTGCAAAGTCACCTTTGATTTCATATTTATTGTTGTTGAAAGGAACATTAACAACCTTTAAACGACTTATTTCATATGCACGAGTTCCCAAGGAGAAATTTAAAAACTTCTTTACTTTAATTTAATGGAAAAGGAAACCTTGATAGGATGAATCCGATGAAATCCCAGTGTAATTAATCACTCCTTGAAATACCAGCGAAAAATTGACAGCAACTATCTTTTGGTCTTTTTAATTACCCGGAGTATGTAGGTCGCATTTCCATTAGCCCTTTTTCGCTCTGAATTTTTAATAAAAAATTCTCAGGACGTCAGATAAGAGGACATAATACGATGCTTTGAATTATTCAAAGCTGTGCATTGAAATTCTTTGACTCTTGCGGATGAGCACATGAAAATAAATATCCAAACTCAGATATAACGAAGTTATGTTTCTGAATACATGATACATGACAGTGAGCAATTACCATTTATATTTTGTTTCGTATCTTACACGGTGAAAGAATCCACAAGGATGATTTTTTTTAATATCTCCCAAAGGTTTACGGAATGAAAATTTAGGAATGTTTGACCTTTCCTCTACAAAATAATCTATAATTAAAGAAGGTTGTTCGTTAACATTATAATTGGAGGTACAAATTCAATTCACGCTTAACTTATTTTCCTCTTGGTACAACTGACAGCGAAAACTACATTAATTTATTAGAATTTTGAAATGGTTATGTTAAATTATTAAATTTCTTTGATAAATATATTTAACATATTTCCATCTAGTCAATAGAATTTTGAGAGGTAAAACATCAAACCTAAACAAACCAAAAACAAAAACACTATACTACAATGAAGTCAATTTCTTTGACACATATAATTATTAGAATGAAAATAATATATTTCTTTTTATAAATTTGGTAAATTTGTTAGAGTTAAATTTCCTTTCACACATTACTTTTTCCTTAGTCTTGAATGATAATTATAACTATATTACAATACTTGTATATTCAATTTCAGTTCTGTCATAGATTAATATATGTATAAATAAATTTATCTAATATAACTAGAAGCAAACTTAATGAATGAGTATTTTGAATTAGTAATTTGAATTTAGTTTAATAATTATTCTACATATTCTGTCAATAATTTATACCTTCAGTACATAACAAATATTTCTCCTCTTTCCGCAACATAATTAATAGATATTTAGATATGCTAAATATATTGTTCTGGCATTTTTGCCTATTTTAAATTGGTTTGGCCGTTATTGGTAAAAACTTATCATGTCACATTAACAAAAAAGATCTAAAGGATGTAGATATTTTAAAAATTGAAGAAGTAAATTCATTCGTAGAATCAACTATTGTTACTGAATATCATACAAATAAGAGTTTAGTAAGTTTGCGTTTGGTATAGTTTAATCTAAACGATCCAATTTCGTAAATAAAGTTCTGTATCCAAGATCTCCCCCCCTTTCCATTGGTACATTCATTTGGTCTAAACACCTTGTATCTGAGGCAGTTGTTCGCTACCACCTTGGGGAAAATTCGAACCTTTTAAGGATTCAATTGGATGCGTTTGGTTTTCTTTTTGCCCAGATTAATCGAACTTCACAGAGATAGGGATGGCTAGCTGGAAGAGAGTTTGAGGCTACTTCAAAAGAATGGATTACCCCGATCAAACATCCTTTTAATTACGAACCGTATTAACTTTGCCCTACAAAAACACCAGAACTCCCAAAAAATTAACTTCCGATTCGTTTGATTCCACCGAGTGCTATCCTCGTACGTGGCCGGAGATTTAGTTAGAAAGGCCTTCGCAAGAATTTTTCCATCCGTTCCATTCCCTTGAAAGTATTCGGTTACCTGGAATTCGTGTGAGACTGGCCCCATTCAGAGGGTAAAAATACTTCCGTGCTTTTCTAGTGCTATTACATTAGCCCCACATTTAAATCTACAAATTCAACGTATCGAAGAGCATGGACATATTTATGTTGACATTTAAATTAATGAATACTTGTTTAGTTTAATCAACTACACATTCCCCAAATAATTCATAAGATTATTTGATTTTTAGAGCAAGTCAATTCAACTATTTTTAAATATCATTTTCATTTATCCATTATATATAATACCATTCCCATATTTATATGTATAGATTATCATATTTTTTCATTGTAATTTCCTTAATCGATTCTCACATACCAATGAAAAAATATTTGATTGATATAAATTGTTTATTTCTTTATTCATATTACAAGGAGTATTATTGATTCATATTTTTGGTTCAAAAACATGCACATATGTGTGAACTAAACTACAGTTACATACAAAAAATGTATTTAAAACCATCCCATATAAGATATTTGGTTCTTCCATGATCTATAAACCGTCGTACGTTTAATTTCATTATGTGAGTTTTTCAATATTAAAAATAATGCGCTAAAATTCCTATTGCTGTATTTTTGAGCTATACAGAGCAATATCAATATTATTATCCCTTATGTTAACTTATTGGATTATTATTTTACTATATCGATTTGAGCTTTATAAGTTCTTTATATTATCGAATTACCAATACGCACTATTTCACTAGATCGTGTAGCGATCCTACCAGCTTTTAAGAGTTTTTTATTTACAATTCAATAACCCAAGACCATTATCGATATATAAAAGATGTTATTAAATTTATTCTTCATTAGATGGCATTAAATATTGAATCATTTACATCACGCCTTAAAGAACATCACTATTTAATATGAGCTTTATACCTCTAGAAAGTTGAATGACATTGATGTTTATAGATTTACGATCAAATAAGATCTCGTACCTATTTGTCGAACAGGAAAAGAATACATATATATATTACAACTTTAAAACGACTTAAATTTTCGCTGAATTAGATTCAATAGACGTAAACATAAATATATTTAAACTCGCGCATTTCCGAAGGCATAAAACTAGACTACGTCCCTCTAACATTCGGAGACGTCTGAGTAGAAAGGAAACAGTCTCGATCGAGGGAACAAAATATGGCAGCGATAGGAAGGAGAACGCGTGTAAAAGAATGTTTCGAGAGCGGAATGCTTAGAGTAGAAGCAGCTTTTGGTGTCCTTCGAACTTTAGCTGGGAAAATAAAAGGTGCGACTGGCATCTACTCCCGAGAGAGGATATATCACGTCATATATTTCCGAAATGGTGATCGCGAAGCAAAATGTTCCCTTGAATTTCAAACAGTTTTTCATTTGCGCTTTCAATGGCAACCGTTGCATGTTGATTTCCTTCCGCTACACACATTTCTCATATTTTCATTCCCGTGAATAAGAAAATATGGGGTTGACTTTCACTCGTCTCTCTCTAATCCCTTACAGCGGAGGAATATTTAATATCCGGAAATTTCTCACTCCTCTCCTCGTGATTCCCGGTATCCGCGGAGATTCTATCTACTCTTTCTCCGAAAGCGACTCTCAATTTGAGACGTCAGAAAGGAGGTAATGAAGCTTATGAAGTGAAGTCAAATAACACCCACTCCTTTGAACATTTGCCAAACTAGTTTCGAAGCATTGAATCGCGAGTGAAAATGACTAGTTGGTGATCAATTTTAAAGGGTTTACAGCGGAATTTGTTACGAGTGCGAGCTGAAGATTTCGTAGCAGATAAGTTCGATTAATGGAAAGTTTTGTTACGAATGATTTTTTTGTGTAAATTAATTTAAATGCTTGATAAGGAAGGGATGTTATGGGTTACCAATTAGAGATTGTAAAACATATGCCATGCCTGAATTATATTCGTCAAATGCAACCATTTATTAGGCAAACTCCAGTATTCTCTTTAAAAATAACTCTCTCTGTTTTTAGATTTCTTATAGTTTATATTATTGTACGAATTATTACTTTATACTCTCTTATAATTGTGTCAGAATGTAACTGAGATATACAGCTCATCCTGAAGAGGAATTATTAACCGTAAATAATTAATAAACGCCACAGTATGATTTAACGATATTTTATTTGACATTTTTAATGATAAAATATTAATTCAGATACATTTTATAATAATATAATTTGGCCTTTTATATGTATGTGTATTTTTATTATAGTTATATGTGGTTGTGTACTGAATTAGTTAGATTCATTAATTTATTACGTAATTCATTCGTGTTCTCTTTTAATTACAGACCATCACAGACAATGGGCTATAGATTATTCATGCGCAAGGAAATCCAATGAAGAATGCACACTCAATATAATGATGTATTTAAAATCTCCATTTTACACATCGTTAAAAGCGTAGTCAACTTCGCTACAACGATAACAAATTCATTAATGACCTTCCACGCAAGGCCGCAGCGGCAGTAGCGTAACATCATTTAGTCTTCTCTGCTAATGCAACTAAATAAATGACGCCATTTCCTTTGCTCCAATTTAAAAATTAATTCGAGAATTAATTGCACGGAGACATTATAATTAAATAACGTAGCCAGAAGTACGTTTCCCGAAATTACCCATTACCATGCTGAAATTTTATTTGAACATACTTCTTCCATTAGCAGGACAATGGCCGTTTCTTGAGTTTTATTACAATGATCATATGTTAATGTACTTATAGGAAAACTGTATATATCTCTGAGCAATCAAAATTAAATATAAAGATGTATTAGTACTCTAGCTTTAGTGAAAAGACTTTTTACTAGTCCATTTAATAAATTCTCCTATGATATAAAGGCTATCTCTTGCCATTTTATCAGCCATGAGACTCAATTCTAGAAAACATTTAAATGATTCATAATTAAGTAATAATTTATACTAATTATTAGAAATAAAACATGTTATATCTGTGTTTGACAAATAATTATATGAATGGTTGCGAAAAATCTCAAATTCATCGATAGAATCAGGGTGTGTTCCCAAAAGAAAAGTTTGATTGAGTTCGGTTAAAAATATTTAGGACACTCTCTATCTATACATAAAATCTGTTACGGTTTGTTTTTCAACTTTTAAAGCTCTTAAAATTTCATCCTGATCAAAATGTATGCAAATAATTCCTAATTTTATCTATAAATCGATGTTATGTCACACCACTTCATTACACACACTAGTTCTTGAGATTTTTGTCTCAAATTTCCTAATCAGCAAAAAATATTTCACATAAATCATTACCAGTAAATCTAAAATAGAGCTATCAAGGCATAATTTAACTTAGGACTATCGCAAAATTAAATATATATTAATCCATGCAATTGGGATATTTTATCCACTTAATCACTGTGTTATTTTTTATGTCCTTACACCTTAGACTGTGAGGCAATGCTCACTGGCAAACTTCACAGAAAACACTTTCACGATGTATTTAACGGGTTTTTAATTCATTAAGCAGCGCTTCGAAACTTAAAACTTTAAAAATACATTTCATCTCATGAAGCTAACTCTCAACGGTTACTATAGACACTCATTTTTCCAGTCCTTTTCAATAAAACACCTCTTTCTTATTTCCGATCTCAGATGATAACATTTTACATTCGACACACACCTCATAAACACGACTTCACAAATGCGATTCCTCATTTCTGCCGTTTATTTACTCAAAGTAGTTCACCGCTCAAAGAGAGCGATAAAAAGGAGTGCAAAATGGTGAGATTCACGGTCTGACAGGAAAATAGGAGGTATCATTTCCAGAAGAGAGGGCGATGGAGGCAGAATTATGGCCTCAAGTAAGAATCGAAGTAAAAAGGGAAGAATTCGAAAAACTCTTGGAGGGCGCGAGAAGCTACACCTACTGTGAGAAACTGTTCCATTTAGCGCTGTTAAGTCTCTAGTAATAACGAAACGAAAATCTCTCGTTTCTTCCAGGAAGTTAGCCTTTGTGAAAGATTATATATTGGATTTTGAGCCCGCGAATTATTTTTCTGCATTTTCAACGTACGAAAGGGACATAATGGGATCGTATTTAATATCCAATTTCATTAAAGAAATGTTTACGTATCGAAATTTCTTGGAAATCAAATTTAATGAGCAGTGTAATACTAGATTATAATTGATAAATCTGGATGATAGGAGTAAAATAATAGAGGATAAAAGAGATATTTTGATAAACATGAAATATTCCTTGTAATTTAGCCCTCACTACGTCGGAATTTTGAAGTGTTATTGAGGTTTATTTCACGATAGTAATACTATGTATTACGAAATTACGATAGAATAATAGGTAATTTTTCCTATGTAATAGTAGTTTGCAGGAATCATTGTAATACTATTTTAAACATAATATACGAAACGATCTTCTCCAAAGTTATCGATTTATTTAACGTACTTGTAGTTAAAGTGCTAAGTAAAATAATTCTTAATGTGGAAATACGTATTTTTAGATCTAACGAGCGATGGTTTAAATATTTCCTGCCCTACATTTCCCTAATTACTAAATGCCACCGAATATGTGGCGGATTGATTCTTCCCACTCATTTGCAACGATGGACTGAAAATTAAACCATCGTTACGACAGAGAAATAAGTGATTATTCGGAATTAGAATTCAATTTCGGAAAGTATAAACATTCCGCGGGAGTGAAAAAAACTCGGGTGGCTACAAATGGCATTTATATATGCGAACCTAAAAAGTTTTTATCTTTCCATTTTCCTCGTCACATTCAAATGAGATACGTCAATTCTTTTTAAACTGCCTTGACGAGTAATCTGCCTGACCATTCGGCGTTAATGCACGCCCATTAGTCTAATAGCCTTCGTTAGATCTCCTTCCTAATGCATCCCTCCACTGCCCCTCCTTCCCATCTGCGACTCGAATATTCCAAGGTCGGAGACATATCATATAAACATACAGCCTCTTTTCGTACGTTTTCCTCGCCTATTTTCTCGTATATTTATCTCACCTGATTTCGTGCTATATATCGTCCTGTAATAAATAGCTATACGTATAAAGTTTTAACGTTTTAAATATCAAACACCTTCCTGCTTCTTTACAAAATTTAGTAATGATATCAACCGTTAAATCATAATTACATTTCCGTTTGATTAATATCTCGTCAAAATTTTAACTAGATTTTTAATATACGATTACACCGCATCATTAACCTCAATTTTACGCTCTGGATATTTGTTTTTCAGCTGACCATTACGTAAATTTAACGGTGAAGTAGTTTATTCTTTACGTTTAATCAAGCACTTTATAATGGCTAATTATACTGACCAGGATGTATTTCCGTCTAAATAAACATGAAAATCACACGGAAATGAGTAATATCCTAATATTGAAATATTTGGCAAGTTTCCGCATATTAATTAGCACCTTTAATGTTGGAATGCTTCCTCGTCAGTTTTCCCATTTAAAGCGTACTGTAGCACAAAAATGGCAAGTTTCAATTGTATCCCTTGATAACTCAGCATCAAAAGGCTTTCCTTGCTTCTAGAATTCAATTCAGGTTAGGATAATCCCATGATAATTTATTTTCCTCCATTCCGAGATTTTTTAACGAGATTAGATGCTCGAATCGGAAGCAGTACATTGTGAACGAATGCTTGAAATTATACGAAATCTCGGTCAATGACAGAGATTACACACAATCGCGTATATTACAATAAATCCACTATTAAATTCGATTGCAGTGCCTAGAAACAAAAAGCATTCGTTCGATATAAATTCGCTAGAGCTATGTTTACCAAGTAAGAACCCCAGATTCACGGCGTAAACATCGATTCACCATTACAATCTCGTTGGAGCGACCTTAATGGGAAGTCGCATCATATCCCCACTCTTTCCGTTCAGTTTCAGCGTCCTCGCAAACAGCTTTGTATTACTGCTTGATCGCCTTCCATTTTTGGAAGATCCAAACTGTTGTCGCACAACACGTTCCATTCCTTCTCTTTTCGGAGCCCCTGAAATGGCTGCCAAAGCTTCGATCTGGGTCGCAAGTTTAGTATACCCTTTTTTTCGTCGTTCTTTTATTTTTTTTACTTTGAGGGAGCGCATCTGACCTGTACACACAGCGCATTCCTCAAGGTCGCTTCAAAATATCCAGTCCCCACACGTCTTGCTATCGGATTAGGATATATACTTTTGGTCTCCGATGCCAATATTTTTTGTCGCGAAGGTCAACTTATGCAAGAAATGAGTTTCCTCTGCGAATATCCTGGATATAGTCTCCTTTCCGCAGCGGGGATGCAAGAAATGTTTCGGTATGCATTTGAATTTCCCGGTTTCAAAAGAAGTCGATTGTTTTTTTTTCTTCATGAGGAATCAATGTTTGGTTGGACGGTGCGGAATGAATACGTGATTGTAAGATGGTAAGGAAGTTGTTTAAGAATGGATTATAAATTATTTATAATTCTTGCGGCATAAACACATTCCTGAATATCCATTCCTACGACTGTACATCCCATATTTCTTACGACTGTATATCCCATATTTGATCAGCAATATCCATCAGATTAAAGATTTATTGATTAATATTTATTGATATTAATTATAATATCTATTGCTGATTAGAAAATTTACGAAAAAAAAATAGGAAATATTTGTGATAGGTTGGTGTGGCATAACATGGAAGGTTGGATAAAATTAGAAATTATTTTTAATGACATAAATCTTGATGAAAAAGAAATTTTAAGAGGTTTAAATTTCATCTTAACTGTGAAATAAAAAAACGTTCCAGCTTGCAATGAAAATTACGAAGACTATAAAGTAATTTTTAATGTTCTCCGATATTTTCAAAAGCTAAATTTTCTCTAAACTAAACTAAACTTTAATTTTCTCTTAGATTTTCATAAAAAATTAAATAAAAATATTTTCTTAATTTCACTAAGCTATTTTTATAGCATTTCGTTTTTATTTCTGAAATGGTTCGCATACAATAGTGCCTGCTTTCATTCCACTTTGCTCAGACGTCATGGTCGAGTTGAAAGCGTCTTCAAATATTCTATGAGCTCCATATCTGACAATCCTTTCCCTTTTAAATGTTTTCACTGTGAACGTGAAATCGTACGCGAATTGATATACTCCGAATATTACTTAAATTTTATTAAAATATTAAATATACGTATATGGTTGCGAAAAAGTATATTTTTAATCACCGAGATATTTCTTGATAAAAAACCTTCTATGAAGAGCTTTAAATGATTATTTTAAGGGTTTTGAGATAATAGTAACATGACCAATGAGCTTGGACTATCTATCTGGACAGTATATATTGAACTAGCAAAGACTAATTTACATTGATTCAAATACTTGAATACGATTAAAACAAGCATGATCATTTTCTTGCAAATCTACCTTATGATAAATTATAAATGTAAGAGAAACTATTATGGTTTTCCTTCAAAGATTACATAAAAATTTCGCTATCGACTCCATCGAGCGAGATCTATTTTCATCATCGGCAAATACCATCGAAAATCGAAACCTCTCATAGTGAACGTTGACCTCTAGAGCTGCTCTTCTTTTCCCCGAAGCACCCTTTATTTATTTTCATTTATCAATGCTCACTTCCTGGAAACCGCGTGTTTATCGACGTGCCCGATTCAAACGAAAATAAACAGCAATATTACCACAAATTGAGTGGTATTCGCCCATCATGACCCCTCTACTGTAAAACACACCACACATATCTATTAACAAATGTGTATGTTGCCTCATAGAATAGTAGTAAATACACTTTTAGCTCAAAACTACGATGTATTTATAATCCTATTATTGTCCTGTTGATGTTTGATACGTGTCCCGGAGTCACCAGGTATTAATAAGAATTTCTTGAGGAATCCGATGTGTCGTTCTCTCTCGTAATACGTGAACTCGTGAATTCGAAAGCGTATTCGAAGTGGGACGAATTAAAACCTAACAGGTATTGCCTAAAGCAATACACTTTGTCCGTTCCCTCTTTCCACTTTGTCCCGGGCCTTTGTGTAGTCAAAACAGGCCGCAGAACCCCACGCACACACGGACTCTCTCATCTGGAATTCTCCCTCTACTCTGATCAGCAAAGGTTTTACCTTCTCCAAATTACCAATTCCCTTTGTCCTAACCCTGTCCCATCCTATGCCTCCAATTCTTCCATTTTGTTTTCCAATTTTTTTTTACTCTTATGGAAGACGCATTGATGGAAAAGAGAGTTATATCTATGGGAGAGATTTTTGAACCCAGGTCCATATGTATCGAGATGTGTATAAATTTTTTATTACAAAAAAATCTGGCTTCTTAATTCAAACGAAAGTACTTTTTTATTTTGAGGTTTATGTTCTGATATTATTTTTGCGTAATTTTTTAAATTTGAAGCTAAACATCATAAAAATACTACCTCTAAACAACCATTAAAAACTGTGGGTCATCTTTAAATTCAAGTTTGAGGAAACAGTAAATTAAAAAAAAAAACAACTTATTTAATGAAACTAAATATTATCAATAGAAGTATAAGGTAATGAATAAAATTAACACTCTATTATAATTACATTATTTAGGAATGAATAAGTAGAGGTGCTTCTAAAGAAAATACTAAGATCGGTAAGTATACTTAGCATACTAGAGACCAGCTTTTCCAAGCTCAAATACTTAAATACAAATACTTACTTAATTTCAGGATATTTAAACATCTTCATGCTTGTAAAGAAGGGTAATTATTTTCGTTAATCTTTACGAATATATAAACTAGTCATAAAGGATCGATTCTCCCCTTATTATAGGAACAGTATAAATAAAAGAAACGATCGGTGGAACGGTCAAAGAGAATAACGAATCTCTCCGACTTGTTGATTTTGTGCATATCGAATGCGTATTTAAGGACATTGTGAGAGAGAGAGTGGATTTCGTCAGTGGAAATAAATCAATACGGAGAGGCGAATCGGAATGCTCGAAGCTAACGACAGAGATAAAGCGATTAAAAGACAAATGAAGGACGCGTGAGAAATGAAGTCAGGTAGTGAAGTTGAAGAGGAAGAGAATAATGAACGGGACCCACGGACTGAAAATTGCTATCGCTGAATCGCACACAGCAAACATCCAGTTCGTGTTTTTTAATCTTCTTCTCGTTGCTTCACGCCTCGGTGACATTTCAGGGCATCACCGAATTCGTTATAAAGTGTTGTGAAAGGAAGGATTAAATTTCAACTCGAAAAATTAATATCATCTGTTAGTGTTGTTTCTAATCGACCGAGGCAAGATTTTAATCAAGAATTCTAAATCTAATTCTCATGCTGGGTTCCATTAAGTTAATTCTACGTGCTCCTGCCTCTACTACCACTCAGTTTTAAAACAGAAACAATTCATTTAGATTTAAAATTTTAATAAATATATTAAATATCACATAAAGTATCATTATGGCTCACTTGCTATATTTAATTTAATAATTCGGTTCCTTATCCTATAAAATAAAGGGTGTGAATATAGATGACAATAACGAAATTTCAGGAAACGATTAGAGTTTTACAATTATTGAAAAGTTTAGTACTCGATTTATAATAAAATTACACTGAATTTCGATATGAATAATAATTTTTAAAATTATTTTCAAATTTAGAAAAATTTTTATATCATAATTCTGCAATCATATATTGTGTTTTCCTTCAGGAGATAATAATTACCTGAACAGCCATCGCAGTATTTTATGTTGTACATTTAAATTATTCACGAAAAAGCTTATTTATCAACTTTATATGCCCCAATCAAAGTAAATTATTTCACGCTTTATCTTGTTCTTATAGTGCGTATGGTTGATTTCAAAATATAAGAAGCAATTAATATTATATTAATTCAAAAATTAAATTCATAACGCTTAAAAATATTGCTCATAAAAGAAGAAAATGTCTTCTAGATCATTTTAATTTATTTATATTATTATTTTCCCTTATATATAGTTGTTCATAGAAGATAATAATCATCCTAAGCAAATCAATCGAAAGAAAATGTTGATATTAAACTCTGGAAACACGAAACTTGAAAACGTTAATATTTAATTTAAGCTAATTTATTTTTCAACCAACTCCTTGAAGGATCTACACAACAATAATCAAAATCTTACTTTTGTACCGTCATATTATTAGCGATACCGATACCTTAAAACCCTCATCCCTCCCTCTTGTCCTAAAGGATTCTGATAAGAAGACATTTGTGTGGATAAGCGAGTGAAATCCAATGTGTGCTTCCAGTGGCGCCTTATTGTTCCGGGTACGAGCCGGAAAGTGAGGGAACTACTAAGGCCATTGAGCAAAGACGGGGGAACGAAGGAAATGGGAGAAAGGACGGATAGCAGTTGACCCGTGGACCGGGAAAGAGTAGCAACTACGTGGGATTCATTAGGAAAGAGAGGGAGAGAGGTGCTGGACTCCGAGCATACCATAGCAGATTGATGACACCCGCAGCTTTTGTTTGGTGATTTAATTACACTTTCGAGGATTTTTTTTCTTCGCCTCCCTTTGCGTTCTTCTGCCGCAAATCATCCAAACCTCTGTGATCCCTCCCGCAGCGTTACACTTCACCGATTTCGGGTGAATTTTATTAGGTGTACTCTCGCGGTCATAATAATATTTTACGAGGGAAATAAAAGGCGCTCTCTTCATTCATGAAGCAAAAAAGAGAGGAAAATGAAGCAAGAAAATTCAAACAGTCTTAATGGAGGCTATTAGTTGCAGAAGCATAAAATCTAAATAGACTTTGGAACGGTTAATGAATTCTTATGTATTAATCAACACGAACGTACTCTAAGGGTGAAATTAACTGTAGCAGACTTTATTCACTCGTAAATTTATTTTTTTATAATTATATGGGCCATAAATATAAATAATAATTACGTTTCAATACACTAATAATATAAACGGAACTTCATTAAATTAATAAGTAAATTAAATATGAGGATGATATTTAAAATGTATTTGAGGATATTTTTGATTCTATTGTTATATCAACATTGATTAATGATTATAGTTTTCAATACAATATCCTATCTATATCTCCAATGCTAGATTGCAGTCTTCCCTTAGCAATTGTGTCAAAAGAGAAAGGATTCTTTTTTATTTTTCGTATTCTGTAACAGTAAATCGTTTGATCTTTCTGTGATTTATTCTCTGCGATAGACTAATATCCAGAATGTTCTTTAAAACACACATTATGGATAGTTATCAATAACTTTAGGCAATCATGTTCCCTAGAGTTAAATACACTTCATGACAGCTTCGTCCATTAAGCTAAAAAGAAACAGAAGCAAAGTATTGAAGGTAATAAAATTGTAAGTATTCCCCTCTCCACTGCCATAATCTCATTCTCCAATATGTCCTATGTCCCTCTCTGTCAGAGGTATGTACTTGTTCCGAAAGAAGAACTTCTTTTTTCTATTTTATCTCTGATTGAATCGTCGCCATGATTTAATGCCGATGGATGTGGGGAAATGAAATCCCTGATGAAACACTTGACGTCATCGGTACCCGCTGGTTTACGAGAGAATGAAGATGCAATGCAGAGAAGAAAAAATATATACATTTATTTCCCACCCAAGGCTCCGTTAGCAGTAACAGAAAATAAAAACAAATACGCAACTAATTTCGCAAAATTTTGCGTTGTTTGATAGCGGAAGAAATACCGCAGTCAATAATTAGCAACTAACTCCCCGGTCGTACGAAAATTCAACATTTTTGATTTCACGAGAGAGAAAAAAAACATAAGGTATTTTCCTATTTCATATTTTCGGCCGCTAATTAATCTCGCGTGCCCTGCTGCGAATTTTGCGATGTATTTTAGCCAAAGAATAAATTGTTGCTAACCCAACAATACTTCGATGTTTTGCGAATACCTTTTACGTTGAAAATAATTTCCTTTGATGCAATTCAAACAATCTCGAACAAAAGAAAATCCCTCCAAACCATGAATTGTTATTAATGGAGAGTTTGTAAACTTTGCACCAAATTTTATTTCAATACTTGACCTGCAATCAAATACATCATACATAAAGATCCGTGTGCAAAGAGTGGATTACTATGGGTCGAGTTCTTTCAAATGTTTCTATCAAAGAATAAAATAAAGAGTCTTTTTTACGTAAAATGCAGGTCATGCTGCTGAGTTTTTAAAAAGCGGAAAATCAAAGAATTTTCAAAACATTGACGATATTTTAAAATATTTCATTTGAAATATTTTTGATTGAAACAAAATATATTCGCCCTAATTAGAGAAGAATTTGATATATACACTAAATTTACTAGAACATACATTTATAAACACGCACCAATTCGATTTGCCCATATACCTCTAAGGCATTGCAGACTTTAGTTAGATAATTATATTTGAACTGTTTGCATTTACATGAAACAGAGTTCATCTAAATATCCAATTAGGACTGATTTATCACTCATGTTATATTCCTATGGGAAACCTCCCATACATTATTAGGATTACATCGCATTGTTGTTATTGTTCTACTAATTAATTAACGAATGCGGCATGTTCTTCTTCTATTTTAGAGAATTGTTAAAAGAAAGGTAACCGGAACTTTGAAAAAATAAAATAAAAGAGTTGACGACGATGTCGTGGTAGTGTTACATTGAAACAATAAAACTCCCGCAACATCGAAGCCTAGGGAAAAATTAAATGAGGTTCAACAATGTATATAAAATGAAATAAAAGAGTGGATCTTTCAGCATGTACAGACGCGCCCGAACAATGGCTGCTCTGAATTAATCATAAGCTGGGCTTTAATTCCGGCGCATGGCCCTAGAAAGCAACGCAAATGATCAGAACAGAGGCTTTAAACAGCTGTCCCTAGTCGAACATGATCTCGCGTTTTCACTGCCTATAAAAGGTGATTTATTGCTCCTGTACCATCATTCCAACAGTCGCTCTAAATAAATCGTTCGTACTCCAAGTGATAAGGGCCTATATCGCAATAGCGTATCGATGCCAATCACGATTCAAACGAGCGGAAAACAAACGACGATACGTGAACGGAAAAAGTTCTGCGAAACTCCTTCTACGAATCATAACTGTAATTTTTATACGGAATTTACAGAGCCTCGGGGGATTTATTCATTTTGTTATTTCGGCTCGGTAAAAGCGACGTGTTATGAAAAACTTTTATTTCGTCCTAACCGGTTTGATGAGGCTCGATAGTAAAACGGTTTAACTGCGGAGCGCGTTGTCCTTTTTTTATCTCGCCGTAACGTTTACGAGTTACCCTGCGGAAGGAAAGTACTTGTGGAGTTGAACAAGGAACCTCTCCCGAATTTTTTATTGTATTCGCAATCAACTAACGTTCGCCCTCGGAGATGCATTACTTTCGGGCTTTGAATCGATAAAAAGGCACTCCCCTGTGTGCGATACGATTGATCTTTTCCCTTCAAGTAATTCGACGATGATGAAAATAAGCCTCGTGAGAAAGGGCGAAGGATATATTTTATTCGTTTTCCACTATAAACATGGTGCTTTTATTGAATTATAAAAATCTTCGGCCTCGCTTTTGTGTGTATTTAAATGTTTTAAGGAAAGATGAAAATTTACGCGATTATCTAACTCTCTGCTAATACAAAAGATAAACAGAATTGAAATGGCGAAATGACTGGGACTCGAACCCAGGTCGCCTAATTTCAGATATAGAATAACTATACGGAAAGTGGAGGACCTGAGTTCGAGTCCCAGTTATGTATTTTTTCAATTCTGTTTAAACTCGTTACATTGGAATTTTCAATACTTCACACAATTCACATTTACGATGATATTGTCATTAATATATCATATTTAATATATTAAATCTACCTTTTAATGTTTTATAATAAATCAATCCAATATTTTTTCTTTTATTTAATGAAAAGACTCGTCTGAATAAATTCTCGTTTTAATATCCTTTCTTATTATAACATTTATAATGACGATCGTATTTAGCAGAACTGAGTTGATTGAAGTAGAACTGTGTAATAATCTTTGTCTTTCAATTGAATCGATCAAATCTATTCTTCTATTACTTTTTATTTTAAATTTCCTTAAATCTCATTGTCTATACAATCTCAATCCATTTAAAGGTCATCCCACGTAACGAATCGCTTTTCAAGATCAATGGAAAGCAATGCATGATAAAAGCCATTGTTTTCCTACGACTAAATTACATCCATTCGCCCATTAAATTCCTGCATTACATTCACCCAACCCTATATTTCTGCCTCGCTGTCACAATGGATAAAATTTTCAGTTAGGATTTAATTTACTTGAGAAATATGATCCC
Source organism: Pantala flavescens (assembly GCA_020796165.1). Taxonomy (NCBI): domain Eukaryota; kingdom Metazoa; phylum Arthropoda; class Insecta; order Odonata; family Libellulidae; genus Pantala; species Pantala flavescens. Next base: position 11,218,311 of record CM036879.1, on the reverse strand, counting down.
ATTTTGAATCTGTTTAAGGGAAAATAACCACAGTTTACTTCGTTAATATAATTTACCTCAGTGGAATTTTCAAGTGAAAGTTGAAAAAAAAATTCCATTAATAAGTAAGCTAATTTTGCTCGTAAAATGAGAAAAGAATGCACGATGGTAGTGGATATTTATTATGAAAAGGGCTTCTTTTGCAGAGCTTACTTTTTAAATCACGAGGTACAGAGCAAAAGGGATTGCTTTTAGCGAACTTTATTACGAACCTGAGTATCTCCCCGTGATTACGTTCGATATGAGTACAAGCAACATAATTTTGATCCTCAGCTCCTTCTTATTCACGCGAATTTAGCTGTTTTGTTACTTTATTACAGTAAATAAAAAACGTATCATATATCTTCATCATCTGAAGACCTTCTTATAAGCTTCAAGTAAGATATCACTTCAAAATTAAGTCGAGTTGAATGAATTTCATTAGCATTCTTTTGACATACATTTGTATTGAAAACTGTAGCTGTTTTGATATCATAAAATTTAAGAAAACCACATGTTTAAATAGCATGGAAACCATGGTTTGTCGCAATTTTAAATAAAGATATTAAATGTGAAAAACGATTGTTTGATATTCATTAATTGATGTACGTATGTGGAACAAAATAAATCTCATCGAAATATTTTTTTATATTTTCATTATTCTCGAGCGTAATTTCTAAAAATATCATTAGACTATATAATTGAATTTAGCAGATTTTGGCTACAATTTTTGGGTGCATTGTTACCAAGAAGGAGCATGCATATTATAGCATTGACTGAATTTATATATATACGCAAATTCAGTTTCGTATAAATAAACGTACCTTACCTTTCTGAAAAGAAAAAATGATGGAAATGTGAATTTTAATAAATTTACATTTTCAATACCTTTATAAACTAAATTTCATTAATCATAATACATTTTATTTTTGTGTAGAAATAATGCAAGCTGCTCATATAGATATGTTTTCTATGAATAAATGAATAGCAAAGTAGAAATTTTATCTTTCAGTTATAATACTCTAAATACGTTTAAATATCTTATTCATTTATCGAATACTAAAAATAAAACATCAGAAAAATGTCTTCTAGAAATTTCCCTAATGTTAAAATTCCCTAATTAAATCTTACGCAAAGGTTCTTGTGACTGTTTTTCATATTTTCTCAAGAATTTCATCACCTTCTTAAATCATAGGAAATAAAACTTTTTATTCCAGAAAGTTAGATGAGTTTTGAAAATATTAAGAGGAAGAATTTTGACTGTGATATTATACATCTAAGATTATTGGAATATTGTATTTTAAAAATTATTGATGAATAATGATTTCATTCATGCACTTCTTATAATTAATTAAAATAAAATGCTTCTTTCTGAAGCTTAGAAATCAACTTCATTGTAATTTGAATATTTGAAATAAATATAAAATACATTATTTCGGTAATATGCTATATGAATTGATAAAGATGCATTCATTATAAGCTAAAATTATTATAAATAGTCTTAAAAATAATATTGCATTATTTTTCTTCAATAAATATATTTAACTCTGAAGGACCCAATATGTCTGCTTACAATATTCTTAGTAATATGCATATTTATTATTTTATAAAAAAAGCATCCTAATTATTATTTTTATTACTGCTTCTCCGAACCCTCCTTTTGATTTAAGAAAGAAATTCATTCTATATATCTTATAAATTAAATTACTTGAAATAATTAGGTCAAACTAATATAAATACCATTTTATATTACTTTGCAAAATATTTTATGAATAGAGTATTAAATCTAAGGCACCATCGTAAGCTGTTTGTATGAGCAATCAGCTCCTAGAATTCAAGAGATAGGGAATTAGACTTCCTAGGTTAGATTAGTCGTAAGATAATTTGACTTCATTACCCTCTCTAAATGTCAAATTCTAAGAATGATAGATGAGTAACAAGTCTTCGTAAATTATGTAGGAAGCTTCTTGTGATCTATTCTGAGTTCCACAAGGAGGTAGGTCAATTAGTGATATAAATTGAATTAACGAAAAACATCATTGAAGTGGGTGTGCAAAAGTGTTTTTACAATACCTTTCAAATAACGAAATAAAATTAAGCCATTCTCATAGTACAGGATTAAGCAGAATTTGAAAGCTTATTTTTTAAACTCTCCGGTCCCACTCACTGTTTTTCTTTAATTTAAAAAATAGTATATTTAATAGTTTTTTAAATTATCTCCTTACATTTTAGAACTAAATAAATATATTTTATAGAGCTGTTAAACAAAATAACGCTCTTTTTGTTAACTTTGTATTCTTGTTAATCTAATCCCACATACACCTACAGCAACGAAACTTAGGTCGCTCTTGAAGTAAAAGCTTCAAAGGATCCTTTCCTTGGATTTCAAAGTACCTGCTAAATCCGATAGAATGCAGACAGCTTTTTAAGCAAATGTTCGATTTAATTGAATTATAAAACGGCTCTCGTTCATAAATCTCTTAGACTCCTAGTACGGTAACGTCGGTGTGCGATAAGATCGCAACCAATTAGCAACCCACGCTTCGCAGATCTAATTATTGCGACGGAAGTAGCTCCCTCTCTTGTCTGATGCTGGAAGCAAATAGGAATCGGCGTTTGGCGGCGTTAGAGTAATGAAGGGAGACCACGCCCACCTCCTACACGGATAACTATTTTCTCTTATTCAGCCATACTACAGTTCCGTGCGAATTAGGAATTTCCCGCATTATGGACCCAAGAATGAGTCCATAGCAACTTCCTAGAATCTTATTTTAATTCTCACGTCCGCTATGTTCAGTGGTTCATTTGTAGAAGAGAGTTGTAGAAATTGAGCCACAAATTTTCGCCATTGAAATTGACATTTCCTTTCGAAGATGATTGTGATGCAATTATCTTCCTCATAAAGATGAGCTTATTGTTGAATCTCAGGATCGATTGTTGTTATCATAACATTTGCTTCATTCAACTGGCTTTGGAATTCCTTTGATAGCTTATTTTAATCACGTATTCGTTCTCTGATATGACGGAATGATAGGTCAGAGGTCAAAGTCGACTCAAAGGAGGCTCTAGCAGAAGATTGCGTGCCGGATCTGAAGAAGATATAAATTACGTGATGTTATATTTTCCTAACGCATCCCCGTGTTTTTAGATTTCTGAAATTTATTATACGCTTTGAATTTTCATATTTAATATAAATTGTATTACATAGCTTCTTTTGTAATATCTATGTGAACTAATGTATATTTCAAGCAGAGATAATGATTAAAGTATAAATTTATGTAAAACTCATTTGTGTGCAATCAGAAAAAGCTATATAATTTCAAATTATCTTCGGTATTAAATTTCTCACAAGTATGAAATCATTTTTTAATTACATAATTAGAAGTTAGAGCGAAGACATTAGAAGTTGTCAATTTGATTCGGTACTGGAAAAAATGAGAGATTTTTGAGAAATTTTAAGATTTAGGTAAATTTTTGATATCTACTTAATTGTCCCATATTTCCAAAAAATCCTCTCAATATCTAAATAAATATCTAAATATAAATTTTATAATTATAGATGTAAGTACTTGCAATATAATATAATCAATAGCTATAATAAAAGATTCAATTTTTTGCCTTCTTCCCCCTTAAAAGAACCTTAACCCAAACTAAAAATGCACCGAAAAACATTCGAGCAAAACTTTTGTAAAAACAAAAAACAACCAAACCACTCCCTCTCGTTAAAAGTTGCCTATTATCTTATTCCTTTGATGCGCCACGATACATTTCGTCCGCAACCAAAAACGAAAGGTTTCTCGCAAAATTTAATTGCGCGAGCAGCGAGATGGATCGAAATAATGAGCGAATTTCACACCCGATTACACCTTAATTAAATTAAATTAATATCCTCGGCGGAATAACGAGCAAACCTTTACAAAAAAAACATCGAGAGAGCTTTGTGACATCCTAGTTTCGGAGTCAAACGCTGCATCGTGATCATCGGTGCGCAAAGAACCAGTACATAGTACGTGTGTATAAACAGCTACTATAACGAGCGAGAATGGAAATCGTTCTGGAAAATTATAACAACGAAAGGAGGCGTTTCGGGGATGTGGAAATGGGTCGAAATTTTTGGTGTGATACTACGTCAAGGTTTGATTCTTCCACCGCGACCATTTCCTTCCTTTCCGATGACCTTCGAAGATGAGATATGCGTTTGGAAAACGAGGGATCCATGCGGCGGTCCAAAGTACGGTGGGGGTCAAGCGGACGGGGCCGCTTAAGAGAGGAAAGATTCGGGAAAAGGTCACCAAAGGAAGGAGACGCTTCGCTAGGAATAGTGATGAGGGAACCGCACTTGGTCCCTCATCTCCTTTAACGTCCTCCTTCTGTTTCCCTTCTAAAGAAGGTGACTCCCTTCCCAAACTTGAATCTCTTCCTTTCGCCATCCATTAAAGGACCACTTTTTTCCCTCTCTTTGTTTTCGGTTCACCTGTTCATTTACCTCGAACCCTATCACTCGTGCCTCTTCTCGAATTTGTCGAACATCGTTTAGCGATCGCTTCTCGACGCACACTCCGGTTGGCTCCATTTCCGATGGAATTTTTATTCCGATCTTCATCCGCTTTGAATTCCTCTCTTTTTTAAATGGGTCCTCGGAGAAACTTTTCTGTCGCACCAATTGACACCGATTGTGATTTTTGGGATGGAAGTGTTTCTGCGCAGTTTGAAGTCTTACGTTTATGTTGTTGAATTCAATTTGGTGTTTATGACGATTTTCGAGGGGTAAATTTCTTTCTCAAGCGTGATTCTCAAATTACGAACACTTTGAATAAGCAAAATTGACTCTTAATTTGTTCCGGTATCCTGTTCTTACAGAATTATATGAGCAAATATAAATGTGTAATAACAAAACGTAATAAAAAACGTTAAAAAAATAAAATAGATACGAAGAAGAATTGATGATAAGAAAGAAATACTTTGATTCCTAGGAAATTAGATTTAGACCGCACAAAATTTCGTTGAAGAATAATAAAATAAGGCAAAATTAGTTAATTCTTATCTTTTTCCATTTCCGAGAAACCATCCATTTTAGAATATTTTTCTTTTCTAGTTGGAAGACACGAATTGTAGCTTACCTTATCAATAGAGAAATATGAATATATATCCTCTAAAACATGAAAAAATACAAAATAAATGTACAAAATGTACAAAGTTTAAAACAATAATTTTAATGTCCATAATTTTTATATTTTAGATGAAAATTTAAGCGCATTAATATACTATATAATTCAAAATAATCAGCCAATACATTTTTCAGAATATAATTCAGATTAATATGAATATAATATATATTTTGGGTGATAGAAGCTAAAAGCCACGAATTTACTTTCACATCTTGATGCAAAACAAGCTGAGGAAAAAGTACATCAGTTCATACTTCTATCACTCTCTCTGAACTAGAGAATTACTTCCCCTATCAGGCAAATTCCGTTTCACTAATTCATCCTCAAGGATACATAAACGGATTCTTTCGTCGTCGCATACTGATAAACGGGTCTCTTTTGAGGATAAATTCATGATTTCAGTTCTAGTTGTTCAATCACATCGTCTTTGACATGCGGCATTTCTCTTTGATTTCCCACTCAATGTGTGTGCAGCGTTTACAAACAGAGATTGCCATTTGCAAAGACGACTATTAGAAATGGATGAGCATAACATTAAGTATGAAATCATAACCCAGAATCCAGAACTGCGTCAATATGACTACGCTTGTTTGGACTTCATTCATCAAAACTGAATCTAAGTCAATGACATTAACAGACGAGCCGAAGGCTAACGAAACCCAAAGCTTCTCTTTAGCCTCTCGTGTTTTCGGAGAACTCTTCCTGGTTGCTATGCGACAAAATCTATGCGCATTATTGGTAAGGAATATTAACGGTATCGCTAAAATTTTAAATTGTGGGAATAGCGCTCGATCAATTTTCTAATCAATTAATACTAATCGTAATTCTATAAATAATGATGTGGTTGAGGGACCATTTGAAGCCGAATCATAAGTCATTTGGCAAAATTTTTATGTAATAGCTACAATCAAAAGTTTAGCGTAGAAACAAATTGTACAATGACGCTTCTTTTCTTGGAATAAAAGCGAGGTATAAACATGATTTTCGTTAAATTAAAAGGGATATATAAACACAATTCTCATTAAATTATTGATTATCATCAATTCCCACGATTTTCAATAACAATGTTATGTGAAATAGTTCCGAATAATAGGATTTAGAACGCAGAATATGATGATGATTACAATATAAGAAGTCTAACAAATTATACTATTTACATGATAAGAAAGGGTCCACGAAATTATAACCCTCAAATATAACTTTTTATCGGAATATGATAAGCAATTGTAACTCTTAATATAGAGAGAATGTATATGAGTAAAAATTTCAACTATAGCAGTGCCAGATTATTATTTACAACTGACATAAAATTTATGAAAATTAAAGGATTTCGGAACAGATAATTTTTAAATTTACGTCGAGATCGATTTGTAGGGCCTTGAATCATTCGTAAAGGTCGACGCTATTCATTTCCTCCTTTACTTTTAATCGATCCCATTCCCCCTCGTGTTCATTCGGTTCAATTCGACGTCTGATTAGTAAAATGCCTGCACCTGATTTTCAGGAACATCACTCGTCCCCTTTTCATCTCCATTATTCGCCACCATTGAATGGCCCCCTCTTTTACCAATCACCACCTTTAAGCTTTTCTTCTTCGCCCTGTCATTAATGCTTCCGTTGCTGCCCCAACTGCCATCCCTCACCAATACTATTTCCGTTTTCCCCTCTTCTTCACGCCAATTCCTTTTGCCCTCAATTTATCACCTTTTGTCTTCCGCATGTGCCAATACGTCCGATGCCATAAAGTCCATGAAAGTAATGTATCTTAATGATTTATTTGAGGGAAAATACAAAGAGAAATGTAAAAGAGAAATACATGTATATATGTAAGTATATATATTTTAAGAAGATGTTTAATTAATGAACAACCCTATTAAGAGTTAAACTTACAAGTCCTATTCACCTTCCCTATTTTTAGTTGGAACTCAAATAATTGTCAATAACTTGCACAAAATATTTTACATTTATATACATATATTCGCTCTATATTTCTAGTGAGATAAGCAATTATTATAACAGCGTTGGTGACAAACATAATAATTAAAGATCAGGTATACAAAAATATGATTAAATAAGATAAGTTTAATAATTATTATTAGGTAAGATAGTGGAAGAATATGTATTGATATTTTATTTTAATTATATTTTATTATGATTACAGATTTTAATTGAATGTAATTATTACTTATAAAATATTCTTTAACCCTAAATTAAAGCTAATTACCAGGTCTTAAATTTTGAACAGAGGTCAGTTAAACTGAGAGAAGCACTTTTTTAATTTGACTTCAAAAATAAGTAATCGGAGTGTTATTGGTAAAATTTTCATAAACCGTGTAGTTTCGAAATTTTAAATGTCTAATTTGCTGAAGATTTTTATCATTTAGTCACTCTTTTAGAGGTAATTTTTGCAATAGAAATTCACAGAAATACTCGGATGATTTATTTTATACTATTGAATGATATATTCTCTCTAAAATCCTTCCACAAATAAATTTTATTTTTAAAAATAAATGAGTTATGTTTATAAAAATTACACTCATTCGTAATTGACGTTTTTTACCCTGAATAACGAAAAATTTAACTAATATATTTTAACTTTTTAATTAAAAAACTCATTTGCAATTTTCCATGACATTTTTTAGTATTCCAGTTCTACTCAATATTGATAAAATTCTATTCGAAAATCTCTAGAAACAATTTGAATTCACTACACAGAATTTCTCTCTAAATTATGAGGGAGTGTGTGCCTAGGAGAGGAGGGGAGTTTAGCGAAGGGCTTCTTTTGTAGAAAGACAAGTTAAAGCATCGGTAAAAGGACGATCTGAATTTCAATGAAGCATCCAAGATGTTTAGGGACCGTTGAATATCTTACTCGCGACGCACACTTACAGTCAAAGTAAATGTTAGTATTTCCGTGGGTTTTTGGACGTTTCCAGAAATAGGGACACGATAATAACCTGAATATGAATAGACGACATAAATATTCATTTTGAAAGTATTAGTATAGAGTTTGAGGAATGTTTTGAAATCTTAACATTTGCAAAATGATTATTTGCTAAATCTTTAGATCAATTGGTGCTGTTTTGTGAAAGAGAAAATACATTTTTAAAACTATATTTGTGTAAATTATAGCTATTGAAAAAATTTGGAGATTTTCAAAGAGTACAAGTTACCAAAGAACAACTTTATTTCAAACTAAAAATTTGGAATTTTATTTTAATTAAAATTTATTAGATTCTTAGGGGTGAATAATGTTACATATTTCATTATCTTATGAGAAAATTACGTTTAATTAGTAAAATATATAGTATATAGTGTATATAAATAATTAGTGAAGGATGCAATTAAAATCTTTTATCTGGTATCTTTTTCCAGATATCAAATATTTTATCTTTTAATAAAAATATTTTTCTTAAAAACAACTCAAGCACTTATATTTTACACGATATTTGGTTCAATAGCTGTATCGACAAATAAATTTTCGAAAACTAACAGACTTACTGACAATTCTCAGTCTTTTAAGGTTTATCTTAAAAATCTTTTGATTAGCGGACATTTAGAATTCTCTAATTTCGAACATATCAGATATAATATCTTGTTAAAATACACCTTGAAAAATACACACATAATAGAAATGAATACTTTGAATAATAAATTCAGTGTGGTGTGCTAACTCGATCCTGTAATCCTATACAGAAGAGGTATAATTTAATAAAATAATTTAGTGAAAGGAACATATATTGAGTACTTTTCATGAAAAGATAAATGGAGATATATAAATTCAAACTCGAAGAAATTTTCACGGAGTCGATATGAATTTAGCGACCATTTTTAATATTCCTCAAATATCTCCGCGTAAATAATCAGGCACAATACAAAAAAAAAAACAAAAGAATGAGAAATGAGCGTTATTTGTGATTCGAGCACCTATTTCGACCACGTCGGACATTAAAACTCGGTCCGATAGCAGATTCACAACATGTCTCATCGATTTGATATCTTATTCCACTTATTAGATTTTTTATGAGAAAATTTTCTCCCTCTCTGCCCTAACTTATTCTCCCGAGCATCTCCTCCTTGGCATGTAAATGCCTCCATTTTCATTTCCCCTGCGGCGTAGCAGACCCTTACGCATGTTACAAAAATCCCTTAAAAACTTCCCCCACCTGCACAAGGCCATCTCCCTACTAACTACCCTGCTTACAATTTACCTCTCTCTTTTCCATATATTGTCCCTCCTTATTCCGTTTTTCTCCTCCCGATACCTAACTATTACATTCCCGAACAGCTTTTTCTCTTTCCCTTTCGACTCGTAAACTTTGCCCTCTTCTCCCCCCGCCACCGTGTTTTCTTTCAATTCCCATCTTGCCCTGGTCCCTTCCGCATTGAGATTCTAATTTATTCCTCTATTAGGCCCAACTTTCATTTATTCCAAACAGTTGTCCCTAAGAATACCTTTCACAGTACTGCGAAAATGCGATCTCTTCATTCTGCTTACGTAGCTTTTATTTGGATCGACGCCACGGTAACCCGTTGGATGGAGAATCATTAACAGCTTATTTGTTTGTTGAATGATTGTATCATATAATTCATTTGTATGTCTTCTCTCGTATATATTAAATATTTTTAAAATACATTCGTTATTAAAAAGAAATATCTTAGGCGTAATACATGATATGTACAATCAATATTGGTATTATGAATGTATGTATTAATGCATATATGTATACATTACGATATAAATACTCAATAGATTTACTTCTTGTCACTTAAAAAGTCTCAAATACTATGAGCTCCGATCAAAATTTCAAATTTATTGTATGTTCCCATAACTATGATTGAAAACAGATGTGTGAATAAAATTTTCAATATCCCATACATTCCTTTGCAAATTAATTGCGTACATTCTGAATTGGAAGCTTAGATTTACAAAAAAACATATTATGATCCTAAAAAGAACTTTTTTTGAAAGAGTATGGCTTGGTAATCCGGAAAATGATTCTACAGGTTACAGCTACGTTAAATCATAAAATATTAGTCAGTGCGCGCTAAATTATATCTCATGTTATTCTTTTAATAGTACATAGTTTCACTTTTGACTAAGGTACAAAAAAAAAACAAAATTAAGATAAGAATGATAAAAGATGACACTCATTTGTTTTATTTTATAGCTTATTTTACATACCGGAAAAGTTATTTATTTTTAATATTACTTAAAATGTATCGAATTTTAAAAGCAGTCACGTTTCGAGTAGATAATTCGTGGTCCACTTCACATTACAAGACTCCAAGATATGAACTCATTCAAAATTCCAAGAGGTTCTGAAATGGTCTCGTTCAAAATTCCTCAGCATAGAGAAAGTAGACCATTTTACCTAACCCAAATTTGCACATCCCGACTATATTTTCAGGAGCTTGTAATACTGAACTCGAATTCTATCTTCTAAAAGAGTAAAACTCTTCTAGAAGATCTAGCAAAGGTTTCCAACTGCAAAGCGAGACATTTTATAGTAAACGAGGAAAAATTAAGGAATGCCAAAGCGAAGATTTGTGGCAAACCAGAAGAAAGGCAGCTCTTCAGTCAGTTCGAAATTTGTGCCGCTCCGCGGTTCCCTTTGTAAATCCGAAACCCGCTTTCTTGCACTGTAGCGTACGCTTTGTAGTTGGCGCGTTACCGTTTTTGTATCTTCAAATGACATTCTATAAGATTTTTCCCGCAGAGCTCTTCATCCTCCTCTTGTTTTTTCAACTCCCTTTCTTCAAATAAACCTCCCCTATTTACGCCTCTTCCCTTACTTCTCCCCTCTTAGAACCAGCCTCTTATGGCGAAAAAACACTCTCCAGTGGATCTCCTCTGGAAAGCCGCAAATTGACGCTGAATTCAAATACGATAAGAGGTCTTCCCCTCCAATTATTTATATTTCCTTCTTTTTGAGCCTTCCTTATTTATTTAAAAACCCTCAAGAATACAACGTCTTCCGAAAATCGCGGAGTTCAAATCATACATTTATCTCCTCTTGAAGTGCACTCTTAAAATTCCAGTCCGCGAGTTTCACGGAAGGCGGTGTTGTTATTTAAGTATCTGCAGCTATTGTTTAGATTCAGGGTCGAAATTTGTCGAGAAAATATAATAATTCAAATATTTACTCAAATACAAAGCGGAAAAAACGTTATATTAAGAAGCTACGTAGTAAAATATCCATCAAAATACACTTTTATTTCAGGTAAGACTTAATTCTACATTACAGCGAAATATGACGCACTGGAAGCACAATTAAAACGTAATTTTTTAACGCGGTAAATTGTATCTGTCCCCTTCCTTGCACTAAATCGTTCGTTATGAATGCACGAGAGCAAATTTGGATGATTACATGATTAATTAACAATAGCTCTCGATCAAATTTACGTTAAATATCGCATCGAGACGTAAATTCATGGAAATCCGCCTACCCGTCGTCGTAAATTATCATTATCGTTGGCACATTTATTCGGCATCCGCTGCTAATTTACCGCACGACCATAGATTCATCATCATTTAAACGACAAATAATTTTATCATTTCCTTCCGTTCCCACACCGAAATTAATGAAACCCAAAACCAAGTTATGAGAATGTTGCATGAATGAGATTTCAGATTTAATCACAATCTATCACGAGAATGAAATTTTGACTCGCGTAAAAATATATCGAACGCCCACTCTTATAAGCTGAATGACACACATACCTTGTAGGTCCCAGTGAATGAACCGATGTTTCAGTAAATGTAAAACGAAATCGATTATTAGAATTATTCATGGAGAAAAGTAAAGTTTAAAAAGGATAGTTGAAAGCTAGGAAAATTTCCGCTTCAGAGAATAGAGTTTGTTCAAAAAATGAGATGTTCTTTTTAGAATGGAAGCCGCATAAAAGAAGCTAGAAGAAAGCGAGCGGTGTCTAAGGAAGTTCCATAAAGTGAAGGGAACTGATGAGGTAAAAAAAAGGAGTGGTAATATCTTTTGTCTCGAGTATTTTTCTCCAGGTTTGTGAAAGGCAAGAACCTTGAGAAAGAAGAATAGTAAAAGATCAAAATTCCTTGAGACATGACATTGGAATAGGTCTGAAAAAGTTAGCTAAGTGGATGGGAGAAGCAATCGAAAATTGTAGATAAATGTGGGTGAAATACGGTATTTCATCAAAGAAATGAAATGGAGGTAATGGCTAAGGGACGCAAAAGAAATTAAAGGAGCTAGGGAAAAGACAGCGTTGGAAGATAAAGGCAAAGTTTGATGGATGATATAAGGTTAGAAATTGGTCATCAAGGAGAGGAAGGGTATTAAATGGGAATTTTACGGCACACTAGCACGGTGAGAGGTAAAAGATTAATGTATATATGTTAAAATATATTGAACTGATGTTTTCATCCAATAAAAAAATAAATTCTTATAAAACTTGTCATACTAAAATTAATAGATGTGGAATACAATGTTTGAAACTATCTAAAAAAACAGCTGAAACTTAATTGAAGATTATTACCATAAATTCTTTTTTCTGTTTTGAAAGGTTACGTTAATTGTAATATATGAACCGTAATAGTTTGTACAAAAATCATTAAATAACAAGTTTTCCAAAAGAATAAAATAATATTAATTTTATGTAAAAATGCCATTATTAATGATTTTAATTCTCAAAATCAGTTCTATTTTTTCATGCCTGAGAATGAGATATTTTACGATTTTAATATTAAATATATCATAATGAAATCTTCCATTCAAATCGATAAGCTAAGAAAATTCAAAACACTCATGTTATTTTTTCCATACTTGACTCATATAAGCCATGTATCATAAATGACTGATTAAATTTTCTTTAGCGAAAAAATATTAAAGACTAGGTTGTGTTCTATAAGAGTTCACTCCATACCCCACCAATCGTTCCAAAACCAATTAAAACAAATTAATCCATATTCAATGCAGCAAAAGGGATAAATTCGATTTCATCCGATAATGGATTGTATTTATATTAATGTAAAATCCAATTTAACTTCGATACAGTCGTAATATCTTCGTAGTAAATCTAATAGAAAATATTAGTATGCAATTTTATTAGCTGTATCTCATTCAAAAAATTATTCAATTTTATGAAGACGAGCGAGTGCTCTATATATAGAGAGAACGCTCCGTAATTATTCGTTTTTTCCTAAAAATTTCGTTTACGTGCTGTCTTTTTTAACAGACGTTCTCACTAACTACGTCATAAAAAGACTATATGGAGCTGTTTCTCTCCATAAAAAAAACACAAAATGGGTATTAAAGGTGTAATACATGTTTCAATTCAATTTTCAATATCTTTTGTTAATCTAATATCCATGTTACAGAGTTCGCGTTCCACTATCCAGTAACATCATTGCGCAGAAGAACAGATAAAAAGAAGCATCACATAACCGTAAATTAACAAAACTCTAGAAAATTAAGCGTGTTAAAAAACAACTCTTCAGGCGATTTTTTTCTATAATGCCATTTTATTTCTATCTACTTCATGACTCAATTTACGACTCCTCCCTTCCCTGAGGGTCCCCGGAATTACTTGTTCCGACACCAGAGAGGACGGCGGGGTCAAATTCCCTTCATTTGGATCCACATCTGCGTGTCGAGTATTCCATTAAATGACCACTTGTTCCCCTAACGTCGAGTATCAACGCCTGGGCATAAACAAGAAAAGGCACCCCGTAGAGAGAGAAGGCCGTCCGTACACGATTCCGGCCGTGGATTCCCGCCAGAGTGTCGTTAACTTTTCCCAGCAGACGCGTCTTCCGTACGAGAAACATTTCTTTATCCATCTCGCTGCCTTTTTTGCACGCCCCCTTGTCTAACGTCCGCTGCCGAATCCCTGTTTTCATCCCCCAGGGATGCTATCTATTCCTCTCACGTCCTGCAACGCCATTACCCCTCCCTTCCATTCACTCCTTCTTATTCTTCATCCCAGACTCTTTCGTTTGCCCTCAACTTCCGTAATTTCCCACCGCCGCCTGTTTTTTTTGCAGGATTTTTTTTTATTTCCAAGGCCTCGGATTAATTCCGAAATGAAGGAAGAAAGATCTCTTTGGATACAATCATGAAATATCTTTTCACTCGCCCAGTGTCTCCCTTTAGAAGGACAAATGATCCGGGTTCGAAGCCCAGTGCCATACATGAGCTGAAAAGTAGTTGGGGGCCGCTAGCCGTCTTCTTTATTTATATATTTTAAGCCTGTCCTACACTATCCTTAAGTACGTCTTCATGCTTCTGAAATATTTTAATCCATCTGATATAAAATATACGCCCGTCGCACAGTGGGTTAGTGGGCGTTCTTTGTTACATTATTAAAACGTTATTTAACACTTAAGAACCTTTTGTAAATTATAAACCATCATTATCATAATTTCATGTTGATGAATATCTCGTTCTGTGTTACATCATAAGACGTAAATTTTATCTCTTGGATGTGTTACTTAAATTCTAATTGATGCATACTTCGCATTCATTACGCATCGATCTACGAGTCCATTATATCGGTAAGGAGAGGAGCCAAATCTGACCATCATTCCGCTGAGAGACAAATGTGATGTGCGTATGTACATAGGAATATTTCGGTCCATTAGCATGCTGTGATTGTAAAAGTCCAAAAAAAAGCCTTTTTCCTAAATCTCTCCAATATAAAGTCGCCTTCGTAGATGAGATTCGGATTATTTTATTATCTTATCCCATATGTCCTTATGTGTTGGCCACAAAAACTTTCAGGTTCGTTTCATTGCACTCAAAGCAAAGTCAATTCTTTGGCCCCGGTAGCGCAGTGGTTACCGTGCTTACGTTCAAACGCCAAGGTCCCGCGTTCAATTCCGGCCGAGGAGGTATTATTCGCTCTATGAGAGTTCTACAGGATTTGGATGGCTGTCAACGGCCAAAAAAAAAAAAAAAAAAAAGCCTTTTGCCTTTTTAAATTCGATTATTATTATTATATTTATATCATTATGTTATTCTGTTCCCTTACTAACTATCTTCTTTTTTTCTTTTCAGGGAAAAAAGACTTCAGAGGCATAAAGGAGGCCGAAGGAGAGGGATAGTGAGGCGAGGACGCTGCTGGAGCATACATTGGGAAAATTATTGTCTGAAGCAGAACGTCATGAGCGATTTGTACTAGAAGATGACTACGATAAAAAGACCGAGAATATGGAATGAGTAAGCAAGGTATGCAGTTTTGTTTATTGATTTACTCCCCAAGTTGAAAAATTAATAGGTTGGAATGAAATGGTGGAGAGTATAAGGACGGAAGAGAAGGAATGTATCGGGACATAATATATATAATAGTATCAAGGGCGCCGGCGAGGTCCAGAAGCAACGTTGAAAGGAAATCGTACGAACGGTACGTAATATAGTAATAGGTGGGTAGTAGCGCCACAACGGCAAGGCCAAGAAACGTGCTTGAGAGAAGTTCAGTAGATGTCTCCGTAACTGAAAGTTCCAAGTAATCGCGGCACGTTATAATGAGAATAAAGGTTAAGTACCTGCAATATCGTAGGCTCGTAAAAGGGGACGTGGGTGGGGCGTTTACATTACAGAAACGCATTTTCTTAAAAAAAAATTCTCCCCCCGAAAATTTGGTCCCCGTCCGAATCATTATAAGTCTTATATACTAGTCTTAATATTTTATTTCATTGTAAAAAATTTGGCAAGAACTGATAAATTTCCTTATTCATTGCTTTTAACATTGATCCCCATTACTTTTTCACATATGTACGTGTTACGTTTCCTCGTTTAACGCTTACTGTACTGTGTTACGCTTAATGGGCATCACGTACTGATGCACGTCCGGCACGAATTTTGCAGGTTGGACGCCTTAAAATATCATTAATTGGAAAGTTTATTCTATGAGAGTGTGAAGAGACTCTACTATACTGAAATCAAAGTGGTTTAGATTTATTTACAACCATTTCTCTTTTATATTTTTATTTTAAATTTGAACATTGCATTGAGCGTTTAACAGAGACACAATTAATTTCGTCAACCTCTAGTAGTTTAGGCTGTGATTTCGTATCCCATTAACTGCTCTTGAGTGTTTTTTAGTTGTTCCTTAATGAGAAAAATATACTCATTCTGATTTGTAAATTCCATAAGGAGGGTGCATATAATTTACGATGAAATTTTTCGTTGGAAATAACTAGCAGAGGTAAGTGTTTGACAATGGAGTTATATACATTAACTAAGGTAAGTGAAAGTTTAAAAATGCATTAAAAAGTGTGATGTATAGATTGAGAATGTAGAATAATCTGAAACATTAAAGAGTTAATAAGCATGATATATGGTTTTGTTAATTTATTTAGTCCAGTACCTTACACGTTGTAAATGAATGGCTTGGAATGAAATGGTGTAATAGCAGGAATATAGTTGATATAGAGAGATGCAGAAGGTCAAAAAGTATGAGAATGAATGAGATATAAATGTATCGGATAATAACATTCTGTATATAATATTGGTGGTAACGTTGGGCAACAGCGCCATAACGGCAAGATCCGGAATCCTAGTTCAAAGACGATTTATGATAGATGGTATTGGTGGTATCTGTGGCGCCAACACGGCAAGATCCAGAAATCTAGTTCAAAGACGATTTATGGTAGATGGTATTGGTGGAATCTGTGGCGCCACAACGGCAAGGGAAAGAATTAAAGTTATAAAGGTAGATATGAGTACGTTGCGGAGAGGGAAGATTCGAAATTTTTAGAGTACTGAGAAGAAGTTCTACAGATGTCTCTCTAATTTTCACCTTCTAGTCATCGAGTATGCCATAATGACAGTAATAGATCGAATATTTCTGAACCCCCTTGGCTTTAGGGGCATGAGGGTGGGGCGACTCCTTTTAAAAATCGCGTTTCTATAAAAAAAAATTCCTCCATTTTTACTTTCTTCGTGAATTTTGCGTTTATTCAAATTATGATGAAATGGTAATTCCTCAGGTGTCTTAATTTATTTCCTTTTAAATTTGGCGGGTGTTTTAATTTACGTTCAAAATTCTATGTTCCAGATTCTGGAACGGGAGGGCATTTTAGAGGAATGTACACCGACCTGAGTTGGTGTAGCATTTCCTCCATGCCCCCCCGAAAATTTGGTCCCCGTTTTGAACGTTATATATTCCAAAGGTATTTTCCGTAAATGCGAGAAATCAAGGGAGGCTAAGGCGAAGGCTGACGATACGAGGATACCAAGAATTGCATTTTGAGATATTATGAATCCGGAGCTAAAATCCGAAATAATGGAAAAGGGTCTATGAATAAACCTTAAAAATTAATCTAAATAGGGGTAACATTTGAAGTAATTTTCCTCTAAATTCGAAAAAAACGTAATAAATGTAGATATTTTGTATAAAAAGGTCAGGAGCCATCTCGCGTCAATTTTCACGTAACTTTAACGTATTCATATTGAAGAGGGTAAATTCAAAATTTCAAATAGATATCAGAGGAGTTTTGTAGATGGCTCTTAAATCATCTTTAAATCGTAAATTATTTGAATTCATGCTTTAACGAATTATACAGAAAATTGTTCAAATATTCTACTAATATTTATTTCTGTCTGTAAATATTAGAAGTAAAAACGGGCATGTAAACTGGAAAATGGTTTATATGTCTTATAATGAAAGTCCAATACCAACATCCAGCGAATGCTCGGGCCGTACCCCTTAAAGATAATGTAAGAAATTTAACGAATAAGTTTTGTTAATGACACTGTTAAGGAACAAAGTGTGTACTTGTATCTTTGCAATTTCTATTCTTCGAAGTTATTCACGTAATATGATAAGTATTGTTTATTATTTTTGGACTCTTTTGGAATCATCAGGAATAACACAAAAGTCATTAAGTACAAAAAAGGGTAGTTAGTAATTAGAGCAGCACAAAAGTCAGTAGTTTAATGCAAAAATCATCTTTTATTCAAAATAGATACATCTAGAATCAATATTCAGTACACTTACGTATATGCAAGTTACAAAATAAATGCACAACTCAGTACAAAGGATAGTGAAGGCAAACAGATGCAAGGAGAAAGGACAAATAAAAACAAGTGCAAAAATCAACCACAAGTAAAGACATACAAGTACAAACAAAGATATAAAAGAACATAGATAATAGTTTACTGCTCCACGTGCTGACATCATCGACACGTCTCGTCATCTCACATCTTGGACTCGTCCTCGACAACGAAGAGTGCGTGCGTGAAAGAGGCGTGCTGAAAAAGAAAAATAAAATCACAGAATATATCATTATGTAGGAAGATCACAAAAAAGAAAAATCGAAGAAAACAGCGTTATTTTAAATTTTCTCAAGTAATTCGAAGAAAAACTGATCTTAAGTAAAATTTTGAATGTAAAATGTACAAAATAGCGACAAGATTTACTGAAAGAAGAACTTCAAGTCAATCTTGACTGAATGAGAAACTGATTTTTCTAAGTATAAAGATGTTTCAATTTCTTGTGCTTTTTAACAAGTAAAATCATAAATTCCTATAACTATGAATTCGATGAATTTCTCAACGCGATGAAGAATCATTCTATCAAAATTTCAATACCCTGCTTCAAAGCAAAGTATTCTATAGTCGATGAAAACATCTAAAAATCAAAATATACACTTAACCTTTATAATGAAAATAAAGGTCAATTTGCTGTAAACGTCATATTGCACAAAAACTTAATTTATTCACAGACGTAACCCTCTTCATACAAAATTACGTCACCAAACTACATTTTAGTTCCCTTTTGAAACGCTCGCATTCGCGCCCTCAAACACGATAATCCAAGGACACCGGAGCAACGTGAATACTGCAACGCAATTCGTGAAATAACGAAATTCCGAATCGAATCAACATTTGCGCACCGTAAAAGTTTTTAAAAGCGAGCGCCAGATGGAACTTCGTCATAATTTTTCATCCTCGCAATTTAGAAATCATTCTCGCTTTATGATCATCAACTTATCACCACAAAAGAGTCCTCTTAGAATCGCCCGAGGGGTACCTACCACGTCCATATATACACTCGCGAGCTAGAGGTTTCCATCGCCTTACTCTCATTACGTCTTACCTCGTACCTCTGAGAAAACTCCTTGAGTGCTTCATAAACTGATCAAACGTTTAATTCTAATCCCATCCCCTCCTCCATTCATTTTACGTGACGTTGTTTGTCCTTTCTTTTCACAGAGAAAGATCCAGTTCTGGACGCCCGTCCTCGACGACGATGAAGAGTTCTTCTGGAGGAAGAGGGCGCTTTGCTCTAAGAACGGAAATTAAAACATTTCCCTCCCACACTCCCATTTATCCCCCACTTCTTCTCCCTTAACTACTGCTTTACGTCGTCCGAGAGATTTTATCCCCCAAAAATCGCATTCCACACGCGATGACAAAAACCCAAAGAGTGCGCGCTAACGAACTTTGAAATCCGCCGTGATTTATTTTATTTTCCTCTTTTCCAGAGAACGACACGTTTACGAGTCCGGAATGGCAGAGATCCTCAGCAGATACGCTGCCGATTTTATCTTAGGCCAGGAAACGTCCCGTGTGCTGCTGATTGCAGGAATGCTCATAGAGGAAGGCTGTCATTTCTGCTGCAAGTGCTGATAACCTTTCCGTACCGGGCATTTAAGATGAACAGATTGAAGGCATTTGCATAAGCTGGGAGCGAAACAAATAGGAAACGCGAGTAAAGTCTCCGAATTGCAACAACTCCTATGCTCGTCCGTTTTATAAGTGCACGGTTTTTAGGATGAGAAGGCATTAGAAACAAGTGACGAACAATATGGGCTTTTTTTGCTATGTCTTCAATCCTTGACTTATGGATCTGCATTGGAGGTTGTTAGCAAAAAGTACTCAGTGTTCCAGCATGTTGAGGGATTGAATGGAACTGCATCTGAGTTTATAATGTACCTTCGAAGCTTCAAATTACGTTCATCATTAGTTTTGCAAAATATTTGTAATTCGACTATTTGTAATAGAAAAAAGAAAACTTTAACTACTACTTGGTGAACTACTTTCGTTCTTTCATTGAACGTAGGACTAAAAGATTGAGTACAGGTTTTAATAAATCAACTATTAAATATTAACTGTATAATAATATTAACTAATAATAAAATTTTACCATTTCATTATGTTTATTATTATTTATATATCTATGCGTAACTTTTTTTTCGTAAATAAACTTTTAGGAGTATGATATCTGTCGGCTTATAATTACATAATGTAAATACTAGGAAATAAAAATCAAAAATTTTAATGGAGATAATTTGTATATTTTTAAAAATAGAAGAAAAGAGAAAAAACGGGGAAAAAGTTAAGATGATAACTTTATTTATTCACTCACTGAATTTTCACCGATTTTTATTCCGGCCACGCATGAGATGCTAATCAGCTTCCAACGTCATTCAATAGTATGAATAAATCTCCCAAATATATGGCAAACATATGTTAATTAACACATTTTAAAAATATTTTAGACCTAAATTCCTTATGTAAATCGTTTTTTAAATAGCAAGTAATTATGACATTCTATACGCTTCAAACCATTAGTTGAAATTAACAATTTATTTTTCATAAAAGCTTTATCCATCCTTTCATCTAATTTTCAACATTGATTGTGCTCTATTTTCATTAATAATCACTAAAATAACAACTCCTGTTTGAATTAGTAATTAACAGCTCAAGTTTTTGCTAAATTGGTTAATTTCCAAAAGTGTACGTTAAAGCTTGTGAAATATTAACTATTTAAATAGACCAATTATTATGTGAAATTAAAGCTTTTAATATATACTAATGGCACATAATTAGCAAAGTTCAGAGTAAGAGTGAATTTTATAAATAAATAATTAGAAATAAAACAAAAATTCTAATATTAAAAAATAGGATGCTTTAATTAGATTGTTTAGATTTACTTGTATAATCTATATTCAAAGAATGTTTAGATAATAGATGAAATGTTATTGAGGTATATCTCTATTTTTCAAAGATTTTTTTTTATTGTGCTAAAATGAAAAATATTGATTTAAACGAGGAAATGTACAATTTAAGATGAAAACAAAAATATGTTTAAAGCGACAGATACATCTAAGGAGTACAAGTATACTAAACACTAAAACCTTTCCAAACAGGATAATTCATCTGAAATGCAATCAACCGATATTAATCGACTGTAATTTACGTACAGCGAACAAATTTTACAGAAAACGAAAACCGATTTCCGATAACATGAATTTACTCTTTACATTTAAAAAATTCCAAAGATTTATCCTCTAATAAAGTTCCATAACAACGTAGGAGGAACTGGATGAGGAAAGCAGAGAGAGACATGTTTGATTTCAAATGCACTTGCAATTTTCGCTCTTCGAACCGCGCAGCCTGATGATGCATTGAGCCATATAATCGATCCTCAAACAATCCTTCTCATCTGTTTGTACTCTCTCAGATTCGATAACTTGACAACACCATTTATGTCACCATTAGACATGGCTGTTTTGAAGCATGGATTCCCTAAGCAACCATCAATTCACATGGAAACAAGACAACGACATTCAACAATGAAAGGAAGGAAGGAGATAATTCTTAATTTCTTTTTGATTCTTTTCCTAATATTAATTCCATTTGGGATTCACAATAGTATGAAAATATACGGTGAAAAGATAAGTTACTACATATTTAGAAATTTAATCGTTATTGTTATCAGTACCAGAATTCAAAGTATTTACTACAAAGCTAATTTAGTTTTTCAATTTTCTTTTTATAATAAATTATAAAAACGGTTTACATTTACTAATAAATATAATTTAAGTGCTATTTGAATGGTGAAATTTTTCATTAAATTGAATGTAAAATATTCCAGTAACGTTTAAGATTAGAGAGTATTTTGGTAAATCAGTATTCTATGAAACTGTTTCCGTGATTAAATTTGAAAGGCAATTTTAAACTTCAATATTTCGTTGAAAGTGACACTCTACTAATATATGATATGACAATTCGAGTGAATTACCATAAACGCTTGATAGGTAAAGTTAATATAATTGTATTGTAAGCGTATCTTTTCTATTTTCGATTAGTTACATCACCAGATACAACAACGAAGTGGATATTCTAGTACATTCTAAACTCAGGGGTCAGTTCCAAGTATCCCATTGCCACCTCTAATTGAAAAGCAGCTAATAGCTTTTTCCTGGATTCTTTTCACCATTTAACCAAAGTTCGTCACACATTAATCAATTTCTGGCGAATTAAACGATTTTTGCTAATTTATTCCATTTCCGGATTAATTTATAATTTCCATTTTGCATCAGCAATTTTAATTAAAATTTTCATTTATCCGTCCGACGAAGTCCAAAAAAAGATAATTAATTGGTGAAAAACTTCGCCCAACCAAACACTATTCTATAAAAACGAGTTTTGACCCAATACACGTCTTCGGAGATTGGTGTTGATTATAGATTTTAAAAAATCAGTTAGTTTTAATAAAGATTGGGAAATTACAGCCGATAGAAATTGTTTTTATGGAAAACGTTTAGTTTCGTTTTTAATCAACCTTTGATGGATTACTAATACATCACCACCTCCTTAGTCGACTTGGTTATCCGATAAAAAAATTTTAAATAGTTTACGAAAAATTTTTCGAATCGATACATTTTTATTCTTCAATGAAGATTATTTCTGCGCTTTAAAAAAGTAATTTTTAACTCTATTGAGACTCTACTGAGATGTTACATACGTTGTATTTCCCATTTGCCTTTAAAAGATTACTCGTTCGGTCCTATTTATTTTGCTTGAATATATAGAACATTATTCTATGCATCAGGGAACATTAAAGGGAACTACATGCTTTAATAATAACCCAGTTCAGCATATCAAGTTATCGCGAGAAAATATTCTCCCTGTCGGACGAGCAGAAGTCATGCCAGACCGTATTATCGTGTAGGATTAGATGTCACGGTGTGGGCTTCTCAGGGCTTCACCCACACTGACCATTATCGAGAAGAGAGAATTGGAAGAGGATGAAATGCAGGATTGGAACAGAAGGATGGAAATTTAACGGGTGTAAAGGGAGATATATCATGCAAATGCGAGTCAGAGAACGAGACGCCCTTAATCAGGGGAAGAACTAGAATAGTGGAATCATTTTTTCGACTGCTTAGGCTTTCCTATTTATTAAAAGGAATAATGATTATAAATGTACATTCAATATAAGACATTTGTACAAAATAATATGGATAATAAATTGAGATTAAATCCATAGTTATTATTGATGATTCAATATTCGTGAATAAGCCTTTTTTCTCTGGGAAAGTAATCTGACTATTAATTCAGAAGTATACTTTGTCTGGTAAATTTTAGTAGAGCGATTAAATATAAACTACACAAAAATGAGTTATATTATGGAAGGGAACACCTGGAAATGGAATTGCGCATCCGTTAATCAGTCAATGAAAGAAATTCAGATTGACTTTGAATATGTTTTCTATTTATCCCGCTCTATGTTTAATCTTCAAAGTGTCCTCTCGGAGAAATGATAAGGATTTTGTGAATTTGATTAAATTTCGTAACAGAACAATTAATGCAAGAAATAATCACACGATGCAAACACATTTGAATTAATCATTTCATAGCCAATCATCTTTATATTTAAACAGAAACTTACCTACATCTGATTAAAAAATTCACTATCGTTAATGATAAAGTGAACTTCAATTCATCTTCAAGTAATATTCCAAACAAATAAAGTTGAACTACGTTTTTTGCTCACAAATAATGTCACTTTAACACAAACGGAGAAACTGCCATTCATATAGCGAAGATTTTGTGATACCGCTCCCAAACTTGTGAAATCTTATTATTCACTATTACAAAATAACAACAAATTACTCACTCTTCAAAAGGTATTCTTTTGAACTGGAGAAAACTTTAGAACAATTGATCTAGAAACACTTCTTGCCTTGCTATTTCCAAGTCATATCGTTGAAGGCAGTACAATTAGACATTCAAGTATATCCTATATTAATGAAATCTTATCTAATAAGTATTCATTCGAAGTGAATTTAAATATATGTACTTCTCAAGCCACTCTTTAATATCTTACTAAGGAGATATGAAGGTAATATAATTAAAACCTCCAAAAAGAGAGGGTCGAAGATCTCAAAAGACTTGAATGTAATCCTATTTACAAAGTCACAATCTTTGAAATAACATATTTATGTCCATTAGAAATAAATGAAAAATTAAAAACTTCAATGAAATTCAATCATCACCACTTTAATCACTCTAATTATGTCTAATTCTTCTATAGTACCCGCTAAAAATTAAAGTTATGTCGTAGAAAAAGAGTCTTGAAAAGTACTATCTACTCGTGTAAATTTTGATTGCAGCATTTCAGAAAATATTTTCATATTATAATTCCACTTTTCTATACAACATTTTAATCCTAAAATACCAGATAAATATCTTAACGCTATATTATTTTACTGATGATTACATTATGTAATATTTATTCTTTCGTTTTAATATTCCAACATTGTTTTAAATGCCCAGGTACGATAAAAATATTCAAATCAATCAATATTTAGAATAAAATGAAATTAAAAACTTTGTATTTTCCACACTCAGTGTGGAAAATACAAAGTTTTTAATTTCATTTTATTATGGCTTTCCACGAAGTCACGCCTAAAAATATCGATTTTATTTAATAATTAGAATGATCATTCTCATACTTACTCCAATAATTACCGTTTTTATAGTGAAGAACTTAAGAAGAAATTTACAGACATTTTTGAATAAAGCTAACTTTATCGTGCATTAATAGAACCGCAAAGTATCCGTCGTGCAAAGTATTTCCCACAAGGTCAATTATTAATTAGGTCGCGAAATTTTAAACCAAGAATAATATTCTTCTTTTTGAACGAATACTGAAGTCCTTCTATGATTTCGTCACAGGCACAGCGTTTTGTGAAACGTGCGTCCTCCGCACGCTAATTAAATATTCAAAAGATTTTGAAAGTTTTCTTTGATTTTGCAGGAACTTCCGAAAATTCGAATGCCCACTTAGTCCATCAAACTTGGAAGTTTTCCATTTCCGATTCTTCAGCGAAGATTCCGAAAGAAAATTGGCTTATGAGAAATAACGTAAGAGGATCGACGGTGGATTCTTAAAGCAGACGGCATGCTATTTAAAATTGATTAAGGGCTTAATTGAATATTCCTGAACTGTAGATGCTCTCCGTCATCTTTTATTTTGAATTTAATATTCTATGAAAATAGAAAATTGATGGAATTCACGTTTATCGAAATTTAATACGACCCGAAGCACACAGCTTCGAATATAAAGGTGAAGTAAAATATTAAAATTAAGAGGCAAAAGTAAACATTCTTAGTCAAAATTCAATGATTTATCTCTTAGTACTTTTTTCAAGGTTTCCAAGTTCGTATACTTGTTTTATTTGTATTGGGAAGCGCATTAATAAAGAAATAAGATGGAGTATTGACGCTTTAATTTAGAATGAGAAACGAAGGAAGGTTTTTAGAGGTTAAACAAGAGTTTGTAACAGGAATAGAGGCTTTAAAAATGCTGTACATTTTAAACGATTCGCTGAAATGTACGTATCATTCTCAAAAATCAATGAATACAATTCCATACATTTTTTGATTCTTGATTCATTTTTATCTGAAGTTTTACAGCCCAGCTTCAATAGTTGCACAAAATCATTGCTATTAATTTTCTATTTATTGTTATAATTATATTACCATGATCAATATAATTCACACTCCCGTAATCCTAGATATTTGTATCTCTTATAAAGGAACTAAAAATGATAGCACTACTGTTAATATTTCATAAGAAGCTGAATCTATTTCTAACATAATGAATTATACTTCTAATTTGAAAATATTTGAACATATTATTTGTAAACTAAAAGCAGATTTTTTATGCATAAATTATCTATAGGGAAAAGAATTAGCAGCTTCGCTCAAGGAAGCAATCAACCAGGAAAATATATATGGAAGCTTAAGTGTCTTTCAAACTCATTAATATCATCCTTGAACTAAATGAAAGCTATATTCATTAAACATCTTAAAGCAGATGGAATGTTAGCTCTAAAAATTTAATATACTCAGATTAAATTGCAATTATTTGATTACTTTAATTTCAAACCATGAAAGTAAAGTTAAGCAAATGAAAATTAAATGCTATTCAAGCAAAACAAAATCTTTTTTACCATAGAACACTAATGATGCTCTCTAATTATTATCGCTGAACAAAAGCTGCCTTTTATGTAAAACATTACACAGCGAGTCTTCTTTAATAAGAATGAATAAACTACCCAATGATAATATTCAGCTCTTGTCATGCAATGACGCCCCCGAATCCCTACACGCGTCCGTGGCGAGACAACAACGTCATAGGTTTTCGTTCCGAATATAAAAAAAATCTCTCCGTAACTTTGCAGAAGCATTTGAGTCTACCACGTACTGAAGCAGCGAGTAGAAAATAAGGTTTAAACATAAGCGCGCCCCTGTGAAGAACACGGCGAAGTGAAAAGAGAAAGGTGAAATGAGTCTGCCTGGAGCGTCAACGGTCTGAATGGAAGAGGGGCGATAGATGCGTACGCTCTAGAGGATTTTTTCAGTTTTTTTTTTTAGCATTAACATGGAGCGTACATCTTCGTTGACATGAAATAAAGCACAGGTCATGTCATGCTGCATTGCATCATGCTGCAGAGTTTCTTGGGGCAATTTCAGGTGAACTCCGTTTCGAGCCACATCATAAAGGACAACTTAAGTACGACTCGACATGACGCTAGTATAAATACGAGATGAATGCGCGATATCTAAGGTGGAAATACTGTACTGTAGAGAGTGATATTTTTTCAACGCTGTGAATTTCCTCTAGCTTTCTAAAATATATTAAGCGCATGATAATTTTGAATAAGAACTTATTCATCACGTATCCTTCACCAAAAGTAACGATTGCCAAATGATATCTGCCTTTAAATAGGGATGACTGAAATGCATGGAAAGTTCAAAGTACGAGGCAAATTATTATTGATCGCAGACATAAGTATACACAATTTTTCCTGTAACTGGTACGATTCATAAAACCTAAATATATAGTTAAATAGATTACATGAATATACAATCAGCCTTCTTGATTCATTCATCAAGCCGAAACAAATAATTTAATACTATTACTATAGAAACCAATAATCATAGATTGTTTACATTATGAATGTATTCATCCATCTAACTTCGCATCTCTTAAACACTTAAATATTTTACCCTCTTATAAGTTTATTCTCGTCTCAATTTTGTTTCTAATGTATACAGCATCTTTAAATATATTGTTTTAGAAAATTTCTAAAAATTTTCACCAAAATCATACATTTTCTTCTTAGTTAAAAAAGTTTGGCAAGTTAAATCGACCATTCCTTGCAAGAGATGAACTTCGCATAACTTGATTAAATAGCTCCTTCTAAGCAGTTTCCATGGTCGTAATTAGTCAATGTTTTGCACGCCCACATACTCAGAAACACCCACGCTGAGTTGCAGCGGCCTTCATAAGCGCCAACCGGAAATGAGTCTTTAATCAGGAGATTCTGGCTGACGATCTTCTGAAGAGGAAGTTCCAGGCCAATTGTATAGCTGAGAGAGAGTATGCCCAAGGCGAAGTTGTCCTCCTCTCACTACCGCCACCGGTGATTCAGAGTAATTAGTGAATTACGCGTTAATCAGTCTAACAACTACATTCTTATGGAGGAAAATCCGCCTTGAATATTTGAATGGGATTTCTCGTAAAAATACAAAATATTTACGTGGAACTGAAAAATATCATGAGTATTACTTAAATGAAGTAAGCAACCAAATATATCTAAATGTACATAGATTTACAATCGCCTAAGTTACGCTAATACTAATTTTCTAACCATTCCTATAAGTGATTTAAAGGAGTATTAAATCACAATAATAAAATACAATTCAATTTTTTTTCAGTTAATGAATATATGATGACTTCGGATATTAAATGGAGTACTTATTAAAGGAATTTAAGAGAATAGACTCAACTGCTGCTACTTTGTATTGAATCCCCCACCAATACAAGCTAAAAGAACATAAGGAATTATACGTATCATGCACCGCTTTCCTTTAATAAGAGGGGAATGAAAATTTAAAAGATAATAAAAATATACTTTAAGAGAATTTTTGTGCTGAAGCTTCTTCAAGCTGCATGCCTGAACAAGATATATTTGGTCATTGATTAACGAGAATTAGAAAAAAAAATTCATCGTGATTAAGGAAATTTTCATTGCAGCAATAATCAGAATATTATGTTATAATGGATCGGATAAATGACAGATGAAAGACGCTAAGCTCATTGTCTCATGGCAATGCTTATCGAATAAATACACGATTATAATCTTCCTACATTTATTGTTGTTAATGCCTTATACATTTTGATATTGAAAAATCCCTTAGATAAATTGTAATGTAATAAAAGTATTTTTCAGGAACGATATCTAGATATAAACCTGAAATTTTCAAAATAAACCGCCATAGTACCTCTTACTGCAACGACAAACGGAATAGATAAATAGAATCCCAAAAGAGTAAAAATCTTTCAGGTAAGTGACATCAAGAGTAACTTTCTAAAAATCCTCGTATCGTTCCTTTCTCAATCCTTCACTCTTTAGGCCTTCTAAGATACATCCTCAGATCATTTCATCCCTTCATCGCACAGCTCTCCGATTTTCACGGCAAATTTATTCATTAAGCCCATGTCACAACGGTAACGGATGACAGAATAATTAAACTTTGATCCCGCGAAAAGAAATACGCAGTGTATAGCATAGTGTTCGCTGCCTTATACATGAAGATAACCTCGTATCCTTCCACCGGGGAATGCACGAGATCCTTCGGATACGGCAAATATATTCCCAAGGAATTCCTTATTAACCTGTAGAATAAATTGAACGGAACTCCCTCTTACGGCGAGATTGGGAAATTGGACGCGCGGGAAAAAAAAGACGGTAGCTTATGGTTCCTAAGCATCGAAGCACTGAGGATCACTGTTTCCGGTGGCATGGAAATGACCCGAGTGACTCCAAAAATTGCCTCGAGTACAGTACACCCATTTCGACCCGCATAAATGACAATCCAGATTCGCAAACGACCTCCCGAGAGTTTCCTTCCAGAGATTATATTAGAAGACCCTCTTAAGAAGTCGAGGAAGCAGAATTAAAAGGAGAGCAGGATAAAAGATGAAAGAAGCGATGTTTTCTGGGAAAGAGTTTTGGGGAAAGCGTAGGAACGCGTGATCCCGTAAATTAACGAGATACGAAAAAGAGAGAGAAGAAAAGAAGCTCGATTCAAAAAAGGGATCTCGCTACATCTGGGAATTATTACGTTTTTCCATACGGGATTTTTTTTCCGTTCGAATAGAAGAACGAGAAGAAGCTATGAAAGAAGCTGCTACGGTTTAGAATAAGGACATTAGGATCTCGCAGGGGTGCCAACCTTGGGAGGTTTATCCTTTCTTCCGAGATAGAATTTTCTATTAGACGTATTTTTTTATTCTTGGGGTCGCGTAGTTAGGTGGCGCCATTACGGATAGGGACGGAAGTAAAAATCACAGCGGACGAGGACATTAAGCGCAGCACTGATACCAACCGAAGAATAATTATTCCCTCTCGTCTTTTTTTTCGCCGGATTTTTTTTTCTTTTCCATCTCAGGGCGCCTCTGGAAATATAATGAATTTGAATGGAAGAAAGGAAGGCTCTCGAAGGAAAGAAGATTGGAATGTAAATTATATGATTCGGGAAGAATTACGACGGTCTACAAAGAAGTTAATGAAAAGCTGTAAATAATTCCATCTTTCTGATTCCTTCGATTGGGATGATTCTAATATTGTTTTTCCGAATTGGGTCGAGTGATGTTCTTCAGATGTTATTCTTTCGAATATGTCTTTTTATTATTTTCTTAATTGACCCCCTTTATTTGACCAAATACTATGAGTAAGATATTACTCTCAGAACAACCACAAACATTTACCACATTCGTTATTGAGTATATAATACACAAACATATATCTATGTTATTGTGTTGATATCGTATAAATATGATTTAAGTATATCGAATGGAAAACGTAGCAGAGAAATCAAAGTTTCCTCCTATCCAATATTAGATAATGCGTTATCAAGGGAATATTCCTTTCATTGGAGAGTTTTTCTCCAGTTATTGATGAATTATGCTTAAAATGCTAATAATGAGGTTCATTTGACAATGTTCTTTTTACGTTATATCGATAAATTACCTAAAATATTGCTCTTAATTACTTAAATTAAATTAAGAATTTTTCAATGTTTTTAAACAGTATATTCATAAAACATAATAATATCTATTGAAATTGTGCCAAGCCTAATGATAAAGATTTAATTAATTAAAACAAAATACCGTAAAAATTGTTCCAATTAGTCTAATTACTGATTAAGCTTTTTAATTAAATTAATAGTTTCATAAAATTAAAATGTTCTATATTATAATTTAGCTAACAGTCTATAAGTTTTTAACTTTAATAGGGAATATTTTATTTGCTATTTATTCTTCAATAAACATATTTTACCATATTTATAAGCAATATCTAAGATTCTATTTATCTTTATATTTTTGTAGAATTTATTACGGCTATTCGTTTAAAAAATGTGTGTTTCTCTAAGAATAATTTATCTGAATTAAGTATTCTAAAATAAATACTTTCGCTTTCCAAAACAGAATTGGAGAACATCCTTTCTATACCCTGAGAATGACTTTTCTATTGGAGTGTATTTCAAAGCCCTAGGCTCTGAGGGGTGTGCTTATGCGTATAGGGAAGGATTTCCTATTATAGCTAAACAAATTGAGTTCTCCATCCTCCAGGACTTCCTCCATTTCCAACATCGATCTACGATCAACATCCTTAATTCTTCCGCTTGGGAATTTCCTATCCATCACTTACCAATAGGAATTCTCAGTAAATGTGCCTATTTCTGATCTTAAGATACTGAATGAACGCCTAGTCCTATTATAAACGTTAATACCGATAATTTTTATTACTCTTATAATTAATAAAAAAATTTCGAATTGATTTGCATCGTGAAAAAGTTATGATTTCATTAAATATTGGGTATCTTTACTCTTACATAAATTTATAAATCATAATAATTAATGCAAATTAATTAAACTCAGATATAATCAATTTTTTTAACTCATTTAGAACCAACTTTATATGCTTTAAAGTTCGATTTAGATGTAAAGTAGATGTATATCATTAACTGGAATGTTGCTTTTATTAACATTCTATATTTACATCTACTGTGATTGAGCATAACGACTAGTGAATTATAATTGCATTGGATAATTATATCCTGAATAATTATATCCTGAATCAGAACTCGAAGAACTAAAATATGATGTCCTTAAATAATAATCGTAAAAGATAATTTGTATGAATGATTAAATTTCAGTATAAAATAAGTAACCAGATATTTTTATACAAAACGTAGAATTGATTTTTCAAAATACGCTTTTAGATAAGAAAATCCTACGAAAGCCCTCCTGAAATTTTAAAACTATCTTATCGAGCAACGATTACTACATTCAAATATATTATAACCATTAACGATAATCAAAATTATTTCGAAAAAGTAAAATCACCAGCCATTTCTCATTTTCCGTCAAATGAAATTTTATCTCCATCGCTGATACACGCATTGCTAATACGAGTTCTATCAAACTTCAAAAACACGAATAAATGACTATAGACCCCTAAGGGGCTATTCGATACACATCAACCTATTTTGGAAGTAACAATACGTAATCTGCAGCTCAGCATGTTTCGTGCATATCGGATCATACGAGGATTCGATGAGGTGCTATTGAATACCCTGATTTATAAAGCTTTAACTAGACCAAAACTCTAAGGTATTTTGATTGACCCAAAGTCTCTCTAGAGGTTATTCATCGTCCAATAAATCCCCACGGATTTGCCGATCATCAATAAGAACTATCCATAGTCTGACAAGAAACAAGAATAAACAATAGTCATTATCGTTATAGAGTTGTGTCGTACAGTATTCTTTTCCTATAAGAGAATCTTCAAGTAAGAATGGTTGATATCGAGTCAATTATGGCTTTACTACCATTATAATGCTTCTAAAAGCTTTTGGTGAACTGATGTCATTTAGCAAACATCGGCTGCCGTTAGGAAATCGATTCTGTAACCGCGATCACAAAAGAACGCCCTATCCACTTGGCAATCCGGTGCCACTATATCAACATCCCACCTTTAACTCTCCCGACGTCTAACTCAATATGCGGTGTATCAATAGCAATAGCATAGATTCTGTTTTTCAAATTCCCTTATGTTGACATCAATAGTGGTTAAAATACGTAGACGAGGAACATTTGATACGATTTTTGTCTGGAATGTTACGGATTAGTGCTTCGAATTTGCACACAAAATATTTTATCTGGAATGCTATAATTGATCTCAACTAAAAACGGCCGTGTTTAAATATAAAATTTACTTTTGAAACAAAAAAGTGTTTTCTTAACATTTTATCATGACTTCCTACGAAGTTCCACAATATACTTCAGAATTTAGTGCAAAATTTTGACCCGATTTATCGTCTTAAAACTATTGAAAGGTCAATTTGACTTGTGTGTTTTAGTCGATAAAGTAACAAGTACTCAATAACGCGTTAAAATAAATAAGTCTAGTATATTATCCACTATCTTCGATGGTTGACAGAATTATTATATTTTCTTTTCAATATTTAAAAACCTTAAGCTTAGGGCGCAAAACTCTAGTACGTAGTAAACAAAAAGAAACTGCAAAAAAGGTTTCGTATCGATGCTTTACTCCCATTTATATACATATTAGTCTTATAGCTACATTATATATTTAGCAATTTTACATATAAAGCTATATCAATACATAATTACGTGAAATGTTTAACTAATAAGAAACCTGTTTTGCACATTCATAAGATTTTACGGTAGAAAAAGTGACAGTCGATTCTTTGAAAACCGCTCATTAGCCGATTAAATGTAATGCCAAGGAAGCGCCCTTACATCTCCGCCCATCTTTTCCGTCTGTGATCTTTTTTTCTCTAACGAGTAAAAGGGGCTTCTTTTATGGAAGAAACACTCCGAGCAAACGTAATCGCATTACGATTCCGATATTTTCTGCGCCCGTAATCTTTCCAAGTTCTTAACTACGCTGGTAAAGAAAAGTGTCATCTTTGGCAAATACAAACGCTAAGCTCCCAGTTAGTAATAGGATTGGATTTGTAATTGACTTTCTCTTCATTTCTCTCGTAACATGCAAGAAGGAACTCACTGGAATGAATAGAAATTCATCTCTATTCGCTCTTGAAACATTCTGGAGTACTTCTTTTCTTGCGTTTTTTTTCCAAAAGACATCATCAACCAACAGTTAACTTTCGTAAATTTAATATTTTTCAGTTCTCGAGTCTGTTTTGGATTTTTTTACAAATTATGGACTCAAAACTTGTATTTTTATGGATTTGTTTGTATGAATTATTACTTTACGTAGATTGTACTCCACGTCATTCTCAATTTTCTTTTTCTGAATTCCAAACAATCAATCCCAAAGGTCTCTAAGTTTGTTCAATCTATCAGAGGATGAAAAAGAAGAGACAGGATAACTAAAAATAAACATCGAAATCCCTTAATTATTATTCTTTCGTATTTTATTCTATATGATACCAATGGTTCCAGGAAATGATTCTTTATCGAATGATAAAGATCATTAAGTCCCTTCAAAATCTTTGTACGTCTTAAGCATCTCCATTGCCAATACAACGTCTGAGCAATCTCTTTCATAGAAAAAGTTATTTTTTTAGTGCTGAAAGTCTAACATTGAGCAACAGAACAGTTTATTAAAAACAGAGTATAAAATCTCATGAACATTATGATGTTCATTGTTGAGTCTAAGAACTGTACACAAACATGCACGCTTCTGTAATTCGTTTGTTTTAAGCAAACTAAAACCTCGATACATTCAGCGTAAACTGCAAAATTCAAAGATGCACCTAAGCACACATTTTTACAAATACGGCGAGTTCCACTCCTGTCAACACATAATTTTTTAAGCTTCCGTTTATGCGGAAGTTCCTGCTATACAAAACACATATTAGAAGTTACTTTAAGGGATATTTTGGTATTCTTATAAAAAGCGTTGGAAATAATTTTAATATTTTCTTAGAATTATGTTAAATTCAAACAGAAACATATTTAGTTTCAAAATATTGGTCAAATGAAGATTAATTCTAATCGGTTACGAATTGTTCGTTTAAATTAAGCATTGAAATTGACGTTTTTATTTTTTTCCATTACATATACCCACGACTTCTCACCTGATTCTATCAATCAAACTAAATTTTATGATGGGAAAAATCCCAAGAACTAAAGTACTTCTAGAACGGTGTATGAAAATAAGATCTTAGCTGTAATCTATCAGAAAATTTCTAGTTTTGCACTGAAAAAAGGTAACTGAGTTTCGTAAAGATATCAGATATGAAATTTACTAAACTGCGGAATATTTTGCAATAACTATTTTACTATAATATTCTAATGTAACTTCGAGGAACGATTCAATCAGAGTGAAAAAAACGGTACATTTTATTTCATCATATAACCATGTTAATAGCAGATAGAAAAAATAATTCCGAAATTGAAAAGATTTTGTTCCCTTCTTTCGGGCATAATAATACAAAAAGTGTCTTTTATGTTTATAAACACAATCCATAATGTTCATAAGTTCCTTAAAAAGTTCATATACAGAATTTAAGAATAAAAATAAGAACTAGAAAAAAAAAACAAAAGAATGTATGGAACTAATAATTCTACAATAAAAATGAAGATTCAAAATTATGGTCAAAACTTTAACATGTTACGATAATGAGGATCCTGCGACAGACTCAGACTATGAGTTGACCTTTCTGAGATATTGATAAACTTCCTTTTTTCCCCTTCATCTATGTTTTCCCGAGAAATGTCCCAACTCCCTCGTCTGCTTTTAACGTGAATAGTTTTCCTGAATCAGCTCCTTTCCCTATTTGCCTTAATAATTATCCGAAATTAATTTAAATTTCAGTCGTTAATTATCTTCCATAGAATGTCGGAGATTTCCGACTCATTATTTACCTGCCACATTAAGAAAAGCAAATTAACCTGGCAATCTTTGGGGAAATATTTCCTTAATAAAGATGTAAGTATTATCATATAGACATTACAAATGGCTATCTACTTCTGGCTTAATGGGAATTTTCCAAAATCTTGGAAACAAAATGTTGGAAAGAATAAATCCTAGTTTATTCTCTATCGTATTCAGGAATTTTAATCATATTTTCTCGTCTTGTCTTTATGGATTTTATAGTGGGATAAAGTTGGTATATCGTTAAGTATTCCACCAAAAAATAAAAGACACTTAGAATAAGCAAGAAAAGACAGAGAATGTTAGAAGATCCCTTAACTCTCAATGCATCAAACATAATTATATAACTTTCCTGAATGATATATGTTCACCGTTATAGTTAAACACATTAGAGCTCAAAGATATTCTCCTTGAAATATAAGAGTGTTTATTTTAAACATGAGTTTCTAGCTTAAAAAGTATAAAATTATACATAAAACTTTTCTAGTGCACAATTATCTTTTTCTAGTAGAAGGATCATATAATAAATAGAAGACAATTATATTTTGTATGTAGAAGAATAATATGTACGTATGAATCATGTTGCTACTCAGATTATACGGTCTACGATGATCAATTGTTTACAAACTGTTTAAGTACACAACCTCAAACATCTAAGCTTGGATACTCTAAGGTACGCACCAGGGATATCGCAGTGTACTTAAGCGGCCGTGAAAAATGCGCCCATTGCTTATCCTTTCCCTTAAGCCACGACCATCAGCGGAACTGGGACATATAATGCTCTACATTTCCACGGCCCATTCAGCCGGTCCTCGCAGAAATTTCGATCAACCCTTGCCGGAAATTGATTCTGGACGTCGGAAGGGAAAAAGAAGATATGAAAGAGGTTCTTCTGAAAACGGGAACAGTCGCAGAGCAAATTTTTAAGGCCGAAAGCGGAAGTCAGGAGTGTAGGAAGAAGTGGAGGAATTCTGAGTTACAGAAATGGATGGAGAGCTCCTTATATAGATATGTTTTCGGATATGTTCATCGGCTTAAGTCGAGGAGTTTGTAGTTATTTGACGATGATTTTGGAACGCAAATCATGAACTTATTAATGTAATAAAAATGATGATGATGCGTTTATGGGATACTCTTTCACTTAATAAATATAATAGGCTTTAACAAATATACATTTCAGGTATATGGTTATTTTTTTAACTTTATACCTATTATATTTTCAAAGCAAACATGGTTAAAACCTCTACCTTTCTAAGCAAACAGTTTAAAACTTCCTTTAACCTTTATATTCCGTTGACCAGGAAAGTAATGTACAGTTATAAAATACAGTTTAACTGTGACTGAAACATATTACAATAAGTATTTGAGCGAACAATTTACTTATCAATCAATAGTATCAAATTTACAATCTATTTATTGACTTTTATTTCTTCATCAGATCAAAGTAATGAGTAATTTTTTCAGATACATACACTACGCATATTGTGAAGATCTATGAACTATTTTACACTTCTTTTAAAAGAGAGCTCTAGATAAAGATATAAGGCTAGAAAACATAGAGCTAGAAGCAAAAAAGAAAAGTTTCGGACCCGAAACAGCTCGTACCTCCAACTGCCTTTCCGATTAAATGCGATAAATTCTTTCCTAAATTTTCGAAACAACATTGCCGACGGCAACTAAGTCTTTCTAGACCTTTCGAAGGTTATAATAATTTCAAGAAATAGAATATCTATGAAAGATTTTCTAAGGTACATATTGTTTATTTCCTGGCAGAGGAAGCAATAGAGATTGGATATTCTTCATCTTCGGAGTAAGAAACTGCAGAATTTATTTGTTACGGCCGCTTTCTATTTCTTACGAGGAAAAGTCCAATTTGGGCCCCCTAGGATTGAACCCATGATGGGTAGGGTCGGTTTGATGATAAGATGATATACAAAAATCAATCAAGAAATTAAAAATAACTGATTTATTTACCTTAAAATGGAGGTCAAAATAAAATATAAAATTTAATTAAAAATTTGACGTATTAAATCAAAATCACTCTAAAAATAACTTTCCGA
Organism: Pantala flavescens; assembly: GCA_020796165.1. Lineage (NCBI taxonomy): Eukaryota > Metazoa > Arthropoda > Insecta > Odonata > Libellulidae > Pantala > Pantala flavescens. The sequence continues at coordinate 11,180,842 of CM036879.1, read as the reverse complement.
CTACACAGTACCATATCATTTACTAGCATCTACATGGAATCGCACGTGTAGACCATTCATCGTCAACATAAGAAACAGATAACTCTCATTCCAAGATTTACTAAGCAATCAATCCAGTTGCGTACACAAGAAAAAGAGGAACTTTCGTATAAAAGAAGAAGGTTCCTCAGAAGAGAAAGACACTGGAGGAATCAGGAGAAGAAGGAGGTGAAATAAAATCTGCACATAGGCGGTGAATCTCCATCATGGAAAATAGGCTGCGATTGAAGGGAGGGAAGTGGATTTGGCAAGGGAGAAGGGAAAAGAGTTGGTAAGTAAAGGGAAGGAGCGTTAGGCAGATTTATCATAAATCGTGCTCATTAGGGTACTGCGGCCCCGGAGGTCTAGTTCCCGCTATCTAATATCCCCACCCCTTGGCACATCTCCGGAATGCGGGTAAAGACCCTTACATAGCATGGATGGAAAAAGATGTACTCAGGGGAATGGATGCAGCAGCCGCCGCTTTACCGCACGGCATCATCTCGCAAAATGCTGCGAAAACACCTTTTTTTAAAAATATTATATAGACCGCGAAATCCGGGAATGCTTCAGCGGTCGCTACCAACTCTGTTGCAGGAAGAATTGCAATTTTGGCCCTTTTGGGATTCGTGCATTTTTCGCGGTCTGCACAGGGGATGCATTAGGGAAAAATAAAGGCGTATCGATCACTCAAGTCGGGGATTTTTTGCGTGGATTGAGAAATAAAATTTAGCAGTTTAATTCTGCAGGTGGTAAACTATAATTATGCGAGCTCCAGAAAAATAATTGGTGAATTAGGATTTATTTCAGGAGCCAAAATCTTCTAATTTATTTAGCAATGTAACTGTTTCCAAAGCATACAAATTCTTCTAATTTATTCCAAGCAATTAAACTGTTTCCAAAGCATAATAGCGTGTAATTTAATGCTAAGTTCACCTTATGTAGTGATATTTATTGGAAATATGTTGTGATATAATTCATTAATCAAATTAAGCATACTTTTCGTAAAGAGTTTTGTGAAATTTATTCTTTATATAATTTTACTTATAGTACTTGGATTAGTCTCAATATGTATCATAATAGAGCATGTTTACCGGCCTATTATTTTAAAAAATGTATCTCCATTTAAATTCAATGGTGGCATTTCAAGGAAGCATAAACAACTATTTTATATATACATATATATTGCTTAATATTGAATTTTTTATTAAATTATATGTATTATAGGAATAGGATTTGTATTATCCTAGTGGCAGGAAATAATGCTCCATCCGAAGTAAGAAACGAATCTGCATAATTTAGCAAAATGTATATTGTTGAGTTGGTTAACTAAATACTATTGAATACCTAAAAATACGAAAATATTTATGTTGATATCACAAACATCCGAACTTCAAATTTAATTTGGCAACAAAAATGTGATTCTTAATATTTTTATATGGAATTCTATCGAATAAATGAGATTTTTGATTTGACCTCTCAGTCTCTAATAAAATTGACGCGCCTTTTTCATCCATCATTTCAAAGCATCACTATTTGTAGAGAACGTTTATAGACGACCTAATTTTCATAAAATTAATCACATTTTATATTTTTACAAATAAACTTGAGGTATTTTACGATAATATTGGTACATTTTATTTTCTAAGTTCTTTTTATATGCTTGAATTTAAATATTTCAGGAATATTGTAGATATTAGCACGTTATTTTACAATACTCTGACATCAGTTTTACTAGTCCTTTCGAATATTTTCATGATTATAATATACATAAATATATAATCCGTGTAATAATACATATTTTAGGAGAAAGGCTAATATCCATCCGATAATTAACAATATAATTTTTACGCTTTATGTGTAGTTTCATTAACAGTTAGCCTCTGGATAATCAATAGTTGTGGGCTATCTTCAGTCGGCGTAAAATTACGACCAAGCTTTCTTATTACCTTAAAAGATTTCATTGATTACGTTACGAAAACAAAAGAAGCTTAAAAAGCATTCCAGTGAGTTTTCCTTCCGCTTCGGAATCCATGCAATTTTTGTGAAAAGCGCCAAAAAAAATCTATTAACTAAAACGAGCGAGAATGGGTTGCGAGAATAAAAGAAGGGGGGAAGAGGGGCAAAAAAAACTTAATGAAGTACAAATTGAAACTCTGAGACTTGTTTCGAAAGTGGATTGAAACGGGATTTGGAAATATTCGGAGAGGATATTAAAGGTGGATTGTTCGAAACCGGGAATTAAAAGAGGAAATTGCCATTCGGGTACATAATTCGCACCGATATGGCCCAAGTGGGCTCGCCGCGGCTCCTAATTGTCAGTGTACGAGGATTCTCTTTTGGCATGGATCGATACAAATTATAATAGCTTTGAAGACAGTTTTATGGAAGAACATTGGGAATATATTTATAGAGAGGTTCTCTCACAGAGAGAGAGGATATGACGTGAAAATTTCATCACTCCGCTGATCTAGATTATCCCAATTTAATCTCGTGATCATGAGAAAGAAAGTCGGCTCCAGAAGGGGTATGTGTTTCAAACATTTAATTTTGAGGATTGACACGTCTGCTTTCCGAACGGCCTTTCAGCACATCTGCGATATCCGTAATTTGTAACGTTCTCATGGCGCTTTATCCTGGTGCGAATTTTGTATTTTTACGTTTGCCAATGTAAAGGCTTTATAGGAAACTTTAAAATGATTCTGATGCGATACTTTTTAAAATTTAAACATATTGAATATACTAAAAGAGTAATGAATAAATCAGAAAATTATATATCTAGGATAATTTTAACTATATACAATATATATCAACAAAAAATCCGCTATACACCTAATATCTGCATTGTAATGACATAACTCACCTAAGACATAATTCGTAATAATATAAACGTGAGAATGTAAGCGTGTAGTGCAGTCAGGCTCATAGGAGACAAATATGACATTTTTATTTAACTATTTTGAATCTATGAAAATCGTGTGATGTATGTTTTAATTATAATCGAACTGTTTCATATGATATTAAAATGTCCATAGAAACAATAAAATGAAAAAAATCCTCCTAAAAATCAACTTGACCATATATTAAATGATATTTTTATTTTAATAGATCGCCCGAATCTATCTCGTAAAACCTTATAACTGAAAAATTGTTATATCCTTTGATAGAATCACCTCCTAGAATAATATCTTTAACCATGAAAAATTTTTAAAACTTTTAGAATGAAATCAGATTAAATTCTACTTCAAAGCATTTATATGAGAGTCAGAAAGATAAAATGGTTTTTATTTTAAATTAGCATTTTCATACCATTAAATTGGCAAACCACTAATTATGAGGATACGTTTTTATTTTATGATTCACTGCAATACCATTTTATCTTTCTTCTTCCGGAATTATGTAGAGTGACAGTAACTGATACTTTTATAAAGATAAATACAATACTTTTCTCGAGTAATAAAACGATAAAAAATTGAAATCAACTTCCTTTTTAAAGTTAAACCTTTTCGAATATCCCCAAAGACTATGGGAAAGTAACAAAGATTATTATTTGCTCGTAAATAGAAATCGAAGAGTACTTCATCGACGTATAAAATAGATGACTAGGATATATTCCACAGATAATAGTACATATTCATCACATACCCCAAACTTTCAATATACCAGCAACAACCCATATCATTTCACGCTTGACACACATGGATTTTTCTTTCTCTTTTGAATATTTGGTCGAAGGGACCAGAGATTACTTATCTGAAAGGCTTACAAATAATTGAATATCGCAACACAGTTTCGCCTCTTGTCATCCAAGCAGGTATATCATTCAGACGGATGCCGAAGTGTTTCTTATCCATTATGGACCTATCACATGGGCTGACGTTTCCCAGTCATTCTCGTATCCAACATAAGCTCTCTTAATCTCCATCAATTCCCTTTGCATCCATTTGGGAGGAAGTCTTTGCTGTAGCAAACAACGAGATGCGGTGCCTGAGTCATTGTATCCTAAAGCTAAACATCTACTGTTCTAAGTGTAAACTAAGGATCCAATTTCGGGAAGTGGTCTCTAACTCAATTGCCATGTTTTAAAGAACAGGTATAATCCTAACATAACTGCATATAACTCTACGTAGTATTTCCTATAGACTTCGCAAATTTATCAATCAATCTGGTTTTAAACCTATCGTCTATTTTAGAACTATCAAAGATGGATTTCATAATTATGTTTGAATTTTGTATTGATTTTATTTTTTTCCTAAATTATAACGAACTATACATAAAGCTCATCAAAATTTCCACGTTATATTCTGTTATTCCATTTCTCTATTCATAAATACTGTTTATCTATCGTATGTCTAAATTGTTTTCCTAATAATTATAAATGAATGAACATTAACTTTTAGCAAGTATTTGTGTTCAAATAGAAAAACATGACAAATTGCTAGCACCAGTCTAAAAAATTTCTGAAATGAAATCGTTTCCATTTGTTTAAACACAATGATTTACAAGATAAAAAACCTCAATATTCAATTACAACCTACATCTATCCCTACTTTTAATCCTGTGTACCCATAATTCAATACGGAACATTTTAGGGTAAGCTAATAGATTTTTATATATTTCAAAAAAAACTACAACCAACTTCATATTTATAGACTCTATATGTAAATATTTTTCTCCGATGAGAAATAACCTGTCACGGAAACTTACCGTGTTTTGGGTAAGCATTACCAGAATAAATCCATATAATATAGCCACCTCTAAGTTATAGCGATTGTAAAACACGCTTCTGAACATTCTAACGTGATTCGAATATCGGAAATGCTATCGCGCTATGAATGTAAACGTGTTGTGAATATTGAAGCACGTCGCAGTAAAATTATGCACATATCAGGGAAATGTAGTCACGTAATCGTGTTCAGATTCATTTTATTTCGATGCATCAATGAACTGATAAGTAGAGAATGACTTGGAGTACTGCATACGTGATTGCTAGAAACTGTAAAATTTACTCGAGTTAAAGGGTTCTTTGTAGTGCATGTGTATGGTTGTAATTATTGAAAAATTTTGAATAGTAAAAAAGTGAGGGAATTATTTTATCATATCAGTGGTTGATTTACAGTTCATTTGATCGTTTAAAATATTGAATATTATCAATAAATTCAATGAAATTTAATCATATATCTCAACAATCGCCAAATTTATAGTACTATCAATGTATTTATTATAGAATAAAGTTATATTCTTATTACTCTTGGTTGAAAGCTTTGGAGCGTATATCTATTTAAATATTGGATCAATTTTAAATCAATAAAGTTCTTAAGTGAAAGGTACACGAATAATTTAAATCGATAAAAAGTTACCCTCAAAAATAATACATCCGTATTTACACATTCCGCTTCTAAAACTATTTCGACGACCAGAATAATATTTATTCATCAGATTAAAGGCCTCGGCGTTCACTCAAAATCCTCGAGTTTATTTATATTCGCTTTGATTTCGGAGAACTCCGCGAGATTTTCTAGCCAAGTGCCGGTAAATTAGATTCGAGTCTTTCGAACTCATTATTCGCTTCCATTTCGACACATTTTCAAAATTACACATCGCGGCCGAGTTCGGAAAGAAATCAGCACTCGCCTTTGTATAGCTGCCTCCTTTTTGGACCGACTTCTTTTCCGCAACTGCTTTCATCTTGCGGAGAATAAAGAGCCACCACCCCACACCCTATCCTCATACACCTACTTCCTATACCCTACGCTTTTTGTTATCCCTAAATATTATTTTATTTTTTCCCTCCTCCACTAGAGGGAGTCGATATCGGAAGATGTCGGGAGGGAAAAGGTATTTCTTGTGTGGAGTCGCAAGAAGATCATGATCCATCCGAGCAAAGGAGAATAAAAAAAGGAGACGAAGAAAGAGGCCTTTCATTTGAATTACATCGCGGGAGATTGTTGGCTTTTTGCGAGTGGGGGAAAACGTTCCGTTAAATTCGCAGATTGAGGGAAACCATGGAAGTCCCTGAAGAGGGCGTTGGGGAGGAGGGAGTTAAAGGGAACGGGTTTTTTTCGTAGTATTGGGAATGGATGAAATGTGTGTGAATGGGTGGGGATGGAGAGAGATGAAGGGAGGTGTTTTATCGAGAGAAGGAAATTTAGCTTCCTCCTTCGGCTTTTTTTATTCTCTCTTTGGTATCTTCTCCAAAGCGGAGGAATCCTATACCTTGGCTCGATCTCCTCTCTTCTCCCACGCGAGCGCTTTTCTGTGTGTAAAAAAGAGTACTATGTGGAGATGAATGAGCCAATGTATGAAAGGAAAAACGAGTGAGAGATGGACGTTCGAATAGCGAAGGCACGCATTTTTGCCCGCGGAAAATTTTCCTGTAGACGTACGCTTTTGGCGCTGTACGTAGAGTAGCTCCGTAAGTGGCTGGAGCTAGAAGCTCCGGGAGCGTAACGGTAGATTGTAAAGTCGGTGCGGTACGCGATAGAGGCGTAGTGTTACAGGTTGCATACTTGTCAACTTCACCCATAACCCTTTTATGAGCGTATTAAATAGGACATATCTTTTCGGCTTATTAGTAGATATCGTTTCATAACTTTGTAACAAACAAATTGACTCCTACCGATTTCTAACGGGTGTAAATACCAATTAAAGATTTCGTCGCATTAAATAGCATTATGAATAAAATATTTCGTACTTCGTATGAATTAATTCGAATCCAAATATTTATCTTATTGATAGAGAGAATAATTTGTTGCCGAGTTCAAACAATCGTTAACCGAATTAATCAATTAAAGCTCATTATCGAATCTATAATAGCGAACGGCGTCTAATCAAATGAGATGCATATAAAATTTATTTTACTGTATTCCGCGTGCAAATGAATAATAAAGCATTGGTTAATATATTCGTCCCTCCCTTATTCACACAACCAATAGAATATAATCAGTAATCCTATAAATGACTAAATTTGGAGAAATGAACGGATTTATAATATGCTTTGCATTAGAATGAGCTAATTAATCAAAATGTGAAATGTATTTCCTTTTTCACAATTTGCTTAATTCGTGGTCTCGAATTGATTTATTTAATGCGCTCATAAATGATCCGAAACTTTTATTCTCTCGTAAAATTCAATCATCGTAAAAGACATCGGTTCTGTACGAGTTTTTCATCAAAACTAAAAGCATATAGAAAAGCCATAAAGAGTTGGCATCTATTTTTCGTTTTCCTTTTCTGTCTAATCTCATTTTCATCACACTCCATCAATTTAATTTATGGTCCTTTCATGATTTCGAAAGGTTAACTTTTATATATCTGATGAAGAAATATTCACGAATGAAAGACGAGTTGGAGCGTATAGTTTGGCTAAAAAAGGCTCGGAAAATGCAAGAAACTATAAATATAAATCAAAACAGTCGAGGGTAAAAGAAAGAATATAATATTTTGATGTTAGATACTAGGCAATTTAATTTGATACAATATATGTGTGTTTAGAAAAACATCTTTACAAAATTATCTATCGAAATTTGGAAATAGAAACAAACTCTTCGTTTATAAATTCATACAAAAGAACTCAAGTATAAATATTTTCATAAATGAATTTGTTTATCTAATATTGTTATATAATGTAGAGTAATTTGTTTTTTGTCTAGAGAATCAGAAATATTATTATTTCAAGTTTGATGTTAAAGCGAGTTTAGGATCTTTTAAATTCTTAGTTTGCATAAAATAAGCATGGAAGATTTTCAAATTAGTATATTTTCGAGATTTTCGAGAGTAGAAGAATAGCGTTTCGTTAATTTTAATTGTTCAATTAATTTTAATTGTTCAATTAATTTTAATTGTTTTTTATTATCAATAATAAATTATAAGGTTAATTTATAATAAATGTTAGTGCCTAATGATATAATATACCAATAAAGTTGAGGCTGAAGAGTGAATTACGTTCCATTTTCCCCTTTTTATCCCCTATAAACACAATTTAAAATAATGAAAAACAAGAAAATCATAACGCGATAAAAATTTACGTGTAACCATCAATGTTTGATGATTCGAAAAACCTTGGACACGAGAGCATTTGGGGATTTCGAAATCAAAAGCGTACCTTTGACCGAAAATATTTCAAAGGCCATTCCTTAACCACACAGTTTACACCAATCCACGCCGTTTCGAGGGAGAGATTTCGGTCAAAAAATACGGGCTTCGGCCGGGGAAAGTAGGTTACAAAAAGGAGGGTTTTATGAACACATCTGGATACGTGACCATAATTCAAGATGGAGCGAGTGATAGCAGAACGTTTCATTGCATTCATGCGCTATAATAACGCTCGACGTAACAATAGCCATCAAAAACGCACCCTTTCAAATGATTCTCATTCAGTTATCCACAACCCAAGAAAGAGGAGAAAATAAGAAAAAAAGGAGTTTTTTGTACGTTTTCGTTGCCTTTTTTTTAAACCGATCGGTTTCCATCGCGACCAAAGCAAGAAAACCATACAAAACCCGCATCAGAGAGCAAAATCAATTGAGCGTGATTGAGGATACTCCCCGGGCCTTTTTAAACGATACGTACCCTTCCCGGCGTGACGTTCTACTAGAACACCGAGCGTATATATACCTAATCCCATATATTAAAATCCTGTCCCAAATTCCAACCTCTCCGGAGTTTGCCGTCCCCGGGGCTTTCATATCATCCGAAAAGGAACACCCTCCGGGATTTTTCTTTCCTAAATATTATTATATTTTTTCCTTCCCCTCAAATTCGGAATCCCCCTTCGGGAAGCCTCCGGTAATTCCGGGACGTCTTCTTTAAGAAAGGCGTGTAAAGGGCGGGTATCCTTGGCTGGAACGTACGTATAGATTCGTGTCCGATCAAAGTGGTTCTCTCTCTCTTCGCCCCACCCCTTTTCCTATTCAAATTTCCCGTCGTGACCGGTAGAGTCCGCTGCGAACGCCGTACCAAGGAGTTGTCCTCGCACCGTTCCATTTATATTTCGCTACGTCCCTGCACGCCCCCCGCGGATTACTTATTTTCTGCAAGGATTTCGATCCAATTTGAGGATTTTGTAAAAAAAAAACTGTAAAAGAACGCGTGACGGTAGATTTCGTTTTATTTCCATCCGGTTATTGAAAACTGAGAGAGGTGAGTTCCACGAAGTTTTTTCGTCCAGAAATTTCGCAGAGTTTCAGGAGCTCGTATGTTTCGAAAACTCTCTCTTTATATATATCTTTTTTCGTTGCCTCTCGCACCGAGGGCTCCCGGCGTTTTGGGCAAAAAAATAAGGAATTAAGCGGAAAGGTATCCGTGTTTCTATAATCGTAATTAAAACATTCGGGGAGAGAGCGTTCGATTTCTCCGCGGAGGATATTAGTGAGGTACGTCGAGTGAGCGGATACAGTCGGGCCATTTTTCCCCGAGTCCGATCCTTCAGGTAAACACAATTTGACTCCCGGCTCTCTCTATAAATATACGTATATTATTTTTTAGTTCGGATTTAGTCCGGAAGCGAGTCACGTGTTCAATCCGGCGCTCGTGCAGCTGCCGGAGATATGCCGGAGCTGCGTCAAGTGGTGTTTATCGAAATTGTTAATTAGAGGCTTCGGAAATGATCGACTCCGCTGATCGAGAGTTACGAACAACAAAACAAAGGAATAAAGTTTCGCGTCGATGGCAGGAAATTTAACGCGAAATCGAGATTTTATTCTAACGAGCTACGATTCTCTCGAACGTATATATAAAAGCGAGTTGGGTGCGTGGAGATTTATGCATTTTATTCTTCTCGCGATTAAAATGTGATTGATGATATGATACTGCAGCCGTTCGGATTTATTCTTTTAATGGCTGATAAGCATTTCGAAAAATTCTCCTATTGATGGAGGAAATGAATTGCGGATGTAAAATTGTTTGAAATGGGTGAATATGTACTTAGGAAAGTTAAAAATTGAGTAGCCTTCGCTAATTTGTGCTTTTATACGATAGTCACTTTTAAAAAAATAAGGTATCATGGGAATTTAACTTTAAATATTTCGTAGCATTCGTTATAATTTGTCGATTTATATTATGTTCACTTTAAAAATATCAGAAAGGATAGAAACTTCACTTTAAATAAGTCGCTGATCACGAAGTAAGACGATGATGGAGATAAATACTTGTACATATAAAAAGAAAATTGTGATTACTTAGCTTATATAATCAATCGACGAAGCCGTCACTTTTTGGAACTCCATAACGGTAAGTAAATTTATTATAATACATTATGTTTTTAGTGGAATTAAGACAAAGTATTACTTTCCTTACTGATTTAACTTATAATATAGCTACGGCATGTAAGCATATTTATAAGCGACGACTCAACAACTTTTGTAAATACATGTATCTGTCAAGAAAACATAAAAATACCAAGACTGAGATCATTCTCGTCTTATTAAATTATTGAAAAATTAAAACATATTAAATGAAACCGAATAAACAACACACAGTGAATTTACTCGTTTAGCAATTATAAAAAGAAGTCTCGTGGAATCAAACTCTGCGACTTTTAATGTTCCATCTCCTTCCTAAAAATCTGTAATAACTTAAACGCGGAAAAACTGCTCACGAGTCGCAAATTGTAATTTACTCTAATTAAGGGAATCGGGAGTTCGGAAATGACTGCAGGAATGCAAATTGCACTCCGATATTTGCACTCCCGAAATTTAATTGAATTTTTTCGCCAGAAGAGTGTCACATAAAGGTAAATTGAGTTATAAATAATCATCAGTTTATTAAATGCTAATTAGAGCCATTTAAATCAAAACCCGGGCGGAAAATTTTTTATACATGTTTTGGACAAATTAAATGACGATGAAATTCAATACGTGGCGCGATAATAGCCAATGAAAGGGATTTTAAGTGGGTGTCACGTGACCGGCTCGCGAACGACGTGACGTCGCCTCATTGAATTTTCTAGAGCGTACTGAGCAAGTCACCGATCCATTCTGGACCGAGATTGAGGAGAAAAATCGAACCTGAGATAAAGTCCAACAAAGGTCAACGTGTCACCTACTCAGATGGGCATCTATAGATCCAAATACGGAATATTTTCGTAGATTTTTAGGTGATTAAATAATGCTAATTTTGTGTTTAATATTCCTTATTTTTTGGGCTTTATTATTTATTAATTTAAATAATATTATCATCGCGGAATAAAGTACATTTTTACGTATATTTACGTATTTTTAATCTGTTGATTCCCCTAAAATTCAACTCATCACCAGCATCAAACCAGAATTTTCCAATGATCCAAAACACGCTCGCCTTTTATTCTGCTGCAAAATCCATATCCGCACGACCTTTCCCCCGCTGCGATCCTAACGGTACCACGACCTCTCATCCGCTATTTTCGACTCCCATCCATTCCGCACCCATTTTATCAAAGAAACCGCATCCTCTGACGTGCGTCGCGTTTTGACACTGTGGACTCTTTCCGCCGAAAATAATATACCCCGAAAAACCCTTTCAATTAACCCAAAGAGCTTTGATTAAGACAATCGCCGGTAGAGGGTTGACAATGTTTGATAAAATAAAATCTCTCGTGTCTTTATATTCGGAATCGGTCCTACAAAAAATTTCTTTTGTCGATATCCTCCACTCCCTCTCTCCCTCTCTTGTAAAAAAGGTATTAAAAATCCGTCTATTTCTTCTTTTTCATCGCCGATTTCAAGAGCATGGGAACAAATGGCGGAGAACACTGCACCATACGGTCTGTGGAAAATTTGGGTCGCTCCGAAATTATTTCGAGGGAATTCGGGAGGTAAACTATGCCGCACCACTCAGAAGCTTGATGTTCTTTGATGCCATTGAGGGGATATTTTTACGCGACAGTTGGCGATTCCAATGAATGCCATCAAAAAGGAATTAGAGACGCGAGGAGAACATTAAGTTTGATCTTTATCGAGACGTAACGGCGACGACGATAAAAATATGTAGGACTTCGGGCGAAGGAAAATTGATTGGAGTGTTTTTTGAATTGAGTTCTTTTTTTAATGATTCACTCATTGATGGTATTTTTCAATTAAGAAGATAAATACGCAAACTCGAGTAGTATTTTTTTCCGAGGAATTTTTTTCTTCGAATAGCGCTTCTTCTTGTAATAGAACCGAGTGGCCTAATTTAAATATATCGATCTAATCATTATTAAGTCAAGGTTAAAAGGACAAATTAAAATATTTCAAATCAACATTATTTTAAATAGTAAAAGAAAATTACGTTGCAATAATATCTAGACGTAAACGTTGTACTAATATTTAGAGACATAATACTATATTTTCTTATATTAAGACATATATAGTCACCATCTCTTCTTATTTTGATATAAATCAGGTAACATATTAGGATGTAATCATAAATATCTTACTTACTTTTTATTACAATATTCACTAACTACTAGTAAAGAAATATTCTATATCCATTTGATCTGCATATTAGCATAAATAAGGGTAACTCTATTCAATATAATAATACTGTATCTTAGAGATATTCATATATATTCTGTTTTATCTAGAAGATTAATAAAACCGTCCCTTTTGCCCTTAATTCAAGGTTCTACAATTATAATTTTAATTCTTATACTAATTTTGTATTAATGAAATTATAGATGGTTAATTTTAAACTTAAATAAATAAACATATGGTAATTAATAACAAATATAAAGGCGAGGATCGTTAATTGAATTCGCTTTTTAATTAAACTGTATATAAACCAAAAGATGAAAGCCCATCGAATTTTTAATATTCCTACGTACATTTATAATGCCGAGGTTCATTAACATGGAATAATTAACTTAATTAATAGCAACTGCACCAGACTATCGCCCAAAGTTTACTTCGAATTAGATACTCTTGAAAAGTAAAGCTAAGAAAACGTACATCCAAAAGAGAATGCGAACTTCTGTTGTGCGGGAAAGTATGGATTTCAAGGATAATAAACTAAACCGATATATTTGTGTCAATTTTCTTTGGAACAAGGGCCTATGTGGACATAACCTCCTTCCCTTTATACTTTCACTATGTCTACTTCAATACGAAAAAGGTTTCACCGAAATTTCGAACATCGATCTGAAGACCTTCCCTTGTTGGACTCCTCTAATAGACTCAACTGGACGCAAGTAGCATACTTGAACACGATATTCATGTCTATCTCAGCGTCGATAACGAAAAAATTAATCAAAACCGAAGCAGCCACACTTTCGGAGCACCTAACTCTTCCCGAGTCACTCTCATTTATCAGCAGCCGAAGATTCTTACGTACGACGAAAACAAATGCATGTTCTCGAGCACAAAGGAGATGGAGCAGAAGTTTGCGGGTCTAATCAAACTTTTTATCGCGTTGTATCTAAGCGTGGAGAGAGGGTCTCTTTTTTACTCGGCCACCGCCGTGAGAAACGGTGGGAAGAACCCGAGTTTCCAACCGGAGCTCTCTCAACCGGAGGACAAAAAAAATGTACAGAAAAGGCGGTCATTTTATTGTACTCCATTTTTAGCCCTTGTTTCTTTTCCCGACGAGCGACTCGTTAAATGCCTCACGAGAATTCCCCGCTTTTTAGTCCGTGGGTCGCGAACGCTGAGCCAACTCATTCGTCTCTTTCGAACACAAATTGCTTCGTTCCATTTCCTCCTAGAGGGAGAAGTAATCGGCCCACAAATTCATGACATCGTTCTCATTTGCTAAATGGCGGAATACGGCCGATTGAATGTTAAGGCGCCGCGAAATATAAATTAACGGGCGTTAATTCCTTCGCCGAACAATTTTTATATATCTCCGCAGAGGCGAAGATGTTGGATTTCGCGGACGTGCGTATCTGCAGAATAAATTGAGCAATCCATTTGTTGGTTTTAAAAGCGTAAAATTCTACTCGCGAAAGAACGAATTCGTTTGGATACGCTTGTTTGCAGTCGTGAGGTTCTTTTTGCCTGGATTTCACGGGAGAATTAACTATTTGAATCAGAGGCGATTTGAATGAAACATTACTTGTCGATCAAAATACGCATGCTGCGGTTTCGACTAAGATGGATTATTCAAACCGCACCTTTTTTCCTGTTGTTCTTTTATTTCTTTTGATATTCTTTCATCCACGGATTTCCGAGGGATAAAAAGGAAATATGGCAGTTCTGTCGCCAAAGAAATTGATTTGATGAATTGAATGAATGGTTATATTTTATCGTATCTTTTTTATAATCAAAGCATCGGAAAATAAGATGAATTAAGTCTAAAAACAATTTTATTTGTATTTTTTTGTATTATTGTGACACCACCAAACATACCAATTAATCATTTATACCTGCCACTGACATGAGATGTGTTTCATCTTAGCCCTTTCAAATTCTAAATGATCGAAATCATATGTTCACAAAGTATACGATCCATACACGGATTGTATGAGATAATGGGTAAATAACGAGATTGTTTCATTAAATGTACAATTATATGATTTTATTATATATTAATAAACATAATATCTTTAATGAAATTATCCTGTTTTTACTTCTCCAAATCTTTGAATTGAATGTATCATATTTGGATACTATAGAATATAAAATTTTCATCAATTAATAAGATCGTTAAAAGAGATTAAAAATCATAGCAATTGTAAGTAATTCAGCGAACACCGTGGATTTTCTAGTCAACTTAAATATTTTAATAGATATCTTCCGGATACTCTCAGAAAAATTATAAACTGGATTTCCGCTAATAGTATTATAAATCGTATTCAGTTTAACCATATGATTTATTCTTATATATAAGAGTCTTAATAGTAGACAATTTTCTGCTTTCAGTCAAAAGACTTTTCAAACTGATTTTGTGCAATTTTTTCGCTGCAATACAACAGTTACTATACAACGCAATAACCACTAAAAGCAAATAAAAGATAAAATGGCGAAGTTTACGTAGAAAATTTTCCCAAATATCGGAAAATATTGGAACGTATTAACCACTCCGCCACGACCGTTCCTTCTGAGAGAGAGAGTATGTTGTCAGTGGTAACCTTGGATTTTGCATCCTTTTTCCTTCATACAACGCAACAAGGGATAATTGCAGAGCCAGGATTGTAAAGCTCACATCATGTCCCCACCTTTTCTAGAGAGAAACATACAATTCTTGTCTGCATCAGACCCATGCTCCTTATTTCGAAATCACTACTGCGGGCACAATCCAAGCAGGTTCCTCTCCAAAAAAAAGAGTACAAACCCCGCGTTCGTTCAAACCCTCAACAGGGATGTTTCCAGATGCATTCCCTGAGGGTGTAATGGGGAAGATACACCCCATTCGTTCAATCCGGTTAAAAGGAAAAGATAAAAAAGACCAAAAAATTTCGGATCTTCCCCGTCCTACATCCCCTGATGTATTACATTTCTGGAGGCAAGGATTTGTTTGCCCTTGCAAGCCATACGTAATGATGGGTCATGAAAGAAAAGATTGTATGCGTTTTTCTTTAATGATAAGGGAAGTTCCAAACTACATCAATTTTTACCCATGACTCTTGAAGTTAATGATATACATTACTTTGTGATTCTATCTTCTGATATTTTTATTTTTTAGGATGCTAAAGTTAGTTATTTTTCTTATCACAATGATTAAATAGCACTTTTAAGCTTATTCCTTTTGTATATATCAATATCAAATATATCTGGTACCGTAATATTTAATCGCCTATTAAAACCTTATAATGAATTAGTGGAATACAATTGCATTTAATAATTTCGAAATTCATAGTTTCGCAGAGCGCATAGATAACCTTCGCCTTCTAAACTTTCTAAAGAGTAAGATGTGAAAGTGAGCGGGAGAACGTAACTAGAAACATGTAAATACCATGTAATGCTTAACGTGCCTGAATAATTATAAGTGTAGTTTAGTCGATCGATGGGAGCATCAATAGTGTACTTTCTTACCATTTTAATTATTCATTGCTTTCACCGATAACGTGAATATATATCGAAAACATTCGAAATAATATTTTTTAATGATTTAGAAAAATAATATGATATTTAAATAATTACAAAAATTGAAATCTTTTCATAATCAGTATTAATGGAATTTTGATTACGAAAATAATTCAAAATTGTTATAAGCGATACGAGTGGAAAACATACTTACGTTTTATTTCCTACTTTCCTATTGTCCTTATCATATAACAAAGCGAAACCTGAGAAAAAGCTGATTTCCGCTACTAAATTTTATTGACAATTTTGCGAAAATGTCACCTGCCTGAAAATTATTATTTCAAGAAAAAGATAATTTGAAAAATAATAATAATTTTCCTTAAGGAGCTGAATTATCCTCGACACAACTTATGTCTAAAAATACTTAGAAGAATGAAAAATCGACGGTTGAGGTTTATGAATAGAATCATACTCCACAACCTCGTTTCTCAGCCAAGTTCAACTCCTTTAAAACTATCTCTGAAAGCCTTTTTTTCTCTTTATTGATGAGAAATTAAACTTGGGGCTGAGACAAAAGTTAGGCTCTCTTGGGTGAATATTGCCGTGAAACAAAACGAAATTCCCATTGGTTTGTATCTCAGCTAAAAGCAGTAAAGGAGGTAGTTAGGAATTGCTCGTAATTTTACCTACATAAACCCAATTAGAGCGCACTAGACGTTCCTGTTTCGATTCAATAGTCTCACCGAAGCACATGCAGGAGTTGCAAACCACAGACATCTCATTCGTCGCTTCAGAGCACTTCGGATTAATGCATTAAGTCGAATGCAAATTCCCCAACTACTTTTATTACTAGAGTATTACGAATATATAATTACGTCACGCCCCGAAAAAAACGCTATCAAAACTACTTTTCGAAAGACTAGCAGAACGTACTTTGCATACGTAACCAGAAGGAAAATGCATCTTCATAATACTTTGCAGCCAAAGTGCTAAAGAAATATCTTTTTAGAGTTTAAAACTTCATTTAGTCTCACATCTATTAATAAAGTAAGGTATAAAAATTAAAGTTAGCATACACAAAACTTTAATTTCATATTCTTATCGATACATTTTTATAACGAGTTCTCTCAATTTGAAAGAAAACCGGTTCATATTTTGATAATTATTTTCGCCATTGTTGATGTTTACGTTATTAAGTTTTCAACAAATAAAGGGCGTATAAATACCACACTGTTTGGTCTAATAAACAAAGAACGCTTTAACTTAGTACCTAATTCAATATTTTTGTCTCCTTTAGACAACTTAGACTAGAAATACCAAATCGCCTACGAATTGTTGAATGAAAGTACGCCTTCGTCCCAGTTTTCTACGAGAGCAAACAATTATTCACATAGTTACTCCAGCCATTTACAAACCGTCCAACATTTCCATAAGATTAAGGGTCTGCTAGAATTGACTCAAAGAGCCAAGAGATCGTTACTACCAAAGTTGTTGAGAGCTACTTCTCAGTGCTGACTAACTTGGACGAGAGGTCGGCTCTCAAGGAAACCTCGACCAAGACATTTCCATAAACTTCTAATAAGAGTCACATCTCGTGCAAAGACGGATTCCATTACAATTTCATCTTGAGGCCCAATTGCGCTTTCAGCAGGTTATTAAAATGTTACCTGCTTCGTTTCGTCTCAAGTAAACCCGCAGAAGTTGTGAATACATTTCCCATTAATAGTGTCCACGCTTCCAGAACCGAAATTATCCCAGAATAAAACACTTTTTTGATTTTAGAAATATTAACAGAAAATAAATTAGGTCAAAGCACTTTCTTAGAATTATTTTTTCCATACCACCAATTTAAGTCTGCTAAAGAAAAGTATCACTGAACTTGATACTTATAATTCCACACTTCCCTTACGTACTCTATATAAGACATACATTAAACTTCATCTTTCTTTAATAATTATTAATAATTGTTTTCAGCGTTTTATTTCTTTTAATGAGAAATTAAGGGTGCATACACCTTAGGTATGTTATATGGACCAACATGCACATTAGTATTTAACTCTTGTAATCAAACTTACAGTAAAGCAATGTATACTCAACGGCGCCGTGGCTTAGTTGGTTAAAGCGCCTGTCTAGTAAACAGGAGATCGTGAGTTCGAATCTCGCCGGTGCCTAACTTTTTACGGAAGCATCTTTTTAGAGTGGCAGATTTTGAAATCCAGGCAAGTACCAATTCCGTATTAAACTAGCAACCTAGAAAAATGGCAACCACAGTGTAAAGTTAGTACATAGCCCGTGATAAACATTTTCGAGAGGATGTAATTGTGACAAAATAAATAGTACAGAACCTACGGAACGGAAATAAAAGCAGCTTACTCCACCTCTATGTACATCTCAGTGCCACACTCACTTATATCATGAACTGAAGAATACTACTATTACTTATGATTACTCAACGCAGTAAATATCACCCGCATGACAAAACTTCATAGATAAATTACTCAAGCACACATCAACTCCCTAAGCAAACAATGCTTCGCTTATCATTATGGAAGACTTCCACATAATCGCCGATTATATTTATGATAACATTTTTCACTCCATTACATGCTTGACTAAAGGCATTATAAAAAAATGTTATAACAGTCGACCGGTCTCTATAATCTGACCTTTTGCTTTGGCCAAAGGATCTCTGACGCATGTGTCCATGAAATCATTAAATAGACCGGAAGACCTCACACCTCTTTGTCCATGCATCCCTTTCAATCTGGATCCAATCATTCCACACAATTGATTCTTGCTCGAGCTTTAATTCCTAAATAGACTGCTTTTTCCTCGCCACGCACTTTATGCACAGCCAGAATATTCCACAGGTCATTTCTGTTGACTCTATCAATTGTCCCCCTTCGATACAGAAATATAGCAACGCTGCGTCGCCACGAGAACACGCTGCGAATTTATCGTGCCCGCAGGTTTATGCTCTCGGCATGATATAGTCATATATATTTCGGGCGTACTTTTCCTTGTTAGTTCATCAGAAATATAACAGTATTGAGTAAACTATTCTAAAATAACTTTAGGTGATAGGCAATGTTTATTTATGAATAAGAAAAAGTTTATCTTTCGTCAAAAGTATTTTGCATTAGGATATTTCTTTCGATACGTAATATATTAATTGATAATTATATATAATATATTATTATATATTACATAATAAATTGATAGATAGATTGAACTGATCATCATCATCATCAATATGCTATCGAATTTGACTGACTATCTATCATAATTCGAGTAATTCATATCTATTGAAATAAATTAAATAAGTATTCGATCTTCCATGCGATAAATTCAAATAAAAAATTAAAAAGGTTTGACGATAACTGTACTCCTTCTTCAATCAATGACATAAATACACACCGCTACAGAATTAAAACTTAAAATCACGGTTCTAAGATTATTTGTACTAAAATTGTTTGACTTCTACACGACCATTTGAGTAATTTTCATCTAACTTATTTCAAAGTTTCAACATCTTTACCTACTTCAAAAGCAAAAGAATTAAGGTGGACAAGTTATGAACTTATTGAAGATTTTTTTCAAACCTTGATGATGAGATAAATCACAGTAATGCTTTATTGTTTAAAAAACTCATCTGAAAAACTTCTATCTTGTATAGAACCACGCACGGTTGTGTTGGTTGAAAATAAGAAAAAGATTTACGTTTTCAAGAAGTAGCTGAATTCTGAAATATTATCAGATAAGGATTGAGCTTCAATACTCTGAATAGTATACTATGGCCTTCAACACATATCGCTAAGGTTTGCAATTCGCTCATTCCCGAAAAAGATTCCAACACTCCACAAAAGAGAATCAAGCACCTTTGATCCCGAACACATACCAACCGATAACCAATCCTTGGACGAAAGCTCTTAAATTACGAGCGATATTGTTAATCGAACATACGTATAAGACAGAGAGCACGGCAGAAAGCAACCTGTGGGAATACAACCATCCCATTCCCCTGGAAGCCTTACAGCCAAGTACTTCCATGCATAGAAACCCGAGTTACTTCGGGAAAAGAGCCCACCCACCGCTAAAGCTGACACTTGATCAAAAAACCTGGATAAACTGGACCGGTGAAGTTGATCCCAAAGGGAAAGAGAGATGAAATGGATTCAATAAATTAACCAAGAGCAGCTTAATTGCTCATGATTCCTTCTGCGCTGGTCCCTTTTCCATATTTTGATACATATGGGCACGTAAAGCACCAAAAAAAGAGTTCCGCTACAAAAGAACAAATTCCCCCTTACCGTGCCTCATCCATACGACAGCCATCGGATGGTCGCCGCAACCAAAGGCCGTGCATGCCGTGGTCGTCCGCTCGTTATATGCGCTGGTGAATGTGGCAGAGCATCACAGGGTCTCGGCAGGGAGTTTAATGGGTTGGATGGGCAGGTATATAGGGCTGGATTCTATAGAGGTGGATGGATGGAAGGTAAAGGGCAGATGGGTTTCCTCTGGTTTTAACGATGAGTTTGGGTTAATTTCACTTTGGGTGCTCCCTCTAAGTGAATGCCGTAGCGCGTGACATCGCGCCATCCCTTTCGAGCACTGATATCTAATGGAAATTTTTGTTCGTTTACGGACGCGAATGGGCCCCAGAAAAAATTTCCTATTCCCGTGCTTCAAGAGCAGGTTATCCCCTCATTAACTTCAAAAAAAGAGACATTTTTTTCGTCCGTTTGATAAGATCGTGTCATCCTCAACGACCATGGTGTTTGGAACCCATTTTCGACCAAGTTTTTATTTTACCTTTTCCATTTTCTCGTAGATAAGACGCAAAATGAAGCGGCTTTGAATTAAAATAATATCTTCCCTATCCATGTAGATGTTTTAGCAAAGCTATTTCAATTTACGATAGCATTTCAAATGCTAATTTATTCTAAATCCAAGTAAAATGATTTGACCGAGTGAGGTGATTAAAAATAGTACTTAGTATAACTCAAGGAACTGCAACCTGTCGAGTTTAGTTAAAACAACTTAACGGTAAGCATTCACCAAAATGAATCAATTCTTCTTCAATTCATGAAATTTTGGATAAATTCCTTAAAAATTTAGTCACTTAATGATTGTATTTTATTGCCCATTTGTCTTGAGTTTATCTAAAGTTTCAATCCGTCTAAATTAAAGTAATTGGAGTATTTTCATTTTATCGCGAAGACTGGAACTCCTTCCAATGATCAAATTGGCAATTCATCCGAATCCTCGTCAAATAAACCGAGCGAAGGAGCTTTTTGAAGGACTCCAACAAGACTAGCGATAATCGTTAAACGTAGAGAAGATCAAAAGTTGAAAAGGCCGCGCTTTAAAAAGTGCCCTTACGTAAATAACAAACCGGAATAATCCACTGCAACGTGTTTCGCTGGAAGCGCAGTAAACAAAGTTCGGTTCGTATTTAAGCATTCAGCTCTCATGTCCGAGGATTTCTCAGGCTGCTGGATCGGATTGGGATAACCAGCCGAGCGAATCGTAGAAAACCACACGGCAGATTCCCGATTCCCAAACCGGAGACGAGGATTAAAACAGTTGCCGTTTGGATAATGGGAAAACTTTAAACCCAAAATCTTTCCGTACCGCCTGTTTTTTTACCGATCCGAAGGTTATTCTTTTTTATTCATTTTCGAACCTTTTTATTTTGATCCAAAAAGAGGATACTGGAATCAGGAGGGTTTTTTTACGCTGTCTTTTTTCTCTCTTGCTCTATCTCGGGGATTGCGCCGTTACTTTTATTTTGCCAATTTTCTTTCTGCCTCGCGACGCAGAATGGATTACACGGATCGCGAATTTACAGGCGGATCCCGTTTCATGACCACTGATCTTGATTGTGTCTCAGAAAAGAGGGGGCGTAAACATATACTGCATCATACCGAGATTTTATTAGAAATACTTCCTCTATGTGAAAGTCAAGTCATCTAGAATATAACATCCGGAGTTCATCTTTTAGGTGCAAAAATTATGAACAAAAATTCGTTCGCAGAGAAAAATTACTAAATTACGAAAATGAAACATTATGAATATATAAATGTTTTGAAAAATTATCCAATTAATTGAATCAGTAAAGTACGTGAGTTCTTTACACTGAAAAATTTCTTTTGCTATAACTAAGATAATAATACATCCCAAGCTATTTTCCTATCACTCTGAATTTTAAAAAAATCAATTTTTTTTTCAAAAATTTTATAGGACAATCTATAAAATTTTATTTTACTCAAAACATGTATTTCAAAATTTTATTTTTTATTCAAACAGAATTCAGCATATTTTTTATATCCACTGAATCTTATAGCATTAGTGTATACTTTCAAATTGATATATTCATAAACATAATGAAATAGTTACTTCAAATTGATATGAGTACATCTGATTCCCTGTAGCTATCATGTCAATCATCAATTAATGACTGAAACTTTATGGGCTTCATACTCTAGTTATTAGGATCAAATGATTATATATATATAAACTATTTTATTATAAGATAGTGAATCTAAAATTAATTAGAATAATTAGGATTCAATACAGATAAAAATCTGTAATAAATGCAGATAATCATTAAAGTCTATTTAACTGATATATCTTCCTCTAATATGATACAGTTCTTCAGTATGCACTCACATGAAACAACAACAAAAATACGTAAATTATTCTAATTAAATTACTTTTTAAATTTGTTTTGAAAAAATGGCTGAGAAATACGATTTATGATTACAAGTGCCATTCCCTAAATCCATAGCTAAACATGTTTCTCAACAAAATCTATTTTTAATACTCATAATTTTAGATTTTACCCTTCAAGTTTCTAGAACCATTAAAGAGTAGGATTTTTGAAGGTCTTCAAATATGAATGTTTGACCAATTACCTCCTCATTTCACATAAAACATTTTAAGCTAAACAATTCATTCCCTTTTCAAGTTAAATAAAAATTTGTTGAAGAATAAGATTGAGGATGCATCAGAATTAGTAAAAACATGAAATTAAATGCCATATTTTTGGCCATTGAAACAGAGATAAAAAATGTTGTATCTTTTTTCCTTCAGATTATAATTTTTGCATGATTTAATTACCTGAACACTAGTATGAAAATGGTAATAATATTCACCAGTTGTAGTACAATCTTTTTTTCATTTTTCCAGTTTGAGTAGATATCAACGGACAGCTAATTAATTAAAATCTGCTTTGCAGAGCAAATGCAGCCTTTATCTTGCCAACCAATTTTCATCCTCAATTTTTTAAGAAAAACTTCTTCTTCTATGATGCCTATGCCTTCAAAGCATTTCCTAATAGTGCGTCTAAATGGTCTTACACTATAGCTCAATGGCTAGAGCAACCGACTAGTATTAGGAGACAAGAATGATTCCTAGTCCTCTGACTTTTTTCAAAACTGTTAAAAAATTGGATTTATATCAATATTCATCCACAAATTAATTGATAAGAAAATAAGTTTTACCTCATGCTAGCACTAATTGCCCAAAATACCTGAAACAAGTACCACATAAGAATTGTTTGGATTTCAATTATTTAATTATAAGTCGGATGATAAAAAAAACTTATAAACCTAATATATTACACACCAATTATTTTCATGGGATGTAAGTCAAATACCATATAAAACAATTTTCAAAATGTGTGCAATATATATTTTTCAAATATTACCTCCCAATCCCTTTTTTCCCACAAATACTAACTAAAGATAGCTCCATAATTATATTCAAAAATCACTTTTTTACACTTAATTCTAGATGACAAAAGCAACCCTTGATAAATATTTCTCCCTGATACTCCAATCTTAGCTACTTAAAAATTTTTTCCAATAAAAATTAACTCAGCTAAACTACTTGGTTAGTTATTTTTTAAGAATATTTTTCTCTTATCTGACTTATCTTTTTTAAGATACCTATTTGTGCTATAAGAAAATAATACTAAACTTGAAATAATTTCAAGTTTTTCAATACCAAATAATTTCCCTATAGCAATTCTTTCAACTTAGGTGATTTTTTACAAATTGGATGACCAAAAATTGGAAAAGCAAACAGGCATAAAATTAAAAACCCTCTCCTGATAAAAATGAAAGCATTGGAGTAATAACTGAGTCTTTATATACCGTATTTTTCGGACCATAAGACGCACCTGACCATAAGACGCACCTGGTTTTTAGAGGAGAAAAATAGGACAAAAAATATTCTGAACCAAATAGTGTAATAAAATATTTAATAGTCTTTATTTTGGAGGCAAGATTGAGACTAAAAAGTCTCTTCTTCCATCTAACCTCTTTAAAAAGTTTAAAGTACCAAAAGAATTAGAAAGAGAAAAATAATGATTATAAGAGAGATTTAAGTGGATATAAAAACCTAAGAAAATTCTTAGAAAAAAAATCCACTGCAGGAAAACACCCACAATGAAGGGGTGTGTGAAAAACCTGCACAAACCTACTGATAGAATTATCTAAAAACAGAATACTAAAATTTCAATTTTACAAGATAATCAATGAGTCAGATCATGTTAAATTTGAAAACATATCTTATAACTAAACAGGTAATTAAAAACATTCAATGGTATATTTAAGATGATTGCCAAAAAGAGAGGCAAAGTGTAGATAATAAAATTAGAAGATATTGGACTGAGCTGCAAAAAAAAGAATGTTTCAGGACAGATGCATAGTTAAATGAATTGGAGGTTAAGAGTGAAAGGAGCTGTAGAGAGAGCATTGATCAGTGCTATAGAGATGTGATGACTATTGATACAGGAGATAAATTGGATATATGATTAAGATAAGTAAGACATTTTCTTCTGAAAGATCGGGTGGAAATGGAAGGTTTCATGTGGGAAGGAATGGTATTCCAGAGCGTGGTAGCAGTTATAATAAATGATTTGTGATATGTCTCCGTTCTGTGGTTCGGTATTAGTAAATTGAATCTCCCTCTAGTATTACAATTATGGACGGACTCAAATCTTACAAATTCGGAAAAGAGATATTCAGGAGATTGCGTTCGCAAAACAGTGCATGAAAACGTTAGAATGTGTAGTTGTTTGCGAGTTTCGAGTTTTATCCAATCTAATTTTTTAAATGCACCGGAAATATGGTCGAATTTTCTCAAATTAAATATAAATCGAACGGACACATTCTGGATGCGTTGGAGCTTATTGGCTAGATCTCTTGATAGATCTTGGTAAACAATGTCACCGTAATGAAAGTGGGGCATGATCAATGAATTTACTAGTCTACTGAGTCGAAGGTTTTACTAAAATAATGTA
Source organism: Pantala flavescens (assembly GCA_020796165.1). Lineage (NCBI taxonomy): Eukaryota > Metazoa > Arthropoda > Insecta > Odonata > Libellulidae > Pantala > Pantala flavescens. Next base: position 11,155,597 of record CM036879.1, on the reverse strand, counting down.
TAACAGAATTTAATAATGTATAACAGAACAATATTTGATCCTGCGTGTCGGCTGCAGTGGGTCCCGCTGCATCTCTGATACGAATGCCCGGCATTAGTGTCAGCGTCTTAGTACAGCGTCAGTGTCAGTCTTCTATTCGGACCATAAGACGCAGGCACTTTTCTCCCCACTTTTTGGTGAAGAAAAAGTGCGTCTTATGGTCCGAAAAATACGGTATATTACAAAGCAACAACATAGTAGTTTATAGACTGTTACAGAAAAATAAAATACTGACAAATAATTAAAATTAATATGTTCATCATACACAAAAGGCAAATACAAATGAAACTCACTCAATACGAATAAAATCAAGAATGGGTAGAAGGAACATATTAGAGCTTCATTACCAAAAACGTGTATATAAAAATTAAATAACTCCAGCTAAATAACTTCTTAAAATTTTGAATAACTAATATTTTTTCAATCTAGTGGAAATTACCCTATAATGCATGACACTACATGAGCTAATTCATTTCAAAGTTCCTTCAAATGAATATTAGCAATATTTCCCATGACTCCATGATTAGTAAAATATGAAGAGAGAATAAAGAACATACAGGACTGATGTAATTAAATTAACCAAAGATAGTAAGTTAAAATATCTATAAGTGAAAAATAGGATGGAAAATAAAGTAAAGAGTTCATTTAGAAGTAAAAATAAATTTAATACATTCAACACTTAAAGCTTTTCAACTTACCTTCACTGTTAAAACCTGTCAATTAATACTATCATCTATAATACAATACTATCAATTCAAATTCAAATGCCACCAACTGGAATCAATAGTAATGGCAATTTTATGACTTAGAATCAAAATATATTTGAATAAATCGTTTAATCATAGAAATTATAGAAAAGAAATCATTACCAGAGTTTTCAATGATTCAGAAGTACAGATAATCATATAAGACAAACTTAGTCTCAAAATAAACCAAAGAAGTTTTAAAAGTTTATATGAAAGGATTTCAATGAATTGATTCAATGAAAAGAGAAAAGTCTCCAACAGCTCTACGTCTCTTACGTCTAAGCTTTGAATTCCAAATATCCTGTGTTAAATTCTTAGTTAAAAATGCAACAAGAGAAAGGAAAAACTGGACAAATTTCCAAGATAGCTCAAAGGAGAGAGCATTCAACAGGCAATTGATAGACCTCATCAGCAGTAACTTCAGAATTTATTTAATTTATCAAATTCTTCTACTGTAAATTTTCCCCAATTATCTCCATATTCACATGTAAAAAAAGTTTAATAATCTTCACTTGATGAAATATGTTAAAATAATTAGTGCCTTGAATTTGTATAGTTAAATATGTATTGTGTTTTCAAAACCGATAGGGTCTCAATAGACTGAATTATGAGTCAGACGTTATGAAGTTCACCAAGTATGTTCAGAAAAATATTTGAAAAAGCAAGACTAAAGATTTTTATACTTGAAATTCTATTTTAAGATATAGAGCTAATGATGGAATGTAAATAAAACATGCCATTCTTATCATATTACATTTTCATGTACAGTATAAAATATTTTTATTTCATATTGTTTACTTAAAGGTATAAATTCAACCATTGGAACAAACACAAATGAAAGATAACTATCACTGAACATTGAGTGATTCCTTAGCTTTAAAATGTAAATCAACATTATACATCTTTAAAATTATCACTACAAAATTGACTTAACAGATGGCAATAGTGATCTTCATATAGATGAAAAATACCAGAATACAGGTATATGATTAATTTCAATGAAATCATTTGGCAACAAATCTAAAAATAGGGTGAATGCATAAATAAACTTATTGCAATAACAGTGCTAAGGCACATTAATCAATTCCACTACTAACTCATTTATGCCATTCCCATGAAATATTAAAGGCTATCAATTATGAATGTCTTACTAACAAAAACAGCCTTAAGGGTTTAATGATGTTTTCCCTGAAAACCACAGTATATTTTCACATATTTGATAATGCTGGCACACTGGCAAAATTTGTAAATTCAATAAATCTAACCTCTTACTATTAGAAATGAGACTGCAATTTAAATACAATCCTTCTCACCTTATAAGTAGTCATAGTATTCTGTCTTACCTAAAATCTCAAGTACACAGATGATGATCCATATCAAGAATTGTACTAAATGTTTCATTATGATAACTAAGAAGCAACTGAGTAACTTGGCCTATGAAATAAGAAGTTGTTTACTGTAACAACAAGGAATGATTTCTTACATTCAGTTTTTAATATTGCAATTTATTCACATTATAATGCATGTATCAAAGAGTTTCTATTATCTTGACTAAATTAAAACATTAGGGGTGGGCTGGAATGGCTCTATTTCATGATAACATTCACTCATTCAAAATGATTATAGAAACAAACCCACAGAACCTCTCCAGACATTAGGTAATGAGAATAATGGAAAATTTTTACCACTCATAGCACCACACAAAGAAACCTCATACTCACACATACAACAAGTACACCAGTAACTTCTTATCGCTTCCAGCATTAAATATCTAAATAAAGCTGATAATCAATAAGATTAGAGATGAGTCTCCAAACTATTCTTCTCTTCATAGAGGGTATTTGCACCAAATGGGAAGATCAAGAATAATGAATAAATGATCAAAAGGCACCAAAGGCCTATATTTAAATGTCATTGTAAAAGAAAAATACTTTTACTTTTAATAGGAATGGATCTTGAAATGCTTCAAGGTGCATCAACTTCAACAATCAATTCAATTTCACATCCAGGACGGCAACATTCTTCATGGCTTCAAATGGTCACATGACATATTTACAGCTAACCTAATCCTTACCAAACAATATTCCACTCACAGAGCACTGACAGGTTTTACACTGTTAAACCATTTCATCACCAGACTCAAAAATTTCAAGTCCTATCTTTATGAAGGAGATGAATACTACACAATCAAGACAAATCACAACAAAATATAATCATCTTAAAATCGTGTTCAAACATACTCATATGGATGAGAACAGAATGCCATCAGGAAAATGAAGAATAGGAACAACAGAACAAGACCCTGGTCCCACTTAGCAAATCAAGTGATTCCTCTATCCACATATTTTTACAATCAAGAGGATATTGATAAACTATAGTAATTGACACAACTGAATTATACTTGGCAAAATCTACCAAATGGATAAATACAACCAAATTCTGAAAAATATTACTTATCAATGATTAATCAAATGCCAACATGTTTCCAAGTAACATCAGTAAGAAATTTTCCAAGCATGATTTACAATTAATTAATTTATTGACCAAAATATAGAAATTTTTTATATTTGAAAATAGGAAATTAAGTTCAAGAAATATCTCCAGGGTTTGGGGAAACTGAAATACATAAATTTTGGTTTCATAATAATCACACAGCAATTTTCAGCATTAACACACTTTGGCAAAAGATTTGATGTTTTACCTGTCTAAAACAACAGTAAATCACATTTTTAAAAAATGGATTAAATAGTGATTTAAGTAATTTACAATGAATTCTTAAAAAAATACACAATTCAAATTAAAGCTGCAACTTCCAGAAACAAAACTGAACTATAAATATCTTGGACAGGAATCACTACTTTAATTTGCATAGACAGAAAAATATCTGTTTGAACCATGTCCTTCTGATAGAAAAATATTAAGAAAACAATAAAATGAAGAAATAATTAACTCATATAATTTTTTCTAGAATACTTTAACATAAAAGAAGAGTTAACTAAGTTTAAAATATAATTTTGAGATATGATTTATAAATGAGCCAGAGCTTAAGTGCAGCAGTCATCAAATATGATAAAACTGTTGTATAGAAATTAAACCATTAAAATAGTAAATTTTTCATTGTTTAACAAAATTATTATAAAATTCAGAGCTACTCCACTTAGATAATAGTAACTGTTTCAGAAATTTGATTATGCTATGTAAATGTAAGTTTGAACAAGAAAATGACTGAAATCTAATTTATCTAAAGTATCTGAGATAAATTTTCTGATAGATTGTAGTAAGCTCCAATATAATTCAGAAAGGAGTAATTTATGAAAATATTACATAATTTGCAGATTTTTTAAAAAGGTAATAAACTTTGCTCAACTAAAGATATTAAGATCTTAATTCGTCATTTGAACAAATTATTATTTACAAATCATTCATCACTTATCTACAAATATAATACAAATTTTAAAATTAAAGAAAATAAATGTAACAATATATGTGGTATGTAAAAAGAGATAACAATGTGAGAATATAATCTCATAATATATAAATATTTACAATATTATACAAATCTGTAGACCATTTTTTCATATCACAAATTAATCAACGCCAGCAAAGCCTTGGGACCCTTCAATTGCCTTTATCAACTTCTCTCTCAGCTGCTGGTAGCTTTCATACGGAGGAAGATCTATCCTGTTAAAGCTGAAAATAAGTAATTATTAATTTACGGTACTTATTTTAATCAAATATTTGATCACTAAGTATACAAGTAGGATTCATATCATATTTCAGCAAATAATGAAATGAAAGAATTTAAATGCGAAATAGGATAAACTGAATTGTTTGACCAATTTAATATATTATGTACTAAATAACAGAAAACAAATCAAATACAAATTATATATAACAGATGATTTATTATAAAATCATTTTTATATATCATAATACAATCATTTTTATTGGCATGAATTTTATTTTTGTTGATCATTTAGTTCCTTAATGGTGATTTAAAACAAATGAGTTGACATAGGTGTCAGTAACATATAAATCCAATTTTCCAAGAGCAAAAAGTACATAGTATGATGATCTGAATTTAAATAAAATGCCTCTTAAGTTAAATATTAATATTTTTAGGCAGGCAGAAATTAGAAAGAAAGAAAAATATTTTCAATTCATTTCACTAATTTAAAACACATTTTAGTTGAATAGGATGAAGATGGTTAACATCAGCAATTAATAAAGCACACAAGTTGTCAAGTAAGTAATAAATTTACAAAAACAAAGAAAAAATTCCAAACCAAAGCAAGGCAGTTTTTTGATAATGATTTTTAAAATAATTAAAGTCATAAACATAGGACAATGTTATCAATATACTCCATAAAATACACTATTAAGATAAAAATCTCTTTCAATGAAAATGAATTAATCTTCTAAGTTAAAAGGAACCATGAAAAATTTTAATTAGTTACTGTGAAATAATTTATAGTTCGGATAAATTCAAGTTCTTCCAGAATGGAGTATCTTCTCCCCTTACTTGGATGTGATTAAAAAAACTTAATTAGAATGGGTTTAAGTGGATTACATACCAAATTCTTTGTTGAGATAATTCAATATAAAAATCAATATATCATATACAAAGCAATCCATAGGTGCAGTGTTAACTCCTATTGTGATATTCAATTAACTTTAATGTTATAAAGTTTTCATAATAATCTAAATAAGATAGTAAATATTAGTATGATTTCTCAACTCACCATGTATGAGCTCTTGGGTAGTTGTCAGGAGTTCCCCATCGCTCTATCGTGAAGAGTTGAGGTCCATTGCTTCCATAAAGCTCTTTGAAACCATTCATTGGAACACGTGAGGTTCCAGTAACAAACTGTAGAAGACGTGCCCTCATCTCATTATTGAAAGATAAGACCACCTTTGAAAAGAAAAAAGATATGAATATCTATATGTAACTGAAAAAAAATTCACTTTCATGAAGTCAAACTGTTCACAAATTCTACGGAATTTAACAATTTTTTATTTTAACTGATAGATATTTCCTAAAAATCAAAGATTTATGGATTTTATTCACGTTTCAGGAATAATACATTCTTAATAATCAAGAAAATTAATAAAACAAAACATCTAAGGTACAATCTTGGCCTCAGAATGAATATTTACTAATATAGTTTCTATTCTCCAAAGTCTAATTTAAAACAATACCCTTGATTACTCTATAGTTGTAACTAAAAGCAACCTCATTTCATAAATATTTTCAGTGAGGTGTGAAAAGAGAAAGCACAAATTTATTGAATGAATATAGCAACATCTAAAATAAAGATAATTTTAACGGGAAAAAGATGTAAAGCAAAATATTTCATTTATCAATAAAATTTATGAGTGGAAAATATATATCTTAGAAGAAGAAATTATAATAAGAAATTTACCCTCCAGAACCACTGAATTACAATATGATTAGGATGATATTCTCCTTTATACAAAGTGTTCTGCTTCCAATCTCTAACATCAATGTTTTGTATACCACACATTAGAAGTTCTAATTCATTTTCATCAAATATTTTGACCAAGGCAAGAGGTACTAGACCACTGAAACCATCCAAAAATGCATTCATCTGCTCTTGAACTCTTGAGACAAAACGCCACTGAATAACCAAACTAAAATAAGAAGAGATTTCATTAATTAAATGAACAATTACACTTCCCATTAACTGATAAATCTATCTGACAAATAAATTCTGATTAATAATGAGACTATTGGAGCCAGAGCAACCAAAACTCACCTGATATACTCATCTTTATTTTCATTTGTTAAAGGTATGTTTGCACCATTTGCTTTTAATTCACGCTGTGATGTGTGACCAAAACTTTCTTCGTCAATACAGAATGTTAAGTCCAACTCAGATGGGTCATTTTCTTTGATCCATAACAAAGAATTGTAATATTCGGAATCAACACTTTCCATGTCTCGTAAATCAATAGGCTTTCCAAGCATCATTTTGTAGAATGGCCTTATAAAGAAAGCTACAAAAGAGAGTATATAAATGAAACATTTGACCTTATTTCAATACATTTGATATTCATAAATAAAGTAAATCACAAACCAAAATTAAGCAAACCAAGAGAGAATATACTAAATTTAACAAGTTTTGGTAGTTTGCAATAAAATATATTTCAAAGGAATAAAGTTGAAATTTCCTTTTATCATCATAATTTTAATCAAATACGATAAGTTAAAAGTTTAACAGACAATGTTGCTAAAATATGAGCTAATTTATTCCTATCAACTCCAAAACACTTGGCAAATATGGTTTTAGAAAAATATATTCTTAGCAGATTGTGACATTAAGATAATTTCCACTAGATAGTGTAGAAAAATTTTTGTCTCAATGTTTTGATAAACATTGCTAAAAGCTGAGAGCAAAGAATATTTTTGAATGAAGGTCAAAAGAGACCAGAAATTTTCCTCAAATACTTTTCTGGGATATTTCTTTCATAATAGAAATACAATAAGCATGACAACAGTTTTGCCATGTTGTGTGATTTATACTACACTGGAACATTATAAAATGGAAAATTGTCAGTTGCATACGCCTTTTATGTATATGGGAAATGAGTAACACCTACGGTTAGAGACTGAGTAATCTATGACCCTATAATCTATGAATAAGCCCTTGAAGGAAAAAATATACATACTAATACATTCTTATCAAAAAGACAAGGGATCAAGAGCAAGAGAACAGGTCAAAAATATTTATAGTATTGAAAACTCACCATCAAGTAATTTCCCATGATATACTGCCATTCCAGCAATTCTTCCTATGAATTTAAAGTAACTTAAATGTTCTTCATTACAAAGACCAGAAAATGGATTTATTTGCAAGGTGTAATTATCCCTAAGAAAGTAAAATAAAAGTTAGTATTTAAACCTCATATAAAAAGAAAATAATCAAGTTTTTAAGATGTACTTACATAGCTGAGTATTCAAAAAGGCCATAATATGGATTAAACATTTCTTTGGATAATAAAAAGAACCATTCCCTAGCTAAACCTCCATAATCAAGTCCCACTTCTCCTTCAAATTCAATCCATAATTTGGTTTTCAGTAAGTCCATACGATTGACTGTGCTAATTATTCTATAGGAATCTTCTAAAATAGATGCCCGTCTAACCTTTATTTCAAATTTATTCGGGACATTGTTCTGCAAGAGAATGCCATGATATTAGTAATGAGTAAATATTTTTTTCAATTGATGGCTAAGATAAAATATAATAAATACATTTTTAAAGAATCCTTAACAGGCTAATAAACTACTTGATACACTGGAGCACAAACTGATGAGCTAGAATTTAATTTTATTGCAATATTATTTTGGGGAACTTTAAGCAAATATTCAAAGAAATGCCTCACAAACACTATATAGAGATGAAAATACTCACAGGTTTCCTGAGTTGAGACTTCAAATACTCATATTTTCTTTTGTAGTCTCTGGAATATGGAACCGCCTATGGAAAGAAGAAAGATGGATTAAAACAAATATACAAATAATCATCAAAATAAATTCTAAATAACACAAAACTTACTGGTCCAGCTATTTGAGGATTTGATAGTCTAGGATCTTCCCACTGAGTAGTACGGGTATCTAAGCAGAAAAATTACATTTTTAATAATAGTTTAGATTCAATTAAACAGGAATGATATTTTCCATACATCAATCACAAAGAAAATTAATAAAAAGGAAAAAAATATGAAAACAAAAAAAAATAAATGTAAGTACCATATGGCTTAACAGAAATAGTAAAAAACACATGGTAAATTATTCTAGAGCTATCATTGCAAACAAAATAAATAAAATTTCTGTAAAAATGCGATATGAATTAAATACAATAATCATAAATTACAATAAATTTTGAAGTTTATGTTGGCAATAAGTTACTAACTGTGGTCTATGAAGAAAATTCTTCCATCTGTATGTATCCTCTCCTCCCAACCCTCTGGAAGAGGTCCTAGGCCATCATCCTCTTCTGCTCCTCCAGCTCCAGTTCCATCATCATCTCCTTCACCACCAGCTCCACTACCCTCTCCAGATTGCTGCCTTTGATTCCTTCCCCTTCGTCTGTTTGGTGGTATTGAATCAGGCATGGGACTTGCCCTACCAGTCCTAGGATCCACCCATGTTGTGGATCTTTCATTGTGATCGATGAAGAACACCCTACCATTAGGTGCCACTTGTAATGTCCAGCCTTCAGGCAGTCCTTTTGAACTTAAATTTGGAGCTAGAGTAGCAGATGGTGTCCTAGTTGCACTAGCTCCATTGGTTGAACTGTTTTCATTACTAGGTCCATCTGTAGTTGATGTTCCTCCACCAGATGCCCCTGAAGTACCAGTAGGAGTATTCTAAAACAGAATTAAAAAGAATGATTTAAATCATAATCTTTTATCATAAAAAGGAGTAATTTAAAAATAGTTTTGTTTTAAATTTTAAAACAAAATCTTCAAAAAAATTTAGAATTTAAAGTTTGGTTTTTGCTGCGTGTAGAATATGCAATATTGGTTTTTGGGAATACAGCGTTGGTCATTTTTATAAGACAACGTTTCTTCTTGCTGGCTGTGTTCTTCTGGTCTGAAGAAGCCAGGAGCATTGCTGGTGAAGTTCCAAACACAATATTGCAAATTTAATTTAGATCAAATGATAAAATCAATTAAACAAAAAATTTTAGCTATAAATAACACCATAATTCACACATTAATCTACTATTAATAATTATTTTTAAAATATCGCTTATCTTAACTTTTAGACCATGTGCACAAAAACATTCAAAAACATATGGAGTATGTCAAATATGATATTTGTAAAATGTTGTCCCTAGAAAAGTTTCATTGACCAAACAAGAATTTGAGATTGGTAAAAAATATACAACTTGTATTTGTTTTTATTAGTATAAGAATTAGTATAAGAAGCTAATTCAAAATTATAATCAAGGAAACTTCACAAACATATTACAGGTGGAAATTGTAAAGTTTAATTGTAAGTGAATATTCTTACCTTTAAATATCATTTTTGACAATTATAATGCTTATATACATTAATTAATTTTCGAGATATGTCATTTTTAAACCACAAATGCCAACAGAAATTATTGGAAGGAATAACACACTAAAACTCTTGATATTTCAATACCTCATCAAAAAACTTAACATTTGTTTCCTTATCATCTGGAATACAAAAACTATTACTTAAAAACAAAAAATATCTAGATTCTTATCAGACCTTTTAAAATATTACAGGTATAAAAGATACTATAGTTACAAAAACAGAAAATCAAAACATCTCTTCTTTAAATTTGGGCGCATCTCTCAATTTAAAATTTTTACAGCTGGCACAAAACTGAAATTTAAAGAACAACTTTAAAACTGTACGACTATTTATTATCTTGAAACTATAACATGCCACTACCATACCACAGAAACAGATACAAAAGTGAAACTACTTCTTAAACTAAAAACTTTTGATTGAAAAATGATTGATTATTCCTTCCCTTCTTAAATACATTTTAGGGAAAATATTATTGCTTAAAACAAGTTTCTACCATTGAGTAAATTAAAAGTTTTGTAGATATTTTAAGGAAAACAAACGTCCAACAAATTATACTTTTTATGTCTTGAATGAATATGATAAAAAACTATACTTTACAAATAATAGATCATTCAATGTCAACAAAGTTTGTGAATGCATTTTGCTACACTTACAGTTTCAGATTCTCTTCTAGACTCGGAAGGACTGCTATCAGGAGCCTATAAAGAAATGAAAAACGACTTCATAAATAAACCCTCATCTATCAATTTTATTTTCAGTAGACTAGCAATACTCATCAACCTTCACAAGAACAATAATCATGATAATGGCTGAGTAATAAACTTAAAAGCATTTTAATACATTATACTCCACTGCAGAGGAAATTCTCTATATTTGTGCATATTATCAATTGGTATGTTCACAGAATACAATTACCCTGCATTAGGTTGAACTACATAAATACTGGTATCTACTGAAGCATCTTTATAGTGGCAGCCTACACTGGCAGGTCTACTTGTATGCGCAATGAATATACCTCAACACCTGCTTCCTGATCGTGACCATCACCCAATTCATCATCAGCATTGTCCTGATCATCATCAACATCATCATCATCACGACCTATTATTCCCTCCAACTCCCTCAATGCATCCCCACCTTCCATAGCATCAATCAGAGCATCTTCAATTTCAATATTATCATCATCATCATCCTCCTCCTCCCTCATTACCTCACCTTCTTCTACTTCATTTCCATCTTCAACACCAATGCTGTCATCATCCTCAATGTAAAGATATATATTAATTTTTTTTCTAGTAAATTATAACAATTTGATTTGTATGTATAGTAAATAAAAAATACAATGAGTTAAATTATGTGTGCAGTCCCTTTGATCAAAGCACAATCAATCAGAGTAGAATACTATTGGATTTATGAGTTGCATGGAATGTTAAAGAAAATGATGAATTCACCTTTCCCTCATTCTTCATGAAAAATGAATGTCTGTACACTATATATATGAAAAGAATTAAAATATATTATTTCAAATTTATAGGACTATTTGAAGTTGTGGCAGAGTTCAGGTAAAATATTTGAGATTTTTTTTTATATAATTATCACAATAGTAGTCAAACAAAAATAATTTTGTGCCATTTGCAGCATATTAACTCAATGATAAGTATATTTTTACAAATGCATTCCCTTGTTTATTAAATAAATATTTCATTTATTAATTTTAACTATATTTTTTAGTTTTCATTATTGAATATCACCATGTCGGATAAATAATAATAACCTAAATTACATAATTATAGATGAATATATACATTTAAGTTTATAATTTTCAGGAACCAACTGCAGTCTATATTTAATCTGTACATTATACAATGAACTGATGAAAACTTTTGAGGGAGAAAATAATTAAAAGTTAATCCAACAATGATAGCTCATAAGGTTTTTCTGCAACTTGCTAGACTTACGAAAGGAAATTTTTCCTATAAATTCTACATCATCATTTTCTGAGGCTAATAATGCCAACCTTTACATAAAATAAAAAGTTTTATTTGAATTAACACAATTATTTCAATTACAAAAATTGATAAATTGAAATTAAATGCTTGAATCTTATTTAAATTCAAAAAGTATAAGATTAAATTATAAATACAACATATTGATCCATCAGAAAAAAATAGTTTCATCTCTATATTTTATATGAATAAGGGTGATCAAACTGATTAAAGTTTGCTGAAATTAAATATAATCATAAATATAACTTACTTGCTGAGGAGTTATAGAACTACTTTCTCTTCGTCGAGAAACTTCATCATCTACACTGATATGAAACCTTCGCTGAAATTCAGTAGCTGCAGACTCCAAACTTCTTTCCCTTTGTGTTCGCTCATTTGCCAAACCACTCTCACTGTAATTATAAAATAAAAATTCAATAATTACAAATAAATTCAAACAGATAATACATGTATTTTACAGTTACTTTTGTCAATGGCCCTATATTAAGATACTGAAGAATGAGACATTACAATATGCTTATTATCAAAATACAAATTAAAATCAAGGCCTTTAAGTGTTGTTAATTTCCAATAAGAGTGACATCAATTACAGAATATGATAGATACTAGAGGAAATAAACGGAAAGTAATAAATGAGGCAGCGTTGCCTGAAGATGTTGGTTCATCAACGCCAGTAGTCACTGTTCAATTTGGTAAAAGTTAACAGGCCTCTTGAATAAGTTGAGCTTTATTATGTTAAATTTTAAAAAGAGAGTAAAAGAGTTAATGCCAAGTATTATTTAAGTAACACATCTCCTTCTACAGTAATGTAAAAGTAAACAAAAGAACATATTTTGATAAGACACTAAAACATTAAATGACCAAAAGGGAGATGAGTATTAAAACTTAAGCATGAAGAAATCTTAATACATTTAAACTTTCAAAATAATTGACTTCTAATGAAAATATATTGAATGAAAATAATTCCAACAAAATCTTTATAATTCTAAAAATATCTACATTAAACATACACAAGTAAATAATTTAATATTAATTAATGATAATTAAATTCTAGATAGAGCTATCAATCTTTTTAATTAGACACAATAATAATATTATAAAAATTAACATTACTTCACCAGAAAGAAATCTGAGGGATGGAAGTATTACACTCCCTTTACTTAAATATTCGCTATTTACTTGCTCTCAATTTATACAATTAATCAACACAGAAAACTTTTTCCATAATTCATTTTGAAATAGAATAAAATATGTTTTCCAAGAAAATGAAATAAAGTTAAATTTGATTTGATTATACTAACTTGACAGCTGGCCTCTCCCATTGTGTGGATCGTGCCACATGGTTAACATAGTATGTTCTTCCATTGGCATCTTGTCTTTCTTCCCACCCAGGAGGTAATGGAGGCAGAGACTCCTGTTGAGTCTGAACATAAACAGGCTGGAAAAATGGAATGAAAATGTAGAAAATTATTTTTAATGCGCTAAGAGAATATCAATTACATACTTGCTAAGTAAATTTAGATAAGAAATCATGTTAATTGCAAACAATAAAAGTAAATATTTTTCATAAAATTCTCAAACTAGCCCAAATTAATATGTAAGATTACAAAATACCAATGATTGCTCCCATTATGATGCATTTACAAATTTCAATAAAAAATCTGGATATGAAAATTTGACACTTACAAATAAAGAAATTTATAGAGGAAATGTTGAGTTGATATAAAAAATGAAACATTTTTCATTTTACTAAAATTATTGTACAACTTAGGCAACAGAATAGAGAGACTCCACTCATTTCACACTAGGAAATTCTACACACTAGGAATCTTCTTTAGGTTAGAATTTGGAATGTAGTAGTAAAAAGTTACTACTACATTACAAATTCTAACCTAAAGAAGATTCGACTATTTAGTAAAAATAAAACACTTCTTTGGATAATAGCATTTTAGAAACAGTTTTGAAAATGATGTAATTCTCAAAATGTAAACTCAAAATAAGTTATTAATGTATGACTAATAATTACTCATGATAATGATAGTAAAATTTGATACCTTAAAAATTAACTATGTTAAATAATTATACCTAGAGAATTTTATAAAGCCAATAGCAGTATGTGTCTTTGTCAATAGAAAATACTATTCATTTTATTTTTCATATAATAAATTATCAAGATAAATTACTCAACTCTGTAACAATTATTTCAAGTTTCTGAAACATCATGGACATCATTAATAAATAAAGAAAATCACTCAAACTTTGAGGTTTGGTAGAAAGAATGAACATAGTACTTTCCAGAATATATTAACTCATCCTACCTCTCATTCTCTACAATTGTAACATTTCAATCGATTTTTTGATTAGATAAAATATGCTTTAAGATAGCTTATGATAAAATTGCTTCATTTTAAAAATAAAATGTGGAGATTACATACATTTAAATTCAATTTTGTTAAATGCTCTAAAAGTCTAATAAATTGAGAGTTTGTTTGTAGCACTCTATTGAAAATAACAGGAAATTTTTCCCAATGATTTTAAAGAATAACAACAAGTTCAATATATTACCTGAGCAGCTGTTTCAACCATATGATTTCTATTTGCAGCATCATTATTTACTATTTCCCAATCTCCTTCACTATCCTGCTGTTGAGCATTAGATGACTCTGAGCCAACTTCTTCACTGGTTCTTTCTCCATTTACTCTTGGCTCATCCACTGGCTCAGCCTGAGCTTCTCCATCACCATCTTCCCGAGGTGGTAAACTAGGTGCATGTGGATCCCGAATGTATGCATGATAAAGCTCCAAGTGTCCTTTCACCCTGGATCGGGAACTACAAAAAGTTTAATTACTCTTAATTAAACTACTTTCACCCTTTATTTGCTTTATGACTTCCAAGCACTTGCAAAACATATCATTAACTTCAAGAAACTTCATAATTCTCATAATAAACAACATAATAATGAGATAATTATTGCCCACTATTACAAAAATCAATAACTACATTAACTTATTCAAGAAAATTTATTATAATTCTGATTGATGATTTTTAACAGGTCTACACATTTCATGTCCAACTTAAAATCTCTAATACGAACTTGAAAATAAGCCATTTAAAATTGCTACCTATCCACCACAGATATTACCAATACAAGGATATTTTTATTAACAAAACATCAAACAAAATTTTCCCTGTTCTGAATAAACACACAGGAAGCTTAAATAAAACAATTTTCTAGTTAGAATTATAACAGAAATATTTCATGGATTAAGTTATCTGTATTAAGTGTTGAGACAAAATTAAACCATATAAATTGAATTTGATGTCAACTATTGACCACCAAACTTCCTCTGCAACAATAAGATGCAAAAATAAAAGACTAGCCAAAATTTTTTGTTGAAAGTTGAAGAAGTAAGTTGCCATTGAAAATAATGCAAGGTAAATGGCTTGCAGTCACAGCTGCTGTGTGTTCTCTATGTTGTCACTCATAAACTCAAATACAAACTAATAAACCTCAAAATGTACATTTATAAAAGAATAGATGCCAAGCAATCTTATCAACTATGAAGATAAGAGAGATAGTTAGAAACATGAGCCTAAAAACCTCATATTCATATAGACATGGCAGAACTTTACTGACTTATTTATTATCAAATTCTTTGAGCTGCTGATATATTAAAAAATCTCATATTATAAAATACATCTATGACTAGCTCTTGTTTAAAGGCAAAGATTAGTTGAAAATCAGTAGCCATATATTGAGATTATACTACATGACGCAAAATAAAGTAAAATCATAACTAAGGATTAAAGCAATAATTCGCATATGGACGAAATAAACTTTGTCAAGTCAAATAAATTTTAAATATTATAATCAAACATGAATAACTAACAATTGAAATGGGTCAAGGTCAAGATAAATAATGAATAACATAGCCTTAAAGACCCCATCCAGCTGTTAAACAACATTTCTGATCTCTCATCATAATCATACTTCTATAAGATAACAATGCCTTGAAAAAGTGGCAGACAAAATATAAAGGACTAAACATTAACAGACAGTAAATTTAACACATTGGACATTCATTACTTTGAACAACTAAAGATTTGAAACTTGTAAAGAGAGTTTCTTTGAAAAAAGTACATCATAATTAGATTAATCTATCCACAAGCCAAATTAACTGCAGAAAGAAGATTATCAAGCATAAATGTAGAACTAACCTTCTTGGACGGAGGATATACTGTTTTGGTGGAATGATCCTTCCCTCCTGCTCATTGGGCAGGTTGAATAAGGTGAGTTCCACCATTCCAAGGAAGTCATCACGAGTGAGTCTATTTTCATCAAAAACTTGAATTACCAACTTATGTTCAGCTGGTTTTACCTAGAATGAAATAATTTATTCAACCAATGAAGACCATTTCTAAGAGAATAAAGTCAAAAGGATATTAAAAGTTGGTATACTATTTCTTTATACAAAAAGGATAATAAATTCATCTGAGTTTGTAGGAATAAAACATTGAGTTTACTTTAAATGAGAATTCGATTAAAAAGCTGACAATCCAAGGGGAACTCTAACATTATTTCCCACTTAATTAAATGGATGCTTCTTATCACTGAAACTAAGCCTAAATTAATTTCATAGGGCGACATATTTACTTACTCGAAATATGAATTCTTCGCACCATTGTGGATTGAGAGTCTGTAAAAGATGGAAGTAAGATGAAACATACTTATACAAAATCAAGGGAACTGTCATTCAATAGGTTATCAGATACATTACCTTTTTCTTAGTTTTAGTTAACACAGAATCCACAGTCTCATCACCGTTGATGGTGTTCAAATCGATGCGAACATAGGGATCGCTGTAAAATAAGCACATAACAATCACTTTCATTGATTCTCATGAATTTCACAAACTATTCGACGACCTAGTAATTTAATTACCTTGCACCAAAAATATCCTTTTTAGCTAGTGAGTGGCCAGCGATAACTCTTAATCTTAATCTGCTCGTCTGTTCATCGGGCTGAAAATTAAATGAAGTTAAATTAGTTCTACTGATTAGCAACACAATAAATGATATTACTTGACAAAGCTTGAGACGGATAGTAGTAACAAGAACATGGCAAGGTAGAAAAAGCTTAATAGTAATGAATATTACACAATGATGTATAATCGATAACAATAGTGCAACATTAAATTTAATTTATTTAATCAACATCGCAGGTAATGGGACGACAAACGCTCATCCACTAATGATATATCAACTTACGATTCCGTTCAGTCCTATGTTAGGGAAATATCCATATTCATTTCTACCCTCCATTAAAGTCTTCCTTCTTGCCCCTTAAAAATTACAAAAAGAAAATTGTCTTATTACATTCCTACTCACTACTTCGCGATGACAGAATAAGCCTACTGCGCGAGGATGACCAAGCTAGTCAAAACAGAGTTTTCTTCACTGCCGAACGTTTACTTGAAGGATAAGTAAAACAGACTTCAGTTTATTAAATATTGAAATTTTATAGAAAATAAATTAGTATAATATCCAAATACAACCGAGCTTAAGATGAATAGTTATTCAATTGTACCAGTCGCATTGGTTGAATCAATTATAAACACACCCGTCTGGTATGACTGCATCATCTCCCGTAGTGCTCAGAATTCTTTTCTGTAGAGTTATTCCTTCACGTTGACAAACTTAACTGCAGTATGTTGAAAATAGATATACGATTCACGATTTTTAATCATTCTAAACATCATTGCTAGCAAATAAAGGTACGAAGTAAAGAAGCTTAGATCGGGAAGGTTTCTTCCCGGAATATTTCTGCTCTGCCTCCACAAGAAGTAGGCCATGGTCTTTTAGGTTCATCTTTAAAAATTTGAAATTGTACGACAGCGATAAGAAATCAAGTTTCATCGATTTAATTCAAGATAATATTGTGCGCTTGGACACACCCCTCCCAACCATTCAAGCACGGCTAAACAAAGGTTGATAGCCCACAAGAACGGCGGGCTGTTACAAAACTACATTCATCTATACCATTAGTACATCTTCTGCAGCAAGACACACTGAAATATTAACAACGCGAGGAGACGAAAAAATATAACGACTTCTACTTACGATTAATTTTAAATGAGTTCCTTCCATTCTGAAATATTCTAAATAAAGCGAATATTTATGAATTTTACAATACCTCTGCTCTTCAGAAAAGACTCTCGGTTTAAGGTTTCGCTAACTTACTCCGCACAGGAAATGTAAAGACAATAATAGTAAATACTGTAGCGAAGGTATGAACGCAGAAATTGAGACATAAATCGCTATTTGGAATGAAATGCCGCTAAAACTTCATTAAAATCTACATGCTTAGGCGTTACTTCGTGGAAGGCTATATCAGAATATTTATACTGTAGAAAGAATAAACACAAACGGTGTGGAATTGTACAATTCAAAAGAGATTACAGGTATATATTTTGGAGTTTAGTCTAGGCAATCCAATACTTGGCACTCATTCCTAACCAGATAATAAAAAACCTTATGGCGCTAAATTTGTATGCAGGAAAAACCTATAAAACCCTCCAATACAACCAGGAAAACGAGCGAAAGGAAATTCTCTAACTACAATATTGAAAGTTAGTTTTAATGGATAATTTTTTTTAATCGCCAATGGCTTTCCATGAGAACTGGTTCTCATGGGCTGAAAATCTTTGGAAATTGATCAAGTGAATGGGATTCGCTCCAAAAGAAATCTTTGCACTTTATCCAACCAAGAAGACCTTTGTCACACATTTCCACAAAAGCGGTGGAAAATATTTGGCCTCTAGATTCTAGCATACTTCTCCAAAAATAAAAATGGTGCCATGAGATCTTTCGCAATGAGTCAGTGATTGAAAAAAAATGCGTTCCATCAATCGTTGAACTTTAGCGTGATAATCATGGCGAATTTTCTATCATTTTCCGATAAATTTGTTGAAAATTCGGCATTGTGAAACAAAACGATCTTCAGAAACCAACTTCATTTCAAACGATATCCAAATCTAATAGAATATCAAAGCATTTCATATCAAGAAGCCATTTCAAAATTGTCTTTAAATTTCAAGGGAACACTTTCTTGGCCTCGGCAAAGAGAAATATTTATATCAGTGTCTCGCAATGGGAGAACGTATTCACTTCCTACTATTCATTAGAGAATGTAAGAATACATAACTAATAAATGAATCATCTACGTTATCGAGAGTTTCACATTTTAGAAATGCTAGAATAAAAGTCTAATAAATTATTTTACAAACATCGTGGTAAAATAGAAATAAAGAAATGATCCGAACAATTATCGGAAAGCGAGATTTTTTAATCGCGCATTATTTGCATGCCAAAAATATATTGTGCCTCTTTTAAAAAAACGGGAGGAACCGGTTGCTATAATTTTGGCAGCCCCACATGACATGGTAGAACCGGTTTTGAAAAATAATCGTAACATACCAAACTATATGATTCTAAACATACAATACTAACATTCATCCAATTACTTGTGTCACCTTGAAATACTGTAACACTGCCAATTTTCGGAATGAGTTGTTCATGTGGTATTTACAGTAACAGATACGATAAAATGTCATAGAATATCAATGTGTTAAATTTAGTTTTTATTTCAATCAATGCCAAATTATGGCAAGGCCTTACCATACCTAAGTATGGTAAGGCATATTTCTAAGTAAGACTTACCACTACGTATCCCTGATGGGCAAGTGTAAACGTGTGGAGAGGTATCGATTAACACCCAAAGAAATCTCGGGCATCGATAATAAACTCAAGAAACGATTTTATTTCACAAGCTGCGTCATGGTAGTCGAAATATCTCTTAGATCTATTTGAATTACCCCTAAAGAGCTTCGAAAACTTTACCAAAAGGGATAGAGTTTTACTTTACCAGTTTTGAAATGAGGTATATTCCCTTCATTTTCTTAAGTTTATAGAACGAAATCAGATACTTAGAAAAATCCAGAAGTTAGGAACAATTGAAACTTCAGTAAAGAGTAAGTGATAAAATAAATTTTTTATACATGGTGAAATAAAGAAACCATAATTAAGTATTTACAGAGTGTATTGTGTATCGCTGGCTTCTAATCCTATTTTGTAATTAAAACCTACTGAACATGCACGAGCGAATAACTTACCGACTTTCCGAAACTTTGTCATATTGAACAGCTCATTTCCCCCCCTAAGTACGTGAAGAGAAATGAACGTCTCTGAATATAAGTAGGATTGAGGAGTTTTGAATTAATATAGAGAATGGGAATGGAAAGATTGCATACTATTGTAATTATTGTACTAAAACCCGAAAACATATAATATTAGAGTTGAATTTTTTATTAAAATGGACCGATATAAATTATATTTTATCGATGACGTTAAAGAAGGATTTTTAAAAGACGATATGGTTCCCTTTCACTAGTAAAATATTTATGTAACGCAGCGGAATTTCTCCGGATCATTGTGATTGTTGCTAAATGCAACAATGCATTTAAGAGAACTTCACAACATAAACAAAAGCCTGTCGTTAGATAAGAAGAATCCTTGTATTAATTATTAAAGTAAACAACTGAAGTGGTTCGATTAAGTAGAAGGATTTAATTTAAGGGATAGTTTGAAGATAATATACATCGATGGCGAATGAAAATTTAGGATTTAGATTAGAAATGTAAATACTTCTGATATTTAAGCTTGACGTTAGTATTCTAAAGCTAAAAAAATTCCAAGCCAATATTTAAAGAAGAAACTTAGTAGTTAATTTTAGGACTAAACAATGATACTCTGTAACTTACAGTCTATAACGAATCCGTTTCCCTCAACCACTAAGGAAAAAGGTGGTCGCAAGTGATAGAGGGAATATTTTAAGTAATGTTTACAAGGAAATCAATGATACTACCAAACTTCCAATTCCGACTGAGCACAGGCTAATAGACTTTGCCTTGTCCTCAATAAATATTCAAGTGAGAGCAGGTCTCTTGGCCCTGGTTATCATAAGAGACCAGATAGAACGCTTTAGCGCCGAAAATTCTTGAATACATTGGCAAAAATACATGCATATTGACTTTCAAGTATACAAGAGAGAAATTTCGCTCCTGTACTTAATATGCATATCAATTATCAGAGTAAAGGTTTCGCCTCACATAAAATGCTAATAGCTCAGGTGTTTTTAAAAGAGCTATTTTTGGAACTTGTATCATCACGAAACACTCCTTTTGTTTATACATATTTTTTCAATTAAGTGCCTCACGATTATAGGAGATGATATTTTAAAGAAATAGGTTACATTATTACGAGGAAAAGCTTTCAAGATAAAATTTCTGGAATATATATCAGTAAGTGAAATTAATGGAGTTATACTGAGAATGTTTGGCTGGTAATAAATGAAAATTATAATTATCTAGATCACCATCTGGTACTTTGATTTGAAATTCAAATAAAGTGCATAATATTTAAATATAGTTCGTTTTTGTGAAATTATTCTAAAGTCCTAATGCTGTATTTATATTTTAATTTATGTTTACACTTGAGACTTTACATTAAGCAAGAGGTGAGGCGACTAAATTTAGACGAACATGTTCAAGAACTCTATTATAAATATGCTTTAAGTTAAGTTCTTATTTTCAAGCAGAAATAATATCAATTAAAATTATAGAGAAATATTCTAGTAATTATACAGAAAATTTTAGGGATATATTATAGAATACAACAATTTTTCTCCGCGTCAATTAATGGGCACCTCAGGAATACTTTTATAATATTTTAATCAAAATTAGGTTTTGAGATAATAATAATATAATAATGAGGATGTTTTCTTCAGATTATTCCTAGCAATTCCGACAAAACTTACTATCAGACGGAATATAAGATAGCAAATACGCTTAAATGTGAATAGTATGTCTATTTATTTCTTTTAATGTAGAGCATATTTTTACATAGCGCGCACAACTATATGCCCGGAAATATAGCAGTATCGATTTCTTCATCAAATTAAATTCGTGTTCAAATTGTCGATGTTTGCCATATATTTTTCAGTTTTTAGGCTAAACCGCTGGGTTATCAAACAAATAAAAGCTAAATTTAGGTTTCCAATAGTTCAGTTTTTTCGATTTCCTACAAAGGCGAGTTTAAAGCACAACATTTTCCATCGCGATAAAAATGATATTTTAACAGCATCTTCCACGTTCGCTAACGCAGCGTTTTCTTTGATCGGTGTTGAAATATGCAACCTCCTTCCAATGTCATGATTTAGATTTCAAGGAGAAAATCATAGAGCAAGGTATGGGTACACGAGGTCAAGGGCCCGTGTTCCTTTCTTAAAATTCCCTCCGACTGTAATTTTGGATTCAAATTTTAGGACACTCATTCTCGACTCGCAAAACTCGCGGAACATGTACACACACCGAATACTTTTTGTGGAAACCATTGATCGAACGTATATAACCTTGAAAGTAAGTCAACACCTGCGTAAAGTACGAACTACAACAAAGCCAGAAAAATAAACACGAGACTGGAAGGTGAATATGAACGGAATGCGACACAGTCCTTGTTTACTTGAGCGGTATAGAATTCCAGAAATAATCACTGTGTCCGGAGCCGTCAACGATTCAAAAACTTTCAACTCCGTAAATAAAAACAACATAAGCGTTTGGAGCCCTGAAACGGTCTAACCGATTTATCCTTCGACATTTTGCGAATACTATAGACGGCCTTCGAGTTAATTGAATGCAAGTATTATGTCGAGTGTTAGAGTCGTTACACAACATGTTTTCGCTCAAAGTTTCCGCTTATCCATCATCTCCCGCCGTTTCCTCGTGAGACGCCGAAAGCTGTCACGGATAATTTCACGTAGCAAAGATCACGAGCGAACTCTGAAATCACCCACGAAAATAGCGAGCCGAATAAACGGCGACTCGAAACGCAATTGTCTCCGTACGAGAGCCCCTTTATCGGCAAACGCACGCAGATCCCCTCTGGCCCTACATGTGCGGGCACGCTGACGAGGTCAGTAATGATAGTTTTAGGAGTAACGGTTCGCAGGCTGATATTCTGGATTCCAAGGTTCCGACCTAAACACAAAAACTTGAAGGACTCACGTTGGCGTTCTGCTCTGAGCTCCTACCGATCTACCCGTGACGAGTCTTTCCTTAGAAGGAATCCAGATGAAACTGGTAATGTCTTTAGATGTTTGCAAGCTTATTCTCCTTATCCCGTAGATCCCGCGAAAGACTTTGCGAAACCGCGCCGGATGACAGATGGGCCGATACGAAAATTATTAAAAAAAAAGGAATGCTGGAAATATAGTAAATTATCGTGTGTGCAATATTGGAAGATCGGAAATGTTTGCGAAGGAATTGATTTTCCGACGCGCGATGCGAGAAAAACAACCCGATTGTTTGTTCTCTACAATTGGATTTAATTGTTGGACTACCAAAGTCGAGAGCAGGGGATCAAATTGTTGGCTCTAATCGAACTGTCTTTCAGCCCGAGCACTTAAGGAATCATCGACCCATACTTGTTCTTTTATTTGAGATATACCAGACTAGGGATGAACGAGAATTAAATCGATAATATGACTTCCATCATTACAAAGTTTTTTAAGTTCTTCGAACGCTACGCCTCAGGGAAATCTTACAGTCTGCAAAATAGAGGCAAAAAGTAGCTCGTGTAGCAAAGACACACGCGGTCACTTTCCTCGTTCTAAATAACTATCATGTTCGAATACGTCGCTTTAAGTCTATCAATCAATCAACTCTTCACCCGAAGCAGATATAGATTCGCAAAATAAAGGTCAACTAGTGCAGATTGCTCCCTTTCACTTTAAAAAAGAATTTAAATGAAATAGCTCATTTCCTGCAAACATGCTTATCACCATCGTCCGCTAACGTGAGAAGATATTATCAAACAACGTTGAAAAATCATCTGAATTTTAGAAGCCGAAAAAACACATACTATACTGTTTTTACGGAAATTACACAGGAAATGAACATCCATATACGAGTCATTTCCTGCAGTCTGAAATTCATCTCCTTAAGAAGTTTCTAATTGAGGCGAGAAAAATGCCATCTGCCTTTATTGACGTGAATAATACAGGAAATTAAAAGGTTTGGGATAACAAGCTGAAACCAAGAATACCGCAATAAATTATCAACAGTTAGTTAGATTCTAAGAAATTAGTCAGGAAAACTCTGTACACGTATGGGTTGGATATTTTTCGTAAACAATCTGTTTACTTTCGTCGCCATAATCAAAATAAGACTCCATATGAGAGAAGTTTGTTAAACTACAACCGTAAGACTAAACGATCATTGGACCATGTAATATTCAACTTTATTTTAATGATCATCAAACCCTTTTCAAAGGAATTTACATAAAGATTTGAATTCAATATTCAATTCCAACACCTCCGGCTTTAAATATCGGTATCTAATTTCTGAATCGTACACGTATCTCAACTATTATTTCAAGTCAACAATCCAGGGCGCGTATTCTAAATCCATTATTCTTGAACGAGCTTAAGTTCTAAGATAGAACCAAAACAGAGAGTCATCCTGAAAGCATCAACGTTACCTTCAAGTTTTTAACTATACGTAAATGTAATATTTAGAACGGCAAACATTTTTACCATACTTCCCGTAAGATGTAAGCACTCAACTCAACTTGAATACACAGCTGCACGTTAAAAACTTCTTGTTATTCTGTTTACCAACAAACAAAAGATAAATAAGAGCCATATGTAATCGATTCTTAAGAGAGGTGGATTCTTTGTAGGTCCCAATTTTAAATTAGGTCAGTGGCGGAAATAATGGAAAGGAGAAGATACCGCCTTAGGGACGCTATATTTATGTATAGCTAGGAATTGGGAAGGTTAAAAAGTGAAAGTACGGAAGCTATAGAGTCTGAAAACCGAAATTTTTTTTGTGTGTTTATAGTCCTTGTCATCGTAAGTCATCCATTCGCGATGGCACGTTTAATTGCCGTAAAAAGAGGATCTTCACTTTCAAAATCGAGGCGTGAAATTATTGGAGTTGCAAAATTGAACGTAATTTTTCGGAATCGAGAAATTCCATATTTGTACAGCCTACCGATGCATTACCCGATGCTTATTAATACCGATGATTTGCAGCCTCCTTGGTGAGGAAAACATTACGAGAAATTACTTTCCTTAATGACAGGTATACGTGGATGAAAAAAAACCTTTATTTTGAGCTACCATAATAAATTTTGATACACTTGGATAGATATTAGACTTCCTAACTGTAAAAGATACCTTCAATATATTTATGTCAGTGGACATTTTACGACTCAATTACAAAATTAAAAGAATCAAGGGATTTCTTACATTCATCTTGAAGCAGTTAACTGCATGATATATGATTAAGGTACAATGAAATTAAAATTCAAATTGCATCAGTCAGATGTCGAGAATATTTCCTTAAGAAACGTGCGTAATAGGTGAAAAAAGCCGTAAAAGCTTGAGGAAAAAGCACTCGCGCGTCACAAGCACTCTTATAGAAGAACACGTAATATATGGAGAAGAAGATACGTAAGATCAACGTATATTGTTGTGCAAAAGAAAGTGAGATTATTTGATTTTGAACTCGAATTCCACAATTGAATTACTATTTCAATAATAATAAAACGCGGCTAATCTATCCAACTAGAAGAAAATAATCATTTTCCAGACTCGAGCAATGCATGTACTTGACACTGGAAATGAAAAGATAAGGCGGTATTCTTTTAAGGCCAACGCTCGAGACATAAGCTCGTAATCCGCCGTGAACAAGCAGCTTTTCCTCTCTTTGCGATGTATGATAATACGGAAGTCGAGAAAAGATTACTGTAATTTGCCGAGCACTTAGGCTAGATATTATAGATAAGTGAGGCGTGAAGGAAATTGAGCATTAGGTAAAGAAGAAATAAACGGAGCATTCACTTACGTGTAACGCGTTGGCGAGCTTCAATTTTTATCACGTCTTTTACATAAAGACGTAGATTATCTTTGGATAGGAATTAGTAGAAAAACGTTCTATAACACGATAGTATGGTTTTACGTTTAAATAAGCAATAAAAGTAGTTAATTTTAAATGGAACAAGTGAATCGAAATTGTAGATATTTTTCCACTCTAGTTATCGAGCTCTCGGGTAAACTATGTCTTATCTGCAAATCTGTGAACATCAATTAAACTACTTCCACACTCATAGAACACAATCTATGATCTTATGTCTATATATAATTATTTATCTTATCAAGCACTACAACCGACTATCATCGATGTTTTAAAGAAATTAAAAATTAATAAAAACTTTAAATATTCATTTTTATTCATTTGCTACTAATTAATCACTAACAATACTACGTAATCGGTGAAAAGATTTGAAATCAAAATACAAGAATAATAGAAAGAACTGTATCTGACTCTTAATGACTGTTGTTTTAACAATGTAGCACAACAAAAATAAGTTTTTACAACAAAGGATATGGTTTGAGAGAGCTTAAGGAAATATAATTCGAAGATGTCCCAACAATAGCGAATTTTAAGTGCGCGCGAAATTATGTAACGAGTGATAAAAAGCGAACGTTAATACAGCCTTTTTCAATATAGTCCCAGAGATGCCTTATCATTCTACGTCATTACGAGCTTTTAACCGTATAATTTCATCTAAAATAGCCGTTTGCGGTGAAAGAGATTGTAACGTCAAAATATCTAGCCCCAATTCGCCTTGAAGGATTATTTCTCTCACCTCAAAATTATTATTTACTTTTGTCACTCCTGACAAAGCGTTTACTCAATTTTCCCTCGCCACTTGATTATATAGAAGGCCAGTGATTCGATGTGGTTTGAGGCCTCCATTTTATGACAGCGGAGAAAACAAAGCTAAGGAAAATAGAGATCTGAAATGGGGAGAAAGTTTTCATGCTATTGAGTTAGCTAAGTGCGCATAGCTCTCAAATGCTCTATTTGGGAGAAGATGAATGAAACGTAAGAGCTTTTAGTTTTAACAGGTGGAAACGTAGTAACTGATCGCAACTAACATTTATAAGCAATGCATAAGGTATAAGTAGGATTAAATAACTTAAAATCGCGTAGGATATGATAGAATATACTTATAGTGGCGAAAGATTAATGTTTATCTTGAATCTCCATTTCGATAAGAATAGTGATATATGACGTTTCATTATTCAATGAAAACGAACTGACACTCAGGAAATATATATATAAATTAGAAGGTATTAGTATTCCTTTAAAATGTTGTACATGGATGAAGGGGAAAAAGCTAAATATCTTACCCTTAACTACCCGTAAAAATATATTTTGAATAAAAATACAAACTTGATTACATTTGAAATTATTCCAAAATAAAGCGTGGATATTGTTGCGATGTTTTTCAGGTTTAACAATGAACATCTGTCTACTCATTCTACTCAAAGTATAATTCAACAAAAGATTGTGATACTTTAAGCTGACGAATCAATGATTGAGAGTCCAATTTGAGAGTCAATTTAAGGATACATAAAGGTGTCGTGTTAAAATGTTACGACTCCGAAAATTTCAACCTCAACCATAACTGTTTAGACATTAAATTTACAGGGTATTGAACATTAAACGTTTGTAATAGAACTAAAAGAATGAAAATCTTCATTTGAAACAATTTAACACGGAAGGAATGCAGCGTTTCGTAACGTTAAGTGAAAAGCAAAGCTTTCCCAAGTTTGTGAACATACTTGGAAGCTTTCTAACATAAAATTGAAGTTGGTGACACGATACGCTTCGAGTACCAACGGCATCAAATCCAGCGAATTGATTTTTCCCTTCCATAGAATTCCAAAAATCAGTTAATGTGGGATTTAAGCACCACTTTAGGGTGAAAGGTTTACTCCGAGTTGCGATAAAAATTCACGACTTTTCGTCCTGGAATCCCGTTCCCAGTTATTTCGCGCCGGAACGGAGGATGAGCATTAATGAGATTGAAATATCAGGGGCAATCTCTTTCCCAGACAGTTATAACAGAGAGTGGTTTCACTAAATGTTTCTTCATAGTTTGAAAGGAACCAGAAGATTGCCGCTTTATTGCTCCGGAGTTGAGCTTTCTTTTCATTAGTCACAGTGGATCAAAGTAGCCTCAGAGCAGAATTCGATTCGATATTAAGAAACCTCGTTTCTGGACCTTCCCCGGGGCAAGGATCCTTAACATTCATCCATCTTGTCTTATGGGAATTAATGTATATCAACTGTCAAGAATAATGATCCGCCGTAAAATAAGCTGAGTTAGATCGCATGAGCAAGAAGGTAGGCTTGTGTGTGCTTTAATAAGTTTCAAAATTAAGTCACGAATGCTACATTATTGATATATTGACGTAGTAACGCCTTCTCATTAATCTCGCGAAGGATAAAGCAAAATGTAATCAATGATCAGTAAGTAATACAGAACTCAAGGTATTCTGAAGTGAATTAATACCGACAGACAATCAAGTAAACACATTTTCAAAAAAAGTATATAAGCTTTTAATAGCATATTATACAGTTATTGTATTAATTTGCTTTAAGAGACTATCATGGTTATAAAAATAAATTGCGCTATGATTTTAGCATCTAATAATTTAATCAAATAAACTTCTACAATTAACTTGACGATTATTCATCTATTGGCCAAGGTCTTTAACATAATGAGTGCATCAGAGACCGCTCATGCGTAAATAGGTATTCATCGAAATAATTACGAAGCCAAGCTAAGATCGCAAGGACAAAATATTTTATATTTATTTAATAAAAAATAGCGATCATATGCATTTTCATATAGAAAGATACTATAGGGAAACTTATCATCACATGTCGTAAGAGAATTATTCACTCGGTTGATTCGATTCATCTTGCTCCATAAAAATTGCCCTTTGTGCTCGCCAAATCATCTGACAACTGGATCAATTTCATTTTGTATGTGCAACCAACACGTAGAACATTTTTTCGAAGTTCTTGGAACGGAAGAAATTATTAAAAATTAATAATTGGTCGATCTGTTTTCACGTGGTTGATCACAGGAATGTGAAAATAACCAAGCTATTTATAAGGCGAAATTTTGATTTCATACCGATCATATTACACAGACACGATAACAAGCCGTCTTTCGACATTGATACATTCTTAAGATGGGCAATCCCATTGTTCACACTGACGGAATGTTTGGATCGCTTATGCAGACGTCACGGGAGAATTCCTTTCTATATAGAACTTAATGCAACGAAGGGAGAATTGAACAACTTTTGCCTCATCAATGAGAATGAAACCTGATGGAAGACCTAGGGAACACAGACGAGGGAAAAATGGATGGAATTTCAGCGTCGTTCCGATCTTAAAATCTCAAGTTTAGAGCCGAGCATAACCACTGTGGCAGACGATAACATCATAGACCGGCAAGGCCACTGTTACACAGCCTATCGGCGACATCAAATCATTTGGAAAGGCAACACCAACAGGAGGGCTCCAGACTTACAGCCGCCAAAGATGGACTTCCAACAATCGCTTCCATATACGTAAATGCTCCGTATTGGTTGGAAGTCTTCATGGCGATTAGCGCCCCTTGATAATATGGATGGGTTTCTATAGTTTGAAAATGGGAGCTTTTTAGATGATTTACTTTCGATGAATTTCATAATTTAACGAATATTATGTCTCGTTCATAAAATTCATAAAATTGAAAATATTAAACGTAATAGTAAACGATAAAAATACCACCATGTATCACACTCATCTCTAAGTAAGTCTTACTACATCCACATAAATAACATGCAAGCTGCCTTTGGGCGAGTGGCAGGGGGAGTAAACACCTCTTAAAACTATTGTGTATTTTATCCAATTGTTATTCTACGTACCCTTACTCTGTCTTTCATTGACAACGTACTCGGAGAATATTATTTTGAAAAGTAATCAGGGTTTCTGATTATTATATTTAGTTCTACGTGTTCATAGATATAATTTCCTTTAAGATTCATACTTCGGTCATACTTAAAAATAAGAGTAAGATCTCTACAATGTTGTCCCTAACACCCCCCCCTCACAGTAAAACCCAATGACTGGCTACCCTAATTCGGTACATTCTGAATCACACGAAATGTGTGCAGCTAACAAGAAGAGTAAGAGTTAGTAAGTAAGAGTTCTCCCAACCAACAGCGGAGGACCACTTTTCATCTTTCTTTTCTTTTGCACGTCTCTGAGAACTGTGAACGTCACTCGAGCCTAATTCCGTATTAACTGAATTTAGGTACACACGCACCCTGTCGGTGCTAATGACCACGCTCTGCGAAAGAGAGAGAGGGCAGATGACTGGAGAGATTTTAATGGCGTTCCTACTTTACGTAACAATTTTTATCGAGTTCACTTAGGCGTTCGGATGTCGTTAATGAATTTGATTCCCGCTAAACAGGAATCGTGCATGCTGCCATCTACCACGAACGAAACAACTACGCTTACCAAGTTTCTGTAAAAGCGCGAGAATATTGAAAGGCATTCGCCTCCGCTATTTCATGACCTTGAGACCCATCAATGAAGTCATCCCCATGGAGATGAGTTGGAAAACACATCGGACATAAAATCTACGAAACAGTTTTTGGGAAATTGGGACGACGTCGTGAGGTGTGGGGAGAGGCGCCATGCGTATCTTAAGATATTCACAAAACTGGTCGGAGACTGGAAAAACTGCAATGTCAATTATAATTAAATATTTATCTGGGTAATAAAATGGCAAGACATGTTGTTTGATAGCAAGAGCTAAAATAACTCTCGAAATAACCGGAAAATGAAGGAATTGTAAAATGAATTACAATAACTTTCAACCAACTTTGAATTCACTAAGTAGGACGATAACAACAATGGAATTAAAAATGCTTTACAAGATAATTATTATACGCATTCGTTTATTGATATTTAAGGCAATACTGTATATTGTGGTTGGATAGGACTTTCTCGTAGAGCAATCGGTTTATCTACTTGAGAATTTAAAATGTTTTACACAAACCTCGTCTTAAAGTTTATTAAATCACTCATGATCGAGGTAAAAAAATTCAAATACAATTGAAAGTTTTTAAAAAATGTTTAAAATCAATAAATGAAAATATATTTTCATTAACTTTAGATCATTTTAATTTCTTAAGACTGCTAACGACCAGCAATTGAAATGGTAGCTGTATGCGCTTTTAGAATAATCTTACAAGGAAAGAAAAAGCGTCGCAATAAAAGAAATGAGATAAGCTGCGAGGAAAACCTACTCAAAGTGAAGATGCATCATGCACTTCTCGGAACTTCCTTTACGAGATCGCAACAAAGTTCTCAATTATAACGAGATTGGCGGAAATTTTTACGACAAATAATTTGAAAACAATAAAACTAATAATAAAAGAACATAAGCTATATAAAAGCCCTCTAAAGTTTCTAATGTTGAAAAAAAATCGAACAGAAAACATTCAATGAAACAAATTGCTTTTTCAGGCAATCATTATCAGCTAATATAACGCAAACATAAAAAGTTTGATGAACGAATTACTGGGAATATGTTAATAAGAACTTCTAATAAAACCAATCCTCGAGTTTCTTATCAATCCCGAGAAACTTCTTTCCCTCCCACACATTTAAGGACAACTGATAAAGATACATCGGAATTTCTGACATCATCGAATTTCAGCGAACATAACAATTTTCCCTGTTCCATTCATAAACTGGTGAAGTTTTAACGATTAATAGCTTACATTAATAATTTCAACAGTCTGAGAAATAAATAATATTAGTAGTCATTAGTAACTTAAATAGCATAAATAAATAAAATACATAAATACAGAGTTTCTTTCATTATATACGCATATAATCCTTTATTTCAAACCAGAGCGGTCTTTGATGCACACGGATGGCAGACTGAGTGTAAAGAATGTACCGAGACTATATAGAGAGACGGAAAAAGTGTATTTTCCACTGAATTTAGTACGAACTCCACATTATCCGGTGCATGTGAACCTACTGCACGAACATGACCTCTCCCATTAAAATCTCTATTTTTCCCGCGAAATGCGAAGTTGGCAAGTGTTTAGATCTTTTCGGTCTTTCGGACAAATTTTTGCCGCTCATCTTTGCGAAATGTTCCACACTATTTTCAAAGCGAATAAACCCTTCTCAGAGAAACTGGACATAGCGCCGCCTTAATTGAGATATATATGTCCCAATTGAAGTCGACTCGAAAGAACTGACCGCGTCGTATATAACCCAGCAGATAACGAATTTCTCTTTGAAAGTAGAAACGAAAACTCTGAGATTAAAAACTTAATTACAGGAAAGCAATTAAATCCAGCTAGTTCGTGCAAGCATCGTATTATCACCTGATACGTCTTATAGGTGGACGAAACCGGACTTGGCGGGTTCCAGCTGGGATGAACCTCTTTATCTAAAGGCAAACGTCAATAATGGAAAATACCGCATTATTATACGCAAAATGTGCCGAGATTCCCAAAGAGATAGGAATGGTTATCTCCAACACGTCCGTTTGGAACCTTTGGACAACGTAAAGCGGAGGCTCCCAGTTACTTTTCCTTCGTTTTCGATAAGATAAACGTGATGACATAGTGACCCTTTCAGATATGATTCATTGGCGATAATGTATGTTCTTCAAGGCACTGAACTCCTAACGACGAGACGAGAAATATTGAGATTAAATTTTTTCCTATTTTTCAAATATTCCCTACAGACAACTACGCAAAACAATGACGCAATATAACATTCCATACGAATCTATTTATCTAGTTCAATAATATTTTCAATAGAGATGGTAACTATAGCAACTATTACAAGTGCGTACTATACATATTCGATTATTGACATAAGATGAACACATATCGCAAGAAATCATTCGTTTATAACAATAATGAGCAGGGTTTTGGGAAAAGAACCAAATATTCAATAAAGACGTCAACTTTATTCGCATAAGAATTTTAAAAAATAAGCATCTGAAAAAAAAGATTCTACAGTAATTCTACAGTAGATAATAAAATATAATTACTTAAAATCTTTAAAATTATTTGAATTATAATTCCGTTCCAATAATTTAATAGCCCCCTAATGCTCTGAGGATACGTCTTAGCAACGTGTAGTAAAGAAGAATATTTTTAACATTTTCTATTCTTCCAATTACGTGCATGTCGTAGCTTATAAATAAGTCAATTGCGTATTTCTCAAAGTCAAGGAAGGCATAAAAAGACCTCCTTGACCTTCCTTAGTTACCAAATCCCTTCATGCATGTACACTTGGATTATGACGTCTCATCTTCTATGTGATAAGAGCAATGGTACTTTTCAGACACATTATATACATTATAAATGTTCTTTATGCGATTCACAGTGATTTTATTTACAATTTCCCAATAGATAGATGTCAAAATAGGATAATAAAACAATCGAAAATATTCGTTGCAGCTAATTCTTATCTGTGAAAATCAGGAGAAAAAAAATATCTCGTTTGGCAGAATCTATACACGCAGATAATTCACATCTTCAAGAATTATGAGATAAGATAACAGAAAACGGCAATAATTCTATTCCGATTTATCTTTCCTATTCACAGAAAATGATTCAGTTTCGGTTTAACGATCCAGTTCGTCGGAATAGTTCAATAGAGAGCGTATCTCTCTCCGCAAATACATCTAATTGCAAGAAATGGCAGCGTGTGTCGTTTCCCCCAGTCGCTACAAGATACTCACCACTTATTGGTGAGAGTTGAGAAATATTAATACCCGTATTCCGAGGCACAGTGTGATGGTTTTAAGCCCTTCAATCATTGATGGTAAGCAGGAAATTACGCATTACTGAGGAATAGTCCCCTTTCGACGTTCCCTATGGATGTCGTACGATGACGGAAATGCTTGATTTTTTCCATAAAAATTATTTAACTCCAAAATAAATGCGTAACTGTTAACCCGGTTACGTGCATGTTTAAAACAATGGATTGTTGAAAGATTTTGGAAACCTTGCGTCTTTATAGTGTTCATTGACCATCGGAATGAATTGATAAACAGTGGGACATTTTTTTAGAAACTTTTCGGTTTCAGCAACTAAACGAACTGAGGAGCCAATTTCCTAAATTGACAAATAATATAAAATACATTTTAATACTGTAAGTATGTTTTCTTCGAAATTCGTCCCTGCTAAATACTCCGTGAGATTAGCCTTCGTGAATAACCTTCATAGGTTATTTTATAACCATGCGAGCAAATTTACTTGTTCAAAATGAGAAAGCTGATTATTAAAAATTTAATTCACATATACACCCGAAATAAATAACTAATAAAATTTGGTTAATTTTCCTCCTTGCATATAAATTTATATTATCTTACTTTAGGATACTCGTAAAACCTATAAAATGACTCGTAAAATTTAATGGAACACTTAACAATGTATTAACTCACTCTAAGCGATCAATTACAAGAAAAGATATTTTTCCTACATTAACGTGACTCAGTTACGCAATATTACAACTTTTTCCTATTAAAATTATAATATTACAATAAAAACGTTTATTTTTCTCAAATTACTGACAAAGATGTAGGATAGTATAATTTCAAAAATGATGATATCCACCATCTAACATTGGTTTGGATGGTTTTCCTTAATGTCTTATTCATCTCATCATGTAAATATCTTAATATCCAAGCATTTCCTTCGCTACAAAACGGTTACATATACTCATGCCATTCATTCCAAGGCCCGAAATTCCCCGCGAAACCTTCAGAAAAAATCACGAGTTCGATTTAACCATCACCTCTCGACGTTCAACTCATCGGTGGGTTGATGGGTGTTTACGACCATGAAGTTACGCAAGAAGATCGTGGAATTCATCCCATATCTCCAAATTTTTTAGTCCGTCCCCGATATTTAAACATCAATTTTCATTCTTCTTTGATTGTCCGATACATAAAATCAATTGATATTTTTTTAAATTGCGCTATTCATAAAGGATGTATCTTGACAGCATTTATATAATGAATAATTTCTAATAAACTGATACAAGAATGAATAGATGATGATAGATGGATTATAGGATTTTAATTGATAATAAATTATTATAAATGTATAAAATATAAAACAATAAAAACATCTTTAAGCATCATCCATTTAACATAGAAAAGATCGATATTTCAAAAACTACGTCAACGAACCTTTAACTCGGGCTCTGACCGATTTATTGCCGCAAAACTCTGCGAGAACTTATTCTGAAAGTTTTTCAACCGTTAATACGCACTTCCAAATCAATTGGTGTGCATTGTTAGTAATTATATCAGTTAAAAGAATAGGAAGATAGTAAAAAGTTTCTTATATACACTGGGAGAAAAGTATTGCTTTCGTTAAAATTATCGAATGCAATTTATTTATCACGTTATAGATTGAAAAATTTAGACATCGAAATGTTTTCCAGTAAAAATGGTTTAAATTATAAAGAGAAAAATCGAAACGCAACCTTTCATCGGTAGATATGTAAATTCTAATACTCGTAATTTTCTACAAAATGCAGTGACTGCGTGCAAGTAGTAATCGTGCCATTTTAGACGTTCGTGAACGAAAGCGCCTGGACATCGAATCAAACATCGAGCATGATTTTTGTAAACACTTTCAAATTGTAAATGACACTCAAGCAAAATACCAACCGGCTTTGTCATCAAAGTCTGCATTGTTAGCATTTAAAGTTATTTCTATTTCTGGGGCATAATACATGTATGTTCTGGTTAAATGATCTCTTAAGCAGAGCAAGCAAAATTCTTGCCTCGTGCTTTTCCGACAAAAGATTCCATAGTCAGAGGTGGGTAAATTTTGTACATACGTTTATAATTATTTTTTCTCTCATCAGTAATTGATTCAATCGCTTCGATACACGTTTAAAATCCAAAATGGCCGAAAGGAGATTAAGATACTAAATTAAGCTGGTAACTACGAAATACCAATTTCATTTGATGATAATTCGATTTAATTTTTTAACCACGTTCAAGGGAGATAACGATTCTCAAAAATATTTCCATGATATATCTTAAGGTAATGTAAAAAATGTCGAAAAACTAAAACTTTGATGAATATAAATCGATAAGAACTGGGGGGTTGTAGAAAATGCATTATTTATCAAGCATAAATCACCGTTGACAGAGATGATATGCAGGTATTGGTGATCTAAACATTTTTCGCACCTGTGACGTACAGTTAGTACATGAGTTAAAAAGATACTCTGTTCTCATTCAGTCTACATTCTCGGTCAGTTATACAATCACATGAAATATCCATTTAAAATTAAAACATTGTCTTTGTCTGTCACAGAGGTCATTAAAAATCTCAAATAGACTTGCAATGTAAATTATCAATATACAAACCTCCAATGGACTAGTTAGAGAAGAGTAGAAAATCAAATGAAGCATAACAAAGATGCCCACTGATACTACGAACATTAATCGAGTATCATTAGTCATTTTGATAAGAAATTATTTCAAAATTTATTCCACACGTTGTGTAGCGGGTGCTGCATATTACATTACTCGTGATGGATATCGATCAAAGAATCTCGATTTACATTCATAGTCCGCAGTCACGTAAATGGGGTGCTTTATATATATGCGATCGATAGTAAAAGCTGTATTGCACCAATAACCTAATGGTATTCAACGTGTGTCTGTTATAAGATATTTCTATGATGTCCAACACCGATAAATGACAATGGTATTTCATCAGAATGTTAAAGATGTGCCAACATGTCAAATTCCTCCAGAACGTTCGATAAAAATATCATTAACCTGGCATTATTATTTTTTTAATTTGCTAAAAGAGTTTAGCAAACCTATAAAATCTACAGATTTAAAAATACATTCTTCATTTGAATCTGCTTAAATGAAGAACTACATCACCAAATCGAAATATAGGTAGCAGTAAGCAAAAACTAAAATCTCTGGATTTGGATGTATCTACTTGAAAGCGGGTACTCTTACGTGATTTGAGATCATTTTTCAGGAAAGTAAGTTAGGAAATATTAAAGATTTCTGATCAATTTCTGCTGTTAACTACTGAAATTTAACATCAACACAAGGAAATGTAAGTTTTTGAATTGAAAAATGTTTACAGAATTCAAATAGAAACATTGTTTTATCATTGTGTCGATTGCATTCTGAATTACCTGTACTTCGAAAGTATGGGATACCTTGAAGTCAAAGAAAGTCACTAAAACTTATTTCTCGATGGATATAATTTAAGATATTGGTTTTATTAAGTTAAATACTACCTACAAAAATTCACGAATTTTATGCGGATATCAATCCCGAGCTACAAAGCCTACACAAATGAGATTGAATTTTTCGTTTCGTTCATTCAGATGAAAAAAAAATCATTCCCTTAACCTCTCGAGCCAATTCTTACTATCTGAAAATCCATGGAAATTCAGAAGATTAGAAAAAATTGGAAATTTCCATGACTCAACTGTTCCACAGTGGAGGGAATTACGAACGGCTAATCGACCGTCAGACTGTGAGCTTGGATTCTTTTTTTAGTTAACAGTTACGTCAAAATCACTGTTATCATTAACGATACAAAACGAATCGAGAAATTCGCCCACTCAAGACTGATAACACGGTTCCCGAAAGAATGAAGAATTTGTAATTATTTTTTTCAAAACCTTGGAACACTTCAATGCAAAATAAGAAAGTCGGCGAAGATACGACCTACTTTACGTGATAGGTCAAAAACTGAATATGAATTACACGCCAATTTTGATGGTAGATTGATTCAATATAGGACGGAGGAACCGAAACCTGCGTGAAACTCCAAAACCAGTTGGCCTGAAGCTATATATTCCGCCCTCCCCCACCATCTGCAATGCCAAGGCGCAATTGAATTCCTTATTTTCTTTTTAACCAACGAAATTACCAAAAATTATCAGGTAAACGTTTCTTTCAAAGGAAGTACGAACTTGGCACGAGCCGCTGAAAAGCTTACGACACTAAGAAACGAATATCGTTGCGCTATCATTCTGTTAACGATTAACAAATCTATCTACATTCAAATTGGTATACAGCAAATGAATCGGGCACTAAATGAAACCATGCAGGAAAGAGCCCACTCGGGAATAATAACCATGGGATCCACGAGAAAAAATTGAGTTCAGTTTCATCGCTGGAAATTCAGAGGACGTCGATATGCCAGGAGAAGACTTTAGAACGGACGACACCATACTGAAAGGGAACGAGGGACGCGTTAGGTCAAATAAAAGTACATAAAACATCTTCATGCATCGGATAGATAGATAGAAGGTACAAAGTTCGAAGATGGTGAAATTTTTCATCCACAGATAATACGCAAAAGACTTGCATCCATACCGCTGGGTGAGGATGTGAAAGAGTGGCGAGCGCTTGGCGGTTCCCACGAATTACTTCCTTTTTCACTCATGCAAATAAAAAAATGTCCATTGTTTCCTTCCGGGGAGACAATCGGGAGCACTGCAATAGCAACTGCTTCGAGGAAATGACTCACCGATCCATGTTCGCGCACTGAACTCCTAGAAGAGGCCGCAGACAGCGACCTTCCGACGGTGTGAAGTAGTCTCCCCGACCAGGAGTACCGGCGTCGAGCATGGGGCGAATGTGGTGCGGGAGGGGCGAGAAACATACCCCCACCGGTATCCCTGGCAACGGCACTCCCGCATGAGTGGCCGCTGGCCAAGTCCCCGACTGAATTTGAAGGGCGTTGTTCGTGTAGCATGTTGCACTTGTTTCAAAACGGCGCCGGCGCACCTCTCGCCCGCCGAAACACAGCGCGAAATTTGGCAGACGCGTTAGGTGGTTCTCCTATGGGTGGATGCATGGACTACAGATTTTCCCTCGTTGAATGATCCTCGTGAACTGGCGAACTAAGAAAGTAACACTTCCTGAGAAACGATTGATTATCTCGAGCACTGACACCTGAGGTGCGAGCGAATGGCACGTATTTCTTCCTTGATTACTGGGCTGACTTCGGAATATAGGCGATAAGTTGCGACTGAAGATAGTGCTGGCAAAGGAGGCGGATTCGCGCAGGCGCAATGGAATAGCATGTGGTAGCGTAATCCACCTCCCCACTCCGCGAGGTCGCACTGTGCTCCTGTACGTGTGCCTGTGGTACGAACAACTTGACCATTCTCACAGGGGCGCAGCTGACTCGGAGGAGGTTTCCGAAGGGAAAGTTGCGGCAGTCACATCCGAATTAGTTTTGAAACTCGGGAGCATTCGGGTTTGCCAAGGACGTTACCTATTCCAACCAATCCCCAGAAAACCTACTCCATCTACCACCTACAGCTGTGAACTGCTAACTCGATCCTTGACGGAAAAAAAATGCTTTTTTTATATCAGTCGCTGATATGAGGAAAAGAAGCAAGTCCTTCAGAAACTTTAAAAAAATATCCCTTGCTAAGATGGTTGAAGGAATCTGAATGGAATAAATCTAACTAATAAGATCCAAATAAAATTATCATAAAGGGTTTCAATCATGTCATGAGTTAAGTTTCTGACAACACTTACTCATGTTTAAGCACAATCACACAATTGTAACAGAATTTTAACTTTGTATTCGAAAATTATTCCATTAGTCTTTATTGCTCTAGAGAAGGTTGTGATAGTGAAATGTATGAACGGGTAATAAATGAAACGTTAATTTCTTATTATAAGAAAGCTTTACTGTCTGGTTATAGCAAAAAATCAGCATTCACACAAGAGCACCCATTCTGTTTACAGATCTGATGCATATTCAATCTCTACAAAATCCAAAATGAAAAAGTTTTCATACTTTACTAATGCAACCTCAAACATGTGATACAATGAAAATAAAATAAACATACATTGAGCAATGAGAATTAGTGGATACAAAGCAAACCTTTTAACTGAACTGAACCATTCCATAGTTATCACAAACAAACCTTGACATGGAATTGAATACAATAACACTTTTTGAATTTTAAATAAAGAAATAAACAATCCCATTTAACCTCGCATCTTTCTCCCTCCATACCAGTTCAAAAATAAATTTCACATAAAAAACAAATAGCACATAAAAAACATAATCAAAATAAATCATCTGAAAAACATTAATGAGATAACTTTGTTGTCATTGTTTTAATAGTCCAAGCTAGGCATTGTGTAGCAAAAATAGAAGAATTAAAATAAAAACTTCTTTTGAAAATGAAACACTTCTCTTTCATACCATTTAACTGTTACCCTGCATATTCTATTTATTTACAAGTATAATTTGAAGGTATGGATTTAATTGCAAAATAACTACCATCAGATAGCCAATTTGAGATATTAATGACATAATATGCATAACTGATGAAATTTCTGCTCATTATTCAACAGTTAGCTATGATGAGCTATGTGAACTATCTGAGGGAGTTTTTAAAGGGTTTCTTTTCCTTTCCACACCAAATAGAATACAAAATTGTCATCTAGATTACTACATTCATGAGTTCTTCACAGGTTTAGGTTACATAACCGTTATTTATTTAAAATTATTGCTATAGAGTTGTCAAATGAAACATTCTTACCCTAAGCAGCTATTCATTCTTCTATTATGAAACAGACCCTATTTCAAAGACAAATATTTAGCACTCAATATAAGAAGAACATTTGACAAACATTTAACTCTTCTCTGAAGAATTATATTACAGGGTTAGTAAAATGTTAATACTTGAAAACTCAGATATCATTAGGATAAAGTGGAATGACAAATTTTGGCCCAAATGGAGACTTGTATTTGATGCCAACTTCTTGGAACACACCAACTGGATATCCCAAATTACAGAGATAAATCTTTCCATTCTCAGAAGAGTGTGATAATGGTAGAACAGGAGCAAGAGATGCCTGCAACAGAAATTAATCATGAAAGCAAAATTTTCAGAAACTGATACTGCCATAAAAACACCCAATAAATATTTTATATTTTCATTGTCTTAAAATTCAATGAAATATAAGTATTTAATAAGATCCCCAACAGAATGATTTATTATTAAATTTAAATTAAGAAGATCATAGTTAATATATACGAATTTTGTCATTTTCTGACTCAATTGTATAGAATCTATACAATTATCTATACTATAGATGATAAGAATTAACAATTTGAAATGATCAGGTCCTCCCATCTTATCACTCATTAGATCTATATCTTGAGCATTCTGACTAGAGTTATAATGCACATCTTTCATTTAATAGATATTTTTATGCCCTTACCTTTATACCCTGAGTTAATTTATGTTTATTTATGAAATATACTTCAGCCACGCATCTGAATGACTTCCTATTCACTATATATAGATAAATATTTCAGAGACTACAAAAAACTTTTACATAAAAATGCAGTAAAACATTCTCAACAACCATAGTTTAAGATCTCATGCAAACTCTGATTTAAAAAAAGTTAAAACTATGTAGTAAACTTTCAAGTGTTTCAAACAGAGAGAATTTAAATCCAATAGGCAGTTTTTAAAAATTTTCTCTTTCCACTTAACCTCAACAAAGTTTGCATCTCTTTGTATATGTAAATAGCCTATGTGCCACCTTTTGGTTTGTGCATGCATCATGACTTTATTTCCCTAGATGATTATTCTCGTTTATTGTTCAAGGAAAAAATTTTTGAATCTGTTCAATTATAGATCTATTACCCTTGTAATATCAGTTGTATCCAATCGCCCTATATAGCAGGAAGGATGCATGATCCTACTTCCTTGATCGTTCCTTCACTGAATCTATTTAGTAAATCTAATCTACGCTTCAATCTTCTCTGTTCCAACAATTCCCGTACCACATTCTTGAGTATTTTAGTTATGGTTATTGATTAATCATAGCAATTCCTCAGGATATGCTTTGCTTTACACTGGACCTTTTCTAATCTCCTTACATTACTTTTATCAGTAGGGTCCCATACACTGCATGCATATTCATGGTGGGGTCTGACAAGAACAAAGAAACATCACTAGTGAACTTTTTTTATGCTCTTACTGACCATCCTCTTCACAAATCCAAGTTTCTTTAGAGCTTCCCTACATTGCGAGGCACCCTTATAAAACTCCAGAATAATTACATAACACTTTACATGGAAATTAACTAATAAAAACAGTTAATATTCTTCCTATCACTTTAGTGTAATATATAAAGAAGATAATTTTTGTTGTGGAAGAGGATATATGGAAATAAAAAATCATATACTTTATTAAAGAAACATTAAATGGCAACATTTAAAACATCATTAATTCAGTTACTTACTAAAAATAAATGAGAATTTAAACCTATAATAAGCTAAATAAATGCTGACCTTCAGAATTTTGACTAAAGATTTTTATGAAAGTAATATAGATCAAATTATAAATAATAACAAAATAAATGAAAAAATATATAATATTTTTGAATGCTTCAAACACATTTTAACTCTAAAATAAAGTTGCTGTCAATTTAATTCAAGGTTAAAATTTCACAAAATATGAAATTAAATAATTAAAATAAGATTTTGTATTTCCTTGGTTCGAATTTTTACCTTAAATAATCTGACATTTTGTACATTATAAACTTGGAGATTAATACCAGAACAAAACTATATTTTTATAAGTAGCATGTATATGTAAATATATTACCTTGGTTCCAACTCCTGTTCCTGAGGCAGGAGGATCTAAGGCTAAAACGGTGGCTCTATTTTCATGAGCCCATCCTGCAACTGGAGCAAAACTGGAGGAATTCTGAAGACTCATTGGTGAAAGAGAGGATGAAGTTGACTGCTTCCATGCTTGAGGAAGAGTGAATATTCTTTGAGAGCTTGGAGAATTTCCACCATTACTAGGTGAGGGGGTCACAAGAGGGGCAACATGGCCCTCCAAGGCTAAAATTATCAGGTCAACAGCAACAGATGGTAGATCTGTGAGAAAAATAAATAATAATTGACATAATCAATAAAACAGAGGTAGTAATCAAAAGTATGCTGATCACAGCAAGATAATATGAAATAGAATTCAAATATTACCAAACAAGAAATAATGCTTTTCTTTTCCATAGCATTAAAGGATTCAAATAAATATGTATATTTCTTTTGAGTAGAACTATACAGAAAAGTATAATTGTATATACACATGGCTTGAGCTGTATATCCTTTTATACGCTGTAAAGAAATTTTTTGTAAAAGGGATGATACATACTTTTATACGTATAAGAGAGAGCCAAGATAAATTTAAAACGCTTGCACTAACACAATACAAAGCAAAATACAAAGCTTAGTAAGAACTACCTTTTCAGATTCAGTGAGCTGTTTCTTCTGTTATTTGTGGTGGAATAGAGGGAAAAGAATTACATCTTCCAGGAAGTGACTTTTATCCATCATCAAAACTTTGAACTTGATCATCTTTACAAAGAAATCATAAATTATTAAGTATTACGTTTATCATATTTTTCTTATTCCTATCCATAGACACATGATAGGAAATTCTAGTCATTTATCAATTTTCCTAGCCAGAGAGAAACTCAATAAAAACCATTTCATTCCAGAAATGACATGCTCCTTCAGAAAACACTTCCATACCAAGATAAATTTAAAACACATAAGGAAAGATTTTTCTATGCTGCAGTATCCACTCCCCTGGACGTTGATGCATAGAAAATGAAATTCCAGTGCCCATGCCTACAAATTATCCCTTAACTGTGAATCTGAATGTTCTGGCATGTAGTATCACTTGGATAGAGTAAGTGATTGGTAAGTCAGAGCTCTGGATTCAAATCTAGTGCAGTCAGATTTTAAATGCCTGTTATACTTCTTGTTCCATAGAAGAAAGTAATAACAAGACCCAAGAAGAAGAAAGTTTTTAAGTTAATGTATGTACAGGACAATTGAGACAAATTAAAAACATCTCCTGACTAATTCTAAATTTGAACAAATCTTAAAAATTATTCATCAAAATAAATAAATCATTCTCATCAGCAACCCTAAAGTTCCTATTGATTCAGCACACAAATCTAGCTTGCATAATATTTAACTATAATTGATTTTAATTAAATATGGAAAATAAAGAATAGAAACTGGAATCAAGTCTACTTCAAAAATTACTAAATCCACAACATAAATATAAAACTAATGAGTTAATGATAATACAACTTAGACAATTATAATCATATGAAAGATCTCAAAATAAATATAAAATATTCCTAGAAAAACGTTCATTAGTAGAGACAGAAATCTAATTAAAACGGGTCTGAGCCTCTCATTTTTCTCTTCTATCTTTACCTCAACTGAGAATTTCTAAGAAACCCTTTACTACTTCAAAAGGAATAATCCACCACCACCCCTACTTCAAACAAACAAAATAGTCATTTGCCCTTACTTTATACTGTTTCTTTCAGAAGTCCCTTCACAT
Source organism: Pantala flavescens (assembly GCA_020796165.1). Lineage (NCBI taxonomy): Eukaryota > Metazoa > Arthropoda > Insecta > Odonata > Libellulidae > Pantala > Pantala flavescens. The sequence goes on along the minus strand of CM036879.1, from coordinate 11,111,272 downwards.
GGATTCATAACATAGGAATTATATTTTAAGATTTCTGAGAATCAGTTATTACATGCAATACAGGACTTGTAGGTATTAATAAAATGTGATAGGTGATATTATATCTTTAACTCTTATTTGCCACACAACAAATATCTTGTCATATTAATGACATTTAATATTAAAATGGACAAAAAATTACAATTGAAAATGCTAGAAAATACCTTTTACATTGGATACCACACTGTTCCTTGTTGCACGATATAGAGCCAGCTCTGCCGATACAATGGAAGGAATACGTTGAGAATCAGGAATGTACACTAGAGTTCGAACTCCATGCGATGCAAGCTGCCTGGCACAATTAATACCAGCAGCTCCTTGTCTATGGGCACCACAGAGTGCTACTACTGTGGGCCATTGGTGAACATTTTGTGGATTCAATCTATAAAACAGCAGAAAAGGATAATTTTATAGTTAATAGCTGATTCTAGAAAAATGACATTGAAGAACTCAATACAACAACTTATAAGTATACTGTTCAGTAACGCTTTCAATGATATTAGGAAGAACTTATTCAACATCAGTTGTAACATAAAAAGATATACTTAGATCAAAAAATACATTAATAAGTTCAATGTTATACTTATCATCCTAAAACTTAAAAAAGAATTTCATCCCAAAAACTCTTCAAAATAATTTTTTGGGGGGAGTTCCAGGTTTATTTTCATGAGAAAGAATTTGAAATGAAAGAAAGTGATTGAGCACTTTACAGACTTATTTAATAAAATGTTTGATCTGCGGTACAGGTACTGCAACCAATGTACAAAAAATATTTATCAGATTGTCAACATATTCAAGGGTCCAAAATGTATGTCTTTCTAAATCAATCACATAGTATAAAATACTCTTGAATAAACCTTAAGAACTTATCATTTACCATAATGTAATGTTAAAACTGTAATGGTAATAAGCCATTTAGACCTCTAATGTTCATCAAAAATTAATAAGGATATTCCAGATTATCCTTGATGTAACTTTCTGCTAAATTACTCACTTCCCTAATGTTGTTAAAAAGGAGGAGAGAGACAGAATTTATTATTTATAATGCAAATGAAATTCTTAGCAAAAAAATTTCCAGGAAATCCTTTTAAAAATGTATCCACAATAGTCATTGCTTATGAAGTTTTTCTAACATTTCCTCCTCTTATGATCAATTTTTTTTTTAAATGATAGATATAATTAGTTAAATATTTTTATAAATAAGGAGGAAATTTTCCTCTCCTGGTGTGGATGTTTGTAAACACCTCTTGTTAAGTTTAGATTCACACTGTAATTGTCTAGAATGTCGATGTTTGTGTTATCTTTGACAAATATATAAGAAGCATATTCTATGCCAAATAATAAAAAACATAGATAATAAAAAATGATTAAGTATTATATTTAAGTAATTATAAAACTTAAGGTATGAAAGTTTTCATACTTATGTAAAAATAAAGCTGAACAAACTTCCTTTTATATATATCAGGAATAATAATTATTGTATTAATGCTTAATAATTAAATCAATTTTTCATGTACACATTTTGGGATGTTTTACATTTGTGATATGGAAGGGATCTAATGAGAAAAATTATTCACATCTCAAGCAAAATAGATAAAGAGGAATTAAGATGAATTACAAAAAAGGAGGAAATAACGAAATTGCTCAAAATACAATTAATTCATAAAAATCAGTTACTTTTTAGAAGTAATATTGAAACCCCTCAAGCTTATATATTCCCTTAATTCTATTCCAATGATGAGACAAAATCATTTGATCTGCCCATGTTGACTTGATATTCAGGCGTGAAACACAGTATATTATTATCCTTCATGCAAAGGATTCAAAAAATATATAGCCTAAGCATTTTAAAAGAAATACTTAATTTTAAGAAACCCTAGAAGAATAAGAAAAATTAATTTTTAATTGACTTTCAAAGGAAATCTTTCAGTTATAGAGGAGCATGAGAAAAAGCTAAGTGATAAAAAATGCAACATTTTGATTAATTACCTATGACTTCCTCCAAGTAACTGAAGAGCAATCTCTGTTGCAGCCCTTCCAAAGAGCTCTGTCTGGCGCTCTACAGATAAGCCAAGCCTTTCAGCTGCAGCAAATAGTCGGTCACGAAGATCAGCAGTAATACTCGGTACCACTAAACCACTGTCTGAAAGAATAAATCACTAATTAACCCTCATTTTGGTTGGTTGAGCATATTTGAGATGTACAGAATGTTAAGAGGTATCTTCAGTAAATTTCAACAAAAAGTATTAATTTGATTTTAAGCCAAACAAGGATCTCAGATTACCCAAAAATTCAGCAGTATCTATTAACTATATGAAAATAGTACACATTTAAGTCTATAATATAAATTATTTGATATAAGTTCATATTTATATCAATAACTCAAAATATGAATCATTTTCAACATTGAAATTTAATTATCAAATTTAATTCAATGCCATAACAGAGAATTTGGTAACAGAATGTTTTTCTTATTAATGCATGTTTAATTTAAGTTACTTACCAGTAACATATTCTTTCACATCAGGAGTAGGAACCACAACTTGCTTATATATAATAGGGGCAGATCCAATAATATTTTCATCATGTCGAAAGCGCTGAGGCTGACGATTTGAATCAGCTTGTCTTAAAATATCAGGCTTCTGTGCATTAATTTCTTCAAAAACAGCCTTCATAATTATAAGATGAAAAAATAAATTAGAGAACAATCATCGAACCAATGAACAAAGATAAGAACAGCTTACTGGGCCATTATTCTGAAAGTAAAATCATGTAATGACAGTCAAATTTACCTGTTTATTAAACAATGCAAGATTCTTTTCAAAATCGAACTCCTGATCCATAGAATTGTCTATGTGAGTCCCGAAACATGCTTCATTTTTATCCGTCCAACGATTTCTAAATCTATCTTTTTTGCTTGGAGTGCGGTTTCCTTCTGGAACTAAAATTGGGGGTAATAGTGTAAAGATGAATCTTAATTACATTTGCTTACAAAACTGAAAAATTTATGCATGTTTTATAAAAATTACCAGCATGATGACGATTTAGGCTCTCGTCCACTGTTTTTCTTACACTTTCAACAACAGGAGATTGGTTCTTGTTGGATGAAAGACTTTCACTGACCGATCTACCAAGTCTTTTGACGCTTGGCTTCGTTACAGAAACCGTGCTGGTTACTGGTGGATCTGATGATACCTCGATTATTCTCAAATCCTTTATAACTGTTGCACTAGAAAATAAAATTAAATCATGTTAGAAAAATAACTGGATATTATAGAGGAATAAGAAGATTCAAATACTTTACCTCAAAGTAACATTTGCTGATGAATGCGGCATTCCATTTTGAAATACCTTAGATAATGTTATTGTTTGTTCTTTTGCATCCACCCCCACAATCAATCCCTGGTATGTTCCAAGACCCTCACCGCAATTGATAGAAACTGAATAACCAATCCACGACTCACTCATTTTTGAAGCTATTATTCACAACCAATATGTCCGTTAAGGCTCTTCAAATTAATATAAATGCTCTATCAGAATTTGAACAGTTATCACATAATTATACTTTAAGAGTATGACACGGAAATCGACAGAAAAAATTAAACATACACAGTTAAAACTCAGGACACTACAGGGACTGACATAACATCAACACAATTACGCCATATGAGCGTGTACTTCAATGTGAGGCTTCTTGGGATGCTTAACGATATGCTGCTGTTTACGGGAAACCGGTTTATTTGAATTGGAGACGGAAAAATTCGTCAAATTGAATTTAGTAGACCTTCACTCATTGAATAAGAGACTATTTCTTCAAGTTTGGAAATAATGAATTCTAAAATATATTTTTTTCATTAATCAAGACATTATACAACAAAATATAACAGGAAAGTCGTTTAAAATCAGGTATAATATTCTTTTCAGTACAGTCGAAAATGTAAATTGTTGATCACATGATTGATATACCTTATTGTTGTATATTACTAAAATGAGTGTTACCATTCCGTGTTTATTTTAAGTAAAATTAAACATAATAAAAACGTTTTTGGGTTGAAAAACATCTATTTATTACAAAATTTCTACTATTTACATTCAAACTTTTAAAACATGAACTAGTATAAGTTTGCGTTGCGAACGAAATTTCAGACCTCAATTTAATCTTATCACATTTTGTAGGATTATAACTGAATGAATATTACCAACAATTTGGATGAAGATACGTGCTTCAAGCACTTATAGTAGTAAACAAAAATTTAATTGAATTGAAATTAAGGTAAAAAAGTGTATGACATTCATACTCTAATGAAAATTACTGTATTGTTGTTATATATTATACATCAAATTTATAAATTTAATGCTAAAGGAAGTTTTGAGAAGGTAAAATTAAGTTATCATATAATATCATAGGTTCATATGGTGTAAATGCTTTATGCATATGGTGTATCTGTTTTGCTCGATTATTAATTTGAAATAAATGCAAATAACTAAGGTGCTGATGTTTAAAAAGTATATCAAAATAAATTATCATAATACAGGTAAAACAAGATCAGAAACTACTTCCTAAAAGTAATTATATGCCAATGTTAAATCATGCATTGACACATGAAATGTTAAACCTTGAAGAAGGAAGAAAACTCTTGAAAATCTGAATATAGAAATGGGGAAGAGTAAAATAGATATGAAAGGTTTTGAGAGGATGGGTAGAAAGAGGAAAGATTATTCAGAATAATATACTGAGGTGAGAAGGAAGTAGAGAGAAAGATAGCAATAGTATTAAAGAACTATCTCACAAAAAGCATTGCTGAGGTAATTAATAAGAGTAACTGCCCTTCCTCAAATGTTCAGCCGGTTGATCTATTAATTTTACAAGTATATATACCATCATCAGAAGAAAATCAAAATAACAATAATCATCATCATCAGTTTCCTTTTTTTCAAAAGGTCTGTGATTTGATATAAATTCAAGCTCCCCATTGCCGCCTGTTTTTCTTCATATCCAAAAAACCTAGATCTCTCTTTACTTTTCTGAAGGTCTCCCATTAGCTAATATCTTTTCTAACCCCTTCCTCTTCTGTCTTCTACCTTCCTTTAATATCTCTTGGTTCATTCATTCTCTTCTTATAATGTACCCTATTCAGTTAGTAATAAGAAGAACTTTGTAAATAACCACAGAAAAAATGGTATATTCGTGATGGGTTTTGTAATTAAAATTAACCCTTCTCTCCTTACCTTACAAAATATTCCCATGATGCACCCACTCTTCCCTTCCCTTCTACCCTCCCTCCCTCTCCAACAAACCTATATATATTCCCTAGCAAAACACCATTCCATGCCTGAAGGTGTAATTTTTTATTACGAAACCAGTCGCGAATATACCATTTTTTCTGTGGTTATTTACAAAGTTCTTCTTATTACTAACTGAATAGGGTACATTATAAGAAGAGAATGAATGAACCAAGAGATATTAAAGGAAGGTAGAAGACAGAAGAGGAAGGGGTTAGAAAAGATATTAGCTAATGGGAGACCTTCAGAAAAGTAAAGAGAGATCTAGGTTTTTTGGTGCAAATGTGCTAAATTGTTTTTTATTGATTAAATTGACGTATTTGAAGTACAATCCTCAATGGAGGAGGAGGTTTATTATAGAGTTAATGAAAAATTACTGATACCAGAATACAAGAGAAATAGTAAAGTGTCAAGTGTTATAGCAGACTCCACAAAAACTGCATTCAATAGCTAATATTTGGGCATAATAATCCACCAATAGGATGAACAGAATTGCATGTGTTAATTTAGCATAATTTTAAGGGTCTAAAATCAAATTATGCTTTCGTATATGTTTTGCCTTTATGGTTATTTAATTTTTTGTAATTCATCAACTTTTCATACATTTGATAAGTCTTTTGTGTGTTATATTATAAATTATATATAAATCTTCCATTTTACAGTATATCACCCTCAATAGCACTCTGATATTTATTTTTAAGAAAAATTGAAACATTTGGTGATTTGAATAAAAATCTTCAATCTTTCAATCAAGTCCATGATAAATGTATTACTATATTGTATCATTATATATTATGCAAAATATGGCTTCCTTAAATGTTTCAACTTTTCTGAAATTGCATCAGTAATTTTAATTTATCGATAGAATTATTTTTGTTTAGACTTATAAATCAACCAACTGAAATATTATACTTTTTCAAATTATTTTACCTTTCATATCATCTTCCTATTCAAGGTTAATCATCAAATAAATTATTTGAATATTATTTTCAAAACTGATGACTTTATCATAGATGCAATAATCCCTCTTTATTTAAGAGAATTAGAAACTGCAATGATTAATATGTATACTTTTTGAATGACAGATGATACCATAGTTTGATATTTTACTCTTGACATTCATGAGATCAATACGCCAACATATATAAAATGCTCCTGCACATAAACTATGGATTTCTAAAACAATGCATGCATTAACTTTCACTGTTCAGTTTCTTCATTAATGTTTGGATAACTAATCAACAAATAGTTTTATTAATATTTGATTTTCTACTTTTATTATCATAATTTATTTCCAGAATAAATTTAATTACTGTAAATTTCCCTCTGCTATCAGCATTCTATAGTAATAAACTATCTTTTGTTATGGCATAACGTTTTTACAATCTATATAAAAGCATCCAAATTTTCTTATTCATAGTCAAATCTGCATCTTTTTTCATCTCTAATAGTAATATTGAAATTGTCAATATTATTATTAGAGACAGAAAAGTCAATTTCAAATATTAATATAGTAGAAAAGTGAAAAAACATTTTTTGGTGAAAATGCCTTATTATTGTAGAGAAATAATAAACCAATATATTACTCTGAGTTAGATTCTCTCTCTGTCTAACCTTTAGTGTCATAAACATGTGTATAATTCAGTGCAAATGACACTTAATGGGCAAAAAATTCATATACCATAGATCTTATCAAAACAGTAAAATATTACCAGAAAACATCATGAAGGTACACATTGTAAACTCTAAAGCATATAATCAATCATAAGTTCCTCACTCTTTATTTAGTTTTGGTCAGAGATATATTAATTTCAACCAGAGATTCATAAAGCAAATTTTGATACTCATCCCTTGGATTTGTGCCTTAAAATATACACCATAAAATTACATATTTTGCATTACAATAATTTATTATAATTTTTTTACTGAAAATATAGCAGATACTTCAATCCTTTATTAGCATCAATCCAATCTAAAAAATACTATATATCAATTTACCTAAAACCATGTCCTATATAATGATTTTTAAAATTACTTGCAAGCTGCTGCCTTGCAACCAATACCTATACCTATAAATTTAACCCTCTGATTTTAAATTAATTTTGTGTTAACTGGTAATCAATGTTTTTTTAAATAGTAAGTTTACATATAAATATAATATACTAAATGAAGTGCTTGACTGAGAGAGGCATAGAATTCAGATTGAAGAATATTGGTAAATGGCATTGGAATATTATTTCAGCATTCAGTAAATAACTGATAAATTATTTATTTATATGTTTTGCTGGCATTAGTAGAGGAGGTCATGAAACTTATAGGAGAGCAGTAGGATGGAAAAAGAAGGATAAAGGAGGAAAAGTAAAATAAAGAGTCCTTGTATCAGCTATTTCAATAAAATAGCAAAGAATTTTTCATAAAGACGTTGAATGTAATCTTATTTTCAGTATAAGTTCTATACTTAAAGCCCGTAATCAAAGCAATACACCCAAATGATTTTATTACATCTATGCTTAGAATTATGACTCCAAATAACTGAATTCTTTGTTCTCTTACCTACTGCTGAAGTATCAAGAAGTTCATTTAGTCGTTAAAAAAATTCATCCAATCCCCTCATCTATTCAGCTTCTGGTCTAACATAAGTTTGCAAATCTCAAACTAATAATAATGCATGGTTATAATAATTTAATTGGGTTTCGACATCAATTCTAATTAATTCTAAATTATGTAATAGTAACATAAATTGGTGATCACTAGCTTTTTACTTTTATTTCATCTCAATAACGACATATTGCCTTTTCAACTTGCTTCAAATTCCAAGCTCTCTAAACACTAAGATGCATATTCTTTTTTATATCCTTAGTAAAAAGTGACATTTGTCTATTCATAACAGATTAAATGAAAATAAGTGGTATTGGCCACAATGGATTAAGATTCTTTAGGGATTCTTTTTAGTTTAATGACTTTATAATGATTATTTAAATTGATGACATACTTCAGTACACACAATAGAGTATAATGATTAACATCTCACATATGTTTATCTATCTTTTCTGCTTTTACTTGTCTAGTTCTTATGAAGATGGATATACAGAATTATATACTATGGACTTCTAAAAAAATAATTTTCATTATTTTTTATTTATTCAAAGATGAAACTGAAGAAACAAATATTTGTTTGAGGTTCACTTTCACTTATATTAATCCATTATTCTGCATTAATATAATAAATTAATGCTTAATAACTATTTCTTTAGGTTTTGTTTCACAGTGTTTATTTTAGCATATTATTTAAAAGATTCTTCCGTATGGAGCCTAATGCCATACTGATTACTATAGTCATATACTTCTCCCGAGCAAAATTTTTTGATTCTCTATCATAAGTTAGAAATCATGGAAATATTCTCAAATAATAACATTTATTTCATAATATTACTTTGATTTTCTCCTTAAACAAATAGTAATGGTATATTTGAGGATCAGAGCTCAACATTGGATATATGGAAGAAGAACCAGACAGAATCCAATAACAAATCAAAGAGAAATATAATTGCCTGCATAGAGGCATTGGAAATTTGATATCCACGTAAGTATGACAATTTTTAAAAATTTAACTGATGACACAAAACATAAAATGCAACTTTCTTGGCTGATGAGCTGAAGTTGAAAGACTGATGAAATAAATCAATTTCATACCTACATTCTTCTTTCTTTTCAATAATAACTTTTAGTATGAAAATGGTCACTCAGAACAAACTGAAATAGTATATGTATATACATATTTTCATGATATTTTTATTAAAAATTATAATATTATGAAAAATTTGAAATTATTCAGTATTTGAATGCCTGGAAACTTGAGCAGTAAACTGGTGCTCAAACCTTCATGTCTACTCATCAGGAAAAAAACCTCTTGAAAACAGGACAGATCAGGAGTAAATGAAAGAATGGTAATTATCAAGATTTTTATTAATTATTAGCTGCATAAGTTCTATATAACATGACTCCTTAATAATTTATAATGTACAACTAATTACAAAATCTCACAATTTGTATTCGGCGCTCAGTTCACGTATGAATGAAAATATTGCGTAATTACACTTTCTACCAGAAAATCGGCAGTGAAATCTCAGGTAGTACTAAACGAACGAAGCACTAAATACACAGATTAAAAATTCCCATTTTATTCTCACAGCCTTTCTATTATCTTGTCCGGATGTATCCATAGTGGTCGCAAACTCTCCACCCACTGAATGAACAAAAGGAACAATTCTGCAGTCAATCTCAAACGAAATTCTTAAATCAAAAGGAACAGAACATAAAATTCATAAGAATATGGCTGGAAAATTTCTACAGCTTGTAAATTAAAACGATGCTCCTCTTAGATTTCACTGAGGTATCTGCAACCCACAATGTATAATAAACTTCTTTTTCGGAGTAGATGATATCAGCTCTATCTGGGAGATCTATTACCTTCGGGAATGTTTCGACCGTGTATTTACTATCTAAATTTCATACTCAAACAGCAAGCAGATAACTGCATGAATCTACAACTTGTTCTATTCAAACCTTCCTTTACCAGCGGGGGAAGTGGGTAATCGAGGCTTGATATTTCCACTCCAACGCCGCTAGGATGCAGCACTGTGGCTCCCAGCGACATAGAATTCAGGGACTGAGTTTCACCCACACAGAGACGGAGCAAAGCTAAATTCTTCGTCTCTCACTCAGCTCGACGAACAGAGGGATCTCGACTACCCAACGAACCATCTGAACAGACTTTTTCCCCATTCGAGTGAGCCTGTTAGAGGAAACATTGGATGTAAACCACATATCTTTCCGTTCCGACATCCATCGTCGCCTTTTCTTAGATTAGCTTGCAACTACTGGTTAAATATACACCGATGACTGAGAAAAACTACAATTTTTAACATCTTTAAATTGTGGTTATAGAGATTCTACAACAAAATCCAGATTTGTCCAAACCATGATCCACTTCCTAAGCATCTATTAATATTAATAGATTTGAACTATTTGTTACTGACCTACAGATGATTAAGAGTTCAATTATAAATATTTGACGTCTTAATACGATAAAATACGTGTAATAAGTGATTTCTGCTTATTTCCTCCCTGATTATATGACATACGCAAGTTCCTGTCGTTTCGTAAATTAAATTTATGACTTCCAGATGGGCAGTGGAATAATTTTTATATGAGGATAAACGTCAAGCGACAATACTGCAAATACGCATGATTTACGAGACGGTCGACTACATCACTACGACTACTTATATATGTACTATATATTCTCAGGTACTTAATAAAAAACACTGAACGGATTATAGCATCCTGAAGAGGCGTCAAAGCTAATTAATTGCTTTGGAGAAAAAAAGAATTCGTTCCGGCGACGATTTCCGTAGGCTGGTAACGCGGAAGAGAGAGGAAAGTAGATAAAAATGGGTGGTGTGGTACACACGGATGAGGAGAAGCGTGGGTGAAACTCGGCTCGTCCGAAAAGCGATACGCAGAGAGACTTCGCCCTTACGCGATATCGTCAAGCGCACGCAACAATTATCGCGCCAAAAATTTTGTTTTACTTTGTTGCACCCCGCTCTTTCTTTGAGGTATACAAAACAAGGTAAGACTATTTACAAAACACATAATCTTCGACGTCTATTTACAGCTATTTACATTGTAATTTTTTCTTCCCAGAGCTTTTCGATGAACGAGTCGAGACGACAACTCGATTTTCTAAGCTTTGTCTTGGGAATGGTAGATTCACTGGAATATTTCCCGCAATTTTTTGTCCGAGCTGGCAGCTATTTTTGCAGTCTTCGCCGACGCCGTCGTTTAAATGTGAAGGAACCACTCTAAAATTAGAAGTTCCCTCGCGATGCGACATCCATTCATACCGAACAAAGTTTTCACCGCATTTTGCAACAAACTAGGGACATCATTCGACCCAAAACTAAAGAAATTCTACTTCTCAAAGAAACTTCCAACTAAACTGATCCGGATGCGCATTGCCGATCGGCACTGGCTCAGACAAAAACAGCCGCCGAACTTCTTAACCGGACGATACAAAGAAAAACTCTCGACCGTCAGCACAACCTTCACAAGGTGAGCGACGTAATATACAATTAAGTTTAGTCTCGTGGTCGTCTAGCACCCATCACGCGAGTACCATACTTCCACTCATCGTCCTTCCCTCCAATTCACTTCGACACGAGTGTCCACCGATATTCCTAAACAAGAGGCTTCCAGCGTGCCTCGTGAGCGCCAGTAGCAGAAGCAGGAACGCTATGGACGTCGAGGGCTTCGCAGCCGACGACGCGATCGACTCCAAGGATGACTGTGCAGAGTGGGGAGGGGCGATCATCCTCCTGGCGGCAGTACGGTTCTTCAACACCGTCGCTGCACCATCGGGATCGAGGCGGTTGACGTCCGCCTGGGCCGAGTAAGCCGCGGCGGCCGCCAGGTCGATGTCACGCTCGTTGGGGGCGGACAGGGAGTCGAACACGCACCAGTCGAGGTAGTGATCGGTGAGGTTCCATCGCCGGCACCTCTCTTCGGCCTCCTCCCAAGAGAGGAGGGGATGAGCGGTGCCGGGGATGGCCTCGAGTCTTTCGGAAGCGGGACATCCGCTCACGCACAGTTGCAGAGTTTCGCCCCAACCGCCGAGGTCGGCGGCGTTGGCTTCTGGGATGGCGGCCTCTTGCTCTTTGGGGGATCCCATCGCGATTTCCTCCGGCATCCGCGCCGAGAAAGCGAGGTATTTGCCCAACCTCCGGACAACGAGCGTTGCGTCGATGTGCCTCATCCGGATCTCGACGCGGGTGCCTCCGTCGCCCACGGCGATCGAAACCGCATCCGCCGCTCCTGAGCGCCTTGAGCCGTCGATGAAGGAGGTGGGCAGAGGGGCGTCACCGGTAGCTTCGTACGTCTTCTCGGTGGTGCATCCGCTGCTCTTGCTTTTGATGATTATGGTCACCTGTGAAAAATAACAAGATATTAGTATGAGGCTAGAGAGATTTGCGAAGTGATACAGTTTAACCTTAACAACGACATAAAATAAGTTAGAAGCAGAAAATAAAATTAGGACAGGTAAGAAAATGTTTAAGAGGCTCTAAGTATTTGTTAAAAATATGAAAATACACAAATAAGCATTTAGAACTCGGAATCAACCATGACGAAGTATTCTACAAATGACTAAGCGTCCTTCATTCTCTTATTTCATCTTTATTTATAAACTATACATTTTACGACTGTAAATTTAGTCGGACCTCTTCTTGAGAAGAACCTCAATGGTAAACAATGAAGAAGCAATATCAAAAGATTCCCCATCAAACAATTACTATTCATTGGAACCTTTCGTCGATTTAAAAATTGTGATTAAATTACGAAACATTATTATATATAACTGCCCTTTAAATACGTTTTAGGGGTTCCTTCTTGGAATAATAACGAATTCACGGTATCGGCTTTCATGGCTTTTGGGTCGTAAAACATGTATCTGAAGATTGGATCTTAAGATTTATAAAGCTTCCCTTTATAGAAGAATAAGAACTTTAAAACAGTATTACAATGGAGAAAAAAGAACATAATAATGGTCAATTCGATCGAAAAAGGAGAAGGAAATTATCAACTGCGGATGATTAATAAATAATCGAGATGCGAGAGAAGAATAACGTATAGAAGAGTAATGTGGCGACGAAAGAATTTTTACTATGTAAAGTCTTCACGCCTTACGAAACCTTGACGGCGAACGGAAATGCTTAAATCTACGCCCACGCGAGCATTAAAAATAAATAACACAAATTTTATTGACAACACAGCCGCTCATTTCCGACATGAGACATCTTAATATTCTGGAGGAGCGGCCGCATATTACGCTGCCAGTAAAATGCCGCTTCTTGGAATAATCGACGCGAATTGGACATGTACCAAACGAGTGCGGCCACCTGGAGAAAGGGGCTATCCACCTACCTTCTGGAGAAACGGTAGAAAAGCTCATTTCTCCGAATAAAACGATCGTAAATATAACCGAGTGGGATGACTAATGTGTATATCACAGGTAAATCGTTAAGGCAAAAGAAATAGTGAATAACACATGAAAAGAAAGAGATAAGGACCTTCGCATTCAACTCAAGAACCTTGTTGAACTCATCCGTGTTTGTGATAGGACTACTTGAACGACATTTAATAGAAAAATGCTCGAAATAAATGACAATAAGAAAGCTGTCGTATGCAATAGTTTCTGCAGAAGACGCCAAAATCTAACCGTTAAGTATCTTTAGAATCGTAATAACATTTGAAATATTACCGTTTGAACTACGAAAACATTTAGTGTGTATCTTACTTCAAGAAACTTAGAACTGTAAATCTACGGTTCACCTAAAATATCTACACGTATCAACCTCTTCACAGCTTTACATCATTGATAATTCCAGCTCGTTACGACTACGCTACCGAAAAAAGGCCAGATCGCATTCCACAGCGCAAAAAAACCCAATCTCGTACGCGGAAACCCCTCCGAGGCTCATCAACAGGTTGACGTCCACGAAGAATATCATTTGAACGTCTCCCTCGCAAATTTCCCCGAAGGAGGGACAAAAAACGAGACTGGGTCGGTTTGAAAAAAAAACATCGGCTTAATAACTTACGAGATGACGACTAACGGAAAAGCGTGGAAAAGAAAAAAAGGAGAAATTAAAAATCTTCAGCTGGGCGGGCCATTCCCCGAAGGAAGGAGGTGAAAAGGGTCGATCTTAAATCGTTTACCTGGTCACTTTTTCGACGGAGGTGGTGGAGGTTTGGCAACGCCGGCCATCACGATTTTTAACAGCGCCACTTCATTACGATGCGTGGCGGCATATCCTACAAGCAGCAGGTTCTCATAGAGAGGCTCTCTCTCAAGGAGACGTAGGGTCCCCGAAGGTTCGGATGAGGTTAGTGGGGAACGGATTGAATGGGAGGACGGAAGAAAAACAAAGGACTGGCGCGAATTCTAAAGAGCGAACGGGGAACGTAATTGCCGCTTTCTCCGGTTCTCACGCCCTCTCCGTCACCCGCATTTACAACGTCGCACGCGTCCCTTCTTTCCAAACCAGGGTCAATACGTAGGGAGCGCGTTTATTTCGAGGAAAAGGACTGAATGTCACGAAGGTCTTGAATGCCTCGACAGGGAAATTCTGCTTGCCCACCGCTGCTTTTTAATCAGACTGCTTCCTAGTTATGGGAATTTTTTCTTTGAGGGCGTATCCGATGACAACCCGTTTCATCATCCTCCCCTATGCCCACGAATTGAACTTAATGAACCCCTCGCATTAGGAGCTATTGTTCCGTCTAATATAACCCCGATGGTTGAGCGAGTTATATAGATGGCGATCCAACCTCGCTAGTTACGTGATTATGTATGAATGGCAACGTGAAAAGAGGAAATGAAGAATGGACATGAGATCGATAACGAAAGCTTTGTGTACACACGTGTTTCCATGAATATCTAAAGAACGCAAACGCGATGACATAAGCCGAAAGGAGGTTTGCGACTCAACCGTGGATAATAAGATCACATTCAATGCATGACAAATTCGATGTTTAAAAGGAAAAGTGTAAGTCAGTAATCGATTCATCAAAAAGTGCATTTAATCATAAATTAGCTAATAGCTGAGAACTCACTCCACCGATTTATTCGTCAACAATCATATCTACGAAAATTTAACGACTGCGCGTATTTAATAAACAAAATTTCCAGTTGGCATTTAAAAGCTCAACGATCTGATTCAATCTGGGGCGATCCGCCGCTGCAAGAAAGTCAAACAAACACCTATGAAGTAACGCTCCGTTCAATGAGAGAACTGAATAATTCCGCGGCCCGAGACGAATTACGTCTGTCGAAGCCAATCGGTAATTTGCAACGATATCCGCCCCAGATTTCAATCTCCAGATACGGATTCGATATCCCGTTCGTTGTGCCTCCACCTTAAAAAGCAGTCCATTCGCTCGAACGAATTGATGATTCGACGGAATTAAAGTTGCAGTGCACGTACGGATCGATATTAGCGGGAAGTCGGCGGTAGGGATCGATCCATCGGCAGATCGCATGCACGACTCGGGAGATTGCGTGACGCCGTGAATTCATACACGTCACAGGCGGAAGACGAACAGACGATTAGAGGGGAGAGATGCGAAAGAGAGAGAGAGATTACAGGGAGCGGATGCGGGAAAATGCTCATCAAGGGACCATTTTTTTCCTTTCGCTATGATGACGTACGCCCGGACATCGGTATTGCCTCTGTGAGCGGGTCATATTGCTCCGTTACGTTATTAATGTTTGACATGACCAAATAGAGCTCCGTTTCGTTTACATTGGTTTTAAATATTTCATCTCGTACGAGTTTTAAAAAATTTCTATCAATCGAAGCTTATTTCCAGAAGCGGGGAGAGAGGCATTCATTCCGGAATGATTAAATAACTTTCCATTTCGAAATCATATTTCACGGCTGGAGAGGAATCTCTATAACTACGGAGTGAGCATTGGTATGGTGCACATGTAGTTTCCATTTCGCTGATGAATATTAATACCACTGAAATTACATTTGAGTTCAAAATCAGCTATTTATCATCAACTGTTGGATTCTTACTATAAATGATAATTTGAATTTGGGACCATTATAATTAATTAGGTACGCAAAAATTGAGAATATTTTGATTTATGTTATTTATTTAAATGTCTTCATTTTTAATCCTTACTACAATGAAAGCTAAAACTGATAAACAGCCACTTAAACATAAGGATTTCTTTTATATTAGATCCATTCCTAAAATATAACCACGAAAAACAGCCATATTAGTCGAATCGTAAGAAACGTGTTTTTTGTTAAAAGGAAAGAAGCACCATTCCCGGTGAGGACCAAACCAAAAACGCCCTCAACTTCAAAAATAGCACCTGAAGAATCTCGCTAACAAAACCCATACAATGGCCCGCTTCATTCGAGGTGAAAATCCTCAGATAATCTTAAATCCCCGTCCTTTCTTACCGAAGCGTCCTCGAAGGCCTGTGGAGGGGATATCTATAGTACTTTCACAGCCCCGGAAATAATGCGAATGCCTGCTGAAAGAAGAATCCCCCGCCGCTTCACTCGGGGGGCCCCGGGATAACGAACCTCCTTAAGACCGTCCTCTGGAAACGAGGGAACCATCTCGGACAGTTTGAGTTATGCCCTTTCCCGAAAACTCTCCTCTTACCCTCTGACGCCCACTTCCCTTCGAGAAAACGAACCGAGACTGGACTTCACACACGAACACACGTTTGGAATCGAGTCCCAGATAAGGAACCGTTTCGACTCTCCTGGTTAACGCTCTTGAAAATGGTCGCCGGAATAAAAAAACAGCCCGGTGTGTTTATCGTTTTTATTACTCGCAGAGCGCACTTTATGGCCGGAGACAATGGGGTGACGTAACGATTCGGTGGTTAATTTATCTACCGAGGCTGTTTCCTATCGATAGATGTCGGACTTTATTACGACTCCCGGAAGGATCCGAAGGAATTCAGGGAATGAAATTTCCTGCTCTTGAATGGATCAACCCTTCTCAACGAGAAGCGCTTCGTTTTAAATGCATCGGTTCGCGCTCACGAGAGATAAGCCATATCTCGAACATTTATGGCTTCCATTCCGATACGTGAAACAATTCCGTTTAACGAGGAGGAATCTGGAATTTGATTTGAGCTTTATTTGACGATCTATGAGCAAATCAATCGTGACGTTCGAGGAAGAATCATGCGTTTAGATTGTCCAAGACGATATCTCTAATTATCGAAAAAGATACCAATTAACTAGTTAGAAAAAAAACCTTATATGTAGAATATAATTACGTTGAGAAAAACTAGTTTATAATTTTATAAAACAAAAATAAATGTAGTAATACACATGCCATCGTTAGTTCCTGACCGTAAAAACTTCTCAAAGCCCATAAAATACGATATTTTCTTTCGGCATGTGCATCCCATACATCTTCTACGACATCCTATTCCTCACAACCGATACGAATGGCATTCTTCGACTAACTAAGTTTTAACGCATTTGGCCTAAGGTTTAGGATTACGCATCCTTACACAAAGATATCCACATGCGCGATCGCTAATTATTTGAAATTCATTAATGAATTGTTCCTCTTCGTCAATTACCTCACGACCACGGATACACTAATTTACCCATTCACGTATATATGGTGATTCGAAGTTAGAAGTGACTTCATTGACATGACGAGCCTTTCGCACACCTGCAACTTCGCGGTGGTAATTCTGCGAACAATTAATAGAGTCGCGATGAAATTTCTTCCTCTCCATTAGTCACGCCTGCCTACGAATTACGAAACTCAAACGAAGTCTCGTAGTTTACACCGTGGTGGGTTCCGCCTCTCAGTTCATCATTAATGAAATTTAAATTCATTGCCCCATCCCACTCATCGGCTCAACTTGGATTCGCCTCGGTGAAGTGGGGGGGGGGGGGGGGAAGATTGAGAGAAAACACCTGTGCAGAAGAGCAGACGTCACGTCATTTCGTATGAGAATCACGTCCTCAAGCCCTCCTAATACGGCTCTTGCAGGGAGGGAACCTCTATACCTCGCAAACACCATCACCTCCTGCAGAGGAAGCTCCACAGAATTCCCATTTCCTCCTACAGATCTAAATCTTACAGACCGAACCGAAATGGGAAGTCGAACGATGGGAAAGAGACCTTGTTAAAGTCTCTACCGCTAGGGACGAGGATTAGAGATGCTAGTCTCATGACTACAGCTTTCTTGGAGTCTGCCGATGTTTATGTTTAATTTAACTACCGTTATTAATCAAGCCCAACAAAACTGAGTTTCCAGGGTACAAAATCGGACAATAAAATTTAATTTATCTACATGATATGATGAACATTTAATATTAAAGAGAGTAATATCTATATTAAACAACGTAAAAGACAGTCAATAATGAGGTTATATTGCTAACATTAATACATTAGACACTTTGGAATTCATTCAATGATATAGTAACCCTAAACTTTAAAAAGGGTGGATTATTTTTATTTGATTTTTAAATAGGACTTCAACAGATGATGATTCTACATTAATCTCTAATTAACATTTAACTGCAGGTGTTAAGATATACATAGAAATATTCAAGAAACAAATAAGATGAGCACTAATTGTGGTCTGAAATAAACTAACATCAGGTTGCAACCCGATTATTTGATACTCAAAGAATATGGATGAATTCAACCACAGTAACCAGCGAAAATGTAATCGAACACATTGGTGAGTGTTACCTTACTCTTTATTCGTAGTTAAATCGATTTTTAGTGATTAACTATAGTATATTTTCGACATCCTGCGAGAGGATACCTACCTTCGTGGTGGAGGTGGCAGGCGAACCATCGGCGACCGGATCGTTGGTCACCTGGACTGCGAGGTAGGGATTGTCGATGAGGGGCCATGCACCCTTGATCTTGCACGTCATGAATTCGTGGTTGAAAGTCTTGAGGTGAGGATCACCAGAAAGTCCGCAATGTCGAAGCCGCTTTCGACCACGGAAGGTGCATGGGAGGTCAGGCGGCGGCGAAGCCGTGGCAGTGTACCACGGCCTGATCGCGGCCGCCGTGTGTGACGAACAGTTGTACTCCGCTATCCACGCGCTCACGAGGCTGGATGCAGTGTGATACTTGAGGTTTCCTCGACACGAGGTCGACCTGATGCAGTCTCCGTACTGCCTGAGGACATGACAGTACGCGGCGCTGGGTCCGGGCTTCGAGATGTCCTTCTCGTCCAGGGCCCTCTTGTACTCCTTGTCGCAGTGTTCCAGTCCCTTGCAGCCCAGGCCCGCGGTCGCTAAAGGATGAGAAGGAGATATATTTTTAGTCGGGAGAAAGGGATCGAAGGGGAAGGATCTGGCACGCCGGATGCGCCGGGGATTTTCCGGTATTGCCGTAGTGCTACCCATCACGGGCGAGTGACGTGCTCTTCCCTATACAAGCTCCCTCGATCCACTAAATTCGATCCACTTGTCTCGCATCTTCTAGACGTGCTGAAAGCGTTGGGCTAATGCGTCGAAAAGAAGAAAAGGAAGCGCGGTGCGCGATGATTTAATAGGTTATCCCGACACATCCAGAAAAAATAAACCCACGGCCGGAAGTGCGGCATCATCGATTGGCATCGGTTACGAACAAACAAATAGCGCTGACAATCGGAAAGAGTAAAATATGGAACTATTTATTGCAAGTATATTAAAAGAGATAAAAAAGAACTCGCGTAATTGGGGTTATTTTTTTCATATGATGAAAATCATACGAATTCTTAGAGACAATAGCGTTCAAGAAGTACATAAATACCCGAAAAAATAAATGAATAATGATTTGGAGCTTGTCATGTAAAATCAACAGAATTCACGATAATTTATCATTGCTACAAAAAGTACAAAATTATATTGTGAACGTATAATCAATTTATACTTACTTAAAATCTATTCTAAATACCAAAGGATTACGTACGATAGTTTCAGGGAATATACCGACGACTAAAACATTCTAACTATACGTTAATTAATCCAAGCTACGAATTTATGAACAAAAATTTATGTGAAAACGGACGAATAATTCATATGAACAGTTTTATTTCTTGCTCGAAATTTTCAACCAGAATACATTAAATTTACGATTACTGATCAGAATACAAATTCTCCCCACGAGAAATGCTATTTTACTCGAAAATTAATGCTTTGAAACGGATCTATAGGACGTGTCGGTAAAATCAAATGAGGATTACGTCGAGAAAGTTTATTTAGCACAATAGTTAAGACGGCTTTTGTTGCTTTCGCATCCAATAAAACAGTCGAGATTAAGAAGAGGGCACAATCTTGAATGCGGAAGCTGCGCTGCAACCAATCCGGTAACTAACGACCCTTATTGGATGAGACAGAAACGTGGTAACGGAGGAGTGCTTCGAACAAAGGATAAGTTACTCATCCGTCTTTCACCGGCTCCCTACCAATCTAACGGAGAACGATGCCCGCAATTGCGCGCGGTAAAAATGCAACTGAGAATGGATATCTTGTTGAGGGAATTGTTCAACCTTGGATAGCAATTAATGTCACGTTTAATGGACAGTTTCCGTAAATGTCTCGAGTCCCCGTTACTCCTTTTTGTTGCCTTTCGGAATACGGAATCGGAAAGATAAGACCCATTCCCTTGGAAGACTTAATACGAAGAAAATTCCAGTCCATTTTCAACTAACAGAGAATTACACACGCATAGCCTTGGAGGAGGATAAGACTGTATGGTAGACGTGTATTGTCGTTGAATACAAAGATGAGCGTATAATTATTAATTTAATAACACGCGGAAGTACGCGGGTAGCATTTATTACGAGAGCAAATACTAATACGAAGTACACATTCCTTGCCATTATTCTTCGTAGATTAATTCGATATATCAACTAGGAAGCTAGAGACATAGCAAGAAAATACCTATGCTTCGACATCATTTTCATTTTTTTAACAGAAAATTTTGATGGGTTTCGTCCCACTCAAATTAAGAAAGATAAACACAAAATTTACCACGCTCAATCAATAATAAATCGTCAAACCAGCAATGGATGCATTAGCCATTTCACAATGTTACTCAACCCTCTAAACGTCCTTATCTAACGCGCAGAAGAAACGTGGAAAAAGTTGCGGTTAAAACCCAAACGCAATAAAAAGTTGATTTTCATTGAAATAGCTCACATATATTGCAATAAAAATCAAGCTCCTTGGAAGTCGTCCCAGCTTCTAGCAGGTGCATTAGCAACACTTGGCACAAAAACTTGTTTTGTAATCGCACATCTGGTTGGCACCAAAGGGGTTTAGTAACGGACGGATCCAGAAATAATTAAAATTCATTTGCGCGCCATAATTTAAGGGACCAAACTCGACGCCTTGGGGCACATCCATCTTCCTTAAATGTGTACGTATATTTTGTCGGAGGAAAATTTTGGGTCGAATGGGATTATTTATAAATAGTTGTTATATTCGTTGGTGTGCTTACCCGGGATAGCCATGAGGAAACAGAAGAGCAGCAGCAGCAGACTGCTCCGATGTCTGGAAGACTGTTCCTTTACGGGACTCCCGGGGTAGGGTCCCCAATCCATTACACACTCCACGGCACCCCGCCCTGCATTCGCCTGTCGGGGGTAGACGCCGCGAGGGCTACATCGGGCACTGAAGCCGGTCCTGTTAACAAGAAAGGAGAATTGATTAGAGGATATGCACATTTTATCAAAGACACAGACAACTATCAGACTAGTGATGACTCAGATCAAATGGAAAGCAAAATAGTACGAAATTATGTCACAGTTATTAGAAATACTTCGTTTATATCTTACTTCAAATTGAATACTATTTTAGACGATAAAAGCTAATACCTTCAATATGACAAGAAAATAAACCAATCATGAGTAATATTAGGCCTTACAGGACTTAAGTTATACGCTAGATGTATCAGGGTACTTCATATTCTCAATCCCGACCACCATAAAGTCGTATTATTATTACGAGTTCGTTCAATTAAAATACTATAAATAATATAATCTTATACGAAGACAATTTTGTTAAATTTTTGGTATTAGAAATGATTAGACAGTTCATCAACATGATTATACTCTCATCATTCCATCCTAAATCATAGATATTTGACGCATACTTTGGCGCAGAATTTCATACAACAGGATTGATCTAGAACAATTTTCTATTCATCAATAAAAGTCTACGTCAGTGGTATTCCCGGTGAGCAGCCGACTTCGGAACTAGAAACCGTATGTGGAGGTGGGGGGGATTAAACCTCGATAGAACAAACCCGTTCTCCTAGATTTCAGTCACGGAAGCGAGCTTTTTCCGGCAAATTACGCCTCCCACTATAGTTCCGAGAAGATAGCTGTCTTGTTTACGGTAAGACTCGTATATTTGCTCTATTTTGCGCACACCTTGGCACTCTTTGTGCCGACGGCGGTGCAGACGAAGTGGGGCGATGGGAAAACGGTCGCTTTGGTCGATTCCGAGAATACAACGGAGAGGATGGAGAGCGATTCTATCGGACCGATTGATACCTCTTTCCGATTTTCCCCACGTTGTCAAAGGGATTTCGTCGATAAACAACTGGTTTCCAAGGATTACATTAACGATCAGGTCGTTGCGGGAAAGGGCTTCTATAAGATACTTTGATCGGGACGATTTTTGAAGAAACTCTAATAAAATTTTGCTGAAGTATTTTCGATGAAAGTTTTTAGGATCAAACGTTTCGATATATGTCGAAAAAGAAACGAGTAATGAATGGATTTGTTATGAAATGGATCGAGCGTTTGATTCCAGACGTCCAGGCTTCATTGTTTAACAATATTCCTTAGATAAAAAGTATACGTACCAGTGTAAGAACGGTGTTGAGTGATACGTTAATCGTCGGAGTAGTTTTATTTCGAAGTATTACAATTAAGTTGTGCAGGTAGATAATGAATTTCATAATTTAATTGAATGAAATACACATTAATAGTACTTCACTTACTTATTTATTCATAGACACAATTGTCTATTCAATCACCGATCAATTTGATCTAATCATTAAATAGAAGCATTAGCTAAGTAAATATTCCATAAAACTCCATCGCTAACGTAACCTTAATTTCAAAACAAATTACCAAACCCCTCCTGAACACAACATCCCATCCCCAACGCGTTACGAGAAAAGACGGTGACGAATCCGACCAAGATTATCGAATGTGAACGCCGAAATCTCCGAAAGGACGTAACAATGTACCAAACAAAAGCCGACCCGACTAACTAGTGCGGGCAGTCTGCGATAGATGGCGAGTAGAGCGCAAGAGAGAGAGGGAACGCGCTCTCGTACAAGACGATGGAAAAGAAAAAACAATCGTGGAAAAGATGAAAAAAGCGAACGAGGAAACATAGGGGCGACGCGCTAACCGCGCACAGTTGGAAACACCCCACTAGGACACAGCGCTCCTAAAAATCTCCCAAACACTCATTTCCTCCGGCACCCTTATAGAAGCAGACTCTCTCCCCTTCAGCCTCCTTCCATCTCGAGCCACGTGATACCCTCCTCCGCTACTTCCGGTAGATCCAGCCTCTTGCGCTAGAGCCTTCTCTTCAGCTGCTGCCTACAGCAAGGTCAGCGGCGGTGGGAAGGGAGAGAGAGGGTTTATAACATGATAATGCGTTTGCGTAAGAACGGTGGCTAGGGAAGATGCTGGAAGGGGTCTTCTCAAGCAGTGGGCGATTTATAGGCCCCTCGGCACTTCTCGATATGGCAGAAATTAAAAGAGCCTCTCTTCGGGCTGATTATCCCGAGAGCAAAAACATCGCAGATCAGCGAATCCGCCGTTAAGATAAGCTCCGACAGCGATGTCCTTTTTTGCGTTTGGACTCGGAGGAATCGCTTACGATAAAAAGCGGGAATCGTTGTGCAGACGCCTTTTTTTGCCACCGAAAAATGAAGCAATTAGCCGGTGACATGACCCGTCTCCCCGAACGTTTGCATGAGAAACACTTGTGGGGGCCTACGGTTGCCTAGCAGCTGTATCGTAGTTGGTGAAACAAACCCGCAATTAACGCGGACTTTACCATGGCTGTTACAAGCGATACGTCGGCAGACAGACGTTTATTCAAAAGCATAAAAACGTTTATAAAGAATCGTTCCCGAGAGAGTTTCTTGCTGAGCTACAGATAAAGCTAATTCCTACGTCATTCTGTATATAAATTATTGGTTCAGAATGTGATGTTGTGTATGAACTAAAGAATCCTTCTGGTTCACATATCCTCCGGTTTTGTTTATCTTGAGAGAACGTTGGTTTACTATTCACAGACGACTGACACTTTTCGTCGAGATTAGTTCGAGAGCTTCCATGAAATATTTTAACATACTTAGTGCTCTTGAAAACCTTTTAGCAAATTAACCAAATATCTTCCCTTATGAATAATTGCCGAGATACGAGCCGTGATTATTTAAAACACTCGCTCTTTTCCCCGCATCTGAATAACTCTTTTGACACGAACGCTCTCTCTCGTAGGAGTAAAGATTGAACATGAAAGGCGCTGATAAGCTAGACCACTTACGAATACGGCGAGAAATGATTAACTACCAAACGTGCCGATGCACGGAAAGATTATTTTTCTGCGACGGTTTTTTCATGGTCTGATGCAGCATCGTTTGATTTCAGTTGCCGGAGGGCTGAGCGCGCATCCCAACAGCTGTACTTAAATATGTGCGAGGGAAGCCACGGGCAATGAGGGAAATGATTTTTTTATGCCACTCGTGCATTAGAAACAAGCGAGAAACCATGTGCCCGGCATTTACAATGGATACGAACACTTCCTGGAGCGTAAACCTATTGTTAGCGGATTAAACACACGCGAGGGCAATCAGCGATTGCAAAAAATCCGGATCGTCGCTACGGCAACCATTACGGAGGAATTCAAAATTACCGCTCCGATTGTTGGGTGTCGAGCGTAAGTAAAATGACATTTCGCCATTTAATTACACCTCTTCAATTACGCCAGAGCCATTCGTTGAGATTAAAAATTGATGCATAATTTATGCGCTGCTTCTAGATATTTAAAAAGTACCAACGCATGAAAATAATACGTGTTGAAGTCTTAAAGTGCCATTCTGATAGAAGAAACATTTACGCGCACACAATTTTTTGTGCCACTGACGTTCGTTAAATGTTTTCAGATTACTTTTCATGATGTAAGGTTGTTTATCTCCGATGATTCCGAACAAAAAATCATAAATATTAAACGCATACACAAATACGTATTTAAAAAACCTGAATTCTCACGCAAATAGCAAAAAACAAAGGAGGAATGTCCCAGAGATCGTCTACCTTCCACAACCCGGAGGCGTGACGCTTGAGGGCTGTCCACTCACTACACATCCCGCTCGCTATCTCGAGCACGTCGGATAAAATGCAACATTCAAAGTCTTTGCCATAAGGTCACATCGCAACGCGCCGTTCCTTTTTTATTTCCTCAACTCCCGCTTTTATCCTTTCACCGATGTCGAAGTTCAGCGGCGAGATTTCTTCGCGCAAAAGGATCTTTTTTCCCCTCGAAGCTGAGTGGGCTGATTTGAGAGCTAATCTATTTCAACATTCATCCTACTGCATGCATCTTCACGTTCGGAAGCTCGAGATGCTGGTTATGATACGAATCGCCGCTCTCTATCGCACCATGTTTCATTCCCCGATGCCCTATCGTTGGCTAGAACGCTGCTGCTGATACCATCTGGAGATATTGCTGGTTTACGAGAAGCTGCTCTTGATAGAAGCATGAACCGAACTGTACTTACACGTTACGGAAAGCGAAGGCCATTGAGAACGAAGATTATTTGAGAAGAAAACGTAAGGGAATAAATTGACGCGTCCGGTACTCGAGCCTGAACCCTCCGACTGCCCAATAGGTTGCTCAACCCGTGCAGACTTTTTTTCTTTACCGATTACCATCGTAGTCGTTCAATTTCGTGCAAAATCCGGTACGATATCGGCCAAATCGTCAGTTCGCGTTTGCGATATCTCATTTCAAATCTCTTGCTGACCTTCGCCTCTTCGTTTTTTGGCACCGAGCCCCCTTGTCTTTCATCTCCATCCTGTTGCAAGTCTCTCTATAGCTCAGTACATTTCCCGACGCTGAAAGCACAAGCAAATATCGAGACTCGATCCGTGGTGACGAAATAGGCTACCCTATCCCGACCATATGGTTAGCAGTCGAGCGCCAAGAGGTCAATGTAATTGGGTCTCGGGTCTAGCGCATAATCCCGATGCAACCGTCGACCGTGATTCCAATCCAATAGCGAGCCAATTCGGCTGGCGTAAATTGCCAGGAGGGTTTGATTAGGTACGATCGTTAGAAGAAGAAGGTGTTGCACGGACGAACGAATGCAGACTTCTATGAAATTGGGTATCTTGTGTTGGTTTAGGATACTGTTTGGATTGGGTGGCCTTGATGCATGGTGATGGAGTGTGTTTGCATTGGAATGAACACTTTTGAGGGTAGAGATCGGGATTATTGCATTGAAGAATTCTGTTCGAGAGGGAATGCTTTAGAGCATGGGACTAGCTCGTGATCGTACGGGGGCGGTGACGCCGGAGTGGGAGCAGGAAATACATCGCGGAGTCCGGGAGACACGAGGCTAAAAAAGGAAAAGATAGACGCCATCCGGGAGAGAGACTTTCACGGCGTAAAAAAGGAGGGGCGTACTTGTCGCAGACTGCTTGACGGCTGCAGCTGGGTACATATTCCGTCCGCGAGGAGGCGATTTTTCTCGCCTCGATGAGTGGCATGACGAATGGGTTCGAACGGGAGCATAATACGGGCGCGGATAGAGAACAGATCCAGGTGCGAGCTTTTTGAAGGCTTTCCAAATGAACTCTCGTTCTCCTCCCACGACGGGAAAAAATTCCCTCCAAAAGAGACGTGTCTCAAAGTAATCCGAGCCGTTGGAAACACAATACGCGTGCTTCCGTGGATTCGTGATATAATTTTTCAGTCACGGCCGGAGACGAAAATGAACGACTCTCATTGACGTAAAGGTCAAAAAACACTATTTCCAAATCGCAAATGTCGCGAACGGGGGTCGCTCTAGATGCGCGTGGCAGTTGCTGAATCGATGGTAAGGAAAAGTGACGGTTTTGCTCGGAAATTTGGGTCAGATTCGTATTAACCTCTTTTTGGAGAGGAGACCAGATGCTGTTTCTGCATTGCATCGTTTAAAAATCGGTAGCCAGAGCATTACTCGTTGGAGCTGAATCATACCGTCGTTTTCACTCAGTCGACGCTGCGTAAATTCGCTTCGATCCGACAGACAAAATAAAGCGAGCCGAACTCCCGTTGCTAGGCATCGCAGTAAATCACTGACGGGTAAAGAAGGGAATATAGTCAAAGGGTTCATTTTGGTTCCGAAGGTCTTACGCAAAATAATAATCGAGGAAAATTTTTACTTTGAAAGGTGCTCTCGTTAAAAATAACCAAGGTTACGTACGGTGATGTTAATAAATAAATTACACGAGACCCCGTTAAGATCATTCATTAAGACCAAACAAATTTTAGGCACCATGTAATTATGCTCTAAACTACGTTAAATAAGAACTACATTTAACTTAAATAACAGATATAACAATAATTTACTAAGTAATCAACTTAAATAGCTTCATTGGAATACGAAAATTTATTTACTAACGCTTAATTTTCGGACCGAAACGTTTAAACGTAATGACAACCTTATCTCTTCCACCCGTGGGATCCTCGAATCGGTTTCCACGAAAAAAAATACGATAAACGTACACTTCTGAGAAACCCCAGGCAAGGAATTCGGAAAGAGCTATAATCCGCAGGAAGACCCAAAGGTCCAGGCTCGTCCAGATAGGCGTCCTTAGCAAAACTCCCACGAAAAATATTCAAGAGAATTCCTACCGGATCGTAATCCTCCGACCATAAACACGAACATATTCCCGCTGCATTCCCAGAGAAAACTCACGGAAAACTCGGTCCATAGGGGAGAGGTGGAGGGGAGGGGGGAAGTAACTCAAACATCGGTTTGGGGGCAATCTATAAGAGCGTAGGACCAGAAGCGTGCGTGCTCGTGAACTTTGGGGGAATGGGGGGAACAAGAAGAAGATATGGTACAGCGGGAGTGGGGGGGATGAGAGAGAGTGGGCCGAGAAGAAGAGTGGTCCAAGTGGCTCTTTTCAGGCGTTTTTAACGGCTCTGATTATTCCAATTAAGGGGCAATCTTCTAAAAACATACGCCGCCGGGTCAGGAAAGGGGATAGGACTGTTGAAGAGGCGAGAGAGATTAGGGAGCCAAGCAATTGCAAATCGAAAACACGGGGGAGGAGAGCTGTGAAAGGACCCGGAGAGATAAGAGGGAAATTCGGTGGTAAAGTGTTGGAGATAACGGGAAGAAATATTCATGGCATCGCAGACTGTTGGAAGCAGTGACCCGAGCATAATTGAAAGAGGCCTTCGATTAATTAGCGACTGCCACTGCCATTGATGAATATTTATGATAATGGAGGTTCGCGATGAATCGAATCGTTGATGGACTGGAGCGGGATATAAATATGGAACGATGTGGTGTATGTTGGACTGAGATAACGGACTTGCTATCCGAAGGTATTCGAACGTGAATAACAAGATATAAACACTGTTCGACAGACAAAGTTGACTCTACTTTTTATTAATCGTATTGTTAATGAATAATACGTATGCAGACAAGCTCTAAAAAATAAGCTAATTCCTTCTTAAATAATTTAAAAAGATAATTATTTACAAGAATCTAAGATAATGACGTGTAAATAATTTTAATAATACACTTTGTGCATTGTCGATTTCTGGTAACAACAAAAATCTACCCGATAACAATAATAATAGATCAGTATTAGAAAAAATTGATGATTTATAACGTTTTATAATCATTAACGCACACTTTCAATTCGTAAGTATCGGAATTATAGCAATAGTTCAGCACGTTGGTTAATTGCAGGATACCTTAAGGCAAGAACGCCCCAACCAGGAAGACATCAAAATCACCGTCCATTTCTTTAACCCGTCCACCGAGAAAACACCATCGACAATAAAAAACCTTTACGTCGATCCATCTTCGGATTTTACTGCAACATTCTCGGAATTAAACTCCGAAACGATGATACCTTTCGGCTATTTAATTAACCGATCCCGATATCCACGAAGGAATAGCTTTCAACCGCTCATTTCATTCGTACATGCACCCATTCACAGCTCTCCGTGTAGTAATTACAGCGGACACGCTTGCAATTCAATAAGAACGCATCATATGGTCGGGCGTGCGGTGGTGTATAAAGAGAGAGAGAGCTTGGTGCGGCGACCTCTTCTGGTAACGGATCTCTCGCTGGACGCATTTTGCCAGCATCTTTCAAAAGTGATTCCTCTGTGTCGGCGTTTTTAGGGCAGTGGAAGGGCGGAAGATATGGGTGGACCATGCGAATCGTCGGACCAAACAAATGCCGGTCGGAGGGAAGGGGGGTGAGGAGGAGGATATCTAAGCCCGAGGCGGCCAAAGAGACAGGCCGATTGATTCTCAAATCGAATGAAGGACTCGAGTATGCAAGCGTACGCGAGCGTTTGCCGGTTTATAAGATACGCAAATCTTTAGAAGCGTCCGTCAAAAAGCTTTCGCCGAACCAAGATACACTTCCGACTCGATTCATAAACTACGCCTTCGGCCGATGAGTGCGCGGAGGATAACTTGGGCAAGGGAGCTGGCCAAACATCCGGGAGGTTTCTTATTGAAAAAGGCCTTTTTCTCGGGGAAATAAACATTTTCCCGTCCGGATTAACATCTCGCTCTTTTATGCGCCCATGTGACTACGCGAGTTGTTCTTTCTCCGGCGAAAATATTTTTTTTTACGTATTTTCCCGCCCGCGACTGCCGATATAAACTTTTATAAAATTCGGGGCGGCGTCGAAAGAAGCGCGGGATATCGCGGGTTAAAATTAAAGTTACGGGAGCAGATGGGAAGGCTTCTTTGCCGGAAGTTGAGATCCGTGAAAAATTTCGAGTTGCTTCACGGACATGGAAAGATATTCGACATCTGTATCCGGGGGCCTCACTCAACGGGATGGAGGCTGATAATAGAACCGTTGTGTACCGAAATCTTTCCACGCCTATATTGAAAAGCTGTCATCTTATACGTACGAAATAAAAATAAAGCAGAAGGATATTCAAATTCTGGAAATCATGTTCCTCGAATCTTGAAACGAACGTTATAGGATTTATGGTGTAAATAATTGACGCATCGAACATTCTATCCGTGGAGTATAAACGTAACATTTTCCGTTCTGAAGAGCAGTGAAGATGATATCTAACCGCATATACCTCTGTGCTTCTTTTACTTAATAAGATAATATGGTAATCGTAAACAAGGTACAAGTTACTTAAAGATACGAGGATGACTATTCTCGATAAAAATGAATACATCACATCTTTATGTTACGAATGGATATACTATGTAAATTTAAGTATCTTTCGGGAAGGGCAAAAAAACAAATCCTTCCATATTTCGAAGACGAAACAATAGCATATCGACAGATCAAAACAAATTCGTTTAGATGGCTACTGATAAACATCCCGAAAAAGCACCTTCTCCACAATGTATGGAAATTTCTTGGGCGGATAACATCTCCCTTTTAATATTTATCAGTTCCAACCTGCGTGCACCCTTAAAACCACCCTCACGAGTCCTTGGACTGCCTCCGAAAATGTGCTCCCGCCCGAAAGATACCAGACGCTCGTCCGCCCTCGGGGCATACACAAAACCCTTTTCTTCTCCCCTTCGCATCTTTAATTGCGACCTGCATAAACGCGGCCATCCACCAGATTGCCCGTTCCACTCGGAGGATTCCCGGAGGGCGCCACTTGTCCACGGACAGGTAAGATAATCACCGACTTACGTATTCCCGCGTGTGTTTTCTTTTTCTTCGCACAACCATTGCCTCCGAGATGTAATGCGGGATCTCGGAAATGAGAAGGAGTTGCTGAGATGATTGCTACGTTTTCTGGAAATCTTTGGCGCGATGATGTCCCACATATTCAACTACCGAATGAGATAAAAACGACGGTATGCGGTAGATGGTCATTAAACGTCGGATAAGGGAAACGTTTGTGATCTTGGTCTTTTTATCGAGATACGACGCGGAGAATTTCAATCTTCGAGGAGTTGAATACGTCATTACCTTTGATGAGAGAGCAATAATACGAAATAGAAAAGGAACAGTTTCGATGTTTCTATTGGATATCACGCAGCGGTTACTCAAACTAGATTCCAACGGTTATTTGAAGTAGACGAAGACTTTCGTATTACGTAATTCGTCTTGTTATTTGCATGACTTCGAAAACGTTAATTCTCATTACGTTTATTATAGATTTATTTGTCTCTCTGTTACGTAAAAATTAAGATATATTAATTTTAACGTTGATATAACTATTTGTTGATATTTAAAAGCACGACACAGGATCTGTGATCAGGACATCAAGAACTTCTTTTCACATCTACATGGATACGCGGTAGTTGGGAAGTATCGGAAGGTTTCTAACGTTACAGCTACTTGCTATTGCAAGTATCCACGTCATGATTCGTACGAGAGAAATACGAATTACCCGATTAAAATATACGGGGAAACACACGAGCGAATACGTCCACGGGATCACGTCAAGGCATCCATTCGCTGCGGGAATAAAGGCAATCTTTTTTCGCGTAAGATTAGCTCCCGGCATCAGTGAGGAGAAAAACACGCACCATGGAGTTTATTTTCTGGCCGCACCCAAAATAAAAAGCTTCCCCATGCCTCTCTTTACACAAGCCGATCCACAGGGCATCCTACCATCAATCAATGTGAAGCGGAGGAAAAAATCGAGTTCGGAAGAAGAGCAGTAGGGAATGAATTCCCTCTTTTGCGGATGCCCTTTCAAAAGCGCGACCCTTGGAATCGGGACGGAGGATGTGATGGGAAATGCGGGGAAAGAAGTAAAGGAGAGGGTGGTGCATTTCGTAGGGGAATTGCTTTTGGGCTTTCGAGTGAAAACATGAAGTGGATCATGCTGTCCCCTCAAGATATTTCAAGGACCAAAGATGATGTTCGCCTCTGATGCTGAAAGTTCGTAAAGAAAAAAATTAATCAGTTCCCTTCGAAGATTTTGTGACGATGTGATAATATAGAACACAATTTTGTACTGTGTTGTTTGTCAATGTAAATCGCTTCTTAGTCCAGATGTATAAAATGATAATATTGGGACTCAATGAAATGGTCACACCATCAAGGATGACCCTGATCTACTATTACGTCGCGTATTTCCAACAAATAGGATTGTCATATATATAAATAATAAGTACACTTAATAAAAACTTAGAACGCATTCTTCCTTCAATGATGAGGTACGATATCGAACAATTTTAATCGCACCAATCCTATAAATATATTTAACTCCAATTTTCTTCACAATATCTCACTAAAAGCGCATACCAAAGCAATACGAAAAACTTCCAGCGACTCTCTTTGAAGGAGCGGAGTGCATGTGTACACTGATGGGTACTTCGATGCAGAATCGAACGCAATTGGCGTAAGGAGGGGAGGGGTTAGGAGATCAACGAAGCGGAGCACAAGGGTGGAGACAATGGAAGATCAAAAAGACGAGGCCGCGAGAAAACAAACGACCGTCTGCGCCGTATTAATTACTCCAAATATGCCGATCCCGGGGCGGAAAAAGGACGTATGCAACGAGACAATTGATCGACCTAATTGGCTTATCGTGTATACCCCCGAGTCCGTTATTCTTACGGCGGTGTGAGGCACCCTCGGATCTACTCTCCCTTGCGACGTATTTCGCGAAGAATTGTAAAAGAACCTCGGAGAGGTACTTAAACCCTTTTACGATGCGATTTTTCCGGAGTCCATTTACGGCGCGGGACCTTATCCATTTACAGAGGCCTCCATTAACCTCTGCGCCGTTGGATGAAGCTTTCTCGGTGATGGAGACACTGCGGATAGCCGTAAGGGGCCGGGCGTCGTTGACAGCGGTGGTCTACTCGAATTAAGGGGAGTTTCTTAATGATTCCCATATGCACTACAGTCGGCGCTGTATTTTTTCGTTGTGCATCGTTTTATGCGACAGATGTTCTCTGGTGAAGGGAGATATTTGAATCTACATCAATTAAAATATAATCCTTCAGTTCTTATCTATTTAAACTAGATAAGACAGCTATCAATACTAATTAAATGTGACATCGATAATCAATACTTTGAACACCGATAAAAGTAAGCACCTTTGAAACAACAATTTGATCTCAACTCTCCAATTATATATTAATTAATAATCAATTATTATTAATAAATATAATATATTATTTCTTAATATAAGAGATTTAA
Organism: Pantala flavescens; assembly: GCA_020796165.1. Taxonomy (NCBI): domain Eukaryota; kingdom Metazoa; phylum Arthropoda; class Insecta; order Odonata; family Libellulidae; genus Pantala; species Pantala flavescens. Next base: position 11,077,964 of record CM036879.1, on the reverse strand, counting down.
AATAAATATAATTAAATATAATAATTCTAGTTTAAAAAGGTCCGTATACTATACTAAACAAGGTCGAATATTTACTCTTCTCGAGGAGATTCCCAATTGAAAAATTCGAATAAAAAAAGTTAAAGGATGAATCACAGAGCACCGTAAGGTCCATAAGCATCCCTTCGAGACGTCGCAATCGGTGGGACAGCTTCACGAATCACGACTGCCACGGCGATACAGTTTCCGAATCGTTAACATACCGAAGCCCAAATACAGCGAATGGGACGGCTTTGGCGCGATAACGCCGGGCGAAAATCGTTTAAGATAAAGGGAGTCTTTAACCTCTCCCCCCATTTGAGGAAGCATCCATTTATCTGTCCTTCCTTCCCTCGGCCTCTCTCCCGGTCGTCCTTCGCACCGCGGGAAAGACAGCCTCCCACACCTTCGACGGCCACCCGATTCCCTTCTGCAGATACGCCGTCACACACGCACGCACAATCCTCAAGGGGTTAAGAATGAACACCTTTTACGCTACCGGACGCGGCCAGACAGCGAGTTCCTTTCGAACAGTAATGCCATCTCATCTTGGCGGTAAGAAGAGTTATATCATGTAGTTAGCAGATGTTGGGTCAACCACATCGCTGGAATTCGCGAGATGAAATTGAAAAAATTATGACGAATTTCAACTTGTTTACCAACTAATCATGGGGCAAGGACGTTGCTTCAAATTATATTCGTTGCATGATCTTGGAAGACAGAACATTCTTTAATAGAAATTACTTAAAGTCCGCAACCAATAGATACTTCAGCTGTGCAAAATTTTACATATTATACCTCATTCAATTCGATTATTCGAGACCTTTGAAATTCTACTGAGTAGCGAACTTTTGATCGGTCTTAAAAGGTACTTCAGAGCAATATAAAGAGATTCAATCGCTTCAAACACATCCCGATGTAAAACTACTTATTCGGTTACCTTATTCACCGCTGTAAACCTCTAGCCGCTCCTTTTAATACCAAAGCCTCGGGGAACCATTAACTCGTACCTATTCAACTAAAACACACAATCGTCTATTTTCCGCCCAACCTACTATTCAAATAATCCGCTTTTGTTTTTTCTTCTCGAGTCAGCTTCACACCTTCGGAATACCTTTCCACAGGTCATTTATACTCGAGATTTTTCCCCAAAATCTTTATGACGGACGCACCATAAAATTCGTGAGCAAAAAATCACAATCTTCTTCTTTCTTTCCTCTCTCACCGTTAACTCCGAATTTGTGTGGCATTGGCAGATCTCCCGAGTGAACCAGTTTTCTTTTCAACCGATTCTCGTATTAAATTCACCGTCTGACACGCATCTGCGAATTATATTGTGAACGCCGGAAGCTATGGTATCCATCCCTGTGAGAGTAGAGGACGTCTTATTCGGTGCGGTTAAGGGAATTTGAATATCGAACCGGCCTTAACAGACGATGGTATGCAAAGCGGGGGATAGGAATGGCGGAAAAACATCTATTCGCCTGCGGTGGGGAAGGTTCCTGGAGGGTATTTCACGAGCACGCGAGACAATGCGTGATCCGGCCGAAGCGGAAGCGTGGGAATACGAAGAGGATTTAAGAGGGGGAATTTAAGGATGATAGAGATTACTAACGTAACTGTGTTTTAGCATAAATGGAAAATTAGGGAGAGAAACGTCAATTCAAAATTTGATATCGAACTTCATGGGAAATTCGTAGAATTCTCACGGTTTAACCATTCAGTCACCGATGTTTATTATATGACGTCAGAATGAAAAGACCAACGAATTGCAAAAAAAAACTAGCGATTGATTATTGCTACAAACTATACTGATATGATAACACGGAAATTACTTTTATCGAGAAGGATTAATGACCTTCGAAATCCGTGACGATTTTAAACAAATATGAATCGATAAAATTGAAACATAAACGAGTTGTTAAGATCACAAACGTCACCAAAGAAAATAATAAGCGACATGGTATTAGAGACGAAAAGAATGGTTATCAGTACTCCTGCAATCGAGCAGACCATAAGATGAAACAGTAAACAAAAATACGTAGCTCTTCTCCTGTATAAGACGAAAGTCAGTCTTTCCATCATACCGAAACAAAGAAAACCTAGCCATACGGCCAACTTCATGCTCATGTTAGAGTCACTTAGAGAGATGGCAGCTTCCAATCGCATCGCTAGGAAAATAGATGAGGTAAAGCAAGTCTCCGTAACGCCGGCACGGCTAGACCACAGCTGCGTATCTTATATCATAGGTGTTGCGACGCAGCTCTTTTCAGCGTTGGACAATAACAATCGCGCGCTGCGCAAGAGATGTTAGAGGAAGCCTTCGTCGAGTGGCCAGTGACGCACGCAGACTTTCGTTAGCATAATGTCCGGTCATCTGAAACGCATTCCCAACGGCGGTTCATGAATACGCATGTGGCCGAGGGGGAAAAACAACTGCATCGAACATCTCGGACCGTGGAAAGCAATAATTAAGCTCTACGCGGATAAAAAAAATCTCAACGACGAATCTAAACGGAGGTGAAGCACCTTGGTATTCAACGGACTTCGCCGCGATCCACGGTCATCTTTTGTTGAAAGAGTCGCGCACTGCCGCATTAGCAGATTCTGCGCTCTCGGGTTTGTGGAGCTGGAAAGCGTTCTAGAGTTTCGCGCTTAGAATGTCTCATGTCAGACTCGTAGGCGTGCTGCATCGATTTCAAAACAAGTTCTCTCAAGGACTTGAGAACTAATCTGGAAAGATTTACGCGGCCAATACTACGTGGCTGTTCAAAAAATTCGGCTCTCTGGCGAACTACAGACGAAAACGAGCACGTATCCGTCTCGAGTCGTGTTCTATGAACACTAACGGTGATCTCAACGACCACGCCAATTTAGTTTCCGCCCATCACGAAGTACGAATAAACATCCTAATATATTAGACACATTTGGAACACGAGCACGAAAGAATTGGATAGTATGCCAAGGATCCTAGGGTGAGATCATCCTAGCGGCTCGCTCTTTCTTCGGAATCCCAACAGAATGGAGATAATAGACAAATAATGGCTTTAAAAAGCCCGCCGAGGTGTTGGGACACATGTTAATGAATCGTCGCCACGAGAGAAGAGGAAAAACAATCGAAGAGCGTCTTCCCCTAAAATGGCGCCTTCGGTCCACTCCAACGGTCCGAAAGGGCAAACAAATCATAAGCGTGGACAAATAAGACGCGCCAAAAAACAAAGAGGACAAAACGAAAGAAACACCCGAAGCAATATCTCCAATAGGAAATAAAAAAAGGGTGAGTGGCTTCGGAAAGGAAAGAGCAAACATGCGGAGAGAAGAAGAGAGCAATACTTTTCTGTTGGAAGAAGGATTTAAAGGTGAGAAGGTGGGCGTAGGAATCGGTGTGTGCTTTGGTTTAGAGAAAGAGAGAGAGGAATAGGGTAGACGTAGAGAAAAGACAAAGATGGATGGACTATATACGAGTGGGAAAGATTAATTAGCACTTTTACAACCACTCCGATTCATTCATTAATCAATATATAGAGCATTAGAAGAAAAGTAAAACTACCAAGACACAAAAACAAACACTACTTCCCTGCTTTTTATAAACGTATATATCCTATACAAATCGATTTAATCCGCTATGAAGGAACATATACATTTCTCGTGACTTTGAAATGACCTAAGACGCTTTTTTCGCACGCTATCGGTGGAGCTGATATCATCTGCACTGGATTCGATAAATGTTATCAAAATACCAACATGATCTGAACTACTAAGTAAACCAACTTATACTGCCGATTTCGAGGAACTGGACGAGGAAAGTAAAGCTGAGAAAGTGATCGATCTTGGACATCGAGTCTGATAGAGATGGATAGAAACAACATAAAAAAAGCATTGAGCAGAGAATTATCACATCAACGCCAAATTTCGCGATGTGGTTCGAATACGCGCGGGTGACAGAAGATATAAGGTAACCTATTGAAATCATTCACGCATCCTTCGCATATTTTAGGGAACATGTTTTAATTAGACAAATCGAGCACGTTCTTCGCTGGCCGTTTGGTTTTTAATACTCCGAAGCCACCGGTGTTTACCACACTAACATCGGATGGCTTTAACTCGAGTGGGTGCGCCGAACGCGAAAGATACAGAACAGAGCGTATGAAATCCAAGCGGAAGAATGTTAAAATGGCAACGGGCCAGAATATTTCGGGGGAACCGAAAAGGTAAGAGACCGGATTCAAACATCAAAATAGAGAGATATGATACGGCTTGGATAAAAAGGCGGACCTGAGGCTATCGAATTTTTACCGATTTATATCGAATATATCGAATCGTTCTATACGCAACTGTTAGGCGAATACGTAAGGACAATTTGAAAACAGAAAAGGTACCGACAAAAGATACGAGATCCAGGTACAGTACTGCGAGTTCGGACGAAGAAGATCTAAGGTAGGAAAATAACGTTTACCGACAAGAGGGAACGGATTCTTACCTCTACGGCTGCGTTCGCCTTTCGAATCTGTAATCGACTTTGATTCCGGATACGAGCACTTACTTGCGCCTTCGCGAACGCCTTCACTGGCGCATACCTTGGACCCTGTCCCAACCGAGTGGAGGGGTTAGATAAATCACCGCAGACCCTCGCCCACGACGACGCGGCGGAAAAATCTTCATAGAAAACGGAGAATGGGCGCTCAATGAATCGTTTCTTCGCAGAATCGTCCCACGTGAATCTCATCTGAGAAAGACAGGGAGACAGGGGCGGCTCTCTGAGCTGAGTTACCTAATCCTCTAATGCATTTGCTTTTAACCTTTCCATCCCGTGCCTTCTTTTGTATTCGTTTGACGTATTTATGCCCTACGCGAGTTTGCTGAATATTTATTCCCTACGAAGGACACAAAACAGGACCTCGACAATGTAAACGTACCGATTCATTTAACAATGACTCAAGAGAGCTCGTTTCGTAAATTAACACTGATACAAAAACTCAAAAAGCTATTTGTTGAAACTTTGTTGAGATTGTCACCTCTTATTATACAAATTGTAATCACTTTGATTAAAGTAGAGACAGGTTCAAAACATCGTATACAGAGATAACGTATTCTGTAGTGTCAACAAGGCCTTTCACGAAGCTTTAACGCCTACGAATTCTCTCATTAACAGTTTATATTTTAATGAAATAAGTAGACAATGAGTTCCTTAGATGAATTTTAATTGAACCATTGAATTTTATAAATTCTCAAGCGTATTTTATTCCCTTTCCTGAGCCCCTTTCGTGAGGTTTGGGTCCCTAAAACCATCCTCCAGACGTAAAACTCCAGAGCAAGTCATCCTTCGTCAGTGATCTTCGTCACCCCCGAAATCAAGTTTCTCACGACGGAGCCGATTAAAGGGACACGAAAGGAGTCAAACAAAACACAATCGCAGACAAAGAACGAGGGATGCCAGACGGTGCCGAGAAGTGCGAGAAGAATCTCCGGCCATCGAGAAAAGTTTTTGGACGCCGCCGAAGAAGTAAACTTCAAGGTTATTTCTGTATTCATGTCAACCTCGCTTTCTTTTCTTCTTCGCTTCTTTTTCCCCCCCCCTCACCCTCCTGGACCGATGCTCAGCTGTCCGAGAGAGAGAGATATTCGGGTAAGAGAGGGAGGGTGAGTCTGGGGTGAGTCACCTGTGTGTGTGTGTGGAGATAGAGGGGGGGGGCGCTCTCACCCGTATATTATCCAGGTCCATAGCAATTTTTTTGCACGAGGTGCCTGCGACGCCCTTTAGATTTGACATAACGGTAGCTAAGGCCGCACTCCAAAGAGGATGAGTAAACTCGGGATAATCGACCTCAATCACCGCAAGATGGAAGGAGCCCTTTCGGGGAGTGACGACCTCGTGGTATGATGGCCGTTGAACGTGGATGCGCTCAAGACGAACTTTAAGAGAGCTCTAACATACACCTCCGTATTGAATAATGTATTGACAACTTACGTTGACTTGGGAAGACCGTTGACATTAGCAAACTAATCATGTTTGTTCATTAAATATTAAACAATATAAGAAAAGAAAAGGATGATATTCATCGTACCCATACACCCATTCAAGAGCATTGAGGTATAAGAACTTTAGCACGCTTGAAAAATGAAAGCAATACAGAAGAATCGGGTTGTAAAACCTTCAGTATTTTTCTTCTTTCATGAAGAAAAGCCATGATAAAAGAATAGGACGAAGACGCACTTTCCAAAAGAAATTACTCGCTTGAATACCTACTGAGTTAATACGTGCAGAAAGTGTACAAGAGGTTATTGCCTTAAAAAATGGCTAAACTAAAGATAGACCACAGTAACTTACTTCAAACAACCGTCGTTAACCACGCATGCTAGCAACGCGGCCATGACTTAACGTGGCACCTCCCCAGATAATTTTGGCATAACGCTTTGATCGTGCGTGCGAAAAGTTTATCGATCGAACGGTTACGGTCAAAAGGCGAATATCTCTCGCCACGGCGAAATTTTTCCGAGTGTGAAAGTTAGCATACGCCTCACGTGTGTTCCATTCCGGTAGATGCGAAGTTTAAGCTCAAATTCCTGCCCCGCAAACATCCATCTATCGGAAGGTAAATTAGCGAACAAAAATTCTCACGTGTTGGACGTGAAACGACCGATGCTACACGGGAACAATATATTCACGAAATGGGGGATTATAGGGAGTGAATTCATAACCAATCCGAAGCGGGAACGACACCGGAAAGTTAAATGCAAAGAGCCCGACCACGGGAATCGTAGCCGGAACGTCGTGACTGGAACTTTAAGATCCCACGATATGACTCGGAAAAGTGGAAACAAGGGACCTCGTCAAGGAACGTACGGACTAAAAACGATTCGAGATTCATCCGGCACCCGAACCACGTCCGAAATATAGAATTTATACAGCGTTTCGGAGGGTACTTTTTCGTGGATGACCGTGGTTGGATTTTTAAAGCGCGTTCGAAAAGAGAGGAAATTGATTCGGACCGGGAGAGAAGAGAATAAGCGCATGAAGGATTCTTAAGGACCTTTTGAGAAACCATCGTATACGCCCAAAATCTCAGGAGGAACTAATGAAACCATTGTGCGATAAGAATCGTAAAAAAATATAGCACGGATACATTCCCGCAAACCTTTCTTGCACCACGTAAAATTCAGGTCCGAATACCTTCCTTACAAAGGGTTCGAAGTTAATTAAAATCGTCAACGAGTATTTTATTACGCTCAACGGATTTTATTACGCCGTGATGGTCATGTCAACGCGCCGAGATGAGGTTTTTTCGCGTATTATACGTTTAATTACCGTAAATGAGTCGAAAATGCAATGTTTCGTATTAATGAAGCTAGAAAAAAAACTCGTAAAGACGGTGCCCAAGAATTCAACGCACCTGGCACAAAGCAAGTCTTGAAAATAATTAACCTTGATTAGAGGATAAATGCAAGCTGAATGAAATGAAAAAGACTCATTGCTGGTGCAAATGAAACTTACATGAAGGGAAGTCTCGTAGTAGAATTCGAGGAAATGGATGTGGAGGAAGGAAAATCGTGGACCGATGATCAAAGGACAGCTCGATCTGTCTTTGAGGACCCGATGGGAGGAAGTCTGGCAAACCGAACGTCAAAAAGAGCTCTCATTTCTGCCCCGTATATTTATATCGAGGAAGGAAAAAGAGACGGCGTGTGGAAGGGAGGCCTGGACCATATGGGAAGAGGACGACACAGAGAGAGGTCTTCGGCGCGGTATCGAATAGATCAAATGGTTCCCGATGTTTTCCTTTGGAAAAATAATTATGGAAATATTTATGATCTTCGAGTGGGGGAAGGGTGTTTACTTTTGGAGGATGCGGAACCGCGGCTCGTGGAGTTAAATCGGGCGGCGATGAAAATTACGACGCCTCGATTCTGCTGGATGTACCGGTGGATCTGCTCTCTGCTCCCGTTGTTTACGTCCGGATCTCTTCGGGATGTTGGCCACGCAAACTTCGAGCAAAGACTGTTGGTTGGCTGTGCTTGACGGCTTAATCGCCTTCACTTGTTTTCTTGTGTCTCGACCGACAGCTAAGGCGGTTCTCTCTTTTTTTTCGCGCGATGGTATTCCCGACCGAAAATGCCGGGTTACGCTCTTCGAGTTCAAAGACGTGCCTAACTTCTATATTGGCATGGGAAAGACCAACCAACCAAAACAATTCATTGACGCATTACGTAATATTAGATTAACTTTTACTTGTACTTTAACACTTAATTGTAAAGATAAAACTTGGCTAGATAACTCAAATCAAAGAACAATCATGCTCTTACGTACATGGATTAATGCCGGTAAGAACAATACGAAAAGCAACTGTTCTCTTTAACTCAAAATAAAACAGCTTTCTAGCCTTCGGTTGAATTTAACACGCCTTCAAAACAATCTGCACGCGATTACAAAAACACGACAGCAGTAGATCCGCAGGGTCTCCCCTAACAATCTTCACAGAGATCCGAGAGAAATCAACGAACTTTTCCCAGGGCCGTGAAACCAGCAGCTTTCGGACTGCACCCATTAATTACGTCAATCGAGCTGCGCTATTACCCCTCTCGTTACGCCTTCGGACCGAGCAAAAACAAGGAGAAAACTCTTCGACCTGGAAACCTCCTTTATGCGGCAAAACAAACCTCCGACCCCCGTACCTCCGAATCCGCTTGGTTACGTCACCTCGGAATATGCGCACCAGAGACGGTTCGGCAGACTCCCATATGGACCACCTCGGAAAGAGTACAAACATTCGGCGGGGGTGCGTCGCAGAAACGTTTCAAAGGATAGCGAGACGAGTTGGAGAAGGAGACGGGTGCATTGGAACCCGCTCCCGCAGGAGGAGGAGATGCCTCATCCACTCCCCCGTTTCCCCACCACCGAACGTCTCTGGTATACGACCGCGGTTGGCAAAGGATACCGTCGGGACCTGCGCACCTGGGGAAACAGTCCGAAATACTCCGGGATGCTGTGGCTGCTGTGTGGGTGACTTCTTTATGGAGCGAATGAGATGAAGGGAGGAATAAAAAAAATGGTAACTTAACGATAGCCTTAGTCTGAGTCACGGAATGAAAGGAAAGACAAGGGGAGGAAAAGAAATTTTAATTAGCATTTCAAACGCGAAACATAGATAAAGAAATGGATTAAAACGATAGCAAACTTATTCTACAGTAAATACAAGATAAATAAAAAACGAGACAAGTGTACAAAGCAAAGAGTATAAGAAAGCGAGCAAGATTAGGGAAATAAGAAGAGAAAAAGGATGTAATGCGGAACCTGAAGCACAAAAAAGAAGCGAAATATCAAGGAGATTCAAAAAGAAACGAAGATTGAAAGAGATATGAAAGGGAAGGGAAACAATGGAGGGTAAATAAACAGAAAAATGGGAGAGAAAAGGAAGGCGACGATACGGAGAAAATTTAGAAAGATTACAGCTCGGGAACACGGAAAAGAAGACGTGAAAAGAAAAAAATAAAATCGCGAAGAACAAACGTAATCCCACGCTAAGGGCTATCCACGGGAGCTGTGTTTTGTCGCATAAAAGAAAGACAAAACATAAAAGCGAGGAATAACAAAAGAATAAAGGGCGATGAAGGAATCCAAAGGAAGAGAAATTGCGAAAGTTGAGCATCGTTTATTTTGGTTCGGCGAGTGCATCTTTTACTGCAGTGCACTTTGCGGAGTATTCCTCATAATCGTTAAAAGATAACATGAGATGAGCGTAACCTATGAGGGGAGCTTATATTGCGACTGCATAAAGGAGGCACTGTGTATAGCAAAGGAATTACTGAAAAACACTTCTTGAAAGGACAATGGAAATGGATTTATTTACAATGCGTATTTTAGCATAAAAAAACTTAATTACGAGAAAAAGCGTATTCTGAATAGATAAGACCAAGAAAACGATTGGGTGCGTCATTATACGCAAATTTCGCGAATGAATGTTCCGAGGAAAAAAATTTCAGATCTATCTCGATCTGAGGCCAAGAGTGCCACAGGGCACGATCTTAGGTCCCGCTTTCTTTAATCTTGACTTCGCGGCCCTCTGGATTTGGCCCAGACCCCAGTTTTAAAAGATTTGACGGTGAAGGGGAGGAGAGCCATTCGGGGAGGGAGGAATGGGGAAGTCTATAATTATCTCTCGGATATCCGCCGCGATGGGAATACACGCACACGCATGCACGCGCACGCATGCTAGAGGCCAGACTATAGGAGACTAGTGTGGAAGGGATGTTCCTCACTAACCCTTTCCTCTGAACTAGCTGCGGTGATGCGAAAGAGGAAAAAGAAATTATTTTCCGGGAAGAAAGGTGGGTGCGTCGAAGGGGGAGAATACGTGGAAACGCCCGGAAAATACTTCGGTCGTAATTGAATCAGCGCCACGAGAGTATCCCAAACCACGGCGAACGAGCGATTTAAATTTCCTGGAAGAACTGACGGACGAAAATGGATTACATGGAAATACCTATCCTATACGAGAAGGAACAACTTAATCGAGAGGCGAAGGATGTGATAAACGACCTCTCGAATTCATTATCTAATGTAGAGAAACTTAAGCTAGGGTTATCGCGCAATGATATTTTTAAGTTCGATGATTGAATAAGATATTTAAATTCTTACTAAGAAAAGATATATTCTTCACTTATTCGTGGAACTATTTCCAAGAAATGTCTTTATATTAATAAACTTTCTTAAGAAATTGTTACGAATTATAAGTACGAGAAAAGATTGCCTTGAATACTCTGTACAATGTACGTGGTACAATGAATTCTTTCAACATCCTCTTTAAGACAAATCCTGTGTTTTTTAAGTGACCAATCGGTAACCGATTCCGCATTTAACTAAACAAACACCGCGAGTACGACAGCACAACGTGATTCACGGCCTGATTCACGCTGAATGCGACGACGAAATTCCACCGCGAAGGCGTGCACGAAGTCAAAGGAGGCAATTGCGATTGCTCAACGCCGTACGTGTCTTAAGTGGTCGTCGATCGGCGGAAAAATTACGCTCCCCCTCCGCCGTCCCACTCGCACCGGAGCAATCGAATTCATCGGTTGTACGTCCACCAACGAGCACAAACGCTCGGACGATAATTCGTTCCTATATGACTCAAGGAGGTCACCCCAAGGCCGAAACAAAGAAAGTGGGATGTTTGAACCCGAGGAATCGGCCTCTAACATAAGTCGATCTTCCCTTGAGGAGGAAATTGTTGCCCCCGGATCGGCGATTTCTTATCGGGAAAAAACGAACGCAAAAATGACGAAAGAACTCGCGGAAGAATGCGCAGAAAAACGTAATTGTTCGACGCTTAGCCTCGAGAGCGGTGTGTATGAGAGAGAGAGAGACGAGGAAAACGTTATAGCTATAGATATTTAAGGAAGGAGAACTCTCTGTTTTTCGATTCCTGGTCATAAATCTGAGTGAACAGCCGGAACTGAAGCTTCCGAGCCATGTGGGGTGTTTCAACACGGCAGACTGCTTGGAGAAGAGCTGTCGGTTGTCGAGAAACGGACTGGAATCTACGAATCAATCATAAATTCTAACGCACGCGATCATTTAAATGCTATTGAAGCTTGAGGAAACGACTTTTCCATTTATATCTCCGTTTAAAATAGTGAGCTACGTCATTTCCTTGAGATATTAACAACAATATAGAAATAAATTAACTCGCGATGTTTTTTTCGTAATAAATAACATGTGATCACTTTTTCCAAACTTTGTGCTTACATTAGTCGTTAATCCTAAAGAGATAAGCATGAGATAGGCTCGTAACTCTGAAAGGTGGAACTTTCCTAACTTACGAGTTGGTTAATATCCATTTAAAATGATATTTAATGTTTATATTAACATCTAAAATGGACCGTCTCCTTAGCTAGAATTCCATTACATCTACGATGGAACATCTAATCAATTTATCATCACCATAAAGTTCCGTATCATGCATATTCAAACTGAGGCATATATATCAGTCATTCATACGATCGAATCTTAAAATGATGACGTGACACGAGCGTTTCCCATCCCTGTAAGATTTGAATGAAGCGGAAAAAAGAAAAGGCTCTTAAGGCGGTAAGAACTATAGACTCGCGGTTAATGCAGAGTTGGTACGTGACGAAGGTAACGACTACAGAGTTCTCTATAGGCACACGTAAGCGACTGGAAAAAATATATATACCCCTGCGACTCGAACAGGACGTTACCGAGAAGGAAAAAAAAGAGTCCTTCTCAATTGAGGCAATGAAATAAAGTGCTCTGTACAATTCACCCGCCTCCTTTTCCCTCCTAAACAACTGCCTCCGGAGACAGGAAACGGAACGCAACACCAATGGTTGCAAAATGGCGGATGCGTCATTTCCAACATCCATAGGGCGTTGATAAATTCCGCTTCGCCAATTGAGTTGAAGAGAGAGAGGGATGAGGAAGCTGGTAAAGCACCCGAATGAAGGAGGATTAAGTTTACGGACGAGGGACGGAGAAAAAGGTTGGAGAAGCTGGATGAGGAATACAGCACTGGACTTAAACGAATTAAATGCTTTGACAAAAGAAACTATAGGTATCGGTAAAATAATAACGGAATCAAGGGCGATTTTTGAGGTAAAATTTTCTCCCTATCCATTGTGCTACTGATATATGCTTATTTATTAAATAAGCGGTGTATATACTGTCATTATTCATGGAATACAAAATTGAAACAAAAAAGATTAAAGATGGAGTATTTTAGAGAGAGATAACGACATAAAATTCCTATCAGAGTAGTCACCATCGACAGCTAATACACTATGACACGCAAGGATGTGAAAATACATCTACAACAACTCTGGCCGATTCTATTCGTTCGGGATACGTGTAGGCGTACGCTCATATCAGCATGAACTGGTCTTAACACGACGTTGAAATCGACTGTTTCAATGCCAACGAACGGTAAAAATGTTAACACGCATTTGGTACACATAGACGACCGGTTGGAACACCGCTGGTGCAGCAGAATCCCACCGACTTTTATTTCGTTCCTTTGGTGGAAGCATCGGTTCGCATGCAAATGCTTCCATCCTACCCTCCGTGCAGACACATCCCGCCGCGGTTTCCCTCGAAGCGACTTCGCAAGATGTGCCCTTATCTGAGAACGATGCGTGTGCGAGAGACAATCGGAAAAGGAGAAGTGACGTGGGAAGAGGTCTGGGTGAGGAAAGAGGGCGTGTATATATCACTCCCGTGCCCTCCCTAGAGAAGGGCCTCTCTCCCCCAATACCGCGACTCATTTTTCCTCGTAGTACGCATCGGAATGCACAGTCAAGGGATTGGTTCGGGAACATTTTAAAAGTGAAGGAAGGAGCGAACAATTTGCGCGAAAGCTAAGCGATAAAGAGGGCAAAAGAGTACGTATAGAGATGTGCGATGTAGGAGGGGTAAACCGTTTCCACGAATCGGGAGTCGTAAGTATGTCTCGGAAATGGAAAATAATGATGTGTACCGCTTCCAGTGTAAGGGCAAAGAAACAGTCTGACACTATCCGAGGTAATGAAAGCGCCCGATGACTCAGAATGATAAGCGCGATAACTATAAAATTAAGGCCCTTGTAAGTGTTGTGAGCACGATAAGGGTTATAACTTCTTCCGAGATTGACCAATACAATGTTGCTGATGATGTGAATGGAACAACACCGCAGCTGTGAGCGAAAAAATCGGTTGGAATGGCAGTGATATATCATCCGTGACTAGTTTTTTATGCAATAGCAGAGATACATTATTTATCGTCGAAGAAGATCCGGTTACGTAACAATCGTGACTTTTCCTTCGATGTTCCGCAGTGACAGAAAAGAAAGGCATTCAATTTATCTATCAATAACCATAAATTTAAACAATATCGCAACCAAAATCGAACTATTACAATTCATTCCGAATTCAAACCCAACACTTTTCCGCATTCAATAACCATCCAAAGCCGCTTTTAGAACCCTTCCTCGCGATCCGGATAAGTATCCAGTAAATCACGCACGCATAAATCCAGATTTGAGTGCGAACCGAAGGGAGAGGACGGGGCCGCACGTAAATCAGATTCGAGCTCCGGGAAAATACTTGGCACGCGAAGGGTGCCGTCGAGAAAAAAAATCACTCGACGACTCCTCATCGGTCCAAGATGATATTATGACGAGTTCACGCGTGTCGGGAACACAATGTTTAGTAAATATGAAACTTCAAACAACTCCCCCCCCTCTCTTGAGCCGTAGCTCTTCTCGTCGTATCCTTCCTCTATATAAAAAACGACAAATTGGGGACGTATCGGGAAAAAATACTCTCTTAGCAATTAGCGTTTTAACACGTATACCGAAGCGGGATTTGTGACTGAAAGGGAGAGCGGAGGCGCCCGAGAACGAACGACATATGTGCGGCGAAGGATGGAAAAATCAAGGAGAAAAATAAGGAGAGGGTGGGGAAGTGAAGGCGAAAGATAGGGGGAAGTAAAAAAGCTCGCGGTGTAACGTAATGTGGCGAGGGAAGGAGGAAAGAATGCGCGAGTGGGCGATCGGAGAGTGGCTTTGAGACAGCGTGTCACCAGAGGCCGTGAGCATTAATAGAGGGGAGCACTTGCCAACTTGCGACCGCTCGATTCCCGTCGAATGTTCGCACCGTTGATTGGGGGATAATCCCATGCATTCTGAAGATACAGATACGATATCGTCATGGTGAAAGGTTTAGAGACTTAAGTGATGAGGGGAGCTGATTTGCTCCTAGTCACGCCGTAGATATAATAAATACTGAGCGTTGAAACACGCCTGAATGTAAGTTTATTTTTTCTTGAGGAGCACGCGCTGGTTTGAAACAATTTATGCGTAACAACGCAAATAAGGTATTGATGATTCTTGAACACGAAAAGAGCTACTTGTAACGCTGAAAAAAGACGCGCCACACAGGAAACCATCACTCTTTTTCTTCTCTTAAAATATCTCTTTCACCTTTATTTTTCCATAAAAATACAATGGACTTATTCTTTGTGCTACAGAAAACATTAAATGACTAATTATAAAGTATTATTATTGACGCCAAAATACATTAGGATAAAAATATATAGATTAATAATGAGAAAACCCCGAGAATATACGTATGAAACAAATCGTTAACTATATCCTCCCGATAATAATAAAAATAAACAACAATACGCCCATACAAATTCAGAAAACAATAAAAACCTTTAAGGTAAAGGTCACATAACAAAGATTAAAAAAGAAACAAAACACAATTAAAATTACAAACCACATAAAAGGTTTACGCATGACTAAACTTCGCTTAGACGTTCTTTCATCACCCTCCAATGAACATAACTCCTCCTATAGTTACAACATTCCGCGCAACCTTTCGCACACTTCACGATCGTTTCTAACGGGAACCACGTCATCCGAAGCATCCTTTCTTTTAATCGCGCACATTCCAGCACCCCCGAGAGGAATGAATAAGCGGAGACAAACGATCTGAAAAATAGCACGGCGGCACGAAATACGATTTGGCAGCGGTCCTGGGATGCGACAGAGATCGCCTCGGGAGTTGGCAAAGCCAGAGAGGGTAGGGAAGAAACAGCTGCCGCTTACTACACGCATTCCTCGCTCCCTTTCATGAATTCGCAGGAGCGACGCGAGCGTAACCGAAGGTTGGTTGCGCGTGATAGGGCGTGACGCGTGGGTGGAGTTGCAACGCTTTCGTCATCGCCGACTTTAGAAAAATGGCATTTCATTAGCGCCCTTCGGCGTGAATCCCGACCGATCTCGTACATATATATTGCTCGGTTCCTCTTCTGGAACTCTCCCTTGGAAAAGATACATTGTGGATCTTCAAAAGCCCCGACGGTGCCTTCGGATGGCAAAGGGAAAAAAAACTCGCTTTCCGCATCCCATTAATTTTTCTGCGAACAAATCTGCCGACCCGGAGGGATGGGGTTGGAAATTCTGCAAACAGCCGATCGGATCTTTCCTTTCTGTACCTTTCTGAGGCCGCTCTGTCTTCGCGAGATTGGGAGTGGAGAAGGACTAGTGATGGGTACAACGCTTTTAAAGCTCCTCTTGGCTCGGTTCGGAATCATTAATGTTTCTTCGGCCGCTAACAGTTCCGCAAGTAGCTTTCGTGAAGTATTAAGGAGCTAATTTCGCGAGGTTTTCGCCGCAAGAGTAGCAAAGGATTTTAAATGACTTATGGCCGATGATATTATTGCTTTGCTTGCAGGGAACTGTACGGAATATTTTTGATCATAAATATTTAAATATAAAATATAATTAAACGAAAATAAAGCTTCTATAAGCAATAGTCCCAAAAAGGGAGCCTACGCGAAAATTTTGCGAGCTTTACGAAAGAATTATATTATAAAATAAAATTAAAATATTTATAATATGCAAAAGTCTGTGGCTCTTGAAGAACAGTATCAGTTACATAACAACGAGATCACTACTTAATAAATTCAATTTGGAGAATTTTTTGAATGGAAAGCAAAAGAAACAGGACGTAATTTACGACACGCGAATAAATGGCATTAACTTATCTCGTAAAAAAGCACCATTCATTCCATCACATGACTAGGTCATGCGCTCTCCAGAACTACGCCCATTAAAATTTTCGACGGATTTAGATTTAACTCCCTTCTGCTACTCAACTGTGCACTTACGCCGTTTTTCCCGCATAAAAACGGGCCGTACGAGATTGAAAGGTGGCCATCTGGAAGGATGTTGGGAAACTCCTTACATCTGCATCTGTCTAACATCTTGTATTCCACCGCTGGCGCGTGACATTCGCGAAAATGTTACGACACCCTTTGACTTTCGAGAAACGAAACTGTCGTGCGGAAAATAATCCGCGCCCGCCGTATGAATGGGGATGTTCAAAACAAACCGTGACGTGAACGAAAACGTCATGTGGGACTGACCGATACGCGATCTAATATATATATTTCGCAACGTATTATCGACAATTTCGCCAGAATTCTTTTCTAGAAAATCATCCGGCTTTCGCAGCTTTCACTGGTCAAACCAGCCGTCTAGTATTCGGAAAACCGCGACCCGGTATAATGCAACTGCCCATATCGAGTGTCCCGGAGTGTGACTCACACTACATTCTGCGTACTCGCGAAGCTGGAATTTCGGGAAACGCTACCGATGGATAGCGTACTTCTTGCGAAACCTTTTAAAAAAAGAGAATTTCTCGACGAGACGAATCATCAACCGCGAGAAAGTCGCACAGAAAAAGCAACCTCGGACCCGAGAGAGAGAGCGTTATAAGCGGTAGCCATATTAGGCGAGCGATTTGCAAAGAGGAAGAGAAAAGAAACCTGGTGGCTGAGGGGATATCAAAAGAGGCCCTCGCGTAAATCACTCCCTCACCTGATATCGGCCGAGATACGTGTACTCTCTCTCTCCACGAGAGAAAGATGTTAAGAAACCCGCGTCCAGTATCTCATAGGCCACCTCCATAAATGGCTGCCCTTCTTTCCCCTTTCAGATGAGTTTCGACACGCCGCCCCCTCCCCCACGATGCCCCTTTATACTGATCGCCTAAGGTCAAAGGTTTCCGATACCGCCTTGGTCACGGACGCCGGGTGGCAGATGCTTGACCCCTTCTGCACGCCCTCCCGCCGCTTCTGAGACACACGGGAATCGGTCGCCGAACAGCACGTGTGAACAAAATCGGAACTTAAATGAAGAACGGGAAGCTCCCGATAACGGGACAGGTGTGATGACAATATACGTTCGATTAACACTATACGAAGACGTCAAATTGGACTAAGAACATTGTGTGATATAATAGGTTTCCAAAACGTATCCAAACTCGCATATCTGGATAATATGTTGAGAGAATAAGGTGCATCAATTGAGCAAAACACAGTGTTGGGGTAATACAAGTTATGTATGAATTGCTACTTTTTATCTCAATAAGTCGACCATAAGGAACTAATTCCTACTCTTGTAAACACATAACTAAGAAATTAAAAGTAAAACATTTAATCTGAGTAGAGTACATATATGAATGTCAAATACAATAATATATATTTATAATTGGAGTTAAAATATATATGACCCGATTACATTCCATGAACTGTACAATATTATTTGCGATATTAATTACGTAATTTTGGTAATTTTAAATTAAATACTGGACTTATTTTAAATAAAAACGGCTATGTTTACGTCGTTGATAATTCCCTCTAAGAATAACCAACTAAAAATTCTATCTATGTTTCCGCTTTTTATAGACGTGCACATTCTACAAAATGGAATCGACACCCGAGCAACAACGTATCGACTAGCAAATAGTCCCAGTGATAGTATCCTAGGCTACAGGCAAAAGCTCATACTGAATGAACCAAACCCGAAAATGGCAAAACAAGACAATGCGGTACTTTTTGTACCGCTGATAAGAGCCGTCGACTCCCACGAACCCAGTCAATGGGACCTCGTCCATAAACACCACCACGCCCTTTAGGGAACGCCGATTTAGAGGAAGTGGCTGTAAAAACCTTCTCCGGGCCTTAGTTTTAAGGCTATGATGACTTTATGAGCGAAGCTTCCCACGCTATTGCGAATCCTCTACGACCACGACGACGTGGTGCGACGACCGAAGGCGTACTACTTCCCGTTTGCGAAGGAAAGAAGAAAAGTACGAGGCCGTTAAAAGAAATAGGGTGCAATTAATCGAAAGGTGCTTTTTCTCTGATCCGAGGCCATCAAAACGTCCGCTAACACATCAAACAGGAACAATTCCAAAGACTCGCGCTTGAGGTTTTTATGACCGGCGAAGCGGCGGGCGCGTTGGGGAAACTGTTTTATAAGCCATAACCAAACACCTATTTCTGAAAACGACTCGATTTTTTCCACTGCAGCTCGACTTCTTTTTAGAAAGTTTGCATGGATCTGAGAACGAATCGTGAATAGGGGGGCTCTATTTCTGAAGCTGACGATGGAACAACAGAGGGCTTTGACTGCGGTGACGAAGGGAATCGCTTTCAGAATTCGAATTGTAATTTCTACAGACAGCACCTTCCGCCAAACGGACGTAATGCTGTGACGTAAGGATATTTACGTACCGAGTTACGAATCCATCCCTATAATAAACATCATTAACATCGTGTAGAATGTCTAGCTTCTAAATAAAAATTTAAGGCAATTTTACGTTATAAATAAAATCAACTTATTATATATATATATATATATATATATATAATTCATTCTACTCTTAATTCTCTTCTTAATTCTCTCATTCTCTTCTTAATTCGTGCAATACCATCACGAGTTAGGAAGTGATGTATGCAATAACAGTTAAACTCTAAAATTATTAACTAAAACAGTTCAAACTCCATTTAATGCAACGTACGACAGTAAAGGTTAATGGGGCTACAGATTTAAACACTTTCAGTTCATTTGGTTCATCGTATTACATAAATCTAGGATTTAACCTACTAGAAAAACATTCTCCCCATAAGACTTCTTCAACAAGTAACGTAATTCTTTAAACACCCCATCCCATAACCATCACGTGCAACAGTCCCATAGCGACACCGACACCCAAATGGGGTTGAACACCTGTCTCAACATACACCGTCAGAAGTGTACCCCTGCAAGTGGGAAGGCTACCCTATAACCGCACTGTCCTAAGCATTTGGGGGGGCATTCTTTCCTCAGGTACGCTCTCCCCCCTGCGGTTCCCGGCACCCCCGTGACGTGGAGGAGGAGGAACCGTTTCTTTGTGTCCGAAAGGTTGATGATCCAAGGATCGAATCGGATTCACTGGGCAGGTGGAGGTACCCCAAGGGCCGTCGGTTGTGGCTTTACCCTGAAGGGCACAGGTGCGCCGTATCGAATGCTCAGGAATGGGGAGAGAGGAAAAGGGGCTCATGCGGAAATTGGGATTGGTGAACACAACCATAGAGCTTATCACAGCCATGAGCCGGGGAACGCCTTCCAATCTCAAATCACCTCCGAACACCGTGATTAAGTAAACGACACACGAACTTCGGCATTTCACACTTCTGCCGGCGTGAGGTCAAACTTATACGTCTATATAGAAACGAACGAATGAAGATACAAAGTAGTACTGGATTCTTATTAGTAACTCCAGAGAGAGTTCTCTTTTTGATCCAGGATTGATTCAACGTATTTCAAGACGTTAAAAAGTGTTCAAATACATCCCGAGTCGAACTTACGACGCATATCGGTGTCGAATGATCCTATAACTTTTCAGGCCCCGCTTGTCGTACCGATCAAAACTTTCACGAAATCTTAAGGAAAGGACAACCCAATTAACCGCACATACTCCGCCGAGGGAATCGAGTTGATGGCCGGTGACAGCCGAGAAAAAGCCACCCAGCGAACTCGGTCACTCCATCCACACTTGCGGTCCGTTCGAAACCACCAAAAAAGCCGATCGCAATTTTTATTCCTCGTCCCGAAAAGGGCCGAGAAGACCAGATTGTGAGAGAGGCCTCAGAAGAAGAAGAAAGGAGACTTTCCCAAAAAAGGGGAGATGGTTCCTGCCCGGTCCTGCTTCGGACCACCGCAACAATAGCCTTGCGAAAGTTATTTATCTCCCGAAACGACTTCTGATTCGGCGCAGCAGCTCCCTTTTCTTTCGGGGAAACTGCGGGGAGGATTGTTCGAATGCTTCCTCCGAGCCATCCACACACACACAAGACCCCCTTTTCTCTCTTCTTCTTGTTGCTGCTGCTGGGAAGAATGGGTAAACCAGTTCCCCGAGAGAGGCGGCAACGGGGCACAGGCCCCCCACCCCCGCTGCCCTCCCCTCCCGGCCCCTTAGGCCCGCCGCCACACCCTCTCTCTTGGGATGAAGAGAAAAAGGGCCTTCTTTCTCCGTAGGAGTGGGAGGGCCATCCCGACCTGTGACTGATGCTGCCCTGTTGCCATGTTACGCACCTGCACACAAATAGGAGAGAAGAGGCGGGGGAGGAAGAAGAAGGATAGACGAAGAAAAGGAGGGAAAGAGTGGAATATTCCGAGGAAAAAATAAGTGTGACTACAGTTATCCGTTACCCCCTGAACTTCACCTTTGTTTCAAGAATCTGGGACGTAAGTATCCTACAATAAGGCGGAAGTACTTCACAACTTACCCAACAAACTTCATCTCAAGCTTAGCTCGAAACATGAGCGCGTTAAAAAACGTTCAGGGATTCGAACCCGGAACATCAGCAAAGATACGAAATAAACCTAACGACTCGAAGAACAGTAACAGATGGTTAATGCACAAAGTCTGGTTGCATGGTCTGTTTCAATCGTTTAGAGCATGTAATCAACGTTTTCGTCACATTACGCGAAAATGATTACCGTACTTTTTTACGAAGAACTGCTGAGTCTGTCTGTGCCGAATCCTTTTGAAACCTGCGCGAAGTCTAATCGTAAAGAAAGATTTCCGTAAGTGTTAATCGAAACGTGTTCGATGAAAAAACACCGCCCGTTACCCTGGAAACGCGAGAGACGGATCTGTAAAATTCCACTGCAATTCACGACCGCCGCGAATGAAATTGTTTACGTAAATAAATTAAGCGCGACCGAAAAACAAAAAAGGAAAGAGAGCGCGCGCGGTAATATCTCCGGTACATAAGGAATCGAAGGACGTGAGGAATTATTAAACGGACACGTAAGAGGGGAGGGTGTTTTGGAGGGAAACGATGCTGTCCGTAGAGGGAGATAAAGGCGAGGTTCCTGAATTCCTTTTTTCCCTACGGGGTCGGGGAAAAAGAGCTTTAAGGTAGCCAAAGTGGAAGGGCTTTAAAAGCGGTTTGGGCCTATGATTATGGAAAGTCCTTCGATGTGTTGGATCATTTTAATGGGACGGAAGGTCGTGTCGTGAGGGAGAATAAACACGGTAAATGAAAGGAGCGGAAATTATACGCCGGGATTAAATGATTGCCCAATTGGATTGTTTGACCAATGACAGAAATTTGTGACTTTTTTTTCATGGGTTCTATTTTGCCGGGGACTCCTCATTACGATTCCTGACCTCAAGAGGGATGCAATTACCCAAAGCGGGCGATGGTTTCATTCACTTAGCACTTCGGGCCGAGGGTAGGCGGGTGTGCCGCTGTGGTGCGTAAAAATTAGAGTGTCGAGTAAATTGTTTCCGAACAAAAAACCGTTAGAAATTAATAAATTTAATTATCCCTTCTTCCGGAAGAAAAGAAAACCGATGCAAATCAATAAGGATGCAAAATATACATAATAAAGAACGGTTCTCGGAAAACATAATTTCCGAGTGGCATATTTAACGTACACAAATCACGTACTATATGAAATTTAGTATGCATCTAAAATACATACTTGCGTAAATTGATACTTAACAACGATAAACATGAAGCAAACATGGGCTCAATGATTCCAGAAAAACATTCTTTTTAACTGCCCAAGGTCATAATTAAATGAAATTTATGCTGTATATTCCGTTGCAGAATAATAATTTGGGTTCTGACAAATTGTAGACAAAGAAGAGTTTATTCAAAAAGCCAAGAGCTAACGTTTTCTTTCAATCCCCTTCACGCAATGTTACGAAAATTTGAAAGAACAGGCATCACCATAACCTCTGCAGATAAAAAAGAACTCTACCAAGTCATTTAAGTGCTTCCTTGAATAGTTATCAATATTTTCTCAATTAAATAACGATTTACAGAGAACTTAGTAACAATGTCTAGACTTTCAACTCCAAGACCTACCTTGAGCGGGAATAACCACTCGACAACAATGCCTACGTCACTGAACAATGTTAAGTCTTCCAACCCGCTAATCCCATCTTCTCGAGTATCCTCCGTGACAATCAATCAATGGGAAATGACGTCAAAACACGTCCCACGCAAGGCGATACCGAATTGACTCCGTGTGTCCGTGACCTTTTTTCTCTTTCCCGTCGACTCTAATTCTCTTCTACAGCCACCTCACGCCAGTGATTCACTCGCGAACTTTGTTTCCACCGAAAATAGAACGTTTCTGAACGGCCTGCGAACACGCTTTTGAATGATCGATGAGGAAAATAAATAAGAAAGATCTATTCCTGCGAAGTCACGTGGTACGGGATCGATAGAAAAATCTATAACCCTATACACACGAAAAGTACCTACGACCTACACAAAAATATCGATCTAAAAGCGGATAGAGAACTTAGCTTTGAATATGGAAGAATAATCCGGTGACCTCGCCATGTTTACAGTACTGAACAATATCTGTTGATTGTTAAAGACCTCTGTTATGATTGATAGTAATAATTTTATTATATTCCTGGTTTTAAAAATGTGTAAAAGCACAGTGAACTAATCAAAAACTCCTTTCAATTTAATTCATTATTACAACAACTATTTATCAATCATTATCGTATACGAATATTATAGTGAGCATGTTCTTCTAAAGTTGATAATATGTATATTTTCAGGGAGAAATAAATAAGATATGAAGTTATCTAAAGGTTTTTGAAGGATTATATAAAATCTTTAGTCCGGACAATTTATCGTAAAAATTGTTTGCTTATCTAGTTAATTACGGCACTCGAAAGCTCGCGTATCGTAAAATCTGATTGAGATATCATTGAACCAAGTCGATAATGGAATGTTTCCAAAATAAAGGACGATTCCGCGATCGTTCCGAAGATATATTATTGTTATTTCTTGCCATAGAACGAAACACGCCACCGTGTGTTTCCAGGCAACGACCGAGTTCCCTTATCACGATTTCCGCACTGGCGGAGCTTCTAAAAACTGCGGATTAATTAAATCGCTTTTGCTCGCCATTAATGGCCAAAAGAATTTTTTTTCTGCTTATTTTCCCGTCGAGACACTATGACCTGGAAACGAAATTTATATGGAGAGAATATACGGTAGAGATTCGTGTCCACGTGAAATAAAACACATTAGCGAGGGACTATAACATTTTACTGGGAAATGAAAATATGAGGTCAGAACTGATAAGAAATTAAAACTCGCATGAAACCATTAAATGAAAAGAAGTAGTTTTCTTAAATACTTAATTGCCCGTAAAAATAATCTCTCTCGCTCCAAAATTTAAAATGCATTGTAACACGAACTGGGGACGCGAGCTACTACACAGTACATGTGCACCTACATTAAATACATAGCAATATACGTGACATACGTAATAAAAATAAGGCAATGTTGCGCTCAATAATTCCATCATATATGAACCAAGATATGCATATTGCGTATTTTATGAGTATAATTTAAGTAATGATTAAGAATTAAATACTATATTAACAACGAAATATGCCATTACGTAGGTTTGGTACAGGACCCTAATGAACTGTAAGCCGCACAAAAAGGAGTGACTCAAGGCACCGTCCTCGGTCCGGTCAACTTAAGAGAACTCCTCCTTTTAGCATTCCGTCAGTGCAGATCCTTACCACGGCGCGTAAAGCAGAAAAAAGAGGGAATGTCCGGAGGTGGCTGATGTAATCGACCTAGCCCACCGCACAATCAACCGCCGAATTGCAAGGGAGGAAGGTGAGGGAACTTTCTCCGGTGAACGAACGCCATCCCTTGCGGCCTGGCGGGGGAGGAGTGGGAGTGTATCGAAACATCTGGAGCTGTGACACGCCTTCCTCCGCACGTTTTGTGAAAGGCCACTCCGCCCACAGGACCTCGGGCAGCCGCTCTCCGAGAAGATTCGTGAGAAAAGAATTCCACGGAGGAAATCCGATGAGGAGCGCTGGCAAAACCGCATCTTCCCATCTCCACGAGGCGGGCGGGGGAGAGAGAGAAAAATCTGTTGGGAAGGCGAAAAGGCAAATAACGGCAGAAAGAGCGCGATGGAACAATCTCATTTTGTGGTCTCCTACGACGCTTTCCTCTTCGGACGATCTGCGGACGGACGCGTGCTAAGGTTACACACGCACGTGATGAAGCCACGGACGCCCGATCGCTCAGAATCGGTTTTATGAGATTGATTCGCATTCCGATGCGAGCCTCTTTCCACCGATGATGGATATACTGGTAAACCACGGAATGGGCGTTGAAAGCAACTGAAAAATGCACATGTAAAATGGCTACTTCCTCTTCTTGCAGCTGGTGGTTTGGCAGGAAATCAGTACCGCGGGGAAGATTACGTCAACGCATCCGAGTGTTGGAAATATTCTTCGGCAGAAAAACAAGTCGATGAGGAAATAAGTAGAAAATAACTGAATCAGGCGTAGTTTTTTTGTTGCATCAATATCCACGGGAATATTCCGAACGGTTAACATGAGATGTTTAGGATGAATGTACGCTTAGTTTGATGTAAGAGAAATGGATAATTTTTTTTTTAGATCTCTTAATGATGAATGTATCCCTAGGTGCTAGATCATACAACAAAGAGGCATTCTTCGAAGTTTAACATAAACGAAAAGTGTCGTGCATCTTTAAGAATATAAAACCATACCTTCCAACATCTAAATAACTAATTTTTGATTTCAATTGCAAATTTAATCATACACACAGCCATTCTCACATATAATAGCATGCGAAGAAAACAAAGCATGCTAATATACAAAATACGGACTATTTTTTTCCAAGAAACTCCAGTGTGAGTGGATTCAGAAAACAAAAACACACAACCATTGATCACAAAATGACGAACCGTAAGAGAAAAACACTTGAATGCAAATAAAGATTCCCTCTTTTTCTAGGTCGAACGATGCTAATTGGGAAGTCACGAAATCCATTCTAGATAAAAGAGAGAATAAATTTGCATTAACGACAACTTTATACCGTCGGCGTGCATGGGGGCAAAACGCAAACAAAACCTATGTTACATCACGCGAGAGACGATAAGTGATATGGTAAACATCGAGACATAGATTCCCGACAAACCGCATTCCATTGCCGAATTTTACTGTCGCAACCGAGACGTGGGTGTCGAAAGACACACCTGCGATCGAAATAATACTTTTAATAAAACCAAATAGAAAACAAAAGCATTCGATTCGGGGGCCTCGTAAAAATCTCCGGACGGATGTTTAGTGAAAGAACGGCTCTGAGATGACGAACGGTCTCTACTCGGAGCTCCTTCCTGGTCGGACGCGAATTAAAAAAAACAAAAGAAAGAAAAAAAAACAAGAATGAATGCTGATGCAGGACGCCGTAAGATCCACCTTAAGGAGGAGGTGGTGCTCATCTCATAACCCGCTTCGGGAAGGGAAGGAAACAAGACGAAAAAGTAATCACTCCTTTACGTATTTTTTTTTCAGCGCGCCGTACCCGAAGGCAGAATGAAACAGGACTGGAAATCGCCGCCCCGTTATCTTCGGGCATCTCGACCTTCCCTTCGATGGCACAAAACCCGACCGAGTCACGGCCATTCACGGTTCGCGTGCTTAATTACCCGCGTCATTTCTGTTTCGGCGGTTATAAATGAAAAGTTTGACAGGAAGTGCGATCGCGGTGTTTGCTGCAGCGGGAATGTCGAAATGGTGTTGGTCGATGAAGATGAGGTCCGTTTCCGTGAAAATGGTTCGCGCGTTACGCGAGCGGTGGTGGTGGCGTTCTGACGTCAATTAATCATCCATTCGCGTGCGTCACATTTGCTCGAGAGGTTAAATCACTTCCGATGCATCTGGGGTTGATGGATGCTCGACTCTCGATGGCTTCTCGAGGGGTCGCGTGGGTGTATGAGCACTAGAGGATGCGTTCCCTCGAGGACTCAATACGGTCAGATGTACATTAAAAATCAGTTCTGTATATAGATTATACGAATAAATTTAATTACACAAACTCTGGAATAATATACGTCAATGAAAGTTGTAATATCTTAAGCAATTCTCGTAATTGATTTCCAATTACTTCACGAAAAGAAGATAAAAGAATGAAAGGTTAAAATATGCAAAAATCTAGAGATGATCGGGAAGTGAATTCCAACCATCCAATACCATCTTCCATCCCTCCTTAAACTCACTATAATATAAAATATATTTTCTAAACACCCACAAAGAGACTTATCCACAAGTCCACATTTGCTTCGACATCCAATAGTCCACGAATAACGAGTTATAATAAGCACGTGCGCTCAAAGAAAAACCAACAACAAAGCGATACAAGAAAATAAGCCGATGCAAACACGGGTCTCATATCATCTATTCAGATCAATACCGGCAAAAAGGTTCCCTTCCCTAAAATTCCGTATACAATGAATACTTAAACGTAGCTTTTGCCAGCAAGGAAGTGCCTTTCACCTTCTAGGATGGATGCATTACTTAACACTACTTCAGAATAGCATATGTATCGATGAAATTGACGACAGAGAGAGCCAAGTAAATTGGTACCGCACCCAATACGATCGTACTCATCGAATTGATACATGCAAATCGAGACGAATTCGTTTGGAGTTCGATAGACTCGCCCGAATATTTAAACGTCGGATTCTTAAAGGCTACAAGGGTTATTGACTTGAAAGATGAATAGCTGCCTTGAATAAAAGATCAATCACCGAAGCAAATTACAAGAAGAACAAGAAATAAACATCCTGGTACTATAGCTAGAAGCCTGGCACATTAATACGAAAATATTATTCGTAAACATAAGTTTTGAAATAAATTTAGAGTATAACCGTACTCGTTGCAGCGATCGATGGCTTCCTGAATAAAAATCCTCCGTAAACATCGAGGCGATACGAAAAAATACCCGGCAGTGCTCATTCGCCAAAATAAACTAGCAACATCTTCCTCATAAGAGTTCAATTAGTACGAGAGAATGAATCTTTGAGGACCCTTCCGCAGGTAAAAGCCTCCACTCCCGCGCAAATAAATAGCCCGAATTCCCTGGAAAGCGGCAAAAAAATAAATTACGAAAAGCTCGATTATGCCGGTGAAGCGGGACGGACGAGAGCTTTTTAAAGAAGAATCTTCCGTAGAAGAGCGTCTGAAGAGGGCAGGGAAAAGGTCGCGGGGGAGGTTTTCGCATGAAAAGGTTAAAAAAAAATAAAAGGGAGGAGCCTTTTTTCCTGTATCCACTTTCTGGATCGACGTTCACGGACGGTGTAGCTTTAAAAATCCTTCTTAATATATAGACGTACCATTAACACCGCATCGGCTAATGCGGAACTATTCGCACGCGAAACGGGAAGCGGCGAAATGTTATTAAACGGCGTCCTCCCCCTTTAGGAATAACGTTTGCGACACTGACAGCGGAAAACGGATTTCCTACCGACATCTATCGCGAACGTCGCGTGCTGAAAGACTTCGCAATCGGCAGTTTTAATTCCGAAGAGTCTCGCGATGGGGGAAGAACCCCTGGGATGGTTAATTGCGACGGAGCAAAAACTTAATTACGGTGCGAAGTGCAGACAGGATCGATTCCTTCAGTCGATAAGGAGCAAACGTTTTGAAAGGATGTATGATGTCCTCGGTTGGGAGGGACTGCTTTCCGACCACGATTCCTCTCGGTCGCCTTCCTATCGGATTGGTAGTGCCATTGCGTAGGCATGTCTATGAGATTAGCTTATATAGCTGGGGAACTCCGGGTAAGGAATAAAACGAGAGATAAAAAGTTTTAACCGTACGGAGAGATGGATGCGCCGAGCAACGGTATTACGATACGATATGGTTAATCTAACGTTTCCTTCTTGGACGTTTCAAGAAACGATAAAGTTAGATCCGCCTGAAAGTTAATTGAGAAATTAAAACACGTTTCAATTGAGATAAATGTACGCAGATACATCCTGATTTAATTTAACACATTTACTCTTACATTCATCATTAGATTCTCTTCGCAGTATATTATAAAATAATTAAAGATTTACGTAATATATACATCGCAATCTAGTAAAAAATGATGAATGTTTCTTCTTGACGAACTCGACGATCTCCTACCGAAGAGACTAGGGTTTTTAAGGGTCACTCGTAATGGATAAGACTAAAAATAATCCCAATTTAGCCATTAAAGTAACCTCTTGAACACCGAAACACAACACCAATTTACGTGTCTTTCCCAGAAACACGGCTTACTTGAACAGCTGTTAAGGCTGCAGCTCCAAATCAAAAGATACTCTTTCGACTCGCACGACGACAAACAAATACAATGAAGCGAGCCAAAAACAGCAAGTGAAAGCATGCAGGCTCTTTTCACGATACATTAACTTGCAACAGAAAGAATCTTTCAATTGTAACACGAAGGTACGAGGTAGGAGGCAGAAAAAGCTCGTGAGTTGGGGAGTTCTCACATCATCGGTCCAAATCGACCAATCCCATTACGTACCTTTCCGATAAATATTCCCCGATCGAATTCCTTTCCATGTAAATTTAATGGGAAAACGTCCGTTTTACCTAGTCGAGCCATTTGCGGATCGCGCCGTACTATCTATCTCCCTGATCCGCATCCGATCTAGCGTAGACCGAATTTGCATTCGCGCCACGCACCGACAACTACTCGATGGATAAACAACAGCACGCATACGGAACCTAAATGGCTATCCTCTAACAATTGCCGTTCGAGACTTCACGAAAGAAAATTTGGCACACCTCCTATCACATCCATCACCGAAACCATTACGAGTCATTACCACACGATTCGGGACAGGCTGTTCAAGAAGGTTCAACAAGAATACCATCCTCTTCAACTGTCACACCTTCGATAGCAACAGAAAGACAACCGTCCTGGTGCAGCGCAATAGATGTTCCGATAGGTATCGAAGAAAATAGAGAGAAACTCTTATAAGGTCCACATGAATGGAATGAGAGAAAGATAAAGAACTCTATGATTGTCGTCATCCCAAGGACAGCGATACGGCATGCGCAGGCAATAAATTACGGCTAACAAACGATCGAATGTTCGCCATTACAACGGAGACGCAGTACGTGTAATAAGAGCGCACCTGGGTAGCCGTGGGCGAGTCGGTACGTTACCAGCGTTGCCAGCGCTTCTCTCATTTGATTAATAAGGAGGATGCATATGAAATTATTAAGTGGTTAAACGGTCCGAGGCGCGGGTCTGCGGAAGAAAGAGCCGCCGCTGATGGGAGGGTCGCTTCCGAAAATTAGCGTCCGGGGCATCGGACTTTCCTAATGCCGTATTTACACAGGTAATTTAGTTCACTATGGGGGCAAATTATGACATAATGAGGTATATACGGTCGGCGATGGAATGGAAACCCAGAATTACGGCTAAATGGAAGAGAGGACTGAGGAGTCGAGGTGTTAAGAGACAAAAAGAACACCTGGAAATGTATGTCGTGTCAAATCGTGGACAACAACCCTGGATCGATGTATACGGCGTTAAGAAAGAGCGAGAGGTGGCAAAAATTATCGAGCAAACATCAGTGTCCTTTCCAATACGGAAAGAGGAGTAATAAGTTCTCCGCGGGGAGATAAACATCTTTATTTCGCATACTCGAGTTAAATAGGTCTCGCAGGAACGTTTCTATGGACACAACTGACAGTTTTAGCGGTGAAGTCGACCTAGTCGTTCAGGCAGCGCAATAACTAAATAAATCCGTAGTTCACTTCTTCGTTCACGTTCAACGAGACCTTTTAAAATGAGCTCCATTTGTTAATTTTTTTGGATCAAGTACCGGCACGTATGGAATTTGATTAATTCGCAATAATAAAGCTAAACGAATTTTTTTACGAGAAGATGACAGCATGACCGGAAAAAGTTGGGCAATGGGATCGATCTGTAGCAGCATTAACCTCCCCGTCTGGTGTAATTAACTCAATACTCCTCCTGTTACGGTTAAAAAGTACCCTCCTCCGCGCTGCAGGCGGTAGAATTGCAGATAATGTCGCAATGTCTTCGAAGGTCGTAAATTTTGAAACATCGCAGCGCTTGACAGTCTTCCATTGTCGCTGCAACAAGGAAATTGAATGGAACGTATTCCGTACAATTATCTCGGGCTGCGGTGATGAGCAAATTAGAGCAATGGAAACTTTGTCGTATATGTTTTGATTTCTGTCATTCATCTTCGTGCGGATCTGAGAGTTCGATGTCGAACGGAGAAGTATCGCCTCATCGGACGACGATAACGGGCCCCTTTCATCTGACACCAACTATTACAGATCACACCTATTCACGTCAACTCGAGCGTTATCGGATTATAAATATGTTTCGTTTCCGGGAACACTCGAGGAAATTGAGTTTGACCGAGGAGTTTCTTGGAAAAGCTTATCTATAATGAACTGGAGGAGGAATTTTAGAGGCATGTTTTTTTCCAAAAATGCTATTCACCGTTTAAGATATCGGGACCTAAAACTGAAGATCATTTCCCCTAAGCTCAAGTGACACTATCAAGGAGACACACGCCAGACTATCGCTCAAATCAAATGCACTTAAATGGAAATTCGACCAATCTTCCTTAAGTAGAAGATATATTCGATCCACTACCAAAGTGTCATTCAATTTAAAAAAGCGCAAATATAACATAAAATAAACACTTATGGTTTGAATAAGAAACTGATTCAGAACTGCTATTAGACTTGTGATGTTACATTATTCCGCTAAATTCTAGTGTGCGTTAAAAATAACACAAGTGCAATACGCAGTCAAATATATCACCGTAAAAACTATGAGCCAACTTCCGCGCAAATATTCACACACAGCACAAATTCCGGTACACAAATCCGCAAAAACCCGATCTGATCAAAAATAAAGTCGCAAATATTTCGAAAAATGCGATGTGAAAAAATCGTGAAAACATCTCACCTTATAGTGAAACCCAAGGATTTCCCGAAGTCGAAACGCGATTTGCAGAAACTGGACTGGTAACTTCGGACGAAACGATGACAGCGGTAACCTCTTGAAACGCAAAAAACTTCTGAATCACCCTGACGAGTTGACATTACGTAACCGCATCGTCACACGGCCATCACTCCGGTAACATCTTCGAAGAAGTTACGTGAACCGCGGAAGAGCCCAAAGTGTCCCTCCCTATCCGACGGCCCCCTGCGAAGTACTGCACCCTATCTCGGTGGAGCAAGTGTTTCCGAACTACTCCCGCCCGCCGTCCGATGCTTCCCCACCAGAGGGCGTGCCTGGTCGCGCGCCTCCCGACACCCGCGAAGACCCACCGAAGACCCGCGTCCCTGTCGGCGCTTCAGACGCGACTGAACCTCGCAGACGAGTCTCAAAATTTCCGGGCGGGGGTCGATCCCGGCGCACGCGTGAGAAATGTCCCCGCGGTGTAGTTCCGGGGGTGGGGGAGAGAGAGTGGGGAGGGCGGAAGGAGCTTCGGGGGCGGAAGGAGAGTGAGTGAGTATTGATCTTGCCTCGGGCGATCAAAACCCTGGACGAAACACGCACGCACGGTGGGCGTGTATAAAAAGAGCGGGGGAAAGGAATTTCTTCTTCGCGGAACTTCCTTGCGTGGCGGTTCCACGAGTTAATGCATGCGATTATGTCCGTTCATCGATCGCGTCTTCCCTTAGGATAACAACGCTTGAGGTAGACTGAATAACACGGTGGACGCAGGAATACAACGGAACATGTACAGATATTTTACTCGGATGAAGGCATTAGGGTGATTATAAATGATTTTAAGGAATTTTTAATTAAAAGAGAAATAAACTTCGAGCTCTCCTCTTCTTCAAGCACACACAATTTTATTAAAACTATAAAAACTATCGAAACAGGCCAAAAAATCTTTTTTTCTTCACCCAAAAGTGTTTTATACGGAAACAACGGCAAGATAGAAATATCAAATATTATATTAAATATTATACACAAAACACATCCTTCCAACTTTTTTTAAAAATTACTTATGATAAAAGATAATATGAATCGGGAAATACAGCTCCTCACGAATCGCATACCCTTACATTTATTTATTTATCACTGCCTCTAATATTTATATTAAATCAGAGGACTTAGCGAAAGAAGAATATTTGTGACTTGTGGACATGTTAAATGACACAAGCACAATTATTTTGAGTGACGGAGAGTTAATCGGATGGAATTTTCCGCTAAAGTTTCCAACAGACATTAAAAGAGTTAAATGAAAATCGGTAAGTGAGAAAAGAAGTATTATCGCGCACTTAAGCTTAAGTTAATACAATACTTTGGAAAAGGTATAAATTTTCAAAACGACGATTACACCTTTACAGTCACGGTTAACGTATACTTATTTCCCTTTACCCATTATCTCATTACGCATTAACAACCACGAGGGGGTTTTAACAAAATTCTACTCAACACACCGGGAATGTTTTTAAATCATCCTTTATCAGAGAAACGAAGGACGCACATCGCATCTCCATCAAAGAAGCAAGATTAATGCGCGATGAATATGAAACTTTTTTGCTTCCGTTTCCAGTACCATTCCTCACTTCGCCCCTTTCCGATTCCTCCTCAGAGTCCGTGACCAGCGTTCTCGTCTTTCCTCCACCAATGCATCCCGCTTTTCGTTTAAGAACGTCATGCGGTCCAGGTGTTTTCTTAAAGAAACCGTCCATGTATAGACGCTGGGATAGCGCGCGCTCTCGGACGGAGGCGCACCGTCTGAGGATGCGGTCTTAAGATGGGGCGAATGGGAACGGATCCTACGGTGGCCACTATCACCTCCGTCAACAGTTGCCGCGACATTAACTAACGTAATAGCCGTTTAAACTAATTTAAACTTTAGAGGACTACCAAACTACGCTTTCGATAATCGTCTTGAGGTCTACTAGCTACCAGAAAGTTAAGAGTAGCCGTATGTGGTAGAAGCTCAATACGTAAATCAACCAACAAAATCCTTAGATCGGAGATACAAAATGTAACATCCAGCAAACGACTTACAAAACCTCAAATCATCATCCTTCCATTCGATCTAACTTTTTATACAAGTAACCTCGGAACCCCGGAGGAGATATACGATGGCCGAACCATTCGTCGTAACTTAACACAAAAACTATTCCGTTTCTTTTTTCACTACCGAATAGCCGCGAGATATCAAAGCTCTCGAATCCAACAGTGTCAGAAGTACGGATAGAGATAATCACCGCACGGATGCCTCAGAGGTAGAGGCGACTACGCTTCCCGCCTCCGCCTTCCTACCCGGCAGAACCCCCTTCGACCATCCGCGGGGTCCGTCAAATCGCGTACGGTAAAACTATAGAAAAACAATCCAGGAGAGGATACGTACGTTGAAATGACTCCGTCTTCCAAAGTATCCCACGGACGACCGCCCGGGATTAGACCGACTTGAGGAGCGTCGGCTCTCCTTCATGGGCGAACACAAGACGTCTTCGGGCTCCAGAGAGGGCGGTCACAATCACCGGGTCCGAGGCCCGGAAACTCCTTCACGTCGATGTAAGGGGCCAAAACCCGAAAAATAGACACTCGCTAATAAACTCCTTTACAGTCCTTATTCACAGTCACCACACTCTTTACGCAGCCACTCGCGAGGAGGAACGCACTCGTATGAGATGCCCGCAGCGGACTATCCCCCGGACCTCCTTATCACACGATCGCGGGTGGAATAAACTCCCGATAGTTTAGTCCTCTTTGGACGCGACCCTACTTCAGTACACCGAAGACGTACAGGGATCGTACCGTAAGGTTCCTCCCACCGATGCGACACAACAACTTTTGAACACCCGAGATGGCAACGCGCGGCACCGTCAACCTGCCACAACTTCCTCTGGGAGTAAACACTCTCTGACTGCTTGTCTCGCGGGATCGAGGGGAAGATTACTTTCGGCGATGGAAAACGTAGGCTCGCCCGACAGCGTGGCAGATCCTTACGGGGGAAAGGCCGTGCGGAGGAGGGTACGCTCGGAGCGAGTCTGCGCTCTCCCACCTTCCCCTAACGCCCTTCAGCCTCCCCATACTCCATCCCAGTACGCCCCCTCCGCCTCCTCATTCCTCCGGCGAGGGCCTCACCCCTGGCGGGCTAACCCAACTCTCATGCGCTCCCACCCCGGCATCCCCACAGACCATTTCTCTCTCTCCCCCTCCGGTCCCAATGGAAGAAGCAGACAAGGCTGAGGGAGAAAAGAGCGTGAAGAAGAGAATAGAGGGAATCCATTCGGAGGGCCGGAATGGAATGGGAAGGACGTCTTTTGCGAGGCGGGTGAAAAGTTGGAAGGGATAGGGTGTGAAGGCGGGGAGATGTCAAGAGGAGGTCCGGCGAGGAGGCGGATGGGAGATGATCCGAACAAACCAGTTCCTTTCGGGGATTTTTTCTTCCTAGCATCTTTTCTTTCCTCGGGGGTTTAGAATATCCTCGACTGTAATGCGGATTGAAGGGGTCTCGGGAAGCCATTCGTTTCGGGGACCAACGGTCGTGAATAGGAATTCTTATTTACCTCCGGATGGAAAGAGGACGTGCGTGGTGGTCGGACTTGTTTTGGACCATTTTTCGCACCATAAGTTTCGACGAAATGCGAAATCCCTCCATTGAACAGCATTTGTCCCGAGGTCCTTTCATACTTTGATTTCG
The DNA here is from genome assembly GCA_020796165.1 of Pantala flavescens. Classification (NCBI taxonomy): domain Eukaryota; kingdom Metazoa; phylum Arthropoda; class Insecta; order Odonata; family Libellulidae; genus Pantala; species Pantala flavescens. The sequence continues at coordinate 11,042,571 of CM036879.1, read as the reverse complement.
GTCCTTTTTCTCAATAATGCCGTAGTGGAAGAGGTGATGGGAAAAACTCGTAAATCACCGTTTCCTTTCTGTATAGGCGGTCGCATCTGCGATCTTGTTTTGGTCCTTGCGGACCAAAAGGATGCTACAGTGACCGAGCAACCGTCAGAAATCTCGTTCGGCTCCTATCATTTGTCGCAGTTTAGAGATTTTCCCTACTTTTTGTCCGATCGCCGTTCGGTTGGAAGCGTCAAAATTCCGCGAGATGAATGGCATTGGATAAGTGAGAGAGGACTTCCGCTTGGTTGCGGCTCATCTCAGGCGGTTGCTCTCAAACGGTTTTGCCCAATGGGTGTCCGAGATTCAATTCAATCTGCGCTCAGAATGTCTAATTAATGGTCGGCAGATGTTTTTTGAAGGGGACCCCTTCGGTCCGGCAAAGTATACGTATATTGGAGAATCATCTGTGCGGAGTGAATGGATGCTAAAGTTATCATCATGTGTTCGGAACAGTACTGACGATAGACTAAAGGCCACCCAAGAGTCGTGGCAGCCTTCCTTTTGACTCTATGAGCGGTCGTTTATTGGAAGTCGATGAATGCTGTTTCATTCTGTTCTTACGTACCTATTCGACTAACAGTTTTATTGAATTATTAGGGTGTTCTTTGAGTTTGAAAACTCAGAAAAATGTTGCTATTTTCCATATTTACGATCATTGACTGCTAGCCCAAATTGGGTAGCTGCTTTGATTGTCTCAATTTGGTTCTGAATCATAAATTATATTGGGAATAGTATCGATTTAATTTAATAAAAACTTCAAAAATTACGGTTCCACGTATCCTAATTGTATTGAAAAAAAATTATTTACTTATTTATTCAAGCCAGAATCCTTTAATCAAAGAAACATTTCGTAATACTATTATGCTATTAACCTGACAAAGTAGAAAAGAAAAATTTAAATGGACTCGGTTAAAAAACTGCTTTTTCCAACAAGATAAAATAATGAATGTGATATGATAAAAAGAGATGGAAGGGAGAGATAGTAGTGGAACAAAGTAAGATAGCCTTTAAGCATTGTTTCGTAAATAACACTCAAAGAAGATAAAGCAATCTAGGAGAAAATACGATATTTACGAAAGAGAAGATACATTTATGAGTTATATATAGATGAGGTAAACATCGATAATTACTCGATTTCGATAATTTCTAGCAGTGGTGCGATAAGCATTTCTTTGTCTTGAACACACTGCAGCGAAATCTACGAAATGTCTCCCTCACCTCCCTAACTTGAGGACCGAGAACACAACCCTCAGTGGCGCAATTAACAGCCAAATAAAAAAAATCGCGGGTTTAATGCAAACGGAATTTCTTTTTTAAAACGCAGCCTTTTCCGCATCAATTCACGGCTTCGAATTATCCATGCATACGTACACTCTTTACGCACTTGCGCTGCGGAATTTACGCCTTAAAAATACCTGTCCCCCGTCCAAAATATTCCAGACATCTCGAATCAGCGGCGCATTAAAAAAATCTCGCTGAAATTAAAATACCTTTCCTTTGAATTAGTCGGCGACAAGCATCTCCCAGTCCCTGCGAAAGCAGTGGTTTCGCACGGCGCATTACCTCGAAATAAGGCGCTAAGGGTCTACGTATATCGCCGGGCACGAAATTATCAACCGCGTGTTTTAATTCTCTCGACGGAGACGAGGAATTCTGTTTAGCGGCTGTGGGGAGCTCGTTTAACCCTAAAGCTCTCTCGGGAAAAAGAGGTAAATTACATGATCAAAGGGTTTTGAAACGATTCTACTTTTTTTTCGTGGAGATTCTTTGGTTCGTCACGGAGAATAAAGTCACCCTTATCGTGATTAACAAAATAGCGAATTAAAACTGGAAATTTATGCGAGGAGAAATATCTTTGTAGAAATAGATTTTATAATAGAATACCTGATAGTCGCTTATAGATGTAGGGTAGATGTACAATTGTTCGCAGCTAAACAACCCTTTTAGCCATAACTGATGACTTTATAACTGTATAATCGATTATATTCTTAATTAAATGGAAAGAGAGATGTTAATTTGTTACATTAATGTATAAAAACATGATTATTGGACGTGCGTTCTGAGGTTAAACAGTTATATAGCTAAGAAAAGAAAAATCTTAATCCGTTACAGTATATAGAATAGAAATTTCTTTGTATCTCACAAATTCAGACACGCTTCACTCTATTAATTTTGTATAGATAGAAGGATATAATATAAACTTCTGATAATTTTTATTCTACAGAACCAAAATTATACTTTTAAAAGCGGTAATATTTACGAATTTTTATCTAATCTAATATTATAACGATCATTCTAGATCCTTTTTAATGTCTTAACTCCCACATTCTTATTTTACGTTTTCAACATTAAGTCAACATCTGTTACATTTAATACCAAAAATCTTCCAATTTAAAAATCCTCTCGATATGTTAACACGAGGAATTTAGAGAGCAATAAAAACATTGATTTCATTAGCCGATATTGTTTTATCCCCCTCGAGATAATTGGGGGAGTGTCCTTCCCCTTCGCGTTTAACTCCACCCACATATTCCAATTTCAGCCTCCCCCTAGTTCTCAAAAGCTCCCTCTCAAAGTTTCTCATTTCATCCCTTCTTTCCTCTCCCTTTATTTTCCTTTCTCGCCTCCCTTCACTCTACTTCCTTCCAACCTCCCACCAAAGGGTCCTAATTTGGGAGGGTGTTAGAAGAAAGTGCTACAACGACCGGGTGCTATACTCCCCCGCTCTGACGTATTTCCTTCCACCGAAAGGGAACCGTGCCACCAAGCCAAGTATGGGTTATATAGCCCTATAGTTTTAACAGTTTGGTGGTCCGGATAATTGTCCAACAGCCTCTTTCCTTTGTAGTTCCCAAAACAACGGAGCCGTACACGTTAGGGTCCACCACCAACGATCATGTTTCGCAAGGGTGGAAAATAGTAATTTTCTTCAAAAAATATACTTCACAACTCTTTAAGGCTTAAGGGATCGATAATGTTGAATATTGTCGTTAGTTATTTAGTTAATTTACAGAATCGTTTGGAAAGAAATTTATTAATCATTGAAATTTTTGCGTTAAAGGAAGATAGATTACGAAAATCTTCCACGATAATAAGAAAGAATTTAGATCTTTTCTTCTTTATTTTTCCTCTTCGGCGATATTAATGCTGGTGCTATACACATAAATAAATGAAATAAGAACATGTCCCATTCTGTGTCGTAAAACAAGATACCAAAGAATCAGTTGTCTTTTTCTGAACATATATTTCTTGCATGTTTTACAAGACTTAAGAAGATAAGAAGTCGGTTCATTGATACGTATTACTGAGTGATTTCATTATTGTGTTATTTCGAGGTAGATCGTGAATCTCAAGGATGTTATCATGAAATCTTCTACATTTGTTTCTCCTGATCATATCGCATCGCAGGGATAAACTTACAAGTCTCTTTCCCACCCCTTATCTATTTAAATCAATCAACTACCATTACCATCTATGTTTCTTCGTGTTCTTATTAAAACTTCTTTCTCTCGTCCATAGTGCTACTCTCTCATTCCATTTCCTTCTCCAAAAGAAAAAAAAACTTTTTTTTAGGCAGTCCCTTTCTCGTAGTGAAATACGAGGGTGTCTCCGGAGTTAAAATAATACACAATAATTTTCCTCATTGGCAGGGCTCTAGGGGAAAGATTGACGGAAGTCTAACCTAAATACGGTCTCGGAAAAAAATGAAAGGAGGCATTTCGGGTGCGGAACGCAAATAGGACTACTTGCGTTACGTCACCTGCTCCAAAAAATAGAGGTTCCCTTTCTTTTAAGAACCGACCAGCGAATGACTAGTTCCAAATGAATTAAGTAAAACGTATCCATTATCATCATTAGGGGGAGTCATCATTGTGAGTAAAGTGTACCTTTTGGCTTGCGAAATTTGTACGTACGCTTTTCCCTTTGTTTTGACGACATTTAGGTACTTCTTTCAATTAAGCACTTTTTTATTCTTAAAGTTTGGGGAGATTATTCTTTATTACGAGGTAATTTGCAGATAGAGAACTGATCGAGTGAGTATACTAATTGAACGCTTATCATTTACCTTAAATATTAATTTTAAACATTGTTTTTCCCTTATTTGATTTATTAAAACATAAAACTTCCTTTTTGAGGAAAAACTTTATTGGTAAGATTTAAATATATATTCGATTCGTGAATTTGTAACGATGTTTAGAATTTTAAATTATAATAGTTACATTTCAATAGTTCCAAATATTTAGTACTGTCCACAGTAAAGTTTTAATCTATTTAAATCACATTGTATTTTAAATTTCTATATTTGAAATCATGTATACATGTTCGCCATTGCCTAAGAAGAACTGTCATGGACCTTTTGGGAGAAAAGAAAGCAACTTATGAAAGACAAAGCTCAAACCATGAATCCTATACCTCTTCAACAATTTGTATATACGTAACCAATAGGTGAATGATAGGTGAAACGTTGAAACATGTGAGCGGAGATTGCTGTAATCAGTTACAATACGTTAGGGTCACATGTTCGGGTACGCTGGCGAGTAATATAATTCCGTATACATTTTCTTACTCTCGATCATGATGTCAATCAACGTCTGCTTCGTGTTTGGCTCAGTCTACTCTCCATAAGAACTCATTCTTCCACGTTGGCATTCGTGAAGGACGGATGCTCCATGTGAGATTGTGTCAAACGCCTCGAGAAACCAGAATGCTTATAAAGAATTGCTTTGGCGCGATCAGCTAATTCACTTATCGAACGCACGATATTCTTAACTCTTGCTGCAATGAATGACGACCTATGATCTCGAGTTTCAGCGGATATTTCTGATCCTTTCGAGTGACTTCCTTTCAAACGAATGCACGAGATGCACTCGTACGAATTATCTCATGTGTTTAAGTTTTCCTACGCAATGGAATGGAGATAGTATTACGCGAAATGATTAGTTGTGGGCACACCCACCCCTGAAAATACATCAAGAATGAAAAAAACTACGCGTCGCATTTTATTTACAGCGAATTATTAATTATACTATTATTATATCATATATTATAAAATAAAAACAAGTTTCTCAAGTTTATACGTGAATTATACCATAAAATTAAATGTTATTTTCTTCGTGTAGAGCCTTCGACAAATATAAAATATTTTATTCACATAATTGGTTTTAATAGTTTTGAATAATTTTAATAAGTATGCCTACTATGGATCTTGATTGAAAATCTATGATTTCAGTATGAAAGATACATATTAAGTATAGTTATAAAATATTTTTAATTGGGAACTATTTCAGCCTTATAATGCACGTCCTTGTTCAACGCTGTTGTCCTACTATAAACCAAATGAATTACTTCCTTCTTTGTTTTTACTATACTTGTGCGTCCCAACTGAAAAAATGTACCTTTCGTTGCGTAACCAAACAGTGATTGGAAATGATGGGTTCAGAAAGCAGACCGATAACAATTAATTCCCCTCTTGTAAACCTAGTGTAGCGTTTTACTCTTGATTAGAATCCGTTTGACGACACGTCTCCAAACGCGCGTTAATTTCGTCTCGTGTCGAAAGCTACCGAATAAATCCCTCCTCTATCAAGACATTAAGCCCACGCTCCTTCCGTATAAATAGGATTGGCAATCGATTCTTTTAACGAAACACGCGCAAAGTGGTCGGCGAAAGTAAGACCGGGGGCGACGGAGTTTTTTAAAAAGGCGATAAGAAGAGGCGCGTGTTGAAGAAGTGGTGGTCGTTTTTCAGAGGGATGACCGAAGGTGTGGCGAAGTATGCGACTGAAATGGATTCGGAGGAGTCCGTATCTCTCGGTTATCCACCACACACTCCGTTTTACATCACGGCGAAAATGGCTTATAATAGGAATGGATTTGCGTGTACGTTATCTCTGTCCTTAGAGGAATGTGGCTCAATGTGTTACAACTTATATTGAAGTGAGATTCCTACGGTAAATTTAAAACTTTGTATCTGAAAGCAAGTTGATAATACAGTTCGCTTATGTTCACTTCGTAATACTCTCTATATGGTGTCGATCCTGACGGACAATGAAACCTACGAAACTCGTATCACTTACGAGTGGTAAATAGCTATGAAATTTGGAATGTCAGGGAACGTAGTGTAATTTATTTTAAAACTTCTATTTTCCAGGATATTTTAATGTGATTAAATCCTTATATTAAAAAGTAACGCACTTAAAATATCGCTAATGTTTTAATTTCAACTAAAGTTTAAATCTCAAAGTGATCGCTATATACATCTACTCCTTAGAAACCTTACTGTTCTGGTCATCCAAAGCAGAAAAAATGCTTCGTTCCATTTTTAAAATACCGAAAAAACATTATAATCATGATCATCAAAATCGTCTTTCACAATAATCCCTTTTGTTGACGTTCCATTATTTTTATACAAACGAAAAACCTTTTATGTTTTTTGGTATTTGAGTATTTTTTTGAATTTGAAAGCATATTTTGAACTTCGTTATCATTAAATTAACGTTTATCTTCCTCCCTTCACTTTAGAAATTTGTTTACCTTTTAATCTGTCTATCAGTTTGAAACTCTTATTCTATCTGAACTTCGTTTGTTATACGATTTCCTATGAGTGCAACACGTAACCATATTTAAAAGGAACGACTTTAGATTCTGTATCTTCGAGTAGAACACTTGTTTTATATAACATAAAAATTCGTTAAATCGAATTGAAAAGGTTTTTTTCATTCGTTTACAATCCAACCATCTCTAAATTGTAAATACATATCATATATCTATAAAATATGTACATCTATATTAATGGCCAAACAAAATCTAACTCTACATTCATATAAAGTTAATTCACGATGTACTAATTTATTTGGACATAAAGGTGTCCACCCTTCACGAAAAAATTTGTAATCGATTAATGAACCTTTTTGTGATTTATCGACGAACGTATTGTCAATGGAAATTATTCGAATTACCGCGCGCGATAAATTTATTAAGAAGACGTATGGAAATATCCCATCCGCTATAAACGCTCGTATATCTCTCACGTGAACATCTTAACGATCATTTATCCGTGAACTAAAAATTCACGGATCCATATAGAAGAAGAATTCAACGGTTCTCGATAGATGGCCCTCGTAAATTCGCTTATTCTTTGTAAGCGCGTGACAAATGTTCCTACATTCGTTACCCAACCTCTCACGGAAACTCATTGCAGTAAATAAGTAAAGCGAGAGAGAACCTCAAGGCCGAATGTTCACATTCGTTAACGGATGGAGTCGATGTAATTTTTTTTCCATTTCTTCAAACGTCATCCCAACCCTAGGACGTCTTAAAGGTTTTCCGAATCCCTAAAAATATGTATGCATTAAAAACCTCAGCCTCTTCGGAGAGGAAAGCCTTTTTTTCCGGTTTGAAAATTTTTTCGTATTGTTTGTGGACAAAGACCCTCCGTCCAAAACGAGAAAAAGATCTCTCTCTGAGGCCTAATCTCGAGACGAGAGGAGATAAAAATTGTCCGCATAACATACTGCCGTGAATGAATTAAGTTTCTCGGAAGGAAAAAAAATAACCAAACCAGCTTTTCTCCAGCGCCACACTGTACAGAAATCTCCTATAGTATATATATTCGCTCGGGAGAAACTCGATATAAATCCGAAGGTATGGATGTTTATTTGTCCCCGAAAGCAATTGCGGGGGCTTCGTAAGAATCTTACAGGAAGCGAAGTGATCTCACGTACGGCCACTAGGCTACCTCGCGTCTCTCTCACAGTCGGATTGGACACGGAGGCAAACGGAGGGAGGCTTGGGTTGAGGAAGTTTTACGTAGCCCAACGGTCAGCATCGGTCCTCCGTGGATAGCGGAGGTGAGGATGATGAGGGGGAATCGTTGGAAAGGTAGCCCAGCGTGCAAGGTCAGCGCCACCAAAAGTGATGCTGAGCTACTCTTGGTATCGCCGAAAACATCTCCTCTCTGGACCTTTTCGTGGACTCACCGGCGCCGAGGTTGAATCGGGTGCGAAATGCCGCCACTCCTTATCCATCGATTCTTTTTTTTTCGCCTTCTGCCAGCGACGGAGAGCAGCGCAGCACAGGGAAGTGCTCCGGAATGCTGCTTATCGTCGTTTAAACCTCGCGTAGAACGATATCTATAGAAAGTGTTGTACGAAAGGAGGTATAAATTTAACACTTATCTAACCGAGATTTGGTAAAAAGATGAGCCAACCTTTATCTTTGCATAACGGTTTCGTACTATACTAGCTAGTCAAATTATATGGTTCTTATGTATGTTAATATGTTTATCGAAAGGTTAGGTAATGTTCTCTATATGTTGAAGCTCTATTTGTACTAAAAGATTCATAGGCAAGTACGTTCGGCTGGTCTAAAACATATGTGTATGAATAAAATTGAAAAGGTATTGGATAAAGAGCAAAGTAAGGGTTCCTAGGCAACAAACGCAACATCTTTTACGTAATTCAATTTATAATATAAATTGATTATTAAAATATTACATGAAGCATTCATTCGAAGTTCAATGCCGTTTTATTTATAGTTCGTGGACTTAAAATACTTTTCCTATTCGTCGAATAACACCAGTTCCAGTTGTGAATTGAAACTTCTTCATTGACCAAAAGACTATGGATGACCTTCCGCTCCTTCCGTGCACTCGAAAGACGCAAAGCAACGAGCAAAACTGGAATTGAACTTGGTAAAACTGCGGGTGGCTCTACCAAAATACGAATTACTTCCAACATCTTTCGAAAACAGATCGTGAGGAGGCCGCAACCGATGCTACCGCTCGGCTCATTCCTCTCTCCGCAGAGGTCCTAACTCTTCCCCCGCCTCTCCTCTTTGAACCCCTCTCTTTCTTCTTGTGGTGCGTGGGCAGAGCCCGGAGAACGGGTTTTTCCGGGGGACCGGGTTTCCGGGCGAAGGAGAGGTGTCTGAGTTAGGAAGAAGGGTTTATTGGTAAGGCGTGAGGGGAGTCGTGCGTGAGTGTGCAAGAATCAAAATGGAGGGTGTGAAAATTACAACGGGCGCTAATGAATAAGCGTGGGCCGATTTTCCAGTTAAAAGTCTTCGGATCTTCGCTCCGATTACGGGGTTTGTTCTATCTTCTAATCCATCATCCTGCTCTCCTATGCAATCTCGGAGCTCTCGTGTTTTACCTAATGGAGGTTTTTACGAATCGTCCTTTCAGCACGCCGTGGAAGAATCGTTTTAAGCATCCTTTTGCGGTCATATATCCTCCGGAATGCGTTGATTGTCGACTCGTGTTAGAGAGAAGACGATAAAAGAACCATACCTAACACTATCCTCCAAAACTTTTCGCTTATCTAACAGATATAAGTTTAAGTATCAGTGTGATATAACATTTCCATCTTCATTATCTCCTATTCCAACAGGAAAAAGGCACAAAGGTATCTTCAATTGGAGTTTTACTATCTATCCTCTATTTTGAGCGATTTAATTCAGTTTTATCGAGAGTTGAGATAAGATAACGATAAATTTGATGATAAGTTTTCGATCTTTTAATCCTAGAAGCGGGCTTTTTATACTTGTTACCAAATGTTTAGTTTGATGATCATACACTCTGCTTAACTAAGTACGTTTTATTATTCAATCTCATATAAAACAATGTGATGACTTCTGGAGTACAATTCTACAATTAAATTACGAACGAATAATTCAATATTCTTCAAATATATGTATACAAGCGTCTCAAAATAACTTCTAAAAGCAGATGATATGTACTTTAAGAGACCGACGAGTGGCCCACCAACGTCTAACACCATTCCCTCTGTTCCAGTCCCTAATCTTTTCCCAGTAAATGATTAATAACTTCTTTAACTTAAAAAGAAATAAGCTCTTCGCGCCTGAATCATCATAAATGTGCTTCTTGACCCGCGGTTATCGCTTTTTTAGCGACGACCCTGATATCTTATCAGGCTTCCGATGGTAAGACCATCCCTTCGAATCTTTCTTGCCCACTCAGGACAAAATCTTCCCTTCAACGTTTTCGGTTGTGTACATCAATGGGCTTCGAGTATAACTTTATCCGATACGGCAAGAACACATACGAGTACTTAAGTTTATCAGCGGGCGTGTCACTCTGTCGAAAGCAATTACCTGCCACTTTTGGTAAAGGCAACGTTAAAGGACTTTGGAACACGTGGTATACTGAGCATGCTTTGCATAGCATAGCACTTTTTTAATAGTCATCTGCTATCTTGTAGTGCATTATCGAAAGAAAAATAAGATGTTCAATTAATGATTGTTAAAGAACAAAGATCTTAATGTAATGATTGTTAAAGAACAAAGATTGTACTGACATTGTTTACAAAACCTTAAGTTAATAAAAGGTTTGAATGAGTTGCTTACGATTGTAAATTAATAATTTTATATTGTTGCTATAATACTTTCTTTAACAGTGAAAGGCTACCAATAAGAGGCTTTTTTCATTGATATCATAGTCTAACGTACAATTCCACCACATAATTTCTCACCAAACTTCTCGATAATCAACAACCATTTCTTAAATGAATAAAACATTAGAATGAAATTTATCGTAAATAAAATTTCCGAACCACATCGAAACACGAGCTACTCGAAAATCCTATAGCCACCACCACTTTCTCATCCTTTCCTTTCCGAAAGCTTCAAAATCTTTGTCCCGTCAAGATCGTCTTATTTTTCCCCATCCTTTTCCCAAACCTTCGCACCATTGTATTCCTACAGATCCGCTCCATGCGTACAGACTTCCAGAGGTCCTGAGGGGCAGCCTCACACCATAGCCTTTCCTTACAAATTACATTTCTGAAAGGAAGGAAAAGGGTGGGAGGGTCTTAAGAAGAGTGTGGGAGGAAGCCCCCCGGAGGGGAAGGGAACTCGGTGTTGTGTAGAAAGGGACGTTTGGAGGCGAGGAAGGTAGAGACCGAAGCTGCGGGGAGTCCATGCGAGGTGTTAGGTCCAAATCTTACCCTCCCTTCTTTCTCCCTAACGTGGTATGACCTTCCTCAAAAACCATCCCTCCTTCCTTTATTCGACTATTCCAAAGACTTGGGCAAGGACCCACTTCTTTCTTCCAAGAAAGACCTTCTTTTGGTGTAGGATTCTGTTCCTGGCAGACTTTGAGGCATCTCTACCGTAAACAACCGAGAAATCTCTACCCGTTTTCGGGTTTTCCCTCACTTTCAAAAGAGAGCTTTGAAATGAAATAGGAAAGATTTTTCGCGGGACCGGATGTGAGACCATTGTATAGGACGGGCAGAAGACTTCGGAATTGTACTCGTGGGTGATTTACTACTGACCTATTCCCGCAATTCATCTTTCGAAAGAATTTTTCTGCTGCGGAGGATTCCTATCGAGATGTACCAACCCAAAGATGAAGAATGATACGCATTATTGTTTTGATCACAAAAACTTGTGGAGAAAACAAGTGTACGCATTTAACAACACTTCACTTTAAACATCAATGTAAACATTCATCAAAATTAGTCTCTTTGGATTAAAATGGCAATGAGCTAAGTTTTACTTTTTTTTATAATTATAAATTTATAATTTACTTCATAGTTCAATTGTTATAGTTTAATATAGTTCACATATTTTACGTTAAACCCTTCTCAACAATGTAGAATGTTGTTGTCTACAATGGTATCGTTATAGTAACAATAGTTATAACTTGTTATGGACTGCATTCTTAACTCTAAGGTCTTTTTTGATTATCTATCTTCACTTATATAAGCATAAATTTGTCTTTATGTGGCTGAATTGAGACCTAAAAGTCTCATCTTGTTCTTGAATATTAAAGTTAAAGACTCCATTCGGAAAAAGTTAAATATAATCATTCGCAAACGGTATGTGGTAGAATCCAAGACTATCATTATAACATATAAATTATATTATCGATGAATTTTTCAATATCATACGCAACGGTTCGCCATATGGTATTTTCTTAGTTTCTGAAGCAACTCTTTGCAACTTTTAACTGGCGTGATTCCTGTGAATTGAAAGAATAAACAGTAATTTTAGCCTTCGTATTCCCAATAACCACGTATAATCCGAAATAAAAATGGATGATATTCTATTGTGAGCATTCCGTTTCATATCCGAAAAGGGATATTACCAGCTCCATCGCTTTGCTTCTGTTTGATTGCTGTCGTGCAAACATATGAATCTGTTAGCGGTTCGAGGAATCTAAATTTTATGACGTACATTCTATGCCTGCATACGGCGTGAAAAAAAAACTTTTACAGGTGGCAATCTGAATTATTTGCATTTCAAAGTGTAACTTTCCCAACACTTATTTACATATTAATATGAAAGTATTACATTCGGTTAACACATCGCACTTTCATTGTTCCGGTACCGGTGGATATCGAGAAATGAATAGATAGCTATTTCTTAACATTCCAACTCTCGATAATAAAAGAGCACACACGGATTCAAAGCAGATTTCGGTTCAATGTTTATAGAGGCGAATCGAACCGAGAGTTGCTATGCACCTGTAACCTGGAAACCATAAGAAAGTTTAATCAACACACTTGATTGGATAGCGATCTTTTACACCTGTACATCGGATTTTATCTTAAATATTGAACGCAACTGATAATTAATTAACTGCCATCGTCTTTGATAAGATAACCAGGAGTGATATTCAGAAGTAAAGTACATTCACCGCAGCTTTAAAAGAATTAGGGCTATGAGGGGCCAATGAGTGAGAGGAAATTCAATTCCCGTCCATGTCAGTCACTATTACGCCTTTTCAATAGCTCAATGTCGGTGACGTGATGAAATAAATTGATGCACTGCGGCGGTCGTATATTTTCGTGATTGTTCGATGGGCATTGTTTGGCTCTTTCGAACGATTACTTACGAAGAATTCTTATGCTAAAGAGTGATTGATTCGCCCTTTCGAAGTAATACACGTACATAGACATAAGTAGAGTTTTGTTTATATGAATATATCCATAACTTGGACTAAAACGTTTAATGCAGTTGAATTAATATTTTTCATATGAGTTCTCTGTACAAATCTCACAAAGACGTATTTTCCTATGGAACAAAATTTGATATCTTTAAAAGTACTCTCTTATTTACGTTTCAATTTAGAATGATAGTTTACATCGACTGCTGGGTCGACTTAAACTTGAGTAAATTTTGATAAATATAATAGTACAGTGTATTGTATCTATAAAGCAGTAGTGTAGCATTAGATAACTATAAAGTAAAGGAGTAAGATTCTTAACCCGTATTGAATAGAGTGATATGCCGTCCTTCTATAACTCCCGTACAAAAATACATTTTTTTAATCTTTTCATAGATACTCTAAAGCTAAAGGTTTACTTGTCTGAATATACCATTCTCCGTCGCGCTTCCATCGGTCATAAAAGCACAGTTGTAGTTCTTCAGGTTGTTTTTAAGTTTACCTACTCGATGACCCTTGTTCAGAAAAACATTCCCCAATAACCAAAAAACCCCTCGAGATTTCACTCGAGCCCAAATCCGTTTACTCCAATTCTTCGGCAGACTGAATTCGCAGTGGCACATACTTCTCCCCGACTCACAATTATACTCTGCACCTCGAGCGTATGATGGCGTACTTAAAGAATCGATCATCGTCGTCAAGGGAGCGTGGCGTCCGTAAACACGACTTCTATGTTTGGTTTCTATGGATACCTAGAATACCTTATAGGGAGACCAATAATATTACTCCGTCGATAGGTTCCTTCCTCGTATGTAAATGCACCGAAGCGGACGTAGTTTTCGGGCAGATCTGTCACCTCTACGGCGACGGAAGGTGGGGTCTCTGAGGATCGAAAAATCCGCCTTCCGGAAAAAAGGATTCCTTTGAGGAACGATTAGCGGATTCCCTCGAGGAATCTTTGGGGGAGAAATGCTCTCTGAAAGCGGCCATTGTGTTCGTCCGTCTGCTTAGCGCTGATTTTTAGGAAGCGTGGGTTTAGCGCCTGTTGCTCCCAGTGGAGGACCGCATTCGCCTCTTGTTTATGCCTCTTTCAACGAAAACCATTCGGAGGTATACTCGTTCCCATGGGGTCATTTGATGCTTGATGCGTGAAAGCGTCTGCTTCGATTTTTGTGAATTTCCATCGTCTAGTCGAGAGAAGAATGAGCCCATCCCTAGGGCTTTGTTACAGAAAAGATGCGGGTAAAAACACTCTCGAAAATTTTCATTGCCTTTTAGAAGAGATGGGATGCCAGGAACTGAGACAAGAAATGAACAAAGAAATTTGATTTTTTAAAAATTGGATCGTCAGTATTAATTTTCCAACACGACTGGGCAATTTACTTTCTTCATATTTCAATCACATTTTATTTGAGCTGCTAACGTTCGGAATACCAATCTGTTATCTAATTTTCCTGTTTAGCTTGTATTAAATTTCACGGTGTTATTACGAATATGCTTTTGAAATATTGTAATAATTTAAGAGAAATAAAAAACATTCAGACATTGAGAAAAAATTGAACATTGAGAGAAGAACGAATTGATGAAAATTTCAATATATTCACAATGCTAATACCATTTGGAAAATACATATATAGCGTACAATAGGGAGATATAATGTGGCACGCAAACAATTTATATACGGTATACATCTAAACGATGGCAAACTTTTAAAAGAAAGCTCTTATAAGGCGCGGCGCTGATAAGCTAGTAAGGCGCCGTGGCTTAGTTGGTTAAAGCGCCTGTCTAGTAAACAGGAGATCGTGAGTTCGAATCTCGCCGGTGCCTGAAAGATTTCATTCTTTTGCTCCAAGAATATGTCGAACAGTGAATCACTTTACTGATTCCCTTGTAGGTATAGACTTCTTCTGTGATTCTATTCACTCCATAAGGAGAAAGGCGTATTCCAGTTTCAAATTTTAAATTGATGCTTTTTTGTTTTTTTTTTCCTCTTTTATTACTATACAATACTTAGAGCTGTCCAAAGAATGTACCCGGTTGGTAACCCGAGAAACCTTCCTATACAATACTTATTTAAATTTTTATGTATTGTGTTTAATTTTGTTAATTTAATGTAACTTATATAATTGGGGCAACCTGTTTACGTTAAATAAATTATTATTAATGATTCGAAGCGAGAATAAGAAGAAAGAATACGAAGTAATACATCGTATTTTCACTGACATAAATAAATCATGACGCAACTACCATAAGACACGAATAACTGGAAATTCATCTGAAAATTTTCGAAACCACAACCCATTTCTTTCTAATCCACAAAACAGTAGATTCCATGTACGTCCTCGCAAGGTTAAACGACTGCTATCAAAAGTCGAGGAGCGACTCCCAAGGTTTGGGGAAAAAAACTCGTGTAAGAAGTAGGATTCTGGGAGCCGAAAACGCTGGAGGAACTGACAGAAGAAGGCGTTTAACATAATTAGGGGCTCCCATAAAACAAATCTGATAAGATAATTCACATAAGTGCGCCTCTATAGGAATCCATCGCTCGAGGCACCGATACTATAATGCTCCTCCGTTTTCCTGAAAAGGAAAGCGGTTCCATGTCTTCCCTTAATTTTCAAATCAGCTCTATGGATGAACAGAAAATATAGGGAATTTAAAAATCACCTCAAGTCAAACTGGTAGTCATGGAGATCACTTGTTGAGTCATTCTTGACTAGTCCATTCGACTGGAAACGGGGACAAATATGGTTATATATTTTTGATTTCTCCAATGTTTTAGCTATGTAACCAACATAAAAAAGTGAACTACTTACATGCAGAATTTATTCCAATATATTTTTGTAGAATGCTTTTGTTTATTTATCTCTGAAATGTGGATTTAAATAGCTTTGAAAAAAATTAAGATATCCTATGAAAATGTTACGTAAGAATTTCGCCTTAGAATACAGATACGTAAGTAATACTTTGAGATTTAGAAGAGAACATATAATTCTTTTTACAAAGATTTCCGACCTATAAAGATCAGATACACGAGAGAATAATTGGCTTATAGCGATGTTTAGGGCCTCACCGCAGCATTGGCAGAGCCATAGGCAACTGGTCAATAGAAGGCTTGTATAATACTAACTAAAACATTTCTCCAATAATAAACATGCTTCCGAATTCCATCGCTATTGGAATTCCTTAGGGAGTTGTTTGGACCAAACTCTTTCCTTTATTTGTGTAGCTCCCTGACACATATTTGTTAGTCTGACAAGTTTGTAATTTGTAGATCGTAATTAAGGTCTCCAGAAATAAGTCTTGCACTAAGGAATTATGTACTATTCATAGCTCTATCCAGTGACATATAGAAACAGAATGGGAAGGATAGAAACACATGAAGAATTCGAACTAAAATTTTGGTGAAACACAAGATCAACGTCAATTTATTCCCTGAATTTTCAAATAGTATGGCTTGAATCGATACTAAAAGATTCATAATATCAACAGGCTTCCACAGAAAGCCGATTCTATGTCTGTGATCCATCATAGCATAATAATCGTGGTATTTCTCTCTGATCGATTTCGCATTCGAAAGGGCTACTAGCCAAATCGAAATTCTTATGAGGAGAGGGAGTGTTCCACCATTTAGGTACCAAAACAGCCCCAGACCGTCGCCAATCTAGATGGTCCTGGTTTTGCATATAATGACAGTCGGGTTTCGGGCTCCTCCCGTACATTAAGCCCATTCTCGTTACCACTTATTAAAGGTGTAGCCACGGCCCACCTTTTAGTCGCTCCATTTGCAACGCTATCACCGCAAAGAGGGTATTAGCCCTTCGAAATTCATAGGCCCACGTGAGTAATAACCGCTGATAAAACGTCTGAGGTGGTCTTAAATGGTGAAAATGACACCTTAGGGAGATTCCGAAAGCAATCCAAACATGAACGGAAAGCAGCGAACGTTATTTCGAGCCGAAATGTTTGCACTATTAACTTTAGCATATTAACTTCCGCAATCAACGGATACGCCGATGTTACTTTAATGACAGACGTTCGTTGATTGTCGAGTGGATTTCCATAATTCGAATTCAAACCCATTAAAGATCAAAAAATACTGATCTTTTTCGTTCATTCTAATTTTTTATTTGATCTGGATCTTTGAATAAACTATCTGAAAACCTTGGAGAAAAGCAAATAAATAAATTTGACGAATTGTATTAGTACACAGTCAAGCGCACAGTTTAGATAAACGTTGTCTAAGGATAGTCTATTTCCTATCCACGATATTTTAAACAAAGATTCTCTTAACGACAATGACTATCTTTTTGGGCGAAGTATTCAAGTTATCCCTTCATTCAAAATAAATCGTGATGATAGAATTTTATACTCTCCCCTGATCATTCGATAGATGTTTAAAAAAAGATTAACATTGATATCACAATAAAGAATGAATCGTGCATTAAACATTTCAACTTGATAATAATATTGGTGAGAAATATATTAATACCTAAACTGTTATAAAAACTAAGCACAATAATTCCTTTAAATAAATTTGTTAATTAATAATCGTCTTCTAATCTTTATATGTGCATATATTCAAAGAGATATGTATAAATATAGCAATAAAAATATAAGAATATAAATATAGAATATAAATATAGAATATAAATATAGAATATAAATATAGAATATAAATATAGAATATAAATATAGAATATAAATATAGAATATAAATATAGAATATAAATATAGAATATAAATATAGAATATAAATATAGAATATAAATATAATAATTTAAGTATAACAATATGAATACAACAAAATATATAACAATACAAATATAACAATACAAATATAGCAATACAAATATAACGATTTATATTTCTTTCGTGTACGTAAACGTATAGATAGAAGGACGAAAGCCATCGGTAAATAAAGACGTGAAACCCTTCCCTCTCTCGATATTTCTTACTTTCGATCAAGAGATCCCAAGGGAGTCTAACTGCCAATGAACAGAACCCATCGCTTTATTTCCCTCTCTTCGAAGCCTCTACTAAATGCCATTCCCGCGCACCTTCAACGAGAAAAGATTCGTGTGAACTCCATTCCATCTGTTTCTTCACTCTATTTCTAACCTCTCCCTTCTCCATTTTTCTCCCTCATTCTTCACGGCCTAATCCAAGCCTCGAGTTCACGTTCCTTCACGCCTCTGCCTCCCTCACAAAACGTGGCCCCGCTGCGACAGGGAATAACGAATTCTTTATTTCATCCCCAAAAAAGCGTTAACGCTTGACGTCTTGTGAAACCCCTATTCCACCCCAACAACCTTGACTCTCTCTCCTTCACCATCCCTACTCCTTTTAAAAAGCTCCCTTTTCCTTCTGAGTTAATGTGTTGTCACATATTATACGGGGCAGATTTTCTAATTTTCATTTTTATGTCCACAGCGTGTTTTCTATCCTTTCTCGAGTTCATTTTTCCCAAAATAGGAAAAACCCGTCATAGCGTTGATAGGCTCATTGAAATGCATGGATTACCGAGTATTTATTAAGAAAGGACGGGCATGTTGGATGTTATTTAATACTTACTACATTAGAGAACGGGAAACGGACTACAAACAGGGATTTTCATCAAAAACAATAGGCTGATGGGCTCATTCAGAGCGTTAAAATATTCATGGCTAATGGCTCTTTTTAGATTAAATTTCTAGTTTTAGAGAGATAAAATCAGGAAATTATCGCTATAAAAAGTTATGAATTATCGTTGCAGTTATGTACTTCCATGTAAAAGCCGTAGGCTTAGGATGGAGTTATAACCATCAAGTAATCGAGGTAGGCATAAGCTAAAGTAAGCAAAGCAAATATATCTATAATCTGATAGCTGTTGAAACAAATTCGCATCGATGAGTTAACAATACAAACAAAATTACAAATAACGTACAAAATATGCGACTTTTCCTGAGATTTGTTACTCATCGAAGATATTTACTTACTTATTTTCTCCACATCTACACACTTCCTGTCTATACCTTGGATGGGAATGAAGTTCAATGCATCACTTACCTGAAAAGAACGAAATGATATCGTTAAATAAAAGAAAACATAATGTATCACATATTGTACTTCATTCGTTAATATCGTAAATAAATCAAACTGATAGTCGGTAGCACAATTATTAAAATGCATCTTTTACTACATAGCTCAAATATATACAAAAATAATATTTTTAACCTAAGAATATAGTAGCTTGAAACCGTCAACGATATATGACTGTAATATCAGTCGAGTAAAGGATTATTATAAATCGTTTTTGAACACTATATACATGTTTTAACGAAAATAAAGTTATAGATAGCAAACAGTACTTGATTAATAATTGAATCTAAAGTAGGAATAATCTTCTCCAACATTAATTTAAATCAAACTAGTTGAACGGAATCAACAATGAACTTAATTATTACGTGGCAAATGTCGAGTTAACAACAATGGATTACGGACGAACGAATTTCAACAATGATGACATTTAAGTCAAACGTAAGTTATACAGCGATAGAGCTAACGTTGTTTCAGGGTTGTCACACATCTAAAAGTTTATCCTCCTTATCTACACTATCATAGTTTTGATTGCATTATAATCCTGTACATATATACATCCTCTGCGTTACCACCATACGGGCTGTTTCCTTCTACCTCCCAAAGCCACATATCTCTCTCTCTTGATCCTTCTCTACCACCAGTCTGGGTAAGAAGTCTCGGAAATCCTTCGGCGGGTCTATTTCCATTCCCCGGGGCTTTTTTGGGGTGCTCGGGGAGTTAATTCGGAAAATTTGGTGGAAAAAATTAAACAGCGGGTATAAAAAGTGAGTTCGGGTCTGTGAAGAACGGTAGCAGTCCCCTGCAAGTAGTTATAACGATAATCCCTTGAGAGAGGGGGGGCCTCACAAGTTGAGGACTGCTCACCCTGACTCCGCAGTTTCCGATACGAAAGTCTGTCTGGGGATATATGTGCAGGAGAAAGTGAGATTTATTTCCGCTGAAGTTTGCGACGAAGGGTTTAGCTCGATCGATCCTCGCCAATCTATCTCCTAGATACGATAGGAACTCAATGTCTACGAATCTGACAATTTCTGTTCCATTTAGAATGTGCATTGACACTTATTGTTTATGTTTGGGATCGGATATCTAGGAACTATAAGCACAACCAATCTGTCGAAGTCGAAAATGTTTAAAACCCTAAAACCCTAGAAATTAGTTTATAAAAAGGAATCCATCTATAATTGAAAAATTTCTGTCTTTATTAGATGTAATTTTATATTAACGATAAAAAGAAAAGTAAAATGTAATTTCATTCCAATTATTTCTTCCTTTCTGAAAAACTAACTGCTTCTGTTAAGGTTATTTTTGATGCTGCTATATATTATTTTGTCACTAAACTAGTTGCTAGGTAATAACTGTAGTTAAGAGGCATAAACAAGTAAATTACTATCTTAAGGGTATATACACAAATCTATTAGGCTGATATCGAATACTTAATATGTATCACGGGATACATATATAAACACAGTTGTTTGAATAAACCACGAATCGTAAAATTTGATTAGGAAATGTAGCTAAATATAGATAGGATAGCATGACAAGTCCTGCTAATATAGTTTAACTAGCGTTTCCTAACCATCATTTAGAGCCACGAAAAGAGGGAATTAGGCACTAATTCACTACTCTGAATATTCATCAAAGCAATTTAGGGGCTATTAATCTCTGTCTGTATCTCTCCCTAATGTCCTCAATCAATAGACTTTCCCTCCTATTAATATTTCCTCGGATATCCTAATTGTATTCCAATCATATTTATATCACTGAGTTTCTCCTCCATTCTTTATTATACACAACCATTTATTTTCGAGATATTTTATTATATATTTTCGAATGTTTCCGGACCGTGAACTGAAAATATGTTACATAAAATCACATCTGTTAGATTTTTATTATTATTTTATTTATTTTTTATAGTTATTTGGTTGCCATTTAATGTATAAATATATACGTACAATTTATTTTAAGAACCCTCTTCTGTTTCTTGCTTTTCACATTTTATGTTTCATGTTCATGTAGATTAACGTTATGCATCTTATTCCTGGAAAATAGTCATCTCAATTGGCACTGTTTATCATTATCATTTAACATCAGTTTATCAAATTCTATTATGCTATGTCAGAGTATAGAAATTGTAGTTTCGAATACTATAGGTATCTTAGTTTATTTTTCAAATATCATTACATGAAAGAAGATATGTAACGGAAAATATCGTCGTAGAACACTATGAAATAGACAAAAAGAGACCATATCGATCCAGGTATACTCGTGTACTGAAATCGTTAGATATTACATTTCTCTATCTCCAAGCTCTCTTGCCTCGCTCACGACGACTCCAAATCCGTTTCCTATCTTCCATCATCTCTTCTTTGAATCCTCCACAAGGGACCTATCCGAAGCCAAATTCGAAATTAGTTTTGAGTCGACAGCGATTAATCTTCCGCTTGGATACGAAAGCTCTCGGTCACCTTAACGATTTCCGAAGCGCGAGGCTCCAGCCTTCCAATGGCCATTACCTACGGATTAGGGAAATGTCCCTTTTTTACATATGAAACCTATTACATCTCGAGGAATGCGTAGGATGATTTTTCAACTCAAAACGGATTTGGCGGTAACACTCCTTCGTTTTAAAATGTGAGAACTAGAAGGGACGGAGAAGTCCGTACATGTGTATCTGGCGATAACAAATGTCTGGAATGCAGTTGAGGAGTCATTCGTATCTAAAAAGGAGTGGGGTTGAGTTACAAATTACTTCCTCTCAGTTTTTACTAACGATTTATTAAATCGATTCAACTTTTCTGTCAATAATCTGGCGAAAAAACATATCTCTTATTTTCGAATGGGTTTGAACGGAAATAAATACTTCAAATTACCTTTCGAGGAATGTTCAATTTGAAATTTCTTGTATTTAGATGAACTTTTATACACTTTCTATCTATTTTTAAGTTATAAAATTGTACGTATGAAATGGGTTGTAGAATATTTTAATAATCGGTAAAGTAAATGAAGCAGAAATTGTTTTATATAAATCTTTACAGATTCTTTTATACTATCTTTTACTACATCATAGAGTTATTTAAATACTCAGTAGTTTCCCAACATTTTTAATAAGTTCTGAAACATGTGTTTGCGGAATATTTCGTCTGATATATTTTGGTTCGTAGTTACGTAGTTAGTTAATACAATAAAATTCTGATGCATTTCACTGAAAAATGTCGAATTTTTTGATTCTGTATGTATCATATCTTCATTTTGTTATTATATATACCAGACGAGTACAAAAGTCAACTGTTAAAATTTTTTTTAATTACAGAAAATTGAGAGGTACTAATGAGTTAGGACATAAAGACATAAGTACCCTATATTAACGCCTTCCATAATTTTCCTTGATAACCTAACAAAGCCCGCAGATTAAAGCTACGTGTTCTGAGCGAACTATTAAGCAACCGTGCACAATCGCCATAGTGATTTTCCAATCCTTACGTTACGCTGATTATAAGCCACCCCTCTACAATTAAACCCGCTTAATTCCTGTTAAAATAGAGAACTTTTAACACTTCTTACGCAGTTTAGCCGTGGTTGAGTAATAACAAGCATCAAGGCCGATCGCCACCCGCCCTTAATGTCTCCCGTTATTAATGCCCATTCGGATTTTTTCGATGGAGAAAAAATTGCCGCTCATTTTTCCGATCGCTTCTATCGAGTCATTCCCTCGGGAGCAGGTGTAGGAATAGAAAGACGCTAAACGCCGAGGTCCGTAAAAACAGCATCCCGTCGGGGTTTAGGAATAGGCTTGGATGTAAATTCGGCCGGTTTGGGGGGAGAGGAGAAAAAAAAAAGAGTAAGAAATCTCTCCAGGTAGGACTGAGCAAGTGTCGGGGTATGCTGGATGGCGCCTTATCGCTCCTCTTCTGTTTCCTTCCCATCCCGAGATTCCGGACGACGCCGCGATCCCCCAAACCCTCCCCGGTATCTCCGTGGACCGTTCCCCACACCCCTCCGCCGAATATCCCCGGCGGGCGTACGGAGGTGAATAATGTGCTCTCTAGCCATGAGGCCAAGGTCCTTAAAAAGAGGAGGGAAATAAAAAGTTGGGGAGGAGTGGGCGTGAAGGGTGAGGCGAAGGAATGGAAAGGGTTGTGGGAGATAAAGAGAGAGAATGGGAGATGGCTGTAGAGGTGTGAAGGAGAGGGCCTCCGTTATTGGATGTTGCGTGGTTATCTGCCCAACAAAAGGTAATCGGATTATGCGAACGCGAGGCGGATTGCGCCTCGACCGACGTCTGAAGTTCCGTTTTTAAGAGCGGTCGTAAAAGTTGAAGGGCCGTGCTATTAATTAGGTGTCTCGAGAGAGAGACGGGTGAAATGAGCGTGGGAGACTGCTCTAATCGAATTTGGTAACTGAAATAGAGATCGTCACTCGTAAGTAGTGTACAAGTACATGATAGAGGCTGAGAATTACTGAAGATAAAATTCGCTTAGTGTAGAGAAATTGCAGGTGATTTTTCCAAAAAAAACTCGTACCACACTTTCCATACAAGAACTTGTATCACCTCGACTTACGTACGATGAATAAGCAAATATATGAGAACTCCTTAACTTACCATATTACAAGTTATATTTAAGGTTATACTTGAAGATAAACTGGTATTCTGTATTGGATTTTGTACCTCCTTTGATATCGCCAAATGTGTACACGTGTCTGATTATAAAATCTGCAAGATTGCAAATTAATTTCATCCAAAATATATGACCGAGCATGTATCATTTCTTCTCCTATAAGATGGGATGATAAAGAATCTAAAATTACAGATGAATAAAATGTCGAAAGACGTTGTATACGAATCTATAGCTTTATTGGGATATGAAAATTGATTTGGAATTGAAAATTCAGTTGCTACACCTTGCAGACTGCTACAAAGTATTTGAAACAGAATGAATGAGAAGACCTCACGGTGCATTAAGCTTGCTTTGTCTTACATAGTAACCGATTCACGAGCGAAAAAGAAACCCATCACACGAGATAAAAATAATTGGTTCGGAGCGCGGTTTGGATTCCTGCGAATGCTAAGAACTCGAAGAAGATTTGCAAGGGCCTGAGGATGGAAAGGAGTTCTGGGAAGCGAAAAAAAACAGAATTTGCATAGGAGAGTAATCATTGGCGTCTGGATGGAGGGAGACCAAGAGGACCAAGATAATTTTACGTGCAAGAAGCATAATTGGAGGAAGAAAAAGTGCGTGAGGATTCGGCGAAGGGTAAAAAGGTGCAGACGTAAGAGTGTGTACTGGAGATAAGAGGAGCTGGTGTTTGGGAACATAGGGTCAAGGAGGCGGACTCTTAAGAAAAAAAGGACATGGTGATAAGGGCGGGTTTTTCGGAAAGGGAAGAAGGGAGTGCGGGGGAAGCAAGAAAAGAATAAAAGATTCGTGTTTATGTGTTTCTATACAAAGGACAACATTCTCGTGAAACAGGGGAAAAGGAAGGATTATCACTCTGAGAGAGTCTAACGATGAGGCAAACGGCAATCGTTAATAGTCCAAGAGTTCTTGGTGAACCCTTTATCGAAATAGAACGCTTTGGCCGTTTAGAAAACTAAGTTCGCTTTGGTGTGTTTTTACACCCGTCCTTCGAATATGAGATTGAATTTTCCGAGCGTGAGACTATCGGTGTAAAAATAGCTGACGTTTTCATTTTCAAATTGAAAAATTATTTTAAAAATGACGATCGTAAACTTCGGAGAAACTTTTCTCACCCGAAAAATGTTTTCGAGTTTATGGCTCCCTTAAACCGGATGGAATTACAGGTATTCAAATTTCGAACTTATCTATGTTTGCGTGTTTGGTGATATAATCTTGCTAAATTTTATTATGAAACATTAAGGAGATTGCTAATATTTTTATGATATGAAATAAATATTTTATCTTTAATATTTAAGAGTAATTTTACTTAACGTAGTTCTATTAACGATGGTTATGTATTTATCCAACTGTTAGCAGACCTTCAGTAACCAAACAGCCTTGGCTCTGCTTCAACCAAGATGGAAATCTCTGCAGATGGTTAGAGATATTCAATTATCAAAGTTACAATATTTTATAAATATCCACCTAACTATTCAACGAAACGGATGACTTGAACAAAACCTTTATCGCCTATCTTACGAAGTCCTTCTCAGAATGAGGGCCTTATATCTTTAGAAGCGATCAAATTTTAATTGGTCATTTCCTCCCAAACATTCAAAAGGAAATAGTTTTCGAGTATTAGATTCCTTTCTAGTCCCTCTTCAAAGGACAAATATCTTACAGTTAACATCCTCGGATTATATACGTCGACGATACCTTTCGAGACGTCAACAAATCATACGGAGAAACCTTTATTTCCAATTCTGAAAGGAATGACCATAACCGGAAAGATATATACATTCATTTCGAAGAATGGTAGGCTAAACTCTATAACGCCGAAAAAAGGCGCGAGATGAGAAATTACCTTCTTGTCGCAGCAAATGAGGGTATTATACTTCGCAGAGGTGTCCTTCTTGATTTTTTTCCAAACCGAACGGGCCCTTTGGCGCGAATTTGGCGAAATAAAAAAAAACAAACCGAAGGCGAGGCGTCCTTTTGAAAACCCTCGCGAAGGATTTTTAAGAGTGCAGATTGTACGGTAGACATAAATCATTCGTGAAAAACCCTTTTGCTTCTTTGAAAAAGGACTATATACACCTCCTCTCGATCTATTGTTCAGTCGAGCCTGAGAGAGAATGTCACTCTCTTTGGGGTGTGTTCACGAGGACATGTAAGAGGGGCAATTTAGCGAAATGGTTTCAAGAGTGAGTTAACCGGAGTTGCTCTTCTCTACTCGCTGTGACATTTCTCCTGAATGGAACATAAACGGAGGAGGTTATCTTCATCGTGGCTAGAAATAATGTCCCTTACAAAAGGCCCGAAAGATGTTATGAGGAAACCGCGGTTCTTTACATGATTTAATGTTCGTGGAAGTGTCGAGGATAAGTCGAACAGGCGCAGTCTATTTAATTTGAAGGTGCTAAAAATCAATTTCACGGGCTGCGAGAATTATGGGAAATTTCCTGGAAATTTTGGCTACATTTCTCCTTGCAACTTACGATCAGATGTTTTCTTGGAATTTAAGATGGCCCTCCTGTGAGAAATGTCTTGTACGGAACTATAACAATTCACAAGGAAATAATTATTAGTGAATATTTTGTGTCCTAAACTTCTCTCTCATGGAACACTTTCGGGATACATAAATGTTACCTTTTTTCCTTTTTAAATAACACACTATCTGCCTCAGTTCATAATTAAATCTATTCAAATAAGTGAAGGTTACTTTCACCATCCGTTAAAATATTTCTTTCTGTAAACAATTGGAAATCAAGAATGTACCATTGTCTATACTACGATTTTATAATTTAAAGTTTTTAAATTTTTTCTTTCAAATCGATTAAAAAGGGGATACAGATACAGAAAAATATACTCAGTTCCTATAAGCATACAGCTCAACATTAATTACGATAAAATATTATCATTTATGAAATGAAATGAAATTTTTATTTATAAAATTGAATTAGAATCTATGACAAAAATAAGGAGTGATTTTTAATTTATCCTCAATCAATACCTTTTATAAGAAAATCATTTAATTAATCTCCAAAGATAAAATAATTAAACCAACTATGGCAGGTTGTGAAATCATTAGACGTATAGGCCAATTTTTTTCTACTATTATTATGTCCCGGAAAGATTTAATTCTTAAAGCAACTCTTCCTAGAATCTTTGTCAGCTATGATCATAGGCTTCATAAAATTATGCTTTATAGTATTTAATCGTTGTGGAGGGTGTAAAAAGTGACAAGAGGCCAATGGCATAAATTCCTTGAGATATCCAGACGTTTACTGAGGAACTCTCTACAAACCTCAAATACAAATATTTGCATTATAATTACAATTCATCTTTCTCCGCATCGGAATTTCACATATTACAGTCCCTCTTATAAATATAAATGATTGAATAGTCGAAGAATAGGTTATAAAAGAAGACTATCAATCTTTTGATTGAAGTTCGCATCATGCAGCGATATCTGCCTCACGAACGCTACCATATTTTCAACGTAGAATGAGTTGAATTGTTTCGTTTTATCAGCGAGATATAACTCGCCTTTTACGACTCTCTAGCCATCATGATTCATAATGCAAGACGTTAAGAAACGAAATAGTAGCGATCTCTTATCATTGATTCGAATAGTTGACGTGAATGGTTTCGGAATCCACCAGTCTTTAGAAACTAAGTCACGAGTATAGACACTGTATTGCCTTCACAAGTCTTAGTTGAAGAAAGAATCCCTTAAGAAGAAGTCGATTGTTAAGGGAATGAACTTGGGAAAGAAGAAAAAGGAAGCAGGGGGAAAGAACTCATAAAAAGATTCGAGAAGAATATAAAAAATATTGGAGGGGAAGAAATTGATGGTCCCCTCACTCATACATCACGATCGAAGAGTAATTCCACGATAGGGAGAAATGAAAGAGAGGTCTTCTCAAAACTATTGGGATATGCCGCGACAAATAAAGATAATTTACGGCCGACCCATGTCCTCCTTTTGGCCTCGCGAGAAATCGCTGTCGTTGCGTCTTCGATTAGAATCGATTCTAAGGAAAACACACCTTATTCAAACATGCCAATCATTCCTCAGATGAATTTTCTGTCGAATTTCACGGATTTGTTCGAGCTTAAGAATTATTCGCGATTTCTTTTGCACGTCTTCCTTCACTTTCACTAATCTTTGATAAGTACGTCTTGAATACCGGTTCGAACCTCATACCATCCGCTATCTTATTTAGTATTCTCTATGGATTGGGGATATGGTTTAATATGAAAGGTGATGAAAGAAGGAGTTCGCCCACATTCTATATATGTAATCAGCATATTATAAGACTTAGAAACATTAATTGTTTAAGAACGGTAGGAAAAAAAGGAACGGAAGAATATGAATGATTTAATACCATTACATGAGAGTAGATAGTTGACTTCCATCTTTGGATATCACCCATTTTTTTGTAACTTTCATTTTATTATGGCTACGATAAGACTAGGGAAAAGAAACTAACATTAAATATTTTTAATCCGTTGGCTTATATATGCCTGGATTGAAATATTCTGAGCATTTACTTCAACTTCTCCCTCTCTCATGGAAGAAATTCAGTTTTTAGGATAATGTTCATCAATACGAAGTGTATATATAGTATAATTTTTATACTTTTTATATATTATATTACATTGGTTAATAGCTGTAAGACTGTAAATAGGCAGCAAACATTGGTATAAAAGTAAGAAACCTACCATTTATTTAAAATTAAAATTTAAGAGATATCTCAAATTGATATTACACATACAGTAAAGAAGAGGTAAACCTCTAGCTAGATATTTATCAAACAACATTGTCATCACCGAATTACGTTACAAAAAGATCAAACAGTAGATTTCCACGTGCGTTGTGTATAGTTGATTATCTAATAGGAAATAGTGTTACAGCTGTAAAGCATCAGTGATACAAAATAGCCATTTATGGATGCAGGGGCTTTAACAACTATGAATAAATGAATATGTAACTGGTTTATGCATGAAATGGAAAAGATAATTTTCGAGATTGAAAAGGGAAATCGATCAAAGAGATTGGAAATGGAATGGATTGGAGAGAAACAATGCTGCACCTGTCGGCTATGCAAATCGCTTGGGGGGGAAAGGAAGAGCGTTTTTCGATATAGGACCCTCGCTCGAATCCAAAATCATTTGAATTTCCAACTACTTTATAGAATATTACAAAAACACGTTATTTTGTATTTATAAAATTTTCACCATTTGGCATCGTTCCAGACTGATTAAGAAATTGATCCTTTCCCCATTCTTTACCAATTAGGATGCATAAACGTTTACCCGACTATTACACAGCAGCTGGTATATGAAGAGCCGCGGGGCGTAGTAGCTTTATGGTCGCGTGCTAGCGAGATTCTCCTTATTATTTGTCTCCAATTTAGTTTATGAATCACTCTACGGAAATGAAGCCATTTTACCTAAGTAGGATGTATAATTTCCGAACTAAGTGTTAATTGTAAATTACGAGAAGACAATTTAGTCTGCAAATGTTTAAAAATAAAATTTCAATTTTACTCTAATCTAACTACGATATAAAATCGACTGTACGAGTTTTAATTCTAGTTATCGTATAAGAATGTTGTCAAATTAAACCAGAATAAAATTATATGTAGATGTACAACACAGTTGACTGTGATTACTTTATATCAGGTTGAGTAGTTGAAATTTTAACGTAGAATCTTTGGAAGGGTGAAAGATTTAATAACAGATACAAGGCTTTTATGAAAAAAGTGACGAAAATCCAATACAGTAATGCAGTTGGCTTCGACATTATTTATTTAGTACTGTATTCACCTTGATTTTTGTTCGATTTTTTCCATCTTTAAGGTGAACTAAAGACCAGAATCGAGTGTGCAATAACACGCATACAAAACATCTCATGAGTAAGAAAACGCATCGTAATATTCCACGGTTAAATAACTGACCTATAAGGGGTCACGAAATATTTTTTCTATTCGTATCCACTCAGTTTAAAATCAGATTCGATTTCACTCCGATATTATAAGTTTTGGCGAGAGTATGAAAAGACAACTTCTTACTGAAAAATTTCGGGGTAAATATATCATACTTGTCACGACGGAAAAAAAGAACATTCGGTACTCGAAGAACGTAAACGACTCTCCACATCTTCACACGGGTCGAGGTCGCCCATTTCACGGCAAATTTCTCAAAAAACCCTCCGATTATTCCCCGAAAGCGGTGAATGAAAGAAAAGCGCGAAATTAGCGCGAGATTAAGCGTCGGAAATCGGCAAAAATGATCGCCGCCGGGGAAAAAGAAAAATCTCTCGAAGGACGACCGGAATATTTCCCGGGATTTTTTCCATGTCACGTGACCCGAACAGCGTCGCTCTCCGACTAAAGAGAGGTTCCGCCTCATTAAACGAGACAAGCGCCGCTTTATTTAATAATGGGGAGGAGAAGCGCTATTCGAGTTTCTTTTTTTTCACTAGGAAAAATCCCTTCGTCGCTGTCGTCCCCACCTCAAAACCTTTCGCCCTAGAGAGAGAGCGTCGCGATCAATCATACATGTCGAAAGTGTTTTGCCACCGCAATCCGCTTCGCTTTTTTTCTTATGTTTTCGGAACGCTGATCTCATCCTTGTTTCCCCCTTCCCTTTGCGATGTCTAAGCAACGGCAAAGGAAGCGAATTCTGATTGAGACAGGTGGTCGCGAATCGAAACAGATCCTGCGATCGACGGTGAGGCATTCCTCGGGGAAATTGGAGGCCATTAAGAGTGAGAAATTGGCGGCGATTCCGTAACTTAAATGGAGAACATTACTCACAAAAAACTGATACCTTTTCATTGGTCATTTACTGAAATTTCCAGCTACGGAAAAGTTACGAGGAGCTAAATCGTCCTATATTTTTTGCGGGACGTTAATTTTCGTACGAGAGGGGGATGTGCAGACCCAATTCGACGCAATTTTAATGAGCACCTAAGAGATAACGTATGGAACCAGTATTCTTAGATCGACTTCTTACTACAGTTGTAGCTTCCGGGACTCCAAGAGATTTTTTTTATTAATTAAGAGGGGCAGTTTTATATCTCAACCGAATTTGGAAGTGGGTGATGGTGAAAATGGAGCTAATTAATCATTCCGTTACGTCACGACACTTAATGGATCGTCCGAACATAAATACGTAGAGGCTTAGGGTACGTGTTTCCGAGATATCTTTCATAATCGTCTAATTTACTGCCTATCGTTACTTAAATACGTTCTCAATCCTTGCCCATTCCAGCAAAAACCGCACTACCTTTTTAGAAGAATAAAACCATTTTTGTGGATCACGAATCACGCAATTTTCCATTTATCCGGATTCGAGCTCTTTAAATTCAAATCCATCATCGTCGCTTGAACTGGTCATTTATACAAAATATCTCGTTGATTTTATCACGTTCCGTTTATGCAGCGTGTATTCCAAGAAGTCCGCAAAAATATTTATATACATAGCTGCTTAAATACCTAGCAAAACATTCTTTGACGACGGAGTGAAAACACCATGTATAGATATTTTACGATATCTAGTATATGGCAAAAGTGTTCTAAACGTAACAGCCCGGCTAGCTCAGTCGGTAGAGCATGAGACTCTTAATCTCAGGGTCGTGGGTTCGAGCCCCACGTTGGGCGAAAAATTTGCCGCGGTCAGTTACTCATACATCATATTCCGAAAGTCCCAGGTTCGAGTCCTGTTGAATCGGATTTTTGCTCTCAATGGCCTACAGCTCTTTAGTGGAACCTATGTATGGCTTTCCTTAGTACATTATCCTGTTTATGAATTCATGTTCCGTCTCACACATGTCTGTGCATATTCCATATAATACGTAACTAAAGTAAAAAAACATCGTTCTACAACTTCTTCGTCACATCTATCGACGATCAATCAAATAATACTGAAAACCTCTTTGCTGAGCAACGATAAAATCTACCACCGAGATCGATATTCAGGAAAATCTGTACGTAAGGAATAAGCGAAAACGTTTCCTTTATTTCGACTGATTTCGTTAATTCCCAAAAAAGACTGCTTCCACTAAAACCGCCGAAGAACTGCGACAAAACATAACCGAGTGCGAGAAAGCGAGCGACTACTTAGCGTGATATTTTTGTTGGGCTGTAAACGAGCCTCCCTTCCCTCGACAAAAGGTGTGGGGAGCGGAAAAGAAAGGGAACTCCTGTTTTGGGGGAGGGCTACCCGCAATTTTCGGGATGGAAGACTGTTATTATAGCTTATCATCTCTAAGTGCCACCCCGTGCCACGGCGGGGAGTGGGGTTGCTTACGCTGATAAAGGGGAGTTCCGGAAGAAAATGCGGACTAGGGAAAGGGTTTGGCCGGGGGACTTAAATGACCCGTGTGGGGGTGGAATGGATCTCGTCGTTAAGAGAGCGTGCCTTCGAATCGGCCATTACAATGGTCGTGGGTGAGTTTGGACGCCGTCTTTTTGATCGCCGCGCCTTTGTCCGACTGCTGCTATCGATTCTTCTCGTAACAAAATGTTCCTCCAATTCCGACGGCTCTGGGAATGCTTTTAGAATCCGTCGCGAACACTCTGTTTGTCTACATTGGGAATCGAGACGAATGTAATATCCTCTCTAAACTGTAATGTTCTTTGGTTCAATATGGATTACAACGTAGAAGTGATATCGTCAGCAAATGGCTAGTCCCACCGATTAGTCCACTTACTGTAACTTTCTCTGTTAGTACAATTACTTCTCGTTATATGTAAACCGTTATCTAACCCTCTAATATCTTAACTCAGCGGCATCTGTCCTTTATTGCCAGTATTTCTCTTACGCAGCAATAGAATCACTTAACGTAACTAAACTAACGTTTACGTAGCTATTGATTTTTTATTTATTCACTCTCCCAAGAGCTAAATCTTTAGAAAAAAGTCAGAAATATGGAGATTCAGAAAATGTAATTATATATTCCTTAACTTCACAATAGTATCACTCAATCACCAATTTTACGTAATTATTATTTATTATACGCTTAAACATCGATGAGTTACAGTTTATAGCTTTAAAACAGATCTTTTCAACCAATACGCATTAAATAAAGCCAAACTGGACTGAGCATCCAATCCGCTAAATCTGAGAGAATAGAACCAAACAAAGGTTAAAGAAGTCCTTAGCAGTAGAATAGAGCAGTAGAAGTCATATATATATAGTGCGCACGACTAGGAGATAGCATTATTACCTGGGCTCCTTGCTGTCTCCGTAAATAAATAATCCGGAGATTATGTATTGTAAAGTTTATCTTATCTTCCACTGCAGCAAGGTTATAATCATCACTAAAATTAGTTATTCTCCACGTTACAACAATTGTTACTAAGATAAAAGTGGATTATGAAAGTAGTGCGATGCGTGCGTAATTAAATTTAAAGAAAAAATCAGTTCAATTGCTAGGTGAAATAACCTATAATTAAAACTCGATAATCATTGCTTTCATACTCCAATTAACACGAGGCGTAGATGAGCTTACGAGCACTTCATCAATTCTCGAACATAAATCGACTGAGAAGAAACGGTTTAGAAAAAAAGAGAAACAACTACTCCTTATGAGAGAGGAGAGAGTAATTAGGTGGGAAGGTATGGGAGGAAATGGATGTTGCGACAGAAGGGAAGGCAAATAAATGAAGCGAGGAGGGCCCTCCGGAGGGAAGATAGTTCACGGAACGGAAGTAGGGCCTTTGTTTTCTTCTCTTACGTCGTTTTTTTTCATCTCTTTCACCTTCCCTTGTTCCTTATCTCCTCATATGAGGAAGGGGAGTAAAGCGTGGGTAAGGAGGGATCCTTTGGCATGAAACTCACGAGCCCGAGGGCGGATACAGTGAAAGGGAGACGATGCGAGCATGAAGAAGCAGCGAGAGTCGCAACGTGGAGTGACAGAGTAAACGACATAGAAAATTGAAACCACCCTCCGCAGAGAGAGAGAGTCTTACATTCAATCCTCTCTTTTAAAACAAACGACGGAGTATATAAGTGCGATCAGTGAGCTTGCGGATGGGCTTAGGTAGTCTCTTGATAAATATAGACAGGGATCGGCAGAAGTAATTGGAGTTGTGTGGATAATGAAAGGGTATTTGATTCAATTAAAGCAAAGTTCCCCATCCTGAAATATACCCTCTCATTTAACTGTACTATTACCCGTAATATGGTATAACGCAGCAGTGAAAGTTGAAGTATTCATGCTTTCAGTGGACTGTATACATGGAGAAAGTTGCTAGACAATCTTTAATAAAATAAAATACTGATACTGTTAAGTCAGCAAATACTTTCGAATTTAACACCTAATTTCTTTAATCAGAAACTCCAATAAACATGTTAAAATAAGTAGAAAAATTGTACAGTATATATTTTCAATCCTAATATGAAAATATAAAATTTAAGGATTGAAATGTTATAAATCGCAAGGAATTTTTATGATAAAATGTGAGGATAAGGATAAAAGAAATATAAGACATATAATTAGGAACAAATTGATATATCCAGTTAAATGACTCATAATTTCCTCTAAGTGTACGTGACCAAGATAGTAAAGATGTACTTACTATGCATTCGCTCTTTACCGCACGATTCTTCACTCAAGACATTGTGCGAAGTTTACACACCAAGGATATATATAAAATTCGTGAAAGGTTTGACAAACGAAATAACGATTTATCGAAATAACATCGGCTCGTTGGTCTAGGGGTATGATTCTCGCTTAGGGTGCGAGAGGTCCCGGGTTCAAATCCCGGACGAGCCCAATTTTATTGATGTATAGTTTACCTATAACAAAATTGTGTTTGATGTAAAGGTAGAACGTATATGTTATTAAACATTATGTGCGAAAGATGTGATTGTGTGTATTGTAATTAAAATTCGTCACCAAACGAAACGTCGAACCGTGGAGTTATTATTCATCTACCTAGTTACAAAAGGTTAATATTTGTATTAAAATTAATTTAATGGATACTTTATTAGTAAAAGATGTAATATCAAGTACATTTTATTACAAAAACAGACTTAAAAACATTTCTGAATAGAGTGAATATATATGTACACGAACGCAATTTTAATATAAAGATGCGAAACGATCAGATCACGAGATTCCAAAAATCCCAAAATATGAAAGCCACCTCGCTTCTCGCGATCTTGGTTGACAAAATCGAAGGAGTAAAAAAGGGCGCGTTTATCAAGATGCCGTTGTGTCTCGTATGGACACAAGAAAACTGAAGCGAGAATGTACACTCTCCTGGAGATGGTAGACTTCGACAAAGACAAACGCGCATGACGACGATGGAGACGAAATGGAAGATGCAAGAGATTGGAAGGGATCCTTTGAGAGGATGGATAATTGAAAGGGTGCGAGACAGAAAGAGAACAAAAGTAAAACAGAAGCGTTCAGGAGTACGCCGAAATGTCAGAAGGGTTATCTCTGTAAACTGCTCCCTGTTATACGGCATCTCTGGTTGAAAAGCGAGGTTGAAGCAGGCGATCTTCATAGTGGATTCTACCGGAGTTCTTTCTGAAAAGGTTCTGTTTGGCAAAGGCCTTGTCAAAGGGTATTCTGGATGTGAAAGGAGAGGCGGACATTTATGGCTGACTTGAGAGATGTTCAACTTCTTCACTTCCGTCTGAAAAGCATACGTAATGGGAGAGCGGGTTTTTAGGAGTATGATCGTGACTGTTTAATGAGAGGAAAAATCTCTCGCTCCAACTCTAATATTTGCGAAGTTTAGAGACGCGGGCATAATCGAATGATGGCAAATTTGAGCCAATATTAATTTCGCACAAATACCGAATGAAACGATTTTCTTTTTCGAATGAGAGTTGGAAGGAAGAATTTACGGTACAAGAGTCGGTTGGCTTGAGACCGTGAAGGAATGCATTCATACACACAGTTACCAATATAAATACAGCTGCGACTCAATATTCGAGAAGGAAGTAACTCGCAAATTCTGGAACTTGTGCCAGGGCATAGGATACAGCTATAGTGGTAAAGTGTTTCTCTGAAAACTCATAACAAGATATTGGCGAAAGACGTATCTTATCATAGCTTAAACCTAATCGAAGGGCTTTTCTATTCTTGAAACGTAACAAAAAAAATCATAAAAATATATAATCATCGTCAATCATTTCGTCCATTTCATACAATGGATTTATGGAATATGCATATTAAAGTCATAACTTGAAAATACTTTTTCTAAAGATCCTCATAAACAGCTTTTTCTATCGCATCATACAGAATAAATATTTCCCAACGCTAAACGAGGTAGATATTTTACTTATGCATAAAAGATTTATCTTTGGATTACGTGGAGAATTGACTCTATTTAAAAACAGTTCGGGATATGAATTTTTAACGTTAAATATTAGCGAATTTACCAATTTTATATAAAATATGCCTGTTTATCTATTTGCACAGACACACGAAATCTTTATAAACCCTCGAATTCTAATAAAAACGATCAATTTACTTATTATACTTATTTTTATTAATAGTTGACATTAATCATCTTGATTTTTAGTCAGAACATTATGTATACATATACTTCGAAATAGCAGAGAATTAAATAACGAACTTTAAAAATAATCTTAAAATTCGGAATAAAACTTCTGAATAGGAGATAATTCAAGGAAATCACGAACATATTTTTACTCCACACAAACATCCAGCAACAATCAGGACGGGAGAAACTAACGACTCACGCTCGAACGTGTCCTATCCAAAAGAGAAACAGCGACATTTTCATGAATCGGGAAGGTGCATAAAGGATCGGAAAGAGAGAGTGGTGAAATAATGTTAGGGGAGGAAGGGTTCCCTTGCAACGAATTCTTGTGCACGAGGGATGGACCGAGGGAAGCAAATTTAATGATGGGGGCGCAAGTAAATAAACACACGCAGTGGCATTACGGGGATCCCTTTATTATTCTCCTGGATTTCAATTGTGCTCGTTTTTCGAGGACCAATTAACTTGGCGTACTATATGTGGGGAACCCTCTAGAAGGCTGCGAGCGTAAGGAACGAGTGCAGTTTGAATGCACGTGCGAATGCATCGCAGTGACAGCAGCGCGATTCCCTTTCTTCTCGCTTATCGATCCAAAGTAGCAAATGAGGGAACGCTGCACTGGAGGAGATATTCTATGCCATGGAAAACAAATACGTCGCTCGAGTGCTCTTTGGTCGTAAACGAGTCATTTCGGTGCACAACTGCGTCTGATTGAGGCTGAGATAGGGCTGCATTAGGGGAAGTAGTTCCTCGTCTTCTAAGCTCTCACAAGTGAAGATTCGCGGATGTAAAACCTAAAAGAATGATGAATACGTCTTGGTATGGGATTTGACTCGAAGATTACGAATCAAATAAAATTTGCAATTTCCTGAATTACATGCTTCCAGAGAGACAAGTAGGTTTTATTTTGTAATTGGTAATTTCTTTCCCCAGCTTTTATTCTAAATTTGCGTGTTTGATATCGAAATAAGTAAGCAATTTATAATGTTATAATACTTAATATTCGTAAAACATTCTGTTCTTGAAGGCACAAGGAAGGAAGGTCAATTTACGATTTGTATATATAGTAGGAACACGATAGCACGAAAATTATATTAATCATTTTACAGGAAATTATATTCTTTCTCTTTATTAAAAAGGATTTCTAATTTAATTTTCTGCATCCTAAAGAATTAGTTCCTGTACGGAAATTCGAAGACACTAATCACATAATTCACCTAAAAACACTACAATTAGACACGTAAACAATTCACTTGTAACTAGTGAATCTAAAATGTATTCGATTGTACCTGATAGGAACTACTCATTGATATTAAAGTTAAATATTTTTATATTTTACAATTTTACTTTACTCTTCCATAATGCCCCCTATTAGTTTGATGATGATAAATTTAAACCTCAGTCTCTTTTAAACCGCCCCTAGGTACATACTGTAATTCTACGGTTAAGAATATACAGTTGAAGCAGCACCACTTATACACGTATTAAGTTAAAGAGTTTTAGTTTCACGGAATCAGATATTCTGCATCGAAATTTCCCCCGAAGCGTTCCCGAATACGCCCGTGTTTATTCGTTCGCATCGTCTCAAGGATCTCATTCTTCGGAAAAAGAAGAACGAACGCAGTCCCGCGCGAAAAAATATAGAAAGGAATCAAGCCGTCGAAAAAGATGGGAAAACGGGAGCGGATATCTCCCTCAAAGACATCGACTTCCGCTGGCTATATTTGATCCGCAAAGCTGAGTTTTCAGAGGAGGAAAATACATGGAGACGGGGCTGCGAGATGCGTATATATATAAATATGCGAAAAAAACTGATTCGAAGGGGGGAGGGAGAGGAGGTAAAAGGGGTTGGAAACGGCGGGCAGGTTGTCAAGGTGCAGGGGAAAGGGCGTGCAGGATAGGGAGTATTAAGTGATGGCGCCGGGAGAGAATTTCCAAAACGTCTGGGAGAGGTGTCAGTAGATGTCCAGATGGGGTGCGAGACTGAAGGTTTTAAAGGTTTATCTTTAAATGCGGATTTAAAGGAACTGGATGATTTCCCAAAAGGTGGATTGGATGGCTATGGATGCCTTCTACGTCAGTGCTCACATTCCGAAACAAATGAACGGTCCATCGTCGATTTTTAACACGTTTGAAAGGTTTAATATCCTTACGATATTAAGCTTACGATCCAAGTTAGTATATATAATTTTTAAAATAAAGGTTTGAATTCCATATCGTTCGTTCTATATCCTTGTATACATGTATAATCGTTCGTGTATATTATCTACAAATTATTCTTCCGAACTCGTTCAAATGCACCCTTTATCCAAAACAAAGAACGCTGACTATTAACGTATTATTTAGTATATAAAACAGCAATTACTGCGATAGCAGGAATTACTGGAAAAGTGTAGGGCTAATGCGTTGTTTCCTTTTAATATAATCTCGGTTCCATTCCCGCCTCCACATCGATGAGAGAGCAAAGGCAAATCTTTCCAGCCTTTGGCGGAATAATACGGAGATCACAGCGTATGAACTCAGGAAGGTGACATAGAGAGGGCGGAGGGAATTCTGCGGCAAAAGATAATGAGGGGAGGAGATGAAAGCACGGGCGTTTTAGGTGGAATATCAAAAGAAAAGCTGAGGGAAGTATCAAAGGCAAGGGAGCGAAACGTAGTCTAAGGAGTGGCAAAATGGGAAAGTATAACGGATGAGGGTAGAGGAGAATGAAGATTGGGATATAGTATGATAGGGAGAATGCGTTATATAGCAAGGGAAGATATGATGGAAGTTGATTTTAGAAGAAAAAGATAGGATCAAAAGAGGATGTTCTATCGTTTCTTAATATTTCAACGCGCAAAAGTGAGATATATAGCCACGAAATAGGATTGAAGATAAAATTTAAGCTATCGTGAGATTTTATTATCTTTCATAGAATCAGTTTTGATACATGATCGTCTAATGCTTTCATTTCTCGTGAATAAGACATCATTTACGAAATGCAGACTCTAATATACGTATTATTATATTGACTCTGAAGCTATTGCATCCAACATTTTATTATTTTCCAAACCTTATGAAACCATACCGACAAATCTATAAATATAGTTTAAAAAGTTAAGATCAAACTTCAATGAGCTATACTATATATTACTACTATACTATAAACCTCACTAAGTTATATTATTAGAGATGTTAACGTACCATACTGTTAATGAAAATCAAATATCCGTGTTCGGTCACTCAATCGATCTACTTATTGGTGTTTGTTGTGTTGCATAGAGACCGTCGAAACTTCAATTATCCCATTAAATATTCGTAATATACTCTCGCTCTCGCACACTAGAAAGCAGCGTTTAATCCGAGCAATTAATCCACCTCACGTGGTCTCATAAGGGCGTTTAACTATGGATTAAGTTCTAGCGCTTAAAGGGAGATTAGCTGGCAGCGATATAAACAGCAGGCATAAGTCTAGCTGAAGGATGAAGATTATGTTTATGGCGGAGTTATGCCACATTTACGTCTCACGAGGGAAATGAAGTATGGGGGAGGTTCGTGCCGTAGCGATGGAAAGAGGGCACGAAACGAGTGTCTCAGGATTTCTGCGAGCTTTTAAAACACTCACAGCACGGAAATTTTGGCATTTAAACCGTACTGTTCTTAAGACAACACCGAGTTCAGCAATATACGTCTGTATGCTTTACAGATGTTCTGACATGAAGACGGGAATTTCATGGAGTAAGCTAGAATATATCCTTCGCAAGTACTTAAACAATTATGACAGCTGTATCGCTAAATATTTATGAATAACAAGAATGGTAGATAACTCAATCCAGGTTCCCTCAAATTTCACTTCTTCCAGATATTATTTCCAAATCTTACGAGTACAAAGGATATTGTTTTTTCAAACATTTGTGGATAACAAGTACGATTCCATGATTGATTATATGACCGCAACATTTCATGCTGTTCTCTTCTTTGAGGATTATAATTTATCGAATTGTAATTCTATCAAATTACGTAAAACGAACGAACAATATTTAAAGGGAGTATCGAACACTTTTTAAAAGGTCTTATCAAACTCGAAAGCGAACAACTATAAACTTAAAATATTTGTACATTCACTACACTTTTCAAGAACTACGTATTCTGGTTTGGTCACCGTTTCAGTAACATAAGAGAAATACTAAATTTTATGCACGAGTAATTCATACGCTGTAGCTTAAAAATTTCTCCGGATCTTCTCTGGATTCGGATTACATAATAAGAAGAATTCGTGATATATGGCCCCATTTCTACACGAATGACCCTAGGTTGACGATCCCACCTTCATATTCGAAAGGATCTTTATGAATTTCCGCGTAAAATACCTTCAACGCATGACTCATCACATTGCCAACTCGTTCTTTCCTAGAAACGTACCTCTCTCCATAGAGACGACTGCTGTGAATGATATTGAGGACGTTCGAATTAAAACCCATTGGGATTCCAGAGGAAACTTTAATGGACTATTATGAATGTTAGAGATCCAAAGGAGTAGTTGATGACCTCGTCAGGCAATTAAGGTCTCGTTGAATCCTCTTTATCGTCCCTCTTTGAGAACTTAAGGTTATAAAGGGATGTTATTTCCCTGTACCGGAAGGGAAGACGTATGTACGTGAGAATTTCGTGGAATTTGACCGAAATTTGATGTTTTATCGCTGACGTTGATGGCGAAGGAGTGGGGAAAGTAAAGTGTCCTAGAAGATGCTTTTGTGGACCTGGTGGTCTTCCATATAGCACGTACAGTACGTTTTCGCATTTATCTTTGACTTCGCGAAAAAATTTTACCTTCTCTGACGTAACATACGTAGCATATTACCTTTACAGCTCGAATTTAAATATGAATTCATTATAAAAGTTATTATTTCCTCATAAAGTTCATATATTAATGAACGATTGACATTCTTTTATACATTAAAGCATATAAGTCTGTATTTAATTTGTATGTTAACTTAATTCTGACCCTAAATGAACCTTAGCTTAAAACAATTTGGCAAAAATACATCTTCAAAAGCTCTAGACACTTTCATATTCAGAACTGAATATCTTGTTAATAGTATTTTTAAAAAAATTTAAACGAGGTAGTGAGTTAAAGCAATTACAGCTTCGTATGCTGTCCATGAACCATCCTCTTAAATGGATTACGTAAACAAATTGCTTCCCAAGATTATATAAACCATAATTTAAAAAAAACAATTTTTTTAAAGCTAGCTCTCCTACGTCGATTAGAGGACGACACAGACGGGAGCAATTCCGAGGTATAAAAAAAAGAAGTTGGCGTGAGAATTCTTTAGGAAAATGAGGAGCACTGGAATGCGGGGGGGCGGTAAAAGAAGCGACTGGAGAGGACAGGGGTCGCGAAAAAGGGTGATGACTGTCTGGAAGAGTCGTAATGGGGTCGCCGCTGATGGCAGGGGGTGTCGGGGAGGGAGTTTAGGTAGCGTCGTGTGATCTGCTTTTGGCACACGAGTCGCTATCTTTTTCTTTGCCGAGGCGACGCTCAGACCGCGTTCCAAAAACCCCGACTGCGATTTCAACTCTTCCTCCCTTCGCACCTTTATTTTCAAACGCCTCGGATCGTCTGCACTCAATATCAATTCCGCCTATGACTTTTCTTCCAATGGAAAGGAATGAAAATCTTATGGTGGAAGGGAATGATTTACCATCTGTCGTATCTATCGATTTCAATTGAAAAGAATGGGGGCACTTAACAGATTATCGATAAACAATCCACTGCCCTTCCCCGTTTATCTGGAATCCAGTTGCTTTTCTTGATCGAATAAATTTAGTTCGTACTTGGAATCGATCTGATTTCTACCTAATCTTATCATCAGGTTCAATCTTACCTAAATTATATCCACGAAACGATTATCATACTTCGGTTATTCTAATGACTTCGTTCCAGATCTTGGATTTTAATCCTCCAATGAATATGTTTTTCCATTTTTATATAATTTTCATTCAGCCAAATGAAGTAAATAGTATACATTGCCACTAGTAAACGTGCTTAATTAACTAGCGAATTCAGGAAGATTTACCAATCGAGGACTTGAAGTAGTTATTTACAATTATCCGGACAATTCTTAGAATTTATTTTCCTTATCCAATCGAATCAGCTGCAAAAGAACAAGTAAATGTGACTAGATAATGATCGATAGAAATTTAAAAAACACACACAATAATTGTAAAATCATACGAGTATTTCTTTAACACACATCATGAGGGTAAAAAATTTTACTAAACTACAGGAATTGGAATGGAAACCAGGATATTGGTAGAATTTTATACCATTAAGTAGTGTGCTACTATTTAACGATTAATTATTGCTATAAAGTTACTCCTGCATCAGTATCGTAGATTTCTATTTATATCAAAACCTACTTATCTGAATCATTTATAGAAGAATCCTTCTATATATTTGATTCAGAGCAGCAGATATTTGAATAATATAATAATATCGTAGGAAATGGAATTAACGGAATGGAGTAAATTATTGTATATAAGAATAAATTGTTATAGACGAAACGTTCCATTCTCAATAACAAACACTAAAGGAAATCCTAACATCTCTCATTTCACCGTATCAACTCCATCATTCACAAACTCCATTCCTGTCCATCCCTATTAATCGGATGGTTTAAATGGGCAGGAGCCATAGTTATATCTATTCCCAAGGGTCAAGTGGCTCAATTGATCAGCATAGCCAAGATTCAATTTTCTGCGAATAGCACTAGAGTCTCTGAAGACATCCTCCGTCTGCATGGTTCCGTTCATACATAAACAGCGATGATGCAAATGCACTTCAATGGCTCACTATCTAGGAAATACACTAAACCACGGTTCAGTGAGCCACTCTTTCTTTTTTTCGAGTCTAGCCAATTGGAAGACGAGGAGAGATTATACGCATATGCTCTTGCAACATTGAAGGACAATAATCAATGTCCATTACAGGCTGCCTTGAATACGACATGATAGTGTATCTAATATTGTTTTATCATTTGATCTGAGAAGATTAATAATTGTAGAAAATGCATGGAGAAGCATTTTATAGAACACTGTGGTTATGATTTTCTTGTCATTTCCTTCCTGAATGTTCTGTAATATTACTGATCATTTAATGTCCATTATTATTCCACGTAAACGTTATTTATTAGTATTATATGCGTATTCTATCTTATATATTGGTTCTTGTTTCCGGTAGAGTAGATGTATATTTTACAGATTTTTATTAGTGTATTTTCCTAATAGAAATCATTAATACACGCTATAATATTCGACACCAGAATGACATATAATGTAGAGTAATAATATTACCCTTTCTATGCCTCTATATATTGTATTTTTATATTTTCGTATATAGTCGTAGATACCTATGCGGTATTTTGCGGCAGAAATTTAATCCTTTTGAAGACCTATTTTGAATTTAAGATATATTTATTAAGACCTAAATTGTTTAATTTAAATAAATATATCATAGAAAGAGTTAGGCATGCACTATGGCTGGACACTACATTAAAATCAAAATTTCGAATTTGATCGATTTATCGAAAAAGAATTTAACCATCGTTAGATCACTTGGATAGGCCAGCGAAGATCAGCACAAAAACAAGATCGGCGTTGCGTAATCCACGCTA
The DNA here is from genome assembly GCA_020796165.1 of Pantala flavescens. Classification (NCBI taxonomy): domain Eukaryota; kingdom Metazoa; phylum Arthropoda; class Insecta; order Odonata; family Libellulidae; genus Pantala; species Pantala flavescens. The sequence goes on along the minus strand of CM036879.1, from coordinate 10,998,728 downwards.
AACGGCAACAACATCTTCAGCATGGACCGAAATAGTCTGGCTTCCAGACGTCTTTTATTGCCACCTCCTAATGAAGTTTTTTTCGCCACCGATTGTGTATGTTTTGGGGCAGAAACCTTGATAAACAAGCCGTCCCGCCGCTACGAACAGCCTCCTTCTGCAAACGTTAGCACGTGGACCCTCAGGATTCCCATAACGCCTCTCAAATACTCTCTCCCCTAATTAAATCAACAGTTTCCCCCAATTACTATGTCTACTTATCCCGAGAACATTAATTTGCTGACCCTTTCCCGTGCACATATATTTCCATCCTTGACCCATGACCTTTCCCTTCCCGCACATGCTCTTTCTCGTTAGGTGTCCCATTGCTTTTGCAACTCCTCTCGTTTAGTCCTCAAGAGAGAGAGAAGATAACGTCTCTTCGGTTTCTACACACACTCGTTTATAAAAGGTCTCCCCCCCTTCTTTTTGCCTTCGATCTTTTGGCTTCCCCGTTTCCACGGAAATAACTCCTGGAGACGCATTGCCGGTCCCTTCAAAGGGCACAGCCAAGGGGTCTCACAACGAACGCCCTATTGCGGGGACCAATATAAATTTGATCGAGGGGGTAACTGATATGGTCTTTGAAATAGATAGCGCATTGCTTTCGCGGCTTGATTAATTGCATTCTATGGAAGTTTATCCGAAGGAGTTGTGATCATGGCAACCGATTTAACAATCCTTTCTCCCGATGAGGGAAATACACGGAAATTATTTATTTGCGAAAAGGAAATAAATACGATTTCCGATGAAAAAGTATATTATTTTTCGAATTTCAACTCTGTAAACACTTAGTCGGATACGTAGAAATCACTTCCTTTATCCTTCTTCTAAAATGTCTGAAATGTATGTATACGGATGTAGGAGGCGATTAAATGTCTTCGAAATAAAATCGAGAAAGGGGAAAATTATTAATTGCGTAATTAAAAAATCTATGATGGATGGATGTTATTAAACGCTTTGTTATAATTCCCTTCCTAATGCTGTTAAGTATTATTTTGATATTAATCAACATTAGATATTCTATGACCCTTATGAACAGAAGAAAACCTATGATTATAATTTCGAATTCAAGTAAATCTTACACCATTTAATTTCATTAACAATATATACGTCTTTATACAATTTTGAAACTTGGTTCACTGATTTTCATTATTGAATCGAGACTAATCTAATCTAACTAAAATCGCGAATATTCATAATATGAAAGAATAAGAAGCCTGAGAGAGGATAGATCATCATAAAATAATTTAATTCGAAACTCTACAAAAAGCCATATTCTCCAAAGCATCCCCAGTTTCATATCTCTGCATCCTGAACACCAGCTACCGTATGACGCCTAATATTTCCTCGGAGAATATAATCGGCTTGTTTACTGTCGGTGAAGATCAGAAAGCGGCCAAAAATTAGTGCCGGGGGTTTGGCGAAGGAAGTGCGAGAGGGAGTAAGATATGACTATGACAGGTGAGGCGTGTTTTTGGAGAGAGATGCTGCGAAGGAATGATCCTAGGGGGATCGAACTCATTTCTTCACATTCCTTTTTTTTCAGTGGGTATATTGAGCACTCCAACCATCGTGCCTTTCTCCACAACATCTGGATGGATTATCTTTCATTCTGAGTTGGAAAAATGTCATTTTTGAGAAATGATCTTATTAAAATAGGGGAAACCTCATCATCATTTAGTATCAAGAGCTCTTTTTGTTACATTTTAGATTTTCATTACCTGTATCCTCCTTGAAAATGTATTCTATTAAAACAAATAAAGCATATTCTAAAAATCTTGATTTAAACATAGTGCTTGTTCAGTTTATCGTAGATTCTTTGATCAAAGAATAACTGATAATTTACTAAAGTAATACTATCAATATTTTTTCTAATAATTAAAACTGAGCGTATAGCAAAATTTGCAAAATATTTCATTAATAAAGCAGTGCTAAAATTATTCAATCAATAATAATCGAATCTCTATTGGTCAGTGAAGATTTTCTCAAACAATCTTTAAAGAAAAAGGTAATTAATTTAGAAGAATATATCTAACTATATGTTGTACTGTAAATCATACATTTAATGATTATGGAATCACAATTGAATATTACTATAGTGATCACTTTTACTATATTTTAGTAATTTCTAATTATGTTTTCTATTTAACGAATTACAAACCTATATCACCTAAAGTTATAGACATTAAATAAAGGTTGAAAGAGGAAAGAAGCATTAACATATTCTTATCGCCTTTTCTTTTCGTGCATGCGATACATTTCAACCACTTATTTTTACATTGTTACCACGAATCTTTCGGATTAAGTTTGTCATCTCTCATGCTCAATAATGATATGCAAATAGTGACTCCTTGGTCACACGTTGTTGAATGTAAGACTGGAGTTCGGATGAAGAATGGAGTGGTATTCAGATGAATAGGGTGAGAGGAAGATGAATAGACTATGTGAGTTGGTTTATTGGCATGCATCGCTTCGCTAAAAGAAACATATATTTTCATTATTCACATCGCACTTCCTTCGGGAAAACCGCAGAGAACAAGGTGCGAGTTTATGCATCTGCTAGGTTAAGATGTAAATCTGAGGTGCGATGAGATAAATTTATCATTTGTTGGACATCTGTTTGAAGATTGATATCCACAGATGCTTTCATACGTTTTACAGGATAGAACGAGAAAGATTTTATCGATGATATTTCATCGGTTTACAGTGAATATTATAGCTAAAATAGAAGAAGTTTATGGAATGTATAAAATGCATAAATTCTCTTTCTGTTTCTCATAAAATACTTGAGACAGGATGTAATTTAATATAATAATACAATCTTATTAACAGTTTAAATAAGATTGAATAAGATTTAAACTTGTACATTTCCTTCATTTAAACGTATGTTGGATCAATATTTTTCAAAATGATAAAATCGCTAAAATCATCTAAAGGATCAATAACAATGTTTATATTTATGAATTATGATTAAAGAGCATACCAGATCAGAAATAACGACTCAAAAGTATATACCCTCAAAAACACATACGCAACATTCAATTTTATAAACTACTCAGAGCAAAGCTATTAGTCAAAGTAAAATATCACAAAGATTTCGAGGATAATTAATTAGATGAGTTTGTTTATGATAATCCTCTGCTGTAACATTTCCTTTTCAAAATATTCCTGGAAAATCACAAGAGAAACAAAATGTAACCCCTTTTTATGGAGAAAAACAAACGAGCCGTTTCTTCTGAACACCATGGCCCAACGAATCGTAGATATTCATTATGTTTGGAGTGAAATTCATTTACTTTGGCAGCAGATACAAGGAATGGGTTCGGAACATTTTTTCCAAGCCTTCCACGGAACAGAGGCAGAAAATCTAACGAAAAAAACGAGGCGTTCCTCCAACATCAGTATATCGAACCTCTTTGCTTCTGTGGTCGATAATTTACGCCGTAATTTCCAACCTAAAGAGATCTAATTATACGCAAGTCGTCCACTTTTAATTCCAGAAAGGAAAGAACAAGACTCATAGGGGCGGTACCATTTTCTTTTTAGGGTAATCAATTCTCCGAAGGGAGAACAACCTTACGAACCATTGTTTCGCGCACACGTGAGGATATCCCACCATGTTTACTCATAACAAGAAAGGAAGGAGTTGTGAGCATTGTATAGCACGCACGGAATGGCGGGAAGTAAAATCAAAATAACGTAGGAATGGGGTTGAGTTGCCAAGTTCTTGCGTGCTCGCAGACGGGAGGTTGAGGGGGACGTTCTGAAAAAGCGCGGAGGAGAGTTTGGGGCCAAATCGGAAAGCCTATAATAAAAAAGAGGTTACAGGGTAGAGGATGGGACTGAGGGAGGTTGATGAGAAACACTCAATTAATACGGAAACTAGATACGAGGAAGAATGACTTAGGGAATGATTTTGTAAATGTTGCGATACTTTGGTGCAAATTTATAAAAGTTTTTCTCTGACTCCCACACCTAACTCTCTTTGTGTTCAGTTCGCTACTCTGTCTATGGACTTAAAGGTAATCATTAGAATAATATTTGATGACTCCCTTTGTCTCTTATCTATTTAACGTACGTAAACTCGGAGAAATATTAAGGTTAGAACGGATGAAAACAACACCTGGAAACTCAACCTACATCCTAATACTTTACAGAAAGACTTCTATAATTATATTTTTACATACATTTATCATTAAATGAGTTAAATTATAATTCACGAACTATTTTGAAACATTGAAGTAGTCTTTTATAAGTCATTCTTTGAATAATACATCGTTACTCAGAATACGGAGATTTTGTACTAATAAACTGCAAATTTATTCACAAAATGTTCTACTTTACCATAATTTTCGCACCCCTTTTCAAGCGAGTGTGAACATGAAACATCGTCCAACAAATGCTATATTGAGGGAGATATGAGACAGAAAATTTGATCTAGATATATATTAATAGACAGATAATGAGGTGGGCCATCGGTATCTCCTGGCGTCACATTCAACTTCAGAAGTCACCTCTACCACTTAAACGAGAAGGCTAATTTGTTGGCAACGAATGTGCTTTGGATTTTAAATGTGTCGTAAACTCAACAGAAGTGGAGAGATATAACATTATCCGTTTTTCTAACCAAAATAACCCTCTATGTTGCGTCCACCGGCCATTATACTCTCTTCTCAGAATCACTCACCGTTTCCACGAAAATATTAGATTATGTCTGTTGGCTCAGTCTTCTCAAAAGAAGTAGACAGAAGATTCGATGAATGGAAAAAAGAAAATGGAGATATTATTGAAATTTCCTTTGAAATTGAGACATTCTCTTTAATCCGTCTCTTCAGAAGGTTCAGAGCAAAGGTTGAGTTGGTTTTGATGTAAAACCTTTTTCTGTTTGGAGTGTTTCAACTTGAGACTGGTCAGTTAAACGTTGGGAAAATAAAGTTCTATAAAGAAGAGAGTCGGCGTTTGAACGAAAAAGAATATCCGTCGACTATACGAACTTTTATCGCATTTACATGTACATGTATTTCTGGAACATTTAAATAGTATTTATTTATCGTATTCATTCGATATTTCTGTACGAAATATGTACGTAATAGCGGCTAGTTATTATGATTGAATGTAGAATATGAAGCCTTAGTAACGGAATAAGACAAGGAGAAGCCGAATTTATTAGAACAATTGCAATTAATCGGGGATTTAACGCCAAATACATGGTTTTTAATATGAATAAATGATTAAAAATAAAATCAATTAGCGGTTCGATACATCTAAATTTTTGTGATCATGCTTGAATGCGGTAGACATCTGAAAAATAGCACAAAATATTGCTTCTTGAACCGATAAAAATTTGAAACGATAATAAATATTTATAAGAAAGAAAAATTGTACCAGTATTCATCAGTATCACCCCTTAATCTCCTAAAATTTCAATACCAGATGATTCTCTTGCGGATGAAAAAATGAGCCTTCCGTTAAAGAACTTTCCTCTTGAGTTTTATCATAGCAAAACAAGGATCTAACTTCTTTTATTTCCAATCTCATCCTAACGGAGTCCTCCTCACCACTTTGCAAACCCCTTCTCTAAACCTTTTTCATTCTCCTTCCAATGTTTTCCACAATTTTACGACACGGTCTGCACGGTGGGAGGACTTCGTAAATCCTGCGTTTAATTACCTCCGAAATTTTAATGCGCTGGCCGCTTTCTTGCGTCACAGAGGCGTCACTTGTTCCGCACATTATAGTAAAGGCGAAATTTCATGTCAAAGAATATAATGGACCCAATGAGGAGTAGGGAGTGAGAGCTATTTTTATATTTTTCGATTTCTGAATTATACAACGCTGAGAAGAGATAATGAGCAGTTTTATAATAGAAAATACTCACTCTCCTAATACTGCATTGAAGATCGAACATGGTAAATAAATATGACATAGAACGTCATAACAAAGAATTAGTTACGTATAACTATTTTTGAACAGTACTGAAAGACTTCATCGAGATATTACTATAAGATATATGCACCTTTATCGAGAGTATAACAGGACATCGATAATAAGTATCTCATTTCTATTCGTGTGAGTGATAACTAAAAGTTATCTGCGATGTAATATTCTTTGTAACACAGATAAACTCGTAAAATCGTCTCCCATAATAATATTATTCGAAGATATAACATTCCTTGCAAAAGTTGAGGACTCATTATGTCATCGCACATTATAATATTATTTACGGCGTATGATAATTGAAACGGGGCCAAAACCAATAAAACCTTTAACGACGAAAGATATTAAACAGCCTTTAAACTTTGCTCCTTTTATGTGAGAATGTTTGTTTCCGCTTATTCGAAGCATTCACTAGAATCGAGAGCTACAGAATTACTTCTACTGTTTGCCAATACAGATTACGATGAACATCTGCAGAGACTCTTTCGACAGAATTCAATAATCAATTACTCCAGCGATATTTGCTTTAATATTTCTTTGAATTAGTCTTTAATGGGTAACAGGACGATAGAGGAATTGACATTTTGTTTCTCTTGAACGGATCCAGTGTTAGAATAAGTTTAATGGTACTTGTATAAGTTTATATATTTTGGAGTTCCTTAGAGAATCAATTAACCAATATAACGTGTTAGAATGATATAGAGCTGAATGTAAACATTTCAAATCATTACCATTATACCTCTGCATATAAAAACTTATTATGAAACCAGAAAATCGAGGAATCATCTCATTTAAATGATAAATAACAACACGATTTCAATCCATACCGTTAATGGATAGGAATGAGGTATGCATCACCATTTTTTCCCATTTAAATCATTTCGCAATCCATTTCATTATTTTTCCACACCACCGATTGCGCAAAGCGGATGAGAATTTTTTCAATAAAAATATCTTCGTCACTTCCAGTTTACCTTGTGTTTGAAAAACGCACCTGTTTCTCAAAGGCATTGAAGCAACCTTTCTCCGAATAAGGTTAAAGATACGCTCTTTCTTCTTTTCTATAGTTCCAGTCTTAATGTGTGATGGATATTAATTAGAACGGAATAGAGTGCGGGAAATGGCATCAGTAATATCTTCTGTAACTCTTTCAGCTCATAAAGAATGCAAATACTTCTTTCCTTCACGCAAACGTAGGCTAATAAACGTATCTAAATCTTCCTGTTAGCGCCTATGTAATCACTGTAAAGAATAAGACACGGAATTCAAAAACCGGCCAAGATAATAGAAAATCAGAGTAATGGTCATTTCTTAAATTCTGTTGCGACGACAAAGAGAAACTGTTTTTGAGAGACTGTTTACTTAACGACGGAATCAACGCTATTAAATTTTGCAAAAATCTCTTCTCTGCAAAAATTTACAAATCGTGGAAAATCAGCGAGTGGGCAAACATAAGCGTATATTTAGAATTATCTCACAGAAATATTTCTAAATAATGATTACATTTTCCCAGTTGTTAGTGATTCAAAATAAAATAATTTTGTAAGCAGGTCACCATATTTATTAAATTATTTAATAATAAATCAATAATCAGAGAAACGTTTATAATGCATGAAAAATCTCATTCGAGTACAAAACTGCAACCGAAGATTAATAATAAATCTCTTGCCTTCATTCTCCATTTAAGTATTAGTTCAGAGAAAATCGAATCTCATTATTTCCGCATATCTCATGATTTATATTTGGGGATGAATAGCTTAAGAAAACGATTCTGGATTGAAAAAAAACCCAACCCTTCAAATGGGAATTAATTATGCATGCCCTTGAATAAGAGATTAAGCCGGGGCCCGCCATAAACCTTCCTTTGAAATAATCCCAATATATGGAACGATTAGCGAAAATTTGTTTGCCATGCGTGTCCGGAAAACACGGATAAAGTGCGTCGAAGTGATCGCACAAAAGGCGCAATGAATACCGGACAGACACCTCCCGTAAGGATTTGCGTAAGAGAAAAATCGATTGGATTATCTCGTCTCGAAATTCCTTCGTCTTTTTTCTGCTCCGGTTATGGCTAACGTCTGGCTCATAAGGATGAAATATTGCGGGTACACATGATATGGGATTAAAGATACGGGACTCGTATTCTATACGCAAATCGGTAATTTAATGACTTCTCGTGTTACGATAAATTTCAGGAATAGCCGATTCGAATGACCGCTGAAATTGCTACACTCCAAAGTATAATCTGCTTAACTCTCGCGATAATTCATAATTCTATCTTTATGCAGATGAGAAGTTTCGGATTAATGGACACGCATTCATCTTTCTCATTTCTTTAGTTCAGTAATTTTATACTCTTGAAAATCAATCATATTCCTCTGCAAAAAAACACCGTCTATACTTAACTCCGGGACGTTTCCGGAATATGCATCAAATTTCAAAATACAATTCCATTGTAAAGAGGAGTATCAATTATTAGTTGGATGGCCTTCTGAGACCGCGTTCGTAATTGATTTCCCATCTATAATTTCTCGAATAAACTGGACGATAAATCATTTTTTACTTATAAAATTAGAGTACTTACAGAGAACCTTCCATGATTTTCACTTTCTCCTGGGACTTTAATTGAGGGAAATTTTAGAGGGTAATTATTTTTTCTGATTTATATACATCCCATAAATATTGCAGTGATTCATGCCGCAAACAACTTTTCTCACCGTTCTGGGTAATGTGAAAGGTCGACATTCATTTAATAACAACTCTTAAAAGATGTATTAATAACTCAAATGTTAATCATAGAAAGAGCAACAAGATATGAACAGTGCCATTTTTAATTAGATGGATAAGTAATAAGAGCAAACTTATATATTTAACGATTTATTATATTAATGGTATGCATTTGCGAGGAAAAGGTAAATTTTATCGCCATTTATTATTTCATACATCACCCTTTATTACACAATTTAATGTGCTTACGCATATCATCTCTACAATTCAAAATAATTTTGTAAAAATCAAAGCAATATTCCCTTTATGAGCCAATATGCCACGATATCGTATCGATTATCAAATATCTATATTTACTTTTCCAATAAAAAGGCTCTACCGATACATTTCGTAAACTAAAATCAGAAAAATCAATCCCAAATTTAATTTGCCATTCCAATAATCAATAATAAAAAATCAGAGTTCGTGAAGACGATAAAAATTAATCTGCGAAGAGGTCACGATGAAGGAAATGAGTAATGGATCAGATATGGACCGCTCTGTTCGCGAATTATACTCATTTTGTTCTCACGTTCGGAACGTATCTCTTCTCCATCTACCGTCCTTTAAAATCCTCCCCTTAAAGCTCAGAACCCCCGATCGTGCTACTTCATCTTCTCCCATCTTCATGATCATTCCGATGCTACTATGATTCTGATCTTTATCCACACGTGATAAGACACGAGAATATATATTCCGAGGACACGACTTATATTTAGTAAAACTTGGGTACTCAGCAGATTTGTTGCTCCTATAATAAATAATAATTATAATTTTCGAGCTATGTTCTAAAAATGTAACTTCCATCATTTATGGTGAAAGACGTATTTCAATTACCTTTTTTATGACTAGAAATGGAATCTATTTTACCTTTGAATATCGCCTTATCATTGCTTAACCAGGTATCATAAATATCCTTGTATTTCCTTAATTAATAGCTGTAAATTTTGAACAAAAGTATATCGTAATATTTACTTTAATATCCCAGATTTAGGAAAATATATACCATATCATATTCTTTCGATAAAAACATATAATTAAGTCATTCAAAATTACTATTCAAAATGCTAATGAAACTAAATTTCGATTTAAGAAGTAATTATAAAGAAATCAAGTACAACATAGCAGTGAATTTGTACAGGTATTATCGTCAATAAATAACGGCATGAATTATTCATCACCTGAGGTAAGTAAAATTCCAACCACCTCAATCGCAATTTCAACGCTTTTATCTTTCATATTCGTCTGGCAAACTCCCACTCACGTGCTCGCAGATGCCATCACAAGATCATCTCGGCTATCTATTTGATTGTTACGTCTCACGGGTTGCAGCTGTTCCGTACGCCCACCACCACCGTCTTCACCCCGCGGTGACTGATGTCCGAGCCTTTTGCTTTAATCCTCCCTCCCGCGGCGGGGGGTGGAAAAATTCACCCCAAAAACCGGTCATTTATTCATTGAATTATTTTTCGAGATCGTGTGGGAGAAGTGGGAATGACTACGACTGTGTGAGCAAGGACAGCATAAAATCCATCCAAGGGCGTTGCGTAGGCAACCGAATTAATTACAGAATTCAAATTTTTAGTTAAAAACGGGCGGTAATCCTATTCATACTTCATAATTTTTTTAAGGACTGAGACGATATGTATGTATGATACGTATGATAGATTAAAGTAAGTTAGGTAAAGAAGTACTATAGCATTGAGAACTACGAACCTTATTTTAATATAAACTGCATCATTAAATCTGAACATTGAAACCGACAGCTTTGAGTGATATAGTAAGCAGTACTAATTCTCGATGATTCCTTTCCATCTTGCATGGCGTTATCTATTCGAACATAGCTGCTGCGTTAAACTTCGACGAGATAAATATTTCATAACACTAAATGGATACAAAAACGCTTGCTACGAGGAGATATCAGTTAAAAGCTAAGCAAATAAACTTAAAAGAAAATACAACATGATTTCCTAAACAAATTACAAATATGGACTATATGAAGAAATCATCAATTTAAGGGGTGATTTACATTACCTTACTATGACGGACATATACAATTTAACAAAAACATTAAATTTTTATCTGTTTTGAGGTTTAGCAACTGTATAATAACTCAACTTCGATAAATTTTATAGAAACAGATATATATATATTACTACTATAATCATTCCAAATCTCCTGTAAAAGTATGATAAAAATGTTAAGCGTGCAGGTATTTACCTCTGAATCGAACTTTCTCGATAAGCTCATATCTCATTTCTTTTGGTCGATAATTGCCTCTCTCTTCCCACAACGTATTTCAAAACGTTATCGTGAAATGTTCCCTTGAAGAAACCACGTCCCCTCAGGTGTATTCCAATGTACGCGTGCACCATTTGAATCATCATTAGCGGTCGAGCATTTAGTCGCGAGTTGAAACAATGAGGGCGCGACGAAGAAAAACCGCATACCACGCAGGGACAGTCGTGGAGCAATTCGAACCCCGCTAAACCCTTGCAACATCGTTTCATGCAGCTTTTGAACGCACGAGAAGTCAGTCCACGAAGATCCACGAATAGCCGCAGACGAAAAATATTCCTTCGCTACTCCTTTCACCGTAGAGGAAAAGGAATTCCGATGGAATACAATATACTCATTCAATACTTAAGAAAGCGATCGCGTGCTTTGAGGATATTTATATCGTATAAAGAATTCTGCTAATTTCCCTTTGATGCTGAGATTTCGAATTGTTTGGGATTTGAGGAACTAATAGGAGGAATTCTACCGTCGCTATGGCTACGGAATGACACATGCGAGGCTATGGAAATAGGAAGAGAGGATTAGAAGGGGACAGTTAGGGCTCGAAGCCAACATCTTCCTCCCTCAATATTTCAAACGCCCTCTCCATATATCTCTGCCCCTTCTTTAGGCGCTTCAACAGCTGCTCCGTGCAACTATTAGACAGGTCAATAACGAGAATAGCACACGATCTTCATGGAGAAGCGGATAATCGAGAGGGAGTGAGAAATTGTCTCGAGCGAGAATACGGGGAAGCTGAGGAAAGGTCCATAGGAAAGCAGTTGATAGAGAGGAAAGACGATGAGATTGATTCAGAAACAGTCAACTTCCTAAACGTGTGAATAAAGAAGGACAGGTGATGTGAACAAATAAACGCTTTAATGAGAAAGGTTGTGACAAATGCTGCTTGGATAGAGATCAACATCGTCCTACTTAAGTTGATGATTTGGTGATACCAGCTATCTGGACTTCCAAGTACTTAATCTAAAGAAATTCCCCTAAATATGATGTTGCATTCGCTGAGTAACTGTATACAACATATACCGGTGAATAGATATGTAATTCTGGAAATTTAATGTAATCCCATCTTCTTCACATCGGCTCGTTGGTCTAGGGGTATGATTCTCGCTTAGGGTGCGAGAGGTCCCGGGTTCAAATCCCGGACGAGCCCGTTTTTTTTGGATCTCGAATCACGTACTTTAGGCTGCTAGTTTTTCATTAACACTTGGTTCCATGCCTTAATTTGGACGGTAATCTAATAATTATATACCAATATTTAATCATAGGTAAGTCGATTTTTCCAATTCAATTTGGTACAGATTTTCATTTCCTAAATAAGATTCCATATGTTCCCTCTATAAGTAGGGGCCAGACTTCATAGGCACAATGGTCCCATTCTAGTCATAGGTCAAATGCCGCAAATAACAAAATACAATATTACTAAATATCTTTGTACAATTCGTTTAAAAATGTTTAAAGTTAGGTAAATATTCAAAATGATACGAAAAATGAAAGAAGAGTTGGATTCCACACCATCAGTTACATTTTATACGAATGAAGAGCTAAAATTAATGAAAAAGTATTACTGTACTCAATATTTCGAGAGTAGATGATGATTGACCAACAGTGAAACTAAAATGCCTCCTGAACGTGATGCATCGAAGCTACAATTCACTAGATTTCTTCAAGATTCTAACTTGAGGACTCCACAACACCAGCAAAGGATACAAACTCGTGAACTCGACATGGCCAAGAAGTTTGCAAACGCCGTGAGATTACGGTACGGAACGAAAATAAAAACCACAAGAGGAGGAACGGTAAAACACAATGGATGTGCGAACAGAGAGAGAAGCCGATGTATTGACAGCGATCAAAACAATGGAGGATATTAAATCGTGAGTGGATGGTGCAAGAAGAGTTCGTGGACTATCCAACGCGTATTCTTTCCTCACCGCACAACCTTTTTCGGCTTTCTTTTTTTGGCACCTGATACGGCACTGGATGCACATACTCATCGGACGGCGGTCTTTTTAAGAGACAGAGCGCAGGTGTGCACACCATTTCAGCGTTACCCCGATAGGGACTGAGTTGGGGAGAGGGGGGGATAGAACTCGCGGAAGAGAAGGCAGATCTCATCCGTGTCAACCGGGTGTCTTACCTTCTTTGGCAACGTTAGCTTAAAAAGTCAGCCTCCCGCTAAGAGCGATTTTTATAGGAGTTATTCGTTTTGCAAGAGAGCGTGTACTTAGGATGCGATCATCCGTGGATCCCTTCTCTGCTCGTAGACCGAATTGGGAACCAGTGGCAGGGCCCACGCACTTTTAAACGATGACATAAGGATTATAATGGTTTATTTGAGTATTGCTTCTCCGATTACGATTGGGAGTGATTCAGCGTGAGTTCGGGGAAGATTATATATAATGGGGTTCTAACGGTGGTGATCTAATGATTCTTCTATGTTTCTTGCATTCGATTTATTAAACATGCTAGCGTATTCAAAAATATATGTTGAATTCTGTTCGATTGAAAATTATGCTTGAAGTTGCGGAATTTATTCTTTCTTGAGAAATAAACTATTCTATCTAAAATATTTAAATTCCTCCGCATTAATCCAATTATAGTATTTATAGAGAATACTAAAACTTAAATTTGATTTTATAATGAATATTTAATAGAAATCAGTTTCTAGGGTAAAACCTTACGATTTAAACTCGGAAATAACAGTATTCGTAAGTTACTTTCTTTGTACATGCTTGAGTAAAAGATTATATGGATTTAATCTATTATTTAACCAAAAAATACATTATTATATCGGGAATAATATTTCCATTGCTTTAATATAAATTAATGTATGGAGTAAAAAAAGAAGATTCTTTGAACATTCATGATATATACTAAAACTTTTTAAAATACAATAATATGAAGTATACTCTAAACTTCTTTCTTAACCGAACACCGATTACTATGTTTCGTTATCAATCACTGCATTCCATTCCGTAAAATAAACATCTATCATCTGCACGTCATAAAGAGTAACGGAACAGTAATTTGTTCCCCTTTAGATCGATCCTCCGATATTCATCGAACATCTTCGTCGCATTATATATTCTCGGAGCAATTAGCCGATGATAATTGGGGTCGATTTTCTGATTAACCCGACAAAAACAGACGTACCAAACTGGATCGCCCGAACGTCATCGAGTTCGAGAGATATAAATCTCTTGAACCGTCACGAATGGCAATCTTAAGCTATAGCATATGCAACAATTTTTTCTCCAATCCGCTGCCAATTCACTCAAAAACGCGAGTCGTAAGGTATTTACAGGTGTACCCGTCGAAGATTGAGCGTATCATTATTGAAATTTCGACAGACTTCGGCGACGGCAATTGTCTTCGTATTTTTGTGCGGCGTTTATTCGAGAGAATTTCAAACAACTTATCGATATCCCTTTTTTTACGCGAGAAGGGTAAAATTAGTGTCAACTTTGGAGGAAAATAATGATGTATCGATCGGAAAACTGTCCTGAAAAGCCCTCGAGAGTCGAGAATTAAGTTTGCGTCCATAAATTTTCGTGAACTGAAAATGATACGACAAGAGAATTTGCACTTTAATGTTCACTTGGTGTTTTATTCATGGAAGCTGATATTTCATCGTATTATTTTCCTCTGCCGTTGAGTTTATAACGTTCTGTCATAACCCTTCCACTCCTTTTTAACGTCCATTTTAAATTTATTCAAATTCTCAACGGTAAAAAATGTAATATCCTTCATTTTATTGCGCATGATCGTCAACTTCTCGTTTCATCTTCTCATCAGAATATTCCGGCTATTTCGTAACTTAATTATGCAATATTTTAGTTCCTTCTTTATTCATATATACGATATTAATTTTCCTAAGATGCAGGCTTTCGAAATTCAATTTCTTACAGTCTTAGCCATAATTACGTTCGCAAAGAAAGCTTTGGTAGATAAGTAGGCAATTCAGCGAACAATTTATTCAAACATGCTACCTAAAAAAAGCTTCTCTTGGATACCATGTTAATTCAATTGCTCTTAGCCTTGTTTTGTGAATTGAATGCGAGGAATTGCGTTGGAATAAGTCCAGATTTTATGCGAAACCACTCGGGTAGATATATCATCCAGGTCATTCCATGGCACGAATAAATAGCTCAATCCATCATCATTCTGAAAGCTCCACTTGAAATGATGCATACGTTTTCACTTGTAACAGGATGAGCGTGATGTTCGTTGGATCCTCATAGATCTTCAATTTTCAAATCGTTCCATATGTGAAAGACATTTTAAATATTGCAGGATTGTGCTTTGCCTTGGAAATTCTAGTTTTTTACTAGAAATCAATCATGTGTTTGAAATAGCAGTTACATGGGTATTTCCAATACCTAACCCTTTTTTACTTTTTTTCCGTTGACATAATTCCATTGGAGTGGCTTGTTGGTAAAACCTTCATTATATTATCAACTATGCATTCTAATTTTCTCATTCTTATTTTTCTAAATCATCTCTGAGGTTAACTGTTTTCTTAACAATTTATCATCGTACGTAATCATAAATTTCTCATACCCACCCCACAATTTCAAAACAATTGCAACTCGCAATCCGTTCCTCAATAACCTTAAATTAAAATGACGATCACGCAGAATTACGCGCATTGAAATCACCCCGTGACGTGGCACATCCACGTTGGGTGCATCCTTCCCGATGAGCTATGCGTCCAGGTGCATTCATACTCATCCAACAATTACGGCACAGCCCATGGGAATGAATAATGGCCATCGACCCGCGAAGACGCCCTTTCTCCGTATATATATCGAAAAACCCGGGATGCCGCAGCGCGCGAACGCCTTCCCACCTGTAACCGCACGCCCGCAACACGCATTCCACTCGTAATGGAAAAAATATCGGATCGTGATCCAGGATCGACGCGAGCAAAACAAACGGACAAAGTGTATCCCTTTCTCCCTTCAATCTCAGGTGGGATTCCACACCTGGTGAGCGTGCAGTAGTGGGGGGGAGTTGGCGAAAGGCATCGGCGTGCTTTATATGGGGGGGAGGGGGGGATTTGAGGTAAGTCGCTGGGATAAGAAAAGAGTTAGCTGCGTATAAGACGCAGGTGGCGTCTTGAGAGAAGGAGTGGGGGTAAGTACGTGTGGGTGGCGATATGAAGGGGAATGGGAGATATGAGGAGTGCAACGTGATTTCGAAAGAGGTGCAGCAGAAACAGGATTGGGAGGAGTTCGGTTGCAAACTGAAGGGAAGGGTATTAATGAAATAGAAGTTCAAAGAGATTCGAGTTAAGTGATTATTTCCAGATGCTATCGAAATTATACTTCTCGGAAAATTACCGGATGAACGCAACGCAGTGGCCTTTTTTATCACGAAGGTATTGATTTTGCCAACGGAAAAGATGGACGTGAAGATTGGGATCGTATATCGAGTTGAAGATGGATGATCATCCCTCCAAATATTTAAGTAATTTTGGCTGTAATCTTAGAACGTACTAAATCTACCACCTACAACAAGTGTCTATTTTAATTACGTACGTGAATGGAATGGTATCAGATACATCCATTACACTAGTCGTATTCAAGAGTAATACAAGACTATGGTAGAGAAACAAAATGACTATCGTAATCAGTGTATTTTAAATTTTAAAAATTATCAATTCTAGTAAGCGAATGAAGATTGAGATAGCAAACAAGAACAAATTAATAAGCGTAATATTTCAATATATCATAAGGTAATGGGACAATAATTAATTCCTAAAAACAAATAAAGCCATAAAAAGGAACAAGCAAAGTGGAAAAGACGTTTAAAATTTATGGTCCGATGTTACGATAAGAAAAATATTCAATCAACACACGCAAGCTTAAGTAGAGAATATTTCTTTGACCGATGATGATAACGTAATTCGGAGCCATCATACACGAACATAAATACGATAATATAAAACGACGATAAGATAAAACGATGTCATTGCGTTGTTCTCTCACGATATTAATCTAAAAGGGCAACAGAGATATGCGTTACCTGATTTGAAATTCCGCCTGCAGTTGTGACACCTGCTTGGTCTGAGGCCACGGATGGAAAAGACAAGGAAAAACGAGCGGGTTTAGAGAGAGATCGCGATGGCAAAAGAAAGAGATGTATGGACGAAGTGCAAAGGGTGTGGGCGTCCTAGTCGAAAATGATCGATTCAGAATTTCATCCGTGGGCCGTCTCTCTCCTTTTCGGCGGGTGACAGTTTGTGCAGGTGCGCATTGCGCCTTCCCACACCGTTCCGTAAACGTCGGAAAAATTCCTTCTTCTCCTTTTATCACCGCCGAAGAAGCTCAAACAACTCCCTTTGAGTCCGAAGGAGCTAAAGTGGGCATTCTGAAGTCCCGCATCGATTCCACGGTTTGTAAACGACCGCGAATATTAGCGTCATTGTAAACTGGAATAAAGTGTACGAGGAGTAGAAGAACTTTTAGTGCTAATCTACGCGGGAAGAAGTGCGAGGACATCCGACGAATAAAATAGCATCCGACTCGCATTTGTTTTCGCGCAACGGAGCTGCTCGTAAAAGACAAATATTTCTATGGGAGACGGGATGTAAATAGCAACGTTGTTTTGATTGTCGAAGCATGGAAACGAATGCATACGTGATGGGAAGTAGTTTTTTACGTATCATACATATCGGGATACATCGTGTACGTACCTATTCGAGAGCTGTTATTTTAATGTAATGGAGCACTCCGTTTCCCGCATTGCTCGCTTTGAATTTTGAATTGAAGCGGGTTGAAACGATCTGCTCTTTCAAATCATTTGTATAAAAAAATACGTTTCACGTTCTGACCCAACATTTGTGCTGAATTGAAGCAAATTGTTGCACAGTAAAAGGTCGCTTATAAAGTTTCGAAGCAACAGCGAACTATGTAAATTTTAATGAAAGTCTATAAACATTTATTGAGGAAATATTACACGAATGCGTCGGTGAAATTGTTATTTCAGATTCAGCAGGAAATGAGGGCAGTTTCCCTATCCATACCGAGGAAAAATTAACTCTGCTGGGATGTAATAACATGGAATATTCTAGAATTTTCCAGATAGATATGAAGATGAATATTAAGAGGTGTTAGCTCTATTTAAGTTAAAAATAAAATCATTAACTTATCTTGTTACTCGTTCTTTACTGCATAGGATGAAAAGATTTCTATGGAATTAGATTTTCATTTTATAGTTATTATAAATGTCAATAATAAAACTGAAGAAAAAAGTTCAAACATCTACGTAAAACAGTAATTAATTGGTATTTAATATATATTTCAGCGACAAATGTATTAAGGAGCCCATCAAGAAAGATATTTGTGAGTCACAATCATCATCAAATGCATACTACAATGCTCTCCCGTTTTTATCAAACTCTAATTGATAGATATATTTGAAGATAATTCTAACAAATTTTGTTTGAAATCTCCCATGATAATTAAAAGAATAACACATTATAATTAATTCATTTATTTATGTAGTATCTATTGAAACAATGTTCTCATTACTGATCTTATAAAACCTTTCTTTTTTAAATCGCAAACACAATACTACGAAACCGTTCTCTTGATTTTATCTACATCACATTCTTATATAGCGAAATTAAAAAATACCCTTCACAAAGAGTTTCACCCTTCACCAAGCAATACTCCAATTGTTCGCCGCATCGGCTTCTTTTTACTTCCATTTCCCAATGGGCGTTATCCGTTCCCGTCACCTCCCTCTGCACTATAGACTTCTTTGCGCCTTAAAATAGTGGAACGTATGTCTTTGCGTTATCTGTGGATCTGTGGATGTGTCAATTGAACCATGTCGAAGTGCCTTCCTAGAAGCCTTTTGAACGATAGAATCGGAGGATGGAAAGTGCGTGGTATCACCTACAGCCGCTCTCGTGCGCTCACTATTTTTTACGCTCAATTTGAAATACCGAATGGGTGCGTTGGAATTGCTCCAACTCGTTCTTTCCAAACCCCATTTTATCCTTACCCTTTCCAAAGCAAGAAAAGCTATGATTTGCTTGCGATTTCCCGCGTGAAACCCAGTTTGCGATCAAAGAATACGAAACACTTTTTTCCCCTTTACGATTCCGAATCTGTGAAGCAGTCTATAACCAACAATCTGGAGCTGTTTAGAATTCAGTTTTTTTTAAGCGTACGTAGATGACTACACATTCAACGAAAATGAATATTATAAACGTAAATATACGAGAATAATTTTAAGTTTTCTTGGTATGAAAATACTCATTATACAAAATACGAAGCGTAAATTTGTATCTAAAAAGCAAAGATAAAAAAAACAGAATATGAGAGTCGTGCATGGCAACTTTTTTACGCACGAATAGTAGATAATTCATTCCCAGACATTTATCAACGAGACTATACATTCACAAAGGGAACAATCAGATAAATATAATCGCAGTCAGTAGCCTTTGATCTGGAAGGTAGTATCTCGAAATCAGATAGTTTTCGTAAGGCACGGCAGTTCAGAGAATAAGAGTAATTTTCTACATTGAGAGATGGAGCAATTTTTCTTCTTAACTGCTGAAATGATTGATAACAGTAGTCATCTTATGCCCGAAGTGGCTTCTGTAGAAGCTAATGATAACATTAAAAGAGGGAAAGATATACATTATTTAGTTAGCACGAGCATGTTACATCGTGCTACGGAATTCAGCGCCACCGATACTTAATTTCAACAATGGGAGACTACGAATAAGGATTGAATTGAGAGACGTCAACTTCGTCACCTGGTGACTGCATCGTAATGTACGTCCGTTAGAAAAGAAATGTTCATCGTTACTCAACGAATGTCGATGAGCATATTTACCGTTTACCGAAGGGTGGGAATCTATGTAACGTAGAGGAGGTAATATCCGTACGAGCAAGTTCTCCTTATTTGTAGAGGCATAAATTACCAAAACACACACGCGTCGGGTACGTATCATGGGTAAGCACGGCGTAATATGACAAATAGATTGTCCCCTCTATTCCGCCGCCCGTGTACTGAGCACACATTCCACATCTGGAGGCGAAAGAGTACCTCTTTAAAACCTCCTCCACTTCTCTGAGGACGCATTCTTCTCTTCAATTTTTAAGTATAACAGGACGTTGCTACGATACAGAGGACGCCCGACGGCTAAAAATATTGAAACTCCGCTAATTTGAATTCTTGACATGACGACTCTAATAATCGTCTTTGGGAGGGACAGTTGAGGACGTGCTCAAGGGCGATTTTATTTGTGCACATCAAACAAGAAGGCACGCATCCCTGGATACTTCACCCCCTCTATGTTTGCCTACTATCGCACCTTTGTGTTCACATTCCATTCCACCTTCGGGGTGGCTAATATCAAACACGAGGGAGGGAAAGGCAACCCCCGTCTCTCTTTCGTCACAAGACGCAACCTTCACAACGCGGTCTTCTAGATTTTCACTCCTTCTCTACACCCACCTCTTATTCCGTGCATTCCTCACTCTCGAATTCCGTCGTTTACCTCACCTTTATTGGTCGAATGGAGCGCACTGCACAGCTCTACAAACCCTCTTCAAATGGTATCATTGAATGACAGAACGTCGTCCAAAACCCTTTGGTTTCGCTCAAGTACCATTTCAGGGTTCTCGAAGGCGGCTTTGAATACATAAACCCTTTTTCTGTGATATTTAAACGGTTCCAAAATTCGAATAGCTGGGCATTTATGTTTTTCTCCGACGACAGTATTTTGAAATAGATTTCTGTCATTTTAGACGTATGCATGCGTTATTACTGATGTGAATAGATTTTCATTCATTGTGCTTTTAAGGTACCAAGGCTCTTCAAAAACGTTTCTGGTAAATATGGTAAATGCTCTACAGTTGTAGTTAAATTTCATTTTACTAACTACACTAAATTTGGTGAAACGAATCATTCATAAATCTATTGTCCCTCTCCTGTTTTGCTCTAATTTCTATATTTAAATATTCTCTACAATTTAACAATCACGAATAAATTCTTAGCGGAGAAAATCCATAGACCAAATTTTTCGCGGAGAAAGGGAACGTATTTACTTAATATGCATCTCTATACTTCTCAATATATTTTTTAATGTTGAGCCGATAGAGGTTAAGCATGATTTATTTGTTAAATTAGGAATCCTCAAAACTTTTTATTTCTTCACCTAATCTTGATACAGATAAAAATAGAAAATGGTTCTTTATAAGTAACACTTAACAAAAGCTGTTTCAGCTCAGCAAAATTATCCTATGAAGTAAATACTGATTTTAAATATTTCTGAAAAGGACTTAAATTCTGCCGTATTATATCTCTTGTTTAAATACCGGGAAACTTTGAAATAACAACGTCTATTATTACAATTTCTCGTCACTTATCTCTATTGAAAAAATGAACAAAAGAGAAATTTACAATTAACTTTATTCATCTACCAATTCTTAGCCTATATTAATATACACTGATAGTACTGCCCTCAATAATTTTTCGTTCCAAGTTTCATCTTTACAAGATGCTACATTTTCTTTATAACAAATGTATAATATACAATACCTTTATCTTTGTAACAGTAGAATCTGACACATTGATTGCACGCCACATAACTATATTCATGCATATATATATACGCGTATGTTGCGTCAACTTCCCTTCCTACAATTAGCATATACAGCATTAATAGAGATTTTGTGAGTTTGTAGATCAAATATTCCACTTTCTCCGCTCTTCTTAGCAGCTGTTAATCTCGGATATTAGGGTACTACACGTGTAGAAATGTGTACACAATTCATCAGACCTTCAGACCATTGATGTGAGAAAAAATCAGGACTCTAAGATTCCCTTCTCACCATTTTAATGACGGCACTTTTATTTCCCTCATTCCGTTTCAAGGACCACCAACGCCGTCTGGAAAATTATTCCGCCGAATAAAGAGCGCTCCCCGTTTGAGAAATCCCCACGGCAAATATGAGAATCCATACACGGCCACACACGAGTAGGTGTCGCTTTACAGACCTCTTCCCTTTTATATCTTCGCAATCGAATATAATTCCGATTCCTCGTGGACCCGGTTGCTACTCATCCTCCGCATGTATCCTAAAGTCGCGTGTTTGTATTTCTCATTTTTATCTCCGTTTGTGTGCTCAAGGAGGAGAAGGAATCCTCCCACACACACACGCTTTCTCCGGTCACTTGGGCGTGGGCGAGAGCAGATGTGGCTGTGTGCGGGAGTGCGTGTGGGCGAGGGGAGGGACTTCTCTCCGAGGGCCCATGCAAATGTGCCCTTTGAGAGAACGCGTCGGATGCCCATCGGCTCGACGGAGATGATGATTGCTAATGCACCAAAGGGAATATTGGTCTCGGATGCGCGACTGCACACTTACACGACATTACGGATGCAAATGATTTCGCGTGGGATCAAAATCCCAAATGTCTACGTTGCCATGGAGAAGTCACGGACAGAAGGCAATATTGGGTAGTAACGGATCATAACAATTATTTATTCACACTTACATATCATAGTGTTTGTATTAAAATCTAATCATTAAGGGATGCCTCAGGGATTAAGATTACTTATAAATAATGGTCCGAACTCACTTAAAAAGTCATGCCAACTAAAATTGGAAACGAATAGATTAACCCAACTATAGTTAATCGATTGCAAAAGGATTCAATACGATCTTTAATTAATTGTATCATACGTACTGATTTTTAAATTATTCATAATCTCTTATCAAAACATTGTCCGGAGACTATTAAGAAACGTATTTATTTCCTTTCATGATAAGTCTCTCATAAACATAAACTATGAATGCGCAAATAAAACGCTAAGACGAGAAATAAATTATACCGAAATGCAATTCGTATCATATTATTAAAACGAAGTAAAGTAATTCCAATCGTATGAAATTCCACTTGTGACATAAACTTATAGGAATGTCTTCAAAGAAATTTACATCCACAGAAGCTGTTAGCAAGTATATTTGTCTAAAATTACTGCTACCTTATCTCTTTGCTACAATAGCAGTAGACGTACGTTAATACAGATCAGGAGACAGTAAATTTTGAGTTTTGATCTGAAGGATTGAGTGATTGAACAAGGCCAAAACTCCGAATTGATTAACTATGAGATCGGGAATAATTTGCGTTTCCGATTGAATAAACTAGATATCGAGAGGTTGGTAAATAATTGCTGATGCGTAGTGGAGTGATTATGCTATCTCTGTAACATCTCACGGTCGGAGTGTAATCGTTTCTAAGGGTTAGGCCCATCTGCAGAGCCGTCGGAGGGGAATAGCATCAGCTGTGCATGTGTGCTGACCGCCACATTTTCACTCGGTGGTTTATTGGACGAATCCATATGGCTGCGTCCCAAAGGGAAATGCGCTGCAGATTTTGGAGCTCCCGTTTTATTGTTGTTTTGTTGACTCCGTTGCCAATCGGGTGATTTTCTTTCCTCCACTTTTTCTACCCCACGGCCGCAAACGTCTGACTCTGAAGACGGCCTATTTGGCCAGAATTCAACGCGCGGTTAGTTGCTTTTTCGATTCCATACCCAGCGCTGTTACGGGCATAAGGGTTCGAGGGCTGGCTTTACGAAGGAAATTTATGAGGTGCTTTTCCTTTGCACAGAAAGGTTCTTTATGTTTATAAGTCGGGATATTTTATTTTTGGGATCAAAAGCTTGGCAAATCGGGTCTCCTCGTAAAAAGGTTTTTGCCCGATAAATAGGCTGCTTTATAAATAAGTCCAGCTTCGCTTTTATAGAGGCCTCTTCGATACTTAAATTTGCGAATACATATATGCAAATATATATTCGTATATGTATAATATATTTATATATTTGCGCGAAGAAAAAAATATTTTACTCATCGGCATTTGAAGGAACTCCCGATGTAATACAAAATAATTTAAGACCTTATTTGTATGCGGTCGAAGCTTTTTAAAGATTTTAAATTCTTCTTAAATCTAAGGATATTTATAAAGGGAATTAGAATTGATCCTGAGGGTAATTTGCGGGTATTAACATTGAACGAATATTAAAGATATAAATGATGTGGCTTTATTATATGACTCATTTCTTTTATTCGGACTAGAAAGCTTTCGTATTTGAAACGTTCTATCTAAAATGGCTGGAAATGTATGTATGATACTGTGTACACATGTATGATACTGTTACTTTGTTTTCTTTCAAATAGTTTAAAATATATCTCAACAGAGTACGACCAAACAACTCAAATTCTAGAAAATTCACCTTATCGCCTTAAATATATCTAAAATACACCAAAAGATAAATGTGAGGAGTGATCATCCATCATCATCAACGGAAGAAACATACTGACATATTGACATACAATTTTAGAAAGTAAAGAAAAAACTTTACTGGAATATTTCTCTGCATCATCCTACAATAGAAATCCCCATATGCAAAAAAGAAAGAATTCCCAGGTACACCATTCATTACAAAACACACTAAGTCCTTGGGAATTTTTAAGCATCCGTGGGTCATTCCGCTTACCTGGAATAAACAGTTCTTTAAAGAAGTACAGTTTTACTGGGAAAGGAGGAGTGAATGAACCCGTCACCGGAAGTTCCCTTCTATTTAAAATAGCTTACCATTTTATAATACTACCGAGACTGACTGGGCCTTCCCCAAGACCTGGGTCAACCTTTCTATACCGTGAAAGCCAAAAGGAACCAATAACCTACAAGGGATCACTACGGCGTGCCTTTGGAGACAATGTGGTGCGTGGGTCACTTACTCCCTCACACTACCACCATGAGCACCGCCTCTTGTTTCGACACCTGACGATGTCCAGAAATGGAATCGGTGACTTCTCGGCCAGGTGTCCACCTGCGCTCGCGTTCTTGCCCACTCTCCTCATCGAACCATTCTCATTTGGTCACCGATGAACACCCCCTCGAAATTTCGCCACTTACGACGCTGGACTCAGAGGATGAGTATGTCTGATCCCTTTGGAAGGGGTCCTCGTACACGTGCACTTCCTATCTACCCTTCTTTTTCGATCTATTTCCTCCTCGTCTCTCATCAGGGTCTATCTATCATTCCCTTTTATACTCTCCTTCCGTCTACAAACCCCGTGCTTTTTTTCCTCTGCCGTTTAGCTAACTAACTATAGTATAAGGAGCGCAGTCCAGGTGATTCTGAAATCTTTACAGATAATATTTGTGATTTATTGTCTTTAAATGGGGGTCAATAATGTGAATACGTCAATAATATGTCACTAGTTCTTCCGACCTCCCAAATAAATTCACTATCACGCCAAAATCCACATTTCTTCAAATTTACAAGCAATACCCTTTTACTATAAAGTTTTATCTTAAATATTTGCTTTGCTCTCTTCTTTTTATATAATTCTCGAAATTATAGATTTAAGCCAGACTTTTGGCATTGAAAGGTAACAGATTTGAAGATTTTCAAACTATGGATACGTTCAATACGATAAAGCATCAAAATTAATTTAAAATAAGGCTATTTAACAGGAAAATCTTAATTTGTTTGTTTTTATGCCTTAGTCCCATTCGTGAATCACAGAAAATTCATTGTAAAATTTATTAGAATAAATAGAATGACAGTTTTTGGAATTTACGTTATTTTATTTGTTGACGCTACAAATTATCTTACTTCATCGAGATTAAAGTTCCATGGATTTTATTCATGGCTTAGACATACTCATTTATATATATTTTTATATTCCTAATTCATACATTTATATTTCAAAAGCAATTTTAATTATTATTATTATATTATTTAAACTCCATTTACTTGCAGTTTTACTACTAGATCACGGGGATTTACAATTGCGAAATATCGCCTCTTTATCGAGAATCCGCAATTTCCACTCGCTGATTCATAGGAAGGAGAAAAAAAACCCCTTCCCGTCACTCACAATCAGTTACACAAATGTTTTTAAACTCATCCTATATACACTCCCTCAATTTCCTCGTTCGAAACCGCATCTACTTCGACATAAATTATTTTTCACTCTAATATTTTCTCCTCGGACGCCACGCCCCATCCCTCCTCTACTCTGGCAGCGTCGCATTGTCTAGCAATTCTATTGCGACACGTCCCTGCTCCGCTATCCAAAAGTCCATCTCTTGTCCGGTGCAATTCCTGACGACCAGCCAAGTGGAATGATATTTGTTTAAAATTTACGCTCAGATCATCGCCTTAGAATTCTTGCGGTCTATTCATAGCCATTTTATAAGGACTCGGCGGCTAACGCGAGCTTTTTATTTTTTGGTCACCGCCTCGAAAGAATGGCTTCTATTACTGTCCCTGTTGCAATGGACGACTTGGATGGAATGTGGCCAGCGAAAGATGACGTTCGCGTGAATCGAGACCAATTTATCAGGTGCGGTGATTTAGTTCAAGGTGCGCGGCTGAAACTGAAATCGCACGTTGGATGCATTCAATTTAAGTCCGCATGAACGCCTTAGGAAGGATTGCGTTATTCAGACGTGACATTTTAACATTAATTCTGAACACATGTACGCAGTAGGTTGACGGATCGCAGCTCTCATAGATAATTCAAATATATATTATTTTAATCATATTGTGCCGTGAATGTAGTGTAATATATCGCAGCTTATTATTCAAAGAGGTGTATGTTTATTCAGTATAGGAGTTGAAATTCAAACCATGGAGATAAGAGAAATTTTTAATAGTGGAAGTCTAAATCATAACAAACGATTACTTATTAAAAGTTTATATTAATGTCTTATGGGTGTCTCCTACATATCCATAGTATATTCAAGAACAAATAACAGTTTTATTTGAAAAATTCGTCAGGTTACTATAGATGGATTTATAGAATTACCTTTTTTGATAATACTATTCCTGTAAAATAATTTTTTTATATTTATTTATCTTTCAGGACAAATCGTGCTTTTTAAAAAATTAAAATTACGCAATCAGATATAAAACCAAAGAAATAATTGGATATAAAATTAATAGAAATACCCGGATAAAATGATGATACAAATTAGCACACCTGTATTTTAGATAAAGATTTTCAATCCTATGTCTTCGGTGCATTTGTCCTTCACTATGCGTATTTTAATGAAGAAAGGGAATTAAAAAGAAAATATTTCATAATCTAGTTAATAGTTTCTTTTGAATTATCGCAGAAAATGTGATTAATGTAAGGATATTGAAACTATGACATCTTATAGATATACCTAGCGATAAGCATCTAGAATCATAGTTTTCCATTCACCATTGAATAAAAACAAAACGATTTTTATGATTTATTTTGAAAATACATCGAGACTTTCATAAACGGACGTTCCGTACGAATAATACAAATTAAGAATTCAAATCGAGCATTTTATATTCAAGGCGTGTCTATTCCATAACATGCAAATCTTTTATCAAAGTTTTAAATCTTAATGTTGTTTGGCAATTACTTCGAACTCGTCTCTCGCGTACGGTTCGTTTACACAATGATCATGGAGATGCAAATTGACTTATGAAAACCTTGATTTTTCATCTCAAATTTCGAAATGTGAGCAAGTATGTGCGTGGAAAATGTTATACATCCCGTTTACCTTTGAAGGGCGTTACACACCTACGCCCAAGGAAAGTATTCTCACGGCAGCAAGCTATCATTAAAAGCAAACACTCTAGCACGACTATTTGACGTCTCACGACCCTTATACCATTTCCCTTCGCCCACAAAACCACTCTTTATCTCGTAGCAAAGGAAAATACATCAAAACAATTTGCCATTTATCTCACTACACCACGTGTCTTTCCCTTCAATTGATTTCATTACATCATCGCGTCCAGAGCCCTACAGAAGTGTTGGGACTTCGACTAAAAACTATTAGCTGTGTAGAGTGAGCATATGAAATCAATGAATTATTATCCCGAATAGGACTGAATTTGATGGTTAAATTTATATCATATTTTCCCTCGTCGGAGCAGAGGAATTAACGCTAATTAATGCAGTCGTAATACCAATATATTCCTGTAAAACAACACGCTACTATAGGATAAGGAAAGGTGGATATTAACTGTGCACTTTTTAACATACTACTACTACAGTGCCAGGCTATGCCAGAGGAATAATTCCCGAAGTTTTATTCTTAAATCTCTTATACGTAGGAGCTATTAATCCACCCTTTATACTTTGTTATTTCCATGGAAATAGATAATCTAGTTCTCATATAGAAAGATACGCTTACCACTCGTCGAATTCGTTCCTAAGGGACAGAAACTACTGGCGTTATTCATACTCTCCAAAGGGAGAAAAGGATAAAAATCAAATAATAAACCCCACGCATAGCAAAATAAATGGCCTTCGTTCTATATAAAATCCCGTGGAGGGGGGGGATAAGGGAGAATGAGTCTCCAAATCTCTTTCACTCCTCCGCGAATCAGCAGTTTGGCACCGTAGCTCGCCACCTGTGCTTCTATTAGGGGAGGGAATATTTCTTTCGGAGGGGCGTTCTTTTTCGAATGGGATTTTTCAGTTGGGAGCATCTCTTGATAGGATTTTATACTGAATGGAATTTCGGTGGATTTTCGCGGAAGGGAGTTTTCGGTTGAGGATTTTGTGGGCGCGGTTTCGAATGCCACGAAATAAATAGATGCGAAACTTACTGTGGTGGAGACTAATAGGAAGGGGTTGCATTATGGACTCATCTCAAGGGAGGGGTGACTTTTAAGCTCCAATAGAGAGAGAGAGATATACAATGAGATAAGGGTTATGCCATTATAAACAGTTTGGAAATCACATTCGCGAGCCAAGACGAGATGGCTAACGAAGTCTTAAACGGTAGAATATACATAGATACAATAGAAGAGCAATAGAAACTCTTTCATTAGCTAGAAGTGAATGGTAATTAATTTAATGCCTTCAGGTATTTTTATTTTCTTTAATTTTGAAACACTCGTAAGATGGTACATTTTAATTTACGTAGATATAAAACTAAATATTGCAAATAAATTATTGTTAGGTGGAAATTTGTTAATAAGATAAATTGTTCGTCTACTATTTATGGACTTTCTCCAAACTGATCCAAAAATTACAAAGAAAGAGAAGAATAAGAATGAATTCAATTACTTTCACTCGAAAGGAGGTAACAGACAATAAATTTTCATACATTCATGGAGGAAAGTGACTATCTATTTCATTTACTTTAATATAAAAATAACTATGAAGTACTGAAATTATTAGTGGATTTGTAGAATGAACAGGAAAAGTTCTGTGCTCTCGTGCACTTAACTCCATTATATTTATTAAGAAAAGTATCGAAAATTATGGTAAAGGTCGGATATATGTTTTGGGGAGTGCTACGAATGAAATGTGAGCAAGATTCGGGAAGACATGTGACTTACGGAAGCACGGGTTGTTTTTGTTGAGCCTTATTCAAAGGGTCATTATTATGAAGAAAAGGCCATTATATCTTACATGCAAGATTTAGAGGAGCAGAAAGTATGGGAAACTAGGGTTAAGAGGAACGATTTAAGAGAGTGGGCTGCGCTGGAGTGTGAGTGAGACAGAATTGGATGTGGGAATGAGGGAGGGCTGATTGAAAGCACTTGGCAAATGCGGGTTAACACCTGACTACGCTTGGAGTTTGGATGTGGGGTGGAAGCAATGCGTAAGAAGGGGAGGAGGTGTGGAAAAGGAAGAATTAGTATCAGCAATTGGAGGAATTAAGAGGTGGAGAGATTGATAAAAGAATGTCAAGTAGAGGATGATGTTAAGATGGTTATATTGTAGCTTATGAGCTAAAGATAGAAGGTTTAAAAGATAATTACAGCGGTGATGCAGATTAAATATAGTAAACGAAATTTAAATGGGCTAAAAGTAGAATCTTTTGTAGGAGATTTATAATTTTTATTCTTATTCTCGTGAAGTCCAGAATTCACAGAAAAAATCATAATTAACCGCAATAGAAAGAATTGGCATAAGGGATCATACTATCTACGCAATAAATAATTTTTTTGAGATCAGCTTATTTGTAGGAATTGATTCACTACCTATAAATTTAATCTCTTCTTCTTTTATGTTAAATATGATGGTCCCCATAAGAATTCGTTGAATCCATCTCCTTGAAATGAAGAGGTAAAATTAAATTATGAATAAAATTGCTGATGTTAAATATTAAAATAGAAATAGGGAACGATAAATGACTTTATTAACGATATTGTAATTTCATTCCATATACACCTATATATTAAGTGAAAAAAAAGAAAAATTATGTGAAAAAAGGAAATTAACTGAAAAGAAGAACGTACGAAACAAAGTATTTAGTGGGGTATTATAGATATAAATTGTTGATCTCGGAAAACGTAAGCACCCTATTGAAGAATTTAAACAAAAATTATGAAGTATCTTGTACTATTTCGTTGAATACATTTCCCTTGAAAATGTTACGTTCCTTTTCTGCGAAAATTTCTTTTAGTACTTTTCGATTTTCCCATGCTATTTTCGGCATATAAGGATAACGTAAGAAAACGGATACCAACCCTTGCTATTCGCTAATGAGAACATTCCTATCTCCTGAAATCATCGGAAGGATCTTAAGCATTTCGGTTGCTATCGACTACTGCTGAGCAATTTGATTGTTATCAGTTTGCTGGACCGCTTCCGCTGACCGCAGCGGATTTTACGGTCGACGGAAAAAAGGTGTTGCATATCATTGATCTTTAAGGGAATTTTCTCTTTATTCATTTCAAGAATTTAAATCCGGCACGTTCGATTGATTTTTACGGGATGCTCTCGCTAGAGGAATCACGCATACCTTCTGTGATTCCGCGATAAGTCTCGTGAATATTTAGTTCGTAGTTAAGGACTCCCATTTATTCGGTCGCAAAGTTGTATTGCTAATTAAGCCGAATCCACACCGGCCGTGGCGCTGGGCTGATTTATACGAGACGCGATTTTACGAGAAATATTTTATCATTAGCTCTGAATCGAAGACCTACACGGTCGTTTTATTAATCCAAGGTTGTGACGCCTCCTTCTGTGATAGCGCGGCAAAAAGATGATATCGGGCTTCATTTAAATTAACGAATTTTATAGCGGATGTCGTAGAAGGACGATCGAAGGTCATTACGCCGAAACATGATATTTGAAGCGAGGATTATATACGTATGCGTGGGCTGAGGTAAGTGGCTGAAGTTTGGTGAAGGAATGCAGGATAGGGTAGGGCTTGAGGAGAAGATTTGGAAACCTTATAAAAAAAGCGTAATCACCCTTCCTTTCCGAAACGAACCCGAGTTGAGGATAGTTATCCAGCAATGAGATTCCGTTCATCCGATACGGTTGGAATTTTATGGACGATTCTCTCTGAGGACGACTTTTAAAAGTTTCTCAGATGGCGCGAGGGAATAAAAGGAACTGTTTCCCTCGTTTAGAATGGTGTTCGAACATGAAAACAAGGCATGAACATATATTCCTGTCGCACCCAACTTGCGAACGGAGTTTATTTGCGGGTTCTAGAGATTTGCCTCGATCGTTATTGAAGGGTAATCGTCCCAGTTACTCATGGAAGCTTTCGTTATTTTTATTTGAGCACTTGGTAAGTCATCTTGCGGACTCGAATGCGCTGAGGTGTGCGTCTCCTGGTCGTTCAACACTCGTAAAGGACCGATTCAATGAAACTGCAACGGTGGTCAATGAATGACTACAAATAACTCTCGCTGTTAACAACCACTGAAACTACTCGGATTTTATTGACTGCAACCCCTAGGAAAGTTCCTCAAGTTTTATGCAACAGTTACCATTTACGTTTAAATGGTGAATACAGCATTTCGTAGCAATTATCTATGGAAAAGTAATTTTAGTATGCTTATTTACGATTCCCTTAGTATACACAAACATTGAACGCACGAAAAGTAAACGGGATTCCGAAGTATTGGATGAAAATGAAATAAATTAATATCATTTGCAATTAAGTTGGTTATTATGTATGTATACTTATATTACTCAGTAATAACTTTAAAACTTTTTCGTTGGCTTCTATACTTAGTAACCATATTTATAAAATAACGTATTTCAGTAAAAAGAAACAAAAATAAAATCGAAGAGCATGGATTTGATAATATCGAATCATAAATAGTGTGGAATGACACGAAGTAATCATACATGTTAGTATGTCAAAATTCATCCCAAGTGGAAGTTTTGATTGAAATCATAATATCTGTTAATTTTTCGCAAATGAATACGAAATTAAATTTTTAGCAATAAAACAATGCAATTTGAAATGTAAAAAGTGATCGACAAAATAGGACCTCCGATTAATAAAGGTTTCCTTAACTGCTTAACCTCGTATGAAAATGAATTTATCCTTAGGAATATGCTTAACTTTACTCACCGAGGCATAGCTTCACCCATTCCTTTCGGCAAAATTCACGATCGTCGCTCGGAAACTTTTATCGCATTCCTTTCGTGGAAAAAACACCGGAGAGAACAGAAAACATCCAGGTAAAAAAAACCATAACTCCGCTTTGCCAATCGTTATCCGCGCGAAAGAACTAGTCTACGCGAGAATCGTGGTGTTTTTAGCATTTCTGCGTCGTGTTCCGGGAGAGGTTATAGCTGAGAGAAGTGAGCAGACGTACCGGCTGCCTTTGAATCTCCCAACACGCTCTGCTTATTTCTCACGCAATTCGCGACCTTTCTGCACTTCTCTTCTGGCGAATCCATTTCCTGTCCTCCGCAATCTCGGAGAAATCTGGAAAGACATCCCGAGGAGGCCTTCGTCGTCGAGTCCATTTTGAATGCGGACTTGATTCGTTTCTCACGTGGGCGAATGGAGGGTGGTCCGCGGAGGAAAGCTTCTCGGTGAAATTATGGAGTGAATGCGGTTCTCGATGCACGAGTTGAGTCATCCGTGAAATGTTTTTGCGTATCGGAACGAGCGGGCGTTGATCCCCTTAATGTTTTAAAGCTGAGTATTCGAATGCAAGAATGAGAGGTTTGAACACATACTCCAAGACTCCCACATCCTAGGAAACAGTCATATTTAGATGTCGCCGTTACTGTTACTTTACTAGCTGCAAGGTGTTTTGAAAGTAATAGAAAACAACCTTGTGTCGACCGTGGTCTTACTTTGTAGTATTCCTATATTGGTACAGATAAACATTAAGGATCTTCTGATGTACTTTAAATGTTCAAGTTACCAAGTGTAAATGGTAATGAATTTTTCTTCATTTAAAGGGTGTACCCCGTAAATGGTAAGTACTTCGCTCCTTCAGAAGGTACGAGCTGGAATACGAGCCAGTATAAAAGAACGAAGCTCTCTATGCATGATGTGAGGAAAGGTAAATTGCTCGAGGTTTTTAAATACTTACGTTATTAGAAGTGCCAAAACTTAATAGCTATAGTTCTGGTCTTATTTTAAATTCATAAATCAGATTTTGCAGACAATCAATATTCGACATGTCCGATTGAAAATCTTGAGAAGGAAAGGAATTCTCTTTTATAAAAATACCATCCAATTGACAAATAAGTTACATTAAGCGTAGTTTATTTCAGTTTTGTTTTCAAAAGAGATGCTGCAATATTTAACCTTTATCTATATTAAATGAGCCTTTCAAAGCAAAATATTACGTGCGAAATAAATTCTGCTACGTGTTTTGGCGTCGTAAATGATTGGCTCGAGGTAATTTATACTAAATTCTTGTCAGAGAATCAAACACACTCCGCTTCTTCATTTTATAACGAGGGTCATGCGCGATCAATATTTCTTCCATCGTTTTCATTTGGCACCGTGTGCCATGTCAGCGTTCCTGGGACGTTTCTCACGATCTTTACATCAGTAGAAAATCGCTATTTAACTCTGCAGCGCATCTTTGGCTCTCTATGATGCGTTTACTTCCTCTCCGTCTATCAAGTTCTCTTCTTTGGCATGGAGCATATCCATGGGAGCTTTGTATGGTCTTGAATAACAATCTCCCAGCAACAGAACGTCGGCATGTGTAAATTTTGCTTCGCAGCGAGCAGTCAATTCGGAATCGTTTGGTTTCAAAGTGACGCTTAAGACGTGATATTATTCCAGCCTGTCAGAGAGCGATTTCTTGCAACGCAGAGCTACGCAAGGTTAGATGCAAATCGTACTGCACATCTACATCTCCATCGACAACCGACGTTATAACTTCTGATGAATTGCAATGTCGCTATGAGTAATAATGGTGAGGGAAATAAAATCTTTATTATTATAAGATCCGCTTTATTATTCATTTGAATTCAAACGAGAACATATTGTAATTATTAGTTCGATTTAGTGATGCATTTTTAAACTATAATTACCAATATAATAGGATAAAAATGATATATTAAGTGTGCAATAGAGTAGAGGAAACTGGATATTATGAAAAAATTCAGGGATAAATGTCTTGAGAGCATTAAGAGACGAATGTTTTCGATTATCAGCATATAGAATTATCAGAACATTAATTGAAATAAATTGAACTTGATTGATACTCTAACAAGATTTTCACTGGTAATTTCACCTTAGTGAAAGCTATGAATGATAATGCAATATTATGTCTCGACTTAGTACTGAAGCACTCCTAGCAATTGTAATTATAAAATTTAGCCGGCTTCATATTGGGATTTACTACGTGTTCTGTTAACCTGACAACAAACTTTGCTCTACACGTGCAAGGTTCTAGTTTCTACCGTTCTGTTCCCATTTCATTATTTATTCACAACCTACGCTTCCCTTTTATTTTAAATCCCTCCTCCCCCTCTAAAATTATTCCTTCCCATTTTCATTACCTGCATATCTCCACTTACATATGCATTCAAATATATACGTGTTTACTTATGTTTGGATTCTGCATACACTTGAATTTCTGCTTCGCCATTCTGGGCGAAGGTTCTGTCAGTTTGTTGTCGTTGTCCATGTTTAATTTTCAATTCAAAGGTTGTGCACCGAGGTGAATTCTAAATCTTAAATGAAGGTAAATAAATCAGGTCTAAGTATAAGTCGTCTCCACTTATTTTACAACGTAGGTTATTCAAATATGTCCATCCTAAACAAGGGTTTACGCTAGGTTTATTTTTATTTAGCTTTACAGCGTTCTCCTAATATGTTGAAATCTTTCCCACTCCACATAAGTATATAGTTTATCGTTATATGTATTAGGCAACTGAGAAAGTGAATCATTTATTATACCTTTTACCAAGACATATAGCTGTTTAATATCAAAGGAACTTCTAAACAACTTAAATATCTAAAAAAATAGTTTTCCTGTTCCAATTTAAGACGTCAAACAGCTAATTTAGTCAATGAATGAAGATAAACGATTAAATTAGACAGAGTGACTCTAAAATTTTAGCCCGGATTTCTCGCATTATAAAATTTCCTTTTTCATTACTTATTAATTCCTTTGTTCCTGTGACAAAAATTTCCTCGAAAAATGACTTACTCAAAGACTTCCACACCAACTAAAGCTCTTTTACTCAATTTTTTCATAATATGCACACATGAGTCATCAAACTGTGCGATCGAGTTTCGAAAGCCTTCTCAAAATTTTCCCTCAAAACCTTTAGCTTCCTCATGTTGCAAGGCAAACCTTAGACGCAGACTTAAATTGTCCCCTTTTGCTTACTATTCGTTCAGTTCGAGCCTTAACATGCCTTTTAGCCATTTGAAGCAAAACCGCGGATTCCTAAGGATACAAACATGGAGGACGAAGGAGAAGATTTTAAAAAGTCAGGGATGAAAAAAAAGTAAACGCGACTTGCATGAAACGTTCAGCAAAGAAAGTCGCTTCTAAAGAGAAACTCGAAACCCATTCTCTAGCGGGAAATCGTTCCTGGAACTCTTGAGAGAGTTCGTCCTCTCCTAAAATAATGTTGCTTATTCGTGAAAGGATTACCCACCGCGTGCATATTGCCTTTCCTAGATACACCTCCCTTTATGCTCGAAATGCATGTGAAAGCACGCCCGTGTTTACAAGACGCCCTTTGCGTGTGTGGGCAAGGGAAAAGGAGCCTCGGAATGGGCTGGGATCCGTTGCGTGAGCTAGCATGCGTGCTTGGGCTGCGTGGGTGTCGAGGCGAGCTGGTGTTTGGTTACCGAGGGTGACGTTGGGAGACAGGGTGGTTGGTTAGCGGAGGGGTCAAACGACATTTCAGGTCAGCCGAGGGTGTGGAATGAGCCAAGCTGTCGAACGGACGCGTTTTTTTCGGTCCTTAACAGTCTGCCGAGCAACAGGCTGTTGGGTAAAAGGAGTTCGTATTAACGGCTTTTAACAGAGGCGTATCAACTTGTCCGGACAAATGTTCTGCCGTTCGGGGCAAACGTATCGACGACCGGTATTTGATGTAGCGAGCCACATACGATCGAATTAACATGCGTGATGGCATGCGAATAAATTACGATCCCGAGACGAGGGTGTTTACGCGATGTTCTTTTTATGCGAGTGCAGTATTTAACGTTGCGCGAAAATACGGCCGGTAGCTTGACGGTGAGCACACTCTGTGTTAAGTATGATGAATTAGTCGCGAGATAACGCCGCTGCAAATAGAAAAGAGTTCCAAGGTTTTGAGTGTATCTTCACAGTTAGGTTCTTTGTCTGATCGATTCACGAATTCGAGGCATAAGAAATCAAGTCATAGAAAAGAAAAAGTAGCACATATTAGATATAGCTTTATATAAAATACGATCTGCATAAAGTACTATTTGAATTAGGGAGGAAGTTGATTTTGAATCACTAAAGCTAAGAAGAAGAAGAAAATGACACTAGATGCTAGAAAGAATAAATTACAAAAGAAAGAGATCATAAATTTCAATGAAGATGAACTACAAAGTGAATATATCCCCAAGATTCTGCGTTTAAACATTATAGGATGAAATTCTGGCTGATTTATAATCCAGAGAATTGCATTTGACAATTTTCTAATGCCCTTCTTGTTCTTCAAGCGTATACTAATTCAGAACAGTAATTTATTTGGAGTTCTTTACTGAAAAAGCTCGCATATTACCAGAACAGAAGATAGACGCCAAGTTCCTGTTCAATAATATAATATTCTATGTTAATTATCATATAAATCTTCTATAATATTCAAAAGCCTTAATTACGGCACTGAATGTGAAATAGATTACTGTCTTTCCAAGATTCATCACAACGTGTATCATTAATGACTAAGAAGCATTAACTAGACAAGGTGTTAACGGGTATCGATTAATTGAACTCTCCATGATTCCAGTGCTAACTCATTAAATTAAGATGCTTTAAAGTCAATCAACTGCTATTAACAGAGTAATAAGAATGATGATTTCACTGATGTATTGTAAGAAACGCATAGAAGAAATCCATTAGTTAAAACAGGAGATAAAATTCCCTATTCAGTCAATAGGAACATTAGATGAACGTATTCAGGCAACATTCTAAAGTTGAATAATATGTTTTGATGAAGGCTAATGCGTTTCGATTGCAGGAAACCACTAATAGAAGAAAAAACGAATAGAAAAAACATAGACGTAGAGCGTGAAAAGAGAGAGGTGAAACGATTGTAATGATGATTGATGGTAATAAACCACAATTGGAATTTAATTGAAAGTACTCATTTAATAATTATATTGAAAGTCAGGTATTCAAAGAGAGTGGGTGCAAAACATTAGAATTTGTACCGCAGTAGAGACTGATCATAGAAATTATATTAATATTATTTCTCGAATGCAGTAAGCGCTAATTAAATCTTTCTGAATGTATACGCTCTAACACAATAATGAAGACGAGTTTAAATCTTCTTATCTGCTTAAGAACAATACGTGTTTTAAGAAAAGCGAACGAGGAATTGTATATGAGTATTGTATATAAATTATATTGTTTAATTGTCAGATGACATTAAAGTATGATACTTTTTTAGAATATGTATCTTTTGGCATCGATTTACCCATATTTATTATTATAAAAGGTCTCGAACTTGTTATTTTTCGTCACAATTTATTCCTTATTTACATAAGTATATAAGTATTATAACGGGTATCATTTTTATTTTACCCATAGTTGTTAGGATCAGATAAATTTGTACTAATTATTAAATATATCTTCGCAAATGTGATAGTCATATAACACGCATATAAAACTCTACAATTTAGATGGATGTAATGAATAAGAAACCTAATCCGTCTCCTATATTAAAGTCTTAAGAAAGCAGTAAGCCGCCATTCTGATTCTGGAACATCGCTCGGTTCCACTTCAATCGCAGGAATCCGCCAAAGCGTTGCCCTCTGCGCAATTAATCCTCTATACTGCGCCGTCGATGGGTTAAATGCATCGCTTGTGCGTCTTCAAGGGAAATGCATGCGTGCGCCGTGTTGTGTTGGCAGACCTCTGCGTTGCGCACGGAACAACGCAACAAGGTCGCACGAAAAAGATCGATCACGGCTGAACGATCACTATTTTCATCTAGAAGGAATTCGATCTTCGATAAGGAGAGATTTAGTGGGAGACGATTTCGATTTCGAGCAATCGATTCATCCAGATCGATTTATCGCTCTCTTACAAGAGAGGTAACGAACGTTCTAAACCGGAATATATCCTTATCTCCCTCAGGTCGTCGCTTTTAATTACGAATCTTTGTGTTTACGCTAGCGCCGAGCGGTCTGCGTTGCCATGGTTATCGTTCGCCCCACTTTCAAGGCCTCTTGCAATCCTTCGCATTGCCTTGAGTTGTATATCTCGTCGTGTGAAAAGGTGCCGACGGAGAATTCAAGGGTGAACTGATTGAAGCAGACGTGCCGAGGATGAGTGTTGACGTTTCCCTTAGAGATGCTGCGGTGAGTGACGCCCAAATTAAAGATGTTGCAATCTATAGAACTCTGAACATTCAGGACTGAGAAAAGCCGGGGACGTATATAACGGAGAAGGAATTAACCAGATCGAGTAAGAATGTCGATCTTATTGCGGGAATTCGATAGATGAAAGAGCATAACAGGACATATTCTATAGGAAATTGTACATCTTAAATCTATCTTGAATGCAAAAATAAAGCAATTGCGAGTTTCAATAAATGTCGAAATAGGATATCCGCAAAAATGAAAGCTGTTATCATAAGTTATTTTGGATACCT
The DNA here is from genome assembly GCA_020796165.1 of Pantala flavescens. Lineage (NCBI taxonomy): Eukaryota > Metazoa > Arthropoda > Insecta > Odonata > Libellulidae > Pantala > Pantala flavescens. The sequence continues at coordinate 10,959,606 of CM036879.1, read as the reverse complement.
AAGTGCATTTAATTAAACTGACAGAACTAAAAGCCATTAAATAAAAGCTTCATTAAACTCTACTCTTTCTAATATATACTTTTCAACGATAAAACTTCAAATAAAGTTTCGATAGGGAATTAATACGATTTTTGAATTTCTTATTTTTTTAGCTCATAACAAAACAATTTGCCCATATTTCCAAAGAAAAGTATTAGTACAAAGTACTTCGGGTTTGACAGCAACACAAATTCTTCGAGTTATATACATTATAATGGACATAAATCAAAAAGTGCATATATTCATTATATGAAATATTTTTGATATTAAAATTAATCAAAAACACTCATTCTTCGAGAAAAATAGTACTGACAAAGAAAGTTTACATCCAAATCGGTCAGGAAACGTAACACGACACTTTCCTCCGAGGTGCAACAAAAACGCATCAAAAACAGAGACGCGAATCTGAAAATTTCACCACCGCAGAAGCCGGTGGGCATCGCATGCAAATGCCGGCATCCGCGGAATCTAGTTTCGTGACCTGAGGCAGAATCTCATTCTGCGACTCACAGAAACAAGGATTTCCTTGAAAGGGAGCGCTAGATTCGAATCTCTTTGCACCCGCCGCCGATTAGCATAGACGACCTAGAAGGAGAGGGAAAATTGAATGCGAACGTCCAATAAAGACCACCTTATTTGAATGTCCTTTGGTGCAGCCGTAACCTGAGTATCCCTTCGGCGCATTCCGTACGGAGAGAGAGAGTTTTCAAAGACGCCCGTCTCCATGACAACTTCATTTTGCTCCGAGGGCGTAGAAAAATTCTACGTGTCAATATTTTTAAAACTTTTTGTAATCTACAAGTACGCGGGAACATTCTTACATAATCTACGCTGTTGGTGAGTGGAGAGAGCTTCTATAGTTCTCCAGCGGTGGCTCAAAGTGCTGTTCCACAGCGGCGTTAAATCACGGATATTAAATTGCGCATTTCTTCTTCGGAAAAACCGACGCGTTTCGAATGCCGCGACTTCTCTCCGAAGCACTTGATGGACGTCCGCGGTTTGACTCGTGGACGTTTCGCCGACAGCGCGTCATTATGTGCAGAATGCGATCTTATCTACTCAATGACGGAATTATGCAGCCATTTCTACGCACAATCCTCACCACTCACCACATCAATGACTGTCCGAATTATTCAAATCCGAAAATTTAATCATTGTGCTGTTAATGCGAAGCACGAGAGTGTTAAACTAATGCTCGCCGAAGGTACTTCCATTTTTTTTCGGATTTTGCGTTGCAAGTTCGCATCGCAAATATGTAACGAACTATATGCGAAAATATTTTCTCGTTCGTTGAAAATTCTCGGTACGCATGCAATGAATGGAATCGATTCATATGAGAAGTGCAAGAAATGCACCGGCTTCACTCTAACGAGAAATTCTTGATAAAAGAAACAAGAAAATCATTTCCGTTGAACCTATTAAGGGAGGAATCCTATTCATTACGTGTTTGAATCCTTTAATCATCATTTTACTGGCTATATTACAGATAAGAGATACATAAAAAACACTATTGAAAATCTCCATCAAGTACCTTACGGAAGAAACCAAGTTTAATGATATGTTTTTAAATATTATCTGAAATGCTAAGAAGTAGAAAAATTAATAAAAAGTTAGATTTTTGAAAGCGTAAAATATTCCGCTACCTAGAGAAAATTTGAACTTCTTATTTGTTGAAATTAAATTTACCCTAATGCAGGTGTTAGAGTATTAGAATTTTGAAGTATTAGAAATTTAGAATGAGGTTGATTAGAACAACCCTCCGTGATCATCTTTAGGAGAATAAAATAACGAAAGCAAGACAAGTTCATACAATTTAACGGAATCACTTTATTGTCAGATTGATTAACTATCCTATCACGAGGGACTGATTAGGTCCGAGAAAATCCGATTAGATCTTTAATGTCACTCATCTCTCTTTCAAATGATCCGCACTGACCTTCCATCGGCCAAAAAAACCCCAAACTCTATTTCTACACTTATGAAGTCATCCATCCTGCTCGATGGGCGTGCCCGGTGAACCACTAAATTGGTTAAATTTCTTCCCGGAAAACCTTTTTCGTCCAAAATTTCCGGGTTTCATCGCCTCAATATTTCCTTCCGCCTACACTTGCTTTCTTTCTTCTTTCGCGAACTCTTTTCGTATGCAGATCCAGAGCATCAACCTGTCGCCGGCTTCGTGCCCGAGTACAAGCGCTAAGAACTGCAACCTTTTCACTCGATCTTTATTTTTCGCATGTTTTGCATGCGAAACGAAGCTCGACTACTTTTTACGACCTTTGTCGATGTTTTCAATCCCGGCAAACAGGTGGAAGAAAAATCTCCATGGAAACAAAAATTCCCTTTGAGGGGGAGAGGAAAATAAAGGTCCGTGCTCGTCCCGGGCCCGTATTCATTAGCACTTCCAACAGCTGGTCAGTGCGCTTTCAGTTTCGACACCATTAAAATCCAATATCCGGCGTTCGAAACTTAAACAGTGGAGCTATTGACACAGCAGGTAGGCGAAAGATATCCCCTCTGTTTGGATCGTGCTAGGCGGATATTTAATTTTTCACTCGTTTTTCGATGCGGCAAACAACAATCTTACTGTTCCCCTCATATTCACTCTCGTATACGTATTATTGCAAGTCATGTTTTGTTCCTGCTTGGCTCTCTCGCCGCATTCATGTTCCGGCGATAAAAAGGCGTACGCATGAGCTCACTTTGTATGACATGATGAAATACTCATTAAAGACGAGGTGAAGGAAGGTTATTCTCTTGCGGCGATGCTAAAGAGTAAATCAATTACGCGTACTTAAGTTTCTGTCACAACAAAGTGGACGTATTGGGAAAAGATTAAACACGCCGTGGAAATGAGGGAACAATTGGAAAGGGTAATTAGCGAGCGTAAGGTTACTAGGATATCGGTTGTTTGTTGTCATTATCCATTGACAAATAAAAAATGCCGACCTTAAATTGAGTTTATATGTCTTAATTGAGGGTCGGTTCATTATGTCAAGGGAACAAAATGAAAAGGGATTACAATACAAAAGGTTTTGTTATATTTTTTTGATGTTCGGTAAACGGTAAATTGTTATAATAAGGTATATGAAGATGCATTGCGTCTAATGAGAAATCCTGTTGCAAAAAATATTCATAATATACAACTTAATTATATTATTATCATACATTTACGTTTTGATATGACCCAAACTTTCTGTGATCGATTAGACGACAAATAAGTATCCACCTTTACAAAGATTTCGAAGTAGAAAGTTTTACTAATAAGGATAGATTATCTCAAAAAATGAGTTGACCAGGATACACTCAATTGAAACAGATATGCACTTTAAACTGTACAAAATGGTGACTGGTCCAGTTTATGAATCAGTTCCAATAAAAGGTTCTAGAAATAATAGACCAACGAAAATTTGAACCAGTTAAAGTAAGGAGAATACGTATTCGGAGATAGTAAAGATAGAATAAAGACCTCATTGTATTCCTATACCAAGACTTGCCAACGGTGATAAATTGTAGATACAATGTAAAATATTTCTCGCCACTAGAAGGGAGTGACATGATGTTATTATGATTGATTATCGGCAGTTTGATTCATAAGGAAATGAACTAGTACGAATCTTTGCATATAATTGATTATGACGTATCATCGGAAGATGACGTAAAATATTGTTCCTTACACATGATGAGAAAGACAATGCAAAATTCGAGTAATTAATCATAAAAAAGCTTAAGGATGTAAAAAAGAATGGAAATGAATCTTGTGAGATTTCAAGAAAGGAGCTCGAGCATAAAATGTAATTTAATTACTAAATATACAAGTTCACAGAAATTTTCATCTCATCGAATGAGATTATCAAATGTGACTTTTATTATAAAATTTACTTTAGGACCGAGTCGTTCCTTCTGTAGATAAAATCTGATCAATAATTTTATACAGAAGACTTGCATTACATTCGTGTAGTGAATTTTTATTGGGAAAAGAAGATAAACTGTCAGAATCAAGTTTCAATATCGAAATTATCTCAAAAAACTACAAAGAAATGTTTTCAAAAGAATCTTTGGGAAAAAGAAAGATCAAAGACATTGTCGTGCATATTTTACATTTTAAATCCTATGAAGTAATTTTGTTATAAATGAGATGATGTGTACGTAAGTATTTGAATTAGATAAATATACTGATTCAGATATTTCCATTCACACATCAGCGTGAAGACCGATAGCAATATTTTACTATTGTTGATCAATTATGTTGTCAATATAAATAAATATTAGTAAATATAAATAAATATAAGTAAATATCAATATTGTAAACCTATATACCTTCACCTATAACGTAAGAAAATAGAGAGTTGTCAATAGTCCCAATTGTATGTAAAATTCCTCACTTACAAGGGTTATTTACTCCATGTAAAGCTTTGGGATATCTCCGGCCGTGTAGTTCATGCTAATTTATTGCCCCGAACATGAGAGCAAACCATCGATTCGAAACCATTTGCGAGTAGGACAAGCAATTCACCAAGAGACAGTCGTGTGATGAGTATCCTCTTTAACGTATTAGGAACCGGATACAACCGATTACCGCGTTAAGACTTCCAAAATTCCGAGGCACAAAACAAAACACGCATTAGGAAGCGCATGGAGAGGGTCGAAATTTTAAATCACTGGCGGAACACAAAGGATGTCGTCTGCGAAAAGTAACGAGGACTAGGTTCGAAGACATTTTCACGAAAATTGAGGCAATCTTTTCCGGACCGATGCGCCGTAAAACAGGCGAAAGAAAACAGAAATTGTGAGATGCATAAATATAGGCTAAAGTGCAGAATAAAATAATACGGATTATGGAGAAATAAATCGATAAGTAAGAGGGTAAGGAAGTAATGCAGAAATAGGTATAAGGCTCAACGGAGAGAATTGGGCGTGAAAGGTTTTACCGATTGAAGGATGCTAGATCATAATCGTTTGATAATATTCTTTAATTTAAGTGAGATTATGGTGAAAATATAATGAAATAGCAATCATCTAAGAAAAATTAAATATGCAGAGAAAATATTAAGGAAAGGAATGATCAAGGTAACCAAGTCCAATTATCTTTTCTCGATCTCAGATTTCAATTTCAGATTAATATCCATATATGTTATTTATTTGACTTTAAATAATATACACTGTTCTGTTTAATCCCGAAACGGGGAGGAATTAAATTCCAATTCAATACTTAAAAATAAATTAGTATTATTTCAGACTAAGAGCTTATGTAAAATAGATATTATCCTTTTCCCATTTAATTTCGTAGAAAACTATGATCATATAGATAGTCATTCCATCGTAAAAAAATATGTGCATTTAATTAGATTCCATGGAATAAATTCAAAAGATATCGTATTTTTTAGTCAGTTTGATTGGGTTTCTTTTGAACTGATGAATAACTTTCCATCTTACGATGGAAAAACTTAAGATATCCTATAAGCCCTATATATTTGTATTATATTTTAAATCAGGTATAGCCTTGAAAATGGTAGAATAATATCGCAAAAGGTGAGTTCCTAAGAATGGTTTGAATTTATTAGCGACCTTTGATTCGCGGTATTTATTTCGCAATGAAATCCTTGTCATGTGTTCGTTTTTCCTCTGAGGGATAGCAGTAAATTCCTTTTCCGTGTTGTATTCGTATTTACAGAACGATAAATCTTTATCAGAATATGGTCACGATTCACCGTTTATATTGCTCTAAATTATTATCTCTTTTCTCCAACAATGAGGATTAAATAGTCATATTTCTTAGGAAAGTCTCAGTGATATTCTTGAGGAATTTTCATTGATATCCTGTTTGATAATACATAAAACACGGCAGAAATGGACAGTGAACGAAATAGTTGCTATGATTTAGTTTAATGTAATTTATAGGTAGAATTTGTTATATTCATAATCATTGATTCAAAACAACTTTAGAAATTTGTTTAACTGTAAAGTACTACTACTAGCACAATTTAATATATATTTTTAACATATCTTCCCAATACATCCATAAAATTTAGATTACAAATTTAATCGATCATAAACTTTTATTAGGTGGTCGAATTTACGCTCTGACGAAAATTATCTTTCGAATATTTATACTAGTATAGATTAAAAGCACACGAAATTATTAAGTATTTTAATTTCAATAGAAAACGGAGAAAATGGTAAAAATTTAATAATAAAAATTAGTATTAAATAAAATTGATAAGTACTGTAATAGATTCTTCATAAATAAATGAAATTACGACAAAACAGAGAGCAGAATCAGCTTATATCTAATTTAATTCTTAACCTAATTTCCCAGAGTATCCTTTCCTATCAACGAAACTAAAAAAGAAGAAGAAATAGAAGATGATAAGCACGGAAATCGGAAGTTTACTTAGATCCATAAAATTCACAACAACATAATCCGCACCATAAAGCAAACAGTCACTCTATGAGGACGTCTTATTGTACAGCAGTCATAGAGGCTCATGGGAAACTCTAGAGCAATAGCGCATTCATGTCATTTCACATGGGAAAAAGCCCTCACTTTACGAGGATTGGCAGGAGAGGAATAGAAGGAATTCGAACTCCGTTGGTTCTCTCGACGGCATCAACAACACCTTTTGTGATGAGGAAGTGTCGCTGCAGGTGAGTGCCGTTGTAGAGTGGCACCGCACCCTTCTCAACTGCTCTCCAACACTTTCTGGGAATCCGAATAGAAAGGAAGTGTTATAAAGTTCAAGGCATGCGTGTTTTCCATCTGTTTGCCTCTCAATTAAATACCTTTCGAAAATGTTTTACTTAAACGACAGATAAGGATGAACGTATTTACAATAGAACATGCGCGACTGTATGTACGAAAGAGATAAAATGCCGCTTTAAACGTGCGATGGAACGGTACAAAATATAAGTTACTTCATCTTATCGTTTTCGAAAAAGGAAAGTAAATCCCCGCACTCTTTTTAATTATAATTTGAGATACATTTTCTCTCATTGGTAAATGAATTTTATATTGAATTTATAAGTCAAAACCTCTCGATAATAACATATAAGTATATTAAATATACCAAGGCTAAAAAGATTATCTTCTCCCAATCCAGAATTCAAACGAAATGAGAGTTTGAAATGTAACGAAATCTGAATCTCAACAGAATGAAAATCAATTTCTTTGCAAAAAATCAGAAGCTCATGAGATATCATTGGATTATATATATAATATTGGATTGAGAAATATAACAAGGAATACATCTACTTCTTAACACACTCCTCAATTTAGTTCAATCGATTTCTCTCATTAAATTTAAGGAAAAATTCAATAACATGTAGAAGTGAAGGGTGAACCACGAACAATCCTCAGAGAGAGATAAACCAATTACCACGCTTCTTGTGAAATCAGTCATCGTGACATTTTGATACAGTAACATACGAGAAAGCATTCGAAAGATTGAACTATTACAGCAAGTACGAAATAGTTTTCAATCTTTCTTCTTATGGATCCATTCGCGTTTACAAGTTTATTTGTACCACTAAACCTAATACAAGACGTATTCTTTTCCGAACACGATAGTTTCGACCTGTATTCAAGCCCAACCGCTGCTACTTCGGCGCATACATTATTTGGCGATCCCCGATCGGTGTATTCTTCGCCCAGACCATCAAAACAGATCTCCCTTCCTTCCCCAGTTCGCAAACCGCAAACAAACAATCTCAAAATTTCGGTTGGACTCCCGCCAGCATCAGCATATTCCACACGTCCAATCAAGGAGGAGCAGTATAAACCAGCGCCCTCCGGTAAACCGTGGCTTCAGTCAATTGTCAGTCTTCCATCAATGTCCAGAAGGGTATTATACGGACTCGCATGACCCCGATGGAATGGTGAAAAACTTCTGGAAAAATCAACCCAATCTGCCGACCGTTTGGACTCTTGATGGATCAGCGCGCTAACCGGTCGATCATGGAGGTGGGAAGCATTTACCCCACTGTCAAGATAAATGGGAAAGATTGCGTTCCGTGGAGGAAAAATTGAGACGAGCGGTCATTTCTTTTTCGACATGCTTACAGTCTGGATGCCAGTTGGAGTCCCTGCTGAGAGATTTGTCCTATGCTTCTGTACGGTACAGTTATGCCGGATAAAGTCGCGAGAATAAATATCCCCGTGATTCGGAATATATTCGCGCGAGCTGATGGTATCTCGAATTAAATTATTCATCATCTGAGGATCGCCGTATGTTATACACAGGAAATTGCTATGTACATACATCCTTAGGCACTTGGGGAGAAATTCTTATGGGTTGCGGGATCGAATTAAACGTGAAATGTCCCGAAAAAAATCGCCAATATCATTACTGCTACAATTTTACTGTCCAAATTTCCAAAATGTGGTTTTCTACGTTAGTTGGAGGATTCTGTTTTAAAAAATTCACTGCAGTTAGGTATTATGTATCAGTACTTAATGAGATATAATTCATATAGTAAATACCAAACTTATGACCAGAATATCTATGTATTTTCAAGTTTCATTCGCTTTTACTCATCTTCCAGGATATATAAAGATGGCTGAAATAAATTCTCTTTCAGGGTAAGGCAGAACGAGTAACTCTGAATGCAACAGCGGAAACTACCTTTTCAAATAGAAAGAATAATGACTGAAGTTTTGGGACATTGTATATGAGATATGATGGATGGATCAGGATATCAGTTACTCCGTTTCACAATGACATACTCATTTACATAAACATTGCAATTTGCGATCATTAAAAACTGAATTAATAACCTCAGCTGCAGCTTTTGCAGAAGGAAAGTACATTTATGTGCTCGCAAAGGTTAGTTATGAATAGATAACCTAAACCTTAATCTTACAATTAGTATTCAAACAGAGATTTACATTAACACTGATCCTTCATCAACGTTTTTCATTTCACTTCCTCATGCAACGTTCGTCGTTGCTTTGTGTTCGATAGAAATCCCCTGCTGTTAACAACAAACCACTTATTATAAATCCCGCATTATGCAATGGAAATAACGCGATTTCCCAACCTGAAAAAAATTCTTAAATATCCCCGTGACATAGCTGAGTAAACGCTTGTGGAAGTTTCAGCTGACAATGCTGCTATTTCCCATTCCTTTCCTACAGATGCCTAGAATTCTTGGCAGAAGCTGCTTTTAAAACGGCATACCCTGGAGAGAGAGAGAGAACCATTCTATAATCACGGAACGCTCTTGAATACATTTCTTCTCCTCTTACAAGAAGCAGCACGATCCTTCTCGAAGCTAAAAGGTAAACGCTATTGAAAGCTTCGATTCAGGAATTTCCGCAATTAAAACATATACGTATTTAATAATCGAATTCCCCCTTTTAAAGTCACGAATGGTCACGAAAGAGTAGTACTCGCGTGACTGCCGCAAGGGCGTGCATGTCGAGGATAAGGGATTAGGCGGTGGAAATACATTACGGGCGGAAGTTGTGTCCGGTGCAAGTATGTGTGCATAGTGAGACTCGCAAATCCATCGATTTTCAAATTATGTCCCGGCCTTTGTTTGCGCCATTCCGTTGCCAGGCGACCGAGCTAACGACCTAAAGGGAAGAAAGGAGAGTAAGGGTGGTCGCTAATGGTAACTGCCGGCGAACACTTTCGTTCGCGGAATGTCCACTCACTTTCCGAAGCCATCCTTTTGATAGTGCCGGCCCTCGGATACGAAGGTAATAAAGGTGAATGTGAAAGATACCCGATGAGGGTGGTACCTACGTTATTGTAACAGGAACGTATAAACGCCTACGCTCTGTAAACAATGCGCCATTAAAATTCCACCCCACTGCTTAAAATCGAACAACCGCCAAGTAATTCCAAGTAACAACATTGAAAGATTTTAGTTTGGAACTATACCCTCTATTTAGGAAAATGCCTCGTTTGTAAAATCTTTCATTGATGCCGATTACCTAAATTTATAAATGATAATAATATGCAAGATAGTTTTCTACTCAAATTAAGAGAAGGGTGGACGGATTATGATACTTGTTATTTATTTAATCCTCAGAATTTGAAAATTTTTTTGCCACGGTTGCCATTATCACTTGTAGCATTTCAAGGGAATGAAAATCTATTTTCAATGATATCTATCCTTGGATGAGGTTTATATTTTAAAGAAGTATTTGTCCTCATTTAAAAATACATAAGAGATTTTTAACTCTCAAAACTTTTCGCATCCGAGATCCAACTCCCTATCAAACAACTGAACAACTTCGTCGGGAAATCCGCGTATCAAACGAAGTATGAATGGATTCAAATTAACTCATACACAACCCCAAGTATTTAATGGGAACTTAATGCCCCTTTTCATTTTCCTACATCAGCTGAATCGGTCCTAATGGCTTTCACGGTGTATTACACCAAACACCTTACCGACCATACGAGAGAATCTCTCAAATCATAACGAACATCATGCACAAAATGACAAATATGTCTCGAGTGTACCTCGAGGATCATTCTCCCTAACGCCTCTTCCCTATTCAACCCTCGGAAGACCTCGAAAGATTTCGCGGATCGTTTAGTTAAAGAAATTTTACGCTTAATCTTTTTTCTTCGCTTTAAAATTAACCCTCCCCTGAGCGGAGATGAATGGAGCAGTATAGATGTCGCGTCCTTTGTGCTCGCTTTTAATTCGGACCTGGTGTGGCGCCAAGAAGATTCAACATGCTGTTGACCTTGGGGGGTCCTTGGAACGGAGGGCGAGACAAAATTTTGCACACCTCCGGTTCCAATGACACGCTCTGGAGCAGATAACAAGACGCCGACCGAAAGGAAAAAGGGTTGGGACGTTAGTGGTCGCTCGATAGCCGCTGTAATTCCCGATGTTTTACACGATCGCTATCTTGCGCTTACGGTAGGAAGCGTATGATTTAATTTCAGATCCATTCGCTACTATTTACTCTTATCTCCATATTTGCAAACATCTACTCTCCTTCGGTAGATGGGTTTTATGTTCTTTTTATCTCGCCTTAGTCTTTTCGATCCTGAAGAGGTATTCCGAATTGAAAAGCTTAATCGATTGTCGCGATGTGTACGGTAAGTAATAGGTTCTAAATCAACGATCTATCGTGTAATAGAAATAGTATTTCGTAGGTTTCTGATAATCATAAAAATTCTTGGGAGTGGAAGCTATTATGGATTAAAGATACATACCTCAATAAATGAAAACTATAAAAACAAATAAAAGAAAGGTAAGCTATTCCATTGAGATTGGAAAAACAATATAATGAATATACGCAATGAACGTATTAAGCAAAATAATTATAATATAATGAAATGTTCGTTACAGAAGATTTTTCTGTACCATAGCAATGATCTGAATCATCAATAAAACTCGGATTTTTCACAGTTAATCATTGAAAACTTTCCATAACCAATCGATTATTTTAATTATAAAGATTATCTCAGTTTGCAAGAATGCGATTTAGAAATCGTAATAGTAATCGAATTTTTGTACTTGGAAAAATTAAACCTCTCTGAATGTAAAATGAATAAATAACTTGGAATTTTCCACAGATGAGGAAACATAATAAACTATTCAAGATATAATAAAAATTTCTGTGGTGGTTTTACTGTTATTTTCAAAATCAGCCGGTGAAACGATTGGCTAATCAATTATTAATTACGTAAACGATAAGTAAAAAATATTTCGAATTCTCATTTCTCAATTCAAATAAGTCTTTTCATTAAATGTAAACTACATCAGATGTTTTACACTGCGTCAGTCTTGCCTGGAAACGAATTGAAATCTGCAAAGCTAATTATCGCCTCTCGTAAAATTTCCATATTTTTTATATCTTCCGCGCAAAGTAGACGTATCGGTTTAAGGGGGAACTAATCCCTATCGAGATATAATCCTCTCTTTCTCTAGTTTTTGTTCGCATGTTGGCGCAAGAGGTAATCAAGATCGCGCTCTGACGCAACTGCGTCGATTCCGAGCGATTCCATAACGTCATATTATCGAAGGATGAGTTGCGTTATTCAACTGACCTGGGAGACATCGAGGAACGCTATGTCACGAGGCGAACATCGGGCCATTATAAATCTTGTTGATCCTAGGAGTGGTAAAACGTGACGTTTATCGCAAAAGGCTCTTTCTATCCGAATCTACGTGAGATTATCGCGGTGTTTTCTTCGTCTTGGTGAGAAGTGTGACTAAGCAACAAAAGAGATGATGTCATATCCGCCGTGACAGAGACCATCTCTAAGGTCAACATTTTATTAATTCCGTGGGTGGATCTCGAAGAATTCATGAAAGATTAAGGAGAGTGACAAATCGAATTTATAGATGCCATCTCGAGACGTAATGCGAAGGTTTTTCGATGTCTTTAATCGATTGAATTCTGCATAATATATTTATAAGGATTTTCGATCGATCAGCGTCGTATTTATAGTGAATACGATTATTAAAAGTGGAGTATTAAGAGAAATATAAGTATAATGATATTCATCTTTATTATGGATTTTAAATATTGAAGAACATGACTCTTAGGGGCTTCATTTAAGCTACCGAACGCTTTGCCGATAAAACGATGATTCGGATATTCTTTTTATGGTTCCATCTAAGGGATCTTCAGAATACATATTAAATTATTCATCTTATTCCTACCACTTATTCCATTTAAAATAAAAATATGATTTTTAAGAAGAATCTTTTAATCGGTGAATTTTGAAGGACTGCAACTTAAACTTGGACATCGCAATACATCTACTTTCAGTCGAAAAATGTTCCATAATCCTGAATCAACCATATCTTCTTAGATTTACACTTGCAGGGGTATTTGAAATTGAAACTTTTACAATATAAACACAACAATATTTTTCTGTAAAGATTTAGATGCATAAATTTCTAGAAAACGAAAAAAATTTATGCTATTCAACTCAACATAAAATCCAAAATGATAATGTTATAACTATAAGATAAGGGAGATTTCGTTAAAATAGTTACGAAATACTTCCTTTAGATTCCGAACATAATGCAATAGCTAATATTACATAAGAGCTATGAGGGAAATGGAAAAAGCCAACATACGAAACAATACAATCAATGTAGAAGAAAAACCCTTTAGCTTTATACCATACAGAGATCAAAATTATCGGACATTCCTCATACAATATTAATTCCAGCTATTACAACCATTATACTGATATTATCCAGTTCTAATCCAGATAATTCTATCTTTTTCGCCTTCACAGAAAAATAATAGAAAGGGGATAAAATTAAATCAGACCGAATGATTCATACAGTTTGGAGTACACCTCCGCTGCAATAGAGAAAGGATTACGGGCAAACACAATTTAACACGTTGAAATACTATCTAAAACAAAAGGGCGAGGAGTTTTGGATGATAAGATCAGATTTTTCAAGCGGAGAATGTGTGTGTTTGAGTTTCATTCGAGTATGTAACGTGTAAGGCTTGTTAGAGAGCGCAGTACGATGTACCGCAGTTGGACGACCGCTGGAGTAGTTACTTTTTTTCACCTTCCCGATCGAGGAGGTGGTGGCGGTGGACTAATGTCGATGGAAGAACCACCGAAATGGTTCTTTTGTCGGATCCCTCCAAGTCCTTTTACGGTCGCAATCGCAATTCTAAACAAAAAGAGTGTCTCTCTGACATCATGGACTCCTTCTTGGAAGTGCTGCATTTGGCCAGAGGCTGCCTCCACTCCTCACCGTTCGGATATGGTAATGATAATGATTTGGACGATTACGGGCACATTTGGGAGTGGCAGCGCGTGGGCTCCAGTCCTTTTACCGGAAGCCATTACATTGTAGTTTCCGTAACTGATCACGCCCTCTGCTAGACAATCGTCAATCCCTGGATATCTCGATTTCTTGAAGGAACGTATCGAACTGAACATATTTTATATCGATGTATCAGGTGGGCGATTCTATAAGCCCATTGGCTCGAGATAAAATCGAGGGGAAACGTTTTTATGAATTTTTATCGATTGTGACATTTTTCGACTAACGGTTGACTGAATTCATTCTAGAAATTCTCTAGTTAAATCCGTCAGGTGAAACGTATCAAAAATCTTTCAAAATTTCGTGTTGGATTTATTCATTCCAAATTTTCTTACGATTTTGACATCCATTCGAAATGTGTACGATCCAAATATATATATTAATACGATATGATCATGATAAATAACATACAAGAAAAGGCAAGTCAGAAAAAGCTCAGTTATTTTGCAGATGATTTATAAATATGGCTATCTCTCTAGTAGTACAAATTACGTGAGTAAAAGGTTGAAACTCCTGAATAATAACTATTTTCACATTTCCCGATTTTTTATTCAATCGTAGCCAGAGTGTAAATCTTGCCACTCTAAAAAGCCAAAATACCGAATAATTATTAATCTGAAAGTGATTCGGTTTTGGGTAACTAATTTTTGCGATTAAATTTTATAAACATGAATACTATAAATGTTCCATCTTGAAGCAGAAGAAGCTCCCATGAAGTTTCTCTTTTTACAAATATTACATCGGTAATACAAAATAGGAAGATGGAATTTTAAAATGAAAACACTTGGCTCTTATTGGATGATGGAATTATATTTTTTTCTTGTGAGGTCGAAATTCTTTTTAACTGCCCAAATCGCATGGCAGACAAGACAGCAAATTCAACGTAATAACATTAAAAAAACGAGCACAAGCATGCGTATAATACGAGAGAAAAATGTCGCAGTGTTTATTCCCTTCGTTAGTAGAATCACGAACCTCTCAAGCCTCCATTCTATATAGAAAATGAATTATCGAACTTGTAAATGTGTTTAGCATGTAAGCTTACATTCGAGTCATAATGTCGTCTCTTAGAGACAAAAAAACCTTTGAGTTAACGAATGGCATCTACGTTAGAGCCCTTCTCTTTAACCATTAGTCTCTGTGATTATCCAACAAATCAGTATCTGCAGGATAGCATCTGGCAAGAGGGTACTCGCTAATATGCTAAGCAGCCCGAGATTTACGCATTTGCGTCTGCGACAGTTAGATTGGTATGTACACATAAAGAGGAATTTCTTTATTGCTTCCAGCGATAACGCTCGCAAACATCTTCCTTCAAATAGGTTCTTTGCAGCCCGAGTAGTATAAAGATGTATCCGAGCATATTTCATGAACTCAGCTCATCGATAAATTAAATTTCCATTCACTTTCCTCACTTCATTGCGAATCCTAAACATCTCTAATATCTAATTCGCGATGAAAAGAACTGGAACAATTTCAATTTCTCCGTGAATATGCACGAGTTCCTACTGATATTTTATTATGTATTTTACACTAGATTTTACCGTTCTGCTCATACGTAATCCTGAGCGATGGACTGGATCGTTAAAGATGAGCTCTGTAACACTTAAAGGAGGACAGCATCATCCTATTTGCAAATATGCCTATCATTAATCCACTTACAATTCATAGGAGTAGACCTCGGTACAAAGAGCGCTAAAGGATTTTGAACCGACCTTGTAAGCGAGATAAATTTTCATACGGAAAATACATAAAGTGATTTATGGTGAGTCGTAAATATCATATAAAATTGCGCGATTTATCTTCCTCGGTTCGTGGGTGCGAAATAAATCCAGCTCGGATACCGCCATATTTTAAAATTGTTATATCTCACGCGTTCGAAAGCCGCTACTGAAATTTAACTCCAGCATCATGAACGTGATGAGAATTGAAACTGGTACATTCCTCCGTGAGAAAATACCAAACACACCTACTAAGTACTTTTCAAAACTTCACAACAAGTACAAATAATTAACCTCCTTATTTACGTTTTAATGTTAACGGGACTTAATGATATTAGATGATTAATTATAACGAAAACGGGGTTATGAGGTTAAAACAGGATGTTAGAAGATGAATTTAGACTTAATCGTTCATCTACTACTACATAAGATTAGATCTGAGCCAGAATACCGCTATTGTTTCATACCAGAATATATTTCTCCACATCAAAAAATTATGTATAAATGAACAGAATCGCAGAATAGAAATTTTATTTAGTACAGAAAACATCTTAGGATTAAAAATGGATGAATTGTAAGTCGAGAAACTTTTCATTTTAAAAGATAGGTTATCCAAAAAATGATTCGCGAAAGTAATCGTTTAGGTAAGCAGAGACAAGGTGCTAACACCCCCTGCCACACGCCATAAAGTGGCTCGTATGGTATCCATATAAACTTAGACAATATCCGCAAAGCATATCCCAAAACTTAATGCTCGCGATAACTTTCTATATATCTTCAAGATGTATAGAATAACTATTCTCGTAAATCTAAATAGGAAAACTTTTCGAAAGATATTATTCCAATTATACAAGACCCTACTTCTTTAATACGAGAACATCTATAGTCTGCGCTCTGGACCATTCTTCAGAAACCTCTCCTTTCCAGAAGACCGAAAAATAAAAGAGTCCAGCTCAGAAAGGGCGTCAAACCGATCGGTAGGACCGGCGTCTTTCCAATTAATTAGCGCTGGTCACAGGCGTGGTTCCCGAGCAACGTATTATAAATGCGGGTTCCTGCGCCTATTTACATTTCTTCTTCTTCTCCCACCGCTTATAAGACTCCGACCCAAAGATCTCCTCATCTCCTCGCTTTAATCAGGATACTCTTGCGTCAACCGCTCGCCCATAAATTTTTTTCGTTCGCCTATGTGGTCGTTTGGCCGGGCGCCAATTTAATACTCTGCACAGGAACAGGGTTGTGGGTTTTAAAAGAGCGTGATAAACGTATGGCGAACTTCTCAGGCGACAAAGCCGTCCGGCTTTCGAATTCCAACGGACAGTTGCCGTCCTGTACGATTCAGCGTCACCACCACCACCTTCATTTCCCATCCTCGAACGCCTTCGCCTCCTTACCTTTTTCCAAGAGCCGTTCCTCCACCCTTCCCTCCCACCACCGTCTCTTTTTCTTATTTATTGGATTGCCCATTCGGCCGCACCGCTTCGTGATTTGACAGTCGGACATTCGGAATAACTACAGGAAACGAGATTGTTAATGAAACGACACCAGGATAAAATATATATAAATATATACAGATATATAACTCGGGCGGAATGTTTTTCTCTAGTTCCATCGTTATAACTGACGTTAAAAATGCTTAATGTAACACCTCGGATGGGACGTTTCCGCTCCGGTTAAAGTTATATTTTCCTCTCGTGCGAAATCTTACGAATAAAACATTCCGATCAGAAGAACGATTTTCGCTCTAGGAATAGTTTAACGAGTTCTAGAGAGGCCTTCGCGGAAACCAGATGAATAAGTATAAGGTAATTAAAAGTCCGTGTGGGAGATAACATCTTCATGTAGTGAACCGGGTGAATTTTAAAGGTTGTTTGGTAGAATGCCTACGAGAATGAATATTCACTTACCATTTACGTCTCTAATTAAATAAAGGTATTTCTCACTCATAAGGATGATTCTTCCTGGCCATTGGAGAGAGTTGTTTAAATGAGCGTATAGCGTTTACCTTAGATTGAGATCTACATGTGTGTACCCTTACGTAATTCCTATAAACGAGGTGTCCATCTCGAATGCAAGCATTTAATTCCTGAAGAAGCAAATTCCTTGATTAAATTGAGCGGCGTAGGAATATATATTCAATCGTTAGTGAACATATTTAAGCAATTAAGTAAGTCAGTGAGGAAGTAGGAGAATACTAACAGATAATCAGTAAAACGTGATTTTATACCATTAGAGAATGAATGGCTATTGAAGCACTTATATTCCAAATAACTCCGTTTGCCTTAAATCGATAAAATTTCTATGATCTCCTCCCATATGCAGTAATAACAACTGATCATAACTTTTCAATCGATATACTTACAACCATTTTAGCAATTTTATATTTAATATTAATGATAATATCATTAGGTATTTGTAATTTGTACCTATTCCACGACGAACTGAAAATTCAAACAATATTGCTCTTTTCATTCCCTCCTATAACTCCATTCAACTGTTTCGAATTTTCACTACCTTTTCTCGTACTTAATCCTCCCTTTCCCTTCATATTCCTTTTCACCCACCTCTTCCTTACTCCCTCACATCTTGTTCCTCACCCCTTCCCTTCCTCATGTCACTTCCGCATAAAAATCTCCGCTCATAATTTCCATGAGTTCTCATTTTTCCTCTCCGCCGTCGCTCGTAATCTTTTGTCGCTGTGGTCCTACGCCAATTTGTCGAAGGGATGATCGTGTACCTTGTACAGGATTACGCGGAGGTGTCTCTCGGGAGCAGGTTCGTGGAATTCCCTCTGGCCCTTGGCTTATTTAGAACCCTTCGCAACGACGACTTGTAATGAATCCCATTGAAACAAGCTCCCGGAGTAGATTCACAAGGTAAATTCGAGTATCCGGGTGTTAAAGCGGAGGGTAAGAGGCTCTCTTTGTGTTTGTGACATCAATTAAAATAGATAAAGAGAGGATACGCATCCCTCTCATTACTTACGGGAGATTTCAACCTTGGAACTTGTTGGCGTACTCTTTGGAAAAGGCGATACCAAATTAAAAATAGTTGCCTTTGATGATTAAGTTACGTATTTTCGCGGCATTGTAATGGACGGAGATAAATTGCTCGGTAAATGTCCGAATATATTTTTTAAAGGCAAGTAAGTTATATACATTATTCAAAAGTAATTTGAAACCTTAAAATATTTTCAACCATATTTTTTCGTATTCTACGGCGTAAAGCAACGATTTCAGTTCGCTAAATTGCCATAAAAAATGTAGTCGAAAGAAGTTTACCTTCTTTAATACCTTGGTGTTATGTGCAACTGTGTTACAAACTACAGTACGTATGTTTGGATCTCAGATGAGGAGATAGAGAGTTTATATTCTGCCATAATAGATTGGTGAAATGAGAAAGAAATGTAAAATATTCCCTGATTACGTTTGAATTAGAGACGCATCAAGCTTGTGGGAACCTACGAAATGTTTTCCAGGATTTATACAGGCTAAAAAGGGATAGTAATTATGTTTTATATATTTTACTAAGGTTACCTAAATACAAACAATAGAAAGTGTAGTAACCGAATAAAGGTTTGTGTAATTATTTATTTCTGGGTGTTTATCTTTCAAATTCTAAATATAAAAAACGTTTCTTCTCTCCATTTTGGTTTTACAAATGAAATAGATTTGTACAAGAACAGACTGCTGTTCACACACCTTGCAATGCAAATATTTCCTATAAAAGATGAGCGCTACTGTGAATTAAAGAACAGTTCTAACATATTCCGAATTCGATTCGGCACTCTTTATTTAAACATATTTCAACACGAAATGAATTATCGCCCAGTTTTAGTGGCATGCCATTCCTTGGCCGGAAAACTACTTCCTTTGCGAAGCATAAAAGAGAATTTAAATAAACAACTAGCGATTCGCTTACATTTATGCAGTTGTTTCTTTGTTTTCTTTATTCGCCGATGACGCATTTATGGCAGAAATATCTCCCCCCAAATTATGTTTTTTTGTCGACGCGTCGTATTTTTTTTATTCCGAAATCGAGCGAGAATAGCGCGAGGGCAGTGTTATTATTCAATAAACGCGTTACAAATAGACGTAACGAATGATGGCAGTAGTTATTGGAAGCATTACAGCACGGTACATAGTTATGACGGCAAGAACAGCTCTGGATGGGATACTATAAATTCGCCATCAAAAATAAATAAAGGGTTAGATTTATGGAGTGAAGACATCCAATAGTGCTGTTATATATTCATGGATAAAGTATCGAGAGATAAGAACTCTCACTCATGCGAATGAGCGAGTAAAATAAGACCAAAACGATGACGTTATTTTACGCGCCTCGTGAGTGTTTTATTTTTTGATCCCGGTGCCAAATGAAAGCATTTTTAATCTCGCGAACTAAATTTATGCATCTCCACGGTTATGAGAAATCAGCTATTCATCACGAGCAAACTATTACACCTATTTTTATATTTGAAAAACAGATGGAAATAATATTTCGCGTCCAGCTACTCTCCTTCATATGGGCTATATATTCGCTGGAAAAGCAAGGTAATCTAGAAAGGCGAGAGTGTATGAAAAAATATATTCCATGGATGGGCATGAAAAAGACTTACCAGTAAGGTGAGCTTTTCATTTGACATTACAAATATCATGGGAGAGAATTTTGCATAGCAACTCGAACCAAGATATTAAGTTCTCACAATAGTGAAATACTAATAATTACAATTTCAACAAACATTAAGTTATAACGTCTCAGCCATGTGTGAAAATAATCAAAAATGATTACTAAACTAAAATCTACATGTATCCGATGCTCCTTCTCATCTAACATCAGAAAGTTCTGTATTTACTCTCCTGTCATTAATAATAATTTCTTGCTTATTGTTGTCCGAATTGAGGAAAGGTTCCCCTTCAGACTGAATACTGCTTTCAAGATAGCCTTCCTCTTCTCTCATTCAAAAAAATTCCGATCCCATGCAATATTTACAGTACCTCATCATCGAACAGTACAGTTTATGAAGACAATTTTCTCAATAGACACAATGATGTTTTGAAGCATCCATCTAATCCTCAGTGGGCTGAATTGGCCGGAATACGTAACTAACGAAATGACGCACCCCTTTGAGACACAATTCCCTCCTATACATTTCAGCGGTAAAATATAACACCCACAGGTGAATATATGAAGATGAACTCCTGGCAGACCTCTCTAAGAAAGAATCAGCCTAGAAAGAGCCACTCTATAAAAAGTACATTAGGACACAATATTTCATATTCACTACAACCCAAACCATTCCTCCTCCATCCATCTTCACTCATTCTAACTTCATTTGGTACTCCTTTTGGGGCACCAGGAACCTCCGACCGAGGGGAAAAATTCCGTAATCAGGGGACAATAGCTTAATCCTAAACGCCTCTTCCAAATCCAGCCCCGACGAGGCATCTGCCCTTCACGGACACCTGTGCTTCTCAGGGAACTCACGCACAATGGGACTGTGACTCGGAGGAAATAAAAATGGAAGCTTCAAAAGAAACTGAGAATAATACTCCGTTCGCCCTTATCCTTGCGTATTCTTCCCTTTTATAAGTCCCACTCCCTCATCAACGGTGACGTTCGTCCTTCACGCGGCTTTATACCACGAGAAAGAGTATCCGAATGGAATGCCCACGCCCACATCTAATACGCACCCTACGTGCGTGGGATGGGTTTCGTTCTCTCGTAATAAGATTTTCGGCGTGCCTCGGTAATCCAAACCTTGATACGCGAATTTTTATTTTTATTACGACGCGATTCGTTGTTGCCGGCTGCGAATTCGTACGTTGGAATCGGGATGCTTTTTTGCGTTTTCCCACCGTAGGAGCGTGACGGAGCCGTAAAATGTTTGCCGTGTTGTATCCATGTTGACGGGGCTTAACCGGCTTAAGAAAGTTATTCATTTCGCGTCATCCCAGATCGGATTACATAGACTGACGGTTTTTTCGAGGATATTTTTCGAAGCTCGTCATTTTCGTTTCTTTTATTTTCGTGGAGATAGACACTTTTACATTAGCTATGAATTTAATCAGATAGTAGGCTGAAACGGAGCTGATTCCATTCTAGGAAAATTTTAATCAACACGTGGCACGAGAAACTAACGAAAAGAAAAAGATACGTAGAAACATTTCTCTTTTCTGATTGGTTTTTATCTACTAGACTTCTAAGGAGTGGTATTTGACGTAATGGATATTCGCATCCATGGTTATTTATATATTTAGATACATAAACCTGATCCGAAAAATATTCAGAAAACTCGCCATCGGGGGAATAGATTCCGGTTCAACATAGATGAACGCTCTACCCATTTCTAATCCTGAGGAATTTTTAAAGTTAGACGTAAAAAAATCATAAACTAATGAACTTGACAGTTCTCCATACTAAAAAAGTCGACCTTCATCTTCATAAAGGTCAAATAAAAATGGTATTTTATCCGAATTTTTTTGGAGATTAGATTCTTACGCTTGTAAACAGTAGGATTATAATTCTGTTCATCACATAGAAATGCTACATTATAGATTCACGCGGCAGGGTCTTCGGGGACAGCTGCTGGATACGTTACCATTAGCTCTAAAGCACCACTACAGAAAGGACTTGAGCGCTCCTTTTAAGATTGCCTAGTCATACACCACGGAGGACCATCCACGGATACCTATCTCTCCTTTTTAACTCCTTAAGAATTTCCATAGCTTCGGAAAGAGCCACCACTCCAAGAGCCCTTAGAAAGAGAGAGAGACCACCCC
Source organism: Pantala flavescens (assembly GCA_020796165.1). Taxonomy (NCBI): domain Eukaryota; kingdom Metazoa; phylum Arthropoda; class Insecta; order Odonata; family Libellulidae; genus Pantala; species Pantala flavescens. Next base: position 10,937,294 of record CM036879.1, on the reverse strand, counting down.
TGGCGGTCCCAAAAAGCAACCGCTTATTTTTCCATCCTTTATCCCTCTCAAAAATCTAACGCCTTCGGTAAGAAACGACCATCTTCTAAATATTCCTCCTTCCACTCCTTCGCCTCCGGAATCCTTGGCTCACGGACGGACTCTTTTGTCGATGTGTCGGGTTCGAATGGTGTGAAAGCGTCCTTCGGCGAGGCGAGGAGGGGATTGATATAAAAAAGGCTCGGAAAGAGAGAATGTGGATGAAAAGATACGAGATGGAGCGATAAAAGTTGCGGCGAAGCGGATGAAAGGGGTTCGTTCGGAGGGAAATATGGACAACGCTGACAAACAGCTTCGTATCAAGGGCACCATTGAAACAGCGATAATTCTCCCCTTTTCGAGACATTAAAAGCGAAAGCAAAGAGAGGATATTACATCGGAAACGAAACTTACGTGATGTGATTTGTCGGTTTGCGTTCGGGCGATAATTACGCGATATCCGAGTAAAAGGACGTATTTGAGTGGGCGCAATAAAAAATGATGCGAAGGGACGGAGTAATAACACAGAGCTTGAATTTTGACAAAGAGATACACGCCGAGGAAAAAGTATCCGATTCAGGGGGAGGAGATCAAAAAAATTCGTGCGCCATTATAAAATATTCGTTTACACGGTTATTTTTTAAAATTTGTTTTTGATGCGAGTGTAATAAGTTGAGAGACGTTCTTGGACGGTTATGGAAGGAAGACGATTTGAATACAATCGGCCACACAACAAGTGGAAAATAAACGAAAATTGAAACAAATAAATCGTTCGATATCTCCCAAACATGTAACTATAGAGACTTATTGTTATATGTTGGATAGACGGTATGGAGATTGCGTCAGCGAGTACGATGCAAATAAGAAGAAATTACTCTCATAACAAGATAATATTAGGTTTCGAATGATTGGAGGAGACTGGAAGATTATATGAATAAGATTTTATGAAAAAGATAAGCAAGAAATAGTCTTTACGTAATCAAGCCGCAGAGGTTGATAAGTTTAATCTCTTTTTGTAACTTTTATAAAAGTTAATTGTTTTTAGAGCCTTGCTAAACTTACAGTTTATCACAAGAGACGATAATTTCTATTTTCAACAATTTTATACGAACGAAAAGTATTTCCATTGCCTTTGGATAGGTCTTAATTTTCCGACCGCAAAGCTCGCACGAGCAGTACGTACACCGCCGTGTTGACGTCTATATTACAACAGTCTCCCATCGTATTCAACTCTCATCCCATCTAATCCCATCTTAAGACGCAGGAATAATTAGAGATCGATGGAATCCGAAGATAGTACGTACGTATGAAGAGAAATAGACGCATTTGGGTACAATCCTATTCTACAGCGATACCAACCACATCCGTGACAAATATAGACGACGATACGTAGCGGAATGGGGTGGGACTTCGACATTATGCGTTATGAAAGGAAATAATTGACGAGGGGTAACGTGAGAAGGACGATGCTGGAGGGCGTCGAATCTCTGCAGCAGATGTCCATCAAAACCCCCCTCCACCACCCCCACCTGCCTCGAGACCTTGGATTGTTGCACCTCTTGATTACACGAGATTCCCCCGCATCCCGATGCCGAGACGTGCGTTGGCTGGAGGCGTGAATTATGAAACTCCTCTCGATATCTCCCCTTTATTCGAATGGATCCAAGAGAGAGAGAGATCCTTTGACGCGAAAACGCGATATCGTCCGTGGAGGAAAGCAGGTCGCTTGGACCAAGGCCAAAAACTCTCCGGAGATAAATGCGCGCGACAGTTCAAACGAAATATATAAATACGCGTAATCATAAGCGGAATATTATATTCAGACGGGATGAAAAATAACGGGCGGAATGGCTGTCTGGACGCATGTGTGTTTCCTCCGACTGTGACGAGAGTATGATGGTAATTGAAACTGAGATTTGACGTGAGCAAGCGGATTGCTTTGTATCCTGTGCGTGCGAATGATTGACAGCCGACGTACGGAGTAATTTAAAGCTTCGAGACGGGATTTATACTCTATTTCGAGATGAAAGGAATTTATTAATTTTACTTTATGCGCGTTCGTGTTTTGCAGATAAGGGAGAGTTTTGATGGATTGGGTAATAAGTTGACCGCTGAATATCAAAGCTAAGATTTCATATCTTGAAAATCTAAAACTGTTTCCAAGTAAATGGTTATTCAAATCTGTAATAAGTCCTATGATTTAATGCTTTACATTTTTTTTCCTCTCTAAGTTTTCATACTGGCACCCACTGTAACTTTATGTAAATTATAATAGCTTTTTATCTACCAAATCCCATGTTTAACTTACGTTTATATATTACTATATTATATTTAAATTGTAATTGAATCGGTACAATGAAAGAGTCTGCTTTGTAATCGAAAAGACAAATCTATAATATGTAAAAAGAGCTATATTTTGAGGCCAGCTGTAAAAGCGTTTGAGATAAATTCAAAATTGCTTCAACAGTTTACGTGTCACGTATTACTTATTTATCGGCTTTCAGTTGGACTTGAACGAGGGACACCCAGTACCAGAGAAGCACTACACTACACTACAATACACAATACACAATATTGCCTTTATATAATAATTATTATCTTTTGAAGTATGATCTTATGAGTTGACATTCATGTACTTGAATAGTATACGAATTCGATATAAGGTATAAGTATTGAATAAAAAGAAATTATTGCCTCAATTTATACGAACTCTTATGGAGCAATATATATACCATATTAATTTCTTGAATATGAATACTATCTCTAGTGACACCGTAAGTTTCACATTCATTTTAATATGGAACAACAACTTCGTGATGTTGAGCATGTTCTCCACGCGATCTATTCTGTTTTCAAAGCCGATGTTTTGATACTCCAATGATAAAGAAACCTTAATCTCATATTTTCTGAAATGTAATTTATTCTCCGCTCATAAGAAATGATTGCGGTAATCATACGAGGAAAATACTATAATAAAATTTCAATGTATAATGAAATGATTATGCATCGCTCTGCGATATTTAGATTTTCCTTCTCTCGCCAATCATTATTTCCGATGCATATAAAAGATGAAAGGAAAATCTCAAGATAAATAGAATAAATAAAATAATATCGCCTCGTTATAAAATACGATCCATGGAATGAATGCGATCTGATATATGCGCGCAAACCGCAGGAAATAACAATCGGAAAGCAAAAAGGAAGTTGGATGCAGCTAAGCGGAGCTAAGCCAAGGCGAGTCCTCCCACAAACACATAAAAAAAGACTTTTATTTACTACACGCTTACTCCAAGTTCTAGAAAACGTTAATGTATGCACTTGGAACTCGTTGATCGCCGCCTATGAATTCAGATGCTTCACGTGTCGTCATTCGGTTATATTCCTTCGCTTACGTCACCCTCGTATACTTAAACGAGTTATTTGGCGGAAAGGAATAAAAAAAGACGAACGCTTTCCGCAGCCGATCGTTTTCGTGGGCCCGGAACGAAACGAGCATCCGGATCGAGCCCCCGGGGGCCCCCCATGGTACGCCCACGCTCGATTTGAGATGTCGAGAGGGGGCGGTGGGGGGGTTGGGGGTTAGGAACGCGGTCCCGAGATCCGTGCCGGAGCGTGAATCTTGGTTCTGCCCCCGGGGGCGGCAGAACGAATCCATGACGAGTGGCTACTTCCTCTCATTACATCATTCGAAGGCCTGGAGCAAAAAGGCCCTTTCTCCACGCCCAAGAATTCGTCGGACCCCTTTTTTTAAAATTTATTCGGATCATTCCGCTTCCCCGATTCCTCTAATAGCTCCGATAACTTTTTTTTATCTCCCCTTTCGTGCAACGGACTTGTTCCTCTCGCTTGGGAACATTCAGGGAATTCACCCCCGGGGCAGGAAAAAAGCCTGAACGGGGGTTGAAAAACCCTTTCGATCGTTGATATTGTTTTAAATTTATACGGCGGAATGGGAGAGACATTTAGGAGAAGCTCGGGGTAGGCGATTAAGCCCCGAGGACGCGAAACTTTTCGAGGGACGCCAGCGAAGGACGTACTCTGCATTCATGAGATGCGCGGGTTGATTTCTGCCCTACCGGGACGTCATTCAACTACTCTTTCGACCTTTTTTCACTATTCAAATCAGCCTTCTGGTTCGGGAGAGGTTTTTTTCCTTACCGGGCCTTAAAGGATATCGAAAGTGGTTTTCTGGTCGAGAAGTACTTCTACCTTTTATTTCCATTCGTTCGGGAACGGAACAATGTAAGACATGGCCAAGGATTGCTGTGTGCACACGTGTAATTTGTAACACAAGTGCATGGCTACTTTTAAAAGGTCACCCGCATTTATATGCGCGCATTAGTTTCGGAAATGTTGTATGCGTATATAATGTTCAAGCGAGAGAATCTGCGATTTAAATTTTCGAAAGCTTTGGCGCTTTCATACCTACGCGATTTAATATTTCCATAAAAAGCGCCTCTAACGTAGTATTTGTTGAAGTGAAAGGGAATAGATAATTCCCGCATACACTTAAACATTCTCTCTTTAAATATGGCTCTATTTCATATTAGAATTCAACTCCAATGATTTCATTCATAACTTTATAGAGCGATATTCATAGAGCAAGATTTCTTCGCCGACTGTTACCGTAAATGAATAGTTAGAACGTAGTTTTATGGTAACTTAATTTGTATTCATAAAGTTACAGCATGAAAATAAATTATTTTCAGTTAAAGCTCCTTTGTTTAACAAGGTCATACATTTTACATACAGTCATGTATTTTATTTCAGTAATATTGTTCGGAAAATTACTTGCGAAATATTTTTCCGTACAATATATACACATAATATATGCAAATCGTACGAGAAAATCTTAACAAATTTTAGACAAAGCATTATGAAATACTTTAGCGAAACTATTCAATATTTGCTGGTATCAATAATTATATGATCGCTTTGATAAATAGATGAACTGAGGACGTATTCTGTTTTCGAGTCGTATTTATTTGATAAAATCCTTTATTAATACGAAAATGATACATATTTCCAATCTCTAACATTTTAACCCTTTGTTCCTTTTTATTATCATCAAATGCAATTCAGATTACTGTTATGAAATAGATGATGTTTCAAGAAACGTAATCATCTGAAACAATATCCACGAATGGTAGTAATTCCAAGAAGTCCACTACGTCGTAGTATATATTTCACAACACTTGTTCCCTTATTTGAGAAATAAAAGCGATGATACTCTTCCGCATTTTGATTGCGTTATCTTTATATTACATAAGTATTGCGTTCTATGATTTTTAAAGCTATCAAGTAAGTCATTAAATTACGTCTTAGTTTCGTAAATGGTTGACAAATGGATCTATTGAATTGTTACAGGCAATCGAGCATTATCAATATACATCTTCAATACTAATTACTTGTACACTGCATGTAAAAATATTGTAGCTTAGCTAAAGAATGACTAATAAAATGGAAGGAGCATCAGAACAGGAAAAGTGCATACACGTGTCGCTCGGTAAAGCGTCTCATTGTAATGACGTTCACGCAGTAGGTGATAAAAGTAGCTATCAATCCTACAATGAAAGTTAGATCGACTTTTATTCATTTGAAATAAATCGAATTATCATATAATTGTCTAATCAACGATGACTTACATTCCATGGCACGATTAGGCCTTAAAATAAAAGGAAACTTTGAAGTTCATTTTAACAGGTTCGGGATTTCCAATGGATTAAATCGTTTTATGCTCAACTATTAACCAATATTTCAATTGGAAGCGTAGTTAATTCCAATTAGAAAAGTACGTAAGAATAATCCGTTACGAAATTGGGACATAGGTAACAAAAGAATTAGAAAAATGATTCTTCATTTCCTTATCTACAAAAAATCATATCTCATAACACTTCAGCCTTCAGTCATAAAATTCTCGTTTCTTTGAATATCTATTTGTTTTTTTTTTGCTTGCGTTCTCATATTTTTTAGAAAAGAGTATATTTTTCTAAGGCTGGTCAGTTGCGAATATTAGAAGTATATTTAGTGGAGCAGAAAAAATATGAAGGTACATTCTTGACTCTTAAAATGAATCGTAAGTAAAAAATGAAGGTATGAAACGATTGTTTTAAGTACAAGGAAACGTACGTAAATCATCAGAAAACTTTTGCATCACCGATTCGAAAAAAATTGGAATCAGAGGGGTTCAGGTGGGGAATTATATTAAAACATTAATCCTCAAGAATCTGGAGGCATGGAGTAAGTAATATGATAACTTACCATCACCATAAAAATCAAACGTTTTATAACTTTATTCACAAATGATTAAAGGATTAATTCCCAAAAATAAAATACGACATTCGATACCGAAGCAGACCTAAAAAATCCAGCACTATTCCAAGAAATAGCTCAATCTGAAAACAAGGGCAAAGAGAACACGCGAGTGTATATAATGAATATAGCTCGAAAGATGAAATTGCGGGATCGATTTGCGTAAGAGACGGCGCCATCAATTCCATCCACAGGTGGTTTTCCTCTCGAGAGATATTCACGACTTTGCATGCCCTTCCGATCGGATGCTGTTTTTCGCAACATCGGATGGATCGCGTGTTGGCAAAACCGGCGTGATTAATAAAGGAGAGAGGCTGTTGATGCGATACTGCGACACACGGTTTCTTCCGAACGTATTTGTCCCTTTTCTTCGCATTACTCCCTTTTCTCTTCTTGGGGATCTGCGGCCGACGTGTTTGCGTATCATCTCCGCCGCGCACGCGACATTCTTTTGTTCGAGGGATTCTCCGGAGAAATCGAATGGAATTCTTAGCATGCGGAAGGTTAGTGTCGGCCGATTGCGCGGACTCCTCAACGGGAGAGACTTCAACGCTCTTCGAGGGAAACCAGTCCTTCACAAGTGCGCAGACCGTCACCCAGTACTACTCGAATACGGGTCAAGCATCTTCGCACATTTCTAGGCGAATGCTTTCCTTTCTCACAATGTGACTATTACTAGAAGTATATATTCAGGTTCAGGTTCTTGAAAATAATGAAAAAATATCGAGAGGAGGATTATGTAATCAAAACCTATGGGTTATGAAGCAGTTATGCTTCGTTGTAATCTTCCGTCAATTAAGTTTTGATCTCTCGTCGATGTTGGGAAAGACTGCATAGAAAGCATTGCGAAACTGGAAATTACAAAAACACGAACAATATGGGAGACGAAGTTTGATTATTCCTACCATTGAAGGGAGTTGAAAATCAAAGTAATTTGCCCGCAAATCTTACTGCAGGTTCTCGGAAACTTTCTTTGACTGACTGACGCATTTTCTTTCTTGTACGAATAATTTATTTAATTCTGGAACCTATGATTTCTTTAATAAATAAATAGACTGCTGATATATAAATTGATGCCTGAGAAATTCTCTATACAAATATTACGGGAATGGTGTTAAGTATATTATTCATATGAGAAAAAAAGAATGATACAGCATTACACGATGAGCTTAACACCTCAAAAATCAATCAAGTCAAGACTGTGATGTCTCAAATTTGGTAAGATAATTTAAAAATAAAAATAATACGGTTGCAATTTTAGAGAATTTTGGAATGAAAATTAAAATAACTTCACACTGAGAGTTTTTATAAACTTACAAACTTGTTAGAGTTCGAGCCCGTTACCTCGGCATTCCTTCTCTAGAACACAATGTCCTATACTTTGGAGGCCGGCCATATAAAAGTGTAATTTAACTTATTACTATTTTATCTTTTTCATAAATGTTATCTTTTTATGGATTTATAAATAGATATCTTTGAACCGTCTTAATGAAGAAATGAGGCAGAATATAATTTATTATTCTATTTTTCTAGCGATGTCCTTAATTATCTCAATCTAGGAACTTTAATTGTTAATGGCGTAGATAAAAATAATAAAAAGGGTCAAAAAACCTATCTAATATTAGCGAGAGACCGAAAAAATTGAGCCATTTCGAGAAGAGGCAATTTTATTTATAAGGCTCGTAAGATACCGCGACATCTCATACTGTTCCGATGATTTTCGGTGACAGATTTAAGACTTTCCATTTTTTGTCCGAGCGAATTCCCAGCCTCTTTTATCTATCGTGGGTGGGCTTTATTGACGTTTCCAAAGATATAAAATTTCGGAGGGACGCTATGAGAAGACGTATTAAAACGCTATCATCATTTCTTGCCGATGTTTACCACTCCGCCAAGTTGTACTTGTCACCGAGCCGCTTTATCAAATATGATTTAGGGGTTTCTTGATAAATCTGAATTTAATCGTGGGATGGATGGAGTTGGTTAATAAATGCGCCTTTCTTATTTATCGAATAGAAATAAGTGTCATATTTGTCTTTGACGTGTTGGAGTTGCCAAAAATTAAACTTGTCATGTAAGCGATTCTTCTTATAGACGCCTTTTTCACTTAACAGAGAAAGCTTTTATTCCTATGGTTGAATCATAGACATATAAATTCTGAATACTAAAGGATAATTAAGATATCAAATATCCTTGATTAAGTTATACTTTGAAATCATTACTATCCAGACTAGTAACTCCAATAAGAAACAGAATTCAGAAGTATTTTCATACATACATATTTAAACGGCTATCATTCAATTTTCGTTGTCAATAGAAATCTATTTCTGCTACGCTTTTACACTAGAATGGTTAATACTGAAATAAAGTAGTACATTTACAATTTGGCCAAATAAATGATCCATTTAAAAAATCTTAGGTCGAACTCTAAACTTCTGAAACATGATTACCCTTTTCGCTTAGTATGTTCGTATATATATAGATATTAATCGAATAAATCAATCGAATAGATCGAATTATTCTAATGGATCTACTAATCTCCATTCTATTCTAATGGATATAAAGGGATAGCGATCATGAACTGAAATGAAAAACATGAATGAAATAACCATTCGACAAATAATATATATTAAAACTAGTAGAAACTACCATTTTGTTCTGTCGACTCACATGAAGAAAGAATGCTTCGATCAAAAATATAGCGTTATTCAGTTTGAAAAGAGACGTAGGCGAAATATCCCTTCAGAACACAGAAAACGCGTCCTATCTACGGTTAAATTAAATACATTTGGCTTATTTAAGTAAAACTGAAATAAAGGCTTGGTCCAACCGGTATGGTCACGCCGTGGCAGCCATCCGTATTAAGTGTGGCGCATTACAAGGTGTTTGATTTGATGAGGGTCGTAGAGGAAGGCTTATAAGGTGCGTCAGATAAGGTCGGGAAGCGATAAGGTTAGGGACTGGAAGGAGAGGCGGGCGCGTGGGCTCAGGAAAGTGTGAAGTAAGTGGAGGGAAGACAAACTACTTTATTTGGGAGATATTGAGACAATGACGTCCATCTTCAGTGTAATGTTTCCTTTAAACATAACCGCAAATAAAATAGACCATAAAGTGTCATAATTACGAGGCATACTTAATGAGAGAAATTCATGGGCTACGAGGAAATACGAAATGAAAAATGCGCGAAACCTCTGCCACTTTTTAAGGAAACGCCTAGGAAAGAGGTTGGAAAAGGTATCTTCGAGTTCTCAAATCATGTGCTTCTTCATAAAATTTCTTTGGGAGGCGCTAAATGGAATTTAAAAGGCCGTGCGTTAGTCATGTCGGTTGCGCCATCCGAAGTAACATAATTTTTTTGTGAAGTTCGAAAGCGACACGTCTTCATCTTGAAAGCTACCGCGTATCGTAACATGTAAACAATCAAAAACGTAAACAACATCATATGAAGACCCAAGTCATTGAATTTAGTTGTTCAGTTTATATTCATGAGTACAACAAACCATCTTCTTCGCATGATTACATTATAAAAAAGTTTTTTTACGTAATAGCGTGATACGTCACCAGTCTCGTCGGTTGACGTCATCACAAGGTAGGACTAATAACCTTACTTTTGACTAAGGTTCGAAAGTGGTTCCATCTTATCGTTAAAGTAAAACTGAACTCTTTTATCATGTAAAACATGGCATTATGCAATGAGACATATTTATGGAATATTTATCAGATAAGAATTTGTTGAACCATCTTCCAATGGTTTCTCCATAAGTGGACACATTTCATTTTTTATACTTCATTCATACGAATAACTAGTTACGTCACAACGTTTATGCTCTGGGACTCGAAGCATCAACATATACTAATACTAAAACATTAATTAAGTGCATTATGAGATATCGCTAATAACATAAAAGCATACGATGATGTTCTCAGGTTTTGCTCCGTTTGCGTAAACATATTTGATTATTTTGCGTATTTAATTTTATAGCATGAACGTATTTAAGCATTCCTACGATAGGATTACGACTATATAAATAAAGAATTCAGTAATTAATACCTTATAAGTGATAAATAAACCTAATTACTTCGCTTAAGCTCGAAGTACTTACTGAATGAGCTTTTAATGGCAATCAAACATCAAGGACTAAATTTTACCTCAACGTTTTTAATCTTATACATACATTTTGTTTTAGTTATCTACCTTCAGCGCTTGTGAGAGATTTATTTCGGTGGATATATATCGCCATTCACATTCAAAGGTTTTTCGATTTAGGGTGGCATTCTGAATTTTTTTGCGCCTAGAATTGGGAGGAAGGAAAAAACATTAAGCGGCGAAGGACGTGCAGATGTTGTGAGGGCAGACGAGAGGGCGCGTGTGGGCGAGGGTCGGCCTTCCTCTGGGCTACGATATGGAAATGGGCGTATATATATAATTCAGCGAAGTATTGGTGTAGGTGGAGATGCCGAAGGGTTCGACAGATATGGAAGAAGAAGGTATCTAAAGAAAGTTGTGAAATACTCAAAGGCGAAGGAGACTAATGTGTCATGTTACGAGATAAGGAAGTGTCGGTAATCGAGTTAAAAAATTAGGAGGTGGAAACTTCTATTTATATCGAAAAGTCTTCCATAGATAAGGGAAGAGAGAAATATTGGGTTGTTATCGCGCTTTATTAGGAGCGATACTTCCACGTCAGTGAATTGGAGGACGAATGGAAACTTCCCAAGAAGTCTCTCATTTGTCGGTTCGGTTTTAACTGGTGTTGAGTGCTGATATATTAAGTACTGTAGAAGAGGAATGGGGGCACATAAATAAGCACAAACAGTCTAATTCCAAAAGTAAAATCAATCTATATAATACATAAGCTTGTCTCTTTTGTTGGTATTTCAGGGAAACGTTACAATATATCTTTGTAACGAAACGTGAAATCGTCAACGGTCCAGTTTACCCCAGGATTACATGAAAATTTTCTAACCAGAAGAAGAATATTCACAATTATTAATTTTTAAATTTTACGAATAAACAAACAATACCTACCTTCTGAGAGATATTCAAAACGTATCTCTGAGTAATGAATATGGATGTATATAACACTACTGCAATTTCATTTTGTTTTGCTTTCATTCTGAATCACTTTTCGAGGATGTTAGGCATAACATATTAAATCAAAATATGGGGATTATTTAAATGGGAAGTATAATTACTGATTAAAATATACGCTGGTTAACAAATAAGGAGATTCCAAATTCTGCCAACATAAATAAAACGAGTTTGTAACCGCTCATTAAACATCACAGACAGGAAGAAGATGCTGGAGATGACGACGTACTCAAAAATAATAGAAAAATGTACGAATATCTCACAGAATAAAATTCACAGTGGGTTGAAAAAATTTAGAAAAAAAGCCTTAATTGGATTATTTATAGCAGCAATTTTGCACACAGAATTCATAAGCTCGAACATGATTATCAGATACGGATATCACTCTCTACTTTCAAGATAAGACGCTGCTTCTCGGTACCTATGACCGGTGCTCTTCATTTCTCTTCGTCGAGTTTATTTTTAGAAATTCCTAGAGAAGACTCATATCGCACGAGTAACTTCTCGAAGAGGTGAAAAATCGTATTTCATAGGAAAGGGAGATTGTTGGGTGGAAAGGGAGGGTAGATAAGACGACGGGTTAGTTTGATGTGTTGTAAAAGGAAGATGAATCGAGGTCGATTGTGGGGTAAAAGAAGTCGGGAAACGGGAATGAAAGATATACGAGCTGCGATGCGATAAGAATTGTGCGATTGTGTCGTAAAACTCCCCATTCCCCAAAACTAATACCTTGTACTGGTGAGTTAGCAACGGCGGGCGAAGATCTTATTTGGTGATCACGCTAGCGAAAGATCTAAACTGTTTCCCGAAATCCTGATAACCAATCTAATCAACTGTGTAACTGCTCTCTGGAGGAAAGGGAAATGTTTCCTTTCGCAAGTAAAACTAGTAGATTGTGGATGTAATTTATCGAAAGATTTGCTTGCCTTGTACATTTATTTGAAAGAGGAAAGACCTTTACAAAACCACAATAGTTTGCGGTACAGTCGGGTGATGAACAACAAAAATTATGGAATACGATTCTTAGATAAAAGCTTTCCAGAATTTGGAATCGCATTTTTTAATAAACAAGCTGGTTAAATCGAGTATACGGTGCAGTAATTTGAACTATTTATAAAGATATCAATTGAGATTGTTTGACTGAAACTGCCCGGCTAGCTCAGTCGGTAGAGCATGATACTCTTAATCTCAGGGGCGTGGGTTCGAGCCCCACGTTGGGCGTAACTTTTTGCCTGGTAAGAGTTATGTACTACAACGAATACGCCTGCCCTAGTACCGCCACGGTAGCCTCGAAGGCCTGCAAGGACCTCTGAAAATTCTTCATGATTAATTAATGATATATAATGTTTATTATTCATTCCTTGTGTAGCGTTAAGATAATTGTACGCTTCCATGATGCCAAATTTAGGAAAAATAAATAAAATTTATTGAAAAATAATTCTACCCAAATCATTTCGTAAAGTAAAATATCATCAACACAAATAGTTTAATCGAGAAATATCTGTCATCAAGAATTTATGAGGCTCAATTTAAATCGGAGAAAATGGTTTTTGATTGGAAATTACTGACTGAAAGATGTAGATTTAATACTATTTTTTCTCATCGTATCGAAACTATTCTGATTCATCCCCCTCACGAAAACGTAGTTACTTCTACTTACGCACCGAAAACGACATTAAGTTAGAACTCTACGACTGAGCACAAATTTTATCTCAATGAAGCACGAGGGAAGGTCGTAACAGATCTCAAAACGACTGCTCCCAACAAATTTTTTACGAAGGAGAGCATAAGATTACCGTGGAATGAGATCCGTATTCCGCATAAATTTGTGATACAAGGATTGCAAATGTCACACCGCTCTCGGCATTTTTCTTATGGCCGTCATTTCCTCCGCATTCTCAAGACACCCAACGCATTCTCTCCGTTCTTCTCGGGAAAGGCCACGCATGAAATGTATGCTGACTTTTAAATGGGAATATCTCTTAAGAGGGAGAAAAATCCATTCTCGGAAGAAGCCATAGGCTGAGATTCTGGGCAATAAGACTCGGGAGGTGAATAGAAGGGGATCCGAAGGCATAAAACATTCCGACATTCGTCCCCTTTAGCCTTCTCGCTTCTTAGTCATCCTCAGCTCCCCCCCACGATCACCCCGCACACATTTGTCTCCCGAAAAATCCTCGTTCCCCCTTCGCAACCACCTACACCCTCAACCCTCATATTTCTCCCTCCACGGTTCCTACCCCCAAACACTCCCTCCGGACCTTCTGGACCATCAATCCTGGTTAAGGCTGCACCCCCATCTTCTTGGACCCTTTCTCGCCCCCCCCCCCCCCCTCTTGCTCACTTAAGGGAATATTTCCGCTATGACTGAGCGATGGATAGAATACGAGTGGGAGATAAAGCGTAATAAAGCTACGGGATGAGAGGGATGCTGTTAAATTCTTTATTGTTATGGTTGGATTGTTGGGAGAAGAGGATATCTGAAGCAGTGGACCGACTTCGTGCGTATTCAGGGATCCTGAAAATTAAATATTGCGAGCGATCCTAGCCGAGCCTTGGAACAGACCAAAAGGTGTTGAGATGTAAAAAAAAAGGAAAGTGAGCTAAACGAAGACATCAGCTTGCGTAAGAAGATACTTGCTCTATTTACATTTGTGTTAGATATTTAATGTTTTCGGAATTATTAAGAAGAATCAGAATTAATCTCGATTACAAAAGTAGCTAAAGTTACTTAAAATACTATCGGCCATCTAAGATCAAAGCATATGTGTCGGAGATTAGTTTGATGCAACGTAAAATTTTTTTTCGTAAATATTATCTACGATATTTACGAATCTACAAATCATTTAGATGTATACACTATGTACAATGTAAAATCTTTGGTACATTCAACCATGATTGTTTATATTTTTAACTTATAAATTCACGATGAATTGCAATTCAAATGGAAATGTATAATTAAATCACAAGTCTAGCGTATAGAAAGGATGTATAGGGTTTTCGAGTGATATTTATGAAAATCGAGCAAATGTCAAAGAAAAAATTTTCTTAGAATAAAATGCAGTCAATTATGTTACAAAAATCTAATGTTTACTAATTGTTACAACGAAAAGTCATGTTTCAAGGCTCTATTCGGAAGTATGGTTGAGGTACTGGCAAGGATGACGTGGCAATGAAGACTTATAAAAGGATGGAAATCTCTCCCATAGCTGTTCGCTCTCGTTAAAAAATTGAGTCTCCTTCAACAAGACAAACAGAGTTATCCAAACGATAACTTGCTAAGTGCTTGTGGAAATAGCAGGAAAGGACACATCATGTACATAGATAGGAATCCTTGTGGAATGCCAGAGAGACTAACTGCCACAAAGGCTAGAAGCCGAAGCACGTATCCCTAGTGGAAAGGACGTGACTTAATGATTCAGACTTTCTGCACCTGTCAAAACAAACATTTTGACGTAATAATGAACAATAAACTACATGCCAATCATTGGAGATAAAGGTTGGTCTCTCCATCTTAAAACATATTTAATTTATTAATAAATTAATGGCTAAATTGAATTTAATAAGCGGTATAACTTTGGAATAATGAACTCTTTGAGTAGAATGGAAATTTTTTGGAGTTTTAATGGAAAACATAAAGTGATAAAAAAGTAACCAAATGTATCGTAAATAAATAAAAGTAACAATGAAATTTATTTCGACCAACGAATGCGTTGCTGCTCAACAAATGACGTGACGTTACTTGCGATAGTAATTTTCCAATAAAGCAAAGAGATAATAGATTGACTTATATTATGGTAAAATTTTAGCTTAATTAAGTGATGAAATAGTTGTATAAAGATACAAAAATAATGTAAATACTGTGAAAGTTTATTTACTCGATTCAATTTTTTTTCCTGCGAACTATTTCTCTAATCCGCAAAACCTATCCAACATTATTCTTCGTAATTTATTCACTAAAACTAAGTATTCATTTTGATAATGGACCAACATAAAGACATTTTACTAAGCCCCTATAAGAAATTGCCTCGTAAAATACCCTCCCAGTTTAGCCCATCTTACAAAATTACTCAATTCATTACATTAGTTGAAGATGCGAAGAGCAACCTTTGCCCATTCCGAATCCAATTTCCCGTAATTGATTCTCCGAACGCTTTAGATTTAAAAGGTGGCGTAACTGGCTCGGTTGCTAATTTCGCCCGAATTTTAGATCACACTCATCCTTTGAAACCATAAATATCTTCTCTCGAGACACGTCGCGATATGCATATATATTACTTTTCCTGGAATCGCTGGGGAATCTGCGAAAGGAGTTGAATTTAATGAAGTGTTCTACCCCCTTTCTAAGTTACGATGTGACTCACAGGAGAGGAGGGCCCTGAAGGAAAACCCATCGCTAAACTGCTAAATTGAACTTAGGTGAAATATTTCGATCGTTCTTGCGTTAAAAGACACAAAATTCTGACCCAGAGATACCAGATACAATAAAAAAGAGCATTTTTTACTGACAATTTTAACAAAAAATTTAATGTAATAACCTACTCCTCCCCTGACTTGAAATACAACGCTGAGACCCACGTTTGCTTCTTATAAGATTTTTGATTTTTACATTCAATGTTCAAAACGTATCTATTCAATGGCAATGATCTTTCTTTTTACAAATATTTTTCCAAGTAAACAGGAAATATTTTTACGTAAAATTGAAGGAAATTGGCTAAGACTACAGATGAATATTTAGGAATGCGATTGAAAAATAAATGAACTAAACAATTTCTTGGAAAATGTAATTTTGATCAATTGGTAAATTCTTGACCCTTGAAACAAGTTGATTGTTAAAATATTACTCATTGAAAATACTTTGCAACATTATGGAATGGATAGTACAAAATAAATGGTGGAAAAGATATTACTAATAATTATAGACGAAAAGTTTAACCGTAACAAGAGTGGTGATATTGGTGTAGATATTTTAATTCCTCTGCAACACCTTCTTAAACTTAAGCTCCAACTATTAATACGGAATGCACCGAAGTAACTCGTAGTTAATTCTAGCAGCACTGCTTCCCTCTATAGTTCAGTTGTAGATAATCCATCTCCACCAACAATAATCGAAGGCAATCCACCGGGTCATCCGGAGAGCTAACTATGAGTTGACAGCACTTGCTCTGCGGGGCGAGAAGATCGCTTTGGGTGGTGAGTAATGCACAAGAATCTGTCCAAGGATAGAGAGGAAGTTGCGGGGTTGTTACATGGGAGATGGATAGCTTGCACTGATGCTGTGAGGAAACATTCCCTTAATGGTCACATAGGGAGAGACGTGCATGAGGCGGAGCAGAAAATGCCCTTTTCGGGGAGGGGGCGGTGAAATGAGGATTGCAGAACGAATGGGGGCGAAGGAGATGGGAGAGACACGAGGGCTTAGTCATTCAGCTGCATTTAATTTGCCCTCTCTTGGGGACATTTGGCACAGTGGCTCATGAATAAATAATTGGGAATAAATTTCGTCAACTACAGTTCAGCGTGAAATATAGCTCTACTCCCTTTTCCGAAGTGAATCTTACGTAGTAAAGGTCCTCCATCCAAGGGTCCAAGTGATGACACTCTGAACCATTATTCCTATATATTCATGTTTAAATCAGAAATAAGTAGCAATGGATATAAGTGTCAATATATTATCTACTGGGAGTAGAAATAAATGCGTAGAATTAACTGATGTCATCAGATAGTAATGTTACATACTCATATATAATATTGTATTATAAATAACGAATGTATACTTTTTACTGTTAGCTCTTGAATTATCGATACAAAGGAGGGACCTAAAATAATTATACGAGGGACAGGAAGTTTGTATTTTAATCTAACAGTTTGAATGAGTCGTTAAACTCTCTTAATAACCATATATATTTAGATTTTAAAATCTCCTTAGCTTAACAAATAAATTAAATTTATAACTGTGATTTTTAAAATTGAAACGATGGTATTACGTATAATTATACTCTTGGAGACCATGATAGATGTACTAAAATCCTTTGTTTTGATCAATAATATTTATTCCGTTCAACAGTCACTATACTTTTCTAATTATTTTCTCAACTAAGTTCAAAATACAAAAAGAACAGACTGTTTATTCATTACGAATCAAGGTACTCCATTTTGGATGCATCATCTTGCTACAGAACATTCGAACGAAAAGAAACCACCCATATATAAATCAATGCTCAAAATCCATCTCCTAATTTGAGTAACGCATCGATCCCTTTAGCCCGTGGGAAACACAAAACGAAGTTCCCAATCATATTCGTTTCAATTTACGCCAAATTGAGTTAAATGCTCGCTCAGCTGTTCTCATATAACTCCACCTATCGCAGGAATAAATTAACTTGCTCCAAATTATGATTTAGGAGATGTACCAGTCTTCGGCCTTGTAAACCAGAGAGACTGCCCTTAATTAACCTTCGGCTGTTTCGGAAAGTGGTCCAAACGTGGCGTTTTTCCGCTTTGGAAATTGGAAGAGAAAAAATTGGGTGCTAGGAAGAGGACAATCCTATGAGGGTTTCGACCAAGTTGCGGTGAGGGAAAAGGAAATGAAGGGGAAAGTTTTAAGGGGAACGCTGTATGATTTATGCGCTGGGCCTATGAGATGTGGTTGGTCCAAAGGAAGTTTTTCGTGGGCGCAAAGGCTCGATTTCTGACCGCGACGGAAACGGGACACAAACGCAGTTAACTCGTATTTGGAGATAACGATTAACGAGCGTAAGTAAGTTATGAGCGTTTTGAAAAACCGCCGCGTTTCCTATGAGAGACGCGAGAGTTTTTAAAAGGTTTATCGCTGCCTTAAAATATGGTAACGGGTGCGTATTTACGGGTGGAAGAGATGGATTGTGGGGGATGTCGACGCCTAGAAACATATATCTCAATCATTGTCTCCATTCCCTAGTTACGAGTTACTGATTAAAAGCAAAGATAAATGATTGCGTAAGAGTGTGAATTATGAAACGGAACCCTGGAATATTAAACTGTCGACTTTGTGTGATTGAGATATGTTGGATGTGTGTGCACGTCTTTAATGGTATTCCGTTTCAATGAATTATATAATATGGCCGTATAATTATACCCTAGCATACAGCTGGCTTATATAAATGTTCTTCCATTAGCAATATGCTTAAGAGTCGTTTAACGAGAGAAATAACAAATACGATCTCACAGTGAATTTCTAAAGAATTCAAATACTTTACATCTTATTTCTATGATTTACAAGGATAACAACTTAATAATTTTTAAATTCTAAAGATAACGATTCATTTAAGAAACTGTATAATTTGCGAGAAAAGTAAACGAAAAACATACTACTTATGATGCATTAATATCATAATAATAATAAAAAAGATTACTAATAATAATAATCTTCCTATGCGTCCCATATCATCCGATTCTAAGCTCACGATACGATACCCCACGATCAAAGGAGATGTCCCATGTCTTTATATCCATACAATAGCATCCATCATCATAAACCAGAAACTTCTGCACGAGTCCGGTAAAACACGTGTTCTCTTCGCAACGCAGAAAAGGATACCAACTTCCTTTCACAACACCCCTCCGGGCATTGTTTTTCTGTTTTGATGCCTTCTTTTTTGCACACCGAAGGAGGTCAACTGTTGCCCCTGTTATGTCATTATCACGCACTTCCTGGCGCAACCCTTTCTTTTTAGAATCCGCTCAACGATTCAATTATACCTAGCGCGCCAAAAAGGAACGACGATAATCTCCGCTAAAACGGGGCACGCTCTGTCGTCGCCATCTTGTCAGACTCGCTAACCACTGCGATAAGTCGAAAGTCGCTACTAATTTCGCGTGGCGCCCTCTCTTCGATGGTCACGTGCCGCGTCTTCGACATTACGTTCTAATGGCGCCGACGCCCACGTGTATCATCGCGGGAAATGAAACGTTCGAGTGCGAGGGAAAATGAGCTATTCTTCACCACTCTTTCCGAAGAAAAAGAAACTCTGAAGAGGCTGATGGAAGGATGGATTTTTGATGGATTAAAGCGACCGTACAAGAATCCCATTACGCTAACTACGTATTATTATCCACAGAGGATGCGTGGGGAGGCGAGATTTATCTCGTAATGAAAAAAACGTAAACATAACGGATTCTGGAGTAGACAATCGGCCGAAGAGAGACCTTTTGGGGAACAGTCATTATGACTAAAGTGGAAGGGTATTTTTACGAGTGAAAGAGGTCCGCGAGATTTTCGAGTCCGTTTTTTTCGGGGCGGTTTGCTGAAGAGCTTTCCGGTGATTCGGATCCGAAAATGAGTTTATGAGAGACGTAATAATCTTCGGGAAGTGGTGATTCATGTTGTTATGATGCGGAGGTTTGCGCGAAAGGGCAAAATGTGTCGAATCGGTTTTTTCCCTCGTGCTTCCTTCCGAGGAATTTTAAAAGCGTTCCTTTTTATGAAGAGGATCGTACGTGTGTCGGGTTGATTTGAAAATTTGATATCGCAGTGGATGATCCCGAGAATGAGACGAGTTCTTCATGATGCGTTTTTAATTTTGGAGGTAGTTCTCTTTAATTAAGTAGATTACTTTCTCTAATCACACGTACTCCATACATCTTATCACACGGGTGAAGTAATTGCGATAATGGGGAAATGACTTTCACAAATTTGATACAAACGTTTTGTGCTCAATTAAAAATATTTCATTTCTCTAATTCTTTTATAAAATTGCTATATCGCGTGCTAGTCTAAACTGATTGTGAGAAGGAAATTTGTGAGGACATCCATACAAAATCATTTCAAGAATTTCCCTTTCGCTAATTTATGAAATGAATTTTTATGAAAACTGAAAATTATTTCCGGGAAACCAGTCTTAATTTGAATAAATATATATGCTTAATTTCTCAGTTTTCGTCACAAATTTTACACTGTATTCAGCAAGATACAAACTTATGCGATTCCTCTGTTACGTCTCTCTGTTAGCAGACGAGAGTCTGAATGGCTTGAATGTCCTGTAGAGCGAGACATCAGGTCAGTCGGAGGTCAAACTTATTGTTCGGTGGGTCGGTTGAGAAAATTCTTTCGTTTTAACACTAAACTAGAAGGCGTTGAGAACATAAACATCTATATATATCCATCTAACATGGGAAAGTATATTTGTTACCGTCCCTAAAATGATGCTACACTCAACAAATTTTAAACATCTATTATTTTGAGTTTGACCGGAGGTACATAATCCTCTAAATAAGCCGGAGCAAGAACCGGAATTGAATTAATCAATTAAGTAAAACGATCGAGTTTCCAGGAGTTTAGCGCAAGCGATAATATTCGCAACCGACCTTACCAATCCTCCGGAATACGTACGTATAGCTGCTTACGGTACGCTGCCCGTACTTCTATCATCTCACTGGAATCGGGTTAACCCTTTCTTGAACAGCTGGCCGAATTAGAAAAACCCAACATCGCTCTGGAGATGTAAGAGATCATTTACTCTGCCGGAATTACGATCGTCTATCCATTGGAAAATCCCGATTAGACGTTCCGCCCTAGGAAACCCTGTCCGCCGATCACGACTCAGGCCGCTCTCTATCTCTCTTCCGTTTCATTCACGTTCCCCTTCCAATGGCTCCCTCGGGAAGCTTAGGCCATAAAACTCAATAAAGTGTAATCTCCTCTCATTTCCATCTTTCATCCGGATGCCTCTCCCTACATTCTTACTTGCTCTCGATTCGAGCAGTAGTTGTTCCCTGGAGAGGCAGTGGTGATGCAGATGAGCAGATTTATTGAAGGGTTGCCGCCCAAAGTGAATTACAATGAGTGATCTCGCCAACCAACCGTGCTTTATTTCCCCATCGGGATAGATAAATGCATTGTAAAGTTCGCCTTCGTGAGGAGCCGAGGGGAAAGTAGGAGTTTTGAGGGAGATGTTTCACGATTATCTTAAAGGAGAAAAGAATACTTTTTCATGGTGGATGGTTTTCATATTCCTCGACAATGCAATTACTTTGGTGATGATCATTTAATGTTAACTTTCTATGCATGTATGTATCCCTTTGAAGTAGATTAAAAGGTCATTCAATAAATAAAGTATAGATAAGATTTTCCTTTCGTCTAAGAATTGCGTTTCTAATATGAATTTTTCGCCTAATATTTTCTATAATTAATAGATAAGTAATACAGATAATATTACGCACAGCAGCTAGAATCATGTAAAAGAGATACATAGTAATAGCGAAAGCTTATATATATTACGACTACAATAATTCCACGAATTGAAATGCAGAAAATTCTAGCTTGATACTGGACAGAGTTTTTTGAGAACGAGTTTATCATATGAAACTTGGTCATATTTGGTTTTGAAATATATGATTCGTCATTATACGATTGTTAAAAATCTACGTAAACAATACCAACTTTAAAAATGTTTTCATCAATAATTGTTTCCAGCTGTACAACGTAAAAGAACCCCAATTATTTAATAAGAATTACTTACGCATTAAAGCGAAATTAGCATTGAAATTATAAAGAAAACGAATAATACTGTAATTTGGCGCTGTAAAATTAAAGAAAACGGTCACTGACACGAGAAAAAAACTGTTTAGAAAATGGTCACCATCGCTTAAAATAAAAACAGACGTAAAGTGGTGAGAGGATGTGACAGCGGAGGAATATCATCTTCCCCGAATGTTTTATTGCCCTCTCTACAAGTTAACAACTTCGGCATATCGCATATGCAAACGAGTCGGTAATTCACAATTCGCTTCTCCGAGATTTGCACACATTCGAACTTGATTAACGACCCTCTTGTGACCTCCGACCTTTCCCCAATAGACCAACTGGCGTGCAGAGGGATTTAAAAAAAATAAAGGAAGAAACAAATTTATGACTTATTTATCTGGAGATGAAATATGCTGTAATTAAGAGCTTTCTTCAAACGAGAATTGGAATGGAGTTTTTGACTTTGGATGGTAATTCGCGAAGAATTCCGAAGATCACAATTAATGAACGTCTTCTTTTTAGCATCCGCCCAAATTTACTTTCGGCAAATTCGATTTGCGTTCCAATAGATATTCATTTATTATTGGTCAAAGAATGTGTTCATGTGGTAATGGAAAGAATCCTTTTAAGGTGCTAATATAAATTTGCGCTCTTTAAAACGGCTGAGGACAAACTGGTTAAAAACTTGAGTCTCAGTATACTTTGTAGAATATTAAATATTTCTGCACATCTGGACCTTTTCAATGAGTATTCACCTATTTTAAACACTAGAAACTATTCTGTCGATTACATGGATATGCTTGTTCATAAAACCAAATGACACCGCCATGTTTCGTTGCACAAATTCATCCTATCAATATGTTCTGTATGATAATCTTTAATACAATAATTAATAAAAATAGTAAATTAAAGGAACAAAATCAAAAACTAGAAGAAAATCTACCTAAATTTTCTTATTTGTCAGCTTCTTTATCATGATTAAAGGTTAAAATTTTCCCTTGAAAATGGCCCGCTTGCTACTAATTTACGTTCCATACAGTGAATATCAGTAAACAGAATTACATATTTTCCACTTTAGCTTGTATCAAATCACTGAAATCACAATTCATTTAAAGATGGAGCTTTTAAATTCCCTAAGGAGCTTACGTGCTTAATTCACTGTTCGCTTATTCTATGCGTTGAAATCGCAAATCTCGCATCTTGTATTAGCAATTTAAAATTGCATTAATTCTCCATACGGCCAAATTTCCATCGGTTTCATTTCCGAGTGTCCAGTTGGCGCAGAACGTAACCTATTGACCTTTATATCGACGACATAAATAATGGGAAAGACGCACAACGTTGTAGAATCATTTTTCTTAGCGCCCTGACTACCGTCGTAGAAGCATCGATCAGACAGTTGACAGGGAGTGTTTTCAAGGGCCATTCTTTCCGTTATGAATGGCTATAACACAGAAGAAAATGATGGATGACTTGTACAAAAATAAAAGTTCAACATGAGAATGAATCTCTTTCCTTAATCTGGTGACATTTGTTTCGGAGATCATAATTCACGAGAAAAAATTTTATGCTCGGTGTCCTATGGAATACCTAAGCCTTCTTTTTAAGATAAATTTGGTAAATAGTGACGAATCCTAGGTACATACATGTATATTACTATCGGGTACATATACATATAGTACTATCATATTAATATAGATATTCGACTGTTTAAAAATACTCCAGATGGAATTGAAACGGAGCTAAGGTATGGATATTCATTACAATTCCTTTTATGAATACATTTGAAAATCCTACGAGCTTATAATCGTATCTTTCACTTTTTTTCCAGGAAGAAAAAACTTACAAAGAGACCGGGAGGGAAAAAATAAAAAGGAAAAAACATAACACTAATTATATTCTATAACGAATAAACTCATTCCGTGTCTTTTCAACGCTAGAAGTGTGAGAAAGAACGTTTATTTTTGTGATAGTTTTGGCAATTTTATAACTATTAAGACTCTCTCTGAACTACAGAAGCTTGATGAAGCTTCTTAGTACTCTTCGTGGTTGATTTATAGCGTAAGAGAATAAACAAATTTCCTAAAATAGTCTATGTCAATATTGTTTTGAAATTGATGAATTACTGTTCTGTTACGTTCATCCATAGACACGCCACGTGGCTAACACGACTACTCCGTCAAAATAAATCCTGAAAACACGGTAAGCAACGAGCTCTTCCGAGAGCAACTTCCCGCACTGGAAATCCTACCGAATCCGGTTGCAGGCGTAGGTGTGAAGATGTAGCAACGACCGAAAGGGTCGCCAATTGGTTTTGAGCCGACGCGTAACTTATGGAAAAGTTTGGGCGAGACCGGTTTTCCTCGCTCGAGGACCACGCGTGAGGGATCGCATTCATCAGTCCCGAAACGGAATTTTATTCTGAGGCGGCCGCTGTGGCGTCAGCATGTTGTCCGACTATCCAAACTCCATTCGTACCACTGCTAGCCACGGGACGCCACGAGCCCCCCTTTGATTTAAAACACCGGTGGAGGAGATGCGCGCGTTGGAATCACCTCTATCCCTCGGGAACAAAATTATGGTTCCGGACGCGTAATGACCACACCAAATTATGGGGTCTTAAAAGGGGACTCGTTGTCCCTAAGTTTTATAGCTGAGAGATTGGACGGTATCAATCTTGACGCGTCAAATTTTCGTGCGGCGGTTTACCTATGCGCGGCAATAAAATCTAAAAAATCCATTTCTTTCTTTTACGAAATTACGTTAAAGGATAGCTTCACTTAAAACTATATAGTTATATATATATATATATATATATATATATATATATATATAGTTAAAAGGGGTATGTTCACGTTTATCCGGAGTACTTAAATTCAGTTTGAATTATCTCGATTAATCGTATAATTAGAAAGTATGAATAGGTGTTCAAACACAATATTTGCACGAAATTTGGATGTCAGTTTTTACGAAGTCATAAATTATTAAATCACTAATTTCGCCTGAGATACTTATTCTATTATTATTCATTAATTATATATATGTTCGAAATAACTATATATATAATCATTCTGGCGAAATGACCATGTGGATTCTCTCAAAGAAAATTTTTTATGAATAAAAGTACATAGTCGTATAACAGATAACCTGATAGCTGTTTTCTTCATGGAAGTAATACTAACGATTAATTTCTTAAATCAAAATTCCTATTTCTATACTCAAGATTGATGATTCAATGAATAATCTAAATATATTTATAATTTAAATCGTCGTTTTGACTCTCGCTATGTGTGTATTCTAGTTAGAATTCTGATCTCCAAGCATTACTCAGCTTTCCTGTACAGTCCTGCACATGACAACTACGCCTTTCTTTGCAACTCAAGATGTCGTCTTTTCTTGCGAACCTATCTCTTCCTGTTTATTTTGAAAAGACAAGAAAAATACGACCTGAGAGCCAAGGGGCGACGAACTTGCATCCAGAGCGTTGTAGATAGTGATTTTCTTATTTGGCAATAGGAAAAGGAGAACGCTCGACGCCACGGTTGGCGAGATAGCAACCGCTGTTTATTTTGAAAGAAGCAAACAACATGAAGGAGAAGCAATAATTCTCTTATCACCTTCCAAGATAACTGAGTATGAAAATTGAAAAGATAAGGTGGAATTGCTGTAAAAGTGAGACTTGAAAAAAAACTTCTTCGATCATCTACAACCGATACGCATTTCTCGACTTTTTGTTTGCACGATGGACGTATTAATCCCTCACGATCTGGAATCTTCTGAGGCGTGAAAGTGTGCGTGTTCAAATGCTGTAAAGATAACTCTTACTAATCGTTTCAGCTCAGTGGCTAAGCCATAGGAAGAAGATAGAGAATAGTTACTCTTAATACCTTAGAAAGCCATCATCGCTGGTCTAAATTCGCATGGCTACCGGAACTGTTTGTTCAAGCGATTACTTCATGGATAAATATTGTTTCAGCTAAGAATTAGTCTAATATCAACTTAACTGAACTACCTTCTTAGCAAACGAAGTTTCGCTTAATTCGTACAAAAAACTGTTACCCTAATCTAAAATAAACTTATTATATTTATAGGGAGTTAAGAATAGTGTATTTTGAGCTATATCGAATTTCCATTACTTCTCGTTATGCTGCCACTGCATGTTCAGTAACATGAGATGTATCATTTGAACTGAATAAAATATAAAACATTGACAGTAGAACCATTCTAAGTTCCAATAACTTAAATAAACAACTAAATTTTAACGAAATAGAATCATTTTACATCAATATTAACTATATTAGCGAAATATTTAGTAAAAGTGATCGCATAATATAACTAATTTCATTGAAGATTGACTGAAATTTATTTTTATACAGTCACAGCTGGATGCTTTTAAAGCTAAATATGAATTTTCGAAAAGTACCTTCCACTAAAATATTTCATCTTTATATTGGCTATATGTGGGTTTCATCGGGAAAAGTTTCATGATACAGAGCCTCAGCTTTTATTTCCCATAATTAATCCATCTAGTGACGTATTAGAATATTAACTACGTGACACAGCGAGTTTATCTACGCAACTACGAGACAAATCGATTTCACTGGAACCACGATTTAAAATTTCAGTGTCTAACTATAAATCTAACACCTACCGACCAATCTTCGAACTTAAATATCCCGTCATTTCGGAGTTCCATCCTTCCTAAAACATTTATACGACTTTCGACCCGAAGTAAAACGAAGCAATTCGAAGGAACCGAAAAATCTATCCTTTTACGAGTCTTCTTTTATAATGCCGTTGGATACTCGCGGCCATTAAAGATTTGAAGAATCACGTCCCGGAATGGGTGGGTGGTCGTGGCCGCACTTAATGAGTCCCATGGGAGAAATCATTTAATCAGGAAACAACATCTTTAAAGAAAAACATTTACGTTCATTTTTATTTCCTGTTTCTCAACCACGCCGAAACTACTATCTCCGCTTATTCGTGACCTCATGACGAGCTTGTTTCGATGCACGATTACCATGGGAACGAATGCAATCGAATTAATTAAGTTTGGGTCCGAATCATTGAGTGCGTGTTAAAGGTGAAAGAGAATATAAAACGTGCTTTAATCCTATGTACTGCTATGTGCAAGTTCTTACTTTTTTTCTGTAACTTGGCGAATTGAGATGGTAAAGCTGATGAGACCACCTGGCGAGGTGTCACTTCGCAGCGGACAATATAAAAATGATTTGAATGGAAAAATATGATGGAACCATAACCTTCTCATTGGATAAAATGCTGAATAATAATTTACGCTGTTGTAAGACGTGTACAAGTTGTTCTTTAAGGTTCATTTTCTACGTGATTTAATTTTATCCCAAGCATGGAGGAATTTTAAATGAGAAGAAACTTTGAATATCTGAGGCTAACATAAGGTATTACCTATATAAATACGAGTAAAGGTCCGCTTGCTTACAGCAAGCAATGCAATAATTTATCTTTAGTGAATAATAAAATTTTTCGAAAGAATTCTCTGCTCAAACGTTGCTATACATTAAGTAAAGGGCATTAACGCAGCTGAAAATGCACTGAATACGATTCCCGATGCATTTCTTTCGGCAGATAAAATCCCGCCCAGGCCTCGAACTAAGGTCATCCTGCTAAAAATACTGTAATCTTTCGCTTGAGTAAGGTGGACTTTATAAAGACCCCGAATTTCAAAAGGAAATTCATTAAGGTAGTACCTCAAAATGTGTCCTAAATTCCCTATGCATTTCAAATGGAGAATTATTAACGCCCGCTAGCATCGAACCAACGACCTTTTACGATAATCTTAGGATAGCTTTTATATGAGAATCGTCCCCTTACTGGCTGTGTGAAATTTTGAACCTCTGCGCGGTGGGGAAGTGTTATAAAAAGCATTCGGAAATATGGCCAATGTATTTTAAACGGGAAAAATCGAGAAACCGGGTCGCTCTGGAATCGAACCCGTGACACGTAGGCAACTATTGATTTTTTTCGGGGTATATAATACACTTCCCTATAAGGGTAAAAAATTTGAACGATCTATGTATCATATTAAGAGAGCTTCGATTTTTCGAAATTTGAAACTTTTTCACCTATTGGCATCGAACCCATGACCGGTTATACGTAAACAATAGCATTTTTCGATAGATACAAATAATAGCAATAGCTGTATGAAATCTCATTTTTCTAGCGTAATGGAAAGTATTTTTAAAAATTATTTGAAAAACGGCTCCATGCATTCTTACGGGGGAAAGTCGATTTTTGGGACCTCCTAGAATCGAACCCATGATAGGTAGAGTGGATTTCCGAATTTTTCCTAGGTGAGATTTAGTGGGCCATTACGTAGAAAAATCGGCGGCACCGTGGCCAAAGCGGTTTGGGCCTGACATTAATATCCTATATATATATATGTTATATATATCCCCCCGAAGCGTCTATATATAATAGATATCAAGTAGAAGGTATTCAAAGCTGATTTCCCTCCTATACAGAAAGTAATTTAACAATACTTCTCTCCAAAGTCAAAGATTATCCGGCAACTACGTATATTATTCGAAAATATTTATAATAGATGATTTTAGATGATCATCTTCTTCTGTATATATTTATAAATATACTATATGACTAAAAGTTTAGCCAGATGCCCTAATGGCATCATAGTTAAACAAACACCCTCGAGAAACTTATTCCGCCATAAATTCCATATAAAAATAGCTCGCGAAAGCAAAT
This sequence comes from Pantala flavescens, assembly GCA_020796165.1. Lineage (NCBI taxonomy): Eukaryota > Metazoa > Arthropoda > Insecta > Odonata > Libellulidae > Pantala > Pantala flavescens. The sequence continues at coordinate 10,908,627 of CM036879.1, read as the reverse complement.
AAGATACATCTGAAAACTCTTAGTCAACTTCTTGGTTTTAGCGAAAGAATTAATAATATTTACGCGAAATTTTAAAATTATCATAAGCTAAAATTAAGAGTGGTTGGTATATGAAATACAAAATCCGCACATAATTTTTGAATTAACGTATAAAATATTACCATTAAATGATTCCATAAGAATTATTTCGGAATGGCGAGGTATTAGAAGAATTAAAATTTCCTTACTTTAAATAAAATGATTCTTCTCTTGCAATGATAAAATTAAATTTGACGAATATTACCATTTATATTGCAAGGAAAGTCTTGAAAGCGATATTTGTCTCGTATACGCAAAATCATATCGGTATTATGATAATATAATAATATATGATTCATGTAAGGTATAAAATACTTATAGAGCAACGTTTTCCGTAATGTTTGAGTAGAACATTCATTGAAGATTCATTAGCTTTTACTTACAATTCACTAGCTGAGAATCAGGATGGAGAATGCAAGTACTCACCTGAAAGTAAAAAATACATTATTAGAAAGTATTTAGGTAAAAGGGCTGATAAAATATCGCAATTTTATCAATATTACCCATAAATTTAAATATATTTATTCACTTAAGACTTTGATTACTTACATAAGCTTTTGATATTATTTAAAGAGTTAAAATTCGTAACGAAGAGGAATTTAAGAGATATTTTCCCAAGAAACATTTCGGCGTAAATTAATACGCAGGGAGGAATGTGAGATAAAAACCTATAGCATTTCAGAATAAAATCTTCCGGGTATAGGTATGATATGCGATCGCATTGAACTTGAGAATACGAGAGTACGAAACGGAATTCGAGGAATGAAAGTATAGTAAAAAGAGGGAAAGTCGGTTGCAGTGGAGCGAAAAAACAGCAGCGAACGTTGAGATGAGTAATGAGGGAGGCTGCCAGATAGATTAATGGAAGAGGAGAAGAAAAGGAGATAAATAAACAATCCGAAATCTTTATGAACAAAGTCAGCAGTTGGAAAGTGGGGGGTTTAGTGTTTTTGCTCTGAATCTGTGAAGTATAAGAGCATTAGTTTTTGTTGAGGAAAATTCCGAGCCAGAGAAATCCACTGCTTTTTTATGGTTTCCACTGAAAAGGCAATTCCTCAATCTTCGTTAATTAGAGCTTCGCTTAAGACTCATTCATCTTTCAGTCTATTCTTATCTTAGAATCAGTTTTTATTCGGTCAAAGATCTCGACGGGAGCAATCATCGAATACCGAACGCACGTGTATATGTGAATACTTAAATTGCATGTTTTATTTACTGTATTAGTCCTTAATAATAATATACATTCCTCGAAATCTGTGCCTTCCGTTCGTCTAACTCTTCTAATAACTTGCTGTAAATTATATTATAGAGTTAAAATATAATAAAAAATAAAATTAAAAAAATAAAACAAGGAAAAGGGAGTTACAATAAAATATTTTGATTTTTTCATTGTGGAACATTACAGACGTGTAAGATATAAAGACATAAAATGGATGTATAAAAATAAAAAAATCGTATTATTTTTTGAGCCTCATAAAAATCTTTATATCAAAAATATATACTCTACCTTAAATATTACAATACTATTCACATCGAGCATTATTCACTATATATTTATTGAAAGTTTTTCACTTAAAATATAGAAATAATAAAGTATAAATGCTGCCTGAGTGAGGATTTTCTCCATATAACTTCCACATATCTTTAAAAATAAAATTATACCGCCAAAGCAGTTCAGCGACATCGAATTCCTAAAGGTTCAATCGACCCACATCTAAACGTGGGATCAGTTCCGAGGAAAAAACCTTTTTTCCTCATTTCACATCTAAGTTAAGCAAGTTACGTAGACGCATTACCTTCCATCTCTTTAGCAATTGCCCGCTTACGCTGAAAAATGGATTTCGACTCTAAATTTGGCCAACATAATTTTATACCATTATGTATGTACGGATCCTGTTTGCAGTCAATTTCCACCTTCACAAAAAAACCCCGACAACCCGATAATAAGACTGCAATTCTGACATCGTTGTACTTCACAGCGTGAGGATTAATTCGAACAGGTATTACACGTCTCACGTTTCGGGACCAATGGGTAAAACAACGATCGTTCGGGAACTGGGTATTCGGCCTCGAAGCACACACACCTTACGTGAGAAGCACCAATTCATTACAGTTGAGAAAACTCGAGCAAAAAGGAAAGAAGAAAAAGGAACGGAAAAGAAAAAGGAGAGAGCGTAAGTCGAGACGGCGTAGAAGGATTCTCGGAGGACATAAAAATTAAGATTTAGGAAACACGGGAATAAAAATGAATGAAAGGAGAAAGACAGCCATTCAACTTGTCCGAAATATTGCGGCCTTATCGTAAAAAAAATAAAAACCTGCCGTGGTCACGTGACCTCTTTTATTCCACCACCACCGACTTGGAGGCACCAGCGACAGGGGTGCGGCGGCCCACCTCAAGATGGACTGGGAGGACGTAAAAAAATAAAGGAACGAAAACGGGGAAGGGCCGGAATAAAGAAGGAAAAAAAGGAAGATCTTAAAACTGGGCGGGAGTATAAAAATCGAGGTATTAGAAACGTGAGGGAAAAAAGGGGGGTTGGCGTAAAGTCGTTGTATTAAAAAGGTTGAGAGGGGATGGGTGTCGGAGATGAGCTTAAAAAGGAGTGGAGAGGGAGTGGAAAAGGTGTCCTTAACACCATCTTGTTAGTGAAGAATGAAACGGACCGATAAGAGAGAGAAAAAAGTGTATCGCATCGTTAGCGTGGTATCGAGATGGCTTCTGTGTCGGACTGATGAAAAGAAGAAGGGAAATTGTGGAGGGAAATTCTGGATACGGTTGATCAATTGAGGCTGGATTAAGATCGGTTTTTAAGACAAGCTGAGCCGAGAAGTTATATGTTGGAATGTGTGGCCTTCAGGATACTCAATGACCTCACGCCCTGTACAACATCCGTCTATTCTACGACTAATACCCTCGGAAGAGTACGTGTTTTGTTGTCGTAAGGGTTATTAATTCAAGAGTTCGCTTCATGATAGATATTTTGTTATCACATAACGTTACTTTTTCTTATGTTACCTTTTTAAATCACTTATTCCATAAGCAGAGAAACCTCCGATGAATTGTTCACCCAAAAAATGTAATTGAGAATAAAAGGAAAAATATTATATAAAAGGAAAAATATAATATGAAGTAGACAAAAAATTATTTTCCATCAATTCATCAAGCAAAAAATTCACTTCCTATATCTATCACAATCTTAACCGTACCTTTCCATTGATACGTTCAAATAATATATATTTCGTTTTAATTGATCATTAATAGCTACAGTTTTAATGATCGAATAGAGGAAACAGAGGAATTAAATTCGTAAATGAAGCCCAAGACTAAGGAAATTTTTCTATTCGAACTATAGAGATGCAAGAGAATCGTAATATTTTAATTTTGGTCTGGAATTTGTTTGCGTGCGTGTTCAGACAAAGAAAAAAATCGTGAAGAATTTCCTCGGGAATCCAGTTTTTCTTAAAGTCAAGTGTTGATGCATCTCTTAGCGAGTTGGATGGAAAAAAAGATATCCAGATAGTAAATTTTATCCAAGTTTTTGATCAGCTTCATTTAGTTTTTCATTGAAATTTAATCACAAAGGAAAATTTAATTTTACAATGATTCTAGTCACAAAAAGTCATATAATTTTAAATGAGTATGACAATTTAATTCCAAGTTATTGAAAGTATTCGAAGGTTTTGTATAAATTTACGGCTCATGACTAAAGTTCAATCACGTTCATGTTTGATGAAAAAATTCAATCTTAATAGCAGAAAAACCTGAAGATTAACACATAGATAAATTTGGTTACATATTTCCTACATAATTTTACTAATAATGTAACAAAACAAAATTATTCTGACTTTGTGAAATTCTTAGTTATTCTGTTTAATTTCGTGAGATTTTACCGTTCCGAGAATTACATAATTCCTTTAAGACTATCCAAACATTAGTTACGAATATAGAATAAAAAATATATTTTAATTTAAGACGACCAAATTATCTAAGCTGAAAATTTAGTCCACATATTAGAGTTGTCAGTGCTTACTGAAGAAACTCAAAGAAAAGGAAAATTTTAAAAATTAACTACACCTATTTCGATTTATAAAACCTTTTGAATCTCTGCACGATATCCAAATAATCTCCTCGTAATAAATTTATATATATTCTGGTAATTATCCATTTGAAACACACTATAGCAATGACGAAAGTATAATTCTTTTCAATCTCAAAAGCAAATTAGCCTTTCCTAAAAACAGCTCTAAAAAGGGTTAAGCGGTTTTGGAGACGAAGGAACCTCATTTAATCGCTGGAATACACTTCCTAAAACCCCTTGCTTTCCAATTGCTTTAATACTAAAGCATCCCTTTCGTAAGTACTCTCAAAGACTCAAAGGACTGCAAAACTCTTCTCAAAAGACGCGGTTTTTGGAATTAGAGGAAGCGCCGAATTCCTCGAGAGCTCAACTCCGTTTTTTATTCAGGACGCGGATGAGGGAAAAAGGAATGGACCAAAAAAAGGGAAAACGTTTGTGCTTCTTTATCCGACAAGCGAATCTCTAGAAGGTCATCTCCTCTGCTTCTCTCCTTAACTTTCATCTCTCCTATTTTTACCTTTTCCTTGGATTTGTTTCCCCACAAGAGCACCTTGAGGACCGGTTAAGGAGATGCAAGGGCCGTTTTCAGAAATTGTAATTGAATAAGTAATTGCGCTCAACTGCTCAACGTACGCACTTAAAATTCAATTTAACTTCAATCTGCTGTATTTCAACTATGATTTCCTCAATAATTTGATTACATTAAACATTTTTTGAGCTTTATCTTAGATTGAGTATTTTTAGGGATTAAAATAATTGTTATTTTAAGCAAATTTTAAAAATTGAAAAAAATGAGTGAATATCAATGCAAACTCGCTTTAAATTGAAGCGTGTGTGATTGAATTTATATGTATATTTTTAAAATATTGCCTTTTCAATAAGATTAAATTTTATATAATTCGCTCTTGATTAGAAAAGATAGTAATTCAGAGCTTAGATACCCGAAAAAGAAAAATCATTTATCAAAAAAGAAATAATAATTCAAACGAAAACAAATAATTTTTCACTTCGTAGACGAGTTTAGAAGTAAATTGTATAGCTATTTCTCTGTTCATAGTCATATTATCAACGCATTGAGAGTAGAAGGTTATGAGATGGAACATTCACGACTACTTGCCGTGATGTTAAGTGTATAAATAATGATAAAAACAACTAATAATATAAAAATTTTCATCGCAATATAACTGTTAATGGAGACAAGCGACGTTCCCTCAATGGAATACATGTCCCTTCTATAACGAACAATGAACAATCTCGTCCCATATTAATGCAAGTGGCTCATATCAAAACGACCAATCCAAAAAATAAGCGTGAAATTGCTGTATTCTAACCTTTGATTATTCAGACAAATCAGTAGCATATGTATAGTTTAAAAAAGTCATTGTACGTATCTAAGGAAAGGAGACAAAGAGATATGACGAAAAAGAATTGGAAGGAAGTGCCTCGTTACTTTTCCGTGGCCTTTACTGGACTATTGGCGGGAGAAAAAAACATTTTCATCCTCCTCGCTTGAGGCGTAAACTCTCTTTCTTTTCCTCGGCGAAGAGAAACAGCCGCAGATTGCGTTTAGAAAGAACGGCTGAGAGAGGGCCCGTGATTACAAATAAGGAGAGATGAATGTTGTGGTTATGGTACAAACAGTTATGGCGCTCTTGTTGAGCATTTTTAGTCGTTACAGATCTCTCTCAGAACTTCTCAGCGATTAAAGTGTGCGTTCCAACGCCTTTCTATCACATAATTCCAGGCGATATGTTGCTGAAGCATTTTATTATGAGTTCTATCTTGCGGCGATTTAGATAAACACTCTAGAGGTGGGTGTGAGAGTAGTTTTTTGCTTGTCAGAATATTTTGAAAGCTTTTCTATGCATAAGAAATAGTAATATCCATTTTTCTCTTATTTTTTAACTGGGCTGATAATTCGATTACGAGTTTTTTTTGGGCAGGAAAAAAACAGCGACAGCATGGAATACTAATTTCTTGATCTTCTCACTCTACTAAACCTGAATGATGTATGTTTAAAGGAAAACAATCTCTTTCTTTTAAACAAATCTTTCGTTTCCCTCAACTTAACCTTCTCATTCTGTTGTTATGGTTATAAATGCTCGTAGTATGTATTTAGTACGTGATAACGAAACTTGTTATTTATAGCCTGGATTATAAACTTGATTTTTCTGTAATTTTTAATTTTGGAATACAATATTCATAACCGGCATAATTTACAAAACTTTTCTTAGAATTCATAATTAGAAAATGATGATAAAATATAAAAATATAACGAATAAATTTTTTGAATAAAATAATGTGAATAAAAATGAACACGAAAGCAATATTGATTCTTACGTTTCAAGGTATAATTAAAAAACGAACCAATATAATATGAAGAAAAAATTACTCGTAATACATGCGTAGTAGGAGATATTAGAAAATCCATCCTTATGACGGTTGCTATCCTGGCCCATTCCCTTTTTACAACTACAACTCCTAAAACTTTTATTGGTCGTCCCATTTCACGCACGTGTGCGAAAAATATTACAAGGCGCCCGACATTCCAAGTGAATTCGTCCCGAGTGATGGGAAACACGTCGACCGCAGCAATGGAACCGCAAGAAACGAATTCTGCGACTGCGGATGGAATATATGGCGGTGGTTGAATGGCCGTGGAAAAAGAAAGAAACTGCTTCGGGCAAAAATTACGCCAACTCGTGCGTCGAAAGACTCCATCTGGCAAATGTTTTCGGACGCTGATCTCAACGAAAATGCCCTTCCACAGATCTGGTGCGAATCGTAAATCATAACCGTGTGGAAATTTCTCGGAACAGCGTAAAAAGCAAGCTAACAATTTGGAAGTAATGATGAATGCATCTTTTCTCGCTCGACTATTTCGGGGTTTTGCGGTGAAATTCCGTTGCCCTTGACCGCACACGTTTCGTGCGAATGTTTCTTATACGGAAAAGAATTCGAGTGAATGGAACCATTGACATTTTGATGTGTATATTACGAAGTATGATGGAATACCCGTGCCGATTTCCGACGGTTATCTTTTGAATTCTTTTTTGGAGTTTAGAATATTTTAATCAAAAGCTGCCTTTATAAGCTGTGAAAATGAGGAGTTGTGTTTCAGATCAATATTTAGTACATGGTTTGCACATTGTTTTTATTCGCAGCAATTTTCCGAACACTTTTACTCATGCAAAATTAAGGAGCCTGGAAAAATACAAAATGGCAAGGAAAGGAAACATGTTTAAACTCCATTTCATGGCAGCCATTAATACAATATATTTTTACTTCATAACTACTTATTCGCATGCCTAACCATTGAAACATTTATCAATAAATATTCGTAATTTAGTTTCTTCTTTTAATATTCTTAACGTAAGTCGCACTTTCTTGAAAACGAAACATCTGAGGTTCTATTTCCAAAAGCTAGAAATCACTATCTTCTAATATCTATCTTCTAATTCTAAATTTCACACTCAAAACAATTAAAGTTTTAGTTTAAGTAAAAATGAAATATCTTTGAATACAACTAACAAATTTCTCAAAGGTATACGATTGCAGAAAACTTTTCGTCCGACATTTCAGCAGCCAGAATAGCGATCAAGTACAGTATTTCTAATTAACTACTTAGAACATAAATAGATCCAATTACCAAAGAATAATGGAAGCCACAGTCATTTAACACATCGTAATAAATTGTACTCGAACCTAGCTAACTTTCCACTTCCAACAATCTATTCTTAGCTCACTAAGCCTCCCTTACTCCGCGCGGAATCGACCCTACTATTTTGATGGTAACCGCGCGGATAGTACGGTACCTGGGTTCGACTCCCAACGATACGAAAACGTTTTGCTTTGCAACAGATACAATCTAGGTTAACGATCCAGATACAAGCCCCGATATCACGGCTCTCGTAGGCACGGCTGTTTTCCGCAAGACTGGAAAGAAACACCGCAGAAAACAGGGACCGTGACAAATATTTCCGAGCTCTTGGATTCGTGGGAGAGGCAAGAGTCATTTCGTGACGAAGTCGTGCGGAAAAGGTGAGCAGAGAAAACGGCCGTTGAGGAGAACAAAAGCTAGAAATCATTGCGCAAGAGGAATATCGCGAAATGGATATACGTCTTGTCGCCGTGACCTCTGAGATAAGGGCAACACGAAACGTACTTAACGATTTGGTCCTCGTGAATTTTAATCACGATTGGAAAGCGGTCGCGTGGTCAGAACTGGAGCAGAAAAAAATAAATGCGTCGGTGAATCACGCGAGGCGATTCTTTTAGTTTGGAAAGTGCGGGTGGAGTGTCCGGCAAGATCGTAAATCCAGTCGATGCTGATAAAAGGCTTTCTATTAGTCGCTCCCGGAAAGTGGATCGGAACACTGAGGAAGGAGAGATACGAACTGGTAAGAGAAACTCTTGGAAGAAAGAGAATTGAGTGGAGAGGTTGGGCAAGACGATGTAGAACAGGGAAGTTTTTACTGAGGAGAATTGGAACTACATGGCTGCCATGTTTCGTTGATCTCAAGATCGGCGTATCATAATAAAATGATTACGGAATGATCGTTATTGATGTCATGGAAAGTAGAAAAATAATCAGTCTACGAAAAGTATTGTTCGTTCTCTTTGATACATTGGAAAAGTTTTAGTAAATAGCATTCTGCCGATAGGTCGGAGTACATTAGTAGCTCAATATTTTGCTGAATTCAGAGATTTGTAATAGCATAAATCCTCGTTTGCTTTTAGAACAGTATTGAAACATCTCTTTAGAAGTTTTTCCTGGAGAAACTAATAATGAACTGATTCTGTTTCCTCAATATTTCTCCTCCTATAAACCCGTTTTTGATCCTTAGAATATAAGCCCTTCTTAGAAGGAAGTTGAAACAATCTACCTAAAGACACAGACATCATGTTCGTACATTCGTATAACTAAATGGTTAACATTCTCGCTATTGATAAACGCTTCTTGGGTTACATATATTAACGTCATGACTGACCTAGATGTCGCACAACATCTACAGAGTATCCTTAAACTATATATATTACTATATATTATACTATATTCTATACTATAAATTACACTATATATTATACCATATACTAACTCATCTTAGGCTTTGGGCAAAAAACAGTAAAATCTCATATCAGCATTCCGTTGGACGCCCATGAATAATAATTATACGTAGAAAGGATATGATTGGATAAATAAGAATGAATGGATCGAGGAATCTGATGGATAAAGGAGTGTAAAAATGGCAGCATAATCGAGGGAGTGTGGGGGGAAGAGGCCAGGTGTGCTCAGTGGGCGTGGGTGCCTCTTAATACCCCTAAGGCGGGTTCGATAACGCAAATACTAGAGGGAGTTCCGAGGCCCCCTTTTCCGTCTGTGGGACCATAAAAACCGCGGAGCATTGGGCGTGGGCAGTAAATCTCTCGAGACAACGGTCGCGGAACGCCGAAGGATACATCTCGAATTTAGCGGGGGAATGATGGGAAGAAGCTCTCGCTATAAGAGATATTTCCCTAAGCGAGAAGAAGGAAGTCTAGAATAATTAATATCATGACGAAGGAACGTTTGCAGCAGATATTCGTTCGCTTGAATTCTTAGCGATGGTAGAAAAAACGCATTACGTATTCAGGATGAAGATCGCATGATATTTCATGAAGCATCCGGTTACGTTAATTGCAATTTCTTATCCAAAGTACGGGATTGAGTTTACTCAGCCTGTTGAGAAGTAAGCATTTTCGGCTTAGAAGAACATGTTATTCTAAGTAACTATATTTGAAACATGTTAATCCGTGCAAATATGCAATAGCTATTTCATTGAAAATATATAATTATACAAATTATTACGGACAAAGATTTTTTGTTTCGATTGGGAAAGGATATTTTAGAAAACATGACGTTGATATTTTTCAAACTCTTTCCCTCACTTTAATTTCCTTACATGTTATTTCTCTAAAAATATAATAAAAGGAAAGAAAATAAGGTCTTGATATATAACTGAACTAATAAGACGCGCTTATATACCCAAATACGAAAATGAAGGAACTTAATATATTGTCCTATTATCGTTAATAAAATAACAAGTGAGGTAGAGTTTACTTAATGCATTCGTCCTTTTGAAAATGATAAATTATTTATCTCGTATAGTCGTAAAGTTTATTGCCAGTTCGTACATAATAAAAATAAGAAAAATTCAGCAGTAAAAATGAGGCGTAACCCAACTTCGTAAACACACAAACAGATATATTACTGATGCATTCTTTTCGACTTAATACAAATAATTCTTTTCGGCCCCTATCAAATATAAAAATATACAACCATTCTGAAGTGAAGATGTACATATTGAAGTCATAGGAATTTTGCGAATTTAATTTTGTGAGGTATTCCTCTCAAGATACCCAGAAGCTAGTTCGTAATCAAAAAAACCATTCCACACCTCAGTCACCCTTTGAATTTCGCTGACACATACGCATACTGGAATATATCTACACCAGCAGGGGCTTTTTTTAATTCAACGAAGCAATTGCACCACCTCCTTTTCAAAATGAAATTCCTTCGTTCGTCATATTAAGCGAACTTTGAAGATGCATAGAAGCACCTCCGTGGTGATGGATACGAATAGGATGTAAAGGGAGAAACGGAATATTAAGGGGATGGAATATGAAGGGCGTGGATGTGTGTGTACAAAGGAAGGCAGTTTCGCATGTGTGGATGAGAATTGCAGAGGTGTTCGAAGGGTGTGAATGGAAACAATAGGGAACGTCTTTATTCTGAGGTCGAGAGCAATGTCTTACAAATGGATGTGCGAGGTAAGGGAGGGATTCCGAGGAAGACGGGATATTGGGAAATGAAGGGAAATAGAGGCGTCTATTCAGGCGGTTACGCGGTTCGGAAAGGGATAATTATGCAAAATAATAAGTCAACGAATGGGTAATCTTGCGAGCTACTCTCGAAGAATTCTAATGATTTCAGTTTTTCTTCGGCGCTTTCGAAAGCACGGTCCGCGTTTATGAATGAAAGTTTACGGAAGCAGATATTTGGGTTTCCGAAGGAAATACGGACGGAAGAATTGAGGCGATGAATCAAGAAAGAAGATCACGTTTGTGTACACAAGCATTTTAAGTCAAGGCAAAACTATCCTTTTCAATGATTACACAATCAGTTGACGATGAATATCGTATAGGGTTTTTTCGAGTAAGATGACTGAATTATAATGCATTAGAGCAAATAAAGTATGAGAGAATATGACAGTGAATGGCGGCATGTAATTTTTTGCGCCAAATTATGATTAATCAAAGAATAGTTACATTATAAGGCATCGATGATGAACTCCAACACATTCTTTTCGATATTTCAAATCTATTATTTTAAGCATGTCTCCTTCTACTGATCTTTGATATTTTTATGGAAATAAAGACCAGTAATTGAGTATTATCTCTAGCCTAATTAGTTAAAAATAAATGTTTAAAAGATATTCTATAGTATTTTTAAAAATAAATATCGTCTGAGAGTAAATTTTTCCTTTCGTTCAAATATCTCAGAGAGACAATTTTCTATTTAGCTTTTCCTGGTGAATAAAGCTGGGGAGTGAAACAATTTTAAGCTATAGTTATGAAATGATTTTCTTTTCGGTAAACATCAGAGATGGTGTTGTAATAAGCAATACCCATGAGTGTAGCTCATCCAAGTACTATCCCAAATTGCATTCTGCCTTAAGAAAGAGGATAAAGTGAGCTTTATGATGGATGATTAGAATTTCTATTCTCTCTTGGTTTTATCCTATTCTTAATTTTGATAGTACATCGAGAATAATTAACTGATTCTATAAATGGATATGAAAAGTCATGTTTTAGATAGTGAAAGAAATTTATACGGAAAGATGAAAGATTGGGGTGAAACTGGCTTCGACAAATTATAAAATCCAAGTTCAAGCATTAAATTTGATTTTATGGAAACTTCTTACCCTTTACCGAATGTTTACCAAGTCGGCTGAGAATTAGAAGAGTGTTTCTCGATGGTACAAAGGCAGCTGTGGTAGTCAAAGAAACAGCTTCCTCAGCACGGAAAAGAATAGTTGAGGCGAGGCTCAGTGGAAATCACAACGCATACGCGTTTTGTTGTGCTTTCCTCAACCAAACACGCATTATGAAAGCGCTACACGGAACGCTGCCGCATAAATCTCGTTTCCTATGACTACCCCACCGCCCACGCGACTACGCTCTTGCGAAAAAGCCCACAAATATCTCGAAACAACGCGTGGATACTTACGTGATCGTTACTCGCTAGAACTCAATCTAAGAGGGAAATCTTTCGAAGTTAGCAGCTGTGAACTCCTCTGGGATTGAGGCAAATTGGGGGCGTTTAAATTTGTCGATCTTTACCGTTTCATTAAATGGAAGTCGGATTTGCAACGCCGTATTCCGAGCGAGTCTACGATTAGATCAACTTTCGTAACCTTAAGCTATCTTTAACGACCATGACGCATCATTTAAAAGGATATATATAAGCACACATATATAAATATAATTATATGGATATAATATTGACTAATACAATGATGGTATATAGAATTAACAAAGACTCTTTCCTATTTTCATCCTAATTAGTTCCAATCGCAATATAAGAATTGAGTATATATGATGGAATGGTACACTGAGCTTAATTATCACGAAACCTTAATTTAACTCACTATATCAAAAGTTTTCCGTTTGCTTATATAATAAACTTAGATCAATTATTATGTATTCACTGAATTTAAGCATACATTTTATGTAATACCGTTCCAATTACCCAGCAATCACCTTTATTTACAATGTTCCTGTATCCAGGATACCACTTACTCTCTTATGAAATCAATCTGTACGAAGAATACGGAGGAACGGTGATGAAAAAATAAATAATTGGTGATGAATATGTAAATCGATGTAGATTTTTAATCCGTTATGGGTTGGGCGAGAGTTAATTGATACCTTATTCGCGCACTATGTTCTCTTGTTTTTTTTTGTGGCTCTACAGATTTAAGCTGACTTTATGGAACAACGGTTCCTTATCATCGGTCATTCACCACTCTCACAGCTGTGTCCGAATAAAATCTATCTATCCATTCATATAATATATATAAAGCGTTGATCCATTCCATACTGTGATAAGGGACCGATAACTATGTATGCTGAAGTTAAAAACAAATTGAAATGAATATAAGGAGTTAGACTCGTTACTCGTTAGTTAAAATAAATTTTATCCGCTTTATATATTCTCTCTGAACATGGATAGACAATATTTCATATCTTCAAACATACGACAATATAATATCGTACATCGCTTTCCCAGCTCGAGTCCAGTATCCTCCCGCGCTGGGTACTAGAATGTGCGAAAAGGACTTCACGATGTTTGTCTTCGAATAGCAAACATCCTGGAGGGTGTGGCACAAAATATTACGTGCTCACATAAGAGACGTATTGTGGGGATGCGAAAAGCGGAGAATATAGAGAGAGAAGCTCCGTCGCCCCCCCTAACTGTGATCTCTCTCTCTAACTTTCTAAGCCTGGGGACAAAGAAAAGAGCAGCAATTTATTGATTTCGCCCTCCATTTGATGACCGTCTTACGAACAATCACCTGCCCTTTTACAACATCCCATTTAGAAAAATTCGAAACGGGGGCGTGGGTGGCAGTAGACTCGAGGGGAAATTTCGTTCGTGAGATTTTTTTTGTTTTCAATCACTACTGCGATCAGATAAACGAACGAACGAAGATTGTTCGACAATATCTCGTCTTTTTTTCAGCTATCTCTCTCGGTCAAAGCTTTCTTTACTTCCTTAACCTGGATTTCCTCTTCATACCAAATGGTTCTATTGAGAGGGTACAACAATGGGTTCTCTCCCTCATATCTCTTTTTAATTTTGCGTTACTAAGCTACGGAACTAAATGTAAAAGTTTCCGAAGGAATTGACTTACGTAAGCGAGGGTAGAGTAGCTTCTCTACCATATCATCAAGTCATCCTTAACTCAATTTAGGATTTTCTAATTCGCGTTTCAGACCTAAAGCTATGTCTAACCTATCTATATCATACCTATGTCTGACTATGAATTATCTCGGACGTTGTCCGTGGAATAACCAATCAATTAGGGTTAATAGTTCTTCTCAAACGGTGAAAGCAAAAACCCCTGGAGCCGGAATTTCAGAAGTCCGAGGTATAGATCAGCTTGAGGTTGTATTTTCGACCAATAATTTAATACTATTCAGCCATAGAGGGAAGGCCGCCATTTAGTTAAATATATGGAATACACGCATCAAAAAATGACTGTCAGGAAGAAATGGTTACGAAAGATGATTTTATCACTACTGTGCAAGCAAACAAGGAAAAATACGGAAATAAGTCTCGCAAGCTTGGAAATAAAATTTCGTAACCAACGGTGGATAGAATTAAAATAATCCTATATAACTGAAGATCAAATTAATAAAGATTTACTTACATAGTATACTACTCTTTTTACAGTAAGTTAACAATAGTTAATTATGTCTCGTATAGATTTTTATTTTCTTAAAATAACAATAGCAGCATTGAAGGTATTTGAAAAATTATTAGCAAGAGCTATTTTCACAAAAGATGATTTGTACAAATAATAAAAATGATAGATTAAAACTACTCGTAAAATATAAAAAATATTCAAAATTTTACATAAAATTATATTCTTATAATATTAAAAATATTTAAATTTGTGTTTATTATAAATTTGAATATAATTCTCAAAATATTCCATTTAATTACTCCTCAAACTTATACAAATATTTTATTTAATAAAACCATGTGGCCAAGAATACAGCTCAAATCACAAGGGTTAACAAACTCGTATTTATTAATTTCCGCGAAAGGCAAGGAATCCGAAGACAGCTCGTGGCATAAACACGAATGATCAAGCGCGCGTGTCAGCGAGTTAAAATAACGGAAACAAATTGTTTGATTGCGGTAAAAAAATCCGAAATGTTGAATCCTTAGCTTGATGGAGGTCCATCCCTTTAACCGAGTGTATCCTAAGAGTGATTCTATTAAGGAACTAAGCGAGAATAGCTGCCATTGCCTTAAAAGGACGTGGTCAAAGTGCTCGACGAGACACCTTGATGATATGCAAATGGACTCTTTCTTTTCCCCATCCGTTAAAGAGAGATGCCGACGCTTGTGCATACGAATAAATTCGCAGGATACTTCGCGAAACATTCGCAGGCCCCTTTGGCGCATTTCACCACTCAACCCTTGACCATTATGGCATTCTTGTCATTTTCTTCGTGAAGCATGCTCCATAATTGTGCAAATTTTATAGTATGTACATTATCATACTATCAATTATAAGTATTTTTTAAAGAATTTTTACATTTATACTCTTGTAACAGTATTCTACAATGTTAAGGCTTCATTTGATTTTCTATTTTTTTATTTGCCAGTGATATTTCGCTGAATATTTTCAGTGGTGATATACTCAGAATTGTGCATCGGAATTCAAGAATTATCAATGGTAATTGTAGTTAATTTGCAAAATTAATGTGCCAATAAGATCAAAGCGCTGCAATAACTGAAAACGAAGCTCCCTAGTACCTTATCCTTCGAAAGAATCATCGCGAATATGAAAAGGCGACGTTTCAAGAGGAACAAGATTTCATCTCCTTTTCAAATTACTCCCCTTTCTTTTACTTCATTATCCCTCTTCATTGAGTTGGCACACTCCGGCATGCATAAGCAATCCTCAATGGATGAGAAACAACAACAATGCTCCGTCATTCGCATAAATACTTCGATTCCACGCGCCGAGCACTCATGCACAGTTACAATCGCTTTCTACGGGTTCCCATAGTTGCCACTTTTTTCCCATTTATGTTTATCCTAAGCGATTCAAACTTCAGTGGATTCAGTTACGTTAATTCGTTGTCATTTCAAATTATGAGGAACTTGATACGAAAGATGAGGAAATAGCAATTCGGTTTTACGAATCGAATTATGAAAATTAAAAACCTCTACTGTACATTACTTCGATATTCTAAGCAGAGCAACTTTTTAAACTCAAATATTCATTTTACATTGCAATTTTTAGTATTTGATACTGCTCATGCTCTCAACGAATCGAAATTAAATTCTGGATATGTTATATCTTGTAACTATTGTTTCATCCTGTTGCTATTTTAATCTAAAATTGCTTCTGGGCTAGAAGAACTTTAGACTCCTATGAAGACGTTTCTGTTAAAAGAAAGAAATTTTTAACACGTATATTATTGATAGATGAAAGGCCAATTTTCATTGTTCGAAACTACGGCAGCAAATTTAATGATGCTATTATAAAGCCTCTAGATTTTGGTGACGATGCTTTTTTAAAATCATTTCCATACTTGTATTGCAAATGAGCGTTCATATGCATATCCACTCGGCAGTTGCTTCTATCTGTTACAACGTGACATTTATTACGATGTAAACTAATTCAGTAGCAGACAATAAACCACCGTTTTAATTAAGTGGGAAGCGAGTATGGAATATTGCTGGAAGCCATGCGCCATGGAGCCTTAGTGCCATCTCCGGACGTTTAAGGAACCGCCGTTCTCCTTATATAAGATATAATGACTCGGAATAATGTGCTTCGACGAATTATCCTCGAGGGGTACATTTGCAGAGATTTACCTCGAGATATAGCCGCCGACAACTTCTCGCACCATCGCAAAAGCTCGCACTTATGCACGCACAAAAGAGGGCGAGGAATATGCGAGTCGGTCTAAATGAGTCGCATTATTCCCGAGAGGCGCCATCCTTGACCCGCGTTTGGTACACTCGGAGGAGTGGGTCCGAGTGTGGGAGGAAACAGATGGAGGCGAAGGGTTGAGGATGTGGAGATGCTTGAAGGGTAAGGTAAAGGAATTCAAGCGCACTGATGATATAAACATGGACATTGAATAAATGTATGTGTTGGAAGAGAAGTAAGATTTATATCTTACTCCTATATTACGTCTTAGGAATAAAATATAATCAGACCGTCTTTGCTATGATTTCAGTTTTCAAGAATAAGTATCCATTGACAAAATTAGACATCTTAAAATTATCAATATTAAGCTTATTACAATAATCAAACATATTAATAAGTCTTCAGTTTTATTTCCAGTTTCTTTCCTAATTTTTCTAGAATATTAAAAGTATAGATATACTGAAAAAATTATGAAACTTGAATGGATTTTCAATTTGGGAGAACTCTATATCATTACCATAATCAATACGAAGTATTCATTTCAGGTAGATAGGAGCTTGTTTAAGTTTTTAGTTCATAGACTGTCATGAGTTATAGTTTGCTAAAATAGTTAGGAACACTAAATTCGACTCATAAATTTTATTTGGGTGAATCAAATCTGATTCATGAAAGATCTGCTCAAAAATAAATAGACTGGTACATCACAAAAATAATGGAAGAAGATTTTAACCATAGTTTAATTTCAATTTATACAACTATCTGTAAAAAGAGACAACTTTTGCAAATAGTAATTCATCAATCGTACCCAAGAATATTCCTTTCCAGTGTGCAAAGGCATACAAGATACGTAGAGAGTTTCAAAGATCATTATCCGTTGGAGGAAATTTTGGAACTTCGTACATTTCAGGTGTTAACGGCGATAACCACCACGACGAACTCTGCGCAGGATTCATTATATACGCGAAATTTAATAACGACAAGTACGATCTTGATTGTGGTCCTTAAGTGGCCATTGTAAGCAAGTATCAAGAACAAGGAGCGAATTAATTGATGAATAAATTGTTGGATTGGGCGTGCTGTGGAGACAAAAGAGGGTGGGTTCCATGTTGGCGGCGACAGGGCGTAAGCAATTTGGAGGAGTCCTTTGCGTGGAATGCGGCTCTCCTAAGAGTGGAGGAGGAACGCCTCTAGAGAGGTTACGGACGAGGGCAAACTGCGTGATTTTTTCTCCGTTACATTTTCCGCGAATTCTTCTGCTGGATGCATCGCACATCCTCATTCCAATATGGCACTCCACGCACTAGGAACTCTTCTTCTCTATACGTGTTTATCTTCCATTCACAAGCCTTTGCACTCATTTTCTTTCTATCTATTTATCGGGCGTCCCTCGCTGTCGTTTTTGTAAAACAAATTTTTTGATAAAATTCCAATGAATGATGCTCCGTTACTCTTTCAGCCTTTGTAATTTTTTCAGCTCCTTTTCACACCGCGTTCCTTACCAGCTGCTACACCGAGAAGCTCAACTGGTGGTTTCACGAGCTCTGTATTTCAGAGTTTAAATTGCATCCTTTGGTTGCGATAAGGATATAATTGTAGGCATAAAGTTATAAGGATAAATCAGTATATCAATCTAAACATATATTACCGTTAAAATTATATTCAGTTATTTCAAATTCATTGAAAAAATACTCATATATGACTGATGAAATTTAATTTGGGTAAAACGCAATATCATTTAAACCACATAATGGATAGCTAACTAATTGATAAATCTGACTACGATATATCTTTCTTAGAGATTGAAGATTTAAATCTTAAGGAATCCCAACTAATTAGAGACATTCATTTGTTGCAGCAAATATTTTCGCTTACTGACACCATTAAATAAGATGCTTACTAATTGAATAAAATATATACTACAACACAGAAATAAATTTCCATACGTTGAGTACGCTTCCCTTCAAGCAATAAATTTTAATAAACTTCAAGGAGACAAGTATACAAACAAATGCTATATATGGTCTTACGTCTCCATTTCCATTCCAATAATAATGATCATTACGAAACGAATATTGTTCTTGAATGAAAAATACAGAGATTATTTGCATAGTCTCTCTTGTTAATTTATCACTTCTGATGTTATTTCCATTCATCCCTGGCATGCAAATTATATGTAAACGGATTAAGGATAGGGGTCATGGACATTTCCGCGAAATGTGGAGGTAAGCAAACGGGGTCAGGGACACTGTACTCCATCAGAGTTTGGCGCCAGTCAGGCGGTATTTATCTTAATCAGCGATTATGCATAAACAATCCATATGGGGAATGTATTTGTATTTTTTGAAAAACAGGTCCAAGTGTCCTATTTTTATTCAAAAACAAGTCCTTCAATTCGTACGGTTTGATAATGAAAGTTAATTTTCATACGTGAAACAACTTCCTTTCCTTTCCAAGAAAGATATGATGGAATGTGTACGATTCAGTCAAATCTATTTATTTCAGAAAACTTGCGTCGAGTAAAGCGAATTCTTTTTCCGATAAATTACTTGGATCAGGCGATCAATGAATGCAAATTATCGTCATAAATCATCACTAACTCGTTATTTTTCATTGATCGGCCTCTAAAGAAACGGAAAACTATCTTGAGCTACTCTCGATAAAAAATATTTATCGTCTGCAATAAACGACAATCAGCAGTAGATGAATCTTAAGATTATCGTGATTTGAATAACAGCTTCAACTGTATTTTTTATGTCGCTATATCTACTGTGTTAAACTAGAAAATACAGATGAAACGTAAGTACCTATAATTCGACGAATTCCTCTGCTTTTATTGGGTGATCCATATCAAAAAGTTGTCCTATCCTTATATGCAAATATCCTTCGCGTGATATAGATCGCCGATTTCCTATCCCGAGGCAACCATAATATCCGGAATCTATAACATTTAGCGGAATTATCATAATTTTTCGCGGCAGAATTTCCCTATTCTGCACACACGCAAACAACCATTTTTCTTCTTTGACATCAAAACACTAACCTCCACCCATTCTGAATGCCTCATCTGAATGCCTTCCAAATTATCTGCTATCTTAACAACGCCTCCTTTTTCTACTCTAAATTACACCTTTCCCAATGTCCCATCCCATTCACCATCCTCCTCATTCCTCCACGCACATCTTTCTCATTCATCGCGTCCCTTTCGTTCATAACAGCATTAGTGGTCCATTCTACGTTCGTTAAGTTGAGAATGAAAAATTTACTTTAAAATCAATTTAAGGTGTGAATTCTTTTTTTAAGGGACGTTCAAAATATTAAATAGGTTTTAGATTTAATTTCATCCACCTATTTGACAAAACAGTTACCATGGCATTCGAAGAGTTTGTTTAGTTAAAATCAAAAAAATATTTTAGATCCTTGAGAAAATAATCCCAATCACGATAAAGTGGGCATTAATAGGTACGTTTAATGTTTACTACGCCTCAGAATTCCATGAAGCAGGACTACTGTGTATACTAATATTAATTGAATCAAGTCCTTGTTACATTATTTATACCGAGCGTCCGTTCAGCGAAGGAACTTCAATTTGGATATAGATGTAATCAAAAGCATTTTTTTCTACGTACATAAACTAATTCATTATTAAAAAGGGAATTTATACAATTACTTATAACACGGAGATACGAATACCATAATACTTCTGATCGATACTCGTATTTTATATATTGTAAATAGCTATAAAATCAAAAAGAAGAAATATAGCAAGAAGAAAAGCAATTACATGGTAATCGGATTTCAATTTACGTGAGCAGGTAAACAGAAAGGGAATAAAGAGAAAAAGACAGATTTAAGTCAAGAATTAAAATGAAATTTACGTGAAAGCCTTCGCTTAGTACGTACAACAAAGAAGCAACGATATCAGATAGATTGACGAATGAATTAAAACATAAACTCCGATCTTTCATTCAGGATGTCTCACCAATATAGTTCCTGACAGTTTCGATTTGAATTGCCTTACTCTCTCGAAAGAAAGGTTATTGACTTATTTCCAGTCAAATGTCCTATGATTCACAAAAAAGATACCTCTTCCTCAGCTTTCCTTATCTCACACTTTTCCTTCTCAGACCGGAAAAGGAATGCGCTGTAAAAACCATCTCGTTCGCCGAATCTTCCTTTATTCCTTCCGAATGACCCCAGTCCCGCTAAATCTTGACGCCCCCGTCCTTCCCAGCATCCCACTCCATCCTTTCATCTCCATACGCTACGGAGCCGACGGAACAGTGTTGCCAAATGCCCAACGGACACAGACTTGTGTGAGTTCCGCCGCCTCGTCTTTTGATTGATCGCTCGACTTATTGGAGATTCGCGAGAGACTTCGATTTTTGTTTTGTTTGAGGTCTGCCTCATATCGACCGGAAAATTCTGGACTCTCAATGCATCTTTTCCCGCTCTCGTATGTATTTTTGTTCCTCAGCTGATTAAATTGGACTTCTGAGGCTCTCTTTGTATTTTATTCTACTTGACGACCATATGTTTCACTTTTTGAGTTCAAAACCAAGCCATACATAAGTCGGTGAATTTCTGTTTTACCAAACGTGTGATCTTAGCGCACTTAGAAGACTCTCCTAGTTGAAACTATCAAGTTAATGACTTACTTCAACCCAAGTTTTCATAACTGATTTTTCAAAATTTTCCGTACAGTTGAAAGCTCTAATATCTAATTTCAAATCGCATTTGGATGCTTCTGATACGACAATGACAGTTGCTATGAAACTGTAGAAATGACTCTTCCAAATACTTCACCATAATCCGATTACGATGAACATTTACAAAGAAGAAACTCGCAGCTAAATACCAAGCATCAAGCATCTTTACCGATGATAAAACGTTTCAAGCTCAAACGATTTACTTTGAAATCCTCTTAATAAAAAACCTGTGAGCGGTGACTTTAATACCAATCGATTACTGTTGATGTTGAAGGATTTTTAAGGAGATCACATTGATTGGATATTTTCATCAGAAACAATTTATTTATCCTCTCCTACTGTCTCAACGATTTTTCTAAATTTCAAACGAGAACCACTTTAAAGTCATTCCAGCAATTCCTCAAACAAACTCTCCATTAAGGTTTTGCTCAAGATTCATTCGACAATGATATAATATATGATAGGCTTGGCTCCAGCCAACAGATACACATTTCTCCTCCATGACTTCCAGCTTAATTCGCGAATAACTCTATATAAACCGCTTGTGACAAAAACAATTCGAACACTTAATTCGGGGAATCGATTCAAAGGATCAAGTAGTAAAGCAGAGCAGAATTTTTTCAACACCCTTCGTAAAGACTTAATTGCTCGCCGAAGATCTCATTTCGTGGAAGAGTAATTTTCTAAAACGGCCGCGAACTGTCGATCGATTATTGAATTATCACCGAGGCGGGCAGCCTTCGATTACAGAGGTATTCCGCTTCGCCCAGAAGGAATCCCCCGATGACTTAATGCCGTATATTTTTTTCCCGTCTGCTCCCGCTACGCAACAAACAATTTCGTTGTGCAATTGTTGGCGCTAGTTAGCGGCAACGCCGCGGAGGCGCCCTCCCTACACCCTCTCAAATTCCTCAACACTTGCCCTTGACCTCTCTGCCGCCCTCATCTCGTGGACTTTTTTCTCCTCCTCTTCACACATCCATCGGAATCTAATACCGTTGAAGTTCGCGATAAGGAGGTGATTCTTAAACGAGACATGGAGGACTCTTTCATCATTGGAGAAATCGGCCGAATCGAGTGTTATCGATGTCTGTCTTCTTTATTCCGCGAATCAACTGTCAATTAGAATATAACGCTCGTTTTTTTCTTATCGGAGGTTATATGGATATTTTTAAGTCCTTCGAGTACAGTTTAAATTTGGCTCACATTCTACTGGACCTAAATATTTCTCCATCTTCCTTTTTTTTGTTGCTACACTTCAATGATAATGATGATGAATATTGCCTATTCTGATCGTAAAAGGTTGATATCATCGTATTAAAATTTCCCTGGCTTTTCACAAGGCTGTATTAATCTCATATCCTTAACAAATACAGCGCAAGTCGAAATAATTGTTTCCTTAATAAAATAGCAATCATCAAATCAATATTAGAAGGCTTGACTTCGTGGAGAGCCACAGTATAATGAAAAACTTTGTAAGTTTCATAGAAAATTTTAATGGATGGCTAATTTGTGAATAGGTGAAGAAATTCAAATTTTCTGTGGGAATACAAAATTTATCATTACATACTTCCATATCCGGTATCTAAATATGAAACGATAAGAATAAAGAAAACTTATTTTTATAAATGAAATTCAGCTTCAATAGGATAAATTTTCATATTAATTCGGTAGGTATGTTCTTTAATATGAAACTAATGCCACACTCCTAAAGAATCTTTCCTAACTTCCACTTTCCTTGAAAATCTTACCCTCTCAGTTTCTTTGAGAGGGATAGTAGATCATTTGTTCATTCCCCCACTTCTTAAGCGATCTCTTTAAGGTAATTTGCACGGTTATATCCAGTTGTACATGCACAAATTAACGTTTAGGTTGAATTAGAATGACTTCACTGAATCCAGAGCAGAAACGCAATGCTTTGAGGGTCGAACTTCGTTCCAAAACGACCGAATAAATGGATACGTAAATGGCTATCAATTACCTTAAGTAGATGTTTAGAACGCAGAAAAAAAAGAGAGGTGAGAATATTTGAGCCAATTTTGCTCGGTATCAAGACTGTTATTCTCGCTTATTTCGATCCATAACTATTTTCCCGAATGCTTAAACTTCTAAATACTGAACCCTCTGATGTAATAGTTATATATGATCAGTCTTATTAGCGAGCCAATTATTTGGAATCATTTCAAATTCGGTTTCTCCTTTCGCAACGACCTCGTTATCCTGCAGAAAAGAGGGGGTTATAAGAGCCCTGTCATGAAAGTATCTCTTTCCCTTAATTGCACCATGGGAGTGGAAATGGGTGGGTGCATAACGATACGAACGAAATAACGTGGCGACCTCAACACGGAATTATAACATTTTTCGAATCTGGAAATGGGAGAGACCTCGAGAGTCGTGACAGCTAAATTGTGAGTAGAATTTGCTTTGACTGTTAGCCCAATCCGGATCCAGTTATGAATGCGTGAACTTGATTTGCATCGTTTCGAATATTAAAGCAAGACCTCGAGATTCCTTATTCACGCCAAAGAAGGAAAGTGTTTTAGCGCAATTTAAATGAGAGTACTTAACGCGGCAATTTCGCTGCCTCAATTCTGTTGAGTTTCTGAATGTTTTTCGCTTAGTGATAATATCCCCTGAGTGGACGCTTTTCTCCTTCGTAAACGTGCGCATTAAAACCTTAAAAGGTTTTCTGTACTTCCTTGTTAAAATTCCTTAATTTGAGAGTGGTTAGATTACTTTAAAAAACGAGTTGCAACTGCAAAAATTTAGATTTACATGCACAACACATAAATCATGCCAATTACGATAGAAAATAAGCAAAATATCCTTTTTGATAACTTATCCATTTGATAATTATCTATTATGAGAATTAACTATATCTTAAGTTTTGGGTTCTTTCGTAATATTTGAGAAAAAAAAATGTATGTAATTTAACTATCAAATTTTCACCAAAAATTCCTTTAGAGAATAGAAAAAGAAATAAAATGTTAAATATTTATAACAAAAGCGTGTTTGTATATTTTATAATTATTTTAAACAATCAGATAGCATTTTAATAAAAAACATTATCAGGCAAATGAAACTATTTGTAAAATGATGAAGTAATATATGAAGACGACAAACTGAATAATTTTTGAAATAATTAAGTGAACCATAGTTCAAATATTTAAGAAAATTTAATTCATGATTTCAGATAAATTAATATTACTAAATTATTTGTTCGAATAACATAAACTTACTTGGTCGCTATACAAGAACTTAACAACCAGTGAATTTTAAAACCATTCGCTCTTCCATTGCCAAATGTTTCAGACATTGCTATGAAACTTTGTTTCTACCACAGAAAATAACCTTTCTCTACTGAACAGCTTAATCAAGCAACATCATTCTACCCTTTTTCAGGATCGAACAATGTTATCTCCCACCCTCCACGGATACATTGTTACGAAGAACCAGGCCCACTCTCGTACCATTCGTCCATCTCCATTTACCAGACTTTAGCACGAATCTACCTTCTAATATCTTCACCAGAGGAAGCGGCACTCTTCCAATCTCGGAAACCCTTTGCACATCGTTAAAAACCTGCCATCCGCCTCGTTTGGCGCGCACTTGAAATCAGTTACCGTTCCCAATGCAAGTGCGTCGGAGTTACTCCTGCCAGTCGACCGTTTCCAATCACCGATCTTCAGATATAAATCTCGTTTCCTCTCCAGCATTCCAGCGCTTTAAACCTCTTCGCGGATTCGAAACTCCGCGAGTGAAGACGCAATCTTTGCTTAACATCTCTTCGGCAGAGCCCACGGGGACTTCGCCACATGATCGTCGACGACCTCTTCTGCTCGTCCGTTACCATTCCCGTCTTTCGCAGACGCCAATACATTCCTCGCGATTCCGATTATGCCGCAGCCAATCGATTTCGTCTTTTGCCCCTTTGACATCGCCAGGTGCGTGGCCCCGAGGCTCCCACACCCAACGAACACGTGTTCGCACCTTCTACACTCGCTCCCGTTCATCACCACTGCGATCGTTATTGTTTTTCTGCGCTCCGAGGCTTTTGGAGAAGGCTCTTTTACGTTCCTCGCCCACGGAAGATCGCGATATCCCTCACCGGGAGTCCAACCGTCCGCAGCCCTACCTATTTTCAGACTGGTCTTGTGTTGGGCGGAAATATTTATTCGGGATACCTTAGCGCTGATGATGAATAACCTTACATTTTGGTTGAAATAATGATTACTTTTCCCTTTAGAATACTTCCAAATGTTTAAGCACAGCCTTTTTCAACGTATTTCTTTTCCTAGTGAGTAATGTTTCCTTGTAGGAAGATATTTATACATTAGTTTTTGTTTCTATTAATCCTTTAGCATTAATTTATACGGCCGTCTTTCCTTGCAGTATACAATTCCGAAACGTTAATTTTGAATTTCGTAAGCGCGATAGACTGATTATGTACGTGAATAAAAACTATCCATAGATTGAATTAATTAAACATACTTTTACTAAATAAAAACCTCTAAGATATAAAATTCCCACCATCCATAGAACCGTGACTTAAGATAATGGAACAACGAGTGAGGAATAAAATATAAAATAATTTACCCTACCCCACTCGGTTTTAAATTACTATAACGTCTCACTTTAATCTTTTTGGCATTTTCGTTTCGATGAGAAAGTATATAAAGATACACCGCAGTTCAATGCCAGGTTCTATACGATTACCTTTCGGAGGCAAAAAATTGGAAACCATCCCAGCAGAAAATCTCTCGGTTCACCGCTTTCATCTCACCTCCAAATCAGAAACGGATTCCGTAAGGTAGAAAGAGGAACCGTTGCAATTAATCGCGGGATTTTATTTTTAATTTATTTTTACTTATTTCTTCACGAGCGAGAGACTCAGCGTTTTATACAAAGAGGAGGTGAATTTTTTTCCGGTCCCTGTCCTCAGAAATCCCAAGGCTGCGTGTTTCTTAGAATTCCGACAGTACGCTTGGAACGCCTTTTCTCTATCTCTTTCGTAGAATCAGTTCCGGAGGAGGATGAGGTCTGATTGCTATTTCTCTATACTTGGTCGATCCGCAGGGTCTTGGCTTTGTTAAGCGACGCGGTTGCCAGGGGAAGATGAAAATGTTTTAAGGGTTTTTCCCGTTCGAAGCCGCAGACGCGACGTAAGCTTGCCAAGTTAGATGGCGATAATGTTAATTGTGGTGCGTATGCACTCTGTTTTTAGAAGGTGCATCCACTAAGAGCATGGAGACTCCAATGTCACGTTTGCGTAATAGTCTAGCGACGGACTTGGAAATCTTGCGGTGGGTTTTCCTTCTATTTGTTCGGTTTTTGATTAAGAAACCGATTCTGAAATGTGAAGGATATTTTCCAGAGCGTTTGAAGAAGAAGGCAACAACTCATCATACTTAAAATATAAAGATAATGAATTCAAATGATATGTTATAGCTTTCCTTTATGGAAGCATTTAGCTGCATAGCTAAGTTAATACTTTAACCAAAACATTGTTAATTAAATTCTTTGAATCATTTCGAGGTTTTCTTAACAGAAACGAGATGAGCAAAGTATAGCACTAAAATGTAATGTAAAGGTTCGAGACATAATAAAATGTTTCTGAATAATACGCGATATTTTGAACGATATCATCAACAAATCCAGCTGAAAATGATTACAAACGGTTAACTGCATTCGCGATAATTTGTAAAAATTTTAATTCATATTTATATCATTTTCAACTCGAATTGTTTTGAGGATAATTAACCGTTTCTTTTGCTTAAAGAGTGTGAATATTGTAACCTAATTTAGCTTCTAAATTGGGCCCAACCGATTCATTTAGGAAGATAAAAATCACGTGGTATTGCTTGCAGAAGAACGGTAAGGCCAATTGTCTACCTCCTGCTAGGAAATACTCATTGCTACGAACCCATAGTCCAACCTCGTTTTATCTTTGCATATAAATCTCCATAGAGATTATTTAGAATTTTTACTGCCTCTCTATTACAGAGTCTCAAGTTCACTGCATTTCCTCTCAGGAATTTGTCCCCGTATCGCGCTTGTATCTGTCTCCGGATATCTATCATCCTTTGATCGTTGCTATGTCTATGATGGATGCGTAAGCAATTGAACTACATTGGCAACCGCAGAAGAGAAGTCGATTCGGGGTCCGCTATTGAGAACGAATAAATCGAGATCTCCCCTTGGCCTCGTAAAAAAATAACCGCGGGCTGTAAAAATGTTTAAATGCGATCTTCTCCGATGGTCATAATTTTGAAACTGCTGACGTATCCATAGGAACGTATCTTTATATAAAAAGGAGGTTCATTCAAAGAGAAGAAGCGATTCGGTTTCTCCATTAAACCCTCGAAATAGAAATGAAACGAGTTGACATAAAATCCAAACGAGTACGTGCTTCCCGCCGATGTCATCGCTACCAATAAAAATAAGTGACATTAAAAAAAATCAAGAGTATAAAGGGCGAGGAATTGATTCACCATTCGAAATAGTACCAAGAGATAACTAGGGTCGTTGAAAAATAAAAATTAGGGCACGTGTGAGGATAACGATGCAGCGTATGGGAGACAAACGAAAAACTTTTTACTTCATATCTGGAGAGTATATATTTCGGTTTCGTACTAGCTTGAGTGGTACTCTCATGCCAATGAAAAAGTAGATATTGCAAAGTCTAATATCTATAGCAGTGTTTCTGAAACGATGTGCATAGCATGTTGTTCATACGAATTGATTAGGTCTTAAAGTGAATTTTATCACGATACCTTGCTTGTAATAAATAGCATGTAATGTAAAATGTAAACTGCATTCGCCTCACTAGCTGTATGAGAAAATAAACAAGGGGAAAGTTAAATCTATAACAATGACATTAAAGTTTTTATCAGTATCTGTTCAATCTAAGGATTCCTATCGCCTATGAGAAAATGCTCAAAGTACTTTGAAGATAAAGAGTCAAAGATAATGGATCATTGAAAAGTTTGTGCTAATCTCTGCACTACACTCTTATTTAGAACGGGAGAGTGACGTGGGATTACTAGGCTCATCTAGATCGACGTTAGCTTACGCAAAGAGATCAGTTATAAGTACTTTCCATGGGATTTCGTCGATGTTTCAGAAACGAAAGGCGAAAATAACGTAGATTTCTTAGCTTTAGAACACGTAAAAAAGGATTAAACTCTAAAATTAAACCATAAATAATTCGTTACGCATCTAATTATTCTGCGATAAAATTTATTCCTTTCGTAAGCACGTAAGTACGTACGTATATATATATGCAAAACAGTCGACGTTGAAGAAGGATTAAAAAGCGAGAGAGCGCGGGTCCATCAATCAAGAAGGAAGAGGGAGCAGATAAGAGATCGAGGATGGGCGCTGCTAATAGCGTTGCACTTTATGGGATGTTGTGATGCGGCTGACACGGGATGACCCAACCTCTTGGAAGGAGCATTTCCCGGCAAATCCGTATTTCTGATCTTCCGGCCAGCTGCGCATCTTCTACGATCCCTTATCGCAGTTCCCTCGATGTCTTAAAAGGGTGGATATCTGAGGAAGCGGAGGAGGGATTTACTTGCGATGTAATTACCATCGTCGCATGCATTTTCAAGAGGATATTATGCTTTACATCCGTCCTCTTTCACGCTAGTATTTGCGAAGATGTCGGCTTAGCGATCCCTCCCGTTTATGCTAAATTATATTCCAGAGTGTGCTGCCTATCTCGAACATTCTTCTAGGCTTTTCTAAATAAGTGTTGCTTGCGTTTCTCTCTCTCCTATATGCTGGGATTTATTCGCATGCAGTGCGTAATTTCATGAAGCCAAATTTAACTCAACGGAGAGTTTTAATTGTATTTTACTATTTGCATTACACTATATTTTCCTAAAACTTATATAACGTATGAGCGATGAGTCAATGTAAATCGAATGTATAAAAGTGAAATAGGAATGTACGTGATCCAAGAATGATCTAACGTAAACTGACACTCTTCTGGGTATTTTTTAAACGAGATACTCGCACAATTTATAATGCACATGGCAAGTGTATTTTAACTAGGATACGTACGTATATTTTCTTGTATAAAATTTAAAGACATTCTCTAATATTTGGAAACCATGATGATTTAAATATCATAGTTCATTTTTTTTGTAAAGGAAATGTAAATTCTTTTAAGCTTTATTTTAATTCCAACAAAACATACTATTCTCGGAGAAAATATTTTGTCTTGCGTTCGATAAATCCAATTTTTCTAATTACGCGATGTTTTCCGTCATAACGTTTTCAAACGACGCTTTTTATGTTTATTCCAAACACATTTATTCGTTCTCGCTTCGTACGTAATGATTTTAATGCCTCCACAAGATATTCTAGGATGAAAACAAGGCCTATTTGCTTATATTTTCATAGCAGTCAAGGATGTTTCTGGTGGTAATAAAGATATACTGCTGCGAAATCTGCGTATTTATTGCGGAGACAAATTTTACGATCTATTCCTTCGATGCAAGACTTCTTTGCGAAGAGATAACGGTATTTATAGTATCCAGATGTCGATTTGGAGTTCAAATCATTCATGAAGAATAACATGCAAAAAAGGAATCGTCAGCTATAGCTATATGTGCTTGGTTTACATTAATAAAATAGAAATCTCAAATATTGTTTACTTTCAGTAATTTATCATTTCATTGGTCTCTTAATAAACATTGGACGGCCTAAAAATAAATATTAAAATGAAGTAATTTTTAGGATTCAACCTTCGAATTATTAAATTTAACATTTCTAAATTTAAATTCATATTTTTGAATGGGAATCATTGATGGACATGAAATGGTTATGAAAGGTCATTAAAGAAATCCATGGAGGTTTGATGATTGAAGAGGTGAACATAAGCATATCATTTTGCTTAAAGTTAAGTATATATGATATGTTCACGTTCAAGTATGCGTTATTTAAACGCTACGCATAGAGAGCAATGAAACTACGCAGGGAAATCTGATGTTTTCTATTTCTGGCATTTCAGTTTTTATGTTTATTTTGCAATGTCTATCGTTAATCTAGAATATACTGTCCTTGAACAGCACACGAAGAATAATGTTACATAGAAAATGTCAGAAGACATCTAAGAGCGTTTAAATGAATCTAATTATTAATGAGTGCCTTTAATTATTCCGAAACGTAATATTGACAATGAGTTGTGCCAGCTCTGTTTAAGAGAATTTATAGAAATTGCGATTATTAAACACAATTATTTAACCGTATATGGATGATACATAAAGATGAATCGGTCATTTTCATTTGCATCATTACCTTCATTTGCATACCTCAGATGTGATTGTGTGATGATTTTAGACGTTATTGTTTCATATCAAATTTATGACTAATAATAGTAATAATTATTATAAGGCATATTGATAACGAAAGCTTATTAATACAACTCAGGTTACGTGAATTCTACATGGTCAAATATGAAACGATGTATTGGACATTGGTGAAAATACCTAACAGAAAATACGAATGACAGTCTGTCCTGTTGATAACACTCATTGTATGAAGTCTGCTTGTACGTATACGCGTGGGTGGCCGAGGCAACCTGAGTGTATGGGCATTGTCGTCTCTTCCCCTCCTTCCCACTGATATCCCAAATCCTCTACTTCCTGGGGTCTCAGTATAACTCCAGTCGTAAATTTCCAAGGTGCACATTGCGACTTAATTCCATGGATGCGTGAAAGACATAAATACGACCCTTCGACCCAATAAGGACCCCTTTATCTTTCCACTCTTATCTGTTATGTATTTCAAAAATTTATATCTATGCGTGGGAACATGAAATTTATTATTTGGATTAGCCCGTTGTCGGAGGAAAATATATAGAGGGACCAGGTGGTCCTAAAGGAAGTTTGAGCTCACTAAAAGCTTTGATATTATATTTAACGTGAGTTATGAAGGAGTTTTTGCTGCCACGAGCGCGTATAAAAAGGTATTGAATAAAGAAGAGATGCGATAGATAGGATGTGAATGAGATGTGGTGACTGTGACAGTAACATGGAAAGTTGGATTAATAAAGTTTTGACTCGTGAGCGGAGGTTTGGGTGTTACATTCAACTATATAGTCCATGAATACATTGTAGGGAAAGCTAGAGTGAATAACGAGCGTATCCCACTCCATGGTTATATAAAGTTGATCACTAAAATGGATTAAAGCTTGACTAATCTTAAAGATTCTACAACCCTTGTTTATTCTATATTTGGAGCATACAAATTTTGATGATAATAAAATTAGTTCTTGGTACTAAATGCCAGAAAATGGAACTCACTAACTCAGATATCTTATAAGAATAATGGCGTATTATTAGATAAATTAATTTTCGTATTAATATTCTATTTAATTTGTCATATGAATTTCTTATTAATCTGAAGACAATCAACGACGTTATCTAAAGGTAATTTACGATTTTCTTAACTATTTAGTGTAAATAAAAAGTACCTCTATCAATACGAGAGATGGCGATATTTCTTTTACCTCTTTCGGTATAACTACACCGAGAACCGTTAACGATAATAATGTAAATACAACTTGCTATTCAAGACTGCGTTACTTTATTCTCATCTTGTGAACACAAGTGTGACTTGAACTGTTCGAAATTTACATAATATCTTTATAACAATAGCAAAACATCAATTTTCGGTGTTCATGTAAAGTAAACTGTACAGATATCAGCCTTTCTTAGTCTCGTGATGCTTTTATTTCCAGTTATTAAACAAACCGATCAAAACGGTTGGTAACGGCGTAGAATCTTAAAGTTGGACTTATTTAAATAGACTTAGCAAACATAATCTGAAGAAATACGTGGCCAACATTGCGGTATCGGTGTATATTTAAAACACATCCGTAGTTTTTCTTCCACAGTCATCTTTTGCGATGAACTTTTTGCCTCCCGATGCCGCGCAATTCTCCGAGATTATTTTCCCATAAAACTCGTTTTGATTTCCCTTATCAACGAACTTTTTTGAAAACAGCTCGACCATGAGAGAACGTTAACGCGCTACGACATCTCGACATCTTGCGGTTCTCCGGCGGTTTCGAGACATAGAAACGAGATGAAAACGGGAAGAAGAAATGGACAAGAATGATTGTTGCTTCCGAATAAAATACAAGCACGTTGATCTCTACTTCAGTTACCACGTTCTATTATTGGAACGAGAGCGATCTCTTCGAAAAAAATCAGTAAAAGTTTGGGACAGTGTAATTCCTTCTCAAAAGCCTTTCTGGATCCTCAAACGAATGACCAGTTTGAGAAGAAACTAAGGAAGTTTCTTTCGATTGATGGGAAAAGTACACGAAAAACCTCCTCAAGTTGATTTCTTAATCGTTTTTTTCGTTCACGCTAAAGTCGTTCTCGAGATTGTAGACACTGAAGTTTGCTTGCTCGGCTCATAACTTTTTTCTCGAGGTATTGATGGTTACAGAAGGTAGTTATCCAAGCCGGAATGTGTGAAACGTCGATTGCTCTGCGGGAAAAAGGAATGGGAAAGACATTGGGAGCGGATTGACTCGTTTTCTCGCTATGCAGTCCGACTCTAATTGTACGCTATTCGTTACCGCAGTCCCATTATGTTAATGGGGAGGAATAGGCGAGTTATAACCTGCGAAAGTTTAACGGGATTCGCGAGGAAAAAGAGTGAATTCAGAGGTAAACCGTGTTTGATTTCTATCCATTAAACCCTCTGATTTAAATTACATAGAACAAGGCATGTACTAGAAGAAGAGTTTTTTTTCCGCTTAAAGCTATGGAGTTGGTACACGAATACCCTCGGGTAATAGGCACTGATGATATTCACGAACTCTTTGAATTGCGCAAATCAATTGAAGGGAATATATTTAAACGAATTCTAGTTGAATAATTTTAAATAAGAAGTATGAGCGCCAGAAACATCCTTATCCGTAAGAAGTAAATTGGTATTCCTGATTGACTCGTAAAACGTCTTATATGGCATAATTTATTAACTTTAATATACTGATTCTTTCCATTGCTCAATTTTGTCTAATAAGTACGTTTAAGTTTTAAATAATGTGGTTTTCTATTGTGAAAATAGACATTTATATGTAATAGATGATTAAGCAATAATATCATAGGGTTGGTTAGTACTTATAACAGCAAAATACCCGGGTTCGACTACCGGCACAATTATAGACGATTGAATTATGTCGAAAAGTACTTCATAAATATTTTACAACTTATTATATTAATATACTTATTCTATTTATTTATTTGGGACCAAATTCACCTCCGTCCCTTGGTTAGGGATGGTTCCAAAATTTTACTTTAAAACTCTCATTGGTTATGACTACAAGAGTTCTGATTTCTATGTCTAATATTGGGATATCTCGCACGAGACGAGTGTTTGGGAGATACGTCACAGCATCTATTTACAACTCGGATGGAGCAGTTTAGTTCAGCGGAAGTGGCGCGCTATATAACGCTATCTCAGATAGCCTTCTCGGTGTGTTAGATGACCCGTGGTCAACAGATGTTGTAAAAAAATGAAAACGACGAGGAGCTCGTGTATTTTTTGATTTAATGGATGGCAGATAGTTCCCATGCTGAGAGTCTATTTTTCTTCCAACTTTCATACTCTTTCCATTTTTCATCTGACGAGGATAGAAAACATGCATCAAACACTGGTACTCCTTTATTCCAGTGCTCTATCTCGTTGACCTATTTAATCCCCTTATTCTGTAAACGATGTTGTTATAAAATTAGATTTTCATGAGCGTATAAATCTCTTCCGGGAGTATTGAAGAAAACTGTACCAAGGAGTGAGGTCAGGGATGTCTTACTGATGATTAGAAATAATTAATGATTTCTTTTCTATTTATCCGTCATTTTTTGCGATGCTTCCGTAATTAAAACCCTATTTTTTCTAAGATATTAAGAGTTGATTTTTTCTTATCCATTGCTTCATAACAGCATTCGAGAAAGGAAAGAAAGTAATACTGAAAGAACGTTCTATGTTCGTTTTATGTCTCGATATCAACTCATGTATGTATATAGATATGCATATATACGCACATATATGTATTCAGTTCTTGATCCTGAACGACATATAATTTTGTCTCGTTCAAAAATGAATAAAGAGCGAAGTACAAAAATACTTATCTGTAAGGCAGTGCTTCCATCAAAAGTAGCTTTAATACCCTTTAAAATTAAGCATTAATTAGTCTAAAAGTTTCGTGCGACGTTGTTCCACTACATGGACGATTTTGCCCCAAATGAGTCAATGATGAATCCGAAACCAAGACGCGACCTTTTCCGACCGATCCCAAAATAAACTCGGATTTTACATGTCATCAAAGCATGAGCTGGGCGTGTGGATACGAACCTAAATCCGTGGTTATCATGCGGAAACACGAGCCGTTGACCCTTTTGGAATAGCGGGGGGTGGGGGGGTGTGACACTGACTAATTGCCTTCTTTTCGCCGCGGACTGACAGCCGGCCCTGCGCTTCCACCACCTCCGCGAAAAATAAAGCCATCATTCAACACTAATTACTAAACCGAGCGCGTCCATATATATATATATAATAGAAGCCAGTTTTAATATAGACGGGGACGAAAAAAAAATGACATACTTATTTATATCCCTATCGCAGTGTTTATGTAAACCCCGAAAATTCGGGTTATCAGTGTCCGTATTCATTGAAGCGATCGGTCAATGAAGCAAGAAGGCAGTCTGTGGCGTTGAGACAGGAAGTCCGTTTTAATG
Source organism: Pantala flavescens (assembly GCA_020796165.1). NCBI lineage: Eukaryota > Metazoa > Arthropoda > Insecta > Odonata > Libellulidae > Pantala > Pantala flavescens. The sequence goes on along the minus strand of CM036879.1, from coordinate 10,873,276 downwards.
GTAGCGATGCGTAAGTAGCCGGCGATGAAGGGGTAGAAAGACGTTTAGAGATTATAATGGTGAGGGAAGACGGGTCTCTGCGCAGCATCTGGTCCGTGGGGAGACGTTGCTCCGATACCATGTCTTTGTTTTGGCGACACGCCCACCTCCCCCACTCGATCCTTTCTGCTTTTTCTATCTTTCCAGACTTATTCTTCCCTTTCTATTCGCCCTCATGATCCACTAATTATTACTCGATGTTTAATTGCGTATTGTATCCTAATATTTCGGAAACTCATTGAGGGTTAGGGGACATCAATAAGGTTTAAATTTAAGTGGCTGTGTATTCAGGTCGATGAAAACCATATTTATTGCTCACAGCTGATTTTCGTGATTTTTAGACTACCAAAACTCATGTGAAAATTTTCAATCCTTTTAAAATTAATATTTTGTTGATGTGCTAGTATGTTCTGAAGATGAAATTTGGAAGGCTGAGAAATTTATTCCCTCTTTACGATTGATTATAGGTAAAATAATCTTCTGGGGGAATGAAGGATATATTTCTAACAATTTTTAGATATATAATAACATTAAAAGATGAATATTTTCCCAAAATATTGATCCTTTGACGGATGAAGACTTCCAAAATTCATCTCACAGCACCAGTGCCGTTTGTTTCAAATAATCGCCTGGATATGGAATCAAAATTTTAGAGTGGGTTTAAGTACTATAATCTTTTTTAAAAAAGGTGAAAAATAATAACCTATAACTGAAGTTCATTCCCAAAGATATAGATTAAGAAATCTGAATTACAGTTCCGGTAAAATTTGCAAGTGTAATTTACGTCATGTTTTTGTAACAATTCTTAATTGATAGCAAGGATATAAATAAGCTTTTACTCTCCTAATTAACGCAATGATGGAAAATATAATAAATTCTGATTAATGAATGTTTAAAACTGAAAGGAAACTTTCAGCTTACATTTGACCTTGAATTTGCAATGTATAGGGTGACTGTTTAAAACTCAAAAATACTCTATGGAAGGTAGTATGTAAAAGTGTTTTGAAAAGCAACATTAATTAGAGAATCCTTTCCTAAACTTCGAAATCCATTTCTATTAAAATGAAATTCCAATAAAAATTAATTATTTCTCCAAGTTTCCAATATCACATATATATAAATATCAATCTCTACTTAAGTTGCTTAGATTTAGATGGTTTTATATAATCAGATACAGAAAAGTAACGTATTTCCTTATCCTCCAAATAGATTTCCTTTTCATTGAAATTAATGCTCAATCAACCGAAAGAAAATGTATAGAAATGGTATACATTCGTTGTTTCACCACTTAAAAGAGTGAAAGAGAACGTATACTACTCATTTCTACTCACATTCTTCATTCTATCATATGAAAGACTTCTGAATTTGCTACCACAGAAAAAAAAGAGATAAAAAAACAGCTCATAATGACGACTTATCTGAATAGCCGGTGATTTGGAAACGTTATCCACAAAAGATCGCGACTAATGGAAAGCAAACAATATCCATTTAATTCTTTGGAAAAAGGCCGAGTTTTTTTTTCGATTGGTTATTCGCATGAGGAATAAAGCCAAAACCGGAAACGATTAAGCATAGGGCACTCAGTAGCTCTTTTGTCAAATCACGACGATGATTACTTCTCTCTCTTCCCAGCAGATGGCCTCTCATTTTCCCATTTGGGTATAGCCCTCCATTTTTCTCTTGAGGGAAACCCTCCGGATAATTGTTTGTCGAGTGGCCTCTCGAGACAGCGGCGATCTCTTCAAAGTAAAGAAGCGATTGAAAAGAAGAAAGTGTAGCCGAAGAAATACAGACAGATGTCTATGGAGAATCATTTGATGAATGAAGAAGAAGAAAGTATGGGGATGGAGAGAAAGAAAAGTTTGCCGAGGAATTTAATGATCTTTTATATGAAAAGAACTGAATAGTATATCAATAAGTTGAATGAAGACTGAATAATTCCCTTTCTGTAAACAGAGAATATATGAATCAATTGTTATTGTTAAATACTCGACTAATAAGAGTAATAAGAAGTACAAAATAAACGGGAATAAATTTATCGATTAAGGGATGAATTTTAAATAAAAAAATATATTGGGTTATAATAAATATATGTTTCATTAAATAGCGCAGAGTATATGAAGAACTCTAAGTATTCTGTCTCTCTACAGTACAGAATTCGTATATTCAATATTTTGCAAAAATCTATTTTCATCTAAAATAAGAGACAATATATTTTTCTACTGTTTCTTGAGTATTTTTAGTATTTATAAAACACAGAAAAGCCAATTCGAACGTACATTTTCATCATATTTTTATTCAGTGAATATCTTAAATCGAAGACAAATTTCAACCACTGAAATAAAAACGAATTTAAAATTTGCAACACTTCTTATTCTACGAAAGGAATCCTACAACTCTAACAAAAATATTTTCAGCACTGAAAGCAAGAACTAAAACAAAAAAGATCGTTTTACCTTGAATTTTAAAACTACACGGATTAAAAGAAAAATGCGAACGCAAACTTCCTTGTAACCCATTCCCAGAAAGGAAGCTCAATAGAGAACAATGAGCCAAGTCGAAATCCTTCTCACAGATGATCCCATCCTTGGTTGACTTTTGCACATGAAAACGTTGTTAAATAAGAAATGGCGAACTTTCAATAGACGTGCTTTTCCGCGATCCCGCTCCGGGCAAACAACGCGGTGAAGCCGCCAACAGACGTTTCCTCAGCGCAAACAGCGATCGTTCTGTCAACACATCAAAGGAACGCTTTCTCTTCTTAAGGATGTTGAATTATATCGCTTGCACAGGACGCTTTCTCTCGTTTCTTCTTTTTCATCTGATCGACAAATAGAAAGCAAAGCAGATTCTATAATTAGTGGAAACAATGCAGGGGTTGGATTTCAGAGGAAAAACTTTCATCGCGAGCGTTGGCTCTGTCATTATAGATTTAGATTCCGGGAAGGGAAACATTGGAAAAAAGTCAATCAGCACACTTCTTAATAAAGTAAAGAAGTCGAGTTGAAACTCGGAAGAGATCTCTGAGAAAATTACAGATCCGTTACAAAGTTTTGTAGATTTTGCAGAAGTGTCTTTGACTGACGGATATAAAAATTGGACATTGAGATTAGGGAGGTGTAAAGCAGTTTCTGAAACCAAGGAGCAGAGGTTTACAAGTCTAGCAAATAAAACCTATAAAATATGGAATGAAATTCAAATAATCTTACAATCAGATATTGGAAAACAGAAATTATATTAAACTTCCAAAGTTCGTTTTGAGATATTCCTTTCCTATGATGCTCTAACAATAAGAACGTAATTTAATCAATACCACCATAAAAATATTAACAACAGGAAAACGTAATGTAAATATTAAGAAAATCATCCACAAAAAAATAAAACCTTAATGAGTGATTCATATTGTCTTCAAGACTTCAAAATCCACTATTAACACAACCCAGATAATTTATTTAAAATTATTAAACTATATAAACACAATGCTTATCAGACGTAATATTATGATGAACATCGAGTATAAATTCAACTAAATTCTCAATAAATTCTTTGGGGTGATTTTGCGGCGAGGATGTTATTCTTATAAATAAGTTCGTAATTTATACAATACCACTACGACAATTTATCATTGTATTCGTTCACATCAGAATGCGTTAAATATGTATCTTCTCAATACATAACAATATTCCCCCGCAATAATTCCTCTGCAGCTATATTTCTATATCGTAGGTAGCCATAGCGTCTGTCGCCGATGCTGTCTGCAGTTTCGCATCTTTGGCCCCTAAGAGAGCGAGTGCAGGTATGCTCCCCATCTGCAAGCTCGCCTTTATTTTAAGAACGACACCATGGCGAGTTATTTATAAAGAGGCTGCTGTAAATTTCGCTTTTTCCTTTTGTTTCCTCCTTATGACTCGCAAAGGGTTGAGATTTATCGCTCCTCAAAAAGAACTTTTCGCACCGCCTTCTTCATCCGTTTGAAAAACCAAAGGATTCTTCTAAAAAAGGGGGAGGAGACGCTGTTAATCGTTAAGGATTGGGAAAGGTAAAGGCTGGAGATATTAAACAGAAACGAGATGAAAAAAAGGGTTCCGAGTGGACGAGAGAGTTGCCAGAGAAACGATGATGAGGAATGTGATGCTGAAATTGAACCACTTAACTCTCTCTCTCGAGTTTTTTGTTTTGTACTTCGCCCGTCATTTCCAACTTGGGGAGCTCAAAACCTTTCTTCCGAGGATCGGAATGATTACTTCGCATTCCATTCCAATTGTCGCGAGATTATCCGAGAGCTGCCTTTAACCTGGTGCTGATTTCAGTGCCGTTAATCAAAAAGGGGGATGATTAAGTGGATGGTGGTTTTTATGTTTTTTAAAAGGATGATGCCTCAGAACTGTGTGCCATTATTTGAAGAGGAGGAAATTTACCTCCGAATTAAAGTGTTTTATATATCAATGAAGCGGATTCTTTAAGAATGGGGCTAAAAGCGTAGCCCAGAACTATTAGAGGTTTATGCCATATGCTCACGCTAAAGAATGCCGATTCATTTCATTCACGTATGATAAATACATTATCATAATTATACAGGAATGGTATTGTATCAAACAGAAACATTAAGAGCTTTAGCGATGCAGTTTTCGTGCAATTATTTTTCTTACGAAAGGTCAAAATGATTGCTCAGCTACATTAAAAGGAAGTAATTATGCACACATTGGAATCCGACTACTTATTTATAATAATTTACAAGTATCCAACGGTAATTAATGTAAAATATACACGCTTAATACTTTTAAAATATTTAAATTTCATTTCGCTTGAAAAAGCGTGAAAAATATCTGAAAATGTCGTCAAATTATCCTTAATAGTAATTACGAATTTCCGCAGCATTTATTACTCAATTCGTCTGTTAACGTACTGAATCTTAATATGGGAATATAAACATAGGAGTAAATAAATTAATAAGTAGGAAACATTACTAGCGTAACACTGTCTCTTGATCTCCAAAAAAAGAAAGAATAAATTATATCAGCTTTCCTAATGCGTGCAAATTCGTACAAAGCGTTTATCTCCAACCATTACATCAAGAGACACTCCTGTGGCAACAGCTTACAACAGTCGTCATCGAATAAATCACCCTTCATTAATGAAATCACGCTTCATATTTTCCGAATCTCTCCGATCAATCTTCAACGGAATCTTCCTTTTATCCTCAACGACACTCTTTGAGAATTCCGCAGTCCAAATTTTTTTCGTCCCATACAAATCATCTCGAGAGAGACATCCACTCCTTCATTTGCGTGGGCACGCGACTATTAGTGCTGATTATACGTTTTCTCGAGCTGAAAAAGCTGCCTCGAGAAAAGGTCACGCTCCGCACAAAAAAAAATGAAAAACACCCTCCGCGAGAGAGAGAGATTTCCCATTGTGATGCTCGCTTTGGAGGGCTCTCCGGAGAAAAACAAACCGTTCTTATTTTTTTTACTCCCTCAACTCCTCACTTTCTTAATGGGTTTACGTCTCGGTGATACTATAAGTGGGAGAAGTTGCGCCAATATCACTTTGTTCCCTCTTCTTCTGGAAGATGTGTCCGAGAGTGGGAGGAAATTACAAGGAAAGGGTGAGATGGATGAAGACAATGGGTGGCCTCGTAAAAAGCTTTGATTTAAGGCTCCTCCGACGCCACTTCTCGGATTCTTCGGCTCTGAGCGATGTCTCCATGTCCTCGAGTGTTACGAGACATTCTCGCTCCGGAGAGATATGGCTTTCGGAAGAAACTGAATGCTGTTCATTCAAGAAGAAGGCGATGTCCGAAGGGTCTCTCCACTAAGTGATTCTCAAGAATCAAATTTGGAACGATTAAAAGTAGCTTTCGTAATATACGATGTGAGGGATTACTAATCTCGGATGGTGATACAAATGAAAGCATTGATGGGTGATAAATAGGGTCTTTTCGTAGTAATTTTTTACGCATTTCTATTTTGAGAGAGACGCAGCTTTGGAGGCAATGAAACTGATCGATACATTCATCTCAAATTAAGATATATTAACATGAGGTTTCCGAGAATTAAATCACATATAAATTGCGTAGAGAACATTATGGTATCTTCAGATAAACTAGCCCATTTTAGTGTTATATCCTTCACGAAACTTATGAAGAGTTTATAGGATTTAAGTCTAAAGATTGATCTTACAGACACTGGAAGATGATCGACAATTTTTCAAGCGCAAAAGTTATTAATGAAGAGAAAGGTTTTTAATTTTAATGAAAGATTTAAATAATTTTATTCCTAATTTAACTTACAGTAGAGTCGACCAACAACTACTCTAATTCTTGATAAGTAAACTGAACGAGAAGATGAGAATTTTTAAATTAAAGAAAGCTCCATAAAAAAAATTTAAATAGGGAAAATAAATTCTATACATCGCTGTTAATTTATGTGTATAATAAATCGCAAATATTCACGTTTTTATCGAAGAGCCAAAGCTCCACGAATAAAAATCACATTTCCATTTTAATCTTGTAAATCAGTCAACAGTAATGAAGTGAATAAGAAACCAATTCGAATAAAACTTTCTCTCGGAATTATTTTTCCATATTCTTTAATGTATTAACTTTCTCCCGAGGGAAATGGAGATACAGTTATCCTTCCATTTCCCGATGATTGCGTCTGAGAGAATGGGAGTGGTGAGAGGCGACAGTCCTATTGCCGTGAAGACAAGAGCAGATGTCCAAGTTATCGGGATACACGTTAGAAGCCCATTCCGTTGAGGCGGAATGCTCTCTCTGGGCTTCTTTCTTCTTTGACAACCGCACACGAGAGTCCGATAAGAAGAGGTGGAATGAGAGAGAAACAAGGAGTTATAGAGAAGAGGGTGATAATTAGGTTAGCGAGACATGAGTTCTTTTCGAGGAAGTGGTTGTGATTTGCCATGGAAACAAATACAAGAGAGCGTCATAAACAAAAACTCATTAATCGGCTTATGAAACGTCGCTTTTTCCTGAGATTCCGCTACGTTTCAAAAGCGTATCTAACTGGGATACGGTAACTGTCAAAGGAATGATTAAATTTAAGGAGGAGAAAACATGCAGTTGCTCGTATAAGTAGCTTATATTTTGAAAGAGTGACGTGTACGACTTTAAAAAAATAATAATATGAATGAAAATTAAACTTGAAAATTTATGGAAGAAACTCGATATATGATAAAGATATTTACACTTAATAAAATATATATATGGCGTTATCATTGCATATAGATGTATTGAGATATTACTTGAAGTAAGGCTCAAAGCTACCGTACGACATCCAGCTAACACCTAATGAATCTAAACAAACAAATGTATCGAATAACCGTTCAAAGAGTTTAATTACCCGATATTTCATGGGCCTCATCTACCAAAATTTAGATATGATATACCTACTGTTTTGGAACTATTTAAATTTTAAAAAAAGTTTGACGAAAGATTCTAATTTAAAGTTATCAACCGCTCCGAATATTACAAACCTACGGACTCCTTCCTTGAGTCGTAATTGTCAAAATTAATAGCCAATGACGACGACATTTAGGAAAGATCTAAATAGCACACCACTACTCATAAATCAATATTAAACGAGTATTATCGTGTACGTGTTTTGTCCTTTCTGAAACTTGAAACAGAATCATCCAATTTGAATTCAAGTTGGCGACATTTTAGACGCAAACCCATTGAATATTCATCCAATGACATGTGCTAGTTTTGAAATCAGAAAGTCAAAGCATAATAAAAACAAAGAAACTAAAAGGTCAGCAATAATAAGCTTTATTCTTGTCCATGTTTACGAGCATTTACAACGCTCGGGCAGCACTACATTTCGTATTCATCGTGGACCAAAGCAAAGACTTAACACGCACGTTTCGGATCGAAATTGAACGGGATAAAGATCGAACTTTAGTGACGTGATTGTATCGATTGAATTGACATTACAACGATAAGAAATCGAATGAACCAACATATATTTGCACGACTCCATTTGAAGATTTCGAAAAGAAAAAGTCTTTGTCTCCATTTGGTCTGGAAGTTGCAAATGGATTGGTAACAAGTCTTTTTGACAGGACAGAGAGAGAGTCTGGCTAAGGCGTAAAACTTATTCGATTTGCAGTTCGTTTGGACGACGACGGCTGCGAAGGAACTGTCTGGATATCGTAGTGGAAAGAAAGGGGAAAAGGGATGCTAAAAATACAGGCGTCTCGGTGAAATGGGAGGCTGCGTGTGTCTGGAGAGAGTGTCAAAAAGAGAGAGCAAAAGTGCAGTTTTCGGGATCTGCGTGCTAAATGACGCGAATGAAAGATAACTGGCATAGGCCAACGGAAGGATTAGCGCCAAAAACCGATAAAATGGCTACGCTCCGCAGGACATCTTGCGAAATACTTCCTCAACACAAATGGCCAAGTTTTTATGAATGGTCAACGAAATTCTGGAAACGGAACATCTGAGAAATATTTACCGATGATTTTTTTGACTTCGTTTTTGCGTCTTTGAATCACTTTTTCATTACTGCAATTAAATGGCAAACTTCCAAAGGAAATCGTAGACTTGAGTTCGCCAATAATAAGTGAACATTTATGAAAATATTTAAAATCAACTATTTAACTATTGAATGCGAAAGAATTAACAATTATCTGAATCTAAAACTACAATACTTCAGGAGGATTACATTCAAACAAGCTTCTTTTGTCTACATTTATATAATATAGCGAAAGTAGTATTTACGAGGGAAATGGTATTTTATTTTATACGTATACTATCCGCGATAAAATCATCGAAAATATGATTTATGGAGGATTTTATAAAAAAAACATTATTTGATATTTCCATTAACATACCTGTATCTCCATATGATTACAGAGAAATCGCATTTCGTAAACGGAATATCTCAAATTCCTGCATTGAATAGAGTTGACTTTAAATTAATGACGAAGTAAATAGCAGCTGACGGTTGTAAGAGCTAAGTCCAGATAGTAAGAAGAGGCCTTTGGATAGAGACTTTCTATAGAGAAAATTAGTTGAGGGATCGTTGAGTACCACACCCGGTATCTCATGTCAGATTATGTATATGCATAATTCGAACATTTTAATCGCTTACGGGAAAATCCTCTTAAAAACTCCGTTCCTCAATGAATTCTTATATTAAATGGAGAGAGAGGTAGAAGTCGGTGAAAAGATTATAACGTCCAAATTTAATTAAAAATGACATGTGCCGTTAACCAGACTAGACCTCCTGCTGATAAATCTAAATGAGGTAGTGGGATTTGGGATTGAAAGCAGCGTACGGGAGAAGGTGTGGAGAGATTAAAAGGGGAGGGAAGAATAATTGTGGAGGTAACCGAGTGTCTAGAAGGATATAGAGAAGATACGGTAGGCAGAGTTTAACTACTTTTATAGATTGATTGAAACCATGAATAAAAATACTCACTTATACCTCTGTAAAGCAGTTCAGTGGGTAGCTTTGATTTTAAATTTAGAAGTTTAATTGATTTGATTTTTAATCATAATATTTTTTGAGAGACAAAAATATTATAATAACGTTGACAACAGTTAAATTATTCTTTTTGTTTACAAATTAGAACTTTAATGGTGATTTTTGTATGTTTGTGTAATGGAAATGTATAGTTTAGAAATATCGCGTAGCATCCAAGTTTCTGTGAAATAACGAAATTCAAAATACCTAAGTCGCTCTAAAATAGCTCTCTTTGGTGTTTTATGGATTAAAGAATAATAAAATCAGATATAATAATATATGATGTATTGAATTATTAAAGTATTTCTTTGTTGTGGTTTCTAAATGCCACTGGAAAGTGAAAATGAAGTTGATTTATCATTATCAACTCATTTGAACAGACATTTACTATTATCATCTCTCCATTCTCATTTATAATTCATTGATTTAATTTTCAATAAATATTAATATCCATAGGAAAGATAACTGTAATTTTCACAATATTGCTCAATTATTGCGGATAACTAAATTTTCTTTCATATTCAATGCCCTTCCATAAAGGCATATTTCATATTTTCATGTTCATCATATTTATTCATTTTAATAATTATGAAAATAAAATGGAAGCGAAATTAATTTTCAAAATCTATTCTGAGCAATTTTTCGTTCATCTTTTTCATATATAAGTAAAAAATTACTGTCCAAAAAAACTAACGCACTTAGGAACAGTTAGATTAGAAACTTTAAAAAAATGCTCCTCTGCTAGCCTCACTATACCCAGAAAACACGAAGGCCGTAGGGCTGAATGATATGAGAGAGGCGCCATTATCTAAGCAACGTTCTTGCGTCGGATATCCGCATATTCATTCAGAAAGTTTGACACCTTAGCAACGGTGTTGTTTTTCTCCTCCGAGAGATCGTAGATTATAAACCCACGAGACATAATCCACTCCTATCTACAAAGGAAAATGGTTTATTGATGAGTTGATGCGCGGCAAAAAATATTTCTCCCAACTGCTCGGCACTTGCGAAACATTAGTGCAGAGTAGGATGTTATTAGATATTCGAGGTAGATTGGGAAAGATGGGCGGTGAAGGAAGAGCAAACAGGAAGAGGGGGGCAGCAGGACGTCGGACAGACTGACGTGGTTGGGCGCAGGATGCGTGGCTGCAGAAAGGGAAATGCGTTTTAGTGAACATAAACAGAGAGCGATAACCAAATACTGATGCCATAGCAACCCATATGTTATCCCGATTACGAAATTTTAAATGTTTTTTTCTCTCTCCCTCTTTGATGTCGTTTTCAAACTGTATGAATGAGTCGGTGGATGTTAGCTTTAGTAGAGTTATTGATGCCGTACGAAATGGGCGGGTAAGCTTTTTATGCATCGAAAATTGGTGGATGATATTTGATTCCATCACTAACCTTTGAGAGGAATTGAAATAGTTATTCCATTTACTGTGACTCGACTGGCGTCATAAAAATTAGGAAATTAAGCATCGAATTTGTGAGAGGGAAGGTGCAAGTAGTTCTTTAGCAATTTTGAAATTGATTTTTACGGAACCAACTTCAGTGAATTCTGACCGATTTAACTCATGCGTTTATTTCAAGAGGTAAATATTGTTGAAATGAATTTTCGTGCAAGATGTACGTTCCTATCTTCTGAAAATAGATTAGTATATTTTTTAATCATATTCGATTCGAAAGTGAAATTTATTGAAAGGGAACAAAATATCACAGTATGAAATCAAAACAATAAGTTCTTAAACAAATACTATTATTATTTTCTAATTTTTTGGTTCGGAAAATAAAAATCAACTTGTCGAAGTTCAGTTCGAAACAATAATGGAATGGATCTTGTAAATCTCGATATATTTGCGTGGTTAGGAAATTGAAGATACCTAATAAACTATTTCAAAGAAATTCAAGGAATAAATTGTCTACGGAATACAAAAAATATATTCTTCCAACTCACATAAAATCATAGAAACAAACATTGTTTTTCATAGACATTTACGATTCATATACTTCCTCATGGGAATCAATGAGCTAGATTTATGAAACCGGAAGAGGAATAAGGAAAAGTAAACTGGAAAACATTAGAAATAGCCAAGAAAAACGGTGTCATAATATCGGATAATTGGATGAACAACCATTCATCGCCTTATCTACGAGAGCTGAAGACCATTATTTTCAATGAACGTGGCCATTGAGGAAATCGTATGAATGGAATCTTTTCGCTACATTATAAATACATTGATTTAAAAATAATTGTGAGGCGGATTCTGTACATCTGCGATATGTGATTGTAAACAAGATGCGTGACCGCACATCTGTTCGTTTGGAAAGCCTTCTCACATCCTCGATATATATTACTCATGAGTTATGATATTGATATCGGCTTATGGTTGCAAAAAGACATTGCGAAACGCATATATCGCTTTTCAAGCAATATTTCGAACTTTTTTGCAATTCAAGAGATAAGGCTTTCATAATCAGTTGGAATTTTAAAATATACTTAGACATTAACTAATACCATCACTAAATAATAATTAAAAGATAGAAAAGAGGATATAATATTAGCTTTAATTTTTCTTAACCAAAGAGTATTAAAATACGAGGTTCAGTTTTAGGAATAGCTTAAGTCTGATTTAATGCTAATGACAAATAAAAAATCCTAAGGCGTAACAAAATGCCATAGCACGGACTTCGTTTTCCTACAAGTGTTCCAAATTAGTGGGACAATCGTTGCTTAAAAATGAGAGAATAAACACTAAATCACCTCTAATAAGGGCAATAGCTCCATTTTGGGTAAAAAAAGCATTATAGAGAGAGGAGGAATTCCTAAAACTCGGAAATTCCCTTTTGAGTGCGAACATTCTAATGTGGGTAGAGCACTGTAAAAAGGTAACAGTAAACAAAAGAAATCCATTATTTATCTCTTCGGTCAAATATATCATCACTTCACCTGGGCCACGAATTCCATTCTGACCGAGGAGTGCCTTTTTGGAGGGTTCTTATACAGAATCCATCGAATCCTCAACCTAAACCCGTCCCCTCTTTTGATAGAATTCGCCACTTTAGAAACACGTGTTCGTTTGCCGAATTCCGTCCGAGTTTTCCTTTGTCTTGTTGATTTTGGGTCCGATTAAATAAGAGTCGTATCTCTGAAAGATGTTGGTGTATAAAAGGAAATATATTTGTTCGCGTAGCAGCCTCTATTTTAGGTCCTAAAATAAATGAAGGGCTGCCCAATCTTTTTATTCCCCAAAGTTTCCTCAAACCTTTGCTCTGTGTGATAGTCCACAGTACGTTTTAAATCAAAACGAAGGGTAACGTTTTATTTAAATATTAACATGAGAACTTAAAATGTGCAATTTTCATATATAAAACTATAATACATAACATAGTGTGCGCTGTACTTTACGACGCAGTATCCGAGAACGGATCTCTTTCCATGTATTAGATTCATAAAGCAGTCGGTTAGGTCAGAAAATATTCAACTTATCAGCATTAGCAGTTAATATTATTTACTTGTAACATAGAATAACCATAACACCAAATATGCTTCGACATTCAAGAGGAGTTGCTTATTCGCTTACCAAAGTCGTAATAAAAAATTTCGACAGATTTTTCAGCGTAGTGTAAACACAGAAATTGGTTCGAAGTATTCTTAGACTTCAGCACGACAAGGAATCGCAAATAAGGCACCGAAATACACGGCACTTAGCCTATTTTTTTAGCACAAATAGGGATTTTATGTGCGTTTCATAGTCAGAAAAATAATGTACATATACTAAATCAATACGAATGCGTATTATCTGATATACAGTATCGTCAAATAGAAAAGTATGAAGAATAGACTACAATAGCAAAACATATTTTTCCTGAGTGTTTCCACAAAAAATAAAACTTGATAATAATCTACCGTGAGAGAAAAAAATGGAAGAGAGTAAAGATGAAAGCCTTTCAGATAAATGCTTATCAAAGCGCCAATCAACCTTTGAGCACAATAAGGTTAACTATAAAGTTAATTGCATGACTTCATCGGTGTGAAAACCTTTCCTTAGAAATTAGCTACGAAAAAGTCAAACCTGATAACGACTCTATCACTCAAAACTAAACTAATCTCTAAATGTAACATTTTATCGAAGATAAAGGTGTAAGAATACGAAGGTATAAAGGTTACTTGGAACATATGTTTCACTCAATAGAATACAATTTTATTTTCGAACACAATATCGATACATCAGAACTAAATTTGCAGAATCTGAATGCTCTTATGCTCGAACATGAATTCTCTTTATCGAACTCAGTAGTCTTGCTAAAATCTTTCCGCTGCATCTTCCTTTTATTGCTTCTGCAGAACGACTGCAGTGGTATTCTTAAGACTTTTCCGTCATCCTCGTCTTTTCCTTTTTCAACAACCTCTTCGCATCCCTCATAGTATCTCCACTTTTTTCGCACTCCATAACGCTTTTTCTCCTCACTTAAACCATAGTGCCGATGTCGGTGACCTCTTCCCACTTTTATTGCACCTAATCTCGGCTCTTCCCTTTTCTTCTAATTCACCTCTTTTTTGCAGCTTCCCTTTCATCTTCCGCCTCTATATACTTTCACTTCGCGGAGACCGGTATGGTCTGCGGGACGTGTATCGGTCGTCCCCAAGAAGGAAGCCGATCTTTATTTTCTGCTCCAGATGGGATGATGCGCCGCGCGGCGTCGACGACCGGTCTCTCCGCGGCGAGCGGTCGTCCTTGTGACGGACATATCCCCTTTTAAGAATTCCGAAGGCGAATTGGGAGAAAAAAGCCCTTTGGAAAAGTCGTTCGTCCGGACGCCCAGTTTGGCATGGGAGAGTACCCCCGCCCTGCCCCCGTGCGATTCCCGCGGAGACCCGATTGGGACGGATTCCCTTTTTCTTTTGTTTTTGATTCGAGGAATGCGGCATTTTTGGTGTTTTCCGCTCGTATCCATAAGGGAATTCTACGTTGTTGCTGTAGCGCGTCTGATCGCTGCCATCTGATACGATTATGTACCCATAACAACTCGGGTGACGTATATTCTCGCAGAAGATGTTGTAGGAATGATGTTAAGGACTAAAGGAACGTAATGGAGGGTTTTATACGCGGGTTGAGATGTAAATAAAGCTGATTTTCTCATTTCGTCGTACGGTAATGGTAAATACTGGCAATTTTGAACCAATAACCAATACGGTTAGCTCTTGAAATCCCAAATCTGGGAAGAATAAGTAAATCAAGCCCGTGCATTTTTACGTTAAATTCTCCAAGGAGTTGTATCTGAAAACGGTTGAGTATAAATCTCTAGGCGCTTCAACAGTTTTCCGTTTGAATCATGAAATAGCTGAGTGCGATGAAAAACGTCTCGTGCCATGAGAAGCAGATAAACAGAGTTGATTGATGATTTGATTGCGAAAAGCGATTCCTGTATCTCTAAGACTTTGAAGTCATTGATAAGAACATTGCTGTATTATATGCTAAGTTATTCATTATTATTTTTCCTCTAAGAAGCGGGTGTCAATCAAGCGAGAAGAAGGCTAATTCTGCAATTTCTCGCCTCATGTGTGATGACGTCACTCAGATTTCAAGCTATCATTGAGATTTTTGATATATTTTAGATATGTTCATTACTCTTATATGTTAAGTTAGTAGTAAATATTTCTAATATAATTTATAGGGTTCAACTTTAGAAAAACTTAGGAAAAAGAAATAATATCGTTATCCAAAGGGGTGAGTTCGTGGAAGGATTATGTATCAAAGATAAAAATAAGTAATCTTCAATAGGTTTGATCCAGCACAACCGGTTTTGCTACAGATGAGGCTATTCTTACAATGCAACTTCACATTCTATACTGGATTGAAATCGGTTAAAATAGTGGAATATTTCATGTCCGTTTTGAAAGAGTTACATATATCACTTTAAGATACTTTTTGAAATTCATGTCAGATTTAAATTCTGCACCCTATGATCTAAATCCCTTGTTGTAGAGTTGGATAGAATACAAAAAAGTTTGTGTCGTTTTTAGATTTTTGTATCACGAATATTGAAAATATAAAATCAAAATTTGGAGATTTTTTTTTCTATCAACTGATGAAGACATACAGATGAAGGGGTAAAACTCACAAAGCAAACCTGAAATCCAATACGCAGCACTCAGAACTGCTATATTATCAGAAAAATGAAGCCAAAATAATAAAATTCTTATTTAGTGTGTTCTTATTGACACAATTGTATTTCATGAGTTTGAATGTTCGTAAGAGATTTTGCAGACGAGCAATCTGAAAATGTTTTTGATCCCATCCAAATAGGTTCATTCCGTCTACATTTTCTATAAATCAATACCCAAGCTTTGGAAAACCATATATTCACTCAAATAGTAACCTAATGAATAACCAGAACCAAAATTCATCCCTCATATGGTAATACACCAGAGAATAACTAATCTATAATTAGATTGGCTCATTAAAATCTCTTCTCTCTACTTTGAACAAAGAAGTACGGGAATATAGCCTATGCTATCTCAAAATAGAATAAATTCATAGGGCAAATAAACTACATCCATACTCCTGCGAAGGGGGGAGGATCTAATGGTAACATCTAAGGGATGGCTGTATCCTGGGCGGGATTCTATATATCATAGCCGAGCCTTAAATTCGTCGGACAAAGATCTCCTAGCAACATGGTCGTTTGGGGTGGGCGAGTCCGTCATTAGCAGTGCGAGAGATAGATGAAAAGAGCTTGTCTTTTCATCTCTCACCGCCTCCGGAGAGAGTGCATCAGCACGTGTACACTTCTTTGCACCTGCACACCGACCGACGCCCTTTGCACAAATGAAATGTTTGAAAGTGGGAGGACAGGGGGAGGGGAAGAGATAAGGAAGATGGACGATGGAGAGATAAAGAAGGGGAGGAAGATAGGAGAAAATAAGACAAAGAGGGGAGAGATAAAGGGTCTTAAGATAAAGCTCGACTTAAAATGAAGCGAACTCAATAAAACCCTACTCCGGCCTATGCCTGAGGAAAAAAATTATTGGAGCAATACGATAAGATGAGACATTAAACGATAAGATGAGACATTAAATCAAAATGAAATAAGATATTTTTTATCGGTTTAATCGCGTTAATAAGGTGCTAAGGACTAACTAAAATTCGTGGGTAGTATATAATTTAGCTTTATAAATGATATTATTAATGATATATATTTTACAAAAAATATAGTATACGTTTATATCCATAAAATAATGTAAAGAATGGATAAAACTACAAGAAATATATTACGGATATAATAGTCATCGTCAGTTCATTGTTAAAACTTCTAAATCTGATAAAAGCTTCCTTAAACTATGAACTCTAAGAATGCTCAATTCAATAAAAGAGATATACAATCGGAATCAAATAACTTGATAAAATTTAATTAAAGTTTATAAATAGAGAGATACGGATACGTTTCCCAAGAAATCGATACATCTAAATGACTGCACTTTCGCTAAACCAAAAATATCGTAGTAAATTATACTTTTACAATGTTTTATTTCGTTGAATCTCAAACTCATGACACACAAAATGAAGGGTCTCCTTTAATCTTTAACTAACTTTACTTTATTTATGTCGACAATTTCAAGAAATTACGGTGAATGAACGACTAACATCACAACCGAAACGAGGAAGTATACTTAGGTATTTGAAAGCAGATGTTTGAGTGATAAACGCTCTTTTATCAACAATTTAGTAATGGTAAGATAAAAGAAGTCACTACCAGCACGGAATACAAATAGTCTGATAAACTCATGAATAAACATTCGAGAAAACCAAAGACGAATTGGAGAATGTAAGATTTCTCTTCTGCGGTAAGAGAAAATTGGCACATGTTTATCAAAACAACATACCGAGAAAGGAAGAACGGGTTTTTCACAAAATAAAAAATCCTGTTTTTTCGAATAGGAAGATTTCGAAGCAGCCTTCGTTGACCGAATATGTAATCAAGGGCTTTCTCCTTAACAACGGCCACCGAAGTCACAGCATCCTGACTACTGCACGAGAGTGTACTACATCAGAGATTCGGAACTAATTGATACGCCTGATGATAACAATCATGCAATACATCAATCGTGAGTTACTCTCCTGTTTCCAAGAAGAAAGGTGTAACATCTCTCTCTTTACGTAAGAGTCTACTTGATTTAACGTCGTACGAGAAGTTTTTTTCAGACGTACCAAGACTCAATGTCAACTGCATGCGTAATTTAATTGAAAATATGAAGGTTTCTTTCATCCCTACGCAGCAAAGTATATTGAGATATTTCGTTTATTGAATTAATAGTTCATACAAATAATCATGTTATGCTTGAAGAAATTAACATGGAAATTTAATAATATTTATTTCGCTGGTACTCTTTACTTTATGGAAGATGTGACTTTTTTCTGATGCTCTAAGTAGGATACCGCTGAAACTTAATAGCTCTAAAACCTTGAAATGAAAGAAATACATGCATTTAAAAATAAAGAGCTCGGGAAAGGAAGTGAAGGAATGCAACATCGTTATTTCTTAAATTAAATTAAGCAGTGATAGAAGAAAAGTCCACCGAGTCAACTAACAAGTCTCATTTGTATATTTATCACTACAAAAAGAAATTGAATTTTCCACTATTTTTCCACAATATTTATGAGCGAAATTATTATTATAAAGTATTATATACGTTATATTTATGTATTATTATTATTATTATTATTATTATTATCATACGAATTATTATTATACTTAGAAGAAGTATAATTCATTTGGAAAAGCGCTATTATCAAGAATCGATATGCAATTTGCTACATTTGTACGTATACTATAAACATATGATTCTTAATAGTTTTGTAAAAACCATATGAAAGAGAAAACCGGGATTGGATGAAGGGAAATACAACTCCAACATATAGAAATGCAATTTCTCTTCGTTAAAACATCTGATTTGAAATACGAACATAAAAAAGTTCATAACTCAAAGTCTTCTCTTGAATTTTCTACGTTAACCGTTTTTTTACTACTTCCTCATCGAAATAAAAAGATTTATCTTTAAGAAGATAAAAATTTTGTCTAGATTACCGAATCAAAGTCGAATTGAATGGACAATAATTATCTAAAATAATACCAGTTTCGTTAAGATATCTGATGGACCTTGTTCTGTTGCAAATTTTTCGAGAGACGATAGAATACTTTGCTGATTGAATCACCAACACACGGAATATTCTACTCAGCATCTAGGACAGTGACCCTAGGGATAGGATATCTTTTAAAGGTGGAATCTTCGTGCAATTTTACCTAATTAAATACTTCATACCGCGGAGAAAACCTTATCTAATGACAACCCTATTAAGCTGGCTAGTCATATCCGCTTGGCAATGGTAACTTTATACCCCATTAAACTTATAATTGCTGGAACTACTTCTTAGTGAAAGTAGCAGACGTAAGGAATGTTCGCCTAAGAAATTTTACAGGCACTTTTCAAATGTCGCTAATTAATAAGTAGATAAATCATGATCGTATAACATCGTGAGTTCTGCCTACGGATTTTCCTAGGACGATGTCCCCATTTGAGAAAAACATCGTTTCCACACGATACGCTAATTTACTATAATTTTCCTAACTAACAGTAAGTAGTAGATAAGTAAGATATCTTAGAGTCTGTTAGTTAGAGGATATCGAAAAAGACTTTGAAGGTGCCGACAAAAAACAAGGAACAATGTCGTAGATGAAAGTATGTTCTTAAATGAGAAAACAACCGACACAACGAAAGACTCAAATTTCATTAAAGTTTTTCTTCGGCTTGTAATATTCGATAGATAAAGAGACTATTGTTATTCAAAATTCTCCATGGAAACCATTTACGAATAATATAAAATTCGCAGAAAATTTTTCAACGCCAACTATTTCTATTAAGGTAACAAGTACCACTATGTTAATTTTGTTTATAAGAATCCGCATCGAAAGTGTTTGTCATTGTTATAATTTACACCGAAGATTATTTTTCTAAATCAACACTTCCTGTATTATTTTTACGTACATACGTGAAATCAACTTTGTTTTCTTTTACGCACAGCTTTGTAAATATGCCACGAAACTGCGATTGGATTAAATTATTATTTTAACAAGTTTGTTTTCTGCCGTCCTGTCACGTATTTTCCGTACATAACGTTGTTTAACGCACGTAAGTTTGATGTTTTAAACCTCAACGAGAGCTGATTATCGCATCCGAAAATCCCCTAAAAAAATTCAATTCCGCAATTCAAATCTTCCTTAACGACTTCGCTAACAACCTCTCGAGAAAATTTCACCTTGAGAAACAAAAACATTTTCTTACCTCTGCTCACTGTTTATATTCCACTTACGCTGTCACCTAACGTTGACGAGAAAATCTCTGCTTAATATTCCACCGAAAGAAGACTTCCCGAAGAGCCTCTCTTTAATTGCGATCTTATTTTATCCCAATTTAGCTTTCTTGCGCGTGTCCTCGCCTTAGTGTCTTTCCCTATTCTCAAAATATTCTCTTTTTTCCGACTCATTTCACTGCCGAACGCTACATTTCCTTTTGAGGAGGCGATGTTCCTCCTCCGAATGAGAATTCCCTTTTATTCGAGAGAGAAAAGGATCATTAGTGGCTTACCAGGACTCGCAGGTACTCGAGAACCATTTAAAGGGTATAATTAATTGCGATTGGAAAATAAACCGTCCGAATTACTCATGCTTGAGAAGGGTTGATCACGGATGGAAATTCCGCTCGAAATCACGTAGTCAACGAATGCGATTGAATAATTCAAGAGAATCGCGAAAATGGAGCAGAAATCCGAGCGGTGTTTTCGTTACTCTGAAAAAAGGAATTAAACTAATGTACGAATTAGGAATATATATTCCGGACTGGAATATGCAAGACGCTACCTTCTGAGCTGTCAGTGGTTTGAATTACGCTTCAATTCCCTTTTCTGAACAATATTGACACGTGGTATTGCATCGTAAGCAGTTACAATTATTTGCTTTATTTTGGTAAAGTAATATATTACGGGAGTTATTTGTTTCCGTGGAAACCGGAACAGTTGTTCTTACAAAACCTAAATTATGGCCTAAGATAACTCTTATCGCTGAGAGAATACTCTCTAGAGGAATTAAAATAGAGTAAATATATATTCAAATATAAAAATAGTACAAATAGTACAATAAAATTGATAGTGGGTGTCATTTAAGATAGTTTATAGTACGTATTACATTCGTACTACGCAACTTACGAGTCAACAAAATATCGCTAAGATTAATTTGAGTTTTGATCCAGCATCAGTATACCTTGTAGATATAATTAGAAAGATGTCCAACTTTCATTACCCCAGCGTAAACAGTAAGCTCCGATGAGTCGATAGTGTAGCGAACGTGTTAGAGCATTTCTTTCTGAACCCCGATTCGAGGAACGACACCAGAGATTTTATCCGAAAAGGCATTCTCTTCGGGTGGAGAGAGGAAGGACGCGTACACATCCCTTTTTACCAGCACCGCTTTTGTTTTCAGAGCGTCGCCGTACCATTTACGGATTAGCAATCGTTCTCATTTCAATATCCTCCGATCCCATTGTTCGTTTCGTTCCGGCGCCAGCCGAAAAGATAAATGCAAATCCACCGATGCTTCGCGACTCTTATTAAGGAACCCGCCCCTTCTCCCGAGACGAAATAATATCGAATTTCCCCTCTTATATATAGTATCTCGCCTTTTGCGTCAATCTTTCCCCTCCCAAAATCCCGTCTCCTGAGATGCCATTCTCCAGCCATCTCGACCCAGGATCTCCCGTTTATTCACCACGCCCTCTTTTGAAAAACCCCCCCATCTCATTGTCTCGTCTCTCTTCCGGAATTGCTTCCTCTTCTATCCGCGCGTAGACATCGCCGATGGGTGATGGAGCACCTTTGGGTTACCACGAAGCTCGCGTCCCTCCGCATATGAGTGCACCTCGTGCCGATGTCGGACAAGAGGAGACGAGAGTTATCTCTCGGAAGGGACTTGTTCCTTGCGCGGCGAGAGATGCGTAACACGGTCGGTCGTGTTCCGGGGAACGTATAGCAAATCGACGTTTCTTTTGGCGGCGATGAGAATCTGAACGCGTGGGGGAGGAAAAAATATCGCCTCGATAAAGCGGTGGTTTTAAAGCCTTTGGAAACAGAGGATTACAGCTTGTGCTCTTTAGAGGTCCCCGTGTAGTGCGAACGATTTGAAAACTTTTCAATCCTAAGCACTCACATTTCCATACAGTCAGTCTCTCTGGGTTCAGTGAAGAGAAAAGGTCACTATAGAGAACGATCAACGACTGACATTTTAGATTTTTAACCTACAGCGAGAAAAACAATAACAATTTTATGATTATTAATACACAAAGTTACAGCAATTGATTCGGGAAATAATATGATCTTATTTCTAAATTGGCTTTTACAGTGAAGACAGTAACGAAACATTAAATAGGAAAGCGTTTATATTTTCATTGACACAAAACAAAAACCCTTAGCTGGGTCGGAATATGAACAAGTAAAGGAATCAGTACGGAGTAAATCTCTCGAGAATTCTCAATGCAAAATAAAAGAAGATAGAATTAGAGAAACAAAAGAAAGCTGAAGTACATTATCCCTGGTAAATTGGTGTTAATTAACTTTACAAAATTCTAATGTAACGTTTCTTCACACTCATTTAGCAGGATGGAATTCTTAAAATGTAAAACATCCCGATTAATTCAATAATATACCTAGATTGCCACGCTTATTAAAGATGCAATTCCCACACTCCCCTCGGATACGGACTACTTCCGGCAGGACCGCGAGCCGACACAAAGGTAAGGAAATGTCCAATTACTGTCCGGGATTAATTGAGAGGTAAAGGGAAAACAAACCTTTTTTCCCCTGACACAAAATGAAGCTTCCTAATGTGATAATGATTGCAGCGTGCGTTCTGCCACGCGCCCTCACCTCCACCGAATTCCCAAGGAACGGGTGTGCGTCTTCCGTAAGAATATCACTTAATAAAAGGTAGAGAGGGAAGATTACCCGCTCTTTAATGACGCATCCTCTGCGGTTCTCCTCAATTTTCCACCATTCCTTCCTTTCGCCGTCATTTCGAGGAAGGCCCACCTGTGTGTGGAAGGCCATTAACCAACAGTTTCTTATGAAGCGATCCACGACTTCGAAACGGGTAATCTTACGCAATTAGTGAAAATGTTATGAATGACTTAATTATGACGAATTAGAAGCAGTTGGAACCGAGCGTTAATCTCTGACAGGAGCATTTACTCGCGCAATTACACGTATTGTTTCGCGTTTACTCGCTAAACGATAAACAACGACATTGAATAATTTCTTTGGAGGGCTCTCTTCGTACAGAAAAGAACTATTGAATGGGATTTAAGGTTATTCTCAGCTGAAACGAATCTAATGAACGTACAACATTTGAATAAAAAATATATCGTCGTTAAATTTTTCATCAATAAATTTTCATCGATCAATATATATAGATTTCATGAAATGGAAGATCGCTCATATTCTTCATAATAACGGTTGGATGGCAACCACTTGTCTCCCTTTCAATGCATTTCCTTTCATTTATTCACGATTCATTGGATATGTCATCCTTAACATAATGAAGGTAAGGTAGCCTTGGCCTTCCTCTACATCCACCCATTTCTAAGAATGCTTTCATAACTGTTTCCTTAGAAATTCAATGTCATTATCAGTCAACAATTACGTGGTCTGTTAGTTTCCTTGTCATTCCATTGCTCTCCTCCTGTAATTACCATTCATTAGAAGACTCCCTCTTTCATCAGTCTTTCAAATTTTATTTATTCGCATCATACTTTGAACTTCAGATTCGAAAAGACACACCAATTTACTTCTATACGTATTCATAAGATATGAACGTAAGTAATAAATCAATCGCCTATTTTTTACGATTACTTTTCAAGAACGAAATTCAATAGTGAATGAATTACACATCAACTCTTCCTATTCATCCAACCTAAGTGTTTCCAACTTCTTCCACATTACATTATTTATTACCTCACCGCCTAACGATTTCTCAACTCTGTTGTTTCTCAAACAATCCAATGATTCACTTGGATGCACTTATGGAGGGTGGAGGAATAGATCGCAACGATGATGCTGCGATAATGTCTAATTTTAGAAACACCAAGGATATTGAAGAGTTCTTCCGATAACAGGATGACCATTCTTTGAAACATAAGAACCAAGTTCCTCGGCCTTAAGAGAAGCGTATAATGTTCCAACTTTAATTTCACGCAGTCATCCACTCGACTGAGAAGTGCAAGAGCGACCGTAATCCATCGGTGAACTTCCCTCTTACCTTCGGATGAATATTTATATATATATATATATATATATATATATATATACGTCTCCACTCTGAACAACCGCGGAGGAAGCCTTCTTTTGTTGACATTTGCATCCGCTGGCGGACATCGATTATGAAAACAAAACTAAAATCGGAAGCGAGCTTTTTTTTTCAGTCCTACATCTTTTGTCTTATTTTCGTGACGTGCCGAGGCGTTCGCCATGAATAATTCATCGGGAATTTTTTTTGTCGCCTTTCGCTGTTTTTCTTCTCGTGCGACACCTACACGCCTCTCCACCAACTCCCGTTCTCTTTTTTGTTTTAACGTGGAAGAGCTCGCTTCCTTTTCTTTGGCTCATTCTCTCTTCTCTTTTGCGACACCGTGTCAGATCTCGCGGTCCTCGCGTGCCAACATCTCCTTTCGGTTGCCTTAGGAGGATATCGCATTATCCAGAGATGCTTTTAAGTGACTCAGAAAGTATGGAGGGTATTTAACGAAATATCTATTGCGCAATCTGTAAAGTCAACACTTTCTTATTGCAATATCAATTCCTCTATTTCAAAGATAGTAAGATACTTAGAGAGGATGAACGCAAACATTTCCAATTTTAAATGAACGTAAAAGAAAGGGATCGAAATAATTTATAAAGTGGTAGAGAATAATTTAAAGCCGTATTTAATTAATATGATGATCCATAATAAACATTCCATAAAGCACGTATATTTAATAGGGAAACGAAAAAAAATCAATAACTGGTTAATTTCTTTCACAGCCAAAAAACATTGCGATTGAACATGATGAATTTTACTGCTCTAACCACTTCATTATTAAAATCTTCAGACGCGGAATGAACTTAATGATTTCCAGAATTGATTGTTCTTTCTAATTAGCCTCCTAATGTGTCATGCATATGTTGTGAATGTATCTAAATGTATCTATGTGGCTCCAGGAAAAAGAATGAAGATGATAGTAATACAACCCATAGAGTACCTGGATCTGACAAAGTTTTAAGTTTTCATTCAAATCATTTTGGGAAAAACCTCACAACAAAATACACTAAAAATGGTCAAAAAATTTCATTACTTTTCCGCAACACAATATATGCAAAAATATACTTTTGCACGGGTTAAAAAAAAACCTATGAATTGTCAACTGACAACGTATCATTTAAGAATGACTAATGAATGGAGAGTATTCTAGACCTCTGGTAGTTATGAAACACTGGTTTGCAAGTATTAATAAATCCAAAATCTGTCAAAATAAGGTATTAATGTAAGAATTAATAAGGTAATAAGGTAAGAATTACCATTATTAAAAGAAAGTAATTCAGTATTTCAGTATCCATCGAATACGTTTGTCATTCATAATGTACCATTAATATAAATTGCCCTCGAACATCAACCTATCCTCTTACGAATTGAAGCTTCAGTTGCTTTAAGACCAGGTAAGGACCAGGTTCCATCGCGGCCTTTGGTCTCACATCTACTTCCAGAGTCCCTTCCTAGCGCCTCCGTTCCTCAAGACACGGACTAACACACGCGGATTCGCATATCGATCTTCGAGAAGCGAGCAAACATTCACACCAGCTAATTTGAGGTACGGTTTCGAGAGCTTTCCGAAGTCGTCCCCACTTCGGGAGGTCGGTAAACTTTCCGGGAGTAGAATCGAACACTCCGCGGCGCCTCGCCGAGGTCAGCGCCGGCTTATTTTTTTCCCGCTCCTCGAGAACCTATGATGAGTGCCCTTCCGACTGTTGGAATCACCGACTCCGAATACGGAATACCTTCCACCTTATGGAAAATAATGAAAAAAATCGAAGGAAAGAAGGGAGTTAAGGAGTGAGGATGCTGTAAAACCTGAGCCGGTAGCATTGAAGAGATCCTTATAAGAGCTGCTTACTTTTCCCTCCTCTTTCGCCATATTCCTCGGCGCTCCTTTTTTAAAACCGATGCTCCTTGTTTCCGCTTTTACCAGTGTCTCCTGTCCCCCGCCCTCTCGCGGCTACGACCGGAATTTTAAACCGATCGTGTCTCAAACGACGACGATGCGTACTTTTCCGTGTTCTCGTTCCTCCATGATGGTGAAGCCTTTTTAAGGAGGACGGCTCTACGGAGGGAAATTTTCCCATGGACCTCTCCTTCTAATGCGACGTAATAAGTGGATTAAAGGATACGTCTGACCGATAAATTTTACCTCACCTTACCAAGTCTTCCTTTTGCTTCCCAGTTTACTCTCGTTTCTATTTCAGGATGCCCATCGAAATTGCCTCACGTCCTCTATTTTCAATCCTTGCTACCGTCTTATGCTCTCTAATAAGGAAATACACTCGTCTTTCTTTTTTGAACCATTATGATACATACACGTATCTAAGGCAGTGATGAATAAATTTAACAAATAAATTTGAGCATTTGTTCAGTGTACCGTAAAACTTTCCTTTGAAGACCAATTTCTTTGCACTTTTTGAAATATTTGCGAAACTAAATGCGAGTTAAAAATAGCTTGGATTAATAAGGCGTGGAAGGAAGAAACCTGTACCAGTGAAAGGGAGCGAGAAACATTGCAATTTTCCAGGAGAAAAAACGAATGTTCGATTCTTCCTTCAATCAAAATAAAATCACGTCCTTAAAATATATCCGTAGGGTACTAGAGATCATAGCCTGTTTATCCATAACAATATGTTTTGTATCCTTTTCCTGCTCACTATGTATCTAATTGAGGAACTATCTTAGGAAAGATATTATTTAATACATCCAAAATCAAATACTCTTCAAATCAGATTTCCAGCAGATAAGTTTAAAGGTATCCAATAACACATTTTCAAAGGTTATTATGGAGATTTAAATCTAAAATTGAGCGTTATTGATTTAAAAAATCCACTTATCCTTGGATGCCCAACGAAGGCCTTCCACATAATTCACCGTGTTAAATATAAATGCCACAGCTTTGCTTGTTGGGCTTTGGTGAGTTTTTTGCCAACATATTATTGTCCCATGTATCTTTCGTCTCATTCTAATCGCCTTTCAATTAAGCAATTTGAAGAACTCGGTGTTATTAATTGCTTGAAGTGGAGGGCAAAAGGGTTTCCGGTTCTTCTGCTGCGTCCTCGCTTTTTATCCCCCAGAGATCCACTTCCAATTGACGCCCTTCCCTCAACGTCAAATACCATTAAAATCGATGTCCTTCGTCGGACGGCTGATGAATAAATCATAAACGAAAAGACATCGGAAAAAAGCGAATGCTTCACTTCACGGAGATGATAATAACGGCAAGAAAATCCGAAGAGCGTAATCCGAACGAAGGAACGAGCACGAAGAGATCACGGAGCATTACGAAAGCACGAAAATAATATAAAAAAAAAGGTTCGAAAAGTTTTATATCAATCGAGATTTTCCGGAGATCGGATCAAATGATGTAAGGCTCTGGAAATAAGATTTATTTACGCGCGGGGGTGAAAGGAAAGCCGGGGAGCAGATGCAAGGAAGTCAAGAGTCAAAGGTTGCGCGAACGGATATTCCGAGTCGAAAAACGTAAACATTTTATTCGAATTTTTTTAAGTGCCCATAAAATTTATTCGCCGTCTGCGAGTTTTATCAAAATATTCAGTCAGAGAGAGAGAGAGAGTCTTGCGCGGTCAAAGCATGCCAAGATTTGCAAGCGTATCTTATTCCTCCGGTTCTACATCGGGAGATTTGGACGCCAAAAAATTCACCCGACATGCGCCATTATCTCTCCGAAGGGTAAAAAGACATCAGAGAAAGGAAGATGGAAACAAAAACAGACCGTAAGAAGATTCTTATCGGGTGCCATCTGTTTATTCCTTTCCCTTGCAAAACTCTTCTCAAGACAAAACGAGGATGCTGGCGGATTAGCGGCTGTGTGGGGGGGATGTGGTATAACCAAATGCGCGTAATTACGGCGGTAAAAGAGGAAGCGAGGGGACCATGGGAACCGCTGATTAATGGCGCCGGACTCCATTGTTGGCAATTAAGGGCCGTCCGCAACTCGATGGATTGATGCTAACGACGGATCGAAAACATTTGTGAAGGGGAGAGACCGGACGGATTAATCATGTTACTCCGCGGAAACGGAGGCTCGTGGAAAATTTTATCCGAACGAATCCACATTATGCGCTAATTCGCGTCAATTCATCGCACGTTAATTTTTTCATCCGATCGCGTACGTGCGTGGTCCGCAATTGTCCCATTCCCCTCTGCTGATTATCGCAAGAGGAAAGTTTGATTACACATTTGCGGAATTATCTTGTTAGGAGCTTTTCAGCGAATTGCAGACCATTGCACGTGTCTACCTTTACGAGGATTAACTACGAGCGTCTCGGAATAGAGGGGATGAAACATATTGTACTGTCGCAAGACATATTTCACCTTTACGAATGAATACCGCCACTCGACTGTTGAGAGCTGATTCTATACTTGGAAGAATTGGGTATTTTTGTCTTGCGATGAGCGAGGTTCATCTTTTTGTCAAAGCCTTATCCGCTGAGACGATTACATGAAAGTTGATGTCGTATTGATCATAGTGAATCATGCTATTAATGAGAGAGCGGTGATGCTACGGAATATCGTAGTTCAATGGTCATTAAACTGCGTTTGGTTGAGCTTAATCCATCAATTTTTCCCCATCTAAATGATTAATTAATGCAAGGAAAACTCTTCATTCCTCATCTACCCTTTTATACCTCATTTTCAATCCCTAACCTCTCGAACTTTTTGTGACACTCAAATTTAGAACATCGTAATGTTTCCTACCTAATGATCTCGTCACAACCTAAATAATAGCTCTATATCCTCTGCTTTTTTGGCACGCCGAACATCATCGAACATATTTTTCTAGATACGCGACTGTCTATAAATCCCCGTGCAATTATTTCTGCGTCTTCAAACCCCTCGAAACAAGTCGACGGTCAGTATGTACGTATTCCTTTCTCGGCAAAACGTCCTTTCTTCGGACGAATCGACTGCACGAATCACCCATCAGAGGGCAGCGCTGGAGAAGCATCTTGTTTTTGAGGATCGAAGTGGAAGATTTCAATTCGCGACATTTGTTCCGAGAACGGGAGTGGGGAGGAGGCCTTGTCCAGACGGTGGGTAACATCGCCCTCCGCGGAGTAACCGGTTGCTGCGGTGTCCTTATGGGGGAGAAGGGATGGGAAAACCCTTTTAGGATGCGTTGCAGAGCGCCTTCCTATCTTTAGAAGGAGAAGGAAAAGAAAGATCGCGAGTTACTGAAAGTGGACGTGAGCTTCGGTATCGGATTACGCCCGTTGTTAAGGAGCTCTTCGACAATCTCTGTGCGCGCAATTGTTTATGCCATTACCTCTTCCAGTGCACCGAGTCACTCTCTTGCTTCTATTAGTGTGGTCTATGAAAGCGTCGCTTTGAAGTCGCTCGTTGTAATAGAATATTGTTTACTTTCGCTGAACGCTGAATTTCATTTGGTTTCTCGAATAGTAATTCGAGAAACTGGAAATGCGTCGAAGGACGATTGTGAAATTTTCATCGGTAATTGAAAGAAATAGTGGTGGTGGTGTTGGTAGACAAACAGACTACAAATAATTTAATTGCCTTTTTTGTACGGAATGAATCAGAAAACTGCATTGATGCATTTTTACTGCAGCTGCAACGCATTCCGTGGAATTACGATTGAAGGAAAACGGACAAGAATTATCTCCATCGAATATTATAATGCTTTATTGGAAATGGTCGGTAGAACTTGGAGTGTAAACATTATGTTTTCTTATAACTTTCGCATTCCCATATTCACGCATCTTTGCTGAAATTTATCGAATTTAAATACTACAGATTATTATTAACACTATAGAGGTCTCTTCATAAAAGAAAGAATTTTTCAACGAATGGAACTATAAACCTTTAAGAATTCATTAGAGTATAATGCTTCTCAAAGTTGATCTTTTTTCGTTATAAAATTGACAGAAATAACCTTAAAATGCATCTCAGAGGATCTAATTGAAGGCGACTGAATAATCAAGTGACTTTTGTCATTGATGAACTCAAACAAATCGCAGAGAGTTGATTTTTCATCCAATTTTCTTGTCCATCGTACATAGATACCCCAAGAATGATCGATATAGAACTCAAAGAGTAAGTTGCCCTCACAGACTTCGCTAAACCGAATACATGAATTGAAGATGAATACTTCTAAACATCCCTTGCCCGAAGGAAACAAGCGGTAGAATAAAGTAAACCCCAACAAATGGGGAAGCATAGCTCTTCTTTGCTAACCACACGGCAGAAGAAAGCTCATCATGAAGTGATCCTTACAGATCATGTATTTTCAGTCTAGTTCAGAGACGCATGACCTCTTGAATCCTTCCGACAAGAGGCTCTTGAACGTTGTAGAAAGAAGACGGACTGACCTTTTCAATCTTTTTTTTAGTTTTTTCTCTCCATTTCTCTCTTTTCTTTCATTCCTCTTGGGGTTTTCATTCCACCGACTGAGAAATCGTAATGTTTTTCATTAAAGGGTTAAACCCGACCGCGGCTCGCACACACACACGCGAAAAGAAGGATAGCTTTTTCTCTATTCTGTCCGAGAACGCGCGGATTCCTCTTTGGCCGCGGAGTATATTTAAGGCAATAACCTTAGTAAGGTATGTCGACTATATCGAGATACAAACTGGCGTACGTCCCTTTTTAAGGCTTCGTGGAGATGTGGGATGAGAAGCACGTTACGTCATCCGCAATGAAACATTATTGGTCGTCTCAAGGACTTCTATTTATACGAATTTATTATATAGCGTGGACCAGTTTTGTAAGGTTGTTAATAGAATGTGACGCATTTGGCGCTAGACAACGTCTTCTCGCCGAAGTTTGCCTGCCTTTGAAATCTCTTTCGATAGAAAAGAGTAATTTATTTCGACGTTCAAAGGGATTGGATTCGCTGTAAGGAACCACTGTTATCTATGAATGAGGAATTTGTTTTAAGATGATTTTTTAAAATTTTGAATGAAGTTCTTCAACAAATCTTTTGAAAGAAATCGTATAAACATGAGCGAGGATAAACTTGAAATGGAAATCCGTATCCCAAATCATCGAAACAAGTTTTATTTGATGCAAACTTATTTACCAATAGAGAGTAATGAAATCTTCCGATGTTTTCTGAAGATATTTGTTTGCTCTCTGTGAATTATTAAGAATGTAATTATGTTTCGTGCAGCCTGAAATTTAACGGGACATAAATCGATAAAATTAAATTAAAGACGATTTTCATAATTCATAACGATGGTCAGTATTTCTGAATTATCTTGATATGATCGCCCGACAACGCCTCAGCTTAGTAATGGAAATATGTTAGTGTTCAGAACGGTCAATCTAACTGGAAATAAAAATAAATTTTATGTTACGAAAACTTTTCAAAAAAGCGCTTTGAGCATACCTAAGAGAACTTAAAGAACCCATACTGGTATATATAAACACTTATGTAATTGCAGAGTCGATATAAGTTCAAAAATAGATGGAAAAGAACAACAAACTTCAAATGGAAATATATTTAGAAACATGGTAACGAAGAATAGAAGTCTCGTCAATGGGAAAATATGCGAAAAATACTAAAATTTATTTATATATATCCCCCTTTCATATAAATCAAGTACATAGGAGTCAAGATGCAAGCGTGATATTATCACCAAACAAAGTCAGTGACAATTGTTGCTTCCAATAAAAACCTCCGCCCGATACCTCTCGGACATGATCCTCTTCAGACACCGAAAAATAAGCAACACGGCACATTTCGAGATATTTCCTTCTCACATCTCGACCGAGAAGCTCACCAATAAGTTAATCCACTTTGACGGTATCTTACACAGGAGAAGAAAAAAGAAGTGGCATCAAAGGTGTGTGGGAAAGAATCCAAGCATCTGTAATCCCTTCTCCGAGTCATCCCCAAATTTAATTCCAACTGCGGTCCTTTGTACACTCCCAGAAAGCTATCTCTTGAGAAGGATACTCTGCTCTCTTTTACGAAACCTATCTCTGATCTGAATGTACGCCCTCTGTGGCCCACACGTACCCTCGAGCAATCGCGTCCATCCGGCTTATCTGCGGACGCCGATCCGAGCGCACCATCCAATTTCAACCACAAGATCCATCCGCACATTCTCATCTCCTCCCTTTTCTTTCATCTCTTATCTCGGATCCCTCCGCCATGCATCTCCAACCGTCACTGAATATCTCCCATCCTTTTTTCATTTCTACTTCTGTGCTCTTATTCCTTCTCTCAGTTGATTGTTTATCCGATTACTCGACCTAACAACCTTTTACGTACGTGCTCCTAACGGACTTCTAAGCAAAGTTTCTACTAGTTATTCTACTAGAAAGATTTCGCTTAATCTGCAATTCAAATAAATTTCAGTATCTATACCCAAAATCCAAACCCATACTCACAATCAGATATTGCAGTTTCGTTTCGGTTGCTATGGAAATTCCCTAGCAAATTGAATAGAGTTTTTTTTTCTGACATAAAATTTGAATTCTCTAATATGAATGCTGAATGGCTCATAAAACTTGGCAATTTGGAGATTGTATTTTTCCTAGATTCGTGTTTGAATGTTTTATATCTATATTATTTGGAGAACACTTCGATTTACGTTACAAAACGTTTCATGCAACGCAATGAAAATCTTTTACTTCGTTTACATTATCTCATTAATTTTAACATTCATACAATCTTTAAAATATATTTATAAGATGAAATAGGGACGTAAATTCGCCAATAACATAATAAAACTCGTTATGCTAGACTGCGTTGCCTTCAATGTGCATAACAACAATGTTAAATTTCATTCATATGTAAATATATCTAAGAACGATGCTTGATTAGAAGTTGGACTATATTAAAAATTTTCTTCTAGAATTAAAACATGGCCAGAAATATAAATATTTATATTAAGGAAAAAATAAAGCTACTATGTTCTAATTTGATGCCTACAATTTTTATAAAATCGCGCTAGATTAGATAAACAAATATATCACATAATTTGACCATAACCTCCCTACTTCTTCGCTCTAACGCATTTGGTACAGCATCTGCTACATCTGAGCAAAAGCAAAAGTATCACTTGCCCCCAACTCCTTCCTTATCTTCTCTAACCCTTTATAGTCGTTCCTTTTCTTATATTCCATTCCCGTCCTTCTTCCTCCGGACTTTTACGTCGGAATGACTGGATTTCCATCAAGGCGAGCCGGGATCAAATCGCTATGGCATGCGGCCCTTTCTTGCGCGTGAGGGAAAGGTATGGGAAGGATTCCTTAGCATTCACCAATCCCAGGTGCTCATCCTTTCTAAAAACCGAGATGGATTCCGCGCTGAATCGCTGTTTAATCTCTTAATCGATTGCAACGAAGGGTATCTGTCAGTTATGCCTCGCGAGAAGCAGATCTCGCGAAGGTTATATCCGGGAGGATTCTAGGAAAGGATTACGTAATGCCTGCGGAATATCCTACGCTTTTAAAGATGGATCAGCGGAGATTTTATCCAGTTTGCCAACGGAGGCTACTGTTTAACACGTCGGCAGTTTACACAGAATTGAAAGCGGTAACTTCTTTAGGTTTCATCCATGATATGTGCGTTTACATCGTGCTCCATAAGATGGCGAAACAGGCGTATCTATTATACAAAAAACGAACGGCGGCACCTTGAAACACGGAAACCTTGCTACCTTTTCTAAAGTAAGCGGAAGAAACATTTGATACGGATTCAAGGAGATTAAGAGAGTGATATTATTCGACTCCTACAACATCAATAAACATATAATATTAATTTTTTTCACTCGAATTATCATTTCCGTAAAGTACTAAAAATTCGTAACCAAACAAAATATTTTACCCTCCTCAACTAACGACTCTAAATTTGCATAAACTCTTTCAATTACGTATATTTATAACACATTAACTTTAATGCGGGATAATCTGTCCTTGGATACCGCAGATGTTCGAGCATATTGCAAAGATCACGGTGCATTAGATTGATTTACGCGACCAAAGGAGAAATTCTTGGTGATATGATTCATAAAAAAATTGAATCATTCTCATTTGCAAAAGAATGATTGCGAGATAGTTTTTCCTGTATAAAGTTAAGTAATATCGATTTCAAAATCTTATGCTTTGATTTGTGGATTTATCGTTGAAGTTCAGGAGAAACATAAATATTCGTTCAAGTTTGTCATTTTTATACATTCCATTGCTCTTGTGTAGATATTATCGAATGAATTATGCTTTGACAACCCTGACAGACTGACGCAATTGGAGATAATAAGTATGAAATTCATAGCGATACTAACGTTTATCATTATAGGAATTCATCTTCGACTGAAGGTTTTATTGGTGAAGATAATAATTATGTCATCACCAATTTCATCAAGAAACATAGGAAAATAACTGAATGTACTTAAATACAATAGAAATTAATTCAAAAACAAGGAGTCTAGATTTTTATCTCAAAAGTAATTAATTTTACGTATTATATTTTAATAGAAAACATTGTATACTAAAGTAATAATTTTAACAGTTCTATTTCGAAGGGAAAGAATAGCATAAACGCCCATGGAACACGTAAAATAAATTGAAATTCAGAAATATTTTATATTAAATACAGTGATCGTTTTAAGTAAATCACATGAATAGTGATTTACAAAAAATCATGCCAAGTACTCGTATCAAGTTTGTGATAATAAATATTGCAAAGAGCCTATTTAAAATATTCTAAAAGGATTATCTGACTCATAGAGCACTTCCATCCCCCCTATAGCAACCCCAGTGTCTCATTGCCTTTAAGGGATTAAAAGAATCTTTGGGTAGATCTCGACCAGAAAAGGGATGTAACATAAAGATTGTACGTTGGTCTCTTTCCTAAGAAATTTCCATCCAATCTTAAAGAAACGCTCGAGGATTCCCATGAATCTTTCCAACGATTCTGATTATTCCAACCCATTGAATCCCTTTCTCCTTTCTCCAGCAAAGGACTTCCATTAATTTCACTAGATCCGAATTGAAGAGAGGCGGAATTAATGTGTTGAATTTGCGAATCTGAATTTCTTTAATTTAGCAATAAATCACTTCATAAGAAATAGAATTTAATTTTATATGAATGTAATAAATCACAGATATCTCCAGAAAAATTTATATTC
The DNA here is from genome assembly GCA_020796165.1 of Pantala flavescens. NCBI lineage: Eukaryota > Metazoa > Arthropoda > Insecta > Odonata > Libellulidae > Pantala > Pantala flavescens. The sequence goes on along the minus strand of CM036879.1, from coordinate 10,838,238 downwards.
ATTCGACCATGGTAGGAATTAAATGTGAAATTGGATCTTTTTTAAATTAATTGTCATTGATATTCATCAAGAGAAAAAGGGAAAAATAACCGCTATTTAGGATTTATATACATTTCCATATAGGTAATATCATCCTTCATTACCACCCCGACATAAAATCTGTAAGAACAATAACTACTCTTCAAGTCTTGAATAAAGATATAGAGGAAATAGTTTAAAATTTAAGGTTTTAGAAAGTTGGAACTTTAGAACTTTTCTGAGATGATTATGAGGAAGACCAAAAATATATATGCGAGTATTGTTATCGTGCAATACGTAAAAGTGTCCTTATTTTTATCTCGTAATTCATGATTTTTTAATCCGACGAAAACAGTTAAAATCAGTTGTAGTGCATGTAGAAAACCATGGACTTATCGAATATTTGATTCACCAAATCCCTCAATATTTGAGAATGCTGGAAGGTGTAATTTCAAGAAAAAATTGAACACCTAATCCGTATTACATAAAAAAGTTTCCGAACATATTACTCATTAGTTATTATATTCTGCGGCAGTTTGTTGGTGAACTAGACAGATGTTTGAGGATCATGGACCAACACACTAGACTACACCAAACGCGTAGGAAACAGAAATCTACATATTCCTCCGGAAGTTAATCAGAATTCATAACTCGGTGTTCGGGATTATCTTAAACAAATCGGGGACACGGACGGAAGTATTTTTCCCTCTGGGCGTACGGTTGGGGTTCTTTGCTGGGTCATCACCAGTCTACATTTACCATCTACCATTCTTCTCGCACACGTGGACTTGAAATGGAAACGGGAAAAGAAATAGTCAACTGCATCCATTCTTGTGACTCACTAGAAGCTGACTACCATACGACAAATCTAACATTAACAAAAGACATTCAACGATCATGACCCCGCCCAAAGACCCTTTCCGGATGTTTCGTGCTACATGCGATGAGAATGACAGGGTAAAAGGGTTCTAGATAAAGGGACTCATGACTCTTGTGTACTCCTAAAGCCCTAAGACGAATCCCTTCTCAAATACAAAATGAGGTTCTCTCCCAAACTTTTCTTCGCAAACTCCACTCCTCTTTCGGGTCCCCGTCTAATTTATTCAGCAACAAATTTCATTCATACGATCCACTTCCTTCCTGAATCACTGAGATGGGTCCGCAAGGAGAGATTTTTATCTTATGCCTTCTTTTCGGCTCTCTCTCTCTACCTTTTGTAAATCAAGAAAATCGTGCGAGATAAACTCTGTCTCGAACGTGAAAAGATTCACGAAAAGTGGAGTGAGGGGAACATTGTCTCTCCGTGTTCTCTCCAACGACGAAATGCTTTCTGAAAAAATCCGCCGGTTTAAATGAGGTCGCTAATTTCGAGAAATTAGTCGCTAAGTGGCGTCTTGCCATTACGACCGAACGAAGAATTTGAGGCATGCTGGGAGTGCTAAAACGATGGTATGGTTTCATACGTCATTACTACGGTTCAAGTTTAATTCAGCACCCGATATGGAGAAAGAAGGTAAAACTTTGAGATGCTGCGATAGAAAATCTAGGGAGAAGATTTTTGACGATTTCAATGGAAATAAAACAGGACTTATTTTGTGGACCATTTAGAATAACAACCCTATGTACAAATAGACCACACATTAAGCACAATAATAGATATTTTTGAAGTTGATTAACCGCCATTTTTGTCATAGATGGTCGTTTACAGTCAATAATTTATCGATATCTATCTTTAGGAATAGGCAAACATTATATAGGATACCTAAGTAAGGCACATCCGAGGGAATAACTCCCCTCCAAGACCTTTGTCGCAAGTTAATCGCCGTGAAGAAATGTTTAATGAAGCACTTTATGAGGAAGATGTGACATTTTCATGAATTAATGGAGCAAACATTTGTGTGATGATACTTCTCATCGGATTAGAAGCCGAAAAGTCAAGACACAAGTGATTGCTTTATGATTCATATGTGGACTGAAAGATCAAGCCGAAATTTGAACATTACACTGAATATAATCTAAAGAATTTCATTGCAATAATTCAACATAGAAATAAATCGAAGAAAAAGCGTACTTAATCTTAGGTTTCAAAGTAATACGAAAATACTATCCAGATTTCCGTTTTATTGATCAATTTCAACGAAAACGAATTTAAACGAAAATAACGCATATTTTAAATATCCAACGAATCCAAAGAGTTCGTATTTACGTCACCATTGCGACACCCTTCCAAATCTCATTGTTACCATTAACTCAACACATTCATCTCTAAGCAAGAGTTTAACGCAAATTTCAAATACCCTCGAATACGCAAAGAGAGCAGAATATTTCGACAAAGACGTACATAAAAAATGGCGGCGGAAGCTCTTGAAAAGTGTGGGTTAGATAGAAAGTCCAACGGAAAGAGCGCCCAAACTCCTTGAGAACGGAGGAGATCTTCGTGAGCGAAAGGGCGGAGTATTGTGGCTGCAGATGAGACGCAGATAAGAACGAAAGGGCTTTATAATTCAGGTGGGCGGAGAGAGAAACATTTTAGGAAGAGTAGGGCGGAGTATGCGAAGAATAGCATCATCCAACCATCAAGAAATAGAGACAAAAGGATGCTATAAATCGACTTCCGAAAAATATGCAAATCCGACCTCGGGAGAAAAAATGCGGAGAGATAGCGAATTCTGGGAGGATTCCGCAACTTTGGAGGACGACTTTTCCCGGAAACATCGAACGATAAATCGTGGTCAGAGGGAAAAGAGCGGCGGAGAGCGTTTTGTACGTCGAGTGAGGGATGCGGTGACGTCTTCGGGGGTGATTGAAGGGTCGTTACCGGGGACTCGATGCGTCGGCGAAAACGCGCGAATAAAAAAGGGAATGCCGATCGATTTCTTTTGTGAGACGGTTCCTTTGGGACGATGCGCCGCCGTCCGCCTTTCGTCCTCCGAGAAACAATTACGCATCGGCACCGACTACGTATTAAAATAAAAATACGATCCCTAATTTATTTTCAAAGTAGAAAAAAATTAATTTGACTAAAAATAATCCTTGACTAAGAAGAATATACAACGTATTATAAATATATTCCCAATTGAGACGAAATAAATCTTGTTCAGCATTAACTTGATTCAGAATTATGTCTATTCTCATGTAGATACCCTGCGAGCCAACTTTCTCCGTGTGGCAGAGGGTGCAAGCACCTTGAATTTAATTCCCTAAACGATTATTTTCTCGTATTTTTCGGGGACCAACCGGTTTTTTGAATCTGTTCTTTTTTGCATCTATTTTCCTTATTTTATCGGTTGTATCCGATCGGTCTATATAACATTATTATTAGGCCTATATAGATTACTTATTCCTCATTAAGAATAATATACGACGTATTATTAATGAACTTCCAATCGAGACGAAATAGACCTTAGCCCTGATAAAAACTGAATAATTTGTTAGCTTCACATACCTACCGATCGGCTAAGTAAGAGCTCAAACACGAACACCTGTATGAACGCTGCGACATCTGGGTAAAATTGTCTTCTGATGTCCTTCAGCGGCATCTTTACCGCTTGATATTCACGCGGTTTGCGTCTCTTTCCCAATTATCACCCTATTAGTATTGGAAATACCGAAAAAAGTGAAATTCATACCGGTAAAATTTCAAATTATCGGAACTCATGCATCTACCACCGTCTCTTAAGGGATTAAATTCATTTTTTAAATTATAACAATCAATTTATTGTTAGCCAATAAGTTTCATATCCGGAGACAGAAATATATAAAAAGACATTTAACGAAAACTCATCGAGATATGTTCTTTCGTCACGTATCCATTATATTAGTAATGATTATCAGACTGCAGTAAAGGGAGTTTTAATCGGCTTATTATTTTTACAAAACCCTTCAACTAAAGATCTCATTCTTGTTCAAAAATCATCAAATAAAGTTCCTCATTTCTCCATCTTGGAATTGGTATTTTTAGACTCCTAAATATACGCAACAATGCCGATAAAAGATGACTGTTTCCGTCTTTAGCTCTGGGGGTCATTATCTTTTTGTCTAGAGGCTAAAACAAACATAAAATACGGTACTGTTCCTGGAAACAATACATCATGGATTTGGAATGTTTCACGTCCCGGTATTTAGAGAACAACGTGTTCGCAAACCTTCCTAACAGCTTGGATCAAAAAGCCTCGCGCTATCCCGGAATCTTCTGATTTATTGCCGCAGCCCGAAGGTGGAATAAGCATTTCTCTAACTTGGTAAAAATACCTCCAGAAAAGGGAAGGATTTGATCAGGCGTCTCTTCTCCATCTAGATTCCCGAAGCCCTCGTGCAAAACGGGTCATCCATAAATATCCGCGAATGAAAGGAGAAGATAGTCTTCGGGAAAAAGAACCTCTCTTTCTCCTAGGAGGAATCTTCAATCGGCTTTATATCCGATCTCCATAGACGTTTGAGAAAGGAAGTGAATGAAGGATGGTTTTGAGGGCTCCCAGGTGCTCGTTAGACGTTCTCTCGTCCAATCACATATATATTCGATTCTATCGGAGCAGAGGAAGCTGCAGTCGGTAAAGGAAAAAGTACCGAGTGAGTGGTTTTAATTCAAATCGAAAAAGGTAATTGAGAAAAGATCTACTATCGGAAGGTAAATATATCTCTATTTTTTGCTATCCTAAGAGAAATACAATAAAATAGTGTAGGATCGGAACTTCAAATCATCTCGTTGCGTAAAAATGGTAGATTTTTCGGCGCAAGAATAATATGCTTCATTAAACAAAATATACATTTCAAACATTATATCACTTTGATTCTAACACGCTTTAAAGTTAATAGTAAACCATCATTTACTTGTTTCACTGTTGACTTATTCCATATTGAATTAAACCATTGCATCGCTTCCAATAATGAAACGTATAAAATGAATGTAAAGAGAGTGAGTGGAAGATAATGATGGGATAGTATTGGAATATCCATCGGAGTACACAGACATGGAAAGCTGTTCTTGAATTCCCATCCTCTTTGGTACCCCAACGGCAAGAAATAAGTTGCGTTGTCATGGCGATTCCACGGGTTCGAGAAAGAGAGAAATAATAGGCGATGAATATCGCAAATGCGGGACTGCGCGACCATGAAATCTTCCTTTCGAATCCCTTAAAAAATAAGGTTCGAGACCGTTGTTCACATTCACTGCGTCCCCTTGAGGTTTTGTCTTGGTATTCCCTGATCACAGACATTGCGCCATCCGTAGCATATGATAATTGTGGAAGTTGAGAGTGCGTCTAATATCCTTCCAACCAATCAGAGGAGATAATTCAGTTCCCTTTCGAAACGATCGCATTTTTTGTTCCGAATGAGAATGGAAACTGTAATTCACCACCGAGCACATGTGATGATGTGTCTGACACAATAATCATCGAATTAACCAATGATGGCGAGTCCTCATCAAGTCTTCGAAGTCCTACGACTTCCTTTAGATAACGCATCCTTTAGAGATTTAACCTTTCAATCGATTAATGATTAAGTATTTAGAAATGACAGTTATTTGCCTATGATGAGTTTATGAGATTTATAAAAGAATTAGAGTTGAAATAAATAAAAGCGTTTCAAAAAATTGATTTTTAAAAATCTTTAAAAAAATATAACGGTGCATGCTAAGCGTATGGACCTTTTATCATAGCCTCGTTTAGATCATTACTTAAAATTACATTATATAATTATCTTCATTAAATTACGGGGAATATATTGACAAAGTGGAAAAAATAAACGACCTCTGTTTACAATAACTAAATACTACTGAATATCTTGGTTCACAAAACTGTTCAAGCCCGAATATACGACAATTCCATATCTATAGCTCTCTTCCAGAATATTTTTACATTTCTAAATGACATAAATTACTATCGTACAATCACGGCTCTAAAAATTTCGCTGCGAACAGGATTCGAACCTGTGCGGGCATTGCCCATTGGATTTCGAGTCCAACTCCTTAACCACTCGGACACCGCAGCTTGATCTACGAGCTAACTGCTTATGGTAAAAACTTAGTTAAGTCAAATTTCTGCAACGCGCAAATCGCTTGTTTTCAAACGTTTCTAATTTCCTCTCTGTAATGCTGATCTATGGAAAAAATCTTTAATTCAAAATTCATATAAAAGCTATTTCAACTCTCATAAAATAATGAATAATGAGAATATAAACGACCAAATTATTGATACCAAATTATCATAACTTTCAATACACTGTATGTTTGTTTGTATGCATCGAATAATTAATAGCTTTCTCTAAAGGCGGAAGTTCACCAATAGGCTATCAAATGATGCTATCCGTGTTAGTGAGTGCTTCAAAAATGAAAATAATTATAGTTTGAGCTAAAAATTTACATTTCGACATCCGTATTGATCCAATCCGATCCGATATACATCCATACATATCATAAAGAAGACATCCCTTAAATATGTCTTCGAATGATCCTGATTTTCTTCGTGATCTACTATGCACTTTTTTCTGTTCTCTCGTCTCGCAACGTAACCAATAAAACGCGATAGTTATGGCAACCCCTTTTACCTCGAAGTACTTGGTGCACATTCACATTTCGACAGAGATGCTGCGGCGATAAAAAGTGGAGACCAAAAAACCTAAATCGAAACATCTATATTACATGAGGAGGACCTTTGTTTGCCCACGCTTTTTCCGCATACGATTGCCTCTTCTATTTTTACTCGCATTCTTCATATGAGTCTTCATGCAACGCCGTCCCGTTCTCATTGTCTGCCTCGATTTCAGTCTTTATATTTGCAAAAGAGTTTCTTTTGTTAGTCTTCCCTTATTCGACTTCAATGCCTTCACTCAATCATTTTCGTCCGGGCGCGTGTCTGCGATGTCTTTATTCCGATGCAAAACGCTGTTTCGCTTTAAGACTGTTTGCTTCATGAATACCTTGGATGAGATTGCTGTTATTAGAATGGCTGCCGATGAATACTCAGCCGAGTCTGAGACATCGAATACAGCCCTTAACGTCGGCTTGCGTTTGAAAAACTTTTCCTTGAAATAATAATTGCGAAATTTCGTGTTCAATCTGCACTGATGGCTGATAAGTGGTTTGCGATTGCTTTTAAAAACAGATAATGCAAACAGTGTCCTTATGGAAAAACTCAATTCAAGTACACCTTTGGAAATTAACGACGAGTAATCTTTTAAAATATCACTCGTGTGAAACGTTTCACGTAACAAATTTACATTCGAAACGAAAAATAGAATACTTCAAAGAATACATACAATTTTTTTTACTTCGTACGAAAGATTAACTATTGGAGGTCTTTCTAATAATTCATCATTTTTGAATAGTTCAGAGTGAACTCGAAATAATTTTAATGGATTGATCTTCGAGAGACAGCAGTTCTTAGAACTACACTCCAAAACATAATTATTTCGGTTCGTTATCTCCACAAAGTATAAAAGAGGCTTATTTTTCTATTAATCAATACATTATATAACTTTTCAGCATAATATTAACGCTAGGATTCACCCGAGGAGTCAGTCTAACCAATTGGATCATGACATCAGTAATAATCATGTCTATGTGGATATTCTGTAAGCCACCTTTCGGTGTGTGGCACGAGGTGCAAGCACCAATTACTCTTGTAACTCTCGTTACTCTTGCGTAGTATTCGAGGGAAAAACGAATTTTTAAATAAACTAGTTTTGAGACCTATTTTATTCGTTGTATCCGATCGGGCTATATAGAAGGGGAGTCCTATATAAGGTAGAATGTCTTCTTTGATTGTACCCCCTCTGAATGTATTAAATCTAATCCTATGTCTGATCTTCTTATATTTCAGCGATTCCTATTCCACATACTTGATTATTTTAGTTTCTCTTGCTGGTTTATCGTACCTATTCTTTACGAAACGCATCTCTTTACGTAGTACCTATTCTAATGTATTAAAAGAAATGAAATGGTCCGATCCTACGCCTAGTTTTCCCTAAAAGAATATTAAATAAAAAGTAAAACCGGCTTAAAGCTACAGTTCCATATATAAAAGAACACCAAAGAAAAATTCACATTTCACTAAATCACCCCTTGTATGTTAGGACAGCGCAAAAACGCTTACAGATAACCAAAGGGTGCATGGAATTCTCAACGCGCCGAACACATACATGATAAATTCACGTTCTTTAACTCGCTCAGGCATCGGAAAAGGTGCACTCTCCATTTCAGAAGCCTCAATCGTCCTCTCATCCTTTAAATCTCGCATATTCTTTTCCTATCGCACCCTCGGCCCCATATTTACGACCCTCCCGGGCGTCGACGCGCAGAACTCGTTCTTCCGGAGATATTGCCCACCGTGATTGACGATCGGTGCCATCCTTTGCTTACGGAGGTCCTTCTCCCGTTTTCAGGGGTCCGGGGATCGATCCCAGGGGAGAATTTATTTATGGCGAGGGGCGTCTACGACAGTTTTGGCGATGAGACTTATAGCCGAGGGAAGACAATGGACAATGTGTACCGATAAAAGGAAACCAATGCATAATTAGTTCGCCCATACCATGGCAACCCCATCCACCGCCGGAGCCGGAGAACTCAGGCCGCCCACTTATCTCCCGATACATCTCTTCGTGCGGAATCCTCATACGAATTCCGATTTTCTTTGCGACGGGATAAAAGGTGGATTTCTGGAGATGCATGATTCGCTCTACGGCGAGCTTTATAGTCAGGTGTTTGCGCACAAGTAATGCAGGTGGATTCTACGTATGGGAAAGAGTATAAAATAGATAGGCATTGAATTTGATTATGGATTGATATTCGCGTGTTAAAAGTTTTTTAAAATAATGATCAACTATATTTTCTTTTAGCGAGTGTATTAATATATAATAGTTGGCCTCGTTAAAGTTGTTGATAGAATTGTTACGTATGTTTTACGAGATTAGAATTTATCGTCTCTTTAGTAGGAATTCATTTACAAATTAACTTTTCCTTCAAATATATTAATGGATTGAATATCTATTAATATAATTCATTAATTGCAGTTATCCTGTCCATATTTAATTTTTATTTTATGTTCACGTATATAATTAAAGTATTTCATTTTCCGTGCATTCACACAATAAAGAATTTTTATTTGTTTCATCAACTAAGCTTGCATTTACTAAGTTTTATTAATTATTATTATCTCTAAGAAGTGTATTTTATTTTTTACTATGCTGTTATTAAAAGTAAACTTTAAAGTAGCTTCTTTAGTTCTTGTACACTTCTTTATCGGATCGGCTGCAGTTTTTACAATACGATACTCATACCTATAAACTAAATAGTTCCTGGAGCTATTCTTCTTAAGATCTCCTTACGTACAATTCTTTTTAATAATCCTTACAAAAATGAATATTTTCCTATTTTTCTTCACTTAACATTTTGTAGACGTAATGAGAGTTCCCACAATTGACGTATACTTTATGGACCATTACTTCAACACCCCTCTCAAATAATTACGCTCAATTTAACACCTGTTTTAAAGACGAGGATGGACCCACTGCATGTAATAAGACCCTTTTAGCCACTCTTACCCCAATGAAGACATTATTTATTCAGCTTATTTTAAGATCTCTTAACGGCCCAATGTATATATCAGCAGGGTTTTGTCCCTGAACGCCCTCTAACCATCGGAATAAAAACTGCGCCCTTGTGCACAGATGGATGTGACGTTAATTGGGACCCGAGCGAACGAAAACAGTGACTGAAGTGTATTCGGAAAAGAGAGTAGAGAATTATTTTGGAGGGTTTTTCGTGAAAAAAGAAAGGGGCCGACTGTTTTAAGCGGATTTATGCATCCACCCGAAATGGAATCGGAGGAGGATAAAAAGCTGCGAGACAATGGGCGTTTCTCCGAAAGACTCGTTATTTCCAACGTTTGTTTCTGATTGTGTGGGAGATGCCTTTTCCTCATTCTTGTTACCTGAAGACGTCCGCCCCACATGTCGCACTGCGAAAATTAATAGCGTTTAAAGGCGATCTCGGAGGTCCCATTGCGGCATGTACAATCGATTTCGGACGCTTCGCGAAATAATTAAATTCAGAAAACGTACGTTATCTTCCGAAGGAGAAACGTGCGTGCGCTGGTGTATATATGTAAATAAGGGACTTTTTCAGAACTGGTGGCGTGAGCTAAAAGATGGGTCTGCATTTTTAAATCTCGCCATAAAAGCTTGTTTTTTCTATTTTGGTTACGATTTTGTACGTGAAAATTGAGATGGATCACGAAAAGAAATGCTCAAGACCATTTTCATTATTTTACATGGAGTTCTATGTATCTAGTGTACTGAGTGGATAAATAATTTCTAATTTACTTATATATTCGTAATTTTAGCGAAAAACACGATTTGTCGTTAGCATTTTACAACAATAACACTCGAAGAACTGTTCTAAACTGTTATCAAAATTCTTCAAGAATAATATGATCCTTGCAAGTGTATACGGGAGAACTAAAAATATAACTTTCTTCATACTTACATCCTGATTCATATAATACAATTCCACCTTATAATATTTGATTAAGTGGATGGACAGCATGAAATTTATATTTTTTTTATTCAAACGCCTACTCAGCTTTAGACAGGATATAAGCATTTATTAGTCATAAAAAGCGGTTCATAATCATTTTTCCATCTCCTTATTAACGTTCTAATAAAAATAATGTTTATAAAGAAGGCATTTATTCGTTTAATAAAAGAGTAGTCTAAGAATAGATCGAATTAAGGATGGCTAATTCTTATTTACATTTTAATGAGATGATTGCCCATTTTATCTATCACCGAACTAAACCCGAGGTATTACGATTTAACAGAAAATAAACCCCTTCGAAATGTTACACGACTGCTTTTATCCGTCCAATGAACGAATTTTTCACTAATTATGTAATACCTTATAAATAGATACCTTAGAAAGGCAATACCTTTAATGGTAAGTTATATTTCACCATTAAATCACATATGATATTTGTTAACAAGCAATTTTTGGAAGGTTTAAAAACCTAAAAATACTTTAATTGCAGAATGCATAGCGTAAACTAAATTATTTACGTTACAGCCTATCATTCTCGTTAGCAACGTCGATGGAGGGAGAAAATAAACGTAGTTTTCCTGCCAATCAGGAATTAATTCTACCATAAAGTCCCGCCAGAAATAATAGTCGCTAAAATTTGTCAACGTCCACGGTAGCTGGATAGTATTTGCTTGCCAAAATTATCAGTATGTTGTCAAGAAGCGTAGACCTTATCACCCGTCAGCGAACGCTAAATTAATCTTTCATTTTTTCTTATCTTAGCCTCCTCTCTTCGTCATATGAGTATATGATTATACAATTAGCTCGAGAAAAGCGAAACGACATTCGATCGTACGTCGCATTAATTGATACCACGCATGGGCAACGCAGCGTGGGAAGACACGAGACGAAACCGGCCCTTAAAAACCATGTTAATCAATTAAGGAAGCCGTCCTCCAGTAGGTGTCTTCGAATGTCTCCCTCTCGTATCTCCAAGAACGACTCCACTTATGACAAATAGGCCTTTCCGTCCCTTTAAAACATCCAATGCGATTACCCCTCGTAGCCTTGGCAATAGGCTGATTGACGGAGAGCGGTTACACGAAGCGCCCCGTGAAAGGGAAGCTGTCATTTTGCTCCGTAAGGGAAGGATGGTGATATGAGTGGCTGGGGATGGAGAGAGAGCATCCTTTGGCGAAAACTCCCCAACCACCGCACAAAAAAAAACCCACGGAAAAAAAAGAAGTCCGAGAATCGCCTCGGAAACAATGGGAGAGGGCGCTGTCACCGAGAACAACGGGTCCAGGGGATCGTTTATCCCTCCGAGAAGTTGGATGCTGTACAAGCTTCACTCCGACCTAAATACACAACGGTTGAGCCCCCCTTGACGGCATAGAGAAAAATATAGCCGGAATGCTTGCCAAAGTCTGCGAAAAGATCTTGTGTTGATCGTTTGTTACTTTGTATTTTTTTCCGCGGCTCTTGTTTTGAGGCTGACGGGCGCTCTCATGTACGGGCGCGTTGAAAAATGAGGCGAATTCGATAAACGGTGGGAATCGAGCGTCGGCCCTTGTTTTGGACGTAATGATGGGTGGAGGTGCGGATTTTCGATGAAATAGGCATCCGAAAATGAGGTTTTTATTTGGGGTTCGGATCGCTACTCGAGCTGAGCGAGATGATTTACGAGTTCACTTTTTCATCGCGAATATCTGTGCATAGTCAATAAATCATTAATTTTAATGACAGTTATGTATGCAAAGAAAAATTAAGAGTTTGATTTTTGTAACATAATTTAGATTATTTATTTTGGCAGAGACTGCTCTAATTATGAATTATTTCAAATCTTAGAATTATTCATGAGTACTTCTCTAAAAATACTTAGGTAAACGGATGAATTAAATAAATAATAGATCTGATTAAATATGATAAGGCTCAATGAACACTAATGAAGAATGACTTACGAGATTTAAATTATAAATTTGTTTAAATCCTCTGTTATAACCCACATGGGCATCAATTTATTTAATCTTTTAAATTATTTTTAATTTATTTCAATTTATTATTTATTATTTTTTATTTATATAATTAATATCTACACTGATTAATGCTCTAAGTATCTCTTTTAAAAATACCATTTATTATTACTCATACATTTTGACATTCCATTTGGTTATAACGCAAGAATACAGAAGGATAAATTTTCTCGGAACAACTTTCATCGTCATTACTTCCCTATAACGGTTAATGCAAGAAAAGGCAGATAAAAGCCTCTCTGTGTACAATCACATATAGTCAAGAGTAACTTATGGTCTGAATACATTAATCACGTGTGATCATCTAAATACATTACGTCTTTCTAGGTGATGTTACAAAATGTTGATGTTGCATCTCCGGCTTACTTAAAAGGTGTTTCGACTCATCCCATTCCCTATTTCGATATGCAAACCATTTATCCGCGCGTTTAAAACCGCGCTCTGACCATCTTAAGAATACTCCCTCCAAGATCGTCTTGAGCCCTTCCTATTTAGCGAAGGCGCTCTTGGGATCCATTTGTTCTCCGCTTTTATAGACTTCCCCTCCGAGACCACATCGCCTAAGGAGCAGATCCCGATCTGTATCGGATTTCCCTTACCCCTTTTACCATCTCCCACGTCCTCTTCCATGGACTCCGAAGACCACTTCATCGTCTCATCCGAATTGAGACGTTCGACCATTTCCTGCTCCGGAGTTAATTTTTTTCGGACGCATCCGCTTTGCGTTAAGTCGGAAGAACGTGATCGGGGGATTAATTTACTCACGGCGGTGGTCTTGAGATGGATTGTCGCACAGTTTGGTACATTAGTTTCCGAGCCTCGGATGTGGAGCGGGTGCTGTTGTTGAGGATCGGAGGCAATTAAGTAGAATTATGCCGTCCGTTGAAGAAAAGACTGTGCTACATGAAAAATGGAATATGTGTGTACTCACAGAGGGACATCAAGGAGTTGGGAAACATCGAATTCTATCGAGCAATCCTTTATTCAACACGAGGACGTATTTTTGTCGGAATGAAAAGTCGTACTCGTATTGAATCATCATCGATATCTAACCAAACTATATTAACATAATATCGACCTATAACGCATTCAAAGTCCGTCCTTTTCAGTTGATTGCAATTTGTCCCTGAAATGTATATAAAGTATGATGATGCTTACTAAAGTATGATACAAATCCACTTGTATCATTGGAAAAATAGAGAAAGTAAGTGGAATTGAATGTGGCTTGGATTTAGATGATAGTCTTAAATATCAGTACAAGAAAAGAAACCAATACTTATTATAGAATGATAATATATTACGCACTCTTAGAGTCGTAAACTATTTTTTATAACTCTCTACATACTTATATAAGTGGCGTGGCGGTCGTAGAGGACATTCAGGATTAGTGATGCAAGTCTATATGACTCTTTATCTACAGAGTATAAGCCTCGGGTTCTTAAAGGTGAGAACAATCTATTCAATTTCAGAAAAGATCAAACCACACCTAAAGCTTTTTATATTACTTTCCTAATTGATGGATCACTAAGATTTTTCCCAAGAATTGATGTATCCTTTTCCTCGTAAGTTTTCAACCGATGTAAATTATGGGGCATGATGGAATACTATGTAGTGATGGATTACTTAGTTGACTGCAATTTAATAAATATACGACGAGAGTTGCTAACAATGGTTTCTCGAGGTGAATTTGATTTATTTAAGAGACTCTATTATATCATCTTTATTTGTCCGGGAATGGAATAGTACGATTATATAAATCTTCATTACTATTATATAACATTTTATTAACATATAGAAAAAAAATTAAGATGTAATTCAGAGAAGATATTCTGAAAAAAATTAACGAAAAATTCTGATGGAATGATAGCTCGAAAGCATCCTCTGATAATGAAAGCATAATACGATATCGTAAACCTTATCCAAACAATTCACTTTTATCAGATTCAATTTTTGAACATCGAAGATAAATCAAACCTGTTTTTCAAAGCACTTCTCCAAACGCTTAAAAGTTAAACCTCTCATCAGCAAACGTTTCTTAATGGTACCACCTTAACTCTCGCATGATTAGTGGAGTTTAAATATAGTTAACCATTAAAAGACCCAAATATTACGACTAACCTTGGGGAGAATATACTCATCCAGTCAAAATCATGATGTGGCTAATTGACATTTCCTGTAACCCGCCTAAAAGGAGAATGTTTGGCTTCTGAAAACTGGAAAACCGCGGTTTTCACTCAGTACGTTTCGCGCTCCGTGTAAACAAGACCATTCCCAGTTACGCAATGAGCATCTGCAATACCTCTTCGCCTCCTCATCCAACCACCTCCGGATCGCCCTCCGGAGTCTCCCGGGTATCGCATGTCCCCCGCCCCCCCCTTTCGGTATGGATGGTACTCGTGAGCCGACCAAAGGAACCTGGCAAAATAAACCCGAGTCAAAACCTAGCCCTCTTCCGCTCTCTATCCACACCTCCCTCATCGCCACCTGAGAAAACAGGGGTTGCGCGAGGGGGAGGAGGTCTGCATGCCGCGGAGGGACACTCACCGGATGCCCGGGACCGCGGAAACGACTTAGTAACGTATTTGGAGTTCTGCCCCGTCTGCGTAAACATACCCATGGATGCCTTTACTCGGACGATTGTTTTGATTGGAATACCGTTTTTGAAGTCCCTCTAGGAGATATCGTCGTGTGTCGAAGATCGGGGGCGAAAAGACTTTGAGGCGGCGCCTTGTCTCCCTCGAACTTTAATTCGTTTGTGCTTTGTTTATGTTCCTCGCGATTGGCGGTAAAAATAAGAAACTGAAGATGGCTTTCTCTCCGTTTTGAAGTTTCGAGGATAACTGTAGCAGACGCCTGTAACTCGAGCATAGAGGATCTCAGTGATGGCTTTACGTAAAGTTAGGACTGTGAGTTCTCGAAAACAAGCATTTGAAGACTATATTTAATTTTTATGGTGATTATTTTCTGTAGGAAACCTTCGGTTGTAGATATTACACTACGTAAAATGATATTCGATCAAAGTATTGGAGGATATTTTCGTCACTTTGATTTGTAAATGTTATCTGCGAATTTCAACTTTTCGCTATACTTTGGTTATCTTTGATCTAACTCTAAACAGTTGGTTTCCTTATCAATTAGACGTAAAAATATCAGTTTTTGGTAAAAAAACGATGTTTTTTGAACTTCTGCATTGTAACTTGATTATTTGTTAACAGCAAATACTATTGTACATACATCGCACATCATTTATTCGAAACTGTTCTCATCAAAGAAGCTTATATTCATTTCAGTACTACATATATAGCCCTATGTGAGACGGTAAAAGAGGTGTATTATACATCTGCGCTCATTTTCCAGTTTATGTTTAACTTATTTCGATACCTACGACCCATTATTTTAAATATTACCTGTACGAATGAACCAACTCGTACCTAACTCGCGAACTGTATTATGTACTGTCAACTTTACGAATATTTACTCAATGAGTTTTCAAAATCGGAAAGTATTAAATTATGATGTCATCAGAAATTTTTGAATGAATATGTGTGGGTTTAAACATTACGAAATAGACATTACATAGATGAAAAACTGAACTAACGCTATGTTTTCTCTACGAGTTGGAGGAAACGTATCATGTTCTGCGCTGTCACTGTAGAGCGTTTTCAAACAAAGGTTTGGTGTTTCCTTAGGAAAGAAAAACGAATATCGTAGTAAACATTTGCCTCATCGCAAATATGTATTTAACGTCATAATCACAAAACTATATTCCTCGCAGATAATGATGATGTCATCACACATCTCATCTTATTCGTAGGAGTGGCAAGCTATTCATAGGTTCATTCATATCTCTACCGGAATCATTAAGGTTTATTATAATAATCTGTTCGCTGAGATATGTATTTTCTCCTTAGAAAGCGGATGCTGTGTTAGATATAATAAAAAATATACTCTAAGAATCCTTCCTATCTTATCCAAACATTCCACAAAGTAAATAAATATTATTTACTTTACATTTCCCCAATAAATATCTATTTTTTGGACGATTACTGTGTGATCATCAAATAAAAAATCGATTTACAATAACCTGTATAACCTGAAAGGGAAAGTTTCTCCTTATCCGGGATTCGAACCCGAGACATTAGCATTAAATTAGCATGCTAACCACAAATCCAACAAATTAAACATGGAATAATTAAAAAAAATATGGATGCATAACATAAATACTACTTCTGAGATTTAAAAAAGTAAGATGTGAAAAGCTTCGATTGCAAAATAAAATCTAAACAACAAACTAGTTATTACAGTAATTGAAATGATAATAATATATGCATTAAGGAATGAAATGAAATTTCTCTCAGGAGGAATTAAATCAAATAAAATACGGACATAATAGATTATTATATTATACCATCAACATTCTTCTCTCCTTGGAAAACCATTTTCTAATCGATTTTACCGATAATTTAAAGCAATCACATTCATTTGAATGGAACGTCAAGTTTAATGCGAGTAACTTCCAATTTATATGGCTTGTGAACGTGATTAAAATGGAAATTAATCAGATTATCACCTCATTTGTACTCTGAGGATTAAATACCAATAAATCTGTGGAAGGGAAAGGTACATCAATCCTCTCTTCCCATTAGAAGACGAACGCCCTACCTTGACTTAGTCGAAGTATCCATGCTACGTTCTATTGGTCGAGACGCCTTCACACACGATAGGCAACTCCAATAAGTCACCCATGCACCTCTAATCAACCTCCTCTCTAACGGATTGGACTCCTTGCAAAAGACATTACACTCGAGACACTAGGACGCTTGTCTTGTAGGTAAACTAACAGCCCGATACGGATTTTTTGCAAGTGCCCTCTCCCGATGCATACCCATACAAAACCCCCTCCAAAAGATACATCAATATACTCCCCGCTTTCCGTGAAGTACTCGAAAAATAATAAATACGAGAGATAACTTTTCTCGTTCGATGTTATCGGCCAAACATTCGAGACTAGATGGGATTGGACGCTCACCGACGAGATAAATGCGTCCTTGTCGGACGTTTGTACACAGTTTTTTGTGTAGCGTCCATTTTTTACGCGATCGAATGCTCTTTGCGTTCTTTTTATAAATATATCCACGGCTATCTTTGCAGGGAGACGGCCTTCGGATCTTCCGAGTGTGTGCGTAATGTGATAAGGATGAGTTGGAAGACAGATCGTCTCTGTAGTACCTGAATCACGTCAGGTACGTGTTCGATGGGTATTCAGCAATAACGAACAACTTTTCTAAACGAGGATAAAATAGGATGAGACAAGGAAGCCGTACTTAGTTAGTCAAGGTTATGTAAAACGTATCAGATTCTACTTGACTACTGCTCAACAAAAGCAAAATTTATAAATAAATAGACACTTTGGTAACTAGGAAAACCTGCATGAGAATGAGGAATATCCAAATCTACACAACAACCCTGCAAGCGTATTACACGGGTATATAAAACTTTTATCGACATAAAATAGCATTCAAATAAATTAAAATATAAAAGTTCTAAAAACTGAACTTGTTAGGAATTAAATTGATAAACGAGTAAATTTTTGTATCAATATGTTTGGGCAGCTGAAGGTCACCGTCGAGTTCTCTTTAAGATCCGGAATTGCAATTCGCATGATTTCATAATGGCATCGTTGCGAATAAGATAGACTGAGATATCTCTGATATCAGAAAAGTGGGTACTTGGGATGACATCAGCGAAGATAAGTAGAGAAAAATCAAATGATTGTATATCTGAGTATATGAGTATGCCTAGTTTTTCATTATCTGTATACAAGTGAAAAATAAACGCTATAAACTTTCGACTCGGCACCTCAACTCAAATGATAATTTATATAATAATCTGTAAAATAATTCGCAGGTTCAACAAGCGAGTTAATTAAAGAGAGAAAGTTACTGTTTAGTAGAATCGTCTAACAAAACAAAAGTAATTTCTTAAGAGTACATTACCTAAAATAATCTTCCTTCGTCACTTTAAACTGTAGAACCTCAGCATAAAATAATGAACTTGAACTTACCTGAAAAAAAGAAAAATATATCAATTAAATTTCAGTGAACATAAGTAGAAGTATGCAAATAAAATCTTTAAAATTAAAACGTCGAAGAAAAAATTTCGATAGAAAATACAGACGTGAAGAAATAAATATTCTATTAAGATGAAACAAAAAAACTAGTTTTTCCTATTTTGTAAACAGTTTCATATCCTTTTACGCTTAAAAAATATTGCCGTAAAACATAGGGAGAATTTAGAAGAGTTTAAAATGTGAGCTCCATAAATGACCATGTCTCTGCAAAATCTGTCCTTCTCATTTAGTAAAAACCTGTAGATGTTGATGGAACTCGTTAACTCACGGACTTTCGAACTCACGAAAATAAGGATGAAGTAGTGTTTTAGTTAATTTATTTACGACGGATGACAAACATGAGCATCCTAATCGTGCTAATGACTTTGGTAAAAGTTATGCTTGAAGGTCCAAGCAAATCAGTGCATGTTTAAGAAGTAAGAAGAGTCCTTGACATGGGATCTCATGAGTGTTTCCACTTAAGCGAAAATTACTCGTTACTGAAGATTATAAGAGGACAAATATAACTGCACTCCTCGCATTCCTCAATTTGTCACGCGATGTTTGCATAAGATTATTATAACAAATGGACGAATGAAATGTAAAGGTATCATAAACGTCATTTTTTACGTTCCAAAATTTAGTTATTCATCTAAAGATTCAACGGATTTAATTTTGATAGTTAATCAAAGCTTTCAGGAAGTTAACATAACGATACAAATTCAATTTTTTATTGAAAACTCAAATGCTTCCCTACATTTACGATCAAACAAGCTCAAACATAGATGTGTCAAATAGCAGATTTTTAAGTATGACAATCGTAGCGGAGAGATATATTACATAAAATTTTATATGAGTTAAACTCAAACTAAGTGTACTACAAATTAAATTTATCATTCTTCACCTTTGTATTTAAAGCTTTCACGTCCAAAATTACGAGTTATTACATCTTTTTTTAACGATCCTAATCTCGCAGCTCCATGCACGAACCATCTATGGTACAATCGAGAAGAAGATTTACGACAAGTATTATTTTTGGGTCTGAGACCAGACCTTTAATGACCGTGAGAATATGCTAATTCAGTCAGCCAAATTTAAAACAGGACCAAAGATAGAGAGACGTGAAAAAAACTCGCTTCAACCTTTTGGGTATGTTTACTCGGTCATTCACGAGGCCTTTGGAAGTATCACTGATTTCTCAGCTCCTTCGACCGAAAATATATAAATGAATATCTAGCACAGATCAATATCTATACTGGGCTCTTCGGTGGTTCGCAAAACCTGGCACGTAAAAGTCTGCAGAGACTGAATTTCTCGCTCCTTTATGGACTATAAAATTCATTATTAACGCCGTCCAGTTCAACTCAATACGGAAGGATGTAAAACACGCGATTTTACGAGCAACTGAAGCATCGTTTTTACCATGCCGTATTTTTAGATCATATCGGTATAATTTATCTTGGGGGTTATATTTGCATCGGCCTTGGTATTTTAATTTTGACTTTGTATCGCCCCAATCTTTATGGTGTTTAATTTTTAGAAGAAGGTGCTATTTTTCACTCTTCACACTTGAATTCTCCACAGTTTTGCGATTATATCTGCCTTTTTTCTGACGTAATTTTACGCAATTTGAGTTTCCGCAATGTTAAAAAATATAGCGATTATCAATTCAACCACCGCGAAATCAAGGATTCACGCTATTGATGATCTCATGAACCTATCATCAGATGAAATAGTATGAGGAATGAACACAGTATCTCATCTCAGAAAAATTAGGATTAAGAAGCATATCAGTAGGAAAAGAACATCTTTTCTTGGATATAATTAAACATTTAAATATTTAATATAAAGTATTACCTTGCATTAGATACTATCAATGACTATTATAATGTAATTTGCTAATGAAACTTTTTATCATTTTTCCAACTATATACGGGATATTTTTTGTCGAAATTGATCCAATATACATACAGGATCGAGAATATCTAGGCACATGGATTATTCAGATTTAAAGACATTAATATATGAAAAATGTTATCGATTCAGATAATTGTAACGTCTTACAAATCTTGACCAAAGGAGAATATCATAGACAAATAAATAAATCCTAAAGGAATGAAATCAAAATAAGGAACCTGTTAAGTAAATCTATGTTTCAAACTCTTATACGTATGCACTGGCTAGTAAGTAATCAGTATAATTAATTCTTCTTGCGAGCAGTTCTTAGCTGTATTCAAAAGGCTTTAGTTTAACAGTCCTTATGGAACGAGGACCAAAAATGATTGGCATTATCTAATTAGGAGCTTAAATGGGCGTATTGTAAGACCTTCCGGAGTAAAACAGGCGTAACATTTACAAGTCTTCGCCTTTGAGAGAGCCGTAGTCATAGGAATGAGAGTTGGGGTTGAATCCCAAATGGCTCATTGTATAATTGGATCGTAATTGGATTTCAGGGGACTGGCCGAAGGTCAAGAAGTCAGGAACTCAGGAAGGATAATGAGATGCAGAATGGATCTCATCTGAAAAGCGGTCAACAAAGGAAGATAATAGAGGGGAAGAAGGTAAGTTGATTTTCGGTACGATCTCCCAGTTCAAAAAAAGAAAAGAAATCACTTTCAAGGAAGGAAAGCAAAAAAATACTCGATCCCAACTGATCTGACTTCTGCTTGATCGGGTATAAATTATGAGAACGTGGAATCAACCTCAATATACGTTATTATTCCAGTAACATTTAATTTAGGTTCCTTCGTTCTTAATTACGTATTATTATTTCGACACGTTGATAATTGGAAAAGGGCTGAACCTCCATAAGCGTCAGTCCTTTTCGTTTCATAAATATTCGGCTCTTAACACGAACTTACGAGATATAAGATGATATATAGCTCCTGTATGATATGAAAAGTACGTTAGTTCACTGATTACGTCATAAGGGATATAGGGAAATATTGCGAATGTGATAAGTGGTACGTACGGATAATTCTTCTAACATCACATTCTAGACGAAATCTCCTGAATGAATAGCATTGATATTTACCATCGATTCTCAGCGATTACGACTTAAGTACATAAGGATTTAGTTATAAAATGAGTGAACGTATTCCTTTCGTAAAAATGCTAGCAGTGAGTTTATTACTTGTGGGGAAAAGGGTTGATGGAGAACGGCGTAAAGGGGGTAGCAACGTCTCGGTAGTCAAATAAGAAAGTCACGGGCTATGGCGAAAGTCTTCTGTGTTGGAGAAAGGGGGGCAGTGAAAGAGACAGAAGAAATATTAGGCGCCTGAGTTCAGGTATCGCACACACTTGGAAAAGAGCGAATTCTTGAAGGGGTTGGCGAAGATGGACGCGTGCATTAGCACTGTAAGGAGAGATGGTTGAGAAATACAGGAGGTGAGGTATAAGGGGGGACAAAGAAGTATCGGTGGCTGGACAGGAGAGTGATGGGAAGTATGAAGATGAGATATGAAATTTGGGAAGTGGAGGGAGGAGTCGGGGATGAAGTAGAAGAAACGGGAGAAGACGTAGCGTTAAGAGGGAAACTGAGACTCGAAAATAATTCCATTGATTTCGAGGGATGAAAAACTACTTGTAGACGGCGAACGTAAAAGAGGAATATAAGATGAAAGGATTCGAAAGAAAACGAAATGGTAAAAAAGGCTAAATGTAAAGAAAGACTAGGATGAAGAACAAAGTTGACGTGAAATACGTAGAGAGTGGGGTGAAAAATGAGTAGAATGAGCGATATAGCGAAGCGCAAGTGTAATTCTATGGTTTTGACATTCACAATGAAATATGAATAGGGAAAGCACAGGTGCAGATGGTACAATAACATCTAAAGCTTTTTAACGCGCTAATAATATGAACTCAAAGAAAAGCTATCGCTATTTTTGTCAGTTCAATTAATTATACTACTTTTCTCATTCGAGGAGGAAAAATCTACGAAAATTGTCAACTCTTGAAGAATATTTTTAGTTTAAATATTCTACTAAACGATCGAGTGCTAATAAACCAGTAGGAATGTAATTTTAATATTTTTTCATTTGATAGCATAAAAATTTCAAAATTTATATGAGTATGTCTCTTCTAAAATGTCACTTACAGTAGAAGAGATGAATTAATCATAGTATTTACTGGGGAAATATTAAATATAAATCATAAATTCCTTACTAACCTAAGCTATGATATAGAGTTAAAATTGTTTTGGCCATTCTATCTAAAATTTAAGGAATGAAATAATAAACTAAGAGGAATGGCTAGAAAATTTCACCATAAAGGTAGCAGAAGAAGCTGTCCTGCAAACAAGAAGGTTCTACTGCATGAATAGCAGAAAGGGTTCTAATAAGATTTTGATCTAGAATAGGTTGAATAACTTCTAGAGGGGGAAATAACAGAGTAGGAATCATGGAAAAAGAAACAATGTACACTTGCAAGAGTAACTAAGAATTACATAAGGGAACAACCAAAGGAAAAGAATTCTCACGTTAGCCACCTCAAAGGATAGGAATGAAAAAGAGAAAAAATATCGATATTTCGTGCGGAGAAGATAGGTGAGATGAGTGATAAAATAGTCGAAAGGAGCGGCGAGAAAGATGAATATTGACGAAGGAGACAGGAGGGGTGATGGGCGAATCTGTCCGGGACGGTGTGCTCTTTCGCACGTCTTCCGAAAGGCGTGACACACGGCCATCGATGTGGAAGACGGTAAAATTCTCCGCCGAGGGTCCGGCGCCAAAGTCGGCATTAAAAGGAGAGCCTTCCGAGGATGGGATTGGTCCTCGAGAAGAACGATCGTCAGGAAAAAAAAGTATAAGAAATCGCAGAAGAAAGTGAAGGAGGGACGACGTGTGGGAAATCGGCTGGAATGGGAAGAGAATCCAGCAGAAAAAAAAGAGATCCAGTTGAGGTGCTCCGAGGATTCGTCCCGGAGAGAGAGCTATAGATCGAAATGTTGCAGAGGATGTTAGATTTGTACTCTTACGTAAACTCTTTTGGAGCGAACTTTTTGATTGAACTCTTGATCCTCTAAAAAATATTGTACCATTGAAGTATTTGTAATCAATATTACTCGAGATTTTAAACTACTCGTATAATAGCATTTCGGAACAAATTAAGACAAATTTCTTTAATGGTAGAATATTGTAAGAAATTTAATTAAAGAATTTTAAAGAAGACTCACGAAAATTATTAAGTTAATAATAAAATATATAAACATAGACTGAGTATATATAATCTATTTATAAGTCTATGCATACACAGATAAATTCTTTGTTTATCAAACGAAAATTCTGCGTGAAAAAGCTTCGAACTTGTTCCAAAATTAATAATAACTTTACTTTCTCATTCGTTCATAGGATAATTAAAGTAAATTGCGCGATTCAATGAGTAAATTTAAGAAAATTACGTAAATATAAATGAAAGAAATTAAGCAATTAGTATGATACGAAATTAAACTCAAAATAGTGTTGGTAGTGTATGATATCGAAGTATTAAACCAGTCAAGCACTCCTGTAGAGACTATGAGTATGCTTTAAGTACATCCTCCATCTTCAAAAAAAAAGAACATCGGTATAGAAATACTCGGAGGAGCGAAAATGATTTCGGTGCTCAGGAATTTCCTCGGCGAAGACAAATTGCGGCAGAAAGAAAACAAACAGAGGACACTTATGTCTTTTTGCATGCGAAAAGAGGCGAAACGAGAAAGACTTTGCCCTCCCGAATTACCTTCGCCTGCTTGTTTGCCATCTCCCCTTACAACTCATTTTGTCGTCGCCTTAAAGCCAATGCGACGCTTCTTCGGAAGATTTACTTTCAATGTTAAGTGCCCACTTATTAATGACGCACTCGGCGGAGAAAGTCCACATAACATTCCGCAAGAGCCTTTTTTTAATTTTTCTTTGACGATGCCGCACAAGGAGATTGTCAAAGGCAATTGAAAGGCGATAAAAGACGTTTTTAAAGAGCTAAATGAAGGGTGGAGATAGACTTTGAGGTAATGCGAGATAAAGAGGCACTTTTATAAAGTCTTATCGGCTGGTTATTGTTCCAATTCTTCCGCTCTATTTGTTGTCTAGAAGAAATTCCATTCTCGTCACGTCCATCTACATTTACTGAAACCGATGATTCATACGTACTTGTCAGATGAACAGTGAAGGTTGCAATTATTTAATTACAGCTTACGTAAAAGTTTTATGACGAACTCTCGACTTCTTTATATCGTTAACGGAGGAGAGGTTCTTTAAATATCAATTGAATCCAATTTTCACAATAAAATGATATATTTGTGTGAAGAATCATTCGAGAATGACGTGATTAGTTCTATAATGACGACGTTAGACGTCAAAGACGGTCCTTAAAAATATATAAAAACATAGAATTACCTAAAATTTACATTTAAGCTCTTATAAAAGTAACTAACGATATTATACAGTGTAATGTTATTGGTTAAAAATATATATTAGGTTTAGAAATATATGTATTTTATATAGAAGTAATACTAATTATTCCTCTGAACTAAGCTTACTGCGTAAGCGCTGATTGCTCATACTATTATGAACACATAAGATAACAGTTAATTCTTCCTTTTTATTTTCCTTAATAAATTTCAGAAACTTTCAAAAATTAAATTAATCCTTATAATATAATTGATTTTTCTGCGAATTCCGCTTCCCTTCAACTTTTCCTCGTAAACATTTCCTCACATAATTTTAACGCTTTTCCTCCTTCCTACAAACTTTAACCTTCATAAAGTGGAATGCTACATTACTTTAGGCCTTTTTGCCTGTTCGTGATTTATAACCATCCATTTTAGTGTCTATCTTACACTTTTATCTATCAATAGACAAATAAATCTTCTATTATTTTTATTTTCCTCGTAATACGGAAACTCTTGCCATAACCTCTATTCCAAACATCAGTAGCATAAATTGCTCTGTGAAACATACTGCAAACTCTCTTTATCTAAGCATAAGAGTTATATGACTAAGGAAGAATTGTAACTTCTTTGAAACGTGTAAGTTTTTTCTTAGCCTTTTCATTTGAGGTAAAAATGGATAAGTTAATGAAAATTTTCAATTAAAGAGATGTTAACAGTTATGTTTGACGTGCAAAATATTTAATTCGAGATAATTTGGTCAAACCAGTGAAATAATATTAACTTTATTCAAGTAAAAGAAGAAGAATACAAAAATCATTTAATAACTTTTAAATGCTCTATGTTATGTTTACGATATAAATATGTTTCACTCTTCAGTGACCGTAGTTGATACATTTAAATTCTTATTCTATTTCTTCTTCCTTACATTAAATCAAAATTCCATTGCGAATTAAAGTTAAAATTCAGCTTCCAGTAAAGGAGGATATAATTCCTTTTAGTCTGGTCATCGGAGAAGGAAAGAAGTACGTTTGTTATTTTTTTCACGAAACGGAACGGAAGCGTAGAATGGATGCGTGGGTGATAGTGCAGCGCTGGAATTCTTCCTCGAGATAAGGGAGCGGAAATGCGATTCCGCGGCTGCAGTCATGAGGTCGGAAAAGGAAGAATTTCCCCGAGTAACGCGAGAACTTCTTGCGTGCTCGCAATTAATGGGATAGGCCGCTCAACGCGTGACTGATTCTTAGGATCGCTGCAGACCTATCGTCGCTGCATTTATGGTTCTAAAAGGTAGGGAAAATGATATAAGAGCGCAGGAATTTCGCCGTGGGAGGCGAACGGAAACACGGCGAGATCTCGTAATCCGCATTCTATGGGATAATCTGCTTTGCGCGTTCGTAGGTGAGAGATTTGCTCATAATTTGAGCCTGAAAAACATTCGAGATTACGTCGAGGTCAGGCGAGTTTCGATAATTCACTCCGAAACGAGAAACTGCGGATGGAATTTCTGCATTAACGATCTCGTGGAAGGTAATTGCATCTGTATTCATTTGTCGACTGGAAACTCGCTGATTGGATACGTGATATGTAGATGACTGAAGATCAAGGATTCGAAATCTAGTTTATCCGGGCGACCTTGGTCACCCGAGACTTACATACGTGTTCTGAGAGAATAACAAAAGAGAAGTAAACTTAAAGACAGGGGATCGAATCCCGATCGCCAGATTTCTATGGAACTGCGGATTCGTTTGAATATTTTTTGATCTGAAGATGATATCAGTAAGTCAACGAGGTATTTATTATCTACGATATAAAGCGGAAAATTTCCTAGTACTTTTCCCAGCTTATGTATGATTGATTACTGCCTATAGATACGTTTCACTTGGACTTAATCTCCTTGTTCGTCATAAATCAAACTACCATGACAACATTATTATTGCTCGAAAGACAGTATCATTATAACACTCTTTGATTCCCCATCATACACATCTATATATAAAATATTTCTACAAATTTCTTTTGCACCAGATAATTATCCCTGTTCTTTAAAAATATTTATTCTTCAAATTAATAGTTCCTAAAAATACAAAATTATTGGAATATATTTTAAACAATTTGCCTATAACTTCTCAACCAATTTCTAAATTTTGGTCCACATCTGTGACTACATTCTATTTTTCGCTAAAAGTAAAATGTTTGCTCTGGCTAAATCTTTTAAAGTCTACAAAGTTCTTTACACTCCGATAATCATGCATGACATTTATGCTAAGAGATTCTTTTCTGAAAGAGACAAACATATTCATAGACTTCTCCCAATTGGAAAAAAGTCAGGTGTTTTGCTCGTCATTCTAAGGTCTTCTTATAAGATTGCTCAATAATCATGTTAATTGGTTTTGAATTTCATTGTGCTGTTCCTTGTTAATGGAACGTTCCACAGACACTTTGATCATCTTTATGCTCACGTAATTTGACTGAAAGATTAACTCATTCCATATCGTTTTGAACTTTCACAGAATAGAAACTAAATAGCTCGATTTTATCCCTATTCCTTCTTATAATTTTTATTCATTATTCATTTTATTTATTTATATCCGATATTTGATTATTATTTATCGTTAAACTTTAATGGGAAAAATAGAGACAACGGACAACTTCAAGCCATATATTGAGAATGATATATATAAAATGAAAATAACAACTCAACTTTGCGCTTAACATTATCTATATTTGAAACATGTATCACTGTTATAAAAACGGACAGCAAGGATGTTTTCGTGCTCTCTGCGTGTCGAATTTAAAAATCAACGGGCATATTGGTATTTATGACCTTGGTGAAATTTAAACACTTAAATGAAGTTTTTAGCGGTTTTATTAGCACCGTCAATGATAATTTCCAAAGAATTCCGTGAAAACAAACGGACTCATGAATTTGGTCTCTGTTTTTAAGGCTTGTTAAGTGATTCCAATGCAAATTTCTGTTTGGAAGGAGAGGTTGAGAAGTATGTTACTGAGGTGAAAGATTATGTTAATGGCGCCGAAAGACATCTCATATGTGATAATAGGAAACGATGCGTTGACATTACATCGAGGTATAAGACACGACGAATATCGTCCCGAGGTGAAAAAAACGTTTTAGTAATTCAAATAAAATATTCTAACCCTTGCTACAACTATTCCATATCTATTGGGTATAATTAATACATACTGTTATAAAATTTAAAAATTTTAATTTCTAAAAAGAGATGTAGCATGATAAAAATTCCTATATTCTTGGCAAAACAACTTTTCTCTTTCATTAGGTGGAAAGGTGGATAATTGAAGCAAATTATAAATACAAAAATTATCAGCACAGTTAGATTTGGTCATAATTGCAAAAATTAACTCATTTTAATATAATAAAAAGCGTTGAATAATTAAATACACTTCCATCTTGATTTTATTTAAAATATATAGAAGAACGAAGGTTTTAATAATTATGGATCACTTATGAACACTTGGTTCAAATAAAAGGAAAATTCTACCTTCCATATTGGATGCTGTTGAAAAGATATTTTATTTTTAATATTTTAACTATGTAGCTCTTAATTGATTTTAAATTTCATGAGACTCATCTATACTACTATTAGTTCTCAGAGAATTATAATGCATATTTATGTACATAATATTTCTTTTATCTATTTTCCTTCGCGTTTCCATGAAAAGTACAGCTTTATTCGTCAAGCTCCAATCACCATGTGTATTTAATTCTGTTAAAATATAAGAACCACGCTATGTAACATTAATTATGACTAATCATACTTAGAATCCAGAAATATTAAATAATTTCAATTTGAACCAAAAAGTTTCCCAAATTAATTCATATCCATGGTAAAAATCTAGCTAACAATTTTGTTAGTCTTCAAATCCATCGAAACTTTTTGCAATATAAAATAAATAACTATTAAACATAGTTTACGAAGGAAAGACGAGAGAACCTTCCTCAGTGGTATGATCACGTCCAGATTCTTAAACTTCTCTTAAAACTTCGAAACGTCCTTGGGTGTTACACCGGATAAAATTTATGTCCCCAAAAACTCGTGGCAATAAGCCAAACAATTCGGAAGTTCTTCTTAGGAAGTTTTTAAGACTCGGATTATAATCCGTTTAGGGTTTACATCAACCCCAATGAAAACCAGTTCTCTGGTTGGAAGGAAAAGGAACTTTGGGTCGTTTCATAAGTCACCCCGAACTAAAGAAGGAAACGCGTCTTTCGTAGCCATTAAAAAAATAACTCCGTTTTCTCGAAATGAAAGGAATCGCCAACAAGTTGGGAAAAGCATTATTATGAATTACGACCGGAAAAACGTTGGCTATTGTAATTTTGCGGAGAAGTAAGTGAGTGCGCTCGGAGACGCATTCGTCATGTCCTCGTGGAATTTTTCGGCCGTAATAAAAAAGGAGGGGGAGAGAAGCTCGTAAGTAAGCTATACATTGGAAAAGAAAGAAAAGGAGAGATATATCTCAAGAGAATTTTTCGGTCCTCGCGACCGCAGGGTCGATTTGGCGTGGGTGACACCCATTCTGATAGTAAATTACACGAAATTCCCGTCTGACGTGGTTCTTAACCTTTCTGTGCTCTGTGTGGTTACGTTTCTCAAATGCCTTTTAATTGTACTGAAAATTAATGTGACGGGCGTTTGCGAGTGGAGTTTGAGAAGGAAAGCGTAGAAATGTAAAAATAAAAAAATCCAAAGTTTGGCTATGACAGAATACCATACGCATAACTCAAGATTACAAATAAGAACTGATGAAGGCACTTAATCATAATGGAACGAATTGAAGGGTGGAAAAGAAGATTCCATGAAAGAATCATAAGGTTTTCCTCCACTCAAGAAACATTATTTTTGACCCAGGAATGTTTTCGCCTTGCAATGAAAATCATTATCTTCTGATAGTTAAGATGCCAGAGCCAAAATCAGTATTCGGTTTCGGTTAAAATCTGCCAATCATTACATATCATCACAATAATTTTGTAGGTTGCAATTTATATACAGATGAATTAGATGATTATTTTAATCAAACCATTTATGTGTTTATTTAGAACCTTCTATGTATCCCTTATATATATCGGATCAGCATTTATTCATAGAAAAAGAACTTTAATTTTTGAATTTTATAACTTATATTTTTAAACTTTCCCAACGTAATAGTGGTCTCTTTTATACTTTAAATTCGGCCTTGATAAAAAAGACGAATCATTATTATTATTGTAACCTCTGCCAGGGTATTCTGGACAAGAAAAAGCCGCACAAAGGTAAGAAAAATTCTTCACGAAAAAAATTTGACTCCAATCAAACTCTACGAACAAGGAAAGGAAAAAAACTGCGTAATCATAATATTATTCTAAGAGCGAGAGGTCCAGAGAGAGGGCGCCTCTTTTTGAATCTCAGCCTCCGACAAAACTCCTCGATCTACACCTTCGGGAGAGACACTTCGCTAACGTCAATCCATCCAGAAGACCCCACAATGGCCCTCGACTTCACAATCCATTATCGCTTTCCCGACACCTCCACTTCCAATGACTTCACACTCTCGGTGACCTCGAACGCCTCAAAAACCCCTCCGTCCAGACGACCACTCGAAAGAGGTTAAAAAAAAGAACCGATCTTTCCTTCTCTCCGTCCCTTCTTTTGTGTGCCCTATCCTTCATATATAGTACCCCCACCACTACTCCCGTCCTTCCTTATCAGTGTAACAGGATGTATCGTTTTGTCCGATCTGATGTTACCTTGCTGGAATATCTTTCGGAACGTCTTATCTAATGAGGGGAGAGCCTTACAAAAAGAGGTGAGGGATTGCCTTAATGAGGGCCGAACCTATAATCATAACCCGGCGCGTGTAAGAATGTTTGACCACAAAATAAGGAGTCGTATTGAAAAATAATGTATCTTCTTTATGAGACGTGATCAGCGAATGGAACAGAGCGAGAAAAAGTTTGACCATGGTAGGAATAACCGGAAAAATCAAATCTTGTTTTCTAATTCTTTTTAGATACATGTAATCTAAAGAGTATGTATTGATGGAGGTTATGCATAGAATATTTTCAAGAGCTAAAAAATAAGAAATTTATGTTCATTCAGTACTATTTAATAATTATTTAATGATTTAGAAAAGGCTGCTCTTGAAACCACTGTGGTTAAACCGAGAAATAACTTCCAATACAAATGCAAGAACTAATTAATATCCACAATCAGATCTCAACTAGCTTTTACACCACAATTAGGAAAGGTAGATATCAACTGTTAACCATAAGAAGTTTGAATTGATCAAGATGGTCAGAAATGAAATATAGCCATTCTAATAAACTTCGATTTTTTTCTCTTCTGTGTAACTATTGCAGCTTTAACTCTCTTCAATTCACTTTCAAGAGGAATTGATAATCGATCTGTTATTCATAATATTCTATCAATCATTATCATTGAGCACTTTTATGATTCACACTCTACTTCACCATCATCGAAAACTTCTGGCTGGCTAATAAAAAAATCAACAAAAACGAATTATCCATCTCTCATCTCGCAATACTGGCACAAATTTATTTCCCTTTGATAAGGACGCAGATGAAATTTTCCATTCCATTCATCCATTTTATGATTAGATAAAACTCCATTACCATATTCCACCTGTAGCGTACGTCAACTCCAGCGTATACGTATCCACTAACGAGATGATTACACAACCGTGACGTCTCCAACATTATTTTCCAGAAGCCGCTGTTTGCTTCAACTTTTTCTTTTATGCTCCCGTCAATGGAGTTTCCTTTCTCTATGGCGCTCCCTTTGTGAGCAGATCTGCGATCTCATTCAGCCGTTTTATTATCGCCTTCTGTTTACTCTTCGGGAATTTTCATATAACGGGAATTCGGAACCGTTATTTGACGAAATTTTGCGTCTTTGATGCGGAAAATGGGCGGAAACCTTTGTGCTTGTATTTAGTCTAATTTTCATAAATTAGATGAATTATGGGACGATAAAAGAATGGAAAATTTTACACCGCGAAATTTAACGGGTCTCTTTCTTACAAAGCGAGAGCGGTTCTTATTTTAAGAAAAAATACTATGTTACTATTGTATTTAGATATTAGATTTAGATTCCTTCCTAATACAGAAATAAGGTGCATAACGGCGTAAGTACTGGACAATTCACCCCATACACCGCACCCAAGTGGCTTTCAATTGCATCAACATATTTTTTCCCTACAGCTGTTCTTTGTTAGATACTACACTACTATGTTGAATCATAGTACATTATAAATTCACTGGAGGGTGGATTAATAATGGAATATCAGTTTTTATCGTTAACTAACCAATACAAGTTTGACTCCCAATACAAAATTTATGAGTAGGAAAAAATAATTTGATTCTATTTTTCTAATTTAATTTTCAAACTAAACAACACAAATTTCAAACACAAATTTCGAATTTTGAACGATAATTTCCAAAGAGAAAAGCCAACAAGGCAATCTTTTCCTAGCTACCATAATGAGAAAAGATTCACAATTAAGAATAAAGTTATTTTCTGATAATTTTGAGGAATAATATTACTGACACGAGTTACAGAAAGGAAAGGGCAGAAAAAATTAAGCAAATAATCATTCTTCTATAATCCTAAATAGTAAAATAAGAGATACGTATTCCAGAAAGGACAGAGCTAAAATACCTAAGAAATTTTACTTTCATATTCATATATTCCAGGGCAGTATTAACACATGGGGGGTTCTGACAAGGTTAGCAACAGTTTCGTGGTAATCACTCCATCTTCTGTTCCGTATGTTAAAGACCCTCGTGTCTTTTTCCTCCTGAATCACTTCCTCCGACCACTTTTGCTAATTGATTTCGGTGCAGAAAAACTGTCGTCTCTAATTATTCCTCATTGTCACGCTTCTCATTGAATCCGACTTAGTATTCCTGTCGCGTGTTGCCAATTCGCCTCCCATGGAGACGCAGAAATGGGGCGGTTGCCATCAATCTCAGTCAGCCAACACTACGCATTAGCCGTAATCTGGCGTTTGTAGGAGGTTAGGCTCTATTAACCCGTCGACCCACATCGCTTTTTCGAGCCTTCTCTCTCGTCCGTTAATTTCTTTCTCATCTCTTTTCCCGTTTACTTAAAATTAAATCGTCTACGCATCATCTATTTGTCTGTCTCCAACAGGGTCCTTAGTGTTTTGGAGCTACGGACATTAATCCGGAAAACCGAGCTCGGGTTACAGTTTTGAGACCTCCGGGGTGTACGAAAGACTGGGAAGTGCCTTGTACGTGACTACTCCTTGACAGGAGTATAGGAGTTTAAGTGTACAAAATAATAGCTATTATGCTATTAACTGGGGAAGGTCTGTTGATATATTATTGGAGGAATTTGAATCACTTTGTTAGTGGGTAAATATGTCCACTATTGCAGTTCAAAGAGGTTCCTGGTCAAATGTAAGAACAAGGGTAATTCTCGTAACTCCAAGTATCACTAAATTGAAGTCCTCCAACGGAATTTAATTATTTACAATTTCTTCTTTCTAGAAGCTGGAATTTGTTATTTTTCTTTTCTACAGATGATAACGACATTGGATGCTAAAAAATCGTGCGAATTCTCTGTTTTACATCAACATACACAGATGGAACATTATTTGATTGACATCCAATAAAAATCAAGGGTGCGAACGGTAGCCAAAGAAATTCCCAAAATGTTCCGCACGAAAGCGTTCGGAAAGACATCGTGGGAAAACAAACTTATGATTTTTTACGAAAATAATTCCTTTTCGTTTCCCGCCCCTCGCACGAGAGAGATGAACGTGCTAACTGAGGTTCTTCCGCGGGACCGTTAGCTTCGATAAAAACAACGCCTCGCCCAGTGAAATAACTTCCAAGTACGAAGATTTTTTTCCTTTTATATGCCTCAGCTGCTTTTATTGGGGGTCCATCAAATTAATAAACACCCAATTAAATACCGGCATTCATCTGTTTTTTCCCACCTCCCAGTCGCTTATTTTTACGAGATATCGAGGCGCTTAAGATTTTTTTATGTCCACGGGAACAATGGTCTCCTAATAAACACACTCTATAGGGTGATATGCAGTATCCTGAATGAGATTAAAACGTCATTTAGTATCTCGTAGCCTGAACCGTTTCCTGTTCTCGTTTCAATCCAAATTTACTTCGTATTCCTCATCACCCAATTCTCTTCTCCATATCAAAGTTTTCCTATATTCCATCGAAGTCTCCGTGACGTCATACCTTTGCGGAATTTTCTGTATAGCTTTTTTATAGAGAGGGCTATTTATTTTCTGACCACTTCTTACTTTTCCATGTCTATAGAACTTATAGAGAAAAAATCGATAATTTCTTGAATGCTCCAGAGTCAATTACGTTGTACGTTCTACCGTAAAAATCACATTACTTTTTTCATCATATACTTTATGTGCTGAATTCATTCCATAAAGGCCTATATGGTTCTAGGCTCAGTTCTTCCACCTTGATTCCTCGGAAACCAATTCCGTTTTCCTCTTTTCAGGTAAAATCGTGCTATCCAGCCAACTCATCAAAGCATTAAACTCCCACATTAAACTGGATTCCTCTCATCAAATTAACGTACAAATTGCAGGATTGAGACCAAAGTCATCACTCTCCCTCGCATAATCCTCAAAATTTGACCATCCTAATTTTTCATTTAAGAGCGTTTTGCCACGCTTTCACTTTCCATTCCACGTGCCATTGATTCATCTTCCACATTCCCCCCTATCAGCTTCCCCTCATGCAACCTCACCGTTCCCTCTCCACCGTCTCCATGTTTCACCTTCACCCACTCCCCAAACTCTCCTGCTGCGGACGCTTCCCCGTCCATAGGCTTCCCTACATCCCCCTCTCACCTTCCAATCAAAACGAATTTCATCCTGTGTTCCCCGATTTTTTCTCCATGCCTTCCCCATCCCGATCCTCGTTTACTCTTCTGCCCCCGTCATTCCCTCAATTTCCCACCCCTTTTACCCTCCCCCGCCGTGGATTCCCTCCGACCCCTACCATTCCCACGCACCCTTCGCGGCATCCCGCCACACCCTATCTTCACCTGAACTTCGTCACTACTGCTCCCCCCCCCCTAAAAATCTCCCCCTATTTTTCCTGGTACCCCTGTCTCTCGCATCCCTCTACAACTTCCCCTACGCACATTTTTCCTCGCCAATCTTCGACCTCACGACGCAGACCTCCCTGGCCCTCCCCTTCTGTCGCCTTCGCCTGGTGTAGGGAGGGGGTGCACCAACACAGATGTGCCTCTCGCTGCCTCCTCCGGCCGCCGCCCCTCTCTCTCTCTGCCCCACCGTCGACTCCTCCGCTCGCGCCCTCTCGCCAGCCCCTCCGCCCCCGCCGTCGCTGCCCCCTTCTCTCTGCCTCCGACCTACCCGTCCCTTTTTCCTCTCCCTCTTTCTCTCCCTCTCGACACAGGCCAGCCCGAACACGAGAGAGAACACCTCCTACAATACTTAGTCTCCCCGGATCCGTACCCCTCCACTTTGATTCCCCTATCCCCAAACACACGCTCTTCTCTCATCCCTCAGCGGCTCTTCCGCTATCTTCGCAGGGTGTCCCCCAAGGCGCAATCGTGGGACCGCGACATTTTTTTTTAGCCCCGGCACTTTTTCGGGGCTTCCTTTTGAGTGCGAGGGAAGAGCCTGAAAACGGCGCGTCCGTACCCTTTTTTATACGTCTCTCTCCGGGCAGCCACGCCTTTCGGTTTTGTGAGGACGCTCGGGGGCGATGCCAGGGGTCGCGCGATTCGGCTCGGACGAACACGCCCCGGAGTCTTCTTCCCTTATGCAAATGTAGGCGTCGGTTACATAGCGGTCCACTGGTTCTGCGACCGATGTGGCAATCTGCCCATCTATTTTCGTGTAGCGACTCCTTGCTCGGCACCTCGTCAACGATCAGGTATCGCCGGCGCTGCGTGGCGTCCTTTGTTTGGGCAATTAAGGGAGATTAATGGGTTGGAGGAGTTATGCATATTCCATAGGAGAGGACGGTGTTTGAATCAACTGAGGGTGGAAATTATCATGGGCCCGTAGGACGAGGTGACACGGAGGTGATGTGTCGCGGTGTTGAAGTTCCGTATGCGATAATGTCCTAAAAGGCGTGGATGAAATTTACCACGAATGAAGTTAAACATGTCCGATAAGGAGGAACATTTCAAACATTACGAAAATTAATCAAAAGAGGATTCAGAATAAAATACGTATTGTGATCACAAGAAAGTGTTTGAAGTAGACGGAATTGCGTAAAAGCTTAGAAAAGATATTCAGAGACATCATCAGGAGAATATTTTCTTCTCCCATACAAGGGCAGTTCTAGGAGTTAAGTATTAGAGAGCAAAAGGACGAATTTTCGGAGAATTATTTCATCTTCTATGTAATTTCATTAATAGCCGCACAGAAATAATAGCTTTTGAAAGATATCTCCATTTCATCAGAACTTAATCTTACGGAGCTTTCGATATAAACAACCATCGATATTTACTCGGAATAAAATGAAATGCTTATCGCATTTGTATAGCTTGATAAGGCGTACACTTCATCTTCGGAACCTATTACATTGCCACATTTCTCAAGACATAATCGTACGGTGAAAATTAATCAAGGACGACTAAAACTGGTGGTAGGACTGGTCTATATTATAATTTGCTTAATACTTCGGTTTCCTTCTCTTTAATTGAGACAGTGTATTGCAAATGCCCTTGCACAATTCACTCTTATGATAGGAATCTAACCTATTCTCCTCTTACTATCTCCCGTCACTGTAAATCACACTGTTTGTTTACTTCCCACATTGTTTTATTTCCCAGGGTTGCAAATGCCAGGTCACAAAGTCACTCATCTGTTTATCAACCACGGAGTCACCACCTGCAACATTTAAGCCCCGGCGGCCAAAAGCTACAGAGTTACTGCCAAGATGACAGGTTGGCACGATGTACGTCTGCATCGTTCCACGTCTATTCCATGTAATGGCTTATAAATTACTTGGTAATTAGAAATATTTTACATCTTTTCGCAATAAAATTTCAGTTGGAGTGATGTGAAATTTGTTGGGAAAAAACTGAACTGAATAGTATTTAAGAATTCCTTTATTCTTTTAGTATTTTTGGTACATTTAAAAGGAAATTTATAATCCTTCTATTACCTTCTCGTTTAATTTTAATTATTGAAAATAAATTTGATTTTCACCACTAATTTTGGGCGATCAGCATAGAATACTTATCTTCTGCGAGTTCAAATACAGATGTCACAGAGGTTAAAACATACCATTAGTCTTTGTAAATATATAATAATCAATCACAGTTTTAAAATTACACTCTCGATCTTAATGGGAATATTCCTTTAAATGGGTAGGTATTTAAATTTTTAAAAGGCAGAAAATTATTTTCGCAATTAAGAATCTTATATTTATGCAAGATTTAAAAAATTAAGCTTGGATATTACATCAATGTAATCATCTCATTTTCTATTAATAGTTTCTATTTGGTAATCATCACCTATATAGTTTTGAATACCAATGAAAATAAATTGCAAAATTTGATTTCTTTCGTATATAGGCTCACCTTGAAATACCTTTACGACTCAAAAACTTCAGCACCCGCTTTTCAGACCGGTAAACATCCTGATCACATGGTTAATTTTAAATGCTATCTCGAAAATACGCGGAAACTGGTTTTACGGGAGGAGGAAAGTGGGCACTTAACACACGTGTATGTTTTGACCGATCGAAAGCTGCCCCAGGACAGGATAGACGAGAACGTGTCACTATCGAGGATATCCCTCTCCCTCGAGTATAAAATGTCGTTGACGGGCGCAAGAATAGCCTATCGCGCTTCTATTCATTACTCTAAACTCCCTTAATCACCTAGCAACCACAAAGGACACACCCTCGAGATTTCGGGTGGGCTCGAGAGAAAAAACATGCTGAATGAGTTGGGACAGCTTCCCTCCCGCCCCTTTTGATAGAGATGGGTGCCCCCGGCGAGAGGGGGCCTTCGTGAAGGGAGGCGGAGCCCGTCAAGGTACCCTTGAGCCCTTTCCTCATCAGGAAGGACAGGAGGAGATGAAGACAGGGCATCATAATAGGTGGGCGGAGAAAGGAAAAAGCTTAGAATGGGATAATGAAAATACTACGAAATGAATGGTGGAAATTCATAGGATTCGTTACCTTTTAAATAAAGAAAAAGAGAATTTCTTGGATTACTTTACTAAAACACAGGTATAATACCTCTTTTTTGTGACATTTGAAAGGCACAATAATTGGTATGAATAACAAGGAATAACCTAAGGAGCTATAAGTGAAAAATATAAGAGATTCCTTGGATGAGACATATGCTAGTTAATTTTTTTGAGCTTAATAATTTTCACCCTGGACTACGATTCATAAACTGTGGGAATTAATCTTTCGTTAATTTAAAGAAAAAAATTCAACTGTCAGTATATAAGAGTCATTATACTTTTGGTCACCAGTAAGTCAAGGAAAAGATCAACTGTAGCTATCTTACTTAAAACTATCGAGCATCGGATATATCATAGTTTGCAAGAATAGCCTCAGGTCAGGTCCAAATTGCTTAAATACTGTAATTGGGTTTTTATAGTAATTATTTGATTATTTTTAAAGTTTTTAAGACAATTAATATTTCATTTAAGTAAAATTTTTTTAGGTCCATTCTCAATAGACATCTCGTCTCTTCTTCTCGACTACAAGACAGAGCTGTTAGGAACAATATACTGTATGTTCCATTGCGTTGATTAACTATCATCACATCAAGGTACTTATCGTTTCTCTGTATCCAGTAGTCGCGGGCAATGACAGGATAAGATACAGTGCACTACCATCGATCGAAGGATATTTTTAGGCTTTAGGAGTTTTCGCGTTTAAAATTTTACGTCAAGAGACAACTACTGAAAGAGGATCCAAACAAATTTCGAATTGAGTCTCCCTTCGCTCCGGCTTACGAAAAGTAATCTTCTTTTTGAGGAGGCATCCTCATCAGGTAAGGGTTCCTAACAAAAAGAAGATGGTTCGACATGGGAGGCGTTTGGCAGAGAGCTCTTTCGTATGGAAAGAAAATGGGCGTGTATGAAAGACAGACGACTTTGGGACGGTAAAAATGGGTCTGAGACAATTAAGAGGTAAGAAGAAAGAAGCAAAAGGGAGTTTCTGGAGTAATTAAGCACCTTGAATGAGGAAAATGAATGGAATAAGGCGAAGGAGGGATGAGTGGCGAAAAACGAGAGAATGGCAGCGAGGATGGAGTAACGGGAAGAGAGATGGGACAATAAAATAAGATGGCTTATTTATAGGAGTTACTTCATGAATGCGAATGGCTCTTAGTTGCGTGGATACGGATAAACATAGTCGTTAACCTAACTACGGGGAAACCCGCCGAAACGGTGTTCTTCTAGGAAACGGAAATATACCGATATAATAAATTATGTGTTTCTGTTTCCTCGAGGAAAACAAAACACACGGTGACCGAATTAAGTATAATCAGGGAGGGTCTTTGAAAGTGTTGCTATGATTTAACCTTAATGATGTCCATTTAACATAAAAGCAAATATTAACTCAACAACACCAAAGTAAAAATTAGACGTAAAGAAGATTAATATATTTTGAAATTGAATAAATGAAACATTAAAAGATATATATCATCAGAATATTTATAAAATTATTTAATAATGTTATGAATTTCATAATATTTTATTCGTTAATAAATCAGATAATTACAGCAACCTCTAATTCATATTATACGTAAAAACTTGAAAAGCTTGTAATCCGTTTATCATAAATAATATATCCTTAAAAACGTGCCAGTCTAGATGCGTTAGAAACAAATTTGTATCACTATACTACATTAGTTGACACTCCAAAATAATATAGACGAAAAACTACCTCAATATTTTCTTTTTACGAAGCCAAAACCTGAAGCTCAGCATTATTAAAAGGTACTATCGATATTCCATCAGTTCAATTACATTATCAACGAGCTAATAACGAACATTGCCTTACGAATTTTCAAATTTCCTGGGCCCTTTATGATTCCCTTTATTTCAACCCAACCCTTTAACGATCCGGTAACTAAGGGCATGTTTTCAGCTTCCATCGCACGCATATTTTGACCCTTTTGACTTCGAAGCGGCGATTTTTCTCGTTGTTATTAGCAATATGCGTGAAGATGGGGATTCATTAAGAAACTCTCTCGGGACGAAAAAATAGACAAAAAATGCCGTTCTTGGAAGAAGACTGTGATGAAGACGGAGAGATGGAGGGCTGGGTGGTTTGATGGTAACAGGAGGAGAGAAAAAAAGAAGGGAGGGCGGGGATAAATTTGGCAGAACAGAGGGCTTACAAGAAAGGCGCGGGAGATCAAAAGTGGAGTGAAGAGATGAGAAGTGACAGCGCGCGTGTGAAATGAATTGAAGGGTGTCGAGAAAGTGGTGCGGCTACGAAGCGACAAACAAAGGGGATGGTGAAGGGACGATATTTGAGATACAGCCTTCCGCAGGCGATTTAACACGCTGTTTACACCCTTACGACTCACCCCTTCCTCTCGTTGAGCCATTATTCTGGTTTTTATGAAGCTAATAGGATATTATACGAATAATAGGGAGCTTTTTTAAAACTACTAGTTTCAATTAAGACGAAAATTCAGATGATTCTCTACGTATTGTGTTTCATTTACTAGATATTCTTAGAGATATATTCGAGGAATATGATAATTTAATCCGTAATTAAAGGCACGAAAGTAGACTATCTACGTATACATTCTTGTATCATTAAGTTCCTTCCATTTCATTTCATTCGAAGGTACATATTAATTTAATCCTTATCATCAAGTATAGTATATATAGTATCAGATGTATGAATGGAAACGTTTCAAACGCAAATGTCCGTCTATGATGATGAGGTAACATTTTATCATGAATAATAAATATATTATCTTATTGTGAACCTTTAGAATAACAAAGAAAGTGGTTAAACATTAACTCATGAATAGCCAATACCCAAGATCATCATATCAATTCATTACACATTCTTCGGTTATATCATTCAACAGATATTTAAAAAAATCCAAGGACTCTAATAATTTTTCATCGTTTAATACCAATTTTACACGTATAGTGTTTTGATTAGGATACAAAATATATTATTACTCGATTATCAACGTAATTTCAAAATGTCCTGATTAGTGTTTGTAAGTATACTATTTTATGACTAGCAGGATTTTCAAGAACGAAAGGTTTAATACGCTATATGCTACTTCACTGAATAACAGGTAATTTTTAAATTTCATGCCTTCCCCATCAATTCATAATGCTAATACACGCGCTTCAAAATATAAACCGAATTATATATACATCAGTAAGTTCTGCATCACATTAGTTATACACGAATACCCCATCACTCAACATCTAATTTATTCATATTAATTGCAATTTTAATAGAGATTTATGATGTTTAAACGGTCAAAATTTGAGACTCGGAGACTCAAAGTATGCCGGTCCATTATTCCAGAACGAGTCGCCTCCGATCCTCGACGTGTTAAACTTAAAGAGATTCATTTGCAATTTAAAGTCGAACATCTGTTAAACGGAGATTGTGTAGGGACTTTGGTCTCTTGGAACCTTCCACACCCATCTTTCGAACCTTCCGCTATCAATCAACCGATCGAATCGCGTCCCTCGAGGCACCGATCCTTGAATGTTTCAGTAGCGGAAAACTATACTCAAATCCCTGTTCGATTCGAGCGCCCTTGTCGGCACGTCAACGTATTGCCCTTATCTATCATCTTCCGTTCTTTTAATGCAGACGCTCCATCTGAGGGAGGGATTTTGAATTAAAGGATACGCCCGATAATAAGCCTACAAAATCCTCTTGCGTATTTGTACCGATGGGAAGTAAATACGTTCCCTGTTGACCACGGTTGCATAACGTCACGTATAGAACCCCTTCATGACCTCACGCTCTCTTCTGCGAATCAATCTGCACATTGCATTCGTCGGGCAAATTATTTCAAGTGAATCGGCGAGTGTCCAACCTCTTAACTCTCCCTTGATTACGTCGTGAATGAGCGAAATATCGTAAAGTCCCTTTCCACGAACTGACTCTCTTTCTATGCCAGAAAGTAAAATTCCACTCTCTCTACTTCACTATCTGGTAGTTATTTTCTGACTGTGACTTTAGACTTTTTTCCCCTTCTCCTGGGAACCAATTTATT
The DNA here is from genome assembly GCA_020796165.1 of Pantala flavescens. NCBI lineage: Eukaryota > Metazoa > Arthropoda > Insecta > Odonata > Libellulidae > Pantala > Pantala flavescens. The sequence continues at coordinate 10,795,928 of CM036879.1, read as the reverse complement.
CTAACCTTGGTTCATTAGGAAAAATATTGAATGAGATGTAACTCTTTTCACCTCGAATAAATGGAATAAAAACCCTTTATGATCTTAAGCAACATCTGGGACTGTTGATAATCGTGTTGATTTCTAAGAGCAATATTCGAGGAATAAACATAAATAAATTAATACAGTTCATCGTTGTAGAAGATGGCTAAAACGTGCTGTCATTTAAGGATTGCTAATACATCGAAAACGGTTCTATACTATCAAATGTAACGAAATTATGTAGCTCAAATTTCATAATAAAAAGCGAAGGAATTGTATTTGGACATCTTATACATATCTATACGCTATTCTTTTTGATAAATCATTAGGAATTAGAGACAAAAGTAATAGCTCACATTATTAACGATTTCATAGTTTACTTCATTATTTACTTCATCATTTCTGACTTCCCATCGATTCTATCTCTTTGCTTGTGCAATGAATTTCAGCTGAGTTCTAACAAATTTTATATTTGCAGTGATAACTGAGGAAGAATATAAATTGAAATATTGTGTAGGAACTTTCGAACCAATAATAACTCTCAAAACACAAAAAAGTAAAGTAATGATAGAAAGCATTATTTGATATTTAAATTAAGAGACAAATTTTATATTACACTTCATCGGTTACATTTTCAACTATACATCTTTATACGTATATGTTTCTTTCCTTATATTTAGGAAAAAAATATGAGTAGCTTTACGGAAACGCATCTGTATCCCACAAGGATCAATTAAACAAAAATAATCTGAAAAATATCTGAATTTAAGTTTAATTTATTCTAGGAAAAGCATTTAATTCCATTACCAATTCTATTCCACTCCATTCCAGTACCTTTTACTCTCCTACAACCGCTACTTCTTAAGATCTTGATCTCTAACATGCGCAGAAGCCTTGGATATTCTTTGTTTCCAAGGGAAACGTCCGAACTAATTCAATAGTTACAGAAGTCATACGTCGATCATGCGTGCTGAGAGCGTATTCCGCGAAATCGTGACGGACTTTTTTTTCGGCCTGCCTTTATTCTATACATTAGCGAATCTGAATCACTAAAAACCACTTCTCGTGCAACGCTGTCACGCTCCCGTGGTCTCCAAAGAAATAACTTCCTCGGGACGGAAATAAAGCGTGTGTACGTGCGTTCGCATAAATCTAATCTCTGCATGTAAATTTCGCTGTCTCGCATCAACGCGTCTCTGTTATACTTTAGAGTGTAATTTAATGCAGCTGAGATGCAAGCACTCCGCACACAGCACTGAGCGCGTCTTTTTGTCCAAGACGATTTGGTAAGAATGCTCACAGTTTATCGTAATAATTGGTGTACAATTTTTACATTTTTTAACTTTAAAGGATAGAAATATAGCATTGAAAGGTGTCATTTAAACGAGTTGAAAAACAGCCATGCAAATTATGCGATGTTAATCAAACTAACTCACATAAAATGCGGTGAATCATGTTTAGAGTCAGGTAGAGAGTACAGAAGCAATCTTAGCTTAGATTTTTCTGTTCAAGATAGTTTAAAAACTTTTTCCTGGTAAAGTATGTTAAATAGAAATAAAATATGTATCAATATTGTTCACTACATATTTTTCACTCTCGTTCAAAGATTTATTATTTATAGTCATGTCTTATGAGTATTTTAATAATTAAATTTACATGTTCAGGAAAATCGAAATCCATTCCCTTATATTATAACTAAAAAATTTGCTACACAAATTTGGCGAAGTAACGAAGTAAGTTCGATTTTAAATATACTACGAAAAAGAGCTGTAAATTCTCATGATTTTTTTCATCTTGGATACTTCTACAATACAGGAAGTTATTACGCAGTTAAATTTTTTACACATCTTTCACACATCAATCTTCCGCAAATGCATTCCATAACCACGTCGATTTATGCATCTCTTATAAATTAACAAGTAGCGTAAGCTCTGCAAAGAGATTCTTCCAAGTTGATTCCGCGTCCCATAACTTAGATCACGATACAGCTCATCCGCTCTTGAACCATAATTCCATTCTAATTCCGACAAATTGTAATTGCGACCTCCCGGTACGCGATATTAACCGAGGAAGAGAGCAACCTCTACCGCCTTTAAATCGCGACCTCAAGATAACGAATGCAACATCCAGTTTCACATAGCGACTTCATAATATAAATTCCATCCAATTAGAAAAGGCAGACGTTCCCTCATGATCAAAATGGGAGAATTTGTAAAAAAGATCGATTTTTTTATACGATTTCTTTATGAGAGCGTTGGACGGGGGTGTCGCTATTATGCGCGAATATCATCAAACGGCCATCAAGATATTCGTGCGGCAATTAATCACTTCCTTCCGAGAGATCTACGCAACAATAAATAATGCATTCGCTTCGAATGCCCGCGTCACGGAAGGCGTGATTTATCGCCCTCGCTTCGTAAAAGGACGCCAATGAAGAGGAATAACGAATTCGCCTTTTGGAGCTTTAAAGAGCCAATGCGATATGGAGGAATGCATCAACGAAGCCCTGATTGCGAATGTGATTTGAATACGAGATTGCTGTTGAAAAGTCGATCGTAGGAATTCCTTCTTCGTTTGGATTTCACGTCCGCACTCTCTCGTTAACGCGTGCGTCCTTAAGAGATGCACGGGATAACTATAGTGGGGCTATTAAGTCATCCGTGAAATACATATTGCGTAGGTGTCGCAGCTGTACCGAACGGTTCGTTGCTAAGCATGCGGAGTTAACTATTTACGATACGACGTATCACGGCAACCAATTTATACCCGAGTGTTATTCGAGGAAAAATATTCGATTATATTCTCTAAAAAGCACGCAACAACGTGTTTTTCCGCATTTTTTCTCTAGTTAGAAGACAAGACGATATTTTTCAGTGCGTTTTATGCAAGACGTGACCTAAATTGAGAGTTAACTCCGTGACAACTTGAGAAAAGGTGTATGCAAATGATCTCTTCCAACACAAGCGGGTTAAACGGTGAGCAAGCGAGGATAAATGAAGTAAGAGGGTGAAGCAAGCGCTCTGACGCGGTAGCCGCTGAAGTGTCAAATATTGAACATTGGAAAGATACACTTACAGTTTCCCTATGACGGTTTAAAATGCTGTCATCGCTTACAGTTATTTAAATTGAAAGGATACGCTGAGATGGAGAAACATGAAGCATCTAGTTTATCATTATTTAGTCTTATGTAATCATTAAAGATTAATTGATTTCTCAATGCAAAAGGCAAAGGATATTTCCGTTTTTATCGAAGAAAAGGCACTTTAAGAAAAATCAAAGAATATCTTACAATAGAATCAAATTAGTCCCTAGTTAACGTTCCGTGTCTTTACTTTGAGAACATATAAATTTTGAGTCCTATTCTAAGGGAATAAGCTCGATTTTTTTCCAAATATTACAAGAATATCCATGAAATTTTGGATGAATATAATAAAAATCTACAGAAAAAATATCCTGATAAAATAAATTGACTCGTAAACCTAACTTTCTCATTTCTTTGGAATCAAAACGCGTACACATGCGTTGTTTGTACGATTTTTACAGTGTTATGAGAACCATGAAGCTGGCATGTTTTCTGCACATCCTCGTGTAACTATATCCTATGAATGTTTCTGCTTATTACAAATGTGTGTGTAATTGTGTACTGGCTTACTTGAGTCAACATGAACGCCAGGTCGTATCTCATTCTTGTTTATCGCGACCTCCACTGTGGGAGTATTCACCGCAGGTGTTCAATTACCTTTGCGATGCTGCAGAAGACAATGAGAGGGGGTCAAGAGACTGAACTTTTATTTCGTCAACGATCACGTTAATTAATTAAACGGGTGTTTGTTGGCACTTGGTGGTGCCGATAAATTTAAGTCGCGCGTTGTAGTTATAAAAGAGAGCGTAATTTATTACGTTTTCATGCACTTAATTGAAAGATGATGTACATCGAATCTCACTACCGAAGATAAAGGAATATATGGGTGGCAAGATGTTTCATAAGTACGTTACATAACGAAAGTAAAATTGAATCAGTGATTGGAGAATGATTTGTGGACGTGGACTGCATATAAATCATAGAGAAAAATAGTATCGTAGATGCAGCGACGATAATGTACGCTTCTAAATTATTTTATTTGCAGTACGTGAATATTCTACTAGAGGAGAAATTGCGTCAAAGAAAATTTATCTCCACTACTGAGCAATAAATCATCAACAAAACTTTCTACGGAATAATGAAGATTGTCACATCTCAATATTTTAAAAACGCTACAGGTACTAAATACAAGGTGCACAAATCTTTAGTTTATACTAGGTAAATTTAGGTATGAATTCCCTTTATATAGAATATAAGGTTATGAATATGTACAACATACTAACTTTATACTACATTCTATAAAATTAAACGGAGGAAAACAGCTTTGACAAGCCGAAAGGAGAAGTGGAGGAAAAAGTGTGATAAGAGTAAGTGGTTATGAAGGATGTTGAAAATAAACATAGACTGGTGTGGACGTAAGAATTAGATAAATGAAATGGAAAGTGAGGGAGTAAATCGATTATGAAATATTTCACCGTGTTGTGATACGGAGTGTAGATTAGGTGTTAAAGATGATTGATCTATCCGAGCTGGCGTTTGGACTAAAAAGCTATTCGATAGCTGGTGACGCATTTCAGAGATAAATTCTGCTTGTCTCTTGACGTTTTGATGCACGAAAGCAACGGCGAGAGTATATAAAAGGTTCGAAATAGAAATCTCACAGTTGTGGTGAATGATGTGGAGTGATGATGTACTAATTTTCAATGGAATGCGATCACTTGAGTTCATACGGTATGAACGGAAGGTTTTAGCGATGAATACTTTAAGAAATAAGCTTTAATCATAAGGAATGAAAAAGAAGTTATGAATGCTTTTAAAACTTTGTTGAGTTATTTCTCCTTCTTTTTTAGTATCTCAAAAAGGTAATCCTGTTCAAATAATGTTGAACCTACAAGCATTCCGGTTGAGAATGGTAGATGTTAAGAATGTGGAAGCAAAGTTAGATTCCCCCCATTTATGTAAAAAAGAAGCCCCCATATTTAGCTTAAATGAAATCTCTATGAAACTAGCAAATTACTATGATACCTTATACGGTAAACCCGGAAGGATAAATTGAATGCGTTCCGTGATAAATATGAATTTGTGAATTGGAGAATAATCGCATTAAGTCCGAGTTCTAAGAAGGACGTTGCCATTTTCATTTTTCAGTCGTCAGTCGTGAGTAAATTGAAATTGGTTGCGAGAGGAGGTAAGATTAAAGGAAAATATTTCTCTAATCCATTCCGAAGATAAGAATTCTCCTTTTTTGGATGAATGTTTAAATGCAAATGGGATTCATGAAATGTGGATTATGAAACAAATCTTGAAATAGAAATGTTTCTGCTTCGGCGATTTCAAGGAACATTTATCATCATGAGATTTTCATGAATCTCTTTAACTTTCCAGCTATTAATTAAAGAGAATGTTTCGATATAATTTTAGAAAATCCTCATCTAATTCAAGTGCAACAAAAACAGATGAAATCGACGATTTATAAATATTATTATCATCCCTATTCCTTAAGCAAATGTCTCATAATATCGAGTTCAATGGAACAATACTTTGCTTATTCTAAAAAGATATTTGATGTAAAAAAAGAACATGCAAAAACCATTGAAATGCCGCTTCATATCCTCAGTAGGAAACTTTGAAGTAATTAGCAGGATTAGAGCGAAAAGTGAGTATCTTCCGAACTTTTTTATTCGAGTCAAATACTCTCTTTTAGTACTCTCTCAATAAGAGGAACAAACAAATTGGAGGAGATCTCGCTGAGAGACGCAAAAGTTAGAGCCATAATGGAGCGAAAAATTTTTTGCTCGAAAAGGTACGAGTGCATAATTTTTTATCCATTCCGTCATCAAAGGAAATGAAGCTCGTTCCCGCGATGCTAGAATCTCTCTGCGTGAAAAATCCCATCATTTCCGTCTTTCCTATCTTCTCCGTAAGTAATAGCATTCGAGTCACCTCACTTTTCATTTCGAAAATATCCACCCTATTTCTGTATCTCGTAATGAAAGTACACTACCTCAAAAAAATACCGTGCTTCGTATCCTATCAAGTTTGTTTCTCATGAAGACCATGAGCGTTTTCTACGGAAGGAATGGAACTTTAAAAAAAATATGTCTTCGCTGAATATTAATATTTTTGTTCGCTTTTAATTATTAAATAATTGCAATTTATTGTGATTTATTGATAATATATGCATAATATTATATAATTTATTTCTTTTCTCATTTAAGCTAAATACTTTTTATATAATATTTTAATTTATTGCTTTGATATTTCCTCATTTTAAGTTTTATTACTCATTAAAATAAATACTCAATGAGATTATTATTCAATATTAAATATCAACGGATACTCCGCTGATGAAAGTGAATAAATTATAATATTAATATCCCCATTTTTTAAAATCCTCGATTCTTTAATTTTCACATTAATTCAATCGATTCCTAACCTCAAAATTACAAATGTCAACGTATTGAAGAGATTAGAGAAAGGCAATCCGTGAATCAAACATCGCGGTAACTAACGGTGAAATTCCCTTGACTCACATCCGCCAATTTGAATTCCTCGATCCGCGACCGGTCTCTATTAACGACCGAGAACAAATTGAAAATAAATCGTCGAGCATAAACCGCTATGCTTAATCGCAGCCACTCAAAAGCTTTTTCATAGGAAATTATTTTTTATCGGGACGCAAAAAGTGCCATTTTGCCTTTCTGTTTTTTTCTCTTTCATCCTCCCCCTCCGAGATCGCATAGCTGCGGTTTCGCTCTCCAATGCGCACGTCGTAATTTCTTTGTCTTCCGCGACGGAGTCGTTGTTCTTTTTTTTTCGAGGCGCAATTTGCACCCTCGACCCCATTCCACATTTTCCCCATTTTTCTCCACATCTGAATACTCTGGCCGTGCGACCCCAAAAAAAGAAGATCGAGCGAAAAACAAATGAGTGATGATGACCGCAACACAGGACTCATTTTCAAGACGGCCTGCTTAATGCAGTCGTAATGTTCGGGGAAAAAATTAAAAGGGGGAAAAAATTCAAAACAAAGTGAACCATCTAGGGCGGGCGGGTGGGTTGCTACCTTTTTTTATTCCCTTCTGATAAGCCGCATTGCAGAGGCAGTAAATCATAGTCTTCTGCAGACAGGCTCATTCCCTCTCCGGTGCGGGGGAAGGTATCGTGTGTAGTTATGGCTTTCTGTGTTTATTTTCGTTTCGCTTCATATACCGTCCCATTTATTATTCGCGTATTGCTATATTTCCCGAAAATGGGTTTCGAGGAGAAAGGAGTGTTTCGGGCGAGCGCATTCAGATGCATTCATCATTCGTCATCGGCTATCGGATGATACACGTTCTCTGGATTAATGTGACTCTCATTATTGCCTTTTGTTTCCTCCCTCGGGGTGATTTTTCATCCGATCGCGCTCCATATAGATTCGAAAGCAAAACGATTTGATTTACTGGAATCCGATATCGCTGAATCACTGAATATACTCCAATTATAAATGGAAAGGAAGGATGAAATCCATTTATTTCAATCAATTTGATTCCGTTTGATGGATTACTGTGAAATGAACTTGTTAACAAACCCCTTTACCAAGAATATTTAATCCAATTTAACCTGTACACCGCGTCATTCAGTGACAACAATAGTATTACCTAGTGAAATTAGAATTGCTTATTATTCGATATTTTACTTTATTTACCGTACATTGCTAACTTTTAGCGTTTATTTTTTTTTCTCTCCTATTGCGAACGTTTTAATCTTTAATTTAAAAGAAATATACAACATCCTTTTCATCCAAAAGCCTCTTAAATAGATTAAATATACGTTATATTAACTTTTTTCCCAAACTTTCCATCTGCATAGTCTGAAAAAAATTGAACATTAATGATATTTAGGGAAAATACACTCGTATAAAACTGAATTGAGTGTATTCACGAGTTAATTTGTTTGTTTTCAGTCAGTGACCTTTGTAATATCCTATTTTCTCTGCCTTTAGCGTTAAATGGCTTTGAAGAGGTAATACTGAGGGCATTTATGATCACTTGAGATGCCTCATTGATGGTACCTATTAAAAATGACGTAATTTGACCTTATTAAAGGGAAATAAGGGATAACGTAATTGAGAACAATAATTTAGCATTACTCATTCCTCATAATCCGATGTATTAAAAGATCGTTGAAGACTACAATAAATTATAATAACTAGAATTTTTCAACGAAATCAATTTTTTAAATATGAAAGTTAGAATTGCTAAGTGTTATATTTACTACACATGCGCTGAAATACTAGGCAAAAATATCACCTTCCCTCATATTCCAGCTACCAGAGTAAAATGCTGGAAGTCCAGCAGCATCTCAGCTCAATTTTTCTCGTTAGCGTGGCTTATGGTGGACTCGCGTTACACGGGAGGATTTCGCACTGAAACTAATCTAAACAGGAAGACAAGGAGGAATCCGAGAACTAGAGAATCCACTTACGAAAGAACACGGAGGGATACAGAGCATAAGAAAGAAGAAGAGCTAGTTAGGGTTTCCCGATACGTCTGCGAGATTGTGGTGAATCCGACGTGGTTGCTGTGCTATGTAACATTTGCCCTCGAGGGATCTGTAGGAGGGTTTGCTATAACCGTTGCCTAAGAAAGAAGAATACGATCTAACGATTGCACGTTATGCCTTTGGTATTCCCTTGGTTCACCAGCAGTGAAAGGTGACGAGGAGGGATGGGGGGTTAGATGTGGAACGGCTCTGTGTTTTATGGTATTCGCTGACGAAAAAATGAGCGGAATAATAGAGCTAAAATGGGCTCAACGTCAGTATTTCGATGAAAGAGATATGAATGGGGGGCGTGTTAGGTTTTTCGATGCCACAACTTCAGGAAAGGGCGTGGGAATTCGAATGTCGATTACCATAAGCGTTATGCACGTATTGGTGAAAGTTTAGGTATGGTATTTATCATAGACTTACATAGTTGCATGATGCAATGCAAATTTATGGCCGAGAGAAAATTCTCACATACCAGGCCTATTTATAACATAATTTCTACTATGTTAACAAAATTTTTAAAAATCTAAAGTAGCTTGTTCATATATTGGAAGTGGATATTATAACTGCTTAATTATGAAATAAAAGTTATTATATCAACCCATTTATTCACATTTTTTCATATTACCAAATCAAGAATAAACGATGAGAGATATTAGTCAAATACACATTGCTTGTATCACCTGGTAACGAGAGTATACTTCAGTGCAGACACGTTATTGATTGCTAAAGCACATCATCCCCAAAGGAATGAATTCTATGCAAATTTCTATTAAATTCCCATCTATTTTTATATACATTATTCGATGAATACCAGTAATGAGCCAAATCCGAGTGATTCAGCGGTATTACGCCAACTTACCGGAGCATTTGCGATCTCATTTACTCGGTGCTTTAAAATCGCGAAAGCATCTCCGCTCGTAAAGCGGAACGCTAGCCGATCCACTTTCCAATAACGAGGTTTCCTAAATGTGCTGCACTCATTAGCTTAATCGTTCAAGAGAGGCTCTCGAATCTGGGATATGGCTGTGAGAAATCCGTAATCCACTTCCAAAGGGAGGGCAATTATTCACGGAGATAGAAAAGGAGATGAATGGCTTCAGGTATGCCTTTCGCTAGCATAACGAAGCGAAAAAAGAAATTTATCGAGTTCTTCAAAGTGGTTCGCATCCGTCAAAACGGGATGAAAAGTGAGGATCGTCGAAGATTTCGATTGAATCTCTCTTCAACTCTATTTTCCCACCGAATAAAGGGAAAGTTGTTCGGCGTTTAAAAAAGTATTAGGCTGAGTTCGTTTCGGTGGGAAATATTGGTTGAATATGAAAGATTGCACGGTGCTTTAAGGTAGGTTTCAGCTTTCACGAAAGATACATTGCGAATGCTATAGGATTAAGGTAGGAAGAAACTCGCGAGATAAGTAGATTTTTGCGTATTCTCCCGTGATGTCGAACATAAAATAAATCACTGTCACTCTATCTAAATTTTTAAAACATTTCAGCAAAGGATACACCCATTTACTTTTCTTTTATTCTAACATATGGTAATGATCTATTGATTTATGGAAAGTTTTTCGGTATTAAATGCACGTTTATGATACAATACAATCTATATGGAAATTATTAAGACAAGAATTATGCTGCAAAGCTGGAAATCTTCTCAAAGTATTCTACGAATATTATCCTTCATAAGTTTATGCTATTTTCAGTTAGCTTCATTTTTATGGCACTTTGTTTCTCATGAAAGAAAGAATAAGTATATCTCGAGGAACTTATCCATAATTGCAGGAATTGAAGCACAATATTTAGATATATAAAAGACGGAGAATGATATCTTACATTCATTCGTTGATTTGATGATCTTTTCAGTAGCATTAACATACTTTTCATACAAAAAATTGGGTGGAAACGATAGGTTCTATTTTAATTACTACTCGACAAATTAAGTAATTTACTATTGGACTTACACCAAACAAATAAGAATTAATTGGTACAATATAGAATAAATTGAATTTCAAGCAAATAGTGCAATTATTTGTTAAGTTCAGTGAGTATGCCTTAATCTTAAGAACATCTATGACTAGAGGAGATGGTGTAGAAATATAGAAGCAGAAATATTGACTTCAATATTGAATAAACTTCAATGCTGATATAAGATGGTATCAAGTTAAAGAAGGGTTGAATTAATCATGATTTTCTATCCTTTTATCTGTCAGTGAGTAGACACTTAAGTGTAGTTTTTCATAGTAAAGAAAGTAAAATTAGAACTCCTTTTGTGCCATGCAACGGAACAGGTATGGGTTAAAATAGACTTATAAGAAGTATAAAGAGAAATTATAATAGAGAGATGATTCCATTGGAGCGAGAGTGGAGATACAGTCGGGTTGAAAAGATGAAAGGGAAGAATGTAAAAGTGAAAGATGGGCTAAAGAGCACAGAGAAAGGCATGTCTGAGAGGTGACGTCATGTGACGGACGCCTCATTACAGAGGGTTGGACGCCCGATTAGTCGCTGACGGATCCTCATCTGCGAAGGGTGGAAAGAATTCCGAGAAAGAACAAAGGAAAAGAAGTATACTTCATTCGAAAAGGAGCGAAGCAATTGACAATGAAAACGTGGAAAAGAGAGGGGAAAAAATTTGCTGACGGGAGCAGGAAAAATACTCGTAAGATGGAACTGAAAAGTGCTTAATGGAAAACAAGATTCATTCATTACTTATTCATGCTCATCAGCCAAAGTCTTCTATTGAAGAAAGAAGTTTTAATGGCGGTTCCCGAATCTCGTTACTACTACTACGATCATATGCAATAAAAATACTCTCTCCGTCAAGTGACCGAATTATATGGAAACTAGAAGCTTGTCTTCTTTATATTTAAATTGTTTGTACTCCTGTTTACTCCTTCATATCAAGCAAACTTTTCGTCTATTTATAAAGAATTATAGTTAGTATTTTGATTACAAGGATTAGAAAAAATCCTAATATTCAGACCCACAACAGTCATGTGAAAGTAAAAGAAAATGTAATTGAATCAAGAAAAATTAAAGGCAATAAACTATACGACAAATTATAAGGCAGGTGTTAATTATGATCTTAAAAATATGATTTTAATATATTTATATTAATTCTAATTAAGATGATGGTGGTGATCTCTGATTATTTTTCTTATAATCACAATAATACGTTTTTCATGAATTTAATATTTGCGGATTTTTTTGCAGGAATAACGTAATTTTGACTTGATTATATATTATTTAATTTACGAGATGTAATGAAAATTGTCGTTTTCAAGCTAAAGCGTGATTTAATAACTTAGGGTGGCTTTGGAATGAAATGTTGAAACACTTCATGTTGCTAGGGAATGAAAAGTTGAATGTCCTCGAGCGTATAAGACAATCTACGAGTATATTTCAGCGAAAGGATCGGTGTGACAGAGAAATGCGCATTTTGGGATTTATAGCTCAAAGTGCAGACTCTAAATGCCACCTGGGACTGTTCAAAGAACTTCCCTGGAAGAAAACAACCACCGGAGCAATTTATCTCTGCTTCACTCGCGTTGTTTGTTCCATCTACGGTGAGAATGCACTTCCGACAATCAGATCAGTCGTGGATAAGTCGTAGTGATTGAACAATGAAGCTTAACTGTCTGTTGGATTCACACTGAGCTAGATGTAATTAATAGAAACTGTGAACTAACGGTTTCAGAACTTTTTTTTTATCAGAGCGGATAAATCATTAAAATAACCGGAATTCCTTCGATCAAAATCTGTAATAATTAAGTTATTTCGTTTAATAGATATCGTTAGAAATATGCCTTTATGCTGCCAGTTTTTATTTATTTTTTCTACCAATAGAATTCCCTTAATACAGAGAAAAAATCAGCGATTATAAATTGAAATAGGATCAAATTAGCAACCCTTCTACAATTATGATTTCTTTGAGCGTACATACTCTAACATGAAGCCTAATTTTGGAACCTTTTCTCCGAAGCACTACCTACTTTATCATCGGGAAATCGGCGAAGAAAAAGTCTACTTCAGAAGAACGTCATGGAAGCACGAAAGAATGGTTTTTGGCAGCGAATGGCTGGCAGTACAACAAAGTCAAAACGTTATAAAAGAGCCGAAGGTCTGTGAGGGGGATGAGCACGAAGGAAACCTAATTAAAATTGGAGTATGCGATGCCGAAGAGTGTAGAAACGTAGCCTGAATAATGCAGATATAGTAGAGAGAGAAAAGGGTTCGTGTTTCAGAAACGCAAGATGAATACTAGGAAGATTTCTTGTGCATAATACACATAGAAGAGGTCACCTACGTGCTAACCCGAAAGTGGGAGCACATACGTACGTATCATTAGCTCCATAGTAATTCTGTTTATATGTTACCGGACGAGCATAATAATGTTTCAAAATGTCCCTCTAAAAGATATTTTCATGTTTATGAAAAGTACTAACATATATCCTTATGATATCCTCTGAGTTAACTTTATTCCACATTTTCCCAACATTGAAGCAGTGGGTACAAATACAAGAGTAAATAGAGGATAAAATAAAAGAGCCTGCGGCAGAAAAGGCGCGGAATACCTCAACCTCTGGAAACGAATATATGTGCCCCAATTCCCGAAGCCTCATTAATATCCTTCACACCGATATAAACACCCTCTTGGCACCCGACATACAAGTGCATTTGGCTTGCATTTAAAACAACTTTGACGATCGTCTTGGCGCTCCAGGGTGGAATTCTCACCTAGCGAAAGACATTTCGATTAAAAGGCTGAAGATTAATGGACGCGCGAGAAGAGAATACGTCGAGGGCCACCGTTCGAAGAAGCTCTGGATGCGTTTATCCCGAGGCGAAAGTGAATTTGCTGCGTCGAATAAGCTAATGAGATTGGTGCCCCCGTATCTGCGACTGTTTACTGGAGCGGACCCGTCGTAAATCAAGGGGAGACTCAAAACGTAATTAGCGGAGGCTTCTGGAGCAGAGAGAGTGTGGCTGGAGATCTCTCGCAAAGACAACAAACCTCATCAGTACCTCCCAGACTGCGGAGTGGGCAGAATTAGAGCTGATATAAAAAGTTGAATAACGGACCTCCGATGGCGAGAGATAGCGAATAATGAATCGGGTCGATTATTTTTCTTTCGAGGCCCTTCTGAGGCGACCATTATCTGCGACTGCAGTTTCTACTGCAATTCATCACTCTCTCCGGTCAGCTGAGGGTTGCATGCATCTACACTCTCTGAGCTATCTCTTTCTTTTTATAACAGTGTTTGCTGGGTGCCATTATGAATGGATTGGATTCATTTTAATGATTGATTTGGAAGTGAAAAAGGCAACAATGTTCATGTTATTGTACTACTTTGAGAACATAAAAGGAAAGGTAAATAAAAAAAGCTAAAAAATACCAACAGCACCCGGTGTTCCCAGGCGGTCACCCATCCAAGTACTATCCGGGCCCGACGATGCTTAACTTCGGTGATCGGACGAGAACCGGTGTTTTCATCGTGGTATGGCCGTTGGCGAAGTAAGTGGAGTAACATTTTAGGTTTTACGCGGCCTCTTTACCATGTGAAAATCTAATGAGGTGTTGGAAATTGTAAATTACGAATTTTTTCATACGTTTACCCAATTCAGCTCTAAAACAGCTGTACAGGTATTTAAATATTGAAGGAAACTTACTTAGTAAGAATACACCTTCGATATCAAAAACTGATCCTTTTATTACCATTCACATTCCTCGGTAGTATAGTGGTCAGTATCCCCGCCTGTCACGCGGGAGTCCGGGGTTCGATTCCCCGCCGGGGAGGTATTTTTATTGAGGATTTCTCCAAATATGATTTAGAATAATAGAAGAAAAAGTCAGATAGAAATTTATGGTTTAGAAAAACGCGAAATAATTATTATTATTTATTATATTATCTTCTGCTTGCAAGGTGTTTTCATCGTGGTTTGGCCGTTGGCGAAGGTTGAAGTGTAACATTTTAGGTTTTGCCCTTTCTCATTAGCATTGAGAAAAATCTTTTGACGTGTTGGAAATTGTAAATTACGAACATTATTGATTTGTTAAGCTCCTTCAATTCTTCAATATAAACCGAGATTGGGGCGGTACAAAAATTTATCTCTCGAAGTGAAATCTTACTCTTTCTAACAAAATAGCTTAAATATAACAATTGAAGAGATCAACGTCAAAAATTTCTCCCCGGCGGGGAATCGAACCCCGGTCTCCCGCGTGACAGGCGGGGATACTGACCACTATACTACCGAGGAATATACAGTATATACAAAAGGATCGATTTCTGATTTTGCTTTTAGTTTTCCATAAGTCATAAAATTTCGCCAGCTCTACTTTCGGCTTATAGAACTGAAGGAGTGAAACGCAACAATAAATGCTCGTAATTTATAATTTCCACCACTTCAATAATTTACGTTACTGATACGTTTTACTCTTTCAATTCTATAAACTGAGAGAATCGTTGTACAAAAATGTAGGAAACAAAATGAATATTCCTTGGCAGGCGGGGATACTGACCACTACACTACCGAGGAATTTAAACTACACGTAGAATTTAAAAAGGCTTATATTTTATAAAATCTTAGATTTTGCTTTAACTGAAGTTAAAACTTTTGTACCGCCTTAATTTCGATCAATAGAATTGAAGGAGCTTAACATATTAATAATGTTCGTTATTTACAATTTTCAACACGTCAAGAGATTTTCAAATGCTAGTGAGAAAGGAGAAAACCTAAAATGTTACTCTTTAATCTTCGCCAACGGCCATACCACGATGAAAACACCGGTTCTCGTCCGATCACCGAAGTTAAGCATCGTCGGGCCCGGATAGTACTTGGATGGGTGACCGCCTGGGAACACCGGGTGCTGCTGGTAATTTTGCTTTTCATTTCATATAAATACGAGTCATCATCTGGTTTTTATTCACATCTGTTAGAAATAACCTACTTTAGGTATCAGAAAGATGTCTTTTAATTTTTATAAACCTGAATTATTTCATCAATTTTTAAAAATAGTGGAGTTGCACTATGATAGACAAATCGAACTTTTTACTTCTCTTAAGAAACAAACTCATCAAATATTCGTCTCAGCATTGAGGAAAAAAAGTTCAATGACATTAAAATAATTGAAATACCTCTTTTAGGGGCGTTCACGAATGATTTAACATGAGATGCCATCGTTCGCTATAAATCCTGACTACTACCGTACTCATCTGACCGATGGTGTTTAGATAGCATTACGAAATGTAAAGGAACATCATGTTAAAGAGTGAACTACCATCTCCTTATTCAGTACAAAATTCTTCGCGGCACAAAAAGACAAACACCTGAATTCATTTTCCATGTAGCAACCGTTTCTACCATGGCTATCTTGCCATATACGCAAAGACCTTCGAATATAATCAATAAAACGGGCCCAGCGTGAAGAATTTCCTTTCACAATAGAGTTCGAATGAAATAGGAAGGAATTCTTTACGAAAAACGGAATCAATTATTTCTGTCCTCCAAAAAATAAAACGTCTCCTGTCGAATCTAATATGGGAATTCGTTAGTTGAGGCAGCCAAAAGGGCTTTTTCCAAGAATTTCGTCTTCTGTTTTTTTTGTAAGGGTTATCTTCGATTCCAGTCATGCTCCTTCCTTAGGATAGATGACATTTCTCATGTTCATCCTAGACTAGGAATATTTATTCCGGAATCTAAGTAAATGTTTACGGAATATACCGTGGGAAGAAAATTTGAGTTCAAATACTTAATACGAATTTGGATCAATTGACACGAACGAGCTTTTCCTATGAATATAGGGGTTAGATAGATAATGTAAATGTTTGTGCATATATTTTCGTCCTATTATACATGAACGGAAATTAATATAAATGTGTGATACTTTTTCCCAATTGAAAACGTTTAACTAGATAAATATACTTAATTCTACTATTGCTTGACGAGATTTTAAGATTGAACCAAACTATTTAGAGGTATGTAAGAGCGAATCTTCCAATTGTAAAAATCGTTGTAGACGAAAGTTCATACTAAATTTTAAAACGGCCATAAAATGTAAAAATATGCTGTTTTATTGGGTGAGATGAAGATCAACATTTCTAGTTTCCTCTACTACGATACCTATAGAATCAGAACAGTAATGTTCGTAATATTTCTTGCATAAAAATTCTTTCGGTACCATAATATACAACCTTTGTATGTATTACAATTATAGATCACAGTTTCGAAGAGATGGAAACGCGTGAATGCTGATATATGGCAGACGTTAAATATAAAGGGAAATAAATGATAGAGATGAAATTGGAATGCATATTCTTTTAATCGGAAAAGCAGCGTGGAGTCTTCCACAGCCGATTGACCCTCCTGAAGATATACGGCTTATGATTCACGAGTACGGATGAAAAAAATAAATGTGTATATATGTTGGAAGTCCTCGACCAGTAATTTCATACACTACATTCTTGACCACGATGACGTAAGATATGACAGACTTTTCTTTGATTCGCAAAAACGAAAGTTTATATTTGATCAAAAAGTTCCATAAAGCCACGCGTCCCTAGAATATATCAGGGCCTTTTCCTTTCTTTAAACCCTTTAACAACGAGTCGTGGAAAATGAAAGAGGAGACATTTTTCTTTTACAACCGTTGTAGGTGTCGTTGCTAGCAAGATAAAGGGGGAAGGCGGCTCGGAGCAAAGGGAAAATATGGCCGCGTCGTAAAGCGGGAGATGTTGTGTGGAAGGTGATAAGGGATGGGGAAGAATTCGGAGGTACTGCTGGGAGACACGGGAATGCCGTCAAGGCGACCGGATGGGAATATAGTCGAAAAGGCATTCAAACAAATTAAAGAGGATCTACGGATGAAGCAGAAGTGAACAAAGTATGGGCGCTTTATACTGTAGACGCCGCCACCGACCGTTCTGTAGAAGACGAACAGGGGCACGGATTTTCAAATTTTTATCGCATTCTTCTTACGGAAAAGGAAATATCGAGAGACAATTTAAGATAGTCACGGATGTTTGGGAGCGGTAAGGTCGTTGGTTTTTATTACTTTTCGGGTTAAACGGAATGGAAATCTTGATTTAATTTCGCTAGAACATGGAGCTTATCAAATTTCTCGTGTTTGGCTCGCTTTACGTATAATTTTCGAATACATCGTAAAAATTAAGAACGAAGGATTGGTATGACAAAATTTTGGATACTCATTCAAAACGAAAAATAAATCGAAGAGGAAAATGTGTATGAATCGAGGATTAAATTTACGTATTAAATATGAAGCAATTAAAGTAATTATAGATCCAAATAAAATAAAAAATTATTGCTCTTAGTACACCGTAACATTGTTGCTGTTCGTATTAGTCCTTTCCCAAAACATATCGTGCTTAATTCGTGGCAACAAAACCCTCATTACCCGAACATGGCAGAGGATGGCGTGAGGGCCATTCAAAATAAACACGCTTCGCTCGCATACACGTGAGAATAAATAAAAAAGGCGCTCTTTTATTTACCGGAGATGTGATCGAATTTCAACAGAATCGCGCGTTAAGGCGAAGGAAATTCTGAAGACCTTATGGCCTTTTTTTTAACCGAGGCGGTGGACTTGAAAGGACCTTGAATTATTCGCATACGAAGGCAATATTTCGCTGTAAAAATGTCCGGAGAAATTTAAGGCCCTCGACGAACTTATTCACGCGAGAAGATTCTCGCAACAAGGATAAAATTTCACGCGACAGATTGCCGTAACGTTTAACGACGGTAATTTTCAATATACGGCTTAAGAACATGAGAAAACGTGGGACGCGGATCCTCAGGGAAGGATTTTCTTCGCTCATTCTCTGTTGCCACGGTAACCTGACAGCTCTTTGTTATATCGCCTGACTGATACAAGGTAGAGTCTAGGAATCACTATTCTGACGGAGGTGTGAAGATCTATTGATGAATACATTTTCTATTGCGGTCAAAGGAAACTTTTATTTTCACATTGAACTCTAGAGATAAAAAACAGGTAAAATTTGGACATAATTTCAGCTTTGAGAACGTTTGCAGTGGATAAAGAAACCAACTAATTATTACAACAATTACCAACTCGTAAACATGTATTTCTTCATATACGTGAATATTTAAGATCGTTTTTCTAATGCTAATATCGTATTATAAGTAAATTTTCAGTACTTATTACTAACATTTTTATCAGTTTTTACGTAAATCAATATGAATCGCTTCAATTGAATAGTATTTCATTTTTAAATAAATTTTCATCAATCTGTTAATAATAAAAGTTTCTTAACAGTTAATAAACAAAAAATTTAACGTATCATAGTAACTAATTATGACACTAGGGTAAACACATCCATATCCTCGGGGCCTAATTAACACAACCCCGAAACTCGGTGACTACATTCTACTAAACAGACAACTTTTAAAAGATTCCCACCCGTTTTATTGGCTCGAAAAGAAGCCGACCGTATACACGACCGTTGCTTGGAAAGGTAAAAATGGCGCGTAACGATAAATGGGCAACTCGCTCTATCTCCAGCCTTCATCTTTATTTATTGACGAAATTATGGGAGTGGGTGCGATTTATAGGGAAGGAGAAGAGGTGGAATTATTTAAGGGAAGGAAATAGATCGAGGCGGATAAAGAGAAGGGTTCTTCGAGCTGAGATTCGGGAAATACGACAAACTTGTGCGGAGTTGTTGCTGCGTCTGAATATCTCGGAATTGAAGGAGAGTTTCAATGAAGGGAAACGAGGAGGCGGAGAGAAACTTATAGAGTAAGGAACCTCGAAGGATAAGAGATAAGGAAGTATTGGAAGAGAAGGGCCTCTATGCTACGTGATAGAAAAAAATCTCCTTGGGAAGTTGGGTTCATCTTTTTCTTTCCGAATGCAAAAAAGTGAAGGTAGATGGGAGTGAGAGATGGAAAAAATACCCGTTTCCCTTTCCTTTTCTTTATCCGAGAGGATGGCTAGGATACGAAGGAAACTTGGCTCTTTCGCAAATAAGAAAGGAATGATCCTTAGAGATTTATATTTCTCTCAGAAATTCGTTTCGAAACTCTTCATGATTGCATGGAGAAAAGTGGTAAGTAGAGAGGTGAAATAAACATTCAGTTTGGGTTTATTTATTTCTCGTTATCATGGATACGAACCTAGTTGCAGCAATCATTCGAATCAGATTCATGGGAGCCAGTCCTTTACATAGATTCCTTATATTTATTAAAGTCGTAGTAGATCAGCGTGATTTTATACTCTATGAAAATTACGTTCGAGGAGAAATTACATGAGATTTTCGATATAATTTATTAGATTTTTTTACATTATTAAGAAAATTAATCATCTGAATTTTATGAAGTATAAAAATATTATGGATTCTCGTAATAGATCAAATGAAAGAATGAATGAATAAAACGATAATTAATTTGGATTAATCCGTGATTGAAAACAATTCTGGACAGTTATCAAAATTAAAGGGTAACTTCCAACCGTATAATTTGTTCTTCATCCAAGTTTCATTGTAAATACATCACTTCCATTATTCTAAATCTCATGTGAGAGTTCATTTTTAGTTAGTGTTTTTATCAAATTTCAAATAATCTGCTTCTGTTTTCCTAACTTTATTTGCCAAATTTATGGTAAAGATGAAAGACTTCGGCAGAGTCAAATTATAAGATGAGGAATCAAAATACTTTTGATTAGTCATGCTCAGGGGGTATGATTGTCTGTTATTAAATTCTCCTTTCTTAGAAATAAGATCTGGTTCAAAACTTCTGATAATACTACGGTTCGATATTCAATGAACTTCGGTATGTCCGCATCCTGAAATAAAACATTACCTTCTATATTACCACCCTTTTGAGCCTAAAACATGCTTATCACTTCCACAGAATTAACTAATGGGCTACAATAAACCTACCTAATAATCGAGTGTAACCCAAGATACCACATGATGGACACCACTCTTACGTAACATCTTAACAGACAATGGGAGCTACTCCCAACTCACTTGGTCCCACTTACTGCATGACATCGGAGGAACACACGATGTTCGATCTCATTTCAGATAATAAAGATGAAAAGAGACGTATCGATTCCCTTTAGATACCTTTCCATTCCTGGACCATCTCCCCCCTTCTTCTCCTCCCTTACAACACCACTAAACATCCCTTAATCCAATCCACCTGCAGAAAGGAAGGAGTGGCGAGCAATCGACACTTGAATAAGTCAGCCGCTTAAAAGCGGTCGTTTGAAACCTATGGGCGACACCCCTCCGTAATAAAGTCAAAGGTGTGGAATTAAACAGCGTGAAAACTCGCGTGTTTACATACTCGCTGCGGAGAGATAAAGAGAAAGAGAGGGGGAATGACGGGACTTATTCCCGGCCGCGCAGCTACGATGGAAGAGGTGCCAAGGAGTGAGGCGAGCAATTACTCAAGCATAATAGGATGTCAGCGGCGTGGAAACACGGGTGAGGTGAGCGTGCGTCCGCGACGTCCACCAAACAAATACCGAAGACTTTATGGTAGCAAATGCGCCGGCATTTTCTCTCTCTTGAAACCGGTTGGTCGCTATGAGAGATGCGAACGCGAAGAATATGGGCAAAGGGGATGGCATAATGCGGTGGGGACACCCGCTGTTACGGATTGATTCGGTATAATTAAGGAGGTGTTGGGTCTGAGTTGGGATTGAGAGGTAGTGTTTGCGGGTGAATGTGTTTGGTGATGGCGGGGGAGGGAAGGATACCTGTCGTTGGAGGAGAATTGGGCTGATGGGTGGTATTTCTTTTTTTTGGAGTTGAAAAGGTAGGATTGAGAAGGTGGGTATGATAAAAGTATTTGACGTATCGAACGACTACTTTGATGTCAAAGTGAAAATGACGCTGAAGTAACTTCTAAAATTAACTCTCTCTTATCCCAGACAGGAGCCTGTAAAGATTACACGTATTTTAATTTTAAATCGAGATTGATTGACACTGTGAAATTATTCAAAATATATTTTCATGAGAAAGATCTAAGAGCTCAAATGATACCTTCGCATTTATAATTTTTGATACCTTTGACTCGTCGGTTTCTATTCAAATTATCTCAAAAAATAGAGAGGATTGTATAATGCTGAAGAATAGCAATTCCATCAAACTATTTTAAATGTATACGTAAGTAATCCGATAAAGAATAATTAACTTCATTAAGAACCTTAGAAAGTGATGTAAGGTACATGCTAAATTTCGAGTAATTGGTTATAAAAGAAAGCTATCTGAAACAAGCCTCACAAAATTGTTCGGAGAATAAATTCCACCATTTCATGGAGGTAAAGAAGTGTAAAACATTAAAAGACCGTGATGTAGCAAACCTAAAAAACCCAACATCGTTTGTAGTATCCTTTTTAACGCCCAATGCCCAATTTTCTCTATTAATATTTTCGCTATTTAACTCGTTTCTGTTGAATATAATATTCTTCGGTTCAGTACATAAAGTACTACTTCATCTGTCTCCTTTAAAAAGAACCAGTTTTGTCGAAAGTGACCCATTTTATAAAGAGTTTTCGATTCATTTTAGATAGCTTGTAGAAAATGGGAACATTTTTCAGCGGTTAGCGTTTCGCAAGAAAAAGTCATAAGTCATTGGACGAGAAAAATATTGACACGTTAATAGAGCGGTAAAAGGATTCCTCTAGGACCCAGCTAATGGATTTGGATGAAAATGTTCCGCTTAAGGTATCTCAGTCAGCCGAAGAGAAAGGACGAAAGGATTAATTAATTTTCGATCAAAAGAACCATTAGTATCTCCTGCAATACCCTTCTGATGAAACATCTCAGTCCCATTTCTAGAAGACCACCTCAGAATGTGAAACGAGGAAAAAGAATTCTTAAATCTCTCTGTAAAATGGTTCTGAAACTTAATAGATATATATCTACATCAAATATGGGTTCGCATATTTATTACAGGACAGGACCGTTAATGACTTTTAAATAACTATGAAAAAGTTAAAAGCCACCCCTTTTTATAAAGTATAAGTATAATAGCTATGAGTAGCTATAAAATATTACTAAACTAATCATCCTATTCTTTTGGAGATTTAATATTTAAGATATTATATTATAAGCTGATCATGTTTTCATTAAAGACTGCTATCACAAAAGCTTGTAAGAGATGAGCTATTTTGTAATTATAATGAATCATTCTCTATATTCAATTAAAACGAAAGAGGTGGATGATGTTAGTTCTTAGCTAGCTATGGAAGTGAAGTTCGTTCACTTATATACATAAGAAAATTTTTTCTTTCTTTTGTAAACAATGTACGACCAAAAGCCATAAAGAATAACACGTTCGGCATTAAGTAACGAATACATTAAAAGCATGCAGAGGCATAAACTTAAGCTTAACATTTCTTTCATTATAATAGTTAATTAAATATTTTTCATTGCTTTTATAAAAAATTGGACTTAAGGAATTCGATAAGACTGAAGGTCTCTAATTTCAATATTAATTATAAATTTATAATACTAAAAGCATTCCGAATGAGGTATTTATTTCACTAGAGTTGCGTGTATTCAAAGACAAAGTACGAATACTTTAAAAATTTATCCATTCCTCGACATATTAAGGGTAAGCCCATAAAGTATGCTCACAGAGATACCCGAGGGAAAATAAGAATATATATATAACACGCAATTCAAAGGAAAGATGTACCTCTTGACACCCATTTGCTAGAGGAATTCCTCATCCTTGCATACACATATACCCCTACAAATTCTCCCCCGAGGTAGAGAAAACATTTTCCCTTTTCTTCGGCATGTTCCGAGATCAAAATAAAAAGCGCCACTTTCCACTCCAACACCCTCATAATCTTTTTATGTCGATGCGAATTATTCACGGACGCCCGAGTCACCAACGTCTGGATCAGATGCGTGCGAAAGGCCACAAAAGGCGGAAGATATCCTATTCGTAGTTCCCGAACGAGGATATTTATGAGCATAGGAATCCCGCGATAAAAAGCCTCACTCCATCTGTATTCTGAGCAATTGGCTTTCGTAGGAGAGCGTGATGATCTGATAGAAGGGGGAAGGAGGCGAAGGAGATAGGAGTGAAGGATTAGAGTGGGAGGACCGAAAACGGCCCAAAAAATTACTCCAGCCTCGACCATTTCTCAAGTGCGACGAGCAAAAAAAACTCCTCCCCCGGAGAAGGCTGTCTTCACGAGCTGTTTATTTTATTATTCGCAGTCACGAACGTAGCACAGCCGATCGAGATTCTGTGGCCGAAATGAGCGAAGGTGGCGCTAACGATGGGAAAGTGAAAGGAAGTGGAGGTGATAGTGAAAGGAAGTGAATATTGAAACTGTTTTACGGGATGAGCCATTGAAGGAAGTGTTGAAAGAATAAGGAACATTGCTAAAATTATATATTGTGAGATATGACAATTGAATGATGTTTATTTATTTCATTATTTTTAAAAAAGAATAAATAAAAACGCAAAAGTTAGGAAAGTGCATATTGATGATATGTAAACAGGTACAGCGCAGTTCACAAATTAGAAAACAAGTGAAAAAATTACGAATAGAATAAATTAGTATTTTTGTGAATTTATCTCCTTATCATGGCGAGCTAGTGCCTTCGATTGTTAGTTAAAGGAGATAATATATTGGTAAAACCAAACAAATTAGTTGATAATTGAAAATACGTTGTTTTGGCGATCTTGAGAGTATGTCATGACTGAAAAAAGTACACGTCATTAAAAAAATTGAGGGAATGAAAAACTATGTCAGCCACATAGCAAGCATTTTAAATTAGATTATATATTAGATTTATTTAATGTAAAAAAATAATTTTAACGTAGAGAAAAACGTTGCGCAACAATAGATTTACACAGAGAAGAGAAACAAAAACAAATTGAACTGTACAGAGAACTGACAGTTAAACGTATGTTTTATATCTTTTGAGAAAGGTTTTGCAAAACATAGGTACACGGCTACACATAAGTTGCGTGATGTACAACCTGGGATGCACGCGTGAGTCAGACCTAGACGCGAAGAGAAAGTAGATTTGCAGCGGAGATGATAGAATAGGAAATGAAGATGACAGGGGAGAAAGGCTTCTGCGAGAGGCATGAATTTAACGATTGATCTCGTGAAGCATCCGAAGAGATTCATTCACTATGAAAGCTACCTGCTCATTGCGAATGCTGCGCATATAATCATTTCGAGTGTTATGTATTTATCTGCCTTGGAAATGGTGTGGAGATCGTGACAGGGGGTTTCACGTATCTCAAGATTGTTATATTGGATCGTTATCTTCCTTTCCTCGTGATATTAATTGATACGCCATATTACGCATCGAGGGATGAACGCACCAGTATATCTTAAGCGTAATGGTTTCCACGGAGATAAATGATCGAATATTCCCCGCCTAAATGCAAAAATGTTTCATGCACTCATTGCCAAGGTGGAATTCCAATCAAGCGAGGAATTTAGAAGGCTGAATTACAATGTGATCATCCTTCTACAATTTATCTTTTACGTAAACGGTGATTATGATAATACGTACTGCTGATAACAATTGTTCGAAGAATATTCTGAGAGAACGCTTATCTTTAATTGTTCTTTAAATTATATTTCTAGTTATTAAACGCTGATGGATGGAAAGGATATTATGGCAAGATCGATTTATAATAAAAGAACAAGAGAACTTAATTTGGCTTAAAAATATTCAAAACCTTTCCTAAAACTAATAAAATCAATATTAGAAAGGCGTGACTTGTAGCCTGAAGATGTAACGTATAATTACGAAACCGGTCGTGATTAAATCAAATTTTCTGTGGAAATTACTGTGAAAAGTTTTTACTATACTTCTTAAAACAACCTTTACCTTAAATCGACAATTTCTCACATTATATTATGATTAAATCTAAAATAGATCGTAAAACTCGGAAGTTGGAAGAATAATAGATATATTACTTTGAAATATTTTTCGAATCTTCCGAAAAGTTCTCGTCAGAAAAACTCTTAAGTTAGGAAGACATCGTTCAATATATACGTTTCTTTCGCAGGAAGAGTAAATTCCGAATTATTCACACAAAAGAAACTGAGAACTGAACGAATTGCTCCGATTAGATGAAATGAGCGAAGGCAATCAACGAAACGTATTTATAGATCCACTAAAACGCCTTTAACTCGATTCCTCGAAAAAAATTTCGCTGAGGTAACTGAATGATTCAAGAGGCATTTCATATTTTTTTGTCGAACTTTACGACTTCTCGTCATCAAGCGATAATTCCCACTAGATTTACGCTCCATTCACCACGCGAAATTTCCCCTTTTCCCGACCTTCGGTATTTATACGCGTATTGTCGGCCTTGGGAAATTTCACCAAACCCTTCAACCCATCACACTTGTCACGAAATAAATCCTATTATAATAACACACCCTGGAGATGTGAAATTTCTCACGTAGCCTTCGAAGGGATTATCCGGCTTGCGTATTAAAATATCAGAAATATGACGGATCGCCTCATTTGTCATCGTATTAAGCACGGTCCAGTCGACGGAATACGCGTGATGAGGCGTTTTTCGCTCGATCTTTAGCCCCGTCAACGCTGTTTACGTGCGCACTTGGGAAAGAAGACGGAAATATTAATGGAATTCGAGAGTTTGAAAGATGAGAGAGAATGAAAATCAGAGGAAAAAAGAAAGGCTCTCGAAAGGGTACTGAGATGTGCTCACGGATGGGAATAAAGGAGGAGTTTTTGTGATCCATTTGGAAGATGAATGATGCTAAGATCCGAATTAAGGAGGTTAAGGAGTAAGAGACGGGCGACGCGTGTGAATTGAGAAGAGAAAGACGAAATTTGGGTTCTTGGAGCGATGCTACGAATTGAACAATTGATATTTGATAAAGCTTGAATGAAGTCATTATCGAACAAAAATGAGCATTGACCAATAAAATTAAATTCCACGAAAAAAATTAAACTAAAAGATTATCCTTGAATCTAAGACTGAAATATTTAATTCAACTTTTTTCAGATTTGAAATACTATTCTGATATCATATTTTTAAAACAGTAAGTATGATAATAATAAATAATTAAGCAAGGTGTTTCCAGTTAATTTTGGTTTATATGTGATACATTCAAAATGCTTATTATTGAATAATATTAACCATGTAACTAGATTTTCTATTAGTTAATTATTTAGATAAATCATAAATAAGATTATAAATTGGTTTATTTTTGTATCCTATTCTTAAATTCTGCTATTCACTACTAATGCAAGAGTATTTGTAGTATTACCGGGTAAAATTATAGTTCGTAAATGACAGCTAATGTTTTTATTGTCATTTGTCTTCATTACTTCAATATTTTCAGGATTATAATATATGCTAGTTTATTAAAATAATTTTTTATAGAAATTTCTGATTGAGTTTCGCCACCAAATCCACCCGAAAATATTGCAATGACAAAGTAATTCAAAGGTAGTTAATTGGAGTTTTATTTAATAAGTTATTTTTAGACAAGATAATTTTAATAAAACAATTTAAATGAAAGAAAATATATCTAAACACTATTTTAGACATAAATAATAAAGTATAAGGCACAAAAGTTAATTATTAATGGAAAATATATGCAAACCTAATCATGTGACTAAATCCTGCATTTTGAGTGGACGGTTGCACAACAATGCACGGGCCTTAGCAACGGCATTAATCGAAATCATTACATCGAAGATGGATTTCTTGGACAGTAGGTTGATTATGGGGATAGCTATTCTGTGGTTATTATCCATAATTCTGCCTTTATTGTTCATATTTATCGATAAAAGAATGAAAATGAAGCGACGCAAGCAAAGAATTCGGAGGTAATTGATAAACATCGCTATCACAATCACGTATGATCAACTCGAAACAGCTGAGGGAACTATGTTCTTGATCTTCTGTTTCAATATGAAATCAAGAATCTTTATCATACTTCCATATCAGTATTTCGGGAGTAATATACGATTAAATTGTAAAATGAAAATTTCACGATAGATTTAATTTGTTTTCAGAATCCCTCCACCTGAAATCGTGGAGACTCCAAATTTTGATATCGTACGAACACCGCACATTCTTCGAAAGACAAGAAGTAAATGCGTTTACGGTGTGCACAAGGTGGGAAATATTATTCAATCAATCATAAATTTTGTTAATATAGTTGAGGATTAAAGAGCTAAATTTCTATTCTTATACAATTCACACAAAAAACAAAAGTCATTAATGTAGACTAGAGGTACTTTGTTGTCTGATATATATCGATTATCGTATGATTTTTATCTTACGACGATTATTTAATGCATTTCCTTATATGTATGATCTTTTCATATTATCCCTAATTAATGCTTTGCTTTTTATTATTACAGGCACCGAGTAAAATCAAACTCAATAGGGAATTAACCTGGTTGCTAAGGGACAGATCCAACTTCGCTTGAACGATAATTCCGAATCAACTTACAAATATAATCTTCCGAGAATGATCAAAATTACACAATCACCATTAAATTGAAGTCTGACTAAATTTTAATTGGGGAAAGCATTGAACAGAATAGAACTAGACAATTATTACTCCACAAAAATTCCTTGTAAAGAAGAGGGTGTTCAATTTAGAAGATAACAAATGAAGAAAATTTTACAAATGAAAGTTTGAAAATCACCGTATATTTTTTATGAAGCTAAATTATAAAAGGTGTTATGAAATGGCAAAAATAAAATAATAAAATTTCCTCCCTTCTGTGTTTTTATACCACAATTCCTACAAAACGACATCTTCACCAATTTCCTCTTTTATTCCTGATAATGATGGGAATTTATTTCTTTTCGATGATTATTTTATGAAACAAGAGGGTTTTAAATTCAACCTATAACTTAATTTTGAATGATCGATTTCGTTTAAAAACTGATAGAACACGATAAATTGTTGGAAAAGTTTGAAATGAATATTGGAATAATTAGTTATCAATGCAGTAGATGGTACTTGAATGATGAAAATTTCAAATCATTATTAATAAGCTACATTTAAGAATTCCTTAGAAGATAGAGTGTTGTTCAATTCCTATTGTCAGCTAGAAACGCATTTTTCAAGGATTTGAATCCCGAACCTAATCGACGAATGTCGAAATTCCTCTCCCATCGGCGTGAGACTTCGCAAGTTACACTGCATTTCCCAGTAATCACTGGTTCCGAAATCCGTGACCTTAACATACACGCCACTTTCAGATCCGTTTTTAACTTGATCACGATTCGAATAAATCGACGAAAACAATTTTCGCGCGTGAATACCAAAAACTCGCCCGCGACCGATTCTGCTGATAAAGTCTTAAACGAAACGAAGGTCCATTATAATTTAAACTTCGGGGGATTAAAAAATTCTGAACGACGTATATATCGATAAGGGATGGAGGGAGGGAGATGGGACGCGTTAGATTATAAGCAGAGGGCGTAAAAAAGGCCCTCAAGGGGAGGGGGGGTAGTCGATAGTCAGGTGTGAACGCATTAGGAACGGACCCTGCGGGTGGAAGGTCTGACTGGCGCCCAATAAGTCATACCCGCCGTCCCAAAAACATCCTTTCAAGCAGCACGAATCGAATGACTTCCCGCAGCCATAGAAACTAATGTCCCTAACCCTTCCCAGCATCTCTTCGCTCTTAATTTCCTCTCGATATTCATCACTCACAGCTTTCCATTTGTTCCTTTTTGTGTCGAAGACCTCTCTCCCCGCGTTTCCCATAAGAGGGCAGGGAAAAAACCCTGGCGGGGGAGGGCCGAGTGGGAATAACTCCCAAGGTCGCCGATAGGTGGCTGACCATTAGGCGTCGATCGTTCGGAAGGTTGTAGTTACGAACGTGCGATCGGTTTGGATGATAAAGGTGGTTCTCTCCAAGGGCTATCGATGGAAGAATACAGCCAGTGGGGTGGGCTCACCTACTTTTGAATTTTTTATCGTTGTTGGATTATTCATTACGTTGGGAAGAGTACAAGTGGAGGGTAATAACCAGCCTCCTGCGACCTCCTATTATACTCTATATAGTAGTCTAATATTCCCTCAAAGCAACACGGCTTTCCTTCATGACAAGGCTGTATAGGTGTATCGAAAAAGAAATTCTTGGTAGGACCTTAGATTATAAGATTAGGAACATCATAAAGAAGATGGTAAGAAGAACATTATATTTATCTCTATCAGTTATGATAATAATGATAAAGGTTTAAATATAATACCTTAATGTGAATTCAATGCGGTTGGTAAAATTATTAAATACAAACTGGAGAATGTTCGAGGTTTTACTTTGGATATCAATAAGTTTGAATTTATTTAATAAGACTACTTCTCGACTAAAGCTTCTAAAATTACCTTCTACTAAAACATTAAGGGTAATACACAAGTGTGATAACCTTTTATCTACAAGGGTTAAAAAAAAATAATTCAAAATTAATTTTCCCTAATATATGAATCAATAGGGATATACCATCCATACAAGTTTTACTTAGCAACAGCTACAACACAGTAAAACTATAGTTATCCCACTTTCAGGTAAGATGACGTATGTTCTAATTCTAATAATGGCTCAACAATTGTCATGGAAAGCTGCCAACTGAATTAAGTCGCAAAGGTGGAAAGTTTATTGTGAGACGGATGATTTAATCGTTGCCTTTACGAAAGAGAAGCGGAAAACGCGCTTTGGAGCATTGTAATAAGGGAATCGCTTGAACACGTAGTAGAATGACGTATTCGTTCTGCTATATCTTATCTATAACATCGTAATAAATATCACTAGTATACAGGGAAAATTTGATGAAAATGATACATAAATAAAAACTGTCAAGCGAACTGACAAAGATGTAATGAGGTTCTTTAAATTACAAGATATAACAACAAGTACTTTTTACAGCAAACACTGAATTCGAAAAAAATTAAGGTTTAAAAACATATTTTCTTCATGATGGATCATATTCGATAAAAATTCGTACTTGTTTCAAAAAGGTTGGATTACAAATCATAGCCACTAAGCTATTAAGAGCTTAACAACCAAATAATGTCGTGCTTAAATTCTTATATCGGTGTACAATACATTAAAAAAGTAATCCTACTTATAAAAAGTTACGTCCACTTACGTTATGAGCCAATTTTATGGAAAACATTTTATATTATAATATCCGAGAGGATATTAACATCAGATTAAATTCTCGGGCATTTTGGTGATGATAAATTTATAGTATAGTATAATATTTTCGGTTAATAGGACAACTTCTTCTCAAAGGATTATTGCATTAAACCTAAACCAGGATATTACGAAAAAAACGTATAGTTCGATTAACAACGAGATTTTATTATCCGAAAAGCTTTTCTTTCATGATAACTTACGTTAAATCCTCGTAAATTCAGTCAGATTAAGAACGAAGATCTCATTTTGATTCCGTCGTAATGTCAAAAATTTACGATTTTAATTCCTCGAATTATACATCATACTCTCAGATACATTAGGGGATTTGAAATTCGAATAATGAGGGCATTAACGCATTTAAAAACCTTCATGAATAAAGCCCGAAAAAAATTCATCCTCCGCTTCATTTTTTCCTACAATCCCCTTTTCCTCGATGGGACGGGACACCGATCAGGACGTTGAGGATTTTTAAAAACGCCTAATGGAGCCGGAAACAGATTGATGAGGACTTTTTGTCTCCTTCAGCAGGTCGACCATCTCCTTAGAAGGAGACGATTCCACATCGAGAATCATTCTCATTGTGATTCATCCCCCAATCGATTATATCCGAAGGGCCCCGCTTTCTCCAAAATCCTTAACGATGGGCCACAATCGAACCTTTAATTTCCAACCTCTCTGACAGCAAGACGAAGAGCCATCTTAAGGGTGTGAAGGGAATAAAAGCGCTTCGTTTTATTTTAATTTAATCTGAAGAGTTATGACTTCTTTTTTCATTTTCGGAAGCGAGTTATTCTACTAAATCCTCTCCCAGGGGTTGCATCAGGGAAGGGTCGGGTGTGTCGTGGGCAAGGCCTCCGATGCATTTTTTCATAACGCGTCACTTTCGGGAAGAATTATTCTTTTTAAGGTCCGTTCTTACGGCGTCCTTCCACGCCTTCGAAAACGAAGCATTAAATCATTTCTGCCCAGAGGCCTCCTTCTACCAGAGGCCCACCCGTTCCACTTATCCATAACTCTTCTTCATCTCCCTCACCCATTTCCCTCCCTGTCCACCCATTTCCCCTCCCATTACTATGGGCTGCTTCGATACCCTGCTTCTCACACCTTCCAAGAGCCACCTGAATCCCTCTTCTTTTAGGGAGATTCGCTTTTGGTTCCTCCGAAGCAGATGGCCAGCTCACGTATAGGTAATATCTATTTGTGGATATTCCAGGATTCACGTCTGAGGAATATTTTCATTGATTATACCATTTCCTAATTGTCCTATTCATACCAATAACTTGAAAAATAAAAAAGGCTCTTGTTTTTGAATAGAGAAATTTTTCAAGGTCTAAGAAATAATCCTTGGGTATTAGAGAAAAAGGGTAAAAGAGAAGGCCTAAAACGCTGATATTTCACGATGGTCTATAGTCCTTTACCAGGGTCATTTAGTTTTATTTTTTTCGGAAGAAAAAGTCCAAGATGTAAGAAAACAGAATCTAATCCTTTTGGCCGATCCACATCATAAGGAAAATATTCACATTTACTTAACTCTCAGGTGTTCAATCATTGTTCCACCCAAGTATCAGGGTATAACGTTGTAACCAAACATTACTCACACTAACTACGTAAAGATTGAGCTAAAAATTTTACGGATAATAAAGAATTTAAATTGAATTTAAAGCGTAACAATATCCTTGTATATGATTATCATAAAGTATCATTTGCATATGTGATACTGATATTATACGTCACTTTGCACTAATAAACTCAAACTTCGTATGACTAATCACAGACGACATTCACATGTTCTTCTTTATTCTACAGTTATATCATCCCACATAAACATCACTAACAATTACTATCTCATTCTCTGCATAAAGTAGCGAGTAATTTCTTTGAATACATTATTTCAACTGAAAGCCAACGAGAATTTCCATGTTTCTTTCACTAATCCATTCGATCAAAATCAAAGATATGGAGTCTCACACAGTTCGTGTTAAGGATATATATCTTGAGTGATGTAGGCGTAATGACGATGTTAGATTTGGCGGAAACTCGTTTCATTTACGTCATTTTACTCTAATTGAGGCCATGTGTGGGATTTCTTTATGGACGAGTAACAATGCCAGACGTCACGAAATCCTGTGTCATCTCTCAACGGAAAGAATATCTCGGTTCATTATGCGTGCATTACATATCATGAGCCGTGACTATCATTTTAAAGGAAACCCTTTCATCGCTTCAAACAGTTGTGAACACTTCTAAATCATTTCCTTGGATAATACGAAGCTGAGGGCGTATTCTTCGCAGTTAATCTAATTTTTTTGGTCTCGTGAGAATGGTTCTGTGAGATGAATAAGAACACCCACTTTTTAACTTGATTTCAATCCATTTTCATTCAAATGCCGTATAATTTAGCTATGTAGGACATTTAAAAGGCATGGCTGTCAAGTGTTCTGATCTGATTACCTCGAAACGTATCTAGCGGAATGATATATAATTTTGTTAAATAAAGGTGGGCATGATATGAACATCAAATCGATTTACGAAAACAATAAATAAAATATACCAGTCAGGCATTACACCACGAGATTTTTCAAAAGAATATAAGTAAAACAAGATGTTATTTCATCTTCGCTTAACTAGATGATTCATAATTTTGGAAGAATTGGATAATGTTCAGAAATATGCAAGTCTATTGGTCGATATCAATTATGTTTCTTATGAGATGACTCAAAGATTTACTCGAACATACATACAGTTTACTATAACAAAGCAATATCCATCATTTGATAGAATTTAATCATTATATCCCTTATATTTCCTCTTCGAAATAAGCAGTTCTATCAAAACCTGTTGTAAGAACTAGTGGTCAATTAAAAATCTCCTTAAAACCTTATCTGATCCTTAAACCTCATTTTAGGAGGAAAAATCAAGTTTTAATTGCCCCGGTTCTTTTCCACCGTTTACGACCTTCTCATAATGGGCGGCGGAACCCAGTGGCTAGAAGGACCCTTTCGCATTAATCAAAATATTACCTCAAACTGCATTTATTTCTTCCTTCCCTTGCCCTCATTTTCAGCCGTAAATTAGCTCACCTAAGACTTTTTTACAATTGTTTCAGCTGTTAAATCACGTGTTATTTCAACGATCTGAAAGATTTTTTTGTACCCGAGAAAAAACTGAATTCAAAATATTTATTTTTGTGTATAGTTTATTTACCGTTATATCTTCTGAAGTCGGAAAGAATATCATTTAATCGATATGAGTAAGATAAAGAAGTGAAAGTGGAGGTAAGTGGTATGGAAAGATGTGGAAAGGCAAGGTTAATGTAACTAAAAAATATATAAACTCATATAAAAGCGGATGAACGGAGTATTTCTGAATACTATGGGTGGGTAAAGAAACGATTCACCGAACTGTAGATGAAAAATAATCCTAACAAGAACTACTATTATTAATTATTGATTGAGTCATCATTAAAGATAAATTTTGTTAAGTTGATTAGTATCAGTTTGTGATTTTGAAAACTAACTTATCTTCCTTGACAAAGTAAAAAATTTTTCATCCAAAATTCAAAACATTATATTTCTAACACTATCAGAAAGTAACGCAATTATTTTAAGCATTATAAAACTTAATATTTATCTTCTCAATATTTTATTAATCTGCTTCTATGATAGAATTATCTTTATCCACTTTCTACCCCTTAACTATTCAAGTATCTCATAATATTGGATTCAATAAAAATAGTATAGTACTAATCGTACTAAAAATAGTATAGTAAGTTTCAAAAACGAATCAGTAGGTTTTTCCTTTTGAATATTAATTTTTTATTTTTAAAATATCAATTCAATTTTTAAACTCGAAAGAACAACGCGACATCTTAATAATCACAAACATAATTTCTCCTATGATCATCTTCCACAATAAACACAGAGCTCATTTTAAAAATTACCTCAAAATAACCTTAGAAATAATCTTTTAAAGCTATAAGACCTAGATCATTTTTATTTCGTTTCAATTTTCATTAAATATAACATAATAAAATAATCGGAATTCACGAACACCAAATACTTTCCTAGAAATACATAATTTCCATCTAATAATTAATACATTCGTGACCAATTCAAACCGGAGAGATCAATTCAGAAATGAAATCTAATCTCCAAGATATCCATTGGACAATTACGCGGAACAAAGCAAACTCATCGCTTGAAGAGGCGTTTTACCGCTACGAATAAGCACACACACTTTTAAAATTCAGGCACTTGAGGAATTCTAAGACACTTCGCTTGAACTCCTGCAACATAATGTTTCCCTTGCTCCCACAATCTTGAATTAAGTAGCGCGCTCAGTATGCCAGCGGGATATTCGCGCCTGGGGCTCTTGTCGATTCTCCGCATGTGCGGCCTATGCTTCTGGAGGGAATCGAACACGCGACCTTGCCCCGTGACTCAGAGAGAGAGAGAGAGAGCCCTTCCCAAGAATCGGGTGGAGGGAAAGCTGTTTTCTTCCGAGAAGCCAATGAATTTAAATTAGGTCTGCATGGGATCCTTGCCGGCGAACGTTTGCGAGGACGAAGGTGAGAAGACGGTGAGGGCGTGTAAGTGCAGATAGGGATCTGGTTCCGAGACGCCAGCAGCTCCAAGAGATGCTATCTTCCTCAGAGTGGAACGCGTGGAGAAGGAATATTGAACGGATATGGGTAGTGATATCACCACTGAGAAATAATAGGATCTCTCGGATGTGAGAACAGTATGTTAATCCAGGGCCAAGGCTGGGATGCCCTCTCTTTGCCCTGCGCTTCTCACTCCAATACTATGACTGGATTCTATCGAATGCTGACTTCGATGAGTATGGAAATGCCGCACAATGTTTTACATCGCGTTCGCTCATGAATTCCTTCCGTTGCGTAAGGAGTTCGGAATGTTATGATGATATAACTGCTTGAGATGACGTGGGAAAGATTGCTGGTCATAGGTGCGCTGCGAAATGGAAAATTCTTTCTCCGCAATTTAAAATGAATAATTGGGGATACGCCTTTTAAGGATACACGCATTCTATACTAGGTGTTTGATTGCAAGAGCCAAGGAACATTGATTCCGAATGGGCCCTTTTCACCGGTTTTATGCATGTTCCCATGAAGAAAGTTAATGTTTCTGGGGTGATTCAATTCAGTACTTCAATTTGAAGATTAAGATATATTTTATTTGATGTTAAAAATATAGTTTCTATGACTGATATAGGAAATAACACTGAATGATTTATGTCGAAAACATTTTTCGGTGCAACATATGGGGAATCACCTTATTTCTAAACGGATATTTTACAGGTAATTTC
Source organism: Pantala flavescens (assembly GCA_020796165.1). Taxonomy (NCBI): domain Eukaryota; kingdom Metazoa; phylum Arthropoda; class Insecta; order Odonata; family Libellulidae; genus Pantala; species Pantala flavescens. The sequence continues at coordinate 10,759,785 of CM036879.1, read as the reverse complement.
CCCATTATAAATTATAAATCAGTTTGTTTTATGCAATAATTATCTTAATTTCCATGATATCAGGCTAATGGATACATAAATCTGTGTAAAATGAGAAACATCGTAGCTCATAATATTGTCCATTTGAGTTGAGGGGAAATTATCGTAATAAATAATATCCATTATTATATGCATATATTAATAAACACATGCTCCAACATCAATGATTAGTTTTAATCAAAATTTATCTATTTATTTGCTTTAACTTAAGATTTATAGATTTCCTTGAAGACTTCTTAATTACATTTTGATAGATCATAGACAGTTGGTCAACATTTTAATTTTCGCAACCTCCGAGAAAGTAATATTCCTAATCAGGACAATAAGTATGACTTACTCAGTCATGGCAACTAATTAGCAAGCAATTATATCGTTGAGAGGACGTAACAGCATGTTTGAATACAGCACTATAATGGCATAGAGCCAGAATATACTTCGAAAAGATGAACTCTCACGGCAATTGCTTAGTGCAAATATGGACAACAGATCTATCACCGAGCAGCTGCCCACACACAGAGCTAAGTCAAACCCAATGATGTAATCATTGAATACAATCGTTCACAATCCAAAAATAATATAATAGGATTCTAATACGTCACTTCCATTTCAAGAGAAATAGAACAATATTTAGATGAAAATAGTACGGAATAATTTTATAATACAATGTTTTCGTAGAATGGCTTTCAATATACAATGAGGTTGTGATTCTTAAAGCAGGAAATACAGTCTCTACTTTCAAAAGTTCTTGATCTACCAAAAAGACCGCAAAAGATAAACTGGGAGAACCTTAACTCGAAAGTATAATACGAATAACTTTGAATTCATTTCTTCCCAAAATAGATTCCGAATTCAGACGCAAACATCTCTTGAGGAAGGTTTAGCGTAAATAATGCATTACGATTCATAAAAAAACCTTCGCACAAGGCCAAGGCATAGAGAAAGATCTCCACTTATACACCCCTGAATAGAGTTATTTGGCGTGAGTTATGAAGACCCGTCCAGAAACGGTCCCTCGCCGACAATTATCGCCAATTTCAAGGGCCCTCCTCCATTGAGAGATACGCGGCTCTTTTTCTAACTCGAGCACGTTTTCTGAGGAAAGAGGTGAAAAAGGACCTCCGTTATGCGCTTTCGAGGAAGCATGAAATCGTCACATCCGGCTAAAGAAAGGGATCGCTGCGGATTGAGAGGAGTCCATTCATGTGAAGAAGTGTGAAGTCCCGCGCTTGTTCCGATCAACGTGGCAGGTGCGACAAAAGCTACGATGCCAATGTTTTTTTCCGAGTTTCCTGCGGTTAATGGGATTTCGCGAAAGAAAGGAGGAATTTTTGTTTCGAGCTCTTTTCCGGGAAACCAGGCCTTGTTCCGTCCCCTTTTCTTTATACCTCTCCATTCGCGCGATTAAGTTTTCTTTGTGTGGTTTGCTTGCAGATGCAAATGTGACGTAGTGAACTGCGAGAGAATGAGTGAAGATTTGGGACGCCGAGTCCTTCTTTTACGTTCCACTGTTTATTTTTCGCGTCTCGGAAGGAGTAAACGGAGTCTAAAAACAGGGCACCGATCGCGGAAGAAAGGGAAAAACTCTTTTGCCAGAATCTCCGACCCGATCGGTACTGTTTGAATCGAGTTTCAATCCCTCAAAACACACGTTTCTGAATTGTTTATGGAGGAGGAATTGGGTTTGAATCGAAATATATATTCGGAGGATTGAGGTATATAATACGAAATGTTTTCCTTATTTCCATGGTTCTTTATTTTATGCTCCTCCTTCTATTCAGTTCTCATCACTCGGTGAAGCAATATAAGATAAAAATTCGCCACTATTCAAAATTACGATGACTTTTAGCATTTTTTGTTGCTTTTACGTTTCTTACTTGTACATAAACAACCGTATCAGATTAATATACAACTATTAGTATGCATTAATCCAAAGACAATAGTAATAGAAAAAATATCATTGCCATAATAATAGTCTAAAATATCCTAAACAAATTGAATTAAAACTGAGGACCCTTGTTTTTTTTTTCATGCGCATTAAGAAAAGGGATATTTAAAACTTCCTAACAAATTAGAAAACATCACATGATCTGGCAATACGATAAGATACCATAAATATACGATCGATAAATATTGATTAGTTATTTGATACTAATCGTAGAATACTCTTTTAATTCGTTTGTTCTTTTTTATGTTACGCTTCACGGAAACACAAACAATCGAGTTAAGATTTCAATAAACCAAAGGAACGAATCATAAGATACTGGCAACGAAAATTGCAGGTTCTCCTCTACCATTAAAGATAATGTCTCCAGTGTGGGTTTTAGAAATAGAAATGAGCTTAAGGTTCAACTAAAATACACCGTCTCATATGCTGATGAAACGGAAAAGTGGGATAATGACGTGATTAAATATTCCTCTCGTAGACTATATCCGTTAGTCTCTATCCTATCTAAAAACACACAGTCTCGTTCAGCCCTAAAATCTTCGCGGCATTCAAGTGCTTAATCCTCAGCACGTCAAACCGCTCGATTGCGGATATCCGTTGATTTTCGTTGTACAAGCAATGGAACCGTTCCTTCGCTCAACCCATGCATACTTTGATGGCAATCCATCTTAGACCCGCCCACCAATTACCATTATATTCCAATGCGGCAATAGACCTATCTCGTCAGTCTCTGTTGAATTCACAATGACATGTAAACGCGCTTAAATCTTAAAATATCGCTTTGTTATGGAAGGCGCAGGATCGGTCGCAGGGCGCCATTAGCTGTCGGCGCCGTGGATTGTGCTTTAGATGGCAGAATGCCGAGCATTCTTCTAGACGTAGAGACCATTATTATTTCACGCTCGCTTTCTTTCCTTCCCGCCGTCATTAATAAAATTTCTATCGGTCAGACTCGTGGATCGCCGTTTAAATTGTTTGCTTCCAAAAAGGTCGTCTGCTTCGCACGCGTAATGGGCTCATTCGTCATAATTCCGGTTGCCGATTTGGGAATGATGCCACGTTAGCGGTGAGACGTAGACGTATTACAAAATGAACGAGGGATGAATAGAAAAACGTCGTTATAATCTTTATGGAAGTCTTTAATTAAAGGATTGCTACACCGTTATATAAAGCCCCTTGATGGCTGCAACCCGCTCTTCGAACGTCTGCAGACGATGGCAGTTGGAAGATTTTGGTCTCAAACTTTCGATCGGAAAAATATTTAACCAAGCTGAAAGTATTTATAATAATTTTTTCATATAATGTACAAAACATATGCGTCAAATATCGCAAATATGGCATCAAAATCTTCGAAGAAAATAGGTATATACCAAAAAACTGTTAGAACAACAAAATGCAGCATAAGGTCTACGAAAACTTCCTCAGTGGATATGAAAACGTCCGCGAGGTGGAACTTATATTTGCAATATCATACTCTATTTTTTATATTATATATATATTTTAAAGGCTAGAGTTGAAATAATGCAAACAATAAAAAATATTGAATTATACCTTAAATCTTACGAACTTAAAAGACTCATATTATATACATCTCTTTTCAAGAGATTATTTTTGGAAAAACCATCCCTACCGGATAAATTTACATAGATTCCCTGAATTGTATAGTAGTCTCTTCAACAATCCTTAAAATTCCCCAAAAATAATCCCTTAAGAACACATTTTATAAAAACACATAATGACCGTTTCGCGTAACAGCTCGGTTGCAAAGATCCGCTACACTGAATACAAATGGGACGCCCTACCGTAAGTACGCCAATAATTTTTGCCTCGCCAAAGGGCAAACTTGTTGAAGAGTAATGCGGTCGACAGTCAAATGCATTACACCCACATCCCATTAGTGTCACTCTCACCTCGTTTACTTTCGCTATTACTCCGTCTCACCGAGCAACGGCAATCAACGGGGACTAAAGGCGTGACGCACGTACACGGCCCGGATTCACTCCTTTGGACTTTTAATTAAGCTTTTGAGAAAGAAGGAAACATGAGAAATTCCCTCCTTCACTGCAGCGAAAATATAAATGATAGGAAATTTAACTTCGCTACCACTCATTTATCTGAGCTATTTTCGCGTTATCCAAATGGAGAGGTGAAGACTGAGGTTCGTGAATACGGGGTATTAGAGACGGGAATATCTGGGGGCGCGTAAATATATATGTAAACATAGATGCATGCATATGTAAGAGTAAAGTTGCCAAATTTTATAGTTAGGATACAAATGGATATATATCTTGGGAATACACGAAAAGTGGTGCAGAACGTGCGATGCTCCGAAAGTGACAGTCTGAGAATTAAAGAGATGGAGTTAAAATCGACTAATTGGAACGGGCGTCGCACTATGAGGGGGGAGATAAAGATAGCATAAATTAAACGGTATCTTCGAGGCGTGACGCGAATTCGTGTATTTTGACGGGGAAAAAAAGATGAAACTGTTAATTCTCCGAGCTTCCATTTCTTAGAAAACGTTTCCAGTTTTGTTGTTAACGAAGAGTAAGTTTCATTGACCTTTACCTCGCGAGCTCCTTTATTTACACGTTCAATCTCTATGGAATAAAACTGGCAAATAGTTATTTCATTCCTTTCTCCTTGATTTATGAAAATTTAATTATATTGATGATCGTGATCTATATCGTAAAAGAAATTCACTAAGAAAGCATAAACAAAAATAGATTTTCCGTTGATACCAATACATATTACTCTCATTCTTTTCAGTTGTATTATTACAATAAAATCTCACTTCTTTGTCAAACAATAATTTACCACTTTTCATTATATAATCGAATTAGCCTAACATTGCGATAAAATAAAATATTTTAATACTTTAAAATTACATTTAAATTAATTACAATACTTATATTTAATCGGTATAATGAATAATAAAAGAAAATTTTCAACTAACACAAATTTAAATAAACGAGGAAGTGGATTCTTAAAAAGATATAATTTACCTATCGCACAACTTTATATATAATCAAAGTTTATTCAACAACAATTCTATGTAAACAAAGATATTTTTGAAAAAAAATAATGGCAATACATCCACACGTAGAATGGTTAGAAAATTTCTGAGTACGATATACGTGTATCTCAAATTCCTCCAATACGGATGTTCCGCAAGGCTCAGTTTTAGGACCGCAAATATAACTTCCTCCTGAATTAAAGAAACCGCTTGAAATATGATCGAGTTAAGATCTCAGAAGTGTCGCTGTCTCGCATCGCCGCATACGCGTCCACTATTACTACGTTTCCCCGCATTTGAGACGCGGCTCGTATGCCATTCTTTTCCCGCGCCCGGTTATTTTTGAAGGACTAAAAATTCACTCCCCTTCCTTCCCCTCGCCCAATTTTTCTCTCATGACCGCAACAGCCGGACGCCAAAAGAGTCGGGAGGGAAAAAAGTCCCATTTTACCTTCCTCAAAAATAAATCCCTCCTTCAATTAAAAATAGTGCGCCATTAGGCTAATTTCAATCAAAAAAAGTCTTCATCTTTTTTTTCTCCCTTTCTGTATCGTGACTGAATTCCGTCTGAGACGCCCACCGGTACGGCGCTGGACCCTTTCGCGGTGAGGGGAGCGTCTGCGCGTTGACTATGACAAATCTCTCGCGAGGAAGCCACGGGCTAAATAAGAGAGGGAGAGGCTTTAGAAAAAGGAGGACTTGGCGCGCCATTTAGTTCCCCTTCCCCCAAAGCGCTCATCCCATAGGTTTTTCCTGCCCTCCCTCGCTTACCTCTCGCACGAGTTTTTACACCTCACCCACGTACTCTCCGCCCCTTAAAAACATCATTAGCGTCCCGATCTTCCTCTTTCCTACCAACTCCATCAACTTTTTAGCCGACCCGAATTGCAATGTTCAACGCGCGCTTATATCTTTCCTCGGCTTGTTTCGCTAGTGAGGATTCTCTTTGGGATAAGAGAGGGAATCTTTAAAGCGTTGGAAGGGAAAATTTGGGATGAAATACGTATTCATTTACGATTCGGATCTGTGCGGAGTTTTTTTTCTCGTTGAGGGTATATCCCACGCGAATTCGCTAATGTCATACATTGTTTAGATGGGAATATAAGGATATATGTGATCAGGAGGCAGGAGGGAGAGGCAAACCCCTTATGGTTATGCTCGTTACAATGTGAACAATACAAAGTACAAATATAATACGATAAAAACTAATAGAGACACCTAGGTGAGGAGGGAAATTTAAATATAAATATTTCCCCACTTACGTACAATGGAATTCTGTAAAGATAAGGCTAAATCGATTGATTTCATTGATAGAGACATGATTATATTCTTTCGTAATCATTCAATTTTAACTAAACTTATGTATTTCAAGGATGGGATTTCATCAATTAAAATCGCGACTAATTTATCACATTACTCATCATTACGACCCGAAAAATTAAAAATAAAATCCATCCCGCATTTTTACGAAGACTTATATTACGCAACCATAAAATAGTCAAAACGTAACATATATTATGAGATTCTTTCTAAACTTAGCGCGTGTTTACGACTTATGCTCTCCCCATTCTCCTGCCAACGTATCAATCAGGAGCTTTACGGATGTCCCGATTCGAAACACTAAGATAAATCGTCAGTTTTCAACAACCTTATTTAAACAACACATTTTCCAGATAAATCAAACTATAACTCAGCGTATTAATATTTACCGATCTCCGAACCGAATGCGAAGGTGAGACGTGTGTAATAATAAACTACAAAAACGTCCGTAAATTCTTTTAGGATGGTCCTCTCGGGATGACGCGTTTCATTTGACCCACAATCTCATAAATAATAAAGGGAGAAAGGATACTTTAAATAGCTTTTACTTCCAATTACGTCGGGAATGTCTTGGCAACCGAAATAGTTTCTTTCGCGCGCCCTCTCTCTCCTCAGCTTCTTAATATTCGGTCGGAAAAAATAGACCTTTTCGTTACGTTCATGCATCACGTCGGTGGAGAGAACTCCCACGTTTAGCCCAGATTATATCGTTCGAGTGTTTCTTTGCCCTTCGTCACTTTCTTTCCTCGTCTACTTCCCTTTCATTTTTATTTCCATGTTCTCATTTTCACTTATTTTTTGCTTCTAATTTATTCTTTTCACTACGCCTCCACGAAACCCATCAGTATTCCTTACCGATCCTTGGTTTCGCTCCAAATCATTTCGTCTAATGTTTCAATGTTTTGCTTTGCTTTTCGTCGATAATTTCATTGCGTATACTACATTTGAAATTCATTTACAAAAAAAATTATCATAGCTGGTCTAAAGTTTTGTTTCTGTAGCATTTAATATACTTAACGATATGCGTAACAGCTTAACGGTTATGTAAGAGTCTAATTTAAATGGCATTCCTATAGATGCTTCCATCTGATTAACCATATTATTGAATAAATTTTTTAATATGCCGAGTATATGAAATAAGGAGATTGATTTTACCATTTGATCAATAAATTATAATATTTTGATTTCAAGTAAGAAGTACGGTTATACAGTATTGAAATTTTCTTTATCGATTATATCGTGAACGAAAATTAAATCTTATAATCAAATTCAAAGTATAACAATCTATCTGATAAATAATAACGTCAAATAAAATCCTGTAAGACTATATGTTTCTGCGCGTGGCTCATAAAAATGTTATGTTAAGATCGAATTTATAATATTATATGCTAAATAAATAAGCGGATCAACTTGGAAAGAATTAAAAACATTCATATATTTTTCCAAATTATAATACAATATATAATTTTATTTAAGTGATGGAATTAAAATGATAGGTTCTCCAAAAGGGAGATTTCAAAATTCCTAAATTTAATTTACTTGGTGTTAATTCAATTGTTTAATAGGCATAATTTATAAAATGTTTGCAAATTACTCGTCCTAAAGCTCCAATTCAACTATAATAGTCTATTTCAAATTTGACATTTCGCACATTTGAATCCGCAATTTGAACCCTTTTTGCAAAACATTCAGTGAAATGCAACTCTGCTTGTACACCATTCCATAAAAGACACTTGAAAATATCTTCACCTCATATTCCATGAACACAATTCATCAAGCGATTAATCAACTTCTGATGACTCCGAGCAATCTTCTCTTCTCCTTACACAGTCCATATCCTTTATCTACGCGATACCCTGAAGATGGACGATTATGGTCTCCTCGGAGGATATGGGAGAGTGGTTGTTCAAGATGAAGATCGCTGTATCATCACGAGAGTCTGCATCTAGATAACTATACTAGTGGTTGTTGCGGGGTTGGTCTAGAGCAGCTGTGCGCAACCTGCGGCCGTACGGCCGCATGCGGCCGTGGGCAAGGACTTTGGCGGCCGTGGACGTCTATATTAAAGTGTACGTAGTGGCGGCCGTGCCGGTGTAGGGTCTCTGGACCCCAGCGAGTACGGGGTCTCAACGCTGCGGAATCTTAACTCTATCTATCTTATCTCTTACTCTGGGTGTTTTCAAACCCAGGAGTTGATTAGAAGTCACGTTACTAGCGGCTAGCTCGGCTTGAACGCGAACGAAGACCAAGACTTCCTGAAACAATTGCTATAACGGTTTTTTGTCCTATATGACGTTACGTAGATATATTTTACATATGTAGACCAGTAAATAGAATATTGTCATATACATCATACTCGTTTTAGTGTATAATCTATAAATTTTTACATAAATCATAAAAAATTATTAATTGTACTTGGACTTATTGGCGGCCGTAATTAAAGTAAAAAGTCTGTAGTGCGGCCGTCAATAGCGGAAAGGTTGCGCATCCCTGGTCTAGAGGGTGGAGGGAATGACAGGTGGGTGGTCTAAGAGGTCGTGGGCGTTGGAGGAGTGTCATAAAAATGGAAGAGTAGAGATATCGGAAGATACACGTTCGCCATCACCTGTGCTCGCGCGATTTCTTTCTCTGGTATTTCTGCTATGCCAACGCTATTTCCGTCTCATTCAGGGGCGCGAGCGACGGAAGAAATTCTAAAATTCTTCGAGAGAGATCTTTCTCTGGAAGAACCTTCGGATATTTCTTAATGTAAGCGTTTTTCCTCTTCAATTTTTGAAATCCACATTCATTCCTCTTTTTCGAAGTAACTGATATTTCGAACATGGTAGAGATTTACCCTTACCGCATAGCGTAAATTAATTATCGAGGTTTTTATAGACATTAAACCAATTTCTCCATCGCTAATATTAAGAATTTCACGAATGCAAAGTTCATGTAACTCTTCGTGGTGGATATTTGCTCGTTGGCAGGAATGCAGGTTTGGGTTAATTGAAATCATCCATTAAATTTACCCGCAGAATCCGGCTCCGCATGCTGGATAATTACTCTTCTTTGAGGTTTTAAATTGCTGGAATGCTTTGCCTGATGTTTTACCGTCAGTTTATAATGCTATGTATACATCCCTAAACATATGTACGGTGTTACCAATGTAAATGTCAAAATGTTTGTTCGGCTATGAAACGTGGATGCTTAACTATCATGGGCTAACTAGATCTATCTGTTACTTTAATTCGTGATAGTGCTATATTATTTATACAGGTTGCTCCTACATAAAAATAATTATTTAATGGATTGAATTAAGTTTAATAGAGCACTTTTTGTGACTTCACACTGAGCGATATATTTCTTACTTTTATTCCTTTATCATTTAATACATTCATATAATTATATAAGGTTCCTTATGATGCGTAATAACTAATTAGAACATAGATCATATTCATTAAAATATTAATAGTTAAAAAAATTAGAAAATATATATTTATTTTGAAAATGAAAGAAATTTTATCAAGGGTTAAATACAAAGCTATTATTTGTATAGCAAGAATTTGCGCATATCTCGAAATATTCCGTTTTTTACTCACACAAAGGTTAAATTAAGCCGTTCATGATGCAGATGGTTAAATTTATATCGCCAGGAATAAACATCCGTCCAATAAAATCTAATAAAGTCTGTCTTACGGTAAACATTTTATGACGATCCCGCTAAAATTAATTATCCCAGCAATGAATTAAGATTGGAATCCATCTAAGCCTCATCCATCACTCGTACTCTATAAACCAACCGACATGATCGAATTATAACAGAATCTTCTTTCCTCACTCGTGCGAGGGACGTTATCAGAAATATACGATCGGTAAATCATCCTCTGTGACGGCAAAGGTGAATCTGTGGACTTCCCTTACCAAGTCGGTGCAATGCACACACAACCTGTGCGAATTCAACGGGTTATACGTGGATATATGCGGTTACGTGCAATTTCAAGTACTTCAAGTAGAAAATATCCCTAAAAGACATAAATTACTATTATCCTACTAAATTATTTTCTGCAATTCATTTATCTTTCTTTGTCGAGAAATTTAACCTTGTTTAGTTAATGTTCTACATTTCCTTCTCAGAATCACTGAGCGCAAAGCTAACAATGAGTGCGAAATCTAGAGTTATCTCGTGATCAAGAAAAGATAAGAGTAAGGAAAGCTAAAAATCATAATCTTAAATAAAAAAAAATCACTCAAAAATCAACTCAAAGCGTTTATATATTCTTGGTATCACACTTTTACTTTTTTCTACCGGTACTAATAATAATAAGATAAATTGCCTTAATTAAATCATGGTGAAATTTTGTGTATAAATACTACTCGTATATTAACCCCTTTGGACGAACACAGATACATCACATCCTAGATTAGAAAATTTTCCGATCCGCCAGGACTCGAACCTGGGACCTCGAGACTTTATATACTTGTATATATCTTCGAAGTGTTTTGATACATATTTTGCCAGAGATTCAAACCTCTATGACAGGATTTTGGATAGAAAAAATGGCAAGACCATTCGCCTAATATTTACCTTTAATTCACACAAAAATTTGCTTATAATTTGAATCTTAGCATATGGTTTCTGCTATCCCTTTATACATCCGCATCCCTTTCCTTTTATTCCTCACATAAATTAGCCAAAATATTCGGTTTCCTCCTCCGAGAAGAGAAGGGCTCAACCTCGACAAAAACCTTCACACCCCTGCCCACTCGAATTCTCGATGGCATATTATTTTTATCTGTAGAGGACAGAGGCGCCTCATAACAACCTCTCGGCGATGACGCGTCAACTCAGCTCAACAGGTCCCATTTAGATGTATCGATCCCTCATTGAAATCTCTCCGCCATCTCCTGTGAGAACCTCTCGGGAGGCCACGATCTCCACTGCGCGATACAAATCGCTCATCCGTCTCAGTCGGAGTATTTCGTGAGCACGAAACAAAAGCAGAGCGAATATCATTCGTTAAAAGCGGACGGGAAAAATAAAAAAATTGAAGGCGGGGAGCGAGAAGAAGGGGTCCGAGGAACTCGGAAGCATTATTCTTTTACTCTTTGAAGCCGCCGCGCTCTTGATGGAAGGCGCATACCACGCCGGCAGAGATATCCCGCGTCTGCATTATTTCCCTGTCTTATCCCTTCGGCGTATCGACCAAGAGCGTCCTTCGCAATCCCCTACGGTCCTTCCTCTGTACACCGAGTAAGAAGAGGACGTCATCGCGGGGCAACAATTAATCGCCACTCACGCCGTTGTAAAATGGCGAAGATTTGTTGTGGCTGCGAAGGAGGGAGGCTATTAAAAGGAGGAAAGAGGGTGGTACCAGAAGCTGTTGGATTTACCATAAGGTGCATTAAAGCCCTCGTTAATGGCTTTATAATTAGGGGTCCTCCAAATTTAATGATCTAATGATATTCATCAACTTGAAAGACACCTTAAGGGCAGATGATAGCAAAAGAACGATGAATTTAAGTATCTTAAATGGTAATGAACTGAGTTAAAACATTGTTATTAAAATAAACGTTTCTCAAAGAGGCCTCAAAACTGATCGAAGACACTCGTTAACAACACTATTAGAACACACTTTTTCTGAGCTAGTTTTAGTCGAATAATATTCCCAAACAGAAGAAGTTTTTAAACTGAATAACGATAGTACCTGATACTATAGAACTATACAGCCATCTATATAGAGCAATTATATCCTTACATCGTATCAATCCAATCAATTGGTGCCTTTTAATGAAGTGCTTTATATAGGGCTAATGTGTTTGAGCTCGTCTATTAACACATACAGGCTCTTCGGGAGCTATTAAGTGTTGCGCCGAACTGAATACAATCCTTTCTCGCCTATAATGCAGTCCACGGGAGCGGATTGATGTTCCAATTCGATGCGGACTTGATGAGAAGTGAAAACGCATCAGCTGCAGCTTCGGATTGCGATAAGACGTATAAAGTCATCGCGGGAGTGAGTTCCGTTCATTTATCCGACCACTCTCTATCTTTCTGTCCCTCGAGGGAAAGTCTGTGAGGGAATTCCTCTAATGACAAACGACCGAGTAGAGAGTGGTCACACGAGAGATTCGTTCTCTAGCCGCTGTGAGAAATAGACGGGGTTGCGAAGAGGGGCTATAGATGAGGGACGGTTAGCTCAAGTGGTCAGCATCACAGCCGTAAATGGGAAAAGAAAGTAACTGTTATCGGAAGTCATTTGTTGCGACTCCTTTGGAAGCGACAAAACGTTGAGTTCGCTCGGAAAGAATATTCTGAAATAGATGCCTAAGGATGTTCCTAAGCTCCTTGACCAATAGCAGTGATTTAATGATACTGATAATTACGATGAAGGTGATTAAATGGCTACTTCTGAGGGAGAAAAGGGTGCTACTATGGAGAAAGAACGATAACAACGAACACGTTCTCGTAGAAGCTGAATTCGAGGCTTTTTCTTCGTATAACTGAGGATTTTTCAGTTTTTATCCAACAAGTAACTCGAACCAATTTCAAAAATAATTATTCCTTTCGTTACGGCATAAAAAGTTGAAAAAACATTTTTTCTAACGACTTTCTTAGCTCCTAAGAATTTGACCGTCTTTAGTATGGTTACTAAACGGTTCGTTTTATAACCAACCGCGCTCAGTAAAATATATCTCAGTTATTCACACATATATAGGAAAATGCGATACTTCCCTAACGAGACACAAATGCATACTCAAAGTGTTTCCACTCCGACGAAGAAATGGTGTGTATATAATATTCAAACATACCTGCACTAAAGCGTTAATCAAGAAGATAATCTCAAGTGAAATTGTGCATAGAATCGCTGCAATAAAAATTACTGCAATTTATTCTACCCCGAGCATAGTTGAATTAGCTCATAAAACGGTGAGAAAGCGATTATCCGTCCTTGAGAAATTTTATGCTAAATTAGGCCTTAAATAAAACCCCTATTGGATAGCCGCGCTAAGTCTCGCTTCAACGAGATCGGACTGGATAAGACTATGTACCTAATGGGATGATTTCAGGATATTCATTCGCTCGTCACCTTGGAGAGCACGAGCCATCGTAGTCCCTCATCACAGCGCCATAAAGTTAATGCGACCTCCATCGGACGAGCCATTATCACTCATCCAAATGGAGGCGTACTCGTCGGATCGTGAGTCCGCCCGTTGATCCGAGCAACCTGATCGTATCGAGCGTCAATGCCCTCGACGGGGTACGAACCACGGGGAGGTCAAGATGCCGTCCCCTTAAAGGGTCAGGACGTCTCGTTGCCAGGAATGCATCACCTCGGGGTCGCTCGTTCATCTCTCCGCGGAAAGGTACACTTTTATCGAGCGGTCATTTGTCATCTCTTTCGGCGTGGGCAATCAAGTGAGGAAGCGTGCATGTCTTCTCCGAGTATTTCCATAAGGCATCCGTGCTGTCGGAATTCGTAATGACCACAGGTGTTTGATGTCTAGTCCGTCCCTACCTCTTACATTGCTCGAGTGCCCTTTCTTTCTTTTTCTTTTTTTCGCTCCGTTAACCCCTGGAGGGTTGCTGGTGACCCCAGCTGAGCGATGAAACCATCTTTGCTTCCATTCCTCGGAAGGAATGTTTCCTTCCTTCGATGCAGGACTTTCCAAGGGTTTGCATTAATAAATTATTAAGGAGGAACTGCAACTCGACTAATCATCCTGATTGATGTGCATGAATGCAAATGATGCCAGGGTCGACTGGAAACAAGTAATTCGATGCACGAGTAAGAGAGATCCGTGAATAGGAAAAGCACTCTATTCCTCATTCTTAAGCTCCAAGAATTTTAGGAATTACAATTAATACGGAGTAGTTGGTTAACAAGAATACTAATCCACGTAGTAATGACGCTAAACGATCCTTTCGTGTTTAATTACGATATTCCATTAGCGAAGTACTGATGTCTTTATTACGAACTGTTTCCATGTCAAAGCAAGCATGTAACATGATTTCTCAGTAACGAGATGAATAAATGCAGAATCTTAAACCGAAAGCAACCTCAAAAAGATGCGAACTTTTAATGGAAGATGACTATTTAACGAAGGAAACTAAGTCTACTTGGTTTACTTTCCACCTAGCAAATCATACATAGCTAAAATATATTTTATTAGAGACAAATACCAGTTATCATTTACATAGAAAATAACTTTACTATAACTCCCATTACTTGTTCTACACAAAAATACACCCGAAATGATTAAATATATAAAAAAAATCTTGAGGATGATAAACTATAATAATACGAAGACGAAGCTACAAACTGAGCTCTTTATAGATCATGCTACTCAATTTAGATTAGCATAATAAATTAATTATTTACCAGCATTTCAATGACGATGTTTTAAAACGACCTTTTTACATAATCGACAAAAACCTTCCTTGAAACCATTTTGGTTGCCAAGCTACTGAGTACGAAAAACAAAACATTGTTGCTACCAGCATGCTGTAGTATCTACTGTTTCTGAAAGCGACTGAATATATATGCAGCCTTACGGTGAAAACACATTTCCACCCCTGGCCTAAACGATCTCAGCGATACTGAATTTTTTTGGATTGAGACGTGGCAGAGGTCAATTGCTTAGAAGAACCACCCCCTAACACGACCTTATCCTTTTTTTTTTCAACCCTCTCCTTCCATTTCGACCCCCTCCACACCTCCTCAACCCAATATACCGAAGCCCCGTCCAATCTTATCGGGTGCTTGTATCTTGCCGTGCGGACAAACCACTTCCAAGAGCATGCGCGCAGCTTTTAAACACGACCTCAGCTTTTAGTAGTTGACTCCCGTCACCCATACTCTTCCTAGTTAGGTGTGAGTTAGACACAAAGTTTCCGACGCTACCCCTAATGTTCCGATGCCTAGGAGGGATGATGCTCAGAAAAAAATTCCTCCTCTCCCTTAACAGCTCTTCGGAAACTTCTTTTACGGAAGCCTCTCCATCAATCCTAACGGACGATTTGTCTTCAAAACAACCGTTAATTACAGCGAAGGAGGTCTCACGTTTGATATCCAAGAAGCGTTCCTTTTTTCTCTTCGGAGGAGACGGATACTTATTTTTCTGTTTGTATTAGTTTCCTTTCTTTGTAAAACACTCTTTTGGAGTGTTTTCTCGATTTCCTCAACGACTTTCACAGTTAAGGGTGCGAACGATTAGAAAAGATAAGAGGAAGATGAACTGCTTGTCCTATGACTAAATCTTCAATACATCTATGACTGGCTGATCCTTTTCATATTTTAAGTTTATTATTTTCTATGATTCTGAAATAAAATCTACATCACATGATAATACACCTTCACTAGTTAGTTTAATAACAATTTCATTCATTTTATATCTTAGGAATATTCTCCTTAACAAGATAAAAAGACTTCTGAACGTCTTTCATTGATCTTATATTGAAACCCTGACTTTATTTTTTTCCTTGTTCTTATTTAGCACGCTCACAATATGTCAATTTATACAAAATCAACGATTAATTATGAGTTGGAATAGAAAATAATAGTTTAACAATTAAGTAGCAATTCCTTATCAGGGTGTGGATGTTTTTGTAGATCCATTGTTAAGTATTACTCTGTAACTGTTCAAAAACAAAGGATGTGCTGTGGTGACTACGTTAAATAAACAAAAAAATTATTACGTTCGAAACATTTGTTCGGACATTTACGTTCGTAAAAATCCAACGGATGCGTATGTACGTGATACCCATGATACAACATTTCCCTTCTCCGTAAGTAATAGAGGCTCTGCTAAAAATCCTGTAAAGGTAAAAATTTCGAACCAAATTCCAGGAGCTACGTTGGACCGATTGTCATTCGACAGGGAAAATCCTCGCTACAAGGGCGTGGAATTTTCTCCGGATGTTCCTTTAGCCTTCCCTTTGATGTATCCCGGCATAAGCGTATGAACGATCAGCCTCTCATTCATCCTTTGGCAGAATAATGCCTCACGATCTGCCCGAAGTCTTTCCCTTGAGACGTCGAATCCTCACGGACCAACTCTCCTACGACCCTTCTTTATTGTCACTCGCCTCCGGATTCCAGGGAATTCCGCATCCGGATGTTTCCTCTAATTCGCGGACAATGAGTGACCGCTCCCACGCCATCCTCCTCTTTGTGCGGCACACCTGCGCGCTCGTGGCAATGAATGGAAAACGCCGCTTTAGAAGGACAGGTAGTCTAGGAAGGTCGCTCGATGCAATAAACACCTACCACCGTGGCCTAAGGAGATTTCAAAGAAACCTTCGGCACACCCTTGCGATTAGAAAGTAAGGACGCTTCCTTGCTCGGCTAGACAGTTTGGCATCCGATGGTTTGAAGTGAGCACTTGTATTGTGAGACCCGTTGGGGATGTTTATCGCCGCTGCGATTCACGCACGTGTTTTTGACTTATCCTTTCGGGTGTCGGTTGGATATTGGGAGTCATTTGAATGTCAGAAAGTGAGGACTACGGGAGAGTGAAGTGAATGACAGTCTGACGTAGATTCCAAAACGAGAGATAGGAAACAATATCGATAAATGCCGCTTCTCCGTGACTTAACAGAACCAAGTAGAAAATTAGAGGTAGATTTATATATATAGAAGCTGATAAAGGTAGCATACTATAGGTAGATTTTTTAATATTTTTTTTTGAAACACAATGATAGAAGATTTACATTTGAATGAAATATAAATTCCAGTCCGAAATCCGAATTAAGTATTTATTCTATATTAGATAATTGCGCTTTCCTTTATCCGTACCAACTATTCAAAACTACGCCAAAGTTGCTGATAATTACTACATAAACATTACGTTACATTATATCGCTAATCGAAGACTAATTCGAGAGGAAAAAAATAGATTACCACTTTATTCGATGCAAACAATGAATAAATATGTATCACAGTGAGCGATATTCAAATACGATATGTTTGACGCATTTTAATCCTCTTAATACTATATGATAATGGACCTTTTCCTAATTTAACCTTATAATAGATTCTAACTTATATAGCACAGCAAAACGATTGATAAATATGCCTCCTAACGTGACGACAGACATTATATAGACTGATATATCATAAAATTACGTCACGCACTGTAAGTTAACCTATGACAATAACCCTTCTCGTGCAACATTAACGACGAAATCCGGGTATCGTACTTATGGCTTCGATCATACAAATTTCTCACGGGATTAGTTCATCGTGCAGTCGATTTTACTCGGTCGTGATTTAATTCCCCTTCCCACCGATTCCAAGGGCAGTTATTGCGTTCGGCAACAAATTTGCAGCATGGGGATAATCGGGGGATTTTGCGAGATATACCTTGTGGAAGGATTTGTCGGACAATAACGCTGTTATTCGATAGCCGCGATATGTACTCTTAACGCCGTGGACGAGATGAATCGTGGCTGATAATTAGCTCTCTATAATCCTCGTTGAATTGCGCGCCCTCCGCGGCGAACTAAAGCTCGTATCTAAGCGTGGGATAATGAATGTAAAAGGCAAACACAATTACTCGCCGTAGTTTAGATAGGAATCGCTGCAACGATAATTTATGACTCCATTAATCCGATAAAAGGAGGCTCTCTTTCCCATCGCGTTTTCCGCGAATCGCCTGCCCAGAATGTTGGTGAGAGCTCTTCTCGTGTGTTGAGGAAACATAATGCGGCATTCACGTAGGTGAGATGTTAAAAACAAATCACTTGTATACAAGAGCTGGACAGGATAATTGCGATAATGTATGGGTTGTGAAGAAAGTCACCTCCGCTTGCAGTCAAAAAAGATAATTAAAATCAAGGATGTATCTAGAATCTGATTACAGTAAAATGCATTCATTATGCTATGTCCTTAGTTTTAGATAAAGCCCTTTAGATTGTCATGTGAATGTGTACTGCTTAAGAAAGAAATTTCACGCAAGTAAAGGTAAGTAAAAGAGACCAAGTAATGCGAAGATTATATATACATGTAAGCCATTCCTATTCAAAAATAAATATAAATAAATAAGTGATGTGATCTAAATTTCAGATGAATTGGATTAGCTGACGTATTAAATAAGATCTTTTATTATTTAAATACTTTATCATGAGTGCTGAAGAATTTACATCGCAAAAAAATGCCACGTATTAATTGTAAACCTTTAGAAAAGGATAATTACTATTATTGAACAACTGAATTTTTTAGTATAAATTAAAATGAGGAAGTATTCATTGGGTATTGCTTCTCTATATTCACTTAATGAGCAACCAACTAATCTATCAACTATGAAGCTAAAAGCAAATAATGAACGAAGAAGATAACAGAATATGTTCAGATAGAAATTATAAAAAGTAACCAATTTATGCATATGACAGGACTAAAGAGCACCTGAAGTTATTAAACTTGAAATTGTTATTCATGATGTGTGTATTAAAAAATCTCACTTCCCGTAATTCCCAAACGGGGTTTATAGAAAATCACTGTTTACATTAACATTTTAGGAATGCAGCGGAAAGGTGCACATAAATTGGGAATGAACAATAAAGCATTTTAAATTTTAACTCTATATATTATTTGCTTGGTTTTTCAATTGTTTTGAACGAGATGATTTCAAACTTCTGCTATTACAAAGTTCAACTTGACATGCGTTAAGTGGGACGTGGTTACGAGAATAACAAAATCACCGTGGACGAAGGAAACATGTAAACATATATTGTGTAATATCCATACTCTCACCCAACGCATAATTAGTATGCATCTGACTTTTCTTAAGAGTACCTGCCATAAAACAGAATCAGCAGCAGGTGTTGAAGGCGTGAGTTTCGACACAGATTGCCTTCAACTAAGAAAAAAGAAGGTTCTCGTAAACTACTTTGTCTTACGTTTGCAACATTAAAGCACCTGTTAAGGCGGTTGTTCATTTCCTCGTGAAAATAATGATGCAATGGGGTTTAACCAGCACTCCTATTCCGATTCATCAAAAGTCATAGCCATGAGCCGCTTTTTATGAAGTTGAGGAATAAGATATTTGTATTCATGAAATCATGAATGTGAGAGATTGGCTATTACTCAAATCAGACAGTTACGGAGGTGTAGGAAATGGCAAAACCATGATCATATCTCTCTGTAGAAGTTAGGGATTCTAAAAGCCTACTTACGTACCGTATT
The DNA here is from genome assembly GCA_020796165.1 of Pantala flavescens. NCBI lineage: Eukaryota > Metazoa > Arthropoda > Insecta > Odonata > Libellulidae > Pantala > Pantala flavescens. The sequence goes on along the minus strand of CM036879.1, from coordinate 10,740,299 downwards.
CCAATCCATTTTCATGCGAAACAAACCTTAAAAAAAGAGCTCGAAATAGAAATAAATCATAGAATACAATAAATAATAATAAGTAGAAAAATAAGGCCCTAAAATAAGATGAGAAGAACAATAATATGATTAATTTTATTAATAGTCGAATGGAATCGTTCTAAAATGAAATAAAAGGCAAAAATACCAACAGCACCCGGTGTTCCCAGGCGGTCACCCATCCAAGTACTATCCGGGCCCGACGATGCTTAACTTCGGTGATCGGACGAGAACCGGTGTTTTCATCGTGGTATGGCCGTTGGCAAAGACAAAATTGTAACATTTTAGGTTTTCTCCTTTCTCACTAGCATTTGAAAATCTCTTGACGTGTTGTAGATCGTAAATAACGAACATTATTAATATGCTAAGCTCCTTCAACTCCATTGATCGAAATTAAGGCGGTACAAAAGATTTAACATCAGTTAAAGCGAAATCTATGATTTTATAATATATGAACCTTTTTGACATCTGATTGTAGTCCTCGGTAGTATAGTGGTCAGTATCCCCGCCTGTCACGCGGGAGACCGGGGTTCGATTCCCCGCCGGGGAGAGCTTTTCATTGATCATATCTTCAAATACATGTTTCATTGAAGATTATTTAGAATAAGAGAAGAAAAAGTAAGACAGATTTTCGTGGTTAAGAAATTGCTTCGTATACGATTTAAACTTTTGTACTGCCACCAGTAATATGTGTCTGATTAAAATTATTGAGAGGAAATATTTTTATGTTTATATAATATGATGAAAAATGAGAGGTGAAGGTAAAGGAATGTTATTTGATAATTTCTTAGTTTTTCTTAGATTCACTGATTCAATATTTGATTTTTTAATCATACACTGGGTTAATTAAATAAAAAATTTTTAATTGTAAACTTAGTGGATTTTTCTCTGCAAAAATAAATGCAATCTGACCTTTGAACAAGTTTGAATCAAAAGTCTCTCCCCGGCGGGGAATCGAACCCCGGTCTCCCGCGTGACAGGCGGGGATACTGACCACTATACTACCGAGGACTACAATCAGATGTCAAAAAGGTTCATATATTATAAAATCATAGATTTCGCTTTAACTGATGTTAAATCTTTTGTACCGCCTTAATTTCGATCAATGGAGTTGAAGGAGCTTAGCATATTAATAATGTTCGTTATTTACGATTTACAACACGTCAAGAGATTTTCAAATGCTAGTGAGAAAGGAGAAAACCTAAAATGTTACAATTTTGTCTTTGCCAACGGCCATACCACGATGAAAACACCGGTTCTCGTCCGATCACCGAAGTTAAGCATCGTCGGGCCCGGATAGTACTTGGATGGGTGACCGCCTGGGAACACCGGGTGCTGTTGGTATTTTTGCCTTTTATTTCAATATAGAATGTTTCTACTACTCTCCTACCCTCGTTTTTAAGAATTAGTCATGATACCTTATTATTATCACCACCCATCAAATTCTCAACATACAAAATTTCCATTTTAAATCACCTTATATTTCTATATTAAATTTTATTTAATTTGTAATCGAACACTTAAAACAGCCAACATAGCATCTATATCAAATAGACCACATTAACTTGTTATTATTTATTTCATGTAGAACAATTGTTTTTCGAACTTCTTTAGATAGCGTAGCGGTGAAGTTATAGAAGTAAGGTTTAAGTTGTGTTAATTTTGTATGCTTATTGGTGCTAAGACAACGTCTAAGGGGATGCAAAAGAATTTTATCTGATTGTTTATCCAGCTAATATTTCTCCATTAGGAAAATGTCTTTGCTTCAACCGTCTTTTTTATACCATATTCCATTTTTCCACCAGTCACTCCCGCAGAGCAAAGACTGCATAGTACATCTGACATCCCCCTTTCTTACGTATAAACCCTAACCTTTTTTCCTTTCCATCCAACCCGTCTCAGGTGACCAGGCTCCTTTCAGGGTCACATATGAACACAAAAGAGCCTAGCTCTAACCTCTATTTCTTCAAAGACCACTCCTCATCCTTTCTACCATCTTGAAGAACACTTGGACGAATAGAATGGGCGAATACAGCCTCAGAGTCAGGTGAGACGTCCTCAACTTCTTTTTTTGTTTTTCTACATCTCTCTTGAGCCTATGCTATAGGCGTATCACCTACCTGGGTTCTCTTTTTCTTGACCCATAAAAGAGTAGGGGGTTTTAATACCCTTCCAAATAAAAACAACATTTAAAAACTCTCGAAATGAGCACGCCTCAGATGGTTTTTTAAGATAAATGGATACCAAAGGATGCTTGGAAATAAAATTCCGTTTGAAAACTGTAATAGTTTCTCGCGTTCAGAAGGCATTCTTTTATTCACCCGAAAGTGAAGATTTTATTAAGCATCCGCTTTTTTATCTGTGGATTTCTATCGTAAATATTTTACATTTTATTTTATATTTTACACGAAAAAATACTTTTCCCATAATATTCTCACGTTTATGAATTCCTCGGGAACACAATTTTACCTTCACTTAACCCGTGAGAGAACTCTTTCTGAAGCTTTAGGCGATTAAAGTACCAACATCTCAAAACTATTTTTCTCTCTCAAATAACAATACATATCAATTTAAAGTATGTAAATAAGAATAAAGAATACTTCCTAAAAAAGTATCAATGTTCCGTTTTTTCCAAGCAATTGCACAAAAACTGCAAAAAGCAATAGCCAAGTATTATCAAGAGATAGACAAACGTGCATATAAAGCACATGTTTAATCGATTAAACTAATATTTATTAATTTCTTTTAGAAAATTGCCTTGTAAAATCCAGTTCGACAATGTTACTTCCTTATGTACTATAATTCCTCCCCTAACAGGTACATTGATCGTTTCTCTGTCTGTGAAAACTCACTCACTATATTTCCGACTTTTAGATATTAGCTGATATGATAATAATTGATTTCCAAATCGAGCCACGAAAAATCTCATTATTTTCATTTTAACTCAGAGCAAAATACATGTATTTCGAAATGTTCGTTTCGGGAGAGCTCAATTCCAGCTAGTCATTGAGAAAGCCAAGTTGACATCGTGTGTGGGAGAAATATATTTATACGTTCAACCTCAAAAGAACGAGGACAGAAAAGAATGTGCCTACCATAACGTCTTCTTCGCCTCTTGAGCACGCGAAAGAGACGCAATCAATGGGACCTCCCTCTTCGCAAATGGTGTGTGCAGCGTGGGAGAAGAAAGGGGGTTTGGGAAGCACCTTTGACTAGGAGGAGGAGACAAATATTCTCTCCCGAACGGATTTTTCCTCAAAATTACTTCTCTCGTTGCCTTCGATTGAATGGATGGCGTCTTGGAATGGATTCAAAAGCGATTTGTCTCTTTTTCTCCAAGTTTGACCTTCTTTTGCGCCAAATCTCATAACACGGTGTGTTTTGGCACCAAAAAGGGATCGATAAAATCATCGTTTATCGAAGAAAGAGTTGGTAGAATGATATAAAGGAATGATTTCGATATAATGGGAGTACTATAGACACCTGGGTTTCCTGCATTTGCTGCATAAAAGAGGTTTAAATATATCATAAGCTATTACTTGTAAATAAATATCGATATCTTTTTCATGGGATGATTTATTCATTCTTATAATACAAATAAATTTTCCCCTATATTTTGACCAAAATTATTACTATTAAGATTAAATTACATAGAAGAGATTTCCTTTCTAGCCTATCAATTACAAAATGAACATTCAAATTCAATAATAATAGACGAAATAAACTTCAGCAATATAGAAAAAGAATTAAGAAAAATTAATTGCTGTATAATTTTAGATAACAGAACAACTCAGCGAGTTTCAGTATCGTAAGCGATATAAGATATGTATCTTTCACGTCAGAACAGAATTAGTACGAGAAATTCGCAAAAATTTCCCACGTGCTTCACGAAATATGATTTGCGAAAGTGTTAAAAATTCATTGGACGTTGGCTCTTTAGGAAATGATTCCCGTTCTCGTTAGGAGAAGTGAGTGCTAATCATTAAACTCCAAATCTAAACTGCGAAGGTCGCCGCGGAAAAATTTTTGGATACGCTAAGAAGAACAGCTACGCTTCGCTTGATTTAATCAGAGAAGGAACGTGAAACATTCTGCGCAGGTGCAGCGGAAATATTCTGCCATTAAGCGGTAAGATTACCATTTAGTCAAACGAAAGGGGAATATAGCGAAAGTTTTTGTCCACCGCTTTTCACAGGTGTGCGGACAAAGAGAAGAAGAAAGATGGAGGGTCGTGGAAGCGGGAAGTGGAGATATCGCATCGGAAGAAAAAGGAGTGAAAAAGAAATAGACGAAAGAAGGTGAAGAAGGAAAAACGGAGATAAGATATGAAAAAAAATTAAGCGAAGGGAATTTGGACACTATAAAAACCGGTAGTTGTGCATAAAGTCTACGGAATTGAAACAGTTCGCCAAGAGTGTTTCTGGAAAGCTTTATACTCAGGGAGTAAACGTATGCGTATGATCTATATAATTTAGCGTCTTAACTTAATATAAAACCGGAAGTGCTGTTTAAACCAGGTATCGATTGTGGTTTAATAAAAGAAAAATTTTGATAAAATAAGAAATGGACTTTTTACTTTGATAGAATTGAGCTGTTTTATCGACTAAGTATTGTAAAATGAAAAAATATATCCTACTAAAAATGCATAGAAAACAAAAGATTATTCGTTTCTTTACAATAGTTGAGCTCTGTATTGAATATAAAGAGATAAAAATTAACTCGTAAAGTTTAATCAAACAGTATTTTCTATCTTGTAAAGTTAACATTTTATGAATTTATATTCTTCAATTAAAACTTTAAAATGTTGTAGTGAACATTGTTTTTAATGAACATAATGAATTGCATAGTTAATATGTAGCAAAATTACACTGCTCACTTAGTACGAAGCATGAAAATTATCAAAATAATAATGAGAGATTCTTATTCGTGAAGTAATATTACTATTGAAAATTACACTAAATCGTTTGAAAAAAGCTATGAATGAACTATGAGAAAGCAAACTTAGCATCTTACTAGTTCTCCAAACATCTTTTGTGCATTTTTTCTTAGGGCTGATCCGCTGGTTTCCTTATTAATTCTGTTCATGTTCCACTCCTAATACATCATTTTTAATAAGGCCTTATACTGACGAATGTTTTTAAATTTCATGTTCCTTGACTATGGATCGTATCATTAAACTCAGTAGATTTGGAGAAGTCGCTTTAAAACTAGTTTTGAGTAAAACCCTGAATCAGTCCGACCTTCGTCATTATTACGAGCAATTTGTTTGGCTGGAGGCGTTTAAACCACTAACGCATCGACGCCCCTTTGATTACTGAATCGAGAGCCGGCTGTCTGTTTAGTATACCATTAGAATCTCGCCTTGATAACTAATGAGCCTATGGTTAACTGGGAAGCTAACAGGCTAATGGTCAACTGCAATCGACCGAGAGAGAACGGGTAAGAGGACTTCAGCAGAAGGGGAGGTCGTAAGAACATGCCATTGCACACGTGTAAAGGTTCTTAGAACAGGCCATAGCGCTAAGGCATCCTCCGTTGTTGTGGAAAAAAAAGGTCCGACTCACCTGCGAAGGAAGCAAGAATAGAGTCCGGTGAGGGAAGGAAGACGAGATTGGAATATAAGGGGAAAAGGGGCTTTCCTTCACTCATGCACACAATCCCTTTTCTAAGCGGGAAAAAACGGCAATGGGGACTTGAGAGACAGGTGGGAGAGAGATTTGGGAAGGTTGTGAATACAGGTTGGGAGTTGGGAATCGGAGGGAGGCAGGTTGTGAGTTGCGGGGTCAGCGGGGAGGATTGAAAAAAGAACAGGTAGCGGTGGAAAATCCCTCTGATTTAAACCTCTATAGGTAGAGAGATATATATAACGACGAGGCGTAGTAAGGCTGAGGAAGAATTTTCGAAAATAAAGCGTGGGAGGCGGCATGTGGAACGTGGGATTCTGGGAAAAATGTGGGGGCGTAGAATTCGTACAGCCTCTCTGGGTAGCAACGGCTCCTACCTTGAGGGTGGGAGGATTTTTTCATTCCGTCCGAAGGGTTTGAAATGGTTCTGGGCTTAACTGCCCCAATACGAAATTGAGGGAGCGAAAAACACGACGACCCTTTGGCTTTGGGATAAAGAGTTGAATCCATTAGGATGAGCATCAGATAGGCGAGATGGGTTGTAAACTTTGATCTCCCTCGTTTTACACAGGTACGCGGGGCTTTTATGGCAACAGCTTCAATATTCATGCGAAAGAGAATGATGCTCTGGACATGGAAAGGATGGTTTTATTTATCGGTGCGGGTTATCTGTAATAGGGTGTTTTGGCATGAGATGGCCTCTCACAAGAGAAACGACTTTCTTTGTTTGATGCGAAGTGGTTGGTTACTACGACGCATACCGAAACAGTGGAAGCTCGATCCAATGAAACGAGATTTGATGAATTAATGAGGGAGATAATTGTGTTTACCAATATCAAAGCTAACCTTTTATACGATAGTGTGATCTCTAATTTTATTGTAGCTTCCGAAATGCTCAATCATTAAAGCAATTGAAGGGTATTCTATTGTTCAGATTAATCAAAACAGTTAAGCGAGATGGGATTCTGAATTACATAAGAGAGAGATATAATTCATTATTATTATGAATTACATAAACTCAAAGAAAGACGCAAATCATTATTATTTACTTGTATGAATGTAGAACTGTAGAAATGGCGATATTAATCGTTTAATTTTCTTGTTTCGATTTTTCATTGCCAATCGACTTCAAATCGCTCAAAAAAGATCGTATACGAAGTTTGAAAATGAATTTAGATTATCTGTACTTTTTATAAGTGAATTAAAATATAGAAAATTATAATTTAAATTTGATTATTCATAATTTAAAACGGTTGAGTTATCGACTTATCTATCTAACTATCATCTTCTATGTTAAAAATTGACTATCAACTAAAAGTTTTAAAAATAAACACTACAAATTTTCATGAGATGGCTATCAAAAGTAAAAAATATGAGGTAAGAGCTTAGTTATCTTTTAAAAGTATGACATAATTATCTTCTCTTTCCAAATTTTCTACACTATTTTAGCCCCACACTTGTATATTTCGAATTATTACTAATGATTTCAATTTTCATCGGTACCAAAGTATATTTTAGAAACTATAAAAAATATATGTACTTTCTAATAGAAATAATTTAATTTTATATTTTTCTTTTGAATAACTCTAAAATAAATTAATATATTTATAATTTATATAATATTTTGATGATTTGTACAATTTGATTACGATTGTATAAGTTAAAAAATTAATTCCGATACTCACTCAGTAACACCTGTACTCTGTATTCCTATTCACGTTAAGATTACAAAGCGAAAGAAAGAACAGTTTTTACTGAACTGAAACGACAATGAAATGATTTCTCAAGAGACATCCTATATTCTTGAATACCATTTTTCCGCCACCCATTTCAGAGGATAATCAAGAAATGATAGGGAGTGTTTAACTTTCCGACCTCTCATTATCCAATATTACGTAACCCAGAAAATTGGCTCTCGTGTAAGCATTCACACAATGCCGACGACTGAGCGTAGGGTGGCTCTTTTAGACAAAAAAATACCTGAATAGAGGGTATCGTTTAACAGGAGCTCAAACAATATCTAACGGAAGAAAAATAATGAATATCCGAGGTAGAAATTCTAGTTATTAAGGGTCCCACCATCGTTCTAGTCCTTCCATTACAACGCCCACGCCTAGGACGGCTGCCGGAGTTTACCTGAGAGAGTTTTGACGGGAACCCTTGTCCCTTTCGGAGGCTGCAGGTGGAGGTTCATAATGGAGGCGACGGCGAGCGAAATAAAAGGGAAAAATAAAACAGACCCTCTCGCTCATCACCTCACTAACTAATGAGCCTTTACCCAATACGTACGATTTAACAACTGCCGATTCTCCGCCCTAAACATTCAAAGCTCCTAGAGGAAGGGTTATTAGTGAAACTGAGAGGGAATTAGAAATTTAAATGATTTTAAGAACTACGTATAGAAGGATTGAAATAAAATCTAGAACATGACAAAATCCTAGCAGGGTCAAAAAAGTAATTATAATTTTTAAAAGGAAAAAATATTAAGGTATAAGTACAGATTCACTTGTGGCTGTAACAGTGAGATCAAGAGTAATAATCTAGCTTCAACTTATATTATAAGGATTTCCTAAGAAACAAGAGCTTTTATCCAAAGCAATATCATAATAAAAAGGGAAACTTATTTTCGAATATTCCAGAGAAATAGAAAGAAAAGGCTCGGGAAAATATATCTCTTCAATTTCCAAATTCTATAATTTAAATTATTAATTTCAATCTCTATTTAGAGGCATGAATATTATTTACAATAGAGAAATGTAAATAGACGTTCCTCATCTTATTTCTCTCATGTTAATTATTTAGAAAATGAACTTTTAACATTATAAATATGATGATGGAAAATAAAAAAATAGAAATCGAATAAAAAATTAATATTTTGGAGTGATACTCCTGTCGTGGAAAAAAATCTATTATTTTTATATTTTCTAATTATAGTTCTCTAATATTTATACTAAGACAATGAATAATAGTATTCATGAAAAGGAGAAACAGACGAAAAACTGACTAAGAAATAGCTAATTGTGAGTGAGATATTTAAAGTCCATACGCTTATGCTATAATTTAAATTTATTAATGTCTATTAATTTTTGCCGAAATTTGATGCATTTTGGCTTTAGGAACGAATTGAAACTGTAGCCTAGTAAAGTACGAACTTAGCTGCACCTGATTATTAACATATTTTTATAAATTCATCTATGATTATTATATTCATATATCACGTAAGCCGGTATTTTTTAATAATAAGCATAAAATCGTACGTAAATCCGCAATCGCAATCCTCACATTTAAGTCCTTCTCTATCTAATTAGGTTCTCTCTATTCGAAAACGCTATGGTAAGGTTTGTTTAGCAGAGTTAACAAACCGAGATCGTAGAATATTTTCCCGCCGACACTTTTTGCTTGTAAACGAATGCTTTAATCCCCTAATTACAGCCTCGAAAATGGGGCTTTAGAAATCGAGGCAGTGCCGAAACGGAAATAAAAGGTTTTTCCAGGATAGCTCGTAATGAGCGGAAACCAGTTGTGCGAAATGGTGAAGGGCTTCACGTTCAAAGCGAAAATATAAATCGGGAAAATCCGGGGCTTTATCCTTTTCCTCCCAATGAAGGCGTCCCTGCTTTTGTTTCGATCGACCAGGATTTTATCGGCTAAAAAAAATAAAGGTGAAATAAAGGGATCTGAAAGGATTTGGTCTTTTGCTTTTTGTACGTTTTGACTACTCGTTAGAGGTAAAGAGAGCGAGAGGCAAAAACCCGCGGACTTCAAACAGTAAAATAATACGTAGGTTTGTTTTTATTTCGAGTGCGGAAAAGAACAATTCGTTTTGCGGATAATGGCTCGAGTTCGTTAAGGGACCGGCAAAAAACGGCTGCGGGATCAGCGGTTGAAAGTTAACGTCATTAGTCGCTTGAGTGGGTCCTCACATTGCATTAGGAATGGTGCTGTGGTATTTATAACGATTCCAGAGTCTGTGCATAGTGTGTGAAATCTAGTTAGTCCTTTGAAACACGTGTGCTTTCAAAATCCGCTCGCGGTGATAAAATCGACTAGTTGGACTATGACTTACTCGCGCTACGATGCCGTAACAGTAATAAGAAAAATCCTGTACTTTTAATCAACATTAATGCAGCATATTTTATCCTTGATAACATTGTTAGTTTAATTTTGTTCATCTATGTTGATATCGATTATTTTTCGTAATATGCTTCCTCTCAAATAGAACTGAAAAATAATAACAACAAATATAAATGTGATCCAAATTGGCTATAATATTGGTAATTTCATAGGATATCATACTAATTTCCTTCTGGGTTTACATTAAAAAGACGCGATCTGAATCAATATTCTAATAATAAAGGATTACACGCTTTGTTCATTAAATACAATATAAAAACTAGTAATTCTTTATTGATATTCATTATTTATTATGGAAATTTCTAACTTTATTCGATACTAATGTTCAAATATGATTGGACGACAAAAAATATTAAGCGCTTAACTGCCGTATCGTTAAGAGAATAAACATCTCAAGATAGAAATTGAGCCATAATGCTCGTAATTTTTATGATGTTAATTTTGGAAAATGATTCACAAAATATTTCGTGTTTCTAACTTAGAATACAAACATTAATATATTCGAGGTAATCATTGACATAATAATACGATAAAAATACGAAATTTAGTTTTTCTTCATATTGTATATAGTATAATCATACTTGCTATTATATTTTATGACCCATTTAGATAGAGGTCCCAGAAGGGTTGATTACTACAGCATATGACTCCTTTTCACCAACTCTCTATTGTGCAAATACGCATGTGAAACACCTTTCTCTTTACATTTGCCATATTTCTACCCTCACAATCTCAAAGCCTTTTATGTTCCCTAGCCAATGAGAGAGAGTTTTGCGATTCTGTTAAGTTCCGCGAAAAAGGCGTAGAAGAAGCTGCTGCTTATGGAAGGATGCGCATTCGGCGAATCGTACAAGATGTCTCTTTCTTTTGAGATGAGCGTGACGGCCATTCTAACAACAGGTCGTCACTTTGAGATGACTGCATTCTGAAATCCTTATTGCTTGTCGAAACACTGTGAGGAAGAGTGACAGATGCGAAAGTCCACCCAATGTAGAGGTGCCATATGGAAGATTGATGAAAATGTTATTTACCACACATACGGGACAGTGCATAGCAACGACTTTTAAAGTGTAAATAAAAGAGAAAAACCCTCACCTTATGAAAGAGCGAAATACGTATTTTCTATAATTTAACGTCTACTACAATCTTAATTTGTAACGACAGATTTTTTTATGATGTCATATACGGTATTTTAAATCATACACATTTTAACGTGGTGACAATAAAGTTAATCGGGGAAATAACACCTGTAAAAGCAGGAGGTAGTGGAATACGTACGTAGAATATCTTTGTATTAAATCGTAAAAATTATCTCAAAAGAAGGCTTTTAGCTCTTTCTACTGAATTGTCTACGATTGATCTCATTTAACTCACAGTGGATATAACGTGACACACTCGTAAAGTTTGATTTTGATTTTCAAAATATGGCAAGACTCTCTTTTATATTCTGCAAGGAACTTTGATTTGAGTTAGTGACTCTGAAATGCTGGATTTCGAATCGATTGAACCTCAGCTGAAATATTTTTCGCGATACCTTGTACTTCGAACCCCATTTACAGACTTATATGCAGCTAAATATTCATGCGCCCTTTATTACTATATATTATGCCTAGTTTCCTTTCTGAAACAAGTAAGTTAATTGAGTATCGGTGGCAGCAAAAACTATCAAGGAAGGCAGCCATTTAATTCGCGCACCTGCTACGTACTTCATATTCCCTTTAATTAAATTCAGGAAAATCGTTAAATTTCAGTTTTTCAACGCAAAAAACGTGATCGGGGCCTTCATAACACACTTTCTTACTTTTCATTCGCCATATTTCCTCGAAATGGCCCCTTATTTGCAGCGGAATTATAACCATCTCGTACGCTCCGTGTACGGCATTAAAGGCTAATAATAACTCGAAAAACATGTTCTTGTATAAAAGCCCGCTCATTATTACTCACCGATAGGAGGACAGCGCCGCGTTTTTTGCTGCGGTAATCCTGCGAGTCGTTTCATCTCCAGGGTAACGCCATGTACGTTTCCCCTCCATAATTACTCTGGGTGTGGAGCTATTCGGCGCTGAACGGCTTTCCGATTCCCAAAAGTTGAAAACTGTGATCCTCTTTAGCTTTTTATAACGTATCACTCACACACTGATAGTATGAACGCAGGGAGATTCACCATGAAAACTCTCACACACGAAATGTATCAAATGTTCACTTTTAATTCTTCCAAATCTCTACTTTAATCCTTGAACTACTATTTCTATAATTGTAATATATCCAGAAGAAAACTTTGAAACAGAAACGTTTCAATTACCAAGGTGGTAAATATGTTCCTCAACGAGAGCACAATAATAATTTATTTTCTTTGTCTTTGTTACGATCAAGTTCACACTGTTATCGTTGGGGTCAGGATAAAAGGAGCCAACAGAAGTGAAGAGTAGCTCGTGAATGTATCATCAATGAAATATCGAAAATATAAACTTTAATTAATCAAATCTTTATCTGCTTTATACGCAGGTGCATCCGTATCCGATTTACGTAAGAGTCTAAACCAATCTCAGGAAGATCTAATTGTTCTATCCACCAATAACTAAAATTTTCTTTCGTTTAAACAAATATAGGTATAGTATATAATATAATAAGAGGGATATATCATATAATCTGCTCCGAAATGATTCCACCAACAACGGATATTGCACCCGAGTGTGACTCAGTTCCCAGTAATGAAGACTTCGCAAAAACTGGACCTTCCTGGACTGGTGTAGCGACCGGAGCGTGACCAATGAGACCAAATTCCCTGCAAGCGGTCTTCGAGGCAATAAACCTTGCGCTTAGACGACGATTTACACCCCCAGGAGTTTAAGCACCCCCGAGATAAAAACAAATATCAGCAGACTCAGGGACACGTGACAAAATCCTGCGGTGGCATATGTGACATATGCGTTGGGAGGAACTCAAAACAACCCTCGGAGAGCACGTAGAGGTAATGGGTCGTATCTGTGATGTAGGAGGGGGAGGATTTTCTTTAAAGCGTCGTAAAAATATCGTTCGGGAGGCGTCGAGTCACGTTCGTGACAAAAGGAGATGAAGAATCGCTCCTTTGCCGTTTTTTTATCATCCGTAACGTCTTTCAGCGTCCGCACCTGCGTCCAAAGAGACCGTAAATCTCGAAGGGGGAGTCCGCGGGAAATACGAAAAGTCGCGGAGTTAAAAAAAACACGCTCTTAAGACTGGCGGAAGGCTTTCTTTTTCCAGTTAGACGCGATTATTCACACTCGATGGTTAATCCTCCACACGAACACGTGCGTTGTTTCAGAGGCGGTAAAGGCTCCCTGCTCAAGTAGCTCTCCAGCAAATGCGGTAAGAAGGCAATGTTTTTAAGTCTCTCTCTGATGTCCACAACGACCGCAAGTCAAATGGCCCAACCAGAACGAAGTAGCATTAAATTTTTCTCAATTTCTGTCTCGATTGTGCTTCCACGAACTTAACACGACGACAATGAGTTAAGAATATAGTACGTTTGCCAATTCTTTTCACCCTCCTGCCACACTCCTGCTTGCAGCGTATTTCGATACGTACGTATTAGATATGTAGATACGTAACCAGAACAACCATTCAAGCTCCAGTATACGGTTCCTTCCACAGCCGTATCCTTGAAAGGGCTAAAGGTATCCGTCCCACAAACGAGCGATCACGGTCAAATGGGGCAGGGAGGAGAGAGAAAGAGGCGTGGCTGTTTACCTCCAGGACATCAAATCGGGCCACTAAATGAGGGATCTCATTTCACCGGTCAGAAAAGTGATTCCTCCCACTCGTGCTATCATTCAGATTCGTTCTCCTGATTGATCTTTTTCGACAGTGGGGCGTGTCCTAAGTTTCCATTTCTTCTCCTCGGAGCAGTTTGCGGTCGGAGGAGGAAGGGTTGCGGAGGAGTGGGTCCTCTGGAGAAAAAACTGGAGCGAAACACACACGTGGGTCGATTCCTTTATGCTCTCCAAGAAGGTGCCTTTGATTGCAAGTGGGCGTTCCCTCCTGGTCGACCTCGAGAGGAAGGGTACTCAGGATATTCCAAACGTAAATACGTACGTCTGGAATGCTTTCTGCAAAAACTTCTTCTGGACACTGACGTGTTATTCACTCAATGGCGATAACCACGTGGGCTCTGCTAATTCGACATTCGACCGCTGTTTCCACAGCAACGACAGCGGTACTGCTATTGCGCGGTATTTACCGACGCACGGAGTATTCGAACGGGGAAATTGCGCACGCACGCTAACAAATGAGGAAGGGCAACCGCGAGCCAGCAACTCTCATAAAGTGACTGTTACGAAGTGAGAGCCACAGAAGACTCCCATTGAGAGAGGATCCCGCCTCTGTCCCCCCAATAGGATCCCATTCAATTCGTCTTTCCTCCCCCCGCAATAATCCCCTCCACAACCCCCTCCCATCAATTTCCCTCCCCCTCATAATCCCTCCTCCCCATTTTACTACGTCCACCTCTATCGCGTCTTTGGGACACCTTTTTCGCCACTCCCTAATCCTCCACACGAGACACCCACATCTACCCGAACCTCCTCTTTCCCATAGTCACCCACATTTGGACCATCTCCGCCCACCGAAGAGCCATTCTTTGGCTGCCTCTCCAAGTGCAATGTCCGCTTAATGTGCATAACCAATCAGAAGCCTCCGTGGACTATACCGGAACCCAAAATGACACAGTATTGCGAGAGGAGATCTTTTTTCGAACGCTGATTACTATTTCCTCGATGGAATGGGAAAACAATAGGAAAAAGTTATGATATGAGTGAAAATAACAATACATGTATACATCTATATATGATCGGAATATATAAAGGTTCTCTTGAATGGTAAATCTTTGGAAAAAAGCAATCCGTTACAGGCAACATAAAGATAATATTTTTATGAACTAATGTGTACGTATGAAATTTCTTAGTGATAGACTTCAGAAAGGGATTCTCTATTGAAAATAGTTTTCGAACCAAGTACTTATACTTCCAAGTCCAAGACTTCGCTAAGATATGAATAATTAGTATACATTTTAATATGGTCCCATTTTGTTTTTGCTAATATCTAATAAAGACATAATAAATAACAAGTAAAGTGATGAGAAAATAAAGATAGAAAATGACTGGGCCTAAATTAAGATTCCGTTAATGTGCCTCATCTGGAATCATGGAGGAAGATGTAAACAGAAATAGTAAATAAGGAGTGCTTACTTCATTTGAATAATTAAAAATTTCTCAACATCCTTCATTATGATTAACAGAAGTATAAGACAATCTAAAAGCTTTTTTATGTTCTTCTTCACAACCCACGTTACTCATTTCCCATTCCAATACTCCTCTTCATTTGCTTTAATGTTTTTTTTATTATTGCAAGATTTTGTGTATAATTAAAACTAATTGGAGTTATCAAAGTTATAAATCACTGAAACCAGCAGTAATAATCATTCTTTGAATTAAGATTACGAAAGTATTATTCCCTAATTATCAATTCGATATTATTCTATTACACCCATTTACTCGAGTAATACATTAAGACCTTATTGATTAACACTGAATATAAACTAAGGCCTCATTACAGATGAGTAGCGATTTTATCCTCAAAGAATAACCCGATTAACCTAAGTAGAAATTTATATTTCTACTCATATCATAAAGCACTTAAAGCCATGAAAATCTCCCAAATCGAGTCATCACTTCCTGCACTATAATCGGAAGCAAGTCTTTCTTCCATTACCCATCTAAACCATCTTCTCCTTTCTCTCAATTCTATCGCATCTTTAGTAGGCATTCTACCCTTCCGTCATGCCATTTACCATTACCGCGTAACCCACCCGGAAGACAATTCCACCCCTTCATAATTCATCCTCAACCTTAGAGGGATCATTCAATTGCGCGGTACTTAAAGGCATTAACATTTCTTCACTCTATCACTTCTCAATTCCTCTCCATAAGATTCTACGCTTCCAGTGAAAGGGCAATCACCTATCCATGGAAACAATTCAACCTTGACAAATAAGAACGGAGTCATTTGAGCATAGGATCGAAAGGTTATAGTAATCGCCCAGGTGTTTTAGATATCCTTTCGGCTGTATATAATGTAGATAACAATGACGTAGAATTACATGGCTAAAAACAAATTATTTTCTACGCATCAAATCAGATGTAAGAATCCTGATTGACGCCATTGTCCAATGAAATTCGATATTTCATTATATTCAATAATTCAGAATTGAAAAATATCAAATGCAAAGTAATACATAAAAAATCTGCAGAATACCAGGAAGCGTTTTATAAGAAAATTTATACACGTCATAGTCACGAATTTCGGCTTTAAGTTCTAGCATTTTTCAACGGAGTTAAAAAAGTATTGCAGGGAAAATTGCTTTTCCTTGTAATAAACATCTAGTTAAATAAGATTGGTTTATTATGAAATATGGAACCTGTCTCAGTGCTCAAGCCCTCGATGCCATTACATTAGATAGTCCACTCCCTCCAGTCCCTTACTTCCCTCCATTGCATTATCGATTTGAATTAATTTTCTAAATAGCCGGAAAACAAATGATGAAATTATGCAGTGCTTCATAGTTTATAGTAGATGTAGAATATGTACGTAAAAATTAAGGAACCTGCGATTATCCATCATACTACATTGGAAAAAACGTTACCTTTATAATTACAAAGTATTTCAATCAAATTTCTCCACAAGAAACAAATTCTCACATCTTATATCACTACCATATACAGCAAGAGAACACAAATATAATTGACGTTTCCTCCACATGGCAATAGAAAACTCTTTATCGACCTAATAATTGTGTGTATAATATAACATAAAAATTTTCTATGAAATAATTTTTATTCGAGAAAATGAATATTCAAATTATAAAATTCGATAAGCCACGTGAATTATCAACACGGGGATGTAGCTCAGTGGTAGAGCGTTCGCTTTGCATGTGAAAGGTCCGGGGTTCGATCCCCCGCATCTCCAGTATTTTTTTGCCGTTCTCTTTGGCGGAATGGTTAGCACGCTAATCTTCTATCGCTGAGGTCCCGGGTTAAAATCCCGGGGTAATGTAATTGTCCCTATAGAGGATGTTTGTGCGGTCTTTGGTAATAAATAATTAAATAAATATTCAAAATTTTCAAAACCCTTATCCACTTATTTAGCAATCCGGTACATTATATTATACTCCTGAGGATTAAAATTACCATAATGCACTTAATCCCAAATAAACTGAGAATAAATTAGAGCTAGATGTACCGTTGAATGTCATATGTTACCCTGACTTTATGGCAATTTTGAAGTACATCCGGACAACTCATGTATCATTTTTTTGGAAACTTAACTCGAAAAAAGACGTATTAAGAACGAGATAAAGATTATTAAACCCTGGATGTTCTACTTTTGGATATAGATAAAGTAAAATGCACCACTTGAACTCCTGCCTCTTTTTCTACATTAAACGACATCTCGTTTATGATGGACCGTAATCCTCTCTACAAAATTTCGCCGCTGAAAAATCCGTCGGGAGCGTATTTTTAACGAGTAATTGCACGATCCTATACAGGGGCTCGTAAAAGTTAATGGAGTTCATGCCGGCGCATGCAATTTACTCCGCAGAAATTTCTTTACTCTCATTTTCCCCATCCTAGTCTTTTGTCATTGGAACTCCCCCCTTCTCGTCTGTGCACGCTTGGATTCACGGAACCATTACCTCCTCTTCCCCCTTTGCTTCGATCCAGAGAATCCCAGTGATTTCAAAGGATTAACTTCTCGTACGAGATCAATGCTGCAGTCGAAATTCGTGTCTGATTCTGAGAGAGGCTTCTACCAATTAGCCGCATGACTGTTATTGGCCATCTATACGCTTCACAGTCCATCTAGCGAGTCAATGGCGTGAGAACTCTTCCCAATTTATTGCCGCGCATTTCTTTTTGAGAAAATTGCAGTCCCACTCAATTATTGACGGTGGGATCGAAGAGACCGGCTTTCCATTACGGGAAAAGACGTAAAAAAATAAAGTAGATTTTCCCGTCTAATGCGAAGAAATTTTCTAAGAAATCGAAGAAGGTAATTTCATTCGCCTGATCCTAAATGATTCGAGAAAATTAGAAATTTATGATGAATGGGTAATGAAGTGAAAGAGACTAATCAAGGAATTAATAAGCAGTTCCAAATTAGAGATTCCGTTAACTAGACGCTTTAAAAATAGCTTAGTGCACTACGTCATCGGCTTCATTGAAATAAATATTTCATATACGTTAAATCTTACTCATTATCTTAAAACGCATGAAATCAAGTTTTAAATGAATTATAAAAGACTATGGAAATAAATATCGGTACTATGAATAAAGAATCATACATTTCAGTTTTCCACGGAAAGTTCTAAACTACATACACGAAAGATAATTTGTTTACATTGATTTGAATACAAACAGATTATTGAAATTAATTCAAATTGAATCTCATTGAAAATCACGACAATTCAAATCTATACTAAAAATATTTCCGGATTCTAGTTTACAGTACTTTTTCTACAAGTAATCCTTAATGATTTACTCATGAGTGCATAGCTCGGTAAGGAGAAACTTGGATTAACCATTTATCAGCGTCTCTGTACTTGGTCATAGAAGCTGTAATGGAATTGCAATACAACGGCGCTGCGAAATCGATTTCATTCGCAACCACAACGTTCCTCTCCAATAGGATACTGTTTGAACTTATCCGACAATAGATCCTAAAGCTAACATCGATGACGTCTCTTAGTAGCGTATCCCTATATTTGCTTCGCAGTAATCTCCATTCTTGGGAGGCAAATTGATCGCTAGGGAAAACCCGACAACCATCTTGTTCCGCCTATTCCGGGACGAAATTCGAACTTCGTGACAGTACCGGATATGAGGAAACTCCCACGTTAAATCCCATCTAATACTCGTAGCGACGAGTGGGAGTAGTTGGTGATGATAGCAGACATGGGCGAATGATCGAGTATCTACGCGCCAGGGGAGACAAATCATCCGCCTAGTTCAATCGCCATCACGTTCGTGAACCTCACCCTCAAGGAGGAGGTACATTACGGCTACCATCGCTCCGCCCCCACCACTCCAAAGCCAAAAAGCCGCGCCTCTTCTCGGAGAAATCACTACCGTATCCGCAAACACTCGGCTTCCATCCTCTATTCCTCATTGTTCCGCAGTCGGAGAGATGTTTGGGAAGCAGCTGTTTCCGGAAGCGGCAATTAAGTGGTCTTTCGAGAGAATGAATCTTTTGGCGAAAGTCAAGTACCATTACCTTGTTATTATTGAGTTAAAGCTCCACCGACAAGTACTCCATGCAGATGCTTTGAAAAGGAAAGCTCTCAAAGTAGGCAGCACAGTATTTCTGTTTTCGAAAACATTTCCGAGAAGTCATGACTAAGGTATTATGAGTATAAATCAATCCCTTGATGAAAAGAACATAAATAGGTCTTCAAAAAATCTTAATAATGAAAAATAAAGGTGTTTGTTTGCGTATTTTAAAAAGGAAACATCATTGATAAAATTTCAGTGAGATAAACATGTAGGGTTAATCAATTTTTGAAAATTATTATAAAAATTATCATAAAGATGTTTAGAAACATATTTACATAATTGTGTATGTAATTATAAATATGTAATTTTCCCACGAAATAGAATTTAACTCAAATATGTATCGAAGCATAAGCTAGATTTTCTTATTCATCATTTTCCGTGACATTTCAGCGACGACTATATCTGAATATACATCGTATTGGTACTTCCTTGTCGCGTTTCCTTCCGTAAATTTTAATCATGGACAAGATGGATGTATTTTCCACGGACCCAACACGCAATTTTCGTACAATATGAATTAAAATGCATACGAAGCCAAACAAACAATCACGGTTATTTTGAGAAAAAATGCCGAGATTGAATTGTATTTTCTAAGAAATTGTAAAATTTACTTTTCACGAGAGAAAAAATATCAGGGAAGATTATTCTACCAAAAAAGGATACGTTTTTTTCTCTGTGAAAAAGTTATTCAGGTGTCGTTCATGTTCCCACGTACGTATTTCACACCTATTCTATATAAGGAACTCTACCATAAGTAGGAGGCAGTGACATCGGAAGAATTCAGCTATCTTTAGCGCTCGGTTTTTCTCACGATCTAAATTCCGATTCCCTTGCACCCATACTGCGTTCGATCGATCGGAGAACTTCATTCATCTACGAGAGAAATTTCAAGCATTCTCAAAGCGGCTAAGGATTAGAGATAGAGATAAAAAATAATGTATTCTCCTTCATTCATTCGTACTCCTGTGCCAATATAAAATACTCCTCGCATAATAGGAAAGACGATATTATGACTATCCGAAGGAGGTTGTTAACGATAAGCGCGGTATAGTCACTTTCAGCACATTCTATTATCACCCTTGCGTTCCGTCTTAATCTTTTTCGCACATTACTCAATTACCCTTTCTCTGACATTCATTTCTCTCTTCGTACTCCTTTATCTGCGCCGGCCTACACGTCTGAGACGCTGCCTCTCCGTCCTCAACGTGCATTTGCGCGTAAATGCGCTAGCGTGTCATTCCTGGAGTGTCCGTGCGTGCCCTCGCATTTTCCCCGGGGCCGTGACATTTGAAGGGAAAGGGTTCTAGAGGGAGAAATCGCGCCTTGTTTTGGAACCTCTCCCATCTAAAAGACGGGACTTGCTTCTCTGCTCACGCCCTCGGTTCGACTACATTACATGGTCCTTCTCACCACGGCACCGTTACTTCCCTCGCATCGCCGATGGGGAGGGAATTGATTAAAATGGCAAAGAGGGGGGCGTGGGAAGGTTTTCCTGCACATTTTTCCCTTCGTTTCTCCTATTCAAAAGGGTTGTTTTGCTTCGCATACCCTCGCTGACGAATAAAGGGAGGGTTCTCGTAATGGATAAGGGGAGATGCATTTTAACAGTTTTGATGGAACATGAACGAGGGAAAACGAAAGTATATTTGGAAATTAGTAATTTCCTCGGATGAACGGAACACGGGGAAGCTTTTTAACTGCTCTTCAAAAGCTAATCCAGCAATTTGAAAAATTGTTTCTTCGTTAGAATTTTCGTGAATTGAAAATTAACTATTATCAGTTTTTTATAAATATATTCAGTTATAGATAAATACATTTATTTACTCTTCAGCTCTATTGAATGGAACGATGATTACTATACTAATAATAATGACATTCTTGTACATATTGAATACGTAAAATATATACGACATTATCTGCTACAAAATTTAAAACATCGGCGAAGAAATAGAATTAAAATTATTACTAAGATTTTATCGTTTACACTACTAATAACTGTTCCAATTAAATTGAAATGATTTCCCCTCGTCAGATTTAGACTAGACCATTTAAAAATTCATCGATTCCTGAATATCAAAGGCAATTATATTCGCTACGTGATAATTTATTCCTTCGAACCTATGCAAAGCAGAAAATAAAGGGAATCATGAAAATCTCATCTTCCCATCGTGAAATCGTAGCTTCTGCGCACCTCACACATTTTCCCCATCGCTGGAATCGACCCCACTTATTTCAGCTAGGTGTATCGTGTAATTTTCCAGTAGCTTTTATACTGATGGAATACTTCGAAGCAAAGGTAAACGTTGAGATGGACCCGCCCAGATTCCAAGCATTACGTGTTACCTTCTCTCTCTTGGCTACCTTCATTCACGAACCATGACCCGTGTTGTCTTTCTTCCCTTACTCCCTCATATTCTTCTTTTATTTATCCACCCTTTACGAGAACTCGCTAGAATCGCCCCCACCACAACAAATCCCCCTCCCCTTCTCCCTATTCATCTTTCCATCACCTTTTGCCCATGCATCAATGCCCATGACAACACCTGGCCTTTGCAGGAAGTCATTCTCTCTCTGTACCCTTGCATTTACCTCTTTGTCAGCACTTTAAGCCTTTCTAACATCCATTCAGGATTCTCTTCAAATCTAACTACATTCTCGCTCCTTAAACTCTGCTTGTACTCCTATCTCCTTCAAATACTCCCTCGGGCGTTGAAGTCACCAACTTCTCACTATTTGTTTTTCATTATAATTTTCAATTTCTCTTCTTTGAATCTCTTATGCTGTGATGTTGATCGATAGAAAAAGACAGTGAGATGAAGCTACTAATATCCTCTTTTCTCTATCTTCAGTTTTCCGTACTAATAATTAGATGAACTTTATGTAAGGATTACGCTTAGTTCCTACTTAACTGAACGGTAACAAAATATAAGAAACTATAGGATATTACAACTTATTATTTTTCGAAGAATTTCAATTAAAAATTTTACCGGTATAATGGTTAATAATGTCTTACACTCTGGATTATAATTATGTAGTTCCACAAATTATAACAAAAATGTTCATAAGAGAAGATTTAGCTGATGACAGAAGAGTGTATAAAATTGTCGCAAGCTCCTTTTTTGTCTCCTCCTAAACTATGATCTCTAAAAAAGATAATAAATCAAATCTTTCACTGTTTACTCAACATTCCATTAAAAAAATACATTGCTTCGTACATCAAGAGAATTTATGTTTAGGATAAATAATACCAGAATATTCGTTTACATCTTAAATCTTAAACGATCGTCTCCTAACGCGAATGAGAATCGTAAATACACGGCAAGGAAATAGTATGTTGTTTTTTTATTTCAATGTTGTTTTTAAGTTACATCTCTGATCGTACGATGCTAATCACTTGGATTGCGGATGGTTTGACGGTACGAAGGAACGTCAGCACACAACGCTAGCAATTAATCTCCAGGAGATTTCCAACTTACAGATTATTCCCAGGCCTTGGACAATATGCCAACGCGCTATAGAGCTTCAGCACAGCCGATTTTTCCCTCGTACGGAATTTACTCTCTGTCTGGCATCTGGCAGCGAGGATGACACCAAGGACGTTAAAAACTAAGACAAGATAAATCGCTTTGTTTGTGCTTGGACTTGGAGTTGAGTTTTGCAAAATTTGACGTTTCTCGAGGATAGGATTTGGAAAAAGATACCCCAAGGACTGTTTACACTTGCGTATTTCTGAAAAGGTTGGGAACCGAGTGAGCAAATAGAGATGGGGAAATGCTTTCCTCGCTCAAAGATCGCTTCCCATAGAGAGATGGAAGGGGGAGTTTAGAAGACGGCAAATACGCTAGAAACGCATTATGCATCGGCAGAATCCGTGCAGCATCGATTCAGCACACGCTTGGGGACACATCTCGCTTCCCTCCGTTGCTTCCGCAATCACCCCTCCGAACGGTAAAAATGCGCGGAGGGTGAAACTTCATCTCTCGCCTCATTCAAGACGCTCGGAGGATGCATACAGGATGTTTACACGCTTCGAAATCTCCATTGTTTCCTTGCGAGAAATCTTTTTAATGTTCATGACAACGAGAGATGGAAGTACTCCTTGGAAACTTTCTCGAGATTTTTCTTTTTCTTCCGAGACGCGAGGGACTCCTTCAAAAGTGCCGTCTTTGTTTCCACACCCCTGAGCAAACACCGTTCCTCTTCCTCACTGATCAAACTCTGGGCTAGTCCCGAGAACGCTAGTAGATATTCCTCCTCACGTTCCACTATTCTACGTCTTTGCTGAATCGGATGTTTGCCGTTTTCTGACTCCTAGATATAGAGAGAGAGAGCCTTCTCTTCTACGTGTAGTGAGAGAAGGTTCTGTGCATTATGTGCTGCGATAGTGCGTGGGCTCCCTTTGAATGGTCGGAATATAGAGTTTCGAATGACTCCGCTCGATGATGTCATTATTAAACTTTGAGGAGTTTATCTACGTGATGGAATGCTGGGAAAAACACGTTCCCGAGGAAATTTGGTTAGATAGTCGGTCCCATGCGTGAAAACACGGTCCTTAGGTCCAAATTCAATTTGCATAGTTAATAGCGGATCGGTATTTATATGGGAAGGTCTCCGTCCTGATTATGCTAGGACATGCACGAGAATTTACTATTATGGTTTTTGTTTAGCTGAAATACGCTTGGGAACTGTGATAAAAAACCGAAATGCTGATCGTAAACTGAGCTAATATTGTCCAATTTATCTAATGTACTAATGCTGTCCTAATTAAGCGTGTCCTTGGTCTGCAACTTAATTTTCTGAGATCTTAATGGGGTTGATTAATTACGTTAATTTTGTACGATGAGGAAATAATTATAAAATATGAAGGTTCTTGAAGAAAAGAAACTTCATCAACATCTTTAAATAGATTTTTAGTTTTATGTCTAATCAGACTTATATTTCAAAAACAATCATAAGGTAGGTACGTTTTTATTGGCGTTGGGTTTATATAAAAAGAGAGAGAATCTGCGTAAATATAACAAAAAAATAATTAATATTTCATGAAATTATTGTCTCGGATATTGCAATGTATTTTTTAAATAATAAAATTCTTTATGACTGATGCACTTCCTAGGTTTTATTTCAGACTTTTCCGAAATGAATTTAGGAAGAAATCGACCCCTAGTGTAGAAGATGGAAAACTTCGATGAAAAATGACGTAAATTAATAATTGATCAATCGATCACGCTTCTGCGACAAATAGACAGGGAATATAGACAAAGAATCAACGTAAAGTTATACTTTTCCATTACCTGACACTACAAATCCCAGTGAATATTGAAATAAATAAATTCGTTGATAATTCATCGTGAATAAGAACATACGGAGTGTATTCAAAAGACTAAAAAAACCCAATCAATCACTCTTGAACACCGGAACAAGTAAGGCAAGGACGAGCATCGAAGGCTGTCGATGGATGGAGGGAGTTGCCTCGAGTGAACAAAAATGGAGGTGCGGCGAAATTGGTGAAGAAACGTAATGCCACCTACGCTTTTGATAGCACAGGTGTGAGAAATGGAAGTGGGAAGAGTAGCTTTCGAAAGGAGATGGGTAGATTCAGGAAGTGCGTAGGTGTGGGGATTTGAGAAGGCGGCAAAGCGCCCATCGCCTCCCAATACCTTTTCGCGGAATCCCTTCACTCGTGGATGCAACCCGTCATTCGCATTGCCAAGTTGGTATCAATCAAACGCGATTCGTAATGTTCCAAGGCATCTATCTCCTCGCGCACATCTACTGAGGGAACATGACCGAATGGGAGGTAATTGGTAACCATGGAAAGACAGCCTACTCGTTATATTACGCTCATAGTTTCTTTGACAATAAAATGAAATTCATTTTTTGGTACGTATTATATCCTTAACATAACTTAAATTTTACACGGATATTAGGGAGAATTTTTTTCAAACGTTATATTATTAGAGAGAATTCAAGAGATGTTTTTCATAGTACGCAATCTTAAATAGTTCATTAGAGGTCACTTATAACGAAAGAAAAAGGTTCGTAGATTATTATTATGATGATTCCGTTTGAAATAGTTTTAAGGATTTATAATTATTAATTTACGTATCATGTGTCGAAATAGTATCCAGTTCCAATTAATTTACAGGAGTGATTTTATTTCTATCATCATCAAGAGAATCATCAAGAAAAAACGAAGAAGAAAGAACAATTTTCTAAAACATATAACCAATCTTATATGCGATAAAAAGATTGTTGTGCTGTGAAGGGAGAGATTAGATCATGATGGTCAATAAAATGAAAATATTACGTTGCATGTATTTCCCTCGAATAATTCGTCATAATAAATTACTTTCATCGCATTTATAGATGCTCGTGTTGCTATTATTTAAGTCAGGAATACCAAGCAATTTTCTATCGTCATTTCATTATGGTAGTCGAAAGTTAAATTCAAATCCTTATTCAAGTTAGAGCCCCGATTACAATTCGTTCACCAATAATTCACCTTTTGGCTAAAGGTAGGAGTTTAACATATTATCCACTTTTCTAGCCAAAAAGCAGTCCAAAGCAGAAGGTATACATTACCAACCACTCAACCTTCGTGCTGATTAATTAGCTTTAATATCCTCCCTATACAGATTGGCGCGACTTCTTCTTACGCGTCGAAGTCTATCCTGGTAACAGGTGGGCTGTGGGGAGTTGGTCGGTGGGGGGGGGGGGTGAAGAAGGATACAAACCGGTGGCCGATGTTGTTACAAGATGTTGGCGTCGAAGCCATACACAGGAATCTCAATTACTCGATCCTACGACCCACTCGCATTTTTTTATCCTCGCCTAGATATCGTTGGAACCGAAGGAAAAAAAATCGTCGACGCAATTTTCTAATTCGATACCCTCTTCAGATTGACGCTCTGAGGAACGATTTCCAACGTGGGAAATATCGCAGAATAGAGTCTTTATGCTTCGGATAGGAGGTGTTGAAGAAAAGGGGACATTGGCTGTCGTGGGAGGAGAGAAAATGGAGGAAAAAATATCAGGTAGACCTTTCTGCGGTATCTACTCAAGTTAAACGTAGCGATTCGTCAAAGGGCAAGGTTGCTATGGAGAGGAAAATTGCCGAAACAGTTGGTCACGCCACGACGAAAGAATCTCTATCAGCCATGCTTCATTACGGTGCAGATGTGCACTAACCGAAACTCTCTTCGAAAGACTTTTAGAAGACTGCAGATTTTCTTGAGATTGTGAATTCGCGCTTCTACTAAAACAATAAAGAAATGTCAAAAAATAGAACAAAAATATACCATGATCATAGATTCGTCATTGAAAATCATCGCTGTATTATTAACACAAATGAATAAATACAAATTTTCAAGGTTTTTATTCCATGAAGAAACGTTTTATTCGGAATAAACGAATCACAGACGACGATGGTCGGAAATGAATGCTACCAGTTATGTTGAAACATCAATAAGGGTAAGTAGACTAAAGTATATGATTGGTATTTGTTATTATTCATGCTAATTCGTGTAAGTTTTGTTTACGAATAAAACAGATGCTAAAAAATGTTTCTATAGGTGAGAATGAACATCACGTATCGTCGCCATCTATCACGATTCCAAAGAAACAACCTATATTTAAAGCAATCAGAAACAATCAGCAGTTCTTTCACTTTTGACGAGAAGTACCTGAAATTATGAACGGAAAATCTAACACAAGGACGGCATAAGAATATGGCTTTCTGGAAGGCGATTTCAGGAGCATTAAAAATTTATAATTTAGGGTTCTGATAGGAAAATATTACTTTAGATACTGTGCAGCGATCAAGCGAACGAAATATGGAGATATTTCTGGATAATAATCTACCTGAATTTATATTTTCACCCTTTCTACAGACGAGCAACGTTATGAATTCGTAATTCAACGTAATGTTCACTTCGCATGAGCTACAGTCATTCAAATCTCTCAAAAACGACTTCCTTAAAACATTGTTGTCGTTGCATAGCAATTAGTTCACCACTTACGTCTTTTTTTCGTAAATAGGTTATGCTTTTGCGCTACTGAGATAATGTCCGCCTTGAGTAATTTCTGAATCGTCTGACCGTTTCCATTTCGCATACGCTTCTGCAACTGAGGCCACGTGGATGCATTCGAAAGTGTATTTTTCGTTCGAGTACGTGGGATCGTGATAATAGTAAGGGGTGTGCGATATTCTCTCTTTTTATGACCAGAAATGCAAAGGTTTCATCGGTACGTCACGCAAACCCTCGCAAAAATTTATCGGGTGGGTGCATAACTCACGCAACATGGCCAAGCCTGAAGATAATGGTGAAAGGTAAGAGAATAAAGAATGTTTAGTTTATTTCCCATGTGGTTACGAAAGTAAAATGCAGAGAGTAAAGAAGCATACAAATTCATTTTGACATCTGTGATTTTCTTACGAATCTTAACGGCGCGAAATTTCTCTATGCATTCTCATAAATCACATGTTCTACTAACTGGGTAAAAGTGTTCTAGCGCTGGTATTCATAAATCTAGAGTGTTTTATCCAATTTTTAATAAAAGGTAAAGAATTTGGAAACATGGACATTCAGTCAACTTCTATATTAATCTAAGCTTTTGTTCTATCTATAAAAAAGGGAATCGATACATCACTTATTAAGGATGGATTTAAAAGGAATATCTTTAGAATTTGAAAGTTTTTCTTGCCAATCTCACAAATAATTTAAGATCATATCCATAAAAATTGATAAGTGGTGCATTAAATTTTAAATAAAACTAATCAGTAAAATGAAATTATTAATTCCACTCATTCTTTTACGTATGTCTTCCATCTCCATAATAGACAGTTTAAATAATTAATAAACTCTTTTTTATTCAATTGGGTGTATGAATCCAAAGTAACACAATGCAGCGATTAAGACTTACTCCGATTAATTTAAAATTTGTGATTTCAATCCAATTTGGAAACGTTCCAATCCAGTTTGGTCTTATTCCAAAGGATAAAAAGCTTTAGAAGCATTTTAGATGATGCTACGACTCCAAAACATATATAATTCTTCTATGTTTTTCTTTTCTGCAGCAATTTTTTAAGAAGAAATAGTACCAGGCTAGAGAAGAAGAGCTTCTATTTACCAAAAGATTACGTTTAGAAGTTGGAAAAGTTTTATATTAAGTCCTCGCAATCTTATCCTTCTTCTCTCTCAGATCATTCCTCTGATTGCGAGACTGGAAACTTAAGGAAAAGAGAGCAAAGGCTATCTGGAGATTCCACTCTTTGATAAGTCTCTGGAAGCTCTCATAAAGCTGCATTCCTCCTCAACCCGACATAAGAATAAGTGGTCTTTTCCGTGCACGCTTACCCTTTCTTCATTCTGGCCCTCGCAGTTTCGCACGAGACGTAAAAAGACGACTATCCTAAGGATAAGCAAAAGTAAACAAAATGGGATTGCAGAGGAGGATCCCTCTGGCGGCAGACAAGCGAAACGAGGACATTACCCGTGCCGCTCACGTGCGGCCGTAATCGTCGAGAACAAGATGGCGTAGTAGATGGCGTTGGGAGAAGTAACAACGTGCAAAGGGTTGAGATGACGTTTGTAGCGGAGGGCAAGGGTGGCTTATGAAAAAGGAGAAAGAAGGGGTCACGGACTGAAGGATGGCAAAAAAAAGAAAGAAAAGGGGAAAAGAAGGCGATATGCCCATATCTCGCGTTTTTACGCCGCCTTGCGTTTGAACCATAACAGTCCGCTTCGGAGGGGTCTTTCGAGGAGTAAAAAAGTCACTGGAGCTGGGAGGTTTTCATGGAAGGAGAATTCGCATGAAATTTTTGCATCCGCAAACGAATGGATTACGTGTTTCGCGGTGGGAAAAGCGGATTTCGACCCTCTTATGTTTCGACTGTGAGTCATGAGCCGCGCGGTTCGTTTGGGTAAGTGGTTGTCGAATAAAAAGTGACACGAGAGGGAAATATTAAGGGATCCATTATGAGCGTAATGATACAAGGTGGTTTTTCTCTGACGTTTAAAACAAATAGGGACGAGGAAAACTACCGCACTGGGAGGAATGATAATAAGTTGGCATAAAAAATTGGTAGCCTTAGAAAATGAGAGTATTATTGATTAAGGTAATGAAAAACAGTATGAAATGCTAATGCACGCATTCAAAGTTTATAAAATCTCAATAAAAATTACTGAAAACGCGAAAATTCGTCGAAAATTTCTGAGGTTGAAGCACTGAAAAGGATCTATTTTTCTATGAAATTTAAGTACCAAATTCTGCGACTATACTGCATATACATGAAAGTGAAATGGATATGCACATATTTTCTCCGCATTACTTTCTGATCGGATTCGCTTAATGCTACCTCAAAATTGTTACTGAATCACGCTCAAATAATTTACCAAAATATAAATATCCAACTTTCGAACCTCTGAAAATTATTTAGAACTTCTCTGAATTTTTTTTCAATATTTCTCGAAGGAAGGCCGAGCATTAATCTACACGTCAGCATAAGATATGTATACATTCCTTAGATTTAGTTTTATTACTATAAGATAAACTAGATGTTGAAGTTAAAATTTATAATATAATGTCCTAAAGGCTTTAAAATACTGCACCAGAGAAAAGAGCAATAAAAGAATCATCTTCCTTTATTTCCCTTATGTTACGATGAAAATTTTTAGGAATTATAATGGATCCAATACCGATATAAGCAGCAAAAATTACTATTACTCTCCAATATAAATAAATAAAATTCAGCTAATTAATTAAAATTTTAGAGAATTAAGGCACGTTGTAAAATTACCATACACTAGTAATTTTAACACCGATTTCCATTCCAATTTTCCAAACAGCAGCGAAAAAATAAGCATAATTCCTAGATTAAAGTGCTTCCTGAAAACACCTGACTTAATTGTAAGAACCAATCGTGTCAATGCACCGCAACGTGTCTGCCATCCTAAACAACGCGCGATGTATACACACATATGACTTTCAAAATCAGGTTTCCGATAACATCTTAAGAATCGCGCCAAAATATAAACAGTTCCCATGTAAACACGAGTAAACATGGAAGAACTCTTGATGACTCTCTCTCTGTAGCCATAGCCAACCAATGAACCTTCCTATAATCGTGTACGCACCATTCAACGCACAAAACTAGGGATGAGTGTCCAGGAGGGAGAAATACCTCCATTTATTAATAAACTTTAGAGGTTACACTCTCACGCATTCACATCACCAACGAAGATGCGTGAAAGAATCATTCTCTCATACATAATTATGAACGCCTCCCTGTTGGACCAATCTAAAGAGAGAGAAAAAAATGCTACGATGTAAATACCAATCTTATCAATGTTCGCGCCGTAATATTACGTACATATAACAGTCCAGCTGTTACTGCGTTAGGTATCAGAGGTGCTGTATCAATTCTCTGAAAAATAAAAGCCTATTTCTCGAGGGAGAGGTAAGAACAGCAGACCCTTAGGGGTCAACTCTTCTATCGCTACGCATCCTCCCACTTGGCTCTCTCTCTCTAATCCAGCAGATCTTATAAACAGTACGGCTACGATCGCCCCGCTGCCCAGCGGGCTTTCGCATGCGGGACATTGAGGGTGCTAGATGTTATCCCTTCAGCCTCTCGTGATGAATATGAAGCGGAGAGAGTAAATCACTGGCGCCCCAGGCGATGGTGCGAGGGTGGTGAAGAGGGGGAGTGGTGGGTGGTCGAAGAATGTGTTGAGGCACGCTGCCTCGTGTGGGCGTCGCTAATTCTCGAACACGCAGTTCGCCGATTTGTCTCCTGACTACATCCATTCCCCCTATACTAAAAGAACTATCGCTAATCCTGTACTTCGCCTTTCGAATTGTAAATTCCCACTTCTCGGCTCCGTACCCAGCTACGATTCTTTCGCGCATACGTTTGGGTCTACGTAAATGTTGAGGTTTCGTGCGCGGAATCGTGATTTATCCGATGAGTGATTAATGGCTGTTTTTTCGTATTTGTTTTGGAAGATGTCATGAACGGATGAAATTGGCTTGAAGAATGGTTTTTGCGCAATGTGTTTTCATTAAATATTTTCAGCAAAAACAAAACTTTTCAGGATATCATGACATCTAGTTTTCCTTTTAATTTTTAAGAATTTCTCCGAGGTATTAAATTAACAATAATATTTAATAAATATTTCCTAAAAATTACCAATACGCTATTACAATATAGCAACATTAAACACACATTTCGAAAAAGTATCAAACGAATGTGAAAATAGTTATCGTTTGTATTTTTTCAATAGAAAGATAAAATCTCGTATTTATCTTCGGTGGAATTTATCTCATTGAATTGATTTTCTTACCAAATAGCACTTGAGGTGCTATATCCAATCGAAAGACTTCTGATGTTTATATTTTCACTATCACGTAGCACAGGTGTACCGTGATACGAGTCGCCCGAATGAAAATTTATTAGTCCTCGAATAATCCGCCAGGAGGCGGTAACTTTCGGGAACGGATCGAATACGGAGTTCGTAGGAAAAAATGGAGAAACGACGAGTTCGGCTTTTGAAAAAAAAACATTATACTATAGGATACGATAGGAGAAACGCTTTATGAAACTCTAAATGTGTTCTATTGTAAAAAGGAGTGTAACTAGTAGTATAATAAAGGGAAACAAATGAAATTAGCAAAAAAGAGCTAAAAAAACCATCCACATAATTCTCTCTTTAATTTCAATTCATCCATTTATTTCTACCAATTCCAACAGGAGAAGCACATGTTAAGTAGCAGAATTGAAACATTTTGCAGATATCTCTCCTAATGCAAATCGCCAAGGAGGGAAGCTGTTCTTGATGGATCATTAACTCGGAGTACGGCTTCCGACGAAGGCCCCTCTGACAACAGCGCTCTCTTGAAATCCAACTGCTCGTTTTACGTGTAATTATCCCTTTAAAGGGACGACCATGATCGGTAATTCTTATAAAAAAATATCTTTCCACCGATGCTGCATCTTGAATGCATATGAATGCGCTTCGGGGCAAAAAGATCTTCGGGCAATTTTGCCTGCTTTAGGAAAATGAAAAAGGATATAGCCTTTACTTAAATAAAAAGAATGTATGCAAATCGTTTTCACCAGACGAATTTAAATGAAGCTAAGTTGTCTTTGACGGCGGAATTGGCTGTAGAATTACGCGCCTAATAACAGCAATATTGCCTGGAGATGGCTGCACCCCAAATTATTTAGGGTTGTCGCAAATCTTCACAGTTTTGATTATAAGAATACCAAATACGATAAAAAAGGAAAATTGCCAACGGCGATTTTTGATTTGCCAGTATTATCGACGATATTCTAAATACTGTTTCGGGAATACTGAATAAGTATGAATAACTCTAAAGTTAATATGGTCAAGCGTTACTTTGTGGAATGGTGATATAATGAATAAATAGCTATACCTATAACTATGTAACGTAACTTAATTCTGAGTAAGGTAACCTTTAGCTATTATATTTACAAACTATTTCTCGAACTCCTGCGGTCATTTATTCAATTGGATTTGAATATCATTCAGAATATATGCAAAAGTTTATTTTGTTTCATAACAACTCTCCATCTTGAAAGAGAATATTTCGACTTGATATCTGATTTTTCTTCTTAACTTCTTCATTAAAAGGATCAGAGAAAACATTTTATTTCCAATGAAAGCCAAGGATTGAAAATCCAAATAAGTCACATTATTTATCTCACAATTATACGTCAGTATTTTCATCATAATGGTTCTTAATATTATTCCATTTCATCGCAAACACATCCAAACTTCATACTTTGTCTGTTTTTAAACATCTCCAAATCGGATATATCATGAAGGGTTACAAATGAATTGAGATTCATTGATGTATTCACACCAATACCAACGAGGTCTCGTTTTCTTTCATCGAAAATGATTTATATCTAATTGCTGAGACGTATTCCCCCAAGGGGTGATTTTTTTTCTCTCGTATTCCATTCCTTCCCTTCACATCCATGCCTTTTCTGGGCTACGAATGGTGTTGCGGAGTGAAACCGGTTTTCAAAGTATTCCTCCGGGAAATATACGTCCTTACAGTGCACACGAACCCTATATACTCTTGAACCTGAGATTATTTCACTCTTATCTAATAGAAATGTATAAGTGCGCAATCGTCCCTCTCGTTGCGTGGGATGGTTAATTAGCGCGTATTAAAATGCTTCGCATGGAAACGAGTCGAAAATATATCGTACGTCTCTCGCGAGTTAATTACCTCGTGCCACGTATCCAGTTGAATGGGAGAGGGTGAAATTTTGACATTGAAAAATTCGTCACATGCTATAATTAACATTCTTAAATGCCGTGGATCATTAGGCAAATCCCCTATGAATTTTTAGCGGAAGTCATTAAGACATCTCTCCGAACTCCATTCGCGAAGAACGCCGTTGTCTTTTTTCATCGGAAACATCATTCATGTACGTAACTTAAATTAGGACTCCCGACTAATAACTCATTCTCGAAATATCTAGACAGGTGTAACGCTACAAATAAGTATTCCTTTAATTAATCGGGGAGCTTTGATAAGTTTATCTTACTTTCAACGAAATATTCTTTTTAGGATGAACATCCGATTTTATCGTATTTTTATGATTTTTTTATAAATAACTCTTTGGTAGTATAATAATATATAATAGATATACCTTTAATGTTTCCATTAGCTGACACAGAAGATTGTATATTTATTTTCACATTAATCTTTATATTTAATCTATTTATAAGTATTTGAATGTATTTTATACTTAAAGGAAGATGCCGAAATAAATTTATAAGTTATTTTTTGACAATAAATAAATCTTGAGATATATTTTTCATTGTAGTTAGTATGATTTTAGTATTATATCGAGTTATTAAATTACGTGATTTTAAATATTATTACCTAAAATTAATTTATTTTATCCTTATCTTCACTTAGAGCTTATAGTTATACTAATATCTCCTGAATTATAGACGAAATTCTTTAATGCACAGTCATGTCCATTCCATAATGGCGACTGAAATATTTTTGCGAGTCCACCCGATTTTCCTCAATACCCAACCCTTAAATCATCCATTAATCTTCCCTTACACCACCAGATGCTTCCTTTCTTATCCATTTCAGTTGTTTTAATGCTTCACCAGAGCACAACTTCCCTCATATTCCGTGACAATAACCATCACAAACATTTTTCCTTTTTATTTGGGAGTGATGAGAGTTTGACTGAAAAAAAACCACTCGTTGAAATTAAAGAACCCTCATGTCTTCTTCACGTATCAAAATTTCGCATTGGAATTCAGCGGGATATACTAAAACTCCTTTAAAGGGAGAAATTTAGAGTCGTATATAAGGAATACCTAGCCGAGGAAGTGATGTATAGCCGAGTATAAATAGGGGTTGAAGAGAAATAAAAAGTTGGATGTGGTGCGCCATCGCTAACCGGCGCCCGCCTCTCGTTTTGTATGCAAGGTCCGTTCTGGAATCGACTGGAGTCCAGAGGAAAAGAAAGGAGGAAATGGATTGGAAAGGGGGTGGGATGGGGTGGTGTGAAAGGGAATAAGTGAAAGGAAGAGGGATAAACAAAGAAGGGGCGGTTAGGGGAATCGTGGGGTTGGGAGGAAGTATCTTTTCTCGGTAGCACTTACAATGCGGTCGTCATGGAGAGTCGATTATTGATTACACGAGCGAATGTACCCATCATAGAGCATGAATGCTTAAGAGAGGGAAGGCGGAAGCATGTGAAAATTAGAGCGAGGGTTATGATCCATGGAGCTGGTTAAACTACGCCTCGATAATTAACTCTCATAAGGGATGCGGCGTTGAATTAATTTTTGCTTTGCAGTCTTAAGGGGTCGCATAACAGATGCTTCGTAGAAGGGAGGGCCTGATTAAAGGAAACTGTACGGAGAATATAAGACAGAGATTAATAAGGAATGCAAACTATAATATACATTTATATATTTACATTAAAAATTTATCAACGTGTTTCAACAATTTAAGAAAAAACTTGTTAGATTAATCATGAAAACAATACTTTTCGAGATATATTTGTATAATATATTTTTAGTTTGCGGAATTATTATCATACTTTAAAATATAAAAATTAACCCCATAGTTTCAGTGCATGATAAGTATGTGCACAACTTTTTGATAGTTTTGAAATTTAATTGAATAATTTTGGAATAGTAAAAATTTAGTGCAAAAAATTGTGTTTTAAGTTTCTCTCGCTTGTAGATATTTTGGAGATATGTGAAAAGTGATGAAGAATTTAAGATATATAAAAGGTTACAAGACGAAATCAAATGAATTAATATCAGGAACATGTTATTAAATAGTTGGGCATAAATTGAACACATACTAAATCATCACTTGTATTTTAATATCTCATGAAAATGTTTAAAAAATCAATAACTTGTCTATTTGAGGTCTGTATCACTCGGTGAACGTGCACATATAAGTCTTAAAAAAGATGTTTTGATAAAAATGAAAGGATAAAAGAAATACTACCATCGACGTAAAACAATGGCCATGATTAAACCGTATTCCTCGAAAATGATTTCATCAGTTTCGCCTCCACTCGTGGATCTATATACCTGCTCTCGAATTATATTCGGCAATTTAATTAAATTTCTCGGAAAAGGAGGATATGGGACTACGGTTTCCCGAGAATCGATCTTCATCGAGCAGATGGAACAGAGAGCAACGGAGCAGAAGTTCGAAAATTCAAGGGGCTTTATCTCGAACGCAACCGGTACGGTAAGAAGCAATGTCATACAAGTAAAACCTGCGTTGCCTTCCAAAAGCGACCAATTCCACAGACGCTGCAGAAAAAAGAGAAAAAACATTCGCCCTTCAGCTCTTCCACGCAGTCCACCATTCCTTCTCATCCTCAAATCACCCTTTTTAGACCGCAAGAGAAACCTCTGTTCCTTGAAAACAATCTTGAAGCGGGTGTCACTTGGGTAACCACGCCCGTCAACTCCTCGTCTTGGAGGAGAAAAAACCGGAGGAGGAAAGTGACAGCACTGCAAAAAAGTCTAGGAAAAATACGCTCTACGACGTAGTTGAAATTTTTATCTCCGCCATTTGCTTAAGTGAGGAATAATTTAAATATGAAAAAACACATTAGGAGAATCATAATACGTAATACAACTTACGGATGACATTCTGTCTTTTTAAAATAGTAATAATTTTTTAGATCCTCACGCGATAATTTATCATTTCCCGAACTGGAAATGCCCAAACAAGAAGTGATTTAGCAATCACTCCAAATTTAATCAAAAACAAATTACAAATATAAATATAAGATGACACATGTATCTTTAACGATTTGCCGTGATTAAAATATTTTTGCAAGTGTGTCTGTTACGGGAGGGAGCTAAAGACGTATGTTTTATCCACTCTGAAGCATCTGTTATTTGTTTATAAGTACCAAATACTCTAAATTAGTTTTAAATATTCGTTTTAATTGGTAAATGTCTACCTTAAGGTGATTTGGTAAATGTATCAGCAAAAATTGTATGTATTTTAATATTAACGTCGTGGAAACATGTAGAGTTTATAAGATATTTCTATAAATTTCCTATAGTTTGCGAAAAATAACTCTTAGCATAGGATGGTTTTAAAAATGAATATAATTGGTTAAGCATTGGAAACATGTAGAGTTTATAAGATATTTCTATGAATTTCCAATAATATGCGAAAAATAACTCTAAACACAGGATGGTTTTAAGAATGAATAGAATTGGCAAAACATTCCACAGAAAGGTCGTAACTTTTCTTCTAGAGAGCGGTGAAAAGCCTCCTTCGGTGAAAACAACTCCTATTCACCGCAAAT
Source organism: Pantala flavescens (assembly GCA_020796165.1). Lineage (NCBI taxonomy): Eukaryota > Metazoa > Arthropoda > Insecta > Odonata > Libellulidae > Pantala > Pantala flavescens. The sequence goes on along the minus strand of CM036879.1, from coordinate 10,703,277 downwards.
TCTAGTTTTTGAGCAGAGCTAACAAGGCGACATTGGTCGAAAAACAGGGCGGGGAGGAGGAATGGGCCAGATAATGTCAACGGATGGACCAGAAGGGAAGACAGAAGAGGCGGGTATGGGAGATAAATTACGGGAGGGATGGATACGGTGGCCTCCAATGCAAATGGCTCCAAACATCCAGTCACTCGACCAACGGACTTCCTTAATTGGAACTCTTCCCTCCCACGCTAACACGGTCTCTAACCTCCGTGTTACTGTTCCGATGAAGAGAGCCTAAGCAGAGGTTAAACGCCATAAATAACGCTAAATTAGTAGAAACTTTTCTTTGAAAGACCGACTTTTGCAAAATGTCAGCGGGAGCGGCAATTGATTAAAAGCACGCATATCAATGGAGGGTGAGAACTAGAATTTCCAAAAAAGGCACAGCCAATTCAAGATTTAATATAAATGCTATTCTATTCGTTCCTAATATCTTCATTACTATATTTATTTCATACTAAATTATTTATTCACGTACTAAACCACACCATAATGGTTACTGACGATATTCATGCTGAAATTTTGATAAAAATTAATTAAATTTAAATAAAGCTTTTAGAAAAATTACATCGTTCTCCATATGGATATATAAATCGAATATATATGAAAATTAATATCTTTAAATTCTAAATGTATATCATTATTATTTATTATTAATAATTATAGTGTTTTTTCGTCTTAGAAAATAAGCTAAAAGTTAAAAAAATATCATTATTGTTTATAAATCGTTTATGCACCAGCTATTGAGTTCCCTAATCTAGGTCTTATAATCGTTACTCAAATTTTCTTTTATCCCTTAGCACAGTATGTAATTTATGAGTAAAAAGAAAAAGACATAACACGAAGAAAATATTCGTTACGTAGGAAACTATACGATATATCGTAAAAATAATAATTTTGCATCATTTATTCACTTTCAGGAGAGCTTTCGCACGTGAGCCGTTAACGTGCAACATTAAAGAGAGAAAAGTACGACCTTGAGATAAGTAAAACGATTAGATTTCAAGAAATAGAGGAATAAAAAGTAAAATGAAGGGCGGAGTGGATTGCGCGTAATGCAGTAGAATGATCAGATAAGCGACGGATCACTTCAGAGATATATGATAGCAAAAAACTGAGAGAAGTATTTAGATGGAAAACCTATAAAAAGTTGAGGAAAATAATGTTTATATATATATTCTAAGATAAAAATGAATCACAATCTTAAAAAATATACTGCTCTCCAAAAATTGATATTTATCATGCGAACGTTGCGAATAATGATTTATATACACAATTATAACACGATATATTTAACTAATCAGAATAACCTTTAATTTCGATTGACAAAAATCTTGCTCGGTATTCAAAATTTCCCAACCCCTAATTTTAAAAATAATCTACGTAAGTCGGTATATTTAAAGATTAGAGAAGGATTTTCACTCTGTTGTTTCAATAAAATATAAATTAATCCTTCGTGCATTTAAATCCAGCATTATTTATTACTCCATGTACTTCTCATCAATTTATAAGCGTTTATATCAAATTAAATTCTTTGTAAATATATAAATTATAATATAAATAAATTTTTAAATTTAATTATATCATAGACGTTCCTTTAAATGTTTCAAGAAGACAAGTACGCTATATTATTTTGTAATGTTACTTGCTATAGCTTTTTGCATAACATCTTATAATAGATCTGTGTGCAGATAAAACTTGTGTTTCACTAAATTCTTGAAATCGCGACCAACACAGAGTTGTTGGTTCAAAAATAGAACTTCCTCTTCTCAATCTGAAAAATTTTGCAAAATAACGCAAAAAAAACTTATAAAAGGCACACTTCTCGTTCGATTACAAATGTAGAACATATCCCCAATATGGACACGAACACTCACGACCCCATCCATTCATTATTACAAGTGACCCGACCAACAAATGATGTGCTCGGGCCTAATTCTTTCACTACATGCACGGGAACGTACCCTGAGTACATTTATAGCCGTGAGGGTTCGATTCGAGTGGTCAGATTCCCGCACCCAAACAACAGAACGATGTAAACGAGAGAAAGAGTAACAGGTGGGAACGTCTATCCTCCGGATATTTGGATTCGTCATACGAGACTCTTTTTTCTCTAATTCGCCTCGGAAGAGGTGAACGCTCCCGCGAACAAACACGCGGATCCTTGGACGAGATATCTCTTAGGCAGATGGCGAGTGGGGAGATGGGGTCGTGCGATACGAGGGTTTCTGCAACCAGGATCCCGGTCAGGTTGCACAGACTGCGTAGCACATGGTGGCCATGCCTACTTTGCTTACACTCGATCGCAGGGAAAGAAAACTGAACTCGCTATAAAGGGAGCTATAGTGCCAAGAGACGTTGATGGCGATCGTGTTGTTTATTTCCAAAAAGCTGAACACTTAAACTAGAACATTGAAAAAGGAAGAAGTACTTATTACTATCAGTATAGCGAGTCGTGTTTTAGTGATTTTTTATCGAGATGAACATAGATGAATAGTTCTAGATGTCTAGGAAAGTAAATTACTACGATTTGCTAACAACTGCTACGTATTCCAAACAGAAGATAAGGTTCGATTGATGGCGAATGTGTGCGGGAATGCAAAAAAGGAGCAGAAATGCTTAATCAGATCGAAAGAGAGTGAATGTGGACCGGAGGCTGAAAGAGGGAGGGTCCTATTCCGTTCGTTTTTTCGCCTTATTCTTCCCCGACAAGATAAATTGGAAGGATGTGGAAACTGGCTCCCGAGCGGGGTGCCATCCAATTCACCAGAAGGTGCTATAACGAGCATGGGCTTGCGCGATTGAGATCTACGCTCCCAATTAATAAGATTAGGACAAGAGAGGGGATTCGAACCCGAGGCGGTAATCAGGGGAACTTTTCCGCAGGGAATTTATGCATGAACGGAAGGGGAACGGATGGTGATTCGTAAGGCGTGGTGATTCTTATTTAACCAAAGGAAAAAGGTACGAGTGAAATTAGTTTCCGTTAATTTCTGGCTTCTCCGTAATGAAGAAACTTTTCATCTATGGATATATTTCATCATTCCGTGCATTCGAGGAAGTTCTGAGGATGTCTAGATGAGATAGTGCATCGAAACTACTGACGAGCACCGTTATGCTTCCCGAGAAATTCTGTTAATGGGTGATTTGTATGCGGGATGAAGACGGCCGAATACTTAATTGATACTTAATAATGCGTCAGGCAGTACTGCTTTATAAGTTTTGAAATTTTTAATTACTGCATAAAGAGAGTTGTATAAGGAAATTTGATATGGCCCTCGGTTGAAATCAATTTTTGATTTATGGTCGCGGCGGACGTTAATCGGCAGTAAAAATGCGCAATGGCAGTGCGTTATAAATTCACCTCTTGACTGAGATTTGATGAACGTTCCCAGCTACGCATCGTAGGTTATGAATGAAAAAGCGATAAAACTCTATAATTTGATATTTCAGACTCAGGACTCTCTCCACTTCATTTCCATTAAGCGAAGGAGAGATGTAAAGTTAAATTTCCTCAAAGACCATGACTTTGCGTAATCAAATGGCTAGTTATACAAGAATTGTGGTTCTTTATTCTACCTATAAATGTTGGATAGATCATTGGAAACATTTTTGAAGTTTAATGGAATGTAAATCAGATTCTAGAGAAAGTATTTCTCTCTCTAAAGAGTCAAATTTAAATTGTATAGAGGAAGAAATACATTATGGTATATATTCATCCGTTATACAAGCTATAGAGAATTTTATATAAAATTAGTTATTCTAGCATACCATTAGCTGGATCTTCAGTTTTCCGAACCGTAAGCAGATTAAAGCCACAGAAGATAAATACCGTTACATGCAAACTATGTGAATACCAATAAATAAAAGTTAAAACACGCAATTCCTACACCAAGCAAAGAGTAGAAGATATCGAATGGTAATGAGAGATGCTCTTGAATGCAATAACTAGTTGTGAAGGAATATTTTTTGAATCTAGCATACAACTAACTTTTCTGACCATTCACATACAACTCTAAACTTAGAACATATTTCCTGAAGTCCTTCGTTATATAGAGCCCTATTTTAGTATCAAAATAGTCTTATTAAATAACCACACTCCTTTTAATGTCATAATTCGTCGAATTCCTCCATAAGCCATCTTTCGCAGAGATCGACAAAAAACGAAAATTTACGACCCAAATTCTCGTACAATAACAGGAAAACGTCACATAATTTCAACCATACACATACGAAACCTATGTACCTTCCAAACCGGGATATATTAATTGCATCTTTTACGGATTTCTCTTGTAATGAGCGCAGTAAATCGTCTGTCATCCCAATTTTTTCTAACATTTCAAAAACAATGTACACACTCGCTCATGTCATTCTCTTTCCAACTTTCCAACTTTTTCAGGCGCAATTCCTCGAGTGTGTTTGGACCTGAAGAAGTATTCGGTACAATTAATCGGACGGCGATGACACTGCCCTCTCGCGTCGCGCAAATTCGTCCATAACGAGCTTCCATTAGAGGCGTCTCGGTGGGCAAAGCTCTCTTCCGCGGTGGCGTCTGCAAGTGCCACGGAGGAATAATGCATGAGGAAGGTGCATTCTTGTACAGAAGCCGGCGTCCGGCAAAAGGGGCCGCCATCCTTTCGCCGCAACGGCGGAATAAAAACAATGGACGGATAAGGAGCGAAGAATGATTGAATTAGGGCATTCGGACGGTGGTCGGAATATCGATATGGAGAGAAACAGAAGACGGGTGACTTCTGCGTTTGGCTCGGAAGATGGATGAGAATTCGAGAAAAAGAATTCTCCGGGGAAATGGATTATGGGAAAAGAAATGGAGGAGTAAGAGATGTCCTGATGGATGAAAGAGTTGCGAGATTACCCCTAAAATTGATTGCTTCTTTCAGTAGATGGAGGAGTAAAACGTATCGAGGTAAAAGAATGGTTTGCGAATATTTTAGAGCTCGTAACTCTTTCTTCTCCTCTTTAAGAGGAGGTTTATCAACTTTTCTCTGCAGACAGTTCCCAGATATCTTTTAATAGTTGCGACGATGACTCAACGGTTTATAGCTCTAAAAAATTACGATTCAATTGTTTCGATTTCCGATAGAGAGATCAGAGAAGAATGGAGAAAATTCAATATCTGGGTCTCATGAACATTTCTTACAAGATTTATGATTTCTTAGAAGATATTAAACAGGTGGATCTTCCATTGACTGAAGGTTAATGAAATACTTATTTATATACTATAAGAGTTAATATACTATAAGAGTTGAACTGATATACAGATACCCAAATACAGATAGGCTTTAAATTTCCCTTATGTTACGATAATCAGAATTGGTGGCTAAAAAGGATTGTTTTGCATATTTCAGCATTTTTTTGCAGTACCTTAAAAAATTCTGTCTTCGTAGAAAAACTGTTTTTTAATACTCAAGTTACAATGTGTGAATTAGTCCTATTATGGAATCATCCGGTAAAAGAAAACACTCAAATTCACTCGCAATAAAGACGAAACTAATGCAACTGATTACTGATCTACCTGTATTAAACATGCGTGAAATGCAATGTGAAAGTGTAGAGGGATGAATACATAGATAAATTGAGGAAAGATTCGGATAGTTCTTGACTATATAAAAATACATCCATAGAGCGTTGAAAAGGACGGGATATTGATTTAAGTTTCTCGTATCATGCAGTTGGCTATTAGAGAAAAGCAGAACAATGGGGTGTGGTAAAGAGAATGCTTTAAGGATGAATGTCAAGTATTTGAAATCATTCCTCGTAGATTCAAAAGTACGAATGGGAAATGAGCTTAGAGACGTATGGAGGATATATGGAGACAGAAAGAGTCCCCTAGAATGTTGAGAGGCAATCTTTTTAGAATTAATTCTATTGCTATTGGAACCATTGCAATGGATTCAGAAGTGGCCATCGAGAAAGGAATTATTCATGTGATTCGCGTTAGCGCGAGAAATGGCAAAAAAGGGCCACTTTTTGCACTTTTACTCCGTCCTTACGCGACGGCCTTCATAAAAAAAAGCATAAATAAAAGAGGGCAGAGCTTCTGGAAGGACGCTTCGACTTATAGAAGACTTTTCAACATTCCCTCACTCCGACGAGTATAAGTTAACTGCATGCGCAAGTTAATTGGTTCGAGATCGGGCGTACTGGATACTGAAACGCAGTAGAAGTGGGTTGCGCTGGAATGCGCTTCTTTTTTGTCTTCTGGAAGATCTTCGACTCATTTTCTAGACCCGGTGAGGAAGAAGAAGTCTTTCCATCGCTCGCTATCGTCAGAGCGGAGGATGACCGCCTGCGCAGTTGCACAAGGTTGGGGAATATACGATTCTTTTCGATAACTCACTTGAATAAAAAACGAGTTGAATAAGGCTTTCCGGGAATTTTTTTATATTTGTGATACGTTTACAACTCCTACCTTTAAAAAAAACACAGAATCTTTTCGTGCAATCTAAAGTTACCATCTTATAATACTCTTGTCCAGTGGAAAACATTTTTGCGATCCCGAATTTCAGCACGAAGCAACATCATTGGTTACGGATCCAACGAGTACACTCCTTAAGTTCTCCAATCAGCATTTCCCAATCGCATTCTTAAACATGGTTTGGGTTGGTCAGACAACGGTATCGGAATCTCAGCGCGGGAAATTTATTGGTTCCTCCAGTTCGTATCCTAATGAGAACAAGAAAGCATATGTGAACTTTCTCGCTCGATCTTAATTGGGAGATTCCTTTTTCTGGATTAAAACATTCGAGCCAATTATAATATTTTCCGCGGTTAAATTTGAAAATCGATTGCTGACTAAAGATCCTGTTCCTGAAACTCCCACTGGATTGGATATCGATTCATTCACGCATATGTTTCGAGAAGAAAACATAAACAACTTTCGGATAGAAGAGAGGGAAATATTAATTCCAATTCCAAACAACATTAATATTGTACACTTTTCTCACTTTTTATTTCTGTTCTCAGAGGTAACTTTGCAGATGTAGGACTAAGATAACCAAGAATAATAATGAGATAATATATATACTTAAATCTTAATCTAGAGCAACCATCTACGATCTTAGGGAAGATGAATTAAACGGAATATTTATTTCAACTAGAACTGTGACTTTCTAATCCATGGAGAAATAATGAAACCTAAAAACATCCGAAAACTAATGAATAAAAACATCTCCTCGCTAAAAATCCTAAATAAAAAAATCCAAAAATTGTTCAATAATAGTATTGGTACTTTAAGATTCACGAAAGATAAAAAACCCATGTTTACGAGAACGGAACGCTTTGCTTACAATCCAATTCTCGGACTCGATTAGCTGTAATATAACAAGCGTGATACTTTTAATGGTCGGAACACATCAACCTTGACTTCATCATTAATGGATCCAGAAAACATTCTTTCATCGGATAAGTACGCGAGCAAAAATAACATCGAAAGCAACCCATCATTTTGCCAAAATTACACACCTCATCAGGAAGGGCAAGCGTAACGAGGAGGCGTCAAACCACGAGGCAGGATATATACGCATTTTTTCCCTATCGATGGCATTCGAGCGAGGCAAAGTAAACGCCTTATATCTATCAAAAAGATCCCCTCGTTAGCGAACGACCGAACCGGTTTCGAAACCCTTATCACAATGTATCGCGTCCTCGAAGCGTTCCGGGCAGAAAAGAGAAGTAGCCGTGTTCGACAACACCTTCGCCCTTAACTAGAAGATCCTCTCTATTCATCGGGCACAGCTCACCCACCCGTTCTCGATTTCAATTCTAGACCCTTTTATTCTCAACCATACGCCTCTCCTCCATTCAGCATCCGAACATCAATCTGCCGGAAAACGACAGTTGATCTCAATGAATTCAGAGATGAGAGTTCGCGAAACGAAACCGGTATCAATGGATTTCGGCTCATTACGAAGTATTGTTACACTTCCGAATGCGGCGCGCGATGTTATTGAATCTCCAAGGGGACCACGGACGGAATGAACACCTTGAATAATCATCTTCGAGAGAGAGAGGGAGGGATGGGGTTTGCTTTATTCGCTATTTTTTTTTGCTGAGGTACGTGGTCATGATTGGAAACGTTCGTCTAATGGAAGTTGAATGGCAACCAGGAAGCTGAATGCTATCCTCGTTTGAATTGATTTCAAAGACGAATTACGATACGCGTCCGGGAAGGGTTGTTGCATATGACACCGATGAATATTCATGCTGGGATTTACCCTTTGTTTCCTTGTTATATATTATGTACTGAAGTATATGGTCCTATTAGCCATTAAATATAATTCTTTAATTATGGAAGTGATAGAAAGCATCTCCTCGCCTAAGATCTACTTCATTCTTTCCTCAATATTTTCATTTAGTTTTATCTACCCCAAGAGAAATTTTAATTTACTCAGTAGCACAAAACGATGCCTCGTGGAATTTGTATTATTTTCGATTAATTTTTTCATTTTTAATTTTACATCAGCTTACGATTATTAAAGTATGTTTAGGTGCGTTACTAAAAATACAAATATAAATTTAAGAGAGAGTATATTAATTTATAATCAAATTTTCATATTTTAACTCGCAAAGAGTAAATAATGTGAGATTTTACTATTGCCAATCTCTCCTTGCCAATTTCTAGTATAATGAAGCATTAAAACTTCCTGAAAATTCATAGAAAAATAAATACATATAGTTCATAGTTGATCTGGGACTATAAACCTCATAAATTCAAATCAGTCTTGCAATTTCTACGCTCCACGAAGTAATAAGGAAATAAGGAGGCATTAATATTCTGAGGGATCTGACTCAGTGAGCGTATTCTGAAGGGAGAGAGAGATGGGAAGTCGTGGCCGAACGTGAGGGATTTTCCCTTTATTAAGGTATTCATTAGGTGTCGGTTCCTCTAAAAGGAAGGCATCACTCATTGCCTTACATGAACTATTACTACCGAGGATGTGGGGTGTTAAAAAAGGAAGGGGTTGAACGGCGAATAAGGGGTTGTTTAGGAGGCACTTGTGAAAGCCGATGGAAAGAAAGGTTACGAGGGGGTCGCGGCAAGGAATGCGGGGGAGTGTGTGTGTGTGTGTGAGAAGTGAGTCTGATTAATGCATTCCATACGGAAAAGCCATTTGTTACGACGTGGGTGTGCAGAAAGGTCGAGGGTGCGCTTTGGGGTTGATTGTGAAAGGGATATTTTTTTAAGGGAGGAGGATGCAAGGAATTCGACTAACTACTTCTCACTCTTCTTATCTTTATTTCTCTGATCGTGCTCTACAGCTTTGGTCTCTGGAGCCTTCGGAACCTATTACCATATTTACCTCTATCACAATGAACCATCATGTAGAACTGTTTGAATGAGAATACCTATTAGAAATACACAGTGAACTTACCTACATGTAACAAAGAATAATAAGAATTTTCTAAAATAGATAGATATATGAATAGGTGCCTACATTTGTATAAGGGATGAAAAGATTCTAATTAACTATTATTAACCAATTTTAATGAATATTGTATCCCATGATGAAGGATTTACTGAGGAACTACGTGCTGAGCTGAATTTTAATGAGTTTACGGAAAACAAATCATTTTTTATTTACGTATACAAGATTGTAGTTTAAATTACTATCAAATTAATTGTATTTTTAAGGGTTTAGGAGTAAATTATCCTTTTTTAGTCGTAAATATCTAATGATAAAATATATTTTCGTGATTTTCTATAGATAAATGCTTAATAATAAATGTAACCATAGTTAATGTACAATAGAATCCATACAACTTTCACTAGAAACCCAAAGTGCGTATTTCAGTAATTCAATTGAATATCGATCGCATAAACTTCAAAATTTAATAGATGTCAAACTTTCCCAAGGTAATTTCAAGAAGTCCATAGGACTCTATAAATATTTCGATTTTTTAATGAAAGATGGATCAAACATAATTTTAGCATTAAATATTATTGAAATTTAATTATAAATTCCATGTGAAATTGTGTCGACGTGTCGACGGCCACGTTAAGCCTAATTTTGAAATATGAAATTTCTTCGACGTTATAAATAAGATTTGCTCATTTTTAGCCTTTCCTCTGATTTGACCTCATACACTCATCCTACACACTCTCTCACCTGCTACTCGCTCTTCTTACCTTGCTTAATATTTCGCAGGTGCCTTAATGAAATTTTTTGAAATTCTTTACGCCTTCTTCGTATTTTTCAACACACTGTGAAAAATGGATTATTATCACATCACACGCGAGTTTGAGGTGATTAATAGATATTGATGGTCTCACCATCTTTCGTGTTCCTTCACCACGGTGCTAATTCTTACTCGTATAAATTTCCCGCAAGCGAAGTTGCAACCGACATGGATGGACGAGATACAAGACCGAATGGTGCGGTGTCTGTTGGGACGAAGATATGCGAGTGGACTGAAGGGCGAAGCCAATGATTAAGTATACAACTGCGGAGGACTTTACGATCATTACGGAACAAGAAGAGTCTTAATAAAAGACTAGATCCAAGACTCCAACCCAAAAACAATGAAGAATTACTAACAAAAATATTTATTAACGAGTAAAAATTACAAGAGGAAAATTAGAACTATAAACTTCAGTAGACACAATCATTACTTACCCAATATTTAACTCAGTAGCTGGATTTTTAAGATGGAAAGTAAAAATTTTTATTTTTAATAATACTTTATCGTGTTATTTAAAAAATCTAGGGACTACTCCTTGAAGTGAATACTCTTTTTGGAAAGGATCCATTTCTTACAAAAAAAATTTTCACGTGATAATCCAGCGCATAAATATCGATTGAAGTATAATTCATTTTTGTTGATGAATGATGATGATTAAAATATAGTAAACAGTGTACATCTCTCAAAAAACGCCAAGTGCATCTTCAACATCTCTTTGCTCTTTGCCTTTCGTAGTAAAGATAACATGGCGAGTAGAGTTCAACGTTATGCATTTACAGTAAATTATACTGTAGATAAGTATCTCTTACAACTTATAATGTACTTCAAATAGATATGAGAGTTCATTTTCAGTGGTTTAGAAAGACGTACAAAACAATCGGAAAACGAAAATAGAGTATTCTACCAGAAAGAGCAGGATATGATGACATATTATATCAAGATACGCTCTCATCAAGCTCGACAATATCTAAGTACATTTTTGTGTGATTATTTATTAAAACATCTTTAGTTCTCATTAATGTAATGTATTACGCTTTGTTCGAGCTGTACGCTCTCTCTAATGGAAGATCGATAAATTTTCGAAACCTTACATATTTCGACACATTAACGAATGAAAACCTTAATGGTAGATTGAATATCACTAGCAGAAATTTTCCATCAGCAAAAGAATGAAACATCTGAGAATATAAACCTTAATGAATATGTTATTGATTATGATGGTGATATTTTAAATTTAATTCACTATAGTTGCGTTCCTCTGAACGATATGCTTATTCTGCCGCCCCAGTTAAGATCAATTGCGCAAAAAATTACTGTCAGGTGTGGGGTTCGAACCCACGCTCCCATTTGGGAACCAGAACTTAAGTCTGGCGCCTTAGACCGCTCGGCCAACCTGACCCTTGTCCTACTTTATTTAAGCAAAGAATTTAAATTAAAATTAACTTTAAATATCGACATTTCAAGGAATTTCAAATGATCTTGCAATCCTATATATCCTGCTCGACATAAGTATCTTTACACTTCTTTCTCACATACGTGTTTAAACCTTTTGATTGCGAGTTCAGTCGAGAATCGCATGGCTGAGAAAATACGAGAAAAAAAGAGAAAATGCCCTTTGGCCAATTCAGTCATCCTACTTTTCGTTGAGGGCTTCAGCATATCCGACGGTTCATCCTCCAGAGCCTGTCCTAGGTGTCGCTGTAGTATGTAGCGGTTCCTTGTCCCATGGATGTAGAACAGAGACGGTTCATTAGATCCTTGGTGTAAATGGTTGAAGTGATCGCACTCATGAAATGGTATTATTCAGCAGTTGACGAGACTATTTGCCGTAAAATAGGCAATCGGAATCTGCAAAATGTATGGAGATAAGAAAATTCAATTAATATTTCACAAAGAATGAAATATGAAAAAATATTGGAGTAAATTAGCGAGAGGAACATCAGCTATAGACATTTAAATTTCTATGCGTATAAAATAAAGTTCTCATGCTAGGATAGTTAAATTTTATTGATATCTTAATTATTTTTTTAGTTTTTATGCATTTTCTTTATCGGAAATATAAAACTATGCTAATAAATTTGACGAAATTGGATCGATTATTCTCTTCATAGAGCATTCCTTGTATTACCAACTTGTTTTCAAATTTTAAGAATAAAAACTCAAGGCGCTATTCCAGCAGTTATGGATAAGTTCAACCGCATATCGCCTGGATTTATCTAAAATTATTTCTTCCGGATTTTAAAGAAACCTAAATTATTTTAAAATCAGTTATATATAATTATAAGTATCGGAATTCACCAAACATCCTCCGATTCTTGTGTTCTTGAATGATCGATTACCGGATTCCAATCGAAAAGATTATCTAGGAAGAAAGTGGTTCCTTTTTTCAGAGGTTAATTTCTCTTCGAATTCCAACCTTGAATATATTATTCTTAAAACTCAGGAATAGAATATTTCTTCTACTTCTAGCACATAGAATATTTCTTCTCCTTATACGTTTGAGAATGTTACACAAGGACGCTTTCTCCATATATACATCCAGGACTACTTTCATCTTGTACGTCTCCTTGGATACCCGAGAGCCGAAGGAGTAAAATTTCATCAAGCTAGCAAGTTTTTTGTAAAAAAAAGAATGAACCGTGACTTACTCATTTACACTCGATTTAACTCACGCGATTAACTGAGGATTAGAGTGAATTATGATCTGGGGAACATTAAGGACTGCGATACATAAACCCTCCAATCAGGCAATTGATACGCAGAAAATCAAGCGTAATGGCTATCAGCAGAGACCTTCAGTTTCAGTTAATTTGTCCCCACAATTTCCCTCACTCAGAGTTTTTACGTTCTTAACGCTCTTAAGCCGATCTCCTGATTCCAGTACCTTTTCCACAAAAAACGTCCTTCTTTGTAACACATGAGTTTTCTCCAAAACGAAGCTAATATCATCCTACATACAGGAGCCGAGAAACTAAGGACTTCGATAAAAAATGCGGTGGAAATCGCTTCATCTCCTCTTCTACAACAAGCTCTCCTCACCTTCGCTTTCCATCTTCTACTCATTTTTTGTGAGGAATTCTCCCGAAACGAATCGCTGCATCCTTTCTACTGAACGCTCCATTGCAACACTCTTTCACCTTTATCCGCTGCCAACTTCGACATTTTCCCAAAGTCCTTGGTTTCTTTTAAATTGATGAGTATTTTTGATTGCGTTTATGTGCCCTTCTATAGCGATTATGAATCTGAATCAATAATTGTCCAATAAAAAGTCAAAGTCTAGCATATCCATCACATTCGAAGCATAATCTATTTCCCCTTCAGAGCCTATTTAAGATATTGCATGACTGGTCATTTATATTTCAAATTTTCAAGATAAGCAATGAAATTTTGATGCAATAAACTGAGATTATCTGTAAAATTTGCGTTATTTAGAATACATTCACTGTAAATATTTCCGTAGAAAATAAAACCGTAATGTCACTATGGGAAAGAAGAATGGGTTTTTATACTTAGCACGGTTAAGCGTGCGCTTTTTCTAGAAGTTTTTATTTTAACTTCGTAATTTCACCGTCTCGAAACTTTCGTAAAACTTCTTATTTTTCAACATACATTTCAATCATAGTAAAATAACTTCATCAAGTATTATTGATAGCTTAGTTATATGAAATTATCCTCAATCACAGCATGAAAATATCATCCATCAACCTAATGAAACTCTTATTAAAATTATTAATTAATCTATTATTTTTATTAAACTATATTTTAATATAATATAATTTTAATATATAACGAGTTATAATGCATATGAAGTACTTCGGATACTGAATAAATATGTAATATTGTCTAAATGACACTCTTAGAAATAATTGCATGACAAGGACGGTGATTAAAAAATTAGCATCCCAAAAATTTCATAATATATTCCTTGATATCTCTCAGCTCTGATTTTCCAGGTATAACTCTTCAAAGTTGGCAACTCTATCCACTCCACACCTGGTCGTTTTCTTCCTTTACGCTCTAAATTGCATCCCGTGTTTTTTTTCAGTATCCCCTCTAAGGTGACCCCCACCTGTAATACCCTATAACGTAACGGATTTTTTTCATTCTTTCGCCCCCTTGGCGGGGGTGGAGTTCCCCACTGAGACACACAAAAGCGCCGCACGCACTGAGGTACGTGAGAACCCGGTCGAAGCGCGGATTATCTGGGAAAAATAATATTCGAAGTGTGAAGAGGGTTGAAAGGTGAGGATGAATTGGAGGGTAAGATGGAATGACTCCTTCCGTAAGAAAAGGTTCTTACAATTTGGTCTTGAAAATCGAATTCGAGTATGAGCTCATGAACATGGTATGTTATATATATAACAATCCGATCTCGTGAAACCAGGAGTTTGATATTTTAATGAACTCCATAAGTGAATTGCTTATCAGTTCCCTTTAAAAAGGTAACAATTTTAAATATCTTACTTACACATTAAAGTGCACGATAAGCAACATATTTCTAAAGCAATTGGTCTCCCTTTTGAAAGTAATTTATAAAAGAACTTTAAGTTTACTAGTTTTCCATAAGTATCCTTAATTTTCAGATACCTTAGTTTCGGTTTAAATATTTACATAAGTCAATAAAAACTTATAGCCAGTCAATTAAACATTGTTTGATTGAAATTAATCAATCAAGAAATCGCCGCCTAATCTTCTAATGCTGAGTTCCCGGGTTCAAATCCCGACTAAGGAAGAAATTTTCCTCTCATGTTTGTTACGTCCGTTGCTGAGTTTAGAATCATTCATTGTAAAGCATGTAATTGGGGTAACTTGTTTGCGTTTAATAAATTATTATCATTATATTATTATTCAAGCATACAATAACCAGAATCTAAAACAAATTCTATGAAAATCTTTCCTTTAGTTTTTAATCATATCATTTATCAAACGTCTATTTTTTCTTCTCTCCAAATTTGGAATTCAGAGACATTAAATTGAAGACGGGAGTGCTGTTCCAATATTAACCCATAAACGTATGAAAGCTATAATTTTCTTCACCTGCATACAGTTTACTTTGTTTTCACCAATAAATTCCAACCATAATAAATACACTTCAACCATAATTTACATACACCCATTCTCACAATTATTCTCCAATAAAATCGAGAGAAATCAATATTAATTACAACCGCCGCAGTCAAAGTGTGAGGCACTTACTCCGTTACGCCTCCAATACTCCATTAATCCTTACGGAGATCACGACCTTATATGGCCATAAACGGGTTCATGAAATCAATTCATCTTAAAACTCTCCTCTTTGAGAACGTAAATAACAACCTCGAGAGTGAACTACTTAGAGGATTTTATACCCATCGAGGCGTTCTTTTGATCTGTCCCTTGCCCTCTCTCGAAGCAACGACTCCCTTATGGGCTAATCTTCTCCTCCTTTGTCACCTGATACTCCCTTTTGCAGATCCCTCATTGGGATATCGCGTAACACCTGCTGCACAGTACCCCTCTACTTACATTTAGACGGACTCCTTATAAGAATTCCTGCACCGCCTCGTTGAACCGCTGAACCTTCCGACTTCCTCGCTTACGGGCAACCACCACCGCCACTTCCCTTAAAAAAAACGCGCACCTGTTACTCCGAAAGTGTCTCCCGCGGGCAATGATTCCGTTCCCTCGGAAACTCTAATCTTTCGCGGTGATTTCCTCTTAGCAACCGGCTCTTTCCATTTGGACATGAGAGTTGAAATAAAAGGCAGGGTCTCAGAGATGGTCTTTGCTGAAGCTGAACTCTGAACGTCTACCGCCCACTTGCATCCACGGTCATCCACGCCTCTTTTATTTAACTCGAGATAAGTACGTGCACCTTGCGGAATCGTTCCCAGAAGCGCTGCTATATACGAGTTGCTCGAACTTTAAGGAAATGGGCGTGTCAGGCGGGGAGATTTGTTTCAATTTGATCTTGCTATTATATACCTACGAGACGTACTAAATTGTCGGTAAATTGTCTGTCAGAAGGTGTTCCGCAAGAGTCTCGATTGTTTCGCGCGTCAAATTTGGGTCATTTCTCTTAATGATGAGAAATTGCAGGAAGAGCATCGAAAAAGTGAAATAATGACGTATACAGATGTAACGTAAATTTGAGGTAATTGAGCTCCCTTGAAACATAAATATTACGTAAATTAACATCGAATATAAATACTGACATTTTCAGCCATAAAAGGAGGATTACTTAACTTAAATAAAATTAATACTTTAAATATACTTTTATACTTACCACAAAAAGAAATTATTTAATCATTCCAAGAATTTTCCAGGTGAAGAAGCAGTGCTTTCTCCACCTCCTCAACTTTTTTGTAGCAATTATATCAAAGCAAAACGTTGCTTTATGGAAGGTTTTTATGATGCCCTAAGCATGCAAAAAATATGGTATTATAGAAGATAGATTTTGAGAATTACCTCCATCATTGACCTGCAAAGAGTATAGTATCCACACTTCGAAATCGTGATCAAGATTACTCGTGTATTTATGATACAGAATGAATTTGTATCACAATAAATTTCCTAAAAGTAATCGGTAAAAAATCGCTCATGGGAAGAATCTTTAAATTACATTATAATTAATAAATATTCTTCTTAGGTTATATAAGGTGTGCATTGAATACTCATAATTTAAGTGAAATATATGATCTACTAAATTTTCCAACGTTACGATAAATTACCAAGGAAGTTTCCTTCCAATATCTAGAGTAACGGAGAAAAATAAATATTCATCTTCTCCATAAAATTAACAGAAAAAAGAAAGAATTTAAAATTCGTAGACATTCTCGTTTGAAGAAATTCAACACTTTAATTCCACGCATGTTTAATCACTGATTGATGGTGGAAAATCCAATTCATTGATGCCAACGCACATCTCTAACAAGCTCATGAGCATCGATCGATGTTTTGAATACATTTCCCCTTCTCCATTAAGACACCGAGGCCCGCTCGGAATATTGAGAGGTACTTCGAAGGCTCGCTACGTCACTGCAGTTACGGACACTTGACGCGCTTATAGAGTGCACGGTAGAGTCATGCTAACGCGTGTTTTGAAAACGCAGTGGCGAGTAAACATGTCCGCGTGTGGGATCGTGATTTGGCATCGCTCGCGCACTGCCTTAGCACGCTGACAACGTACGCGCAATCTCACGGGAAGTGACGGCCACGCTAGCTGTCGAACAGCGGTTCGATCCGCTGGCACATTTCGTTTGTCCCATGTCCGAGAATTTGTCAGGAAGTTTTTCGTTCCACCGGCAAGGAGAGCGGTACAGTGACCTACGTCCTAAGAATCTCCGCACCGACCGTGCATATCGATGAAAATGTTTTGTATTGTATACGGGTTTATATATTAGTATAAGTCAATTCTTTTAACAGAAGGAAAATGTCGCTGAAAAAGATTGATTTGCATTGAAATTGAGCCAATATAAAATTCTCCCTTATATGGAAGAATTTATTAATGGATAAAAACTCGAAGAGAAATAATGAAACGTTTATATATGAACGTGCACTACGTTCTACTAAATACGCCATAGAAAATCAAGATTTTAAACAAAAGCGTCAACAAAAATGTAAAAATAAATAAATTGAGGAACAAAGTATATTACCTTACTGCCATGTACTGAATAATATATTTAACGTATTAATATTCTGGAGAAAATTTAAATAAACGAGAGATAAATGAGAAATAGTTCGAACAATTTTTTGCACAGTTGATGTTAACAGCGAGCTTATTTATAATTGTTTGAGAACTCGAATTAACCCCATTCGTCAAAATACGGATTGTTGGGCATAATAGAACAAGGCCCTGTGGCGCAACGGATAACGCGTCTGACTACGGATCAGAAGATTCCAGGTTCGAATCCTGGCAGGGTCGTAATTTTTCCTGAAGAATCAAACTACGGCAGGATATTCTTATCATCCTAAAAGTTATCCCAGCGTTCAAGCACCTTTTAAAACTAATACTGTTTTTCCGGTTGAACGGACATTTTATTTCTCGAAAATTCCTAAAAAGCAGAAAAGGTTACTTCAAGACTTTTAATATTTTATTATCTTAGGGACATTTACGTTACCGATCATATATCTTTCTGATGCATAAATATTTATTTGCAATGATTAGTAATTGAGCAAAGAAGAACTTCAAGCATTGCTCCTTGTAAACGAACGATTTGAATCACGTTGAAGGTTGAAACATTTTATGCTACAAAACCACCTTTGATCTTTGGTCGACTCTTCTACTAGGTAACGAGAAGAAGAAGAGTAGTAACTTGACGAGGGTGAGGGAGATCTAGAATGTTGTGGGGCGCGTATGAAATAAGCTACCGTAAGGGAGAGCGATGAGGAGGCGGAAAAGGACGTAACATGCTCCGTGTACAACCGCTGCTACTACACGTTATGTCCCCTTTATGATGCCAACCTGTTTGAAGAGGCTGTTGCGACTCACTTTCGCCAGGGGGTTTCACTTCTCGGATGAGAATTGTCACGATATCGACAGACACGCTGCTACTTTCCCAGAGGTTGCACGCAAGGGATGGGAGCAGCTTGCACTTTGGATTTTATGGCATCGCTTGGGGACGTGGGATTATTGACAGTTTAGAGTACGACCTTGTTAGAAGTGATGACATTTACTATTCATCTTTGAACCATTCATGTCTTCTCTTAAAACTAATCCTCGTTACGAATTTTAAGACATGATTGTAGCATTTTAATGGATGCAAAAGGGTTCTGTTGTGTGGAGAAATTTCTACAGATAAAGCAAGAGTAGGATTTCTGCAGTATATTTACGAAAATATAGTATATAAAGAGGTGTCAAATTAAAAATTGCTTATTCTTCACGCTTCAGTATTAGACGGATAAGATATTTAGATGAAATATTTATATGATTATATAAACAAATGACATCAACGTATGAACATCGATTCCATATGAGTAAGGATTTTCAACAATAAAGAGTCTTACCAATACAAATCGAACTTAAAAACATTGCCTTCGTATGGAATGAGATTGACAGATGAGTGTGTTTTAACATGACCATTTTTATTTCTAGTTAGTTACAGCCCACACACAGATCAACTTATAGGATAGTTACAGTGAGGTAGTAGAATCAACAATGAACTCACGCTAACAACCATGCCCTAGGAGGTATTTCCTATTCACCCGGGATTCGAACCCATAGAGACCTTAGCATTAGAAAGTTAACATACCATGGTTTTGTAGGAATATAAAAAGATAAAAAGATTACATTTAATTGAAAAATTACGTATATTATCTATCATAGATCAATAGAATTTCATAACTAGATTATTAATTCGGTAATATTCCCAAACGAATTTACGAAAGAAGCTCTAAATATAGATGGTTTCCTTAGAGACTATTTGTATTTCCATTTTATTACATTCTAAGGTATAACAAGTCGTTATAAATAATTGGATGGTTAGGTAATGCAATAGAACATGTAATATAAATATCGGAGGATGGAGGAGTGTGAATTAGTCTCTTTTGTTAAATATACAGCTAAGATAAGTAAAGTTTGTTTTTGTTTATGCATGTGGCTGTTTCTTATACACTCACTAACAATAGCGTTTGAGGATTCGATTCGTGTAAGTCTCGAACAAAAAATTTGAATAATAAGAAATGCATATCTGAAATCGAAAATTTACTATATTATGACCTTAAATTTACAGGAAATGTTTTCCCTTTCAGCTCACCAACGACTCCATTTAGATCGACTTACTATTCATCGCTAAAATCATGCGTTGGCATGCAAATCGTAAATTATGCAAACCTAATACGGAACAGTACCTGGCATACAAAATCACTTAATCAAAAATCTAATCATAATGAATTATGGCGGAAGTAAATGTGCATAGATCTAAGTCATGCATGGACTCTGAACAATATCGCGGAATCTGAAACCGTGGAATATGCTGAATCAGAAGAATTTATTTACATTCGATCGTAAGGAAGAATACGTCTATTTTACAGCGATATTTTTAAAAATAATGGAAGCTGCGTAGAGCTCGCAATCAGACAAGTATCAAAAGTTGTGAAAACACTCTTCTGAATGTTTAATAGGGTAGAAGTAATTGTGATTCTGCTTCAATCATTTCTCTCTCTCTCCCGCTCTGTGGCTTAGATCTAAAGAGAACACTTGTGATACTGGAAAGAAGATCCAGCGTAAGAAGATGATAGCAAAGGGGGTTTGCGGGGGATGGGTTCCCGGGCATCGGCAAAGGTGAAGTGGAGGGAGGAGTGGATAGAGAGGTGGTTCTCTTGCGGGGGAGGGAATAAGGATAAGCAGAGGTTGAGGTGTGTAACCTGAAGCGACCTGCATGGGGGAGTTTGACCTCGAGGGAGTAGACGGGTGGCGCCGGTTACTTGCTCCGGACTAAGAAAGAAAAAAAGATCTGTCGTTAGACGCTTTGAAAAACTTGTGATATAAGCATAGAAAAAGAAGCTGCCGATTTATATGTCCTTGGTTTTTCTACCTTAACGCAGCATTAAAAGTGAGATTACGTAAAAGAATTAATTTAAACCGTCAGATATCAACTTGTAGGGCAGAATTTCTTCAAGCAAGAAAGGACAAATTTCGTAACTGGTTGAATTTTTATCCAGTCAACATTAACTTATAATAACTCAAATTTTACGATTTAAAAAATCGAGGATAAATGGATGAAGTTTTGCTCGTTAGAGTCTTCCCTTTTCTTGCCTTACCTACGCTTGGTAAGATCTTTTCTTGCTATTGTTGTTCTCGTTCATGGCGTTTAATATTTAATACAAAAAACACCAAGCGTGAACATTTATTAAAGTCGTGCATGTTCTCAAATAAAAGGGAGCATATTTTCCTTTTTTAGGGTACGACATAAAATCTTCAATGGTAAACTTTGGATAAATATCAAGCATCTATCAAAACATCATTCTATCCGCAGTTTTTGAAAACAGATTGTATTGAAATTCATTACTTCTGTATACAGATTTTCAATTTCATTTTCATAGGATCAATTCATCAAGATTTTATTATTCAGAATAAAACATGCAATGAATGAAAACAAATGCAGTATAAATATAATAAGTGTAAACAGACATCTTTCGTCTTAACCTTTTATTATCCTATTATATTCCTCTTAGTAAATTGATACATATTATTTATTCACCTAAAAATTTCATTACTGTGAACACTTGAACTTTTATTTAAAGACCTTTAAGAGAATATGTTAGAAAAATTAGCACAAAACCGTAAAAATATGTTAAAGATTTACACATTCAAATTGTTACCGAAAACGCAAAATAAAAAGATGATAAAACTGTGCGGAAAAAGCGATATGTGAGCAAAAGGAAAACACTAGAGATATTACAGCAACAAGGAAGATTAATGGTAGTATAAACGGTGTAGGTAGACCTGAGACTCGGAGACTTCAACGCTCGACCTAATGGGCACGGTGTTTGGACCAGATCTCAACTATGAGTTAGGGTAGGTGGAAGCTCGACGCGAGAAAGATGGCTTAGGCACGTGTGAGATTATGCAATACATCCGTTTCTTCGCGTTAATTCTCACCCTTTCGATAGCTCTTAGCGAACCTCAGCCCCGTTCTTCAACCCCTCATTTTCCCCACCATTGGCTTCTTTCGCGGTCTCTCACTTTGAATCGACCGTTGAGCTGGAAAAGGAAGTTTTAAACAGACTGCTGAGGACGATGAAGATGATTGAATGAGGTTTGGTTTCTATAAGGTCTTCGAACGTAATATTTCGTACTTCACAGAGACTGAAAAACAAGTTTGAGGGACTAATATTTCCGATAGCGAACTATGATACTATGATTCATGATTTTAAAAATATTTGAAATAAATAACCTTTTTATGTAAGATTTCCAATAAAGATGGACATTAAACTCTAAATAATAACGTTAAAATTGCTGTCGTTTAACACAATCCGAATCAGTTTCAAAAAGGACGAATTATGTTCTCTAATACGAGTACCTTTTTCAGTCGATAATTCATAATCATTCTATTACGCGCCCTTTCTAAAACTGATTGATTTAATAAAGTTTTATACTTATGTTGACGTGAAAAATAATTAAAACCGATCCACTGAACTAGGATGGTGCAGCAGCTGTGCTTCCCATTCAATCGGCTGACCAGAACCTTTTCACTAAAATAGGAGAGTTGCTAACTCATATAAAAATGTAAGATAATAGATACTCACTAACATTCGACATAACCGCAATGTATTAACTTAAGAAAGAACCCTTCAGTTTCACTACTTTGTATGTACATAGTCATTAAAATACTGAAAATTCTCAATAAACACGAATGTGGTCACCATATTTAGCAAGCAAAATACCCTAAACTAGTCGTTTAATAATAATCATTAATCCAGTTTTAAGTTTACTTCTGTTTTTCTGCTCTGGAAAGTAAATAAAAATATCAACTACATCTCCGAAGCCTAATTCATACTGTACATACACTGTAATAATTTATTCATTAATTTGAATAATGCTCGCTTGCTTAAGCGAAGAAAATAAGTAATTTCTGGAAAGGTCAAAACTCCTATTTCCATTCCTGGAATTCTCTTGAATAGCACGCGGAAGCTATCGAATTCCTCCCCTAATTGAGTGATTATGCTCTACAAATTGCGACGAATTGAGAGTGGATGAAAGGCCAGTTTCCTCATTACGTTCAAAAGGGAAACATTTGCATGCGCTTTTTGAAAGGATAATTTCGCAGCCTCAACGTGAGGCCTTGATGCAACGTATCCCTTTACTTTTCATGCAGAACAGCATTGTTGCACTCACATCATGCGTGTGAGTACATATTTTTTGTCATTCGCATGGTATAATTTCCTTGGATTCATGGTTCCCCGTTTGTGGATGGGTCGGAAACTTTTATACTCGAGTGATTTCTGAATTTATTTTTATTATCGGTGTTAGACACCTGAGTTTACGCCGCACCGCAACCGAATTCCTTCCCTTAACATTTCTCCACTCCTTTATTTTTCCGATGGAAAAGCGGTTTGCCTGGCTGCTTAAGAAAATTGCGTGATATTGCTGTGGGCATCGATGCTCGAACGGACACTTCGATATCTGCAGAGGTAATTAAATCCAACAACGCGAATAAATTTGCAAGACTAAGGTGATTAATGTTTGATATCTTTTATTTTTCGCGAGCTATTTCAATTCAACACATGGTTGCTTATTTCGAATTCAGTCATCATCGTTACTATATTTATGATGATCAATAAAGAAATCAGCTGCATCTTATCTAGAACGTAATAAGATCGATTAGATCACTTTTTTGTAATTAAATTCTATATCATCAACAGCCTTGTTTTATATAAAATTCTTTAGACGATTCAACTCTTTCATCTTACGAGATAACTTTATGGAATAAAATAAATAAATAAAATCTGAAATAATATAGAACGATATAAGTAAATTATTATTAAGGTTATTAATGTTATTATTGATTAAATTTAAGGTTCCCTGATAAGCTAAAAGAAATTTTAAAATTGTACTTCAATGAAGTTTATCATATCATGTAACTGTAAGGCGCAATTTAACACATTTTATAAAATAAATTTGTGAAGAAGAGCTGATCGACTATTCTAAAAAATTTCAAGAGGAAATGAAATAATATCAACGCCTCTTTGAAATACTTTGTACTAAATTCATAGAATCTCCTTAAAGTTAACCTTTAAGGAAGTTACTTAATATATATTACGTATCATATCCAACAATCAAACTGCAAAGAAGAGAATAATGCGCCGTAAATACACGATATCATGGATACCGCCTTGGGTACCATAAAATGAAATTCAAATCTAACGATGTTTAACGTTGAACAAGAAAACACGAATCCTTTTTCTTGCCACCGAATTCCAATTAAGACACCTACGATAGAATATATATCACAAGTCCACCCGAATGACATTCACACATTGAGAGAGGTGAAGAAAGAAAAATTATTCATCGAAAAACATTCGTTTGGCCTTCAGCTACAATTTCAACGGTCGCATTTAAAGAAAATCTGCGGAGGATGGACGACGCTCTGCGCGCCGAATGATTAGAATGGATTGGGAACAGCTTACATCCCATTTCTTCATTTGGTGTATTGGTTGCTGGGTAGTAGCCTTGCTCTGTCGGCTGCTGGATTCAATTTCAGAAGCGACGCCACCGGCGGTGGGCGGAGGCTGGAACAATCGATGGACGAAGAGTTCCACTGGGCAACCGTCCCTCTTCGGGAGGGCGTGGGTAGACAGATCGGTGGACCAGATAGGAACACATAATTCATGATTCGTTAGCATCGGGAGGGGGATGGTAAAAAGTGGAGATGCGAAACTACCCAACAGCCATCGTAAACCGTCGCCTTCTTAATCAGCAATTAAGGATTTTTCCAGAAGTCGATAAAAGATCTAGTTTTTTAACAATCCGATTGCGGGATGGCTGGTCCGTAAAATATTCTCATTTTCTCGGAGCCATTATGTTTTAATTGGATATCGGATCTCTTCGATGTAAATGCAAGATTGCGTTTCCAAAATTAGCCTTTAGCTTTGCTGGAGCATGCATTTACGAGCCCATCCGGTCAAGGTGATTTAAATCTTCATTAGAATAAAAGAACTAAACTCTCAGTCCATGATAATATAATCCAAAAGTTAAAACAAACTTTAGATTTAGATGAAATTATATATCGGAATCTATTCCTTATTTGAATAACTTCGACAATATAAAATCAATGAATCTTATTGTTTATAGATGTATGTCGATGAATATAGACGTATCTATAGTGTTTTTACTTCCTGATAGATTCTTCAAAATAATCACAGATTTCTTTTTAGATAATAATTTTACTTAGAGAACGGAATGAGTCGATGTACTCCCTTCCTTTTCATGATATAAATTATTACCATATACGTTTATGCAAATCTCTCAACCAGGATATATACCCATACCAATATACCCACCCTTCTAATCGAAATTCAAAGGTAATGCCACCGCTCACACTCCACCTAACAACATCCGTTGACTTCACGATATTTACTGACAGCACGAAAAATGACGAGACCACCGCCTGTCTCTCGTTCGTCGACGTGGGTGAGATCATGCGCAAAATCGGTTCCTCAGGTAGGAGGAGGCCACCGGAAATATGTTCTCTTCCATGAATCACTTTCGCCCTTAGCTTCAATTAAGGAACTCTCCGAAAGCGGTGCCACTCTGTGGTCCATCAATCAATTTCGAACAGAATCCCCGTCGTCTTCGGTAGAAACCAGATCACCACAGCGACAATCAAATACACGCTCCCGAATGCCTCGAGACGTAGCCCAGGTGTCTTGCGAAACTTCGGGATAGGCGCCTAAACATTTCGAACAATGCCTCCCCTAATTAGAGGGTCGATTACTCTGGAATGGACTCTATAAATCATCCTCCCTTGATTTTCGAAAGATATATGATGTGTCTCTGGCCACCCGAATATCAATACAGATCACCGGAAGGGACTATATAGATTGAATTTTAGAATGACAAAGGATAACTTTGCTTTGTTTTGTGCTCTTACGGAATAATTTGATAAAAACTCATTTCTTAGGTTATGTGATTATTAAATTTACGGTATTTAAGAGTATACTAACTGGTAGACTCCCAATTGGTAAATATAATTTAATTATCTTATTCGACTTCCTACTGTCGCTGAATGACTACATTTATCATCAGAAATGTCTGATTTTGAATACCGTGGCTTTTACAGTTAGTTAGGTTATCTTTTATGAGAAATAGTAATACTGTTCAGTATAATAAAATTTTACTATTAGCACGGCTATTTAAGCCTTAAGGGACCTGAATTACTCAAAACGATAGAATTATTTTATCACTGGAAGTTACAAGACATTAACTTAGAAGTGCCTGATTAAAATTAATGAATAAAGGAAAAATAAACGAAAACAGAGAAAATTCTTGACACCTTCTGTAAGCATGCTTTTAGCCAATGTTTATATCAAATTTCAAACTCTAGAATAGGTGAAATAAGAGGCAATAAGAAATTACATTAAATTACATTCGGATAGACAGAAAACTAGGTAAAATGATTCATTAAACAATATTTTTTTAGAAATGCCTTATAGAATATAAATCCTCTGAAGCTCCTTTTTCAAATTAAATTCAAAAAATCACAGGAATCGCCATGTACATAGACGATAACGTATAGCAATACTTGGTGCAACACCTTTTTTGCTTGAAAGAAACATATTTCGATCGATTTCATCTTCCAAAAAATAGAATCAAAGCATTAAATAATTAAATATTCTCATATTAATATTCACGCATTCAAATAAAAACATTAACATATATGAAAATATCGCAAGAAATTTTTATGAGTTTTTGCGAAATAATTTATGAGGATGCAAACATTAATCTCCGACATAGCGATGTAATAAAGTCACCGGAAGTGCTAACTTCTTAAACCGTCTCATAAAACCGCCCAAACCTGCCTAAAAAAATGGACTACGAGGAATGATGTCAACACCTTTCGAGTAGCAGAGCGGCGCGTGATACTCGTATGGATCCCGACACAACTTTTTCTTCGCAACAGCACAAACTGGAGGGGAGAAGAGATTGATGAGAAGGGAAAAGGAGATCAAATCACCAGGGAGCCGAATCAACTCTTCCGTGTGAGGAGCAGAGTCTAAAATGTCTTCCACAGGAGATGAAGCATTTCGATGGACGGCAGGTGCTTTGCACCCTTAATGTGTCCCAAAGCAAACCTTCCAAACACACACATACACGCTTCTCTCTCGCCCACCATCCATTATATCTTTTATCTTACTATTTTTAATGGCGCTTATATTTTTAGAAATGCGTATTTCCCTTCCAGTTTCCATGGAAGTTTCTCGTATTGGCTGTTTCTATTTATAATTATGAAGCATATAAAACGAGGAAAACATTTAATACTGATGATGATGTAATCGAAATTCATAAAGTTAATGAGGGAGGAAGGATATGTATTAATATATTTCTTCGACGCCATTAAGATAAAGAACATCCACTTGGTCCCGCCAAAAGCACTTCATAAGAGTTTTATTCTAGAAGATACCGAATATACTCTCTCTTTGAGTAAAACACTTAACTTATTAAAATCGACACTCCCAATATAATGATCGCTTACTATTTATTCTCTTTAAGTTAAATAGAAGTGTAAAATAAAAAGAAAAAATAAAAGTGCACGCTTTAACGTTAAAAGTATGAAAACGACTCCTTCCTTTATCTTTAAGTTACCTTAAACGACTTTTACTAATTAATTCAAGTGAAAAATATAGATATATTACTCTAATTTGTTGGAAACCTAACTTAACCTTCCGTGAATACGATATATCAACTTCACTTCTAACCTTTTCATCCTAATACAAATTATCTCTGTCCATAAAATTTATAGTTATTTCTTTACACAGACAGAAAAAAAAAACAGAGAAAAATTTATTGCCGATTAAATGATATTATCAAATTTTAATTCCCTACATTTCTTCAAAAATACAAAATTGAGATATCGTCAATTATTTTAGTAATTAAAGTCTGAAGATTAATAATATATTATCCAAAAAATTCAATATTGTATATTACTTTTTAAAAAGTATATTTCCGGTACGCTTGAATTTTAGTTCGGTGTTGGTATGAACAGCAAACTACACTTTATTTCCCATCCTTCTTGGGAAGCCTTATGACCTATCCTTGGGTAATGAATACCGATGAAAAGTCAAAGTTTAACCTACTTTAAGGGTTGAGTTCCTCATGAAACATTTTTTCTACATATTGATATAGGAGATTCCTTCAATAGACTGAAGATCGTATTTAACGTTGGTTGCGTGATTAATTTTATTTTTTGCTGGGTTCACTATTTGGTTTAAATAATTTAATGTCAAAACCTTATAAAAACAGTAACTTTTTGCGTACTTTAGAAGACGCTTAAGATCGAAAAACCGCGTATATTTCCCGTGATAGATAGAGATGAATATAAACGAAAGGAACTAGCAACTTTTCGGATGAAAGCTGTCGAATTTCGCCAATGATGCATGCTGTCACCGGCAACAAAGGCTACAAAAACTACATTCCGATGAGAAACAAAAAGGAAAACCTTGGCGAGAGGGGAAAAAATGCATCGTTGCGGTTAAGCCCTCATTCTTTTCTCGCATGAGTGAATATCGCGAGGGAAAGTGGAGGTCGGAGGAGGAGGGGGAGAGAGTTCCATAGTTCGGTGGCTATTCTCGCTTTTATCCGAGTTTTATTTTTTGGCGGAGGAACACAGGTGGCTGCTTTCATAGACCGCAGTCTGACAAAGTAAGTGAGATGTTACCATCTCCCCATGCACTCTCCACGCCGCAGAGTGGGGTCGCTTGAGCGATCCTCGGTGTGTCTCCTCTTTGACATCACTCGTTCCCTTCCTCCATTCATCCATCCATCGATTATTCTTCATCGAAGATCATAGCGAGTCATCCTGACGATTTAAGAATTTATTTCTTCTCATCCTTTGAAGTTTCTTGGCGGCGTAAATGGAATGGCGTGCGAATCAGCGTGTGGTATTGCATTTCAATTCGGTCTGCGGGGATGCAGTGAGTCCACGATGAATCTATTCCCGTATAAATCCAATCGATTCCGATCTTGGGAAACTGGAAATTGTGCATCGTGACGAGAAAGATGACTTTTCCATCATAGAAAATTCCTGTTAAATTATTAATTTCTTATTTCGATAAATTCTTCGACTTCAGGAGTCATTCTGAGCTTACAAAATTCACCAAGATTTGAGCTATAGATTGGGAAGCATCTTCACGAAATACAAAAAAACTGGATGTAAATTAATATGCCCATGGTGGATATCCTCTTCCTTTTTCATTGAATCTTAATCTATTAGTCAAAAACTTCTTCAATCTTAAAGGTAATGCTAAATTGAAGTCTACTTTACTCTTAATCACAATCATAATCATCATTAATCTCCTCATGGAGAAGCATATTTACTTGATAGCTTTTTATAGCAGTTAAGAGAATCAATTCCAACAATAAGCATGTTAATGTGCTATACATATGTATACGTGTAACTCTTGATGATTCGCATAAATTTTAGTGCATGCTTTCCCCTACCTCTCCATCAGCAAAAATATCTATGCAATCCTAGAGATCCAAACAAAATTAAGACGTAAGGGTGAAATATTTAACCACAAAACGTTAATATTACGATCCTTGGATTATAAAATGTTTCTATATTAACCTTGACATGCGTAAGATTTGATATTTGTTGAGCCCTATCCATGACAATTATTTCTTACATTAAATTTACTTTTCTGATGCGCTTCTTATATACGATGACACCATTCATCCTACCTTAAGAAAGGGCTACGCCTTGATTGCTTAATGTGTCATATATATTCGAAGTCTTAGACAAATATTCCAAGAGGGAATGATGTATGATAGCAAACGGAAGGGGTCAAAGGTACTGTTGAGTGTGCATGTGAGCAGTGGAATGTCAGATAGACGTATCTGAAGGTGAATAGAGGTGTTTATCGTGGGCGGAGTGCTTGAGGATGCACGTGTGGTTGGTGCAGCGAGAATGTTTGGAGATGGAAGGCGGGGGAGAGGTGCGTGGGGAGAGCTGGTCGGGCGATTCAAAGTCCAAATTAACCGCGGCGATACAAGCGATGCTGTGTAACGCCCGGAACTTTTGAATTGTATCCTCTCGAGGTATCTCGTTCCGTTAAAGGAGAAGAAAATTTGTCAGGTTTCGGCCAGGGCGAGATACGCATCGCTGAGTGCTTATATGCAGGTGTTGGGTTGCTCACAAATTTCCTCCACTTTACGGCCGAGCGAGTTCGTTAGCTACAAAGAGGAGATTTCGAAGGAGGGCCTCTGGTAATAACAACCCTTTCGGAGAACATCGCTTTAAAAGGGATTTATATTTAATCTGCAATTCATCGCCCGAGAGGAGTGCAGATTACACGGTATAGAGGAGCTTATTTTTCGATTTACCATGGCGTTTATAAAAACAGGTGGAGAATACTTGAACATGATAGCAGGATGTGCTGGGTATCAGATGTTAATATTTGAGATTTATAATACCGGTATAAAATCCGGATAATGAATCCGGATATGAGCGAAAAATGGTTTTATTTATAAAATGTTTATATAAACTATTTGATTTTAACTATAATGACTCAGTGCAGAGCATTGATAGATTTAGTTAATTGAAGGTATCTCTAAATTGATAATTCATGAAGTGTACTTAGAAATAAAAATATATTACAAATATTTGAACTTAAATATAACTGCCAAGATGATAATATCAACTTAAACTCAGACATGGTCAAGCGAATCAAAAATTATCTTTAAAAATTCTTGAAAATCAAAAGAAGCTTTACCATATTTTCCAAAAAATATTAAAAATCAAATCAATTTTTTTCATTTGGAAATAATTTGTGTATATTTTATTACGACTATATTATATTCGTTCCATATAGTTAAGTCATTTACTTATAGGATCTCTCTATTTTCTAATTCCTAAGTTATATATCGTCATTACATTTTTACTTATTTCAACTGATAGACCAAAGTTAGACAGAGCCACGAAAATTTCAACTGATTTGTCAGAGTTACAAAAATTCTCGTATTAAACTAAATTTGGCATATTCTTTGTTGTAATCTTCTATTAAATACTACTTAATGGGTACATGAAACCTGTAGTTAAGGATAGAACACTGTCATAGCAACATTTTACCTTACAACTGTACATGGGAATAATCTAAAATCATGGGAATATCTAAAAGAATGTGTAGAGAAAAGAAATACGCTGATAAAGTCGTTTGGGGATGTGGGAACTTGTTTGTTTTCTGTCTAAGGGACAACCAGACAGCGGGTTTCCCTCTAGCACCTGGGCCTTCCTCATCCACGTAAGAACCCTCCCCCACACAACGCCCAATCTCAGAAACCATAAATCGCGCTTTTCTTTCCAGAAACCTGTAGAGGAACAACTGCGAGGGGAAACTAGATTCGTGCGCTAAGGAAACGTGTGTGAAGCTATTTTTAGCTTTCCTTAAGGTTCAACATCCTCTCTTTACTCAACATAAAAGACGGGTTAGCATTTATTCTTCTTGTAGGCCAATGAGGGATATTATCCGGAAACTAGGGAGGAATTTTAATATACTTTCATATTTATTAATTATTTACAAATTTCTTTTATTTTTAATTTTATTATATGTAATTTTGATAAGTGAAGTCTTACTGTAGAACTGAATCATTCAACATCTAAAGAAAATTCTCTCACATGACCACTTACAAGATACAACCTACCAAATCACTAGTGAATAAAGATCAATCAATGAATCAATCTTTTTAGACCAAATTACAGAATAAGTATACATACTTTATTATTTAAAATATTTCGTTTGCCATCTAAAGCCATGAATGTTCCCATTTTAATCATGAAAAAGGTCAGCAGTAATCAGGCTGCCTATTTAGGATCTTCGACGAGTTTAGTTTAATAGACACATTTTTTAGGGTTTATCTGTTATTATAATACTTGCATGAAAAGTCTAAAATAAGAAGTTCAATTCAGATGTTTGTCAACTCAATTTCCTATTTAATAATAATCATGCGACATATTCGAGCATTTCAATTAATTCCAGCAATCCCTAATACCACTCTCCCCTTGATATCACTAGCAAAAAGAGTGCATCTTATTCAGATGCTATTAGATTCAAGAATATGGGTATCATTCTATTTAATAACAATCACTTAAATCTAATTAATTCAAGCATTTAAGTTAATTCCAGCAATCCTTAACAACACTCTCCCCTTCATATCACTAACGAAAAGAAGCCGTAATTGAAATTGCGTCTGCAAATAAGCTCCCAAAGAAAACTGCGCAGCATCCCTCCGAACGCCTTTCGGATCCCATTTGGCACAAAGCGGGGGTAATAAAAGGCGATGGATCGGTTATCCGTGAGGGAAGTGCCGAATGAAAAAATATGTGAGAGCAGATGATGAACCCAAGCTGTCTGCCGGGTTCGGAGGCAAAAATGTGTTGGCCACAGCGACATATGGGAATGAAGGGACAAGGGAGGCCTGCGGAGGGATGGTTAGTGACAGGAAGACGGAGTTGGAACAGCTCATAAGGGACCGACGGGAGGAGATATATATGCGGAGGGAAAGAGAGAAATGTGGAGGCAGAGTGAACAGATGCGAAGGGGTCCACACACAAGACGGTAAAATCCAAAGGGAAAATATCCTCTGAGGAGGCTTACTTATATATCCCTTCCATGAATGAGGAAAATAAGAAATTAACGTGATATTTCTCCTGAGAAAACCAAGGACGGGAATAGAGTTGTTTTTTTTTTTCATTTTGAAATTTTAAGCGATCAAAAAAAACGTAAATTTTGAAGTTTAATTAGGAAAACTAAGCTATTATAAAAAGTGGGAAATAAATTAGAAATCTCTATAGCGTAATAGGTATATTAGGAATAAAGAAAAACAATTTCCTAGTTTAATTAATAGTATAAACTATAATCTGTGTTACTTCGCGAGTGGAATATGTCATATGTAAAACTGGATGGAATAGAGTTTTAATTGCCTGTTATTGTTAGTGATCCTTCAATGTCAGGGAAATAATATAATATTGGTCATACTCTTGAAGGTTATATTACCATTATGTGACCTTTATAGTGTCTGTTATCCTTTAAAGCACTAAAACCATCGATATTTAGTAGGTATTTTTTCAGGCAATAGTAATTGATTTATAATCAAACTAACACTTATTTTGCGAAAAATAATCGACATTGATAACCATCATAAGCTTTCAAAATGAAGCAAAAAAGTTGAAGCGATAGGTAAACGTAAAATGACGCATTTTTAGAATTACTGTTGGGTACAATGCAAATGATACGACAAATTGTCCATACGGGCATCCCGGTCATATTTAAATTCAACGTACACAATTGTTTCATCTAATTCTGATAAATCCCCCTGGAAACGACCTCACGTCGGGCGAGCTGCACTCGGAGGCAATGCAAAGCGTGCGTGAAAAACTTTCTTCACGAAACTCTACGGGAAAACCTTACGGAATGCAGGGAACGAGAAACTATGCTCTTGGGCGTATCGGTGGATGCGGAGGGCAAATCCGCAGCCTCCTCGGAATAATGAGCAGCTCCGGGAAAATTGAGATACGGATGGAATGAAGAAAAAGCGCCGGGAGACTGTACGAGAGGGGGTGGTCGGGTAAAAAACGGGCATATGAATGCGTTTTTTCCATAGCGAAACGGGGAAGTCCGTCTATAAGGGGGGAAACACGGGGACAGAAGTGAGCAGGAATTATGGGAGCGGTGGAAGGTCAAACGGGCGGTCCCCCGCCGAGGGTCTTAAAGGGAGAGGAGGAGGTATGGTTTCGTGGGTGGGAGGAAAAGGGGAGTTGATGAACCGTGTCCAACACCGAGGCGAGCAGGTGTTCATGCATTTTCTCTCGCCTTTCTCCCTTCTCTCTTTTTTAAAAAATCTTTCTTCCCTCTCCATAAGCCACCGACGCTCTATTCTTACCCTCAGGAGAAGAGGTCTCCTCTCTCGTGGTGCACTGATAGGGACGGAGGGAACCAAAGGCGTGAGATGTTTATTACGAGAGACGATTGCAATTGCACGATGCTGCGAACCCAAGATTTATTCCGTCGATAATATACTGAAGTTTAGGGATTGAAGATGTATGATATCTAGAAAATGGGGATCTGCCGCTTCATCCCGAAGATAACTTATTTCACCCCGTAAATATCCGTTTCCCGAGATGAAGTATAGATGATTTGGATTCGATCGAACAAATATGAATATAATTGTATTGTGTAATAAATGTACGAATTAAATTGCAAAAAAACATCGCTAGATTTATATAACGGATAGTAAAAGTCATTACGTATTAGGGGCATATAAGGTTGTACTTTCAAACACACTCTCAGAAACATGCAATCATCAGGGGAAATATTTTTCACGATTTGTTAGAATACTTTAACGAAAATTTTGAATAAAGTTTTACGCATAAAGGAAATAAAATACCTGAAGAACTAAATAATAGTGATACAGGAATCTAAATACTCGTAAATTCGATTTCAGGTATCTATGAAACTCTTCACAATTTCGAAAATAAATAAGAAACCCTCACTTTTAGTATAATTCCTTCTATTAAGAATGATGAAATATATATAAATACGTTATCTAGAGGATTTTTTCGGATGATTCTTCGAGTACGTATATAAACCTT
Organism: Pantala flavescens; assembly: GCA_020796165.1. Lineage (NCBI taxonomy): Eukaryota > Metazoa > Arthropoda > Insecta > Odonata > Libellulidae > Pantala > Pantala flavescens. The sequence goes on along the minus strand of CM036879.1, from coordinate 10,668,751 downwards.
GAAAGGAACAGCAATAAATCATTCCCCGTTATTTAAAGACTAAACGCAACGAAACAAGCTCTCTCTATGCATCAGCAATCGCAAGGTATGCCTGGAGAATGGTACGACGCTGCATCCATTGACATTCTCCTGTGAGTACTACATAAATGTCGACGTACTGGCAATAAATTAATTTCATTCATGTAAGAGGACCATCGAAAGAGCTCACAACGTTGCCATATATTCCGAAGTATACGCATTCAAGTTAGCATCCTCAATCATCAACAATAAATCATAAATCGATATATAATGCAAGTGATCCATTTTAAATTCGTTACCTGTATCATGTCTCTCATCTAATGTCCTAAAGAAACATAACGGAAAATACAAATGAACAGTCCTGCATTTAGACAAAATATTTGGTCATTAGATGCAATCATGATCTCCAATAGATACATTAGATTTACAAATTAAAGGAAGATGCTATACATTCCAAATAAAGGAAAAGAACATACTCCAAGGTATAGAAGACTATTAAAAAAAGGAAGAGTCAGGTGATCCTTTAATAATTTTGTTATTAATAGAATAAAACGAGCAATTTTGTCTGTGATCAACATACATTACTTCCAAAATCATACATAAAATATCTCATTATTGTTCAAAAATCAATTATCAAATTCATACATTAGCCTCCCTCATCGATTATTTCGACATTTCCGAGCGTAAATAGAACTAAGTGATTATCTCTACAACAGCCGTTAATAACATAATGATGCTTCGGACCACCATCTAGGAATTAAAAAAAAAACATTTCTCACTCTCATTTCCAGCCGCAATCATTAATAATGTGAGCGGCCAAGAAACGCTATTTTTAACAACAAGCCTGCTTTGATTACGGCAAAGATTTTCTCCTTTCTCATGTCTATCGTCAGTCCGATGTATTTAGCCTTTGAGCTGCAATAGGTGTCTCGTCGAATGAAGGAGAGCTTGGAGAGGATTCTTTGAAATGGACCACACAAGAACCGAGACTAAATCCGTGCCGTCGCGAACGTTTCCTTGGGGATGGGAAGGATACGCCCTCTGTGATATACGGAAAATTCAAAGAACTACGGGAAGAAAACGTTGCACGCCAAACATGGATCCGAGTTTACGGAGGGATGAAAATAGCCTTTCGTAATTTCGAATTTCATTCATGAGCGGAAAAGTAGAGAAAGGGGGAAACTTCTTTGTTTTCTAAATACGGCGCAGGATTTTGATTCATTGAGCTAAAAGATGCCACTTCTTGAGAATAATATCGATAACTCAAACTTTAAAACTATATGGGTAACTTAATTATTTTCGCTAAACCTACATCATTCCTAAGATCAATCTCATAAGATTTTTACATGAGCACTGTCCGTGGATACGGGTTATTTACACAAAACTATGATATAAAAGTTGAGGTTTTGAAATTCATACGGCGTATTTCATATCGTTAAGTATATTGTATTAAAATTGCTGGTTATTTTAAGTAAAATATTGGTGAGTTGGAAATTTAACTCTGCTGAATGAATTGCTTCAGGGCTTACGTTCTGAATCTGATGCATTTATTTACTATTTATTATTCATTCGTTCAAACTACGTTCCTTCACTGGGTCAGATTAAAAGTAAAATTTAATATGATGGAAAGGAAAATTTATATCATATATACGTTTTTTAATATTTCAGATAAGAATCTACAACTTTTGGTTACGTATATGTCTCTGTTTATCATTTTGGAGGCATATTATTAAATAAATATTCCTATATATTCTATTTTTAATAGAATAAGATTCCTCAAATAATATCTTAAGTGTACTACTAATAACAATCTTTAAATAGGTTTACGGTTGATGATTGCATTGATATGTATCGGAATTCAGAACCTCGATGTGAACTATAATTACTAAGGAAGCGAAATAGAATCTCTCATAAAGCATTTTACTCTTTCAACTACCAGTTTACACTGATATTATCAATTAGGTTTCTTATAGCCTAAAGGAAAGAGATGAACACTTTCTGCTGATGCTGATATAGCGTACGAAAAGACCATAACTTGCTCTGTTGAAAATGTTGCACCTCTCAATAAAACATACTTGGCAACTCGTCTAATGGTAGCTTGCATGATGTTCTTCCGTGTTCTCAATGATTTAATTTATCGATTGTTTGTTTTATACTCATTATCAATTCATCTATTTAATATATAAAAGTTTCGCTTAATATATAATTTCGCTACAGAATTAAATAAAATGACTTCGGATGCAAGTATCACAAAACATAATGATGGCTTTCTTACATCCATTAAATTGATAGCTCCCAATATATTGTGGAAATTTGAATTACTCTTTGATACTATGAGTTGAAGACAGTTATTTAAAAGTCGATTTATATTATTAAGGATAGCCTAATAAGAATAAAGATCTTTCATTGCCTACTTTAAAATCCTAAATTCTTCTATTACTTCAATACTTTCTGAAAACTTACGGATGTATATTCTCTCCATTTTATCATCTGTAGCGCTAAATATATCCTCCAAGCTAAAGTAATGAAAATGATTAATTTCTCTGCTTAACACAACAGTAATAAAAATGCACGTGTAGACACCCTGCTGATTATGAGTGTTATCGATTTTGAAACACGTAACAAAAGTCATTTAATTCGAATTTCGCTCGGAGTAATGACGTCAATCTCTTTCGGATAACAACCATTGCGTCCCTATGTAATTACGCTCAGAGAGCCTATCTCTCAGTGCATGAAGTCAGCTCCGGTCCGACGCAATAAAACTATGGACCCGATGTTCGATAGCACGGTAACTAGTGGAAGAGGAATAGCTGTGGGCGGACTGAGATGCTTCAAAATCTACTCCTCCTCCATCCCCTCAAAGTCTATCATTCCTCACTCCGCCATCAATTCGTTTCTCACCCACAAAAGAAGCTAAACCGTGAAGCAGAACGCGTTCTCCATCTACTACGGTTCTGCCTTCGCCAGTGCCCTTGACGATGGTCAGAGCCTTCTTTTATTTCCAACTCTTTTGTTTGGCATCCCGAGAAATGCTCTCGTTACCTTCGTGCGTCTATTTCTTCTACGAATACCTACGATGAGCCTTTTCTCGTAAATAATACGATATTTGTTATTTTCCGCAGTTTTCCTCTCGCGACAGGTTTTTTCCCATCGAGGTATCGTCGACTAGTCCAAACCGCGAGACCGCTAGCGAAAATAAAGTCGCGGGAAATTGCGGACTTCATCTTATATACGACTACGGATCCCTGCTGAGTATATTCTATGCATCTGATTATCCTCTAAAAGCGTTAAAATCTTACTTGCGTAAGGCATAACTTGTGCTGCATTATCCCATCATTTATTTAAGTGTACGATAAAATATATATGTATCGCAATTCTCAGAAAGTCTAACGAGATTTTTAAAATGACTGCACGTATCATGTCCGAGTCCCATCTCACTTTATTTTATTGGTAAAATAATATTACAACGTTCTGCTCTTTATAATAATATGAAATCGACTGTAATATAAGATTACGAATGTTCGGAAGGATAACTCTCATGTATGCGACCAAATATATGCAAATACATTTCGTAAAACCTGCTCATATTTTTAGGAGGAAAAAGTATGAAGTACCAACATCTGTCTTTAACTGTGTTAATTATACTAACTCTCGAATAAACTGCGGATCGAAAAAATAATTTAAGCTTAAGTTTCATTGCCCTCGAATCAACGTGCTTATCCAAAGAATTAAACGGGTATTGCTTCGGAAATACCTACATCACATTCCTCCGCGCAAAGTTTTCCTCCAGAAAAAAAAAACTGGAGATAAACTAAAGAATAAATAAATCTGCCGTGAAATCACTCACTCTTTAAGTATTTATGGACGTTTTTATGAATGGCCACAGAACACCACTTAAACACTTCAAACCGTTCCAAAAAGATAACGAACGAACTAAAGTTACGTACTGCGGAAAAGAAACGAAACCGAAATGCCAAACGTATATAAAAGCGAGCCATCAAAAATGGCAATCAAAAGCGAGCTTAAGTAGGACAATAACTCCTTCGTTAAAAACCTTGAGAAGGTGGTTTAGACCAAGTGTATAACATTTTATGACGGGTGCAAGGGATGCAGGCTGAGGAGGTTACGAAACACATGATATCCCACAAGAGGAAGGGGGCATAGGGGTGTTCGGCGTGGGAAGGAAGCGATGCATTGAGGGGTAGACGGGGTGGCGGTCAAGCGAAGGACGAATACTGTCATGCAACGGATGAGGGGAATCAAAAGAAGAAAGAGAAGATTTTCGGTGAAAAGAGAGTACCACTAATTTCAGGGAATTAGCGAGAGGATGTTTCGGATCCAACTGACAAGTTGTGAGACAAGTAAAGTTGAATTTTCATGAACCTGATATCTCTATTTATTATCTTTATCATTCCAAAATGTATTCTTCTTATATTATATAATTTAATCGTATAAAGATATACTTTTCTTTTACGTAAGGATCAAATGGAAGATCTTCTTTTCAACTCTGATACATTCTGTTAATTCTTTTGTCTTTCAGTCTATAATTAAATGTATTTTACACATCGATACACCGTGATATAAATATGAATTATTTAATTCCCCTTTAATCAAGGCAAAGTTAGGCCCAAATTAGACACTTTTATATTAAAACTGAGAAACAACATCATCAGTGGAAGTCATCATCATTTACATTACCCTTATATATTTAAAAAATACGACAAAGATTAAATTAGAGACAAAAGCAACTGATTGGGTAAACACTATTAAAGGAGGTAGATTAAAAACAGCAGCAAAAACTTGCAGAGCGTATCTGTGTGAATTGAATATTTCAATCTAGCAGAAGAAGATGGAAAGCAGTGTTTTCCCACAACACGAGCATCAATCTCACTCAAGGCTGAGATGATGTGAAAACTTTTGAGGTATGAATGACGCAAAGTAATAAGATTCATTACAGTTGCGCTCAAAATGATAAACGACTGATTCTCTGATATTGTCAATTGAATTTCCTATGGAAATGTTTAACGATAAACCAAGAAAGAGGCAGAATGTGTATTCTGAGAGTTGCGGAAGATTCCATCTTTCAATCTCTTTCGCGTAAGTTATTATTAATATGAGAACCAATTTCGTTCTATAAAACGAAGAAGCATTATAAGCCATCTTATTATTTTCAGTATTAATAATTATGAACTTACTTTGAGCGCCTAATATTTATTTAAAAACTCGATAATGCATGCACGATATAATATCAAATATAATAATACATCAAATAAATATAATCAAATATTGAGATTGAATCAGAGAAATTATGAAGTCATTGATTATAAGTGATTTAACTGATTGACTATCTATATTTCATGAACAATATGTTCTCTAATAAATATTTTAATATTTAATATCCTTAAGAATGTTATATATATGTAAACACAAAGTATATAAGGGATTAATATTACAACCTTGGTTACGGGATGTCTTTATAAGAGGCGTTGCCACCTTTCGCAAAATGTTACCGTGTTCGATTGCGAGATACGTTTGGATAATTCACTGCAGTTAATTTACTTCCAGTAAAACCGTTAATCTGAGGATAAGTTCCCTTTGAAAATTAAAAAACGGCAGTTTAAAACAATTCGCGTAAATCTATAAAGAATTTAAATTCGCACATCAAGCTCCTTTTATGCTCAAACCGCTAATATATGCGCGCGTAAATCTTTATCAAATCTGCATTCTACAACGTACTAGGAGAGAGTTTTTCCATCACGTTGCACCGTTGAATATGACAATTGGCTTCTATGGAATAATAGATGAGTATCGAGTGCACGGAAGCCAGATGATAATGGATGGAAATATACGTGAGAGAAGTAATAGAAGAGATTACAGTGTCGGAGTGCCAATGGGCTGATGAGGGTATAGTTAGAGAGATGCGGGAGAGGAGGAAATTGCCCAGGGAGGCCGAGTGGGAGGCATGAGAGGTACACATCGACCCTGTGTGTGTCTTTCGAGTGGTTTTACTAATAGGGATGTGGGTTCACTGATCCCACTCTTCAAATTCCCTCCCCTCTGTCGGTGGGAGGTTGCTATGGCAGTGCTGCACGGCGATGCTTTTCCGACCGCATCTTTCCTCGCGGTTTCCGCCCTGCAAATGGAACATGCCATCGCGAAGGCGTACCCATCAATCATTTTATTGCTCCTAAAGGCACCGGTTATTCATGCGCAGAGATAGAGATGGAATTTGCGGCTTCCATTCGGAGCGTCCACATGTTTGTACGCCCTCTGTTTTCATCATTTTCATTCGCTCTCAGCAGGTTTGTTTTTTCCGTACGTTCACGTATCCTAGCAATGGGATGATTGTTATAAAAATCTATTCCTTCGGTTAAAGTGCGTCTTTCTTAATTGGTCCGACCTGACTCGCTTCGTAAAATTTCCTCTTTTCACCTGTAACTGCGAGTAGGTGTCGTCGTGATTGATGGAGTGCCTTAATCGGTGTGAACAACTGGATCTCCTTCCCTCCACTTGCTTCGGATTCCGTTCGTTTTCTTGATTGCAGTCGATAAACTGTTCGCTTTCCGCGAATAATTTTAGCTTCATCGGAGTTTATTTAATGTCGACAGTGAGTGATGGATGTTTGAGCGAATGCGTGGATGGAAGAATAATGAAAATCGGCTAATTGAGAAAATAAAAGAATGTTTGTATATTGAAATTATCCATACATACTGAATGTTGCTATGTTTGTTTTAGCTTATAGATTAATTTGCGAAATATGACGGTTAGATAAATTATTCTAGATTTCATTAACAGCTAAATCGTTGAATTTATTATAACTGCCTGAATCCGTCAGTCTATCATCATATTGATATTGGTTTTAAGATATATATTGTATGATATATGACGCAATACTCCTTTAAAATATTCTTTGAGAATGAATCCTAAAGCTAAAACTATCCTATCAACGTTGAAATAGCTAAAATTATTAATATGAGTTTATTATAAATACGCAATTTACATTTCTGAGCAGAAAAATCTAAATTACGCTCGTTATCGGTATCATTTATGAATACTGTTATTAATTCCTTTCTATTAAGCCCCAACGATATTTAAAACAAAATAACATTCATTCACTGTATAAATGAACTGGATTATATATTAAAAGAGGAAATAAAATATTTTTCGATATTTTAAAATGAAAGTTTTATAATGTAAATTGCATCATTTTATAGAACGGTTATAGTGTCATCCAATGCAGACAGAGAGGTAGAGTTGGAAAGCTACTAATAGAGACCTTGTTGCTTCCTTTGCGTCGAACATCCCATATTCCTTTCTAACCCATTAATTCCCGATGTCCTTCCTCGCTACCGCGTTTTGGCCTCTATAGTTGGAAACGATTGGTGCATTGCGGGTGGGCCTCGAGCCAGGATGTGGCCTCCTATGGCCTTCGTAAATTAACAGGAGGCTTTACCCTCAATTCCATGCGGTGCAGAGAGGGTCTCTCACCAATTTACATCGCGGTTAAAATCCCCTAAAAATTCAAGATGGACGAAGTTTCGCCAAGCTCCGACTGCGCATTCGTATTGCTGCGGAGGACATAACATTTTTATTTGCTTTTCACGGATTGGAAATGAGGATTACGACGGATTCACTCTTGCATTCGCATAAAACGCGATCAAAGAGGTAGTGAAGAATGTTTACGGACGGTTAAATGGTAAATTATGGCCGTGATTAACCTTTGAAGTCCCGTGTTTCACGTGAAAGACCATTTCGAGGGAACGAGGATCACTGTAGGTAGGTTCGATCGTTAAAGACTGGAATAAGTGAGCGCGTTCTCTTCTCTACAATGGTAAATCCGAGGTGAGGAAACTAGTAAAGGTAATGTTATTTGTAAAAGTAATAAAGAACAAACTACTTTGCGTAGTATCCTCATTATATATGGTAAAGAGAGAAATTTTATAATCGGTAGTTTATTTTCTGTTACGGATTCAAACAAAGTGAGGATTATATTCTGATACTGATCGAATACAGCAAAGTGTTGAAGAATTTCGTTGTAGTGAAAATACTTCCAAAAAGAGGTTAAGGGGAAAATTGTATAATTTACCAAAAATAAAACAAAAACATATTATAATAAGAAAAATTCGAAATTTAAATAAGTTGAAATGTTTGTTAAAAAGTAAATACGAAATAACTGAATTAGATGAAAAACAATACCTAAAAAAAAACAAATTAAACACAGATTTTCACGTGTTAGTAAACATATTAAAGAGGCGACAAAAAATCCCAGATTTAACCGATGCATTATGATATTGCAATACATCAACATGCAGGAAAATGCATCACTTAACATTCACTCTTTGATATCCAAACCATTCAAAACAGTACATTAAGACACGGTTTTTCATCACGTATGAAAAAATTAAAGCAAAAAACCATGAACATCTGCTACGACTAGGTATTAAAGCTGCCAACATCGTTTCATCGTAATCAATAATTTGAGGTCAAGGGAAAAGTCAATACTTCAATGCATATTCTCTTGCGTAAGAACGCTTATAGTAAAATTATACGCTTCGCGAGAGAGTTATCGCCAATGAAACATCGTTCTGCAGCATTCAAATCCTCCATGTAATGAGAGACACATGCTTCGCGAGAGGATTTCATGACTCGTTTTTTTTATTCCGCTAAAAATTTATTTAAATGTTGAGGATGCAGGTGTAGGCAACTTGAAGGGATATTGAAACGTCTAGATGAATCCGATCCTTTTTGCTACTCTCCTTGTGTAGTTGTTTGTTGATGAGAACGGAGCAGCGGCAAGCTGTCTGGCTTGATTCTCTTCCGGAAGACAGAAGATGTGGGAACGTAGACTGTGGGAGTTGGGAATGGGGGGAGAAAAACGCCCGCAGCACTTGCGGGGAGGAAACTGTATGCTGGAGATCATTAACTCGTGCAAGTGCTCGCCGGATGAATTATAAATACATGTATATGCTATGGTATACAAGCATAAAGCGTAAGACTGAGGCGTACATTTCTTAAATAAGATTTCTTTACACCATAAAAAGTATGATATTACACAGAAATAAAGATAATTCATAAATAAGTCGTAAATAAAGTAATTTTAAAGTATTTCTTGACACAATTATATGCATATAAATAGCTATGGCGTTCGTCATTTACACAATTTCCTTCATTACAAGAGGCAGCTCATAGATTAAATGTATAAGAATAAAATTCAATGTAAAACATTTGCAAAATATATAAATCGTTAACGAAATTAAGGCTTTAAAATAAGCAGTATTTCAGATTTAGACATCATACTTTGACAATAATATTTAGAAATGGAACTATACGTTGGCAGATACTAGATTATGATTTTATATTCTATATCGGCTTAACAAAATATTTTATCTATATATATTAAAAAGGTCAAGAATCGTAAAAATATGCTGTAAATTTAACATCGTGTTCCTCTAGACGTAAATTGAAAGAGCTGCTTGGACATTTTGTGATCGTAAATGATTAAGTATCTTATTTCAACAAAAGTTTTGATTAAGTTAAGCTTCAAATATTAATAGAACAAAATACGAAATCTTACGTCTCACCCTAAAAATTTTCTAAACTATAGTAGTATATACAATATAATTCTTCTAATAATAGCGAAGTATATAACTCTTCACTCACCACTGAAAAGGTTCCCTGTAAAAGGTGTTCCCATCCAGTAAAGTGTAGATAATCTGCAAGAGAGAAACAGCGAATTAAATTCAAATGCCTGCCAATTGGCGAAGTTTTATTTCATTGAGTAGTTTAATCTTCCGTGAAACCACTGGAAGTCGGCTCGAGTTAGGATCTCGAGCCATTGTTACATTGTGCGGATCACCCACTCTTTTCCTCATGCGAACGCGAATAAAATTTCTATCTACGACGCGCATGGCTGCGTATGAATCCGTTCGCAGAGGTGTGGCCGTTTGAAAACGCATCCATGGCCTTTCTCCCCTTGGCTCGAGCTCAAGTCTCTTAACATCCAATCGATGTGAACCATTAATCCCTGCTGAGGATGCACCGACTTTTGATGCTGTCGCCAAAAATTAACTGCGTCTAGTCAATCTTCCGTTTTATCTGATCTCTAACGATAATGACGGGAGAAGAGGAAACAATGCCAAGAGCATCATCGCGTGAGAGGAAATGGCTTTAATAAAATATAAAAATAATAAAGTCTTGATGTAACTGGGAAACGTTATGAATTTCAAAATGCGATGCACTCTACAAATGTTAAATGTTTCGGAAGATTTATATATTATTTGAATGAATTTACTTAAACTTTTATCAATTTTTTTATAAACGCATAAGAAAGATACAATCATTTAAACGTATTCTTTTACGAAAAATAACTTTAATTTTTTATTCATAACAGGTAAAAATATATAATACTCACGATTGATCATCAAAATAAATCGTCGTACATCCTGAAAAATTTGGATGTATCTGAAGCATTAATTTATTTCATTTTTCGTGAAATTGGTACATTAATTATAGATTAAAAGTTCAGTTCAAATTATAATATTTAGTTTTTATGTTAGTTTGATAGAAATTCATAATACACCTAACTTGCATAATCGTACCCAAACCTTTTGGATAGTAAAAGGTACATTAATTATAGATTAAAAGTTCAATTCAAATTATAATATTTAGTTTTTATGTTAGTTTGATAGAAATTCATAATACACCTAACTTGCAAAATCGTACCCAAACCTTTTGGATAGTAAAAGGAGGTAAATAAGAATAAGTAGCTTCAGCAATTTTGATTCGTTGAATAAATGTTACCTGACATCCAGCAATAGAGCGCTAAACGACTCGGGTATTAATAATCAAACCACTGCATAGTAATTTGGCATTTCGTTGCAGTACTAAAACGTTTGATATTTTAAGTAAAGAATTCTGCCAGTAAAATCTCCCCGGCGGGGAATCGAACCCCGGTCTCCCGCGTGACAGGCGGGGATACTGACCACTATACTACCGAGGAAGACAAAACACGGTGTAAAGGATCAATTTCTAAGGCTTTTAAGAATTTTTTTTTTGCTTCCTACGAGATTTAAAATTTTTACTGCCATAATATCAGTTTTTAGAACTGAAGGAGTGAAACGTTTCAAAGTATTCGTAATTTACAAATATCACTAATAGATTTCCACATGTTAGTGAGGCCGGATAAAACCTAAAATATTACACCTACATTTTCGCCAACGGCCATACCACGATGAAAACACCGGTTCTCGTCCGATCACCGAAGTTAAGCATCGTCGGGCCCGGATAGTACTTGGATGGGTGACCGCCTGGGAACACCGGGTGCTGTTGGTATTTATGCTTTTTTTTATTTTCTTTTCGTGTAAAGAAACACTGTTCCTTGTGAATATTAAGTCACGTTAAATTTTCATGAAGTGTCTTGTTCATAAATTCAGGAAATTTAACGATTTAAAGGTTAAAGATGGAAGGAACCCAAACTTCACTTATATTAACATGTTCCCCTGATAGTTTTAAGGACGAAGTATCACATAATAATGTCTTTTTAACAAAACTATCAAAAAGCGTTAAAAATTAGAAAATCGAAGAACATTTAGAATATGTTTAGATAGTTATTAAGATATAAACCTAAGCTCTTACTTTCATAAATTCATAGATATTCCTCTCATTTAATATGAGCTGACACGAAGCTTACGTACTGAAAATTAGAATGCGAAATCACGATGCATCTACAAAAACTCTTTGAGGAATCACCATTCTTGTGCCTTCCTTCACACGTCCTCCCCAGGTGCTGTACACCCCTCGGGGCATACCCATCTTTGGATTCGCCGAGAGCGTGACTCAAACAACCCATTCTTTTTTCTTTTCCGGGGAATAGGAGATTGCACAAACCTTCACGGATTAACGTGAGAGCGCGTGTGAGTGGGCGTGAGGCGTGAAGGGTGCCTTCCTAATCACGTACTCGCCTCACGGCGCACCACCCAAATGACCCTCTGCCATCCTACCTACGCACGCTCCTCCGCCCGGAATGGAACTGGAGACCACGTACATGCAAAGCGACTGAATTGAATGGATCCGTTGCCTGCCAATACTCTCCCTTTCATTTCCACCGATTTTGGATAATTGGCATGGAAACCATGGGTGCGGTTGCGAAGGATACATTCTCTATATGATGCGATACTCCATACTGTATCTCCATATTCTTCTAGACGAATAAAATGTATGCTATTGTTAAGGAATTGTATTAACTAAACAAACATTTCCCAAGATCTTTGTTGGTTTATTTTCAACATCATTAAATCTAGACTTCAAGTATCAACCTAGACGAAGATGTAATCAAATTATAGACGTTTTTGCCAATAGGAGAAGCCTATTTATGTTGTGTCTTAGTGCAATCGGTAATTACGAGAGCTTCATTTCCCACGTACGATAGACTATATTAATGTGTTTGTGAAAGATCTATTTGATCAGAAATTGTGAAGTTTGATGTTCTATTATTGTATTGAAGAGGAAACGAAAGACAACATACAGATAGCGCAGCTAAATATGGTTTCAATTTTTTAATTGCATTCACAAACATTAAAACTTTTAAAAATTTAAGGTATTTAGTCATTCATTACACATTGAATATGAAACTCTAGTTATAATAATAACACTCCAGCAAATCTCCGCTGCACAATGGGAAGGCAGACAATAATAATTCAGCCAAAATATAATTACTTCACCTTCAATAAATAATGCATTGCCTTGCCGAAAAAAAACTAAAATATTTCGTATCATAAAAACCGTGCGGAAGAATGGATACGAGAATTTGAATGTGAAAGTAACGGATAATCAACCAAGCACCTACTTCACCCACTCGGATTCCTGAGCATAACCATACCCGTAAATTATCATTGTATACCATAGATCGTTCCTTCTCGTAAATACGCACTGAATAGTTGCGTAGTAGATAGTGCATAAGTGCACATATGGGACAGATAGAAAAAGCAGACCGATGTGTGAGTGGTTTCGAGGGAAGAAAACCACGTGCGTAATAAGAAGTTTATGGCGGCCGTGCTTCGGATCGCAATTATGCAGATGGACCTCGAGAAACACGCTAGAGAGGATGCTCCACCCTCCACTTGCCTAGCACTCCCACCCACCACTTCCTGTGCCCCGCCCCCCATTCTATACACTCCGAGGCAATTCGCAAAACGCACCTGACTCCTTTAAAAACGATTTCTGCACACTTTGACCATCTAAGGGAGCCCTCGTCGGTTACGCCTTCGACGTTTTTATGAGTTCCGCACCGATTATTGTGCGCAGCAACAATCGGTACATGGAAATTTGCCATCTTAGATTATGGATCTCTTTCCTTAAGAAGCCTTCGATTTATTTAAAAATCAATGCCAATGTTTCGCGTGGGTAAGTCGTGTAGTAGCGGAAGAAATAAATATTTCAATCCTTATATATTTCATGGGAAATTTTCCAAAGTGTAATTCATGAAGCATATACTCGTATTGTAGGATGTTTGAAGGGAAATAGATCATCAACTGATCCGAAATATAATACATTGTATTTATAGTTACCACAATGGTTCCAAGCCATGATTTAAGCCATAAATATTATTAAAAGATCCATAAATAATAGTACAAAAATGGGTAGATAATCTCTCAAAAGGATATAATATCCGTCTTATTCACACAAATTATTTTCGTAGATATTACGAAAGAACAATTTTTTAGAGATTAGATTAGTAAACCATAGAAACGATCACCAAAAGCAGTAATTATAATTCAATTATTAGACATTATAGTCTTCCTCAGACTTCTAAAAATACGATACTTATATACGATAAAAACTCAATGATAAATACTCTGTCATCCAAATCCGAAAACTCTATCCACTGATTGATCTGCGGTGATGATTCAAAGATGTACTAATGGCGAATCAATCATTCCGAAAACGATTCGATATTTATCACCGGCGTGGCTCACGGGTGGGATCCCTGAGCACACACGGCGGCACGCGTGCACGGCACCACGGCACGGAATCCCGGATTCCGAAGCGTTCGATTTATCAAAAGGCGATTTCCGGAGCTCATTATCTCCCGAATCCTTCCTCAGCCGGAAGTGGCTTACACTCGGATGACGCTTATCTCCTGAGGGAAGAATAATCCAAAATATCCGCCTTCAATTCCCCGACTGTCTTTCCCCATCCAGTCCGTGGGGACAAAACGGTTATCAAGGCTCATGATGATTGATACCCGACATCACGCACCACGTGGGAAGACGTGGTCTATGCAGCTGTTGCTTCCTGCTGCTCTTCCCCTTATAACCCCTTCCCACCCCTCCTTTTCATGGAATGCCCTGTGCAGAGGATGTGAATGTATATGAATGAGCCCCTACGGGCAGCCGGGTATGTCACGTGATCAACCACCAATGACGACCGACACTAAAGGCAACCGCGGTGCTTGTCTCTTTGCCTCCTCCCACTTCCTCCCTCGTTTCTCTCCACTCTGCATATTTTGCCATCCTCTCCAACAGTCAATACACCCCTTTACAGGACCCGTCGTCTGACCACCGTTCCAATATTCAGTAGTAGAATTCGGTCTGTGGCATCTAGGATGGTCCACGGAGGGTGGTTGGACCCTACAGTGGGAGCTTTCTGATGACATCTAACATCAACAAGTTACGAAGCTCTACGTCACATCATTTCGAATTTCCATTGGTGTCCTTGGTTATTTGATCGCGAAAGTTATTGCGCAAAAGAAGAGAATGAATTGCTATTGGTTGAGTGACATCATCGAACAACTCCATTCATCCTTTTGAAATGATTAGCATAGAGAAATATAAGATCAAATTTATATATATAAATAAATCATATAAAATATATCATATAAATGACTTAATATTATTCGATGGTTATTACATATCTTCCGTAATTATTCACAAATTAACATTGATTAATGATAATAACTTAACTAAGACATTCAAATTTTAAAAAATAGACTTTTAATACTGATGTAATGGACAATGTTAACTACCATCAACTGGGATAAATGAAATGATTTGAAATAGTGCTCTGGAATCCATATTGATGGTAAATTTAAAAGAAAGCAAAACGAATAAGGTATTAAATTAATAATGATTTCAATTTTTCACAAATAATTTTCAGATAATTATTAAGCTAGAAGCCGAAAATATACATATACTTTATATACGTGTTACAATTCTATAAAATTGAATAATAAAGGTATAATGTCTAACTATATTTTAACGTATTGTTCTTCAGACCCCTTTTCCTGTTGTATCCTCTTTAAGCAAGGACATGAAAGTCATTTTCATTATCAAGGCTCTATATACGGCTCTACAATTCTACGAACCCTCTTCGTCTACAAACGTGTTTTTTTCTGAACTCTTTTTGAGCTTCCCTCGTAATGAAATTTCGCTCTTGATTATTAACAAAGAGCCACAATTTAATAAAAGGATAATTCTCTTGCTTTGATTAAAATCGAAATTAGGAAGATAGACTGTTCTTAAAAGCTTATTTTTCTCTCTTATTCATAATTATATGCTCTTAAATGAATGAAAATGATTCGTCCTGGGCTTTTTATATAATTACCCTCTCAGGAAAAACTCATTATCCTATTTACACATTAAAATTTTCACTCTTTCACAATTAACTTCAATTTTATGTGATGCGCAATTTGAAATAGTTTTGGGGATGAATTTTAATTACCTATAGTGAGATTGGTAGATAAAGTTTTGCGTCAACTTTTCCTCTATTATCCATACTCACTTATGCTATGTATATTCATTCTTCTAAATAAAAGAAGTTCGCAATAAAATCCTTTTACGAACGATTGCGGATTAAGGAATCACTCGAACTTTTATAAAATTCACACCTTCTCCTAACACCGAAACACCGCTAAATCGTAACACAAATTTCGAGCTCTTGACGCATGACCTCGTATTTGTAGTACTGCTTAGATAATTATTCCTCTGTTTGTGGTTTAAAATTTTAATATTCGGGAAGGTTCATCCACAAAATGAGGAAAAGGGCTCAGTATAATTCCAGCGGAAGGATCGTATAAAAATTACAAACCACTTAATAGATAAGGCTCACAAGCACTTTATGGTGAGCAAATATTCCTGACTTCGAAGTAACCCTTACCAAACGTTCGAAAGGGCTGGGCATGCAAACAAAAAGGCCCAAATAAACAAGACCTTTCCTTATAATGTTTGTCTTCTTCCACGTTCCTGGCATTGGCTCTCCCAGAATTGTACACATTCTCCGTAAGCAAACCCCGAGATCCGATCTCGGCCCCAAACACGGACTCTTTACGCACGGCTGAGAATTAACGTGGAATTCATCGTGAAATTGATATATGGGAATGCAATGAAAATATGCTCAAACGCCCAACGATCGACTTTGGTGATACGGATGAGATAATTGGCTGAGCTAAAATAATATTTAACGTATCGACCCTTCCGTTGGAATCCGGTTCCAAATGTTCGAGATCTTTATTAAACAGTCTCGTGTATGTTTTGACGAATTCATCGTCCCCGATGAGAACTCCATTCTTTTGATTTAAAATTTGAGCATGAAAAAATTCCATTAAAAAATTGAGGTTTATTTATCACTCAACGGATATTGGATAGGAAAAACTTCTTTGATTGAATAAAAAATCTTTATTAATTGTGTGATTAATCTTTCGTAAGATGAAATATTCACTGTAAGAGTCGTAACCTCATTGGAGTCTATATTTCTCTTGATTTACACACCTATTATCATCATATCCTGTTATCATTGATTTTTGGAAATTTCGAAGCACAAAAGGAGTTATAAAAGTGATTCCTGATTCTAAATTTTATTTATAAATAGGGTAATGTTGATTCCATATTAGAATACGTACTCTGAACCAGAAATATCTATAAAAATTACGGATAATTTAGAAACTCTGAGTAAAAAATTTTCTCGTAAAAGTGAATCTTGGAAAAAAGGTATACACATAGTAAAGTACGAAAACTTTATATTTTCCAAAGTCTAAAATAACCAGTAACCAAGGTAATTTATTGTTGGAAGATATCACTGAATTGAGAATGGTGGAGGAATAAGTAGACGAATTTGAGGAACAACATATGTATGCAAATTAGGTGCTGAGGTAGAGGAACGTTGGAAACCTAAGACGCTGAAGTTGTGAGGTCAACGTGAAGGAAGAGATATGCATAGGTGAACGCGCTGACGAGAAGTCCTATGCTGTCAACGCTAAACATAAGAGACAATTATATATATGTTTTCTAGGAGGAAAGAGAAGAGGGGGAAAATTCTATAGAAACTTGATTGAATAATTTAATGTGAGAAAGGAAGTTTAAAACTGCAATAAAGGCAATTACTTACTTGTATACGTATGTATATCATATAATAGTTTGCCATTGCATATTTTCATCGAAGAAAAGAATTTTAGCGAAATATTTTGAAATCGAATTATTTAATGAGTATACAATATCTTGCGTGGATGTAATGATGTTAAATTAATTTTATGGAAGAAAATTCCAATAAACACTGTTATTTCTTTAGCGTAACCATAGAAAATAAACATTGCAGTTCCTCTTCATTTGCCAATTAAGAATAGAGTGAAATGGATGAGAATTTACGGAATGCTTAAGAAAACTCTCGAGAAATTCTATTAATAAGTAATCAGCCCGGAGGCTGTTTTTAGCTCCATTAAACATGAACCGCAATGCGGATGGATTTTGAAACGAGGATCCTAAGCAAGGTAAAAATCTAGAGCATCAAAACGAGAATATCTCTTTAACTTTCACCATCGTAAAATAATACTGCAAACTACAAAAGTACACATAAGTGATGGAAAATTATAGTTTTGTTATTGTCGCAAAATACGCTCAAGTATTACTGCACATTTCTGTCAAATTTAATTGCATCATAGCTCTGAGAAATACTGAGATAAAACTGAAATAAAATAATACATTCCTCGCTAAAACATATGAAATTTCAAATATATTTTTCGCAGAAATGTGTATCTAAGGCGAATGGATATTGCTTGGATTAAATAATTCAATACAATCGCACTCATGTTACATCTAAACTACCTGAACGTAAGATAAATACTTCGATAAGAACATGAATCTACAGTCTCCACCCCCTTCAATAACGCACTCTATACTACGCCTGTGACATTACACGTATTTTGCCGGGAGTTGGCGAAAAAGGTGACATACGACTCGGGAACTTATAATCCTTAACCTTTGCTTGAGAGAGTCATTCTCCGCACCGTATGACACCGTTTGCTAAAGGTCGGACAACTAGACGAGATGTTATTACCGCTTGCCAAGAGGTGCACATTCCATCTATTCCAATCCTTCGCGGCTTATTCAACCTCTACACCGACAATCCCATACTGATTTTTCTTGAGGATTCTCAACTTCTGAATCGTTTCAGATTCAAGGTCCCCAGGGTCAGGGAAGCTGGCATAACAGTCCTCTTGAAGCAACAAACTGAATTCTCGTGGGAAAATTGGTTTGTTTACCGAAGGCATAATGTGGAGCGTCTGTTTATGACTACATGAAAGATATCTCCGTAAAAATTCTTGGGAAAGTATTTTTTTATACGAGTACTATTTCATGTTTTGAGTAGATTATTACTATCGTCTATTGTTAGTCTGAACTTTACTGTTTTTTGTGAATAGATTTCTTATTAGTGAAACGGAAAGCATATTGATAATGATTTCCCACATTCAGGACCAAAGATAGTATTATTAAATTTGGTGCATTAAAAGACATTGTTAATGACAGCCATGAGGCAAAAATATCCCGTGGAGTTTTTTCGCTATCGATAGACTTCAAGTACTCTGAAAATACGAAATCTTGATGAAGGGGTAATAATTACCGCTATTATTTCCCCTTCTTTATGGATAACTACCACGAAGTCAAGGCCGAGTTATCAGAGAAAAATACTGAATCCTTTCACACTTATTTAAGTATTTCTATAAATATTTATTAGCAAATAAGATATTTGAAATTAGAAATTTGAATTCAAGAGGCAAACTAGCACTCCAGCTACACTTGCACGTGTCACTTTCTCTAATCCAATTTTCCAAGGTGCCCTCCTTAACATACAATACACCTTAAACCAACAACCTTTAACAATTACTAAACGCCTTAGAAATGAAACCTGGATCACAGCTCGTAAAATGACTTCTCTCTCTTAAAGCTAAAACCATACAGATTTCTATAGATAAATCGACTCAAAAAACCTTTTGGCACCCTTAAAACTTTTTTCATTCCATTCCTATAATCGTCTCTGTATTCAATTTCAAATCTATCGGAATTCCTTTCGATAGCTAAATCAAATTGGATTTCCGCCATTAAAAAGTTTTGCCGAATATAAGATGGATTTCCATTCCAATTCATCTTGGCTCGAGTGGAAGTAACGAGGGCGACCGTTGAGGATGTCTTTGCGCCGGAGACGGTCAATTAAGCCCCAAACCATTGAAACCATCCAAACGGTCCAAAGGGGAAGTAATCTGCCTCTTGAGGGATCATCGCTCGCGGTCTTATTCTTCTGCTCAATTTAGCACATTTTCGAGAAATCCATCTTTTGTGGAATTTTTCCATTACCTGCTCCAACTACTGAATGATATTCCATAGAAATCATCAAAGAATTCCGAATTTAATTGATTCCGTTCAAAGACATCGCCTTTCTCTTCAATTTTCTATTTGAAACGAAGAAGAAAATGTACCTTTTATTTAAATAATACAAAATTCAAACGTATAAAAAAGGCCTTTTCCTATAATCGGATGATCTGGTTGAATTTATCGCAGTGAATATAAAATCCATTTACCGACAAAGGATTTGAATTGAAATCTTTCGAATTATTCAGTTCAGCTTTAACTTCATACTATTATATTTTTTTAGCATTTGAGATGAAACGAATCATCGTACAAAATGAATTTCTGATAGTTCTCCTTGAATATATTTATCCAGTATATATTAATGATTAAAAACAAGAATATTACATGGTCCTGTAGTTATAGATACTTAATATTCCTAAATAATATAGTTTAATTTGATGAAAATATGAGAAGAACGCTAAAATATTTCAATTTATCTATAATAGAAGATTTTCAATCAATTTAAGGAAAAAATTAATATCTTTAAAAAGGGTTAGGTAGTGTTTACAGAGTAATTATCCCATATTTTTGCTAACTCCGGCATACTTGATGCAGCTTGTATGCTCTAGTATCCTCAACTAAGTACAAATTAGAGTATAAGGTTAATTTTTTATAATTTCTTTCTATAATTATACTCTATTTCATCAGTGCTTCCTTACTTTTCTACACTCTTTTTTCCATAAGTTCTATCTCTGTGCATGAAGACCTTGATAACATGTGCCGTTCCTCAATTCTTAAATCCTCCGCGAGTGCTTTCACACACATCGCATACACGCTCCACGTGAATTATCTCATCGTAACAACCAGGCTCTCAATTCCACAGAGTGCTTTGGTTAAGCTCAGGACAAGGGCTATATTTTTATTACTTTACCTTCGCCATCAAAGCCCAAAGCTCCTTAGCATGTGCGCAAAATTCTATGGATTCAGCTCAGATATCCTCTTACGCACATTAAATCTACGGGGTGCCTCCCTTTGCAACAAAGAGGAGAATGAAATTGTTTCTACTATGCCTCCAAGGGTTTTCGCTTTTGCTTAATATAAATCTACGCGTCAGGAGACAAAATATTTTAATGTAACGTGATCACGGCGCAGTCAGCGTTTTGAAAGCTGTCATGGATTTTCCGTCGTATCTCAATGGTAATATGAGCGCTAAAATTTTCATCTGCGAAGTTCTCTCTCCTCTCTTTGGATTTATTTCCTCGGGAGGAGAGTTGCGTAAAATACGAACACATTCCATTTAGTACGCCAGGGTTGGCTTTTATCTCTCCACGAGCGGTCCTTTTCGCTCACACTTCGGTAGAAATTTCATTGGATTAGTGTTGAGAATACATTCTAAATCCTCTGTGAATAACGTGAGTTATTTGGGACGGAATAGTATAAAATTAAACATGATTCGCTGTTAAGGAATGTTAGGATTTGAAGTCATTTGAGTTTGGTTGAGTTGTTTGACATTAAAAAGGCTTAAAAACGTGAATTTTCTTCATCATTGGCTTTACACTAGGCTCGTTATTAATCAAGATATTAATATAATAGAAAATGATCATATCTATCTACCTCTTTATTCATTTACGGAAAACATAAAGCTAATACATTTCAGCTAGTTAAGTTTAATCCCAATACAACTGCAGTCGGAACGAAAAGAAAAATCTCGCATCTCCATCCAAATTTATTTACGACAAGTTTGTTTGTATCGGTAACTAAGGCCAGTTTCTCGGGGAGACAACAAACTACCTCGGGATAAAACACAAAACAAACCTCTCTGAACTTACGAAAACGAATGGCTGCAGTTGGAACACAAACGAGAGAAAACCACGAACCAAATCAATCCGTGAAGCGAAATCATGGGAACAAAAGAATCTCCAGGTGCAAGACCGAATAATCGCTAGGATGGAGTCTTGGATGGATTGGAGTACAAGACGTGTAACTAACGCAAGATTTCCGCGAGGATAGGGAAACATCCGGAGTGGATCCTCCGTGGAAGCAGCCTCCCACCCCACCGCGCAGGGGACCCCATTTCTCACGCGCCTACGTACCTCGCAGCCCTCTTTAATTTCCCGCCCATACCTCGTACGTGTCCTCCACCTCCCAAATCTCATTAATCCGCACCATTCAAGGGAGTACCATTATCTCCCCCACTTCCTCTCAGATACATCATAAGGAGAAAAGGAGATAGTGATGGAAGGAAAACTCTCGTACGCTTCCTTAAGAAGCCTTAAGACGAGAGGGAGACTGCGTCGCATAATTAAAGACCAATTTATCTCCTCTCGCGTGATTCCCCCTCCGGCCGTTAGCGTCGCTGCCCTCGCCTTTACCTCCCCTTCACCCTCCCACACTCCGCTCCCCTTTATAACGTCTTCTTCCCCATTCCAACTCGACTCTTCCCTCCCCTCCAACCGAGTTCCTCCTCTTTTTCTCTCCTCTGGCCGTCCGCTCGATCATATCCTCGAACTCTGACCTCTCGGGAGATGCCACCCACCCTCTTGAAGGTGAGGCCTCGATAAAGGAATAGGGACACGTGTGCACTATGCGTGCGCCTGGGAAGGGAATTTTCATTCGCGTGGGACCGGCGGAGGAGTTGATTAAACGGACTTCCCCGCTGAGACACTGATTACAATGCACTGAGAAGATGCAGCATAGTACGCGCTATTGCCAAATCTAATCGATCCTCGTTTTTTTTCCCCTCTCTCTGCACATCGCATGTGTTGTGTAGTTGGTTGGAATTTTCTACAGATGTCGCACCGGGATCCTAAGGTTAAGTATCGGTTGTTTCTCTTCGTTACGACTCATTGTTGGAGTGTTCGCCGTAAAATAATCCAAATCATTTACGAGGCGTTACATATGGTGCTGTAAAGGGAATGCGTTGGCGAAGTATGATCTTTTATGTTTACGGAATGAATGTGTAATTAGTTGTTTCTAGTACACGTGATAATAGATGATTTATTTAAATACGGTTGAAATTATTTATGTACTCTATTGCATTAGTACTTCTGTAAAGACATCATTCTTACCTCTTTTAAAAACAACATCTGTTAAAAGTTCGAATGGAATAGGAAACGCAAAAATAAGACTATCATCATTACAAGCCTAAACACATTTATAAGGTAGTATGGAAGCAAAAAATACTTTAAAATGTTGTTTAGAAGGAAAATTTGCAAAAAATACGTAAATTTTAATGGAAATTTGTCTTGTGTGCATTCCTTAATTTTATGGTTAATAACACACAAAGTGATTTCACCTTTTGAAAAGGCAAACTTAATTGAGTTCACTACCCTTGTTACTATGTATGGTACTATGTTTATCCTTAAACTATTTATAAATTTAATGTTTCTCATAAGATGTAAGAGTTTAAATATTTCGAAAAACATTCTGAAACGTGAATCAATTTGATTATGATTACTGTATTAGTAAATAATAATATCCAACCATCCAAAATAAATAACAGCTTACCCTCATTTTGGATTATCATCACATCCATCTAGCCTCGTATCACTAGAGGTGTATGAAGTAAATTCGTATATTCTTCGAGGATTCTTTAAGAATGAGGAGAGGTATATTTTTGAAGTGGAAAACATAGAGCATATCAACCATTTCGGGTTAAAAAAGGAACTAAACAATAATCTTGAACTTAGTAGTAAACTCCAGATGTTCGTATGTATCCTATTTTTACCCTCCCATGTGCCAATCTTTTCTACGCATCTTCTAGTTGCACTCATCAGTGGTCCTCAATTACTCGTTCATAATATGGGACAGGATATTGGCATGCAAATGCCGCTCCTTTGCTGATAGGGGAAGCGCAGGGGCATCGAGGGATCTTAAAGCCTCCTGATGCGATCACGTGACACTTGGTAATGCTACTGAAGCTTAGCTTACATCACATGTATGTTTCCGAAAGATAACCCAAGAAAACGAATATGAATTATATTTATAGTTTGAGATGGTTGTTGATTACCCGTAAGCATCTCTGCGTTTATAATGCTGCCTAAAATTGTAAACAGTGTGTATCGATAAGAAAGTCAGCACCAAAAACTTAGTTTCCATGAGGTTTCAAATTAAATGTGTGAAAATAAAATATAAATTTCAGCTAAAGAGAATTCTTGACTATCCAGACCAACGGTTGGATCACAGAGGACAAATATAATCGGAAATATTTTTCATTTTATTTTTTACGCAAAAATTTTTCAAAAATAATTAATTGTTCGCATTTATATGAAATTATCTAAATTTATCTTAATGAATATAATTTACTGTTTTAAAAATCGATTTAATTAGTAATTTTTCTATCCAGTTCTATATAGTTACGAAAAATTCTCCGTTTTTTTAGAAAAGTCCTTACATAAGTACAGTTATTATGAGAATTTAAGGAACGTATACATCTATATGCTTTATATAAGCTTTTAATGATTTAGATAATAAACGGATTTTGAAAAGTAAAAAAAGAACGAAATAAATGTATATTACTGTATATTGGTCGAAGTGACTTTGCACGTACGCTCAACTGCGAGCTTTAAAATTTAAGTGAAAGCAGTAAGAGTTGTATATAATCATAAATTCAATTACGTAACACGTGTAGGCGGTATGGGTGTCCTCCGATAACGTATTTAGATATTCGATTAAATTATGCAAGGTTAATCGAGCTTTAATCATCAGAAAAGAAAATAATTTCATCTACATCCTTCGCGTAGAACTTTTTCCATTACCTTTCCTTAACTCTTAAAGTTTCTGCAAGCCTTAGCTTAAGTGAATGAATGACTGAATTTCGGACAATGAAGTCTTTAATGGGTAATTTGTATCTTCCGTACTTTACAAGACGTATGCCTCCGAGAGAAGATCGAAGTGGTTAAGTACCTTTGAAGATTAAGTGGTTTTAAGGGCGCCTCAATGGGTACAAAGACGCTCGGAGGAATTATATAGAAGCTGACTATGGGATGTGTTAGGCAATAGCTCACCATCCCTAGGGACTCTTATAGGAGCAGAAATGGTAATCAAAAGACTGTGTACGCATCGAATGAATCTTCTCGTAACCCCGATACGTCTTATTCCCGATG
This sequence comes from Pantala flavescens, assembly GCA_020796165.1. Classification (NCBI taxonomy): domain Eukaryota; kingdom Metazoa; phylum Arthropoda; class Insecta; order Odonata; family Libellulidae; genus Pantala; species Pantala flavescens. The sequence continues at coordinate 10,644,015 of CM036879.1, read as the reverse complement.
CACCCCTTTAATTTACTCCGTCGAAATTCAATTTCTCGCTTCGAAAGATCTACTCTACTTCTACTACCCTCTCGTCCCTTGATTACTGCATACCCACCACTCTTGTTCGATGTAGGAAGTGCAGAAGAGCGCTATATTACACGGGAATCAAACAGCTGCAGTTAAGAGCTCCGGAAAAGCCATTGACTTTAATTAAGGTTGGCCTCGTTAATCTACGGCTAAGACAGCTAAGCGAACGGTTTGAAAAATATCGGCTGCCACGAGAGTACTTCGCAGGAAAACGAAACAGTTTTATGGTCCAAGTATCGATTACTTTCCGGTTGCAATAATTATTGTTACTGTCGATTAAAAGTTGTACAGCAAACCCTTCCGTAGCTAACGAAGGGATTGTTCTATATCACTGTCCATCGAAAGCAATCATTAGAACCCGAGAATGAGAGTAGGAATTAGTTTACATTTCTTTTCTATAAATAATGTGACGTAAGATAAGAATGGACCTATAGCATTTCATTCTTCTCTCCTTATACTGCAGTAGTACGGAAAGGTTACGTAAACAAGTACCGATTGCCTCTAAAAATAAATTGAGTCGCTATCGAATGCATCGTTGCTGTAAAAATCAACATTTAGTCGAGAAATTACTTCTTGAATGTTCTTTAATGATATGTGAAAAATAAAAGGAATATTTTAGAGAGAAATTATTCTATACTTTCTATTCCTTCCTACGTAGTTGCTACAAGTTTTTCAATTGAGAGATATTATTAATATGAGATTTTATTCCGGTATATATTATGTAACCATATCGTTTAAAATAAAATAAGTAGGAATAGTGTTATAGTTGTACAACTAGCTAGCAGCAATTTTATACTCATGGAAACTTTATCTAAGATTATAGTTTCTAATTGTTATTAGTCCTTTAATAGGTATTTCATAAAGCACTAGAGAACAGGTTAAAGAAACGATCGTTCTGTAATAAAACATACTCAAAGTACAGTTAAGAAAGAATATCCAACGGAGCAGGATTAAAATTTAATGAGGAATTGAGTAAATCGATTGAGCATGTATTTCCCTTGATGCATTTTCATAAAACTGTATATAGAATCAAAATTTAAACGACCAAAGAAACTGATAATCATAATGCGTACTTTAATAGAAGCCATTTTAATTCTAGTCAGAATCCTAGATTTTCAATAATGCTTCATGCAATAAGATATAATCAAACGTAGGTTAATACAGTGCTGATGATATAGGTATTGGAATATATTTCCGAATAGTTTCTAAGACGATGCAAACAACCACCCAGTCGCTTATTCAAATCATAGTTACCGCTTAGTGTTTCCTGATAAGGAACGATTGGTTGAGTATGCCCGCACCTACTTCCTACTCTGTCTCTTTTGTCCTCACAGTCGCATCACTACGTCTCCGATGCACGTGCACCTTGCGATGCTAAAGCGGAAAATTCCAGCGCTGGTAATAACCAATTAAGGAGATATGAGATCGGTGATAGCTGCCAATTGGCTTCGAGAGGTCGTTGGGGCGTTCACCCTTGCGATTTAACGGATCTCCGCACTCGTTTAAGACGTCCGGCGATCTCTAATTGCAACCGAGATGAGCTTTCAGTCCTATCTTTAATTCTGTCACAATCGGCACTTACCCCGTCACAGCGTCAACGATCGTTTCCAGATAAACGGAGGCTTCGATCTGCATAAATGTTAAGGCCCTTTCATCTGCCATCTAGTTGTGGTGGATTTCTCTTTTCATTGATTCGAAAATTAGCATAAAAAAGGACTCTATTCATTGAATTGTCAGAATTTTTAATATTCTTATCGACGGAGAAGTGATTCATCGCGATGAGAAGTCTTTCTGGTTAATGAAGGCTTCAATAAGTTGAAAGCTTCATACTAGGAGGATAATAAGATGAAAAAAGAGAGGCACTGAATATATGCTGCAAGAATGCCAGCTTTAAACGAGCTACGTAGATGAGACATTGTTACTTTAATTATATCACAATGTAGTTAGCACAGCTAATTTGATTGTTGGCGTAACGGTATACCGATCGATTATTACCCATATTTTATGAAATACTTCCAACACAGCTTTAATTTGAATTTTGATATTATGCAGGGACTTATCTCGATTCAAATGAGAAATTATGAAAAACTTTTCATTACCAGAAGTAATTTTCAATTGAATGAATTTAAAGGATATGAACTTCGGGATTGGGAAATATAATATAATAAGGTATTTACAACAGAAGGTCATGAATTGAATGCATCTCATTATGCGCAATTATAATGTTATTATCAGCAACTCTAAAGAGTGGATTGCATGATAAAATAGTAGGTGCATAAATAAATTTATCCTGCGTTGTAAATAAAGTAGGAAAAACTCTAATAAACATTTAATGTTGTTAACTCATTGAAATTAATTATACACAGTATCAATCCACTCCAATACACATCGACAAAGAAACTAATTATTCTAAAAGAGATGTGAATTAATTACCTTAAAAGCTTTTGAGAAATCTTTAATAGAATCGATGAAGGCCAAGTATAATTCCAAACCTGAGAAATATTTTTCAACAATACCAATCATTACAATGCGATACTAACTATATATCTATATAACTATATAGATATATAACTATTGAATTATTGACAATTTTTTCAAGAATTACATAATAATCATATTGGTTTTAATTGTTTTAAGCTGTTCTCCTTTACCACCTTTGAGCACGTTTATATCTTTCACTGCTAATATTTCATTTCTTTTCTAGTATAGTTAAAAAAAACGCTTATACGTTAACCCTGCAAATTGAATATGATGGGAACAGGTATATTATTATTTCTCTATTAACTCTACCATAATTAGGTCTAAGTTTCAATTGTTTAAGACATCGACAATAAATAATAAATAAGGTTTAAAGGAGTACAATAACTATATCATTTTCATTCGAATAGATCCATAAAATATCGAATGGATAATTAACTGAAATTTGTTATATTTTCTCTCCTTATTTAAAATCTTCACTTAAATATTACGGTGGAAACATTGCGATGCAAATCCTGTGAATACTAAAATAAACGATAAATCCCTTCTTTGCTACGACATTTTTAGAGGCAGTAGTCAAATTTGTAACATACGAACACACGTAATGAAAACACTTTTTCGACCTTTTACGTGTAACTTTAGCGCAGTGTAAAAAACGATGTTTAATGGCTTCCACTAAACATACCACCATCCAGGGAGAGAGAGAGAGTGCGACCTTCCTTACAAGCGTCAAAATTAATTCTAAAATGTGCGGTTGAAAAAAATCGCGTGTGCATCTCGAAATATTTTTCAAGACCGTAACCGAGAGATGCCCATTTCGTACCCATTTCCACCTCACATTTTCTCCGTGTTTACTCCTCATTTACAACGTCCACCGTCTTCGTCCTTGTTCTCCCTCACCGAGATCGTAATGATCCGCTCGTAAATTCCGGTTATCTCAGAGGACGCTTTCTTTTTCTCCCGCTCTTTTTTTTTCCTTTCTTTTTAGCGACAGAGGGCGGCGTTAAATTACGCTTTAAGATGATTAACGAGTGTTTTCGAGGGTGGGTATGAAAAGGACCGGCAAAAATTATAACCCTTTCCGAAAAGGAGAGAGACTGGCGTGCGAAAAAATCGGCGTAATGCGGACGGGAGTTTAACATCTTGACATGCGCGATTAAGGCGAATCGGGTTTCAAGTGCTATCCCACGGACACCGGAGGCCATCCGCTGCTGAAGAAAAAGAATCGCAAAAAGAGAAAAGCCGCGTGAATGGAGTAGAAAAATGGATAAATGGGTGCGAGTGTTTGAGGATGTGGAGATGGACCGGAAAATGGGAAATAAAGAAACAAAAGAGCGACGATATCTGGATGAGAAAAAAACAATGCGAAAAATGTAGGGAGATAATAGACCTCTTGAAAAGTTTCTAAGGGTTAAATTAAAGTAACAGATGAGTCAAAGATTATAAATATAGAGCTGTAGAAGAAGATTACATAACCTACTAGCCAAATGGATCCATTTTTGATGATTTATTTAGAAATTGAATTAAATTAAGATAGAATATTACACGCTGTACACAAATATTCAAAGTTTATGCTGATGTGAAAGGCGATACTGAGTTAATGATTAAAATGTTTTATAATAATTTATTCTCTGATACATATAAAAATAGAAATGTGGAGGATATTTAGATATCACCTACATAAATCATCGTCATTCGTCAACGTATGCTATACCATGAATATATTTCTTTACCAAAGAAAAAACAAGTGAGAATACTAAATTTATATGACAGAAGCGTGAGCCTTCCTGTTCCTTTTTTTCAGTTACTGAGTTATACAACAGGAAATTAAATTAGTGTGGTTGTATTCCACTTTGCGGCTGCTGTAACTATCACAGAAGCGACAGCCGTAAAAGGATTTGATGGGAGAAAATTCTGTCCTTGAAATACACTTCGCGGCATCTGCAAAAAATCACATTCACGAGCTGTAAAATGAATTTAGAATTTTACTTACGTTTCCCGCATTTATTGAGATTCGATATAGATAAATCAGATATTGCTTACAAACAGATTAGGAAACCAAAAATTACACTTACAAAAAATGTTTTTCTTCCGAATCAAATTGAAATCTCATTTCAATACCTTCATATTGATACTTGATACCAAACAAACGCAGTTTGAAATCAAAGATTCAATCGAAGTAAACTTTATATTAAAGTTCCAAATAAACTATCTATGCTAAATTAACTCAACTATCATTACCCAGAACTTGTGTAATGTTTAAATTATATATGTACGCATGTACGTCTTTGAACACACGTCTCAGTATTTAAAGATAGAGTAATTTCTCAACAACTAATACCCCATAACGAAGCCTTTATTTCCACGTAAATCCGTCTCATTTTCGAGCATTAATAAAACTCAGCAGTAAAAAACAAAAACTCATAGATTACGTAACGAAATCTATATATTTAGAATCAACTGCGGGCAATTTATTCGCGTGAACTTAATAGAGTACGCTAGGAACCCAACGATGGATCTAATGTGTCACTATAATGGGACCACGAGCATCACCTTCCCTCCAGCAGCTGTTGTGCTCTTTTTGGATGAGATGGCTTTTGGCGGAAGGACATCCGCGTCTGCCATAATTTCGCTTTCCCCATCCTCCGCGCCATCTTTTTTTACCGCTTTTTCTATCTCCCCCTTCCACACGCCACTCCCTGAAAAAGTCCACTCCTACGCAACGATCTTTCATTCGGACCGGCGCCCAAATGTAAAGAGCGTATGAAACGTCTTACGCGGATGAGTTTTTAAAAAGAAACCACGAAGGCGTATTGGTGAGGAATCCCACCACCGCCTCCGCCCTGACGCGTGAAAAAATTGGCCCCTCATTCTCAGGTTGAGCGGAGACATTTATCATAATCAGCTTGAAGCGTGTCACAGTCACGACTCTTTCGAATGCTGTTTACCTCTTCCTGGAACGATAAATAGATATCCGTGTGTTTCGACGACATTCCATAAGCTTTGGGGAGGAAAAAAAGATGCGAATCGCACCTTCCCATTCACTCGCGTGTGACAGTTGTAAAATACGTTTTCGACACCCGGATTTGGATCCTCGATGTTTGGAGGAGTCGATTTGGTATACGGCATCGTCATCTGGTAGTTTGCTCGCGATGTCTCCGAAAATGAGGACGGATTTAGAGTTGGAACCGTCGAGAAACGAGGGAATTTTGATGAAATTGTCTCTTTATGACACGGATGGATTCATAACTATTTTCCAAAGTCTAGTTTATTTGAAATTAATGTAATCGACTTAAAACATCTTGGTATGCTTTACGGGATCGCTGTTTAAGCCTTTACACAGTTGGTTAGTCAAGCATTAGAGCTATAAATCCAGGGATAAAACTTTGTTAATGACTAATTTAAATTATACGATTAAACAGGAAAAATACTGTATTGGAAACTTTTGTAAGGATTACGGAGAAATATTATAACTACGATCCATAACTTATGCCAAAATTCATCCACTCTTATATATTATCACAATTTCTACAATAATAAAAAAATCTCAGTAAATTTATTTATACTTAACGTAACTGAAGCCCGTAACTACTGTTACCGGTTTCAGGTATTATTGTGATTCGTAAAAAAGAGCTAAATACTGGGTGCGATCAACGATATTTAATATAAAATTCGATGTAAATTAATTAAGCACAAAACTTATTTCTATGACAAATACATACAGGGATATATTCCAGGAAATTGTAATTATTTTTTGTATTAGTCAAACTTTTATTTCAAAGATATTTTAACGATGAACTGTTATAAACACGATTCAGAACAAAATCTTGAATGCTACACCTTGACTTATGGTAAAAAAATAAATAATTTTACACCTATTCTCCGAATGACATTCTGACAAAAGTGACTTATATCTCTTAGCATATAACTCAGTATTTGATAATTTATTGATATATCTTAACCTACATATTGAAGGGATATTATAGACTTCCACCTCTAAATATTTCACTCAGAAACATAGTCTCTTAATTTTTACTTGTCGCATCTCGCATGTTTGGTACAATCCTTATGATGATTCGAAATATAAAGATCTCCACACAGTTCTGGATATTTCAGTTCTACGCTCCCATATCAGGAAAAACTAATTTGTTTGCTAGGAAATCGGGATATTCTGCAAAATAATTTTTGAGGAATTATTTTACTTATAAAAAACCACCGAAATGTAGTCAAATCTTCCAAATTATTTGAATTCGACCATTAATTTAAAACATCCACAAAAAAAAACAAAACAAATTCTTCAATGTGTACGAGTATCTTAATAGACTAAAGAGAAATTGTAAGATTCAACAACTGTTTGTCACAGGACGATGCACGATGTAAATGTATGAATGGACACACTTGGAACAAAGAACCACGGCAAACGATGAATGCGGAAGACAAATTTCTATAGCGACGGAGGGAGACGGGGCTGTCGTAAGCGCGGAAGGACGGATAACGTTGAAGAAAAGCCACGCGAACGCATCCCTCACGAATTCGTGCTCTAATGGAGACATGAAACGGTCGTGATAAGACCGATAAACGCCGATCCGTGTTAGACCCGGCGCGAGGCATTCTGGGATCGTAAAATCGGTCTTTTACATCTCTTTTCATCCACAACTCCTTCACGTGCCTCAAAGCGTCGTTCCTTGTTAAAAGTGTGAAAAATAAAAAAAGGAGATTTTAACGCGTGGAGCGGGAGGTCCAAGAGGTTATCGTCTCTAAGGGACTTTGTTGTGAACTGCAGTCGGAAGACCTGAATCTCCTCGGAAAAAAATTAGCGTGCGGGAACTCGTTCCGTTGTTCGAGAGTTCCAGGGTTCAACGTTCTTTCTCCGAGAATAAAAAATAATTTCGCGATTCTTTTTTTTTTCACCTTGTCTCCCTCCCCGGGAGAGTCGTACCTGCGTGGGTGGTTTGCTTTCCTGAGATTAATAATACCGTTGCCTCATCTTGTCTTCCGCTTAGAGAACGGCTTTCCTTAACCGAATGCGAATATCCTTAAAGGGAAATGGCACGGGTAGGATCGGTGTTATGCAAGTCATGGAATCCCTTGATAACGGATTAGCCCCGTTCAACGTCTTCGATCATGCTGACGCATGTGTTTTATTGCGTAAAACAATTTTAACGCGGCTTAACAACGAAGTTCATTTTCAGCATCTGGAATCCTTCTTGATGATCTCATGGAGAATTGTTTTGTGAAAGTTCAAATTTACCGAAAACCGTGCTTATATTGTATTTTGTGAGCAACCTTCATTTTTCATAAAGATTAATAATTATTGAGGGTGGAGAGAGATATATAAGAATTAATTATTTATGACTGTGTATCGTAACAAATACACATGCAAATATAATTTTACGTGTATTACCTTTACGAACCTAATATCAATGTCGCAAAATATTTATACTAAATATTATTATAAACATGAGGCTGCCATTTTTATAAATCATTGTTGTATTATATTGCGGTATAGCTTTTGTATATTTGAAGTAGCAAAGCAAATCTAATAATTCTTTTCCACATTACCCATCAAATCACCCTGAGATACTGTTACGTAAGCTCCGATTCGAGATCTGAAAACATTGCGAAATAAACGCAAAAAAAGTGTTTGCGAATATTTTTGGAATAAATTCGTATTCTCATCACTCCAGAGATTTTAATGGTACTATAAAAATCACGTGATATTTACAAGCGGTTTAATAACAGTTTTTTTATGAATGAAATCTTTCTTCACTTAACCTAGTTCTTAAGCAACCTGCCAGCCGTTTATAAACCCCTCTTCGATATTTCTCCGTTATGTTAACCGTGACAAATTCGTGTTGCTCGTGTGCCTAGCGCACGTCAGGGGTAAAATATTCTGATACTTTGTTTGGATGTGCTACACGCTTTACGTAGATCGTCATTTTTTCCAGCTGCCAGCAATAACCTGCCTACGAAGGGATTTTGGGTTAAGCGTCTGAGTTTCGGAGAAGATAAACTGCTAGCTGGTGGGATTTACTCTATACGAAAGCGAACTAGGAATTCTTCTCGAGGAAAAGATGTGAAGCCGTGATTCTTATGAGCCAAGATATTGATGGGAAGATGGATGAAGGGTAATTGGCAAAGGCTAGAGACGGAATTACGCTCTGCATTCTAACATCCATTCTGCTAAGAAAAGGAATATTTTACGATAAAATAAAGCGTAATTTAAATTAAAATAATTGAGTATCGTAAATGAAGTTATTTTTAAACTTAAATATATATACTGATGCTATTAATTCTATGTTTGTCATTGGGCAGTGAGACTTGTTTGTTTATATTTATTTAATTTATCAAATAAATGGAGTAGGGCAAGCGGGGATACTTTTGCTATAAATTACTTATTTAACATTCATAATGTGTCTTGATACTTCGTTAATACTCTTTTTATGATATTAAAGGGGCCATGCTCTGTAAATGTGGAAAACTATTGAAGATGACTTTATAAACTTTAAAAAATTTCATTTTTTCTTTAAATTTCTCATTTTAAGTTGATTAACATCCATCACTGGCAATCTTTTAAGGAACGTTTCAGTACATATAGTTATAAACATCTCGATTATCAGTGCAAATATGTTCCTCGAAACTGAGAAACTTTACACATGTTGATTAGTACCTGAAATTCTACGAAGATCTTCCTTTTGTGCTTAATTTTCCCTCGAATATACTTTTCCTCGGAAGGGACCAGGGCTAAGGAACTCCTAAAATCCAAATCCGTTTGAGTTAATGAAAGCTAATTAAACTCTGAATTCTCTGAGGATTATAAATTCTAAGTAAACCTACGTTTTTGAAAGAGATTCCCAAATTTCCAAAAGTTCTCAGACTGAAAAGAATAATTTCTTCGATTTGAATTACAGATTGAATAGACACCGGAATATGCATGATAATAGTATAATCTTGTTTTTCAAGGTTAAATTCATAAGGCTCTAGAAAAGAAAACTAATGAAAGCAGTTTATGCAAATTATGCAATGATTAGCTCTAATTGAGTGAATGGAAAATACGTCACTGATTGCTTCTGCTTCTTTACACTAATTTTTCATTCAATGGATTTAAATATATATTCACCTCAGAGAAGTACTGTTTTTAAATCCTTTCAAAATCACATTTAAGAAATGGGAGGGTGATGGAAATTAAATTTATGAGGGTCCCAATTATCAAATAGCAGTTAATTTATTAAATATTTACAAAGACTTTAGAATTTCTCTTCTACGAAAAGGGACATAATTTATGTTCATTGTTAATTATTCACTCGCACATTTGCTAGAAAATACGAATACATTTTCAATATTTTTTTACTCATTTTAAACGTCAGGGTTTCTCATTTATAGCGCTTTCCATTCACTTACGAAGTCGAATGAAGAGAACATTAAGATTATTAACTTCCTCTATTAAAGGCGTGATAGAAATTGTATACAAGAAATGGAAATACCAAAGCACACTCAATTAATATCGAATAGCTCACTTATGCTCAACATCAGAATCTAAAATATGCTACAGATCTATGCAAAGGTATGTATGGCATTGACAGACTTTCATTAATCCCTCTCAAGTAGAGTTATACTTTTCATTTGAAGCATTAAAACAGGATTAATATTTTGTGAAGCTTATTTACATCCAAAGGCACTTTTAGATAAGTAGTCACGTTTCTTAACTGTAAGACTAGCAATATATCTTATGAAGTAATATCCTGTGCGTGATTAACCTTTTTAACATAAGGACTGTTTCAATATTATTATGAATATCATTTCGAGTTTTTGCAAGCTTTACTTATGCGAAAGATTTGACTGATTCATCGTTCTATTCATGAATCAATTATAATCCCTTTCAGCCGGATAGTATTCAACGAATAGAGCATCATATATTACAAATTAGAAAAAATATACTTATGATAGTTAAAATGAATAAGGTAATAAAATAAAATATACTAATTCTTAGCATAAAATATGACTTCGAGCAGAAGATATGGGATCATGATGATGTTTCATTCACTTCACATCACTTCATGATGAAGTTTCGAAAGTAATTTTTTTTCAATTCAATAACTAATAAAACTAGCAGCTTTCATAACGGTATTTACCATTTACGTTTATTCCAATCCCATCAACGGCTATACGTATTTCTTTTATTTGTATACATTTAAGCTAAAACCGACTAAAATGGTATTATTTCAAAAGAGAAAATCATATTTTTAATTCCACACGACAGAATAGCCATAAACATATCGAACGCGTCGAACCTCATCGGGAATATTTTTAAATCGAGACTTCGAGCTTCATTAAGAGAAATTTCTAAGCGAGTGTCACATCGCTCTCTATCCAGGTAGATACAGATATCAGTCACGAAAGAAAATATAGAAAATGGGATGACGAGAGGATTATTTTCGGTGAAAACTCGTTTCCTGGCACATGCGTATGAATTCTGACGTTTTTCTTAGCCGCACCTGTTGGCAGCAATTTTGGCTATTCCAGAAAACAAATTACTATCTCATAAACGACACAGTAAAAGATCTTATTGCGCCCGAGAAATAAATTAATAATTTATTACATCGGCGGAAGGCGGTTAACTTTTTCCGTCTTTGACGTAGGACGCAGGATGTGTATCTTGTTCCCCTGTTTACCTTGGAGTAAGCCACTCATGAATACGAAATGAAATGATTTTCTCCCGAACCACACTTTCTTTCGACGTTTACCGACGGCAGCCGAAAAGGTGAACAAATTTATGGTTTCTTGTAGACCGGCCTTATAGAGAAAACCCTAAAAGCTGTTAAAGTTTTAATTCAAAAGGTGTGAATTTCTGGCAATATTCTTTCCACTCTCTTGCCTTTTATTATCCAATTTCCGTTCTCATCTCCGAAACAACTTTGTTCAAAAAAGGCTACGCATTATCTCCTTTCAAAATTCCGTACGCAGTACACAAATGGGATTAAAAGTTAAGGAAGGAATAGCAGTATATAAATGAGAATCGACTACTTCAAAAAACTTCGTAGAATTTATGAAAATTCATTAAAAGGTTAAAAGTGGTATAGTACTTAAAAATATATTTACATATTCTTCTTTTTTATCACACCTTAAATACTAAAGCATATATAAACAATTTTTTCAAAATATTTTTTAATATTATTAATCCCAACTTAGATGAAAATTCCCGCTAAATTTCCCAATTATCCGATTAACTACAGCGTACCAAACGGATTGACACAATATGAACGATAGAGTTATAATGATATTTTTACAGGATCAACCTGAATTAGATATACAGTTTTTCTAACTCACATGGGTAATTTGATAACACAAAATCTTTCCTCGTGAGGTATTCCGATTAAGTATTAATTATAATGTGGATACTTGAGTATTTTTAAATGAACCCTTTCAATACATACGAATTTTTTCCGTATTTAATGAATTATTATATTTTAAAAATAGTACGATATATGGTGGATTTCATTCTATAGATAAGACTGAACATGTTAATTATATAATATACTGATAAATGAACATCGTTCATAATGATTACATATTTTGATAGGGATAGCAATAGCCAAAAACGAAGTTATTGATTAATACTGAATATTTCTACTGTAACAGGTGTAGTGCAGGTCGTGGTTACGTAACCATTCTTGGGATTAATCGAAGTGAGAATTCCGTGACAAATAAATAATTATTAATTGCATTATACGGATAAAGTACGTAGGATTTCAGTTTTTCTTTTATTGTATTATAAATGAAAACAAAAATCAATAAAATGAATATAATTGATAGTTTCTGATTTCAATTCCTCCAATTACTTTAAATCTTAGCCTCAATCTGCTATAACGGAGCATCCTGAAAAACTATTCCGGACTATATATTCTTGGTGAAACATCTGAACCTATAGTAAGCCCTCGAGATTATAGAAAGAGGAAAGGTCGCAAGGGGGTAAGCGTGGGAGGCGGGGGTGATCTTGATGGATCCGTATAAGAGGACAGATGGTCTACTAGAGCCACAAAGAAACCTACGAAGGAAGGGGGAATGCCTGGCCACTTGCCAAATTGTAGTAACGGAGTGACATCTTGGAGAAGGAAGGGGAGTGAGTCTGCACAGGGTGAGTGTACATGAATAAGGAAATGGTTTAGGGATAGAAGCTGGAAGCGTGTTCACGGGAGACGAGTAGGAGATAATTTAGAGGAGTGACAAGGATGTTTCCGAGAAAATAAATAATCATATAGCCCCTCAGACTGTTAAAATAACAAGCTATGGATTAACTGCGCAGAGTTTTTAACTTACTCCGCTCATTAATTATTTATGCTCCAAATCCTTTACGACCCTTTTCTGACAGAAAAACTGACACGAAATAAGAAACTTTCTGATATTAAAATCATTCATATCATCATATCTTGAATAATTTGTGAGCAAACAAGCGTTGCTATGGAAGACGTATTTCTAAGCTAACCTAAATAAAATGCATCGCCATTTGGATACGTGTTTTTATCGTCACTAGGATTGAAGGAATCAAAATTGTAGAGATGGACTCTATAAATTTACCAATAAAACATGCAGCGTTTATTTTCAGAAAAATCTAAATAAACATTTCCTTTTGCAAAAAAATCTCTTTTATCAACGTTTAACTTGTTCAGGAATGCCATACATCTTTCACTGTTTGTTTTTTGCATGTTTATTATCATTATAACTTGGGTGAGATACATTTCTCCAGTTCTCACCATCGTTGGATGAAATTCAAAATTCTGAAACACTAAAATAGTTATTCTTTTTGGGGAAACAGTTATTATCTGTGAAAAAACGTGAAAACACAGTTATTTCTGTAACGTATTCCTTATGGCCACTGAATTTGTGAGAATCGATGGTGTGGGAGGCAATATGAAATACAAAAACTAAGGAAATGGCCAAAAAGACGAATCGGAAAACGAGAAAATGGGTAGAGTTATGGAGAACACGTGCACAGCGCTCTTTATGAGCGAAAGAAACGTTCAAAATTCAACTCAGTGATCGTAAAGGACCCCAAAAGAAGATAAGAATAGCCCAATGATAACTTGTAAAATGGTACAAAAATAATCATTCAATGCTCAGAATATGTCTCTGATATTGATGTTTATATATTTCTGAATAAACAGTAAAGATCAAGAATCCTCGGTATAGTTTCAAGATGTCCATAGGCAGTATTCGAAAACAATGAACTTACTATTGGACATACATTGTTTTAAATGTAAATAAGCACCATAGCTCGCTACTTTGTTTACTAACACAAAATGTACGTAATTTCATATTACGAAACCGGTCGCGAATATAACAATTTTCTGTGGAAATTTACGAAGTTGTTTTTATTACTATGGCATTCCACGAAGGTACGCCTTCTCATAATGATTACAAAATGTACTGTTTGTAAAATGTAAACGTAGGTCTCTTGACGTAAAACATTGATTGAAAAACTTCGATGAAAACATTGTGTTATTTATTTCGAATATTGTTACATAATGATTAATTCAGGTAGCATGCTTGTAGGTTTAGAAATTCAAGGTTTATGACCTTAATATTCAAAATTCTTTATTAGAGGGATAAATTTGGCCCATTAGTATGGGTTTTAAGTTCCATCTCTCTAAAATCCACTACGCAATGGTTCGAAGGTTTCGTTATTCGAATGAAAGGAGAATGGGAAGGGACAGAACTCAAAAGAAATGAGAAAGTGTGCTGAAGATGTAATCAATCTCAAAGAAATCGATTTCCGCAAATGGTAATGGTGCCAAGAAGAGGTCATTTTGACGTAGATAAGATGAAATTAGGAGAGAGTGGGCCGTTGACGGGAGAAAAGTCTATTGGAAAGAGAAAGAAGGTGGGATAGATTAGAAGCTGACAACGAAAGCTGACACTAGATAAGTTAGACTAGGTTGAAAGCCTTTCTTCATAAGTGACATTTGAAATAAATGGTACATTCTCCAGACAGTTTGATTTTTCAAATTAAAGCTTGTCTGTTTTTATTAGTATCCCTTTTGATTAATCGAAATAGGTACAGATTTATCTATTTTAATCTCAATGCAGGATGAATGACACGAGATGAGAACAATCTTTCGGGACTAATAGTATAAGGTTTTTCGGAGTGAAAAATTATGATGTGTAAGAAATAAATAAGTGATATCAACCCCAATAAATATAATGCAGTTATATATTGACCTAAAAGCATCGCTTTATGACTTAAAATCTAGATAAATCCTTGCGTGTGAAATGGAGTCCATCATTAACACTTCTTACACTAGCAAAGCTTATCGAAGAAATCAAATACGGCTGTAACTCATTAATATTTACATGAAAGAACGAATGACTTCCAAATATCTTTAGCAATATTTACTACAAATCATTCCGTAAAATCGACAGCATATTTAGTTATCGTTGCTCCTACCAAAAATAATTGTACTATAAAGACGAAGTGAGAGATTTAGTGGGTCAGAATGGAATAAATTTCATAAATACCTGGACTAAAGGACAAGAAAAAGGTTACCTATCGATTGAACGAGATACGTATATTAGCAACAACGGAGCAAATGTGAAAATTATGAACCACTTCGTTGCAATGTAAAGATGTATATACATATAGAATTTATAGAAACACTAATAAAATAAATAATCATAAATCAGTAGAAGTTTGATAAATTATCTTTTAAAAATGAAGAACATAGTTATGAATGTAGACACTCTAAATTAATCTTAAAAATAACGATTTATTGTGTACAATTATTGGTTAACGTGAAATAATGAACAACTTTTATTAAAATCGATAACAATTCCGTTACAACAATTATATGGGTACAATTATAGAGATAGCAATTAAAAACTAAAACTTTTATTTATCGTTTGGATTAGAAAACGTTTAGTTTAAAAATAAGATAAAAACAGTAACAATAGATATCAAGCAATAATTCAATGATATTTGTATTCTTGGAATATACAGTAAATTATTTCCGCAACAATATCTGATGTATAATTGAATTATCTCTTATTTAATTATTCCTGAGAGCTTCTAATAGTTGCATTAATTAATACGACATTCATAGCTTTTCAAAATACGAATTTAATAAGATCAAGTCTATTGTAAGAAATGCCAATTTCATGTATCCCTCCCATTTATGAAAAGAGATATAAAGAATATATATAAAGAATTACTCGTAAGAAGCTACTATGATCGATCCAGGTGTAGAGGTATGACGGGAAGTTACAGATGTTTACAAGAAGGACGTATATACAAAGACATCTTGACAAAAGCCGTCAGATGAAAATATGAAGTGACGTAATTGAAAGGGTCTCTTAATGAGAAAGAGTTTAATTAAGGAGAATGAAGGGCGGAATTATGAGGGAAACGACAAAAGAGTTGAGGGAAAAGAAAGGAATGATCGCGACAAGACAAAGAAGATATTGCGAAGAAAAATTGAGACGAAGAAAGGGTTTCGGAGTCAAAGGGGCTTTTTAAGGGGTTAAGTAATGGATTTGTGTTGATGAATAGAGGTTTTCTTCGGGAATTCTTATGGTTGAAGTCTGAAAGGATTTCAACGTTAAGGTTAAAGGGAATAGAAGAAGTTTGGAGGTTTGGATTAGAACTACAAGAATAGAGCTGTTGAAGTAGCTATTCTTCTGATGATGGAATAGATTTGGAAATCAGACGGAGGAAGTATTAGTGGTTCACATTCAGTTGAAGCAATCTCTTATTCGATATGATTTATTTACGATCATCTTAATAAATATCAGTGAGAAGTAAAGTAAGTACGGAACTCGAATAAATAGAGCAGAGGTTGAAATATTTATTACACAATACCTTACGAAGTTTTCGCCTTCAAATTAATATGAATTTAATTATGAAGCGAATGATGAAATTCGTAAAAAAATTAACAAAAGTAGAATTTAAAAATCATCGAATATAAATTTCTTGACGAAAAATATTCTCTTTATGTCTTCATATTCAGCAGTAAATAGCACACCAATCTAAAGTCGTAGCCAACAGAATATGTTTAGTATCGTATAGTGGCAACAGTTTATAACAACCAATAATAGAGAATAAAGTAATAACCAGTAAATGTATTTTAGGGAAAGCGAGAAATAGATATTGAAGAAAATAGAAATTAATACAGAAAATGAAGCTATTACATCACTCAACACACGAGCTGCCTTTGGTACCAGAAAATCCTTGTGAAATCTGCAATTCAATTCCATTTACTCGATATTTTCAATTCATATATCGAATTCCTCCACAGATCGATAGATACCTTTGAAAGCCAAATCCGAATATATTCCGCTTTTCCGTTATCCATTTTGGATGACAAAATTTCTCCATCCTTTTCGGCGAAGCAATATAAGGAAATTTAATTTAGCGAATCCACGAAAGCCGCCCCGAGCTACAATCCATTCCCTTTTATAGGCTTTGAAGTGGTTGGATTTATGAACAGCATATTGCGTTATCCTCACATTCGATCACAAAGGAAACAACTTTAAAACTTTCGTAATGGAAATTTCAATGTGAATAAAAATACTCAACGTACTATATTTACTATTAAAGTGAATATATCGTAGGTAACAATGCTGGATAGAATATCTCCATGGTGATACCCATCAGAGTTTCGTGAACAGCAAATTTAATGTTTTAAGTGCACATTAAACTGATCGATATTATATTGTTGAAACATTTAAATATTAAGTGGAATGATTAATAGTAACTTCTTCGGATAGGTACTAGAATTGTTCTCATATAGATTTGAATTAATTTATACGAAAATTGCTGAGAATAAGACGTAAAATCAATGAAATAATCGAGCGCGTAAGAGAAGCAGAAATTCATAAAATAAATGACTGATATAATATCAAGAACCAGAAGTCTTAGTTAGAGATAAACAAAAAAGACTCAGATACGTAAATATAATACGTCAGGTTTATCCAAAGGAAAAAAACGAGCGCAAAAAATCACGTGCGAGAGGTAGGCAAATGAGAGGGTACAAAAAAGGTTTCGACAACGCACGCACGGCAGAATGAATGATGTCTTTATTGGGAATGCGCTCCGTGGTGTGCTCGATTCGCGTGCCCAGAGCCATCTCACGGTGGTAGGAAATAACGACGCCCGCGTCTCAGGAATAACAAACGGTTAAAACGGAGGGCTGACTGGAAATAATAAATAAGAGGAAGAAAAAGAAAGGGGAGGTGGATGATGAAATGGGAACTCGCTTTTTGGAATGGCGCCCTGGCACACGCCGTCTGTGGGCGAATGCGTGTTTTTTCGGGACCCAGACGTCCCGATTTCCTTACGATTCCGTCCTGTTTTGGTGCCTTGTTTCCTTCGTCCGGGTTCGTTCAACTCTCGTTGGGAACGTTGTTCTTCGAAAGTCTAACAGATCGTAAGACTTGTACTCATATCAATACTACTATACAATGTGATCATATATTAACGATGGTCAACTGATTGTGACTTATATTTTTAGAGAAAGGCTTAAAATAATACAGCTATTTTCACATGATAACTATTACTGATATTAATGAGCTATAATTGATATTCTCCAAGACAGAATCAGAATACACCTTATAATCAGGATATTACATCAAAACTCTGGCAATATTAGGATAGAACTCTAGTCTATTTTTACAAGTATGGTTCTCGTGAAAGTTTGTAAAAGTAAGGGACATGTAAATTATATCTCAGTTCATAACCTAATAGAGTTGTAAAGTGGGTATTATATAATTTTAGTAATATATAAAGCATTATAAGCGTACTAGCTCTATGATCTAATTATAAACAACTGGTGGAACAGAATAGAAGAATTTATTAAATTTCTTAAATTATATAGTAATAAGAAGTTTCATCAAGTTATATTTGAAATTCAATAAAAGTTATGGAAAAATTATTGCGCCATAAATTCCTCATGAATTCCTTAAGATTACTATTCCCAAGATCAAGTGTACAGTAAAATCCTTGATAGAAAGATACGCGCTATAGAAGCATATAGAATTATTAAATTGAAAATAGGATGACTTGCGTCCTCAGAACAATCGTATTAAGAATTCAGTTAGTCAATATAATGGTATGTACATCTGGAGAAGAAATTTTTATGACGTAATATTTTTCGAAATGGATCAAAATCAATAGGATTTAGATAAGGAGTACTGCAACAGGTGCGCCATTTATGACTTCCATTGAACGTGATTTGTTCCTCAATGGCCGAAAGCGTTAAGCAGGTGCTGCGATAAATATTTCTATACGTCAATGGAATGTACGTTTCGTTATGTGAATTTATAATAGGTTTATATTTATATCGTGACACGGCGTAATGGCTAATCACGATAAGAGCTGTCCAATGCATATATATTATTTCAAGATGGAAATTCTACAGTTGAACGCTATAAATAACCTAGGTTAGCAAAGCGAGTGCTGGTAAAAAAAGGACAAACGGAAAGTGAAATTGAGCCTTGGAGCAATAGATCTACTTTTTTATAATTTGTCTTTTAAAATTCACTACGAATATCACACACTAATTGCTCGGTTATGGAAAATATGTACGTATGAGTAGATTCCATACATAATATCGACTCTGGTTAACTACGTACCGTCTGTAGAAAAAAATAATTATAGAAAAACAAAAAATGAATAACAGAGTTATATTCGTGCTCCAATAGATCTGCAATTACAAAATAATTACTTCCCATATTTAATTCGACTTTATTCTCTTTCTTATTTGAATCAAGGAGTTTTATCGTGTTTTTAAAAATTAAATTGAATACTATACAACTGAAATGAGAATATGAAATTTTTAAATGATTTCCTCTCATTAAATTCATTTTAAATGAGTCCGTAAAAGGCAAGAGGCCTTCTTTGCACACACCTTGCAGTTGAAAATAAGTTAAACTGAGACTCAACAGAATTAAAAGACGCAAAATATTAAGAAAAAATACTAGCGAAAAGAATGTTAAATAATATGAATAGAAAGTTTGTCGTACAATCGTGAGTGATAGAATGATAAACATAAATAATAATCTATTTAAATATTCGAATTCTCCAGCGTATGGAACTAAGACATTAAGAATATTCTGTTGAATTACATTATCAAATCATCTTCTTGTAAACAAATTTATGCAATAAAAATGGTAAATAAACAAATAAAATATTGAACATATGAGAATCGTAATTTTTGTTATTATTCAATGCAGTTAGTGAAAAGAACTATCTCGCGAAATATGTAACCGCACGAAATTTTACTCCCATAAATTTCCAGGAGAATCTCGAGCTCCCAAACGCATGTACGTCTCCCAAAATATCTCCGATAAGTCTCAGAATTCAGACCACGTTGTGGTTGAAAGGTAGATAAAGAACTCTCGAGGAACTGTTTGAAACTCGATCAAAGGCTTAAGAGAAGGCAATTTTTTCGATACGCGAAGACATTTCCCTCCTCTTCTGCATTCCGGTCTCGCACTCTTGCGTGTCCCCCAATTTTTATCATTCTGAGAGCTTGCCAAATAATTTCGATGTCACGGTGAAAAAATTTAATATCAAAATTGAAAATGATTGCTCAATCGAATATCGATAAAAGTAACGGAAATCCTATATCTTTGAGATACGTGCGAAAACTTGAAGCAACCCTTATTTAATACTATGCAATCAGATTTTCATTTTGCAGATTTCTTTGTTTAGTGTTTAATAGTACTCAATGACCTCTTTATTTGTATTTTCATGGAACTTAAAAAGAAAAATGATGTTTGAACCTCGAGATGAATAGATAGATCTTACAAGTGACTGATCGCAAGAAAAATGGAAAATATGTATTTTCTCATTGATCGTCTGTGTTAAATTCATGGATTTGGATGAGAGTATATTTTGGTTTGATAGATGCGCCATAATTCTCTATGGATGTTACTGATTACTTTCATTGCAATCTATCTATTTCTTCGTCACCTAAGTGACGTATTGTTGTAATCAGTAGATAATTTCAAAACATAAATTCACCTTAGAATTGTCTGATAGTTCCATTTTCTCGATTTAAAGTTTCACTACTTTCTTATTTCTTTGGTAAGTTTCTACATATATTATTATTAACCCATATTTTTTCTATAGCATAAGTAGTTTTATCTTAATGTATACATGAAAAATGTTCTATCTTACTGAGTGATATTTTTGAAACGTGATCAATTTTAACTAGTTTAAAACGATTCTATTCCACAAATTTTTCAGGGTCGTCTTAGAAAATATCGAAAGTAAAAATAGGACTATTTTTTAGAGAACGATAAAAACTTCTTTTTCGAATAAACCTCATTTTCTCCATCATATTCTCTTGCTAACTCATCACTTGAAACGTAGGTGCTATCAAGATTCTGGTAGAAGGTTAGAAATTTACATATCTGAATCATGTAAATCGATAGTGGAGGATAGCTGAAATCGCGGGCAGAGGACAATCCAAATACCACATCGCATTCTTTCGCCAGGAGCCAGAAGATAGCACTCCGTGGTAGATCTCATTTTTTAAAGCAGACGTGATGTTTTTGGACAAAGGAACTCGAGACATTGAAGAGAGACTAAGAGCACTAGTTCGGCAAAAGTTTACGGGGGCAGCGGAGAATTGGAGGCAAGTTTTAAACCAATAAGGGAGTATATTTTAATACACAATCATGATATCAGATCTGAAGCTTTTGCTTATCATGAATCATGACATATTTGCCGCTTAACCTCAGAATATATCCACAGTATTGCTAAACATCAAATGCCAGCGTTGGTCTTAAAGATTTATAATCGCTTGAGGGAAATTTAGATATTAAAGAATTAAAAATACCAAAACAATTAATTTGAAAAGTATATAACTAAAAGAAATAAACATTAAAATTTTCTCTCCGATGGAAGGATTCTGATTCAATTACTGTTCTTTCTGTATTGCTCAATACAGTTATAATAATCTAAAATTGAATAATAATAATAATTGTCTTGACATTCTCCAGGTAAAATATATATTCGAACGTAACTGTAGCAAATCCAATTGTAAAAAAACTAGCATTAAAAAAACGTACAGATATAGAAGAACAATAAGGACAACTTCGAAGCTATAAATAGCAATGAAAACTATAAACATACATAAGTATGTTATTTAGCAATCAAAGAGCTAAATTATAGTTCCTTCCAACGAAGGACTATTTCCTCAGCACGAACGCATAGCTACATACCTTTATGCCGGACGTTAGATCGCTATGGAAGATGAATTTATAAAGAGAGCGCTCTTATCTTGTAACCAATACGGTAAGTGAATATTTCAGCTACGGGCGACGCAATCTACGGCTTCCTCTTCCCTATTCGCACGTGAAATTCGCCATCATTTTGCAACCGAAGTTGAGCAAGTTGTATCAGCAATTATTGAAGCGAGTGATGAGATAGTACTGGAAGAATTTTACAAATTTGAATTATTTGTTAAATCTTGAATTTATAGGGAGATTATGCAATGAAGATAAGCTTACGTTCTTAAGAAAATATTATACATTTGAGGAATATCATAAAATTTCTTTAAAAAGCCCTAATGATGAGGAAAATTTGCAAAATGAAAGAGAAAACTGAAGACCATTATATATCTATGGAATATAGATCAATAGAAAAAACCTTTTGCAAAATAAATAATTCTATGATTTCTGAAATCTCTATTTTACTTTGAATGCGATTTTATATCCTAATATTATCCTCTCATGCCATTCAGTATTCACTCGTAGTAAGCTCAAACACCGGGTGGAACCAAATATTGATATACCTTTCTGATATAATCTCCTTGGAAACAAATTGGTGAATCGGAGCACGCCATTTATTAGCCAAAAATGCAAATTAATGCTAAGTAAATAAATAAGGTTGTCATGAGAAACTGGGGCTATTTTTCATTCCCAAGATTCAGAAACTAGATAATTAGTGCTGTAACCTGAAACTAAATAAATTCTCTACTGCTACAAGAAGTCGAGGGGTAAGAAATTTGAAAGCAGTCAACCTTAGACACGAATGCATTTCCCCCTTACGTACCCCTCTGGAAGTAGCGCGATGCACATAAATTCTAGAAAAAGTAACTCCGATTAATCTTCAATAGAGTTACCTGACTTAATAGGGGGATATAGTACTTCTAAGTGCAACGTAACGAAACGAATTAATTCGCTTAAACTTCTATTTCGCATGGGAAAACTTCCGGATATATAATACCCCCTCTCGATGTACCAAAACACGGATAGGCTGATGAATAAATCTCACCTTAATCGCGTGATATCGAACCTTTTAGAACCAGGAATCTTCGAGGAAAGCATCAGAGACTCCGGTTAAGAGATACGGAAGCGACCACGATACTATCAATTACGTTTATACTAATTTAAGATGCAACTTCCAAGCACAGTGCACTCGTATTATCGGACATGCGGTTGCCTTTTGCACGGCTCATTTGTTGCAGGACGTATCCTTCGCGTATTTAATAAAATACCCTTTAAATCATTTAGATTAGGACGTAGCGATTTGATCAATGGCCCCGAGAGACTAACATCCGACCGTGTTCTTATCTTGGCTCCCCTTCTCGGACGCATAATTACTCTTCCCCGGATGGGCTTGTAAGTCTCCAACCTTTAATTTCGCAGAACCGCTTCTCCTGTTTCATTTTGTCAAACTGGGTCAGATGAACGAGCGTCCATTGGTTTTTCGTCCCTCGTTAAACTCTCCCGTCTCCCAGAGAGATTAATTCGATCGCATTTTTATTTCCAACTTCCGTTACTCGGAGTTTTTTTCGGTAGCGCGGATGCGCGATGGATGGCAGGAATTCCCATTAAAAAAATAACTCAATATACGAATGTATTGGTCCAGTGAAATCAATTACGTTTAAATTAAGATTGTATCTTTATTATTATCGCTCTCATGAATACGAAAAATCTTTCGAACCGTTATGAATATTTTCCGTTTTAACAATTAAAATTCCGCATAGCGAAGTCTGAACTTTCTAGTTCTACGCGGCAAACTCGTAACTATGTCGTTAATTGTTTTGCCGACAATTAAAACGAAATTCCGATCTAATAGGGATAGACCTTCAACATGGATTTCCGAAGCTAAATTGGAATTTTCTGTTATAACGAAGCGTCCTGCAGTAAAATTACTTCTTAATTTTTTATTACTTTCATTCTAATATACAGAAATTCTACTACAAAATACAAGACGAGGCATTCATTTGTCAGTAATCCAGCAATGTTCATTCACGCATATTCGTAATAGGGATGGAAACTATGTGGTTTTCCCCAAAATCTGGAACACTGAAAAATTTTAGTTTTGCATTTAAAGATAGAGTAAATTGATTGGTTCTATATTACATAATTTTATAATATATAATTTTACTAAGACGGTGTTTTGAATAACTGAATAAATCTTTTTCAATGTTGATTACTGTCAATAATCCTTTTTCATATCATTATGATCCATTGACCTCATCCTTGTCCTTGTCTCAAATTCATTTTTCATCAAATTCTTATTTCTACAATCAGATACTCGTATTAGTATCTCTCTCTTATTTAATATAAGTAACTTAGTGCATCCCTTCTTACATACGATTCGAAGTTTCGTAATTGCAATTTTTTCACGCTAAATAATTAAGTTCAAGATAAGTTTATTCAAAGATTTTATCCAAATAAATGCACTTAAATTTCCATTTAACATATAATGTTGTTTAGAAATTTATAACACTTGATTAATTAAACGAGCCATTTCCGCATTCTGTTAACTTTTAAATTCTTACGGTAGTCAATTTTTTCTCCGCTCTTCTCAATCTTCTCTGAGGTCGCTTCCATGCGTATATGTCATTGACGCTAGACTCGGCAATATTTCTAGCAGAACCGTATATCTTCCTACTCAGTAACTCTTCTAATCTCTTTTACTCGAATTTCCACTTAACCGTGAAAAGTTATACCTCCTCATTTTAGAATTTCTTCCGCACCTCAACAGGCACTTTTGCCTTGTATCATCCTTAGCTTTCCACGGAAATATTTTTCGAGCTGAAGTAATGGTTTGCATTAATATCAATTCATCAATTTTATCACGTTTTTATAGGCTGTAATGGAAGACGAAATTTAAGAACGTAATCTTTTAATGAATTACTATCTACGTACGATTAAGTATGTTTATCACAAATTTATGTAGTTAAAATTTAAAATCTTATCTTTTTGTACTTTTAGAACACTAAAAATTACGAAAAATCAGCAGTCATTCCAATTTATAGATGAAATGGTCATAATTTTGTCCTAAACACATCGACTTTAATAATAACTATACAGCTAATCATGGCAGAAACTATTCAATAATGTTAGAGAACGATTTAATCCTATTTTATATACGTAATATATATACATATATATAATAATACACGTATATACACGTATTATATATATATACACGTAAATAACTTAGTCCAAACTCTATTCTTCTGGTACCAACGACCGTGATATTCAATTCCGAAATTTACCTGTAAATACTTTTTCCTCTTCGATGGTACGATATTCCCAACCCTTTCCAGTATCTCTCCATTGACTGTTTCTGTGCATTCTAAAGGGCACTAAATCACTCTGTGCCCCGCTAAGAACAGCCGTTATGTAGTTACGCCCAGTGTACTTCCTGGGGGCGAATATTGGACCGCAGAGCCATTTTTCATATTATGTGCCACGAGGGACTACTGGATCCTCCTTCCCTGTCCTTCCTCCTGTTCTTTGGGTGAGCGCTCGGTGAATAGCAATTACTTGTTGGCTTAATTCCATGGTTTAGTATATGTGCCCATCCGAAGGAAAACCCCAACAACGAAACTGATCGTTTAACTACAGGTCATTGGGAAAAGTGATTCCGACAGAAATTGGCAAATTGTTTATCATTATTTCAATTTTGATTTGGCACAAATTAAGAATGCTATGAAGCAACCGTTGTTGAATTTATATTTTTGGCTAGTGATATTAATTTTTATACATTTAGTACGATATCGTGACAAAAGAAAATTATTATATTATTCAAAAATCAAAATTTTTTAGAAACCAAATTTAACTGTGGCTGATCAATTACCATTTATTGTAAAAATAATCTATTCAAGTATTCAAATAGTATTTGTTATTGAATAATCGTAAATAATATTTTTGTGCAAATACTCTACATAACGAAATCAATGTGAGAAGGCGTGACTTCGTGGAATACCATAGAAATAAAAACTTTGTAAATTTCCACAGAAAATTGGTATATTCGCTACCGGTTTCGTAATATGAAATTACATCTTCAGTAATTTCATATTACGAAACCAGTCGCGAATATACCAATTTTCTGTGGAAATTTACAAAGTTGTTTTTATTACTCGACATAACAGTTCAAATAGTATTTAATTCTTGATGTATGCTTATTTATTTGTGAAACTCAGAAAGTAAATCTTATAAACTACACATATTTGGTTTACTTCTATTTTTCATAAATTCGCATATTAATATTAAAATACACACAATTCAATGAAATTCATCTTTTTTGCGAATTCTGAGCCAATCATATTCTGTCTATCCTCAACTACAAGGTCTGGATAACAAATAGAGTTAAGTTCAGTACTAAATGGACTGTATAGAATATTGGTATTTTCTTTCTTCTCCCGAATACAAATCTAACATAAGAGAAAATTCGCTTTGTTTGTCCAATGGTAAGAAGATATCCAGATTCAGTCTAAGATTATTGACAGAGTAGAAAAGCGATCGAGAATTCTATCAAGGAAAACAAATATAACTACAAACGAATATGGTTTGAACCCCTTAGAGACCACCGAGTTATTGAAGAGATGGATTTATAAGACGAACCTTATTTGAGTTAAAGGTAATCTTCTTGGAAATCAATTTATAAAAACATAAGTCGGGCCTTTTCTTTAAGACCGATTTCCAGTTTACGATGACGATACAAGACGCACATAACGGCTTTAACTCGCGTACTAATCCATAAATTTAATACATTACGATATTATAAGCATTTAATTAACTGGATTATTGGCTCCTCTAATTATCTTCAAGAGGAATTCATTCAATCTCGCTTTAAACTTGATGGAGAGCTTAACGTTTTTTACCATAACAGATTCGAATGATATTCAATGCTCGTGATTTTCAGCAGTTAATATACTAAGACACCCACGACCTCTTCTTATGATTTATGAAGAATATGCATGCATGTAGAGAAAAGCAAAAAGATAAGACACCATGTCTGGGAGTACCTCTGAGGTGGGGCAACACGCCGGTCAATGTCAATGCTGAAGAGCGTTTTCCGGTTCTCGGACAGGTACATGCGGACGGTTGACCCCTCGGAGATAATTTATATTTTCCCATATCATAAGATGTCTTTGGATACTCAACACCTAAATGACACTCCTGCACTTCCATTTTCGAATTCAACGTTATTGATTCACTGCCGTACATTCGAAGTGTCGATACCAATTCAGGAATTTCCGATAAAATGCTCTGCTTGGAAGTTTTTGAATAATTTTTATCTTAAAGATTACATCCAACGACTTCATTACGATCACCGATTCCGAATTTATAGTTCAAGATGTATGCCCTTTCTATACCAGCGGATTTTAGGACTATCCTTATTTGATATTTAATGAGCCTACAAACGAATATTTTATAAAGATCGAGTGAAGATAAATAAATAATTGTTTTTGATAAAATATTAACAGAAATTTAATAATACTGTCAGAATTTACACAAGAAACACTTATATCAGCTATAAGAAGAATATTTGAAAGAATGGAATGCATTATTATATTTCACAAAAAAGGAATTTAAATTAAAAGCTATCTAGTTATGAATGATTCTAATAAATCGACCTACATATGAGAGGTATCGTCCATAGCCAAACTTCCACCAAATAAACAGAGTTTTATAATATTTTACCTCCTTAAATTTTGAATTGTAATACGGTTCAGATCATAAAGTATAATATATCTTCCTTTGTGGTCAGATGAAATTTATAAATGACTGCTACTAACATATTAACAAATAAAAGTGTATGTATCTTAAAGAATGAAATCTCATTCCCCGATAAAACAGAACGATGAAAGGGTAAGATTGTAAGAACCTAGGATTGTAAGGACTTGTAGGATTGATATAGAATTGTAGGATTCTAAGAACTAAGAGTACAAACGAATATTTTCTTCAAATCCAAATTTACAAAAGATTTCCACCGACTTAGAATATCAGTGTTAATGCAACCTCTCTATTGTCTATCTCCGCTCTATTCTGAATTGATCAACTCTTTGACTACCTATCATGTTTGAATAATGCCATTACCTTTCCAGGAACTACATTCGATTTTCCTTTCCATCCATTTCTATACCACTCATGAAGAAATGGGAGCCTCATCCATTTCGCTACCTATCCATGGACCCACTCTCCTTTCCAACTCATTTTTGCCATTTGTCTTTCACCCAACACCTACGTACTTCTGCTCCCGGATATCTACATCCTTCTCCAACCTTCCCTCATTATGGTTTTACACGCACACTCCCTCCTAACGCATCTATTTGCAGGATTCCTTTTCAATCTCACGCAAGGGAAGTAAGACGGAAATGTGTAATTTGTTAATCGGTTTAATTTGGAATGATGGATTCGGAAAAATAGGTTTCCGCAAAATATTTTGACATTTACGGCCTCGTAAGATGTTACGAGTAAAATCATAAAAGATGAATATACAATGTGAAGGAAATTAATAATTAAATCAACTTGAGTGGCAATGATTATGTACAATTCTTTGGGAGCACACAAGTGATTCTACTTCCAATGTGAAAACAGGGTTCATATACAAATACGTCCGAATCATTGAAATTGAAAAGTGAACTTAAATCACTTGAAGCACGTAAAACTGAACAGCATGATTACGAGGTAGGAATGGTAATTTTTTAAAACCATCTATTCACGTATTTTGATTCTTAATGCACGGCTATAATGATAAAATATTCAACGATATGACATCATGGTAATCTTATAATAAAGCTTATTATATTCAGCCTCATCGTAAGTCATGCAGATTTGCAGCTATCGTCTGCCAAAGATATTTTGCATCTAATTAATTTTAGAAATTTATTGAAGAAATCTCGGCTAATAAAGCGCAGATGAGGAAATGATACGTAAAATACTTTTAACTCGGGGTTTAACTGGGGCTTTTTTAATATTTAATTGTATTCTAAAACTGGAATAACAAATAAAAATAGTTTTCTTTAACTATGATCCTCAGAACATCTATTTATTTTAACTTCCCCAAATAAGATTCCATTGATAACCCATAGAATACAATAACCCATAATAACTAAAGATAAAATTTAACTTTAAGGATATTGATATTCATTGCTTAATGCGCACTACCAGTCTAATAAATAGTCAGAGATATTATTTTACAATCAATTAAAATTATGCATATTGATGTGGAATCAAATAAAGATAATTCATTTATCGAGTATTAGCCAAATTAATTCCAACAATTCTTTTTACTCCTTCAAAGCTAACCTTTAAATGAAAGAATGCCGTATTCGAAAGGACTTCGAAGAAAAAGATACACGAGAGAGCAAACCTTTTTATGACAGAATGATACATCATACTTCCCCATCATTAATTTAATTATGCGATTCGAGTCAGCTTAACTCCGTAATGCTGCATCACAATGCGCGAAACTCAAAAATACGCCCCGCATTTCTCATCGAGCCGCATTTCGGCTGTCAAAATCATGAAATGCGGTTCCGAATAATGAGTTTTGAACAATGCGGATGCGTCGTGCAGCATTCCATCGAATAAAAAAGATTATCTCTCTTCATCATCGAAATCATTCCCCGCTGAGGCGCGTGCTCGACGATAAAATTTACGCAGAAAAGAAGAGGAACAGAAGCATAACGCATTCCGAACGATTCTCGTCCTTCGCCAGTAATATACTGCGTTCCCTTCTTCGTCGACGCATTTATTAGAAAAGAGTAATTCCCATTATATTCAATACGCCAGGATACGGCCTCGTTAAAGGCAGTACTTCACGGATGTTCCAAAAACCTCTCTCCCCGCAGTCCACCGCTTCTTCGCCCATTGAATATTTATCCCGGACGTCGATGGCTGCGAAGGTGATTTCGGAACAATGGGTCCCGCGACGACTGCCGTCTAATTTTTAAGTCTGCGGTAGGGATAATGAAAGCGGTTCGATGGTGGAGTGCGATGGGGGCGGAATGCTAAGAGAGGAGGGGCGCATTCGGAAATAAAAAGGAAGGCGGCACAAGAAGAGTGAAGACATGGCTATCGGAATACAATGGCTTTGGAAGACGTCCAAAAATTTTGCCCCACCGCTAATACTCTTCTCTCTTTGCAAATCTTTCGCCCCCCCCTTAACCACCTCCCGTTCTGAATCTTCCCTCAGGGTCGTAAAGGCGTTTACGATTCAATCGCGAACCCTATCTTTCAGACGTTATGAAGCTATCAATATGTTCATAAGAAGCAACATTAGCCTCTATAATGCTCGGGTGTGCGGGTACACAAAAGGAACTCCCAGATGTAGTCTTCAGTGATGGGTTTCATGGGGGATTTGAGGAAGGTCGTTGGACTAGCAAACCTTCCGAGTGCTAGGAAACAGCATAACAACATTTTAAATAAGAAAACATAATTCACTTCCTCATAAGGATGGGAAATAAAGGGAAGATGTGATGATGGAAGTCTATAGAAAAGGAAGGAGAAGATCGAACAGCTATAATATTTAAAGTTAATTTCATAAAAATTATTCGTAGTAAATTTTCTTTAAACATGATCCATTCCAGATGCAATTCTGGTAAACGAATGAATATGATAAATTAATTTATACCGGGCAGATATTAGAAGCTTTCAACGTAATATTTTAATTGGAACGTACATTTTCTCTTTGGTTAATGAACGAATATTTATATCTATTACACCAGTTAAGGCAAGTTTGTTTATGAATATCGAAATACGTATATAGATCCTATAAACTTCAGTAAATACTGTCCCTATTAAAGCAGCCGTTGCTTTCTAAAAGATACGACCTTATTACATTCATATACATGAAAGACCGCGTTTTGTGGGCGGAGTTCAATGCAAGTGGACTGTATGCGTTGTGCTGTGGTTGTAGTAACAAAGGCGGTCGTTCAAATCTCCATCTCTCGTGTCAGTGAATGCACTCCGTTCACCGTTAGAGGCTATCCTCAATGGAAAGGGAATACCATGGTAACTACTCGTGGTTTATACCACTCGATGCTGAATGGACTGGGTGGACCTCATTAAACATCGGGAATGACTGTATCGCAATCTCTATCAAAGATAGGAAGGGCACTGTTGTCACCTCAACATAGTACTTGAATATGAGGATACTTT
This sequence comes from Pantala flavescens, assembly GCA_020796165.1. Classification (NCBI taxonomy): domain Eukaryota; kingdom Metazoa; phylum Arthropoda; class Insecta; order Odonata; family Libellulidae; genus Pantala; species Pantala flavescens. The sequence continues at coordinate 10,613,061 of CM036879.1, read as the reverse complement.
AGAAGTTCTTTATGCCGAATAAGGTTACTTCTATCATACCGATGATTTTATTATTATTTCTTTTATAAGCTTATTCTGCTACACAGAATCTATGGAAGCAATAAAAATAATTTGGAGATATAATGATAATTATTGCGTAACGTAATATATAGATAGGATAAAATATGGATAATTAATCAGATAAATCACGAACTCCTCAATCTAAACCGAATGAGTGTGATATAAACTTATAAACCACTGAGTACCTATTCCTCGGTAGTAGGGATAGGGGTGTTATTGTTAAGGGTGAAAAAAATTAAATATTTGTACGTTGTGATTTATCCATGAAAAATATACAAGACTTTTTGCTCTTAAAGTAAAACACTATAAAATGCTATAGTTGAAAAGATGTGTATCAAAAATCTCCCCGGCGGGGAATCGAACCCCGGTCTCCCGCGTGACAGGCGGGGATACTAACCACTATACTACCGAGGAATGCATAATTATTTGAAAAGGATCGATTTTTCATAAGAAAGTAGTGTTCTCTTTTTCCTTAAATCTCGTAATTCGTGTACAGCTATACCGTAGTTTACCGAATTGAAGGAGTGAAACGCATAAACAATATTCGTAATACAATTTTCACGTTGTCAATAGATTTTCAAATGCTAGTGAGAGAAGACAAAACCTAAAATGTTACACGGATTTCTTCGCCAACGGCCATACCACGATGAAAACACCGGTTCTCGTCCGATCACCGAAGTTAAGCATCGTCGGGTCCCGAATAGTACTTGGATGGTTGACCACCTGGGAACACCGGGTGCTGTTGGTATTTTTTTTTTCCTTGAAAATGAGGTATGAGAAAGCAGTAATAAATAAACTAAAATTTGGAAATAAATTTCTAAAAGTTTATTAGGGAAGCGATTTAATATAAGTCATGGAGGTTATGATCAGAATGGAATTAATTAGTTTGTTTCATGATATATTGAGTATTGTAAGCAACCGTTTTAAAAGGAAATAAGCAAGGAGCTTCACTTAATTTCTTAAATTCATTTCTTAAAACGAAATGAAAAGTCTTGGTATTTCTGCATTTGACTGCACAGACAACTTTTTTAGAAAATAAAGTCAACCACAAATTAAAGAACTGATAGGGTAGTATCAAACAAGAATCCATATATAATGACAAAAGTAAATAATTAATATCAATGGATATTTATGTGAAATTTCACCCATTCTATTTATTAAACGAGAACTGGTCACTCACCCAAGTTATTCATTAAATATTTATTCCCGTTTCTTGGTAATAAATATAGATAACGATAGACACCCAATGGAGCAATGAAAGGTTAAATCGAAGATTTAATTATCGAATATTTCAATTGTATGAAAATAATTTTAAGATATAAAATGACCAGAAAATTTATACTTTTAACTACCAAATCAAAAAATTAAATATCGATTATGAATAAGAATTCATTAAAAAATCTGTCCATGAAGAATAGAAAATAACCGTCCTAAAACAAAATAAGCCATGAAAAAGTAAAAATACCAACAGCACCCGGTGTTCCCAGGCGGTCACCCATCCAAGTACTATCCGGGCCCGACGATGCTTAACTTCGGTGACCGGACGAGAACCGGTGTTTTCATCGTGGTATGGCCGTTGGCGAAGAATATATAGTTATATTTTAGGTTTTACCGGGCCTCACTAATACATGTGGAAATTTATTGACGAGGTTAAATTTGTATACTACGAATATTTTTATGCGATTCACTCCTTCAATTCGATAAAACTACGGTATAGCTGTACACGAGTTACGAGATTTAAGGAAACATAGATCACTACTTTCTAATGAGAAATCGGTCCTTTTCGATTAAAGATGTTTTCCTCGGTAGTATAGTGGTCAGTATCCCCGCCTGTCACGCGGGAGACCGGGGTTCGATTCCCCGCCGGGGAGACCTTTTGATTCATATTTCTTCGAAAGTTTATCCTGCTTCTCAGTTTTTTCTCTCGCGAAATAAAATTTTGGACTCGAACCGAAGAATTTAAATTCACCGAATAAGCTTGCCCCTTCAAAGGAAAAAATCAATCGTACATCAAACATCTTGAGAATCTTTCGAGTACCTTCCAGATAATGTAGGTCCCAGCAGACGTCTTTACCATTTTCCCTCCATTAAACTTCCCATACTTCCCCTCTTTACGGACAGCAAATACACTTCCTTCACTTCGGCCCGTTCTCTAGAATGCGTAATCAATCTCCCCTATCCATTGTTCGGAAACAAGCTCTTCGAATGGATTGTTGGGCGTTTCCTCGTTGTCCTGACGAAATGGTGGGCGGATGTGCTGGTTACACGGCTTGGTACGCCTTGGTAGTCGAATCCCTGCCTCTCAGGGAGAGAATACTCACGCGGAAAATTGACCCACGTCGATGAAACCAATTGCCGAAAACTCCCTTGTATCTCTTGTTACGAAAGAGAATGTTCTCCGAGACAAACTTATCGATCATAAGGTTCGGGGGGACTTCAGCTTGGGAAACTTCATCTGTTCCTTGAACGGCTTTTTGTCTCCGAAAGTCAGGGGTGGGAAACTCGATTCGATGCCGTAACTTGGTCCGAGTTACTTCCCATGGAATTATTATACGTTAATCTAGACGTTATAGTGGCATTATAGTCCTATGGTGCTCAATAGCCGGGATAAGCTATTGATTCAAGAGATTTCTTATGAATCAACTTTGCAAATTTAATGCTTACCTCAATAGATCTACTAAATCATGTCGTTATCTAAAATAATTCTCCGTTAACCTGCCGTTAGAGAATTCTGTAGGATGATTGAAGGAAGTTAAACTACGATCTGCTGAATAGAGTGATAAGATGAAATAATATAATTCAACATCATTTCCTAATATACTTACAAATATATCTACAATCACTTTCTTCAAATTGATAAAAAATACCGAAACTGATTAGACTGTATTATAATTGTAATATTTAAAACTTTTGCTATTGTGATTTGATAAATCTGTAGTATACGTTGAAACCGTGACATTAAACAAAAACTATTGCGTAAATGGTTTTAGATTTTAAAGAGATAGACATGTATGATGGAAAATTGAATAATAATTTACGGATTTGCTATTCAAATGTGCCACTATCTCGAGCTTGGAACATAACTGTTTCTTATGTACGAGTAAATTCATTTACTTCGTATACATCGATTAAAAGTTTTCATTGAAATTATACATTAAATACACCTAACTACTCTTAAATAGGGGTTTGAACTTTCATGATACTACAGCGCGAGGCATGAATTCGTTAGGATTACGACCCGAAAAATTAAAGATGATCATCACATCATTTCCTCAAAACCTCGTCGTCTAATCAGTATTCCGAATGGCTTAATGGGGATGCACACCTATTCCAACCTTAAATTAACCTCAAATAAATTAATTATATACCAAAACGTGCACCGAATTCCGATGCTCCTTCTTGGAACTCCGTAAAATTTCAATGTTCACGAGAACGAGCCTATTCATCTCCAAATGAATATTCAACCCTCGAAAAGTCTTTTGGGTCCATTAGGCGTGGTTTCGCGCCGTTAAGGACTTATTCTTCTCATCGAGATACGAATTAATTACTCGCTCTTCCTTATTATGCCATTCTCGCATAATCCGACGTACCTTCTGAATTCCTAATCGAATAACTTCGTGCCGTTCGGTGGATTTGTAACCAAAACAAATAAAATAGACAATGCCTTGTAACCTCGGTGACATCTTACTTCCGCTTCCGTTCGTGTGTCTTGCGATAAGTGAATGGGACCACCCTTCATTTGCGAATCGCACGCTCCATCTACGAGCCAAGGGCGATCTGGGAGGGTGGATAAGATTCCCTCCTACACGAAAGAGGGGTGTAAGCCAAGGAGCGATGCAAGTAAGGAGAGACAATAAGCGTGAATGAAGTTGAGGGATCGTCTATAGATAATGGTCGCGTGGGACTCAAATGAGAATGATTGAAGCGATTTTTTTACTCTGACAGTGTAAGGTTGGAGTAGTAGCTAGTTCCTGGATAACTATCAATTTCTTTTTTTTAACGAGGTTGGAGGTTAATGGGGCTGTTTATAACGGGGGATATCGTCACGACGCAATTCAGTTAGAGCGTAGGCAATACTAGAGGCAACGTTACCATAGCTACTTGAGAAAACAAGTCCTATTATAACCTACCAATAAACCTCTTTGCTAAATACTAAACTCGACGAAGAATTATATGTGTAACAACTCAAAGATGTACATAAACTTTTCTACGCATGGCATAACGTTCTTTTAGCATTGATTTCTTAAAGCTAAACAAGAGTAAAAATTAACCGCTCGAACTTAGGTTTCCCACTTGCCGCACAAGTATGCTGACCTTTACATATGCATTCTGTGTCTATTCCGCTTCTGTTCTAAGGCATTTTCGCAGAGATGGCTTTATAAAGCTTTTAAATTTTTATATTAATTTATTTTCAACTTTTTGAAAAATATTTGACGCTTTCTCGTGCTAATATAATATATTAGTATAGTAACCTTTCCGTCTATTCTTAAGGAATGTAACTTTAACCTTTGCATTGATTTACTAATGGCTAGCAATTACTATTTACGGGCGGAGTATTCAATAAATCCGTGATTTTACCATTTAATTAATTCATTAACTGTTCTTTACATTAATTTCACCCATTATCCGTTGGTCGTAACCACGATTTGACGACTGCCGCTTATCAGTTTTTACAACATTCATACATTCACACAATAGAATATTTTAGAGTCTTAAATTAACGAGAATTTATTTATTTTCAAAGTTATTTATCACTTTACTCGATTTCCACTTTGGCGAATCAATAAAATAACCTTTACATACAAAATTATATGAGAAGTATTGATTTATAAGTAACCCCCAGATGTGAAGGCTTTGCAAGCCTTCACATCTGGGGAGTAGTAGAGTAGAATTTGCATTGAGTTTAAATGGTAAAATAAATTTGAATTCGGCTTGAGGTAATGTATTAAAGACGTAAACATTCCAATAATTAAAGAATCATTTTATGAATAATTTCATCCTCATAGTCTCAAGTAACTCTTTACAATGCCCAAAAAGGTTTGTGATAGCCCGCACCGCAATACCTTGCGGATTGAACGGTATTTAAATTGTAAAATGCGTATCAACAATCAAAAGTCGTGAGAGCAATTCGTAAGAAAGCATATTAAGTTCATACAAAAGGTTTGATATATTTGCTGCTAGATTTCAGTTGAAGTTCTCATTTTTCTATCCCCAACTTTAGAATTTATTCGAGATGCATTCGCAACTTCAAGAAATCTTAGGCAACAGAAAATTCTTTTATTTCAGAAACTTTAAAAATGTTTCCACGCAATATGTATACTTTTTACCAGACGGGTACAATAAAGTTATTTATTATTCACGCAGAAAGAGATTAATGAACGTACTTTGCAAAAGGATTAGGACGTTGATAGATGCATTTAATGTGTTTACTCTGATCATGTAATACGGTATTAGATGGAAACGCGCATTGCAATGATTAAGAGGCATTCTTAGGCATAGGTGTCCAGAACAAACGAGCCAACGATGACAACGCCTCTTTTTTCTGTTATAAATGAAAATATCAACGATTGAATTCGAATGTCACGAGTAGTCTGTAACTTGGCAACTGACTCCTTATCTCTGCGCAAGTTTGGCGTGGCAAGATATGCTCATAATGTATTATCTACATTATCGTATGACAGCGGGGGTCTATTGCATATGCACCACCTTGATAATCCCTTTTGAGCATTTAAGTAGCACTGGATTGAATCTTATTAAGCAGTCGACAAGTTCTGCAGTCTGACTTGGCTAATTCCGCTTGAATTTTGAACCATGTTACTCATGCAAGAAGGAGGATATAAATGATAAGTTTGGTTAAAAATATGCATGCTTACATTTACCTTAATCACTATGAAAGATTTATTAAATAAAAAGATTGTTTCTACCTGACGCCTACGAGCAGGTATTCGATATGAGAAGATGAATAAATAACTTACTATAATTAACATTATAATTAACTAATAACATGATAAAAAATTTGACTAACAACACTTTAACATTAAATTTGATAGGAGATTTACTCAAGTACGCCTACCCAGGCCTACGATTTTATTTTTCACAATGATCTATGTATGAACTAAATTCCTTGAACTAAAGAGAATCAAAGAGCTTTTAAAGTAAAATAAAAAACATTAACATATTATTATGACGAAAACACGAACTCAAATTAAACCCCATTTTATCAATAACCTATTGTTAGCATACAGAGTTTTTCTAGATCATAAATCCTAACACAAACTTTACATAAACGCACTTAAGTACATGCATAAGTAAATTTTAAAAACACTAAATTATTCCGAAAATTAAAAAATTCAAACAGAAAATATGACCTGTATAACTCGTCATAGTTAACAAGGCTAGAAACATCCGTTATGCCAACAAAAACGAAAATATTCGCACCAAAAGAGTGCATCGATCACTTCTGAATCATAATATCCAATTACATATCCAAAGTTTCCATTTTCCTTAGATGAAGATGAGCAATTAGAGATGTCCCATCGAATATAATTGGACCCCTCAAGCAACTCATGAAACGGAAATATCATCCGATGCTAACTTCTCTAGCATATGAGTCAGCGGGTGTAAGTCCTGGCAAAATTAACTTTCGAGAGAGACATCGAGCCAATAAAAGAAGAGAAGTTTTAAAAAATTAAGTCCTCGTCCCTCACCTTAAAAGGAGATGGAAAAGATTTTCATCGCGGATAAAATTCAGTAATTAATTGAGCATTTCCAATTACAACATGCATTCCGTCTTTCACTCTTCACAATATCAAGGGAGAGATTCCATTATTGCTTTTGCATCCTACGACTCTTACATAGACATCCATCATCGCTGACTAATAGCTTTTCAACTTCATCGGTTTCGTGATCGGCGTCCATAATTCATATCCGGAGATTTCAACTATGTCCCCTTTTACAATTCCCACTCCCATCCCTTATTCTCACAGTATTTCCCTTTTCTTTTTGTCGATCTTAGTTACGATGCATTCATTATTTTGATTGGAAACTTCCTATTCTCTCCGAGATGCACGTTAATGCAATGGTAATGTGAGCCAAGAGATAGATCTACTTTTGTACTTTGCTATTGCGAAAGACTAAGAAAAAGTAATAAACAAAAATCTCTTTAAGTGATCCGATATATATATATATACCAAAGATCTCTCTTTAGTACAAATCACGATCATGTATATTCGAAAGTTAAAAGTGTATAATTTTTCCCTTTAAAACATAGAAGGAAGAAAGATTTGTAAACCATATTAAGTTCAAAACTTTCATAATGTATTACAATAAAATGTGAAACGTGTTTAAAATATTAACTACATTCTCAAAATTGAACTATTCTTTGATTTGACAGAATTATATACAGATTTAATGTAAATTAACGATCGGAAAAGGATAGTACATTGTTTGAAGAAACTAAATAAATCGAACATTTTTCTTATCTTAACCAAACTAAGCTTTAAAAATTAATTCATTATTGTTAATTTTCAACAGAAACAATCATATAAATATTTTTCATGGAAACAAAGTAACCATAAACCATATTATTTCTGTGATAGTAGAAATTACTAATCTCAGTATCAATAATAAATACGTCATACTATCTTCAAAACGTTACGTTCAAAATAATATCAGCGCATCATTTATGTGTCAGTGATTTTATCAAGCGAAATTTACGACCATAATTAGCGTTCTTAAATGATTGAACTTCATACCAGAGATGATACAAACAAAATATTTTTGTGAATTTTGAAAATTTCAATTTAAATATGTATGGATTATTTTTCTGCATAAATGTCCAGTTTCTGACATTGGAAGAAATTTGAAGCAAAAGCGTCTCCTCCCCGGCGGGGAATCGAACCCCGGTCTCCCGCGTGACAGGCGGGGATACTGACCACTATACTACCGAGGAATACATCTATGACTAAAAAGGTTCAATTTATAAAGAAAACTAGTATTTTGCTTCCTACGAGATTAAAAATTTTGTACTGCCATAATATCAGTTTGTAGAACTGAAGGAGTGAAACGTATCGAAAATATTCGTAATTTATATTTTTCACTTCGTCAATAGATTTTCGCATGGTAGTGAGGCCGCATAAAACCTAAAATGTTACTCTTCTGCATTTGCCAACGGCCATACTACGATGAAAACACCGGTTCTCGTCCGATCACCGAAGTTAAGCATCGTCGGGCCCGGATAGTACTTGGATGGGTGACCGCCTGGGAACACCGGGTGCTGTTGGTATTTTTGCTATTTCATGGCATATTTTGTTTTAGGACGGTTATTTTCTATTCTTCATGGACAGATTTTTTTAATGAATTCTTATTCATAATCGATATTTAATTTTTTGATTTGGTAGTTAAAAGTATAAATTTTCTGGTCATTTTATATCTTAAAATTATTTTCATACAATTGATATATTCGATGATTAAATCTTCAATTTAACCTTTCATTGCTCCATTGGGTGTCTATCTTTATCTATATTTATTACTAAGAAACGGGAATAAATATTTAATGAATAACTTGGGTGAGTGACCAGTTCTCGTTTAATAAATAGAATGGGTGAAATTTCACATAAATATCCATTGATATTAATTATTTACTTTTGTCATTATATATGGATATGGATCTTGTTTGATACTACCCTATCAGTTCTTTATATTTGTGGTTGACTTTATTTTCTAAAAAAGTTGTCTGTGCAGTCAAATGCAGAAATATCAAGATTTTTCATTTCGTTTTAAGAAATGAATTTAAGAAATTAAGTGAAGCTGTAAGAATATTGAACGATGATAACTAAATGTGATGAAGTTTGAGAAATCATACCGTAGCATTTCCCAATTCCTTTTCTAACGAATTAAATTTTTGAGGAGAAACTATGAAAAAGCAATAATAAATAATCCAAATTTTGGATATTAAATTCATTATAGGGTATTAGGAAATAGATTTGGTTTAAGTGAATACGATACGAATGAAAATTAATAAGGTTAAATTTCCATAATTAATAGGAAATATCCGTTGTAAAGGAAAATAAGGGTTAATATTTTAATTCCCTCGAAGACTGAAAAAGCGTCTTGACCAATTTTTTGCAGAAAACCTTGGCCGTTAAATAATTAAGGAATTTGAAACTTCATAAAGGATGGGAAATAGTCATTAACCAAATGGTGATTACAATTTAAAGTTAACTTACACAATTACTTCCTTTACATTTTCATTTGAAAATCGAGTTTAATATTATATAATTTTTGGCTTTAAGTCTGATTAGGCGAGCAGAAGCAATATTTGCAATCATATATTACTAATTATCTCAATTTATTTACGCAGATCATATGGGAAAGAACATGATGTTCATGATGCAAATGACAATTTTTGAGGGTGAAAAAATATTAAACATGTAATATTATTGTAAAAATATTATTGTGATATTTCTTTTGGGTTGTGATTTGACCATGATATACACACACGATTTCTTCCTTTGCAAAATGTATTAAATTATACGTTTGAAGAGATCGGTATCAAAATTCCTCCCCGGCGGGGAATCGAACCCCGGTCTCCCGCGTGACAGGCGGGGATACTGACCACTATACTACCGAGGATTTGTACATTATTAATTTGAAATTTTACACATAGCTACTCTAATAAAAGAGGCATTGAAATAGCTACAGAATGACTATAACTCCCTATGGGAAAGTTAAAGGCTCGAAAAACATGTGTAACATTTTCCAACTCCTCCAACGAATTAAAATTCGGATAAGAAGTCTTTTAAAAGATAATAAGAAATGGATTAAATTAAAGTGATAGAGATTATTATGAGTATTAAAAGTAATTTGATTAATTACATGTAAAGTATGCTAAACATTTGTTCTAAAACAAAATAAGATACGAAGAGTTCTTTCTCCGACGAATATAGGAGAAGAAATTTTAAAAGGGTAGTAGAAAAGGAATTCAATTTAAGTGATGGGTATTTTTATGAAAATTTTAAAAAATATAGTTTATTGTGTATTGATAGTAGTAAATAAACGTCCTAAAACAAAATATGCCATGAAATAGCAAAAATACCAACAGCACCCGGTGTTCCCAGGCGGTCACCCATCCAAGTACTATCCGGGCCCGACGATGCTTAACTTCGGTGATCGGACGAGAACCGGTGTTTTCATCGTGGTATGGCCGTTGGCGAAGACTGTTTAGTAACATTTTAGGTTTCATCCGGCCTCACTAAAATGTGGAAATCTATTGACGTAGTGACATTTGTCAGTTACGAATGTTTTTGATACGTTTCACTCCTTCAATTCGGTAAAACTACGGTATCTACGAGTTACGAGATTTATGGAAACATAGAACATTACAATTCCTAAGAGAAATCGATCCTTTTCAAGTAGAAATGTAATCCTCGGTAGTATAGTGGTCAGTATCCCCGCCTGTCACGCGGGAGACCGGGGTTCGATTCCCCGCCGGGGAGAGCTTTTGATTCATATTTCTTCCAATTTCAGACACTGGACATTTATGCAGAAAAATAGTCTATACATATTTAAATAGAATTTTTAAATCTATGATTAAAATATAATTAAAAAATAAACTATAAAAATGATTGAATAGTTGGAAACAGAATAAAATAAATAATAATATTTCTTTTAACATTATAATTCTCGTATCCGTAAACAAATTCGATAATCCGACCCAAATTATACTGGTGATACCGAACTAAACGTCATTACATTTTTACACCGCCAATTTAATTAGTTAATGCATCCCACTTCTCTTCGCTGAGGCGTGGATCACCTCGACTACGATGATTTATTTTCCTTGGAGACACAATCAATTAAAGCGACGATGAATGCATTTAAAGGTTACAAACTCCGACAATTTATTAACATCTTCCCAAATATATGTCGCCATAAAGTTCAAAGAGATTCTCTTGAAGAGAAATCGTTACCGGTAAAGAAGGTCCTCTGGGGTGGAGTGGGTGGGATAGGTTCTTTCCGGTAATAAGTTCCTCGGAGAGTACGTCAGTTGACGGAAAGAGAGAAATAGGGTTGAAGGAAACGAGCGAATACTGCCAAAACGAGGAGCTTTGAAGAGGGTTACTCTCTTATCTTTTTCTTAAGGACATTCCACTTTTTTATGCCGTTCAGTTTATATACTTTTCGTAAGAAATGATTTACCATTTAAGAGAATAACGAACGAAAAATGTTTCGCATTATAGAGACACTCAGTTGTAAAATGTTATCTACACATTGAATTTCCTGAATTAAATGTATTAACTCTCAATAATATTTTCAAATGCGGCTATTTAAGGTCCGTACCAGCCCAACGATATGCAAATATTATTAGAGTTAGGGAATAGCACAAGCTGAATTAGCTGATGTTTTGAACTATTTCGAGAAATGGATGAATTAATAATGTTTGAATATGACGAAGAATGTTTGCATTACAACTTCTTCCTTCCTTCATGCACAAAAATCGACCTTTCATTGTAATATCTATGAAAATTTTATAGAAAAGGATGTGACGTGCATCACACTATGTTTATCTTTAGCCAAGAACATTGAAGAATAAAATCAGACATTGATAAGAATTCAAGAATGATAAATAATAATTATCGTGAACCTCAAACTTCTACAAGACTATTTAGTCCCTCGGCCCATATATTTAAGTAATCGGAAGATATGTAATAGATATTATTCTAGATTCTCAAATAGAATGTTTGGGTAGCAACTGAAAGAAATGTTTACAACACGAAATAACCTTACCTTCTTAAATAATAAACTCCGATATTTTCATATTCAACTTAAGCGTTTGTTAAATTAGACAATTATAATCACAATACAATGACAATTATTTTAGCAGTAGTCAGAAAAATAAAAGTCAAAATATCTCACAATATGCAAAAGCTAAACGTTCACTGTAGACATAAAATTTATTTCTTTAATTGCTCACAGTTAATACAAAATATATTTACGTGTCGCGGAATTCAAACCCCAGGCATAAGGTAAGACAAGCTTATAATAAATGGGAACAGAAATTATATCATGATGGTCGGAATGGAGAGAATTAGAGAGAATTAACCTTAGCAACCACGTCTACGAGAAAAGAGTTAGAGCTGCGGCAAAAATTCTTCATTTTATTTCCGCTGTCCCGTGAAGGGCTTGAATAATTGATGGGGCAGCTCTTGAGGGTGTAAAAAGGGTCAGATGGCAAAGGGTTACGGCACGTGCGCTTTCCTATGACCGGAAGTATCCTTGCGAAAAGGGGTGTATGTCCGTGGGTGGAGGAACTTACTCCAGAAGAACGTTTATTTAGGGGTTGCGAGGGAGGAAACGGGAACGGCTTCCGAAAGAGACTTCCTCCGCTAAATTAACGACGTCGCGGCGGATGGAGGATTCACGGTGGTCAAAATAGAGAAGAAAGGGATAAATAAAAACATTCCCTCCCTTTTGTTTGATGTCGCGATTCTGTATTTTCGAGAAGGAATCCACAGACCTCCCGGTCTACAAAAGATAATTAATAGATTCTTTTTTTGAGTTTAGGAGCGGGAATTGGGTGAATCATTTGGTTGATATAAATAATTGCTAGAGAATCGCATTAAATGAAGGTTTTTAAGAGTCACGATTTCAAAGAGATTTACGTCGTTAGGGACCATTGAATGTCGGAGAAAAGTTTCCTCTTTGATTTAATCTAATGAATGGATTCTCTTTGAATACATCTGCTTTTCATTATCTCTAATAAACTATTTCAGGAAACACATGAAGTATCAAACAGTACGACATAAGCTCTGTATTACTTTCTAAAAATTACAAGAAAAATTTATTTTCCTTTTTTAATGGCATAAATATAGTTACCTCAATTATTCAGTATCTTACACTACAAAATAATTCAGATACTATGAAAAGCCAACTAGAAAATTATACTTTATCATATCATTATTTTTAAATTGATGTTTGTCCGGTTTTATTTTTATGGCTGGACCTATTATGTAAGTTTACGTGTCATGAGCAAAAACCATAGACACTTGAGATATCGAAAACTTTCTACGCCTAAATCACAAATATATAGAATGAAATTCTGAAAGAAATCAAGGAGAAGTTTACATCGTTACGTTTACATAATAAGGTGTATAAATATAATAAAGTGATGACACGATACCGTATACTATAACCAACAGTACAACGATTTGTTCTCAGAATATCTTGTTGTTTACGTAATCGTATTCGCAGATTTCGAACGTCTTCTGCTATTTCAGAGCAACTTAAGAACTTCGATAAATAAACCAATCACCTTATCCACTCATCAAATGAATACATAAAAATATTCATTTACAATTGAAAAGCCTTTACACTAATTTGTAGAAACAAGGCATCATAAAACTCTACTTTCAATAGCATGAATAATATCGTAAAAAAGAACCGATACTAAGGTATCAAACATAACCTAAGGTAGACAAGAATAATTCCGTAAGAAATATTATAATATCATTGAGAAGTATTCAAGGATAATTAAAATTTCTTGTAAATGTCTCTAAATATTCTCAAATTAAAAAAATAATGCAACTCTTTAACCGTAAAATCTTGATTAATTGTATAAAAAAATAAAAATTCAATCCTTCTGTGTTATAATAGATTAAATAATTGAGCTTCACATCACTAAAGAAAAAAATACAATAAAGACGTAATATTTTCATATTTTGGTGTAGTAATGAATTTTCCCATCTATAGCTTTATAAATGTTGCAGAGAAATTCATTTATTTGGAAATATATGTGAATATACTTCAAATAATTACATAAAAAGAATACCTTAAATTGAATCAATGAAAGATTAGGGATATAACGCGACTAATTTATTTTACGCATCAGTCATCCAGCTATTGATTCAATATTACTATATCAAATATCAAGATGTCCTATCCTTGTTCGTCCTGAAAATCAAAAACCTCATTTGTTAAAGTAACATTTTCAACAGGACTTAAATGAGTTGACAGACTAACAAAAGATATATAGAGTATAATTAAAAAAGGATATATATATATGAATATCACTGAGTAAGTCTGCAAGTCAGGTCTATGAATAAGATATACCAAGAAGTTTGCAGAGAGAGATTTTACAGTCATAGCTCCAAAAGTTTGAGCACAGGAAACAGTGCGGAATTGAGCACTCTGGACGGCAATGATGAATCACTGCAGAGAGAGAGTGTACCTCCCTCCAATTGAACCTAAATTAGTAACTCCCAGGAGCGGAAGAGAGTACTTCTCTCGGACATCCTTTTCCGGGGACAGAAATGTTCATCGCAAATTAGTTTTGGCACAGCGGCAGGAATAAAAACAGAAAATTGCCGAAAAATGATTGAGCCGACGAATGGCGCGGGAGCACGAAAATAAACGGAAAATGGGCGGCGCTTCTGAAAAGAAAAGTGAATAAAACGGTGGCAAAAAAAGACATCTGTGACGGCCAAAGTAAGTCTGGGAGGAAGGATATTAGATGGACGTGGCATATGCGGGGACAGCAGCTTCTTATTCCGGGCATCTCTTACCTTAGACTCCCTGAGTCACCGCTCACAAAAATAATTCGGAGGGTGAAAGAAAAAGGTTGATGCAAGAAAGACGAGGAGACGGTCGGAAATGGAGGAACGAAAAAAGCAAAGAGAAAGGTACGGATTCTGGAAAGTGAAGAAGGCATTTATTTTCAATCTCCCTAAATTTCCCTTCCATTACATTTTTTTCTCCAGCCGCACCTAAACTGCGCCCTTTTTTTCTTACTCTCTCTATTTTCTACTCCGCAAACGCTTCAAAAGTTTTCTCGCGAAAAAAAACAACGGCGAAATGATAAATGGCGTCGCCTGCAAAGATGTCGCTGGTAACGGAGGTGGGGTTGAGAAAGGATGGAAGCAATGAAAGAGAGGGAAAGAGAGAAACAAACAGCTGAGAAAAGGGACCTAACAAAAAATAAAGGACGCATCTTCGGCTGTGAATGGAGACCCTTAAATGAATGATCATCAAATGTTGACTCCTGAAGACTACAAATAATATTTCCAAAGCATCGAACCCTAGAGGAAGTTCAAAGACGACCTTAAATATTGGTACTTTTAAATAGTTAAATGCAAACTTGCTTTAGTAAGACAAATCTGATTCAAAGTTATATGTTTATTCGAATACAGAATTTTGTTCTCTTGCGTTTCACCACGCGTTCACTCAATTATGCGAATGAAAAGGATAACTTCAAGTAACTTTCAGTTTCCTCCCGTCGTAAAACACTGAAAAGCCGGATAAAGTGACTTTGTCTAAATTCTAGATAAATTTGAGCAATGGCACGTATGAAATATTAAGTGAAGTTAAAAGATAGATCGAAAAGTAAATTTTTATTGTCAGCGCTGCATTTAAGTTACAATTTGCTATGGTGATTTATTGGATTCAAAGTTCATCTCGGTTTTATTTTCTAATAAGATTTCTGATACTTTTGTCTCTTATTTTATTCCATAAAATTACAACCAAAACAAACTACTAAGTAAAAACGTATGTTTTTTAAGTATCACGCCCACTCTTTGTCGTAAATATTCGTCTTATAAAAATCTTAATGATTTGTATTGCTGTTTAAAAAAATTAATGATTTAAAAAACATGAGCTCATATCACAAACGAAAAATTATAATTCTCTTCTTTCCATTGAAGCAGAGGACTAAAAGTATAACTGACTAATAGAAAGCGTAAATTGATTGTACACAGGAACCATTGAAGAGAATTGCAATATCCTGAACCTGAATCATGGATGTGTGACGTATACAATTTATTGTGAAGTAAGTTTTAGATGTTTTTAACAAAATTTCACGTCAGGTTGGCCGAGCGGTCTAAGGCGCCAGACTTAAGTTCTGGTTCCCAATTGGGAGCGTGGGTTCGAACCCCACACCTGACAGAATTTTTGCAATTTTGTGCGAATCAAACATTCATTTTCGTTGGGTTGCTTCATTTCCAAAATTACCATATTTTTTGCCGTTCGATAAGAATGGAGGACTTTATCAGATAACTAGTAATTTTATATAGTGAAACCTTTTTCAATGGCACATGGGTTGGACCAATTAAGAAATGATGTACTTCGTTTATTTTCACACTGCTGATAGCACAAGTTACGAAGTAAAGTACAATAAGCGAAGTACATCATTTTTGAATTACTATGAGATGTCCTTCGACAAGCTTACGCCTCAACATATATCTTTTATTTACACATGGGTTCTTTAATGCACTATGCTGAACAACGTCTTACGTATACTAGTGCATTGGAAATGAATTAAAATGCAATGTTTTGGGGCTAATAATCCTCAAACTTCATCGTCAGGTTGGCCGAGCGGTCTAAGGCGCCAGACTTAAGTTCTGGTTCCCAAATGGGAGCGTGGGTTCGAACCCCACACCTGACAGTATTTTTTGCCATTCTGTGTGAATCAACCATTCATTTTCGGAGGCTTGCTGTTCTTCCAGAATCAGCGGATATTGTAACGTCTTCATACCGTCATAATCTTGGATTACTAGATCGGATTGTCTGATAATGTTATACAAAAAACCTTTTTCAGTCTCACATTGTTTATTTTATATACTATGGTTAACAGCGATTAAAAGATACTAGTAACATTAGAGGAGAAAGAAAATCACGTCAGGTTGGCCGAGCGGTCGAAGGCGCCAGACTTAAGTTCTGGTTCCCAAATGGGAGCGTGGGTTCGAACCCCACACCTGACATTACAATTTTGTTTCCTCGAGAAAAATAAATTTGCATACCAATATGCAATTTTCCCCATTTTTACATCCACACACCCTTGGGCGTACTCTATAGCTGCCAAACCTCTTTCATTATAATGAAGAATACGATATTCCGTTCATCGCACACGACCTCGGTGAAAAAATATTATACATATGACGATAAATATACTTTCCCTAAGCTTCTCTTGATTCCAAAGGTATCATTTTCTCCTCTTGGGTGTGGTTCTCTAGTATTTTTTTAAGATCCGCGCTACTACAGTTTGACTTGAAATAATTTATTTTGTTGCGTGGGATTTGAATTGAGCTCTTGGGATTTATCGGTTCTTTTAGAGGGGCGGATTATTTTAATGCACTGGCATCGGCATCCTACAGAGAGAAATAGATCTTCGATGCGTTTATAATAGTTGATTGCTACATAGAGTCACGATGACTTTTAAAATTAAAGATTGAGAAAATGAGCGAGCGCTACTTTCGTTTCTTTTGAAGGTTATGAGATTATACGCTTGTTTTTATTCCTTTCAAACCTACAGTTACTAAAAGTTCTCAAATTAATTATTTTCAATTATTGTCATATCTCAGATTATACAATTGATCAGCATAAATTTCGTAGTACTGAAAATTCCATCAATTTTGTCTATACATTTTCAGCATGAATTAAGGTTTAAAAAATATTATAATACCTGATAACAGTTCTTATATTATAGAATATATAGAAGTATTTGTAGTATGAAGAGGACCAGATCCTTTTTATTTCGTATCGGGCCTTTTTGTAATATTTGTAAAATATAATAATAATAAAAACAACTTTGTAAATTTCCACAGAAAATTGTATTTCGTGACCGGTTTCGTAATATGAAATCACATCTTCAGGCTTACATCTTCAAAATATGAGGTTGTAAATCAAATCTACTTCTTATGGAAAATTCTGATTTCTGAAGATAATTAAATTATACGTATCTATAGTTCCTATCAGTGACATGTTGATTATTTTCCTTATAACCCTTTTTTATACTGTTTAGACCATTATTAATTCCTAAAGCACTCATGTATGATTACTAAAAGATCCTCAATTCTAAAACAATTATTTACACGAGTTAGATTATTAAATAAAAATCTGAACCACATAATTAACCATCAATTTTTAATTAAAATTTCAATTCCTCAGTTTTCCATTTATTCCTCTGACATCAAAAAGTCTGGATATGAATGGAAGAGAACTCTAGAAACCCTTCACAAGAGCTCTAAAAGAAAAAGGAATTTAAAAAAAAACAAGGTCTTTTGAAAGGAAGAAAACGTTCTGTTCGTGTTATTATGCGTCGACGATAGATAGGAATCGAGGTGTCGTGAGTAATGATCGACCTTGTGAAGGTTACGCACGATGCTGTGCTTCGGAAGCGGCCGGGATCACGTTTTTCTTCACCCTCTCATTTTATGACGAAGGGAAGTTTGTCTCCCGTTTTCTGAATGATCCGCATGAAAAAATTTCCGACATACGAAACGAGTGAAGGATTACTACGAATTTTTTAAACCATTATTTATATTCAAACGCTACGATATAGTTATTACAAAAAGCCATTTGTCATCGGGATTCTCCATGCCGTAACTTTTTGTCGAGTCAATAGGGAATAAACTCTGAGTCATGAACAGGTAAAAATAAGCTGTAGAAAGAATCTGCGACACAAAAATCGATTCTGAGCTCTTTCGATTGTTTGCTTTCCTCCTTTACGACTTTGAAAAGAAAAAATGCTCAAATGTCGAATCGACATGATAAATATGCGATAAGGTCTCGCATCAAAGTAGCACGACATTTGATAGAATCAGGAGGAATTTGTAATGCTTTAAACAAAGCAATATTATAGTAGCATTAATAAAAAATGTATATATTTAGTCAAAGAAAAATTATATTTAGATATTTATTCTTTCGAGAATAATCGAAAAATCAAAAGTCGAAAGAAAAATTTGATATGTGAAAGAAAATTGATAAACAATCACTAACGCATCAAGCTGTAGCTAGGGGTTGTTTAATATTTACGTTGTTAATTAAAATAACGACTTTATGATCGTTTTGACATGATAAATGAGGAAACACTGGGGATAGTTTTATATTAAATACGTCCTATAACTGTAAACAACGATATTTAATATTATATTACTAAAAGAAAGTTTTATAGTTCAGTTATTATTCTCTCTTGTTAATTCTTTTAGGCATTTCTGTTGCATTGTGTGCTTGGAGTTTCCTACCTCACAATTTTTCTTCGATTGTACTATTATAACATCTAATTGTAATCAAATCATACTAAAATTGAGCCGACGAGAATAAAGAAACATTCTAAAAACTGGCACAGCATTCTTATATATTTTTTCAAAAGTAATAGCAACGATAAAAAAGTACGCCAGTATAGTATAATTGTAATATCTTGCACGTTAAACTTCATTTCTTTAAACCCTCTTCAAAAATAACTTTTCTCACAATTATTCAATGCTAAAATATCGTGACGTCAGCTTTAATAACGATTGACATTCAAGATAAGGTTAAGAAAATAGGACGCCTAAAGAAGTCAATTCTTTCGCCCGAAAGAAATGGAATTGGATTGAAAAGGGTGAATCCAAATCCATGAAAGCGAGTTGAATTAACAGCATTGTGCTTTTAAAATCCGCGTAACTCACGATTTCATAGAAAGTCGGATTCCTGTCGTCACGTGGATTTCGGAAGGGAAAAATGTATGTACCTCGGTGATTCATTGTTTGTGAATCTCAAGGCTTTGGATTTCATTAAACAGTCAATAGAGTATAAGACAACAATGATATCCGGTATCGCATTCCGAAATGGCATTTATGAAACATTATCCTCCAATGCAGGTGCGTCGGTATAATTGATTGATTACAAATAAATTCTCATATTGGAGCAATTATTTAATTCTTTAAATACGATAAAATTATCCCATTAATCATTTATGATGTATAAGTCATAAATGATGAATAAAGGGAATTATTGTGTCGGTATCCTTACAACTTCAAGTGCTTAAGAAGGTTATATTGTTTGAAGCCGATTCAAATACGTAGGAAAATGAAGTTTTTGTTTTTCGATAGTGATTTCTAATTTTGGCGGGTCTTAACCTAAACCTAGGAAGCCATAAGTTGTTATGCTTATTGAAATATGAAACAATACAATTATTTTTTAAAAAATTCAAATGAAGAGGAAAATTGAGGCACTAAAAGTTACTAATATACATTTTATCAATGCAATTCATTAAAAAGGAATCAATAATTGTAGTTGACGTTATTTAAGTATTTAAATTATAAATATGCAAATATTATTATATTTTACGAAAGTAAAAACATTTTAAGTAAAATTCATTTTTTTGTCATTTTTGCGAATGTGCTCATGAATATCTCAATCCTATTTTTTGTAATTAGAGCAATTTGATTTTGGAATGTCATCGTTGTCGCTCGGTGGATTTTGTCTTCAGCTGGTGAAAGGATTCAGTGGGTAACGAAGGCCGGAAGGAAAGTGCTTTCCAAGAAAATGTCCCTTTGAACTTTTTTAATCATTCCAAGGGAAGTTGGTGGAAGTATAAAGTGGTAAAGTTAGTCGCTGTGACTCCGGTAGTAATATGAAAACTCCTCAAAGAGCTTCTGGAATTTTCAGGCGTGACTTATTTGAGGTAATAACTATTTACCCGGCATTTGATGATAGAAGTCCTCAAGCTTTATTAGAAAAGGAAACGGTCTACGTGGAGAAATTACTAAAATCAGAGAAGGAAAAGATGGAGAATAAGTCAATTACTAAAACTTGAATCTAATTGGAGCTCTTGTAATTTCCATATAAGAATATTTATAGCGTATCTAAATAGAAACATCATTTTTTGATTTTGAGACGATAAGTAATGATCCTAAATTTTTCGCTGAATATTACAGAACAAAATATTTCCTGAAATATCTGCTGTTCATTTTCTTTCATTTATTGATAAAAAAGTATAAGAAGCATCTGTAACTATCGTAAAATAATTTGACTACATATCTCATACTTTGGTAGTTTATATTCGCTAAGAATGGATAATTATGTGGTCTATGTTAAATAAATAAAAGAACATTCCGTTCATCGTGGACAGAGACTCAGATTTTTTAATGCAAACTAGTGTTACATTGTCGAATCATACCCCTGATAAGTATTAATATTCAACCATAGAAAGCTAAAGGTATATCAGTTATTCGTATATACAAGACTTCGCAATCTAATGTCGATCAATATATAAATTAGTCTCATGCCTTATTGCAATCACAGATTACGTACTTATGATCGGCGCTGAGTACTGCACAGTCTGTCGTTAAGGAATAACTCTTCGTAACACACTTTATGATATATTTAAACTTAACAAACTACCTGTATGATTAAAATGTCATAATTTAACGAACCCCACATTAATCAAATAATGCTAATATATAAAATATGAGTAAAAGAAAGTACAACCATAAGATACGTCACTAAGATCGAGTAGAATTTAAATTTGATGGTCCATATATCCTTAGCTATTCCCAGCTTCAAGTTTTCTCCAAAAATTCCAAATGAAAATTTCACGGATGGTTTCCACGTAACGGTTCGCTGTCTACTTCGATTGTTTTAAGGTGAAAACTATTTGCCCCAAATCATCGAATCCTACCCATTTCACCCTCGGCACTTGACCTCCCATTTACCGCCATTTCCCCTCTTATGAGATCCCTTCCCTAAAACACGATTTCTCGAGCCAAAAACTTGACCGCTCTCGTATAAATAACCTCACCTCTGACATCCTTTTAATTAGTCTCTTTGGGTATACTCTTAACCTCCGCACCGCCGGCGGTTCCTTTGAACCCCGCACGAATTCCTCTCCCGCTATCCCTGGTATGAGGTTTTACGAATGCCCACACGCAATGCAGCCTACCCGAGAGTTTATCAACGTTTTGAGTTGGGAAAAAGAGGGCGTT
The DNA here is from genome assembly GCA_020796165.1 of Pantala flavescens. Classification (NCBI taxonomy): domain Eukaryota; kingdom Metazoa; phylum Arthropoda; class Insecta; order Odonata; family Libellulidae; genus Pantala; species Pantala flavescens. The sequence continues at coordinate 10,591,264 of CM036879.1, read as the reverse complement.
ATCTTCCGATGGAGGCTGAGAGAGAAATCTTCCCAGTAAATACGGAATATTTTATATTTTCTCTATTTTACGTAATAGAAACCGCTAGAGACTGGCTCGGATCCAGATGCAATCCTAGAATATGGGCATTCTTCGAGACCTTGCTCTAATAGATAAGAAAGGAAAATGCGGAGGTTTAAAAATAGCAGCGATATCTAGCGGCCGTAGTACACAATACGGAAGGGTTGTTCGGAAAATTGAAATCGTACTTTTGCGCAGCGGAAAGTCTTTGATGTGTAATTTGTAGCGGAGGATAAAAGAAACCGAGAATTTATTTTGACTCTCAGAATACTCTCATTCCGCTCAATTTACTCTCCTCCATTGAAAGGGATGTAGTTCTTGTTAAATAAATTTATTATCGCTATCAAAGTAGGTTAGCGCTAGGAAAAGGAGAGTAATAAAGGGAATACCGTGGGTGTGAATGGGAGTAGAAAAGAAAATAAATATCATAATTTAACGGTGAATATGTTTCTTTTGAGTGTTATGTTTGAAATATGGAATAGAACACATGAATTTTAACTTTTAACTAACCCAAAACAAGATATTGACTTTGTATTGTGTAACCAGTATCACATGTTATTACCTATTATATATTTCAAATTTTTGAAAGCTATTTATAATTAATAATACAATATTATAAGAATGAATTTGGATATATTTTTTTAGATTTTCATAGAAACCCTATAATTGATACACCAATTTCATGAATATCGATATTTAAAAACTTAACGAAACACATGCCGTTTTACATAATAGCAAGTTTCGTTTAAAATTCAAGTCTATTTCGGGCACTATAATGAGTTTAACAACATTTTAGGCATGATTTCATAAGAGCTTAATCTCCAAAATATTTTCTGGTCGATTTTTATTTAAATTCTTCCTCAAAAAACCAACACCTCCTAAGTTTTAACCTTAATTCTTTAAAAAAATTCGTATCAAAGACATTCTATTGAAATTCAATCCTTTTCAACCAATTGATATGAAAATCAATTCTCTCTCAGAAAATCATTACGGAATAACTTTCTCATAAATTCACTTAAGATGTGTATAATGGTTTATCTGATGAAATTGATTTGGTTATCCATCTAATTTCCATTAAAATTTACATAGTTATAAATAGTGTAAATGATTCACTCAACCAAATGGTGGGAATGTTGTAGAGAAGCCATTTTAACTTTGAGTGGCAGCTATTTTTGAAAAAAACTTTCAATTTAGTGGAAACGATTTGGAAAACTCATTAGCAACGAATGTTTTATGGACTTGGAGGTAGTTTAAGAAACTTAATCGTATATTATGAGGGGACGTAGACGAGTTCTAAACGTTAAAACTTTTCTTCCGGAAAACATCTGCTATTTATTATCCGAATAGATATCCTAAAAATGACAATGACAATCACCAAAAAGAATTAAATCATAGGCAGTGTTTATATTATTATAAATCTGAGTCTAATGGTAAAAACGTTTGAGGGAAAAACCAAAATTTATAAAAGTTAAATTAAAAGATTTGAACGATGAATGGAAAGATAATTTACAATTAGATTTTAAAATGTCAAAATAAACCAATCTCTGGCCATAGCGTGTTAAAAATCAAGATATGAAAAAATTCTTGAATTTTAAATTTAAAATTTTCGTAAAAAATTCCATCCCATCATGTGGATTAAGGCATAAATATTTTTTTATAGCATAGAGACTCATTAAAAAGCTCATTATAGAAAATACTCAACCGAGTAGACCGAGAAATTGTTCTGGACAAAAAAACTTTAAACAAATGTTAAAGAATTTACAGAGCCAATTTAACTTTACGAATGATTCATAGAGGTGATTTTCAGCCTAAAGACTTTAACTAGGATGCAAACGCAATTAAAAATGATTTGCGATTATTATTCAGTTACGCAAATGGTGAGACATATCCAATTTCTTGGGAATCCGTGTCATCTACTCGTTCCATCCTTCCATAAAAGCTGACTTGATGGTACGGTCGTAAATTTATTTCGAGTAAAAATAGCGCTACTTCGTTTTTACGTTAATTTAGTTACATTACTAATCCGTTCACAATTTCCTAGTCTAAAGGGATTTTGTAATCATTTATTCAATCCCTCTTCATTCATCAATTATTCATCGTTCATACCGAATTCAAATACAGAACTCTAACTTCAGCTACAGATTAAAGTAAAAGAGAGGATATTTATTTATCTCCGGATTAATCTTTCGTACATCTACTAAGTCAAACAAACTCACTTCGTTGAATTTCTTTACCTGACTTGTTTCAGGAAAATAAGATAAGTTTTGAAGCTTTTTGCCAAATTAATACCATTCCATAACTTCACAGAAAATTTATGGAAAATAAATATGAATATTAATGTAATAAATTTCACTTTTATGCTTATGACTAGAGAGAAGTAATAACTCAAGCCACTCTTTATTCACTATTTAATTAAACTAGTGCGTTAATATTTATTTGGTTCATTTTGAACTTTGGAAAACGAACGTAATGAAAAACTTTTTTTTAATATGAAAAAAAAATTCTTTAACGTATCATAATATCAATTCATTAAAAAACTCGTCTATTTCGAAATTCTGAGATCAATACTCAACATTCCTAAATAATTCATACAGAAACGAATAAATTAGTGATTATAATTTGAAACAGATTACTACAATTCCAACGACCATCAATTCCATGAACGTTATCCTTCGATGCTATACCCTTAAAACACTTCAAATACTACTTTGGAATAAAACGAGAGTTAATATTCAATACAAAAAACCGTGCACGTAGGTCAATGATTCACGCTTCCACTTCCTCGAAAAAGCAACCAGAACTTGCATTCTCGAGGTGCGCTTTTCCTGGAAATCGTTGCTGCTCTTGAATCGGAAGGTCATACGCGTCCTCCACCGGCCCTTAAAAGTCGATCTGATGTCGTTTTGTTAAATTTAACCGTCTGGTATGTCCACGGTCCATTTATGAACGACCACCAGTGCTTTTTAATCTGCGCAAAGCAAACCCGTTTCCCCTGCTCTGGCTCTCTTTCAAACCATCCGCAAATTTTTGTTTTCGCTCCGTTCCGCCGTCTCTTCGCCTACGGAGACACCCACGCGACGTGTGACGTCACCCGCAATAAGTCTGAGGTCCATCTGCAGAGGCGGTCACGGCCGCGCATCTCCTCGAAAAACCGCGAGGAAATTAAAACGATCCCTAACGCATTTGGCAGCGGCGGACGGCGCTCGGGCCAAGTGCGGTTTTTTCTCATCTCGTACACAGCATCTTTGTCTGTTTACCTCGCGATGTTGAGATTCCTCTAGGTCCGCTGGATGAAAACGAAGGGGGCTGTGGAATTTGCGCGTGGAATGCGAACGTCGGATGTTTCGAGAGTTTGCAGAATTTATTTCCGAGAGAAAGATATTCGGTGCCGTAAGTTAATTACCGGGGGAAGTAATATTGCTCGTGAGGCCGCTGTCTGTGAGATTTGTTTACCCATATCGTGTCTAGTGAAGTGAACATAATTGCTTGTGTGATTCAGTAGCACCTTCCTCGATAACCTTTGGGTGGGAATGTGTTATGAAAGGATTACTACATCCGAAGTTAATGCTCTCGAAAAAATTTGGTTTCAAGAAAGAGTGAGTGGAGAGAAAATTTACGGAAGGATTTTAATGTAGCGAGAGGATCGTTACATGTCTCGTATGACGTATATAACGCTCTCCCTTCGGAAATTTTTGCGGAAACACATTTTCATAATCTTAATGCTACAGTGATTAGCTTAAAGCGTTCTGACCTGCTAATTTCATTCATAAGAATGTCTCTACATAAGAGTTCGATTTCGATAGTTTAAACGTAAACAGTAGATTCTGCAATACTAATAAAATCTCGTTAGTGTCAAGGATTCTTATAAGTCATACATCAACAGATGATCAATGACGCACGGCTAATCATATTAAGTATTTGATAGTGCATGATGATAGTAAATACTAAAACTAAAAGGCATTATAATATTTTTAAGGTAGGTAATCGTTCGTACCTTGAAGGTGGAATAAAAATAATCCTTTTTCATTTACAAAGTGCAATAGTTTGAATACTTCGACAAAGAATCGTTTGAATGACGAAACTAAGAACGCTTTTACCCAAGTATCCCTACAGATAGATTTATTCAAAAAATCATCCTGATGTAGAACGACTTTTTCGTTTTCCTGCTATGGCGACCCATCTCATAGCAGTGCACGAAAAAATATATCACAAGAAATATATAGAAGAAGAATAATATACATCAAAATCATTTCTTATAATTTAAAAATATAAAGAATATTTACTAGACTCACCAGGATTCCAAACTGATGGCACTTTCTGTGATGAGGTTGAGCACATGTTAATGTATGGTAGATCAGGGCGGTGCAAAATCCTCTTCAACTAAAACATCATTGTTGTAGCTGAGGAGTCTTCTCCTACATTAGCAGATGAATAGGCTGAAATAATATAGATACCAAATCAATTTAGACAAATACTCAGGGAATAAGAGAATAAAAATTTTCTGTGAGAGAAAACTATGAAGTTAAGCATCTTTTGGGGCATGGCAAGGGGTCGCCATGTCTCTATTTGCATACAATTTCTGCGGTTTTTGTTGATTATTGCGATTTGTTCTACTTTTCTCACTTACGCGCATTATTGCACGGAAAACTATAGATATATACCAAAACATATATAATTAATTGCTTGCATAATTTTTTATTAATACCTCCTTATTTTCGTTTATTTTTTTGTTTTGTTTATTAATACCTCCTTATTCTAAATATAAGAGTAAGAGGAAAACAGCTGTCTCGTCGTGATTACGACAAATACGATTGCTCTCGGAATGAACCTATTTACTTCATCACTTTCTCATCACTGCGTTGTAAAAAAAACTACGACTATAATGAATTCTTTAAGACGAGTGCATCTTTAAATCCGCCTCCTCAAGTGAATGCATCGTCTTCTTTCTTTTGATTAATGGAAATGCTTTCGGGTCTCTTGCCCGAAAAGCGGATGGGGGAAGTGGATGGCTCAATTGTGGATCCTCACCTGGTCCACACCGGAGCATTCATCTCTCTCTGGTAATCACGGAGACAGCTTGACCTGCGTCTCTGACCCCTTGACCCCAACTTAACATATGCTGTCTTTTTCCGCATTCCCCGAACCTCCCCTTTCCACCGCATTAAATCCTCAGCTCATCCTTCTAAAATCCCACCCACGCGCTCTCCAGAGCCCACAGAATTTTAATACATTATCCTCCTCTTGCATTTCCATCTATTCTCTTATCCTTCTGCGCAGCACTTTTTTTCTTCCCTATTTTTTTAAAACAAAGGGGCACAAATTTTTCGTATGACCAAAACTCTCTTCTGCATGCTCTTCGTAAAGTGTGCACTCCGTCGTTACTCGCAGTTTTTTCTCTCAATTTCATTTCCTGGATTTGCATAACAGATTAATATATTTTTTAGGGATGAATTTCCTAAAATCCCTCATATTTTATTTTCAATCCTTTTAGGCCTCTTTAATATATGGACTACGCGTTTTAATTCTCATATTTACAATGTTTGATTTTTTTTAATGTTTCTTTTTATTGTCTCAACTAATATTACATTCATTAAAATCTTCAATTAACACAAAAATATTGAGGCTAGAAGGTAAACAACTTCTAAAAATCTGTTATTTATTTATTGTTGCTAGAGCCACAAATAGGCACCAGGCCTGGTGGTAGCTCTCTCTTCAGGGGAATAAATGCAATATTCTGCCTTGCATTTACCCTAGTCGAGAGGGAAAATACAGTTTTTTAGTTCCTTTTTTTAATTTTAAGTCTTCAGGTATTTTCGTAACTTCGGTTTCCTTTTTTCTAATTCGCGGCCGCCGATGCCTACTTTATTGAGTGTATGAAGCATTTCTCCAATAAATTTCCATGTATCACAAATGCCCGTTAATCTAAATAAAAATATCGCTGCGGACAGGATTGGAACCTGCTCGGGCAATGCCCATTGGATTTCAAGTCCAACTCCTTAACCACTCGGACACCACAGCTTAATAACTGTGGTGCGAGCTGTTTAGAACTAGAGTCCGTATAATTTCATATTTAAAGCTCATACAAGCGTGAGCGTCAACTTATATCTCATTATTTGATGCTATTTACTTGCTTCAATGCTTTTTTCTCTATATTTTCAGAAATACGTCTAGTTTGCAAGAATTCAAATTGTAAGATATAATTACTCCCAAAAAGCAAGGTATTTACAGATAATTTAATAAAAATTCTTTTCGTGAGGGTTATTCAAATATTTCATTTTTTTCAAATTCCCGAGTATTTCTCTATCCATATCTATATGCTTCACATTAAAATTTCTTTTTATGCTGATATGATGCTACCCTAAAAAATTAACAATCTAAATATATCTATACATTGAAAGTCAGAGTGTATCACTTTTATCGGTGTTTGAACAATTTACAGTATGTGTTTGAAACAATAATATAAATCAATTAACATATATATGTAGATGCTCAACCATTATCAATAATTGATCGACTACTAAATACGAAAGAGAAATTTTTTAAAACATTCAAAAATCACTATAATGTTTTATAATTTCTATCCACGAAGGAAGGGAAGTTTCTCAATACATAAATGTTGTTCCTCTTATCGCCATTTTATTCCTTAAACAACTTTCTTCGATTATTTATTAATACCCTCCATAACATTCAACATTTTTGTTCGATAGTATATTAATCTTTCTCGATTCCTTCTTAGCCACTTCCCTCAAAACCTTTCTGCGACATACCTCCGCCCACTATCCCAAATGGGCTTTTGTAATCGGACAGTCCGGCATTTGACATCTGGAAACTTTTCACCACCCCACCCACTCGGCCGCAAACACGCAATCACGGTCCCGTTCTTCGCCCCCTTCGCTTTCATACGCTTTTTGACCCAAGGGAGCGATTGCGTGGGTGCAGGCGCGTGCCGGTTACGTCACTCTCCGTGCAGACTCGCTTAAGATCTCAAGAGAGCCTAATGTCTTCGTAGGGAAGCGTAATCACTTTCTTGACCGATCTTTCCTTTTCCTTATTCCTTCGCATCCGTCTCCCGCTCTGCTCTCTTACTCACAGTCAACTTTATCACTCCGCATATCTCGAATTTCGTGACCCTTTCACGCCGTCGGTGGCAGTGGCTAACGCACGGACTCTGCGGAGAAAGCACGTTTGCGAAAAATATGCTTCATAAAAATTTACTATATAAAAAAACGATCGCTTTATCGAATAATTTTTCTTATTACTGAGTTTACTTACATATATAAGAGAATCAAGAAGTTTTACCATCGCCTATGTATTACCGTGAATACGTAACGGAATTGAATGAATAAAGAGAACATAATATCACCTTAATAACACGTAACTTTCCTACGATTGTTTTATGAGAAATTTTACGCATACATAATTACAGAGGAATTTCAGAGGAAAAAGTGCAGTTCTTTAACCAACAACCTATTATTCATGGTTATCGAAGGTGTAATAATATGTCTGCAGTAGCAGTTGTTCTACATTAAAATGTTAATATTGTTCAGTTAACTGAAAATGAACTTTGACTCGCAAAATAATAGATTTAGTTAATAATTAGTTATATTTTACGAACATAACAGCATTAACTCTGGTTTTCTCAATCCAATACCTTGAGTAATACATAGTAAAATAATAAGGGGAAAATATATCACTAAGATGATCCCCAATCACGGTTGAAAAAGAATGATTTTTATAAAAGTATCATTTAATGAAAATGGGAAAGAAATGATGAGCATAACAATACTGACAGGAATAAGACTAATCGATAGCAACATGTATGCATGTAAGGAAAGACACCCATCCATAGACAAAGTTTTATGCTACATTCACAATATATAAATTATCTTCTATTTAATAAAAAGTTTGAATATTTTATAATTCCTAATAAAGTGAATACTGAACTACTTCTCCATCATAAGAAATCGAATCTTTTGTATTGTTATCCGTAACAATTTTGCATGAATATCTCATTCACATCAGCCGTTAACCAGTAGATAGCACGTAAAGTAGGAGAACTAGGAGTAGTAGTTCAGATCGATTTAGAACCTCGAAGTACAGTTCTCTCTCTTATTCATTCGCGAAAATATTAGCAGGAACTCATAACTCACGATACGGGCAATACAACGCAAATAGGATAGCTCAAGGAAGGGCGTGTGCCAGTTCTACACACAATAGGATTTCAAATTACCTCCCGTAAAACGATATTCCATTATCCTCCAGAGGTTCGAACCTGAGATAGATTTCTAGCAGATGGAGAGCGTTGATACAGAATTGAAATCGCGTGCTCTCTCTCTGCCACGTTAAACATTCGCTTACTTGAGATTATCATTTGCCAAGTTTTAGCTTTTATCTCCGCGGACTCAAGAGGGATTACCGTCTTAAAAAGAGAAAAGAAGGACTTATTGTGGAAACGAAGATTGATCGAGAAGCTCAACGCGGCAGTTGAAGGCTCGCGTGCCCGCGTTTGATTACTTAAGGGTGAATGGTGACCAAATGCGAATCCATTGCTGCGATGAAAAATGCCGTTGTCTGCCACCTTAAGCGTCATTCCTGGCTTTTGGAGATTGAAGAAGACGTAGATTGAATGGCGACCATCATTCTTAAAATAAGTAGGAAGATAGGAATGCAGATGAGATGGGAATGAAGCAGCGGTCGTTGGAATTTGTAAGAGTGTTCGGTATTTTGAGCACAGATGTTTGCAAATCTGCGGGACGGAGTAGGGGAGAGAGAATCTGACACACAAAAGTGTGTCGATAATAACATAGATAGTAATATAAATAAAAATTAAGTAATGAACAGAATACTTTTATACATTACATTATTAACCTTTAAAAGACGGGACTCAATCTCAGAAGTATCTCGAAACTCTGCATCCCTTTAGTTAAAGCTAAATAACTAGAAAACTATGTAAGATAGCGTAATAAAACAAAAAGTATATGCATGAAAACACCACTGTGCCACTGACTGCTTTTTTATTTGAAATAAAAATATTTTTTATGGAATATGCACAGTAAGAATCCGAGCAGAGAACTAAGGAATGGAAAGCATTGAGAGATTCTCATTTTTGCCTTATTTTTTTGAGATATGGAAAAGGATGGATTACTTGCTTGTACAGAAGATTAAAGAGATACCAAAGAGTGTTTACAACAACCAAAAATAAGTAGGATGAAGTGTAAGAGAATATCTAAACTGTGCGTAGGTAGCGCCGTGATGAGAAGAGCCTAGTTTCGAAAGCGATTACGGATGTAAACCTTGTATCAAGTAAGACGATTTGCTATGAGCTTAAAGCGAGGACCACTCCAAGAGCCTAAGAAAAAAAATCAGCCAAATCCGAGCTAAGAAAGTGATAATAAGCAGACGTGAAACGAAGCGTGTTCTAGTGGTCCCAAAAGGGACCGTTCGTACGTTAAAGGTTAAATCATTTCAAACCACACCTAAATTGACGTTTATTCTTTTATAGTTTATAACTTTAAATATATCCAAATACGCTCGAAATATTTCTGCATGAATTCTAATAGAATCCAAAAAATGAATATATAAAAATTTCGATGAATAAAGGTCCCGCTCAATTTATTAATTGGATAGGTTTGAGGTCCCATTCGATTTACCAAAGCTACGAAATTTCATTTTAATATCTTTCATTTCGAATTATTTCATAAAAACGGAAAGTGTAAAATATGTTGAGAATTCTTTAATGTGATGTTTTTAAAATTCAAATCCTAAACTTTACCTTCAAACCTAACTTTATGATACACATCATATCGTTTAAGGACTTATTAAATTAAATTTTAGCTTGAAGACTAGAGGGCTTGCATGAAATATTATGATAGGATGTTGGAATTCACATATAAAGTTGTGATGAAACGAATTAAGTTTAAAATGACCTATATCTTTTTCATAATCGCTTCGACAAACCTTTTTTGACATTAAAAAACAGGAATTAAATTGCCAAGACAGTTATTGGGATTAGTCAAGAAAGTAAGCTTATATTTTGCAACACGAGAAAGTGCACTAGGTTTTCTTAAAGGGAACGTTTTCAGGATACACCTTCTTAGAAGTATGATACAGGATCAGGAACTAACAGGAGAATACAAGTAAAGGCCTTAATTTAGATATAAGAGAAAGGAAAGAGAGTACTATACTTCTTTGGAACCCTACCACTCATAGAAAGTGAGAGTAAGCTTGCAAAGAATAGGATAGTCCAAGAAGCATAGCTGATGTACCCGTGAAACCTGCTTAAAGTATGGATGAGCTCTCTCTTCGTCGCCTTAGTAACCAAAACTTCTCTGAAAACAAAGGGAGCTTCGCTATTCAGCAAAGTTTCCGGGTTGTTGCTAGAAAGGCGAAAAATCGATGATGTCAGCGAGTGCGAGCTTTTGTTCCGTTTTAATTACGGTATGTTTACTATTCCTCTTTGTCTGTGAAGCTCAACTAATTGGTAAGAATTCCTTTCGAAGGAACAAAAGTAGGATTCTTCCTCGTCCACAGAAAAAATGTCGAGAGAAGACAGAGGTGATGAGTGCTATGGTAAATTAAAGAAATTTACGTCGAATAAGATAATTTTTACGTAAATTGAAAACGTACTTTCTCGAGGCATATAAACTAAGTTACATTCACCACAGAAAAAGCAGAGGATTATTTACTACTGATATAAAGTTGATTATTTTGAAATCAAGGCGACACCTCGTGGAATGCCATATCACTTAAAGGAATAAACTTAAATCTAAACCTGATGATGCTAAAACCCTAGAAAAACCGCCCGAATATAAAATAAAAGAAATTATGGAAGTTGCTAAATTTATTCCTTTGTTCTGTTATTTCACATTCAGATATATTCTTTTTTCAAGCTCTAATACTTCTATAATCTCCCACTCACATGGAAGCTTCATGAAAATATCAGGGATCAATTACGTCTTACAATTGTACAACAAACTTGTACAAATCCTTATTTCGTATTCAAAATCAATCGGATAGATTTTTTAAATTATAATTTTTAAAAAATAATTCAAAGCAATTTTTTATACAATAAAAACGATAACATTTTACTATTTAATCCCTGAAATGAATACAAAATGTTCTTTAAAGTATTAAAATAAAAATTGACTTATGAGTCATTCTGAATCAATTTTTCAATTTCAATACAGCGCAACTTCGTACCTCGCAAGTTATTTACTTATATGACCAATTTCTATAACCGACAAGAACGAGAGATTTCAAACTTATCCAACCCAAGATAATCATAAAACCAAAAAAAAAAACAAAAACCTTTCCATCCCATAAAAGGCATCAGTTACGGTGAATATTCACATCGAAATTACGTTGAGCAACCGATAACACTCGATTCCCTGAGGCTGTCAATCCACACCGCTCCGTTGCTTCGGCAGAATAACATTGGGTGAACGGAGCGAAGGAGGTCGAACATCACGGATAAAATAAAATTAGCCCTGCCCATCGGAATAGAGAAATCAAACGCCTTTCATCCAGGCCCTGAGTTTCTCTTAGATTCCCTCCGTTTGTATAACTGTAACACTTCTTTTTTCGCCTTCGCCACCGACGAACAGCGAAGACATCGGGCGTAACTGTTGACACGCCTCGATAGCCTTGCACCGGAGTTCAATTAAGCCGTTCTAAGCATGTTCACTTTTATTTACCTTCCGCACTCGAAAGAGACATTTCGCGGATGCAAATTCGAACGGCCTTTTTTCTCCCGCTTTTGTTTCTCGTTCTTATCTCGAGGAAAGAAGGACATGGGATTTTGATAACTCTGAATCCGAATGTCCGTGGAACACCCGCACGCAAATACGCACTGAGTGCTAACATTCTCTCTGTGCTCGGGGGTGATTTGCGAGCGACACGCTCTTTCCACTGCGTGGATTGTTAAAAAGTCGTGCTTCCGCTCGTATCCGTGCGCGTGTATCACGCCACCAAGCCGATAATTGATCGCTTTGACCTCCCCATGTCCTGTTTTTATACTGCGTTCTTTCTCTAGTTATGGAAGGGGTCATGTAAGAAATATAAACACGGAAGGATCGGTAGACAGAAGGGTTGTTCTATGAACTGAAGCTATGCGATTCATAGATTAAAAATTCAGCTAATGAACCTAGTACGTAAATTTTACTTCGGTGGTTGCGGCTTTTCTGAAAGTGGTTCGACAGCTGAGGTCATTTCGCACGTGTGACCCCAAGCGGGCAACGAACCTTTGATCGCTTACATTCGAGTAAAACGTAAATATATTACCTCAAGAATAAACGTAATACTTCTATTCGTAAGTAAATAAAAATATATTTTTGCATTATTGAATATTGTAAATATATGTACATAATTTTAGAAGTTCAATACCAATTCAGATTTATCAAAAGTATGTTTAAATATCGCATTCGCAAAAAATACTAACACATTCAGAAAATTTGATCAAATTGTTGGCCAAAACTGCTACAATATTTCAATAAGACTAGGATTTTGTCATTATAATCCATCGATCTGTTTCTAGAAACAAACTGTAAGTATTACATTCATCGCTGAAATTATTTCCAGAATTTATTTTATTTGACTATTTCAAACAGACCGATTTCTAAGCACTCTTCCTAATTTGGCACTAGTGCTGCATTATAAATCGAAAACAGATGAGAAAAAGTCCTCGTTTAATTCTTATAAATCACGTAGTTCATGCACTGACATCAATTTTATAGAATTAACTTTCATTTCATCATCTTGAAACAGAACGTTCTGGTTAAGTTTTTTTTTATGCTTCCACCGAAGAATATAATTTCTTAAAAGTGCTCTGAATTATATTAAGTAAGAAATATTAATTTTAAGTGAAGGTGAAATACATAAATAATAGTCCTAGGCTGTATTTCATGTTCAAACATTTTACTATACATTTTTCACTATTTTATTATGTCTTTTTTTCTCAATGAACCCGAATATATAGCTCCATCTTGTTCCTTTATCCTATCCTTTCTGCGCGTGTAAATAAAAGAAGATAATACGAGCAGTTCGTAACGAGCAGCAATGTTTATGAAGTCGTTCCAAGAAAACCTGGGCTCGTTACGCACGCGGGCAAGAGGTTATTTCAATTATGAATAAATATCTAAACTCGTTTGTTTTGCATCCTACTTTGCAGAGCGTTTCCTCATGTTGGTATTGCATCGCGTGAGGTTTGAATTATGAGGTAGAATAGAAGATTCAATTAAGATAGTCGTATTATTTTATTGGCGGCGAGGGAAAAGCGGAAAATATAATTTCATTAGTTTGTTCTCGGGAATTGGTGTTTGAAAATCACGAATGCGAATCGGTTTTTGCAACAAATGAAGATGTCAACATCGAAATTGAATGCTGAGAGGGTAATTGCATGTTTGTCTACACGTGATTGCTCTGCGGGAGAATGGTATTAATTTGATAGAAGTTATATCGTAACCAATAATCAACTATATCTTAATTTTAAATGAGAAAGCAAAAATTACCGACTTTAGAAATATATTAAAACTGCTTATAACTTAATATATCCATATTTACTTAATTATTAATGTTATCATGATTAATTACTAGCTGAAAGGCATTTTTATTTGCTTAGCAAGTCGTCATGGTCGAAATTAGTTAATTATACATTGAAATAATATAAAATTTTTGTTTATCTTCTGTAAAATATTTACTATAATAACGGACTACATTGTTGTAATATTATCGTTATTTATTAATTATATTATAATCATATTATAATGTGCTACTTGTTATAATATTTACTAATTTGCAATGACTTCTATTCTACCCTTTATTGCAAAGTTTTTATTTTTAAGGATTGTATTGATAAAACGATTTAAATATTTAAAAAATTTAAAATAATACAATGATTTAGAATACGAACTGGACAGCAGCAAGCCAAGATTACTTGTAAATAAAAAATAAGCAATAGCATTAAAAAATATGAATTTGTGGAAATGGAAAGGATTATGTAAAAGGATAAGTAAAAAAACAAACAAAGTTGAGTGAACTCAAATACTTGAAAAGGTCACTGAAACGCGTATCCAAACACGCCGAAACAAATCAGGACAATTCCAAGTTAAACACGGGAGAAATTCTCTACGAAGCAGCGAGAAATCAGCAAATTGTACGTTTCGACCTTTTTCTTACATCTTACCTACGAGTTGGTCGAACTCCAATTAGCATCTCGCTCAACCAGGTATAGTTTAGCTTCAGAGAGCTAACGGGAAACACAGAATTCTACGCAAAAAAGGTGTACTTGGCGGTACCACATATGGACGCATGACTCGAATTCAATGAGTGATGGTGCAATCGAGGCAAACCTCTTGTTAGGGCGAGAAGGAGGGAATAGGCGACCTCATTACGCTGTTATTTGTTTCTCTCCCGAGAAAGAGAGGGTTCCGCGGAACGAGAAAAGAAACCGAGTTCTCCATATTTGCATAGCGCGATCGATGCAGTTGTGTAATCCCTCTTCTCGCGATGAAAACCGAACCACAGGAGGCCGTCGTTTTTCTTCTGGAAGATGATCCCAAGCATCTATTCATTTACATCTTATGAACAAAGAAATTCCTCTGGTGCAGTTGTCGGTATGGAAACGTTTTCCGATCCCGCGTTGAAAAATAAATCTGGCTTTATATCCCTGATTTACGATCGTCCCTTATCCCCGAGAGCTTGAGCTGGATTTGCAATGGTAAATATTTTCGTAATCTACTTCTCCGTCTTTCTGTTAGCTCCGCTCGTTAATTCTGCACCCGAGGAGGATAGCAAAAGGTGCGGGGATGAGAGAAAGAGATGTTTGCGGAGGGCTGATTAAGACTTCCTCTCGAATAAATTTTTGCTAACACGAAAACAAATTTGCGAGCATCGCTCTACCTACTCGATTACACATCGTACCTCTCTAGGCTGCCAAATTTTTTACTCTCCTTTCGTATCCTACTTGTTTCTCGAAGACTGCCGTCTTTCCTCGATACGAATGTTTCTATCCGCGGTTTAGTCGGCCGGAAAATCTTCGCTGTCTAATTGTCTATCCGCACCATCTCTATCCCAATGAGTATACTTCCTTCTCACTCCATTTCTTCCTACGCCCTATTCCTGAGGGCATCGTTAACTTAACACCGTAACTATGTTATGGCACCTAATTGACTACGGATTTTTGTGATTTGACTTTGCCAAAACCCATATTTATTTCCATAGTCAATAAATGTGTAACTAACAGAGTCTATAAACGAGAATGCTGTTATTTTATTTATGAGGATAGTAATCAGTTTAAATGTTATATGATGATCTAACACATAACTTTTTCCATGCACTCCATTATTATGTTAAATAATACACATGATTATCAGAATATAATTGTTCTATCTTTCATGCATCTATCATCATCCTTTTTTGTCTTTTCTTGAATTGGACAACAATAAAATTTGTGAATTTATGAATGTTGTCATTCGTTAAAAATATTACACTGATTATGTAAATAAAATATTATCAATTCTTTTGTGTTTACAAGAGAAAACGAAAGATTATCAGATCAGTATTAAATTAAGGAGTAGAATTATGTGTATGTAGATAGCTTATTTTATGGACTTATTTTATGTGGTTCAAGAATAACTTCGAAATAATAATAAAGACACAGAATCAAGTAACATTTTTTCTCACATCGAAGAGAGACTAAATTGAAAAACCCTCAATTAATAAATTCTCTAAATATCTAAGAAAGTAAATATACATAAAGTTTACCACCGATTTTGATATAAAATTCAGGAAAATTTAACAACCAAGTAACTCTTTGAAAATCAAAATTTTTTAAACAATATATAAAATTATGCATCAAATGAATCACTTTGAGTAAGCACAATGTCACTAATTTTAGCCACTAAGCTAGTTGAAACTTCCCATTTAAAACAAAATGTAAAATGCCTAACTATATCTTTGTATACTGTGAATGTGATATTTACATCTAAACTTTAACTTTAATTTTTGGAATAATAAATTTGGTTGTAATTATTATTTTAAATCCATTCCAATATTTTAAACCAATAAATAATCACTCAACTAAGTAATTCATATACATTTCTCACTAATTGAAATACGGTTTAATTTAGTGAAACCAATATAATTCGTCAGAGAACGGATGCCATTCTTATTCTCAGTGAAGAGTTGAAGTTCGGGGAAGACTTTGGAGCAATTCGATACCTCTTTCTAGGTTAAATTGCTCCACTCAAACTTCTTTTTCTCTTGCCTCCACCAGACTGTCTTTCGATATTTCCCGTTTTGCTTTATTTACTTGGAAACTATGGGATTCAGCGTCCGGAAATAATCTCAGAAGATCAGCATCCTTCGAAAGGAGCAAAAGGAAGGATGGCGCTGAGAAGAATTTGACTTTCATTCCAAGTCCAAAATTTTCGAAACTAGCGAGACAATAGCTTCCTCTCAAAATAGAGATATAACTTTAGAAATGAAGTATTTGATCTTGAATTATTTTACTCACAGGTATTGATCTCCGAGAAAGTTAACAAGGAATGAATGCAAGTTCGTTGACCTATAAAATGCACTAGATCATATAAAAAGTTTATAATAGCTCCTTAGTGATCAACCGTAGATAATAAAAAATAGTGTAGTTCAATAAACGAAGGTATTTGTTCATGGAAAGCCATAGATACGTAGAATACATAGATATGTAGAATATAGATACATAGAGAGAAAACCACGCACTCTTTCGCCGGCTCAATACTAAATATAGAAGCCAGCAAGAGAAACATAAAGTATGCAATAATAATGAAATGAGTGGAGAAGTATATTGTTACTATAATTCATTAAAAGTACGATATTCGCTGCATGAAATATACTGTTTTCTTTTCCATATCATAAACCTATTTGTCGTTCTAAACGCACTCAGATTAACGCTAAGAGTGCTCAAAAATTTTGTCAGGTGTGGGGTTCGAACCCACGCTCCCAATTGGGAACCAGAACTTAAGTCTGGCGCCTTAGACCGCTCGGCCAACCTGACGGTGAAAATGACCATAAAGTAAAGAAACCTATCACTATTACCCTTACAATACTGCATTTTAAATGTAGTGTTATAGTTATACCCTAAAGAAAAAATAATTATACGAAAGAAGATATTAAATTTTTGAATTACTCAAATTATACGTTATATGAATTTTAATTAAGGATACATTTTAATTCCTGGCAAAATATGGCACCTGTCCCTGTTTATAGGGAATCCGAATTGACCTACTTGGCTCAAGATGGATCGAAGAAAGGGATATTATCTAAATTTACCAGAAACACAAGTTAGCTTGAAGATTAATGCTCTGCATATGATTATTGTGAATGGTCTCACCTAAAAGCAAGTTGCTGTGAATTTTAGCTATGTGAATAGATTAAAGATGTCATTTTAGACTTAGGATACAAGAGAGAAATATCATAATCTTCTAGTTTCACTCTAAAACCACCATTTAAATCGTCTGAGACTGAGAAACAAAATTCAACATCATTTTACTAAGGATCGGTTTGAAAATTAAGATACTTCATAATGAAAATAGATAGAATAGAAAATATGCACGAAAAATATGAATTCTACACAGCCAAAATAAAATTAGCTTCCGAAACCTGGGAAAACCAAATTTATGGGATATTATACGTATTATCCCTCCAAATTATTATTATATTATTATTATTTAAAAATTATATACTTTCCCGTCCTAAATATGGTTCACCTCAATTTTAACACTCAGAGGATTCCTTCTATATAATATGTCCCTAAAATGAAAGCCTTAAAGTATATAGCAACAAAGTTACATTGTACCTTTAAGTTTCAATTCCATAATAAATAAAGACACTATTTGATCTTGAGTACGAGAGACAGGAATCTAACCCTTAGATCCTGCTTAATCGGTCCCAAAACGAACTAGGAAATCAAATCTTTCTCTCGAATATCATTGTGGGGATTCTCACAAAGGAATCTTATTTTAAGTTCCGAATTTTTCTCTCCCCGCGTCGATTTTGTCGTCTACATTCCATTCCACATTCAGGTGAAAGCCACAGACAAAAGGGTGGGGGTGCCAGGAGATGGCGCTCTGCTGAGATAGCAGACGCCTCGGGAGAAATAAATGAAGTCGCGCGGTGCAAAAGGAATAAATGTCTCCTTGGCAACTCTCGCCCTGGTTTCGGTTGCACAAAGAGGCGCCGGTTGGGCCCCAGCGAATTGATCAAAGTCTTTCGCGTTCCCCTCAAACTCAACGAAAGACAGAGTTCCAAGAAGCATCTGCCTACACTAAAAATTAATTCTGATCTTGAGTTTATGTTACGTCAAATTTGCGTTATATTATTCGGATGTTCACGAGCTCCAAGTGAAAATAACCGTTCGGAATGTTTAGCTGCTACATTGACTACTGCTTCTAAGTTTATTTAATCCCGTTGCTTGTAATAATGTAACTTTTGACCAAGTAATATAGCATGAAAGGTTATGTTAAAGCTGTTGTCATTACTTTTAGCCAGGATCACCGAAATGATAAAATGGGTGCCGTTGAATTGATACAATAAAGTCACAACGATCAATATTTACACTTTATATTTTGTATATCCTGAAGAATATTTCGTATATTAAAATATATTGAATATGAAATTCATGGGAATTAGTATTTTTATTTAATCAACCGTCGAACAGACTATACTATACTATACTATAATACGATTTTAAATCGATATAATTACCTATGCTTAAAATTGAAAAAAATTAATTATGAAAACGAGATATTTATAAATGCGGTATAGGTAGTATAAATTCTTTAATTTTCTCTTACGTACTAGAGAAAAAACTGACTGTGTAAAGAAATGTTTCTCATAGAACACTTCTTAGTAGTAGTTATTCCTAGAAAATGTTTAAGAAAGTCTTTATTTTAATTTCAAAATATTATTTTCCAAACAAGATAATTATTTGCGCTAATATATTACTTTTATCTGCAGTTAAAAATTTGCACCTGACTGTATAATAGCTCCTCAAACAACGTGTTTTTATAGTCTATTAATTTTGAGCCAAAAAATGCAATTCAATTATTTTCCTAAATTAAGCAATGCTTTGTTGACGATTAAGCATCATGGCGTCATATTCTCTTTTCTGCATTGATTATCGCAGCCGTCACTTTGTTTTCGGGTCAATGAACCGGAAAACATGAGAGAGTCCCGTATCTCGATTAACCCACGTGATAAATGCAAATTAATGGAAACAGGCAAATTTATAGGGAAGCGGAGGAATTCGCTCTTAAGCCGAGACAAATAATTGCTCCGATGGAAAAATATCTTTGTTTGGCCTTTTATTGGAATTAAATGCTAAGGACTTACGTAATGAGCAATGAGAATGCGAGAGGTTAAATTATATGCAACAGGATATACTCTACTCATCAAGTAGGGAACGGAACTTTCGTGTTCCTTCTTCTAAATACATATGATAGGATATCAGTTCTCTCATTATGGCTCTGATTATTATAGAACAATAACTATATCTAACAACTTGTATAAAATGCATCTAAGAAATAATTTCCATTAACTTGTGTGATATATCTATTCTATAGAAACAAAAATAATTAAAACCATAGCATGAGGAAATATAAGAAATCAATCTACATCATTATTAAGAATAGAAATAGAGGAGATATATTTGGAAACTGACATATATCAATTAGTATAAAACGTGGACCTTTGCTTTTATAATGACGTCAGAAATGTATATACGCAATTGCTTTCTCCAGTTATTTCAACCCAACGATAGATATAAAGCAAGAATGTTTATTTTATTTCCATTTCTTCTAATATTGGGATGTGTGAAGCATTAAAAGATTAGGAATATTATTTTTTATGACCTGAGTATTTCAACAAGGGTGGTCTATCAAAGTTTTAGAAGAATTAGAGGATTTTGGAAAACTGACGTAAAAAATAATATAATTGTTCTAGAACTATAGATATATGTTGTTTGATAAAGATTAAACATAAATGATAAAAATAGATTGAGTGTTCAAAAATATTCTAATTAGAGTATCTTTACTAATACTGGTACTGTACTACTACTAATACGGTACTAATACTATACTAGTACTGTAACTGTAATAAGTAATCCTTAAAATGTACGCTTGATGATCGCATTTAATCCATTCATGCACAGATTAAAGTCCTTTTGTGTCTATTTAAACTTTGACTCGAACTTTATCAAGGAGTACAAAACTTTTGTCAGGTGTGGGGTTCGAACCCACGCTCCCATTTGGGAACCAGAACTTAAGTCTGGCGCCTTAGACCACTCGGCCAACCTGACATAGTAATCTTTCTGCTCTGATGTACTAGTATACTTAAAACGTTGTTAACCATATTTCATAAAAACTGTGTGTGATTATAGAGGTTTTATTGGGTAACATTATGAGACAAACTGATCAAGAGCTCGAGGATTATTAAACGACACAATGACCACTGACTCTGGAGCAGCAGCAACACCACGAAAATTGTTGAGTGATTCACTTGACGAGCAAAAATAGCTGTCAGTTGTGGGGTTCGAACCCACGCTCCCATTTGGGAACCAGAACTTAAGTCTGGCGCCTTAGACCGCTCGGCCAACCTGACCGTGATTTCGCACATATTAACAATTATATACGATTTTATTGAGACCCTTCTTTGTGCCGACACTATGACGTTATCTATGCAACCGTCAACGAGCAATAATACTCTTATAACGCTGAAGAAAGGGATGCGTTTTTCATTTCAATATCCCTTTTGATTAAATAATTCCACAGAATATGGACGACGGCTATTTACAGCGTTTCGTATTTTATTTCGCTTCATTCCAATTAAACCTCATAATTAATATTTACTTCATTCGATCCTTATTCAAATACCACAAATCAATACACGTGAAATGCAAATGCTTGACTTCCCTCTGAATAAATATATTAAAGATAAAAAATACGAGATATATTTTTTTAATACGATGAGCTACTGATTCAAGCGCTTGTTGATGTGAAAGTATAAAAATCCCCGCCTTAATATTTAAAACAATCCATTAGTACATTTATATTCTCAAATTGGCAACGCAGTGATTTGTTATTTTATTTCTCGTACTTTTTCCCTTCCCTTAACGACCATTCGGGTTGAGGTATTCTATTTTATGGGGAAGTGGCGGTAATGAATTTCGATTAATGAGCGTTGGGGAGCTTCGTATTCCCAGGGGGTTCTTTTTTTCTTCGCTCTCTAGTGGGACTGGTTGAATTGACGACCGAAGAGAATTTTCAGCCGTAAATTTCGATGTAATTGAATTGAAAAACTTGCGAGTGGAATCCGTTGCTGAGGGAATATTTAATCGAATTAGCACGCTACTCATAACTCGAGTTTTTGCTTGGTAGCGAAATCAAGACTCGACTGTCAACAGATTATGCATCCACCGTCTTCATTCGAAATTTGCTTGCTGAGTTGACTTTCGAGATCATCCACTAATGATTTTAATACCGCTTGGTTATAATCGTGCTCCTGTCATTAAATCCACTTCCGTTTACGTACGATGTATTTCAAACTTTATCGAAAAGAATTTCGTTTTGACAAAAAAAATTATAGAAAATTAATTTAGTATATTTTCCAAATTTTCCGTTCTATTCAGTTATTTCTTTTAAAAACACACACGAGGTTCGATAGAAATTTAATTATGCTTTTAATTTGTACACCAAATAACGAAATTTCATTAACATCAATTACGTGCAGACGATTACTATCACGTGCGTGTCTTTCCTGATTTCCAGTTCTCTCGGAACACTCCTTCCGCGTCAGTTCTCAATTCCTCGATGGTCGTTAGTATCTCCCGAAAAACAAGAGCGAGCAGCGGGACAATTGCTAACAAGGCCCTTTCCCTCATTAGCATATAGGAGCGGCAAGAGAATTCCCTACTCTCCGAGGATATCGGTTTCGTGATATTATTTTGTCACGTCACATTTATGGCAATTAATGTTTTGGAGAAGTTTCTTTTCTTCTCTAATGGAATGTGAAATGATTTGTAAGTATCTGCTATTAGAACTGGAGGCTTTCCTTTGAACTTGGATGGAAGAATTTAGTTTTGGATAATGACCGTTCTTCCGCATTTGCTTGGGTCTGGTTTTAGCACGTATGCCTATTGTAATTAAACGATTGAAGTATTTCATACAATTTGCATTATTTTTTCTTTATAATCATTTGCTTTATAACTAGGAACTTTGTTAGAGCAACCGACCAGCAACTGGGGGATCCGTGTTTTAATCCAAATCATCCCAGAAGTTTTTCACTTTCCCAATTCATAAGATTCTTTATCCAATTAACTTTTGGCTTTCAATATTATTAATTTGAGAATAATAATTGCATTAATTCAGTGTCAAACAACCTATCCTATGTCACTATTATAATGACTATCTTGCCTGATAGCTTTAACAGATTGTTCCGCTATTTTAACTCAGTTTGTAAGTATGTTCTCAATGCCAGCCTTTAGAATCATCGTAAAGCGATACGAAGAAAAATAAGAATTCCACTTTTCCCGGAAACTATCGTTAGGCGATCATTTGCTGTGAAGGGGGCGTTGCGGCCATGTCTTATGTCGCCTGAGTAAACAAGAAGAGGTTACAGCTTGTTTGCTCGCCGATTTCCTTTACGAACAATGGTGGTCCGAACATCTGGTATTGGTGATTTTCCTTTCCCAGAATCCTTCTAATGGATGATCTCAATGGTCTTAAACTCAACCACTCATCTACTCTAATTCGGATTATTAAAGCTATAAACGTGACTGTAATAGCGAACATCGGTGGTGCACAAACCTACTTAGAAGTTCCCCTTCTATATTACAGGGTAATATTCTGGATGCATCATGGTCTTATTCTCTAAAATCATTAATATGGGCAATTAATTATCTACATGTGTAACATATATGTCTCCATGGTGATGAGTTTCTTATTAGGACGAAAATGTATTTCGATAAAATTAAGGATGGGGTTGATTTGTACATGAATAATAATTACATATACGATATGTCTGACATATTACATATATCACATCGTATGTCATAAACACCACATCTCAATCATTTTTATATTCTTAACTGGTAATATTCGTGTCAAAAATAAATTGCCTCTCCTCAATAAATATCAAACGCGCCTTAGAAAAATAAGATACAGCATACTATTCAAGTTTTAAAATTTCGATTACACCTCTATGTTTTCCTACGTAGACTATTTTTAGAAAAGAAAGATAGATATTTTAAATTATAAATATTACGTATTAGATATCGATTGTATTATTATAATCATCGGGTTAAATACCCCTTTTATAAAATAGACTCCGTTAGCCATCAAAAAAATCTCCATATTACATTCTCATTAGGCTTGACTATGTTAATATTCGGATACTATGAGGTGCTAGGCCTATGGGACTCATCTGTGCATACATTAACGCGTCCATTTCTGTCTATTCCTCTCATTACCAAAAATCCGAGGAGGGAAGAGAGCTTTCTGCAAAGGAGACTACTGTACATATATGTATCCATCCTCTTTAGGAAAGCACTTACGTTATAGCGCCTTCCATAAACACAAAGAGTGAGTATATTTTAGGTCTAAACCATTTGCTAGATATAGCCTGCAAAAATGGACATGTTTTCCCATGGTGATCCGCAACTCTACTTGTCCCTCCTTTTTAGTTCGGAGGTTGATATTTGAGTTGCTTTCACGGTCGGGGATAGGGGCTGTGGGGGTTGGCACCTTACGACCCCTCTGCGTGGGAACCGTGACAGATTTTCCTTCTTTCTGGAGGTCCAAAAAGTGGTGTCGCATGCTCTGGGGAAGTGTTATTCCAGGAGGGTCCATTCTGGAAATACTCCTCGAGCGTATGTTTCCAGCTGTTACCATAAGCAATCCTTCGCAAGTCCCTTAATGCTTAAAACTGCGCTTTGAGTAGAAACCATATGGAGGAAACTGAGAATTCTTAAGATATTGTCCACAAAGGCGTGGAAACCGCTCTATTAAGGGATACCAAAAGATAGCTCTGTAAGAGGGTTGTGATCATTCAAAGATGCGATTGCTTTTTTCCGAATGATTCATCTCTCCAGAGACAAGATCTTTTAAATATAGCGAAGAGAATTGTTAAAAAAAATATTATTTAATAGCATTAAACATGGAACTCCGCTCCGGTTTTGAATTTTTAGAATATCATTAAAGTGACCTTCGCTGTCATGCGGTGCTATCATTGATTTAACACTCGAAATTGCCAATGCGCACGTAAATAATGAACCTATTGAGGTAGAATAAAAAGTTTACTTATTAGAAATATTGTAACCACAATTTGTCCTTTTTATTCTCCACAAATGGCACTCTTCATATTTAACTAGGCTCTAAATATCATAATAAAATCGATTAACCAATAAGTCAAATTTAGAAATTTACCATGTTTATTTAGTTATTAGAGTCTCTCAAAAATAAAAAAATGCTATTAATGTATGGAAATATTAAAATTTACGAGATATATTTATGATCAACCCAACATATTATCAAAAATGATTTACGCATGAAATTTTTAACCTCTCATAAAGAAAATAAAAACACTATCGCTTGAACACAATCTCCAGGGCAACCTTTGTTTGACACCTACGCTTCTTCGTTGTCACAGTGACATGATACTTCAAGTATTTCCGTTTCCATACATTTCAGATACGGATTATCCACCGATAAATTTGCTATTATAATTCACAATAAAGGCCACGCCATGAAATATTAAATTGGCACTTATAATTCGTGTGTATCATCATCGCAAATGTGGAACTATAGAAATGTGGCACACCTCTGGATGACCTTATTCGATTACGTAGCAATTCCGGGGAAAAGAGCTTTAAACAGCACAAAGTACAAAGTGAAGGAAACTCTGAAGGACACCGATAAGGAGGGTAAAACGAGAAAGGGATGAAAAGGAGATATTTCGAGGTGTTTATGAGAAGGCAGGTGGCTGCCACGCCCCATCCCTTTAAGCACCGCCATTCCATATTCCGCTGATAATCTCTTATCCCGCTACGCCCTGACGCATTACCCATACACTAGAGGGAGCTTATATTTAAAACTCTCTCATTGTTTCGCGTGATCTTTCTGGACAGAATCAGGCGATGTCACCAAGACAGCGTCAATGGGATTACGGCCTCGCTACTCATTGTTCCCCCGCTCATTGTTCGTAAGTTTTCGCTGTGTTCTAACCGGGTGCGGAGCATGGAAATTTATGGGCGTTGGTGTTTACGGAGCAACAAATTTCGGCACGATGTGCTCCTGGTGAATACAGGTGGGAGAACCGCTGTCGGCATTCAAATCTGTGCGAGATAACATCCAGTCACCGCGGTTATGAATGCAAGTGGGGTCGAAAGGTGCCGCGATTTACACGCCTGCTTATTTGTTTGAGTAAAAGAGGGAGCTTGCAACTCGCTTGCTCGAATATTTCTCGCTAAACGTGTGCCGAAACGTGTCAGACGAGAAGTATTACATATATAAGTCAATAATTAAAATGTCATTTCGTAAAAAAATATACGTTCTTTCTACGGAAAATTATTTTCTATGAGAATCTGTATCTTACACTATTTCCGAACGTAATTAAGGAGCGTAGATATTTTGTTTCTAAATTCATTATTAGTGCCGAGTTGAGTTACACATTCCCGAATAAAATTTAATCTTCTGCTGATATAAAAGAATATATGCAGAAATTTAAGCATTTCATCAAATCAACTTTAATTTTGAACACGATTTTTCTCTTCAGATTTCTTGTATTGATGAATTACAGCCCTTTTCCTTTGTGCGACAGAAATAACATTTGACAATTAAATTACTCTCAATTGTTATAGTAACAGTCTGATTATGTTCTTATACATAGCTTTCTAATAATACACGAACCGTTTACATTTTACATTGTGTTAGACTGTTAATGCACGTTAACATTTCTTTTTCAAAATGACAGTTAAAGTAAGTCTCGCCACGATTAAAAAAGATGAATTACTAAAACTAATGTTACATTTAAAAAAATATATAATGCTATCATTTTTAATTCAGTGAGATCGGAAGCAATCACGAAGGATCTGATTCGAATCATGTACAGTAATTACACACATTGACAACAAGAGCTATAATTTTCTTCATTAGACCGTATATTTTCGTTATCTCTCAATGAATCTTGGTTACCTGTTTTCCACGTCCTTAATAACTGTCATATGTTATTAGATAGCAGCCTTTGTCTCATTTCAGCCCATTAACCCAGGAAAATTTATTGCACAATAACCTATTCATTAGAACATAATTCATTCATCTAAAAGACATTTCGAGGTCGCATATCATCCTTATTATTCTCTTGAATAAATGCTCCACAACTCTTGGCCATAAATAACGAAAGTGTTGTTTTAATAATTCGAAATATCCCTCAGCACATCAATATCTACTTCTGCAGTTTCTGGAAACCGTATAAACGGAAAAATAAATACTTAACATGGAATTAACGATTATATATTTGATCCTAATTTTTCAAATGAAATTGATGAAAAATATATTAGGCGGAAATACGACAAAGAACGAATGAAACAAAGGAATTTCATTTTTAAAGTGTTAATGCTATTGTATGAACTCTTAAGAAAATTGAAGGAAATTTTAATCGATCGCTTAGGTAAATCTAATTAATAACCTATAATTATAAATCCAAAATATGCCGATTACTTTGATCATAAAGAACGAAAATTATTAAGTACGGAACCAATTTGGGGGCTCCCTCTACGGTTATCCCCTCTATTAAGCAAAATTTATTATATTCATTAATTCTCGCATATGAAAAATTAATTGTCCTGTAAGGACCTGTGTGCTCTCCCGAGAATATATTCGACGCATAAAGTAATTCATTTAAGTGAAATTGCAAAACATGAAAAATCACAGGGATTAATAAAATTTACATGTAAACCATCCTTTCTCGGTAGGTGCAAAAATATATGCATGAGATTGCATCTATCCACGTATTTATTATGTATGCAAAAAAGTGCATCAATTTAAATCAACTCTTGTCTGCTGCTTCCACCTGCATGTTCACAAGTCATGCTGACGATGATTACAAGAGTCATCAACTATGAATCTCATCACTTCTTTCTGCTTGAGGATTATGGACTCTCGATGAACTGTATTGTCTAAACACACACTCATCCAAGGATTAAGATTAATCTTCTAAATTAAATGTGAGCTTGTAAACCTTTGCACTTAGAAATGTGCACGTGATTTATAAAGAATTCTAAGTTCATTCGATCTTAACTGGCAAAAATTTATTAAATTTCTTTAAATTCTTTTAAAGGACACTATTATAAACTCTGTTTGATCTTAGAATCTTTGAATTCAAGAGTAAACTTATCTTTTTCCCTATAACGAAAACTATAACGATGAAAAATATACCATCAGTAGGGATTATGAGATATAAAAATAGGATATGTAAGTGACGTTTTAGATAATATTAATTGAACGGTTTAGTACATATGTGCAGTTTATATTATACAATCTAGATAAAATAATTTGTCAACAATCAGACAAAACAACAAAAATTATACCGATCTACGGGAGATGCATATTTTTCATTTGGTACGAATTTATCAGAAAGATAACGAGTTCAAATGGAAATAATCTGATGTAATAAGCGCATAATCTTGGATGAACTCCCCTTAAACCTTGGCATGAAATAGGTGAGTCATAGGTCTTCCTAGAAAATACAGACGTTGAATATCTTGAGTGAGTCATTCTTGATCGCGAACCTTACTATTCAATAATCATGATCTGACGCAAGTACAGGAAAATAATAATTAATATTCGGATTAAATTACACCTTTGGACAAATACATTTTATGGCATTTTTTTTTTAACCCCCTAAGATACTTTCCATTTTCTGAGATCACCGTCCGAAATTGATATAAATCCAATCTGTTGCAATACTTGATCCCTAAATGCATAATTCAACGATTAAAGGTCTATAAATCCCACAAATGTTAATTTTAGGATGCTAAAGATTGCACGGTTGACACGGGGTAATTTATAGCTACCGTTACTCGCTTACCTCCATGATCTCGTATGCAAATTTCACCAAGGAGTGTCAAAACGTAATATCCGCGAGAGTGCAGTGTGATATCCTTACGTCACGTGCAATTTCTGTCCCTAAATGTAGTCAGATTACCTTCACTTTAATTGATAACTCTTTTTATTTTCAACGTTATATAGTCTTACGACACAAGAGCTTTCCAGGTGCTTTTTTAACTCGATTGGAGGATGAGATATCCTACGTATCCTTCGGTGAAGGCGAGATGAAAATAATTACAGATGATATATTAGAAATGTAATTAACTATAAGTATATTTTTATTGGTACTTTTCGTGGTTATTATAATAATTTAACTATTAAAACAGGCTATATTTATGGATGAAAACAAACTTAATGTTTTTGATATCATATTCCCGTTGTATGGTACTGAAGATAATAAACTTAGTCATAACTAAAAAATTACCTGCAGTTGTGGTCATAATTTCTAGATTACTAATGAAACTTTTACATTGCAACAACCTATAGAATTTCGATAGAAGTGTTCCATACGTTTATGATCAAATTCAAAATCTGTTCTCTCAAGATAGCCTCAGTAAACATGCTATGATCATCTGAGCTAAATCAACTATGTAATGTGAGTTATGGAAAACATTAATCAATCCATCTACTTCGTATTATACGACTAATCTGACATATACAATATATTCAGAGCGAAAGGTGACAGATTTTATTAACATGAAATTAAATCTACCTTTTAAAAACAAACAATCAGGTTTGGACGATTACGTAATCCATTCTGATCGAACTGAAACAAAAGAACGAATGGAAAATGAATCATTCATTGCTTATGTCATTAACTTCTAAGTTAACTGACCGCACATAGGGAAGTTCATTCATGGTACGTCTGTAGCAAGCCTAGAAGACGCGAATACGTCGTATATACAACATACGTGACAACGCCACTCTTTGAGGCCAACGACATAATAAACCTTGATTGGACATTGAAGGGCTGCGTCGATATGGAATTACATATGCAAGATCCTCGCGTCCGAAGTATCGTCTCTCCGGCGAAGAGCATCTTTAATCCGATCTGCAAACGAAACCGCGGATGGTTCATTAACAGCGCGATTTTTACGGCGCAGGGGTCCATAACCCTGAGGTCCCGACCCCGCCCGGCACCGAACCGAGAGCTTTCCTTTTCCACCGACCACGGACTGACACGGGTAACTCAAACCACTCTAACGAGGGAAAAAATCGCGATAGGCGTGCCTCCCTTGGGACGAAGAACGGACACGCACGCACGCAACTTAGCTGTCGGTTTTTTGAATCCGACAAATTGGATCGCGTCCAGGAAATTGGATAGCGTAGAGGAACATCTTTCCACCTTTGTTTCATGCAGAAATAAGACGCAATTGAAGGAAGGGGGTTCGAGGGAATATTAAATCGAGATTGTGTACGCGGACGGGGCGGACTCGTAAAACCAGAGTCGATGTTCGAATTGCAGATGCGTTTCTCACCACGGGATGCACTTCGCTTCATTTTCTTCGCACCGTTTCATGGGTATGAGGATTTGGAAGCTGGTTGTCAGCACGTTATATTGAGTGATGTGCATATTCTCGTATGTAAAATGCATGACTGTTATTTGAAATTATCAAGAGTAAACGCCAATCGAGAACTTAAATTCTCTTCGGTAGTAATTGAGGGGTGCGAGAGAAGACTTCATTTTTCCGAGCGAAGGTTAGAATGAATAAAGTTATGGGAGTGAATTATTAAGCGCTATGGAAATCATGCACGGTGAAATTGTTTACATGTTGTTTATGGAAATCATCCTAATTAAGAAACGGAAATTTATGCGACAGTTCATAGCTGACGAAGTAATCTTCCCAACCAATAAGTATTTGACTGAGGAGAATAATTGAAAGCAAGCATTTCATCAACTTATTCTCATGTATCTAATTTGAAGATTTAATTGAACAGGAAATTTATGCAGATAGTCCATTCATTTCAATCTCTATTGAATTTGTTTTTTTTTTCGTATTTTATTATAGATGGATACAAAGAAAACATAAAAGTACATAGCGTACATTCTGTTATTGATATATTGTTCAGAGGAATATGAAATAGTTTTATATGGAACCTAGAAAAAAAAGAGTGAACAGGAATTCATGAAGATGAAGGATAAGTGGTAATGGTGGAGAAACAGAAAGAAATGAGTTCAAGATGATAAAATATAAGTAATCAAGGAAAATCCAATTTTAATACTTTGCTTATGTTACCTTTTTCAGTATTCAAAATTTATTTAGAAAAATGGGCCAAGGTCTACAATCAAAAGAATAGTTTGTAAATTCAAGCAGCGAAAGTTCGTATCTCCAAACCATTAAAACTAGACCACATTACTGCTGGGATTATACATTATGCCTTGAAGGGAATTCTTATAGATAATCGAAACTAGTGGAAAGCATTGGACTCTTAAAATATGTTTGGATATGAAGCATTAAACTTTGTATATTCCTCGGAACGAAGTGGATTTCCCAACTTTAATATTTATATGAATAGGTTACATATTTAATTTCCATTGCTTTTATCTTTAATCAGCAGAATATATTCAGCTACAGTCTTAAAGAAAGTGCATAGTTACAATATATAATCATAAATTAAGAGAAATATGCCACTGGTAACTTCTTGAGGTCATAAAGAAACAGAGAAGAGCATTCAATGCCGAGAACGAAAACAATTACAGAAAGTATCCACGAAAGAATCCATAGAGATCGAAATAACAAGGATTGCGAGATCTTACGAGAAAGAAGCCTAAAAGGGAAAATAATGGGTAAAAAGTATAGGCACATTAGAGGAAGGGGTGTGAAGGTGAGGAAGGCCATGAATTCCCCAAGGGAAAGAAGAGAGATGAGTGACCGGTAATGATAGGGAAGATGGGAGTGCTGGAGATAGAGGTGTTGGAAATGATCTCTTATGAGGAATAGGCTCTCGGAGGATATGCGGTACGAAGAGGCGGGAAGCCAGCTGCAATCTCCTTATTAGGGAACCTCTTGGAGTCGCTTGCGTGCTTTGTGCATGCGAACGCAATTGCGGTCAAACAACTATCTCGGCGAAACTCTCGATGTTTTGAGTTCCAGTTTTGCTGCGATCTCTCTCCTTCGGATATACACGCTCCGGTCGTATATATAAATATATCCGTGTTTTGTTTTAATCTCCCATCTGGCGAAAGAACTCGAATACTTTCGTAAATAATCGATGCTTTTTGGAGTTGTTGATCGCGAATGGATTGTACTCGGTCATGAAATTCTCCTCATAGCGGCGATTCCCATAAACTGCGGTCTTAAAAGGGGTCTAAGCACCTGGTGAGGAGATACGTGTTAACTAATTGATGACTGGAGGCATGAGCTGGGCCCATTTAGAGCAGCCCAAGAAGACTAGCAGTCTCCAGCAGCACTTCTATGAGTCGTGAGCTAAGGCGAGAAGAAGCAAAACCATTAGTGACTCGGAATTCTGCGGTTAAGATGCACACTTCTTCACAAGATAGGGACTGTGCTGTTGATCAACATATTCTCCGTAAAGGATAATAATGGACGGTATTGATTCAATGCAAAGGTTTTAGATTAATATAAAAGGAAAAACTATATGAAATAAATAAATATTGATTATAAATAGTTTCATTGTCTACTCGATTCATCGAGCATTAAACCCATCACAAAATTATGTTTCCATTATTATGTTGTTTGTGCGACCGGATCGAAATAATATACGTAAATATAATAAGTATCTATTATAAATATCAGCACAATTGCCTCACATAAATTAGTCCTATAGCCACTCCATCAACTATCATTTGCGCAACTACCTAGTTACGAGTACTCGAATCCATGCTAACAAATGATCCGTTTTCGTGCAGTTCAAATAATTAAAACTCGTTCGGAAGGCTGTTCATTGTGAAACTTTCCGATCGCTCCTCATTAACAGCGATCTCATTCGAAGACAGCTTTCTTGCAACCGCTGATATCTAAGATCGACAGTTTGATTGCTGAGCGTTTGGATGGGGTTAGAGTTCAAGATTGATTCTGAGGCGAGACTGTTCTCCATTTTCGGCAAGAGAACGGGGCTTAAAAAGGTAAGATAATTCAAATGAATGGGAAACATGTTGCTCCAATCCTTAAACGATGATTGATAATGAAACAGTCAATACTTAAAATAAGCGTGAGCACTTTTTGGCGAAACGAACATAAATCAATTTATATTTCCTTTGATTCCGTCATTTAGAAAGGTATTGACCAATATTCATAGTAATGAAACACTTTCTAAAATCATGTCATTCTAAATTATGAATGAAATTATTCGCATGGTCGAGTTCTAGAATCTTGTCTAGCAGCACGTTTTTTCTCCTAGCCTGCTAAAGAGTACGGACCTCTTAACAGATGTATTTCTATTCGTATTTTAGCTCTCTTTTTTGTAAATAAAGGTATTATATCATAAAAGTAGCTTGTATACGTTATTAAAAACCGACAGATATTCCTTACACCATTCAAACGAGTATGGATATTGAATTACGATGACTTGAAAGAAAAATTTGTAGATGTTATAAACGAGTTCACATAGCGAAGAACAACTTTTCCTACGGTTTATGAAACGTTTTTTTGCTTTGAAGAACCACCAACTCATGACCTCAAAATAAAATAACTACAAGGAAATACAAATGAAAAAAAAAAAACATTTGTAAATTAGGTAAGAAACCCTTAATTATTTTCATGATCTGATTTTGAACCAGGATAATTGTACTAAAAATGACTGCCTTCAAGACGTTAGACTCAACCACAAGGAAAACAAATCCATCCGTTTAAAGCTCCTCAAGTTTTTTCACTCGAAACGAATAGAGTGATAAATTAGAAAAGCATTAACGCTTCAGTTTCAACACATTATGGACCACGAGTCTAAGAGCGAACCAAAACTCCGATCCTAAACGAACCAGATTTTTCACTTCGGGCAGCGGACTTAATGATTCCCTTCGTACCGAGCCGCGATTCCCGGTAGGCGTTTTATAACGCTCCCCGCTCATTAACCATCGATTTTTTTGACGCTATTCCTCCGCCCTCCGAGAGAGAAACGCAATTATTTCTCGTCCAGAATAAGAGATCTTGACAGCTCATATCTCGTCACAAATTAAGACGGTTTTCCCGCGTCCTTAACTCGCTCCCTCCCCCGTTGAAGTCACCTCGTAATGGAATGCGAGACTCACACAGGTGCGCGCCAAATGTCTCATCTCTGATGCCCACCCTAGTAACCGCTGATTGCCCACGAGGCTCGCCACCTTGCAGATCAGGTTCACGGCGATAAAAAGAGGGAGTCATGGGAACCGGGAATGGGAGCAAAGTGATTATGGGACGGGGTGTGAGTGAAACTGCGCGAGTACGACAGGCTGTCTGCCGGATTCGGTCTTGGAGATGAAAAGCATCTTTTTGCCTTGGCGAGGGGAGGTTTTCCCTGGGAGGATGTTTTTAATTTTTTGCCTCCGCCTTATGTTTCTTTCTACCGTCACAACTGCTCTCCGGAAGGGAGTTATCTCTCGGAGGATGAAATAATGCGCTCCTGAGAAGGGAATATTTACGATGCCGCCGCATGACGAATCTATTTGCAAAGAACGACTCGGTTATGGACATATTTCCCGATGGCCCGTTTTTTTAGAAGTTCCGGGGTTGATCGTAAATTGAGTAAGGGCGCATCCCGAAGGGTGATTTTAATGCGGGTAATTTGTTAAAAAATTGAGGAGCGCGTGATAAAATGAAAACCTAAAGTTCGGGACGCTGAACTCGTGTTCGGGTTTTTTTCCGCGAAGAGTGTAATTTTGCGATAATCTGTTTCGAGGAGCTACATAATTTTTTGCGAGACTTTCGCGATTTCGGTCGAGGCATTAATTATGAATGTTTTATGATTCTTCCTTATTTAATTTTATGCCGTGCGATTAATACAATTTATAACATTCTATATTAAGTGGTTTTGATGTAGTCATCTGAAAGTGATAAATCTTCTAACCCATAGATTGCGTCTCATTAGGGGTATAATCTTCCAAAACGTTATGCAAAAAGTGATTTTTTTTCAATAGTTTAGGTTATGCTATGCTTAGATCTTGCATATGATAGGGATTCAACTCTGTTTATGCGAGTCGAACCCGAAATTGAAAAGTTCGCTGTTTTAATTCTATTAATAATGGTGAACATTGAGGCTCATTACTCCCTGCATAAAATTTCAAGAGGATTTTAGGTGAACACGGAAGGATGATTTTTCAACATTAAACAAGTCGATTTTTTAAAATTGCTGAACAGAATTACACTTAATATTTAAATCATGAAGTATAGAAGAGCTAATTAAAAATCTACAAAAATATTTTCAAAATCAAAAAGGTATTTGATGATGGAAATAAAGAACATAAAGTGGGAATTTTATTGAGCCCAAAAAAGACTATAAATGATGTTAAACGTTATGTTCTATGAAAACAAACTATAGCACAGAATTAAAAAATCTACACGCATATTAATTTATCACACCTAACTCGTAATTATTTAATCCTCAAAAAAGACAAAAATATATTTAAAAGATAAAAACAGGAAAATCAAGAATTGAAATTTTCTTTAATAATATTTTCAAATCGTTATTACTTTATCCATAATGATCGTTAAATAATCATTAAGATACAGATGGGATGAGAATCATACTAATGAAAAAAAGGTCTTTCTTTCTTTAGGAAACTATACTCAGCCTTTGAACTGCATCACTTCTGAGCTCATAAATAATGATAGACAAGATCTAGAATATGTATAAACACCATTAGTATCATCAAAAACATTCCATCTGATAAATTTATTTACCTTTCTCTTAACAAAACCACAACTGACTTTAACCTAAAAACACTACTAACACAAGAAAATCGTCTTTCTTAAGCGACCTTAAAATCATGTGATACCATCACCCTATCTGATGGCTCCGTTTAATTACACAGGGAAGGAGTAATGAGTGTCTCCCGACCTAAGTACCTCCATTGCGCCGGGACTTGGGAGGGACCCATCCTTTATGGCGTGCAACAAGGCATTTATTTGATCTCAGACACAATCACGTGACATCACCTTCAAACAATGGCCGCCGACCTGAAACGCATTCTCTCTCGTTCTGTGTCATTTATATCCTTCCCTGAAGACCGCCCGGTTGCCCTATTTGGCATTTCGTTCCGCAGTTGACTTAACCGTGCAGACGGCATTTGCTCGGGGATTCTGCGACCAAAACGCTCTTCCTTTATGCAACCGGAGAAAGGAAATGCGAACGCCTATATAACAAAAGGGGTGTGCTGCAGCCTTTCTCCACCGATACTTTCCCTCGGCTTTCGACGTCTCTTTTCGGACGGTTATTTTCCGTTCGCGAGAATGAATGGGAGGGCAATGTACGAGAGAGTTTCTCGCCCCTTTATGTATTCCTTCGTAAATCACGGCGTTATACCTCCGCTCCCTCGCGTGAACATGACAGAGCGATCGACGGTCAAATCAACACTCGCAGCGGGACGCCTTTGTCTTTGTGATTCGCCGAAGATAAATTTCTCCGCTCTCGGAATCTATTAATCGTAGGGAATCAAAAAGGTCAATTAGCGTGATCGGACGATGGGATCCAAGCAGATGGAGCCTATTATTCTTCGAACATTCCTACGCTGACATTTACAAGCTCCGAACTTAGTAAAAATTATTCATCGGTACATATTTAGGCAACGGTTTTCCACGTGGAGGTTTTGACGTCCCATACGTGCTCGAGAAGGCTGATAACATCTGCATATTGGATGAGAGAGCGAATTTTAGGTATTTAACGAAATGGGGTGAAATCGTGCAGCAATACTGATTTGATAAGATAGGATAGTAGTTGTAAGTAAGATGCTATTGACGCGATTTAAATTTCAGCGTATTTTAACTCATATTGTCACGATGAAGAGCTAAATTATTTTGAAACAATATATAATATATCAATTAATGCAATATACTAAATGGTGTATGTAAAAAAGTATAATCGTTCAAAAAGGAGCAACAATTTAATATGTGTAAGGATTTCAACACAGCTTAACAGAAATAAATTTTAATTCACAATGATCCTATAGTAAAATTTTAGTTTTCAATTGCGGAATTCACTTCCGCGAAAGAAGTTCTATAATAAGAGTACAATGAAAAACAATTACAGCTCGGAATAAAAGCTGCGAGTACATGCATGAGTGCGCATTCTATATATAGTAGGTTAAGTGGTGATATTTATATCCTTAATACGAATTCGAGTTATCTATTTTATATTTCCAATACCCTTTTGTACCTTTCTAACAGAAATAACTCTTTCTGGCAACTTCAATGCGCAATTCC
Organism: Pantala flavescens; assembly: GCA_020796165.1. Classification (NCBI taxonomy): domain Eukaryota; kingdom Metazoa; phylum Arthropoda; class Insecta; order Odonata; family Libellulidae; genus Pantala; species Pantala flavescens. The sequence continues at coordinate 10,554,717 of CM036879.1, read as the reverse complement.
GATTCTATGCACGTCCTAAATAACATCTGCTGAGCAAGACAGAACGTCGGCTTAAAATTCCTTTCCTTCTAGATCTAAATCGCACACAATGGAGTTTCTTACTTTCCTGCAAACACTTTTGGCTTATCAATAGCTCTCGATCCATCAAAATCTTTTCTTGCGCTCAACTAACGTCAATCGTGAAGTATTAAATCACATCTACGAGTCGAACCAAGCTGTGGTACGCTTACAGATATAAACTGCGACTCTTATGGAAAAATAACCGAGGGAAGAAAGGACAGGTATGAGGATTACTGGAAATACTTCTAGGGGCGATACCATATGGATATTTCTGCTAACATTACTTTCGTGAGATCCTGCTGATGTGGGGAATATCCGCATTTTGCGCAATGGTGTCATTTCTTACGAGAACTCTTGAAATAACTGATATTCAAAGATCGGTCAGCGTAATGCACGATTGGCGTTCGGTGCAATATCTTTGGATTTCCAGTCGAAGGCGATGGAACATGCTTTTCCTCTCCTCTCGTGAATTATTTCTCACGACTTAGGAGTCGATCTGAGATGATTTGATTGATGCCGTTCTCTTCACAATCGATCCACCCTCTACGAAGAATAAATCCGAAGGGAAAGAAGGACGTTCCCCGCATATGGGTTTTATGGAACAGGTTGTGGGAGAGCGTCATTATCACACTTTTGAATTGCTTTTTGCATAACCCGTTTGGCTGGTTCGTGGTTTTGACGGCGAGAAATGTTTGCACGAAATCGGCAGCCGGTTGCCTCAATTAGTTGGAAGCATCGCGGATCCGTCAGCCTTTTTCCTAAGATGTCTCGACGATGAGATACGGCGTAGCACCGCTAATTTGCGATCTCGTCCTCAAAACTAAGGCGTGACGAAATTTTCAAACAGGTTCCGGAGCTTTTTCTTGCACACGTGAGGTTTGGACGAATTTTTAGGGGTGACTTCAACTCCCGATATGATGTACAATGTTGATCAAATCTCATGATGGATTTTTGTTTGTTGAAAAATTAATATATTAAATTAGCAAAGTGACGTTAAAAAATTATATGAAACATGGCTTTGGATGGAAGTCTCAATTGTACTAAAAAACGACGTAGTCGCCAACATTAACCCTGCTACAAACATGGTGTTTTTTTTAATTCCAGTATCAGGTAATATCGTCATTAAAACTCCACATAGTTAACTTTTCTAGTTTCAGTCGCATCCTTATTCATTAATTACACTTTCTTACATTAGGATAAATTTACATCCATCACGAGGGGGAAAACCAAATACAAGAGACTGCAGGCATATCAAAGAATGGGAGAATACCTGTCAAATAATGTAGCTTCATACTTTCAAATAATTGCGAAATTTTTCCGCGCATATTTATAAAATTAATTCCATAACGCAAATAAAATCTGTTGAGAACTAATTTCTAGGTAGAAAATGATCATGTTCAACAAGTCGACCCTTAAAGATTCTACAAAGGTATTAATTTAGTAATTGAAGAAGTAAATAGCTCATGAATATTTAAAGATTTTCACTTTCTTTTAACCTTGTATCCTTTCCGAAGTTTCAAATGAGAAAGAATTTTGTGACAGGTTTAAATAATTATGATCCGAGCGAAAGGTTTAATAGGAAACACTTTTAAGAAAACAAACAGTAGTTGGGAAGTGAATGGAGGAATTTCACAACTCTTAATTTCAAATAATTCATAGCCCTTGAGCTGGCCGTATATATACTAAAGTATAAACGATTATATTTAAAATAATTCTTTAGTTTATTTTGCTTCGAAAGTTCCAGGTTAATAAAGAATCGATAAAGTCTCAATTAATTATATGCGAATGTAATTCATTTTTCCTTATTTCATCCTGATGGAGATCCGATAATAAGCCTCAATCTTGCCCTCGATAAAGACGTTAAATGAACATTCCTTAAAAAAGCTGAATCCTGAATCTAAACGAGGATGCAGTAAGAATGTAACGGGAAATGCAATTGGAAATTTTATAGGACTTCAACGATGAGACCGTTTACTTCTTGAATAGATTCGACCGTAGTTCTTGTTACGATGTAGGAGTTTGCTGGCAATTATCTAAGGAAACCACCGTTGAAATAGATGATTGGCTGGTTTCATAAGCCTCATCGCTGCTGGCTTTCATGAAAAAATAACCGCCTTACAGAGACCAGAACGACAACTATGCAGCGATTCGTAACGGCTAGGAAGCGTTCATAATTCGTTTGGAATGATGAAGATGGAAAGGAGATAAAGCAAAGCTGCTGAGGACGTCGAAGCACCTTCTAAGGAGATTATGCAGAAGTTTACCCACGGTAAATCGATAGGCGGAAAAAAAGAAACCACGTAGCAGGTGCTTCCTGCGGAGAATGCTCGCCAAAGAAAGAAAAACTGTTATAATTTACAGCAGAAAGATGATTCATTATCCCTCGCCAATGTGTAGGAATTACGCATGAATGAAGGCGTAATTCTGTGACGCAAACCATTAAAATCTTTCGGTATTTTTATTGAAAATTTAATCCGAGAGATGTGAATCTTGGAATCATGCATGTCTTTTAAACTGGTATCTACTGTTTGGTAGGTTCTCTCTTGTTATCCTGTTCAGGTATTGAAAACGAATGATACGAACAGAGTTACTTGTTTGGCTTAAAAAGGGAATTTAGACTAAAAATTTTGGCCAATTTCTCAAAGTAAAAAAACTATTTAATTCTATCATTTTCATCTACTTCCATAATATACGTCTCAAGGAAAGATATACTAAATATGTTCGCAAGAATTGGTGAACTTTGCTGTTGAATAAATACCTTATAATTATCATAGCAAAGTTTCATACACAAGACTTATAAGTTAAACGAGGAAACTAAACTTAATAGCAGCATACTATTCTGTGAGAAAAAAGTGAGGGTTCATCGTGCAATAGTAAAAAAACTGATTTTTATTTCTCGGAAACTTAAACGAAGAGCAATCCATTCACGAGCCCATTATCTATTTATCTTCAGCATTAAGGGGATGGAAAGTAATAAGGCTCTATACACATCCCTTATCCTCATTTAAAACTTCAATAATGGCTCAGAGATCCTTTTCAATCGAATGAATTCCGCACTCCTGCTACCGTTGACATTCCTCCAAGTGCGATTTCTCACTCCATTAAGCCCCATTCTGCCACACCCACTCCGTGTCTCTTCTTTACTTTATTTCTACCTCTCCTCCACTCAGCGATATTCACACCTTTCCTGGCTCATTGTCTCTCCTTCGCCATATTCCCTCTTAGCAGTTTAAATTATGCGCGAATTTACTATGGAAGAATATTAGTTTAACGCTAGGGTTTTAAGTAGAAAATACCGAAGCCAACGGGCATCAGAGGGCAATGGCTTAACATCCTGCTTCAGAGAGGGTGAGCATGAAAGCTAGAAGTGCTAAACGATTCTCAAAACCTTAAACCTATTCAATATATACTCGATTATCTGTTGGTAAAGGGTGAGTCCTCTAGGAGATTTTCTTTACTAATTCATCATTTAAATCTATAATACCTTTAAATTGAATTTAGAGTAATGCATAGCAACGATAGTTAACATAAAATATACACACATTACATTTCATGGGAAGGTGAGCAAATATTGTTAATTGGAATGCAAAACCAACAAATTTTATAATAAAAATATTCCCTTGAATTAATTTCATGAAATATAATCAGAAATAAGTTCTTCAATTTTTTAATCATCTGTTAAGGTATTATTCGTTCCGTAAATACATTTATTCAACATATATGAAGTCGCCATTGACTCTCATTTCTAGAGATTATTACGGAGTATTTATATTATTTATATATTTTAGTATTTTATTCTTAAATATTTAAAAATAGAAAGTCTCAGTAATATAAGTATCAATTGATAAATCCTAAAAGAAAATATAATTTTTCATAAAAATATCTAAAAAAATATATTGAGTCTTTCATAAAATACATTATTTTTAAATTAAATAAGTAAGAATTCTAGACCAACGCCTATCTTATATTGCTTACTTTCTCCGATTTGTTTTCAGAGGTTACCAATGAGACACCTTTATCCTACATCTACATCGGTTCGAGTATTAGGAAGAATTATAAATTCAAACTTATCTCTCGTTGAGAATTTCTCATGGTAAGTGTAAATTCATGAAGCCCGTGTCTTTTAACTGGTAGATTTCCACGTATTGGATGCAAATTGCAATGCCTATGGGTGTGTTCTACGATATCTTTGTTCGGTATTTCCTACAAGTTTGTGGTAGTCGAGGAAGACGCCAGCGGCAGAGAAATGGAGGAAGGGGACTTGAGGGTTGCTGATTTCACACGCCTACATCGAACGGGAATGCAGCTGGATATGAGCGCAAATTATAGTGTTTCTTTCCGCTTAATTTTTGTGCATAAAAATCACCGCACGTCAGTAGACTGACTTACTCTAAAAGTTGTCATCGTACACTAATGGATTTAAGAAGAAATTACCCTTGGAATTCATTGTAGTATATTTTCATTTTATATATTATAAACTACATATAGTATCATTAACTAATATTTATGAATATTTGTCTTGAGGTACGATTAATAATCAATATATTTACGCATTTAAAATTATTTGAATAACATTTGATTCGTCTGAGAACATACAGAATATACTGAGCCTGCATCACGATGCGGAGTGGATTTTTTTGCGAAATCATTGAAATTTACACGGGAAACACGGAAAGCATTTTACAAATCGAATTAAAACAAAATTCTGGTAGATCTTTGATAGTTAGAATTAGAGTTAAAATTGAAAATAATGTTATAATAGCAAAATTCAATATAGTAATCGGTTCATTTTACCGATCCTTAAATTTACGATGCTCAAAATTGCACTTTCCCTTATTTCTGCATATACATATGAGTCATTTAGACTCGATAGCTTTCAAAACCTTTGACATTATTGCAACATAACATTACCTCATGTTCCATTTTTCGAAATATTTCGAATGAATTACACCGAGCACTTAACCAATTGAGCTCTCAAGCAAAACTCATTGCAAAAGCGCGGGACAGGATAATCGCGTTGAGCAGATATCACAACAAACTAACCGCACGAATCCGAAAATGGGAAAGCGATTAAAAATGAGCGTCCAACCTGCATTTATGGTAATATGAAATGTCCTTATAAGGTCTCGGTTGCCCTCTCGGACGTAAGTCACACCCTTTCTCTCCACAAAACCTAATATATACATTAGCTCCGTGCCAAAACGGGATATTTTCGCCATTAACGTCGGACCAGCATCCGCGTCACCTTTAAAAGGAGTCGCTCCGTTTTCGTGACATTTGCATTTGAGAAAGGGACTTAAAAGTGCATTTACAACTGGCTGAAAAATACAATCGGGAGAGCCAAAATAGAGTTAAGTAGGTGCTGGTGTGTGTTCGTGGACAGTCGACATCCCTCGAGTGACGCACGGATCTCCAATAGGAATGCCGTTCTTTCCTTTCCGAGAGAGAGATTTCTACGCTCGTCCTTCTCATTTCCTTTATTCTCCCATCTCGTCTGCTGATGCAATGCTCTTCTTCTAGAAACACGGCGTGCACTGTGTTATAGGATTCCGCACAGGTGGTGGGCCTGTCTCCTCTACGCGAAACGTCTTTTCTCTTTTAAGTCCCCTTCTAAACAACTCTAAGCCCTTATTTTTATCTCGTCACACCCGTCTAGTTTGATCGTGATTTCGCCTTCAAAGCATGAATTATTTCCTAAGTCACCCTTAAAGGTTTACAGGTACTTGGGAGAAAGATATGTAAAGCCATTTTATTTTACGCTATGTATATCAATCACTGAAAATGATTATGCAGTATTTGACTTCCTCGATTTTCTTCTTTATCTTTAATAAATAGAATAAGAATAGAATGTCAACATTGATTTTCTCCTCCTAGCAGTACTATATTGATGAGCTATTTTGAGATAAATAAATAGACGCTAGTCAAAAAACACAATAATAATAACTACTATAGTCAATAGCATTACACTAAAGCTTAATAGTTACGCATAAGTTATTCATTTTCCCTACGCTAAAAATTTTTTAAGTACCATTTTTAACAGTCAACAGTGAAATGGACAATATCCTATACCTTTCTACCAACAAGGTATCTTCACCCTATATAGCCATTGCATCTACATATTAATCTTATCACTCGAATTCTCTTTGGTTTCACCAAATTTTGTCTTCCTAACCATTTTATAAGTACCAGGTGATACAACGTCCTACCTTCTAAGTACGCGCCTATCCCTCTCTTTCACGATCCGCATTCTTTTCCTCTTCGTCTCCTAAATCTCTTCCGTGTGTACCCGCGATCTCTCCCTTTACGTTCTCCGGGGACCGAGCGAACCGCCTTACATACAAATGAGACGGAAGAGTTGTGGCTCCAAAAGTCAAACGCTCTTTAGAATTTCTGTTGCTCCCGTGTACGACTTCGTTCGTCGGAATTCTTTCTCGATGGCCTCCTAGTGTGGTCCGAAGGCAATGGAGATCCGAATGCTCGGCACACAATTAAGAAGACGCGATTTGACGGTCGAATGGGGCGAGCGGACAAGGGGCGAGTGAATCACGGGCGTTGAAGTCACCGAGGATTCCTTTGAGACGATTCTTTGTGTTTGGAGTTCGCGAGGACGTGAATCTCGACCGGTCCCCTGCTTCTGCGAGCAGATGGGATAATGCCTCATACATTATTGACGAGGACGCAATCGCCGCACAGTGGGTGCAATTATCACGTCTACGAGAGTCGTGTCTAAAAGAAGCCAATTAGCGATAGATATGTTTTCTTTCGGAAAAGTAACGTCAACGGTCTCGTCTGGAGTCACTTTCAAACCGTTCTCGACTTCATGTATGATACAGTGATCAATTGGAGGGAAGGGGTACGCCCTTTTCCTTCTTCTTAAAGATCTGTCGGTGAGACGGTCGTCATGCGGAAAAAAGATTCGCACTTTGGATATGAGAACGATACGTATTATAAACCGATTACTTAAGTTCTTCAAAAAACTTACATTTGCTAACTACGCGTCCTGCATTCAGTTTGTCATGGATTTAAATACTGTAATTTTAAAACTTATTTAAGCCGAATTCAAAGCTGAAGGGATTTTTTCTCGTCATGCTTATTGATGCTTATTTCGCAGTAAACTTTTTCAGCCCTCCGCGTGATCAAGGAATTAAAATTAAGTTTAAAAAATGTTTTACTCATTTTAAGATATTTATTAAAGCAGAGTATTAAGGCTTAAATGTCCCTACTGCAGATCCAATAAATTTTATCTTATGAAATATATCTATTTTTCCAATAAGAGCTTGTTCACTACAGTCCTAATCTTGTAGACCATTGAAGAGACATAATACCTATCATTTTAATTAAAATATCAGTGTCACGGCAGCTTTTAAAAGTTACGGTTAACTTAAATGTGGTTCAAATGTATGGTGGGATCATTACAATAATTGCAGATTAATGTGAATTTGTATGTTTAGTTCAGTAGAAATCCATAATTTCGACAGTTAACGAATAGATCGATGCATACATCTTTGATTTATGTTAAGCAGTATTTAAATCGAGAAGATTCTGCAAAAAGTTAATCATTTCATGAGTGATACTTCCAAGAGTGATTCAGCATCTTTTTATACCAATGTTACCTCGCAAATAGAAAAGGCTGATACAGACGGCAGGGCGTGACACGGGATATATTTAGCTTCCTGCAGCTGAGGCATTAATCTCTCTGGATTGAGCTCCACCGAGTTGCTCTGTCTTAATATATGCTGCACTCGCACCCTTTGACTCGCGATGGAATCATATCCATTGACATCCGACGTATTGGCACAGAAGAACTAGACGTGCGAGGGGAAGAATTAACGCCTTTCATAGATAAGTCTTTTGAATAAAGAAGAGAAGAATGGCTAAAGGACTTGTTCTCTAAGTCTCAGCCGAGTCAATCGCTGTTAGCGAGAGAATAATAAAGGCTTATTCGATTCATTCGGTATACATACTCAAGCAAGGCTTCTACATAACACGCACTGTATTCACTTCCAAGAACAGCCACGTATCCCAAGACTCTAAAGTTCTTTCGGTTCTATGTCACTCCCTAATAAACAGAAAGGTTAGAATCATAAAAGCCGGCAAGAAAGAGTATGAGTCATTTTCGCAGGTCTAAATTTTTCCCTCCCCGAGGACTAAGTATATTTACTATCCATTTACTTTAATTAAAAACAAATTTTTCTCTAATTTATTGGCAGAATGGTCTACCGCACTGAGGTTCCTCTTCATCGAATCGGATCATGGTTTATTTTATTCATTTTCGATCCTTAAGTTTACATCTTATATCCCTAAAAGTTTTATTTCAGACAAATAGAAACAATTTTCCATTATAGAACGAGAAATTACAAGCGTTTTAAGAGACAAGTCCTAAAACCTCTGACTGTAATTCTACCGACGTTACTCGTGCATAGTAATCTGTTACTAATTTTCTGTAAGTGTAAAAATTACCTTAATCACCTGCAGGAAAACTTAGAGGTGTTTTATTATATAATTAGAGGATTTAGTTAAAATGGGGCATCGGCCAAGGAATATATAATACTGATATTTAATAGTATTAATAATTCAAATTGTAAGGACTTGATAACTTTAACTACATTATTATATTCGATGCATGATTTTCGTACCCAAGTATAGTTTAATTAGAATTTAATACCATCTGATACTTATACCACTGTTTTCCAATATATTTTTCGTACTACTATTCGACTATGGATGTCATATCATTTGCATAGGTAACTAAATTCGTACCACGAAGAGATGAAATTCATGATAAAGCAATATCCCTATTGTTCCTACTATTCTGACAAACATGAAGGTACAGTTTATAAATATAAAGTAAGAAATATGAAACTTTAAGAAAGATAAATAAGTAATAATTATATTATTCTAATTTTCAGTGACATTAATTTAATAATCTTTGATCGTATTCCTCATTTCCAATATAAGATGACGTTGACTTATTTTACTAATTGTATTATTTTAAATATTTTAATTTTAGGAAAGAAATACAATAAAAGCCATAGATAAGAGAAAGTTTTCACTCAATAGAATATTGAAAGTTCTGTGCAAATTTTACCGCAATAATTCTAACTTTAATATTCCACTCTCTTTAGCTAGGTAATCTTAAATTTCCGTTCCAGCGCTTAGCTTAAAGCCACATTCGTAATTGATGCGTTAGGGCTCGGAAAATAAATCTACCATAAAAAACATTCGGGGACTTTGGGGAAACCTTTCGCTTACTCACTCGAACTAACTTTTTCTCTTTACCGAAGTCTTCAACTCTTTCCCCATCGCTTTTATTTTTCTTTTCCTCAATAACCTTTTTCGTTTCCATTGTCGGCATAAGGATGGTTCGACTCCTTTCATCCTGTCACCATAACGACTTTCATTCCACCCAGGCCTTCACAATACCTTCATATTTTTCACATTTTCCTCCCTTCTATCACACCCTCATCTCAACCTTTAGCGAAGACTGCGCCCATTTCTTTTCTTCCCATCCTCGCCCAAGCAAAGGCCAAAGTTCGGCGCATTGAACTTATTATATTTACCTCGAGCCTTTGCCTTTCACGATCTCTTTTCTTCTGCTCTCTTTGTTGTGCGGTTTGAGACACGATTTCATCCTCGCGTCGCTTGGCAACAATCGGTCGCTAATAACCCATCTAATGGTCTTTTCTAAGGAGACCCCGCGGTTTCTTTCCACCGCACCACCCGCTGCGATATCGGAAAAAGAAAACCTTGTACTCGGACGCAAAGGAAAGGTTCTGAGTGTAAGTATTGTGGCGAATGTATCCATGCTCACCACCTTCACTCCCTTCCCGGTCCTCAACCCTCAACTTCTCAATCATACGGCCCCTAATTCATATCATTGTACGAGAATTAGGATTCATCAACTACCCACTCCCAACGTTTTAAATGGCACTTGACCTACGTCGGGATTGGATGGGAAAGGATACCGTAAGCAAATGCGTTTGATAAATCGGTCCGGTACCTTATTTCCTATTCGACGTTCCCACATAGGTTCTCACTGCCTTCGCATGAATTTTACCTTTCTGTTGGTTGATTAATGCCATATGAATTATAATGAAAAAACAGAAAATTTGCTGTGGAAATTACAAAGATTTTTCATTATACTATGGCTTTTCACGAAGTCACGCCTTCTCATATTCATTTCGTCATGTGAATTAAATGACATTTTTTGTTTTTTCATTTTCGCAAAGTTTTCTAAATTAAGTTTTTTGGTTTTGCACCTATGGACGAGTCGGTTATCAATTCTGAGCAATTGCCCTTTCTGATTTTGTTCAGCACTATAAGAGAATTAACTATTCCTCTACTATTTATACTATAAAGTGCGGAGAGTATGAAACCATTAAGATGAAATATGCCAGCTTTTACAAAAATTAAATTATCCTTCTACAAGATTGATAAGTAGGTTTTTAGTTACTCGATCCATCGATTCGTTCAAAAAATAACCTGGATTTATGTTCATAAAAAGTTAAGAAGGATAAAAGATACTTCTTGCTGATACAATTTTCATGGAAAAACCCGAATCTGGAATCTTCGGTAGCAGAAGATGGAAATATCGTCCAATCTTTCTTACCGTCTACCGTCCTATTATTGGATTATACTGGCATATATAAACGACATTAATTGTATATTACTAACAATAAGGATATCTTAAATGTACAGTATAGGGATTAACGTGAAATAAAATGGATTCGTTTAGAAAATTATGCTTTGAAAGAATATGAATATTTTTCTGTTTGTCTATAAAAATTAAGCTAGTTACCAATTAAAAAAATTGATATCGGATCGACTCCCATCAAAAATCAAGATTTTATATCATTTGAACCTATTTTATTCTGTTCCCTTTGCTGTCAATCAATACCAGTTCGCCTAATCTCAGATAATCTGCGTTCGATATTCCTCAAAAATTCATAGCTGCTTCTTAGTCACAACCCGATTTAAAAAGTCGTGATATTAAGTCACTTCCGTGCGCTACGTAGTTCCATATCTTCCGCTCTCCATCTGAATCGTAACCTTTATTGACCTCAGATTGCACACACGCCTTTAGAAATACTACAATCGCCTTTTCACATCTCTTGTTCTATCCGAGGAAAAAAAGATCGATCCAAAAAGGATTGAAAGGATGGCTTAGGATAAAATCTTGAAAGAGAAACGGTTGTTCACTCTTATCTGTACTAAGAGGTTGAAAACTGACTCAGGAAATCTCCGATTGTAGAGTAATAGTTCGACAAGAGAAAATATAGAGCAGCTTTTTTCCTATTCCGCGAACGCTATTCTGATAGAGACTAAAAAGAAACGGAACGTAATTTAGCAGAAAAGGTTCTTCTACCGTTTATGAAGTTGTCACGGTCAGACTGAACAAAGGATGTTCCTGTTGAAAGCTCCTCCACAACAGATGAATGATGCATGGTAAAAATATTCATGCGCTCTTCTTTGTCGTGTTAACCGAAAGAACTACAAGAATCATCTTTCAGTCCTCGCAATTTATGCGGAGGTTTTAAGACTCTGGAAAATAAGAGTTGGAATAAGCGAGTTAAAATGAAAAAGGCATTGATTGAGTCCGTTTTTCGCAGCTATAAATATTCAATCGATATTTTATTACGAGTTACTTCCTTTCGTAGAAGAAAATGTGCTCTAAAAATTTACGATGCACGCTATGATACTGAATTTATTATCTTGTCTTCGCATACGTTGTACTTGATGGAAGATTTATTCTCAACCACTACCTCGCAATCGTGGGAATGCACGAAAGATTTATTATGGATTGATATGATTTTACATTCCATAAGAAAATTAGAATTTTAAATGGCAAGAACGCCGAATGATTGTATTGTGTAATATAAGGGAAGAATAGGTTTTTTTGTATATTATATTGCGTATTTTAATGTCTTGAATCCTTTGGGAAAACCCATTTGGTTTTTCATATCCTGGGGAAAGCATCGTTATCGTCACAAAAATTCATAGATTTATATAAAATACAACCGCGTTTTGGCAGCTCATCTACTCATTATTGATAGTATTTCTTGATTCCTATAATTCAGCTTTCTTTAGATTCAAATAAAAGAGTTTCCCTGCATTATATTCACTGTTCTTATAAGGTTACTAACTATACTTTTATGTGCATTATCTTAGAGGGAACAGACGTATCCACGGTCTGAATTGATAGTAATAAATGCTTAGGTTCGCACTCCATTCTACTCGTATCTCGCTGTCATTGATATCGTTTGATAAAAATGTGTGCATCGTGCATGCACTTGAAACTAGTAGGGAAAGGTCTAGTTCGTTCTGTCATCAAGTCATGAAGTTATGCAGAACTTAAGCCCGAAAAAGAACTTTCAGATAAGGAAAGATTTCCTTTCCAGCTTCCCTATCCAACTGGTTTCCTAGTATCCACAACATCGTTTTTCCATTAAGCACCCACTCTATCTATCTTTCAACGCTTTGGTACATGAACATCTACTACTTTGCAAGCAAAATTTCTCGAGCAAGTTCGCAATGTTAAGTGACATCAATATTTTTATTTCTTGCCCCAAGCGCTCCAATCAGATGTTAAAAATTCGCGCCTTCTGTCACATGAAATTCATATCAACGACCCTGAATATGGAAAAAATATATGCTAGTTGCTCATTGCCAATTATGATCAGCTTCGTGTTAAGTGGAAATGATATTCTTTAATCTGACATTTCAGTAACACGAAGACTATTAATTTATGCATATTTACGCCCGTTAATAGTTGAAGTTAAGAATCAAGTCATATTTCTCCATTTGATATGTGTCAGATTAAACCGATACCTATGGTTATTTAATGATACAAGAAAATTCGATATAAATCAAATCAAAGTATTAAGAATTGATAAAAGTCTGACAAACAGCTGTTTATTCTAAAGATTTGGCTTCCGTAAACGCATGAATATCTCATTACACTACAGAAAGTTCTTATAGTTCTAAACCTAAAAATACATAAGAAAATACTGAAATAATAAAAATCCAAATGTTTTGGAAAGCACCAGATGTTAGATTTCTTTCTTTATTACCTCTTTTAAGTGAGAAAATAAAATTTCTTAATTTCAATAAAAACTGCTCACGAAAATCAGTCAAATCGAACTTCTTTCCGAATCATAAGATAATCAACATAAATAAAAGTCCTTTAGAAGTGTAGAAGGATAGCATTAATATTCAATCGTGGATCTACTCAGACAATATTGCCTACACCGAGCATCGAATCGCGTCCTTTATAAGGCACGAAGAACACTTTTCCTTGCAAATGATCGCTCTTTCTCACATTGCGTCTCTTCGCTCAGAATAGAAACGCATTTCACGGAATCAACAGATTGGAATGTAACGCGACCGTACACGGGCTATCCGTACTTGCGAAGGCGGATGGTGCGTGCCTGGGCACCGGTCATGTGACACTCATTCGATAGGTCGTATGGAAGGATCGATAGGAGAATGCATTTCGATTCTTAATTTCCAGGAAAGCCGCCCTCTCATTACGTCACGCTCGTTCGATTGCATGTCTGCATTGTTGAAATGTGACGGTTCGGAAGACGTACTCTTGAGATCGCGGCGGATCTGTCCAACGGACGACATGTTCTGTCACCGAGAAGGACGTTGCTTGCGTTTCATCTCCGCTCCATTAATTAGAAGATAAACTGTGCTATCCTCTTAGTCCACGTAGATGTCCTTCTAAAAACCATTCGCTATAAATGAACGATAAATGAAACAGAAGGATCGAACGCTGGACCAGCCATTCGCTTTGCAAAGTCGTAAGATTATCATCTGATTTAGTCAATAGCGGAAATTTCGAAAGGGTTTCGTAGGAAGGATATCGTTCACCTACTGGTGCTATAAATAGCTTGCGAACTCATCTTTTGAGATTAAATAGATTTGTTTTTTAATTTATTTTCTATAAACTTTTCTCTCCCTCAAAAAAATATTCAAACTGAGTATTTCAATCCGATCTAACTCAGCGGAGAACTCCAAACAAGCTTATATTTAAAAAATGGAATATACATGTAAATTTTTCCTCAAAAACTTCCTCTCTTGGATGAAAAATGTACAGCTTACGTGAAAATGCTTACTTGAAATTTTTTTCACTCCTTTCCCTCACATAAATCTCACTTATACCTATCTCTTAAAGTTTTAAGTTATGTTCCGGGTCTGATAATTAAGCAAAATATTCCTTCAAATATGTAAATGAAAAATTGGATATATAAATGGGAAAATTTATAACTCTCTTTTTATAGTTGTGAGGTAAATTTCGATTTATTTAATCAACAAATGAATATAAAAAGAATTTTACCTGATTAAAAAACATTCAATTGAATAAAAATCTCTTAAGTAATAAGATTTTTCAAATATATATTAAAATTCCATTCTTCAATCATAATGTGCAACTTCTCTCATAACTTTTCTAGAAGAGAAGGAAAATTTACGTGTGGATGGTGCTTTATAATTTCTTCTTTAAAACTGATGAATTATTCCTTCAATTAATGCTTAAATTTCAAATAAACGTGATTTATTTATTATCCTGCGTTTATCCTGTGTTTATAGAATGTAGGCCAACTGTTTCAAAAGTTCCAGGAAAAATATTACTCGCGGCTGAATTGATTAGCTACCTGCGTATCACGTAGCCGTACGCAAAAAAAATCACGTCTACCACTTACCATTAAAAAAATCTTTAATTTAAAAACTTGGGACGCAACGCTCCAGGAGTGCTTATAGAAAGCTTCCTCATGATCGCCGAAACCCTTTCCTGACACCTCACCAACCCGTAATCCATTATCATCGTGTTTTAACAGCTAATTAACCTTCTTTATTCAGAGGCTCTCGTGTCAAAGGGTTGCCATTACTCTTCCTATAATAATCCCAATGAGATTAACCGTCAAGAGCGTAAAAAAAATTAATTGAATAACTCGTTTCAGACCCGATTTCACATCCGCACGCGTAAAAAAGTGACACGGACCACGTGTTAATTAAATCCCAACAAAGTTTCGACCTCTCGAAGGAGAGAAGATGGAGGACGCAATACATAACTTATCGCGCTCAATTTTGAACGGAGCTTTCTATCGGACAGATGACGTAACGCTACCTGCGAAAGATACATGTCCGAAGAGGAAAACTTTTTGCTGCTCGACGCATAAAACTTTCGAAGGATTGCGATAACGTTAATGTTCCGGGCAATCGAAAATCCATCAGAGGAAAACGTTAATGTACTTTCAACGGGTTGAGAGGAAGGGTTTCAATACGCGATTTATGGAGTTTCTCCGTCCAGTTTTCCTCGCTATCAATTAAATGCGAGTTCCCGAAAATCCATCCAAAATATACACGTTCATTCTTCGCTCCCAAAAACTCTGCCTCATCACTCATGCTCCATTCATCTTCATCATCCGCCCTGTTTTATAATCTGCTCTCACCCACACTCCCGTCTCCAAGGCAACGGTCCATCTCACGAACCCTTCTGAGCGTGAGTGTGGGTGGAGCTCATGCCTTATCCCGTCCTATCCTGACTTTCAGAGTGCGGATTTATCGCTCTCGCTGATAAAGTCTCCCTGGAAATACACTTTTTCGCCCCGATATGCAACTCTTATCTGGAGCTGCATGAATTGGGGCCAGATATTTTTTTTTGCTCTTATCCGCGATTCACGATGAGTGTATTTTTTGTCGAAATATAATTTCGCAACATTACGTCCTAATCGAGTTAACCGTTAATTTAAAGATATTGATTGATACGTGCGATAAGATCTAGTCCTCCGAATTTAATTTGCTCGTGAAGGATATATCTCAATCCCGATAAAGCACTCAATTCTCTTACTTCGATAGCGTTTGAGCGTCACAGTTTTTCAACCAAGTAATTATAACTACCAACAAACAAACTTTCAACCGAGGTAATTAATCGATTTTCTTAACTGATTATGGTAATAGCAGGCTCAACACTGCAACGAAAAATTAAAACCAAGATTGCTATCAAAGCTTACAAATACATTTGTTTAGAAGCTGATTCATATTTACAGACCTCACTCTCAAGAAACCACTTCTTTAACCAACTTTTCCTAATCGCACGAAGAATAACGATAAGATTTACATAAAAATGGACTAAAATAATACAGCCGTTATATCTTAATAAACAAGAGAGGATGATTGGAAATTTTCTGTCCAGCGAACAGACAAGGATACCTTAACTCACCCTAGTGATTTTCAGAAACGTCTTTCACAATAATGTTTCTTAACAAAATATTTAAGGAATCACTCCCATTCTTTAGTCATTCAATATTTTTAAGTACCTTCTTTATTTTGATAATAATCGCTTATTATAAAAAGAAAGGTCTGAAGAATGGGGAAATCTAAACCTCTCACATGATATCAGTACTGTTTAAAGAGTTGTAAAATGACTAAATATTTCGGAAGCTTCCTACTACGTGGATATAATCCAATTCTTTATCATTATTTCAATAACGAAAGATTGTATAGAAAGCATATTAGCTTCGTAACAAATAATCTGATGGAAAACATAATCACAATCATGAATGGAAATCTTAAAATTTAATGATTCGTGGTTCAATTCACTGACTAAAATAAATGCATAAATAAACTTAAGTTCATAAATAGTTCGTATAATATAAACGTATGTTAGATTAATCACTGATCACTCTACAACCTATTAAAAGAGTGAAAAGAAATACATTTCAGAACCATAAAGTAATCGTTATCATCGCATTCACAAGATACCTCCACAATCATGAATCTAAAAAGTTGGTGAAACATACTTCCTCAAAATAAATCGTCCCACATTCTCTACTCAAAACAGGATACGCTACAGTTTCAGAGAACTTGAGGCCATAAAGCTCCTCAGAGGCTTTCATCGCAGGAAAAAAACATCTTATCGTCATGATAACGGTGACTCCCTTACTGCTCTTAACCTTTGTGCGCCCGCATTACTAAATCTCTTTGATTTACTCCTAAAAAAGTTTCACCTTTTCATCTGCAAAACTTTCTTTCTTATCTCGTATCTCATGACCCGCAACTTTTTCGCTTCGGTGGTTTGACTCAGTCTGCATGCCGCCCTCTCCCGCTACAACTTCCGTCATTGCCTCCCTCAAACCGCCCCTTCAAAATTACAATATACAGCTATCCAGCTGTTCGAAACGGGTCCACACTACATCCCGGGGACGGTCGAGATGAACTCCATCGCCTTGGGTCCTCAGGATTCGCATGAATACAAGATAGTCGTGATTTCGAGGTATGCGCAGATCGTGCTTGAATTGGCCTACTGAGATCTTTGTGGCGAATATGTTGAAAGAGATACGTAATCTACGATCTACTTCCTCAACTGGAATAATGAACCGGATCCAAACTGGTGACAGAAACCGGTTGCCTTAAATTAAACTTTTTAAGGCTGATTAAGAACAAGAAATAATTCAGGAATAAAAGTTTATTTATGAAATTACGAAAATATGAAATCGAATCCAAAAGCAATTTACCCGCACAAAAATTATGTTTAGTACTCAACGGTTTAAATTTCTGATCTAACCGTTAAAATTGTAATGATTTAGGAGATAATATTATTGTACATTGAATATTGATTGAAAATTGTATTTAACTTGACGTGGTAGTAAAAAAAATTCCTTATTGTTCAGTAACATCCCAGAAATTTTCGATTTTCAATCAAATGTACATGGAATTAGTGCTATTTAGAAGCAAATAGAATAAATACATGCTTCAAATACTACACGTACATCTGAAGGAACTTATTTTTACACCTTCACACTTCTTTACATTTAAACTGATTCTTATTGATTCGATTCATATTTATTTTCATCCATACATGCGATGATTTTAGAAAGTTTTTATATCCTATCGGTAACTGAGATTTATTCTAAGATTTTCATTTTTTTTAACTGAGGAGCCAAGAGAGTATGATTTGGATGCGTAACCATTTCGTTTATAAGATGCCATTTCGGAACCATACAATTTCTAAGATGTCAAATAGAATGAGGTCAAATTCAGGTTCAAGAATAATTTAAAACAAAATAAGATATTTTTGATTATACAGCAATCGTCAGAATTTTCAAGTGTGACGTAAGATGACACGTCTTTCGTAAGCATTTTCCTGCACTCTTGATGGTATAAAAGTTGCTCTCAGACCGTGTCCCAATACCTTCAATCAATCCACATTTTACTCTTGCTCTTGATTGCTTCATTTTCTCAATTTGATTATCACCACTTCTCCCTCTTGTCTATATCTTCCCTCACTTTTCTTACTCACATATAATTCGATTATAGAATTCGAACTGTCACTCTTAATACTTCATTCGGTTCTGTTATCATATTGAATCATCGCAAAGTTACGGAATTTTGACTACCCTTTTACCTCTGAATTGAACTTAAATAGTCGAAAGAAATCTTAAATAATTTCTTTCCACGACAAAATAAAATAGCTATTATAAAGGAGCTTAATCCGTGTTAATACCCATTAAGTTACTATTATTGGAATAACATACAGAGCATGAAAAAGGTTTAAAAGACAAAGAAAGACATTTTTCCTACCGACTTAAGCTTCTGCGAAGAAAAAATTTATATTAGTAGATTCTGAAAATACCATATTCAACACAATTTCGGAAAATAATTGCATAAGTGGAAACAAAATTCCCTTCACTCAGCTTATTATCTATCTATTATTTACTGTGGGTTGATTGGCTTCTTTTAGCTATGGTCCCTAGCCGATCAGGCATAAAAATCACGTCTGAATGGGAATTATTTAAAAATCATTTGGGGCAGTGAAAAAGTCAGCCAAAATCTAAGTTAGCTTTCAGAATATCATCTCTTTTCAGTTTATATCGCCTCAATTCCTTCAACCACAAGAAAAAGAAACGTCACAGTTCTTCCCATCATCCCCAATCCATCGCAGTACTCGAGAATCAAAAGCCGCAAAACCACGTGTCCGAGTGAATTTTACGATCGAGACGTAATGTCTCATCAATCGCCAATCGCACGAGGACTGATCGTTATGAATAGCGAAATTCCTTCGAGGTCATCCTTTTAGGGATGACAAGGGACTATTTCGCCTTTGGACAGAGTGCAAACTCATCTGATGCCTGCGTTGGTGAAGGCGGCTTCTATATTAAAAGATGGGGGCGGAATTAGAAGCACTTTATTCTGATAAGTGCGTGATCGTCGTGTATCCGTGGAGATATGATTCATCCATCCTCCCCTCAATCTCCGGCCCTCTCCACCCACGACCATTACGTCTTTCCCTTGGCGGCAACCGTTGCGAGGGACGAAAAGAAATGATGCTTCACCCTGACACTCTGAAATATGCAACCGGATGAAGCTGCAGCGTTGGCAGGACACGGCTCATTTAGAGAAGCCGTGATTTCGCGTCATTAAGGGGGCGTTTCGAACTCTTTATCCCATTTGCCCACCCCACCCTCTCAAGGAGTTTACTCGGATGGTCACGAGGGGGCAGCACGCGACGAGGACAACTGATGTTTCGTACTTGATGTAACAGATGCTGGTCGAGTGTGCTGCAAAGAGGGGCTGTTAACGTACCCGAAGATGAGGAACAAAAGAAATTTGGATCGGAATGATGCCACTAAATATGTAAATCTGTTTTGCGGGCACCGCCTGTCCGGAATTGTCCCTTGATTGCGTTTTTATTCCTCTGGGTTTTGATTGCGGTGCGGGATTATGAACTGGATGACCGTGGTAATGGTATTCCGACCGAAATTGATGCTATAACTACCACGTGTCGAATATCCGCTGACGACGTGGACATTAATTCTTTTATCATGAAATGATTGCAGGCAATAGCGCATTCTAGCAAACTGCTTGTCGAAAAAAAGGACGGGATATTGAAGGTTTGATCAATAAAATTTAATAATATTCCCGTAGATTAACATCCATTAATGTGTTCGATAAAAATTGAAAATACCATTTAGATATGTAGAAAGAAACATCTTATCTTTTAGAAAATATAATTTCCCCAAGGATAATTTCCCTAAAGACTTAGCACTTTTAATTATAAACGTGAAACGTTATAAAAATTTTTCCTGCAATAAAATTGAATTAAATTTCTAGACTTGCTTTCTACTCGTGAAAGTCTTCAGGTTGTAGAATTTAATGAAATACACGAATCTTGTTTACACCGCCTGATCCTTCAAACTAAAGTTACGTAAAATTCTTCACAATAGAAATTAAATACTTTATGTAGTTTTCTTTCCATGAAAGTGCAAAATTTAGAATCGTTCCTATTTTTTTATGAAAACAAATGAGAAATGCATTATATACGAATTATTGCTTTAGATTGGTTTTCTTTTCCTCAACGGAAGATTTATTTTTTTCCTTATTTTATTAAATTAAACATCACATTACATTAAACAGAATATATTAATGAATCATTCTTATGAATAATTTATAAAATACTGCCTTTACTGAATTTAAATTTATTCATAGAATTTGTGCAATAACCCAAACTTAAGTCGTGTGTTTTCACAAGCGAAAGTAAAGCAGTGAAAGCATATTCCCAAGTATAAGGAGAGAGAAATACTCATTCGCATTATCATTCTGAACAACTACATTTTGGGATAAAAAGAGCGATGATCAACACCTTCAATAATCGAGATTTTGCGAGAAATTCGTGATCTTATTATATCACCATTCCTTCCTCATTATTTCAGATCATCCCGAACATAACTCGAGATCACGAACGATATATTTATTCGCCCGATGACATCATCAATACACACTTGAGATGCGAAAGCATCGCAGTCATCTCTTTGCTCATCAGAATTTTCGCTCTCGCTCGTTCGACTCCCCATTCTAATTGTATTTGTTTTTCATTAGCACTTTGGAGATATGGAAGAGTAGGATGTTTGCAGTTCAAGTTCGGCCGCGCGCGATTCTTTTTTAATGCTGATTAAGTGTGAATCAGCCGAATGTATTTTACAGAGTCTTTCATTACTCCCTGCTTTATCTCATCAGCCATTTTGAGCCAGATATGCCTTCGACATCATCTGCTCTCTTAAGGAACCCTTTTGTTCCTTGTTTGCCCGATGAAGCTACAATGATATAATCTACTCTGATAATTTTTAAAGTGCATTCTTAAGAGACCCTTAATCGAAAAGATATTAGTTGCTTTTTTGTAGAGAGCACACTTAGTGTTAAGTGCTCATATTTTCGATCGTTATAGGGCTTTCTTGAAATAACTTATAACACCTGGGTCATCAATGAGCTATTATGTTAATTCAATTACGGTATTCCTATTGAAAATTGAAAGCTATTTCTACGATTTATACATCTGTATTATATTATTTACGAACATTAGCTGGTGGCTCTCTTACCTTAGAATTAGAAAGGAAACTTGTCTAGGTATCAAAGTTAAAGACTAATAATACTAGAGGATTCTTCTTTCTCCACATATTTCGATTTCAAGTCATTCACCCATCCATGCCCTCAAGACATTTTCATTCCGAGAAAGTGATAATTAACAAATAAATAGAGTTGAATGACCAACTTTTATTTTCGGGGCTGGACGAAATACAAGTTTAAAATCATTTACGTCATTCGGGATGGAGAAAAAGTCAAATGTTCCCTTATCATACAACGTTTTATAACCAAATATATCAATTTGAAATTGATGAAGGTTAAAGAGAGGTAAGATTATCAACAAAACTTCGGACAGTTGGGAAGTTGCATTTCAGAAATTCTTCAAATCATTTGTTCTCATAAGAGTAACATATAATATAAAAATAGATGGATGGGATTCATAAATAGATGCCATTGTAATATAATATCCAGATACAATTATAAATCTTACTATATGCGGGTACAAAATAGATAATATACCACTCACATCGTATGGTAGATTTAAATAATACGTAATATTTATTATTGACAATTATAAACTCGGTACGAATCTCGATATAGATATTCACGCATGCTCAATTGGAACGACTGGACCATTCAAATGAGGTCTTCCTCTAAGTTACCCTAATTCGTCTCCAAGTACAACCGATCCTTTGGCGGCAATCAATGCCGAGGAAAGAAGTGTTTCAATCTGCCCGCGGTCTTATCCGCTCTACCGTTCAACGAGATACCCACTTACTCCCATTTCAATTACTCTCTGCGAAGTTTCGGTAGACAGATTGAATCGCTCTCACAGTCCCTCCCACAGGAGGAAGATGCCTAACGGTCCCACAGCCCAATCATACGAATTGGCTTCAACGTGGTAATCGTCATCTCGAGTGAGGTCCGTGGGCGGATGCTAGTTGCAGATGCCCACCGCTGCTGTTGGACCTTTAGGGGTGCCAACTCTCTGGGATTGATCCATTACAGAGATGGACATCATTATGTAAGTGACCCTTGATGATTGGAATATATGTTGAAATACCACCTCAATTCATTATTAAAACTATAGAACGTACACTAAATAGGGAAAAATATCTTAAGTAAGCATGAGTGATTAGGAATGACAATTACGAAGAAATTTTAATGAAAAGTTCATCCTACTTTTACCTTCATTTTATTTGAATTTCTGTTACCAGCATAAAAACTTAAACTATAGAAAACCCGGTTACGATGAGAAGAGATCTACGAACTAAGTGAACCCTTGATTAAACTAGAGTAGGTCATGAATGCAAGAGATTAACTCAAAATCATCGGTTATTCTTTACTAGCGAGGATAGAATCAAACATATTATTACTACGTGAGATACTTCTTTTCAATCATTTTCCTATTTGCATAAAATGTCAATCGGTTGAGTGGAAAAAATTTTTATAAACTAAACTTGATACTTTTAACCTTTTATTCATATTTCTTCAGACGAATGAAACCGGCTGGTATGGAGAATAAATACGCACCGATAGTGGAGAATTTATTATTAGATGTCTAATAAGCGTCAAACCTAATCCCCAATTCCTCTCGAATGTTCACTTCACATTTTCAGTAAATAACTTCCTCTGATTTAATTCTTTCTAAGCAAAAGATGTTTATCTATTCTGTATTATTTCATTATATGCCTCCGTTATTTAAGATAACTCATAGAATTCTGAGTTCCAAAAGATAATGCCCAAGGGTTTCAGGATTACTTTACTTTAAAAATAATTAAGAGCAAATATATTATTATAATCATGAGTCCAAAGGTGTTTAAATCTCTCTAAAATAGTGTTTTCGGAGCTGAACTTCATGCCAAGCACCCTACTTCATCCTTGTTTTAAAAAACCCTTACGTTTCATAATCGCAAACACACCCCAATTTATTTCCCAAAAGACTCGATTGGAACCGATTTCGAAGTAATTGATGCGTAAAGTACCCTCATAATTCCCCTTAATACGTCATTGAATTTATCGTCTCCCAACATATTTTTGTGTGTGCGTTTCAGCGGCGTATATTTCGTAACATTCTCGCAGCCCATAAGTTGGCAGCACCATCCGAGGCTCATCTACACCCTGAGCACGGATTCGTGAGAGGGATACGTTCTATAAAACACTCATCGCTGGAATCAGGCGCCCACGCAATAGAAGATTGAGGGTCCACTTCTTGGAATATACGTTGTCTGTGAGAAAGGACGATTCGTTTTAATTCGGCATAAGTGGATCACTCCCTCGCTACAGATGAAGGGCGCTATAATCTTTCCCTCCGTACCAATTTACCGACCTCTTGTTAAGATAGATTCGGCGTTAAATCATTCACTTGAAAAATTGTTTAAGGCGTATTTGGATGGATGGCTCGGGTTGGGGCGATACAGTATGCAGATCATGTTCAACTCTACTGACAAGATAATATTCACGCGTCAAGAGCTAATTTATACATTATTTTTGTGTTCTGTAGACACGGGTGGAGAAATGTATGGTAATGGAGGGGTGTTTAGGCTGACGCCATGGAACAATGACCTGTTTCCTTATTCAAAAATGTCGCCGAATTAATAGGAATGTCTCACCTTGAATGAAAACGCCTTGATGGAGTAGCATTTAATTTTGTAACGATCTGAGATTGCTACAAAGTAGATGGCAATTTGTTTAGATTATGGGAGATTTTAAAACAAAGTTATTATTCTTCATCAATACAATTTGTAAGCTCCTATTTTTCTCTACATATAATTAAGAATTGGACCCTTTTACTTAAGTTACAGTGGGTTATATTAGGCTAAATACTAGAAAATTCGTAAGACTTACATGGTTTATAGCGATGGACTAAAATACTATTAACTCGACGTAATTTTAGTGAAATTTATTAATCCCACATTAGCATGAAATATTATACATATATTGAAAAAAAGAAACATATTGCTTTCCATTCATCTTTCATTTTGGAGGAGTTGGTGATTTTAAGATACGTAAATTAGACTTCCGAAATTATAAGATTCTTGAAATAGATACGTAGCAGATCAATTTCCAGCATGAACTTAAAGTAACTGTAGGATAGTCATGATAAATCAGAATCTATTGTTACGCAATTAAAGCAATTTGTTATGCTATAATTATTAAACTGGTTTTACATTAATAATATTTTCAAATCAAAATTACAGAGAATCTGTAACGGTATTTACAGTGATGCATAATTCAACATCATCCATATCTTCATTATTAACGTTTTACGAAATGTATTATTGGTAATTTTTCTTCGGTTTATTTTCAGTTTATTCCGGTATAAGTCTCAACCCTGTTCCCATGGGACACTTCGCTCACAGTCGCCCCGCAACGACGAGAGATACTCCGCAAATAAACGTTTCATCGCAATGACTTTATATTGTGATCCTCCATCGTGTCCTCTTAATTTCAACCCTCCACTGACAAACACGCAATCCATCCTCACAAAGGCGCTAAGTGGTCGCGACCATACTCTTTTGAGAGAGGAGGAGATGTACCTCTCAATAAAGCTTCTAGTTTACTCAATCCATTGTCGACACATCCGTCGCGATGGGTCTACAAAAGCACCGGCGACTGAGTCAACCCTCGCCCGGCAACTGTTTTCGGATGCCATCCCTCGCGCCTTCCTAATGGGGAATATTTGCTCGCCGGAGAGAGTAGAGAAAATTACAACGCGGTGATAAAAAAGGTGTTAAGGCATCTTCTCTAATAGCTGGAACATTTTATGGTGTTTGGATACGGGATTTTGGGGTCGCTCGATTCAACCAGATGAATTGTCGCGTTGGCTGTCTCCAAAATGAACACCTTTGCCCTCTCGTACGTTTGCATTGCTCCAGAGAGCGTATCTCATGTAATATCTCGCATTCTATTATATTTATTCTCATCAGTTACGATATCAATCCATAAATTTCATCATATTTCCACACCCTTTTCGGAAGGCGTTTATAGAATAAAGATTAGACTCGTTTAAATATCAAAAACAATATCATAAACTTTGATTATTATCTTTTTATCGGCTAAAATTTAGTACATGTATTCCTTTCCTGCATTCCAAGTTCCTGCACATTTCATAAGAAGTTTTAATATTTATCCGTAAGCAATTCTCTTGTCATGTCTAATGCATTGTTTCCTAATTCGTTGATTAAATCTCTCAGAGTTTCGAAAGCTTAGAATCATGGCTGTTAGTCGAGACGTGATGGATAATATGAGAGGTTTATTATCGCTCCCATGATGTCAATAGCTATGAAATTTTTAGCGGAATGATTCTGCTTAGGTCTTATACGGAAAAGCGCCATTCGGATGTTTGTTCGACGCATATAATGTCCAAATAACCGCGGTCCTGATGTGACTTTAACAACTGAAATAACATTGTAAAATCCATCTCAAGAGGACAATGCGAATGATTAGCACCATCGTGAAGTTGCAAATTCGCCGCAACATAGAAGAAGTTGAAATATCTCGACTTAAATTCTTCGTCGGTAAATTATCAGATATCGTATATTTATAGCTATATATTAAGTAGCGGCGATATTTCACAAAGAAAAACTTTTACATGACTCCTAACAAGGTAATAAAATCCAATTTTTATGACAAATTCTCGTTAGACAGTCAATTCCTCAAGGTCAAGCTTAAACTTATATGACAATGGGCAAATAACATTTGCACCAATATTTGAAAAAGGCATAATAATTATTCAACTATAAATAACGCATAGAATTGCGTAGACGGTGAAAATTCTCTATTTCTCTATTAGAATATCTAATTTTTTAATTCAATATTAGTTTATGTCGACTGGGTTGTCAAATATCTTTCCCTAAATATATATGTGTGGGTATTTGTCATCTGCTGAATATGAATTCTATTTACGTTTCTGATAACCGATTTTCGTATTAAACGATATGTAAATAATATATAGTCATATAATATTTTACTGTGAAGAATTCTTTCCCTTAAAACTGTAGCCTAATAATTGTAAGTCGAATAGTATTGAGTGTACGAGGATGATATTTATTAAATGAAATCTTATATATATCAGTATCGATCCATCACACAGGTGGTAGTAATCGTTTCTTGTTATAACAATAGGAAATATGACTAGGATACTTGATTGTTTTCGATAACAAAAAAAGAAATGTTTCAGCTAAATCGGCGTTTCAAAGAAGAGAAACTGTTCCGAGGACCATGCATTGCAATGACGGTTTAAAGAACCATCATCTTAACCATCTTAAACTTAATTAATTGAAGCTGCGATTAAAAAAAAAAACAATTATGAGTAACACAGCAAAGATCCAAATAAAATTTCTATACGAGTACATATACAAGTAACATATAGGAACGACCCCATCCACAAGAATTCTTAGCTCTGGATACTCGCTCACATTCTCTAAGTTCTTACGAGTTTCCTTTCCTAATATTTTCTCAAGAGCTCCTTCTTAGAGTCATGAAATAGGTGGCAAAAAAATTGGCGACCCATTCTAAGATGCACGTGTTCCGGATACCATTTCTCTGGGAAGAGGTAAATAGAGGAGATTCATGAAAGGAAAGTTGAGGGAGGCGAAGAGAGATTCATAGCTTTCCGCCGGAAGTACGTTGGGTCACTTTTTCTCGCTCAAACTCCCCTTCGTCACCCTCCTTATCTTTCGAAGTAAGAAAGTGAACCCAACGAGGTTACCATTTCGGGACTGTACTCGCTCTACTGCTGGAAAAGTATTAATACGCCAATGAGGAAGCTGCTTACTTCACTGACCAAATTAGATGAACACAAAAACTGCGGCAATGATAAATGATGTCGAGTACATTAACTTAGGGAGTGATTAAAGGATGACCACATATTTTACTTTAAAAAAAACATACAAAAATAAAATTCCAAATTCGAAAAGAATTAAAATACGCCAAGATAGATACTGTCCTTAACGAATTTTGACATTCCATACGTGTTCCTGTAATAGTATGTTTATAAAACATACAGAACGTGTTCTAAAGTCATTAGGCGGCATTTTTTGGTTATAAAATACAAAACCTTTCTTTATGCGCTATAGAAAAACTAAATGGTATTAAAGAAACAAATGGATGGTGATCGAAAATATTAATGAATACGTATAGGAATGGCTATTGGGAAATTGAAGGTCTCAATCTTAAATGTATAATAGTGTGTATCAAAATCTATCAATACAATTCATTATCACCATTCTTCATCACTTCTATTCTATTACTCATTAAATGCTAATTAAATACTCTACATGCATTTCTTTAGTTTCTTGAAATAGGTTAATATCAAGAAATAGTATAGATGACTTCCTTCCTAAGTCTTTGGTAGCGATAGAATATGTATTCTTACCTTAAGTTTTATCTACCTGGTCAGTGATCCAGCAAAGATCTAGGGCCAAAGATATTCCAATCATCTGGATACCAAAATATAAATGCGCATGCCATCGATTTCCATTCATTCATAGAGTAATATTTCATATACGTTACTATTTGGACACATTTAATAATCTAAACGGACAACCATACCTTCAGTGTTTATGTGATGCTAAATTTTTCCATTGCTAGCCCAATTAAATGTAATTCTAAACAATTTATAGCTTTAAGAAATGAAAAAGTAGATAAAAAAGCACAAAAGAATGACATTAAATAGCATTTTCATAGCACGAAATGATTACTTTTCCTGAATTAGAAACACGAATATTCTACGAAATAGTAAAAAAAGTTATAGGTTTTTGCACTTACATTGATTCTTCAATATATAATGCGAGTTTTCATAAACTTAGAATCTCTGCTGTGTAAAATCCGCGCCACTTGTCTGTTGCATTGTCTGACCTCTAGCGAAGAGAGCCTCAACTCACAGAAGGAAGCCGTAGAAGTCCTGGATTCAAATTTAAGGAGGGAAAGTGCTGATCAGCATCGTGATCCTGTACATAGTAATTACTCATAAACTAAGGAACGAAATAGGATTTAAATACTACATGTTTAAGTATAATAAAGAAATCCATAGATCCATATAATACATTCAGCCACTAGTTGATTAAAAAGTCTAAAATAGCAGGGTTTCCTAATTTGCAAATATTACGCAATTCATAAGTAATTATCTAATTAAAGTAAAGACCACTTTATATTTAATAAAATTGATACTAATAAAGTTTGAACGTCTAATATTCGAGATATATCAATTTAACACTTATCAGTTTATAATTTCTTCTAATTACTGCACGCTTACCTGTATTATTGTAATATTACATATAAATTCACACATTCTAAGGAAAATATTCTTCTCAAATTTCAGTTTTCATCAACAAAATTATAACAGAATATTTCTACTCAAATTCCTTTCTTTTTAGTCTTACAAAAAGTTTCTATTTACTTATACTTAAATTCCATATTCATGGTGCTGTTTATCCAATACTCATTTATTTGCATATATTATGTTATGCGTTAGTTTACACTCAATTGTTATCCCTGAACAATATCGCCCAGTAAAAATCTAAAATTTTCTAGATGTTTAGTCAATCTACTGAATTTAAGAAATATTTAACTCTGATTCTATAGATAGAGCTGGTTAAATGAGGCTTACTTTCCCCTTACATCACACTGAAAGCAGAAACTACGTACTTTAACCATTATTATACCTAATTCGTCTTTTTTCCGCATTCACCATTGCGTCACCTAAATTTGCTATTAAGGTAAGCTAGATTTTCTTTCAATAAATATCCACCCTTTTCCTTTGAATTTTTGAGTATGAACAACATACACCCAAAACCTCTATCGCTTTTCAATTCATTATATCTTCCATTTCCCTTCATCACTTATTCAATCACTCTCAATTTCAAACGGCCCCGATGACGCAGTTATTTTCCCTTTGATTACTGAGATCGCACATCTGCTGCTTTGGGAGGTCTCCGAAGCATGAGTTGGTTTATTGGGCAGTCTCTCTTGGGCACGTACGGCCACTCGTTTGCGAATCGAGGCGAGGAATGTTGACCGCTCTGAAGGACGACATATGGTATCAACACCCAAAATCCATTTCGGCTTATTGCGAAGCATTAATGGACCTTTGGGAGTTGAATGAAGAAATCCCCAGGTATTACGACAGTGATTCGGATATCATTAGATTAACGAATGCCTATAATAGACCCTAAAGAAATATTCCAAAGCTACTCTGAGAACCTAATATAATTAATTTCGCTGTTTTTAGAAAACGATATACTTCATTTTTAATACATTTATCTGTTATAAATACAATCAACAAAGAGCAAGAAAGATCTTCCTAATATTAGTATTAAAACCGTAAAAAATAACAACAGAATTTCTTGCTGTTTATTTTCCAATAAAATTTCCAATGAAATCTCCTCCTGCTATGCCATAGATCTGAAAGCTATTTATATAAAGCGCTTTTTTATATTAGTATGAGTATTAGTATGTATACATAGCAAGTATTAGCCCTTAATATTTTAATTTAGCTTTTTTGCATTTTCATTCACCTTGGATCGCTACTTGAATTACAGAGAAGTCATCGAGTAATTCAAATATATTACGAAGTCAGGTTGTGTTTAACCTTTAATGCACACTCATTTTCTTTCTCCTCCTTAAGAATGTGTTTTTCTCATTAAGATTGCCAGAAATTTATTCAACTAATTACGTACCAATTTAGGTTCCAACTTCGGAGATGGCGCTCGTGTACTTCTACATCCGCAAATTAACCGTGAAAGCCTTTCTTCTGCGTGCAGCCGAAGATATATGCACCAAATGATGAAACCACGACTAAATCTTGTTTCTCTCTTTAGCTTTGAGGGAGAGGAAATGAAACGAAGCACAAAAACTAAAACGATCCAAGTTCCCCCGCTGAGCTACACACCTGTATTGTTCTTCATATGATTTACTGCAAATCCATCAGGATAATAAGGATATTTTCGTAATTCTCTTCTTATTGTCGATTTCCTTATTCAAAAAATGAAAAAAGCATTTATTACGGAGAGTCAATTATTAATATTTCAATGCAACGAACTTATCTAAAAATATTCAACACCAATGCTTATGTTTGGTATTATTCTTACCTTATATCATATACAGACGATCATTTTTTTCCATTCCATACCGTACGAATAATTTGCGGATCATATATTTCTCTCCTACAAGTAATTTTAATTCTTTTTACTTTCCTTTCTATGTATAGCTAAATAACCTTTTTACGTGAGGTTTCTTTTCTAATGCAACCACTCATTCACTATTCTTCCTTCTTCACTTCCTCACTCCTTTTGATTGTCCGTCATTATTCTCGCCTTTCCTCTTTACTTAGTCATTCGTTCAACGTAATTTTTACACTATCATTTTTCAAAATGTAGTTCTTTTCAGAGCCATAAACATTAGAATCCTAAAAGGTAACATTCATTATTAATAGACAATTAATTATCATAATATTTCATGCAAATGTGTAACTTTCGATACATTTAAGATATTAGTCACTACTCCAAAACATAAGTACCCTTTGTGTAACCAAATAGACTCCAATAGCAATGCTTAATTATTTGACCAAACACCTAGTTTGTTTGGTATATATTTCATAACATTATAAACATACATACACAAGTTTCGACGTTAAACTGCAATAGGGAAGTTACCATTTACTATACGCTACTTTTTATTCTGTTCAAACAAATATGCAGTTTATATAGTTGCCGATAAACCTTATGAATCGAGCGATGCAAACTCGTTAAATATACTTCTAGATACTAAAAAATATGCAACATAAGTTTATAGAACAGATATAAATATGCTTACATCAACATTTCTTAGGCGAATATCATCGTAAAAGAAACTATTAATACAGCAAACATTATGAATTTCATTACTGCGCTGTTATTAATGAGCCTCAGTAGGTCTATTTTTCCTGCGTTTGAGGGTTATGACGCAATTACAGATACAATCGAAGGATCACGATAGATCGAAGTTCTATTGCGCTATCTGATTGGATGCATATTTGATTATATGCGTCTGCGAGTTATTAATTCGATTATAATGATTGTGTACAAAAAGTATGTTTTATTATATCTACGAAGATAAAACTCAAGGTTCCCTCAAAATCCCAAAACTCAATCTCCATTCATTTTGTAAGTATTGCGTATATGAATGCGAGGAATAAACTTAACCTCGCATTGTCTCAAATGATAATATATTTGATCATGAAACGGCAACCTACCATTTAACTAAAAATTTGATAAACCTTTAATTGTCGGTTGAAGTTACTAAAATTTTAAAGAAAATATTAAGTATTATATAATACTTGCCCATTATGTGATGGATGTATAATCACATTTGTGTACTAGTCACTTTTGTTCTAGCATGGTAAGATGTTGCTACATTTCATCTATCGTAGATTTTTGAAAAAACCCTATATAAACAGGAATTGATAAAATAAATTTAATTGACAGCATTCTTTTACGCTAGGGTGTAGATATTGCAGTTTTCTATAGACTGCAAAACGTATAATACCCCTTTGCATTAAAGATACGAATTCTCGATTGATAATCAGTTATTATGAATTTTGCAAACATTAATGATTTGGTTTAATCACAATATTTTATTCCAATTTCAATATTCATTTTATTTACTGTTTTCTGATTGTTCATTTCAGTTACTTATCCAGTTTAAGTCAAGTCTATGCAATCCAAAGTATGATACTTAGAACTAACACTGTGGTGGAACTTGACTGTGTTAGCTATTTCATGCATGAAGAAAAGGTTTGTGTTGAGCGAGATATCTTAAATTTTGTATTGACCATAATTCTTTTATAGAAATAATTGCATTCTGCTGTGAATTTGCAGTTTTAAACTTTTTATATCTCTCATTCATGTACTATTCATAAATTGAGATTTAAATTGTTCTCCCCACTAACTTTTAATTAAGATAAGGAGCCTACTCAAATAATGAAATGGGCTTATTTCAAAGCTAATACAATTGAAAAGAGTAGCCATATACCATTACTTTATACTCAATTAATTACATTTACTCATTTTAGGATAACAATCATAATCAATTCTTAAAGTAAAAGATATTTAACTAATAGATGAGTGGACAAAAAATGAGAAATGAAACCAAATATAA
The DNA here is from genome assembly GCA_020796165.1 of Pantala flavescens. Lineage (NCBI taxonomy): Eukaryota > Metazoa > Arthropoda > Insecta > Odonata > Libellulidae > Pantala > Pantala flavescens. The sequence goes on along the minus strand of CM036879.1, from coordinate 10,522,158 downwards.
AACAATCATAATCTCAGTAACATGGGATAGAGATATTCAAAATTCTTTTACATTAATTTTTCATTACATTAGTAATTAGTTGAAAATAATTTTTAATTTACTTCCACAAAAAACTTACAAAAAAAGTAAATAAAAATTTTTGGAATAATTTAGTAATAGTATATTAGCAAGACACTTTTATTTTATCATATAAATATTTTTTCAACAATGAATGTTTTGGCAGAATATGAAAGTGTTTTACTAGCACAATTATCTTTTCTTATAATATTTCACCATATTTTAAAATACCTATTTCATTTTTCCATACTAATAATCTTAATTAATTGTTTTTATTCTAAAACACATTCTTAATTAAAGCTATTTTTAAAAGTTAAACTATAAAAAGTATTCTTTTGGCAAGATTTTTATCTGTGTTATGGACAAAAAGATTTTGGAATATTTTATCAAAAGTATCTTGATGCCCAAAGCATGTTAAAGCATAAAGAATACTAACTTAGCATTTACTTTACTTGGGTTTTTAATGTACTTTTCTTATCTTTTCATTCTTCCACTATCTGTGTACATTTTACCTTAAATATTATCAACAACCAAATCACAATGATCGATAACATTTTCAATCAATCCAGAACAGTATTAATATATTTACAAAATGTTTCATTCATAATATAAAACACAGAATCTTATTGAATGGATTGAAGATAGCATCACAGTAGAAGCTCTGATAAATGACCAATCTGAGGATTCAAAGAGTCACTAATTCACTAAAAAGACATTTAAAAAGTGATAGATCTTTTTCTTACATGTACTTTAGGAAAAATGTTAGCAGCATTTGGGCGAGTCTTCCTTACATACTAAGGGGCCATCGCAATTAATTCTTTCAATCAAGAAAAAATAAAACATATATATATATATGTTTATGTATAATTCTTAAAATACTGAAATTTGCCTGTGTTATCTATGATCACATAAGTGCAAAATTGTTTTGTGACTTTACTGTAAACATGTGGGATTGTAGTGCAATAAACAGAATCAGAAGGAACTCTTAGAAAAATACTTACATACAAGTTTCACAGATTCCATTAAAAAAACTTGGCTAGCATTTTCCTTTTACAATTTAGGTCATGATTAAATAAAAACAGCTATAATTCATGCTAAGTGAGAAGTTATAATTCTATCGGGAGCTTTATGGTTTAAGAAACTCAAAACTCATTTATGTACCTGTAGGTATTTGATGTCAGATAGTTATCAAAACTATTTTTGAAATGTTTATTTTTATATGCATAATTCCCTGGCACTAAATATACTGTATTCCATCTTACTGACCTGTGTAATACGTTAAATAAGGGAAAATAATGTTCTATGATTTGTTTCATTCATTTCAAGAAATCTTTCTTTTATTGTGTTTTTCAATTTAAAATGTGAATTTTTTGCTAGCAACAGTAAGAAATATCTTCTTTGAAGGTCAATTGAGTTGACAAATTATTGCTAATAGGTTACAAATTCAGAATATAAGTGATGAAGCTCATGCTTAAGTCCTTTACATTTGTAATATTCATTTAAATTTTTATATTATGCTTAAGTCTATTATTATCTAGAATAGTCTATTAGTCTAGAATTATCTATTCAAATCCTATCAATATAATTTTTGAAATAGTAGTATTATAAAATTAAAGGTTATTTGAAAACAATAGGTTAAAATGGTTGCAATGGGATAAATGGTCCATATTTTTAAGTTGCCAATATGCCTCTGCTTTTTATATGTGTATCATGCAGAAATTCAAAAATGAAATGTGACTTGAAAAATAAGACTTTTTTGTTACCTGTTAAATAAGAACATCCCTCTGTCCTTATATTTAGAATTCTCTTGTATTAGTTTGCTTATTATAATTTGAGAAATACAGTAAGGTAAAATAATCACTGATAAAATTATTTTATGAACTTAAAATTTGTTTGATCTGTGTTAATCTATTACTGTTTAGCATTAATGGAAAGGATTATTTGTTTTTGCTCAGATTTGTCTGTTCCTGGCTGAAAATATAATCCACTCTAAGTAATATTACTAATACTAAATATTTTCTCTATATTTTGAACTTATAGAATATAGCAAAAATATTCTTTTTAATTAGGAAGTATAAGAATCAGATATTCCCTCTGAATTGAAATTCCTGATTAAATCAATTTTCCTTCTATATGTATTTTATTACATAATATGACCATTTTTATCAATACAACCATGGCTTTTTCATTTTTTCTCAATCTCCTTCTGTTTAAATTCAAAAGCTAGTTGATAAACTTTTATAATGAATTATTGTTCACACACAAATCATTCATCATAATTTACTATGCTTGTGACACCTATTGCAATCTATTTGCAGATGATGGCTTTCCCATCATGTGCGAGAGTAAATTATTCATTAAATAAAAGGCTCTGGGATATAAAGTTTTGTATATTATCATGTTCATCAATTCAATCATTTTTTTATAAAATTTTTAATATACTTAAGGCATCTGACTAATTATAGTCCCATTTTAATTGGTAAAGTCTATTGTAATATGCAATAAAAATTTTCTACTTTAGTTGCCTCTGTTTATATGTTAATGCAGAGGTATTTATATCTATGTAACATATTACACTTTCTGTAGTATTAAACAAGGTTAACATAATCATACCCTGAAAATTTTTATTTTAACATTTCAAGTTTAGTTTCAATGATCATCAATCATAATATTAATGAAGATTATGATTCTTATCATAGATCATATCACTATCATAACTCCTGGACATCGGCTTTTTCAGCATTTAAAGTTTCTTATTCTTCCCTGCACATATATACTATCTTAGGCCACACTTGTTAAGAACAATATTATTTTTTTTCCTTTCAATTCCAAACAATATCTATTATACTTGCCAATATAATAATTTTCACATATATTTACAATGAAGTCCAAAGCACAAGTCAGGAGGCTGCTAACTCAATTGACCTATTACTGCATATTAGAATATTTAGGTATTAACTCGTAATCCTGCATAGTTTTATCTTTTCTTTATTTTTAACTATTCATTATACAAAAGTGATTATAGTCTTTGTTATTTTTGACATATGTTATGTGACACTACTTTTATTATTATTATTCTCATTTTCATTGATTTTTACCATTTTTATGATTGTTTGATGATGCAAACATTGCTTCATGTAGTTGTTGGTGGAATAGTCTTATACTTTCATATAGATTGAATTTGATGACAAAATTCTATCTTTGATTATGTGATTCTGATTGAAACAAGAGTTCAATAACTCTTCTCTAAAAAGGTTAATTAATAATCATAAATCCCTGTAATTTTCTTATGATTCAAATATTTTGATAACTTTAACACAAGCAAAGTATATCAGTAATGCAAAAATTTGTATTGTTCAGTTTGAAATCTCATGTTTTATAATAATTGTGCCTTCTAATATATATATATATATAGATTGTCTATCTAATATCTATTAATAATATTGTTATTATTAATTATGGCACACTGTATGAAAAAATTACTTTTAGTTGCTGAGATATTTCAGTATCCCTTTCTCTTAGATTCTTTTAGGATACATGATATGATTTAATGTTTTATACAAATTTCAACATAAAATATAGAATCAAAGTAAAGAATGTTATGATCTAAAATATGAAATGGTAAATTAATTTTATAGGTATTGAAAGGCATGAAGAAATACTATAGTTAGAAAATTGAAGAAAAAGGCCCCTTTTATGTCAGTCAGAGGAGTTTTTCTACGCTGATCATTCCCTAGATTCTTCAAAACTGATAAGTAGGTTTTCTATTATATGTTCTACTCTCTTATATTTTAAGGTTCAACATGTTGGTAAAAATTTGAAGTAGAATCTGAACAGAGGAAAATGGTTTCCAATTTCTTAAGATAGATGTTTTACTTTAGTGTGCCCATTTAACTTTTCTGTTTAGTGACATAATTTAACTTTTGAAATGGATATTTATCAGTACATCATCATACGGATTTTCTATCTAGCTGATGATGCATTCTTATAAAACAGATCTTAATATTGATTAAGAAAAAATATTTCAGGTTGATGGTTTGAGCGCTTGAATTCCAAAGGAAATTAGACACTATTATCTTTATCTCTATATCTAAATTCTCATAAACAGGGCTCAATGAAGCATACTGTTGATTTTCTCAGGCTGAATCAATTATGAGTACCCTCATGATATATAATTAATTGAAAAACGTTAAGTTTGTTCTTTGAAATATATCTTCAGTTTAATTTTTTCTCAATGATCTGTAATAGATGAAATCTTACAACTCAGTTGGTTAAAATAGTGACATCAATATATTAACCAGAAATTTATGTGATTTTTATTCCCTTGTATTCCTTGATGTAATGTATATCCTAAGGAATATCATCATCTAAACGATATCCATGATAGTTCATTTTAAAATACATAGTGCCAATACTTTGATAGTACATTCATGACAATAAATTCATTATGAGATAAGAATAAGATTGAAATTTAAATCAAACATTACAATTCTTTATCAAAATATTACTTAATTTCAAGCTTGTGTAGAATATCAGTTCAATTTTGGTTTCATTGAGTGTTACCAGAGATTGTTTATATTTATGAATGAATTTTGTAATATCTCTACTGTAGCTCTTTAGAAATTCAAGTTGCTGTTTAAATCAATCATTTTTACTCCTCTGAATGTAAGTTTGATTCCATATATCATAATATATTTGGTAGTTGTGATATCCTTCAAAATTAGTACCTATGCTATCAGAAGTTAAAACGAAAATTTGAACTATTACAAAAAAGTCTTTCACACAAACTATTAAATTGAACATCTCATCCATAATTATCTATCTATAATATTGTCCTCTAATATTTTATGGACTTTTGAATAAGAGGTAGTTCATGGTGGATTTCAAAAATAATAATACCTAATTATAATATAAAGGTAGTGATTGATTCTTCAAAGGAGTAAATCAATCAATAATGACACAGAGAAATGGCATGCAATTAGCTATGGTACTGACAATTTCTAAAAGTAGAATACATTGTGATCAGAATCTTCTCTTACTTATCTCATTAAATCAGGAATTTTTTCCATTATTCTAAATGCTTCATTAGTTCATCTACAATATCTCTTTCATCTTGCAGCAAATAGTTGGTCAACTTTGCTATAAAAAAGTCCCTCTTATTCTTTATCAAATCCAGTAGATGTAATTTTGAATGTGCTAACTTTGCAAATGCTTATTTGCTTTTCATCTCTTGGAAATTATTTTCATATGAGCATAATATTGAATTCCAAGAATGTTTGAAATTTTGAAATTACACTTAGTGAACTGAGTCTTAATGGAGACTCACCTATTCATATTCTTTTGGGAACTCTCCTGACATTTTTTATAGATGCAGTAAGGTGAGTGTTAATTTAAAAAATGTTGATATTAGTAGCATTTGTTTTATGCATGCTCATTGTATACGTATTTAGGTATGGTTAATATATGTATAATGTTATGTTTATTCAATGAGTTGATTTTCTATGTTGTGAGTCTTGGTACATATTTGATCTTTCTTAATTTTACTATGGTATAAAGTTCTACAATTATTCTCATGCACAAAGGATGAAAATCATTGAAAGCTGAAAAGATGAAATGTAATCAATTTCTTCCATTTGCACTTGCAATTAGTTATGTTATGTTAAAGTCTATATGATTAAAATATCGACACTTTACATAATTTTAATTCTAGAGTGTGTGTTCTGTTGTTAGTAACGTTTCAAGAAGTTATAAGTAATAAATACTTTTAATGATCAAATAAACTTCAAATGCTTAAATCCGTTCACTCATTAAAATAATATTTCAGTTGGACTATTATAGCTTAAAATTTGGAAGGTTAATATGATTAAAAATTAAGTAAAATACTTAGATTTAGGAATTTTTTTTGCTCTTCTTTGTGCAGTTCATATTTCAATATTTTAAATATGTATGATAATGTTCTTGGTTCCTGGGATGGATAAAAATGATATCAATAGAACAATTTAAATGGCTTCTATTCCCTTCTATTCCTTGATATAATGTATATTCTATGGTTTTTGGACATCGGAAGAATGTGTGTGATAATTAAATGAAGTACATTCTTTATAAGATAAAAATGAGATTTAAATTTAAATATACTCACTGTAAGGACTGCTGGAAAATGTCAAATGGTCTCCTTGTTAGGTCTCATCCTATTGCAATCACGGAGCTTAGGTAGGATTGAAGAGGAAGTCAATTTTGCATTCCATTTTCATATTTTGCAAAATTTTTGTTTTTTCTACATTATTTATGAATCTGCATTTATGGCTGTAAGCATGGCATTAACTCGGTGACCAATTACCATCACTTGACAAACTTTTTTAAATCCATCTCCACTTCTAATATTTAAAGACATCTATTCCTTATCCCAAATGAGCTCCCTATAATTTCTTCATCCATGAATCGTTTATGTGAGTACCTTTTCCGTACTCTCTTGATAAGAAATTACATCTTCAGAAAATCTGAGTTGTCAGGGTGATTTTGAATATCTAAGATATGGCTGAGCAATTTTAATGAGTTCACAAAATTTTCCCTTGTACCCTGTAAAGTGAGGTCAAATGAATTTTTTTAGTATTTAATAGGTTACCAAAAAAGTCGTACTGGTATTTGAATATAAGCCTTCACCTTTATACCTTCAAAGTTCATTGTTAACTAATGAATGAGTAATTTGAGAATTAATTAAAACTAATGGTCCAAAACAAAATTAATCGTCAATATCATAATTTATATTGATATATCTACATTCATAAGCTATGTATTAAATATAAATTATTAAAACTCTGTATGATATAATCTACGAATACTTAGATAAACGAACCTTAATATCGAAGCGCTTTTTATAATAATAATAATGATCACATAGTTTAAGGTAACATCTTTATAATGATGTCTATATCCTGTTAACGGTGCAGTAACTAAAATTACTTTATGTATGGAGTAAAATATTATCTAGTTGAGAACAATGAAATCCTTGATTTTTGTTGTGATAATTTCAAAAATGTCATAAACCTTCTCATTCCTACACTGCTAAAGGTGTAAAGTTTGAATGCCGCCAGATTACCTCTCCTAGCGCCACTTTCTCTGAAGCTTGAGTAGCGAGCACCGGGAAGAGCTTCCATCGATATCCGTTAGGTTGCGTTACGTGTTCTGAACCCGAACTGCCTTCTTTCTCTTGTAGCTAGCGTTATCTATTTCGCGATAGGTATACTACGTGACGATGATAGAAACAAGCGCTCATTGATTTTAATTGTACATTGAAAATGACTGAAATTTTCAAATTTTATTCGTGATGTATTTATTACACTGTGTCTCTTCTTCAGTTTTGAATAGGAAAATAATGGCATTACGCACAGAATTTATGCATTATATTACTCGGTGCCCATTACAGGATTTGCTGAGCAAATTAGCTTCTTAGCTTGAACCAAGTCATGTTACAGAACCGAGATAAATGAATAATTTACCAGCTAAAAGGCTTTGTACTCAATAAAAGGGCGACAGTTTTCGATATAAAAGAGCGATTTATCGGAAATGTATGCACACTGTTCTTATACTTCCCGCTAACTCAAGAAAAACTGGACTTAAGGTTTGCTTTATAAATTAGTAAAGCATTCAAGTTGAAACTCAGCTCCTCTTTTTAAAAAAATTGATTCCTATTGTACATCAGTTAAATAAATATGGATCGTAAATGGTAATATTCGTATGATTTCAAGCATCTCTAAGAGATGCTAATATGTACGTGTACTCATAAAATTCGCTACTTTAAGAAAATAATCATTCTCATCCCATGATACTCCGCGCGAATTTTGCTCGCTCTTTTTTTCTCAGAAATCCTTAGAATTCAGTGATCACGATTCACGCAGGAAGCATGCCGAGTGTGAAATGTGAAACGCAAAATATCAATATTGGGTGTATAATCGAAATTTAAAGAAGCACGATAATGAATTCAATGAGTAAGTCCTGTTAGGAAATTATTTCAATTTGTATTCATCTCTATTGATGTTTAGTAAAAGATAAACACCGTTTTGGTCGTCTTGCTGATCTTTTCCGTTTTATTGACGTAATAAAAGATTGTTTTTATCCTACATAAATGCTGTTTGGATTATGTATATATAAAAGAAATGTTAATGTTTTTGATCGAATGTATCGCATTCATAAATCTATCTCTATTGAATTATTTTCTCAATAGAGTTCTATGATATACACAATATGGAATGTTATGAGTGCATAATATCCTTAACCGAATAAAATACGGAAATCTAAGATGCCCCAAACGTTTTCATTTTGACGAATAAAAAAGTTGTTTGTGGTGTGAAATCGCAGTTCGTGATTTTTACCAATGAAAACAAAAAAAAACTTTACGATGATTTTTCCAAAAGCGATTCTTGGTAACTTTATTTCCATCTTTTACACATTCCAAAAACGAATGAAAGAGGTGGATATTGTGTATCAAATGCAATAGCCCAGAAAAAGTTATTTGAAATTATTATTCATCGATAGAATTTTATGATTTGCAGCCCATTTCACTTTACACTCCAAGACGTATACATACTCCGAAAACGAAATATTGCATGGTAAATTAAAGTATCTTTCCTTTTCCTTCCAGATAATCATTCATAAAGTAAAACCTTTCTATTTAATTAACAACAATTAATTTGGAGCATTAAATCTTCTGAGATGAATTAATATTAGAGGTTAGCCGATACTAAAAGAAATAGACATGAGAGGGTAGTAAGTTATAAAGGAAGATATCATAATGATTTAATTTAAGTTTACTAATCCAGAAGTTGCTCACATTAGGAATTGATATAGGTATTTATTTTATTACTTAATCGTCTCAATTTCTCTGATCTTCAATAATGTTTTCACTGCATAATTATTAAGTTGATTATATCGTTTTATTGTCATCTTCTGTTTCGTTGTCTAGTACGACTGATTTAGAGAATAAAACGAAGTTTCCATAGTTTTTTGTCATTAATTTTGATTTTTTAGGGTCAACAGCCCAGATAATACTTTTTAATTTTATTTTTTATGGAGTGAAAATTAAATTGAGACATCATGACCTACCAACCATTGTTAATGAACTTTAGCCAAAAAGAAAGCTATTAAAAAGTTAGGCAGGGTAACGGATCTTACGTTGAAGAATAATAGCTCGTGATTAAGATATTACGTGTAACACTTATGTGATATTCTACTCCTTCGGGTTTTATCAGTAGCTGGACCTTTAATGCAAAATCTAACTAAAATTTCTCTCCTTTTCAATTTTTTGTTGTATCTGTTTTTTCGATTACGATTGCAAATGCAGGGCACTGTGATTTTCTCAACAAAGAATTATTTAATCGTAAAAATAAAGTATATAACTTTGAAACAAACCAAGTTCTATAAGCTTAAATCGCATGAAATTTCTGCTCTATATCGTTCGACTCGACCGTGTATATATGTAGCTGCTAAAATATATCTTGGTACAATATGTATGTATGTATATGTATGTATATCTAGCTGCTAAAATAATCTTGGTATATTATATAATATATCTGTTAAAATATTTAGAAAATTATGAAAGGTATCCTTTTCAAAACGTGATTTAAATAAAGAATTTAAATAAATTTTGATGAACAGAGAAATTAGGAAAGTATTGTACCTTATAAATATAAATGAAGCCACTCAAATCGGTCGTAAAATTAAAATTATTCGAAAAACTATTAATAATAGTAATATATAGTACAATGATTTATCATCGATAAAGAGAGAAAACCATGAAAGTTACGTAACTTTTACCGATAAACGGATTTCTTAGAAGCAAATACACAATCGATTAGGTAGCACATAATTGTAAAAAGCCTCGAATCGAGTTCCACTTCCTATCCACCAAGTTAATCATCTTTATGGGATATCGGGTAAACAGATCGATCCGCCGGAAATATATCAGCGAAGTTCGAACACGACAATAAGCGATACCAAAATGCATCGCATGCCACGAAGTTTTCATTTCCATCGATGCCCACTCATTTTCCGCTCATCCACTTTGCCTCTGACTCAATATTGAATTTACCTTTCGGCCTTTTAACTAATGGAACTCGGTCATTTGGGAATAGAGTATCGATATAAAAAAAAAGAGACGAACTCACGAACTTCCAATGTTTAATGACATGCTCTCTTGAGTCCATTAGGCCTTAGCGTGACATCTCTCAAACCCAAACCTTTGCTCTGGACAGCCATCCTTCGAGGAACGCAAACTTGACTGCTGTCGCTCTCTGCTTACATAGAAATACCTCCATTCGCCCTACTCACGTCAAAGTTGTATCTGAATTTATGGCTGGAGACAATCGGCTTGGGATTCAAAAGGAATCAATCTTGGAATTATCTCTCTAATATCTTGTGATCATGTGAATGGTTCCTCTGAGTAATTATTGCCAGAGTTACTTATCTGGTTGTTGATCGAGAACATTGGTTTAAAATGTTATCCACTTACGCATGTTTTATATGCTTAGAATTTTAATAATTGGAGTTCTTTTGTTGTTTAAACTTCGGTGTACTCTCGTTTCTCTCTCAGTTCGTGATCTTTACTAATAGAAGCAAAAAATACTTTAGGATGATTTTTCCAAAAGCGATCCTTGGTAACTCAGTTACCTCTCTTTTATTCATGCATTAGATCAAAATATCCTTATATCACGATTCATTCTCTTTACATTTACCAAAATTGAAAACTCACGGATAGGAATATTTTAAATACATTGTTTGAGGAGTTTTTGTTGAATTTTGGTTATTTTATCAATATATTTCGATTTTCATTAGTTAAATAACGTTACCGCCTTAATGTGTTCCCTATGGGTAACATAACTTTAAAAAAATATGTTTCATTATATGTATCACGTTGGCGATGTAACGCTGAGTGACTGAAATTTTGCTGCTGGTTTTTAGGCATATTTTTGTACATTTTTTATCATCGTAATGTCTTCAAATCTAATTCACTTATCTGGAATTTAGAGAATAAGGTTTTAAGGCGGCTAAATTGTATCTCTCTCGACGATCCCTACTCCAGAATTTTTAGAAAAAAAGTACCGCTATAATGGTATGCCTTATATTGTTGGCTATTTTCTTCCAGAACCTGTAGTTCCTCCCTCGAACCTTTTTCCAGGAGGTGGAGGTATCCAACCTCGTCCTCTGTTGTTTTTAGTCTTCCCTATTCCATCAAACAATCGCCGGCAACACGCACGACCTGGCGTGACGTTTGCAGAGAACATTTAAACCCTGCAAAAGAACACTTTTTCCCTTTTTTCGATGGCCATCCGAGTTGACTCTCTTCCACCCATCAATTTCCCCTTGCCAAAACAGTATTCCTCCCTCCTCTAGGAAAATAAAAGACCATTATCGTGATCGTGTTTGTTCCCTTTCCACTTACCCTCTGCTCACTTTGGACCCTTTTTTATGCAGACCAACCCCCAATCTGCTTTCCTTCGCAGCGGGAGTTCCCTGGGGAGTAATTAAGACACGCAAACAGGGTATCCAATCCATGTAATGGACAATGTGCGTGAATGTATAAGAAGGAGGCTAGAGTCTGCGTAAGTGGAGTGACATCTGAATGTTTCTATCATTGACGGAGAAGTGGCTTCTAAGTGAGATGAGGATTCGCTGTTCTTACGATTTAATAAGTGCTGTTGGGGAGACATGAGTGAGGCTGATTACCCTTATAGCTCCAAGAGAACCAGATAATATTTTGCCGATGAGAGCGGCTGAATTTCCTTCTGTTTCTTTACATCGATACCATAGTATGTATTTGATCAAATATATAAATTATAAAGTCGTGAGACTTACTTGTAAATAATAACGCTTATACACATATTTACTCTTAAAATAGGGTAAAAGTAGAATTAGAGTAAAATTCAAATTTGACGTGGATAGAACTATGAAAATAAAATAGATATGTATTTAATTATTTATTAGCTGTATATTAGATATTGAAGATCGTTGTACACATGTTTTGATTCGTTAGAACCAGGTTATATTGTTAATTATAAAATGCTAATTATTCTCTTTAGAGTTCGGATTTGGTGATTTGTTTGATTTAGATAACCAAGAATTTCTTCTAATATGTTTTCGTTTTCATGGATGAGGACGTACTTAATTAAAATATCTAAGTCAATATGAAATTTATTTGGAATTATATCAACAACAAACTTCAAAACCTATTACCGAATGGTATGTTGATTGTTTTACCGAATAGTACGATGATTATTTCTTTCGTAATGCTTGATTTCCGAAGCTTTTATCAACATCAGAGCTGTATAGCAATCTTAGGTTTGGATTACGTTGGGATGAGTTAGAGGAAGTATGCATACAAGGGTAAGGATCAACCTTAAGGTAATGGAACCATATCACGATAAACCTCCCCGGAGACACCCTGTGTAGACGATACTTAAACGGAGCGGTCATGTGTCTCCTTCCCAGGATCATCTCCATAGAAGCACACGCAACTTCTAATCTACTCTGATTAAATCCCTTGCGATTGGATGTCTCAGATTGATGTGAGGTTAGGAGGTAATATATGGTGCTTAACACTCATGATTGCTGATTGTATTTTGATTTGAAATATTCCTCTAAGATGGAAATGTATGGAAGTTGGATGTCGATTATTGTTTGACCAAAGTAGTCGTAATTCTTGTCTGTGATTTGGACTAAAACAAGTACGTACGGAATGTCGTTAAGGTTTCGTTTTCGTCTTATCTAGAGAGAGGACTTGGTTACTCTTCGAAGATGATAGCATTCTTCAAATTGTTATAATGTCGTTGTTCTAACCTCATATAATTCCAATTTGATGTGTTGAGTATATTAAAGAACATTGTGATTGGAATTTATGATTGGTTTAATTTAAGTCAAGTTCTAAAAAGTAAAAAATAGAGATCTCGATGTTTCTCCATATTTTTTAATTAGAGAAAGAAGTAATTGATTTAAAATTTATCTTGAATTTTTTATTTAACGAGTAATATACAAAGGAAATGAAAAGTCTATATTCTTCAGTTGAAATTCTACGAATAAGTTTAACAAAATGATCGATGAACAGTTTCCTATGATAATCACCACCATATACATCCATATTCATATGGAAAAAACGAGTTTCATTTAAGTTAAATGTTGTATTACATATTGAAATATAGAAATATTTCTAAAGGAAAAGTATAATAGAGCTTACTTATAGAGGAAATGATATAACATGGTAATGCAATTTTGTGTTTTTCGTAGAAGAATTCTACAGCGGGGAGAAAGACGGGGAAATATACAGAATATATAAGAAGTGGGAGGGATGAATACGCTGAACCTAATAGGTATCAGAATTCGATCCCTTAAATCAATTTAATGAGAGAATTAGATTATATTCGGCCGAGTTCCATCCAAATTTTCTCAGCAAACAGTTTCACACAAAAATCGTTCGGTTGGGACAGTTTCACAAGAACGAAATAGATTCGACCTCCGAATTATTTCCCTGAAAATTCCGAAAAAAAATCGTGTTCGCCTCCGTAAGCCTTTTATCTTTTTAAGATAAGAAAATGTCTTAAATCAAAGGGATAGAGACGGCTTCGGCTGCTGTTTTATTTCCAACCCCCGTTTCTGTTGATGAGGAAAAGCTCCGAGAAGAATATAAAAACACTTCCTCCAAAACCGACTAAAAAAATCCCTTTGATTTAAGACTTTTTGTTATCATCGCAGATAAAATGCTACAGCGCACGCTCTATGCCAGTTCGCCGTTTCTAAAATATCTCTCTTCCGCCGAAGAAAGGGCAAATAAAAAATTCGCTTTTATCTCATCATATTTGAGCTCGGAAGATAAACAGAAATAATGGAAAATTTTCTGGATCTGACTAATATAATTCTCTGCGGGAGGTCCATGTCCCTTTACCGCCACCCAGAGCGGCGGAGGGCGCGGGAAGGGAAGGGTGTGAGGGACGTTGAGGGACTCAGGTGTAGGGTGGAGAGGGGAGCGTGTGTGTGTGCACGGAGACAGCGGGACAGATATGGACAGAGTTGACGGTGAATGATCGGGGAAATTCGTGCAGTGAAATCGGACGTCGGTAAAAACAGGTCACGTGTTTACTTTTTATGGACGTCTGTGTTTATGTGTACACAAGCATATCTGCAGGTGTGCGTCAGGAGAAGTGAAATACGAAATTAAAATCAAACAGCCTCTTTGGAAGCGGAAGTTTTTTTTTTTAACGGTGCGCGAGGTGGACGTTGTCGGTACATTATCTGCGGGTTTTGCCTTTCCCGTAAGACGTTGTTGTTTCTCGTTCATGAAGGTCATGAAGAGAAACATTTGATGGCGTGTCGTGAAAAGCGGATGGTTTAAGTGTTTTGTGAATATATTTTTACTCGGACATACTTGGTGATGAATGTCGTTTCCGATTTGCGAAGAGGAGTTGAGAGCATACAGTTGGAATGAATTATTAAGAATGAAATTTGAATATTCAAAACTAATTCATGCGTCTGCAATTAATTTATTTTCCAGATTCATATGATGAATAATATGTTTTGAAATATTTACACATTTTGGTGTGTGGAGATGTTATCTTATTCTGAGAAATGTAGTACTTTTTTATTCTGAATCATATTAAAATGAACCAGCTTGTTTGACTGAATATGAGAAATCGAGCATGACTTATAGTTTGATGTATAAGTATTGATAAGTACAAACCAATATATTGAAATATAAATATTAATAATATTCGGAATAATATCGCTTTTATCCATTCAGAATATCGTTAGTATAAACTCTTATTAAAATTTCCAAAATATATAAATTATATATTTATTTTTTGTTTCCAGTATCTTATCAGGGAATTTTTTATTTGGGCAGCTATATCCATAAAATGCAGACTCGGGATGTCTGAGTAAAGGGTTATTAATGACTTTCTATTTGTTTTGTTTTGTTTCCATCTTTGTGTCAGATAAAAAGCTATAAGCCATTTTTTCTATAGAAGCTTATCTACCAAAGTGTCAGTCATTCGACAATCTGATTTGAGACTTTTATAAAATGTCCATGTGTCGTTTGAATCCGCTGGCTACTGTAAGTCAATGTCCTGCACTGTTATTTCAAATCCTCCAAGTAGCGAATGGGTATTTCAGTGGAAGTAGTAATATAGTAGTTAAATAAAGTAAGGAGTTGATAAGTAAGATATTGATGTGGAATAAATCGTTCTAACCTATTTATATTGTTGATTCGGGCATGAGGATTGTTTTAACTCATCTCTCACCTTTTAATGGTAAATGTATTTCTCTATATTCAAAGTCAATTAATACATACTGGTTTTCATATTGTACGACTCATCTTGAAAGTTAGGAAATGATGAATGCTCTAAGACTCTTTGAATACTCCTACATGTGCAGTAGCAAACTGAATCGATATCACTAGACTGTTCAGGCAGTGGATATAAAATCTATTTCCTAAAATTTTGGCTCTTGAAAGATTTAAATGAGAGATAGAAGTATTTTATATACATAACCATAAAAAATTCTCTTAATAATTTAATTTTAATTTATGTTATCAATGTGAATGAAATATATCCTATGAGCTGAAGGATAATTATATTTTAAATTAGTAATACATTTCAGAAGTACTTCTCTGTTCTCTCTAAGGGGTTTCGTATGCACATTTGTGGGTCGGATCTATATAGGCAACTTTGTTTTTGATCAATATTTTGCTGAATTATAGATATATTTACTAATCTCACTGTTGACAAATATTGTCCTGACACCATTATGAACTGGTGTAATTCATTCCATTATAATAACGAAGGTTATAACTTACAGTAGTGCTGTACGTTTCAGTGAGAGTGAAGGAATACAGATAGAAATATATAGATCAGTATTTGTACAATTTACAAAGAAATTCCAATAGAAGTTCATTTTCGATATACCTCGACAAACAAAGTTATCGCTTGCCCACAATCGAGCTTCTCCATCAGTGGAATTAAAACTTAATATTAATACCTTTCGGGCTATTGGTCAGAAAGTTCGGAATTCGCATAGCGATATCATTAATCTTCAGCTTGCCAT
The DNA here is from genome assembly GCA_020796165.1 of Pantala flavescens. Classification (NCBI taxonomy): domain Eukaryota; kingdom Metazoa; phylum Arthropoda; class Insecta; order Odonata; family Libellulidae; genus Pantala; species Pantala flavescens. The sequence goes on along the minus strand of CM036879.1, from coordinate 10,506,021 downwards.
TCAATTTTAGGGTAAACCAATATATCACGTCAGGCATGATAATATTAAAATTATGATCCATCTCGACCGGAGGTGGAACCTAAATCAAAAGCTTTCGATTCGAGAGCAGTCAAGATAAACATTAAGGGGCGCTGTGAGTATCAGTGTATATTTTAATGCCCCCACGCCGTCATTATCAACACTCCTTTATTGATACACGATAAAGCATCGCGCTTTACGAAAAATCCACTCCATATTTCCTTATCCGATCTAGTTTCTGTCTCCCGTTACTCTGTCGGGGAGTGCAGATGATCGGATGGCGTGACATACTTTCAAGCTAAAAGCCTTCGCTTCGAACCCCTCTTTCTATTGGGGAAGCTTTGGCATACGAATGGAGGGTTTTTTATATTTATAATGCGTAATTATTTTTCTCTTTCCCCTTGTTTCTCTATAGATGTCTCAGAAAAGAGAAATGTTCATTCGCTTTTAATTGCACGTTGAGAAAACTAAATGCTGTAATCGAGTGGAAAAGAACCCACCCCAATTTGATTTGCCTTATCTCCCCTATAAATAACTAGGATCAAATATAAGATGCCCGTTGTCAAAATATAGTAGTATTGTCTTTTTTATTATAAATTGCAATCGTGTAGATTATGAAACAATTCAGAAAAAGATATATTTCAAAAGCCGTGATGTGGTGTTGGTATATTGTTGTAATTATAATAGATTTTTTTAGATTTCATATCAAATCAGCTTTCGTATAGGATATTCAGTATAATTAGTTCTTGATGAACTAGAAGGAACTTGGATAAAATTCATTGTTGAATAATAAAACTTTATTTTAACGAGAAACTAGATGCTGTATGCGGCACTATAATATTAAATGCACGTGAAGATTAATCATTGCTGTTTTATTCAGTGAATTATAATCACTGGAACATAATTGTTTATTCGAAAGAAGTAAGCAAATAAATGTAAGATAAATTTATTAAATCAGAAGGGGTAAATGGATAGATATGTGGATAGTTGGAATGTTTTCCATGGGGAAATAAATATTGTAAAAATATTCTTGGGTCCAAAGTCTCATCAATACCCTCCGTATGTAGTATCAGCATGTCTCTAACTGAATATACCGAGTACAGGAACTCAACTACTGTACAAAGTTTGATGTTTAATTCCATCAAAAAGATGTGTACGTTAACGAATATTGAAGAGAATGTATCGCCGATTGACTTAGAGAATAATAATAATTTGTTAACAAAAGTTTAAAAATTCATTACTAATGGGTGTTTTAATCGAATAATTATTAAATTATAACTCAAGAACGATGAATTTCTCACTGCAATAAATCTAGAATTATGTGATACAATAGTTTAATTGATGAATAAGGACCGTCCGGCGGGAAGGAAGTCCAATTTTATCATTTTTTTGCTAACTAATTTATCCGAAAGTACGAAGATATTTATTTAGTATATAGTAATAATTTCCATAGCAAATTCTACATAAGACGTTCATTTCTTTGTACAATATACATTTAAAACCTGGACTTGGAATCGTCATTCTTCTTTTATGATTATGGCCTCGATTTTTTTACAAATAACCCATCTTTAATCGCATAAGCGAAGATCGAATTTTATAAACCTCCATCACATGCAGCAGTAAATGGTGCATTATGTTATAATGGCCGTTTCCGATTTAAACTCACCGAATTCAATTCAACCGCACTTAATTCATCACTCTAGTCTTTTCGCACTCGGTCACTTTGGCGTGCTTTTCTCACGATCGGTCTTGACAGAAAAAAGAGCGCTACCGGAAAGCCAAGGCAAACTAAACAAAAGGCGGATTAGCCTCCTGCTACGTTGATGGCGACCAACAAAGCGAGCAAAATCGCTAAATACCTTTTGAAAAATGGATCCGAGATGCGAGATAAAACAATATTAGGGATGTGAAAGGGGGATTTTGCTGGGATCGATTACAGCAGGAGATGGAAATGCATTCCGTGTTGCGAGTTGTCGCCCGCTTCCGATTTCGTGAGATTAGCGTGAAGTGTTCATTAGTCACCGTCATGTAGTTTGACATTAAGTGAATTCGAGCAATGTAGAAAGAGGATTTCTGGGGGAAGGTGTGGAACTCTATATAGAGTACTCTTTTGACGGAATGGATTTGCGAGGAATGGGGTCAGCGAGCTGGAGATATCAATGCCTGATGTATCTCTGCTTTTTGTGCGTATGAATAATTCCGATCTATGATGGATTAGTCTAGGGTTTTAAGCGATTTCCTTCGTTGAACGTTATTTTATTTTTGTTTGAATTACGTATTATCCGTTGGGATTGGTAGTTTTTCTATACACTTGTCTTCACTTGAATCAAGTTTTACCCCGAGTTATCCATGTGATTATAATCAATAGTTGAGCTAGACAACATAAATTCTATCGGAGCTTTCAGATTGAATAGTAATAATTGATAAAACAGAATTACCATTATTGCCAACCTTTGTTGCCAAATATTTTATTGTTTGAGAAATATTTGAAAATCCTGATGAAAATCAGTTGTAGGTACACCTATGTACCTTAGAACCCTAGTTACGCTTAAATTTTTAAATTGTACTTGTATGAGTATACTTTCTACGAGAATTTTAATATATTATCGATTGTGATATTACAGTAAAACTTCTGATAGGACTTTTTCAGTTCTCGGTGGCAATGTGGTTAGCAAGATGACTTACTAATGCGTAGGTCTTTAGTTCGAATCCATCCAGTGGAAAACGTTTTCCTCTTAGGTTGTGAGTTTTGATGTGTCTATTGTTGACTTTTGTACCTCAGTGTACTTTTCCAAAAACTGAATGTTTCTGGGGGCTATGACAAATAGAGAAAACACCACCTCTTTGGTGCGATCCATTGTCTTAAAAATTTTAGTGTTGAAAATCCTGCAAATCCGGAAGGATAATCTTATCTTATGATCTCACCGTATTTTGATTAATAATAATATTCTAAGTAAATACACACATTGTTCGATGAATTCAATTAACACTATATGTATATAAAAATGTATTTATTACAACATTTTCAAAAATTGACATTACATTAAACAAGGCTAAAATATCATTCTCTTGGCATTAATTTTTAGAATATATAAGACGTGAAATTGAATAGGACATGCAGAGGTATATCCCTTTTATAGATGGGATAAGATGGTGGAAAAAGATCAGTTGGAAATTTCTTCCGTCAAATTACGTCTGCGGGATAATTAATGCTAATCCCAAACAATCACAATCAGCGCAACAGATTTTATCCTTCTTTTAAGACCTTTTCGTGAATTGAGGCGATTTTTCATGGCAGAATCGAGGTCTTTTGGCTGCATATTTCAAACTCGAATCCAGGGTTAGAACGCATTCGGGGTCAGATAAAAAAAGGAGAAATGAAGGGGATTTTTAAAAAGTGGCCATTCACAGGCAGAGACATATATTCTTTTTGGAAAAACAAGTTATTAACATGGATAGCGAGAAACTGTTAAGATTTAAGATTCCTCCAAATCCAGATAACATTCGCCTGCCAAATATAAGACAGATTTAAAATACTGTTGACAACCCATTGTCTAACCTACATCTTGCTGATCCTCTACCTATTATTATTAAAGTATACATTATTAATTTATAAAATAATTTTTGTTTCTAAAGTCTCATTATACGGCTTATGATCTGGTTATGAATGTGTTAATTTTTACAATTATTTGTTATTAATTTAGCACTTCCTATACCATTTCGCACTTGACCGCATATACTACTTCGTAAACTTTTGGTGTAACCGGTCTCAGCTTTGTATTCAGATGAATATTAAAATTAATCGTTGATATTAGACTCTGATGATTAAATATAAATTATTGAATTGAGCGCGATGAAAAACCTCTTCTGTTGATAGGGAGAGGACTTTCGGACCACCTGTCACCATCCGTAAATGTCGTCGACATGGAAATAAATTATGTATAAATATATTGGATCTCCGTACATAACGTTGGCTCATACATAAATGTGCTATTTACTTAGAATCTAAAAATTTCGAATCAAATTCTACAATACTAATATTTTTCCATAAGTAACTTCATCGACATATAATTAAGATATTATATTATAATTATGAATCTAAATACATACGTATATTAGGGATCAATATCGGAATTTTATTTCTCTTCTATAACCCAGCTCGGAAACATTACTTGATACACAACTAAGAGATACTTCATCGTGATGATTGAATTTTCAAATTCATCGATTCGAAAGCTACATATTGTACGTGGACCACACACCAGAAACGAAAATGTCAATTTTTTGAAAAAAAAAACCTTTTCTTTGGTGCGGTAAGCGATCATATCCAGTATAGGGGTAAATTTTTCGTAATTTCGTCGAAAATCCCATTAGCGTCGTAGAATGCAGCATCTGTGCGAGAAATAACCCATTTTCATGCTCCCCTTGAAAATTTCCCGCTTAGCAGGTTTTCGTGCGAGAGGAGGGTGTGGGGCGGCATACGGTCTCCAACTGTTGGACATGAATCACTTTCAAATCCGTCTCTATTCAGAAGTCTCTCCAAATTATTATTCCCCATTTCCGGAAAAGGGACCGCAAGAATTTTTAAAGTCTTCATAAATACCTCAGAATTTTTCTTCGTGAAACGAATTTTCGTTATGAATCTTATCCTAAACTCACGTTTTCCAACTCACTTTTATTTCCAATTCGTCAAGCTTACTCACCCCTACACGAATTAGATATCACATTTTTTCGATCTCCTCATAAATTTTTACGTGTGCTGTTTAATTTTCTCCATCGTTTATCTCTTTTTAAAAGTTTAAACCGAGGTATCTCGGAATAAAATTTTTCGTTTTCTTAATCTGGCTGGTATTCTTGTTCTCACGGCTGATAAAAGTATTTCTATTTTGGTTTCGAAAATATTATATTAAAATATAATATTTTCGAATAGCTGTTAACGGTAGGATTTTATCTTATTTATGTCCTTAATTATACTTCGGTTTTAAGAAAACCAATTAAGGTTTATTGAATATCATTGCGAATGACCTTGTTACATGAAATGTTTATTCAGTAGACTGTCAATTTCGGTAGGTATCGGTCAATGCGGTAATTCGTAACATTTTGACTAACTGGATTCCTTCTATAGAATCACTAACTGTCTCGCTCTCAAATAATATCGATACGTTTCTATTTTTATTGTACTGTATTAATTAATATCATTGCAATTCATTTTCTTTGATGAGTCTCGTTAAAAGCTACAAATGTATTCCAATATCACATCCTCAAACTATGAAGAAATTACATTCACTTGTATTTGTTCATTTTGAGCATATTTGTATTTTTTTACATACTCTAAAGGCGTTTTATTGAAAACAATCACTTGAGTATCACATTGTATGTATTCCCACAATCACTATTGTTGTTGAAAATTCTCTTCTCTATATATTTCTCTTTCCCTCAACACTTCTTTCTCTTTCGCGTCCCAACTGAGAATCGAATAAAAAATGCTACTCTTCAACCACACTCTCAATCAAATTAATGGTTTGCCGTCGGTTTTCCTCTTTTTTCTCTTCCTTTCTCATGCTCTCCTTTGTTTCTTCTGTGAACATTATCGCTCACCCAGTTCCCACAAGGACGGAATGCGTTTTTTCCATTCGCTTTTCCTTGGTTTTTATCTTGAGAAGCGTTTATTACAATTATTTATGTGTGTAAATCCCTTTGGCTCTTCAGGTCTTCTCCTTACTGCAAATATTGCTATCTCCTTCCATAGTCATCATTACTTCGTTATCAAGGTATTCGAGTTCGTCCTTTTAACTCTTACCTATTTTTCTCACTATAAAACAGGAGAAAATGTATGAGAACGTTCAAACTTGCAAGATGCATGCAGTATCGGAAATTGCGCTATATTTTCTAGGAAATGATTTTATGTCATCAAAATAGAATTTCAAATTTATCTTTTGAACCTTACTCGGCCATTTCTTTTGACCTTTCTATGACAATATATGAGTAGTTGTTTGAATGCAGAAACACCTGAATATACTAAAATTGCTTATCGTTCATTATTATACACGTTGTTATGAAATAGATTATGGAATAGGTATTGTATATTATTTATTTATCATATTAATATCATAATTTTAGTTATTCATCAAGTCCATTTCACTTGACACCGTCAAAAGATTTGTACGGGATAATATTTCGTGATTGGATATATTTCGGCTGTTCACTACCTTCTTAATGAACCAGTGAATATCAATTATTTCTCGTTTAATTGTGAAACTGAAGAGTCTGACGATAATTATGTCCAATAAAAAAATGTTCCACTTTTTTTTATCTAGTACTTGAATCATTTTTCGATTTTCCAATATTTTACTAGTTTCACTTAAAATACATTTGAAAGTATATCTAGGTAACTATACCACCGTTCCCATTGTGTAAGGTGGTGAATAGATATAAAAAGAGCGCTTTTGTTTCCAGTAAACCACACGAGCGAGAGATCGCTAACAAATAATTCGAAGCCTATATCTGTAACAAAGGCTCACGTGGAACAATAACCGAGTGAAAACGCTCCATTGCACCGACCCATATATATATATTGAACGTAGAGTAAAATTAAAATTGTGAGGTATGGAAGTCTCCGAATATGCACTTTCTCCGCGTGACCTTATCGCCTTCGATACCTCGGCGTGCTTCCGCGCGTTTTTCCCTTCGGCTGCCGGATGGAAAAATCCATGAGAACACGACCTCGCACCATTTATCCGCGAAGTGTCTTCAGAAGGAGGGACAGAAATCGGAAATCCAATTTGCGCCGCTAACCGCCAAGTATAGGGGTCGGTCGGCCGCAAAATGACATACGCTCCGCTGCCGAGAGAGATATTAAAGAGAAACTGGTTGCCTGGATACGCGTAAAAAAGGCAAGTGTCGACCAGACTTTCACCCAACCGCGCACGTAGGGTGGTTTACGGTTTAAACTCATTCTCCAGTTGTGTGGGAATATGAGGAGAGTAAAAGAAACGTCTTGGCATTCGTCTTTGAGTCGTTAAGCATTCCACACAATGAGGAATCGATGAGTGAATTATTTTCCGGTCCATTAGTCGATTGTCCATTGTTTCATCTGCCGCCCAGAGATCCGTTTTTCGCCGGTATTGTTCCTTTGAGGGATTCCCAAGGCATCGATTTTGGGGATTGCCTTCTCATTATCTATGATTCCGAGAAGGAGAAATAAAATGATGCAATGGGAGAACCATGATGCAGGATGTTTCGTTTCATTCCATTCAATTTGAAGTGAATTTGATATTGACGAAATATGTCTACTTTAAGATGTGAATATTCAAAATTTGGTGACTTTAAATTTAGTGACGAAATAATATAATAGTTGGTGTAACTAGTTCACCTTTTGGTTGGATTTAAAATTTATTCTGGCGCTAATGCAGTATTTATATCGGAAATTGATATTTCGAATTCTTAATATTTGATTTGACGCGCATTATCCTATTGGCCTAGATTGCAGGATTGCTTAATTTTAATTACGTCTTCCGGAAACGTACTTTCTCTAAACTAATCTATATAAATCTATAAATAATCATCTAATAAACGCGATCTGGCTGCAAATCTTCTATCTGCTAATGTTTCCGCTGGTTATGGTTATAGTTATGGCTGGAATGGTTACGCTCATCCTCTTAGCAATTCTTTACAAAAAAGTTTGACAGCGGTGGGATTCGAACCCACGCCCTTTCGGACTGGTGCCTAAAACCAGCGCCTTAGACCGCTCGGCCACGCTGCCTTACATGCTATTGATTTCAATTGGATTAATTTACAGTATTTGTCATCATCATATAAAGACAGTATATAGTGCAATTATTTGAATTGTATTATACGCTCAATTGATTGATAGCTACTAACGAGAAATGTACGTAATATCATATTTAATCGTGATCACCGAAATTAATTTCAACAGAGTAGAATTTACTAAGAATTATCGGCTTTATTCTATGATTCATGAAACGAGTAGAAAAGGGCTTTGGAAGTAGGAAAAAAAATCGTTTGTACATGCGGCAGTAACGATCAAAACATACAGATTACTTGTACATAATCAATCAAAAAACGGCGCAAGTCACATGAAAATGGAACAAAATGCATGATTTCGAAATCGATTCAGATAGTTAATTCCTTCAAAGTGTCGACCTTTACTTCAATCTTCCTTTGCCGAAATTCAGGATGATCGAGCCCGTCTAATCCATTTAGGATTATAAAAGCCCATTTAATGCTGCCATCCTCCCAACAAACTACTCCGATGATAGCGTAAGTTTGATCGATGCCTCGCACAATGCGGAGGAGAGAAAAGGAAGTATGCATATTCTGGGAAAGGGGCAACGAGGAGATGAAGGGGCAGCGATATTATTCGAAAAGGAAGTAAAAAAAGATGTTTTTTTTTAGATTGGGGTAAGCGGGAAAGGGATGCTGTATCGTCGTAGGGAGGCCATTGTTACCATCTGAAAAATAGCGATCTGAAAAGGGGAGAAAAAGGCGGGGGCATTCTATAGTCCTTTCACGAGAGGTTAATGCGATTTTTGTGTCCCCTTCGCTCCGCTCCCTTCATTTGTTTGATGCGCAAATGCGGGAGGCTATTCCTCCGCCACACAGTCGCGGGCACACACTCTTTCCGTGGCCGTTCATTTCGTGCTAATACACAACACACGGAAAAAACCCTTTATGCGTGAGGTTGGCGTCCTTATTTCCATTGGATCCGATTTGTCTATTTTCCCCGTATTTTTCCCTTTACCTCATGCTCTCTCTCTCTCTCCATTATGGATTCCATGACGATTCAACGAGTCGGTCCAGCGGTTTTTGCCCGTATTCACTCGGTATCTATTGTTCTTGCGATGGAGAAAAGAAAGGGTAAAAGACGAGGGTGCTGACGGAATTGCAAATTGATGTTTCTCTTAAAAAATATATATACATATATACTGCGATGGAGGGTTGAGTGTTTGCTGAATGCCCTCCATGATTGCTTTCCTTTTTACCCATATGTATTCTCTACATGATGCAATAAGCAGTATTAAACCAGAGACGTATCACTTCATATTAACATAAAATATTATGATAATAACCAAGCTGTTACGTATTACAATCTATATATCATAAATATATGCTAATTTTATTATAGTTTCTAACGGAAAATTATCTTAAGGCTAAACTTAAGGCGACTATAATTTTTAATCGAACACCAAATTGTCATAAAAAAGTTCATCGCCTAAATAATAATTTATTATAACTTAAAAGATGAAACGAGAGAAATAACAGAGTAAATATTTGAGCTTTCGAATGGATTAGAGTTATATAACGTTCGATCTGTGGTTCAATAAATTTTCTTGGCCTTAAGGTATTGGTTATTTCTCTTGAGAAAGCAATCCTACATATAATGGAATTTTTGTGGTATCATTACCTTGGAAATATTTCAATGTATTACAACTGAATTTTATGTTATGGGATTCCGATTTCCCTTTTGTGACTTCGTTTTGTAAAACAAGCAAAGATTCGTTGTCCTTTGTGGATATTTTCGTTATATTAAAAGAGATTTTTTTCTTAATTGCCTTTTGCTAGGTGACTTTGAGATATTCAAACTTTACGGCCAAAAATGAAAGTTTCATACTCTTTTTACTCTATGACTATGTTTAGTTTTACATTAAAATAGTGTGAAACGTGATCTATAATTATTTATTATGATTAGTTGAACTAAATGTATAGAGTAGATTATAAATAATGGGAATGTAAAAAGTAATTAATATTATTTAAATAATGCATCGTTTATTGTTCAAAATAGCAGTGTTGAAAACGCGTTAAGAATATATACCGATATTAAATGTAAACTAGCTCCAAAAATACGCGTTTCATTACGGTTGATTTCCAAAGTATCAAAAAAAGTTTTTTATGGTACATTCGAGTTTCCTAAAAGATGATAAAGTGTGTAAATACACGATGAAATGAAAGAATGCACTGAACGGAAGGGTATATATTTTTCTAGGAGACCATCGAAACATAGAAGGTGCCCGTAGGGATGTTATTATAAGATTGATATACTCAATCGTAAAGTGATTAAGCTGAAACAGATACACTGATAGAATTTTTAAAAATATGCACAAGTGGTTTTCTTACCTCTTGTAGTAACATTTCGTTTATAGTCAGTTGTCAACAGCAACGATTCGTGTATTATTTAAGCGAAAATTGTTTCTTTCAACAGGATTATCACTAAGGATAATCAGCGTTATAAATAAGGAAGCTCTATCTGCAGATTGAATAATATTACATTTACTTTACCTTTAGAGTTTTCTGAAGATATACTTTCGTTCCGATAAATGCCAAAGAGGAAGACTTTTTCCCCTTAGGAATACATTCGTGCTTTCAGATCACAATCCGTGACGGAGCCAATAATTGAATATCTTCGCCCGATTCAATTGAGCACGCAAAAGCGGTTCCAGTTCCTTCGCAAAGTGTATTTACGTTGTCACGGAAGTGAATGAGTTTTTCCATAGCCGCAAACCAAAAGTGCACGTATAAAAACCAACTCTGGAAAAGGAGTTGAGAAGGATGAGTGGAATTGAGGAGGCGTAAACAACCACCATGTATGATGTCCTCTCGCTAGTTAATTCTCTTCGGTACTGCGCTTTTTTATCCCTTTCACTCGTTCCATCTCAACCAACAGCCTTGTCGACAAGCAGTGTATCATCAGCTTCATCCTTAGACCTTTCCTTGTGGTAGAAAAACCTCTTTAGACGTCCACGAAGCGAGTTTTTTCCCATGTCCCGCATCACGATATCATTTAATAGGTGTAGTTTTTGTAAAGATTCATTTAATATATAGGAAAATTTATTCTAATCAGTTATTTATAACTAGAGGTTGTTGGATGCAAAATGAGTTTTCCATTCAATTCGTATGAACCGAAAACGAAGAGTAAAAATTTTATTTCTTATATTTGCTCGAATTATAAATCTAAGCAAATGTTTGACCTAAAAAATACACTTTTTTCAAAGGCTTTGTTCAACCTCATAGATTCCTGCATATGCTTATAGAAAGTTTCTGGATTTCAACTCTCGTTACTCTGGAACGAAAATCTTCTGGGTATGAATCTTACTCTCTATCTGCATTGCAACATATTCCTCCTTCGTTAGTACCTAATAAAGATGTTTTTCACTTACATCTTTCCTAATAAATGAAATCAAATTATGTTTCACTCTTTCGAGGTAGTACTGACTGATAATCGATATTGTATGTTTGTCTGATAATGACATATAGGGATAAATACTTCCCTAGGAAAAGTAATACGAAGGTTTTTCGTTTAGTAATTGTTATATGTATGTTAATATAGAACCTCTCGAATCAGAAGGTCAGGTTGGCCGAGCGGTCTAAGGCGCCAGACTTAAGTTCTGGTTCCCGAATGGGAGCGTGGGTTCGAACCCCACACCTGACAGAGCTTTTTGCTCATCAAGTAAATCTCTCATTCATTTTTATAGTCTCGCTGCATTTCCATACTTAGTGTTTCTTGTGACGCTCAGTAATCATGGAATGCTAGATCAGATTGTCTGATAATTTTATAAAGTAAAAGCTTTCTGTAGTCACAAGAGTTTATTTAAATTTATTATCGTGATTAACATCTGAAGCATGCACCGCAGAAAACAGGCTGTGGACGTATGAGAATCGTAGGAAATATGAGCAAGTAATTATTTATCTTGAATTACGTCGTATAAATTATTCATTAATATTATTATAGAGATATTAACGGGAAAATGAACTTTATAAAAATGCTTCTTTGTAGTAATGTTAGCTATCCCCTTCCTGAAGAAATTTCTTGCGGATATTTTTCTTCATTAAATTTGCGTGCAAAGAGCAGTTATGGCTACATGCTAATGATCGAAGATATTTGTTGGGATCATTCTTTACGAAAGAACAGCAATAAAGGAATGGTAACATAGCCACTCCCACTCGAACAATGCCGTATTTTTACAGATTCCTTCCGTTTTCATGACAAGCACCACTTTTCCTTTGTCTCTGAAATGCGTTTGTTCGTATTCTCCATAAAAAAGAAAAACGAAGGCGTTAAAGCAAACTTCGTTAAGAAACGTATTTCTAATATTTTCTGTACGAAAAATTCCTCCTTAGCTATTTCTATAGACAAAATAATTGCAAATTATACCTTATGGTATTGAAAGGTTTGCATTTTATAAGATCCACAAGCATAAAATTAGTAAATATATTAAACATTTTTATTGCGCTATCGATTTAGTTGCTATTCGTCAAAAGATCATGTTATGCAATTTGTAAAATTTAGCATTATAAAAAATATATTCTCAGAGTATTAATTTAAGGTTTATCACTACAGTTATTGGTATCAATCAAAGCGAAGTTTTTATCATTAATGTTAAAATTTATTTTCGTAAAATAAGAAAATATAAATGATATAGATATACTTAACTATACTTTATTTCAAAGCCAAAAACATGAGAAAATATCCTTGAATACCATTCCAAACCTAATACATTCCCTCCAAATTTTCCCAGCTGTTTGCCATTCATACTTTTAAGTCGATCGTATGTTCTTTCTCAACTTGAACTGTTCCGTTAGCGAACATATGGTTTTTACGATAGCGGAACAATGTAGTGCAATCCTAATGTCAAAACTGCTCTGAGCTTTCGCACCGGATGCTTCTGCAGCGGCGTTGGGCGGCTCCGTTCCCACTGCCTCTGGGTTTTCCCGATTTACCTGCGCTGTCTTCAGATGCGCTGCAGTTCACGTGTTACTTGTAAACATACGGTCTCTTTTGTCTTTTGCATTACCTACCTTTCCTCGAACGGATAAGAAAGTATCCTACTGTACGCGGGGGTTTCCCCAGACTATCTGGTGCGTGATATTTTGAATAGTCTGATTTCTTTGTTTCTTATTCAGCTTCAGACCAATGACCTCTGGATGGTAAAGTATGATGGAGGCTAAAAATTTCACAGCCTTTAATCCGTTCCTTCTATTTCGGATAGAGGTGTTCCTCAATTCGTTTTTCGGTGTGAAAGTCCTTTCTTTGAACCCCAGTAAAATCGAATTCTAAGAAACGGAGTAAGCAAGTTTATTTCGGAAATAAAATTAATAAGTTTGAAAATAGAGATAAATTCCGGCTGGGGAGGAAATTTTCCTCTCATGGTGCGGATGTTTGTGACGTCCATTCTTCAGCTTAGAACTATTTATTGTAACGCATGTAATTGGGGGATCACCTGTTTGCGTTACATAAATTATTACTATTAAAATGTATCAGTGTATCGTTACCAAAATTATTCAATGAAGACTTCGATTGATCATTGAAAATGCCTTTTTAAAAAAATCTTTTAGAAATATAACTTCTTATCATTACAATTTCTGGGGAGTTTCTAAGATCGATATTTTTGAGTTTTATAATACCTTTTTCATCTTTACATCAAGGGATGTATAAGTCACCAAACCGATCGATTAATCCCATCTTTATATAATACTCTAGTTTCCTTAAAAATTCACTTTTATCGGTATATCTTAAGGCCCCTATTTAGCTGTACCAAGTTTAGATATGTCTCGGATTCCATTCCAGGCTGAGGAGTAAAGTATCCTCTTATGATATGGATTTTACTGTTCATCCATAGTTGAGTATTCCACTGCAATTGTCCCTTAAATGGTTGTTTCTAACGGCAATGTTAAATCAGTAAAAAATGAAAGGGATGTAAGAATCAGAAATAGATACGACCTTCATCTTTAACCAATTAAGTGCATAATATCATAAATGAAGTATTAAAACTCTTCAATACATAAAATTAAACATTTGCGTACTTTCACATTTTTATTAATTTTAATAGAGAACTCAACATCAAAGCTGTTTATTTATGATATCTCACCTCTTCGTTTTCATACTATTCCCATGAGAGTAACATTCATGTTATGTTGTACTATGAAGAAAGTTTTTTTTGTCTTTTGTCTCAACGGATATCCAAAGGATCTTCTACCATTTTAATTATCAGAATCGATTTTCTTTTGTCGGTTTGAAGTCTTTATTCTAGTCGACACAATTTGTATTCGTCTGTTGAAAGACTGTGACATCATGCTCACTCAACGCTTCGTGTCACAAGGATTAATAAATTCCCAATGGAATCGCCTCTTCATTTCCTCTCTTTTCCAAAAAGTCACTCTTCAATTAAGATTTCCCCGAATCGACTCGGATTCTACGAATCTGCGCAACCCTTTGGTCGACAGGACGTAAGCTCGCTTCCTATTCTCCATCTCTCGCTATTCCAATTATCTCCCTTTTTGCCGTTTTCGTGAATTTCAAACGCGTACCAATTCCCACAATTTGTTCCGCGCCTCCCATCCAATCCCCCTCCCAAATGGACTTCCATTGTGTCTCTTATTTTCCTTCTCGTTTGGCAGAAGGACCATTATGTGTCGAACCTTTTGTCGGTCCGTTGCTCTGCGGACAAAAAGACCCAAAATATGTATTCCCAGAGTTGGGGAATTCCTTCCCACCTTGATTTTGAATTCCGCTCTCTCAAAAGATTTCGTTATTTTATTTCCACTCTCGAAAAATAGAGCTTTGTGTGGTCCGGAGAAGAATGGAGACAAATGAGGTTAGGGAGTTATTATTGACAGCGTTGATATTTTTATGAAAAAATGCGCTAAATGTAGTTCGGAAGATGGTTTTGTATATTATACGTAGTCTATTTTATCTTACTTTTATATTAACTCATGTTAAAAGTTTTATTTAAAATAAGGCGTGAATTGATAATGAATTATACCTCGGAAGATATTGATTTCGAACTCATCATTGAAAACAGTCAATAATAATAGGAGAGGAAATAGAGTAGCAAGGAAGTTGATGCACGTAGGGAATATCTCGTTAACAATAAAAATTATCAGTTGTAAGTTTGCTTGCAAACAAAAATATACTTCTTTAGAATATAAAAACTATAATGAAGGATTTTGATGTTATCGTATAATGCTAGTAATTTATTTCATTATGACTATCCTTCATCAGGTCAGGTTGGCCGAGCGGTCTAAGGCGCCAGACTTAAGTTCTGGTTCCCAAACGGGAGCGTGGGTTCGAACCCCACACCTGACAGTATTTTTGAGTGAGAGTTGAGTTTCAGAGTGAGCACTCAATTAATAATTAATTAATAACATTAATCTGATTGCGTTAGGTAGGAAAAGTAAGTTTATAATATGGCAACGAAAACTGTATATTTCATGCAGCAAATATCAATATTTTAATGAACTATAATAACAAAGTACTTTTCTACCGATTTTATTAATATTGCATACTCTTGGTGGCTTCTATGTTAAGTATAGACCCAGCGTAAGAGTGCGTTTTCTTTCTTCATTACTGTGGCTTTTCATGAACAGATTCAGATATAAATATTCATTAAAATGAAAATTATAATAAAATAAGTAACTTAAATATATTGTCAGGTCAGGTTGGCCGAGCGGTCTAAGGCGCCAGACTTAAGTTCTGGTTCCCAATTGGGAGCGTGGGTTCGAACCCCACACCTGACAGTATTTTTAGATCGTCATATGAATCCATTTTCTTAGGCTTTTAGATATTCTTGAATCATTGGTAACTGTATAGTTTAATAATCAATTAACAGTAGGTCAGATTGATAGTCTCCTTTAGCCCCTTGTGATAGAATTAGAAATCTTTCAATATTCTATATATTTTATATTTTTGTTACTTTTGGGTATTAATTTTCTTCTCCAGCAAATTTATTGCTGTTTCAATTAATAGCTCCTGATTTTTATTTTATATTTTTATAGTTAATAAAACTAAAGCTACTCTATATTGGGTATAGTTCTTGAAATCTTGGGTATAGTTCGAGTCATCTAAAAACATTGATAAAATCAATAGTTCCAAAACAGATTCCTCATCATTAGATCGCATATAAAATTTTAGTGGAGTGCAAACTGAGGTAGATGCTATATGTGAGTTTTTGCCATGCTCAACCGGCCGAAAATTCCAACTTTTGCGAATATTTACGCTTCATCTATTCCTATAGGGGTTCTCCAAAATTTCGCCAATTCTAAGTAACTCACTACCGAAAAGTTCCACATTAAACGCGGTCTCTCATTCATTCGAATCACTGCGCTATGAAGAGAACTCATTCTCAAATGTTGTTGGAGCGGAATAAATGACAAAAGGAACCACTTATTCTCGCAAAGTCATTGTAAGTCTCCGTAGGAAGTAATTAAATTCAGAATGCGTAAGAAATGAGGGATAGAGTTTTTACCCACCTCGTTCCGAAGCGAAGAATGACCTCCCAAGGCGAAGGTAACCACGCGATCTATTCATCTTTTATTCGCTTCGAATGAACGATTCGACTACATTCTTTTTCACGGCATGCAAGTGTTCCGATTTATCTGAATGGATGTTAACATGTTGCAAGAAGAGCTTTTAAGTGTGTCCAAAGGGAGAGCGGTTATAATCGGCCGAAATGGATGGAGTTGTGGGTGGAGGGAAGATGTTCGGAAGAGTTTCCGGTTTCCGTTACGAGATTCCGGTTTCCGAAAAATGCCTCCTCGAATGTTATATTTCCGGATTGAAATATCCGAACGCCTGGCCGATTATAGTTTTTGTGACGATGCCCACAGAAAAATTATTATTGAACTGGTAATGAATAATAATAATCAATTGCATTTATTAATCAGGGCAAAATTTAGTCTATATAGACCACTCTTGCATTTAATCCCTACGGACGAACACAAATACATCCCATCCCAGACAATTTTCCGTTTCGTCAGGACTCGAACCTGGGACCTCGAGACGCTCGGCCTCCGAGGCCGGCAAGTAATGAACTGGAGGGAGACACATATTATTGCTCGTTAAGAAATATTAGAAAGTCATAAAATAGCCATTGAAATTTGTTCTCTAATATGAAATCCGTAAAATCGATTTGATAGGATGAATAGTTTCAATGTATTGTATACATTTTTTATTATAAAAAAATAATTAATTTAAGAAAGGAGGATTTTTTTCTCAAATAGTGATTTTCATGCCTCGTTCATATGAATCCAATTATTTATTTCAACATATGATCCTACTACTTTTAAGTCCTTTTATAAACTTCTAATTGATCCCTGAAACATGCATTCTTCGATTAAATATTTTCTTGATTTCCAGTGCTTATTTTTTAGTCTGATTCAGTTCTAATTCTTGTTATATATCGAATAGTAGGTCGTGAAAGTATGTACGTATATCTCGTACTCGTACTATGAACTGAATATTGAATCAACATTTTTGTTTCAGAAACGCTTCCACTTTATCAGTAATATAAATCAGCTATGAATCTTAAATTTACATAAAATAATAAGAAATTGAAGATTGTATATTTATTGGTTTATTTGACTCAAGGAGCAAAATATTGGGCTTACGATTAGATAAAGGACATTCTTCAGAGACGACAATTATACCATATATGTTATCACCAGTTGAAATTACGTTTACTATTCTAGATCATTACAATAATATTAGGATAGATGGAGAAGAAGGGAAATATAGTTTGGACAAATGAAAAATTCTTCTTGAATGGGTGGCTAAGGATCGGGGTGGGACCGTGAAGAAAAAAGACTACTATTTTTTGCTTTCGCGGGGCGTTAGTCTCGCATTTAGGGTCAAAAGAAGCACCTGGGTCCTGCTATGATTCCTTGGGTGACGTGTTAGCTTTATGGCCCCGACGATGACGAAGATGATGTTGTGCATTGTTAACGAGTGGCATCACAAAAGCGAGCAATGAAGTTTTCTTCTCCCTTATTGGTCTTTTAGAAAGAGACAAATTAAGTTTTGGGGATGAAAGGCTTTTGGGAGGTCGCTTTATTTCTCCATTCAGACACCTGCTGTCAAAAGAATGATTCCACGTATTCAAATCTTTCGGCATTCAGTCGTCAAGTAATTCTTCTCTGTTTACTTCGACTGAGAGAATGCGTATCTAGGCACAATGAGTCGAGTAAACTAGGAGGTTATTCTTTGCTTCCAAAGGTTACCTTGGAGATCAACATTAGCATACTACCCTTTCACAATCAGTCACTTTTTGTCACTTCTATAGGGAAATTACAATATGATTGAATAATAATACAATTTGTAACATCCCTAGAATTAAAATTTAGTTCAGTTGGACAATGTGAATGAAAAATTATTGAATAAGGTACCAAAAATGATTCCTTACGATTTTTCATCGAATATATGTATCTAAAAATAGTATCAGTCAGGAATAAGTAATTTCTTCAGTATTTAACATAAAATTAGTTTTCTTAATTCCTCAATGATAATTATCATATTTATTTCTGTCCCTTAATCCCCTGTTCAACTGTTTCAATGTTTTTCTATAACCCCTATTCCTATGGATGTTTTCCGTGCAGTGATTTTTTAGCCTTATTTCGGTTATGCAGAATTCTTCTGAATCAAATCTTTCTCATTCAGTTTCGTTTTATTTATACATACTATTTATCAAGTATGATGAGGTAAAAGGATGTGCCGGTTGGGCATTATTTAAGAGTTAATATATCCATCTTTATTAATTTTTTACTGAGTTTGATACTTATATAACTTGGCTCTTCATTTGAATCGCCAATCAATCACTATTTGTCATAAATCTTTGCCTCTTGATACAGAGATAACCGATTAGCGTGAATCTACCAGTATATTCCAAAGTATCCCGAAAATCATGCTACAATCAAACTATTATCATTACCTAAGTTTATGCTTCACTCTTACGAGTATATTTGTTTTCCTTTACAAAATAGTCAACAGAATACAAAAAAAAAAACAAATGTATAACAGGATATACGTGTCACGCAGGATCTCCACTTTTTGCAATTTCTTTCATATTATACACGCCGATCATCCCAAAATAGCAGAAAGGAGCAAACGAAAAAATAATCAAAGTATTTCTCCAGTGTCAAGTTATCCGTGAAAAAAGAATTAGCTAATCACATCATCGTTGGAGTTTTCAAAGCAAATACCTGCAGAGTATTGAGCTGTGAAGGTGGAATCGGCCATCTAGAACCTTCAGGAGATAGTTTTGCTTTGAATGGAAGGCATCCGGAACACACAAATTGGTAAATCTTCCAGGAGACGTTGCTCGGAGGGAGTCGCATATTTAGGCGTGAAACACGGGTCGATAGGGTCTCCTGGCCACGGAATTTGAGATTGGTTCTGGAGGGGGCAAAAGAGTTGGGAATCGAGCGGACGACACATCTGCCCATAGGAGATTCCGCACGCCTCCAACGTATCACCATCTCCATTCTTCTCCAGAACCATTCCTTTCGAAGCCCGGGTTAACATTCCTAGAGACACCTGTTATTTCGGGAAAAGTGTTTATGTGCGGGTGAGGAAGGGCAAGGAATGGAATTAGGGGTAATGGTAAGGTCACGCGTTTTTTGGGAGATTAGATGGAAGTAAAGAGACGGAATTTAGAAAAGAGTGGAACCGACGAAAATGAAGGGCGCTGACCGAGTCGCGCTGTGTTATCCGCTTATCGGAAATACTAAGCGCGCTATCGTATGGAAAGAATTCCTCGATTTTTGGATCCAATTCCTGTGTGCTAATCCACTCCATAGATTTTCCAATATTATTTCATAGATTTATTCACAGTATTAATGAACAACGTAATTTATAATACGCAATTTAATTTGTCGTATTATTTTACATGTATGATTTAATATTATAAACTTTATTGGAGCATGTTTTTCAAGCATTACATTTCCCTTTCGTCAATTGGGTGATTGGATTCAGACAAACCTTTTACCAGGTATAAACTCAGATGTGATTTTGACGTAAAAAATTCGCCCGAATCGAACCCGGATTGTTAGCATTCAGGTCCGCAAAAAAGTAGAATGCTCCCGGTCACGTTGGACTTTTTCATTTCCGTTCTTTTGGGTTCATGAAGGTTCATTAGCAGTTTACAGACTAGCAGATAATCATTTTTTATTTTAAGGAGACAAGGATGTCAGAAGCAGATACATGCCATGCGGAGTTATTGTCAATAGTATTTATGTTGAGTTATATAACGTTGCAGAACTTAACTTGGTCTTGATACTAAGGATACAATACTTAATTGTTAACTTAAGACTTTCTCTAATGCTATCGAATAAAAAACGAACTTTTGATTAACATCGCAGCGAACAGTACAATTTATTTTCTTTCGTAGTGCATCAAATCGATCGCTTGATTTGTGATAGTAAATACCTATTCAACCGATAGATTCCATTCCGATGTTTATCTCTGACTTCTTCTATTTCCAAACGAGCTGAATTTATCCTTTTTGATGCGATTTCTAGTTAGCCTTGAGGTCAGAAATATTTACCTTATTGATATTAAACCTGTGTATTAACGCTCGATAAATCGATGCATATAGACGGGTGAAACCTCTCCTTTAATACATCCAATATCAAAGCCTCGACTTAATTCCAATCTCATAATAAAGCTTACGTGTTTGCGTGTTCCCCTCCCCACCTCCCCTTCGCCTCAGGTAACCCGAAATGAAGCGGCTAAAAACTACTCCAGCGGGAGGGCATTCTGTTATAAGTGATGGCTGACTCAATCTTTCAAAGGAAGCCGACGCTTGGACACAGTTCGAATTAGAGGCCCCTTCATCTACTTTTCCACTGCCTCTCCAATGGAATGCATCCATTTAAGGGAGGAAAACCGAGAGAATCCCGCCAAAGAAAATCCGTTGGGCGGAGCGAGATTTTTCCCAAAGGCGGGATAATTGGTGCGGGGGCCGAGATAAACTCGCTTTTCTTTCTTCTTATCGGAGAAATATATGGGAAGAGTAATCAATTTGTTCGTTTAGGCAATCGTAATATACAGGGTGGAGAGTGGGTTGGTGAAATATTGAGAGGGTATTTTTCCCGTATGATAACCTCCCTCCGTTTAGGTTTTGTCGATGTGTGAATGGTATCGGTATGTTTTAAACATGATTTCCAAGTATGTCAAGCGAAAGATCTCATATAGGTGATTGTGAAGTGTTAATTCGACTATCCAAACTTGTTTATGCATAATGACTTTGTTTTATTGATTTATTTGCATTAATGCAGTGCCCTGTTTAGCAATCAATTCCATAAAATAACTTACGATCCTCTTGAACAAGTTTCCTATGAATCTTTTTCAAAGGGATGAAGATAATCGTTAGGATATCTCTACACGACATGTACTACTTAGATTTAAGGGACATTACTCTCTACATTTATTTTAATACTCGATTGAGGTTAATTGAAAGATATATACATAGTAAATATAGTTAACGAAAAACTGGTTATTTTAAAACAATTCCCTAGAATATTTAAATCATTCGTAGTAAATTAATGGTGATTAAATATTATTCTTTTCCCTATTGGGAATTTATTGAAACAAAACCCAAATGTCGAACAAAAATATGAATTAGTTAAGTCAAAAGTTACCTACTGTTTATTTCCTCATTACTTTGATATGCCATATATTTAATTGCATTTATGAAACCATGATTTATTTGGAAGAACTATACGATTCTGTCTTAATGGAATGTCTGATTTAGTACTAGAAGAAGCTACGCGGTCTGTATAGCCTTTATGGTAATTATCGTTATCATAGATTTAAACTTAGCTAGTTATTTATCTATTTATCCATTTATCAAATATTTAATCAGATTCAATTTCTTATATCTGAGAATAATATCGATCTCTATATTCATTCTAATATATTGAAAATAACTCTTATGCAGCAGATGTATTTAATACCATTACTTCCTCTAAAAGTTCGAACTTCTTGCTTCCACTTTTTCCTCGTACAAACCCCTGTACGCCCAAGATTTATGTCGGAACATATTAACAACGAAGTACGCGCATAACTAGTAGAAGAGAGGGGGGAGTTTCATCGTAAGGTGGAAGGGGCAATAAGAGGTGTGGTAGTTCCCTCCGAGAACCATTTTTCGCCGACCGACTCCCATCAACAGAACCTTTTTTCCAATCCCACCTCTCCGAGAGAGATCATCCCTCCTCCAGCGGTGATACGAGGAAAAAGAGAAAAGGAAATTAATTTGATTGTAGATTAACGTTCGCCTTTGTCAAACCTATCATCTAGTACGAAGTGTATCTAACGCCTTGATGAATTAAAGGGATGCTTTATTCGTTCCGATGGGTCGGGAAAAGGGTTAAAACGGGAATGATGGGGCGAGCGGTTGATTGGGATTATTTCTCCCGCTTTGGGAGACTCGTTTTTATCGAGCCGCCAAGGCGACGAACGCGCTCCCAATTTACGTCGGAGAGATGAGGAAAGATTATTATTGCATCCATTAAGCGATTGTCTCCCGGGAAATTTATCTCCGGCAGAAATAAAAGAGCGCTCGTCCGCGGCTCTGTTTAGTGTGGAGGATGTTGAATGTAAATGTTATCTTTGGAGGGAAATAAATCGTTTCTTGATTACCTATTCTGCAATCGGAAAAGACGTTTGAGAGATTTCGAATTTGAAAGTGTAATTTTACGCGTATGTTATCCGTTTTATAAATGGGAATCCTTGATGCGGATTGAATTGATGGGGGCTGTCGTCGACTGCCCTTTTTCTACGTTTCCTCGATTCTTTTGGTTGTTAAAATGATTCTTTTGAAAGTTATTTCGAAGGGTTTATGGTCTCGGTTTGGATAAATAAATCGTTTAGGTTATTTATATGGTTTTTACATTAATCTTATTAGTTTAAATGCGGAAAAATGAAGAAAATGCCAACATGGATATTATAGACCAAATGATAGAAATTTATGTTTTTCAATCTAATGAATATTTTTTTATTCTTCATTCATCAATGCTATCTAAGAGTTCGTTGACCTTTGATAGGCTCAGTTATTCAGGCTATAATTGAAAGAAAAGATTGTATTATCATAATGTAGCATCCTATAGGCTCTGTAACCTTTGTTATTAATCTATGTCTCATCTTTTTCACATACTAACCTTTCACTTATAATTCCACACTCATATACTCCTCTTTTCAAGGCAAAACTGTATCTGCGATCTTTCATTGTCCCCACTTATTTATAAATTGAACTAGTGTAATTGAACTTATGATGAGTGATGTGGATGGAATTTCGTCTATTTATCGATCCATACTCCGAAAATCACTACTTGTTGTAAAATGTTGCAGGATACAGCGATTATTATTCTTTACCTTGAGATTCTACATTGTAAATTCTTTAATTTTTCAAGCCGAATTTATTTCATTTTTTAATTATACATCTATAGGAATTTATAGTTGCTTTCTATCTTTGTATTTTATAACTTTCTGTGTCTTCATCTCTTTCTCTTAGTTTTATCATACTTTCCATGCTTCAATCAAGTAAACTGTAAAGTTCTATCGAGCAAGGCAATGAGAATGTATTTTTGAGTTTTCCATTATATTCATCCTGTATTATATTTTTCAGAAGAAAGAAGAAAAGTACTTAGTGACTTCCACAATTTATCATAAATTGCGGAAGTCACTAAGTACTTTTCTTATTTCATCATGTCCTTCCACCAAGTGCGGCCTGACAAAATCGAACTTATATTTTTCAGTTTTCGTCAATCCAATTTTTCTTTGTCTTTATTTATCTTTTAAATATGTCTTTAATCTCCTTTAATATCTATAAATAGTTTATAAACATTTGAATTAATTTCAATCACTTAAATATTGAATGTTGGTATGGAAGTAGAAAATGATTGAAGTTGATGAATGCTACAAATAAAATATTTACCCCGCTATTTTGATATTAATTTTTAGCTATGAAAGAAGAGAAAGTATATTATGTATAATAGTTACATATTTAAGGTACATTCTCCTTTGTTGTAATAATAATATTTTTCCGGTCGTTGAATTCTCCGCATTTCCGTATACTTTGAATTGAAGAATAAATTATTCATATTGCTTTCTTTTCAATGAATAGTTTCTTAAATTATGCAAAAGTTAAAATGGATCATGAGCTGAAATGAGGTTATAATATGGAAACTCATACTTTATCAAAGATAGAGAGAGACATTATGTTCACCCTATGAGCAGATAAATATCGTAACAATTTTTTTTGTATATTGTTTTTTTTTGTATACTGTGAGGTCCAAATAGATTACTGGGTTTTGTAAGTGAGAAATCATTTATTCAAGAGGTTGCTTTAAAATTTGCTATTTAGTGTGTTTATGTATACAAAACGGAATAGCTAAGAAAATAAACTGTTAGATGACTTTGTTTTTGTAGAAGATAGGAAGTAATATAAACCTTGGAATAAGTTTAAATGAAAAAATCAAAATTTTACTTATATCTATTATTTATTTATACTCGAATGTATTGAATTGACATCTATTCCTTTAATTATATTAAGAGATAAAAGTGTGAATCTTAATTCCATTTACTCTAGGTTGCTTGTTCAATTAGAATATTTTCTTCTATATCATAAGTAACTTAATTTTGAGAGTCCTGACTGAGCTCGTGAAAAGGATATACAATTGATATTCATCCCTCGTCACTTCTTTTGGAATATACCTAAGAATTATGGCATCAAACGAACCCATTTTCATTATCTACCATTAATTCTTTGTGAACGGCTACCTCATTTCATTAAATACCTAGTTTTCTATGATGATTATTAGCATAATGACAGCGTTGCTAAAATGGGAACTAGGTCTATCAGGAATGGTTCCGTTTCTATCTTATCTATCTTCATTGATACTATTATACGGCGAAAGGAAGTGTAAATGAGCTTTTGTTAAACTGCAGGTGATTTATATAACCCTTTTTAGCCTCATTTTAGTTAAATGACATCTGGATTCGTTATGAAATTCCATTTACTTCTCACTATCAAAAATAGGGTTAGTTTCAGTAGACTGATCTGAAAAAATATTCGGTTGATAGTCAGAGGCGTCTATCCTAGATAGTACTAGTTTTTTCTTTTAAACACGCAACCATTCTAAAACCAGATGTGTGTTTCAACTTAATCTGAGGGAAAATTACGGAATTAAGCTTCGAAAATTCTTTTTAAATTGGCATAATAGTTGATTATCTTCAATTTCAAAAAAAAATTTCCATTATAAAATGCTTTTAAATCCAAGGTTTCTAAAAATTACACTCAATTTTTAATGGATCTCAAAACGGACATGGATTAATATTTCTCAGATTGTCTAGATGTTCAGCTTGCACAACTGCTTAGTTATTCCAATCTTGCTTCTCAGCTTACTCCATGTATTTTAACGAAGAAAGTCTATTCATTTTCAAAAGCCACATCATATATTATAGAGTATCATTAAAGTTATATATCTCTGGAGAATCATCAATGTGAGCTCTGAGTATAGATGACACTTAATATTTTCTTCCTCTGTGATTTTATTTGATCCGATACAAGAATAAAAGCTCGCACTTAAGAAGTGAACGAGTAGAGCATCTAAAAGAATCTAAGATAACGAAATTGAATGAAATAGCTATGGTATTACTTATTGAAAACCATTGAGAGAAGTACCAAAAGGAGATAGGAAACCTACGTACAACTCCATTGAATCTTCAGAGTCGTTCCTCTTTCATAGCGTAGAGATATTGGATTCCACTGTTATTGGATATTATTATTAATATTGATTGTGCCTGATGGTATTGTTTTCATAATACAGGAGAAGTTAGTTCTGAAATTATTACGCTTGTTGTAGTTATAGGGATTATTTAATTATTTAAAGAACATTTTAAGGGAGTATATAAGTTTGTATACCTACTAATTATAAATATAATAACATAGCCACATGAATGGTTGATTTTAAATATCTTACAAAAATTACCCTCAAGTCTGTATTCGTAACATGATTCTTTGGGTTTTAGAAGTGTGTTTAAGAGTTTTGTTGTCTGAGAAGCTTTGTTGACTGTTTTGTGTTGAAAAGTTTTGTTGACTAAAAATACTAGAGTGTCGTTCTATCGTTCGATTTAATCCACCAGAAAAGCGGATGATAATTGGTCATCTTATTAATCTGCAATGTTTGTTCTTTTTATTGACTTGATTTACGTACAACAGCGTGACACTTGATTCAATCTCGTGAAACTAAATGAAACTCATACGTAACGAAGCAGAATTTGTTTTTATCAGACAAAAAACTTACGTAAATCTATGATCGCAAACAGCTCTAGCTACTTAAAGGTCATGCACAAACCATCGCTGTAAAAATATCTCGATTTCCCATCCCCACCTTCAGCAAACGCTCGCGAGAGGACGCGATGGTCGCATTCGTATCTCGCGCCTTTTTAACGAGCACTTTCTTTACGACCTTAATGCGCCAAGTGAATTACGTCGCGTCCGCACACACACGCGAGAGATGCTCTCAAAAGCCGAGAATTAATTCCCCTCTCGGATTTATCGGACGTCACCCCGCCTTCCTCCGCAGTGATGAACGCCTTTGTCGAGGACGGAATCAATTTTTGGAACGAGTTACCGCCCGATTACGAAACGACGATAAGTTTCTCGTGCGGAATAAAGAGAGGCCAACCAATGAAGCGTCTCCTTTGCCGCGGAGGATGGGTAAGCAGATGAGAACGCATCGACTCTCTCTCTCATCGCCTACCAGAGGGAGCCGTGGTGGGGATGCGAGGGATCCCAGCCATTGGTCCACTCCCCGCGCACAATGGGTACGAGTGGGTGGGCTCAGAGTAGTTCCTCAGATCCGCCGCCAGAGGGAGCGAAAGAAAAAGGGGCGGAAACTGCCGCTTTACGGAGCAGGTATGGGGGCGGGGCTTACACATTCCCGTTGCTCCCCATCAGGGCCTCTCTGCCTCCCAGACGTGGCTCGCTCCGTGTTTCAGTCGAGGCCAAGCTGGCGTTCAGAGAACACGCACAGTCGTGGAGTCGCTTTTTCGTCCATAAAAAAAGATAAACACGAGCATCGTGATTGAGGCGCGTGTTAGGTGCCTGCATCAGTTCGTGAGAATCTTGTCTATCTACCTGTTTAGTTTCGAGGACTGCTTCTTCTGCGGAGGATAAAGTGCGAGGACTGTGCTGCTTATCGGTGAATTGTGCGAATGTGTCGATGTTTTAGAAGATGGACTGCCTACGTGCATCGATAAGTGCTGCCTGATTTCACCCCTCCACCGGAGATTGTGAAGACTAAAGTCATAGTTACTTTAAGAACTTAAACATCCTCAAACTGCATACGTATTGAGGAACAGAATCGTCATCCAAGTACTTTTGCGAGATTATTTCCCGAAATCCAGTCGGGACACACGGCGGGAGGGAATTTCACCGACTGAGTTTCGTCGGCAGTCGCCGCTAGTCCGGCATCGGTCAGCGGACGTCCCAACAGCCGGGGAACAATGCCGCGACCGAGCCGCGAGTCTTATGGCGACCAGAAGCCTCCGTATTCGTACATCTCCCTCACGGCGATGGCGATATGGAGCAGTCCAGAGAAGATGCTCCCTCTGTCAGACATCTACAAGTTCATCACGGACAGGTTTCCTTATTATCGCAAGAACACTCAGAGGTGGCAGAACTCCTTGAGGCACAACCTCTCCTTCAACGATTGCTTTATCAAGATACCGAGGAGACCCGACAGACCGGGTAAGGGTGCATACTGGGCCCTTCATCCAGCAGCCATCGATATGTTCGAGAACGGGTCTTTGCTGAGGAGGAGGAAAAGGTTCAAGTTGTTGAAGTCCGACAAAGATCGGCTTGAGAACGAGTTGGCCGCGTTGGCAAGCATGAACAGATTCTTGTTCACCCCCACATCTCCACCAGCACCACCTCAGCCTCCCACCCACGGGTGCGGAATTCCTCCTTCGCCGCCGTCGCCCACCACGGCGTCCACCACAACCCTCCCCGGAGCCCGTTCCACCGTTCCGGAGGCCACAGCGCCGAGACCAAAGAGGTCCTTCACCATCGAGAGCCTCATCTCTCCCGAAGAAAATCCGCCCTCGTCGGAAAAAGACTCGATGGCAAAGGTGACGTCCGCGTCAACGGTACCGCATGTTCCTCAGAATCCGTACGCCCCCCCGTCATGTTATC
This sequence comes from Pantala flavescens, assembly GCA_020796165.1. Classification (NCBI taxonomy): domain Eukaryota; kingdom Metazoa; phylum Arthropoda; class Insecta; order Odonata; family Libellulidae; genus Pantala; species Pantala flavescens. The sequence goes on along the minus strand of CM036879.1, from coordinate 10,478,020 downwards.
CCCCATCGGCACCCGCCTTCGCCCCCATGCATTCGCCAGCGCTCTCTTCCCGCATCGCTCCCCCCCTCTACGCCCACCCACCACCAGCGTTCCTATTGCCGCATCCGCACCATCACCACCACGGGCTCCTGGACACGGCTGCGGCACCCATTCCGGGAATGCCGACGTTCCTACATCACCGCTCGACGCTCCAGAGGCACTCGCCGGAGGCCACGCCGCAAGACTACATGCTCGCGGCCGCCGCGGCGTCGTTCGCAGACCTCCACCGGCAGCCGCCTCCGCATCTTTCGCTCTTGGCGGCTACACCGGCAGCAGCACCCGTATTCAGGTTCAGCCCCACGTTGAGGTCCGTCTGACCGTCTACGGCCCCCGAATTCCAGCCTACGATGCAAGGCAGGGGTGAGGGGGCGAGGCTGGGCTGGAGCAGCGCCGTGCCTTCCAGGTGACCACTTCGATTCCCGTAGAATACTTCGCCAAAGAGCGTTAAGTTCCACGTGACAAAAGACTACTTTGATAGTAGCTGGAGTGCCATGTTTCATTCACGCGCTAAGTTTCACCGTAAATGTGTAATTCATCTTCGAAACTTCATTCCGTGAGACTGATGAAGTCGGTAGCCGCTCCATGCTTTCTCCAGTATTTTCCAGTATCCGAGTACTTGTTCTATGCGGTTGTGAAGTGGAAGGACAGAGGAAAAAATGAGTAGACCTGCCGATTCCCGTGGCATATACATTTACCAGCTAATGACTTCTTATCAGGGGTCGTCTCGGAACTTTTTCTTTGCTGTACTTGAGGTATTATTTATAATCCTATTGTCTACCCATTTCAAGGGGATATTGATCTGTGCTAGATGGTACAATGGTGCCATGTATATAAAATCCTCAGTAAGAATTATATGAGCGCTTGTGATAAGCGTTAAGAGTATTGTGATTGTTGTGTTATGTTGCAAAGTAGAATGTGATCATCTCTTTTCGTAATTTCACGTTGTTGATGCAGGAGAGCTTTGCAAAAGAACTGTCTTATGATGGCGACTAATTTAAAAATGAGTGTGTAAATTGTTAATAGTTTATTTAGATCCTATTATAAAACAGGATCGTGACAATAACTGAATGTAAAATATTGTTCATTGCCTCTTGATTTTTAGAAGCTATGAATAAATAGTAATGTTGTTATTATATGACTGGCTTTTTATTAAGGATGGTTGAAATGATTTGCCTTAGAATCTTCCCAATTTATCGTATTAGAGCGAACGCTGATTGAATTTTATCTGCTTCTCTGTTGCTATTATGAATTTTCGCAATATATAAACTCTTTACAATTCCTAATTTCTACTGGAAGCAATAGTACAACTTTCTTATCTCCTGGAGCTACATAGTCGGAGAAAGATATCTTTTATCAATACGATAATGAAAGATGAACCACTTGACGAATATATTCAATAATCGCTGTCTATTTACGTAGCATGCCTTCTTGTTAATCATCAGCATACTTTAGCTGTATTTCTTTCGCATTTTTTATGAAAAGATCACTAACATATCCTTCAGAAAATACATCGAACATTATTTCTCGCATTACCATTACTGTTTTTATCTATGCTGTTCGTTTATACATACATACTTCTACTTCAATCGATAAATATCTAATACTAGCATTCACTGGATAAAAAGAAATTTTATTTTATTATAACGCCTACATACACTACATACATTAACAATCATCAAATAACTCTCTAATCACTTAAATAACTGTTCTTATATAGGAAATTCATATAGCGAGAATACAGTCTTGAATAGTGGAGTCGATATGATTCCGAGATGTCTCAATCAATTGTAACAATTAGAGGATATTAATTCGCATTTTGCCAATATTCATCCATTGAAAGTAGTTGGTTTACAGTCAGTTATGTAGACTTTCTATCTATGTTGATATTATTTTGAAATATTTTGATTATTTCATCGAATCCCTTTCTTGCATAACTTCAGCATTGTGTAATATTATCTCATTGTCTGTCGAAAACATTTTTATGGATTTTAATTTTAGATCGGGCCCTTCGACATTTGAATCAACAGTCACATTTAGAATTTGTAATATTATCATTTACTTTGCCTTAAGTTCTCGGGTATATGTTCGCAGCCCATTGTATGAATATCTTTGGATTTATATAAATTATTAGATCGGTACATAATGATTTTTCTCCGCGATGAAAGTTAATTTTTTAAGAATGATATGATTAAAAAAATAGGTTCACGGATATAGAATTTTTAATAATGTGCGTGAGATATCATTTCGCTGAATTAACTGATTAGTGATATTTTGGTATATTATATCTTCATTACTGTTCAGAGCAGTAATAATTTTGTAGTATTGTGATATGTGTTTCATTAGATAGAGAATGGATCTTCATATAGTAATTTACTTGTAAATAGCATTACCAGCACCTCTATTCAAAGTTCATAACTTCGTACATGGCTTACCGCTAATTCAGGCTGGATCACATTGTTGCAATAATTTATATATCTAATAACTTATAATATTTTACTTCGTATATTATATAAGTAGAATCAGACTCGATATACTTAATGATTCGATAATTTTACGATTATATATATTTTTAGAGATACCTGAATACTTTGTCTCTGTAATCTCATTAACTGATTTGTTTCACACGTGAATGTAATCATGCTTTTAAAAGTATTTTGGAAAATTAAACGCATTAAACATTTTTCCGGTACACTCGCGTCTTAGCCAAGAATTCCAACGTTTATCTGGCCAAAATTATTTCGCAAAATATTGATAGACGGAAATATCATGTAGAAACTTATAAAAGACTTATTATTTCAGTTTTACAAATTTTCTTTAGCTTTTGATTGTCTAAATCGCAATATTTTCAATTTTTTATCATAAAGGAAATATTTAGTATAGTTAAAAGTTTTAGTTTACGGGATAAAGATACATATATATATGTACATCAAGTTTAGATAGTATTACAATCTCATAAATCAAGGGCTTTTATTTTAATGAAACGCAAACTTAAGATTATGAAGCGGAAACGATAATACTCTGATTAGCAATTGGAAATTTAACTCTGTTATTTAATCATTTCAATATTAGTGTCAAATATTTTCATTCTATATCAATTATATTAATGGCTTTAAATATGTCTAACTGCAAATCCATAAATAGTGCTCGCTCAAAATATGTATTTCAATTAGTTTTAATTTTTTATGGAATAATTGTGATTATTATCTTATTGACTCTTAACCGGTTGTAGTTTCTATGCCTTGTCGCTTTCTTCGGTAACATTTATTTCAATTTCCTTATTACTTATCGACAAACTTTCTGATAAAAACTTATTAGTGGGATTTATGTCGCGCAATTCGCTTGATGTTAGGTAATGAGTTTCTTTTCCGTTTTAATTACGTTCTCCTAAGATTATTTTAGTCGTTTTCTTTATTAACAGAATATGATAGCTCTTCAAGTTCATAAATTTGGTTCCTTGTCAGAAATTCGCTCAAAATAGTGATGGCCGTCTCTCCTTTGATTATGTAATCCCAAATGTATCTGTTATTTCAAGTTTTCTTCCTTCCGTTTTTGAAGTATAATAATCAATTGAATTTATTCTTAAGCGAAGTATCGTTGTTTTTGATCTGAAGTATGAAATTTCATCTTGTCACTTACAGAAATGCACATGCTTTGCAATGTACGCTGAGTGTTTGATGAAATAACCTTACTTTATCGTTCCTACTGAGAGTACATCGTGTGTTTAAAAAGTCTTTGGATAGGGAATTGTCAGTTATAAACTTTAATTTGCTTTTGTCCATCTCGTGATTTATATTTAACTATTTTTGCAGTACTAATTTGACGTTTATACCGTTACGTCTTTAAGTTTATCTTCACCATTACTCTGTCCTTAAACGGATGGTTTGCTTTATCAAACCAAAACAGCTCATGAGTCGAATTCTTTTTACTTGCTTATGAAATTAAAATAATTTTCAGTTCCTTCGATCCCTTACGTCACGATTTATGAAACTTTTCGGACATGTCACGTAATTTGAATGACATTCTGGCGCATTTATCGCTCTCCAGTTAACCACCGCTAATTTGCACATTTCAGACTTAAGATATACATTTCACCGCTTCTAAAAATTTGGTTCGAGATACCTTTTTTAAGATTTCAACGCAGACTCAAGCGATTCCGAAATTTTGGACTTGTTCACGGAGTGTCCGAATTTTCGCGAATTAAAATGTTAATTGCCGCAGATAATGATCACTGTTTCCCTTAGATAATGGTTTATATAACAGGGAGTGTTTTATTTTTTATGATATGTCAGAGCGAAAATTCTGCTTCGTAGAGTTTGATTTGAGATAATGTTCGTGAATGAAATCTTCGCGTCAGTAACTGAATCTTCGCATAAGATTTTTAATAAGGGGACGTGTTGCAAACGCATGGAAAAGCCATTTTAGTTAGTCATTTTTTTGTTTGTTAGGAAGTTACATGCACGATCTGGAAGACGATAAGATTCTCTTAGCCTTAATTTATCTTAATCGCAGAAAAATGTCTCAAAATGTATGTTTTCTTTCGAAAAACTTTACCCGATAGTCTTTAAATTGAATACGCATCTATATTCAACGCGTCAGGGTTGATCTTGATTTGAGGATACCCATAAAATGACCGAGCATCATAGTAAAGAACTTATCTCACATAATCACCCATCCGTTGCAGTTTTACCTTCATTCACTAAAGTTACATGAAATGTGTGGAAAAAGTGTTTTCAGAATAATTTGATTCCCTTTTACTGAGCCCCTTTCGCTGGGAACGTAATTACTCGTGTGATGGAAATGTGGATATCCCGTTTTCCTACAGAAATGAGGTATAAAGTAATAATATGGATCGTAATCCGTATGGTGTACGTCGATTCAACGGAAAATGGCAATTTTATTGTTCTTTGATCACGTTAAAATTCCAATTAAATCTTGAGCTTTTCTCGATTGCTAATTTCAAAAAGTCATGCATTATTACTTACATTACTTTCCAAGATAGTTCTGTAGATAATAACATTATTATAGTATATATCCACGTTAAATAACCTTAAGTCTTTGTTATGCTTTGCCAATACTTAAATATTTACATGTTATTCAGTGAGTTCGGGTGGGTAATGCACAAATGAAAATTATTTCTCTAAATTATCGTAAAAATTATGGAATAAATGTAAAACATTATCCGCATATTTTTCATATTTAAATATAGAAAATGTCAGTTTTCATATGTGATAGCCATTTTGATAAATTTCCGTTTACATCAAATGGCACGAGAAATCAGGGATCAATAAAGAAAGAAAAGGAATCCTTGAACTATGTTGTAATGGACTATGATATAATGTATGAAAAATGAATAGCTTGCTAGTTACTCAATGTCTAAACAATTCTATCCAGTGAAGCTACGTTTTACTATGGCTAAGCTATATTACGGTGATAAGTCTCCACGGCCATTTAAGTGATGAGCTTATTAGGTAGATTTAGATAGCGAATTTATGAATTAAGAAAATTATCTGAAAATTTTCATACGTAACATTAATTTGTAATAGAAAAGGATTTTTTGGCTTATTCGTTACCTTATTTTCATATTTCAAAGATTTTTGTAGTATGAACAATCAATGACAGAAAATTAATCGTATTGACACAATGCAAAAACAGGCTGTTTGTGTTATTTTTAGTTTTGCAATACATTCATATTAATATTTCAATATAATTCTATTATTTAAGTGTCAAAAAGTTGCCAATCTATCCTATTTAGAATTTTTTTAATGTATTATTATTTTAAAATACTTAACTGCTAACATATCTTAGCAATTTTTTGATATTGTAATCATGAAAGATTTGAAGAGAATGCTTATGCGATATCCAATTTGACTTGATCTTCATTTACGTTCTAAACATCTTCAATCTATTAACCAAGATTCATGAATTTTATGGTTCAAGTGATTACGAAAAATTCGGACTCTCATGTTATATATAGTTGTTGATCGTGCGTTAAGAGCATGTATTCAATTAAAACATGAACTGCAATCATTAACACCATCACCCAACGAACGTATAAAATCACTAATAGGCTGAACCAACGGATGTGAAAAATTATAAAACCAGAACGGGATTTCATTTCTTTTCGCTTCCAGCTTGCTTTTTTCAAAATTCTACACGCACTTCCACTCTATACAGCCGTATGTTCCTTATTGATATTTCTTTAGTCATCTCTTCATGAGAGTAAACTGTATTTATCCATTCTAGCGCAATAATATTTCACATACTCTATAGTAATAACAGTGATAATACTAATATCCTATAGCGTAAGTTGAAATTCTGTACATCGGGTCATTATTTCTCTTACCTTTAACTACATTTCGAATATTAATTTTTCTATTCTCAATTATTCTTATTTCACTTTTCGCATTTGTTAATTCTTTGAATAAGTCAGTATTATATAATGATATATGAACTAATTTTATTGTTCATAATTTAACTTATTTTCTTTTGGGATTACGCTAATACATAACATATTATGCCTACTACTAGAGTATGAGTAGAAGTTTTACGCTGATTGAAACTATTCTGTTCAATTTTTTTTTCAAAAGAATAGGATGGAATATTATAAATGTAGAATCGGTTGTTCTATTACACAAGTAGTTCTGTCGCAGATAAAAGAATGTTTAGTCTCAATTAAATTCTCTCAGGAAACGCTATTATTTCAGCATATTATTAACGCTAAAATTATTTCAGAATTATTTAATGCATTCATTGAACGTTTTGGAAGACCAATTTTAAGGTTGAAATATTTACGTCATTCTTTTTTGTCGAGTAATTTTTGTATCATATTTTGTGTATATTTGTCACTGGTTAGGTATAGCCAATTATAGTATGTTAAATTATCTTGAGTCCCAAAATTTAGGAAGAAAATTTATCATGTATCATTTATCATGTGATACTTATGTATCACTATAGCTGAATATTAGAGTTACGGAATGGACTCCTTAAGTTCGCATGGTTTTCTGTTCGAATAATACCTTTTGGTAGCGCCTTCTTAAGAGTGTATCGTTCCTTGGCACATGTCTCAAAAACACAGCAATTTCACCAGAAACGGAAAAAAATGTAGGACATTTTCGGGAATGCATTTGCAGTCATTCCGGGAGTGTCTGCACCCAGATGTCTTAAGCGTCAGGTGCCAAGTCCTCATCAGCCGCTTAACCTCCCGGCGTCGTCCCGATGGCCGCACCTGTCATACGCAGGCACGCATGCCGAGAAAGGAATGATTGGCGGGTCGCGAGAGTGGGAGAAAAAAACAATCCGCATCGCATTTTTACACGCAATGATACCCTTTTCCGCTCGTTAAGACTCGTATTTCCCGAAACCGCACTTTCACAGTATCACAACGAGGGAACCACGTATCCAAAATACGCCCTCCTCGGAACGGGAGGAAACCGATTGTCTTAGAGTCCAAATATTAGACCATTAAGTTTCGATATATGTATTTTTAGACAAACGCGGTTGCGTGACTGTCTAGGGAGCACGCGAACAAATAGCGCGAGGCTGCGATTTCGCCTCCTCTCACGGCGTGTGTGCAGCGGGTCGTGCAGCGTGCAATTTCCAAAACCGCACGGTTGCAACGTCGCTGTTTAACCACCTCCAATTGGATGTTTAATGGCGAGGAATTTTTTGAAGAGTGCTTTGTCACGGGAGATTCGCGTTTGTTTTCCTTTAAAAGCCCATCGCATGAGAATTGTCCGTGGGTGGCAAAGATAAGATAGTGGGAATGTTAGTTGAAGTGTAAACGCGAACAAACAAAGATTTATGTGGAACCCGAGCTGCGATGATCGGGGGTCTAGAGTCCAGGAATTATAGTTCTGCGCCGGTGTGAATGGGAATAAATTGCTCGGTATTAAGGGTTGATAAAGTTTTCTTTTCTATATAGACGCCTTCACGAGATAGGCTGGAAATCCCGGGTTGGATTTATTGTTTTACGATTTTCCACGAACGAAGGCCCAATTGAATTGTAATAAGTCGATAATTCGGGTGGAAAAAAGAACGGTGAGGATTTCGTAAGGTGTAGGGATACGATAGAAGTTGAATTTACCATTACTTATTGCTATGATGTTATTAGTGGATAATGGATACACTATCAAGCGTATTTGAGACAAAATTGAACTTCAATCACGTGATTAGTTGTAAAAATATTATTTTAATTTCAATTTAGGCTGATTTTAATTAAATACCTTAGTTCACATATTGATTAAACGTATATTGGGTTGAAGCGTGAAAAAATTACGCATTTAATTAATAAACAAATCCAAATACTTGTAAAGAATTTGCAAAGACTTGTATAATAAAGAGGTGTATTATAATTAGGCTCAAATATTAGGAAATTGTGAATAAAAATATTCATTCGCAGAAACGTTTTTCTTAGGGTCTTAATGTAATAAACATTTTTCATTCTTAGAATAAACTTACAATTATAACATTTTAGAGTCTTTTAATGAGCTCTAAATAACATAAAACGATTAAATGGAAACACAGGTTAATCTTTTCGAATTCAAAGTTCTACTTTCAGATACCATAGAAGTTATATATTCCTGGAGATATCTCATACTTATCATATCATATCTGCATTTTTCCTTGTGATATATTTCGAGATAAGGCATATTCTCAGTATATTAATACATTCGATATGTAATGATATCCCAAGCGTTGGTGAATTTTGTTTCGCTGGATAATGATATTAGTAAGTGACTTCATGAAAATATCAAAATGAGGTATTATGGAATAATTGTGATATTATTCATTAGTTAACAATATTTCTACATGGAAGAAGGTATCTTAAGTAACATTACAAAGCTATGGATCTTATTTTATTCTTTCCGTTATTGAAATTCACATCTGTCCAGCTAGCAAAAATGTTCCATGAAAATATAAAGCGCAGTTTTACCTTAGCAGTTATAGTAGATCCATATCATCTTGAAATCTCGTTACTTATGCTCTTTTCATTGTTTATTTTCAACTTCTATCTGCAGTGTTGTATATTAGAATTTAGTTTTCGTATATACCTGCTCCAATTCCTGCCATTTTCCACAGAAATGCCCATATTTGAGCTTGTATTCAACCGAATAAAACGCCAATAAATCTGCATTTTCAATTCAAGGCTGAGTGTTACACTCTCCGAATCGTAAAAATGGCGAAACGAATGCAGAGCTTATGATACTTGCGAGCCGGATATCAGAATGCTATTTATATCGCTCGGCGTATCGTCGGATGGTATTCAACGATGGATCTAACCGCAGACTTCATGGGAGTGAGCAAACATCAGACACGAAATCGAAATCTAGCAACGATCTTCGATGACCGCGAAATTTCGCTCGTCATTGCATGCATCTCGCCTTCTAGAAATGCTACTCAAATGGATATCGGTGGAGTAGACATTCCAAGGCTTCCAGCAAAACCTTATAAGGAATCCGTTCCAGTAAAAACCGTGAAATAGACTGAACACACTCGTCTGTTATGCTATGATTTGGGTGTATCCAAACTTCTCTTTCCAGTGTACCACGTCATAAAGGCTATTTGAAACCTCAATGGCGTCCTGGTTTAACTTAACAGTCTAGTTTAAAGAATATGGCGTTCAAAATCTTTATTTCTCTACTTATGATACAGAAGTCAATTAAAAAGACACTACTTTTGAGACTTTAAGATATTATAAAGCGTAATTTAAGCTTCCCTTTCTTGATGTTAAGCATTTGAGGATTTTTGAGCTAAAGAGTAGAAAGAAGAGAAGAGTGTGTAATCCAAAAATCTTCTTTCGTGGGTGATAATGAGATATAGTGGCTTTCACTAATGTATTGCATTAAGCATGGTGAAACGTTAAAATTTATTTGGAGATGGATAGTTATGTTCCTTAAGGAAAAAGAAAAGTCGATTTCTTATTTGATCGCATTAAGGGTATATAGCATTCTGACAAGGAAAACTCTGAAATTAAGAATCACCATTACATTGATGGAATCGTTCACGAATTACTTTCATAAAATCAATCATTTTAGAAGCCTTAATTTACTGTAGAAGCTTTTATCTATTTTATATGTAATATTCTAAAACATAACCGTTCTTGACGATTAAAACTTGAGTAATATATACTATTCTGAAAGATCCAAAGAAACTCATCTTTACGTTTACCATCAATTTTGTATTTAGCTCTATCCCCTTTTTAGACGTATAATAAAATTAGTTGTGATTAATACAGATAAGTATATGTATGACTTAAGTTATTTTTGGATTGAACGGTTGAATCCATTCGGTACAAACTGATTTTAAGATAACTTATAGAATACTTATTTATCTTCGGGGATAGCTTTCATCTATAATTTCTTGTATTAATTAAATTAAATTATCAATTGAAAATGCAAATGGTCCCGATAAAACAAAAAATATTTGTATAGATCAACATCTAATGATAAATAATGCATATTCATACATTCTTGCGACCACAAACCATTTCTGTCAACGACATTCCATGGTCTCTCTTATAAACTTAGAAAAAGTAGCTATTTCCTGAAGCAAGGGGATCAAATTCCGATCCATCCATATAAAATTACCATATAAGTTAATATCTTGCTCAACAGTTGGAGAATGCGCTCCAACGTAATTGGATTAAAAATAATGTGAGGCTGCCCCTCGTCGAAATCACCGCCTCAGACTCTCTTTAACATAATTCATTCTTAATTATCATAAAGGTCACGAGCCTGTTACCATCGAGCATTTGGGAAATTGGACGGAGCACCGCCACCCTTACTAAATCAATCATCCACGAAAGCGCCATTGGTGTTGGAAAGCGTTTAAAACGACGCCGACAGAAATATAAAAATATAGACGGTTTCTCTCGAGGCGAGGATGATTTGAAGCGATGGCAGAGGATAACGTAATATTAAAGATAAATCCCATTCTGCATAAATTCGGTTCCTTTTTTATCTCTGCCCCAACGCCGCCGACGTTTTCACACTCCTTGACCTTGGCGACCCCTTTCTCCCATTGCCATCCTCCGTTTCTTTCCCTATTCTCTTTCTTCGGTTCGTTTCATTCCATTCTGAAGTCACCATACCAAGAATGATGAGTGATCATAAAAAGAAAGGGACACCAAATAAGAATAGTGTGAAGCGAATTGGATCTTCAAAAGAGTATTTGGCTCCAATATTTGAGGGAATGCAGCAAGGCAACGTTTTGGGACCCATTTTTTTGTTGTTTTACTTTTCCATTTAATTTCAAACCGATAGTATTCTGATTATTGTATTCAATACTTACGAAGTTCATAACATCACCGTTACTTATATGAGGATTGAGACACTTCAATTTAAAATTTTATAATTAATATCTAAATGTGTAAAATTAGTTACACAAAATCAATTGAATAACTTACTTTTATCTATAGTTGTCTTGATGAATACATGTGTATAATTGTTAGATACGGTTGATTAATGTTTGATGATCGTGGATAGATTTATCTTTTGCTATATAGGAAATTTGTGATATTTTAATTTTACTTTGAAGAATTTATTGTGTTCTTCGTTACACATCCCTAATTATATGATTTTAAATTCTTTTGTTTCTTTTCCTCTTACTCTATCAATTCGAATCGTCATTGCTTTTGGTTAAAATGGAATAGAGATGTCTTAAACATAAATTGGTGCCGTTTCATACGAATTATCATCAGCGGATAATCCCAAAATCATAAATCCCAATTTTACGACCCTAATTCTATGGTCATTACAACGGACTGGATATCAGTAGATCCGGGTTCGAGCCCCCGTCTCACTATTTACGATTCCATTCTTCTTCGGCGTATTATTTTCGGCGCCGAATAATAAATAGAAAGCAGGATATCCTTTCCTCTAATTCCCCCACCCGATTCCCCATTGTGTATACCCTTAAAAAAACACCTGAAGATCGCTTTTCCCGGTAACATCTCCTCGAGAATAAAATAATATATATCCTTTCCTCTTCACCGGCCAACGTGTTAAATGGGGGCAATTTTCTTTGATCGCGGTGCCCCTTCGGCCGATCGAAGGTCTTTGTTCTTCCTCGCCCCTTCTTTACCTTTCCGACCCACACCTTTCCCCTCGGGGCTCGAAGGGACGACCCGTAGCGTGGCCAATTTTCACTCCTTTGTCGTCCCGTCTCAACATCCCCACAAACACGCCTCCCAACATATATAAATGTCTTGTCATTATTCACGAATGGCGGCTACACACACCCGTACCCCGAAGTGCGATGCTTTTTGTCGGCTTTGCCCTTCTCCGCGCAAGAATGGCGGAGGCGACAATGTTCCCTGGACACCGAGGATAATGAATGTTAAATGATTGCCCTCCACGCGCCTCTTTTCTCTATCTCTCGCCGTTTTGTCCACCGCAACATCACACGCTTTCTTCACCTTCTTTCCTCTCGATTTTCATCGCCGCACATTCGTTCTAAGGAACTCGAAGGATGAAAAAAATGGCCGTTTTCATTTAACGCCGCTCTTCCTTTCACTTTCTCCCACGCGACAATAGAGTCGGGCGTGTGCGTCGAGGATTTTTGGGCGGAGAAAATTATTCGGTCCGTTCACGGCGTTTCTTTAAGGTTCGCCTCACCAGATGGACCCCGGTCGTTAACCAATGGAATGAGAGCGTTTAAATTGCACGTCAACCGCGAATTTTTAAGACGAAGACTAGATTTAAGTCGTGGTGTATTTCACACACAAACAGGGCTCGCAATCGGTCGGATTTGTGTCTAATTCCGCCAAAGGTGACCTCGTATTTACATCCGCGTCGGTTCACGGATAACGTTCATAATGTCGGCTCCTGTGAATTATATTTCGCGCTTCCATTCTAATTAAATTCACTAACTCGAGGTGAAAGCTCACACCTATAGCAATTAATGCTTAACGAGGAGTATATTTTGAATCTATATAACAGCTTGATTGCACCAATCCAAAGTTTACATTATTTAATATTTATATTTCTCATGGTGTTACGATATGTCAAGCCGATACGGTTCGTTGAACTGGTCGATGAATTTACCGTAAATAATCCAGCGAATATAATTAACTCGGGGATTTTTTGAGGGAATATTTGTGGAGTAAACTAATTATCGAAATTTAAACGAAAGAAGTTATAGTCACATAAAAATTAGAGAAATAAATAATGCTGCATAATAACATTCTAACTTCTAAGGATTTGGAAAAGTGTTTGGAGTCCTTAAGGTTATACGTACAAGGTTTTTTTAAGACTTGCTATCAATATAGTCGTATAAAATATTCCTTTATACCTTCATATACTTATTTATTGAAGTTTATACCTCCAACTATAATATGTATTTTGAAAAAGTTGTCCATATTACAAAATAAGAAGCATGCTCTATGACGGTAGTATAAGCTCTAATCTCACGCTTGATTCAGCATGCGAAATAATTAACTAAGATGTAGAAGTAACTAAACAGTCGTACTTAATAGTTAAATATCTGAAATTTATATATTGTATTTAAATTAAGAGACTTATCCTTCAACCGGAAATGACTTATATTAGCCATCATTAATCCTTATGGATGTTTTAAAACTTGCTCGAACCAAAATTTGTTTTAAGATCGCTTAAATTGTCTCAAAGTTCAGTAGATAATAATTTCCTAGTTCCACAGTTAGTTGAATGAGGGACTACTTTTCCCAAAGTCAAACCCGTTAACTTCTTTAGATGTCCAGGAACACTTCTTTAGTATATTACCTTCAATTCATCACAAAAAAGACGTAGCAATAAATTGAGAGCGAATATAATCCAAAACGTGACGAAATGGCTTTGAAAACATGCCGCGACTCATAAAAGGAATTCCGTTGGTTTGTGGATCTTCGGAATGAGAAAGTTCGAAGTCCCAGCTCTAAATATCATTTCCCCGGCATAATATATCTTCGCAGGTGACCACCACGACGGAGGGAGGAAACTGTTTTTACGGTTGGAAAAACAGTCTGCCTCTCATTTCCACGGAGCGCTCTGAAACACAAATGCAGTAAAGGCGTTTAGGCTTATGGCTCTTTATCTGCAACGAAAACAACAAACAACTATACTTAGGCTCTGATTGAGGTATTGAGGAGTGTTATGTCTTTAACGAGAAGGCCTGCTCTAAGCGTTAATAAGGCGTGACAGCGCGAAAGAAGGAGTTTTATCTGCTGAGGTGATACAAGGGACAAAGATAAATAGGTGGGGAAATCGCGCTTCAAAAGTTCACTTTATCTGAGTATGAAAAGTACTGAAATGTAGATTAGTTGTAGATTCCGATTTAAATTAGTTATCGGATGAGAAAGAAAAATATATGGTATTATTTCGAAAATTATTTGTCGTACAAAATAAAAACCTTTAATTTATGTTTCTTTAGAAGTCATGGCTACTATCATCAGGGAAATTTTAAGTATATGAATATTTCTTATTTATTCCTTTTTCAGTTTAGTTATCTAAAGCAATTAAGAATTGATGAAACGTCTTTCACGCTAGCATTATGAGTTAATCCGTTAATGAATTGCTTTTGGAGAGATATAAAATTACCACTATTCCATTTATAGCATTTTGGAAGTATCTAGGCAAATGAATACCACCATTTTGCATTGTGTACTTTTGGCAAGCACCATTACCTATATTGTATAAAGAAAGCGTAGTATTTGTGTTTATTAACTTGACTTCAATATCAATATGATTTTATGTGGAAGAAAATATATCATTCAAGTACTCAGGCAAGCGAATTAGTAATGGATTGATAATTTTGATTATGCCATAGATGCTGATATAAGTGAATAGGTTATCATAAACCTCCATTCATCTTTTAAAAAGGTTTAGAATAATTTCCTTTGTAAAAGAAAATGGAAAACAAGGATAAGAGCAGATAATTATTTCATATTTGGTACGTTGTAGCTCTTTTTTATAACTTTTAACGAAAAATTGTTACTCATTCTGGGAAAAAACATATATCGATTACATCTTCTGATTGCATCATGTACTAAAGACGTTCACGGTTGAGTGATTTGATAAAGCCATTGCATTACCTCTGCGATTAGTGTGATATTTCTGTAATACTGGTTGATTTACTGAATGCATGACAGTCACCCCTCAGAAATTGGCTTGAAAACTTTTTTGTTAGCTTTCACAGTTAGGTGATGAGGATTTTATATACCTCAAAGTAAATAGGACCGATTAATTCATTCTCTTAAGAAAGATAAAATTTATCAGAACTTCATTTTATGCTAAGTCGCATATAGGAATATGTTCCAAATAGTAATAGATGTAATAAATAAATATGAAAATTCTTTTTGGGATCCGGCGCTATTTTTATTATTAAAAGAAGACAAAGGAGCTCATTCAGTTTTCAAATAGGTGATGGCTCTCAAACTTATAGATAATCATACCGATTATTTAATTATTTTATAATACAACCTCTAATTCTTCATTCAATCCTATAAATCTCTCCTTTTTAATATGTAATTTTCGTCATAGAATTTTAAGGCTATAGATTTTACTGAATTCATACATTTACATCAAGAAATATAATCTTAGGGAAAATCCAAATAATTTTTGTTTATCAATTATTTTATCTCATATGGAATTTTATCTGCCTGAGCTTTGACACGTATCGGAGACTAGTTCTAAGAAAAAGAGGATAACGATATTTAAACATGCAACATATTCACTTGAACATGCCAACTTGCTTGTATATATATATTTAAAATGATCGAGCTGTTAAGAGCACCAAAAAGGCAGTTTGGAAATTTTCATTTAAGAGGTGAAAGACGATTGGCTTAAGCGGCATCAAAGAAAATTGGCATGTTGAATATTCCCTGAAAACGGGTCTGAAACGATATTTTAAGAATACCAAGGAATGGCGGCGCTATCAAAAGGAAATGTACTCAAATTTTAATAGCTTCTGAGGCATTTCTGCATACAAGATATCTGTAATCGGGGAACATAATATTCAGGCAATCACTGTTGGCAAAATTGAACCTCTTATCCTTGTTCAGAAATTCATACTAAATTGTGGGAAGAAACGAAGTTAGCCAGGGAGAAATCTCTTGTCGAAATGATAACAACTGGTGTGTAACTCTTCCTGTGAAAATTCAGAGCTATTCGCTAATTTTAATGTTTGCAGATATGATATATGAATATGGATATTTATATTTATCCTTATTTCTGCTTACTATAAACTGCTATCAAATATCTACAATTTTTGTATGACAACATCTTTAACATTATATATGGCTAAAATTGCAGGCTAAAAGTGACTAGAAACAGTAAAACTAATTAAAAAATCTGATAAATTCTAAAATAGAATCCGGGTTGTTAGATGTATTTCTGTTTTAGGTAATTTAATATTTTCAAATAAATAAATTGCAAATAAATTCAAATTTATAGCTGGGTATTCAAATCCGGATATTTTACTTCTTGTCAGAAAGAGAAAATTTTACGTCTTATTAGAAAGATATTAAACACAATTTTCGATCCGATATTAAAAAATGGCCGTACAGAATGTTCACCTTTAACTATTATTCTTTTGTTCATATCGCTAGTGGTTGAATTAACATTTCTCATTTGGGTATAGGTCCATTTTTCTATTCTTACTGAATCAAAAGAACGTGATTTCCATTCATTATATAGTATCTTGCGAATGTCGGGGAATATTTGGAAGAGATAAGTTTTAGGATGTATGCGATGGTTTAATCGATGTTTTTTTTGCGCATGAATATTCTATAACTAAAAATTCACAATAGTACCTCATCATTCACTTGTTACAATACCCTTCGTGGAGTAGAACGAAGAAATTAGAGGAAGACATCCGCTAATTCTCATCATAAACAACTCCGCATCTCTTTCGAATCCTCATTGCCGTGAAACACGCAAAAGAATTTTCGTAATTTTATGTACAAAAGCAAAACCTAAAAATAATCCATTAAACGGTTGGTTGAACGGGTAATTTCATAAAACTCATAATTGTAATCTCTCCCGGATAGCATATCATCTCCTTAATATGCCCACGAGGACGTATGAATAGGTAGCGGACGGGCGGTTAGAGAAGTGGCCACGCAATTAGCTCGAATTTGACGAGCGCGTCCGTTGGCGAAGAAATGATAAATTCTCCGCAAGACGGAGTGCAGCTTCGGAGTAATTTCTCGGTGCATTTGCAAATCATCGCTCGGTCGGAGGCAAACAAGCGCAGAGGTCTGCAAACAAACCGGAGGGAGAGCGGTTGGAGACCGGGCTTTTTATTTTGCGCATTTTTTAACGGCAACCTCTCTTCCTGCGGTGGATCCGATCATGGAACCAGGCCTCAGCAGCGCCCTACGAAATGAGGTGGCGGTGAGGAGAAACAGAGGGGCTCTCATGGCGACCACGCCCAGTCGGTGTCGAGATGGAAATAAAAGGCATCCATCGTCGCGAAATCACGAGCACTTAGCCACGCATGGGTTTTTTCTACAGATCTCCTCGGCTTGTTTTTTCGGGAATTCATTTTCGTTCGGGTCTTTCATCGAAGGAAATCCTTTAGCGTTTTTCCGCTCGAGGATTGGGATTGATCTTCTTGTAGTCTCAGAGTTCATTGTCACTGTACATTGAATTCATTGCACTGCAAAACAACTACAGAGTCTTGTATTTCAATTATGTTGCTTCATAAGAGGTCCCTCATGAATATATATGTTCGTTCTATTGATTACATGTGATGTTAAGTTAATAATAAGAGTATTAACAATTATTCATTGTTATGTTTCCTAAACATAGCGGAAAAGTATCTAGAATCGTAATTACTGAGCTGAAATGGATACCTCTATTAATGTATATATTTATAACTACTTTAAACGTATGTTATTTACTAGACTTGAAGGTTATTGCCCTTTGCGTGCGAAGAATATATCGAAAACCATTATAATACTCATTAGACAATCATTCTCAAGCTGATATTCTTAAACTAACGTAATTCGCTAACTAATTCACAAATTTGGTAAAAATATAGAATTCATATCATTAAGATAAATATGGAAAACAGTTTGGTTTGGAATTGACATTTAAAACTAAGTTGAAAATGCTATTTCTATTCGATACGACTAAAATATACAAACTCCTTTACGAAAGGAATTTGTAAAACAAGAGAATTTGAAATTTGGCTTCTTTCAGTTCCGGTAAACCTATAGCTTACTTTTTTGATTGTTTTCTTTATTTATTTATTACTATTTTCGGCGCGGCTAAGCCTTGTTTGTCCCTCTTCAACCCAACCTTTGAATCACATAGATTATTTTACAATTATAATTTTAATATTTTGGATTCCAATTCGCAAATTAGATATTTTACTGACGAAGAGTTTTATGTTAATTTTTGAATATTAGAGAATTTCTATTTAAACCATTCATTAGTTTAGATTTTAGGTTAAGGTAAGATTTTTGTGTGTTCTGTAAAGGAATATCGATTTTAAATTTGCCTTTAATCGTTTTATTTTCGATAGATATTTCATCAATACGAACATCATTTGATATTCACATTCATTTGATGCCGTGGAATCGTGAAATAATGTTTTGTTGCACATTGAAGTATTCTGTTATATAGTTGGCGCATTCACACTGGTGGATCCACAGTATTTTCTAATATCGACCTTGATTCCTTTCGCATGTTAGTTACACATCCATAGAAGTTTACAAGCAGGTGCTGACACAACGCGGTACATTAAAGGAATTTTATTTCCCATATGAGTAAATGTTAGAGGAAATGTCTGCTTGGGTTTGATATGCAAATATACCAAACTCTTTAGAATCTACGGCGGCTCTTATATTTCGCGCCTTGAGATGGTTACTTGCAGTACATCTATGGTGTTTGCTCAGTATGAAAGTCTACACCGACATGCGGAAACATTATAGTGTTTGTACGGATAGATTGTTAAAACGCATACGTAGTGTTTTTGAGAACTCTGATTTTTCTGATGTACACGACTTAATGAAATGTAAACATAAGTAGGTATTTTCTAGGAAATATGCGATTATGATCCTTCGTATTTCGTTATTCCGTGAAAATTAGTCATTATTTGTAATAATTTTCTTTGAAGCATTATGTAGTGTTGGAGTTTGTTTGCATTTGAGGGTATTAAAATAATAATCAAGATAATAAAAAAGTATAGCACGAAAATACGTAGATCATAATAATGATGCTTGCTACCTAATTATGGTACGCAAGTAATGGGATACAAATTTCTCTTAAAATTTCTTAACTTCATCAAAACCTTATGTTTGTAATTATTATAAGAATACCCTTACTAGTATAAGCAAAAAAACTTTCTTAGTGTAATTTTCGATAGCCTCTTTTAAGGTTCATTAAAGTTTGGTAACAAGAATCCGTAAATTTATTTTGAGATCAAAACAACGTAGGAAGTCTAAAAACATTATTTATCATTGGAAAGAGTAAAATCTCGTTTTATTAGCTTATTCCGAATAATTATGTAATCTTAAAAACAGTTAAGATATCTATTATTTCTATGTGAAATAAGAAGTTAGTCAGGGAGGGGCTACTGTAAATGACTAATAACTGAATGAAAGTAATCAAAACGATCGAATGATTATGATCAGATACGATAAGAAAACTAAAGAGATAAACAAAATGAAATCTGGTGTCATGACAAAGAATCATGCTTCTCGTTTTTTCTTTATTCTCCTTGAAATATTTCCTTTTTAAACTGCATTTATTCATTTCCAAACGAATAAAATATACCACCTTTACATTCACAGATAGAGAAAAGAAAGCTATAAAACTGTTAAGTTTTGTATTAGAGAAGCCAAAGGAAGCGATGATAACACACTGTACATGAAGTAAAATATTATGAGTACGAGTTAGAAATTTCTATACTTACACAAAAACCATGTACATATTTAAGTTTCAATTATTGTATACAGAGAAAATATGCATACTTATTTAGGATAACTCACAACAATAAGAGGTCCTTTGCTTATTTTTCTCGTTACTGGTGATATTTGGAATTTTCCCATCTTTACAACTTCCCCATTCTATGTTCTGGAATGGAGCTCTGAGTTCTTTTTTTCAACTTCTGTTGATTTAGTTTTAAAGGTATAAGTAGACATTAGTAATAAGTAATACTTATAGCTCTAAATCTATTATTGTAATATCGTTTATTTTATTTAGTATTGTAGTAAGGGAGATCATCAATTCAGTTCAGCGTTTAATTTTCGGTGAATAGGGTCTTTTAATTGTGAGAAAAAATTTCTTTTGAGAGAGTATCTACTAAAAATTCTAATTTCCAGATTGGCAATTGTTTAACTAATTATCCTAATTAATATATAACTAAATATATCCTCTACCAGCATCAATCTCTTGAGCAATAAAGGATAATAAATAAAAGATTATTTTAAAAATTATCAATAACATCTAAGTCGCCCTCTAAAGGAGTGAATTCAATTAATACAATGAGAAACTGGTGATGAATGAATAGAACTAATGGATAAAAAAGTAGGAAAGTAATGGCGAGATATTATGAATCAAGGACAGGAATTGAGCTCAGCATTTCCTCTTCTTTATGAATACTATGATTGAGGCATTAATGCCTTCGCTTTAGACATCGATTCTAATCGTAACCGAAAAAATTCAAAATTAGCGGATGCAACAAAATATAAGAGTTATATCTACAATCCAACGTCCACCATTCTGAATCACGCCCGATGAAAACTTTCACCGAGACAACGGCCGTCGTACAATCTCTTCACGGTCGCGATCAAAGAAAATCGTGCTTTCGCAAAAACACGCATACCAGTAGCTCTCTCCTTTAAGCCCTTCTTCAAACAGAAAGTACGAAGGACAATGCAAATCCGACCGGTCGATGCACAGGCCTTGACTATGAACTTGTCCCTCCCCCCTTCCTTTCCTACGAAAAGCTTACGTGAGCACAGCTGTGTTTCTTAATCCCAGGTGACAAAAGAGAGAGAAGTGAGTGGGGTGATCTGGGAATGCTATAGATGAGGACGCCATCGCCGATGCTGACGGTTGACAACTTCGCACGAACGTTTGTTTTCCCATTCTCTTACGGCGCCTGCCAACGCATACTTCCCGCATCGTGAGCATTTCTCCTCCTCCGCCTTTGAAGTCATCGGTGTCGAATGTACAAACAGCGAGGAGGAACAAAGAGCGAGAAACATCTCACTATTTGTTTTGGTGGCGTCGAACGAACGCCCGGAGGGAATACATTCAATGTACCGGACTCTGTTTGCAGTTCCGAGGACTTGTTGCCTCAAGTTTTACAGCCGAAGTGCCTCAAGAGATATCCTCTAAAGAGTCGCTAAGCGCTATTTCAAATCCAAACCCGAGAGAGGATGTTTTTCTCCTTAGAAATTACAACGTCGCTTAATTATCAGCTACCGTTTGACCGAAGGCTTTTTATTCCCATTTCCCTTTATACCTTCCAGGATGTTAAATTATGCCGATACTGCGGGTATTTTTACACCCGGTCTCATAAGCATGTCGCGTTAAGTTTAAACAATGCGTCGTAAGTTCGCGAGATTGATGGAATTCTTCGGGGTGAAGGTTGCGAACTCTCGAGATCCGTTCCCGTCGTTTAGAGATGTACGTACTATGCGTACAATCTTAAGATTAGGGCCGGTTTATACGAAAAGTAAGGGCGATAAATGGCATTCCAGGTGAAAAAAAATTCATTGAGAATTAAAAGAGCTTTCTGAAGAATCTACAAAACCGGATGTGACGTAAATGAAAGTCGCATCAAGATATCCGATAACTTTATCTTCACCGACTCAGTTATTTATTAGAATCGATAAAGTTCTTCTTCCAGCGCAGGAGATATACCGCTCTTCTTTATCGTAAGGTTCCGTGCTTTTGCCATATAACTTCATCCTGTAAAAAATATACGAGCTTTTTTGAATTTCATCTATTCATTGGCTTAACGAACATCTCAATGCATGTATGTTTGGGAATCTTTACTGTACCACGATGATGTATTCGATTATTCAACCATTCAGTTTATACTGCTGTTTAAGGTATGGAATACCATTTAGCTTGCCTATTTATAATATTTAAGACTAGCTTTTTTCTTAAATGGTCTGAAATGAGTATTTTTGTAAGAAAAAAGAAGTTTTTAGAAAAAACAAGTCCTTGGATTCGGGAAAAGAAAAGCGCAAGAAGTATATGATAGGAGCTGATATTACTCTATCGTAATCATTACCGTACATGTCAGTCAAATAATATGTGGTTGAAATATCGTCAGAGCAGTTACGTACAGATCAAATATACTATAGCGAAAGGGCTCAAGGTTGTTTTTAATGGAGTTACAAAAACAAACAAATTAGGGAAAGATTAGAGAACCGTGTATTTTTCTGTTAAGAGCCAAAAAGGAAACAAACATAACTTATTTTTTATCGTGACGGGAGATATAGCCAATCGGCGAAAACTGCGTCTTACGTTTCAACCATTCACGCACTTAAAATAACTATAGGTCCTTTCTCCTTGTGAAGGCATTTCCAATATCTTTCCGTATCTTAGAGTTTTTTATCATGCGGAGACGAGCTGAGTTTCCTCGTGAAACATTGTTCTCATTGAACTCTTTGATATCATCGTACCGACTGATTAAAAGTATTTCATCGACAGAAAAACTCATATCTTTCGTCAAACTTTATACAGCTCCAACTAAATACATGAGTGAATATTTGATCGATATTTGTTAAAGTGTTGAACAATTTTATATTAAAGTGATTACCTGTTGTCCTGAATCAACTTTCGAAGTTATAGTTGATGATGAAAATGGTATGCACCTCGACTTCCTGTCCATTTTATGTCGCTACAATTTGGGATTGATATTTTAAATACATTAGCTCAATATTTTGCTTTAAAATTTTCCAATTTTTAGTGATAAATACTAATTCCAGTTATTTATTAGTTATGAGTTATTTCCTTTTTCCACTACTTAAAATGGGTTTTTACCGTAATTAATAAGCACCCGATCTTGTAATATCTATCTTGTTTTATTAATATGATTATTTTAGGAAAATCATTTATCAGTACTGCACAGTATATTATTTTGTATTCAATTTTGAGCAAATTTAAGTTACTTTGGTAAAATAGTTAAGAGAGAATCTATCTTCATATGAATGGAGGCTTCAGAATCATTTTAATACTACAGATTAAAGATACCAATACTAAAGTGACGATCTGATAACCTTACTCCAGTAGTGGTAGTGATATCTATTTATATACAAATGAATGTAATATTTGAAGTAAAAAATAATTTATCAAAAGCTGAAAATTAAAAGCTTATAAAAAGGATTAAAACGATTATCTATCAATGGAAATATAACAATAAGTTTGGAGAAATGCTATCAATATTACTCGTTCCTTTGGAAAAGATGTTAGGACTTTGGATAGAAACTAAATGTAACGATAGGGCGTTAAATTAATCATTTATTATGTCTTCTATCCATCGAAGGTATTTGTATCATCAGTTAATGCCATGCTGTAGAATCATTTCAGGGATATGTCTTACCAATGAGACCTTCATACTCGATTAATATGACACTTGTCAACGTACTGACTCCCTGGTACGTTCCTAATGCAATACGTAATGCAGTTGCCGTAGAATATGTCAGTTGCGAGATTTATCAATGAAACATGAATGATTGTGTAGGAGGAGAGAATGAAATCATATTCTGAAGTTGTTCCAGTAACTAAGGCTTTGTCTTCTCGTATTCCATCGATAGTTACGCCTAAACGTTGATTTGCGTAGATATCATCGCTACGTTAAATGCCCCGTGCTCTGATGGACTATCGCTAGGAAACGTCGACTTTCACGTATCACTTAAAACATCCATACGTTTTTAAACAGCCCTCTTTATCTCTCAGAGACAGGATTTTTGAGACAATTTTTCACTCAGTTTGTTTTTCACCTGTCGCAGATGAACTCCTTAAAACGACCGGAAGCCGAACGATACATTCGAAATCGGCAAGTAAAGAAACTTATACAGGTTTTCTCCAGGATGTAAATGAGATAAATAATGTCCGAAACCATCGATCCTTTTGCACCTGTTTCGGATGCATTTTAACCAAACTCGCAGACGGCGCCGCGAGCGAGCGAAACTCGAACTACGAAAAACACCGCCAACTCTCGGTTATCCCACAGAGTAGGAAAATTAAACAAGCTAATCTCGGGAGATTAAGGAAAAAGAACACCAAAACTACGAAAAAAACTCTCGAGCTTCCTGCCCTCCTCCCTTTCGTTTTCTCGGAATGAAAAGCTCCGATTATAACACTTCCGGAACAATTTTCGGCCGTCGATTACGAAAAAATATCTTCCATGATTTCAGGAGAGAAAAGAGTCTCAAGAAGGCAATTATGGGAAATAATAGCGTCTATAAGAAGAAATTAAACTCCGAACGATTAATCCCTCATCAGCGGTCACACGATCGGCAGTGGAACAAAGAAGAAACGGTTGAAGTGGTGGTAAAAGAAGAAAGAAATGGGAAAGGATGGAAGAAGAAGCGGGCGGAACGAATGGCAGGTGAGTAACACTACCCTAATACAATCGCCCGTACATTTACAAGAATTATTAAAAATTATCTTAATAAAGATAAATATTTGCAAACACAGCTTGTTACTCGTGGCTGATGTACATTAGAGTTGACAACGAGTTACTTAGTGAGAAATTAAACTTGAAATTATTTCGAAAAACAATTAAAATCTATATTTCATGTATACTCGCTGATAAACTATATGATTTCGTAATCACAGAGGAATTAATATATATTTCCTATTATTTTTAAGCTTGTGACTAAAAAATATACTTCATTTTGGGACATAACTACTATTTAAATCAATCTCTGCGTAGTTGACGTATCCCATTTTCGATGTCTCATGCATTCATTATTCTTATTCGATGGTTAACTCCTCACAAGCAAGGAAGCGCTAAAATTGAAATATTCACCTCTGTGATGTCTGGTTGCATTTTTTACATAAACCTTTAATAATTACTTGTGATATGTGTAAATTTATACTGTAACATGTTCGTGAAAATAACTTATTCTCTTATCAAACGTTAACTTAACATTAATTCGATATTTTTGGACTTATTTAGCTGCAAAATAATTGCTCTGACTGGAAAATAATTCAGTTTATGCCGATCTAACCTCCAGTCATTGGAAATATTATACACACACATACAAACAGTAGTGTCATTTACTAAATGAAAATAAGGCTTAATGAATACAAAAAGGGTTCAAAGCATGAAAGAAAAGGTTTGCACTGCGCTTAAGTATCGGAAATTAGCTCAAGAATAAGTCGATTTCTTTCCAATTGTCATCTTGGGAAGGGTATAAGGTAAGATGCACAGTTTTCAACGCCAATGTATTTCTTTACACTATCACCTGAATGAGCCTTAATCTAACTTCTACTATCTGTTCGAGTGCGATTAAATCGTAAGTTACTTGATTGCCAAATGGTGAATTAGATATATCTCTATGACTACGATTGCAAATGGTGTTTTTCAATCAAAGTAAGAAAACAACGAAAGAAATGTTTGGGAGGGGAGAAGAACAAGAGATGAATACAGAGTAAGAAAGTAAATATATAACAAGATGTGACGTAGATGAAGGAAGGAGGAAACATAAAGGGAGTAAGGGAAGGGATCGCGTGTATTTCTTACCGGAAAAGGAAAGTTGGAGAGAAAAGGAGAAGGTGATTGGTGAAATAATGACGTGATCTCCTCCCTTCGTGTGTTTGTTTATTGCATAGGCTGTTTGAGGGTTCGTGAAGGAGTTACTCGAATCTTCTCTTTAACATTTTCTCGCCACGCGAACGAACTGGAGAAGGGATGAAATGCGGGGGAATGAGGAAGAGGAGTCCACGATTGGTGGTTCGTGAAGGAAGTAGGGATTCCCATTGCCAGAATTGTATCGAAAGTGGGTATAATATTACGAATGGGAGAACGTAAATTTATAGTGTACAATAGAGGATATGGAGAAGAAAAAAGGAGTAATTTTATTGATAAATTTATTGATCAAATGTCCTCCAAATTCTTCCTAAATTAATTCTCAATTTTACTCCAAATGTTTATATTATTTTAAACAATTATAATCCTTTACTAGTGTGAGGATAGTATTAAAGGTACAGGACATTATTAGGGTTGGAAAATATTACTTTGTCAACCCAGATTCTAGAAAAGTAACGTCTTCAATCTGTTAATAGGAATATTCCAGAAAAAAAGATTAAAGGAATCTTGAGAATATATTTAGATTTGAATTATATTCTTTAAAATCAGAATCTCAATATTTCAGAAACAAGCTATCTCTCTTTATATTATTTCATCAGCTATCGGGTTGCATTGTTTTCTGACGTAATATTTAATGATGTCCAGTCCTTACATACATAATACTCGAAATGAGTGAATTGTTATCTATTTGTATTTAACAAGAAAGTAAAAATTGAAAAATAAATTTAATATATTCTCAATAAGGTTATCGAGTAAATCCATTAGAAATAAATAAATAAGAATTTCATCTCTAAAAATGTAGAATATCGTAAAAGTTTCCTCTAAAGGCCTATTTTATACTTTCCTTGGAGTTCTTATCAAAGTAAATTATTGCATCTACTCTAAAATAAACAGCAACTAAAAACCATACATTACCGACATTCAGCGTGAGACATTCCTCCTCGTAGGATATCTTCAGATTTTTAGCGTGGCAACTGACTTAGAACAATGGTGGAATATGATTCCCGTATCCATCCCATTATATCCGTATCCGATGCAAGATGATTCTTTGCGTGCGGAAGGCAGATCAAAGAGATTAAAATGCGGAGCGAGGAAAATAAAATTAAAAGTCTTCGCCTTGAGGGAGGCGGATTAGGGTCTCAGTCAGTGGTTGAAATAGTGGCAGCGAGATAAGGGAGACCAAATGTTTGTGGAACGATAAAGGTAGCGGCAGATGGGCTGAACTCGCGAGAAAAATTAAGAGACGAGAATTTAAATACGCGTAACCGGACAAGCGAGCGATGAAACTGGGGCGAACGGGAGCCATAACGTCATTCGGATGTCAGTAGGAATTGGAAAATATTATATACGTATAATATTAATAGAATATATCTTAAATATTTTAATTTATGGGAGTTCCTGAAACAAGTCTTTAATTACTTAAGGTTTCTTTCACTTTCCCACACGTAGAATCTAGGTAATTGATGAAATTTGTTTCGCTCCTAATCTATTCTCCATATTATCCACTCTGAAATATATTTCGGAAGGTATTAGTAGTAAAAAATGTATATATTAATATGATGATAATTGAAGTTAATATTAGTTTGTAATAAAAGAAATATAGAATATTTTTACCTTCTATTGCACTGGAAATAGTCTACGTACGATGTTTTCCTCACTAAATAATGAGTGCCAATAATAGTGTCTTCTAGACTTCCATCTCATGTTCTAAAAGAACTAAGAGTTTTATAAGTTGAAAGAGTACGGACATACTACTTTTAAAGCACTCAACAAGCAGAGAAAAATCCATTAAACTCTAACGTGATAACGTTTTCTGTCACTCAACTAGGAGTACGTATCACGATTTTTAACGTAATGATGAATCATGATCTTTAATCCGCTGAATTATTTTTGGAGCATGAAATAACGTTCCAAAATCAGCAGCTCTCAGTAGTTAGTTTGGCACTGAAGTGGTTACTAAAAGATTTAAAAATAACTAAAAAATTAAGCGTTCTTCTATTATATTTTAGTCACCAGTCCCGTGAGTAAAAAACGTTTCATTCATAAGCTAAGTTTCTCTATTAAGCGTCGTTCGAAAACGTTACCTTGAAAATAGTAATGAATCATTTAGTTTGCAAGTTTGTTTGAATCTGAACGATTCATGCTAGGATTAGCATCAATGCGGGAGAAAATTAGACTCGCTTCTAAAACAAACTGGCTAACCGTTCTAACGAAGAGAGGCGTTTCCTTTGCCGATATGAGCTAATTAACGCGATTAAAAATCGATTTGAGTTACCACCTTATGAATTCCTCAAAAAAATCAAATATTTATAAATGAGCGTAGAGAATTAGCTATTTCGTAATTGGAAGTGAAGGTCTATGACAACAAGTCGATTTTAGGTTCGTGGATAAATGTAATGTATGGATAATCGGTTGGGCAAATACTAAACAAAAGAATCGAAGGAGAGGTAAGACGAGGAATGTCGGTTCTTAATAAGCATGGGAAAGGAAACGGGTCTTCGGGATAAGCCTTAAAAATCTTCGAGAATGTGGAGTGAGTGGTTTGAGTCGGAGAGTGTTCGGGTAAAATGGGCGACATTCAGATGCAAATAACTTACGACGGTAAACTGATGCACGGAGTAGAGAAAATAATTAAAGTCGATTTTCTTACGTCTGATGGCTAAGTACGCCTTTAGAAGACGAAGTTAAGAATGGAAAGATAGGATACCGAAAACTTAAACGTGAGTTATCAGCAACAACTTCGCTGAATACATCTTGGGATTAATCCAGTTTAAGATTGATAGGCATTAACTTGAAATTTTAAAACTTAACTTGCCGTGAAGAATTTAAAAGAAATAGCTTCGAAAGAATACGTTAATGAATTTATTCAATTTATTCAATTTATGAATTCAAAAAGTGAATTTAGATGTTTTCTAATGTTTGTTATCGATTAATTTACATGTTTACAATCATCAAATATAAATTTATATTAATACTTGCTGATACCAATCTTTAGTCAACGTGTGTTGGTAGGGTGCCTAACTCAAAACTTATTCTTATAGACAAGATAGTTAAAAATAAATTCCTCTTAAATGAGAAGCTTAATAAAAAGTACTTATTATATGATCTTCATTTTTATAGATGGTCGAGGAAAATGTATAAAAAATAGAAAAATGAATATAAACGTAAATTATGGAATTTTATACTTGCTGATCACTCAAGTTAATTTTACGAAGTTTAGCACCCTAATAAGATTGTAACTTATTGATCTTACAGCATATTTTTCACATATAGATGTAATTATACTAATATGCACTTAATTTAAAAAGGTTAGCGGAAACAAATTAATGGAAAATAATCAAGCGATGAGGAATTTTAAAATGACATTATCTCTTTCGTAACTGAAATTTTGTTGCTCGTCTGCCATCTTGAATAGACTGGTTTTCTTCCTATCATTTTACGTCTTCATTAAACAAACGACAGACTAATATCATTAGGCCATTTAGTCAACGTAAAGCGGAATAGTTCCGGTCAAAGTCGCTCCTGTCACCGAAATCAGCCATCTCTCATTTACTCGATTACATAACACATCAGATGAGAGCCGAAGTTTGAGATAGGCGGCTGGTGAATCGAGTACTAAAGGCAAAACCAGGTTTCTGCCCTCTCCCGATTGGTCGGAAGGCATATCCCCACCCCCTTCCCCATCCTTCCTCTCCCACCCTTATCTCGCACCTACCCTTCCCACACTTTTTGCCTTCCAACCCTTTACAAACGACCTTCCTCAGGGCCCAGTATACGCTTCCCATCATGCCTTTAATCCTTTGAACACAACCCGAATGCCTCTAAGCCAGGTCGGTCGATGCGAAGGGGGGGAACGTGGGTGGATGGACGCATTTTTTTTAAGGAGCTCTCAATTTCAGGCTGGTTACGCGACTTCAGGTACCTCCCGCGAAATCTACGTCCGTCTTCAGACATTTGTCACCGTCGAGGTAGGGGTGAGAAATATGTCTCATTTCGCTGTTCCAACCAGGATCGTCTGTGCAGAGGATTTACTCGTCACTCTTTCGCTATTTATAGATAATTCTTTTTAACCGAGATGGAATGCAGATCCAGTCCGAGCAGTGTGTTTTGTTTTGTGCACAGACCTCTCCTGTCTGCTTACGGCCATAATTTTTGCTTCTCCTTGTTCTTCTATCCATTAATATGTGATTAGACAATGTGTCCAGTCATAGTCTACTATAAAAACCGTGTATGTGCTTGTTGTATCGCTTTCGAAACTTTTTTTTGCATATTAAGAGGAGAAATTTATCGTTTTGAGGTTGAAGTCGTAGTTCTGTTAATGTTTAGCTGCATTCGAGCGCTGCGTACTCCTAAAATCTTCATGTTAATATTCTTATTAATATTCTAATATTATTATTCTTATTAATATTCTATGGTTCTATTATTATTGAAAACAAACAACATTTATTTTAAACATCTCTCGTAATATTTCGCTATTAATTTTAATTTTCGACAATTAGTTCATAATTCACTTATTCCGCGGATCAAAGTAACCAATAAATGGTTAAATTTATGGTAGATTCGTCGTACTGTGAAATATATAAGGTGTTAACATGTAGTAACGATTCATGGAGGTAATGATGGGGAATCGTGCAACGCTTTTGATCGTGAGTTCGACAGCCGCCTCGTGGTCTACTGCAGAGCGCTTTCCGTGAGACGCGGGCTTGAGAAACCCGCGAAGTCAGCCGGGCGTTCCCGGCCACCTGCTACTCCCTAATACCGCTACCAACGAGGCCATTCGCCAATGCTTCAGCGGTATTTCAAAACCAATTCGCTCGTAGAAAAACTTTCAGATTATTTTTTCTTATTTTTATTTCTGTCAAAAAAATTTTTAAGCACTTATTTTTCTCATATATTATTTTAAGTAAATGAGTTGGGGAGTTCCAAATTGAGGAATGAAGAGACCGTTTTGCATAGCGTAGTTATGGAAAATTCAAGATATTGGGAGGACGTAGCGAATTTAGTATTATACAGCTATTTAAATGTTTTAGATTTATCGATAAGCCTGATGTTTTTGGGTAGGCAAGAGTTCATTTAATTGGAATATTTTTAATCGAGTATCAAAGCGTATTTAATGAAATAAAGAAACGAAATCTTATATTTATATCTTTCAAAAATGTATTTGGTGAAATGAAAATCTGCAGAGTAAAAATAATTCTATAAAAGTTTTGAAAAAATAAATGTATGCATACCTTCAAATACTTCGAGCGTATATTCCGCTTAGCTGGCATATCTATTCTAACGCTTACATTTTATACATATTTTACGCATGTTAAATTCTTTTAATGGATTGAAAGAAAAGGAGTGCCCATTCTCCAAAACAATCAAAAAATAATCCAACATAAAAGAAGAAAGATTAAGGTGTAAATTTTCTAACGATTAAGAGATATAGTTTCATGTTTCTTTCATAATTTAAATTTCTTTGATGAATGCATATCTACAAATACATACACCTCAAGATCCTAAGTACAATACAGATTTAAAATTGCTAATGTATTGCTATTGCACTTGTTATGTAGGATTTGGAATATTTCTTAAGCGTGTAGTATCCTCGCTTGGTTATAACTTTTATCCATGATAAAAGTGAGTGTATTAAATCACGTTTGAACTAGTTTTATTTTGAAGGCATGTTCTCTGAGAAATTTCATATATACTGATAAAGGAAAGGAAATAATATGGGAAACAATTGGTTTTTTTTGCAGTAGAATCATTTGTAAATAGGTATCATTCAAGGGTATCTTATAAGCGTTGTTTATCTTAAACATTTAAGTTGCCTGTATAAAATTTGCGAAAATGGATACATTATCCGGCAGAGTATCGATTTGTATCCAGTGGATCGATTAACTCAAAGGAAAACAATGAAAGGATACAGTACACTATAAACTTTGGATATAAATAACTCCTTCTACAACTTAGAATTTTACTTTGTGTTTGGGCATCTTATTTGTCAAATACTTCAGTCGAGAATTTCCTTATGATATCCATCAAGACGTTTTTGAAGGATTTGAAAAATGTGTAAGATATTAAATTAAGAGAATAAACAGTCTTTTTCATAGCATAAAAGTAAATTATCGAGATTATTCAAAATGCCATAAAACGCCATTACTTTAAAAGCTGAAACTGCAGTTGGTATTCGAGTGCGTGCAAACCAAGAGTGAAAACATCGCATGCATTCTCCTATTTATTATCTCGCAATTAAATTTACTGCCAGCGATTTATCTCCTATTCATTGCAAGCAGTCATGCCAGTTCCGTTACGATACGCCAAAACGTCAATTTTCGATTTTTCCTCAGAGCAGCTTCCAGAGTTAATCTCACCTGCGATCTCGCACACTCGGTCGTCAAAACGGTTTAGCCTGCATTTACTCGTCGTCTTATGCGCTCTATAAATTTGATTTACAAATCTCCGCCAATTACTATTTCCAGCATGGAAATGAAACGCGGAACGGCCGTGGCTCGTTTTGCCGGCTGGTCACCCTGAGGATCGCTGGTTCGTGGAGGGTTGTCAGCTGGGGCCGCCCAACCCTCCCAACCCCTCCCACTTCCCTCGCCCGCATAATGCTTCACACCCTACGTATTCATTACGAGATAATGTGTATTTGTTGTTGACTCGCAAATGGTCAAGACTCGGATCTCTGAGTGATCGATGGCTCATTGGAGATAATCAAACACTTTGGCTGAAATGACGGTTTTTGAAAGGCCATGACCAATGCTGCGTGGTAACTTGTGAAGGGTTTTCTAACTGGGACCGTACTCCACGCCTGTAGATAGACGATGTATAAGTCTACTCATAAGAGATGATTTATAAACAGAATGAAGGGTGTGGAGGTGCATTATGTTTTTTTTTCATTTCTGTTTGTAGGAAAACAAAAAACTCCTTGATGGGATTTAATGTACCGCGAGTATCGCAAAATCAAGTGTCTAAATGAAATTAAGTAGTATTATTTCATTTCAAAAAGTGTCGTTTAAGATAAGAAACTAGATTTAAGGAAAATTTAAGTACGTAATAGAGAATGAATGGCATACTAAAAACTTACATCTCATAAGAAAATGAAATATGTTGTTACCGATATTTTTACGAGGGGCTGTAGAGTATTAATAAGTCTGCTTTAAGGGAAAACCGTATCCAGCTGTCTTGTTATAGCTCCCAATCAATTGTAATATCTAATTTACTTTTTTCTAGCGATCTTATTTCTGCATATATTCTTTAGCTGGTTTTTAAATAAAAATATTATTTTTTCGAGTCAAGGCAGGCAGGGTATCGTAGGTATTATTATTACTATCACTTTAGAATACTATAAAAAAGATTCACTAAATATTTAAGACAGCTTTCAGAGGTTTATGTTTCGTTTAACTTTCTTGGTTAAACGATTTTTGTGAAAAAGAATAGTAATAGAATAGAGTCTATTTATCGAATATATCAAGTTCAATAATTCATTGTAATATTTTTTCCTACCATAGCATAAGTACGTAGCTTTCTCACGTATATTTATTAATAACCTTTTATGGTTGCATTACAATTCGAATTGATTTTACTACTCTATTTCCATATATATTAACCGAAAATCAATCATATCGTTATCATATTCGTTTATTTTGGACATTCGAATCCAGATATGTACCTTCATGTGCAATTGAGTCATGTGACTTCGTGGCTTCCAAAAATGATTCGTTTGAATATGAATTATCAGGAGTCGATATGAAGCAAGAACAAATACAGTTCTTAAAATTTTCCCGATATCGAGATATGAAAAACATTTCGCCGCCCATAAAATTGTCCTTCGATCGCTCTCTTAAGGAGTTTTGCCGTAATTGGAAGAAAGGACGAAGATATGAGTTCGATTTCCTACGAAATTGGCACCGTGTGGCCGAGAAGGAACTATGAAATTACATCCTACCTTCCCTCTAATTTTCTATAGCTACCATTCTCACATTGGCTTTGGTTTATCTGCTCCAATATTGTTCCGAAAATTATATACGGTATTGCTGTGAAAAGGAAACTTCACCAGCGATGAAAGTATATCCTACGACAGAATTGAACGAAAACACCGGGTGCGTAATTGAGAATCCATAACAGCCGTGACAAATTAACTGCAAAAGTGTTAACAGTACTAGATTTCAGATATAGGTCATATACATTTTGTTGGAATCAATAAAGAACTAGAGAAACAAATTCAGATTTCGCACTTTGACTTTAATGTAGATGGCCTACACTGATTTTTTATAATATCGATAGGAAGTTCTCCATAAATTTGTCTCTATTTGATTTTTTATTTGACATTAGTGACTTTCTATTACAAAATAATGACCTATTAGTCTGTCTGAAGCTGCATCGACAATTTTTAATTTATTTTTCCTACCATCACTGTTAATTTATTAACTTGTTAGGAAATAGAATTATTCTGCTCGATCATGTGAAGAGAGCTCTAGAGGTTTACTTGATTACGTTTAGATATATATGGTAATAATTCCAGTTGAGTTGAGCTATCCCGGCAGAACATTTCAACAGACAGAGCACCCGACCGGCAATTGGGAGACCCGGGTTTGATTCCCGGTCCCGTCAGATTTTTTCCAAGTCCTTTAGAACTATCCGCGGCGCACAGCGTTCCTATGGTAATAAGGTAAATTAATATTCGGAAATTTGTGTTACTAACCTTAACAGACATTTAATTATCTGTAAATTATTTACAAACATTTTACGTTCTAGATTTTATAATTCGCAAATACTCCACAGAAGTTGAACGATGCAATAAAGGGTTTGATACTTAATATAGTTTAGGTTTTTATTTTGTTTTCCTTGATGAATCTTCAGTTTTTTTTCTTGACCAGTGATGCTTTCATGTACTTAAGATATACACTGCAGCCCAGGCGTGAAACGAGCACGCTTTAAAACAACGAAAACATATTTGAATCAATAAAAGAGGCGATTTCCCCCCAATTGTATCATTAGGGCGCATATACAATCGACAAGAAGAAATTCAGTTATACACCCTAAAGCAGTGGAAATCGTACGCTTGTAAACAAAATTCCTCTCGCTTGCATTTCCTTATCATTTCGCGGAGGCAATTCATCTCCCTCTCATACAAGTTCCCCTCCTCACGCTCAATTAAACGCGAGAATATATGCCATCGACATTCACCCTTTGGTTGTATTTATACCCCTTTCTCTCTCCCATTCGGAGAAATCTCATTTTCGGGAATAATTTCCACGCGACCTATTAAATTCAATTTTCTTCCCCCGGCGGCACTTTTAACACAAAAAAAGTTTATAACAAACAGCGATCTGAAAACTCCGGGGAAAGCGTCGTCGTGTAGCCTTCGGGGACCCTCACGACTCCCGTATCAATTCCCCAATCGATTAGGGGGGGTGCCACAAATTGTATTTTAAGCACCGAATGAAGGAGTCGGAGATGGATAAGGCCTGGAAGCGTACGATGGGTGCAACGAAAAAAAAAACGGTAAAAGAATTAACGTCCCACTTGACCATTCCTCCGGAGTGCCAGAGGCGGCTGGAAACATCGATATTAACCGAAGATCGTCCTTCTATAATAATGTTTTGCCGTGTCGCTAGGAAGGCGGGCCTCGACGAGAGAAGGTGTCAGGAAGCGATATTCGTGCATGCGTGCGGCGTACGTGCGATCGCACGGCATCGCGTGCCGAGGGAGAAGGAGTAGCCGGTTCAGAGGAATAGGTTAAGGGGAAGGAAATGAGGAAATCTTGATGAGGAATGAGAAGGGAAATCGGAGGCGAAAGGTATGGGCAAATATTGATGTACGTCGATCGGAAATAGTACAGAAATGGGAGATCAAAAGGAGTTGATTCTGATGAGTTAAGGAAAACGCTTCGGGATATTTTTGTACGAATATCTTGTGGAACGAATGTTTTCGCGGTTAAGTGAAAAGTTTTTCTCAAGGAATCAATTCGCGTCGATTTTGGGATACATCTCGACGTCGACCAAACTAAGTTTTTATCTTGAATTTGTTAAAGGAGACTACGTCAGGAGTTAGGGATATTATTGGGTTTTTGATTATCGTATTTGATATAGATTTTTTGACTCCAAAGAATATAATTGTGAACATACACGTATAATGAAATTAAGGTCTTTTTCAGAAGATACTCACGGTTAATGTACTTGTTCTAATTTATAATCAGTTGACCAAACTTTCAAATTTTATGTATCAAAGATAATCTGCCAATTTTACGCGGTATTTGAATGGAATAGGATTTTTCTAAAATTTTGACAGTATTTTAGAATGATAAAATTTGAAGTTACATGTCTGCGAAATAAAATGACACAAGAATAAGATAAAGTTTAGTAAGTTGTTGGGAATTTATGATGGAAAAATCATTGATTTCGCATTTTAGGTTTTCACTGTAATTTATGCGCCCATAATTCAGCCTCAATCGAAATTTTGAATTAAAGAAAGATTAAAGTTGCTGAAACAGTAGTAAATATATATTGACAGGGATAATCTGTCAACAAATATTGACTCTTATTTAATCAAAATGAGACAGTAATAAATATACCGAGCTGACATTTTAGGCATTTTAACATTATTGAATTTTGAAGTGGAAGGATTCCAAAACAGAATTCCTCAGGAAATGACTAAGCGCTTGCTAGGTTCTTACAGATCTGAAATATTATTGAAAGTAGAAAAGCAGTCTAGCCGCATTCAAATTCATTCTACTTCCTTTATCTTCATATAACAATATTTCATTATTTGGATCTCTGAATTTGTACATCGATATTAATAGTTAGATGATTCTGATATCAATCTCTTATGTACTTGGAATATTTTAGTTGTTCTTTTGAAATCGCTTTTAATATTGGATATATTTTAATTGCGGTTTTCTTTATAAAGATATAACATTTAAAATAATATAATTCTGTTGTATTACAGTGAAAAATATTATAACTTTATTATAAAGCATTTAAAAATATGATGAATGAAGCATGTGAATGGCAATCCGAAATAAGTACACGACAACAATACCATGGAATTGAAAAAGATATACATTATGTAACAAAGTTAAATTAAAGACCAAGGCGATGGAAAGAAATAGAGATAGAAAGATATAAAATACTTAAGGTAAACATGACAATGAACATCGACAGATGTCGTGTAGCCGTGTGTAAAGAAAAGATTGAGAAATGACGTGGCGACTTATTTGTATTCTTCCGCGGCTTTTCCATAAGAAATACAGGGGTCTTGGAGGGCGTCTGGTAAAAACTCATAATTTAGTAATTAATATGACCGATTCGTTGAAAGGCTGGAAGGCTATTACGAAACAGTGTATTTTTCAGAGAGTTTCTTATTCAAGCCTAACGTATTTATACTTACACTTACTGTTGTGTAAAGAAATAAATGATCTTTAATAACGTCAGATTTACACAAAATCAGCATTTAAAATAATTTCACCAATGATACATCGACTAGATCAATGAGAGAACCTTATGTATACAATTTCCTATGCTAATTTTTGAAAGAACGCTGTCATTAATGATTTAGGAGCTTAAGAAATCATCGATAAAAAATTAATACCTCAGTCGTAATGAAAGCTTTGAAACGAAGGTTATTTAATGCGAAATCTTATTGGCCGTGTGGAGGAAAATTATCTCTATCTTGCCTTTCAATACATGAGTATATTGCAATAAGGAAGTCAATACTCACTTATTAGATAAACATCTTAGTTTTTATCATTATCGTTGCGATTTCTTATGAGGTCAGGTAATAGCTGTGACATGATATTTCTTATCGTGAATAAATAGTAGCAAAAAGTTACAGTTTAACATCTTTCGAATTATTCATAGCCATTCGAGTCTCCAAATTAAAAAAGAAAGTTAAATTATTAAAATTGAATTTCATCAAATATAATGTGAAACAAAGGATATTTTTGGCTCAGGTACATGAACGATTTTAGGTAATATCTTAGTCCATCAAAAATAATTCAATTTAAATTTTGGTATTCAAATGAAGCTGACATTTGAGAATGATAGGATAACTTTATCATGATTTTATATCTTGAATATATTTAATCCATTTTAACAATGATATATTGCGAGCGCGAAGAGGTTATTATATCATATTTTTCATCCAAAATATTTCCAGATGAAAGTTTTATGACGGAATTTTTATTTCCTTCGTAAGTGTCCACACCTGCCAACTCGCATGCAGAACCGTCTGCAGGGCGAAGCTAAACTGGACTGACACAATCTATAAACACTCTGCGGGAAGCAGTTTTATACAATTAAGACTCAGTAGGAAGATGTCCGTAGTTAAATCGATGAACACTGATAAAAGCCAGTTCTCTTATTAATGCATCGGGGTTATGAAGCTTTGACACTGATGAAGCAGCTTCCAGTGGATGTTTTTATGGTTGCATCAAGTAGAAACAATTAAGCTCATTATTCTCTACCTCATTATTGTTGAAATTCGATGACGTATATTTGCGCATCTCATTTTCTAATTTAATGGAATTATTGAAACCCATTTTGTTACTTATAATTCGATTAAGTTCAATTTATACTACAAAGGAAGGAATTAATCGATTTCCGAGTCATTGGAATGAAGAATGATAGAAACGTACACCTAAAAACCACGTACTATCGTCAATTTGATCGTTTTAGCTAGCCCGACATCTAGATCAATCCCTTAAATAGAGATCTTTCTGCGCATTACCGTAGGTATTAACATAGTAAAGTATTGTTTAAGAGCCGTTAGTTCGAGATGAGATAAGGTTTGTATACGTTTGTTTTAAAACTAAACTTAGCACTCACATTAAAGAACGTTGGTTTCCAAACTTATCGGAGCAGATTTCTCGTAAAACACGTTGCTAAAGTAAATAAATTACGCGATGCGATTAATGACCTAACAAAGATAGACGGTCGACTACGTTTCGAACAGTACGGGTGAAATGGAAAATGTCATGAGAGGAGATAATACGAACTTAAATGAGTAGTAAACGAGAAAGACTGCTACCTGCGAGCTTATCCGAGCACGATGGTCTCGTTCTTTGTTTTATGTTTTAATCTGGAATATGATTCATAAGCAGATAAAGTGGGTCGAGGAGGGAAGTGGGGTGAGATCAAAGAAGCAGAGGGTGGGCAATTAAAGCGCAATCAGATGCATTAGTCAAGATAAGGGGAACTTTACGAGCTCGGAAAAGTCCGCCTTTGGAATTCCGTAAGATTTACACGAGTATTCCACCTCCCGAGCCCATAATTCCTACTTGTGGGCGGTTACCCTTTTGAGTAAACACGATTTTTTTTATAATTAAGCCTCGGCCGAACGCCATCACGGGTTAATGCTGCATGTTGAATCACACGAACGAACACGTTTTTAAATCTTAGTAAAAGTTGGTCAAATGCCAAGGAACGAGGGGCTATAAAGGTTTTTCAAAGCAAAATTCAAAATTTTTGAATAAAAGTTTTAAAATATAGCTTTTTTAATATTCTTAGAAAAATATATTTTCGATGCCAAATACGCGTAAGTAATTTTTGGCATCGAATTTATATTGTGTCGTTGATAACATCGCTGGTAATCTTACGATCGAAGAGTTAGTTCAATTATCATTATATATTAGTACCTCTCTTATAAACCAGTTAAAAACTAAGGATTACTAAACTTAAATTTCTTGCTACAAATTTTCTTGTTAATTTCTGTTACTAAGCTCATTTTAGAAT
This sequence comes from Pantala flavescens, assembly GCA_020796165.1. NCBI lineage: Eukaryota > Metazoa > Arthropoda > Insecta > Odonata > Libellulidae > Pantala > Pantala flavescens. The sequence goes on along the minus strand of CM036879.1, from coordinate 10,438,520 downwards.
TAAATACACCATGAAATTTTCCTATCACTAAACGATAAAAGAAAGAAGAGAATGTTAATAATTAAAATATATTAGGAATATCACTAGCAAGTAGCCAAAGAATCACAAGAGCAGTCAAAGTAACTCCATCAAAGTTCCTTTTTCATACACATAGATACATATTTAAAAACAAACAATGTAACCAAATTGATTTGGTATCCTCGGAGTACGCTGTAGCAAGAATGAAACTAAACTCGTATAAAGTATAAAAAGTATGCAATGCTCCTCATCCAGTCTCTTTACGTAACGTTTGATTTCACTAATACACTCGAATAGAACCACTTAGAGGATAATGTATCCGCAAGTGCTGCCTTATTCTCTGAGTAATTCCCGAAGAAGGACGAAGAAAAGTGTTGGAAGCAGTAAAGAAAGGCTCGGTTCACAACGATCGGCAGAACATAAATATTTGTCAATTGCAGACCAAAAGGTATCCAAAGGACATAAAGCGAAGGTTTATGGGATCAAGCAGATGGAGACAGATCCGGAGTCACACATAAAACTTGGCCATACTAACCTAACCGGTCGCCGTAATGAAACACGCACGAGAACAAAGATACCGACGTAATTGCTTAACTTTGCTTTTTACCCGCAACAGTTTCGATGGCGAAGCGGTTTTGAAAGTCAAAAGAATCTTTGAATAAAGATGAGGAGAAGGAGCTTAATTCGGTTGGTATTTATGCATAATTTTTGTCAAAGAAGAAAATTTGCAGCATTTTTTTCCCTTTTTGCTTTCGTTTCATAACGTAAATTAGAAAGGTGATGTAGCCCTCGAGTGATCGAAACGTGTGCGTTCACGATCAAATTTAGATGGTGTTTTAGGTACATCAGTTATAGGGAATCAGGTACATATAATGGAAGATACATGCAAAAGAGTATAATTATAGAGCTATGTATGTAGTGTTTCATCACTGGTTTGGTAAAAAAGCTTTGATTTAAATTCTTTGAAAGGTATAGTTAGTTCCTTTTTAAAAACACGGAAGTTATTAAAATCAATCGTAAATAAATAATTTTTTTTCCTGAAGTAGAAGAGATTATTAATAATGTCCTAGTTGTAATTTTGGTGTATTTGTTTATCATATGCAGTTCAGAGCTATATATTACATTGATAGCTGCATTAGTGCAAGAAATTTTAAATACAATGAGAATTTAAAATATTACGTAAATGGAAAACTTAGTCTGTAATTTATTTTCCATAAATTTTATTTATTTATATATAACTTCAAGATTGAAATGCTAGTTAAATCAGAATTATGATGGATACTTCCCTTTTAATGAGGAGTCCATATAAAATAATATCTTATGCTCATTTACGTAAAGTGCTGTAAATTTAGCAGCTAAGGAACTTGCGTCAAATCCAGAACTTCCTTCTTAAATCCCTTAAATAAATTTTTATTATTATTCTTTTTCGTTTCAATCTTTCATTTGGACGATTGGTTGCTTAACTTTCCTACCACTAGACACAGTAAATGATTTTCAAATAAATTTTTAGAAGTATTTATTCCTAAATGAAACGCTATAACATTTATCTTAAATGGACGAGGTTAACTGACGCTAGGTTGCTGTGTTGTAAAATTTTATAGTATCTCGAGCTACGAAATAAAATCGCTATCATATATTTTGATATAATCTGCAGTTGTCGAAGAAAAATGAGCCAAATATAAATTAAAGTAAATAGCTCCTTTAGTGCGATGCAAATGCCTTGTGTGACCGGAAATTCCTGGAGGGGATTTGAAGAGAAATGGATGATGGAAGGAAGCGAAGGTTAGGAGGTGATAAGAGATGAAGAACGGGCTCAGGAAGTAGAGGGTGAAGGAAGGAACAAAGGAAGGAAGTGAAGGCGAGAAATTGCAGAAAGGAAATCTACGATTGATGCTCCGAATGCGTTCATGACTAGAAGGCATATTTTACATCGAATGGGATGGATAAGGGAAGCTAAAGTAGGCTAAGAGGCTGCTGCTTGTCACTGGAATTTTTAATAAAATCTCTCTTTGAATTGCTCTCATTATAGCATCTTAATTGGCGAGATAAAAAGTATCAGATTATTAAAATTAGTTAAGTTGAATTAGAGAAAATATTACTCTGTATACATGTATCTGTACTCACTGAGCACATTATGCTCGTAATGAATTTGAATGTAATTTCAATTCGCGATTCTAGTTGCATCTTAAGTCGAATTAATTTATATATACACGTATTAAGTTTTAAGCAACCAATTCGATGTATTTTATCGATTATACCTTTACGACATCGATTATACTTTTTATCGGTTACTTGGTGTAAATTTATGTACTTTCTTATTGATTTTACTCTTTTCCAAACATTCCTTTGATGCGAAATATTATATAATCCTACTCCTTCCATTTCTTGTGCTTTACCCAGGAAAAACTGAAGATATATTATTGATACCTGTGTTCCCTACCGAATTCCCATTACTCCACACGTTTCAGATAATTAAATTTCTGTATCTCAGATCTATGAATATTAAAGGTTGGAATAAATCATAGTTTTTACAGATTATTGTTAATTATCACTTAATAGCGGCGTAAACTATTCAGTACGTAATGGGTAGCTTTTCCGTGAAACGCTAAGTGGTTACCGCAATCTTTCAAAATGACATGCTTCCAATTATGCGAACGCAATCAGCGGCGGACAAATTTTCCTTAATCGCAGAGTCATTAGCCACGGAATAATTAGTTCGATTTCTCATATTTGAGCCACCGATCGTATTTAAAAAAAAAGGCGAGCTTATGAAATTGTTCCAACCCTGAAAGTGGCAGCTCGATTAAGGGACATTTCTCATCTTGCGTCATTATCACACTTAAACACCCATGGCAACTTGCTTTAACCACAGTGTTTGTACTGGACGGAGAATACGCAATCACACAGGGATAAGTAAGCGTTTTATGCCACCTGAATCCATAAGGTTAAAGGAGAGAAATAATTGAGTCGATCGAGGGCGTGGGGTGTTCTCGGCGGACAATGAATGCATGATCACTGACATTAGGTCGCGCTAACCCTTCCGCCGCAGAAACCTGTTTATTCAAATAATAATACCCTTCATTACGGCATTCTCATCGCTCGTAGTTCGAGCGGCGACGCGAAACTAATCCGCTAATCGCGTATTTTATTGCGGATGAATGTCCGAGATCAACGCCTCGCCGTAAAATGGAAATTCTTAGAAGAGTTACGCGAGTACGTAGGAGTCGTCGTTTTCAAGGAGAAGATCGAATTGATCACTTAATCTTTGAGAAACATTCGCGACGCTTGTATTTTAAAACGTGAAAAAAGGGAAAGTTTTTTTTTTAAAGTAGCCTTTTGGCTAGATCGCTCTGAGTAAAGTAACATTTCAGGATGTTAAATTGGGCCTTACCATAAACTACGTACATTGATGACGATAAAATAGGGCTGAGGATATAATGAATAAGTGCTGCTGCCATTTATAGATGAATATCAATTTATCGAGCTATATGAAGATGTAGGTACGTTTATAGATTACGACTCCTTTGTGTATATTATATCCCTTATTAATGAGATTTATTTACACATCGTAATACATCGCACTGACGGTTTCTGTCTTCAGGATGATTGTTTTAATGTGTGTTCTTTAGAAGCTATACCACATTATACAGTCCTATGCATTCTAAGAGTTATCTCGTAGATCTGTAACGTGACCTCAATGTCTTAATTCCGTTAACATAAATATTGAGTTCCTTAATGTATTATTTGAACTGACCGCTTGATCTATAGTTTACGTGTTGCGTTTGTGTTAAACAAACCCTGTTTTAGAACGGAACAAAATCACTTCTGAATGTTCACATTCGAATCTGAAATCGTTACATAAACTCAAAAGTATCCTTGGTGTCTAATGATGCAGATCAAATATTGGTATTTTCAAAATTATCGTGTTGATTTAACTTCTTGTGTCTATTGGTCTGTGGTCTCGAACATCCATCGACTCCGAACGTAATATTTCCAAAACCGTACCGTCCGCGAGTGAATGAATGAGAGAAACGTGCCTGCGTGCGAAGCCATTGCTTTAGCATGTACTCGCTTTGCTCCATGTCTTGGCCCAGGTGAGAAAAGCAAACAGAGAAGAGATGCCCTCGCCAAACAGTCGCCCCTTTCTGCGTTGTTGCCGCTGTATGGGGTTGTCGCGGGTGAAGGGTTGATGGAAAGCGGGGAAAAGGCTTATTAAAAAAGAAGAAGTAAAAAGAAAAAGGGGGCTAATACGCGGCCACGATGCGAGATTGTTTCAAAAAGATACATTTTCCAATTACGCATGACTCTTACAAATAATAGATAATGGTAATAATAAGGCTTTGAAACATTGCGAAAGAAGGAATCCCCTCCTTTTATTTATCTGTTTATTCATCTAAGTCTGAGCATCATTATTTAATCCAAGCTCCATCATAAACGTTTATCTTAATACTTGAAGAAGTGGTAGGAAATAACATTGTTTTGCGAAATGTTTTACTCGTATCCTATCGAAACAACAATCGCAGCTCAATCAAATTGTTGAAAGATAATCTCCATTTGTAAACATGTGTTTCTATTAAATGTAAATTAATCTAATTCAAAGGTTTATCATGCAATCACTCAAATTGTGATTCGGATAGATATATATCTATGATTATTTTTGTAAAATGCCCATTTGCATATCAATTCAAAATATCGCGACTTGTGGTACGAATACTTAAATTCGAAACAATCTAAGAGAGGATAAGAAAATCAGGAGGGTTATTTTTTAAAACTGTCATGATAGTTAGTAAATTAAATGGATCAATAGCATTTAAGATATGTTTATATAACGTAAATAAATATCCTTGTCTTATCGTAATCTCTCCACATCCAATGGAAGCAATTCTCTGCCTCGTCTGTTTCTAGATTACGTTATATCTAAAGTCATTTTAAGACTTTGATTGGTCACTATGAAAGGTGAACGTCCAAAATAGGCTGGGAAATTTATGATGCAAAAATCTCTCCGCGCCACATTGATGCGAATCGGCTCGCTTATCGTATAACAAGTCAAACGCGACTTCTTTGGCCTATGTCTTAAATCGATATACTTTGAGGATAATATGAGCACTTTCCGAGACAAAAATGAAGCTTAGGGGTAACCATCCGGATATTTTGTGTAGACAAGAGAAATGCAAACCGATTAAAATGTTAAATAGTTCAGGAAATATATTTTGCATTCATATCGTATAATGACTTCCAATAACAAAAAATAATAATCTTACTTTAAGACCTGTAATAAAAGTCTCTGTAAATATCTTAGTATCATTTGCCTCTGACTATTCGATGGTTATAGTATGAATGATTTTTCGCCAAGAAAATATCACATGTCTATCATCTACATCTGGTATAATTTTATTTGTATTAACAAAGGGACCATACGTAAGGGTAACTTCTTACTTTAATTTTCAAATCATATTTCGTGTGAAAGTGAGCAAATGAGTATATGCATCTTCTGGTTTTACGTCTTTTTAAAAGCTCCTTCCGACTTGTTTATATCTCTTACCTACTTGATTCTTACTTGAAAGCCCTTGCAGTATATTCAACTTGTTATAAACATTTGTTTATTTGTTAATACTTGGTTATTGCACGTCATAAAATTAGGTCAATTTATTAAATTACAATAAGTTATATATATCCGACGCGTTTATGTTAGTTGAATAGATTATTTAAGACATTATTTCTCTTTGAGAAACTACCTAACGTTTTAAATCTATGTTAGAATATATGTAATCTCACAGTCAGATGGGCTAGTGGGTCTTAAATCCAGTCAGTCGAACTCCTATTTGCGAATAAAACTCTAGCAGTTTTTCCTACGATAAATTTTCTTTTGGGATCTTTATCATATTTCCTTGTATTAGCTAAATCCGTGAAGTCTGGGAACATTGGAGAAAAATTCAAAGTAAACGGTGTGTTTCCTGGAACGTTTTCCGCGGAACTTTCAATTTTCGGAACCGGGTGAGGATTTATCTCATTCCGAATGGGTAGACGAAAACAGGGTCGGGTCCGATGGGAGATCGCGTATTTTTAATTTTTCGGCCATTATTTTTAACCTTCAGGTGGTGAAACATTCCGTGAGCGGTCCTGTTTGATTTTCTCGTCGTCCGTTGGCAGGAAGGCGCGTGCTTTTCAGTCCAGTGTCGGCCGCAACACCGTCTTATCTTAATTGTTCATGTCCCTCGCTTCCCCAACATTCCCCCTCCAATCCTTTTACGGCCGATTTTTGCCCTTTCAAGTTGTTAACCGGTTAGGTAGCTCATTCCATTCCCTTACTTTCCAAAATACACTATAAACTGCTAATGTGACCATTTCTGTACCGTGACCGCCTGCTTAATGCGACCACTAAACCACCGGTGCCCAATGCAGGGAGTATCGGCGGAACCTTATTTGATTTTCTAAATTTTGACTAACTGCTTGAGTTGACCATTTTTAGCTCGCGTGTGGTCGAACTCGAAAGAATTCATCTGGACACGTCTCTTCAGTCTTTCTCGAGTTCGTTATAAGTTCCTGTCTTTTGTATCGGTTTTGCTTTGTATCGGTTAAGTGCCCTGAGTCTGTGAATGAAAATTCTACAAAATTCCTAGAACTAGGAAACATTCATTCAAGGTTTGTCGTATTTTTGTGACTGTTATCCTCTTTTCTAGTTTCCGTTATTCACTCGGTTATCTGACAAATCTACAGGTTATCAATTCTGATCTATTTCATCACCTCCATTTTGACTACGAATATTTTAGATTGATAAATATCTTTGCATGATTCAGATATTTCAGCAGAAAGGAATACTTCTTGAAATGTCGTGTCCTTTCCACGAAGTCACGATTCAGCACATCTTATTCGTGATTCAGATACTTTGAGCACTATCTTCTACATTCTCGTACTAGATAATGAAAAATTCTTTCCTATTTCTCCTGTCGTCCTTTTATTATTACGGCATTTCTGTGAAAAAAATTTACTTTAGAAGATGCTCGCAAAGTTTTGGATGAGAAAAGGTTGTTTCTAAGTTACATAATTGCGAAGTGAGTGCTATAATATTTATATTTATTCAAACAGCATCAGGTTCTACTTTAAAATTGTTTATAATATTTCTAATTTTATTTGATATGATAAATAACCTGATGTATTTGAGATAAATGATATTTTTTCTTGGTGTCTCAAGTTTGATTTACATCCCTTTCTTTCCTCTGGAACATTAAATATTTCCGCTGCCTTTTTCCTCTTTCTGACTCTTCTTCTTAGCAACGATATATTAAACAGAATCTTGAAAATTTTCATGGGCAAAATATTTCGTCTATCTTGAGATATACTCCTGAAATCCATCACTTACTAATCCGCTGGATACATGTGCCTTCACGCTGCATTTCTATAGGAACTCATACAATGAATATCATCGAAAATCGATATGAAAGTAAGTAATTTTGCGTGTTTTAGTCGATAAAATTCCTTTTTACTTATGCAAAGCTAATATTGCATGCATCCATGATCCACTACCTGGTCTTGATGAAGGAGTTAGGTCCCTCCGCTTCAGTCCACAACGTAACCCAAAAGCTGTTTGAGTAGCTCACATACATTGCCTGTTTTTGCATGCCTTGCCCATATAAAAAAGTAAAAAGTGGACTTCCTGGGAATGGAGGGATCGACCAGAGGTCCCTAACCAGCGGGAGCTCTGTTTAATGTGGGTTTCTCCCAAAAAAGGTCGCAAATGATTCCGATGAAAATCGAATTTCGCCACGAGGTAGCGTATTGGAAAGTGCGCGATTATCAGCCGTTTACTGAAGTGCATGAATCAAATGTAATCAGAGAATTTAACTGCTTCTCGTCTGTAAAACTTCGACCTGAGAGCGTAACAATGTGAATGCTTGTTTGAGGGTCGAGTTTCGAGAAAATTATTGAAAAAATGTTTGAGGATCGCGAATTTGCGCTTTTATACTACAAATCGACGTTTTTTCTTTCTCCTGCGTCAGTCACGCGATATTTGTTGACCGGTTAAATTATTAGTAGATCTTTGAGAAACTTAAGATATCTTTTGGCTTCAGAAATGTACTTTAATTTCATTAGGAGTTTTTCTTAAGGTTGCTCTTCTTTCTCATGCTATGCATGGGAAAAATTGCATTGACAGATATAGTTCAGTTACTTCTATAACCTTAATATTACCTTTTTAATTATAACCAATACGCGTTGCATTTGTTACGGATTAGAATACGCCAGCATATCTCTAACATATTGTTAGGAATATCATTATCCTATAAATTAGAGTAGGAAAATAAATTATCATTGGATGCAAAACAATGACATCTAAGCACATTATATTGTTATGTATTTTTATTTGCGTAACATTGGGAATTGTGATAGAACTTCCTAATGATACATCTGTGCATCTTTTATATTTATAGTCTTTTGCCACCTTATGGATAAATAAATCTATCGAAGAAGCGCACTTCAGGCCTAATTAATTAAAATTAATTTCAAGTATAATTTCGGCTTGATGATATCACTATAAAATTTAGAGAACACAGATCAGGAAACCTGCTCCAGTTCAAACAATTTTTCACCTTGAAGGAATACTCAACGATACAATACGATATCACGTTAAATTCCATCTTAAAATTAATCCTAAATATTCGTTCTAGGGAACAATTCATGTCATCGGCCAATTTTTTCTATATCGTTTCTATGTAGTTGGACTTTCTTTCAGAAATTTCCTCCTAATCAAAGTTGAGGTTTAATGCGATAGAAAATTACACCTTTCCTTTTAAAAAAAAAACAATAAGTTCCTTCGTAATTCTCGTATAGTTTTCTTCTCGCGTTTAATTTTACTTCTTATCTCCCCTTATTGTTTACGAGCCGCGTTTATTATTTCCCTGGTAGTATCTCGAGGAAGATAATCCATCTCAACGTTTAACATCTGGTGCTCTATGCGATGTTTTTTCCTCCTTTAAATGGGGCCTCATTAAGAGCGAAATCTCGCTGTCATACTCCGCTACGACTGCTCGTTCCAGGCCTTGAGCGGCGGTCTCTTAAGATTGATGTCCGGTAAGGGAGAAAAAAGCATGGGAGAAAAAGGCAGGGGAACCTCCGTTTAGAAGGGATTTAGCATGAGAACCGCACACGATAATTATTTTATAATTGATCTGTGCGAATTGCCCAAGGGCATGCGAACACGTCACACCGAGTTCCGTGAGCGTATCCGAATGAATGGGGAGAGATTGCAGTGTTACGGGAGTGGGTGCTCTCGCTTATGATTTAGAGCATTCGAAACGTATGTTTTGCACCCTTATCGGAAGGGTTATTAAAAAAACAAGGGTAGGCCGTGCACCGATAAGGAGAGGAGAGCATAGAACGACAAAATGATTCCGTAATTTCATAATATCTCTCGCGAGCTCCAATTTTATTCGTATTTTTTTTCTGCTAGCGAAAGAGAAGAACGCCTTAAATTTGCTTAAACGCTTCGGAAAGCGGTTCATAGGTGCCCTTAATTCGCCTTTATCTCCTCCCTAAGTGGGGAGATTAAAAGGTTTTGGGCGAAGATGGCTATCTGAACACCCTCGCAATATTTAAACTGCGTCTAAGGTGTAGGATATTCTTTTTCGAACAGCTTGTTCATTTTTATGCCGTTGTCGTGGGGACGAGAGGTATATAAGCAATGCTTTTTCATTTTCCACATCGAGGCCCCTTCTTCAAAGACGTATTTACCCGGAGGTGAGGAGAGTAGGCAGAGCTTCTGATTGATGCGTTTTTCATCGTAAACTCAACGTTCTAACTACCGGAAGTCATCCGGTTCCTCACTCTCACGAACAGAAATAGAAAAATATCCCGAGGAAATGAGAAAATTTCTTTCTCACTCGCTTGATGTGTGGGTAGTCAAACCAGTGATTTTAGGGACGATTATGATTCCTTGATCACTCAAATTTTAGATGTAATAGCCCTTGAAATCGACTAGCTTAATTGAAAAGAATGGATCTTTTATATTCGGAGGAATAAAGGCATCACGTACGAATGCTTTCCCAGATAGCAATGACATATTAAAAAGAATCAAAGTTGGAGGTTTTCGCTAGATTTCTACCGATAAATGGTATTCCCAAATCTGTAATTAAGTATAATTAACGTAAAAGTTAGCTTTGATGAAGTATTTGAAGACAAAGGAATCTAAGGTATGGAATGTGCATTAATATCATCGTGTTATGGTAAGAAATCTAGTAATATACAACAGAAAGTTAAGTTAAAGGAAAATTATCGAATATAGGATAAGTCTGAGTTACTGCAAATACTTTTAATTTCTCTAGATTTTAATGATTATTCTCTCAAATAATGATAGCAGCCCAATTTTCCTTAATAAATCCGAGAATTTTTGTTTTCGCGTTATAATTGAAATATTTATAATATTGAAATTGAATGAAAGCTATTGATTTTAGCGCAACTAGTTGGCTACACGTTGGTAAACAGTAGAAGTACTACAAATACTGATGAATACCAAAAAAAAAGAATAAATACCACCTTCAAAATTTGAAATTGATAAGATATTACTATTTTCAGTATCTCGGAAATGTGACAATTAGTAATATTTATATTCTATTAAATGAAGATTCGAATTTAATTTTGACATGGCGTATTATCTATTTTAGGTACGAGTGATTATAAAAATCATTTCCGTAAATGTTGTGGAAAAGCAACTCTCTCTTCTGAAAACCGTGAAACATAAATCACCTCATTATCTTCGACGAATACTATTATTTACGAAAAATTTGTCCTTATCTTTTCTTTGAGAAAGTAAAGATACGTAGTTACGTGCGTCAGCGAATGGTACGCCGCTTTCTGAGACATTATTTCATGCGTAGATCGCTGCTTTCACTTTGCCGATCCAATCGCTAATTGTTCTTAATTCTTAGGCCGATTCTCAGAGTTTGATTGTTTTCCTCTAATTTATCATTAGGTCATTTCTGATACAATTCAAAGTTCGAAATACGTTCCTCTCATTAGTTAAGGGCCTTACCCAGTGTCTGAATAACTTAGACTTACTTAATGTGTTAATTGTCAAGCAGGTAGTATTTATGATTCGAAAATGTGATAAAGTTATCCTTCAGAAACCGAATGTTAAACGTGAAAATAATAAGTAATATCTTCATCTGATAATGAAATAAATTACTCCTTATCTTCAGAGAGGCAATTAATGTTCACCTATTTGTACTTAGAGTACTTCTAAGAATTCACCTTTTTGTGGCTTTAAGCTTCACGATTTCCTGGATTGGACACATCTTAAATTTAATTCCAAAAGCAACTTGTACATTGTTAGCTATTTACTCATTGGTATTTCTATTTCTCTGGACTCGCTTTAGATAATGTTCACGCGTACATGGAATCGTATCAATCACCTATTAAATTTACTGATGTGCAGTTTTTTTACATTATTAACTCAATATTATTGTACTATTATATTACGGGTTAATAATCTTAATTTTTCGAGAGTTATTTTTTAAATTTAGATGTAGAATTTTCAGTCTCACATTGCAATGCGAGTTAGGAAATTTTTATGCATCAGGGCAGATTGCATATTTAACAATGGTGTGTTATCGATTGAAATCGTAGAAAGTAAAGCATAGCATTAGAATATTACAAGAGTGTTAAAGATATCGTTAAACTAGTTGAAATTTTACCAATCATTTCTAACACAAAAAAATTCATTTATGTGGAAATCTACTATTGATTCCTGTTTCAATTTTTCGCTATGGCACGTTTAAAAAAGCATTACAATATCGATAGACACAAACCTTATCGTCTCTTTTATGATTGTTTATCTTGCAAATTTTCCCTATCTCCAAGCATTTCGACCGTGACATAGTATAAATAATCTCTTCTTAGAACCCGTCTTACGCAGCTTTTTCATATTATCATCTTGATAAGGAACAATTGCGTTACTCTAGATACGGTGTTAAATAGCTTTGATTATGCTGCTAGTCGATCATTATAGTATTATTATACATTTATGTAACAATGGAAAATAGTACAATGGAGTATTATTTCAGAAACGATCTTTAATTAAGCAAGGCTATCAATTTAAATAGTTATCAAGTCTATTGCATAGGGTTCATTTCGTATTCTATGGAAGGTAAAACTGAAATTTGATGGTTATAAATCTTTTAAACTTTACTTTACCTTAACAAGTAAGTAGTCTATTTTTGAGCAATTTGTCGAGGACTAAAATTGACCATTAGAATTTTGGATCTTGAGTTTAATCTCAATTATAAAAATAGGTTACGAATGTAGCATTATTATTCTTCATTTTGTACAGTTTATATTCTTTGTTTGGATTATTTTTCTGAAGTTTTCTGAAGCGAAACAGAAATAATGCTTTCTTAGGTCAGCATGGATTTTCATTTTGAAAAATCCATTAAAGGAATCAAGGAAGTTGACTTGAGATGGATATTTATATGGACTGAATTCTCAAACAAAAAACTTCTTAGACTTGAAGTGCCAGAAGTTCAAAGAAAGAGAGGATAATATAAATTCTATTTCCGATCTTGGAACGTGATCCGTACGCTCATTTCGGCCACGTACGCGTTGCTGAGACAAGAACGAATGAGTTTGGAATATGAAGCAGATAAAAGCTTTGAGTTGATCTGAATAGGGGAATGAATTAATATTCAGTTTAGGGCCCTTTTAAGTGGAGAAAAAATTCCCAATTGTTTACTTCCAAGGGTTCGAGGGAACAAAAATAAATTTTCTAGAAAGGAAATAGTATGAAAAGGGAAATGAAGATTGAATATTTGATTTTTTAGAACTTCTCGTGTCTTGAATACTTACTTAGTCGATGAATTCTCCCTTTTTAATGAGCTAGTATAACGCCAATAAGTTCTTTTGAAGCGTTCTAATGATCTATTCCCAATTTATTTTTAAGGATAGGCTGTTCATACATGGCTGTTCAATTTAAGATCACTATAGAGACTGTAACTTACTACAAATATAAGGCAAATCTTAAGAATACAACTATAAAACTCTACTTAAGTCAACTAAAATTACAGTTTATGGATCGATAACTGGTACATATACGGAATGGATATTTGGAAACTTATTTTTTGGCCAAAAAATCGTATGGTTTTCTTAGTTAACTTTTTGAGGCTAGGTGAGTCACTATGAGAATAAATATTTGTCTATTTTGATAGCTTAGATAACATTCAGATGAGATAAGATAGTAGTTTTGTTTGCGTAAACAAGAAAATTCAAGTAGCCTTTCGCGATTTTCACTTCATCAGAACTCCTCAGTAATTAACGTAATGAGTTTAGTTGTTGGTAATCTCTTCATATTCCTCAATACATTACGCTATTCATGTATGATTGATACACTAAATCAGGAACATATTCCAAAACTATAGATTATAATCAAAAATATCATATCTTATCAATATAATTCCATGAAAAACTAAAGACTGCTCATACTATCATGTTCACTGAAAAAGTAAATTTTTAAATCTTTGTATTAGAGTTAATAACACGCTTTCGTACATCAGAAATTGGGCCGAAGTCATTGGCCAAACTCCGTAAATTAAAAGAAAAAATCTCTTTTGATTACGATTGCCCCGGATGGCAATTGAAATGAACTAACTATATTCCTTTTGAACTGAATCCATCCTTTTTATAATCCCTTAACATGACGTGATGAAATACACGCATCGTGTTTCCCGTACTCTGTGAACCCGATTTTCGAGGCCAGACGTCAAAGAGATTTCGCGAGATAGAGGCCAGATCAGATAGCTATAATTAGCTTCTTTATCTAGATAACAAAAGGTACGTAAATCGTATAATTAATTAAAGAATACGTCTTTTGGCGTAACTCGTGGCTTAAATGTAAATCTCATCTTCACGGTAACATAAATATTGATTCCCCTATAAATCTGGAAAAGCGTAGCGTCAGCAAAACTTGTCGATGATTCATAAAATATCTTTTTTGTGGCCGATCAGCATTCCTTGATGAATTTTTCCATTTACTCCCGTTACCCTTTCTAAGATGCGAGGAAAATTGCTGGGAAATTGGTTCCCTTGACCCTAGAACCCTTTTAAGATGAGGATCGCCTCCTATTACACGCGTGCGCCTCTTCATTTTGCAGACACTTTCATGGGCGTTGATTCTATTAAACGCTAAAGTTCCCACGAGTCAATTTGCCAGCGGTCGCATAAAAATCTTTCTTTTACTCCGAAGGAGCTCTCGATTTAGAAAACATCCAAGAATGATGCTCCGGCGTGAAAGATCCAGGGTATTGAAGGCTACCGGGAGAGGCCATTGTGGTCTTAGAAAGCCACCAGGCACCTCAATAGCTCCCTTTTTAACGGTCTGATGATGCAAGTTAAACGCTTCTTCTTCTAGAGATTGGAAAGTTGCGGGGTTAAAAGGAGAGTACGGTAGCTGTTGGGCTTTTATGGGCACTGTACGATAGGATATGACGATAATTCGTCTGTACTACAGCGTAAAGAACTATATAGAGCTAGTAGATGGTTAACCATAAAAGTTTTAGGATGGAATAATAATATATATTTTTATGCCTGAAAATTTAGGTATCATTTTACGTAGAATTAGTTCCTTGTATTTCAGTATCTACCATCTAGAGGCATCAAGGAAATATTTGAGGTCCCATTCTCGTGCTTCATAAAGAGTTAGTCCAAATGTAGAAATGATCTTTGAATCTCCCTCATAACGTTCCAAGACATTCCTAAAGCCTTTTAACTATGGATGTTAGAGCCGATTATCAGGCCCGTCACAATGAATTGGTATACATTTTCATGTAGCAATTTAGGAATTTTGTTTCACATAAAAACACAGGCCAAATAGATATTTATTAATGATATTAGAAGTTACATACGTAAGGTTAGGTCCATGTGAGTCTCACTGAGGGCAAAGTTTATTGGTGAGATAAGATGAAAAAAACGATGTCCGTATGTACGATTTTGTTACTTTTATTCATCAAATAAGACTACAAAAGCTATTTTTCCATTTGCACTTAAGAAACAGATTCTTAAAAATGATACAATCTAAGAGATATTTATTGGTGAGATAAAAAAAGGTTTACTGCTCTATCTTGCGGACTCATAAGCGTAGAATGAGCAATTTCCACTCGCAAGGAAAAGAATGCTAAATAAAGTGAAGATAATGATTACATGAATGGAACTTCACTGTAATGTGTTGAAGATATGATTATTGCCGGCCTCGGTGGCCGAGCGCTCGTAGTCTCAGTAGGTCCCAGGTTCGAGTCCGGGAAATTTTTCTGGTAAGAGAATGCGCTAAGAGCAATTGCGGAATGCGATATACCCGGATTTCACAATTTAGATAATGAGCCGTTTGCAAAATAGCAATTCTCATGAAGATGATAATCATTCTTTTTAAGGCTTATCATACTTAGATTTTGTAGATCAATGACCGGATGTCGATAACTGAATCATCCAATCGAACTTGTAAGTCATTTGAACCTTGACTATTGGGAAAGTTTTAATGAAAAATCTTGTTTTAAAAAATATCTGTAAGGAAGGCATCGCTATCGTATTTAGGTCTCTTTTCTGCAGAAAAATGAGAGTAAGCGAGTTTGGCTATGAATAAGATATAAATTATATAACATATACATAATTTATTAAAACTCTTTATAATTTCCACTTACTTGTTAAGTTTAAGGTTCATTACATCATTATTTCTTATTCTAAATGAGTAGCCTTTTTAGCTTGAGAAAACTTTCGTGTCTGTAGTACACAATTTGTTAAACCTCATGATTAAAAATAGAATGAAACTGAAATAGTGATATCATCAGATGATTAAGTCGTGAAGTAAAATGTACGTTTATGAAGTGGTTTGTACTTGTTGCTACTGAATCTTTCCCTCTCTCTAATGGAGTGAAATAATCTTTGAAGTAAACACTTACCTTTAATAAGGGGCATCTAGATTCAGGATCATTTCATCATTGAGACAGGCATAAACAAGATAAAGTACTCTCGATCACAGAAGCACACACACACACACATATTCGTCGCGTCATATGTTTGTTTTTCTTCACGTATGAATTATATACATGCGATAAAATCTTCCTTTCTATCCCAAAGGTAGATTAGATAAAATGTAAGAGATTAAAATACACTCAAACAATATCCTTTTCTGCTATCTTTTTATTTTTGATCTCTTGGCAAATATTTGTTTAAATAGGTCAAGATTTATAACGGTTTTCGTTGGATTTTTGAATTTTTTCGCATAAAATAAAGTTATTTCTATTTTGTATTGTTGGGCTTGACAATCACTTACTACATCCCCATTATCGTATCCGATTATCCTAGTCTCCTTCGCCTCCTAATATTACATCCTCTAATCTCTCCTTCGTTTACTTTTTAGATTATTTTTACCTTTCCTTTCCTAGCAATTCCTTCTGCCTTCCTGTATATCATACTCTTTTCTCGGTGTTCATATTTTTCCTTTCCCTTCTCATTTCTTAGATTTTATGGTCTTTCTTTATAACTGGCGTAATTGATATTTCTTCGTTTTGATTATTTATTTCCTTTTCCTTGTTCCTTTATTATAATTACAAATAAATACACAAAAAGCATAATTTTGATGGTAAATATATTTGAAATTGTCACTTTATTGTTATAAATGCTCTAAAGATGGATTTATTGGTCTATTAAGGCATTTGAAATAAATTTTTATATCTTATGCTTTATTTTTATCGAAATATCAAAACTTACAATCTGCTTTCTCTTGTCATTCTTAATAGTCCTCTCTAAAATTTTAATTCCATACTCTCTCTCCTTGCTCCCATCTTTTTATTGCATTAAATTTCGAAATTATATTAAACCAGATAAAGGATGGGAACGCCCTCTTTCTGTTTCCCCATTGTGTTCCTCTTAACGACTATCATAATCCAATTTGTCTTTAACTTACGGAAGGCTAAGTGAAAAAAAAATCGAAAGGACGAATTATTCATATCAAAGGCGTAAAATTAGCAATTTTCTATTACCTAAGATTGACGTCTTTTATGATTGGGAATTATTGCTGAGTCTTAAGCATGAATAGGAAGGCGAGGGAAGGTCTTTGGAGAGGCAAGCTGCTTTTTTGTGGTTGGGGAAAGGGTATATTAATTCCAGGCATCCATTCTTAACTCGATCCCTCACTTCCAAGTGGGCTTTTTACGAACTTTACCTTTCAAACCAATTATACGTCCTATTTGAAAAAAAATATATTCTTTAACTATGTCCGAATTCATTATTTAATAGTTATATTGTATGCTTGGTATTGGAGCTTGGTAGCTTCGCAGACTCACTCTGTAAACTTGGTAAAAGCAAGTCCAGCAGTTTATGTGTTTTTATGCGGGCTATTCCGTGCATTCATATGACGGTTCATTAATGCAGAATAAATAAAGTCTGACAATAAAGTATTTTAACGAAATCTAAATAAATTTTTAAAGTAATTCCTTACTGCATAGAGCATGAAATGTTTCAGCAAGGCAAAAAGAGTAGCTGAATATATTTACTTTATTTATTTAGGATTAGATGTTACAGTAGAGCTGAAACAAAGAAAAATTGCGAGTAATAGATGCTTGAATCATTTACCTTTAAACAAAAGTAAATATTATTATTAAGTATTTGTTTATTTTTAACGGTTATAATCTTATTAATAACATACTAAAGTTGTTTGTGCTATTTTGATCTTAATATCTTTATCTATAAAAGTATAAATAGCATTCCGTCGAGGTTTTTTATTGTACTTGTCTTATCATTGTCTCATAAAAACTTAAAAAGACTCGGACAACGATAATTGGCAACACAGCTGAATTATTCTTAGTAAACACTTGTAATTATCTTCTTATTTCATCAAAGCGACATGGAAACATTGCTTTATTAAGTCTTTCGAGTTTCTTATAAGAGTAGAGTGAATGAGTAAGTACACTGCTATAAAGAAGGTATATGAAAGATCTCGAACCATTTCTTCTCACAGTTTTATTTCATTTCAAGATGAGAAAATGAATCAACTATGCTGTAAAATGGTTTTAAAAATTAAGAACATGATATACTTCCACACTATTTTATAAACTACCATTTTCACTGTAAAGATCGTTACACAAATATAAAATATGTTTCATTTACGATTGGTACTAAAATAATAGAAGAATTAAACTATTGTATGAATATATAAGGTATAGATGTATATGTAAGTCATTATTCTTTACCTTGCATCCTTTAATTTCCTTGAAAATTGCCTTGTATTTTTTACTTTATCCATTTGAATTTTCGATATGCGGCGAAATAATTTGAAATATTTAACATGTTTTTCTTATCGAATTTATCGAATCCCCCTAATCGATTAGCATCATAGATAGCGTATGTTTAAACGTATATTTTGAAACTGCGCCATTTCTTTCATAAGTTGTTGCGAAAGAATTACTAGACAGTCCATTCAATAATCGTCACAGGCGTATCTTTTATCAGTTACAGCCCTTTTCCTTATGCGATACTACTAAAGTAAACAACAGAACAAACAATACACTTCTCGGAATTAGATAAAGATCTGATCTCCAACCCGCTTAATGTAAGTTAATATGAGATAGCGAGTTGGATCAATAGAGAAAAAAATTCGCCAGAATGTTTTGTTATTCTTTGATAAAAGTTTCAACAGCATCGTTCTCATGACAGAATACGCCCACTCATACTTATCTCGATCGATGAAAGTCATGACCTTTGGATCGCTCTTTATCGGTTGTTTTCTTAGTATTTTGATGCTTATCTACATAAATGTCCGTACGAGGAACTCTTGCTAAGTTATTCTAAAATTCCCCGTGACGTAAATGGGGAATCAAGTAGGTGACTTACTTTTGTCTATCTTACATAAGTATCAAAAACGTACCAATCCCATATAGTCTTTGCTCAATACTTAGATTGCGTGATAAGTTATACTGGCAATGGTATTCAAACCAATTCATTGAATACATTTATTGATGACACGGTAAAATAGGAAAGTTTTAATGTGCTCATAGCAAAAGAGTATGATAGAGATAGGTTGTAATTACCGTTAAAATAGGATGAGACCAGTTTTGATGCTATCGTCTTATTAGTCCTTAATGATTAATTAATAATATGGATAAATTGTTTCGATAATCATCTTTCAGTCTCTATTCAAAGTTAGGTATTAAGTATTGACGAGAATTTGGCTCTTATCGATGTTTGTAAAGAATTGAAATCATGAGAAATTTATTTTCCTATTTGGTCGATTACTTGGATATATTCAAAGACAGGAAATATTTTCCGTATAATCTGCAGAGCTTCCAAAAAGAATGGAATAACAGCTCTGACTGAAACTAATGTAACCAATGCAGTTTCATCGCAAAGTATCCATGCATAACAATGGATAGAAACGATTTGGTGTTCTGTTGAAGTTATAATAAGTCTTATAAATTCCGTCATGGGATGAATTCTTGAGTTGTATGAATTATCAGAGGCTTTTACTATTAAAATTTTTAAAAATATATTCTACCATATTGTGTCAATTTTTTGTCAAGAATACCAACAACTAGAGAGTATCTTTCCCATCAATTTCAAGCATCTTCCATATCGAAGGGTTAGGTGATCTCATCACAGGTTATCAAGAGAAACTTTCGCGGTGTAAGTGGCGACTCATTCGTTCCACTTTCTGACGCATATATTCCAGTGAAGAATAAATTAGAATCTACGAGTACAACCTCCCCCATACCATTCCTAATTTCTTCTCCTACCTCCCCCTCCCCCCTTCTTCCCTCGCACCCCGCGTCAGCACTTTTCCCAGGAAGCATCTCCTTCCCATTCCTTCGGTAATATCGCTCACTCTCTAACCTCATCTTCCCCTTTCTTGCATTCGTTCCGAGGCGAGAGCTCATCATGGCAGAGTTATGCAGTCTGCATTCCGATGTGAAACGCTCAGGCCTAGACGTATCGACGCCCGTTGGTAGGATTGCCCCTTCTTCTTCACGGTTCACAGAGAATAGCACGAAGGTACATCTCCCGCTTCATGCAGAGAACAAGGGGATTCAATTAGTCAGCGATGTCATTTTCTCCGATTGACAACTGAATCACTACCACGGCAATATTAAGACATATGGAATGCTTTATGTATAGGTTGATATTAGCTCGATAAAGGAAATGGAAAACAAACCTGCTTTTTGTTAAGAGGTAGTTGACTAAAATGTTGGTGATTGGGCGTTCTAATAGTATTGATAATTAAGTTCAAATTCATTCTGTTTTCGTCACTGGAATTCATTAAGTAGTGCAACAAACAACTTGATACGAATACGTTAAAACTTATTCTTGAATGTCAGTTGCAAAAAGTGAACGAAGTTTTGCGATAACTCTAAAAGACGAGAATATATTTCACTATTATTACAGAAGTTATTTCGTCGTGAATTTTAAGGTTTAAGTTCAATATTGAATACCAAATAGGGTGGATAAAATTAATATTCTTGGGTTCGTTAGAGAACTGAAGACTTATCCTTTTCCATATTCTTATTTGAAAAGGCTCACAAAATCATTTCTTCGTTGAATTTTTAACAATAATATCTCTATTCTTCCTGCATTTTAAAAATAAGATTAGTCAGATTTCTAAGTCATAAATTTTGAAATAGAAATATTATTTACTCTTTATCCTAATATAACTCGCAAATTTTGATTTTTCATTTCCCTTTCCCAATTCATTCGATTTTAAGCTTTATAGTAATAATCAGCGACGATTTTCAATTTAGTAAATGCGATATGAAAATATATAAAAACATGAAAATAGTTCCAACAAATTCTCGATAGATTCTGATTAGATCCTCTCAGTTACAGATATGCGTATAGTTTTATTCTGTTGTGAGTTAACATTGTAGTAGTACGACAACAATCAAGAACGCCGCCTTGACTTTAATCGTCTTCACATTTATCAACCAATGATTCACGACAATATTTCCGTCACATCCTCACATTACAGACCCTCGTGTCATTTCTTTAATAACCCACGTTTCATTCGGAGGGATTAACCCAACAGCCAGAGACTTTCTTCGGTTTCATCTCACCGCGACATTATTCAGGAACATTCAAATCGTTCTTTGTCCCAACGGGAGGCGCACAGAATGGGCTCCGTTTATGCAAAGTCCGTGGAGCAGTCACACAAAGGAAAAAACCAACCTCATTCGAGGAGGTCACAACGAGGTATTCCCCGTCGGAGTTTCTTCTTCACGAGGAGTAAAAAATCATCGTGCCCTTTGACACGACGCACGTGTGCCAGCGCGCGTCCATAAATATTGAAATGAGCGCTGAATTTTGTTGTTTCATTCTTCCGCGGGAAGGGTTGGGACGGATTTCGGAGCGTCGGCGAGGGATTTATGGTTTGGAGGCGCACACACATACGAGTGGCTTAACAAAGGGGACGTCTTTCTGGGTACCTCAACTCCTCTTCTCTTCAAACACCGGCACTCCATTTCTATTGGCCATCATCGGCCACAACGTCCAGCAGTCTATCGCTCGCCTCTTCTGGAATCCCGACCCGGAGGTGTTGTGCCCCACGGCACTCTCTCCGATGAGGCGGAGATAGCTTTGAAACGAATTTTCCACGCGCGTTGTGTTCCGAAACATAGAGGGACGTATTTTTTCCTCGTAACGTTCTCGAAACGCTATCTCTGCCTTCTAGGAAGCGATGGAAGTTCTTCTTCTATCGCTTCGAAGACGCTGTTGTGTTTGGATTCGTTTAACATTAACGCCGTACCTCGATGGAGATCAGAGTGATGGATTGGCTTATTGGCGAGGACCATATGTTTTCACGGTGTTATTTTTCCGTGTTTGAATATCAGAGGGTTCGAGGGCATTACACGGTTCGTCATCGTTACTATGAAATAGTCACACCATCAACTTTACTTAGGGTGTCTGGGTGTTTGATAATGATGTTTAGAGGAACAATGATGATAGTACAATGATAGAACATTGCTGCGAAGTATTAGAAAGACACCCGAATTATCCAATACAATACTTGTGTAATTTATGAGAGCTTACCCAACCCTACCTTCCTGTTTTGTCACATGAAAGTATTATGAACACGTCTATGTCTATGTCTATGTAGATACCCTGCGAGCCACCTTTCGGTGTGTGGCAGGGGGTGCATGCACCGTGAATTTAATTTCCTAGACGGTTATTTTCTCGTATTGTTCGAGGGAAAAACGAATTTTTAAAACGGTCGGTTTTCGCATCTATTTCCCTTATTTTATTCGCTCTATCTGATCGACCTATATAGCAGGGAGGGCGCATGATCTGTACTACGTCTTCCTTGAACGTTTCTTCTTTAAATCTGTTTAGCAAATCTAATCTACGCTTAGATCTTCTTAGTTCTAATGGTTCCCATCCCGCATCCTTGAGCAATTTAGTTACGCTAATCGATTTATCGTAGCAATTTTTAACAAAACGTATCGCCTTCCGTTGGACCTTTTCTAATTCACTTATATTACTTTTATCGGCAGGGTCCCATACACTACAAAGTCTAATTTAAGTATATTATCATACGGATAAATATAATTAAGTTCCACAATTATGGATTTATATTTAGAAATTTAATGTGTATTTTATAAGAATTATTACACTTATTTTGAAAAATTTTTGATAGAAAAATTCCTATCCCTCATCTTTTTACGACGCGTGATTCTTATTACAATTCTTCTTTTTCATTTTATAAATTTTCCCTTTAGTATAATTAGGATTATAGTAAAGTGAAACGCATGATATATTTCAATTTAATTCGAAAATATTTTTCCAAGCTTCAAATCACTTTGGTTCTCAGGAACTAATTAAAGATATTACGGTAGTGAAATATTAACCAAAAGTATATTTAAATCACTTGAGAACTCAAGTATCAAGTATTGATTTTTTTATATTACGAAAGTTCGTATCTTCATTCGAGAAACATCGTTACATTTTGAAACACGAAAAACATCGGATGATTCGACATAGCGGTCAATTCTTTCCTTGTCCGTATGACGCTGAACCCGAGAAAATTAAGTTCGGGAATGGGTGGAATGCTTGGGGAGGAAGGGCGAGAGAAGATACAGCTACGAATATCCTCTCGCAGGTAGCTTAGCGGCAGGTAAGCCTCGTAATACACCGAGTGGATATATCGTTCTGGTTGAACTTTTTTCGGTTACCGAAACCCTTAATGGTAGAGGACTCTGTACTTGTGTTCCAATTTGGCAATGAGCTGTGGAATGCGTCTCATCCAGCCGACATCACCTCCAGTACGAACGCCTCCCACCACTAACACCTTCTCTGGCTAACGTCACGCTGTCTGGCAACTCCAGGCCCGCTTCCATGGTAACGCAGGTACGGCCTCAAGGTGTGTGTGTGGATGGAGCACGTATTTTTCCACGTTATTTTTATTTCTTGGGATGAGGAGAGGATAATGGGATATCGAGGAGTGGGAGAGGGCAGTTAGTATGGGCGGAACGGAGGGTGAGGTGGAAGATGGGCTTATTCGGGGAGGACGAATGGAAAAAAGAAGAGATGTGCTGTAGCAGCACAAACAGCCTTCCAAAATCTTTCCGACCCCTTCTTCTTCTGCTCTTTCTATCTGTTTCCGCGTGAAAATTCTCCCGCCAGAGTGCGCGTTTAGTCGGAAAACAATGAAACAAGAGAAGTAGGAAAACTATGGGTGATATATCGTATCCATAGCAAGGATTATTTTAAAAGAAAAAAATAACAGAAACTGTATCGTATCGTATCATTATATCGTATTAAGATCATATCAGGAACATTTGAGCAATGAGTAATATTTGCCCAAATTTTAAGTTGAGGATAATTTAATGTAGATATATTAAAAATTTGGAAATTTAACTGATACATAAAACGTTATCATCTGTTGTTCGTTTTAGTATAAGTAGCAATAATAATATATCTTATTTTAAATGTAGGTTTTTAAACGTATTGCATAAAAACCTTAATAGCTTATCTTATAATTAACTATTGTTAAGGGTTCTAAAAATACTATCTTTATAAAATTTTTAGGAAGAATTCTATTATAATATATTATATATTATAATTAACTATTGTTAAGGGTTCTAAAAATACTATCTTTATAAAATTTTTAGGAAGAATTCAGGACTCTTAATTTGAAGAACTAGTTTGCTAAGCACTTCGAATCATCGTTTGAAATTTTCAATTATAAACTGCTCGCGAAGATGAAGGAAGCTGAATTTCTACAAGTTCCACGTTGTGTAAGTACAATTTTTTGATTATTTACGTTCAAAATTTTCCGAATCATAGCTAATTTTTTAGAAAAGCGTAAATCATCATAATCGCTCCGGATAAAACAATACAAATCCGCGTCTCTCCGTTTCCTTTCTTTACTTCATTTAATTCGACCTTCCAACACGAAAAAGCCGGGCAACACCCTTTGCCGTCGAAATACTCTATCTCTCAAACCAGTTCAAATCTATAGAGAGTTTAAATAAATGTTTCTTATGTTTGTGCCCCTAAAAGAAAATTTATATCCGAACGCAAAGCCCACGGAGCGTTTGTTGTTTCCATCCCCTTTTCCACCGGTTCCTATATAATCCCAGTGATTTGACTTAGTCCGTCTCTTCTACGAACACTCCTGTTTCTCCTCCCAAATCATTCCCCTTCCTCTCCGCCTTTAACGTCCGACTTCTCTCACTCTTTTGCCGACGTAATTGCTTTTTGACCCTCGGGCTCCTCCGAGGCGGCTTTTCTTCTCTCTCTTCAAGGGTGGGGGCGTGTTTGGGAGATGGGGGAGAGGTAGTGCATTCCTTTTTCGGCACGTCTTTTCTTTTTCCCCTCTCTCACCTCTTTCCATTTCTCCCCGCGCGTTGAAATCCTTTCCAAATTTCGCTCATTTTTCACTCCCATCAGCATTCATTTTACGTATCGCCTCTTTCGTTCTTCCCCTACTCCGTCTCCCCTCTCTCTCTGCTTTATGTGTTGTCCCCTACGAGTTTTTTTTTCGGGGTTTTCTTCGCAAAATTACTCGTTGCGATAAATAAGTCTTTTTTGCGCGGTTGCGGAAATTCAATGTTATTGAGAATTGGACGTAAGGACACGACAGGTAAGTTGTTGCTGAATTTGGCTTAAGGTAATTAACGTCCCTTGTGTCGAGGATGATACTCTTTCTTTCCTGCATTCGATACCACTCCTTACCAAAAGAAGGGAAACTTACAAATATCGTAGTCTTCGGAAATTTTTGTAAGGCATTTATTACAAATACATCCTTCAATAAATATAATATTTGGCAAAGTCGAATAAAAATATGCACTTTATATAGTTATACATTTAAAACTAACTTCTTACTCTATTCAGGATCAATCAACATAATTCATAGCATTTTTATATCTTTCATTGGCATTCATCACAATTTTGTTAAATGTTCGTATTAGGTTAAAAAATTTAAATCAATAGTTGTCCAAAGATCTCATTTTTTGAAAGAATAATTTTTGGACTTTGCCCAGGTTAACATTTCAATTTAAATAATAAGGCTATAAAACTATTTCCAATGAATTTTCTCGAGAAGAGAGCATATACGACGCATTGACCTACGAAATAATTAAAGATTTATAAACACTCGAGGAAAAATGCCTGGAAATGGGGTTGGAAGTGCAAATGCTTTCTTGTAGAGCGAGGGAAAATATACTTTATTCCGCTGAATTATAATGTAATCGAACTTAATTTTATCATAATCTTTCAAGTTTGATGTCATTTTAGTCTTATGATTCCATTTTATCTTTACTACATTACTCCATCAACACACCTTATTTTCATAAAGCTATAGTTATAATTCTGTGATGTGTTCCTCAATATGGGCTCAACTCAGATATAAATGCGGTCTGTTTCTTCTAAGAAGGATAGATTTACGTCCCTTTCGTTCTAACGATCGATGGGAGTTAATTGGCGTCCTTCAACATCGGTTCCGTGGGAAGTTACGACTTTCCAGACCACGCGCTGCAGCTTCCAGCGCTGCACATACATTTCGAACGGCATGAGGCCCATCCATTGTCAACTTAACGTTTCCACTTATTAGAGAAGAGAACAGCACTTTATGAAGAATTATCTTCCATTGGTTTGGAGAATGATTGGCTTCACGGCACATGGGGAGTGATAAACGCCAAGTTCATTCAGCTTTCACAGATTGATACAACAGTTGTGATTCCCATAAAACTCGTATTATGACCCTCCGTCCATGTATATCAGCGTTTATTAATAATGCGGAGGACCTGAGTTCGAGTCCATGTCATGTAAGGATTTTTCATTTCCGTTTTCTTCAGTTTTTCACTCCGTGAAAGGACGCGCTTTTTCGTTCTAAATAAGAAACGATCCTTCCTTTATTTTATTACATTTATTAAATAACTAACAATGTAGAGTTATTAATTCCTCTGATGGATCTGTAAGACATTTTTCCCGTCCATAAGTTAGTGTCGTAATTTTCCGTTCACTTTTCTTTATTATTATATATTTATTTCAAATTTGCACAATCGAATACAGATGTCCCGGGTTCGATTAGTGACTCATAAATCATTTTAAATGTTAGGATCATTATTTATTACTAAAGTAGTCAACAAGTTGACACTATGATAAAGATTCATCCTTAGAGAATATCTCCATATCAGATCATATTCCCAACAAGAATTACTTCTCATTTTTCCTTTTATAATTTGTTTATCATCGCCTTTCCGTCCTTCATCACGTATCCATAAAGAAACGAGCGTGTTGGACCTCGCTACACAGATGGAGACTATTTTTTAGCGAAGAAAAAAAAACACGAACGCCGGAACAGTCAAAAAAGCCTTCGCGGAGAGGCGAATAGCCAGCGTGACCTATGGTGACACGTGCACGTACACGCTCGTAAAAATGCCTGTTAAAAGTTATCGGACTCTTGTAACTACAAAAGTCCTTAAAAGGGCTGCCAGCAGCTAATCGACTCCCTTATGGACTTTCATAAATACAGCCTTAAGTCAATCAGTGTCCGACGCAATCAAGTATAACGAGGGACGGGTTACAAAGGGAGAGATGATAAGATATTCCTTCCCACCCCTTCCTCATCCACCTTTGTTGGGCCGGCACGTTGTTGTTGTTGAATCTTGTCTCCATTACCTCCCCTCCAAAAGGC
The DNA here is from genome assembly GCA_020796165.1 of Pantala flavescens. Lineage (NCBI taxonomy): Eukaryota > Metazoa > Arthropoda > Insecta > Odonata > Libellulidae > Pantala > Pantala flavescens. The sequence goes on along the minus strand of CM036879.1, from coordinate 10,411,351 downwards.
CTTTGTCTCTCCGAATAAAACCTCCGACCCCACCCGCTGCTCGAGGGCCGAGGAAGGTACCCTGTGGAACGTTACCAACGTGGTCAGAAACTCTCCCCTACTTTCCCCCACCTCGTACGTCCCTTAAACAACAACGCCGCATGCAGAGCTATCTTCCAACTCGCCGCTCCTTTAATCAACACCTCTGGCCCCATGTCTTACAAATTCCCGCTGCCAAGACGTACCGGCAGGGGGCGTCCCACCTCCGCCACCCGTCCAACCTGGAAAAAAGTTTCCCTTCTCAAGCCCTCCGCTTACCACCACCTCGCCCCCGCCACCCACTCCTCCCGTGATTTATAGCGAGGCGGCCGTTTGGATGGTCCAGGTGGATACGTCGAAGGGAGGCATAAAGGAAAGAAGATGATAAAAGAGGGAGATGCAGTAACCCCATAGGAAGATAAATATCGTAGGAAGCGTGGTGTTAAATTCAATTTTACCAAATGGGTAGGAATAGCTTCGTTAGGAAAAAAGGCGCGTCATTTATTCTCTCGAAGAGCGGGAGATATTTTCCAATAAGTCAAATGTTTGTCGATGGTTTAATTAGTTTTCCGGCCAGGTGCTCTCTTCCGACACGCGGAACGTTTCCCGAAAGTTTTTCCGAGGGTCGTAAATTTAGATGGATGGTGGGTGATTAATTATCGAATCGGATCTTTTAGGATTGTGCGAAAAAGGTGACGGTGGGGATCCCGAATCGTAGATACGTAGTGCATCAGCCAATTTTAGAGGTGAGTCTTCTCCAAAGAGTACCGCACTCTGCCTGGATACCGTTAAAGATGGGATTGGATAAGGGAATTATTAATGACGACTATTATGATAGAGCGTTCTGCGTAGGTCTCTTAACTGAAAGCGGGCATCATCGATGAAGATTCACACTTTGTTCTACAAATTGGTTGTTGTGCGAGGATAAGCTGTTAGTCTGAAAGATATCCACTCACAAGTTTTACGCTCACGTATGATTGATGTGAAAGAACGGAATTGGGTACAGATGTGGAAGGAATGAAATTTGCTTTTGGAAACTCTCCAAAATAGTATTGCAGTTTGAATGAATTGTGATATAAATATCCTCTATCTGGATTGTATGATTATGAACCAACGGGTAATGATGATGTATGGAAAGAAGTGTAAAGATAAGCTTCATAATTAATCGCTGGGTCTTGTTTATGTTCTATGCCGATTCTCTCAAAGAAATCCGTGAAATGTTCTAAAGTCAACCTTAAGCCTATGAATGGATCGAGTAAAGTGCCTGGTTGATAAATGGAATAGCTCAAATGCGGACAATATTGACGAAATATTATTACGAACAACTTTGAATTTTAGGATCCTGTGTTCATTGAGTAAAATTTTCTTTCAGATTTATAGGGGGATATTAATATTTGCGAACGGGATATTAAAGGAGTAGTTTAAGAAGCGATACATTTAAAAAAGTAAACCAATTCAGTGAATAACTAAATTCTCAGTATATCTTTATCATTCTCTAGGGAATGTATTTGAATACTTGATTCGGAAATATATTTCAGATTATATGAATTGCAAATAAATCAAGTTATATTTCAATACAGAGTCTTCTCCAAAAAACAATATTTTATAGTATGAACCTTTTCTAAATACTCAAAGGATATAATTTTTCAAGTAGAAATCCAATGTTATTAATGGAATACTCAAAAAGTCAAAAAATTTTTATAGTTTACATCTAAAAATTCACCAGTTAACTATTTACTAAATATCTGTTCCTTAATTCAGCTTTGTAATAATGCACTTTATTCTTAGTTTCTGGATGAGATGGATGTCACCAATAAATTTAGATGTAAAGATTAAACGAAAGTTGATAATAATTCGACGTGATAAAATCCTCGAGATAAATGAGCAGACATCTCAAGTATCATAATTCCATTATGTTCGGCATTGTGATGTATAAACACATATTTCTCCTCCCCATACACCTGTGGCCTTCGATTTCCCTTGACCCCTCAAGAGGACATAAATACCTTTAGGATTTTGAAACGCCCCAGCGACGGAACAATAGCGCACATACACCCCCCGCGTGTCCCTCCGACAACAATTGGGTCCAGAAAGGAGTCCATCAAAGAACAAATTAATGGTTGCGAGATACAATGCGGAGGGCGAACAAAGGAAACGGTTGAGGAAGTAAACAAGGAGATGGGATAGCCTCACGAAGAGGAGTTAATTGAGTCGACATATTAAGGGGCCTTTCCAGTAATGACGGAACCGATCAACTTCTCTCAACTTGTAAGCGGAGATGGTAATGGTGAATTGGAATCGTTTAATGGAAAGAATATGGAAAATTTGGATTGCGTTTTGATTCCGAATACATCATTAAGAATACTGAATACGTATGTTTTAGATTTGATTTTGATTCGGAGTCATGAAATAAGGAAACTTTTTCTAATAAATTAATTCCTTTAATATCAGTAAATAATTAAATCATAATGTTACCATTGCACCAAGTTACACTGAGTCATGTTAACCTTAAACATTTTCTATTTATGCTTCCATAATATTTTGTTACCTACTTATTTTTGGTTTTAACTACATGAATTCCATTTGAAGGAGGAATAATCAATACTTTTAGTTACGATGCTACCCCTTGCGAAGTGGTTTGAGGAAACTATGAATGTAATGAATGCTAGCTAGAAATTAGGTTCTATGGAAGAGAAGTAAAAAAAAGCCTTTATTTCAATGTTTCATTTATTAAGGACATTCTTCTTTCCTGAACGTGCGTGTCATTTAAGTATATAAATGTTAAATTGAGGAAGGTACATGAGTATTAACCAAAAATAAAATCGTCCATCAATGTCTCTGATCCAAATTAGTCTCACTAACGATTCTATAGATTTTAGTGGAAACTCAAGTGAAAACTGAAAAATAACAGGAGTATTATAAAGTTATTGAACCTGAATGCGTTCTTTGCGAATTTCAGCAGTAGAAATTCTTAACTGGCACTCATTTTGAGATATATGACACTGAATTGACCATATGAACGATTAACTTCTCCTTATTATATCTCTTAGGGGTTCATCGGAAAAGCTGATGAAATTTGAGGATGAATCAGAATATCGATACACTCGTATCACGCATACGTCACTCTTGCCTCGTAGGTTAAGCCTTGAGCGATATAAACGTGTATAAAGTTATCGGAGACGTTTCCCACGGGAATGAATCCTCTTTCCCCGAAACCATATCTTCCCCACAAACAAAGATACAAATTAAGCAAAACGCTCTTTTGATCCTGTTATTACTTCCAACATACAAGCACCTCCGTGGTGTAGACGATGACAGCACTGGAGCCGTAATGAAAGCCGCCGGAACCGCACTGCGGAAAAAAAACCTTCGGATAAAGCATCACACACACACCACCGCAAAAATAAACCCTCTTTCGTGGCAGGGAAAGCGAATCCACCACATCCATTACGCGCGAGGAAAATCGCCACCCGAATCTCTCATTGGTCCAGGGCCGAGGAAGAAAAAAAAATCGATCGGTTTTTCCGAGTTCTCGAGGGATGAGTCCAGTGGCCATCACTCTCGGAGGATTCATCATGGGAACGGTTTCTGGGGAAATCGCCCGTATGGTTTTAAGGGGAATGTTTGTGAAAAAGGCCGACAAACTATTAACTCCGCCCTTCAATCTCCCCTACCCCGCGCTATCTCTCTTTTCCACGGACTAATTTTTACGATTGGGTCCGACACCCATCACTTTAACGTCCGTCCCCACAACGCGGGCAAACACGTGTTTTCGGAGGTATAACCCTTTCTCGTGCGGTTTACCCTCTTCTTCGTCGGGTGCAAGTGTTTGGAAAGTGGGGGCGGAGAAGGGGTAATAACGGGAGGCCACAATGGGCGGGAATGACTTAGGGAATTTGGGGGGAAAATGGGCAGCGCTGACGCGAGTCGTGGGAATAGCTTTTGTAGGGTGCTCTTTTGGGGTTACGGGAGTTTAGGCGAGGGTTCCATCGCAGTATCTCTGGAAAATAGGTGGATCGTGGAGGAATTCTTTGAGGCGCTCGGAATCCGATATCGTGTTTCCCAACGCAATCTTCGCCCGTAACGCACCCGAGTTTCGTCGCGCTGATGGGTCGTGCGTCGATTTTGTGAGGTTCCGACACAACAGAGGTTATTCGCTGCGAATGATGTTCTGCGTTAAGGCGTTCAGGGGTTTGTTGCGTAATTGAGTTTCTCTTTCCGTCAACGGATCCAATGTTTCGCACGAAGTTTTAATCCTATAATCCTCTTGAGTTGCAATGACTTATTTCACTTTGGACTTCCAGCATTTGTTTCAATAGTGTTTTCCAAATTAACTGTATAGCACTGAGAATAGTTTTCTCTCTTTTATCCTTATTTCAAAAGCACTCAAAACTGTGATTTGAAAAAATTAATATCGTCTCAATAGCAGAATAGGGCTCAGAAGTTCTGTTTTGCTGATTATTTAAAAGTAATCCATTTTAATATAGGAAAAGGACATTTTTCACCGCTAAACTTTCTGTATCATCTGTTACATCAAGCTTGAATCGTTTGCATCCTATTGTATTTAATTGTTTCCCCTTGTGATTATTATTGTGTTGAATCTTTTCTCAGCATTTCATTATATAAAACATATCTCCTAATAATCTTAGAATTTCTATAGAATTTCCATTTGGGAATCTTATCATCTATTTTCTTATACTTATATTTTTATTTATAAATGTACATCAGGCTGCTGCTCTTGTAAATTACCGGATGATGGGGAAGACGTTTCCTTTTGCAATTCTTTCTCACTCCTTTACCTGAATATAGAGTGATTTATTTAACAGAAGTAATACTAAGCTTAGAATTAATTCTTAGTATGACTCTCTCAGAAAAATTATTAGAATTTTAAGAAATATTTCTCAACTCACTTATATAAAAGCTCTTATGAAGAATGATAACTATATAACTTATATTCGGAAATTTCATTCCTATCAAAATCTCCATATATATTTTGTATTTGAAAGAAGACAATTGCTAAACGAAATAAATAATTATTAACAACTTTTTATTATAAAATGATATAACTAAGAATATTCCGGAGGATGTAGTTGAAAAAGTAGATTAAGGCATGTAAAGATAAACAGAAAAATCTTGTAAAAGTAATTAAAACCACAACTGAATTATTATTAGCTATTTAACATCTCTCTGAAAGAAAAGGAAAGAATAGAATTTCGTATCATAGGCATCGTAAGTTGAGCGAATGGAGAGGAGCAAAAAAAGAGGAATAAATCGATGAAAGAAACGCGTTTGAATTTAAGACCATTGCTAGAAGTGGGAATAGGGATAAGTTCAAATGGACGGCTAACACCTGAATCCTCCACCATTAACATAGCAATGCGATCCAGCATGTTTATTCATCTGTTGCCTTTTTTGTACGATTTCATCGATGCACGTTGAGGTTCGAAATGTCCCGACAAAGGAGGGAGAGAAGATGGCCGCGATGGTAGAGATAGGGCGAAGCGGCAGTGGTCCAATTGGGAGACGGGAAGCTGCGAAGGTGATGTGTGGAGGAATGTGAGGATGGGAAAATTGTAGGGATGCCAATAAAAGGAAACCTCTGATAGTGCTGATAGCAATCATGACGATTCAATGTTTTTTGTCGTTGAAGTTCCCTCGACGCGCGATGTTTCAAAGGAAATCCGTCAAACATCGAAGTCGGATTTAGAAGGGCCTAAAATTAAGTATCACCGTGATATTGATGAAATGACGTTTCTCAGATGATGCCGTAATTGATGGTTTTATTCTTATAAGTGGGTTGTATTTGAGGAGAATCAATCAGAAGTCATGAGATAAGTAATAATTTTTGGATCTAAAAAATTAAAAGAATCGATCGATTGACGTCCTTTGGTCTTATTATGATTTAAATGTGTAGTTTGTCTATTCATGGATGTGTTGTGATCTCATTAATCGAATTCGGATACTATTAACTACAGTATTTAGATATATTTTGTGAGATATATTATTCCTATTACTGCGTATTTTGTGAGGAGCTTTCAATTATCCATCCTTATTTTTCTGTCCTTTTTCCGTATATTCAATTCTCAATTTATATGCGTTTATCTTCTTTTATTTGGTATAGTCGCTAACGGAAATTCTTAAGTTATTTTGAGTCGGTAGTAGTTTAATCTGATATTAGGATACCACTTTGTGTTGTGATGTAAACTTTGAATCTCTTTAAAACAGGTATACGTAAAAAAAAACAAAATTTCAGCTGCTTTCATTCAAAACTTTTAAAATAAAATCAATGATATTCTTTCTTCCTAGATGAATTAATAGTCGGTATCGATGGTTAAATTTCTATTTTTATATGAGAAAGAAGAGGCATCCAATCACATCACTTCCTTATTTCCCTGTGAACGTGACTGCAATGAAACCAAAGATGCTTCCCATATAAATCTCCATTCCGGATATTGAACAGTTAAGAAACTGTAGCTTTAAAAACAATCTATTGATATCTTTATGGTTTACATTTCTCGTGCATATATCTGTGAGTCTAAATGACATATAAACTTAATTGGAAATCCGATGCGGAAATTGGAATTCCAATTCAGGCTTTCTTAAATGGTCCCCGTGCGAACTAATCAATATTATCTTGAACAAAACGAAAAGAAGATGAACTCAATCAAGGTAGAGCTATGGTCGCGTGGAAGTCAGAGAAATGTAGGTGTAGACTTAAGAAGTAAATCGTTTATTTTACTAGTCATCCTAATCAGTTGTGTGAAACGTAAATTTTACAATAGGTAGTTGTAATAGTATAATAATAGTAAAAAGTATAATAAGCTATTTAAAGTTTAAGTAACCGAAAGAACAGTTTTAACTTAAGTTATTATATTACAACATAAGAGAAATTCGTAATTTTATTTACCAGATCCTGATAGAAATATCTTATTTGCTCATTAGTAAGCTATAGCTCATACGTCAGCTTATTATAAGAATATTAGGAATCAATCTACGATGAAGCAACAAACGTTTCAACCTGAAACACTAGATTCTAAAAGGTTATCGTTATACTGAAACGTAATAATTTTCGGAAGAGAAGTTAGACACACGAAACATCAATAGTGCGATCTTAATTTGAGCAAAATATCCTATAAATTAAGTGTCGATAGTGTAATATTAAGCATCCACTTCCGAACTTTCATCGACTGTCGAAATGTATATAAGGAGACTTAGAGAGCGTCTCGAGTGAAATCGTCGTATTAAATCAGATTCTAAGAATCCATTTTATTACGAGGAAAAGAGCTCGAGGCATCCGAGTGGACTAAAAGGGATTATATAGGATATCCACGGCGCGTAAAGAAAGTAGTAGGGAAAAGAGTATTAATAAAAGATATGAAGAAGAACATGTTTACGAGGAAGAAGGACAGATGGTGGGGCGAAGGAGACCCGGGAGCTGGATTGTAGAAGCCACTCATTAATTCCGAAGTCAGGGACGTCTTTATACCGGTCATAAATTAGACGAGATATTACCTACATGGACCCTCCGATAGCATGGGCGGAGGAAGGGTTAAAGAGGGCTCTCAAGAATCTCGGGGATGGCGGTAATGGAGAGCAGGGAGTATGGGAGGGATTCGGTGAGAGGTGTCGGACCGAATGTCGGAATCTTTAGGATCGCCCGCCTCCGACGTTTTTCGTGCGTTGAAGTCTCTCGCGGTATCTTCCTCGTATCTGACCATGCGAAACTATCGCCACCCGATTCGTTCGATCTTACTGTCGGTTTTTATTCTTGAGAATTTTTCTATTTCAGTTCTTTAGTTATTACTTTTTTAATTATTTTAATGCTCATCTAGTAATTTTATTTCGTATATATACGGCACTATAACGATGAACAAGAAGCTGCACATTTCACGGATTATATCGGGAGATAAAGATAATCTAAGACGCCTAAATTACGATATCTGTTCGGTAATGAATCGGTTCATTGCTATTCGATCCATCAAATGCATTTCGTTGTAAAAATCAGGGACTGAATAGAGTGAAGGAAAATTATTGATGATATTTTATAGGTAACTCTGATGTTAATTTACCTCTATCGAGATTTAGACCAATGCTACTATTCTTCTAATTTTCTTCTCAGTTTTATTCCAGTTATAAATTGCTCAAAAAATATATATTAAGATCTTTATATTTTTACTTCTCTTCAATCTTCAGCTTCTTATCTAAGACGATTACGTGAAAACATGTTGATAATCTAAATCTTCTCCGATTCCGAGAGTTTTTCCGAGAGAGAATCAATAGAATACGAATACCTTTAACATGTTTTAGTTATAAGTTGGGAACTCGGAACGAAAATCCTAGTGAATAGTTTCTACTTTAATTCTCATCGGACGGAATATCTTCTTTAGTAAAATCTTTCTTTTTAGTAAACTCTTTCACAAGTTTTCTAATCCACATGAATCTTAATTTACGATTCTCGAGTGAATGCGTAACTTCTATAGAAATATAGTGGAGGAAGGTAAGTAATCAGCATCATCCATGCAAACCTCATGAAATTATCTTTTTTGAATTTCATGTGATTGAGATTTCACAAATTATATATTTGTTTATGAAATACGTAAATTATAGTTCAAAACTCCATTTTTTATTTCACCTTCATTAAGTTTGCATTAAATATTACTATTATCTTTTTATAAAAGGAGTGTGAAAAGTTGTGGATAGATGTACGAACCCATCAGTAAAAAAATATTAAAAAAAATTCCTATACAAGGTGCAAAAGTGTGATAATCTATTAGTGAAAAAGAAAGTGATAGCTGTCCTCTAAAACTCTTAGATGAGAAAATATCTAATGCCGAAGAAGGTGTAGGGAATTTATCCTGTATCTTCTCCCTATCCAAGAAGCTAAGTTTTTATAGATCCTGTATTTTATTTTAAATATTCTATTCGTGTGAACCATTTATTTCCTACTGTAAAAAACATTTTCTTTCGACTTTAAATATACATTTCAGTCGATTCTCTCGGTCAATATAAGGTTCATTCAAATGAAAATAACAAAAAAATAGTACGCCTATTATAATGCTTACGTTGTTTTATATTTGTAACCTTTGAATTTCATGAATCATAATTAATATTTTCCGTTCAACCTTTTGCTTAGTTTTTTTTAACATTCAATTCAATCGGGTCGACTTTTTGCGCTATCTTTAAAAGTGATATAATACTAAAAACCTAAGTTGTTCTCCTTTTGCCCTCAAACGCTTTACCCTTCCGTCCTTTCACCCGGACAAAAACCATCGAGGCGATGAAGAGTAGGAGGGTAGAGAGCTCTCTTCAAGAAGGAATCCTCTTTGCATAATCCAAGGTTTGGATTGACTGAGAGACAAGATATATTGCCCTTCTCGTAAGTAATCCGCCTCTCATACGTTCGCCGCCGATGAATCGTTAACGTTCTATGAATTTAGACCGAAGCCGCATCCTCTCCTATAAAGGGCTTTCCTAGCGCTTCATTTTCGAGAAATGGGCTTTCCTAGTATTTCTTAAGTATTCAGAGTCGTAAAATGCTTATCAACGCCGTGAAATAGATACAGGTGTATCGTAATGAATTATAGGCGATAAATATATGTTGCGGTAACGAATGAAGCCGTTGGATATCCAGCTGCATCGCTTCATCCTTCCGAATTAATGCGTGTTTATCGACGGAATTTATTCTCTAGAGATCACGATGATTTTCCTAAGAAGGTGTTTTAAGTATAAGGTTTTAATCTGCCGAAGGTGAGAAGAAATTTTCTTCTTGATGCAGACGGTAGTCGCTGATTTATAACTACGGATAACAGATATTTCCAGTCGATTGGTTGTTGACCAAGGTTGATGCACCTTGTAGGGTGCAAGAAGATTTCATTACCGGAACATCGAAGATATTAATGCTAAAAAGTTTAATACATTGTCGCGAAAATATTTGCCATTATTATTTTCACTTACTTCAGGTGTTCAAATTCCATTCACAATTTGAAGGTCCAGGGAGCTCAATGTATTATTACCTTCGTATTTTATGAAAATTTCGTATATTTTTAAAATATACTCTTAATGCGTTGAGAGTCGAAAGTTTTCCATCACTTGTGAAGCCGAGTTCCGTATATTTCGCGTGTAAAATGGTTTCGTTTGAGTCTCAAACAAACGGCATCATCGCGTTTGATGATGTGTACGCGATTCCAAATGCTATAAATGGATACTTTCACGTTAAAAGCTTCGGGAAGATGCTGTTGCCTAACCAATGGGCACTAAACGAAGTCCAAAGATGGTGGATTCTTCTTAAAAAAAGAGGAGGGAGTGGAGACATTAGGACAAGGAGGAGGCGTTAAAGGGCTTCCGGAACCCAGGGAGCTTATTCGGAGTGTTGAGAGCGTGGGAGATGTGAGAAGTAGCAAGATTAACATCCCAAACACCCCTTTTCTTGTCCTCTCTCGACTATCCCAACATGCCGTCTTTTAGGCTCTCCCCGCCCCCTTTACCTTTCTTTTTACCACTCCGAGTCGAAATTCTTTTTCACCGCCATTTCCTTCCATCGGAGGCACGATGGCGCTAAAGTGAATATATCTCTTGTTGTTGACATCTGTCGCTCCAGTTCAGTCCACTCTGTTTGTGGGAAGGCAGCTCTTGAGGTTGTCGCTATAGAATCCTATAGGAAGTGCATCGAAACCTATTTGGATTGTGTTGTGGGTAATGATGTATATATACGATGAAGAATGGTAGGTGGATATTTTTGTGCGAACTTTGTTTGCTGTAATGGAAAACTTTTTTGTTTTTTCTACAGAAAATTATTATATATATTAAAACATATTCTGTGGAAATTTCTAAATTTTTCTGTGTACAATGGCTTTCTACGAAGTTACTCTTTCTAATACTGATTTCATTTGTTTGCCCTCGTAACTAAGTTGATATTAGCTGATATCGTTTGTTTATGAAAAGTGCTTTTGTTTAATAACGTTAATGGTTGTGATCTAACTACCAGAGTTCTCTTTCTTATCATTATTGTATCCTACTAAATTATCAGGTAAATAGTTACTATCTTTTTTCAATAGAATGTATATATTTAGAAGTTAGCAAACGGGTAGTGTTTTCTCCGCAGGTAATCATTTGTTTCTGTTGGATGGAGAACGTTTACCAGAAGAATTTAGGGCATTTCCTACCGTAATTTCCTCAGCTCTTGAGATTGAGAAATCCCCTTGCGGGGAGAATATATATAAATTGATTTCACCTTCTCAGAAAGGGAGCTTAATTATACACCATTTCAGACTCGTTAGAAATTCAATTATTTGAATTGCCTCATGATTTTTTTAATCCAAACCGACTCGAGCTCAATTTCACGTATATTCCCCTCGCAGTGTGATGTACTTTTTTCCGGATATGTATTCGTATTTCAATTGAAAACACTCTTACAAAAGGGCCAATCATGAGCAACATTATGAAAGCAGCTCTTATTGTCACTGAGTACTTTCTTACCGAGATCTAAGTAAGGTAATCTATCTTCTTTGAGACAACATTTATTTTCTGCGTCCTCTCTTCGCCTCATTCTCATTCCGATTCCGAGGCAAACACTTTCCTTCCAAACCCAACCATCGAACTCAAAAGTCAAACATTTATTTCTCAGCCCATCGTTCATCAGATTCTTAAACTCTTTTTAAGCCGATCGTTTCCTCCACTCGCGCATTCCAACCTCTCATCCGGACGCCATCTCTTTCATGTTTTCCAAAGGGAAAAGGAGCTTTTCATTCTTTTTTACGTCCCCCCGAAAAGGTTAAGGGAAGATAAGAATAATTCAACTCTTTACATCTCCGGTAGTAGTCGTAATTTTTTTTTCTTCGCGTTACGATCCGCTCAATTCTCCTCCCTCTTGGCGATTTTACTGCCATCCGAGGTGTTTTTTTCTCCTCTGCATTCTTTTTTCTCGAGGAGGGTCTTTTGTCGCTTCTTCAAGTGGTTCGTGGAGTGGGGCTTTCGAATAGTTATGTAGCGGGAGGAGGTGGGACTCGGGACCCGAACAGACGTCGTAACACGGTAGCATTTCGGCAGTGAAAAAGAGCGGAGGAATTCAGCTTTCTTGCTATAGCTGCTCCTTCTTCTCAATCTATTACGGTTCATTTTGGAGCCTCCCGGTTGGATGTCCTTTGCCGGTGTCTTTTGGCCCGCAGGTTAATTGCCGTACATGCTCTTCTGTCATCGAGGGGTGGGTGGGCGACGACATTCTTCGAGTGTGGTGTAAGGTTACGCGATGGAGAGATACGAGTAATGAGGAGATTAAGATGAGAGGATGCGTTACGCAGAACGAGTTCGCAGAGTTCAGAGAGGTTTATGTTCGTGCGATGGCGACGCGATAAGTTTGTGCGGAGCCACGCTTGAGTTTCGGATGTCGTTCATTCATCTCTTTAATGACTCTATTGTCCCAGCCGAGACGCAGTTTGTATGTGTCCGGGTAAGATATCGGTGTCGGAGCGTATGAACTCGTGTGTGATTTATCTAATATCCTTGGCATCTTGGTGTTTTTTTTGGAGGGATGGTGTTGGATTCGTAAGTTGCGTTTTGTGCTGAATAGTGTCCTGGAGTGAAATATGTTTCCAATAGTGTTCCGAACTTCGTCAAATGTACGACGTCTATGACTTTAAAGAATGAAATTGTGAATTTTTTATTATAAATGTCTTAGGAAGCCCTATAGTCGCAGTTCGAATTCAGTTATATATTTCGATTTCTCTTTTGCCAAGTGAATTTGTGCGTTAGTTATTATTTTGTAAAGCTGGCCGACGATGTAATGTTGCTTTTAGATAGGTATCGAATGTTTCCATTTGATGTACATTCCTTCGCCGTTTGTGTAGGATTTAAACAAAATTATATTGGAATTTTTTGCGAAAAATAATTTAATTAAGAAGTATAAGCAAATTTCCCTGTTCTAAATTGATTTATTATTTATAATAATTATTTATATTTTATAAATGATAATACTCAAACTGTTCTTCTTTGTAAATAAATGTGCAATGTATGTAAATAAATTGAATCGAATTTTTAGGCATTCCTATCCTATACGTTTTGCTGTTCTAATCGTCTCCTCTACATAATATGAGAACAGACGAATTTTGAATGTTATGTGCACCATACTTGTTTGAATTTAGAATGTATTTGATGTTTGATTAGGATTTCAGGGAGGTATTTTATGAAACTTTCCAAGAATTGTCAGCGATTGTGAGATATGAACGATCAATCTTCTACAAAGGTCTCATGTTATAATAAAAAGTAGAATGGAATTCGATGCTTTCAGGAAAAGAGACCCTACAGATTCTTTAACAATCAGAGGAAATGCCACACAATGCTAGATAATTGAGAACCCCATGGCCTGTAGATAAATACCTAGAATTATAGACCCAACAGTTTGAGATTCGTAGAAATGTGAAGAATGAGAAAGTCTATTTCTAAGTAATGAAGTGACATTTGATTTATGGAATTTAGAAGTTGATTATCAAACCATAATATCAATGTATTAATCTGAATTGTCGTCTCTTTCGACAGTTATTTATGATGAGAATAGGAGAATGGTTAATCGTTTGTTGATGCCCATAGAGAACGATCTTATAATATTGCAATTCAATTTCCGTAAACATTCTAATAGTTACAATTAAGTTTATCAATCAACTGATGAGGTAGTAACTGTAGTTTTAATATTTCTTACTATGTTCCATAGTCATTTCAACTACAATTAATTGTTTATGCACTCTTCTCAAGCATATATATTCTTTGATGATACAGAAATTAGATAATTCATTAAAAATCCTCACTTACTTCCCTTAATGGAAACATTTGTGAAACTACGGGTCTATAATCACAATATATAATTTTCTTTCTTTGATAATTACTATTATACACAAAGTTAACCGAGCTGTATAAGTACGATTTGATGAGTTACTGAATAGTCTACAAGCCGTTGAACGAATGTCTTTATTAAGTGTTGTTTCGAGCTAATGTAAATGATCCAGGAGTGAAAAGTTTGGAGTAGTTCAGGAAAATACAGCTCCTAAAAGACTTAAGTAACGCATACAGTTTTTATAGTTAGTAGTGTTGGTTTTTAAGTACTTGTACTCACTCATTTTTCTAGCTTGTTTAGTGAACAGAAAAAGTTTAAATTACCTACAATTTCTTTCGCATGCGTCCTGTAAAATCTTCTCGTTTGTTTTTACAAATTAATTTTGTCATATCATGTTCAAGTATGTATGCAAATAAGTAATATCTGTACCATCTAAACTACAGTGTTTGCATTCGATATAGTTCCAAGCCTTGATACAGCAATATGAGTTCTAGAAATTTGATTGTACCGACAACTTTTATAAGATGCCCAAAATTTATTTCGAAATTCATGATAACTTTTTGAATAAAATCCCTCAGTGTATATGATACTCCGCGCTATTACTCGCGCTTGTTATAATTAATATTAACAATGAACAGCCAAACATAAGTGAAGATTTACTAAACATAGAAAACATACGGACTGTGATATGTACATAGCTTATGAGTAATTTGAGAAATAGATGAACTGGTCAAAGTTGTGAAAAATCTACAACAAAGGGGAACTCGAAGGCGTTCATTCATCATCATAACCAATATTCTTTCACACGATCCAACAAAAACCGAAACTGAAAAGAAAAGATAATGGTACAAATAAACCAATAATAGAATATCGTGAGAGTCGTGAGTGTACAGAATCAAAAATTGCGCTATTTTCCACAATACGACTCCATATCGAATTTATTTGATATTGGACAATTGATTGCCACCTGTGGATATAAAGCACCCTTTTATTGTAAATAAGATTAGGGCTCTTTCCCTTGGAAACGAATGAGTTTGCACTGTGAACCGTGGGCGGGGAGCGACGAGGGTGGCCCCTGGGGCAGATGGCGCAATAAAACGTGATTGGGGCGGATGTGACGCTCCCCTTGTGAGCGCAGAGGATCGGTAATTGGCGAGCGGGGGCGGCGGCACACCACCCGCGGTGCACTTCCCTCAATGAGAGAATGAATGCAAGCAAGTGTTACCACCCTACCGTAATGCGACCTATGCCACCCACCCTCAACGAACACTTGGTTGTCGCCCCACGAAAAAATGAATGATGAATTTATGTGTTTCCGCTTATTTCTGCCTTCAGCATGAATATTCTCACGCTTCTCCATTTCAGAAGCGTATTTGAAATATAGACGTGCATAATGTAACTAATCTACCCACGTAGCTTTCATCACTACCAGGATAGAAGTGGCTTCCACCAAATTCTACACACTTATTCTTGTGTGTAGATTTTGGTGGAAGAAGTCGTAGATAGAATACATCTATAATATCTCTTCAATTTGTGCTTCTAAGTGATTGATATCTGTGTCGCAATCTTTTAGTTTGTGAAACGGAACCTATTTTTCAACTTTAGCCCGCACCATCTATGGTGGTGTTTTTTTTTTCGTGTCCTAGGCAGACTAATTTTGAGTGAATTTAGATATCTATATCAAGCTACATCAATGAATATAAGGCAGTGTTAGACAACAAATGTATAGCTCTTAATATAAGTTATAATTTTATTTTACTCATTGCAAATTTAAAGCTTTAAATTTCCTATTCCTTCAGAAATTAGGAAAAACAGCAACAGAGTCCAGCAAAACTTTCTTAAGTTCGTTTGGGATGAAATAAGCTATGCTTCAATGACATAGGTAACCAAGTAAAGCAAACTTTAGGTGAAACATTTGGATTTTTATCTTGTTCAGATGTGCGATATTATTTTGTTATTTAGACTTGAAGGAACATTAGATAGTCTTGTGGGAAAACAAGACGATTTTTGTCTATTTGCATCCCATAATGGTAGCTCAAGAAAGTTTTCATTATTATCACTCCAATTTTCTAGTATATAATTCATGTTTTACTTATTAGGTGTTCCAATGCCTTTTCAGGATTGATGTTCGTTTTTTTTACCACCATCCAACATAAAGAATGTCATTAACGGACGAGATCAGTTAGGTTTGCTTTGAAAGCTCCGTATAATTTGTCGCATCAAACAGGTAATCAACGAGGTGAGAATTTCCAATCATTTAGAAGAAATGATCGTGTTGGAGGTAGAATCATCTGTTTTTGATGAACGTGACAACTTTCCACTTTATAGCGCCCATATATATATAACACTCTCTAAGGAACGCTGATGACATGCCAAAAACATGACATTGGGTATGCATACATATCATCCGAGGAAAAATCACTCAGCAAGTAATCACAGAATCCCTCAAAGCGGGGATGCATAAACGAGTCAGGATTCTCATCGTTTGATCTCCGACTTCATTAAGGGTGCCCAGAGGGATGTAATAAGGCAATCGAATCGAAGGTGCTCATCCACCATTAAAAAAAAAGAAGAACGTAATTCGATTCGAAAGGAACGGTGACGGAAGAAAACCCCGCGAGAGCCGTGACTCACGACCATTACTCACCGCGAGTGTCACGATCATGAAATAGTCTCTCGCTTCAATTTTGGCATAAGGAATAATGGAAGCGTCGCTATATCAATGAGTTTTCAAGAAAACATTACATCCGCGTCTCATCCTGGACGTTGATGTAATTTGGTGGGACGCGTGTTTGCGATGAAATTACGGGCGAATAAAAGAAGTCCCGGAAAGAGCTGTCATCAATCACGGGACAAGAGGGTAAACACTTTAGAAGCTAATCCGTGAACGGGAATAATCACGGTCATACATCAACGTCTTGCAAAGTGACGTTTAGCGGGTGACGTGACGTGTCCCGCGAAGTGTCTTGGAAAGGGGTGACGACTAGCTGTTGGATGGCGAATGTTAATGAGATACGTATCGAGGATGGGAGTTAATTATTTCCTTGGCGACAAAGGAGAGCTAGATGCCGTAGAGTGGTTGCGTCATAGAGGCAATTGTAGGAATGTATTCCTCAGTATTTTATTGCGATGATTTTTTAGCTTATATACATCTCTTGCATTATATAAAATTCGAGTATTATTTTAGATCTAATCTCAAAATTATTGTATGATTTCCTAACTTTATCGTAGGATTAAAAGATTGAAATATTTAATCAAATGCAAAGCTGAAGGATTTTCGGAAGCCTTAAGTAGAGTTGGATCTTTGGTTGTAAAATTGCATACCACGATTTTGGGAGATGTATATGAAAGATAATTTTCAAGGGTATTTATTTTTATTGGTTAAAGGAAGAGGATTTTTTGTTATCTGTATCCAACGGAACTTTCTCTATGATATAATGAAATATTATACTGAACTGCCCTCCTAGAATAAGATATGAATTAAAATTTATTTAAATATAAGGCGTCTCGATTTTCAAGCTAAAGTACGTGAATTAATGTTTAATATTCTCAGTGAATCTGATTTTAGAGGTTACAGCTAGAAGTATTTTCGATAAATTGGGGATAAAAATATAATTATTGAAGAATTCCAAACCAGATTGATGGGAGATTAAGATATTTTCATATCTTCGTATACTATCGCTATCATATATTGTCTCCATTGGTAAATATAATGAAAATTCTTTCCAATCAACTTCAATCTTTAATAGATCAGTGTTTTTAAAATTTTGGATGGTTCCTATATTTATGTCAGCGATATATGTACTCGTATTAGAGTGATCTTGAAAATTTCATGGAGAGGAATCGGGAAAAACCGAACATCGAAAAAATTAAATGCATTTGAATAGCATGGAATAATATCGGTATATAGTATACGTTATGTTTATCCCCAAAAAAGGATAAGGATAGGTTAAGAATACTGAAGTCAGGTATGGAGACCATTTTTTTTTCTTTGCTTAAACTTTAATTCACTGACAAGTTTACCGTAGAGGATCATTTTGAGTTATCTTTGATTGTCATTTCTTTTTGTGCTTTGTCCTCCTATTCTACCATAAACTTGCCTTCTTTCCTTCCGACCCATTCCCATTTGCTCCCCGTGGCGAGGGCTCCCTTTCACATGTGCTCAAACCTTAAACATAGAAAGGTCGTCTTTAGAAATCCTCCACGCCCTCTTCAATTCTTTAGCCAATCCCATTCCCACCTGTTCTCTATGTCCCACGTATTGATATTTCCCACGCAATATTTGTTATAAAATCTTTTCAGGCGTTGAAGTCTCCTCGGATAAAACTGCGCTAGAATTTCAGCCATGAGTTTATTTATAAAAAGTGCAGTTTATCATTGGAGAGACGTGGGAAGATCTTTTCCTAGATACGTTTTGCGGTAGCTGTGACGTCCGAAACTTCCACTCTCTCTTTATGTGCGATGGGAATGGTTGCTCATAAATTGTAGATTTTAGGTGAGGCAACACCCACGAGAAAATACATATCTATTGATATTTTATGAATGAACGTTTACTTTGCTCGTTCATTGAGAGATTCCGGAGTTGATGGATCGGAAAAGAGGATTGAGTCGGAAATATACGGAGAGATAATGTAAATTGGTGAGAATTCGAGATTTAATGCCAACGATCTCGCATTGGTTCGTGTGACGTAAAAGTTAAAATTCAGTAGTTTCAAAGAATTAATACATAGATCAATAATTTCATTATTCTCACTGCTTTCAATTTAGGATCAAAGGTATCCAATTCATAAATACAATATCTTTCAGTGCGATGGATAAGGACTGTCTTTAATGTTTTTTTACTTTTTAACTGCATGTTTTGTAGAAAGAAGAACTACATAAGGTGATCATATCATACAGTGGTAGTAATTATCGTTATACAGCATCCAAGTTAATGAGTTATATATATAAAATAGGACATATCTAAAAGTCAACAACTTTGGAAGGATATCGAATTTATGGCAACAAATTAAATTTTGCTAGCAATTGGTTAAGAAGAGAAGTTATTGCTAAAAGCTTTGGGGTAGTGCCGGTCCTAACACTCACTGGTAATCTCGAGTAATAAAAATATTTTTCTATTAAAGATTATATAAGGGAAACTAAATTTAATTCAGCGGTAAAATGATCATCGTTAGCTTGATATGTCGAAGAAAATCAAAGAGCAGTCTAGTTCTGCAGTTAATTAAACCAATTCAGTGCGGAAAATATCGTCTCCATGCTTTCAACATTCAAGTTAGCGTCTATAACACGGGAAATAAGTTTCTTACGGCTTCATTATCGCCTCCTCCATCCGAAGGCTTTCAAATAGAATTCTCTCTCCTATCACGAAGCGTCCGAGTTAAAAATGACAGTCGAAGATCAGGGCCCACGATTCCGCCACAGTCGTCCAGAAACGCACTCTCTTTTTCTTACTCCCACGGCCGATGAGGAGTTCCGATAGAGAAGACGAACCCTGAATCACGACGCCTGTCATTCCCCTCGCCAACCTCACACTTCCTCATCACCGCCGATGCTTTGATGTTTTTCGAGGGGGCGGCCACCTACCTTCATTTGTTAACACGAATTCTGCCGATCATCGTTTCCCCTTTAACGCCCTCTCCTCATTTGCTTTCTCATTCCCTACATTTCATTCGTACTCTTTTCTCCCCCTTTGTGGTCGAGATCAAAGTAGCTCTTCGATCGCCAATTTCTATGTGCGATTCCTTCGACGATGATGTTTCGTTACGTGGAAACGGGCGAATCACTCTGTCCTCCATATTAAGTGGCCGTTTCACCGGATTGAAGTTGAGGATTTGTTTCTACCCCTGAGTATACCCAATGTTCTTTATTTTCCGTCTGAAAGAACGATGCATGTACAAGAAACGTACGTGTTTCATCCATTGTCCAATTCACGCCTGAAAATTTCCGTGCGGAAAGTTTTTAGTGTCAATTTGAGTAAGAATTTCTCGATAAATATTACCGTAACTTACTTATTCTCTAGTATCTGAACATTACGTAAAGTGTAACTAAATTACATTTGCTAAGAGCTTTGAATTTCAATATAATTGAAAATTCTCTCTTATTATTATATTATAACGATACAAAAAATCCATGAAATCCATCCATGAAAAGATTTTACTTGACAAGGATGAATGATATATTCAACCGTACTTTAAAGAACAGAGTATAGAAATATTTTGTAATATGTTGTTTGATAAACGATAGTCCTCGATTTGAATTCAAATCTTTTCGAGAGAGATACATATATATTCATAGAAATTATAAATTCTTCAAATGTAAGTTATAAAACTGAACAAACTGCAATACAAATGATTGAACGATAGTAACAGTAAAACCAATCGTCCTCTTGATAGGTTAATGAATTTGTAATAAAAATTTAAATAAAGTATTGATGATTTCTATTTCATTTCTTCAGAGATAGAGAAAATTCTAAATTCAAGCTTCAGTTGTTTCAGGACCCGAGGAAGTTATTCATAACACCTTTCTGGTATGTAAAATGTTATAATTTTTTCATACCAATCTAATTATCACTCTCGAAAAAATACAAATAAGATGGAAATGATTGGGAAATAACGCCCAATAGCAGCACTCATATTCATAAAACATGACGAGCATTCCTCCCAAATAAAGCTACATTCTTTACCTTTGTTATGAGCATAGGGAATGACCAAATTACAGGGAACGAAAAATCCATTTTAGGCTCGAGAAAATGGTATTTACGTATAAGAGTATGCCTCGCTTATTTATTTTCACTCAATAAAACTTTATGTTAATGGCTACGTACAATCTTCACCATTACGAAAGTGCCAATCATAATTTTAGGGAATAATATTTCCCGATAGCTTCTAAAACATTAAGGCGATAACATCTGGGATATGAGTTAGACCGCGTATTATCAGCGTTTCCCTCCCAGCCGAGGGTGTTCCAAAAGGGCATGAAACTTTGTCGGTACGAGCCCTTTTACGCTCAAAAATAATAAACAACTCTGACGGAAATTTATCAAACGATACAGGGGAGCATGCACGCCTACCGAGCGCCGGGTTTTTGATCTTCCAACCACCTTCCATCGCGTAGCCAGAGGGTGTGAATTGCTAGGGCCACGAAAATTTCTCACGGCGTGCGTGATTTGGATGGATGATCATCCCGTAGTTATATCCCGTAGATGTGTCCCGTGGAAAAAAAATATAGAATTGCCGGCTTCCCCGCATCTCACACCCCAAAGTCCCCTCTCTCAATGCTACGTGCCGCCCCTGTCTCACTGCGGGGAGCGTCTTTCATTTGTTCAGTGGTTGTCAAGAGGCGGCGAGGGAAGTAAAAGAAACGGTGTGGGAGGAGGGGTGGGGTGAGAACGAGATGGACAGGAGTTTAAAAGTTAAGAGAAGAGGTTTTGGACCGGTGATGATGAGGATGGAGAAAAATTGGACGGTGGTATCAAGGAACGGACGCACACAAAGGGTTTTTCGCTGATAAAAAAAAACAGGACGGAAACAATCTGGGGGCGTTTCGGTGTCAGATGTTATGTTTCAAAACAGTGCTCTCTCTCTCGCGGATGGCGTTTCTTAATGCGGATGAATAATTATAATCAAGGGAGATGGGACGTTGATGTGAGTACAAACCGATTAGTTAGCATTGAGTCGTTCGTATCCCTACACCCATCCAAAATTTTTGTCTGATTGTTCCTATTAAATGACTCGTTATTTTGGAAATTTAATTCTGATGAAAATATAAAATAGAGAAAGAGTCGATGAATTAATCTCATTAATATATGAATGCATATGATCGGTAGCCCTAGTTGTCTACGTGTTCTAAATGGTCTTTCTTTGTGAACTTTAGAAACTATTATCCGATTTTACGAAAAATATGTCGCGTCGTATATTGAAATATCCTCCAAAATCTATCAGGGGAGTGGAATTTGATTAAATGTTCCTTATGAATGTTAAATTTAACCGTATTTCATTTATCCTCCTACTTTGATTAAGAGATTGATAATCTTGCATATCTATGAGTAATAAAAATATAATTTTATGTTACTCTAAGTTTTGAATACCTAACAAAGCGGTCTACCAGAGTTAACTGGTACAGCATTAATCAACACCGGAAATATGCCAAGTTATTTTAATAAATAAAATAAAATTCCCTTAGTAAATGATTGTCGTATTATTTGAAAATTGGTGTGAATATACGTATTTATATTTTACTCTAGTTTTACATTTCCGGATTGCTTATAAATGAATTTTAAGTTTGAGCGAACGAAAGGATCGTGGGAATTTTTTATTGAGTTGGGTTCAATGAGATGCTGATTACTTTGATTATTTTAGATGCGTTGTATTTTTATTCACGCTCGTCCTGTGAAAACATGATTTCTCTTGCAAAATAATTCAAAAGAATCTCTAAGTATAGAAGCGATAAATTGTACGATTAAAAAGCGTTGCTTGCTATTCATGGAGGAGTGGACGAATAGATAACCATCTTAGCTACTCCAGTTATCGAACCTTCAATTTGAAAAGGACACATTTATACAGTTATAATTAAGAGGAGGTGAGAATCCTAGCTCCTCCTCTTCCAAAGAAGGATGGGTTGATGTGTTTGAGGAAGCGACTCTCTCTCTAATGGTGAAGAGAAAAAGATGAGGTTGTTGTCGGGACGTTGAAAGGACTGAGAAGAAATATAAGGGGATTCGAATGTGAAAGAGCATATAATATGAGGGAGTTGTAATCTTCTTTAGTTGTTTGGATTGAACATCAGTCATCAGAGACGTCTTACGCTTCCTCACCTTAATCTTCTACTCAACTATTCGAAGTATTTGAAAGGATGGAGGTTGTATTTTTAGAATTCAAAACAGAATAGTATAATATAGTTTGTTTTAGGACATTTTATCTGTTCGATTAAAAAGGATAATTTCTTAATTCTCCATTACTAAAAGAAATTATGTATGCAAACATTAATACGCGATACAATACGCTCTGAAATGTGCTTCCACGAAGTAATACCTGAACATATACATATTATTGATGCAAACACAATTAAATCATAACAAAGGCTAAGTAACTAAAAGACATTAGCGATTAAATTAGATATATTTACAATGTATAGCGTTATTTTCACAATCTTTGGAGGTATATTAAAGCAATTAAGTTAACTTTCCTACCAATTTACTTGGTATATCATTTTCTCAAGTTTAACATACAAAGTATATCGTCAAGAATTGTGAGGAAACAAAAATCAAATCTTCGAACCTACTTTATATTCAGCGAGTTTATTAAATAAAGGGATATTGCTCATTAATTTTCTTCCATATTAGTTTTGAATATTATGCATACACGTATGGATGGATGCCAATTTTCTTTTCCGATACTTTCTCTTCGCAGCATCTGTGTGAGTCATCGAGTGTGGAATGCTGACGACCTATTAATCTGACTCACCTAATCGCTACGTTATTTCCATATGCCGAGTCAGCGGAACAATTTGATTGTTAAAGGTTAAAGTGACACAACAGTATTACAGAGGGATGGGAGTCATTTATTACGATACCTGTGTGGTTTTAAATAGACCGTATAAGGAAATAGGATCCTGAGCCGATTGCATTTGTTCGTCTTAAACATGCATAGCTAATATTATCTGGTAGATCAAAGGAAATAAAATTGAGTACTTTTAATCAGCGAGAACGAAACAGAAATGAGAAATAGTTGTGTATAGAGTCGATTAATCGTTTGAGATATAATGTAGATATTCTATCGCTAATCGTTGTTTTATTGATGAAAAGCGAAGAAGTATGAGCACTCGAAGCTTGAATAAATATAATCATGTATTAAGTTTGATTACGAAAATTTATACGGAAAGAATAGAACATAGAGAGAGGTAGTAGTTCAGTTTAAGTCACGAGAAAACTATTTCAAAGAAGCCATACCTTAAAATTAAAGACAACGTAAAGTTTCCAGGTACGTTACATATCAGTTTTGTTACCCTTAGTTGTACTAGACTATTTTAATGTGTACTCTGATTTAATGAATGTAAAATTTTATTGTTAGTACTGTCCACAGGAAATCATCCAAATGACTGCAATTACGTACAGGAATATTCGTGTAGACGGACTACCTTTCAAAACGTAAAAGGATACCTAAGGCCACCAACTTTACTGTAAAAGGAAGGGTATATACGAATGTCATTTTCTCCGATGATTTGCTCCAAATTACCTCACCCATCAGTTTCCATGTTAGCTTCCCTACGGCGGAAAATATTGTTAGCCTTTAATCACCTTTGAACGACTTTAAACCGATTCTCAGTCAACGGTGTGTGTGTGTCATCGTTACCCATCATTCAGTGCAAAATGGCATTCAGAACTGCACCCTCGACGTGGGCCTTATGCATAAAGCATTCATTCTGGTGTCATTTTGGGAGTTGGGTGCGGGAAGAGCGATGGATCGCAAGGGGAAGGTTAAGGACGGAGGAGTGGCGACCCAATTCTGCGGTGAAAATGATTCGGGGTGGTCCTATGTTATGAATGGCATTTCTGTCGCGGTGACAAATGCTCCGATGAAGAAGCGGTGGGGATGCGCGGCGCGTATAAAATTGAATCCCATATTTTTAAAAGGAGTCAATCTGGGAGAGGGGAAAGCCAATGATAATCAAATCTGTTGTTAAAGGATGACGTAGATTGAAGGCACTCTGTTCGGGATGGGGTACGGACGCATGGTGGGTGTGCGTTAGGTATTGGTTCGTCTAAGAACGAATAGAACATCCGATCGTGGAATTAAAATGGCTCTGAAGTGTTCGATTTCCGATCTATGATTTAGAATTTTTAAAATTATAAGTAACTTCCGTCACATTTTATCAAGACGATATCATCTCACGTTTTAATGAAGGCTACAATTCCTTGATTGCTAAACCGCTATTGATCGCTTCTGAGTTATGTCTTCCGACTTTTCCCATAGTGTTAATAAATGGTAATACCTCCTCCTCATTCTTTTTCAAGTTAGTTTTCTTTAACAAGCAACTTAGTTCACATCGCCTATTTATAGCTAAAACTTCCCTCTACATTTTCTGGAAATTTTCTTTCTTTTACAATTTTATTTATATTCAAGTCCATAAGTACAATAATGCATTTCAATACATCTTCCTTACATTTTTTCAATTCAATCCTATACCTAACTCATATGTTCATCTTGCTTCAAAAGAACCTTATATCATATCTATTCATAGGTGTCGTTTGAAGTTGAGGAAATCTAATTGCCATTAACGACTTTCAGTTCTCCTAAATGTGACTTTTTACCACTATATAAAGTGTACGGTACTTCTCCAATAATTTGAACCCATGAATCAAAACGAACAGGACTCCACACAAGTCCCATCTTAGGATACTTCCTTTACCCTTAAAAAGCGACTCTATTTGATCGGAGGAACTTGATTTATTTAACTGCTGATATTGCTTCCTATTCCCATAGCTACGAAAAACATCTTTTGAAAAATATATGGAAATGAGTTATTTAGACTCAAAGTTCATTGAATTTAAAATTTATTCAACAGCGTTATATTCCAAGAATTATCCAAGTACAGTTTATTACTGTAGAGTTTTTTCTTTTATGAATACGTAACGTACTATAGTTATTGCAAATTTTAAAGTAAATAGACCGTGAATATATCCTATAATATATTGTATCGAAGAAATTTTGGAATTCATATTTCAAGATCTTCTTTAAATGCGTCACAGAGAGCAATATTTTCTCATAATTTATATTTGGGCAATTGAGTTAAATTCCTGAGTATAATTCCCTTGTTGGTATTCTCATTTCGAATGTGCTTAAGACACTTTCGCATACAAAAGGACTTAAACCCATTCCATATATTATGCCAAATGAGAATGGAAAGGTCTGAAGTAGAAGAGAAAGAATGAGAGACCTAAAGAAATGAGTTTTCTCGATTTTTGCGGGAGGCCTGATTTATGGAGAGGGTGGTAGTGGGAGGTGGAAGAGTTAAGGTGGATGAGTTATTTTGCTGAGGATATGCTTGAATTTCGTTTCGTGGCTCGAGAAGATACATCAGCGTGCTTGGATATTTTTTTCGTAAATTTGCACTACCTTGTTAGCGAGACGAGAGAGTTTGCAAAATTTTGCTCGACTTAAACTCCTCTTCCACCTTTTTCTAAATTGTGAATGAAAAATCCTACCGGTATATTATTCTAGAATATTCAATTTAACCAGATAAATAAATACATTCTTTTAAAAACAACTTAGAAAAAAACCAAACCAGTAAACGTAACCAATATTAATAACTGATTGGATGCAAGTCATTACAAGTTCATCTTATCAAGACAGATTAGCACTGCCTTTCATTGATCGAATTAAAAAATACTGAAAGGTACTGGTACAAGTTCAGTAAAGATTTAGGAAATTAATGAAGTTACCTGTTTACTAATCGAGTCATTACAGTCAAGTAGTGACCTGGATATGGATGATACTGAAAATGAAGTATTATATAATATTTTATATTGTTTTATTTATATATTATATTTATGGTTGCCAAAATAGTATATTTAAGGATATAAAATCCGAAGTTTAATCCCTGGAAATTTTTAAACGGATGAACTCATTCAAGGATTGTGAAAATGATAATGAATGAAAAGTATTCCGTTCACCTTCCATTTACTCAATATTCAAGTATATTAAAATATGCATATTAAAATAATTCCCTTTTATATTGAGTATTTAAAATAATGGTCAAAGTTGTAACAAAGAGCTAAGTTAATACATAGAACGGCTGTTGCTTTTTAATGTCATCTAACTCTACCACTCAGGCAAGAGATAATAACTATGCAAAACAGGGACGATGAAATATTAAGTCTTGTGACCCGTAAACTCCAATCTTAGAACACTGGAATCAGCCGATTTAAAATAAGGTTTCGGTGCACGTTGGAGGGAAAAGAGCTTACTTTGCACCATCGTAATCATTTGCATTATAAGAGAAAATTGAAAGAGTAGGGAGTGATTGCATAATGGAACAACGTCGGTACGAAAATGGAATATTAGCGGAGGACGTGGGAAAATATTACATTCGCCGATTCAGGGCATAAAAAGAGTTGACCAATGAGAAGAGCCGAGGGGGCGGTTCTTTTGAATTGGTCGTTTCACGGTGGCTCATCCTAGTGACTGATAACTCCTTTCACATCCCTAGAACTCATCCCCCTTTGCTCTTCTCCCCGATCTGACCTTTTCCATCTATCAAACACCCTCCTTTCTCATCTGACACCCTTACAATCATCTCACGGACTTTTTACCAATTTCATCCCCCGATTTTTTCCTTCCTTTAGCCCTCCTTTTCCTGATAAATGAGCCTTCCTTTTAAAAAATCGACTGCGTTATAATTCGATCGTTCTCTCCCTCTTATTATCATTTAATCGTATTGCATTTTTTTTCTGTCTCCATAATGATTCCGTTAACATTCATGAACATTTTAGTAATAAATTTTTAAGTAAAATTATTATTTTTTGGGTTTTTATTTAAACTCATTTTCCTCGCTTCTTTAATGGTTGTTACTGCATCGATATGTCTCTATTGAATCGATATTATCTAATACTAATATACTATACTCTTTTACTTTAAGAACCTTTTTTGTAAAACAACTAGGATTTAAAATATTAAACCCCTGAATTTTTTAATCCTACTTGGATAATGAAGTGCGACCAATTAAGTGACAAAATTTTCTTCAAGATCTTAATCTCGATTAATACGATTCCCATCATTCCTATAAGACTTTTAAAAAATCTCAAACTATTCACAATTATAATATTGATATTCTCTATTGTTAAATTTGGATGGAATTAAAAAAAGCAGTCAAATATCCTTTTGTCTACAATCATCATTTTTCTGGTCTATTTCCAAACATATAGCGACCAATACGTATCTTGTTAAGGCTATATCATTGATTCTTCCTCACAGTTTGATGCTTATTCTAATACAGGTATTAGTTTACTTAATTTGCCGTAGATTAAGGTAACGATGAAAATATTCAAACCAATCTGTGGATTGAGCGAATTTTCCTTATTGTGCTCTGAACAGATATGGCTTTCGTGATACTGTACAAGCATTTGTCTTGAGATAACTGTAAGTAAATGCATCGCTTGGTTAATTCAACGGCGCGAAAATCTTTTTACGGATACTTTCAGTCACGGTCGAGCGAAACCCTAAGCGAGAAGAAGAGTTCCTCCGCTGTTCCCTCGAAACAGAAAAAAATCATAAAATAGCTTTCGTAAGGACGAAATTAATCATTCGCAAATTCGGAGCATCTCCGGAACAATTCATTCTGGATAAATGAACGCGGAAAAGGGCAATTCTTCTCGCCCACTTAACTCGCATTGGCCCTCGAATCATCTTCAAATGTTTCGTAATGTCGGAGGAGTGCGCATTTCGGACTCCACGATTCCTTCTATCATTCCAGGTATCGAATTCATCTCCCCTTAATGCTCGCATTCGCGGAAGAGATCGTGCCTCCAAAGATCACGTTCGCTTCCCGATCCTCGCCTCTTCTAAAGCACGCTCTTCCAGTGCCCGCGACGGCGGCAGCCTATCCCATTCGTTACGACCCTTTTTTCCCCACCAAACCCCTTGTCTTCGCCCTCGTGCAGCCCACGCTAACTGCTCCGTTATGAGGCCATTGCAGACGGCGTGGCACCCATTAAAAAGCCTCGCAGATAAAATGGAAGCTGGAAATTTTCCCCGCGCCCTTAATTTTCCATCGATTGGAAT
This sequence comes from Pantala flavescens, assembly GCA_020796165.1. Lineage (NCBI taxonomy): Eukaryota > Metazoa > Arthropoda > Insecta > Odonata > Libellulidae > Pantala > Pantala flavescens. The sequence goes on along the minus strand of CM036879.1, from coordinate 10,382,734 downwards.
TTTTCATCAACCAGGATTTTCGAAAAGGTGAGCACAATGAGGTCCAAATCGACCGCGTCATTACGGCAGATCCGCCTCCGTCCATTGCTTACGCGATTAGCCCCGGAAGAGGAACGTTTAATGCGTTGAATTAAACCGCCTTTACGATCCCGTAACACAGAGGTAATCCTATTGTGGGTGATATCCTCGTTCGGATGGCTTTTCATCCCCATTTTCACTCTTTATCGCCTTCTATACTCGTCGTATAAGTCGTTAACAAGATGATTGGCGTATTTTGAGTTCATAAAGAGTTTCTCTTTTGTAGAGGATCGAATTGAATTTTGTCGAATCAATATACAGACAAGCGTATTGAACATGACGTCGTTAATGTTTTGGCTAGTAACTATTTTTACGATAATCACCGAATTTTTATACATGCATGTATATTGATGAACATCCTAATATGTTTCCCTTTAATATGTAATACACTTTGTTCCATAAAGTAAAACATTTAATCCATTTGGCTGGGAAGTTTCAAGGAAAGCAAAATGTTAGCCATCGCAAGAATAGTTCCTTTTTGGGTACATCGATAATATCGTATTTAATTGGATTTATGGAAAACGTTTAATTAGAAATGAGTCAACAAAATAGTATACGATTTTTTCTTTAGATTTTAGAGAATATATAATTTATATAATCATTTAAGATATTATTCAAAAGGACACTTTTATCATTAATTGAAAACAGATCTCAATCAAAAGGAATAGTTATGAACAACTAGAGTTTTCTTGACTTTCTTGAAGAGAAAAATCCTCGTATATCGGTAAAATAACCAGATAATTAATAAGTGAAAAAAATTACTTTGTTTTTCTTCCCTCAGTCTCTGCCATATCGTAATTTTCCATTTCTGCGCCTTTGTATCGGAATATCGTAACCTGTCATTTTGTCAATAATTCTGTTACCACAGTTACTAATATTGAAGTAGAAGCCGGTATCTTTCTTGCAAACAATAGAAACACGACTAATTTGAATTTTTTATTGGGTTGGGTTACAATTCTAAAAATTAGAATTTAATGGCATTGATTTGGCGAGGTTTATCCGTGAAGATATCTAGATAAATTATAGATTTCATTTACATATTACAAGGTTAAAAGTGTTAACCGCAATATAAGATTTAGCTTATTATATAACTGAACTTTAACTGGAAATAAATAAGAATTTTCAGCATGGTGTCAATGTTCACTCGGGTAGATACAACGGTTCATTTCAGTTTCCGGTTTGCCTCTGGTTCGATGCTCCCTATCGCCCAGCTGACTTTGCACTGCTTATTTTCTTAGGACTTAAGACGCAATCCTCCGATCTTCCCACATCCACAAGATCGGCCCTTTGAGGACGCGCCGTTGGGACCCTGAGCTCCGAAATCCCCCGCCAAGTTTAACAGCCTAACAGTCCCATTCTTCCCTTTATCGGATTCTTTCCTCACCATTGGATTCCAGTTCGGCTATTGCCCAAATCCAAGGAGAAGTCGATGGTTAGTTCTCACGCTGTCCTCCTGCTGCAGATTCCTAAGTCTTTCCGTCTCGGATTCGCGTTTTATCGATCGTAAAGACCATTGTCTCTTTGTCGAGGCTCATGAAGGAATGGGAAAAGCTGCTACCAGAAAGGGTGAGAGGAATCCAGCCCGATTTCGTGAGGCCCACACACGTCGCGTGCGGGCTCTTTTTTCTGCATCTTATCCATTCCTCACTGTTTCCTTGGATACGGAAGGTGTTCCCGCTGAGTGTAATCGATGGAAAGGTGTGGTTTAAGACAGAAGTCTCTCTGATTTTTTCTCTTCATAATGGCAGGGTTTTTTTGTCGCTGGTCCTTAGTTAAGGCTCCCCCGGACCGTGTCTTGCACGCTTCGTCCTCAAAAATTCCATGCGGAGGTCCGTCATTGGTCGATCGTAGAAAGTTTCTCTAAAATGGCGTGGGATTAAAAAGGAATCAGAGGATAATTATCGAATTAGGGGCTTGGAGAGAAAGGATTGAGATCTATTCTCAAATTACCACGTTTTATTTTTGAATTGTAGGTTAATTTGAAGATTGTGCGTAATTACGTCCAAATGATTTTTGTACAATTTCTTATCAGAGCCATTAGTTGCATTCAAAAAGATATAATCGATATCGAGTTATTTTAGTCGTTTTATAGATTTAGAATTCCAAGAAAAAATTAGAATAGATGCTCTATTATTACTGAACAAAAATTATAACTCGAATAACTCCATTTATACTCTTCCGGATACATATATAGCCTGAACATGATTGCATTATAACTTACTGATAACAGTAGCGAATTATTACACGTTTTTTTAATATTTCACGTTACAGTCTTTTAAATGAATGGGATTAATAGAAACTCGACTTTTTTTACTATTATAGAATTCCGCTCCTTTTCCATTTTACCTTGAAAATCACGTGACTCATTTGATATTTTTTTCAAGTAATCAAAAGCGAAATTCATAAACGTCACTATTCTTTTATTGGGTGCTTTTGTTTTATTATTGTTTGAAAGTTATTTGGGGAAGCTAACATAATTATTTTATATGATTGTTATTATTTTTGAGGCTGAAGTTGATTTAAATAGTAATATCCCTTTATGGATCGATTTTTTCAAGAAGTTTCATATTTGTATTCCTATTCCAAAAAATCCGAGAGTTCGGCATTTGTTTCCAATCAAATAATTATTTTTCAACGATAAATTAAATAAAGAGATATCGATGTATTTTCAGCTCTCCTCTTTTCTGATTTTGCTGATGTTTCGGGACAAAAGAAATGGATAATTACATTCTTCTTCAATCCTTTCATAAGCATCTCCTGATTCTCTTTGATTGTTCTTCTGTATATAGACGAGATGTAAGAGGGGACACTTCATATTCCTTATCTCGCTCATTATAAATTATATCATTATAATGGATTTTTTAAAGTAATATATAATTCATTGAAAATGTTCACACAAAACCATCGGATATTACGAACTTGACTTAAGAAACATTGGCTTTTATTTTATAATATTTCCTCAACAATATTTATCATCATTAAAGGTAGATCGAACATTTCCGTTTATCTTTATCCGTGGATAGTTTTAATTCTTATTCGGTTCTTTTTCCCAGACTGAAATTTGAACATGAGACTTTCGTAGCCTTCCCAAACATTATATTTACTCATATTTTCTTCGGTTCCTTATTATTTTTCATTTTATGTAAATTCTGCGGATTGAATCAATGTTACTCGTAAAATATCGAACATGATAATCTACTGAATATAACGCAATCAGTACTCATTTGTTCTTGACAGCTAGAAAACGTCTATTCGCTACGGAGGCTTCATTCTTAACCACCCGATCCATATCATGTTTCTTTTTGTATGAATCCATAGAATGGAATCCATGCTCATCCTATTTTCACTTTTGTGCATCCCATGAGAATTTGACTTCCTTTCTCCACCATAGCTCATAAACTTCCCTCCGATTTTTCCAGCTTTCTTCTTACCCCACCACCCTGCCTAACACCTTCCATCAATTCACCCAGAACACAGGTTAAGGAGCAGGTCGGTGCCGACTTCAAAGGAAAAGAGCCGCTTTCGGGTAAGATAGTCGCACACACGAAAGATTTGGGCGTTCAAGACGACTCCCTTCCATTCTTTAACACACACACACCTCCACTAAGGAAGCACACGCACATTACACACTTTTTCGATGGCACGGAAGGAATCTGTTGCCACTCGGATGGACGGGATGGAATTCGAACTTGTAACTCATCTCTCTCCTTCCCTCATATTATCTGGCCGAAAAAGAGATTTGTGCGGCAATTTTCACACGGAATTTTAAAGACATGCAGGTGCAACGGGGATGAGAAAGAATGCAGTCGATTTGTTCGGGTTCGTTGTGGACGAGAAACCGCTCTTTTCAACAGTTCATCGCCGTTTATGCCGTGATTTAGCCGCGAAGCTGTTGTAAATGAGGAGGGATTTAGGTAAGGGTCTTAGATGAGCCGAACAAAAACTTGAGTAGATATTACAAAAAAGCATCGCTTCACACCCTATTTTGTTCACCAACATGGTGTTACGTGCATCCACAACTGATTTTTTTCCCACACTTTCCCATTCAATTTCTTACTTTTCTCGATGTTATTCTCGATCGTAACTGATATGGCGTTCATATGATTAAATATAAGTAGATTCCAGCATTGGTTGCTATGCGGGGAAAGACGTATTAGGAATACATACCAGGTTAAACAGAGAAAAATAGTGACATGACTGGGACTCGAACCCTACACTTTTTCGCTTGCCGGGCAGTTATGCTGGATATGTATTAACTAACAGTATGTAATTAATGCGGAATGATTATGTACTGGTTTTAATACCTTTCGAATAAGTGTGGGACCTGAGTTCGAGTCCCACTCATGTTGCTTTTTTACCTCTTTTTAACCTGGTAATACATAAAATAGTAGAATGGTACAAATATAATGAATAATGCGGAAAACTTTATAAGATGAGAGGATTTCATCATAATTTAATTGTTCTGATATTTTTCTAACTGTATTTTTTAAGTTAAATACGTAAAGGAACTTTTTTAAATTCCCTGTACCCCTAATACGGTGGATATTCAATATTTATTAATTAAATTCAATAGGTACATTGACTTCATTGCGAAGCTGGTCTCATATTACAGCGTTAATACATCCTTCTCTTAGTTTATTCTTATCCTATCATTAGAACATTTAAACGTAAATGAAAAAGTTAAACAATTAACACGCCTTGATATTTTAACAAAAGCATAAATTTCTTGAAGATTACTTTAGTTATATTGTTAAACATCTCAGTCTTGTATGCGGGGGCGGTATCCATTGAATAGTCCTTTTACCCATTTTATCCTCCCATTTTACCTTTTCATATTCTTCGGAAAATACATTTTTACTCTCTTACAATATTCAATGGGATTGCTGAGTGCGTTCTCTTGACGAAGCCACTTTTTCTTGAACCTCTTATGGCTTCATTCACAGTAATCACGGTGGAAGTGGGATGCAGATTACGAGTATGTTTTGCACACGCAAATTACCCGCTCACAAAAGACGTGCTCGACCAATATAGAGAAATTGTGCGAAAAAGGGAAAATCCGAAATGTCGGTAAAAAGTGAAACATGTTTGTTCTTTGCAACATCAAGAGGGAAGTACCGTCTGACGAGAGTAAATGTATTTGTAAATATCTCTCATTCATGGTGCGTATCCATTCACTCCTCTTTGCTCAAGGAGGACGACTCTTAAATTTCCTCTTCATTTGTTTTTAGCACTCTTATTTCTCTCTTTCTTGTTAATGAGAGGGTCCGTATGTTCATGTGTACTTACCATTTTCTCTTGCTAGCAATTCCCATAAAAGCTCTCCGTACGCAGATGCCTTTTCAATCTTCCTTTTTTCTGTTGTTATTGGTCTATTGAAAGTTACCCAGTAACATAGAAGGTACCCTTTACTCGAAGGTGTGTATTCCAGTACGGTGATTTTGAAAGAAAGAATTTTTTTCTAATATACATTCTCATTTGTGAGCAGTTGACAAACCAGTGAAGTTTTTGTTTCCGTATCTAATTTTGGATCATGATGCCGAGTATTACATCACAGCCTACCTTAAGCAATTAAAAACTCGCATAAATTAGCGAAGGCAAAATGTTCTCTAAAAAGCTTTCCATTTATTTTTTGAGTGACAAAATTTCTTTAGTGAGTTAAGTTTCATGGTTTTGCCCGTTTAGTCGTACATAATACACCCACATACATTTGATGGAACCGTATCATTGTGAAGATATTTGTGCGAAGGACGAGCTGACTGGACAATATTGATGATCGATAGCTTATTTTTAAGTCGCGAATTTAATCTAAAATCAATGAGTATCCTGCAAAATTTTTAGGAACTAAAATTGGCTTCAATGGTGATACTCAGCCTTGTGCATGAGGCTAATTTCACGGAAACATTCATTTAAGATGAGAACTTAATGTGAGTAATGTCGAGAAAAATCCAGTTTTTATAACATTGATTAATTGGTATTGTCTCCAATTTCTATGATCATCGACATATAATCATTTTCTATTTTACTCAAGTATTCTTTCTCCTCGAATGAATCGCTTTGATAAAAAATGGCCTCATGAGCTACATCAGCTACTCTATTGCGCAAAAATTCCACCCAATACGCAGAAAAAATACTATAAGAAACAATTAAAATATTAATGTATTTTACTCGCCAGAAAAAAATCCCAGTATTATAGAGAACCTCAACTAGCACAAAATATCTCTCATCGCTGAAGATTTCCTAACGAAAGAAATACCAATTCAACGTATTCAATTGCGCTTACGTTCACATGTAGTAACGCCGACAAATGAAAAGATTCTTCCTCTCTCTAAGGAGATGAAAAAAATCGATATTTTTCCAGTATCTTACACCTCGCGAGAAACCGTTAAAGGCGAGGAAATCGTTTTATTGCGGAAACCGTTGTTCGTTGCCATCCATCGTAAATAGGCGGGGCTTTGGACCCTGAGCCAGTTGGGAGATCGGCACAAGTCAGGGATAAGGCGGCAACTCCAAAGGGATCGAGGACAATGGGATGGAGAATATGAGTTTAGAGAAAAAGGGATCGCGGGTGAAGAAGGCGTGGCAAAGGGCCACACGAAAGGAGGGTTCAGCTCAAGGAGCTTGTCCGAGGTGTGTTTGTGCCTTCTCTAACCAAACAACTCCGGAGGGTTGACCTCGCAAACACGGGACGCCCCCGTTTCCTCTCTTCCGCTTCACACCCTCACTTCTAGAGGGAGTAAATATCCTCTGCCAACCCGCGGTCACATAGACCCATTGAACAAATTTGCCTCCTCCAGCAGGTCCTACCTGCTTCATACTGCGAGAGGTTTAAGGTGCACGCACACTTGGATTTTTAAGATTCCGAAGTTCGGAAATGTTGTTTGAAAGTAAAATAGCTTTTAACTATCGTATTTCAGAGTAATTTATCGCCATTGGTAAAACTTAGAGTGTGATATTGAAATGAACGAATGGTTATGTTAAGCGAGGATTCTGGTTGGATCGGGATGAGAAATTATGTAAACAAAGAGTTTAGTCAAAAATAATAGTGTGGAAAAAAGATACGAAATATCATGAAAATAAAGTTGGTCGTGGAACGTTAAGAAAATTCTGGAGCAAGATCAAAATACTGAGTTTAGAATAAGTTGAATTCAGTGTACTCTTAACTGTTGGATATATTTAACAAACTGAGGTCTCCCAACCTGCTATAAAACTTATTTTAACAATGAATGTGTTTTCTTAGGCATTAATATGTAAATAACCAATAAGTGGTACTGTAAATGCTTATATTTATGGTTAGTTTTCAATTTTATTTACAATTTTATGCTGAATGAAAAGTAAGAAACATATTTTTCATTAGAAATTGAATTTTAAGCGTTATAGGCTAAAATATAAGCTTTAAATAGGGGTGAAAACAATTTAGAGAGGCATCGAAAATGTGTTGCGAATTTATTTTATAATTATAGAATTAGTAGTGTTTCATAATATCCAGCTGCATCGTAATTTTAAGTTTACACGTTGTCTTCGTAAAACTGATTTCGGAAGATTCATTCATGAGTTGAAAAAAATTAAAGAAATTTGATCTCTGAGAACTGGTAAATGGTAAACCTTTAAAGGGTGGATTGGTGTGAATGAGGATGCTCTATAACCTTCAATGAAGAGAACGGTGCTAAGATCCTGGTTTACCAGCATTCATTTCTTCTTCGTCCATCTGTAAAAAAAAGAAGAGCAAAAAATACTCGCGTTTGAAGGGAAAAAGCACTCGATTTCTGACACTCCCACGAGTTTACGAGGCACACGGTCCGTCGGCGTTCCCTTTGCCATTCTGTTTCTTTATTCTCCGGCTAATGAGTGAATGGCCTCCGAGAGTTTTTTCATTCGTCTCTCTTTACGCTTAGCTCAATGAGAGCAGTGTTAGAGGAGAGTTTTTATTCTCATCCTGGTGCCCTAAGTGGCAGGTAAGGGAAAGAACCAGTGTGAATACTGCAAGACCTTTCTTTTCTCAGGATACAGACCATCTGAAGGTACACCGAAGTTTTGCTGCTTTGTGTTTCCAGTTGACTAATATGTCCTACTGGTCTCAGTTTTTGCCATAAGATTTCTAATCTTTTTATGAACATTAAATCAGCAAATACTTTCGAAATTAAGTAGATTCTCCAATTGAACGCGAAATTCACTCTTTTTTCATTAAGTATTGTTAGAAATTACATTTATATAAACATAAATACCCTGCGAACCGCTTTAAGGCGTATGGCAGGGGTTTTCAATACATCTATGTATCTAATTATTTATCCTAGTTGTTAGAGTTAGAGATAAATGGATCATAAACATCATACGGCGATTTTTTAAAAACATGTTGTTGATTTTCTGTTTTAACCGTCAAAAATAGCATTAATGTACATCATAATATACTCTTAAAATGGTGTCGATAAAGAAAAGGAGGATCTTAATGCGTAACGTATACTATAAAGAAATAATAACAATCAAACATTATAATAAAAGAACTCGACCATTTCCCATAATAATTCGATAAGTTCGCGAATATGTGTGCTTGCTTCTGATTTTCCTAAAAAATTCACCATGCATTTCTTAAGTTTTTTTAAATTGATCAACACTTCTCATGCTGATGCGAAGGAAAGTTTTTTATTCATGAGTAAATAATGAACATTAAGGAGGATAATTTGCTTTTGAAGTGAAAAAAGCCATGAATAGATAGATGTATTCTTCATATAGTATAAAATAGAATGTATCGATTAAATGATAAGGAATTAAAAATTGTGTCTAATTTCCGTAATAGAATCTGTCAAAGTTGTTACTTTGACTAGACAGTTCATCATTCTCTTATCGAAATACAATATAATTTCATATTTACGCTATTTTTTAATACAATTGTATATTTTTTCTTCAATTGGTAAAAGAGTTAAATTAATCTTTTAATTAGTTCACTGGGACAGTGTCAGAATGGCCGCGTATGGAATGTACTTACTTCATGTAAAGCACGTATGTATATATATATATGTACTTAGTCTTTCCCGAATTTTCATGAGACAAAATAGATTCGGTACCTTTTGGTCAAACAGGTGCATCATACTCAACAATGTTTTCCTTATTCTGCGCCGCCTATCAGCCGGGAATTCAGGCATCTCTTCCCATGTCCATAAAAAAAAGATTTCCACGCATTCCCTGAAGTGGAAACAGCATTGGGTGCGATTCGATACAAATAATACATACGCTGGATCTCGGAGATCTGGAGATCGCACAGGTGTAAAAGCGAGATAAATCACGAAAGCGGAGGGTCAAAGGAACCATTCGGTCGCCTTAGTTTCCCATCACCTCCTTTGGTCGGCGTGTAGTTTTGTCGACTCCGAATGACTCTGAAGAAAGGACCACAATAGGAATAACCTCTCCCCCACGTCTTCTTGCGTGCAGCCCCCCATGAAGTGTTCCTTTCGGAGACCTTTTCTCCCACGCTAGCGGACTGAGAAGGATGAGAAAGTCTATCTATGGCCATTCTGCACCTCTGGCTTTGTGCTCCGTTCCGACTCGGAAGCCTAAAGGACCGATGTCCACTCTTCAAATCGCTTCGCCGCGGACTAACCTGAGAAATGATCGTTCTCCTCAACACTTCTTAAAGAGGGACAAGACGGTCTTTTTTTCCCGTGAAAACTTGTTACGCCTTTTATTTTTCTATCCCTTCTCGCCCTTCAAACGGCACCGATGCTGAACTCAATGGATTAAAAAGGTGTTCTCTAAAGCAAAAAGGTAAATGTTGGTTCTTGCATAGAAGGAGATTTTTCTCGTTGAAGGTATGCGGCGAAACGAAAAGGATTTCATTTCGTGGCTAAACCGATTATTTCTGTTCCGCTCCGGGAAAAAGCCTTCTTGGTTATTTTTCGAATGTTATTTTAGGTCCGTCTTACGGCTCCGATCGGGTGTCGTAAATAAGGCGACGGGATTTCAGAATCACGGATCCGTGTCGCCGGGGAATAAATTTATTTTCTTTGAGCGAGGATTATCCGAAGCGGATGTTACATCCTTGGTACTTGAATATCGAATCTATCGTTTGAAATTTTTGTATTTTTAAATTAAAAAAACTGATGTCTTTTTAGGAGCTAAAATTTTATTAAAGGATAAAATTTATGATTATTCAACGTGTTTTGGATTTGGACAGCGAGTTTTAGCTAGTAAGAACCTCGTAAAGAAAATAGTTCGACTTAAATCAAATGAAGAACATTGATTTCCAACGTTATAATTATTCAAAATTAAGTCTGTAATGCATGAGATGCATTTGCTAAAGATTTATTTACCACTTAAAAACTTAGGAGTAGAAAGTAATTCAAAGAGATACTCATTGGAATATATGGAGATACCAATTGGAACTCCATTTGGAAGTTTTACTTATTCCGTTGTTTAATGGGTTTTAGAGTTAATGTTCATCTAACTCTCCTTGTAGGATGGGATGGGATTTTGGTGTCCATGACGAGAATAGAATAATGCGCACTATTTACCGATGTCCTTTGCATCGCTTTGTTGAAGCTGTCAAATTTGACAAGCAGTCAACGTATCTTTCCCAAAAACCAATTCCTCATAATTGACTATGTTGAGCAGTTTCTCTGCGTTGAACTTTCCTTTACTGCCAGTACAGCGCTAAGTACGAAATGAATTCGAAAGCCCTGGTATGTAGGTATTTTGGTTTCTTTATCACTCCTCATTACCCCTCATTTGTAGACATTTCTCCGTCAGTGAGTAAGTTAGATACTAATCGTTGAAGTTGCTTCGTGTTAACCTTCGCTAAACCACATTGAAAGCAAAGGTTTTAGAGGCAGAATGAGTAGTTCGTTCTCATTTGAACGTGAGTTGCGTGGCAAAAAGAAGTATATTAATTGACTATTTCGTTTAATTTTAGGAGAAAAATGTGTGAAAGAAAACACGAGACGTCTAGAATAGCTCATCGGAATGTATTTTGCAGAACCTCATCCGTGGAAATTGAAAACACTTAGATATCCTGGTGATTTTTAGCGAAGATTTTACATACGTACAAAGAAGCAGGGCACGGAGATTTAAAGGTATGAATATTTTGAACTTATTTCCTGTGCTTTGATATATTATAGAGATATGGCTCAATTTGTTACTCCTACCACAATAATATATCTTTTAATTATTGATTAAGCTAAACTATGTCATTTTCAACGTGAAAGATTTCTTACCAATTCTGCACGTGTTCTTTTCCCGGGATATTTTTAGCTTATTTTCCATCTTAAGTTACTATATTTTACCTCAAGAATGAAAAATCGATTCTAATCCACATGTATTGTATATGGGAAGAGGTGATTGATGTGAGGATGATTCATATTGATTTAGCTCTTCAAGTTTCAAATGTCGATTTAAGTCCCAGTCAATAGAATTTCTGAGGATAATCGTCGTGTATTTTTCTCAGTTCTGAACAATTCAAAAATGTTCTGAGAATCGCATAAATAAGGAGGCAGTGTTACGTAGACTTGCGATATCTTCTATAGATCGAATTTTATGTTTCAGTACATCTAATCTCCGTGATAATGAGAGAGGTAATTAATTTGAAATCTCAAATATTACCTTAGGGTGATAACTGACTTTATCTGATTATCGCTTATTTACCGATGATTATTACACTATTTGTGGTAATTCTAAGATAGCCCCAGTGCTCTTTCCAACCTCACATTACCAAAATTTCGTGTTGGCGGTTTTTGCCCGTTTGTGAAATCCATCAATTTCATCAGCCGCTCATCACGACTCATCTCCGGATCGTTAGGGTGTAAAAAGAGCGTTCCACTTCCATCAGATGAATCATAAAGCCACACGCGTCGTATTTTCACGAATTACAACCACTAAAAGACTAGCGGCATTCGTGCTCGAGTGATCATTAAGAAGAGATAATCTGAAGCACATCAAAAAGATCCGAAGAGATCACGTCCCAGAGATTATGCCACATCCCGAATATACGCTTTAGTTTGGCAGAGAAAGTCAGGAAAGGAGCTTCACAGCTCTCTTTCTCACCCTTTTACAACGCCTTCACTTCCAGCAACACAGCTGGGTTTGTGTACAAGTTTTGCTGTTCCGTTAAGACGTGTATTAGGAATTATTCCACCTGGATCATTCCTAAAACAGTCATTTCCATCTTAGTCGAAGAATATCTGTTATTTAAAGTCTATATGTCTGTATCTATTTAGAGATTAATCGTTTATGAGAATAGGAAACTAAGTAAAGGATCAATAAATTTTGGAAATATGTAATTTAATATTTATCCGCAGTAGGAGTTCCACCGGTGATAATTTGCAAATATCCTCATTCGACCCTTGTTGATGATTTGGATTTCGAAATGGATTACTTAGCATCAAAACACTGTTATGTCTCTCCAGAACACGTTTCATTTATTTGTTTTTTATCCGATATTCCTCAAATTATTTGCTTAGATCGTTCAGTGTGCAGCATCTCCTATGTCAGTGACTATAATTTATTTATTATGTTAATTTAATGAAAATATCAGTCGTATTTTATAATTACTATGTAGAATGTCTGTTCTAGTTAACATCTCTCCGGTGTTTTAAAGTTCTGATAGGTTTTCTATGATCGCTTTTTTAAGATGATGCCAGGCATCATGAATCTTTTATTAATATGTATTCAATATTCCTAATAATAGTCAGCCATTTATAGACGTATAATAAACAAACATTCAACGAAGTTATTCACGTCGTCAGGATATTTTAGAGCAAATATCCAAGTGTTAGCTTACTGGAATACAATTATCTTTATTACTTTTATTTAATCATATTTAATCTATATTGTATTATAATTACACCTTGAACGATTAGAATTTAATGTAATAATATATCGTATAATAATAGTAGTGAAATTTTGTTATATTACTTTTGTTATATTACCCTTCCAAATTAGGATGGAGTTCCCCAAACTCAAGGCCTCGTCAATTAATTCTATTTGTTAATTACGATCACGAGACACGAAGTTTTATCCCGGAATTGGATCCATATAATCTCTTACTTTGTGCTCCTATACCCTGAAATTCTCCGAGAGTTGAGATTGGAGGGTTCTTCCTCTAGTTCTTTCATTAATCACTTTAAAACCCAACGGTTTTTATTTTTTGCTTTCATTACGGCCACGGAGAGAGTGAGACGGCATTAGAAAAATTGCTGGGAACTCGTGTCTTCCTAATATTATATTTATGAGGGTGTTTTCCGCATTATTTTGTCGTTGTGCGAAGGTGGGAATTATCTCGCTCTACCGCACGCGCTAGTTATTATTTTAAATCGCTTCGAAGTTTGGAACGATGAGCACGATTGCTGCTATTTTCATGGCTCTCGAACGCGTGCGATAAATTCAAGTCATACTCGGAATGCGAGATAAAAACTACTCGCGGTTGTTTATAAATGAGGAAAGGAAGAGAATATTAGTGTACTGAACCAAATTTTCACTTCTTTTCACCGTTCCAACTCTCCGTAAAGTGATTCTGAATTTCCGTTGAATTCCAAAAAATTCGAAAAATTCGGTGAAAAAAGTTTGAGGGATGTAATGTTTATGGGTTATTACCTCAGGTCGTTTTAGATTACTGTGTAATTTCCTTCCAAAAATAATACTTATAAAATTCTTTCTCTGAAACCAACCGAATATATTGAATGTAATAAAATCGTTAATAGCACAAGGCAAATGGAAGAATTAAATTAAAATCACTATGCACGCACCCCTCCGTTACGAGGGTAAAAATTAATTAATTGTATTTTTAATAGCCTATTTGTAAGTGGAAAATATTACATGTAAGTAAAGTATTTGAGTGAATATATTTCATAGAGGAAGAAACTGATAATTTGGATACTGCTTCCGAAATATTTTATATAATACATTAAAATTACGTTATTTTATAAAATAATTCTTATTATCTAAGAGGAGGATAGCCAGGAGTAGAAGTAGATATTAGTACAATGTTCATTCACATTGTGATTAAGATTTCACTAGACTCATTATAATAATCATAGAGGTTACTTTCAATTATTACGTTAATGAAATCTCGAGAAAACCTCGAAGAACTTCTTTAGTACCCTAGTAAAAAAATTAAAAATTTATAGAAAAGTATTTTGTCGCGAATATGGCTAATCGCTAATCAGCTACAGTTAAAAATGTTTTAGAAAATGAACAGGATAAATGTATTTTTATTATTAATATTGCCTTAAATTGCATATACCGGAAAAAAAATCTATTCAGATAATAAGTTCTTACTCACCATCCTCAGTTTAGGATCGATAACACTTTTAATTTTCCTGAACACAACATGTGTGATTTTCATTAGAATTTCCGTCGGCATCGTAAAAAAATACGATCATTGCAACAATTAAAACCAGAGACAGCTGAGCCTAACCAACTTGTGGAAATTCTCTCTCTCCAGGGTAAAACATAGGTTCTAAAACGCCCTGTAAAATCCAGTCCGTGAGAAAACGCAAATCCGTTCTGTTCTTACCAACTTTCTCCTTTTTATGACGGAGGCTGCAGATTCGTGAGAGAGGCTTATTTTTGCACGCAGGATACCGTTGTCTCATCCTTCCCTCTTATGGTCCCTGCACATTGTTCCCTCCTGAGGGAAAGAGGTTTCTCACAGCCCGCAAAAAGCACCCTCCCAAAAACCTACCGAGTGTAATAAAAGTCGTCGAAAAACAATTGAAATCGAAATATTCCGCGAGCAGCATGGGCTTTCCCGTACTCGCTCCGGCAACGTGTCAAATCCGCATGAGAAAATTCTTTCGGTTTCATGCATTTCTCCGTCGCTATTCATGTATCCGCTGACCCTTTTAAGAAGGGTAAAGAGTGTGCGGGGTTTTCCCCATTGAAGGACGCCCTAAATCAGCCTAGGGTTTTAGAGACCCTTCAGGCTGCTCGGACAAACGGAAAATTTTAATTGTTCCGCGGGTACACTCACCAATCGTAAAAATGTAGCCATTTTTCGCTTATTGTTATGAATGAAAAGGTTACTCAGCGTTCCCAAGGTGCCCAAGGAAAATATACACTTGTCGTAATCGGCGGCTAATGGAGTGTATTCAAAGAGGAAGGTGGGCAAAAGGGCTTTTTCCTTGCATATACAATGTCCATAAATTTTTAAGTTTCAGGTATCGTTGTTTTCTTATGCTTTCTTGAACAAAGAAGATGATTTCAGGAGATGAGAATTTGCATATGAGAGGTGGGCAAGAAAGAGGTCTAGCAGGTATGAAAGTCCGAATATTTTTTTTTTCGTTTTGGATATTTGTTCCATCCTTTCTCATTGCTTTCCCTGAAAGTGGACATTTTAAAATTCTTGAGGTTCTCTCTGCCAGCAAGTTCAAACTGGTTTCTACCGAATTTAATTTGTACAATTCTCCTGAAAAATAAAAGCTTGCCGAATTTAACATCTGTAGGATTAAAATCAGCTTAAATATGCTTCCATATAAATAATTGTAAGAAGAGTCGTAGCCTAATAAATAGATAAAGAAAGAATAATACCTTGCTATAATATATATAATAAATAGTCCAATAAATAGATTAAAATAATATAATACAATAACCTTCCATTCCAAGAAAATCTAGTGTTCATTTAAATGGTTTTACACACGACCACAATGACCGATCGAATTCATAATTTTTGATGGGATGGATTAATTTAATTCAACTCTTGTGTGTATATTAGGAGTTTATGAAAGGTAATTGTACACTCGTTGGAATTTATTGACGATAATTATCCCTAGTCCATGAGATTATGAGCTGTAAGTCGGTGACGGGAACACCTGATCAAAAAATATAGCGAATAACTTCCAATGATTTGGTGAAACTTATCGATAATTGCAGGAATACTTCAATATTCTCAGCGTAACTACTTTTCTAGACAAAGAAAACAGTTTTGAATTTCTAATCTTGCAATCGGAAAATGTCTTCGATCGGTAGTGAACGCGTTAATGATACTTATTTATTTGAGTGGCATTGCGATTAGACCATTGGACATTTGGATGGCTATGTTTTTTGTATTGATAAATAATTATGTCTCAAACTTTTAATTTTAGAATTAAAGCTGTGAATTAATAGGAGTGACCCAACCATAATTATCGATTTTAGAAAGATGAAAGGGATGCTTCTTATTATCGAGTATGACAAAAACAGGAGGATATCAGGATGATAGTATAGATAATGGATGACGAGGAAGAATTAGAGATGAAGAAAACTAATTGCCGGCCATTTTCTTGAGCCTCAAATAAATAGTTTAATTGAAAAATTTAGGTCACAGTATTTGTTTTAATAAACCAGAATTGATGAACAGACATGTTGTAAATACCCCGTCCTTCGATCGAATTATAAATCGCGTCAATAGAATCCTCGCACCATTTATTGTACAACCTCATCAGTTGATCAAACGTAGTGAGGCGAGGTGGGAGGGATCAACTAGGTGGTCGGGGTGTAACATCAAGAGGAATGTTCGTATCGGCTTAACAGTCGGCATCCCTTTGACACTGCATGGGACAGAAGAGTTATTGCTTTTGTGTCGTGAAGGAGCAGGCCCACCGCAAACTACCTTTCCCCCTCCACTCGGCCGGGGAAAAACCACCTTGCGCTTTATCCACCAGTCCCTGGACTAGCACGATCCTGAAAATCCTGCCCTTTTGCGAGTGATCCTTTCGCACACATTGTCCTCATACACGGGGTTTTTACTTCAGCACACAAAACACGAACTGCCAATAAAAGCTGTTTGAGGATGGCCGGCGTCTATTGTCACATAGAGGGAGGACGAAGGAGTCAAGAGGCTTCAAAGTTAAGCCGACGCTTCCTCAACAATGAGCCTTATAGAGGGTGGTTACGATTGACTCAAAAGGAGATGGTGTTATTACACCCTTCTGTGGCAAGTGCTCCGGGATTTTTCTCTCTCTAATTCACAGCGGATATCTACACTAAAGTGCACATGTGTGGCACATTGCAAAAGAGAACGGTTTTCTTCCTTGATCTTCTGAAACACTTGTTCCTCATGCACGATAAAGTTTTGTTTGCTGTTGTTTTTCCGAAATGGGTGAAAATCTTACACGTGTTATTTCGGGACCAAGGGGAGGTAAAGTTGTAGGGTTGACTATTTTTCTTCTTTCGTTTTACGTAGAAATTTTACGTAGAACAACGTTTTTTTTCAATTTGAATCAGATATAACTTCTACTCCCGAATTTTATTATTATTTTAATGTAATTGACAGATTTATACATTCACTGAGTCATTATTTCAAGTAGTTGTCCCTAACAATTTTCAGTTGGTTATTATTTATATATTACAGCTCGTAGGTTTAACTGATACAATTCTTTTCATTTATCTTTAAAAATAGTCTGTAAAAGTTAGAAAAATTTCTATTGTAAGGAATATCTATTTAGAAGATAAAAAATGTTTTGATGATTTCTGATAAAGGCAAATTAAATGTTACTTGCAAAAATAATTTTTGAAGCTAAACGTTAAATCCTGGAGATTAATTACTGTAATATTTGTTGCATATAGAATGGAAGATATTTTTTCTTATTCATGAGAGAAGATTTAATTGCATGATGCACTTATGAAGCACCCACGACTCAGTTATAAATTTTTATGGTAAACTTGCAACCATGCCTATATGCAACTGTAGAATTTTTTTCCGTCTATTAGCTATATCTAAATTCATACTAGATGCACCAATATAAATAAATATTAAATACCGTTCTTGTTGGAATCAATCCGAAGGACATCTTCGGAAGGAAGATATTTAGGCACAGAGTTTTTGTTGATTGGGTAATAAAGCAGGGATTTCTTTATTATTATGTAGTGTAGCATAATATGATTACATCCACATATATTTATTCCTCTCTAAAAAAAGAAAATTTAGTTCTTTAAATCTAATAAAAAAAATTATAAATGTACATGTAAAGTTTTAGGCAAGTATTTTTCGACTTCTCAATTCTTGATAATCCATTCTCAAAGCTTAAAAATGTCCTTCCTTCCACTATGGGTGATCCCTCCATCAATATAATCCGAAGTCTGGGATCATCTCCTTCCGGTGTCCCATCTTCCTATTCCATCCGGTCCTTTTCATTAAACGAACCCATAAACTTCCGGTCGGATCATCCTCTCATCCTTCCGCCTCTTATCCACCCATTTATCCCCACCCTTGAAATCGGTCCCACAAGGCTTTGATTTAGGTCCCATGGAGTTGTTCGCAGATAAATCATGTCAAGTTCAGGGAAATTCTTGCAGCCCCACCCCTCGAGCCCTCCGCTCTCTGGTTGGCTGTTGCAGCTCCGAAAGGGGAGGTACCGACCATCTTCCGCACCCCTTCCACCCTACCGTGCCTCTTCCCTGCACCATATATCAAATCAAAGGGCGGCTGCTGAAGGCCGAAGCGGAACTTCCTGGTTCAATAGAAATTTCAGTTATTGTGAACAAGTCGAGGAGAGGGAGGTAAAATGGCTGAGTTTTTCCGCCGAATTAATTCAACGTTGATTAATCTCGATGTCACGCGTCCAAATAAATTTTCCGGGCGTCCCTTCTCTGATTAATGATGTCAGAGCGAAGATTGTTGTTGGGAGAATTAAAACAGTTTACGCTCTGATTTGACGGGTTTTCTCGCAAATGTTATATATCATTCGGGTAATGGATAAAGAGGTTTGATGTAGTGTGGGATTGGATTGAAACGAAGTGAAGCTTTTGAGATGCCTGGAACGGAGCTCACAAGTTTCGCGAGCGGAAGAATCTAGTATCAGCGTGTATAGCATGTTACGTAGTTGTTAGTTAAAGTCTTTCGTATTTATATTGAATAGCATATCTCTAAACTCGTTTTTAAATTTGAAGAATCACAATATTAGTTCACTAAAATTAAATGACGAAATGTATTTTAAGTTATTTGATTTGTGTCAGCTGTTCAAGTATATAATAATATAATTTTACGTTTTTTATACGCATATTCATACGAAAAATATTATAGTAAATTATGCTTTGTTAGTTGGTCCTTACTAGTATAAGTTGCCGAAACATTTTGGCTAATCTTTATTCTGAATTAGATTAATATCAAACTCTATAAATAGGCAACGATAATTTTAATGATTCCACAGAATCTTATCTAGCGTGATTAGAAACTAATTTAACGAACACCAACTGTGTATCCAATCATCCAATCTTACGCTTCTAATAATTCGCATGTTTCGATCTAGCATCCCACGAGAAAACATTTCGTCTGCAACAGTGACGCGTACCCTTTTTTCTAAAAACCATTTTTCTTTTCTCACAGAAACGTACCGCAAGCGCATCTCTTAAATGACCCACGATATTATGCTCTCAGATAAACTCATCCATCTTTCGTACGAATGACCTTTGTAACAGTTACACGCGGCCGATCTGAATATGAAATCTTGAGCGTTCCGCTCCGGAGATAGTAATTCTATTTTTTGCCTCATTGATGAGACGAACGTTACTGAATACGATTTCGTATTATTTCATTTTCCCATCGAAGTTCACACGCTTCGCTGGAGATGTCGTCATTTGTTCTCGGCGTGATAAATGTTTATGGTAAAAACGAAATTATAAAATCAGAAAATTTTCCAGTACACAATCGCAAGCATTATAGAATATCAATGCTATTACACAGATGATCATATATAGTATTCCAAAGTAATAATTAGTTATCTTGTTTCCTTTTCATTGGCTTCACATCTACCTTATCAAATATTTACGATGGTATACGAAATATTGCACTCAGCAAGGGAATATTTTTTTGTTTCAATTTAACGAATTTATTGTATTTTATATCCCACTGTCAATTGTAATAAAATATGAAATAATGACTCAAACATGTATCTTTTAACTATAATTCCAATCAGATAATCTGAACATCAATTACGAACTCCGTATTAATATCCTAGACAATTGTCTTTTTATAGAAGTTTCTCCGAGAATATTATCAAAGCAACATAATCATAATGTTTTAATTGAGTAACTTAATCTTATATAGTTACAAAATCAGACTAAATTGCATTGCATATCGCTCTAGACGTCTTACGAAATATTCCTCGTAGATATGATTCATAATATATCATCATCGTTTATTCAAAATTGCACTCATTTTAAACATGGCATGCTCGTTTTTTATCTTTCGATCTTTATTTTCCGTCGATCTGTTTCCATACGTTCGTATCCAATTTTGAAGGATAGCAAACCGTAGACTATTTCCGATGCATTCATGAGGTACGGAAATATATTCAAGCTGCCACGTCTGACAGCAATCTGCAGAAACCGCAGCAGAAAATTCGATTGCTGCATCAACGTTGAGTTATGCGAGCTGTTACTCGCTGGACCAGGGAATAAATCTTTGCTCGTATGGAAAACAATTGGTTCTATTCTGCTGAAGATGCAGATAAAGCTGATGGTTTGAACTAAGGAAAAATTGCCTCGAGGCACGTCGAGTGAATTTTTGGCAGAAATCCCTATTATGTGAGAAAATATATGCGATCCTGTGAATGAAATTGATCTCTCTCGGTAGTATTCATGAATCAAAAATACTTTTGAAAAATGAAGGGAATATTCTGAAAAAGGCATTTGATAAATGTTTTCCTCATGTAGATAGCAAATGGAATATGCAAGCAATTGGAGTTTGGAGTTATTGTTTCAATTTCAGATTCCGAAAAGGACATTTATTATTCCGTATTTTTCTTTATGAAATACCTCTTCGTATTTTTTGGCAATTTTATGAATGGAGAAATATTTCTTATTTTATATTTCTTACGATACTATGTACGCATACGAATTGTTAGCCAATTACCGAAACTACTAACATTCGTATGCCTTTAAGGATTTTATCCACCTGTAATTTTTTTAAATCATGTAGTGAATATATAAGATACTGATGGAAAAGATATCCCCAATTAGATTGAAGAAGAATTCAAATTAAGTGCTCACTCAAGCTCCCCTTTTGACATATTTCCTCGAAGCGTTAGCGAAGTCTCTCCTATACTTTCCATTGCCTGCAAAACTAATGAAGCCTAACCACAGTGATATAAAGATTCATTAGCGCAAACTCCCCTTCTTATCGTTTCGCCACTAAGAAATCCTTTTAATTAATATACGCCGTAATTACTGCTTTTTCGAAACAATTCCGAATACTTAATATTTGGTCCACACGATCTTCGAAGACATCTGCCGCGTATTAACGTAATTTCCCCATCCCAAAAGCCTCGTAATGGGCCCTAATACGCAAAAAATGCCTCAAAGCAAAGCTGAACAAATTATTTGGACTGCTCCGGGATATCGGAGGTTTTTTTAAATAAAGGCCGATTGAATCCACGAATTGGCCTTGGATGGCAATCGGAGTAGATTTTTAAGAAGAAGGCGACGTGCCAAGGAGACCAATTTGCCTTCTCATTTTTCCCTTCATCAAAGATCAGAAGGCTGACGAAAGGAAAAAGATAAAGTGTTAAAGCCATGAATCGGTCAATCCCTCCCTCGTGATTGGGTAATTGGAACCACCCCTGAGCCTCTTTTACAGCATAATTCGTGAGCATCGAAGCTATTCTTGACGCCTCTGGGTGCCTTAAATATCCCTTAAAATTCCTCCTGGCAGAGCTGCAACACCTGCCTTCAAAGCCGTCCCATTGGTCTCTAGGGACAGGTGGCGCCGCCGAGGGACGTGTCATTTAAATAAACACCGCTCTATCGGACTATCCGAGCCCACCTCTTTCACGCCCTTCCGGAAAACCCACCTTTTCAACCTCTCGGGGATTGATGGGAAAATTAGAAGGTGCGGGGAGTTGAACCTCTCCATCCTGGTAATCGGACTCGGAGAAATGGGTGCATCGATTCCGAAAAAAATCGTGGAAACAAGAGTCGCGAGGCGTCGATGAGTGGTTGTTGATTAAATAGCGATCAGACCGTGTTTTCCAGAGGCTAGATTATGGATCTACGGAATCATTATGAGTTGGAGATGGTTTGACGAGGATAGCGGAGCAGCTGGATAGAGGCAGGTGTGATCTCTTGGTCTCTCTCTAGTAGGATTTCTCCCAAGACTCGGATAGTATTTAAGCGGAGACAAATTAGAGGAAATGAGCTTTAGAGACTAGCGAGCTAGCTCTCCCCAAAAGCGTGGTTCATTTGCGTGAAAATTTAGAAATTAATGGGCCAATTAGAAGGAAATTTTACGGACGGATATCAACACCTTGTGATACATAATGAGATCGTTCATTTGGGCTTTGATGAAGTTTTACATCGCTTTTCGATGTAATGTCCCAATACACCGGCTGTTTTCGGCGTTTTTCCCGCAGATATTGCCTTAAATTATCCCTTTCCTGTTTGTTAATTGAAGAGAAGTTCTGCTGCTGAATGGTCGGTCATTAATTTTTGTTCACAGAAGTAATTCCGTTCTTTACGGAACGCATTTCGAGAAATTGGTTAATTAATGAATGATGGGACGTGATGTCCGTGCTCAGGGAATCGATTTATAAGGAAATAATTAGTTCAATCGTTTTTTTACGAAGATTTTTGTTCCCCAATCGATGTTAGATAGCTTACGCTGAGGAAGGGGGTGGTTATCGACGAAGTTTCTGGTATATTATAATATTTTGGTATCATATATACATATCCTATGTTACTTTGCAATTTATCAATTTTGATCAATCGAACGATTCTTATTACTCTTGATTACACTAATATCTCACTTACGTACGATCGTATTTCAATATGTACGTCGTAGCCTTCGTCATCGTTAAATCTCATCATATGATATTTTAGTAGAACCCGTAATGTTGTATACAGTACAGAATTACTCCTTTTGTAGGGTCCAATGATATATTTTCTTTTATATTCAATAAATAATGCACGTGTTATAATTTATTTTAAATTGGAATGACGAATTTCCTTTATGATATCGTATGATTCATTTCCCAATCGTTTTATAACACAAGTTCAAGAAAATATTAAAATCGTCAAATTGATTATTACGAAAAAACTTTCTGAGTGAAAAAACCTTAAAATTGAAGTATATATAGTATTTGAAGGGCATTAATTAGAGTTATACCAATTATCTTTCATTAGTACCATACACATATAATGCTGAGAGTTAACAATAATCAAGATTTATGAATACGGTTTTTGTCTTAACTAATCGCGATCATTGCAAATAATCCGGAATTTGGTTTTAGAAACCAATATTCATTACATTTACGCATAAAAATAATTTTGATAGTTCTCTGAATAATGCAGCTCTTAAATTCTAATTTAAATTAAGGTTTTAAATTTGGGGCGAAGTATTTCAAATTGTAACTGATACTTGTTCATCTATAATAAATTCCTATTATTTGATCTACTCGTAATCATCGCTGAAAATAGTAGTGGATATATATGCATTAAATGGATGGAGTAGTTAACTGAAATATTGAAACTTAAAAAAATTAATCTCGTGAGATATTTGTCAATATCTTCTGTAAAACATTTAAAAAACTTGCAATTTCTGATGATTAATTTAATAAGAGAAAAGAAAACATTTAACTTTGAATAACAAAATCCGGAATATGTAGGAATGGTCTGATGGGATTGGCTGGAAAGATAACCCGGAATGCCAGGCAACGTAATCAACTTTGGTTTTGCTCCGCCGAGTATATTTGTTCTTGTCACATGGTTGATGTCCCATCGAAAACGGATTCTGCGGTTTCATGAGGAAATTCCGACAATGCTTTTCCATCGCTGTTTGGAACGCTCCCAGTGAATTATGGTCCGAGTAACTGTTGAATCAGCTGAAAAAGTCATCGAAAAACAAATGAGGGTTTTATTATTTTGACAAGAGACGTGACTGCACGCTTGTAGCTTTTATGGGACGCAGGTTTTTTTATTAACGCGGAAAGTAAGCGTGCTTTGGACCGTAGCGCGAAATAAATGTCATCTCGGCTTCTGATGCATAGTTCAATTAAATGGAAGGAAGAGAATATTTGCATTGTTCTACAAACGTATTGTTTTATATTCATTATTATGATAATACTTAAATTTCTTACAAAAATTGCATAATTATGGAGGCTAACATCCCTTAGGTATTTATATTTTGATAGCTGTTAGTGATTTTAGGTCATATTTTATAAATTACGTTATATTTTGAATAGATTTTCGTATTTGTTGAAATGGTTGATTCTATTACGAAAAATATCAAAAATAAATTCACCATTTGTCAATTTTATAATACTTTTGAACTCCTTTCATACTAAATTTTCATTCTCACATAAAAGAGCAAAGCTAACTAAAAAAAGTATGATGATAAAATTAACTAATTTAATTACGTAAAATTACGATAAAATTTACGTAACGGTGAAATTATGTTGAATTGAGCATGTATTTTTCCGACGAGTAGGCTAAAATTACTAGTCTTTTGTATTTTATCAAAACAAAACCCAATCAATTTACTAAAAAGGAAGTTTTATAGGTTTATTCTTATTTAAAGTTAACTATCCAATGGTCCAAAGTCAGCGAACGATAAGCAATATACATTGAGTTGAAATATTTATGAATAGCAGAAATATGGACAAGATTTCGCCCGGAATAAAGATGTTTTATTATTATTATATGCTCTTTAGAAAAGGATGGAGGAATGGTGTTCAGGAATCACTTAAGCTGACTAAAATGTTTGCGATCTCAAGTAGTACATTTAGGAAAAAAATGTTTCGTAGAGGCGCTAAGAAAAAAGAAACAAATCGCTTATTTAAAAAATCTCGATTCACCTCACTAAAGATTGAGCGTATGTTTCTTACCAATTCATTTAGTAATCGATAGCCGGCGGTGCGAAGCTCAGAACACTTCCACTTCGGGAATTTTTCTTTCGGCAAAAAGTCCGCAAGAGGAATTTAATGGCTTGCCAAGAATCTCCGAGTCATTCGCTTTTTGTTGATCTCCTAAACTCCAATTCTGCGTGTGGTCCTCAAATTTGCTGTAACACTTCACGATGCGTTACCACAGTTTCCCTGTTTTTGGAATCGGCAACCAAAAACAGGGATGTCTCTAAAAGAAGGAATTCAGCTTCATCTTTCGTTATTAGGGGTCACGAAGCTCTTGATTATTATATTGTACCTAAGAAGGCTAGTATCAGTAAAAATAAAATGATATTAAGGGGACGTTTACTCGGAATTCATCGTCACTTAGATTCAAGGTCATATCGAGTTCTAATAGAACATTGAGAACTATATAGTCCATATAATTATTGGTTATGGAATATTAATAACCGTTATCTACACATGTATTCTTTAAATTTTTATTATTTGTGCGTGCCGTATTTACTATTATTCTTAAATTAGTCTGAGTATATTCTTTAAGAATTTTTTGTATTTTGAATTTTTACTCTAGTGTGTCCTGTATTGTATTTTATTAAAATGTAATCCTCAGTCTTATCAAATGAGTTCAGAATCAAAAATCAAAGAAAAATCTTTAGAACTTACAGTCTAACTTATTCTCATCTCAATATTTCTCTTTAGTTAAATCCTTAACTCTTCGTTAGACTGACATTTTAACGAATATCTTATTGTTTCACAAGCATTGTTTCTGTTATGCTGCGGGCAATAAGTGAGGCACTTTTTTTGCGTAAAAAAGTCATAATCACCTTTTATTCCTATGGATGCTTATGGAACAGTCCTAATTGTACTCATTTATCTGTTTATTTAATTTTACGTTTCTTATTTGGCCTCTTAAGTTTGAGAATGTAATTCAATCACGTAAATATATTTTCTTGCTCAAATCAAAAACCTATTTCTAAGGTTCCGATTCATTAGAAATAAACGAAATTTCTCTATTTTGGAATAATAAAAAACCTCTCAAACCACAAAAAATATGAATTTAGCTCTAATGAAATAGGCATTTAACATTGAGACAAAATTTGATCGATAATCTAGACCTCTTTGACAAACATCAAAAAAATTAAATGCTTCCGGATATGCTTAATTAAAGATTGCTACATACCATTCCTTCTTAAAAGAGAAAGTGGAGTAGAGCGGTGATAGGAAGAAGCGGAAGTAACTGTAAAAGTAGAAGAGTTTGAAGAATCGAAGGAAAGTGCTATAAGATCCGATGGCTTCTGGGGAAAAGGTGTGACGTTCCTAATGCCTTTGCATTCGTCCGGATTTTTTTCGTCCCATCCGGAGGCGGGACGCGGGTAGAGTAATCGATGGGGGCCACCCTCTGTTGGTACCCACCAACACAGACACAGAGGGAGAAAAAAGGTCCCCGCCCCCTTCTGCAAGGGTTGTAGCAGCCCCTTGATGGATGCCGAGTTTCCACAAAATGTGTGTGGGAAATTAATTAAAAAGACTCGAGGCATTATACACTACTAGGGGGCGAATATTTATCAAAGTTCCCTTCCATATTTTCCGCCCATGAGAAAAAGCTGGCCTTTTCTTCGAATCCCATTCCCTCCGCTTCTTCTTAAGATCCATTAGCGTTATTCTCCGGAGGGTGTCTTCCTAATGCAAAGGCGTCCGTTTCGATACCGCTAGCCCCGAAATTATGCCAGCTCATTTCTCTGGCTTATAACTAATTCTAATGGCATTATTAGGGAAATCAGGCTAAATTAGAGGGAGTATTAAGGGCAAATTTCATTTTCCAGCATTTTTTTGCGTTCTTTTTTTCGGGTCATGAAGCGCTCGATGGCGGACGATTGTACGTATTAGTACGAATTAAGCGAGATATTAAATTAGCCCAAAGTTGTTACCCGCTTTCGTTCGTGTCGGAACGAATTATTATTTTTTTGTTGTTTGCTTTTTTGTGACGCGGAAGTATTTCTTTTCTTTTTTCTCTGTGTTTAAAGTTTGGGAGTCCCGGGAATTAATTATAGAAATGGTTTACTTAAATTTATTTGCCCTTCCCTCACAATGGAAGTTTGTCTATGCTATTGATAATTAACTTTTTTTGAAGTTTTTCGTGACCGCTTACAAAAACACAAAGGTGATTACCGATAGTTTTTGTAGCGTCCGAATTAAATTAGACGATGTGGAGCTGCTTGAAAATTATCATACGTGTTTGACTAGTATGAAGGAGCATTGAGATCATGTTTAGTTACATATGTCTCGTTTATTCTTTCTTAAAATAAACATAATTCAAGTAAACAGCTTTGGATATTTGGGGTCTTGAAATATTTTATTTCCCATATTTATCTGTTCAAATTTTTACTCATTAGAGTAAATAATTAAGAAAGTATTTTACTTATCGATATTTCTTTTGAGTCATGAAAAGCTATAATATTTGAGAATGACGTGGTTGTGATATTCATGAAACCCGAGGAAAAAAATTCATGAAATTAAAATCTAGATTCGAGTAAATTCATTTATGAGATAAGTGTAACTAATTTCACCACAAACTGTTCATCTTACAAGATTTACGTCTTAATAATTCAGTACGATCCACATTACTTTTTATGAGTTAGTGCATTAAGACATCGTAGAAAGGTATTACCATAATTAAATTTTACGTAATTCAAACAAAAATACGAAGAATATACTCATAAATTTAAATGGTAGAATGTGTTAGTATTACAAGAAATATGTACGATATTATATAAATGCTTTCATAATAAAATAAATGACCTAAGGTAAATTTTTATGACAAAGCTAGGATATGATAAAGGTTGTGCTTCATGTAAGCGTCTTACATAGGAACGCCAGCCTGCAACTCTTATGCATCTCCCGTATTCCTCGGTCTGCCGATTTCCGAAATTGAGTTATTTGTCCTTCCGTGAGGATGTTCCGAGCCAGTGGTTGTGCTTTGGACCCTCTCCATCCACCAAACACACATTAGTTTCTGTATGAGTGTGCTCAGGGCGTGGAAGATCTATTGGCCACCCAACAAAGTTCAATATTTGTCTCCTCGCTCCAAATCTTGGCCTGAGTAAAGGGATAAAACCAACCTCAGACGGAAAATATAAGGTCGGTTTAACGTTCGGTTCGAGATTTATTGAGGTTGAATTACCTTCCTCGAGACAACAGTATTGGCCTCAAAATATCGTAAGATATATGGAGTGCACGTCCAGTGGAATTTTGCTTGGCTCTGCTCACAACGTTTTTTCGTATCTATTGTGTCTTCAAGATAACTTCTATCCTAAGTTTTTATTTACTTTCTATGTTTAACTTCCATTTTTTATAATTTTTTAACAAATAAAAGAATGTATAAATATGGATGTTAAATGGAGACCATTATAACAGTTCTAGAAAATTATAAATATAGTTATTGGTAGACTGGATGAGTTACATATCGTATTATATAGCTTGTGAATTTACTTAAATGGAATATATTACGAATGGCGATAAAATTTGGTCCTGTCAATCGTCTTCTATTTACATAGTAAATAATTTTGACAATAATGATTAGTTCGTCCAAGTTTTTCTTGCTATATGTTATATAATTGTAATTTTTCTCAGGAAATATTAAATCAGTTTATTTTGATAGCTCCACAATATGGAGGAAGATTATTTGAAGGTGCATATATAAGGGAAGATTTGAAGGTATAATTCTTTCGACAATGAGTATTATTCATCCCTTTTTGAGTAATAAGACCGCAAGGTCAAATGTCGGTCGATTACATCCAATGAAACTCATATTGGGGAGATGGATCATGACTTAATGAGAATTTCTTGATTATTCTCATGAAATTGAGTGTTTGAAGGGGAGGCTGTGTATTCGGAGAAAATGCAATGTAGGAATACAGAAGGGGATGCTCTCAGAGAAGAGAAATCAAATTGGGGTCAAAATTGATAGGGCAATCCCGAATAGGGTGTACCAAATGTCGACTCGACACTTGAAATTTCATTGCGACATTTTTATTGAGTAATACGAAAGGGGATATAAATCGAGTTGAATGATTGACTACGCTTTTCATCAGACATCTGTGACTTAAATAAACTTATGATTTTGTACTTGGCCTTCTGCCTGAATTTTTTACTTCGTTGAAAGCATTGCTTTTCAAAATCCATTCCATTAACCACACTACGTATATGATGACTATATGATTATTTCTTTTGTAATTTTATTTTTATACCCTAAAGGTTGTTATTGTACTCAAGTATAATATATGTTTTTTAATCAAAATTTTATAAATTTAGATAGTCGAATAATATACAGATAGTCGTACACCTACAACTCCAGAAAGCTGTCATCTTCGTCACTTATGGAGATATTGCTTGCTCTTTATATTTATTCTTATGGTAAAGATTTACGATGTTGGTCTTTAACTGTCGAAGTTGAGATGTGTTGAAGTATTTATACAAACAACCTGCTAAAGAGATAACTCAAGAATGACCCTCTTCTCCAAAGCTTAACGCTGGACATACAATTACCAGTATCAAAACATAAAAAGGATATTACCAACGGTAGAAATGTTGAGCATAAGTGTATCAGTCTAAAGTTGCGAATATAAAATATCGAGTAAACCGATCGATAAATCGATTTTAAAATAATTGGATTATTATCTTATAAATTCTCTTTTAATTTGTGGATGCGTTTGTCAGTGGTATTTCATCGGCCTCGTGGCCTAACGGATAAGGCGTCGGACTTCGGATCCGAAGATTGCAGGTTCGAATCCTGCCGGGGTCGCAAGTTTTTACCGCAAAACTTACTCGGCATCGAAAGAATAAATAATTAGCACCTAGTGCTATTGCGTTACGTTTTGAAACCTTGGGAGAGGTTTTGCGTCATTGACGGTTCATTCCTAAGACTTATTTTATATATATTTTAGTGAATTTAGATTTATATTATTACAGCTTAATGTTTATACGATTATTTAATTTCTTATTTTTTACTTTGTAATAACTTTTACAATAAATTATGTAATTTATATTAATATTCTAAATAATTATATATTATTTATCATGTTTTATTCATCTCTGATATCGACATAATATCGAACACATCGTATTGTTTCCTTCCTATCAGCAATGTGAAGTATAGCAAAAATTATTGCTTGTCCCATTATGAAATGTGTGTTTAGCGTAGATACTTGCTTACTATTGTACAGTTATGTGAATGTACAGATATGTGAATTTTTGAGGAAAAAGGTTTGTCAGGTGTGGGGTTCGAACCCACGCTCCCATTTGGGAACCAGAACTTAAGTCTGGCGCCTTAGACCGCTCGGCCAACCTGACTGATGTATTCAAATTCTAATTATTTTAATTCCAGCCGTTGGATCATAGTGCTCCCTGAAATCACTCAGCCTTTTGAAGCCGAAAAGATTCGGAGATTTGCTCGCCATGGAGTCGGTTTGGACAAATTGTCTTCTACTTGGTATGTGATTCTTCTTTAAATTTTGTTTATTAATATGTAGTAACAAAAGTATTTAGAATCCTGTTGCATCAAATGAACGTTTTCTTTCCATAATCAGTTCATTCTATTAACATAAAATTATCTCAAGTTGGTGGTCATTGAAAATCGGTTTACTGTCACAAAACTGTAACGCACTGAATCAAAGAATAAGTTCAGATTCCCAATGTTGTGAGAGTAAATGTATCCGAAGGTTATTTAAATTTGGCGCTATTTTAGGATATTTAAAGGGATCCGTTATGTGGGAATTCCGAAACCTCGCTTCGTGCAGTTCATGACCGAAACGCAAAACACGGGAATAAAGCCCTTCTGCGAATTGTCAGATAAGTAGAAGCAAGACGCTACACCCACACCTTCAGTTCTACACCTGGTGAGGACAGGCCCGCTATTGAATTCCTTATCGTCCGTTTCTAAAAAGGCCGGGATTCCCAGATTCTGCTTTGTTTCCGTGGACTGGTCGCAACTCGCAAGACCACCGGTAAAGCGGCTTAGAAGGGTGTAATTCCAAACACCTGTGCTGATCTATATTTTATTATCATATTTCAGCCCCAAATGATCTTTGAACCCGAATCATGCTATCTCTGACGTGATAACGGTATTCGTAATATACGTTTTCTCATATGTCCTAAGGTCCGTTTGAATTGAAATTATAATTTTCTATGATATTTGAATGAAATTAAAATGTTAGTTGTATAGCTAAATGGTACTGAGCTATAGGAAAGGTAATCTATAAAAGCCGATATTGTGAATTATTGTTCTTTATGCATTGTTTTGTATTCAAAGAAATATCTCTTTTCGCGAATCATAGGAAGGAATTTTACGAACAAAAAATATTTGCTTGAAAAAGATGAATGAAATTGATACTTAGGTATTCTTAGGAATTGTACAGACGGGCAGATATTTTATATTCCCACGGAAACTTTACTCTCCAAGGAGATGAAAAAGTATTGCACGCTTGATTTGCTACCATCCACGTTCAGTGGTGTGAAAAATGTATATGTTGGGAAGTAGTAAAAAACGGATAAATTGAAGAGTTTGTAAAAATTTGCGGTAACCGCAGATAAAGAGTGGGTAAACAGGGCAAAGGAAATATTTACAAAATAATAGAGGGAGTAAGTCGCATACTGTTGCAACATTTCTTGTGAGAAAAACGTAAAACTGGAGATGAAATATACTAGAATTTGATGTATGTTAAAAAAGATTCTGAAAGTGACGAGTGGATATTGAACGATAATTGAAATCCATAATAATGAATGATGAATCCTCTTGTGAAAACTGTCTTTGTGGGAAAAGAATTGTCTATTTCTATTGAAAGAATTGTCTATATCTATTATTATTATTTCTATTATTATTATTACCATTATTATTATTTCTATTATTATTATTTATATTATTATTATTACCATTATTATTATTTCTATTATTATGATTTCTATTATTATTATTTCTATTATTATTATTACCATTATTATTATTTCTATTATTATGATTTCTATTATTATTATTTCTATTATATTATGGTCTCATACACTGAGAGAAACCTTGTGGCAAACCAGGATGCAAACACCATGATTCTATTTTCCTCGCGCGTGATTCGAGGGAATTACGAATGTATAAACTTGTTTGTTCTTTAATCTTTTTTCCCTATTTCACTGGATACAGTCAACACCTCACTTTTCAGTAAGTAAATCTAATCTTTACTACTCATGAACTTCCTATGTTATAACAGTTGCCTTCCTTGTCCTTTAAGCATTTAAGTTACTCCTACTTATTTATTAATTTTTTCGTGTTGGTGAGAA
Source organism: Pantala flavescens (assembly GCA_020796165.1). Lineage (NCBI taxonomy): Eukaryota > Metazoa > Arthropoda > Insecta > Odonata > Libellulidae > Pantala > Pantala flavescens. The sequence goes on along the minus strand of CM036879.1, from coordinate 10,350,539 downwards.
ATCTCCATATAGTTAAATGCAAAGTCGTAACATGATTGTCTTATAGTCTCAAACAAGAGTATTTATACTTATAATCCTCTCCAAACATTGTAAATTTTAACACAACAAATATTTTTTGAAGATAGAGATTTTTATTGTCTTTGATTTAGCATAAAATATTCTAATATAGCTGCAATATAATATATTATAGAGCATGATTCCCGAAGTTAATAAATATAACCTCGGTGGGAATCCGAAGAAATTTAAACAATGAAATGTTTTGTTTAGAATATATTTAAATTACGGTAAAGAACGAATTTAATAGACGAAGGAAATTGTAGGACAGTAATAAAAATTTTAATCATATTTGGTCAATACTCTGCCCTTGGAATAATGTCTAACTGCGACGGTTTATGGCACCAATAATGAACATCTAATTATTAAATCAAATCAGTTAGATGATGCCTGAAGTCGTGGCTAACGATGAAGAGGAATTGATGAAATAAAATTTAAGTTTATAGGAATTAATTAACAAAATGTGTTACGCTAGTTAATCGGAAGTTTCACTTACTGTTAATAATTGGATATTTGTTACTCACATCATCATCATTTAGATCAATACAATAATCATATTATTAAAAATCTGATTCGTTAGTTCACATGAGCTATGAATTTTTCCTAACTTAGACATGGAGGCGTTGAATCACCCTCCAAAATTTCCTCTTCATCCCCTCATTCTTATTACGAATTGGTAAAGCACACCTTCCCGATAATCAAACCGTGAAAACGCTTTTCAGAAATGAGGCACGCTCTTAATGATTGCCTTACCGGGAAAGACGGCAACCCGTCCCTTATCAAAGCGAAACGGTAGACTATGGAGAAGGGCTAGAGAAATCCGGTATTGATCCAAAGGAAGTAAAAAGTAAAGACGACAGGTACTAATTAGGGGAAACGGAGACAGAAAAAGGGGCATCGGTGGAGGGATGGCGAAAGGGCAAAAAAGAATGGAAGATGGAAAACGGGGGAGGATGGAGAACAAAAAAGAAAAGGAAGAAGGACAGAGTGTGGGAGTGTTTAGCGGTCCGAGGCTTTGAAAAAGGGGAGAAAAAAGGAGGGGAAAGCTAGAAGAACAATCGACGGCAGTGCTATGTGGTCCGAGACGGAGGAGCTCAATCGCTTTTTCTTTGTGGAGCGCCCTCTGCGGGGGAAAAATAATATGAATGCGAGGTGTCCAAAAAAACACGTTGGCAGTGAGGAATAGGAGTATAAAAAGGAAAGAGCGTAATATGGCCAGAAAGGGGAAATTCGCTGTTACGCGGTGGATGGGATTGAGGGTCTGTATACTGCCCCTTTCCTCGTACATAAAACAGCATTCTCGGTCTCATTCTTATCGGAATAATTGAGAGAGGTTGAGTTCTCATCGGTGGAGTATTTAGACGTCTCCGTCATGAAGGGTGGTTTTAAAGTTTCTTTTTTTTACCAAGGTGAGAGGCGTGTCTTTTGTGGTAATGTGTTCCAATGTTCTTTACGTCGAGTCTGAAGGTCATATTTTGGATCAATAGCTCCTTAAAGTATTCCAAAATAGATCATCCGCGTACCATTTTAAGCAATGAAGATGCAATCGAATTCGCAATAAGTAAATTGAGTTATCAGCACTTGTTCACAGAATAAAGACGGGATTTTTTAAAAATTATAATAATTACGAAGGTTTATCTACTTTTCCACCCATGCTATTTGTAATTTGCATTTATTTTTACAAGATTCAGCTTGTTCTTTTATAATATGATCATTCTTTATGTAATCCTTTAAATCTTCAAACGGGCTAACCATTACTTTGAGCTTTTAACTTCTCATAATCCGATCCAAAAAGATTACGATTTTAGTGTCAATGCGTTTAATTTTAAAATCGTTATAATTAATTGATTTAATTGAGAAATATTAAGATACGATGTATATTTTTCACGTAAAAATTAATCTCTCGTTCTATCGTGTCACTTGATAAAGAAATCATATCTGAATACTTGGAAAAGAGATAAAAAAATATAGATATCTTTCAGTCGATTTAGTCCTTTAGATAGTGCCAAAATCCAATGCAGATATTTTACATGTAGATGTTACCTTGGTACAGCAATTCCGATGCTAAAATCATATAGTCCGATATACTATCATATAATCCGAGAATTTAAGAAAAATATCTGTACATATTTCAATTGTAAACGGATTAGTTGTTGATTCCGATTCAATCGAACATTTACAGAATACTCAAAAGGTTCTATTTCATCTTCATTTCATCTTTCATTCATTTACTATTTCATCGAGTTCGTTTTTTTTTAAGAATTTTCTGTTTCCATACCGATCGTTAATATCTAATCTAATTTTAATCTACCAATCTAATAGATCTAGACTAATCGTTAATTCAACCAAGTGATTATGTTGCGAAAAACCCTTCAATGTATAAAGTTTCCGCGATATATTTTCCCCACCATCAGAACAAGAGGCACGTAGAGTTGTTCTTTAGCACACAATGGTGGCCACGTCTCAGATAGGCGATAAAAGCAAAATGACCCTAGGATGACTGTTCGTGTGATGGTGGAACAGCAAGAGAATGGGGGGAAACATCTCATTCCTGAGAGAAAAGAGGGCTATAGAACACCCCTTAAAAAGAGACGCATCTATTCCCCGTATCCTTGGCCGACAATAGGCCGGAGAGGAACCAATGGAAAGGGATCACGCGTCTTCCCTAATTGTTCCTTTTCACCGCCCCGGGGCAGCACCTTCCTTCTTCCACCCGCGCTGCAAAAACAACGGTGTGCAATGGGGAGGAGAATGTGGCATCCAGGTAGGCCACCCAGGCCGGGGTGTGGTGATTCCTGTAAGGTTCCGCTTCCTCACACCCTCGATACACCTGCATTCTTAGAAGATGGTATCTCCAGCCAGGGGGTATTGAGAAATTCTATAGCCAAGTGACCCTGGCGGTAATTGCATGGTTCATTCGGAGGCATCTGAAGGAGAGATTTCTGTCTCTATTTTATAATGGGTTTTTTTCAAAAGGATGGGGCTGTGAAGGAAACAATGTATATTTTATGTATTCGACTATAAATGTTTCAGTTTAGGTTGGAAAAATTATTTTTTTTCGTAAGAATTAAGGTTTATTAGAGTATTAATAAACTTACCTTCCGCTCGTCTGAGTTTCGTGCTCCGAGTTTATATTTCTATACTTATTTTTGTTAATACAAAAAGGATAACGTAAAGCGGACTTTTCCATTACATTATAATTGGACTATTACTGCTACATACATGGCGTGAAATAGAATTAGCTTTAACAGATTATTGAGTTTGATGCTATAAATGTTTAATCTATTTAAATACTTCTCAGAGTATTTGAGAAAATTAATACGTCGCACGTATTGAGTGTTTTATCAAATAGTTAATAAATTAGTGTTGACTTCTTATAATTCCTGTATATTGTCTCAACAATTAGATAATTGTATACTTTGTAAAATATTGTCATAGTTTTTTTAGGTGATTTGAAGTATTATTGTTAGGATCCGTCTATGAAATTAAATGATTCAATATTAATTAAATAAGCTTACGGATGGAAATTCTGCTACCTATCTGAAATTTTGTTTCTTAGAATTTTGAACGCTTTCTCTAAAGCCTTCAAGTTGGGCTGACCAGTTGATTGAAATTTTCCTCTAAGAGATGAATTATTATTATTAACCTTCTTAAATTTTAATTTCATGTCCATCATTTTCTGGGTAAACTATGAAGAATAAGGATGGTATTTCAAGAAAGCAGAATTTTATTTAAATAAAAATCCTTGGGAGATAATGCTATTCCAAACGAGTACTAGATCAGTCTAAAACAAAAGGAGGATATCTTTACCATTTGCTCTCAATGAATTTTCCATACAAGAATTCGCATTAAACCCATTCATACGAATATTTCTCAAACCGTGGAGACTAAAACTCATTTATTTTTATTACTGCGAATCAACTCCCTTTTTCACATGAATGTCGGAAGTTCCAACCATCAACCCATTTTCTTCTGCGTAAGTGCTTTCCCCCTTCTGCAGACGCCATCTCTCGCCCCCGCAACACATTGAAATTTTGACTGCCGCAGAACAAGTCTCCATCAATTGCATTTCTTTCTGGATACGGTGGGGTGGATGAGTTAGTGGACACGAGGATTTTTGTTGCAGCGTAACATATGTGAGGGGCAAATGCGAAGCGGGGATCTCCGAATGCCACAGTCTCGAGCGAAGTTTTTTTTGCTTCTCTCTGATTGATGAATATGACACTTGCGGTAATGGAGTCATTATTTCCGAAAGAAAGGCTACAAATGGGTTTGAAATTCTATTTTTGAGAAGAAAAGAATTTCGAGGAGAGAAAATTCTGGCTGAGGTTATAAAAGTATATCAGTGAATTTCATTTCGTTTAAATTTTTGTATTAAAAGGATGGTAAGGTTTTCTCGGCTACACTGTCTATGAAAAAGGAAGTGAGAGAGAACTTCGATATATATATTACAGGAGCGGACTTGGAAGTTGATCTCTCTCCTACGTTAATTTTAAAAGTTACGAAAAGAACTTTCATAAGGAATTGTATGGGCTATTCCATGTCTAAGATGGATGTAATTGACTTCATCCGAGATTTCGAAAGTAAGTTCCATATGTTTTTACGTATTTATTTATAATAATCCGCGTAGAAATAAAAAATGCGTATTCTTATCTTTATTATATTTTTACTTATACCCCGGAATAGAACATAAGAACTCCAAAGACATAGATTATTCAAAAATTACTCTGCGTAATGTTGATTTTACTTTGTGACTTATTTTCATTTTTCTTTTTCTCTCGCAAAAATAAATTTGACAATTTATTAACCTCTATGATCTATAAGGTGAAGATTAGAATTCGCATACGTAAAATGAATAGTTGATAACTATTAGCAATTTTAATTTTCAATTGTTATCTTGGTGATAACCTTAACGTCAAACATCAATAATTCATAAAAACATATACAATACTTTACACTTTACAGAATATTAACTACTCTAGTTACATACATTATGGAAAAATATCTTTTAGAATTCCATTACAAGATTTCTCTTAGACTAAATACATTCAATCAAATTTAACTTTTGAATGTAAACCCCTTAAAAAAACCTTGAAAATTACTCCTTGGTGTCAGAAGCTTCACGCACACTTCAAACAATTTCTCTCGGTGGATTAATAAACTACGCCTTCCGATTGACAATAGGAAAGGAAAAAGACTTTCGTCGGAAGATTATTGAAGGACATGAATCTCGGGGAAAAGGGGAGAATTCTTCAAATGGATCTCGGTTAAACTCAGTGGAACAGAAAGCTAATGCAGTCTTTATGTTTCTCCCAATAGTGGACTCTGGCCCCAGAGTGTGTTATTCACGGGGGAGTGAGAGGTATAAATGCAAAGGGTAAATTATGGGAATCAGTTCTGGGTAAGGGAGGGGGTTTCTATCCCATATGTCGTCTTTATGGGTTCCGTAACGGCACAGTTCCAACTTGTAGCGCTTTTGATGATTGAGTGCGGACCATTATGAACTCCTTATCTTCGCCGCAGATTGAAACTTTCGCTCCAGTTAAACGAACCGTGCGTCATTGGCCGGATCTTAAATCAAGGTTTATTCTCGTCGCGAGAAAAATGAACATCATAAGTTTCGCAGCTCGTGATACTTGGAATGCGACGCATTTCTCATGTCTTATTACTATGAGTAAACTGTGGTTTATGGCTTTCCTTCGCACACGCGATTTAATCCGATAATTGTCTTCCACGAAACGGGAATACCACATTGAGACGTACAAGTTTTCTCGTATTTTCAGTTTCTTATAGAGAATATTCCCTTAGAGTTGTTTTGGTCTAGATTACTATAATCTTTCTCACAGGGAAAAAGTTTTTGTTCCTTATATCTTGTAATAATAATGAAGCGTATAATTTTATAGAAACTTTATGAACCTTTGATAAACAATGAATTGCATGTTTCCAAAGTTTCTTCTTTTATTTTCCCTGAAATAAATTTATGAATGTATATAATGTTGTAAACATGAATGTATAGGATGACTGAGTGGTTTGAGATATTAGTTTACTAGTTAACAACATTCATTGAACGTTAATTGAAAAAGGAGAACTTTTACAACATCTCTCTCGTAGTAACTGTGGCTTCTTAACTAAATGTGAGTAAATAAATTCCTTATAAGATTACTATGTAAGTAGCTCTCGATAAGAGTATAAATTATTCAATTGAATTATGAAAGTGAATTACTGCGATTACTATATCTTTATCGTATACATGTATATGAACTGAACAGACTTATTTACGATCAATAAAAGATTTATAAGGGACTCATGAATAACTTGGATGAATGTAATATGTTTAAATGATAGATTTTCGTTTAAATAAAACTCCATAGTTCATAGAACTCCATAAAAAGTTTACATAGAAACTTTAGAGTTCCAGGAATTTTAAGAAATCAAGGGTACTGTAAAATTATTTGGCCATCATTGAGAATTCCAATAAAAGAAAACTCTTTACTTTTAGTTCGTATAGCCTTAGATCCTCTTACAAAATTTTCCGATTTCAAAACCAGCTCGGTAGCAACGAAAGCGATTTTCGTCTTGAGCGTAGGTAGGAATTGTTGGGTGGGAGTCCCAAACGCGTGGTCGACCGTTTCCATGGGAGACGGCGTATTGGGATGAGGGTGTGTTCTGGACCACAGGATCTCGGATTTTCTCACAGGTCTCCGTGGGAATTTTTAAAGGCGTTTGTGCTACTCCCGATTGTTTCACTCGGTGGCTCGTTTCGATCTACTTTTTCCACACGTCCGTGCTTCTTCGCATCCTAGTTTGTTTATTTTTATTCGTCTCTTCCCATAGCCTTCCCATACGTCTCGGCAACTTAAACTTTTATCGCTGGTTCCCTATTATTTCTGGGAAATCCAACCTTTATTCCCGCACCGCGGGAGAAGTGTGTCTTACACCCTTTTCTGAAAGAGATTACTCCGTCGCTAAGTCAAACTTACTTTAAGGGGAGGAAAAAAACAGGCTTCCGATCGTTTCTATGGTTTTTTCTAACAGTAGAAGTGTCCTTTTTTCCTCGAATAAGCTATAGGTTGGCTTACCTCCTGGAACTTGTCTCTCGAGTGTCGACGACCGCTCTTGGTTTTTGTTTGTACGCAAGCACCAGCAATTTGTCCCTTTCCCAGGGACTTCTTACCTCGGACATCTTAGGCCGCTAATCAGCTCCTTTTTACAGGAAAAGAGAGTTTAAGGTGACATCTCGTGGAATGATTTTTTTATTGGAACGAATCGCGATGTTTTTGCAACGAGCGTTTTCAAGAACACTTGTCGCGTAAAAACACTTTTTTATGTAGGAATAGCAGGTGGATTTTGATTGAGTGAGTCAATTCTTTGCTCTCTGTTATATTGTGGAAGTGTAAGATTTGGATGTACTAATTATACTATATAATCATATAACTAATCATTTGCGAGACTATTAATTTATTCCATAAATGATACTCCAGTTTGTCAGCATACGTAAGGTTCTTATTCAAAATGGATTTCTTGAAGGAATTCAAATGGATTCAATTCACTTCTCCAATTTACTTTGGATTTTAATAAGTAGAACTTGTTATAGGATAAAACAACTTAAGTTAATTCAGTGCTTATTTTTAATACCAATATTTATATCTCTACTGGCGATGCATATTTACAAAATTTATGGACAATATTGCATGAACGTCATATTACAATAAATGAGGATAATAATTCTTGAAAGGGAAAATTTACTAGTTTTTTCCTCTGTTCCTCCATAACACATATTTTTTCAAGGTATTTTTTCGTGGAACATTTAAAATATCTGTTTAAATAAATGTCATTAATCATCTTTTAATATCCATATCTTACGAGTTATTTCAATTGGGGCTGCTCAATGCGAAAAGAAAATTTCCTTTTGCAGAAAGTAAAAAATTACTGGAAAGTTATGCAGGAAAAATGGTTCTAAATTATGCTTTACCTATATATACTTTAAATATATACAGTTTAAAATTCAGCACTTTAGAATTCTTATGAGTCTATATTTTTACATTATTTTTCGATTAACTCAATAATGTTGAATTTTTAGCAACTTTTTTGGCAATTATTTGCAAAAATAAGTCGATAGAGATGTGCCTCTTTCTCTGACCAATACAAGAATCATTGGCCTCACTCCTCTCTTTGTTTTTTTCCTTAACTTTCTAAATGACGTTCAAGTTGTTTGACACTGGGCAAGGCAATGCCTCATTCAAGGTCATTGACTCCATTTGCTCCTTTTCTTCACCCCCAAGAGTCCCACGCCCCCTTCTTTCTCTCCCTTAATCCCTTAATCCCATTTTTCCCATGTCGATCGCTTACCTTTGCAAGAGAGGGTGATAAAAGAGCACCCGAACTAATCTTCGCTGTACCGAAACGGATGCGAAGGAGATTGAGCGAAAAAAGATAAATAAGACGCTTTTTACTCTGTTGTTGCAACAGGAACATTTCTTTGAACTTTTGGAGAGTTTTGGTTTTGTGTTAAGAATTGGTCAAACTCGTGGAAATATTTCTCAATTGACGGAAACATAGATAAATTGAATCTCTAAGAATATATGGATGGATATTGAAGAATCATTTAAACTTTATTAACATCCTTCTTTATAATTTTTCTAATTTTTTTCTCAAATTTCCGAAAGAATCTTATAAGTCTTACGTATTAATCATATCTTGATTCTGTACCTTCTTCTTCTAAAAACGGTCATTAGCTGTATTTTACTCTAATTTAAATACATCAATTTAGAAGTGAATTAGGAGTGGATTATACAGAAAAATTTTCAGATTATTGCTTTAAACTTTATAAAATCTATTCGAAAATAAATTCAACAATTATTCGTTAAATTTTCTACGATGTACGTGATAAAAGTTGGTGCTTAGGTTTATCAGTATTAATCATGTTACCATGGTAAGCTTAATCATTTTTATATTTGTTATTTAATTTACCTTAAAAAATTTGACAGAAAAGCGTTAAATTTTCCGTATCTCCATCTATTCGATGAGAGATATACCCAAGAGAAAATGTTATCGGAGAATTTATTAGTTTTAAAGTCTAATGGTTTTCCCGTTTTCTGATATTCTATCCAAATCAGTAATATTTTCAGAATGTATCTGTAAACCATTATCAATGAATTTCCTATCATTTTAAATTTATTATATATCACATTTTGTTGGTAAGACGGCATTTCCTTCTATATTTATATTATTTCCTTATATATATTTGTAAAAAACTCTTTCGAATTTTTTAGGGGAATTATTTAAAAACTTTATCTTGATCCTTTTCATCTGTTTGTAATTTCCATCTCCATACACCTAAATGTTTAGGTTCCTCTTGGTTAAACGATCAATTCGAAGCACAACACAGACTATTAAATCCATATCTTTCTGACTCTATTCACATCCCATTCGTACAAAACTCTAAGTTCCTTCTCCCCTCACATCTTCCAATTCCATTCGGTCTGATTCGCTCATTGTTGTGCAGTTCGAAAAAACATGGATACGAATGCAGGGGGGACAATGCAGTTTTTTGAGTGCATAAGGGGAAGCGGTATGGGCGGAAAAAGATGACCCTGGTAAGGGAAGAGGGAATATCCGAGTTCCGTCCGAGTGGATTCATACACCGATGAAGGGTTTGAAGTGACATATTTCTCACTCCGGAACGAATAAGCATTGAGATGATGGATTATATGTTCTTCGAAGTTCGGAGTGCGTGAAAGTCGTACGCTTCACGCGGGCGTTTAAATCGCGAGATAAAATTCTCTTCAATATTTTACGTATCCATTGTGCAGCTTCGGTTGTGAGCTCTCGTATATCAAATTAAAAGAGAAATATGAAAAGAATTTTATTTCTGAAGCGTTCCAGAAGTTTATTTTTCAGTTAAGAAACATTTTTTGAGCTAATATTTCATTGGTAATTTATTTGATCGAATTTATCGTACCATATACAAAATACAACACATAAAAATGGTTAAAATGTAAAGTAGTTATTGTTAACTTTCTTATTTTCATTTATAAATCTCTGGATTTTATGAGATTATAAAAATCCCTCAAAGATTTAACTTTAGATTAAAACTGTTTTAATTGCAAAACTATTTTTTTATTTATTGTAAGTTGAACATTTGATCAATAATTGAAAACGATATTTCATTATTTTTTAGGGAGTGTTTGATAGTTTAACAATTTTTTATATTAGGAAATCATTCATTTATCTTCAGTAAATAAGCTGAATTACACTAGAAAAGAATTATCACCTGAAATACAATTTGGCGTGAAATTCCAGCAGAAACGATACGACTTTGATTTTGAACTCATTAGCAATTCCTACGTTGAAATAAGCTTATTTATTTTCCAATACGGTCCTTCAGAATCGTTGACGTTGAGGAATGCCGTAAAAGCTCGCTTCTCATCGCGATATTAACCCTGGCAACATTTTCCGATACCATTTTCATTTTTTGAGAAAGGATAAATTTAGGAACCAATAGAATCTAATCGCACCTTGATGAATAATACGAACCCGTCATGAGCCCTGTGTGTTTACAATGGAAGTCGTTTATCACGAACCACGTAAAATATGAAATCTCTTATCCCTTCGCGGGCATTAAGATGAGAACACGAATGCAAACTTTCGGAGTTTTCGTCTCTCCCTATCGTTTCGTGTACGATTTTGTGATTTATTCGAAAGCGACATGCTCTGGACAGCGCGTCACTTTTCATTGAAAAAGGTCGAGTTTTAAAAAAAAATTGAAATATCCGTTCCCTTGGAGATGGGTCCCGCAGATACTTCGGGCGATTTATGATGGGGACAGTTATCCTTGTCTTTTGGTCACTGCTCCTGCTGCCCTGTTGAGGCCAACTCCCGTTCCTTGGGCACAATGCACCCTTTCGCTGGGATTCCCCCTTCGACCCCTGTAGCCTCAATTCCGCGAATATCGACTGCTGCCAGTTCTAGAAACTACGAATACGAGATTCCGCTACGGGTACTTCTTTCAATTTTCGAAAAGTCAATCTTTTTATTGTGTGTGTTTTAAAGGGATACAGTTATAGCGTCCTCCTGCGAATGTTTGTTAAAAGGTTGGCTTTCGACCATCGTCCATTTGTCCTTTCTTTTGTTAGGGAAAACGGTGTCCGCGTCTTCTACACTTGTACCCTTTTGAAACTATTATTGCTCTGTGGTTCAATGTTCCGTTAAAATTTGTCAACCCAAGTTTTATACCTTGCTCCTATATAAACAAAAAACAATGATAATCCTTAAGCAAAATATTAAGGACGGAAAACTTTTTCTCTGAAACCCAAATTATATACAAATAATTAAATAAAAATAAATAAATAAACCCAAATTAGATACAAATAATTAGTTTGTAAAATCGTTAAAATTCATTTTATCAAAAATAAAAGTCAACCGCTTTTGCTCGTGGGAACGTGCAGTTTCATAGTATTATTTATTAACAATGTCATTACAGAATTCAGCTTTGATAATTACAAAATTGACCCAAGTTTTGTCTAACAAGGTATTTTAAATGCAGATAATAACTTTCAACAATATTTTGTTCTTTCCCTTGAACTTACTTTGCAAAGCTATTCAAATAGGAAATATCTCCCTCTAGCAAATTCATTAATTTCTTATCTTTCATAATTTTCAAAAATTTATCTTTAATATTCCTTCCAATCTTATCATAACATTATTAGAAGGAAAAAAAATAAAAGGAACCAATACATGTACTTTTCTAAATTCCTAAGTTTTATCGTGTCTATAATGAATGGATCTGGACCGCTATAAACCTATTTGTAGCAGCTTATGATAAGCCTATTAATAGCTAAAGAAAATAATGGGTATCGTTTAAGTCGATCAAGCAATCGAGTAAGATCAGAACAAGTATTTGCAAACAGGATACCTTTCTTTATTTATCAACCTTGGATATTATTTTCACTAAAAAACCCTGCTAAGTGTATGATTGGTATCGTATAAAATTGGAAAGGAGCGACTTTAAAATAGATTATCAGATGACAACCGAAATCTCTAACTCTTTTCTAAATAAGATTTAAGCGACTTTTAATACTTTAGGAGATAAGAACACCCGCTGAGAGCAAATAAATGATCGAATGCCCTTTACCTTATCGTTTTGTAAAGATAAATGGTTGAATTTTAAATTCCCTGCTGAAGATAGGCTGATATACTTAGGCATGAAATTTGGGTAAAGGCCGAAAAATCTTGAATATAAAAAATATTTCATTTAATGTCTTTCAGGGAAATTAACATTTTTAAAAGAACGGTTAAATTTCATTACAGTTAATCTTTCCCTTTCCTTATCTACTTAATAGCCTCGTTGGATTTGTACTATATTTGTGTATGTGGATTTACCTTAATCAGCATTTAATGTGTAACATGTTTCAAATGTGCTTTTCTGTGCTTTCAAAATCCTAAATTTGATGATTTAAATTGTTATTGTTTAATTAGTTTCAAACATGAACTTACTCTCTTGTCAGTGGTAGAACTTTTGATTTGTCTTTTGTATCGCGTTCTATACTATATCATATAGGATGGTCCTACCGTGTAAGTTTGGGAATAAACAAAACTTTTCAACCATGTCAAAATCACATAAATTGCCTTTTATCCACTTCGAATTTTGGATACTAATTTGGTTGATAGACAAAACTTTCACTTTAAAATTATTTTATTTTTTTATTTTCTCTAATTATGAATTTTCACACTAAAATAGAAATAATAATAAAACTTTATAAACTCAGTTCATATTAATAATAAGCATAAGCATAACGGTCTGAAATTCTCTACCAAAGATTTACCAGCAGTTTATGATCACTCTTTTCTTATTAAGGAAACCTTAAAATTAATCCTTTAAGGACATTAAACATTTAAAAGTTTCGCTTCTAAAAAATTGAATTTAATGATCAATATATGTTTCTTTTTTAATGGTGATAGACCTAGCTTTACGTGAAAGCAACCTTATGGTTTGACGTGATGATTCAATGCGTGGCCTAATGGCTTTTATATGAAGCAGAGTGGTAGCTTATCGATGAAAACGGGACCCCTCATCTCCAGTGCACCCGAATCTGCAGCATCCCTAACCCCTCTCATATAGAAGTAATACCCATCATTACAAATATTTCGGGTGCGGGGGCGAGACCACTGTGAACAACAGTCGTCACACTCCACGGCTTCCCCTCATATGAACTCCCCTCTCATAACCTTGGCAAAACGAACATGTCCCCTTGGGTTTTCATCCACCGCCACAATCGTCTCTTTTAAAAGCATTGGTACCGCGCGTGTAATCCCAATTGGACTCGCTTCGACCTTCCCCTTGGGAAGAAAGGGAGAATATGTTGGGAGAGAATTTCGGGAGGGGTTGCCACTAATGGGCAAATAAAAAATATGCGCGCGCATTAACACGCGTGTATTCGAAGCCTCGATCACTATAGGGAAGCTATAGATGGCACACGGATGTGGGATTACGGTCGAGGTTTCGGCGATTCGATGACAATTAAAAAGTTGCGAATTCATCAGATACTAATTGCGTGTGATTTCAGAAATGATATATTAGATTCTAACATTTATAATCATCAGATTGGTTAGATAAGTAAGATTCAAGACATTCAAGGTTAGATGGATAAAACTCATTACATGTTTAGCATCCTTATTAAAGCAATCATACATTATAGGCTATAATGAGAGAATACAAAATTAACGTCAATAATAACTGCTCGTTAATTTTTCGTTCGCTGATTGCGTACTATCAGTTGCGAGTATAAATTTGTGCCAAATTGGGGTTCGAAAACTATTTCAAGTATGTTTTTAATTCATGATAAAATTAAATATTATAGTTTCAGCGAATTTTCAATAATTCACCCATATAAAATATGTATCCAAGGGATTGGTATGATTTGATCACCTTACATTGTTGAAAATATACAGTGATTTCTTTTAATAGAATAGGACGGCAAAAAGTATTCTGTGGCTTTCTTCATTGTTCCAGAACGCCATCGGTGAAAACAGTTGAGCCAACTGCCACGTGATGGCACGCTGAATCACTCTTTACACAGCTTTAACTTGGATGGTTCATCCTGATCCTTACCTGAAAGTCTTTTCAAGAGCGTAATAGTTAAAAATCATCCAAAGATGTGATCCCTCCTTTTGCCTTAAAAATAAAACATTTTTTTGAATGAAAAATGTAATTGTGATCGGCTGGATTAGAATTTTAGTGATTAGAGACATATTCTTGAAGACAGATGCTAAAATCCCATTTCAATATCGTAAAAATATGTAAAAAATTACGTGAACAATCCATGACATTTATTTATTCATTGCATTTAAAAATTTTCACACTGCATGATGAGTATTTCCTTATAATAAGATAATAATGAATTATAAAGAAAGCATATTTAAATTTCCCAACAAATTATAGTATAGTAAATTCTTATTATATTAGATTTTAATTTACATTAAAAAAGGGGTACTACTTTTCGAAAATGAAGCGAATGAAATACATAGCTCTTTGTAACCTTATTTTCTTTTAAAAATTCATCTATTTAAGATTCTTTTTATCTTTTCTTTATTCTATTTTAAAGTTTTCAGAAAATTTCAGTTTCTTTTTTACGTAGTATTAGGGTAGTTGAATTGCATCATCAGTAGGGGGTGAGCGTTTCCGATCATTTTCTGGAAGATAACAAGTCAATGCGTGTGGCGAAGAATCTTTTCATTAGCCCCTTCAACGCCTCTAGATGAAAGGAAAGAGAGCAGTGACAATGAAAAGGCGAGGTAACGATGCGTCGCGATCCCCTGGAGACATAAAGAGGTGAAACATCAATCATGTCGCTCCCCTCTCTTGGGAACAATGAACATCCATTGTGGTGCGGCTGAGTTCGCCAACTTTAATGACTTTTAACTGTTGACTGGCCACTAAACAATGCGTATGCCATAGCACAGAACAACCTCTGGTGTCATCCATCCTCATCCATAACCGCTTTAGAGGAACAACAAAAATTAAGCATAACGAGTCCGCACGGCTGAGCGAATCAAACTCCTGTTGCGAGTGAATTTTTTCTGCTCGAAATTTTTTCTGCTCGAAATTTTTTAAAAAATTACTGAGCAATCAACGATACGTTTATCAGACACTGTAAAGGTGGTATGTAAGCGTGGGAAATGAATGAAAAAAGTGTGTTCTTACTGTCTTTTGATTTTTTACTGGATTTACTGGATATTTTTACTGGATTTTGATATCTACTAAGTTTATTTCCCAATCTAAATAGAGATGTTGCGTCACGAAGCACTTAGAGCTGCAATTTAAATAGGAAGCCATTGAAATTTAAAACTACGTAACTTACCCCTTAATTTCCGCATCAATTTAGTACTTATTAAGGCATTAGTTCATTTATATTTTTCTTTTTATAACTTAATTAATAATAAATTAAAATCCTAAAGCCGTCTAAACACTTTGCTAACCCAGTATTTGTTGCAGAATTCCTCGAGAAATTTCTTGTCTTGGTATCGGATTATCCAATATTCCACTTCCCAGTCATTCCCAGCTTCTCTTTAAAAATTTTATTTCTTCTCGTATCAAGTTGAATCAATTAGAACTTTCCCGCCAACGGTTGGGTTACAGGAACAAGAGTCTTTAGGGACTTGATGATTCTAGATTGATAACCCCGTTACATCAACGCGAGCGTGCCCTGTACCGAAGGACGAAGATCTTGAAGATTAAAGGAGAAAGCCGTTAATTGAATTTTTTAACGGGTACATTCTCTCCATCGGAGAAATCCAATGAATAACATTAGCGACGGAAACGTAATTCCAGCGATTGATTCCGTTTTTTCTCGATCGCCAATAAGGAGAGAGAGAGGGAAATGCTTTCCGTACGCGCGTACAGTAGCATTTGTTTTCGTCGCCGGCGATAACCGGTGGCAACGGTTTGTTGTAACTTTTCGTTCGCAGACTAAATAACGGTTTTATCGCGTCCGACATTAAAATCAATTTCCATAAATCCTAGCAGAAGCGATGCTTATCTTCGCATTCGGTCGAAATTTCGTGGGAAAGATTCAAAGGCCTTATGTGTCGTGACGGTGGATTTAAACGGCCGAAGGGCACGGAAACCCCCCTTTGTAATTCAGACATAAATTGAAAGATAACGAAAGGCCGGGATACGCGTTTTTTAGCTAAAAATAATAAAAAATGCTTTAAATAAAATACGGCGCTGTCCTTTTTATCGGTACGGAAACGTTTGGAGACGAATTCGTGGACGAGTCGCGTTCTTTAATTAAGCCTATATAAGTTTAACGAGTGTCGGTCTTCATTAGCGGAACGTCTAAGGGCTAATATTAATTAAGTCTTCAAAGCGCAGATGGTCGAGGTTCGAACGGGAAACTTCCGTATATTTTTCCATTTAAACGCATCCTCAACACCGCGGTGGTGGATGGTGGATGTCGGTATCGTAAAAGAACGCCCATTGTTCCCCCTAGGAACAATGGCTTACCGCTTCTTTAAGATAATCCGACGTAATTACGTAATAAAAATGGAAAGTAAAGAGCCCGCGTTATATTGCTGATTAGCATGCGGACGGTGTGCGAATGGGAGTGCAACCAATTGCCCATAATTTTCGCGACTTTTAGCAAACACTTGATGAAACTAAGCTTTAATATTTTTGCAACAGATGAGAGTTTATGTATCTCTTAAATTCATTTTTCATAAATACTGAAGGATGTATGAAAGGATAAATTGTTCGATTATTTTGGAAAGGATTTGTAGTACGCACGGATTTAAATTTCGAAGTTTGGAATCCAAATTTGGAAGTTGTAAAATTAGGCATTATTAAATCTATAATTCTAATTTAAATTAGTTTATTACTCAATTTCATAAGTATTATCTCCTTATCTGATTATGTGTATTAGCAAAAAGAATCTAATTATACAATTATAAATGTTTATGCTTGTTCGGATATCCTTATCTATAATTATCTTAGTAAAATTGCTAAGACTTATAGGATTATAATTAAGGTAGTAATGAATCTAATAACTCCACAATACTTCTAATAAATTCGCTCACAATATTTGCACTAAAATGCAAGGTATAATATTTACATGGTACGAGAGAAAGAGATTGATTTATAATATACCTCTTCTTATCCAGTTCCTCAACAGATTCTGAGTCATTGGGGCTGTATCTCAGAGATCGATTCAAGCCATACAATTCTAATATTATACTATTCTACACTATATATTACAAATATAAATTTGCTCGTAGAGAACATCCTTTGTCAGTTTCGCAGCTGTTATTCGCGAAGGGGAGAAAGTAACGATAGTACGAAGAGAGACCGGAAAGGATGAGATGGATGTGTCCATTCTTTGCACACCCATTCATTTTCAGATCTTTTCATGCACCACAGCGATTATTGGTCGTCACGGTGTCAAAGGGAAGGAAAATTAATCCATACGCCGCCCCTTCGCTTTGATCCATACCTACCACGGTGCATCCGCAAAATGGGATACAAACACCCTTAGTAAGACACGGTAGGCGGTTCCACCCCTCGGGCAATTGCTCACAATTATGGGAAACTTACGACCGAGACGTATTAGGAAACTATTTTCTTGGCGTGATCTCCACCACGTATATCAAAGGGTTTTTTTACATAATTTTATAATCCCATTATTTTCTCCTATGTTATGTATTAGAAATAGGATATTACGTGATTTTCTCTACGATAAATAGTATGCTTTTTGATTCAGTTCCTGATGGAAAACATTTATATGATACCCGTGCTAACCTTTACGAATAGTTTGCCAAGCTCTCCCGATATTATCCTATTTTGCCCGAGGTTTTTCCATAGTTTTCTTTATGTGTGCATCCATTATTCCTTCGAGAAAGGACCGTGATTTAAACTTTACAATTCAGTTATAATTTGGTCATAATCCTACTCCGTTCTTTACATTCAGAATATATCTCTTGCTCCCTACACTCCACGGTTTTGTTCTTCAAAATAAAATTTGTAAATGTTAAGATTTAATAATATGAATCGTATGTATTGTGCTTTATTTAATTTTCTGTGAAGAATATACAAAGGCTTGGGAAAATTTAGGAGTAAATCTAGTAGTAACCAACCAACTATTTACAACTTTTTATTTGTTATAACTTTATATCAGAGTTCTTCTGATATTCTGGCTGATGAAATAGTATCTTTAACAGTAGAGATCCTTTAATTTTGCAGGCATATTTGAAGTATTGGTTATTCCATTATAATAATCAGAACATTCCTATACATCATTATAGTAATTATAACAGTTACTCTTATCTTCTCGATGCCACTAGCTTTCTTAAGATCACGACTTAAGATTTCTACCTTTAAACCTTTTTCAGCTGGTATCATCCTCTTCATATCAAAAACAAAACTCAAACATATCAAACAATCACCTTTTCGCATGTTCACCTGAATTTCACCTGTAGCATTAACAATAAACACATCAACGCGGATTACGCAAGAGATCAAACGAAAATAATCCAGCCACGATCGGATCCTTCTAATCCGTTGACGAATACCCGAAAATTCATCGCAAACAACGGCCCTCAATTTGCCAACCTCTTTGAGAAGTGAGATTTATGGCCATTTACCTATCTGGACAGTATTTAATCACGAAAGGGAGGCAGATGCTCCGGAAGGAAGACACGGCGATGAATTTACAACCGTTGCGGGAAGAAACGTGCTAAGGATGAAAGGGAAGACCCTTTTCGCTTAACACGCGCACAAAACACGAATTAAAAAAGAGCCGCGTTACGGAACATCCATTACTCCGAAATGAAGCGTGCAATCGAGTGGATGGCAGAGACCGCAAGGGTGCCAACTCGAGGTGCCGGATGACGACCTCCGGAAGCATCTTCAAACGAGATCTAATCTGACACGTGTATGATTATTAGGAGTGATACGAGGTCGTTTATAAAAGTATATCGCTGAATTAAATCTAAGAGAGTCGTTAGATAATGAGATGGGGAAAATTAAGAAGATTAATTATAATGCATAATCACTTGCAAAATTCTAAACAATTTATTAGAAGAACGTATTTTGCTAGAGGAATAGCATCATAATTACTAAAAGAGGGATATTTTTCTGGTTTCATTGGCTCATTTTCATTCATTCATCTCTCTAGTTTCTGCTTTACTGTATTTTTTATTAAACGATAAACATTTCTTAATGGAAATATAACTATAGTAGCACTGAAGTTTTTTCTCTAGCATTATTACATAGTCGAAGTCAGAAATATATTTATCTCTTAAGGAAATCTGTCCTTCACGGCCAATTAATTTCACGATCAACAACAGAATCAAATTTATATCCTTTTATAAAAGCGCCTAAGCTAAATTAATTCTTTCAATGCATAAAATTTTACTAAAGATTACTATCTCCAACAGCGCTCGATTTATGGTCCGTCTTCACCCAATACGATTTCATCAATACTTAATACCATATGGAGCGGTGAACAATCATTTCATAACACGTAATTTTTATTAATTTAAATCGCATGGAACATTAATTCTAACGACGATGTGTTCATTCATTCCCCCTAATCCAGATTCATCAAATATTTTCCCCCAAATCAGCCGCGAGCAATTAATTTTTTCGTAGTTTAGTTTTCGTGATATCAGTTCCATGCTAGATAAATTCTTACGACCCTTTTTTCTTTTTCACTCGTCTCGTTACGATAAGCTGCAACGTACAACAACGCGATAATTTTGAAAAGTTGGCAGCACTGCTCTCCCTCAAGAGAGTGTCTTTCCTTCCTGCTCCTCATTCTGTTCCGCAACGACCGGAAAACTAAAAACGACAAAACTTTTGGGTGCTTCCGGATGATATATGTCCTCTCTTTCGCATCCCATAGATAACGTCCGCTCTGTTTTGCCTTCTCTCCTCGCTCGTCTGCGCCAAGTGATTTACGATTGTGCGACTGCAGCGACCTCCCTCCTCCCCGGTTGCATCTGCAACCAACTCGAAAACAGAGCGAAAAAGGAACCAATGAGAGAGTGCGGATGTCGCAAGAGGGAGCTGTGATTCGTCGCAAGGAATGGGTGGAGAGCGTAAAAAGGGTTCGGGAAGCGGATAATTTATTACGACTCGAACGCCGGTCCCTTTTAAGGACGAAGGAATATAAGAGAGATAGAGGAAGGGCGGAGTAATTGATTTGAGGAAATAGAAAAAAAAAGGGATTTCACAAAAGTTCGTGGTCTTCTTTCACGAATGCGATTCGTCTCGGTTCGGGGACTCATTTTCGGTGTCCTCACAAGTTTCTCTTTCAAAGGACTACTACTGTTTAACTATTGTCGCGCGTCCCTTGCCGACCACCAATGGGAAACTTCGGTTGAGAATACGCCATTTTAAAAAGGGTCTTTGTTGAAACAAGGTCGTTGACACATCTCCGCGTGCGTTTGCGGTGCGGAGGCGACGCAAGTTCCTCCGGGGTTTCGTCCGGTTGCATATCCACGGAAGGAAAACTCATTAATGTGTTACCATTGTGAAGTTATACGTTGGATTGGGCAATGGAATTCTTGGCGGAGGAACGCAGATAGAAATGAATGAGAGAATGAAGATTGCGAAATGGTTCTTTTTATCGCGGATGGAGAATTGGATGAAGAGCAACGACCCGTGCATCAGATTCATCTAGTTTTGCGGCAGGATGAAAGATTTTTCTAGGATTATCGCAACAAGCGGCATCAGCTAGCTTTGGGGTAATACGATCGCGATGTAGATGGAATCTATTTTAGATAGGAAATTAAACCGAAAGTTTCACGGTGGAGATTGAGTTAACGAATGATACCGAAAGTTATATGGGAGCATCTAGGGAAGAGTTATGAAACATCAAGTCTGCGTGAAAGAAATTTAAGCTGCTAAAATATCCTTTCGGTATTTTGCGGAAATTATTTTTTTGATATAGCAATTATTACATTACATATTTATAAGGCTCGGAAACTTCTCATATATTAAAAATTATCTTTTCTGAAATGATAAACTAATGCTGAAACTTAATTAGAGATTGCTCTACCTCTTCATTTCATACTCTAATTCCATATAATCTATTTGCTATTGTCATATCATTGAGGAAGTATTTTCAATTAATCTACGTTTATTCCTCGTTGTATAACTTCTCAACTCTAGTTACATTTTCCATTTAACTCTAAAATTAAAAGTAAAAATTAAACTTACATTTTTCCTATAGAACTTTACGAGTATACTGGCATCTTTACTGTATCCGCAATGAAACTTTAATCAGAATGAAGTACTTTCAGAACCTGTAATAATTAAATGTAAACTTATTCTATGAGTAAAGAGTCATTTGTTGCTAAAATAATGAATTCTGAACAGTTTATCCTTATTAATTGACAATTTTTTAACTGAAAATAGTTCTATAAATATGCGTAGATGCATAATAGTTAAAGATATAATTTCTACCTTAAAATGGACTATTAAAAATGGTTCTATCATTCTCTTTAGCAATATCAAATAATTTTTTAAGTATTTCGATGATTTTAATTAGTTTTTTGGAACGATTCATTCACTAGAATTGTAATTATAGAATATAAATGTAGACCTTTACGTATTTATTTAATGATATTCCGTCGTAATTAGGTCGCTGACCAGGTGGGAACGGTTTATCTCGATGATGATGCATGGTAATGGTCCAATTCTCGATCCAATGCCACCGAATGCAGAATCACCTTTATAAATACACACTTTGATTGGAAAAATATCCCGTTTGTTTATTTTTTTTCTGCTGAATCAACGTCAACATCGCGTTGTGCTGTAAAGATTGTTGGCAGAAGATTAGGGATCTCATATAATGAAAGCGTATGTTGAAAGGGTTACTATGCAAAGCGTAGGGCGTAAGGCAGGAGCCAAGCAATTCTTCCTCCACAAAAGTTTAGTGACATGACACTGCAGGAGTTCGCTCACAATGAGTAGGGAAATAAAGGCTTTGCGGGGGTGTGAGGAAGGCTTCCCAGAAGGTTGACTGTTTGGAGACGAGGGGTTTGGATGAAAAAGACTTCACGCTCGCGTTATTTCGTGCTACTGAAAAGGCATCGCTGCTTCACTCCTTCTATATCTTCTCATGCACTCAATAATAGGATAATATCGCGGTTCTATATACTATAGGGTATACGAGTACCCTTGAGGGTGGGAAAAAACGCGTGGATGGAACATCAGCGGTTCATTATTCTCGTTATTGGAAATCTCTTTGTCCCTTTTTTGAAAGGAATTCCTTGAGTTGGGTTGAGAGGTTTTTGAAGTCATCTCGTCAAAATACTATTTCTCCTTCGTTTAGACGATGCATTCTGATCGTAGATTGGTCTGACGTTACGGTCGAAACGCATGGAAAATCGCTTCTTTTGGAATATTTTGATGAGAATACGTGTTTGATTGTGAGTTACTTTAAGAGAGCCCCTCTTTGATGAGCATTTTGATGGAAAACAGGTTTACAAAAGTGAATAAGCCGTGTTGATAAATACGAGCGTATTGAAAACTTCGCGTAAAAAAGGTTAAACGTCGTTTTATTTATCTTATCGAAAGAAATCGTTCGTTTACGAGCTCAATCTTTCCAAGTTATATCGGTACCATGTGTAAATGGTTTTAATCAGTTGGAAAGAGGTATGAATTTCAAATTGAGTCAAATTTTGGTTTATTAAGTGTTGAAAATCCATCGGTATACTTACGTCTATATCATAATAAAATTATGGTCCTTATGGTTTGATTTATTATCATTCCATGTCACCATATTATCGTTAACATTTCATTCCAACATAATTTAAAATATTTAAATAAATGTTAGAATATCTTCAAAGTTTTCGTTTCCAGGATTATTTTTCACTGGAATAATAGAATTTATTCCTAACACCATAATAATAGATTATTTCTATACTATATCATATATATTATTATTTTCTGTTCGGTAGAATGTATTTATACTATACCTGATCTTCATTCAAATCATTTGACTATACTTTCCCTTACAACTATAAAATGAGAAGTTAGGGTTACCCATGAAGGAGCTATTAAGTAAAATCCTAATGTGGATTTAGCTATGGTCACAATCTTAAAATCTATTGAAAAGATTTTTTATTTAATTTCCTTCGACAACTTTTCTTAATATGTCTATGTGTTACGCCTACAAAGATTCGAACATAGCCCATCACCCATTATATAGTCGAAAAAAAGATGAGAGCTTATGGTAGGTAGCGAAGAAAGTTCTTTCCCTTGTAATAGTGCTGTGGCCTCATTATACGCTAAAGATATATCAGAATTATCTATATAAAATACATATTTCCGAATTGCATAATTAGTTAAACACTGTTTGTAGTTGAATCACCCATTAATTGTGGTTTTCTTCAAAAGTTGTTCTTTACGTTTATTAATTTAATAGATCTTTCATTAAGGCAAGATGAATGATTATTTCTAAATTGTCAGACGCAAAATTTTATACGGGTAATAGAAAGACATACAGTAATTCTAAGAAGACGTTAGACCGGAATCAATTTGGGGAATTAATTGGGCACATGAAGAGTGAAAATGATAATTCGTGTTAGTGGAGGATGTCTTAAGGTCACCAATTCCATTCACAATAGGGTCACGAAAGCGTCATTTTTTAAAATTCCGGATTCAAAGCAGGTGCTCAGGTTTCGTTTTCATTCCAATAACTCTCGCCTTCCTCAGTAATTTCCTTGTCTCTCTCTTTCTGGGAGTTTACATCCCAAACATTTGCCCAACGCCAGCCTCAGCCGAGGGAGAGATAGCGGAGCTGTTACGGGACCTTTAACATAAACTTGCAGATGAGATTGGGTTATTAAATTTCAGACGAGGAGCACGCAATGGAATAAAAAAAATCCCCTTCCCCCGTCATTTTCCCTCTTTTTGCCGTTTTCCCTCCATTTTTTTAACCCCTACTTCTCCCACCCCACTTCCCCATAGGTTCCTTTAACCAGCTCCGTGGCTTGCTAATTGTGCGCCTCCGGAAAACTTATGAATAAGCTTTCTCCTCATGAAAATATATGCATACGAAATGTCTCGTTAAGTATCCCTCGTAAAAAATAAAAAGATAATGTTTCGACGCAAATATTTTAAACTTGCACGCACACTTGTCATTCAACTACGAGACAAAGGATAGATTAGTACACGAGTCGTGACAGTAGCATCATTTTATCGTTACCTTATAGGCAAATTTAGTGAATGTACATTCATTACGTATTCAGGACGTCTCTTTAAAACATTACTAATTAGTGTTAGATAATTTTGAAGTGTTTCATTTCCACAACTATATTTACGCCTGAATAATAGAATTTCATTTCGAAAACCATACTCTATAGATTGAATATATTCTCATATATTAAGATATCTCGTACATTGTTTTTATTTTCGAAATAATATAATTGGATGTTGCATATAGAACTAATAAATATTATGACCTTTTACATGAGGAATCTAAATTCTAATACATAAAATTTCGTTTACATTAGAGGAATATACGTATATATAAGAAATCACATATCAATGGCATAATGGCAATTCGTTTACTGGGTTGTACAGTTTGATAATGGAATATCGAAAACTAACTTCTTAATCTTTTTAATAAAAATCAGCATGGATGCATAATTGATTCTCACTCTTATTCCTTTATCTAAAACTAAGATCTGAGCTCAGTAGAGCGTTGATCGTTTAATTAAAATGGATTTTTCCATCGAATAGCAGATGCTTGTCGATTGTACGTATTTCTACCACCTCCGTCACGTAAGGTGGCTTTGAAAGTTTCGTGAAGTCGTTAGGGATGATGACTTCTGAAGTGCCGAAAGATAAATAGTCAGAATTTCATTTCGGGCGGGCGATAATTCATTTTAATTGAGGGAATTAAATTTTTAATGAAATTGGCACGAAAATTCTCACCTTATCCATAGCCATCGGGTAGCCATTAATGTCGGGTTAGGGAAGGGTTAAATTCGTGATTCAATTGAACTGTCTTTGTTAGCTGACAATGTTTGATCTATATCCGACATCCGTTACACGGCTGATGCGATATTCGTACAACTTTTTCTCATCTGCACGATTATATATCGAAAGGATCTGATTGGTTCCTTAGTAATGAAATGATAAATCGATCTCTATATGATTAATTAATACGGTGATGTGTGGATGCATTCTGGAGATGTAATGCTATTCATATTCAAGCCCAAAAAGTTTCAATCGGCAGGTGAATATTCAAAGAACTTGATCCATTAACCCAAAAAGTAATACTTCAGACATACACGTGTACTCCAAACTCAGGATGAATATAAAATTCCAATTAATTAATTTTCCTGGAAGAATGATACACATCTTTAGGCTTAAAGATAAGTGAGTCTTCTTTCAGAACCGGTCTCCAATAAAATCCCTGTAGAAAATTACATTGTGTATTATTTTACATTGGTTATTCCCGGAGTCACACCTGCGAATATCGATTTTATTTTTCGGTTTGAATAATGTTCAGTTTTGACAATTTCTCACTTAATGATTTTTAGCGCTTCGATAATTTTTTTTCAGAAAATTGAATTTCTAATGTTTTTAAACACACTCTCGTAGTGTGTGCTAGTATTGCTATGATATTCCATTTGTAAATCAATTTTTCGAATAGCGGAAGATATTGAGAACTCAGGATTATGTGCTTTATAGAATTGCTAAGGTAAATTGTCCAGAATTCGGTAGCAGAAATTTCTTTGGCTTTAATCAGCTACAAATAGGTAATTCACTTGAACTGAATACGAATTAATGGATACAAATCATGCTTATTGTAACTCAATATATGTATAGTATACAGACATAGTTCATAGTCACTCAAGTGAATGTTATTATGAATAGGGTTTGAGAATATAGTGTAATAAAGTATATGTAATATAGTGAAGTTTATTACAGGATTTCTTCATAGTATTTGAAAAGTACGCTCAAGTTTTTAATATTCAAACTATTTAAAATTTAATGGTAAATTATTTTGAATATTATTGAAAGAACTTTTACAATGATTTTTCTAGGATTGAAACCCAAACACAAAAATGAACAGCAGTATAACGATAGAAATACTTAGAATACTTTGTTTAAAATAGAAAGCAATTCGATCTGTTCGTATTTCATCACTAAATCGTCGTGAGTCCATTTCATCTGAAGCCAACATTCACACAAGAATCTCTGTATGCACTAATTCCCCTGAATTTTTGAGGTTCAATTTCCCACCGTGATACACCACCACAGCATTCCATCCGAGCATTCTTAGGAGTCCAATTTAAAAACCTCCCACCTGAATCCGTATGCGTTACCTCACTACAACCGTTCCTCTTTGTTTCTACATTTAGATCCCTCGTATTTAACCGCCCACAGATATCTCCTGCCCTACTCCGCCCCTCCCTTCGCAGGCACCGCCTCCTTTGATCCACCGGAGCGACGGACCAACCGCCTTCCTCATCTCCGCCTCCAGCCCTCACCCCCTTAGCATCCGCCCCTCCATGGCTCCGCCCCCGATCGCCCCTCGGTGTGCGCTCTCCTTCCACCTCAGTCTATTGTAGGTTAGCGGCGCTTAGAGCCTTTTGGGGAATTCTCCTACGTTTTCGTCGTGTAACTCTCCACATTATAAGAAAGGGCCGTAACCGGTTTACGTTTCCAGAGGGTTTTTATTGGAAGCGGCAACCGATTTTCTCTTTCGATACACAGATCCGGATGCGTTTAGATTATAGTATTTTCCGATCCGTTGTTCTGTTACTGGGCCTTAGGAGCGAAAATCGATTAGAAATCTTATAGGGAAGTGCTCTTGGTATCGAAAATGCGATTTTCTATCCTTTATACGAGCGAACTGAGCTATTTTCCGTTGCCCGTGTTATTTTTGGGCCATCCGCAATGGGAATGTGCAGAATTATGGGAGGGTAAGGTCTATCGGCCAAGCATGTTCGTTCACATTTTTCGTAGGCTTTGTAATTTATGAATTCTTTGCCAATGAACCGTTCGTGGGTTATTCAAGTTAGTTATTTATACACGATTCGTTAAAATTCGTAAGTATCAAGGAAAGAATGTGTTTTTCACGTACTGTTTTACCCAGGTCTGATGCCGTTTCTTTACTTAAATTTTTGTTAAAGCTGTTGTTTTCGCAATTTACAGTTTGAATCGGATTTCTATATACTTACAATTAATAACTTACCGATTAATTATAAATCTCACACATACGAAAAGAAAAAATTGCCAAATATTTAGTGATAATTAAATGAGTATCTTCTTATGCCTTGAAAGATAGCCCATTACGTTAGTTTAGCTATACTTTTGGAAATATTGATTTCTAATACAATTAGAACTGATGAACGAGAGTGTTTGTTTCTCAATCTAACATTAGATTTATTCTCCCTTTCATGTAATATGAATGAAGTACACGTATAGCGCACAAATTGTGTAAGTGCAATGAAACACTCTGAGAACACAGATATGGAGAGGTCTAGTAATTCACTGAAGAATTAGATATCCTATTCAAAATTTAATCATGACATGATTTTCAAACTTTCTTTCTTTATAGTTGGAATATTCAAATTTCAATTTACGTTCACCTTCTTGAGTAAAATTGATATTGAAAAAAATCGAAATGGCGTGCTGAGAGTTTATTAGTGTTTTTAATTAAAGATGAACGGTAATATGATTCTCATGGGAAAATGTATGATAATATCAAAATTTATAGCTCTAGAGATGAAAGGATGATTTTCTGTTCTTTAAGAAAAATCCCGCGAACAGCAGAACTTATAATGTACACAAATATTTCTTTACCTATATATTTATAATAAAAAATTAAATATTTTACCTCCAAAAATGTGAGAAGTTTAGGCTTAATATTAAATTCACTTTGAGTAAGCAATTTATATTAACTAAATATTCCTTTTACTTAATACTTCTTTGATCACGATCTCTTAATCTCTTTCTAGAAGTATAGAGTTTGATTTATTGCTTCATTATTAAGATGGATTTTCCAAAATTTAGCAGCGTAACGGAATACAATCTTTCATTGAATAACAGTGCTGTTACTCCTAATTAATTGTTCAGTAAAGATAACGAGTTCCACGAAATATTCAAAACTACTTATACTCATTCTTTACCTATATTTTAACTTATATCTCATAAATGTCAACCTAATATTCTTTATATCCCTTGCTGAAAAGATTTAATCTCATTTCACATTCATAAATAGTAAAAGCTATAATTTTTATCATAAACTGATGGTGATATGCATAGTACGTGACTATCTATGATAATCTATCTCGGAATTTAAGTATCTTTCAATTTTGAATTCTAAATTTACTTCATCCATTAGTTGGCTTTGTAAGGATACCAAAAGAATATCATTTTTCTAAATATTTGCTACTTTTTTTACATCCATTCAAAATATGGTATAGATAGAATTGATCCTGCCCTGAATGGTCAGCCTTATTGCCATGCCAAATTCATCAATATAATACCTAATTTATGAGGAAGAATTAATGTATGAGTCGTTATTCTTACTATATTTATATTAACGAAATAAGGGCTATTATTATTCAAACAAATTCTACGATTGTATAATCTTGAAAAGTACATTTAAAAGTTTGTAATGGAAATAAGAAATGTAAATAATTACAAATGGATAGTAATAAACTACTATATACCCCTGGATTACTATATCGATAGTATTGTAAATCTTATTTAATTCCTCGTCCTGCTTAAGTTCTTGCATACTTTTGTAATTTTTTATATTTAGATTTGAAAAAAGGTGTGCGTAATTTTCTTAATTGCTATAGTTTACATAGATGTACATTTATTTTACATATCAACGCAACACTTGTAGCTCCTCATTGATATTCACTCTTAAACTGTTCTTATGAATGAAATTTTCTAATCAGTGATTAATTTATGAAATTCAATTCACAAGATGAAGAATTTTTAATTAATATCATCGTTATATTTAATTAGCCAGAATTTTAATTTCAGTTGTATTTTTACATTCACATGTATTATTATTACATATGGAAGGAAAACATTAGAAAAAAGGGATGACTTAGATCTTGGCCATTTTGGCTTCGCTCCTTTGATCTACTTGAGAATGGAGTTAATGGTTGTTCATAGTTTCACATAAGATAGGTGGGTGGCACTGAGCGGTCGCCATACATATGCCCAGGAAGGAGCCGTTTATGAAGGCATTTTTCGGCCATTTCTCCGGTAGGCGGTTCTGCTTATCCCTCCCCATTCGTGTATTTCCCTTCGTATTTTCTTCCCCAATATTTCTTCTATCATTTCACTCCATCTCGCCTTTCGTCAGAGTGGAAATATAGCCTTCTTATCTATGGTCTCCTAGGCGACCATGTTATTCGTAAGTGTTTTGTCTCTCCCCGAAAAACGCTTAAGTATATCTCTCGAAATGGGGGACCGTTATAATCTCCCTCGAATCCTGCGGAAGTTTGGAAACCTTATCCCGTGAAAACGCTTATCTTCGATTAATTCAATGACTGAAATTTCGCTTTCGACACACAGTCGGTTGGGTCTTTCATCCGCTCGGTCATGCTGCTATGGATCTTACTCCGGTAGTGTGTGTTGAAAGGATAGGATTAAATATCTGAATCTAAACACTCGATTTGAGTTTACGAATGCAATCGAATGAAACTTATCTTACGGATGAAAAACGAGTGATATTTCCTTCGAACATTTGTAATCCAGCTGAAGGGTTGTGATAAACTTGGCATTTATTTGTTGGAAAAGTTTTTGGTACTAAAATATTTCGTGTGACAATGGAATTCTGCTTTTCTTGTTGTTCATTATCATAAAATAAGAAAGCTTTGATAGGTAATACGATAAGTAACTATTACATATAATACATGTAATGTTCTTCTATTCTTGCGGTAGAATTCCTCAAATATACCTTAGGTAGGAAAACATTAAGATATTGTGCTTTTACCAATTAATGAATTCCATGTTGTCATTACATTTTAAGATTAATTTTCAAGTTCAGATAAGGATAGGTAAAAGGGAATGAACAATAAGAAAGAAGGTAATGGTTCTCTGGTAATATACTTTCTATTTTAGCTGCATATTATGTATGTTACAAAGACTACCTACTCAATTAATAGGACGAGGAGTGTTCGTGACATTTCACCGTTATTTACCAAATGCCAAAATTCGTTAATAAAGTATTTTAATAGTATGTAAGATATTGTTCTTTAATTCAACTTTTGAATATCCTTAAATATTATCGTTTTTTGTGTGTTCATTGATGGTATTAGTTTTTATCTAAGCTGTTTTCTTACCTTACTATCTATTCTCACACAATGTCATAATAATTATGTGTTTCTTTTATAACTTTTTCAACAATGAAACAATCTTTCTACTATTTAACTCAGAATTATTTTTATCAGTATGTTCTGCTGTCACTCATCTTGTTCTTCTCTTTGCTTCGTAGCTTCTTTCCCGTCAAAATTTCAATTTTCTTTCATCTTCAGTCTTATCTCATGATCGTTCACTGACATTTCCTTTGTTTCTAACTCCGCCTTCCACACCTTTTTTTGAGGTATCTTCCCAAACACGTAACTTCACTTTCGTCACTTCCAGTTCATATTTCCTTATTTCCCACGAATTATATCCATCCCAATTTATTTATATCATCTCAATCCCAAATTTCTATTTTATGTAATGCTGTCAACACCGTACCATAAATGCGATTATTAAATCATCAGTAACATCTAAATCATGTAATATACTATGTTTTATTTTGCTTGCCTTCCTTCGTTTGAAATATGTGAAAATATGATACGGTCTTCATCAATATTAAATATATTATGTATTCTATATTTGGATTTTATTCCAAGTGTACAATCTGACTTCATTTCGTGTCAAATAGAAATGTATTGATAAAAGCTATTTCCAAAAATTATTATTATCATTTTTTTATAATTCTTCATATTAACTATTTCCGAATACCTTAAAATGGCTCCAGATTCATTTTATCATCTTGATCTGGTTAATTTTTCGGAACAAGATTATCAGAAGGATTTAATAGCTATATTTAAAACATTTTACCATTGTAGAAATCTTTTATAATGGAAATATAGAAACAATTAACATCTGAAAGGTAGTGAATTAATAGCTGGGAATTTATTTAAGGAGGAAATGAAGAGAAATTTCCTTTCAAGTTATTGCCAGAATCATTTTTATGGGTGTATTTAATTTTATTATTGCAGTTAAACCGGTTATATTTTGGATTTAATCGTCTGATATCTGGAGATATCACACAATTTATTTGAAAATGCTTATGTATTTAATTTCGCTCAACCAAAATAGTTCTTTAAGCGTTATAAGATTTAAGCATTAATATACCTCTTTAGATAAATGTGTTTTTGGATATACATTACTGATAAGTATCTTAAATTTAATCATATTCAGTTCATGTTGAGATGTAGTGACCATTATTACATTTAAATATCAATTCATATTCTATAATAGCTCCTTTACCTGTTTCTGCTATAAATCGTTTTACAATAGCGATATTTTCCTTGAGTTTATCTATAATTCACTTGTATTACACATAAAAGGAATTTATCACCACTTGAAGGATATGAGAATGAAATTTTTCATATTTTTACTTGCCCAATTAGTCATTTCAAAAATTTTAAATCGATATTAATCAATCGATATTGATGATAGCTTCCAAATATGTTGTATTTATAATCTCTCATTTTGATTCGTAAGACGTTTTAGGAAATTAGTAAATGAAAGACGTTTACTTTAAAGAAATTAAATAAGTTTCACCTGTCTAACTCCGAAAGGTGATTTGCTTGATTCTTGTGTAGATATAATTTTTAATTTAGTTTCACTTCATCTCTGGTCATTTTATAGCTAACTAATTTTTGATATTCGTACAATTAAAGTCAAATTAATTGAAAATTCTTGAGGAGTATTTGAGATATGTTTGCAGTTGAATATTGTGTCGCGAAGTCATTTGCAGAATTGATGTCAAACAAACATAGTGGGGAAATTAAATTATTTGGGCGATGCTTATTTTTCTCACCTTAAATGATAGATCCTTGGAATAAATATATGTTCAGATTTCTATGATGGAAGATAGGCAGCCTGTTAATTACTAGCCATAAAAAAGGTCAGTTTCCCTCACTCTCCGTTGTTCCGCTTATCCCAGGATCAACGTTGAAATCCTGATATTTCCGCTTTTTTGCATGTTTACGACTCGACTGCTTTTTATTTCCCCCAAATTCCATCTTTTAATCCGGAGACCCCACACCCGTTCGTCAATAACACGATTCATCGTTGAAATGATACCTTTATGGGACATTAATATCATATCTCTTGGAAAATGGGTTTTAAATAATATTATGGCCTTTAAAGATTCGTTGACAGAGTTCGTTTTTGTCCGCTCTTACGCGATGCGTCAACGGAGGAAAAATGACTCGGGATTTTTTTGCGGGGAGTCGAAAAATTATTTACGGATCAGCTTTTTTCATACGTCGAAATCTTCACCGCCTTGGTAATTACGGAAACATGCGCGTGTGCGATGAGAAAATACTCCTCCATCATCACCTTACGTTTGATCGATATCCTAATGCCCACTGATTCATTTGTTTCTGCTCTATCGTGTGATACTAGGAACAGTATATAAAATAAACATGTTAGACGGGTGTTGATGAAGTGTCTTAAGCAAGTCTTTCCTCATCTAGTATACTCAGTGTTATTATATAAAACTGCACAGTCATTTAATTTCGGGGAAGGCATACAATCCAAGTCCCATCATCATTACTAAAACACCAACTGCCTCCTCACAC
The DNA here is from genome assembly GCA_020796165.1 of Pantala flavescens. Classification (NCBI taxonomy): domain Eukaryota; kingdom Metazoa; phylum Arthropoda; class Insecta; order Odonata; family Libellulidae; genus Pantala; species Pantala flavescens. The sequence goes on along the minus strand of CM036879.1, from coordinate 10,317,635 downwards.
TTCTTGTCGAATTTAATACGTTTCAGCGAGGAGACTGGTAATATTCCTGAAAAAGCAAACTAAGAAATATTGAGAATTGATCGTAATGGATAATAATCCGTTGATTTTGATCATGTTATTGTATGTTACTCCATCGGAAATATTGGCAACTCTAAATTAAACGATAAAAACTTATCGATTTAATTTCTATCGAATTCGGTATGTATTTTTTGTGCATGATAACAGACAAATAGAATTGTTTTTCAGACCTCTGTTACCTCAATCCTTAGATTCAATCACCTTTGGTCATTGTTTACCCGAAGAAATAATTTTATATACAAGGGGTGTATGTACATAAATATGTACCGTAATTTTTTCTGTTAAGCTCAATGAAACTTATTTTCATTCCTGATCGGAATTTCATCAATCAAAGCTTACTAATCTACTGGAAGATCGAATGCTGGTCTTTGGCAAATTCTTCCTGTTGTAAATCAATAAATTTGCTGATGAGGAGGCCATAAAAAGTGAATTCCTCGCTTTTAAGTACCATCAAACTCAGAATCGATGTATTCGAATAAAAAATGTACCGTTTTATACAATAGAATAATCGTAGGAATTCTTTGTTTGAAATCGTTTTTGCTCTTGTTCTTATAGCATTACATTCCTCTCTCCTAAGTAGCTATCAAAAAGGTATATCCTTACAAGGACATCATCCTATCACTGTATAATTTATAATCATATTAAGGTCTTCGACGGCATAATGGTATCAATTCCTCTCCAAATTTCTTCTTTCGACTTCACTTTTAGTACACATGTTAATTCAAACTTTTCTTTCCTTGTGTTTTCTCTACCTAGAAGGACATAAAATATTGACATCTTTCAATTAAGTGGAAAATTCAATAGCATTAAAAACCTCCTACGTGGAAAACATGTTTCCAAGCAACGCAGCAGGTCGCCAGACGGAATTAGAAAAAAAGTCATTTGCGTCAAATAAGTTATCCCTTCGCTAAGAGTCGTCAAGTCGACCGCTGCTTTGACTACCGCCCTGAAATGAAGTCGTTGCTATTTCATCACATTCCTTATTGTTCTCGCGTAAGTTTTTTGAAAAGAATATTTTAGCATATATCTACAGCGAGTCTTGAAATTACTTTTCGTACAATCGAAGATTGGCGTATAATTCAATAGTGGAATAATAATTATATCATTTTGATTCCAGTCAACGCTTGCGTTATCGTGTCAAACTTTTCATGACATTCGGACGGTCTTATCGAATGTAAATTATTGTTTAAGGGGCCAGAATAAAAAAATAAATTAACGATTTTTTTACCTTTGAAAACGGAAATTTCAACTGAGTAAACCAGAAAGAATAGTTGATACTTTGGCTCGAATAAGGAAAGCTCGATTAATTCGAAAATGAATGAATAAATATTCAAACCTCCAATCAACTCAGTATCCGCCAAAGTTTTCCGTACAAAGTATTTCTGACGCTTTTTCGTCAAATAAATAATAAAAAAGATACACCTGTTTTTCGATTGATTATGGTTTTGAACGAGAATTTTAATATCGACCCCCTTACTCCTTGCTTCGTATTACCATTTTGAAGACAGGAACAGTCAGAATTTTCTCACATATATTTCGTACAATAATTTATACGAATTTGATTAAATAGTCTGATATTAGAAATGGTACTCTCTAACGGGATTCTAGATTCTAAACAAACCTCATGTAGCGTTGTCATTCTAATCCTGATTTCATCTATTTGTTAATGCAATCTGAAAATATTCTGATTGAAACCTTTAGAATTTTTTAGTAATATCCAAAAATGGCTATATAAAAATACGAGACTTTATAAACCATCCTACGATGCAAAAATTTATTCTTCATGTATCATCGCTGCATAAAATCTCCCAGCTTCAACAAATAAACACATATATTCGAATCAAACGTAGGGCTGCCACCTTGTGGAATTCTTCTCCACCCTCATTCGCACTATACATTATCAAATTACGAGCGAATAACCCACTGCATTCTATGTTGGCAACCCTTATCTCGATTCCCCCTCCTTCTTTATATGTATACCCCCTCCCCCACACCACCACAGCTGCCTCTCTCGTGCTTCGCCAGAGTCGGCTAAACTCTGTGAAGCGATCGTCCCGCTTCTTAAAAACTCGTTTCGGACGCCTCCAACTAATGGAAGCGCCCCGAGATGCCGAATATCGCCGTTCTTTTTTTTCTCCCCCTTCGCCCATTTTATAACCCTCTTTTCATTCCGCCCGTAATTTTCTGCGCGCCAACTGCCTCTCCCCATAGCTATCATTACCGTCCCTTCGCTATTCATTTAGTGCGGACGATATCCTTCTTCTTCTCGCCCTTTAAAGAGTCCGCCCCTTCTCGGGAAATATAGACGGACTGATAATCGTTTTTATTTTCGGACGCCAATTTAGGTGACGGATTACTGATTGCGGAAAAAAGGGACTAAATATTTGGATGTTTTTGCTGTGCGAGTCCACTGTCGTAAGGCGGTCATCAATTACGGAGCAGAGGTGGTTTCTGGGAAAGAGTAATGCCAGAGGGCTGCGCGTAGATATGAATTACGCGCTCTTACGAAAAAAACACGCTGTGGATATTGCCAACTGCTCTCCGGGATTTTTTTATGTATCAAATGGCTGCTAATCGCGAAGTCTAGGAGTGTTTTTCAAAATGTCTGTTTCGTTTACTTTTGTAGATGGATGTACGGTTTTGTCCGATCTTTAAGGGTTATATTGTATTTAAATAATAATTAATGCTGTTCGAAAAAAATATATCAGTAAAAGTAATTATGACGTAGAGAATTCAAAACTTATTCTGGAAAAATAAGCATGATTCATTTAAGGAAGAAGGAATGTTACTTTGTTATACTTAGGCCTTAGAATTAGAGTAATAATGTGGAATAAAAAATTTACTACCGTTTACATTGCTCTTCGGTCGTTGTAGTCATTTTTTCATGGTAAATATAATCATATTTAGGAATTTAATATATGTAGGAATTCTATTTTCATGGTTGGGAACATTAAGGGTTTTGATCCTATCACTATGGTTACAGTTGGTCGTAATTATCTTTAATTTTATCTCTTCCTTTAAGTACAATTAAAGCAGATGTCTATATATTTTAGATTTGTTGTAATAGATGTGGACATTAGTAGTCAAATCTATAATTTACGTTGGTGGTTAATATTTTATTTGACGATTGATGCTTATAATTGATGTTCATAAAGTCGTCTTAAATTATTGCTCATTAAGATATGTGCTGTGGATTGTAGTATGCTGTTTGAATACGATAATTTACGGAGATATGTTTCATATTTGAGTTCGGAAACTGATCATTGAAAGGTAATTTAATTATTTTATCGGAATCATTTTTGAAATCCATGTAAATTTTAGTAGTTTTTAAATACTTATATCCATAATAACACACGTGCAATACACAACACATTAGTAAGATTTCGCGGAGTCCTTCATCCTTTGCAGACAGATTCCATTCCCTCAGTCGGAAGATTCGATCTGAAAACTCCCCATTTAGAACGCCTTAGGGATAGAAGCGCTGCTATAGTCGTTAGCGATGAAGCGGACGTAACAAAGGAAACGAACTCCTCCCAGTTAAAATAAAGATGGACATTCTGCCACAATGCCGCTACCGCCACAATGGCATCCTAATCGCCAATAACATTCTTCTCGTATCTGTTTCTCACGTGAAGAAGGGGTCCCTAACCCCTGAGAGAGCGGCTAACATGACATGCCCATCAATACTAGGAAAAGGGCACCTTCCATTAACCAGGTGGTCGAATGGAGTGCCATCTGTCAATTCGACGTTTTCTACCTCTTATGAGATCCGTGGATCCGTGACAGTTAAATTCTCCGCTACATTGATATATTTTTTTCTTCTCTCGTGCACTCCCTTACCATTTCACAGGGGCCGACCGAAATACCTTTTGTTTTTATAAATCGACGGAAACAAATAACTCTTTTGTTGATTCTAAGAAGATAAAAGAGAGAAAGTTCCATCACCTGAGAGTTTGCCTGGGGCATTGCAGGAGCTTTGTTTGTGATTGCATCCGTGAGTTTGAAGGAGAAAGGATTCTTACTTTACTCTTATTTTATGCTTCTCCGAGATTTAGAAAAGCGCTTTCATACCTTTTGTTTTCCTCGGACGACTTTTACGCTACTAATCAAGAAGTTAATTGCAATATTCATCAGGTAAATAAGAAAGGAAATTCCACGTACAGTAGAATCATTTTTTAAGTTTTAGCCATTTATTTATAGTATTTAGATTATTTTCTTTTGAAAGTTCAGCTTAGCAATTTCTTAGTGATGTAAAAATAATTACTTTAAATCATATTAAATTCCTTATTAGAGTGCTTGCTTATCGATATGCAGTAAAAGAAAGCTTTTTATTTTGCACATGTGTTCGTCTCACATGTCTCTATGTGTCTGAAGATGTTCAACCTCCAAATGGACCTGCACTGTATAGAGTTTCTAAATAACCAGAAAATGCTTCTGCGTTAACTTTCAATTACTTCGAATCTCATCAACACTTAATTTCTGTAATAGAAAACTGTCCAAGGCAAGTTGCCTGTCATTCAAATTGAATGTATTCCTCTTGATGGAACGTAGCCATAACAGGGGACTATATTTTCCAACAAATTTTTACTACAGAATTATCTTCTTCATCCTTGTCATCTCTGAATCTTTTGTATTGTTGACATAATTTGATATTGTTCTGATAATGAATAAATCAGTGAATATTTTGAAATTTTGGAATGGTACAAGCCCATCAGCTAGGGACGTATGTATATCATACTTACAGACGTCCTTGTACAAGTACAAGTCCTTGTACAGTGAAGAGGTAATATTGTTTATACTGAAGGACAGATAGGTTGTTCAGGACATGCAATCCCCATTAGATATTGTTGTTGAGTGTTGTTTGAGTGACATACGTACGTGTTTTAGACATACGAGTATACGTAACCGATGTCCGCTAGAAACTGACGCAAACTTTTGAACCGAAACGAGCTAAACTTACATCGTCGGTACAACTTTCTGATCTTCGTGAATTGTGGATTCAGACGGTAATCATCAATTTATATTCGTTCTCATCCTTTTGGTTTCGATATTGCAGGAGTAATCATGGCCAAGTACTTTTCCCTAAATATTCTTGGCGAAATTGAGTAAGCGTGAAAGAAATGATGGCAAAAAATCTCGGAAAATTTTGCTGAAAAGCCAATGCTAACCAGAATGGACGTCCATTAAAGACCCGCCATTTTTTCATGTGAGTGGCACCCATGTAATTAGCCACGATGTTTTGAATACGGGCCCTTTTACGAAGACTGGGGCGTGGAAGAAGTGATGAATTTCTCACGGGATGATCTCGTTACAATTATACTGGAACATGGTAACCGTGATGAATTTATAAGCATTAAACGGACGCGGGTTTTTTTGCCACGAGCTTTGGGTACTATTCTCCCGTAATCACTCTCGAGTAATCTCCATCTTCCTGCGAAGTTTTATTTCTCAAAATCTCGTTACTTGATTCATCTCATCGAAAGATTCGGAATTTATGAACGCTTCCGATCGCACTTTGTTTCAAAGAAGCGAGAAATACAACTTCTGAAGTTTAATCATTTTTAATGAACGACTCTGAACGAGCGACGAAATTTCTCTTCCGTCATAAATGTAATGAAGTTTTCCAAAACACATTTTGGTCCAGCAGTTTCGTACTTAATCAGAGAAGATGATGTCCAGGGTTACTCATAAAAGCATCGCGTCGAATTTTGATGCGGTTAATAGGATTTTATTTTGAATCGCTCAAGTCGTCAAGCTTCTACTGTAATTCGTCATTTTATCGAGTCCATTTCAACGATTTATTAATCTTCTTTTTCTATAGTGGTGGATTCCTGCGTTTTTCTAAGATTCGGTTCTCTTAATCTGCAGTCGAATTGGTTCATTGTTGGGATTTTACTCTCAGAAAATTCTTACAAAATTATGTTTTAGTTCAAATGCATATTCATGGCTTGAATGTCTATTCTTGTGACATAATAAACATCAATTTTGACGAACCATTTAATCCGAATGATGCACGAATAATTGAGATATATTGTATAGTAAATGTTTTCTCAATATGGATGATATTTCCTGGATGAAACAACAAAGAATTTTCTTCAACTCATCTTTTGATTATCTAGATTAATAATCCTTTGGAAGGACACATGTCTTTTTACTTGTAGATGCAGTTCTACTAATATCTGTGTTGTTAATTAGCACTACTGTCATACATACTTCTGCTATTAAATTAACCACTTTCTTGGTATAGCCTCATTCTCAGTTCGTAGAGCTGCCACACGACGATACTGAAGGAGCTTGGCAAGTAGTGTATAATTATAGTACTGATAATAGCTGTTCTTCATCCTAAATACTTTTCCGTCCTTCATAATGTATACTCTAAATCCATAAGGGTTTTGAGATAAACCGAGAGTAAGTTTAAGAATTAAGATTAAGAATTTGGGGTGTACTGTAAAAAGAATATTTAAGAATGTGCTTAAGAGAGTTCATTGAATATTTTAGGTATTGATATTTATTCGTTGATTCGTCTATTTTGAAACCTGATGTGTATAAAACGATATTCGATTTGAGATTCGTATGAAGAGAATTTGGAAAGGAGCGCTTGCTAAAACTTGAAGCTCTTCACAACTTATCTTAAACCAGACTTACTATTCAATGGGTTAAATATCCTCTATATATATTTGAAATGTGATACTGAAATAAAAATGTGAACAAAAAATTTAGTTCCTCTCTTAAGAATAGGTCTATCATGAATCGATCAAATAAAAAATCATTGCCAGTTCGTACATTTTCCATAAAAAATAGATTTTGATCCAGGTTAAAATTTTGCACTCAATCCATCATCCTGTCATTTTTTTACGCGCTCCAAGATATTGCTAAAAAATAATCTCACAAATTCAAATCATTTCTAGGGATTCGTTTTTTCCATAGAATTTCGAGCTATCCGCAATAAACCAACTTCTTTCTCTCAGGAAAAAAAACCCGAAAAGAAGTTGCAACGGAAACATGCCCATTCTAGATTTCATCGGAGATAGGGTTGGAAGCCTTAAGGGATAACACCATTACATGTCCTTTTCGAGGATGTCAAAAGATCCGCCGAAAAACGGTAATAGGGACGAGAAAAAATATCGACACCATCGGCCCCCAAAGGGGCAATCTGTAGAGGCGTCAATATCCAAAAGATAAGCCATCGAAACTCGTAGAGTGACGTAGGAGTGGGTGGATTGAGAAGGGAACGGATTGCTCATACTCACGGCTCCTCTCAACGAGATTATTTGTATGTTCAAAGGTGTTCCTCCGAAGGATACGCAATCCATTAAGTCAGGGTTGCACAACCAGTGGGGCTCGTTCTGCAAAGGTGATTGCGATCCCATTTGGTGGCACAAGATTACAATCCCATAATGCGGGACTAAATCAAGTCGATCTCAGTAGCATTTGCTTGAGTTGTAGTTTGAATTTTTAAATCGTTTTTTTAAATAGTATCCCAAAAGTTCTGCTGCAAATAATTGATGGTTATACTCTGTTATTGGATAATATTGGATTATGTAAATCAGTTTAAAAGTTTCGTGCATAGGAAAGACATGTTGGTGATGGGGATATGGATGAAGTAGAACTTAGGATATTTTAGAGTGCTAATCCATTTTGATTTTGCCTTTTTTAATTCGTAATCGATGGGGTCCAATATTCGAAATATTAGAAGATCGACAAATTTAACAGCAGTCGCTTACAGCATTTATAACGACAAGCGATGTAGCTTTCCATTAGTTGTAAAAACGTTTCCTTTATTTTATTCTTAATTTTTTCTTTGATATTTTTATATTTTCTAATACCTATGGTATAAGAAGAGTATTCTGTAATAATTAAATAACCATACGTAATCAATGTTATTAAAATATTACGTATAATTCATATGAAATGATGATGCATTGAGATGTATTTATTATAATACATTATATGATGAATAATAAATATGATGCATTTAGTCTCTGATTTGTTGGATACCGAATAATTATTATACCCCATTGTTATACACGTATATGGAATCAAAATAGCCAAGAGAGTTATACAGACTTTTCGAACACGAATCAATTCTTCCTTATATTCCGTTCATTTCCCGACCACGATTGCTCTCCCAGATGGACTACTCGCTGAGTGGAAATACACTTCCAGGTGTATCTGATCAACACGCTCTGATTTTCTTTAATCTTGACCCTCCACTCTCCCGCAAATGATTTTGTCATGTCCGTGATGGATACTCATCCGAATTCATCAACAGCTCCCTCGTGATCGAGCCATCTATCGTTCAATTATAGCAGCCACTTCCGTTGTTCCTCACAGAAGTGCACTCCCAAGATCGCTTCTTTCTAATCTATCATGGATCTTTAAGACTTATCTGACCATTTCCAAGAGTTCCGACGTCTAAATCGAATGCTCTTGAAACAAGACGTGGACACCCTTTCTTCTTATAGTTCTCCCACACCTTTCCTCTGCTTCTTCTTCTTCAAGCCTTGTACTTTCATTTTTGCCAAAGAGGAAACCTGTCTTCGTCAAATTTTGGCGCGTTTAGATGTTAGATAATGATTTTGTTATAGTTCATTTTCTATCGGTCACAGAGAGTGACAAAAGGAGTTCTTTGGATAGTGATACGTCATCATCGTCATGGTACTTTAGAGATTCTCTTACAGCTCATTCTGTTCTATAGCCGTGAAATTTGTAGTATTTGTATCTCAGGAAAAATCATAAGCTACATCTTTGCCATTGAGATTAATAGATTAAATCTTGTATTGTTATGCTTAATTTACAGTCAGTTTACTGCTTAATCTACAGTTTCAGTCTATTCTCAGCCAATCAATCGCTCAAAAGAAAATATGCAAGAGCTTGTGTCTATTCTTAATTAGAATTCATCATCCATTCTTTTTAGCTTCTTCGCTACCGACTCAAAGTTTTACATTTTATATAGAATAATTAAGCATGCTCCCATCTTTTACAAATAAGCATACGAGAATGTAGTTAAAGGCCCCTCAGACCTGGTTATACGAGGATCAGCTTGTCATACTTGTTTAAACACGCAATTAAATGTTTTTAAATTTATTATTGATCCAGTAGCAGATGAAATTTTTTCGCATCAGGATGACAAATATTATGAAATATCTTCGTATTCTTTATGGTAATACTTTCCAAATAACTGTATGAATGGATCTATGAAGAACTTGCGAAAGGTTTAGCTGAACTTCACCTGCTCCGTATGCATTAAACTCTGTTTAATAAACTTAATTTAAATTGATAATTATCTGTAACGGTAAAGTAATGAATTAGTATGAGTTTCGTGTGGATATTTTGATTGAGCGAGAATTCAAAGAGCTTTGGGGGAAAGTTTTCTGAGGATAGGAAAAGTTCCTCGCCGAAAAATTGGGAAAACATACAAAGAATACTTGAGTTTAGAACTCTTAGTGTCATAGTTACATGTACTCGAGTGATTCTACAATATATTTTACATAGAGATAACCGTTTTCATCGCCTTCTCCATCGTTCAAATCTCCCAATCCTTCTCTTCATGTAACCCGACCTTATCTTCATCCTCTTCTTTAATAATTCCCCCCTCCAAAGGGGCTCTTACTCCGAGATGCGCATAACCAGTCCTATCTTCTCCTCCCCACACCTGTCCGGAAAAAAAGGCTCACCCCACTCATCACGCCTCTCCAGAAACTCCTCCATCACCGATCTCAGCATCCTTTCGGCATCTTTTGGTACGTCGACTATAATTACCAAAGGCATCGGGATCGCTCCTGATTTCGTGTAGCGTAGTGGCCTATTTGGGGTGTATTTTTCTCCCCGACTCCGGACACCTGGCTGAGTGTGAGGAGAAAGAAGTTTGACAGCGAGGCTCCCGTTAAGTCACTTTCCATGTGGATGAAAATCATTCCTCCTTAATGGCTCTTCGGGTTTCAATGAAGTTTGACCAGCCTTATCCTCCATTTAATGGACAGGTTAAGGTGATGTTTTATGGAAAAGCCGCGGATGGATAAATGATTTGATCGAAGGGTTTTTTTTCTTCTATTCTTTTTCTCAGAGACGAAAGGTATTCTTTTGAGAGGGGAGGATCACTCTGCCTAAGAATGCGGGGAAGCTAAAGGGACTTTTAGATCGATACTGCTCGCGTAGCCAACGAGAACCTGTCCTCCCGCGAATAGGATATGATCGGGTAGTAAATAGCATTAATGCTGGAGGAACGATTGTGAGTTTAAGACGTTGGAGCTTTAGGGATAATTACCACTTTATTTCTGTCAAACACTTTCCTTTGGTTTGCTAATTTATAGACTTAAAAGCTTTCTAATATACTACGTTCTAGTACAAGACAAAACCTATCCGTAATATTTTTCATGTCTTGTTTCTTTCTATTCAACCATGTACTATAATTTAATCACGTATATAATCGTCCGATCCCAAACGATGGTGATGATAAATGCTTTTTTCTTTACACTTATTTATCGTGTATTTGAAACAGTATTACATTTTAGAGTATCATTTTTAATATTATTTTAATATTATCATATCATTTTATATTAATTTTTGTAAACTATAAATTAGTTTATTATCAGTTAATATCGTTCGCCTTTTTACGTACATCCAAGAATATATTTTAATTGATCAAAGAAATAGTATAAATTGAAATATGATGCTTCTTTATAGAGAAATCAATTTTAACTCGTTTAAAAATCACTTTAATGTATGAGCTGATAAGATAATACGGATGATGAAGCATTTTTTTTTTAGGGTTAATACGAGCTATCAGTCGTATCCAAAAATTCCGCTTCAGAAATATCAGTATTTTTATGATTTTCTATGCTCTGTTTTTGTCTCGTTATTTCCACATATTTCCTACGGAAAAATCCAAGGTAGCGAACCAGAAAACCTCTCGATTTATATTTCGCAAAAAAAACTACAATTGGATTCCCTCAATCTCTCGAAATTTGTTTTTCCTCCCCTTAACAGATATATGTTCCTGGAAAGGCGCGACCGATAAATTCGAATTGATATAGTCAAATGGGAGCGATGAAAACGCAAAATTCCTTCTCAGATCGATTCGGACGCTTGTCGTCAAATGCTTGTCACGCAACACATCTCAAGATCTTTCCCCTTCGAAGTTCCATCAAACCTTTCGTGGGTTATACAAAAAAGCGCACTGACGTCACTTCCGTTTAGCCCGTCACCCGATGATGGACGTAGCTAATGCATTAAAAACCTTTTCATCCTCCGGATGCATATCGCCGATACGAAAAATCAACGTCTGTGTATGTTCCTTCCTCCCGCTCTTTCATTGTCCCCATGATTCCACGGGGAACGGACGAATGACTCAATGCATGTCATCGTGTTGTAGACATGAATGGGGTCGGATAAGTGTCCTAATGTTGGGGATTAATGTCTTATATTGACTATTAACGAGTCTATTATTCCTATCGCCTCTGTTAAGCTTTCGTTGGTTCTGAATTGCGATAAATACGTAGATCATCCCCTGCCTTCTGTTTGGTCAACTCTTTCGTAGTATGCGAACTCGGAGTCTATTACACAGGTAGTGCTTAAACACTTGTCCTTAAGATGTTTTTACTTACTTTTTTAGCTGGTTCTAACTAACCCTCATATCAAGGTGTTATAAGATATGATACACGAATTTCATTGCGTATGTTCAGCTTGAGTGCTGAAATATAAAATAAATATCCCCTTATTGTATATGGAAATAAACTTCTGATGACATTTTTGTGAGGGAACCAGTTTAATTCAGAGCGTTGTAAATTAATTATTAATGAACTAATTCACAAGCAGAAGTTGAAATTATAAGAATATTTTTTCAGTAATATATAATACAGTGCAGAAATTATACAATTCATTATTCCCTTCGATGCAGAAACAGTCGAAAAACTAATGTATAATTCTGCAATACCGTACATTAAAATTTTTAACATGCCTATCTTACAGTCTTTCTTAAAAATATTTATATCATTTATTCTTTATTAAAAATGTTTTATTAAATTTACAGGAAAATACTAATGAATAATTCATTATATAAAGCTTTGATTTGATAATGCATGGTAGTTTTGATGCCTCTATAGGAAGGATATTCCGATGTAGATTAAGTTTTATTTATTTTTTTTGGAGTTTAACCTTAAAAATGAGAGTTCCAGAAAAGGCAGAATTTTTGGAGTCAATCAATTACAGAAATATTTGACGGTGTTTTACGTGATTTCGGATCGACTAATTTGTATTAATATCAAGTTTTGAGGTGACGACAGATCGACTTCCTCGCTCTTCTATATTATTTTAAGTTCGAGTGAAAGAAACACTCCACATCTGCTCCAAGATCTACTCTATGCCTTTTCACTGTCGCCCTTTATACAGAATCGAACACAGAATCTTCAGTTCACAGGAGTGAATGACGTGAGACAAGTCTTTTTCCGTCGTCCCTTTTCGTTGACAATGACAGGGCCTTGTGACAACGGCACACGACTGGCGTGGGAGAGATCAAGTGGAACGGAGTTGGGAAAGGGATAACAAAGAGGGAGTGCGGAGAGTGTATGAGGTCAGTTTCGACGCGTTCCGCATGACGTCGAGGGGGAAAGGGATTTTGAATAGAAGTGATACTCGATGGTGGTAAGAATGACACGAGCTCAAACATTTGTAGCGTAGATTTAAAAACCTTAACTCGATCACGTATGTGGAACTTCTTGTATTTTGTACCTGATAACCTATTAAAGTTATCGTACGTACAAATTCAAAGAGAGTAAAGTCCTCTTTGGTATCTATAGAAACATCATAACATACGCGTGTATTCGGAATCTAAACATATTTATGCACTCAACAATTAAAAAAGTTAGCTTTAAAATCACAAGTTTTATTGGATTTGGATACTTAGAGTACAGGATTCCAACGAGCATCCATGCATCCATCCAGCAAAGATGAAAAGAGATTTATATATAAGAAATAATATTACAATTTACATTATAAGTACAAATACGATCAGGTGGTATTTCAGGATCATCTCAAGCATCACAAGATGCTCTATCATAAGTATGATTTCAGCGTATATAAATTTATTTTTATTTATAAAAAGCCGTATTGAAGTTATTTTTATCGTTTCTAATAGTTTAATCATAGTCCTTGAGCATTTATCCCAATGAGACTGAAAGTCATTCATGGTAACGTGTTAAAGTCATTTATGGTATACGCTCTTTATTTTGTTTCTACTTCTTCTCAAGTAATACATTTAGTATCGTTAATATTTCTCTAGAACTAGTCCGGAGGTAACAAAAATTTACTTTTCAGCTGCGATGATCTAATAAATATACGTCTTATAAATAATAATATTGACAGCTAAAATCCTTTCTGTTAATTATTAATATATTCGATCGTATTATATGATCTTGTAGAGCTTCGAAAGTATCAACTTTTGTTATCCACCACTCCTATTAAATAGAATGAGTTTGTGTAGCGATAGCGATCAGCGATTTTATATCTGTTTTCACCTTCATCTTTCAACGAATAATTTCCTAGAATATTACTTCACACGCAGAATCAATCCTCGTAAATACTACCTAAATTACCGATCGCTTGCATCACGTTATCCTATTTGTGTAAATACGTATTGCGATAAACGATAGAAAGTGGCTAATTGAATTTCATAGGATGGGTCGAATTCCACCCCCGCGATCCCCTATCCATCCAAACAGGAGATTATCGGGATTTGGATAGGAGCAGCTGTGGCCGATGGAAATGCAATGATAGGGCACATAGAGGGGTTGGAGATGAAACGTTCGATTCCAGATTCGAAGATAACGTCGCTCGTTAACGCTCGACCAATCCTCCGAGGGCAATCTGCTTCTGTTTCCGTTTATCTTCCGCGAGAATTCGCTACGTTTAATTTTCCTATCGCGTGCGAAGTTGTTGTCGAACCAATAGTTTTCAATTATTCACGATCGATCGATGTATCGATAGGATCGTAAAATTAAGAAACTTGCGTAGGCTGAGAGAAGGAGTGCCCACCTCGTAGAAACAGCTACGTAACGACCACCTATCTTGCACCATCTATAGGAGAAAATGATGGATTTTAATACTTCCTAGATTGTTTTCGTAAGAGGACGGTATGATTGATCTTTTTTGTTTCTTGCCGCGTCATTTGTGCGGGACTGAATGCATCTTAACGAACTTCATTATTTTTATCCATTATTCTATTACCTTTGGATGTTGAAAATTAAATATGTATGAAAGTATTTATAAAGGATCTTTATGAATTGAGTAAAGTATTGACTCATTTTCGATTAATATATTAAATTTATTTTTAGATTGTAAGCGTTTGAAATTAAATAATAGTAAGCTACTAATTTATATATTTCTTTTTTAGAATTTTCGTAAGTCGTACTCGTAAATAATGAGTTCCATATAATATTTGTCATGAAATGGTAGTTATAAGCTCATAAAACTCACGAAGAGAAAATTATTTTCGTAATTAGTTTTTTGAAGATTACTCGAGCAACGAACCAGCGAGTTTTTCGTTTATTAAATTGACATTATCTTCTTTAAGTGAAAAATATACCAAAATAATGTATTACTCGATCAACTCAAACAACAAATTAAGCACACGATTCCCTTATCTTACGAGAAGCGGCAGCTGCCAATATTTTTCGCGAAAATTTCCGCCCTCGATAAGGAAAGTTCTGAAAAAAAAGCGAATCGGTAATTGAAATCTTTATCTCTTCTAGTTCGACCCTTGTAAGCGAGGAAATCGCTTAAGTTGAATGATTTCCTGTCTCGTGAGCGATGGAATCCATCAAGAGTACAACTCATTACCTGCGCATGCACGAAACTCAGATGCGAGGCGTTAGGGAGTTCGTTCGGTCTCCTTATCGGCGTTGCATCCTTTTGAAAGAGCGATTTTTCCGTCCTTTTTTTCATCATCTCCGCTAATTCAGACCGCTCTCATCCCAACGTTATTCTCTCTTTCAAACGATGCGGTGCAGTGTCTCGTGCGGTGAAGACTTCCTCCGAACGATGTTCTCGTTTTGTCGAAACGAAGTGCTCCAGTTAACGTGACAAACAAGCTCCGGATATGTGCGGCACTTTCGCTAATGACGCGTGCCTTCGAGCTGCCATCGTTACCGACAGGAAATGATTCGTAAATGTCAAAGGGATGGAGCGACAGGAAATGGGAACGAAAGAGAGTTCGCGAGTTGTCGATGGAAGCGATGAGTTCTACTAACGCGCCGTGCCGGTGCTTCAGAGAGAGAGACAAATTTGTTTACCGCGTGGGTTCGATGCATGACTAAAAAGCGCCGAGGAACGATATTTTCAAAATACAATTGGAACCGGTGCGAGTTTCACGTGCGTGGTAATTCTCTGATTACCATTGTTTGCATTTTGAATTGACGATGCTGATAGAAGGGAGGCGATTATACTGTGATGGATGAGGCGAATACTTTCAAGTGACGGGGTTATTTTTATTTCAATGCTTGTGCGTCAGTTTTGAATGAAAGGAAATTCAGGTTCGTCTGTAACGTGTATCGTACTATCTCTGTTTAAGCTTGTGATCTACTACGAAGGAAACTTTACAAAATCACTGAATAAGTCATAGTTTCTCTTAAGATATCTCAGTTATATTCCTTCTGGGTAATTGACCAACCATATTTATATATTTTTTTCAAATGGTCGCTTTCATTGTCCATAAATATTATGGACGACTATCTGTCTACGTCTTAATGCCAATAGAGTTAAATCTTTCTTATCTCAACAATAACCAACTGGAAGGACCTGGGTTCGAGTCCCCGTCATATCGTAATTTTTCACTTGTTAACCTTTCTGTTCAACCAGTTAACCCAACTCATGCTGTTAAGTGATTTCCAATTTTTCTAAAGCCTAACAATTTCATACAATATTTATGCTCATTAGATATTGCTTTCATTTATACATATAGAAACCTTTTTAAGTATCAGTTAAACTAATCGATATCAGCGCATCTTCTGGCTATAGGAATAAATAGGGGAAATTCTATACCTTGTCCTTAAGCTAATTCTGAGAATAGATCATTATCGATAAAAAGGTTGAATATACATCGATTATATACTTTTTAGCCGCAATATCACGGTCATCCAAGAATCCTTCACTCTACCATCATAGGAAGTGGACGTCATTAGAGGCAGACGAAACGAGCGTCTGTCAAAGCACCTTGTCACTGTTGCCACACACACGCTCTCCGCAAACACAAACGATCCGTTTCTATGGCGGCAACAAACGAATCCATGGCTCCCTAAAAGGAAGTTCCAAAAGGCTAACGCATAAATAGGCTTCCGTATAGGGATTTGGAGCGCCCCGATGATCGAACGATTCCCTCGTCCCTCCCCGTAATTATTTCTAAATTTCCCCATCCCGCCTCCACCACCCCCTGCCAACTCCATCATCACCTTCTGATGGCCACTACAAAACCCTTCTCGAAGTCCCTCATCCATTTCGGCTACTAATCCCATCCTATTCCGTGTTGTCAGGGATATTAATCCCAAACCCAGAAAATGCTTTTCGATTGTTAGGAGAGACGAATCGGTGTTTTTGGGAGAGGAAATAGAAGAGAAGCCACGGGTTTACATCTGCTCGAATTGGATTCCATCGATTGATGGAATGATCATATTATGTGGATGTAACGAAAATTCTGAAGCTTTTGGGAAGATGAGGGAGGTCGTGGAAAGCAATCACTATAGCTGCTTGTGAGAATTCAGTTCTTTGGTTCAAGTAAGACTTGTATTTGTATGTTCTTTGTGAAGTTTTAAATTTTGGGTTGACTCGAATAGCTTACCAATACATACATGTACATGTACTTTCAAAACTTTCCAATACACATGTTTTTTATATATCCGTCTATTATTTTAAAAAATTCTGTTAATATTTGTGTATATTAGACCCAAAGTTTTCCTATATTTTTAGATTACGAGAGAATTTTGTGTTAGAATCATTTTATAGTATATGGATACTCTCAGTTTTAATCATTGTTCATATAGAAGCTACAAAAGTATTTTAAAATTTTAGATCTTGGCCTCGTAGTTTCTATAACAAAGTAGAATAATAAAAGCTTGAGTTTTTAAATTTTGAAGAATTGTAATCATACTATTTGATGTCGAAATAAGATCAGAGAAACATAGAAACTAATTGTGGCTTCTCTAAATTGTTATAAAAAAACTGGAAAAAAATTTTAATCAATAATAATGTTCAATTTTCAAGTAGTAGATTTCATATGAGAATTTTAACTAGCAAAGAATTAGTACTTTATATTTGTTAAATAGGCGATAAAATCAACTAATAATTTGCTCGGTTGAATAGCTTCATCAACAAAAACTTTCCACCAATATTTAGAAATTCGTAAGTGAAATTTACAATTATATTTATTAAGATGATTTAAGCAAATGAATCAAACTTTTTCACTGATTTAAACACTATTTATGGCGAAGCAGGATTGGCGTAAATTGTTGTTGATATCTTTTGAAAACCGGAAAATCTCCTTGATGATACCGTGGCGGTAACTAAGGTGTTTTCGTGGTGTGAGTCGTGACAGAGACCACTCCGCGATGAATCTTCGCTCTAATGAATGCGATTATGGCCTCCACCCCACTTCGCCCCCACACATCGCCGCAATTTGCCGCCTGATTGCAATAAAATATAAAATCGCCCCCACTCGAGATCGAGTGTATTTTTCATCGGGATGTGGGGCGATAAATCCTTGGCCCAAGATGGCTGTTTGCAGTGGTGACCTTGAGAAGAAGTCGTTACGTCCTAAATCCTTAATGAGGCCGATTGTTTTGAAGGAGGTCTCCCGTAGTGATGGGTCGTACAGTCATACATGAGATGATATGAAATTCACGCATCTCTCGATTCATTAGATTAAGAATCTGCACATTGTGTTTCAAAGAGATAATTATTATCTCTAACTGTAATGATTAAAGATTTAAAATATTTATTAAAAATATGCTATAATTATGCTAAACGTAGAAGTAAAGTAATGAAGGGAAAATTAATACTGTAAGTTTTTAACTGCGAAGTATTTTATGGGGATCGAAAAATTGTTTTCTTGTAACTTAAATTCTTTTGGTAAAGGGTAGTTAGTGCATGATTATTTATTAAGATTCGAAGGTATTTGCCAGTCAAATAGGGAAAATACAAAAGAATACAATACGAATATACACTTTCAGAAAGAATTTATTACAATGGGAAAGAAAAGTAGTTAGTTCCTTTAGTTTGTAGTACTGAGTAGCAGACCTTTGAGAGAGTATCGGAATTTTGCGGCACTTAAAGGAAAGACATAGTACAAACGAAATATATCTTAGTTTTTTTTCATAATCTATAAAAGTCCCTTTCGTTCTTTTCTCTTGGTAATTATTTTATTTCAACGATGATATAGAGATAGTTTATATGAAATCATACGAGCATAAAATTTTTTTTCATTCCCTGAACGATTTTTAAGGTCAGTGGTAAAATGTTTAGAAGTAAAATAATTTTCTATGTTAATAATTTATTTTCGAGATGTAAAAATGTTTGGAGATGATTATTTAATTACTCTCAGAGGCTCTGGAGATGCTTTGTTGATCTCATTTGATACAAATGCGATACAATCCTTTGATATCATCCTGTACGTCGTTAGCATGTGGTCATTTTCAATTCAAAACAGACTACACCTGTCTCACTACTGATGGTTGTTGTTTGAAGTTGTCTCTATAAAATGAGAGAAGCCTTCATCTACGTCAAACAAGCTCCGAATTTATTGCTGATTTCTGCTGATATTACTCCATCCGTATCTGAATCAAATTTATCCTTATTTTGATTAGAAAAAAGAGAGATGTGATATTAAATTAATTCAAGCATATGGTTGTAATTCGGTGAAAAATATCTCGCCGATATCAAAGAAGTGCCAATGAATTTCAAATCCATAATTGGAATCTTATCAAGAATGGGAAGATTTTGATCAGAAAGACTTAAAATATATGATTTACTATATTGAAAGAACCTTGAGTGGTTAGATGTGTTATTTAAATTTTAAAATCTTATTAGGCTTGTTTGGAACTATAATATGCAGGAAGACGATGTCCAAACGAAAATAAATAGTTATAATTTATACGATAAGCAAAAATTATTTCATATGTTTCCTCGAACATAATTAAAGATATCATGGAATGCTTCTGATGTACAGGTGATAGTTGTAATAAAATGAATCGGGATATTCCATTAATTATACTAGAAAATAAAATGTAGAATATAAATAACGTTTCCAACGTGAATATAATTCCGATTGAATTGCTCCATCATCTTTGTTACGGTTTAATCAATACAATATTTCTTATTCATAACTCAATAAAGTACTCACCGCTTCCGTGCGCATGCCATATGGTCATAAGAATTTTTCGTAAATGAGTTAGTAAGCGTGCAATTAATTATGAAGCAAAGATAGTTTATCAAAAGATATTATATTGGAATTATTTTCATGGGCATCTGATGTTATCATTCATAAAGAATCGTAGAGATATAAATATACTTGAAGTTAATTCGCGACCGATATAGAAAGCATTTCTTCCTCTAATTAATGTTTGTAGCATGCTAGAGGGATCTTGCATTTTTTTTCGTATAAAAATATATATTCAAAACCTTAATTTACCAGAAAGGAATATTTAAATATTTCTTTCCTAAATAAATGAGAAAAATAATCTGAAATTTCTTCCACGAATTCTAGTCTTTGTGATACAAATCACAATGTAATACATAGGAATACACTTGCGACGATCGAATCGTCTATGTAACTCTCGGGATTTTTTGCCTTCCCAGAAAAACTCTGCTCTGATGACTGGAGAATCCATGGTTTACAATGAGACTTAAGTTATTGCACGTGTTTGTGAGTGATAGGAAAGAAAACGAACTCTTTCTGCTTCGCATAGTTACCTGTCAGGTGATTACAAAGCACAAAATGGGTGGGAACATTCTCTCTCGTCGATAGGTTTTGGTCTCGCCGCGTTATCCCTTGTTGTATGTCCACGCTTCCCTGCGTTTCTTCCCGATTCGCCACGCCCTATCGTTTTCCCATGAGACATGCCATTCGCCGAATAAATATTCTCAGCATGAGTTATTCAAGGTTCTCATTCGGCCTTGCAAAGAACGTATTTATTCACGGGTTTCGAATTCAAAAGAAAAACTTAATGGACTGAAAGTATGAATCCCTGTGAAGGAATTTTCGCGTCTTTAAATTTTATTTTGGTTTATTTTGTAAAGTTCTTACAAGAAAACTAGATTTCAGTTTTGCTATTTTTTCTTATCGAGTCGTCTGAAATGTAAAGGGATACAAGATAGCTTTGGCGTTTTCATGTACGAACTGTAAAAATAATTATACGTAATATTACGTATTTTACTTTAACACTCATTTAGATATTCCCATGACAGACAAATTATACGAAATGTAATTCGTCATGCTTATATGCGATGTTTTATCTTACATGATATTATAATACTTATTAGATTACAAAATTCCAGTTTATGAAAGTCGAATTAGAAACAGATTAGTAAACTACAGAATTATTCCTTAAATACGACTCTCCGGAAGAAAAGGATATTGGAATCATCTCTTTTACTTGCATGGTGATTAAAATCGAATTTTATTGATGCTTATTTTAGAGAGTATGAAAGGAATATTTCTTTGTGAAGCATTGTGCTGTAAAGTTGCGTAAGGAATAAATTATGAATCTATCCGCGAATCAACTTCGTCTCATAGTCCCTAACAGATCTATCTTAAAATACTTCAAAGTCAATCCATAAGACTCATATAAATCATTGAATTGAAAACTTGAGCTTGAGGCGAGCAAACGTTTGTTTAGAACACCGAACTATCATATCCTATCAAGCGGTGATCACGCAAAACTAATCGCCTAGGGTCGAACAACAAGAGCCACGAGAGTGATCTCGCGATAAATCCTTCGCAGAATCCGAGTGGAAATAACCACGCGAGGACAACGAATCAATAGCGCGCAATCCGTCCGTAACCAACACCACAATCACTCCGAAGTAATCGATCGTCCGAAATCAGATAACAAGCGATCCCGTACGTTTTCACGATAGCACCATCAATCAATCAGGCGAAACTCATCAGGGCACCTGAGGAATACCCTTCCACACTCTTATTAAGTCATACGTAAAGAAAAGGAAACACCGCATCATTCACGCCAGAGTCCGCACGATTTATTAACGGCGGGGTCCAAGGTCTCATCCTTATCCGCCGATCTCGAAAGGGCAAAAATCGTCCGGAGACCGTCGTCGCGTTATCTAGTGATTTATCAATCCGAAAGGAGATTCTTTGGGGGGAAAAAGCGCGAGGGAAAAAGGGCGAAGAAGGTCCAATTACGCCGTTGAGTGATGGCCCATTGGAGGAGTCTTTTGTTAGTCAAACACCGAACTCTTCTCATTATCTCCTCGGATGTATGCCCGTCCTATATTTCGCCCCATTCACGCAGTTGCCTTTTTTAACTTGCCACGCATCCTCAGCACACAATGCCACTCTCTCTCAGAGCTCGTTCCTTTTTATAAGAGATTGAAGAGCCATGCTAATCACGATCCGTCCTCATTGAAGACCCTTGTTTATTTACCTCTTATTTTTTGCTCCATCTCATCATCTCCCTGTTCGCGACGTCTCGGGCCTTATACTTAGACGCCTCCGAGTCCAATTCGGTCGCATGGAACGGTGATGAAAGGAGAGATTTTTGAGTAGGCTATTCTTCTGCGGTAGATGGAATCGGCGCGTAATGAGGTAGCCTTCGAAGCCTCCGTTTCTGCCGTGGATAAATGGAGCTGCTCCCGAGAGTGTGTGCTTGCGAGTTTGTTAGTCTCGTGTGACGTCCGATGGAGTGATTTGACGCATCGTGACGGCAGGAGATGAAATTGTTACGGAGGCGGGAAGGATGGGTAAATATGGAAGAGATGCGTTCCGCTTGTGGGTTTTTCGGCTCTCCGATACCATACGCGCACACTGCGTTCACGAGGACGATCAGGTATGCGTTTTTTTGGGTTTCCGAAGAGTTCGGATCGTTTTGGAGATTTTTTCGGGGATGATGATGTAGATCGTAGTGGTTCGGAGTTTGTTTTTTCGTCTCGGGAGTGAAATGTTCGGGATTATGTGCCCGGAGGATGATGAAGGCGTTAAAGGATCGAAGATGGTCGATTTTGTTGGTTCGCACCCGGAAGCCGTTGCCGTGGAACACGCGGTGGTGTGTTTATGGAAATGAGAGCGCGGGTTTGGAATTCTCCAGGAGTTTTTGTGGGTTTGATTCCCTTTGTATCCTCACCGATTCTGCCGTTTAAGGTTTTCCCGTGCCTGCACTTCGTGCTATCTCGCTATGGGAATGGATGGATGGGTTCAACGACGGATAGCGATCGCCCAATTTTTTCGTTCTTTACGATATCGACTGCAAAAAACGGATTCCTTGGATTCCTCGAGCTCGATTCTTAAATAAAGTGGTTTTCTAACCCTTTATGGGTTAGAACCCATAGGTAGATAGCCTCGCAAAAGAGTATCTCTGGAGTGATTGGTCGTTTCTGGGTTTAGTTTTTAAAATTTCCAATCGTCTGCAGCGAATATTAATCCACCGAAGGTAGCTACCTTATCAATTATATACCATATTTATAATATATGTTATATATTTATCACTCTAGATCTTGTTCGATTTAATGACTCGTTAATATGTGCTCGCAAATCTCTTTGATAGAATATACGTTTAGGTGATGAATATTGAAATTACTTTATAATTAAAGATTGATTAAGGATGATTCAAGAAAATAAATCTTTTAGAGTAATTTTAAAGAAATGTGGGAGAGAAACCAGTATATATTTTTCCAAAACAAAGACTAGCATTAACTATCATACTCCTTTGTTCTTTTATACATGTATAAAGTAATTGACGATTTTTGAAGATGAGAGAAGGCGATATATTCATTCATCGCAATAGCTAAAGCTTACTCTCAGAATTTTTCAACATCTGAAATGAAATTGTAATTCTTTTACGAGAAATCATTCGTGGTGAAACTATTTCTTAAAAGTGGCTTTCATTTAATCTTTAAATTGATACAAACGAGGAATATCATTAATTAATATAAGTCTGACATCCTGATTAACTAAGGAATTTTTTGTTAGATCGGAAAAACGAAAAATGCAGCACAATATCGCATCCTCGTTGTTTTATCCATCCATTGTTTCTAACGAGTCTGGGGAAAATGTGGAAACTGCACGGTAGTGTGCTACCCTAACAAGCAAGTCCGCACCTCCGAGAGAGAGTTAGTCATCAACGTTATCTTTGGGAGCTGCGTTCGTCAATAGGGGCTCAACTCTTTATTTTCTCTACCTTCAATTCGTATCCCTTTCTTTCCGATGGGTGGCAGGGAATAGTCTTGAAATCCCTCGCACATAAAAGCGTGGAAGGAAACCTATTTTCTCCTCCAGATCTCCTGTCAAGTGGGGTTATTAATGGTTCTTTCCATGAAGCAGTGGATTGGAGGAGGAGAAGATTTCGTATTAACAGCGACCGAGAGATTTCAACGGGCGGAAAGCAATTGTACGGACAGGTAGAGCGTTCGACATCTTGCGTCGGGAATGAGGAAAACTTTCCAACGAAGTTTTTGCGGTTTTGCCATTTATGTGTCTGGAGGGTATTTCCAGGGGAAATATGATGCCACAGAATCTTTATTTTTCTCCCATCCACTTTCCTATTTGAAATATTTATGTTGAATCATTCTCCTAATACGACTGTTTGCCTTTTATAGAGTGATATGAATATCTTTTTGTTGTGTAAGAACCAACTATAAGCAGTATATAGCCAACTACGCTATTATTGTGCTACACTTCCTCCTTTGCTGTTATATGCTAGAAGAAATTCTCCCTTATTCTATAAGGTTTAAATGTAATAACCATTTACTTGTTTTGTGCTATGAAGCCTGAAAGTAAACTTTTTGCTCACATCCAGCTGTTCATAAGTAAAAATGCAATAGAGTTTGAATAGAGCAGAGGAGTATACAAAAATTACTGATCTGACCCAGTTTACTCATTGACAATCATATATTTGTTCAGTTTTCCAAGTTCACGAAGTTCATTTTCCCCTTATATCTAAGTATTCATAAGATTTTAAATGGTTTCACAATATATTCGTTTCTATTTAAAGAAGAAATGTGCATTTGCAAAACATATCTTCATGATAATATTCCCCTTAATTTATAACCTGAAATTATAATAATTTTTTAAAATTTCCAAAAAGGTTCTTGATTATAATTGACGAAATCATGAAGTTTATTTATAGCTTAATAACAAATATAATTCTCAATCTTTCAAATCTATGAATTTTTTATATGGCAAGGTAATAGATCTAAAACATGCAATTAGAAAATATCTTTAAAGTTTCCTAAACAGATAAAAGAAAAGATTTGAGGGCTAATTTAAGATTCAAGTATGTCATTACGATTTGAATTGTCTATGGCAAATACAATATCGTGATGAAGTGAACATAGTTAATTGTCATATTTAATTTATATTCATTGCAACAGTAAGCATGAAGGATGAAATTAGTATCGATGGAAGAGTCGGAAAGATACGTGGAACGAATGATTTTAATTAAACAATGAAACCGAATTACATAAAACTTATCAGGATGATTATTTATTACAGAGAGAAGTTTGAGCAACAAACAACTAGAAGTATAAGTTGGACAAAAATGGATGATAACCACAGCGATAATTGTGTGAGTGTGGAGTCTATTAATCTGCTGAGGACGCTATTTTCTTCGTAATGCCCACGATTCCTCGAAGAAAACTTTCATCACGTAGAGAAGTCGACGCAAAAGGTAAAAGGCAAATGTTTGAATCATCGCCTATTTAACTGGATGTTCCATCAATTCGACTGAGTCTCATCTCAGTCAAACAGTCGCAAGCTTTCAAGCGGCAGAACCAAATGGGATAGGACGTAATTAAAGGATGAAACATGGCTTTCACGGACACTCGTGTGGGCGAGAGATCTCATGAGAGAATGATGTGGACAGACTCTGAGAGGTGTGGTTGCTAAGGATATGAGACGTCAAGTGGATGAGGGGAATACAAAGGGAAATATTGAACGCTAGATGGAGAAAATGAACGGTAATTGATTAGCTGTGTCTGATATACGACGACACAAAAGAAAGAGAACAAAATAGGTCGAGGTTAAATAGGAATCGAATAGTTGTACTAAATCTAACATACTTTCGACGTGACGTCATTTCATAAGAAATTCCTCGCTGAGAATCTAACACGGTACCACTTTCACGATATTCTAATAAGTTATCCTTTTGGATAACTGTAAAACTAATTAATGAATGATCTTTAACAAGAAACTTAAGTACCGGAAATAATACATACGTATAACTTTCAGTGGGCTAAAAAGAAAGTAAGAGAAAGGCCACGTAAAATATGAACGAATCGAAAATATTAATTAATCTTCATGATGAAAAGGAGAAAAATCCATTATCCCTAAACAATAGACTAATTATGATGAATTAATTGCCTTCATCTTTGTTTTTTGATTAAAGAAGCTAGAAGGCGTTTCAAACGGTATTTAATTTTTGATGGTATGATGTCACTCGATGATTGGGACATCCTTATTTGAACAATTAAACAGAATTTCGTCTCTATTGATATTTTCTAAAACATATATTTAGCTTTATATTCGGAAAACATAAGCATATTTTGTAAATTATTTGAATGCATAAGGTACTAATTGGAATAAACTGCAATGGAGACGATGATGTATTGTTTTAGACACTTTGCAAAGGAGTGAACGAGATAGAAGATTAAACATATAAAAACAGCAACAGAAAGCATTAGAGTCTTAAGGTGAGCAAGGAAGAGACTCTTAGAAATAAAAAGAGATCGTTATTTGTCATCCTCTTTGCTGAGATTTGACGAGATAAAAAGAGACCCTCGTTGCTTTGAAAGATGTTTCACGGCTAGGGAAGGATGCAATTTTCAGTTGGTTCTAGCAGAGGGTGTGCCGGAGACATGTGTCACGGCAGTGAACAGTGTTTGAGGATGTAATTGCTCGTAGTGAACGAAAGGGTAACCATAGAGAACCGAAGAACAACACGGGCGTTATCGTTGCTATGCTGAAATAGTGGGGATGATGATGTTATTAAAAAAAGAAAAAAATATTTTACAAAATCGAGGACAGAATAATCGTTCTGATGACGAAAGATGTGAGGTCATCAGGAGTGTTAATGTTAGCATAAAAACATGCGGAATTTCCTTCGATGCGATCTTCTTCATTAACATCTATTCTGGAGATAGGAGTATTCGTGTAGATTAAGCTTAAGTGTAGCTTACTGTTTGCGTGACTAGTGGAAATGATTACTGTTCATTTACACAAAAACTTCCCAGCAATAGTATGAATAGACTGATGATAGAATCTATATATCTGGAAGCTTGAAGGCTTAAAATTTTCTCATCTATCACGCTGGATAATAGTCTTCCATATCAGCCTCTATTTTCCTCATTTTCTACTATTAAAAACCTCTCAATTTACTCATTTTATTTACAATTATTCTCAATTTTAAACACTAATCATCGTTCGAAGGAATGATTTCAAAACCGTGACTCATGTGAGATATAAGAACTAACTTAAAACATATTATGGTAGTTACAGTGTTCGTCTTGGTTGGTACCTTTTATCCAGAACAAATCATAAATCGGTATTTCATTTATGTCTGAAAAACATTGAAATTTTCTCATTTAACTCGTAAAATAATTTATTATTCGTAGAGAGTATTTATCGGATGAATAAAATCAACAGCTACTCGAAATTAAATGTTAATATTTATTTAGTATAACTATTGCATATCTTAATTTGAATCCATTAATACGGACTTTTTCCTTCCATCATAGATATATTTGGAACTAGTTAGTTATTATTTTAAGACACCGATCCTACCTTTTCGAGGGTGTATACGTTCTATAAGAAATTCTCAAATTAGGTAATATCCTTGAAGATTTATATTTTGAAACTTTATGAGGAGAACACATATTATTCTTGACTCCTATTTCTTGTTGTGGTATACGAATTTATTTCTGATTTAGTTATTATAAAGTAAATAAACATCTTCCTCTTAATTTCCCAAGTATAGGATAATTTCTTATTAAGGACATCTGGTTTGCGAGTTTCAATTTGGAAAATGAAGTCTGTATTTAAAGTGCGTCATCAGCCATAAATTATTCCTTACTTCCCGCGCATTCAAATAAGGAAAAATTGTTCCACTTATCCGCAATTATACGTTACATTTTTGATTCAATTTTCAGACTTAGATAAATCTTTGAGACCTTGATGCAGATGACTCACAAAGTCGAATTTATTTCCAACTATTAAACATTAAAACCTGTTTAAGAAGAGGCTTTGTACAACAACCAACTGTGTTTATTTAATCTTTCATGGATTTCACGCTCTTTTTCCGAGAATCGGTAGATTAAGTGCCTCTGATAACCATGCGCTCGCGTTTTTAGCAAGAATTGTTATTTTTCAATCCTCGATGCATTATTAATGAGACGCTCCGTCGGACGTTGCGTGTAATTAGAGGAGCATTATCGAGCTGTAACCATACTTAGACTAAGTCTTTACTCAGACTACTCTTGCGGGTGATTTTAATGGCTTCGATGCGCAGATCTGAACTTTTCGATCCCCGACACGTATACTTAGGAGCGATGCAATCATTATTTTCAGATACTCTTCGTGAACGCTCTTGGAATCCACGTATTCCGTTAATTTCTCTGTTTTTTTTTACCTTTCCATTAATACCAGGAGGTAGATTAATTATTTCATTTTCATTGAACTATTTTATCCGTCGAAAATAGCTGTACGATTAATTGTGTGTTATTATTGGACGTTCAATATGATTGCAGACTGTTTGAAATATTTTTCGAAAAGAGGTGTCCACTTGGGATGGCCTAGGTTTCGATATAGTGGTGAGAAATGAAATTTTATCCAGATGATAATACCAGACGAATATTCTAGAGTATGGCCAACTTTTGGACATTTCGAATTAAAATTTAAAATGTAACTCATTGTATTTCACGTAAATCAGTACCATTTATTCCACAAGTTTACAAAAAAACATCGATTGTTAGCTAGCGCATGAAATAGATTGGATTTTTTACAATGACTTTAAAAAATCGAAATGCATTTCGTAATCGAATGAAGTGGTAGGATTTCTTATAACTCGATTATATCTTACCAAAATTTTATAGAAATAATAATCTAATCAATATCATAGTGAGTAACTAAAAAATGAAAGAATGCCATTTATGTGAATGTTATAATATAAATTTGAATATCCAGGAAATAATTTATTCACTTTGTGTTAGATATTTCGTAATTTACTGAACTTTAAAGTGCCTCCCTTTCATCATCCAGACTATCTCAGATCAGGGCGCGGATTATCCTACTTCAAATACGCTTTTTTCCCAAAAGAGCCTCTAAATACGAGAGAAGGAAAATTCATTCTACGGTAAAAAAAATATCGCGGCGTATATTTCAAACCGGACAGGCTGAGAGGTCACATTAGCACGTATTTTTTCTTCTTAGGGAAACGCTGGAGAAGGATTGATGTGGTTTCATGTCGCCGACTTCGGCGGAGAAAGAAAGGGGGAAGGAGGGGTCGGGTGGTGGCCTCTATTCCGAAAACCCACTCGAAAAGGAGTAGGAACGACGAAAAGAGGAGAAATTAGTGTGACATTCGCTTTCTAGCAGCGTGAATCGATTATTGTAAGCGGACGCGAGACTTCAATAGCGCAATGCAACGGCAGGTGTTGACGGTGTCTAAGAAGATTCCCCCCAACTCCATCCTTTACTTGCTCTTCACTTTTTCCTTCGCTGAAGAAGGCATGCGATAAAAATAAGGATCTGCTCCATGTGTATTCTCGCGGGACGCAGCCTGTAATTTGGAGTGGTTAATTCCCCACCTCGTAACCCTCCAAGACGCTTTAACTGAAACGATAAATATAATCACGATGGGAAAGCCGTTTTCCTAAGCTTTATGAATGAAATTGGAAGCATTTTAATACGAGGTTGAAAAAAGCCGCTCGCTCGTAAAATTAAGTCGGAGTTGAATCGGATAGCATCATCCGTCGCGTTGTTTCCGAGGAAATTTACGGCCGGCTTATAAGAGGATTATCTACAGATAAAAGATGGCGGCGGATGCAATTACTTCTCGCTCATGATTGGTCCATTCGACAAACACGCTTTTCCGCGAGTGTCCGTGGCCGAGCTGGGGGATAAAAGCGCTCCTTATATTTTATTCAGGGTGCCTCTGCGTAGGAAGCGATAAATTCTAGCGAATGGGATAAGGAGATACGAGATATGTCTATTGAGCAACCCCGAGTTTATATCCTACGTTTCGGTAAGCAGGTGTCCCGCAAGGCTCCGTCCTCGCACCCGACGGATTACAAATTCGATTTTGCCTTCTCAATTAGCTTCGCTAAGGGATCTATTACCCTCCAGCCGTATTTCACAAACTGATGACCAGGCGAATTAAAATATTTAATGCTTAATACATCGAGGACGCAATACGGTAGCTCTATAGACTCTTTCTTTCGATCAGTGAAGGCGTTTCGGAAAAAAAATGCTAATGAACTTGCGCTGATAAAAAGAAATTGATCGCTATGAAATATATGCGCGTGATATGTCACGATGTTCTGCTTTCCTTTCCGTGACGGCAGCTGTGCAATTTTCCGAGCGATTTTAATTTAGAAGATTCTTTGGCTCTATGATGTGGCTCGCCTTGGATTTGCACAAATAGCTGGGGATTTTAGGAGGTGGGGAAAAGGTGTGTTCCGTCCTCAGAAGATAAGGATCTATATTAAGTAATCTGAACAACATTAATTAGAATTTTAATATAAAAATAACAAAATGTAATTCGTAAAATTATTTAATGAAAATTTGGGTCTAATCATTATGTATCTACAAACGAGTTTTTACGTTTTAAAATTTGAAGGTGTCGTTATTGAAACAAATATATGGAGAATGAAAATATTACTGTTAAACTATTTTTTAACAATCTCCTACAAGATACTCCTTAAATAAAGAGGAAAGAAATTATACTTAAACTATGAGTTACAGAAGTTAGAACAACAACACTCACACGGTAAAATATTAAAGGATTTCAGTGTAGAAGCACCACTTGTTCATATAAATTTTCGATTGAACAAGAAAATTTTTCAAATTGAGTTTTGTAATCTATATTTCAGCAAATTAATCAAAGAGATTTAAGAAAAGAGCTATTAGAGCTGAGAAACTTAATATTCTTAATTTTCTATAAGGATTCTTATTTACAGGTATTTCCACATTGTTCAATTTTTTCGTCCAGAAGTCTGGTTCGTTATATTTTATTATTTGTGTTTATAAGATTAGTGTAGTTAATATTTAAACAATTACTACTTTCATGTTAAGGAAAGAATTTCAATGAAAGCAAATTAGATATTTTAATTCTATCTATATTCGTGATTCTAGGAACTTTCATTCTAGAGATACGGGGAAAAAAGAGATATTTATTTCGTAATTTCATGTTTTTAATAATCATTATTTATCGAAGATAGCAGAGCTTCAGATGTCGGAGTGAATATTTCAGCTCTAATATTTCCGTACACATTTCATTTTTTGCACCTTTTAAGGACATTAAGATAAGCAGAATTGCGATTTAATAAGGAATATCGTATTTCATGTTTAAATAATGTAAGAGGCTCACTTATATTATCAGTAGCTTCGTCGAACTCAACATGGCGAACTTTTTTTGGGTGGGGGAATTCTTATCTACATCATCTGAAGGAATTAATTTGGGTAGTTGTCTTAAAAATTTATCGTCATGAAACAAAGACTGGAGTCCAAACCAAGGAAGTCGGGTAGTTTCCCATTCTTTGCCCACTGTCAAAGCATAAGCGCTGTTAATTCCCTCTATTCATTGCGATTCTATTGGATAAGCATTGCGTGATATTCCCTCACAATTTCTTATCCGAAGCTGCCGCTGTTCCCGACACATCCGAGCGTTGGCAACCGCGAGCATCGGAGTATCTCCATGGAGATAAATATTTTCTTAGCTATCTCTATCTTCCGGTTAAATAATACACATTTGACGCCCTCAGATTTTATCTTAAGGGAATAAGTGAGCGAATAATATGCAAAACACGTCTCGGAGAAGAGAGATTTTTCAGCTGGATGTGCAATTTTAGATTTTTTAATGGTTCGAGTTCTGTAAACTGAGCTTTGTAAGAAATGCGCCATGAAAATCTAGCGGGAGATCTGAAAATGAAGGAAAAACACGCTCTCGCGTGAATTATTCGCCATGAAACTCCTGCTAAACATACAATCTAAAACCGTTTTATAAACAGTGTATGTTAAAGGCGACGGGGAGTGCAAAAAAGCACATGGAATCGCTTTTATGCAAACGGTTCTTTTAATTGGTGTATTGAGGTACTAAACTACGGCTCGAATGAATAATAGATGCATCTTAAAAGTTTAATTTCCATAGTTTTTTCTTGTAATTCATCAAGAGAGTTGCCTTGCATTCAGACAGCGTCAATTTAAATTTTTATCACCCAAGTTTCCTCTGGTATGTAATCTGATTTGGGATAAAGAATGGATGAAGTGTTTAATAATTGCTTAGGAGTATTAAATAACTGTCTTTTGCTATGTAAATTTTAGATATAAATTATAATTTAGTTGATAAATATATACAAGTTTTCTAAAGTCTACCTCTATTGAATTAAATACTCTATTTGTTGGATTTCGTAAGTCAAAAATCTTTCCCCGTATTTATATCGAATCCTTTAAAGAATCCTATCTGGAATGTTCTTTGAGATTTATTTTTTTATCATCAATTTCATTGAACAAAAAATTCATTAAAGGCATTAAATATCCAGCAATATGAAAACGTTATTGAGCAATATACCATATTAAGTACATACACACTAAATAATATAAGAGAAAAAATTAAATTTAGCAATATATTGCCGTATCAAAATGTCGAAAAGACTCTTCGTATAATGTCATTCTCATGCTTACAAAGACTATCAGGATGAATAATTTAAAAACTTTTTAAATTTCCACAGAAAATTTACAAAGTTTTTTCATTATACTATGGCTTTTCACGAAGTCACGCCTCATATTGAATTCACTATCAGGATGTTATTATTACAGCTTAAGTGAAATACTTAGAAAATTGGAAGACAGTGGTCAGATAAATACTAGCAATAAACTAAAGGGTTTGTACAATGTTTCCTTATCCTGCTTCCGATTTGACAATTTCTACTTTTTCTCCATAATCTGCATGTATTATTTTATAAAGAGTCATGATCTTAATACGATATATGAATATCGTCTCTTTAAAAACTTAGGACTTCAATTCTACTGTAGTGTATCCTTTGATTATGATATGTCCTTAAAGTATATATACAAGAATTTTATTGTAGAGAATTGGAATTTGAATCTGGCTCTTAAAGTGTATTTACAAACGGTTGTCTCGGGTTATGGCATTAACTTTAAAAATTAGCTCTTACGATCACGGAAAATTTAAAAGGAAATCTTCAGGCTTGTTTTAATTGTATATAATATTCTATAATGGCTTTCTATGAATACAAGCACACAGATATCAATTTTATTGCTCAACCAACGTATCTAACATAATTAAAATATACCTCAAGACTTCATAGTTCTAATTTATTCTCTACGTTTCTTTTACAGTGTGAAAATATTAAACAAAAAGAAAAATGTATTAATAGATTTTACATTTAAAACGAGCCAAAATAAAGACTCGAAATTTTCCCAGCTTTGAAAGGAAATCTTAATATTTTCATTCGTTGACTCGACTCAAAGCAGTCAGCTGAAGTGGCCCACCTTTTAATAGGATTTAGGTTAAATTATGAACCATTCAAAATCGAAAAGCACTTTTCACTCATGTGCCTTCTCGGAGTAATGACTGTAATTAATTTACGGAAACTCTTACGGCAGTCAAACAGCTTACGAGTGTTTCTTTTTTCATGAGCATTTCATTAAGTTTTTCATTCCGTGGAAGCCCCTGGATTATAATATTCGCCGAGGAGAGGAAATTAACTCTGGAAGTATTTGCTCAGTAAAAATAGATGGCGCGGAAGCATTACATTTTTCAAAAACCAGTAATTGAATAACGCAAAGCGATTTCCATTTACGTCCTGCTGCTTACGCATATTTTTTTATCCGCGATGAGGAAACGACCATCTTGATAAGCGGCGGTTTAATGATTCCCAACACTTTGCTCTGTCCGAGTAAGAAAAATCGTCCACCTGCGCTCGGGAATTATTTTATTAGACGGAAGTTAATTACTTCTCCGGAATACGCGGTGGTTAGGGAGAGAGGGGGGTTTTTACAGGAACTCCGCGACAAGGTTTTCGGGAACCCGGGATAGCTCGAGATGCAAAAAGGAGAATTTTTTGCGAAAAAAGGAGTGGCAAACGGAAGGTCGTAATTACTGCTAATAAATACAACACAAGGAATCGGAGATTATGCAAACCTTTCAATCTTCCTGACACCGTGCGGAAGTATGGCAGAGACCCGGTCTTAATGATTATGGAATTAGGGTGAATGGGGATTTGAATAATAGATTGAATGATGGACGAAGAAGTCGAATATATGCACGAATAAGATAATCGATCCAAAAGGGAAATGGAAAATAAATCCCGATGATGAGTTGTCCCAACAGTATCCCAGTCACTCCACAAAAAATACACCTGACAAAACATGTTTTAATGGAATCCGGATCGGAATTAATGCTAATGTATATTTAAGGATTAATATTATGCTAATATTCAGTTAAGAGAATTCTGATATAGTTTGATTCATGAATTTTTTCAAATATTCCTAGCTTTATTACAAGGAAGTTGTATTATCAGTACAAATGATATAGGTTGATCATGAATTAAGAGTTCTCCGTTATAGTTTATGGCAAGTTTTTGAGAAATTAAAATGAATGACATGATAATCTACTTTAAAAGTTAGATATATTTGAAAAGTTTTTTATTATCACAACTAGTTAAGATCCCTAAACTGGTAAGATTTTCTATCGTAGGTATATTTCAATAATTTTTACATATCTATGATATTTATATGCAAAATTTGACATTGACTAGGGTAAATATTTTGGAATTACCTGTCCCGGAATTCACTAAATCTTCCAGTTATATTTTCATCTTTTTTTAAACTGTTTTTTTATTTCTACATATTTTATAGATTATACCTTTTAAATATATGATTTGATGTTATAGCCCAATTTATTAATATCATGTTGTTGTATAAATCATCACAATCATGTACGAAAGTAGTAGTTACGAGTGATTCATAGGAAGGTAACTTTTATGGAACTATTATTACAAAAAATATTTTTCGAGAAAGAAGAATAAAGATTGCTTCTTGAATTGGTACCGAAATTCTTTTCTAATATTTAGTAAAGATTGTTTGGTAAAAGAGTTAGTTTGAAGTCTTAATGACAGAATTTTGTCCAATCAGACTTTGGAAAATACCAATACATCGTATCGAACTGCCCCGGAGGTCTCAAGGCACTTGATTCGGAATGTATCAATCCAATTAAATCTTATGCCCTTTATCATTACACAATCTTGCTTCTCAATTGTGAACATATGTTGAAATCATGCATATGCTTTGGGGGCATGAATCTAACCCTTCCGAACCATCATCCGCACATATCTCCAGATCACAATGATGACTTTTGCCACCATTACGACCGTAGATGTCCAAGGCTGCATCCCCAGGGATTGGTGGAATGGTCGAGCGCTAAACTGCTTCCCCTCTCTTGGGACAGCTGATACGGTGCATCTCCCCAATGGCAATCCCTTTTAAGGGCAATTAAAAAGGCCCTCTAGTTTTATTACCACCCACCTCCACCGACGGAATCCAAATTATCGGGAGGGGGCGGGTCTTTGAGTGGTTATCGGACAACGGAATCTAACCATTCGCCGTCGAGACGCAGGGCGTTTATTTTCTTCTAAAGCCGTATTTGGGAGTGGAACTGGACGTATACTCTTAGGGTACTATTCTTTTATCACTCTAGCCTATGGTGATAATCTCACCAACCCCCCCTAATTAATACCTTCCTATTTATATAATGACCGTACGCGAGACGGGTGTATACGGAATGGGCGTGCGGTTGAACGCATTAGTGAATCTATTCTGTCAAGATGGTTTTTATCAATTTTCTGGTCTGCTGTAAAGTGTGAATAGTTACTACGTTGAGAAGTTCTAGCTACAGTTTAAAGTTATGGGGAGGAGAGATAAATGCGTGCTTGAAGGATTCTGATAGTAGTGAAAAAGGTGTTTCCTGCCATATTTTGTCTACGCCGTAGTTCTATCATTAAATTTTACGACTGTAATTAGATTTTTAACTCTCTCTCATAAGTAGTTATTCGCTATGCATTTAAAATTCAATTATATTCCAAGTTTTTATATATTTTTTGATTTGTATCAGATTGATGTGAGATAGGAAGATACTGTCATATCCAGAATTATACGCAAAGTGGGATTTCCATTTCTCTGTTGTCGTTATTCATAATGCCGACGTTTAACCCTTCAGAAAGTCGATTCAAAATAAAATATCCAGCATTTATGTACAAAATATTGTGAGTTAGTTAAGTCATATTATATTTTTATACATGTGAAAGTTAAACATTCACTCGTTGATATGATAGTTGCTGTATAAATTTTCGTAAACATAATACGCAAAAGTTATAAAATATAAGACAATAAATAACTGAGTTCAATATACTGGTAAAAGCCTTAAGTATACTGCAACATTTATTTTTTTGGAGGAAAAGAAAGATGTATGGAAAGAGAAACAAACGTGCAGAATTTTAATAAATTAAAGTGGGGAATTGGAAGTGAGTTGCATGACGTACCCTTCTTTACTCATAAGAAACGCTTGGAAACATTGTGCAATGGGAAAACATTCTTGTAAATTTAATATACTTTTCTTTCTATGTGATTACCAACCAACAAGAATGTCCTTACTCAGCCTTCATTTAGTAAAAGTATTCATCAAGTATATTCTCCACTAAACCTCAAACATCACCATTGAATCCACCACCCTCCATAAGCTATGACCTGAAGCCCAATTTGTACGAGTATAGCGAATAGCAAGAAAAATATTTCCCATCCGAGCAATTCTTTCGCTACCGTATCGAACACAGATCCTCGGAACAACTCTCGCGAAGGAATTCCCGGGAATGGGAGGGTAACAAAAACAATATTGCTTCGGGAAAGGAAGTCTTGAATTAGAAAGCGCACCTAAGAAGAGGGAAATAACACAGGAGTGCGCGGAGGAGGTGATGAGATCGTATTTGAGCAGCGGGAATTTCGGAACGGGGAGGAGATTGGTAATAAAGTGCGTGCGATTGGCTCGGAGTGGGAATGGGTAAATAAAAAGATTCTTTTGGGCGGATGTGGGCAGGACGTGCGGGGGTCAGGAGAAGAAGGATGTGGGGTGAAGGTTGTGTGAATTTCCATCCGCGATTTCCGTTCGACGATCTCTGTTCGTGGAATTCTGTCGCAAAAGGGAATCGCGTTTGGGGACTCTCTCTAAGCAATTAATATACGATCTGGCCGATAAGTGGGCGTGTCCCGTAAGGTTTTTGAGGAAACGCTATCGGAACCTTTGCTATATTCCTTGTCAACCGATCAATTAGTTTGCCCTAACGACGGTCAATGATAGGTTGCGCTCGCGTTCCGGATGACTGGTGGACGGAAATCGATCTGCCGATAATGCGTGCCGTTGATTGCCCGTCCTTTTTATCAGTGCGTTTTTTGTCGCGTTTTTTTACACGCGCTCTGTAACCCGCGCGGATTTCCCATGAGTCGCTATAGAACGATGGATTCGGCGTCGTTTGTCGTCATTAAGCTGTCCACGCGAGTATCAGTCTTTGTCCGAAAGAATTTGTAAAATACATAAAAGTATCCATTCTGTGTGGTCTGGAACTGCTTACGTGGTTACTATGGTTCCTCACATTTGGAATACTTTTCTTTTACTTTGATATGCTTTTATTTCAACACATTTTTCATTCATGTGCAATATAATAATAAGTATATAGTATAATGTGAATCATTCATATGTGTGTGCGTTGATGTCGGATTACACTGAACTTTCGAGCTTGTACGATTGTCATTCATATAATTTATTATAGATAAAACTCGTTTTATTTCATATCAATTTTTAAGGTCCCGATTAAGTCTTCAGATTTATGAATCCAGTGTGACCTAAATGAAATAGAGATCTACATATTAGTTATACTAATAATAGCAAAAGCAGACTTTCTGAGTGAAGTTTGGGATTTATAACCATATCGCCGGAAAATCTGTTACGTACAATACACATCCGACATCTCCATATTGCAATCTCATTCTTGCAAATAAATATATCCTCCAAAAGGCGAAGGAATATCCGTTCAAAATCCTTCTCCGTTCAACGGAAGCGTCCCCTATTCCCCTCACCCCACCCATTCCCATCGCGGCGGCGGTAAACCTCTTACATAAACATTTGCTCTGCGGACCCACGGATGCGCACCCACAAATCTACGAGCGAAAGGTACGGAATGAGACGGTGAAGCATTGCTACGTGGATCCGCGGGTCTCTCTCTTTCCTCCCTATCTTAACGAGATCTCTCCAACGCGAAGGTCATTGGTACACTCGGAGTGCGATGATTGGACCCGAAATGGACGCACGGTGTGACTGCGGGTCGTGGGCAGAAGGTCATCTTCGGAGAGAAGAACACGAACTCGACGTGGAAAGGGGGTGTGACTACGCGAGCTATAGAAACCAAATAATAAAATTACGTGGATAAATAGAGCGTCTAGGGGAAGTAGTAGGGAAGACCCCGAAGGTCCCCGGAGGGTATACTATAATGGGAGACCGCTGTGCCCTCGAGGGCTCCAAGACGCGTACAACGTTCGGAACTTCTGGAACGAAGAATCGGTTGGAAATCGAAGTCCTCGAAGGCTGCTTTCCTCCCTCTCCTCTCCCTTCTCACCCTCTCGTATCAGAAGTATCATTACCTTATGACCGCTGTCTCTCCATCCCACCTCCTAGCTCATTTCCTTTTTAAGTCGGCCCGCGAAATCACGTCGACTCCAAAAGGTGCAATTTCCACACGCCTTCTCGCCACCTTTACCTCACACCTCACGTATTTTTTTCTCTTTCTTTCCCCGCCTTCTCTCCCGCTTTCCCTCTCATTTTCCTCCTATCTGCAGCCGCTCATCTCCTTCTCTCTCTCTTAAACCAGCCGCCCTATAACATTAGAGCTCCGTTCCTATGCTTCGTCTCCAGAGTAAATGCCTTTGTTTATTTATTCCGCGCTTGGGTTACCCGCAGCCTCCCCTGCGCACATATGTGTTTTGGCGTCGGCCGTGTTTGACTGTTGATTTTACCTCGTTTGTTCCTCTGTTGGAAGGTTTCTGATTCTTCTTTTGTTTTTGTCTTTGGAGCGCGGAGGGTACGTAGAATATGATAAGGGATGAATGTTCGCAATATCAATGTTAAGACGGTATACGAGGCTAATGGTGATTTTAAGGTTGGTTTAGAAATCAAAATTATGTTATTCGTGAGTTTCAAAGTTATTCCTTGGTTCGTGAAATCCTTGATTTTTAAAGATTTTTGTCTATTTAAAATCTCATAATTAACGCAATATCCTTAGAAAAACATATTATATTAATTTCCCGTTGAATGATAATCAAACTCTATTACATGTTGCTCCTTTAATGTAAATTCTTGTATATAAAGTATGAAGTTTGTTCAGATATTGCCCTACCATGATAACATAATTTATTCATGTATTTTCATTATCTTATTTTACAGAAGATATTTCCGTTTCTCTGTTAGTTCTGTCTAGTTTTATTTAAACTTTTATATTTGTTTTAAGACGAAAATGTTTCATGATTGTAGAAATAAGGGTCGAGATGTAGTCAAACGGATTCAATGCACTCTTTCAAGGCAAAGTAATTTTCTACTAGCGTTTCAATTACGAACCTGAAATTTCTATTCATTTTTTAAATTATCAGCTTGTGATTAAGTTATATATAATGATGCAAAAGATTATACACATGCAGAATTTTATTTTACTCTTCTATACATTTGATGATTAAATCGATGGAACTTGAAATATTTATTACGTTTTCTGTGATGATGATTTACTTTAATTCAGCTGAAATTGTTTGAAATGATAAGTTATTCAGCGTTCATTAGAAAAATAAGTAACCATATTCCTGATTCGTTACGCATTCTTGATTTGCTCGTCTTAATTTATATTCCACTAACCAGAGTCTACGAGGACGTCTTGAGAAGTCTACCTTCGGTAATGAATGTATTTTTTAACGCATGTTGATTCAGTCAAATTTATTTCCCCGTAGATATGAAAATGGATTTCAGTGCTAATGTGGGAAACTGCTTGACTTTTGAGTAGTAATTCAACTAACTTGAAAAACAGGAATTTTATAATTGGAAGATTTACGCGATAGTCGAGTGAAATATTTTACGTAGAAAT
The DNA here is from genome assembly GCA_020796165.1 of Pantala flavescens. Classification (NCBI taxonomy): domain Eukaryota; kingdom Metazoa; phylum Arthropoda; class Insecta; order Odonata; family Libellulidae; genus Pantala; species Pantala flavescens. Next base: position 10,277,939 of record CM036879.1, on the reverse strand, counting down.
TGCATTTTATTCGCCTAAAAGCTGATTCGTATCATGAGAGGCGATTCTGTTCATTCTATCGCTAGAACGAAAGGAAGTATTTTTGTTATTCTATCCGTTGGTGACTGTAAGGTTTAAGGTAATCTTTTTACCGTAAAGCAAGTATGAGATTTAATAAAGTATTTTATCATAATTGTATCATATGTATGCACAACTTATCTGTTCATAAATACTGAAGGAAAACAGTGAGAACGTGTATATTACACTCATTCATAAAGCAATGAGACATTTTAGCTGGAAGAATTACCCCAAAAATTAAAATCATACAATAGGAATTTATTCTTGACTTAATGAATCTTTCATTCATTTTGTATGAGTTTATTTGTAGATTATTGCAGTAATACTATTGAATCCTTTTTTATGAGTGGATCGACAGCTTCGGACAGGTTCAAACTGAGGATCCCGTGCCGTCTTTCATATAAGGTATAACTTCCACGTGAGAGCACTGCTTTTTGCCCCTTTTCTCCAACTGTTCGATTCCTCTTCGATCCCACAAACTTTCTCGACTTAAACGCTTCAGATGGCTGATGTCTCTATTCGTGTTCTCACACAAACGATTTCACACGACCGCCATTCATTCACTCCCCTCTTTTTAGTATCGGAAAAGGCGGAAACGGCTAGTGAAAAGGAGAAACCTATTCGTGCAACAAAAACTGTGACATTTAACGAGAAAATAGTCCGTGAGGGTAAAAAGTGACTGCTATAAAAGTGGATCGGAAGAGGCGAAGGTGCGATGCGTCAGAACACAAATACTTTGGATATAAAACCTACGAAATCTTCACTCACCCGTAAAGTCTCAAGGTGAGAATGGGAAAAAGTCAGCAGTGACAAAGTATTTCGAGGAACCTTTTATGGTTCGGTAATATCATTCAATGACGCCTCTCCTTTATCTTCTGCCTTCTCCATCGTTGAAATTCCCACTTTAATGTTGAATAGGTCCGAGATTTTCGGCTTCAGATCTTATGCATGTGTATATAATATATTTCAGCGGAATTTGATCTTGAATCGTGCACAGATTACGAGTACAATTAACTGGTTTTATGTATACTTTAGTTACCCCCACAAGATGAATTTTCTCCTTCATTCGGGTAATCAAACTCCTCATGATACTATGCAGCTTCTCTTGACTTAGAACACTGATTTATATCTTAGATATTTAACAGAAATGGAGGTTTGAAGGGTTAGAAGTAGAAAAAGAAGAAGGTAGAGGTAAAACTAAAATTCATATCAATCTTTAAAGGGAATTTAGCAGTATGGGATCGATAGTTATTTGTCATTCTGGTTGAATTTCAATTTTCACTAAATTCAAACCTTTCAATGCTCACTAAGAAATAGAAGTGTTTGGAATATTTACCATGTATTATTTTATTACCAAAATTCATATTCCTCAAGCATATTCTTTTTGCTATTATATATTAAATTACTATTTTAAATGTTGATGATATTTACTACTTCATGTCTACTGTCATATACATACAGACCATATTTTTCTTCTGTCATTACCACATTCATTATTCCTCATGGATAAAACCTGTCTCCAAACCCTTTCTTCTTATCCCTTGAATATATTATTTTCTACGTAATTTATGCTTATTTTAATTCATAGGTATTTCTCTATCAGCAGTGCAAAGGAACAGCCAAATGTATCTACCCCCTCTCGATACTGAAGATGGCACCTAGATAAGGAGCCGAAACGTAGACCTACTTCGAAGATGTAAGTCAACTAGAATCACTAGAGAATTCCATGAATCTCAGCCCCATTTTTGCATCATCCAGAATCACTTAGAGGTTATGCACACCTAAAATTTGGAATAAAAAATATTGCTTAACGTCTTGCGAAAAAGGATAGTAATGGGTGAGTGAAAATACGCATAATATTTATTTTAATCTTATATGCGATTGTTAAATTATTTCTCTTCCGTTCTTCGTATTTTATTTTCAGTAAATTCTGAATATTTTTCACAGTTCAAATATTTGTTTATAAATTTTGAAAGACATCACGCATATATTTAATATCCATCCTTAATTATGGATATTTTTCAATAGTGATAACTTCTTAGATGATCCTAAGGCGTTTTCTTTTTCCTCAGTATCTTAGTTATTTTCTATATTGATATAAAAATTTTATATGCTTTATAAATTTATTTAATTGACAAAAGGTTGTAATTTATAGGTAATTTTATTTATCATCATTGTGACAATATGTAAAATAGATTATAAGTTTAAAGTACGCAGTAGTAGCGTTTGTATATAAATAGTGGTTAACTGTAATGGTATAGGTAGGCATCTCGCTATTTATTTGACTCGCAGTTTTACTTACTGTTATAGATAAATTATCTATGAATAATTTAATAATGCTTAAGAAAACGAATAATCCACAGAATAAAGATATTCGCCTTCGTAAAAATCAAAACTTTTTCAAGAATAAAAACAATTTCTTACAAAATTACATTCAAAAACAGAGATTGAACTCAAGCGCTACACGATTATAATTTCTCAGGATTTGTAGTACTTCAAATAAGAGTAAACCATTCCTCAGAAGAATAACTAATGATCTTAATTTTGAAGAGATTCCTTATCCCTAATTAGTTCAGCGCTAAGCGAGAAGTGACAGTAGTCAGTTGGTTTTACAAAGGCCTATTAATCAGCGTGGAGAACCGGTTGGTCATAGTGTCGTAAGCATGGTTCATAATTCTCACACATATCGGCCTACTTCCGTCTCTAAATGCGTTCCAGAGTTAGGGGAATTATAATTTTAATTAAAATTGAGAGTGGATTATGTATTTGAAAATGATTTACGTCCGAGATATAGTCGTATTTAGCTGAAGTATAATTCGAATACTTTCTTAGACTTATGGGTTCCGCTTTTCCTTAAATACGATTGTAAATATGTACGATGTAATAAGTACGATATTATCTTGCAAAATTTATGTATTCTTCCGCCGCTGGGAGAAAAATATATTTTTCCCTCCCTGTGAAAGACTAACTAGAAATTAGCTAAACATCTCTTTTAAAGAGACTCCTGATTTAGTTTTTAAATCCTTTAAAGGAAAGGATCGCTTGTTAGATGGACCGAATAAATCTTCAGATTTAAAGGGGATTCCGTTTTAAATCGTATGGTAGTTTGAAAGAAATTTTTGAATTTAATTAAACAAATCAATACCTATCTGTAAATCATGATATGCCATCATAGTTACCAATTCGTACTTTGTCTATCCACAAACTCTGCATTAATTCTGTGTTTGGATAAAGATATTTGGATGCCTATGATGGACCTCCAAGGTCTGTAAGAAGCGTAGATTTCTCGAGACTTTTTAAATCAGATTCGATTAATACGATGGTCAGTGACAAATGCAACAGGAAGTGTTGAGAGGACAAGTCCAAGCAACGTGAGTGATGATTATTTGATTATAATGCCCTCAATTGGATTCACACCCTTATGGCAAAGAAGGGAGTGCCGAAATAGACGTCCTGGAAAGGAAGGGGATTATTCAGATTTTTCTCGGAAAAGACCACAATAAATCAATCATTCATCCTCTTACGTCGCGACTATAATACAGGAATTATTTTTCAGGATAAGGTTTCGTCTTGTTATTAGAAAGAAACTCCTACAACATTTGATCGAAAAAGGTTTCTTTGCTGAACATTTTGTCCACCTTACCTTTCAATCTATGATACTAATAAACTCAATTAATCGCTGATGATTACTTCGTTACATCAAATGTATCGTAACAAGAATATCAATTTGATACATCGTAGAATGTTTGAAAAATAAGGTCGTAAGGAACAATACAAATATGTCAACTCTTCATACGAGAGATTATAATAATCAAATAAAATTAATCGAGTTCGAAACGTCGTAAATTAACCATGGAGCAGTGGTTAGCATCTTGAATTCGATGTTTAGACGACAGCCATATCTTATACATGTATAATACTATATTTCGTAGAAAGTCATCCATTTTAAACTTTTTTCTATTTAGTTAGCCAAAGCGAGATGTGATAACCGATACAAAATACATCATATCGAAAACTATTGCAGGATGAATTGTATCTAAAAAAGAACATAAAGAATTTAAAGAACAAATGAGATGTTTGAAGTAAATTTGAAGGAGTCCTACAATTTGAGTAATTTGAGTTAATGTTTTATATCATTACGAAAGATACTATTATTATATATTATTAATGTTATATTACGCTGAGGTCCTGGGTTCAAATCCCGGCTGAGGAGGAAATTTTCCTCTCAGGGTCTGGATGTTTGTGACGTCCGTTGTTAAGTTTACGACCACACTGTAATTGTCCAGAAAATGGATGTATGTGCGGTCTTTGATAATAAATAAAAAAAAGAATTACTTGCTTGTTGAATTTAGAATGTTCCATCATGGAGCACATTCACTCATCTTAGATACAACCGCATCGTTTGTCTCCAAGTGTTCCTCTCTTCTGATCTAGAAAAGCGTTGTAGAAGAGGTAAAGCTTTGATAAAGCGTGCGGTGAGAAGAAGGCGATGGGAATCTAAGGAAGGTTTGGAAGGGCGATAATTCGAAGGCGAACGAGAGAGAGAAGCCCCTGAGGCAAACGATCGTAGATGGAGGTGAAATCGTTTCCAAGGGAACGTCGCCGTGGGCTCCGAATAATTAAAAAGGACCCAAAAGATCGGAAGGTTAAACGAATGAAGAAGGAATGGAATTAGGAGGGGAATGTGTTTTGTTTGCGACTACCAATGGGAAAACGGATTATGCGAAATGGACCGGCTTGCTTTCTAAAAATAAAGACGGGAATATTTTGAAATGAAGGAATGCTCTGTCGGTTCGTTTCGTCACGAAAAATTTGAATAAGCGGCTCGAAGATTTTTTCTTTTGAGTTTTATTGGCTTGTTATTCAATCGGGTAGAATGTTTTTTTTTGTTACTGGACCTGGTATTTCTACAAATCTATCTCAGAGAGATCGTGTGGTTTCTTGGTACAGTGTTTTCAATTATAATTTTTCTTTTAAACCTTTTTTCAGTATGATTATAAACTATTTAAAATAGATATTCCACTTTCAATAAAGTATGTTTTTGGATAAAAACGAATTATTTCTAGGACGCAATTTAATATTCGTAGGGAAGTCCGTGACCTAGTTATCAGCATCATTCATCTAATTATATACCATGGAAAACATTAGTTCGTAGATTAAATCAGCGCTGGATGGTTCTTAAATCAGCGCTGGATGGTTCATATGACATTATTAGATAACGTATGACAAATTGCTTACATTGTGTAAACCACTCAATAGACTAAAGTATTATATATTAGTTATTAAAACATCAACTCCGCAACAAGCGACAGTGGAAGGTACTGTTGCTAATGACAACATAAAAGCCGTTCGATCGGAAAGTACACGTCTTACAGAGTAATGCGGGAATTTTAACGTGATAAAGACCGAGTAAATGAAAAGAGCACATACAGTGGTAGAGAAATAAAAGACACGCGAAATCTTACTTATCCGATCAATTAAAAAGGGATGACAGCGAATCGAAACGAAGGGAATAGAGTAACCGATACGAAGTGTAGATGAAGTGTGGAATGAAGTTGAGAACGGGTCGTGATTTCGATGTAGATTCGTCCGCTCCTCAAGGTAGCAACCCGGTACCTTTGGTCGGCTGCGGATAAAGGAGGGAGATTAAGGGAGATGCCTCGAGGGGAAGGGCGGCAGGGAAAATAACAGATCCCGGCAACCCACGGCCTCGTTCTCAGATCAAACGTAGCCAGTTTGTAAACATCAATTAAGGCACCTATAACCTGACATCAGGCGAGAGGGAGGGCAGCTTCAAGGTGCTGAAGAAATGCCTTCTGATGACGAGTTACAGGTGTCGGTGCATTCGGGGGGAGGGGGGGTTGCAACGGAAGATTAACGTACGGGAGGGGAAGATTCATCATCTTAGGACTACTACAAGTTTCGGACGAGACTAAATAAATACAGTTCTCACCTCTGGAATGAGCGAGGATGCCATCGTACGAGGAATTTGAAGGGGGAATAGTTGTCGGTATAAGTAGCAGATCGTGGGTTTTGATCTCTCTAAGGTTCTGCTATTGTAACACATATTACTACGATACATATTATTGATATTATTATGAATACCTAAAGGGTTAGTATTTATAACGAATTTTTGAACTCGGGTGTATTGCTAATCTTATAAAAGCTGTATTGAGATCAGAAGTTAACAAAATGGAAAAATGTTTTCCTTTGATCAAAATCAGAGACTTTTATGGGATAATTCTTCTTCTTACACTTCGTTATTTATCACATCTATTTCTCTTAATTATAGGCGCAAAGCAAAGTCAAATTTTAACTCTTTTAGGTGGTATAGGATATTGTAATTCTAGAAAAAAAATGCCCCTTTTTGGACCCAAACTATGTTTTATGAAGCTAGAGCGGTGTCTAGAAGCCAACATTGTAACACGAAGATGGTACATAATTTAAATTCAATTTCTATTATCAGTAAGATTGCACAGTACGATTGTAGACATGTTGAATTCTCTCAGAAACTATTGTTAAGATAATTAAATATCAATATCAACATTTTTACAGATGTCAATCTTCTGCTTAATATCCTAGATTACAGTAGGAAGAGAGGATATTATATATGAGAGGAATTAAAGTTTCTAGATAAGAAACAATAAGAGTGTTTTTAGAAAGAAATAGGAGGAAAGAAAGCGTGAGAGATCGGTGGTGGATTCCGCAGCTGCTATTGCCTCCAAGGAAACGTGCAGTTTTTTTCGGAGCAGGAAAAGAAGTAGCCCGACCAAGAATCGAATGGCGGTTAAAAATAAATTTCTCCCGGGTAATCGGAAGCCACCGCAAACGTGACGATGAATAATTTATAAAAATCTCTCATATTCATAGTTGCGGTTGCCGAGTTTCAGCCGGGTCAGTTTTAGCTTTCACCCCTTTTTGTGTGGGATAAAGGGATGGGAGAAGGCCCCCTAAGGGGCTGATTTTTCTCACCCCAAGATCTGCTCCAATCAATCCCACGCTGCCTCCATCAAAGGACCGGCACTCCGTAATTTTGCGTAGGGACGTCCACGGAATGAGGGGTTTGGGCAATGAGTGGGAACGCATAGTGCGTGAAGGGCCCTTAAAAAGAAAAGGATTATCAGGTGCAAGAAGTCGTTGAGGGGTGAATTAAAAGTAATGACGATAGGAAATTGATTGAGGAATAAATGGGGAAAATTTAGGGAATCGGCGTTTGATTAATTACGCATTTTAGGATGTTTGGTAATGAAAATGGGAGATTTTCAGGGAGCAAAAAGACCATATGTTGTTGCGGTTGAGAGACGAGAAGTAATGGAAATATATTTTCTTAGAAAATTTCTGTTGAATAGATGATATATCACGAAGTTAGCTTCTTTTCACAATTAAAAAAATCATTTATCGTATTAGTTATCGTTATCGTATTAAAAGTATTATATTTTTGTTTTATTTGTTATTTAATGTACAATCTAATAATGTAATTTAATAAAATTTAATTGCACCGCTAGAAATTACTCTACGAAATAGTAAACAATGATAGAAATGGTGAATATATATGCCCATAAAATTTTGCAACTTATTCAACTTTCCGTAAACTTCAAAAAAATTGGAACGAACCGTGCCGCTGCGAAAATTGGAAAATAGCACTATTGAGTCACCTTCCGATATCGGATTTCTATGCAATAATTTAAGCAGATTTGAAATTCTAATGAGTAAGGAGCCGCGCCCATCATCGCGGTGTTCAAAGCAAAAATGGAAATATGGCAGTCTCTTATTTGAGGAGGATTATAGGTTTTGAACAGAGCGAGCTTCTGTGGTTAGTACAATCATAGTTGGACGGCTTGGTTAACCTGATATAATGTTTCGTATGACTCAACCGGAGCTGAATGTATTATATTCTTTCTATTTTATGATATAACCACTTGGATTTAATATCCAGTTTTCTTAACAACTGATTCAGCTGGATCTGGATTATTAGCTTATCCTTTGAAAGAAGATAAAAAGCCTGATTTTTCTTTGTGGAATTGTTACATAAGGAAATGAAGTGTAGACTTAGGAACTGTTTGTATATTTATGTGGTGAAATAGAGTTGTAGTTTGTGTTTCTGTGCATAGGTAAATATTTATCGATATGCTGACATTCTTTCCAATTGAAAAACTGTTTATGTATTTGTATGGTCAAATAGAGTTATAGTTTATACTTCTATACACTGGTAAATATTATCCATATGTTGACACTCTTTCTAATCGAAGAAGGCACAAAAAACAAATGAATCTCGACAGATTTTCTCATTCAATGATAAAAAGAGCGTACTGATTTCATTTCAAAACAAAGTAAACTGTGAAACCGGTTGGAAATCGGAGCATTAAACCAAATTCCATTTACCATAAGAGAATAATCCTTTACAAAAAACCACCGCCGGTACATTAGGGGCTATTCCCAAAATCGGATCAACTTTGGAAGATTGGGGAAAATTGAAAGAATCGACGGAATTAAGAGAAAGGAATGTAAATGAGGAAGATTGGAAGGGAGTAAAAAAAAGGTCGCCGTAGGTGAAAAGGATAGTGCGTAATTAGAGGCGAAGGGAGCTCTGGGAAAATGATAGAGAGGCGCGGATGATTGGAGGGCATAGTTTGGGAAAAAAGGTGGAAATGGCGCTAGAGGGAGATAAAGAGAGAAGGAAAATAAATAAATGGAATTGGTACTTATGTGGGACGTACACGGAGGAGTATGGTGTATTTGTGTATAGTGTAGTATAGTGTATTTGGTCGGAAGAAAGGAAAACATGAGAGGGGACATCTCTCCCTCCCCTAAAAGGCCCTCAAGGGATCCGAGGGGAGCCTGGAGTGTTATTTCTAAGAGCCCTTTTGGAGAAACATTTCCCCCGAGGGCAAATGTTTCCGTCACTAGTTATCCTGCACCGTTTCATCTAAGAAGAATTATGAAGTGATTATGATAGAGAACACGCTCTGTTTATTTGACACATGCCATCAACAATTTTTTTTCCAGATTTAGAATACGAATTAACCGAAAAGCGATATTTTTTGTCGATATGTATGTTTATATTTAAGAGTGTAGAGTGTCTGGGTCTAAAATTTTTGTTAGTTTGAGAGGAAAAAGGATGCTGAATTTATTTTTGATTCTATAAAGCTTACACCAAGAAATAGATACGTTTTTTTTTCAAGTATCATTTAAGTCTATAATGCAGGTAGTTCTTATACTGCTAACTAAAATAAATAATAAATTCATGCAAAGATCGATAGCTTGGTTAATTGACTGATGAATTGAATGATGTTGATCACACTCCACCAATTTAGAACAGAAGCAATAGCAGGAAGACTGAAGAAAATATTAAAATGGTTATATCGTTAAGTATTTATGTCCATTCTTATTTAGAGTTTGTATATCGTAAAGCGGTTTAATTGAGATAAAATAAAATACCATCTTCTAATATAATATACCATGAAGGTTAGTTTTCAAGCCAAAAGCATTATTTGTGTTAAACTTTTTCTTGGAAACATAGGTGGAGATATTTCCCAATAATCTTAGAAGTACATAATTTTCAGAAATTTATTAGATTCAAAGCTGTTTTTGTTTCTCACGTTCAATGAATGATTTGAAATATGAATGATAGAGGTGTTTTGAGCGGCATTAAATCCAGGTACAGTAAGAACCAGCCTTTCAGTCGTTTCTCTGACCAATCTTTATCCCTTTTGTATCATTCGTCGACAATTTAATCATCGAAATCAATTGCTCTGACCTCTATTTCCCTGATCTTTCTTATTGCATCAGGAAGAGTAATAAAAAAGCTGTTATTGTAAACGAACTATTTTTTATTTCTGTGGTAGAATGAGGCATTGCTATACGTTGCGTCTTCTTAAAAATTCTATATCTTAAACTCTGGTATTTGAGGAACGGTTACAGAAACCTTATGCATCTGATATTCATCGAAGATACATAAAATAGTATCGAACAGTTCTGAATACTATAAATAAATTTTGCAATCTCTTATAAGAAATTATTTTGTCAATTTACTGACCATAATGAGATACGTATCGATTACGATGGATTTATGGATAGAAAAACATAAATGAAGGACAGACAATATTTTAAACAGGAGGATATAAAGTGTTATAAAATTTTTACGATCTCCTTCACGTACAAATTTTAGCATATGGAAATTTGAAAGAATTACTTAGTAATTCAAACGGATTTTTGCATATTTTTTGATAAAATCTTTCTGATGATGTCCACTATTAACCATACATAAACAAACGATCCCTCTCCGTCCTTGAAGACAGCCGAGTACATTAACAAGCCGTAACGCTTTCCCACCAAAAATCCGCGCATACGTTTCGCACGCCGAATCGAGATGAGCCAGATATCGGTAGCATCTGAAAACAACGGGAGATCATTATGGCAAAAGCGCGTTCATGAGCAGCGATGGGCGATCAAGGAGCGCCGATAAGTACATTTATCTTCGACGGGTAAATTAAGATTCGCATACTTTGGGTTCTCTCTTTTTTTTACGAGGCATTAACGAGATCTTTTTTTAAAAGCCTCGGAGGAAGTCGGGTGTGGGAAAAGTGTCGATTCGACTCGTTTAGAGCGTCGCGAATCGCTAAAAAGTTCTTCGGAAGACGAGATCACCGATTACCTTTCGCAGTAATACGTCAGTAGGAATTCGGTCGAAATGCAAAGGAGCCTAACTCATAATCCTTCGCTTTAATGCGTCCACAAACACATACGAAAGCTGCCACCGTGACGAAACGCTCTACAGGTTTTTCAGGTTTGTCCGACGCCTAAAAAGGTCTCATACGCGGATGAATAATTAGGCGGGTTTCTCGTTGTTTATAAAGTGGAATGATCCGTGATGAATGGACCCTCACTTGGGCCGATCATCAATTCCGCATAGAATTAAAACAATGAGAGATGCTCGGTGGCGAGTAATACCAATGCCCCCGAGGGCCATGGATGAGTGCTTTAAGCCGATGCTCGTGAGAAAGTGGTGCAGATTATCGACGGTCTATTATAGGATTACTGTTCTGATGAATCTTTCAGGTGGGTTTTATGCGGAAGTCTTGGTATGTATGAATAGAGTTGGATCCTGAGGTGAAAGTGGAAGAGTTGATTCCGAAGGGAGTATTCATACTTGATTTCTTTACGAGATATATGATGAAAGGCAAATCAGGAAGCTACGAATTTAAACGTAATCTGGTTATTTGTTATTTTTAACAAGAGATGAGTTAACTTGAAGAATTATAATAATAATAACACGCCTTTATGATTCAGGGCAAAATTTAGTCTCTACAGATCACTATTCCATTTAACCCCTACAAACATACACACAAATACATCCAATCTCAGATCAGAAAATTTTTCGGTCCGCTAAAACTCGAATCTGGGACCTCGAGACTTTGAGCGCCATATATTATCACTGCTCTACACACTCGGTCAGCGAGTTACTAGGTACCGAGAATTAATATCCCTTTAATGTTTCAAATTTTATGCTTTTTATCGCAAGAAAAGAAAAACATCCGTTCTAAATGCCTTAACGGAACGTGAATGTATGTATTTGTGAATTCGCGGTGATATAAGCTCCCAAAATGTGTGCTATATCAGATCAAAACTTCTCGCTAGTTTAAGCATTCGTAAAAGTGCACACATTTGGGGTATATTTGCGAGCCCGGTGTCATCAAATGAATTTCGTGCTTCTTTTTTGACAATCTATTACATTCTTTTTCCGTTTAACCCTTATATGAAACTATTTTCTTCCGAATATAGGAAATTTAAATCAAGACTTCAACTGCTAAATTTAATTCATTATGAAGCATTAATCCATGATATTATGCGATATCTGCTTATGTATAACAGAAAGAGTACAATAAAGCTAATAAACACAAGGATCTTTAAGAGATACATCCTACAGCGAACGATACGTGATAATAGTAAGCTTTAATAAGTGATTCTCGTTTGATGTTTAGTGTTTTAAGACAAAATGGTTTTGTATGGTATTTTCGTAGGTAGATGTACGACAGAGATAAATATCGTTCCCTTATTTGTACTTGACTATCTTTATATAAACGTACTTTCAACATAAATCGCTTCTGTAGTCAAAAAAGATGGTGAAATATCATCTGACTTGATTGCAATTATCAATATTTCTTTTTACCTAGAATCATGACTCTTGATATTAAATTTACCTCCTAATTTGCTGCTACTTGCTTCAGTAATGATAGGCGGTTCGAAATATAAGAAAAAGTAAATTTCTTTAAAAATCATGAGCTATTTTTTATTTCTATATCTTTTTTTGGGGCATATCATCGCAGCCTTTTTCCAAAAAATTGAGCATGAAAGTATCAGATACAACGAGTAACGGATCAGCAAATATAACCGCCTCTGGAGGAAATTTTTTTACCCGAATATCTCCTCAAATTATGAGGTCAGAACTTCGGTAATGACACAAATTCCTCGTGTTTGATTCACATCCGTAAATAGTCTGTGTGTTTCTTATGGAAAACGTGCAGGATGTCCGGACCGTTAAGAGATGCGATCTCCTAAGCAGCTTCCTGCTGTCCCTCGATCTAATCAAACTATCCAAAGGCCGAAATCACGTCTCTCGCATTACAATCCTCCCATTAATGCGGTAACTACTTCCCCCTGGAGCGACCTCCTTAATACGTGCGGCGGGGGCGTGAAACATTTCTCCATCATGGCGGCTCTTCAAAGAGGATCTACGATCTCCCTTTCACTCCATTTCTCAGGGAGTTGCCCTTTATATCTTCCCCCCCCAACCGCCTCTTTTCGTGGGCGACGGTATTTCTTCAAGAAGGGCCTCAGAGGCGAGAAGATAGGCCCGTTCCTTCTGTTTAGGTGTTCCACGCACTGTGATTAGGCGGCGGACTTGCATCGGACGTGATACCTTCCCGATACCCCCTCGAGACGTGCTTCCTCCACGGGCTTCGCCAAATACCTCCCGGATGCCCTTGGACCATTGGAGGTTTCTAACTTCGTGGAATCGAAAGATTTCCTCAAACGGCGGTGTCTTAGATTCTCGAGCTATGTTCTGTGTATTGGAGTAGTTTCTGTAAGCTTTGGATACGTAAAATAAATAAAATCAGTGTAAAAGTGGTTAGCTAAGATAATTGGAGAACATCATCTTGAGAAAAACCAGACAATATGGAACTCACTTTTTATTAATATAACGTAAGTTCAGAGATTTGAAGGAATTTTCTCAGAAAATGTCTGGAACTATACAAATTGAGTTATTTTCGATACTTAGCGTAAGCTAAATTAATCAGTATTTCAACTTTTCATAATTCTGGAAGGGTTATTATTTTTTTAATTGGATTTAGAGGTTATAGAAATAAGTTATGATTTGTCTAAATTATTAAATTTCAGAGTATTTGGAAAGTTGAGCGTTTTCAATGTGTAAAATCAAACTTCGTGAAGTTCCATGCTCAACTGAATAATTTTATCCAAAAACCTAAATACTAAGTATAAATTGGGTTGCGTAAACTTTATTCTCAAAGGAATCTTAAAAATTAAGTACGCTTCATGATATTCTACATCCACATATTTCTCTTCGAAAAGATGGGTTTTTTAGATGAAACGAATTTCATAATGGCTATCCAAATTTGAGGAAAAAATACTACAGGAGTAGATCATCCCAAATCATTTCTTTAGAAGAAAACCATCTCATATACAAATGCTCATCTTTCCCGTAATAAAATTTAGTTGATCTTAATTCATTGTATTTTTCTTTCACTCCTCATAACCTCATTTTCATTCCTTTGTAAGAAAAAATTCTTAATCTTAACAATCATGCATCTACTTCATCCATAATATCCAAACGTATTACAAAGATGGAATGAAATTTAAGGAAGAGTTTGCGTGCTTGATGCTCCATTTGAACAGACAAAGAAATGAAAGGAAAGCGTCTTCGTCTGCATCGCTTATCCTCAATAGCTGTTTTTTGTTCCTCTTGTGCGGATTTGTTCGAAAATAAATCTCGATTAAATATATTTCTTAACATGTGTCGACATTCGTACTAGAAAGAGAGGGAGTAATCAAGGGACCAACATTTTATTCTCTGTAGGTAACCACGTTCGACGAAAAAATATCTGTCATCACCCTAGTTTCACCAAAAGAGGTTGTTCCTTTATTCTATTGAAACAATGTTTTTTTAACTTTTCTAAAACTGCATTATTCTCGATAATCATCCATTTGTATAGATATTAATTCCTTTCAACATCACGGTTTCCTTCGATACCACAGGAGCTTTTTTTTCTTTCGATATTCACGATTTTTGTCTCGGATCGCAGGTTTTCTAACAAAAGACATCGAATTTGCTCCAAACCGCACTTCTTTTCTTTTTCCATTGTTTCCGAGTAATGAAATGTGGAGAGAAAAAGATCCAAAGAAATGAAAAAAAGAGAGAGAAAGATCTTTCGATACATCAAAGGGAATTCCCATTTTTCTTGTCCATATTAATCTTTTTTATCCCTCCATTCTGCGGCGCTACTCGAGTAGTCGTAAATGGTCCGTATCAACGAAGAGCTCCTTCAAAAGGGAGATTTCTCAACGAATTTAATGTGAACGGAATAAATGGCCCAAAGACACGAAATAATTAAGTTCTGTTTTCCACGTAGAGTAAGCTATTTCCACCCCTTCAGAGAGAAAGGTTTCTTTTCTAATCGTTTCGCATCCATCACGAGCTTTTTTTTAATCAAAAGGAGGGGAATTTAATCGAATGTTGGATTGGATTTACGATTTTATATTTTATTCCCAGATCTATATCTTGTTCTTTAACGTAAACAATTAAGTTACCTATCGTGTGAGGTTGTATTTATTTATTAGAGTTTCTGTATTCTAATATAGATATTAAAAAATATCTTTGTTTTGGAATTCTTTGTGAGATATTCTAACGATTGAAAATCTTATGAATAAATACTCCGTAAGTTGTATATTTAGGGTTAGCTAATATATCACGTTTAGTTTACCCAATTTTTACTGAACTCTTACACGTTAAGGACTATATATGTTATATATAAACAGCATAACGTACAATCAATGATTTCTATCATAATTTGTAAGTAATAGGAAAGAAATAAGAAGAAAAGAAGACGATTGCTTTACTCTGTAGTTTACTTCTGATAGTGTCCTGAGTGTTAGTCTAAGCTACCATTTTTTAATTAAATTATATTTTTCTTAGATTATTTCATTACTTAAATTTTTCTTGTATAATTATGAGTTAATATAAAAATTATAATGATGCAAAATACGTGATATTATATTAAGATATTCATGTGAAAAAAGCTAATTATATAGGATATTCTTTTCAGTATTTTCATACTAGTTTTTTGAACTCATATGATTATTTTCTAAATCCGGAAAAACTATGGATAATGAGTGTACGCATGGGCTCTCCCAGAATCAAAATCAAAAGATAGAAATATTTACTAGAGTGAGTAAAAGTGTTGATACAAAAATAAGTGATGTAAATATATATGATGATGTATGTTATGAAGTAGAGAGTATGGTAGTGTATGAAGATAGTAAATGAAAAAAAGTAATTCTTATTTAAAATTCTAAAATACGTGTAGTATCCTTTTATTTTTCTTATTTGGAAATTATGTGTCTTAATGCAGTATAATCAGAGACATTTGCAACCTAATGCTACAAATGCTTCTCCCATTCTATCAAATTTATTTAGAGAATGGTCGCGAATATTGGCTGATTTACTACTTTTTGGTTAGCCGTAGATAAAACAACCGTCTGTAGAATCTGCACGAAAACCTTCTTCATCATCATCATCACTACCAATCATCAACTCGAGTGGTAGGTGTGAGAATGGGACGAAAAAGTAGTTAAAGGATACACATCGTATCATTTTCTGCAAAAATATCATCTCGGACAGGAAATTTAGCTCCCATAGGTAAACGCATTCCTTCAATTTCAGGTTTTACCGAAAGAAATTCCTCGTAACGATACATGAAGGGAATTCGTGTGAACAGAGATGCATCTTAAAATCAATTCCCCATCAAAATTCGATTGCGCACACTCGTTTTATTCATCGCGAGGATACTTCATCACGCGTTAAAAAAAAACTCCCAAATCGCAAAGGCCGAAAACATTATTCTTAACACCGTTACGCGAAAATATTTGCGGATTGCGTTCGACCATCTGCGAGGGAATTTCTTAGGAACCCTGTGTTAAAGGGACCGCCGCCTCAAACAAACGTCTGCAACAAAGAGAGCATTAAAATCGCATTTGGGGAGTGACGGGAACCCAAAGGCTGTGTAGATGGCTGTGCTTGATTACGATAGCAGAGGTCTCGCCTTTCCATCGATTGTTGAGTGCACTCTGTTGAACAATGGCACGAGACTTCCCCGTATTCACTCTCTCTCTCCTTTTATTCTTTGACCCGATGACTCTCGGATACTTTGCTTTCCTTTCGAATCAACCTTTTCGCGGAATGTCAAAGGAGCGATCCATTCTCGTGAGGAATTTTTATTCTCTCACCTCCTCCACAGAATCTCACGAATGGAAATTGGCACTTTACGTACAAGGAATGGATGGAAGTTGGGTTCATTTTGATTTCGTTCTTTTTTTCTTTTTCCGAGTCCCGAATAGATGGTATTTATAGCGACGAGTTAAGGGGAGTCTAAGTGGATTTTTTTACAGTTACATAGTTACGAGTTCTCTGATGATGTTTGGAAATAATTTTGAAATTATCATTTCGTTTACATTGAATATTTTCGAAGCACACGCTTTTAAGTGCTTCTTGATTTACCACAGACCTTGTTCTTAATATGTCCGTTGTATGTTAAAACGATCATTTCATAATCAGTACTTTGAGTCATAAAATAGATAAATGATATCCATGGAAACATTTTATTTTTTCTCTATTAAAGCGATAAATACTTATATTCTAACCCCTATGACGCATATGGGATGGTTTTGTATTTAATTGTGTTTATTGTTCATATGGAAATTATAGGAATTCGTTAGAACTTTTTCGTAAATATTTTATCTTTTACTCATATTTTTGCATACATATGTATCAAGAGAGATAAAGATGCATAAGTAATGTGAAGAAAATCAAAAAGTGAAGTTATCAGATTGACCTTTTCTGATATAAAATTGTAATCTTAGAAGCTAATTCTTTCTGGATTTAATAATTCATTATTGGGGCTGATAAGTCCTATTTTCCTTTTAACCAAGATAAAATAAAGCAGTAAAAAGAAATAATAATAGTGAAGATAATTACAGAGACATTAGTAACAGCATAAATTACCGTAAAAAGTGGTAATTCTAGTCAAAAAGTATAGGAACATCATAAGTATGTGAATCACCAAAATTGTTGAAGTACGTGCAGTTATAAAACCATTGCAATATTTCCCATAATCTCAGATGAGAACGAATAGTAATCGCATTTACAAATACATCAAAGGGCATTATACAATCCATTTAACCATCTCTCTCATGGGATTACACATCACTCGAGCGGCTACACTAAAAAAAAGGCACCTCTCCCATATTTGCCAAAATCTCTTTTCACGCCACTTCCAGCCCCTCCATGGCCCTATCGACATTCCGATCTTTCAAAGCACCGCTCTTCTGTTCGACGACATCCCATTCACCGACTCCGGCGGTGTCGCGATGGACGATAAACTGCCTCACGACTCGACACGGCTTCCAAACGAACAAAGTGTCCCGCATGAGTGTGCGGAAAGAAGGCCGTGAGGGGGAGGAGGGAAAAGCACGCGGTCTTCGAAGGATGCTGTCGAGTGTTTCTTTCTCCGCTCGGATGCATGCTCGGCATTCCACCCCTTGTCTCGACCGTCGCGTGCCGATTAGCCGAAGAAAAAAGACGTTTTGTCTTCTTTAGTCGGAGATAAAAAGGGAAGATCGGTGTGAAAGCATGCGTTAGCGACTTAATGCGGAATCTTTCCCTTTTACCGGAACGAATGATGTTGCATGTATGGGAGTGTCTTTCCTTTAGAGAGAAAGGGATTTTGGGATGAGTTGACCGAGAGGGCATTCGAGCATGACTTTTCAACCCGTACTCGTTTAATTTTTGGATCCGCATCGGAGACGAGTGTTTCTTCACCTGTGATGCATTCATATATCCTGTATTATTGTACGATAGTTTCCAAAATTGGAAAAATTACACTAATTTAAGGGTTTGGATAAACATCGGGGGATTTGAAATTGATTTTGCTTTTTGGCATTTAAATTTTATGGAGCGTATAAAATTTGGTCTTCGAATGCTATTTCAAAACGCATGGCTACTCTTGCAAAGTCTTATAGCCTCCCTCATCCTCCCATTTACAGAAAAAAGGTTTTTAATTCACAGTCTTGTTTAAGTAATTACGTCACCGTTAAGAAAGCAAAAAACGTATATTCTTGACGAAAAAAATATAATCTTACGTATTAAGAAGACAAGGAATAATAGTTGTTCTGCAAAGCCTCATATCATAAACCAATTATCATACGTATTTAATTTGTTTACTTTACGTAGTAACTTTCTTTATTAGCTTACTCTTTATCGAGCGTTATTAGGTATGATTGTGCCCAATATTTATTTTGCAATGCAGTGTATAATCTTGATTGAATTTTACAGTTTTCTAAGTATGAAGTGGAACTTTTTTTGAAATATAGCTTTATATTTCTCTTGAAATGATGTAGTTCGCTTCTATTATTATATTCATATAGGCGTGCCTTCATAAGTTTTATTCAAAATTTCTCTAATGTACTCTGTAATTAGCACTATAACCTATCAGTAAGTCAGTCTATATTTCATTCGTTATCTCGTATTCAACGATTGAGACATATCTCCAATAATTTCTGCTTTATCTCAAGCGTTTTGATTTGAATCGAAAGCGACTAAACACAAGCAGACGGAACGAGGAAAGAAAAGCGATCAAGGTGGATCAACGATTCGTGCAGATAAACCTATCATAGAAATCTCCACCCGAAATGGAATTTTATCCAAACTTTCCAAAGCCGATATCCGCATAAGGTACCAATTTTAGACGATTTATTCGATTGCCTGGTAATTTTTCCTACGTTATCCAACCATCCCTAGAAAAAACTAAAAAATATCAATTTCGGAGCCACGCTTTGTTTTCTCGCCTGTAATTCGCATTAAATTAAACCGCCCTGATCGAATTTCGGAATCGAACTTACGAAATGCACGAGACTTTGGGAAAGGAAGGAGCGATTCGAATCAAGGATAAGGCTCGGGCAGGGAGCCAATATGCAAAATCGCTCTCCCAAATGCCAAGGTAAACCAAATATGACTGCTCAATCAACCTCATAATTCGAACGTGACTCGGTCTGTGCAATTCTGCTCGTCAGCCGATATTGCTCCGCTGCTTTCTCACGGAACTTCGCAATTTCCTACGTTGATTGCCCCGACTCCGGGGTGTGGATTAATAAAATGGAATTCCTCCGCTGTTTTCTCCCTCAGCGCAGCCGTCAGACGTTTCATAAAACACAATGGCATGCTCTTTGACGCTCGTTAGTTTCCAATCGAATGAATATTTGCCTGAGTAAACTCGCTACAAACTAACGAGCTTATCATGCTGTCTAGTGAAGTGACTCGAGAATTGTGAAACTTGACGTAAGTAAAACACTACCACGGATTGATTGAGTACATTAAAAGGTTCGATGGATTGATGCTAGAAGTGTATTGAGGCCAGAGGGAAAAGTGATTTTGATCCAAGATATTGCTTTTTATATCATTATTTTCCTTTTAATGTAATTAATATGATAGACGTGGATGGTTGTAAAAAGAACAGTTATTAAATTCTTCGGTAATTTTACGCCGCAATTGTTACGTGTGATTTTTCCTTTACACGTTTTTCTGGAAATGTGTTTACGTATTTATATTCTCTATCATTCAACATTACCTGAAGCACTGTTATATTTTCAATGGAGATTACTTTGGTTCAAGTGAGATGCAGATTAAAGAATGTGAAGTTTTAAGTTCCTAGGGCTAAGATGGTAGATGAATGTATCATTTGTTCTTCGATTGTAGGCTGAAGTTTATTGCATGATGTTAAGACTCTTATTTATAGAATTATAATATTTATCCTTCCTTTAAGTTTAATTAATTCATATTGTATCGTCTATTTACTCTTTTATTTTCTGTAAAATACCACTGCCTACACTCGTAAGATATGCTAAATTATGAAACCAGCTGGTTAAAAGAAACTATAAGTCTAATCAATATAATTGATTC
The DNA here is from genome assembly GCA_020796165.1 of Pantala flavescens. Lineage (NCBI taxonomy): Eukaryota > Metazoa > Arthropoda > Insecta > Odonata > Libellulidae > Pantala > Pantala flavescens. The sequence continues at coordinate 10,257,634 of CM036879.1, read as the reverse complement.
ATTATTAAGATTTGAGCCCTTTTTTCTAGTAAGTTATTCTATGAACCTATTAGAAGTTAATTTTCCAAATAGGATTTATACAGTGCGCCGGTAGCTAAATTATGTACAATTAAATTCTAAGTTGTATAATCCGTTTTGTTTTGAATAATAATCCTAATTTTGCTATAATTTTACTAAATGTTGAATTCCACGTATCTCATTATACTTTTTAACTAATCTCTTATCAATCATAGGCATTCGTATAATTTCTTAGTCATTTAGATAATTCCATTATTCAGTTCCTAGGAATCAACTTTGGGATAGGACTAAACATTAGATTAATTATACCCCCAATAATGTAGTGCCGAGATCTATCTCTATGTCGCCCTCAAGGAAAATATTTCCTCTCTGAATTTTTATCGCCTAGGATGGACTACCGCTTTAGTCTACCGACCGAAACGAACCCAGGGGGGAAAACCCTCATTAATGCTTGCTAATTCGAGGCTATTTTGACGCGTTTTTGGACGCGTATCCTTGATCGATCATAATAGACCATAGATGTGAAATAAAATGCTTTGAAAGCGTTTATCCTTATCGCAAGGGAAAACGAAAATCTATCCTTCATAACTACGAAAAATTAGGTAAAAATTTCATCCGCATATCTTTTTCCGTGTGCGGAGATGAAATGTATCTACAAGTAAAAATTAGTTCCTAGAAAATTTGTGAGGATCCAAGATTGCGCCTTGTGGGACTCGTTGGCACAAGAGATGATTCGATTGGCAACATGGCGGTGCCAATGGACACGTGCTCTTAAACGATCCAATTTCTCATCGTTATCAGACGATTACGGGTCTGGAAATCGAACACCTTTGAAGCATGCGCGCGCACAGTCCCCACTTAAAAATATCCAGCTTTGGAGAAATTCCTCCCTCTGGAAACCCGATAGAGGAATAAATTAAACATCAGCTTTCACTAAAATTTCGATTGGAGAATGTTCGGTATCTTAAGATGAGGAAACCGATTCGGCAATCTTTTGCCAAATTCTAGAAGATTTTTTTAAAGTTTGAACCTAGCCAATTTCATAAATTAATTTGTGATAATTGATTTACTGTCATTTAATTTAGTTCAAGGAATCATAGAGGTATTAATGATGATACTTTTATGTCTTTTAATTTTTTGAAGGGATAAAGTACTATTCGTCGTAAATAAGGTTTGATTATCGGACTTTCCTCGGTAATCAAACATAGTTTTAAGCGATTTAAGTCAAAATATTATTAATATTGAATGTTAATAATAATATTCAATTTATTTAAATAAAAAGTAATTAACGTAGGAAAAGTACATTCTGTATGTATTTACATTTTCATCCCCATCTATTATCCTCTTTTGATATTCTATTTATATTTAAACAACCCGTGCGAAAAAGATGTCTGAAAAACTTCCATAAATACGTTGATATCCTAACCGTCACAAATTCTGTAAAATTATAGCGTATGAATATAATAGCCCAGGTTATGATTTTGAAAAACATATCTTGGTTTTTACTTCAAACATCGAAGTTTAATATTTTGAGGTCGACTATATCTTTTCGTTTGTACGGAGCTAAATACATTTCCTATAAATTTCTAAAAATTTCGTAATTATAACTTTTTCCATACAATCACACTACTTAAGAGGCATTCACGAGCATAAATCAGTCTCCGCAAACATTCAAACAGGGATATTCGTGGTGTAAACATCAGTGAAGCGAACCCGCTCCCTACTGTAAATAATTACTCTCGGTCGTATACACGCGCAACTCTCGACCCTTTTTTTAGGGCTGTTTTTCCAGAAAAAGGTGCTTATTATTTAGGGAAAATCGTTGTATATATACACGCGGCAATTTTTCCATCCGAAAGAGCTGAGAAGGGTATCGCTGATACGTGAAGGGTCGCGGCTCGATTAAGGGACCCGGAGTAATTTGTGTGGCGGGCGGATCGCGAGGAGTAGGCGGGGACTTGTACGGCCAGAAATTAGGGTTCTAAAGGGAAAAAAATTAGGGTTTTGTGGGAGAAAAAGGGTGGTGGTGGCATTATTTCAATCCGACATCCACCTGCCTCATTCCACACCTGACCGTAGCCTCTACTTTGTACGGCGCCCTCGGCGCATCCAGAGGGTACTTACGGACTGTAGTAGATTCCCTCCTCTTTCACACTCCTGGTGCGATGGTTACCCTGGAGACAGGGATGGGCCGCGGTTTTTCATGCACGAGTAACGGAGATCAGGTGCGTGTATCGCTCTGGAAAGGGGGGGCTCCTGACGTTTCGAAAGATGGCAAATTAAGGGTGCAGGGTTCGCTCGCATGAAGAGGGTTCCACCGCGTAAGGAAGGTGCACCTGTGCAACGGTGTGAAAGCACGGGGAAAATGGTGTGAAAACGATCCCAATTTAGACACCTTTAGACACCCGGGCCTTTGATCCTATACAGTGAAGGGGTTGAAAAATTAGCCGAAAATAAGGGTGTGATTGAGAGGATATGCTCGCGTGTGGTCATTGAGTCGTTATAATTAAACGCTCCGAGTAGCACATGGCTTCTTCTTTTTCTATCTCTTTCCTAGAAAAGTAATAGGTTCCGGAAGTGCACGGGTCGTGGAATAGATTACAGATTGGCCTACGTGTCGAACAGTTCTCTCTCGGGAACGGGTTGAAATTAACTGCCTTTTCTCTCTTTTCTAAAAGGCGAGATTGTTTCGATTTTTCATGTGCTAATTATATAGAAAATGACCACTCTTCCGTTTTTCTATTCTTGTGGTTCTATCCGTCGACAGTTGTGGGCAATATTTTACTGATTATCTTCTCTTCGTGAGAAAAAAGTCTATGTCTTAGAAGATTGAGTAATGGAGATTAGTTAGCTGCTGAAATTCATTTGATTCTTTCTCGATTTAACTGAAATATGTTTCGAGAATTTTATTATGGAAAGTAATTATGGTTCAAACATATTAAATCAGACTTCTTTTCCCATGTGTGGCTGGAAAGTTTTCATCAAATTCTGATCGTAAATTCGTTTAAATTTTACTGCTGAATTCTATAGCAATTGTGGTTCAGAATCCAAATTCTTCTTACCATTCTTAAAATTCTTAGTTTGTAAACCCCTCTTTGTCTTTAAGTAAAATTGGAATTGATGTAAGGCGATCTTAACATGATTTTAGTGTATACTATTAACTGTGCATGGAGAAGTATGAAGTTGGAAATCCTTAGAATTTGGCTCAAATTGTAATGAAATTCCCTATGAGAGTTTTATCCGTTTTAAAAAGACGAATAAAATAAATCGATCGGTTTAAGTTTTTAATCCCAGTATAAGTCAGAGGGCGATTCATAAGGAAAATGCATTAGTATCAGTAATATTGAAGCAAATGTAAGAGGAAGGTATTACTTACTTAGATATATATTCCAATCGAAATGGCTTTCAACTATATATTAGGTGTTACTTTCTTACCTCCACTTGATGAAAGATACTCCAAATAATCAACCCTCTCGAAAACAATATTCCTAGCTGGAATTTTTCCCTTAATGTTGATGAACTTCCCAATCGGCCAACACACCTTGCTCCTTCAGATCCCTTCATCATTTGTTCTCCTAATTGGCCGCCATTTTGGATCGCATCCCTCCTTACAGCTTATCTCAACCACCTTTTTTCTCACACCTTTGTGACGGCCGATTGCATCCTTAACGCTAAGTGAGGCTGTCATTCTACGAGAGGCCTTTGTATGCGTAGAGCCGCGGAAATGGGCGGTGTGGCGGAGGGATTATACGGGCAAGAGGGGATGTTATAAGCCGACTCAGACACGTATAACGAATCACACGTTTCCCAAAAATATGACGAAGGAATGGTTTCCGAACGGTAGTTAGTTACCGTTGGTTTAAGTGTTTCGGCGGATGAGTATCATACGGAGAAGGAGCGTCGGTAAAGATGGGAGTTTCACGCTATTCAAGTTGATGAGCACCCGGCTATGCTTACGCTGTGCATCTTTCATGTTTATGATCCGCCTTGGCTAATCGATTGAGAGGAATTGCGGGGAAAGTGCTCGCCGATGAATATTCGACACATGATGAGAAGTAGCCATTATCGGAGGAAGATGGGTGTACAGAGCAGGTGAAGATGCTCTGACGTAAAATTTGCGGTTTGAATTATGATAATACGCCAATGATTTTGGTGCATGTTGGCGTTTTAATGGCTCCAAATTAACCCGTGAGATAAATATATTTTGAAGTGGTAAATGAAAATGGATCACACCAATTTTACCATTTGCTGCAATGCAATTTTTTGAGAGAGAATTTTTTAATTTTCTCTACAAACTCCTTCCAAATATTAATTCCTTATACTCTATTAAATTCATTTCTTGAATATGAACTCGTCATCGATCATTAAAAATCTCAGTTACGGTTGTATTAGGTCTAATATAATATAAGATGGTCATACGAAGAATATAAAAAATTTCTGTAGAAAAGTGGGCTGTAATACATAGGAAATAAGAAAGAGATTAATATGAAACTCTACTGTATATCATTATTGGATATCATACGTTTTATTTTAAGCTTTTTTTATACAGTTCTCAAGTATTAGATGAAGAATAATACCCAAGATATGAACGTATACAGTAATGATTGTGATCTTTTTAATTCAAAAAAGTACCTCTGCAACCGTTTTTAGTTTCGTAAAACAAGAAAACTCTTGAGGATCTTACCTTGAATTAGTTCAGTAGGAGGAAGATTGCTACCACTTGGGTAAATTATATCCTTGCTTCATCTCCACCTTCCTTTTTGCCCTCGACATCTGTTCTCATAAACAGGAGTAAACGGAAATTAAATGTTCATTTTCTTCAATTGGAACTTCCATTGTAATCGAGGATGGATTTGAACTGATAAACATAAATTATCTCAATCATTTTGGGTACCAATTGTTTAACGACCATTCTGGGATCTCTGTAATTTTATATACACACATTAACGTACGTTAAAATCACTTTCTGGTGAATATAAGATATGAAATGAAATTATCTAAAGCTTTATTTCAAATTTATATTCTTTGTTACAAAAATATGTTTTTGTATGTTAGTTTAAAAAGATATTGGAAATATTTAGGCAAGTAATACATGTCAACCTTTTATTTTGTTTGAACGTGGAATCGTTGCCGTTTAAAAATATAGCTATACTAGGTTTTGGTCCTACGTGAACTATGCGGAATACAGAATAAACAAATGAGGTAACATATGCGACTGCCTATTATGAAAAGAAGAGAAAAAGGTTTTAACACCAATTTTCAATTTCGATTATTTCGAATTTTACGAAATTTGCGATTATTAGTAGCTAATGAATTTTGTGGTCACAATAAAACGTGATAACGAGAGTGAACGCTCTTGACTTGAAAAAATATTTTCAAAAACGAGTGGTACCAGAATTAAAGAAATAGAAAGACATTCTTTATTCTCTTTTATAAATGATTCTTTTTACATATTTACTGAGAATTTGCATGATATTTTTGAAAAGATGTGTAGTAGATATGTATAAAGAATAGTAGATTTTTCAGCAAAGTAAAAACTTCTAATGTTTATTATTGTAGTTTTCCTGCACCATTGTCTCCAGAATATGTTAGTAATTTTTATTCAACAAAATTACTTCTTTTTATTTTAATTAAAGAAAGTAATAAAATTCTTATTTCCTTATAGACTTAAAAGTTTAGCTTTTGGAGCCTAGCTTTTTGTGTATTCAAATAGATGCAAGGGGATATACCATTTGATAGTAAAGCAGTTTTCTGCAAAAATGTGCTGAAGTAGTATTTAAAGTCTTTAACGCAAGTAGGCTATTATCGATTACATTGTCATAGAATTACAGACGTGTTTTTTCTTGTTTAATGGTCATCAAATCGTAATTAACGAACATAATTGAATTTTATATTCAGTTCGACCAATAAAAACAAATTTGTAGATTTCCACAGAATTAAAAAAAAATTCCAATATCTCTGTGGAAATTTACAAAGTTGTTTTTATTACTATGGCATTCCACGAAGTCACGCCTTCTCACATTGATATCAGTATCAGTAAATGTATCAATGAACTTAAACTATTAGTAAGTTTATTTAGTACTCATTTCCTACTTTTTATGTTTAAGGTTTTTTTAACTCTTGGAGTCCTGTGAAAAATCTAACCAACTTTTATTCATAATTTGAAGTATCGTAAGCTTATCCTTGCCCATCTGTCGCTGTCATTCTTTCTTATTTCTCCACCTTTAGGCTTAACATTAAATCTTACAACCTACAATCCATCGATTTTCCATCATCCCTTATCTCCAACAGCTTCACCATCTTTTGCTCTTTTATCCTCTCTCATCTTAAAGATCTCATTCTTGTACCAATTTAATCTCTCCATTCCGCTCTTTATATCAATTCCATCTTCACCATTTAAGCTTACCTGATCCAATATTATCTTGCCATTCCCAATCCATTTCCCCAACACATCCCTTCAATTATTTTCCCTTTAATCCATCGGAAATGGATATAAAAATGAAGTGCCGATTATTTCCGAGATCGATAAATGTGGAAAGGAAATTGAAGCCGCTCTTGAATTGAGCATTGAGCAGCATCTGTCTGGAATGAAAATGGATGAAGAACATATTTTAGTAAAAGGAAAACGTTTACAGAAAAAATACTCCATGATAAGAACGCCATAGAATTTAATGGTCTATTTGATATAAAGTATACCACTTAAATATTGGTTATAAAATTTTGATTTAACATAGCTTATATTCAGCCTAACTCCTCAAGCTTTGAGTGTACGAATATTATTATTTTTAAATCAATTGCGATGGTCTTCACTTGTATAATTTTCTGAATCATTACTTACACATACAATACAAGTAATCATGTTATATTTATATCCTAAGAATATGTGTAGATCTCTGTATTAAATCAGGTAGGATGGAAAAATATGTTATGGCGCAAATGTTAATGTTTCAGTGAACAGATATTTTTATAATTTTTTCAGTAGTTGATATACTAAAAGTTCTAAGCCAAAGAAACTAAAGGTCTAGAAATTTTTAATATCTAATTCAAGAAGATGCGATTAAAGATTTCACTACAATTACACTTTGTCTAGATATAAAATATAAGACAGTGCCCACAACCTGAATAAAAGAAGTGTCCATTGACTTGTTATAATGAAAGAAACGTTGGTAGTAATTAATATTTTTCATGTGAGGACTGCAAAAAAGAAAGAACATTCAAAAATGATCACGGTTAATCTTTAAATTCAGTGGATATACATTTACGAGGTATATAATCGATATTTAACGTCTCTCAGATATTTGCAGGATGTCGAAATTAGAATAATGTGTTGGGACAGTTCGTTGAAATCGCTCTTAAACCGATAGGTAGCTATAGCAAGATTAAGAATCAACTCGATTGTATGAAACTCTATTCCCCACCAAGAAAGACGACCTCCCGGCATTGATGTAGATTCAGATGTTTGAACAACAGCATTAATAAGCTATTAAAACTTCGGAAAACATCTCTATCGCGTATTTCTAATTAAAACTAACGCGCCCCAGTTTGGGAATCGCAAATGACAGAGCTCCTGGAATCAGTGCGTGAAGGCTCCATTATTAAATGATCGTTACCATGACAACGGAAAGTCATCGCTCATAATTACGAAGGAAAAGAAGTATGCAGAGTGGCCACGTGAAGGGAGCGCAATTTCCTTAATGACAATTTAAAACAGCCCTCCGAGATAATAAGGGTTGATCTGGGTTCATGTGCACCCTCTATTCGATTATCATCCGATGTTAACTCTCCTCAACCACTTCTACGAGCCCTTCCAATAAAAGCCATCCTCTTTTTGTTTGCCGCCTTTAATCTGCCGTGCGGCCCTGCGTTTATCCATCCTTCCTCTTGCATTCCTTATTCGTTCCTCTCGCGATTTTCGAACTGGGAATCCTCTTCCCCATTAATCATGCCTTCCTCTCATTTGCATGCATTCTTTATGGCATTCCTCACTTTTCGAATTCATTCGTGTTTTTCTTCACTAACTTGATGACGTCGTTAAAAGCTGCATTGAATCTCATGAGAATGACTAACTCAAAATTTCGCCAGTTTTAAATTTAAATGGTTACGTATGGAATGTTTACTTGAGTAGGATGATTATTTTTGGCCATCATATTTATCAGATTTTGAATCCCTAAGCCCATGTATGTTTTATAACCATATGTTACCAAAATCATGGTAAATGTAATCACGCTACTATTTACTTATACTTTTTTGTGTTTTATCATGTTAATCTTTTACAATTGATGTCATAAATATTGTTTGTGCATATATGTAGGACGCTTCCATCATGCTTACAGCAGTTCATCTCAATATTTATAATATTATTATATAATAATACGCAATTTTCCTGATTTAAAATGCACCATTAAGCTTTCCTCTAAGAAAAGTAGCCTCTTTAGACTATTATATCTATGTTCTATATATCTATGCATAAAGTTATACTGGGAAAAATTTTTGAGCTGGATTGAAACCTGATTTTATTCTATCCTTTATTAAAAATTTGCTCTTGTCAGAGTGATAAATTCAGAAAAAAAGATATCTATGATAAAGCTTCATTTTTGTATCCTTTTTATACAATTTCATAGAGTGAATTAATCGGACATATTTCCCTAATATCAACATCAAACGCTAATATCTAATCGATTATGCCTTATTAATTTCCTCGGATATGGTAGGTTTAGATTTATGGAACGATCATTCTTTCGCGGAGTTCCGCTCCCTTTCACGCTAAATTTATAACCACGATAAACGGCAGAGCAAAGGATGCTCGGATTTTCATGTAAAGTTGCCTGTTACGGCATCATTTAAAAAGAAATACGCTCAGCCCTGCGGGTCGAGGACGGCGGCAAGCGAACGGCCCCTTTCATAAAAAATACATTACCAATTACCTGTAAAAGCTAGCAGACTCGAATTTGAATGGGTGATGTTTCTGAATGTTGCCTCGAGGGCGGGTTAATTCCTCCGAAGGAATCGGGCGCATTTAAAATTTATATTATGACAAGAGATTTTTATTATAGATGAAAGGGATCACGTTTACTAGGTGAGGAAATGAGACCGCGGCAAAAAAATGTGTGATTTAAAAACTTCTTTCGTTCCTTTTGCAGCCGCTCAGAGTTCTTTTTCCGGTTCGTTTATCTTCTTCCCCTTTCCCCTGCTTAACTCTGCCCCATCATCATTCCATCCCATCTTCCAATCACCTTTTAATCCTTTTCTTTTGCTCCATTTATTTTCTGATTCCTCCTGTCACCTCCGTCCCTTGCGATGATTTTTCCGTTCTGAACGGGAGCTGCTTCTCTCGCTTCTTGAGGACACTAATTGAATTTGCATGGTGAAAGTAGATGCAGATACTGGCGAGTGAAGATTTTGCGAGGCGACAGGCGGTTGTCGGTGTGGCGGTTTTGGTTTTAGAATGCTCTTCTTCTTCTTCTTCTTCTCTTTGCGTGAATGTTAATCTTTTCTTTTATAGAGAGAAAAATAAATATATAAACTAAATTGATTAAATTTTGATGTAAAACTTATTCCGATAAAACAAACAGCTAAGAATAACAAATAAACTAACAACAATCTATCATTGAAAGTAAACTATTCAGGACCTTTTTAATTGAGATAGGAGTGATTTTTACCTCTCAGAACATTGAAATTTATACTCTGTTCCTTCCATTTGTTTCAGTGTTTCTATGAAACATTATTTGAAGTGAGACCTAAGTTTTGAAATGGCAGAGAGATTGGAATTTGGATTTTGAGTAAAGACGATGAAGAAGTAAGATGGTCCAACATCACTATGAGATGATTACGTGGAAAAGGTAATTTATTCATTTAACATTTATTTAATTAAAAATTATAATGATAAAAATAACTATTAACTGCTGGAAGTTAATTCACTGAGCAACTTATCAAGCATCAATTTTGGGCCTTTAATTTAATGGTTTTTGGTGTGTATATATCGAAGAGGATTAAGGCAATCTTGAGATTTAATCTCGAATTTTAGTCAGTAAATAGTTAAGCTCACCTAATTTTTATTAAGGCGCCTATCTTTAGTGCGATATACCCTATTAAATTTTATATAAATGGATGAATCATGTTCGTAATTTAGATGTCGATAACGAGCAAGTATCTTAAAATCGTATAAATCATCCGTAAAAAACTAAATATACTATAAAAGTGATCCTCCAGTATTTCTATTGCGCGTGTACTAGTTCTGCACCAATATTTCATCACGGAAATAAAAGTCAACAATTAAGCGTAAGTCACCACTCGAGAATGCAGCATAAAGCCTTTGTAACATCGCTTTCACTCCGTATGCATCCTGTTCCTCACGGGCAAACGATTCCTTAAACGCCTTCTAGAAAACCGATGCCATATTGCGACTTCTTCCTTCATCTTTTTTCTCCTTAGACTTCCTTCGAGTAAAACATCGTTCAGAAACCACCGATAGAGTCCTTCACATCCTCCACTGTCCGACGACGTGTTCTAGGAGCTCATTAACATTTCCGACGCGAAAAAACTATTTACACGGAGAATCTCTTCGCTATTCACCGCCACTTACGAGTTATAAAGCGTAATTATCCACTTCGTCAAGGAATAGGTTCGATCGTGCACTCGAAGGGGTTTTTTTCCGCTTCTTCCTCCCCACACACTCGCGCACTCTCCTAATATCGCATCCTCTTGGACGGATTCCAAGCAAAACAGCCCGTCAGCGACTTATATCTTAAAGGCCTTATTACGAAACCTTAACCAATGAAGCGGAGGAACGGCGGTGTCGTCGAAAGGGAAATAAAAAAATAATAAAAGGGGATTTGGAGCCGTAAGAGATCTTATGGTAATGAGGCTCGGGAAGAGCAGTCGACGCTGGGAGAGGAGTTGGTAATTTGAAATTTATATGAACTGCTGTCTCCATCTGTTTCCGTCCGTGGCGAATCGCCTTATTGGAATGGCTGTCTGCCGACGCGGGCCTTCTAATTCTTCTTCCCTCGGTCAGTTAGCGTCCGCTGCCATCTGTGTGCGGACCGAGGAGCTAAAGACGGAGCGCTGCATGTCCTTTTTACCGAAGGAAAAGGGAGATAAAAAGGTGTTTTTGGGAGAGAGAGAGAGTTTGAAAGAAAGAAAAAAGGTTTCTTTTTCTCTCCTTTTCGAACACAACGAGTCCTCGACACGTAAACAGCCGGTCTCATCTCGGGAAATGAGAGACGACGGAATTAGCGGCCAAAAAAGGAACGAACGAAAAAAATGGAGGATCGAAAAACTCCCATCATTCCCCGGGACGAAACACGGCTTTTAATGGAGGATTTAAAAAATTTATGCCGTTTGGGTGTTTTTTCCTCTCCCAGAAGTTTATTCTTCTAAATAATACGTTTCTTCAAGGTTGTTATACTAAAAACGATTGATATCTCCGGAAAAAATTCGGCGGAATGACCAGGCTGAAACGAAACAGGTTCGAACGGACTCGCTTCCTTTTTACACAACCGATTATTCTCCTTATGGGTTATATCTAATAGCTCAATACAAATGTGATCATCTGTGAATTGGACGAATTATTTTTGTATCGTGCCTTGACTGAGGCACGTAAATCATCGGTGTCTTTTTCTACCTAAGTTTTTCAACACACATTCCATTGGATTTATCTTATAGAATCTCGTTTAACGTATTTTAGAAGCTCTTACATGTTTCATGAATAGTTTTCAAATTTTTAACTTGTAGCAGTCTATTTGAGTATTGTTAAACTAAGAAAATTTCCTATGACTTTAGAGGATGAGGAAATGACAAGATATATCAACTTATTCTTATAATTTTAGTATCTAATCTATTCATGAATTAATGTCCTCCTTAAACAAAGGAATGCTTAATTGACCGAATTGTTAACAAAAAATAGTTAAGTGAATCAACTGCGGAGTATTGCACTTTCTGGAGTGAATTCGTCTCCTTGAGAATGTAATGAAATTAACAAAGGAAGAACTAACAATTTTCAACCAAAAACAGAAAAAAATATCAATTCTTCAGTATTTATGGTAAATATATCGTATGTAATATCTTTAATGGAAAAATTTAATTGTAGCAGTATGGCGAGAAAGTTACTGTCCGTTGCAGGCATTTAAGTCTCCAAATCTAAGCGCATTACCAACGTCTGAAAATACAACATTTCATCATCGTCATTTTTTCATCAATGTATATCAGCTAACGAAGTTGACAAAATATTTGTTGATCCGCTCTCGAGGCGGGGGCTCCCCCCTCTCTCCAGACGAAAAGGCAGAAGAGTTAAATCCCACCACCGGGGTTATGCGATGTTTATGTTCCCTTTTACAATTAATCTGTCACCCCCTTCATCTCTCGGATCCGAAATTACCTCAGCCGTCCGCTCGCTTTAAGGACTCTAATACTTATTCCGCTCCACTTTAATCGACGTCTTTTCTTTGCGGGAGGCGTAAAGATGGCCGGGATTTATCGCGCACGCCAACTCTCGCCAATTCCACACAGCGCTCACAGAAAACCCCCATCCCCCCATCCGACTCATCCTCCAGCCCATCTTCCGACCGCAGGAACATTTATCCCTGAACGTTCCCCGGGCGGCCTCGCTATAAATCTTGGCGGGTCGTGGAAAAGTGACGTGGGGAATTTGTAGAACATCGAGAAAGGTGTCAGACAAAGGAACCGCCGAAGCAGTTTGGGAAGAGGGGCGGAGGAGGTGGGGAAGGGTTTTGCCCGAAGTGCCCCTTTACCCCCCCTACTCTTTTCCTTCTCTCTCTTCTTCTTCTTCTTCGCCTTCCTCCATCCTCCGTCTGCCGCAAGAGGGGGTTCTGCAGATTTGGAGATTGCAAGGCGGAAGATGGGCAGATGTTGGAAAAACGGTAGCGTACGAAGGTTGTACTAAATGAAGCCGATGCTGGCGGAGGTGGGCGGTTGTTGTCGGTGCCGGAAAGAGCGGTTGGATGTGGTAGAATATTAACGGAGTAGGTAAAGGTTCGTGTAGGTAGATCTATGGAAGATTTGCGAAGGAAAATGATATGCTAGGAAGGTTTGGATCATGACGAGTCAAAGTTTGTTGAACGCATGCTTCAAGCGTAGATAGGCGTTGCGTTAAGTTATGTTCCTCTGAGATGTAAAATGATTAATATTTGTTTAAGAATAATAACCTTTGTAATTTATTCAACATAGTTCTAGTAGAATTTAGAACATTTTTTCGTCATGTAATTATTTATGAGGTTGGAATGGAAAATACTGATGATTAGCTAAATATCATTGATCGATGCATAGATGAATTGTATGAGGAGCATTAAAGAGAAGAATGAGGAAAAGTAATGAAAATTGAGAAGGAACACTATGAGAGAAATTTTTTATGAAACGGTACTCGAACCCGGTACCTTGAGAGTATTTAATGGATCGCTATTACGGAGTTTTCTCTCGGAGTATAATGATTAGAGCCCAAAGCAGAGCTATCTATGATACACAGGAATCTTGGTGGAAAAGGCCAGATGAGAAGAGAGAGAAAGTAGTACATAAAAAATGTTGAGAAGATGAAGAGTGTGTAGGGAGAAGGAGAAATGAGAATGGAAGAAGATAAACTCACCGAAGAGTCGAGGAAGACGTGCGGGAAAAGGAGGAGTGGGGAAGTGGAAGGAGTGGGAGAATGTTGAGGAGATTGGAGTGGACAGCAAACGGAGAATAGGAAGTGGCAGAGGATCACTTTTAGAAGGGATGATTAAATGAAATTTGAGGATAATGAGCCGCATGTTTGCATAATTTGTTATCGAGTCACGTTCGATAAATGGCCTTTCGAAATGAATTTAGAGGATAAATGCTCGCTTAGGGATGTTATGAGAGGAGTTTTATAAGTTTTCTAGGAGTTATTTTATAGTCTGCCATTTTCCTATGATGTTATTATCGTCGAAAATGAAAATATTTCCTATCCCATCTTCGTGATTCTACGAATTACTAGTGATAGATATATCTGCCAAACATTTTTCGTTGCGTTGAATGGAGTTAAATTCCATAAAGTTTCAGAAGGAAATAATTTTGCCCAGTCATAAACAGCACGCTTCTTAGCCATATCCTATCACAATAAGTTTTACAGATATTAAGAATGTGAAAATTAATATGCGAAGAATTAATAACTAGACTAAAAATTACTATTTTGATAGTCATATTCAAGTTAAATTGGATGAAATTCTACTAAATTGAACTTGGCAATTTTTCCACAGCCAGCTTCAACTTTCGTTTATTTTCTTATATTCTCATCATATACTTAATAATACGAGATGATAATAATATAATTGAGTAAATAATAGTAAAAGAAAATTATCATTGACAATTTTCTAGTCAATGTAAATCCGATAGCTGAGCGCTTTACTTAGGGGCATTGGGTACTGTTACTCTTATCAAACCTCTTCTATTATAAAATTCTAGGCGTATAATTAGAATAATAACTCACTCAAGGAAGTAAAAGGATATTAGTAGTATTATAGACTATAGTTTTACGAAGCAGAGATGCACAGCGTTTTTAATTTAGGAGGACAAAAATTTCAATATTTATAAGGTGCCCGGAGGTAGACCAAAAAACGTATCATTACCATTAATAAGACATGCGGTGGAAATGAATATTTATTTCGATATCGACACTGAAAACAAACCGAGTAAAAGTATGAAAATAGAACGTATCGGATGGAACCAATCTCAACTTATTGCCTAACTACGCTCGGACACCAATGTAATTGGGATTTAATTATAAAAAAGTTCTTTTTACAAAAGTCTTCCGAATTTTTTTTTTGTTTCGACTATCGATTCGTATCGACCGATCAATCAAGTCGATAAAATATTTTCAGGAAAAAATTTCCAATAAAAATTATTCCTGCAATAATCGCGTGATGGCTCAGACGTACGGCTTTCAATCGCCTTATGTAGATTGCGCGTTAAATTTAAAAAATCCCATTAATCTCGAGAAAATTATCGGTTATAAATGGTCCGCACTCATCTCTCGCTATGATCTCCTTTGGGAAATTTGCACACTCCGGGGCCACATCCGATTCGACAGTGGAATTAATCAGCGGAAACGGAAAGGGCCCTGAAGAGAGGAAGTTGGATAAGAAGCGGTTTAATTTATTGAATAATGTCTCTCCTTTACTTTCATCTATCATCCTTTCTCTGCCACTGTTTTTGATACTTCATCTCTAACGATCTAGTATTGGTTCAATGTTTGTTTTCTACGAGCTTGTACATGAGTTGGTCCGCCACGTAATGCTATGCAGTTTCTTACATTATTACCTATCAATACCTAGGGATTTGAATATTCGATAGGTATTTTATCAGTTTTATTTTTGTATTATTCTATCCGTTCTTTATTCATGTTTGCGGTTGAAAAATTTTTTGTTACAATGGAAAGTTTTTGGGCATTCCTTCCGGCTTTAATAAACTATTATCATTGTAAAGTAATACTCATCCGTACCGATTACTAATGGAATTTTTTCTTATGATACTATGTATCAGATGTTATTCTTAGGGATTAACGTTTACGAAGACGTTGAAACCTTTCTTTAGCTCTTTGAATTTACGAAATTTTTTGAATGTTTACATGCTAGAAAAATGCATTACCTGTGGTTATTCGTACGTCGGGAGATCACTTCAGTACCAGACTGAGAATCTGTGTGTCTTGTTGACAGGTATTTGTAGTATACTAATGCACTATTTATCAACATTTAAGTGCAGGATATTTTTCAGATGTTTGATGATATCCCACTTTTAAGTCTTCTTTATATTTTTGACATAATTAAGTTAGATTTATCGTTTCGTTTTATACGATCGAAACTTAGGAAATAGAGAACTGATATAGAAGGAGCCACAATAGGAAAGAGCTCATTAGACAAGATGTTTAAAAAGGTATTTCTTTACGAGATTTAAATACCTTTTCGTTTTTAATTAGAATTTTCTGTGACATTAACTAAAAAAGGTATCCTTGACCATACTTGTATGCTACCTTTTCCTCAGACATTGGAATTCCCAGCGATTCTCTTTCAAGTATATTTTCCGATTACTTCTGCGATCTCAGCACGTAATTATCAACCAATTACCATCCTCTTCGTTAGTGCTCCCATACGAAGAAATGAATTCTGTGGCTTTTTGCCTCACGAGTCAATTAAGATATTTCGAGTCCGAACAGACGGGCGTTTCGCGATCGTAGGCTAATTGCACGTACCAATGTTATGCTGCTGCACCATCCCCATGACCTCCTTCTGGACCGCTCTTTATCGGTCCTAATTGCTCTACCTATTGTGCGGCTGCCGTTCGGTCTCGTTTTATAAATCTCTCGAACTGTCTCATATAATTATTTCTCCTTATTACAACCAGGCATCCGTGAAGTCGGCTCTCTTACACGCTTTATTTAAGGCCCATTCCTCGAGACTAGATGAGGACGCGAAACAATCTTTTAATTAGCGACAGTAATTCAGTGCTGCTATACTACAGATCTTACCTCCTTTCCGTGCCCGTTAAGAGGGGGTAAGGATGACGAAGATCATATGATTCTACGAAACTTATCCATTAAATTTTTATCAATTTTTTGAAGGAAATTTAGGTCTGTGCTTAATGGGAGTGCCACGCTATACTATTTCTATAGTATACGTACAATTTTAAACCGTTAAAGGAGTGTGTTTTTACATAGGAGGATTCAAATCTACCTTCCTCAACGGACTTCTTGCAATTCAGGCTTCGTTCCAATCTGGTTTCGTGAAAAAACGGAAATTCCAAGAGGGGTAAATGCTTCCGTCGAAATCTCTTTTTATTCCTTCCATTTCTTTAGATCCTTTGGCACCGCCTCAGAAGACGTAAATAACGCACTTCCACTTAACTGAAGGTGACACGGAATCGCGGGTAGCGTTTACATGAGTTAAACTTTCCCTTGATCAGACGCATTCCGCCTTATTAACTCTCTCGTGGTCGTAACGTGCGGAATTATGCGATGCCTTCAACACGCGCTATCTTTTTGCTCCTTAAAATAGGTTCCCGAGATTCTTTCGCAAAGGAAAGCCGCCATTCGAGGATTAATATCGACCCAAATAACCGATTTTATGTCGGAAAATAGAAGTTTCTCCGGAAAAAGATGGTGTTTTTTTCGACGCGTTTTCTCATATCTGGTTGAGGCATTCCATCCAACATGTTTATGATTACGTCTCTTCTTCTATTTTACAACGCTGTTTTCTCTTCATCCATTAGATCCTATACCAATTTCTTCCTGTTTGTCTTTTATGGTCTAATTTACGTGATTTCTTTTCCTCTTTTTCCTGTTTTTTTATGAGTATATTAGTCAAATCTTTCATATTTACTGTATTCCGTCAATGATTGAGTATATATTGAGGAAATTGAATTTTAAAATTTCAATATTTACTCTATGTTTCCTAGATTATTAGCGTTCTATGTCAGATACTAAAATCGTAGAGCAGTTTAGTTTTTAGCTATAAGTCATTTGACCATTCATCTAACTTAATTTTGATCTCCCTGCAGCCGATGCTAATTTTTATAAAAATACTTTGATAAATCTTCTTTATAGATTATAAGAAAAATTTATGAAGTGGAAATTACATAAAACAATTAATTTTTTCGCGAAATAGCTAACGCATTTTCTTATTTAATATTTACAGGTTCTTTATTTTTATCGCCACATTTTGATAATTTGAACTAATAGAGAGCGTTTACGTTCTTCTTATTTATGTTATATTTTATAGCGTTATTAAATATGAAATCCCAAATTGCTAAAGAATGAAAAAAACAAAACTTCTATTCTGTCGATTAAATGAATTAAAATTAGTAAGCCCTGAATGCAAGATCAATTCATCAAATGTCTATTCCGGACTAATATCTAGACCTCCAATATCATGCCATTTCCCATTTCGCATCATCTTTGCGCCTCTCAACCACTTTCCTTACCTTTCGCCCTCCCACACGCCTTCGTTTGCCTTATTCCTTCATCCCCATCGCGGTTTCTTTAATCATTCCCTCTTCCATCATCCTCTTACGTCATTATCCCTTTTAACTGCACACGCTTCCCACACTCAAATTCCTCCATTACTTATTTCCCTTAATTTCGAACCTTTTGCTCCTCACCGCGCACCACCATCGGGAATCTTCCGTATTATCATTTAGGTCCAATCTTTCCATCTCTTTTTTATATGCGCACCTCTCGTTACATCCTCTTTGGCTTCCTTTGCTCTAACCTCCTTCCCCCCCCTCTTCGGTCGCATCTTTCATCTGATCCCCGCTATCGCGACCCCTCCCACGTATCGAAGCATTAGTATCTCTCCCCCCACTCCCCCATTAGAACCCAGGCGAGCGGGTAAATTGTATGTAGAGTGGGCGGGAAGGTTGTTTTGAAGGCGGTGGCGAGGCCTTGGCGGGAGGAAGGATGTATTAAAGAGGAGATACGAATAAAGGGGTTATGAAGGAAATGATGAGGAGATGGGCAGGAGTAGGTGTTGGGAGGCTGGGGAGAGATGTATTGGACCTATTGGAATGGGTAGAGAAGACGAGATCCGAAAGGATTTGTAAAGGGATTGGAATGAAAGTATAACTAAGGAAACTAGGTAGATTTCTCGAAGTGAAGGTGAGAGTAGAATGGCAGGAATATCCTAATATAAATAATACGAATATTTAAGTAAACAGAGGACGAATTTCATGGGTTAGAAAAAAGGAATAAATGTTGAGATGCAGAATATATATGGATATTATTTCATTAGGGAATTCTTTGACAGAGAAATTAGCTATGGAGAAATAGATGTTACGAAAGGGAGGCATTTTTCAATACACTTTCAATCTTTCCTCATACGAATGCAATCAATAAAGAGGAATGATTAAAACATAAATTTATCCTCCATTAACATGAAGATTGATGAATTATTAAGGAAGAATTTATTAAGATCATAGATTGATGGAAGTTTGAAAATTAAATTCAAATCATTTTGGATGATTATAGATGAATGACAATTAACCTGTATGCACTTTTAACCAAGGCTTCCTTCTCTTACATGCATAGGAATAAGGAGCAAATCTATTAAGAGTCTAATCATCAGTCATTATCATTACATCCTAATGAGTAGAATTTATCGTAATTAAAATTATAATCGAAGTTCATGAACGAGATGTTTTTTGTAGAAAAGATGTTTAAATTAAGATGATTTCTCCCGAGTCATTAGATTGTAACAGAAGGGGCAAGTAGAAGAGATACGAGCTGAATAGTTTATTGTTTCGGAAATCGAACGAGAAGGAAGACCACGAGGAAGGAGGAGATAAGGAGGATGCATCGGGATTGCGAAAGAAGGGGAGAAGGAGGGGAAACAATACTTATAAAGGGAGGCCGAACGCTTCGGGTGAAAAATAGCAGAAGACGTGCGAGAGAAGGGCGGGGAAGAGGTTCAGTGGGAAGAGGGATGGCTCGGGTTATTTTTGTTTCCGAATATTTTTTGTTACTGTTCTGTATCCTCTCATCATCTTCGTGGTTCGCCCTCGGGGGGAAAGAGTTTTCGGTGGGGAGTAGGTGTGGATGAGGGGAGCATTAAAGGATACCGAACGCAGATGGGTATCATTACTAGTGTGGAGAGAGAGGCAGGAAAATATGGTAAAGGGAAAGAGCGGTGGGAATATTCGAAGATACGTGATGCGAAGTCGTGGAAAACGGCGTTAAAGGAAAAATGGAGTGAGACGTGGAAAGAGGATTAAGGACGAGACGTTTAATAGGATAGAGAAGAAGATGGCGTAGGCAGATAGATGGGATTTGTGAAAGGAAAAAGGTGATGTAGTGTCACGGAAGATCAGGGAAAAATAAATAACGAGGAACTAATGAAAAGGCGGGCTGAAGGAGATGGACAAACAGATAAATTTTGTTTTTCTTTCGGCCTTTTATTGAGTGTAGAAACAAAGCTCGCGAAGAGTTTTGCGTGATAGATGAGGGATTTTTTTCCGATAGCGTTTTCGGATGACCGATCGCACGCTATCAGGATGCATTCATCAACGTTCGATGTGTTTTTTTCTTTGCTATTTATAAACGACGTTCGTTATGCGCTCCGAATGAGATATTCTTATCGAGGTTTGTTGGAAAGCTTTGTTTGGTGTGACCCGTCCCGAAATATTCAGATTGGATGTAAAAAAATTATTAGCGGTCCTCCCGATCAGTTTAATATAGAACCGGAAATGAGTATAAAAAACTATCGATGTATTAGTTGAATTGAATATGGAACAGAGAAAACGCCATTTATTTTCTTAGTTCCGAGGGATATAAATTTAACTCTTTTGTGATTGGAGGAAAGTTTGCTGTTTCCTCCAATCCGATTGGTTTATTTTTAAGGTCCACATATCTCATAATATTGGTTTTTATTCTTGTACGACTCATGCGGCGAGCTATGATTATTTTTTTAAAATTACTTAGCTGTATCTGATGAGTTTAAAATATAAAAATAAGCAAAATCTGATTTGATGAATGAATCTTTCATATGAAATTTAAAAGTCAAAGCAAAGTTATAATGCTAATTTCAATAATCAACTGATAAACGGGATAGTATTTTCCTGTAGATAAGAAGTATAAATTCATATCTGTATACACAATAAACAACTTTGAAGTAGTATGGTTTATAATAATAGTTTTATGTAGAATTTATATTAGAGATTTGTCAAATAAATTCGAATACTATCAAATTATTCATGGGAATCTAGTTTTAATTTGTTTAATACTGAAAGATAGCTTGATATTATGAGAGGAAAGATAGATGAAAATAAGCGCACGCACGTACGCAAGGACGTAATGTAGTTACGTTCTGAGGGAAACTTATTAATGGAACAGATTCAAATAAGGTACAATCTCAGAAATAAACTAAGAATTTTTGAGAGCAGGTCGAATTTAGAAATGTTAAAATTGTTATCATTGGAAAAGAATAAATTTACTTTGCCAAAATATATTCGTTTATCAAAGTAGATTAACATATGATATGTAGTCATTAAAAATAAACACAAAACCGCACCATATTTTAATTTCCATCATAGATTGTTTTCCTGTATTTATACATCTTTTCAATTTCGAAATAATTTTGCCGAAATATTGAAAACCGTCTACATTCTTAATGATGCCTAATATTTGGTCCTCACCTAAGGATATACGTATTCTGAACGAACGATTATTTTTTAACATCGTTTATAAGAGCCAATGGGGAAGCGTTAGTCTCGGTGGATGTATTTATGTTAGCATTTTTCAAAACCTGTTCGAGTATAAATTGGCTAAACATGCGTAACATCAGATATTATTGGAAACGGAAATTTAGGAGTGGTTCTTATGTCAGCTGCTGGAGAAAGGATACTCCTGGGAACTCGTTCTCTCAACTAATTCGCGAGAATTTGCATTTTATAATAAAACATCCCATTTTTGGATAAATATTAGTAATTCGGCTTCGAAACAGCTCCGACGCATATTATTATTTTCATCAAAGATAGCCATTTTGAGAGAAGATACTCTCAAATTTTGATGTAAATACGTCATCATTTTCAATGTATCTAGATTTTAAGTGGATTTTTTACTCTCTGAACATTTTCTAGCACCTTTCTATCTAAATTTTAATTCTGAGGAATATTTAGAAGGTATTGAAAACCTTTATAAATAAATTATTGGTTCTAGATAACGAAAGAATATACCATTTCAACTGTTTATATTATATAGGCTTCTGACTGAATTATGAGCGGTGAATTTTGATTGTTAGTTTTCCAAATACTGGAAGGAGTAAAGCAAAATCAATCCAAGCAATAAGTAACTTTAACTTATGTAATTTTACAATTTACGAAGGTGTTTCTCCATTTCTTCTGAGTGCAAAAGTTATATTTTTACGCATTAGTCATTCTTTTAGTTGGATATCTTCTATCTCCAGTTATCTACACTACTAACTCTCCATATACCGTTTTTCAGCCAAAACTTCATTGAAAAAGTGACATATTTTGATAGTTTTGAGTCTCGTACTAGGGTGTAATTAATGCAATAACAAATCCATACATGGCCGAGGAATCAATCTTCTTTGGGCAAGCGGTGCAGTATTTTACATTCTTCCGTGAGTTTTCTTTAGCGGACTGTTTAGAATTTCATTAGGCCGAGGTATTTATGCAAAATTTTTGGGCAACATAAGATTAAGAAGAAGTAAAAGGTATCAGCGACCGCTGTTATTATCAAAAATTACAAGCCATTCTTTCCGAGCAATTACAAGCTACTCCATGTTCCGTTCGCCATTATGGAAATGGCGGTGGTGCTCTGGACCTTAGGCCGGCTGCAGAGAGGAAAGGATCACAAGGGTTCGAAAAGGAACAAAAAAAAAGAAGGGCAAACTTATCTGATACCTCTCCGCGTAAAAATATTTTCGGCTAAAAAAAAATTGCGTGACACTGGCACACACGCGCGAAGGATTCTTATCAAATCCATTTAGTGCCATTCACGAGAATGTATTGTTTGTTTCATTATTGGGCCAAAAAATACATGCAATGAATTACCATATCCACGGATTTGATGGGGTTTGCTTTTTTTATCTTGCGAGATAACCCGCGTCCGTGGCATTACGTAATTTTTCTCTCTTCATTGGTGACGTGCCGAAGCCGCAAAACTTTCCGTTTTAATTTCTTGTGGTAACGAGAAGCGAAAGGGGGAAGGAAGGATTAGAATATTCTCCATGACAAATAAGTGCAGATCGTGGGGGTGATTTCGAATACCCAAATTGTTTTTCTGGCTGAGAAAAATGTTGGTCATATATTTGAGAATACGAAACTGAAATAATGCTGTCTTTGATAAGCAATATCTCGCGAACTGATGTAAATTTGGTGTTCTGGAGCAATTAATAACTTCTTATCTGTTGAATAGGTAGCCTTTTTCCTTTTTCAGCTTTGATGACCAATATGATTCCTATTGAGAGAATTGCTTGATACTGTTTATTAAGATCGGATGAGGATAAATCTTTTCTTGTTCAGAAAATCAAATTTTCGGTATTTTTTATTGATCATAGTATGATTTTTTGTGGGTCATAAGTGCGAATTTTACCTTGTTAGGATATTATAATGAGTTAACATTGTATAACGACGGGTTTGAACATTGTTGCATGGCGTCATTTAGTATAGTACATAGTGTTCTATTATGACCATCAGCAACCATGGCTTTGTAAATCAATTTCGAGGGAACAAATCATATTTTGGAGTTAAAAGTGAAAATATAATTCAAATCTAATGAAAAATAATCAAGATTTATGCGCAGAAGCATCAAATACGACCTTATAGATACTGCTACTTATTGATTATATTGGGTTTGTCGACTTTTTAAATTAGTCCGTGGAATATCAAAGTTTTCTATTATTCTCTTTTAGTCATGTATATCTAAATCATTTTAAGCGGAATAATATATTTCGCCAACTTTGAGATTGAAAAAAATAAGCGCTATTATATTGTGGAATCGATTAAGTGAATATACTTTTATTTCATTTATGGGAATAAAGAAAAAATATTCAGTTCTTTGAGATATCCCTTTTATACTTGTATACATATTTTTTAGAAGCTTCAAATTCACATCTTTTCCACAAATTTATGCAAAAATGAGATTGGAACATGGTGCGTAGAACCTTTTTTTATTAGAATTTAAATGATGATGCCTTAGCTATCAAATCATAAAATTTCAGTTTTAATAACTGCAATGAGTTTGGTATTAAAATATCGTATTTTGAAGTTAACAAGAAATTTGTCTGAAGGAAACAGTTCAGACGATGATTAAGGTAGATTAATCTTGATCTTACACTCAGTTTCATTATTATTTTTTTTCAAAAGACAACTACAAATTCATTTCCTCTTAATTATCATACCCATTATTTCAATACATTTACCAATTAAATATGGAATTTTCTTACGTTCAACGCTTTTTTCTACAATATTGCTTTATTCAAGATGGTAATGTGTTTTAAGAAAAAAGTTTTACCAAATTAAAATGCTGTACTCGACCAACAGTGGAATTGCGAAGTCTTAATAACGTTGCATGAACGGAACTTTTTTACGATAAAAGTAATCGAGCATAATAAACCTAAATTAAGTCTGAGATATCCCTCTCTACACCCTCACTTCAAAAGAAAGCGTTACCTGTAAGTAAAATAATGCAAAAACACTTACGTAATAGCACTTTTTGTTTTAATTGCCTCTTCTTAGATTGAGACAAGGATCAGATGTTATAGGTGTCTCGGTCAAAGAAAATAAACGGCCATACGAGACAGGAAACAGGGCACACTTTGATATGCACAGAGTTGCATCGATGGTGTTTAGTGGTGTAGAAGTGGCCTGTCATTACGTCTTATGCGTAATTGGTTCTTCAAAAGAAGGTGCGGTTGAAATAGCTGGGAATAACTTCCTGCGGTAGCCTTCTATCAATCCAATTTTTTCGCCCGATATTAAATATGATGGTATCGAAAGTCCAATCGTACGCGTGATAGTAGCACTTTGGGTGAGCTTCCGGGTGATATTGGGACACCTTATAGGAGACTACACCTTGATGAACTTTTTGGCTCGAATCGGATGAGCTGAAATGTCTGTGTTTTACCATCGGAAACAGTTCCAATGCATTCTTTTAGAACCACTTCCTCTCCAACATTCGTAACGCTTATCTCTCATGAGAACTATCTTTATGAAGCTTTCCGGATTGATTTGATCATTTTAAAAAATATTTTTTTAAACATCTCATTTGATGGCGGTATATCAAGCTTTGAGTTTCGAGTATTTGAAGAGTAAATGAAATTGAAAAGCAAAATTTTTTATGAACCTCAGTGAAGGCGAGATAATCAAGAGGTAATAAGATTTTAAATACTTTACAGAAAAGAAAAGCTTCATATTTTATATTCCAATGAATTGACAAATTCTACTTATGTATTTTTTGAGATTTGATGTAAAAGCTTTTCTGTTATATTAACCTTGAAAATATTACTATATAATTTTGTATCTAACAGAACTTCAAGAATTACCTTTCTTAAAATATATGAATATTTATTTATGAAAGTATAATAGAAATAAATCTACTGATGTTTATGGTCGATGAGTTTTGCCCTTTGAAATAAGTTATTCTGTTTTTCGTATATATATCGCATTAAATGACATAATACGTAGATATAAGTTTGGTATTGACAAATTAAAATGAAGAAAACTGATGCTAGATCTTAGTAAATCACCGAGTATTTAATTTAATAAATTTTCCTCGTTATTGATGCATGGCCACAGTTAGAAAAATTATGAAAATAATATTAATGTGGTATCTGAATGAATGTATTCATATTTATATTATACATCTTCGAATTATGACATAAATTGAATTATAAAACTGTAGATAAATTATCATAGCTAATAATAAAAGAGTTATCATAAGTTTACGAGGCGTGAATATAGAGGGAAGAAAGATTTGTCCTTAGTTTTTGAAGCTATATTTTAATCAATGGGTGAATCATGCGGTAAATTAGTTCCTTCCTTTTATAACTTTGTCATCCATAATTTCCCTTAGGATATTACTACTTTACATAATGTATTGGAGAAATAGAAGGATAGATCGATTTCCAACTCTTCACTAAGATAACTAAATCGTAGTGTCTCAAGAATCTTTTACTCACATACCTGGAACTGAAGATTGTATTGCTCTCATATCGGAGAATAATTGGACACGAAAGAAGGATAGCTCATGAGTGGATGGTTCTAACTTCATCCTCCAGAGGCATGATAAATATAGGTTCAGATAGTTCAGCAAGTTGATTCGCCTCTTCTTCGTGAAACAGAGAGGAAAATGAGACTAGAAGCTGATTACAAGGAGCGGCTTCCGGTGCAGCAATCTTCGTCAGCTCTTCGGTCATTAAATCTTCTAAGTATTGGATCTGGATGCATCTGGTAGTTGGATCGATAATTTCAATATCCTCCCGATAGATTGTTTTGATTCTTGATTAAAGAGAAAGTGATCTTGAGAATTAGAAAACAATTTACCTCGCTTTCTCTTTGTAATTATCCATAAATGAAAAATTCCTCAGCCATTTAAGTGAAATTTATTCATTTTTTAGGAATTTGTTCAATATTTTGATTGGTTTTTCAAACGCTATTGAAAGTTGAGTAATGAATATCATAATAAAGTTCAGTTAAATCCTTATTAATAATTGTTAAACTACGTCTAAGATTTAAATGTGTCATTATATTCGATATTGATAATATTACTTCTGCGATGACTAATTTTCACTAAAGACATTTCTAATAGAGGAATTTGGTAAATTGAGTTTTTTAGGATTATATACTATTTGATAACTTATCTCTGAAAATAAATACGACCTACAAAATGTATGGAAAATCTCTTCGGGTTTCGAAATGTTTCCTATAAATTATCGTAAAGACGAGCGAATACAGCCATGGGGATTGCAATCAATTTAATAATAGGAGTAAAATGATGAAATGTAATCGATATTAAAATTAAAGTATTCTGAAAGATTATATGTGAAGGTAAAAATGAAAATTTATATGAAAGGAAGTATATATCTTCATATAAATGTTTACAATAAATACTTCCAAATTAATTCATTTTTTCAATTGAAATAATAATTTGGTTCTTTGGTTACAAATAATTATTTAAATGTATTCAATTCCAATCAAATGGATGTAATTTATGAAATTTTTCCATCCTCCACTTGCATTATCTCCAAGAAATCGATCCTCTTTAATGAACAAAAAATAGACATTTTTCGTCTTTAAACGCATGATCTTGAGTCCTTTTTTCAATTGGAACACATTCACGCTCTCCTTTGACATGATCCACGCTGAACATCCGTTCTCTTGCAACGTTTTGTACAAAAAACGTTTTAAATCCCCTGATTTGCCCATTGCGATCAACTAATAATTTCGAATCGAATGGTAATTTACTGAGATCGTGTGGGAGGCACACACAATGTTGCTCTGTTATAGAGGCGATCACCGCTGTTTATGTAAGCACTCAGGCCTCTTGAATATGCCGTCATTCCAACAAGGGAAGTTTATAATACATGCTAAAATTATACACCGCAGTAATCCGCGGGAATGGAATTTGCCATCCAAGAGGCATAGTGAGTGGTTAAAATGAGTAATTTTTTTCCCACTTCCTGTGAATAAGGTCGTATTTCTCCGCAAAAAAGGAGTTGAGAGTCAAATATTTTAAGCTTACTGATTACGCACAACCATTTTGTTATTGGTGAGCGTTTTAATGAATTAGGTTGCTTCAATCACTTCTTTTTACTTGAGATACTGCAATATAATTTTTATATTATTGAATAAGATATGTTTTAAATACTTTTTTCTGGAATATCTGGGACCTTTTTCATAGATGGCGGCTAACGAATTTATGTTAATCCTGAAATTCTTATTTCCTGGTCCCAACTATTCTACTAAGATATAGGGAAAAAATTCTATCAAATAGAATGCGAAACGATAATAAATTAAATTGAAGGATTCCAATCATAGCGGGAAAATCGTAAACAAATCAACATACTGTTGTTTATAAAAGTGAAAACTATTGTCTTTGGTATTTACGTACGTCTGAATTAAAATTGAAACGGAAGAAGTAGAAGACATTTACTTCATTTAGCCAAGGTCTCAGTCCACAATAGTCCTTTTCATCAATTTATAAGTTTGCGTATAATGGCTGACACTTGCTAATGAAAGACTTTTGATATTACAGTTAAGGTAAATCCCACGATTATCATATATAAATGTGAATTGCGGTCTGATATATGATGTACATTTATATATCTTACGTGTTTACAACTTTTAGAAATGGTAATTGTAAAATTTTCCTACTTTTAAATTTCATTGCTCTTAAAGTTCAGCACACACCCATGACTCATCAGTAATTGAGAGAGTAGGGTTGAAAAAACGGATTTTCGTGACGGATTACCGGTATGAAATTGATTCGTGAGTATAAGGTGGATGAACATAGAGGATGAATGCGTTGAAAAATCATCATGTTATTCACATCATACACCTTCGCCATGAATTTCGTGCTAATTCCACCAGTTCGTGGAATCCAGCTAAGAAACTCGTGACTCGTATTCCAGGTGTTGAATCATATGCGATTTTGATTATATTGGATCGTATTATTCGGTTTGAGAAAAATTTATTGCATTAAATGATGAATTATTGCTCCGTTATTTAAGTATATAGGTTTCGTGTTTTTGCAACTTGTTTTGAATTTAATATTGTTTATATCAAAATAGGAAATATGGAATCAGAAGCATAATAAAAATTACTTCGTAACTTAATTATACGAAAGCGCACGATTAAATTGCTACTTTTTTCAAAATGTGAAAGACTTGGTAATTAATATCATTCATGGAGGCAAAGATGAATTATTATATGGATGAATATTTAATATTCTGAAATGATTATAAATGAGAATATTATGTTATTATGAGAATGTTATTATTATAATATATTATTTTTTTTAATTATACCCTCTGATGTATCGGATCATTAATTCTGTGATAAGTAGGTGAAAATACTAACCTATGCAATATTTTTGCTCCCGAAATATTCTTTGTTCTTACATTTTACCATAAAACTGAAGGAAACGTGACATTAAAAACATTAAATTACCATTAAAACAAACAATTATAATGTAAAAATTGTAAATTTGTTACATTTCTCATCTTTTCTGGTATAATACATTCCGGCAAACCTCCAATACCAATTATTCCATAGAATCTTAAAAAGCCATTAGTGAATGAGCTTAAGTGAAGACGACTTTCCAAACGAATTAAAATCATTCACCTCGTGCGCAATGCCTCCATGTTCTCCGATATAAATCACTTAACTTAATCGAATTTCAGCGCCTTATTTCATTAAAATTATTTCCACGATTTATTACTTTTCATTTACGCTAATGGATTCATTTTTAATATTTATGCGGATTTATTGGAGCCATTCCCGTAAAGATTCCTGGAATGACTCCACGGTTCGTTGACACCGTCGTTCTTCCTCGATTAGAATTAATCGTGAGCGGGAATCAATTCATAATAAATATTTTGATGTGATAAATGCAGCTTCGATGGAAGTATTAAAGGCGAGCGTCAATATTTCCACAACGGCCTCACTCCATTGCGTTGAGTAGAGGTTGTCGCAACGACCATTACTCACCGAAGAGCTGATTCCCTTTGAAATTTATATGGTCGCGGGATGTAAGGCGTGGAGAATCGCATCCAAATGGCGGGAAACGCTCGTGCTTCGTTTAACTCTTATGGAAAGCGGGGAAATGGAGATTCCAACGCCTGCATCTCCTTTTATTTTCGGTAGTTATAGGGCCATTATTCATCGCTCACATCAAACCTTAATGAAGCCGAATGGGTAGCTAAATTTATGGAAAAAATTATTGCGTAGATGTGTAAAAAGTTTGATGTAATTCATTTGAATTGAGGTGAATAGGTTCTTATACCGTCCATTTTGGAAACTTCGAGAAGTACTTCAGTTAATTATATTTATTAAATATATATGTATGTACAAATATAGAAATATTTCAAAATTATTTCATTTTGCATGTTATCACTGTTTGCTGTGTTACTAATTATGTATGTAAAATCTAAGAGGATTCAGAGTAAAGGAGTTTTGTTAAAAATATATTTGCGAAGCTCTTTCATTGAATTATCCGTTGTATTTTGCTCATTGTCATTATATAACACTCTTTAGTCCATACTAAATGATAAAAACTATTTCACAGAGCTTACAACAGTAAGAATATCTAGAAAACTTTTTCCCGATACAATATTTTCAATGCTTCAGGAGTCTATTTGTTCAATGGTAATTAGCAATTTAAATTTTGGCTCTAAATAATGTTCACTTTTATGACTTACACTCATAATTAATGCGCATGGATCTACATTTAATATCTTTCTCTTTTCTTACAGTTATTGAACTTCAATGAATGCATTAAGAAGATCCAGATTGTCAACCAAATATGGTTACGCAAGATTTTCAGTAGATTCCAAAGAATTACAATTTCTAGCAGTTAAACAGAAGAACAAAATAGGTAAGCATAAAATGTAAATATTTACGAGGGCCTCCACACTTGATGACGATATTTACTTACACTAACACAATCGCCTCAATTCCCTGAGCCCGCTTATACTTTTGTCCGTTCCCTCGATGAAATCGTCCTTAATTTCGGGTCTATAAAAAATAATAATACACCGTTTCTATCTTTTATGGGAATAGGAATTCCAAACATTTGCGATAGAGCTAGATTCGAAACGGAATTACCGACACGAACATCCCCAAAGGATTTAAGATATGAATACAAAAAATATCAACATCCATCCATTCCCTTGTCGGCGCGATAGAAGTGTATAATCGAAACATTTTCCTCTCGCCCTCCACAAATTAAATGTAATCACGCGCCATGTATGTTCAGCACAAGAGTGAAAAACTTTCGAGAAACAAAAACCAAATATAGCATTATCAAAGCATCTATTCCCCTCCAAATCTATTCGTAGCTCCTAGCATCAATTTGCTTTGCCTCGCCATGATTGTCGGTTTCGGTAGGAATGCGGCGTCGGAAGAAAGAAGAGCCAAATGGTCATCATCTAACACCTTCCACTCCAAAATGAGCCCGTCTTATCACCCCTGGCTCCTCCCCAAACCGACAACCGTTCCCTCATTTTCAAGTGAATTTAACCTCCTATCTCGCTTCCCTAAATCTTTACTTCTCCGACGATTGCTACATTTAGTTTCCTCCGCTTTGATCCATCCGAACTGTTTTCTCCATCGAATTTCAGCACGCTCTCCTATCTTACGATCTAATCCACTTCCTAGAAACAAAAAATATACTCTTCGTATTGCCTCGAGAAGATAAGCGGGTGAAAAGTATCCAAACGGATTATTACGGTATTTAAAAATACATATCTCTCCGATCAAAGGGACCATTTTGCTTGTAAAATTTTTATCCATGCGAAGCGAAGAAAAGTTTTATTTTGAAATTACTAGTTTCTTTGGAAATTTTGGAAAATATACGTCTAAATCTTAGATTATATTTTATACTAATTTTTGTCAAATTCACAAAGAAACTCTTGCATGTAAGGGCGCTGAATTTATGAAGATAAGGTCCTGGGTTCGAATCTCAGGTGATGTCGAACTTTTCCTCTCAAGGTATGAAGGTTAGTGTACGTACAGGTTCATTTGAGTACCGCACTGTAATTATTAATGAGGCGGAGGTTTGTTGTGTAGGTGATAAATAATACATAAGATAGGTTTAATTAATACGTATACAATTTCATTGTTCGTTCGATTGTTTTTATACTCTTAAATATTAATCATTATTGATAATTAAGAATATAAAATAAATCATTGGTTATTTATTATCATAGAAATCGATTTTATTGTGTTTGGATAAGTTTTCTAATATTAAATAAGACAAAATCGTTTTGACATGAGAATAATATTCATGAAATAAGTCAAAATCACTTAAGTTAAAGGAAAAATTAGTCCAGAACGATTAAGGGAAACCTATCCTTCCCTACGCACCCCATTCCTGCATTTTCATTGGCACAACGTTTCATCACCCATCTGCTCACACTTTCAGAGCTCAGTTACCCCTTTCTCATCGCCTTTGTGAAGTAGCCGATCCTCTTTACGTTCACATTGACTTATCGTTTTACATCGTTTCCTTCGTTCGCATTCCCTCGCATGCAATCGACCAATGGAATCGCGACCTCACCCTTCTTTATCTCCTCCTCTCTTGATCTCCGCGGTGCAGGTGTTTGCTCAGGGCGCCGCCTAAGGAGAAGGCGGGATTCCACCGCAGAAATGGCTGCTTCAGATGAGAACACGGGATTTATTTCCGTAACCGAGATTCGAAAAAATGTTTCGTCGCCCTCCCATTAATCAAACGATCAAATTAATCAAGTGAAGAGCGCATTAAAATTATTACTTGCATTTTAAATGGGGAATCTCCTTTTTTTCTCTCGGTTTGTCGCGCCTATGTCACTACTCCTAACAGCTTCGATGATTTACGCCGAAGAAGGAATACGTTTTTTTTTTTTAATTTTCGGTGGATGTTGCATTTTTCTTGCAGCGTTTGATGTTTTAAATTTAACGTTTATTACTTAAGGTCTTAGAATTACTTCGACTCTACGAAGCAGTTATCAACCTATACAATATTGTGAATGATATCTATTTCTTGTTATTTCTAACTTTGTGATGTAATATTTTTTTTAAATACGAGTACAATACAATGGATAGTTGGGAGAAGAAATGATACCAAAGCATAAAATATTAGAATTTTAATGAAAAATTATTTATATATCATTCACGTCACGTCATATTCGCCGTCTTTAATAACAGTATAATCTCTGGAAAATATTTTAGCAAAACATCTTATTTTTCACTAATTTACAATCAATTAAAATTATAAAATAATATCTCCAAGAAACCAAATATCCCCTTAAATGTTTCAAACATTTCTTTCAAATCTAACGAATAAATTTTTATTTAATCATGTCTTTTATAAATAACCTTATCAGTTTACTCAGTCTCAGATATTACATGTTATCATAAAAGGTATCCTCATTTACCATTACTTACATGTTACTTTCCTTATTGCTTTAGTCGTTTCTACCCTCGCATGCCTTCTTCTCATTCTTCCATCGTGTCCATAGGAAGATATTTCTTTTTCCTTCAGAATTCCTCGTCGGTACGCTTACGGCTGGACCATCGAAGGAGAGGCGAAGATTCCCCACTCTGGGCCTATAATTAAGGGTAACTCAAACACATTTGTGGGCCACTGACACCGTAAAGATAGGCATTTAGTAATCCCGTCTGGAGGGGAGGCAGCGGCCGCTTTGTTGGGCCGCCCTCTTTCTCACAAGGGACCGACTCCTTATGGGCCCCTCCCCTCAGACACGATCCAACTGTTCTCTTTCCTTATCCACTCTTCCTTTTGAATCTTTCCTTACCTTCGTAATCTTAGCTTTGAGTATTTGTCGTCCATTCAAAGTTTGTAGTGTTAATATGCCTAATCCGCTGAACAGTGTTCATCAAGGCATCGAGCTTGGACCTATCAAATTATCGAAAAACAAAATGGAATACATATAAAAACGAAGCCTGAACTAAATTATAATAACTAAGAGAAAATGTACGGAAAACGGGTAATATAATTCTATTTAATAATAGTATCATAATATTCTATTTTATTGGGAGACTTATTATATCAAAAGCAAACCAAATCGTAAAGTAAAATTATTCAGGGTATTTCTAGAACGATGATCTTGTTTTTCAGTTGTTTTATCATAGATAGATAACTAATTACTATAATACATGGGCGTCGAGTTTTTTGTAGGCGAAGAAGTTCTTTCACCTGAACAACGGAAACAGTTTAATCCGGTACGGCAATAACTGCCCGAGGGAGAACGTAGCCATACCAAAATTCGAAATTTTCATTGAGATGGAGTCAAAAGCGAAACGAACATTTTCACGGTTCGAAACTTTAACCTTCGTTCCCAAATGCCCTCCTGGTGAGTCCGTGTTTTTGGGGTAGTATGTTTCGTATAATCGTTAAAGCGTGGAAAATTTTGAATTCATATATTCTCTATTTACAAAATAAAACAAATTCAAATTCCTATTATATCATGCTGTATTTCATTTTGGAACGGTTTATCAACCTCATTATTAAAGCTTTAATGATATATAAATAAATAAGGTTTGACCAATTGCATAACGAATTAGAACGTGATAGGAAAATTTCAGAATTTTAAGCTCTGTAGCGATAAGCGAAATGTAAATTATACCGAGTATATTCTAATGTTAATGGTCAAATGAATCGAGTTTGAATTTTATAGCCTATGATATAGATTTTTAATAATTAATTTGCTCATAAATTATTTCTAGATTTCTAGTTAGATTTAGAGTTAAAAGATATCTTTCTTAATTATGCCTTGTCTAATCTAAATCTTTACATCTTTTAAAGTAACTACGAGAAACCGGCTTTAATTAATTTCTCTTGAAATATATATTAAGTAATATTTCAGAAATACCATCATGAATCATTAAGCATTACATGAAAAATATTAGTTGCTCTTTCTTAGCTGCCACAAACAAACATTATTGATTAGGCAAATTGATTACAGTAAGGAATATGTTACTGTGACAATTCTTATTTTAAATAATTGAATGTCCCAGAAATAAGAGTAATTCATTTAGCGCATAGTACATAAAAATGCAAATATATAAGTGTGGAAGGATTATAAATATTTTCTTATTCTAATATTTTAAGAATCAATCATACATATTCCTATGTTTTCGTTTGTCTATCATGATAACCCTCATTCGTATAATTATGGTGAAGTTAACCTGTATTTCTTTTTGTATTTTAATATTATGTATGCCATCGAGTTATTTAACACGCCTTAAGTTCCAAAATTAATATATCAGGTGGTTGCTTTAATGACATGATTTTTTGGGCCCATGCTCCATAATAGAATTATAGAGGAAAATGGTTGAAGCACATCTTAGCACTTATCAAAAGAAAATTTCTATTAGTATATATCATATACTGACAAACTGCAATACTATTGTGATTCCTAGCATTATTACATTAAAATAACGATATTGTATATATGCGTAACATTTTCGTATTTCATTTAAATATATTATGAAAATTTAAAGATATTTTACAATAATTCGCATAATTATAACAACGTTTATTTGCCATAAAACATCAATATACTTTATCAAGGACATAAAGAATTATTTTTGTTAAGAACTGTTTTGCTAAAAACAAGTTAATCATTTCTTTCGGTGTTATAAAATGAAGGCGCTGACTCGTAAACAGGCTTGAAAAGTACTAAACGTAGAACAATCCACTGTATATATTCAAAGAAATTTTACGAGTTCAATAATTGTTTACCGAATAAAAGGTACTTGTTTTTTCGAAATAATACTTTTAAAGAATCTTAAAGAGGCCAGAAAATCCATTACTTTTGGAGTATTCCATATAGAAGTTAATAATATAAATTCATGCTAATTTTGATATTTTCTTATATTCATGAATTTGAAATTTGCCCTTTTCTAAGTGAAAAATTTCATTCTCTTTTTGGAAATATTGAATTTTATGTAATCATTATTCATTAAGGATTATCTTTAAGCATCTTTGGTAACTTAAAATTTGACTTGTCTCCTACCGTAACAATAATTGAATATCTGTTATTATATATTTAATGTGATAAGGAAAAAGATAAACGGAAAAAGTCCATAATTTTGAAGTTTGGAAGGATTCGAAGATCAGTAGATTATGTAGGAAAAGTGCCTAACTTGCTCCATAAACTACAAAGATTACCGTTTGACCTTCTCGTAAGGGCTAAGCAGTTATTTTTCTTTTCTGTGGTACTTAATGGTTACTGTACATCACAGAAGAGCCGATGCGTAAATACAGTAAGGAACTATGGATGATAAAAAGATAAAAGAAAGACATTCATTTCAGAAGTTTCTTGTAACGTTTTCTGCTTATATTTTCCGAATCAAAACAGATCCCGTGAAATGTTTTATGTTCTGAATGTTTTTATATCACACAGCGTGGATTTATTTCATTGTTTAATGACTCGGGAAAGCTTGAAAAAATTTATCTTCGGAAGAGAAGAAACATCATTGTCATCTTCCTCTGTAGAGTTCATTAATTCAAAAAGGCAGACGGAAAAAATACCATAATAAATTCACAACAGAGAGAAAGGATGTACATGAATTAATTCATATTCATTCTCTGCGCTACTTTTATCAAATACAATTAGCATATAATTGTTGTATCACTGAAGGAATGTTAAACATGTAATATTAATTAGAGTTGCTAATGAATATTTTATCTCCTTTCTTATATTTTTATTCTATCGTTGCTTTT
The DNA here is from genome assembly GCA_020796165.1 of Pantala flavescens. NCBI lineage: Eukaryota > Metazoa > Arthropoda > Insecta > Odonata > Libellulidae > Pantala > Pantala flavescens. Next base: position 10,221,693 of record CM036879.1, on the reverse strand, counting down.
CAATTATAGAGTGAATAGAAAACTTTAGGGGTTTTGATATGTGTTTTAATTTATCTAATAAAAATTGTTTCGAATGAATTTGATTTAATCAACTTCTCTTAAAACAGAAAGTGCTGATACTGAAATGTAAATAATTCATACAGTGAAATTCTGTAATTTATGATAAAATAATTAACCTTAGACGCAGTAAAATATTGTACCGTGTTGTACACCTAAAGTTGAGTACACTACCTCCTTTTAAATTGTTAAATTATAATCTGAAAAATTTCACTATATTGTGAAGGGCTCTTTTTTTAAGTGCTGACTTTATTATTCACTGAATCACCGATAGAGTAAATTATTTTTACTTTTGTATGCATATGTTCTTGCAGTCATAAATGCTGCTTAAGCAATATAGATATTTTTGAGACTTATTTTTAATGACTGTATATGTTCCGAAGCCTGAAAATAAGTAACTCCTATTAAAATATCCCTTTCTTCGTTTTATTATTGCCCATGTTGTATTGACGGTATCCCGTATATAATCGTTGATACTAAAATTTTGTTTGGCTAAAGAAGTTTCTTTGTCTTTCAAAATACAATGGCTTATCTAGACTTGATATAAGCTCATTAGTTTGCCAAGGGGACTATATTTGTGATAGCATTAAAAATTTAAAAGTGTGACGCAAATATTAGCTATAATTGTTCAGATTAGAATTCCTAATACAGCTTTGTTTAGTGGCAGATTGCTTTCAATCACATAATATTGAGAACAAATCTATAAAATCCCATTGCTTTTGAGCTATTTTCTAACTTACGATAGAAAATAGATCGAAAATCACTTCATGAAACCTATAATCAAATAAAGAGAAGAAAATTTTTGTTCCTCTTAGGTGTATTTTTTTTCTTAGATGTAGATTTTCATATTCTTAAATCTCATATATTTAATGCAAAGGGTAGGATTTAAGAGAGTGATTCATAGTCCAAATCTTGCCTATAATAAAGTAGAATATTATTATTATTGTTCCACCATTAACTTGTGGAGATCGGTCGCGGATAAAACTTCGAAAATACCCTCATTTAATCCGCGTGTCATCGTAAACGGTAGCTGCCGACATAAATCAACCTTATCTATCGAACGGAAACATTCTCGGCATACATTTGGTTTGGCTGTCATTCCACTTACGGGGATCTCCCCGAATTCGAGCCGCTAAACCATCCTCGCGGACTTCAGAACACCATTCCGTGTTTCCCCGCGAGAGAACGCCACGATCAAGAGCGGACGCGCGCGTGGTTGTTTCCGCGCACGTATAATGCCCACCTCCCCCCACCACGAGCGTTTAAATAACGCCCGACGGGGCCATGTCGGCTCATTTCCACGCGGCCACCCCCCCGAAAAGCACCCATATCTCTCCCTCGGACCGCGAAACCCTCCCCTCCTCCCCATTCGCCACCGCCTCCTTCATGATGGCCGTATAGTTTACTCCCATTGGCGGATCCATTAACTGGAGAAATTATCTTCCCCTTCCAGGAGGCCCGCCCCAACCACACGCACTCTAACCCTTCTCTCTCCCATTGCGGCATTACCATAACATCCTCTCCCCCCCATTCGGCACCTTTCATCGAAGCATTCTTATCAACATAACCGGCGTCTAGGCGGGATCTCACTCTCTCTCACATGATATTCCTCCCCCTCTCCTCATCACTTCATCATCTCCCCTCCAGTTCTATCGCGTTCGTAAATTGGAAGCCCCCCCTCGCAATTTGCCCACCCCATCGCCCCGTGTGAGAGATCCTCCGAACCTGATTTGTATTCCTCGTCTTCTCTCACGAGGCGGCTTCCCTCTGTTCTTCTTTCTCTTCCACCCCATCTGTTACCCTCCATTTTTACGTCCCGGCTTTTTATATTTCATTCCGACTTAACCCCCCCCCCCCCACCCAACTTCCCAATACCCGAAGGGAGGAGAGCCTATTTAGCTGTGCTAAGGTATAAGGCCGCTAACAGCTTTGTACTGGCGAATAACTGAATTATTAATGCCCTGCCTCTTTGACCTCTACTTAGGTATATCCTCGCCCGTCTCTCCCCCCCCCACTCCTTCCCCAAGCCTCCGTCGAATAAAAATTCGGATCTTACTCTTTATCCGTGCTCGAGTGGGTATTTTACCTTCCTGGACGGGGTGGACGAGATTAAACGTATTCAACTATAACGAAGTTGATCTATCATTCGGAAGGGATAAATATTGCGTGTGTTTTCTTTGGAACATCGTAGATTTGGTTTTAGATGGAAAGTGCTTAAAGCAAAGTGGAATCAAGAGTGATATCCTTAATGTCCCTTGAGGAAAGGGGAAGTAGAAATACCAGATAGAATTGGTTCTTGAACCCAATCCTTCTTATTTTAAGTTGTGAACTAAATGATAGATAAATTGTTCATCTACTTCGCAATCCTTGCGTTAACTCTCAAATTAATGTATAAATATATTATTAGATACTTCAATTCTGTAAATAACCGATCGCTGACTGGTTTTATTACTAACCCTTTTAGATTGTATTTGCGTCTGTATTTGTGTTAAGCCTCTGTAGGTAAGCAGAAAAAAGTCCTTTCTCTCTAGTGTTTTTTCATTATTTGATTGTACGAAAGTAAACGACAATTATCGAAATGACTTGGACTCGAACCCTAATATTTTGTTTCAGCAAGACAAAGTGAAAATATTCTTCAACGTCGGAGTTGCAATGACAGTGGTCCTATGATAGATCCCTGATGTACCTCCATTTTTCTGTTTGGACTCAAAATGTGTTTTGCATGGGTGTCAAGAAGCAGTGAGTGTAATAAAATCCCACCTTTCATAAATATTGTTCTTGGAATACGTCAAGAACTTAACAAACCAAATTAAAGCCACTATCTCTGCTCGTGTCACGTATATATTTAATGTGTAAAACGAAGAAATTATTTTTAGAATATGCGGCAGCAAAACCTGTTTTCCCTTCGATATATTTCAATGAAAGGACAATATTCTTTTCGAATAATCTTCGTATACACTTGCATGGAAAATGAATGCATACGAAATAAATTTAAGCCAGTTGATGATGTTGCATTAATGTATGCAGTATCAGCTATAATTCACAGAATCTTCAAAGAGATACATCTGGAAGTTCTTTCATAAAAGAATTTCATTAAATTTCAAAGCGATGAAAGTATCTTGCGTGATTTCTCTAACTCTTGAGTTTTCTCTTTCTTTCCTCAGTTCCATGGCGAGGATTTCATCTCAGTGATTGTAGAAATTTATCGAGCGACGTTCCGAACGTTATGCGTGATAAACGGTCATCATTTCTCGTCGCACGAAGCAAGTGAACTCACGCAAAAGAATGTTATCTCGAGGACTTTATAGGGAGAAAAGCCTTGGAGTACTCTACGATTTGAGAGGACATATATTTTGGGTGTATAAATGCTCCATTTAGAAGGGAAAAGTACGTTTTGTTCTTAAGATACACGGAGGAATTGCTGGAGGTAGGTTGATAACATTTAATGGCAAAATATAATGATATAATAATACATATAATTGATAAGGATTGGTGAATAAAAATAAGTAATATTTCCATAGTGAGGTCGGGCGTTCTCAGATCCTTACCAGAACTTAAATGTTTTATTCAGAACGCTTTATTTTCAAAAGCTTTCTTAAAAATTAAATATTAAAAATTTTTGTGGACCTGTTAATATAAATTATGCGTAATATTTATATTTAAATTCTAATTTTGTTACTGAAAGAAGTAAAAATTAAATTCTGAATGATCAGTAGTCGGTGAATTGGCAATAAAATTACGGGTTAATCCTATTGTCATCCTCCACCTGTCGAAATTATATAATCTTACTCAGATAACTCATCGCTTAATATATATTTAGCTACTTCTGTTTTGACATGCATTTGTTAATATATGTGCATATTGATTATACTACTTTCCTCTTAATCTACTGAATTGTATCTTTGTAATTTATCCTCTCATGTACAAATGCATTAAGCACTGCATTTATACCGAGGATTCACCATTCACATTCACAATCTCGTAAAAATACATCATGTAGATGTAGATAAAAAAATATAAGAAAGAAACTGCATCTGGATGTCGATTTGACGTAATAATTTTGACGAATAAAGCCGTATGGTGACTTCAAACATCGGTGTTCAACTATACATCCCATAAATTGATAGGGACAGGAAAATAAGATCGGAAATAAGTTCCCTTTCTTAATTAAAGTTAATATGGATATTATTACCTCATAAATGTGAACCATCTTAGCTATTCACATCTTCCTTCTAACTGATAAATCTCGAATAAAATTCGAGAAGCCACAATAGCGAGCAATAAGATTCAGCATCATGAGCACGAAACACCCAATTTAAAGCGTTTAATTCAACTCAGTGAAAAGAAACGTTACAATGCCTTCTTGAAACAGCCTCGTGATACACGTAGTCCTAACATAAATCACCAATCAAAAAGTCTCTCACGATATAAACTAACATAAGTCAGCGATATCAAGGGAGCATAACTCAGCCGTTTTGTTTATACGAAGCCTTTTAATCGAAGCTCTTTTCCTTGTGCGCCTACAACGAGACAACCGTTTAGGCGCGATATTTAGAAAAATATATATGTACGTCCCTCCGCGTAAATCATTGTCTTTGAATACGGTCGTTTATCACCGCTTCTTGAAGGAGAAAAGGGGGGGGAAACGTAGCTAAGGGAGAGACATTCAAAGCGCTGCTAAGTTACAAGTCTTTCGCATTGTTGTCCCCCGAACGAAAAGAAGGATGACAAAAAGTCTTAGAGCGTGCCGGGACGAGCACATAACCGCAAGATTCCACTATTTCACGGTTGCACAATCGCCTTGCTTTGGGTGGGCCCCCTTGGGGAGGCTGGGCGCTGTGAGGGGACCGTATGTGTCTCTGCCCCCATCCATCTCGGCGTATTTTCACGCATGGATATTGTCCACTGTCATGTTTATTGGAGCTCCTGTGGGGAGGCTGTGTGGGGAAATGCGGGCTATTCATGCGCCCTCGTGGGCGGGAATCATTTTGGGGAAGGGGTGAGAATGAAGAGGGGTCGCGGTAACAATGAGGGGGTGTTAAGGCAATCGCCCCATCGTCTCATTTTACTACAATGCGTTCCGGATGTGATCCGTGAAGTATCGTGGCTTAATGAGGAGTTCTGAAAGAGATTGCAGATTACGATTCGTTTCAGTTCTTCCGAAAGATGAGTCGTGAAAGGGATAAATCCGACTACGAGAGATTATCGGAATATGTTATGATAAGGAAGTTGTTTATTTTCGAGGTTCGTTTATTTTATTCTGCGTAAATAGTGCGGTTCAGTAAGGATTGTTGTGGTTGATGTAGGCTTCGGTGATGTTTTCTATGTATCCTCTAGGAGTGTGTACTTAACTATGCAATCATATCGTGTATTCTCTGTTTATGTTGAACAGAATCTTTTTCGATTAAGAATATCGTAACCATAAGTGTCGTATTTGAAGGAATGATATAATGTTAAGGCTGTCAACTTGGATTGTTTCGGGTTTTCCTCTTACTAAAATTTGTAATCGTGTTCGTCATTGTTTCAATATTGACAATATTATTTCGGAATATAGCGGTTACATCATTTCTCATTTCAGAGGAAAACCCCCCAAGAAACGACTTATATATTTGATGAACAAAGTAAATAAATGAATATAAAATAGCTTCATTTTATTTTCTAAAATTTGTATAACAAATATTTTAGCTTAAATGTATACGATAGATATTTTCGCTAGAAATAAACGTACACAACTACTAAATAATATAATTAGTCTCACTTTAAATGAATAATAACAATTTCAAAAGATTGAGTTATTCCAGCAGTTAATATTATCGTCACACTTCATAAATAGATCATATCAAATTATTTAATAGTGTTTTATACGTCTTCTACTTTTTAAAATCCTTGTTTATTGGATTCACATTTTTGCGTTCATAATTTACATTAAATTACTCCATGGATGATTAGTTATTAGATCCATGGAGAATTAGTGGGTATTTCAAATAGATTTACTCTTAACCACAAAGTTTCCAATATTTCACAATCGCCATCAAAAAAACTCTTAATGAAAAAGGATAGCCCCCTGATGCGGAGCTGGACACTTGCATTCCTCTTTAAAGAAATGTATTTCCTGCGGGTTGTACAATTTTCCGCCTACCGCGCAAACTACAGAACGATCCAATGGTACAGGAAATAAACGTCGCATTAAAAGGCTTTCACTTTCTTCGCATTTGACTCTATGGCAATTTTCGTGCACACACCGGTGCTCTAGATGTTTTACGATTGCATCGAATCCTATTCTAATAGCCCTCCTTTTCTGCCATCCTTTGCATTCTGCCATTGCCACCCACCGCAAAACCCTCCAAAAGAATCTCCGGATAAATTAAGAGCGCTGACCACGTGTTCAGCGCGGAACATGAGAAGGATTCTCTTGCGGTTAGATAGGGTAAGCGGAGGAGTTGGCCATGAATATGCAGATGGGAATAAATAAAAACACCAACTAAAGCGTAATTAAAGAGACAGGAGAATGATTGAAACGGTCTCTCTTGAAAGGGAGCATGGGCGGAGGGTTCGCCGCGAGTTATTCCCGCGTCGTATTTTTTGTTTCGTTTATTTTAATTTATTTTTCGGACGTCCCCCCCCTTCTCTGCCTTTGAAAAAACCCACGAGCGTTTCTCCTCGCCTCTAAAATATTTATCCCCGACGCTTCGCGACACCCATCTTAACTCAAGACGGATTATCGTCGGCCATCTTGAGAAAGAGGGCTCTGCGATCGGTAAGAAAAGGCGGTAAAAAGCGGTCGCGTTGCCGCGGAGACAAAAACGATGACAGCTGAAGGGCGTGCGTCGCGAAGTTATGGATCTACGGCGCCTCGGATCTGGTTGTTAGCCGCTTAAAGGGAGGCAATGGGATAAATAAGGCGATTGTTGAGCGGCTTGGAAGGAGTACTTGGGTGTGGTGGATTGAATTGCGAGGTGTACTCGGGGAAGTGGTCATCTTCGCTAGTCTGCAATCGCGCTCTGCTTACTTCCATTCTCCGCTTTCATTCTTCTCTTCTTTTTTCTGTTATAACCACACTTGCCCATTCCTCATCCTTAAACGGAGCGTAGATGAATAATGGGCGTGTTTATGATCTGATAAAATTTTCTATCATTATCGCTTGTCGAGTGACCACTACTTTTATCACATTTCACTTCATATAACCATTGCTCTCACTCATTCTATTTCTAATATCATTCATTGTACTTTATATTTTCATAAGTTAATATTCTTTCCCTCTGTCTATTTCCCTATCTAGTTATTTTTGTAGGTATCTAAGTCTGTTCATCTTAATCCAGTTTACTTATACTACCTAATGGCTTTTATGGCACTTCACCTAGATCACTTTGTTATATATCGCTGTGTATCTATTATTCTCATCTTTTCATTCCCAAGAATAGAATAAGAAGATTAATTTAGGAGAGCATTGAAAGGAATTCCCAACTTTCTTTTCTACATTTATAGTAGAGGTTATTTCTAACTTCTATCCTCGATATAAGTCTGTCTCATCTATCTATTCTTTTTTTTATAATGTACCGTTAATATGTTTATTTTCATGTGAGTTATATACTGTAATTCTAAGTTAGATGGACTTATCTCGTTTTTGAACATGTCTATTTCTACTAGTTGTGAAATCCAAACGTGTACGTGTACAATGATTCATTTTTCTATGTTATTCTTCCCATTCTAACAATGTCCTATTTTCTACATCGTTCCCTTCAGCATCATCATCCCATGCATCCAAGAGTCATCCTAACCCAAAGGCTAAGGTAACTGAAACTTAATGGCCATCAAATCTCATTCTCCAACTCGTTCGGAGGCAATTCTTTCCTTCTCTTCTTTAAGTGTCTCGTATATCCTTATTAAGAGAAATTCCCCGCTCAACCCTTTCCACGTCCTCTCCCGGGCATTTAAGTCATCCCGATAACTGGCGTGGAAATGCAGATAGGGTAGAGAAGCTTAAGAAGAGAGTGTCCGTTTGTAAGAAGGGGCGAAAAACGACGTGATATCTCTTTACGTCCTGTAATACAGCAGTAATTGAAGTTATACGGAGCGATTCAGTTGCTTGTGTTGGCGTGAATAGTTCCTCCTACTGCTCGAGAAATAAGGGGGCTGAGGATTGAAAATTCGTTCGCGTCCTGGAAAGACGAAAAGTGTAAATTTCTAAAGGGAAGCAAATATTTATCGTCCGTTTCATGAGCAACTAGATAATTTATGATGGCAACGTATTTTCCCGATAAATGCATATCTAATGTTTCAGGCTCATGGCATTTATGTTTATGGCTTTCTCGAATCAGATCTAAGTTATAAGGTTTATGTAAAAACTCGTGTCCATTAATGTTGAAGAAATCATGTAGAATACTGAAAAATGGACAATTTTTGAGATGCAGCGATAAAATTATATAGAAATAGTTCTAACAAGTAGTTCGTTTCGAATACGCTCTAATACTTTCGAATAGTATTTGAATATTCAAAAAAAAGTTATGCTATTTGAGCAAAAAATTATACATGTATAAAAATAAAGTATACCAAATCCTTCAATAAGAGTCGCTATTGTCTATATGTATTTTAAATATTTTAAAATCAGCGCGAGTTTTACCACCCAAAAAATTTAAAGATTACAATCTTTTGGGTTGTATTTTAATGAGTCCTCACTTAATAATGAAATGGTATGGATTTGATTTCTTTTTACCACCACAGAAATCTAATATGAAACTTTTGGAGAGGCATGATTATAAATAAAGGGAGTTTAAGATCATCAACATTCCTATTTATTCCACATTCTTACTATACTTTTTAAATGCCAAAGGCTTTTAAAATTTTAGTCACGAATAGAGATATATAAGGATGCTTCTGAACGTTGCCATCCGAAAAAGGAATCTTTTCATTCGTATTATTACTTTTGAAAAAATTTTCAATACTTTTTATCCTAAATATTCAAGAAAAATCGAATACTCGTACCTTCTTTAATAAAAGTCGTTTCTACTCTGCAATGGCTACTCACGAGGATTTGTAGTTAAGTACCTTAATTAACTATAAAGAACTGATTGATACTGTGGTCAGAGTATTATGAAAGTTATGCAACACAATACGGATTCTTCATATGAGTAAATTAGCCCCTTTCATCATCCTCAAATCTCTTGAGATCGCCCACACTTCTTTCACCAGCTTTGTACTCCTCATGCACTTTGAATTATACGGCTCTTTTCAATTCCTACGACGTGAATCCACCCTCAGTGACGTAACGCACTCCCTCCATCAGTTACGTTGTCCACAACCACCGCTCAAGACGCGAAACCTTTCCACAGGAGATCGCTTCTTTAATCTTCGGGAGATTATCGATACATGATAAAGAGAGCTTTAAATCGTCAGCCTCAGAGTGGCTTCAATTGCCCCCGCGAGCTTCCGTGTGGTGATTTCAGAGTGCATAATATACGCCCTGCGGCTGATTCTATTTCAGAGCGAATCGTAACGACTGTCTGGGATATAATTGAATCCGCACCGAACGAAATCACTTAAAAACTACGCTCAGAAATGCATGTGCCAGTCATCATCTTATACTATGAGTTCCTCTTTCATGATGTTGAAAGATGTGTGTTCTTAGCGAGCGTAATGAACTCGAGCTCTAATCAAAATCAATCTGTAGTTAATTGGACGAAATTGTAAAGGATGATATTTGGTAAAATGAAACGGAAAAATTATCTTCTAACAAAAACGCACAATCCGATAAATAATAAGATAAAATCATTATGTCAGTTATAACAAATGTTGAAATTGGAGGTTATGTTTTATACCTTCATTAAATATATTTAAGGTGACCAAGCACTTATTTTAATTTATTTGTTTCAACTGCTGTTTGTAATTTCAAATAGCTGACACTATTTTAGTGTATTTACAACTATTTGGTCACAAGTTCAAGCCTGATTAGTTCGAAGTATTAATGGTATTAGTATGAATTAGATATATGTCTTAAACAATTTTTTTGTTCATTTGTATATACAAATACACATATAAGTAGCATCTGTTATTTGTTTCTTATTGAAAATCTGAATCCTAGCTTGAAAAAGAATGAGAAAAACATATGAATGCATGTTTCATGTCATATTCTTCAGATTTTAAAAAATTACAGTTATTTCGTTACAGGAATTATATATATTTTGGCCAATCGTGATTAAATTTTCATAAATACTGAAATAGATTTAACTTAAGTAATATGTAGCACTTGATAGTTCTTAGAAAGTACAAGTTAGTCGAAGATCGTTTGTAATTTGTTTTATATTATCATTGATCAGAAAGATAGCAGACGTTAGTTGAAGTAGGTATTCTCTTTTGAATTTTAATCACATGAGCACCAGCTGTTCACACCATTCTCCACCCTTGTAGTTGATTTCAACAGAGTATGAAAACATGGTTAATTTCATGGAATACATTTGGTTATAATTTTATCTATTATTTACGAATGATGGGGTATGTGGAATCAAATCTAGATAAAGTGTTTAAGTAATCAGCAAGAGTAAAAATTTTATAATCAAGAGTAATATTTTGATAGCCATGGATTCTTGAGTTTTAATACTAGGTAATGTTACAGTTTAACTCTCTAAGTAGAGTTTGAAATTCATTGTGTGAAATGTGGTTTAACAGAAAATATTCTCACAAATTGAACGAATCTTGTGGATAGATATGAAATAGTGATATTAGCGTCTTTTAAGAAACTCAATAAGCTGTTATTATGAATTACATGACGCCTGTTTATGTACAACTGCAGTTGTAGTCATACCACTCCCATAATGATTCATTCAACTTTTCCTCAGGCATCGCTATGTGCGATATAAATACGCACCACAAAGTTCATAACGCGGATAAATCCTCAAATAAATCAGCTCCGATGGATATAGGCAATCGATCATTACTTAATGTGCGAATTACATCTCAATGATGACTTTGAATCTCCTAATATATCACTCGATAAGGCATATGATATCAAATTAAATAACACTCCAAAGTCAGTGCCCATACATCCGGGAGTAATTCTTCCTATCATTTCGCAATCGTTGATGCGTCATTGCCCCGAGACGTATCTCTCATTGTTCTCCCCCACCGAGAATTCTAAACGGATCTTTGAGGGGTCGTAATTGAGTTTGCGAAGAGAAGGTGTGTAATAGTCGTAAAGGTCGAGGGCAACAGAGTCAATGTGTGTATATAAGAGAATGGGATTGTGAGCGCAGGTGCGGGGGTGCGAGAGATAATTGCAGTAAACGATTAGGCGGAGCAGAAAAAGAGTAGGGACACACAATCTCCGCCCATTGTGATGGCATAGCTTGTGGACCACCGGAGGAGTGGCGTCTGTTGTGCACTCGATGAATGCAGAGGATGAAATCGGACTGCACGAATGTAAGAGATCGCGGAAAGAATTGAGAGGTGTTTGACGGAGGTTATGCACACTTTCGAGATGGGGGTGGTAAATATTGGCTTTGATCCACGATTCATTGAGCATTGCTTAGAATCAACTGCATTGTCTTCGTTTTGAGTTATTGTCAGGTTTCAATTATTCCATAACTATACGTATAATCTTCATTACGTTTGGTTTAAAATAAGGGAAATTTATTAATGTAGAATTATTTTATTTATGTTTTAATAGTTTATAAATACTGCTATAAAAATAAATACTATAATACTATAGTAAGGTACTCCCTTGTAGTAATTCCAAAAGTAGTATATTTATATCTCCAAAATTAGCAATGTTAGTTGATTGGATATTAAATAGAAATTTCGGAAACCAATGTCTATTGAAGGCTTGAGGATTAAAATTTTGAGTACTGGAATAATAATATCATTTTATAATTTCCTTATTATAAATATTTCTTATGAAATATGATGGACCTTTTTGAAGTTACTAAGCGATGATATTTATCTAAATATTCTCAATGCCCTCATATAACTTGTTTGAGATACGGCATTTTTGTTTTGGTTAAGTATAAAGTAAGAGATCTGAAGTAATAATTTACTTGTTATTTCACCATTGTTAACGATGATATGAATAGAAAGATCTTGTATTACTTGATAGCCAATAGGAAAACCCTAGAAAACTCCCTTCATTAATGACGCCAATAGTATACATTATTCTATTAGATATCACAAACCGAACCAAACAAGATCATTGAATCGATGTGAAATATTTGAAAGAGAACTATCCTCCAAATGATAGGATAATCGGCTTATTTCTTGTAATTTAAATCTCTGTGGAAAAGATGGAATGTAATTAAATTATACTATCTCCTTCATTTCGTATTTAAAACCTTTTCTAAACGATCAAATCTTCAAATATTTCTAATATAAGATTTCTCATCATAAAATAAGTATTTAATGTTTTATTTTGAATCAATTGACTTGGTAGCAGTTTGCTTTTATCAATCAAAGTGTTCGGTAGTCAGTCAGAGCTCAAATTTCACGGGCTTCCGGTTTCAAGGATTCTTAAAGCCTTTAAATCATTCTTACGCTACGTTTATTTTAAACTCCGAATGCGGAAATCATAATTACGTTGCATATTGTCAAAAATGTGAAAAATCGAGATCCATAAAAAAAGAATAATAATCGGTCGCGCTTTAAAAGCAAGAGGAAGTTCTTTACGACCTATAGCATTCCACTCATCCGATTCCTCGACAATACTTGAGGAGATATATAAAAAGAGGTAAGAGGAATGCCAAAATGAAAAAAATCTACCTCCCACGCAGCATCCTACCTACTCCATCTGCCCCCACCCCTCCGCTGACATTTGGAGTTATTTCGCCGCAATCCTTTGTTTTCATTCCATCCGGCCTTTCACGCCGATCCTCCAAACCAGTAATTTCGGTCGCCTGGGCGTAGTCGCGCACTCTTAAGCGGTCTATGGGTTTAGAAAAAAGGCATCTGTGAATGTGTCAAGCAGATCGAATGTCATTCGAGGCACGTTAATGCACCCACTTTGGATGTTGTGACAAAGGCATTTGGAGTGACAGGTGTTGGTTGTGAGATCGCGTGGGACGCGTCTGCTGACACCGCCGAACGACGCCATTATGCAAATGAGACTTAATTAAGGAAAATCTTTTTCTCATCACCATTTGACGCTTTCCTTTGAGACTTATTTATGAGCTCAAAATAAATCAGAGTGGTGCGGAGATTAGATGACTTCTTCGCCGCTAATTCTTTCGTCTGATCTTAAGAATGCTTCGTTAACATCGAGAGTCTGGAATGTGATTCGTAGTCGGGAATCGTAATTGTAATTGTGATTCTGGATGTAAAAGGTTAGCTTCATATATATACTCATACGTAGGTTATTGTTGTCTTCTGATACGTGAACTTTACTACGCTTCCTGTTTACTAACTTTCATGTGAGGGGAATATATAACTGTATTGGGTAGTTTGTTAGGTAGGTAGGTAGTTGGGTAAATAAAAATTAAATGAGAAACGTCATCATAAGGAATTATGAATCCTATATCCATTCGTTAAACATTTCATTTTAATATAAATATTATTCAAATGATTTATGTATAACGTACGAAACGTATGTTCATACGAAACATAATAAAATGAATCGAGCGAATATAAAAATAATGATGTATATTAATGAATCCATTTGAAAAAAGGTTTGGAAAATTCCGTCTCATATTTATAACTTTCGTTATTGGGTCCCTTTTTCCTTAACTGGTTCTGATTTCTGTATTTCTCCGAATATTTATTTCGGAGATTTAAATAATAAATACTATACCAATTCAATGATAGAATATGTAAATGAGTTCGGATATATGTAATATTAATCCTTTAATTTTATTCGCACTCACTCTATAGATAACACTAGAAATTATTAAAACCTGACGGTATTTATCTTAGAGAGCCGGTCTTCTTTATAGAGAATTATTTTTTCCGATCTGGAATAAATAAAAATTTTCAATACCTTAATTAATTTAGGAATGACATGCTATATTATTATTTTATTGGGATCGTATTCTTATGTCTCTTTAGTGGCAACTTTCTATAAAGCAAAATTTGAATAGCTGTGTCGTAGCCATTTATCGAATTATTATTGAACATTTTTCCATTCAAAAAATTAAAGAATAATTTTATGGATTTAGTTCAGAATAGAATGTATTATTCACACATCCATAGTCTTACTTTTATCTATTTCTTTGGATTGATGCATTTTCAGAGGTCCTTATTTTATAATCTTACAACAATGAAACTCTATTATATTCACATATTCGATCCCGTTTCCCGTACTTTATACAGCTTAAGCATCATTGAAGTATTATACTGAAAAAGTATAATTGCTTAACCAATAACTGTTAAAATATTTACAGGGAAATTATATTTATATGTTCATAATTTCTTTTATTCTCCCTATGATTATCGAATGCCCGCATTAATACTTTTCTATTGAGGTTTTCTCATAACTTCTTCTTAACACAGAAATACTTTAAATCATTATTTAAGAATGAATGCAAACAAAATAAAATATTATCTACAATATTGATCATTGTCAATGAGTCAGTAGAATACAAAAATATCGATTCAAATTTCATTCACCGTTAAGACTTTTACAAAAGATTTTTGCTATTATTCTCAACATCAAACGCGTATCCATGACGACTATTTGTAGTGTCATTCTAAAAACATCCAAATCAATTGTTCAGACCCTTCTTCTCGGATGAAAAGACCTCCATGCCTTTCAAGCCGATGAACTCCCGCAGTTTCTTCAACTGGAGAAATCCACAAACCACGCTCAATCGCTTCGGAAAAAAACGCGAGTTATAACACCTTGAAAGGCATCGTCGCATGCCTCCGCGACCACCAAAGAAGAGTTTCCGTAAAAAAGCGGAAGATACAAACTCGAACTGTTTGTATCCGTAATTCCCTCCCGCCCTCCGCTTTTTTCGTGAACCCCGCCTTTTCTCCGACTCATCCGGACGTTTAGGGATCGCTTAGCGGCCTCTACGCCCGTCGTTGCCGCATAATGTTGGGCGTTCCCTTCCGCGACAAAGAAACATTCCTTTTTCTATCACCCTCAGGGTCTAGTTGCCACTCTGACCCCGGGAGTCGCGTAGACAGAATGAGGCCGATTTCGGGGAACAATGGGACGGTTCCCGGGGGAGGTAGAGATCGATTCGACGGAATGTTGTTCTCGTAGCGGGTGGTCCGGAAGATGCTAAGAAATTTGGTGTTATAATGTCTCACTTGATCACTTTTTCTGTTTGATCGTGCGGTTTTTGCTTTGGGGTCTCACCTACGGCGGACCTCCGGAGGTACAGCGCGTGGTATCCGCACTCCCTAACGACCTAAGCCATTTCTGGGGTCATTAAGGGAGATATCAAAAGAACCTGCTATCCACGAAATTCGGCGCTTAATTCATTTTTCTCTCCGATGCGTGTTTTACCTTCGGGAAGACGGAGTGAGTATTTATGTGATCGGAAGTATTTTTTTCTGCGGGATTCCTTGAGTGATGGAAGGAGACGAATCTGGCGGAGATCCTGCCCAGAATTGGTGGAGGGTTTTAAAGGCCGACTATTACGCGCGCACATTTCTATAATCAAAACTCAAGCGTTGGATTTATTAAGAAAATTGGACGTGTGTTTCCTTTTCTCACCTGCGATCGTGGGTGGGTTTTTTTATAGTGGCTTGAAGAGCAGACTAATGTTAAGATACAGCAACAGCTTTCGGTCTCAAATTGAACGAAATGCTGAAGGTTTTCGTTAAAAATTTTGAGCTTAATACGAACTTGGTTTATCACAGTAAAAGGCATCGATTTAAATCAGAAATTTAGTCTTATTTTCATTTAATCAAAGGCCTCAAAATATATGCAAGGAACGACGCGATTCGTTGATCGCTATTTTTACCTGGTTGTAATAATTTGATATAATTATTTAAAGTTTATACGTGTATCTACATCCAATTATATATATATATATATATATATATATATATATATATATATATATATATATTAGTGATTGTAGTATAGTGATGTACTTTAGTAAACATAATATTTCCATTCACTTTGTGGTATACATCTAACGTTAAGAAGCACTAAATATTGAAATGGATATTCATATCTACCCTTAAAATAAGCGCCTAAGATTAGTTTCAAACAGAATAACATTTAATTGCATATAATAGTAAATTAATCAACTTATTACTTCGGTATTAACTCAAGAAAATATAAGATCTGACGGTTTAGAATACCTCTTTCGGGCATAGGATCTTATAATAATTCCTGTCGCCCACTTGAATCATTTCCGACAGAAAGTTCTTCATATTTCTATTAATTACATGTGAATAGGTGATGATAATAAATCGCTCTAAAGTGGCTGTCTTTCCTATCCTCCGAAGCTAAAACCTACGCCAAAGCGTACCGACGAATGGGTAATTTGTTCGACGGGCTGACGTTCAACGGCGTACGCATTTCTCAACTGACAGATTTCATATGGAATCTGTTTTTAAATGAGTTGTGCCGCGTTAACTCCACTAGAGATATTCAACGGCTAAAGGTGTTAGTGAAACATTTGCCCTCCTTTTCCTGTAATTGGCTTATAAAATATTCCATTTTCTTTCTGTCGGATTCAGAAGCGATGCCGATATATATTCAATGCCACAAATAACGGATTGTATATTAAGTTTTAATTCACTGTCGATGGCTGTGGAGGGCCCCGAGGCCCAACTCATATACATATCGTATCTCAACATTGGAGCTTTATCATAGGGGGACTTTGATAGGTCGTAGGGGCTTTCACGAACTTCATCAATTATGATTTTGATTACATTTTGCCCTGACAAGTGATATTGAGGTTCGTTTATAAAGTACATCGTAATAAAACATGGGGATGTGTAGGACCGTCAACTGTATAAAAAGGGATTTGAAAATATTGCTACTATCGGTGCGTAGTCGAGATATTTCACGCATTAATTGAATAAACAAATATCTAGATTTCAATATATTAAATATTGTTATTTGCCCTTTTGCGACAAATAATATTTTATCAAATAACAATCAGGTAAATAATCTTTTAAAATCTCGATAATTCGCGCTGTTTACAATAATTTTAGCTCGATTTATCACGAAATTTATGAATTTAAAAGTTTCAATGTAATTTTATTGTTAGATAATGAGTTACGGATTCATGAATTTATTGACATGATCTTTTTCGTTTATTTATTGTTCTTTAAATCAAAAGAAATTATCTTGAAATTTATTCAGATCTTTCAAAGCAGTGAGAAATTAATGTGAGAAGGCGTGACTTCGTGGAATGCCATAGTAATAAAAACAACTTTGTAAATTTCCAGAGAAAATTTTTTTCTGTGGAAATTTACAAAGTTGTTTTTATTACAGTAAGAAGTTCTTCAAATACTAGTATTCGCTCTCAATTTAAAGATTTTAAAACTTAATGTATCGTAAAAGTAGTTCATATACTTAAAAATCAGACTGCTCAATTTGATACATTATATCAAACTGAGTAACCTTACCTAGCGTAATAAAAATACAGATATGGTCCAAAATATAACTTACATAGTAGAAAATATGGATTATTCCTGCGTTATTATGGAATTTATTCACTCTTGATGAATATCTACCTCAATATTCGCTACCTCTTGCTGATTATCATCTCTATTCATTACTTAAAGAACAATTCGTCATGGATTAAAAAAAGAATGTGAACAAATAGTTCCGATAATTTCCCTTCCTCGTTCTTATTACTCATTTTATCAATTCCTGAGGACGATTTTAAATAGCTACACGAAGATTTGGCGAAGTAAACAATTAGCCAGATAGGCAAGGAGACAAGTTCTAGCAATTCTCCATTTGGATGAATGTTCGTGTGCTAACCCTAACTTATGAAATTTTTAAACTCGGTCATGGAATGGAATTATCCTTTCGAATAATAGAAAGTCCTGATTCGATTAAAAGTAAGTTCTTCTTTCCCATTCATTTTCTCGTGAGCGCTAACAAGAGAGGGAATAAAGGAATGAAATAAATTGGATCTTGAAGCTGAATTGGAGTTGATAGGCGCAAAGCGAAAGATCAACACGTTCTTCCGGCAAAGTGATCTCCGTTTATAGAATAAATATTCCGCGTGGAAAGGGAGATTAATGGATGTAAGGATCAGGGTTATCTGAAATTCAAAGAAAGGAAGATTGGAATGAAATAAGGGATGGGATTGGCTTATTGGAGGCATGCGAGTGTTGGAAGGCGGGGGGTCCAAGAAGGAGAGGTTACTCGGCGGGACATCTGCAATGGCAATTAAGCAGCCTCAATGATTAACGCGGAATACAAACGAACTTAAATTAACTAATCGTCCCATCTCGTGCTATTCGTCACGCCGTCGTGAGATACACACCTCCAAGGGAAATATTTCTTTCTCAGCCTTCTTCCTTCTCTATGACTCCCCACCTCCACACCTCGCAAATTTTTGGATCATTCTGTCATTCATCTTTTTTATGGTCATCGAATAAGTACTCACGGATATCTTTTCTGTTTGATATCTATGGAATAGTTGTGTCATATTCTACAATAGACTAATTCTGCTCTTGATTTATATGCAAGCCTTAATCTCATGTGGAAAATTCATTCAAATTTTCAGTATGTGAGTGTGCGTGTCTATAAAAGTGGGCAGTAATAGAGAAGTATGACAATTGCATTAATTATCAGTGGTTAGGTGTAGCCTATTTTTCACTTTTAGGACCACTTATTTTATTTTACAGTTAGATAATGAAATATATAGATCGTGATTAGAATTATATAAAATGAATTATAGAAGAATATACTTGTATTTCGTATGATTGTAATCGATATAATGTATTTCTGGCGCTTGTTTCCTGCTCTCTTTATAGTCTCATATTTTAATTAGATGAACTCTGAAGTGAAGGTTAATTAAGTATGAAGAGAAATATTATTTCATTACATATGAATAGGAGAAATCAGATGAATAAATAAACTTGAGTGAATTAAATTCGTAAATAATATCGCATACTAAACTGGCTCGTTTATATAAACAAGAAATACAGATGACGCTGTAGAACATTCAAGTCAAGTAGAACTCTTTCAAGTCTATTCAATGGTTGTTACTTATCTTGTTAGATTTGAAAAATATCAAATTGATTTGAAATTTATCAAAAAACATCTTTCTTTCTCGATTAATTAATGTTATAAGACAAATTTGAGTCACCTTATCCGGAGATTTCTTAAAAATTGGTACATAAATTCATTTTTATTGATGACCTTATTGGAAATATATGTCGTCTGTAGAGTACTCATTTACAGTTGCTTTCGTATATCCGTTAATAATCATCTTTAGATTTGCTTAGAGGTCACTATTACTAATGCCAAATGCTTATACGCTGACCATTCATCTATCTAAAATTATTTCTGCACATCTTACACTCTCAAAGCAATTAATTATGCAAACACATCCCCATCTTCCTTTCAACACGTCGAAAAAAATGACAGTGGAGAATGACCTGCCGCCCACTAAACGAGGCATGAAATAAGTTTTTTTTATTCCATACCTTCCCTTCTTTTACCTCCGCTGCTTATTCTTTTCCCGCGGATCCTCCTTAACAAATGGATACCAATTAAGGAACTACATGACTAACGCCGCTTGAGAATGGCTTTCGAAAGGATTTATCAACCGATAACATACATCACGAGCGTAAATACGACGATGTGTAATTAAAAGCGCTTTCCATTGCAAGAGTGGTCATTTATCGTTAGTCTCCATGCGCCATTTGATTCGCAAACTCCAGTTACAAGGGTACATTTGTTCGGAGACTTCAACGCCTGGCGAAATGAGGCGCGTGCAATATTCATCAAGCACTAAGATAAAGTAGACTGATTTATTCGTATCGACGAGCAGATGAGCTTATTTCTTTGTTTAAGACTATGATACTGTTCCTACGGAAGCCTCAGATTTTTTTTTAAGTTGGATATGAATTGATTAGAAGGGAATGAAAATAGATCTAAAGTAGAGTCGAGTGGACAACTATCATTCAGTCAAAAGGATGCGATGATTTGATCCCACAGGAAGTAAAATGTTCGTTTCACATTTCCAAAACTTGCAGCCATTAATTATCGAGGGAAAGTCTTAATGCAAAGAAATTATGAAAAACGTCACTCACCTTTGTGTTCTGGGAACCCCACAGCGATGCTGAGTAGACAGTGTGACGCTCCGGCCTTTCGGTGACTTACCGTCTGCAATTTCTCAAGGCGATGTCACGATGGGTTTCGAGACGACGAATGAGCTGCCGCGGTGAGGTGTAGATATATGCTTGACGTGCAATTTAGTATTTGAAACAAATTTGAAAGAAAGTACTTCGGAGTCTCGAAATCTTTTATGTGGTGGTGACATCCGTATTTTCAAATACTGTAGGACTGTATGTAAATATGTTATGAACGAAAGAATTCATTTTATAAATGTTTTAATTACATTTCGTATCTTCTATTAATTTATTCACGATATTTCATGATATATTTGTGCAATACTGTCCTTAACCTGTCATAGTGTTCTCTAAGTATATAGAAAATCATTCTTTACAATTATAACGGCTCTTATAAAATAGTATCGTTAAATCTCTTGACAAAAATGAAATTTAACTGTATGATTTTATGTACTCCCAATACATTTTAAAAATCCTTGATAGATGATCTTCTAGGGATAGCAATAAATGAACCCTGTATAAGATCCTCCAAATTAATTGATTTTATGGTATTGAATGACTGAAAGCTTCTTCTCCGATCTTTGCTTGGAAGGCTAAGTTAGGTTCATATTAGTCTTTCATCATTTCTATCGTATACATACATTAATACCTATCCATTAATTATAAATCTAGTCGTATAATTAAAGATATCCTATCTCGAGCTGAAATATATAAAGTGTAGTGCACATTCACGTATACTCAAAAGGAAATCCTGATTATATTAGAATCAACGTTCATTAAGGCAGTTCGTTAAGATGACCATGTTGAACGCGAGATGAAAATTTCTAGGATAAGAAAGATAGCGAGGAGAAATTTGATGCTGGACGGAAAGTACAAGGTAGTTTGCTTTCGGAGAAAGGGCGGCAGGTGTGAGGCTATTAATCTTAGTGTCACCAATTACAGGGATTTCCCCGCGCACCTCATCCTAACCGCCCATCCTAACAGCCTCCCGAAAGCGGTGCCGCTTTAAAAAGTTTCAGCTCTAACAGACACCCACGGATGTCTCGATTACAATCCTCGTTCTCTCCCTCTCACGCAATCTCGGAGCACCATAACACCACTTGGAGTGACGTTTAATTTCATTCGGAAACTAACGTTTGTTTTACTCGTCTCCTCCATTAATTTTTGTTTGCGGCAAGATATTGCGTTGAATCCGTTTCTTACTCATTTAGATAATATAAGATCGAAAGATGAAACTCAAGATCTATAACTTACCGAATCGACTGTATGTTTTGATTTCGGAGATTTTCGTACTGAAATCTTCGATAAATTTTTTTTGGCATGCCACATTTTCTCGTAAAACTTTAATGCGCAAATATTCCCGCGTATAAAGAGGGTATATATCATTTCACCTCACGCATTCGAGTACCAATTTAAACATTTGCATGGCATAAATTATAATTTTATAGGAGGTAAAAGAACGATAATAGAACTTCAACAACTTTTATTCACTGTCCATAGTTTTTTATTTCATACACTAAGCGTAGCAAATAAAATTCTCAGTGACAGGTGAAAGACTTTCGAAGAGTGATACCAGCCAAGCTCAACTCCATTGGTTACTTTGCCTTTAAAATAGAGATAATTTTATTGGTATTTTCCCTTTGGAAAATCTCAAGCGGATTTAAGCCAGCTTAGTCGTCTGTTACCAGAAATATTTTTAATTCCGGATGAATTTTACAACCGATTTCAGGCGCCGGCTGAAAAATCATCAAAAAATAACTTACCTTCCCCGAAGCGGTTCTCGGGGCTTACGGTAGTAAATTTGTTGCTGGTGAATGATTCCTTTATCGCCGTTTAAGCGTCCTTGGGAGGGATTAAGCGGTCGTATTTGCAGCCTTGGTAATCTAACAGGTGACACGTAAAAGCGAATCCAAATTCACGTCTCGTTTTGCGGAAGGAATAAACCGACTCGCACTTCCCAAGATTCGTTTTACTACCACCACCTTCGAAGTCTCGCATCCTTAGAGACGCTAGCTGTAGGTTGTTTTAGTGCTTAGCTCTGTATGCGAGCCTTCCAAATAATCCGGTAGTGGCTTGTTGTGGTGCTCACTTTCATAGGTTATTCCTCGGTTTATATGGCCTCCCATTTGCAATAGTTTCGTGGAGGAGAGTGCTCGGAGACAACCGTGTAACTAATTATACTAAGGCTTTAATTACCAGCATTTGCTTTTTTGCCATCCCAGCGTTTCTGTTGAGTTGTCATTGTAAGTATAGTTAGCCGTGAACACCGAATTTAGTGAATAGTGGTATTTGTTGAGGAGAGGAGGATACTCAAGTGCAAGAGATGTTGCAGCTGGTAGAGGTAGTTTGTAAGACTGTTAAGCGAAGCGAAGTGAAGATAAGGGCTGGTGTAATGAGCCGGAGAATAATGAGAGTTTAGTAGTAAAATTACTTTTCAGAGACAGTTTTTTCTTCTTTTTTGTCCTCTAAATTATTGCATTTTTTAAATAGATACTGAAGAAATAACATCAATGAGATATATGAAAGGTAAAAATAAGCTATGAAACAGCAAAATTTATTTTGAAATGATACACTGAATGAACTATTCATATGTTCTGATTAAAATTGCTCGAGTTCTGCCATTAGGTTCATCACATACTTATAGTCACCAAAAATGTCGAGCCATTCAATATTTAATAGTTGGTTAATAATTATAATAAATATAGGTTGTCCATCTCTCAATTCTTCTACAACGCATATACGTGTATGTGTCTTAAGAAAATGAGGGAACAGTAATATTCCGTTGTATTATTTTTCAAAAAACGTATGTAGCATTAACATAAATAGGAGAACGTTAAAATACACGATAGTTCGTTTCAAAACGAAAGTGAGCTTATTGAATCAAGGTCTCAGATCTTTCAGAATTCGATAAATCAAAAGGTTCCTTGAAGTAAATTCAGTTTTGCGACAACTTTTTGTCCCGTTTCTTCTTTTCATATTATTGGGAACATAGAAAATAATCATCAAATTAACATAGAAGAACGACAACGTTCAAATCGTGTATCACTGGCTTCATTCGCAAAACCAATTTCGCCACTCATTCTTACGCAAGAGAACTCTAATCTCGTAGAGGGCACAACACCTTATTTCGTAGGGAACAAAGACGCTCTTTCGTCGCCTGAAAAGAGAGGGCGAGCGGCGAAGAAAAGCGCAACATCAACGAGCCTCGTTGCGTCGATTCACATTATAAACAGTTCGGCACGAGGGCGATCGTGATCCGCACACCTCCGCAAAAGGGAAAGAGGGCATCTCAAGTGTCCACACCCAGAGCGCGGCGTTTGAAAGGAGGGCGGTAACGCAAGATCTCAGCGGTGGTCTTGCAAAGAGTACCGACAACAGTGCTCTATTCTTCTCTTCGATTGAACTCAGTTCCAATTCCGCGTTCAACGCCCCAACCCCCATCCTCTCCCGTGCGATCTCTTCCTTTGATCGGATGGGATTGGTGAACTACGCTACGGACTCTCGTCCTCGAAGAGATATTTCGCATTGAACCGTTCTGTTAAACGAATAGGATTTTCGTTGGGTTAAATTTCAGGGAGTTATGCTTATTAAAGATTAAAAATTCATGATGATATGTTGTCATTTGACGATTTCATAGGGTTTTGTTATGTAAATATAGAGCTTTCTGCAAGAGTATATAGAGAGAGTCTATCATTAGGAGAGATGACGATGAATTTGAAGTGATAAGCTCTCTGTTTTATCGATATAGATTTGTTCATAATTGTCGTCTAACGAATAGGAATACGATTAGGTCTCTACAATAAAATAGAACAGTGTTCTAAGCTCCTTCAATTTACTTAAATGGACAAAAATTATCGAAGAATTCGTATGAAAACAAAAGAAAGAGAAAGGCTAACAGAATAGGGCACATTATGAGAAGGGAATACTTGATCAAAGAGGTAAGGTAGATGAGGAGGGAAAGGGTCAGAAAAGATATCAGATAATGGATGGTCCTAAGAAAAGCTAAGAGAGTTATTAGGATCTCAAGGCTATATCAGGAAATAGGCAAATATTGGGAGCTCGGTTTAATATCAATTAACAGACCTGTCAAAATTCAGAAGACCAATTATAATATACCTTCTTTTAATGTATAATATACTCATTTATATTATAATATACTTATTTATTTCATAACACTTTCATGTCACTCCCAACTTTTGTTCTACCAAGCAATTTCAAAATGTCCAATGAAAGAATTCAACATTTCGTGAAATGTTAAGTATTTATTTTATTTATAATAGATATTTCATGGCTCGGAGGTATTTTCTGTACAGTTCGTTCCTCTTTTACTACCCACTCTTAATTTTTGTTGCATTTTTAAAAAAATTTATTTGATCGTCGACGCCTCCAGGAAAACATTAGTTATCTATTTGATATAACGGAGTGCTACAATTTAATATCACAAATAAAGAAAGACATTTTGATATTGAAATTCATGGGCGTATTTTTTGTCCCATATATCTTAGAAAAAAGATCTTTCTCTAATGAAATTATACGAATGGAATGTTAATCGTGCCAAGAATTTTCCAAATGTCTCGCGCGTCTCGGTGGAGGAATGAAGGAGAACTTTCAGAAAATATTACTCTGAGCTGTCCTTGTTTGCACGGTATCTTTTAATATAATTCTTTGCTCGCATTCCAGCAAATTTCTCGCCAGGTGATACAGTGTCGCTTCTGTTTTAACAGCTGAAGATTTGTGGGATTTTCCGAAATGCCAATCGCTTCACCTGCTAGAATCGCCTCAACTACTCGTGAGTACGCATTATTCATTTCCGTCTGATGCGATTTATCTATGCATTAGCGAAAAGACAGACCTTCCGATCGTTTCCCAATTAAAGATTCCATTATAGAAGTAATGTTTTCATTTAAATTAATTCAGATCCAAGTAGATTTGGGAAAGTTATTAAGTCACGTTCTGTATTATTGATCCCGTCTTTTTGATTCTGATGGATTATGACGAGGAAATTGCTCAGTTATTTAGTTAAACGACTCTATTCAATCCGTATATTGGTCCTACAAGGATAGCGGTAGGATTTTTTAGTATTCTTATAATTGAGGGTGTAAAATTTTCCTACAGACCTGGAAAAAATTAGGTAAGGTGAAATATGTACTGAGCAGTACTTAATGTTGTAATCGAGTCAACCTTGAAATATTTGTAATTGAAAAAAATGAACGTTAAAATTGTCGAAAGCGATTAAAGACCTGTTTAGTTAGATTTACTTTATTGCGATCAAAGGAATACTCAATCCGTAAAAGTCCTGAGTCCCGAAAATACTCAGAAAGGGCGTTTGACTTACAGGTGTATGTATATAATATAAAACCATTATCTGAATCCTCCAGAACGTACGAATAGTTCCTTAATTGGGGAAAAAGAATTTAATGATTTCCCCCATTTTACTCGAGGTCGTCCGTGAATAAGACTTTTTTAGTAACATATTATGAAAGAATTCTATTTTTATTGATTGAAACCAATATTGTGAAGACATTTGCTTTGCCAAAATAAATTCATTAGAAATGAAAAAAAAATTAAAAATGAAATTAATATCGCTAATATAAAATCAAGGATCCATAAGCATGAACTTGCGATGTCGTGGTTTGCATAAATATCTTCTATTGTTAATAGCTTGTGAAAAAATTTCTGAAGATGTGTGACTTCCTAACAAGGTCCTGTGAAAGACCTTGACCGTCGACATCAGATAGTGTACAATGGGATCAATACACTCCCTATGTGCATGATAAAATCCTCGTAAAGGTAAGTCTGAATGTAATGGTAATTATCTTGATTAGTTATAGCAAATGTTTAGTATTTGGTTTGTAGATCCGGGTTTGAGTCTCGTTCATGTCATACTCATTCAGTTCCTTTTCTCTATCCAGTTCGTTTGGAGATAATCCGTAAAATAGACTCGTCATCTCAGCATCTTACACTCATCTCACTCCGTTACCAACTTTCCCTTCAAAGAATCTCAGAAAACCATTTGTTTAGTCACTCGACAGTATTACTTCTTTCATTAAAAAATCCTTCCCCCGCCGACGTTAAAATAATCTCTTTGAAGAAATGTCTTGGAAACAATCGAATCCTACATCCAACGCTGACATTTGACAGAACGAAATGACTCTGCGTATCCTCATTCTTTTTAGAAGGAGAAAAATACAAATCAGCTCTTTGTCGGTGCGTTTGATGTCATTAAAAGTTATACAGGAACGCGGCAAAATGCAAATGTTATATTACGCGTTCTTGTATAATGAACAGTCGCCAGATGTGACTCCTCCGTATGCTAATACTCTCCGCCGAAAACACGTATTAATTCTATAGCTTTCTTTTTACTCCGCTCTGTCGCTCCGAATTGTCGTTCGGCGAAAAATTTATTGGGATATTTACATACGAGTTTAAAAATAAGCCTTCCCTAAGTCGTAAAAGCGGGAGAATCGCTTAAGTATGGGTTTACAGAAGATTATCGCCACGGGATGAGATATATTTCATGATTCCAGAAATGTAATCGAGATATTATGTTTTCCGGTATAAATTCATTAATAACATCGTCTTTCATCCTCGAAACACATTAATTACTAGCCCGAGATGGAGATAGTTTTAGCGTTATCTCTTCTTATCGATTTTTGGAAATGTCGTAAATAATGGATCGAGGTTCTTCCCGAAATAAATTATATTCGAGACTCGGAAACACCAAACTATTAATCATTTAACATTGAATCTATTAAAGAGACTAACTTTCGATGACAGAGGTGTTGTATTTCTAACACATATGTAATATTAGAATATGAAAATAAACGAATTGGAAATCTACACACTGTTGTAGAACACGATCTTTCGATAGTTCAGGTTTTGTTGCAGTAATATCGCTACTTTGATAAGCAATGTATACACCGACATCGCTCATTAAACTAACAAACGTTCTTCATAGCTCTTATATTAGCAAAATACGAAAATTCCTTCAATTTCGTTTCCTAAGGAAGACTAATGAATACCAAAACTTTACGCCCAATTAAGGTTGGAAAAAATGTGACTTCCAGATTCTAAATTTTTCTGTAGCAGCTAAAAATTAATCGCGAATTTGCATATTTCAAACATTCGAAACATTTCGGTAGAGCTGGTCTCATCTATTCCGCATTTGAAATAACGCGAAATCAAATAGTCTCTTTGGGGGAATTCGACTCATCCACCTTTGATACGAGATAAGCATAATGAGGAACGTCATGCGGAGGAAAATACTCCGTTCGTGGAAAGCTGGTTTAAAATAGTGGAAAGAGAAGGTCTTTGCGTGAAGGCGATTTGTGTATAAAAATCCTGACTGTGACCATTAACGCCTCGAAGAGATACGAGCCTCGTCATAACTCAAGCGAGGAGTTTTAAAAGGGTTGGTCTCTGGAAGGCGGATGGCGCAGTCGGTGAAGGGTAAAGGGATATTATATGTGTTATAGCCGAGTATTTACAATGGGGCGGCGCTGCGGTTCCTGCATGTGACGGGCGGCGCATTCCGAGGGAGGAGTTCGAGATTAAGCAAAGAAGGAGAAGAAGGGAAAAGGATTGTAAACAGCTTTCGTTGGCCAAAAGAGAGAGACGAAGAAGAAAAGGTTTTATAAAGAAGAGCCGAATAAGGTTGAGTTATGGAGAAGAGGGTCGTAAAATGCGGAGGTGTTCTGTGCTTTAACGGGGATATGAATGCCCTCTCCTCACGAATCGGATTCGTTTCCCGAGCGAGGCATAAAAATCGCAATGTTTGCTGAATTGATATTTCGGTTGTGTACGAAGGTATCGGATGGGGATTATTGTGCGTGGATGTTTAAGGAGATTAGAAGGTATTAAATGAATGTAAGTAGTTCTAGCTGGATCGAAAAGGAAAATAAAACGGATGATTCGTGATATGATCTCAGATTACGGTTTCTATTGTCGTTGAAAGTTATCTAGTGTAAGGTTCGATTTTTATAGACATACTCTGACCTTGATTTCATGTGGAAAGTCTATACAAAATATCTTTGTTATGTATCTATATTTGCTTCTGCGTTATGAAATGGAAGCTCGAAAGCGAAATGGTTTTTGGCAGCGTAAATAAGTACAGTTAAATGATTAAATAATAGCAACACATCATTTGGGCAAACTCAATTCTACGTGAGAGACTTATTCCATATCAAATAACGTATCCGCATCTTTAATATCATTATATTCCACAGAGTAAGATATGATTATACTTTTTGAAATTTTAACTCAACATTTTATAATAAGTGTCATAGTCATTGTCAACAGGCTCTTGGGACATTTATTAAGTGAACATTCAATTAATGTAATTAATTTCACTACTTCAGTTTTTAGTTTGTGGTTTATTGACTATCCATAATTCTTTACTCTTGTTCTATGTTGTCAGCATTTGCTATTTTGCCTTACTGGCTCTTGGAAATGTAAAATCTAATGGAATTGGAGAACTGGAATTTTTTGCTGTATTTTTTCTTTCCATTCCGACATAATATACATCATTTGTTATTTTTACCGCTTAACTAGAGAGGAAATCTTCTAAAGTTCTAAGTTGATATGTTATTCAAGAAATTAAGATACAAATCTGGGAAATGAAGTTAAAAGGGTGCAAAATATCGCCTTTCTAAGATAAAATCGCCTAAATAGCAGAAGAGTTCGGTTAACGGCCTACCAGAGAAAAGTTAGATGGATGGATCAGGAGAGGTTGTTGGTAGATAACCTCGATTAATATATTGCTCAAGGAAAGGGAATATATGATGCAACTTTATTTTTTGAATTTCAGAAGTTATGTTAAAATGAAATTCTCGCGTGTTATCTGTAGGATATGCTTACAGTATCATATGTTATACATTCATTATTATATACACATAATAAGGACGGGTTCAATAAAATTCAAACATCAAATAAAGTATCTCGTTAATGGCTTCGTTCGTACATATTTTAAGTAAGGATTTAGTCCTTTTATTAAGAAATATACTTTGAATGGAAATTAAAGAGTGATTTTTTAATTAAGAACATGCAACATATTATTTACACTAATACTTGGGCTGTAAATATGTTAAAAACTTTGGCGAGACCATTTTGTGTTATGAAAGCGACTAAGTCTAAAGCAAAATCGTTCAATTATCTAACGTTTGACATATCTAATTATTAAACATTATTATGTGTTGAGTATAGAAATTCATCTCAAAATAAGTTTTAAACTTAGATCGGGTTTTTGATTTTTTTCAACTCTAATTTTCCCAAAGGGTAGGTAGAGAAATTGTGATTACTGCAGGGAAGTTGAAAAAAAACAGGATTGGTTGATCTGAAGTTGTACAAACAGCATTAAATGGCTTTAATTTAAGATTATAAGGATGATGTAGAAGGTGGATGAAGTCGCTTAAGGCATTTCAGCCATGTCCATGAGAGGAAGTATAAGGATTTGCGCAGAAAACACGTCCTCTGCAGAGTTTAAATCGCATGGCCTCACTTAATGTTGATCCCCATATTTTCCACTGTCCATTGCCCTCTCTCTAATCTATTTCTAACCGATCGTTTCTCACAGACTTTTCCAGACTTCCCTTTTCCCAGAATCTCTCTCGCTTGTGTTCGAAGGATTTAGTCGGACAGGGACACCGTAAAATTCACAAGGTCGCCTCGAAAAGGTTGACGATTCCAATGGCTTATTTCAACTCTTAAGATTTTCCGAGAGCTTAAAAAGGTGAGACTATTTTATGGGGACAAAAAAGGCATTTTACTCTAAATGAAGATTTTTCAGAAGAAATTTTTAAGAAATGCATTCACGTTCAAATCCGGTTTATTTCAATTACTTTCTATGACTCAGATTATGGATATTAGGGTACTAAACGCGATCCCGTTTTAAAGTTACGGTTTCGGTAGCAATTTATCATAAAATTTCATTCATTGAACGCTGTTAAACCTTTTAAAATTTAAAAGGATACTTTTGGTACTCAATTTTCAGCAGTTGATGATAATCCATTCTCGAGAATCTTAATACGAATTAGTTAAAATTTCATAAATCATTATTTTACGAGCGCATTAAAGCGTATTTTGTGAGTCTTCGTCTGATTAACTGGGATAGGGAAGTTTCTGGCTTATTTTGATTTATTCCCGCAAGAATATCATCGTTGGAGATCCATTGCTAACTTGATTTCCAAAGGAGTGTGTGTCTGTAGATACCGTGTGAAGTGTCCTTAAAGTGAAGGGTGTGACGCGACGGCAAAGTTTTGGCAGACGTCACGGAGCAGCAAAGAGAGAAAATTCCACGAAAGGAGAAGAGAGACAGGTGGATGGAGTCTTAAATAGATGAGGATTTAGGGTAAAGAGGCAATATACTAATTCTGGAACATCGCGTGTTCCAGTCATGACGTACGATGGTACCGTGTTCACCGCTCAACCCAATCTTTGTATACCCCTTTCCCATCGCTGCCTTTCCACCTACCCCTTCCTTCCCATGGATGCCCTTCTATATCAACTTGCCTTCTTCTTGCTCTCATTGGTTTCTCGCTTTTTTTCAAACCCTGTAAAAAACTTCTTATCCCTCTTATTATTGCTTTTATCCTTTAGGTGGTTAAATCGCAATTTAAGGAGTTTTTAAAGCTATTATATGATTTCCAAGATATGAATAGTTATTTTATGATTAAAGTGGATGATCTCCATCTTTATTTTCTCATTTAGAATATGTAATATTGCTGTGCTTGTTCGACCTAAATTGTAATATTTTAGGATTAATTCTCTAGAAATAATCATCGAAATAAGCTCAATATATTATTTATATTTCTTAACATTTTGATAAGAATGTGCAATGAACTTTTCTGACTGCAAATAACAGGTGTACAGGTGGATATTTTATGCTTATTTATATGACTGCTTTTTAAATCGGAAATATTTTAATTAACGTAAATGAATATTTAATAGAATTATGATCTCCTAAAGTTCACAGTCAAATATTACATCCTCAACGAAATATACGATTGATTTTTCACTAATATAGATGATCCATAAGAATTCTTCCAAAGAATAACAGAGTAGCGCTACAAAATTGGTTATGTAAGAAATATTTGCTTACTTCAACTCATTTATCTACGTAGTATTTTACAATAATTTATAGCGATCACTGTTTATGTTAACAAAGAAAATTACATAAAAATTCTGTTAACGTATTTCTGGTTCGTATATATATGTATAATAAATGATATAATGAAATAGCCATATATATTTAGCTGAAACAGTCATCGTAGAATTAGCATCTTCAAAATTGATATAGCAGATCAGTTCGCTATAGCACCAAAATACAGCTGCTCACTCATATACTTATATAAAATAAAGGTTTAAGGTGACGTTAGCATTTTTATATCTTGATATAATCCGGCAATCGTGCAAGAGAGAGAACGGTATCGGAAGAAAACGAGTGTTCATCGGCAATCATAACAGAATGAGTCTGAAACGATGCCTTATTTATCATTAACCTTTTTGTAGGATACACTTAATGGAAACGAACTCAATCGGAGGAACTTCATCATACGATACGCCGGGATAAAGCACCGGCCGGGAACACCTTTCACACAAAAAGTTCTCCGTTTGCTTGTAAGTTTCGATCAGATAGGAAAAAGGAGTGTGTTCTGGAGGCGTAATGAACCAAGAAGAAAGAAGACACGAGCCACGCGACTGGGAAAAACGGACTCGCATTGAGTAATAACACGGTTCGATCGCACTCCCATACCCGTTTCGGATGAACGATTCGAGTCATCCCGTGAAGAAAACACCTTATGAATTCGGCGTATCGGGAATGGAATTACAACCCTTCCCCTCTTCCACCAATTGGTAACTTCTTTCACGCGGAATCTCTCTCAAGAAAACATCGCGGGCACCTGCTCTCCGTGAATAACCAATACGTATTTTTTTATCCATCTCCTAGATATGTAAAAATGATTCAAAAGATTCCACTTCCGGCTCCAATTTCAACCTAAAATTCTTCTCGCCCAGGAGTGTTTAAGGGGACGCATTTACATAGGGAATTAATCTTATGCGTCGAGACCAAATAACATTCATCCGTCGTTCCTCCGAGCCTTTTGTATCGGCATCTGATAAATTCCGTTTTTTTTTAGGTTCACCACGTGCCCAAAACAGTGTTCATTGCGCAGGATCATTAAATTTCGGAATGGAAAATAATACGCGGCGGTGGTGGATGTTGGAGAAAAGAGATACTTTTGGTTCGGAGGGCGTTTACGATCCAGAGGAAGAATTAACATATTAGGAGAATTATCCCACACTCGCTGTCTCGGAAGGGGTACGGTTTTATGGCAGCCTGTAACATCTTAATTATTTGTTCAGAACGTATCATTCGCTACCGGGGAAAACCGGAAACGGGGTTTTTCTCCCAAAAACTACCGAAACGGAAAGCAATCTTTGGATTCGGGTTACCGTAGTTATCTTCCGAGGATGTGAAATTTGAATAAACATGGTTCATTTTTTTGTTTTTCTTTTTTTTGGGTCAGTTTGGAATGGAGTTCCAGTGTAGGCTAATTTGGTTTTTATTACTGCTATTGTTCACTTAAAGGACTGGTTTGTTGGGAAATATCCCAGAGTTCGACGTACGTAGTGGAAGGACACTATAATTTACAGGGACATTTCTCGGTCTGCCAAACTTAATACGTTTTGATGCCAGATTTTTCCTTAGATTGCAACAGTTGTTATAGAGCAATAGAATATTAATATTTCAATTTGGTTTTTTACCAAATAATTCATTATATTCTTCAATGGCGAAGTAAATAGAGCCATTTTAACTCCTCAAGGTTTTTAAATAAATTATGATCGATTTAATTCTTATCTAATAATAGTATAATTATAGATTAGTTCCCTTTACCTTCTGATCAAAGTTCCTAATGTTTAGGTCTTCATACTATTACGTCTTCTTGGCTCTTTACCTCAATGTTACTCAAGTAAGATGATCACTTCTTACCCCGGATATTCGGAACCTTTAGCCTCAAGCTATCTCTCTGCAACGGAATCGCTATATCGTAAGCTTAGATCTCCAACTTCCTCAGATGTTCTCCTGAATATTAATATTCAACTTCTACAGCTTGTATCCCATGCATCATGAGTATCTAAGGTATATTTAGATATTCAATCTACAAGGGGAATTAATTCACAGGTGCAATTAAGAGGTCAGGATTCAGAGGATAATTAATTGAGGTAATTTGACGTTAATGTACATAAATTACGTTATTTACTGTTCCTCCGGTTATTAATGACTTCGTAACTTCGGAAGTGCTCACACCTTAAGACTCAGTAGCTCAGTTTATTATACAAGGTGTAGAGGAGTGCATTCATCTGCATGAAGTACATTTCAATTTCAGAGCGTATTATCTTTTCATCAGTGTTATTTCATGATAAGTAATTAATATGTAATATGGGAGTGGTAATCAACGATAAAGATGCAGTAAGTGTTCCTGGAGTCGATCATAATGTTACATTATTTATTCTTAGAAATTCGTTACTCTAAGTAAAATTTAAAGTCTCATTTAATCTAAAACCGAAATAATAATCTCCTCTTATATTTACGTATGTATTTCTATAAATTAAGCTCACATTTTTTAAAATATACTGAGTCCACATTGTATTATTTCTGATATAATTGAAAGACTACTTACTTAAGCAGTTTTTCGCCTCTTTGTTGAAATCTAGCCCCTTTATACAATTTGAAAAACTATACAATGCTTGAGTCTCCTTTGTTAGTTTTTATTTTATTTTAGTATGTTTCTTGCTACCTTGGAAATTCAAGCGTAAAAACCTATGAGAGTATGAAATGACTTGCATGCTTTTAATCCTACGTATATTAAGATTATATAGTCTATTGCAGTTCTGGAAGCAGTTCATGCATGGCTTTATGAAATTTCGGATTATTCAGCGAGAGTAATGGAAGTTTTTCTTCTCCAATCAGCCTTGAATCGAGTCCTCATAAACAGAACTAATGCTCGAGTCATTTAAATTAAATTAGAAGCGGCAATTGTGATAACGTATTGCTGTCAGAATCCGAAAGATGAAAATTTGGATTAAGAGCCAGAAATGGGTTATACGAGCTGGGAAAACAAAGAAACCAAGGACAAGGAAAATAAACTCTAGAGACCGAAAGGGTTAAGGGAAGATGGCGGTGAAGAGTGAAGGCGCACTGGAGTTAGATGATAGCGGCGCCTTTACCGTCACAGTGCTTCTCTCGAGATAACGGCGTCCGATTTAATTAACGCGGACTACACACGGAACGATGCCGCTTAAGCGATAGCGTTCTCACGCGACGTTTCGATCGAACAAAGAAGGAGCGACGCGCACGGGAAGAGTTTGAACTAAAAGCGCGATAAAAGAACAAACACCAGAGGCGATCCTTCCTTCAGTGCATTATACTGCAATCGAATCTTTTCTCGCAATTAGATGTTTCGTTAGGTCGTGGTCAGAAGAGTTTGCGCTCTCTTATATCTTAGTTACGCTGTCGTCTGATCGGTAATCATAGTTACCTATTACGTAATCTGAAAGGTACGTATTATTTCATCTGATCTTGGATTTTATTTATTTGGAAAGTGGAGTACGTTTACGTCTGCTTATAGTGACCTTTATTAATATTAAGATTCACTATTCTCCACCAACTTACGTACTTTCCTGGAACGTAGATATTTTACGCGCAAGAATTTTCACTTCCCCAGTTTAATGGCGGACACTTTCTCACTAAATGCTCTATTAAAATATTATACATAAGTTTTGTTGAATAACGATGAATCATAAGTAAAGCTTACTATGTTCGTGTAATTTATTAGAAAAATTATTGACATTCGAGGAAAAATTACGGGTCTGAAATCCACTGTCATACAGGATGCGTTCAGGTACGACTATGAACAATACTTCAAGTCGTCAGTTCCAAATACGTTAACAGGGTGTTTTGATGTATTAAAGAAATTATATTTGTCCACCATTCATTCCGTAGTTATTAAAATATAGTTGCTTATGAAAGATGTCGCTTTAGTAATAATTATAAAACATTTGTGGAGGATATGAATTCGAAGAGAAGATAATACATTAAAATTTGAACTTAAAAAGGAACATAAGTTAATGTCCATGATACAAGGGGGGAACAGTCGTGATGATTTTCGAAAATATTGAATATATGTTTTATATTAAGATGATGAAAAGATTGAATTTCCTAGCTCTACATATGAATAATTCAAATGAGACATATGGAAGAATAAAGCTATGTCAATTATCACATTTTAAATAATCATTTTTATCTTGTGATGTCATCAGAAATACGACTATATAACTATTTGTTCAGTTACTCGAATTCCATGAACGTCTTTTGTTTATTTAAAGGAACGTGGACTATAATATTGCGTGCTTCTAAGTCTCCGCATCTGTAAATAGTAATAGTATAAGAAACCCAAAGATCCATTGCCGAAGGGGTTGAACAATTTCGACGAAATTAAATCAGAGCCTTCTCTGAAAGAAACCGTTTCTCTAAATTTATCACGCAAAGTCAATCAAAGTCCATGTTTTACACACAAACCCTCAGGCGGAGATGTGCATGCACGCACAAGGTCTGTGTAAATTAAATTGATTTCTGAACGAAATATTTAATTTTGTTAGTTTTTTTACTTACTTTGATATTTTTTTAAATATTGAAAATAGACCATGATATAATTCCATTGTTAGAGAAGATAGTCTGTTATATTTCAAATCATTGTTCTAAAAGTGAAATATAGAATAATTCTGAGTGGAAATATGATTAAGCAGAGATTTCATAAGAAAGACGTTTCCAGTAGATAATGTTTTATTATAACTTAAATAATTCAAATGATTTACTTTTATACGATTTGATTATTTATTTAATATTCCTGCATATTAGAACTTTAACAAAATTTTAAAGAAATTTAGATAAATAAGTATCAATGATATATAATTGTTTCGCACAAATAATGCATTTATTGGTCATTCCTTTCGAACATATCCGTCACTAGTTCTTCTTTCGTCAGTAAATAGTTCGGAGTAACGATCAAAGATATCCTAAGCAAAAACCTTATTCCATTCAATCATTAATTATGTTATATATAGGGTTATTAACTAGGGTTATTTTATGAGCCCAAGGGAATCTCGAGTTTTGCAAGGATTAACAATAGCAGTATTCATGAAAAGCCTTCTTTCTTAATACATATATTTAACTAACTGCTATTAAAGTAAATTTTAAATTTTTCATTGATGAAGAAAGTAAAATACAAATATGCTTTAATCGGATTAAATTGCGAAAGAAACAAATGAGATTCTGAATTAGCAATATAGAGATTTCAATGCCTGAAATACGTAGTATGGTTGAAATCTTACATATCCTGACGGGAAATTGGAATTCTGGTAGAATCTTAGTTCTACATATTCCCTAATATGTTCTTGCATCTTTCAACTAATATTACGTCTTCAAAGGTGTTTTTCCCAAGTTATTACTTTCAAATGAAACCTTTGCTGGGAAACTTGTACTGCAGCGATTCATTTCATACAGAGCCCTGACTCGCTGATAAGATGTTCGTATTCTTACTTCAGACAAACCTACGGAAAGTTGACTTAATTAATAAAAATAGACAAATTACTTCACCGGAGTAATCTATATCCAGAAATATTTGCGAGTTCATATTAATGCCTCAATTTTTAGCAGCGTTCTTTGATAATAATTTACGAAAATGTTCTTCTTACGTATTATTATTTTTAAATGTAAAACTTTATCTTTAAACGTAGGGCTAATAATCACGTTTAAAAAATAGATAACGTTTGATTTTAATTGGCTGAATATTTAGCGAACCTATTGAAGTTTTTCAAGATTGCAGTTGAATGAATTGAATTTGCAATTGCAGTTGATTTTAAATTAATATTTCATTAAATTAAATTGTATTATTTGAGGGGATGAATTAGATAGGATATTAATCGACTTAATTATACATCTTAAAATTTTTATTACATATATATTCTGCAGAGTAAAGCAATATTAGAATAACTGAAACCCACATCGACACTATAGTTACGCCTTAGTCACGAATAAGAATTAAGACCAATGACGTATAATAAAATTTCGAAGCAAAGTAACCATAAATCATAAAGTTGCATATCGGAAGACATGTCAACTTCCATTTTTCCGTGCGTATAATCATTTAAGGCACTTTAAAGCTCATTTCACTTATGAACTCTTTCATCTCATCGTTGGTCGTTAGCGTGTTTGAAGCCATATCGCGATCTAAAACTATTACCATAGACACGTAAGTCAGTAATTGAATTTCTTAAACCTCACTTCAAGAGACGCAATAACATCTGTAATTCAATAGAAAATCTCCAGAAATGAGACTCACTTAAAGACATAAAACATGATCGTCCAGAAAAGTTATGATTCTTTCCGTAAAAATATTTAGAAAACTTTTACATTTTTTAGAATAATGGACAATGAATTCCATATGCAGCAAGACCATTAATGATTATTTAATTTCGTTTACTTTCGTCCACTAGTAGCAATACAAATAAATCCCTCTGAAAGGAGAGATGAAACAGTTGAAATCAATTCCAATTTCCAATCAAATTGAACTTT
This sequence comes from Pantala flavescens, assembly GCA_020796165.1. Lineage (NCBI taxonomy): Eukaryota > Metazoa > Arthropoda > Insecta > Odonata > Libellulidae > Pantala > Pantala flavescens. The sequence continues at coordinate 10,183,805 of CM036879.1, read as the reverse complement.
GGCTTAGATATCTGTTAGAATATTATATTGGAACACAACATAAACATCATAATGTTGATGCTTACAAAGTGAATCATAATTTTTATTGATATTTAATTTATATACTATAACTTATGGCGATGTTAGACTCGAGTAAGAAATATTCTAAGCTATACATAATCGTAGAATATTAGAATGAAAAATAAGCTTATAAGGTCTATGTTCAATAGATATGCATGTCTGTTATTACGTTAAGTAACTGGCACATCTCGTAAAATAACTGTGATAAAGATAGTGGTTTTAAATAATCTGCTATGTTCTACATATAAGTACTCTCTTATAAGTTCGCTTTATTCTGAGCTCTGAATCGTGGTAATGTACAGATATTTCTACCATCAACTCTTCTGAACCATTCCCTCTTCTTACCGCATCCAGCTAATACGATAAAGAAGATAAACACAAATGACGCAGCGCTTGTATTTAATTCGGTTATTTTTTGCTCGCGCCAGAAGTCTAATAGGATCGATCGGCGAAAGAGAGAATGCTTTCATCTCGTAGTTTATCTTGGACCATTCATACATAATCAATAGATAGGGACACATCGAGAGGAATACCTTAGCCTATTATGCACGCGACTGAATCCATTGTCCGCTCACAATCGTGAGATTTTGAGTAAAGATTGAGTGTAGAGAGAGGTCCGTCACAACAATGTGTATGGCTCTGAATGGTGTGTACGTCCTGATCCACCCCCACCGCATTATACGCTTTAGAATCTTTTCCTTCTAACGCACCACGGGGAGGAATCGTCATGGTGCTTTCAAAGTCGACCGACTGATGGCTCTGCGGTGGGTGGATCGCGATAGATCCGCAATTTCCATAGGAGAAGAAGAAAGAAGGCGATTTTCTTTTTGGTCCCCATCCAGGAAGGATTCGTTCCGGGTTGCTACGAGATTTTTCAGCGGTGGGAGGTGAAAGGGGCATCTACCGAAGGGGAAACTCGGCAATATCTTTTACGATTGTAAAGTGATGGGCACGATGCAGATCAATGACGTTTTCAGAAGATGCTATTCCCCTTTCCTGCATTGTAAGGAATCAATATTACATATTCGAGATGAGCGTTTTTAGTATTTTTCAAACCCCCTGTTTGTTCGCCAACAAGGGGTATCCTAAGTAATTGAATGCCAATCTATTTTGTAGTTGCGATTTTATTTATTCATTACGAACACCATATGTGCCTCTGGTATAAAAGGGCCAACTTAATCAACAATTACTGAAAATAGCCGCTATCTTTCTTTTTAAATTCAAATTATTCAAATACTCGAAAAACCACTTATTATTTCATTGCTTATATCACCCAAAAATTTCCTCCTACAAGATAATAACAGCAGTGGATTAAATCGTCGGTAATGGACAAACATGAACATCTATTTCAAGCCAGATATATCTGGTCAGCTGGCACTTCAGTCCGGAAACTACAGGGGTTGAATGGATACCCATTGAGGTAAACATGGGTTTTCAGTTCACCTGCTCAATTGAAAATTTTAAGAAATTGGTTGCAAAGGGTTTTAAGTAAAACAAAGATCATCTGAGGGTAACTTTAATGTCAGGTGTCAGTAGCTACTTCAAAAAATGGGTTATTTCGCTTAGGGATGTACTTTATAGCACTCAAAGAAACTTCATTATTTGCTTTAATCAGTATATTGAGTACATAATATTACTTGTTTGAGTAAAATCTCATAATCATCGTTCTATAGCGTTTTATTCAGGTTTATTTATGTAAATCGTCGATGTATTTACTTTTGGATAATGATGTCGGTAATAACGATTGTAAAACTTTAAAATGAGGCGAAAATATATGTTTCAAAATTATATCATCATATTTTCAGATTTACTGCATGAAATCAGCGTTGGAAATTTTCTTTAGTTTTGAATTAAATTAAACAAATATTTCATGAGAAATTTTGTTTTTTGTGTATTTTGAAGGTAATTGTTTTGAGCCATTCCATTCGATCATTCCGTTCATATTTTACGATCGTGTAGGTCCATTCATTGCAAATTCTGCTGTTGTGTAGAATGATATTTAATGTAATAGTTATTAATAAAAAACAAATCGCTCTGAATCTTATGATCTGAGAAATTATAAAAATGTTATTTATATTTATGGATAGTATTCCAACTCCTCAGATCATATCGCTGCACCTGAGTCTCTCTTAAATCATTGCTCTCATTCCTTCCATCGCCATCTCATAACCGATGAGAAAGCTTATGAAAGTTCTTTGACGTAATAGATGAAATTGAATATTATCGTAACTACGTAGGGATATATTTATGCTCACGCATAATAACTATGAAATTATCGAAGCATGATATGGTGAAATAAATTACATCTATATGGTAATTATCTAGAAACTCTATATACTCGTAATTTTAATCGAAAATGAAAATTCAACTTTCAGCTACTATTTTTCGAGAGTAACCCAAAAAGCTACGTTCTATAACAGAATTATAGTACTTTTTTAGCAATTGCATAGCATCAATATGAATCCAATAAAAGAAAACAGTGAATTTCCTTAGTTTCTCAACGTTGGTATAGTTTACCAAGTTATAAGGTTCATATATCATTGCACTACGTAAATGTATTCCAAAACACTATCAGAGAGATCTAGTGGCCGTCAACGACTTGCAAGATTTCTATCGGATATCATCAATAATCTAATTCTATTTAAGTGTTATATTTCTCGGTAATTCATGATATGCTATTCTATTCACGCACTAGAGGAAGGATAGAGAATTGCTAGAAACTTTTCGCAGAGGTGTACGAGAGCAAGGTCTTTCACTCTGAGGTGTCATATCGGAGTTTCACGGGAATGTATTCGCGCCTTCGCCGCTAAGTGGCGTAACGAGGCAATGTTTCGGAAGCGCAAATGAGATTCGTATCGAGTAACACTTTCATGCTACTGTTTCCGCCATTCTTGTGCAGATTACGCTCCTTACAAAGAGAGCAAGATCTGTTCGTTTTTAAGTTTGTTTTTCAAATGCCTTTCCCTCCTGTTTTAGAGGTTTGTTTTTATGCAATTTGTTTACGTCAATGAAGTAATTTTTATCAAAATCTCTGCCCATTTCATGAGTCATTTTTAATAATCTGTTAATTAGTTTCGTAATTATCGTATGCTTCAATTTACAATTAAAAGGAATTGAAAATGAGAATCATTAGGAAAGAACTGAGCTTTGAAAACCGTCACAGTCTTATTCGAATTAGTTTGATAGAACATCTAAAATTGAATTAACATCTTTACTTCCATAAAATTTATATCATATTCGCTATTAAAGAATTGCCGATAAGAATTATTAGCCGGTGAGTTTATTTTTAACTGTAGAAAGTTATGGTCGTTTAAAACTAGGATGAATAAGGTTCTTACTTGAATGTTCTTACACTTTACGATTGAAAGTCTTATATCGTCTCTGTTTGGTAAAATCGACTTTCGGAAACCTATGCAAATAACTTTACTTTTTCCCAATAATGATGATTTCGCGGATTGAATACTATTAGCTATTCTACAATCTCTTTCATTGGGTGATGAAAGAGAGAATTCGCTCAATAAAGTCAGCAATTTTTTGATTAGGATAAATGAAGCTTTGAAATTTTATCGTGTTTTTCAGAGAGTTTTGATTAATCAGGAACGATTTTATATAGGAAATAGTAAGAAAAACGACTCTTTATTGAGCCTGGAATGCTTAAACTTAATTTCATTTGGAAAGATTTCCCTCTCGTATCTATATCATAAAATATTTCCGTCGAACATATTATGCAGATAATATGATATATCTTCAATTCCATTGAAATGTATTTAAAAGTTACGACTACGAATAGGTGATGAAACCTTCACGTTATCCTGAATAATCGACTTATTAGTTTTTTATTACTCATTTCATTGATTTTAGTCTCATAACACATTTTAAAAGAACCGTTACTTGAATTATTTATTCTTCCGAATCTTCCGTTTTTCAAAAATTGTATGAAATCATTTCGTTTTTAGTATGCTTTATGTAGCTTAATCGATAGCTCACTCGATATTCTCAATGGATATATTATAAAAGTAAAATTTAGTTTAGAATACGTTTTCGATCTCTATATCATTAAATAATTTCCTGTAATAAACAAACAATGAAAAGATAAATTTAATTTTCCGATATATTTGCTTTCTGTGAAACCTATTAAGCAACTTCTGTTCAATGATATTTACATAATTATGCTTACAAATATTTTATTTTTATCCTAACTGTCATTTCGACTTATACGCATAATACTACCCGTATATTCATACAAAAATAGCTGTTTCAACGTAAGAATTTGAGCGAGAAAACCCCAACATTGTGGGACAATATAGACCTGTGTAGAAAGAGCCCATTTTGGCTTTTCCCCCGTAAAAGCGCTCCCTAACCAACTCCCAACCCCCTAAATGCAACCTATTCCATCTACTCCCGATGGAGAATTGCTGACCCGAGACAAATTGCTTCCCATTATTTGACCTCCCGAAAGCCTGACCCGTACACAAACCCCCTATGGCCAACCCCTTCTCCGTATTATACCCCATAACGCTGCCATATCCCCTCTCCCAAAACACGGGCGACATACGTTGTGTTCCAAATTCTCGGGGCGGCACTCTATTCACTCGATTATGTCCCCTTCCTCATTGCTCCCATTCTAAAGATGGCCCATCGATGCAGTCCAGAAAGGGTCGTTTTTCCGACCCGCGCCCTCCTCGCCTCTGCAGACGTGAGAAAATGGGTGCGTTAAGAAGCGAGGGTTACGAGATGTGGTTTGATTTACACTGTTAACGCCGAGAGGGTCGACCGCCACCTATCTTTGCGCTCCGGATCGTTATCAGATACTTTTCGGAAGGAAATGGCCATGCGTTCCATTTACCCTTCGAAGGCGAGCTTTTATCAACCTGTACCCTACGCGGAGAGAAAAACTAACGGCCAAAATACACTCGGAAAGTCTGAACCCTTTCGCTCTCTCCACTTTGCTCGCGTAATCGGTGTCATTTGCTGGAAAGAGAGCACATTGAATTCGGGAAGGAACACGTTCTCCATTTCGATCCAATGATACCATTAATACGTAATATATCTTTTGTGGCAGATATGATCTTTTACTTGTGATGTTATTAAAGAAGGTTTCGTTTAAAAGGAATTTTAGTTTAATATGGTAGTTGAACGAATATCTCTCGGACTTGTGTATAGTACTATGATAAAAGTTTCCTTTCCATAATCTATTAGTATACCATGATTAAATTAAAAATATATCACGGCCTAATGCTAATATATAAAGCAATAATAGCCTGCATAGACATACTTCTTTATCATTCCATACAATATATGCGCCCAATAAATATTAATTTTCTGCTATGAAACAACATCAAAAAAAGAATTATAAAAAATAAATGTACCATTTACTAAACCATAGTTAGGATAGGACAGCTCTCCACTTGTGTTAATTACTTTAATTTAAATTTCATGAATGTCTTTCAATCATTTTTGTATACATAGAGACATATTTAGGACCAATAGCAAAAGGTTTTATGAATTGATGAGTAATAACATATGTAATAAAGTATAAAATATTAGTTTACCTAAAATAGTTCTGAATCTTAATTTTCCAGTTGTTTCTGACTTTTTCTGTTGTTTTCAAGAAGAATATGTCTGAACAACGGAAGAGAATTGTATGGATTGTAACACACGTGAACTCAATATTTCTTCATAGAGAAAACGTATTTAATGGTTATCATCTTCATTATTATCTGATGGAGTGATCAAGCGTCTAATGACTCCGTAATTTAGAAAGACCATTATTCTTAATATCAAGTTATTTTTGAACCTACTTTGATGGAAACAATCACCTATGTCGTTTCTCATTATAAAAATTAATTTGATTCGTCACCCTTCGTTTAACTCCCATATCGTTCCAAATTCTGCGCCAAAAAGTCGCACAAGCTCTGTTTCGCACAGGAACCAGCGGAATTAAGAAACTGCAAATTGAATTTCTGCGATAGCAATCTTGAAAGAGATACATCTTCAATTTTCAACTCCAATGATTTTCACGTCATTAGGTGTTAGCAATATTTTCAAGGCATGAAAGTTGAACAATATATCAATATAAGGGCTGACTCTTAAGTATAATAGTTTGATTAGGTATTGCATGTATAAGTAATTAGGTATATTCCATAACTAATTACTTCAATAAAGTCTTTCATACACTCTCTAATTGCTGATCCTTAAAATATCATCCTTCAAAAGGAAAATTAAATGATCTAATTAGAGTATTGCGCACTATTTCTTTCTGTATACGTACAAGCAAAGTGCGTGTTATAATTAAGAGTTAAGTTGAGTAACATTCTCTGGAAATGAGTCATTATTAGTTATTACTTGAATTAGTGACCATTGAATTATAAGGGCTTGCTGAGGCTAATATATGTACTCCTTACTTATGTAAATTTTACACTAGCTTTCAAACATGCTTAATTCTGCCATCTTGCAAGCAATGTTATGGTAGTGGTAAAATATATTATACGAAATAATAGACGGTATGATAGATTAGAAGAGGATATAAACGATATGATAATTGTACATTTTGCCAATATGTGAATCCAATATTAATTATTTGAATATGCGATAATTATTATAGATTTAAATGTTTGGAAACGTGAGATTTAAGAGCCTTAATGATAATACTGACAGCTATTTAAGTGAAGAATTAAAATAATAAAATCCTCCTTGCCTTGATATAATTCTCTCTGTTTTCTTAAGAATTACGTATTTTAAGCATTACTGTGAGTTATCGAAATTTTTTTAATTACTACTAATTATTAAAATATGAACAAATATATATATTTGGAGCTGAGTACTCTCATATTGGCTCAAATGGCATAATAACATTCGTTATATAAGAATGATATTCTACAAAGAGAATCTCTAACCTATTGCATCTTACGTCTTCAAAATTTTAAATCCTTTGAATATGAGTACACCCTCATTTAGGGGAAATTGGAGACTTAGAAATGAATCTGAATACCATTGATATAACGAATAAATACTTCGAAATGGTCTTCAAATATTTCCGTTCTTAAATGGAGTTTGGATATAAAACAGGGCATTCTAAATTCATACTATGATACTTATATTGATCTCGAATCCTCTTAGCTATCAGCTTACAAATCATCGTTGAAACATAGTTCACTAAATAATTTAGTGTATAATAATAAGCAGTTTCATATTGTTACACTCAGCTCAGAGTATTTTAAAAATTTATATTTGAACTCTACTTCGTTTTATTATTCTTCTTTCTTATCGAAAAAATATTTATTTGTTAGAAGATTGGTCATCATAAATCCTTTAATTTTGAGAACTTATGGAAAATGTGTATCATTCTATAAGTTCTGCTCTTTTTTTACTTCGATTCGCTTTTCTAATTCCGATGTATTTGCAGTATCTAGAAGTGTATTTATGCTACACTTATGTCGTTATTGAACTTACGATATTATCCTGAATATCAATATTCTACGTTTATCATATACATTTAATTCATTCATTCAATCATATAATCATATATATAATCATAATCCTGTACATTCAATTCACCTACACTTGCATAAGACTGGGTCTTAAATGAATGAATATATCCTGATTTCCTAAGTAAAGCAAAAGCAATCAGCATATCATGCATTTCATTATAGATGTTTTCAGAGTTTCAGTAGTTTGAGTTAGGTGTTAGCATAAATAAAGATTGGGTTGATAGTATTATTCACATCGACGGTATTTTTTCATTTCACAGATAACCTCAGAATATATTAAATGCCGTATAAAAATATAGTATTATCTCAAAAATCTCTTACATTTTATTCAATTTGCTATTCTTTGTGAGGTGATAAATCAGCCATCGTTCCTTCCTGGCACGCAACTTCGCCTTTTCACTGATTTAATATTTAGCTATCAAAACTTCCTAAGGATATGAATTAATTGAATATTTAACGAATAGGCTTATAATATCGGAAAAGCAATCGTTGGATTATATCTCTTATATTTTTCGTTTCACGTTCGAAAATAAATGTAGTTGAGATGAAAATTTGATCGACTTTGTCAGCATTTGAGAGATCATAGTCCAACTTTGTGATGTTTAATTATAATTACCTTAGAAAAAGGCGAAACTTGAAAATATGGCGCTATCTATAATTATTTCAAAAGGTGTATTGGAAAATTCATCCATTGCAATCAAAATATTAATATTTAAAAAACATTTACCATTTACTTATTTATACAGAACACTATTATGGCATAGATTTTTGTTTTTCATTCTTCTTTCAACATATTCCCTCAATTTACATCTATTATTCTAATGTTCCTAAATTAATTATTCATCATATTATCTGGAATATTCTTTATAAAATCATCCACAATTTCAATCTATTATAGAAATCCCCAGCTGGATACCTTGACTCAAAATTACTGTTATAGAAACTATATACCACTGGCGAACTACAATTAATTATGCATACCTATCTAGGTTAAATTATAACTAAAGGAATATTATTTGAAGATGTACGTTTAATTATCTGATATCACATTAACAAAAAAGCTTTCTTAATAGGTTCCCACAATTTTAAAAATATTTTAAAATCTTCAATGGAATTAATTTTATGTATTGCACAGATTAGTTGCCTTTTCATACTTATGATATCTATTACTATTGAAAGATTTTTTGCATAGAATGAAGGGAGATATACGTTATTTTTCATTAGTATTTAGATTACTAGTACAGTGAAATAGCTAATCTATTGAATCGAGGAAGAATTTCTACTAGGATTATTTTACAAACATTAAATATCAGCAAATATTCCATGCAATAAAAAGATTAGATACTCATTTAAAATACTTAATTTCTTTTACTTATCACTCATGCAATGCAATAGAGAATGGTTTATTTCTATATTTATAATCCTCTACATAGATATATTATCCTTTCATCAGAAATAACTTCTTTTAATCTGTAAAATACATTGATGAACAAAGTGATGTCTTAGGGAATGAGTTTGAAAATTAAAATGCAACTTTAGCAACAATTAATTGTTTTATTTACAGTCAGGAACCATGAAATATTTAAAGTGAGATCACGCTGTACAGCATTAATTGGGAAAATGTACAAGTAACAACTACATTTTTAATACAACCGTAATTTAGGATAACCAAAATAAAAACAAAAACATTTGAACGCACAAATTTAGACCTGAAGCGTTTGAATGACACAAATAAATTTCAGTAATGATACTCAAATTTGAGAAGAGATGATGCTACATTGTAAAGACAAGAACTTCATTGTAATTTTCGTAATTGTCTAATTGTCATATTTCACGCACCATCGAGTATATGATAGAAATTTGGAAGCTCTTACGTAAAGCACGAATCGGCTTTAATAACAGACAGAGAAATATCCGCTATTGAATAGATATTTATAGATTTCTAAGGAAATTTTTCGGAAATAGAGAGATTCAAAATACTTCCAGAATAATTTTAGGAAAAAAATTACTCCTCCCATCGTAATACACAGATCGTTTTCAGTAATATATATAAATAAATTGAAAATAAATTACATGAATACCACTTTGACATAATCCAAGAGTTATTGCATAGCACTTCGATTACAACGGCAAGTAGCTTTCTCGTTCTTTCAGTGGTTCACAGCACACGCCGAGTAAACTTGCAGAATGTTATTTTTGCTACCTCTCGAATAATTCTAGCAAATAGCGATAATTCATACGCACCGGGTGAATTGAAATCTTCCCGGGCGATACAACATTCGCGTCCCTTTCAACCCATAGTGGGACTGGTCTGCTTCTGCAGGGAGTCCACAGTGCAAATGGGTTGGAGCAGAGGCGGCGGTTCCCCAGGCAGCGAATCCTTGACCTCCGAGGGCGGGGTGGGCGGGCAGGATGACGCAGAAGAACCGGAAGATGAGTAGTCTACCACGTCCACGAAGGGCGTCGGAGGGGGCGGCGACGCTTCCGGGGGCGGCCTAGCCTGCATCTGCGGGAAGGGCGGGTGCAGAGCGGGAGGCAGCATCCCCAGAAAATTCCCCGGGAAAGCTGGGAGGGCATGAGGTTTGACGATGGGCAGGTTGGACACGGGCGTCGCCGAGGCCGCTGCGGCGAAGGCGGCGGCCGCGGCGTAGAGAGCTGGATGCAGACCTTGAGAGAGGGCGAGGAAGGCTGCGGCTTGCTGTCTCTCCGGGGAGAGCGCGTGTTGTCCGAGGGAATGCACGGGCGATTGGGAGCACGAGAAAGGGCCGAAACTGGGAGGGGGAGGGTGCGGAGGCGGCGGTCTGTGTTGGTGCATCGCGTGGTGCGGCGGCAAAAGGAGCGGAGGAAGCAAATCCGGAGGGAAAGGCCTCTGGAGGAACTGCGAAGGGTAGTGCTCCTGGATGGGCGATAGCCTCTCCTCGCCTCTGCCCATGATGCTGTCGATGCTGAAGGACTTCCTCTGAGTGGGGACTGGGCAGGCTTGCGAAGTGTGGGTTAGCGTCGAGGGAGGAGGCAGTCTTTGTGAAACGGTTGGCAAAGCCCCAGAAGAGCAGCAGGCGATGGACGCCCTGTGCAGACCGGCCTCGAGGGCTTCTTTTTCCGTTTTCGGCAGCTTGAACCTTTTCCTCCTCCTCAAGAAAGAGCCGTTTTCGAACATATCGATGGCTGCCGGGTGAAGAGCCCAAAAGGCGCCTTTTCCGGGCCTGTCGGGCCTCCTTGGTATCTTTATGAAACAGTCGTTGAAGGAAAGGTTGTGCCTCAAGGAGTTCTGCCACCTCTGAGTGTTCTTGCGATAATAAGGAAACCTGTCGGTGATGAACTTGTAGATGTCGGACAGGGGGAGCATCTTCTCCGGGCTGCTCCATATCGCCATCGCAGTGAGGGAGATGTACGAATACGGAGGCTTCTGGTCGCCGTAAGACTCACGGCTCGGCCGCGGCATATCTTCTTCCGGTGGGAGATCACCATGAGCTCCACCAGCAGGACGCCGGTGCCAATATGCCCGCGAAGATTGCAACTCCTTCCGGAAGCAATTCGGATCCACGGACGGGGGAGACTCGCGAGGGACGCCCCCCGGAGTCCATGCGGTGCAGAGTCCGAGGGGCGGACACCGCGGAGGATCGCCTAAGATGCCACCCGTTTTCGACCGCGTCTCTCACAACACTTCACTCTCTTCTCCCGCAACACTCGAGGACGGACAAACTTGTATGCCCGGGACCCGCAATGTTTATTGTGTTTCTGTTGTCACTGGCGTACATGGCAGCAGGTGGTGATGGCGGGAGGGAGGGTAAGGGGAGAACAATGGGGGGAGGGGCGCGAACGGAATGCGGGGGTGGGTGTTTTGGGAGCGATGGGTATTTCGCGAGATGGAATGTTTAGCGTGGGGGAGGGATCTCTCTCCGTGTGTGGAATCCTCCGGGAGCCGTCGAGCCGCTCTCTATGCGGGGGCGATGCGCGTGTCTGCAGGCCGTCGCCTCGGTGGAGCCACTATCCCGGCCGTTTCTTCTGCCCTATCCTCCCTCCGTGCGTGTGGGAGGGGCTTGAAGGGTTCCGCCCCGTTCGTTGATTTGGCGCGGAAGTTCCCTCTCGTAGCCAACTGAAGGGGGGAGAGACGAGGGATACGCCTTCGCCATTTTGTTTTTTGGGGGCACCGGTGGCGGTTGGGTTTGAAATGCCTCGGAACTTTTTCAGGCTTTGATCAGGGGTAGGCAGACTCATGCCTCCTGCTCTCGCTGGTTTCTAACGACTATAGTCTTGCCCAACATGATCCGTATCGTTAGATTCTCTAGTGCGGTTTATTCGTTGTAGTGCTATGTTCGGAAGAAATGTTTAAGAAATGTAGTACGTACTTGTTTGTAAGCTAGGGATGGATTGAGTTAAAAACTTCGATACTTAAACTGTTATCCTAGGTTTTCTATTCCTGATTCAACGCGAATAGATCTACGAAGCCCAGTCATGTATTTTTATTCAAAATGTATTACTTATTAGCGTCCTAATATGTATCGAATTACTAAAGGGTTCCGAGAAAAGAAACACTTTGCGTAATTTGGTTTTGATTATTCAGAGTTAGCAACGAGTAATAGTAAATTGGTATAATATTCAGGATTTTTAACTAGATGAATGAAAAATATTTTTGTCATAAAAACGGAAGTATACTATTAAAATAATAAAACGGTTAGTAGAGTGTTTATATAACGTGTAATAGTTTTAAAGAATTGTTTATTATTAATTGGTTTTTTTAGCCTTCCATAAATGTAGATGTACAGTTTGTCTGATTTCGAAGTGGTTGGTATGAAAGCTGCTATTAAAAATCGCCAATTTGAGGAACTACGCGTCCGTTTAAGGAGTGCATAACCAGACAGCACAGCTGTAGCTGCTCTGTATCGTCTGAAGTAAGAGTTGACAGGAGATACGAGCTTATGGTCGTAAAAAGCCCGTCTCGAAGCAGCGAAATATCTCGGTGAAAGTACCGTGAGGCGTAAATTAATTTTAATGTACTCTTTGTAGACACGATTACAGGTAGAAGTTAAAATTTACAGATCATAAATCACATTTCGCCTACGAAGAAACTATTCTGATAGAGAAACTTTCCTTGCTCTACGGAGGAAGTATAAAAGCTCGAGGAGGCATCAATCTCGTGGGACTCTTGTACCCTATCTCGTTTCAGTGGTGATTATTCCTTCAGCGCACTCATTCACGTACATGTTCATATCTCGTGTTTTACGAGTCTATATAACTCCCATGTCTGTTCTAAAGTTAATGATATTCTTGATAAGAGATCACCCTTTCGTCATAAAATCTCGAAAGTTACAGAGGTTACACTGTAAGTGATACCTAGCAATTGAATTTATAGAGTGGAAAGAGGACTGATTTACGTTCTGAACTGTCTTATATACTGTCTATATAAGACAGTTCAGAACGTATATTGGTTAATAACTATCATAGAATCTAACTTTCAACTGAGTTATAAAAACTAAAAATAGCACACTGAGGATGTTTTTAATCCTAATTTTTGCAGGACCTAATTCGTAATAACAATTATTTTCAATATACTGAAATCTTTTACGAATGTTTCCATATGTTCAATAGATTCGAGAATAGAAACGTTTAATAACGCAAGTTTAAGCATTCGACTGAGGTAACCTGATTGAATTATCACGTTATATTGATGATGGATTATCAATTGATTCTCTTATGGTATAACATTTATAATATAGTAATTATTGCATACCATTTATTCCTTACAAGTTTTTGTTTGCATTAATCGGCAAACAATGAAATTTAATTGAAATTTTTGTATGTAATAATTCAACATTGCGTAAAATTGCTCATTCGTTTTCCTTATAAAAGGCTTTAATCGAGCATTCTTGTTTGATATATCACATTAAGATTTAAGTTTTAATTCTATTTTTCAGGATTGAGAATTCTGGTCATCTCATTTATCTTTATCTTGAAGAATTAAAAATTATTTTTTCCAATAAATAATCTAATAATAGATTGACAAAACGATGAAAACCTTACAATTATAATCCGTAATCTAGATTTTGTAATTCCGTATCAAGAGTGTGTTGATAGTCAGTAGAATACAAGAAAAAATAATTCATATATACCTCGACATATAATACATATAATAGTATATATACCCTCGACAAAAGAATATTTATAAGTGTTCAACTCAATGGAACTTATTACTCAGATGGATAGGATAATGAGTGTTGATGTACTTATTAAAAGCTGATGATCTTTCATTTATCCGCACAGGATTCAAGAAATGCCCTGAAAATAGAATTTTATCTATACATTATGTAGCATAATGTATTTAAAAAGTTGAATTCAGTGAGTTTGATTTCGCATAAATATTCATGTATCTTGAGCCCCACTATAAAATCCTCATAGAAAAGTCAGAAATCTGATTTATACAAGATTTCAAGTTGAATTAATTCTTAAATAACGTTACGCCAGAATGATTTTTTCTTTTAAATTTTACAGCGTATAGACATCCTCGTGTTCTTCTCCACCAAAAATTCCACATCCCATAATCTTTTTCTGTAGTTTTCCTCCAATTTGATTCGTCCATCAAATCCATCTCAATTGCCTATTCTCTCAATCGTACGCATCATAAGGTACGATGACCTCAAAATTCCATAGAACTCATTTGTCGGCTAATATTTTTTTCTTCTGTATCTTGAACAAGTCGTGTGCCGGTCTCAATTACGAATTCCAAAGCGAAAAAAGTAGCTTAAATATTACCTCTGAGTCGTCTCAGGCCACTGAGTTTCCACGCAATTCTTCTCCACCAAGGGCCGGAATCCTTCAAATCACACCAATTACTATTTCCCTTTGTTTTAAATTCCTCACTCCTCTGTTTCTACTTTTTTGGATCGTCCATTTTTTTACGTTTGCCCTTGTTTGTCATGAGAGCGAATCACAAGACAGCATAAAGATTTTGCTTCACAGATCTGGTAATACATTCAATAGGATAACAAAACAGATTTATAAATGTACCGTAGTATAACTAGTATCTAGACTATTTGTCCATATTCAGTTATTAAATACGCCTATGATTAATATATTTTTCTTACGTTCATCTCTCATTTTTTGTACTCACTTCTTCTTACAAACTAATAACCTCTTATAAACCATAATAAACTTTAGTTCTCGGAAATATAATTTTCCCCTATTTATGAAATAATTTACTTGATTAATATCAAGAAAATAAGAAATGCTAATGTAGCGTATAAATATTATGTTACATCTACTGTGAATTCTTAATATTCTGATAGATACGTCCTTAAACAATATCTCTGAATTCTAGTCTTACTATCTACTATAAGAGATTTTTAACGCCCGTCACATTTTTTTAGTTTTTACAACTAAAAAACTCAAATTTTAACACACTTTGAATTACGAGTCCATCAAAATCTTTGAAACATTAAATCAAAGGATCAACAAGCAAAATCATTTTTGAAATATACTTGGTTATTTCATTTCTACTACTGATTGACTTTTCACAAAATGCTACCTGCCATGAACGAATTTAAACAGAATTTGACGATTTACAGATGGCCAAAATAAAGCCTCACTCCTTGGAAATCTCGTTTACCACAACAATCATCACCCTTAAGTGAGAAAATAGAAATGGTGAAAAGTTATCAAGTATATTACCCTCATTCAGGGGTAAAACCACAACCTCAACAATGAGTATCCGTCTGAAGTGTTTTGAAGATTGAACTTGCGACAATGAGATGTACAGACTCTGTCTGAGAACAGCAGCAGTGAAAAATCCAATCAATCTAAAAGCGAATTCATCTTCTCGTAGTGTGGCAAAATTGCGGTAAAACTAAATTTTGACTGTAATATATATGTCCGAATTTCTTAAGCTACAAAATGATAACATGCAGTCCTTCAGGATATTAAAAAAAACTTGCGAGTTCCTTTACTATGCTTCGATATATAGTTTTATATATATATATATATATATATATATATATATATATATATATATATATATATATATATATGTATATGTATAAAATACTAGCTCTTTTGCTCCATCATATGAAATAAGAATAGAAAATTCCTGCAAGGATTACGGAATGATATTGATGAAAATTGTAGCCATAAACTTATGATTTTGCTCTTTCACAATAAGAAACTATTGTCATTTTTATAATCATAAATAAGCTATCAAGTTGATAATTTTCAAATTGATACATCCAACCCTAATCTTAAATACCATATTCAACTATTGGAGTAGAGTCAAATTGCGAGTTATTTGGAAATAATTCGTTTGTTTCATAACCGATTGGATTATTCTTTACACTTAAGAGTAACTTGATCTTTAATTCTGCAAGATTTTCTACGAAGTAATGAAAACATTATGAATCAAACGTATTTGGGTTCATTTTTATTTAATTTCTTCCATACAATAATTAAATATACATTTAAGTACATGTTTCTCTCTTAGATTTATAGATCCTTAAAAAGAGTTCAATAATACGCCGCCACAATTTATTCTTTTTGGAATGCAAACCTATGCAACCGCAGTGATTCTTCACAGAGGAGGTTCCTTTGTGTTTCCCCGCTTAAACATCGAAATATTCCTAGAATAGGCCATTCACGAATCGTGGGATATTGCCCTCGTGAATCGTGAAAGACGGGGATCAGTCCATTTTCTTCAGACGTACACGAACAATGGACCAGAGCAATTCACCATTCCGAATGTGATTTCCTCCACCGAAGTTGCACACCTGCGTCTCAAAGGAGACTACGTTAACGGATTTAAAATAGGAGGTTGTGATGAAGTTTAATCTTTTATTCTTCCTAAGAAGCGCATTACAGCTCTTCCTTTTTCAGATCTTCACCGCGTCCCTACCACCCATCCAAGCAGTGAAAATTTTCTCCGCGATGAATTTGAAATGCTCGTATTGTGAGGGATATTGCACTTTTGTGCTCTGGCTATAAAGAAATTTGGCCAGCCAATTAAAATCTTTCTCTTAAGATATTTTTTTTGGAAGCTTATGATTTCATGAACCACAACAATTATCCACGGGGTTTTTGCCAGAAAAAATATTTTTGAGTTTTTTGATAAAAGAGTTCGATATTATATAATTCTTTTAGTTCACCTTTCTCAAATTCTTCCTTCTTATACTTTAAGAAGATTTATATACCAATTTCTGTTATATACAGTTCTGTTTTATCCTATCTGTCTTTCACTTGTTTTCCCCTTAGAGTTCCTTGTATGTAAAGTATCCCTTTCGCCCTTAGAATAAGACGAAATCGTAAACTTCTTTCTACTTCAAAAGAACTTGGATTTAAACACGTTCATTAATTCGAGGGATAGAATTAGAAAAGTATTTTCGATCGAAGATTACATAAACTCCACTTAATTCATTTTTCCGACAGTTTGACCATCGTACGGTACAACAACAATCTCTTTGTGGAAATTCAATCTCTTATATTTGTAGGTTCGCTCACGATACAGTATAGAGTAGACAATGTCTAAATTTTAGATTTCAAAAAGAAATTTCATTCATCAAATAGCCTAGTATACTAACTCCTTCCCATTATTAGAATACTCTATTATAATATATATAATACTATCTATTTTAAATGTATTGTCACTCTCGGTGAAGGATAAACATTAAGCAAGGTCGATCTGCCCCTCTGAAACTTTTTCCGAATAGCTCAAGACAGTTAAGCGAAGGTTTTGAGGATGGACGATATGCCGCCCACGGACCGACACCTCCGCAAAGGCTTTTAATGGGGTCTTCAGCACGTGCCATTTTTCAATTGCTTTTACGGGACTATTGAAATGCGCCACGTTAAAAAGATTCGTGAATTACAACTAAAGGTATTTACTGCCATTGAAAAAGGTAAAAGAGCGGATTTATAAACGCCTCTTCACTTCAGACACTGGCGCCGTACATTTCAGAATACCCTTTGAAAAGGAATGGTCAAGCAATATCGGTGGTTGACGTCTTGTATTGCATGAGGAGGCGTTAAAAGGTGGTAGCTTCAAAGTTATATCGGAGGAGAAACATCTATTTGACGTTGGTTCACGGACGGTTACCCGCAGCAATGCAATGGGCCTTAAATTCAGTTGGGCATTGACGTATTCCAGGAAGAGCATCGTTAGGATTTCTCATAAATGAACCTAATCCCTAGACATGCAGGAATCGAGGTATATACTCCTCTCTGACTGAAAATAAGGAACGGATATGGACAATGTTCAGTTGTTGTTTGATTTCTCCGTAGATCCTTTGTATTACGGTGAAATTGTAGCTGGTTCATTTTATCAAACAGAATTTCGATGATGAAGTATTTTATATTTGTCTAATTTTTCAGATACTAAAAGTAGGATACTGGTAATAATGACAATAGAAACAATAAAAGGGAAAGGACGAATTATCTTTGAACTTAGGTGTTTGACGCACCCCGCCATACATCACTGACGGCTTGCGATGTAAATTTTAACTTCGATTCAGTGTAATTAATTTATTGACGAACTCAAGAAATATTTACGTCTGACCTAGGTATTAAGAAGCGTTTCTATGAAATATTTCATTCTAGGAAAGATTTAAATTAGGAAGAACTTTTTGTAATAAATTTAGATGAATAAAATGTATTTTTAAGAGGAAAAACAGAAGTTTTCTCGTATTTATAAAAACATATGCAAGTAATGATTTTGAATCTGTCCACCTCTTATAAAATATTTTTCTTGTTTAAAAAGCATTTAGGATACAGTTCAAAGACACCTTTTTCTCCACTGGGGATGCGAGGGGTGTTATGAGTCGGGTAGTGACTATAGATAATTCAACGGAAGCAGTAAAATAAGCTAGAGCTTTTGTTTCTCATGCGTATGTATCGTAAAGAACTTCTATCAGCATGAAGACTAGATAATAGTCTCATATACAATTAAAATTGGAAGAAGAAGGTTTTTGCGAACACATAAGCGCGCAAGATACGTACATTCATCGTACAAGAAGTTTCCTCCACTTGTGTGCATTTATTCGTAAAAAAAAACTCAATTCAGATGGACCATTAACTCGTATATAAATGCAGATACGCTTCCGCAGCATCTTCGTCTTCGAAGTCGTAACACACGCGTCCCCAATCAGCGATGCAGCACGGACACGGCGGAAGCGACTTCGAAGCGAACGATTACGCGTAATCGCACGAGCCGTTCGAAAGTGTTTAGCCGATGCGAAACATACTATATAGAGTATACGGCCTCGGTACGAAAAAAAACCTCGGGAGGATCACGGGACGTGTCCGGGGGGCGCAAATATATAAATCGCCCTTTTTGTCCCTCCGATGATATGCGTGTTCGATCGCGGTGAAAAATGCCGTTTTTTCCTTCGTTCGAATTTCGCCGCGGCGGTTCGTTTCGCCTCTAGGACGACAGTAAAGAACCGGTTCGCGTACCTTCAATTAAGAAGGAGCGTCCGCTTTGGTAGAGAGACCGAAAAAGATCCTTCATAGACGTTTCATTGTGAATCCGCCTTTTTTGTGCCGATTCCGTCACGCCTCGTTTTCGAGCCGCGGGGTAAATGCGAGCGTAACTATATATACTCATATTATATTTGTTCAGAACCTAAGATAAATACCATTTTTATGTCGTTCCATATCACCATATATGCCTTAGATTCTTCGTTATTACTCCTTATTGTTCATCTTATTTATTACTTACTATTAATTTCGAACTGAATGAAAAACTTATAAAACTATTTATAAACTCACCTACATGAAGAAATGTAATTTATCGGTGATTCTACATAATTACCTTTACATACCATACCAAACCATTATACCATCAACATACCACCATTCGTAGCCTAATAAAATTGGTAAATAACGACCATAGAATGAATGATATTTCAATGTACAAATTTATTTATATATTTCCTTCGCAACCAGTTACGTAGAAAGTTCGTACCATTTTATCTAAAGGTCTATGAGATGACTAAGGGTCTTTTGTAAATGTCGAGAGAGGAAAGGAAATACGAAGGACATGTATTGTTCCCTTTTAATTACAGCGTTTTGGTGATTCAATGAATTTCCTAATTAAATTTTTAGTTTGAGTCAGGTGAGGGGAGTATAAGCCATCCCTTAATATTCATGATGAAGTCGCTGCCGTGCAAATTGGAAGTAGCCATTAAACCGGTTGCGGAGAAGGTTAAGTTCCTTCATTTAACAATGCGGAAAATAATAATAAAAGAGTTGACGTCCAAGACTCCTTTGCCGTGACGAAAGCCTTAAATACGTTTGGGCCATTATTTTAACCAGTAAGCGCAGTGAGTGGTGAAAATCATAGGGAATAGTGGACGCGATTCGTTTCGGGATCGAATGCATTAATTCCGAAATATTAGGTTTTAAGTGAGGCATCGTAAAGAGGTGGCAACGAATTACTCGGGTCATGTTAACGTTTTTATGCCATCGGTAACGAAGCGGAAATGTTTTCCTCCTATTGGGAGTCTCCTAAAAATTTTTAATAAGCAATGGCTGCATACACCTATTGTAGGAATATGCAGCACTCAAAATTACATGTGTTTATATAGGTTCGGTTATTTATAATGCAATTTAGATCTTATTATAGGTTCATCGTACTTCACTTAATAGACAATGAAGTAAGAATAAAACTGTTCGATTAGGATTCTATCTTTACTCTTCTAAATCGGAAAAAATTTATTTTTATCGAGAGACTTTATATGTCCATTTGATAGCCTTCATAGGACAGGATACAGAAGAACGAAACACTCAACTCTAGTATAAAGTCTCTATATTCTTATCATGCATACAAAGAAGTCAATTTTGTGCCGTACGTATCAATTCCCATTACTTTACTCATAGAAAATGAGCAGACTCTTGAAGAACGGAGAATTATAATTATTAATAATACTAGTTTGGATATATCTTTGTAATAGAATGAAAGCAAATGAATTGATGATGTTTTTAAATGAGCTGTAACTAACAATATAATATTAAGGTACGAAGGCGTTGCAACGAAGAATAGTTATAAGAAATCTTAGATTCATGCAAATCTGAAGTATACTTTTTATCAAATTCAGTTGTTAAATTGAATAATGCTTTAGTAAAATATTATTTTTCTCTAATTCAAATATTTTTTCATTTTCAATGGATCGCATTTATCTGACAATACATCTGAAAATATAAATTCTACGAATTGAAAGAAGTTTATGTGCGATTTTAATTTCTGAGAGGTATTTCTTTCATTTTCCACGCTCGGTTAAGTTTTACGTTCAATTAAATTTGGCCATAACTGTGATCGTTCGTTGAACTCCATTAAGTAAAAGAAACTATCAATTCTCTTGTGAAATATCTTCCAATTTTTCTTTACGGGCATTTAAACCTGGAGTTCATACAATTTGATACTGCAATAAAACATGTGAGTGGAATCAAACGAACCTTGAGAAGAAGAATACCGAAATATTGAGATAACATCTTGCCTAAAATGCTAAAATATTGAACTCACCGTTTACGACGTTCGTTTACGATTGATAATTAACCTGCGTTTATCACAATGCTAGAGTGGGAAGTCGATTTTTTTAACTTAACTCAAATCTTAGCCCATCTTAGAGTTTCGAATAATCTCAATTAGTTCTGAATGAATAATAATAATAATCACTCGTCTTACTTTAAATATAAAAATGGAATCTTAGCTAACTATCTAATTATTAATATTACTAAAATTAAAGACAAAAATTAATAGTAAGATTTTTGATAGTATTAAATCTGTCTATAGCAATGTACTGATTATCAAACTATGATATCAACATATTCTATTTATGAGAATTAGTTCTTGTTGAAATTTTTTCTGAATATAGTGCACACCATACTTGAGGAAAAAGAATAAAACATTAAAATTAAGCACAAAAAAAAATCCGTTAAAAATCTCAGAAAGAATCAAAATGAAAAATGCGTATTATAAAGGTAACAGGTGTACGTTAAGTCCGAAAACAAGAGTAGCAAGCCTGAATTACACAGGAAGATTAATGACTATAAATTATCATAATTGTGAAATGAAAAATTTTTAGGCGTGGTTTGGTCGCAAAAGATTCAACTATTACTTTTAAACTTATTTGTGAGCGATAATCGTCCAATGTGAAGGGAATTTAAATAAACTTTCAATTTAATACTATTTTTGCCATTAGAGACCATTAAGGATATGATAATGTTCAATGAAATTGGGGTTGCCGCCAATGATACTTGTCGGCGCCTTTATGAAACCGGACCTTATCATTTGGCGGTCATTACGGTCGCTAAATAGGGCAAGCTGCACACAATTACGATAAAGAGAATATGAAGGGACTCTCTTGTAGTTTGGGTGCAAGGGAAACATGCATATGCGATGAAGTCCCCGTCATCTGTCCGATGATTTCTTTGCCAGTGTCCTTCTGATATCCAATACACCTGTTCACTCTCTCTCTGTCTTCTACTGATTTCCTTTCCTTACTCCAAAAGAGTACAGTGAAGGGTTTATTCTCGCCTCAGCCATATTTATAATCCCAATGAGCATCGATTAGAGATGTCTTGATGAAATAAATTGTAACGTCATCAGAAATATTTATGAAAGACATCCATATCGACGGAACGGAATCAACGAAAATATTATCTCGATTTATTCCGCAAAATATTATATAGGTTAAAATGATTATCTTTATAATTTCATGCAGACTTTTTTTAAAGTTAATATCACGATTAGATGTAGTTTTACTATTTTACTATTACTTTTATTGCTATAGTACAAACTATAATTAGATGATTCCTGATTTATAGTCACATTTCGAAACACGTTTCCTACAATTATTGCTTAAATACATGATAAAATCATAATAAAAGGCTTGAAAATATGCTATAATTCTCAAACCTAGACCTATAAATGAAAGTTCCAACATTTATTTCAAGTTAAGTATCATTTTCAGGTCGTTATGTGGTGTAACGTATTGCTAGGGAATTCAAACGACTTTATGAGGGACATAGTACTGTACAGAATGAATCTTAAAGCTTTCATCCCTTTTAATCATGTACGTACATACCTAACGATTCTTTAAATCATTTTTTCATGTCTATATATCATCAAGAAAAATCAAATATGTACTTGACTTTTTTCCTTATTCAGAGAAAGGTTTATTTTCATTATCTTTTGATATCCCTTGCGATTTCTGAATCTTCTTTTCCAAGGATTTTTTCACGCTTAAACAGCTCTTGTATTGGGAAAGGAATCACGCCTCGGAGGTATGAGTTTTGGGTGGAGTGAGGATGGGACACACAAAGAGAAATAGCACAAGAGGAAAAGAATGAATTCAACGATGCGGGAGGTCCTTTTATTTTTTGGACAAAAAAGCGAGGACAAGTGGATCAAGAGGATGGGAATGAATGATTGGAGATGAGAAGGCAAATTTGCATTCGCGTGATAAGGGTGTTTAAGGGCTGTGGTTACACCGCAAAGAAAGTTACACAATGGGTTCGTGAACTCATTATGAAAAAGGCCCCTCTTTGAACCGAGAAATCTGGCAGGATGCTATAGAAAAGATGGAATAACATTCTCTTACCACGAATATATACCACATCAACAGTGTTGCTTCATTTCCACAATCGTAAAATTAGGTTTGTTTGATCACATTCATCGAAAATTTTATGAAATCCCAGTCATGCCTGAGAAACAGTCAGTTCAGTGGTCACCCAAACAACAACAAAACTTTTTCAGTGAGATTAAACCTTTTTCGAAAGAATCCGTGACGGGACATCTGTGGTACATCCGTGATTCCCGAGTGTATCTCAGCGGACCTCCTGCAATGCGAGAGAAATCGTTGGGTTGACGATCCATAGAAGGAAAGTTAATTGAATGAGGTGACACAGGATTCGTTTGTGGAAATCCGTATTGGATTTGGGGAAGGATAAAAGCGCGGGAAAATTGGGCTTTATTCCGCATCGGGATAAAAGCGCCTCTGGACGGAACCTCCCGCTTGCGACTCGAATGGTCCAAAGGAATGAGAAAATGGAAGCCGACCAATTTGTCACTCCCGCTTTTGTTGTAATTTTTCCGCTCTCAGCTGTACGCGATGTCCCTCTGATCCAATCACACGTGTAAATACAGTGGCTTCTGATCGAAAGTCGATTCTTTAGAAGAAGCGGTTCCCACTGTAGCCTTCAGATGCATCCGAAGACGATGCGTTGCGGGTCGAACTGTCAACGCTTTGTTAAAAAGGAGAAAAGATAGTGGGAACCTCTGAATGTACATTCTTTCACAGTTTTCAGGGAATTGAAGCTGTGAGGTAAGTTAGGATGAAAAACCTGATGTAGGGTGTGTTCTTATAGTTTGTAGTCATAGCCTTGAGTACGCGACTTACTGTGTGGTTTTCTGTTATAATTTTTGATATGATAATATTTACTGTTAAATTTTGTGTCTATAATAATATTTACTATTATATTTACTGTCCATGATAATATTTTAGTATGAAAGTCTTGAGTCAATTTCTTACTTCCTACTGATAAGCTATAGAGTCCAAAATGCCAAAAATATTAATCTTATGAACTTATGTTTGGCATAATTGGTAATAATAACTGATCTAAGATTGTTTAAATTTGTTTTTAGATGTATAGTTAACATTTTAGAGGAAAATTTTGATTATGAGTTCTTTTTGTGAAGAATATTTCTTGGACAAAATCATCAGTTGCCTTTCAAAGGGTAAAGAATTCAAAACATGCGAATTTTAAGTTTTTATACCACTAATGATCTTTGAATGTACTATTAGGTAAGTAAATCGGTTTAAGAGAAAATTTATGTTACTGGAATTTTTTGCTGAACGTCTGCATTATTGTTTAAATAGTCTGAAAATCCAAAATATGTTTGCACGAACAAAGCACGTCCATCAAAATATTTTTCTAGAAGTTTTAGATAGTCCAAAAAGAAAAAAGTCGAAGAATAAAGACCGGACTATCTTCCCAAGCTTCCATTCTTAGCTCCTAAGCTTATTAAGAACGCATCAAAAGATTCAAAAACTAAATCTAACTTAATCTTAATGTTTTGATACACGCACACATCCTTCAGTCTTTGCCTAGTGCGGTGACCCCAAAACTCCACGGTAGATAATATTTCCTCTTTCCAGTTTAAAAGGTATCCAAATTAGGCAAATAAGGTGCACAATTGCTTTCTAAATAGGATTCTCCTTCCGTGCGTGGGAGAATCTCAGAAATTCCTCAATCTCGGACAGGCATTTGAACGAGAGTAGATGGGAAGGTATGTATGTCGAATGAACCGGCGTGGCGAATGCTATGGGAATGTATCTGGAAGCCTTCGTGTGAGGCACTAGTTCCTTCAATCTTATAGTCGAACGAGGGAACTTTAATACGCATGAACCCCCTCCGCTGTCAAATCGCCCCATTTCCATCAGACACTGCTCTTTCAATACGCACTTATGCTACTTTGAAAATAACTCACCAGCGAAATTGCCAAGGAATAGCTCCGCGATTCGTTTCTCCATACATTTCGTTTCCATCAGCTATGTGTTACTCAATACCCGTAGCAGAAAATCGCTCAATTCTATCCTAATTCCGTTACAAGCAAAGGTTTGGATTAAGTAGTTTAGATCATACTGGCTGAGGTATCTTTGATGAGGCAGAAGAATGATAATACTGTAATCTACGCCTTGGTCGGGTATTAACACATCCACTACATTCATTCTGCCTCCGTATTGATGTGGTCATACCTTCTAGTCTCGTACGTCCAAAGTGGAGGTACAAAAGGTATTAATGGTATTAATGTTGCACAGAAATCATACACCTAATAATGAGTATCAGCTGAATCATAATCTGATATGGTTGAAATGGAAAACAAAATATCTATATTAAAGCTGAGCTCTACTGAATTCCCCAAAATAATATCATGTGTTTAACGAGTAAAGATTTTAAATTGGACCAAGGATTAATCAAGAGATTCAAGTCATATATTGCATAATTATAAATAGAACATACTAGTATTTACTGAGAAATTTCTTAAGTTGTTCATGACGCGGAAATAGATCTATTCGTTGTCGTTATTAAGAAGATTTATAATTAAGATTTCGTAATGATGCCAAAAATATTTAATAAATCGCTATTCCTGCACATCTATAATGAACTAGATAATCTGATATCTTTGTGGTTTTCAGTTGAGAAATTAACAAACGTGTCCATTTCCCGACTGATAATGATTAAGTAAATTAACAAAACTAGATACATGTTTTAATTTGTAAATGTTAACCTGATTTTTCATATTATTCCACGTGGATGAGACAAGAACCTCTTATTCTTAAATTTTATCAAATACTCAAAACCTAGAAAAATTCTCCTTGAATCAAATCTAATTTAGTGATTCATAATTCTACCGAGGAAAGGATAAGGTTGTTCGGTTATTGGTTATATTATTATCCTTATAAATTCAAATTTTTCAGATTTCCAAAACGTGTTTAAAATTACAATTTCAGATCATATTCAACTCAGAAATGTAAGAATATAATTGCCAAACCAATCTACACTGGCAATAATTATTCTTACGAAAACCTTTCATGCGTTTTTCACAAAACTACTGCTATTATGTAATGTTTTAATTTAGTTATTCCTTTTTTAATTTGACTAGGATGAAAGTTATTTATTTTCTTTAGATTTGTTTGAAAAATTCACCATCCGACGGCTCTGCTAAATTCTTAATTTCTTAAAATTAAAAGGGATTTGAAATATTTAAGCTAATATATTGATATTTTATATTTATCTATCTTTTCTCTTTGCTCGAGAAAATAGTTTTCTTGAGAACTTTGACTTCTATTCATACTTCGGATAGCGGATTCCCATCTATCGTCCAACACATCTGCAGCGATCGGAATGATCAGTGATGAAATTAAGGATTCCATCATTGTATTGAATATCACGTTCGCTGTCGTGACAATTGGAAGGAGAAACGATCATTCCTCCATGTTGACGAAATACAGAGAACACGAGCTTTGGATATGATAGACGTTACCGGTCGAAAATAAGGGTTGGATGCCCTAAAAGAGAAATATTGCGAAAGAAATATCTAGAATTTGCAATTCTCTCTTGTTCTTGGGTGAATATATTAGTATTGGTTATACTAAGAATCCTATTATACTACTTGTTTGTTTTGTTGAGGCTTGATGTTTTTTCTTATCATACCGAATTTCCTCTTAAAAATGATAGCCTCATAAACCCAATATTTCAAATAAAAGTGTAGAGAAAAGGTATGATAGTTATAAATAAATAACTCTTAATTCATCCATATATATAGGTGAAACTCCAGTCACTTTAATGGTCGTCAATGTTCGTCTTCCAGTGCACATAAATTCTCATATGGATGAGAGAATAAGTAATCTAGTCTTCAAAATCAAAGAGACTAAATAAAACCAAAAACTTAATCTCAGTAGGAGAATACTTCGTAGAAAACGTTTCTCTGAGGACATTATCCTAGGAAATAGAGCACGATAGTTTTTTCAAACACAAATATCAGTTCCTCTAATAAACGATCCACATCCGAAAAAGATCGATACGGATAGCCCAAGAGTAGGACGCGAGGTGAATTAATTTAAGCGAAAATCGCCGGGAAATTTAGTTGATGATATTGGGCATAAAAAACGCTCACTCGGTCCAGGAACATAGAGAGCGGCAAGCAGTAGAAAGCGGCCTAATTTATTTCGAGTCTATTTCGATTAATGTTAGGAATATCCCCGTGGGCATGGTCTAATATTTCTAGCGCGACTTTACTGCCATAACACAAATATTTGAACCGAGCAGAACGGTTTGATATAATCGCACCGATTCACGCGTTGAAGTCTCCGAGGATACCATTATATAAATTATGGAGTTTTCTTCAGGTTTGGAACTAATGCGGCCGTGTTTCTGGGCTTTTTCGTTCCGGATGCCAAACGATTAGTGATGAAATTACATTCGGTAAATATCTCACGAGCATATATGTTATCCCCTGAAAAATTGGATCGAAACCTGATTTGAATATACAGGCTCATTATAGAATCTGATACGATAATGAGCGCATCGACTTCGGAATACCGATATTAGATGAAATTTAATATTTATTTCCTGTCTCGAAACCGTTTGATCACCTTTCATCTAGCAAATATTTGAATAATTATCTATTCTATACGTATCGGTAACAAAGCTGTCCAACGCATATATATTAGGTGATACAATTCAGATGTTGAAGTTTCCATGCGATACGTATGTTGTATGTACTTCAAATATTGTCTCCCATATCTCTTTGTTCAGAAGCCTCGTTATGACATTAAAGGTAATATGATTCATCAAAGCGTGAACATGCCAATGAACCAATAAGGAAGTAACACTGATTCCGCTCGAGCGTATTATCTAGGGGAGCATGAATCTTTTCCCATCCCACTATGGAGTTCCACTATCCATGACCGGTAAATTGCGCAATCATTCTCTGCAATTCGTTTCCTCTTCTTTCACTGTCTTCTCTCCTCTCCATGTATGGCACACGCATGATCATCACATACTCAAGGCAACAAGAGATATATTATGCACCAGATAAATTTAACATATGTTATGGATGTATGGATTTCACGTGACAAATTTTGTACAGTGTTACTACAACCGAGTACATTGATCTTTACCTTTTCATTATTATCTACTTCTTGGATAGGAATCAATTTCCTGTAGTTTTTAGACGTATTATAATTTCATGATGCTCGTTTATTGTTCATATTTACTCCTGTGTAGCTTTGAATTGCTCTATGCATAACTGTGCTATTTAAAACTCGTACAGATTTTTCTCCGAAGACTTACAGTTACTAAAAATACCATATAGTCCTAAAATAGTTCACAACTGGCCTTAAAGATCAAACTTACACAACGTATGCATATATACTTAAATAAAGCTCATTGTCTATGGAAACCACCGTTAAAAATTTTCACCCATTGATCATTTCACCATGGAAATGCGTAATAATCGGTTAAGGAAACTCAGTTGTTCATTCAAAAAGACACGAGGAGGAGTAGAACTAATAAAATGTGGAGATACAGGGGGAGAAAGCGTAAGATATCCTGCGGAGAGGCACGGAATTAAAAAGGAGCTGTGCCGCGGGCGGTGGCCTCTACTTTATGCTGAGGGGAGCGTGGCTAATCTTTAATGATTCCGCCGATTCGAGAGTGCAAAGGGTCGGGAAGGCGAATGATTGTAGCGGAGGTTCGAATTCACTCCCGGCCACCGAACTTGAGCCGGCGGTGTAGAATATGAGAGGGTCCATACATTCCAACACTAACTACTACATCCGCAGCTCTGTCGGCGAAAATTTTTCCGGCTCTCTTTCTACACATTCTTTCCTCGTCTCTCAAAGCGCTCACCGACCGATTACCACGTTTTATCCGCGTGATCCGATTGATGATTGATGGATTCGGAGGGTTCACGAGGTGGCTGATTACATTCGCATTACGAAAGACATCGATACGAAGGGGTATGCGAAAGATTCGGGTCGTGGAGGAGGGAGAACTTATGGTAAAGGAAGGGTGATACTTATGTGATAGGGATGGGCTTTCTGAGATAGGTCGCTCGTGTATACCTATAGAAGGCTAAAAAGTCACTATTGTGCTATTATTGCTATGCCTTGTATTATTCGGATTTTGGGTTTCGGAAGTTTGGAGGTAAGGTACTTGAAAATTTTAATCTGTCTGGCTGTCTGAACATTAAGGAAATTTAGGAGCTCTTCCTTTCATCATAGCGAAAAATTAATATTATTAATAAAATATAATTTTTTACGAGCCTATATAAAATTGAGGATATTTCTGATTTGACGAAATTTTATTCATCCCTTCTATGGCTTTAAAAAGTAAATATATATACTCTCAAGACAAGGAGGGACCAATGATTTAAGAAATTACAGACAGTTTATACTATTTATTATTATTAATAATTTTTCCTAATATTTCCTTTTCTTCGGTATTATAATTGGATTACAAGTTTTTCTGGATATATGGAATCGGTTCTGTGCTGTGCTATTTTGAGCCTTAAATATCGCAGGAAGTATGCGTTTCACAAAAAAAAGATATATTTATTGCGAAATATTCTCGCATTCCTTTTAAATTCGCTGTTATTCTTAAACTTATTGATATTTATATTGATTGCTCTTATTCGTTCAGATTAAGTCATTTGCAAAATTTCAGACGACAATTAAAATATTTTGGACACAAAAAATGAATTTTAATCATAACTCACGAGAAAAATAATTAAGATAATTGTCAAATATTAAAACGGTTTAAAGACTAGGATATAAATATTGAAATTCCAATTTAAATGCTGACATATTCATTGTTATTTTCAAAACTTCCGAAAGCAATTGTGTGGAATGCTCAACTACATAAAGGAACCCTCATTCAAATGTTCCTCTTGTTAAAGAATAAAAAAGGAGCAATTACGTGTCATAACGGTGAGTTTTTATTAATTGCAATAGGGTAATTTCTGCGAAGAATTGCGAATTAAATTTTTAAAGTAATCGTAATAATTTCAAATGAGGTGCTCGGAGTCGTTATGGGTTGCCAAAAAATAAGCGTTGAAGGTAAGGCAATTATATTGTATTTGCAACTTCCTTTTTAAGGGTAATTATTTCAAGACAAAAGCCTTTTCATCGTAGCAATTAATACTACAGAAAAATGAGGTCTTTGCCATTTAAGATTTCTAATTAGGCTATTAGTTTAAAAACTGCGATCTTAAAAAATATTGGCGAAGTATTTCTTTCCTAACTTGCTTTGGTATGCATGAAATATGGTAATTTGATGATGCGCCATGATTATACATGACCACAACTACGCTACTCACGATTATTTTTCTCATTTGGTATGACGTCAATAAAGAATTTCAATTTCGTCCATTGAGGTAGGAAGTTCAATTTTTGAGATCCTTTTCCGGTAATCCACCACTTAATGGACCGAATCCATTTTCATGCGTCATTCAACTCGTATACTTATTTAGGAATCGTTGGTACTTAAATACGTTAGATATGTATTCTCATGCGGTTTCATTCTTATTAATTTAGAGCCATATTTATAATTTAAGATCGTTCATTTTTCACATATTCATTTATTATTCTTCTGATTTATTTTCATCATATAATGTTACTCCAACCCCTCTTATTATCATTGAGGTATATTGTACATCAGAAAAGCAGGTTTAATAGATTTGAAATTAATCGTTCGGTTTTAAAATTTGTATCAAATCAATTTTATAGAAAGTGTATTTGAATTATGCATGGAGATATCTCTAAAGTAGGTAAATTGGTCATCCTAGTCTTCACTCATTTCATCAAATAGAAACAATAATCTTATAAGATTGAAGAAACAGAAATATAGTTAAATAAATCGATTTTATTCTTTATTTATTAAATCTCTAGGGTTACTTTCGAAGTACACTGCTTTGAAAATCCATCCATCATCGAGTGCAAACTTGCTATCCCTTTAGCTATCCATAAGCCTACAGAAACGTTTCTACCTCTACTTTATCCAGATTTAAGAAAATATAGTATTGAATATGCATTTAAATATCTTCTATTTTAAAATATTGATTAATAAACTTTTCTAAATTATCCTTTTATCAGTCAACAAGAGGTGGTAACTCATTTACAACTCTTATTTATGGTTACGGATCTTTGCCGTGCATTTTACCAGACTTCTCTTGTTTCACTCAAAAAAACATAGAAATCTCTTACAAATGTCTTCTTTTTTTATTATCTCGTTAGAATGCATAAGATATTCACATATATTACATTTTGTCTTTTGAAAATATTACTTTTCAAAATCCTAAGTGTGGCTTTAATAATTCTTGAACTTTAGATTATTTTTCAATTTTATCAGGATAACTTAAGAATCATGAGCGTATTCTTCGAATAGTATTTCAAAATTATGGATATTATTTTATATATTTACCCTAATGTTTAAATTCAATCTCTACACTTGCCATACAATTTCCATTAATTGCGACTCCATTTCACAAAGTAGAGGTTCGTCTTATTAGTATTTTCACATCTATACATTTACTGGGGCTGTTTTTAGTAAAAGTCAATTGTTTTCTGTGTACTAGATAGACGGAGACAGGGTCAGGTTGGCCGAGCGGTCTAAGGCGCCAGACTTAAGTTCTGGTTCCCAAATGGGAGCGTGGGTTCGAACCCCACACCTGACAGTAATTTTACTTTGAGAAAAAGAGGACTTCATATTTTCCGCAAGATATATCTGATATTCTCAAGATATATTTAAATCCCGCTGAAAATAAGAAGTACTTTTTATCCTAATTTAGAAAGTCGTTCCACGAAGTGCGGCCATCCTCGATAGAATTTATTATTAATTTTTATTGGTCATTCGTAATTAATCTTTTTGACCCATCTTTACTTTAAAACTTGATTAAATTTAATGATAATATAAGAATATATAAAATATCCTTACTTGGAGGAAAATTTAGTCTGCAGAGAAAACACACGTAACCTTATAAATTGTTAACAAAGTAATATCAAAAATCAGATGCAGAATTCGAAAAAAAATTCGTTCTGCTTGGCGCAATGGGAGCATAAGCACGAGGTGCAATTGTATTGTATTGTAACCATTCGGTGACGGTGGCAACAAAATTTTAGCGACCCCGGCAGGATTCGAACCTGCAATCTTCGGATCCGAAGTCCGACGTCTAATCCGTTAGGCCACGAGGACGACGTACACCTTCTATAGAAAAATAACGTCTGGTGTACTTTGATCTAAAAGGGACTTGCATATTATCCTGAATATATGTAAGTTTGAATAATACTTTTGGATGCTTATATTATGCTAAATATCTGAATTTCTCAATTTTCTCTTTCAATCAAATTCAATTTTTCTTCTTCCTTAGCCGTCTGAATGGGGGTGTTTACCGTTACGGTTAATGTTTTTCTTATCGATTTTCAGTTAATAACATTCCATTCCTCTTTGTTTAATCATTTACTGTTTTCTAAGAATTTAAAATTTTCTTTGAAATTCCATGATTCCAAACATTTATATTTTATGCAAGGTTGTAGTAAAGTAAATTTTATTTAAGGGTAGGAGATAGCGACTTGGGACGTACATACGTAGTTTAAGGACGGAAATAATCATTCATTACTTAATTCCATATTATCAAATTTGAGGATAGAAAAATAATACTTGAGTTCATAAATTTACCAAATGGTACAGTTTATATATAGCAATTTTATTTGGTAATCTTTTCAAGATTCCCAATTTTATTTCCGCTTTTAATGTGCTTCGTTAAATTCGTTAATAGAGACACTGGCAACTATTTCCTTCATGTTCCAAGGGGGAGCAATTATAATGAAACACTAATGAATCAAAATCGATTGATTTCATTCCATTCAATATTAGCAAAATTGAAAGTAATGAGATTTTTTTAAAAATAATTATTCCGTGGAAACTTTATCGATAAATTTTCCTAAAATTGTTTCCCCAGCATTTTACTTTACAGTATATATATATATATATATCATTTAATGCAGGAATAAATACGTAATTCTCTTTAAATTTACCTTGATACTCTTTAAAACCTATCCTTGTGAATAAATTATATTTCAAATTTCGATTCCATAGTTTAGAAATATAGCGCATAAATGGAAAATGGTAGGAAACACAGCCATAAAGGACTAGCATATCCTCCTTTGAAACAATCCGCCGCATAGATGCCCATCTTGGGACGTATCAAAAACTCAATTTCGATCGCTCGTGCATCCGTGAAAAAGACATCCCTTATTCTCATGGATGGGGATCGGATTCGAAGCCACGATTCCGTGAAGACACGCGTCACGTCTCCCGGACACGGGAGCATCTCAGTGCGGGGGGAGAAATAATTCCATTGGGTAAGAGAGAGATGAGATCGAGGCGGTCATTTGCAATTGGCGCTGGAGTCCAGGTGTTCCCTTTTGTGGAATCCATCAACCCTCTCCGGAGGGTCTTTCTTCCTCGACTTACCGGAGGCCGCGTTTGTGACAGCGATGTCGGGGAACGAAGCACGTCCGGCAAGCCGTGATGGATGGCATCCACCGGCTGCGGTACGGGAATTATGGTTCCGAGAAAGGGATTACGGAGAATGATATTGGAAGGGTAACAGGTGATGGTAAGGAGGGTGGGGGAGATTTCAACGCCCACGTGACTTTTTTAAAAAGGGAAATTCATTAGGTCGGCGGTGGGTCCTCAAGAGTTACGAGGTCGTTTTTATCGTTCCTAATTTTCCACTTCTTCGCAAATAGTTTATAGCGACACATTAAGGGCGACGGGGGGTTTAATAAATATGAAGTCCTTTTCTCAATTTCATGCCTTTGTCCGAATGATCACCGTGAATCCGTGGAGTGGAGGCGTATTTTGCTGAAGGAATAAACAATTTATTTGTACGAACTTATACGGTTGTTTCTGATGGTTTCTATAGATTTTTTTACAAGCGTAGATCTTGCCCAACTATTTCAAAGTGTACATCAAAGGTTATTAATTCACATATTTCAAACAGAATTTTCATTTTAAGCGTGCGGAATATCATATACGATCATAGTTATGAATTTAGATTATCTATGAACATAGAATGAATAACGTACCATTACGCATTTTACTTTTAGCTTACCAGATAGATTTTTAGATTTATATTTTCCTATTTAATTTTACAGTGGCTTATAGAGGTATACTTTCTATCTTATATTGAAGCATTCACAACTATATATATTAGATATTCACAACTTAAATATCTACTACACAACTTTAATATCTAAATACACAAATGATAAATATAATATTCGTCTTGATCTTTCATAGCACTAATATACGTTTCAGTAGATTAAATTTATCTATTAATCCCCAATTACTTTCAACTTATGATTTGGTTGAGAAACATTCAATTCTATTTGACATCATTGAATCGAAATTTTAAACACTATGTTATAGTTTACTCACATTAGAATTCTTTTTATATAAATGATTTAACGAGCATAAATATAATGAATGTGAAGAATAAGTATTACTAAGCATATTTTCATACCTTTTAAAGATATCTCCATGAGCTGATCATGTTCGAATGAACCTGATCAGCCCATGGAGATCCAGCTAAAGAATGTATGACCATTTTAACTGCACTTCTGAAGTTATTCTATCTTATTCTATTTCTACTAGAGTATCCTAATTGTGTAATGCATGAGATTTTGTAGAAGGAAATCGTGTGAAAAATTATGATAGAAATTTCTTGGTAATTGAAATTTATGGGTTACAAACATCTTTATTTTCATCATAATTTAGGCTAACTATTATGTAAAGGTGTTGCAAAACTTATAAATAATTAGATATCTGTGATAATGGAGAAAAGGAATTATACGTAGGTTTTTTAGGTATATAGTGCCTCATTTACTAGTAGGATTTTATGGAATATGTTTTCTTTTGTGTGGTATCAGAAATTTTTTCTCGATCCCTTATTTTTATGAAAGCAAATTAATTTACATTAGTTTAACGATGTACATTTATTCGACATAATTAGTAAAACCATCATGTTTCGTTCTTTTATACCATCCGAGTAAACTTCCAACAATCATGCAATAGTATTTACCTTATTTCATCATGTATTTCAGTGAATATAATGTTAGTATCATGAAGTACAAGCAATCAAACGTAGTTAGTGTACTTAATTTAAATCATTTTATTTCATACCACGAAATATTGCCTTGTCACTCCC
Source organism: Pantala flavescens (assembly GCA_020796165.1). Lineage (NCBI taxonomy): Eukaryota > Metazoa > Arthropoda > Insecta > Odonata > Libellulidae > Pantala > Pantala flavescens. The sequence goes on along the minus strand of CM036879.1, from coordinate 10,148,504 downwards.
AAGAAGAATCCGTATCCTTTTCCCAAAAAGAGAATCTCACTTTGGGTGTCGCTCATACACATGCCAAAATATTTCTTCCCCAAGAATATGGACCGGACGAGCTCACCTCCGCAAACCGCTATCAAGTGGCGTTTTATTAAAAAGTCACGTCACAAAAGAGTAGCTGCGTAATTTTATATCCCCCTTAAATTGCTTCAACTCGACAATGGGACTTCATAAAATTTCTATCGTCGGAAGAGCAGTGCCGTCACGTGGCCACGAAGTAAGATGACAGCTGCCGTACCCCATTCACCCCGCCCAAATAAGATTGATTGCAAGACTTTTACCCTCCCAAGTTTCTTCGGCGTAATAGGGACCTCCACGACGGACAACTTCATCTTCTCTTTTCACCCTCTTTATTAATATTTTTTCTCCTTCTTCCATTGTTCTTGCGCGACCCCGATCACCGCGGATACGTTCTTGTTCGGGTAAAAAGAAAGTTTTTCCGCTTCTCCCCATTCTGCCATACGCCCTCGAGGTCTCCACCCTCCTCGACACCGGGACATACCCCCATCAGGACCCTCCACGAGTCTTCGGTCATTAATTTACTTCGTGGGGCGGATATCGCTGCTCTTTTTTTTGCTTTCCTCGCATATTGCTCGTGGTGGAACCTCTCTTAAGGACTTTCATATACCTCCGTGGTATGCGCGAGATGAGAAAGGCTTCTAACGCCCAGGCACTTCGAATCGTTCGTCTTCTTCGTAAAAAAAGACGTAAGAAAAACTTCGCGTGAGTTATGATCGGTGGATTGTTTTAAGATCGCTTCATCACGGCCTCTGCAATTTTTCCTCGGGGCGTTCTCTCCCTCCGGTGTAGAAATTCTCGTCTTTAAAAAGGGCGTTATTGTTTTAATTGCGATGAGAGAGTTCTTTTCTTCCCGCTCATCCATTAATCACGGCGGAGGCACTCTGATGGATTTTGCCCGTTTTCTACTCCTTATTTAATTACCGTACGTCTTGCGTTCTTGGCTGAGGGTGATGTATGGAACCAGGAAAGATATAGATGTTTATGTTTTCCCGAAAATCTTGACAGTAATTACCTCGCGATTTGGGTGTTCCTGAAGTAACTGTTTTGCTATAATTGATGATTATTGATTTATTAATTCATTAGCTTATCCTTACATTTTAATGGAGGATTTTGATTGTTTTTATAAGGATGATTTGTTTAAATGTTGTCTTATATTTTACGCACGTCCGTTACAAGGTTATTTTTAAAATTTTTTAGAATAAAAGATAAGTAGATTTGTCACAATTTATCCTATTTTGTTAGCAATTGTTAACACTTGTAGCTAGGGTTCCCTTTATCTTCTTCCAACATCTTATCTACAAATTTCTGCAACACAATACCATTAGGAGGTATTTTACATTTAAAGAGGAATTAGAACGGATATTAATAAATCCACAATCCTACTATACCTTGTTTATCATGAGAAGTTTATATCACTTTAACAATTACTAAATCAATTCTACGTCTACATAATACTCTGCGTGCCTTTCGGCGTGAGGAAGATTGACGTGTATTATTCTACGTACTATAATTATAATTCTAACGTTATTACTACGTATTTTTCTCTACTTCATACATTTTTTCCTATGATGAGGAAAAATAAGGAAAAAAATTAGAAATAAATTGAGAAAATAGGCTTTGAAGAAAATCTAGTTTAAATTTCGTAATTAATTAGGAAAGGCTATTTATTTTATCGCAAGTTTTTATCAATATTTCCTTGGAAAAATATTTATGAATTCTTAAAATTTACTTACGTCAGTAGATTCCAAAAATCACAAAAAATAACGGGGACATAACGAAAGCGTTTTGTCACGAGTTATTAGATCCATTTGATTTTTTGCCTTTTCTACTAATATGTTTCGACCAAATTTTTTACGCTACGGAGTTCTCCTTTCAATTATGAAACGATTCATTCGGGATTTTGAAATTCTGAAGGCCTCAAATTACTAGAAAAGCGTTCTTAGTAATTTAGGGAAAATTGCTTAACGGTTAGCAGTTTAGGACACCGAGAAGGGAGATAAGTTTCGGTGGACAAGCTTTGGGTGGAACACCGTCGGCAGAGCGTATTCCTTTCTACTCTTGATGACCATATGCCAATCGCACCATCAGATGAAACTCGATTAAAACTTCCTTTGCTTTACAATTACGGAGCTAACCGCATGTGAGCTTTTCAATGCTCTTAAGGGCAGATGAGAAAGTTTATGGTAAAAAAGAATGGGAATAGAAGAATCTTGGGAGAAAAACGCGTGGCGGCAAATTGGAAGTGGGCGTGGCATTTCCACGACTCCCAAAACAGAGTAATCTTAGAGAACCGGACGATAACCTAATTACGGCTCATTAAACGGGATGAAAGATCCATCGGTGTGACTAAAGGAACCGGAAACAGAATGGGAGCAGAAATGTTGAGAAGTGCACGTCATTTCCACGCTCGTCCTCTTCTGTCCTGCACTTCCTTCCGATGTCCCTCTCACCCAAGGAAACACTCGCTGTCCATAATAATTGATTACGGAATTGTGGCTATTAGATCGTCATGGTGATAGACCGGAATCATTTTACGCAAATTAATAGAGATTCAAAATTGGTCGAAGATGGCCTTCCTAGGTTTTCGTCAAGAAACGTTAATTTCTGACTTTTTTAATTCTCACAATTTTTAATTGTTTGACATTATGAGAGAGATTTTTGAATGTTGGCTTACTTTGCTATGTATATTTTCTTGGCGTAGAATAGGTGAATGTAAAAATAGTAGATTTAGTAGGTGTAAAACAACTTGATGGATTCTGTCATTAATTAATAGAATCTAAAAAGAACATCTTTTTGATGCTAAAAATACTTTGCATGGTCATAAAATAGTAAGTTAGGATATCCGTTAAAATATAGTCTATAGTACTACCTAATTCAAAGAGAAATAATTTCCCTAATCTATCACATATTGCAGTTTACTTTACGGATTATAATTTTTGGAAACTCCCACTTACTAGTACAAGAGAGTATGAACTCAGTATTTTTTCATTATTAGGATTGTAATTATATTATTTTTCGGGGAAGAGAACCTTGATCAAAACAATGAAATTGAACTCAACTAATCATGTGAAATTAAAAGATTACACTAACAACAAAGTCTGCTTTTCAACTTCAGATTTCATTTGTTAACTTATGTATGCAGATTATATTTGTAAATATAATCTGCATCCATCGATAAGCTGAAACGTTAAGGTTAAGCTGGATAAATATTCCTTGTGCATTGACAGTTCATTTTCTTCACATGTTTTATTTAGGAATAAATACGATATTTACATCGAAATATTTTTGAATTTGTCATATATAGCGCTAGTGATATCAACACCTACAAGGCATTTCTCTAATATCAAGATTTTTTATTTTTCCTCTTCAGTCCAATAGGAACTTCCCCAAAATAAATTTACGAAGGAAGTAGGAGATGAGGATTCTTTCGGTATACCCCATAATATTTCGATCTTCACCGTAATTGGTAATTTGGTGTGGTAACCAGCGCAGAGAAAAAAATCCCATAATGGAACAATTGGCAAGCGCGCTCCTTTAATCTGCACCCACCTGTCTCATTTGTGCGTCACTATTTTAAACGTTAAATGACTCGCGGTATTTTTCCGGCCAAGCAGATTGTGTGATTTTACGAATTATAACGATCTCTGCGAGAGATACACGCGTCTCAAAACGTGGGTCGAACTGTAATTCAATAGGCTCTTCTCGCGTTAAATGAGCCTTGTTCGTAATATTTTGGAAATTATACGCCTCTTAATGTTGCAATGGAACCGTTTCTCATCGTCCTTAGAACGTAAAATTCGCATATGCGAACCTATCCCACGAGACCTCCAACATTGCTCCGGTTTGCGGGAAGAAACACTTTCTCACCATGCAAAAAAAAAACGATTTTGCTAGTTTATTTCTTGGGAAATTTAGAATTTTTATACTCAAAATCTCCACGGTACTTTTTTAGAAGGATGAATTTTATAAAGAATACATTTGCGAATCCATTGAGCAAACCCATTATAAAGAATGCATTTACGAGCGATTATACTTAATTATCATTGGTTAATAGACTACAAGTGATAATGAAATATTTTACCAACAAAAGTTCAAGGGCCTTATTTACATATAATAAAACTAGCCATTGAATCGATTGGATTCCAAGAAATGGTGAAATAGTCAGAAACAAGATGCAAACTGTACGTTTTTATACATAATCACATCATAAGAACAAGATGAGAAACATGTAAGTGATTTGGTGCAAAAAGCTAACGGTGAAACTGATTTTGAAATTGAATTTAGCTCATATGTATTAGATGTGAAAGTTTTTTATTTACAAATAGGACGAATTAATTCTTCAACATAATTATGAAGATTATCGAACGTTATTCTAGAAAATATCTTGCTCAGACTTCCTAATCGCATTTGAAATTTTATGACCGTAAATCTGGAATTCATTCCACATACATCGTTCATTTTTGATACATTCTTAAACTTGAAAACCGAGACGGTTAAAGCATGAAAGAATTTGGAAATTTTAGGAAGTATGAGGAGGAGGATGTTTTTCATCAATACTTGGGAACTCCTAAAATTTTATGAGGCCATATTAAGTGTGACTAATGATGATTTTAAAGGTTATCAGAGGTGAAAAAAGGTGGATTTCTCCTTTTGCGAGAAGCAAATATAAAGTGGTTCCTACGAAACATCCATCAATAACAGAAGAACGTTTATCCAATTTCAATGTAAGAAATTTCCATATGTTTTGTTTGTTATATCTAATATCATCTTTGAATCATTATGTATCGTCAAAATCATAATATCTTTCACCTTTATCATATATAATATTATAAGTTATTAGGCAATATTTGGAAGATTTGTTGTTGACCTTTGTCTTGGAAGTAGAACTTTTTCATGATCAGCTCTTAGGTGTATTGCTGATTAGGTATAGCCAAAAAGTAGAGAAAAAACTATGAGGAGCACATTTTTACGTTTAAGTTAAGTAATTTTAACATTCCTCCACAATGATGATAAATTTGAAATTCGCAACAAGATTTTTCGTGAAAAATTCCCATTCTTATTTCTATGACTTTTTGATGTTTCCATTGAAGGACTTTTCGTTGGTTAACGCTTGAAATATTTGAAGGCACTAAAAAGGCTTAACTTTTAAAAATTTACGTCTCTACGAATTTAACTCGCTCTTCTTTGCTTCTTTCAACCTCCGAGATGGTCTGCGGTTTCCCCATTTCTTACCAAAGAGAACTGGAACTCCGGGCGAAGGGGGTTGGGACGCACGTGGAGGAACCCCATGAGACGCGAAGCCATTCCTTTTGTCACGGTGTTCCCTCGGCATGCGGTCGGGGACAAGATGCTACGAGTGCGTGGGCGTGTTGCCAGGCACGTGCGGATTCGCATTGCTAAGAAATGGATTAACACGGATAAAAAAAAGACGCCCTTCAAGAAATGATACAGAATAGGAGGTTCGAGTTGTAAACTTCTCTTTGTAGAAGTTCTTGCGTTAAGAGTTCACTGTGAACTTTACCTTATTTAAATCAAGATATTGTCTGTTTTGAGTTAATGGAATTTATTCTACAAGAACCCTTAGGCTATAAAGTGGTACTCTTATGCTTTGGGATTATTTTTATTTTCATTCACTTCCTTTGTACTCAGTAGTAAATATGTAAATTTAACGAAGTACGAAAATTCACTCATTAAAGTGTATAGGGATTAAACGTTACTTAATTAAGTATATTTTAGTTCAGTAATTCCAATGTTTTAGTAAATTTAATAAGCATCATTAGCCTATGAACTTACTGTATGTCCCATGCACGAAGTTTGAATCCTCTTAAATATTCAAAACAAATAAATCTCAACTAACTTGGCCTTTAATGGTACAATGAAGGAACAACTTATACATTAAATAACACCGAAATTGAGGTAAATACACCTCAGAAAGGAAATAATTCTAGTAGTTCTGGTCTATATATTCCAGTTTAATGCTTGTTTCGTCAGCATCTGCCTCTTAAATATTCAGAACAAATAAAGTTCAACTAACTCAGCTTTTAATTAAGGAATGATTCATGCATTTAATACTACCAGGTTTTTCTAAATACACTTAGAAAGGCTTTATTTAAGTGCTTATAATATTTTCTGGTCTATAAATTTCAATATAACGCTTCTTTCGTCAGCATCAGCTTAATATACTAACAAAAATTAGTAAAAAAAAGATTTGGTTTCTTACGCGTTCTAGTAATTTTAAAAAGAGGCGTTGTGAATCTGAATTTTGAGAAAAATTCAATGATTTTAGGGAAAAAAGAGTCAAAATTAGTCTTTATATAGGATAGAGACATCCATCTGCGGGGGGATGCGAAAATTGTCGGTTGTTGCGAAGGACAACATAGTATGGGTGGAGTAAAGGACACACGCGAGGGGGGTTGAGGAGCAGTTAGAGGCAGGAAAGAAATGAGAAATATTCGTGACAAAACATTTGGAGAGAAAATAAATGCGAATTATCAAAGGAATAGCTGTTATGAAAGCTCATGGTGCTTATCCTTGAATAACTTTGTCGAGCGAAAGGTTAATATTCCGGGTCTTGTGAGAAAAGTAATGCATTGGCGGTTGAGATTAAAAGGTGTTGAGATATATCGCGAGCACGAAGTAAATATGCGTCTCACGTATACAATTCTTCTGTAAAATCGTTCTTCGGGGAGAGATTTTGTCCACGATGACAACTTTTTTATGCGAGGTCTTTCTCAAGCCCGTCTTTCCCAGCACTTAAAATTTTCCCCCATTTTCTAAACTTACAGATTGAAAGCATGATATTCGTTTCTTTCCAGAACGTTTTCACTATTTGTGTTCTAAATTTCAGTTTATTCTAGCGTTGGTGTAGTAATGAACGTGATTTTCTCCTAGTTACAAAAATTCCACCACTTTCTGGAGAGCTTTTTTTGCAAAGGAATACATCACGACACTATAAAAATCTCAGTGTAAATTCTAACCATAAAAATATTATAATGGTACAATGCAATGGAATTATATTTTAATGATAATTTACCCTTTTATGAATTGATATAAATAACTTTTAATTTTATGACTTCAGTAGGGATTGCTTTCATATGGGTTTACGATTCTATGTGTACTGCATAAAAATCAATATGAAAAGGCGTGACTTCGTGGAATGCCATAGTAATAAAAACAAATATATTTTTCTAAAGAGCTCAAATAGTCAGTAATTCTGAGCAACATTAAAATTCAAAAGGTAAATTAAAAATAATATTCGTATAAGTTTCTATTCCCTCATCAGATCTGCAAAGATTTTATTCGAAGAATTTGTTGATTTCCACTACTTTTTCTTACTTTTCTCTTACTTTCCATTTTTTGGCGACACTTCAAGAATGTAATGAATCTTCTTTAACAGTACCAAATAATCATCCAGTCCTTTCTCACGGAAAATTTCATTTTACTCCTACATTTCTCTGAAGCTTGATTTTCGAGAGGCATGTATCGGTAGTAAATTACCATTTTGCCGCTAAAGACGGTGTAAAACATGCGGCAATAGCTCATCTCCTCCACGGAATTATTTTCAGGGCATTAATTCACCGTAACTCAAGTGGTTAAACCGGAGAATTATTAATCGGGCGGCGCGTTATGTACTTGAGAAGGGAGAAAGACAATTTGATGAAAAATGAAGGTAAATTTCGCCATTTGCATGCAAATGAAACGTTCCTTTTTGTTTGTGCTTCGGTTCGTTCCGAAAAATCCGTAACTATTTGGCAATAAATATGCTAACGAGATCAATGGAGAAGGTGGTGGCCGTGCGCGTGGATTCAATTAATTTTCTCGATTACTCGGATGCTCTCCAATAACATCTCGAGCGAAGAAGCTGGTTATGGGAAGTTTTGTAGAATACGTAATCAAAAAAGATTACGACTCACGATTTTGCGGCGAAATTTAGGGATTAAAATTAATATCGTTACATTCTTCTGCAGGTTTTTTAATGAATTATTTTTTAATTGATATTATTATCTGTTTATCAATAATAATTTATCGATTACTACTCGTCTGATTTACCTGCATTAACTTCTTTGATCATACGAAATTAAATAATATTTAATAATCTTGCTTTTAAATTAGTGCATATAAATTTTAATCCACACCCATTATCATTTTTGATGCTTTTATAATTGCCTAAGGAGACCTAAACCTAACTGGTTTTTAAGGAGATTTTAACGCCCGCATCTATTTCTAACTCCTTAAAAGATTGTATGCGTCTAGAAACAGGCTTATTCGACCTCTTTGGCTTTTGGTGAGATCAAAATTAATCATAAATACAATAATCATTATCGAAAATCCCTAATTGAATGAATCTGAATTTATATATTTATATTGATAATTCATATTGGGAAGAAAATTTTTATCAAGTAATTGACGTCAGTAATTCAATAGATGGCAACGAATATCTAAGTGAATGTATTTGTTTATCGAAGCAGATCAACAGCTTATTTAACCTTACGAAAAGCAATAAAGAAATGCGTATTTCAATACACCTTTTTCATTTTCATTTCGTTTGTGCGGAGTAAATAGTTTACCGTTCTTTCTATTGGTTTTAATATTATTTTTATCAAATCACCTGCTTTCAGTATTCAGTACTTTGACTAGCGAAAAGAATGTTATTCTGTGACTAAATGCACGACTACCGCACGAATAAGAGCGTGATATAGCCCTCGTATTTCCTCGCATTGGGTGTTCACCGCGCGTGGCAATCGAGGGAGGGATTTTCTACTCGTGTGCTCACGCCCTCTACTTCTCGATCCATCCCACGCCTTCGTGGACCTTGTGTGTCAACGCTGCGTTAACATATTAAATCGACCGCTGCGTACCCTTTTATTTCTGCCACAAAACCCAGTATTAAGGTGGAGGAATTAAAGAAAATTTGAGCATGGCGATAAAATACTACCTGAACGGTCAATTACAATGAAACGCTCTTCTTCTGGTGTATTTCTGACCCTTTTACCGCAGAGCGATCGTTGGTACACTCGCGTTTAGCTACGGAAGAAAATGTGAGCAAAGGTATTTTTAGAATTTTTGATTTATCGATAGCTTCTATAGGCTTTCACCAGGAAGTTTAACTGACATAGATACATTATGGCTGTTTACATGCAGGTGAGAGTCTTTTGCGTACGTGGTTGGTGATATATGACTATTGATGGATGGATAAACCTATATGTATATATTGTAGGTATATTTATTCAAATTTTACATCTGAAGTAGATTTTCAATTAGTTCATATTCTGAATTAGTTTTACTCCAAGTTTAAAATAAATTTTAAGCCATTACGAAAAGTAATGTAAGTATAAGTCTATGACCAAACTTGATAATCAAATTACAATTTAAAATGTCAAACAGCATCTTAAATGCGCGACTTTCTTAATTTCTAGAGAGTTTACTCCCGTTCAGTTATATGTATTATCATTAATCTTAAGTGGAATCGACAGTTATTCAAAAGTTTCGCGATTTTTTATTCTTAATGTTTTGAAGTAACGGATGCATCTTCTCTGTCGTGAGATTGAATTCTAAAATATTTTCTTTACAAGGAATAGAATGGCTTTGGATTTTGTAATTAGCATTATTCTCAATGAATCAATGAATGAATGAAATTTAATCCCCAATTTATATATCTATATCTATTTTTTCCTTAATACGAAATATACGTTAATTATCCCAAATTATGTTACCCATATAAGGTTGACTTTATTTTTGTATTGTATTGTATTTATTGTAGCATTACCAAAGTTCTCTTATTATGTCAAATAGACACTTAAATGTTAATTGTTGGTTTCTTATTAGAATAGTGCATAATCGGAATACTGTGTTCCCTTAGTTTCATCCTTTCATCTATTTTACTATATCAAACGGTTTTTCCGCAAACAAAACTCATAAGCGTTGGCTGTGCGCGACATTGCAGTTGAATAAGGAGATGCGATATACACGATAAGGAACAGCTTCGCTATCTCCAAGGATATCTCCTCTCTCTATATATTTTCTTTCCCATTCGAGAAAGCCGTAGTCCTTGGATGAAAATACTCCTAAATTCCGCAAAACAAGGCCGGACATCGAATTAAAAACAATTTTACGGAAACGCCTTTCATGTGCCTTCCAATGGAAGTGTCACGTGACGATCGTATCTTCCCAACAATCACACATCACAAACTCTTTCGCTCCAATCCAAAGGAATACGAACAGAATACGTCAAACAAGTGGTGTGCACGTAATGTGTACAAAACTTGCTTTTAAGATCACGAGAGATTTCGCAATCGACTAGAATGTGCTTCGACATCGTGATGTGCTGGGTCACGTACTATCACGATGTGTGCACTTTCTTCTCTGCCTTCGTATGCATCTGAAATTATTGGTTTGCATGATTTAACTTAGAAAGGTTCTGCTCAGCAAATCATAACAAAATAAGACTTAAATATGAAATGAATAAATTTAAACGTATTAAATGAAACTTATTAATATTTATATCTACCAAAATACCATTTATTAATATATATGTTGCCAATATAGTACATTGTTATTCAGAAAATATAGAATTCAGGACCAGTTTCTTTAAGTAGGAATCGATAAAACAGTCACAGTGGTTTTTAACGATTATTCTGATTCTATCTTCTATTTAATTAGTAGAAATGAATTCAGGTAGCTTAGAAATTTAAGGTGGATTTCTCATTGCTTCTGGTAAAATTTAAAGACTGATATTTCTGAATTACTGTTTTGATCGTGTAAACGGATTATAATCACATCCTTAAATAACATATACGTACATTCATGAACGTCAAAGAGGGGATTATTCTTTCATCTCCAAAAAAATTTCAACAGTTATCTTTCATATATATGAGATTGATACTATATTTTCATTTGAATATCCAACCAATACTTATGCTCGAAATTGTATGCTCTTTATTGCCTACCACTACGCATTTTAATATATTTTACATATTTCATCTCAGGATCTCTATCTGGAAGTTATTTATACAATCATGCTTGATTCGTTCCAACAGTTCGACGACCTTTACTTTCATGAAGCCTTTATGGTTATCTCCGTTCATCATACACTTTTTTTGGGGGCCGTTTAGAAGGATTCCCGCTGTCCTTTATTCCTTCGAGCCCTCGTGAATTCCATTTGCACCGAGGAAACTATAAGGTACATAAACGTACATTTCAACACGGAGAGAGCAAAGGTGTGATTGCTCATGCATATGGAAAATATTCGGTATGTTTTCATGAATGGATGATTTACGAACGCTGCTATTCAGCCTCCGTCTCATCTATCTATCCATCTGCATCCATCTCTCATGTGTGCTGCTCGTGAAGGAAGTTATCGCGGCTGCATAAAATATCTCACCTTGGCGAGAAAGTTCAAAAGGTCGATCTGTTCCTTCTTTCACTTCCTTTTCTCCTTGCTCACCATTTATCGAACAGAGCAAGCGATTTGACGCCTTTGTGAGCTCCACTGAAATGTTTTTTATATGTACGAACACTATGTCATCGGACGGAGTGAGGTAAAATCGGGGAATCTGTTTAGCTTACGTCTGCGTAAATAAATTTGGTTTACTTTAGGCAGAGGAATAAATAGACTCTTAATAAGCAATATACGGTTGTGATATTTAGAGAAATTATATACTTGTATAAAGAAAGAAAGAAAGGGAAAGCAAGTATGATTGCAAATTTATATTCTTAAGAAAGTCGATGGTAATTAAAAACTTGCATCTTTTAGAAAAAAACATTTTAATCCTTTCTTGTTTACTTCTATCATTGAACTGTGCGGTAATTTTCGTATTTGCTTATGTAAGTGATTTATATATGGTGTAATTTATCAATCCTAACTAATACACGTAAATCAAACTAAGTTTTAGACAGTAATCAAAAACGCTTTGACGAATTTATAGAATATGAATCATGTCAGTTACTTAAAGAGATAGGTATTGCCACGTGATATAAGTCATACATCTCATACTGTGAGTTTAAATTTATCAGTTTCCTAATATGAGATTCTTCTTGGGCTACCTCGGTTGAGTTTCAATCATTCATATTGCTTTTCCCTATTCGGGGATTATTTAATGGAAATAGTCGGTACTATAATCTAACACTTATAAAGATATTAGAAAAAAGGTACTCGTAAAATATGGAACTTGAAATCCTTGACCTATTGTGATGTGAGGAATAAACTCCAGTCTTTACAAAGTTTATAGAGCCATTTAAAAAAGCACAGGAAATGCATATCAATCCTGATTCGAGTTGTTTGATTTAATCGGTTGGTCTATAATTGTATAAAATAAACCTTCGACTAGAATTTGACCATAATTTTTTAGGTAAATCAAAAATTATGTATTGAGACCGATGCAGTAAATGAAAATATGAAAATTAGTTGATATGGAAAAGCTCCTGGAGGTTTCATAATAAAAGATTTGAGAAAGGAAAGAAGTAAATGGGTTGGTAAGAGAAAGAGAGCTAATATTACAGGAGAAGTGATTGATGGGACTAGAAAAGGTGGAGTGCGGAAGAACAAGACGAGGGAAAGGAGTTGGAAAGTGATCTTAATGCGTGAAGGTTTAAGATACATATGGGGTTAAGGGAAAGTAGATTCCTAGATATCGTTGATTTATATCGCATTGTTACATTTTAGAATACCTATATCACCTTTATCCGACTTGGAAAAACATTAAGACTCACAAAGTGACATTTAGGATTGTGTCGAATGGATCCTAATAATAGTTTAAGACAGGCAAAGGTTTGTTCATGAAGGGCGATAAAAATTTCCGATTAAGGAAAATCGTTTCTCGTATCGGAATCGTAACTTTTTCAGTAACAAACTGAGTCGGAATAAACCTAACGTGTTCTTTACCATTGAGTATGTCTTTAACTGGAGATCAGGAGAAAATTATAATAATAATGGTAATAATGAGTTAATATTCATAAGCATCCTCAGCCGAACCATAAGTGCAGTAAGGGTATCGGTTCGAATCAGTCTTATTCTCTCCGTATTTATTTACCCAACATTTATATACTCAACAAATACATCAGGATTCCTTTGGCACAGCTTCCATAGACAGACGTTGCCACCATCTTTTTCTTTCGGCTCGATAAAAGGAGATTTCTTAGGGAAGAAGGTATGAGGAGAGCAATCATACGTGATAAAGGTAGTATCTATCTCCATACCTCCGCCACCTCAAGTCTCCAACGCCAAAGGCCTTTTACTGCTCTTATGTTTCTTCTCCTCACACCCCATTTGCCTCTGCCGTGCCGTACGCCGAGGGCACGAATTACTGCTGCCTGCGAGATGCACGGACGGATAGGCGAAGATTACAGGGAGAGAAGTGCTCTGTCGTCGGCTGTAATAAGCCACGGGCGGTTTTAAGGGCGGCGGGGAGGAGGATGGACGGTGACGGAAGGGAAGGGAAGTCCCCTGGATTACATAGGATATGGATAGGAACATCTATTTATTATACGTAAATGTCTATTGAGTTATATGATCCTGTGTTGTTTGCCTGAGCTGTAGTGCACTAAGAAATTAAGTCAGCCCATTCCAAGCGATAAAAAGATGATTTGATGTTTTGTGAAATGCGATATAATATTCAAATTGTAAACTATTTGAACGTAATTTTTCCATTCTCTGGTCACTAATACCAAGAATATAAAATGTCATTCATGTTTTAAATGAATTCGTTATATAGTAAGAATTATAATTTAAACAATAGGAGATAGAGAGCAAACACTACTACTATTCAGTATAAAATAAATATGCACACTTACATGGCAAAAACAAAGTTATTCTCGTAATATAAATGATTAGCTGAGGGTTGTGATAATCTCTTTCGACATGTAAATTCAACAATTTACACTCCTGGGTATGTTTAGTGAGTCATAAATTCATCTGATATGATATTTGTCGTAAAATAAATATATGGAGTTTGTTCGCTTATTTATATCATTTTATTGGAGCGAAAAAAATTGCACGATCTAAGAACTACTTTTCAGATAGTGCAGTTGCCACATTCAGGCAAACTGGAGTTGTTATACCTCTATTTAAATTATTCTATGAGCATATGGCATTTAACCAAGATAAGCAATTCCACTTTCAAATGATCTTCCAAGCCAAACAGTATACGAAAGAGGAATTGAGCCAAGTAAGAAGGTTGATGTAGAAGCGGATGTTTAGATAGACATAAAAAGCGAAAAACCCTCAGCTCCCGCGTTATCTATCATTGCGGAGGTAGGTTTAATAAGTGAGAGGTACAGTAACGCAGTAAGATAGAGTAATGGCCGATTTATATCTAGCGCAATACGGTGGAAGGGATGCTATTATAGAAAGTAACAACAAGAAATGAAAACCCACGGAGCGATAAAGATAAAGGGCATATTCATATTGGCCAAACGAGATTGAATCTGCAAAATTCTCCTTTAGTAAATCAAACTGGATTGAGATCGCCAATTTTCCTTGAAATGCTACGAATTAAACTTCATTCGTAATCTTACTTACAATGCACTAGATAACCCTTAAGGAGATTCATGTCTTATCTACGTGTTTTCATCTTCATCTAATTATGTATTTATAATTTCAAGATAGCGATAAAGAAGTTAGGTTTGATTTAAAATAATCAGAATGTATTTATTTAAAATATCAGAAAATTGTAACTATTGTACTTCATAGCATTGTACTTCATACTTTCAGTATAGCAATGAGAGTTTTAATATCGTGCAGTGATTAACTCTTTTGACAGATTCAAGAATTGTTTTGATAGGAAAAGAGTACTTCGTAAGTCGTTAAAATGCTTTTAATATAAATTAATTAAATTATGGATGCAATAAAATTGCAGCAGGATGGAAATATGAGATTTAATGGAACAGCAACCTACTGATGCATATAGTTAGTTGGAGACCAAATCTATTCAATTATTCTTTCAATGATAGCAAACGTATGAATTGAGTAGCGGGGATTTCAAAGGCCGTTTTCTACTAGGAAATTGGTGGTAGGATATTCAACTTTATTAATTCATTTTACCCGCTTTTGCTGATTATATCTAACAAGAAACGTTTAGTATGATGGTTGGCGTAAATAACTCTCCTTATTTTTCCTGTGCGACTGAGTGTTTGAAGAACGTAATGTTAATTAAAATAGTAGGAAGCATTACTACATTTTTTAGCATGAAACAATTATTCGATAAGAATCGTTCTACTTTTGTGGGAAAGTAAAAGAAATGAGGTCTATTAACAGAAAGCGCACTATTGAGTGTAGTTTAAATCACTATTCACTCTTAAGCATGGAACATGATTTAGTAAAATGGTCCCATAAATTTGGCTTTAACGAAGTATAAGTCACGTAAGGTAAGATAATAGAGTATATATTTTGCTATGGAAATCATAATCGTCAAAAAAAGAATTAGATTAATAGAGAAATAAACTGTGATGGTATATAGTTATACAATTTCAATATAAATTATGGAATGCATTTTTAAATGGCATAGATAAATAATGCCTAAATTTGACGGTCATTCTTGTTCAAAAAAGAACGAAAAAAATTTTTGAAACTAAGTTAACATATATAGCCCAATTTCAGTGTTTCATGTACGTAAATTTAATGACCGAATCATCATTAACGAGAGCTATTGTTTGAGATTGAAACATCATTCGAATCCATTCTCTTTTATGATCTTCCGCTTTCGATCAAAAGGACCAGAATCCAATCTTCCCATTCGACCGATTAAAACGAGCACAGAACATGATTTTGGAGAAAACTTAAGAAAGGATGGGAAGTTTGGGGAAGGAGAGATGGAAGAAGATCCTATGATCAAAAATCGATGGATGGGGGGAGGGGTTTTGATGTTCGGAGATCAGAAGGCGGTGATCTTAAGGCGGAGGTGAGTTTGATTGTCGGGGATTAGGGGATTGGTGGCTGCCGGAGGATTGAGGCGGTAAAAGGGTAAAGAAAGTGTGGAGAGGAGAAAAGCAAAATTCCTCCTCTCTTATCTTTCCCGAAAGGAATATACGTCAGACAAAAAAGTTGCTTCTCACCGTGCCGATGAAGTTTTTTGTTAAGCAGTTCGATTAAAGATCCATTCCGTGTACGAATAGCGACTAATGGGTGAACGCGACGTACAGAGGTTAAGCAGAAGAGAGGAATGGCGATATAACCGGGACTCGAACCCAGTTCCCCCGCTTTCCGGGCAGATATATTTAGCTAATGATGTTTTCTTAACTATTCTCTATACATTGGAATAATTCAATTCCTTGATTTACAGGATTTCGTAACTGAACATCATGCTTATTTAATGACGAGTTACTGATCTGAATTATTAATTCCAAATATGACATTTTCGGACAAATAACAGTTTACTCTAAAACTTGCAGAATTAGAATTTATTGCAGCCAAGAACAATCAGTTTTGATTATAACTATAGAAATACAAAACAGTAAGAACAATATGAAAATAGATATCGATAACTTTTTTTGTTGAATGTTGATGGAAAACAAACCTTTTTGAGTTGATGAGTAAATTGTAATGGAGTCTATTCTCTCTTGCAATGTTTTTTTTTTCAATTGCCCTTTTTCTTGTAAAACGATATAAATTTTGCATTTTTATCTTCAATGCAATTTCTTCTTACTGAAAATCTAATTTCAAAGAATCCTCATGGAATCATATGAGACTGAACGTGACTTAGTCGTGTAAAGATACATGGATAATTTATTTTTGGTGTGTATAGTACTGAGATATTCACAGATGTAGTACTTTTCCCTTGAAAACCTCAACTTGAATACTAAATCGAGTATAAAAGCATTAACGAGAATTTTTACGGAAAACAGTGGTTCAAACAGTCGCAAATGACTCTTCAACAGCGAGGTAATGAAGACGAAAATAGCCGGTGCTTGATGACACGAGATATCGAATGGACGCGATAGGTCGAAGAGGGAAACGATAGTGTCGAATTGCTTCTGAAGATGGCGCCTTCGAGTGATCTTCTAGGGAAAAAAAAACAAGTTGTCTGCATAAAGAGAATCGTGACGCCTTGAGATCGCTATGCTAATGACGAGAAAGAGCGTGTCTATGGATGAACAAACAGGACAGCCACCGTAAACTGCCCGGAACGCAAATTATTATTCATAAAGGATTCCTTCTTTTTTCTCGTCCCTCACCGCTCCTCCCACTTGACCGAATTCATTAAAAAATATATATGAGGAGATTTTTTTAATGGCAGCAGAATTTACGTCGGATGAAAACTAAAGATCACGTCTCTTTCGGGAGTTTTTGGAGTCTTTTTTTTATTTTGTTCTCAAGATGGCTTCCTGAGATATCCCCTTCGCCGCCTTTTTTTCCGACGGTGATGAGCGGAACGTTTGTTCTTTTAGAGATGCGTACGATATGAGGAGTGTTGATTATCGATGAATATCGGAGTGCATGAATTTATGATGAAAGGTTCAGCAACACCTCGTCTGATTCGGAAAGAAACTTGTCCATTTTCTTATTTCGTTAGGCGATAGGTCAATTACAATATTCGTCGAGAAAAATATCGCAATCTATTTTCCTTCATGTATTAATGGAAAGGATAGTAATTTGGATGTAGATATTCATTGGCTCTTACTTTTCAATTCTGTGTATTTATTTTCCGTTGAAAATTATCATTTTAGAGCTTCCATCTTTATAAACAGGGCATAAGAATTAAACAAATTATTTATAAAAAAATAGTGAACCATTCTATTTAATATAGATTTAAATTTCATTACACATTATATAGGTTTTAGTTTTTCAAATTACAAACTTTCAGGCACATATAATTATGTAGCTGTTTTTTCCCTTAGTTATATAATAATTTGATTCAAGAATTTCCAAAAACCCAACGAAATTTTCGTAAAAGAAAATTGGTATGAAAATAGAAACTTTCACATCTAATTTGAACTACATGATAAGAGATTCTAGCGTAAAAAATGGCTTCACCGAACCATAGCTTGAAAATTAAGATATCACAAACATTTTCATAAAAACTATAAAAAGCATGAATTTTTTTAGAATGTCTCTTTCATTTTCACCGTTTATAAAACATATTTGATAATTTTTAGTAGGGTGTGATGAAATATCAATGTAATTTGGATAGATGATAACATTTCGGAGCTTCCCAGTTTCTAATGGTGGTGAAAGAAAACAATTAGCTGACTATTCTTTCATTTCATTATTCATATTGCCTTTACATTGATTACAATCATTTATCTTTTGGAAAAGAATATATTTTTGCAGTAAAATTTTCAGCCCTTTTTTATTTGGAAAATCCTTGAATTTAATAACTCGATTTACATTTAATTCCCATTACACGGAACTTAATTGCGTAGTTAAGATTTTTAGGATAGAAAATTAGGTTAATTTTCACAGAATAGGGTTATGGTGTAGGTAAATTAATATGATATTTTTAAGTATGCTCGTTAATTAAAAAGTGGAATCACAGTTATAGTTATTTTTAAATTGAAAACGACTTAGATTACTATTGGCTAGCTGTACGTTCATTGTTCTTCATGGTATCTAAAGATATTAACTACCCAGATAGACGCCTGGCAATATAAAGTATATAAATACTGATGGAAGCTAGTTATTTATATCAGAATATTTAAGCCTCTTATGAAAATACTTTTATTATATATTGTTTATGATTGCGTAATTTCTAATTAATTGCACCATTAATGGTTTACACCTAAAGTCCTTTAACATCATTGGAATTAAAATTTATGACTCCTTAAAAACTCGTCTGAAGAAGAAAAAATGAGATGAAACATTTTCTCGAGTAAACATTTGAATTTCCTTGCTCGTAAATTTATGAGATACGAGGAAAAAACAAACTATTCATTGTAAAGATTGGAGATAGTGTTTGGGAGAGAGATTCTTGCTGAAAAACAAGATATAATGAATTTGAATTCCATGCACATAAATATTAATGAATTTCAAGAAATGGTTAATGAGTATGATGAAAATCCAGTTTCTTTTCGAGTAATATTGACTAACTTGTGTGAAATGCAATCTTAGTTTCTTTAGAAGAGGATTTATTGTCCTTTGATTTATATTTTAAATTTTCCTCAAAATATTCCGTAAAATATCTCAGAAATTTATTTCGTTAATATATTTCAGCTTATATATGGTAGTATAAAAAGTAAAAAGAAACTGAATGCTGACCACCATTTTCGAACACAAACCATTGAAATATTTTTATCTTTTTACATTTCTTAATGCAACTTTCATTTGTCCTACCTTCTATCTTTTATCGATTTTTGTTATATTGTAATGCACCTACCTCTTGTATTTCATAAATTCGGAATCCCACATTTATCGAGGTAATCGTTCTGGAAAAGAACTTAAATTTCTTTCCATAATTTTTTATGAATTAAATCTTTCAGAACGTAGAAAAAAACCCTTAGACTTTTATAGCACTATAATTCTTCGGAGTATATGTAATATATTACTGGATACTGAATTATATTTAATAAATCCACATCCGACCTTTAAAACCTATTGATACATTTTTAGGAAAACCTACAAATTCCATAAAATTTGTACAAATAAGATCAATGACTTGTGTTCTTGGTTTTTCATTAAGAGTAATACAAAAATGGAAGTTTAAAGCAAAAGAAGGAAACTTAGTTCTCGTGAGTGAACGTGATAAATTCCTTGGCGTGGGAGTGAAATTCATCGATCGAAGCCAATTGCAGATTCGTGATCTTATGCATGGAAAACACAATCTCTGAGCTAAAACGCAAATTGAAAACTTAGATTTCATTCGACGAAAAGGTGGTCGAAGGGAAGGGCTAAAATAGCAGCACTCCATGTCTACAGAGATAGTGACGCATATGAATATGTGTAGTTTTAATAGAATGTATGCGTGCATGACCGTATCGGAAAATATATTTTCAAATAGCTTAAGTGCTCCAGGATGATAGATGAATTCTTAAATGGCCATTTATTTATGTCCAGATTAATTTTACGTAAAATCATGTATAGCCATCTTACTTATATTCCATTTTAGTTGTATCGCAGATCATTTTATTTTTCAAAGGCACCTCTATGTTTAAGATATGCTGAATGAAAAGCTTTTAAGATAAAGAAAAGAATAAAATTTTCGAGTGACTGAATTCTATTCTTAAACAGATAATTGTTTTTTTTGTACAAATAATTTACATCAGTTACCTTCTGATTCTACAGAATCCCTACTTCATGATTCAATTGCGGAAGTTAACATGAAAGAGCATGTTAACATGAAGAGCCTATTAAAGGTCGATTTCAAACTGATTCACTTATGTTAAATATTAATAAAGGATTTTATCTTTAAATTATAAAATGTGTGTAGAAATTAGGAGAATACTTAATATACATTTAATAAATTTTGGAGACCAAAGTTAACAAAATTTACATATCCCTAATTAACGTGAATATCATATGCCTGCTTGCCAACTTTGTGATATTTGTATTTCCATTTAAACAAATAAAATCGTTTACTGTAAAGACTTCCACTTCCATAGAATAATTTTATAAATCGATCATTGGTCTTTATCAACAAAGAGAAATTTCAGATCGTCTCGCTAAATAGAATTAACTAAAACCTCTTATCTGTGATCATCAAATTTTAAAAAATTCACAAACTTTCAACTGAAACTTTCTGTCGATAAACAAAAGAAGAATGAAACTTTTCAAAAACAAAAAAGGGGAATTGTTGTCATATACTGTACATCTATACCGTACCTTTTACCATGATATGGCTCATGCAGAGAGGGTGACTCTCAATTCATATTCACTAAAATTATTCACCCATTCGATTTCTGAATACATAGACGCAAACGCTGGCAGCAATACGGTTTCACAATAACTTTTACGGTTGGAGGAGAGCAGTTTTGAGAAGTGAGGATCATTAACAACGGATCGAATGAGATATTCGGAAAAAGATAAGGGTGATGGAGGCGGTCGTGGAAAGAAATGAGAGAGAGAATAAAGGGAACCGGTCGGAAGGTGTTGAGAGATGAAAAGGTAGAAAGTGGGATGAACGAGACCCGTGTGGAAAGTTAAAAAGGATTGTGGCAAAGATAGGCCATACTCAGAAAGAAATTGGTCTGAGGCGAGTGTATCCATTTCGGCGTTATTCACGAAAGGTTTGACGCTTTTAAACCTAATGCGGCTTCTTTTACACGCATTTTACACCATGGGTATTTTTTACGACATTTTTCTTTGTCAGCTAACCTTCTAGATTCACCGTTTAGATGGCTGATCATGGTTTCACGAGTTTTTTTTCGCCCAACAAAGGCAGAGTAGCTTAAGAGATGACGCTGAGTCTATTTTTAGTATGTGAGCTAAATTAATATGAGCTGGAGACCGAGGAAATGTTAACTCCTTCTTTAGATCTAAAATTTTTGAATAAAAGTCTTATTTTATGTATTGAATATTAATTATTTGTATGCAAGATTTTGAATTTTGTTTATATTGAGCTCAATATTAATGAATGTGTCCTTACAGTATCCACAGATGATAGAATATTATTTCCCATTCTTATAAAAGTTTGCTATAACTATACGCTGAATGAATTCTACTTGCCTATCATATATCTACAATTAGCACAATAATATTAAGATTGAACAAAAGTATTTCTTAGGAATATCATCTTGCAAGATATCTACAAGTTTTATATGAATTTAAATTAGAAATTATGGTAGAAGGGTACGAAAATGATTCGAAAGGCTGTCTTAAGGACACAATTTTAATTAGTTTCAAAATGGAACTGTCATGATTATGTCTAACTTTGAAATTACGTTCGATGGATATGATATTATCGTATACATAAAACTACGGCTAAATGTTTAATGTACGATATAAAAAAATTATAAAAAATACCAATTAGAACGATATAATGGAATATACATGAAATTTGACATCTATCATTAGACATGTAATTTGATTTCGATAAGAAAATTCGGTTCGTATAAAAACAAAGCATCCAAATATTTCTTAGAAGAGCGTTTAGTATGGGCAGAGAACGGCAACGCTGGGAATGTATCGGGAGAGGAAAAGGTGGATGGGGAAATTGTATGGGGCACATTATTGGGTTGGACTAATGGAGGTGCCGAAGGCTGTCGGTATCGCTGTTGAATGAGAGGGTGGCAATTTGGCCACTGCTCACGTTTAACGCCCTTCCGTACGCTTTCTCTTATTGCATATTATCCCCACTCACGGATTAGGCCCCTCAGATCATGTCGTACCTCTGAGATGCACGCCAAGTAGATGGTGTAAGATAGACGAGCGTAGTATATTCGTGATATATCTATGAAAAATCATCTAAACGAATCTGAAATGGTCATACTTGTTTATTATGAATATATTGCTGTTAAATATGCACAAATTTAGTACGGATTTGTTCTTTGAAATCTTTTGCTATCATATGTTTCCTTATGAGGAATAAGAAGCCGTTATAAAACACGTTCCGTTGAGATATTCTATCTGGATCTATACTGAGTTTCCGATCGTAAAAGAATGAAATAGAATAGAATAGATCTTAGCGAATGCAAGAAAATTAGAGTTTTTAATATATCTATATTAAAATTGATTTCGTACTAGCATTGGTTAATACGATGAAATGATCATTCGAAACGTACTGTAATATGGGAAAATGAAATGTTTCAGCAAATAGTGATTTTTGCAGATAACTAAGTATAAGTACTTATGCTCCTCTTGTTCCTGATTTTAGTATCGCATTTTGTTAGGTCATCGACCTATTAATTACATGGAAATTGACATTCTATTGACTTTAACGAAGATCATCAGAGCTGAAGTTACGTAAGAATCTCTCCTTCGATGGAGAACATGTCCTTTTCTAAATTTCAATCGTTAGTAACGGAAGGAAGCACAGGTCAGGTTGGCCGAGCGGTCTAAGGCGCCAGACTTAAGTTCTGGTTCCCAAATGGGAGCGTGGGTTCGAACTCCACACCTGACAGTAATTTTTGTTGGTCATTCGTAATTAATCTTTTAGAACCATTCACCTACTTTGAAACTTAATTAAATTTAATGATAATATTAAAACATATAAAACATCATTATTTGGGGGAAAATTTAGACTACAGAGAACATATATTTAACCCTACAAATTATGAACAAAATAACATAGAAAATCAGATTCAGAATTCGGAAAAAATTCGTTCTACTAAGAGCAATGGGGGCATGAGCACGAGCTGTAATTGTATTAACCATTCGGTGACGGAGGCAACAAAATGTAAGCGACCCCGGCAGGATTCGAACCTGCAATCTTCGGATCCGAAGTCCGACGCCTTATCCGTTAGGCCACGAGGCCGATGGTTTCGTGTCATCTATAGAAAACCAAGGTTTGTAGGACATTGTTCTTTTTGACAGAGGTTTGGTCGTCAAGTGAATCACACTCGTTCACTTTCTTAGGTTAACTGCTATTACTGAATCAGTGATTGTCAATTTGTATAATCTTGGAACACTAGACCAGATTATATGATGGTGTTATGTCATGAAACTTTATTCCATCATGCATTTTTTTGCCTGTAAAATACGATATATATATTGTTAGATATTAGGACAAACCGTTTTCAGAATTATTTCTTCCTTTTTAAAGATCCAAGATTTCATGCGTATAAAAAACCAATCAGTAGCTTACATGTTCTCAAAAGTTGAAAACGAACATTATTGATATATTATATATATATATATTAAATCTATATACGTGCATATTTATATAATTATAAAATACTTGCTGTTAATTTTACTATAGCATTAACTGTAGTTATAACTGTAACTAAGTTAGTTACATACAAATATTTCGTTTGGAAAACTAGTCTTAATTTAGAAAAATGACACAACAGACTGACTCCAAAGCACACTGGGGATCCACCAATATTTTCTTTACAAATTTGAATCATCAATTAATTTAATTGAGCGCCAGATACTGATCGAGTGGTTTCAGTGAATTCCTTGCATTATTTAGGTGATTAAAGAGTTCATCCGCAAGCACTGTATTTTGAACGCCATCTGAATATCTAATGCGGAGAAAACTTCCGTCTTCATTTGCGAGATAATATAGCCATTTGGGAAAGAACGAATATATATAATTAAACACGAATCAGGACCTACGCCCTCAATTTTATTCGGCACCTTGTGTTTTATAATCGACGCCATCGGAAAAAACATCTTGATGGTTTTAGGCAAAGCTTTCTGACCGCTCTATTTTATTTATGGTTGTATCTTGGGGACACAGAGAAAGTCTAACCTAAGAAATAGATACTTACAATTAAGTTTCCCCTCCGAATGGCTTTCATCGAACATAATAACTTAATTGCTGATTTACGATGGCTACAGCCCTGCTGTTAGTACCACTATCTACCGTTTTTTTCCTATTTTCTGCTCTCTAAAGATTACGGGCTCGAAATTACCTATTCGTTGTTCTGCTTTTCAGGAAAGCTATGTATATATTATCCTTTATTAGTCCATAGAGTTAATATTTTATGAGCGCATTAACTCAAAATGGAGGCTAGAAATACTATTATTAGCTTTGGAAGTTTGATATTCAGTCCGCGATAACGAAGGAGGACAAAAGTCGAAATGGTATCTTTCTCCGAATTTCTTTCGACTTGTTTACGATGATTTCCAAAAGAATCTTCTTCGTTGATATTCGACCTCCTTTTTCCAAATATGTTATTGGGATGAAAAAAAAGTGTATCAATCGGAAAGTTCGTCTCCAATCACTGCTTCCACATCATTATCTCTAACTTCGTCAGTAGTAGAGGAAGAACTAGTCTTTTAAATTATTTGAGATCGAATGATGATTTTAGATATCGAGAAATGAAACTTTTTGTTCGTTTACGTCTTAAAAAGTATCGTGATAAACGTCGGGAAATAATGTAAGTCTGAAGTTGATAGAATTTGCAAAGAAAGTTGAGAATTTTACTTAGGGAACAAGAAAAGAATTAAATCATAGACGAAATCTACCGGAGAGATTGAATTGTTTCCTAGGATTCATTAGACATGATATTGTTCTAAGCATTCAACCAGAACCATTCATCATTTCATTCATCAAAGACTCAACAATGATAATAGATAATGTATTGTTTATGTCCATAAATAACTCTTATTTGATGTACCGTTGATACTGCAATTGCAACATCTTAGGCTCTCATTGACTTCCGAGATTTAACGATTTCCATCAGCTTTTATAGCTTACCTCTTGATCGTGCACGGAGCGTACTTAAAAGGCTGCGCATTTAGCGATCTTATCATAGACCCCGAGCTCATATTGGTTTGCCACGAATGGCAAATTGATTTCAAGCCTTTCATCTGCACTTTTTCTGTCCAAAGCAGGCGCTACGCCCGACGTGGCGACGAAATTTAATCTGATAAACGGCGTTTCCATAGAGAAAGACGGGTCGTGAAGGGTGTATCCACGGAGTCGCTTCTCCTCAGCCGAGGTCACGATCCGTGTCATTAGAAGCCCCGAAGAAAGTTTCGTATACAGTGGTACCTTGAGATACGAATGTCCTAACATACGAATGTTTTGAGATACAACATGAAATATTCTAAAATTTATACCTCGACATACAACGAAAAATTTGAGATACGAATTTGCGATGTGCGATAATTGCATAGGTGAGGACTGTGGTTAACGCCGCATCGTTCACCCGTCGCTGTGTTATTCGCTTTGTTTGTCCCTGTTTTTGGTGTCATTTTGGATAGTAGGTATATATACTGTACTCTGCATATTTTGTTATTTTAACCATGGATCCCAAAGTTAAAGACAAAGCTGGTGAAAAGAAAAAGCCTAAGAAAATGATCTCAATGGAAGTGAAACATGAAATTATTGCAAAGCATGAGCGTGGCGTTCGTATCATCGACTTGGCAAATGAGTATGGCCGCAATCCTTCTACAATATCCACGATCATCAAGCAGAAGGAAGCGATAAAGAAGCTGCAACCTTCCAAAGGCGTCACCATTATTTCAAAGCTACGAACTAATATACATGATGAGATGGAACAGCTACTTTTATTATGGATTAAGGAGAAGCAATTGGCAGGTGACTCTGTTTCTGAAGCGATTATTGACGGCCGATGGCCGCTACATGTGTTATTAATGTATTAATAAATTAATTAATAAACATTGTGTGTTATTACTCGTTTATTTATATACAAATTGTGTATATTATATGTAATTTAACTGTGTTTTGGGTTAGTTTCATATCGCTAGAACGCATTAATATATATTACATTATTTTAAATGGGAAAAATTGCTTTGAGATACGATTTTTTTGACATACGACGATGATCACAGAACGAATTAAATTCGTATCTCAAGGTACCACTGTAATAGGAATAGGATTCATGAGATATGAAGATGAGCATGACGGAATCTTTGTGGGACTCTTAGTACCGCATTCAGAGGAAAACGCGGAGTAGAGAAACGGTCTTGAGTTTTTTTTAAGTGGAGCCGTATAAATTTCGTTAACTATGCGTAAACTGCATCCACTCCGGCATGCTCGTGCTACTAACGTCATGGAATTCAATCGTCTCTTGTGATGTAATGTTACGTGAGCTCACATTTATCGATTCAACCTGGTCTACTCCGTAATACACTGTTTAATGTAAATATTATAATATATTTCCTTATTCAAAATTTTATTTGTATAATTATGCAATTCCTATTTCAAAATTTTATAATATATATCCTTATTTAGAAGTTATTTCTACAATTGATCGATTCTATTTATCCTTTTCTAACGATGAAAATCTTAATCATCTTGAAGTAATGGTAAAAAGGTAAGGAAAATAAATATTTCGTCTTAGTTCCACTAAGAAGAAGAATTTATTTTCCTTACCGTAATGGAGTTCCGTAGAAGGACTATAGCTTCTATAGCTTCTCGATAGATTATATTCGTTAAAAAAATATTCAGGAATTCATTCTTTAGTATTAAGAAAATGTAAATAAATTTTAAATAGTGATGGACTAGAGGAATTATTTTTCGAGAACTCTTGCAGAATAAAATTAGATTGATTCCTGGGAATTATTTTTGTAATGTATTATCAATTAAAGGTTATACACCAAGGGGTATACAGGATTATTTTACCTCTTGAAAAGTTGAAGTTGTATTATTTCTATATATAATAAAACTTCCATGTCATATTCTTGAGAAACTATCATATATCATATCAAAGACGAAAGGTTAGATATTGAGGCTATGAAGGATAGAAACGTACTTCACTAAAACTAAACGTAATTCAAATGCATTTCATTTTCTTGAAATAGATTCGATAATTTGATACATTCTAATAAAAACTTACGTATAATTCAAGTTAGGATAGTTTCTGTATATTTCCACAATTTAGGCATACTCTTTTTATGCATGGTATTATTGTTGTGCATTGATAACAGTGAAAAACTACTCCGTAGGTTTAAACTTATATATCTTGGTAAATAAGAACATGGTCGGTGGATACATATCTCTATACATTATATAATAATATAATATAAATGAAAATACAATTAATATCAAGGCAAATTAATTTTTTAGTAATAACATTTAAAAAGATAATTTTTCGCTTTGGAGCAGCTCATAAATTATATAAATGTTAGAGAAATAGTAATTATTTCGTGAGAATTCTTTTTCTGTACATCAGATATATTTAAGCTAAGGAAACAGAAAAAATTAACTTGGTATCTATTTTTCTTTCATGAAAAGTAAATTCTTGAGAGGAATTTGAGTATTTTTTAAAATTTAGGGAGTAAATATCAAGCGAATTATTTTTTATCTTGAAAATTATCAGCGGGTAGAATCTTGGTAGAAATATGCAAACGGCGTAAATTTCGTAAGACTTTCTCAGACGATAACGGCAGTGGTGTTTAATCAGCACTCTATGGCGTCTCTATTAACTCGTTTCCATAGCGTGCATAATTACAAACGCCGTAAGGATAATCCGAAAACGTCACGCCGAATTTCGGAAAAATTAATACGTACGTGGGAAAGCTTCGATTCTTTCCGTAAGATAAAAATATTCCTAATTATACCGCCGCTTAATTTCCTTCTTCAAATGGATTACGTTTCAATACGGGCACTTGATAACCTTTAGTCCCGTCGAAAAGAACCTTCAATTACGGCCATTTAAATGGATTTCGAATCGTAAATTTGGGAGGAGCGCGTAAAAGATAACAACGAGCTTCGTCATTAAGACACTTGGAGGCGCGAAAAACAAGATGTTTCTATTCATAACTGTGAAAAGCGGTTACGGAAGACGAAACGAAGTCGGAGGGGGCTTCCCATGGAGTTAAATTGAGGGTTTCTCAAAATGGGAAGAAGGGGAATCGATTTGGAAAGTTGAATGGACCCCTTTTGCATCCAACTTCCTGAAATTCGTATGAGAAAAAGGAGCTCTTGTTTAATAGGCCGGGAGGCGGCCATTTTGAAATCGCTTCGAAGAAGACGTCATAGTAAGCAATGCGTGGAAACCATTCATTTAGAGAGTCAGAATGCGTGGAGATCTCAATAAAATGAGCGGAAGTGATAATGGAGTGGACCACCTCCTTACCACATCATTTCCCTAAAATCTAATCCAGGTCAGACACGTACGTTTGAACTCAAACAGCGGATGCAGGAATGTGCACAGCCTTAAGAATTCTAGGGAAATGTTAGATGAAGCTGCAAATCTATCTCTTTATACAATTATTTATTTTTTCAAGATCTACATAAACTTTGTTAAGAGATTTATTCTATTTTTTCGATGAATAAAATGGTAATGTAAAGTACACTCTCCTAGATCTGTCAAATGAAATATGATGATAGAATCAATGCTTGGCTTGTTTAACCTTAAGTGTAGAACTGGTCCTTTTATTTACATTCCATATAATTCCGATTGGCAGTATTCAAAATGCCTATCTTGAATTTAATCCAAATGAATCGAGTTGTGGCTATAAAATCGTGATTGATTTAGCTCTTCATCAAAAAAAGGGAATTAGTGTAAAAATATCGATTAATTAAGTACAATTAATTAGGTATATTAGATAAATTACTAATTAGATGAAATTAATATAAATATATAGTACATGCACAGGAAACAGTCATAGTTTCACTTTATTTATATGGAGCACTTTCAATAAAAACTCGCTTACGAATTATATTATATTCCCCTCAACCAATTCCTTACGGATTTGATCCTAAAACTTCGAGGATATTCTGTAACATAGTGACATCGTCACAAAAAAAGTTTCCAAAAATAGCAATACGTAATGATATTAATCGTGGGTGCTTCATAAAGGAAATAGGAAACGAAGTTAAGACAACGGATGTAGCGGAAGTTGTCCATATTAATTTCCCTATGATTCCCAAAGCGACGCAACTGTTGTTTTGTCTCCTTCATTCTTGATTCCGGCGAGAATTTTTTCGCTTAGGGAACAATTTCTTCCAAAACTGCCAATTAACAAAGTCATTATCCGGTCCGACTTTCCAAAAGAATAAAATGCCATTTTTGTCTTGACTCTCGAGGGAAAATTAAAATAACTGGCTACACGGAAAAGGTTGGGAAATTGGTGCCTGGGAATCAAATTAATGGAATGCGTTCGAAAGGTTTGACGGAGTAATGTTCGGAATTTAATTGGTCAAAACAAACGCGGTGTGACTTAATGACGGCCGGACCCAAGGGCAACGCAATCTTCCAAGAAAGCGTTTCACATTCAAATTTTTCAAATCTCTCAAAGACAATTTAATTTAATAATCGCTCCCTTTTTAAATTCATTGTCCACTTCTTTTCTCCATTAACGTTCAAATTTCCCCATCAAAAGTTAGGCTTCAATTTAATCGGAGGTAAACTAATTTCCTAAAAATAATGCCTAATCTCTTAGGAGGTGATCTTTCCTCTTTGAAGCACCCACTACCAAATTGTCTATTTTAAGGTGAATTTAATCAGGATTAAATCATAAAGAGCTTTTTGGTTTCCATAAGACATTACGTATTTTCGGCCAGCATTCAGTGTTCTAACATCATCAAAAAATATAATCACTCATGAGGAAAGAAGTTTTATCCCTGTAGAATATCTTTTAATGTATTAAGGTCAAATATTATTTGCTATTAAGTTGAATAACGTTTCAAACATTTTTTGTTTTGAAAATTTGCTATTTTATGTAATAAGGTTTAAATTTACAATGCAATTTTTGCTACGCCCGCTCTGTCGTATTATTTCATCGTAGTCATTAATGTGGTTACTACGGAATAAATTTATATTCAAATAAATATAAAAAATATAGCTTAATACAACTATTATCTTTTATTATATTTACTATCTAACTTATCCAATATACAATGAACATATATCGTTGATAATAATACTCTCTTGTAGTATAGAAATTACAATAACCTTATACAAAAGTTACCTTTCCCTGTTACTCCATCACATTTTGGGATTCAATTCCATATCACCTGTTTTTATCATCTAAGATACTTGATATATCATATACCCTTCCATTGCCCAAAAATGAGCATACCCTAGGTTAATCGTAGAGAATGACCGAACTCTTCAATCCAGGGAAACACATAATAACATATACATTGAATTTATTTTGATCTTTGACTAACTCCACAATCACCCTTAGTTATCATACTGCCCAAAAGGTCATCATCTTTGACGTTTCATAATTTATAGCTATTAATGCATAATATTTATATACATTTTTGATGTTCTGAAAATTTCAAATCCTACCCGTAAAGCTATATGCAAATACAGATGGATGAAAGTAGAAAATCTCCGGATGACCAAAAAATTAGCACAAAGAAAGTAAAATGATAGACAAGTATCTACATCTTTTTTATAGGATAGGCGATCTCGACAGCAGATAACGATAACCTAATTGATATCGGATAGCCTTCTGAAACTAAACCCATGATTTCCAATGCAGCACTTGGCAAAGATTTGTGCGGACCATAACCCAGCCTAGAGGGACGGCACTAAACCGTTCTAATCACATATTTGTCAGCGTCTTTGGGGAGGGAAAAACGAGTCTTTAGCACGAACTCGGCGGCACCTATTTTTCTCTCTGATTTGAGATCTGGAGACTGTATCACTTCGTCCGCTAATGGCTTTGCTACCCCCAGGGATGTGCTCTCTAATCTCTCTCTTTCGTTATCTCCATCAGCGGAAGATGTTAAACGAAAGCCACACCCATTCGGGCAGAATTAGACTACTCCCACTCAAGAGAGACTCCCCTGTCCTTCGTCTCTCTTCATAACTTCTCTCTCCTTCACTTTATTCATGAACCTTCTTTCGCTTTTGTTCCCCGCATACCCTCCATTTCTGTTCCATCGATTATCGTTGGAAACCTATTGATACCTTTAAGTGTAAAAATGAAACGTATGAAAATCTGTTTCGCCTATCGTCTATGGACCTATACGTCCTTGTTGATGATTTATTCTATTGAGAAAGAGATTGAAAACCCTATGTTATGCCATTAGGATGTATATCTCTCGTACATCAATTAAAGGGTAAGAGATTTAAGAATAGAGGAATCTTGAATCCTATTCGTCTCTCGTGAAAATGGTTTGACTACTAATAATTAATTGCTATTTCTCTATCACACAGAAAGCTTTAGGAGTGTTTCTGCCTTTGTTTTAATTTCCGTATTTGATTTCTTAGTTAAAGTTCTTTATTATAATATTAAATGAATTAAAAAACTACATTATATGATTTATAACTATATATAATTAATTATCATATATGTATGATTACGATGTAGTCTCTTTGAATCTATATATGTGTTTCATTAGATCAAGTAGGTTCATTGAGTTTCTCTGAGAATAATATCTATTGTCACCGTCGCTACCTTAAAAATATCGCTACGAAATTCAAGAAATATCATGCTGAGAGTATTATTTATGATTTTACCTACAGCTAAGGTCATTCAGAATCAGATTATCATATATAAAATTCAGAATTTAATCTTATTTAAGAATTAAGAAACAGTAGTATGCTAGAATTTTTATAATTCTAGTTGAAGGAATTGATTAAATATGAAAATTTCATGGATATTTTTAATAGAAATTGGTTAAGAAATTGACATCTCGATTAATATCAACAAAATTCTAGTATCATAAAGAAATATTTGAAGAGAAAATAAAATTTCAATTTATTAAACCGAAGTTAAATAAAAATAGTATCTTGAAAATACATTTTGTCAAAAAATTAGAAAGACCTTATGAATACGATCCAACACTGAAAAGTTTCAATAATATTATAAGGTTTTTCTTTCAATGCTTTCCGATCGATACCTTTTTTACCTCTTAAATGCAAATTTTTAGTATATATTTTACATTTTTGCACCGCCTTGAGTGACTACAGACCGATTTAAGGACGTCCTTAAGAAGGATTTGGAAATGGCTAATGGCGTGGAGAAAACAACCTTATATCCGAGCATGCGTGTAATTTTTAATGGTTCTCAAGAATTATGAGCGATCCAGTTGCAAGATGGATGCTGTTGCTTTTGAGCAGCCATCGATAAATGATATTTAAATGGGTGAAGAGCTAGTGGCCATAAAACGTGGTGAAACGGGTTTCTTCGAAACAAGTGCTCTTCTTCTTTCACGCGATAAATACCGTAGAGAGTGAATAATACGCGATTTAAGGGCTGTTTTATGTATGATACTTCAAGGATGACGTTTCCCAGAGGTATCGTTCTTAAAATTCCCTCGTCTTTGCTATTATATAGCATATATCGTTTGCATTTTTGTTTTCTGAGAGAAGAGAGGATTTACTTTGAATAAGTTTATCAAATAATATGAGAGAAAAGTGTATCGTTGCATTTTATTCAGTGGTATATTTTATTCTGAACTTTACTTTTTAGTACTTTCGGTAGTAGTACTTTAAGTTTACTGAGTTTTTACTTGTACGCAACATGATTATATTTTACAAAAGCTTATCTTTTAATGTGAATTAACACTCTATTTTCTACGTCTTTGATTCATTAATGCAATTTAATATAAACATTCTTGCAATATATATTGATGCAAATCCTCTGTATTACCTATCAAATGTAGGAATGTAGTTATTAAACATTATATAACAGAGAAAACTAATATAGAGTATATAACACTAATATAGAGTTTAGCATTTATGAATTGCAGTAAAAGACTCATCAATTTATAAGTAAAACATGTATGGCCCTAGCGAAACATAAATTTGAATTGGTCTATTATATTGAAGAGTGTGTTCACAGAATGAATATTGATTTCAGCTAACTATCATTATAAATAATCATAGTTATGCCCAAGAAAACGACTATATAACGATATTACGACACATCGAATAGTCTTCAGTTAGTTAGAGGATACCCTTTTAACGTGGAATAATTTCATCCATCAACGTTCCCCGAAAGGTGTCGGAATCTTCAGAGACCGTTTAATAGCAATGGAGAAAGGGTTCTAAATCTATGTTGGTTCATGTCTTCGATCAATTTCCTCCGAATCCGGTTCCTGGGCTATTTCATTAAAGAAAGCGAGGGCTGCGCTGAGATTTGGCCACGCCTCTTTAAAACATCCTCCAAACCAAACGCGTCTCTTTGATCACACGCCCACCGAACCTCATTACACACACTCTTTTTCGCAAGAAGCATCCTGAGGTTGTTTTTTTTTATTCCACCGTAGCCAGCGGCGTGCGAGGAGATGAAGTTTGATTAAGAGCGACCGGTTACCATCGGAAAGCTGGCTTCGGAGATGCTTCTGGTAGTTTTTTGTTTATTAACGACGTCGATCCAAAAATAAAATAAGTTTAGCGAATTCCTTCGCGGTTTTCCCCTCCTCTCATTTGTGTAAGATATTCCCCAAGTGATTGAGCTTGGAGTTTTTATAAAAAAATTTATAGGTAGCTTTTAAAAAAAATAAGGACGTCGTTAATTAAAAATGTGATGATTCATTCGATTAAGGATCTAAATGTTTATTTCGAAGCCTTTGGGTTACTGTAGATCAAGATTAAATATCTATTTGAGCTTTAATATCGAATATTATACTATCTAAAACCTATGGATTTGAAATTAAAGCCTCAATGTCTAACTAAACAATTAATGGATAACGTATTATTAGGGTGTCATGAGATATGAAAGCATTTACACATTAATATTCGAAAATGATAGCTCACTCAAGAAGTATAGTTATATAGCATTAAGATTATTTATAATTTGGTAATGATTCATTTCCATATATTAGCGTGTTTCCTAAGATTCTCAATAGATAGATGAGAAATAATATCAGTTAATGTCTTACTCTGCTGTGGTTATGAGAGAAAAATGTATTCAATCTTAATACATCTTCTTCTTCGAAGGATAAAACTATCCTTATAATATTTTAATCGGGTTATTTTCCTTTAATCAACTTATAATATACAATACTTTATCGTGATTTCAAGCTATTGCTTAAATTAAGAAGTCAGGAAGTGTCAATTTAGCGATCATTTCTGCCACTCAAGATTTAATGCTAGAAGGCAACGGAACCACGAGGGAGGAGTGGAAAAATGTCAAAATACGGGACTCGAATTCGGATCTTTCTACTCTTACCCTATCATCCGTTTCGAATATACGTTATCGAAGGGTTGGTTGACCAATCACTCATTATATACTCACTAGCTGCGCCTGCGCCTAAAAGGCGTGCGTAATCTAATTAAAGACGACAAACAACATATATATATATATATATATAGGAGTTAATGCGGCAGACAGACACACAATGCAATCGTAAACTATATTTCATGACCAAAATAAGAAACTATATTCGATTTCCCTTCTTTTGGCGCTACTTTCAAATCCATGCGTGGGTTATTTCTAATTTAATTTTGCAAAAGAAAGGAAGCATGCGAGTGATAAAATCTAAGTTTACATGTATTTCTTACGAGAACACCGCAAACACCGGACACACACCAAACGGATTTTATATATATAGATATTTGTATTGGGTCAGTCAAAATGGTAGTTTGAGGTTACAAAGGAAATTATAAGATAAAAGTGGTTTGAACATACCCTATTCGACTTAACTGAAGCAGTGGACGTAAGGTACAGATAACGTTACGATAACCATTATGGTTATCCTCCTAGAAGGAAATAAAGGTATTTGTTATAGTCAGCGACAGTTTGGACATTATGCAGGCCATAGAAAAGTGGTATATTTAAAGTGAACAGTCAACTATAATATATAAATTTTTTTATAATATTGCAGCTGCATTTCATAATCAATAATCTGATAATTTCTACATCTATAGTTACATGTACTATTTGAAGACTTAGATTGATGTGAAAACGAAGTAAATTCTGACCCAAAGATGAGTAAATTTCCACTTTAAATACTCATTTGCATAAAAATTACTTTAAAAACAGGAAGGTTCTCTCCATAAAATTTTAATTCAGAAAGCGTTGAATGAAAGACGTACGCAATTCAATTTTTCTGAATTATTTATTAAATAAAAATTTATCACCCTAGAGAATTGAATGAATACAAAAGGTATTTAACTGATACAAGTCAGATACAAGAAAATAAACGAAAACTTTAACACACAAAATTATTTCCTGCTTAAAGTTTTGATGGAATGTCTAATAAATGTTGGAAATGGCCTTGAAAGATTGATGTAAAAGTTAACCAGAAATGAATTAATTTCCCATAAAAAAATAATAAGATAATCATCCAGAGAAGAATTGTATGCCTATCATGTTATGATTATCAGCAGAGTTCTGTTTTCATGAAAAAATTAGCAACAGTTTAATTTCCTTCAGTTATTTTTACTCCTTATCGCATATTATTTACATTTCAAGTAAGCTCTGAGGATTGGATGTAAGATAATTTACCATTGTTCCAGGAAACGAGGTTTCAAGTAAATGGAATCAGGGGGAATTGCAAAAATATATTTTTAACACAAATTGAAATCACGAATTGCCCGAAATGGTTAGTTGATCATCGCCATTTATTGATGCGATCTTTAGACGCTCTATCGTTTAAAATTCTGCTTTGCATTTGTCTTGACTTGAAGAGGAAAGCTAAGGAGACATTTTTCTCGACAGATTTTGACTAAGTACGTATTTCAAGCATAACAGTAAGAACTCTTACTACGAAAAGATTTGTTTAGCTATATTAACTAATTGTTAGGACTTAGATAAGTTGCATTGACTTATAATCGTACTTGTTCTCAGATCTTCTACGATGCCGAGGGTTGAAGATAGAAACCTTTAAATGCTTTAAAATGCAAGAGAGCAGAAATAAACTATGATCTAAAATTCATAAATGCAATTGTATATAATATACAATTGAAGAGTACGAGTAAGAAAAAGTAAAAGTTATGTTTATATTTGCGAAAATTACACAAATCTGAAGATAGAATAAATTATTATAATTAATCTTACCATGACGATGTAGAAAATATGTTGATAATAATGTCTTCATGAAGAGATAAATTTTAGACTGAATAGTATCCTCTACAATTTAGACTTTTTAAATTGTCTATGTTAATCTATAAATAGTGCTAAATAATCAACAGTAATTGAAATACTAGCAATTTTAGGTTAAAATCTAAGAAAAAATTCTCTATAAAATTATTTTATTTTCGAAACACAGAAAAATTATTGTACATTGATCATTAGTAACTGAACGAGTGTTTAAAATGATAATAACATTGAAATCAATACGAAGGATGTGCTTCACGAAGCACTAGGACAACTAAAGAAAGTTCACTCCATACGTTCCATATTCATTTACGTATTAATAAAAACAACTTTGTAAATTTACTATATATATACTATGGCATTCCACGAAGTCACGCCTTCTCACATTTATTTCATCACTTACGTATTATGGAACATACTAAGTTAATTTAATTCCGTTGTAATAACATTGAGGTATCATCACATAAACTTTTATGCTTCCATTCCATTCTGATCTCACCGTTTTCGCGTGTCGCCCATTATATTTGGAGCTACATAATTTTCTTTTAGCACACTATTACGTGAACCCTCAGCCCTTTCATCTTTGCCGACCAATATCGGGTAACAATCACCGTATAAGTGCTGCGGTTCCTAGACAATATCCAATGAATCAGATAATGTTCCGCGTGGCCATAGGAATAAGTTGAAAAAAAATAATCGAAATAACACGAGGTCGTTCTCCCTCCGCTTGATTTTTTCGGAAAATAGACAAAAGAATCTCATGCTACGTTTCCAATGACTTCCTTGCAATTTAGTTCCGATAGAAGATAGAAAAAACTGTGGAAAGAGAGAGTTAGAATAGAAAACAATTGGAATAGTGAGGATGTATTGAACAAAAGAGCGAAGTTTGGTATTTCGATCAATCAAACATAATAATCAATGGTTTATTAATGGTTGATTTTAGCTCTCCATCCCTCTCTATCTAATGCTAATAGCACTACATTCTAATATATAATTTTTACTTCGAAAAGTAAGAAAAATTAATATAAGAAATGTACGCCATTTGAATTTGTTTTATTCCATGTTTCAGTTTGTTTCTTTACTTACTATTTAAAATCATCCAAAGAATAGTATTAAATAATATAAGCAATATATTAAAGGGAAATAGAAAAGAATTTTATTATCAATATGCAATTTTAATGACACAAATACGAGCCTTGGTTACCATTATTTGAGTTGGGGTAAAAATAAACTAAAAGCTTTTAATCAAATGTTAATTGAATAAATTACTTCATATAGCAACAAAATCGAAATTTGATAGAAACGTATTATGAAAGAAAGGTTTTCAGATTTTTGCTATTTTTTCCTGAAGTTCCTGAGTAGATAGATTTATGTGTTGTTAAAGTACTTGGTTATTTTCATTATTCCGAACTTACATATCAAGCTCGTTAGTGATAACCCGGTATTACACTCTCCCTCAAGATTATTATTACTGCGTTGAATTAAAATATAAATTTTTTCATTTAAATACAAAATATTTTCTTAGAATTTTTCTTCTTTTAACATTATTATTTCATTATTAATACTTATTACTTGCTTACTACCTTTCAGTCAGTAGTTTTAGATAGATTTTTAATTAATCTTTACGCAATCATATTTCAAGCTTCCAATAACCAATTACCGTTGGGTAGAGAGTGCGGGACATTATTACCACACCTCAATACCTACTACAGTAATACTCAATACCTCACGTCCACTTACGCTGCTACATAAAGCAGTAGGCGAGTAGATAAACCTTTTTAATTTAGCGAATTTGAATTGAAAGAGCAAATTCTATCCTCCATTAGGATATTAGGAAATATTCAGAAGACTAAAAACGGATGGAGTTGTAACAATAAGAGAATTCGAGTAACAAAGGAGATGTTGGTGGTGGGCATCAGTTGCTTCGGAAAATCTTTCGGGTACCGAAAGGCCATCCGTGCGATCGTGATCGATTCCTGCCACGCCGTCGTGCATGTACACACGGTGAATCGGGTGAATCTGCTCGATTCGTGACGCTAAGGAAAAGAGAGGGTTTGCCCCTGTGATCAGTTCGCTCCCGCATCACATCGATTGTCCTAATGATATCCCTTCTTATTTGCGTGCCATTGCGGAAGTCCTCGGCCATTCGAAGAACGAACCACCGCACTCACGTTTACGATGGAACAAGAGAAGAATGAAAATTGCCGTTTAGATCCTTTCAGTTTTTATTTTGTTTCAAATCGATCTTACTTGTAGAGCAGTCAAGTAGAAATAAATGCTACTATGATTTTTCGATTAAAGAAATAAGAATAAATCAAGTATAAATATATAGAGATAGTGCAATAATCATTATGCTGTAATTGGATTACTTTCAATTTTATCGAAATATGCTATCAGAGTTATCTATTCCACTTGATGTGTTACCTGTTTTAATTATGCATCCGTCCTTCAAGTAACTTAAGCAATTATTTCCTTAGATATCTACATGCATGATTGTTTTTTCTGCAATACGTTTTCCTTTCAATCATTCACCGTATCTTTTTTATCGTTGACAAGTTGCAATTAATTTTAATCCAATTTAACACGTAATAAAACTATTTGATCTACGAGAATGGTTCATTTTCTATAAATGTGATGATTTTTTTAGGATTTAAAGCGCTAAATGCAATCCAAATCGTCTTTTGTTTAAATAAACAATCGTAACTATATTGTGGGATATAGGAGATTGGACTTGGGAGAATCTTATCGTAACTGAGAATCGAGCTCAGATCTCCCTCTTTAAATGGCATGCCTCTATTGCTTCAGATCTGTAAAAATTGAATAATTATTGGACTAAATTGCACTATTTTCAAGCAACCAGAATTCGAGAAAAACGGATAAGAACCCTTGTGTGTCAGAGTTTTCGTTCCTCCAATGTATACTTACATTCCGAGCTGCGAGGCTTTTCCCCAAAGTTATTCTCATCCAGTTTTCTTAATGGATAATGCATAAGAGTTTACTTAGAAGAAGCGTGGGAAGTTTAGAGTTATATTTGTAAATATATTTTTTCGTGATCTATTATAACTGTCACCAATCTTTAATCACATTAAGACTTGAATACTTTAAGTAAATGTTCAAGATCCTCGTGGCCTCTTTTTAAATCTAGAAGAGCAATGATGAAAGAATTGAATAAAGATCATAAACTTTCTGATTATCCTCAAAAGAGAATAAAAATTGATATACTTTCAAAGTCTCAAAGGTCATGAAAGTTACAGATGTTATTCTATTGATTTAGTTTCTCGAGAAATCTCACCTCATGAAATCGACTTTTGCTTAATTACTTAACTTTTATCAAGTTTTCAGTTTACAGCACCTAATTCAACCTTCGATTTCATTTGCCACCATTTCGAGGTATCAAACTATTATAAGATCGATCCCTTCTGGGTTTCGCTCCATTTATGCAGAACTAAAGGATTTCCATTCGAACTCCTTCCTCCGAAGAGTCAATTCGTCCTCTTTTCCTCATCAAATTGGTTTTTACCCCTTTCGGGAGGGGTGCGAGGTTCTGTGAATAGCAGATGGTCGAATATTTGAACTGGAACTTGAGTTTCCAGGAATTCGGAAATCGATTTGGATACCGAGCACTAAATTTGATTACGACGAATGGTGACTCTGGTGAAATGAAATTAACGAATTCACTTCCCGTGAACGTGAAAGAGTGTCAGCCGTGGGAAAGGAATGGGATGACAATCCGCCCCGAGTTTAATTAAATTCATCGCCGTCATGCATACCTCTTGGCTTGGGCTGACGAATTTGGGATCCTCCCGAACACTTTTCCTTGTATTTTAAAAGTTTTATTCACAACGTATTCGAATGTTTTATCGTTGGATAATAAATTACTGTTTGCATACGAGAAAAATATCTCTCATAATGGCAGTAATTGAGAATTTCTATGCAGTGAAAAAAAAGATCCATCCTTCCGTCTCCTTCATACATATATTCTAATAAGTAGGAAAAATTTCTGTCTAAAATCTTACTTCATTTCGAATTTATGACGATGTTTATATTTCTCTTTGTTCAATCTTCAATTTTCTTTTCTTGTTTTAAATTTTACAATTATCTCAGAATGAAAACTGTTCATTACAGAGACAATTTTTCCAAATTATTTATTAGTGTTCGAAAGATAACCATCATCGATTGAATATTGCATCATTCCTTTTAATTTAAGAAAGCTAAAGATCTCCATGACCAAGCAGGAAAAATATTGTTTTTTATAGCTTTTGTTCTCCTTCTTAGCAATCCTTATTACTAGATAATTTTATTTTGACAAGAAGACAGATATAAGTAGATAATTTAAAAAATAATATTTCATATTTATCGAATCAAATCAAAGTTTAAGAATTATTTTCTATTCAAATGTATGTCAAACTGCCAATCAGCATGGGCCAATTTTTATAGGAAGATTTAGGCAGACTAGTATTGCAAAGCGTTCACTATTACTGTTATTAGACAATACATTTTTTAAAATAATATCTAATTTACATATCTCCAAGATATGATTCAAACCCTAGAAACATAGATTCAAACCCTAATACCTCATCCTATAGTAATTTTGCATTATATTACAAACAGTTAAAGCAAGCTTTGGAACTGTCATTTATTGCAGTTGAATATTTATTATTTAATTTGTTATTTGTTGTACGGACATAAGAGATATGTATATCAAGGAATTATTTAACCCATGCAGTAAATTCTGAACAGAATCTCATGCTTCAAGATAATGAAGTAGAAGTAACAATTATCTTTAGAAAAAGAATTCAGTAATTGTAGCACTTTCAGTTACTCCTACTTTTATATTTTAGCTGTTGAAGATGCAAAGACCTTAATTTTTTTCCATCTAGAGTTAATTAATGTAATAACATTACCCAATTCATAAGAGCTCAAGGTTTATGGTAAAGTTCCGTTCTATATTGTGTCTTACAGAGTAATGATTAACATTTCCTCAAGTTATTCATTTCTGATTCAGCAGTTCCTGTATGATTATTTAAATATATTCCATATCATTTCTGTAAAAAATTATAGATAAAATTAATGTTAATTATTTTGGTTCAACATACGGAGCATCCTTAACACTGGTAGAGGTTTTTCTGTTCACAAATTACTGGTCAATTCCACAACCGGTAAATCCTTATGGAACCTTAATTTCACCGTATTTTCAAAATTCGCCTCTTAAATCAGAATGAAAAGTAATTTTTGTCCCAAATTATTTTAACTACCATATTATGAAAATGATTTTTGGTTCATTGCAAGATTATGCTCAATCATATTTTCTCCTTACTCTCATGATATTTTGAATAAATTCCCCTTTATAATTTAAAAATTTGTAATTTAAAGCTCATGATTCTAAATCCCTGACTGATTTGTTCGAATCAGAAAAATAAAACTTTGTTTTCATGTGGAAACAATCAATATAGAAATTAACTTTTTCAAAATGGTGTATTTACAAGCACTTGAACTAAATCAATGTGGATGAAGAGTGAAGCTTTATGTATTGATTAGATTCTCAAGAGTTAGACATATCTATCAACTACCATGATCAAACAGTCTTTCACATTAACCCAAGTGCTTGATACTGAAGATCTCAGCAATAAAGTTAAGACATGAGGTGGCTATAGAATAAAGCCGATGAATAATCTCTTAAGACAACAATGCCAATTAGAATAATTCCTTATAATATCCTTACACATTCGTCCCCCAATTTCTGTTCTAAGGCCAAATAACATGTGTAATAGACATCCAAAAGCATTTGAGATAGTAATTTCCATGGAATATTAATGAAGACCTAGGAAGTAATATCCTATTGGATTTGACCAAAAGTTTCTGGATTTGTCAAGAAAGAGCAAAAAATTTCTGCTTTGTCAAGTTGAAAGAGTGTTTTGTAACTGATAGTCAATAATGTTTCTTGACACCTGTGAAATTAGCTGACCGCAAGTCCCCTAGCCAAGATTATGACCATTTGGTAGTTGTGGGCCATCTAGCAGCAAAAGGCAAAGGCAGCAAAATCAACGTTTGGGTTCCCCACAATGTATGTGAAAGAAATAAACACATCAAGTTGAGTTATACAATGAGCTTCTCTCCAAGAAGTGCACCATTTTGTTGGTTAGGCATCATCATTACCGGAGATAAGAAATGGATCCTTTACTTAAATGCAACCACTGGAAGGTCATGGACAGATGAAGGTCAAGAACCACAGACCGTTTCTAGATCAGAGGTGCATCAGAGGAAAGTAATGATTTGCATTTGGTGGAACGTACATGGTCCTTTGCATAGGAAGCTGCTTTCATGGAATATGATCATCTACTCCAACCTCTTCTGTCTTCCGCCATTTAGCTGATGCTATTTGCTCAAAACTGTCGCAACTGAAAAGCGTGCATTTTCTTGCAAGATAATGCTGGCCGGTTTTGCAAATTGAGCAGACAAAAGTGGCTTGAGTTGGGCTGGGAGATTATTACACTTCATTGCTTCATCTGTTACCATCTGTTTTGCTCCATGAAGAAATTTCTCTCAGGAAAACAATCAGCCATTGTTGCCTAAGTGAAAACAGCCTTGGAAGAATTTTTCAATTCCAAAACACCTCAGTTTGACACAGGTATCTATACTCTACCAAATTGATGGGTGAAAGTACTTAAACATGATAGAAATTATTTTAATGATAATATTCTTAATCGGTTTTAGTATGATTATTAAATAAACATCATAGAGTAAATTCTGGGAATCTTTCCACCAACCTAATATTTCACAACCTTCAGGTAACTAACATCTCTAATTTAAGTCTCAAAACTTCTTAAAAAGCATGAGATTCAAATTTGTTCTAGGTAAGGTTGTTTCTAAATACTTTTTACATTGCCTGAATGAATTATATTCCCTTTGAAAATAACTGATAGCTATCTATATCATTGACTATATGCTGTACTGAATAGTGTGTGATAATAATTCAGTTATTAGTATGGTATTAATGCGACTTACTGCTCATAAAAT
Organism: Pantala flavescens; assembly: GCA_020796165.1. NCBI lineage: Eukaryota > Metazoa > Arthropoda > Insecta > Odonata > Libellulidae > Pantala > Pantala flavescens. Next base: position 10,104,976 of record CM036879.1, on the reverse strand, counting down.
GGTAATTTACTACGACAGAATACATATAGAAACAACTTAATTGTATGATTCTTTGCTAAAAACACTAAGTATTAATGTGATCACTGGAAGGGTGATCTTAAAAATACCGGATTTTAAAGGACTCCTCTGTTTTAGGACATGAAAAAAAATTTAAATTCAATTCTTTTTCAATGTTTGGAACAATATTTTTCATGAATCAAATTTTTTAATAAGATAACATGCTGACCAATCTGAAATATTTCTTGATATTTAAATGTTAACCTTAATGTTTACTTAACAAACAAATCAGCCTTTCCTTCACAGTAAATATACATCAAAGTAAATAAGACTCTTACAGGAATGTAAAACATTTATCTCAGATTAAAGTCTCAAATAAAAATGTCTCTCTTAATATATGAAGACTTTTACAATAAATAAACCATGACTAAATACATCCAAAATATTGGTGTAATCAGTGAATCAATAACAATATCACTATATCAATCTAAATTATGGCAATAAGATTTATATAATTCTGATTAATCGCCAATTAAATTGATGTAAGTAAATAACATCATAGACTTGCTGAAACTAAAATATTCTCTTGAGTATAGAAGAGAAAAAAAGCCTTTTAAGAAAAACTACCACAAGAAGAAAACACACTGCCTCAGAATTGTGTCAAAAACAGTTCAGCAAATATAAAAGATTTTTCTACATATTTCTATTGTAGGCAGAAAAAAAAGGTTTATAACAAGAAACAATAAAGAATGTATTTATGAATAGCTTTGAATGAGTGCAGTCATATAAAAATAACAGAAATCAAACATGGGATCAAAATTTCAACAAAGATGAAGGAGACCAGATGATTAAGTGATACATTAGCTTGTAATCAATGTGCATGATGAAACTAAATAGTCAAAGTCATCTGAACAGCCTCTGTGGATTTAGATTTAGCTTCTTGAGGACATAGGTTGGCATACAAAGAGTAGCATCAACAGCACCAACACTTTCATGGCCCATCAGTGAAAGAGCAGCCAAACCAAATAATGTATGGAATGGATCAGGCATATCTCCTGGTCTATCAGCAAAACCACCAGTTTCAGCATCTTGGCAAGCCAGGATGAAGCTTGTTAGCTTATCAGAATTAATCCAATGACGACGACCAAGAATTGTCAGGGAAGCAAGAACCCACCATGAGTAACAAACATCTGGAAGCTTTTCTGGTCTACCATTCAAACCTCCAGAGGGTAACTGCCTTTCACACAGCCACCATCCTAGAAGATCTGGATCAACAACGTCAAGTCGGTCTAGAAAATAAAGAAGAAGAGGATTCTTAAGTATCATCAAATTTTAATACAAATTAGAATGACAAACCAAACAACATGAATGTAATAACAACTGACATCAGTTGTGACAAGAAATCATTTAGCTTATCTGGTTCTGGAAATCATTTAGCTTATCATCTAGTTATTTCATATGGTGGCTCCAAATATTAAAAACTACCTGTTCAAATAAAACAGTCAAATTTCAAATCAAAAACTCTATAATACTCGATAACAATACCATTCGAGTAAAGGTGCACTTGCTTACAGCAAGCAATCGAAAAAAATATCTTATAATAAATAATAAGAGTTTTCAAAAGATTATTCTTCTTACTCTTGCTAAATATAAACTAAAGGACATTTTCAAATTGTACATTGCATTGATTTCAATTAAGATACATTTCTTACGACAGAATTATTCCCACCCCTGCATCAAACCAAGGATATCCTGCAAGAAATACTTTTATAATTCACTTGAGTGTGATTGCCTTTATAAACACTCAAAATTTCAAAAGGAAATTCATTTATTAAGTGCCTCAAAAGGAGTTCTTATTTCCCTATGTATTTCGTATGGAGATATAGTCAATGCCCCCTAGCATCGAACCAACTACAATTTACCACATTCTTACATAGGCTTTTATGTGAGAATATGCCTTTTAATGGATGTGTGAAATTTTAAACCTTTGCACAGTTGGGAAGTGCCCTAAAAAGTTTTTGGAAATAAGGCCCATATATTTCTTATGAGGAAAATCGAGATTACAGGTCGCTCTGGAATCGAACCCGTCACACATAGGCAAGTGTTGATTTTTTTCGATGTACATTTTATACGTATCTATAAATGTAGAAAGTTTGAATGTTCCATGTTTCATATAAAGAGAGACATGATTTTTCTAAATTTAAAAATATTTCACCTCCTGAAATTAACCCATGACCAGCTGCAGAAAAACTATAGCATTTTTCCGTAGAAATACATATCAGGTATAGCCACATGATTTTTTATTTTCTAAGTCCTCAGAAAGTATTTTTTTTAGTTGTCAAAAATCGTCCCCATGCAATCTTATGGATGAAAATCCGAATTTGGGGCCTTCTATAATCGAACCCAGGTAGCATAGGTTTCTAATTTTTCCTGGGTAAGATTCATATGGCCATTACACAAAAGAATCGGTGAACCTGTGGCTCTAGCAGTTTGGGCCTGACATTCGTACACTCTAATAAATTTATCCCCCAAAAGCAGCTATGTATAGTAGATAAGAAATAAAAAATTGGAAGAGAGTGATGTGTACTATCTATGAATCTGATATTTCACCAGATTAATGGACAAAATTAGATAAAGAATAATAACTAAAGCAAAGTTTTCTTTTCTTACTTATTATATATTCTTATATATTATTAAATTTTTTTATATTAAAAAATGACAGAGCACTGAAGACAATCATATGCAACATCTAAACAGACATACGTAAATACAAAATCCCAAAAAGCTTAATTTTCCAGTACCATATTTTTCAGATGCATAGGTACACCATATTATAAGATGCAGTATCAGTAAGCAGATCTAATTCCTTATATAACATTATAAGGAGCATAAAGGAAAACATAATAGCGGGACTGGTCAGACCTTGTTCAACTAAATTAACAATTATTGTAATATGGTTTACGTATAACAAATATAAAACAATAGACCAACTACAGCAATAACTCGTAAGCATCCCAGTACATATGGAAGATTTTATATATATTTCGCTCACCTGTTAAAGACAACATTCCCAAACAGCAATATATCAATCCAGCATGACTTTCTGATCCAGGTCTTGAACCAAAACCACCATCAAAGTTCATACAAGAAGCCACAAATTCTACTGCTTTTTTGACATTTATGGCATCTAATCTTCCCTATAAATGATAAAGAGAAGAAAATAGTTAAGAATAATAAATAGTAATATATATGGGAAATAAAAATCTTGAAATCTTATATGAATAGTAAGCAGGGATAATATCATACCAATCCATTGAACCAGACACAATAAGACAACATATTTTACTTTTTATGTAAATGTGTAAATAAATTAGTGATTTGAAGGTAGTAGAATTTTTTTTTTCTTTTACTATGACTGAAAATTTTAATTCTTTTATTGAAATTTAATCAAAAATAATTCACTATTTCAAAAGGATGTTTTCCTCTTTTATTAAGAATTGCAAAAGAACAAATAAGACATGTGTGATGAATGTGAGATACAATATCACAGTGCTTTTAACATAATAGTCAGCTAATGGCTTTATGATAATGAATGTAAGATATTAATATTAGTTAATAATGATAATGTGATTTTCACAATTATTATTACAATTTTTGATAAGTTTAATTCAACAGAGGATTCCAGTTGATGTGTAAAAGTTTAGAAAATTCTGAAATCTAGTGTATTTTTTAATATCCAATTTAACAGTCTTGGAAATGAAATAAGTATTAATTTACTTTTAAAAAATAAATAGTGCTATATAATTTAAATATGCATAAGAAGTATCAATCACATTACTTCTGCTTACCAATAAGTAGAGACTGGCAACTGCACAAAATGAAAATCTTGTATCTACCTCACCCCATTTATCTCCAGTAAAACTACCATCCTCCTTTTGAAGCCCTTTTATGTAACCAACTAACTTTTCTATATCGAGCACATCAGTTGAGTCATACATGGTTAAGATCTAAAAAAAATATTTTATTAAGTTGTTGAAATTTTCATGTTACAGAATCTGTAAAAGAGGTATCTTTTTACAATAAAAGAGAGTGGATAGTAAAAGGAAAAAATTAAACTACGCAACACTTTGTAGAAAGTTTAATTCAATAAATTTACAAGAGTGAAAATAAATGCTTTTAATGACTCAAAGAAAATCAATCCGTCAAAAAACATAAAACTGTAAATACTTCAATACTCATGTTCTTCAACCTTTACAATTTGGGAAAATTCAAGGTGTTCTATTCAGCGAATGTATATTAAACTATTATCGTATTGTTAACCTTTAGTACGTGCCAAATATATTTACCTGTATAGCACTTAAAGTGTAGAGCAGGTGAGGATCATGACCGACACTAGCACTTATACCTCCAGAAGAATCTTGACAAGACCTAACGAAGTCTACGATTTCATCTTTATTCATTCGTTTTAATTGTCCCATCAGATCCATGGCTGTCAATCCCCAATATATTCCAGACATCCTTAAATACTCGGTCATACAGAACTCCTGAAAAATAAAAGGATTATGTGAGAAAGTACAAACGGTTTAATAATTTTCCTGATTTTTATTTGCTCACATAATCATCTTTGTTTTCGCCGTAAGCAGCGATGAAGTCAGCATGTTTCTGAATCAGTAGGGTTTTAGGGGCATCATTTTTCAGTACAACATCATTTTGAATTGACGCCTGAAAAGGAGAAATGAGTTCATAATGAGTCGGGTGAATTTTGTTACATGTTAACAGTTCGATACTCAAATTAATGTTTGATTTCCCTTAAAAAGGAAATAAATTGGCTCATCTACCTTCTACGGATGTATCTACAACTTACCATTTTTACAAAAAATATTACACCTTAATATGAGAAGAAATCAATAAATGTCAACAAACTTTTGTCAAAAACATAGCTAATAAAATCGTGGTTCCCAAAGCCGCACGTGTACGAATAACGCTTCGCAACTGTCCTTTCCCTTCTCGATAACTGAACGCGCACAACATCCGCCGAGGCAAGCGTTTATTAAGTGCAAAATGGCTGATGTATTGGACATTGATAATGCTGAAGAATTTGAAGTTGACGACGAAGGCGATCGTAAGTACATTGAAAATAATAATATCTATTCCCTACATTTTGTTTGTCAACTTACATTTTCACCCTGTGTTGAAATATATCCAAAATAAGTGTTCAGTAATGTGTAGTAATTTAAGGTTATAATATTTCGCTTCAGAGGGTATCGCCCGACTAAAAGAAAAGGCAAGAAAGCGTAAGGGAAGAGGATTTGGTGCAGATAACTCAGCTCGTGAAGAAATCCGTGATTATGAGTCTATGGACGTCGATGGTGACGAAGAGCCGGGACCTCAAAGATGTATGCTAGTTCTATATGCTAATTTCGAATTATCTCATTTTTTTATATTAATTTTTAGCAAAGTTCATTCATAATTATCCACACCGTAAACGAGTATTAAGATACCTGTGTTTAGAATTTAATTGACAAGATTTGTTTGAAATGTGGTTAAGGTACTCAGTCAAGATAGTTAACAAGATACGAATCCATCTTTAAGAAAACTATACACCCTCATTTGAGATACTTAAGCTGTACCTAATTATATCGTCTGTTAGATTACTAAGATTGTGTTAGATGCATAACCATACATTCCGAATTTTATTTAATAATTTATCCGGTTGATATTTGGCTTCTCCTACTTATGTTATTAATGGATGATCGTATCCAATACCTGTAGATGTATTGTAAAGATTTTTATCCTTTTTTGTTACTTATTTTAAATATTTACTATCACAGCTGTTGAGGGGTGGATTTTGTGTGTAACTTCTGTACATGAGGAGGCTCAAGAAGATGATATACACGAAAAATTCTCTGAATATGGAGAGATAAAGAATCTTCATCTTAATTTAGACCGAAGAACTGGTTTTCTAAAGGCAAGTAGGCAAAAGCTCAAATTGAGATTTACTTACTATTTTATAACAAATTTATGTACCAATTATATTTTTATTATTGTTAAAGAGTTTATCTAAATTTTGAACCTTGAAAGTTTTGAATTTATGTTATGAAAGATTAACTGTTAGATTGATGTGTCGATTTAAACATATTTTCTCCATTACAGGGTTATGCCCTCATTGAGTATGAAACATTCAAAGAAGCTCAGGCTGCAAGGGAAGCATTAAATGGAACAAGCATACTTGGGCAACCAATTTCTGTCGATTGGTGTTTTGTTAAAGGACCTAAAAAGTGAGTTTTAGTATTCAATTTATCCATTATGTATCCTTACGATTTAAATATAATCAAATTTAAGCAGTAGCTGAAAAAAAATATGAGATAGAAGATAAAAGCTCATTATCTTAATTGTTTTGATAATGTCTTGACACTTTGAACGTAATTGGTAAAATTAAAACATTTACTTTTTAATATTAATTTCTTTTCTTTAAAATGATATTCATACTTTTCAATTAAAAAGAATTCTTCCCTGATAATAACACGTTAAAAGTTCAGTCAAGATAGATGGTTCCCCCAGCCTAATGAATCTTAACTCAAATTATTGTGACTGGAAATCACATCTGCATTTAGTAAGAACACATTTTGTCCTACCTTTTTAGGTATCAAACTAAATACATTTCTCTAAATGAAATTCATAAATTAATATATTTTTTTGTATGATTTTATTTTATATCAATGAGTTCCTTGACCTGAGGTGACATTGTTATCCATAATTATCTTTTGTTTGACCTTAAGAGTACCTGATTCTTTAATTTTTGATATCTTAATTATTTTGATGCAAAGAAAACATTTGTCTTTTATATGTATCCTGATTAATATTATAAAACTTCACTCTCCAAATTATTTTTAATACAACTATTTAACCAACACTTTTTCTATTATACTTTGATGAAACATTATTTATTAGTGAATATGATGTAAATGATATATTTTCTAATGGCTTGAGGTCTAAGATTGTTGAAATTTTTTTCCAGGACCAGAAAGAGCAGGAGGAGGAGGTAACCTCAAGTTCATCCCTTTACTGCATCTCATGATTTTCCAGGAAGATCATATTTCTCTAACACTCAAATTTGCATTTGATTTGAGCCCTAGTTAGAATGTATCTTAACTTTTTATGTTATCTTTTGTATAAAAATTGACATTTCTTGTACTAAGCACTCGATTTTCATTTTATTTTGTTTTAAATAGCTGTTTAATTTTTTTCAAACCAATCCTGCCAGTTTTCACTGGAAAATAAAACAGTTACTCATGATATCTTGAAGGAATAAGAAATAAAATATTTAATTATTGTAAAAAGTATAATACATCAACCAAGTAAATAATTTTCTATTCAAATATCTCACCAAAAGTTGTGTAGCTCTTGGCTCTTATTCTGATAAAATTCTGTTTATAAGATTGAAATTTTATTCAATACAAATTTCACAAATTATGCTGCTCCGTTGAGTTCAATTTCAAGACTTGCTTTGAGTCTACCAATGCAATTTGATTATTAACAATGATTTTTTAAAATAAGATAGAAGTAGATAATAATTATTCTATAATAGGTTACAAAAAAGCTTTATTTACTAATTAATGGATTTTCTTTATTTCTGGAAAATTGATTGTGGCAACTATAGTCCGTTCCACAAAAGCTGGCAGTACAGGAAGCTTATGGGGAAATAAATGCACGTAAATTCCCATAAGGGAGCTACCAAGCCGTCAGTTAATTATTTCCGAGGTACTTGTACGGATAAAATTAATATTTTCATCATAGTTAGGTGGATTTTTTTCCAATTTTTTGGTGAAATTTGGATATGGAAGGATGGTTCTACATATTGACGAAGATTTCTCATCATTTCAACAAAAGAAATAAATTTTATAGCGGAATGAAAGAAAAATTGTCGCCTCACCAGCCGTGAACAATACTAAAACTGCCATTTCTCTCATCCTATCCAACGTAAAGAGCTAGTTTTTTCTTAGATTACTCTTTATACCTTATGAATACAAAAAAGTCAACTTATATTAAATTTTGACTGTTAAAATTTTAGTGAAAAACAATTTAAGTGGAACGCAACCTCTAAAAAATTGGATCGTGCAGTCAAATTTATACATCGCCTAAAATTTTTTGTTTCTTACGTTACGAAAAACTTGTAGCGAGTGAAATTGAGATAAATGTTGTTATTTTCATTTACAGGTTATTCCGAGACGATATCTGGAATAGAACTTTAGTTTTTGAATTTTATAACCGAGAGAGTAATTGATTTAGCGCTCCAATTGCTAATCATTGTTTCTTTTTGCTCGATACTCATAGACCCATAAGCATAATTTGGATTGATCCGGATCTGCTCTCAGGTATAAAATTGAAATGGGTTTGATTCTAGGAGGCTCCCAAGTCAAATTTCCCCTATGAGAATGCATTGGGTAGATTTTCAGAGATTTTTAAAAAATATTTCTGATTGAGTCAGAAGAACAAAATATGTGGCTATAACTATTATATATTTATACATAAAAAGACTATAGTTTATCTCCATATATTTTCAAATTTAAAAAAATGATCTCTAACTAAATATGATATATAGATCAATTAAACTTAGCACACCTATAGATATGTTTAAAATCGACCTTAAAATTAGCGGTTGTCTAAGTGTCATGGGTTTAATTCCAGAGAGACCAGCAATATCAATATTCCCCATAAGAAGTACATAGGCTAAATTTTCAAAACTTTTTAGGACTTTCCAACTGTAATAGAGTGGTGAAGGATCGTCTATTCAATTCCAGAGAGTGTTTACTGTATTTCTTTAAGGAATTCATAGGGTTTTCAGTACTTATTTTGAGGCAATTCCTTAAGGTAATTATGGTTCACCCTAGTTGAAAGAGAAACTCACTGAATATAGTTCATCTCACTATATATTATAATTTACAATTTCATTTATTTAAATCACAAATAGAAAGATAACACAGCAAACTCCAAGTAGTTTCAAAACTGTAAAATGTAATTAAAAACTTTTATTTACTCTTAAATACATGGCTGTAATGAGTTGAGTATTCAATTTAGTCTTACAGTAAATATTTCAAATTTTTATTGCCAGATTTAATCAAAAGAATTCACAGACATGTTTTCTAAGTATCAACTGAATGCTTATGATCTCCTAAGTAATCGGTAGCTCTGAATGTGAGTCTATTACTCGTGAATTTTAATGACATCTCTGCCATTATAGTTTGCTACTGGAACGAAGCATATCAAATTTATAAAAAATTCATTTCTTCAAATTCCAGAATGTTTGAATTATATTCTCACCTGAAATTATTTGAAGCAAGATTGAGATTGGAAAGTATTTTTCAGTCATAAACTGACAATGAAGCTGAGAAACTAGTGGAAGGATCTATTTTTCTACATCTGTTTAATTAATGTTTCTATCAAGTAGGAAAAGAGTAAGGAATTACTTATTCCATACAAATGACTACTTCAGCTGCAAATTCATGGTCCATAAGAGCAAATAAATTCAGAATTTAGTAAAAAAGTTGATTTATCAATACTTAATCTAGGTTTCTACCCATGGAGTTATGCAAATAATAACAGGAGAGAAATAATTTTACATATATGGAGAGAATGGGAAGATTTTGAAGAGTGTAGCGTATTTCATAATGGTAAAATGTCTTCTTTTGAGTAGCTCAATAAGGAAAAGAGCTAAACATTCTTTTTCTGAGTTAGCTTTAGTAAGAGTATTGTGAACAGTAATCATATGTTTTAATAATAAATTAATACAAGGAGTATATTGAGGAGAGTAATGTAAATCTGTAAATGATTTCAAAATTTAAAATGATAAAGCACTTTTTTGAATTTAAAAATTATTTTATTTTCAATTCTCTATTAAAATAAAACTAGGAACAACATAAAAATTAATCTAATATACCAAACTTCTGTCTCAATAGTTTCAGTTTCGATTCAATATTAGAGAAGTATTTCATTTTCAACAAAATTTCTTTAGCACCCATAAGGTCTTCCTTGCTGAATTTCTCTCCTACCTCCCTAAAATAAAAACATTATGTAACAGGTTTTAATTAATATACCAGTAATTCTGTATAAGTTTTTACAGTATAAAGTGATAAAATTAATTCAATTACTTTTTAAATATCTCATATTGTAAAGGAAAATTCAGTGATAATTACCATTAGATTAGAATTACTGCACAAAATATGCAATATATTTTCAAAAATATTTTATTAAGTTTTCAAAATATAGATAATAAAGCAAAAGTGGAATGGTAATGGAAGCTCCAAGTAAACCATTATACAACATCTCTCTTTTTATTCTCAATTTTATTTTTGTGACACAGATACTAAAATCAAAATAATTGGTTGAGCTGAAATCTTTCATGGCTTCAATAACTTTTACAACTCTTAAAAACATTAAGGTTAGTTAATACTGGTTTACTTTCCTCAAACCTATCTATTACAGGTAACTAGATCAATACCAATCGATAATTATAATGTATTAATAAATCATACATGCATAATTATGTAAGAAGCAGCATCACTTCATCAAAGTCATTTAAAATACCTTTTTCTTGAATAACTTGTATCAGGTATTGAAGTAAATGTGAGCTAACCACAGCATTGAAAGAAAGAAAGAGTAGTTAAAATTTAATCTAAGGAGATGCCTTTGATTACCTAGATAACTCTAGGAGAATATCTTGATAGACTTTTGTCAAGTGGATTATTTTGTCCCTGTCCTGCAAACCATCTACTTCTTCATTTCTTTCCATGATATCCATCAAAAATGCAGGGTTCATTTTCTCTGATTGTTCTCCAATCTTTACACCCTTTAACTCGAGCATGTACATGCCTCTGCTCAAAGGATTAAGTAAGGTATTGTAAGCTTTATTCACTAAGGATGAATAGTCCTCCGAGATCCTTCTCTCTTCCTGAAGCATATAATTATCATTCAGAAGCAGTTACTCAAAGAAGTGAAACTTTGTCACGTAATCAATACGTGATATTAGCAGACTATGAAAATCAACTAACCTCTTCTTTATTTGCAAATCGATCAGGGTGTAGGAATCTTTGCAAATTTCTGAAATTAGTTGCTAACATTTTTGGCTCTACTTCATAACGTTGATCCACATCCAAGATATCAAAATAGTTACTATTTTTGTCGACACTTTGTAAAGCGTTACAATCCTTACAGAATAATTCCTTCTTGTTTACTGATGATCCGCATTTCCAACATGCGTCCGAAAGATGACAGTAAAACTTTTGAGTGGGAGATTGAAATTTTCCATTCAGTCTTTTACTGTAAGTGATTTTTAGGAAAGAAGATCCTTGGGAACGAGTTTGCGGTTTGACATTTCTTATGATGTTCAGCAGACTAGGAATAGCAACACCGAAATTGACAGAATACGTAGCTTTGGCAACAGAAAATGCCATTGTGTGACTATTAAGATGTTACCATAGATATTTGGTTCTCAATTTTCTGAACAGGTATACGGAGCAGATCAACAACCTACCCCAACCTAATCGATTACTCACAACAATCGAATCTAGTAGTATCGAATTGATAATTGCTGTCGATATCAAACAATAATACCCGCTCGGTTTGTATACGACTAACACTGAAGACATCGATAGACATGAATAATTCTTAAATAAATAGAGTAAATGAGGAAAATGTATCGTATTATCTCTCGGTTTTTGTATTTATCACTCATAAATCACCTATCTATAATTTATATTTATGAATTATTATTTAAATGAGTAATTAAAACCCAGGAGGATGAATGATACTTCTTTTCATCTAGACTATCTTCTTCCTTTGAGATTGCTGACTCAGCTCACTGAGAGCAAGGATTTTGCTTCAAAGCCAAAAAAGGCTCCGAAAGTCCTATCTATCAGCGCAATATTCTAGAATATCCATGAAAAGGCCTAATTCGTATTCCAAAGTTAATCGCATCTTCACGTTTAAATAGCTGAGTTACATTATTTTCTTTAAATTTTCAGCATCATTTTAGAAAATATATAAAAAGTTGCGAGATTTAAGGAATAATCATAAAAGTGGTTAAGAGATTAATGATTTTTACTTCCAGTTGATAAGATATTCGCTCAAATAGAAGTTAAATTACGTGAATTATGCAACTGAAAGTTAAAATAAATTATACATAGAACTTCCAATGTTCAAAATGTTATACATGGGTTTTATTAATAATAGGGCAAAAGCAAGATCAGTAAGTTTCTTGCATTTAACCCTCCCTAACTTACATTCGTATAGCTCTACAATTAATCAATATAAGATATGATGGTTTAATGTTAAAGAATCATCATGCCGGAGAGGCAATTCATGCATCCCAATAAATTCGAAACTACACTAAATCTTCACAATCCCTCTAATTGCACTGAAATGGAATTAAAAGAATAAATGATCGAATTTACCGCCAATGCTTTGGCAACACTGTAGATATTCCTTTCAAATTCTTTTCTCGATTTGATGACCTTCCTTTATAAACTTGCTTGATCTATAGAGTTCGATCAGTGAAGCAGCAAGTGGTTTTAGTTGTGCTTCAGCTTCAAACGAAGCACAGTAGTCTATGTAAGTATGAATTACTCAGCAGTTTTCCATTAAGGTATCTGCTCTTCAAAGATCAATTTACGTAAGCCTATCTTCAGGTACGGCTAATCAGTGTGGAGCGTAAAGCATTTACGTTTCAGTTAAATTAATATCTAAAGATTTAAATATTGTTTAACTTACATTAATCTAAAAAATACAAATTTAACAATTTAATGGAAGTATAGAAGATTTTCTATATTAAAAAATAAAGTATTTCAGGCATATAATAGTAAGTAGGATAAAGATTCTTTAGTATATTTTATATTGATTCTAGTTTGATTCCAGCAAAATTTTATAAATATCTAGCAAAGTATGGAAATCTGGGTAGAAATTATTTCGCATATATTAGAGCTACAGGCGGACATCAATGTAACATTTCAAATAAATCTTTAGAAAACTTCCTGTTTGTTTCATGAAATATTAAAAGGCGATAGTTAACGCCTATTATCGGAGATCTTCACAGTATAATTTTAAATATACCCATTATTTTTTCAAAATTTCAAGGGAGACAATCCAACCTCCCGTTACCGTATACCTGAGCAATAAACCCATCCAAATGTAAGGTACGAGAATTTTACATCTGAAAATTTTATGTGATTGTATATTCACATTCCTTGAATTTTTCGCATTTGCCTTAAGATAATAATTCCATAAGCAGCCGCATTACAATTTTCAAATTTTTAGTTTTATTTCCAGTCATACAGAAATATTTGATGATTTATAGATCAAATTAAGCACTGGCTTAGTTGTATTACCCTTTCTAATCAAATTAGTTATCTTATAATTTATATGATATAATCAAAACGCTATTCTTTCAGACTCTGCTAAGTATATTTACGCTTTAAAAGATAGAAAGAGCCCGCTCAATTGCAAAATATGGTGACTGAGAAGCTGCAGAGCTTAAGATGTAATGTGAGCTAACTAGTTCTAAAATAAAGGTTCTAAACATGACACATAGGAAATATTTATAGAGGAATACTATTAAAATATCATACTATTTTTAATCTCAAAAAGTTAAGATCGACACAAATAGGAAATTACGTATATTTTACGATAATATTGAAATCTAATGGGGCAGTGGAATCCAAGCAAGTTGACTATGATGAAGCAATTATTCTGGTGGAAAACAATTTCAAGTAATTGTGTACGACCTTGGAAATCGCTATACCGATTTTTCTGAAGTGAATACCGAGTATCTTTTACTTCTACCTCTCTAAAGATAAGGGAAAAGAAACGACGATAAAGAGATGTTGACGCACCTCGTGTTGTGAACTAACGAAGGAAGAACGGATGCGCCTTTAAAGTTAAAAAGGAAAATGATAACAAAAATTGTCAATTCAACCGTTTAATGAACTTCGAAGAAAGTCGATAAGGTCCAGAGGAATTGATGCTTCGTTTATTTATTTAATTAATTGTTAATTGATTCTTACACAACTATAAATTAATAGTTTTCAATATGCACTCGATAAATTCATACGATTCTGAGAGGTGATATTTTTTTCCTGCTGGTTACGTCTTAAAATTATAAGAATAAAATGGATCATTTCAACGAAGCATTAGATGTGGAGTCGTTCCGTTCCGCACGAGTTTCAGTTTTTGGATATGACTCATAGAAATGATTCATTGAGTATAGGCATCTCTAAACACTTCACTCTATCTAGGTCTATCTAATAACCGTGTGAATGCACTCACACTCGAGTATAAATCCTTCGAGAGTATTAAGAGAGATGAAGCATTACCGTTCGTCGATGAGTAGTATTCCAATCTTTGAAAAAAACTGTGATGACAAGAGTTTTCATAGTAATTCCTACCCAACGAAAGGTTAGCAATGATCAGTTGCCAAAAATTGTAGTTTGATTACCATTTTGAAAACATATTAACCGATTTTTGTACCGTCAAAACTTTCAATAGTCAAAAGTTAGCTATTGAACAACTGAAAATTAAAGCATTAACTTAAGTAAAGAAAAACTTTAATCCGAAAAATGATAGTGTAAATTGATAAAAAAATGGAAGCTGAGAGGATTCGAACCAGTGAAACTAACGCTTGGTTTCCAAAACTAATCCTCTAACCGCGAATCGCTCCCGAAAAGGGGTCAATGTCACACATTATGAAACAAATTTTCGTCAGTTTTGTCCTGAATCAAGGTCAATATGGACATAGCTTGTCTTACATTCTATTATATTTTTGTTACTTTTACTTGAAACAGCATCAGCATCTGAAGAAAAATTTGACAAACGTTCTTTCTGTTTAAAGGATTAGTTCATTCCAATTTTACGAGAAATCAAGTGAAGTTTAGGACGGATTTTCAGTTGATATTCCAACTTGCATCAGGTATATCTTTATTTCAGTGCTCTCTACAATTTTCTAAAGCGTCATCTCTTTCTCTGCCCCAGTCTCAGTTCTCATCTTGTAATTTTCAGTGACAATTTTGTAAAGAAATTATTGATGTAAAATGCACAATAGCATATATCCCTCTTTCATGGATTATATAACACCAACTTAGAATGCATGTTAGTAAAGCCGAGACAGAATACGGGCTGATTGCAAAAGAAACTTTCGTAGGTACGCCTTCAGACTACAACATGCTGACTGTGCATGCTTTATGAGGATTCTGTAAAACTGTTCTGTGGAAAGTTGGTTTTTGTTCATAATAATCTTAAATAATTACTAAGTAATAATAATAAATATTATTCGATAAGTAAAGGCGACAGAAATAGGAGAGACACTTTAAGCATTCGTAATAAAAATTACGATGTCAATGAAGATGTCAATTTAGTTTCATTCAAATTTTTTACTTAGTATGGAAGAACATTTTGATGAATTAGAATATGAAATACATCTAGAGATGATAATTTTTCTGCAAATAAACATGGTTACACTTTTTTCGTTATAGCATACTTTCTCGCTAGAGAGATAAGACAAGCACCGGATTTGACCAATATTTAAATAGGCTCAGGCTCAGGGAATCAGATACTTTAAATAACATCCATAGATATGTTCTAATGCTACTCAATCTCACAAATTTGCCACTTAGAGTGGCCTATCAGATAATGAAATTTTAGAGACCATGTTACTGAAGGCCCTGACGTAATCGATTAATCTTTAATACATCTTCAAGTAAAAAAGCATAGGTATAATAAATACTCAGAAATGCTCTTTAAATGATAATTTTTAGTTAAATAATTAAATTACCATCCATTTTAGCCCTAAACGGAATGGGACTGTTGAGTAAGGCAGAGGATGAATGAAAGATATTTTTCTTTCGTCATGAAAGATTTTAAATGTTCATTTACTGACAGAATCGAATAAATTGCTTATAAATAAATGGTTTGCTATGTATTCCATTATTTATCGAACAAATAATATAAAGTAATATAGCTAGAATATATTCTGGGAATTATCTTAAAACGGGATCAATAGCCAAAGTTTGGATTGCATTATTTATGTTTATACTAAAAAATTATCAAAAAGAAATATGAATTTAAATAGAATACAAGAAAAGGACTAAGGCTAAATTTTTCTTTCTTGATCACAATTATTTAAAATATCAGTTATATATTGTTTATTTATTATAATAATGAGAGAAGTTCACAAATTATTACATTTTCCTAAATGAAATTTTCCAGGAAAAGTCAATGATCCCAATCACTGGAAACTAATTTACTGCCTAGGTGAAGGTAGAGCGATTTTAGAGCTACTGAAGCAATACATTTTTCTCTTGCTTGCTATCAAGTAACTTATCGCACTCAGAGTAAAGCATTTTGCTCCTCATCCTCAACGAAGAGATACAGCACAGATATACGAAAGTTGCATGCCATTTTTATATCAATGGTTATTGAGGATTTTACATTCTCTGAAGATTTCTAAGTCAAATAAAATCAGTTTTTTGAGTTTACAAGGTTATGTTTGATTGACTCCAGTGTATGCCCAACTATACTTTGACTACCTCTTGATGTTATGCTTCTTGGTCCCTTTCAAGTCTTTAATTGTCTTTATTTTTCTTACTATATTATTTTATTCAAAAATATAATTCATTACAGCTTAGATTGCAGTTTATAACATAAAAGAAAGATTATCCTAAGTAAATTTAGAGCTAAATTCAATGATTAGAAGCACATCAATGTTAACAGAGTCTGTTCCTTTGGTATTGATTCTTATTGTATTTCTTTCAGGTGCTATTCATATCACTGCTGAAAGTTTATTTATACTTTATGGAGAATAAAACAGAAAAATCAGAGCAAGGAGAAATAATGGAGGGGGTGCCATCACTATCTAAAGAATCTTTGGCAAGAATGTTGAAGCAGGACTTGAACTCTGATCTTGAGGTACTCAGTTTTGAGGTATCATCTGCATTAATACCTGGAGAAAACTATGGAAGTTGCTTCAGCAAAATAACAGTTGAAGTGAAATCAAAAGAAGATCTTCTGAAGAAAGGTCGAAAATACGTCAGATCCTCTGCTGAAAATGGCCTGTATAATATACATCTTGTTTCTAAGACAATGCCAACAAATAAATTTTTTATTGAGATATTCAATTCTCCGGTGAGTTCTTTTTGTGATTAATTTAATAAATATTTATTTAAAGGTATTTAGATGAATAATTTTTATTTTAACTGTAATGGATTATGGTATTTAATTCAAAACATCCATCATCATGATTTAATTGCTGTGAATTTATTATTATGTTATAGAATAATTTATTTAAATTGTAATTGGGCTTTTGTTACACTGTATCTCTGAAAGATTACTTCAGTATGTAAATATTACATTGCTTTACAAAGTTCAGTGGAATGTTTTGAAAATCTATGAAAAATTATCTCATGTTTTTATGTCTTCTGCCTGGTTCTATTGTTGAAATTAAAAACAATTTTCTACTAGTTATTTACTTTATTAACAGGTGTCTTTCCAAAAGGAATCAGACTTTTACAAGCTATTAGTTCCTGCTTATGATTCACTCTGCAAAAAGAAAGGCATTCCTCCTGTGTCCATCTTTCCACATTGTGTTTACAGTTCTGATGGAAGTGATGGAGATGATGCCATCATCCTATTGGAAGATCTTAAATCTGCAGGATATGATAATGAGGACCGTCAAAAAGGAGTAAATCTTCCGCAAGCAAAAATGGTCCTCCATGGGTTAGCATGGATGCATGCTCTTTCAGTGGCTCTTAAGGTAACACAGCTTTCATATTTATTTGGAAAAATTAATATATGTACCAAAAATTAGAGGAACATTCCTTCTGCCTAATATTGTTCTTTCTTAGTAACTAAAATTTCAATATTAAAGAAACCCATAGATTCAACTTCAGAACTCTAAATCTCAGAGGTTATTTGCCAGAGATTATTCAGCCATTATCATCTGAAACCTTAACAAGGAAAGCAAATCATATTAATACATAGAATATAGTAAAAATTGAATATTAGTTAATGGGAAATGAGATAGAAAACTTGTTTTGCTTTATATCTACTATACAAAAATTTATCTTCTGGTTTTACTCATTTTCATTATAGAAAAACAATTTTAGAATAAGTAAATGAAATTTTATAAATGAATTGAAAACATTATTATGAAAAATCATCTTTTTGATGGATATGTAGTGTTTAGAATCAAATTATTTACAAAAAATATCTGGTTTACTATTTATCTTTTATAAAAACCTCTTTCATATTCTACTGACTTATTTTTCCTATTGTAATATACTCTGACTCCAAGCGACATTACCATTTATATTAAAATTTTCAACTTATTATTCTTTCCGCCTCTGATATCACTCTATACAGGGCACAACACAAGATTCTATTTCCATGCATAAAAGCTCTTATAATACTTTATAATAATTATTAATAAAAGTATTTAAAATAAAATTTCCACAAAATTCTTCTAGTAAATTATATATTAATTTTTAATATATCTAAATATGAAAAGAAGTATTTTTCACTTAAAACTTTTCCACATTTTAGGTATTACTTATATCTTTATTTATTATTGTATTATCTTATTTTTGTACAAAAAGTGTTTGATTTATTAATTAAATTAAGTTAATAGTAATCAAAATTTGATATTAACTTGCTTATATGCATTGAGTATAATACATTATTTCACTGGATTCTTCACCAACTTATACAGCATACTTTTTTATAGCTACAAGAACCACAAACTTACAATAAATTGAGTCATATAGTAGCAAAAAACTACTGGCATGGTCAAGATCGAGAAAAAATTGCAGATAACATGTTGAATGGCATGTTTGAAAAAATAAAAGAAAGTCTTCAAAATGTTACTGGTTTGCCAACTGGAATAATGGAAAAGATTGAAAAATCTATTAAAAATGATCTAGCTATCACTGTTGGGCCAAATCCACCAAGAGAACCATATGCATCAATTGCTCACTTAGACTTATGGACCAACAACATCATGTTCCAATGCAAGGAACTCACAACAGAGAAAGTAGACTGTCATAAAGGATGTAAAACAGAAAAAATTCCTTCATGCATGAAACTCTTAGATTTCCAGGTAAGTGCATCTGTTTGTTAATTTATCTTTCATAAACTCCATTGCTCTCAAAACCATAAAATTAGCAGAGAAATGGTTCATTCTAAATCTGGAAAGTTGTAAAAACAATTTTCATTCAGCTTATATGTATGAAAAGATCAAAAATTGGTTTTACAAAATATATTAGTGCTAAATAAAGTACAAGGTTAACCATTTCATGTACACCATTTACACTGCAACAGGCACTAAGTGCCAAGTAAATTCACTAGAAAACTTGAACAAAATATAATTCTTTTGCACTTATTAAATGAAAATTTTTTTGATGAAAAGCTATAATTGTTTTATTTACATGAAAAACAGGTGTTGCTTCTTTCCATTCATTTTAAATATATATCTTAAGTTAAATAATGATTTTACAAATAAAAATCCTTATACTACATGAATAAGATTGAATTTCTGCATGTAAAATGGAATAGATTATTTTTTTTGTTTCTATGCTATCTAACTTGGAATATTCTTAAAAAAGATTAACTGATAATTAATATACCCAGTGAGCAATGCTTTGAATGGAAATTTACGTACATTTAAAAATCATCACAGCAAGAATCTAGAAACATTTTTCTATTTTATTCTGAGAAAATGTTTATATACTGCTTTTGATAAACTTAATTATCTTTTCAGACATCAGGAATAAGATCTCCAGTGCGTGATGTCATGTTCTTCCTGTATACAAGTGTTCCAAAAGGCATCAGATGTGAACATCTTGATGAACTATTAGAATTCTACTGTGATGAATTTAGGAAAGCCTTGTCATTGCTAGAATGCCACAGTGAAGCAAAAGGTGTAACACGGGAATGGCTGAATAGTGAAATTAAGGAGAATGGAGCAGCTATAATGAACCAAGTCCTGATGATGCTTGTAGTAGTATTAGCAGATAAACCCGAAAAACATTCTTTCACTATTTCAGAGGAGGTTTTACGCCAAGGAGAGGCTTTGAACGTCACATCAGAGAATTATATTGTTGAAACTACCTCTGCTATCAACGACTTTGTTTCCAAAGGATGGTTTTGATAATTAAAAATATAGATAATTTGTAAATAATTAAGATCATTCACTCATAATGTAGAAGTGCAATAAAAGCCCATTTCTTATACACCAATATCAAAACTCATTCAATTTAATCATCTACGTTACATACAGCTATGTATTTTAACATAACAGCAGTCGATCAGGGTTATAAGAATAAAATATTACACAAACTCTTTCATTTAAATATTATTTTGAGAAATAAAGAATACTTAATGAAAAGGGAATAACTTTTAATGACAACTTAAAAAAATCCGGATGATGTCTAAGCTAAAGTGTCGAATGTTGCACGAATAAAGTGAGTAATGATAAAATTATTGAGCATAAATGTTCCGTAAAATTATGCCTAAACTCAATCGTCGAGTTTCCTATCGCCTAATAACAATTTGACCGAACAACTGATTCATATAAACAGAACTTTCCGCTCAAGAGCGCTCCGGAAAAACACAATGAAGAAATAATTCAATATCATATATAAGAGGTAAAAATACTCATAAGACAATATGAAGCTGTTAAAAGTGCATGGAAACAGCCGCAGCAATTAGATTGGCATAAAGTTCAGCCGATATCTGTTATCAGCCCAAATGCCACAAGATGAAAGCGATCTGAACGACACGTCATACAATGATAACTTAAAGCAGCCATTATTAAATATTGAAAGGGCTTCATTCAAATGTAATCTTCTTGGTCAATACTATTTTCCAGTGCGAATTGTAAGTTATTAATTATATGAACGTTTTAATCATATTTTACGTTTTAAATAAAACCAGGCAACAGTGCTACCATCTTGGCTTCCAACTAACAACTACCCAATAGTAGACAGCTGCTGACTGCTTGTCTACTTGTGAAGGTAATATGGCCGAATTCAGGGAACCGCCTCCTTTATGTGACAGCGAGAAAATTTGTAGAGAGGATGACACTGATGATTTATTTGTCTCGGCTGTAGAGGTTTGTTTATTTTTGCAATATGTTATTTCCGTTTTATATCTTTTTTTGAATGATCTGTGTAACATTCTCAAAGTAATCGAGCACTCGCTTCGTTCGCTGTTTTTAATTTTCTTTTAACCTGTCAAAGACACGGAAGTTTTACGTTAGATGAATGACGAACTCATTTAGATATAAAGGGAAATATGTTTATTTATTCTAAATTTTCTATTTTTACTATTCTGCATATGCATGTTCAGCACGGTTATGATACTAGAATGACTATTAGTCAGCCAGTCATTCTCACAGTTGGCTATTAGTTAGCAATATCTACTTGTTATTTTTTCATCAAATTACAGATAAAGATTTTATCCTTGCATTTCACATTTTATTTTTATGTTATTTATAGAAAATTATAATCTTATCATTCTTTGCATAGCTTGTTTTGTATTAATTTTTACACCAAGCCCATTTTGGTTTACATGCAGTCACAAGTAAGCAACGCTAGAGCCTCGCCAACTCACAACTCATTCGAAAATGGAGAAGAAATTGATTTGAAACGAGAAGAAAAACCGGAAGATGATCCTCTCTTCACTGTATGTTGCTACTCATTTGCACCCATTTGATTGACCGAGTGTGATTAAACTTCGGATTCAAATGTTTCTTGTGTAGAAGCATTTCTGACAGTTTATTTCTAGTATAATTTACACCAATAGTTATGTACATGAAGTATTAGATAAATAATGTAGTTAAATGCTGATTTGTCAAAATGATATTAAATATGCACTGCTTATAATTAACACTGCTTAAGGAACTGTTATTTTTATATTTTTCTAGTTTTCAAATTAATGTTCACATTCAGCTTGGCATTTCTTTCCTGCACAGTCATACGTCTCATATAGTTTGAACTTAATTGATAAAGATAAATGACTTGATGTTTCAGGATGCTTTTAATGGTGATGATCCATTTGGATCTGGTACACCTCCAGATATTGGAAGATTGGAGATCTCACAGGTACATTTTCTTCTAATTTTATCTTAAGAATCTCTAAACTTCTTAAATGATTCATAGAAGATCTGATCATGATTACCTAGTGGTAAAAATGCATGTTTGCCATGTTTTTGTTAAGGATGCTTTTACTGTATATTTCTATGAAATTTTTACATAAAAAATCAAGCAGAATCAATAAAATTGATTACCTTACAAATCATTTATGAAACCTATACATCCCTCTTCTTATGATCAATATTATTGCTTTGTGTTGCTTTGATGAGCCTTTTGTAACTATTTGAATTTAGGGAGTAATTTAATAAATATTTTATAATAAAAATTGGCGTTGAAGATGTTTTGATAAATTCATGATAAATTCTTTTTGAATCATTCAAAAGATATAACTTCGATCCTAAAATATTAAATGTTCGTTTTGGGTAAACTATTCGTGGAACAAGATCCCAAGCTTTTATCAAAGTCTGTGTGTTTAAATTTAAAATGATTGAAATTCCTCTCTTTTTTTGTTTCTTTTGAATATTCCTTCTTTTAAATATTATGTATTTTTTCATGTTGTAGCATGCTACCTTTCTTTTAAGATAAAAATATTATTTATGCACATGTAAGATGGAAATAGTCTTGTTCCAGCCTGCCCTTTAAACTTGTTATTTTATTTATAACTTGTATTTATTTATAGCTCCAAAATTGTTTACTTCTCATTATCTTTTTGATTCTGTCTAGAATAGTTTGAATTAGGACTTTTCCTTTATTCTATTTATAACATTTATCATGTTAGCAAATCTCTTGCAGAATTATTTTTGACACTGTAAACCCTGCCCTAATATTTGAATTTAAATCTATCATTTAAATTTTGAAATGGTTGGTCTACTTTGTTCCTTGTATTGAATTTTATCTCTTTATTTAATTTTTGATAAAATTTTATTGACTGTTGCTCGTTCTTAAATTATTGTATTTCTCAGTTTGTTATTTGTCTATATTTTGTTTTAACTTCTTGATTTTTTATGAATCATCCATTATGTCCTTCAATGAACTTAAATTATCATCCTATTGACTTATTACAAATTTAATTTTATGAAATTTATTTACATACATAACATTGTATCTTAAATGAGTTTGTTTTATATTACTTCAACATTCTTATCAAAAAGCTGCCATATTGCTTTTAGGGGGAAACAAAAAATGCTGGATGGTCTGGTTCCCAAGGAAAGAACAGGCAAGAAGAACCAGAAGAAGAAGAAGTTCCAAAGCCAAAAATGCCTGTACCTATCCCACCTTCTCAGCAAACTATTGAAATAACAGTGCAAGTAGATCAGAAGGTTGGGGATGGAGTAGGAGCTTATATGAGATATCTTGTCTGTACTTGTACCAACATTCCTTTCTTTCGCCGTCCAAAATCAGAGGTGACCCGTAGATTCTCTGATTTCCTAGGCTTGCATAACAAGTTGGTTGCTAAGTACTTGAGATCTGGAAGAATTATTCCACCTGCACCTGAAAAGAGCATTGTTGGTTAGTAGGCTTTGTCCTTAGTCTGTTATTAATGAAATTTCCTTAACTTTATTAGGGATAAACATGATTTATATTTTCCCAAAATCATTAAATCAATATGGGAATTTTAAAATAGCTTTATTCAGTTAAATATATTAACATAGTTAATCATAATAGTAAAACAGTATGGAAGCATTCAAAGAATTAGCTAATAATTATTAATGATGAATGAAGTTGCAAATGAAAGGTACTGAATCCAAATATTTATCAGCATAACAATTTTCTTTCTAATTAGATTTATTTTGACATTGATATTAAAGGTTTATGAGATTATAATTTGCTGAATTAAAAACATACTTGTTCCTTGTAAAAGTGTTTTGAATCAATTTTCATAACAGGTGGCCTCTCATTCAATTAAAGTACTTACTAATATTCAAAATTACTCACAAAATTTAGTGGTTTTTTTTTAAGGGTTTATGAAGATTATTTTACCTTTTAAACTCTTCTTTTTCTTTAACTTGCACATTCTGAATATCTTTTCAACTAGTGGTATATTTTGCAATTATTTTTTGTTCATTATTTTCTTTTACAGATATTTCCTAAATTGCAGAAAATATTTTTTAGTAAGCAATGGTATTTCTTGATTTTCTTCATATTGTTTCCTCTCTTAGGGATGACCAAGATAAAGATGTCATCATCTTTAAGCCCAACTGATCAACCTGGTACAACATCTCCAGGAAGTACAGGTTCAAGTGTTGGAAGTGGAAGTGGTGGAATGGATTTTGTTGAAAGAAGGCGAGCTGCTTTAGAAAGATACCTTAGGCGCACTGTCAATCATCCTACTCTCCTAGTTGATCCTGATGTCCGTGATTTTCTAGAGACAGGTAATGCTATTTTCTGTATTTCTTTACATCTGCTAAATATAATTCCTGTTGTTAATCTTCACAATTAGCTATATGGAAGTATATTTTACATCTTAAGGTCCTGTATGTAAATTCTAATTCTTAAATGTAATTTTTAAGAAATTGATCTCTTTAGATAAGGAAAGAATTAATTATATGATTTGGATTTTAATTTATATCACAAATGCACTGTTAATTTATGTAGTATATTTTTATCCCATTTAGGATTTTAGTACAGTTTAATACTTAATTCGTTTAAATTCATCTCCTTCAAGTTAATATAATATTTTTGTGGAGTACTGTTTGAATTTCATATTGGCATAATTATTTTTTTATGTTAAGCAAAGACATGATTTATTATTCTTTAGATATCATGTTAATATTATCTCAGGAATTGAATATTTAGTTCTAAGGCTAGTGAACAAGTAGCATTTGTGCCAAGTTCTATGTAAAAGATTTTCTTCTTTTACATTATCTGTGTCAAGACATGTATTCTTGTATTTAATTAAGCATTGATTCTAAGTTACTATAATTAAATGTTTTATGCTTGTTTTTAAAAATTCTGTGAACAATAATATAAGAATTGAGTAACGTTTCTTCTGTCTTCTTCATGTGTCTGTGGAATTTTATTTGATAACACCTTCTTAGATATATTTTGTAAACCAGTTTGTTGAGGCCAATTTATACTGTTGTAATTTACAACTTTATGACAGTAATCTATAAATAATATTGGATCTCAGAGGGTCTGAGTTTTGTATTGGGATATTGGTTTTTTGTTTTGTTGTTATTGCATTCTAGAAAATTCTTGCTCCAGCCCTAATCTTATGAACTATTCTTACCTGGTACTACTTAAACATATTTTGTGCATGATTATTTTTATTTTAGTATTGTACGCAGTAGCACATATTGCTGAATTCAATTGGTTGATTTTTCATGCATTTCTTGCCATATATGTTACCTCAAACAGAAGGTGAACTACCCAGAGCAACTAACACATCTGCAATTAGTGGAGCTGGCATGTTGAGGCTTTTCAACAAAGTTGGTGGGACTGTCAACAAGATGACTTACAAGATGGAAGAAAATGATTTGGTATGGTTGATTAGTTAATATGAATTTTTTAAATATTCTTTTGCAAATGAAATTCACTATCATCATTATGTTGTCTTCAGTGGTTTGAAGAAAAAGCACAAGAGATAGAAAGTCTTGAATGCTCTGTAAGGGAACTTCTTACTGCAACGGAGGCACTTGTGATGCATAGAAGAGATTTGGCAGTGGCAACTGGTGCTTTGGCTCGCAGTGCTGCTGTTTTGAGTAATTGTGAAGAACATACCTCACTTTCCAGATCGTTATCTCAACTGGCTGATATAGAAGAAAAAGTAAGAGATATTTTATCAGTTAATTTAAAAGCAGCATTGAAAAGTTCTGTAGCAACACTAGTGTTCACCCTAAGTTCACCCAAGTGAAACTATTTTATATAGTTTTCATTACCATTGTGCTTGTTTGATTTAGCTTATTAAGTGTGCTAAGGGTATATGATTTCTGAATTCTATAAATAGTATTTTTCTTATTTTGAGTTATTGTTAGACTGAACTTTTTCAAGAAATGATGGATAAGCAGATGGATAGACCCATTCCTGGAGAAGTTAAGCCTGTGTGGATCTCTCCTCCATTTAATGTTTTATGTTATTATAATTTAACAAAAATCATTGCAATTTAAGGCAGTGAAATAGTAATTTAGCAAATGAATTATGAAGTTTTAGGGGGTTTCTCTATAATAATTTGATGCCAACATCAATGAAGATTGAGAAGTTAATCGGTTGTTTCTTTTTGCAGATTGAAACCTTACACTATGAGCAAGCAAATTCTGACTCATCGCTTCTGTGTGAACTAATGAAAGATTATGTTGCACTTATTGGTGCTGTGAAGGTAAAAGGATTAACTTCTACATTTTTATATTTCTTCGTAGAATACCAAATCTTATAATATTTTTAAAATTTGAATTCTAGGAGGTTTTTCATGAAAGGGTTAAAGTCTTTCAAAATTGGCAGCATTCTCAGGCAACTTTAACTAAGAAAAGGGAAGCAAAAGCAAAACTAGAAATATCTGGGAAAACTGAAAAGAGTAGTCTGGCAGCTGAAGAAGTTAGCGAGGTAATTAATTTGACTTCTGTAATAATAAATAAAAATAATGAACAACAAATTGCAGTGATAAGGATTCTTATTATACTTTTCAAACCCTGAGAAAGGAAGCCTTGCATTTAAGTTTTAAGCACTAATTATTTCTTTCTCCATTGTATTCAAGCATACTTTTCTTTATACACCTAATATCCTCCCCAATTATTTTTAAATTACAAGTATATTTATGATTATATTTCTAGTAAAAAGTATTTTAACTATTACTGAATTTGATTTATTGAAAAATGATTTTTCCAATTTAAATACCTATATCTGAGTTAAATGATAAATGATCATCTAATTCATTGATGCGTGATATTTTATTTTTGAATATTTTGTTTACCTAGTGGGAGTCAAAAGTTGAAAGAGGAAGGGAGGAGTTTACCAATATTTCCCAGATGATTAAACGAGAAATGGAGATGTTTGAATCTCAGAGAGTCAAAGATTTCAAAGAAACTCTTATTAAGTATCTTGAAAATCTTCTTGGACATCAGCAGCAGGTAACGTATTAGTTTTGATGACATTCTATTATTTTAAACATATTATTTGAATATCTCTGAGGAATAGTTATGTAACTTGTTTTCATTACAAAGTATCTTGAGGAAAAAGAATTTCACTTGGAATGAAATAACTCCTGAGTTAAATAATAATATGTATTATTATTATACTTATTATTATAATATAAATAATAAGTATAATAATAAAATATTACAGGAGTAATTCCTTAGAAATTTAATTTCTCTTTGCTCCTTTCGATGGCATTGATATTCTTCTTAATTGGTATATTTTAAAGCTTTCATTGTCATTTCATTCTATTAATTGATTATTTATCAAATACTCTACATTAATTTTGATTTTTTTAACTACAACTACATTTCATTATTTACTATGGAAACTAGTTTGCATTCATAATTGATTTTTAGTTATTATGATGTTGAAATGTTTCATAATCTTTATTTACCTCATGCTTCCTAATGAAATTAGCAAACTACAGATGTATGAAAGATCTTATTTTGAAAAATTACTGAAAGTTATTCAAATATTGGTGTGTCATTTATCACTTTTATATCAAATTATGTTATCAATCTTTAATAAATGGATTTTGTGGAAAATTTTCTTTCAGCTCATAAAATATTGGGAAATATTCCTTCCTGAAGCCAAAGCCATTGCTTAAAGGCATTATCATCAAGATTTGGATGCCATGAATTAATTATGTTTTCTTTTTGAGGGTAAATTTTTGCCAAAATTCTCTTCAATTACTTTTATTGCTAGCTATTATCCACAATATTGCTTACCTTATGGCTTTTGCTAAGGTTTATTGTATGAACATTATTTCCAGTCTCCAGTAATTACATTTACGACAATTTTGTTAATTTGGCATGTTTTGCTTGAGCAATTCAACTGATTAATCAAGTGGTTCGAGTTTTTCACTTTTCAACCCTGTACTTAAGGAAATGCACCAGATTATTTTCAGTGACTAGAATTTTCTCCCTTCCTCTCCCGCTTGTATCCTTTGTTATTTTGAACAAAAGAAAGGTAGAACACGAGGTGCCTTTGATTGGTGGAGGTCATAGAGTTAAAATTTCCACCATATTAGACGGGAGTGAAAAAATTAACGATAAACATATGCTTTAATTTTGCCAATTTGTACATAAATAAATGAATCCTACAATCTTTAATACATTGATAGGTAAATATTTGTGTAGAAAATATTAAAGATCAAGGGCATAAAAATGACATTTGCATTTGAGAATGAATTGTATAGCGTATGTCATGAATGAAGAAGATTTGGTGTTTGGCAGACATTTGGTATCAGTGTGATAATGTCTCAAAGTGTGAATATATCATTCCATATCTTCAATATCTAATATCATTTAGAATAAAGTATATTTTGATTCTTGTAAGTTGTCCCAAGAGTTTAAATGTATATCTTGTAATTGTTTTAGTTTATGAGAGTTAGTAAATTTTTGTTAAATATTTGTATAACTGTGAGTATGAAAGTGTAATCAATTATTGAGCAACTGTAAGCTGTCATGTGATGAAAAATCTGGCTTGACAATCTACGTGAGGATGTTGATATTTGAAGGTGAAATATTGTTTAGCTCAAAAGATTCTGACTGTTATGTTGGTGTCAAACAGGTTATTAAAGATTTTTGTTCATATACTTGCTAAACTTTATTTGAATTGATAAAATACATCTCTAAAAATTGATTAGGTTTTGTGGATGGTAAGTATTTGAAATATTCTTGATTTTAAACTTCATCCTTGAATGATTATAAAATAATTGTGCTGGAAGGACTCTGGTGTGTCCTAATCCATTTTTAGGGACAAATGCATGCTTAGGAGATCTCCATTTTTTGGTTGAGTTCTTATTGAATAGTTGAAAAAATTTAAAGATTATAAGAGTAATTCTCTCTACAGTGATGGATTAGGTCAAAAAATAATGTCGAATCTCCAACTTGGATGAAATCCATATCTGAAGTTGCATAAATACTAAACATATCTACTTAAGGATCATAAATATTTTGGGCATACCATTGGATATTCCTAAATGCTTAAAGTGATGAATGAATACACATGAAATAATTTAATTTAAGTTTAAAATGCATTTTTATCATTAATTATTAATTAATACTTTTATTTATTTAAAATATAATTATAAATATAAAATGAGAATTATGTTAACAATGTGGTAAATCTTTAATTCTGAACAGAAAAACTTAAATAAAAATAGAGAAACCCAAAAAGTATCTCTAAGATCAAGAATAGCAAATCAATCATATAGTCCTGACTTTTCTGACAAGATTTTTTTTCTAATTCTTCTAAGAAATTAAATATGTATCGTCGGTATGTCAGACTTACTGTTGGCATGTGGAATAGGTTCTTCTAATTCCAATAGTTCTGCTAAAATAGTTCTTTACTTAAAATCTATTACCATAAATGCAAATATCACTTCCAGAATTAAGTGCAAAATTTTGTTGCCGCATTATCAATGTTCCTTGAGATTTAAATTAATGTTTATTAAAAGAAGTTGCATAAGAGGAATAACTTAAATCAATATTTTAATTTGATGTAATTGTTATTAAAATCATTTTATATGTGGTATAAAAATTCTATTTATATATAATGAAATATATATTAAAATACATTTTTAAAATTAGTGTTGCACTTTCATACTTGGTATCTTTGTCATGTGGTTCTCATTTTTTAGGGAATTTTATTAGAAGACAAGTTGATTTATCCGTATGATTAAGTCGGGTTTGTTTGGAAAATTCTTTTTAGATTTGTTGAGTTTATTAGAATTTTCATTAAGATAATCTATCTATATAAATTCAGTAACAACCCAAATTGTTATCAATTATTGGAAGTTGCATGAAGTCTCTAGTACATTGTGGAATGGTGATAAATTCACACATGACTATTAAATAGGTAAAGGTTTAAGTCAGTAACCGTTTTCTATTATTGGTAGCAAGTTATCTTTTGTGTAGATGGAAATAGCTAGTGCTCTTAATAATTTCCTGATTATATCATCTGATAACACAATGAGTTTATTGATTTACATTTTCTTCAGCCTTTCAAACCCTCCATAAACATAATTAACTGCTACAAATTAATTACAGCATTATAGAATATTGTTGTACTTGAAAAATTAAGTTGTATGTCTGTATAATTAATGTTAAATTATAGGGGGCTTATTATGATTTATAATTTTCTTAGTATTTAAGACTGAATAGAGGTTGTGGAGGTTCAATTTCACTTTCCATTCTAACATAAGGCAATATTTACATACAAATATATGTAATATAAGAGCATATATTAGGCCTAGACATTTTTTATTATTGGTTGTATTTTCATTAAGTGTGTAAATGTAGTGACAGTTTATTCCTAATTTTTATTTGAATTTTCAGTAAATGATATTGGATGTATGAGATTATTTTCTTTATACTTGTGTCATATCACAAATTGAGGATTTAAGTAAACCTTGATCAATTCCTGAATCATAATTATTCTTAAGCAGTGTTAGAAGATAATTGATTTTGTATGAAGTCTTAAAGCAGAGATATCCTCCAAAGTGAATATACCAAATATATCAGACATCCATGAACTTCTTTATCCCAGTTGCTCTATCTTTGGTGTTTTTCGTAAGGTGTCAAAATAGTTTTTTTCATGGATTACATTCAGTAATATAATTCTCTGTTTCTTATTGAGCATCAACAGGATAGGATTCTTATTGAAGCATGAGATTAATTTTTTTTATTTATTGTCGATGCCATTTTTCTCAATAGAAAACATTTCTTGTATATTTATTTCTGTTTAAGAGTCTTGGTCATATTTCCTAGTTAAACGGTATTTTAAAAATAAATATTTCTTAAAAGAAGAATTGCAATTTATAATTCATTATATGTCATTGTGAAGAGAGATCCAATTTTTTTTGTTTTGAATAAAGTGGAGGAATTAGTTTTTATTAAAATAA
The DNA here is from genome assembly GCA_020796165.1 of Pantala flavescens. Classification (NCBI taxonomy): domain Eukaryota; kingdom Metazoa; phylum Arthropoda; class Insecta; order Odonata; family Libellulidae; genus Pantala; species Pantala flavescens. Next base: position 10,073,812 of record CM036879.1, on the reverse strand, counting down.
CTTTTGGCATTTTAAAATTTGACTCTAATTGTCAGAAAAAGGAACTTTACATATAGATATTATTCATACATACTTATAATAATATAATATTTTAATCAGGAAACATAAATGTAAAATTCATTTACAAATTATTCAGAAAACCCTTACTATAGTAAACAGCGTAACTTAAGAAAATGTTTATATTTGTTCCCATAACTCTGTCACTTAAGATTTCTTACTGATCCATCCTACTGCTTGTAATCAAAGGGTTAGGCTATAAAATTTTGCTTATATATCATAAGTTAAATATATTAAATCCCATTTGAAGTGCCAATCTCGCAATGTATGTTGCTATGACAATCAGTAGTTACCTTTTAAAGAAACCTTATTAATCAACTCATGCATGCAACAGCATTAGCTAGTAGGGTAGAATCTTCATTTATGTCAATATTTGGTCTTGATCTTAATTGATGACAATTTCCAAATTCATATGTTTGTTTCTTTAAAACCCTATCATTTTCTTATGATTAGCTACATAATTATTTTGAGGCAGCTTTATTTTTCTAGATCCTTTTTGATGAGTATGACATGTAGCTAATACCACTGTAGTGTATGTACTGCATTATTATTGTGTTATTTTATATGGTGTATTATTTCATTTAAAATTTTATTTTTCCTAAGATATATCAAATTGATCATAACTTGCTTTTATTTCTCTATAATTTTAAAAATATTAGACATGGATATAAATTAATTGAAATTAATAATGAATGAAGATTAAATATTTTTACTGTTAAATAGAAATCAGTGAATTATTGATTCTGAAAACTTGTTTTTTTGAATATAGGGTGATGTAAATTGATTTAAGACATGTAGTTCATGTGTATTTGAAGGATATTCTATCCCTATAAATCAAATAGTGTTATTTTAAAACATTTAATCATGACAATAGCTTTATGGGGACTGTATTGAATAATATTAACAGAAGATATGAAATTTAATAAAAAAATCTGAAAATGCTTAGTTCTTTTGAAGTAGTTAAAAATATAATACTGATATTTTATGGCATCTTCTGATTTCGTAGCAATAGTGAATGCAAATGGAATCCCTAGTCTCTTCTTTATTTTAAAAGTAATAATAATAAATAAATTCTCAACAGAGAAATAAATTATGGTGTTTTTTTCAGGTTTACTTAAAGATGAATTGTTTGGCCTAGATTATGCTTCAACTTATGAAGATTTACTGAAATAACTTTGTATGATTTCCATGATAGGATCTCTTGAAGCAGTTTTCAAAAAGTATTTTCTCTGACAATCATTTTTCAAATGTTAATGACCTGGTTGGAAAAATATTAATATGTTGATATAAATGTCAAAAAAGTTTAATGAAAGAGTTACATTTGACAATACTCCTGTGATGTGAGATAAAACTTCTCTATCTCTTTTCTTATTGATTCTTCTTTAACAAATTTAACATGGGATAGAATTCACTTCATCAGTATATCATCAATCTTTGGATTTGATATGTGATGCTTCATTTTTGAAAATGTTAATTTTGTATGCAAATGAAGTGGCTGAATAGAAATTTATGAAGCATAATGATGAATAAAACTGTTATTTTTAAAAATGATCGATGTTTTTTATAGCCCTTAAAGAATTTTTAATGAGTCGTTATATCAAAGATTATTAATTCTATCTGGTATAAAATTATAATTTACATTATACATTTAATCAGGATAATGAGATTACTTTTGAAGCTTTTGGTTTAAAGATGATAGTTATTTTAATACTTTACTGTTAAGAGAATTCATAATTTTTCTAACTTTATTTCAAATGAAAATTATCTGTTTGAATAAAAATATACTTATGAATTTGTTAATTATCTTTGTGGGTAGTAGTTTAATGAATGGGCCTATATTTGGAAGTTGTATGTTATTTACACAGTTCAAGGAATGGAATATTTTTTCATTTTATCTTTACTCCTAATGTCTTACACATCCATTTATTATGTTATCTAGTTTTCTTTCCTTAAAAGATTATTATCCACCAATCTTCATCTGCATCTTTCAGACTGTCCAATATAATTCTATTAAATTTTTCTTCATTCTTACCACAAATTTTCATGTCATCTTTTTTCATTCTCACCCATCTTAACTTATGAACCCCTTAGTATTATAATAATAAGTCTCAATCTATTTCTCTAATAACTATCACAACCTTTTATTATAATTTCATCTTAATTTTTTTAGTCTCTTTTTAATCTTTTCTTTTAAGTGTAATATTATTATCTCCTTCTGAATGACTTATTTCATACACTTACTCTTTTAACTGATTTCTCTCTAACTTTTATATTCTCCTGTTTCCCTACTACTGCAAAAGGAGAATACCATTTTTCATTTATCAATAATCATTTTTACTGTGCATTTCTTATTTCCCAAATAATTATTGTACTACTACTTTTTCATCCATTACTTTTGTTTGTTACAATTAAAAGTTTTCTCAATCAATTTTAACGTACATGTATGTTTTTACAATTTAATATGAGTATATATAATCTGTACAACATGAACCATTTCCCAAATTACTCCCCTCTTAGCTTATTTTTTTTTTTTTTCATTTCAGTATTCTGTTTCACTTCAGAGTATACATAAAACAATGTGTCAGTAATAGTTGACTTGTCTTACTCCTCTTCCAGTTATAACTATTATTATTTTAAATTCATTGTTCAAATAAAAACCTTTGCTTCCAATACTGACTAGTATCAAATTCTTCCTACAGATTAGCTTTGACATTCTCCATAAAGTATTCATTTCGAATCGGTCAAAATTTTTTTGTGGATTAAAAATATCTTTCACTCCTATCATTCTCAACATTACAATTATATCACTTTCCTTCTCATTCATCTTCCGTATAGTTTCTCATTTTATGATCTGTTTTTGTGCTTAATATTTCCAGTGTAATACATGTATTACAAACTTGGTATGTCATGCTTGTTTTATCATACTACTTGCATTAAATGCTTTACATATCTATTGTTTAAAGTGAACGTGGTTAGAAGTGGGATGGAAAGGAGTGAACTAGAATAGGTACAAAGTAGAAGATGCGTTTCGTGAAAAATTACTCTTATAAATAAATAGGCGTAGGTAAGATGCTTAAGAAGACAGTATGGGAATCTCTAGAATTTAGGAGAGTAGATTTATTCGATAAATTCATATAAGGAACGTTCAAGGAATGCATAATACATATTATGCTTCCCAGATGCTGTTTACGTCATAGGATACAGCGGATAAAGTTTGGGAAATACAAAAATTAAGAGAATTAAAAATTATTTGAACGGTACTGGAAAGTAATCGTTTTGGTAGATAGACTCATGTTACTTACATCCTTTGCCACACACCGAAAGATGGCTCGCTGGGTATCTGCGTAGACAGACATACAGGTTCATCATATTTCATTAGGAGGAAGGATATGGTTTTTTATTCGACAAGTTATAAGGGAATTGTGATGTATTCTCATTTATATCATCTTACTGATGAACTTTGTTACGAATAGTTGAGAGTTTCCTACTAGTGATTCTATATACCGCTCGTACACTTGCCTTTTCCGAAGGAAAAATGAGGCAATGTTTTCGCGAGTATCTTGCATTAAGATCCTCTAGGTTTTCTGAATTTAATTCTTTATATTAATATTTTCTTTAATTTTTCCTTATTTAATCTCTTTACTTTTCTCCCATTGTAACATCGTCTTTCATTAGTTGAGCAATTGCTCGAAGTGTGTGTAAAAGAACGCGGGGAACATTAGGCGGATTACACATTTTCAGTATATATATCCAACGAGTAACAGCTATGAAACGAAAATTGTTCCCTTTTTAATAATTTGCTTTCGTTCTTTGGACACCTAAGCTCTTAATATAACTGTCTCACAATACAATTCACTCCAGCTAAGGACATTCAAGCCTCGAAAAACAGATTTTGAATTTACGAAACGGTTATTTTTCATATTGTTTTCCTCCCGTTTTCTGGATCCCCGTTCGTTAAAAATGTCGAAGTTTACTTTCAGAATTACTAAATGTCTCAGGAAAGATGAAAGGACGCGATAAATGTGAAAAAATACTCTTCAGTAGAGTTTCCGAATAGTTTTTAATTTTAGAAGTGGAAAGCATCAACAAATTATTTTCGATTATTTCCCAATGAGATTTATTTATGTTACTCAGATAAACCTAATACCTTGATGAAAGGGAAACGTATCAAGTCCAGAGATTAAAAATATTATTTATGCGTTGGGAGAATCATGCGTAGGAAAGCATTTCTTTTGAAGTAGAAAATAAATTTTGTTCTTATGTTCAACGAGTGGAAAGTACGTTTCAAATGGGTCTTCGTTTAATGCATTTCATTTTGATGATGAAAGAAATTCCTGGAAAATATCTCCTATCTCATATTTATCTGTTAAGAAGAAGCAAAGAGACGTGATTTTTTATCAAAGAATCAAAGAAGTGACATGATAAACGTTTTTAAGATTTAACCCGAACTTGAGTCGATAATAAATGTTAACGTAAATACATTTTCGTAAAATAAACGATCTTACTTCAGAACTCTTTCTGTAAAGTGAGGACTTGGATAATAAAATACAAGGAAGCAATAGCATGCCATCGTTATCAGTTTTCTGAGTACCCACTCTGCTATTTCGTACTTTATTGGTGTAAATAAAGTTATTTGGAGTACATATTCAGATAAATAAGCCGTCATTTTTAGTAGCAATAGTTTGGGTTCATTTTGCTCTTCTTATTATGAATACGGAATTAAAACATCGAGCTGCATATAGTTCATCTCCTAATTTAACTCATACGCACCCTTCCATCCATTTTGAGAACGATTCAATTTTAACGAGTCTCCACCGAGGGTCAATTAAAAAAATACGATATGATACTCCCATTAAACTTCAAGTTGTATAGATTCAGTAGATCACGGCAGTATCTTTTCTTTACGATATGAATACGCTTTTATGTTGAAAAAATCCTTTATATTCTACACATTCGATCTGAATTTTCTTTCGCGTAATATTAATGAGAAATAATGATGTTGAGCTTCTGTTTGAAAACACACGCGAAATAAAAAGCACGTATATAAGTCGTGGGCGAAGTCGCAGATTAATTTTTTTTTGTGTACGGAATCGTTGTTTACCCAAAACAACATTCCTATAATTATTTTTACGTGAATATATTTCATTGCGGAAAACATGGTAAATGTTCATTTATATATTCTTTCTAAATAGAATTTCTTTCGTTCTATGCAAATTAACCTCGAAAGAATGAATGTTAAAAGAATTGCAATGACTTCTAAGAACAGCTTTAATAAATTACGCAAGCGAAGTCTCTTTTCGGCAAATGTAATATAATCGCGATTGTTCGTCCGCAGACGATGAGTAATCCGTAGACTGGAGAAACCGAGTAAATAAGTTTACGTCGAAGAAGACCTGTTTTTCTCTTCAAACTAGTTTTTGCATTCAGTTCATAAGTTCGGATTCCTGGTAAAATTCGATAACCGAGTTTTTTTTCGGGTAAATGCGAAAAGCAAACGAAGTTTCTCCCACGCAGATCCCTCTCTCTTCTAAATTGAAATTTCCTCTTTGACTCCCGACCGAAATGTTTTCGGGTTCCACTCTTAAAAAATTCATATTATTCGAACGTTAAAATTATTTTTCTTCTTATTCTCCTTTCATTTTATAGGACAATGGGGGAAAAACGAGGGCAATGCAAGGGAGCAATTTGGCCCACCTCTGTTACGTCGTCAGCATCGTTCTCTTTCCACTTTAATTACCATTACGGCTTCCAATCTGGAGAATACTTTACGAAGGGAATTTAAGTGCTGGTCCATTGTTTCCCACTTCTGCATCCCAATTACTAACTCATCATCCGCGGCGTTTCTAAAGACCCGTTTTCCGCTTACCCAATCCTAATCTCTTCCTCTGCTAACATCGGCGGAGATTTATTGGTCGGTGCCGGCGGTCAATTCTCTCGCCTCGATGCATGCCGGGAGCAAGTCTTTCAAGAAAATTAGGAATCCCCTCACACCTCCTCCCTACTTCTAAATGGCGTGAGATTACGTGAAGCTTTAATAACTGGATATCTAGTTCGTTAGCTTATTAGAATTGAATTAGGGAAGCGAAGGAATTGTGGAAAAAATTAGTGGATTAGAATGGAACAGTTTTACTCCTCAAAATCCCTTTTTCATTATTTCCTTCCAGATAATAATCTGACTATTAAACGAGTGAGACGAAGTTTGATTAAATTTATATAGAAATTAAAAGATTGCATACATTTTTTCAGAATTCTGTAGTTAAATTGACGTATCCTCTTCAATTAGGGCTTAGTATTTTAATTAAAAAATTTTAAAATCGGCAGAATTTTTTATCAGCTGCTTTAGAATTTAAAAGTGTTATATCCGTTTACGTTTTGTTAGAAGCTAATTAAGTTACGATCTCCCTTAGGAATAAATGCAGTAGATTGGTTGAAAATTAGTATTTCATTAAACATAATAAAGAAATAGTAAATTTAGTACGTGAATATATCTTTGACGAGGTGACTACCATCGGTTCTGGAGCCTATTTGTTGTCCAGTATAATATTAAATATATGTAATATAACTTAGACTCGATGGATTAATATGGTTAACTGTTTTGAACCATTATAACTAAGAAACGCTATATTAACTCCATATCCTTATGTTTAATATGGCAAAGAAACGACTTTGGAAAATATTTCCGCGGTCAATTCAATCTTCAGATTGATATTAATCATTAATTGCAAAGAACTAGATTCAATTCAGAATTTGAAGACTCGATTACAGATATGAAACAGGACTCAGTAACGAATTCACCTTTTAGATAGCAATGAAATATATATGAGGAACTACAAAAATAGGTAGGGGACAGTTTACCTTTCTTCGGAATGTAATCTTACCAACCGCATTTTTTCATACATTTCTTCCAATATTGGTTCACGATTTCAGTGCTGTGGCACGAGTACGATATATATCTATTTTTCCTCGCTTACTTTTTCTTCATTTCGTAAGAAATCGATACCTGTTATGGAAATTACTTTGCGCATAGGATCTCGTAGCTGTAATGTAAATGCCGCGTGATTTGTTCTAAAATGAGAAAATGAGGCCAAGTCTTTCCCTTTGAGGAAGACATTTCTTCAAAAAAATATATCAAGACTTAAAGACATGTGACGCAAAACCGAGTCACAGTATGAAATTTCCCCATCTTTCTTGGTGGCACAGGTGGGGATTCGTTATTTATCCTCTACCGTGTTTAAAATCGATAATCCCACAGAGAGATTCTTCTTCCAAGTGATCCTTCTTCAATATCATCTCTTAAGATTAGTGCATTTTTATGTTTATCCATTATTACACGTCCTTGAAACTTCGGTGTTTAATTTATACACGTCGAATTTGGTACAAAATATCCTTTTCTGTACGTTTCGCTCATAACACCCACCATCTGTCAGTTTTAAAGTTTAATTTTGAACAGACTTTTTTGGGAAATACCGGGGATGGGAAACAGTTGGATTCCTTTCATTCGTAAGCGGTTTTTGTAACCCAGATGGTGTATCGATTGAAATGCGCACCAGTGGAATTGATTTTTAGGCGACGGAAAAAACGCAGGTTTCCTCTTCAAAAAGAAAACATGGTCCTTTACTTGGTAAAAATGTACATATCAATAATATGGACACCAAATTTACAATCCAATGTCAGGGAATGTTCGTTAGTACTTTGAAATCCTATGAATTTATGTAGACTGAGAGGAGATGAAATACGTAAATCCATTAACACTGAGTATGGGACTTAGAAAGAGTAATTCAATACATTTATTTATAGATATAAGCTGGATGTAGAAAATACAAAATTAATTTAATTTTTATTTTTATTTTGCTTGAATTAATTCGGTTTTCTCCCCAACAACTGTTCCGCAGGTCAGACTAGAACAAGCGAGTAGTTGAAATGAGAGCTAGGTGTAATAAAAATGTTTCTTACCCAAAATCAATCTAAAATTTTACAAATGTTTGTCTCAATTTTAAGATCAAATATTTTATTTTTAGTCCCGAGTGGAAAAGTAATTTGACAAGTTTCAATGAAATTTAATTTCTACCGAGATCAAAGAATTATCGTTGATTTCGGATTAGTTTCCCTCCAGGGTTAAAATATGCTTTTATTGGATTTAGAATCGTTTCTCACAAATCCAATGTTTTATTCGTGTTTTTAATCGATTAATTTGTTTTTAAGTACCTTAATCCTTCCAATTGATGGATATTTTGTTATTATACCTAATGAGTTTTAAAATTCTTGATATCCTCGATAGTTTTTCGATCGATTTGGATTTTGAAAACAAAAATTAAAACTTCGATGCGTAGTAAAATATCATTTGCTTCTTCTCAATCGCATATTACGTCTTTTTTAAAGGATATATATTTTTTTTTCTGGATCAAAAAAGTAAGCAATTCCTTTCTCCGTTGACATTTAAGCGTCTCTTCTCATTCCCGTCATCACGTCCATATGATGGATGGTCAGAAAGATTTTGGCAGCATTTTTCCACACGTATACTCGGATAAACCCTTTGGTGGGAAATGAGGCAGATATTGATGACTCTCTTAATGAAGTGTTTAAAGAATTTCGAACGAACGATATCACTTGATTTGTGACCTTGCGCGAAAATTTAATCCCTATACAAAAATTAGGATATCTCATAGCAATATTAATAATTTAATTCTTACTTTATATCTTACTCGTCACGAGTAGGCAAAATTGAGCTTATTGGAAATATTTGAAACTTAAATTATTATATCGTGCTGTGATCTTTTTGAGGACATTTCTATTTTAGCGAAACTAAAGAATTCTTAAAAATATCTGCTATAATACATATAATAATATCACTACATTGCAAAATTAATTGATAATTTAATATTTGCTTGAATATATGGACCGATTTACTTTTATATAAATAAATCTAAAATAAATATTCTCTTGGATAACGTGTTTCTATTCAGATAAATACCTATTTTAAATGTATACTTAATAAATTGTAAACTTATTTATTATATAGTGAATTTGTTAAGTAATGTGAATGAAAATTTATTAAGTTTCCCTTTAGTTGTAACGTTTCTTTCCCTTTTAGTATTAGTAAGGAGGTTATTTCTTCATTCACATATATTTGAATGAAAAACGTATTTGAATGTGTTTCTCTTTAATGTATCTTATAGTTCTTAATTGCGAAGAAATACCATTGAGCTAAATAGCAAGAAAAAATTTCCTAATGAAGACATTTTACTGTCATTATTTTCATTATGTGTTCGACGTAATATTTAGTCGATGTGGAGAGGGACCTCGTGCGAGAACATTTGGAGAAGGGAAGCCTTTTCCCCCCCTTATTTTCCGCCGTCCGCCTCACCTAACTCATTTTAATTTATTGCTCACGAGTTTATTAGACGTTAAAATCGATTTTATGCTATTCATGTCCGCTAACTCCCTCTAGAGAGTTTTAAATTACGTCCTTATAAGAAGCATTTCTCATAAGCTTTTTGAATGTTACCTCTTTCATATAGTCATTAAATTGACTTAATTTTTAAGATCAATAAATTTCTTCGCGAGTTTAACTCGGGTAAACAACCGAGACAAATAAATATGGATAGATGTATAACTGCAGTTATATTCTTCGATTCTTCGTAAAAACGTTTTTGAAACCCAAAAATTTTAGATGGAAGAATGTTGGAATTGGGACTTTAATATCACAACTGCAAAATGAAGATATGATTCACTACGATGATCTTGTTAGACTTTATTAGAGAACACTATTTCGTTATCAATATACTATAAATTTTACTTGATAAACTTATAATAATTACAATTAAAGTTCAAAATGGAATAATAGTATCGATATCTCAAAGTATCTACTGAATCATCATAATTTCATCTCAATTTATATCAAGAATTTCTTTTTATGAACGCACTCAAGAACTGCAAAATTTGATGTTATTCATTTTAATTGTATCAATATAAATTAAAGAAGAATGTTAGAGCTGTTATTTTCTTCTAATTCTAAGAGATTAGAACTTTTTTTAGCGTATATCATCTCTCAATTTAATGTTCCCTTTACATCGCATACTATTATTTTCACTCGATAGAGAAATGCAATCAATGGGAAATTCATGTAACGATCATTCTAATCTAGCAAAGTCTGGAATAAAAATTTCCGCTCGATTGCCTCTGTTGAGAAACGATGACAGACGTATTCGCTGAAATCTAATGGCAATCAAAGTGGAAGGCCTTCCATTACCTTCTTTTTCTCCCGCATCGTTACAAATAGCATTCCCCGTCTTCGAGGAGTTTAGACAGTTTAACAAGCCGCGCGCCGATACACTCACGCCAACACGATGAGAATAAAAAAAATTAAGCGATGTGAAAGAAGAAACTTTTTAAACGCGACAAATGGATGGGCGTGGTTTAATTTATAAGACGGATTCAGTGAGCGGAAGCGTTCATCTCAAAGTACTTCTTTTCTTCACGTGAGAGCCGTCATCCGTTCGTCGACGGAGAAAACAATATCTCGGCGAGAGACGTCTCCGCTTACTTAAACATCGACACGTTACGAAACAAAGCGGAAAGGGAAGCGCTGGGATGCACCGTCCGAAAGAACGAAGGACGTGTGTGTGTACATGTGGGAGACGGAGTTGCAGAAGTTCCGAATCAAAGACATTAAGAACGAGGAATCTCCAACTTTGCTTTTTTCCCGTGTTGCTACGTAACGCCTCTGTGATAAATTATCCGAATAGAGACCCGTCCATTTTTTCTCTCTCGTTTTCGGGTTATGGAAAACTTGGAGATGGGAATGGGTAGGAGTGGTGTGTTGCGAGTGTTTGAAGGTTAGGAAATGGATCATGCGGGATGGAGACTCGGTTTATTTCCCTCGATATCTCATTTTTATTTCCATCGGAAGTTCCACTCGCTGTTTGGCCCCGTTTGAACTTTGTCGGGGAAAGAGTGGCGAATCGATCCTCGAATTAAACTTGCTGAATACTTGGAGTGAGTGCTCGAGTACCGATTTTTCTTGGCTCTTCCATAAGTACGCACTGCCGCAGTCGTTTGCCAAGACCACTCTTGGGAGTTCACTTTACAAGTTAAGGATTTTTTTTCTCGATTAGACATGTTGATATGACGCCGTGGAATAAAGTTAGGCGGAAAGCTTTCCGAAGATTTTCGTGGCTTTTTCTATTTGAAGAGTTGCAATGTTCGGTGTTTTTTCTATTTATGGAGAGTTACATCCGAAAATCATTCATGCTTTGGAGAAATATGGAGAATGTGACATATGAGACTTAGATTATAATCTATGTGTAAACAACGGAAAAACAAAAAACTTTAATGTTTTATCAATTAAAATATTACGTCTTTCCGGTTCCATCGCAAATAAGGACTTATTATTATTTTTTATGAATTATGTTATATGTAATGTATATCTTATATTCCATATTTAATAATAGACAAATATGTCTTTTGGATATTAAGGATATTAAATACTTTCTGTGACACACATTAATTTTATCTATTTTTCAAACATTACAAATTGTTTAAAAGTAGGTAACACTACTTAATATTATATAGTAATAGCTTATAATTTTTAATTACAAGCAATTTCTAAGTGGATTGATCGCTTAAAATCAAATATCCATACACAAATGAATTCTATACAATTGGCTTTTTTATAATTTTATGTTTACGATACAGTATTTAACCCCTCATCTAAGAAAGAATTATTCATTCCATGTATCTTAATTTTTTTAATTGGCAATTCTCTTCTTAATAATATAAGTGAAACTTACATTATCAGATAAATGCGTTGATTTAATTATGCAATATGAATCTTATGTTCGGTATTATTACATCCATATTGATACTTAACTTTATCCCATAGTTGGTAATGATGTTCATGTCAGGATATGCAAGCGACTCAGTCTATTTTGCAGAAGAAATCTAGCATCTTTGAGAATGATTGAATGCATTGATAATCTTCGGAAGTAGTACAGGTGAAACGATCTACCGAAAAATGTTTAGAAAGCTCGTAGTGCTTTTGGATTACTCTTAATCCAAGTGAAGTTTCAAACAAGAAAGATAAATCTGAGATATTACGTTAGAAACACACGAGTTTGGGGAATTTATTTCGAGATTTGTGAGTGGAGGGAATACGTGAAAATTTTAGTGGCACTTAAAAGAAAAGGAATATCAAACCTCAGTTCGTAGTCGATCTGTAAATTAACCAAGAAGAACATCTGATGTCCGTATCTACATAGGTGTACATGTATGTCTATTACAAGAGTGAATCGATATAGTATTTCGTTGAATTCTTAATATTAGAATTAAGAATAAAATAGTTTGAAAATAAATCGATCTATAAATTCCACAAAGGTTAATGTAGAAAGTAACCTTTTAAATCTTGAGGGTTCTTCATCTTTAGAGAAAGAATTGTTCGTCAGTTATATCCAATAATACGGTATGAAATCGAAAACCATCGATTCGTTATCCGATTTTTCGAAGGATACACGAATGTAACATTACAAGCATTCCGTCTAACTTTAGTTTTAATTCTCTTGAAATTTACTTCTGGATGCATTAAAGAAGTTTTCAATCGATATTTTTACAGATTTCCAGCAGATACTTGAGTGGATAACCGATAAAAGCGACGTAGCTATGAAATTTAACTCGAGAATTTGGAAGTATGCCTCGGAAGTAAGTTTCAGTGGAAGTTAAAGAAGTTAAATTCCTTCTACATAATCCAAAGAGCTTCCTCAACGATAGAGTGTCCGCTTCGCAGTTGATTTGTACCTCATATTGGCATATCAGTGTGGCCCATTGATTCATATGTGCAGAGGGAAAAATTAATAAAAAATCATATTCGAAAACTACGACTAAATGAGTGAGGAGCTCTATTTTAGAGTCCATTTTTGGGTGAGTGACGTATATGGCAGAAAGATCTTTACTAGATAAAGCTAGAATGTTTTATTCCTTCGCCTTTTACGGTAAATGGAGTAAAACTGAAATTAAAGATATCAAATAGTTTTTCTACTGTATTAAAAAACAGCTAAAATTCTATTAGCAGAATTAACCTAGATCTTAATTTTTAATGCATAACTTTATTTTATTATAAATACCTGTAGTTTGATCTAAGTTTATAGTTATAAAGTAATATAGAAGCATATGATATCTTTATATTATAATGTAATTGATGACTTCAATGCTAAGAGAAGATACTGTACTGTTCTTGCTTTAATGCGAATCTCTCTTGATTTACCACAATGTTCTAAATAGGATTTAACTGTGTTCTATATAAATTAATTCTACTCATTTAAGATTATAAAAATAAAAATAATTGTATGATTAAGTGTAGAGAAACCATTTTACTTGGGATTTTGACTTTTTTTTGCCCTTTCGTTTCTTTTTGTTGACGAATTTAAAAAATCTTGTTTGTTGTATTTAATAAGTTTTCCATTTGCATATTTTCAAAGACTAATTATGATTTAAAGTATCCTGGTAAAAGAGTATCTTCAACTCAACCTTACTCTTCAAAGCTCATCGAATTTCAGTGTCTTGCGTAATTTTTTCATGATAGTTTATTACCGTAATTTCATTACTACGGTGCATTTACCTTAACGAGAACTTAGGTCCTCAAATCGGAACATTTTAAAAACTCTTCAAGTCTTTATTTTTATGTGGCGAATGTTTAATGGTTAAGAAGAGACTCATATTCTTACCGAGGCCAATTTATCGCCTTGCATCTTAGATAAACAAAAATCTCCGTTGTTACATGGCTCATTACCTCTTCATTTCAAAATTCCAAGTACTTTCAGGGTAAGTTTTGGAGATAAAGAATGATGTAAAAACAGTAAACCTTTACGGAATGAATTTAGAAGTACATCTCTGCTCAGTTACTCCTTTATACGCGTTCGGAGAATGAATAATTCATGCGCACCTAAAACTGGGCTGATGCCAGGGCAGTAAGTACTTATGATCCACGTAGGGCAATGTGGGAAGGCACTTAATATGTTGAAACAATTTAGTCTGAGTATTTATGATGTTTATCCGAGAATTGGCTGGGCATTTATGAGACAATTAACCATCATAAAATTAAATCTAATAAATCAGTTGGCTAAATTTCATTACTTCCTCCCGTCCAGTTTCCTCTATCATATTTCATGGCCATTGAATGAGCTAAATCTTACAAAAAGTAGAATTAAAGGGCCCAAAGTTTATAATATTATTCAGTATCATGGAGTTAACCAATGAAAATACTTGGTATTATGTCTCTTGAGAATTTCATAGTTAGTTAATATCAAACGATAAGCTTGAGTAATCCTTGGAAAGGATTAATTTAATCCTTCTGTATTATCTTGTGGTTTATCATATAAACTTTCCTTCTCATAATATGAAAAATAGAAATCATAAGATGTATAAAGCATTATATACCCTGTAATAAACTACACTATGTTAAAAAGTACTATCTAGAGATTCAGCTCCACTAGACGTGTAGATTACCATATTAGAATAGGAAATTATATCTGGATGCAGCTTATAAATTTCTTCACTGAATTAATATACTTATAGATATATTGAATTGTAGATCTTATTAAGCTATAGATCCAATTTAGTCATACATTTTGTTTACCTAAAGTTCCAATACAGTTTTGAACTTTTCTGTAAAAATTAAATATTTCCTTTCATTAACGAATAAAGAATGAATTACCTTCTTATTTTATAACTTAAAGGGAAGCTATAACCTTATTCAATGGTTATGAAAGTAAACATAGAAAAGATTTAAAGTAGATCCGATTTCCGAGAGGCGAATCAAAGGAGAAAGGACAAAAAGAGAAGGTTATATACTGACATGTGCACCGTTAGAATTCCAAGAGTAAACCTCGGGAGAGATTTTGGTAAAGGTTTTCCAGATGAAGGTCGAAGGGACAAGAAAGGAAATGGTAGGCAGAGTGCGTGAGACACGAAAGGGTTGGATTTCTGTTTACAAATACTATCGAAGAAGTGGGTTAGTTTGAGGGAAGCGATTGTGTTCCTCGAGAGTTGGGATGTTTTGGAAGTCTTTGATTATTTGAAGAGTAGATACTGCGGTTTTCAAAGGTGTCGGATTGAGGACTCCTTACGGAGAAGATCGGAAGATGGCGCTTTTAGCTCTGTCACTCAATTGTCATTGCCTCGGCGAATGGTAAATATAATGGAGAAAAATAGATCACGTGACCTTTTATATCATGTAGAGTGTTGGTGAAATGATGCTCAGTCGGTTGGAATCGATTATGAGTTGGTCAAATAAAACTGGAAATGGATTTTATCAGTGCAATATTCTTTAATATTCATAAGTAATACTTTTATGTTCAATTAATGATTATATCAAATGCTATTATTAATTTCTTTGCGCACAAAAAATACCGATTTTCGATACTTTGCAAATTCATTCTCCTTCCAACAGATTATAAAATCCAATTGAGAAATTCAATCGGTAACTATTTAATAGGATACATTCACTAAACTCTGATTTAATAAGAGAAACAAAACCTTTTCATGTTGAGATTCAACTTTACGCGCATTGTTTAACGGCGTGAGGGTTATCGTTGAATATATTCATGTTTTCAGGACTAGAAGAATTTGCGTGTATCGTTCATATTTCCATTACTTGTAGTTCGGAATATATTCTGTAGTTTCGTTAGATGATGTGGAAAGAGGCTTTACTTGCAAATTTTTGAAAAGTTAGTAGAGCAATCCATTGAGGCGTGTGGTACTCGAACTGGAAAACTTAGTATCTACTATATTTTTATATAAAATATTCGAGTAACGTGTGTTATATTTTCCCTTTTTTAGTCTTTATTCTTGTACATTGCTTGCCATATTCTATATTTTCCTTCTGAAATATATAGTCATAAAATTATTACAGCTTAGGTTCAATTATTTCTAGATAATATTAAAAATGTATCAATAAATAAAAAATCTGTCACTTATCAAGCACTTGAAACTTGGGAGCTACCATTAGATATTACACTTCTTAGCTGATAGATATGAGGTTTTTAAGGGATAAATCCGTTAACTAAAGTAAAAAGGAATTAAATAGAGCTTTGCATTAAAACTAATAAATTTAAAAACGATTTCATTTCTAAAATTATTTTTTTTCAAACCCTTACCTTTCAAAATTTCATTAGAAGATATCAGATGATCGAAGGGCCTCAGAATATGCATTGTAATTCGAAAAAAAAGAAATATTCCTCTTTCAGATGAATAGATACACTCATCACGTCATCAGAGGGGTCGCAGAATGTATAAGTTTAAGGGAGAGAGGGAGTTGAAGTTTAGGAGAAGGTCAAAAAGGGATGAAACCTTGACTGGAGGAAGCACAAGTTTCGGAGTGTGGTTTCGCGAAGCGGTGGAAGGAGAGGAGGAAAGAATTGGAGGCCTTTCATCCCATAAATACGCGGGAATGAACTCGACTACTTAATGATTCACTCGCCTTACTTTCTCTCTGTTTTTTTCTTCAGTCCCTTCACATTTCAATTTTCTTACAGCAAAAATTTTTCTTTCTCTACCCCTCCTCTTCAGAGTCACTTCGCCACGGAGGTGTGTGTAGCAGTAATTAGGAAAAGCCCTTATCCAATTTAGTCGAAAGGGCTGAGGAGGAGGGGTTGAATAAGGTGCTGGATTAACTTCGTCCGAGGCCTTCTTGACGCGTGAAAGTTAGAGGGAAACGCTTTATGATATTACATGTTTATTTCTTTCAGGGATTTGTGCCCCGGAGAAGAGGGGTGGATTGAAATATTAATGTGCCTTCCTATTTATTTCTGTCACTTTCATTTTTAAAGTGTCTCCTTAACCAGCATGAGAGCGTGATATTCCTTTAATAAATTCGACGTGTTTCTGGGAGCTGTGAGCAGGATATCCATGACTACGGAGAATGCTCGAAATTGTGTACCGGAAAGGATTAGCTGTGGCTTGGGATGCGTATTATAGATTTTTGAAGGATTATGGTCTTCCGATATATTTGAGTTACTCATTCGAGAAACTAAATTTGGAAAATTTTAAGGTCGTGAACTGGTATAATGAATTACCATTTCTTTTGTCAAACGATAATTTTTCTATCTGACGTCTTCGTTGATTTTCAACCATTAATTTATGTGCATCTTTTAAGACACTAGCAGTGAACTTGACGTAAAACTTTGACATGTATGACTATTATGTTAGACGAATGACTCTTATTTTACGACAAAACTTTATTTGTTATGCATTTAATAGATATTTTCAAGCATCATGAAGGTTCTATGATCCTCTATATCAAATTTACTCATGAGATAGTATTTTGGTCAAAGATTAAACAACAAATATATTAACTTTGGAACTGAAACTATTCGTAAGATTAAAATATATCTTAATTTACTTTCCAATATTTAATAGCACCTGAAAGCTTGGATTTTTGCCTCATACTTCTTTATAAAAATGTATTTACTAAACACGATGTTAAAGATCGAAATCGAGTCTATTATAAAAAGAAGTATTTTGTGCATCTCATAAAGCTTGAATAACTCATTCATAAAATTATTATTGGATTCAAATTATTCATAATTATTCTACACCAGATTCATCTTAATTCTTAAGGTATTTAATGTTCTACTCCGTCTCTATGAATATATATCCAAGCTATATAGTCTTGTGACGACAAATTACGTTTTAGTCTTATCAATTAGTCTTTAGATTCCCCTTCATACTTATCTCCGGGCGTTTTTAGACTAAGAACTCCCAAAAAATGGAACCTTGTTGACAATTTTGTGGACCACTTTATTCTTAACCCGCTCGAGGATATAGTTGTTTAACCGCGAATTTATTTTTTGTTTGCGTGCTTTCACGGCCGGAAACATCTTAAAAACACCACTCAAAATCATGTTTTCATTCGCTAGTTGACTTTGCGGGCGTCGAAAATGTTTCCCCTGCCTTTTTAAAGCCTTTTTTTATACCGGCGATAACAGTAACATCAGAGCATCATGATGCCCTAAGAACAGGTGAAGAGGGTGTGAGGACATTCATGAGATGATAACGAGAGCAGAGTAAAGAGGGTGCCTGGGGCAAAATAGACCGTAACCATCTCTCGCTTGGTTTCCACGCCGTCTTAGCCCAACGTCCTCTCTTTGACCAATCAGCGACTCGGACATTTTCCCCGCGGGTCGCGAATACTGGCGTGGAAACACTACGCAGCGGCAATGCGGATACCGTGGCGAGAGAGTGTATAGCCCTCAAGGGATCCGTTATTACGGGGGGAGATGGGTGGAAAGTGTAAGAAGAATGTTCGGAGAGATTACAAGGAGGAGAGTCTGATGAAGGAGGGGTGTTATTGACAAAGGCCCGGAGGAAGAAAGAGAGCTAATCGGGAAAAGAAATGCTGGAAAGGAAGGCAAGGGAGTGTGGATGATGCGAAGAGATACTGGAATCATGGGGAGGCAAATTGGAGATGTACGCGCTCACGTCCTTTTTCCTCCAGATTACTGTTACGGAGGGACGTAGCTCCGACTTGATGCGATTACTTCCTTGCAACGGGATCCCTCGCGGCTAGAGTGCCTCTGGGAAAACTGCAGGTCCTCGTACACGCGTTGGAGCGAGTTGGTGGGATTCGATAAAAATATTCGAGAGCACTTTATCGAAAGTAGGATTAAAGTTTAAGGGGAGAGGATCGATATGGTCGCGGAAGATTTGGTTCATCGAAATTTTTGGTGGTTTTACGGAAGTAGATCGCCGATTTTTTCGTTCTCCAGTTCGCGATATTTCAGAATTTCTAGCGTTTGATGGTTATAGAGTTATTTTCTGCCGTCTGACAATTTTGCGTTCAGTTTTTTTTTCGGAACCTTCGCAGCGCTCTTAAAATAAGGGAGAGGAGTGCAGAAAATTGTACTAGAAGTCGATAAGATCCCTATTTAAACATAGAGTGAAAGGATTTCGGAGTATGCGGAAGTGAGCTGGGAAAGATAAATGAAAGGAAATCCTCGTAAATGGCTCGAATCGATTCGGACGGGTTGCATAAGTATGGGGAGATAAAATCAAATCAGGAAGAATTGTGTGAGAAAAAGGATGATAAAAGGCTAAAAAAGCATATGGAAAGTGCTGTGGTTATAAACTATGAGCAGAAAGTTTTCAGAATAGAATTTTAAGCTCAAAAATGCAAAATAAGTCTGAACCAAGGTTCAAGCCATTGAAATGAGGTTTGAAATTATGAAAAAAGCAGCTTTATTTAGTCTAAATTAAACAGATTATGATGATTTGTTTTAAACATATTTCAATTTATTAAATTTTTATATCAGCCACTCATAATATGAAATTTTGATTGATTTTTAATCCTTTAATCAACAAGAAGGATGATAATGTTAAGTATAAAAGAATTGTTTAGACATAGAAGTCACCCAAAGCTGATAGAGTGTACTAAATTCTTTTTATAACAGCTCTTGAAAATAATTTCATGTTTATAATTGAACCTGTGATAAAGTATAATTGCAAATTCGTAAAATATCAAGATTCTGCTGTATAGATTGAAATTTTCAGCTCTTAGATGATATTCTATTGCACTAAATACTTCCTTAATCTCAGTGCTTTGATTCTTGATTTTAATTTTGCTCTATTTATTATAGATGTGCTTTTAATTTTGACAGTATATTACACTAAATATGTACTTATTAATGTAAACAATATTGATTTATTTAAAATTTGATGAAAAATGTGCTAGAGGAAACTGTTGACAGAAATTATAGTACTATACATATATGTCATAACATTGTGTAATTATTAAATACGTAGCGAATTCACTAGAAAATCTAAGATAGATAACTTAATATTAGGTAAAGATCGTTAACTTAACCGATAACGAAGAGCAGTTAGTTATCCTATCCGAATCCGGGATTTTTACAATTTCCTTTTTCTTTTTTTCGTAGATTTCGGTGTCCACTTCCAATTTATACCGTTGCCGCTATCGAAATGGAATAGAATCCCCTTCCTTTTGCTTACTTTCAAAACACATCGATTTGGAGGGGAATCTATCGGGAGGAGGGATGCGATCTCAAACTAAACAGGATCAGTCGACGATCCAATTATGAAAATTGAGAGCATAGTTAAGGAGATTTGCACCGAGCGCCGTGAATGGGCAAAAGCGACGCTTTAACAACAGAGGGCGCTCGATTTTTTTGTTTCGAAAAAATCGGCTCATTTAATTACTCCCGGTGCTCGCTTTTCTTTGCCGACTGGAGTGCGCTAAAGTGTGGAGAAGAAGGGGAAGGGGGAGGCTGCAGATTGAACTTGAAAAAAAAGCAAAACACGTTAAATAGAAATAGGAGACGGATTCGATGAATTTATGAAGGAAATTGGATTGGGATGACTTGGTGAGCGATTGGATGTATCTGCGGGATTTTTAAATCGACAGTTCGACACGTTTTTGCGGTGGAATTGGTCATAGAGACTGTACGTGACTGGTTGGAAATGTAAACGAAGTGTCGGTAAACAGAATACGAAGAAGGATGCATCAAATTAACTTGCTATAAAACAGTATATTTATTAATTAGCATCAGGATGAATGTTTGTTAACCTTGTAAGTTATACAGTGGTCTTGAGAATTAAGATTAAGAGAAATGCGTATTTAAAAAAATTACGGTTAGAGTAATGTATCTTAATATTTTTAAAGAATTTTGTTCCAACCATAGGAAAACGTTGAGTAATTAAAATTACAACTATGCAAATGTCAATCGGAAGATTAAGGAATGAAACGAAATCATAATACAATAGTGGGGTCAGTTTCAAATAGTACCTCGGCAGCTAATATTGAGTTTCATTATTATAATTCTGTCCGTTTTTTTAACTGTAAAAATATTTAATTTTGATTTGATCCTTTGAAGACCAAACAAATTAAAAATTGTGAAAATTAGATTAAACAAACAGAAATATCTCTTTTTTCATAGAAATGAAATAAAAGGTTGGTTACTAATGAAGGAGAAAAGGTTTGAAGAGATGAATTGTAAGAAATTAATAAGGGAGTGTATGCTCTCATGCTGGACTATAAACTATAAATTGTTGATTCATTAATTCCTACGCCTTTTATCATCTCCATATTTAATTTTTTCATACGACGAAAGGGGTCTTTTAGGATATTGATATAGATATTTTAAAGTAATATACTTTCATTTAAATATTTACTTTAAAATAATTCTGCGTATAAGATATATTTAATTATGGAATTATATTATGCATTAGTCTATTACATTTCTAGTATTGAAACTGTAATTTTAAATACGTTCATTTTTTAATTTTTGGTTATCTTTCTCTCTTGTTTAAGAGAGCGAACTAATTTTCAAAGCAATCTACAAAATGAGAAATAATAATTAATATTAAAAAGAAGAACTGTCTCCGAAGATTTTAGCTTTGTTACAAAAGAAAATGCAAGGGTTTGGCTTCACCCAAAAGCTTTTTCGTGATAACAAATTGCTGATAGAAAGGGATAAAGAGGTGTGAATACATTTGAATCTTAATCGAATGATGATGGATAAAAGCACGCCAAGTGAAGGAAAGAGGTTAAAGTGTGGAGATTGGATATTAAAATGGATTTTAGAGATGAGACCGCCTTGATATTGAAAGCGTTCCTTAAAAGATATTACCATTTTGGGGAATGGAACGCAAGTCTAATAAGACATAGAAAAGAAGATATGGAGAGTAGATAACTGCAGAAGCAATCTTAGAAACATTAAGGTAATAAATTATGGAGGAATAAATTTGCATCTTCTTCGTTCTTCTAAAGAAGTAGCCTTCAACGGAGTTATTGGTTCAATTAAAATAGGTGAAATCTACTAAGAGACAAAAGATGTTGTTTCCAAATAAATCCAAAACATTGTGAAAAGGAAATAATCAAAGGGATAAGGAGTTGGATAACTATCCAAGGAATTATTAAAGAGAGATTTGAGTGAATCATCTTTAAAATGAAGTAGACTAATAAGTGAGATGAGGGCTAACAAGGAAAAAAGTTTAATTGAATTATCATAGAGTGATGAAATTATATTTACTGCAATAGAAAGAGAAATATAGTCAATATAGAGGAAAAATATGCATTAATATATGTAGGATTCGACTAAGAAATCCTCCTTAAAGGAACCAACGTTTCTTATTCACAATTTAATTAGAAACGTTATTTTGTAAAATTATGTATTTTGTATACAATTGCGATAAGCAAATTCATGTGTTATGAGGACATTCTCAAGTTTATGTCGCAAGTATCGACTCCTTATTACGTAGCCTACGAATCGCACTTTATTGCATCATATGATTATTATGTTGGGGAATTTAATAATGAGGCAACCATCTAATGAGAGGAGGGAGAAACAACGCTAGGAATCGTTATATTAGAATGCGAGCGATAGGGGGCGGGAAAAAAAGGGTGCGGGGGAGACATGAAAGTGACCGATGAAAAGCAGGGGACGAAACGAGAACGTGCTGGAATTTGTGGAAAATTGCTGTAAGATGACCTCAGGATAAGCCCCTAAGAGTGCGGGAAGGCCCTTGAGAGAGAGAGAGAGGCGTTAAGCGTAGGAGAGTGTGTGTGAAGAAGGTCGCGGGAAGGACTCGAAGCAGAGAAAATGGGAATTCCATGGATGGAGAGAGGAGAAATAACTTTTTCCTTGAGGCGATGCATTTCCCGACACTTGCGGGTCTCCGGGTGGTGAAATATTAAAACCTTCATCTGCTATACCTTTAGGGAGAGAGGAAATGTGGGGAGGGGTTCGGGGGAGGGAGTGGGGGATAGATGGTTAGGAAAAAGACAGCTGGTTCCCGAGATTATAGGAGCTGCACTATCGAAATCGGGAGAGGTTGAGTGGGAAAATCAGTTCCCTCGGTGGAGTGGTTGAGGAGGAGGGAGGGATCAAGGTCGCTGCTGGAAGAGGACGTTTTTGTTTTTCGCAGAAGTGTGTCGATGAGATGTTTGGGGGGAGGGGGGGACGGAATTAAGAGGATTGCCTACTTTTGGGATTCTCTCACTTTTTGTTACGAGGTTTTTTTTTTAAAGATTGCATTCTATGCACCAAGAGGACTTTCTGAAGATATCGAAGGGAATGATAACTTGTTTTCTCTTGTGTCTCTTTTTGAGCTCTAAGAATTGTTAGGTAATAATATGAATGTGAATAACTTAACCAAATGTTATTTAAGTTTTAAAATGTGCTTAGATGATTGGAAGATTTATAAATGGTTCATAATTGAACACAATGGTTTAATTAAATACTCGTGAATGATTAGGTGTAGGTGACAAAAGGTATGGAAAAATTAAGTCATAGAAATCATTAAGTTATGAGATGAATTATTTATAGCAATCATTCTCAACTAAAAAATGGCATTTTCTTTGAAAAACAATCAACAAACTGTTTCTAATCTATTTTGTACATGTAAAGTGATGGTCAATGTATTAAGTAAGAACGTTGTTTATACGATCTCATAAAACACTATGAAAACAGTTTTCATGGTAGATTAGAGATCATATTCACATGAGTAAATATCATTGTTGCGAAAAATTAATGAATGTATAGGTGAATATGAATTCATAGTGGGGATGGATGGAAATAGGCTGGAAACAATAATACCTACATATATTTATATTGATTTATCCAACGAAAAGTATTTTGTATTTTGTACTTTATAAGAGTTTTCTTGAATGTTCTTTATGCTTCTCACATGTTTTCATTTATTTATGAGATTTATTTCTTTATTTTGTATGAAATTATTTTAACTGTTTTCTCAATTACGATATTAACGATTATTTTATTGTAAGGGGATATTTTCACAACAAAATTGGTATGTTTAAGCTGTGAAAATCAGCCCGGCTAGCTCAGTCGGTAGAGCATGAGACTCTTAATCTCAGGGTCGTGGGTTCGAGCCCCACGTTGGGCGGATATTTTGTTCTCGGTTATAAAGTTCAACTGAATCGTAATCTCATTGCCCGAAAGGAAGTATTGCTGCAATGAAGAAAACGCAAAGTTTTTTAAGGATCTTCTGTTGAAATTTTACTACAGCAATATATTTTTCATTTAATGCCTGTATTTTAGTCTCATATTTTACAGCGTGATATATTTACCGTAAGATTAGGATTTATTAAAAAATTGAGTTAAAGAAGTTATTCTTCATTAAACTTTCATGTATGCTTAAAAAGAAAAAGAAAAACTAATGTCTCTAGAAACACATACATCGAAGTAATAAAATATATATATAAGAGAAAATTTATGAATATGGTATTTTCAAAAATCACAGCTAAGATTATTCGAAACACATTTAATAAAATTCTATTCCTTATGCAAATTTTCACTGTTATGTAAAATTCCACATCGTATGGACAGTATCCCTGCTACATATCGATTGCCGGAGACTACGGTGCCGCATTTGGAGTTCTCTTGGACTGAAATTAATCAACGCGTAGCTCTTTTCTAGATACCCATGGACCAGAAAAGTAAATATTGCGTATGGACGACACTATGTTTAGGCGCATCAAATCCTAAGAATATTTACAAACATAGAGATCGGTATTTTTTTAAAGGTGTTTCTAAAATTAAGCTACTATTCTTGTAGTAGTAAAAATAGCAGTATTTTCAACGTCATACTATCTGACATTCATTTTCTCAGTTTTCCATGAGAGTTTACTCTCTCACTCCCATCCTCTGGAATCACTTCAGCCTCCATATGCATGCCTGTTGTGGAAAAGTTCGCTTCACTGACCTGCGAGGAATCCTCCCGCCACTCCAGTCTTTACACCTCTCCAACTTTCTACAGCGTATTTTTTGTCTTGCACCTTGTAATTAAGCTCTGCTTCTATCTCGCCGTTTTCATTACTCAGAATTTTTTATCATTCTTTCACCATTTGTGTTGTAAGGGAATAGGTTGGGTACTTCAGAACATTGGCTAATCGAATATTTTGAACTATTTAGTTATCGGAAAGATTTTGAATCAATCATTATGAATAGGAAATTTCGGTAAACAACAACACTTCAGTTACAAGAAGGAGAATGCATAATGATATATTTAACAAGATATGTCAATCGGTTTTTAAGTAAAAGAATTATTATTTAATTTTAATGTAGTGAATTTAATAAACTAAAAGGAAAATATTTAGTGAGAGTCACAAGTAGCGATGTTTTGGAATGAATTATATTATAAATGAAGAAATAGCACCCTTAACTATTTAAATTACATTAAATATATTTGACCTTATAATATACTTTGATTTTGTTTGTCTACATTTGTTTTATTATAATACACCTGTTAGCATAGTAATATAAGATTGTTTGCTTAAATTTATTTGGATTCAGTTTTATGGATCACGGTATAACGTATGCAATGATCTCGAATCGCTTATCAGCTCATTTTTAGTTTACAAAGATATTTGAGGTATTTGATATATTATATGTAATTGTTATTAAATATTTAGCTATTGACTGAAAATATTAGCTCAAAAATTTCTTTAATTAAGAGAGGTACTTCATAGAAGCACAAATCACAAAACTATTAATGGATTCTTTGTTTAATTGTGGGTTGCTGATAATTATTAAAAGATACCAGGATAAGAATTATATCTCGCATTTTCTTTAATTCATTAGGAATGGATAAGATACTTTGAATCTTGTATACATGAAATTAACCCTTAACCTTTTCTCAAAAGGAAATATTTCTGTAAATTAAGCATAATTAAAAACAAAGTCGAAGCATATGTTATCACTTATCACGAATTTAAATTGGTCTTTCTACAGCATGGCTGCTTTTTAAAACCACCATTAATCTTTCCTTTATTAGCTCTGTCATTTATTAAAAGTTTCATTAGCTCTCATTTGGATCTTAAACACTTTTAATTATTATTATAATATGCCGTTTACAATTCTCTCTCATGATTCCATTCTTTCCTCTCTCTAACACGAAGTGGCATTAAAAAACCCTTACATCTGACTCAATATAAGGGAAAATATTGGGTCGCAAGAGGGTCTATTCTCGACAGAGGCTGTGGAACACAATCTTTTTGCCGCAGACTTAATAAAGGAGATCGTTGTTTTTCTTTGAATATAATTTTCCACTCTTCCTGGCACTCTCGTCGTCATACACATCAGATAGCGGAGAAATATCGTCAATTACCCGTTGAACGTGGAAAGAGTAAATAAGGTCGCGGAACGGCCATTCGTTAGAAAAAGGGTCCAAATTTACAGCGATGGCGCGACGTAAAAACTCAGTGTGTACTCAAAAGCGTGCTGAGAATTTCAATAAAATGTTTTTCTCGGATGAAGATTGAGATTCGACTGCCGATAATACAACAGAGGAAAAAGGAATTGCGGAACATAAAGAGTGCGTGCAGCCGCAAAATATTGACGCTCTGCATCACTTTGTTTATCTGATGTTATCGTATCTTCTGAGGATTTAAGAAGAATTATTGAGGTTAAGAAAGCTTACGTCATTTCGAGAGTTTAACGAGGTACTAGGAAAGCATATAATTCAGAATTGAATGCGAAGGTTGACCATTAACTTCTAAAGCTGAAAGAATATAGAATAACTACAATATATTTCTTACTAGGTATAACGTCGATAAATATTATTTCGTATGCGTTTCTGTAATGCTTGTTCTTATTAAAAGAGGCGAAAATGTTTTAACTTTTTCAACTTATTAAATGTTACTTGTTTTGTTACTTTTATTAGTACGTAAAAGATTAAGGAGTTTTGATACATTAATGAGAAGTTCTTCATTTGTCTAATAGCGTAGAATAACAACGTAATAGAGAGAATGTTTAAATTAGTATTTTCTTGCAAATATTGCGAGGATAGCATTGGAAAAAATATTGGTGACTTTTAATTAGTTCAATTTTCCTTATAAATATTATAAAATTTTTCTTATTTTAGCATTTAATATTATAAACTTTTTATTTCTTCTTTTAAAACTATCGTAATAAATGTTTCAAGTATCTAAGCAACAATGCTTACCTTTCACATACAACTTATTTTAGGATACTGCTTAAGACCTCCGTTACCAGAACGACCACTTGTACATTAGGTTATATATTTATTTCGCTTACATTAAACATCTAATACATCTCCACCCTTGAAAAATTTCGTGATAAAACGTCTGCTAACCGAGGGAAACGTCGGGATGGAATAAGATGGATGCATTTACGCACTGCGGCATAAGAAGAAGATTTATAAATAAAATTTCTTCAGAGTGTTTTTTTAATCGACAGAGCGTCGATAACGTTAGGCGCCATTCCGTCGAATTCTTGATTCCGCATTGAGGCGTGGAATGACCACTGAAATATATCGCGTTTTTATTCATGCATTATCAAACGACTTATTCTGATGCGGGTCATTCTCTGCGAAGAATATGCTTAACAAATGAAGTCGTGTATGAAGTACTCCCTTCTTGGCCCAAGTCAAGGCTTTCGTGTCCTTGAGGATCTCAAAGGCTTAAATTCCTAAAAACAATGTGCCTTAGTCACGTGGTCATTACGAAATCAAAAAATTACGACGTTTCATTTTTCTTTGAGATACATTCAATAATTTACATAACTAGTATTCATTAATATCGTAAAAGTTTATTTATGAATGTTTTCTAAATATAAAGGCTTTGAGAAGTTTGTAAATAAATTTTAAAGAACAATTTTGAGATGGATTTAAGATTACGTGTATTTTACATATAAGTTTAAGTAAATTTTGATGTTTCCTTCATTTCGAAATTTTATTTACTTTTCATCTGTTAAGTATTAGAAAGAGTTGATTTTTTGGCTGCAGCCGTTCTTTCATTGAAGCGTAGAGCGTACCCGTCCAATCACGTCACCACAGTGACGGAATCTTTTTTTTCATTCCACTTCAATGGCCATTAGTTCAATACTTTACCTCGGCGTATACTAAAGGAGTGTGATGTAGGCAAAGAAAAGGCAGCTGATTTTATTTCACGTCACCAGCCCGCCTTCGCCGAGGGTAGGACGTATTGTGAGGGCCGATCAATCTGTCATGCGCAGGCTGAAGTAATCCCGTCCGAGAATCTGAAGCGAAGTGGTTGAATGAGCTCTCACCAGAGGTCTCCAAGGTTACAATGTGCGGTGTCACCAAGAGCGATTCAGCTCGAGTTTCTATTCGATTCGAAATGTAAATGCTCTTGATATTTCTGTAGCTAAAATAAAATTTTTATCATTGAGGTTGCATTGGTCGTTGAACATATATATTTAAATGAAAAGTTTAACCTAATATTTATCGATATCGTATCTGCAAAATTAATAACTATCAAGGAGTTATTAACGAGAAAAAATTAGGAAAAATATAGTTTCAAATTATCAATTTATTTTGATCATCTGCATTTCTTTTTATCATATTTAAAGATAGGTTATTTTAAAAATCTCATCGAGAAATGATGATGTTCAAATTCCTTTTAAAACGACCTTAGGTTCTAGTTATCTTAATCTAGAGGAAAACTCAATAGTAAAAGAAATGAATGACATTTTGAAGTATCAGTTGTTCCTATATAAATAATGAGCACTCATGTACAAATGAAGCTTACAATACGATAATCATGTGCAATGCTGAAATTCAGAATATGGCTTAGACTATTAAGCGTATTAAAAAGTATATTGTGAATAATAGACTAGAATCTATTTATACTAGATTGTGTTTTAAATTTTAATTTCTACAACGCTTAGCGTTATTGTGTTTATTATTCTTAATGATCATATGAAAAAGGATTTGTAGCTTTGCAAGCTGGAATAAAATACATTTAGTATCAGATATCAGCGGATAATTATGAAGTATATACATATTTATCATAAATGTTTCAGTGCAAAACGATAATAAACCGAAACAATGCTTGTTAGAATACTGATAAAAATACTTTATATTACATTAAATCTATAGCTGAGTCTTAATAGTTGCAGCCTAGTGCACATGCAATAAAAAATAGTTACATATAAATAAATAATAAAATCGACAAAGATATAAGGCTCTGTCTTGTATTTCAGTTTACAGCCAACGTATTAATAATAGGTGCATTTAACTTTAGAGTAAATGAAGGTGTAGCTTGATCGAGACATTTCGGATTCACTTACTATTTTCTATTTATATTACTGTCTAAAAAAATCTCAATTGCACAAAATAAAACGAAATTGAACTCAAGGTTTCCAGGATTCTGTTGGCAGTTCAGGATATTCCATTTAGGAAAACCGCTCCGAAGAAGTAGGAAAGTGGAGATGTAAGTGCGTCCCTGGGTGGAGACCTTTGACCCATAGAGCTTGATTAAGGATTGATGGAGTCCCAGGAAAGAGTTTGCTACAAGGAAGAAGAGAGAGAAAAGAAATGGATTGGGAAGGAAAAAGCACTTGATACCGATGAATTGGATGGTGGTATGAGGCGAAAGAAAAAGTCAGAAATAGTACGATAAAATTAAGAATATTAAAAAACAAGAGAATAGTATTTAGTAACATTTCATTTTCTTCTTTCTAAATCCTTATCCATTTTAATGCATCAATTAATTGATCTACCTATGAGAGGATATCTTGAAATGTAAGCATAATTTTTCAAAATAGATTTTAAAATAGAAATAGTTTAAATATATATTTCAATTTTGTATTGGTTTATACCATTTTCCTTTTAATTCTTAAATCTTTGATTCGAGATATTTTTTAAAAACCAGTGTAGCATCAACATCCGCATGGTAAATAATTATTAGTGGTATTTGAATAGCAATGAAATAAACCAGCATTTACATCAATTTATACTTAGGATAAATTATACAATCCTTTAAATAATATATTATTATATAAATATGAAGCGCACATCAGTAGTAAAATTCAGAGATGGCGATGTTCATCGATCATACATTTTTTCTAGTAGGGTCATGCTTCCCTAATAATTTGAACAGTATCCTGCAACATAGGCAACTAATTATACATTACGGTTTTGCGGGTCGCATAAGATTCAGGATAGGGGCATACTAAGGAAGTTACAGGCGCAATACTTAAGCGTTTTAAAATTTTGTATGCTAAATTCAATAATGTGAAAAAATATATTATTCGCTAATAATAATCAAAATAAACTTTCCCCTCCATTTGATAGATTTGAAAGCTTATTTTTCCTGGTTGGAATATTTTGTTTTCAGCCCGAAAAGTCCACCTACGCGAAAGCTGAGAGAAAGAGCCGAGACCGGGTTTTTTGAGTAAAGGTACTGCAATGAATATCCGTTAAAATTTTAATGATTTGGAGACTTTAAGTATCAATGCGGATATTTTGAAAATAAATTGGAAATATTTTGTCCCCCCACACCATAGGGACATATGTATTCAAATATAGATCATAAATCCCGATTTCTATTGTACAGCTAATTGCTTTTAAAGTGCTCTTTCTAATATTTGGATGGTATATTCTTGCCAGGATATTTTTTAACGTCCTTATATCTAATAATAAATGATGAGCTAATCTTGGTGTGAGACACATTTCGTTCCTTATTTAACTAACTGTTCACTAATTTTTTATTCGGTAAGTCTTGTGTATATTAATAAAACTATAAATTCACTCCTATTGTATGTACCATTTCTATTACAAAACTTTTAAATTTATTATTTACCCTTTTTTTCATCAATAATAAATCTCTACACTGTTCGAAGCCTACCAACATGGCTTATACAATAATTATTTACTTCATACTTCGAGGTTAATTAAAAAAATGGTATATTTAAATAAAAAATTAACACTTAAAAATTGAAATGTATTGAATTTCGTTCCTGAAATTCTTTTAAATAAATAATGAGGTGTATAAAAATTGATGTGATTTTTTAAATTCCTTTATTTCTTATTGAACAGATAGATTAAAACTTGAAATATACTCAAATTTTATCCTTTATTTCAGGGTTATATTTGAGATGAGTTACGTTCGGCTATATATAGTAAAGTTTGTTAACGATTGCTCCTCAAAATCCTCATGTTAGAAATAAAATAAATAATTATGGTTTGATACCTTAAAATTACAGTATTTAAAGTTAATTATCCTAGAAAAACATGGTAGAATCCTATACAAGTATAGTAAAAGTATGTAGTAATTATAGTATGAGTATAGTAGAATTTTCTATTCTAAAATTAGACAAAAGTACTTTACCGTTCAAGAATAAGTTGGTAGCAGAGTTTCCAAAAGTGCACTCCGAAGCTAATGGCAAGATGTGAATTCTCCAATTAAAGAGTTTTAATGGTGGACGTGAAAGGTTTTCAAATTTTCTCAACTCCATAGCACATTGTGCTCCCATAAAAGTTCCTATTCGCAAATTGTTTTTGGAGGAATAGTAGTAAGGTCTGCGAGTGGCGAACTAATGGTTTTAACTCGAAGCGAGCACGTGAAATCAACGAATTTGTCATTCCAATATACAAATTAGAGTACTTTAGATTATTCATCGAATACATTGCTTTTTCCGCTCAAGAATTCCGCTTCCGAATTTGAGTAAAATTGTTTTTTAGGTAACGGCCACTCGTGGTGTTAGTATTTTTGTTTCGTTCCGGCCTAATTTCATTTCAAGCCTCTATTTCAATACAGTTCTCCTTTTTCAAATTCGTACTCCACTCTGGCAAATTCCCAAGGAAATTCAGACGACACTTAAAGATACCAAAGAGTTTGTACCGGAAAATATAGTCGTTTTGCATGTCTCGAAAGCGTTCTGTTGAAATCCATAGCTCTCCCGAATCGGAAAAATCCGCCACATCGATTTGCATGAGTCTTAACGAGTGCTAGGTCTAACATGTACAATACTATTTCACGTTTCCCAACGGAGTGATATTTTTTATTCGCCTTCAAGAAGAAGTTTATGCATTGCT
Source organism: Pantala flavescens (assembly GCA_020796165.1). Taxonomy (NCBI): domain Eukaryota; kingdom Metazoa; phylum Arthropoda; class Insecta; order Odonata; family Libellulidae; genus Pantala; species Pantala flavescens. The sequence continues at coordinate 10,041,931 of CM036879.1, read as the reverse complement.
CTCTAAGTTAAGGCAAGATTTCTCATTTCCTCGCCCGAGTTTCATTTCCTTGCCAACGCGTCATTCTGCACTTCAATTTTCTTCTTCCTTATCATTTTTGCCGAATAAAAAAATACTAGTTTCTTACATTCGAAATCTTTTACCGAGTGCATCAAGTGTTGAATCTTTCTGGCACTATGTAGTAGTCGTTAGAAATTCATTTCTTGGAAGAATGATTAATTAAGATAAATTTTCATTTATGGAGTTATTTTGTATAATTTTATGTATTGAAAGGAAATGATTATTTCAAGTAGATAAATGGTCTTGTTCTATATTCTCAAAAGGAATATTTTGATTTTTATATAGACCATGGAAACATCCTTCGTACAAAAAAATTATGGCAGGAATTATCAAGAATACCATCCGTAGTGAAACTTACTTTGAGGATATGCACATCTTGTGACAGAATAGACTTTAAAGTCAGTCGTTACAGTCATTTATCGTTTAAAACAGACGGGAATCGATAATTACCGAATTGAGACGTGCTTTGGGAAAGGTTTAATGACATGTCGATATCGGAAGCAGTTTTGGCTGGGCGCGACCGTTGAAAAAGCCGGAGAGAAAAATGCAATCGGTGTTATTCAGGATTCGAAATTGGGAAAGAGATCAGGCGATGTTAACGAGATGTGTCGGATGCGAGGAAATCTTGGGCGGAGAAAGATCGATATCATGAGACGACGGGGGGAAGGAGGGATCAAAATTCATGAGGATAGGAGAATGTGCGTTAGATGAGTTTTTAGTGATAGTATTTTGGCGACATCTTGAGATGAGAGGCGAAAATGAGGAAAATGGAATGTATAGGTGTATGTGAGTCTGATGACGGGGACATCAAGATCTTGAATGATTAAAAGGTATCCATGGCAATGAATTCAACATAGGGTATGAAACATTTTAATAGAGAAAATAACTCAAGTACTTTCATTTTGATATCAAATATCCGTATAAATAAAATATTATGTAAGTCTACTGATTATGAAGTTACAAATGACGTATGTTATATTCAATATCTATTAGATAAAAGGATTTATTTATTATCATTTAAACTATAAAGACGTTTAATTTAGTTTAACTTTTAATAAATTATAATACCATAAAATGATTGGACAACCTAATATGCTGTACTTGCAGGGACCTAGGTTTAAGTTAAAATTCCCTGTGTTATATGCTTTGCCATAAGCGTTCAGTAGGCTAGCAATGGTATAGAATATCCAGTAGGATCTTCAAAATTTCAATTCAATTCAATCCATCGCGTAAGTCGTAGAGAGTTCAATATACAGCATTTTGAATCAATACTTACTCCAATTTAATGCAGCAATCACCACTTTATCGCGTACTTTAAAAATTGGAGATCATTATGCGAGTCCATATTTTCATGGTTATTCAACCTGCATTTTCCTCAGGAAGATATTTTAGGCATGGTGTACGTCACGCTGGAGTGGAAAAATTGCAAAACCTATAATCTTGAGCCTTTCTCTTTCCGAGAAAAAATAGCGAGAGTAAAGAGGCAGCGTTGATGAAAAAGATAGGGAGATAAAAGATTTCAAAAGCTAAATATTGAAGTGAATAGGTAAGCATGAAAGAGACAAAGCCTTAGTAGAAAATGCGTATAAATTGCTCAACCAGGGAAAAGTAATACGGGCAGATATGAGTGAAAATTGTTCGGAGAAGTGGAACATGTTAAACTTCGGTGTCTCGGATGTAAGAAGGTAAATGGGAAAAAGAGGTTAAGGAGAGATTCTGTGGGAGAAAAGAGAAACACAAGTAGATAATGTATTGGGTATAAGAAGCTGGGAAAGGAAAACCGATATAGTATCGGGGATTTAGTTATTCATTTTCCCTGAAGTGTCTCTTCCCCCTGAATCTTACATTTTATCATCTTCCCTTTCCGAAAAAAAGGCTAATATCTTTAGAGGAGAATAATCCTATTGGACCGGATCTAGAATTCTTTTTAGAAGCCGCTTTAGTTATTGGATTCAAATCGGTGTAAGTTATATTATCTTGAACTTTAAAGATAGAAAACATGCGTGTAATCATTGCCAAATTATATTAAAGGAATATGTTTAATGGATATGTCTTTCATAAGAACTATAAAGGTAACTATTAAAACTCATTCTCTATAATTATTGAAAAAGTGTTAACCATTTTCAAATCATTAATTAGATCAAGGAGAGTTATAAGTATTCATAAAATATCTAAAATTAGTCCCACTATAAGTTTAAGTTTACCACATATTGTATGATGTGTTCAAGGAACTCATATATGCTGCGTATTCTATGTAATATTATTTTAAGAAGAAATATTAGATATTAGAATTGTACTTCAAAAAATACAGTATTACAGTACAGGGATTCGTAGAGGTTGGGAATCATACTCAAAATCAAGAAATATAACAAAGATATAGAGGATAGGAATTACATTATATTTATCGGTATCCCAACACAGGAGCACTAAAGTAATTTGATCAAGGCAAATTAAATAAAAAATTGAAAAAACTTTTCATCTAAAGTAAATCTCAAAATTGAGTTTTAAATTTTAATAAATAATTTCAAATTCATATAAAGCTTATACGGAACAGCTACTTTAGAAGAAGTTACTTTAGCAAGAAATGGAAGTCAATTCTTTCGAGATACATCCGATGGGTACTTTATGTGATTTACGTACTCAAACGCTAACGATCGCGATCCGTTAATGAATTAAAGTGGCCCTCGCGATGTTTACCGTCGAAATAAATTTTGTCTTCGACGAAACAATCGATACACACAGATTAGACCTCACCGAAGAATCATCTCGAGATCTGCCTTATTCATCCACTTTCGGCTTGTTTGGACTGGAGCTTCCCCCAAATACACAAACTTGACCATCTGCATTCGGAACATCTCCTCTCAATAGAACCTAGCTGCACGCTCATCTTCCCACACTTTTCCCCATCACGGTTCGGCCTTTTTCTCCCACAACGGGTCACGGAACGACTCATATAGTATATATATATCCCTACCGAAACTCCTTGTACCTTTTCTATTTTTTCCGCACCGAATTTCCAGTTTTTATCATTATTTCTCGCGGTTCTTTACCCTCTCCTTGACTTCTCCTCCTTTTGTTTTCCTTCTTTCCAATTATTCGCGGTTGAGCGAGTGGAAGAGACGGAGCCATTGTTGCTCGAACAACAATGGAAGTGCGCTGAGGAAAGATTTTTTTCGGCGCTCTCTTCCAGTCTCCCGTACTCTATACTTCCCCTATTGCTCCCTCCTGTTTTACCCCGCAGATATTTGCTCGCCTTTCGACCGTGGGCTAAACATCTGCAGTTCACCCCATCCCCCTCTTCTTTCCACTCACCTTTTTATTTCCGGTACGCAATTTAAATATTTCAATTATCTCACTCTTATATCTTATGGTGTTTCCATTTCTGCTCGTGGTCTCCATTTCACCACACTTTTGTCCGCTCCACTCTTATATTGAATGTGTTGTTAAGATTATCGTATTAATTCCTTTCACCTCACTTTAGACTCAATTAAAAAAAAATCCATTCTCTCTCTCCTGCAGATATCTTTTTATCTTCGAATTTATATTGAGCGTAAAAAGATAAAATGAAAGGATATTCAATTATTTAACCTTGAAAGGCTAAGGTTGGGGAAAAGGTAAATTTGTATAGCGATAAGTTCAATCTTGAATAATAAGGAGTCGTGAATTGTATTTCTAAAAATTGACATCCTCTGGAATTGATTGGTAGCAATATGTAACATACTGGTTATCGGAAACAAAGGTGTGGTTGAGTACAATAATGTATTTATTTTGTTTATAGTATATTTAGTTTTTAAAGCAGTCTTAGTTTTGCACACTTCTTGTGAACGCAATACGTAACTTAACGCACACACCTTTAAGAAAAGAAATATTTCAAACCAGTGGGAGACTTTATTGTCTACTAAAACTAACGAATCTTTCAATATAGTCATTACAATTTACATGTGTTGAATAAAGTATACAAATGTATTGCACTCCAGTTGATATTAAAATAACTTTCGTTACCTCTGTGTCATTAAAATTTCGAAGACACTGAATACGAATAAATGTAGAATAGATTTTTTCTTGCCAAAGTAAGCGTTCTTTGTTCTTCTCTGCTCCAACAATTTTCATCGACTAACCTTCATTTTACCTATGACCTATTTTTGTTAATGTAGCGTATCTTCATTTTAAATTCACCTTCTCCAACGGCGTATCCTCGATTTTACCTCCATTCCAGAATCGGTTACCTTACCACTGAATTCTCACACTCAGCTGCGCTGCAAACAATGGCGAACTTTTATTTTTGTCTAGAGATATTGCCGGCTCTCTTTATGATTAAAAATCTCGGAAGCATATGGATAACTGGGAGATGAAGGGTTTCCTAATGAAACTCGAACAATAAGAATGGAGTTAGACTGAGAATTATAATACACCCATGATTTTGATTTCCTAGAAACGCATTATGAAAAGCATAGGAAATAATAGACAGCTACGTTAGGTATAGTCAGTGTTATCGAAAGATTGGCTAATTAGAAATCGAATAAATAATTCCTTTTAGATATCCTAAAGGTTGCTGGCGAGGATATGACACAAATTCTCTATGTCCTTTAAATTGTTGTTTATTAAAAATATTGTATATACAGCGTCATTCGTATTATCAGAAATATATTATAGGCTGAAGAAAAATTATAAGAAGTAAGCACCAGTAATAAAAGCAATAATTCATTAAAATAAAACAAAGTATAGCTTAATTAGCCTCAGAATTGGTTAAAAATGGAATGGCACTTTCATTTTCTAAATTAAAATTAAAGTAAATTGCGATTCGCCAAAGATAAAAATGGAGATTTTTCTAAATATACATTTTTACTTTTTTCTTAACATCCAGAAATACCCAACGGACGAATAGAGTCTAAAAACTAATAATTTACATACATTTGTACTCAAACAATTATGAGAGAAGAAATAAAGTAAGCTCATTAGAAGCAATTTTTTTAAAGGAAGACCTAGTTGATTCATGAGTTATATTCCCGAAATAATTTCGACGACTGATAAAAGGCTTTTTTACTCAACCTATAACGAACCTAGATCATGATTTATCCAGATGTAAAAGGAGCAGGAATAGTAAGGTAGATCTATAATTGATGCATGAAAGTTTGTGATGAAGGAGGAGCAAGACTTTACAGAAAGGGATTCGGGAAACAGCATAGATGGGAGATGACGGGGGAATTGGGTGGAATCCCAAGAGCTTACAACGGATAGTGATTGAGATAGGATACCGTTTCGTTCGAGCGCACTGATTCGCATTGATAAGGATTACAGTTCTAGATTCACAAGTTTCTCGAATCGGAATGAATATACTGTTGTTTCGCACAATGTTATGCAACCATCACTCTGAATTGGCCAAATATTCTTACATTTTTATTTGTTTCAGTTATTCTTTCTTAGGAGATCATCCGTAGGGGGCGTAGCTCAGATGGTAGAGCGCTCGCTTAGCATGCGAGAGGTACCGGGATCGATACCCGGCGCCTCCATCTTTTTATTAACCTCGCTTACAGTCCAGTTTCAGATGTCATCACTCAGGGTTTGATTGCCGTATATTATAAGACCTATTAGGAATTTCCCGTTATGGAATATTGTTTTTTTTTCTTTCATCCCTTATTTAGGAAAACGTGTAGTGCAATTTAGGTTTTATGTATTGTAATCATGCTTGGCAATCAAATAATAATGTTAAAGATGATTGTTACCCTAAAGCAAGTCCATTTTAATAGAAGACAAATTTAGATAAGTAGACGAAGGATACACATTTATTAAAATGTGTAGTTGATATTTGTAGCACAGTCTAGTAATATTGTACTTAGACAGTGAGGTCAGAAGTCCAGACCTAGAAAACTCACTGTGAAGAGATATTGTTCGTTAAAATTTATTTATAAATAATCCACTCATGCCTTTATTTATATCAGTTTCGTTATCATATTAAGCTTTCTTGAAATGTTAAGACAGTTTAGAAGGGCAAGTTTGTAAGAGTTAACACTGTCTACATTAAGAAGTATTTAAATTAATATTTCGCGTTAAGTGTCGCATATTTGAAATATCATATTGTTTAGATAACTCAACAAACTACCGTATTAATAGGTATATATAATAATACCTGTAATTTAAGGAGAAGAGTAACTTAGTGCATAGCATCTCCAATGGGTAAAGAAAGGTTTAAGAATTTAAGAGAGAGAATAAGGGGTGGGGTAATAACGTTCCATCGATTTCCTCTTCAACCCTTTTGTTGAAGCAGAGAGGAGAATAAAATGCTACCAAAAATAATGATAATTGAAGGAGAGAAAGAGGATACAGAAATTAAGAGGAAGGACAATTGTAAGATGAGAGACTCAGATGAACAATGGTCTCAGGTGTTCACATTCAGTCAACACTCCACCTTCATTTGTTCGGGAAAAGAAGATGTTCCGCTTAAAAACTCACTTTCTACATCCAAGATACTCGAATTTAAACAACGTGAACAAATTTTAAAAATTTGAATCGCTCATTCATTGTGACGAGAAGGCTATAGGTCATATAATAGTTTTTTTAGTGAGACTTCTTTTAGTTCAATGAAAACTTGGTAAGATAACAATGACTGAATTTTCTTTCATTGACTTTAGAGTTAAAGATATTAGATATTATAGAATATTTATCTTTTATGTCTATCTATGTATTACATCTTTTATATAACTAATTTTATTGAATTCTGTCATCTATATTACTAAATCAATCTGTTTTGAATTAAAAAGGCATTTATATGGACCTAAAGAGGAGAAAATTTTACTATGGTTCTTAGAAAATTACAGCCGCTATTTTATTCGAGAATTCAGCTAAGCCACTTAAGAAAAAATAGAAATTTTGTGTTACTAAGTTTTCATTTAAAGACACCCTTGAGTTTTAAAGAATATACTCGTACATGTATATAATTCGTTGTATTATAGATCAAATAAAATACAATGGAAGACTATTTACTCTACAAACCTCCCTAGATTTCAGTATATTCATTAATGATATATTTTATGATTTAAATTATATACTTCAACCAGTATTAATTTAAATATTAAGAAAATAATTTTGAATAATGTAAATTATAGTAAAATAAGTTTCATATTTTGCTCATGGAGCATAGCTCATTTCTCGGTGAGGATAACAATGCATTTGAATCTGGAATTGGAAAGAGCAGTTTCAAAGTAAATAAACGCAGAAGGAATATAATCCCCATTTCAATTGTCTTCATATGCAACGGGGAATCCTGAAATAACAAAACAGGAGCAAATGGAATCGGGCGTATTTATCATGACCAAGTTGTTTCAGGCACGGAAAGAGACGCAGTTCATCAGAGCTTATTTTATTACCAACTGGATAGCGCTAGTTAATCTGAATATGGATTAAAACAGAGAAATATTGAAGCTCATTAATTCATGTATTTGCTATTGAGATTTATATTAAAAGTAAATATTCTAAATACTCTTTTATTATAGGTTTACCTTTTATTCAGCGATTATTAAAGTTGGTAATTACGAAATAGTAATTATTAAATCTGGAATATAAGAATTGATTAATTTAAAGAAGTAATTATTAAATCTGGAATGCAGAATTAAAATTTCCAGGAATAAAAGAGATTACAGCTTGGTATATATGCCAATATGATGTTTGAGCATAACAATTTAAAATTGACCAATTGAAAAAGATAGTTTGAATATTCTTTCAAATAAAAATATTACATTGAGATTTGATTGTGTTTTTTCTTTCTGTGTACTTTCAGTTCGCAAGTATTCCAATTCAAGGCAATACCTTTACTTTACAGTTACTTAAAAATTGTTAACACTTATTTTCTTCCGAATCAATGACCTTCTTTTACAATATTTCTAGAAAATAAAAACATTTTCCTAGGAATAAATCATAATAATATCATAATTTTAAATATGCACATTTCATCATTCTAAATAAATCCTACAAGATTTCAATATTAATCTTCATGAAATATTTTTCATGTTAAACCAAAACTCGCATGGATGGTACAGATTTCCCGAGATTTTATTCCTCACAGTTCCAAAAATGAACCAGGAAAAAGTAGCCCACGGTTAAAAATTAAAAAAATAAAAAACAACTCAGAAACGTGCTTGACATGATTTTTAAGGGGATGCTTTCATTGTTACAGGTAGACGTCATGAACTCAGAAGCAAGAGAAAGTGAATCATTAACGGAATATCGGCTTTTACTTTGAGTCCGCTGAAGGCAAAGGTGAGAATAATTCACGAGTGAATACAGAAGGTTAGGTAAGATGATGAATGATTTCGCGCCTCAACAAGAACTTTCTGCTCGCGATTCACCTCTGCCTTCTACTTTGCTATTCCCTCGCCCCTCTTTTCACAGTCAGATATGCCAGCATCGATCAAGATTCTTCCCTAGTAAGCTTAGACTTGTACGGAATGAATAGATGGTGAGATAGGTATGTAGATGAATAGCGAGAGGCAGGGGGTAGTTATAAATCGTGAAATCCAGACAGCCTCCTTGCAGCCGAACCTCACGCTGACAAGCAGTCATTTATTTCGTCTGAAACAAATCCTGTTTATCGTCTTTTCGGTTAATTTGGAACGTCTTCCAAAGCCTCATTATCCTCGCGCACAAAGGAAAGAATGATTAGTGTAATAACTAATAGAAACTCCTGCTCTCGTGTCTTGATTTTTAAGGATTTTACCTTGAAGAGAATATGCGTTTTAGTGCTGATTTCTCGGTGTACCGATGTATACCACTATTTTTATTCGGAACTGCTATTTTTGTTTGAATCTAGTATTTTTTCGGAACTGCTATTTTTGTTTGAATCGAGAATTTTTGTTCGGAACCGCATCGTCTCTTGGAGATGAAATTTTGGACGGAGGAGATAATCCTACAAAAGCTAGACGAAATATCTCATTCGAATCTTTGTTGTATGTTATATTGGTTTAAAATTGAGGTCTCAGTTTTAAGTATATCCTTTTAAAATACCTTAGTATTTAAAGTGAAAGTTATTTTATTTGAAATTTAGAATCATAACTGATGTAAAATTTGAAATGACATTTTATCGTTCACTTACATATACAAAAGAATGCATATATATAACTATAAATAGATTTAAAACAATGAATATAATTTTAAATCAGCATAGTAAGATCACGATTTTTTTATAATACTATTATATCAGTTTTTATAGGAAACTCTTCTTCAACATCTAGATGTATAATCTCATCTTTTCAAGCTGATGTGACTGATATGATTCTGATAATAATTAGTGCAAAATGCGAAATTGTGCAATGTATTTTATTAATAAAGCTATAATTTACCATATTTAATTGACAGTTTCTTATAAAGCAGCCTTTTACAAATGCTTCTCATGCAGTATATTCTATATGTTTGAAATTTATCTTTTTGGAATTTTTACCTCTTTATATTATGGAACATATTTTTAATCATAAAGTCTAGAAAGTCAGATAGTTACATATTGATTCATTCACGTTCCTTAAAAATTTTCAGATAACGTGAATCCATTCACTAATAAATTAATTTTAAGTATTCATAAGCATCGATAAATTTTCATTTCACCCGCAAATGTTTCCATTTCATTTCCAATACTCATCAGCAACGAAAAACATCTAAAATTTATTTTTTTGGCCCTTCATCGATCACATTTGGAATATAATTTACCTAAAAAACAAATAATATTAAAATACCCTATAAGTATGCAAATTTTCCCTTCTCTATGCATCAGAAAGTTTGCAGATAACAATCTCCAAATGTCGCAATGCGACTGAATTTTGCTAGTCCATTGGTAATGCGAACGACATATTAATATCTCCAATTTAAGAGCTCTTCAGTTGGATTCAATTAAACATTTTCTGATGCATGTTTTAGAAAATAATAACTGAAGGATAACTGATTGATCATTTAAAACGAGCAAAATGTCGAAATAAATATTAATAGCATCTTCAGAGTCCCACACAAACACAAAGTTAGGTGATTGAAGGTTTAATTAATGTTCTCGATAACAAGTTAATTAAAGATGCGTCGTGAGATATCTACAACGTCTCTAGACTTTTTGCTCTCACTTCGAAAAGGCAATGTGTTGCAGAGGTGATATTTTAGATAGCGTTGAAATTCAGCCAAGTTATTAATGAATCAACGCAGTTACTGCAGAGGAGAATTTCACGGCTAGTTAATTGTTGCCAGTAATGGTTAGACAATATTACTGATAAGAAGGAAGAAATATACAATATTTAATACACGTGAATTTGACTACTGGAATTATTAAATTGCATTTCTATCCGGTTTAATCTTACACAATGAAATTTATGGAGACTTTTCTTTGGCTAACATTCAACTCTGAGAATAATTATTAGAAGGAAGGATTTGGGAACATAATTGTCTTTAAAAGAATACATTTTAATAAAGAAACCAGTGTCTTTTCTAATATAAAACAAATAAATTATTGGCAATCAATACCACAAAGAAATTAGGAATAAATCGCATAGAATGCATGAATAAGATTATACATAAGAAACAAATTCCTTGCACAAAAAGAATAGCTATAAAAATCGAATGAACAGTACATTTTCGACGATAATAATTCATGTATAAATTTCAACTGCAACAAATACTTCTAACAACTAGAAACATCCCAATAAAGTGGCTTTTATCTGCGACGTTTTATCTCTCAAAGTTTTCGAAAACGTACGACGGGTATAAATATGGCCTATGTGTATTCCAAAGTCGTCGGCGAAATGGCTAAACAAAGACAGCATCACGGAATAGTGGCGAAACTTGTGCGGAGAAAGGGAGCAAATGGATTGCACGGCTCGAAAACACTCGGACTCCTATGGAGAAGACGACTGGAATAACTTCGAGATTGACGGATGCTTTGGCTTGCGGAAGAGCGAGTCCTATTCGCCATTGTCGGGAAGGCATCCGAACCATCATTCAAGACGACCTTTCACCGTTCACTTCTTCAACGCCTTCTTTGCATTCCGAGTTAGTTCTCCTTTTGTTCTCGCTTATTTTCTTTTAATCCGGGAAGAGAAAGTCCGAAAATATTCCAACAACTAAATGAAGATTTCGGCTCGGTTTCGAAATAGGTCCATGTATCTGATATTTTAGTTTTTTTATACGTTTTTATATGTCAATTAATCCTTTCCATAAGGGAGGAGATTTCAATTTACGTGTTTGCCTTTCTCCTCTTGTGATAGTGTTTTCATTATTACTAAGTTAATCATAATGAAAGGAATAAAATATGAAGTATTAGTACAATTTCAGAAACGAATCTTATACATCGCAATTTTGAATTAATATTTCTATGACTTTATCAATAAAGTCATAGAAATATTAATTACATCTACCCAATTACTCACCATAAAGCGCAAAGAAAAGTTTGTTAAAATTACTGAACTTGGATTTTTAAGCCCTACTACAGTACAATATTAACTGAACAAACGTACGTAAAGAATTTTATATTACCTACTTTATCTCGTTGTTGTCTTGTTCAGATAATTCGTTCTACTCAATAGGTGATATATGTATTGAAAAATTACGTGAACTTAATGGAAGGGAATATTGCTGTCCATAATTTAAAACTCTAAATGGTTTGTGAAAATACTAGAATTAAAGGAACTTATCCATAGTCCATGCTAATTAATTTTCATAATAAACACGACTAAAGAGTTAGTAGAAAGGCTGTAGGCTAGCAGCTAAACAAACAATGAGTCATAGATAACCCAATCTTATCTTGATTAGATAAGGGGTGGGGGTATGACTCATTGTTTGTTTAGCTGCTAGTCTACAGCCTTTCTACTAGCATTTTCCGATTCCTCAATGGATTATATTAATTGATGCCCTCCATTTAGTGAGTTAAAATTTTCCCATTTTCGTTTAAAACGAAGTTCTTTTTTAATTTCATACCTCTTTAACTGAATATAATTCTTTAATTAATAACTTCACAATACTAGTAAATGTCAATCAATATCCTCTTTTACCGGTTTTATCTAACGGATTAAATACATACATTTTTATAGATAAAAACATACCTTAGGATATTAAATAGATCATACAATTCTAATGAAATTCACTTTCCGGATGATTCTACATAATTTTCCTAAGGAATATTTCTGATTTAATCTCAATTATTCGATTCATTAAAGTAACTCATGAGAAAATAACATGTATAGATAATGATATCCTGGAAAGATTCTTTCAATGGTCTTAAAAGCATTCTAATCCAAATTTAATGTTTTAATTTGATATTTTAAAATATGAAATTAATTTAATATACCAATACATTTTTTCTAAAGATATTCCAATGAAATATCTTTCAAAGCTTCCCTTCTCTAATTGTGAAGTGCATTGGCAATGCTTACTTATTTAACGAGGCAAATTGAGTTACTTTGTACACTGTAATTGCACAAAGCAATTCACAAGCTTTAATGTACCTTTATACTCAAACGCAATGCAAATGTACGATTCTGAGACCTAAATAGGACAAATTGGAATTATTCATGAATTCGTGACAACCACTTTCTGAAGAAATAGCCCGTATATCTTTCGCAGATGAGTGCCTTTATTCAATTTATCGGATAGATACAAAACAATTTACGTATTAATTCACTCCCCTTTCTTTTAGAATTTTTCCAAAAAATATCAAAGATAAAAACATTCCCTAAATTTTCAGTAAAAATGTATTGAATAATGTTCAGTGTTCGACAATCGCATTTTTCAAATATAAACTTTGAAACTATCCTTTGAAATTTCTTCTTATGTCTTCTCAGAGCTCAATACCCTTTCTTAACATGTCAACTTATTGCTGCTTTTTCTTGTTCAATGATTACAACACTACTGTAGCTATATTTTGGGTTTATAAATTGAATCAAATAGGTTTTGAAATGATGAAAGGTATTAATTATGTTTTTTTGGACGTTATTTAATTTTATTAAAGTAAGGATATCTCAATGAATGTAAAGAGAAATTTTTCTACTTTACACATGCATATACGTAATATAGACATTTATTAGTGGAATAGGTTATATTTGATTAATAAAACTAAATAATTATATGTATATATTTTGTTTAGTATTTTGAAGTAGTATAGTTTCAAATTAACATGTCCACACTTTTGGGTGCGCGGATACCAATAGTTTCTTTCATGAAAATAGTTCTGGATTATATGCAATACATAATTTGTCTAAAGTAAATATGCTATTGAAACATTAATGGACGAGTTATTATTATTAAATGCATGTTGAATGTAAAACTACAAATGAGAATCGCAATAAAAGATAAATTGCTTGTTGTTCATTAGATACATCCTCTACAAAGTGCAAAAAAATTAGTTTAAAATTCAATAAATTTGAAAGTCATGGGAAAACAATGTAACTTGATCGATGGTATGAGATCCGGGTCGGAAAACTTTACATCGAGTTTTCATGTCGTGCGTGTCGCTGACATTGTTCGCATGGGATATTTTTTGGTCCAACTTCACGTCCGTTGGGAGGCGATAATGGATGAGCAGGCCATCCTACCCTTGAGCTACCCTATTCCTCTTCCATGGTCTCCGCCATTCGTTTCCCTCGTATATATGTCGTGGTCACTGCAAGATAGAGCCAAAGGTGGTAGAAAAGAATATAGACAGATCTTGACGAAGGACATGATTCCTATAGTGTTTGCTGAACAAAGGAGAGAAAATGGAGTGTTCCGTTTGATTTAGACTGCGAGACTACGGAATATATGTAACCGAGAAAGACTATCGAAGTACTAATAGAAAGATTTTTTGCTGCACAAGACTCCAGACTTCTTTCTACTCCGTTGAGAATTTCGCAGATTAAATCCTTTCCAGTCAAATTCACTCGCGCCATCCAAGTTGAGTAATTCCTTTGAGAAGTTCTTTTTCTATCGATTGAATTTTATTTTTCATCGACGGGTGATATTTACATATCTTTCTGCATATCAAATTAGGGTATTTGATTGAAATTATGAACGTACATCTAGAAGAGTAACGAGTCGTAGAAGATAAGTAAATATGATAGATGATTCAAACAATGAAAATAAATTACTATCATATAACGATTCTGTGAATCCTTGTAAAGTAAAATGTTTATTAAGACTTAAATTTACATTTTTAATTTATATCCCGAAAACAGTGGATAAATGGATGTTTGGCTCTGAGAATGACTAGTTTTCAAATCTTATATCAGAATGCTTCCGTCTTTGGTCACATCTAATATGTACATCGGAGTAATAAATAGTAAGTAATACTCAGAAACTTATATCGCTCGTTATTAAATTATCATATATGAGAATATTTAATATCTTCGAAGATACAATTTAATCCTTTACCAGGATTTTGTTGCTATGATCGAAGCATGATTGAAGTAGATACATCATAAAAGAATGTATACTAGCAATTTACCAGGAAGTAGCAAAAATATTTGCGTAAACACACGATATAATTCGAAACAAATTTTCAGCCTATTGAAACAACTGTATCCGCTTTATTATCGATTAATTGAAAGTGTTTAAGTTTACAAAAAGAAAATTGATTAATATCAGCAAGATTAAAAGTTTTAGAAGGGGTAACAGTTTCATCAAATTCAGTAATGGAAAGATTATTACTCGTTGTAAATTTGCTTTAAGATTCTATTTATAGCAAAATACATTTTGAAATATCTGAAATAGTAGTGTGAGAAAATGTTTGGCATTTTTAATGAATAGAATAAGATTACATAATTAATAATATTTAGAGTAAGATCTAAATAATGATGAAATTTAAAAAGAACTGAATCAAACAACAATGACCGAGTATATTGTCGAAAATTACATAAATATGAAAGTATAGCGAAAGTTTATTTTACTTATTTTATTAGTTTATCTGTTTTTACTTGAAAAATATTTTCAAATACTATTCATTTAACATAAATTCGGCCATTTCTGATGACCAGAGATGTCCATCCCCTCTGGACTACATTCCTGATTCGGGTCACCGTAAAATGAAAGAATCCATCTCTTTGTCATCCCATAGCAACGAATCTCGGTCCCATCACTAATCATTTCGCAGACGCGGACGTACCATTCGAAACGTCGAAACAACTCCGTCAGACTGTGAGACGGAATTTTTTTTTCTTCCGAATCCAACCACACAGTCAATTTTCCAAAAATCGGTCCATCATTCAATCAGAGAACACAACACAATTTCGCCTTTTTCGCCGAGAACGAGACAGTGGCGGATAGAAGATACGTCTTTAAAAAAAAGAACAAAAGAAAAAAAACCTTTGAAAAGTACTTCCCGTCTCTATATGGCCCCGCTCCTTTAATTTCATCGTCCCACGAACCCCTTGCACACCTTAAATTCTCTCCCAAAGAAAGAACATTAAAGGAAAGGGATTTCCGAGGGAAAAATAGTGAAACGGGTAAAGGTAAAGGAACGAGGCGAGGAAGATGAGGCTTCTTACAAGCCTCCGTTTGGAGAGAATGGAGCTCCGATCGATGTGAGGTGTAGTGAATGGGTTTTGGGGAGGAACCCTGGATGGATGGGGTTGAACATAGGTCTGCAGGGCCGGATTAAAGGCGGCATGAAGAGCGTGTTAAAGGATGGGGAAAGAGATTATCGTGTGGAAGAAGGACGACTGTGCGCTGAGCGGTTTATTTTTTTTGGGCGGATGGTTGCTGGATGAAAAGGGGAAATTGAAGGAAAAGGAGGTAATTTTGTTAGAGTGGGAAATGCTGGACAAATGCGAGGGGTTTTTTGGTGAATGGAGGATTCTCAAATCTACTCTCACCCTGGAATTCTGGAGTTCTTGTCCCTCGCCCATACAGATGGGGAGATCGAGGAAAAACACTCGCTAATATGACGTTTTCGAGCATCCCTCTCGAGATAACCTCGTCCCCAGAGGTTTATCAAATAATCTGAAATTTTTATGCACTGAATGGAGTTTTATGAGTGTCGTAAGAGGAGATGTTTAGATATGATTACATCATGGTGATTTAGAGTCCATTAGTGAGGTTTTTTATTGATTCAAAAGATATTTAAAAATGCATACATCCTAATCAAGTGAATAGATAAGAATACTTATGAGAGTATTTCATAAATACGGATAATAAAATATCGAGGTAAAGGATAATAAACTTACTCTCCACCTTGTTACACGAAAATATTTACGGCATTACATAAATTATAGCCCTTTTTCTTTATTCTAATATTTATATCAGCTGCGGATACTTCTAGCCGTATATTATACTATAATAAATCAATACCGTAAAACTTTTGTGATAAGGTCGATTGGGTATTGAGACAAGAAGAAAAATTAATTTTCTAATTCAATTATTTGGTTATCGGTAGATAATTACATTAAAATCATGGTAAAGTTCTCCGTCTTGTCGTATTATCGGACCATTTCGTTAATCATTCAACCTCAACCTTTTCTTTGCATCAATGAATTAGTATTGAAGGGCTATAATTGATTATAGTTATATAGTTTTTTATCAATCCTCATTGGCGTTGAAAATTCATGTATTTATTTTTATCTTAAATAACATGTGAAATTTTTTGGTGTTCATCCGAACTTTGAGCTTATTTGACATAATCCAATACTCCCTTAATAATTTTTATTTAAAATATCTTGTTTTTAACTATACGAAGTCTATTATTATTGGAAACGTTTCGTAATAAAGGATAATCTTGTTGTTATAGTTATTGTAATTATATAATACAATGCAATATCTAAATAGATATAACGAAAGATTAATGTACATCATTCACACAGTTTGAGTTTAAAACTATTACAAAATTTAAATTTTCAGTTTCGCTAATAGTACGTTAGAATGAATTTTCGAGATCATAAGGTATTGATAATATCCAATCAGAAGAGGCAAATAAACAGTGCAATCGCAATTTTGCGGTGAATACAGAAGCGGAAAGTTTAAAATGGAGAGATGGGCTCCCTTTGAACTTGACGAGATAAATAATGGAGGAATCAAAGAGGCCCAAAGATAAAAGGTAGATTAATGGGAAGACGATAAAGAGCAGGCGGTGGGGACCGAGATAATGGAATTTCGCAGGCATTTCGCACAGAAGAACATCGTCTTTAGTTTACGAAATCAATGCTTTCCATACGCCCAGTCCTATCTTCTTGATAGAATCCAGCGCAGGTGTCAAACGCACGGTTTCCGAATCTCTCCCCCATTTCATTTAGGAAAAGGGCTTTTCCGAACAACGAATAATAGCTGTATTGTAAAATGATTGTTACGTCCCTGGCAACTGGGCCTAATCAATACTGGCAAATTCCGAAGTTTTCTCATTTCCATTCATGAAGTTTCAACCGACGCATATTGGATTTATGATCATATCTCCAAGTGGTAATGTGCTGCTTTTTTAATGAACAGAAGGTTAGGCGCAATATTTACGTTTTAGATATAATCAATAAATTAGAATAAATCGATTAATATTTAACTTTTACTGTGTATAATTCGTATATAATTTGATTATTCTTTTTAAAGTCATAGTTATTATGTGCTATCACCTATGATTATGAGGTAAACCTTTATTTAATAAATCTTGTACTCCTATACGATGCTAATAGTAACGTATGGAATAGAGAGAGAGAGAGATTTTAATGAAGTCTTAAACTGTGGAAATGTCCGTAAGAATCTCAATTAATTTTGCCAGTTTCATCAATTCGTAATTCGTCACATATGGCGCCACCTTTCATATTCACCACCTGTCACATTTGATCGTTAGCATTTTTCCTTTGCTCACTTTCACTCACTTTCAAAATCATAACCCAGGCTTAGCCCGGCCTTAAATTTTTATAAGTTTAAAGTATTTTTTTCTCAATTCTTTGAATTCTAACCCGCATCGAAAGAATAACAAATTAGCACGCAAATATATCACCTTTGCACAGATTAAAGGAAATATACTTAATATTTATATATAATAAACCGTTTTTAAGCTATCTTAAGGATTAATTATTTTGTCTTCACTGATTTTATTTTAGTAAGGATTAGGAAGGATGATTCATGAAATAAGGTGTTCCAAAATATATAAACATATAATGTTCTCTTTATCTTATTAGTATCCTTTAATAGGATATATTTATTTAAACACAATGAAAGGAAAACAAATATTAAATAGAAATTATATTTTATACACTACATGCGATGCTACTGGGATAAAATATTCCACATTCCATATTATTTTAATGTCAAATCGGCTCTTTTAGACAATTATTACTTTAATGAACATTATATAATCAATGAAATTGGGTGGCGATTTCGTTTCTAATAATGCACAATATTAAAGAAACAAGTTTAATCTATTAATTTATGGGTTTCGCCGCAGTTAGACTTAAGTTTGGTGGAAGACTTAATCATATGGACGTTTCTTTAATTATTTATATTAAATGTGGGATATTAGGTCGTTATTAGCTTCAGAAACTGATTTTTGATAATTAATACCTGGATTGCAGCTGTTTATGAATATTTGATTACGTTTTGAAGAGTTGGGGGTACATAATTTCATCCTAATCCTTTTGGCAGGGCAAGGTGTGAAGAGGTTATGTTACGGACTGTTATTTGAAAGGACATCAATCTGAGCAGTAATTCTATTGCAAGAGACCTAATTTTGGACGGGGATATTCGTACTCGATTCATATCATAACAAATGAAACTTAATTCTCGGAACATATATTGAGGGCTCTAGACGTTAATTTAAGCGATTGAAATTTTGCGACATGTATACGGATTTGCCCGCTTTTACGTGTAACTAGAGCATACAAAAAGAGAAAAATCAATCAGGCCAGCTATTTAACTAATTTTACGACGCACACTGTGTTCGTGTACACAACGTAACTAACACAACTTGGAACCGCAACATGATAACATCGAAGTAACCAGTACCTATACTAGTACGGGTACAGTACTAACTATACCTACAAAAGTATTTACTACAGAGTTGGCCAAGTCGGTATACAGTGTATTTTCAATATTCTTTTTGGGAATTATTTTTTTTTATTAATCAAAATATTGAAAAATACATCCCGATCGCCTCAAAAGAGTACAGATTCTTCAAATATCACGTTCCTCTTCATTATTATGCATTAAAACTATTACCTCTCAGTCCTCCGATTTACCGAGAGTTAAATAAATAACACAATAAAAATTTGAGTGCGAAACTATTAACTCATTAAAGATTAAGGTCGCAAGAAATGAAGAACATCCATTACTTTACTAAAATATACAGCAGTATTCGTGAAGGGTTTGTGAAGGTTATTATCTAATCATTATTATTTGATAGGTAAACTTTCAACGAGATCAGGGTTTTATGCACTTCTATCAATGAATAATGAGTTGGTATGTATATACGAGAATATACATTCATGACAAATATAGTTAGTTTAATCATATACTTCCATTTTATATTTTGAAATAAATTGAAAAAATCCATTGTGTTTACGTACGAAGTTATGCAACTTAATATTTACTATACAAATAGAACTGTATTAATAATTTGTAAATCTCATAAATTAATGATGTAGATTATATAAAATAGATAGAATATGTATGTCTTTGGTTTGGTGCTTTCATAAGGTTTGCTAAGTTATCCACGAATTTCTCCCTTGAAATTCATCCAAAACGCTTTTCAGCCTTTATATTTATTAGTTAGAATGTGAAAACGATTAACTAAGTTCTCACCATATTTCAAAGATTATCATTTCACATAGTGAAGAGAAAATTATTAAAAAATTATCGGATTCTTCAAATTAAATATTCTTTCAGAAAAGTCGTCTCTTAAAGGCGTGAATTATTCGTAGTTCGTGTTTATTCGAAATTAATTAAACTGAATTAATTATAACATATTCGAATTTAACCCGCAATCGACATTTTACTATATTCAGTTCATATAAATATCCGAAGAATTTCGTTCGAGAATCGGTAATTAAATTCGTGCAACGATTCATTCGATTTATCTACGCCCTTTGATATTTTTCGATCAAAGAGAAAAAAGGTCGCCGAATCGGCAGTTTAGAATTTTAAGAAGACGTAAAAAAGAGACGTGGGAGTGAAAGAAACTTCTTCCTATTGCCTTCAGATGTCTTTAAATAGAGATTATAATAGGATAGCACGAATACGAACTACGGGAAGCATCGGAATGAATTGAAAAACATGTGAATCAGGTGGCGGAACTTTCCGCATGATTCACCGAAAGAAATTTGCTGCCCTTTAGTAGTGCCTTATCTCTTCCGATTGAAAGAACTCGAGAGGAAGGCAAAGAGGAGAGGCGAAGGTTAAGGAGGGCGAAAAAATAAAAAGGAAAAACCTCAATTAAAGCGAGAGAACCCACTCGGTTGTAGACATTATTAGTGAGTTCTTTCTGCGGGGATAATGATTGTTAATGTACTTTACGGGAGTGTGAAAATTCACGCAATAGTTGGAAAATTAATTATCCTTTCTTTCCTGATTATTATAATGCTCAATAAGATTACGTTGGTTGATAAAGGTTCTTGCATTGGTGGTAGAATGGTTTCGTATATATAATGATCGGTATAATTAATAAGTAGATATCAACGATATTATTCATAATTAATCTCGTTTGAATTTGTATTTTTTTTCAATTTTTACTCGCGAAACCTGAATTATTCATATACAATCAATAGATTTATTGTAGTATCCTGCAAAAGTAATTTAAATTTCATTACCAAAATGTTTATTTTCCTAACCATCAAAACTATGAAAAATAAATGTATTTTTGCGTAATAAAAGAAAGAAAAGTCTTTCAAAGAGATTCTAAAACTATTTCAAATTAAAGCAGGTATTGGATCGATTAAAAATACACGAAAGGTATTTTGTTTTATTTGGGAGACTATTACTAATTATTGATTAGTTGAATTCATTCATTCATTCATTCTTTAGTAGCATCATTCAACTTCCAACATTAAAGTGAGTGCATTAGAAGTAAACAGGAGGTCATAAAAACACAGAATGAAATAAAAATATACAAATTTTTGACCTCTTTTCATGTTTAATTAAATATATAACGACAGAGTCCAAGTGAGTGAGTGTTCAATAGCGATAATCAATAAAAGTAAATCAAGGCCAATATTATCAAAATGAGACCGAAACATTTCAAAACAACCTGATAACTTTCAAACGGAGTCAGTTAAATATACTGATAATACTTTTCCTTCAATTCGTAAGACATTGTCAGACTAAACTCATCCGTCACCTCCACACGAGATGCAACACAATCGAAAATCCTCCTCGTATATAAAGCAACGATGGCTTTTTTTGGTTTGAATACGATTCTAGTTTTAATTTCATTACCAAAAGCGCATTTTAATCACGAAAAAAGTTCGATTAACTGGTGCATGTTTCAATTAACCAGAACGTGAGGGGCAGTAAAATAGTCCCATTTTATTTTCTCGTTCGACTGCCTTCGAGCGTAATCACTGGGAATGAGTGCTATGATTAACTGCGCACTAGGAATGTCAAGGGGGGAACACAGCTCCCCTCTGTGCCGTGTAAATGTGACCCTTCTGTCCTCGGATTCCTCAAAATTTCGAGGTGCATTTCAGCAGGAATAGAATAGTAGAATATTCTGTGGGTGCAACAGACCGCTTTATTCGCCGAAATCAGAGCGCAGACCGCGTTTCATTTTTTTCCGCTCGTGATACTCGGGTCAGTGCGTAGCGAACGCGGCACGGCGTACATAAAAGCCAATCAAAACGACACTGGCTGTTGAAATTCTTTCGCCCCAACAGATATTCCGTATCATAGTAGCAACGGTTATGGAATTTTTTCACTTTTAGTCACCTTTCTCTTCTCAAAAGCGATTCTTCATTCGTACGCTAATGAGTTGATTTACGGAATCGATATTTTTTGGAAAAGTTTTTGAAAGTCGAATTCGTTTCGAGCGGAATTCATTTCTTCCACTATACGCTTCACTGATTCATTGTGCGGGGGTCAAGGTTGTGTCCCTGAATCTTCGTCGGCAGGGAAGTTCGGGATCTCGAGCGAGTTTCTGTAATCAAGGTGAGTAGAGTTTCGATTCTTGATCTTTGTTCGAGAAGAGCAATTTTATTCAAAACTTAGCATTCACCAAGAGCCGTAATATTCAGCTGAGATATTTTTTAGATTATAGATTTATTATTCTGGAGAGGATATGAACTCTTTCCATTATTGGTAGAAGTTTTTCCAAGTTTGAGGTATTTTCTTTCGAGAATGCCTCAATCGTTAACGGAATATTGGCGCGTTTTCTACTGAGATAATACCCAAACGCTAACAATTCAAATATTTTGAATAGTATAATAAGGCTTGCTTCTCTTCACAAAATCAGTAAAGGATTAATGTATAGTAAATGAGTATAATTGTATTATTTAAATAATCAGCAGCCCAAATAACTTAGTAATTTTTTATGATAATATTAGGTTAATGATAAATTCAATCAAAATAAATAAGTGAACTAAAATACACACAAATACTTTAAGTGGTCATGTATGTAATTAAAATAGTATTCGTTCATATAAAAGAGGATTGCTTAAAGTAAAAAATATTCATAACTTTAATTTATGGACTATTTGATTAATTTAATTTCTATATATCCAGCAGTCAATTTCACATGTACACAACATTATTCAAATTCAACGAAACGGTATTCGGGTGTGATAAAATCATCATTGACCCAATTATAAACTTCAAATGACGCAGTAGAACCAATTCCAGTATTTCATAATGAAAATACTAATTAAGATAACTAAATGAGGAAAATCATTGATTGAGTCAGTTTGCATGGAGATAAAACGTATTGTTCATAGGCTTTTTATTTATATTCGATTGTATATCGTATATTTAAATCAGTAATTTCCGTAGCGTCGATAAAAGTGGCAATTTTATTTAATTCTATTCTGCTTTAATTGTAAATATTACTTAATCATTAGTATTGTACTAGTTTTATAAATATCGCTTAACATGATGTGTTAAATTCAAATGAATGAATATGAAATATTTATCCGAAGTTGTTGTTTTGTTAACAATTCTAAACGTAGCCCTGGTTACGAGTGTGGAAGCAAACACCGAACAAGGCAAACTGACAATGATAAAAATCACACAAAGATACGTCATTTCCGTCACCTTTTTTATTTCCTTTCTCGATGTGTTTTCGGACCTAATTCCTCAATCTAACGAAAAGAAACGGGATATTCGATACCATTCCGTTCGGGGTAGCGCCACCTCCGTCCATATTATATAATGGCGACCAAGGCTTAGATTTGAGGGGAAAGGCGGAAATTAAAAAAAGGGATAAAAAGGTGCCTTTTTTACGCCACTCTGGATCGGGGCATTCCACATGAATGAAAAATTACATTATTCAAGAGTTGGCATCTGATAGCCTCCCGTGCTCATATCCGGGGTGAAAAAGTACCATGTAAAATTAAAGGAAATAATGGAGGATTGGAGCAATTCTCTGACATTTGCTTTCCTCTAAATTTCTTTATTTGCACCAACATTTATCGAAATTATATTTCCGATGTATCGACCTAGTAGGCACTGAACTGATGGTAGATGCCGATGATTCTGATTGTATGATTTTATTCTTTCGTGGGACGAAATATTTTTAAGTTTAAATCGATCTGGTTTCTTTTATTGAAAACTTAAAATAAAATTTTATCCCTCTTATCCAAAAATTAAAATAGAAATCCATCAAAAATGTCTTTAAAATTTTTCTCGTAGAAGATACCTTCTTTATACTCCTCAAATTAGTTAAAATGTCTCTCTGATTTTCTTGGTCACGTTTCAGAATCCATTCTTCCCTAGAAGAATTTATATTTAAATTATTTATCTTTATGTTGTAGTGACAAGATTACTTGAGTTGTCGTTGACAACATAAATTTCAAAATAAATTAATAATATTTTCTAAATAAGGAATATTTTGAACATAATATCAAGAGGTTTTGAACACTACGATCGTTTCTCAAAAATTTTAGCTGACGAGAGCACAAAATCACTGCATCAATAATACTAAATAATAGAACCAAGGAGCAGGCAAGCAAGATATAATTCTCGCACGCTGCAGAAATTCATTATCAACACTGACTACGTAGGACGTTCCTGCATTCAACAGAGGAATCAATAAGTTCTCGTTATCTCATCTAGATAAGACTTGCGGCTTTACCTGGTAACAAGACTCCCCCATCCCTCTCCTCCTTACATTCTCTCTTCACAAGACGTAAATTGGATTTCCGCTAAAGACAATTCGCTCGGATTTTTTACTCAGTTTCCGAGAGAATAAATTGAAATAGAAGGGCGTCCATTCTCTCTTAATCTCTTCTTTGAAATGAAATAACTTACATTTTTCTCGATGTTAAAGATTAAAAAATATACCGCTCTATGCTCTCGGAAATTACTTTTGAGATGTTTGTTTCCCTTTGGCTGAACTTGTTGTTCCATTTTGGGATTGTATCAACTCATCTTAATATCTTATTCTTCTTGGAACAGATGCTTTTCAGCTAGAAGTCACAGATTTTTATGGTAAAATTTCGGAAATTAATAATTATAACAATTTTAGATTCTTAAAATGAAATCAAAAAAAAGCTTTTAATTATAGCCCGATTATAAAGATTACGATATGAAACTTCGTGAGAATCATACGATGGCGTTAGGATCGAGGTTTTATCTTTCATATTTTCTGCCACTTTTACCTGAATAAGATCTCTTTTCTTTCAAGGTTTTACTAGCACTACTTCCCATCGTCACTTTTCTATTATCCAGCATCTTAAATGGACCTCGGTTAAGCACGGTTACTGGAGCATCTAAGGAGGAGAAGTGGGTCGACAAGATACGATTTGAGAGAATTGATTCGGAACTTTCTGTTCTCACAGGTCGGAGCGTTAAGATGTCTCGTTGGCACCAGACTTGATTCCGAGCCATTGGCGTCACTTCATCGCTCTCAACTCACTTTCGGGAAAGAGTGTTCTCTGCACGTTACTCGGAAAGTATTGGACTCTCGACCCCCTTTCGTACGTGTAAGTATATGTGAATTCAAAATGGTATATTTTAAAAGGATCGGTAAAAAATATATTTTATGTACGTTTCTTAAAATTCGAGTTCGTTAAGTGATTTAGTTTTTTAATACGAAGTTAAGTATTTTGAATCTATTATTATGTAAATGAACGGATTTAATGGTTATAAATTATTTCGTAGAATGGAGAGAAAAAGAAAATTTCGCGGATTTCTATTTGTATCTGTTCGAAGACTCGTATTAGCAGTTCAGAATTTTGGCGAAATATAATTAAAGAAACAAAAGTGTACTCTTTTCCTGACAATTCGTTATTCTGTTTATACGAACTGCAATCAAAGATTTAAAATACAATATATACATAAATATATTATATGTTCATTACTTAATAACTTTTGTATTATGTATTCGATGGGAAGAGCCAATGAGTACAAAAAGCGGATAGAGAATAACAAGCCCAAAAGGAGGATAAAAAATTATTTTCAGCTAAAAATGTGCTTATTCAATATCATGACTATCGTTGGTTATCGATAATTTCATTAAGATCTCATCAAATAATGTATCTGAAAGCAGATTTTGATTTGATGAAAATATCTGAAAACAGATTTTATTTTATGAAAATGAAATATATTTATTAATACTCCGAGGTAGAAAATAAATATAAATATGTCAGCAGTTTTTATTTTTAAGTCTCTAAATAATTTATTTATATTATAAATAATATATTTATAATAATGGATTTAGATGCTAAAAATCTTAATCTCCTTCGCTAAATCGTCGATTTAATTTATTAAAGGATTGATTTTTGAGATTACCTCATTTATAACTATGTCATTAACTATGGTATTAACTTTTAGTGATGATGTTCTAGTGCAAAACACCATATTGCTGTTAATCATCACTCAAATCGATTCGTATTTATTTATTTACCTTATCCATCTTATTCCTAGATCGTGTACATTTTGTAAGTCGTGCATTCCTTTTCTTGTCGTTAGTTGTCTCGTGATCCGTAAAGCTGTCGCCTATAGATTGTCCGACTTTCATGAGTCGTATGCGTAGAAGTTTATGGACACGTACGTCGTTTACTTGGAACTTATGGACTCGGTTATGTCCATTTTAATGGGTCACGTTTGGGTTTGATCCATTTAAGGGAACTGCCACCTTCTGGAAAGTTAGCTAGAATCGAGCTTCGTTTTTACTCACGGGGAATATTATAAAGGCGTTTATTGCCGTATTTTCGTTTCAATTTACTTCATCTTGATGAAAAATTCAATCTACTCGATTTCAGTCAAACACCCAATTAATTTTCTTTATCTCACCAAAGAATTTGATCTCAATTCGATTAATTTCTTTAAATCTTTTACAGTAATGATTTTTCATCAAAAGGAAACTAATCTCAGTTGTCTTTTTACACTACTTTATATTCCTAACCTCTCTTTTCTATTGATTCAAGCCTGCCTGAAGTTCTTTTCGCCAGGTTAATTACGTTTCACGTAACTGATATTCGCTACCATTTTTAAATCTGGTTACAGCGGCATTATTCAGATAGTGATCGAGATGTTAACTAAAAGGCCACGCGAAATTTGGCTGATTTGATTGGCTTTCGTATCGTGATTTGCAATCAGAGCCGATTACAATCGAATTTCACACGTTAGGTTTAATAATTCCCTTGATTAACTCCCAAAAAGCTATCCCTATATGCGATACAATCTAACAAAAATTGAAATTGATCACTGCTGAAAATACTATAACGTTCGGAGAGTTAACGTATGGAAGATTTAATTGCTTTAAAAACCAATTCAAAGTCCATTTAAATAATAGCAAAATGTTCAAAAAGAGCAGCGCATGAAAAATTTACTACTACACTTTACTAGCTCGATGTTTTCAGTGGCATTTATCCATTTAGTCGATGATAAAGGTAGATGGTGTTATAGATACGCGACAAACTTAAACATGTCGCTCTATTCCAGGAACAAACTGGCCGTGTACTTACGCGTACGTTATTTATGGCTAACGAAATAATGGATCCCAAATTCGGATACAAGGGATATGCTCATCGTACTTTATTGATTGCAATCGTTTCATCGAGGACTATTTAGAAGGGACGTGGAATGTCCTTTAATAATGAACAAAGTCGAAATTGGCTGGTCAACCTGGAATTAATTATTCATACGGATCAGAGCTTGCTGACGGTTCGGGAAATGGCGTTCAATCGAAGCAAACTTCCTGACAGAGATGGACAATGCGTTCTATAGTATCCCTTTATATAGAAAGGAGATAAAATTACACAAAGGTTTTTCTTTGGATTCCTATTTTTAGATATGAGATGGGGAAGG
This sequence comes from Pantala flavescens, assembly GCA_020796165.1. NCBI lineage: Eukaryota > Metazoa > Arthropoda > Insecta > Odonata > Libellulidae > Pantala > Pantala flavescens. The sequence goes on along the minus strand of CM036879.1, from coordinate 10,014,505 downwards.
CCAATTGTAAATCGGAAGGAATGAAGGTTTACCTATATTTCTGTGGATAAAAAAATGGGTACTTTTTACTATTTTGATGTCATTTAAAGGCAAAATTACAGGTAAATTTAATCTATATATAATATAAACGATCCTGTATCACCTACAATGCTCTTAGTTACTTAAAATATTCATAGTCATTGCCTTTTCATCTCCATCAATAATTGAACTCATAAAACATGCAGATAGTTTATATTCAGCCATTGCCTATCCTAAGTTTATTGTAAATACATTGCTATTAATATTAAATACTATAACGATCTCGAAAATTGATACTCAATGCAGCAAATAAAAAAATTGTGAAAAGAACGGAACTGTATTTAGTTCAGAACGGTTACAATGCATAGGCAATAAAGTTTTCATAGCGTCATTATGAGGTTTTAATTTATCCTCTCGGGTATAATGGAAACTGCATTTCACCGACATATAAATTTGATGAGATTTAATTAGCTCGCTGTACCTTTCAGAGCATATTACGCCAGCGAAGTAAATTGCGCCCGAAATAAAGCTAGCGGAATTCCCAATGGGCGTTTCGCTGTACCGAATTCCCCAAAGCAAAATTTTGGAAAATACGTGACTACGGACTGATGTCCACGTTTAGAAATCTGGGAAAATAAAGAGAGGCAAAAATATGGATAACGTATTCGGAAAGAAAGGTCGATAAATTCTCCGGTAGAGCGATATAAACTCAACAAAAGACAGCTTCGCCATCCTTCTTCGCTTAATCACGTCACAGATAAAAAGTTATTTTTAGGATACATTTCGAATCTCGGGTTTCGGAGGATGCCAAAGAATATAAATAAAAATCGCCAGGGGATACTTCGTTTAAAGATTCTTTAAAGATAAAACAAAAAGCGATGCTTGTGACGCACTCCATCATGTCTCCCGCATTATGTTACCCTCCGCGTACGCTCTCAATTGTGTGAGTGATTTGTCGTTGTTTGCAGTAACTGGAAAAGCCATTCCATCGCGCAGAGTTGTTTATAATTCTCTCCCCATCGATTAATACTCTCAATTAAGAGTAACGTATGTAGGAAGATATGAAGGGAAACGAATTCATTCGATCAAAGTGGTTGTTCATTTTCGCTTATTCCTGTGTACGTGTAAATTATCATATTTTGGAAATCGAATTATTTTTCGGCGAGATCATTTCGTATTCATTTCTGTTCACTAAAGGGAATCGTGAAACTCAGGAATTTTATGACCTTATTGATAAATTTTGACAGAAATTGGGCTATGCACTTTACAATTAAGTTTATCATCAACGTTCTTGATGCAACACGTAATTGTTGTATCGATTCAACAATTAAATACCGGATAACTATCAATATCTTCATGTAAACAACTAATTTACAATCAACGACTTGTAATATATCTATCGTGGCTTAATTTATTTCATCCCAAAATGCTCATTTGGCATCCTGTTGTCCCGGACGCAAAATCCCTTTTCAAATCTAACTCCGAAATTTGCTATTAACTTCAAGGCCGTCGTCAAAACTATGGAAATTGGAAATGGATCTGCAATTTGATGCTCGACGAAAATTTCCACCGAATATATTTTCTTTTTTAATTCTTCCCGAAGCGCAAATTCCTGTCGTTCATTTCCCCGTCGTAATGAAATCCCGTTTTAATGCGGATAGCTCTGTCGAACGTATAAAACGATCGCGTTTTATTTTTAATCCCCATTTCGCCACATGCGACCGACAAAAGACTTTCGACCTATCCGATACACTTAAATCCGAATAATCCGTTCGGCAATCAGGACCTCGTCGTCCGAGATATTAACATAGATCAGCTGCGATGAAAAGGGCCATCGTGTGGTGGCGCAGATTGCTGGAACTTGGGCCATCGACTCCTCCCGTGGCATCCTCTCCCCTTTTGCGGGACCTTTTAAATGGTCGCCGACGTGACCCAATAATAACATCGACCAAAGCCACCTGCGCGACTCTAGTTTGCCGAGTACTATAGCGGAGGCGTCGTGTTGGAAGGCGTCGGTACGAAAGGGAGAGTGGATAATTGAGAGGAAGATGGTAGAGATGTGGGAAAAGCGGAAACAGTGAGTGGGAGATACGGGGAGATAAGGGAACCCGATAACTGAGAAAAGCCGGGAGAAGAGGAGGTAAGTTCGGAGATGTATTAGACGAGGGGTTGGAAAGAGATATGCATCGCGAGATAGATAAGGGGTTGAGGAATCAAACAAAAGAAATACGTAATGTTATAGGAGCGGGATGGGAATTAGTTCAGAAGGATAAAGGATGGGAATAACTCCATTGCAATTGCGAGGTAATGTTAGAGTAAAGAAGAGGGGCATACAGAGAAGAAAGAGGGGTGCATAGTGGCTCCGTTCCAAATCATATGCTTCCCCCCTATCTGCTCCATGGCCTCGTTGCCCTAGATAAAATTCCGCGTACAGGTGTTTTGTGGTCGTTTGATTTACTCGGAGCAATTTTACTCCTCCGGAAAAATGTTACGAACGGCGCGCCAATTTTTACGACTTTTTTTTCGTCGTTTGGAATAAAGGGGTCGAGCGAGACGAATCTTTCAGTCCTCCAACGTCCCGAATATCAACTCCTTTGCATCTCTTTCCACGTCATTTGATGTAGCCAAGGAGTCCGAATGGCCGTATCTGTGAGGTCCAATGAGGTCTTCCGACGGTTACTCTTCTGAAACGAATGGATGGAGATTTTTATCGGGTCCAAACTTTCGGAAAGTATGCATTTCGGAAGATATCTCTTCCATTCACTCGCCGCTCCGTGACCAACATATTTAGGGCAACCGTTTGAGACTCGGGCGCCTATCTGACAATAGAGGGATGCGATCTAGCTTCGTTTTTGGCTTTATCGGTACTTTGTTGTGGCGCTAAATAAGTTTGTGTGTATGTTATGAAAGTGTTTACCGAGACCCTAGTTAACGACGGTTAAGGTTTACGATTCACATTCAGTAATAATATGACTTTATTTTCAGAGTCGAAAGTTAATCAATTCGTTAATGATATGTAGATACTAAATTTCCATTTGAAAGGATTAACACGGAAGATATAATAAAAGCTCCAGGGGATTTTCAATACAGCGTATCTAATAGTAACTGTTAATAATATCCGTTGATATATCATTAACCTAAAACATTTCATCATTAGTAAGTGATATCTCTCATAATATATTCTGCGACCATCCTTCCTTAAAATAAAAATATCAATCGTAAATTTTATGAAACGATATTGCTAAAATTTTACTGTAATTGCGCATATAATATTTTACGTAAATAAGTAAATGAGGCTCAGGATTATCCATTTAATAAGTTTTCGTTTAAATTTCATCAGGTATAAATAACGCATGCAAACTTAAATGAAGTAATTTTAGAATAACTAAACCTATTTGATGGTATGAAATCGAAAAGTTTTCATCATAGGACAATGGAGATATCATAAGAATAGAAAAACGATAAATTAATAAACTTTTTTACACGTTATTAAAGAACTGGAAAATTATCGTTTCAACTATTCAGCAGAGCAATCTACGATGTTAGTCGACACGAAGACTTTGGAAGCCGCATAACGGCGTGCGCCGGGGGTGAAAACAGAGGACATACGGACTTTTTTATTAACCTATTATTAAGGCACATATATCGCGAAAAAATGAGTTTTTAAATTAACTCATTCTCTTATCTATTCCATTTATTCTATGCTTGTTTCACCAAAGGTAACAGTAATGTTGCATAATATATACTCACATCTTCTTATTTACAAATACTTTCCCTAATGGGTAATATGATAGAGAGTAATAATAATAGTAATTATGATATACCGTATGATATTATGAGTAAAATTAGAGTCAGCACTAAATATCTGATTCCACCACACACGTGATTCTCGTAACAATTCAGATCGATGCTCGACTTTAATCCTTCGGTGGTCCATGGTTCCGGAATCCCCCCCCCATCAGCGTCCGACAATGCTTATCTTTGCGGTCCAAATCCATTTTTCATTCATCCGCACACGTGACGTCAGTGGAGGTACAACATAATAATTTAACCCTATCTTAACAGCGGATCGTAAATAATAAAGGGGCAGCATAAAAGGGGAGGAGGTCATATAAAAATTGTCGCAATCACAAAAGGGGCAAATTCATCCTCAATGCGATACACGCTGCGGTATTGAGATATGTTTGCAAAAGCTCCATTTTGTACTTTCTTTTGTGAAAGGAGTCACTCTTTTCGAAGTAACTTCGCCGCACTAAAGCTCTAAATTCCTACAAACAACGCTACACGATGTGAAAAAAGGGGGAAAGCCATTTTGGTCTCGCAAAGCAACAATACCACGTTCATCCGCCAAAGTAAAAGGCGAGGGCGATTTAAAGTAAAAAATGCGGCGAAAAATATCAGGAAGCCGAGGGAAGATGGCTTTTTTACAGTTGGACTGCAAGAAACGGGGAGGCAGTAAATAATACCTCAAGCGCTTCTTTCGTAAGTAGCCAGAACAATATGGGGCCGAAAAACCCTTTCATCTCTCCGAGAAATCATTGCAGTAGTGTCGTGGTATTTGGCAATATTATTTTAGCTTTTTCACGATAGTTATTCATTATTGATGACACTTTGATTCGAGTCATAGTCTTAATCATTCACATATAGTTCCTGCAGTTTGATTTGGCTTCTTAATCGATAAAAGGTACAGTCAATCAAAAAATCTCGAATGAAAAATAACACTCAGAATTTATTGAAAATTCAATCGTAAACAGTTCCTAATACATCTATATATTTTCTAATATTCTACAGTCTAATTTTTTATAATCGAATTCTAATTCAAAATTTAATTCATATAATTACAAAAAACAACTTCAGGCATGTTTACAGCTTTCGCTTTATTATATGATAAAATAAAGTGGTATATCCAACATATATTTCTAGATCAAGAAAAAATTGTTTTCACTTGTGCTCCAGCTTAACCAGGATATATTTTCATACACTCAAGATGCATGGTCATGAATCAATGATGAATGTTCCGGTTTCCCATTCCGTTCGTCGCATCTCGGGGAATAGTCTTCTAGATAAATCCTGATAAATTATATCGTCGCATACGCAGATAGAAAGGGTCAAGGATCTGAAAATTTGCGTTTTTATTTTCTATATTATCTGGAGACGGATCGGGAGAACGCAACGGGGCTGGTCACCGTAGGAAAATATATCAAAAATATAATTTATTTGAATAAAGATTACTATTTTGATCGTTTAGTATTGGATCTACTTATCATGAGAGCATTGTCTTGTTGAAATAGATTTTTCCTACATTTTTGGTTATATTTATTCATATTTATGATTTTAATTTATTCCTTTGGCTATATTAGGTTATAAGGCTCAGTTTTATAAAGAAGAGGAACCTTTATGTTCCACTATCTTATTAAATATGTATTCTCCGCTAGATTACTTAAACCGTATGCTAGGAATTCCTTCAATAAAAGAAAGATAGCCCACATTTACCATTAAAGCTTAATACCTAATCGAATAAATAAAACCTCAATTAAATTGCAGCTGCAAGCAATGTGAAGGTAGTTATGAGGTGAAAAATATTTTCATCCATAATATGAGAGGAAATTGAATTTATTTCCCTCATAAAGCCTTTATTAAATTTACTCCTCAAACTTCACCGCATAGCTTGTCAGTCATCATGGCACCCCGGGGTGTTGTGGCTGCTAGGGTATAGAAGGAAATAAGCTTGAGACGTAAAATTGATCCCAGCGGGAAGCTAACGTCGAACTTCGAGTAAGCAAGAGAGTTATGCTAGAAATTGACATAATTTATTCACCTATGGCTGAAGTCTATTATATATCGATTGAAAATATCTAAAAGTAACCTAAAAATGGGGAGTATTTCTAAAATTTTGGGATAGATAGATAAACATGAAAAATTATTGCTCAGGTTATGATAAAAATATAATGTATAGTAGTAGATTCTATTTTAAAATAATCATAATTATTGTTCTTTGGATAAACGGAATAAAAAAAGATTTTAACCTCATTGTTTATTTAGCTCAATTTGAATACAAAAGTAATTTATATTTGTCCCTTATACTCTTTGTTGCTTACCCTCATTTGAGACTTGATTAGTAGTCATCATTTGGTTTCATAGTATCAGAAATCTGACGATTAAATTGTCTATGTAATGTATAATCTTTGTTTTACTTTTCTTGAGCAATATCGTGAAAATTTTCTGTACGAATTAATAGACTGTATCTAACGTACTCATATCTTTATTTATATATCTGAAATGTATATATTATATATACACTTATACTATATTCTCCCTCATGAGTAACTTTTATGCTGCTATACATTTACCTTCCTATATTTAGGCGATTTGTTTTTCTTTGATTTAATACGATTGAATATCGTATTCCGTGTGATTTTCTTCGCTGGGGTTATAACCGCGTTGTCCAAATGAGGAATTTAAGTACACTAATGTTAAGAAGAAATCTTTATTTTTCTCAATTTACATTTTGTTGCCAGTTGTAAATTTAATCTTCAGGTATGAAAAAACAACTTGTTTGCTTTTGAACTAGCGTCATTATTAATTTAGGTCGTACATTACAGTTAATTAATCATAAGCGATTTAACAGTCGACAAAATCTGTTTAACCATAAATTAAGGTTATTCCTTGGAAGTCAGTGGAATGAAATATAGAGATAATGAGAGTAAGAGAGAGTAAGTTTGAAAGTTCCACGAAAAGTAGAATTATCTTATCTATAATATTTCTAGAATCCAGAGTTTTAGTCTTTCCTTTCTTTGGAAAGATAACCGAATTGAGCAGTGTTCTTGATGATAGCGGGCGCTTGAGAATGTTTTGGGTCAAATTGGAGCTAAACCCATATTTCTCCCCTTTTGTACAGAGCATGGCTGCATGCCAACGAAATTTCCTCTCACTATCTCTGATTTTTGACGGTTTGAGAATCGACCCCGGCACTTTTTGGCGGAGAGCGTGCCAAGGACGGTGGGAAATATGTGCGCTTTCGGCCACTGTCCTCCCGTTTGCGGTCTCCGAAAGCGTCCGCAGAACTGCTGATGAAGCGGAAGAAAAGCAGATGGGGAGATTAGGGGATGGGAAAGATATTGCGCATAGATAAGCGAGGGGAGAAAAGAGAAACACGTATAAGGAAGGAGAATCGAAAAGAATCATGGGTTTTCTTCGTCTTTTGAGCACTGTTACCATAGAAACCAATGCTTTTATGTGTAATTTGCATACCTAGATCTAGTCTGAAATATACAGTGTGGTTTTAATACTTTTTTCGGTTGTTAGCTGCTAGAGATCGACGTTTTACTGTTCTAATTATCTATAATTTTCTGGCTTTCTTTTTCTGTAGAAATTATATAACTTTTATTATTATTTTATTAATTCCTACAGGAATTATTAAAATATATTGACAGTATCTCTAGTTATCGTTTCAATTTTTTATTTCCTTTCAAAAGTATTAATGATCGTGTTCTACTATTAATTTCCAATTACTGAATTTTTTCATGAATAATCATTTCAATAGTAACAGAAAATAGAATCTTTTTTCGACATAATAGTTCACATATTATCTTCTTGTCTTAAATATGTATGTTATTCACGAACTTGCTTATTAAAATACATGGGCTTAGTCTGAAACTTATTATGCTATTTTTAAATCGTATCTATCATCATACACCACGCTTTATTTTGGTTGTAATTAGATAAAAAATTTTCATTTTTAAGTTCATCGTAGATAACAAATGTGAATGCATTTTATTTAGTTTTCAACGCTATTTTTAAATTTTGGATAGAAGAGATGCTCCGCTGACCACACCCGACAAAAGGATTGAATAAGAAAAAAGATCTGGAAGGAGATGAGAATTTATAGAGAATAAAATGAAAGGAATGTATAATGACATTATATGTCTGTATAGAATCAAAAGAGGGAGATTTTGAGGGAGAGACCATGTTATGCTCTGGTGAGGGAAGAGAAGGGGTTTGAAAATGATATCATAAGGATTATAAGTCGAACTTTTGGTTAGAAGATGCGATTATTGATGTGAAAAGGGGAAGTGTTAATGAAGAGGGATGGGGAATGGAGAGAGAGGGAGGGAGTTCGTAGCAGAAAGAGGGTGTATTCCGGAGGGAGAAGGGAAAATCTCTAAGGGATGCAAAACGGTTCCAAACAAGAGACAGGGGGTGAACAGAGAGCCATAGGGAATGAAGTTGTGTGGGGTTCATTATCGCCCTCGGCTGTGGTTGTGCCTAAGAGGCGGGAGAACGGACTTTGTTGGCAGGCAAAGGGGATGAATATTGCCGAGGGGTGAAGAACCGGGCCACAGTGGTGTGGGAAACACTTTCCAAACAGTGTTAGGGGTGAAAGAACGAATTAACAGGAAGTAGGGCGAACGGGAAGTGGAAATCGACACAGAGGGTTAAAGGGATGATTGGCTGAGATGCAAATTATATGCTGTAACAGTTAGCCGGCAATAGGTGGAATGGTCCATAAAAGTTCGTTATCAGTTTATTCTTCTCTGCATGTTTTAATGTATTTCTGTGACTGCACAGGAGAGCTTTAGGGGAGTCTTTTTTGCATTCGAAGTGGGTCACAAGGAGTCTTATTTATCGTATATGTTATGGTTTGGCGATGCTCCAGGCAATAAAAATTTATTAATACCAGATTTAAAACTCCTGTCTCCTCGCCTCGTTTATCATTCGAGAATGATTTTGCGATGATATTGCATCGGAACATATATATTCCGCATGAGCTAACATGTTTGCAGTCGAAAAGTTTCTACAAAGAGAGGTTGATGTATTTTGCTTTTTCTATATCGTTTATTAATTTTAATCCTTAGTTTAGGAGATAAATAGAATCTATTTCAGCGTTCCGATTTCAATTATGTGTAGTTATTACCAAGGATATATTATTCAGAATTATTATATCATCTTTAATGAACATGAATGAGATAACTTAAAAAGTTCATTGAAATATTGAAATCAAAATTATAAAATTTCGCTTATTAATTTTATAATATATTCAAATCAACAAAATTGTATTTTAAACAACATTAAATGATTTACCATATCTAAGGAGGTTTTTTCAATAACAATCCAATAAAATAGTGTTAGATGAATAAAATTTAAATCATTTGATCATATGACATGGCTATATTTTATTTGATATCCTATGATTATAAAAGCTGCAAAATTGAACTCTAAAAACAACTTTTTAATCCATAACAATAAACGTTCCTAAAACATTAAAATAATTTAGTAAAATGAAAATATATAATTTCTTTGGTTTTAGTATTAATCTATGTTTGGAGAGGAACATAATCACAAGTAAAGTAACGGAATTCCTTTATTTCTCAACTACTTAAATAATTTATTTCTTGGCTTTAAATATATCCCTCATACGTATCCTTGTAATTATCAGAATATGCTCACCTATCTGTGATTCTTCAGTAAATCTAACGCAGTTACGCAGAAACGCGTAATCCGTTTGAAATTTAAATGTGCGAAGACGCGTGAATTAAATAGCGACGAATGCGAGATGAGGAGGAAATGTTAAGAAGTTAAACGCCATTTGAGGGGAAGAGTGATAAGAGAGACGAATGGATGATGACAAGAGATATTCGGAGGAGCTGTAAAAGGAAGAGGAAAACTCAAAGGGAAACTTTGTTCGATGCCAAGTCCACAATCTCACGGTATGTCGATTCATTTAATTGCGAAGTTGCCCTCTTGCGGTTGTTTCCGAAGGAAAACCAACATCCCGCATTTCCTGGAAGTGATGGAATTGTAGATTGGCTCCTTTAAGGGAGTTCGATCCTTTTACTCCCAAATGAATCGAGGAAAATAATTATAGCTGTTTCCTTTTGAAAGATCGGTGTGAAGTCCCTCTGGAATTTTCTTATATTAAGAGTCAGTTCCTTAATATTGCCTAATCGGGTCATTAAAGACTCATCTGCATTAAAATATAATACAATTACAACGAGATATACAATGTATTGCTAAATTATTTAATACGTACTATAACCGCAATAACGATGTTAAATATTGAATTCTATGAATACTTGAAACATGCATCTTACATATAATGTAGAAATAGCGTATTGTGAACTCATAGTCAAATCACAAAATTACGCAAACGAAAGGCTTTCTTAAGTAACGTAAAAGAAATAGAAAGCAACAGAAAATAAATTATTGAGTAATTAAAACTATATCAGTGACTTTGAAGGAATATATTTAAGGGAGTAATTTCAATAAATATTTAAATATGAAGTTTTGTTAATCGTAGATAAAAATTTCACAAATTAAATTGCTAACAAGTGCTAATTATAATTTCTATATCCATCATTTAAAAGAATTCTGCTACCTTTGACAGTTTATATTTATGTACTCCAGAAATTTTGGGTTAATATTTGCAATGTACGTAGTTTGCGGAAATTAATTACCAAGGGAATTCCGATTTCTACCGACCACCAACTTTTAAGTTATCAGCTAAAAAATATCTACTTCTGTATCAATCCATTACTTTCAAGTTACAATCATGAATCATTCCGTAAGACTTACGTTTTATGATGATACAAAGTTCTCAGAATTTCATCTTGTTCAAATCAACCGAAAATTATTTTCGAATTACTCTCACCGGTTTGATAACCTCTTGCTTAAGCACGAATTTTGATCCTATGCTTTTATAGAACTTTGTTGAAGGAATTATGACGTATTTTGAGAGAGATATGGTGGAGATGTTCTACTTCATTTTAACGTCCTGCCACGCAACACTTGAATTCGTTTAACTATGATAAAAATTGCAAATGTTTAGAAAATACGGAATACCTGAGAAGATGCACATTGAGATCTATAAAGCTTTCATGCCTATCGACGTGAACGTTTAATATCTCCACTCTCTATGCACCATCCATCTTTTAGAGCAACGAAGTACGTGTATCCGCTCTCGATGACGTATCATCTGCAATGACTCTATTCTCTTGCTTACTGAAATAGCGCACTTTACAGATGTTGCGTATGCAATTTCATAGAATCGTTACTAATGACGCACGATGCTCGGCGTCGCAGATGAAGATCTGTAAAGCGATGCTATTTTGCACTCACGTGAATGAGTGTTTTGGTTGAAACTGCAGTTTCGCATGAAGTAGATCAAACTCGAGGAATCATTTCAAAATGATCTATTGGTATCCAAGAGATGTAGTTGAGTTTTATTGATGTTAGGAAAAAAATGTGTTTTAGTCCTTGTTAATTTTTTATTTTTTCGTGAATGTGTACAGATCTCTCTCTGGAATACAGAATATTGTTAGATGCATGAATTTTTATATACCTACGTTTTAAAATTTTCAAGGCAAATAATGTTATAGAATAAAAATTAAAAGTAACGGAGAAGAAGAAAAAATATCTTCAATTTGAAATATAATGTAACTTGGGTTACCTAATGAGTAACGAAGAAAATAAGCTTAATCTCACTAGAAAACTGATAAATCTTCACAATAATCCATTTTGAGTCCCTGCTGACGCCATTCAACATGTTATTGTTTAAATTCTCTGTTATTTTTATTATTTGCTCTGTATGATATATTATTGCAATATGATTTATCATAATATCTTGGAACATGAGTTCTTCCACTTGGTAACTTAAAAATGTTTAAATTAGAAATAAATTTTTTCGCTAACGATCAGAAATTGATAAAACGCTAATATTTTTCATTTATGCTGTATTTGATGTCTCTTTAAGATTTTTATATCCGATGCTAAATAAGATTTCAAGTACAGAAGAAATTATTTGAATCACATCATTTAAAAGACCACCGTAATCGCGAAATTTGCGAAAATTACAATTTCATTCGAATAATGTAATGCTAACGAATTGTATCAATATCGATTGTTCATTTCTCTGTATCCTTTGTATTAGATATCGCTTGGATTTTATATTAAACACGTAAAAATATTAGTGGAAATTAGGTCACTATCGAAAAAGAATTCATGTATTGTTTTCAAGCATAATAATAATTAAAACTTTAATTTCTGGGCAGGAGATGAAAGAAAAGAACTCTTTAATAATTCGAATGGCCATCTTTACGGAAAATCAAAACATACATCCAATAAAGATATAGTTCGATAATTGACCCATTCAGTTTTCTCGCACCATATCATTCTCCTAAACGAACTACAATAATGGATCCATCAAACAATTCGATGAACGAATGAATTTTCGCTCCTCAATCGTTTCGCATATGCGTTCATATCTTCCATAAAATACCACCGTCGGATGACACAACGAATGAACGCGACGAAAATTAAAAATAAATTCCTCTATCGCTAGGAATATTCTGAAGGGACGCTCTTAATGGGTCCATAAACCACGGCACCGCATTCTATTCGGGCGCGGTATTTGGCGTTCGCAAATGAAAAATACCGACATTTCCCCGCTTTCCAATGCAAAAAACGATTCCCTCTCTTCCTTTGTCCCTCGTCCTTGGCTCCGATTATCCTACGTAAATTGGTTCGTCTTTTTTTTTCGCACCCGTTGCCACCAGTTGATCCGGTGCCATCTGCCGACACCATTTTCGGTATAGTATATAGCGAAGTGTCATTTTTTAAGGCATCTGACACTACGAAGCCACACGCCGCCGCTGATGGCATTTGGAAATGGGATGATGCGGAGGTGTTTGCGATGTGGGAGACTGAGTTGCTCTGTTGGTTATTCCTCACAAAATGGGGTGCGGGGTTTGCACGTGTTGATGGCCTATATCGTGGCATGCAGTTTATTCCTTTTGGCAGGAGTCCTCTGGAAATATGGCGCAGTGCCCCTTTACATATATTTTGATCCTGCAACCATATCCAGTATTTCTTGAATTTTATGTCGTGCTATTTTTGTTTATCTTATTTAAAAATTATCGTAAGCTTCTTTGTTTATTTCTTTTTATATATTGAATGAGATCGTAGATTTGTGATATTTTATCATTAATAACGAAAAGTTTCAATCCACGAATAAAATATCTCATAAAACTAGGCTTTACAGTAAAATTTATCAAATTTATATTTCATTTAAATATAGATACTAATGAAAATAAATTTTCAAGTAACAAAAACAATTTATAAGCTCAGGCGTTACTTTTTTTCTTTAATAAATAATTAAATAACAGGAAAATTTAAAGAATATAATACAATAGGGAAATAACTATACCATTATTCCTAAATTTCATTAAGAAGGTATTTATAACTCAAATTAAGGGATATTACTTTGAATGAAGTCTGATTCAAAAGATAATCAGATACTACGAAAGTTCGTTTCCAAGAAAGAGAGAGATGATAGTGCATTTTTAAGTGGAATTGTGTTCGTAGGAACAAAATTTCAAATATATACATATTCTCTTAATTTTGAGTATTTAAAGCATATCTAATTTTTGACTGACACTTTAATAAATGTTCTTCGTAATGTGATGCGAAAAAATCATTTCCTCAATCGCAGGAACTATGCAAATCCTCAAAGCAAATCGCTTACACTCACTTTAATATCTCAGCCTATTTCTAAAACCTCAGCAAATCCAGCGAGTTAAGTTCGCAACGCATTCAACCTCAAATAGCTTATTTCAGAACGGGTAATTAATTGAATCGGTCGGATCCGGGAATGAAAGACCCGCTCTTCAAGGAAGCACTCCAATGGACGTTATACCCTTTATGGTTCATCGACTGTAATTGGGTAGATGGTGTACATTAAGTCGATATCATGCTCCCTCCCCATTGGTAGAGACTTCCGCAGGCGGGGTACGGAAATGAAAGCAAAGTTAGCGCAGAAGTTTTTTTTGTAACGCATCTGACCTCCAAAGCGGCTCTTGTAAGACGGGAAAAAGGGTTCTGAAGGCGTAGGCGGAGTACACCGAGAAGTTTATAATGCCCTCCACGATCCTCTTCTGTCCTCTCTTCAACTGGAAGCAATACAAACGATGGGGTATCAGAGTCCGTGGGATCCTTGCCAAAAAAAGATGGACGCTATCTCAAACCCTTAAAAAAAGGAAACTTCCCTCAGAAGCTCCGCCCGTTTACGAGCTCACCCTTTCCTTCTTCACTTTTCCTCTTCTCCACCACGTTTAATGAAGTCTTCTTTCTATTTTCCTTAATATACGACGAATGTTACAGTATACGTCGACTATCACGATGATGCACCCATTGCTACGCTTTTTACTACGTCATCGTCTGCAGCCATGTTCACGATGCATGAAGGAATGTAAATTTCGCGTCTTGATTTTTGTGTTCCGCGAATTCTTCTCTTAAGACGTCAGAATTGAGCGATTGCGGAGTCGATTAGAGGAAAAATGAACGATGCATATTTTATGAGGTTGGTAGGCTAACGAGATATTACCTTGAGAAAAAGAAAGATTCTTTTTCGATTAGAGAGGCGAAATATAGTGAACGATTACTGAATAGAATGAAAATATGGGTTATCTTTTGTAGCGAAAGGTTATGCACAGA